>OW387140.1:28270906-34263899 GCA_936440205.1 Lepidonotus clava
GGAACTAAGAAATGGGGTCATGACCCAATTTGCTGGTTTCCCACAGGTCCTTTTGAAAGCAGTTTTAAAAAACAGCAGCCAGATGGACAGGTTGGTTATGGCCTATTTTGCTGGTTCTTGGTAAGATCTGAAGAAAGTTCAGTATGTAGGCAGCAACATGCGAAAGGACATCATTTTAGAAGAAGAAGGGGAATGATGAAGGCAGTAACACGCCAAAACTAGTTGATTGGCCATTGATTTGATGTCTGATTAATAAATCCAAGTCAACAACAGTCCTTCGTTGAGTTTGGTGTAGCTTTGACACTTTTATTACGCAATATTTATGACACTAGAGGGTGCCACGCTTAATTCTCTGAGAGCTATAGGCCTCATAAAAACAACAGGTCTTATAATTTTAGTAATGTTTCTCCACATGAGAAATAACTAATGATATAGAGCCGAAAAATATGTATCAGGCCATCCTAGGTAGGTATGTTAGTTGTTATACATTCCACGGTTTTTTCCATCAAAACGGATTTTCCTTTACATAGATTTACTAGTACCGGGTACCGTACTAGTAAAAATCCTGCCGGGCTAGTGCAATTTCTTAGTAACTAGCCCGGTGGGCTAGTGAAATTAATTAAAATTGCTAATATTAACTGCATATTAACTTGTTGGACTTGAATTCAGGCTAGTGCAAGGACAGAACCACTAGTCCGGTGGACTAGACTAGTCCACTAGTAGTGGTCAGAAATGTTAAGGGAAACCCTTGCAAAAGTTGTCCCCTGTTTTTGAGGTAAAAGTCATGACCAAGGATTTCATTTGTAAAATCAGAATATTTGATGAACCTGCAAGAATATTAATCTGCATCATTTTCCCTTTGAAATGACAGGCCTATAGCTCTGGTTTGTAATTTGCCCTCGAGCTGCAAAGTGAGTCTTCTTTATTCAAATGTCATTTTGACAGGGCAAAATCAGAGCGTTATGTATAACTGTCTGTAACTGCGCAGGGAAAACGGGGGGAAATGTAAACAAATTAATAATTCCATGTCAGGGAAAACTGATTTTTGAAATTTGTCAAAAACCCAGGGAAACCCAGGAAATTCTGTTTGCCCAATTTGCGGATTGTTAAGATTCAGGAGTTTGCCCTCTTCAAGAGTTAACTCCCCCCCCCCCCCCCCCCCCCCCCGAAGCTTTATACATCTTTTATGACATTTCTTAACTCGAACAATTTGAGATCGGAAACTCTGTGAAACCATAATAGGGAATATCTGCAATGGGACAGGGAAAACACTAGGGATTTGGTTATTTATTTTGAGTGGGGACCCTATAAATCAGCCAACGGTTTTCTTTTCTTTGTATGAAGTCAACTAGTATCTCTATCTATACTTTAACTTATCATATTCTGTTATGTTTATATAGCCCAGAAGGACCTGAGGGCACGGACTGTGGGGAATGGACTATCATTGAACTCCAAGGTGATCTGGAGACTAAGTCTCAAGCAGCCTCATTGAATGGCAAGTTTGTGGGCGATCTCCATTTCACAAAGAAAGTAAGCAATGTTCTGTATTTGTATTCTTGATCTTATAAGGAACATTACAAACAGAAATATATCTAGAAAAAAAGTATCAAAATATTGGTTTGAACTAATTTGTGGATGAGGCGTTTTAACAGTCAAATCTTGGGCAGGTGAATATTTCGATAAGACAGGTAAACCTTTAGGCCGGCATAGAAAAAGAAATATATTGTTTCAGGTAGATCGATTGGCTTTAATAGGGCAAGTTGTTTTTAATTTGTGAGGGAAAGGTCAAACATTTGCAGACAAAATATGGTCAGAAATTGTTTTTTAAAAGCCTTCCATTGGCAGTATTGCGCCCAGTCGGGTGGTCGACAGGAAACTTTTTGTCAAGGCTTAAACCTGGTGCACATGCCGATAGGAAAGCTATCTGGACATATTGTTTAGCACTTAAATGACTTTCTAGTTCCACCTAGCTAGTTTTCTTTGCTTTTTGGGGGTAAGCTGGCCCTTCCATAACTTCGATTATACCAGGGCTGGGCAGTGATTGTCTTAAACTACTTAAAAGTAATTTAAAAAAACGATTTTATGACATCCAGATTAATTCTGCATATCATTGAGATAAGCTGTCATCTATCTAGGGTAGATAATTCGGAGTAGTAATTAAACCAGTTTAATTCATGAAGGACTTATCTTGTTTCAGAGTGAGCCAGTTCTGATAATTGGCCACCACATTCTCTATGGAAAAGTAGCAACGCTTGAACGCCCCTACATTGCAGTAAGAAAGACTGTGACAGACCATCAAGGATCTCAAACACAAACTGGTGTAACTGAAGAACCAATGGACACATCTCAACATGAAACTGAATATATTGTAAAAGCTATCATAAAGAAGAAAATCTTATTCAAAACAAGACCAAAACCAATCATTGCAAATGTGCCAAAGAAAATTTAGGATCAGTAAATATGATAGATGATGTTATCCATATATGAACAAGGATCCAGATATGATCATTATGTCATTACACACATTATCATTATGTCATAACACATGTCATGAGGCAGGGAAATCACCGGGAAAACGGAATTTGAAAATGGATTTTGCTTTGGGACCCTATCCTAAGTCCTGTGTCTAAAACATCTAATTCATAAGAAATTTTTCTGTCCAACAAGGTAAAAACATTTGTCTAAAAAAAAGATTTCAAGCTTATCAAAATATTTTTAGGGGCCAGTCGGGCCCGTTTGCATTAGAATTTGGGGCACTAGCTGTATCATGGTTATCCTTATTTGAATACGGTAATCATATAATTCAGAAAGGTTCATTTGTATGAAAGATTGCGACACGTGTGAAATTCAACACTTGATGTTCATTTGTATGAAAGATTGTGACACGTGTGAAATTTAGCACTTGATATAAGAACTTCTAACGATGTTAACCCACGATATTTATTCAATGTTTCGTATTCTTAGGATTAACCAGCTGGAATGTAAATAACGTATACCGGTTATTGTGCAATATTTTGCATAATCCCACATTCTATGATCATTCATTATCATTCAGCAGTGTAAACTCGCTAAATAAATTGCCATGTTAACGTTCTGTTAATTTTGTTTCTGTTATTTTCTTGTTTTCCCCATTTCTAAAAGAAATACGGTATTTGTTGGACAAAAATGGTTTTCAGATGAGAAAACCCGGGTGGATCTACCCATACTTGTTTAGCATTGGTATCAACCCGCTACCTACTCCTTCCCTACCCCTGCATCCTCTAACAACCAAGGCAAAAGACCCTTGGGGCACGTCGATACTGGCCGCGGGGTAGGCCTGCAGGTGGCTCCACTAATGGTGTTCTGTAGCTGGGGGGCTTGTTCAGCCACTGCCCTAGTTCTGGCATCTCCTTGGGTGGCAGCACACGCCGTCATCTCCTGTTACCTTTTACCTCACCCAAGGCAGTGCCAAGGGGCTGGGCAGGAACAGCTATCGTAGAGATTCTTGTACTGTCCTGTTTGCAGAAAATGTTTCAAATATACTTTCTGGGAAGTAGATAAGGTTTCTTTAATTCAGCTGTATGAAATATCTTAACCTAATCAATTTAGGTCAATGCAAAATTCACGTCACAGATGCACGTGGAGTGCAACTTGATGAAATAGTTCAAAATCGATAATTTAAGTTATGTGAATTTAAAGTTTGTATTTGTCTAGCCTGAAATGGTGGAGGTAGAATATTACTCCATTCCCGCATCAGTTGTTTATTTCTCACATTTGATTGCCTTTGACTGATTACTTTAGAAATGGAGGGTTTATTCCAGCATTGATATTTTTAACAAAAAGAAATGTTTCAAATTCCCAGATTTCCAACAGGGATGAAAGTTTTCCGATTTTTGTCTGATTTCCGATTTTTTTCCAGCACCCCTAAAGTAGGTTTCAAATTGTGATGTTTAGAACAAGTTTCACATCATTTAAAGATACAATCAGATTTTCTTGATGGTATTTCCGATTTTTTCACTGTCCCCAACTTAATTACATCCCTGTTTCTAAAGAGTGGCCCCAAAGAAATTTGCTCAATGGAGCAATTTTCTTTAAATATCTTTATAGGGATACTCCTATACCTGGTATTCGAAAAGGCTTTTCTCTGTAAGTTTAAGAAATTCTTTTAGTTCTACTCAGTGAAACAAGTTGTTTCTGTATCGGTCACAAGATGGCTCCACATACCACCTTCTTTAAGGCGTAGTTTTCAGTGGCTGATCAGGGGTTTTGAATGGGGAAGAGACGCTATTGGCAAAAATAACTAACTAAACGAAACATGAAAACTTGTTATAATTTGGTATGATTGATCCCCTGGTGGTGCAAAGCCAATATATGAAAAGAAAAATGAGGGTCCCGGGGCTAATTTAAGAGTTATGAGATGACACCTCAGGACATTTTCTGAGAAAATCAGAGATCATATACTGATGAAATTAAGGTACAAGATTTACAGTACCAGGTAGGGCCTAAAGGATATTTTGTGGCTAATTATTGTATTTACTATATTCATTTTTAAAGAAAAAAGCATTAGATGTACAAGAAGGCCCTTTTATCAGCCTTTATTTTGCCTAAAACCTGATATAAAAAAATATCTAAACATGGAACCTTTCTAAAAGTCACTATATATACACCTACATATGTTGGAAACATAATGCAACAAAAATCAGCATAGGTCCTGGGGTGATCTACTGAGTTAGGTGAAGAAATATATATGACAGAAACCAAAATCATTATTTTTGCATTTTTTGCAATGCAGTGATAAAAAAATCTTGTAAAATAAATAAATCAAGTGATTTTCAAAGCAGCTTACCTTGTTATCACATTAAAACATCAGTTTTCTTTATATCATCAGCAATTAGCTTGTAAGGATGAAATTCGCAAAGGTGGTCAAGTGTCACTATTTACAAAACAGGGCTTAGAAAGGGAAAAGGTGAATTCCTCAAACCAATTAAATTGTGCAGGGATGTCAGTTTTCAGATTTTAGTCTGATTTCAGATTTTTTTTCGCTTCACAACCTCAAATGATAATTTTCAAACTGAATTCCTTACATAACGTTTTATAGCATTTTAAGATTATTCAAAATTTTCCCTCTGGGCTTTCCGACTTTTACATTAACCCTGGCTTACATCCCTGATTGTGGCTGAAAGTTCCAAAACATACCTCTTGGATTATGAATAACATTTTAGATCAACTTTTAGGACATTTCCCTATGCCCTAGGGGGATTTAACAATTTCCGCCACTAGGGGGAAGCACTAGTTTGTGGGCATTATCCTTAATGACGAAAAGAATAAAGGATTTTGAGAACAATGTCCTTGTTGACTAGACAGTGCACTTCGGATATAGTAGCCACCCTGGGCCAGAGCCAAGTGGCCACTAGGCCTATGTCCGAATTTTGGGGTTTGAGGAAGGTGGCATGTTGAAAGCTTTTATATTATGTAATCCAAGATGTGTAAAGTAACCTCAAGTTCATTTTGCATTATTCTCATAGTGTAACTTCAATTTATTAGTTCTTTGACGTAAGATATAATCCTTGGATATACTTGTAAATCATTTGCTTCAAAATCAAATAGATTATGTTAAAATCACAGCCAAGAATGAACGCTTATACTGAGCCTCTATAGACTTGGTCACATTATGTTATAAGGAGAGTGATTCTTTTTCCCATGAAAAGTAATATTTGCATCATATATTGAAAACAAAGTATATCCAGAAAAGCATAATTAATTCCCAAAACTGCCCGACCACATCATTATTTTCAAGTTTCAATGAGTAACCTAATAAAGGGAGAGGGGGTGATTTGTAGCCCAACTCCACGTAATTGGGAGGCGGGCCTTAGGCTGCCGACCTTCTCTAGACTCTTTCTACACCAGGTTGTCTCAATGCATTTCAATGGGGGTCAAACAGTTGTTACAATTTTGTGACAAATTTTCCGTTCCACTTTTCTCAGTAATGCCAGCATTATAATCTTCAAACCATATGTATTTCTCTACTTCTGTTTCTAGTATATGGTGGTTTGGTTCCAAAATTCTGAAATATTTGGTTGTTTTCTTGTAATTTGGGAGACAATCCATAAGTTTTTTGTTACAAAATTGAAATAGGAATTTCCTATAGTAAAGAAAGTAGGTCATCACTCTCCAGACACAGCAAATCTCTTTTCCCATAGGGATACATGGAGATTGACAAAGAAGGTTTCAGTGTCAAATTCCTCACACTCTCCAAACACATGTTTAGTACTAAAATGGTAACTTGTTATAATGATTGCACAATCCACTGCCCGCCTCCTTCGGTACAGCAGTACCCGAAAATCTAGTTACAAATTTATGTACAGCATACATATTTAATTGACCTCCTGTTGAGAGGGTTAATACACTTGTATTGCATGGGGCTGTCCATAAACAGGCCCGTAGCCGGGGGGGGGGGGTCGTACGTGGAGGTTTTTTCTTTCTAATATTTAATGTAAAATATGACACTAAATCTAAAAAATAGGTGTTTTTTCAAAAAACGAACCCCCCTGGAGAAAAAACAAACTGCTACTCAAAAAACGAACCCCCTTCTGAGAAATGCTGGCTATGGGACTCGATATGATGTCATTTCTAGAGGGTGGGGGTCAAAAATGGTCAAAAAGTAGCATGGCGTCAGTTATGGATGGCCCCCAACAGGAGACTGGTAAAGCTGCCAGAAGATTACCCTTGTTGAGGAGAGGTAAAATCTGAAGGCTCTGCATGCAGGGGCAGATCAAGGGGGCGCCGGACGGGCCTTGCCTCCCCCCCCCTCCCACTCCCCTGTTGAATCATGGGGGGGGGGGGGGGGGCTGCCCCAGTACATTTATATATGTGCCCCCTCCCCCATCAGTTTCTGGATCCGCCGCTGGGCCTCATCTGAAAGTATGAAAGGCAAAAGGAGTTTCTGTCTGGAGACAAAATACTCCCCTTGGCTTCTTTAAAGGAAAGCTTGCACGTACTGATGGGATAAACATTTCCCAATGGAATACTTTTATCATGGCGATTGCATCAAGAACTTATCATGCTGAAGAAATCTAAAGAAGATTCTAAGTATAGACCGAGTTATGAACATTTAAATTTGCTCAATTTTATCAGTTTTTAAAGGAAATCCCTAAATTTGCTTTTAAAAAAGGGAATTCTCCACTCTATGATATTTATAGATAAGAAATCGACCATAAACATAAAATACTAATATTTGGCCACATGAAGGCTATTATTAAGCATATTGCCTACCCATCTGCATTCATTTATTAACTGGGGAATCGCTAAATATTTTGAAAAGAAATCGCCATGAAGATGTAGCAAGGGGAGTACTAAACTGCCCAGAATTTAGGGAATTCCTAAATTTGATTTTCTTTCCCGAATGACTGACAGACTTGAACCTTGACATTTTGCTTTTTTTTTCATTTGAAAATTATGTAAAATATAGATAAAATAAAATACACATAAGTCAGCATTTTGTAAGTTTATGTGCAAGGTTTCCTTTAAACACAATTACTACCCACTTCTTAATTGATTAAAGCTTATATCAAGTTTGTTCTAGGTGTTTGAAAAAAGAAGTTTTCAAAGTGAATTATCTCAGAATGCAACTTTAAGCTAACACCTGCAAGGTTTGCTGACACTCTCGGAAGCTGAACCCAGCCTGAAAATCAGAGGGGGTTCTGAGGAAATCTTGCACTGAGGTTGGTTACCTCATGCACAAACGGTATGCTAGTAATAGTTTTCCTGCTTTTCAGCATAAAGCAGTGCAATAATCTTTTGTTGTAGTTGTAGATTAGAATGATTTACTCTTATCCCAATCATCGTTGGTAGAATTGGAAAGATAAGTCTTGAGCAGAGCTAGAAATAAAATGGTCACCAGGCTATGTTACTAGCACGATGGTAATCAATAAAACAATGAATGGCAAAGATAAAACAATATTAAGATTTCAGTGGCAGCTGGGGGAGATGAGATTGTCATCATGAGTATGAGCAGTGGTACCACCAGCTTGTGTGTGCTAGCTGAGGGTTAGGTATAAAATCAATAAAAGGAATGATATAAGTAATGGTTAGGATGGTTAGACCTTGTAGGAGATTCTAGGACAACTACCCCTGGGACAACTACCCCCATAGGACAACTACCCCTATGGATAGGACAACTATCCCTATAGGACAACTACCCCTATGAATAGGACAACTACCCCTCTAGATAGGACAATTACCCCTTTAGGACTAATTACCCCTACAAATAGGACAATTACCTCCATTGGTAGGACAATTATCCCCATTGGTAGGATGACTACCCCTATGATAGGACAACTACCCCCATCATTTGTATTATATGATAGTATGCTACATATATAACCAACTACAATGAGACAATAGGGCTGTGTCAACGGTGTCAAGGTGACCGCTCTTTATTAAAGAAAAAATTGCTTGGCAATGTGGATATATGTAGCTCAATGGTAGCTCCTGTGGTTGGTAGAGTGACAGGTGATATGAACCCTGGGAGAGTTGGAGTTGGTGGTGCCAAATACACTAGGTAGCACCACTTATCGTTAGCATTTTACTCCCAATTATAGATATATGAATATATAGCAATCTATTCAGCAGAATAAGAAGATTTTTAAATGAAAAACGTGTGATTCAAATATATAAGTCTATGATTCTCCCAGTCTATGATTACTGTGATGTAATTTACATGTTTTCAAAGAACCAGAATTGTATAAGTTAGACAGAATGCATGTTAGAGGATTAAGAATTTGTTTAAAAACACAAGGTACAATTGAATCATCAATTTTATTCAATAATTGTAAAATATCCAACCTTGATAATAGAAGAAAATGTCATATGTTTAACTTTTTGTATAATTACAAACCACATATTAATGTCAACATGCTGAATGATGGTCGTATATCAACAAGATAAAATTCAGGTCCATGCTTTATAGACCAATCAATGAATCAGTAAAACTAAACATTTTCTCTTCATGCAGTGAAGAATGGAACAAATTAAATTACGATACAAGGAATATACAGGAAAAAACACTTTTCAAAAGAATTCAAAAGTCTATACTGACAGTTTCATATAAAAATTGATAATAATGACTAACTAAACCTTGAAAATTAATCTATTTACTTATCTATAACATTTTCTCATCCTTAAATATTCAATTCTAGATGTATAAATCTTAAATGGTAATGGTACTCAAGGAAATATGTATCACAATTTCGTTATAATAGCTTTATGATTTTTGTAAATTCAGTATTTCATGTATTTCTTATTTATGTTCAACATTTTATGAAAACTTCCAATATTGTAACATAAAACTGATTTATGTAAATGCTGGAATGATACTGAAAACCGGAAATTATTCCGAATATTGTCCAGTATAAATATTTGTTAATAAAAAAAAGAAAATTGGTAGGACAACTACCCCCCTTGATAGGACAACTACCCCCATAGGACCGATATGTTTTTGAAAATTGCCCCCATTGTAAGGAACTACCCCTTTGTAGACAAATTGATCAGTTGGCATGTTTATGGATGTGAGCATAATATAAGTGATTACCCTTTTCCTTCTCCCACCCCCTGGACACTCAGGGCAGGTTCCCCAGCATCCCCCTTTCCATCCCCCTTTCCTTCTCCGCACCCCTGGATGCCCAGGACAGGTTCCCTGTCATCCTATCATCAGGGTAATCAACCTATCGAAGGGGGTAGTTGTCCTACCAATAGGAGTAGCTCTCCTACCCATAGGGGGAATTGTCCAAAGGGGTAGTTGACCTATGGGGTTTATTATCCTAAGCAGTAATTGTCCTTAGGGGTAGTTTTTTTTTTTTTTTCTGACAATGATATTATTACGATGGATATATTGTCTCAAACTGCTTATTAACGGGCATAGTGATATTCCACAAGCCCAACTTGTACACCGTATAAATTATCTTACATGCTTTCTATAGTAAGAATTAACATATGGTTTTTGAATCGGAATCTAATGGGCATAGTGATATTCCACAAGCCCAAACTGTATACTTTATATCTTACAGGTCTTCGATGGTAAGAATGGGTGTATGGTTTTTGGATCTGAATGTTGACGGGCATAATGATATTCCACAAGCCCAATAATACACTGCCTCAATCTATATCACTAACTCATAGAACGACTTTTATCGGCATAGTGATATTTCACATGCCGCTAAATCATATGATGTATTAATTCATTGTCTTTAATTATGATCCAGATTTCTTGTATTTTGAATATCAAGGGGTTTATGCACTGAATTTTTCTTGTTTGTACATTACACTTTCTGTATAGTAAGGATATGGAGGTTAGCAGTAACTGCATTTTACCACCTTATATCCTTGGGGAATTGGGGCTTATTGGGGAAACTACACCGATTATTTGTATGCAGAATTTGCGATTCTTTCCTGTATTTGTATGGTTAACAATAACTTAAATCTCCCAACACATAACAGGGGCCAACACTTTGTACATTTGAATCTGCAGAGTATTGGTAATAAACTAGATGAACTCAAAATGTATATAAGTGCAATGGATTTTGATATTTTTTCATTTAGCGAGTCATGGTTGAAACCCGAATTCCCGGAATGTTTACTTAACATTCCTGGTTACCAGCTATACAGGCAGGATAGAGGCTGGTCGGAAAATCCAAATGGATTCCCAAAAAAAGGTGGTGGTATTGGGGCGTATATTAAAAATAATATTAATGTTTCTCCAACCACACTTAATCAATTTAATGTCAACTCTAGCTACATGGAAATTATGTGGTTACATATCATAAATCAACACTCACGAAATATAGCTGTCGGGATTGTTTATAGACCACCTAATGGAAATATTAAAATGTTTACTGACACACTTACTGACTTAACAAACGATATTGCCTCGAATAACAACTTAGACGTTTTCATTCTTGGTGATTACAATATCAACTATTTTGATAAACAATCTGATTATGGGAAGCAACTCAGATCTTTTGAAAAATTCTAAATTAGATTATATTCTAAATTATATACAGTGGCTGCCTTTATTGATCTGAAAAAAGGCTTTTGATACCGTTTCACATGAAATAATAGTTAAAAAACTTATGTTTATTTTATTTGATCTGGACATTATAAAATGGAACAACCTTAACAAACTACTTGTCAAATAGAAGCCAAAAATGTTTGGCCAATGGTTGTTTGTCTGAGGTACTTGACATTAAATTATTTAGGTATAAAACTTGATTGTAAATTGAATTTTGAATTGCATGCCATGGAATGTATTCATCTAGTATCCCACAAAATATATCTTTTGAGTAAGGTTAAAAAATATCTAAACCAATTTCAGTGTATGACCATCTTTAAGTCAAAAATACTTCCTTACTTTGATTATGGAAATATCTTCTTCATTGGACTATGTAAAAACACACAGGAAAGGATGCAGAAATTACAAAACAGAGCTCTTAGACTAGTGTTGAACAAGGACTCTAGATTTAATGTTTGGAACCTACATAATGAGGCTGTTATTCCAAATCTGAAGGATAGATATAACTGTCATCTCAATAATTTCTGTTTTAAAAGAAGAGACAATCAAGAATACACTCAACCACCAACAAGAGACTTGAGGCATTATGCTGGAGTTGTATTCAAAGAATACAGATCGAATAATAAATCTTTTGAACATAGTGTACTCTATCAGGGTGCAAAACCATGGAACAGTCTCTCAGTTAGGCACCGGTCTGAGCCTCTGGAATTTAACTTTAAAAAACTTACGAAATCTGATATGTTATTGCCTATCAGATAGTCCCTGTTAGGGAGTCTTTTAGTTTAATTGTCTTGATGTTTCCTTAAATATATTTTGATACCTACAGGACTTTATATTTATATAATATTTATATTAGTCGGTGTGCCATTGTCCCCTTATTGTTGTTATGTTTTGTTGTTTGACTTTGTATATAGGGGAAGGGTTTTCTTTTTCTTAATACTTGGGTTTGAACTATTGTTAATGTTTGATTTAATACTGCTTGATGTGTATAGTTAATTTATCCATGAGTCGTTCATCCAGGTTATTGAGCCGATCAGCCTGCGTTTAAAGTTAATACATCCATTCCCCAATAGTTCAAAAGAAATGGACGATGAGGGAGCTGGTAAAGTGAAAGGTCTTTTATTCAATTAACATCTCATCCCGAGTCAAAGCCACAGTGAATAAGTCTCCATCAATCCACCTTCCCATCTCCTACTCAGCGATCAACCACATTTAGAATACAAGTTGTTCCAGCGCATTCAGACCGCCCTAGTGCTTAGCTCTATCACAGTCCTTTGTCCGAAGCTGTTGGTATTGGTAAACTCCAGTATACTGCGCAGGAGCCGTAGGTATTACTCCGAGCAGTTCTTCTATCTCTATGGTTAAACTCTAACTCCTAACTAACTCCACTCCCTGCTTTGCAACACCTTTTATACTGGTTAACAGGTGGCGCGAGGAGCGCAAAATACTTCTTCTTAGAAGTAGACTTGCTAGGCCTGATCCTAACTAGATTATACAATATGATAATATATTAAATGTACTAAGCTATTAGTACATTCGACGGCGGTCAGATGTTTGAGATTGAGGAGGTGGACGACATAGCTCAAACCTAATAAGGATTATTCAGTCAAATATGATGTGTTCCCAATTTGGATTATTGGACATATTTTATTATTATTAGAACAAACTGATGTTGGGTGGCTTTGACTCTCGTGGTACATTCAGCACAGTGTCGATATAGTTATAGATTCCATTTTCTGGTCATTCAGAGATGTGACCCAAAGGTACAATTTCATGAACGGAATTATTTATTACATAAGTACATTGTGGTATCAGCCCCGCACTGAGCTCAAGGACTGCGGAACCCGTTCATAAAGTAACAAGGTAAGTTCATAGGACCGTAAGATGGTCCTTAAAGTGAAGGGATTGTCATGCAAATTGTGACAAGGTAAGTCTAGAGGATTGTGTAATGATCCTCAAGGTGATGGAAATTGTCATGCGACCCCTGACAAGGAAAGTCCAGAGGATTGTGAAATGATCCTCAAGATAAAGGAGATGATTCTGCCTACTGTGGCAGTACTCATTGTTCTGAGTGTAGGGTCCGTTACTTGACGGCTCAGGAAAACACAGAAGAAAACAGGTAAGTTTGGGAGGTGTTCTCAATACCATGTCCGGTATTAACTTAGTACATACATGTACAGATTTTTGCTCTAAGCGGTTTGGAACAGAAGTCAATGAAATTCAACATATATACAAGTGAAGTTGTCTTAAATCCTGAAATTTATCGCCTGATTATGTTGGTTGGGGACCTAAACTTTAGTTTAGCGCAGATTTTGTAAGAAATTATACGATGGTTTGATCATGCTAGCCAATTTCAAAATTTGGATCCTTCGGATCAAAAAGGGGTTTTCCAAAATAGCCTCGATATGACGTTTTTTTAATCAGTGCCTGCGGTCACCTTGGAGTATTAAGACGTGTGTTTTTTGACTTCTTCGTCTTTTACCTTTTATTATCTGCAATTTCATCATGGTGCGTGTCGCAATCTTCTGTTCTAACCGTGAAGAGGGTATTGAGGCATACCCGGACATTATCTTAGCAGGAACGGATAACACCTTAGTAGTTTTTTCATGTCTCGACGCTACCACCGCCGAGTTGGCGGGGTACGCGTTCGCCCACCATGTAATGTTTCCAGAGGACGTACTCATTGTTATCTGCAACTTCCTTGATGTGTTGACGTGGGATCAGGAGCTCGGACTTTACATTCCACTTTTTATCAACGTGGACGCTGTGGCCAAATTCTACGCGGAAACCCTGAACCGAGCCTTCCTGAACATTCAATCACACCCAGTTTCAGCCACTTTGATCTTCACGACCCCTTCGGGATTTGACGCGCGCCGGTGGGACCTTACTGATAGCGACGGCTCCCTTCAAAAATGGATCAACCGGGTAGTGCCCAAAGTCAGCCGGGAGGTCCGTCGCGCTAACGATTGGTTCGGGGTACCGACTGCAGAGACCGGGCGCGTCCTTCACGTGATCAAGGCGGTAGCAGACGGAAGCGTGACCATCAACGACTTTCGTGAGTTAGTAGACGGGTACATGCCCTCGGACCGTCTAGTTCGGCGTTGGGCCCGGATCCTAGGGCGTCTGGTCACCCGCTTGCCGTTGGTTAGGCCGTAGACCGTCGGCACTCACCTTTTGTAAATAGTGATTTGTAGTAATTTTAACAATCAATTTCTTCAGGTTCAATTCCTGGTTGGGGCCCAGGACACTAATTTCTTTTCTTAGTAACCCCGGACATTATTTACTCCAGAGGCCACGCCGGAATGTTATTATGGGATCTACGGACTACAGACTAACAGACTGTTCCTTCTTTTCTTCTTCGTCCGTTGCCGGGTGTCGCCCCTCTTTCGTCGAGCTGGTCCACACCCCGACCGCTCCGAGACCGGGTAAGTCCAGCCTTCTTTCTTTACTGTTATTAGCATGCTAGGTAGGCTACTAACCCGTAGGTTTTTAAGGAGATTGTTGGTCAGAATTCTTCTTAGTGGTTTTCGGCTCGCCTTCATGTGGTTGTATTCCGGAAGTTGACGTCACTCCCGGAACCAGAGATTGTATTTCGCTGGTGATTTTTTTGTACTAGTTGACTGACACTGCACCAATGGAATTGTATGTATGACCAGGCATTCCGGTCTAAACTGTACAGCACTGGATTTGCTGTGACAGAATTCTTTGGTTTGACGTTCCCCGTACAAGACAATGGAAACAATCCACTTGGCGGCGCCATAAGGTGTGAGGCGCTTCATGGGGTTACCCCTGGTAAGTTTAGGAACTGCTTGTGACCAAGTACTCTGGTCTGGGCTGTGTAGTATTAGATTGGCTGTGGCAGAATTCTTTGATTAGTTGTTCCCCTTACAGGGTAATGGAAACACTCTCTTGATGATCACATGATGCGACACCATAGGTAGAGTCGTCTGACTGGTTGTCGGCGACTCCAGGGTAAGTTGAAAAGACGTAGCAAAAGGCTACAAACACCAGTTCAGTCTTTGGTGTGGTACCAAGACCGTCACTGCCATTGTGTTAGAATAAGGTTTATAGACAATGTTAGTGTGCAGCGTCGCCCAGAGGGGAGGGGGAGAAATAATGGTTAGGACTGGTTTATTGCTATGTTTTCCTTTTAGAGAGACTACTTTTGGTTTTCTAAGAGCCATTGCTTGAACGGTATGTCGTCTGACTAATCCTGTCCCGCGGTACACATGCGTAAATATTTTCTTTTATTATTAATTAATTAATTAATTTTGACAGGATCCATATTGATGAGTTACTGAGTGGCAGCTTGGCGTTCACCCTCTTAATTTTGTTCTGGGTCTGAGCGCCAAGCTCCACCATCTACATTGAGTGGTTGACGTCTCCACCTTTCCAGTCAGGTAGAGGCGTCCCTACCACTTAGACAATTTCTTGAATAATTATCCTACCTGCATGCATGCTAACATAACTCTGTACAATACTGAGGTTTTTCATTCCGTGAGTCTACGTGCCTTTTATACTGGCATCGAGTATTAACTGTACATGGAAATTGGTTGGTTACAAGTTGCTTAATTATCACCTGAGAGGATCGGGGCCCAGACCCGGGTTTATTTCCGGTCTGAACACCAACCTAATCAGCTACACGTGGTCGTCGGCACCCCCCCTGTTTTGTAAAACTAAAGGGGTCGAGTGCCGAGTCCCACATTTGTTACAATCAGGAGCAGCATGTATATTACCTTTAATATACACACTACCCCTTTTTACAACTAAGAGATGTGTAAATGCACTTCTCTAGAAAGACAGCACCTAATTAGTCGGGCCTCTTTTTCCAAAGTGTAGATCCAGGTTAAACCCGTATTCTGTTCAGGTCTTTGCCCGTTTTTCTTATGGAGAGCCAAGACTACTCCTGAAAGGACTCCACCCCCAGCCTATTTTAACTATGCGCACGAGGGGCAGGAATTTTTTGTGCTAAAGACAGTTTTAGAATTTTGACTTTACTAATAGGACGGGTAGACTATCTGCTAAGGGTTTAACCAAGTTTTTGCAGCCATTCGTCAGGGAATTAGTAGTCCGTGTCCCCCCTCCTCAGCTCAACTGTTGAGCGGAGACCCGGTTACTTTATGCGCCACGACGGCGGTCGAGACTAATGTTTCTTTTCTTTCTTTCTTTTTCTCGACGGCGGTCAACTCTGAAGCCGCACGTCTCTTTTATTAATTTTGTTATTACTAATTTACCCGGGTCGAAATTTGACTTGTTGTTTTGCCTCAGTCCCGGTCAAATCTGGTCTAAACATGGCCTAAAATAGCTTAGTCTCGTACCTTTGGGCAGTTGTTTTCCATCTTACATTTTTCGCTGGATCCTGATTTACAGTAAAATCAAAGGATCCCACGACTGGGAGATGTTGTGACCCGGCGACCATTACACATAACCAAGATGATGGGACTACACATTTTGTACAGCGCCTCGTCCCATCATCCTGTGGGTTTCAGCTACAGCTCCCCCCCACAGGGAGAAGTCACCTTTATGAAGAAGGGAGTTAGCACCCTGTGAATGTCGCCAGTTCACCGCATCCGTCCCGTAACCTCCTTTTCCTTGTGACCTCCGTTATACTTTCTGAGTGTAACATGCCTCGGGCAGGAGTGGAACACGTCACTGCTCATCATAGCATGTCTGTATCAGAAGCAAACGAGCCACGTATAGTGTACTCTCGTGCGCTGTCACGGAGCGTCCCACCTTTGAATGATACTACATATGCTGCGTTCTTATGTTCTTACTACAACTTGCCCAGGATTCCCTGAGGAAGGGCTCTTAGTTAAATAAATATTGGGCTGCTTTATATATTAGTTTTTGTGTAAGTTTCTTTCTAAACTTTTGATATTATTATTTTTTTTTTTTTTGTGATGAGAGAACCGCTGTCAGGAGCCGTCCCACCCGGGGCATAGTGACTGCCATGTTCGAGCGTCGACCCCAGTGCCTCCCAGAGCGTCGGTGGCGCGTAGCCCCACACGACCTGCCTCTTGCCAGGCACCACCGACACCAGGCATGTGGGCGGGCTCCTGCCATTTGCGCGGCCCTCCCATCTTTGAGGAGAGTACATATATATATTAAAAGGATAGGTTGTGGCATTCCCCAAGTGACTCCTGCAGCGCAGCCCGATCCTAGCGGTGACAACAGCACAGGGGCCAAGTATAGATGGTACTTACCTGGGGAAATCCACATCGCTCGTTGGAAGCGTTGGTCCCGTTGAGCGCACATAGGTATTTTATAGAATTTTGTGTTTTTTCTTTTATGCTAAAATTTTGAGTTACTAGGATCGTTTCCGAATGGATCCCTACTTTAAGAGAGTCGCCAAAGTAATAATAAGAGTATTGAGCTAGGCTACCGGGCATGGGACACTCAATCTGAGAGAAATTTAGATAACCCATGGGTCCATGGAAGATGGTTGGACCAGCCTACCCGACTCAGGTTTTCCTGATTGGTGAATTATTATTGAATGAGTTAATCGAAGGGGTCCTGTCTATTCATGCTGACATGACTCCGTCGAGTTCTCCAATACAACCCAGTTCAGTGTTCATAACGATGATTCTTAGATCTACCTGTTACCTTTTTCCTTACAGACCTTAGATCAGCGCTAACACTTGTTATTTTTTTTTTTTTTTGTTCATATTATAACTTCATAAACTGTCCCTGGGTCCTTTTCAGGTGCTCCTGGTCTCACAGTTTTTTGAGTAGTGCCCGGTCCAGTTGCAGTGGAGGTAGATGGAGTTGATCTAGGAGGGGCGTTTGGGACCGCGCTATGTCTCAGCACTTGTTGAGGCCAGTCCGCTCCGACATCGGACCAACCAGCGTTGACGAGGCGTGGCACTCCCATGGGCACTGGAGTGGCTAATCCTGATGAATACCTTAAGAGTCTGGCCCTAGTGTTATACTTCAAGTTACTCATCATTTAGCGGGCAAATTTTTTGGACACTCTCAAGGTATCTGGCAGTGGCACATTAGATGGTCGTTGTCCCGGTCTGGTCGCCGCTCCCATCAGCTGCGCTCCCCAGGTAACGGTAAGAGTGAACTTTAGGCACAGTTGGTTAACCAGCACGTCCTTGATTAGCACATAGCCCTCGGTGTATGTATGATCGGCAGGCATGGCCAATTCTCCCAGAAAAATTGTCTCCATTAAATGTGGATTCACGAACTGTACATACAACCCATCCACGGTCTTCCGCCTGATGCGCTTCCATTTGCGCCATATGAGGACCACAATGGCGATGACCAGTATAGCCAGCAGTATATCTAGTACGGCCACCGCGGTAGGATTGGCTGTAGTGTCCGGACATCCAGTGAGTGTTCTCTCCTGGGTTAACAACTCCTTTGGGTCGGCTGCCTCCAGGGCCATGGCCCGAGGCAGAGTCATGGCCAGTCCAGCGAGAGCAGATTTACCTTGGTGTCTCCTCCAGCACTTCCAGAGGATACACCCAATTATTGTTACTGCCACTACTATGCAGAAGATCGTGAGAAGACCGAAACCGCCTCCAAAGTTCCCTATAGAGAACCATGGGGCTTCCTTGTTCACTTCATACCGGTCAGTAGCCTTCTTAATACCCTTAGCCAAGTCTTTCCGGTGCTTCTGGATTTGCTTCGCCAGAGAGGGCACAGGTATCCTGACCTTCAGATTCTCCTCGATCTCTAACAGTTCCTTTCTAATCTTTTCAGGGATAGGGTCTGACTCTAGCATAGTAGGTTCATGCTCGGACCTGGTAAAGTTCGTGTCCCATCCCTTCACATGACGCGCCGCTTCCAGTAGGTCGTTATGAGGGTACACGACCGTCGTGATCCTGGTGTGTCGGTCACAGTTTCTCAGACTATACGGGATCCAGGACCCCTGCGTCTGAAAGGCACAGTCACATTCCACCTGGACACGCGCATAGTTCTCTATGTTCACCTCCACGGCGGGCTGATTCCTGCAGATCATCTGACCCCGAGTATCGGCACTGACCACTAACATGTCCCCATCATCCAGATACACAGCCATTTCCCCAAAATCCGCTTCCAATAGGTAGTCCAGTTTACATTTTTCCTGTATAGCGACGTCATCCCGCCTCAGCAGTGCGGCAGTGCAGGTGTTATCCGTGATCTTTTTCATGTAGGGCAGGTCCTTGCAAAGCGTGATGGTTTGCCCATAACAACCTGACCAACTGCCGCTAGCCAGCGGTACATAGTATTGGCGGGACATAGACATCGCCACACTTTTAGGCAGATTAACAATTTGGAGAGCGTCCTTCTTTTGTCGTCCTCTAACTGGCACCGGCACAGGGAAGGTCAGTACCTCGTAGACCCTAAACAAGTGTTCGTCGGCCACAACCGGCACCCGTACATACACTATTAGTTCTTGGGTAGTTTCATCAAATTTAAATGAGGGCTGGCTGTTTTCATAATAGAAAGAGGGGTCCGTGAACGCCACATGGAATCTGGGGTGGATTCCCTTCAGATACCTGTTGACTTCCAGGACTGCTCCCACCATATATTGGCGAGGTACCAAATCCATGGTCAGTTGACCCCGTGTCAGATGTTGCACACCTTTCCTGAACACGCGCGTTTGCTCGATTAACGACTGCAGGTAAACCATCTCTCCCAGTTTGTCTTCCAGAGCTACTGGTATCATGTTCAGGTATAACTCCATCCAGTCCACCTTATGTTGGACGAGCCTCATCCTTCGGCGAGTTCCATTATGTGCCTTATTTAGCGACTTCAGATTATCCAATAGACCTATCACGACGTGGTTAACCTTTTCTATTGCCTCGTCATGCTTATCGTTCATTAGCGCCAGGTCTTCGATCATCTGGTCAGAGGACTCCTGTAATACCCTAATTAGTTCCCTATTGTACTTTACGTCAGCAGAGAGCCCCCTGTTCCACGAGGTTGGAATTGGGAAGGATGGCCATCCCGGATCGTCTATCATGAGGGGTAGCTTCTTCATCCTTTTAAACCTTCCACCCGAACCTGGTTCTGGCCCTTGGGCCTGAGGCTTCTGCCGGGTGTTCTTAATTAGGGAGCTTAAGGTTTCATTGAGAATTTCCCTATACCGACCTCTGAGCGCCTGCGATGTCTGATCCATCCAATTCACTAGCGACCTGACACGGTAACAGGCTCGGTCAAGAGCGTCTCCTCCCTCTGGGTACCTATGACAGACCTGGCCAAAGGTAGCCTTGATGAAGGAGCGCTTTTGGGGAATGGTGATCAGAAAACCTTGTCGGACGTGGGTGATATCCGCAGTGGACATTAACTTTCCAGGTTTTAGCACCACCCCATATCGTTCTAAGGCTATAACTTCAGCGTTAGGGGCTAGCCCGTCAGTTGGGCTGGAGTCATTTCGTAGCCCCCCAATGGCTCCCACGATGACCAGGGCGAGTAGTATTAACAACCTCATTGTCACTGTTTATAGTATACCTCCGAGGAAGCCAAAGTTTGTAACTCACCCAGGAACACTACCACAATTAAGTTGCCACCGTTCTTCTTCGCACAATTATCAGCCACGCGCCAAAGTACGCCTCCCTTGTAGGCCTTTTAATCCGCTTAGTTCGGGACATGTTCATAAAGGCTCCGCCCGCTGGCATTCACAACGCGCTTGATGGTTCCAGTCTCGTCCTTCGTAACTGTGATCATTAGATTTCTCATACGTTCGCAGGACGAAGCGCGCATTGCTCTGAGGGGTTTGGGGCCAGCAGGCTCCAATCCTGAGCGGCCCCCGTTGGTTCGTACGACGGCTGACTTAGTGGAAACAGTTGCGGCACCTGTGGGGGATTTGTTGTCTGAGGCTGGTTCGGCCACAGGGGTCCCCCCGGTGGGTTGGTTGGTGCCCACTGCTGTTGATTCCATAGCAGTGGCGACGGACTGACGTTGCAGCTCGGCGTCAAGCTGCTCAAGTCTAAACAGGCGGGGTCCGCGGGCTGCAAGTGGTGGAGGAGGGGAGTCTTTGTCGGCTTGGCTCCCACCGGTGGGGTTGGTGCGTGTTGCTCGTGCGCTGGCTCCACCCTTGCTCCCGGTACGACGGCGGCCAAGTGTTCTTGCCCCACTTGCTTTTCCTGTGTGGGCAGAGGTTGGCCGCTTCTTGTTGCCCGCCGTCCGGTGTCTTCCCCGACGCATTTAGAAGTTTGACTGGGATTTTGTATAAATGGAGCGACCTGGGCCTTAACCTCAGCTAACTGTCTGTCCAACTTAGGCACTTCCAGCCCCACTGTCCGCCTAATTTCGTCAACAGTCTCAAATAATTGGAACAGTGGTCGAGTCAGATCCCAAAACCACCCGGCCTGGATTTGTACAGGTCTGGCGGCAATGTCTCCCTTTTGGGCCGGCCTTGCCACCACAGTCAGCTTTGGCTCGGGCTCCGAGTCACTCACCTCAGATAGGCAGTAAAAGTCTTTGTTCACCGTCTTCTTTTTGGCTGCTGCTGATCCGGTAGCTTTCTTAGATCCTCCGGTGGCTGCCCTGCTGGGCCGTCGGGCCGGTGTCCTTGGTTTCTTTCGGGCAACTCCGGTATCGGTAGAGTCCGGGCGGACACCGCCCCGGCCTGGCCAGCCCCACCGCCTAAGATTCTGGGGTGGACGCTTCTTGGTACCTTCCTTCTCGGTTGCCTTTTCTTTCATCTGGCGTGCTTTAGAAGAAAGGTCCTACAAACATCCCTCGAGCGGGCACCGCCCTCCGGTATGGGCGGTTAACTCGCTTCCTCCTCAGAGGGACTATGATCCTCCCCTCCGGTTCCTCAGGGAAAGTTGTAGTTCCCTTTGGATTACTGTGGGGCCGGAGGGCCAGGCAGTTCCCCATGAGTCGGAGGTATTTGTATTCCGGCTTGAAGTTTTCGTCTATCTGCCCTAGGAGAAGTTGGAAATTGAAAATTGTCTATCTCCAACTTTTGTCCGGGGATAGAATCAATGTCTATCTCCGTTTCCTCCAGTGGTTGGGCTAGGCAAGGCAATCACCTGAAGTGACCGTACAGGATCAGAGTTGCGGGCCGACTGCTGGGTCGGCGCGGATTCCACGAGATTATAACAGATCCGCCTGTTCGTGTTGTCTCCAAATTTGGAGTCGAATTTGTTTCAGGTGGGGAGCGCTTGCGTCCGGTTACAGGAGATGACGCCAACCACTGGCATCTCCCCCGGTGTGCGCACCCCCCCCCCCCTTCTGCCACGCCCCTGGGCGCGGCGAGGTGACCGTGAGGTAGGCCATCTGTTCCATTAGCGCTGCTGCTAACGGTGCCGCTCCGCCGACGGTTTCCTGTATTAATCTTCCATGTCGTCACTTTCCCCGTCGTTGAACAGAGCGGCGTAGTTAACGGTGCCGCTCCGCCGACGGTTTCCTGTATTAATCTTCCATGTTGTCACTTTCCCCGTCGTTGAACAGAGCGGCGTAGTTAGGCCGACGGTTCCGACGCAGGTTATAGCCACCTTTCGTCGGGACATGGCCCTCATCTGTTTTTCCCGGGCTCAACACCGATGTATCCAAGATCGGTGCATCACCGCATGGCAGTTTTATGGGCTTGTTGTTTCCTGGAGGGGATCTCCCCACCAACGGCTGGCTTTTGCCCCTTCTCTTAGCTCGTTTGCGCTTCCTCTGTCCATTAGCGCCGGCTGTTCCCCGTTCACAGGCGGCTTTGTTAGGAACAAAGGATGGGTTTGGTAACAGTGCGGTGTCCGCACTGGCGTCCTGACCATCAGTGAATTGCCCATCTGACTCTGCTAAATCAGTGGGACTTGGACCAGGTTTTTGTGTAGGTACCTCCCCGGCCATTGGAATTGCATCATGCTCACGGGGACCGGTCGTTCCCGATGAGTTTTCAGTCTCAGCACCCCTAGTTTTGCCTCCTTTTTTGGCAATTTCACCCGACGGGGTGTGATGCAATTCAGGGTTTCGGTCAGGATCTGCCCCTTTTGAGTTAGTTGTTATTGCTTCTCTCACCAGTTTGGGTATAACATGAGGGACAGCTGGGGACCAAGGCCCATGTGCAGGCTTAAGTTTCGAAATATTCACCAAATGTGGTATTTGTTTCCCAGTTTTCAGCGACACTAATCTAACGAGATGATCCCCCTTAGTTTCAATCACCCGGTAGGGCCCAGTGTACCTGTTTGAGAACTTAGACGCTTTGTTTTCGCTAGCTAAAGGGTCATACATGTACACCATGTCTCCTTCATACATTTGAGTAGGCCGTGCCCGCTCATCAATTCGTACCCTCAAGTCCTTTTCATAGTTTTGAACTACCCGTTCTGCCATATTCCTAAACATAGCAATATTGTCTTTTGTTTGCATGCAGAATTCACAGTCATTCAGCGTTTCAGGAATTGTTCCCTGTTCAGGCATTCCCATACTGATTGGATCTCTGCCAAACAGTAGGGTGTGAGGACTGTATCCCGACCGTACACTGATCGTGGACCGAACCGTCCATAACGCTATGGGAAGCAGATCAGTCCAATTACAGTGATCATCAGGAATATAATATGCGATCAGGTTCTCGATTGTTTTATGTAATCTTTCCACTCGAGCGTTGCCTGTCGGCATTCGCCCGGTGGTGAACGTTTGTTTGCACGCTAGTCGTGTGGTAATTTCCCGGAATAGCCCTGAGAGGAAGGCTGCTCCCCGGTCTGTGTGCAGGCGGTTTACCCGTCCATACCGACACACTATTCCGGTTAGGAAACAGTTGGCCGCGGTCTGCGCGGTTGAATCTTTCGTGGTGAAAGCCTCTGGCCATCCGGTTAATAAGTCTATGAAGGTCATGATATATTTTGACCCATCCCTAGCCCTCTTTAGTGGCCCGATAAAATCACACTGAACCACCTCAAAGGGTCGGGTTGGTCTCTCCCAAGACTTAGCTAAGGCCTTGAAATGTGGGGCCCGCCTCCTCAGAGAGCAGGTCTCACAAGCTTTTACATAGTCTACTATATCGGCATTCATGTTCTGCCAGTAGAATCTCTCAGAGATTTTGGTAGTAAGGTTACTGATCCCTACATGTCCTCCGGCTAAGATGTCATTATGTAACAGCCTCAGGACTTTGGGAATTAACTTTCCTGGAACTATCATACGGGGTTTTAGTCTTACCAGTTGGTCTTGGTGTTTGTTATACCTTTTGACGTTGAACCTACAAAGCACTCCTTGTGCTACCATTCCCACAAAATCAGCTTGGTCCATTATTCGCCTCGCTTCAAGGGGATCTGGCGGTAGGTCTCCGTCCTGAAGGTAGTCTATCAATTGCGCGCACTCTGCATCTTGGAGTTGCGCGTTTATTACCGTAGCCACAGAAAGCTCTTCATCCTGAATTTCGGCCTCAAACAATTCACATCCCACAGCGGGCTCATATTCTTCACCTGGGACATGTTCATGATAGACCCTAGACAAATAGTCCGGTAGAAAATGAGTCGCTCCTGGCTCATAGATGATTTCAAAATCAAAATCTGATAGCGCTAAAGCCCACCGTCTCAGCCGGGCTGACGGGGCTTTGTAGGCACTTTGTAGCAGGGGGATCAACGGTTTGTGATCAGTCACTATTGTGATTTTAGCTCCCTGCAACATGTCCTCATAGTTCTTAATACTTTTAATTACTGCCAGAGCCTCTTTCTCTGTTACCGAATAATTTAATTCGGCGTCACGGAGGGTACACCCCCAGAAAGCAACCGGACGGTAGATTTCATCTAGTTTGTGACAAACCGCTGCACCGCACGCGGCGTCTGATGCATCGGTTAATAAATAGAAATGCCCTCCTATATCTGGATGAATTAGCAAGGGCGGCGAGGTCAGCAGTTTCTTTAACTGTTGAAACGCCTTCTCGCAGGCCTCCGTCAATTCAAAAGAGATTTCTTTCTTTAGCAGCCGGTTTAAAGGCTTTGCTAGATCAGCGAAATTAGGGACAAACGGTCGGTAGTAGTTACATAGCCCCAGAAAGGACTTGATAGTCATTATGCGGGCGGTTAAAGGCTGTGATCTTTTCTGTGGTAACCTTTTGTGTAGCCACCCCTTCTGCGTTTACTACGTGGCCGAGGAAATTAATCTCACTGCGGCACCACTCACACTTAGACGGTTTCAGTTTGAGGTTGGCTCTCGCTAAAGCTTGGAGAACCACCTCAACACTCGCCAGGTGTTCGTCAAAGGTGGTGTCGTAGACGATTACGTCGTCTAAATATGCTAAGCATGTTCTAGGAATCAAGCCTTTTAGCGCAATGGCCATCACCTTGGTAAACTGCCAAGGCGCGCCAACTAAGCCGAAGGGTACACGCTTATACTGATATACACCCATTGGCGTTTAGAAGGCAGTATACTTTCTACTGTCTTCGTCGATTACACATTGATGATAGCCGCTCAACAGATCTAAAGCTGTCCACATAGTGGGCTTCTTGTAAGCCATATATAAGAAAAGTGACCGAGCTGTGGGCATTGGGAATTTATCTTTGAAAGTGACTTGATTAAGCATGCGGAAGTCTGTACAGAGCCTAGGTTTGCCGTCTTTCTTCTGCACTACCACCAGCGGGCTTCGCCAAGCCGACTCGCTGGGTTCTATGACACCTATATCTATAAGTTGCCTAACTTGTTCATCGATGATATCCATTTTCTGTGGAGAGTATCGGTACGGTCTAGAACTTATTACTCCTTGCGACTCATCCACAATGATTCTCATCGGCGCTATTTCACAGTGACCTAACTCTTCCATCGAGAACGCTAGCGCATTTCTGTTGTTATTAAGCATTTGTCTAAACCTTACCTTTTGTTCTTCATCTAAGCACGACTCGGTTAGGTCTATTTTGCTTACATTCACCATTTCACCTCGGGGTTTCTCCTCAGAGGATTTACTTTCCATTTGCACTGCGTCTTTCATTACTTCTACAGAAATCCTACAGATGGACATTGGGGTCTCTGTTTTAGTTAGATAATACAAGTCTAGGAACTCTTCTATCTGATCTTGATTTACCTCAGGCACTGCGCATTCTTCTGCAAAAGCTAACACTTCATGTGGAGTGATTTCTTGCATTTCGTCTAGCGGATTCATGACTTTAATCCACCACTGACTTCCCACCGTATTCACGCACCCCTCCACTAGGACAGGTGCGGTTACTGCCGGTGCGCAGTAAGCTACTGGTGAGTCTAACCCCAGCGGCTCTCGGGTGGTAACCGGTATGATACATTCATTTCCCGGCGGAATTTTCACTGTTTCTTTGCTAACTATGGGGTTTCCACAAAACACTTCTATCTTTGCGCCTGGTAGAGATAAATCTGAACGAAGCACTGTTAATAAGTTTCTACCGATTACTATAGAGTGGCATAGATCGTCCACTATGTTGAAATCATAGCAAACCACTGATCCCTGGATTGAAAACTTACACCTAATTTGTTCTAGTATCACTTGAGACGAATTGTCTGCCAAACTGATGTTTCCTTTCGATACTTTCCATTCGTCTAGAATACATTGTTTAGGGATCTGCTGCTTACAAAAGGTAGACATGAAGCAATCACTCGCCCCGGTGTCTACCAAAGACTTAACCTCTTTCTGATCATTAAATCTTAGCGTTAAGAAAAATGCTTCGTCTCCTATCTCTCTTCTAGCCGGTCCGTCCACTGCGCCTAATTCTATCATGGAATGAACGGACCCATCCTCTAGTTTCCCTGGCTCTTTTGCTTGGTACCACTAGGTTTTCCATCTTTATACATACGCGGTGGTTTTTCTCTCAATCTATTCTTCAACCACAAGCACGCCTCAGTAGAGTGGCCATGTTGTTGGTGAATGATACAGAACTTACTTTCATCGAACGGTAACCTAGGCCTCTCTCCTTTCTGCTGAGTTTGCACATTCTTTCCTTTGTCTACTTCCCTGCTCGGGGCGTTATTGGTTTTGGCCTTCTGGTCTAAGTTCCTTTCGCCTTTCTGACCTTCATACCTATCTTTTCTTTCATAACCTTGCTGTTTATAACCACCACTGCTCTGGGGAGATCCACTTTGCCCCGGTTTTGGTTTCTGAAACCATGGGGCGGCCTCCAGTCGGGCCAGCACCACTCCAAATCGTTCAGAGATGGAGTTTAGAGCTGTGGTCTCCTCTGACGCTTGGCTTCCAGCCAGCTCGCTCACTGCATTAGATATCTTAGTTCCCCCTTTGCCTTTGTCCAACGATTCTAGTCTCGTTGCACAATCCACCGCTTCGGTGAACGACTTAGGGTCCAGTATAGCTACTTGTCTGGCGACGCCCTGCTTTAATCCCTCTAAAAACACGGCTAACATCATGCTTTCACTCGCTTCTGCCTTAACCTGCTTTTGTTTCAAGACACCTGCAAATTCAATCACACTCTGGTCCTTTCCTTGTTTAAGGGCACAGAACTCTGCATGTTTCTGCCACTTAGCTCTTCGATCACCGAAGATCTTTGTCATTTGAGCTTCTAGTTTCTCAAATGTGTCTTTCTCACTTTCAGCTAAAGCTCCTGCCCAGTCGTCTGCCCTTCCCTTTAGGCCTAACAGCGCCATATTCAGGAGATGGGCGTTCGACCAGTCATAGATAGCTTTCAGTCGCCTCAATTCTCTGAAATACTTTTCTATCTGCTCATCTTCCTTTCCAATAAACCACGGTAACCTAATGTTTGGTCCCCTTTGGTGACCATTGTGGGTCGTTTCACGCACTGGCGATGGTACTTGGCCCAGTGCCAAACCTAGCTGTGGTAGAATATCCCAAATATTTGGTTGGTATGGCGGATTCGGTGGATTCGGAGGGTTTGGGGGGTTGTTCTGTCCTGGTGGGCCTGGCGGACCTGGTTGGTTGGGTTGTGGAGGATTCGGAGGATTTGGCGGATTGTTCTGCCCTGGTGGGCCTGGTGGATTGGGTTGATTCAAAAGAGGGTTGTTGGGTTGGTTTGGAGGAAGGTTATTGAGAAGGTTTGGAGGAGGGTTGTTAGGTTGGTTTGGGGGAAGGTTATTGAGAAGGTTTTGAGGAGGGTTGTTGGGTTGGTTTGGGGGAAGGTTATTGAGAAGGTTTTGAGGAGGGTTGTTGGGTTGGTTTGGAGGAAGGTTATTGGGTCCTTGTGGGTTCGCCTGATTATTCTGGCCTCCTTGCACCTGCTGACCCTGTTGGTTTATAGGAGGGTTAGGCCCTGGTGGATTCGCCTGATTAATTTGGCCTCCCAGAGCCTGTTGACCTTGTTGGTTACCCGCTCTTCCCTGACCTGCTTGAGGATTGTTTCCCATCGCTTGTACTAGGAAAGGATACAGCATTTTTTGCCGTATGGCTCCAAGGTCTATCCCGCCTCCTGCTAGCGCAGCTTGGCCGGGTTGTTGGCCCGGTTGGCCACCCCCATCATTTTGCTGAAGTCCCCCAGGGTTTATCCCACGATTAGGTTGCAATGCCCCCGGATCTACACCCCTAGCTCCCCCTTCACCGGGTTGCTGAAGTTGGTTTTGGTCACCCCTTTCTCCTATTAGATCCACCAAAGGTTCACCTCCCTCCGCCATATTATCTTCGTGGAGGTTTTGTATATCGTGATTGTCCCACTGTTCCCTCACAGGGATTTCCTCTACACTAATCTCGTCCTCACTCACTAGTTTGTCTTTCTTACCTGTGCCTAAAACATCCTCGGTAATAAGTTCAAATGATGACGAGCGTGATTTCTCTCCTCTAGCTAGTTTTCTATTAGGATTACCCTCTCTGACATTTGCGACAGCTTGTTCTGTTTCACTATCTCCTTCCTCGTTTTCGCTTTCGTATTTATCATACGGCTCACGGGCTGCAATGTCCCCTTCTCCTACGTGATAGGCTTTCTTTACCGTACTACCTTCCTCATCTCTATCTTCCCCTTCCTTATCACTTTGGGTCTCTAGCGTTTCCCTTTCTGCTTTATCCTGATCGCTTAACCTCTCTAACTCCTCATGCTCTTCGG
The DNA here is from genome assembly GCA_936440205.1 of Lepidonotus clava. Classification (NCBI taxonomy): domain Eukaryota; kingdom Metazoa; phylum Annelida; class Polychaeta; order Phyllodocida; family Polynoidae; genus Lepidonotus; species Lepidonotus clava. The sequence goes on from OW387140.1 coordinate 28,299,836, forward strand.
GGCCTGATTCTGCTAAATTCTTTATTAGTTCTGCCGGGTTAGAACCATACCCATCCAACCCCAGATCTGGAACTCGAGCTTTTGCTCCTTTATTAGCGTCATCCAAGTTCTCCCCAATATCATAGGTTAACCGATAGGGTTGTAAGTTGCCTACTTTGTCGCTGTCTCCCTCTGTTTCCCTTTCCACTCCCCTGTCCCTACCTACTGTTTTCCTTTTAACTACAGTGGAATAAGGAATGGACGCCCCCGGGTTGGGGTGAGTCGGTGTTACCAGCGGGTGACTGATAGACTCAAGTCGTTGGGGATGTGGATAGGTGAGAGAATTCCCATCAGGTAGAATTACCGGATTTGCGGGGCGTCTCCCCCCTGATGGGCTGGAGTTATCTGCGGTGTTTTGTCGATTTTTTCTGTTCCCTAAGGGAAGTAAGTAATCCTCATCGAAAGTTTCCTGTTCACTTTCACCTCCTGCTGCAGGTAGTAAACGATAGGGAACTCCTTGACTACACCACGGATTGTTCGCATCGGGTTCACAAGTAGAGTGAGAGCTAGCACCAGGTTCGTGGCCCGTAGGTGGTACATACCCCGGATTCCAATATTGCTGGTAGTCTTTGAGACGGTTCCACCCTTCAACTCGTCCCGAGTGTGTTAGGGTTTCAAGTCCTTCGTCAAGGACTGGCTTATCTTTGGACCCTAGGTGCCAGGAAAATGGTTTACCTCTGCCACGGGTCTGGTAATTATGAATACCTTCGGGGCAGAGCTGCTTGGGTCTGGCTGACACCCCCTGTCTCTGTGCCTCCCCGTCTAAGGAATCACCTACCTGGTGGCGGTTTTCCACATTTCCTGTATATGATGTTGACACATCGTGTCCTGCGGGCCGCAAAGATTGAGGCTGGGCGTTAGAAGAAGCCTCAAATTCACCGGTGGCTGACATCAAGGATGAGCAAAACAACAAAAGTCATGTTTCGGGTAATCTCCACCAAATGAACTATTGTTAATGTTTGATTTAATACTGCTTGATGTGTATAGTTAATTTATCCATGAGTCGTTCATCCAGGTTATCGAGCCGATCAGCCTGCGTTTAAAGTTAATACATCCATTCCCCAATAGTTCAAAAGAAATGGACGATGAGGGAGCTGGTAAAGTGAAAGGTCTTTTATTCAATTAACATCTCATCCCGAGTCAAAGCCACAGTGAATAAGTCTCCATCAATCCACCTTCCCATCTCCTACTCAGCGATCAACCACATTTAGAATACAAGTTGTTCCAGCGCATTCAGACCGCCCTAGTGCTTAGCTCTATCACAGTCCTTTGTCCGAAGCTGTTGGTATTGGTAAACTCCAGTATACTGCGCAGGAGCCGTAGGTATTACTCCGAGCAGTTCTTCTATCTCTATGGTTAAACTCTAACTCCTAACTAACTCCACTCCCTGCTTTGCAACACCTTTTATACTGGTTAACAGGTGGCGCGAGGAGCGCAAAATACCTCTTCTTAGAAGTAGACTTGCTAGGCCTGATCCTAACTAGATTATACAATATGATAATATATTAAATGTACTAAGCTATTAGTACAGGTTGGGTTTATTCTATCAATATGATCATATTGTCTTATATTATTAATGTTGCAAAAGTCTATCTTGATGCTGAGGCTGCAACGAAAACAGGCTGTTAGCCTAATTGTACTGTCTCAGGATAAATAAAAAGTGATTTAAAAAAAAAACCTTTAAGGCCCAATCCGGCCATGGCCGCCCAAGGGTGTACTCCCCAATCTGTCTGTGGCCCAGGGCTTACAAAATCCAGCGTCCTTCCTGTCCTGTTAACCCCCCTTAATGCCCAAGACACCCAAACAGTACCCTCTGGGTGTCCTGTGGACACCCTAGAAATCATACCCTGATAAGAGGGTCGAGGAAACGGGAAAATCGGAGGGAAATCCATGGAAATCCTGGGGAAATCCAGCAATTTATGAATGCAATCAGTGGGGGCTAAAGGGTTAATCCATATCTATTCAAAACCTAAACACTTATAACTTCTAAACTTATATTGGGTTAGCTATGCTTATAATCCAAACACATAACATCGATTGTATACTGGTATGGAAAAGAAAAATTGATACTTTGGGATTAGAACCCAAACACTCAGCAGGGACCTTAAAATTTTAGGTCCAAAATTAAGTTTGGCAAGTTTGAAAAAAAATAGTAATTTCTATATCTAGACCATATATGCTATTAAAGTTGGAAAAAAGGAAATTTCCAACGTTCTTTATTTTCTTATATTTTGCAATTTAAGTCGAGGATTTAGAATAATCCTGTGATTATGGATGTTCAGAATCAAGCTTTTCAACTTTATTTCAATTGGCCAGAATATATCTATGCTATACATAAATGTACTTTGTTATATCTTGATATCTTTTGTAATTATTTGGAATATTCATTTTTGAGATAAAGAATTTCCCTAGACATAAAATAATACTTTGGTTTTTCACCATTTTGAAAAGTTGATATTTTTAATACCTTGGGTTAAATCTTGGCTGTAAATAACTGTATGGTTCTGGAAAGTAATGATTTAAAAAATGGATTTTTTGCACAGTTGATGGAAGAAAATTCTAAAAGCTTGGTTCTGAACGTACAGTTTGATTTTGGGCATGTCATTGAAAAAAAGATAATTTTATGTTTGTTTCCCTTATATTTCATTAAAAAAAATCTTACTGATGAAATTGGTCTTAGTCTACAAATTCTATGCAGTCCAAGAATAAAATTTAATAATAATATTTAATGTTATTTCTTATTTTCAAAAGCTTGGTTCTGAACGTATATTTGCTAATATGAAAAATCTATGAACTTGAATAAAAATCAGAAAATGTTCACGATATCAAAAAAATAGTTTTGGTTGATTTTCCCCCATGCCAATTATCCTACATTAATAAAAAATAGGAGCAATTCCATTAAAATTGTGGCCATACTTTAATAAAATATGTTTGGAAAAATAAACCTGAAAATCAAAGGCCGGGTGTGTGGTGTCCTTTCTATGGGACATTGCACACTAAAGACTCCTTGCCACTCTTCGCAACGAGTAGGGTATTGCACCCGGTGGCGGGTTTCTCCTAAACCATATCATATATTCGGTCACGGCCCTTGTGGCGTAAAATAAGCTGAAAAGTATTACCTTGTGCAGTCTGGAAAGAACCCACAAGGGTTGGCCGGACGTTAAACTACTCCAACAAGCAAACAAACCTGAAAATGTAGTAGGACAAGCATTGTTGCATGATGGCCTGTAAATAAAGTAAACGTTGAGAAAAGTGTCTCATGTGAATATCATATAACGGAAAACTTAAGCCCCGTACCCACTAGGCCACTTTTTGCTGAATCGGCGTCGGCGTCGGTGCTGGCGTCGGCCGTTGGCGTTGGCCCACTTGGTGTCCATACCAACACACAATTGGCGGTCCCGTCGGCGTCGGCGCCGACGGGACAGCCGATCCATATTAAGCATGTTTGATAATTTTACGCCGACGCAGACGGCCGTCGCCATCGGCAGACCATTATTGCCAAGTGGGTATGGCCCTTTAGAAACACATACATAAGGCGAGCGAGTGCCTATTGACCCGTTGAATTTATGGTAATGGGTAGTTTACCGTAAAGTTTACGTTTTTTTTGTTTTTTTTACAGTGTCGTGACCATACTTGGAGCACTTTTAGGATTTACTTTTGCTGGGTAGTTGTGGAATAACTTTTTGGCCTGAACCATAACTACAGGGAGGAGTTAAGAAACGGATATTATACATAGTCCTGAAGGAGAAAGGGTTATGCTTGAGTGAGATAGACCTTATAGTATTAAGTATACCAACAGGTGTTTACTTGCTGGTTGGTTGTGCACTACAATGTAAGCAAAGGATGCTGTATTGTTCTTTTGGATTTGAACACCCTGAGCAGGCCCATAGCCAGCTTCTGCTGTGGGGTGGTGGGGGGGTGGTGATGTTTCACAGGTGGAACTTATGCCTATATTTTCAATAATTTAAATTTGAAAAGGGGGTTGGTGAGCAGTAAAAAGTGGAACTTTTATTATTTTCCTACTATTTTAAGTTTGTTTACATAAGATTTTTCAAGGAAAAGTGGAACTTTTTGAAAAATTTCCTGGGGGGGGGGGACCCCAACCACCCCCCTCGTTACGGGCCTGCTGAGTGAAGAATACCTCTAATTAATAGGAGCTAGCATAACTTAACTATTGGTACAATAACTCATCAACAAGAACATGGCATGGCCCCCTCCAAATCCGCGGCGATAACTGGCGATAGGAAACTTACATGAAATGGGTAGGACAATTCCTTGTTATTTCATTATCTAAGTTAACCAATGTGGTAATAAGACATTTGGCTACCTAAAAGTGTTAACAAGTATTAGAGTCAGTGTGGGTAATTCCGTCCAGGAGGGTAATTCCGTTCATTCATTTGATAACCTTAATTAAGTACTTTTAACTCAAGAAATTACCTTTAAAGTGGTTTTCATTGTAATTCCATATGGATTTTGCTTTTTACAAATACTATATTGAGATCCTGCAGCATAGTGGAATCCCAATGTTGATTGGTGCGAAATGTCAAGGTCATATCATCCTAAGCAAATCCTCCTTGGTGGCCATTTTATTTATAGGAGACTTGCATCGGTCGATCCACAGTGCTGCCCACAATTGTGTAAATTTAGTTTAAAATAAGTTTCAATAAAATACTTAATTATCTGTGGTTGTAGTATATAGAATATAAAAGTTTTTCTAATTTTTATGGAAACTAATACTTTTTCAAGTAGTTTTGATAAGTGGACATAACGATCCTTAATAAATTCAGTGATCTCACACCAAGGAGGGTAACTCCGTCCGCAATAAATATATCAGTGTCTACTTCAAGATATCTCTTTAGAACTTTTGTGTATTACCATAAGAAATATGCTCCTGAACCCTTTCAATACATATGATAAGGGGGAGGTGGTTCTTATAGATAAAGGCATCAAATTACAGTAGCATTACCCAAAATTACAAGTGATATTATTGAATTGTTTTACTGAGCATAAGCATGCCTTCCCTAAATTATTAAGTAGTACAAAGGGCTTTCACAATTATTTTAATAAAAGTATTTAGATTTGTTTGCACAAAGGTTTAATCATGCAAAAGATTTTTATAGAAAGAATCATACATTCAGAACCATATTAACAATTGTCAGAATTGACAGAACCATATTAACAATTGTTCTGAAAATATGATTATTTCTATAAACATCTATGTTGTATTACTGATACCTGTCACTATGAATACAGAAAATACTGAATCATCAAAACAAAGTTCCTGATCAATACTCAAAATATCTCTGGAAATAAATCAATTATGTTCTAATTCTTTTATACTTTTTTAAATTGAATGTATCATATCCATAACTCAGATTGTCAGAAAATCTAATAATTGTCTAGTCTTGCTGAAATCGTTTGATATTGACTATCGATCCCATAATGCCCTCCGCCTAAGGGTCTCGTGGATTGCTGGGGCCTGTCCTCAATATGATCTGTTCAAAAGATCATTCTTGGCAGCTGTTCTTATTACATCATTTGTTATCAAGAAAATAAATAATTCCTCTGTTAGAATCGTGGTCCTCCACCCTTACATGGGACAGAAAAGCTAGCTTCTTTATCGTGCTGGACGGAATTATCCTCCCCCTGGACAGAGTTACCCTCCAAGCATGCACTATTTCAGGTACTTGTCATGTTAACAAAAAAAGATATAAATACATCTGTCTTTCTTTTAACTATGTTCTAAAAATATATTTTACATGTCTATTACATAAAAGAATATAATTATATACTCAGCAACCTGGCTCCCTGGGGCAATATGGACCAAAAGTGGACGGAATTACCCACACTGACTCTATTGGGTATATACATGTAATCAATTTATCAACAGTGAAATGCGGAGGACAATTCCTTGCCATTTCCTGACCTAAGTTTACCAATACGACCATAAGTCTGACTACAAATATAAGCAGGTATCATTGGACATAATCTATTTATCGACATGGGGAGGATAATTATTCCTTGCCATATATTAATATACATGTAGTTAAAAATATATTTATCTATAATAATCATAATTACTACTATTGGAAGAGCTGTGTGTGGGGAAGGGGGCAAAATGAAAAAATAGGGTCCACACATGTATAAGGATGTACATAAAAAGGCTCTTCTATGTATAGAAGCCCTGTGCCATGATAGTCCTAATAACGGTAGAGGCAGAAGACCTCGGGCATTGTTCTGATGAGATTGAAAGTAGAGCAAAGCGCGGGAAACCGAAGCGAGGCTCTCCGTTTGAGACGTCCTTCTTCACAAAGCCGGCGTCCGCCTTCCCCGAGGCTCATTGCGCATGCCCGCAGGAACTAACGACACTAGGCAGGTCTTTCTGGAACTAGCCGCTGGCTTGTGGCGTTGCCCCCAACCCAGAAAACCTTGCCTGCATGACTGCAGGACGTGACTAAAGTCAAACTAAAGTCAAACAATGTATTTCTTATATAATTCTTAACAATGTCAATGTCCCCATTCTAAACAACATTTTAAATACGACCATTCTAGTATAACTATGTGAATTAATTATGTGCAAAGGATAACTATACTGTACAGTAAGCGGTTGAGGATTTTGACGGTGGTATTATACTAATAGGCCTACCTATATTGCCATATTTTTACTATCATCTTAACGAAATGGAACCAGATGTGAGTATCTACCTAAAATCTATCTTGGTTATGAGATATATGCTGTCCTGCAGAATCTTCCCTTTGTGATTAAATAAAAAGGATGAGTATTCTCTAATAATTATATCCTTATAGGCCTATTTGTCTAGAATGAGTCCATAGTCAACAGGCCATAGGCCTATATACTACTATACACTATACAAGAGTGGACCAAGGGGGCATTACTGGCATTGGGTCCCGACTTCCGACCACTTTTGTTGAATGTATATACTTTAGGCAAATGCCGGCCGCAAACGGGCTCACAAATGTGCCATGGTGTAGTAATTGACCTTTTTGTGAACCCCTCCTTTCAGAAATCCTGGATCCACCCCTGCTATAGCCTACATTACTTTACTATGTTTTGGTTTGATGAAAAACAAATCTTACTTCTTCGATTTCTTTGACCCCACGAAGTCATATACTGCATACGGGAGATTCACACTGGGTGCCGCCATGTTGGACAAGGGGATAGCCTGATTGGCTGAAAAGTTGCGCTTGACCCCCACAGGTATTGACGCCAAAGGAATACGCATGCGCAGAACTGAACGCCCAAATGCGATATAAAACACTTTGCGCGGAATACACCGACTAGGCCTATAGATTCATACCCAGGGGGTTACCTGCTACCCTAACACTATGCTCGCCTGACCACTGGCTTTGTATATTATCTCTAAAAGCTTTAGGAAACAAAGGGAGCTGTTTTAGTACACAATGACATAGTACCAGTGCATTGCCAAATTAAACGAAATCTATAACTAAATTCTTGGCCAAGAATTTTAAAGAAAGATAATGTCTTGTACTTCTGTTGTTTTGTTTTTTTATCTTTCTATCTTTAAGTCCTATAAATTCATACATGAGTCATAGACATACCCAGTGCCAGTGCCACGGGAGTCACTCTAGAATTACCGATCATCAGGTGAACACAGCCCACCATGCACACTTTCGACCATAAGGGACGCCGGTTTGGCAACCTCCGTCAGTATAAGGCCTGGATCCCTGCGCTCATATGCCTTGACATCCCCCCAAGCCACACCCTCGGGTGGGTAGAATTTTTCTGTCATGCGCACCGGCAGCCGCCTAAATGTTAGATCTTGCCGGCGGCGGCTGGCGACTACTATTTCGTTTTCGGCCGTAATTTTACATTTTCCGCCCCAGGCATGCCCCCTGGCGCAGAATTTGAGCGAGCATGCGCTCTTGTGTCTTCCGGCTGACGAGGAACGCGGCACTGGAGGTTGTCATGGGGAGGGCCGTACTGTGCTGTCCTCTAGTGGTGATAGCTACGCACTTGGCTGTTCATTCTATATTTTCACTTGTTCAAAAGGCATACAAAATTGATAATAGGCATATACCACCTAACCGAGAGTAATTGCTTTATCAATAGGATGGCCCATTTTACAATTTATCTAGGGCTATAGATCAATCTCATCAATGAATTTGTATAATAGGGCCTATAGGTTATTATGTGTTCCATGTTGACCCTACCATGCCAGTGGGTCGATTTTCAACATCATTACATACAAAATTATCTGAAAATGACCCATAACTTCTATGGGCAGAGAGAAAGACCATCCGAATGAAACACGCACTGTGGGGTCTCTTCTTCCACCGAGCGTTCTTTTATCGATCTAAAAACCACAAAAAGGGATGGTAAGAAAGAAATAAAAGTCCAGGGGATCCAGGAGAATAACAAGAGAATAAAATGACAAGCCCTTAGTGGATGAAACGGGAGCGTGGCGGGCTGGGAGTGGAGTCGACGCTCGGCGCTCCTTGCATGTCGTTTTTGCAAACATGCCTGAGGCCACAGACCGAGGCAAGCGCAGGCTAGAAAGCGACCGCCGCCGGCGTTTCGAATTGGGTTTCAACGCTGCCGCCGCCGCTACCGCCCGTTGCCGTTGCCGCCCACCACCGCCGCCGTCCCCGTCCTTGTCGACAGTGTAGGATTGTGTTATAATAAACCGAGCACTGCTGCAGCTCTGCCACAGGCTGAGGATCCAACTGGCCAAAGGATATAAACTCCTGCAGCTGCTGCCAGCGCCAACAACAGCCAAGGGGACGCTCCAGACGAGAACAGGGGATATTATAGAGGACTATGTCCAGGACCAACTACATTTTAGGACTTGCATAGATCTGGAAAGAGAAAAGACCGGCTGCTACCCTTTCCTGGGGCGATTCCTCGCTCTCCAAGCGCACGTGTGACCGCAGAGTGACCTCAAGGTAGAGCAGACGACATTTTGTGACCACCTGTTATCATTAAGTGGGAAGGCGGGAATCCTCATATGTATACGGACAGACCTACCTTGTAACCACCGTGAACTCTAACCTATGTGTAACATATACATCGGTACACTGGCAGAAGAACTCAGTAAGTCGGATGATTGTGACTTTTTATTTTAATCGAGCAGACACTGGATGTAGCATTAGTGTACGTAGACATGCCAAGCCCCGGAACTACTCTAATGTTATCGGAAATACCGTTTATCTTTTTCAGTTTTTGACCCGTAAGGTGAGTGATATTCCTGAACATCTACAACATTATGTGTTATGTTATGATCTATTCATACTAGTTCCATTTCATTTTTATACCAAAAGTTAACCATTATCAGGCATTTTTTCTAATGACGCAAACTGGTCTGTCTAACTCTGCTACGCTGGATTTCAGCCAGGGGGAGCCACTTGCGGCTGGCAACTTCCGTGAAGAGACGAACGTCTATATATTTATATGTAGAGTAGGCCTATACACCTTTTTCCACGAGTCTGCGCACTGAATCGTCCCATTGACACTTTGTTCCCAATACATTTGGCCTGGGCCCATTGAAATTCTACCCCAATACATTGCTTTTGGTCCATTACACTAGTAGGGTATCACACTAATGAAAATGGTATATTTTACCTCATAGCTAACATAAACAGTTAAACGATTAGCTATATATATGGCAGCAATTACAAAGAAAATTGCATTGAACATGAGTATAGCATCGATGTGAAAATGAATACCTTTTGGGTATTGAGCCCGGTAATTAACAATTAAGACTTGCACTGTAATGTAAGGGCAGGGGGTCTAAAGGGGATTCTGTAGACTCCTTGGTAAGGTGGGCCGGGGTTGAGTTAGGGGAGGATCTTCATAAGGGGTTTATATAGAAATATATAGAAAGAAGTCATATCTAGCCCAAAAGCGGGTGTCATCTGTCCGCTATCCGCTGTCCCCTCGAAGTCTATAGGTTGTTGTCTGTGGGACTATAAGAAGTCGAGACCCCCCTCCCCCTCCCCCCGTGATGTTAACATACACTGATGTGTGTGTAACCTTACAGATTCAGCTAAGTTGTTGGTGTCAGGAGGGGGCTACTTTGACAATCAATGGCGGAGCCATGATTTTGAAAGGGGGTGGGTGGGCAGTAAAGGCTATGAGTGTACTAATACATTGTAATTTCCCCTCTTTATATATTTCATGTTTTCATCCTAAACTCTCTCACCCTTTCGCTTTATCACTATCAGCTTATATAGCCATATTATCCACATAAGGTATAATTATACATAGCCTTGAGATTGGACTTTTCCTCTTCAATAGGACTTGAACATGTGATCATAAGATCCCATCGGTGGCCATAAAGACCAGGATCTTGAAGAGTAGATCGAGTGGCAGGTGCCATCTTTGTAACAGTTAACAGAATTTTACCCTTTTGTCAGATATAGACAGGGGCGACCCCGACCCCTTATAAATCCACCATTGACAAAATGAACCCAACCAAAGCTTTCCAACCTAGCTGGATCTCGCCATTTTGGATTGAACGAAGCCAGAGCCACCTGGGGGGAAGCACATTCTCTGCGGTAGGCGGGGCCCAGCCCCCCAGCCAAGTCGGACATCCTTAGGATAGGCCGTCGACTCAGGTACTATAGGCTCAGGTAAATCCTACTGGCACTGGAGGACACCCTCCTCAGGCCCCTCTTTAACTCCCTCTAAGCTTCCCCAACTATATAGGGGGCGCCCACACACCTCAACGTCAGAACGGGGAAGAAATTAAACCGTGTTTTATGACATGAAAAGAATGGGAAAACCTGAATCGGCGAACGCGCGGAGAAATGAGATAATTTGCCAGCGCCGCCGGCGACCCCTCGGGGCCTAACAGTAACGTCAGGGCACGATCACTGCGCATGCTTAGTCAGCTCAATGTGAAGGTTATGCATAATTTTGGTTGCCATGGCAACGCCAGCCTACATTATCCGTTATGGAAGGCGTCGCCCCGGGGCTCACAGGAGGGAAAGATTGAAGCAAGGACAAAGGGAAAGGACCTGCGTATATGTCTATGTGTCATTCAGAAATACAAACCTATTCCAGGATCTAAGTACATGTATCTGAATCCTATGGTCAAGGTTAGCTTTGCTAGTTCATTTTCTCCCCAGATTAGGCGCCACTGGTCATTCCTATAACTGACCCTATGGGCATTTTGAATATTGTTCTGGTTTTGTAAAGGTATCTGAACTTTAGCCCTCAATGTTGAAATATATATAAACACTTTGATATTTGTCTGGAATATGTTATATTGTATTACCTTTGTTGAACTCGTATTTTCGCAAATAGAATAGAATCACTAAAACTAGCAGGTTCAGCTAGAATAATGACATTGTAATATTGTTCAGCTTTGTATGGTAAACGCAGACACAGGAAGCGAACATGCCCTGCAGCACCCACCGTCAGTGTATCCCGCCGCCGGCACTACTTTCTGGTTCATCTCTATTGGCCTAGGGGGAATCAAAAAGAAATAGAAATTATAACAGGACTGCCGCGGGAAGTGGGAAGTGCCCAATGCTGGCGGCCCACTTTGAAAGAAGACTAGGCTTCGGTCAGCTTCTCTTTGATGTCATGTATAATATTCATACTTTAGGTGGCATATGTATGTATAATGTATCGATGCAACCAAAGATGGAGTGTTGGGAGCCCCACTTCCCATCTCCAACTGTCCCACTCACTTTCTTTCTCCTTACTTTGCATTCATTTGCAGAAGGGGCCAGTCATATATCGAGGAGCGTCAGCTCAGTGGTAAAGCTCTGGTCCACTAATCCAAGCATCCAGGTTTCTATTTCCAGACCGGTTTCACATAGAATTCTTTCCCCTATGCATAAAAAAGTTCGCAGTTTCCTAATTGTATTAAGAGAAGTGGGCAATTGGTCTCCCTTCTAAAGAAATAGCCCTTCCGAGCCCTTCTAAATGACAACAGTACATGGTTTATATAGTATGCCGGGACATTGGAAATAGTTCTTTTTTTTCTCAGACCACACTGGCATCGATGACCCTGACTAACTCAGGATGATATGAGATAGGCCTATCAGCTGATCAAGCCAGACATTAAATGTACCTCATAAGTGCTTGGTAAATGTCTACCTAATCCAATTAATCAAGTATACGGTACAGAGATAGTGCGGAATGGTTCATATACATATAATCTTTGGGGTAGGCCATTCACAAATGATGTATGACGATAAAGAACATTGTCAGTTATCTAATTATATCCTTGAATTAAAATTTTTAAGAGGGACGATTGTTTAATATTATATGGCAATTGGAATATAGGGGAGAATATCCCTTTAAAAGAGACCTGATTTCATAGAATTTTAGAATAGGCCTACAATTCAGCAGGGGCTCCTCCAGAAAATTGTGGAAGAGGTCGTGCTACTATGTACTAATCATCCAACGACCGGTCAGATGTCAAAAGTGATAAGAGACCTCAATTTCCGAAAAGGGGACAATGGCCAATTGGCAAAGTAGGGATTGATTCCCCTTGACAAAATTTTATTATGTTTTGTTCATGGAAAGGGGGCCCTATAGGTGCACCACCCAGACACAACCTTCAGGGGAGGATCCACAGATTTTCAAAAGTGGTCGGCGCCCTATTGTAAAATATTCCGAGAATTTTACACTAAACAATGTAATATTCGGCCAAAAATAGGGGTGGCGGGGTTGGCGCCAATCACCCCCCCCCCCCCTCCCCCGCCCCTGCGCCCCTCACACCCAAATCCGCCTCTTCGACAATGGTCTTGTCATGCCTGTGTATATGTATATGGGATGAGGCATATTCTTTGTGCTTAATCTTAATGGGTGCCGATTTGCAGAATAGCTGTATTGGTATTGGATGAAGTTGTTTACTTTATGTTGTATAGTTTACCTGTTGATGTTCAGTGTATAGGCCCACACCGAGAGGCTTAATGTATAACTTTACTACTTGTGACATGAGAAGTACATATGTATATGCTTAATAATCTAGTGAACATAATGCGCCATCTCACCATGAGAAAGCCCCATCTATGCTAATCTCATGGAGATGAGAACTTTTATCAATTACCACCATCCCACGTAGGGGTGAACCGGTCTGAAAGCCAGGCTACATCTGATTATCAGTGCGCAGCCGCCGGCGCATGCCCAACAGACAAAAAGCGCGCGTCCTTCGATTACAGAGCGAACGTGGGGTAATGACAAGTATAAGTATGATCGGGGGTTGCGCGCGACTTTGATGGGGAAACCAGTTCGACAGGGGTACACACTCGAAGCAAGAGGCAGTGGAGCTTAATTTGTGCGCGCGCAATCTAGACGGCCGCGGGCCTGTCGGGCAGGCAAGTAATGAAAAGACACAGACCGCTGGGAGTGAAGCGCAGAAGGAATGAGACAATGTTGCTAGAAAACGCCAAGTGTTCTTAATACCCTCCGGAGGGGAGCTCAACATTTTGGCTGGCAGGGCTGAGGCGTCAGGCAGTCGGGCAGTCGGGCCTTCTTAAGTTGGGTGTCCTGGCAGGGTATGGAGAGCCCAGAAGGGTAAAGTTAGGGAAGGGCAGATAAGGAAATAGGCCCCTATGTGGCGTCTAAGGTTAGCCCCTGAATAAATGATTGATTTGCTGTCCAGTTTAGGAACCAAAATACACAAAATAGACATAACTATATAAAGAACCACACGGATGCAGGTATGTAGGCCTAATAAACATCTTCATTGTCATGCAGTACTCCAAAGGCAGCACTTCAATTTTGCACAATACATATGTGTGTTTTTATATTAGCAGATTAGATACTTGTATTGCTGCTTGAGTAAACGTGTATACTATTATAACCCCAAAATCTATTGGCATAATCTGTCATACTTTTCCGAATTTCAAGTTCCAAAGACTTCAAGGAAAATTATGGAAAACTTTAAAAGTTAAGGATAATGCCCACAAACTCATGCTCCCCCCTGGCAGAAACTGCATGTCAAATCCCTCTACGACATAGGGAAATGTCCTAAAACTTGATCTAAATGTTATTATTAATCTGAGAGGTCTGTTTTTTAATCTTAAACCAAAGTTTGATGGATTTAGTGACTTTACCTTTTACCTCACTAACCCATAGTCTGCACTTGGTCATTAAAAACATAGTTTTTTTTTGCTAATTTCACCCTAAGAAGCTAATTGCTGATGATATAAAGGAAACTGGTGCTATTATGTGTTAAAAATTTCAGCTGCTTTGAAAATTACTGGGTGAATTATATACTTTGCATAAACTTTCATTACTGAAGTGTAAAACATACCAAAAAGGTATGATATTTTATCTGTTTATCACTTAACTCAGTAGATCACTCTGAGACCTATGCTATTTTTTTTGGTTATATGTTCACAACAAATGTAAGTATATATATAAAGTGATTTTAAAACAAGTTCCATGTCTAGGTATTCTTTGATAGCAGGTTTTCAGGGGTGCCAAAAGAGCCTCATTGAACATATAACACTTTTTAATCAATTTTTAGATTTAGGATATCCCTTTTTCTCCTGGTCGCTGGTCGATCTGGTTGACCATTAGATAATATGTAATTATTCGGGGTAGAGGGGTACGGGATGGCTATGAGATGGTATGGGGTGGATACGGGATGGGTATGGAATGGGTACAGGGTGGGTACGGGATCTGATACAGGATGGATACAGGCAAAGTCGTCGGGGTGTGTCTTGGGTCATGTCTTTTTGTTTTCTAAAAAAATGAATAACCAGAGCTCTTCGGTTTTCTGAAACTGAAAAAAATATCGGTAGCAGGCCCAGCGTTCGAATATATCTATGTTCTCAACAATTTTTAGATTCATCATAGAGATACATATATGTCTATGGATTCATAAACCCTTATTTCAAAAGTTTTGTGAAAAAACTTGACTCTTTTATTATAAATTTGTAGCTATGGAAATAGAGTCACACGCGATTTCAAGTGTTTATTATCATTGAAAGCTTAAATCTATACTCTTACACTAAATCTGTTTATAGACAACAAGTCATCAGGCCATGTACATTGTTGCACGGCAAGAAACTGGCAGCAATGCACCAAGGCTAGGATGCGACTGGTGCCTCTCTGGAATGTTGTGAAACTACACTGAAACGAGATTCACAGGCAGCCATGATCCATAATCGTTCAATTTGACCATGGCTTGAGTTTTATAGTAGTTGGATATTGAATTAGTTGAGACATTGGAAGCTCTACAACAATTATCTTCTTGTTGGACCAGCGACCCCTGTTGCCTTGAGGCAAAACAACACCTGTGCCGGAGCTGTGAGTCCACCTGTTAATTATATCCAACTTTGGTATAGCTTTACCTTAATGTAACATTTTAATAATTTTGAAATATATACTTTTTCTGTGTGTGTTTCACGGCAGGTGGCTAAAAGGAGGAATAATTACATGTTACAATTAATTCTCGCAGCTTGGAGTTATTTATCCGTCAGAATTATCTCATTTAGACGTATGGCAGTAAATAAATAACACAATCAACGATAAGACGTCAGTCTAAATTATGTAAAGTTAAATTGATTTACTTTTAATTGGTTTCTTGTTTATACCACATTTGCCACCTGTTTGGGATACACAGTTCCACCTCACAAGAATCTTGGAAATATAGGTTGAGAAAAGTATGATATTGGCAAATTGCACAGATAAATAACACATGGACATTTCTAACAAAGATGATTTCACACAAAGAGAAGGATTTCATATAAGATATGTTTCATGAACACTAACATTTCATAGGAAAGGATAAGAACGTGAGCTATAGCATGATTAAAATGAACACGGCTCTGTTGGACGTACATCACAAAGATTACAAAACGTTCCTAACCATAGAACAATTTGTTACCTCAAAGCTGTGCTCCCATCCATATACCACTAAAGCACTTTCCCTTTCACATTTCCTCAATTTCAAAATTCCCATTAGAAATATTACAGAATCCCATGCATGCTACACACCATTTGAAAGAGAAGGGAAAACCCTTTCTAATGATATGTCACATGCCTGTAACAAGCCGTTATCCTCAGACACAATTTCGGAAATCGCGAGTAAAATTGCATGGTGGATACAGTCTTAAGGCTAATGACACTTCCTTGCAAATGAAAAAGAAACGTTAACAAGTATACAAATATCAATTAGCTGTTTGCGTTCTGTTTTTGAAAGAGTTAACAATGGTATGATCTGCATGATTCACTTCAGACCAGACCCCTGTTAAGACACTTAGATTGTCAACTTTTTGTCATTCACATTGTAATCGTCTCTCACTTATATAACTAGTGCACCACATGCACGGGACCACATGGCACTAAGCATATATCATGTACACAAGATATATGTCTCTTCACTACGTGACAAATTCCTCAAAAGGGGAAGGCCTGGTCCCATAAAGACTAAACTCGACTCACCAGTTTCAAGAGGTTGAGACTATATAACTGCAAACTAATGGGTCTCAGTGAAAAAGTGACAAGTGGTCACATATTGAGACTGGACAGTCTTTTTGTTCCTGCATGAAAAGACACTGATATTGGGGCAAAATGTATGTGTCTATATATATATGCCTTCATCAGCAGCATCTTTCAGAGAGAGTTTAAGATAACTATTTTCGTTGCCGATAATTATATTCCCATCAGAGAGAATTTGCAGATAACTATGTTCCGTTCAGAGAACTTTTCATGATAATTGGAAAATAATTATTGGCAGGTAAATAATTATCTGGAGAATTATTTTTGCAGATAGTAAAAGTTGCTATCTGCACCATTATAATTATCTGCAAATAAGTATCTTGAGCAAATTGCAGAGATTTACGAATCTATTAGGGTTGTATCGTGCATAGTGGTAGGGGGAATGTGGGTTATATCATGCAGCTGATGCGCGATACAACAACATAAGGAAACATTACAGAGATAAATTAACTCTAAGATTATATTTCTGGTATAATATTAGAAAAAACGGCATGTGAGGAAGAGATAAGATTGATTGAATCCTATGTAACTCATATCAACCTTTGTTAATATGTAAATGCGAGAGAGATAATGTATATATATCTAATGAAAGCTTGGAAATTGTCATTTTAGATGCTGAAAGGCTTGCTGTTGTATCGCGCAAGTAAGAATTGTATCGCAGATTTTAAAGGTATTTTTTAGATAGAAAATAATTTGATACGAAATTCTAAACTAAATGTTAGGAATATGGAGCCAAAGGCATGAATTTAATTATGATAGAAGTTATTGGCACAATATATTAAGTCATTATTGTTTGCCTGCTGATTGTTTGATTATTCACTTTCTGTATTATTCAATTATTGCAAAAATAGCCAATTCTAAGTAAAGTACTAATTTACGAAGAGCTAAACTTATACACAATGGGTAACATTGGCCTTTTTCACTGCTAAATTTTTTAATGATTATGCGAGAGAGGTTTTGTTTGAAATAAGAAAAAGAAAACGTTCATGATGGTATCAAAAAAACACTTTGAGTTGTGAAAAAAAGTAACAAAATAAGGAAAACCTGCACGATATAACAACAGTTAATGCATGATACAACACCACTTAAAGTTATATTTTTACCTTGGAATAACAGTTAAAGAAACATTGAATTCATTTTGAGGGGAAAAATGGGTATTATCAGAATTTCACGGACTTTCATCATGAATAGAAGAATAATGTCTTATTGAACTCATTATTTTGTTGAAAGGAAATATGTTAAATATAGAAATAACTAAAAATTAAAGGCAGAACGATAAGAATATTGAATAAGATTTAAATTGAGTATTCTAATATTTATTCCATGGAGATAATCCACCCAAGTATTTTATTGGCAGACCCGGATGAGACTGCACATATAGCTTTTTGAATTTTAACAATCAGATGAATTTTAATCTATTAATAGGCATTTAAGTACAGGTGCGCGATATAGCACACATGCGCGATATAACCCACATTCCCCCTACATCGCGCATTTCTCTGTTATGGCCTTCAATTATTTGCTCAATTATTTGTTCAAATATTTGCCATCAATTTGATGTATAATGCGCGATATTAGACATGATCAATGCGTGATCCAAGCCTGACATGTGCAATTTAAATCACAAAAATAGATTATCACATTTTCACTCCCTACCCACAATTATCTGCAAAATATAAACCATTTCATGATAAAACACACATTATGATAACTTCTCTGCAAGGGGGTAGGAGAAGTTATCATGGAATAGTGACAAAATAGTTATCATATCTGGATATATATTTAACTCTCTCTGAAAGACGCTGCTGGTGAGCAATTGAGTCAAGTCTGCTTAAACTGAAGACTGTTCAGTCCTAAAACCAGTCACATGTGGAGACTGGACCTTCTGATAAATTTATTTTAGACTGGGTATTATGATAATTACGACTGATTAAGACTCCAGACTACCCAGTCTTTCATCCTGATTATATAGATAAAGATAAAAGACCAGACTGATTAGGGCCTGGCCACACTACACGACTCAACTCAGTTGTTGAGTTGAGTTAGGTCCAGTCTTACAGTGTGGCCCGCACCTACGACTGGAGTCTTTAGGTTTTCGACAACAGTTGAGTTCAGTCCTAGATCATGAGATGTATGCCTCAACTGTCGGTGACAGTCTTGGGGACTTGGGCCCAGGCCTAGTGTATGTCATAGGTTGCGACTCACCTCAACAGAACTGATCAGTCGAAGAGACACTTATCAATGAAATTAAAGTATTAAAGACATTTTGTGATGTATAGAGTGGACAGAAGGTGCTATAAACCCTACAAATGGCTACGATTGTCTACTCATATTGTGTGGCAAGGCATTGGGGTTGATGAGTTATCTAGAATTTATAAGCTTGATAGTCTGCAGTGCCAACGATGTGAACATATATGTGTTATGTCATGTTTAGCCTGCGATCAAAAGGAAACCTAGTTGATAAGACTAGACCAAAAGTGTAAAAAATCAAAAAGAAATAAAATATAAATCGCCGAGAAGGGAGGCGATGTCATCTCCACCACTGATTAACCAACTATATTTATCTTTGATGTTTAGTGCCTTGCAGACGAACTTATAAGCTGGACCAGTGAGTGTCTCGACCATTATGACAGGTGTCACTCATACAACCCCAACCCACTTCGTACCATATAACCAGATACCACAGACCAAAAGTAAGGCCCCTTCTCTCAGTCTGAGTATATCCCCCACAGAGGGGTGTCTGTTGACTCGGCCCTAGCAAACTGTGTTTTCTGTAATTTGACTTGTTTAGAGTTCACGCCGGGCCGCTTATCGAGCCCTTCTCCTGCCCTGGAGGCAGACTTTGATCAAATGGGGTGACCCTGTGCCGGCGGCGGGCCCCTCCACGGCCGTGTCAGGAGGCCCAGGGAGGAGACTGGGTCTTCTTCCTGACGGTAGGCCTACTGTACTCCCTGGGTAAGGACAACGCATCATTTGTGTCCATTCCAGTCATCTCTTAACTTATCTTTGCAAGGGCAAATCCGTGAATTATGAAAGGATATATACATACATGTAATAAGTGGATGAGATCCAGGCTGTCGAGATTGGAAATGCATTGATTGTTTTTAATCCTAACAATATTTCTCGTTTTTGAGTTTAATTTTTGACTTCCATTCATATAATGTCTGTGCATTTGCAGTTTATCCATTCAATTAACCTCCCCTATCAATCCTCCCCTAAAAATATTTTTTCCTGCACATAAAAGTAACATGATCTATGACTATAATTATGTGTTATCACTACAGTATTTTATTGATATGCATTTCGATCCAATATAATTATATTCCCCAACATGATTGCAGGTAACAGGATCTTATTTAGAAGTATTCTTCATAACGATATCTCGACATAAACAATTAAGTAGTATTCAGGGTAGAATAGGGACCAATTCATCTATCTACCCTTTGACTTTTTGTTGGTTTGGAAATTAATACAGCTTACTTTTCCCCTTTTCTTTCTTAATTCAATTTCAAAAAAATAACTTTTCATAAATTCTTTAAATCGTGGTGTAACTTACTGCATGATGACAATCGCAAATCTTATCTAATACACACTTATAGACAGTAAAATAGCAGATGTATTATGATATTCAATATCTTAGTGATGTTCTGTGAATTTTACAGTCATACATGGGGCTCTGTGATCATCTATATTAGTACTACTTTCATGGTTGGTATTATACATTCAGGCTACCAACCTTCCACTGCAGAACTGCTTATATATAATGTATTCGTTTTAGATGTAGATCTATTCGTTTTAGAGAGGGGTGACTGTAGGTCTGTATAGGATGTCATGCTGTGGACTACTAATGTGGCAATACTTTCAAAACTTTTATTATACATGTCTAAATTGGACATAACTTGACTCTTTTTCGAGATCCTGGGCTTTTATGTTGGAAAACCTTCATGGATTGTCCCTAGGCCGTGAAAGTGGTCTTATTTCGAGTAGTAAACAGTAGCCTACTGAATGTGGTGGCTTATGGTGTGAAAAGGATAGAACCAAAAGCACACTTGTCATCATACGGGCAAATTGGAGGCATGATCTCATACCTTATTGGGGACTTCACGGGCGAGTATTTATACATCGAGGACTCTCAATATCAAACTGGGACGCCGACACTTGAGCAAATCTAGCCAAATCTCGCCCGACGTCAGGTGTTTCTCATCCGCGAGAGTTGGCCCTCGGGGCATGCGCAGACGGGCCCTAGTCGCCGTCCTTTCATTGGCGGTGCCCGGGGGCAGGGTGGCCCGGCTAGGGGAGACCTGCTTTGTAGGGTGTGTGGCCTGAGGCCATGTCTGTCCTGGCCGCTGCCTGCTGCCACCCAAGGCCAGGCCGTGCCCCTGCCACCACTGCCACCTACCGGCCGCCGTGTGGAGTGGGGGCACCCGCCTTCCCCCGCCCTCCTCACCGGGGCTGTTGACTTGGGGGCCTTCATGTCACATGTCGAATTTCAGAAAGTGCCATGTAATAAGCTTTATGTTGATTTGATCTGCAATGATATTTGATATGAATATTGCTCTGTCTTCTATAGAGTATAATTTTGTGTGTGAAATATATATGCAAGAACGTGACATATTATTTTACTTACATAATAGGCCTATATAGATCAATGCTATTAAATATACATGTCTTATTTCCAATTGTCTGATCGTATTCATTTCTGTACCCTGGTGGAGGGGGGGGGGGGGGGGGTCCCAAGGAGCCAAGGACCTGTCGGGTTTTTTAAGTTTAGGTCATTATTTGGGCAATATAACTGAAAACGGTAAAATGAGCATCCCAAAATATACCTGCAACTTCCTCACTTTTACAATAATTTTGGGCAAGGCAATTATACTTTAAAAGGACATTTATGTAAGTGTGACTGTGTGACATAACTGTTGCCCCATTGTATCAGGCAAGATAAGTGGTATATTGACACGGTCCAATATAAGATTTATTATTTGACGTTGCATCCCACTTGTGGCCCAAAGTGTTGGATTAGGCAGCTAGTGAACAGGCACAATAAACCAGTGGCGGATTTAGAGGGGGGACGCGCCCCCCCCCCCCTTTTTTTTTGGGTGGGGGGGGGGGGGGCAATTTTACATCTTTTTAATGTAAAACTCGCCCAAAAGGTAATTAAGATGAAAAAATTTCCAATAGCGCCCCCCTCCTTTTTTTTTCAAAAACCTGGATCCGCCACTGTAAACAGTCTTCACTAAACGATTGGATGCCTCATTGATGAACAATCGAATGGACTCTTGTTCAGAAAACTGTAAAATTGTATTGTGCCAATTCATTGTTATGAATTCAGTTACAGATTCCTGATTTACCCATTGTCGGTTCAAGAACATACGGCCATAAAATTATGCAGGGTGGATGTAGGGTAGATATCACGCGGTGGTTACATAATCTGATAATTATGTCAAAATGTCTGCAAAAGTATATAACGATTTCAAACTCCTGAAACTGTTAAAAGCTTAAGGCCCCAAAGTTGCTTCAGTTCCACAGTGATGATGTTCAAGATTACGGCGCGAGTCCCCTCATCAGCTCCATTTTAGGCATGTAAATACAAATATTTTACGCAAGTACTAGTTAGATAAATCCATTGATTTTAACCTTCCAATTACACATGGGCCCATTGCAATTTGCATTGTGTACTGGAGGTTATTGCAGGCACGGGCCACCTTAAAGTATAGTATAAGAAAAATTACGTATGGGAAGGGACGGAGAAGCAGCTGGGTAGGCCTTTCTCCCAACCGTTATCTGAGTTTCTTTTCTGATTAGAGTTTGATATGCATATGGCTTAGTAGCTATACAGAGTGACAGTATAGTCTATAGAAGTTTTTGGACACGGGTAATTTACTACGTATTTTATCTTGGATAATCACATTGATTATACTTTAAAAATCAATTCCGAATTCATTTATCATGATTCTATTGTAGTTCCAGCCAAGGGCCATGTACTCGTGATTATTATATTATGATTGTCCCTACATTTCTTGTTGTCACTTTGCTTACACTACATTGCTTAAAACTTTTGAGACGGTGAGCCTTTGTATTGCATTTACTCCTGGGGATAGTTTTATAGTGAATGGTTCACAAAGCTTTACCATAAGAGAAAACAAGATTGAAAACGGTCAAAATCAAAGAGTGGCAAGTAAATCCAATATCATCCACGATTAGCCCTTTATAAATGACAAATTTCAAAAGAGCCCCTCCCACTTCTTGATACTAACAATATTATAAATGGTTAGACAACTAACAAGAGGCCTCTTTGTGAAAACACCTTCTCGTTATTAACCTGCATGTGATGAACAGTCTCCGATAATAATCTACCCTGAACAATACATAAGCCTCTGGTGTTAGCAGGAGGCACAATTGATCCACAGGTGTTGTGTGGTCATGGGTCAGTGCTGTTATGGACCAACACACCATTGGCCCATAGTGTCATTATGGGTCCGTCCAGTTATGGGCCAGTACTGTACGAGCGGACCATCATGGAATCTTTATGTCACACATATTTCTTATGACTTACGACAAATAAGGCTATATTATTCGTCATGTTGCAGTTTATAAGAGATTGCAAAGATTTTCGGGAGGTCAGACAATGATCTCTACTAATTGCCTACTGTGTAATGGAGGGAGGGGGGGGGCATTATTCTGCTCTAAAATCCTCTCGGTTAATGACATTTTTCTTTTATCATTAATTCTAATACTCCATCCTCTTAAATCTCACATTGAAACAATTATAATACTTAAGTGTACCATAAAGGCCACTGCGGAGGCTCATAACCAATGTAGAAGTGGACGATTACTTAAATGACCCATAGCAAGTTGTCATGGACGTACCACAACGACCGTTCTTCGATCTACCACTGTATACTGCAGTACCTCTTCTATATCCTTCATCAAATCGACGCTAGCCGATATGACGCACTAACAAGGCTGACACAATTATAGTTTCTATGTTATATCTCTATCAAAACACATGGTGTTACTTTAACATAAAGTAGCAATCAGTATCCACATATGACATGTTATACGAAAGGCGCCGGGCTAGTGTGATAATTATGCCAATATCCTGTTAAACAAGTATCCATCATTCATGATTTGTAACATGAGCTAACATTTAGTTCCATCAGAGGTTTCAGCGACTAATACAGAGAGAGTCGAGCAACGGCTTTACACCGTTCTCTGATAACCATAGCTTTATCTGCAACTTCCTTATCATGGAGAACCAGGGCATAAAGCAAGGATTAACTCCAGATTAACACAAGAGCTTCTGGACATCTCACCTATACTACTCACCCACCTAAACCTAACCGACTGTTAGCCACCATGCAGGTGCATCGATATAGAATACAGTAAAAAAAAAAAAGGGAGTAAAAATACATGTTCAAAAATATCAGAAATTAATAAGCATCTCCGGGTGGTGGTGCGGCTGGAATCCACCAGGTGTCAGGCGAGTTTTGCCTCCAGGGCAGAGGTCAAGCATTGTCCGCGGCTGGGCGCACCTGTCTGCCGGTTTTATATTAGTTGGGCTGGGTTTAACCCCACCTGGGGGCATGCTAAACACCCGCGGGCACCCATGGATTATGTATGATACCACTCACACCTAGTGTGTGCGTTCTGGGAGGTGGAGGCTAGGGGTTGTCATGGCAAGGGTGACACAACGGTCAACGTCATCGGGTCACATTGGCCACTCACACACCAGTTGCTGTTGGCGACAGCCTGGGCAATACTGAGGCAATGAAAAGGTGACTTTTTGGGGTAATTTTAGACAGTTTTGTTACCTGGATTCGTTGGAAATAACAGGTGCAGGCCTTTTAAAAACCAAATTCATATCCTCTTTATCAGTCTCTTTTGCATAATCCAAGAGATCAATTTATGTGATTATAAACATTTGAAATAACACTTCATTATTGTAGTTAGGTTTCGAATTGCATTACGTTTTCAACATTAAATGTCTAGATCTGGATTTTATTTCAAATAATATGTACAAGTGATTCAGACCAACGCATTAAAGTTACAAATATATAAATATCCATCATGTACGTATACAACAATAATACAAAATGAATAGTCATAGCTACCACTACAAAAGAAAACAATTTGCTTATTATACCTGTGAAAACATTACAACGCAAAATAATTCGTGCAATTCATTCTTCCTTAATTGCCTGTATAGTGTTTTCCCAAGGTCCCACCGCTGTGTTGCTATACCCCTTCGGTCTTATTCCGCAAATAACCGGGGCACAATTTAGCCCATGCCCTAAGGCGGGCTCGTTTTCCTAGATACAAATCAATAATAGGTGACAACTCAAACGCACATAATTTCTTGTGGAAAATTCAAAAGAATGGCAATGTACACCCTAGCCCCGCCTTGGGGGAGGCAGATGTGACGGGCTTAATGTGGGAACAGCAGTTACCCAGACGGCCTCTTTATTACTTTGTATATGGATATATTTGTCACAAAGACAACGATAGTTTAACATGACAACCGGCAGTCAAAACTCATAGAGACCTAGTACTTATCAGATACTGATAACGACGACAATACAGACTGAGTCACTCTTTGGCAATCTTTATTGCTCTTTTGTTTGGAGTGCATGCATAGTTTTTCAATTATCTACTGAAGGTGAATGAAAGAACTTAAATGTATTTGTAGTTCTCTTACTTTTTTTTATCATAGTATTAAGATTTACAGTTACTATTAGAAGTTATAATTACCAGCTGATGTGGCAGCCCTAAGTGTTAAATATTACAAGTGCTGTATTTGCTAGAAATATGAAGCAGTTGACAATTGTGTTTCATTTATGAGTAATTCCTAGATGTACTCAGCTGCTCTATACAATCTAAATTTGACGATAGAATTGTTCAGATTTACTTCGCAATGTTTAAGCATAAAAGATACTATCATAATAATAGAATGATGCGTTGCAAGACTGCATCGGAAACAAAATTAACATTGGTTGTTATGCTGTAACGATTACCTTATATCAACCAGAGTAGTCTAGGTACGTATATGGCTGCTCTAGAACTTATAACAGTAACTTATGGATTGCATAATGATTGATGTGCAGAGCCTATACTCAGATATGAATATCAATTGTCACTTGCACGACCGTCTTGGTACAGATATGGGGAGAGATAAGTATAGGGAAGGTTGACATCCAGTGGTTGACCTTTTCAGACTCCAGGGGGCAGTAGTGGGCAGCAGTGGTCACTATAGTGACACGGGTCTGTCGGCGCCTCTCCACACCCGTCCACCTCCGCACCTGACATGCTGCAATTAGCTCCGATTCAAAATAATTACGCTTCATCGTCGTGTGCAAATTGCAGGGAATTTTCGCAAGAAAACAAGGCCCCCACTTGGGAACTGGTTCGAGCCCCCAGGGCATGGGCCCCCAGTTGGCGGTGGCTGCGATAGCTCTACCAAGCCCAGCACTAAGCGAGGCCAACTCTACAGAGTAGAACCTACCTCTAAAGCCCGGGTGGATTACACATTCAATTCTGAACGACGCCTCTGGCGGTTTCCAACTCTCCCCATGCCTGCCCTTAACAAACTAGACCACACATACCCCCCTGGCCCATCAGGGGCATTTTTCTCAAGGTATGTGCCTTTGCCCAGGCCCTTCTTGCCCCTTGCACCCTTGTCATGCACGTCGGTCTAACTTACCCTGGGAAGGAGACCAATAAGGTCCTGTTCTACCCCCTGGATGGCCTATACCCAGCCTGGGGGCAGTTAGCTTTTCGTTTGGTTTGGTTTCCAAGGTCAAGCCTCACGCAATGACGTTGTCTGCAGGGAGGATTTTACTGCGCTAGTTACAAGCGTGATTGGCAGTAAATTACTCCGAGCTGAAGCCTCCAGTTTATTGTGAGATTTGACAGGGGACTGCTTTCCTCGCCCCCGGCGTTTTCTAGAGTATGAACACCCCTTTCCCCACAAGTGGCTTTGTTCTTCGTGCTAACACAATATTATGTTACCTCCATCTCGGCCGTAACCGCCTGACTTCTCCAGGCCGGCTTTAAAGATAATAAGCAGGCTTTAAAGTGGTCGGCCTAGGGAGGATTGTAACCGACGAGCTGTTAGTACCTGAACGTTGACCCCTGCCGGCAAGCAGCTTTGACACCCACCTGACACTCTCAATATCATAAAAATTGAAGGGACACGACGTGTGTTTTCCCGCCCTTTTCCCTCAGAGCAGACGACAAAATTAATGAACTTCTCGTAACTTGAAATGCTTCTCCGCGGCGTATCCAGGGGGTGCATTGGTTATGTGGTTACAACTACATTGTGGCTTATAATGATCCAATGAAGTTTTCTGCCACTGGTGTTTATTAGCCTGAACCCTTTCCCTAAGCAACGAATTTTACAGGAATGATTCCTACAAAATTAATGCGTATCCCAATGGACAGTTCACTTTATTTGCTAATTACTGCATAGGTATATGGTATTCTAAGATTGGGGAAAGGGTAGCCTACCCTACCCAATTCCATAGGTTTCAAACATTACGTCTTAGATATTGTAGTCCACCCATCAATCCAACAGTCCCACACAAGTAGAAGAAGTGTCTAAGAGAACAGTGTTAAATGCCATAGGCCTAGTATGTACACTAATGATCGCTCCTTCCGGCCAAGCACTCTTATGATTCATTTATGGACTGCTAATTATCAGCCATTATATGACGCCTTGCGCGCTATGACGTTAAATCATCAGTATTCAGCACCAACTGATGCATGACCAACACAAAGTGCTGGGACGTGAAGGTGCCGCCTTAACCAGGCGTGACGTCATCGGTTTGGGTGGCCCTGAAGATGGCGCCACCGTTCAAAGTTAAGAGGCGCGCCGAGACACTTCCAGCAGACGACTTTCGGTCAGATAAGAAAAATTGCCTCCATAATCGGCCCATCCGTCGCGCATTGCGTCCGTGTCACGTCCAATGAGAGCAGTAAGGTAGCACATCGCTGTTTTTGTACCTTCCCTCTTTGGAGCACACCATATGGGCTGAGGCATGCAAACAAACAATGCAGACGGACCTAGCACCGAAGGAGAGGAAGGGAGCCTCCGGCGACGCCAATTGGCGAGTTGGAATTGGTGTGGGTTTTGTTTTGTTGTTTCTTTCTCTCTTCATATTGAGATTATTATTGGTGTTGCAACACGGCTGTTATTATGACAGTGTTATGACAAGGCAAAGAGGGATAAGTGAGTATTAATTGTTAAGATAGGCTAGCGTAAGTATGAGTTGTATTGCCGAGAAAACTACATTAAGTTGTTTATAGGAGAGGGTGTTTGTCTGACGGACCCTCCACACATGATCTTATTTAATGCACGCTTTCCCTATTCGTGAGCTAACAACTATAGCTTCCAGATCTCTCCAGTTTATGATCATAATGCCCTGGCGAAATTTAATACTTCTATAGCAGGCCGAACTACTTTTTTTGGAGCGAAAAGAGAATTGGCGCCTTTGCCTGAGGGCACGTGGCGTTCTATGCCGGCGTCTGTCGGTACGAGGTTCTCCGATCTGCATGCAGGGGTATTAAAATGTAATATATTGCAGGGGTGTACTGAAGTTCAACGGGCACAAAGATGTTAGCCTGCGGGCAGTACAGGGATCGCATATTCACCCTTGGGTGAGTTCTGTCTCCCCCAGCCGGCCCGGCCTGTATGAAAGCATTGCCTAAGGTGGTTCTCCCCTCTAACTACAAGGCTGGGAATTACATAAGCAGACTGATTAAAATAAGGACACCTCCAGGATTAAAATTTGAGAATAGCCTCAGCCCGGTGAGCATCAAGTGGACCGTTAAACGTGTAGGGCTTAGGGCGAAGGCGGCTTGGTATTGAAGGGTTGGGGGGGGGGTGGGGCTTAAAGAAAGGGAAGAGGGGAGGGGTCTGTCCTCGGGTGCTTTTTTGGAGTCTTATCATTAAGGGGGCGCAATGTACGCTCCGACTGAGGCATAGAAGCCGGCCATATAAGATTGTAACTCCTGATATGATGACGATACCGTAAGTCCACTCTCTGGCCAACCCACCCAACCAGCCAGCACCCCGTCGTCGATATTGACGCAAAATACCCAGAAGACACAGCGCCCCAAATGAGATTCCCCGCCGCAGCTTTTGGCTGGCGGCCGCAAATATTAAAGATCAGCAAGAGAAGTGCGTCCGAAAAATGCGAGTTTTTCTTGGCAGACACCACCACCCATAATCCATGGAGCGCGGCACTGCTGCTGAAGTTCCGCCGGGCTCCGCCAGGGGGACGCGCGGGGCCCGTAATTACGCCAAGTCTCGCGCGAAATACAAAATGGCCTCAGGGCATTACCCGGAAGTCAAACCCCCGACGCGACGCCAGGCCTTATTCAGTTACTGACAGCAAGGCCGCAAATACACATCGCGCCCAGCGGAGGCTCTGCAGCAAAAGGGACAAACGCTAATACTACTGCCACTTTCGGAGCTTATAATATGTATCCCCGCGGATTCTAGATAGCGGCGCCATCGTCGTCGTTTAGGGGTGAGTATTGGAGTGTTTTCTCTCAGTGGGGTAGGCCTAGGGGTAGTGGGCCTAGTCCTGTCGGTTCGCTCTGGCCGTCGCTGCCGCCGCTCCTGCGTTCCCTCCTCCCGTTCTAGTGCTCGCAACGCTGGTCGGCCGGCGGCCCTTACAATCAGTCGATGGCGGCAGCCGCGGCGCACCCCCTTTTCCTTCTTACCGCTTCCTCTTTCCTCCCCAAACCAATCGTCATTTACATGGATATGTATACGGACACACTTTAGTTACAGACCGGCCTCTCTCAGTGTAACAGCACTGCACACTGTGGGCCCCTGACCAAATGGCGCGAATGCATCAGCGGCACGTAGTTATTTGTCGTCTGCTCACTCGTGGTGGGGGCCCCACCCCTCGCAACAGGAGGTTATTAGCACGGGACAGCACCCATGTGATAAGCACATACTGCAATAACAAGCGTGAATATCTTTACTATACTCACATAGGTCCATTGATTTAGATTTTGTTTATTCTAAGCTCTCAATGGAGACGAGACCGGTAAGGTTTAGTGTACCTTGGAAATAAGGCAGAGGCGCAGCTGGAGGGGTTAGGGCCCGCCGTGGAATGTTTGGTTTTTGGATCCCACTCAAGGAGTGTAGAGTCGGAGCTAAACGGGTGGAAACAGGGGTCGACCCTGGAGAGAACGTAC
Organism: Lepidonotus clava; assembly: GCA_936440205.1. NCBI lineage: Eukaryota > Metazoa > Annelida > Polychaeta > Phyllodocida > Polynoidae > Lepidonotus > Lepidonotus clava. The sequence goes on from OW387140.1 coordinate 28,329,531, forward strand.
ATGTGCACGTGCATGTTAACAGCACGCATGCGTACCTAACTGAAGGTCCTTTATCCTCCTCTGTGTGTGTTATTAATAATTATACTCCACATCAATATTAATGGGAAAACCGGTCGATGGAATCGCAACACAAACATGATTAAATCACAAATCGATTCCTGGTGGCATTTCTAATGTCTATTCCGACAAACGTGACATTGCAATAGGCATATACAAACAGGAACTGTACGCTGTCTGAAAGTTCAAGTTATGTTAGCAAAGTTATGTAAGTAGCTTATTGCAAAAGAAGATTGTACATCAATGTGCTACGGGCAGTGATACCACAGAAAATCTTAGTATTCATCCACATCAATGTGATAATTAAATATGACTTCATGAACTACCATTGAAAATAACAATTCATTTTCAAAGCTAAAAAATAGCCAGTATGAATTACAGGCTTTAAATTTCAATTGGATAGTTTATTACCTCCTTGATCAGGGACTCATAATTATATTTTTCTAATATGATATCTATATATGTCATACACTTGTCAATATTTTCATATGTGAATTTAATTCTAGCATAGGCCTATATGTATTGGTATACATAGGTTTACCACAATAGCGGTAGCAGTCATTTATCATACGGTATACAACATGTAATAAACACTGTTATATTCAATGCAGTGAGACCTGAATCATTGGCGTCCCATATATGAGTCAGGCCCATGGAGGATCCCCTCTGGTGATGCCTGCAGTCAGAGAATATTAACTGCCGTATACCACACTGCCGTATAGATATAAGCCGTTATTTCATACATAACATGTGAATGGCTACGTACAACATAAATTGCTCTATATCTGTATCAACCATCGTTAAAGAACCTACATCATCATGCAGCAGATCAAAAGTTACAAAAATATGTTAGTCTAAAAATATAACTTGTTTGAAAATAAATTTCTTAATCAAATATCTTCTTAATAAATTTCTTAATCAGATATCATGATAAAATAAAGAAAATATTATGATGGTATATTGGCACTGCATGGTACCTAAGAGACATTTGATACCCTCAAGGATACAAGATACATTTCCTCCAACCATATATATCAACATAAACCGTATATCGCCTAATATTTCTCTAAAGCTCATTGGCATTAACCGGATACCATAGATCTGTAATATTATATCGTAATAATATGGCTTCTTAGATCCCCTGCGGCCACAAAGGCCTATAGAGGGGTTCTCTAGCCAGGAACCCGTATGATTCCCCTCTCCTAGCAGAATCTGGGTAGTTACCACGTTAGAACCGCCATCTGGTGGCGGGGAGGCAGCATCGATTTTCCGCTGGTGCGCGGCAGGATTCACCAATTACGAGTGTGACCTGGCGGGGACCAGCCAATAATCACATCCACATCAAACAGGTTGGGGATCTGTAGTGTCAGTCATTCACCCCCTACCCCCTTAGCACCTACCCCCTTTCTCCGCCCACCAAATATCACCTTGCTTCCGACAGAGTGGCAGGTAAATATTGGAATGGGGGGTGGGCCCAGGGGGTCGAGGGGGCTTTGTTGTGAATAGCTAGAACATAACATCACTGATCAGAGACTTGGGAGGAGTGTTTGGCTATTGTCACCGCCATCAGAGTTTTTGACAACTGTCAAATTTGTCTTATAGGGCCTACTGTAATTTTGGTTTCTCTATTTTAGTGTATTTGGTGCACAGACAAAATTTATATACATGTATAGCCCTTATTGCTAGAAATGTAGATATAGAAAAAGGAGATGGCACCAAAATATGTAAGAGAATAAAAAGCAAGAATTAAGGCTTATTATATGTCAGAAGAACAATGAGATATCAGAAAACAAACAATACTTGGATATAGGATTACAGGTAATCAGTGCAAACAAATGATAATATCTTTATACTTTATTGTAATTCATGTCCCTATAGAAGGATTATAAATTGCCATATCAAATTGTAGAACGTATTTGGTCTACCTGAAGCTAATACCATATACATACAACGTAGTGTCAAGTGCTCAGTTTGGCTTATGAATGTAGGAATACAGTATAACATTAAATCTAGGTTCTAGACTCAATCAAATGGTAAGATCAACATGATATCAATACAGCTATGCTGCATGGATCCAAGCCAAAGTATCCAAAATCAAACCTTGAGCCGTGGACCCTTGGGCGAAGATTGGCTCGTAGGGCCCACTCAGGTAGAACAGAGGCCCAGCCTCATCAGCTTCCTCTCCCCCTCTCCCCCTCCTCCAATCTGGTCTTTGTCTCGTTAACTAATTAATGAGACTTGTTGTTAGGGCCCACCAGCTCGCCCACCAGCTCATGAACTGCTCAGTACGCCCTGATTGCTCGTTAGCCCAGCCGTCTCCTGCCTCAGTCATCAAGGGTTAACCCTTAGATAGTAGACTATGTTGTCAACAAGGGGTAACCCTTTGGTTCGCTCTAGTACAAGGGTTAAAAACAGAACATACATACCTTTAAATTGCGTATGGAATATATGCTAGCTAATATGAGATATGTGGCATAGGCAGGGCCACTGGATCATTGTACGGACTGATATAACTTTAACAATTCTTTTTGCCAGCAGAAAACAAAAAACATTACAAAAGGAAATTATGCATACCTCAGGTCGAAAAGGATTATTAGAGAAGTCATGTGAAGTATAATAAGAAACTTATAAATGAGTACGTTAACCTCTGATCGATTGAAAGATCCAACCATATGGACATCAGTCCTGCTCTCAACCTAATCCACCATTCACAGCGCAAGTCTGCAGGCAGAAAGGCAATACTGGCTCAGTACAAAGGCAACAGCTTGCCATTTCAGTTTGCAGAGGGCAGCACTTGCCCCTTATCCATTTCCGGGGGACACACGTGCGCCCCAGATCACGTGACATCCACAGCCATTAGTGACCCCAGGTGACGGGGGCAGTGCACGTGCATTGGGATTATATGAGATGCGCACGGGGTTCTTTACATGTACCGTAAAGTATGATACTATCCCAAAGGGATAGCTACCTGTATTCAGTAATCCTGAACTATCTCAGAATTCCCAAATTAAATATGGAAGGATTTACTAAAGAATATTATATTGTTATTGTATATAGATGTCCAATGATGTTGGACATGATAGGAAATCAACATGCATGATTATTGATTTCATTTTGGGTTACAATGAACTAATTTCAGGAGCATAGAATAAGCTTATGAATATTTGAGCATGTCAAGATGACAACAGTATACTTCAACTTATATATCAGGGATTTGCTATAGACAGATCAGATAGGTGCACTATTGGATTGAAAGTGCGACCTATTGTAGTGTAGAAGACAACAGAGCTAACAGAAAGGCACTGGACGCTATATTTGTGATCATCATTAGATTTTGATGAATCCTTTTTCCTATACAGGCATCTAGTATATCGTATAATGCTAATCAACATGGGGAGTCATAGTTATGGTAGTCATATTGTGCTCACCCTAAACTGGGTCATATGACCTTATCTGTACAGATTTTCCCCCCTTTTTGTTCATTTAATCACATTCATTACATAATGAGTGAGTGAGTGAGTAAGTGATGGATGTTTTTTCCAGCCAGGGTAATTTTTCACGGCGAAGACAAGTTACAATAAATTCTGACTTTTCAGACACTTGTTTTGAATTAGTCAGTCTTTGGTGATTGTATCTGTGAGATGAGAGTGCCGGGGCAGGCAAACACTTACAGCAGGGGATCAAAACCTGGAAATCATTTTTGCTGTGCCTCACATCCCTAAGTGAACCCAGACACCAGCTGGGAATCGAACCCAATGAACCACTTGGTCATTGCTGGGTCCCCCCCTATTGTCACATTTTACAATAAGCAGGGCTACTGGGGGCCTATATTCTTCCCAGGAGCAGAAGCCCCACCCCAGTACCCCCACCATTGCATTATAATGATCTTCCATGTACGCGAATTCACATTGTAGTATAGACAGTCATTGAGTTTGACAATTGAATGAGAAATGAAATAGCAATAATTATTATGATTCAGGCACTATTCCAGGAAACCGTCTGAGTTCAGTTGTGATCTAGGAATTAAACAATGGTATCATTGGTTATGGATGAGTTTGATACTAATACGTATAACAGCCATAAGGTTTCTGAGATCACTCTCCTTAAGTCTGTAATGAACACATAGTTACCATTTATGATGTAACAACAATCTATAGTAGAAGGTTTTTAAGTCAGTCACCTTTCATGGAGAAGTTCACATTTATTTAATGATATGAGGACATACTTATAAGCCATGCACACATAAGGTAGGTATAAGACTCATTGGAGTCCCCTTATTCATGTTGTCCTCTTGAATTCAAAAAGTACTTCCTTGTCTTTTTATATCAATAGGTAGTTTGGTCCATATTTCAGAACCTATGACATATAGGGACTGTGACTATATAGGCCCTAATCTAAGGTTTGGCTTGTCTATAGGAAAACTTACTAATGTTGAAGAGCATGTCATATGGTGCTCACGTGGTTTAACTCCATATCTTCCTTTAAATTTGAACATAGAGTTAATGAGATGGTAAGTCGTCTGGTATCCAGATTATCTATTCTACATAGTTTATGTAAGTCTTCAGTAGTAATCACTCGTGGATTGTAAATGTTGCAACAGATGCGTAGTGCTCTATTTTGCATTCTCTGCATGCCTATATGCCAGATTTCATACATAGAAAGAAGATCAAATCAGCATTAGTTGAAATAATCATTTACACGGGATCACTGCACGAAATAAGACCTTTAATTACTTTTACTTTTTTAAATAATGACTGAACTGTTCAATATATTCATAGGATACATCTCACTAACAACACTTCTCCAATACCTTCCATGATCTTAAAGGCCCAGCTCAAAGGTCATCCTAAGAGGTCTTGGTAAGGTCTTGTGAATGGACCTTTCCATTGCCTTTATGACTTTAATAATACCATTTCCAATTTCTGTACTCATTAAAGGTCAAATCTGGGCAGTATACATTGAAAATTGAGGAGGGGCAGAGCAAACACAGTGAAATGAGTCATTAGGAGCGTGTCATTGAAAGTGAAAGTGAAATTGAGAGCAAAGAGTTGGGCGGAAGCAGGAGATGACTTCAAAAGAAAAATGTACCCAGGAAAATGAGTTGAATAAAGGAGGGAAGCAAAATGTGGGAACAGTGAGAAGGGTACAGAATGATACAAGTTGTGATTGGGAATAAGATTCTATTGAACAGACTTTGTGACATAATGTTGAAACTGACTTGGAAAGTATGAGTGTTAGGCCCAACATTTTGTGATGAACGGCTATTCAGCCAAAATACATAGAGGTTAAAATAATAGAAATAAGGTAATAATAGAAATAGATGTAAAGAACGAATATGTAAAGAACGAAGAACGAAATAGATGTAAAGAACGAATATGTAAAGAACGAATAACGAATATGTAAAGAACGAATAACGAATATGTAAAGAACGAATAACGAAAACGTAATGGAACGAAACCCGGAAATATGTAAACCGGAAGTGAAATGTAAACCGGAAACGGAATATATAAACCGGAAGTGACGTCAGTTGTAGGTCACGTGACCGAAGGCAGCCAATCAGGGCTGACCTCTCTAGTATATAAAGGGGCGGTGAGGCCCGAATAAACAGAGTTCTTTAACAGTTCTCCTGGTGTCCAGACGTGTCCTCTTTCCTGAAACAACCGCTAAAGATGAGCCGAACAGAGTAATTAAGCCGAAGTTAGGACAAAACAGTCGAAGTCCGAGATAGGTAGTAGAAACATAGGGTAAGGGGCCCGATGGCCCGAAGAACGAGGAACGAGGGAACGGAGTAGGGCACGAAGGCCCGAAGTAGTACCGGAAACCGAGGCGTAGTATGGTACGAAAACATGGGGAGCGGAACGAGGGAGCGAAGTCCGCGGGGACGAGGGCGCGGCATGCTCGGCCCCACGCTACCAAACAATAGGCGACCGTCGGCCCGTCGCCCCCGCGGACCGGAACTCAGGGGTGGACCGCCCCCCGGCCGACCCGTACCCCTACCATAATTTCCCTCCCCCGCAGTCCTCCGTCGACATCGAGTGCCGATTCCCGATCGATTCGCTCAGCCCCCCCTCGTGCGCGAGGCACGACTCTAGAAACACATCTCGGTTCTTGGCCCGGATTCCCCGTCCGCCCCGAGACCCGAACAACCCCCACGTTCCTCTGTCGTAAGAATCGGCAACCCCGACTTACCAGAGAACGTCACACTGGTGGCAGCGGTGGTGCTGAAATAGGCACATACGGACTTGTGGATCTTGGGTGTTTCATCGGTATTGGATACTCATGGCGACTGCGGCAGTCTTCGAGCAGATGGATTCTGACGTCGCTTTCAAGGAAGGTGGGGAGGAGAAAGGAGGTGCGAAAACCGAGACCAAAGGGGAGGACACGACCATCATGGGTAGGCAGTTTAATTTTATGGGAACGTCCACCCCGACGGATGAGCAGAATGTGCGGGCTCAACAACAACAGACCGGTCAGGAAGGAGCGAGTTTGAAGAAGTTCAGTTTACGACCAGAGAAGTATGACGGTAAACCGGATTTCGAGGGATGGATCAACCAGTTTGAGGAGTACGCAACATTGGGACGCTGGACGGCCGAGGAAAAAGCGGCGATGCTTTTTCTCTCGCTGACGGGAACGGCACGAATGTACTTTGTCGGACTCCCGGACAGGGAACGACTCCGTTACTCGGCGAGGGTGGATGCGTTGCGCCGGAGGTTCGGTCAGGAGAAGGACACGTGTAATGCTCTGCAAGAGTTGGCGGGCTTGAAACGTGTAAAGAACCAGACAGCGAAGGAGTTGGCTGATAATGCCCGGCGACTGGCATCGAGAGCCTACTTCTCCAACGACTACGCTAGCCAGGAAAAAGCAGCATTACATGCGTTCCAGGCTGCAGTTGGGGAAGACCTTCAGCTGAAGTGTGCAGAGAAAGGATGCAAGACACTAGAGGAGGCGGTAGAGGTGGTAGAAATACAGGAACGATACTCACGCCGCCTCCTGCGGGCAGTGAAGCCCGAGGAGGACGCCAATACACAGATCATGGCCTTAAACGGTAAGTTGGAGGAGATGATGAAAGAATTGGCAGAAGAACGGGAAGCTAGAAGACAAGCAACGGCCCGGAGGGAGGCGTTTAAGAAGCGAAAAGAAGATTTAGAGTGTCATCACTGTCACCAGAAGGGCCATTTCGCAAGAGAGTGTTCTCAGCGTCAGGGAAACGGACAGTCGCCGTCGCAGTAAGCGCGGGGCCCCCTTCGGGCGCGGCGAGAGAAGTAGTAGGCATGGGAGAATGTGGACTTTATGTGGCCGGGACGGTGGGAGAGAGTGTCGTCCGTTTTTTGGTTGATACCGGATCTATGATCAGTCTGCTGTCGGAACGCCTCTGGAGAGAGTGGGGACGAAAAAGGGAAGAACTGGATGGATATGAAGGACGTCTCTGCTCGGTAGATGGTAGTCCGTTGCGGTGCTACGGATGCACGAACTTGCCAGTGAAATTGGGAACACGCGTGTTGAAGTGGACATTCATGGTGGCAGACATCGGTAGAGATGAAGGGATCCTGGGAAACGACTTCGCGGTGAAATACCGGCTGACAGTTAAGCCCCACGCGAGTGCCATCTTCCTGCCCGCCGAGGGGGAGGGAGAGGGGGAACGAATCCCGGGAGTAGAACAGAGAACGGATGGGATTCGGGCAGTTACCGTCGGAGGACAGGTCGTGCGAATCGAGAAAACGACGGAAATACCCCCACTCCAAGTGACCCGAGTAACAGTAGTAGCGAGAATGGACATAAGACAGGGTGGACAGCTGGCTGTCATCACCGGCGCTGGATTACCTATGGGACTGGAGGTGATCCCAGGAACGGTGACATTGGGAGAAGAAAATGAAGTTTGGGTGGCCAACCGAGGGACCGAGAGCGCGAAATTGGAAACCGGCGGGGTACTCGGAGAAGCCACCTTCGTACAAGAGGTACGAGGAATAGGAAGTGAAGCAAAGGAACCCCCAGGAGCGCTCGTTGAAATGATAGGGGAGGCTAAGAAAGACCTGACCACGAAGGAGGGCGAAGAGCTGGAGAAAGCCATCATGGCCCGGGAACAAATGTTTGCGACCTCGAAACATGAGTTAGGACGGACAGATTTAGTACAACATCGAATTAAAACGGGGGATCAGATGCCGATCAAGCAGAGAGTCAGACGGTATCCGGCCACCAGGAGAGAGGAAGAACGAGCACTGGTGGAGGATATGTTAAATTTAGGGATTATCCAGGAGAGCGGGAGTGCGTGGAGTAGCCCGACCGTTCTAGTCAAAAAGAAGGACGGAGGAACGAGGTTCTGTGTTGACTACCGAAAACTGAACCAGGCTACGAAAGTGGACGCCTATCCGCTCCCGCGGATAGAGGACAGCCTCAACACTTTGGGAGGAAGCCTATTCTTCTGCAGTCTGGATCTCGCAAGCGGATATTGGCAGGTGGAGATGGCACCGGAGGACCAAGAAAAGACGGCCTTCGTGACTCAAGGAGGATTGTATGAGTTTAAAGTGATGCCATTCGGGCTAGTGAACGCCCCAGCCACCTTCGAGAGACTGATGGAAAGAATCCTCAGAGGAATCGTGTGGGAGGAGTGTCTGGTATACTTGGATGACATACTGGTCTTTGGACCAACGTTCAAAGTGACTCTGGAAAGATTGGTACGGGTTCTGGACCGACTGAACGCTGCAGGACTGAAGTTAAAGGCGCGAAAATGTAAGCTGTTCCAGAAGAAGATTCCGTTCTTGGGGCACGTTGTCTCATTCAACGGGATCGAACCCGACCCCGGAAAGTGTCGGCAAGTAACCGAGTGGCCGGTCCCGCGGGATCTCCACGAGGTACGAGCCTTCGTGGGATTATGTTCGTACTACAGAAGGCATATAAACGGCTTCACGGAGTTGGCTGCCCCCTTGTATGAATTGGCAACGAAGGAGGAACCATTCGTGTGGAGCGCGAGACGACAAGAGGCATTTGATGCGATGAAGAAGGCGCTAACGGAGGCCCCGGTGTTGGGATTCCCGGAGGAAGAAGGACAATGGTGGCTTGACACAGACGCCAGTGACGTGGGAACGGGAGCCGTGCTATCACAAGAGCAGAGAGGGGAGGAACGGGTGATAGCTTACACGAGCAAAACCCTGGAGTCAAACGAACGAAAGTATTGCACCACGCGGAAAGAACTGTTGGCGGTGGTGCGAGCTTTGAAGCATTTTCGGTGCTACATCTATGGTCAACGCGTGATAGTCCGGACGGATAACAGCGCGGTCAGTTGGCTGCAGAGAAGTAAGGAACCGATGGGGCAGGCTGCTCGGTGGATTGAGATTATCGACTCGCATGATGTGTCGTTCCAACACCGACCGGGCAGGAAGCATGGGAACGCTGACGCGTTGTCCCGGTATCCGTGCAAACAATGTGGAGAGGAGCACGAGAATACCGAACAAGTGAGAGTAGTGACGCGGGCCCGGGGGTACGAGCCCGGATGGTCCCCGCAGGAGATGAGAGCAGCGCAGAGGAGGGATCGAGATATAGGGCCGATTGTCGCACGGATGGAAAAAGATGCGGACCGGCCAGGTTGGGAGGCCATATCTCCGGAATCCCGGGAAACAAAGATCCTATGGAGGCAATGGGAACGATTAAGCCTCAGGGATGGCGTGCTGCATCGGAAGTACTGGGAACTAGAAGGGCATGGTTGGAGGAACCAGTTGGTCGTTCCCCGAGGGGAACGGGCCAAGTTGGTAAGGGAATACCATGGAGGCGCGGCAGGAGCGCATTTAGGAGTCGCCAGGACGACGGCCCTGTTGGAACAAGGGTTTTACTGGCCGGGACTCCGGGAAGACGTGCGGAAGGAATGTCGAGAATGTGATTGCGCGTTGCTGAAAAAGGGAAGAGGAAGACGGGAGCCGCTACATCAGTACATAGTGGGGGAGCCGATGGAACGGCTGGCCATGGATGTTTCGGGCCCGTACCCAGTCACCAAACGAGGAAATAAGTATTGCCTGATGGTGGGATGCTATTTCACCAAATGGTTGGAGTGTTTCCCGATCCCGGATCAAAAGGCAACGACAGTGGCGAACAAACTGGTTGAAGAAGTAGTAGCACGGTACGGCGCGTTTCGGGAACTACACTCGGATCAAGGCACGAATTTCGAATCCGAGGTGGTGGCTCAGGTCTGTGCACTATTCGGGATACACAAAACAAGAACGACGCCGTACCACCCCAGGAGTGACGGGTACATAGAACGAAGTTTCCGTACTTTGGGGTGTTGTTTGAAAGCCAGCTGCCGAGCGACGGGTCGGGAATGGGACGAGATGGTCCCACTCGTGATGATGAGTTATAGAGCAACGCCGCAAGCCAGCACGGGAGTGACACCGAATATGATGATGCTGGGCCGACAGACCATGATGCCGCGACAGGCGATTTATGGGAGACCTCTAGGACCAGAGGAGGAACCCCGACGGGTAGGCGACTATGTGGAAAGCCTGGAGGAAGGGCTAGTCGCGGCCTATCGGGAGGCCCGGACGGGGCTGAAACGAGCCGCCATCCATCAGAAACACGAGTACGATGGGAAGGTGACTCGGCGGGAATACCACGCCGGAGAACTGGTCTGGGTGCACGATACGGTAGTGGATAGGGACAAGGGAAAGAAGTTGCGATTTCCATGGATAGGCCCTGCACTGATCGTCAAGGTGCTAGACCGAGGACGGGTGGTAGTACGGAAGAAACGAGGGAAACCGGGGGGGGTGGTCCATGTGGACCGCCTGGAACCCTACCGAGGACACGCTGCGCCAGCTTGGATGGTAGCTGACCAGCAAGGATACAAGGCTGCACAGTAAATGCTTGGGGTGGGGCGCGCTAGGGCACGTAAGGAAACGGGGCACCCCTTTTTGTGATGAAGTCGTTTTCGTGTCTCGATTCCGCAGGTGGAAGAGGACCAAGGGAACGACCAAATCGGCGCTACACAAAAAGGCTTTGGCCAAAAAGGACTGATCAACCTGGGGCCATTGAGTCGGGGCGGTGCGTTGACCACTACAGTAGGAGTGCAGGTCGTTAGGCTGTAGAGATTTGCTACCTAGCTGAAGATTGGTTCTCTTGCGGATGTAATATAGGTGGGAAATGCGGGGTTGGAACGAAAAACGGCGTTCGGGAGCCACGACGGCCCGAATGTCTAAAGTAGTCCCACGGAGCCGCTTTCCGGTCAGTTCGGAGGAACCACAGCGTGGAAAAGATGGTTGGATTACAACGGAAGACAGACCCGGTGGCAAGCTGGTGAAGACTTCTGAAGTAATGCCGACTTGGTAATACCGCTTTACAGCGTCCAGGAGACCGGAGGAGAGTAGATGCGGCACTCTCGGGAACGCCGGAGGAACGAACGGACGGCTGTAAAAGGCGAGGCCTGAAACGAGGACGGGCTTTAAAGTAGGTCGTAAAAGGAGTAAAAGAGGACAAAGAGAACGGGGCGGCGGCGAGGAGATGATAACGCCGAGCCCCTGTGTTCTCCGGGAAGTGTGCGGAAGCACTGTGAGGGCCAAGATGAAAAAGGCAAGAGAAGGCGACAAGGGATGAAAGGACCGAGGGCGTCCGGTAGGGCAATAAAAGGCCTAGGAAAAACGCGTGGACGGGCGAAGGGCCGCGAGGTAAAAAAAGCAGGCGAGGCGGTGACCAGCGGCGGGCCCCGGGGACCGGAAAATAGTAGGGGGCGCCACCGTAGAAGTGGATGGTGAGTCTGACGCTAGGGGTCGCTAGTGCAGGCCACGCCCACTTCCGCCTGCGGCGGCTATAAAAGGCAGAGCGCTCGCCGGAGCAGGTCATTCTGGTCAGCCGATCAGGATTCATCGAATCGCAGACGAGCAGACTGAGCTAAGGAGAAGAAAACAAGAGGAAAAGCAGAGAAGCGAGACGAGCAGCATCACCACGAGACAAAAACGGAAACGGCTGACGGGACGAGCTTCAGGATTGGAACGAGCCCCGAAAGCCCGGAAAACAGACACGATGAGCGGACAGTGCTGGGAAGGACATTGTCACGGAAAGGAGTTTAAGCACTTGGCCAAGCATATTAAAGGCCAGCACGATGGATTACGGAAGCAGTACTACATGTGCCCGGTGTGTTCGAGTCGAGCCTATTCGACACACCAGGACTGGAGGAAGCACATGACGGACTCACACGAAGGGAACCTGCAGAGGGGGATGCCGAAGCAAGACCCCCTTCTGAGGCTGGAGTATGCTGCGGCGTTCGCCTTGGACCCGAAAGGACGACCGCCGTACACCAGTTTCGCTACTGGGGATGAAACGGCGGCCCGGGTAGCCAACATGGAACGGGACTACGCGGTGCGCCATCCGGAGGGGTTTCAACCCCCTGAGAGGGCGGTGGATAAGGAGGCACCGGAGAGGCCGCGACGGCATATCCGCATACCTTACTACCCGAGGGCGTCGAGAGGATCCGAGGACAGCGACGCCGAGCAGCTGGAGCAGGTAGCAACCGAAGAAGGATCAGAGGCCGATGAGGCCGGCGAGGGAGCCCAAGCAGCCAAAGCAGCAGGGAAGGGACCCCTGGCCGAGGTGGCGGAACGATCGACACCCACGCGTCGTTCCCCTCGGAGGGCCGCGAAAGGAGTACGGAAGGAAGACACCGAGTCGCCGCGAAGCGCGAGCCGGGCCGTGGTCAACCCGAAGCCACTCCTGACACCAGACCAAATATCAGGGTTAGTACAGAGCCGAATTAAGAAGTTAAATGCCCAGGGAGAACCACGGGAACCGAGAGGACGAGGACTCCCAGGCAGAGGAAAAGGACGGACATCCACACCCACCCCGAAGCCGGGTTGCTCAGGAATACCACCGGGGGCTGAGGTGGTGGAATTGGTGAGCTCGTCCGACGACCAACGACCGAAAGTCAAAGAAGAAGAGGAGCCGCTCGCTTTCAAGAGGCCCCCGACGCAGGGATGCCCGGCGGAGGAGCCGTCGCGAAAGAAGAAGTGGAAAAAGGTCAAGAAAGTCCCGAGAGAATTGGAGGAGGGAACGAGTTCGGACCAGTCGGAGTCAGGCAGGAGTATGTCGGCCCGAAGCGATCGGTCTTTGATTATCGCTGAGTCTAGTAGCACGGGAGAGCTGGGACCATCGCAGCCTGAGACCTCGACAGGAGTCAGACGGACCACGGGACTAGAACCACCTTGTAGCGACGCACAATTTACTATGATGACAGTTCATAAGAAATCGGTGATATACGAATCACGACACCCGAGGTACCCCGGGTATTTAAAAGGAACAATGAACCGGGAGGGATCGTTCAGGGGTTACCACGAGGCGAGATCCGACCGGGAGCTGGAGGACAGCATTCGGGAAGCACAGGGAGGCCGGCTGGTGGAAAGAGAAGCATTGTACCTAGGGAGGTTTCTACGCGAGATGGCAGAAAGGCAGGGACTCAAACCGACGGGGCGAGTGGAGAAAGTAAAGTATGTTCGGCATGCGGCCAGGCCGGAGGACACGGCGTCGACGGCCTCGACACAGCCGCTGTTCTCTACCCCTACCCCGACGAAAGCAGATTCACCCCTGGAGAAGATGGTATGTAAGCAGCCGATAGTGCCGCCCCCAGGATTGAAACGAATGAGAGACATTACGGTAGCACCAGACACGCCAGAGACACGGGCGGCGGTTGACAACCTGACTCGAGCCAGTTTGGGGAGCTCGTTTTTCGGGTCGCAAGGATCGGAGGAGACCCCGGGACCACCGTCGCCCGAACGTATGGGATCGCCGCCAGGACCGGATACCCCACTCAAGGACGAGGATAAACACGGGCGGGCGCTACAACCACGGGTTGTGATACACAGATTACAAATACCGGCTGCCCAGTCCATGGACGCGGAGGTGGAAGACTCGGAGGACATGGAGTTGGGGCAGACCGAGACCAGAGGATACGAGCCGGAGAAACAAGAATTGGACGAGTCGGGAGCGGATTCAGTGTTCGGGTCTATAGGAACGGAGATGCCGACGGCAGGACCATCTAGGGAAACACCGAGACTCAAGTTATTACGAACACAGGCCGTTCACCAGGTCTTACAGGGACACTTTCCGGTGACGGCGCGAGCGGTACGAGACTGGGACGCGGAAAAGGCCATTCGGGTGCAACTGACGTGGCCCCCGAGGGAGGTGCGAGGAATGACGGCCAAGACAAGAGCAATGGCTTCGGCGTCTATGGCGTTCCTGATGGCACTAGAAACGGGCCGCAAGCCAGAGACATTTGAAGAAGCGATGGCGCAGTTCCCGACGGCGGCACTGGGGCCGTTGACCAGGGAGTTCCCGGGGGTCGACCAGCTAGTTAACGAACACAACCGGACCGTCCAATTGGCTCAGACCCTAGTGATGCACAAAAACGAGGATCAACTGGATGACTTGTTGAAGGCGACAAGAGAGGCGGAAAAACAGAGCGGAATGGTGGATCAGCTTCTCGAGCTCCCCGCTAGGGAGGAGAGACTGTTGCTGCCGATCCGGCGCCAAGAAGAAGGGTGAAGTAGATGCTGCTCAAGGTCTTGCACGGAAGAAAAAACAGCGCGACGGAACCAGAGGCGGAAGATGGCGCGTCGCGAGTCGGGTGGGGAGGGATTACGGGGCGTTGGCTCCTCACCCATAGTGTCAAACCCCCAGGGAGAGAACCGGGCCGAGGCGGAGGTACCTGAGCCGCACAGGAGGCCGAAGCCTGGATAAAAGACTCTCCTGGAGACCGCTGGACGGGCCCGAAAACTTTACTTAAACTCATCGGGAACGGACTGGCGGGCTCGAACATTCTTATCTTAATTTATTCTTATTAGTTTCTTTATGGGAACCTTCTTGCGGAAGTGAACGAAACCACATGTGTTAGGAGGTGTTGAGTGTAATCAGCGAGCTGGAGGGTCCATGACTGGAATGAACTTACCAAGCCTGCGGGGCGAATACGGGACGGAAGGAGGCGCTAGGAGGAAAAACAAGTTTGTAGCTGTTCCTCTTCTTCCCTGGAGCCCGCTGCGTTGGTTGGGACCGAGCAGGTGGAACGGGATCGTCCGGTCGCGGAAACGGATAGTGGGCCGGGCGGCCCGGGAGCGAGAGTGAAAGTTGGGAGGCGGAATCGAAGAAAGGAAATCAGAATGGACGGATAGTGTTGTCATTGTAGTCTTTGAGTCGACGGTCGTGCCGGGGTAAATAAGGTACCGGTGGGCCGGCGACTCGCCGCTGGAGGAAAGGCTGGCGCGGGCCAAGACTGAAAACCCTTCTCCCGCGCTGCCTTGAGCGATCTGGAGGCGAGGAAGAGACGACCTCTGTCCTCTAGCGGCACTTCTACTTCCTGCAACTTTGTCTTCTTGATTTTGGATGGATCGATCAGAATGTGGATGAACCCGGATTCATGTACCATCATCTTCTGAGTTTCCTTGTCTTCAGCCTCTTACCGCATACGAAGAGCGGCAAAATGGAACTTCTCGACCTGAATGCTGGTTTTATCGTGCCAGAGTTGATGCAGCGAGTCGTGAAAGGATTGCGGCGAGTCGTAGATGTCTCCCGGAGGACCAAGGCACGAGCAGGGACGATAACTTAGGGGCCCTGGCTCGTGACCGACCGTAATATATAGTAAAAACAATACATGAACGAGAAACGAAAAATTAATAGACTTACTAAAACTTATATTAATCTCTTACCTGCTGTAACGACAGAGACTCCTTCCATGTCGTATTTCCTGATGTCTTCTTCTCGAGGAACGAAACAAAATAGTCTTTGAAACATATAGGGAAGTAATCTTTGCAATATACAGGGAGGTGGTGCTTGGAACGTCGGCCGCGGATGCCTCGATAGACACATCAAGAGGTCTGCAAAGAGCGACGAGGAGCGACCCTTCTTGGAGTTCGACATCGGATGAGTTCTCTATACATGCTATTTTATTGAGAATGGGCCCGTTCCGGATCTCAGAGGTTGACATTGGGTGCAGGTCCCAGTTGATGTCGTCCATCTTCACTTTCTACGGCTTCTTCTTCTCCTTCTCACTAATATCTTCAACTTACCAACTTCGAACCGTCGTACCTAGGAGCAGCCCGGAACGGCTCGGAGCTGTTGTCTCGGCGTTCGTCATAGGCATAGTGGCTCCATGCAATGTGACATGGCACCGTGGACGACTGTGGCCTTACTCCAAAATCAAACCAGACCGGATCTTAAACTTACTTCTATTAACGAACTATTTGTTGGTATTACAGTCTTACGAAAATCGTCTATAAGCACGGTCCTCCGGGAGGACGAAGAGAAAAACTTAGTAAACAGAGCGAGGCCCGAGAGCCTAGGAAACGAACGAGGGCCCGAGTGCCCGAAACAGGAATCCTCTTCTTAGGAAAATCATCTCATCAGTAGAACGAAGGAGCCTCCCTCTCGCCCCAAAGAGGACTGTCTTCCTGCCGTTGCTTACGGGGGGGGGGAGGGATGAGAGGCACCGGCTCCTGTCATCAAAAAGAAACTTCATCAAAATTATCTTCTTAATCAGGTCTCCGTTCCGGTTGTTGTCATGCCACTTGGGCCCGGAACGGTGACGGAAATACTTTACTATGGTGGACTCTCTCCGACATCTCTTTCTGAAATCCTGAAATCTTCAAATGTGTCGACGTGGTCGAGGACGGAACATCTTGATGCTGGGTTAACCACGAGGACATGTGTCGTAAAAGTCAAACTTCAGTTCCTGTACGGAAAACGGACACTTCATCGATAATTAATGATTCTAATCTTCTCAGTCTCACCTTCACCCGGACTCCATCTCAAAGCTTCACCGTGACAAGTAGCACGAAACCCGCGACGTCGTCTGCTGAAGCTTCCACTCTAAGCTTTAATGCATGAAGTTAAGTTCCTTTCCACATACAACGCCATCTTCTTCTTTGGGCACCTTGGCCTTTGGCTCGAACATGTTGTCCTTGCCAAACGTGAAAAAGTCACTGGAGGGCTCTGAATGCCGAGGCGACCGAGGGTGCGAAGTCCAAAAAGAACATTCTATCTACAAAAACTCCAGTCTTTCTTCTTCAACTCATCCTTAAAATCATCATCATCACCTAAGAGAACGCAGAGAAGAGTAATAGTTACGGAAGAACGAGGGGTCACGACCGACCGGGTAGGAGAATCACGACCGATTCTCTACCCAAAAACAACGGAAAACGTCTGAACGACGGTAGAACGGATCGAGGGTCGAGAGGACTAAGGGTCACGACCGGCCCTGGCCTCTGGGTGGGAGAGTCGCGACCGATTCTCCACCCGAACTAGGGGAGAACGTCTGGACGACGGAAAAAGAAGGGAACGGGGGCACTGCGGGTCACGACCGACCCATGGCCCCGGGCAGGAGGACCACGACCG
This sequence comes from Lepidonotus clava, assembly GCA_936440205.1. Taxonomy (NCBI): domain Eukaryota; kingdom Metazoa; phylum Annelida; class Polychaeta; order Phyllodocida; family Polynoidae; genus Lepidonotus; species Lepidonotus clava. The sequence continues at coordinate 28,346,937 of OW387140.1, forward strand.
GTCCCTCTGTCCTAATGAGGGTAAAAAGGCGAGGAAAAACGCGCCGAGGGGCTAAGTAAATAGAGCCCAGAGGAGAGGAGCGGGGGCGACGGGGTCACGACCGATCCCCAGTCCCGGGTGGGAGAGCCACGACCGGCTCGCTCATCCTAAAGACGAGAAAAAGAGGAGGTGTAAAAAAAACGGGTCCTAAATAGATCAAGGATAAGAGAACTCTGACGAAGATAAAAAGAGACTAAGATATATAAAAACGAATTATATGAACTTTTATTAAGAAGAGAGAAAAACGAAGAGAGAAAAACGAAGAGAGAAAAACGAAGAAAGAAGAGAAATAATAATTAGCCGGATAGGCCCCGGGGGCCCTCCGAAGTAGACCGGGGAGGACAGAGGGTGACACCTCCTCCTCTGCCGATAAGGAGCGTAGGATTGAAATGTTTCTGGTTCTAGAGTATGTTCTGTTGTCGTTGCTGTATGAACTGTGTTGAAATTTTGTAAGAAGGTGCGGGAGGGTGTGATGAACGGCTATTCAGCCAAAATACATAGAGGTTAAAATAATAGAAATAAGGTAATAATAGAAATAGATGTAAAGAACGAATATGTAAAGAACGAAGAACGAAATAGATGTAAAGAACGAATATGTAAAGAACGAATAACGAATATGTAAAGAACGAATAACGAATATGTAAAGAACGAATAACGAAAACGTAATGGAACGAAACCCGGAAATATGTAAACCGGAAGTGAAATGTAAACCGGAAACGGAATATATAAACCGGAAGTGACGTCAGTTGTAGGTCACGTGACCGAAGGCAGCCAATCAGGGCTGACCTCTCTAGTATATAAAGGGGCGGTGAGGCCCGAATAAACAGAGTTCTTTAACAGTTCTCCTGGTGTCCAGACGTGTCCTCTTTCCTGAAACAACCGCTAAAGATGAGCCGAACAGAGTAATTAAGCCGAAGTTAGGACAAAACAGTCGAAGTCCGAGATAGGTAGTAGAAACATAGGGTAAGGGGCCCGATGGCCCGAAGAACGAGGAACGAGGGAACGGAGTAGGGCACGAAGGCCGAAGTAGTACCGGAAACCGAGGCGTAGTATGGTACGAAAACATGGGGAGCGGAACGAGGGAGCGAAGTCCGCGGGGACGAGGGCGCGGCATGCTCGGCCCCACGCTACCAAACAATAGGCGACCGTCGGCCCGTCGCCCCCGCGGACCGGAACTCAGGGGTGGACCGCCCCCCGGCCGACCCGGACCCCTACCATAATTTCCCTCCCCCGCAGTCCTCCGTCGACATCGAGTGCCGATTCCCGATCGATTCGCTCAGCCCCCCCTCGTGCGCGAGGCACGACTCTAGAAACACATCTCGGTTCTTGGCCCGGATTCCCCGTCCGCCCCGAGACCCGAACAACCCCCACGTTCCTCTGTCGTAAGAATCGGCAACCCCGACTTACCAGAGAACGTCACAATTTTGTTCAGTATAGATAGGATAGGGTGGGGTTTTGGCTTTACTCATCAAACAACACCTAATTCATTTAGCTATCGATCACAGAAAAGATCAACCTATAAGCCTGGGTGTATGTTTCTTTTTTCTCCTTTCTAGATCTATCAACTCTGCCTGCTGACCTTTAATCGTATTCCATACTTCACAGGGACATGGGTGGACTGCCTTGCTTAAAATAATACTCATACATCAGGTTATATAGGTCCCATTTCTGTAAATTCCCTGATAATACAACGTTGCTTCCATGACATATTGCAAAGGTCTGATCATTTCTGGAGTATTCTTGGAATACGACCTAAGGTGGTGGCACTCGACAACCTTCTGTCCCCAATGTGTGTAATGGTCAACTCAAACTAAGTCCAGCCAGCTGAAGTGCATAACAAGTGTACCCCTAGCCTTCTCGATATATCTTTATAAACATACACCTACAGAAGAACAGAATTTCTCATATATCCTATACTATTAATATGTCATCTAGGTCATCCACTACAAGAGAATTTGAAGCAGATCATAACTAGATAACTTAGAATCTTTTCAAGACATTTAGAAAAAACTACTTCATGCCCCTCATCAGCTGCTCATACCGGAATAGTATAGTAGTGTTGGATATTGGCCTTACCGTTGGCGCAGGGGCTCCCGTGCCTCCCATTTTTGTTAGGGGGGGGGGCATTTTATAAGTTAAATATGGCCAAAAGCTCATCAACGTTAAGGAAAACAAGTCTCCAGTATCACCCGCTTTCTCCCTGTCAAAATCCTAGATCCCCCTCTGTACAGCGGCCAAGTTGCCCACCTCCCATGTACCTCCCAGTGTCCTCCTGTGCCCACCTCCTTGGCGCCTCTAACAGCAGCCATTTTGGGCGGCGGTCGCCTCCAGTGCCGCACCTGCTACGGCAATCGTAGATGCTTGCCTCGGTCCAAATTGCGGCGGGCTCACCTGTTAATTTCTTCACACATACGACGCTTAGTTTCGGGAGGCTCCACCAAATTATAGAGCTAGGCCAAGCTAAGCCCGGAGGGGGTGAAATTAGAGCCGGGCGACAGGGGGAGCGGTGGCGGCGGGGGCCGGCCGGGGCTCCGGTGACATGGCCCCGGGGCGTGGGCGCAGACAGCCCGGCCCGGCCTCGGCGGCTCGGTCGTCGGGGGAGGGGACTACTCGCCCCGGCCTCCCCACGCCCCTAACGCCGCGGGGCCTAACGACACAACGCCGCCGACATTTTCGGGGACAGGCATAAATGACATTCTGCAAAATACATGTGGACTGGCGGGTCCTCACGTCTAATATGGCCGCAAACAAGTGACATCTACCCCCTCTGCCTCCTGGGTGGGGAGGGCCGCTTGGCTGGAGGAGTGGGTCTCGTCAGGGTTAGGCCGACGAGTACCAAAGGTCCTTTGGGGGCCGAGACCCAGGCTCCGGCCCAGGCTATGCTCATTTTTAATTTCAAGTTAATCCCTCCCACTAACGGCTGGATCTAGAAGTCTGGAAAGCTAAACGGGCGTTAATATGAGAGGGGGGTATTTTAGACTGCCCGGCCCCTTGTGCGGCCAACCATACTGAGATTCAAGAAATAATTATAGGAGAATAAGAGGAGTGGCCACGAGGGATATATCAAACATGTTTACACTGTATGTAATACAGGGGCCGTTCCCATGTAACAGTGTATAGGGCCACCCATGGCGTGAAGAGCAAGTTAAAAACATTGTTGGTGTATGTAATACAACGTTCCCCCAACTATATGTAAGGACGTCAGGGCGCAGCTACATCTCCAAACTGAGTGTACTTTCTACCTAATCTTGGTCATGATTAAAGGAAAAGTTACTAAAATTGAGTGTACGATCTCGTAGTTTTCGCCTTATTTCATAAATAAATTATGTAATATTTTAAGAACTGAGTGTGCGCACTTACATTTTTGCGTCATGGTAGTTGCGCCAATGTCAAGTACTCAATTACGTCAGTTGTTAACACGTTTGAATGTGTCATAAGCGTTCAAATAATTAACTGATGTCTCAAAGGCCTACAGAAAAATTAAAATCATGATTACTACAAACAAGAAGAAAATTATACATACTTAACAGAAGGAAGAATAATTCTGATGAGATCATTTTAACGTGCATGATTATATGAATGAGTTCACTCCTTTTGTGTGTCTATTGGTATAAAGGTTTCTTGAACGTCAGAACAGAGTTTTGGAGATTTATTTCTTAATCATACAATTATATGATTGTTCTTTTCTGATGATAATTATTATACTTTATTATGTGTTCACAGCAATTAACGTCACTGTGCCCACCTTTTACGAGATGTTTCTCTGTGTTAACAAAGACAAAGTCATACTCTTGGTACTGCTGTATGGGAACTTTTTAACCCCCACACTTCTGGAGGGAGCAAACAAATTAGAAACTGGCCCCAAGCTAACCATTTACACACCTGCCCAGACCATATATATAATGGGTAACTGGCCTGAATCGAGGAAAAATATGTATGGTATTTAGTCAATGACGAAGGTGTTCCCATAGGTATGTATCAAAATCATTTACATACAGATGGATATAACTCAAACTTTGCCCACATTGTTCAGATTATAAGTAGGTGTAGCCTATAGCGTTTTTCTCAACGAAATTTATTTCTATATCGCATTACATCTGAAAAGTAGCACAGCTATTTGTGAATTTCTAATTCAACTTGCCTACAAACTCGTAAAGTGTGGAATAGCATCTCAGTGATTCGCCTAATTGGATTATCAAAAATATGTATAAGAGTTGTTGGTGCCCTCCGGATTATAAGTCCATGGAACTCTTTTTAGATCTCCTTAGTGAATTACAGTGGCGTACCTTGGGGGGGGGGTATTAAGCTATCAGGAACCCCCTCAGATTTAAGGTATTATATTGGAATTTTATGATAATAACTTCACATAGAACGCCCTCAGCTCTGAGACCTTGGTTCGCACCTGACGGACAAAGCTGCATGATAACCAGGGCGATTTATTGCACTCCCAGCAGAGGCCGACTCGTGACAGTTTAACAAAATGCTACATGTTGCCGAGATAACAGGACACAAAGTATCACCCACTAAAAGGTCCTCAATACCTGCCCACGACCCCTGAGCCCCTGTCCCCGGGGAGAGGGGCTGACCCCGGCCCCTGGGGGTCAGACATCAAGGGGCCGCCCCTGGAGGACGGCAGGGGACAATGGGGTCGTCAGGGGGGTAACTAATGGATGGGCGTGGACAGGAGGGGGGAGGAGGAGGTGGATATACATGTCCTACATGATTTTCCCACTTGTGGCAAGGCCTGCAACATGTTTCCATAGCATATAACCACTTTTCCGATAAAGTTTAGAAACTCTTTTAGGGAATACCCATCAACAAGGGTATACCCAAGTTGAATCTTTTAGCCATAGAGCATACTCGTGTGTTATTCGGTCATCATTCAAATTAAGAATAGGCTAAAGATCATGTTCTTGTGTGGACAGTATCTTTGGTCTATAGACCCCTGTACTTAATTGAATCAATGTGTTGGTTGTTGGATCCCTTTTACAGTGCATGGCAAAAACAGAAAGCCGAAGGTGCCACCTGCACACCCAGGTGTGCAGTAATTGTCGTCTGCTGTTTAATCAAATGTTTTATTTTTCGTAGAACAATTTAGTTTGGGGACTATTCAAAAGAATGAAATTAAGACACAGAGTTGACGAATCTCTTTGTTTATCTTTGAGTGGTCAGGTAGAATATATAGATAATTACCGGTCAGTAGTATATAGAAATTGACGTATTCAGCGCTTGTATTTTGGGACTCCCGGTAACTATCACACTTTCCCTGTATTTTCGAATATATTTAGAAGAAGTACCTACCGGTAGGCTAGACATGCATTGGTGTTTGGTCTTTCATTATCTGGATATTTGACATAATTTGGTTGAAGCGTCGCAAATATAAGTTCACATCCTACCAATTTCAAAACTACCTACTAACAAAAATAGATGGGTACCCGTGGTACCTATGTGTAATTGTTTTAATAAATATTTGGTTATCTTACCAAATAAACTTTAAGCTGGGGTCTAAATGAAATCAACAAAAAACTTGCAGGTGTTTATTTTGAAGGTTTCTTTCTTGAATTGTAGAAGAAAATACTTTTACAATCCCCGGCAATTCAGCAGAATGTCAAAAAGGTAGATCTACAATGAGAAATTTGCCATCTAAACCAATTCCATGTATCGTCTCGTTTGGCCATGTTATAAAAACACTGATGCGTTTTTGACGAAAAGAAAGAAAAGAATACTTGGATTTTACATCAAAGCCGCTGGTTAGGTTATTAATACCTCTTATGGTGTCCTTTTCCCTCAACTTGTCTCCTTGCTCTGTTTCAGTGACCTTCCCAGCTCAAGTCGCCGTCGCCTCAGGGGATTCCCTCTCCGCTACGCCCGCCCACAGATCAAACCGAGGCCGGGGTTACTCTTCCAAGACTCTCACAGGGCACGGGATTTCACCAAAGCGAGGCCAAGGTGAAGTTCAAGGTAAAAGGTCAAGAGCGACACCTAGGTGTGCCCTTCGTCACCAACGCCGGTCTACAAGTACCTCCCGGCGACCCAGCAGCCAGCATTGATAAACAGGGAGTAAAAATATAAGGATTTGGGACCAAAAAGAAACACCGGCCTTCTCAAGAACTCTCCAAACACCTCGTTATCTCGCGACTGACGCGAGGCGCGAACAGGGCCTCTGAGTGGCCAGCGGAAGGACCGGAAGTAGTCTGGCGCGCGCCGGAAACGGGGTCAAGATAGCGTCGATTGTCGGCTCCCCTCCCGCCCGCCGCCACCGCGGAGAGGGTTCGCCGGAGCCCGGAGACCTGCCCCCCTGCCCCTCCTCCACGCGCCACCAGCCCCCGCCCCTCGCCCGGGAGGGAGTGATCAGGGGCCTGGCGCAGCACCACCACCAGCTCCCGCCCCCCGCCCCGCTGACGGTGCCCTCCTCCTGGGCGGCCGCCGCACTGGCCTACCGCCAGGCCTACCCCATCTCTACCAGCCCTAAGGTAGGCCTGCAGCTATATGGTCTTACTGAGAAAGTCTTTTTCGATTTTCAGCTTTAATTGCTTTCGGTCATTTCATTGTCCATCATACTGAGAACAAGTTTTTTTCCCAAAGAATATAAATCAAGCTATGGCCAAATATGATTGAATTAAAAGACCCTAAGCAGACAAAATAGGTAGTCTGCAAATATAGGGTGATCTACGGTCAGAAATATCTGATGGATATATTCATTATTTGTACCACTTTGAGACTAGACTATGCTATGGGAAATATTTTGTCCCACTCCAATGGTAAATTCAATGTAAGCTTAGTCTTGAACTTATCAAAATGATTCAAGAATTAATATTTCACATTTAGATGGAAACAAATATTATATTCAATTAACCAGGGCACATTTTTGATAATAGGCCTATATGATAACGATATGAATTACTCTGTGCCCCTGAGGACCTCTCCCTTTGCATTCTCCGGGGATCCCTTTGCTGCATGCCCTCAGGCGGTGTACCCCAAGGGTGGTCTGTCTTAATCCTTTCATGTGCAAGGTATCAAAAAGAGCCTTTGTGTCTGGGTGTATTAAGCCCTTGTCAGGTTATATGATCATAGTGTATTATCATCCATATTCTATATATTCATGATCTGAGCAGGCATACTCCCTTACAGGTCTATATAATGTAGTTACATCTTATAGACCATAATAATGTGCATTGGTCATCCATCAATTATCCCCAGAGTTATTGCGAATTGAAAGACTTATAATATTTACTTCAAATTTCAAGTCAACTGTTTTTAATGTATCCGCCTATGGTGATGGCCCGGTTCTCCTGGGTCAACTCATTGAGGCTAACTTTGAAGTATATTGTATAAGATACCTACCACACACTGTTAAAACAAGTGTTTAGAACCTAAACACTTTCCTAAACACTTCGGCGCATCCAGTTTTGGAACACTTTATTTCCCTAAACATGTTTAGAATTATTGGTGTTTAGGGTTAAGTGTTTAGAAATGTGTGATGTTTAGCTGTTTACCCATTAAGTGTTAAGGTCCTCAAGGTGTTTAGAATCAAAATGCTTATGCTCTTTTGACGTTTAGCTGTTAAGTGTTTAGAAATCTATGATGTTTAGGTGTTTATCTATGAAGCATTCAGGTCTTCAAGGTGTTTCGGATTAGGTGTTAAGTTAAACAGTAATATACCATAATATGTACAGTGTTCTTTCATTCTTAAGGATGAAAACCATTTTAAATTTAACAATGATATACCATAGTGTGTAAAAAAAACCCTGTAGATTTTACATGCAAAACACTGCTATGGTACTGTGCTATACAGTTTACACCAGATGTAATGTTAACAGCATTTAAAGTTTTAATTTTCCTGTAAACACACTACAGGATCATTCAGCCAATAACCAAGTATGTCCTTCCTTCTCGGTTTAGCCTTGCATGGGTTGTTTGATTGTTGGAGGTAAAACCTTCAGGGTATAGCTAATAAAGTTCCTGAACTAAAAAGGTGTCTACATGTTAATCCTACTGAAAAGGTGTTTTAAAACGTTTTGTAAATGTTTTAGGGGTGTTCTGGTTGGTTGGCCGTACCTAGAATAGCAGGCCAATGAAGTGATTATCTTAATGACGCTACAAAAACTTAAGAATCTAACATTTTTAATCACAAAGTTCCAAATTCCTAAGTGTATGAAAAAACCATCTTACTAATCATGGCCAAAAATATGGACGGCATGTTGCAAACCACTAATAGTACAACTACTTCAAAGTAGTAATTTGATAACTTCAGTAACCGAGATTTGAACCCGGGGCCCCTCACATATGAAGCCTATGCTCTACCACTGAGCTATGGAGGCCTGTAGGTAGACACAGCCCAGCTTTTCTACTTAACTGAATAAGTAGGGGTATGAGAGTATTGAACTATTGTCTGTCTAATGTTGAATACCTGTATAGTAGTACAGATCCTACTCATTGGTGCTGACTCTGCCAGTGTGCACTGCATGCAGTCCAAGTTAGCTCAGTTGGTTAGGCTTCTACCTTGAATGTAGAGAATGTGGGTTCTAATCCCAAAGTGTCCATTTTTCTTTTCCATAGTATACAATTGATATTATATGTCTAGATTCTAAACATGTCCCATTCAAAATATGGTTAGAGGTTACAAGTGTTTAGCTTTTAAACACAACTGATGTTATGCGTTTAGATTTTATGCATAGTTAACCCAACACATGTTTAGAAGTTACAAGTGTTTAGGTTTTAAACAGATATGGTTTAATGTATTTAGATTATAAACATGTTTATACCCTAAATATATTTAAATTCTAAACACCATTTTAACAGTGCAGCCAGGGGCGTAAAATCAGTCATAAGCTTAGGCTACGAGTGGGCATCAAATGTGCTAGTACTATTGAAAGGACTTTCTTTCCCAATATTCGTATTTTAGAAAATCCACGAACAGCGGTCAGTTATGCTCAGTAGGCTAAAACTCATGCTTTACAGTCTCTCCTAACTACTCAAACCTTCTGCACTTAGCATAACTCATTCATTTTATAACAAAGCGATGGGATCGACTGTCACCACAAATTAGCTGCTACGGACTTATATCATATGTAGACCCTACATGTGTAGGTTTTCAGAATTTCTTGACACCCTCCCTGGATCCGCCCCTGAAACGCTATAAATTCATGTAAGATGCAAGCATCTCCGATTTTACACAACTAAATTCAACAGCTTATTACACAAATTCCTCATTCCCCACAGATCATCACGGTGCCTGGGATAAAGATGGAGTCGTCGTCGAGTCCGGCTAGTCCGGCCATGTCGTCGCCGATCGCGTCGCCTATACCCAATAACCACTACTCCAAGATCACAGGGGTGCCGTGTCCAGCCACCCCAACCCGCTACACGGCCCCCGTGCACATCGACGTGGGGGGTACCATCTACACCTCCTCCCTGGAGACACTCACCAGGTAAGGCGACTGCTTATCTCCCCTTGCCAATGTCATAATTATGTTCTTTTTGTTGTTTTTTCCCTTAGGTGTCTGATGTAGAACTATTTGGCCCTATTGGGTGATATTTCAGGGGTTCTTCAAATCTGCCATTGCTATGGATGACTCCATCCGCCCCTTTGTTTAGCTCTTGTGGTCGGACTTAAACAAAACGTTAAATTTAGATGCCTTAGGTAAATTGCATGTATGTAATACATAAGATGCACTTTTGTAATTACACATGTTCCTATAAGTAGAGAGTTAGAATGGAAACATAGGCTTGGAAAGTGGATTTGGTTGCACCCAATATGCTTATGGAACTTGAGTTCAGATTCTTTGAGGGTACGGGTACTGATTTCGATTTTGTCTCAGTGTCTCCATAGAAACGCCTAGAGACCTCCATGTTTTCTTTTCACTTAAGAAAAATGTTTAAAAGTCATCATAGAACTGACACCTTTTGATATAATTGGTCACGAAGGCTAATGGAGATGACTGAATCAGAATTGTCAGGGTTCTGAGGTTGAAAAAAAAAACCTTCAGTTTCCATGCCAACCAGATCCAAAGAACTGGGTTCTGTTTCTTTGTAGATTCTTGAAGAGGAAAGAAATAAGAAAAGAGAAACATGAAAGAATTCACAGATGATCAGGAAGACTGTTTAAGAAATATTAATGAAATCAGATTCACGTATAACATCAATAAACTAAAGACTAAAATAAATCGAGAAAGTAAATATAGAAAATGATGAAAGAAAAAGACAGGGTCATATATGCATAGAGGCAAACTAGGGAAATGGCGAGGAAAGAGAAAAAGGCAGGATAAAGGAGAGAACGAACGGATGATAAAAAAAAGCCCTTGGAGTCAATCTCTTTTCCATTTTGGCATGAGCTTCTGAGAACCGAGGGGCCCTGCCAGTGGGGTTCCCCGAGGGCACCAACGGGCCACTTAACCAAAATACAAAAACACATTGGTATGATGCCTTAGTGCTGAGCGCATTAGTTTGGCGCGGTCTGTGAGCGAAAGGGGGCGGCTAGGGAGAGTGGGGGAGTACTCAGAGATAGAGAGGGGTATATATAGTCGGATCTGTAAAAGTTGACTTCTGTTAGTACCTTATGTGTGGGTTATCCGTTCCTTTCTTCCTTCCTCCCTGCCTCTATCCCTCAGTCCCAATCTCTCCTACCTCTACTCCTCCTTCTTTCTGTCTACTTCTTTCAACTCCCATGTAACCCCCTCCTTCTCATTTCCCCTCCATCTTCCTTCACATTCCTTTTAGATCTACTTTTTCCTATCCTTCTTACCCGCTCGCTCCCTTAATTTAATCAAAATATTCATTCCCGATTCCCTGCTCCCATGACTCGATCCTTCCCCTTCATACACTTCCTTTTTTAGAAATGTGAAAAACAGTTGGTTCAAGTTTGTGGAAACAGAGTATACGCCCAGGAAGAAACCAGGGGAGGTGTTAGGGGCTTTAGCGTCGGGTGGGAGGGGAGGGGATATTCTTGTTGCTTTGAGTGGGATAGAAATATGCACCTCTCGCCCCCGTCGCCCACCACCCCTCATAATCTAATCGTGCTCTGATCTGCCAAGTAGCGTCTGATTTAGTCGCATCGACCACCATAAAAAAGCGTCCGCCATGCCCGCGCGGGACCTAGCTGAATAAGCGCAAGGATATATCCATCACAAGGGTGCACTCCGCCGGCGGGCATGCGCAGTCGGTGCGCCCCGTTTGCCTCCGCAGGCAGACGCGCGGGCCAGAAGCACTGGCCCATTTCCCAAATCCAATACAGTATGGGGGGCTCGGTTGGCTAGCTCAGCCAACACACAGGAGAACAAGAGGCACTGCAATGCTTGCCCCTGAACCTCCCACACGTCTCCTTTTCACCCTATTGTCGCTCTCTAAATTTACACGAGGCCACATCCTCTGGCTCCTTTACAAATGGCATCTTGTAGTTCCGGTGTACTTATGTGGGAATTAAACGAACTGCAATGGTTGTGATGTCTCAAGGGTCGCGCTGTCAACGTTTTGTTGAGACTTGCCTCACAATATACAATATCCATGTGAACAGGGATGGATTGGAGTTAGGATGGGGCCCTGCATGGAAACGGGATGGGGCCCTGTGTCTGGTAATCCCCTGGAACAGGCCCCTAGTAAACCCTTAGTTTCGAAGCTCCCTGTCTGAATCGAAATAATTATATTAAAATATTCCTGTTGGTAAGGAAAGCGGCCGCTCCTTGACGCTGTTATTGTCATAACAGACACCCAGATCTTCATACGTGAGCGAACCGGCCGCGCCTAATCACACCCCCTTACACCGCCGCGGGCTATTTTCTCCATCTAATTACTATTGGGCCGTTTTACTCGGCCTAAAAGGGGCACAGAGATTACTACGTCACCAGGAGCAGGATGTCAGACAGGACCTTGGATCTGTCTAGAGATAATGATAATATCTGTGCTGGTAGGCGAAGGCGGGGGTGAGGAGGGCTTGGGGTGGATGGCCTGGGGGTAGGGATGAAGGGGAGGGCATCAGGGCCCCTGGTACTTAGTCTATTTCACCTGAGGGGCCAGCTGGGGGTGGTGGTGGGGGTCGGGAGGAAAGGGGAGACCTCCCCGGACCTGAAGGGATCGTTTCATCTCACTTCACATTATTCATCATCTCACTCCCAACACTAACTCACCGAACCCCATTAACACTTTAATGGTAAATTATGGAAATAAAGTAAAATAACAGTTTCTTAAATCTCAAGACATCTTATAGAAAGTAAAACGCATTGACAACACACAGCTGTCCATATGATACCTTTACATAACAATGGGTCATTTCATGGTCATTTCATGGTCAGACATTAAAGTATATAACATACATACTTGCCAAAAACAGGAAGAAATAATAACCTTTAGAACGTCATACAGGCCCAAATATCATGTGATCCTTATTCACAGAACTATTCAAATACCAAACATGATTGTGGGTAAGATTAGTTCTGCTTTTGAGAGCTGAATAGCAATGCTAACCATCGTTTGTATTCTGAACCCGTTTTGATAACTAGTTATGCACTGTTATGGGAGTTTCCATGACCATCTGTCTAGTGGTGACACCAGGTGATTTCATAGGATATAGACCTACCCATGGGGGTAGATATAGGTTACACCCCATGGCCACACAGTGATATCAGAACACCCCTGTTCCCCTGCACCCCTCAGAACCACGCTAAATACCTCCGCTCTCCTGCACCAATCCATCCGTAAGTCCTGCCCCACCACAGGCGACCCCCAAGTCACCCTGGGGCACATCTAGGCCTTACCCCTCCCTCCTCATGCACAATAACCTCGGGACCTCCTATACGCGCCCCAATTCAATACACCCTCCCCTCCCTCTGACACAATGCCCTCCGAAAACACTCAACAATTCCTCACCCCTTTTCCTTCTTGCCCCCAAAACACCATTCTGAAGGGGTGCCTTCTGTTTCCACAACCATACCAAAGAGGTCTAGGCCATGTCGATTGTTGTTTCCTGAATTTGCAAAGAACGAGTACCTTGCCTTTGTCGGGGATCAATTTGGTCTTTTGATCCTGCGCCCCGGGGCAGGGACGTGGAATTAGCATAATTAAATAAAATGTACGCCAACAAAGGCTTGGGCGCGCAAAAAAGTACCCACATCTCCAAATGAGCCTTGCGATACCCCTCCAGGGCATTTGGCTCCAAACCAAAGTATTACCACAACGGTACTCGGTATTCTTAGCTGTGTGACTGGCCTTCGTAGAATCGACTCTTGTGGTGTGGTCGTGCTAGTTAGGTTTGGTTGGATTGATAAGTGGGTTTGCTTGGAAGGCTGTGGGTGGGCGGGCGGTACCTTGTAAAGGAAATTTTGGAATATATAGATCAGAGAAATTGTGACACCCTCCAGGCTATTCCATGCAGCTTTTATAGAAAACCTCCAAAGCCTGCTTCAATGCATTAGCATTATTTTTACCCTAGAGCGGTGAGTTGCATGCATGCCCCTAGCATTTGAATAAATAATGCTAACAATGCCGTTTTACCAATATCAACAGAAATGAATTGACTGTATCAACTCGGTTTCGTGCACATGTAATGTCTGTATTTCTGTAACAAGAACTCGTTGAAATATCCTTTTTACCAGAAAGACGTATATTATGATGTTTGGTTTGTACATACCCACCTTGGGTAAGAGAACGCACATGATAACAGATGCTTTCAGAGTATTAACTATTTTGAAAAACAAATAGAATGCCCGCTAAGATTCAAGTCATTTTCCCCCTTAGCATTCTTATTATAGAAATGTTCAGCCTTGTCCCTAAATGAATTATTGATCATTAACTATTGCAATTATCTATAAGCATATAACGGAAAGAGGGATGAAAGAAAGATCTAAAAGTAACAAAAGATGACAGAGTCAGAGTGCATGGATAATAGAGTAGCATTCACTTAACCTAAACTTGAATTTAGATTCTTCCCCTTTACGAAGCAAGATCAGTTTGTGGATCATAGATTACAAAAATTAATAAGATGTAAAAATTCCCTTGTTTGTCCTTTACAGATTCTCCGAGTCCAAGCTGGCCAAGATGTTTAACGGCAGCATCCCAATCATCCTGGACAGCCTGAAGCAGCATTACTTCATCGACAGAGATGGGAAGATGTTCCGCCACATCCTCAACTTTATCCGCACCTCCACACTGGTGCTTCCAGAGTCCTTTGTGGAACATGAGCTGCTCCTAGAAGAAGTCAAGTACTACGAGATCAGTCCTATGCAGAAAGCACTCGAGCTGCTCATCAAAGACCGGAAAAAGCGCAGTCAGCAGAGTGTCTACTGCGATTGTGTCGCAGTCCACATCTCCCCAGATCTGGGAGAGCGCATTTCGCTCTCCGCAGAGCGATCGCTCTTGGAAGAGGTCTTCCCTGAACTCAACTCAGCTCTAATGGACACTCGAAATTCAGGCTGGAATATAGATAATCGCTATGTTATCCGGTTTCCAGTCAATGGCTTCTGCAAGCTCAACTCCATACAGGTTATGCAGAGGTTGATCGGTCATAACTTTGAAATTGTGGCTTCCAATGGTGGGGGAGTGGAAGGTCAGCAGTTCAGTGAATACTTGTTGTGTAAAAGAAGTAGTGCCCCACAGTAGGAGAGTATATATGTAAATGACACTTCACCCTTTTATGATGTATAGAAAGTATACATGTAGACTGAAACAAACTGACAAGAATATCCAAAATCAGCACTGTAACTATGTACATTCGTACATACCGTATGGGATGCACATGCATCAGTAGATGTATAGAATGGTGTTTAATTGAAGTTGCTTGTTCGCATACTTTAATGCAATTTCTTTTTCTGATAAAACGGAGGGTAGTTTAGCGTTACTAGTATATATTTATGTAACATATTTTGGGGGGTCGTACTTTGCAGTTATCAGAAGTTATCTTGAAAAACAATGTCAATGTTTCTTGGATATATTTTTAACCAATGGTGATTATCCTTGAACAGGTTGAATTTTCAAGCATGTCCTAGATTGATTTACAACACACAAAATTATGAAGATTTTTTAAGGTTGGTTTAAACATAGTATGAACGAATGCTGCCTCGGGTGAGGCCGGATCTAGAAAGATGCCCGGCGGGTAAAATAGCCCCCCGTTAAAAGGCAAAGGGGAACTTTACTGAAGGCAAAGAAAAACGACGGGCCCCGAAGATGAATGAAATCCATGGACATAATGTACAGGCACAATGCAGTAATCCTTCAAGCGCACATGCCCCGCAGAGATCGGCATAGCTAAAAGCATATAGCGAAGACGAGTCGGCTTGAAAAGAGAAAAATAATGGGCAAAAAGAGAGGAAAACACAATTGGCACTATTGGCCATCAACAGGAAAACGTGACTGGTTTTGTGCAACGGCGCAGAAACTAATCTATATTCATAATTTATTTGGGCGAGCTTGATTCAATAGGGGCCAAGCCCTGGGGTCATCTCTCTGTGTATGTGTAAATGGGAGCTTGAGGCAAGGGGAGATGAGAGTTAAAGGGTTAAAAGGGGATAGAGTGGGCGACAAACAGGAGAGGGAGGATCTTCAAAAAGAATGAATAGTAGTTTTAACAGAGACTTAAACAAATAAGCATTGATGGAAGACGTGTACGAACGTGTGACTGTTATTCTTCATCCAAAGTTAGGACAATATATATTAGATATTAGATAACTGTTTGTAAAATCGATCTTTTTATTACAAAAGATTTAAATTATATTTCAATCATATCTTAAAATCAAATTGTGGGAATAATTTGTGTACTATCATTATTCGCAATAGAAACATGCAGGCGTTTCTTTGGCCCCTCGCGCTATACTACTTACGCGAGTTACCATACTCGGGCGGGTAGACGAAGGAAGGGGGGCATGGTGGAGAGGTAGTGTCGTACATAGGTTGGGGCGATGGGTGTGAGGTTGAAAAGAGGGATCAAACGTGAAAATATAGTATCGATTTAGAGATATACGAATATAGCAGGGGGTCCGAATACATTATCATACCTGTGTCGACAAAAAGGCCATACACATTTTCGTTTGTAACCATTCCCCTTCCCACCCGCACCCACTATCCCACAGTCTCACCTTATCACCTGCCCCTCGCAGGAGCAGGGAGGGAGGTGCATAGGTTGTGAGTGGAGAGTGAGACGAGTAAGAGGTCAGAGATGTCCCCTCTTCCCGCCCCATCATCAGGTATGATCCATTCTCGTCTGCCGCCCGCAGCAGTTCGCCCGTCCACCGCTGGGTCGTTGGGGGCGCCGGTAGTCAGCTTACAGACACCCCACACCCCAAAAGTCGTCTGCGCAGACATCAAGGCGCGCGTCCCTCCGTGTTGCCTGTGAACGCCACCGAGGGGCGCTGTAGGGCAATGGCTTCAGAAAGACGCTGGACCTGCTTTTCTTGGCGCACAACACGTTCACCTGAGGGCACATGGGGCCTATATATAAGTTCTCGTGATACCATAATGACAGAAATTCAAATGAAGCGAAAGTTCTAAGTGATTCAGAATTAATTACTGGTTGCACTGATAATTACGGCCATAATTACAAATGCAGTTGGCCAGATCAAAACCAGATGTCAAAATTTAGTACCCCTTCCCTTTCCTATCACATATGGAAAACTATTTTGACAAAACAAGTGTAATTTACAATGAGCTGAGACAATTCAGAAAAACAAGTATTTTTGTTTCACACCAAGACCATGGTGGTTCTTAGAGGGAATGACTCAATTAATACATGGGGGGATGGTAATTACTTTTGCATGACAGCCTTATGGTCAAATTAGGCAAGATTATTCCCTCATTCGCGTTTTCAGTAGTTCCGCTAATCTTTGAAAGGTAACGAACATAATCCATTTGTTTATGGCAGATAATAAAGCCAGTGATAATCCCTATAATACTACATTGCTAAATGATCATAAAAATGGGACCCATAAATTCACGCACTGAGGGAGAGGTAAGGGTGCGACTTGAGCTCGTTATTCTGTTTGTTGGCTGCGCGCGGCACATCCGGCGGGCAGCGGTGAATCATGGGAGTGTATTTGTCCGCGGGGCGCGGGGCCATTTGGCGCGGGGGACTACTTTGTGGTGCCGACAAAAGGGGCAGCGTACCAAGTTGACGGGGGTGATGTCGCCCTACAAAGGACCCCAATGCCCGCGGAGGCGACTCAAGAAGCCTTCACTTGCTCGTCTCTGTAACGCGAGATCTCCCGTTAGCTCGGAGCGGTGGCCAGTTCTGGACATGCACATGCGCATAGGGGGATGGTGTATCAGTGCGCCAGTGGTGGAGGGATATCCCCACTTTAATAACTTGGGGTGGGCGATGCGGCGGCCTGTGGCATCAGGCGTTCCCTTGACCATCCCCGATTCGTTTGATACGAAGATTTAGGCATATTGTTCAATAGCTATATGTAAGGCGATTGTCTGATAATATTATGTTGTCACCTTATATCAGAATGCATACACAGAACCAGGCACGATTAATACAGTCATTAATGAAAGCAACGCATGGGCACTACCCCAGGCCCTACCATAGGCCTATATCATAGGAAAATAGAAATGTGGTTCTTTTGTTCACGCATTCCCTTTTCCATTGCGAGGAGTTGGCCAAAGGTAAAAGTCCTGACTCAGTGTGCACAGCACATAGACCCTCTAACTTGGCTTACGTCGGCGTCAGTTGCAAATAGGGAAAGGAATGTCTTCTTTGTCTGATTTTATTTTGTCTAATTATCTTGTTGTCCACGGGTGCTTCTATTAGTCACCCTATATAATAAATAACAGAATGTGTATAAGGCTGCAGAGTGCCTGTAAACTTAGCCATATAGGCCTAGTGCTGATTATCACATTTTTACTGACTGATTGGTGTATTGACTGCCTACTATTCTTTTGATTCTACAGTCCAGACAAGACTGAAATGATAGTGTAAATCCACGAATATTGTACATATTCCTAATAACATTTACTAACATTGTATTATTCAAAAGATGACAGGACCATTTATGCACACCTGAATGTCAATGTTACTGAATGTTTATGTATTGGAAAAATATTTTCTTTGTAAAAGAAATTCCAACCTTTTAAGAATGTCCTAGTAATTTAGATCTGTGAGGGCGCGCTAAAGGTGGTTTGCGCGCGTTTAAAACAGGGCCCAGCATCTCAGAAGCGATGAATCCCCTCCGGGCGACCTAAGATGAAAATCCACCGCCCGTAGCCTTTGTCCTGGGTTCTTTTGTCTTTTCACCCCTCCTGGCCGGAAGCTGAGGCACAAAACTCAAGCATGCGCACTTTGTCGCCTGATCAAAAGGACCCTAAGCAGACGCTAGCCTAGAGCGGAAGCGCCGCCATGTTTGTCGCAAGAAGACCTCAGAGACAAGAAGCTTTAACACCGTTTTTAGTCGTAATCCCCGCTTTGAAGCATTGATTTTGGGTTTGCAGCTGACTTCCAAATTGGTCTTTAGACTCCAGCGGATATTTACCTAGAGTATGATATCAGAGAGGGAGGGACGTGGCCTTGGGGCTGGGATTAGCCCCAAAGCCAGGCTAATTACTAACCGCCAGGAGAAAGTCTCGCCCGTGACGCAACTCCGCGAGAAAAGACGAGATAGTAGGACCAAGGGCTTGCTTGCGATCCTTCTATGAAACTATAGAGCCATCGTAAAATAATAAGGGGTTTTCACTGAAATAAGTCACCATGCATTATAAACCAATGTTTTATCTCTATCATACAGGGTGCAGATATTGGTGAATAATGACCTAGGGTCTCGGCGTGAATTTATATGAGCTTGTAAGCCATGTAAAATGCCAGATATACCACC
The DNA here is from genome assembly GCA_936440205.1 of Lepidonotus clava. Classification (NCBI taxonomy): domain Eukaryota; kingdom Metazoa; phylum Annelida; class Polychaeta; order Phyllodocida; family Polynoidae; genus Lepidonotus; species Lepidonotus clava. Next base: position 28,365,764 of record OW387140.1, read on the forward strand.
GTAGGCAAAAAGTAAGATTGAAATCGCGTCAAACAAAAAAGGGTATCTGTGCAGTGCCCATCCAGGAATATCATATTTAACAACTGTAACTGTACATGCATGTTGTGTTGAAAGAAGTGTTGGTCTTATCCATGTATAGGTTAGCGTTATTTTGTACTGTACAAAAAGGGTTTACTTTTCCCAATGCCATGCAGTTGACAATTTGAGAGAACGTACTTGTAAATATTGCAATCTCTCTATATTATAATACTGTGTGTGTCATTCACCTGTGAAACACAGATACTTGTGTGTAAATCCGGTCTTTATATTTCTATTCATGTTTGGGTGCATCCTAATATGTAGGCAATTGAAATAAGACTTTGAAGCTTAAAGATTTTCTGTTTTGTAGATTTGTGGGCTGCAAAAGTAACAACATGGACTCATTTCATTGTAATAATATGATTTCGCGTTTTTATCAAAACGTTATAGGGCCTATGTGAATTTCTATAATTGTGTGAATTGAAGATCATTTGACTGAACCTTACCCCCCAGAAAGACAATCTGTGGAGTAGTCATTATCATTATACGATTATACATAATGGCCATAAATAATCCCGGATATTTTATTTTTCTATGGATTCTCTTGTGCTTAATAGTAACCAGATGATTGGTTCATTCCAGAAAAAAATGGTTTGGGGCCAGAGGGAATGTTGTCAATAGGTTCAACCGAGTACAATTCTATATAGCACGTACGATGTCTGCAATTAAACCCGACATTTCAGTTTCATAACTGAAAAGATTATGAAACGATTATCTCGTTAACAAAACGCGCATTGTACAATGCGCCCTATTGCCTAAGGCCATATATTTCATAGACAGTATTGCTTGGAAGGACGTCTGATTTATAGCCGGTTTGTAAACTTTCCTCTGCGGGAATCTCCATGTTCATGATATGATTATGAGCATTATGAAACAGAACATTCTAGAGACAGGTTTGTCCGTCCGTTTATTCTAGTAATCAATGACTGTAACAATGGTGAAGAAGATGTGTCTTGTGACTGTAACTTACGACAATTTGTACATAATACATTATGTGTATGATAATAAATGATATCAAATTAATTTGAGTTTTACTTTTTAGACACTCTTAATCGCAAAGATCTAGCTTAGATTACCAGATAATAGTGTGCCAAATCATAAAACTTAGGTTTTGCAACATGGGTCGGGGCTCAATTGAGTGTAGAGCAGATCTAGATGAAGCACAATAATTCAAAAAAGAGGAAAACTAGATATACATTTTGCACTGCATAAATTTAGAATGTAGTCTTCACATTGGAAAACTAAACAATGGAGCCGTATCAATTGGGAAGAGTTGATATGAGAGTAAAATATTAAACGGGTGGATACTGAAATTGCAGGCTAAAAACATCTTTAGACTTATAAATACATTGGAAAATATAGTCACATTACGTTTGAAGTTTTAGAGAAAACAAAAGATCGACTATGTGGTAAAACACTTGCAATGAGAATTATAAACCCTTTAATATGATACATTTTTGAGGAAAAGAACTGCAACCTCTTTGAATGAATGGATCGATGAACTATGAATGAGTATTTATATATAAAATTATCATTGTTTACATATCTTTCATCAATAGGATACTTATTGGCCTGAAAGGTTCTGAAAGTAGGTATTTGAAAATCGGATGTTATTTAAAAGACCAGTCATTGGATACACCTTCTTTCCCTCCTTTCTCATACAATATAGGTTTACATACCGAATGCATGAAATCTTTATATGCATTTGTGGATAACTTGTCTCGTTAATAGTTTGGTTTAGAGACATTAATGAAAACACATTAATTTCTTTTGATGATGACCACATACTATGGATAAGGTCATGTCCTTGCATATATCAAATCTCTGATTCTCATTACTAACACATCAAGGTAATCAATGAACTTGTGGCTATGTATTTACGACGTTCACACTTCCTATGGTTTTTAGAACGATTAGATTTGGTGGTATTAAGTATGTTACATTTCTTAAATTTACTTGGCAGTATATAATTATTGACTTTGCAGGTTAACACAACTTTTGGTTACATTGAATCCATAAAACAACAGACGATTCCATTGTTTTAGGTTATCACTTGGGACATCTGCATGGCAGACCCAGCAGGTTCATTCCGCGAGCTATCTGCTGGACCACCTTTCCTTGCCATCATTCTCATTCCTATAGATTCAATCATTAGCCACTGGCGAAATGAAGTGAGTCTGTCCCAATATAATCCTAAATTAGTTGAGTTAACGTTAAACTCCATTATTCATAATCACCATCATATAGTCTTCCGCCAATATCAATGATAATAAGTGTGCCCTTCCATATGACCTTTCTATTCTCCACATTTGTCCACAGGGCAATTTGCAACGGGCGCCATAACTTAAGAATTCTTTGCAGATGTAGACATATTATATCAACATTCATATTTAAATTTTGTAATCTACTGGGCAAATCGGCATGTTATAAGGGTTATGTCCAGGTATTTCATCGTTAAGAGCAATAATTATAGGATGTAAGATTGAATCGAAAGCTTTACTCGAGTCTAAAATAAACTTGGTACGTATTCGAATATATCTGAACATTATCATAGACAGTGCTCAGAGTAGACATTATTGATACAATGGATTTACCTTTACTTTTCATTGAAGTTAATAATTATTATTTCACATGTTGGATAACATGTCGATACCTCATTCCGCTGTTATCTAGCCTGACGTCTTACTAAGTGTCGTGTCACTGTGTCTAACAAATGACAAATACTCCATGTCGCTGTTAATACTCTATTGCCCAATGATGTTGATGTACAAAATATCAAAAGGTATACATAGGTATCTCAATACTTTGATAATAACCAATGTCCCTGTGATTCACGATCTGTATGCCTAATCACTTTGAAATAAGAGATAATCACAGGCTAATGCGCAACAAACTTTATCAAGTTACAGCTTGATATTATGTTTTAGAAGTCTGGCCTATAACTCGTCAACTTCGTTTGCTACAACCGTTGCTCCCTCATTTCTTTTTTAAAAAGGAGTCATACATAGCCCTAGCCGCACGCAAACCATACGGGTTGAGCAGCAAAGTACATTTTTACTTCACTTCTTTCATAGACATGCATTTTCTGCATTAAACCGGGAAAAGGTCGAGGGAAAAAGCTGCAATGTGATACTGGAGTGGCCATCTTGGGTGCGTTCATATCGCTGTCTAGGTGACCACAACGAGGGTATTGCATTAGTGAGTCCACCTTTTGGCCCCACCCCAGGCCTACCCTGGAGCTAGGGGCACAGGTCTCGCCCTCCCCCATCCCTTTACCCCCTACCCCAGTCCAGGGGCCGAAATGGTGGCCCCTCTCCTATAGAGCTTCACCTTGTCACCGCCAGAGGGCTCTGACAGTGTCAAACCAGCCGATCACTGCTGCGACAGGGGGACGCCCGCAGAAGCAGACGACAAAAGGTTGAATAACCTGAAAGTGGCTAGATTGACACTGCACTCATAATATTTCACCTGTTGTGCCTTTGATGGTATCCATGGAAACCTGTTTGGCTATGAACATAAAAGATGAAATAAATAAGTAGTTGTAAATAAGTAACAATTTGCAGTAGAAATAGAACAACACGTTACTGCCGTGAGCGTCAGTTTTAGAAGACCTCGGTTGAATTGCTCTAAGGCCTCTCTTAAGGTACGGCTATATACAGTTGGAGTATACCCTGAGGCCAAAACAGAGAATGTTTCCTTTCTTCTTTTTACGTTCTTCTTTGTTGGTATAGTCGTCATGATTCTTGCATAGCTGTAGAATTAACAATAGTTTTCTAATGAAAATGGATGGGTCCCTAGGTGTAGGGAGGAGACAAGAGCATCCGTCACCCCAGTAAGTCACAAAGAGAAGCCGATAAATACTTGATGATCAGCGCCCCCTATTTCCGGCGGCCATTTTCAGCGTCCGTAACGCCAGGTTACGCTCCCAGGCCGAACTAGAGACCTGCACTTGAAGGGCAAGGGCGGGCGGGGGGCAAGGGGCCGTTTGAGAAAATAAAGAACATGCAGGCGCCTTTCTTTTGAACTATTATTTGCCTGAGGGATTATTGTTTTTCAGGTCTACCGGGCTGTGTCATGCACAGGCTTGTACAACAATTGAAGTAGCACTAGTCTCAGGATATATTTGACTATAAAAGTGAATAGGTTTGCCGTTATCCCAGATAACAAGGTTTGGGATGACAATGAAGAATATATAGGCTGAAGAACAAGCAAAAATTCTATAGAAATCAGATCAATCATCAACTGGACATCAATTATTGCTTTCAGCTTTCTATTCCATGTGGTAGAAAAAGAAAACGCTGTATGTAGGCGGCCAGAAAATCTGCACTTTTATGGGTGCTTATATACCATGTAAGTTAAGATAACGGTTGTCCGGAGTTTATAATTACTTCAGATGTATGAAGATCCAGGCGCGGATTTAGGGGTGGGAGCGTGCCAGGCGTGCGCCCCCCCCCCTTTTTTTTTTGGGGGGGGGGGGGAAGATTTAGATATTTTTTTATGTAAAATTCCTGCCCCCTGAGCAGCTGAGGGTGTGGGCGAAAAATTTGCTATAGCACGCCGCCCTTTTTCAAATTCCTGGATCCGCCACTGAGATCCCTCTAATATTGGTTATCATCTGGATTTTTCAGATTGAACTGTGCTTAATCGAGAACATAGGGGGATTTTAGTTCACGAATGCTCAATATACAATAACTTCTGATAGCAATTAGGCCTAATGTTAATTTCACAATAATCGGCTGATAATAACTGAACATATACGATGACACAGAATTTTCCATATTCTTCATGAAGAACCATCTAATTGATCATAATGATATTATGATTCATACATAAAGAGACTATTATTATAACCAAGGGTACGGGCCTGAATGCTTTTCAAAACTTAGGGTACTGTCAATGTACACTCCTAGGTATAATATTTGTAGCTATTACAGAGCTAAACGGGGAATATTGCAATCGAATGATGTAACTGGAATTCAGGTCAAATTAGAGATCCATAGCAACCAATATGTAACATTATAAGATATTTTCCAAGAGATTGACCATTGTTTGATAGATTCATGGTGGCGCACTCAAGGTGAGAAGCCACTCAGCCATGCGACCCAGATTTCCGTCGATGAGAAGATCACTAGCGACCAATGTCTGACATTGTCAGATACTTGGCAAACGATTTGCCATTTTTTGGTAAATTTCTAATAAATTGGAACACATTGAAATCAAGTATAGACAAAACAAATGCCCGTGGGTAATTTCCTTTGAATTGCTCAATCGGTACTCCCCTGACATTATTCTTTGTCTTGGAAAATTCTAAATCTAGTCTATTCTCTTATCTATAGATAAGGTAGGATTGTTAACAAATCTACAGACTATTCTCTTATCAATTCACATTGATTACATATTAGAGTATTGTTAATTTTATTTGAATTCGATCAATGTTCAATGTATATAGTTTTGATATAATGTATGCGTGTTTTCATATTTATATGTATATCCGTCGAACTTCTTTTCAGATCACATAATACTTACGAGCATTTGTTTACCTAGACTTGATTTCAAGGTTCATTTGACATTCCTGATGATCAAAATAAAGGTTGCAAATCATAATGTTTCAGAAATAATTCCTGATGACACATTCTCTTTGTTTCATATATGTATCCTTGCATTATCTCCGTTATTCTTAGTGCCCTGTGGAAAACACCAGTGCACGTCATTAACACCATGTGCCCCCGGGCAAAGCAGAGAAAAGTTGGACCCTTCTCAGACATGGCAAACATGGCTTTACATCATATGCCACCGGGAATTCTCTCAGATTTCAGATTTTTACATCGGCGGATGCGTCCAGCACGAACAGAGTCGGCGAAATGGATTTGTGCCACCATGGAGTACTAATCTGCTTATATCGACTCTGACGGCACCTGGCCTGGGGGCAATACCTGGTATACTACCTGCAGGAGCATTGTCAGGTGTCACACCCTCACCTGTACAAGGTAAGGACTCACAGCATGCAGGTCTCTTCGGGTGAATCTGTGCGGTAATAAATGTTGGCCCTTGGATGGTGCTTTCCAACAGTTAATTGTGTGTATTAGCTATAACCTGATAGTGTCCGAAGGAGGTATACACGGGAATTTTAAGAGGGATGTAAAACCATTGCAATAATTACAAAAGGAGTTATCAATAGACTAGAGATCATGAGATAATGTTCGTCCCATAGTTGTGGAGGGGTGTAATACACTGATATATAAGCACTGCGATACCTATAGATCCTATATACATGTAGTTGTTTGTTTCTGACGTGTTACCTACATTTCCTGTATCTGCACACAGTTCTTGATATAGTTGTTGAATATAGTTAAGCAGTTTTCTGATGTAACATAGTCGGTGTAACTACAGATGTTGATGTATGACAAACATTCCCGGTAACATGTCCATGTATAGAGTGGTGAAGGGTCCTATTCCCAGAAAGGTCACCAGAATGAACACCAGACGTGCGGGCACCTGAGGAATTTTTGTACCGCCCTATGCGAGAAACCAAAAGAAGCTAGAGCTGAGCAACTCCCTGTTCAGCTTACAGCTAACTTCAGGGAACCAAATTTGTATCTTAGTACGTATTCAATACCATAAGATTAGAAATCAAAGAGGCTAGAAACACTAAAGGCCCGGTCACATATAGAGACTCAACTCAACAGTCTTAAGGATTTTAGACTAGATGGTTGCAAACTAACCAGTCTAAAGGCCCGGTCACATATAGAAACTCAACTCAACTCAACAGTTGAGTTGAGTTGAGTCTCTGATAGTTTTAATATGTGACATAGGGTTAAAACTGGAGTTTTAGGTTTTCTCAAGACTGATCAGTCTGGTCTCTAATCTTGAGATGTTGAAGATTTAAAACTGGATAGTCTTGAGTCTTTAGCAGTCTTAAGACCCAGTCTCAATATGTGACCGGCCTTAAGACTGGATAGTCTCCAGTCTCAAGCAGTTTTAAGGCCCAGTCTCTGTATGTGACATAGTTTAAGACTCAACTCAACTGTCTTGAGTCCATTATCCAATCATTATAAAGGCAAATAGACACACCTCTTTTTCCTACATATCATTGAGTTTATAGGCAGAGGAAAGAAGACACAAGACTATCCAGTCTCTATATGTGACCACTCATCATTTTTTCCTTAAGACTGGTTTGTCTGCAACTGTTCAGTCTGAAGTCCTTAAGACTGTTTAGTTGAGTTCAGTCTCTATATGTGACCGGGCCTTTAATGAAAAACTGACCTGTGGTCACATATAGAGACTGGATAGTCTTAAGTCTTCTTGTCCCTGCCTATAAACACAATCATTTATAGGCAAAAGAGGTGTGGCTATTTGCCTTCTCTGATTTGATAATGGACTCAAGACAGTTGAGTTGAGTCTTAAGCTATGTCACATATAGAGACTGGACCTTAATACTCCTTGAGACTGAAGACTATCCAGTCTTAAGGCCGGTCACATATTGAGACTTGGTCTTAAGACTGCTAAGGACTCAAGACTATCCAGTTCTAAATCTTCAACATCTCAAGATTAGTGACCAGACTGATCAGTCTTGAGGAAGCTTAAAACTGCAGTTTTAACCCTATGTCACATATCAAGACTATTAGAGACCCAACTCAACTCAATTGTTGAGTTGAGTTCAGTCTCTATATGTGACCGGACCGTAAGATCTGCATGGAAAAAGGCAATAAGCCTACAGTGCTTTGGGGGTCAATTTTACAGTTGACATTATAATTATTATGGTATTACCTCAAGACAGAACGTTTCACAAAGTTAATATTACTTGATGTAGCTTTATGTCTTGAGGTAACTACCTAGCATGACATGAGGATCCAGTACCCATTCTTGATCTATCAGTATGGGCCTAAGCTAGCCAAATACTATGATCTTGTTTGGGCAAAAATGTGTAAAAAGTTGTTTCCCAGGACACATTAACAGCTGATAAATCAATGGAAACCTATGTATAGTACAGGGAATATATGTATGTATGTATGTATGTATGTATGTATGTATGTATGTATGTGCATACATGTTTTATGTAATATGGATCCATGTTATTATGTAGGTCTATGTACATACGTATGTATGTATCGTATGTCCTGATGTATGTGTATACATATGCATGCATATAATGTATGTAAATATGCATGTATTATTTATAATAAATAATGTATGTATGTATGACCATCAGTGTTTTCAACGAAACCATGATCATGAATACAAATCAAGACTATGTATGTGCCTAAAGCTAATTGTATAATTTCTTTTTTGGTGCTATACATTATAGTCTGGAAATATTGCTATATTATATTAAACCTGTGTATAATTATTCAGGCTTTTAAGCCAGCTGATGTATAGAGCCGTAGCCAAAACCAGGTGAATGTATCTAGACCTAAGAGGGAAAATGTCAGAAGGTTTACAACACGATCAGGACCCCCATAGGCTTATAGCAGTATGATCTACACCTAGACCAAGCATAGCCCGAGGCAGTAAGACACAACAGTAGACCGCGAGGAAAGCCCTCCCCCCAGCCCCCCGCTTCCCAATACAGGCCTTTTTTAGACATGGGAATCCACAAGCAAACAATCCTATTCCTACCCTTTCTCTCTGTATGCCTTCCTATGGTAACCATTTATTTTTTTGAATGTGTCCGCCCGGTTTTGATGTTTATCCCTGATGTTGCCCTCGGGGCGTTTAGGCTGATTGTTACCCTGGTTACCCTTGTATAGAGAGTGTCTACCGCCGGTCGGCGCCACTGTCTCCCTACAACGGGTAGGGGGCGTTCGCCAATACCCCCAGCAGAGAGGACCACGTGACTAACCTCTTAATTAAAAAACACTTACTCTCCGTGCAGGTACCTCTTTATGGCTGATGGTCAAAATTAAGAGATATGCACATAGATCTGGCTAGGAGATTGAATTGACGAATGTTGCGGTGTCCGATAGTTACGCGACCAATAAACCCAAACATACTATTGTCCGAACCGATATTTCTAGATCTGTGCCAAGTATAGGCTATTGCTCATTTCTTGAAATAAAGTGCGCTAGGGGCATTATAAACAACGTCTCTTCCTTCATTTCGCATAAATGAGCTCATCGTTTTTCATTTATGTCGTTGATTCATTTGCTAAGTGATATCCATGCAGTTGGTATCGGACATTGAAAGGAGACTATTAATCTATAATGAAACTATAGTCTCATTTGTATTATGAATAACCTACTTCAAAGCAGTCAAGTAATAATGCCTTAAATTTGGAAATGCATCCATAGGCCTACTGTTGGTCTCTTATAAAATGAACTTGTAAATTTGGTATCCAGAATGAATATGAATAAGCTTATTGCCTTCTGGCTTAGTATCCCGACTAGGATTGAAGATACTGCTATTCGTGGAGCATTCCAATGATGAGTGCTTTGTATGTCCAATTATTTTTTCTTAACAAATTGGTAATCATAATTATTTTTACATAACAAATCGGTTCCAAATAGATCCCAAACCAAAAGATACAGTGCATCACTGCTATAAGTGTACTGCTATAGCAAAAAGATAAGGCAAAGAACATCAACTGACGTTTGACGCTATCTATTTACACGTTGCGATTCAGGACCCCTTTGATCAGAGCCAGCCACGATTATGCCAAATATGAGCAAAGTTTGTTCATATGAACTCTTAGAGTGGTCATTTAGAAATTTAAGACAGGAAGCGGTCATTGCCGAGATAAAAATGGGGAAGATGGCTCATTTGAAAGAATAGGCAGATACTTGTGGTGAAATATACATAGACACACACATGAAAGCTCTGTTGACAAAAAAGCTAAGTCAATCCTTCATAAACCATTCAATAGCCGTTATCAATTAGTACCCCATCTCATTACAAGAGTCGAAAAGTAGGAGGAAACCACGCCAAGTATACACCCTCTCCACCTTTGTGTCCAAGAACGGACAATAGGGGTGTTGCCATTTCGGCCATATTGGCGAGTTCACTTTGAGACAGTTGGTGGTTTTCTCGAACGACACCAGGGGGCTTGTGGGTGGGGGACAGCCTGAGGACACGTTATAACAAGGACAGGGGGGATTGGTCAGGTAAGACTCCTCTTTCACCTGCCACTCAACTTGCCTGAGGTCTCTTGTATATAATAATGTTTTGCTTTGGGATCTTGCTGTAGTTTATTCCCTCTAGAAACATTGTATCTTTTAGTAAGGTATATATGATGATCCAGTGGTCCTCACCATCTCAACTCTCATTGCTCTAGCCTAAGGATGAACAATCACTTACTCAGCTATATAGCATCTTGTAGAGTATTGCAGATAAACATGGACTGGTTGATTTATCTGATGATCATTGATAGATGAAATATTGGTAAAATTAATGCTGTTAATGATAGACTCTACATCATCAATACATTTTGAAACATATATCCTCCAAGGAGAACTGGTCATCAGAGTGTATGTTCATCTAATTCCCTTGTTACCTACTAATCTATATTCATAGTATTTGCATCAATTACATGAACAAATGGTAGACCTAGGCCTATATCAAAACACAACTCACATAATCATATCTCTGGAAACCACTACAGTTATGAAAGCAAATTATATCGAATTTGCAGGTTTACTAATAGCTAAAATTGAAAAAGTAGCCAGCTGGTCAGATAGTCAAAACCACATGGGAGACTGAGGAATTGGTCTGTGGTCCCTGCCTGGTTGGGAACCTGCGACGCCCCCTGGGGGACAGGTGAGACAACAGGAGGGACCCACCTGTCAGCTGATCTGGCCAGGACCCTAAGGTCTTCTAAGATGACCCTAAGAGATACCAAATCTTTAGCCAGGGCCCCAAGTCAATTTTCAGGTGCTTTGATACTATGTCATTCTAAAACAAAATTATAATGTTAATGCTTTGTCTGCTTTACATAGAATTAAAAGTTCTACAGTAATTAACACGCCCAGTGATTACAAAATCATAGTACGATAATTACATTGCGTCACAAATATGAAATTCCAAAGCCAGTGCGCATAAGTAGAGGTTATATGTACACATGTGACAATAAAACGAGATAGATTTCGGTGCGCTAAAATATAATCGGAATGATTATATTTCCATATGAGAAGAAACACCGAAGTCAATGCCCCTTGGAAAGACTGTAATAACAGTGTGTAACACGAGTTGGCCACTGTAGAATGGTCTGGTGCACAGGACATAACTTTGCTTGCACAAAATCAAACTTCTAAATCTCTTTGATGGATATACATTGTAATATAATATATATACCTCGCAAAGAGTTACACGATCATTTGATATTATATAGGGAGACTTCCAAAAATTTGCTAAGGGCGGAGGGTGTCTGACGTGAATGGGGATCCGTATAATTTCCGGAAAAGGTAGTATATAGTGCCCCCCCCCCCCCCCCACCCGAAAAAAGGGGTTGGGAGTCCGACTGTACCTATGACAATAATATCATTATGAAACATATATTTTCCTTACATTATGTATGTCACAGGGGCGGATACAGGATTCCCGAAAGGGGGGGGGGGGGTGAGCATATAGCCTAAGTACTAAAACGGCGTGCATTCGAGTTGTACATGCCCACAGCATTTACCCCCCTTTTTTTTGCAGTACAGAGGTCTACCAAAAAAAAGAAGGGGGTGGGGTTCCCTGGATACCCCCTTGGGTACAATATTTGCCTAAGGAATTTTCAATTGTAAGTATAAATTAGTCAATGAATACAAATTTGCTTTAGCTTCAGTGGTTTAGAAGACAGCTCGTCCTTCACAATTAGTAATAATTATATACAGACCGGTTCATACATATGATTAGCTATTCGTTACGAAATGTCTCATCGATATAATTGTCCTTACGATAGTTGACTAATTTGGGTCGCATTGACAGAAAGTGATAATTGTTACAAATTAAACGGAAAAAGTTGACAGTTGAAACGAATGCCCCAAATAGTTGAACCGTCATCCCTGCGGCAATCTTATTACAGCTATTCCCATAAGATAAAACTTGTTCACACATACGGAAAATATCGTTGGAAAAAGTTGACAATTGAAACGAATATTAATGCCCCCGATATAATTTAACCGACATGCCTACAGCAATTTTATTACAGCTATTCCCATAAGATAATATCTGTTCATACATTCGGACAATATTGTCGGGGCTTTAGTAACGCTATATGGTTTGAAAAGGATTTTTTTACGGTTTGTGTATACATGTGGCACCGGCTACAACCTTTGCTTCAAAAGGAATGTACTAGAAACTATACTAGATAGACAAAAAGTCCCAACCAATTAAGAAAGAATGTTAAGGTTCCATCGAATATCCCCACAATGTAGACCTTTAGGCCTATAAGAAATTCATTTTAATTTACTCTGGAACTTTATCACGAAATGAGCTTAGCAAGGATACCCGAAATCTTTAGAGGGCAGACAATTTGTTAACAGAAAGCATTCCAAATTTGTGGGTTTGCTACACTAAGTACCTTGATATAATTATTATCTTAATTTTTGATTTAGTCATAAAAGCAATGAGCATTCTGTCATATGATTATCCTAATTTACTGCTAGAAGCTGATGATGTGCAATGACGATAGATATTGTTGTAAATAACTTCCGATTATTACTCCTATTATTACCACTCGTATCTATGTTCATGTAATACAATGTCATCTCCAAAGTAGTGGAAACACTTAAGATTATTACAAAATAAAATTAAAAAAAACAGACTTGTATCTATTCATGCTGGTGCATGTGGAATATAGAAGGTCTAAAGATTATGTTGTTGGATCGTCATTTCAACGTTTGAACTTCAACTGATAACAGCCTTAAGGGTTGATTTCCTAAGGTATTTCCATCATCTGCAATTGATCAACATTAGATTTTGATTGTCTGTTAATTGCGGTATAATATTATGCCTATTTCGTCAGTACCTTTGAAGGTCATTGTTCATTCAGAGGAATTTGTATACTGAGGGCAATTCTCTATGTGTGTATGAAGTTTGTGAATAACATTTTCGAATAATGCACACAGCAGCAGTCGGTTCAAATTCAATGCATGTAGCCCAAAATGAGGAAGAACCAGAAAAATAAACAATGCAAGATGTGTTTAGTATAATTTTAACCACAACAGAACTTCAGAAAAACACTGTCAAACTGTTATCGATCTTTATCAATTATCAGCTAAGTCAATTTTCAAATTAAAGAAAATATAATGGCTGAACATTCAGTTATGACCTTTGAGATGACCTTCAGTTAAAAGAAATAACCATATAGATTGAATTAAACAGGGTACAAAATAAAGGAGTATCTTATATTTGAACACTGTGCCGTTCATTTAGGGGAAAGTTTAATTAGAGAATTCAGGGCCCGGGGCAGTGCGGTTTTTCTGACGGCGTGCTCCTCGCCTGCCCACGCGCTCAGCCCCAAGAGCAGGCCCCTGGAGCGCCCCGGGGGGTCCCCCATACTACCTGCAGCATCTAATTACAGGAGGAAGGCACAGGTGAATACAGGAGGACTGATTGACTTGAAAGTGCCCCTCCGTGCCCGCGGGGCCTACAGATAAGCAGTGGTGGGGTAGGGGCTGGAATAGGGCAACAGCAACCGGCTTATAGTGGCAACCATCGCTGCTACAGTAAAACCGCTAATTTAGGCCGCATCTGGAATTAAGTGGGTTATGGACAACTTGAAGATACATGTTAGAATAAACTGTTCAACTCTCTAATTTTGTATTATTTTCCTTTTCTAGCTTTTCTTGAAATAAGAATTACCTTTAGTTACGTTTTAACCGTCGACATTTCTTTTTATGTCGTCTGAAGTGGCAGAACTAAGTAAAAATGTAATTATGCTGTGAATATAAGTATACATGCTTTTTAAAGAAAAATGAGGTTAAAATGTTGTAGGAGTTTGACTGCTACTCAAATGATAGCTTTTACTGTAGATTTGGCCTGGAGTTGGAGTCTGCCCCCAACTCTTCTCCCCTTCTCCACCCCCAGCCTTAACCATGCCTCCAGGGCTTGCACTGGAAGCATGGCCATTGTGCTCTCAAGCTATAAGGGGGTCACACCACCCCTGCCTGACATGCCTGCCAGCAGAGGAGGCAAGTCAAGTTTGGTTTATTTCCACCGTGCCTAAAATATCCTTAGACTTCTGTTTATTGCAGGGATAGCAAGGAGAATTTAACAATTGATTAGGCCTAATCGTCAGTGGATTAATTGACCTCATTTGCCACTTGTCATTTGTTCATCCATATGTTTTATGTCTGTAAGCTTTTAACAGATTCATATGCTGTTTTCTCCCTGATGAATAGTTGGAGTTCTTCATTGTTATCGAGTTTCATACTTTTTCAAAAATTGATTGGTTTTATCTAATATTGATATCGTATCTTTAATATATCTGTCGTGTTCAACGGTTCAAAGAACTTGAATATTGTTTATTTCTAGTTCTAATAAGCGGATACCTTGAGGAATGTGGTGACTTAAATTTGGGATTCAAGAGGGGTATGTAAACGAAGCGGGAACTCTCAAACTAGTATATCCCAACTTCTAATTGAAGTACTTATCTAAGAATGGTTCAATTTCATGAAAAGGCAAAATCAATACTCCAAATTAGTTATTCCGAGGTAGGCCTATATAGATGTTCCTTCTAGGTCACCTTTTCCTGTGATTGGCCATCCTTATGCATATTAGTGGTAAGTGAGACAAGTAAATTGTAGGTCGTTCGATTGTTATCTACTCTTTTTTGTCAAGTGTAAACAGATTGTTCATATGAATCGATTTCTTGTAATTAGATAAACACATACAATACTCATTTTTGTTGGGAATTAGTTCCCTTTTTGGCATATATTTGAGTCATTATGTGTAATATAGATTAATAGCCTGCATGTAGAGGTGTATAACTCTTCTTGAGTTCCGTCCATTTTTTTTAGCATTTCCTTGATATAATGTGTAAGCAGTGGGGTTATAAAAACCTAAATTGATTAAAAAGATGATTATGACTGTTCAGACTCTAACCTCGTATAAGTCAATCTAAGTATTGAGTAAGACAAAATTATGAGTTCCACGACGTTGTTCTGATTCAAACTGATTTAGGTAAACTTAAGCAGCAACATTATACATCTGATATACAAAAGTCACTCCTTGGATCCTAAGTTCAGACATTCATTTCAACCAGTACCTTTTGCTAAAAAAAAACTATGAACATTGATTTAATTATGTTAAAATCTAGATGAATAAAATTGATAAATTTATCAAAAGTGCATGGTTTGGTAAGAAAATAATTGTGTAACTTATTTTTCTCGAAAACTAAAGTTAAGACTCCAGAAATTAAGTAAACCTGTTTTATACATTACGATAGCTAACAGTATGATAGCGATTATGGTAACCTTGTAACATCAGGAGAAAATTGAGACAGAATTTCAGAAAATAATTTATTACATGAACCTTTCATAAAACATAAAGGCCTACTGTTTGAAATATAACTGGGATTATCATACAACTGCCGGTGCCCCTGGGATAATTGCTAAGACGGTCATAATCGCTACGATGTAGGTTGTCATAAGCATGCTCATGATCCTTCATGCTAAAGAACAAGTAATGTAAACATTATAATTATGGTAATGCATATTCTGTTTTTTCTGCTTGTGGTGTTCCCTCAGACATAACAGGTTTTGTGCAACTTCACATTGTCATCATAATATAATATGGCAATGGAATATATAATTTTATTTCACTACTTATAGTGATTAGTCTGTAATCATCATGTGTCAAGTTAGACACAGAAAATCCTCAGGTACACGTCCCAGGCGCCCTGTGCCGGGTCCACCACAGGGGTCAGGTCGTCCCCTACAGAACAACTCCTGTACCTGCAGGGGTCACTGGAGGACCTGTAGGCGATGAAGTTGGCCGAGTTTAGACAGGCATTGGACATACAGTCAGCGGCATCTGGGTGGTAGGCGTCCCACTCAGTACCTGAGCAGGCCACGGTCCCCAGACCTGCAGCTATGGGGGAGACTAAGGTGGCGTCACCTGGTGTACAGGAGGAAGGTACTCCAGGCAGCCACTCGTTGTAACGGGCAAGGTGGGTGTCTGAAAAATGAAAAATAATTATAGTCATGTTTATTTGTATCCTGATTTATTAATTTTGTTTTGTTTGTTTGTGACAGATAAAGCATTTTATTTTTTCAAAATTGAGAATTTATTACCATGTTATCTTCTTTCATGAAGGAATCATTAACAAGGTTACAGTATGGTTAGTGTAAATAATGCTTATGGACCATAGAGTAACTTTAGATAGCAAATTGAATGAATATGTTCCAGAATAACTTCTATTGGTTTCTACATTATGTACTTAGATAAAACTGACTTTGGACTTTGGCTTTTTGACTTTGGGTTGCATGGCCATGTTTAACATATATGTTCGGCGACAAAAGCAGACACAGCAATCAACACAATGTCATAGGCCTACAAGAATAATTTCCCACAGGACCTATATGAGAAATTTACATCTTAAAATGTTATGTACAAATTGTAAGGACAAACCTGAAATGTACAGTGACCAGCCAGGGTCGTCCCCCACTGTGACTTTGACCTTGGGACATGTTATCATTTCACATGTCCCAGCGAGGCGATTCCAGTTGATCCCTGCGCACTTGCTGCCCTCTGAGGCGCACAGCTGACCACACTCTGTGAGAGACCTCGACCTGACTGGGGTCAGTCCAGTCCAGCGTTTGTTGGCGAAATGGGTGTAGGGCCTCGTCCGGAGGGCTGGGAAATCACATGTTATATTGAGGGGGGCAGTTATGAGTGCCACATCATATTTGTATTGTTTGTAAGCTTAACTGGTTTCAATTAGCCCTTTAACTGACAGGTACAATGCCACCTTATATTGACTAATAAGCTATTCCTGTTCAGGGCACTGTGCTATCTAACTAAAACGGTCATATCTCTGTGGAAACTTTATTTGAAATACCTCAAATATCTGTGATAATATCATCAATCCTAAAGATTATCTTTAAGTAAAATCACGATGGAATAACATACATCATAACTATAATTATAAAAGTTAATAGTCCTAATAAAATTACACCTAAGGACTTGCTCTGCTGGCATTCAAGAAACATATGTTGCAAGGTATATTAGCAAGGATGTGAATTATCCTACACATACAATTCATGTTGTGACTAAAACTGCTACAATTGACAGTAATTCAGTTGTATAATTATCATTATCCATGACAGACGTAGAGAAAATTATAATCCAGAATGTTGGTAATAACATAAATCTTACTGGCGTGTTATCCGTAGAGAGGAAGTAATATATTGCTATGTATATGTGTGTAAAGTGTATGCTATGATAGTAACTTACCTCCGTTTGAAGAATTATGAAGAAGGCAAAGTGTGAGAATAAAGGAAAAGCTAGCTGTTACAAACACCATGACGATGTCGCAGTAATGGTGGTCAAATCCCAAGTAAGGCGTTTTTATTCAGCCTAACTGGTGTTTCAGTATTGATTATGTGTGTAATTAGAGTTAATCAAGTACATCACGAGTGGTGAAAATAGACCAGAAAATTGCTCTGGTTATCTCTTAAAGTTCTGTGATAAATACCTAGAATATTGCGAGGTTGTATAGGCTATATATTGTAACACAGTTGACGACGTTAGAGTGGTGTGTTTCATCATGGCAACGGTAGAATAATTACAATTAACTCAGCATTTCAAGTTGCTCCAATAAAAAATTTGATATGCTTTCCTTTTGCTTCAATGCAGTTAACGTTTGAATAATTGTTAATGGCATAGAGATACATATGTGTATGTCTATGTTAATGGCAAGACTATAGATAAACTTTTCATAAGGGCAAAACATGTAAGCTTCCCATTAAAACGGAGGTCGAGGAAAGGATGTGCGTGTTGTATTGTGTAGTGTGTATTGTGTGTGTATTGAGTATTCGAGATAACTCAATATTATGTAACCTGGTAACAGCAGGATTAGAAAGAAAGTACGACGTAATCAGGTAATTTGCATATCACAATTTACACATGCTCAACTTCCTAGATTGAAAAAAATCCGTTTAACATGTTCCTTTACAATACTAAAACATGTATTTACGTCGAATAGCCTATTGCGGCAAAGAGAGGTTCCAAGCTTCATTCGAAACACATTGCCAGACCTCAGGGGCGGATCAAGTGGGGTCCAAGGGGTCCTGACTCCCCCGTTCTTTGGTAGACCCCTAAACGTAGTACTTAGCCCATAGACATATATAATTATGTTATGTATGTCTATGCTTAGCCTTAATGATGACCCCCCCCCCCCCCTTTCGAAAATCATGTATTCTCCCCTGGGCATGTAGACCTATTAATATTTCTGTTTGCAGTACATAAACAGCTGTTAAAACTGAAACCAATCACTACTTTAGCTGCGCGTCCCAGGTAAAGGTGTGAGCGCCATGCAGTTTGTCACACCTTGTGATGGCAACGTGCACACAGAGTACCCCCACGGGTCTATACATGTATGGCCGGCTTATAGCTTCTGCTCACAACAACTAGCATTGCCAATCAGAAACAGCAGCACCGTCCAGACGGCTGGTGCATGCAGGAGTATAATGTTATTGCGGCGTTCTGTGTGATTGCCTCTGGATTTACTATAATTATACATGACCTAGGATTACAAGTCGAACATTAGCCCATTTTGTATATTACGGGCACTAGATCGCGGCGAAGTGTATGGTGTTTGATTGGAAAAAGTCTAAAACCACAGGTAATTATAACAGCACAATGAAGCATGTCACATTTTGGCAATGTCTGTATTTTTGACACGTGTATTTCAACCATTAACCTTTTGCAATACACACACACATCGATAGTCTTGCCATGCACACTGCATTGTAACAACAATATTGTGCAATACAACTATACATGGGCGCATATATTACCCATTTACGACCTACTTGCAAGCAACCTGTTTGTCTATTCTCGGATTCGGATATCCGGGCATTTGCTGTAGGTGGCGCTCCAGTAAGGTGTGAAAGTTGGTGAATACAAGCCCATAGACTCAATGCTTAAGAAACTGTTTTTCCAAGATATCTAATGATCTAAGAATGCTAAAACCTTCTTGGATACATATGTCCTTCATTTCATATCCAAGCATATATTATGAATTTTTAAGTGTTTAATGAGTTGTCTAAGTATGTTTTTTCACCATATAACTGTTTCCCGCCTTCCATGCCCCTAGCCTTATCAGTGGTATCCAGGGAGTTGTTTGCACCAAAGACAATGGCGGAGATAAGGCCCTGAGCATAGCAACGAGGGGGTCCCGAATCCGAGAATACTGCTGTCCATATTTAGCTTTATTACCTTTACAGACCACAGCCTCGAAATGCGACATTCTAATACAGGCATAATGAGTACTCTAAGGCTAGTCTGTAACGGGTATATATTTCTTCTGCAAATATTAGGACATTGCCTTGGTTGCAATTGCATGAATCAGCGTACGTGGAGGTCAGGAATGGGGTCACCTAAATGCATATATAATTGCGAACTTATACCTCTAATGTAACACTAAAACAACAACATGAATCTATATATATCATACTTGCACACACACACACACACACACACACACACACACACACACACACACACACACACACACAAATACGCACGAACACACTACATATAATATTCAAAATGTCAGTGATTGAACTCTCTAGAATCCAAGTCCATTCTACTTCTCTAGCAATTCATTCCTGAATCTTTATAGCCAGAACGTTAACCCTGGAGCCAGAAGTATGATCAGCTCCTGAATCACAGCTTATAGTAGCGAATCAATATGATTGATTATTATCACAATAACCAATCATATTTTCACTATACACAACTTGGGCATTTACCGTATAGGAGGCACGCAATACCTTAACAAAGTGTTATGCGTGTAATAAAATCAAACTGTTTGCAGCCATAAACGTTATAGCTAACACCTTCTTACCGTTACCAGACGTGTTTTTCAGATCTATTTCCTCTGTTTATCACCAGGTGGTGCAGAGTATCATTCTTCCGTTTATTGATAGTAACTGTGGTGCCACTGTGAAGGTGTCTGATATTAACTTAAGAAATAACTTTTTTTTCTCCTTAAAATGATGTTCAGTGCTGTTTAAAGAAGAGTTAGTTACTCTTATTGGTTCCAATGTAACATTCGAAAACAAATGACATAGGTCTAATGATCGATATTATGGGCATTACTAGGAAGTGGCTATTAATACCTTATTGTTAGACTTGAATACACACCTAAAACCTTGAAATTTAAAGACATTAAGTTTGACGTACTAGAGATTTGCCATAATATGAAAATATGATTTTATTCTTAATAATTCTGTAAGTAAGAAGACTTATCTATTTGAAAAGCATATAATTCCAGACATGTATTTTTTCCTCGACATTATGATGCAGTACAGAAGTTTGTTTCTATCAGCAATGATAATAAATCGGTGATATACTCTAAACAAATATTTCAAAGCATTGCACAGGCTGGCTCTTGTCATACAGCTCATATAGCGGAGGCATCTATTACTTGGCAGATTTTACTAAAAGCTGGGCCAATTACTATTAAGATTCTTTTAAAGGAAGACGGCTATAGATTTAGATCCAACATAATCGTGTTTACAGTCACATGTTTGATCGGTTATATAGAGTGTATAGTTTTGTTATGTTAGAAAGATCTGTCTATATTGATATTTGAAATAACAAAATAACTGGGAGACCTTTGAAAGTCTAGTCCGTCTGCATGGGTCACGGTTCATTGATGATGGTGCAAGCCTCATTCAGGACACTTAGGTGCTAGCCTTATCCAGGACACTTAGGTACGGTGCCCAAGATGCATCCAAACCCAAGAGGACAAACTAACACTTTGTGAACCTGACAAGCAACACCTTAAGATACGCAATACTCCTCTGATATAATCAGTTTAATTAGAGGTAAGTTGGCTAATATAATAAGCTCACAAGGCCTTCCTACTTAGACTCTGTTCGCACTGAGTCGTAGGAAGTAGTAGTTGTGTCCATCAAGATAGCCACGTACATATCATTACATTTGATGCATATAAGCGCATGCAATTGAAATATTGTAGTTTCGCTTATATGCTTGGCATTGTAAATTGGTATAGAAAAAATATCTTCAAAGCAAAGATGTGTGAACATTGACTGTAACCTCAGTTAAAAATATTTGCTACAAACCAATAGTCACAAAACGTCTCAACAATAGTTAGACTTTTAGACAAATGATTATCAATTGTCATGTAACAGACAATCAGTTATTGTTATAGTAATTACGACAGTAAGTAGCTATAAGAGGAAGGGAACGTATCGGTTTTGTGTTGTGTTTACAGCTACCACCTAGATACAGGAGTGACCTAAACAGAGATGGTTGAATAATTGATATTTACCTAGTACGCCTAGATCAAAGCCTATGGGCGATAGTCTATAACAGAACCCACGTTCGAAGCAATAATTCCGTGATAATAGAGTACGTAAAAAGGTTGACTGCAGCAATTTCAATACTACTTTTGTGAATGGGAGCTTAAAGGGAACCGAAAGCAGCATAATGTCCTGTTAAAATTTGACATTTTTCAAAAATGAGTAACTACAAAAATATATTCTAGGCCAAAAAAATTGCTGTGTCCAGGTTTCCCGATCGACCCTAATTTTTAGCCATGACCCTAAATTTTTATATAAAAAAAAGAAGAATATATTGGGGAAAAGCATTAAAATCAAACAAATTGAGCAATTGATCATCAAATGGCCTATTCAACATCACAAACTGTAATGTGGATGCTAAAAATTGTTACAGAAGGCATATCTAGAAATTTCTTAACTTCTTGTACAAGCTGGGACAAACTTTACAGTTAAAAATAATATTTTTAAAAATTGTTTATTAAGTAACTCACTTCAGGGTTGTCCCTGGTTTTCGGTGATATTACAATGATAAAGTGTAGTAAATAAACATTTCAGGTGTAAGTATGTACATAAAGATCAATACAATATATTTTGGACCTAATAAAGTAGATCAATATAGACACAGTACCTGTGTTTGATCAGATTCATAAATTCATTGACACAGGTTGCAAATTGTACATCATGGCATAGTTCATCCCAAATGATTGTCCCTTTATAAAATGCACTATTCTGGAACTTTGTGTTCATTTTTGCTGGGACAATAAACTGTTTTTTATTAGCAGATCTAGTTTCTCTTACTGGAACAATTAACACATCACCTTTAACACTGTGTAAGAACATCAGACGAAGAAGTTGTTTACGCCTTCTCTGCTCTAAACTACTCAATTTTAGTTTAGAATGTAGATATTCAATAGCGACATGGTCACGGGGAGAGATGCAGAGACAGGTCTTGGCTACATTATTTTGCAGTATCTGAAGCTCTCTTTTCTGTTCAAGTGTACATGACATCAATATAAATCCACAGTAATCGAAATACAGCAGAATAGTTTGCTTGTAAATTGCTATGCTGGTTGAACAATCAATTGATTTTCTAATTAGTTACAATACGTTTTACATTATTAAAAGTTGGACATACTGATAAGTCATGATCTATAGTAATACCTAGGTATAATATAAAAGAAAATCCCAACCTACCGACCCTATCTTTTTAGAGGAATGAAACCTGATTTCAACAAATATTTTTTTGGGGCCCTATGAGTAATGTAAGTTATTCTTATAGTATGAACCTGCTTCTGCTTTTTAGGCAGCAATGTTTGTAAACAAACCTATTTTGGTGGTCACCAAAATTGAACAGGGACAAGTTTGAGTGTCATTCATGAAGTTTCAGTGTTTTTCATGGTCAATATTTTACTATGGACCTGAGTTATGGCCATAGAATGTATTTCTATAGTCCATAGAATTTGCGAATTTTGACCTCATAATGCTTTTGGCTCACTTTACACTTTCTTTGTCACTAAATGTGCTATGGGCTCATCTATTATAATTATATCGAAGCCACCCTGAGTTATGTGTGTAGATGTTATAACTGTGTAGTGGAATATATATGCATTTTTTGTTGTATTTATTAGATTTAATCTATTCCAATTCTAATAATCATTATCTATATCATAAAAATTATAGGTGTACCTGTCCAGATACTTGGATAAATTAGTATTGTAACAAAGCCATACGCAAAGAT
The DNA here is from genome assembly GCA_936440205.1 of Lepidonotus clava. Classification (NCBI taxonomy): domain Eukaryota; kingdom Metazoa; phylum Annelida; class Polychaeta; order Phyllodocida; family Polynoidae; genus Lepidonotus; species Lepidonotus clava. The sequence goes on from OW387140.1 coordinate 28,389,032, forward strand.
ATTCAAGTTATTCATCATCGGCAATAACGGTAATGTCTGTTTGTGAATTTCAATGCCAACTTTTGTGTTGTCAGTCAAGAATTTCAATAGTTTCTGTGTAGTTGATGTTTCATATAATTCATAGTTTCTCATCACCCTTATTTAATATAAACTAAAATTATTTGCCCCACAGAGCTAAGATGGGTTGCGGGGCGTCGAGCGGAGACCCCGGCTTTGTGAGTAACACCACCAACCCCGAGTTTGTCCAGGTGAACGCCGCCTGGGACCGGGCCTGGCAGTCCACAGGGGTGAAAAAGGGCACCAAGATCAAAATGAAGAACCTGGTCGTCAAGAGGTCCGGCTGGAAGACCATCAGGATCTTTGTCTCCTCTACCTTCAGGGACTTCCATCAAGAGCGGGAGATACTGATCAAAAAGGTAAGTACCTACAAATCAGCTGGATTTCTTCAGTAGCACCATAGTTTCTGGTCTGTTTTTATATAATAGCTGAGCATTATGTCCGGTCATAGGTCTTTATATATAATTATAACAATTATGACATTGCTTATGGTGTGGTAACACTGAACTTTATCTGAATGAAAATATAGATAGATGTATTTCATAGTTTCTCTACGGTTGCCAATTATCTGCAATTGTTTTTTCTTCAAAATATAAAAGGAAAGACGAACAGTTTTCTTTCTTTGGCGGTCCTATATTTTGAGTTTTAGATACTTTTGGTCATGATACATCTAGGTGCATTAAGAACCTAGCTATTTCAGATAATAGAAACAAGAAGCATGGCAATGATTATATGCAGTAGCAAGGTGCGGTTGGTCTTCTTTAAGTGGGTTCTTATTGAAGGACCTTTCGGTTGTAGAAGCTGTGTGTTTATATCCTCATGTATTCATGCTCTGAGTCTGACATTGTACAGTCAGATGGTGCATAAAGAGTGGTCAATAGTTAACTATGAGATGTCTCCTCTCCAGGTGTTCCCCGACCTGCGGCTGTGGTGTGAGGCCCACCGACTCCGACTCATAGAGTGTGACCTCCGATGGGTGAGTATTAACTTTATGGGAACAAAGGACAGACCCAGGATTTGGGAGATTGGGAGTACCATCCCCTTTTTGTGTAGTCCTCACCAAAAGTTTGGGGAAAAAAGGAAGGGGAGGGGGGATTCAGGACTCCCTGTACCTAAACCCCGCGCTGGATTCACCCCTGAAATCTGATTTGAAAGATTTAATATTTGTAGCCCCAACCCAAAATTTGTATTGATATGCTGTTAAATGATTTGTTAGAATGAAACCGTAATGTACACTGGCTAAATTATTTCTTTCCAGGGTGTTCCCAAAGATGTGACAACTGAAGGAACCCTTCGCGCATGCCTGGGTGAAATCGACAGGTGTTACCATGACAACGTTATGCCGTTTTTCATCAATATGACAAGGTAAGGGGACCCTATAATTATGTGAGTAGAAAGAAGGACATTAAAACAGGATAATTAGGTGAAAGGGACACATTTTATGTATGGAGGACAGCCCCTACCGGGTTTCAATAAAACACTGAATGTCCAGCAAAACCTTACCATGTGAATGTTACTTCAAATATCTAAAAAAAAAACTGATTTTATCTTATCATTCATCACAGGCTGTGAAGGAATCTGTATATTTCTAGATTTCCTTAGAAATATTACAAAGGCATTATAAAAGGCAGTTTATAAATCAAAAGAACTATTTAAATGGACAACTAATAAAGAGCCTCGTTTATGGGTCCCAAGAATTATCTGAACAAATCTTTGTACATGTAATTTGTTCTAATGGAGTATCTGTTGAGGTTACATTGTAGCAATTGTACTATTGTATTTAAGTACAATATACTTTAGTAAAAATCCTTTCCTGTTGCAGTGAGCGTGTGGGGTGGGTGCCGACCCAGGAGGAGGTGCCGGACGCCGTGAGTGAGGAGTACAAGTGGGTGCAGGGCCTCTCTGTTACTGAGATGGAGATACTGCACGCCGCCTACCGCATCGACAACCCCAACGGTAAGTAGTCGGCATTAGGCCCTATATATCCATATTTAGGTCCACTAGGTATTTCACAGTTCAGATTCCTGAAGATCTAATATATATTATGAATTAATCAAATAACACTCAGTTGCACTTAGGAGTAAAATTTTCTGCCACGGAAAGATTAAAAGGAAATTAAAAGGAAACACAAAGAATAGCAGTGAAGGAACTATAGAGGCATGCTCTTTTCAGATAATTTGGTTATACTATATTAAAGCAAACTGGTGTAAACCGCACCAAAGTTTTATACACTAGTTCATTGGCGTTTGAAACGAGCCAGATAGAAAGGTGTGCATTATTTAATTATGGTTATTATCATTAGACTACGGATCCAATTTATGAACAGGTTATGAATACACGCTGATATGTTACGAATACAAGAGTTGGTCGTATATTTTGTCATCCATTAATACTTGTTAATATCCAATTGTATATTCAAATCTTAGTGCCACAGGTCTACCGATGTTGTTTCTAAAGATTTGCCTAATAGTTACAATGTTCTATCATAAAATGTATGACTGGTGTGTTGCAGCGTTGTTCATGCTCCGAGACCCGTCCTTCCTGGAGACGGTGCCCCAGGAGTATAAGAAAGCCTTCGTCGAGAGTAACCCGGTCGCCCCGGTCAAACTGAACATGCTCAAGAAGATGATCCATGAACGCTTTCCAGTAAGATGAACTTTTATTGACATTATCTTTGTTGGTTTTATTTGCGGCACGAAAAAGATCCTAAAGGATAGGACAAAAATGTGAAAGAAAATAGTCCCATGTCATTAGAAAGACAAGCATAAGCGCTTTCATAGGACGTATCAACTGATCAAATGTTTAAAGTACTCCCATAGTTTTGGAGATTTTCGTCAGTCGGTCACTGATCATTGGTCTCTGAATAATTTGGATAGCTAAAATAGTAATAATGTTGTGTGTTTCGTTACTTTTCTTTACTCGTTCAATTCACATTGTTAAGAAAAGTACTCGTCATGACATTTAGAATTGTTAATTTCTTTTATTAATCAGCCGAAGAGAATCCACAAGTACACCGCAGAATATCAGGGTTTCAACCCCAATACAAATCTCGTGGAGTTAGGCGGTCTGGAAGGTTTCACCAAAATTGTAAGTAAAATCATGTAGGCCAATCCTATTGCTAACTCGCCAAATCTATGCGTATCTAAATCATATATGAATTGTGGGTTTGTTAAACTTGTGAATATGTTGATAGATTTAGATATACGTTGTGGAGGAGTTCAGGCTTGGGTAGCGCCCAATTGCAAGTAATACACAATTCAAAAAAGACAAATCCATTCATGAATACAAGGAATGAGGGTCAAAGCACACCCAAAAATATCTTTTGGCAAAAGCAATCAATCGATATGGAATATCCAAAAATGCCATTTGATACTGTAATAACTGTCTATGATATACTTTCACTATGACTTAGGCCTATCTTTCCACCTGCAGGTGTTTGATTTCTTCAAGGAGCGTATCGCGGCGCAGTACCCCCTGCACGACGACAGTAAGTCGAGTCCCTACGAACACATGCAGGAGCAGCATGAGTCCTTCATGAAGAACAAGGCCGAGTGTGTCTTCGGCCGGGAGGCCATCATCAATCAGGTAAACACAATGGAATTCTATAACTGGCTGATTATAGGGAACATTTTCTGTTCGATTTGCTTTTTTTAGCGGCCCTCCATTAAAAGTATTTATGCACATTTCAAACAAAAAGACCTCCATTCTCTTGGGCTAAAATAAGAATTTGATCTGAAGGAATTACATTTAAAAAAGGATTCAGACCCCACATCCCCCCTTGATGTGTACGTATTGATTAGAATACCCTTTACAGTCTAATGTGTATCATAATGTGAATAGAGGCCCCCTATGTGTATTACAATTAATTGGGAAACTTAAGCATTTTGGGATTGTGATATCACTTGAATGCTCAAAGATTTACAACAAAGCAGTCTCTCTCTATAGCTCAAAATAATGGTATTTCTGTTTTGAGTTCAGTTTACATTAACAGTGTTGTTGAAATTGTCCATGGGGTAATTATTTATATAATTATGTTAACTCTCACAAAGAATTAAACAGACACATATCATAACCTATGCGGTAAATTTTCGAATATATTGAATACATGAAGAAATAGTTCAAACCTTGTGTGCCACTCGCTAATTATTTGTGTAAGATTGTATCACAGAATACAATTAGATCTACACATATGTACACGTGCTTATTATTGATATCTTAAAACACACGATATGGATTCTAACAATAATAAAATAAAGTAAAAAATGTTCCCATTGTAGATAGATGAATACATCTGCTCACCAGGTTATGTAATGATTGTAGATAGACAAAAAATATAATCTGCTCACCAGGTTATGTTAGGATTATAGATAGATGAATACATATGTTCACTGGGTTAACCCTTTAGACCCCACAAATTGCGACTGTGTATTGCTGTATTTCCCCAGGATTTCCGTGGATTTCCCTAGAGAATTCCTTAAATTTCATTGATTGGGGAATTTCAAATGCTCAGCCATGGCACCAATGGCAATAAGAATTATTACTATCTGGTTTGTAGTATCGAATAGGCAATTAAATAAGCTTTGAAACGATATATTTGCCATTTTTGTATGTTAAAAACTTATTAAAGTATTGTCATTGGAAAAATATGGAAAAATTTTTCGTCATTTTTCCGGGCGGCTACGGCCAGATTGGGGAGTACACCCTCGGGCGGCTACGGCCGGATTCTGGGCTAAAGGGTTATGTTACCATTGGCATTGTAGATAGACGAATACATCTGCTCACAGGGTTATGTTACCATTGTAGATAGACGAATACATCTGCTCACCAGGTTATGCTACCATTGTAGATAGATGAATACCTCTGATCACTGGGTTATGCTACCATTGTAGATAGATGAATACATCTGCTCACTGGGTTAGGTTACCATTGTCAAGGTTACCATTGTAGATAGACGAATACATCTGCTCACTGGTTTACCATTGTAGATATAGATGAATACATCTGCTCACTGCATTATGTTACCATTGTAGATAGACGAATACATCTGCTCACCGGGTGCTGATGTGCCCTACCTGCTGGTTGGGGGAGCTGGTTCCGGCAAGTCGTCAATCATGGCTCGAATAGCCGATCAGACAACACTTAAGGCCCATAACAAGCAGATACCAGGGTGAGTAGTAATTAAATGGTGAATATAATATATTATATTGAAAAAGATTATATTATATACATATGCTAATATATAAACATTATAATTATGTATATATATTGTACTAATGGCTTAGTACTTTTAATATATTGTCATGTTATATAATCCAACAAGGATCAGGCTTAGCAAGTCTACTTCTAGTCTACTCTTAGAAAGAAATATCTTGCGCTCCTAGCGCCACCTGTTAACTAGTATAAAAGGTGTTGCAAAGTGAGGAGCAGGCAGTTTTAGTGAGAATGTCAGCTGAGTGAGTTTAGCAAAGGAGCTACTCGGAGTAAGTACATCGGCTCCCGCGTAGCAGACTGGAGTTTACCTATACCAACTACCTCGGACATAGGATTGTGATAGAGCTAAGCGCGAGAGCGGTCTAGAATGTGCTGGAACAACTTGTATTCTAAATGTGGTTGATTGCTGATAGGAGATGGGAGGTGGACTGATGGAGACTTATACACAGTGGCTTTGACTCGGGATGAGATGTTTACTGAATAAAAACCCTTTCATATTAAGAGCTCCCTCATCGTTCATTTCTTTTGAACTATAGGGAAGTGAATGAGCTAACTTTAAACGCAGTCTGATTGACTCAGACATTCTGGACAAACGACTCATGGATACTTAATTATATACGCATCACGCAGTATTAAAATCAACATTAACAATAGTTCAATATAAACTAGCGATATAATACTTATTCATCTTATTTCTTATGAAAATTAATTGTCTTTTTATAATTTGTTAAAACAATGCTAGTGTAAACATCTAAATCCCATTGAATATTCAAATCTTGCTGACCATTATGTGTGACTGTCTATATTCTAGACGATAAGAACTCCATAATTTTCATCCTATTCCACAGAGCACGTGGCAAAGAATGGACGGTGTTTTACCACTTTGTTGGGGCTGTGCCAGGGTCCACCGACTTGGAGAAAACACTTAAGAGGCTTCTTCTGGAGATGAAGGTCTGCAATGTAAGTTAAACCAGTTGGGAAAATTAAACTTTGAACATACGAGTGTGTGTATGGTCCTTCTTTGAAATTTGCAATAATACAAGACCAATTTCTTGAATAATCCAGACCGCATTTCAGCTGTCATTGCGGGTTAGCGAATTTAATCATAATAAGAAACTACTTGGTGATAGTGGAAGAGGACTGCGCAGTCTATTTGAATCAAAATTATAATATGAGAAGAGAGCCCGCTAGGGTACATATTGTGCATATTCATCCGGTACGAAATTATAGTGGAGAAATAGATTTAGAACAGTCTTAATCAAGGAAGTTTGTTTAGAACAACAATGATATACACTGATGTTTAGGTTCAATTGTAAACTATTGATCCTATTGATTATATTGAAAAACCAATTTAGTGTAAAACTTTTGATTCACACGGTTTCGTTCATAAGTAGCCAGACCATGAATTTCTTTTATATTTCTAGGAAAATAAGATGCCAAAGGATCTCGAGAGCGCCGCTCATATGACATGTGGGGCTTTGAATAACCCGAACACAAAACCTACCATTGTCTTCATTGATGCGTTAAACCAGGTAAAGAGAAACTCTCAAATTATCGCACTGATACATTACTAAAAGAAGTTTCAACATCATTACTACCCTAAAACATCAATAATTATCATGTCCTAACATCCAGGATATACAAGAAATAATTATTCATAACTGATTGATGTGCAGTATTGATAAGTAGTTAATGTTTTCCTCCTGCTTCTAATAAATTCCATTGCATCTATTGTTTTTTTAAAGCCACGCTTTGATCTCCGCTTCACATTTTTCATGGAAACCACATAACTTTTGTAGCTTAAATGAATATTGACTGTAACAATCGTGACTCAGAACTAGTTTTGCCCTATAATTATGATGTAGCCCTACTTTATCTTCTGCGCACACATGCATATCACACATCCACCATAAAAGGAGTTTTCTATACGTATTTCAGTTTGATTCTGACAACATGGCGGAGGTGGTGAACTGGGTACCCCGAAAACTGGCCCCCAAGGTGCGGTGTATCTTCTCCATGATCCCCGACACTCCCCACCACAAGGCCTTCTGTAAGAGGGAGCCCATACCCAAGATGCTGGAGGTCACCCCACTGGACCTGGAGACCAGAAAAGTGAGCACCTTGGAGTTTTTTCTGTATCAGGAATTATACAAGTTAATTAGGACCTAATTGTGTCATTTCTATCAAGACTTCTCTCTGGGTACTCTTTAAAATTATCATTTTGCGGTTATAACCAACTGCAATTACATGATTGATGGGGTTTTAAGTATCAATGTGTACTAGTTTCTTTGTGCCATTCTGTGACATAAGACTGCTTTTCATCCGTTGGTGCAATGCTTTTATAGTTTCTATTGCATACAAGTCCTGGGAGCTGTCTACATAATTATTTCTACATATCTAAAAACGCTGCAAACCAAATTTGGTTGAATGTATCGGAATATGCATGATGTATTCCTTTAGCACACTCCTCTGCAGCCTTTATTTTTCACTGCCAATGCTAAAAATCGCCCCTTCTCCTATAGACAATAGTGGAGGAGATGCTGGGCAAGTACAACAAGCGCCTTGACGAGGAGCAGATGGACTGTCTGCTCGGTAAGAGCAGCTCCTCCAACCCCCTCTGGCTCTCTATAGCCGTGGAGGAGCTCAGGGTCTTCGGCCAGTTCCGTAAGATCCTCGACAAGATCAATCAGTTGGCAGATGGACTTCTGGAGTGAGTAGTCGTTGCTATCCAGTTTCCCTATGATTAATTGCATGGAATTTCAATTCTACACCTTCTTACAAAATCTTATTCTGCTACAAGATATAATGATGGTAATTTGGAGTGTTGTTAGCAATGTCATGTTATGCATTATTTTGATAAGATGAAACTATATACCGGCTATAAAATTGAATGTTAATACTGTCTCTGTCCGAGGATTACTGCCATAATCAAATTTAGTCTAACATCGTTCAGTGGAGGAGAAAAAAGAAAGTATAAAAATTCTCGGACCTAGCAACACAAATTGTGGTGAAAACTGCTTATAATCCTGTCCTACCATAATGCCAATGCAGGAGAAACAAATCAGTAAGAGCTCAATACGGGAACTCAATATGTGTGGATGTACTTCATTGAAAGTCCCGTAACATTTTGACACCTACTTAAATCTGTCAATATTGGACAGTCCAATAACATTAATTACCCTGCCCCTTCTCCAGGCTTGAGATCCAGATCATTGAGCGCTTTGAGCAGGAGTCGGGGCAGAACCTGCTCGTGGCCACCCTGTGTCTGATGGAGGCGTCCGGTCACGGTCTGCTGGAGACGGAGCTGCTCAGTCTGCTGGCCGACGAGGAGCACCTCATCATGCCCGAGCAGGACAAGGACGCCGGCACCGAAAAGGGTGAGCAGCTCACTTTTATTATAACATAATGAAAAGGCTACCTTTACAAATCGTTTACAAGACCTTTACAAGAATCTTTTGGGTGACCTTTAAATTTCTGGGAAGGTCACCTTTACGAGATGCCTCCATGACCTTTAACTTAAATGGCCGCATTCACAAAACTCGAAAATCATTGAAGGCCTTGCAAATAGATATGATTTCAATATATCCTTCCCTTGTTTACATTTTACCAATTTTGGTAATCTAATTTGCAAGACACCAAGAGACTTTATAAGTGTAGTGGGCCCATGGATGAAGTACCGCTTGACTTGAAACCTGGCTTGTACCAAAAGAGGCCAGGATGATAAAGAATGTAAACAACCGATTTAAAGAAAATTGGCATTTTGTAAGACCATATCTCAATTATACTATAGCGTGTGTGTATATTACTATAGATGGGACTGAAAAAGTGAAGGCCCCTCAGGACTTCAAGGAAAACCTGCCTGCTCAGAAGTGGGCCGAGGTCTACCGTAACCTGAAACCCTTCCTGCGCCCCTTCGGAGAGAGCGGCGAGGGCCGACTCGACTTCTACCACAGGTCTCTCAGCAAGGCCGTCAGAAGGAAGTGAGTTACTTTGTTATCGGAATTAATGTTCTAAGGTATAATCCTGAAGCTATGGGTGTTAAGTTCCTTACTGGATTTTTAAGGGAACTTACTAAGTTCCTTCATACTCAGGGGGATTGGTGTATTTGTGTTCTGCGCAGTACACTGTGGAAGAAAGGCATTTTGGTTGTACGCACGTTATATAATACCAGCATGATGCACCTCCATTAAGAACTTACTCATTTTATTGTCAAACATTTCAGACCCCCCTTGAGCCCCTTGATGCGAACATGTATACTTAATCAATGTAAGGCCCCATAGGGAAACAGTACAAGTATAGTCGGTATTATCAGGCAAAGCCTACTAAATGATGCTTCCACGAATCCAATATAATTCGATGAGATTCTTAACTCATGATATGGTAAAATGATATACTTAAACATTTTGAATTGATATTTTTCGCAATCCCAACTTTTAGTCTGAAAACAGGACTCTACTTTAAACTTTAAGCTGCTTGCAGCTAGTAAACAGGATTCTGCGATATAACTTTTACTAAGACAAACCATGTGCTTAACGACAGCTTGTAGCCCAGGTCAGTAGCTGGTCGCATAAGATTTTTAATTTATATTCACATGTAGTGTGATCTATTGTTCCTAAAAACATAACTAACTGTCTTGTGTTGTACTCAGATACTTTAAGGACGAGGAGGGCGTTGAACGGCCGGAGGTATACAACTGGTGGCACAGTAAGCTGGCCGCCTTCTTTGAGGCCACCCGCGACTTTGCACGCCAAGTGGAGGTAAGCTGTTGTTTCTAAAACTTTCTTAATGTCAATTCCTATATTGTTGGTAAGATTACCTGCCCACTTGCATTGGGAATGTTTAAAGGAAAATAACGCGACCCAGTCAAATTGCAACGTAGCAGTACCGCTAAGCAATGATACTTCTTTGGGTCAGTCTCTTCCTAGCTGACCTTGCCTATACTTTGTTGTATACTTATTGCTCATAATAATATAGCCGCGGTTTGGTCCAGTACCTCGCATAGTATTTGTGGGAATGACTATGATATATTAAAACAGAACTCTATAGAAGGTTTCAGATACGGTTAGACCGACAAGTCTATCAACTTTATCACGTAATCACACGTTCAGCTGGAAGAACATGTTTAAATTATGTGAAGTTGATTTGTCAATTAAAAGATTTTTGTTTTTTTAAAAGTCGGCTTATACAATTTTCCCATAGGAGTACCCAGTCCACCTGGTGGCGGTAAAGGACAACTCCCGCCTTGAGAAGTTTCTCACACGCTGGGACGTCTTTGATGCGCTCTTTGATGAAGAGTACAGTTCCCGACTGGTCAATCTCTGGAGAATAGTAAGTAGTGTCTATAGACATACGTACCTGGTATATCCTTTGGGGAAAATTACAGAAACAGTACGTAATCATGTTAATTAATGCTGAATGGCTGTCGGTGTTATTTCCGTATTCAGATCAAATTTATGGATTAAAAAGATTACAGATTCATGGAAGGAATACACATACCGATTTAGAAAAATAAAAGAATGTAATCTTGTCTTCAGACGGTTTCGAATGTCCTCTTCACAACAGACAATTATATAGATTTATACATAATTACGTTATTTTTTTAGATTTTTTTATACGTCAATTCTGGATATTTCACTACAACTTTATACCTGTGGTAAATGGTTAGATATTAATTTGTGCATCGGTGTTTTCTTCACACATCTTATGAACATTTTTGTGTGCATTTATAAAGAGTGTCGGGTTCGACAGGATGGAGGAGTGCTACATGGAAGAGCTCAAGAACTACATCAACTCGGGGACTCATAGTAAGGATCAGATGAACAAGAAAACCATCATTGTGGCAAAGTTCTTGTGAGTATTTCCTTAGTAATTATATTGCTAGCATAACCCGGTGGGGCCGTCTATTTCCACAGCCACACATCCACACATCCACACATCCATGGGTAGCCACCCAGTCCGCGCGAATGAGCGTCGCGTCAGTGTGAGTGGGCCCGTGTATGTGTTGATGTGAGGTGATGTGTGGATGTGGGAATAGAATCTGACGGTAAATTCTCCAATTATAAATAAGCCTATAGAACACAATGTAGAAAGGTAAAAAAAGTTTGGCTTCTGATCAAGGTAGCGATAATAAGCGCATGTTCTCCAAAAGCTTCATTGATTGCAGTTGGATGGCGGGAAAGACGATTCGCCATTTGTTTCATGACGGAAATATAAAGATCTTTATAGTTTCATCTATTTACAGATCTCAGGAAAATCATATTCCCGATGACTCGATTCCGATTTTAATTTTACTTGCATGATGAGCGATTTCATAATTATCCTTTCGGATGAAGTATGTTAGCTTCATCATCGATTGTTTATGTAAGATGTAAGCAATAAATTACTACTGATTTAAGGGGGGCGATCGCCGTTTAGTTAGTCGAGCCTGAAGGTCATAGCGTTGAGTAATTCACTCCACAAAATGCAAGCAATTTCAACCGAAGCCAGCGGCGGATCCAGAATGGGGGGGGGGGGGGGGGGCACAAGAGGCGGTTGCCCTCCTCCCCCAACCCTCAACCCTAGACTGAGTGGAATTTTTTCCCCCAGAATAATCTACGTTTGTTGATTTCTGCAAATCTGGGGTTATTTATTTTCACTTTTTTATAGGGGGTAACGTTGGCTTGCTCTCTCTCCCCCCCCCCCCTCCCCCCCCCTAAATGGCTGACACTGGATCCGCCCCTGAACGCATAGTCCAATATAGAAAAGTACTTGAGATTTATGACAGATAAGTACTCGTTGTATATACACATGCTTGAAACACATCCAAACCATATTCCGGTAAAAAGCGAAAAGGCACCTTCAAATCGCAGTGTTAGTTACTGGAGAAGCCCTTCAGGAGGAGTTAGCGGTCCTTAGCGGCAACCCGGAGCAACTTATAGAGATCTATCAAGCAACTGCTGCAAACAAGGATGAGGTAAATTATATTTTTGACAAAATTTAATATACAGTGTTTCAAATCACACTTATTACATTGAGGAAAATGATATATATGAGTCAATTATGTCTTTCCCATATGCATCAACATGTTATTAGGTAAAGAATATTTCATTAATCATTTTTATATGTATACTTTAATTCACTTTCATCCAACGCACTTAGGTTACCTCTTTATCTAAGATCCAGAAAATGGAGGTGTTTCGCGAAGTTAATGAGACAGAGGGTTTAATCCCAATAATAGGCTATTAGTAGAAACCTAACATCATCAGGAAATCTCTCATAGGTGAAATCACAAGGTTAGTGCATATTCAAAGAAAAATGCCTTTCAAAATGGATGTGGTTCAGTTGTTAGATAAGGCTTCCATCGTTCATTACAATAAAGTTGTAACACGTATTAATACTTAGCAATTCAGCCGTCATTGTCAGCCGGGGGGTGGGTGGGGGGTGGGGGGGGGTAGGCGGGGGGGGGGGTGGGGGGTAGGGGGGGTAGGGGGGTTGGGGGGGGGGGCGCCGGGGCGGGGGGGCGGGATAGTGTCGTGGTTAACGTCCTCGCCTCTCATCCCGACTTTTTATTGATATTGCTATTTATATGTGGGAAGGATAAAGTTGTTTTAATTGAAACTAATGAAAGGGCGTTAGCTATATTTAAACAAAAAAAAGAATAAATAAATAAATAAAATAAGGCCTTACCTGCTTACCTAATCCCCAAACGAAAATATGGATTTTAAGTAGTATATGGAAAGTGTAGTATGAACGTGGAAAGTAACATTTAGTTTTAAAACAGCAGTCAACGTACAAACTATGTCGGGCAGCTTCTTGGCTGCACAGTCTGTAAAATCCGTTTGACAATTATTCAAATAGGCATATCTTCAACATTTTGGTCTACAATGAGATCCATGGCATGACAATACCAAAGAGTATTTGAGGATGTGGCAAAAGTGAGTACTGAAATTGAGTTACCTAGCTGAGAGATGTCGCATTTCGACGTGATGCTGTGGTCAATCACTGCCAAAAGGAAAAGTACAGGGAGTGGAATAAATGCAGGGGCCTGGAAGGGGTAATAATTCAACATGATATTGGCCTAATACGGGCCTCTTTAAGTTCTGTAGAAAGGGCAATTCTATTGCTCAAATGAATTATCATTGAACTTGATCAGAAGCCTTTTACCATGCACTGCAATCAGAACTGGGGACGAGTCTCACTCTAGAAATATCATAAGTGTATTTCTTATATCTCAAATTCTATGATAAGATGTTATAACTAGTCTCATTAGTAACCCTACATACTATTAATAATAGAAAAGTCTTACTTAGACTTTCGTGGTGAAAACAGGTTGGGACGAATTCTGTCTTTCGTCGCCTAATATACGATCAGCAGGGGCTACTGGGGGCCTATATTCATCCCAGGAGCAGAAGCCCCATCCCGGTACCCACCCCGGATCCATAAAGTATAATAACAGCACTATGGGCAAGTTTCACACTAGGAAATCATAAATGCATTTCTCACATCTTGCATCTTAAGTGATCTTCATACTCAATAAACTTAACTTTAAATAATATGTAGTTAATAACAGAAACAAAAGATCGTAACTCACCATCTGAAAATCAAAATATCTTATTTACAAATACAATCTTAGAGATGAGACAAGTATGAAACACCCCCATAATATCAGAACCTTTCCACTAAATGATTTTTTTTTAAAAGGGACATTCCTTTAACCCAATTAATATGTCGATTATTTTCTTTTATAGCATTCAGGCGGGGCGGCAGAAGACTGCTGACAAGCTGCTGACGAAAGCATTACAAGTGGAAGAGACAGAATTGGGGGCCCGCCCCCATAGTTTGGTTGACCTCTATCAGACTATTGCCAAGAATGAGGATGAGGTAACTTGAACGCCAATCCTATTAGAGCAGCACATTTCACCTGAAATAGAACTCCCTGTCAATTTCCAGCTAAATGCACTACTTCATGGCTATATCTAATACTATTGTAAGGTAGGCCTATTATCCTTTTAGGCTGTCGTTAGAGGTCGACTGCCTTCCCCTCTATTTCCCCAAGTATATAGAAAGATCATATAACTGATTTCTTTGATTTCTTTTGTCTATATGCATGCTTTTTCTTAATCTTAAAGTGTTATTGATTTTCACTTTTCAGATACAAAAAATGGAAGGATATTTTGATGCAAGTCAAATTCCCATGGTCAGGAGCATCATCAACAATTTCCAAAAGGCAATTGACATGAGAAAAACACTTCAGGGTGAGAATAACAAGGTAAATAATATAAAATTGTCATTGCATGACATCCTAATAGGCATGTACTGCTTTATTGTATCATTAAAGAAAAGTTTTAACAGGCGCAATTCCCAATGGAAAATTGGTGTCATAAAGATGTTATCTCTTTATTCAATTATTATATTGTACCATGATTTTGATATACTTTCAATCTCATAATCGGTATTTTTCTTTTTCAGACAGAAATAGGAAATTGTCTGAACAGACTGGCCTTCTATTACGCTGAGCTTCAAGTATCCGGTGGTGACGCCACTACTAACCCTGAAGAGGCCAACGTCAAAGCAAAGGAAAAGGTGGAGGAGGCTATCAACATATTCAAAGAGGTATTCCTTTTCAGAATTTTGCATCAATACCATTTGCAATTATTCATACATTGCAGGGTCTGAAAACAGGTCTTAACTGAAGTCCATATGCTTGATTAAATTGTTTGAGTAAGTTAAATATTAAGTATTGAACGAGAAAAATGAAAGGGGGGATGTTTTGATCTGTGGTTTTAGAAACGCCCAAAGGAGAACTTAGTACAAATCTTGAAAGCGGATTGAATGTAATTGTGTTAGAAGTTAACTGTTAAATTAAATTATGAATTATAATTAAAGGCGGGTTGAATAATCTTACCGAAATCAAATATCATTTGAAATTTTATAACTTCTAGGAAAAAAGCAACGTCTAGGCTTAATTATTACTTTTCTTTTCATATTTTAAGCTCAACGATGAGCCTCATGTGGCAGACTGCCTTATTACAAAAGGTGTGTCTTACGGCCGAGGAGACCCTGAACAACTCAAGGTAAATGTCCTCACACTTCATTCACAATTCAACGATGACCTCACAGACAAAATTCATGTATAGAGTTATAGAGTTGTGGCATTAGATAAGAAGCTAAAAAGGACACTTATTAGAATAGGTCAACACTTTAAAGGGACAAGTTACTGTTCGCACATGTGCCCCCTGGTGGAAAAAATCTGTAAATCTTAAAATTTCATATCATAAAATTATGACAGTTGACTTAAATTGAAAGTTGAAGAAAATCAGAAACATTTGATGATAATTAAAGGGGAAATTAATATTAAACAAATCATACTCAAATGCACCACCTAGTGGCAAAAATCGAAAGGAATTTGAAATAAAATGGATAGATTTAAGATTTGTTAAACAGTCAGTTATCCTTTTTAATATGGCATATAATTATGTAAGGCTTCAAATCCAACTCTATAGTCATATCTGCATATCCTTTAAAGTAGGAGATTTAAGATGATGAAAAGGTGTAAGTGGAATTTTTCTTGGCAGGTTTTGGGTCAAATTTTATATTGCAATGCAGATTTTATATTGCTAATGCAGAGTTCTCTGAGAAAAAATTGGGCTTGATCCTTGCCCCCTCTAAATGTGTTGTAAAAATCAAAGGGATTACCCTGATAAACCTACTATAATTATGACCTTTTGCTCCAGTGTTATAAGGAAGCTGAAGAGATGTTATTGCGGACAGTGGGCGAGATACACCACTCCATGACACGAGTCTACCTTAACATTGGTGTCTACCATGAAGACAATAGGAATTACATGGAGGCTTTTAACTACTTCTACAAATGGTACCAACTTATAGTAGAGTTGTATGGCAAGGAGCACAGCAGGTCAACCAGGGCTATAGAGACACTCCGGGAGCCAATTTATGCAAATTACTGCAGAAGAAAGGGCTTGGACATTCCTGATCTTCCTGAGAATAAAGACAAATAACTATCATTTGAAATGTAACTTGCCTTCATGATGTACAGTAGTTCAAATTATGTAAAAACTTGTTACAACCCAGTATAGAAAAGGGGTAGTTTGCGAAATGTAACAAATTTGATTGCTGTGAATGTTTACCGGTACTATGTTATCTGATCTAAAATAATGGAAAATTGTTCTGTCATCTGATAATGCTATAAGGCCGTATTTCACTGCACGTTGGCAAAATGAATTTAGAAAAAACTCAAAGTTATATGGACATATTCATACAAATTATTCATATTTTCCTTATCCGAATGCCCCCGGTGTTTCCTTGCTTGTGTATAGTGATAAGAATCATATTGACAGAATGTTCCTGAAATGAATGGAAATTGACTGGACATGATTGTATATATGATTATTGCATACCATGGCTCATCTATCTCATAAATAACATAGTGTGCGACAACTGGAAGACCATTATTGTATTAATGTGAAGCTGTCAATAAACACTATTTAAAAAAACACACAAAAACAATGCTCTTATGTATTCAGCAATGTGCTGTATTTTAAGTTGACTTCAAATTATCATTTGGAGGTGATAATAACGAAACAATAATTGAACTTCTTGAACTGACAGTCACCTAATAGTCAAATCTATTCTCCTTCATTTCTCAAGTATGGCATTCTAACCATCAACAAAATTAGCCATGTCTAAGACCCAGTACCATATTATTTTCTTAAAAGATTAGGCTAATAATGTTATTGTTATCATTTATGTGGTTCGTTATTGATGCATCATCTTCATCATTTTACACAGATGAATGCTGGGTAAAAGAGATGTGTAGTTGTGCATTATCAAAATTGTTGTTTATAGTTCTATTCAGTTTTGTCTGTTCATAAATAGAATATAAATTGTTTTTATGTGATCATTTCCACCATGTACATGTCATGACTGATTAAAGATATGTAATCCAATTACTATGTATGAAAGGTTATGAATCATGCTTAATCATAGTTTAAATGTCATATCAATTTCAGATCACCGTGTTCACTGCTATCATTATCATTATTCAAAATTCATCTAAAATAATTATATTGAAAGATCTCAATGTATTGTTGAGAAGTACCCTTTATGATATATATTAACGTAATCTATTTGGGTCTCAATGCTGCGAATACCTATTTCTCCGAAAGTTATGATGCCAGTGCAAATTAACCCATAAGAGAAATTATTTAATAAATATACTTTTTTATACAGGCAGAATTACTGATAATAAGACACTAATCAAAAGCTACCTGATCAGTCTGATTAGTTTTGGCCACCAGACATCTCATCTGTAAACCATTTGGCCTAAGAGCTTTATCAAACCTTAAAACAGATGCTGATTATCTTATGTTATGAAATGAAGTTGACATACAGAAGAAAATAACAGGTCGGCTGTCAAATAGTATATCATTCAAATAATAGAGACTGGTTTGGATAATCATCTAGTAGATATTGTATTGATGTAGCCTGATTAAACATTTAACAGTAAATCTAGAATGGAATAAACGTTGTCTCAATATCAGTGTCATAATGTTTCTGCATTACCAGTCTGGGATGTCATTAGACCTGTTTATCCTTTTCACTGACATACTAGAAAAATGATTTATATAAATTATTTTGTGATACTTCCAAAAATAAAGATGATAACACATGAAAATAATACAATAAGCTTATCCTTGCAATCAGGAACCACCTCAACAACTGAACAATGATTGGGGCAAATAAAGTTTTATGCGTATTCTACTTATTCAGTTGTTTCTATTGTTAAAATTGTATCAAAGAGCACTCTTCTATCCATCTGACAAAATTATAAAAATACTAGATATAGCACTCATATAGACCTTGTGCAGAGGTGGTCACGTGATCACTTTTTGGTGATCACCACGTGGTGATCATGACCACATGGCCATGAAATAAATTCAATATTTTAAATTCTAAGGGATGAGGATTGTTGATTATGATTAAATGACTTTATTTTGATTAAATATATCACAAATATTTGCTCTAGAAGTTTAAGAATTGAGAAAACTATTGATAATAAGTTGATCACCAATATGGCGGCCAGTCCATTTTAGACAATGTGACGTCATCTGCACAACGTCTATACGCATATATTGTGAAGATAGTCAATTTCATGCAAAACCTATATACCTGATCAGTCTGATTAGTTCATATTGACTAAACAACACGTTTCTTTATATCATTTAATTATAGGATCCAATCTGGGAGATTGAAAGCAGCTAATGGCCTCCTTCAAAAGGCCTTACAAACAGAAATGGATGAATTAGGAGCTCGTCCAGAATCATTGGCAGATCTCTACGGGACCATAGCCTTCAATTCGGATGAGGTAAAGAGTGTCGTTGTCCTGAAATTCTAAAGGTGTATATAAATTCATATCATCATTATTCTTTAGCGCCCTACTGGAGCTGCCCATACTCTTTCTAGACAATAGATAAGCACACCGATTTAGTTATCCATAGCTCTAAATTCAACATATTATTTATGATTGTTGTTGATTTATCTTATGTTTACTATGGTGAATGGGGAGTAAACAGAGAGTCCAACTATTGCTAGATCATCTCATGTTCTTATGGGTAAGTTATGTGAATGTTTATGTTACGATAGCCGTGGCCATACAAGGGTAGGGGTTTCCTTCACTTAGAGAGTTCAGGTCTAAATGAAGAGACTTGCTTGCAGAGGTACAATGTTTATTGATAGCAATCCATCAAGGCTGGAGAATATGTTACATAGTAAGTGTGCAGCCAATCAACTCAAGAATACCTTTCAGTATATCCCGCACAAGGTGTAACTCGCTCAAGCATAAACCCCTTCTCTGTAAGGACTACATATAATTTCCATTTCTTAAGATCTAAAGATTAATCTATGACAACTATGACTGTATTTGGAGTACTTAGTTGGAATGTTCTTTATAAGCACAAGTAAATTCCAACTAAGTACTCTAGATGCAGTCACCCAGGAATGCCACCAGCACAGGCGTACTATCCCACCAGGGCCCATATCTTGGTAACTAATTTGGCTAATCAGGGATATTGTGATTAGGGTATCAAGATCAGCAGTTTTGTCTTTTACCAAAATTAATGGTGTTATTGCAAAATAGTCTCAAAGAGGGATTATTAAGTGCAAAACCTCTTCACCATAGATAGAATTTCTTACCATGAGATGTTAATCAAAATTTCCCTGATTAGCCAAATCAGTTATGAAGATATGGGCCCAGGTCCTGTATAGGTTTAGCTTTAGCATTACTCTCTGACCATCCCACCTCAACTGTTACTTATATATACCATTCCTTTTATCAATTCTATCCCTTAACCCATATCTAAGCATACTACAGGCAGGTGGTACCGCCACGCCCATGCTCACTGAGCAGGATTGTGATAATAGTCTCATCTCCTATTGCTGCTGCTCCATTCTTTGTAGATTGTTCTGTCTTTACTGTTGTTATTTTATAGATTGTTATCATGCTCATAACATAGCTTGGTGACCACAATTTTCTTTCTAAGTTCTGCCTCTGACTTTCCTGCCATTTCTACCAACAATAAATAGAACTAACTTAAATCATTCTAACCACTTAGCTAACAAATAAAAAGAATATTGCACACCCTCTGCTGAAAAGCAGAGTAACTATTAATCATACACCATTTTGTGCCAGAGGTAACTGGCCTCAGTGCAGTATTTTTCGAAGTCATGCCACTTTTAGGTTAACAAATCAGTTTGATGCAATAAAACTATGATTAATCATTAGAAAGTAAGATATCTTAGAATTACTTTTTCAACATTTTTCTTTTCAGATTCTGAAATTGGAGGCTTTTGCTGATGATATACAAGTCAATGAATATGTCAAGGTTATTGGACACTTTGAAAAGGCAATTGAAATTCGAAAAACCTTGCAGGGAGAAGAGAACAAGGTAACAAATTATGTTTATCGCCCTGACAATAAAGCTGAATAGATATTATGGGATCTGACACCAATCTTTGTTTAGGATAGTTTAGAGAAAACATGATTGCAATACCCAATTTACTCTAATGAAGGCATGATGAACCCGCTTGGCCCCACGCTTCCATCCTTCTACCACTAGCCCCTCCTTTTTAATTTGAACCCCTGGTCCACTTGCGCCTGATGTCCGGAACACTCCAGGCACGACAGACTGGCACACACACCCCCATCTAAGAATGCTGATTTCCTGATCGGCCCATTCGCTCCCCCTCATGCCCAAGGCACGACTCTTGATCTTACATCTCTGTTTCCTGGTTGAACTCTTCGTTCAGCTCGAGACCAAAATAACCCCCCCGTCCCTTCACCATAGAAATCGGAAACCCCGTACTACCGAGGAACGTCACAAATACCATAAAGAACTTGGGAATCATCAATAGTAAGGCATCATGTGTAATTCCATGGGATTTCGTGTTGAAATAATGACACATACATAGATATGTTGGGGGGACCCTCAGGTACTAGAAAATGGTTGGTGGCAGTTTTGGAAATTGCTCTGATTGCCATGACAACCATTTGAACTGAAAATGGGAGAAGATCAGGAATATGGTATTTTTACTTTTTTGAAATATATAATTAATTAAAAGCAGGACTGTAACCTTGGAATCACACAGAGGCACTGGGCCCCCAGTATCCAACATAGTTTTTGTTTTAAACCTGAAGGTCGTTTCAAGGTCAAAATCCAAGGTCAAGGTCATTTTTTGGCCTTTTTCTCTCTTAGACTTGATAACATTCCATTCCACAAGGTCCAGACCATTAATTTTATGCCTCACTGGTGTCCCTAGCTATAGTAGAAGCATCAGAATCTCTATCATGAAAGAGGTATGTTCCCCATTTTGACTGGGCTTTTCATAGGTCAGATGACCTTGGTAACCATACTGTATAGTGTCATAATGCACTCATCAATAGTGGTTTTCATGCCATATCTTTGGTAAGATAGGAATGCAACAAAGGTAT
This sequence comes from Lepidonotus clava, assembly GCA_936440205.1. Lineage (NCBI taxonomy): Eukaryota > Metazoa > Annelida > Polychaeta > Phyllodocida > Polynoidae > Lepidonotus > Lepidonotus clava. Next base: position 28,410,285 of record OW387140.1, read on the forward strand.
AAAATTGAAGCATTGAATTAGTGCTATTGCCGGAAAAAGTTATTTTAGGGGAGTTGGTTGCCATGGTAACCAGAATGGTTATGAAAAATAGCAATTTTGTCCCCATTTTCTTTCTGAATCTGCCACATATTCACTGCTGATTAGGATAGAAATGCAACCAGGGTGTCAAATAGAAGTATTTGATTAGTGGTATTGCAAGGAAGTGCAAAATTTGATTTTAGAGTGAGTTGGTTGCCATGGTTACCACATTTGTTGTTGAAAATAGCCGTTTTCTCCCTATTTTTCTTCTAAATGCACCATATCTTTGATATTAGAGACAGTTGGTTGCCATGGTTACCAGAATCTTCTACAAAAATTGTTATTTTCCTGTATTTTCTATCTGAATGCACCATATCTTCACTGCTAATGATAGAAATGCAACCAGGGTGACAAATTGAAGTATTCAATTAGTGCTGTTGTATGAAAGTACTAAATTTTGATTTTAATTGAGTTGGTTACCATGGTTATCAGATTTCTTAAATCTAAAATAGCCACTTTGTCCCTATTTTTCTTTTCAATGTACTGTATCTTCTCCGATAATCAAGACAGAAAAATAAGTAAAGTATCAAATTGAAGCATTCAATTAGGGCTGCCATATGGACATGCTATATTTAACTCTTTAAGGGCGCCAGTATATCTCTCAGGCATCACCACCTATTGACACCTGTATCTCTCAGGCATCACTAGGCCTAGACGCCAGATGCCTCAGAGATACATAGCACATATGTCAGAGTAGTTAATTTAATGGGGTGTGACATCTTAAATCTTTTACTGTTTACATATGATAAACAAATTGATTCTGTACCTTTATTAGCTTAGTATTCAAAATCTTATATCTTGAAAGGGCCATACTTATCCTCTCATGATTCCTGCATGAATATGAAAACCTCCAATTTCCCTTTAAGACATCAGTTTTACTCTTCACAAGATATAGTAAATTCCATTGAATTTTAAAAGATTAAGAATGCGATAAGTTAACTAACACTGGACATCATTGAAAAAATACTCTTCCCATGTTGAATTTTGACAATCATTTTTGCAGCGCTTGCTGGCCAACCTTCTTAACAGAACCTCATTCTACTATGCGGAAGTGCTTGATGGGGAAGGGCATCCGTCAATTAGCAAGGAACAGGCCAAAAAGAAAGCTGGTGAAACCATTGAGGCAGCCATCAAAATATTCAAAGAGGTAAGTTTCCAGTTTCCCTCACAGGTTAGATTGAAAACAATGGTGCTACACCACTGAGTGGGCACTTGGGCTCTGACACCTGACCAGTTGGTCCAGACAATAGAGGTATGAAGTGAGCTGTGCTGGGGAGGTGTTATGGTAAGCATGAATGTAGGAAGGCTTTGGGCTAGTCTTGTGTGGTTTGCATCTATAAATACATTAAAATTCCCTTTAAACATCACAAATGCTCACTCCCTCATTAGTGTTCAATCAATTGATACTACATAAAGGTGAATGCCCATCAATATACACAGCCCTACCTAAGGGGGCCCAAAAGGCAGCCGAGGTAGACCAGGCCCTGGGGAACACTCAGAGAAACTGTCATGGGGAGCCAAGGGCTTAAAGCAAGCAGAGGCACAAAACAAATGGGTTTCAATGAGTATAGATCACGAGTATCTTGTCTCTTGGTCCCATGGGATGATCATATCAGAGAAGTTGAGATTTGAATAAGAACATTTCAGTAAACAGTTAACTTATGACAAATGGTCAATTGAAGTCATGAGCATGAGAATCATGCCACTCCCCCATCCCACCAAATCCCATGGGCATAATTTTTAAGAACAGTATGGAAACCAGGTGCAGCTAGACAAGGATAGATACCTTTAATGAGCGGCTTATCATGATTCACTTGATTCAGAAACTAAAGTATTTTTCAAATTTAGATATTTCACTTAATATTTTATTTGCACACTTAGTTTCTTTTTTTTTAGAGAAAACATTGATTTGTAGAGAACCATGTCTTAGATTTGTGATCTGGGTTCTTATTCTTTAGCAAGTAAAAACGTGGCTGTTAACTATTAATGACCCATTAAGGCGAGCACAGTAAAACAGCCATTTATCACAGGGCTCTACTCTCCAGTTGTACAGCTACCCTAACCTAGGCTATATGGGATTTTACCAGCTTAACATTATACTACTATTTTGATCTTATTTCTGCTATTATAAAATCTTAATAGGAATCATAGAACCTTCTTGTCTCTATCTATTTACTTCACCCCATCACGTAGCTCAATCATACTGAACTATGACAAATCACAAGAGGATTTGATGTTTATTAAGTCCCATGTCAGTTCATCACAATGGCATTTGGTCCACTCAGTTCACATAACAATGACCAGGGGGTTACCCTGAAGATTATTTCAGGAATAAAAAGGGAAAAAAAGAAAATGTTCTCCTCACAAAACTCAAAATATCCAATACATGTAATACAATTATCTCCATCCAAGGTACTCAGCACACCAAGTTCCTATTTAATACATTCCAGAGTTGTTACCTTGACCAGCACACACACTCTGCTGAAGGCAGGCACTCGCCTCTACCTACATAGTTTAGTAGATGATAATGATAGAATTGATGCAACCTTATAGAACATCAACTGGGATCTGCTGCCATGATAAAATTACACCTTAAAGAGAAGATGGTGTTTCAATGATTTAATCATTTTATATCAATAATACCCCTTTGGGTGACACACCTTATTCCAAAGTATTAGGGAAATTCAGCCATGGAAATTTAAAGCATTGACACCAGATGACATTATTATTCCAAGGGTAGTTGGAGTACACATTTGGATAGATGGGAATATTCTAGACGAAATAAATAGACAAAATTTTAAATCAAGTACAAACAAGTAGTGAATAAATATTGATTTCATTGATAATTTTCCAAGTGTTTGTCATATTGCCTCGAAAAAAAAAGGATTATAGTCTGACCTGGTTTCATGTAATAATGACTAGTTTTGGGCATGATTAAGATTAGGATTAGCCAGGTTCAGAAAATTCGGAACTAAAAGGTACATTTTCGGACCTCAAAACACTAAAATGTAGTATCACAGTAGGTTTTCCAGCAATCTTTACAAAAGGGGTATCATGAGAAAACCTAGGAAATTCTCTACCTTTCAGTATGTATTACCATGGTATGTATAGAGTATAGATCTTACCCATAACCCCTCATGAAATAAATGGTAAATATGAATAACACTTTTAAATGTTATAATGTTTCTATTCTGTCAATGTCATGAATTGTTTCCCCTATGATCTTAATTGTTTCCATGTTAAATGAACAAGTATCTACCACAGTTTCCATTATGTCTTTCTTCTCTTGCTGCATCTTTTATTACTTGATTTATGAATGTTTCTAGAGAAATAGCACTTTCCCAAAACGTTGCCACTTAGATATATTTTGACAATGACACTATCATTAATAAAAGCTATACTATGCCTACGTATTTCATGAGTAATTTGAGGATTATTTAACTAAATAAAGCAATATAAAGCAGGTGTTTCACTGACAAACATGTTTGCAGGTCCAATGTTATACATATAATATATGTATAACATTGGACCTGCAAACATGTTTGTCAGTGAAACATCAAATGTGTCCAACATATATTATATGTTGGACACATTTGATGTCATGAAGTGTTGTTACGTTTTTTTCATCAGAATAAAGAAACAGAATCAAGGTCAAGGACCCACTTATCTGGGTCATGACCTTGTCATAGGATGGACATGCAATGGTCAATTTTCTGTACATGTTACACAAATGTTTACAACCTATTATTATAAACAATGTATAACATGTTTCTCTACCTGTTTTGTATGTCAAGCTTGAAGATGAAGTTGGTGTTGCGGATTGTCTCATTACGAAAGGTATCCCATATGGTAGAGGTGAACCCCAGCAACTAAAGGTTTGTAAGCTTATTCCATTAAGGTTTGAAACAATATCTTTAACTTGACAATAGGAAGATATGCAAAATGTAACAATTAAATTGTTTAATTCTATTGGTTGAATAAAGGCAAAACACAATCAACTAGAAAGAGATCAGTTTCTGCAGTTGCAGACTTGTCATTCCATATTTTCAAAATGAAATTCACAGCCTGGGATAATTAATTTTTTATTAGTTCTTGTTATCTGCAATACAATTTTTTTTTTCACCAGCCCTATATAGTACCCACATTGTTATCACCAGATGTTCTGGTACAAGTAATAAGCTCCCCTTCTCAAATGTGTATGCTAAAGTCACATTGTATAATATGATGTTACTCAGAAGGGTAAAGATCAACTCTTTAGACCCTACATAATTGCAATGAAATGTACTTTATTCCCTCAGTGTTTCCAAATATCTTCCAAATATTTTCATAAATGTGACAAATCTAAATATTTCAAATGTTTATTGGGTTGATGAAAAACTGAACAAGTTTTTTTTTAAATCTAAAAACAGCTTTAAAATAGCTTTAAATTGACATGTAGAACTTCATACTCGGTAGAGATTGCTACTCTGCATGTTTTGTTTTCAAAATTGTCTGTGTGAGTATGCACCAACTGATAGCTGTATTATCTTTTTCTAGTGTTACAAGGAAGCAGAGGAAATCTTGCTGAGAACAGTGGGGGAGATCCACCATTCAATGACGAGGGTCTACATCAACAGTGGGGTCTACTATGAGGACATCAGGAAATATGATATGGCCTTCTCTTATTTCCATAAGTATTATCTACTGATGGTAGAGCTGTATGGCATAGAACATACAAAGGTTATCAGAGCAATTGAAACGCTAAGAGAGCCTTTTTATGCCAAAATTTGCAGAAAAAAGGGAATCCCAGTACCTGAACTGCCCACTGCAAAATGATGAGAAATAATCCTATATTTTTTGCACGTTTGCATACAATGTGCATATTATAAATATAGAATAGAACGTGCTCCATTCAACCATAGAAAACCAGATTCAAGTAATTCTCCGGTCAAACTAGGATGAAAGTAGCCATAGAGTCCTCTGATCGAGCATTTTCACCAGACTGACTGCAAGGATTACTGTTCAATTTTTCTCTGAAGGTAGCCATATGTTGCATTTCATGTGATAAAATATCCCAAATTATACACTATCTGTTGCTGTCCATTTCTTTAATCTGACTTTTTATAGTCAATACATAGGCAAAAGTATTTGGTTATCAAAATGTGATTTTCAGTGAATCTGCTATTCATGACTGAGCTCATTCATTACTATTAACCCTTTCTTGGCCGAAAATTGATATTTGATCCCCTTTAATTTGAATTTCTGCATAAGAAAAATGGTAAAATCTTTTTATCATTAATTTGTCAGATAATAATACCCTGGTCATAGTTAAGTGATTCTGTTTATACAAGCCTATATAAACCTTCCAGGGGTCATAATCTTTCTACTTGTTTAAGATGTGATAAACTTATACCACTGTAGAGTGTTCAGGCAATAAAATATTTTCATAAAGGAATATATCCAAATTTATTATTTTACTGGGGGAGAAAGTTGCACTGATAATCTCAGTGTTAAAAAATATTGGTCATAAGGGACTAACTTTCTTAGTCATTTCAGTGGCTATGTATATAACTAAGTTTGTGTTAGTCATGCTAGTCACCTTAGTCAAATATTTCTAGGAATGAGGTGCCAAATGTGGAGTGTAATGACTAAGGTAGCAGTCATTGGGGGCTGCCATCTTGAATCTCATGGTGTGTCAAATCTCAGGGCTACTTCCCACCCATCAAGCCCCTTTCTGGATGCCAGGGCCTTCTCCCGGTTGTCAGGGCCCCCTCCTGAATGTCAGGGCCCCTTCCCAGCTGCCAAGGCCCTCTCCCTCCCTTCAGGCCCCCTTCTGAGTGTCAGGGTCCCTTTCCAGTCATAAGGGCCCCCTCCTGGCCGTCAGGGCCCTCTTCCTGCCATCAGGCCCCCTCCTGAGCGTCAGAGGCCCTTCCCGGTCATCAGGGCCCCCTCTCGGCAGTCTGGATTCCCTACTGATCGTTAGGGACCCCTCCCAGTCATCAGGGCCCCCTCCCAGCTGTCAGGGCACCCTCCTGGCCGTCAGCAGCTGGTCAGGTCCCACTCCCGTTCTTCAGGGACCCCCCACAACTGTTGGGCCCCCTCCCGACCTTCAGGGTCCCCTCCCAGCTGTCAGGGCCCCCTCCCAGCTGTCAAGGCCTTCTGGCCCCCTCCTGGCCATCAGGGCCCATGAATTGATAGATTCCTTGATTTATACACCTAATTGCACATTCTTTAGATACGTAGCACCTAAATTTAATAGCACAGAAATAGCTTAAATGAGAAATGAGAAATTGACTTTTTAAAAAAATGTATGGTCTAAATGAACCTCCAAATATTTAAAATGTTGGAACATTGGTAATAGAAATTCAGTTTATAAATTAATAGTTAAATATAATAGGTCTCTTTTGGCATTTTGTCTGCTCCCAAAGAATGTAATCTTTGTTTTCTCAGTATTAATTGTAAATGCATTTTCTAAACACCAGTTTGAAAAAGATATCAAGCTTACTTACTAGGCCCTATTACTTAGTAAGAAACAGTATCATCTGTAATAGCTGATATCATAATATAGCTTATACTGATCTGCAGAATGCTTGCGACGGGAGAAATGCATTTCAGGAGTTCCGTATTGAATCTGGAGGATGCCATTCCCTGTAAGACAGCTAATGATTAAACATCTACCTTTGTATGGTAGAAAAGTTATAAAAGTTGACAGAATGATTGTAGTGTTACTGTAATGACGCAGGTGACCAGTCCCTGTTTGTAGGCACTACGGCGTGAGCTTTAGAAGCGCACGTGCAAGCCATGTTTCACTTTGTCAATAGTGGAATAGGGGAGGAGTCACGGTGTGATGTATTATACTAAAAGAGCGTGTTTTGCTCTTAGTCAGTCAGAGTTCGCTGAAACGCTGTGTGAGTAACATCCTGGTAAGGTTGGACCTTTAAGCTGAGTCTTGGTTCTGGATAGAAGCATAGAGAATGTGTAAGAGCTAGGGAGCGTTGACTGAATGTGTTTGAGGGGATTCCTACCTTGGGACTGATCATGGTCAATGAATCATGGTTATGAATCATTATAGTCTCTCTCTCGAAGCTTTTAGGACTTTCACTTTCATCTTATTCACTTTCAATAAGGTGACTTTATATCCCCTTCTGCTCGCACATCTTTGCTCCTGGGGCAAATAATACAAAATGCGTGATATAGGCATACTCACTATAGATCTCGACCTATAACAATCTAAGAATGAATTAAACAAGCCAATTAGGCTACCAACCAACCAGTTTGAGGTTAGGGTGGTGGTTGGGGTAGGCTCACCTTGTCAATTTCACTTGGAACCATCAGTAATGATATCATATTCAAGTAATTATTACCCTTACAAACAGATTAACGAACTTTTACTTGATGTCTATTGCTTGAGAACTGACTGTATTGCAAATAAGACCCGTCACGGGATTTGGAAAACCTATAATATTTTTTTATAGTGGGTTATTGATTATACATTATTCGCTGAGTTATTGGTAAAAACAATGTCATGTTAATATAACACATTTTCTTGAAAATGTACCCGGGTAGAATTTCCAGAGAATCTGAATATAATTACAAAAATGTTCTATCATTGCAATTGCATTATGGGTAACTTTGCATATAGGGGCCTAGGTTGATTTCTTAAAGAGTGCCAGAATGAGCAATAATACCATAGCAACAACAAAAAGAATGTTCAAATCTTGTGAATATAAGAAAATAAAATATCTTAATTAAATATGTTTTTCTTCAACCAGGTATGATAAAGTCATGAAGCACATGAGCTAAATGAGGGTGGTTTTGGTTGTCCAGAGCAGGGAAATTCAAGCAAGCATATCTTAGCCCCTAATAGGAATATTTAATAATGAATTGCACCATTCAAAAGAGGAGATTGTAAATCCAAATTGATTCCAGACATTGGCCCCATCAGTGAGTGCTGGTAGCTGGTTACAATAAATAGATATCATAATGCGCGATACTCCCAGCCCTTTGTTCTACCCTTTTCTCATAAAACACATTATCAGAATCCCATTTCAACGTGCACCATTCAGTAATTTTACTGAATGGACAGATATGAATTGTCTAAGATTGAATGTTGAAAAAACGTTATTCTCATCAGTAAAAAGTCTAATGATATCAGTATTGAACCTAACCAGAGACTGCAGGTTTCAGGAAATTCTATGGAAATTTATCAAATTCGTTGATATAATTACCATGATAAGCACCTTACTTTTGACTCATTATATAATAATGTTGTTCGCTTGGTAAATTATAGAATATTTAGTCTTACCAAGATCAGATGCTATATTACCACTGAAGCTGCAGTATCTATCTATATAAGCAAACTATATTGTTTTCTGACCATCTTTTACGAAATGCACGATATAAAACATAGGCCTAAGGTATCTATGATATAAACTTGATATGAGCAATTAAAACCCAAAATTAGATTTGTTACATTTTGATTCCCTACCAATAAAGAATTAAAAGTAAAAATGTTTAAATATCCCCATCAGATAGACCCAGTATAGTTCTATATGAACAAATGAAATTGCAGGTCACCACTGAAGAAACTAATACATAAAACCGGAAATTTGGACTGTACAAAATATGAATTTATCAATATCACTATAAAATTACAATTTTCTTTTGTAGAATTGATGTCATAATATTATCGTATTTCCATGGTTATCACTGGTTATGTACCTTATGAGGAGGCTCTTAACAGGTTGGGGATACCACTGAAAAACGGGACGTCCTGTAAAAACAGGACGTCCTGTGATAACAGGCAATTATGAAAAAGTGTATTATCTAATTATTTTAGAAGAAATTATATGTGAATATTACACAAGACAGACATGATAGCATCATGATAACTTCTACAGATGCAAACTGCAAAAATTATGAAATTCATCATTTAACATGAATTTAATGACATTTTCCATTTTGACAAATATATAAATATCAATTTCACAATTAATATATTTACATAAATAAAAATGCTCAGAAAATGAGGAGGTTGCTAAATTAAAAAATTATATGTGATGAAAGAACAGATCTTGTGTATCGAACTGTTCGTTGCATTTTCAAATTCTATCGTTGCATTTTTTTCTTTTGATTTTTATTTTTTAAAAGTTACAAAAATCATACCAAGAAAACGGCCCGTCCTGAAATAACAGGACTGTTTCATGATCTGTTATTACAGGACGTCCTGTTTTTTCAGGCAGACTTTTTAAAACCATTTAAACCAGTATTGTAATGATGGGATTCAATCTTAATGTGACCAAATATTTGTTTGTAATATAGGGCAATATTTAGAATTTAAAAAAATCACAATGGAATGTTTTGAAGTGATTTACAGGGTTGCGTCCTGAAAAAACGGGATGTCCTGTTTTTCCCGTCGTAGCCCCAAGCTGCTTAATAGAAAATAATGATACATATGGACCTTGAGTCTTCTTAAAACATTGTTAATTTTGCAATATTTTGATTTTTACATTTATTCTAATTTTATCTACTGTATAATGCGCATCATTAGGCATGACACTGCATGAAATTAGACCTTTAAGGCCTTTAATTTTGTAAATAGGGCCATTGAGGTTCATTAAAAGCATATAGGATATGTCACCTTTCAAATACCTTTGCAAGATCTTTGCTGAATTATAAAGGTCATAGGTCTGAAAAAGCTTTGGAAAGGTCTTGTAAAGGTGACTTTTCCATTACCTTAACCCTTTAGACCCCAATCCGGCCACGGCCGCCTGAGGGTGTGTTAGACCATAAAATGTAAATCTGACCTAAAATGTAAACCAACGTAAAATGTAACTGGAATCAACTTAAAATGTAAATTCAACGTAAAATGTAATCCATTTTAACCTAAAATGTAAATATCAACTAAGGTAAAATGTAACAATTCAGCATAAAATGTAAATGGGAAAGAGCACCGTTCAATGTAATTTCCATGATTTCTAGGTTAGAGAAAATAGTTATAACATATGGTAAATATTTATCATTGTTTAGTTGTGAATATGATTGTATTTCTCTGGAATAAAACCATATAACTCTTTTTGCACATAACTTCGCTCTCTACAGAAATATATGATCTATGAGATATTTTCTGTATACTTATATTTATGCATAATAATCTACAAAAGGGTGAAACCACGTTAAGTGTGGACTTTGATGTCTTCATCATATAAAGTGCTGTAACATTTTCCATTATCATAATTGAATACCATTGTTTGTTTTGCTAAATTATTCATATAAAAATCAATCTTAGCATATAAAATTTATTTTTGTACAAAATAATAAATTATTAGATATTTAGAGATAAAATAGGCTTATACCCAATAAATACTATGTCCACAGGGAGAGTCCTAAGTCGAAGTCCAGGAGAGGATAGCACATGCCATCTTTTACGTTACCGTCGGACATGACAGCTCCCTACTTACATATGACACTGCAGAAGCCCGGTTAGTGACAGTCGACAAGAAGCTCCTGTTAGCAGTAAACACGGAAGTAGAGACCGACCCTCTCTACCAAGGAGTTGGCCTACTTAAGGACTTTTCGGTGAAGCTACACATCGATGATGGTATTCTCCCAGTTGCGAAGCCCCATAGGAGGATCCCCATCAATCTGCGTGAAATAGTGGAAGAGAAGCTTCGACAGCTCGAGAAGGATGACGTCATCAAGAGAGTGGCTGGACCTACACCATGGGTATCGCAACCAGTGTTTCCACCGAAGTCAGGAGATCCGACTGACATGTATGTGTGTGGACATGAGGAGCCAACAAGGCAATATTACGTACTCGCCACATAAAGTCGTCATCCTGGTGTATGGGAAAAAAGAAGTGTGCATTTGGCCAGGACAACCTGAAGTACCTCGGGTACATCTTCGCAAAGGAAGGTATGTCACCAGACCCGGACAAAGTATCAGCACTAAATGATGCAACAGCCCCCAGCAATCCAACAGAAGTACGATCTCTGCTGGGTATTGTCACAATCTTGTGTATAAAGGGGGTTCATTTGATGGAATTAACTCTGACAACAGTTCGCCATTGTAGACCTGTTTATCTATCTTAGTACCTTCACTACACTGCAGGTGGCATCCTGGTAGACTGGATAACGTTTTGAGGCCTTCCCGCCACTTATACAACATCTCCCTTTTTTTTTTTTTTTAAGAAGAGTCTTTACGTTTCTCTCGGATAAGTCTTTATCATATAATTCTTACTTAAGATAGGGAGTCTTTTATCTTTTACTTTAACTACTACTTTAAAGTGTCTTTTTGAATGTCTTTAAGAGTCTCAGTGTTCAACAGCTGTAAGAAAATATAGGTTAGCAACACAACATAAACAAAACACATCCTGCGAATAAGGAGTAGACTTCTCCTATCCGCGCCTTGTCCCGGGTGTTATTCTAAGCCCATGTCGGGGGACAAGACTAAGCTTCAACCAGTCTTTCTGTTCGCTTGATGGTCCTCAGCGACCGGCGTAGCACAGGTGTCGCTGGGGCAGCTAGAGTAGGTGGACCAGCTGATGCAGCCGGACTAGGCGAGTCGACCGCAGAAGGCTGATAGCGGTCAGGTCGAGTCGGAGTTGTAGGACTCGGCACTGTAGGACTCGGCTGGGAGTCTGCAGACTCGGTTAACTGCAGATGTCGGCGGTTTCTCCTGAAAGCGCCTGACTCGGTCTGGACGTTGTATGACCGTGGAGTCTCGGCTGAGGCGGTCACCACACCTTTGGTCGTCCAAGTCTTTTCCTGGTCGGTCTTGAGCCTAACCACATCTCCTGGCTGTAGACTAGGCAGGGGTCTAACACCATGACGGTTGTTGTAGTGGTGCTCGTATCCTGCGTTTGTGGCCTTGTCAGTGTCTTTGATGACGTCAGGATTGGGCCACGATGGCTTGAGTTTGGCACCAAGAGTGGGCAGATTGGTACGAATATGTCGGCCCATGAGTAGCTGGGACGGGCTACATCCTGTAGCAGAGATGACGGTGTCCCTGTAAATCATTAGTGCCAGCCACGGATCGTCCTGTCTCAGAATACTTTTGGCTGTTTTCACGGCGCGTTCTGCCTCTCCGTTAGAACTCGGCAGATGGGGGCTAGAAGTTACATGGTTAAAATCGCACTTCTTCGCAAACTGTTTAAACTGTTAAGACACAAACTGGGGCCCGTTGTCCGAGACTACTTCCTGTGGGAATCCCAGTCTGGCAAACACATCCTTCATCTTGCTTATCACTGCGGAAGAGGTAGTCGTCGACAGGTGGAGTATCTCTATCCACCGCGAGTGGTAGTCAACCATGACGAGATACTCTTGACGGTCAAACTGACACAGGTCGACTCCTATTCTCTGCCAGGGTAGGTCAGGGAGCGTAGTCGTCATGAGTGGTTCCTTGTGCTGGGTTGGTCTATACATCTGACAATGGTCGCAAGCGGTCACGATACCCTTCACGTCTTTGGCGATACCAGGCCACCACACTGACTCCTTTGCTCGTTCAAAGCATTTCGTAATACCCTGATGGCCTTGGTGGATCTTGTCCAATATATCCGGTCTCATCTGTTCCGGGACGACGATCCTGTCACCATAGGTCAGTAGACCGTTACTCACTGATAGGCTCCCTCTGACGTTGAAGAGCTCTTTCAGGTGGTTCGGGACGTCCTGTTCATACTTCGGCCATCCAGCCAAAGTGTACACGCTCGCAGCTCGGAGGACGTCATCATCGTGTGTCGCCTTCCGAAGCTCTGCCATCCGGTGGTCGGACATGGGAAGACTCTCCTCTACCATGGCCACGTGTATCGCAACTTCTGTGTCCGTCAGAGTTGCTTTATCCGACTTAGGGCTTCGTGAAAGTGCATCGGATATCACCATCTTCTTTCCGGGCGCATACTCGGCCTTCGCGTTAAAGCGGAGCATACGCATCAACAAACGTTGACATCTCAAGGGTGCTCTGTCTAAGTCCTTCTCATTGATCAGAGTCACCAGGGGCTTGTGGTCCGTTAAGACCTTAAAGTTCTCAAGCCCACAAAGGAAGCGATCAAACTTCTCACAGGCCCAGACGCTCGCTAGACATTCCTTTTCGATCTGGGCATACCGTTGTTCGGCTGACGAAAGGGTCCTTGAGCAGTATGCGACAGGCTTCAGCTGACCGTCGTGGTCCTGAAGCAGCACACCACCCAGACCGTAGCTACTCACATCAGCGCTCACTACAGTCGGCTTGCGAACGTCGTAGTAGGCAAGAGCTTGGGCTGACGATACCAGCTCTTTCATCCTGTCGAAGGCCTCCTGCTGAGGTGGTCCCCATGACCACACAGTGTCACTACGAAGCAGGTCGTTCAAAGGCTTAGTAATGTCATGGAGATTCGGGAGGTAGGCTCCAAGGTAATGTACCATCCCCATGATCTGGCGTAGAAGTGGCACGGACGTTGGCTCGGGCATCTCAAGTATCGCTGATACCTTGTTGCTGTCTGGCTCAATACCACTTTTGGTGAACTTGTGCCCTAAGAACTTGAGTTCTGACTTGCCGATCACACACTTCTCCTTGTTCAGTTTTAGGTCAGCTTCCTGTAGACGTCTCATAACATCATCTAACCTCCAGTCGTGTTCCTCTTGGTCCTTACCATAGACGAGAATGTCGTCCATGTACACGAACGTACCCTCCAGTCCGTCTAAGACCTCAACCATCTTCCTCATGAAGATTTCGGGCGCAGAGGTGATTCCGAACGGGAGACGTCAAAAGCAGTATCTCCCGAAGGGTGTTATAAAGGTCGTCAGCTCGCAGCTCTGCTCCTCAAGCGGGATCTGGTAGAATCCGCTGGTCGCGTCCAGAGAGGAGAATACTGACGCACCGTTCAGCTTGGATGTCGCATCCTCTAGGGTCGGTAACACATACCTTTCACGTTTAACGCTCACGTTCAGTCTCTTCAGATCAACACAGAGTCTCACTTTACCCGACTTCTTCACAACAGGTACCATTGGGACACACCATGCTGTAGGTTTTGTAATCTTGCGAATTACATCGTTGGCCTCCAGCCTCTCGAGTTCCTCTTTAACCTTCGGCAGCAGGGGAATGGGTACACGGCGTGCTATGGTCCAAGCATAGGGCTGGGCTTCGTCGTTGAGCACAATCTTGACGGGCTCTGTCTTGAGGCATCCTAGCCCCTGGAAGACCTCCACGTGGTCTATCTTCTTAATGAGACCCATACGGCAGGCAACGCTGCGGCTCATCAAGCAGTCAATCAACTTCGGAACTACGATCACTCTAAAGAAATACTTTGTACCTTTAAAGTACGTTCTGGCGACAAACTGTCCCAAAGGCTAGACCGCGCCACCCAGACTTGACAGCTCTATGTTGACTGACTTCAGTTGTGGCTTATTTCTCATCTTCTTGAATGTCCCCTCGGACATGACGCTGACATCGGCTCCGGAATCTAGTTTCCATTTAACAGAATTTCCGTTGATGTCGAGCTCGGTATACCAAGCCGGGTCGCTGTCAGGGCAGTCGACGGCTCCAAGGAAGTACCCGCTGGCTCCTCCATCATCATCGTCATATTCGTCGTTAGTCACCTCGAGCTCTTCGACGGCTTTCTTCTTACAAACAGAGGTGAAATGATTCCACCCCTTGCAGACCACACACTTCTTTCCCTGAGCAGGACACTTTGGGGTCCTATGCACATAACCACACTTCCCGCACTTCGAACCGTCCTTCTTGGGTGGGCCGCCACCTTCTTTCTTGGGTGGTCCGCTTCCACCAGCTGGTTTCTTCGGCTTCGGTTTACGTACAAAGTCTACTTTCGTCTCATTCTGCTTTTTAACTAACTCGGAGTGCCTTGCCATCTCTACTGCCTTATCAAGTGTCAACTCGTCCTGTTCAAGCTGCAGTTTCAATGACACCTGCTTGTCTGACATTCCGCTGATTAGTCGGTCTCGGATGTTCTCGGTCTCGCGATCCCCGAAACGACAATTTTCTGCTAACTCATGGATGTTACGCACAAAACACTCAATGGATTCTCCCGCTTGTTAAGTACGCTGGTAAAACCTTGTTCTCTCATGAATTGTGTTTCTCTTAGGGATGAAATACGCGTTGAACTTATTGAGCACTACGTTATAATCATCTTTTGGGTCGAGCGGATTAGGCTGAGCTTCAGTCGGGGCCGGTGGAGGATCGAACGTTGCAAACCTCTCCCTCCACTCTGGCCATTTAGAAGGGGCATCAAAAGTCATAGGCTCAGGGGGGTTAAATTTGGGCATTTTGGTAGTGATAATACAGTCCCACACTCAGATGTAAACACCACTGCTACTTCACTCAAAATGTCACACACACAGAGATCCAACTCACTACTGGGATTCTACTAATGTAGTACAGTTCTTGGATGGGTGATTTCAAAATATTAGACAGTCTTTATCCACTTCAGTTCACATAGATTTAGATCTGGGTCTGTTCACTACATGTGCTTCCTCACACAGCCACTTAGTTTACAGAGTTCACACAGCCACTTAGTTTACAGAGTTATCTCCTCTGACTTCAATGTCAGATAGGTTTATACACTACCAACTTGCTCCAGGAATGTACAACCACTCAGGGACATCCCACTAGCTGCCACCATATCACAATCTTGTGTATAAAGGGGGTTCATTTGATGGAATGAACTCTGACAACAGTTCGCCATTGTAGACCTGTTTATCTATCTTAGTACCTTAACTACACTGCAGGTGGCGTCCTGGTAGACTGGATAACGTTTTGAGGCCTTCCCGCCACTTATACAACAGGTATGGCGAACTACTGTTCACGCTCACAACAATATACAACAACCCGCAGTCAAACCCACCAGCAAGGATCAAGCGTTGGACTCTCCAGCTGCAGCGTTATGACATGACGGTAGTCTACCGACCGGGTAAGGATAATCCAGTTGATTA
Source organism: Lepidonotus clava (assembly GCA_936440205.1). Taxonomy (NCBI): domain Eukaryota; kingdom Metazoa; phylum Annelida; class Polychaeta; order Phyllodocida; family Polynoidae; genus Lepidonotus; species Lepidonotus clava. The sequence goes on from OW387140.1 coordinate 28,426,262, forward strand.
CTTACCCAGACATCCCGGCCCTCATCCGAAAGCCTACCGAGCATAGAAGGACGGTGAGGAGTATGTGAACTTTGTAGCGGTTAATGCTGTTCCTAAAGCAATCACATTCAACAAAGTACGTGAGGAAAGCCAAAAGGACGAGGTTCTCCAGAAGGTCGCCACCGCTGTGCGAACAAATCATTGGGATAAACTCTTGAACAAGATGAGCCTCAATCGTGACACCTTTAAATCGTTCTACAAGGTTAGGAGTGAGATCACGGTAGCATGCGATAGCTTGTACCTACCTAGTCGGACTCGACTCATCATGCCGTTAGCGCTCCAGGATAGAGCGATCGACCTGGCACACGAAGGACATCAAGGACTCGTCAAGTCGAAATAGTTAATCCGGATCAAGGTGTTGTTCCTGAGCATCGACAAGAAGATGGAAAGATGCATCGATTCCTGTTTGCCTTGCCAGGCAACAGACAAATGTCGTGACGATACACCAGCTAAGATGACAACACTTCCTGATGGACCCTAGAAATCACTTAGTGCCGACTTCTACGGACCGCTACCTACTGGCAAATATCTCCTTGTTGTAATCGATGACTATTCCCGTTTCCCAATAGTTGACATTGTGTACTCAACAAGTGCCCGAGTTGTCATCCCTGGCCCCGTATTCTAAGACGTTTTTAACGTAACTTGAACCAACTTTGAACCATCCTTGAACCCATTTTATGTTCAACTGGGATCAAACCATGGAAACGGTTCAAATCCCATTTCTAAAACAGAGGTTTAGTTCAAATATAGTTCAAATATGGTTCAAAGTTAAACCACCTTCAGGGGGTGGTTCAAGGTGGGTTCAACATGGTCAAACCATGAAAATAGATGTTGCTACATGTAAAATGGCTCAAATTATAGTTTTATTATTAAATTTAATCATTTACAAGTAAATAAATTAATGTGAAATACTTAGATTCAACAAAAAGTAATTTTCGGGGCTTGAACCTAAACTGCAATGTTTTGGTTCAGAGTTGGTTCAACTTACCAAAAAATGGTTCAAGGTGGTTCAAATAGGTTCAAGGTGGTTCAAATGAAAAAGGTTCAAATCTGGCTTAGAATTATGGTTTGAACCAAAAGATCAACTGATCCTTTCTTGAACTAAACTGAGCAAAGGTTCAAAACGGGACTTAGAATACGGGGCCTGCACTTAATAAGACATTTTCTATCTTCGGCATTCCAGATGAACTGAAAACGGATAATGGTCCACCATTCCAAGGGAGTGAGTTCGCAAGTTTCGCAAGGTACATGGGATTTGTACATCGCAAAGTGACGCCCTTATGGCCGCGAGCCAACGGAGAGTGTGAGAGGTTCATGCGAAATCTCATAAAAGTAGTTCAAGGCAACTAACCCTGTTAAGAGCAACTAACCCTGTTAAAACATTACATATAGCCAGCACCAATAAAAGGTTATTCAGTTTTGAATGCAATAAAATTATAAAGGTTCAGAAAACAACCTTTTTTTGTCCAATTGGTAACCTTATCATAACACTAGATAACACTACAAATACAAATGGGATTCTATTGTTCTCTGTTCATGCACATAAATATGATATTTTTGTGTGTTATTGTAAATATCAAATAATTATGGTAATTAGGTATTATAGACTGACTTATTCAGCATGTAAGGTTAAAATATAGATTCATAGAATCTCAGTTCAATGAAACAATACAAGTCAGGCCTGTAGCCTGCTTTTCTCAGAGGGGGGGGGGTTCATTTTATGTGCTAAAATGCATATTTTTTTATTATCATATTCTACATTCAAAATTAGAGAAAGGCTCCTCCAAGGGGGGGGGGGGGTGGTGACATTTCCATCCCAGTGCAGGGTCAAATATGTTTGGATTTTTAAGGATTTTTTTAAAATTTCAGATCTGTTCTAAATTGTAATTCATTGAGAATGTAAGTGAAATATTGCCTATAGGATATTAGGCCTAGGTACTATCATAGGAATAATTTAATGGATTTAGCAGTTAAGTGATTGTATATAATCCTAAAAACTAAAGAATATAATCAGATATTATTATGTCCAAATAATGGTCAGAAATAAGGCTAAAAATGCTCCTCCAAAATGTAGGCCTATATACATTGTTTTCCTTTGAGCATAAAATACTTTCATGTAGGCCTATACTTTTTTCTCATCAATTTGAAGGAAATCCTCCAGGTGAATTTGGAATATTATCATGATGCCTATTCAGCATTTTGATCAGGAAGAAACTATGGAGGGAGGGAGGGGGGGGGGGCTAAGGCCGATAGGCCTATAGCTATAGATCTACCCATAGGCCTATCCCTATTTGCCCACCTGACCTATAGGGTAAAAAGGGGGTAGGGGGAATTTGGGTTATATCGCGCACTTGATGCGCGATATAACAACAACAGCCAATTCCAGATAGACATATATGCTATAAGATATATCCCTGTTGTATGGGGGGAAAAACAAATGACCAATAATGTGATTTACTTTTGTGGATACTTTAAACACATATTATCCCAAAATAGCTTCGATTTGGGAGGGTACCAGCTGTTGTTTAATGATATCTAATCATATAAATTTTCATTTTCTATCAATAAGAAGGATGTACATTCGTGACAACCAATGGTCTGTTGCTATATCGCGCATTTATGTGTTGTATCGTGGATTTAAAACACCTGTATTTGATATAGGGGTATGAAATTTTGTGACAAAATATTGTGACAAAATATTGAAGATAGTGTGCGTATTCAGCTGTATCTCCTTGTAAAAAAAAGAAATTACCAAAAAGTATTAAGGATAGAGTAGGGGGATGCGTGCCTCATTCTTGTTGGTCGCGCTTAAATGCTCATAATTCTCTTAATATCTAAGATATCTTAACATATCAAATACCAAAAAATAGCTGCTTTTCATATCTATCTTACCATATACATAATATAACTATTCATTGAATAGTGAATAAGAATTAAGGCTTGAAAGTTTAAACTCGAATTTTTCTACTTTTATTTTTTGAACAAGGATTTCTCACTTACTAATGAATAAATGGAAATGAAACTTTACAGATATGTTAAAAACATTCCTCCTGAGGGAAGCGTGTCTCAGAATTTTGATTTAGGGCCTGCTTAATTTTTTATTGAATGTAGAAAAAAATATTTTAAAAAAAATCAATATTTTTTACATTTTACACCATAACAAATAAACAAACACCTATATCCAAATTTTGAGACACGCTTCCCTCAAGAGGAATGTTTTTAACATACATGAGAAGTTTCACAACTATTGAGCCATAGGTAAGTAAGAAAACCGTGTTCAAAAAATAAAAGTAAAAAAATCAGTTTGTACATTCTTTGACTTATTTCGGGAATCAAATATAAAGCAACTAAATAAAATATAATATCATTACATAGGTGAGATATTCAGCTTTAAAATGATATATAGTATGCCTAAATTGAGTCAGAAATAGCAGAGCTATAAGCAAACACGCATAACTGTAGCATATAGGTAGGTGATCACCCTACTCTAACCTTAAATCAATGTGGTTTTCTAAATCAATATTTGAAAATGAACTAATTTTTATGTTTCATAATTGAAAGTAAAGTAAATTCTGATCAAATGGCTGTTTTTCTGCGATTTGATATTTTACATGATAGATAATAATTATATTTTCTTCTGGATAATTTCAAATCCTTTTTTAACATAATCCATATTTACACATGAAATTGGTAGATGTTCGTGCTACTGAAAAATACTTTAAAAACTTGATTTTTGTCTGAAAATAATAAAAATAGAATAATTAGAGTTAGATATGTATAGTTTGCTCTCATCTGCGCGATACAACCCCATCTAATACGATACAATACCACTTAAAGTTATATTTTCAATTTGAAGTATCATTGAAATAGAAATTCATTTCATTCTGGGGAAAAGAATACATGTTTACAGAATTTCATGGACTTTACGTTTAATTGGAGGAATTATGTATTATCGTGTCAATTAATTTGTTGTGACAAAAAAGGTGAAAACACAAATTAACTAAAAATTATAGGCAAAATGATAAAAATATGGAATAATATACATACTGTGTATGCTATTGGTTATTCTATGAGGATATCGTTTCCAGGTATTCCATAGGCTGCCCAAAACAATACTGCACATGTTGCTTTTTAAATTTCAATTATCAGATAAATTGTAAGGTATTTATAAGCATTTATGTTCATATGCGCGATATAACCCACATGCGCGATATAACCCACATTCCCCCTATATATATATATCGCGCATTTTATTCATTTTCACAGAAAAATGTCCTCTACATATAAGGCTTTCAAAATTGACTTCCCCATTTTATTTTGTGCTATAGACCTATATGAGACATACATATTGATATATTTTCTTTCCCAGCAGCCCTAACCTATATCTTAGGCTAAGATAATGCAAAATACATTTTTAGTCTTTGTATCGCGCATGTCAGGCTAATATTGTGTATTTAGCATGCATAATATCGCTCATCATAATTTTAGATAATTATAGAAAATTTTAGAGGCAAAATTGAAAATCTCTTGAAAAAATAATTATGTTTTTGGAGACTCAAGGTACATACGTACATGATTATCTTCAATAAAACATTTCACATTATGTTTGATAATTAAGGTGACCATTTATGATAATTATGATATCTCATAACATTTTACGAAAACTTATTCTAATTTTATAGAAATATTATTAAATCTTTATTTTGTAGCCCATATTTCATCTTTAATTCATTAGTTTCTTCAGAGATGACCTCCAATTTTACTTTTTATTATAGAACTATTTTAGGTCTATCTGCAAGGGCCATTTGGCATTTCCTACTATCTAACCTTTTATGGGTAGGGAGTGAAAATGTAATAATCTATTTCCTTTGGATTTGCCAATTGAATATCAGGTTTATATCGTGGATAACATAATGCTTCATAATTATAGTTCATTCATTAGGAAATGGTCAGAATAATTATATAAATCATAATGATTTTATAATGAAAAATAAGTTGATTGTTAAATGTAGGTATACATACATTGATATTATTCATTATTAATAACCAGCAATGCTCGGGTGAATGTGCCAAGCCGTAGGAATATGGTATCTCATAAAATTCTTTTAAAAAATCATCTTATTTTATAGAAATATCTAAAACAGGCTTGTATCGAGCACCCTGCATTTTGAGGAATTATAGGCCTAATAAATTTCATTATTCAATATTAAAAGAGGTTATAAAGTGATATAATAGTTTACCCCGACCCAATGTTATGGCGAATTCTAGAAATTTTGACTACTTTTTTTCATTTTGTATATATATTTTTATATCTAAGGGCAATTAATCAAAAATGCGCGATACAACCCTGTTTATAATTAGTCTAGTGAAACACCTCATAGATCTAAAATAAAATGAAAGAGAAAATTGTGCTTGCATTAGAAAATGCGTGATATACCGATACCCCCTTTTTACCCTTAGATTCTACTGCCACCATGGAGACTAAAGTTAAAAGTAAGTTTTAACTTTACTCTCTCTGCTGCCACAAAGCGAGCCATCTGTGGCCAGATCTCCATGCATGCATGTTAATTGTTATCCGGTAGGCCTCACAATGTTTGCGGTTTGGTGGCGCCATCTTACGGCTTATGTCGTAACCAAACGGTAGTCATCGGGTAGTTGCGCCTGCCACCCATTCAGTTCCAACATGGCGCCGATCACAGAATGAGCTCAAAACAGGCAGAATGCAAACATACCGTTCATTTTCATTGCTGACAGGAGCGGATTTTCGATGAACACACACTCGACCACCAACCAGCTAGGGAAATGGCCGCACTCGCTGCGAGGATCATATCCATTCCATCGAAGACAAAGAAACTTTGGGGAGAACCGAGTCAGTTTGACGAGTTGTTCCTCCCCCCTACTCCAACCTCCGCAAACAACACCAATGACAACTCAGATGGCGACAGCTCTTCGCCATCTCCTTCAAGTTGTTCATCATGTGGGGACTCCTCCGAGTCGCCAACACATCATGCTTCTTCGGAAAATGGAAAGATAGTCGACAAAAGATGTATAAAGTTCAGTTTCATGGCTGTTGCTGCTGTTCTCGTAGCCTGTGCGCTGCTCTACATCACAAGACCTTACCTGAAGATGGTACTTTTGTGGATGGCCAACATAGACATAGGGATAGCTGCCCTAATATTCCTCATTCTCTTTATACTTGTATCATTCCCAATGATGTGGGGTTATATTCTGTTAAATGTGGCAGCAGGGTACCTCTATGGACTACTTCTAGGAACGATGTTTGTGATCACCTGTGCCTTAATCGGGATGTCAATTGCCCATGTAGTTACAAAACAGTTTCTCGGAGCTTATGTCATCTCTAAACTCTCATCAAATGAAAGTCTTCAAGCAATTTTGAGAGTCGTCGAAAGTTCAAAAGGATTCAAAGTAGTCGTTTTGGCTCGGCTTACACCAATACCATTCGGTCTTCAAAATGGACTTTTTGCAGTAAGTAGATTCTCAACCAATATTTTAATACAACACTTAAACAGTTAATTTGTATTGAAATCAGAATTATGATATTAACGTTGCATTTTTGAATTTACAAATAACAAATAGGTCTAAGGGTTCAACAAATTATTTTCCTATTTTGCCAAGTTCAGAAATTGAGTTTCATTTCCAAATACTTCCCTACTGAATTGTAATGTTTAAATTTGGGCAGACAGGCCCCCAGTCTTTCGGCCAAGTACCGATTTCCGGTTCAGGGTTAGATCTACTGTCAGTAGGTCTACTGGACATCCCATTTGTTAAGCTTTGATCATTTTTACCATCATGCTCGTTAAATAGTCTTTCATATAGTCATCCCTCCAGATCCTAGTCCCCCATGGGGTGACCAGGTGACTCGGCCCGTCACGGACTTGGCCCGTCGATTAGGCCCCCACCTTTCCCGGCACCTACTGCAACACCTTCCGTCACTTTTCACGCTCGACGTGTGCGAATTCCGCATGTCAATAACACCTCTGCATAATCATCTTTTTGAGAAGATATATAGGCAATTTGACAATTTTTTTTATCCATAAACTAGGAATAGGGACGAGTTAGGGTTAGTGTTGAATCCTAGAGATGGTTTAGAAGAGATGGATGATTTATTTAGTTCTTATTTGTTCTGAACTTATGTTAACCCACCATCTACATGGAACAACCCCCTGACGGCACTTGGTGCAAGGATTGCCGTGGCATGGGGGCCGAATCGACGGTCCAAGTCCGCGACGGGCCGAGTCACCTGGCAATCCCCCATGGGGGTACTGGGGTGGGGCTTCTGCCCCTGGGAAGAATAATACTCCATATGCGGGTTCAACTCTCCTGTGAAGCCCGGAAGAGAATTGCAGTATTTGCACCCCCTCCCGCACAGGAGAATTGAACTCGCCTTCTCCGTATATGCCTCCAGTAGCCCCTGTTAATTGTAAAAGGCGACTATATGCCGCAAGCGGGTTCAAGGCCAACTCTCCTGTTCAAGACGGGGACGATTCTCCTCCACGCGTCAACGACGAGACGTCTTATGCGAGTGAGCAAAACAGAATCCGTTACCAACTTCCGGTACCTCCCGAACAGGAGAGTTGAACCTGCTTGCGGCATATAGGGGGGACCCAGCACTGACCAAGTGGTTCGTTGGGTTCGATCCTGGTTGGTGTCTGGGTTCACTAAAGGATGAGGTACAGCAAAAATTATTTCCAGGTTTTGATCCCCCGCTGTTTTCTCACCCTGTCATCGTCATCTCATAGATACAATCACCAAAGACAGAATTTGTCCCAACTTGTTTTACCATGAAAATTACCCTGGTTGTCTGTCTATGGCATAGAACATCCAACACTCACTCACTCCAGATAGGCACTACCATAAAGTCGCGCTACAGTTCTGTCACTTCACGCCCATAGGGAGGTGTGACCAAGCCATAGAAAAGCTGTGAAATTCGCACTGATTTATTTGGCCTAATTTAACCTGTTGTACATGGACAAAATTCCTGAAACTTTGGGTACTTGTTCTGCTTGACTGGACGTTTCTTATGGCCTTGGCCCCGTCTCTCTATGTTGAAAATAAATGTCTCAAATTCCATTTCAAAATTATTATTTTACTTTGAATGCAAATTACTATATTAAGGGTTCTTTGTACCTCTACGAAATATAGCTGTACCTTTTTGTTAGACAATTTTACATCTAGATACACCATCTGTTTTCTTTTAAACCAATGCCCAGACCTTTGTATTTGATGCCCCAAATTTTGCAATAATGCTGCCTTGTCACCACGGCCTGTGCTGGGGTGCAGGCCGTCACTTTTCAGAGGCCATACACGGCCTCATAGTCCCTACATTTGGCACACACAAAAATATAATAAATGTTGATGAAACTTGGTATGTCCCAATAGCTAGTTACGTGATCAGCACATATTTTTTATTTCATGGTTATATCTGAAGAGATTTTGAAGTTATAAATGTTTTAAGGTTGAGTTCCAGCCCTGGGAGGTCGGGCAGGGGGTCACAGTTTTCGTCGCGCTTCACTATGGGAAAGTGACAGAATTTTCATTCAATTTTGAGGTATTCAATCTGCAATATTTCTTCTCCAAAATAAGATATGGACATATAGTTTACAGATTTAGATTCCCTATATCGTAGCGCTTCGAATCATATGCATTTTATACTGAAATTACAATTTTAGATTTTTTATGGTAGTGCCTACTCCAGATCCTAGATTAAAACTTCTCTGTAGAGCCCCCTTCACTAATATTGAAGGCAGGGATAGTAAAAGAGGTACAGTATCAATTAGACTGGTCCCGGCTCCGAGAGCCCTTGTTATTTCCAACCCAGCTTCAAAAGTGTCATAAATGTATCCTTTAATTGCTTGTTCTAGCAGCTTTCCAAAATCTGTAATCTTCCATAGGTTTAAAATAACTGTTTTAGTTAATATGAAAAAGAAAAAAGAAAAAATTGATGACTTTGTTCCGTAGCTTTTAAACTAGCCCAAGATTATCTAATTTTAGCCTAAAAAAGTATTGCAAAACGTGCAACTGCAAACATACAAAATGAAGTGTACGTTAAAGTAAACAATCGAAGATTGAATGGTTAGCTATTCGTCATCATTAACTGTGTTGGGAGCTAATTTTTTGGCCATCGGACATCCGGGCCAATAGGCCCTATATCATTGTATCCCCAAAACCACTGTACATCCCGCACCACCCGGGCCAAACGGCAGTAGATGATTCCTAAATCAGTATGTCTGAAATATTTAAATCAGCTACTGAAATACTACTGATTATACACTGATTTTTACTGGCAGCTCATTTGTATATTTTGGAAATACTGATTTACTACTGTTAAACTACTAGAATCATACTTATTTCTATTGATTTACTGCTGATCCTACTGCAATCCCCTACTGCTTATGCACTGAACTCACGCTGGATTTCAACTGTATTTTGTCCCTGGCGGAACAAGCCTGATTATTATGTTTCGGACATAATGATTTACCACTTCTCAACCACTGGATTTCCACTGATTTTCCACCAAATCGTTACTGCAAGGCCATACTGTTTCTGCATTCAGTACACACTGTATTTCCAATGCATTTTGTTCCGGATGCACATGTCCGACATTTTCCATCAGTGTGACTGCCTGATGTTCCACCCCATAACATTTGGACTCTTGTTCGAACAAATTTCCCTGCTCTTTTCCTGTGAAATCACATATATCTTGTTTTGCTGAATTCTTCTATATAATTATTTATAATATTAGATTGTGACATTCAGTTATGCGGCAGGCTAGGAAAATCTGCGTGTCCACGTGTCCTTGACGACCAGAGAATGGGTGTGGACAACCAGAAAATAAGCTGTCCTCCTGACGACCAGATATTCTGAATCAATCACTACAAATATTTGCCTGTGAAATAGTGTTTTCTATCTATTCTGATAGCTTGTTAAAATTTAAGAAAGTCCTCTATATTGTGGACAACCTAAAGCTGCATGTGGATAACCAGATTTTCCTGGTGGTTGTCCTCTGACGACCAGAATTTTGGCCGAATTTTCCTAGCCTGTATGGCAATAGAACGTTCACTGTACTCCTAATTAAACATTGGACAATTTGTCCGCCGTTTAAGAAAGTTTTTGGAACACACTGCTTTCTTTTTTGTGCCATTTTCTCAAAATTCACAGCCTCCATTGTAAAGTATCGGCCGTTGGCCGACGGGCAGGCATTGGTCTCAAATACTGATAAAATCATTAATGCCTGTTTTAAATAATTTTTTAAAAAAAAGATTTATATAAACGAAAAATTATTTGAAAATGTTGGAAACACATACAACACCCCCCCCCCCCCAGAACCGCCAATTACAAATTTTGCACACGAATTTAGTGTTTACAGTCTTGTCATTCACTCTATTAACTTCAATTCAATTCAAGCTGTAAAGGACCCTTAACCTTTAAAGTTCAACGCGTATTCATTCAGGCATATCTGAGACCCAAGATGGCCTCAACCTAACCTAGTTCTGTACAGCCTTCGTGCACACAAGTCTCTACGAATCTTTTTCCATTACGGTGGCGGTGACCCGGAAAGAAATTTGAAACAAAGTTTTAGGGGTTTGCCTACTGTAAACCTTTTACAGTGTACGTATTGATGTGACCCAGTTTTCTAGGCTGAGTGAAGGATTGTGCATGTTGGTGGAAACGTGTATAGAATAGAGAGCTACCCTTTTGGCTAGCCCCAAACAAAGTATGGGAAGCCAACTAAATGAGAACAAAACTTGTAGTGAGTCATTCAATATGATACGTGAGTCGAATATGGTATCCTGGATATAATATATGATAATTGATATGGCCAACTTTAATTACCTTCCTCGAGAGCTCTATAACCAGCCATCCGTGAGAAGTCACTAAAATGGCTATGACACATAAAGCCATTCAAAAATTGGCCTTAAAGTTGTGTTCATGTATTAGTAGGTATTAACTGGCCGTGTGATATCAATTTGCTGACGTTAACATTCATTTTGGGTGGTAAAAATTATTTAATATGAATACCCCCTCTATACTTTTGGAGCAACATCAGCAAAAGAACTGTTTGGGGAATTTCTTTCTTCCTTTCTCGCCTGTCAGTTATCCTCAATTCCCGAATCAGTAACCGTTCGTCCATGTCTGCATGCCTGACCCGGAAAAGAACCGCCGTCATGGAGAACCGCCGACCCCTACCCATGGTTTAGGGTAAACCACCGGTACAGGTGTACTTTAGAATACCCTCTGCTAAAGTTGGAAAAGAAAGTAGATCTTGAGTTGGAGAGATGTACCCCATTTCGAAATAATGAGTTCTCATCCGCATCATACAATTACATTCGTGACACAATTACTGTGTCCAGTAGCCCTATAATCAACCAAGGAATGATGTGAGGAAACTAGAATTAGGAATGTCGATGCCAATTGAGTAGTTCACTGCAGTGTATGCAGATAGAGGGGTGGTGTTAGTGTGCTGCATTCGTGACATGTCGAAATACGACATTTTCTCCTGGAAGCTTTTGATTATGTTCATCATTTTCTCTAAAGATATACCTATATTGGATATATTAAAATAGTGGAATAACTAGAGACTCTCCTAATAAATCGGAAAGTTACTGTCAGTAAAGTGACTCACTGCTTCCTTTAAATGAACTTAACATCCCCAAACTTTTAGGCTATTTTGGAACATAAATGGTCGGTTTTATGAAAATAAAATACCGTCAATTTTAATTAACTGCTTACCGCGTGCAGTAACATAAGCATTAAACATGCTATGGGAAAATTAATTGTGCACTTGAAAATTATATATTTTATTCTGTCATTTAGCCTGCATACTTTATCTACACAAAACATGCAGTGAATTAACCTACTGAATTATAATATCCCATGTAAGTGAGTGATGAATGATTTTTCAGACACATGTTTCGACTTGGTCAGTCTTTAGTGATCGTATTAATGAGACAAGGGTGTCAAAACCTGGAAATCATTTTTGCTGTACCCCATCCTTTAGTGAACCTAGACACCAACCAGGAATAGAACTCAAGTCGAAGAACCACTTGGTCAGTGCTGCCAGGGTTGGACAAGGGTCGCACAAAAGTCACATAAAGCATCCTTGTCTCCGAGAGTTAGAGTTACTGAAATAAGCAAGAATTATAGTTTTCTATATCCCCAAGTGTTGATAAAACATTATGATTTCTAAAAATTTTACCAATTGACAGATTTGCAGGTTTGTCAGCCAATCAAAATGTTGTATTTCAGGAAAAATAGGGTCGGACATTATAGGTTGGGCTGACAAGCTTTAGCATTGGTTCCTATGAGGAAAAAGCCAATTTTTAAAGCTGTATTTTACAAATATAAAAAGCAATTTGTCAACCAAATTGCTTTCATTAATTTTGTAATATGTAACTGCCTTCATGGAAAAAACATCAAAGCAATTTTGAAAATATTTCATGGTAAACTTTAACATTGGTGTAAACTGGGATGGGCTTATTACGCGATGTATATTAATGAACAATCATTTAACATGAACTACCAAAAATATCCGGAAGCTGGGTATGATTTTAAGTGATTAAATGTGTGTTCAACTTTTTTTTCTTCAAATTTATGCTATTGTCTGTATTTAACGGGAATAGCCTGTATTCTGGCTCACACAGTACATCCTGTATTCAGAATAACAATGAATGTAATGGGCCAGGCGGACTGCGGAATTATTTATTGACTGTGCCATCTATGATAAGAATAGGTGGAAGATCAGCAATGTTGTCAGAGCCTAATAAAATCAATTTAAAAATTTGAATAAAAAAATGGTACAAGCTATTTTCTGAATCCCCTTTGACAAGGTGTCTTTGCTTCTTCACTAGTCAATACATGTTTATTGAGGAAATAAGATAAAGTTTAAACAGCAGTCCCTCGTCCTTAGAATCAACAGAAAACTGTTGCGTTAAGTTCATCAAATCTGAAAACGCCTATTTTCGAGAGAAAAAAATCTAAAAATAAAATGTATTTTTGGATGAAAACAAAAAGGCCTGTTTCAGAGGGACTGTGTCATAGTATATGGAAATCAAATTTTTACTTCGCCCAATCGAAGTCTCTTCTCCATCAGTTATCACTGAACGGTTTCGTTAAATATCCAGTTTATATTTGTTGTTAATAATTCCACAACACCCCATTCCCCCTCTCCATTGCATTTGCAATAAGCTTCATAAAACAGCCATTTATCTTCATGACATATCAATTTCTTAATTCTCTTTTTGCTGTCATACATCTATGTTGCATTGTTCAATGGTTTTATATAGTGTCTGGTTGCCTGTGGCAGTCTGTTCCATTATGAATAGAAATTACTTTCGGTGACATCATTCGCCACTCCGGTTAATGGTTGGTCATGACTACTATATTACCTAAAGTAAATGAATTCGATCCAGCTAACATACGGGGGATAGGGGTCCTGATTCAGTCAACCAGAAGGGCTGGAACTATATGGGTACAAACCGGACTCACATTTGTATACTATATATAAAACAACAACAACAAACGCTGCTATAACATTAATTTGAATTCGAAGTTTAAAAATTATAAGTACAAGTTTAAAAAAAAAAAATAGAGTTCAAATACGTGTTTTAAACCTAGGCCAGAGATAGCGATGATAAATAATAGTCGTGGATATTCACAAGGCATAAAAATTCTATTGTAAGTTTTATCCTTTATCTCTATATTATCCCAGAGTAAGGACATTTAAGGTTTTTATGCATTCTTTTAATACCAAGGTGTAATAAGTTATACAGACAGTTACTGCCATATAATTACTTATTGTGAAATAAAGTATTGTTGTACATTTGAAAATATATCTTCGAATGTGTCAGAACGTAGCATACCTATCTCCCGTAAGTGGCAGTTTCTAGGGTAGTCAGCATACAAATGTCGGGGAACTCAAGATAAGACACATTTGCAGCAGCCTTTGTTGTTTTCGAGTCTGTCTGCCAAGACCACACCAGACAAGTTGTAACAGCAACTTGACGTGCCACGTATAAAGGATGGGTGTGTAACGATACCTGTGTTGCCTATTGATTGTATGAACTGGGCGTTATAAGGATCAGACAACATAGAAAACATTCCAACTAGTGCTTTTATACATGATTATGACTTGTTGTACTATAGCATAACAGGTATTCTAAGTATGGCCAACTATCGTAACTCCTCTTTAGATACGCCCATATGGACGTTGATATGTTTGGTAATCGGCATTTTCTGTAGAGATATCGAGTGGATTTTTTTTTTTTTTTTTGTGTGTGGGGTGGGGGGGGGGGGGGGGGAACTGGCCACGTATCGAATAAATTGGAATTAAAAAAATCATGTGTAACGATCAAAACTTACGATTATTCTACTGTCCAGAATTCAAGTAGCCGCTGACGGTCAATTTGATTTCGATACAAATACACTGGCTTACATCAAGAAATAATTGCAATTCTTAACAGTCTCAGTAACGAATAGACTATCGAGTCACACCCATTCCCGAGTTATTCTCATTCAAAAGGACGTTCGCGAAAAGGAGACAGGTTAATACGATTACGTGATCACACGCGTCTGTGTAGTAGCGGCTACTAAATGAACCTTGCTAATGAGCTGTGAGTGTAAGGCTTCGGGGGAGGGGGGATAATCTCTGACAGGCCGGGATCCACGATGGTAGCTTCACCGATACTCCATTGTGTCCTCCTCACACTTTTTAATCCCACGTCACCCACCTAATGAGCTTACACCGCAGGCCCATTCATATGCCAACTATACCAACAGGGAGATGATACCATGTTAAAAATAAGAAGGAAAAAGTCCTCTCAGAGGAGCCAAAGACCCAGTGATCCTTAACCCTTGTAACTAATCAGGATCCCCTTTTTAGCACACTGTGCTACCATTTTGGTTCCCATCGCTGCCAAGGAACACTTTTTTGTGCCTTCGGTGACATTCTGTGCCCGAGAAACGTGGCAAGCGGCGTTTGTTCAAGCACCTTGTGTTGGAATCCACAGCAGTGTGTGTTAAGTTTTTTTCTGTGAGGAGGCTGGAGCAGTCGATGACCAGTGTCTGAATGGTGGCAGCAGTGGACAGACGCTCTTCATCATCGCCTTTATTGATTATTGCCCGATCTGACCTTCACCAGAGAAGGGGTGAGGGAAACCGAGAACCTGGTGTAAACAGATATGTAACATATTTTGAAACAAATTCTTTAAACCAAAAAAAGATATTTCATAAGAAAGGTATATGTCGCACCTATTTAGATATACTTAAAGTGTCATTGATTCAAATTAACCATATTTGATAAAAAAAAAAAAAAATGTAATTATATCCATAGTACATGTATTTTGCTGCATAGTGACTCATATTATTACATCATACTGTACTGATTAATTGCAATCTGTCTTAGTGTTATTCAATTAATTGGCCTGTCGGTCATGATTTAGAGGAAACACGCAATATACTTTACATTTCAATTTCCATATGATACAGTATATTTCTATAATAGGAAATAAGTTAAAGAAAGGCGCCCAAAGATAAGATATTTTCAAGCACATCCAGCTATTAGGCACAGCAGATAGAGTAAAGTTAAAACTTTAACTCTCTCTGGTCACAGTCACAAAACTCAGCGTATGTCTAGCTGGCCACAAGTGGGTCTGGTATTAAGTTGGCGTGTTGAATAGGAGTGCGGGAGCTCTAGGTAAAAGGCCTGCGGTAGCAGTCTGTACAGTCTCGGGGTAGACCAATCTCCTCCAGGGCATGAGCAGCCACGCCCTGACACGTGGAGGAGAATGATGTCATACAAAATGACGTCATGTTTGTTATTTGTTTTGAAACAAGTTTATGCAAACGGTTCGTGTTATATAATGAACTAAATCAAAGTAAGAAAATATAATGTTACCACTTAGCTATGTACGAGAGGGTCTGTTTTAAACAGCATTGACTCATCGATCCATTCATTGAACAACGTGACATCTGTCATAATAGCGAGCATACAACATACATTACATCGTCTGTTAACAGACACTCCTTTGTTGGATGTGAAGCTTTGTTGATTTCTAAATATGTTGGGGGTGTGGGATGGGCGTAGGTTAGGGGATATTGCAACAGGCATTATCCATGTCAGTACTGTTTTTTTGTTCCATGTATCATATGTAATGAGTTTCACCGACCCTTATCATTGGTTGTTTTCATTGGTCGTAAAGGGATGGTTCCTTGATACGTCCTTACTGCCCATCAGAATTAGGTGAGCTTGTATCAAAAGCCCACGGCCAAGGCCTGGAGGCTTCCTGTGGCCGTCTCAATTATTCATAGTCGGCGGGTCAGCTGTGAGTGCAGACGGGGGTGTTGTTCAGTGGTGTTAGGGGTGGGGGTGTAGACCTGTCCTGTAAACCCTTGGAGGGAACTGGTTCCCCACTTAACAGTCGCACTGCTTCTCGTAAAGTAATAAAATTAATGGTGAATCTTGTAGAACGGAGTAGAACAGGTAGTTACAAATATCCTCGTTTTGATATAACCAAGCATTCCTTTCTTCATATATATCGATTCACAAAACGCAAGGACAGTTTATGGACACATTTTAAAAGTAACTATCTTTTAATAGAAAACAGAAATCTTGGATTGGGATAACAAAATGTTTCAACAATACTTTATGGTGGACCGCTGACTGTCACAATTTTTACAGTCCATTTTAAATACACAGGGCTCAACATTTAGGCTTTCAACTTGGCTGCCCGACGGGCAGCTGCAAGTCAAGTTTTACCTGCCTGATTCTAGAATGAACCTGCCCATCTGTATTTGATTATCATTATATAGCTAAAATTCTGCCTGCCCTTCGGGCAGGTGAGTGTCAGAATATACCTGCCCCACCTCAAGTTTCACCTGCCCCGGGCAGGTGGGCAATGCTTAATGTTGAGCCCTGATACATGTATGTCTTTTTGGCTGGAGAGGGGGGCAGACAAGGAATATCTCCTTACCCCTACCAGGATAAATAAAACGATTAAAAAAAGGGAATATCCCAGCATTTTGAGTGTCGCAGCAAAAGTCGCAATGGGAAATGCTGGATTTCTTTAACAATACTGGGCTCTCCCGCACGAGAAAGGGGATTCCCCACGAGTGAAGAACCAGGTATCAAGAATTGAGGGCCATTATCAGAATGAGATTTCTCGGTTCAATGCCAACCTTTTCCTCTCTTACTGTATGAATATTGCAGCAGTATCTAAAAAGTTATAGCAGAATAACAATTTTTCTCTTGTAGGAGCCATTGATAAAGGACCTAATGGTCCCCATCATTGACGATATAGTTTCCCCACAAAAGGAGTGCGCGATAGTTGAATAAAAGGGTTAATGCCGTAGCCAAAGCTGCAGAGTCAAAGCACTTTACAGACAGAAAAAGGGGATGCGATTGGAGCAGAGAAGTACAAAAGGGGAGGCAATGTATGCCATACACGTGCTGTCGTTTTTATCCTAGAAGAGTGAGTGGTTTGAGTGATGGATTGGGAGTTAGTAGTCGAGCTGGACCAGTCACCATATGGTTCGGACAACATTAAAGCAGGGCCTACGTGGTAGCAATATATTATATTGAAATGTTTTCTTTATTTTAAACAGTATGAATTTAAAAAAATGCTTAATTAAGATGAATAACGTCATAAGCCTCTGATGTGTGACGATTTATGTGTTTTTAATGGATGAGAGAAAACTATCGTGCGTTTCTGATTTACTAGTATGTTTTATAAATACTGGCGTGCTGAAATGCATGTCACGTCTGTTTGTGATGTAATTTCAATTAATTAATTATTAATGTAAGGACAATGAGGGTACTCATGATTTAGAAATCTGTAGGTCATTATAAGTATATTTCACTTCTCTATTACCATTTAAACAGGCGGAAACGACTAGAGGACTTTTTTTTTGGGTCACCCTATCTACTAAATCTTGCGGAGATATACTTAAGTTCAGCGACTATTTTGCTCAGAGTTATGAAATACATTTTCAAGTGGAAAATTGCAGCATGAAAAGTACCATTTGAAAAGTCTTTCTTTGCAGTATGAGTGTTTTACTAGAAATACAACATGAAAAAGTGGCATGGAAATGAAAAAAATGAATGCCAAAACATTTACTATGATTTCATACCATGTAACACCCAGTGGTCCACCACAAAGAATTGTTTGGCTAAAATTGATTCATAGATTCAACATTGAAAGCAATCAATTACCGCCAAATAGATAGTTGCATATGTTAGACTACGCACTACTGTCCGACGGCAACCTTGGACACCAGCCAAATATATAGAGCAACATGCTCCTAGACAAATATTTGAATAGAGTTAACAACAAAATGCGAGTGCAGCAACTAAATATTTCCACCTGTGTGTTAAGGTATAGACACTGGGTGGCAGTGGCAACCCGTTTAAGTGGTCCTTTCAGTATGTATTCAGGTGAAGGCTGACTGATCGATGGCCTGTGATGTGTGTGAAGTGCTGGGAGTCCACCAGCTGGGTGCCCGAACACAGGTTAAATAAGACGATATTATAGTGACTGCTCTAGGCACGGGCTATTACTTCTAAGTGCATGCATCCCCAAGACCTAGATATAGACTCACTAGGTCTTGAGCATTTTTTCTACAGATATTCTAATAACGCGGGGAGAATAACTCCCATGTATGATTTCGAGGTGCCAAATGGTTAGTTGAAAAAAAACCCATAGAAACGGGAGGGACATATCCACCAGTAAAGAACAAATACAGAGGAAATTGAAAATAAAACGGACAGGTGAATCGCAGGAAATTGCTGTGTAGTTGCCGTGGTTTTCAAGATTTAGAAAACAACGACTTTTAAGGCAAAACCTATCAATTAAGACATCAACAAATCTAGTTGTTCATTTTACACGTGCATGCATTTATATTCAGACATACATCAGAGCCAATAAACTTTCAGTTAGCAAAATTCCTGTTATCTATACAATGAAACCCATGTGACTGTTCTACAAGAGAAGTTCTACATGATGGTGTGTTTCCTCGGAGAAACGTACTTTTTCCTCTTATTCATTCTCTTTCAATATCGAGTATGCCCACTTGGTAGATCATCAGGCTAATTGAATGATGATTGTTTTCATGACCAGAAGTAGGTCACATCGCTCTTCCCTGTGATGTTTCCTACTTGGCACGTCTCATTTCATCAGGTTATACAGTATGTTACACGCAATGTGTCAGCGTACATGCATGTAGTCCGTACCATGCCATAAAAAACTGGGACTAAAGAGGCGGAATCAAGTGTATTTTATGGCCCATCTCTTTGAGCTACTCTTGAGCTGCTCCGAGGGCTTTTGCATCAATGTGTCCTCCAGGGAGGAGCCACTCAATGTGTATAAGTGCTCCAGTGTGTCGGTGTAGTTTACCTCCAGTGTCCTCCAGGTCATAGTAAGCAGTAAAGAGGTAACCACCTCTCAGGTCACAAGCACTCTTAAAGCCGCAGGCAGGAGGGCACAATATACTTGTCCTCCACGTAACCCCGGCATCCATAAAACATGTATAGAAGGCTGGGAAACTAATTTCCACCAGTCAGATATTCGGCAAAATTAAATGACCATACGAAACAGTAATATACAATTTGTTACTGATAGGACTTTTTGCTAGTGGTAGTCCACTAACAACCAACATTTTAAGAGTCACTATTATAGCATGAGGCCCTTTTCTTTCTTGATTCGACCGACCGAAAGCACCGGAACTAGATGAATTATGACCGAAACTGCATAGGATTGATTTAGAAATTAATGAAAAACATCAGATTGCTGTAATGATATTGTAGAAATAAATATTTCCATGAGATGCAACGAGTTCCCGTTTGTATTTGGGGACCGCAATAATGTATTCTGCAGACAGCACGCATTTTATGGCAGAGCTATTGTAGCCCTGGAGCATTAGGGCTTGTTGCAGTACTAGCAGATTTTCATTTTGTATCGCAAAGTTGATAAAGAAAACTCTGTTGTTGGTTTTCTTCAAGATGTGGTAAAAACGCTTGGGTTTACGTGTTTAAAATGACCCTACTTTTTTAGCCTTATTTTCTATACGTAAGGTATATCCTTTGCTTTGATAATAAAAAGACCAAGATAAAGTTGTTTTAAAGGCTGTAAACGGTCGACAAGTTAATAACTGTTCTGAGGATGTTGTATTTGGACCTAGATCTTATGACCAATAGGTTTTCTCAATGTTGTAGAGGCTGATAATGTGACTAGTTACGTCACGAGGAAACGGGGATAGACCAAGTCGTTGAGTGTAAGAAGTTTGAAAAAAAGTTTCCAAAAACTGTTTCCATGAATATTATGTATGAGCATTGGACTTAGGGCTTGCCATGAAGTTGATTGTCCGTACAGCAGCTTGAATACTTGCCTGAAAAGGTATTTAATTCCTATAGGTGTAAAAGAAAATACCATTGACACCAAAGGAAATGCACTTGACGTTTTTTTTGTTATTTTTTTTGCACCTTAGAAAATAGGCTCGATGGTATGGAACGGCACCCAACAAAATCGATCAAAGAATCCGTTATTGTAAGTTTTGTGTTGGAATGTTTTTGAGCGAGCTTAAATGGTTAACTGACAACGTAGTTGTGAAAAAGGAACACGTGCCTTTCATGGAAGATATTCATGGGCTTGGCGAGGAAAACAGTCTTTTTATACGTATAATATACAGCTATTTTAAGGTGACATGGTCTAGTTGTTTTATCTATCAGACATCAGTTGTAATACTACAGGAATGTGTAAAACTATACGTAGATGTTTATTTTGATTGCTCAATTAGGCCAAGGTTAAGGGCGCTTCATCTAACACTTTTAGAACGTATTGTATCTTTACTTGCCCAGTGTAGCCAAGTTTTAAAAGGATAAAATAATAGGCCGTTATAATTTAATTAAAAAGTAGGTTTCTGAAATGGGTTTGGGGGCTGTGCCCACAGGAAAATATTGTGTTTTACCAAGCAATTTCAAGCAATATTATTGATTTCGTATATAAATACTGGATATTTCATGAGTTTGGGTATGAAATACAGGAGGTTTTCAGTATTAATTTGCAGAAAACTGGATCTTTCTCCTGAATAACGGATAATGGATCTGTACATGTGTCTACAGGTTATTAAAATAACGGAGGTTTCGTACATGGTTGGCAACACACTGCAAATTGCTACAATCTAGATTTGTGTAGAAAATAAACATCAGGGAATAAACGTCACGTACGTAATCACGTGTCGCCTACAGGTTTTACTACCCTATCCTAAGTTATGACCTCCCCAGCCGAATCTCACGTGAGCCCGGAGGTCGATACCAAACAGGTGGTTAATCTGGAACAACGTTTCTGGTAATGGCAGTCATGTTTGTCTTTCTCCTCGACCACAGTGTGACCACGTCCCACCCTTTCAGAGCTGTCGGTGGTACCCTCAATAGCTCTAATGCACAAAGTGCAACCACAAGACCTTGTCCGAAGGCCTAGTCCTAAATCTGCTGTATCACGTATCTATGTTCTCCTGGCCTCATTGTTCCAGGAGTATCTTTGAAGTCCGACACTCTGGGCACTTTGCCTCAAGGCAATTGGGTGTATATATACAATCAATGGGATAAGTACTGTGACGGAAAGATACTTGACTGAATAGTTACATTGGAAGAGACTTAAACTCTCTGAGCAGATAAAAAGTTATAGTCTTAATCCTTTATCATTTGTGTTTTGTCTCTTGATCAATGAGACAGATCGATTCTGACCCACATCCTAATGGCCAGTTTTTAACTCCGATTCCGTAACCACCAGCAGTATACTCACAATTTAATTAAGTTAGATGCCAGTCCAATAAATCCAAATCCAATCCAATCCAGAAAATCCAATAAATGCCAATAAATTAGCATAACATATGTATGTGTAAATAAAGAGTCAGATTTCCTGATTTAGGCGTCTGAGAACGGTTCACTTTCAGAACAGATTAAAAAAAACTTTAGTCAACTTAGATCTTGCCATCAGTTGATAATTTCACCAGTTCTTATCACGTTACCTTGCCTTTCAAATATAAGACTTATTTCCTAACTGCATACGGTCTTAAGTGTGCAAGACTCAAATTGGTGGCCCAGTGACAAGGACCTTGTCAATACATGTTTCTATTGTTATCCTAGTAATCAAACAACAAGGGATCACACTTTGATGAGGTCCCTCACTAAATTGGTGTTAACCTCAACTGTTTCCAGGTGTGAAAGATGGAGAAATACAAATTCCTAGCTGTTTCAAGTAGTCTTTTGAGGCACTTAAGGTTAGAGTAGGGGGATGAATGGCATTTGTATGATGACCGCACTAGAATGCTCACATCTCTCTTAATATATGAGATATCTCGACATATTATATACCAAAAAATAGCTGTTTATCATATCTTTTTGATCATACTGACTATAACAAGTTTGATCAACAATTATGTGAGAAACTGACCATCAAAGTTGAAACTTAAATTTTTATACTTTTATTTTTTGAACACTGATTTCTCCCTTAATAATGCCTCAATGGCACTGAAACTTCTCAAGTGTGTTAAAAACATTCCCCCTGAGGGAAGCGTGTCTCAGAATTTTGATTTAGGACCTGGTTTTAATTTTATCTTCTGTAGAAAATAATTTGAATTATTTTCGACATATTTTTTATATTTTACATGATAAAAAATTAACTAGGGCCTTAATCAATATTCTGAGACACGCTTCCCTCGGGAAGAATGTTTTCAACACATTTGAGAAGTCTCAAAGCTGTTGAGATGTTATTAAGGGAGAAATCCATGTTCAAAAAATAAAAGTTAAAATATTCTTCTTTTAACTTTAGTCTCTCTTTCCTCTATCACATTCTACCTTGAACATAATATTAGAAGTGCCATCTAATACCTGAGATATACTGCTTTCACATGATATATAATATCTGTAAAAAGATAAAGAAGTGGCAGAGTTATGGGAAAACACGCACAGCTGTTGCAAATTGCTGCCTGATCACCCTACTCTATCCTTAATTATTCTAAGAAATATAAATGATTATATTAAAGATCCAGTTGGCATCTTTGGAACCATTTTTGCAGGTTACCTAATCCATATGTAATTATGAGGTTAGTTAACCCGGACCAGAAAGCAGTAGATAAACAGTATATAAATAGTATACAAAAAGTAGTCACTAGCAGTATATACTTTTTGCACTACTGCACGTAAAAAGGGAGGCTCATCAGTGGAAAAATAGTAGTCAATCAGTATTGGATCAGTATACTATCAGTATGCAATAAGTATGTCCGAAATATTTAAATGAGGTAGAAGTAGGGGTGGAAGTAATACTTCTGAATACTGCATTTCAGTAGTGAATAAGTAGTCATTTTGCTTCTGCCTCCCCTGGTCCAGAAGAGTAGTGAATCAGTACTACTTATTCTATACTGCTTTTTCAGTAGGTAAACAGTATGTCCGAAATATTTAAATGAGATAGAGGTAGTACTACTCTTTTACTACTTTTATCCAGTAGTGAGTCAGTATTCCTGTTTTGTTGATAGCCTGGTGATCATTGTTTAATCATAAAACAATATCTAAAATATTCATGTCATGAAAATCTGATATCACTTAAAATATATATATCCATGGACCACGACATACACATAGTAAAGTATCTTGCATACATTTGATATCAAGATATTTGATAAAGGTATAAAATATGAATCACAGATATTAAAATTGGGAGTGTAATATGGTTAATATTAGACTCAACCAATTTTATGACTACATACAACTGTATTTTGTAAATACATAGCTAGGTTATATGTTGAACTCACTGAATAGAGAAAGCCCAGCCTCTTTGCCGATATCTGATCCCCATCACAAGTGTTGGACTTACAAATGCCAAATTACTTACCAAAAACTATTGATATGTCTCCTTTGCAGTCTTCTATACCCCCGCTGCATCTTCATTGAATGATAAACCTCTTATGATGATGTAAAGATAGCTCCTTGATAACATATTTCTCTGAAATATATTCCTTGTATGCATCTTACTGTTGAGACCAGTGCTGTTTCCCGCCTTTTGACCAACTGTCTCACACTAATGTGTCTGGTAACCCAGAAAGAACTGGGGCAACAGCACCAATGTGACCCTGGTATATCAGTATAGATTCAGTGGACTACTGCTTGGACTACTGCTATACACATTGCAGCCTATGTCCAGGAAGTATTCAATAAGTAGCTTTAGGTACAGCCAAAAATATTCCAAGTAAAAGCAGTAGTGATTCAGTGGAATACTCCTTTCATACTGTTAAATCAGTGGGTGTTCAGTATACTACTAATCAAATACTTTCCCTCACGTCTACAAATTTCAGTATCCATAGAGTATATACTGCCACAACAAGTATTGAAAAAATATACAGTTCAGTACTACTGATTTAAGGAGTAACCACTGCCTTCTGGTCCGGGAAGATAGTAGATTATGGTTTTCACATAAATTAACTAATCTAGCGAGGGCTTTCTACTAGTAGCTGCTCAAATTGAAGCCCTAATTGGCCAATAGATAACGCAATCAGATTTCTCTTGGCATTGAATTACTGATAGGGGAATAGGGGATAACGAAGTTTTGACGCTTGGCAGCCACACATAGGCTTATGGTTGCCCAATGCACAACTTGGTCTCAACTGCATATACTTGCCTATGCCTGTACGATACATTAATTTGATTAATACCACAGCATCGTTTTGATTCCACCATTTCAGCTTATGGACCTCTTAGTTGATGTACAATTCAGATACGACTTGGCTAGACCTATAAAACTTATAAGTACAGCATAGTGTCAGAGCTGAATACAATTGCCACTCCCCATTAACTCCTATAGAGTCTGCAGTTAATGTACTAACCCCGGTAGAGGTCAGCCATTATGGGCGGCAGTGCACATGGTCGAACACTGATTTCCTCCTCTATAACTCACCCAGGGTGGTTCCATTTGATTATATATTTCCCCGTAGTGTGCACCCTGCTAACATAATAATATATCATTTCACACTACACACTTCAAACCCAGGATAGTTTGTTAGCGAACATTTAAAGTGGCTTTTCGAATATTGGTCTGGAAGAAGTATTTCGATATATGGTATTGCCTTATGTTTCTTAGTAGGCGAGAATAATTGTATCAGCTTGCTGTGAAAATACCTTAGATCCAAATGCGTTAATTAGATCCACATGACCAAATAACCAACCAAGAGTACACAAACCATATTCAAAGAAAATAAAAACTGATAAACGCTGAAACTTACAAGAGGAGACACGCTCTTTTGAGGGTGCAAAAAGTAGGACAGATGTACTGAGAAGTAAACTATCCTTATCGCAATTTCCTTGACTCCAATACACTACATTGGAGACGCCTTTATCAGCCACTTGACCCATTTATACCTCACAACGCATGGAGGCCAGATCCGTAATTGGCACTAAGTTATCTTAGCATTATTACGCCCACATGCATTATAGACTTTATTCTTAAGAAAGGAATGGCCTAGTAACCCAGGGATAGAAACACCATCAGACTATTTTTTAACAAACGCATAGAGTGCCTGTATTCATTTATCATATACCAATGTTATGAGTTTATTATTGCAATATTCTGTTTTTCATCTAATTTTTATCGAATAATTATACGCTCGTAATGCAGTTCCACTAAGGTATATTCCAACAAACTACAAAAATCTGAATGTTATATCATTTAAGGAATATTTAGTGCGTACTTGCATACCCGAGCAGTAGAAAATAGTGCCATATCTCAGTGGGATGATGTTAATTGTCTGTGGGACGTTGGCAATCATCTCACTGGGTGTTTACTGACCACTCCGACTCAGAAGTTGGGAACTCAGGTGTCCAGTGGTGGGCCAGTTAAGGCCAATCAGTGGTCAGACTCACTAGATGACCACATGGGCATTGTAGCCAATCTGCTGACTCCTTGAAAACATCTGCCCCAACGTCATCTACTGCCCGTGTTTACTGATTGTTAGATATTGTTTTTGTGTGGTGGAGGGCCAGGGTCCCCACGGCACAGGGAAAACAGGGAAAATGGGAAAAAAATATTCCCTTACGTGGAAAACACAGGGAATTTGCAAGTTAAAAAAAAAAAAAAAAAAGCAAGGAAAACAGGGAATGTTTCATTTAACCAGGTTCAGGTCAATCTCCGAAATTGTAATCCATGATCCATAACTTGGAGAGGAAGGAAAGGCGTGTTTTCCTATTACAGAACCATGATAAAGTATTCTGCTAAAATCGATGCATCAAAACATTTTCCCTACAATGCACCACCAAGGAGACCTGATATCTGAAAATGTTTGGTCCAATTATTTGACCATTGAAAAAGTTGACAATAATATGGTGCTTACAGTTCGATGTTACATAGCGTCTCTCCACCTCCACTGCCCCCTTGTGATTATTAGTCATTTATTACTCATAGATAGCTGTAACCACGACCTCGTTAACGGCCATATAATAATCAATCACGATGGCGTATGATTCAGATATAAGTAATAAGGTTATGGTGATATAATTTCCGAGAGCGAGGAGTATGCATATCGATTTTGGGTTATGATAAGATTGATTTACAGAGAACCTGACCGTAACTGTGCGTGTCACTAGGCCTAGCCGTTATAAGAAATTGCAACTTGACGTGTCATGCCAAGCCCATAGTGTTTATATATAAACAGAGAAATCTACACTATACGAGGAGGGTCCATAGTCTACAACAAGATCTTA
Organism: Lepidonotus clava; assembly: GCA_936440205.1. Classification (NCBI taxonomy): domain Eukaryota; kingdom Metazoa; phylum Annelida; class Polychaeta; order Phyllodocida; family Polynoidae; genus Lepidonotus; species Lepidonotus clava. The sequence goes on from OW387140.1 coordinate 28,453,059, forward strand.
TCTCCAATTGATTATCTTATGTGCAGGCGAATCATTCCATGGCGTTATTTGTAAACTTAAGCAAGTTACAATGAAATAGATTATCTCTTTATAGTATATAGTTCGACCTATTGGTGTATTCCTAAGCCACGATAAGATGCCTTCCATTTTAGGAACTGTCATCAGAAATTAATTTCTGCTATGAAGTTATAATTCCAAGAGACAAAACTGGCATTTTCCATACTTTTTAAGATTACCTTGTTTTCATCCACTCCCTTTTTGAATGGTAGTCCATAGTGACTAACTTTAAGTTTTGAGTACCACATCGATGCCGCCGCCCCCCGGACTTCCCTGGGGTGAGTGCGGCGGGTGGCGGATTACCCAACCCCCGGGCGTGGATTACTACCCCCGGGAGGCGGGCATTGTCGGCAGTGATAACAGATTATGGAAGGACCCCCGGGAGAGCATTGGGTGCCGAGGGGGGGGGGGGGGGGGGGGGGGGGTGGGGGGGGGGGTTGTCTCCGGCCACGGTTAGTAAAACATTGACTGTCAGGGGGCCACATATACCTGAAACATTGAAAATGAAAGTGGTCGTTGATGATTCATAAAATTTGTATATCATGGGACTTTTTTTTAAAGGAAAAAGTCATTTGCCTATTTTTCTTCAGAAATGTACTGCTTTGCGTCATATAAGAAAAGTAGTTTTCGCCTCAGTTAAGAAAGTGCGCTTCTTCAGACATTTTCAAAAAATCTGAACAGAGATAACGATAATTTTTTTTCTTTGGTTTTTTTTTTATATAGAGATGTGTACAATTTATATAGGAATGCTGAGTGTACGGAGTAAACAGAAAAGTTATGGAAATTATTCTGAGAATCATTTTGGTAACTCTGTTTACGTACACATACTCTTAAGACCTTTTGCCAGCTTTATGTCTTCAAAAAATAACTAACATACAAACACGCGTCACCAATCTTCAGAAAAAATTACTTTCAAAACTTGTTGTCATACCTTGTTGTACCCACTGATAAGTTCCAATTCAAATCTAACTCGATGGGGTCCATTTTCTGTTTTCAAAGCTATGAATAGTGAGATAGGTATAAACAATTATTCCTATAGAGAGAAAAAAAAACTCTGAGAGTGGCCTCTTCTATCAACTGACCCCTTCCTCCACTACCCCCCATCACCCCCCACCCCCCACCCCCTCCCCCACCCCAGGGGAACGCCTGGAGGGCCGCTAAGGGGTTTCTGCCCTACAGGGGGCGCCACCCAGCAGGTGGTGTGCACTGATTGGTGGAAAATGTATGAGTCTTCACTTGTCTGAGGGGCACAAATAACTACCAAGAGGCACACAGGAGGCCGTCCCCAGACGTCTGCTTACATTGCCATGTGAGCTGGAAAATTAATTTACAGTGGATGGTCTGGGAGGGAATCGTAGTTGTCTGATGTTAATGTGAATTTTCATTCCTTTCTGATTTCCCTGGGTAGTCTGAGTGACTCGAGAATCATGAATTTGAAATATTAGTTTGATGAACCTTTTCCATGAATATCTTCTGCTAATCATTCATCTTAGTGCTAAATACAGCTAGCAACTGGCTTTTCTCACTTGAATAAACGCACTTGGTAATTACAGTTTGGGGCCTTTCATTAAAATAAGTATTTACGCACATTTTCAAAAATTTCTCTCCCCCCCCCCCCCCCCGCCCTGGGCTAAAGTGTCCATTTTCTGCATTTCCCGGGTGCACAGGTTATGAAATCATGCACCCTGGAAAATTTGTGTTGATTCCTGTATGAAACTATTTAAACGGGTTAAAAAAATCATGCACCACTCGGATGCACACATTTAAACATCATGCGCCCAGCTGTAGAATAATGCACACAGGGCAGTGTTCGAAATCAAGGGTGCACCCTGCACCCTGTGTGCACAATTTGGCTGCCAGGTGCATACTTTTCAGGAGGCATGCATCCGGCATGTGCAAGCTTTTTCAACAGCATAATCATGCCATTATATAGTAGTGTGTGCACCAGAAATATGCCGGGTGCATGATTATAAACCCCTATGCACACGGTGTGTGCATAAAATAAATCCTTAATTTCCAACCCTGCAGGGTGCAGGATGCACCCTTATAATTTCGGACACTGCACAGGAAACTAGTGACATCCCACCCCATGGGGATTCCGGGGAAGAATAGGCCCCCAGTAGCCCCTGCTGATCGTATAAGGCAACGATAGGGGAGACCCAGCACTGACTCCATCACTCGCTCACTCACTAGTGCCGTCCCAGTATATATATCTTCTCTCTTGAGGACATATTTTCGGAGAACCCTATAAAAGCCTGTAGTGCAACTGCAAGCTTCAAAAAGTATTGGCTTTACCTAGAAATACGTTTTTGTCGGTAATTCTTGTCGGGAAGCTTTGTTTTACCAGGAAACTGTCTGAATATAGGTCAGACTTCGCTGGCAAAAGGTGCGCGGTGAATCTGAGTATATAAGGATCACATAGCATTATGGATGAACAGTCTTTGATGGTTCCCTCCCAACAAAAATATTTAGGACCTAGACATGTACATAAAAGGACAGGAGACTAGGACAGAATCATTATTCTGTTTATGGCGCGCGTCCTTTCATCTATAGACATTGTTGGGTGAGTTTAACCTTAGGGATAACGAGCTGTTTTATAACCCCTGTTTCCATAAACTACTCCCCTTAAAACATACATACAATGAAGACACTCAACCCCCAACCAACCATTCGGGGAAAATGAGCCGATAAATGATACTTAATATCACACTAGTAGCAGTTATACACATATCCTTACTTGATGATATCTTATGAAATAATTTTCCAAAGAGAAAGTACTATCTTTAGCAGCCTTGGCCATAAATGATAATTTCTTGAGACTGCACTCAGTAATCTTAACTTCCGTGATTCAACTTTCTGTTTGTAGATTTTAACTTAAGACGGATAAATCGAACTTCATAGACAAAGTATATCAGAATAACTTGATATTTCCGTGTAATTATAACCCATAGATATCGAGTTCTTCTTATTTACGTCCTACAGTTAACGTCTGCCCCCGCCCACCCCAGCCCCATCCCAGAGCCCCAGTGGTAGACCTGGGTGCCACTTGGGGCATTTATTATTCACTCCTCGCCCGCTGGTGGTGTCATTTGAGCCCTCTCAGCAGTGAGAACCATTGAGAGCCTGGATGGTTCTTGATTCTCGGATTCCCTAGGGGAGGATTGTCTCGGCAGGTAGAGCAGTGAGCTCATACACGGATTCCCCACTCAGTTCCGGGCTTAGCACATTCATGACTAGGCACGTTTCAGCCTGTGTTTCCAACCTAGACTTGCCTGGAGGAAAAGTGGCTGGTATATAGCACAATATTGAATTTCCTGTAAACTGGATATTCTTCTATATTCAAACGAATTTAATTAACATTGGTCACAGGGTTTTGAATCTTTGCGGTCCACAATTATGTGCTTGAATTAACTTGATGTTTTGAGATTGCTTTAACATTTTTACTGAGATTAAGCAATATAAGATTAAGAAAGATGCCTGTTATTTCAAGCCAATATGATAAATATCTACGTACTTAGATGAATAAAATAAATTCCAGTAATTCCAGGAACCTAAACAATTGTATTGAAATAAATCATCTTCGACATCCCCTGAGCATGTGAAAACCACACTGAAATGAGAAGCTGCAGCTCGAAATAAGAAACTATATATGTCGAAATAAGAAGCTGCAGCTGTCGAAATAAGAAGCTGCAGCTGTCGGAATAAGAAGCTGTAGCTGTCGGAATAAGAAGCTGTAGCTGTCCTCAGTAACAGCCCCGGGCCGCCCTCTTCCACCCGAGCTGCGCATTTACACGACCCTTATTGATTGACCGTTGGCAGACGGTGGGATCCAATGCTGAGTCAAGACTGCAGCTTGTCATTCAGCCAAGTAGGCTTGTTCTGGAGGTGGCGGTGTACAATACCCAAGTGTGGCTACCTACCACATTGTCCACCTGCCTCAGGGAGGGTCGGTTATAGGGTCTGTCGGTCCACCCAGACGGAGGGCACATGTCGGACTTTTAAGCATGATATATTGTCAGAAATATTCAGTTTGTATGACAGTGGTACAGATACATGTTAAATCGGAGCATGATGGATGTTACAAGGTATACAGTGACTGTGTTCACTGAATCAGAAGGGCAGTTCCTGACATGATTCTTTTGCTATAATCCATCTCGATACTTTGTTAGTACCCTGTGCAATTTTTAATAGTCTAGGTATAAAAGCTTTCGGATTATGGCCTGATATATTTTGCACAATTATCAAATACTTTCCTAAATTAAGGGTGTACCCTGCATGTACCCGGCGTGTATGATTCTGCTGCAGGGCTGAAAATACTACGTACTTCTACGACTCCACCCCTTTCTCCATTCATCTATCCAAATCAGTTAATAATGCTGTATCTGTTGTTATCCTTTTCCTTAGATCCATTATCAAAACTGAGATAGACAGCATGATATTTGCTTTACTTCGTAAATTTATAAGGGAACTTACTATTTCGATGGACAATTAAAACATATAAAAACGCTACCTGCCATAAGTATCTGATGCGCCCTCCTAATACATTTACGCTTAATGTCAGAAGTTAGGAGGGAAGTTTTGAAATAAATATTTCTTTTTCATTATTACCAGTGTACCATAGTTTTGTGAACATAGATTGTACTTCAAGTACGAAACGCCAGGTGGCGTCCCGATGAGATAGGTGATCACGTGGGACTACGGCACTGAGTGTTCAACCACGGAAGACGGTGCACGTGAAGTTGTTTGATGTTAATGAAAACTCGAGAAGTTTCGTTCCTAAAGACCGGGTTACATGCTGTGTTGGATTAAGTGAATGCTAGCTAACTTCCTAGCCCACTTGAACTTTAGAACTTTGTTCTTTGGAGATTTAGAGCGAAATCTGAGTCTTTGCTCAGCTCGTCTCGGTGACTGTGCCCTACTGTCAACTGTCTTTACACCACGTGCGGTGTGACAGCTACTATGTCGAGTAGAGACGACAAAAAGAGGAAGAAAGATAAGGACAAGGAACATGAAAAGTTCGATCCTAATGTAGATTTGGACAATATACGTGGACTTGCTTCGGAGAAAGACAGTTCCAGCAACAAATCCAGTGGTTCGAAATCCTCCGGGAATAACAGACCCGGCGGTTCCAAAGCGTCAGCCGATTCAGACAGTGACACGTCGTCAAATCTGTTAGCTCTGAGCCATATCTTCAAGGAAGGGTTCAAGTCGGTGTCGGACACAATTTCGGGTAAACTGGATAATGTCGGTGACAAATTCTCAAAAGGTTTGGATGACTTACAAGATAAACTAGACCAGAGGTTTTCGGAGTTGGCTGACTTCCAAGATAACGATATGGGTGCAGTCGGTCGTGACAGCGAAGATGACAGCCTGGACAAGGTCAGCAACTGGGACACGCGTTCTCTTCGGTCCGAAGGGTTAGATCGTCAATCTACTCACTCCATTTCGGATGGTTCTTCAAGCGGGCAGAAGGATACTTCTTACTTCAAAAAGAAGAATGTTCCTCCCCCAGAGGACAGAGTCGGAGACGAAATAGATCAGGACTTGGCGGAGATTACGGACAGGTGTTTCAAGAAACCTATGACAGCCGACAACTTCAAAAAGATGAAGGATAAGTATCTCCGTCCAAAAAATGTGGAGTGGATACGTACCCCGGATATTCCTTACGGGGTGTATCGTAGGTTGTCCAGTGATTTCAAAGACAGAGACAAGGCTCTAAAACAAGTCCAAGACCAGTTTGTTCCAGTGGGGAACTGTCTGGTCCAAGCCTTAAACAAGTTGGGCTCAGGTGATTTGGATGGTGGCATGGAGATCTTATCGGATACCCTGGAGGGATTCGGTTACGCCTTTAGGTCGGTGACTGATAAGAGGCGTACTCTTCTGAAACCAAAACTACCAGAAGACTACAAGCTGTTGGTGACGGATAAGTGTCCTCCTACTCCCACTAATATTTTGGGAGACGTGTCCGAAAATACTAAGAAAATTTCGGAAACCGACAAAATCACCACGCAGATGGATAAGTCTTCAAGAGGAGGCAAAGATCGGGGCAAACGATCTGACAGGGGGAAACCCTACGATAGGGGTTCTTCCTCTTCTCAAGGTTATCGTGGAAACTTCTTCTCGAAACGATTTGACAACCACAAGCGTTCTAACAACTACGATCGCAACAACAACTACCAGGGGAGCAACCGCTCTGACAACCGCTCCAATTTTCGGAGGGGAGGACAGACCAAGAAGTAAAGGTACGAGCCTGTCCTCCAAGTTCTGTGGCCGGTACCACCAAGGCTTTTCTTGACAATTGGGAGAGTCTTACTTCTGACAGAACTATTCTCCAAAACATCACGGGTGTTAGGCTTGAATTCGATGAACAGCCGTTCCAAGAAACTGTCCCTCGTCCCTATCTTTGTAACAAAGAACAATCACAAATTATTGATAAAGAAGTTTCTGAACTTTTGTCAAAAGGTGTGGTGGTACAGGTCGAGAACGATGGTAACTTGTTTGTTTCAAACATTTTCTTGCGCCCAAAACCTGGTAACAAATGGCGTATGATTATTGATTTGAGTGAGTTGAATTTGTCGGTCACAAAACATCATTTCAAGATGGACCATCTTGATGTAGCTACCCGTTTGATGTCCCCAAACGCCTGGATGGCTTCAATAGATCTCAGAGAAGCCTATTATGCTATTCCGGTTCATCCGGATGACAGGAAATATTTGTGCTTCCAATGGAAAGGCGAATATTTCATGTTTACTTGCATTCCGTTCGGACTGTCCTCGGCTCCTTGGCTTTTCACGAAAACCTTACGGCCGATTTTTTCTGAATTCCACAGAAATGGGTTTTCTGGGTTTGGTTACATAGATGATACGTTTATCATTTCTGAGTCCAAGACGGAATGTAAGGAAGCAATAGATTTTCTGGTAGATCTATTCTCGAAACTAGGCTTCAGAGTTCATTCAGAGAAGTCAGTTCTTGAACCTACCCAAGAACTCACTTTTCTGGGCTATGTTCTTAATTCCAAAGACATGTCAGTAGCTCCAACTGAGAACAAAAAAGAGAAAGTACAGGTCATGTTAACTTCCATGTTATCGAAGGAGAATCCTACGATCAGGGAAGTTGCTTCTCTTGTAGGTACACTTAATGATTTGTGTAAAGGGTCTGAGTACGGACACGCACATGTTAAGTCCCTAGAGATTCAAAAGAACAGAGCGCTCCAGAATTCAGGAGTTAAAGGGTTTAACGCCAAGATGAAGTTAAATCACTTTTGCTTTGAAGATATTCGCTGGTGGTTGTCTACGATAAAAGGTTCAAAGAAATTCATAAAGATCTCTCCTCCTACGCTAACCTTAGAAACAGACGCCTCTAATTTAGGATGGGGTGCCAACTTCGAGGGGAAATCCACTGGCGGTAGATGGTCTTTGGTAGAATCAGATTCGCATATAAATGTACTGGAACTTAAAGCCGTAAGCTTAAGTCTCAGAGCCTTGTGTGCTGACTTGTCAAACCAAGGTATCAAGGTCAAAACAGACAATACTACAGCAGTGGCTTATCTCTCACATGGTGGAGGTACTAAGTCGACGGAATGTAACAAACTGGCAAAAGAGATTTGGTTGTGGTGCGAACAAAAAAGTTGCTGGTTATTACCTTCCCATATTCCAGGAATTGAAAATGTGGTAGCAGACTATGAGAGTCGCCATTTCACAGAAGACACTGAGTGGAAGCTAAATCCATATATTTTCAGACAAATTTCTCTGAAATGGGGTCTTCCAGAGGTGGATCTTTTTGCCTCTCGCCACAACAATCAAGTCTCTAACTATGCAAGTTGGGGTCCTGATCCATTCGCATTGTTTGTAGATGCTTTCACTGAAAATTGGGGAGATTTTCAATTCGTGTATGCCTTCCCTCCTTTCAGGTTACTCAACAGAACCCTCCAAAAGGTCAGGAAGGAGAACGTTCAGGCAATCATCGTCTGCCCAGATTGGCCGGGCCAACCCTGGTTCGCGCCACTTCAGAAATCAGCAACGGACATTCTGCGGTTTCCCAGGAGAGAATCCAATCTCATACGAGACGATCTAACACTAACGTTCGATCGATCGCTCTCAGACATCCCCATTCTGGCGGTGTTAATTTGTTAACTAGAGTTAAGGATGTTCACTTGTCGCCACAAGCGACCCAGTTATATTTAAGTTCATGGAGGCCAAAAACTCGTCAATTGTATGCGGTATATACAAAGAAGTGGAATACCTGGTGTATAATTAAAGGGTGTTCGAAGGAATCGCCTGCTTTAAACCAAGCTATTTCCTTTCTAGTAGACCTCTATAATAAAGGTCTATCTTATAGCGCGATTAACATTGCTAGGAGCGCTCTTTCTTCAGTGTTATGCTTGTATGACGGGGTGTCGTTCGGCAAACATCCTGTTGTTGTAAGGATCATGAAGGGGATATATAACAAAAGGCCCCAGCATTCAAATACGCATCCACTTGGGATGTTGATGTTGTTCTAGCTTATGTACAAGAACTAACTCCGTTACGGAAACTTACCTTAAGAGACTTAACACGCAAATTAGTGATTCTAATGTTACTCACCTCTTGTCAGAGGGTACAAACATTACATGTTCTCTGTGTGGGAGACTTGCTTTGGTCTCAGGACAAAGATACTGCCATCTTTAGACTTTCTCAACCTCTCAAACACACGAAAAGAGGTTCACTGGGAGTTATAACTTTCCAAGCTTTCAAAGAGGATCCGAGGTTATGTGTTGTCAGAACTCTGAAAGAATATCTGAATAGAACCTCGGACATTAGAGAAATGAGAGACGATGTATCGGATGCTCTGTTTATCTCAACCACTCCTCCTTTTGGCAGAGCCTCAAAAGCAACGATAGCTCGTTGGACTAAAGAAATCCTGGCTTTGGCAGGAATAGAAACAAAACTATTCACAGCGCATAGTGTACGAGGGGCGTCAACCTCTAAACTATCAGACTTGAAAGTGTCTGTTCAAGCAATCATGGACAAAGGTTGCTGGAAGTCAGAGTCGACTTTCCAAAAATATTATAAGAAACCCTTGTTATCTACTGATGTTTCTCATCAAATTCTTTCTGCATTTGTTAAGCAGAACTAATCGTTTCTTTACAAACGTTATCTAATATGTTTTGAATAAACATTTCATTTTTGTTCATAATCACAATCTCTCTATTTTTTGAGCGACGAACAGCTTTAAAAATCTCATCGGGACGCCACCTGGCGTTTCGTACTTGAAGTACAATTGTAAATTAAACGAACATACTTACCAGCAGTGTAGTTTAATTAAGATTGGACGAAAGGGAGAAACGCTAGGTGGTGGACAGATGCCCACCTCAGCCCACCCTCTGTCCAACTCATAATTAAAACTGTTTGGGTTTAAAGTTCAACTATAATTCTTTTAACAGTTCGGCGGCGTTTCTCTGATTTAGTTCGTCGCTGTCTTTAAAGTGTGCCGTAGTCCCACGTGATCACCTATCTCATCTGTCCACCACCTAGCGTTTCTCCCTTTCGTCCAATCTTAATTAAACTACACTGCTGGTAAGTATGTTCGTTTAATTTACAATTAGAAGCAGGTGAAACCGACGTCGTTCCTCAAATTTACATAGTGCACAGATGACATTGTAATTGATTTTACTGTCTCTGTGCTGGCACTATAAGCACAACAGCCATGCACTCCTCTCACATTTTCCCGATTCCCGAACGTTGTCGGTCAAATCACAGTAGATATAATGCATACTGATGTTGGCTATCCGAGAGCGCCAGTTTTATATCCAATCTTGTAATCGACTGTTTTTTTCTTAGTTAATCCATAAATCGACTTTTAAAAACGCTTTTGGGGTTATGGCCCAAACAAAGTTTTTTTTAGGGGAAATAGTAACTTTAGATAAAAACTGTTTGTTTCTGCCACAGCTGGGGGATCTTATGGATCGCTTTGAATCCGCTGAATAATGTATTCCTTCAAAGATCGGTTAAAAAAGGCCCGGTCTCTGCAGCCCGCATGGATCCAGCCATCTCGTTTGTTTACATCACACCTAACTGAAGGATTAGGCAGTGATGGATTATTGCTTGATTCTGTAATGCTCAGAGATGCCATTTTCCCTGCTTTTGTAGGATTTACTACTTTTTGGTGATTTTGGATAGCACAACTGATTTTTCCTTCAATGTTTTAGTATCTGTTTTAAAGTTTTCATGTTATTGTCAAGCTAATCAATTACAAATTCAACGTCAGGTCTCTCTTCCTAATCATTGTTTCCCTCCTAGTTGCTACAAGAATAAAAGTAGGAAAAGTGTTTCCTACTTTTTTATCAGTCAAAAGTGGCATCTCTGATTGCTACACTTAACATAAAAAGGATCTATGGAAATGATTATCTCTGTTTCTTTGGGCCTCTTGACAGATCAAATAGAAAACACATTACAAAAAAAAAAACAGCCATACGTATCAGTTTAGAGAACAGTTGGACGTGAATGAAGAAAGATGAATTTTGTAGTCATTTTCTTTTCTGATTAGTTATATGTGCATAAAATATTTTCGGATTATAGTACATGTACTTTGATTTGGTACATTGATAAATAATGATATGATAAAGAAGTCAGAAACAAGACGAGACAAGTTGGTAATACCAAGTCTTCAAGTGCATGGTTAGAGCTATTACCACACCAATTCGTGTCCCTCGCGCTGCTAGTTCTCCGACAACCGTAAGATTTGATAATGAAAGCACTTATGATGAACATTGACCTGTGCATAATGTGTTGTCCCAATCTTGTCATACCTCATGCCAAGATTCAGAGCAACTAGTTTCTTATTTATATCATCAAGTATTCTAAAAGGGGTCAAGCTAACTCCCCGTTGCTTCATGATAGTCTACACGATCATTTGAATGACGTAAAACGTAACATAAACACAGAGACCAACAACAAATGCACAATATTGGATAAGATATTGACAGGACAGGTTGTTGAGTTATCGATTTGAATATATTGAATAAAGTATGATATGTACACAGTGTCCGAAATTAAGGGTGCACCCTGCACCCGGTGTGCACGATTCTACAGCAGCGTGCATGCTTTTTAAAAATGTGCACCCAGATGCTGCTGGATTTTTCAGTCTTTTAAATAGGTTATTATTGTAATGTGCACAATGAAATGTCTCCGGGTGCACAATTTTGGACCTTGTGCACCCGGTGAGCGCACAAAATAAAACCTTAATTTCAGACACTGGTACAGTAACATTGTATGTTACAATTGGAGTCTTTTTGTAGCATGGATTTAATGATATGTTACATTGATCGATAGAAACTATTTTGGCAATTTACTCGTAAATTATTCCAGATGGTACATCCGTAATAGAGAGGTCTCTTTTTATAAAAGTGTCAGTGAAAGGATTTGGTAGGTTTGATCGGTTAATTAATATATGGCCTTCAAGCGGACGCAGATTAAGAAATAGGCCTTTTTGACGATCCAGTCTATCGTCAGGCAGCCTTGGGAAGGTCCCGAGATGAGCAGTGTGATATCTCCCCAACCCCCTGGTGTGATCAGTGTTGACCCTCAAGTTGTCATAAATAACAAAGTCTAATTAGAGCCCAAACAATTTAAAACCAAGGGTTCAGGGGAACATGTGATTCTATCCAGATGACCCAAATGCTGCTTGACACAATGTTTTATATTACATCTAACTTCTAAACTGTTTGTCTGATTTTGATGAAACAAGTACCATTCCACTTCTGTTGGAGTGTACCAACAGATGGTGTTCATATTTAAGTTATTTCACCCAAAAGAATTAAAAGTAATTGTCATGCTCAGTGTATCCTGTTTATTCAGTGGCTAAGATAGTCCCCAGGGACTGCCCAGGGAAATAAGCAGTGAGTCCCAAACTTGATGTCACAGGGATATTCTAAACAATTCATGATTATCTAATTAACTTGGGGGTCGAATCTGGAAACCCTGGCCGAGGGACCAAGGCTGCCTGACGATAGACTGGATCATAGTTCTCTCACAATCGTTTTCCTTTGTGAACCATACAGCGGTGGATGGGAGTAATAAAATATAATATATGGGTGATATAAAGAGGTATAATAATGCCCCCGTATCACATGCCAGTGACAGTTGTTGCTGTTCCAAGCTGCCGTCACTGAAAAGATGGGTGACATAATCAGCCATTATACAGTATTGTGCGGCACGGTGCAGTACAGATCTATATATTGAAAATCGATACGACTCCTTCCATATGGGTGGCCATAGATTGTATGCGTTAACTCTCATCCACATCTTCGATTGGCTCTCTATACAGTGGTTGGACTTAAGATTTTCCTTTTCTGAGATGTTAGAATATAAGGAAATATACACAACAATATTCTTTTTAAAGAAGTAAGGGGATTAATTTTGGAAAAGTGGATTTATTTGATTGAATCTGCATGCAATTTGTTCTATCATATGAAGTATAACATTTTCAGTTTTTTGCCTCAGCCTTACTTTGCCCGGTATATAGTATAGAATGAGCAAGTCAGTAATAAGATTGTGACATTATTACCTGTAATTGTGTCTATTTCTACGGGATATTGTCCCCAAGAGCGTGGACAACTTAGTAAAATCCAGGAATTCCTAACCCCATGTCGAATGTAACTACATATACGATATTAATGGCCGGCCTAGAAACGTATACACCAACCAGATAGTCGTATACAACAAGTCTATGACTGGAAAGTCTCAGAAAGTTTATCTTAATTGCTGATAAGGATTTTTTTTCAGTCGGAGGGCCATGACACATACACCTCCTCCAGACTTAATCAACTCAACTGATAAGCTTTGGGGACTTCCTATAGTGGTTATTGGTAATGGTGCCACCAAAGGTTTACCATTGGATGTTCTGCATTGTATAAAATCAGGGAGCCATAAAACTGGTCTTTCTCTGTGGCCTTGTCCCCAATTTGAATCATATTTGTGACAATTACCTCTAAATGGGCCTGAGGTCTTGCCACCTGTCAACCACTGTTACTGCCAGACAATTAGTCACCTGCCTTCTCATTGGCTGTCTTCAAGTAGGTGTCAGTGTCACCATGTCTTTGAGGAGGGGCTATGTACCCCGATTGACAAGTTCCCCCTCCCATCCCTACATGTGGCCCATTGCACTTTGCAGCAATGCTGGTGCCACAATTGTTGAGTATAGGTGATTATTTTTCACCACCAAAGTTTGTTCAGTCCAAAGGGTTGATATATGTATTATCTTGTTTTAATCATCCTATAACTTTCAAAAACACCTACAACTTATCTAAATAACCCTATAGTACTTCTATAAAATAGATTAAGAACGACTACTTTGTATTTTCCAGATCTCAAAGATCAGTCTGGTGCGGTACCTGGCGGCGTCGGTGGTCGGGCTGGGGCCCACGCAGGTGCTCAACTCGTACATCGGCACCACGCTACGCTCCATGGAGGAGGTGCTCACCGACAGCTCCAACACCATCACCGCCTACGTCATCTTCTTCATACAGGTCCAGGAATTTCCTTTTTCAGTGCATGTTCAGACTCAAGTTATCAATGTAAAGATTATATGCTTTTAGTACAACTACAAGGATAAGGACCGTCTTATTTTAAAGATCGTTCCGGAACAAAGATTTATAGAATGTATGAAATTTATCTTTGGGTAGGGAGGGAATAGAATTTACCTAGTAAAATCTGACGTTCCAGAGCATGAGATCAGTTCATCATATTCCACCCTCTCTCGTTCCCCGCATAATCATAGTCGATATCAGCATTTCGAATTATTTTATTAGTGCAATAATTATAATAAGATTAGCTGTAATTCATGATACACAGATAACTGTATGATGTATCTGCAGTCTGAAATAAACTACTTTTAAAATTTGGAGCGGGGGTGTTTAGATAAATTTGCTCTCTGTCCCAAGAAACATGTGTATTCTGATTGCATACTCCTCAGTCGCGTCAGATTCCACATGTAATCCTCGCTCCGACTATAGCCTTTTTTCATTAAGCAATTTTATTGTAGTACTGCGCAACCGCATCATGCAAGTGGCCCTCTGCGAAAATGTAGTTCTTAGAGTGTCAGGCAGGTAACAAGTACCAGCGAAAAGTAGTCCTGGCACTTCCCAGAATGCTATAGTCGGAGCGATGATTATACGGGAATCTGAAGCGAGAAAGGAGTTTGTTCTGATTGTTACTGACCAGTCTGCATTTCCTCCCAACAGCTGGGTCTGACGGTGGTCCTCTCGTCCTATGTGGTGAGGCGTGCACGTATGGAGATCAACAAGACCATCCGACAGTACGACGAGCAGGACTCGGAGACGACGGCCGAGGGCAGCACGACTAGTCTGACGGGCGGCAGCGCCGACGAGGACAACTCTCACACCAGTCCAACCTTCCGCCACATGAACGGGCACGCTCACGGCTTCTGCGCCATCCCCGAGGTCAAGGTGGTCAGCGCTGGAGAGGACAGATGACCAGAAACACGGTCCGTCTAAGTCTGGAGGGTGGTATTTTAGTGGGTTTATAGTGGGAGAGTTGTAGGCCATGTGGTCAGATTTGTGAGTTCTGAAAGATGTTGGTCCAATATTTAATGGCATGTTCATGTCAACTGAAGGGTTTAAAGGGCCAGTCTGTATTAGGTTTGGGGACAAAATGATGAATGTTTGTCAACTTCATAGAGTTGTATGGTTTACCAGAAGATATTTTAACATCTTGCCACAACAGCTGAAAACAGGTATTCCTTGAAAGAAAATTGAAATCTCCTTTGTTAGGTGTATTCAGAATACGACTAATTCATACCATTTACATCAGCTACAAAATCACATGCTTACTACTTACTAATAAATAGAAATCTCGGTTTGAATTTCAATGATCTTTGCGGTCCGTTAATCAGAGGAGAGAATGCCCATTTCATGTCTGTACATTATCCCGTTGAAATGTGAACAATAGGGAGTACTCTGCTGTATTTGGTAAGGTCACGGGGAAGTTCTAGGGAAGTTGATGTTATGTCTAAAGGAGCATTCAAGATTTAAATGAAATTTCAAGATAACAAAGGTCACCAATAGAATTGGGTTCGTCCAAACCTTGAACTTAAGATTATACTTGTAAAATCTAAGCGATTCTTCAAAACTGTAGAGATGTCATATTGAATAATAACAACATGATTTGTCCATTTGTTACGAATTGATCAGCGGGTATTTTCACCCTTTATATTCAAAAGTACAATCTGCCTCAGGCAATACTGCCACAGATCTAGTTCAAGTCAACTGAATCCTATGTCTGCATTATTCATATCAACCAACACTAGGATTATGAACAGCCCTGCATCAAATAGCTTTACCACAGATCTATATAGTTCAGCCTTCTGAAATTTATTTCTGTGTTTGTCATAGTAACAAGGAGACTGACCCTAGGATGATCATGCTTCAGACGATTTTCCAACTGATCTAGTTTCAATCAGCTGAATCCCATGTCTGAGTTTGTCACACTAACAGACTCAGACTGCCTCAGTGTTGGACGCTAGTCATACTGACCACCAACAAACTGACTCAATGCTGGATGTTAGTCATACTGACCACCAACAGACTGACCAAGTGTTCGACATCAGTCATAATGAGCAACAGACTGACCCAGGTAGTATTGGAAGTTAGTCAAAATTGACGAACAGACTGACCCAGTTTTGGACGCTAATCAAACTGACCAACAGACTGACCCATTGATGGACATTGATCAAGCTGACCAGAGACTGACCCAGTGTTGGACGTTAGTCAAACTGACCAACAGATTAACCTAGTATTGGACGATCCCACTTGCCCCACTTGCCCCATTCAACCCTCGTATCACTTTGCCACCAATTGCTCTCGGAGCAGCTCAAGTGTACACCATTGAATTTTTTTAAAGTGGATCTTTTTCTTTAGATTTATTTGTGTAGTGTAGGAAAATGGAAAATTAAGTGGACGTTAAATGTCCCCTCCTTTTGGAAAGGACATTGCCAGTTTATTCTGCTAAAGGTGCATTGAATGGCAAGCGTCAGGAATTAAATGGATTTATTCGATGTTTTGTATTAATGGTGTCCGTTCATTGCCCCGTCGTATGCAAAGTGTTAGTATATGTTTGTGTAGTACATAATCACATTGAACATAATTGTATAGCACATATCATACTTGTGGAGCATTGTCTAAGCATCTATTATATTAAATCATCACGGTCGTCCGAGTCGTAAAAGCGTCTAGTCTAGACTCAAGACTTAAGAATAGGTTCCTATTTGCGTAACTTATTATTGCAAGATGTACTTTTACAACAGATCTTACCAATTTGTTCCATTGAATGACATTAAGTGTTGTGAGGTTTAAAAAAAAGAAAAGATTTTGTACAAAGCAAGATGCATAGGTAAGCAGCTTAAAAATCTCTGATGATATTAGATTTATGATAGTTTTTAGGATCCCCGGAATTCTGATAAATATGACCCTAAAGACAATAGCGTTATGCCGATAAAAATTCGTCTTATCCAACCGTTTCACAAGCTTATGGGTTTAGACACGACTACCAGTCCTTTTGAAGCAGGAAGCAGCTTTTAAGCGTAAATATAATATATTGAATTTTACTGGCAGGAAGTTGTTCATGGCCATAGTTGGTTTTCAGACGAATCTCATTACCTACCATCCCAAACAGCCACAGGCTTTTGTAACACCTCTGATGTGGATATTTATTGTGGTATGAGGAAAGATACTAGGGAATATATTAGGGCATTAAGTGGTACACTGTAGACGTAAATTGTACTTTAATTAATTTGTTTGAAGGTTTTGGTGACAGCTCTTGGTTAAATGTGGTATGAGTACAGTGAGAATGTGTGCCTGCATTCACAGCTTCATGTTTTCTGCATATACCGGACACCAAAACCTGTTATTAGATTTAGAATTATTATAATTAAGCTTTTGCTTCAAAAACACAATTTGATTGTGTCCATCCTACAGTGATATTCAGTTTTGCGTTTAGAGGTAAATAATTTAATTGATTTTTCTTCTCCTTTTTTTTTTTTTTTTTTTTTTTTTTTTTTTTTTTGCAACATCTTGCCACAATGCACGTCTTTCTTAAATGTTTATAAAGTTTTGAATTCTTGGGCTCACTGTTAGCCAAGTAATGAAGAGCATTGTGTCTGAAGGTCTGGTAATTGGTATGTTTGTTCAGACTTAAATATTATTTCATCTTACGTCTGTTAATTGCCACGCTATTGAAATTTGAAGTACATTTTCCTGACATTGGTCAGAAAGTTAGTTGGAATGGGTCTCAGGACCCTGGCTTTTTTTAGCCCATCCTTGTTACTTAGTTAGTCTGCTGGTTCTAGAGTTATGGCTTATAGCTACGTGATAGAATTATGACAATTTACTTTTACATATTTTATGGTGGATGCATATCACAATTAAATCAAGTAAAAAAAATTGAGGACTAAATGAAGATGCGTGTGTACGATTCCTTACCGACTTTTTGCCGTCTCAGAAATTCCATTACACTATATGATTTTGTTTTGATATCACATGTTCAAAGAAATCAATAGCCACCAACAGGGAAATACTGCATATATGCTTTCATATTTTAGATTTTCTAAAACATTTCAAGTAAGCCAATTGTTCCCAGATAAGATACACAACCGAATGTTTCTGTGGATCAATCATTTAGTGATGTTTAGGTGAATAAGAGATTTTCGCCCCTCATTTCTGTAAGTTTGATTACATCGGAATCTGGCTACATCATCACTGGTATATCTCCTTGCATCATAATCCACCAAAAGCTTATAGCACACCGACAAGACCTCCCCATGTAACCTACCTCCAAGTGTATATTAACCGGAGTCATTGTTAAAATTACATATATTATTTTGCTTATTATTTTTATTGTCGGGGCACAACAGCTGAATTTATCAATCTATGAAATAGTTACCTCTCAAAAATGTAAATCATTTCAGTTTGATGTAAAACGAGCCACAATGCTACCTCGAGTTTGACTTGTATACCTTGATATGAGATTAACACATTTTTCTGTGAGGAGAAATGTAATCAAAAATTAGTTTCTCTCCTTCTGATTAGTTGTTTATATTTGACATATTTATATAGGCTAGGTTACTAAGGAACTTTAATGAAGCTTTGTAGCACAAGTTAAATGGGTGAGGTGCGAAAGGTTATTTAGCTTATTCTATGTATGTAAAAGTGATGCTTGCCTCTAGCTTGATTCCACTGCATTACTGTTTATACATTCCAAGAATATTTTACGCTGCTTTCTTTGTTATCAATATATTGTTATAATTACTTTTATAAGTTATCACGTAAATGGGACTAATACGCCTTTAATATTTCTGTACCGTTACATGAGTGCTTTATTTGTGTATATAAATACCTTTACTGTTAAGGATTTTAAATCGGCTCCGTTCGAGTTATGCCATATCACATTGTTATACGTTCAGATATTTTAGAACATCAGTTAATTGCTACATGTAGATGATTTAACCTAGCCATATCAGCGCCTTGCATTGTACCGGTATATTGGATTTAACCAAGTTGATCTGCATGGGTTTAAGGGTATTTTTCTGTTGCCCCCCTAATAAGATCGGGTAATTGTTTCCGCGCCCCATTGAATTGTATTATAAAAAATTATCAACTTTTGGCGCGTTTAGCACACGGCAGATAAATGTAAGCCCCTCAGTGCCTGCTTTGCTTTAAGAGGAATTGCTCATTGAATGATTGACTTTTTGAGCTGCTCACGAATTGATTACAAAATGTATTAATTAACACTGTAACACGAATGTATTTACAAGTTGAACTGATCCAGCCCTACGCGGATAGTAATAGGACTAATCTCCTGATTTGTGCTAGTGGTCTAGTGTAAATGTAGTCATGAAGACTGAAAAACCAGCCTTCGGATGCATATTTTCAGTGCAACAGATACCACAAATGTTAGCCCGACTGATCGTCTTGATAGTTTTTATACAAGTGCTGATAGGATGTTTGGTATAGATTTGATATTTGCACGATACGAATTAGATTGGGATGATTCGCCTTACCTAATCGTTTTGTGTGTGTCTGTAGTGATGGTCCGACTTTTATTAATGAACATATCATCGTAGCCATTGTGTCCATACTATCAAAAACCACATTTGTGTTAACTTTTTTTTTAAAGTTCACGCAATCTAAACCAACCAGTCTGGATTATCTTGTTAAGTTTCTCAGAAGTCCCAAAAATCTTAAACAATTTCTCCTGTAAGGATGCGATCTTGATCTTGATGTGGATAAAATTATTTATTGAGTTATTTGTTTCTAATACCCGTGTGCTTATTTTTTCTGTTGCTAACTATTTGGTATCGGTTATAATTCCATTTAAATTGTTATTTTCTATTTAGTGGTCTGATATAAAACTCCTACCTGTCTTGGAAAAAATGATTCTTTAAAGTGAACTTGTAAAATGTGTGAATAGGGAAGTAAAACTGAAAACCAAGATTTTAGACTGGTAAGCCGTGGTTAATATAACGAACATTCAATTTTCTTGCCGGTAGGAAAGAGTAGAACCAGAGTAATATTACGTTAACTTTGAAATGATGCCAGATGTAAATATTTTGGGCATTAGGGTTGTATCTTCCCATTATTGTTCTTTTTACCAACTGTTAAAGGAGACAATTTACGAAAGAAAAAAGTTTCTTTAATTGAATACTGTAATCCCTTGCCATTTTGTGAGAGTGTTCTCATCCAAAATTGTATAGATACTCTTGTGCCACAACTATTTGCCAAGACTCCTTTAGCAAATAGTGGGTTGTTATTTATACTTGTATAAAGGTCCTCGAGAACTACAGAGCTGCCAAAAGTAATAGGTTTGAAAATGTGTCAACAGTTGTATGTAGAGATAAACTGGACCTCAAAGATGCTACTTGCCTGGCAGTTTAGGGTTTTTGTTTTTTGGTGATGGATGTATACAGCAATAATCCTATATAGATATAACATACACCAAGTTGCTGTGAAAGGGAAGTACAGTTTCTCAAAGTGACAGATTCTTATCGTGAAAAGGAGTTATGATTAAGATTGTGACCAACCCCCTGCGTATGAGGAGTGACCCATTAGAAATTCTGTCATGTTCATTGCATCTCTGCTCTGAACATTTTCTACCTATGCGATCAAATAAAACTGTCCTTCTCTTTGTCGGCAAAATACTGTATACATGCACATTCCACATGATAGAGTTTCAGAGTGGTGTTTTCCTTAACACGCCAACTCTTTTACTTCACTGTATTAACGTCACAAAACAACCACTCTCAGTGGAACAAGAAGATAATTGTCACTAACTGCTATCCTGCCACCATTACATGTTCAACGCCCCCTAGTGTGTATTTGAGAACTGCTTCGCCACCTGGTGGCAAATATCTTAACTTACCCACGACGGATTAGCGCCAAGCCTTAGCATGTTGTTCACTTGTATTGTGCCTTAGACTTTAAAGAAAAGGTTGTGTCAAAGTGTTTTTATAACGCACCCCAGTCACTCAAGCTCATATAAGATGATAGTATGTATGTATAAACATATATATTGGTAATACTGTAATGATGTCCTAGATTACAAATGTGATGTTTTAATCTAGACATCTTTCAGTTTGTCACAGGGGAGGTTGTACGAGACCAATCTTAGGAAATGAGATGGATTATATTATCGCACTGTGTTGTACGTAGCATTTGATGTGTCATTAAAAAGATACGTATAAAGATTCACACATTCAATTAAAGGTATTTGCACACAATAATAATCACTTTTAAAAAGAGTACCAAAATGTGGTTATATTTTATAGAGGCAAGACTCAGTATAAAGTTATCATACTTCGAGAGTTGTTTGAACCTAGTCTGGATGGTTGTCCTTATATGGTTACCAAGACTTGCTTTCTCATTTCAATGCTTTAGAAAGGTTTTGACTATAGAGTGAGGAATCGGGCCTGAGTGAGATTTTGCTCATCAGACATAGCCACTTCACTGTCCAGATGTGCTTATTTTTCTATTGGATCTCCTATCAGCAAGGTGATTTTAATCCGGTTAAAAAAAACTAAAATCTCTGTATCTTAAAATAACTGATTACCCAAATCTTCAGGATATTAGATATCAAAACATAGCCACGCAACTTTTCCGAATTATAAAGAAAGAACTTTTAAATACATTAGCAATTCCGGACACATAATAGAATTTGTTAATTGAACTCAAAGTAGTAACAGAAAAATAGCCTACCATAAGGGGGTTGAAGGTTTTGCTGTTTTTGAATGTGACAAAATGCAGTTTTCTTGTGAAACGTTTTCGAAAATTCTCAAAATGGTATGCATCTCTTGTGGTGGACCACATCTCTGTATGTTGCCTTAAATAGCTATGTGTTAATGGAAAACCGTGTGGTTAGTTGCATGCACTACATACTTGTAAGATGTTTGGATGTTTGCACAACATCAACGTGGCCCACTCTCAGAATTTAATAGTCAAAGGCATAAAGGAAGTGTCATTAAATTCATAAAATAAAGTATACATTGGACAATTGTCTTTCATACGCATTCTCAAAACGATTGAGAATCTGGATATTCGAGAGCAGCCTTTTTTTTTTTTAAATTATGATATACTGAGAGATAAAGTATAGTGTGACTCGGTTTAAGGAAAAATAAAAATTCTAATGAAATTCTGAGTGCGGGCCTTAACACTCGTCACATGTTGAGGGATAGAAGTGGGTAACCCTCATAGTTATAAGTATTGCAGCGCACACGAGTCTAAATAGGGTTCAAGTATTTGCTCACGGTTAGTTAGCTAAATAGGAAAATTCATGCTCAACAAACTGTTAATGGTATGGTTTCAGTTAATGAATGGTGTATCATAGTGATCAAATACTGACCAGTAATTCTTAATGCAGAATTCGTAGTTTTTGAATAGGATTTGGAAGCACTTTGAGAGATATTTTCAAAGAAGCTAGGAACTGTTGTGCAAATATACATTTGAAAATGGTCACAGTATATGAGACAGTTATCCCAGTGTGTAATCTATAGGCTATAATTAAAAAGAAGTCCATCGGTTGGTCCGTTATGTATAAAGTACGACAAGAGAGATATCAGTTGAATGTTAATTGGTTGTTGTTTCTAAGTTTACAAAGCAGTACTTTGTAGACAAAAGTTTACAGATATTTGAAAGGGCCTGGTTTGTTTGTGTGTAATAGTATATTGAAAAGAAGGTGTGGTATCTCTCCGCAGCGTGACATTAGGTGGCAGGGACTAGATTTGAAGTGGCACTAAGGTCTAGTTGAAATGCTACGTTTTAGATGAAAATTAAAAGTTTTCCATGTATCATTGAAATTTGTTGACCTCACAATAAAGAAAGGGAGAATTCCATAAACTGATTTAGTTATTCTTATCTTTGATCCTGGGTTATGTAATTAAAACATCGTCAATCAGTGGCAAATGAGATTTAGAGTTGGGTTTATAATCGAGAGAGTGGAGGCAAATGCTCTTTACATTTTCAAACAATACGAGTGGTGTGCATTTGGACATGATTCGCGAAAGATGATTTTGGTCGAATTTCACATTACAAACGCAAGCTTCCTAGAAAGAAAATGGAAGGGCGCGTCCCTCCGCTATACCTCTTAATCTCTCTTTGCGCACCCTTTTTATGAGTACTTCTCATCGCCACTAAGACACCCCTTGCCATCCCTTGCTTTCACTGGATGCCATACTGTCTTATTATTACACAGAGGTGTGTTAGTAAATTATTAATAATCTTAATAACTTATTGATCTTGTAGGGATCCCCCCCCCCCCCCAGTCAATCACGTATATAGATAAGGTGTAGGTATTTATAAGGCTAATATAGGTCTACCTTGCTCTATAGAACCTAATATACAGTTGTACTCGTATTATGATTATCTTTATTTATCCACCCTTCTCCCATAGCTTTACCATAGAATAATTCTGACATGATGCCCTGGGAACCTGATGAATAAGCATATAGATTATAGAATAAGCATGTCTTAATTAGACCTGCCATTAGAAAACTGACGTGGTATTGATTTATTAGCCTCAAGTGCTGCCTTCTTTTATATTGTGGGGGAACTAGTCTATTCAACTTCAAAAACGGTATAGACCTAGATTAGTCCTACTGTTGCAAATGTATGGCAATCTTGTAGGTATACCTATGTTTAATCCCGGCCATGTTTACAAGGCTAGTACGTGATACAGAACTATGAAGTTTTATCATGTGTGGTACCGTATTGATAGAAATTTGATTATATATATAAGCTGGGTTTTTTCTTTCTCTTTCTCGAAAGTTGTTGGCTTTCAGCTTTCAAAGTTTCATATTCATAAAAGTCTTCCTCAACTTCAGGCTCAAATCAAATTCATGGAAATTCCTACAATCAGCCTAATAGAGAAATAAATTAATATGGGTCTGAGGGTTCTGAGGCCATGAACGGTCTAGAGAAAGACATATAACATAAGCCATACAAATTACTTCTGTATGCAAGGAAGAAATACATGACTCCTAAGATGGGCAGGAGAGACTGCCTCTCCTTATTTAGCATCGACCACGCCCACTCACCCTGTCTCGGCTGTGACATTCGCAGTGTAAACAAACCTTGCTTCTCACCAACTCAGACCACGATCTTTGTTCATTTTTACTTTACCTACTTCAAAAGTGTTATCTTTACAGACAGTCACGAGACAGACACAAGCTTTACTTCATTCAAAACTCAAATTTGAAGAAAAAGGTTCATTTAAGTCCGAGAAGGGAACCTGCTTCTTCGATCATTCACAACTTCACTCTCACGTTTTGAGCAGATGTTTGGTTTTAAACTATAGACTTTTGTGAAGCAGAATGTGCTGGAGAGTGGTTTCACAGCGGAAGTTGTGGTCACGTGGGTTTTGAGGTCACCCTGCGCAATGCTATGCGCAGTCGTCCAATATTTGGGTTCAAAATGGTTGATTGTGACAAGAGTGGAGGAGATGAAGGTAGGGCAAAGGTTTATCGCAATTTTAGGTGTATTCAGCAGAAAGTGGCGGACAATGTGGTGACAGAGGCTTCAAGGAGAGCTTTGCAATGAGTTCTAAACGAAATAAAGGTCAATATGACGGCAAAATCGCCGGATTATATGACCTTGAAGACACGATAGGCCGTGGCCACTTTGCAGTTGTCAAACTCGCCAGGCATGTCTTCACCGGCGAGAAGGTGGCTGTCAAAGTCATCGATAAAACAAAATTGGACGACGTGTCGAAGGCACATTTATTTCAGGAAGTGAGGTGCATGAAGCTAGTCCAACATCCAAACGTGGTGAGGCTCTACGAAGTCATCGACACGCAAACGAAGCTTTACCTCATCCTCGAACTGGGCGATGGAGGAGACATGTACGACTACATCATGAAACATGACAAGGGACTTGACGAAGATGTTGCTCGGAGATACTTCAATCAAATCGTCCAGGCTATTCACTACTGTCATAAACTTCATGTGGTCCATCGAGACCTAAAACCGGAAAATGTGGTGTTCTTTGAGAAGCCAGGAATAGTGAAATTGACAGACTTTGGGTTCAGTAACAAGTTTGTGCCAGGCAGGAAGTTGGAGACGTCTTGTGGATCCCTCGCCTACTCCGCTCCCGAGATCCTGCTTGGAGATTCATACGATGCCCCAGCCGTGGGTAAGTGGGTTTGTTTATTTCTGGACGCTGTGACAGTTGTTTATTAAGATATGTTACTTAGGTTACATGTTGCTTATACTGGAAGATAAACTTTGTTATGTTTTCCAAGCTGACTGCGTGATCACGAGAGGTGAGACTTGAGTCTTGAAACTGAGGGGGAAACAGAGTGAGAGGCAATGCCAAATCTTCTCTGATTTCCCTAATCGTTTAAAATAACTTTGATTTTTTTTTTTTGTACAGTCTACATAAAACAGCCACCCTATTTTAATAAGTTAACTTTATTTGATAGCTGTAGCCTGAAAATGATCTCAGTGTCTCAGTTAAATTATTGCAGTAGATCTAGATCTAAAATATTTTGACAACTGATCCAAAACATTGGAATAGAGTCTACATAAATGTATTTTGTCATTTTATGGGCGGGGGTGGGGTTGGTCTCAATGATGGGACCATCAATCTAGCCTAGGTGAGGGACAAGGGTCTCAGAATTAATCTACATAATATTACTAGCTAAAAGTTCATAATCATATAGCAAAAGAGAAATTTATACAAAAAGGTAGATTTTCTGCTAACGTTAGCTACATCCAGAATTGGAAGCAAGGTTGGTTTAGACCAAATTAGATAAGGGGAGCCCAAAGATCTTCCTTTACACCAGTGAAGATGAACTGAACTCTAACTCTCCTCACAATCAGGGAGAAGCATCATACGTCTACACCTTAAATCATGACATTTTATTAAGACTTGGACACTTTGTCATGGCAACAAGTCATCGAAACCATGATAAGGGACAGGAAAAACAGGGAATTTTATTGTGAAATTTCAGTGGGGACCCTGAAAATGGATTAAACTGGTTAGACCTAAGACGGTTAGGTTATCCAAACCTATCCTTGATTTGATATTAGAAAGATATGAGACTAGCTTCCCTAAAAGTGTTAAAGTGATGTGATAAAGCAAAGTCAAACTCCAGAGCAGTTTTACTGTGACCGTTTGAAAGGGCATAATTTAGCCAAGTATTATATTGCCATTCCAGGGACGAACAGAAAGCCCTTTAAAATCGGGAGTGTCATTTTTGTTGGAACGGGTTTGAAACAAGGTCAAGGGAGCAGTTCTAATTTCGAAGTTTATGGCAACCTCCTGTCTATGGAGGGGATGTGTCGCAGGCTAGGCATATTTCAGGGGAAGTGACATTTTCCTTGAAAGACACATCAAGCTCTGGGATTTAGCTACTGCCTACTCGACTAAATTTTAAAAATTCGAAAACAAAAATCACAACACGTTATAGATCTACTACAGAATTGTACAACGACTTGGAGTTGGAACCATTTTAAAATCATTATCAAGTTTATGACTAATAAACCTGATCATAAATGGAAAAAAAACTGGTCCTGAGAATACATATATTTGACCAGCTTTTTCTTGTGGTTATGAAAAAGACAGACGTTTTATCTCTGATTTTCTCACGTTACTCATCAGACTCATATATGCCAGCCCATATGGTGTCAGTGGTTCCCCTCATATATCCTCCGTGGCAAGTGTTCAAACTGACAAGCTATACTTTCCTTTTATCCTGGGAAGTTGAATTTGAAAAAAAGAAGTTTATACTTAATAATACGTGGCGAAGTCGCTTGAAAGAACTTTATCAGAATTATACAAAGTCAAATTGAAGAGCCACTACTTGATATTTTGTCTGAAAAATTCTTCCTTAAAACATATTTATGTTTATTGTTAAGAGTCTCAAGGCATAGACATTCTTTCAAAGATTTAATTTGAATTAAAATCTTTCCTGCTGATTCATGTTTCTGGAGGTTCAGGTTGCAAATTGTAAAAGTGAGAGGCATACATGTGAGCCACGAGAATTCTCTATTATTACCGGTATTGACAATAGATGGTCACAGATGCATAATCCAACTGGTGGCTGAACATTGTATGTAAGCGGGGTACAATTTCTTATAACTACTTATGATAGAGTCAGATATGCCATTTTTCCTACTTTTGTAGTATTTCCTACTTTTTGGTGGTTTGGGATTGCACAAAGAAAACTTCCCTACATATCTTTAATATATGTTTTAGAATATTTCTATTTTAGTTTCAAGCTATACAAATACAAATTCAATGTCAGATCTCTATTCCAAAAGGTTGTTCCCTCCGAGGTACTTCTACAAGTTCTAGGAAAAAAGTAGGAAAAGCACTCCTACTTTTTCACCAGTCGGGAGTGGTATCTGTGTTATAAATTGCAAGCTTTGCGCTGTTATAAATGTGTTAACCCTTGACCTTTCAGATGTGTGGTCGCTTGGAGTGATCCTCTTCATGCTGGTGTGTGGTGAGCCCCCGTTCCAGGAGGCCAACGACAGTGAAACCCTCACCATGATCATGGACTGCAAGTACCGCATGCCGCCTCACCTCAGCTCCGACGTCCGAGAGTAAGTCAACTTTACTTTAGCCAGGTTCATTTTATCAGGATGACCATGATAGTTGATACCTTGAAAATAGGTATATAATTCCCTGTCAGGAAAATCACGTGGGATTTAACCGTTTGGAAAAAAACAAAGGTAATTTAGTTTTTTGGTGGATTCAGTGATTGTTTAAAATGCGACCTTGCATTTCTTTTTAGACCTTCCAAATTTTCTTGATATCTTTTATGGCACTTCTAACCAATCTAACCAAATCATGACAGGAAGGAAACAAATAAGAAACAGCGAAACCACAGAAAATGAAAGTGAAATGTGAGTGGTCACCTTGGTTACCAATAATGTTGTTTTCAGAAGGTTAAAATGGAATTGGAAGCCTGCAAAGAATGGTTCACCAGAACTCAACAATTTAATTCTAGGGACAACCCATTATCAAAAAAGTTGTGCAAAATTTTAAAATCCTAAGCAGGGGTGGACATAACCAGGGGCCCGAGGCCCTTAAAAAGCAGGTTGGGCCCTAGATTTTCTGGCCTAGGGGCCCGGTTGCCAGAAAATCTAGGGGCCCTCACATATACTATTGTTTGTTATTCATGGATAACAAACAATAGTATATGTGAGGGCCCCTAGATTTGGATATCTAGGGGCCCGACTGGCCCCTGGATTTATAAACTTGCATCCATCAATGCTACGTTAGGAAGATGACTCGATAATGTTGTTAAAGGATTGGCTTTTACAATGTATTACACAGTTTACTGTAAATCACTTTCTGTACAGTATGTATTTTCACAATAACATTATTAACAAGGATCCCCTGGCCATGGCATTGTTTTCTGGCAGAATAATGGGCAAGTATTTAACCCGTTGAGGTGCCCTGGCCTTCCTTCCCAATCCATACCATTAGATAAGCTGAATTCACACATTTGAAGAGGTCAAGTGGTCAAGGCCAGGCCCGGTCAGTGTTGGGAGGGGTTACATAGTAAAATTGACAGGTTAAGGGCACATGCTTTGAGCAACACCCATTGGTTAGGGATAGGGCCAAGTCAGTGCTAGGAGGGGTCACATAGTATAATTGAGTAATAATGTACAGGGTGTTTTTAGCAACATCGAGTGGTAAGGGATAGGCACCAGTCAGTGCTGGGAGGGGTTTAATACATGTATAGACTTGGCAACATTGACAGGTATAGGGCATATGTTTTGAGCTACCTCCAGTGGTCAGGGCTGGGCCCCAATCCGTGCATGTTACCTTGTGTAGGCGTGAATTAATTGTCAATTAGCGTTAAAGACTGGGTGGCGGGGGGGGGGGGGGAATCGTCATTACATGGTTCTTGTTAATATTCATCCCTTCGTTTTGAAGCAGACAGTAGGATTAAGTTTTCTCTTGACCACCCCATAAGATTGCTCAGGGCCTTTACATGGCTTTAGAGTAGTATATTCTTGTTTATCTTACAAAGTAACAGCTACAACTTTCATAGGATTTATGGCTCTGATGCTACTGATAGATACTTCGTCACTGCGCCTAAAGCCCAAAGATAAACTTCTATTCTTGACAACATCCAAAGAGGGCGATTAAACCTTTAGTCAGTAAATTTCAGAAGAAATGATTAACTTTAAAAAAAATAAAATAAAATGGGAGTGAAGTCTGGGAAAGTTCAGCAGTCCTACTCTGGTTATACCTCAGTCGGGGTGTCTTCAAATTAATATTTTCATTTTTCTAGCAACGCTTATTTATTTGACAAATCTATGGGAAAAGCATTTTCATGAAGATGAAACTTGCCATTTTGCTGTTAGGCTCGACCCCTATAATTCCCGTGCAGCGTCCAGATTCAGCTGGTCGCCCTGTGACGTGAATGTCATGTTTTCGGCTTAATACCACGTTTCTGCGTGCTTTTAGGGAGTTGACCTTTTTCGGTCCCATTAACAGCACGTGTCACGTTGCGGAGTCGGTCGGGGGTATTTTTACCACCAGCCTTCGCCTTTCTGCAAAACCCAATTTAACGGATCAAATTTTGGTCAGATAATTTCAATTTTTCTCTGGTTCCATCTGAAATCGGAATTTTGTTGTTAATTTTATGTCTGGTACTAGGAAGTAAGACACACCGTGCGTTGTAAAAAAAAAAAAACGAGTATTTCTTCTTTTGTTGTTACATTGGAATATTTTTAATCTATCTGGGTTACTATTATTCTTTTTTATAAGCATAACGCTAACAATAACTCCAAGCTGTATCAAAGGATGTATCCACTATCACAATAAATGATAACAGTTTTCGTTGCATCTCCTTTTAACGATTATTAAACAAACGAAAAGGGGACATACCTGATCATCACATTATTGTTTATTTCGGTCATCTGACATCCCCAGACAACTTGAGCAAGGAGATATGTATAAAACGATGTATCAGTAAATGATAAAAAGTTGTCTGATATTGAGAGAATTCGAGGAAGTACCCCTTGACACGACGCCATATCTCCTTATCTCAATAACAGCCTACCGTGCTGGCCTATTATATAAAGGACTCGAAACCTAGAGTGGATGCAGGTTCTCACGAGTTTATGTCAAATAGGAGCCAATGGTGACATGTATAAAAGAAATGCAGATCTCTATAATTCGTGTTAGAGATAAATTCCTTTTTGGTATCAGCCATCCACACTGATAATATGTCTGTATAGAATAGTCTAACTGTACCCAAATTTGAGAGCCAACATGGTTAATTTTAGTGGAATTTCTTTTAACATAACATTGCCAGCCTCGATTGCAAAACCCTGGCATTCAAAGTGTATTACAAATTCTTTGGGAATGAAGAAACTCATTTACCCAAAGGAAGTAGAATGATTCTAATATACATGTAATGTATTGCTGGTGTTTTTTGCTTACGTTCATAATGAGAACAGGCCTATGTATAGGGTGGTTTTATCCTAGACATCTTGATATGAGGAAGTGAAGTATTACTGTTTTGGGCGCTCCATGACGGTACAGTCGTGACAGTACGGTCATGAATCACTGCACAGCCGTTCTCCACCCATTCTTTGCGAAATTAAAAGAGTCATTTTAAATTTAATAAACCGACTAAATATTCATACCTCATTTATTACTGAACGGCCGAAGAACTCCTGAGCGCCCCTGTCCCAAACATTGAACAATATTGCTCATAGTTTCGATATCGGGCAGATTTTGATGTTCATATAAATGATCATACTCTCTGAAAACAGTAAATTAAAGTGCTATTCACAAATCAAAATTGGGGTTTTTTAGGCGTGTGTATTTCTTTTCCGTAATCGTGGTCTCCCTATTGAGAGCAACCTCCATTCTGAAAGAACGTTAAAACCCAGTACCCTACCTCCACCAATCTTTCAAACCCAGCAGGTGATGCACGATTCATCTTCTGAGGGCACAGATTTTTAGTATTTTGTGCCCGGTTGAAGTATAAACATGTCCGTAATATTCGCACGATTTACAAGTTTATTAAGAACGCAAATTTGCTAGATTGATAGTCCAGTTGTGATAATGGCAAAATTCGTGTAATTTCTTTGTTATAATAATCCCATCCCACATTGGGTATATCTAGGGTTGGACAAAATGACTGTTTAAGCCATCCTTGTTCCCAAAATTTGGGCTGGCTGAAATAAGCAAGAATTATGTTTTCTATATCCTCAAATACTATTTGAACATTATGATTTCTCAAATTTCATCAATTGACAGATTTGCAGGTTTTCCAGCCAATCAAAATGATGTATTTCAGGGCAAAATAAGACATTATAGGCTGGGCTGACAGGCTTTAACATTGGTTCCTATGGGAAAAAGGCCAAAATATTAAGCTGCATTTTACACATTTGAAGAGCAATCTGTCAACCAAATTGCTTTAGTTATTTTTGTATTATACAACTGTCTTCAGGGAACAAGTTTTGAAACAATTTTGAAAATATTTCATAGTAAACCTAAATGTTGGTGTAAACTGGGATGGACTTATTGTAAGCAACCTCCATTCTAAAAGCAATCAATCCTCAAATGGTTTGAAGGTTATAACTCTTCTAGTCGAAACTGCACATAAAACCGTAATATACCTGCCCTCGAAACATAGAATAGTAAGAAAGGGTCGTATACCGTGACCATTTTAGTCATCTGCCGAGAGCTTTTTTTTGTACGTGAGCCAAGTTAAGTACTGAATTAGGAGCCTCCCATGCTGGTTCAGTGCTAAACATGGGATCTAAGTTCTAGACGGCTGTATTTAGCGGGTCTGCCAATAATACGACTATCAGTGCGGAAAGCTGGAACAAGTCCCTGGTCCCTCCAAACCGCCGAGTTTGCTCAGACGTGCCAGTTTTACAGAACAATTTGTGCTAACCCGCATAAGTTTGATATGCGAGGTTACCATTTACCCAGATATTAAGTTGTGATATTTACAACAGTATACAAGTGAGGGATAGGGGTCTTGATACGTTTATACAATTAATAAAAAAAATACGAAGAAATATTGTAATGGATTTTGTTCCTACATGCCCTTAATGGCGAGAACTTGGTCAGTTTTAATTTATTGATGTTTCATTTCAGACAAATATATGTACATGTATTAATATGATACTATAAATAGCTCCATAATAGGTATCACGGTTAAAATACTCTTTAAGTAATGATGACAATTACCTCTTTTTAAGCTTAGAGATTCAATAAAGGAAGTCCTATGTCAAGACGAAGAAAAAATGGCCTATCCCATTCTAGAGTTTTAGTCATGACCATCGATCGGATCTAATAATAGCCTTTGCATTGACCTATGATATATGAAATGAGAGATAAAAATATTAGTGACAGATTCAAAATCGCGAAGGCAGAATAAAACTTGATACGTTGCCATAACTATGGATTTAAACTCTGTTTGACAGCCAAATCCATAGAGAAAAAACACGTCTGTTCTTAAATCAAACACCATATTTTGTATCAAGCTATCGCTACAAAATATTTCTCAACAACTTCAGAAAAAAAAATCAAACTGAACAGCAGCAGCTGGCCAGTTGAGACGGGTCGACATGCAGACAGCACCTTGGTCATTCTTTTTAAAATCAATGGATATTAAAACAACTTTTTTTTCAATGAATTATTATGGTTTTGTTTCAGTTTGATCTCCCTCATGTTGGTGCGGGAGCCGCGAGATCGAGCGGCGCTGGAGAAGATCATGAACCACGCGTGGCTGAAGGTGTCAGGGCAGCTGCCGCGGGGCTCCTACATGCCCCTCATCTACGGCGAGAACCTGCCCCCGGAGGACCACGAGTACGTGCTGCAGCGTATGGTGGACGGCAAGATCGCCACCATGGAGGAGATCGTGCAGTGAGTAGGGGATGGGAGTGGTGGAATTGAAAGTATATATCAAGTGTGTTTTTTTTTAAAAAGAAAAAGGGCAGATATCGTTTCAATTCGTCGTTTCAGATGTTAATTATTCAGGGTTGTAAGCTATCAGATTTTGTCTGATTTCAGATTTTTTCATGTCCTCACCTCAAATAACCATTCAAAATTAATTTCTATGCATTACGTTTTTTTTTGTTTTTTTTTTAATTCAACTAGCATTTTCAGATAATTTTAAAATTTCATTCTTTAACCCTGACTTACGTCGCTGATTATTGATGTAAACCAATCTATTTACACGAAAACAGAAATATGCTAAGGATTTAACTTTTCTGAATTCTTGAAGCACATGCATAATACCAAACAAATCCAGTTATCATCAGACTGGCGAGGCAGCTGCAGGTGGAACTGCTGACCTGAGGTTATTTCTAGCCCCAATTAATTAAAGTCATTATGATCCAATTAGCTAATAGATAATTATTTTGGGACCATTAGAGTTAGAGATTGGATGACATTAAAGTCACGCCGAAGTATTACAAGTACGTACGGTAATATACCGTGGGCTGGTTTGAAAATGCTGACGTTGCAGAAAAGATTTGCACGAATTATGAAGGTGATGATGTTTGATGAGCGGACAAATTGATCTAATTACATGTTCTTCAGTTGAGTGCATTGCATTTGGAATACCAAAAAAGTGGCCACCGTCATGATTTCAGCTTGAAATGAAAATGTCTTGATCATGTGAATGCAGCCTCGTTAGTTATTTTAAAGTGTTTTTGAGTATCAATTCATTCATTGTTATGGAATGGATTGCGTGGGATAATGCAAAAACTAAATGTACAAACTTAATCCACTGTACATGTGGTTATGCCACAAAATAGTATGCCCTGAAAGCGGAGCAATTTAACAATAATCTCTCAACGCAGAAATATCTAGGACTCGAGCAAGGAGTTAATTGGTAAAAGGGTAGATATCGCTATTAGATGTACGTCATAGCTAAGGTTTGAATATCTATTGGGATCGTCTTTTAATGTCCACCAATTCTACAAAAGATAACCAGAAAATCCACGACACATATCCATAACTATGTGATTTAATGAGAAGAGAAACTTTTTGTCGAGTGGCTCGATAACGACCATATGTTATCGGTAGGAGAAATAGGGAGTAGGGCAGATACTAATACCTTGGGTTATCCTTTTGAAGCTAATAAGTTGAGGAGAATAATGAATAATGAAGCTAATAAGTTTCGTAAATGTGTTTTTTCAATTTAAACTATATCAGGTATCTGGGCCAAGTTTTCATATTTTAGTCTGGTTTCAGTTTTTTTGACTCCCAATACCTGAGACCGTTACCTTTGATAATAACTTTCAGAAATCAGTGCTTACAAGTTACCTGGGGTTTTGTGACATTCTAGGATATTTTGATATGCCCTGTATGCAGATTCAGATTTTTTTTCATTAACCCTGACTTACATCCCTATATCTGAAATGTCTCGTTTCTAAAAATTTATGAAATCTGAAAACCAATTATATGTATGATGAAAAAAATAAAGTATGATTAAATGTGTTAACTCCAACTTGTGCAGGTCCCTGGAGGAGGACTCGTACAACCACATCACGGCCACCTACTACCTGCTGGCCGAGCGGCGGTTACGGCGCCACCACGAGCAGGCCCAACACATGGCGGCCTGGGACAAACAGGACGGGGGCGGGGCCAAGACCCCCGGGGCGGGCGGCAAGAAGGGCCAGTTAGCGCCCCTAGCGCTGTCCCCACGGTAAGCCACGGTCAAGTTGCCATATAACTAGTTGTCAGTGTTTGTATCTGTGTAAGGCCAACAAATGGGGATTTCAGGATCTGTATGGGTATGCTCTAGATTCAGTAGCAGGTCGTAGACTTTCTTGCTGCGATCAAATATAATTTACCGGTTATCAGTGTAAATGCCAGGTAATAGTGGAAGAGAAAGTTAGCGGCATGTACAGTTATAACGAATGGTTGGTATATTTCTGCCATCATGCCTCTTTTCCGTCCAGTTTCTTCAGAAATAAACATTTTCCCGCAAAAACTCCTGACATCCTTATTCGTTGAGTTGTTGGCATTACACACTCGTTTAAGTTGTTGTCACTGGGGAATCTGTAATCATTCTTCAGAACATTTTGAATTTTCTGATATATTTTGAATTTCTGCTAATTGACCTTCATTCAATTTGTAGTCCCGTAAATGGTGTGATTCATTGTCATATATATGTCAACAGGGTTGCCAGTACAGATAATTTCAGGTTTTCAGGGTTTTTTTGTGTTTAAATAAGTCATCGTCTAATATCAACTAAAGTATTACACATACAAGGTAAGAAATGGTTTTGGAAATGATTTAACTATTTCAGGCCTTCCTGGCACCCCTGTGTCATAGAAGATGTGGGATGTTTACATCTCAGAATAGACTATAGACAATCTGATACATTACAAGATGTACACACATACGGGTGTGTTATTCGTGACAATGTTGGGGAGGTGACATTGAATGTCTTAAGTTCTCTAACGAGTGTAAATAACCTGTCTGCTGTGTGCTTGGGTTCTTTGACCTAAGGTCAGTTCTTGTCATCAGTACGAAATCCGCGGGATTTGACTACGGATTAACAGAATGATATTTAATCATTTAGTTATAATGGTAACAAAGAGTAAATATCACTTGGCAATAGAGTGTATATAAAAGTCTGTTCTATTTAAAAGAATTGACCTTTGGTCTTTGGCTGTGCCCTGTTTTGTGTATCATGTAAATATCCCAAAAGAAATATTAATTAACTCTTCTGCGTTTAAGTGTATTGTGTTGAAGGGGACGTGTTCTCAGGTATAACTATTACTTATTTTCGAGAGAAAAAATCCCAATTCTAGTACGTTTAATGGCATCTTCAATTATTCTGAGCTCACAATAAATTGAAGGTAACTTAAAGTTCGTAAAGAAAAAAGTATTTGATTTTAAGATAGAAAAAAACAATCCAGAATCGTCTTTCGAGGTTGTTCTTCTCTGCAAAGAAGCTGTGTTTTTGTACCGACTTAAGCTTAAGGAAAACGCACCAATAGAATTGCCTTTGTGTTGTCTCTTCCCTGAATGCTGACCAATCGGCAGGAGTGCACGGCAAAAGTTGATCGATGGCACGGTCCATAAGTGCACATGCGAAGACCCCAGCGACGAGTGTCCATGGTAACTAGTCCAACCCGTGATTGTGTCTCAGCAAGTCCACAGACCCACTTGTAGAGTCTTCCTTCTCATCTTCAACTTCCTCCTCCGCCATTCTGGTAGAGCTAAAGATCTACACGAGCAGAGGCACTAGTACACTGCTTTACCCATTTCTATACAGAAAAATGAGCATTTATAAGTAGTAACGATCCAAACAAGTAAAAGTGGATAATTAACACATACTTACATCAATGCTAAGTAATTTAATGGATGCTTAATTGTAGTATTTTTAATTCTCACAGGTGCAAAATAACCAAATCTTCACTTGAATTTTACTTTTTGTGACTGAATTAAGACAAGGATTTTAACGTATGCCGTTAGTGTTTACTACTGTTTGCTCAGTTTTCTTTATGAAAATGGGAGAGGTACTGCAGTGCTTGTATTTATAAATCGTCCTCCGTCAGTACCTGAAGAAGGCACAAAGTCACAAAACTGGCCTTTCCCAACTAGTTCAATTACACTTAGCATGTACAACCGTTGAAAGATAAGTTTTATACCTCGCACATAAGACCTCAAAGTAAGATTGATGTCCACGACAATCCATTCCCTAAACCTTTTAGTTGGGCGCAGCATCTAGAAAAAATAGACGGTTCATCCCCCCCCCCAACACACACACCTTTGCATACCCTGCTTCAAGAGTAAGGATTTCTAAGAAATTATGAATTAAGTAGTGTGTGATATATGCCTAATTCGTCTGTAAGTCCAACTCTTAAATCTAGTCTTTACAGACTATCGAGTGCATCTTACCTTGCACCATGATCTGTGCCACATCACTCACAGAAATAGTGTACCTGCAAATTTCAAAGATAATTATGTTTGTACCTTATATATCTTTTTTGCATTTTATTTGGCATTTAGTTCCTTAATTTCATATTGCCACCGTAAATAAATTCCTGAGAACTGAACGTTGTGACACAGCGCTGTAAGCCCTAGCTAGGTTCTCTGTCCTTGGCCATCCCATCCAAACCCAACCCTTTTCTCCCTCAGATAGAACCCAGGTTGTACATAATCTTGGATATAGAATTAGATGATCTCAACGTGCTCAATATAAGTCCGTTTACGGCATAGCCCAAAGAAATTCGCTTTCAGGTTACTCGCTACAACCACCCGATTTTGTTTACAATGGTTTTCTACCCCGTGATCTAGTCGGATTCTCTTTCCTTCGTTATTTATGCAACCCATGATAAGAAATCATTTTCTGTCGATCTCTTTTTTTGCCTGTGTGCATGATGTTGCCCTTGTAAACATTGTCTGGTTTAGTCTTGTCAAGTTGTGAGTCTTTGTCATACTAGTAGCATAGATCTAGAGCAGTGAGCGTCTTTGCCAAAATTGGGAGCAGAGAATTGCAAAGTCCAGCTGCAAACTTAAGCTCTTCGGTTACTTTTGCTTGTCTTGTTCCGTCCAATGCATTGGTGTTCTAACAGAAATTCATATTTTGTGAGATATTGTTTTGAAACCTATTCTGTTTTTCTTTCTTAGCAAAAGACCCTCGAACGATGTTGATTGGTTAGGCTTTCAGGTGTTATAATTATTCTTTCAGATTATCATCTTTTGTGGTTGATTATTTTCCAGTTGTTGAACTTGAAATGGATGTTAGGAATAAAAAGAAACCTGAGTCATTATATTAAAATGATACGGGAACTATTATTACATTTGTTATCAAGAATACTGGATTAAGGTTGAAAATAGATATTCTAGAACCTTGATTAGTTTTTTGATTCCATTTTGTTTTAGTACCTTACAGCCTCGTGACACATGTGGGAACTGGTGCTATCCCGGATTTCCCAAGATGTACCGTTTAGTCTAATGACATGAAACCACTAACACATTTCTTTGTTTACAGAGACAAGTCGCCCTACACAATACCATTTCCGAACATGTTTTACGTTTGATTAATTTGTCGATTTAGTGCATTTAGTTCAATTCTAACCTTGACTTTATTAATTGAATTTGGGAAACCAAAGTTCTAGATTTATCAAAAAGGCATTACCTTTGAATACAGTTTTAACCCTCCGAAATTCTAGTAAAAATTGTTAACGTCGACACCAAATTACATGTTGAATATTCGACTAAGTCATAATGCATACAGAATATGGGATGGTTTCTCTGTCGAGTCAATTTTGAATTATAATCTTTTACACACGCTGCCCTCTGAAACTCAGGAAAAGTAATGTCTACATGAGAGAGTGTGTTCTCTGTTGTAACGTGTGCTAGCGACACCTCTCCAGGTAAAATACTTCTGAATAGCAAATAAAACTGAGGTACCTCCTGTAGCTCTGGATTTCCACGACAGTGGCGCTGGTGTGGTCCTACATATTCTAAGGGACATTTGTCTGGTACTTGGCTGATTCTGATTTTAGGAAACAAACATTTTGGGTGGAGGTGTTTTAGTCGAGATTTGCTGTGGTGTTACTGGTGTGGGCCAAATATATTTTTTTGGCTGATTCTTGGAGACAAAGTTGCTATGTATTCCAGCATGTTAGCATAAGCTAAAACACACTTTTATCGACCATGAGCTTAAGAATGTGACTCAATAAAAGAGAGACAATTATAACCCCCCCCCCCCCCCCTCCACAAACAAAATTCAGAAAAATAGTGCTAGTAGTTGTGAAAAATGGGAGGGCCAGCGCATTTATTGAGCAAATATATGACCCAGAGGATTGGTGTAATACAGAGTCAATGCTCCGAACGCATAATGGTACGTTAATTGGTAACATATTATATCACAAAATGTCGGTATAATATTGTCCTTTCTTAATAGCCCTACCGTAAATAAAGAAAACTGATTTTGAATAATTTTTAACTTATTTCTGGAATGTTGTTCTAGAGAAAACAAAAGAGAGTTCAATTTAGACTTGCACCGTTACCCCCAATTTTACAGGCGATAAGAATTTCCAGCTCCAACTCCAAGGTATGTCAACTGTATTTCATGCTTTGGAAAATGAGGAGGAGGAGCTGAATCAAATGACTTGTAAAGTGCATTACTTCTTTACCTAAAGTTGACTGCTTGAAGACCATTATTTCACGTTATCTTCTAGAGTTCGGTGACTGCTATGGGGCGGGCTTTCTATCCCAATAATCATTATGGTATATAGATAAAATGCACTTTTGTATATAATATGATAAGAGTTATATTCACTTGTTACAATTTCGCATTATAACTGTAAATTGCTTTCCCCTCATTTATGCTATAGACGTAAAGAGTATATTACTCCTGCGTCACAGAATCTAATACCCTTTACATACTAGGCTCAGAATGCGTACATACTCCCATACCTACCCTTACAAAGCATACCCAAGTTTGAAGGGTTGTATTGTAGTTCTCTAATATAATATTCGACCCGATCTCTCAATTTCTAGTTTTTCGAAAATGGCAAGCCGCTGGTTTATTGGTCCTCTGCTGTTTGTATCAACCATACACGATTTCTTTCCAAGTTTATTTTTGTTGGTTTTCATAGCCATCTTTTTTGTTTGTTATGTTACGTTCCAGTACAGTTGTTTGGTTTAAATTAGATAAGCAAAACGTCTCGGAGTGAACCATATTTTATTTGAAGTACTACGCGTTCATTTTAGATGGAATGCTTCATTTGCCATATAGGAATATTCTAAAGCAGTAGTTTCGCATAATGAATAAAGCTTAATCGCTCAGCTTTTCAAACCTACGCTTTGAACATGAAACCTTTCCTCGAGTTTAGTCAAACGAATTTGATTTCTGTATATAGTGAGAAAACATTATTGAATTATGATCCAATTATCAATATTTAAAAACTAATATTTTGAACATTTTTTTTATACTTTTGTTGTTCATGGATGCCACACTTAATGCTGATACTAATATTTATTAAGTTAAGGGGAAACGTTAAATAGATTCTTGCATTTTTGCATGGGGAACCATCCGAGGAGGAATAGGTAAAGGGCCACTTTTTCAGACTGAAGCCATTGATTGTTCACCAAAATAGTTGCCAAGTGATGCTGATCGCTTTGTCTCTGGTTTGTATGTTGCAGTGCCCAGTCTGCGGACACCGGCCTCAACCAGCTGGACCGGGCCGCACGGCACCAAAGTTTGGTGGACTCGCTGGTGTCCCCACCCGGCACCCATCCGACGACGACGACGTCGGCTGGGCCTTCAGCACGCGGCATCCCCCACAGTCCGAGTTTTCCGCAGCGCCACATCCCCCGCATCCAGGAAGAGTGCCTCGTCGAGGAGGACGAAGAAGAGATGCTGGTGGACGAACAGGTGTTGGACGAACAGGTGAGGTCCGCGGAGGGGTCTGATGAGTCGACACCGCCCGGGTCGGGCTCGGCCTCAGGGTCCCCTGCGCACGGGTCGCCTTCTCGCCACCACCACCATTCTACCTCTGGGGCTGCACGGAGGACCGGAGTCCGCCCGCTGCACACAGTCCGGAGCTCACCCCAACTGCTCAACCAGATTTATGAGGAGGGCGAGTCGGAGGATGATGACACTCTGCACCGGCGGTTAAACCTACATCGCAAGGCCATCGCGTCCCCAGAAGTCATCCGCAAGTACGAGCACCGCAAAAAGCGGCTCACTTCTGGGAATCGTGGCACCAGCTGTTCTAGTTCAGACGCCAGCGATACGGATGAGACTGACAGCCGAAAGCGCAAGGAGAAGCTGAAGCAGAAGTTCCATCGGCGCGACAGCAGCGACCTGTCGAGTGACAATGATGGTGGCCCGAATAGTGGGGGGAATGGTCCCAGTGCAAGCAACAGGTCCTATTCCACTGGAAATGACTCTGGTAAAAACAACCGCGATAACAATAAGGACAACAAAGACAAGGGCAGCAGTAGCAAAGGTGGAAGCAACAATGAGAACAGGCATGGCACGAAATGTTCTAAGGAACGGCGGCACAGTATAGCCAGTCCCGGTGCCAAGCAAGCCGTGAGTAACAAGCGGGACCCTGCTTGTAATAGTAGTGAAAACCTGCCCCAATTTGACCTCGGGCGTCGTATTAGCACGCTGAGCGTGGGCTCGAACTTGTCCAACCTGAGCCTGGCCAGCATCAACTCACGCAGTAGTAAATACCTCGTGGAGTCCTCACCCAACACTCCCCGCTCTCAGAGCGCTCAGTCAGGGGCCGATGTCGATGCCCTGAATGAGGAAAACCGTGCACGCACACGCATTATCCATGTGCGCTCAAAAGAGTTTAGCGACCTCAGAGACCGCTTTAGTAACTCGCACAAGTCGGACCCCTCTCTGGGCTGTCGCGAGCCCCACACAAAGCTGCGGCGCCGCTCGAAGGATCGGATTAAAACAGACATCAACCGCAATGGGCTGATAGCTCGCAAAGACGGCAGCTTCTCCGAGATGGAGGATGCCTCACAGCAGCAAGACCCTCAGACTCAGAATATCGTGCAGAGTGGTGTGGTCACCACCAAATGTTGTAGCCTTGTCTGATGAAGTGTACCCCTAGTCCAATACTAGTTAACCTTTGACAGGAAACACATTTTACACCCCCATTCTCTCACCTCTCCCTACCTCTAACCGCCACTTTTTACTCCTTGCACCGAGACTTAGCACTAACAAGTTACAATGAAAACTATTAGAACTACTTCTCAGAGAAAAATACTAGCAAGTACAGTTCTTTACCGTCAACTAGACAACTTTGGACCTTATTATTCACTACGTAGAACATGACCCATTTTACGGCCATTCACCAACAAAATCCATTGCCTAGAGCTTTCCAGGTGTTTTATCAGGAAAATCAAATAACCAAATTTCTCTCTCCAAAAAATGAAACCCAGTATTCTGGTCAGGTTGGTTTTGCCAAGGATTCGACGTTTGCCCTAGTTCTTTCAAACACAAAATATATATTTCTTTCCCTCTACTTCTCAAATCAAATGCAGCAATTTGAGGGTAGATTTAAAATTTATGAATGAGAAAATATACAGTTTAGCGTTTGAAAATATAAGCATTGTCAAACATCTGTAATTTACCCCAGATTGGTTACCCTGGGCCAAAATCGTAGGCAAGTGGTTGATGTGTGACGACGTAAATGTCTAATTCTCAACAAACGTGAAGAAAATTGTCATTTTAGGTCTAGTTATGTGGT
The DNA here is from genome assembly GCA_936440205.1 of Lepidonotus clava. Lineage (NCBI taxonomy): Eukaryota > Metazoa > Annelida > Polychaeta > Phyllodocida > Polynoidae > Lepidonotus > Lepidonotus clava. Next base: position 28,494,825 of record OW387140.1, read on the forward strand.
ATTTATGTAGTGGGTTATGGGTTAACACCAAGTCTCTGTAGTGAGTGATAGCAGCCTGTCGTCATAGGTTCTTGGTGCTCGTGGTTGCCTTTCGTAAAGACCAGTTCACAGCCCTGAAGACACTCGCCCTAATCCTCGCACCTCTCCACTCAACATCACCGCTAACAACACCACCAACAACAAAATGTCACAACAACAACAACAAAGTCATACCCACATGTCATTGTTACCCCCCAGCATCTACAACTTCTCTTGCCTACTTTCTCCATTACTGGTGATCGTTTTGTCCTGAATTGTTCACCAATGCACAAGGCTTGCCGGATGGTTGCCACGTCATGACGTTGTCTAGATACATCGCTCCTGTGCTAAGAAATCAGAGTCTGGTTCTAGGACTCAGTCGTCAGTAGACTTCAAAGTGGACCCATCTATGAGCTCAGGTGGTTTCCCTGTTAAGTCTGAGGACTTTTAAATGTCGTTGAATTTAATTTCCCTCTAGGTGACCTGCACTGTAATGTCAGTGATTTTCCACTATTATACAGCAAATTACACTGACATCTCAAAGGATTGCACTGTCATTTCGGTGTGGATACGGATTGCACCAATATTTCAGTAGCTTAACTGTTGTGTCAGTAAGATATACTGTTAGGTAAGGTAGCAGAACTATCATGTCTGATTAAGTAACACTTGTCTGGCAACTCAGCTGTCATGTTGAAGTGAACTCCATTTTTATGTCAGGGAGGTACGCTGGTAAGTAACGTTTACTTTCCACTGTCAGGTAACTGGAATTCACTGTCAAGTCAGTCAGGGAGCTTCAATTTTGTCAGGTCAAAAATTGTGCCAAGATGTCAACCCAATGACGTGTTCTTTTAATCAAGTTTGATGCATGCATTTATCACATTAAAAGTTCCTTTTTAATTGGTTTTCCTCGGGAGAACCTAATGATTGAAAGTCACCGTTTTTACCCGTAAGTAGCACCTGTGGTGTTATATCAGACGTGTTTTTTTTATTACCAATGCCAATGCTATCCTCTAAACCAAGGCCACATAACTGATCAATGTTTACGCGCAAACCGACAAGAGGATCGTATTGTAACCGGTGTTGAACAATTGCGTGTGGCTTCCCTTGAGAAAGAGGGAGAGACAGCACATGTATTTGTACCTCAAGCTGTTTTTATATTTAATGGTGTAATAATGATGTGACTCTAGTCCAGGAGAGAACATATTATCCTAACTGGTCTAAAAGTACAAATATGAAATAGTAAGAGGCAGGTAGAGGGTGGATTAGGAAGAAAACCTTATTAGTTTGAATGGAATATATGTTATTAAATTATTATTGCATCTTATTCTTGGGAAAGTTGGGAAATATAAAAGCAGAGGTGTGCAAGGTTTATCTCATACGACGTGAAGCGTTTACTTCACATAACATATATGAAAGTATCCCCTTCACGTAAACCGCCACTAACTCTCTCAACTCTGTCGCAAAGTTTAGCATATCATTTAATCGTAGCTTGTCGCCCGTCAAAATGGAGTATACTGATAAAGAACTTTGCTGAAGTCAGCAGTGCTTTCTGACCGCTCTGAACTAACGACTCGTCCATAAAACAAGAGTGTTTTGTGGACGGCGACAGAGTCGGATGTCTCGCCTTGATTCCGTCGTGTGTGCTAATTGATGATAAAACCCAGAGCCAGCCAAATGTCCATTGTGCGTAGGTGAGACCCCCTCCCCCATCATCCCTCAACTAACTTCCTTCTGTCAGTTTAGTTATTCTCAAATGAAATTATCTCAATACATTTTTCTTTACTCAGCTCTGATAAACTCACATACTGTCATAGATGGAAGTCCTGGTAGATTTACTCAGTCATGGAAAGGTTATTAAAAGAGACAATTTCAACAGTTGTTTTATGCATACTACCGATTCAAGTACAAGAATAGTCATTGTTGTACTTTATGAAATCTGGTTTCAACAAATTTGTCTAGGAATGTCATCCATATGCGTTACTCAACTAACTGAACACCTAAACCACACATAGCTTGCTAGTAACAAAGAAAGGCCAAAGTGTATTTCCTTGACTTGGTAATAGGCTGTGCTTTGACAATTCATTGTCGTGGTACTGTTGTGTTTCACTACATGTGTATATGTACTCTAACCGAGTTCTGAGCACAGACCGCGTCCTCGATGGCCCTTGTTAAACAGTGTGTGTTCAGGGAAGTCAACCTTTTCTCAGTTTTTCTGCAATCTTCAAATGTCGTATGGCACGGTGTTCTTGTCCCTACGCTGGACATTGGCGTTTTTCTAAGGGACCGCTGATAATTAGATGACTTGTGTTTTGAAGGAATAGTTTTAGCGAGATGCACTATGTTCATTCCCGAGAGCACTCTTTTGGTTAAGTGATATTCAAGTTTGAAGTTGCAAGTCTGTACCTTTTTAGTCAGTGGTTGGGCATCAACAACCTTTTTCATAGTCAAAGAGTAGGATATTTGTTGGTTAGAACCTATATTCTTAAAATAAATTTCCAACTTTTACTCAAGCTGGACATTTGAGATACATTATAAAAATTAAATTGAGGTGTAAGGCACGGAACCTTTCCAGTTTTAATATAGGATTCCATATTTCAACTCTACCACGAACAATACTTTGAACTACTTTAGACTACTGTTCGCTTTCATTTTCACCCGAAACAGGTTAGCGGTCATAAGATAATCTGAAACAAAGTTTCAAAAGTATTAGAATAATCTACGTTCGATCAGGTCAATACACATACAAAATCACAAAATCTTTCATCCAAAATAGTCCTTTCATGTTAAGTCTACCCACCCCCATCCCTCAAAATGCTTGTTTGTGAATGTATTGAAGGAATGTATTCATCTTTCGAGTGTTTGGAGTTATATACCCGATACTCCCAGTCATGACGGACGTTTTTCAGTGACATCTATACACAGTTAGTGTGCATTCTTTTATACCTCTTTTCTCTTATCTTATGTAGTATGTAGAAGCATTTTGTACGTGTGAATAGATTCTCATTGTTTATTTTATATCTCTTTACCATACAGAGTCAAGAAGAAGCAGATAATGCTTATGTTACTTGATTCCTCGTACGGGCCCGAACTCTGAAGTTATTGCTGTAGAATAGAAAGATATTTCCCCTCAAAACTGATATAAACCGTGATGTTATTTATCCCAAATTACCTGTTTGGTGCAGGTTTTTATCAAAAAGAAGTTTTATCCAGTCTCATGGTGTCATGTGTGAATATAAATCATGATCTATAACCGTAAGGGGAACTTTTGTCCTGTGAAGCTACACATAAATGATGGACAACAAGGCGAGCAACTCCTAATCTGCTCATGCTATTTATAGCTCAGTAGTCACACTCAAGTGACTCAATGACGTGGTGTAAAATATTTGTAGGATCAAAACCTAATTTAATTAATTTGCGTGTGAGCGAAGTGCAATTTGTATATACTGAAGCAGCAAGATATGAGCCTAACCACAAGAAAGTAATGCCGTTTAGTTAGATTATTATAATCCCCTCCCCTTGAAATAACAGTATTGCTAATCAAATGAATGATGACTGTTCATGCACGTATTTAGACCAGACCTGCACGTTTTACATCCATAATTAAGTCCCGGAAAGTACATGTATGGTAACGATTAACTCAGTGATGTACAGTTAACTACTCAATATTTTAATTGGAGTTCAGTCATGCGACTCTATTATTTATGATCAGGATCATGATAATGATGTAGGACGAAAGTAGATCATAATATTATATAAAAGCCCATATATCCATGCCTTAGCAGTTTGTGACGATTGTAGCAAGGAATGAAACTCAATGATCAACACACCACCAAAGATTATTTATTACCGCATAGTGACAGCCAACCCGATGCTACCGTTTTTACTTGTAGAAAGATAAGGTGCGGTCCGTTGGGAAATATCCTATGGCCAAATATATTGCTGTAACAAAATATCCATAAACAAATAGGAAAAACGTCTCGATCCTCATGAGATATCTAGAATGAGGTCAACCCCTTTCTTAGTTAAACGATACCGAAGGTCTCGGCCCATTCCTTGTATCAGATCTTGGTCTATTATTTTGTATCTATATCTCTGCGCAATCCCATGATTGCGTTTTGCAAACTGCCTATATCTTGTCCTTTGCCGTCATTTCATTTTGGTCCTATAACCGAGACTTTACTAATGCGATTTTATTTATATTCCCATGTCACTTAGTTAGGTATATTAACTTTAAAAATTCTAAAAATTTACGTTTTTTCTACAAAGATCATAAGATTTAAAACAAGTGTGAGTATCACTCCTCAGGTTTTCAGGAATACCAACAAAAATGTTATTTCTTATACACAAGAGCACGTATTCCCTTAGTCTATCTCTAAATAAGTTTCCATTTTCCAGAGTTTCTTTAAAATGTAAAACAACAGTTGTCTACTTTTCTGTAAAACATTTAATCATGAAGGATGATAAAACAACGATATTGACAGAGGTGTTCCTATGATTGTCAATAGGCCTGATATCTAGCGTTAAGTTAGGAGACTGACAACTTAGTGGCTCTATTTATGCTGGCGTCTATCATTGGTGTACATGTACTGGTTCAGCTCAAGTGACTGTAAATACAATAGCTCTGGTGATTTTGAATTGTAAATGGATGTTATAACAAGGAAATCACTCGTCGACAAACAAAGACCTAGAGATAGTTCTGTAAAGTGCTGATAGAATTTTATTATAATCGGCCTCTGCTGTAGCGGTGTTCGTTCTTACTTTGATCTGAGACCAGTGATTAATTGAAGTTACTTAAGGAACTTGCATATGGAATCAAAGTTTGGTCCAACACTGAAGTGGCCCTGGTATTTATGAATAAGGGTGGCATAATAATTATTTGAAGCGTGACATACAGCAATGGTCTCATGCAGTGGCACTCTATGAGCTCTCTTCAGTTGTAATGAACTTTGAATTGTTAACTTGAATAGTGAACTAACTTATTTGTATCATATCATGTTAGTATTCTGGTTAATAGCGCACTTCATATAAATATATGTACATATATGTCACCCCACTGGTATCATGTCATTGTGGCCAATGGTACAAATGTATTTGTTTTGTATCGACAAGTGAAAACTGCAGATTTAGTCTTCTTTTAAGTTCTCTTATACTATTACTCTTACAGTGTAAATTGTTATTTGACACTTGTCTGAACAGTTTGTAAACATTATAAAACACGTGGTGAGATTAGTGTGTTTTTTTTGTTTTTGTTGTCATTGGGAAAGTTAACCTTTTTCCGAATTCCCGTCACCACCTACCAGTGAAAACATATTATAAATATTACCAGTATAACAGAAACCATTACGTTTGGTATGGTTGATGAGGATAGTATCAACTTTTGTCATTAGAGGGCTAGCGTGCCAAGTACTCGTGAAGTCATTGCTTGTGTTCCTGACATCACAAGTGTGTGGATATGTAGACTTCTGTTATATAATTTAGTTTGAATCGGAAAAGTGTTCGTTTAATTTATGCACAAAAGCATTGCCGTCTGGAAAAAAGTGGGAAGCGCAAAAGGCTTCATCTGTCTGATCACGTGAAGATAACTGTCCCTTAACTGTTCCACGTTCTTTGGATTGGACAGACAATTTAAAGGTTTTCTTGAATGGATATTAAATTGATAAAAGTTGAAATTGTTTAACCGACAATAACGAAACAACTGGTCAACAACGTATAATTTGGCCAGGACTTCCTGTTGGTAAATAATGTACTTCTTGGGCCATATAAAGGAAAGATTTCCTATTGATTGGTTATGAAGATTCAGTTAGGATTGTTTCAAATTTCTGCTTGTTGTACATACGTGCAACTAGAAATGAGATGGGAGATTGTAATCAATTATTGTCCTTTCTTTTGGAAATCAAAGGTATCACAATATAATTGCAATTTTGAAAGAAAAAAAAGAAGAATGTATTACTTTGATGTATTTCATGAAGATTATTTTTCTGAGGATTTTAAGGATTTCTACTTAAATTCAGGTTTATGTTAGTTTACTTTATCTACAAAAGTATATTATATTTAAGTGCAGATGCAATAATTTTTCTTTTTTTTTTTATTTAACTTCAGAAATCGCTAATGGTGTTAAGTCGAGATTAATTTATTTGGCCACTTTTGCTAAGTCCCCTGTCCTCTATTTTTCATGAACTAAAGAAGCAGTGAGGGTAAAGCTTTGTAAAGTATTTATATTGTAAATTGCTGCCAGCAGACCGATTGATGATGGAATCAATGCAATGTATGGGTGCAACTTTGTAAGTTATGTACATAATGGTAGACGGTACGCAAACTGAGCATGGATGGTAATAAAATATATTTGTACAGACAATATCTGACTGCCTCATGTTTTGTTCATTGTTAGATACATATAGGAAACTCAAACTTGTTTCTGGCTCATATATTTATAAGACCTCGGTGTCAGGCCTGCGACTTAGATTAGGAAGAAACTCAAACAGCATAGGGTTAACGCTAAAGTCATTTTATTTCTCGTGAATACAAACGTGTTTTCTCATCGTAATGGATCGCAATAAATTTCATGCATTCTCACTCTATAGGAAAAATCCAAGGCGCTTGGGAAGAACTACAGCACTTGGTACTACCCAGAACTGAGCATTTTAGTTCAAGATGAGGTCAGGTCTAATATTTGTAGTCTGTGTAACAATTTGAGTTTAATGATCAAAGGAGATTTAGGGTTGAAGATGATTCATAAAGAAAATGAATGTTGGACGATTTTAAGTTTGTTTTTGTGAGCCCTTAATTATAGTTTTTAGTATTGTAGCTTATGGGAAGGGCTCACTCAATCAGTCATGTCTTTTGTAGGTATTTGGGCTTTGATCTGATTGCCCGGTTACACAATCTTACATACAAGTAGCTACAGGCCTTTGTCCACCGGCATGCATTTGTAAGCAGGACAATTAGTGTGCATCAAGTGTAATTTAGTGGGCAGGCCTCTCCCTTGCACCCTCCCCCACCCCCACTCCTTGAACTCAGTTCAAGGAGTGGGGGTGGGGCAGGGTGCAGTTTGAGAAGCCAGAAGTGGGTTACATAACCAGTACTTGAGCCACAGTCACCTGCATGTGGGTGGGTGCAGGGGACCGGGGCATTGACAGTCCACTCAACATAGTTGGGGGGGGGGGAGGCATTCAGGGTCTAGGCAGTCAGTGTATGCAAGGCCTGGTAGGGGGAGGAGGAGAGAGGGGGGGGGGTCATGGTTGCTTGGGCGCATGGACAGTGATATAGGAGGGAGTCCTATTGGTCAATCAGGTTGACCAATGAGTGTACAGCTGCCCGGGACAGCTGCACTGCCCAATGGACACTACTGGGACCCCCACCTCTATGATGAGATTTCTGATTTCTAGTTAAGGGCGAACATCGATCGTTCCAATGATCAGAACTTTGATAGTCATTTGCTTCTTGTTTTTAAATGAGAAATTGTATTGAAAATACGATAGCATTGTCTAGCACCGTTATTTTAGTTGCTTTGTTGTAAAACGGACATTATTCAGTTGCTGCATTTCCAAAAGTAAAGCATTGAAGTACTAGTGAAAATGCGTAGCTAATACAATCGTTATTAGTCAGGGTACCAACCCAAAGAACAGGGAATTAGCAAATTTTGTCAAAACACAGGGAATTTCATTTGACCAGGTTCTGAAATTCCTGATTCTCAAGATATTAGGGATTCAACTTTTTGTTGTTGGGTTGTCCAATTTTTTCCTGCAGGCAGGGGTTTTTGAATTTTGAATTTTTTGCTGGATATGACAGGGAAAAATTGCAGCAGGACAGGGAAAACACAGGGAATTTGAAAATCGAATTTGGGTTGGTACCCTGATTATTGCACCATAAGATGTTTCTACGTTATGTCCATCCAGTGTTTCTATACTGAAATCGTCAAGAAAATGTAATTCGTGATTCCAATGTTTCACTTATACATGTGTCAGTGAGTGAAATACATTTCAAAAGCTCTACTCACTGCAAGTTTAGGTTCAAGATAATTCATTAAAGACTGAACGCTAAACGAATCTACTATTATGTACACTTGTATAATGTACACTTATATATACAATTGTTCTACTATTAAGCACAGCTAAGGAATATCAGTAAACGCAGAAGAAAACTTTGCCTTTTGAGAGCGCCTTTTCACGCATGTTTAAATAACAGTATGTAACCTCTCAAATTATCACACATTTGATTCACTCCATGCTGACTCCCAGTTATACAATGTGCGTTTGAAATCTTTCAAAGGCAGTTCAGTAACTTTTATACAATCTTAAAGGAAAACCCTTCGGCAGTGATGGAACAAACCACATCACTGCTTGCTTTAGTCACACTTATTTGCGAGATTGATATTACCCTGCAAAGATAATTAGATTTTTTTTTTACCTGTATCAACAACTCTAGTTTGCCTGAAAGCACATGCAGAACTCGATTGCAAACAGAAAATGTATGAAGATAAGAATACCCCTAGGGAGTAATCCCGAGATCCACAAGAGATAAGTTCCAAAGAATTGTACAAATTTCTACCCGTTTGCAATCAGTAGTCGTTGGACCATTTTGTTACACCAGAATTCACAGTGCACAACCATAATATCCCTGTAACATGGAATATTGATTAAGTCGAATGTTCTACGTTATTTCACTGCACACCTTCCACTGTGTAATACAGTTTTTCCAGCCTTTTACAACTTTCCTTCTTATTTTTTCCCTACTATTCGAAAATTTTGCATTTTTGACAAATATATGGTTAACAAACTATAAAACACCATGGTAACAATTAATCTTCATTTGGCATCTCCATAATCATTTATATATCAAAACACCAAACCCATAATCCCTTCCCAACCTAGAACCAGCCAAAGAACCTGCGCTTCTTTTCTTCCTTTCGATACTCAGCATCGGTCTCATCATACGCGTCCCGGTCGTACCCTTCGATGATGTCGGCATCGTCCCCGCGGGCTACCAGACTCTGTGCTGTCTGGGGTAGGTTTCGGTATGCAGCGTCTAATGGTAACACATGCAGGTTCTCCTCCAAGTCGCGGCTGAGCAGACCGAGTTCAGTTAGTAGTTGGGAGGCCTCTGTACTGTCAAACTTAACGTCCTGGCCTGTCTTCTGCTTCACCCAGTCTTCGACCTTGCGCTCCAGGATGGCAGTGGAGATGGCACCTGGTGGCCAAGGGGGGATTATGGTTAAATATGTTTTTAGACGACGTTTCTCTGGACATCTGGTTTCCCAACTGACCCCAGTTGTTAGATATCATCAATAACAATATGGCTACACTACCAAGTCGTTAATGTATTACGTGGTGCAATAAACTCTTTTATTTGCTGAGTAGACCTTAAACTCCAACACATCATCATCATAAACTCTTTTACACCTATAAGTTTATGTAAAGTCTAAGATAATGAATCTATACCAAACTCAACGACATGCTGTTGGACATTGGTTTCTTCTGTTGATGTAGATTTTAAATTTATGTTGACTCCTATACTGATTATTTGACTTAGCAAGATTGTCAATTCGTTTCCTAAAGAAGTGGATGTCAAATGACAAGAATGTATCTCCAAATTAAGTAGTAATGAGTTTTCTATCAAATCTGTAACTGACCTAGTTCTACCGGCAGGTGTTCGCTGCTCCCCCTGGTGAGCGCTGATGGAGGTCGTGTGGTGAGTAGGGTGGTGTACATCAGTAATGACTCCTGCAGAGGGAGGGAATAGTGCACTATATATACAGGGTGCCCACACTTTTTCAAAAATCAATTTAAGACCTTTTTAAGACCCATTTAAGACTAAAATTTGACAAATTTAAGACCTAATTGCCACATGTAAAGTAAAATCTCTCCAGATAAGGTTTGATGTACAAACGCTCAGCAAGAAAGTGTCGTTTTGCTGAACCAGTCATTTGATTTTCAGTTTCAAATCAGATCCAATTTAAGACCCTTTTAAGACCTCCTGTAGCAAAAATATGAAATTTAAGACCTTTTTAAGGCCTTAAATTTGAAAAAAATCAATCTAAGTAAGACCTTTTTAAAGATTTTTAAGACTTGCGTGGGCACCCTGATATAACTTTTATCTTTACTACCCGATGTGAAAAGCTGAATATGGACAAATGAATGTCAATGTTCATAGACACGATATTTTGTATACATACAAGTAAGGTCTTATATAGGGAATTAGTTACAAAACCTGAGGACACCAGCCCTACTTATGGGTATGCATAAACAGCTGTCATTATTTTAATGCACTTTCAAAATCTAGTAAATATCAACATTTGTGATCAGGGCCTGAGGAAACCGGTTCTCAGAGAAGGGCAGAAATCGACCATACAAAGTCATAAACCAAGACAGTAATGCAGGGAAGTTAGTAGTCTGTCGCAGTCAGACCCACTGTTTCCCAAAGTGAGTCTGTACACCAGCAACCATTTTAGGCTATTATGTAAGAGCTAAGTAGGTCAGGGACGGACTAGGAAGTTAGTATCCTTTACCAACTTGGCTATATAATATGTCTACGATCATATATGCTTCTCTCAGTCTACTTCATTGAATAAATACTTGTGCTAGCTGACAGGGCCCAGTCTTACCTTGAAGAGCTCATCCTCAGCCCGGTCAACGAGGAGCGCCAAGAGACCCCGATTGTTGGCGATGTTCTTAAAGTACAGCATACGGGCCAGGTCGTTCACATACCGTAGGTGGCGGTTTTTGTACGTGGTCCACGCACGCACTGCGGCCAGACCCATGACCCCGGTGACGAGCAGGGTCCAGTCGACGTGCATGTGGGCCAGCAGGGTGACCACCTTGGCCAAGATGCCGGTGAGTGCCACTGCCCCGGCTGCTGTGACTAGTCCTTTGTCAAACTTTGACATCTGGATCTTACCGTCAGGGAGAAGCTGCTCCAGGGCATTGACTGGCACCTACAGGTAGGGAGTGAAGGTTTTGAAATAAGTCACGTCATGAGGTGTAATAAACATTCATATATCTAGGGCCATTCAGATTTCGTTTTTTTTTTATAAGAAAATAGAATTAAGGTACATATACTTTCTTTTACTTCATCACTTACATCTATTAGCTGCACAGGCTAAGATATCAGTTTTCTATCACTGACAGTTCGAAGGTGTTCATTATTTGAAAAAAGAATATTATTGTAGAACTAAAATTACTTTCATTAGGGGATATGAGAGTAAGGAGAGTGAGGTAAGGGAAGACTTTAAGTAATCAAACTCCCCAAAGGACAAACAAAACTGTCAAAAGAAAACAGAAAGAAAGAAACAGTTTACACTTTAATACCCAGACAAAACAGTAGTAATGACAACGCTTTGAATATGAATAAATGAGTAATCGGCCCCATGAGACACACCTCTTTAAATGATTTCAGCAGTAACTTGTCATCTTTCTTTAGCCGCACAGCTACGACCACCCGTTTAAAGTAGTCGACTGGTTTGGGTGCTGGTCGGCGGAGAATGGTGTTAACGAGACGTTCGGAGACCGACACGGTGGTGGAGGGGGTTTCCTTCCCCAAAGCCCAGAACCGCATCACATCGTATTTATCTGTGTTCACGGACACCTGCAACGTCAAAAGGCCGCCAAAAATGCTTAATGAAAAAACACTAATTATCAAAAATCAGAAACATGCAAATTCAAACATCGAATAAGTTTAATTTCTCTGTTAATAAAAAGATGTTTTTCTACCAGGTTTTGAAAGTAGTATAAACTATTTTGGAAATTATTTTTGGCTAGTTTAAACAATAGAGGGTTTGAACTATTGTTAATGTTTGATTTAAGACTGCGTAAGATCAGTTTATATCCAAGTCTTCGTAAGTTGCTTTCCAGAATGTCTGAGTAATTCAGACCGCGTTTAAAGTTTGTCCATTCACTTCCCAATAGTTCAAAAGAAATGAACGATGAGGGAGCTTCTTAATATGAAAGGGTTTTATTCAATAAACATCTCATCCCGAGTCAAAGCCACCATGTATAAGTCTTCATCAGTCCACCTCCCATCTCCTATCAGCAATCAACCACATTTAGAACACGAGTTGCTCCAACGCCTTCTAGACCATTCTAGCATTTAGCTCTAACACAATCCTATGTCCGAGGTAGTGGATATTGGTAAACTCCAGTCTGTTACATGGAGTCGATGTACTTACTCCAGGTATAACTCCTTGGTTAAACATGTTTCTTCTAACCAACTAACTCACTAACTGCTCGCTCCCTACCTTGCAGCGCCTTTTATACTGGTTAACAGGTGGCGCTAGGAGCGTAAGATATTTCTCCTAGGAGTAGACTAGAAGTAGACTTGCTAAGCCTGATCCTTGTTGGATTATATATTATGACAATGTATTAAAAGTACTAAGCCATTAGTACATTCGACGGCGGTCAGGTGTTTGAGTTTAAGGAGGTGGACGACATAGCTCAAACCAAATGAATATAATGAACTCCCAATTTTGATGATTGGATATATTTGTTAAACCATGGTGGGGTGGCCTTGACTCTCGTGGTACATTCAACACAGTATCAATAGATTTGTAGATCCGGTTTCAACACAAATTCACAGTGAAATTATTCATTGAGTTGATTTCCACATTTTGAAGCTCAAGTTTAGCAGAACTCGTTCATAAAATGACAAGGTAAGTGTTAAAAATTGATAACATGATTATTTGGATAACAACGTAGATGATGACATAATCATGGTTACAAAATGACAAAGTCAACTTTAGAGGATGAAGTATTCGTCATCTTTAGGTATTCACTTAGTACGTGCCTTGTACATTAAAGTCAGTTCTCAGCATCGTTAGCTGATTTTAAGATTCAAAGATTGCGACACCCGTGCATAAGGTGACAAATTCAGTTTTGACTTAGTACGCGCATGTACAGTTTCTGATATTTATGATTTGTAACACAAGTCAACAGAACTCAACATATATACGGTGTAGGGTTGTCTTAAACTTCTAAGAGTAACAAGTGTACATCAAATCCAATTTCAGAACAAATTAACACGACATAAGTCAATTCAGAGAATTCGGACATTTTGAACGAACGACTTTCATGATACAATGCGTGTCGAATTTCAATCAAATTTCAACCAGAACAACATTATTTACAATAAATACAAGGTCTCTGTATCAGGTTTAGTAATACCGAGCAGTTGGAACCAGAAAATACCACCATTCCCGTCACGCGTCCGCCAGCTATACTTAGTACACGTGTACTTAGCGGGACGCTTGACTGGAGTTCCCCCCCAAGGTTTGACCTCGATTTGGATCCTTCGGGCGCAAAGCGCCCGGATGGCAAATTTCTGCTTCGATCAAACTTTCAAGTTTGATTGTTCGACCTGATATTTTGGGCCGATATGAATTAATTTTGTCGCTTGATTACGTTGGTTGGGGACCTAAACTTTAGTTTAGCACAGATTTTATAAGAAATTATACGATGCTTTGATCATGCTAGCCGATTTCAGAATTTGGATCTTTTGGATCAAAAAGGGGTTTCCCAAATTAGCCTCGTTTTGACGTCATTTTAATCAGTGCCGACGGTCTTTTTTTAGAAGTTAGACGTGTTTTTCACTTTGTCTCGCATTTTTTATCTTTTTCACGAAGAAGTATGGCTCGAGTAGCGGTATTCTGCTCCGACCGGGAAGCCGGTCTTCAGGATTACCCTGATCTGCTCCTGAAGGATTCCGGCAACAGCTGTGTGATTCATCCCTGCGTCGAAGCAACGACCGCCGAGTTGGCAGGCTTTGCTTTCGCCCACCATGTCCTTCACCCAGAAGATATCTTAGTTGTAGTGACAAACTTACTGGACATCCTTACATGGGATCAGGAGCTGGACCTGTTCATTCCATTGTTTATCCGCCCCGAAGAAGCCGTGAGATTTTATTCCGAACTATTCAACAGAGCCTTCCTGAATATACAATCCCATCCAATTTCATCCACCTTTATTTTGGCAACACCCTCCGGATTCGACGCCCGTCTCTGGAACCTCACCGACAGCGACGGGTCGCTTCAAAAATGGGTTAACCGGCTCGCCCCAAGGATTGGTCGCGAAGTACAACGCGCGAACGACTGGTACGGCGTACCGACCATCCACACTGGACAAGCCCTGCATATGACTCGGCCCGCAGCGGACGGTTTAATGAACATTAATGATCTCAGGGGATTGGTGGACGGCTATATGCCGTCCGCCCGTGTCCTCCGTCGGTGGGCCAGGGCTCTAGGCCGCGTGGTTGCCCGCCTGCCCTTAGCCCCCCGCTAGACCGTCGGCACCACCTTGTACATAATGATTTATATTGATTTTACCTAAGTGATTTTAAGATCCAATTCCCGGCCAGTGATTGGAACTCTTAATTCCGGGTCGTTTTCACCGAGTGATTCCGGTGATTTAATTCCCGATCAGCACCTAGTCCACTAAGATGTATTTTATCCAGGATACCCCGGACAGTGTTTCTTTTCTCCGGAGGCCTTTGGCCAGATGTTCACCAGGAGCCGCAGAAACATAGACTGTTGCCACGGGACCCGTTGTCTACGTTGCTCGTTGCCGGGCCCTCGCCCTTCTCGTGGAGCCGCCCTCCTAACCACCGCTCCGAGATCGGGTAAGTTCCACCTCCCTTCCACAGTTCTTGGCATGTTAGGTAGGCTACTAATCGTAGATTTAAGGAGATTGTTGGCCAAATTCTTCTTGGTGGTTCTCGGCTCGCCCTCACGTGGTTGTATTCCGGAAGCTGATGTCACTCCCGGAACCAGAAACTGTGTTTCGCTGGTAATTTTAGTAACGGGTAGCGTGGGTGGCCACCTAGTGTTTACTTTTGGTTCCAAGATGGTGGGCGCGGGCCGAGAGTCAGGATCTTTCGTCCTAAACTTATTATCTTTCCAGGTCCTGCGGTATGTTAGGGTGATGTAAATGAAGCAATGTGACACGGTTGGCACTGAACAACGTTCGGCTTACTATTTTAGTGGGAGGGATTGCTTAGGCGAACATGATCAAACATTTTACTTCGCGCGTGGTTGGGCGATAATAGGATGTTTTCCTAACTAGTGGTTTGTTGACATTACCGATCTAAGTAGGCTTTTTGGGGTGTGGGTAATTCGTATCGTATTGTTATTTTTTTTTTTTTTTATACTATTAACTGATGGGGACTGACACTGCACATGATAATCAGGTATGGGTGGCCAGAGATTCCGGTCTGAGAGTTACAACATAAGATTTGCTGTAACAGGATTCTTTGTTTTAGTCGTTATACGTACAGAACATTAGTGTAAATGTCTACATTGGAAACAATTCACATGGGGTGCCCTAGGTAACAAGCGCTTCCCAGGGTGTTCACCCTGGTAAGTTTTAGGTGTAGTGGCTGACCAAGTATTTTGGTCCAGACTTCCCAACATTAGATTGGCTGTGACAGAATTCTTTGATGAGTTGTCCCCCTTACAGAGTACTGGTAAGATTGACGTGTCGGCCACGTAAGGCGACACCACAGGTGGAGCCGTCCAACGAG
Source organism: Lepidonotus clava (assembly GCA_936440205.1). Classification (NCBI taxonomy): domain Eukaryota; kingdom Metazoa; phylum Annelida; class Polychaeta; order Phyllodocida; family Polynoidae; genus Lepidonotus; species Lepidonotus clava. Next base: position 28,510,344 of record OW387140.1, read on the forward strand.
CTGTTGGCGACTCCAAGGTAAGTTTGAGATGTAGTGGCGAAGGCCACAGATACCCATCCCATGTTTTAGTCTAACAGCAAGACTTCGTCAGTGTCATCGTGTTAGAATAAGTGTTAGAATGAGTATTATTGTCAAAGTCGTCTCGAAGAGGAAAAAATACTACTGTGAGGAGACCGAGATGAAGTCTCTAAGACACTGAATGAACTCCCAGATGAAGATTCTGTATGAATATAATGAAAGAAGGAATGGTATTCTTATTAAGAGCTAGAAAGGCACCAACACCACAAAGATTATCAAGCGTCCCAAGCAGAGATACATGTGTGTACACCGTGGGAGTTCGTACATTCATAGATCAGGCCTTAGTAGGCGCCGTTCCATTGAACGCAGAAGCCACGCTTATCAGTGCCCGAGATTGCCAAACATCTCAGACAGTGATATCCTTGTGATGAATGAGTGGGAGCCTATGCTCACAGGTCGAGACTGAGCCGTCACAAGAACATCCACCTACAAAGGTTTCATGAGTGCTCGAGAGGTGATGCAAAACTGTCCCGCTCAGATTCCCTAACCGACCTCATGGGGAGATAAGAATAATGATAGGAATTGGATCCCTGGTGATTTACCTTAAGAGGTCACAAGGTTCAATACTCTTGATAACACTCTTTCTGTACAGTGTGGTAGAATAATTACCCAACACACTCCAAAGATTTATACGCAAACAAGTTAACACCCCCTTCAAGGGCGACACCTGTTCTAACATATTTGACTCCATTTTGTGAAGTATCCGCTTTAAAACCCCAGTTTTGTTCTTATTGATTGATTTTGTTACGACAAAATTCCTTCTCTTTCTGCTAGTTACAGGTGGTAGCTCGGCGTTCACCCCTTACATCCAGCCTGGGGTCTGAAGACCGAGTTCCACTTTATATTGGGTAGCGGCGCCCTTCTGATAATGCAAACGGGTGCGCCACCAACTCCAAACAGTTCACTGAATAATTATTATACCTATGTTACCAGTAACATCTCATTGTCTACCGTATACACTACATCATATGGAAAAACCACATGACTAGCGGTGGGGGTAGCGTTTTCATTCCGTGAGGTATAAATGTCATTAAAGGACATTAAGTATTAACTGTACAAGGGAGGTCGAGATTATTCGTTCCTTGCTTAGTTATCACTAGAGGATCGGGTCTCAGATTCAGGTTCATTTCTGATCTGATTCCCGGTCCTTATTAGTTACACGTGGTTTGTCGGTACCTTCCCATTCATAGGACCAGAATGGGTAGCACCGAGTTTTCATTACTATAATTGGGAGCAGACTGCATATATATATTTTTTTTTTTTTTTTAATATGCAGCCTACACCCCCTTTAAATTATAGAGATGTGTAAATGCATCTCCTTAGATCACTTACTTCCAGACAGCACCTAGTAAGTCGGGCCTTTACCGAAGTACAGTACAAGGTTAAACCCGTTTTCTTGTTCAGGTCTATGCCCGTTTCTCTTGTGGAGAGTCAAGACTACTCCTGAAAAGACTCCGCCCCCAGCTTATCCTAACTATGCGCATGCCGGGCAGGGATAGGTAGTGCTAAAGACAGAGTTAGAATTTCTTTTTATCTCCTTTCTAATAGATCGGGTAAACTTATCAGCTCTGGGTGTCAACCAAGTTTATTGTAGCTTGTTCATCAGGGAATCAGTAGTCCATGTCCCCCCTCTTCAGCTCAACTGTTGAGCGGAGACCTGGATACTTTTAGCGCCACGACGGCGGTCAAGACTAATTTTCATTCATTTATTTTATTTTATTTTCCTCGACGGCGGTCAGCTCTGAAGCCGCTCATTTTCTTTATTAATTTTAATTATTTCTAATTTTTACCCGGGTCGAAACTTGACTTCTTGCCGTTTTGTTTCTGTCCCGATTAAAACTGGTCTAAAAGTGGTCTAAATAATTTAGTCTTGAATTATGGGCAGTTGTTCATATACTAGTTGTCGTTGGATCCTGACTTTTTATGTTAAAGTCAGGGTCCTTTGACCTAAGACATACGGTGATCCAGTGGCCATTTACACATAACCAAGACGACGGGGCTATTAATAAGGACAGCACCTCGCTCCACCGCCTTGTGAGTTTTCGCTACAGCTTCTCCCCCCCCAGGGATGGCTTATCCCGTCTGAGGGAGTCGCAATATAGTGAGAGAGAGCCGAGCACCCTGTGAATGTCACCAATTCGCTGTTGTCCCTTAACTACATTTCCTTGTGACCTCCGTTATAGCTCCCAAATATAGCACGCCTTGTCAGGATTTGCACATATCCTTGCCGCTGCAGCGTGTCTATGCCAGGAGCAAACGAGCCACGTATAAGGTACTCTCGTGTGCTGTCACGGAGCGTCCCCCCCGAGAATGTTACTAATTATTCTGCGTTCTTATTATATTTTGCCCAAAATTCCCTGAGGAAGAGCTCTTAGTTACACAAATATTGGTTTGCTTTATATATTAGTTTTTTAGGTAAATTTCTTTCTACTCGTCGATTTTTTTTGTGATGAAGGGACCGCTTGTCAGGAGCCAATCCACCCGGGGCATAGTGACTGCCATGGTCGGGCGTCCACCCCAGTGCCCTTCGCAGCGTCGGTGACGCGTAACCCCAACGTCCTGCCTCCTGTCAGGCACCACTGACACCAGGCCTGTGGGCAGGCTCCTGCTGCTTGTGCAACCCCCTCATCTTTGAGAAGATTATATATGTAAGCATGCTAAAGAATAGACAGTGGCGTTCCCCAAGTGACTCCTGTACTGCAGCCCGATCCTAGCGGTAACAACAGCACAGGGGTCAGGTGTAGATGGTACTTGCTTGGGGAAGTTCACTTCGCTCGTTGGGAGCATTGGTCCCGTTGAGCGCTCTTAGGTTTTATACAGAATTTTGAGTTTTTCTTTTAAAATGCTAAAATTTTGCGACACTAGGATCGGTTCCAAATGGTTCCCTACTTTAAAAGAGTTGCCAAATCAATAACAATTAGAGTGTTGAGCTAGGCTACCGGGCATGGGACACTCGACTTGAGAGAAATTTAGATAACCCATGGGTCCATAGAGAGACGGTTGGACCAGCCTACCCGAACTAAGTTTTTCCTGACTGGTGAATCCTTATTGCTCAGGCTAGTCAACAGAACCCTACCTACCCAAACAGGTATTGCCCAGCGAACTTCCTGTAACATTTTAGTTTTAGTACCTCTGTGTTATTAATTCACCAATTTTACCTGTACAGTACTAGGTCAGGTTTTACCACTCGTTACATTGTCATATGATAACTTCATAAACCGTTCCTGGATTTATTTCGGATGTCCCTGGCCTTATTGTCTTTCGTGCAGATCCTGTTCCGGTCGCTGTTGAGGTGGGCGTGGTCGATCTAGGAGGAGCGTTAGGCATTGTTCCTTGTCCCAACACCGGTTGAGGCCAGTCCGCTCCGACATCAGACCACCCTGCGTCGATGAGGCGAGGTACTCCCATGGGTACAGGAGTGGCTAGCCCCGAGGAATATCTCAGTAGTCTGGCCCTGGTATTGTATTTTAAGTTACTCATCATCAGACGGGCGAGTTTTTTAGATACCCTCAGGGTGTCGGGTAGTGGTACCTTAGATGGGTGCTGTCCAGGTCTAGTTGCTGCTCCCATCAGCTGCGCCCCCCAGGTTACCGTCAGAGTATACTTCAGACACAGCTGGGTCACCAGTAGATCCCTAATGAGCACATAGCCTTCAGTATAAGTGTGGTCTGAAGGCATAGCCAGTTCGCCCAGGAAGATTGTTTCTATCATATGTGGGTTGGCAAACTGTACGTACAACCCATCCACAGTTTTTCCTCTAATATTTCTCCACTTTCGCCACACGAGGACCACTATGGCGATGACGAGTACTGCCAGTAATATAGCAAGTACTGCCACCGCAGTGGGGTTGGCGGTCGTGTCCGGGCATCCAGTTAGTTCCTTTTCACTGCGCAGCAGCTCCTCCGGGTCCGCCGCCTCCAAGGCCATGGCCCGAGGTAAAGTCATGGTTAGTCCGGCCAGGGCAGCCTTGCCTTGGTGGTTCCGCCAGCACTTCCAGAGAACACATCCAATAATTGTCACAGCTACCACTATGCAAAAGATGGTGAGGAGACCAAAACCGCCTCCGAAGTTGCCTATGGAGAACCACGGGGCGTGTTTTTCTACCTCATAACGGTCAGTCGCTTTCTTGATACCCTTGGCCAAGTCTTTACGGTGTTTTTGTATTCGCTTGGCCAGGGAGGTTACAGGTATTTTGGCCTTCAGGCTTTCCTCGATTTCCAGCAGGTCTTTCCTAATTGTTTCAGGGATAGGGTCTGACTCCAACATAGTGGGTTCGTTTTTGGACGTCGTGAAATTCATGTCCCACCCCTTCACACGACTTGCTGCTTCCAACAGGTCATTATGTGGGTACACAACCGTGGTGATCCTGGTGTGCTTGTCACAATTTCGCAAGCTATACGGTATCCATGCTCCTTGTGTTTGGAATGCACAGTCGCATTCCACCTGAACCCTTGCATAATTTTCTATGTTCACTCCGACCGCAGGCTGGTTTCTGCAAATCATTTGGCCTCGGGTGTCGGCGCTGACCACTAGCATATCTCCGTCGTCTAGATACACTGCCATCTCTCCGAAGTCTGCTTCCAGTAGATAGTCCAGTTCACATTTTTCTTGGATCGCTAGGTCGTCGCGCCTCAGTAGCGCAGCAGTGCAGGTGTTGTCTGTAATCTTTTTCATATAAGGTAGGTCCTTACAGAGCGTAATGGTCTGTCCATAACAACCTGACCAACTGCCACTAGCCAATGGTACGTAATACTGGCGGGACATGGACATGGCGACACTTTTGGGTAGATTAACAATTTGGAGAGCGTCCTTCTTAAGTCGTCCCCTAACCGTCACTGGCACAGGAAAAGTTAGTACTTCGTAGACCCGGAACAAATGTTCATCAGCCACCACAGGCACCCTTACATACACTATAAATTCCTGAGTGGTTTCATTGAATTTGAACGAAGGTTGACTGTTCTCGTAATAGAAGGAAGGATCTGTGAACGCGACATGGAACCTGGGGTGGATCCCCTTCAGATATCTGTTCACTTCCTGGATCGCTCCGACCATATATTGGCGGGGTACCAAGTCCATAGTCAGCTGGCCCCGCGTCAGGCGCTGTACACCTTTCCTGAACACGCGAGTCTGCTCTACCATTAGTTGAAGATACACCATCTCTCCTAACTTGTCTTCCAGAGCGACCGGTATCATATTCAGGTACAGTTCCATCCAATCCACCTTATGTTGCACGAGTTTCAACCTTCGGCGAGTCGTGTTGTGTGCCTTATTTAGTGATCTTAGATTGTCCAGTAGGCCTATCACGACATGGTTAACCTTTTCGACAGCCTCGTTATGTTTTTCATTCATCAGAGCCAAGTCTTCGATCATTTGGCTCGAAGACTCCTGCAATACTCTAATCAATTCTCTGTTATATTTGACATCAGCCGCCAGTCCTTGATTCCAAGAGGTTGGAAGCGGAAAGGTCGGCCATCCTGGATCGTCCAGCATAGTGGGTAACTTCTTCATTCTTTTGACCCTTCCACTAGATTTTAACTCCGACTCTTGATTTTGAAGGTCTTGTTGAGTGTTCTTTATTAGGGAACTTAAGGTTTCATTAAGAATTTCTCGGTACCGACCCTTAAGCGCCTGTGACGTCTGATCCATCCAACTGACCAGCGACCTGATATGGTAGCAGGCCCGATCAAGGGCGTCTCCTCCTTGTAGATATCGGTGACAGACCTGGCCAAAGGTAGCCTTGTTGAAGGAGCGCCTCCTTGGGATAGTGATTAGGAAGCCTTGTCGGACGTGTGTTATATCCGCGGTGGACATTAACTTTCCTGGTTTTAACACTACTCCATATTGTTCTAAAGCTATCACTTCAGCGTTAGGGGCTAGCCCTTCAGGTGGGCTGGAGTCGTTATGCACTCCCCTAATGCCCCCTATTATAGCTAATACGAACAGTACTAGCCACTTCATTGTCTTTGTTTTGGCCTTAGCGATAGTTTGAGAAAGTTAATTTTGCAGTTTATCTAAAACATGTTCACAGCAAAGTTACCTTATTTTTTCTGTGCACTACTATCATCCATGCGCCGAAAAATGCTCTCCTCTCGGGCTTCCTGGTTTGTTTAGTTTGGGACATGCTCGTAGAGGTTTTGCCCGTTGTCATTTACCACTCGCCTGATGATCCCGCTCTCATCCTTGGTGACCGTGACTCTTAAGCCTCTCATACGTTCGCAGGACGAGGGGCGCATTGCTCTGAGGGGTCTTGGCCTAGTAGGGTCCAGTCCGAAACGGCCCCCGTTGGGTCGTACGACGGTTGGCTCGAGGGGTATGGGTTTGGTACTTGCGGAGGGTTTGTCGTTGGGAGTGGGCTCGGCCACAGTGGGCCCCCCGGCTGGCTGGTTGGCGTCCACTGCTGCTGGTTCCATAGTAGTGGTGAGGGATTGGCGTTGCAGCTCGTTGTCAAGCTGCTCAAGTCTAAACAAGCGGGGTCCGCAGGCTGTAAGTGGTGGAGGAGGGGAGCTCCCGTTGGCCCGTTCCCCACCGGTGGGGTTGGCGCGTGTTGAACGGGTGCTACCTCCACTTTTAGTCCTGGAGCGGCGACGGTTAGCTGTTCCCCTCCCGATCGCCTTTCCAGAGTGGGCAGAGGTTGGCCGCCTCGTTTTGTTTGTAGGCTGGTACTTTCCCTGACGCATTTAGAGTTTTGTGTGGTCCTTTGAATAAAAGGAGCTACCTGAGTTTTAATCTCAGCTAATTGTTTGTTTGATTTTGGCACATCTAGTCCTACTGTTCTCCTAATTTCGTCAACAGTCTCAAATAGTTGGAACAGTGGTTGCGTAAGGTCCCAGAACCAGCCGGCCTGTATCTGCACTGGTTGGTTGACCGCTTCCTCCTTCTGAACCGGCTTGGCCAACGCCGTTAGCCTTGGCTCGGGCTCCGAGTCACTCACCTCAGATAAATTGTAGAAGTCTTTCTCTGCTGTCTTCCTTTTGGCTGGAGCCGATTTGGCGGACCTCTTGGCTCCGCCTGTGGTCGTTCTGGTGGGCCGCCGGGCTGGTGTCCTTGGCTTCTTCCGGGCAATCCCGGCGTCGGTCGAGTCCGGACGGACACCGCCCCGCCCCGGCCAACTCCACCTCCTAAGGGTCTGAGCCGGTTGTTTCTTAGCACTCTCCTTCTCGACTGCCTTTTCTTTCATTTGGTAAAATCCTAAAAGAATGGCCCAACGAACCTTCCCTTGGTAGGCAGCGCCCTCAGGGTGGGCCGGCTAATCCGTTTTCTTCTCAGGGGGACGATAATCCTTCCCTCCGTGTCCGCAGGAAAAGTAGTGGTTCCCTTTGGATTGCTATGTGGCCGGAGGGCTAGACAGTTCCCCATGAGTCGGTGGATTAGTGTCCCAGCTAAGTTCTCTTTCTGCTCCTTCCAGGAGAAGTCGGAGGCTGAACAATTTCTATCTCCAACTTCTGTTCAGAGATAGAATCAATATCTATCTCCGTTTCATCCCGGGCTGGGTTGCGCGCACAATCACCTGCAGCAGAGGTGACCGTCTAGGAGCAGAGTTGCGGACCGACTGGTGGATCGGCGCGGATCCCACAAAATTATAACCGATCCGCTTGTCCATGCCGTCTCCATATTTGGAGCTGTATCTTGTTTCAGGTGGGGGGAAACTCTTGCATCCGGTCCCAAGAGATGACGCCCAACCACTGGCATCTCTCTTGGCGTGCGCACCCTCCCTTTCTGCCACGCCCCTGGGCGCGGCAAGGTGGCCGTGAGGCAGACCACCTGTTCCATTAGCGTTGATGCTAACGGTGCCGCTCCGCCGAACCTTTATTTTCACAGGGCGGCTAAATTTCCTGCATTAATCATCCATGTCGTCGCTCTCTCCGCCGTTGGACAGAGCGACGTAGTTAGGGCGGCGGTTCCGACGTAGGTTATAGCCACCTTTCGTCGGGACATGGTCCTTTACTGTTTTTCCTGGGCTCTGTTCCGACGTATCCAAGATCGGCACATCACCGCAGGGTGGTTTTATGGGCTTGTTGTTGCCTGGAGGGGATCTCCCCTCCAACGGCTGGCTTTTGCCCCTTCGTTTAGCTCGTTTGCGTTTCCTCTGTCCATTAGCGCCAGCTGTTCCCCGTTCACAGGCGGCTTTATTAGGAACAAAGGATAAGTTTGTGGACAGCGCGGTGTCCGCACTGGTGCCCTGACCATCAGTGATTTGCCCATCCGTTTCTGCTAAATCAGTGGGACTTGGGCCAGGTTTTTGTGTAGGTACCTTCCTGGTCATAGGAACTGCATCATGCTCACGGGGACCGGTCGTTCCCGTTGAGTTTTCAGTCTCAGCACCCCTTATTTCGCCATCTTCCTCAGCGATTTCACCCGTCGGAGTGTGATGCAATTCAGGGTTTCGGTCAGGATCTGCCCCTTTTGAGTTAGTGATTTTCGCTTCTCTCACCAGTTTGGGAATATTATGAGGGACAGCGGGAGACCAGGGCCCATGTGCAGGTTTGAGTTTTGAAATATTTACTAGATGTGGGACCTGTTTTCCAGTTTTTAAAGACACTAGTCTAACAAGGTGGTCTCCTTTTGTTTCAATTACCCTGAATGGCCCCGTATACCTGTTTGAGAACTTAGACGCTTTATTTTCACTAGCTAAAGGGTCGTACATGTATACCATATCACCCTCGTACATCTGAGTGGGCCGCGCCCGCTCATCAATTCGCAGCCTCAGATCTTTTTCGTAGTTTTGAACTACCCTTTCAGCCATATTCCTAAACATAGCAATATTATCCTTGGTTTGCATGAAAAACTCGCAGTCGTTCAGCGTTTCAGGAATTGTTCCTTGCTCAGGCATTCCCATACTGATTGGATCTCTGCCAAACAGCAGGGTGTGCGGGCTGTATCCCGACCGTACACTGATTGTGGATCTAACTGTCCATAATGCAATGGGAAGTAGATCGACCCAGTTACAGTGATCGTCAGGGATATAATAAGCAATCAGGTTTTCAATGGTTTTATGTAGTCTTTCTACTCGAGCGTTGCCAGTCGGCATACGCCCGGTGGTGAACGTTTGTTTGCACGCTAGTCGTGTGGTGATTTCCCTGAATAGCCCTGAGAGGAAGGCCGCCCCCCGGTCTGTGTGCAGACGGTTTACCCGTCCATACCGACACACTATCCCGGTTAGGAAACAGTTGGCCGCGGTTTGCGCAGTAGAGTCTTTCGTGGTGAAAGCCTCCGGCCAACCTGTTAGTAGGTCTATGAAGGTCATGATATATTTTGACCCATCTCTAGCCTTCTTTAGTGGCCCGATGAAATCACACTGTACTACCTCAAAGGGTCGGGTTGGTCTCTCCCAAGACTTAGCTAAGGCCTTGAAATGCGGAGCCCGTCTCCTCAGAGAGCAGGTCTCACAAGCCTTTACATAGTCTACGATGTCGGCGTTCATGTTCCGCCAGTAGAATTTATCAGAGATTTTGGTAGTGAGGTTACTGATCCCTACATGTCCTCCAGCTAAGATGTCATTATGTAACAGTCTCAGGACTTTGGGAATTAACCTACCTGGAACTATCATTCTGGGTTTTAGTCTGACCAGTTGGTCTTGGTGCTTGTTATACCTTTTGATGTTGAACCTACATAGTACTCCCGGTGCTACCATCCCTACAAAATCAGCTTGGTCCATTATTCGCCTAGCTTCAAGGGGATCTGTCGGTAGATCTCCGTCCTGCAGGTAGTCTATCAATTGCGCGCACTCTGCATCTTGGAGTTGCGCGTTTAATACCTTAGCCACAGAAAGCTCTTCATCCTGAACTTCGGCCTCAAATAACTCACATCCCACAGCGGGCTCATATTCCTCACCTGGGACATGCTCATGATAGACTCTAGACAAATAGTCCGGTAGAAAATGAGTCGCTCCTGGCTCATATATGATTTCAAAATCAAAATCTGATAACGCTAAAGCCCACCGTCTCAGCCGGGCTGACGGGGCTTTGTAGGCACTCTGTAGCAGGGGAATCAACGGTTTGTGATCAGTCACTATTGTGATTTTAGCTCCCTGCAACATGTCCTCATAGTTCTTAATGCCTTTAATTACTGCCAGAGCCTCCTTTTCTGTTACCGAATAATTTAATTCGGCGTCCCGGAGAGTACATCCCCAGAACGCAACCGGACGATAGATTTCATCTAGTTTGTGACAAACCGCTGCACCGCACGCGGCGTCTGATGCGTCAGTTAGTAGATAGAAATGCCCTCCTATATCTGGATGAATTAGTAAGGGTGGCGAGGTCAGCAATTTCTTTAACTGTTGAAACGCTTCCTCGCAGGCCTCTGTCCACTCAAAATAGACTTCTTTCTTTAGCAGCCGGTTTAAAGGCTTTGCTAGATCAGCGAAATTAGGGACAAACGATCGGTAGTAGTTACACAGTCCCAGAAATGATTTAATGGTTTTCACATTATGTGGACGGTTAAAGGCTGTAATCTTTTCTGTGGTTACCCTTTGTGTAGCCACTCCTTCCGCGTTTACAACGTGGCCGAGGAAATTGATTTCACTACGACACCACTCACACTTTGACGGTTTCAGTTTGAGATTAGCTCTCGCCAAAGCTTGGAGAACCACCTCAACGCTCGCCAGGTGTTCTTCAAATGTAGTGTCGTAGACAATTACGTCGTCTAAATATGCTAAGCATGTTCTAGGAATCAATCCCTTTAGCGCTATGGCCATTACCTTGGTAAACTGCCAAGGTGCGCCAACTAAGCCAAATGGTACACGCTTATACTGATACACACCCATCGGGGTTTCAAAAGCGGTATATTTTCTACTGTCTTCTTCGATTACGCACTGATGATAGCCGCTCAACAGATCTAAAGCTGTCCACATAGTGGGTTTCTTGTAAGCCATATATAGGAAAAGCGAGCGAGCCGTGGGCATGGGGAATTTATCTTTAAAAGTGACTTGATTAAGCATGCGAAAGTCTGTACAGAGCCTAGGTTTGCCATCTTTCTTCTGCACTACCACCAGCGGGCTTCGCCAAGCCGATTCGCTGGGTTCTATGACACCTATATCTATGAGTTGCCTAACCTGTTCATCGATGATATCCATTTTCTGTGGAGAGTATCGGTATGGTCTAGAGCTTATTACTCCCTGCGACTCATCCACAATGATTCTCATCGGCGCTATTTCACAGTGACCTAACTCTTCCATTGAGAACGCTAGTGCATTTCTATTGTTATTAAGCATTTGCCTAAACCTTACCTGTTGTTCTTCGTTTAAGCACGACTCGGTCAGATCTATTTTACTTACATTCTCATCCATTTTACCTCGGGATTTCTCCTCAGAGGTTTGGCTTTCCATTTGCACTGCGTCTTTCATTACTTCTACAGAAATCCTGCAGATGGACATTGGGGTCTCTGTTTTAGTTAGATAACACAAGTCTAGGAACTCCTCTATCTGATTTTGGTTTACCTCAGGCACTGCGCATTCTTCCGCAAAAGCTAATACTTCCTGGGGAGTGATTTCTTGCATTACATCTAGCGGATTCATGACTTTGATCCACCACTGGCTTCCCACCGTATTCACGCACCCCTCCACTAGGACTGGTGCGGTTACCGCCGGTGCGCAGTAAGCTACCGGTGAGTCTAATCCCAGCGGCTCTCGAGTGGTTACCGGTATGATGCATTCATTTCCCGGCGGAATTTTCACTGTTTCTTTGCTAACTATAGGGTTTCCACAAAACACTTCTATCTTTGCGCCTGGTAGAGATAAATCTGATCGAAGCACTGTTAATAAGTTTCTCCCGATTACTATTAGGTGGCATAGATCGTCCACTATGTTGAAATCATAGCAGACCACCGATCCCTGGATTGAAAACTTACATCTAATTTGTTCTAGTATTACTTGAGACGAGTTGTCTGCCAAACTGATGTTTCCCTTCGATACCTTCCATTCATCTAAAATGCATTGTTTAGGGATCTGTCGTTTACAATGGGTGGACATGAAGCAATCGCTCGCTCCGGTGTCTACTAAAGATCTAACCTCCTTCTGATCATCAAATCTTAACGTTAAAGGGGCATTCTCGTCCGTAAGTTTTTAGAGATACATCCGCCGACGTTAGCTTAACGACGCGACGGCCGGTGCCCTGTTTTACCCTTTCAGAACGTAATAACGCAACGTCATTGGTCACGTCACGAAAATGGCGCCGTCCTGAGGGGGTTACAACGTAGCAAAACACGTCCCTCTCACGGACGAGAATGCCCCTTTAAGAAAAATGCTTCGTCTCCTATCTCTCTCCTAGCCGGTCCGTCCACTGCGCCTAATTCTATCGTGGAATGAACGGACCCTTCCTCTAGTTTCCCTGATTCTTTTGTTCGGTACCACTGGCTTTGCTATCTTTGTAGATCCGCGGGGGTTTTTCCCTCAGCCTATTCTTTAACCACAAGCACGCTTCTGTAGAGTGACCATGCTGCTGGTGAATGATACAAAACTTACTTTCATCAAAAGGCAACCTGGGTCTCTCTACTTTCTGTTGAGTTGGCAGATTCTTTCCCTTATCTGCCTCTCTGTTCGGGGCGATATTGGATTTAGGCTTCTGATCTGAATTTCTTTCACTTTTCTGGTTTTCGTACCTATCTTTTCTCTCATAACCTTGCTGTTTAAAGTTACCACCACTCTGGGGAGTCCCGCTTTGCCCTGGCTTTGGTTTCTGAAACCATGGAGCGGCCTCCAGTCGGGCCAGCACCACTCCAAACCGTTCTGAGATGGAGTTTAGGGCCGCGGTCTCCTCTGATTCTTGGCTTCCTGCCAGTTCGCTCACTGCATTAGATATTTTAGTTCCCCCTTTGCCTTTGTCCAACGATTCTAACCTCGTTGCACAATCCACCGCTTCGGTGAAAGACTTAGGGTCCAGTATGGCTACTTGTCTGGCTACGCCCTGTTTTAATCCTTCTAAAAACACAGCTAACATCATGCTTTCACTCGCCTCTGCTTTCACTTGCTTTTGTTTCAGAACACCTGCAAATTCGATCACGCTCTGGTCTTTTCCTTGTTTAAGGCCACAGAACTCTGCGTGTTTCTGCCACTTAGCCCTTCGATCACCGAAGATCTTGGTCATTTGGGCTTCTAGTTTCTCAAACGAGTCTTTCTCACTTTCAGCTAACGCTCCTGCCCAGTCGTCGGCCCTTCCCTTCAGGCCTAACAGCGCCATATTCAGGAGATGGGCGTCCGACCAGTCATAGATAGCTTTCAGTCGTTTTAATTCCCTGAAATACTTTTCTATTTGCTCGTCTTCTTTTCCACTAAACCACGGTAACCTAATGTTTGGTCCCCTTTGGTGACCACTGTGAGTCGTTTCACGCACTGGCGCTGGTGTTTGTCCCAGTGCCTGGCTCAACTGTGGTAGAATTTCCCAAATATTTGGTTGATTCGGTGGGTTTGGAGGGTTGTTCTGACCTGGTGGTCCGGGCGGCGGAGGGTTCGGTGGGTTTGAGGGGTTGTTGGGTTGGTTAGGGAAGGGATTGTTGTTCTGGTTCGGGGGAGGGTTATTGGGTCCTGGTGGATTTACCTGATTATTCTGGCCTGCTGGGGCTTGCTGAACCTGCTGATTCGCTCTTCCTCGGCCTGCGTTAAGATTGGCAGCGAGTGCCATCGCCTGCAATAGGTGAGGGAGCAGGTTTTGATCGACCCCACCTCCTGCTGGCTCGGCCCGGCCGGGCTGTTGGCCTGGTTGGCCTCCCCCAGCATTTTGTTGCAGTCCCCCAAGGTTTACCCCAGGATTAGGCTGCTGTATTCCCGGATTCACACCACCATTTCCCCCTGCACCGGGTTGCTGGAGTCCCCCAGGGTTTATCCCCAGATTGGGCTGATTCGGAGGGAGATTATTAATAGGGTTTTGGGGAGGGTTGTTGAGAAGGTTTTGAGGAGGGTTATTGAGAAGGTTTTGAGGAGGGTTATTGAGAAGGTTTTGAGGAGGGTTAGGCCCTTGTGGGTTGGCCTGATTATCCTGGCCTCCCTGGACCTGCTGATTAAGAAGAGGAATAAGTCCTTGAGGGTTGGCCTGATCGTTCTGGCCACCTTGACCTTGTTGATTAAGAGGAGGATTAGCCTGATTACCTTGGCCTCCTTGGGCCTGTTGATTAAGAGGAGGAATAAGTCCCGCCTGCACGCCTTGGTCCGGCTGCTGGATTAGGATCTGGCCATTCCCATTGTTTTGTTGAGGTCCCCCAGGGTCCATCCCACGGTTAGGAAGCCATGCCCCCAGGTCTACACCCCCAGCTCCCCCTTCATCGGGTTGCTGGCGTTGATCTCTATCCTCTCTTTCTTCTACTAGATCCATCAAAGGAACGCCTCCTTCCGCCATATTATTTTCGTGGAGGTTTTGTATATCGTGATCGTCCCACTGTTCTTTCACAGGTATTTCCTCTACACTAATTTCGTCCTCCCTCTCTAGTTTAGCTCTCTTACCTGTGTCTAAAACATCCTCGGTAATAAGTTCGTATGAAGACGAGGTTGATCTATCTTCTCTAGCTAATTTTCTATCAGGACTACCCTCTCTGACATCTGCGGCTGCTTGTTCTGTCTCGCTATTTTCTTCCTCGTACTCGTCCTCGTATTCTCCATACAATTCATGAGTTAGAGTGTTAAAATCTTGTGCTTTAAGCGTTACGTTTTCTTCACTATCCTGATCGCTTAGCCTCTCTAAATCTATGTGTTTTTCGGGGCTTGAGTCTGCCCACTGCTTTAATATTTCGGCTGGATCAAAGGCCTGAGCTTCCGCTCCCCTACCAGCCTGGTCTAAGTTCGTTTCTACACCGTAAGTTAATCGATAGGGTTGTAAATTGCCTACTTTATCGCTGTTTCCCTCTGCTTCCTTTCCCACTCCCCTATCCCTTCCCACTGTTTTTCCTTTAGCTACAGTGGAATAAGGAATGGACGCCCCCGGGTTGGGGTGAGTTGGTGTTACCAGTGGGTGACTGATAAACTCAAGTCGTTGGGGTAATGGATAGGTGAGAGAGCTCCCATCAGGTAGGATTACCGGATTTTCGGGGCGTTTTCCCCCTGATGGGCTGGAGTTATCCGCGGTGTTTTGTCGTTGTTTTAGATTTCCTGAAGAAAATAGGTTATCTCCATTGGAAACTTCCTGTTCGCCTTCACCTCCCGCTGCGGGCAATAAACGATAAGGAACACTTTGGTTACACCACGGATTGTTCACATCAGATTCACAGGTGGAGCGAGAGCTAGTACCAGTTTCTTGGTCCGTAGGTGGTACGTACCCTGGGTTCCAATATTGCTGATATTCCGTGAGACGGTTCTTCCCTTCAACTCGTCCCGAGTGTGTTAGGGTTTCAAGTCCTTCGTCAAGAACCGGCCTATCTTTGGACCCTAGGTGCCAGGGAAATGGTTTACCTTTGCCACGGGTTTGGTAATTTTGTGCACCTTCGGGGCAGAGCTGCTTGGGTCTGGCTGCGACCTCCTGTCTCTGTGCCTCCCCGTCTAAGGGATTACCTACCAGGTGGCGGTTTTCCACATTCCCTGTATATGATGTTGACACATCGTGTCCTGCGGGCCGCAAAGATTGAGGCTTGGGGTTAGAGGAAGCCTCAAAGTCACCGGTGGCTGACATCAAGGATGAGCAAAACGGCACAAGTCATGTTTCGGGTATCTCCACCAAATGAACTATTGTTAATGTTTGATTTAAGACTGCGTAAGATCAGTTTATATCCAAGTCTTCGTAAGTTGCTTTCCAGAATGTCTGAGTAATTCAGACCGCGTTTAAAGTTTGTCCATTCACTTCCCAATAGTTCAAAAGAAATGAACGATGAGGGAGCTTCTTAATATGAAAGGGTTTTATTCAATAAACATCTCATCCCGAGTCAAAGCCACCATGTATAAGTCTTCATCAGTCCACCTCCCATCTCCTATCAGCAATCAACCACATTTAGAACACGAGTTGCTCCAACGCCTTCTAGACCATTCTAGCATTTAGCTCTAACACAATCCTATGTCCGAGGTAGTGGATATTGGTAAACTCCAGTCTGTTACATGGAGTCGATGTACTTACTCCAGGTATAACTCCTTGGTTAAACATGTTTCTTCTAACCAACTAACTCACTAACTGCTCGCTCCCTACCTTGCAGCGCCTTTTATACTGGTTAACAGGTGGCGCTAGGAGCGTAAGATATTTCTCCTAGGAGTAGACTAGAAGTAGACTTGCTAAGCCTGATCCTTGTTGGATTATATATTATGACAATGTATTAAAAGTACTAAGCCATTAGTACAGGTTGATGTAAAAAACGTTTATTACCTTTATTTTCTGTTGGATATACTTATTATATGGTCTGTTCACTCATATAAACTCTAGATAAATGTACACACATGTACTTACATTCACTCCATGTCGTGCGTCGTGCTCTTTGAGGGCATTTTCTACAAATTTCCTTGGAAGCTCGTGGAAGTTGGCACAGGCCATGACCCCTCCCAATTTCTGGAGGAGCCAAAATTCGTTGTCGAGTAGATCCTTCTTGTTTAGTTTTTGGGTGGATATTGTCTCTTTGTCTGGGTTGATAGGATCGAAAAGAGTCTAGAAATAACAAGGACAAGCCAATATATAAATTAGGGGAATCCGTTCATTTCACTTCTAAAATCACTCTCTATTTCACATAAGCATGAACCTTAATGGTTTATCAATTAACCGTAATTATTTTCAATGCATGTTTGATTTTCTACAATGATTTTTTTTAATACTCTGGAAGTAAGTATTTATGATGACGCCCTATTGAAGAGAAACCTGCCCTACTTTGAGTTCCCTGAGTAGTCCATGATACCGGTTAACGATTGCACTGTCCAAGGCCAAGGCGAAAGTCTCGAATTTCCTCTGTTCCTCTTCAGTAAGGTAGCTTCTCTGTGTCATAATGTGCCGAATCAAGGACCGTCGTGTGAGGGGTACAAAACGCTCCCTACATGGAAAAGTTATCATACATTGTTTAGTTATTCATCATAGGGTAGAAAACTTTTAAATTTTTTACTACTTGAAAATAGATCACTACTCTTGAAAATAAAGTAGCGTTAAAAGTGGTACAAAACGCTCCTTACAAGGAAAAGTTATCATACATTGTTTAGTTATTCATCAGAGGGTAGACAACTTTTAATTTTTTTACTACTTGAAAATACATGTAGATCACTACTCTTGAAAATAAGGTAGCGTTAAAAGTATTATGTTCAGAAAAAAAGAGGATAAGATGTAATAAAGATATGTTTTATCAAGTTTTGAACATGATAGTTATTCGTGAATACTTGCCTGAATTCATCATCGATTTCCTCGACTTCTGTGACCTGAGTGGAAGTACTTGTTGTTCTCACTAATTCACCTTTGAATCCATGTTTTTGAAACCTGGAGGGGGTTACAGCAGAGTGTTGTGGCCTGGAGGTAAAGCAGTAGCATCCTGCAGCCGAGCGGGATGTTGAAAACAGCACAACCTATAAATTGGGGTAAAGATAGAAAGTAGCTGAAGGACCCTCCGAGTGATGTATGACACATATCATGACAATAAGCATCAATGGTTTAAAAATGGGAAATGCCCAAGATCTGGATTACGTGAGCCCTGAGGAAGATTGGTATCTTGTACTCAAAACCCTGAAAGTAGTCCCAATGGCTGTGGGCTATTCACCTGGTATTCCCAGGCTAGAGCTATACTATTGTAGTTTATCCTATTGGTAGTCTACCTTTAGATCTAGATCTACTTGTAGATGTGAACAATGAAAAAATAAAAGTAGTTCAGGTAGGCAGATAGTTCTAGGTCCTGTCTTAACTCTTCTTATAGATCTAACGATATTTATCATTTTAATCTAGATCTAGGCATAATTTATTTTGGAAATGTGTCTCCTTGAATTACTTCAATGAGGATCAGAGATAGTCTAGATCTATGCCTGTGGGATGGGAAATTAGTTATAGATCTAACCCATGAATATCTAGCTGTGGCACTCAGTTTACTAAGAAATTAATTAGATCTATGGATGGGCGATTTATTATAATTTCTGAAAATTGGTCGTGCTTGCCATGAAAGAAGGGTCCATAGAGCTAAGACCTGAGCCTGAGGAAAATCCCTGAGGCTGAGGGCAGATCTGCATGGTTTGTTTGTTTGTTGGGTTCTTTCCAGACTGGATCTGCATGGTAGATCTACAGAGATGCCACTCCCAACTGTTGAACTGATGAAAAAGTAGATCTAGATCTAGTCTAGGAAAAGTAGAAAACACTTTTCCTACTTTTTTCTGGAAGCAACTAGGAGGGAAACAACCTTTAGGAATAGAGACCTGACATAAAATTTAACATAGACATATAATTTGTAACTAATAAGCTTGAAACTACACACAAATACTCTAAAACAGATAGATCTATCTATAAAAGCAATTGCCAATGCCAATGGCAATGTACTATACTATACTATACTTCGTGCGTATGTCCCGGATGTACCGGGTCGCTCAGCGCAATTGCGAGCTACGCTGTTTCCCACTCGCGTAGGATGTTTTCTATGTGTATTAGGTTTTAGGAAAAATGAGCTGTGCTTTCCAAAATTACCAAAATGTAGGAAATCCTACAAAAGTAGGAAAAATGGCATCTGTGGTGGCAATGGCGGAGACTATTTCGACCAATCTTTTGTCTTGAAATTTAATATTTCAGGCCTTAAATGCACTATGACATGTTTGGCAACAAGGCGGGGTCTGGGGCAGGGCTACACTACAGCCATAACAATCTCTCAATGTCAACTTTCTGTTTGACAGTTCAGAGACAGAGTGGGTTCAGTGGCTGCTGCTGAGAAAACAATGCTCTATTCTGTGACTCTCTGGTTGCAAATGCTATTTTGTCATAATGAACAAGTTACAAAAGGTGAGAGCGTTCTGTTCTGTGCATTTAGTGACAAATTTCTAATTCACCTTGTCCCTTTGCAACCGGGTCAAGTTTGTCAGAAGCCTCCCGGCCCGACCTCGGTACATGTAGGCTGCCATCTTGGTTCTCAAACAACACTTCTGCGCATCCTTCTGCGCACATCCGGTTTCAATAAACACTTCCCGCGAAATTCGCTGTGAAAAGTAGACGTAGGATCAGTTTGTAAGACTCAAAGTCAATGGATCCAGCAGAAGTAGAGTTTCTTGCCGAGAAGGAAAAAGTGACGATCGTTCCAAACTTTTCTCAAGATAAGATTTACCTGATAGGGGTGAGTATATGTGAAGGTCGCAGTGGATGAATGAAGCCACTGTGACTGTCAAGTGTCACTGACTAAACTGTCCATAACATGACAAGTGGGGGGGGGGGGGGGGGGGGGGGGTGGGAGGTGGGGTGGTCATGTGGTGCATGACATCATATTGCAAAAAATCTTAATTTCAAGAATTTCAGAGACAATTTTAGGTTTAGGTTGGGATAATAAAGTCTGATTTTTTAATTTTCAGTTAAAATCAAAGATTTTTTTATGGGATGGTAATCTTTCTAGGCAAAACAAATCATTCTTTTTTTGTACTATTTCTCTGGTTATTTTTTTGATTTTTTATCATTTCTAGAGGGGGGTCAAGGGCCACATGACAAAACAAAAGGGGGAGGGGGGGGGGGGGGGGGTCAAAAATGGTCAAAAATAGCATGACGTCAGTTATGGACGACCCCTGAACTTGGTGGGGATTTAGTGTGTCCCCCACTCATGTGGTGCATGACATCATATTGCAAAAAATCTTAATTTCAAGAATTTCAGAGACAATTTTAGGTTTAGGTTGGGATAATAAAGTCTGATTTTTTAATTTTCAGTTAAAATCAAAGATTTTTTTATGGGATGGTAATCTTTCTAGGCAAAACAAATCATTCTTTTTTTGTACTATTTCTCTGGTTATTTTTTTGATTTTTTATCATTTCTAGAGGGGGGTCAAGGGCCACATGACAAAACAAAAGGGGGAGGGGGGGGGGGGGGGGGGGGGTCAAAAATGGTCAAAAATAGCATGACGTCAGTTATGGACGACCCCTGAACTTGGTGGGGATTTAGTGTGTCCCCCACTCAAACCCAAATGTTTATAATTTCAATAATTTAAACCTAAAAAGTGGGGTGGCGAGGTTCCCCAAGTCAAGTGGAACTTTCTCCAACATGAACATGTCCTTACATTATTTTAGGGCCTTTACAATATTTATTTTATTTAGGATTTTTTTTCTCAAACATATCAGTTATAGGTACTACCACGTGAAAAATTATTTTTTCCCTTTTGTATCTTTCTATACTCCGATGGGGAGAGCGTTTCATTTGTATTCTCATACTTTTTGCCAAATATTTTTATCTTATGTAGAACCAGAGATATTGAAATAAATAGTAGTGAAAATGAGGTGTAAATTCTGTCACTTTTTGCCAAAATGTACCCATATTGGCGCATTAAAAATGAGGACCTGCGCATTAGGCCAAAAAAAAAAAATAGTTGTGTTCAGGTTTCCCGACCGACCCTAGTTTTTAGCCCCGACCCTAAAGTTTTTAGAAGAAAATTCAGGGAAAATTCATCAAAATATGGCTAAAATAAGCATCCAGTCTATCATTATAGTTAAAAAAGAAAATTAAAAAAAAAAAAAAATCCCGACCTACCGACCCTATTTTTTTGGAGACATGAAACCTGAACGCAACAATTTTTTTTTTTTGGCCTTACTCTATCATTCTAAAGCTTTGTTTTTCATAAACAAAAGTGTTCAAAGAATGCGTTGGTATAGTTATCTCAGTGTTGGATCAATCTTTCCCCCTAAAATTGTGTTTCTAGTGCGTTTTTGGTCACACAAAAACATGCAGAATCTGTCCAGAATTGAACACCCCCGCTGTGGTAGTACCTAGTTATTAGACTTCACATTAACGTAGCCTAGGCGTGTGGGGTGTCGTAGTGGTTAGGGCGTCCGTCTGCTGCGCGGGTGGCCGGGGTTCAATTCTCGGCTGAGCTGGCAACTGCTGCCCTCTGCATGTCTCCCAGTGGCAACAACTGGGATATCAAAGGTCTCTAGTAGACCACCGGCTGTTGTGTGTGTGGCCCTGTCTATGGGACCATGCACATTAAAGAACACCTGCCTCGGTAAAAGTGTAGGGGTATGGTCTCTTCTTTCTCATAGATTCGATCACCATCACCGCCCTTGATATGACCCTGGCTGTTAATTAGGGCGTAAAGCAACCAATAACCAACCAACTATTAACGTAGCCTATACTGCAGTTTTGAACATAGATTTTAAGGCAAAAAAAATATAATGTTGCGTTCAGGTTTCATGCCTCCAAAAAAGATGGGGTCGGTAGGTCGGGATTTTTTATTATTATTATTTTCAACTCTAGGCTGGGTGCTCATATTAGATTTAGATCTATAGATTCAATGAATTTTCCCCTTATTTTCTTCAAAACCTTTAGGATTGGGGCTAAATATTAGGGTTGGTCGGGAAACCTGAACACTACTATTTTTTTTATTTTTATGGACTAACGTAGATCCTACATTTACCTTCAGGTACTTGTCACCCTCTAGAATGAGTTTTTGAAATCTAATAGATAAGTAGATTGACTTTGAATTGTTATTGAATTTTAATCTAAAGTCTTGAGAGAGAAAAATCTCCCCAAAAATTAGGGTAGGGCAAAAAAATTAGTGTCAGTCGGGATAGATCTACCTGAACACAACTAGATCTATTTCTTTCTTTTTTGGCCGAATACTTTGCTTGTCAACCTGCATGTAGATCTATCAGTGATGCAATTAACTCTTTACTTAACCTTTATCACCCTAGGTTAGACTATGATAAAAAGTATTTGTTTCTGAGTATAACCATCAGAATTGCCCCTATACCTTCACCATTGTCCTGCCCTCTCAGAAGCTGTCTAAAAAGTATTGTTTATTCAATTCTACTGAAATTTAGAAAAAAAAATCCTCAAAAAGAATTAGGGTAGCGCCCAAAAAATTAGGGTCGATCGGGAAAGCTGAACACAACTTTTTTTTTTTTTTTTTTTGGCTTAATGACATTTGGACGAAACGTCACCAGCTGCATTGAGGACGCTGAAAGTTGAGCTATGACAGTGTTGATAAAATAGTCTGAAACAAAGCTACTACGATGTGTATCCCGATCACTATTTCTAAACTTGCTTTTTTATACTCCGCCCAGGGAGACATAGAACCGTTCAACCCGGCGTTACCAGTGGAGGTTCCACTTTGGCTGGCAGTTAACCTAAAACAACGTCAGAAGTGCCACATAGTACCTCCAACATGGATGGAAGTTGGTAAGCTTGTCAACAATTATTAGGTATCTAAGGATCATGCATGATATAGTGTGTGTTATGTGTAAATCTATCATGGTTTCATTCAAATCATCAGGAGCCTATCATCTGTAATGTTATATCATATTTCTTTTAAGGCTCAGAAAAAGTACATGTTGTTATTCTTAGATAGGGAAAACAAGACATTGTTTATCAGTATTATCCCTCAGGTTTCGGACTCATTTTTGAGTATATTTTCTGAGGTCAATTCACCACAAAACAGCACGACTTGGTTTTGCATTGTTGCTAGAACCAAACACCCCCTGGCAGCAAGAAAATTCAGTCTCTAGCTGCAGGGTCCCGCCATTCAAGTTTATAGTTGACCTAAAAGTAGATGATAACCATTAGGTTCATCTTACAGACCATTCATACATTTCAGCTACAAAGGAATGTTCATATTTTTTCTTGCAGAAACACTTGAAGCCAAAAAGAATGAAGAAATCGACTCCAAATTCTTCACGGAAATGCCCAACCCGTATTATATGGAAGTAACGCAGCTCCTTTTAAAATGGTAGGTCATAGTTACTCATATCACTGGAAGATATTGGATACTTTGAAATTCATATAATCATAAATCTAGTACTTCTTAGCACCGGTATAAATGACAATTCAAAAATACTAATCATTAACTCACCCTCTTTAACAGCGCAATGGACGACATCCCTCGTGCTGATGACATCAGAACTCTAATCAAAGACATCTGGGATCTACGGATCGCTAAACTCCGGAGTTCAGTGGATCCGTTCGTAAAGAGTGACATGACACACGCTAAGGTAAGCATAGTCCCAGATGCGAAATTTTCATTGGCATCTAGATAAGTTTTTGCAGCGGCTCAAGATCGATGTTTATAAGAATAGCAACCCATCTATCAGGTTTAGACCATAATTATTAGTCTCTGAAATGTGTTATAAATAACAGAAAATATCTTTAATGAAATATGCAAAAAAAATATTTTATATAAAATATGTCTTATTTTTCAATGGTCATTTAAAAATTAATTTTGTAGCTAAACTTCTTGACGCTGATGGAGCTGAACACGGTGCGGCCGTTCCTGACGAAGGCCCTTAACCACATGCACATGTTACGGGCCAACACCGTACTGGGGGCCGGAACGCGAGGTACCCAGGATTAAACCCACCCCCCATGGACGTCTGTATAGTGTACATAGTCAATCACCTATATAATTATAGTGGTTCATGTTTACAATATCAATGTTAAGGAGAATCAACCCATAATTTCTTTTAAAAACAAAGCGATATTCTTTTGTATGAGACTTTCTCTTTCAGAAATTCCAGATCCACAATATTGGTTTACATATGCATTATACACTGACCTTCCTGGATTACTAACCCATTCTCTCCCTTCATGGATACGCAATGTTTTTTTAAAACCATCTAATATGCAATGTTATTTTCAAACAGAACAGCGTGCGTTATTTTTTAAAAGGAACAGTTTCAGGATATCCAAAAGATGTTTTGGAAGTGTCAGACATTTGAGGGCATGGTATTTGATTTCCTTGTCAAATAGGAAATATTGAAATGTATTAACCGTCTTTAAATCAGTGTCAATCCATTAATGCACTAGTATCAACTCATATGGGCAAAATTCAGGCATGTAAGACTTCCGCGGAAATGCGGAATTCCGCGTTTTTTGATTTTTTGTGATCATTTTTTAGATATGTCCAAATCCGAGGAGAAATTTTTTTTTTATAGGGGGTATGGGGACCCTTAGCAATTTTTGGGCGAAAATGTGAAGTTTTATGTCAATTTTTCTACATATTTAAAAAAGATATATTTATGATATTTTGCCTTAGTAAACATGTTATACCTTAATTTCCCTCCTCAAAATAAGGTTTAAATGTGTTTCTTATTGATTTTACTATTTTTCCGCGGAAATGACTTACATGCCTGGCCAAATGAATGATACAATTTGCGATTATCGCTGCTGGCAATCTTTACATGATGGAGTCGTGTATACTTGTTTTTGCTCTATTTATTGTATTTGTAGTGAATGCCTTTTTGAAAGATTCTTGTACATGCCTCCCTAAACGAAATAAATGAGGTTGTATTACATTACTGTTTTATTGTCGTTTATATGATTTTCTTTCCTTTTTAAATCTTAAATATTATGAACAGAAAAGTTATTTCATGATTTTTGTGAGCCCTTAATTATAGTTTTTAGTATTGTAGCTTATGGGAAGGGCTCACTCAATCAGTCATGTCTTTTGTAGGTATTTGGGCTTTGATCTGATTGCCCAGTTACACAATCTTACATACAAGTAACTACAGGCCTTTGTCCACCGGCATGCATTTGTAAGCAAGGACAATTAGTGTGCATCAAGTGTTATTGAGTGGGCAGGCCTCTCCCCTGCACCCTCCCCCACCCCCACTCCTTGAACTCAGTTCAAGGAGTGGGGGTGGGGGAGGGCGCAGTTTGAGATACCAGAAGTGGGTTACATAACCAGTATTTGAGCCAATTCTCACCCCTCCACATTAGGACCTCCACTGTCACCTGCAGGTGGGCAGGTGCAGGGACCTAGAACTAGTAGTAGGAGCCCCTTTCCTAAGCCCCTCCCTGAGTTGTGTGTGACAGCAGGAGTGGTGGTGGTGATCACTACTTATAGCCCATATAGCCTTCAGGTTGTAGGAAGGCCTTCCGTTTATTGAGGGACGACCATTGCTATAGATTACATACATTAGATATATTGACATTTCGTTCAATTACCTTTCAAACACAATGAAATGTCCATTGTTATGTTAAGGGCAAACATCGATCGTTCCACCGATCAGAACTTTGATAGTCATTTGCTTCTTGTTGTTGGTCTGAAGTACTCAATCTTGCAAATTTTACGAAATGACAACTTATCACAGGGTGCCCACGCAAGTCTTAAAAGGGTCTTAAATTGGTTTTTCCAAATTTAAGGCCTTAAAAAGGTCTTAAATTTTGTGTTTTTCTTGGAGGTCTTAAAAAGGTCTTAAATTGGATCTGATTTGAAAATGAAAATCAGATGATGGATTCAGCAAAATGCTGCTCTTTTGCTGAGCGTTTATGCATCGAACCTTATGTGAAGTTTTTTTTTACATGTGGCAAATAGGTCTTAAATTGGTCCTAATTTGGTCTTAAAAAGGTCTTCAATTGATTTTTGAAAAAGTGTGGGCACCCTGTATCAGCAATACTTAGGCATACATGTATATATAAACTAGATCATTCGTACAGTTCAGTATATACAATAGTATTTATTTACTTTTTATTAAGTATTGCCATAGAGATACATAAGATAGAGAGGAAACAAGGCCTGAGCTGACTGGTGCATGTCTGTCTCGGTATTGATATGCAAATTAGCACTGATAAGGACTGGTATGGGCCAAATACCATAGGTTGGGACACACCTGCTTGCAGTGTGAGGTGTGAGACTGCAGTTTCACACCTTTTTTGGCCTAGTACCCAAATGATCTTCAAGATTTATATCACTACAATCAAAATGTACTCAATAGGAATGAATAGAAAACAAAATTCTGATTAAGAAGATACCAAAAATGACATATTTATGTCAATTAGAAATAAAGATATTGACTAATGAAAATTGGAGAAAATTGAGAAAAATAACAAATTTGTCAAAGTTTGGGAGTTAATTTTAGGCAAACCACACGTTGGATATCCAATTAAGCTTTTATACTACCATGGGTAGTTACATTCTATGTGAAATAATTGGTTTTATTTGTAGGAAAAATTTCTAAAAGGCCAAAATCTGACTTTGAAGAAATGTCGAAATTAAATTGTATATTCTCGGGAAAAGTGACATGTAGCCACTTTAGAACCCCAAATACCATTTTATGTCCCCACAGAATCTAATTAGGTTATAATGGGATAGGAAACTGTCTCATCAATCACACTGGTGAATATTAGAGCCATAAGTGGCATATAAATGGGTTTTTGGGATTATCACTTGACCCATTTGAGCCAATGTCAGAATCCAATGAGTTTGATGTGATGGAAAATTGACAAAGTTTGGGAGTTAATTTTAGGCAAACCACACGTTGGATATCCGATTAAGTTTTTATACTACTATGGATAGTTACACTTTATGTGAAATAATTGGTTTTATTTGAAGGAAAAATTTCTAAAAGGCCAAAATCTGACTTTGAAGAAATGTCGGAATTAAATTGTATATTCTCGGGAAAAGTGACATGTAGCCACTTTAGAACCAAATACCATTTTATGCCCCCCCCCCACAGAACCTAATTAGGTTATAATGGGATAGGACATTGTCTCATCAATCACACTGGTGAATCTTAGAGCCATAAATAGCATATAAATGGGTTTTTGGGATTATCACTTGACCCATTTGAGCCAATGTCAGAATCCAACGAGTTTGATGTGATGGAAAATTGACAAAGTTTGGGAGTTAATTTTAGGCAAACCACACGTTGGATATCCAATTAAGCTTTTATACTACCATGGATAGTTACACTCTATGTGAAATAATTGGTTTTATTTGTAGGAAAAATTTCTAAAAGGCCAAAATCTGACTTTGAAGAAATGTCGGAATTAAATTGTATATTCTCGGGAAAAGAGACATGTAGCCACTTTAGAACCCCAAATACAATTTTATGCCCCCCACAGAACCTAATTAGGTTATAATGGGATAGGACATTGTCTCATCAATCACACTGGTGAATATCAGAGTCATAAGTGACATATAAATTGGTTTTGGGGATGTCACTTTTCCTGAGAATATACAATTAAATTCCGACATTTCTTCAAACTCAGCTCTGACCTTTCAGAAATTTTTCCTACAAATAAAACCAATTATTTCACATAGAGTGTAACTACCCATGGTAGTATAAAAGCTTAATTGGATATCCAATTTGTGGTTTGCCTAAAATTAACTCCCAAACTTTGTCAATTTTCTATCACATCAAACTCGTTGGATTCTGACATTGGCTCAAATGGGTCAAGTGATAATCCCAAAAACCCATTTATATGGTATTTATGGCTCTAATATTCACCAGTGTGATTGATGAGACAGTTTCCTATCCCATTATAACCTTATTAGATTCTGTGGGGGACATAAAATGGTATTTGGGGTTCTAAAGTGGCTACATGTCTCTTTTCCCGAGAATATACAATTTAATTTCGACATTTCTTCAAAGTCAGATTTTGGCCTTTTAGAAATTTTTCCTACAAATAAAACCAATTATTTCACATAGAGTGTAACTACCCATGGTAGTATAAAAGCTTAATTGGATATCCAACGTGTGGTTTGCCTAAAATTAACTCCCAAACTTAGTCAATTTTCCATCACATCAAACTCGTTGGATTCTGACATTGGCTCAAATGGGTCAAGTGATAATCCCAAAAACCCATTTATATGCTATTTATGGCTCTAATATTCACCAGTGTGATTGATGAGACAGTTTCCTATCCCATTATAACCTTATTAGATTCTGTGGGGGACATAAAATGGTATTTGGGGTTCTAAAGTGGCTACATGTCTCTTTTCCCGAGAATATACAATTTAATTCCGACATTTCTTCAAAGTCAGATTTTGACCTTTTAGAAATTTTTCCTACAAATGAAACCAATTATTTCACATAGAGTGTAACTACCCATGGTAGTATAAACGCTTAATTGGATATCCAACATGTGGTTTGCCTAAAATTAACTCCCAAACTTTGTCAATTTTCCATCACATCAAACTCGTTGGATTCTGACATTGGCTCAAATGGGTCAAGTGATAATCCCAAAAACCCATTTATATGCTATTTATGGCTCTAATATTCACCAGTGTGATTGATGAGACAGTTTCCTATCCCATTATAACCTAATTAGATTCTGTGGGGGACATAAAATGGTATTTGGGGTTCTAAAGTGGCTACATGTCACTTTTCCCGAGAATATACAATTTAATTCCGACATTTCTTCAAAGTCAGATTTTGGCCTTTTAGAAATTTTTCCTACATATAAAACCAATTATTTCACATAGAGTGTAACTACCCATGGTAGTATAAAAGCTTAAATGGATATCCAACGTGTGGTTTGCCTAAAATTAACTCCCAAACTTTGACAAATTTGTTATTTTTCTCAATTTTCTCCAATTTTCATTAGTCAATATCTTTATTTCTAATTGACATAAATATGTCATTTTTGGTATCTTCTTAATCAGAATTTTGTTTTCTATTCATTCATATTGAGTACATTTTGATTGTAGTGATATAAATTTTGAAGATCATTTGGGTACTAGGCCAAAAAAGGTGTGAAACTGCAGTCTCACACCTCACACTCTCCAAGCAGGTGTGGCAAAAACCTTTACTCTTGGCTATACCTGGAGAGCTATCCGAGACAAGGAAAATCTAGAAACAACACAAGTTTCCTATCTATGTTATATATGTCTATGGTATTGCTAAGTACTACTTTCTTTGCAACCATTATTGTAATGCGTTTCCGGACAGAAGGTAACTAATTACATAAACGAAAACCGATGGATGTTGGCAGTTCATTTATTAAGTAAACTTTAGAAAACAGACATAAACTGAACTCGGGAAGTGACGTACAGTTTATGTCACAATAAACCATAACTGGTACAATTTTTCCGCGTGTAAGAGTAAAAACAATATGATTGTATATCATTACATTTAAATTGATGTAATAAGTAAAACTTCCATTTAAAATCAGTCATTCAAATAACAAATACATTAAAACAAGATAAATCCATAATGGATAGTAAACAATGAAAGTAAAATATGCATACGTGTAGTGCGTATGTTGCCAACCTTTATCAATAAAACAAGTATCTATAACACATAATAACCTCATGACAGATATGGACACAAAACTAACAGACAACAGAACTTATTTGTAGTTTCATTTACAGATAACTTCACACAATTCTATATTCATTTGTATCTACAATTAACATCTATGTTACATACGGCAACCTCTGAACACTCTTACTCGAGATGCTGGTTATTCATTTGTATATCATAGAGTGTCGGGTCGGCCACTTTTAACTAATGGTACTCCAAGAATGGAGGGCTTGAAGGCAACTGGCGGTTTTCCGAACTTTGACTTGAAACACCATATAACTAACTAATCTATGGACGTAACTGGTACAACACATGCAACTAGCGAATAAGAACAACGTGATAACTATGTAGAGACCCAGATTTTGTTCTATTCATCTAGAAATTTCTAAACTCACTCACAGCCAACATAACACTAAGAAGACTTCATCAAAAAGTAAAACATTCATGCATGTTTTTACTTTCAATGACGAAGTAGGTAACATATGCAAGACTGAATATCAAGCCTTATGCACCTTTACATTTTTGTGGGATCAAACATCAAATACTTTTCCAACAACGACTTTCCCCCATATTTGTAATACTGGTAAGATGGGACTAATTTTTGCTTACAATTTGAATTTGGTTAAATAATTATATTATCTTTTAGAATGTACCGCATTTGAGATTCAACATCGGACTAACATCTACTGCATTTATATAATGACAACGCCATTTACGTTTCTTGCTTTTTGGCAAATTCCTAGGTTGACGTAATACAAGGAATACGCTGCTTTTTACAATTATTTATCAAACCACCAAAAAATCAAAATAGTTTTTTATGGTTTATGTGCATAGAATAATCATCACATTAACAATTATCGTATAAAAATTATTTACAATCTATAAATCTTATTTACACATTCTCAGACAATGACGGAACTAAAAGTTGTATCTACACTAAAAGAGAATATAATCACTAATGTTACTTTACGCAAGTAGTGAATAGTCTTTTCGGCGCAATAGAAAAATTACTTTTACATTGGATATTCATAGTGAATGGCAAGAGACTTCAGCTTACTGCCAGCCATGTAAAAGGGTCATGGACCATGTTGAAAATGCGTAATAAATGACCTGTAAAAGACCGATTAAAATTTTGATTTCAAACTCTAAGACATTTTGCTGACAAATGAAGTCAAACGTGGCAAATTCATTAACTCTTTCCTTCTTGTTTGACACCGAAGTTAAGAAGTATTTTAGATGCACACATTTTTTAAAGTAAATAAAGCCTTAACAAAAAGGACATCCAAGCTCTTCTCATTAGAAGTCGAAAGTAGCTTTAAATCTTTCTGTTGGCAAGATACTTTTCAATGAAAGACATATTTGTTAAGCATTTACTGTACATCAAAATTTCAAGTGATTGATAACATATCCTTTAAGCATCTAAAGTATAATAGTAATTCGTTTTGGTTTTCATATAAGCAGTTGGCAAGTAAGATCTGACACCTTGAAATCAGAATATGTGCATGTAGTTCTCTTTATACTATGATAAACATGTACTTCTTATACCTTTACTCCGCTATTACAGTAGTATAAATCAACATTCTTAACAAAGCTATATCAACAAATGGAGGGTGCTACAAACATGAAGATGACGATGTCGGGTGAATCTGTGTGAATTGGTGGACTTGTACGATGAAGGATGACAATGATTACGATAAATCCTATAGCGAAGCTTGGCCTACGCCCTCAGAGAGGAAACGGCTCTATAATCAGGGTTAACACGTTACAGCACCTTGGGTTTCACAACGTTCACCTCACCTGAAAGGATAACGAATACCAAATTGAACTATGGAAGAGAGGGCAGGATCTTGGTTCTTCATTATGGAATCAGACACATACAATTTATTTCTAGAAAATTATAATGGGTCTACTATCATTCTCTTAATCTTTACGTTTGGGACAAATAATTATACTGAACATTTATAAAATGCGGTTATGAATATGGTCTATCACAAAATTGTCAATTGTAATTGGACTAGAATTGTGTACACAAATGTATAAAATACGTACACCGATATTAGATTACAACTATGAAATATGATTGCTTTGTATACTATATATGGCTAAAACACATTAGATTTTATGTACTCACTAGAAGGGCTGTACGTAGTTGCCGGGGAAGGTGCCGAACTCCTTCGTGCGGGCCGACAGACCCACGAACCAGCCGTCGTCGCACTTCTCCATGACGAAGATGGTGTCTCCCTCGTTTAGCTCCAACTCGTCCTCATTCTGCTGAAGGTACCGGTACAAGGCACGGTACCTGCAGTAAGCAATAGTCATGATACATTTACTTTGAAAAACCAGGGTCCAGTTTTTCTTAGATTTTTTTTTAAAAAAATATCATACTTCCGTAAAAAGAAGAAATACACCGATGTATTTCTTCTTTTTTCGATATGAGAGCCTATCAGATACTTGGCAGAATAATCAGTCAAAGAGAGCTATTCCCGTTTATAAAATGTTAAAAACTTATTCATACAACGGCAGCTACAGAAAATTCGGGGAATAATTCTCCCGTTTCTACGACTTGTACATTGTTTCGGAAAATCTATTATTCCTTTCATTTCTTTACAACACATACGATGTATCAAATGAAAAGAAAAATATGACAGAATAGTTTATGAATCTACGATGAACAAAAAGTGGTAATTCTGCCTCTACTCACTTTGGGTAGCGTGGCTCCTCTTCCCGATAGCCCCGGTTGGACGAGTAGCTATGGCGCGATCCAACCGTCCCATAGGAGCCATCACCGTGGCCGTTGGGCATACCGTAGGAAGGTGTTCGGTCACTGTAGTTACTGGCATAGCTGTCCCTTTGATAAGGGCCAGTACCAGCAACGTTTCCATTGTAGGCAGAGTAAAGAGGGGCTGAAGATGAAGTCTGAACTGACTGCATTGGTCTGGTGTTATGATGCCCTGGATGTACCTGTTGCTGTTGGTAATGTGAGGGGAATTGTTGGTGTTGCAACTGTTGATGTTGCCGCTGTTGATGTTGTCGCTGTTGGTGTTGCAACTGTTGCTGTTGTAACTGTTGGTGTTGATGGTGTAACTGTTTGTGTTGTTGGTGGCTGTGCTGGGACCCTGGTGAGGCTGTACTGTGACCGTAACTAGACACGCTGTATTGGTCAAAGCCACGCGGGGATTCAGGACCGTCGGGGATGGTCGGTCCGTTCGAAATTGTACTGCCCGGAGAACCTTTTGAAGACAAAAAGAGGGGGATGTAATTTTTTCACCAGAAATTGATATAGCAAAATTGAATAGGTAAATGAAGTGAATGTAAAGCATGAAATTATTGGATATTATTTATTGCTGGTTGTAGCATAGCAAACGGTAATCGGCAAATACAAAAATTGCATACATTAAAAGTTCAGAAAGGAAAACCGATTCTTTTGGCTAACTAATTCAAACAATATTATATGTGACATGAGTCTAATTATATAAGCATTCACTTTTCCAAGACTTTTCGCGTTTACGTACCCATCATAGGGGTGCCGGCCACAGAAGACATGGGAGTGCTGAGCGGGGTGTCAGGCTCCTTTATGATGTCTACGTAGGCCGCGGGGAAGATGCCGTGCCTGCCTCCTGCCCGGCCCTCGTACCAGTTGTCATCCACCTGGCGCACTAAATGCACCTCATCTCCCTGAAATATTCAGAAAATTGAAATATAAAAGTATTTCAGAAAGATAAAGGAAAGTTACATCTTATAAAAAAAAAAAATTCGAATTTTCGTCAATACATCTGTAGAATGGAAATCACTGGATACCACAATCAAAGTTGGTATAAGGAAAGTGATGCATTGTTATTTACCGTTAACACGGTTACTATGAGTAAAATAGCATACTTGTATATAGATCTAACCTTTTGTATTTCGTGTAAACCAACGACCTACCCATACAAAATACGTCAGGTATAAGATATGAATACGTAACAAGTCTTCTAAAAGAGTCAGCTATTTAGAATCTATTTGGATAGGGAAATTAAATTCGACATTCTCGGTAATCGTAATCAAACACGTGGACAGGAGCCAGCACTCAAGAATGTACAGAAGCATTTTCAAAGTTCAAACGATAAGAGTTGAACTAAGTTGATCGGTAAGAACTGACCTTGCGTAGCGGCAGCTCGACCGACGTCTGGGGGGTGAAGTTGTACCTGGCCGTGGCCACCCCGTCCCGGCCGTGGGCCGCCGCATGGGCCGTCTCTAATGAAGTTATCACCTGAGGTAGGGGGAAAGAATTAATTGTTCATTCACTTTGCTGGTGCTACGGGATTGGTTTGTTCAATGAGAAAGTAACTGTTGCATTTGCATAGTATATATGATTAAATCCCACAAACTAGTAAGAGTACCGGTATTATTTAACTTAAATTAACCCAAGGTGCTACCTTTAACTTTCTAATTCAAACTTAGCCTTTGGTAAGTTCAGTTGCCATTTTGTACTACATAATCAATGAAAAGAGTTCAAAATTATTCCCCATTTTCAAGTTGTTAATGGGTAAACTGAGATAAACATATAACCTAGCAGGGAAATCTCTCACAGAATTAAGTCGTTGTACATATACCTACCTTAACGTAGTTTGCTGGGAAGATGCCCACTCGTCCATGGTGTTCGCCTTCGTACCAATTACTGTCAATCTTCCGGAGTAGGTATATCGTGTCTCCCTTCTTAAAGGATAGCTCTCTGTTGTGAAAAATAAATCATTTATCAGTACTTTGTTCAGACGTTGAACTATTTCCTTTTAATTTACTCAAACATTGTGAGACTTATTAAACAATTCGAGACATTTGTAATAAGATTTTTATAACGAAATATCGTTAAGCTGATGTATTGCTTAAGTTATAGAAGGATGGGAAACTAAAAGAGAGATACATTAGTCATTGAAAGGTAAGTACCATTGGCCTAAAGGTTCCAAGTACATTCTTATACCTTTTTCCTTTTTATTCTCCTTTCCTGGGTCATGACACGCTTGAAAGAGTTCGAACAAACTGAAATACGTAGTTGTAAAGAGCTGATCCGGATAAGTGTTTTTCCAGACAGTGCAGTTATCTAATTTGTAACAGTTACTCACTTGGGATTCTGAGCTCCAAAGTTGTACCTGGCCTGAGCCTTTCCCCGCGGCATGTGGCCCACCTTCTTGTTGGGGCGGTGCTGGGGCCTTGGGTCGGCCTCTACGAAACGGTCCACAGCTGGGGGTATGGGGGACTTCTGTTTAGGTCTGATGAGAGAATGGACCAGTAGGGTAAGCAGGGTAAAAGACGGAGAATAGACGGGGACTTAAACAGACGTGAGAAGCAAGCTTTATGATCTGTCAAGGTCTACTAGTGATAATTGGAGTTGTGTCACTGTGCTTATAGGATACATAGCCTTTAAGGCAATTTTTCTATGTCGTTTTGTATTTTGGGGAAAATTTCTATAACTCATAACGGATACTTTTCTGATACGTTTAGAATGTATCTTCCCTAGCCAATGTCTAGGATATAACAGTGGACAGAGGGCTGTTCTAAGGGAACGATCTACCGGTACTTATCTTATTTTCATTTTAAAGATGCAAGATACTAAAGAAATTCGATGTTCTTCATCAGAATAATTCACATTTGATGTGTACGTGCAAAGTATCTAAATATCGAGCAAAGAGCAGGCCATTGATACATTAACATGCATATAGTTTAAATTTCAAATCATGCCAAGGAAAGATGGGAGTCTGAACAAGGATTAATAATATCAAAAAAGATGCTATAATAATATCTGAAAAAATATCACTCACTATTCCTTCCGAATTTTTCGCTCAAGGATGTTAAGCACATAACAGTTTTTAAAGACGACACCCTTGGCCACATATAACCACATGAATCACAGGCCACAATGTAAAACAGTAATCTACGATAGTCGGCAAATGAAACGTTCGGGACATCAAAAAGATCGTTTGAATGACTTCAAATGTATGCATGCTCTTCTGTAAGAATGAATTTTTGCAAACCAGTGATGCAATATTACGACAATATAACAAGAAGACGAACTTTCGAGCAAAACTTTCTGAAAATCAAACCACCCCTTCACCAGTAACCATGAACAGCAGATCTATGCAACAAGGCAACAAGAAAACAAACAACATCAAAACAAAGATTTTATGATTGAGTTGACCTGTCTCTAATGATGTCAAGTAAATGGCTGTCCAGTTTGCTGGGGTTGATCTTGTTGGGTTTGTCCTCTGGGTCCCTGAGGACTCCGGCGTACCGCAGCCAGTACTCCTCATCTTGCCTGCCGAGGGCCAAACGGAGAGTTTACATGTTTTTTGTTCATTTATTTACCAAAGAAAATTAAGGGCGTATACAGAACTTCGAAAAGATGGTTTCGCGTGTAGGCTAAGTATCAAAACGTTGCACATTCAGGCTTATATGCAAGGTTTTTCTCTTTGTGAAGTCCAATTCTACACCAAAAGGGAGGGAGTCAGGAACCCTGGAACCCTTCTCCCCTGATCCGCCCCTGCTGTTCTATAATCTCGTCCTGTGGTAGCGTGCACTCATCTGTAATACTGAGGACGGCAGCATAACCTTATTCCAGGGGTTACCTTCTGATGTCAGTAATCAGATATATGAGATTTGTGTGTGCTCAGGGGTCAATTTGTGAAGCTGTACTTGATCAGTGCCAACATCTATCAGAGGGCACTGAATTCTGTGCTCGTTGTAACGTGAACTCATGGTTCTCCCTAGAAAATGATTTCGAGTATCAAAAGCCCCATTTTCCCACTCCTTAAGGGGCCAATTTTGGAAAATAGTTGGCTATCTTTACTACATGTATGTCTTTAAAAAAAATCTGTAATTCTAAAGCGAGAATGGCCCCCTCCAATTCAATCTAGTGAGGGATTTAATTCCTGATACGGGAATCCCGCATCCCGCATACCTAGGAACCATGGCTATTAAGTCCCTATTTTAGTTGCTCTACTCACAGGTAGACGTCGTTGTGTCTGCGCGCCGCGTTAGCCGCCTCTTCCTCCTGCAGCCTCCTCTGCTTCTGCTCCATACTGATTCGGTCCTGAGATCAAACATACACGCCGCGGTTAGAGTAGGTCAGGGTGGGGAGAGACAGGGTTCCGTTTGGTTTAGAACTAATCATTAAGGAAAAGTATAGTTCTGACCCCTTGATAGAAGCCAAGTGCCGGTATAGATAAAAGAAATTATGATGACCCTGGGGGCGTGAGATTAAATACCATTTTCTTTTCGAGCAATCCTTTTGGTTATACACCGTAAACGATGTACCTGCAGACCATGAAAAATAAGTTCCCGTTTTCTTGATTGGATTACAAAATTTGACCTCCAAAAATATAGGAGGGTGTAAGGCTACTTGAAAGGAACCATTATGCTGGAGAACCCTGGTAGTGGAAAATGAAAAGCATTGATATTGTATTAGGCCTTGATGATATTGTATTAGGCCTTGAAAAGCATAAGTAATGAAGGAATAATGCGTCTGCATAAACGGACTCTGAGTAGTATATGGAAACGGGATCACGTGGAAGGTTGCGTATCTTGAAATGAAATTAAAGAATTACAAATTAAGGGTCAAAGTCAGGGTTTTTTAATTCCCACAAGGCAGACACAGTAAAAGAAAGGCAGCTGCCTTTTCTTTAGCAGTATGTCTGCACTGCAAGGAAAAATGAAAAAGAGTCGCCAGCACCAGCATTTAAGCCCACGCCACACCAATAAGGAAGTTCTACCCTATTGCTTTAGACCAATCGCAAATCGGCCACCTAACCCCTCTCCCCCCAAGAAAAAGGGGATGTTCTTTACACATTTAATACTTGGCTTAATCAGATTGTTGCATACTAATTCCGTACTTACCATCTCAGCCTTCCTTCTGGCCACCTCCTCATCACGCCTTCTCTGGGAGAGTGTACCCTGCCCGTCTCCCTCGCCCCGCACCCCAACCTGGGTCGGTGTGACCCGGGGTTCTGACGATGGGCTGGGGGATGTCAGGTCAGACGCCGAGTGGCGGTGGTGCTGGGGACTGGAAGGCGACAGGGAGCTGGAGCCATGCCGGTCTGAAAGGTCATTCAATGTTATGTAAAAGATGGCAAAGCTTGCGAATCTAATCTTAACTTCCTATTCTAAATGTATGATTTTCCAAATATTTATTTCAGGAACCCTTCAAAGTCAGTGAAAATAACAGATCTGAATGTGCACAAAAACTTTTAAACTTAAAAAACAAGAGCAATTGTTTCTTTTAAGCTTATTTTAAAACATGTAAATAAGTTTTGTAATTGTATAATTTCCTATATATGATACATAAAAAAAGTCACAAAACTGCCGGTGTTACTTTAAAACAAGAAAATACGAAACAGCATCTCTTGTCTGTAGAATAAGCTTCTGAAAGAGAAATCATTCCCCCTAATACATTTAGATATTTGATCATCAATATTAATTTCTTATAATCAAAAATTGTCACTCATATTACACTACAACATGACTTACTGAATCTGAAAACCTTTTTTATTTTTATTTACCCCTAAGCAAAGGGAGGCAGGTCTGAACTACATGTAGTGAATTCCAGAAGTTTGAGACCCATGCCCAGGTCCCCATGTCTGACTGCTTATGAAAAAGGTGTCTAAACAAAGTACATCTTCAATACTCATACAAAGTAAATTTTCTTTCAACTCAAAATACATTCTAATACACTCCATATACATTTCTTAAACACTCAAGAGTACTTAGAAAATCCCCTAAATTTTATAATGACTTTATATCAACACTTAGAGGAAAGCTCTAAAACTACAAAGATTGTACTACCACCTGGTGGAGAAAAGTTGAACTCTGCTTTTGACAAATGAAGGTGGCTCTTGCAATACAATTGCTTATAGCATTGCTAGTTAAAAGGACTTCTGTAGTACAGAACTCCTCCACCAGGTGCCTTATATAGTCCAATAGATCAACCTATACTCTTTCAATTTGTTATTCTTTTCCTAAAACTCTCCTGAAGCGGCGCTGCTATACAAATTATGTTAGCAAAACATTTACATTTCCTCTCTAGAGCATCCAATATGTTCTTTTAATTCATTATCTGTAGATATGATGGTATTTTAGAGATTGCAGTTGGATAGACACCTTTTCTGTGAGATAGTAGGTTTGGTCAGGTTGAGCAGTAAGGGTGGGCCAGTCCTTCCCTCTCACTGACCATACCTGTCATGATGGGTGGGTCAGTAGATAGAGTCTGGAGGATGATGAGAGAGGTCTGTGATGTCTCTCCCATCCTTCCAGCATGGAAGACTCCCATCTTTCAAGGATGGGAGATCACACCCAGCCACACCCAGAATAGGGTGTCCAAACAAAGGTTACATAGGGCTATATGGGGGCAGGGGTAGGAGGAAGGCCCAACTTTGGTGCAAGGCTAAGCTGAGGGGGGTGGGGGAAGGGCTCTGGTAGTAAGGGTTCAGATGGAGGGGCTCTACAGGCTGGGTTTGAGGGAGGGGCTAATAGGGAAGGGTCTAAGGGGGAGGGGGGGGACTGAGTGGGGAGGGGTTAATAGGGAAGGGTCTAAGGGGGAGGGGGGAGGGGCTAATAGGGAAGGGTCTAAGGCGGAGGCGGGGGGGGGGGGGGGGGGGACTGAGGGGGGTTGGGGATGGTGGGGGGTAAGGGGTTATGGGTCTGTGGGAGGGGCTTAGGGGAGGTGTTCAGCGGGGGTAAGGGTCAGGGGGCTAGGAGGATGGGGCTCTGGGGAGGGGCTAAGTAGAGGGGGAGTGCTGAGGTTCAGGTTGGAGGGCATTGCTAGGGGGGGTGGGGGTAAGGGTCAGAGGGAGGGGCGTGATGGTGCTAAATGGGTCCTTTACAGGGTGCAAACGGGTTGATACTAATGAGACGGTAAGTTTGTTTGTTGCGTTAGTTTAACCCTTCTGGGTTCTTTCCATGTGTGATAAGTCGCCACTGGCTAAAATGATATGTCAATAGATCCATTGACAGTTGTAATGGGTAGCAAACCAAATATATATCCCTCTCATCTTTTACATATCTAGAATTCATACCTAAACTCGTCCCTTCTCTACAGTTTTTGGACAAAGTACCTGTCAAGGCTATTTACTTCTGGTTCTTGCGCACATGTGCAGAGCCCTTACTATGCCTTTTATCACCCAGCGGCGACTTTTCACATGAGGCGACTTTCCAGATGTAACATTGGAACTCCAGTCATGTTACGCTAGTTTATGTGGCATTGCTCGTCAACGTGACAACACTCATCTAGGACCTAAGGTGTTATGGAAGGGTGATACCAGCCGAAAAACATGGAGGCTTATGGGGCAAATCCTGTGTTCACGCCGTTTTATATAAGGAGGGTAATAAGAAATCAACAACAGTCAAAGATTAATAGCAACAGGGAGGAGGGACCATGTTTCTTCACCCAGTCTAAAACATCTGGTCTGCGGTTAGTTGTAGGGGTTTACTCCTATCGCATTAATCATGGCCACTTACTGCAAAAACAATGTCTTTAGGCTGTGAGGTATACTTTACCACAAAAACAAATGGTAAAGCTTCAAACGTATGGATGTACAAATAGATATAAAAACAAGTCTCATAAGAGCACTTCAATTTTTTTCCAAACACAAAAGGAAAAATACCAAGAATCCTTTAGACTAATGGACTTTAATCCAAAAAGCATGTGGATTAAAACCACCTGTAATGTGGGGTGGGATTTTTTCCAGCTATTTGCCAGCACAACAACCAGTCCCATGAACTGCATGACTTTTTGAACAATAAAAAACATTGTTATAACCATGTCAATCAGTCTAGGGTAACTAGAAGGGGTGAGGGGTTGCACAGCTGGGGGACAGACAGGGTCTACCTCTGATAGTAATCATGTTTCTTGGTCGATCTCTGCCGGAAAAACTCCTAGAGCGGGGTTTGTCAAAGTTGATCTTAGCTGTGGACTTTTTGTTAAGACTAATGCTCTCTGTAGAACTGGTTGAGAAGGATAGTGGGCTGTTCAGGTCTTCCCTATGGTCTGATAGATAAAACAAAAGTGAAAAAGGAGAGAGCTTTTAGCTGAATTTTACTAGTTGTCCAAAGAACTTAACATTAAAAGATAGTCATGGAATAAATTATGGATAGGTGTCACGATATTCATAAAGTTTTACAAAGAATGATAATTCTTTCAAAGTCTAGCAATTATCATTAGCAACAGAATTGTTTGATACTATGCTTTGAATGCAAACTAATTAACATGCTTTTTAATTTAATGTCAAACATGACAATACTGCATGCCATAGCTAGCCTGTGCTGCTATACGTTCTAAAGATTGCTAGAATGGAACACAAGGAAATGTCGCTATCACTTAGTGTTTAACGTACTTAAAAAGACTTACAGCGGTCCGAACTACCGGCAATATGGCAATATTTCACAACATGCAACGAGTAAGAATCGGATTCACTACTATACAGACTAATTTCTTTGCATGACAGTGTCTTTTGACATACCACCATAAACGATCGAATATAGAGCAGAAAATCCAGCTGTAACGAAATGAGGAATGCATTCAAATAATCATTTTACCATGACATTTATCACCCCATCGGTGCTGCTATTAGTGCCTCATTAGTAAAACCTCCTGTCACAAAAAGTATTCATACCTGTGAATTTATTTCCCAATGAGGTCACTATCTCTAATTATGAGCACTTATCATGATATACCTCACTAGCCTAATCAACCTCCAAAATATAGAACCAGGAAGACGTTGTGAAACACAATTTAGATGATCAAATAGTGAACTGTTTAAACATATATAGGATTCCATAATGTAAAAATTATAAAGATTTCAGCTACCTTTCTTCTTGTGACTTGGCAGGCAGAGGCCAGAGGTGGGAATCTCTCCTCCCTTTTGGATCATTTTGTATGCTAGTTTGATGTCGGCCTCCGAGACGGGCGAGGCTGGTCGGGGCGTCTTCTTAAAGCCACGTTCACTGTGGTTCTCCTTTATAGTGCTGGAAAACAAAAACGCAGGATTAAGTCTAAGAACTGTAACATCTTTTTTTCTATTGCTCAGAGATAACAGTCTATAAACGTCAAAAATGTGGAAATGTGTGGAATGGAAATTACGAATAATAAGTAGGATGAGCTAAAAGGAAGAAACGTTCATACCTTGTATATTCTCACATCGAAAAGAACTTTAGAAACGAACCTGTTGCCTGATTACAAATGCAATCGTTTTTTTCTTATAATAACTGACATGTGAAAAAGGTAGGTAAAATGGCATCTCTGTTGTCACACTGATCTACTAAATGTCTACTCAATCTCAATTTCTTCGTTTGTGGATTAGTGAGACAATTATCCTGTTATATTTTAAGTGACACCATATTGATGTATATCTTTTTTGAACAATTGTACTCACTATTTGCTGTATTGTCCCGGCTTCTCTATAGGTGGATTGAACATCAGGCTCGCCTAAGAAAAGGATTAAGAAAAAATGAGCTTACGGTGAGGCAAACCTTAAGAACTGCAGGCAGTCATCTCTTATTTTTGGTAAGGTACACATTTATATCATGAAACCAACAATGAATTCATACAAATAAAATAATTATAGACATTCCATTTTACTCCACGTGTACACAATATCGGAACACGACGATTTTATACAAGACTAACAAGTTTTAATATCCAATATTAACCAAACACCTGCATGTGAGACAGAAACAGAAAGGCGGGGAAATATTAGAGCTGTTCTATCGAGTATTATTGGCCAAGTACAGCTAGCCATAGAAGAATCATCATTTGGGACGAAAGTAGAAATAGATGGACTACTGCATGATACACTTTTATCAGCGCGGTTGAATTTACAGTAGCAATACAACCTCGGTAAGAGGATTCCCCAAGCTAGAATATTCTTGAGTAGTCTGTTTAACTGCAACCTTCAAACCTGATTCATAAACGATTTATGAATATTAAGTTCTTAAATTTGTGACCAACTCCTATCTAAATATTCTGTCTGTTACAGATGGTTTGACAAAACACTTATTCCAATATCATTTAAACATGTATATGTCCTAAACAAACCTGAAAGGGAAACAAAACGCGCCTTGTAACACAATACTCTCAAGTGTAAGGTTTCTGTCATGAATATATTTGGATTCATTACCTTTTCTTGTTCATATATGACTACATTGATGTACTCCTATTTGATTGTGTTCACTCATTTTCTAAATTGAAGCACGGTATAGAATTCATATTTGCCAAGAATGAGTACGATAGAGTATTTTACGTCACAACACAACGGACCAATAATGTAACAGCACATGTATACGTTATTACTGGTCATTGAGGAAATTTCACATACAAAAGTCAAACAGAAGGGCACATAAAAGTTCAGATGAAGTAACAAGGCTGTGTGCCTTCAGTGTATGTACGTGTAAATTGCGAGTGGATAAATCAAGAATTGCTTTGGATGTTATAAGCAAAAGTGTACATATATACATGGTAAGCACACCGTAAGTTATGTGCATGATTTGTAAAGTATGCCTGGTTGCTTAATAGCGTACCTCTTTGTAGGTTTCATCCTGTGGCGTGATGTTTTAGCATATCAAACAAAGAGTGTTAAATGTCAATGTTAGTGCACGTAAAATGACTTATTGCCCATTACATCCTTACTTATTTATAGCTCTTTTTTACCGCTTGAGTACACTATTTTGATACCGGTAAAGCAATTATTTTATATCCTTTTAACAGTATGAGTATATTTGTATAAAAACGTCAGGCTTTTAAGCTGAAATATTCACAGATGAAAATGACCTGCTTTCTCAAGTGAGCTCATAATAAAATCTGCGCGCAAATTGAAATATATGATTTGCTGAGATCAAT
Source organism: Lepidonotus clava (assembly GCA_936440205.1). Taxonomy (NCBI): domain Eukaryota; kingdom Metazoa; phylum Annelida; class Polychaeta; order Phyllodocida; family Polynoidae; genus Lepidonotus; species Lepidonotus clava. The sequence continues at coordinate 28,553,337 of OW387140.1, forward strand.
GATGAAAGGTTCATACTGCCAGTATGTCGTAACATAATATCATCCTATCTTTTTTTGACCATTACTTTGTTTCCCTTCGGCCAAGTATTACGGTAAAATTATACACATTGGGAAACTTTACAAAAACTTAGTTGTCTATAATTAAGAATTCATTTTCACTTTATATTTTTGTGATATAGATATTCAAGCAATAGATACTAATACTATACATCACATATCCTGCGTGAGTCTTCTCAACCCCCCCCCCCCCCCCCTCCCTCCCGCCCAATCTACAACATGATTTTCAGTTATTGTCTATTTCTAACATAGAACCATATTTTATCACAACACTTGTATGAATAGTGATGAAGATCAAACAATGTGTAGTAAAAACGTTAGTACAGCGGGTGAGAACCGTCGGGGACAGCACGCACAAAGAAGTGATGGCAGACACAAACACAGCACAGCAGACGTGGGTTAGAGGGCGGTGGGGTATTCATACCTTTTCTCCAGGCATTGTTTTGTTGAGAAAATCGGATTAATACTGGGAAAGCTCATTTGGCGTTGACCGAAGTTTAATGTAGAAAGCGCAGATACACACGTTCTTTTTCTCTGAGCAGGTTTAATTGTGTCACTTCCCTTCTTGAATGATACAACTACATTCAAACATTACATTACATTACATTCAAAGGCTAGGAAAGACAGGGAACCAAGCCCAGAACTCCCCCTTCTTTTCAGAATTCAACCACAAAAGAAACTTCCTTCCCCTTCAAGCACTCCCTTTATTTTTACAACCCTACATGTAAAGGTCTGAATTATGACCATTTGGACGATTTTCTAACGAGAACAGAAAAAAAATCAGCTTCTTCAAATCCATTGCCCTAGAACGTGTGTATCAAATAAGGGCTATGTCAAAAACATTTTTCATAGTAAAAGATATTTTTCCATATATAATAAGCCAATGTTTTGAGATATAGAACAGATATATACGTTTGAAAACAGTCGCATAAGCAGGAGATCAGGTTAGTGCCCAGAGAAAGGATATGAATAGTAAGGTACTGGGTGTAGGGTAGTTCACCTTGGCAGGGGAGGCCCCACCCTTACTTTGGGGTGACCGTGGGCAGCGCTTAGAGGAAGGCCTCTTGGCTGCGTCTACGTACTGCGAGGGTTGGTGGTGATGGTTGTAGAAAGTAAATGACAGAATTAAATTCTTTGTTTACTTATTAGGTAAAAAGAAGATTTAAGATCCTCTCAGACATAATTTAACATTTTTTCTAAAATAAACTTGTATAATGGTTTGACGAAAATATAAAAGAAATGCTCCACAAAAGTGGAACTTGAACTTGTTTGACAATTTGTCAAATCAAAATGCATCACCCGCTCGGATACCATAGTAGTTTAAATATGTGGCGAGACACTTTCAGTAACTCTATGACAGTTTCAATTTACACCAAGTTGTATGTTTTGTTAGTGGAACAGCCAATAACTGCAGACATGCCGAACAGACTATCACGATGCATCCTTTATTATAACTATGTCATGAGGCATTACGTTTGGTTCATTCTACATAACCACGAATAACACAAATATATTTTAACACATTCAGTTCATTGCACAGTGGAACAGACTTTTCCAACATTGAAGAGCTAAAGTAATAACATCCTATTATAACATTCATAAAGAATTTTCTAATCGAAGAGTTATCTAAAACAAAATTTATCATGCTAAGGAAATGGAACAACTAAAATATTCATGCTTCAAAAAATCTTTGCAGAACGTAACCTCTTTTACGTAGATTATTTTAAACTCTGAAATATGTCAAGCCAATTTTCTCTTAATCATTTCAAAGTATCACTTTTTCATCTCGAAAGAACATAAAGAAACACTTAATATACATAATTTCCATTTGTTATTTCAATACACTATGATGTGAAATGAAATAAGAAAATAAGTTTTATCTTCCCAGGAATATTACACCTTTACATTCCGCTGTCAGTTTGTCCTTGATCCAACTAGATGTACTATTCATATTAATTTTGTGCTTATAATTATAAATAGAACAGGTAAATGAGTTCCATGTACTTACTACTTTGTTTTCGCGAAGCGCGATGGAGGAGAGGCCAGGCTCATAATCTTCAATACTTTTTGGTTGATTTTTGTATACTTCGTTACGATAGCGTGCTGTTGCTGGTGACCAGGTTCTGCACAAAATGTAAACAAGACCAAACGACATAATGACCAAAGTTACTATCAAAAGTATTTGATAGTGATAGGTCGGCCCATTTTAATCTTTAGGCCTAAAATAATCAAACAACTAAGATATTTTGATGGTAGGTCTGAAAAAATGACACTATAGTGACAATTTCACAAATAAACTGACAGCACCGGAGAACTTATTGACAGTGTGACGCCTATGTTTTAACATTGAATGGAAATGATTCAGACACTGACAGTGACTTAGGCCTAGATATCTATTGTTTTTTTGATAAGATATTTTGATGGTAGGTCTGAAAAAATGACACTATAGTGACAATTTCTCAAATCTTTTAATGTTTGGATCATAAATAATTGTTTTCGGAGCCTCCATAATACATTGACAGTGTTGGTGGGGGCTTAGGCCTAGCCTATCTGAGCCTGAGTCCAGTCATTTTTTCATACCATCTGTAAAATATTATTGCAAGCGTTTCCAGGCCCCAATATTCAAACCATATGATATATAGGACCCTGATATATAGGAGAACATAGATATATACATGACTTTCATTTTGATAGGCCTAATAAGGGCTAAATAATTATTTTTCAGATTGCCAATGTCCGACCCAACGCCCGAGTTCAATGGCATTCTAGGCCTAAGATTGTACCATCTGTAAAATATTATTGCAAGCGTTTCCAGGCCTAAAATGATTAAACTATATGATAAGTAGGACCCTGAGATATAGGTGAACATAGATATATACATGGATTTCATTTTGATAGGCCTAATAAGGTCTAAATAATTATTTTTCAGATTGCCAGTGTCGAATGCCCGAGAGGCTGAGTCCAGCAGCTTTCATTTGAACTGCTGGAAAAGATATATGTACCTACCTGTATAACCTGAGTCCTGAATGCTTCCGAATACTTAAATCCTCCACAATTATTGGGTTTAGTCCAATGTCATCCTGGTTTCCTGAGTTCAACGTATCGATGCAGGCGTGATGGGGAGAGAACCCGGCGAAGGGTTGACGGCGCCATGTTGACAGTGACAGTGCCTCCAAGTGTCCGATTGATCCAATGTTTCGCCTTCGATACGAACGCATGAATCACGCATGAATTGTCAATGCGTTGTATGCGTTTAAGGGGGTCCAGACTCCAAAATATATATATTGAAACCATCATATAGCGCTGTAATCCAGGTATCGAGGTGGCGAAAGAGGAGCCTCCCGCCGAAAGGTCCGACCGAGGCGCCTGCCCCGAGCGGTCTGACAGTGTCAGGCCTCCACGCGTGCGGGTGGAAAATGGCGCGATGTATTTGCGCAAATTGTCGCGTTATTTCGCAATCTATGAATTTCTGGACAATGAGATGCCTATCTATGTATCCAAATCTATCTCTGTATATCAAAAACTAAAGTTAGAACGACCGATTTCATGGTGAAATAGGCCTGCATAGTTGATGACCTTTGACCCAGATTCCTTCTTCACCGATGAAAGCCGGCTGCTGCGCGTTTACGCGTTACAGGCATAATGCGGCGCCCGATGACCGTAACGATCATAATTCCACGCTTGAATGTCTAATTTGCCCCATTTTGGACGATTTAAACGATCACTATGTCTTCTATATATCAAAATCTCTGCGATGTAAGCTCAAATAAGCCCCAAAATGTGGTTATTTTAGCTCAGAATCGATTTGGGACATCGTCACTTTGCCGCGTCACAGGCCTAACGCGCAGCAGCCGCGCGATGGGACACGGTCACCATTGAAATAGCATTGGCAGAATTGACGCGTTACAGGCATAACGCGGCATTTTACGCGCCTCACGCCGACACGCCCGGTAACGCTGCGCGGATTTCTGGTTTTATTTGGTCATTTAACGAAGATTTGGACGACTTTAACGATTTATTTGTATCATATATACCCAGATATCAGTAATGTAAGCCCAAATATTAGGTTATTTTAGCTCAGAATTGATCGGGACTTCGCGCATTACAGGCATAACGCGGCATTTTACGCTGGGACATGGTCACCATTGAAATAGCATTGGGACATTGCCGCGTTAGAGGCATAACGCGTTTTTCCGTCACCGATCTCAGAACTTACCCAAGAAGAGAATAGGTCGGCTTCGATTTAAAGCTTTAAAGACTTTAAAGTCAGACTCTATATGATTTCATCGACAGAGTGATCAAGCCGACCTATAACAATAAGCCAATAACATTTGAGTAAATATGTATTATACATGATCTTAACGAACAAATATTCTTATTTGGACATCAAAATCAAACGCTGACATCACTTTTAGCTGCGACTTTGCTATTCACTGACACATTATCTGAGATAATTTTGTCTTTAATGCAATAGCTTTACTGGAAATAATCCCCATTTCATAATAGAAGTCATAATTTATTAACATAAGATAAATAATGTTACAACAGCTGTATCACTCACCCTTTCCGCCCCATGCCTGTCACTGTGTACCGATCTAAAGATCTGGCGGTGTCATCTGTTAACAGAAAATAAAATAGTATTATGTGAATCAAATGACGGTATGTACTCACAAGATTATCTCTTATAAAGCTATACGGAATCGCATACGAAAAGAACACGTAGACGTAATTCTCCATTAAGCTGTTTACAACTTTCTTTGGCATTTAACCAATTCTTGAATACAAGTGAACTGAGATAACCATCAAATATCCAGAATGGATTTTTTTTTCTAACGTTCTTGATGATCAAAGTAGAATATTTCAAGATGATGCAAATACATTGGAACAATTACGAATATATTCAGCAATATATCCCAGAGTTATATTTGACTGTTCCTGTCTTATTTCCACACTTACCTGAATCATTCCATTTCTTGGGAAATTCGTAGCTAGGTCTGTAGGGGTTGGTTTCTAAACGAGAGAAGTAGATATTCTATAAACAAATGAGGTGTAAAGATCGACAACTAAAGTCAAGTCTAGAAAGCCAAAATCTGGCCTAATATGCACAGTAATTCTTCTTCTGACTGTAATGTTGTAGACATGCATGAGCTGACCAAGAAGCAAACGTGATCATTTGTCGTAGACATTACATTTTCACTTCATGACATTAGCGCACCTTGCATTATGTTTCCTTATCATACTGTCAGATAACTTATCACTGTCAACTGTTAGATTATGTACGCGTGTGATGCTGATGAGAAAATGCATAAAACAAACATGAAATCAGAAAGGTTCAGAGCATTGAAAACATTATTTTGGCCTAAATAGTTATTGAACCTGCGAGAGATTGCATAAATCTGGTATCTGAACCATCCTTATAGTCTAGAGGCTAGTTAAACTACCCACCCTTGGATTTGGTTTTATGCTCCGTGTGTAGCGTTTTGTACATCTTTTTGTACCACTCTTTCTGGTTTGTCTCATCCTTTTTCTGGAAGGAAAATGAAACGATGAATACATCAATTAGTTTGTAAGTGCAACTTTAAATCAGTAAAGCTTATTGGGCTTTTTCTACTTTTTATTCTTGATGATTCAGTAACACCACCAATATCTCTTAGTATTTGTCTAAAGACCCTGACAGTCTAGGCCAAAACCATTTTGAAACGTCGGATATTATGTCTGACGTTTTTCAGCTTCCTGTCAAACATTTAGCTTCATTGTCACATAAAGGTGACCTACTGTTTTTCCCATAAGAAGAGGATAAATACTAAGATTGGTTAAAGAATCTGAGTCATGCTTTCTAGATCCACCTCTATAACTATTCCAACCAGTCCTGAAATTGTGCTGGACAAAATGTCTGACGTTTTAGGCTCAAACATTGGACATAAAGGTAGAACGTCGGACATGTCCGGCATTTTTGGGCTTTTCACAAACACTACCCTAACATAAACAATATAGGATTCCGTCATAGATCTTTAAGTAAACTAGACATCTAAAGATTTCGGCCGGAGACCGGCCAATGTTTTGGTAGGGACTCTTCAAACAATAAAAACCCAGGGTCCCAGTCAATTCAATGTGCAACATAAGGACCCCCCTCCCCTACTACACCCCCCTCCCCTCCCCTCCCCATTGTGGGGGTGGTGTGTAGTAGTCACTGGTAGTGGTGGTTGTATATAGACACCCCCTCCACTCACCCGTGACTCACCTGCTATGGCCACACTCACTGGTCACTGCCTCAACCCCCCCCCCCCCAACCCTCCACCTTGACACCCCTCCCATGCAGTTCTGTGGTCCACTTTAGGGTAGTGGAAGGTGGGGTGGGGGGAGGGGAAGGGGGAGGTGGAGGGTGAGAGGGGAGCCAGTCAAGGCCAAAGGATATTTCGTTTTCTGTTTCTTAGTTTACCCTTACTAAAATTGAAATTAAAATCAATTTGAAATGAAAATATGTTACATAATTAAGTAATGATAAATCAGATGCTTATCAATAAAAATAGTTTGAAAATTTATACTTTAAGCATTTGTCAGATATAACTACATGAGTACATTTATTGGAAACAACAAATTAATATTGTTTTCAGGGCAACCTGGGCTTTCCAGTCTCTCAAATTGGACATACCTCTATATATAGGACCCATGGGCAGTGGATGTCAATCACTGATATTTGTCCCTCCTACCTCTACCACCAATGACCAATAAGAAGAGACTGAGTGGAGGCCCCACAGACCACCACCACTGGGGGGCAGAGAGGGCAATTAAACAATCACATGGTCCGCTGCCCTACTACAATGGACCCAATTCAAAAACAGACCTATACCTTTGTTTTGGCAGGGCTTTCAAAGGTACTACATTGTATAGTCCACACTTGTATTACCCTGCCAAAACAAAAAGGGTTAAACCCGGTGCTTACCAAACATGGACTCACTGGTGTGCTAGTATCTTTATCCTCTAGACTGCTACTTCTCACAGGTTCTGGTGGGACTTTCTTCTCTGCAATGGTCACTGTAGCGGTTCGCTGGGCGGGAAGGGTGTGGTAGGAGTCAGTTTGGCGAACCTTTCTTTCTGCTGGTTCCTCACTTTTGATGTAGGTGGCTCCCTTGGGCAGTTGGCCCTCTGAAAATAAACAGGGAGAAGGGAAGCTTATTAGAGGTGGCCAATAGCTACTGAGAGGGCCATACTTCACTGAAGGCTGTTGCTTGGGTTTGAACTTTGTGTTGCACGATCAAGAGATTTCATATACAATTAATTTTGCATTCAATAATGTACTTCTAAGATTTAGGGAGTAACATTTGAAAGACACGCCAGAAATTTTGCATAAATATATCAACAAACAAAACGAATCAGTTAAAGAAACATTTTCATAGTTTTTGTTTAGCTGTACTAAACTTTTCTTTTATTAAATTAAAGTCGGGTCACTGGGCAGAATTGGTATATTGCTACCACCGTAAGACCAATATTTCAACGGTCTGGCGACGATGCTTGTATACACAGGACAACATAAAGACAATAGGTAGACATACAAGGAAGAAATAATATAGAAAGAAAAAGTCCAACATTAGAAGGTATCTAATAACTTATGAATGTACAAAAGTAAATGTTGTTCGGTTTCCTGTAAATCAAGTTTACCCTTTATCAACATCATTTTCATTTTATTTTCCATTTGTATCTTGCCGTTCATTTTCACCTTATTGAAGTGTGTAAATCTATACGTGTACTAACACATTCGGAAGCATGCAATGTGCTACCAAAAAGACACCTCTTTTATAGCCGTGCTACAAGTATAGTAGTATATACGTGTACGTTGAATCACTGTTTAGGGCAGCCAGAGCAAAAGCCCCTTGTCCATTGCTGGTTTCAAGCATTGTTATCTGATTGCAAAATGACCAGTACAAGGCTTTTAAAGAGGCTATAGAATGTTACAACCATGGGCAAATACAACAGTTTGGAAAGGCCAGTTCCTCAATGATCCTTTCATTCAAATCATGTTATTACAAATGGTGAATGTATCTCATCAACATCCTTTCCCAAATAACACGAGCAGACATTTCATCACAAACCACATAAAAAATACCGTTTATAAGTCATTGACCCATGCATAGGGATTTGATTAGATTTGTGGGGAGACATGAAAAAGGACTTGGAACCTGCAAACAACATTTTTAAAACAAAATCCTTTTTATTTATCATTTAAAACCCTCAACCCTCAACCTTGACTAGCTGATATCAAACAACTGCTGTTATGTTGTGGTGGTTGTAGGTTGATGCAGGGTTGCTATGTCTTGGTTAGGTCATATACCTGATCACCCATGGCAGGTGAGGTGAGGTTAAGTGAGGTGGAAGGGTGAAGATGTATCACAGTTGCCACAGTGTTGAGAATCCAGTTGCTTTACTTTACCAATCTCAAAGGAAACCCAATATAGATAGAGCTTAATTTCATATTTCTCTAGAATTGACAACTAGGAATAGAATAAAATGTATTCCCATGGATGCTGGACCGTTTTGGCCACTGAAATTTATCAAAGTCTTTTGTTTGCGGGTAAGCTAAATCGACTGAACTAAATAATCTTGAATTAACTGTACTCTTTCTCTGTGGCAACTATGAATGTTCTGTAATCAAACAATATACAATTTGGCAAATTGTGGTGAATTAGATTGTGATAGTGTGTCAGAGAGGTTGAAGAGGAAGTGACAACAACAGCAGCAGTAGGCACACAATGATAGGTTTGGGGAAGAGTGGACAGCAGGCAGTTGGGAGCAGGCTCTCTTACCCGTGAACCCGAGAGGCCCCGCGTGGGGCTGTGCTGGTGGAGGTGGCGGTGGGGCAGAATTTACTGCCTCACTTTCCATGTCTGAAAGTAACATACACCCCTTAGCTTGCCATATCTACAGGCAGAGATTTGCTGCAATAATGCACTATTCAGTTTTGTCAACTTAAAGCTAAATGGGGGTAAGAAATATAGGCAGGATAATATTTACTAAATAGGGTTGATAAACTCTTGTGTATTGTCTGTTGTCTGCATTGTGGTCTATCAGACATACTTCACAGTCCACATCTTTTAAAATTTGTGTCATCATCCAATTCTCTTGCATAATAGCCTTCATCAATTGGCTTCCAGAGGTGGAAATGCAGTTTGAAATTCTCAAACTCTCTTCAATGTTGTCATGAGTTCAGATTTTTCTAGTTCCATTTGCATTATCTTTATCAAATCATTGTCTATAAATCATGACTTCTCATTCTCTTGATTTTGGATACAATCATGGTTTTACCCATGACAGAGCAATGAGGAAATCCTTTTAGGATTTCTTTTGTGGAGTTCATGTCACTTTTGATTTATTTGGGATTTTCCATTATCCATTCATTACCAATTGAACATTAAAGATATGCATCAACATTTTCTGATATGATCAGATCATCAACGATTAGCAGGAGACATGACATGATAAACAGAGAGTAAGTAATGAGAGTAAACACAAATGGTATTAAGTTGTGATATAATTGTCAGTAGTGTCAAAAGATTTCACGTCTTGGGTGTTGAAATGCTCATTTTGTACAATGTTTGCATACAAGGATTATATTGAAAAACACGAGTGGAAAGCTACACAATATTATGGTTATTGTGTAAGAGGTTGGAGGATGAAATTCATTTTTATAGTTTTTTGTTTGATAATGTAAAACTCAGAGCACTAAGTTACGGTTAGTTTTGCATAACCTGATTGAGCCAAGAAATTACATATTCTATCTCTGTGCTGATGAGGGTACGCATGAAACATAACCAGGTATTTTGTATGATAATTAGTATAGTGATCTTGGCTACATACCTCTGCTCTTCTGGAGGAGAGTGATGGTTGGACTCTGGGGAGTTGGCAGGCTACTTCTTGTCTCTGAGATGTGGGTGATGGTACTGTTCCAGGTGGGTGAGGGGGTAGATGAACAGGCAGATGTGGTGGTGGTAACAGTGGAGGTGGTCAGGGTGCTCGTGGCTGTCGTTGTTTGGTCACACACACTCCACGCGAAAGTGTCCTCAGGTTTGAGACTGCTATCGGAACTCTTATGACAGAGAAAAAATATTGAATCTTTTAAGTTTATATGATCAAAGTTTCCGGAATAGAACAGTTTCCTGTCATCAAATGTAATTGAAACAGAGATAGTGTTTCATCAAAAGATCCATCTTCTTCCTTGAATACTTTTTACAGTCAGGGGATAAAATCAATCCTCCCTAGTACTTTTTAGTTATTCTAAAACGAAATTGTTTGTTCAATCTATTGCATATTTTTGACATGTTATGTATCAAAAGTAATCAGATTGGAAGCCACATGATCACAATAACAGATATTGAGAATAAAATTAACAAAGTCATGTGTTCAATCAAGCTCTGTTATCTCACCAGGATTTTGTGTTTGCCAGTACTGTGTAGTCTGACAGGACTGTACCCCTTCCTGGGTGAGGAAGGAGACTTCTGGCCATAGGGGGACCACACCAAAGGGGTTTCAGCTGTCCAACTCTCCTCCTTTCTCTGACTCTCCTCATCCTGATTCTCCTGCCTATCGTGGCCATGATCTTGTTCTTTTCCTACTACATCTGAAAGGAAATAGAAAGCCTAGATTAGTTACGGTTAAACATCTCGTCCGTGAATATTTTTTCTGTTCACTGTTTTAGATGTGTCAACTGCTGTTTTATACAATCTCAGCCATTATTGTGGATTGGTCGCTGATTTAAACTTCTCAGACCTTAGGTGACTTAGATCATGGACAAAGCACCAATGAAATTTGAAATGTCAGACAATTGAAATAATTTATGCCTAATGATCTACAAAGATATTGTTGTGGTTTTGGTATAATGAATCTACCATTAAAATGTCAATGGGAAATCAATCGCTTTATCATACTTTTGTCTGTGTTACTTGAATGATTTATCCAAATTACCTGTTTGTGAGTCCAAAAACTGATGTTGCTCCTGTTGTTGTTGGTGTCGTCTTTGTGGGGAGGGTGTTGTGCAAGGGGATGATTTCAGACTTGAAGGAGAACTTCCGAAAGATATAGGCTTGTAGCTGACAGACCGAGTTCCTCCTGTCAAGAAAAAGGGGGAAAATAGAACTAACTTTGACGAAGCATTCTTGACGTGTTTTATCTTTAAATAGATCCTACCTTTCTTCACAGACCATGACATCTATATCATTATCTATCAGAGCTAACTATGCCTGAAATCTTTTGATTTTTTTAAGATTTACTATTGGAAAGGACAGTACTAATATTACATATTAAGAGGTGAAAAGGACAGATTTGTAAGCATATTGTAAGCTACACTTAGGGCAACAGTTGTTAAAATTCAAAAGAAGGTAGATTATTTTTGTAGTAAAAAAGGAGTCCAATATTATTTGAATTATACGAAACTTACCTTGGTAAAAGTTGATGTAGAATTATGATTTTACCGAGGACAACACGTTGTGTTGTGGGGAATAGATGAGATAAGGACTGCGCATGCGCGGTGACGTCAGGCTTAAAAGCTAGAGGGGATTAACCTCTAACCAACATTTTTATATATATATATATATTTTTTTTTTTTTTAACAAACAAAACTTACACAGGGTGTGGTGGGAAGGGCATCTATTCCCCACAACACAACGTGTTGTCCTCGGTAAAATCATAATTCTACATCAACTTTTACCAAGGTAAGTTTCGTATAATTCAAATATTTTACCTCGTCCAACACTTTCTGTGTTGGCGGGAATCGATGAGATCTTTAAAGCAGAGGTTTATCCCCTCTAGACCCCAAATTATTATTATTTTTTATTTTTTTTATTTTTTTTTTTTTAAGAAGCAACTAATGTTTTCAACATCAATTTTCTTTTATTCAACTTCAAGACACGGATCATTACAATGCATCCTCCAGCAACCTTTGGCCCACTGTAGTTGGGTCCTGGTCCAAGTTTTTGTTGTAGTACTTGGCAAACGAGTCTACATTGCGCCAGCCTGCCTGGCGCATGATCAGATTTATAGACGCACCCAGTCTATTTGCCGCTGAGGCCGAGGCCCCTCTGGTTGAATGTCCGCCGTAGCGTTCTGTATCAATACCTGCGAGGCTCAAGACTTTGACAGTCCATCTCGCTTACTAAGAGTTGTTTCTCTGACCCTCGTTTGTCCTTTGTACGCTTAATGTAAGCCTTCAAAGTCCTCACCACACATAGCCTATGACAGGCATCGAACTGCTTGAGTACTAAAGTGTCCAGGGCATCCCCCAACCTGTTATGCTTTAACAGTTTGTCAAGGCGAAACATGACATCTCCCAGTACTAGACCATCCAACGACAAGTTCAGTATGGTCTGTCCCCTCTGGGACATAACTAACAGTAGTAATACTGTAAGCTTAAACGACAGTAACTTCAACGATAACTCTGAGTTTTTTCCCCAACTCTTGAAAAGTGTAAAAACCTTGTTTACATCCCAAAAAGCCGTGTACTTGGCTTTTGGAGGGTGCCTCTCATAGGCCCCTTTCAGTAACCAGTAAACTACAGGATGTTTGCCCATCTCATACCCCTCAAACTTGGGTAAAACAGTAGCCAGAGCCGATCTGGCTGTATTCAAGGCCCCGTAGCCCAAGCCTTGGCCTTCCAAACCTTTCAGGAACTTACAAACTGTCTGAATCGTCGGATTCAACTTATTTACATTGTGCGTGATGCAAAATGTCACCCATTTTCGAAGATAAATCGAATATGTCTTTTTTGTGGAAGGACGCCAGGCGTCCATAACACATTCCACAGTCCCCTTATCATAACCTTCTACCAAGAGTTTGTTGGCCACAAGAGGCATGCCACCAATGGGGTGCTGCCTATTGCTTCTCTGTTGGTGGGTCTCCCCACGTTGAGCAGGTTGTTCATGCGTCTGCGGAATTGTAGTTTCCTGGACGTTAGCCTCTGCAGTCTGGCGAACCATGGTTGCGTGGGCCAGTGTGGTACCACTAGGACGGCCTTGCTCCCGTCCATGTAGAGCTTCTGAATCACCCTTCCGATGAGGCTGAAAGGAGGAAAGATATAATAAAATTCCTCATTCCAAGCAAATGTGAAGGCATCTACATGCATTGCCTCTGGGTCCGGACCCCAAGAGACGTATCTGTCTACTTTGGCATTAAGTCTCGATGCAAACAAATCTACATCTGGTACTCCAAAGACTCTACAGATTTTGTTCCAGAGTTTGTCATTTAGCTGCCATTCTGTGTTGTCTACAAAGTTTCTTGATTTGTAGTCAGCTACCACATTCCATACCCCTGGTAAGTGTGCGATTGAGACCCACAGTCGTCGGTCTTCACACCAATCCCAGATCTCTCTTGCTACTTCATTACATGGGATGGATTTTACTCCCCCCATGTGCTTAACGTAAACTAGGGTTGTAGTATTATCCGTGAATACCTGAACATGAATATCAGTCTCCCTGCACAAGCTCTTCAGCCCAAACAGTACAGCTTTGAGCTCTAGCACATTTATATGATCGAGCTTTTCTTGTTCTGTCCAGCGGCCTCCCGCTGTCTGCTGTCCTCTATGTGCACCCCAACCTTCACCTGAGGCATCTGTGCAAATTTCTACATCTGGGTTACCTGTGCGGATTCTCCGCACACTTTGCAGATTCTGCAACCACCAAAAGATGTCCTGACGAGCATCTTCTGATACCCCCATGCGGCTATCAAATCTCCCTGCATTTTGCGCTAGCGCCGCATTCTTTTCTATTTCTAGCTTTTTAATATGGACGCCTCCATATTCTACTGCTGGTGCAAAAGCTGTCATCAGGCCTACCAGGCCCGCTACCTCCCTTATAGACGGGTATTGCTTTTCTAAGAGGTCCCCTGCTGCCCTCTTGAACTTGTCCACCTTGTCACTAGTCAACCCCACCGTCATGTGGTTCGAATCCAACCAGAAGCCCAGGAAAATCATTTCCTGTGCCGGGTCTAACATTGATTTGTCTACGTGCACAACGAACCCGAGGTCATCTAATCCCTTGCATAGTGCCCAAAGGGCTTCTTTGCAATCCTCCTCCCTATCTGCGATGACAAATGAATCATCGATGTAGGGGAAGCACTCATGTCCACTTTCTGCTAACTCCACAAATAAGGGCTTCAAGAGCTTAGTGAAAATCCTAGGAGCACAGGACAGCCCATTGGGCAATCCTAGAAACTCATACATCACTCCCTCCCAGAGAAATCTGAGGAATTTTCTGTCCGAAGGGGAGATGGCTACCGAATAATAAGCATCTTTTAGGTCTACTGAACCCATCCATGCCCCCGGCCTCAAAGAGTCTATGGCAGTCTGCAAAGACGTCATCTTGAAGTGTTCATACTGAACTCTTTTGTTGAACTCTGTTAAATCCAAAATCATCCTAAACTCCCCATTCGGTTTAGGCCTGAGAAACACGTTGGAGAGGAACTGGCCTTCCTCTCCAACCGTCCTACGGATCACCCCTTTACTCTCTAGCTTGGTTATCTCTCCTGACAGGATCACTCTTTCCTCCTGACTAAGTCTGAATGGAAAAGGCAATCTTTCCTGCTCTACCTCCTTATCCAGTGGGATTTTAACCCCCTTTACCATGCCCAGGATCCATGGATCCTTTGACAGTTTCTCCCAGTTGGCCAACCTACGGGAAATTCCCCCTGCTTGAAAAGTAGAGGGAGTATGGACCAGTTCTAATTCTAGGGTACTCACCTGGTCTACTTGCGAGGACCCCTCGGCTGAAAATCCGCCTTGCCCTGTGCTGCTGCGGGCCCCTCCTGTCGTGGTCCCTGGGCTCTGTAACCCTGGAACTGCTGAGGAGTCTGGAACTACTGCTGGTAATGTTGGTAGCCAAAGGTCTTAGGGGCATAGTATTGCTTAGACCCTCAGTCCTGCCAGCCATATGAGTAAGGTCCTTGGTAGCGGAACCTCTTGTTCTGCTTCTGGAACCCTCCACCCCCACGCTTCTGCTGTTGAGGGTTGTTGTTGTTGTTGTTGTTGTTGTTGTTGTTGTTGTTTCCCTTCTGCTGGTTAGACTTGCCCTTCACCAGCTTATCGCTAATCCTCTTGGCGACCTCACATTTCCTGGCTGTCTCCGAGAGATTACCTCCGAACAACCACTTTGATGGTCCTTCCGGTGCCTTAGCCATAGACTTGGCGTAGGTCTGTTGAATGTAAGGACGTAGTTGGTCCCTCCTCCTTGCCGAGATCCCTGAAGAGACTAAGGCCATCATGTGTATTGCATCAAACACATTCGAACTCAAAGCCTCCAGTTCACCATCCGAGTTCCCCCTCGAGATAAGCCGGGAACCGATCGGAGCCATAGCTGACACTGCTGCCACCAACCCTTTCTGTAGGGACTGTAAAACCACATCCGCCGAGCGGACTTGTTGGTCGAGCGCGTTAAAAATTTCCGTGTCAAGTCTGGGTACAACCTGGGCCTCAATGTTCTTGATCCTAGGATAATCCTTGACTATCTTTTCCAGCTCTCCGGCTACCTTGACTTCCTCAAAAAAGTCATTGACAGTCTTGGCCATGGCCTCCCGTACCGGGGGTCCTACCCTGTCATCATCTTTCACTTTAGCACAATGAGACTTTAGCAAATCCACGAACTTGCCCTCCTTCAAGGAATTAAAATCCAGGACCGGTTTCTCTGCAGACTTTTCCGGCTCTGCAAGCACCGGGGACCCCGGCATGGATCCGACCTCCTCATCTTCATCCTCCGACATCTGATGTTCCGGGCGACTTGACGCTTGGGAATACTGATCCCAGCCCTCCTCCTGATCCATCATGAAATGTGGTGGCGGAGGTTGGAACTGTGAATAATAACCGTAAGGTGGATAGAAGTACGGCTGTGGAGGAATCAGGGGTGGAAGGCCTCCCATCGACGCTGTAGAAGTCAGCGCTGCGCCACTTGACACCGCCGTAATGACAGCTGGCGGCGCCGTTGTGACTGTCAGTGACCGTTGTAACGCAGTGACCGTAACCGGGAGAGGCACAGATTTCTTCTTATGCTTTTTCTTTTCACCGGATTCCCCTGAATGTGAGGTCTCCTTGCCTGATTCAGTCACTTGCATAATCAATTCCGTCTGCTCCTGCAGAGTCGAGACCGAATTGTTGGTGGTTCTCCCCGCCGAGGGCATGACAGCAAAATGGCGGACTGCGGTGATCCAACGCGGGAAGCACCTACGAGACAAAAACCACTCTGAATAAGTAATTCGCTCAAAACAAGGCGAAATGAGTCGTCCTGCCTGAGCAGGACAACTAAATTGAAAAGTTAGACCGCAAAACGCGATCTAAATTTGAGTCAAAAGACGCTTTACAGCAACAAATATACTCACAAAGCCAAATCGTCCACTCGCTGCCAAACAGCGTCCCGGAACTGACGTCACCGCGCATGCACAGTCCTTATCTCATCGATTCCCGCCAACACAGAAAGTGTTGGACGAGGTAAAATCACTTACTAGATTGACAATTTCACATACTATTGTGCCCCTGGCTGTGATTAAATATACATTCGAGAAAGATATTTGGGCAACAATAAAAACTTCTGATAAAGATTTAAGTAAATCAAAAGTTCATTCATGTTACAGGGACTTTACAGTAAAGATATTAGAAGTACGTGAGATTCTTAAAACATAACTTAACCAGGCGCAAATCCCTAAGCAAAGAACAATCAAATCATCCTTTTATCTATTTATCAGTATGACATTCAATAAGGAGTTATAGATTCACTGCATTCCATTAAAAGTGTAGAGCAGAGAACACCCAAGTGTAAACGTGATACCAAGAGAAAACCTCAGTTTAAAAAATGATTATCTAAAAAGGTAATGCTAAGATTTACTTCTTTTTCTGAAATACTCAACATTCTCTCTGCTAACAAACTAACGGCTCATTTTACTAGTTTAATGTCCTTATAATGCAAAAAATACACAAAGAACAACAACAAATTCCTTACATCATGAGACAATTGTAAAAAGGATGACAACTATCTGAAAGAATGTAATAATACTCAGGTGTAACAGTTTTGAAGCATAAACAAAAGCTACTTTGAAGAGACCAAATTACAGAGGGATAGAGCAAAATAAATGCCCGGGCTTTCATTACAAGAGATAATTGAATGAGGCAACGTAAAAGCATTCAGTCTGCCTATAATTCTTATGATAAACACACTTAAAATCTTAAAAGAAGAATGAAATCGATCTTCTTACATGTATATAATGTGAAACTTCAAGATGGTTCTAAGAGTTCTGGGTTTTGGTTGTGACACCACACTGATATTTGTTAGTACAACTAGTAACTCAACGGTGAGTGGAACAACGGTCTAATATTGCCGTACAATGAAAGCCAAACGAGTAAGAATCACATTTCCATATGAATCTATACCTATATCAATTCATACCATGGCATATGTACTTTTTTGACACTGCTGACAAAGTATAGGGCCAACATATATACGTGTGTACCTGGACACTGAATTCATTTATACATTAAGTAAATGCAATCTTAGTTTTGCTTACTCGGCATGCATATAATTATCATAATATCCACTATCATTTAAAACCATTGTAACTCTAAACTTTAAAAGGGAAACAATGTTTGGAAATACTGGTTCGCCCTGCACCGGTTGTGCACATTTCTGTACACAATTTTCGGGGGTACATCCATTTTTTCGGTTCAATGGAATATAACTTCATATTAAACGGTGCACTGGCAGATGAACAATTTACAAATATATGCGGCCATATGGAAAACAACATAAAAATTTGATTTTCGAACACTGAAAAAACGAACAAATAAATAGCAAAATATTGGAACAACTTTTCGAAGCTTTCTAAGTAAATGTTTGCGTGCTAGCCTTGTCTACCTATGTGCCAGGATATACTATTTCTGAACAGGAGGAACACTTCAAAGCAATAAGAAGGATGGAAGGGGTGCATTGATGGGAGAATAGACTAGGGTCAAAGTAATATACAAATATTCCTCTGTTTTAACCAAGACCTCAGCAGCATTTTACCTTTACTTTTTGACGTAGCTTCAAGTTCAAGTATTCAGACAAATGCGCATTAATAAAAAAAGAACAAGATGAATGATATATGGAAAATATATATAAAGATATTTCACTTAATGGTCTTTGATTACTCCTAACTTTAGTAAATACAGAAATTATCCTGCATAAGGAATTTATTGCGAGTCTTGGTCCAAATTTGAGGAAAATTGTATATAAGGTCAAAAGTAAGGCTAAAGGGGTGGGAATGTTGAAAAAGGGAAAACATAGGAGGCAAAACAAACCACAGCATAACACTGACCGAAGGGAGACCAGATAGAGGCTGAGGGGTTGCCGGAGGAGGGGGACACTTCAGCCAACTCGGCCCCAAGCGCACGCATGGCTGCGCCATTGGCCAAAATGATACTGCTCTGTGAGTCTGACGACGACCCTGATATGTCATCAGGGCCCTGACTGACAGTACCACCAGTGTCAAGGGCCACTGTAGAAAAGACGGGTTTGCACAGACCTGCATGGAATTGAAACAGCAAAAAAAAAAACATCACTGTGAGTAGGAGGGATGGAATTTTATAATCAAGCATGTAAATGGGAATTAATGGCCTGTCCCTTCCCCATTCTATGAAGATTGATTCTGAGAAAAATCAAAGAAATTTTTAAAATGCAGGGTTCCCCATTTCAGATGGACAATGCCATGCATGATGTTACAGCTGTGGAGAAACGATTGTGGCCTGTACAAAAGGAACCAGCAATGACTGACATGTCCTTCTTCTGATGACGTATGAGGCATCTCTTGGAGGAAAGCATCATTGATCAACTGGTATGGTTATCAAAGGCTTCATTGGGCTGTCAAAAGGAACATCTATGTTGGTGTTATCACTCCAATGTAACCACCTAAAAGAGGTTACAATTGACAGCAGATTAACTTGAAGGATTTTAAAATTCACTTTAAAACCTCATGTCCGAGCAATTATAAATCCCAAAATTAAATTGTTTATATACCGGTATATGATATGCACGTGCCAAATTAATTAATTAGTAAAGGAGAAAATTGTGTGTTTTTTGGTTTTTATTACAAAAAGAGGAAATATGCAGTATGATGTTATATTACGATGAAAAGTGAGTTATTCTTTATACCCATAGTCAATTGTTATAACAGCTGAGTTTAGTTTAGTAGGGAAGGGAAGTGTTGTAGTATATGAAGAATACATTGGCGGAGATAAGTTGCATCTAGATCTGATAAACTAAGTGAAGACTTCTTTTAACTCATAAACCCTATGGGATTCATCTGTGACGAAGTTACATCAAAGCTACTATCATTGAAACAGATCCTTAGAATAAAAGTTCTGCCAAATCACCTGACCTATTTGACTATTGTATCACTGACATGTTACAAAGAAAAAAATATGAATCTCAATGTTGTGGAATATATCTTTATAGAGTAAATGTGTGTTATTTTGGCCTCGGCCTCACCTTCATCCCCGCTCCAGTAGCCAGGAACATTGTGGTTAATGTCACCATTCTCCTGCTTGTTGGCCTCTGGTATAGGCTTGTTTGAAGAGGCCCTGAAACAACGTTTCATATGATTAAATATGACACCTGAACCCCGCTCCCGAGCTTGTAATGAGCAAATAATCTTGAATTACTAAAGCAAAGTATGTCTTGCTAAAACATAATCGTGGCTTTGTTACTTTATAGGGTTCCTCTAAATGTATGTACCAGTGGGTAGGAAAGACAGCTTTAGACGTTTTTATACATCCAGTGTTACAGAATCAGGCGTGGTTTATGCACTGTATGGGGTATATTGGAATAACTTCTCGTATTGTTTACTTCACAAACAAAAATATTGAACACGGGTCGTTAGCATCATATCTATTGAGTGATCTATATAGGGCCGAGGGGTGTGGCATTAGCACACCGACATTAAATTGTTGCCAAATAATTTGATTAGATACGCCATGTCCCCTTTCCGCTATAAATGCATCGTCAAATTCAAGTATTTAGATCATGTGACACTGCAAATATTATCCTAGGAAGATCCCTGCTGATAAACGAACTTTGATTGAATATTGCCTTACCTCCGGAGCTCGAGGTGCAGTCGGTCGGAGGCGTTCCGTATGAGTTGCAGTGCCTCATTGTGCATCAGGTTGTCGGTCGAGTCTCCATTAATGGTGTCCAGGAAGTCGCCCACCTCCAACCCTTCGTTGTAGGCCTTACTGTTGGGATTTATCTGTAAAATATGAAAATAGTTAACGGATATATATATAATGATGGAAATTGGAGGAATATGGATTGTGCATGTAATACAAATATGGAAATATAACTCTCCGAAATGAACTGTAATAGTAGAGACATTGACACAGAGCTGCAGAACCCAAAGAAAAACACACATACAAAATCAAAAAAGATCAATTCCATCAAAAACGTCCAACACACCTAATAGAAAGCCATCTCGTCATATACATTGGCATCGTCATTTTTTGTTGGCACAATTTTGACTGGAAGAAATGTAGAACAGTATTCTTACAAGTTACATGTACAGCCCTCTGTCTGGGCTGACCACTGCAGTCCCCAAGGACATAGAGGAACTGGTTCCACATAATACCCAACCAAAATAGCCATCCTCAGCCTTTTATTAAGTCAAAATATCATAATCCGTAATTCAATATAGCTTGGCAAACCCTTAATACACTGTACTCTGTATGTACTACAAAATCAACAAAAGAACATATTCCATATTAATATGATCAGAAAAATATGTTTATACCAATAACATTACTGCAGGCAGAGTAATTGAATTTTGAAGGGTTTCGTAATATAAACATATATAATATATACCATTTTACTGATACATCTTCAGGACATCCTCTTCCAGAAAAAAAAATTATAGTATGTAAATGTAAAGCTTAGCATTATCTTCCAACGCGCTATCTTCTCTGCAGGTTCCATTCAAAAATCTCCTTTCTTTTTTAAATCGATCCTATGAGTCCAGTTTCTAGACACCCATTCCAACTACTCTTACTGGATCCCTCCCTCTAAGTGGTACGTACACGGTGGCGCCGTCTGGTCAGGGCCGTGTGTTTACACCTGGTCACCAGACCCCAGGTAACCCTACCCCGCCCCCCTTTGTGACCAGACCCACCCGCCACCTATACCTGCTCCTTGGTCGGGGTGTACCTTTCAGTCAGATTACAGTGGGGTCGGGTACGACTGTAATCTTCTCGGACAGAACGGTGCGCTTTTCACGCTCTTTGCCTCCCATAATGATGAAGTGGAGTGTTTTTTATTGGTTATTTCGTTTTCAGTCTTCAGTTTTCGTATTTTTTCTGCAGACTGACAAAGTAAATGTTGTGTTTTGTGTTCTGGACAGAATCGTTTCTCGTGAATGATATCTTTCTTCCTTATTTTATTTTTGATTTTGCGTTATATTTTTTCATCCATCCTCCACTTCCATCCTGTCCTTTCCATACGAGGTTACATGACACCCTCCATTTATGTTGTTAGTGGTAAGAAATTGAGAGTAAGCTGCTCTCAGTTCACAGCGTCACTTTAAAATGGTGTTAGCTATGTGTCAAACCGTAAGCTAGGCAACAATGGACCAGTTGTCGCAACTGTGACTTAAGACCCAGAACTAATTCTATCATTGGTACCAATTTAGAAACGGATCATTTTCCTAAATGCCTCAGCCCCTGCCCTTATCCTATTCAGCGCCGTGTAAATAAACCTGTGTGCATGTTTGAAAACTGACCTGTCAGAAAATAAATGCGTGTACAGTGTCAGTTACCATACACATTAAGCTGTACAGGTAAGTCAGAACCGTAAATTCTCAAAAACAATAAAAAAAAAACACTTACACAAGTTGCCAGTAAATTCTAATACCATTTTAAAACATTATAAGAATTCAAGAAAATATTAAACCTTCGTTGGGAAAATATCATATCCACGACAGACCTAATCATATTCAGAAATTTGGATTCATTGATTAACACAAGATTAAAGGTTTAGATATTTGGCGTATAAAGTTTCATATTGAACTTTATGATCTGAATTGATGAGGGATATTTCTTACTGTGCCGGACGTCGTGGTGAATAAACCCTCTAAATCTGCTATCTTCTAAACCAAAGTAAAGAGATCAACTGAAATAACCCTGAAACAAACAACTAGTAAAGCTTTGAGCCTACAGAAGTAATAGGGCGTGTAATTTTTATTTGTTCTTAACTTCAATAACTTTCTAATTCTATTGAAAAAAGTACTAAAAGACGTGCTCTTTCAGCCAAATAAAGAAAATAATATTGACATAATGAGACTAAATCGCCCGTTTTGAGACGTTAACCGCAGTAGTCACGTAAGACATACACATTTCTCACACTGATTCTCTGACCTGTGACCTGTGACCTGTGAGGTAGTAGTCCCTAGGTCACGGCTAGGTGGTTTCCTGGTAACTTAGAGGTGTAGGAGATCTGTGAGAACCAGTGGTGAAGACAGGACTACACCCTAACAGCATGTCTCAGAACTGGGCTTTTGGTGGGGCTTGAGCCCCGGTCACATTCATCGACTGTCGCGTCTCCTGATGGCCTACGATTGTCTGGTCTACTCATCGCACAAAAAAAATCTCTACCTGGGACATAAGATCTGACAGATCTTTCGTGGATTATGTCAAAATATATATTATTTTGATACTCTGTACTCCCATAGGATCTGACGATCTTTGACTTCTCAAGATGTAGTACTCAATTCAACTGTGGTACGACTCCCCCGGCCACACTCTACGACTGGTACTCAATTCAATTTGCATTCAAGTTGAGGCCGGTTGGTAGGTGTAACCGGGGCTTTAGCACAATAAAGTCGACAGAACATGGATTTGTTCATCAAATGCAATGTTTGTGCAAAAAAAACTAACTTTTCAAATAAATTACAATATTTGTCCTAAATTAACGGTCCACCCTTCACGCATGATAAATTATGTTAGTTTTGGGATGCACATTTTTTAAGCAATGGCCTTCGTGCACATTGATTACTAAATATCAGGTGCCTTATTTCAAGAGAGACCCACTGTTTTATGATTGAGTGCATGGTTTTATAGGGGTCTCAGGCTTTGATAGATTTTCTGATTGGGTGGGAGTCCCTGGGGCTCCAAACACCAGTAGGTAGGGAGCCCGGCACCAGAATCTTGGAGCTAATTTTCATAGTGACTGTGAGAAATTTTAAAGCTAGAAAATTATATTCTAACTGTGTATGTGAATTGTTTCATTCTGAAAGTTACATAGAACTTTCAATGATACTTATTTTGGCAAATTTTGCCATACATTTTTAACAAACTTAATTCATATCAAGGGAGCCTCACAAGCCCAGGGGCCTGAAGAGGGTGCTCCGGACCACCTGGGCACTCGATTTATCGAGGCCTAGGTCTTATTATCTCTGAGCATCTTACCAGTGGGTAAAGGCCAACTTAGCCCGAAACCCCGGACCTAAACATTCCCCAATCCCCGTCTAGCCTAGCCCTCCATGCCCCAGTAATACGCCTCCCCTACCCTCTGCCCCTGCCCCCTGACCCCCGTTAGTGGTGAGTGTCATTAACCTGGCAAGGTGTCACTTCTCACCTATACAGGAGGGCAATGGGAGACGGCCGCCGGCAGCTAGGTCTTCTCCACCCCCGCCACTATACAATGGGGAAAACAACATTCTCCGAGCCTCTGGTAACAAGCTTTTGATACAATAAATCTTTGATTTCAGTTATTTTATAAAAAAAAAATCTATCTTTCTTTAAGAAGCAGATTATGGTGATATGATGGTCTTCATGGACATTTTGACAGTGTAAAATATTTACCCTAAATATTTTGTTTTTCTCATTTTCAAATTTTCTTCACTTTATCGCATGTTCGTATTTTCTTTTGGAAATGTAAACAACCAACAATATCAGAATGTATTGAACTGTGCAAATATGAAATATTTACTGTGTATCAAAAAGTAAAAGATGACTGGCTGCAAACGTTGAACACATAGACATGTATGTTGAAGTAAATATTGTGACTGATATAGTAGTATATATGTAGTTTAAATGATCGTCAGGAATGTGAACGACCCAAAGTGAGTAATTTCTGTGACGTATATTACCTAAGATGAGACACATTTTCGATTGTCGAATAAACTACCTCGTTTTTTTGGATGTATATTACTAACCTGCATCCTCTTGAAGAGATCGACGTATAATTTCCCTAGCTAACGTACAGCTAGCATTGAGTCTACTCCGGAAGATCCCATACACTGTATAAAGGAGAGGTGAACTGGGGGTCCGCATTAGAAGTAGAACGTGCTTTGAGGTGGTCAGGGGGCAAACGCAGGTAGCGTGGCCCCTACTCCCCACTACACATCAGCTCCCATTCACAGAGTGCAGATAGCCATGACCATGGGAAAAAAAGATGCTACTCGTGAAATCTAAGCGCTAAGCGGACTGTAAACTGGTTAAACTCCCAGCCGTTAAGGCCCAGAAAGGTAACTGAGGTGTGCTACGAAGCATGAATAATAGGTTACAAATCTTGGCTTTTATAGACTGGAAACGTTACACATTATGAGGCCCTGTGGTTTCCATACTGCGGTTGTGGGCTTAGCGTAAGTAGGGTAGGATGTGGCAATATGTGTAGTACATAGAGGTTGTATCCCTAAATCCCTTTTGTTTGGGGTAAATAAAGGGGGATCTGGACAAACAGAAGGATCCAAACAAAGCATCTACTGTCGCAGGTAACGGTAGAAGTAAATGAATAAACATAGTTGAGGGCTTTACAGGGGTAATGGTTTCTTTACCCAGAAACGTAAGGATTAATTCTTCTTTGGAGCCCTGCATACTTCCGTACATGAATGGTATGGCTCAGTTGACTATCATTTCCTTACCAAACTATCTTATTTACTATCCACTCGCTTTCAACATTAGATGGACAAATTACATTGCTGCTCAGGGAAGAAAATAAGAAAGTCGTGAAAAAGCAACCAAACACAAATTGCAGACCAAACCGAAAAACTCATAACTAAAATAACTCGTAATCGAAATGAAGGGGGCTGGGGACTTAAGGATAGGTTTTACGTAGAGATATTCTCCGGCAGTTAAAGGGGCACTTATCGGATGTAGGCAGTCTCACTGTCCTACCTTTCCCACAGCTTACCATAAATTCCAACATAACTTGTTCACTGGCGACACCCAACCATCGTTTCTCACTACTATATGATCCACGACCTTACCTCTGAACTTAAGCCCGCGGCTACACACTCACCGCTTTATAAGCCAGGAATAAACACATAAAGGCACGTACAAAAAACCTATGGTTCTGTTGACATTACACCTTGGCTAAGCCAGCATGACCCCCGCCACTAGACCATAAAAATAGCGGATGTGCTAGAGAGCAGACAGTGCTGACCCAGGGTAGTCTCACCCAGCAAGTTGTAGTCTGTTTGTGATATGGACCGATCTATAAACAGACAGTTTATACTGGGTTTATATTATGTCCTGGCTGTCTCACAAATGTTCATGGCCCACATCTATTGTTGTGGATCCAAGCATTTAACCCGAAATTCAAAATATTTAATTTTCCATTTTACCTTAAACTTAGATTCAGTTTTATTTGAATAAATTGGAATTTCATTACTATTTCCTTTGTTGGGTCAAGCAACACTGAATCAGCATAATTATATTTGGGAGGTCTTGCCTCAAAAATACATAACCAGATTTCAATGAAAAGACGAGTACACAGCCTGCGATTTATTTCTTACTACTATGGTACTTCTTCAGTACTTGACTGCATTACTCAAACAAGTTTCTGGAATCTTGACCGGACAAGTTCTAAACAGGGTCACATAATATATCGGCTTACATAATAATACCCTTCAAATATTGGCACTCAGTCCCAAACCCACATTACCTCCATGTATATATCGACCTCAGGTGGCATTGATCGCCGTAATAAAGTGCTACTGAGTGTACATACTCCCATCTCACACACATACTCTGTACCTACACATGTGAACAACCCCACACCATGGAGGTAGTGTATGGTACAGGTGCAGTGCCAGTCTCTGGTCGGCAGGGCAGGTGCAGACCACAATAATACACCTACTGTGAGGTAGGGGGTCCCTGATCGGAGAAATAGGCCACACCGACTATTAACATCCTTCCAGGTGGTTTGTGTAGGCCACAGAGAGGGAGAGAAGAAAGTGTGACGGGCAACTTAATTACGAACGTTTGGCCATGAATGAAGCTTTTATGAGGTGTTACCTAAATCTCCCCTTCCTCCCCTGAGGGCCATGAGAGATCAGAAGTATGTTGGACAGGTGATGGTTGATGTTGCCTTTCCTACTGTATATGGCCCAGGCCAGTTACATTTTAACAGATTGTTAGTAAATGAAGTTTGTTTCTACGACACTATATGTAATATTTAAAGATCGCGGTTCTGGACGTAATCTGGATTTACCTCGATCCCCATCACTAATTCTTTTTACCTACAACTACGTATAATAAAGGTCATGCTGCCAATTTTCAACCCCCTTTAGATGAATAAACACACGCCTAAGATGGGAACAATTTCCACTATTTTAAATATTGTGTTTGTGTAGAGGCGGGCCAGCTTTGGATCAGGATTAGGACCTCAACCTGTAGGCACAACCAGGTAGACGCACTGGAGAACCACCTGGAGGCATTAAGGGAAACACAGGGTTAAAGTAAGACGTAGAAAAGACGCTGACTCTCTATATCTGAATTGGGCACTGGCTCCAGCACGTAGAAAAACGACTACATTAGAACCATCCCAGACTGAGTTATATGGCATCTGAAGTGAAGGGAGGTTTTCTTCTAAATGTTTAACTTTCAGTCTGGAAATAGTCCTGTATGGAATGCATTACTGGTGTTTGCAATAGAGGAGCTATGTGGTAGAAGTAAGGCTTAAAGATGATGAGTGAGTTGAGGTGAATTGTTGGGATTATGGAAGTGAGGCACTTTGCCCCAAAGAGGAATACAGGACCCTTTATATCAGTGTACAAGTCAATAGGGACCAGGCAAAGTAAACTTAGCGTAGTTGGCTTGATGATGGGGAGTGAGGCACCTTGCCTCGATGAGGAATACAGGACCCTTTATATCAGTGAACCAGTCAATAGGGACCAGGCAAAGTAAACTTAGCGTAGTTGGCTTGATGATGGGGAGTGAGGCACCTTGCCTCAATGAGGAATACAGGACCCTTTATATCAGTGTACCAGTCAATAGGGACCAGGCAAAGTAAACTTAGCGTAGTTGGCTTGATGATGGGGAGTGAGGTATCATGCCTCGATGAGGAATACAGGACCCTCTATATTAGTGTACCAGTCAATAGGGACCAGGCAAAGTAAACTTAGCGTAGTTGGCTACTGAGGGGAAGTGAGGCACCTTGCCTCGATGAGGAATACAGGACCCTTTATATCAGTGAACCAGTCAATAGGGACCAGGCAAAGTAAACTTAGCGTAGTTGGCTACTGAGGGGAAGTGAGGCACCTTGCCTCGATGAGAGAAACAAGACCTTTTGTGTATGTGTACCAACCACTAGGGACCAGGCAATGTAAACATGGCCAACTACGCCATAGTTGGCAGTGGGGGACTTTTTTTGACCAAATTTAGACATTTTTAATGTAAAATTCGGCCAAAAAGCCATTAGGAAAATTGTTTTCCAATAGCCCCCCCCCCCCTTTTTTTTTTTTCTTCTTTTCAAAATCCTGGATCCGACGCTGCTTGGCTAGATCAGCTAGTATGGTAGATGATGGGAAGTGAGGCACCTTGTCCTAGTGAGAGATGTAGGATCTTCGGGTAGCTCATGTAGCTCGTGTGCATTTTGAAAATAATTCTCGTAGAGTGTACTTGTAAAGGTACTACTCCAATTTCCCACATTTTCCCCCATTTATTTTTACATACAATAGGAACTTCCTGTTGGGCTGATCTTATCGAGCTACCCGCACTCCTGAATTAGAGTACTACCTTTTATTTTTGTGACCGTGAAATGTCATTGTGAATCAATCTGCTTCGGGAAAAAACAGATGCTAGTAGATGGGAATGCCTAGTCACGTCCCACGGCCCTGCCCCAGAATAGGGACTTGTCAATCCCAGAGCTAGTGTTAAATATCCCGATCTTACGGCCAGGTTTTGCCCCTGGTTTTCATCAGTACCGACTCTGGTTAAGGTAGGACGACTGGCGCCGATCTAAACCTGTGCGGATCTAAATATAAGAATATTAAGATAGAAGGTTATACATCTAAAAATATAAATTTATGAAGCAGATCTTGCTTCCTTTATCTTTTCATTTTTCATATTTCTTTATTTTTAATTTCAAGAAAATTTCATTTTCGAGTTCAAAATAAGAGCCCAGCCGGCAACATAATATATAGTAATATTATACACTGATATCAGATACTTAATTGTTCGCTGTCTTTGAGATATGGCATTGGTATATAATTATCAACCTCCGGATACAGAAATACCCCTTTGACAATTTCAGCCATAAGGAGAGCGTGACCGTAAATCAATTATCCCTGGCACTAACTAATTATGACAGCGTTTGTAATAAGGGTAGATTTAGCAGGAGATATTTCGCAGTTGGGGGATATTTTATGCAAAAAGTAGTTTTGTTGACAAAATTCTGCCTAAAAACACCACTTAGATTGTAAACGCAAAAAGCCTCTATACACAACGTATAGCATAATCAAGCATAATCGGTCATTGGACCCCGATAAAATAGAAGAAACGAGGTATATATGTTATTGTATATGTATTTGAACTTACAAGCATATGCCATTTAAACTCATTTTCCTTGCCTGTATAATAGTGGGTATGGAAGAATGGGTTTCATATCCATATACAGACAATGTTCTTTCAGGAATAGCATGCACGCTCACAATAATTTACCCACAGACTCTTAAGTCAATTCAGGCCTCAGCTGCGAGTATCCTGACCAACAGTACCTTGGGTAGTTTGTTTTGGATTTGGTTTGCTGAGATGACCGTGTACCACATTCCCTCCCTGGAGACAGCTAACTCAATCTACCTAGTTAACGTTAGATTGATCCTGTCTAGGGCACACCTGGCTCAGCTGGTTTGTTAGATTGATATGTAAATCTGGGGTTCTTCTAGTCATATTGGGACTGTTCTGGGGAGTTTGAGGGGTTCTATTTGTCAGATAGGGACTGTTCTGGGGAGTTTGAGGGGCTGTTTTACTAGTCATATAGGGACTCTTCTGTCGAAAAAAAACAAATGTCAATCCCCACCTTTTGGCATCACTCGCTGTGAATGAATCTATGATATGATGAAAAGGCAGAGACCTATCGACTACTTGAAAGAAGAAAGTAATTGTGTATGTTCTAGTTTTCTGACAAATATATAATAGGCAGCACACACTATGGTCTCTAATATCAGCTTATGGGACTTCTGGAGAAACGTCCAATAACACATCATTAGAACTGAGAGCAAAACACCAAGTTACGTTTAAACTATGTATCCAACTCCACTGCCGAGCCACTGAAAACACCGCTGAAGGCACAACTGGCGGCAGTGACTGTTAAATACATGTAAACTATAGTTGTTAAATGGGATCGAAAATGTGTGTGGAATGGATTAAGATTTCCGAGCGCTTATTTCGCTTGATGAAATAGGTAATCCATGATACAAATGTCATTGTCAAATCAACACTTTGTATAGCATTTTCAACATCCCATACAACTTGATCTTTGCTACAGCAAATAATACTAATTTCTGACCGTGAATTCCTAGCGTTCCTTTGCCATAACACTACGCATGTTACTAGGACAAGTTGAGCAAAACAGATCTGGACTTTGCACGGGAGTCTTTGGGTCGGGGCCATCTGCCCAAGGAGGGGCGTCGTTACGAGCTGCTCAGTGGGAGTCAGATGGTGACCTGCTCACAGATGACTGCCACACCCCTCATTCTGCTGTTATCTCTTATTCCACTTCTACCCACGAGCAGTTCAGCCTCTTCTGCTAGAGCAGGGTTCAATTTCTTGAAACTGTGAGCATGTGCGGTCAATGTTCGCAATTAAATGTGTACCCTTAACCCGAGTACATGATTTATTTAGACTGGCGTTGTATCCAGCAAGTATCAACCTATGTTATTATGTGAGCGAGGGAAACTACAGAACTAAAACTGCTAATAATCCATCTAATTTCTATGATTATACACCGATTTTTGTTAGAATTATACATTTGTAATAGGATTAATAGAATGATAGAAGCATGACTAGTAATGTTATTCTTTTAGTATTACTCTACATAATAATTAGTTCATTAGGGGTACATAAGGCAGTGGGTTTCCTTAACATTGTTTTCCCACTAGCCCACCAGGCTAGTCGTCCTGTCTTTGAGCTAGTCCGGATCAAAGTTGTACAAGTCCATATTAAGTTAATACTTGCAATTTCAATTATTTTCACTGGCCAACCGGACAAATTGCACTAGCCCGGCAGGGTTTTTACTAGTACCATGTACTAGTAACTCTATGTAAAAATAAATCCCTGTTTGGGTTTGTATAAAGTAACCTCTAAATGTGCACGAAGATTAAAGTCTTAATTTTTGAATTGTACTCCGAACGTTGGACAGTCTGACTTCAAAGCAGCTGATGTTGTCCGATACATAATGGCAATGCGGGAAAAAATTCCGGAGTTCCAGTAAATCGTTGCCAAAGAAGTAATAAACGCATCCCAGAAGTACCATGGAGAGTAAATGGAAATAC
Source organism: Lepidonotus clava (assembly GCA_936440205.1). Taxonomy (NCBI): domain Eukaryota; kingdom Metazoa; phylum Annelida; class Polychaeta; order Phyllodocida; family Polynoidae; genus Lepidonotus; species Lepidonotus clava. The sequence continues at coordinate 28,584,147 of OW387140.1, forward strand.
CCAAGATTATCCCGGAGGCCTGTATGTTACTTCTCCAGGTGCTGCCCACCTGTACCGCTGGGTTGGGCGCGCCCCCTGGAGGGACCAGGTAAGACGACACCTGACGTAGTCCCCCCTAAAGCATGAGTACTGACAGCTGACTGCTCTAATTGATTTCACCTACCTGGGCCTCGCTCTACCCAAAAGGACTTGAAAATCCTAAAAATTTCCGAAATGGAAGAGAGGTTGCATTCTGGTTTCGTTTGTTAGCAAAATGAGTGAGGCTTGAATTTTAAGATTATAATGGAAGCTAGAACTGCTGGAATTTTCCTTAACTTACGTTGGAATAAATATTGAACTTCTGACTGGATGAAATCTTCCTGTTTTGAAGCACGGGCTCTAATACGGCAGAAATCCCTTTAGGATAATCCATAGTGTAAAAGCTTGACTTGGTGCCAAATATGCTAAGTCTTAAAGACCAGCCAAAGATTCAATGGCTGGTGCTGAATAAATATCACTAGAAAATCAAGCCAGAGGGGGATTTGGGAAAACGTGTTTTTCTTTCTACAGATTAGTTCTCAAATTTGATTATTATACGTTAGGAAAATATTTTGTACTAAATCAAAATATTCTAAATAGCATGACTGAAAAAAATAAGCGGCGTCATCATATATTCATATTGGGAATTACTTCAAAGAGGCCTGAAAAGGTATGTCACTTGTGGCAAGTGTAGCAGAAGGGGGTTTTATGAGCTGGCCCAACTATTGCCAGATATAAGTTGTGTTGGACCTTTCTCCATGTTTTCCAGCATAAACATCATGCTACATTAACTCATGGTACTCATGTGTAAAAACCCTGATTACGGCTATTACATCTGCTTACGTAATCACTGTTTATACACGCACTATATACAAAACAGCAAAGGAAAATCCATTTTATTTGATTAAAAAAATAGAATATAAATAACGACATTTTGTAATCATATTAACCCTAAAGAATTGGTAGTTTCCCTCGTCCCTTCTCTTTTGATTCGATCAGAACTCGCTAAAATTGATGGATCAGGAAACTTGATAACAGATCGATTAAAAATATGCATAGAGGGTAAACTACCAGGTAGTCTCAGACCCCTATACCTACGTAGTCCAGATGCCCTCCCCCCCCCCCCCCGGCCCTGTTCCAGGCCCCAGCCTGGCCCTAATCCGCTCTTTATCTGGGGTCAGAAGGCTACGTTATTTCCGTATGGCTTATTGGCATATTGTTCCTGTTTGGGGCGAAGAGGCCCTTCTCGTGCCTCCAGCCTCCTACCCAGCACTATGAGTATGAGGCGATGAGCGCACTACCCTGTATTACTTTAAGAGCTACTGCTGGACCATAGGTTATTCGGCCAATCTTTATTAATTAGATAGTAATTGTTTCCTGTAGGTTTGAGGGGGAGGGATCTCAGTTGGGCGGGGGGGGGGGGGGGGATTTTCCCCAAACATATTTACCGTTTAATAGCAAAAATGACCTAACAAATTCTGACAAATTTGCCCAAGGAAGAAAGAAACACCTCTCAGTGAATTGGGGGTAAAAGAATCAGTCAGGCGTAAAACCCTGTCGGACGTTTGACCGGAAACAGATCTTAACCTTCCCGTGTGCGCGTACGGGGGGGGGTTGCTTTTTATTTAGTATAGCAGCAAGACGTTAGTGTCAATGGCTGTCAGCCGGGAGGACTGATGGTAGGGGTGGTTTCCCAATCTTGGATAGTAATGATCAGGGTTTGACCTTAACATACAGTTACTAGTACCGGGTACTAGTAAAAATCTTGCCAGGCTAGTGAAATTTGTGAGCAACTAGCCCGATGGGCCAGTGAAAACCATTGCAATTACATCAATAACCTAGTATATGGCCCAGTGGAATGCTGATCCGGGCTAGTACAAGGACAGGGCCGCTAGCCCGGTGGACTAGTGGACAAAATAGTTAAGGAAAACCCCTGATGATGATGGCTGCAATATTAATCCAGTATAGTATCCAAGGCAGTAAGGGACACGTGAAAAGTAAGATATCCATAAATCCGAAAGAGAGTCACTGCAAGATTAATCAGCGAATATAACCTACTTTATTGGAATGTGCGATAAAATTCCAATCTGATTGAAAGATCATAGAACGATAGATAAGATAAGAATCACCGGTGGTAGTGGTATGCATGCATATCTATGGACGTTATCAGTAAGTTTTCGAGAGAGAAAAAAAAAACCTACATCCCGACATATGTAGCAAAACTTTGAGAGTAACACTTGGCGTTGTGCAGGGCTGTGGGTTGGTTAATTCCCCCCGTCTGTTGGGTGTGTGTTATGAGGGGTCGGGGAGGGCCGCTCTCCAGGTAGTGTTGGGTCCGTATCAGCTGCTGTCAATCTGAAAACTAGGGGCGGCAGTGGAGGCAGGGAAGGGGGCGGTCTAGCACATTGACCCCTAAGTTTCATAGGTCTGTCTATACTCTTTGGTGCAAGTAAGCGAAGTATTCGTAACTAGGTTCTTTTCCTTGCCTTTTGGGATCAAATCAATATAATTTGCCCCATATGAGAACACTGTAGTTCATTTCTCTATGTTCTTTCATCAGACTCTGTTATTACTGCCCATAGAGCTTTGCGTTTAAAGGGGAATGTTAATAAGCCCCAAACTCGGGAGTCGGTCACGTATATTTGGTCTTCGACCTAAAATTGTGACCCCAGGCCCTGAAGATGACTGCTATCATGCCTCTGATACTTCAGATTATCATATGCCTCAAGTATATGTATATGATATATAGTTTGTGCAGCTGCATTGATCTCGACAGACCTATATAGAATTAGATGGCGCTGTATGTTTGACACTTTGTAGATGATCATATGGCAAAGGCATATCTCATATTTTTGGATGTAACTATTAATCATATTTATTTAATATAACATATGATTACATTTCTTATATAGGCTGGAATCACGACTACTTTGTGTGAAAAACAGTAGTGGTTTTACCTACATCAATATCATTAATTAAGATAGTAATCCTCTCTCCCATCCCCGCCCCACTCCCCTTCCCCTTCCCCTAGAACTCCCACCGGTGACCAGGGTTAATACCTGTCGGGGCGGGGCGGGATCAGTGGGCCGAAAATACCTGGCACGGTCAGAGGGGCGGAGTCGTGAGAAGGCCGGGTCCGCACGTGCCCAAAGGGAGAGATGGCCGAGTACAAGTGATACTGGTACTATTAGTAATACCGACATCTCAAACATTAATTATGATTGAAACGAGGCGATGTGTACACTTTGGATGCTACCGTGAAACTGAACCAGTCCCAGTGTAGGTCTGATTTTTATAGTGACCTGTCAACAACTCCTGTTGCTATGGCAGTTGGAATTTTATGACATCATCAGAAACTGTGTTTCTGTGAAAGTGCTGATGTCACTGGGTTGTTGTGGGTTCACAACCAGTTGTGACTTGTTGTTAGGCTGGTTGCCTAACAAAGTTGCTACGGTTTCGAGTGTCTCTTCTCAAGCATCATATAAAATGTTTTCATCGGTACCTTTCAAGTGAAAGGATTATTGAGGGTCATCTGGTCACAGTTTCCCAAGATTTCCCATTCACTAAGGGTTAGTGCTGAGGTTTTGTTGTAGGAAATTTTCTGTTGTTCAGAAAAGATGACAGGTCTTACTGTGGTAGCTTGGGCTGAACACAGTGTAGTAGAATAGATGAGTCCTGTTTGCAAAAAGAAAAACTGTAAAAAAATTTTTGGACGAGGCAAAGCAAAGAGGACCTATTCTTTGTGTTTTATGTTAGGCGTATTGTGGATCCATAACATTTAAACCTGCTGGTGCATTCGTGTGCAACCGTTGGATCCAATTGAATTCAATTAGATCACGTAGTTTCTTGGATCTTGTCCCCACTGGATGAGCGTGGATGAAATCCAGGATGTGTATTTCGACATCAGTTAAGCCATTGTGGCTATCTGAATTGAAATGTTTGCCGATCTCACTGCCTGGCCGGTTGTAGCCAATGTTGTAAAAGTGTGATTGGAATCGATCCATCAGTCGGTTTTTTGTTTGACCTACATATTGTATTCCACATGTTTTGCATGTGATACAGTATATAAGGTTAGAGCTTTTGCATGTCACATTGTGTTTTGTGATATAGTCTCTTTTCGACTGGCTGCATTGGATTCTGCCAGTTGTGTTCAACTTTGGGCAATATCTGCAAGTTTTGGTTTTGCAGGGATTGCTTGGGGTTGATGAAACCTTTTCAGGTTTGTCTGTGATTTTTGCCCTAACTAGGATTTGTTTCAGATTAGGGGGTTTCCGGAATCCTGTGATCAGGTTACCTTTGTAAATTTCTCTGGTAGAACAGGATCTTCCCAGAATGTCCCAATTTCTTGTCACTATTGTTTTCAGGCCATGAAAGCCTGGGTTAAACGTTGTGACTAGAATCATGGGCATGTCAGTGTCTTTCTGGTTTGGGATTGGGTCCAGGAGACCTAGTCTTGAATGGTTAAGGGCCTTTTGGAAGCTCTCAACTATCAGCTCAAGTGGATAACCACGTCTGAGGAAATGCTTTCCTTTTATAATGCTGTGTGCTATAAAAGAAGCAGTGTCTGAGCAGATCCTGCGTAGCCGCAGGAACTGTCCGGTTGGTATACCCTTTTTACAGTGTGGCGGATGTGCAGACTGGTAAATCAGGTAATTATTTGAATCTGTAGGTTTGGTATACAGATCAGTTTTAACTGAGCCATCATCTGTGATGATGGCCCAGGTGTCTAGGAAATTAACCTTGTCGTCTGAAATTTCGCTAGTGAATTTTATTGTCGCATGGACACTGTTCAGATGATTAATGAAATCATCCAAAGATTGTCTGCCATGTTCCCAAATGAGGAAGATGTCATCGATGAACCTAACCCAGAGTCTTGGTTGGAGAGGGTAGGAATACACATGTCTATTTTCAAAGTCTGACATGAATATGTTGGCATAAGTTGGGGCTACTCGGGTCCCCATGGCAGTGCCAGCGATTTGTAAGAAATGTTTCTTATTAAATCTGAAATTGTTCATGGTTAGTACCATGTTCAACAGGGTGCATATCGAACTATTTTTTAATTCGTGCGGACGTCCGAATTTACGATGATGCATAAGAAGACGTGCAGTTGCCTGCAAGCCTTCTATGTTTGGGATGTTGGTATAAAGTGAACCAACGTCAAGTGTACAGAATAAGGTACCTTTTTTGAGTTTAGGTAGATTATTAAGTATTTGAAGGAAATGTGTTGTGTCCTTCAAGTAAGATCTTATCTGTGGGAGGAAAGGTCTGAGATAAATATCTATTAGTGCAGATATTTTTTCTGTTGGACAGCCGTTGGCTGACACTATGGGCCTGCCAGGAGGTGGTAAAATGCCCTTATGTATTTTAGGCAAAAAGTAGATCTCTGGAGTTCTAGCTTCTTCCGTTAATAATTTCCGTTCAAGTGATTTGGAAATTTCCCCTTTGACACATAAACTATTTATTGTTTTAGTGACTTCTTGATTATGATACTCTGTAAGATCAGTGTCTTGAGTTTTGTAGTAGTTTTGATCCCCCAGTTGACGGGATCCTTCTTGGATGTAGTCATCCCTGTTTTGAATGACCACTGCTCCTCCTTTGTCTGCCCCTTTAATGATAAGGTTATGATTAGAGGATAGGTCTTTTAAAGCTTTCTTCTCATCTTTGTTGAGATTGAAATTATTTGGTGATCGGACAAATGTCTTGTTCAGATCCATTTCGTTAGCTAGAATAAAAGCTTCTAGATGTAATGGACCCGGTGGTGGGTCCCATTGTTTGGATGGTTTTAAAACGTTCGACATTTTAATGTTTCTCTCTATTTCCGAGGGCAAAGTTGTTCCTGGATTAGGGTTAGTGAGATCTGGTGAGGAAGAACTGCTTTCTACTCTATTCTTTTCTGAATTAAAAAAGGTTTTAATTCTGAGTGAAAAATTTTCAAACATTAATTATGGTGTTCCGATTGGGTGGTTTGACTTTATTAAATATGGTCATTGAATTAAATTTTATGTTGATAGTGGTAGCGGATTAAAAAAAAAAAAGTTTTCTGGAAGTGCCACGATTTTTACGGTAACCTTTAACACCACTCCTGAATAGGTATACTGTTTAGTTTTATACTGATGTTAGGAAATGAATCATTTGTGAAATTAAAAAAAGACAACAATTGCTTCAAATATGAGATGATATAGAACTTAACTCTACAACTTTAAATTCACCTACGCCAACTCAATGGCAGCGCATAGGCAAGGGCATTACGTGCGTGCTCTACATCAGCCAGACATACTATAACTGTCACACCACTACCTAATTATGTAAACAATATGAATTTAATTACGCCTACTGGCCAATTCATGTGTTTGTTTCTTACAATACCACGAAAACTCTTTAAATACCCATTAATAAATTTAAATAGTACATACAATGTTGGCCCAGGGCCAAAAGGAATGCCGCTTTTATATCTATAATTCAAGGACTATCATTGGCGAGTGTGACAACACAAAGTGTATAACTTGGTATCGTAGTGTTGATTTATTGTGTGGTCAACCGACCCCTACTTTATGATCCAGAGGCGTGACACCGTCGCGGTAACGTTATAACTGTTGTCTGGATGTGCGCAGCACTAAGTATATATAAGCCCGTTCATACTGAGGACGGCGATTGGATCCAACTTAATAAGGGATCACATATTCAGCAATATGTTCTGTGAATTATAATCTTGGCCAGCCTTTATAGGCAAAAATACTGGTATTAATTTTCTTAACCTATTTTCATATCCCAGCTTTCTGACTTTTATTGGCCAGTCACTAGAGCACTGATCGCCGGATCCCAGCTCAATCACAATCGGTAGCATCAGTATTAAGTCACGGTCAAACCTAGCCCCGTCCATCTCAACCTTCTGAATTTTCTATTGACTTGATTTGTTGTCTCTACCAACCATGTTAGGCTCGTTAATAACTAGGTTCTACTTTGTACAGTTTTGATGCCGACAGATAAAAGACTTCAAAGGTAATGTAATACTTGTATATCCGATCGTAACCTCAAATCGGTTTGTGTGTAAGTGTATTGGTAGATCAGCCCTCGTTGCTTAATGTGAACCGACCAGTACATTTTAATAGGTTTAGCCTAGCTTGTCCCTCTTCACCCTGAGTAGGTCAGCTTTAGATAAGGCCGGCCTCATATCGCCATTGATAACAGACCAGCGTATTTATTACAATTACGCTGAGCATAGAACCAACTGGATTGATATTTCAAGTATTATCAGAGGGGTGTAGATGGGAGGTCCTTATGTCACATGTCGAATTTAAGAAATGGGCATGTCGCATATCACTACATTTTCATTTTCCATGTTGATTTTAAAAACCTCCCATATCACATGTCCAATTGAAAAAGTCCCCTATGTCATGTCGTTTATTTTTTTATCCCCTCTCACTAAGGTCTACGACGCATGTCAAATTTAAAAAGTGGTTATGTCGCCCTGTCGATTTTACGGGTCTACGTCCATTATCAGGGTTTCTTTAACAAAGACCCGTGAGTTGGAACCTAGACATAACAGAGGCTTTTTTTTATAAGTGTGTTGAACTATCAAAATTCATGAATCAATGTATTAGATCTTTTATAGCAAATAATGATAATGTTATCAAATATTAAATACTTTCTATGGGTATAGTTGTAAAAATATTACTATCGTTTATTTTGGACGAAACATACTGCAATTCTTTACATACTTCATCATAATTAAATGATACTGTCACTGTCAGATTACGCGTTTAACGTCAGCTTGGAGCAGGGTCATCATAAAACAATGTCTCATTGGTCTGATTTAAGCTTAACAATTAAATGCAGGTATATAATATTGGTTGAACTAATCCTCCAGCCCTGTCATCATTATACAATGTATTGTCGAACGTTTTGTTTGCAGGGACACAATCTAAGATGTTCTACTATACTGTGATTATGTTACAGCCATGATAGGTTATGCAATTTCCCCCTTGAGTGTTTACGAAAATAATCGGCCTAAAAAGTCGGCCTAAACAAGAAGCCTAGGTTTAGCCCCATAGCTTAGATGATGAATCACGTAAGAAATGACTGTATTTAGTAACCCAGTAGACCATCTGTTGTGGCCTTGAGTGGACAGCTGGATAAAAAATTTGACTTTCTGCAATGTCATTATTATGCGACTATCCAACCTTCAAGTTAATATTATCTAAGTTACATATTCTTTTAACCAATACTGACACAAAAGTTTGTCCCCCCCCCCCCCCCTCAAATAAAAAAAAAAGTCCAAGTTCCATCTACAAAATTAATATTCCACAATAAACAGGGAAGAATATTTAAATAGACTGTCTAAGTTGAAAGGGTCTGTGGGATTGGCATTTCCTCACTTGCCCGTTGGGCTGTCACAGTACCAGGTTACCCTCCAGCTAAGCCCTGATTTGAGGTCTGCTATTATTACATGGGCGCGGGTAACAGAAGCCCTGCATCCCGCACAGAGTGTTGTTAGCCTAAATGGCCGGCTTTTTATCACGTCTGAGAGTGTACATACCAGTGTATACGCCTACAGGCAACTCATACCAACAGATAAGAGCGCGTATGATATGCGGGTACATTTAGAGCAAATGATCTATAGAAAGTAGTCGTACATTATAGATGCCTATTATACTAATTTATACATGTCTATTGTAGATGTCGGCAATATATTGTACCTAACTAAATTTAGTTGTTGTGTATAGTCTACATCAATATAGAATAACCATTCCGCTATTTGTGAATAACCTAATGGTGTGTGCCATTGGTAGGGGAATGCCTCAGGAGAGTTTCCCTCTTTTTGAGTGGCTTTGTTTTTTCTGAAAATCTTCGTTTTGAATTATATATTTCTTTAATGGATATGGATTATGAGGCAGAAACTGAAATTTAAAAATAATAATCAGTTTTTTTCTATATATAAAGTAGGAATGTGTGTAGAAACTGGAATGTGTGTGGAACTTTGGGAGAACACAAAATAGTATTTCAGAGACGTAACTGCATTGCACGTATTAGTTCGCCTTAAGTCGCGACGTGATAGTTGGCAAACAGGCTGTGATTATGACATGGATTGAGGGAGAGTTGAGTGGGTTACATCACGTCGGTCCACCTGTTTGTGTCCTGAATAATTCAGATGTAACGTTTTCAAAGCTTAACCAATGACAGGGAACCCTAAAGTATGGGATAACCAGAATACCCTGCTGTGCAACTCAAAATATGATATTCATATTCAGATGTCTTACCTTTAGCCAGGTATAGCCAACTATCGTGCTTAGCACAATACTATCTTGGGAAATTAAATGGACCAACATTTTGAGATCGCTAGAAAGCAAATTTAATTTAAACGAAAAAAAATCAGAATCTACTGTATTATATCTCAGTATTTCACCATCAGTTGAGAAGGCACCTCTGGCCTAGAGTTAATGGGGAAGTAAGATTAAATAGTCTACCACAATTACACATGACACATGATAGTCTACAGACCAACATCGCTTGATATAATTTAGATGATAAAATCACATGTATCAATGCAAATTGTGAGATACAAAGTGACAATGAGCTCAGGCCAAACAAAAGAAATTGTTGTGTTCAGGTAACCCTACCTACCCTAAATTTTTGGCCCTACCCTAACCTTTTTTTTGTATTTTTTTTTTTTTTTTTTTTTCAGAATCCAAAGAATTGACCTAAAATACCATGGAAAACCATAAAACAGCACATGGATACTCAGGGCATGTATTTTAGATGCCAAAAATGCTTTTTGAGAATATTTGGAATATCTTTTTTATTTCCAACACTGGCCGGGTCTCTTTGGCAAGTGAAAAAAAAAAGCGAAAAAAAAAAGTTTTTTCGACCTACCTACCCTATTTTTTTCGACCTATGTTACCTGAACACAACAATTTTTTTTGTTTGGCCTCATACGTTATCCATCAACTTCTTGAACTTTGAACTACAAGCAAAAAGGAGGCATTGAAGAGCTCTTACTTTGGTATGCGTAATGATAACAATAACCTATTGAGGGGCGAGACCCCCTATTCATGGCCCTCCCACCATGCAGCATTGTTTGACATGCAAGCAGTGGGCTGCGCCCCCCCCCCCCCCCCCCTCAACCTTAGTTCCTTTCTACTCCCACCCTTCAATGCTACCCACTCTATCAAAGCTTCAGCATCGCTTTTGACGGCTGACAAAAAAGACCAAACTTGTTTGCAACACAATCTGTGTAAAGGCCAAGGGTGTGCTTTCCTCTCTGGTGAGTCTTCAATGGCTAGAAACATTTGCTATAAAACATTTGCATGTCTAAGAAAAGATGGAGAAAGATTTCTGATGTATTGTACTTTTTATTTCTAAGTGGGAAACATCATGTCTTCTCTTCCTCTCTTTTTTTTTATAACTAGATCTACTAGATCTACAATAAAGGGAATGTTGTATCAGCATGCATGTCATTCTAGCTCAAAATGTCTAAAATGAACTAACAAATATCCTTGCATTAAACTACCCCAACAAACAAAGAAGATCTATTAAAGATCTCACTCTAAATGACATTCATTAGAATTTAGGGATGTTGTGAGTCAACAAGGCTTCTTGCATTTGTGGGGCCCTTGATGGGGGGGGGGGGGATCCTGATGTCGCGTGTCTAAATGACAATGTCCTGTCGATTTTAAGAAATGGCCATGTCACCCTGTCAAATTTAAGAAATGGCAATGTCCCCAATGTCAATATCTCTCTAAAATCCCATGTCGCATGTCATTAGGCCTCAAAAGTGCTCATGTTGCCATGTCGATTTTAAGGTTCTAGGGCCATATTTGTAGATCTTGGGGCCTAGATCTTAAAAAAAAAAAAAGAGTTTGCGAGGGTGGTGAGGGTTGTGTTATTCATGGTGGCTAAGCACTAGAAACTTTACTGACATACAAACTGTTGATCTAAGAGACTGTTGTCTGTCTAGGTTGACAATGACAAATTATATCAAATGCCTGAAACGGGTCTAACACTTTTAGAATACAGAGGGGCTTCTATCTTTTGACAATTAAATAGTATTATGCCGCTATGGCAGGCGTAGGATAGGTCAGTAGATGTAGGCCTAGCCTAGGCCTAGCCCTAGGTTATTCGCTGGTTACACTTCTACACTGACAATAACAGTTCTGTCGTCCAGAATGTCACGAGATCCTAGAGGCCAGTGAATCTAAATGACACTAAATGTCCTTCTTTTCAGAGTCGTTCACCCGTAACGTCTTTTGGACGCCACACACACACACGGCCACCTCCCCTCCAGAGACCGGGCGCCCATCGGCCGGTCCTCCCGGGCGACCCGGCCCTCGGCCCCGGGAGGGGAAGGCGCAGGACACGGTCTCCCGGGCCGGTCTCCTACTGTTTACATTTTGAATCTTACTGACTTCTAGTTGATTAATCGGTTATAAATAGCCATTTAGATAACTCCAGATGAAGTAGAGAGATATACCATTGTCCCTTTAAGAGAATGAATTGCTCGGTAGTCGCCAGATGCGCATAAACAAACTTTTGAAAGTTCGTAAGAAAGTTGTTCACCGTCGACGTGCGTCCATCGTCTGCTCGTCAAGGTGGATCGAAGAGAAAGTTGGGGGAGTGAGATGCGTGGACGCCAGGGTGTTTTACCCGCTAAAATAGCAATGTTTGCGCACAAAACTAATCAAGGTAGTTTCTATAAGTACTTACCTTAGCAATCGTAATGGGTTCGTTAAATTCCTTGCCACCCTGGAGCCTAAAACCCCACGGAGTTCCATCCAAGAGGACCACAGTGTAAGCCATTTCTCCAACTCGGGGATTCTCGCTTTAGGGGAACCTGTGCAGGTACAAGGGGAGTCGGTGTTAGAATTAAATAAGTTTACAATAATCAAGCGTTATACCCAACCAAGGTTCCTCAAAATAAGAACAATTAAGATATCACATGGAATTCGTAGGCTTTACATTATATACTTCTTCGTGAGATGTTTTCAAAGAAACATAAGCAACTCCTAGGACAATGATGTCCCAAAATCCCTGACGAACCTCTATTCTGTCAGGTAGATCTCACTTTTAGTGCGCGTAGACTTTCACCAGAGGGCGTGTGTTAACCGTGTGCTCCAACACTATTTTCGCGCTTTACCCTTTCGCACTCATGTGAGCTATATTTTAGAAGTAAATTTAAAAGAAAAGAAAAAGAGATCTTAGATCCACCTAACGTTATTATTTATTTCCAGAAAGTGAGAAACGACCAGGCCTAATTATCCAAATCTAGATTTATTTTTGGAGAATCTATGAATTCATAAATGAAACAAAAAAAACTCATATACTATTTCCTGATTTATATAAATGAAAATCATTGCAAAAGATTATCCTGTTTGCTGGGAAATTAAACTTTAGTTCAACCCTTTATCACCAGAGGGCGCCACCCCATTCTGCCCATTTCCCGCGTAAATCGCCAGGTGGCGCTGGAGGCAACATTTCCAATGACAACTTCCGGTTCATTGCTCGGCTCTTGACGGCGCTGTGATTCTTCTGATTTCTACACCTGTCTGTGACTCTCCGAGGTACGTATATGAAAATCAGAAGGGCTAGACACAAAGCAACTATTACTGAGACAAATATAGGAAATTTAGAGCCAAAGGCGTTCAGTAATTTTGCACTGAGAGGTGATTGAAAACGGGAAAGCGCTCGCGGTAGGTCGACCCGCGGGGAGACGGGGCCTGACCGTCGGTGAGTCGGTGCTCGTCGCCGGGCATCACCGCCGAGTCCACGGCTGGCAGGACAGGGGCTGACAGCAGTGACAACCGGGATTCAGGTCGCGTGAGCTGCTCGTCAAGCCAGCTGACATGTTGGTGTGGTCTGTCATATGTAATTCACACATTCATGCTGCAGTAGTTTCTAAACCTGCCTAACTAGAGATCTAGGCCAGATCAAACTTTGACTCAGTTGATCTATAGACTAGAGCTATTCTAGATCTAGGGATAGGCCTATAGTAGATATACGGAGCACACGGGTTTGTGGTTTGAGGACGAAATCGCGTCATTTTGCGGATCGCGCGGTGAAATACTGGGCGCCAGAAGTGACCCTACTTAGCATTGGGGCCTATGGGGAAAATGGGGAATTTGGCGATTATGGGGAAATTAAGCCCAATAGAAAAATATGAAGCCTTTTATGCCATGTATGGGGTGATTTCGCAACTTTTTCTCACTTACTGTATAAAGATTGGACCACTATTTAAAAAGTTAGATCGAAATAACCTGTTTTCTCCCATAGGAGCCCATGTTAAACGCACCCCCAACCTCCGTTCGCGATTTCCGCGAAATTTCGGTGCGCGATGTCTTATTTTGAGACCCGCATATTGCGTATAGATCTATAGTGAGCATTTGAACTTGAAGATGCATTTATATTTAGGCGTTAAATAAGAAGTTTCTGATATCTAACGTGTTTGTTGTTAATCATCGTAGGGTAGCTATTGTGGTAGATGGTTCGGATCTATTCAACTTCAAGTTAATCCTCTCCTAAGTTAAAGGGAAACTCACTTGGTAAATTGTGAGGTAATATTGATTAATCCGCAAAGTTTCATAAGATAAGGCAGTCCTACAATTGTCCAGATGATGCAGCAATCGCAGTCAGTGTTTGAGGACAATGATAATGTTCAGGTTCAGTCAATGACAATGGTTGTGCTGGTTGATCAGATCTAGAGTCCCAGCTCCCAGTTGGCAAAACTGGTTGTATTGACGTCATCCTTACGTTGAAATCTGACGTTGTTTTTATGTTATGACGTTGGTTTTAGGTTGAAATAACATTGGATTTGCAAAGTTTTCTGCCGTTGTATTTTGGTTGAAATCCTGACATTCTTTGATTTTAGTCACAGACTGACTGCTGAAGAAAAGCATTTCTATGTTACCTTTATGCCTTTTTGACTTGAAATATCATAAATAAAACCTTTTTCTAATGGACTGTATTCCATATTTTGCATAAATGTTGTAATTTTCAACGTTGAACCAACGTCAGTATTTTGAACCAGAATACCACCATGGTTGAATTTAGGTTGTATTTTGGTTGTCTGACGTCATGACCAATATCAACATAAATCAACCTTGGAACAACGTTGAAATTAGGTTGTGTGCCCATTGGGAGGAGGTTAGAGTAAAAAATGTTCTATACAGTATACGATGCCAATGAAAGTTTCTCCCCCACAAAGCCGGGAAATACCTAGGCCTATGGTTTAAATTCCCCCTCAATTGGATCTGCTCATTGCTATTCCTCTCATACCATTTCATACCAAAAAAGTAGTACCCAAGACCAACCTGACAAATGGTTGACCCTGATCTGGCTCTACTTAATCTATCCATGGCAGATTATTTTTATTTTGGCCAAATCTAGATATATTTTTTAAATGTAAAATTCGGCCAAAAAGTAGTTAACGAAAATTTTCCCAATAACGCACCCCCCCCCCCCCCCCCTTTTTTTTTTTTTTTTTTTTTTTTTTTTTTTTTTTTTTTTTTTCCAAAATCCTGGATCCGCTACTGCTTGACTCTGCCTGCCTTGATCAAACGGTTACTTAGATTCTACCCAGACCTGGGACCCCATACTTGGAAACTAATTATCTCTAATGGGATGTAAGGGTTCTGTTTTTCTGAATGTCTATCAGTTATAGAGTGTTGAACTATTGTTAATGTTAGATTTAAGACTGCGTAAGATTCGTGTATATCCAAGTCTTCGTAAGTTGCTTTCCAGAATGTCTGAGTAATTCAGACCGCGTTTAAAGTTTGTCCATTCACTTCCCAATAGTTCAAAAGAAATGAACGATGAGGGAGCTTCTTAATATGAAAGGGTTTTTATTCAATAAACATCTCATCCCGAGTCAAAGCCACCATGTATAAGTCTTCATCAGTCCACCTCCCATCTCCTATCAGCAATCAACCACATTTAGAACACGAGTTGCTCCAACGCCTTCTAGACCATTCTAGCATTCAGCTCTAACACAATCCTATGTCCGAGGTAGTGGATATTCGTAAACTCCAGTCTGTTACATGGAGTCGATGTACTTACTCCAGGTATAACTCCTTGGTTAAACATGTTTCTTCTAACCAACTAACTCACTAACTGCTCGCTCCCTACCTTGCAGCGCCTTTTATACTGGTTAACAGGTGGCGCTAGGAGCGTAAGATATTTCTCCTAGGAGTAGACTAGAAGTAGACTTGCTAAGCCTGATCCTTGTTGGATTATATATTATGACAATGTATTAAAAGTACTAAGCCATTAGTACATTCGACGGCGGTCAGGTGTTTGAGTTTAAGGAGGTGGACGACATAGCTCAAACCAAATGAATATAATGAACTCCCAATTTTGATGATTGGATATATTTGTTAAACCATGGTGGGGTGGCCTTGACTCTCGTGGTACATTCAACGCAGTATCAATAGATTTGTAGATCCAGTTTCAACACAAATTCACAGTGAAATTATTCATTGAGTTGATTTCCACATTTTGAAGCTCAAGGTTAGCAGAACTCGTTCATAAAATGACAAGGTAAGTGTTAAAAATTGATAACATGATTATTTGGATAACAACGTAGATGATGACATAATCATGGTTACAAAATGACAAAGTCAACTTTAGAGGATGAAGTATTCGTCATCTTTAGGTATTCACTTAGTACGTGCCTTGTACATTAAAGTCAGTTCTCAGCATCGTTAGCTGATTTTAAGATTCAAAGATTGCGACACCCGTGCATAAGGTGACAAATTCAGTTTTGACTTAGTACGCGCATGTACAGTTTCTGATATTTATGATTTGTAACACAAGTCAACAGAACTCAACATATATACAGTGTAGGGTTGTCTTAAACTTCTAAGAGTAACAAGTGTACATCAAATCCAATTTCAGAACAAATTAACACAACATAAGTCAATTCAGAGAATTCGGACATTTTGAACGAACGACTTTCATGATACAATGCGTGTCGAATTTCAATCAAATTTCAACCAGAACAACATTATTTACAATAAATACAAGGTCTCTGTATCAGGTTTAGTAATACCGAGCAGTTGGAACCAGAAAATACCACCATTCCCGTCACGCGTCCGCCAGCTATACTTAGTACACGTGTACTTAGCGGGACGCTTGACTGGAGTTCCCCCCCAAGGTTTGACCTCGATTTGGATCCTTCGGGCGCGAAGCGCCCGGATGGCAAATTTCTGCTTCGATCAAACTTTCAAGTTTGATTGTTCGACCTGATATTTTGGGCCGATATGAATTAATTCTGGCGCTTGATTATGTTGGTTGGGGACCTAAACTTTAGTTTAGCACAGATTTTGTAAAAATTTATGCGATGGATTGATCATGTTAGCCGATTTCAGAATTTGGATCTTTTGGATCTAAAAGGGGTTTTCCAAATTAGCCTCGTTTTGACGTCATTTTAATCAGTGCCGACGGTTGTTTTATCGCGTGTGGACGTACTTTTACAAGCTTAGCCCTTTTTTTATTATTTCGCCGACTTCCACCATGGTTCGCATAGCAATCTTTTGCTCAGACCGAGAGGGTGGAATTCAAGAGTACCCCGATCTTCTTCTTTCGGGTGGTGAGCACACCTGTGCGGTGTTTTCCTGCCGAGACGCCTCGACGGCTGAACTATCTGGATATGCGTTTGCGCATCACGTTATGTGGCCAGACGATATTCTGGTAGTCATGTGTAATTTGCTGGACGTTCTTACATGGGACGAGGAGTTAGACCTGTATATTCCACTCTATACTAGCTCCGATGCCGCAGCAAAGTTCTACGCTGAGACCATCAACCGTGCCTTCTTGAATGTCAAGTCGCACCCGGCCCCGTCGACCTTCGTGATCACGACCCCCTCTGGATTTGATGTTCAGCGCTGGGCTTTTACTGACAGTGACGGTTCACTCCAGAAATGGGTGAACCGTCTCATACCCAAAGTTAGCCGGGAGGTGCGCCGGGCCAACGATTGGTTTGGCGTGCCTACCGCGGACACGGGGCGGGTGCTCCACGCCATACGGACAGTCGTCGACGGCAACATTACAGTGAATGATTTCCGTGAGCTGGAGGACGGCTACCGACCTTCAGACAGGATCATCAGACGCTGGGCGCGGGTGTTGGGGCGGTTGATCGCCCGTTTGCCCGTCGTGGCGCGCTAAACCGTCGGCACTCGGTTTCTTGTATATACTAATTCTTATTGATTTTAAACAAGTGATTTTATGATCCAATTCCCGGCCTGTGATTGGAACACTTAATTCTGGATCGTTTTCACCGAGTGATTCTGGTGATTTAATTCCCGATCAGTACCTAGTCCACTTAAGTTCATATATCCAAGAGGCTTCGGCCAGATCGTTCTTACGGGAGCTCCGGACTGTTAACATGGGAGGACTCAGATGTTTCACCGCTCTTGCTCGTCGTTGGACACCGCCCTCCTCGTAGAGACGGCCCCTCGCCCAGCCCGCTCCGAGACTTGGTGAGTACAGCCTTCTTCCTATTGTTCTTTGCATGTTAGGCTGGCTACTAATCGTAGATTTTAAGGAGATTGTTGGCCAAATTCTTCTTGGTGGTTCTCGGCTCGCCCTCACGTGGTTGTATTCCGGAAGCTGATGTCACTCCCGGAACCAGAAACTGTGTTTCGCTGGTAATTTTAGTAACGGGTAGCGTGGGTGGCCACCTAGTGTTTACTTTTGGTTCCAAGATGGTGGGCGCGGGCCGAGAGTCAGGATCTTTCGTACTAAACTTATTATCTTTTCCAGGTCCTGCGGTATGTTAGGGTGATGTAAATGAAGCAATGTGACACGGTTGGCACTGAAAAGCGTCAGGCTATATAATTTTAGTGGGCGGATTGTTTAGGCTAACATGATCAAGTATTTTACCTCGCGCATGGTTGGGCGATATTAGGGGGTTTTCTGACTAGCGGTTTGTTGACATTACCGATCTAAGTAGGTTTTCTGGAGTGTGGGTAATTCGTATCGTATTGTTATTTTTTTTTTTGTTGATACTATTAACTGTTGGGGACTGACACTGCACATGATAATCAGGCATGGGTGGCCAGAGATTCCGGTCTGAGTTGTACAACACAAGATTTGCTGTAACAGGATTCTTTGTTTAGTCGTTATACGTACAGGGCGTTAGTGTAAATGTCTTCATTGGAAACAATTCACATGGGGTGCCCTAGGTAACAAGCGCTTCCCAGGGTGTTCACCCTGGTAAGTTTAAGTGACAGTAGGTGACCAAGTATTTTGGTCCAGACTTCCCAGCATTAGATTGGCTGTGACAGAATTCTTTGATGAGTTGTCCCCCTTACAGAGTACTGGAAAGATTGACGTGTCGGCCACGTAAGGCGACACCACAGGTGGAGCCGTCCAACGAGCTGTTGGCGACTCCAAGGTAAGTTTGAGATGTAGTGGCGAAGGCCACAGATACCCATCCCATGTTTTAGTCTAACAGCAAGACTTCGTCAGTGTCATTGTGTTAGAATAAGTGTTAGAGTGAGTATTATTGTCCAGAGTCGTCTCGAAGAGGAAAAAATACTACTGTGAGGAGACCGAGATGAAGTCTCTAAGACACTGAATGAACTCCCAGATGAAGATTCTGTATGAATATAATGAAAGAAGGAATGGTATCCTCATTAAGAGCTGGAAAGGCACCAACACCACAAAGATTATCAAGCGTCCCAAGCAGAGATACATGTGTGTGCACCGTGGGAGTTCGTACATTCATAGATCAGGCCTTAGTAGGCGCCGTTCCATTGAACGCAGAAGCCACGCTTATCAGTGCCCGAGATTGCCAAACATCTCAGACAGTGATATCCTTGTGATGAATGAGTGGGAGCCTATGCTCACAGGTCGGGACTGAGCCGTTACAAGAACATCCACCTACAAAGGTTTCATGAGTGCCCGAGAGTTGATGCAAAACTGTCCCGCTCAGATTCCCTAACCGACCTCATGGGGAGATAAGAATAATGATAGTAATTGGATCCCTGGTGATTTACCTTAAGGGGTCACAAGGGTCAATACTCTTGATAACACTCTTTCTGTACAGTGTGTTAGAATAATTACCCAATACACTCCAAAGATTTATACGCAAACAAGTTAACACCCCCTTCAAGGGTGACAACTGTTCTAACATATTTGACTCCATTTTATGAAGCATTCGCTTTAAAACCCCAGTTTTGTTCTTATTGAATGATTTTGTTACGACAAAATCCCTTCTTTCCCTGCTAGTTACAGGTGGTAGCTCGGCGTTCACCCCCTACATTCAGCCTGGGGTTTGAAGACCGAGTTCCACTTTATATTGGGTAGTGGCGCCCTTCTGAATGCAAACGGGTGCGCCACTAACTCCAAACGGTTCACTGAATAGATATTATACCTATGTTAACAGTGACATTTCACTGTCTACCCTATACTCTACATCACATGGGAAAAACCAACATGGCAAGCGGTTGGGGTAGCGTTTTCATTCCGTGAGGTATAAATGTCATTAAAGGACATTAAGTAGTAACTGTACAAAGGAGGCTGAGATTATTCGTTCCTTATTTGTTATCACTAGAGGATCGGGTCTCAGATTCAGGTTCACTTCTGATCGGATTCCCGGTCCTCATTAGTTACATGTGGTTTGTCGGTACCCTCCCATTCATAGGACCAGAATGGGCAGCACCGAGTTTCCATTGTTATAATTGGGAGCAGACTGCATATATATTTTTTTTTTTTTTTAATAATATGCAGCCTACACCCCCTTTAAATTATAGAGATGTGTAAATGCATCTCCTTAGATCACTTACTTCCAGACAGCACCTAGTAAGTCGGGCCTTTACCGAAGTACAGTACAAGGTTAAACCCGTTTTCTTGTTCAGGTCTATGCCCGTTTCTCTTGTGGAGAGTCAAGACTACTCCTGAAAAGACTCCGCCCCCAGCTTATCCTAACTATGCGCATGCCGGGCAGGGATAGGTAGTGCTAAAGACAGAGTTAGAATTTTTTTATCTCCTTTCTAATAGATCGGGTAAACTTATCAGCTCTGGGTGTCAACCAAGTTTATTGTAGCTTGTTCATCAGGGAATCAGTAGTCCATGTCCCCCCTCTTCAGCTCAACTGTTGAGCGGAGACCTGGATACTTTTAGCGCCACGACGGCGGTCAAGACTAATTTTCATTCATTTATTTTATTTTATTTTCCTCGACGGCGGTCAGCTCTGAAGCCGCTCATTTTCTTTATTAATTTTAATTATTTCTAATTTTTTACCCGGGTCGAAACTTGACTTCTTGCCGTTTTGTCTCTGTCCCGATTAAAACTGGTCTAAAAGTGGTCTAAATAATTTAGTCTTGAATTATGGGCAGTTGTTCATATACTAGTTGTCGTTGGATCCTGACTTTTATGTTAAAGTCAGGATCCTTTGACCTAAGACATACGGTGATCCAGTGGCCATTTACACATAACCAAGACGACGGGGCTATTAATAAGGACAGCACCTCGCTCCACCGCCTTGTGAGTTTTCGCTACAGCTTCTCCCCCCCCAGGGATGGCTTATCCCGTCTGAGGGAGTCGCAATATAGTGAGAGAGAGCCGAGCACCCTGTGAATGTCACCAATTCGCCATTGTCCCGTAACCACATTTCCTTGTGACCTCCGTTATAGCTCCCAAATAGAGCACGCCTTGTCAGGATTTGCACATATCCTTGCCGCTGCAGCGTGTCTATGCCAGGAGCAAACGAGCCACGTATAAGGTACTCTCGTGTGCTGTCACAGAGCGTCCCCCCTGAGAATGTTACTAATTATTCTGCGTTCTTATTATATTTTGCCCAAAATTCCCTGAGGAAGAGCTCTTAGTTACACAAATATTGGTTTGCTTTATATATTAGTTTTTAGGTAAATTTCTTTCTACTCGTCGATTTTTTTTGTGATGAAGGGACCGCTTGTCAGGAGCCAATCCACCCGGGGCATAGTGACTGCCATGGTCGGGCGTCCACCCCAGTGCCCTTCGCAGCGTCGGTGACGCGTAACCCCAACGTCCTGCCTCCTGTCAGGCACCACTGACACCAGGCCTGTGGGCAGGCTCCTGCTGCTTGTGCAACCCCCTCATCTTGGAGAAGAGTATATATGTAAGCATGCTAAAGAATAGACAGTGGCGTTCCCCAAGTGGCTCCTGTACTGCAGCCCGATCCTAGCGGTAACAACAGCACAGGGGCCAGGTGTAGATGGTACTTGCTTGGGGAAGTTCACTTCGCTCGTTGGGAGCATTGGTCCCGTTGAGCGCTCTTAGGTTTTATACAGAATTTTGAGTTTTTCTTTTAAAATGCTGAAATTTCGCGACACTAGGATCGGTTCCAAATGGTTCCCTACTTTAAAAGAGTTGCCAAATCAATAACAATTAGAGTGTTGAGCTAGGCTACCGGGCATGGGACACTCGACTTGAGCGAAATTTAGATAACCCATGGGTCCATAGAGAGACGGTTGGACCAGCCTACCCGAACTAAGTTTTTCCTGACTGGTGAATCCTTATTGCTCAGGCTAGTCAACAGAACCCTACCTACCCAAACAGGTATCGCCCAGCGAACTTCCTGTAACATTTTAGTTTTAGTTTTCGTACCTCTGTGTTATTAATTCACCAATTTTACCTGTACAGTACTAGGTCAGGTTTTACCACTCGTTACATTGTCATATGATAACTTCATAAACCGTTCCTGGATTTATTTCGGATGTCCCTGGCCTTATTGTCTTTCGTGCAGATCCTGTTCCGGTCGCTGTTGAGGTGGGCGTGGTCGATCTAGGAGGAGCGTTAGGCATTGTTCCTTGTCCCAACACCGGTTGAGGCCAGTCCGCTCCGACATCGGACCACCCTGCGTCGATGAGGCGAGGTACTCCCATGGGTACAGGAGTGGCTAGCCCCGAGGAATATCTCAGTAGTCTGGCCCTGGTATTGTATTTTAAGTTACTCATCATCAGACGGGCGAGTTTTTTAGATACCCTCAGGGTGTCGGGTAGTGGCACCTTAGATGGGTGCTGTCCAGGTCTAGTTGCTGCTCCCATCAGCTGCGCCCCCCAGGTTACCGTCAGAGTATACTTCAGACACAGCTGGGTCACCAGTAGATCCCTAATGAGCACATAGCCTTCAGTATAAGTGTGGTCTGAAGGCATAGCCAGTTCGCCTAGGAAGATTGTTTCTATCATATGTGGATTGGCAAACTGTACGTACAACCCATCCACAGTTTTTCCTCTAATATTTCTCCACTTTCGCCACACGAGGACCACTATGGCGATGACGAGTACTGCCAGTAATATAGCAAGTACTGCCACCGCAGTGGGGTTAGCGGTCGTGTCCGGGCATCCAGTTAGTTCCTTTTCACTGCGCAGCAGCTCCTCCGGGTCCGCCGCCTCCAAGGCCATGGCCCGAGGTAAAGTCATGGTTAGTCCGGCCAGGGCAGCCTTGCCTTGGTGGTTCCGCCAGCACTTCCAGAGAACACATCCAATAATTGTCACAGCTACCACTATGCAAAAGATGGTGAGGAGACCAAAACCGCCTCCGAAGTTGCCTATAGAGAACCACGGGGCGTGTTTCTCTACCTCATAACGGTCAGTCGCTTTCTTGATACCCTTGGCCAAGTCTTTACGGTGTTTTTGTATTCGTTTGGCCAGGGAGGTTACAGGTATTTTGGCCTTCAGGCTTTCCTCGATTTCCAGCAGGTCTTTCCTAATTGTTTCAGGGATAGGGTCTGATTCTAACATAGTGGGTTCGTTTTTGGACGTCGTGAAATTCATGTCCCACCCCTTCACACGACTTGCTGCTTCCAACAGGTCATTATGTGGGTACACAACCGTGGTGATCCTGGTGTGCTTGTCACAATTTCGCAAGCTATACGGTATCCATGCTCCTTGTGTTTGGAATGCACAGTCGCATTCCACCTGAACCCTTGCATAATTTTCTATGTTCACACCGACCGCAGGCTGGTTTCTGCAAATCATTTGGCCTCGGGTGTCGGCGCTGACCACTAGCATATCTCCGTCGTCTAGATACACTGCCATCTCTCCGAAGTCTGCTTCCAGTAGATAGTCCAGTTCACATTTTTCTTGGATCGCTAGGTCGTCGCGCCTCAGTAGCGCAGCAGTGCAGGTGTTGTCTGTAATCTTTTTCATATAAGGTAGGTCCTTACAGAGCGTGATGGTCTGTCCATAACAACCTGACCAACTGCCACTAGCCAATGGTACGTAATACTGGCGGGACATGGACATGGCGACACTTTTGGGTAGATTAACAATTTGGAGAGCGTCCTTCTTAAGTCGTCCCCTAACCGTCACTGGCACAGGAAAAGTTAGTACTTCGTAGACCCGGAACAAATGTTCATCAGCCACCACAGGCACCCTTACATACACTATAAATTCCTGAGTGGTTTCATTGAATTTGAACGAAGGTTGACTGTTCTCGTAATAGAAGGAAGGATCTGTGAACGCGACATGGAACCTGGGGTGGATCCCCTTCAGATATCTGTTCACTTCCTGGATCGCTCCGACCATATATTGGCGGGGTACCAAGTCCATAGTCAGCTGGCCCCGCGTCAGGCGCTGTACACCTTTCCTGAACACGCGAGTCTGCTCTACCATTAGTTGAAGATACACCATCTCTCCTAACTTGTCTTCCAGAGCGACCGGTATCATATTCAGGTACAGTTCCATCCAATCCACCTTATGTTGCACGAGTTTCAACCTTCGGCGAGTCGTGTTGTGTGCCTTATTTAGTGATCTTAGATTGTCCAGTAGGCCTATCACGACATGGTTAACCTTTTCGACAGCCTCGTCATGTTTTTCATTCATCAGAGCCAAGTCTTCGATCATTTGGCTCGAAGACTCCTGCAATACTCTAATCAATTCTCTGTTATATTTGACATCAGCCGCCAGTCCTTGATTCCAAGAGGTTGGAAGCGGAAAGGTCGGCCATCCTGGATCGTCCAGCATTGTGGGCAACTTCTTCATTCTCTTAACCCTTCCACCTGGATTTAATTCCGACTCTTGATTTTGAAGGTCTTGTTGAGTGTTCTTTATTAGGGAACTTAAGGTTTCATTAAGAACTTCTCGGTACCGACCCTTAAGTGCCTGTGACGTCTGATCCATCCAACTGACCAGCGACCTGATATGGTAGCAGGCCCGATCAAGGGCGTCTCCTCCTTGTAGATATCGGTGACAGACCTGGCCAAAGGTAGCCTTGTTGAAGGAGCGTCTCCTTGGGATAGTGATTAGGAAGCCTTGTCGGACGTGTGTTATATCCGCGGTGGACATTAACTTTCCTGGTTTTAACACTACTCCATATTGTTCTAAAGCTATCACTTCAGCGTTAGGGGCTAGCCCTTCAGGTGGGCTGGAGTCGTTATGCACTCCCCTAATGCCCCCTATTATAGCTAATACGAACAGCACTAGCCACTTCATTGTCTTTGTTTTGGCCTTAGCGATAGTTTGAGAAAGTTAATTTTGCAGTTTATCTAAAACATGTTCACAGCAAAGTTACCTTATTTTTCTGCGCACTACTATCATCCATGCGCCGAAAAATGCTCTCCTCTCGGGCTTCCTGGTCTGTTTAGTTTGGGACATGCTCGTAGAGGTTTTGCCCGTTGTCATTTACCACTCGCCTGATGATCCCGCTCTCGTCCTTGGTGACCGTGATCCTCAAGCCTCTCATACGTTCGCAGGACGAGGGGCGCATTGCTCTGAGGGGTCTTGGCCTAGTAGGTTCCAGTCCGAAACGGCCCCCGTTGGATCGTACGACGGTTGGCTCGAGGGGTATGGGTTCGGTACCTGTGGTTGGTTTGTCGCTGGGAGTGGACTCGGCCACAGTGGGCCCCCCGGCTGGTTGGTTGGCGTCCACTGCTGCTGGTTCCATAGCAGTGGTGAGGGATTGGCGTTGCAGCTCGTTGTCAAGCTGCTCAAGTCTAAACAAGCGGGGTCCGCAGGCTGCAAGTGGTGGAGGAGGGGAGCTCCCGCTGGCCCGTTCCCCACCGGTGGGGTTGGCGCGTGTTGAACGGGTGCTACCTCCACTTTTAGTCCTGGAGCGGCGACGGTTAGCTGTTCCCCTCCCGATCGCCTTTCCAGAGTGGGCAGAGGTCGGCCGCCTCGTGTTGTTTGTAGGCTGGTACTTTCCTTGACGCATTTAGAGTTTTGTGTGGTCCTTTGAATGAAAGGAGCTATCTGAGTTTTAATCTCAGCTAACTGTTTGTTTGATTTTGGCACATCCAGCCCTACTGTTCTCCTAATTTCGTCAACAGTCTCGAATAGTTGGAACAGTGGTTGCGTAAGGTCCCAGAACCAGCCGGCCTGTATCTGCACTGGTTGGTTGACCGCTTCCTCCTTCTGAACCGGCTTGGCCAACGCCGTTAGCCTTGGCTCGGGCTCCGAGTCACTCACCTCAGATAAATTGTAGAAGTCTTTATCTGCGGTCTTCTTTTTGGCTGGAGCCGATTTAGCGGACCTCTTGGCTCCGCCTGTGGTCGTTCTGGTGGGCCGCCGGGCTGGTGTCCTTGGTTTCTTCCGGGCAATCCCGGCGTCGGTCGAGTCCGGACGGACACCGCCCCGGCCCGGCCAACTCCACCGCCTAAGGGTCTGAGCCGGTTGTTTCTTAGCACTCTCCTTCTCGACTGCCTTTTCTTTCATTTGGTAAAATCCTAAAAGAATGGCCCAACGAACCTTCCCTTGGTAGGCAGCGCCCTCAGGGTGGGCCGGCTAATCCGTTTCCTTCTCAGGGGGACGATAATCCTTCCCTCCGTGTCCGCAGGGAAAGTAGTGGTTCCCTTTGGATTGCTATGTGGCCGGAGGGCTAGACAGTTCCCCATGAGTCGGTGGATCAGTGTCCCAGCTAAGTTCTCTTTCTGCTCCTTCCAGGAGAAGTCGGAGGTTGAACAACCTTCTATCTCCAACTTCTGTTCAGAGATAGAATCAATTTCTATCCCCGCCTCCTCCCAAGCTGGGTTGCGCGTACAATCACCTGCAGCAGAGGTGACCGTCTAGGAGCAGAGTTGCGGACCGACTGGTGGATCGGCGCGGATCCCACGAAATTATAACCGATCCGCTTGTCCATGCCGTCTCCATATTTGGAGCTGTATCTTGTTTCAGGTGGGGGGGAACGCTTGCATCCGGTCCCAAGAGATGACGCCCAACCACTGGCATCTCTCTTGGCGTGCGCACCCTCCCTTTCTGCCACGCCCCCTGGGCGCGGCAAGGTGGCCGTGAGGTAGACCACCTGTTCCATTAGCGCTGATGCTAACGGTGCCGCTCCGCCGAATCTTTATTTTCACAGGGCGGCTAAATTTCCTGCATTAATCATCCATGTCGTCGCTTTCTCCGCCGTTGGACAGAGCGACGTAGTTAGGGCGGCGGTTCCGACGTAGGTTATAGCCACCTTTCGTCGGGACATGGTCCTTTACTGTTTTTCCTGGGCTCTGTTCCGACGTATCCAAGATCGGCACATCACCACAGGGTAATTTTATGGGCTTGTTGTTGCCTGGAGGGGTTCTCCCCTCCAACGGCTGGCTTTTGCCCCTTCGTTTAGCTCGTTTGCGTTTCCTCTGTCCATTTGCGCCAGCTGTTCCCCGTTCACAGGCGGCTTTATTAGGAACAAAGGATAAGTTTGTGGACAGCGCGGTGTCCGCACTGGTGCCCTGACCATCAGTGATTTGCCCATCCGTTTCTGCTAAATCAGTGGGACTTGGGCCAGGTTTTTGTGTAGGTACCTTCCTGGTCATAGGAACTGCATCATGCTCACGGGGACCGGTCGTTCCCGTTGAGTTTTCAGTCTCAGCACCCCTTATTTCGCCATCTTCCTCAGCGATTTCACCCGTCGGAGTGTGATGCAATTCAGGGTTTCGGTCAGGATCTGCCCCTTTTGAGTTAGTGATTTTCGCTTCTCTCACCAGTTTGGGAATATTATGAGGGACAGCGGGAGACCAGGGCCCACGTGCAGGTTTGAGTTTTGAAATGTTTACTAGATGTGGGACCTGTTTTCCAGTTTTTAAAGACACTAGTCTAACAAGGTGGTCTCCTTTTGTTTCAATTACCCTGAATGGCCCCGTATACCTGTTTGAGAACTTAGACGCTTTATTTTCACTAGCTAAAGGGTCGTACATGTATACCATATCACCTTCGTACATCTGAGTGGGCCGCGCCCGCTCGTCAATTCGCAGCCTCAGATCTTTTTCGTAGTTTTGAACTACTCTTTCAGCCATATTCCTAAACATAGCAATATTATCCTTGGTTTGCATGAAAAACTCGCAGTCGTTCAGCGTTTCAGGAATTGTTCCTTGCTCAGGCATTCCCATACTGATTGGATCTCTGCCAAACAGCAGGGTGTGCGGGCTGTATCCCGACCGTACACTGATTGTGGATCTAACTGTCCATAATGCAATGGGAAGTAGATCGACCCAGTTACAGTGATCGTCAGGGATATAATAAGCAATCAGGTTTTCAATGGTTTTATGTAGTCTCTCTACTCGAGCGTTGCCAGTCGGCATTCGCCCGGTAGTGAACGTTTGCTTGCACGCTAGTCGTGTAGTGATTTCCCTGAATAGCCCTGAGAGGAAGGCCGCCCCCCGGTCTGTGTGCAGGCGGTTTACCCGCCCATACCGACACACTATTCCGGTTAGGAAACAGTTAGCCGCGGTCTGCGCGGTGGAGTCTTTAGTGGTGAAAGCCTCCGGCCAACCTGTTAGTAGGTCTATGAAGGTCATGATATATTTTGACCCATCCCTAGCCTTCTTTAGCGGCCCGATGAAATCACACTGTACTACCTCAAAGGGTCGGGTTGGTCTCTCCCAAGACTTGGCTAAGGCCTTGAAATGTGGGGCCCGTCTCCTTAGAGAACAGGTCTCACAAGCTTTTACATAGTCTACGATGTCGGCGTTCATGTTCCGCCAGTAGAATTTATCAGAGATTTTGGTAGTGAGGTTACTGATCCCTACATGTCCCCCAGCTAAGATGTCATTATGTAACAGTCTCAGGACTTTGGGAATTAACCTACCTGGAACTATCATTCTGGGTTTTAGTCTGACCAGTTGGTCTTGGTGTTTGTTATACCTTTTGATGTTGAACCTACATAGTACTCCCGGTGCTACCATTCCTACAAAATCAGCTTGGTCCATTATTCGCCTAGCTTCAAGGGGATCTGTCGGTAGGTCTCCGTCCTGCAGGTAGTCTATCAATTGCGCGCACTCTGCATCTTGGAGTTGCGCGTTTAATACCGTAGCCACAGAAAGCTCTTCATCCTGAACTTCGGCCTCAAATAACTCACATCCCACAGCGGGCTCATATTCCTCACCTGGGACATGCTCATGATAGACTCTAGACAAATAGTCCGGTAGAAAATGAGTCGCTCCTGGCTCATATGTGATTTCAAAATCAAAATCTGATAACGCTAAAGCCCACCGTCTCAGCCGGGCTGACGGGGCTTTGTAGGCACTCTGTAGCAGGGGAATCAACGGTTTGTGATCAGTCACTATTGTGATTTTAGCTCCCTGCAACATGTCCTCATAGTTCTTAATGCCTTTAATTACTGCCAGAGCCTCCTTTTCTGTTACCGAATAATTTAATTCGGCGTCCCGGAGAGTACATCCCCAGAAAGCAACCGGACGGTAGATTTCATCTAGTTTGTGACAAACCGCTGCACCGCACGCGGCGTCCGATGCGTCAGTTAGTAGATAGAAATGCCCTCCTATATCTGGATGAATTAGTAAGGGCGGCGAGGTTAGCAATTTCTTTAACTGTTGAAACGCTTCCTCGCAGGCCTCTGTCCACTCAAAATAGACTTCTTTCTTTAGCAGTCGGTTTAAAGGCTTTGCTAGATCAGCGAAATTAGGGACAAACGATCGGTAGTAGTTACACAGTCCCAGAAATGATTTAATGGTTTTCACATTATGTGGACGGTTAAAGGCTGTGATCTTTTCTGTGGTTACCCTTTGTGTAGCCACACCTTCCGCGTTTACTACGTGGCCGAGGAAATTGATTTCACTACGACACCACTCACACTTTGACGGTTTCAGTTTGAGATTAGCTCTCGCCAAAGCTTGGAGAACCACCTCAACGCTCGCCAGGTGTTCTTCAAATGTAGTGTCGTAGACAATTACGTCGTCTAAATATGCTAAGCATGTTCTAGGAATCAATCCCTTTAGCGCTATGGCCATTACCTTGGTAAACTGCCAAGGTGCGCCAACTAAGCCAAATGGTACACGCTTATACTGATACACACCCATCGGGGTTTCAAAAGCGGTATATTTTCTACTGTCCTCTTCGATTACGCACTGATGATAGCCGCTCAACAGATCTAAGGCTGTCCACATAGTGGGTTTCTTGTAAGCCATATATAGGAAAAGCGAGCGAGCCGTGGGCATGGGGAATTTATCTTTAAAAGTGACTTGATTAAGCATGCGAAAGTCTGTACAGAGCGTAGGTTTGCCATCTTTCTTCTGCACTACCACCAGCGGGCTTCGCCAAGCCGATTCGCTGGGTTCTATGACACCTATATCTATGAGTTGCCTAACCTGTTCATCGATGATATCCATTTTCTGTGGAGAGTATCGGTATGGCCTGGAACTTATGACTCCCTGCGACTCATCCACAATGATTCTCATCGGCGCTATTTCACAGTGACCTAACTCTTCCATTGAGAACGCTAGTGCATTTCTATTGTTATTAAGCATTTGCCTAAACCTTACCTGTTGTTCTTCGTTTAAGCACGACTCGGTCAGATCTATTTTACTTACATTCTCATCCATTTTACCTCGGGATTTCTCCTCAGAGGTTTGGCTTTCCATTTGCACTGCGTCTTTCATTACTTCTACAGAAATCCTGCAGATGGACATTGGGGTCTCTGTTTTAGTTAGATAACACAAGTCTAGGAACTCCTCTATCTGGTTTTGGTTTACCTCAGGCACTGCGCATTCTTCCGCAAAAGCTAATACTTCCTGGGGAGTGATCTCTTGCATTACATCTAGCGGATTCATGACTTTGATCCACCACTGGCTTCCCACCGTATTCACGCACCCCTCCACTAGGACTGGTGCGGTTACCGCCGGTGCGCAGTAAGCTACCGGTGAGTCTAATCCCAGCGGCTCTCGAGTGGTTACCGGTATGATGCATTCATTTCCCGGCGGAATTTTCACTGTTTCTTTGCTAACTATAGGGTTTCCACAAAACACTTCTATCTTTGCGCCTGGTAGAGATAAATCTGATCGAAGCACTGTTAATAAGTTTCTCCCGATTACTATTAGGTGGCATAGATCGTCCACTATGTTGAAATCATAGCAGACCACCGATCCCTGGATTGAAAACTTACATCTAATTTGTTCTAGTATTACTTGAGACGAGTTGTCTGCCAAACTGATGTTTCCCTTCGATACCTTCCATTCATCTAAAATGCATTGTTTAGGGATCTGTCGTTTACAATGGGTGGACATGAAGCAATCGCTCGCTCCGGTGTCTACTAAAGATCTAACCTCCTTCTGATCATCAAATCTTAACGTTAAGAAAAATGCTTCGTCTCCTATCTCTCTCCTAGCCGGTCCGTCCACTGCGCCTAATTCTATCGTGGAATGAACGGACCCTTCCTCTAGTTTCCCTGATTCTTTTGTTCGGTACCACTGGCTTTGCTATCTTTGTAGATCCGCGGGGGTTTTTCCCTCAACCTATTCTTTAACCACAAGCACGCTTCTGTAGAGTGACCATGCTGTTGGTGAATGATACAAAACTTACTTTCATCAAAAGGCAACCTGGGTCTCTCTACTTTCTGTTGAGTTGGCAGATTCTTTCCCTTATCTGCCTCTCTGTTCGGGGCGATATTGGATTTAGGCTTCTGATCTGAATTTCTTTCACTTTTCTGGTTTTCGTACCTATCTTTTCTCTCATAACCTTGCTGTTTAAAGTTACCACCACTCTGGGGAGTCCCGCTTTGCCCTGGCTTTGGTTTCTGAAACCATGGAGCGGCCTCCAGTCGGGCCAGCACCACTCCAAACCGTTCTGAGATGGAGTTTAGGGCCGCGGTCTCCTCTGATTCTTGGCTTCCAGCCAGTTCGCTCACTGCATTAGATATTTTAGTTCCCCCTTTGCCTTTGTCCAACGATTCTAACCTCGTTGCACAATCCACCGCTTCGGTGAAAGACTTAGGGTCCAGTATGGCTACTTGTCTGGCTACGCCCTGTTTTAATCCTTCTAAAAACACA
Source organism: Lepidonotus clava (assembly GCA_936440205.1). Lineage (NCBI taxonomy): Eukaryota > Metazoa > Annelida > Polychaeta > Phyllodocida > Polynoidae > Lepidonotus > Lepidonotus clava. The sequence continues at coordinate 28,615,339 of OW387140.1, forward strand.
GCTAACATCATGCTTTCACTCGCCTCTGCTTTCACTTGCTTTTGTTTCAGAACACCTGCAAATTCGATCACGCTCTGGTCTTTTCCTTGTTTAAGGCCACAGAACTCTGCGTGTTTCTGCCACTTAGCCCTTCGATCACCGAAGATCTTGGTCATTTGGGCTTCTAGCTTCTCAAATGAGTCTTTCTCACTTTCAGCTAACGCTCCTGCCCAGTCGTCGGCCCTTCCTTTTAGGCCTAACAGCGCCATATTCAGGAGATGGGCGTCCGACCAGTCATAGATAGCTTTCAGTCGTTTTAATTCCCTGAAATACTTTTCTATTTGCTCGTCTTCTTTTCCACTAAACCACGGTAACCTAATGTTTGGTCCCCTTTGGTGACCACCGTGAGTCGTTTCACGCACTGGCGCTGGTGTTTGCCCCAGTGCCTGGCTCAACTGTGGTAGAATTTCCCAAATATTTGGTTGATTCGGTGGGTTTGGAGGGTTGTTCTGACCTGGTGGGCCCGGCGGACCTGGTGGTCCGGGCGGCGGAGGGTTCGGTGGGTTTGGGGGGTTGTTGAGTTGGTTAAGGAAAGGATTGTTGTTCTGGTTCGGGGGAGGGTTATTGGGTCCTGGTGGATTTACCTGATTATTCTGGCCTGCTGGGGCTTGCTGACCCTGCTGATTCGCTCTTCCTCGGCCTGCGTTAAGATTGGCAGCGAGTGCCATCGCCTGCAATAGGTGAGGGAGCAGGTTTTGATCGACCCCACCCCCTGCTGGCACTGCCCGGCCAGGCTGTTGGCCCGGTTGGCCTCCCCCATCATTTTGTTGCAGTCCCCCAAGGTTTACCCCAGGATTAGGCTGCTGTATTCCCGGATTCACACCACCATTTCCCCCTGCACCGGGTTGCTGGAGTCCCCCAGGGTTTATCCCCAGATTGGGCTGATTCGGAGGGAGATTATTAATAAGGTTTTGGGGAGGGTTGTTGAGAAGGTTTTGAGGAGGGTTGTTGAGAAGGTTTTGAGGAGGGTTAGGCCCTTGTGGGTTGGCCTGATTATCCTGGCCTCCCTGGACCTGCTGATTAAGAGGAGGAATAAGTCCTTGAGGGTTGGCCTGATCGTTCTGGCCCCCTTGAACTTGTTGATTAAGGGGAGGATTGGCCTGATTACCTTGGCCTCCTTGGGCCTGTTGATTAAGAGGAGGAATAAGTCCTGCCTGCACGCCTTGGTCCGGCTGCTGGATTAGGATCTGGCCATTCCCATTGTTTTGTTGAGGTCCCCCAGGGTCCATCCCACGGTTAGGATGCCATGCCCCCAGATCTACACCCCCAGCTCCCCCTTCGTCGGGTTGCTGGCGTTGATCTCTATCCTCTCTTTCTTCTACTAGATCCATCAAAGGAACGCCTCCTTCCGCCATATTATTTTCGTGGAGGTTTTGTATATCGTGATCGTCCCACTGTTCTTTCACAGGTATTTCCTCTACACTAATTTCGTCCTCCCTTTCTAGTTTAGCTTTCTTACCTGTGTCTAAAACATCCTCGGTAATAAGTTCGTATGAAGACGAGGTTGATCTATCTTCTCTAGCTAATTTTCTATCAGGACTACCCTCTCTGACATCTGCGGCTGCTTGTTCTGTCTCGCTATTTTCTTCCTCGTACTCGTCCTCGTATTCTCCATACAATTCATGAGTTAGAGTGTTAAAATCTTGTGCTTTAAGCGTTACGTTTTCTTCACTATCCTGATCGCTTAGCCTCTCTAAATCTATGTGTTTTTCGGGGCTTGAGTCTGCCCACTGCTTTAATATTTCGGCTGGATCAAAGGCCTGAGCTTCCGCTCCCCTACCAGCCTGGTCTAAGTTCGTTTCTACACCGTAAGTTAATCGATAGGGTTGTAAATTGCCTACTTTCTCGCTGTTTCCCTCTGCTTCCCTTCCCACTCCCCTATCCCTTCCCACTGTTTTTCCTTTAGCTACAGTGGAATAAGGAATGGACGCCCCCGGGTTGGGGTGAGTTGGTGTTACCAGTGGGTGACTGATAAACTCAAGTCGTTGGGGTAATGGATAGGTGAGAGAGCTCCCATCAGGTAGGATTACCGGATTTTCGGGGCGTTTTCCCCCTGATGGGCTGGAGTTATCCGCGGTGTTTTGTCGTTGTTTTAGATTTCCTGAAGAAAATAGGTTATCTCCATTGGAAACTTCCTGTTCGCCTTCACCTCCCGCTGCGGGCAGTAAACGATAAGGAACACTTTGGTTACACCACGGATTGTTCACATCAGATTCACAGGTGGAGCGAGAGCTAGTACCAGTTTCTTGGTCCGTAGGTGGTACGTACCCTGGGTTCCAATATTGCTGATATTCCGTGAGACGGTTCTTCCCTTCAACTCGTCCCGAGTGTGTTAGGGTTTCAAGTCCTTCGTCAAGAACCGGCCTATCTTTGGACCCTAGGTGCCAGGGAAATGGTTTACCTTTGCCACGGGTTTGGTAATTTTGTGCACCTTCGGGGCAGAGCTGCTTGGGTCTGGCTGCGACCTCCTGTCTCTGTGCCTCCCCGTCTAAGGGATTACCTACCAGGTGGCGGTTTTCCACATTCCCTGTATATGATGTTGACACATCGTGTCCTGCGGGCCGCAAAGATTGAGGCTTGGGGTTAGAGGAAGCCTCAAAGTCACCGGTGGCTGACATCAAGGATGAGCAAAACGGCACAAGTCATGTTTCGGGTATCTCCACCAAATGAACTATTGTTAATGTTAGATTTAAGACTGCGTAAGATTCGTGTATATCCAAGTCTTCGTAAGTTGCTTTCCAGAATGTCTGAGTAATTCAGACCGCGTTTAAAGTTTGTCCATTCACTTCCCAATAGTTCAAAAGAAATGAACGATGAGGGAGCTTCTTAATATGAAAGGGTTTTTATTCAATAAACATCTCATCCCGAGTCAAAGCCACCATGTATAAGTCTTCATCAGTCCACCTCCCATCTCCTATCAGCAATCAACCACATTTAGAACACGAGTTGCTCCAACGCCTTCTAGACCATTCTAGCATTCAGCTCTAACACAATCCTATGTCCGAGGTAGTGGATATTCGTAAACTCCAGTCTGTTACATGGAGTCGATGTACTTACTCCAGGTATAACTCCTTGGTTAAACATGTTTCTTCTAACCAACTAACTCACTAACTGCTCGCTCCCTACCTTGCAGCGCCTTTTATACTGGTTAACAGGTGGCGCTAGGAGCGTAAGATATTTCTCCTAGGAGTAGACTAGAAGTAGACTTGCTAAGCCTGATCCTTGTTGGATTATATATTATGACAATGTATTAAAAGTACTAAGCCATTAGTACAGTGTAAGTATCACAACGTTTGCTCAATTGTTCATTTTTCCGGTAAAAACAAACATCAATTTTTCTATATAAAATTTTTCCAATTTCAAAAATGAAATAATGTACGTACTTTATGTACTTTAATTTCAGTGATTACCCAACAAGAAATCGTTGTTTTCTTCAGTACTATTTTTAATTTTCTCGCACATTTACTTGAGAATTAAATGCCTTATTTTTGTTTTATATAGATATTGCTCAACAACGCAGATGGCGACCTAGATTCCGGTAGCTACAGAAAGGTCTCCTCGGCTGGAAATACTCAGGCACCTAGTTAAAATATGGCCAGCAACGGTATGTATTATTCTTTCAAAGTCAAAGAGACGAAACGCTACATAAATATATACATACAATGTGCAGCACCTTTCCCTCGCAAAATCTCTATCGTGTATTTTATCAGTTACGAACTATCTGAGTTTCATTTGGTAGTATCCCTAATTGAGTTTTTGAACAGGTTGGACAGATATATATATTACAGTTCGACTTGCTACAACTGTAGATCTATTGTAATGCAACCGACTGCATGAAGCTTCAATCTTTCCCTTTTATTTCAGATAATTTAGTGGCTTCACTGGAAGCTCTGAAGCTTGAAACTGATACCGCAAAGTGTGACAAATTGCTCGATGAGATTATAGAGAATCTCGATAAAGAAGGTATGTGATTTCATGTAGATTTCTTGTATTATAATTAGCGTCTAAATCATACTGTCACATTATGATTAGCCACGTTGCTCACAAGAGACTAGAAAAAAGAAAATGGTCATGAACAAGTCGGAGACAGTGGAAAAAAAGAGTTAATTTGTAAAACGTCGTTCTTTCATCAGGATTTTTTTTAGATTTAATTAGATATATCAGTAGTCAGATGAGGGAGCTCCTTTATTTCTGGCAAATCTTGCAGGATGTTATCATAAATTTAGACATAGTTATTAACTTGAAAACTTGAAAAATCGACCTTGAATCCTAGTGAAGACCATTCATAAGTCAGCGGAAAGTCTTTAGAACCATGTTATCAGTAATAATAAACAACGAATTCCCAGAGAGATTCTCTCATTTATTTTGCACAAGCAGTGTGTCTAATCCTGTCGATCTCATTTGCTTTTTAGAAACAAATAAAGATGCAGTCGTCACAAAGTTGGTTCAGAAGGGTGTGCTGTCCGAGATACAGAAACAACTCACTAAGGAGGGCTCCAACAAAGCCAAGCTGGCACAGTGCACCGCTGAACTGGCCAAAGTCGGTGAGTTTGAGATATGCACTGCGACTTTTGATAGATCAACATTTTACCCCTTACTCCAGGATATAAACTTGTCGCTCATACACCAACTCTCCAATCGAACGTTTGAATACAGCAGTTTGATAGGTTAACAAGCCAGTGGTTTAGATAGGGATGTAAGTAGTATATAAAATGATCCTGCAGAGCTGGTAGGTTTGAGAATGACTTCTTCTAAAATCACGTTATCATGGTAGATGTTTACGACCCTGATATTTTTTAATACAACTTTTGTGAAATAATTATGTCATAGTATTGTATATTACCCATATTTCAAAAGATATGTAAGAATGCACACCTCCTTCAGAAGGTTACATCCCCAGTCGACACACGATACCAACCGATGTGACGAATTTTACTATACACGTCTATATCCGTATCTTACTAATCTTAGTAACATTTTCATAGTATAATCCTGCACTGCAATTCTAACCAAGGATGTTTTTACTTTATTTCTTCAGAGTCCATCCGGACGGATTGTGTCCAGGCAGGGCTGATCGCGCCCCTACTGGAGTTAATGGGAACGCCCTCCACACAGAACATCACTCAGGCCTGCCGCGCGCTCGGCAACATCTGCTTCGACAACGGTAAGGACCTATCACTGACAAAACCTTATGGGGAGTTTTAACAATTCTGACGCTTCTTCTGACTTGAATCAAGAACCGATCGCGATCCGGAAGGTTTAAGGTTTTTTTTTTCAAATTGGAATCCGATTAGGTGTTTTTACATTAAAACTAAAGATATTATGTTTTAAAAGAAAGGACTTGGACAAAACGTAGATGCCCCTTGGCTGTTCACACTTCCTTCCCTAAATCCGTCCCTGTGAATCTAAGCTATATATTTTGACTTTTTTCATAGTTTGCCACATACAAATGTCACAAATTAATGTAATACCATGCGTCAGTGTTTTTAAAACTCACAAATAATGTTTCAAATCTGATTATGCATTGACAATAACTGCGGCTGGACATTAATTCAAAGGACTGCCCGCAGCCCGGGGCAGGTAAAATTTTGGATGGGGCAAGGAAATCCTGTGAGGTGGGGAAGGTAAATTCTGGATCAACCTGCTCTTATTTTACAGATACAAGTTTTGCCGAGTCATGATAGGAACCATATTTACAACCTTTAGGTACTAAATAAATTATTTCCAAATCCTTGGCAGGTAGTTTCTTCAGTGGGGTAGATACAATTTGAGACGCACCTGCCCGAGGGCCAGCTAATCTGAAATCCTTTATGGCGAGCACATTATTGTAATTTTTCGTCTAGATGTATTGAATTTCATTTCAACGAACAACGATGGGAATATCACGCTCGAACAGACTACCTGATAGTACCTAATTTCTGGTATGTCCAAAAGGTTAATATCCATGTATGTCGTTCCCGAAGCCTTGAAATTGTAATAGGGGTATCGATGTCTGCCTTTTGAAAAGAAAATATTTCTTATCCCCTGACCCACTTCGTTGCCAATTTTCATATACATGTGCTGTCTCCTTCATATACTTCCTTTTTATTGCATATGAAATGTAGGTAGGTGTTATCGTCAGTGGACTAATATTTTATTGTCTTATTTGGAATAATAGTTATAAACTCTGCATTGAAAGCTCCGTATGAACCGTGCAGCTGTTATCTTTCATGGTCATATTGGTGGACCATTTAGATTACTAAGTCATGATGATGGCTTTATGGTGATCAATGTCAGAGATGAAATATTGTATCTACAGGACAAACATTATGCAATTAACGTTTTCTAGCCAATATGGGCTGATTTCCACGCCTGTATGAATAGAACCCTCATCATAAATAAAGAGGGGGCATTCAACCTGTGATCACGATATCTCTCAAAATTACCCTTGGAATCGCACTGCATGCAATGCACAGTGTTATTATTGTTTATCTTTTTTAAGTGATGTAGCTGTTCTTAAATCCCGCCGCCCTACTGCCTCTGATGGTTGGTCTACGGCGGCTGATCAATTCTCTGACCTAATCAAACATTATTGGTCACAGCATTACATAATATGGCCATAAAGAGTTCGGTGCCAGGAGTACCCTAATAGTTGACAGCTGAAGGAGCCCTCCTTCATGTAGTTTATTGTAATTGGTAGAAATAAAAAAACATATATTACTAACTTTCCTTGAACTAAAATTTGGGTTCAGCGTATTTCAGTATGAAGGTTATGTTTGACAGGAAGTATTACAATCCGGTATCGAGTGAAAAGTAACAATATTTATATTGTTACTAGTAGACGGAACAGTAAATATGAGCCATTATAATATTACCATGGTCTGATTTCACGTATAGGGCCTTCCATTCAATATGTATGCACATTTTCAAAAATGTCATACCCCCCCCACCAGTCCCCATACCTCTTTGTGTCAAGTACGCATTTAATTTGTACAGTAACACACACACATATTCTTTAACAACATCAGATCCCTACCCCCAGCCCCATTGATTTTTTTGTTATTAAAGACAGGCCCCTAATGATAGAACTATTCTTGGAATAATACCTAGGGCGGGTACATTTCATATAATGAGGATTAACTAATGTTTACCTAATCGAACTTTGGTTCTTCATTGCTGGTTTTATAACATATGGAATGAGACCAGACTGCAGCCTACATTACTCTGCTCTGTGAGTCTGCAGACATGGTGGTTGATTAGTTACAGCACGATTATATCATGGGCTGCCCTTGAATGCCACTCAGATAACGATGCCTTATGTAATGTGTTAGCTACCCCAGGCCACGGATAATGAGGGTCATTAATTCATGTCACTCATCAGCTACACATCCAGGAAGTAGTAGCGACGAGTAGGCGTCAGTCATGATTATCACAAACAGTATAAGATAGGAGCGTACTTTTTTTTTTTTTTATAGAATTTGATTTTGGTGATATCAAAAATAACTATAAAGCTATGATAGGAAGACTGCCGATTAAGGAATATGTTATATAGCGCAAAATCCAATATATAAGCTTACCTGTCATTAACACATTCATTTTATTGCCAGAAATCCATGTTTTTAAGTCTCACTGTGAAACATTATCAAAGTGGAAGTAGCTGATGCATTTCAAAATACTGGAAAAGGTTTATATCCCTAGTATCCCGTTGAATTATGCCCGGAACAAAAAGCAGTGGAAATACAGTGTTTACTGAGTACAGAATCAGTGTCAGCTTGTATAAAGATTTTAGTGGAAAATCAGTGGAAATACAGTGGACTAATAGTGGAAAATCAGTTTGTCCAAAATATTTAAATGAGCTAGAGTGTAGTACAATCAGTAGTATTTTAGTAGTTAATTTAATGATTTCAGACATACTGATTTGGGAAGTGTCCACTGCCATTTGTTCTGGATGGTGATCCAAGGTTATGAGCTGTGCCCATAATTAAGACGTAAAACGTGATCCTTTCTTTGATTATAAGCTGTAATACAAAGTATTCATCAAATGTATGGTCGGCTGTGCTAAAAGTAATCTAGGATACTAGTAATCTAGGAGCTTATGATTTTGGTATAAACAACCCTGACGTCCCTGATGATTCAGATTGAGCCAGCCTCAGACGCTCCCTCACGCTAAACTCTCCAGGGAAAGGCAAATAGCCTCTCAGACGGTGGCCTTTGGGGAAAAGGAAGGCATTGACTTGGACTCGAGAGTATTTGTACAGGCAGCCGGCCGGAGGTTGTTCCACATTAATAGAATAGGAAAAAAGTAACCAGCCAATTTGCATGCCTGGTTCTCTGACAGAATAAGTAGCTCATTCCATATAAATGGTCATGGTGCAGATCTATACGGGCTGTTTACCATCCAATTTAGCTTGTATAAGCTATAAATGTAAGACCAAACTATGAGCCAGAAATACCTCATGTTGCCAAGTTATACCAAATGATTGATGATGTCATCTAGCTAACAAACTGCCTGCATTACTTATTCATTTTGATAAAAGGGATTGTTGGGTTGTATTTTATAAATCTTTTTTATATGACAAGATTTTTAGAACCATAGAACGTAGAATGTTCCAGCAAATATCAGATAGTGAGTGAGTAATGGTTGCTTTACACCGTTCTGATAGCTATGGTCATATTCATGGCGAGAAGAGTTCAAATGAATTGAGAAGGTGAACAACAGAGTCATGCAACAGGGAATTGAACCCAAACCCGGTTTTGCTGCCTGTCTTGGACCCTTGGAAGTGAATAAAGAACAGCAGGGAATTGATTGCTAATGCTGGTTTTGCTGCAGTGAGGAAGAAACCATACTAGATTCAAATATCAGATATTTATTCTGTCAAGGTGAATGAAGTTTTTGATATGCCTTGAATGATGCATTTCTAAAAGAAAATCCAGTATCACTCAGATGGATTGATTCATGTAAGCTCCCCTCCATTAGTGAGATGGCCCTGAATTGTGTACAATGACACTGGTCTGACACTGAGTTGAGTGAAATGCACGTTTCAATGGTGAGGCAGAACATATTGCCACATTTGCACTAGCGGTATTTCTAATCCATTACAGCTGCATGTCATTCTAATGGTACTTGACAATGGAACTTCTTCTAATAAGCTTTATAGAATCATAGAAAGATCCATAAGTAATATAAAGGTATCCGTTTCCTGGAAACCCCAGTGAAACCCATTGAATTGGATTTAATTGGATAGTGGGGAAAATCCTATGACATGATGTCATCATGTTTTTTCTGTAACAAGTAAAAAGTTCTGCGGACCCATATTAACCCTTTAGACCCCAAACTTTGTATTCATAGATTGCTTGATTTCCCCAGGATTTCCATGGATTTCCCTCCGGAATTCCTTAAATTCCTTGTACTTGAGCATGTTCAAAGACTAACCAACCCCTATGAATAAACCTTATGGAAATGCGATTTGAAGCATTAGATTGGAATATTAACCAGCTTTTAAACGATATATTGGCCGATTTTGTATGTTGAATATTCATTAAAGTGTTCTCCCTCGCAAAAATGAGGAAAAATAATGGAAAAATTTCCGTTTTTCTGGGCGGCCACGGCCGGATTGGGGAGCACACCCACGGGCGGCCATGGCCGGATTGGGGTCTAAAGGGTTAATAGCGCAAACAATAAAACAAGCTATTGCAATAAGGTATAAGGTAAATTTGACAATGTTTATCTTTCTCAAGGCTTTAAGTAAGACCGGTGCATTGTATGTGAACAGTTATTGGATCTTGCAAAATCGTGTCACTCTAACAGGCTAGTTTTGCTGTGGGCTGCTTTGAGGCAAGGGAAATTTGGTTAAAGTTATGTACATAAATACGTTCACAATTCTATCCAGCAGTCCTATATACCTTTCTTCAAAGCTGACCCCCTGTGGGGATCCAGGGTGGGGGTCCCTTCAGGAGCCTCCTGGGAAGAATGTGTCCCCAGCAGCCCCTTGCTGTTCATAGAAGGCGACAAATTGGGAGACCAGAGTCAGTAGCTCAATTAGTTGAGTGCCCGATATAGCTTGATATAAAGAATCTTCATTGTCACCATGGAGGATCAAAACATTCTCTGCATAGCTTCTGATAATAATTATGAGGCTCTTGCCTACGAGGAAGGAGCAATTGTAGGAAGGGATAGCTCTATACTATTATGCCCTTTTGAATGTCAAATCTGATTTCAGAGTGGCTCGCCAGAATACATGCAACCGGATTGATCAATGAGTCTTAAGAGAGTTTGAAACCACTACAGACAACCCATGTTTTATATTGGACAGCGTATGGATGCAATAAGCGTAAAATATAACTACATTATGCAAATGTATTTTTTAAGCTCCACGACCAGTGCTAATAGGCACATCGGGAAGGGAGCGGTCCAGGCCATCCTAACCCCCGTCTTGGTGAACTATGCAAAGAAAGGAAAATGTTCCTGTGCATGTGAATGTGAACATGCAGTCTTTAGTGAAAACCAACAGACACACACTGCAGATATTGCGCTTCGTTGCTATATATAAGCATATATACTGCATTCAGGAGTCTAGGTTTGGGCATGCATGTTCCTTTAACACCACTACCTGTGGGTGGTCAAGCGTGACTTTTCAGCCAATCAGGACCATCAGTCAGTGGTGTTCAAACTGGAATTTTGATTCATAACATTATGGCCGTGACTTTAAATTATTCCCTTAATTGCTGAAATGATTCCGTGAACCAGAAAAGCGCCTTGTTTCTCAATAAGCCTAGCATGCATATGATGGCACTAAGTGACCATTGATGACTTAATGCATTGTGCATTAAACACTTAAGTTGTCCCTCTGTTGTGGTGGCAGTTAACGTTTCTTTATCGTAGAGTTCATTATGAAGAGATTCCTTGGGTGTGTTCGTGAATGAGATTGGCCGATGCCTTTACTAGTTTATTGTTTGTTTTTGTATGAGTTAGTGATCATTGAGAATTAATACTTTAGCAATTACAAGACATCAAGTTTCTTGTCGTGATGGCCATCTGCACTGTACTTTTGCCTTTCTATATTGAGATAAACGCAGGAAATAGCAGTCTGTAGCTCCTGTTTCGGCCACTGTGAGTCCCAGACTGATACAATATAGATTAGACCATAGAACTGTAGGGCTACGTCCATTTCCATTATTAGTGCCAGTGCTCATATTACTAGTCCGAGAGGCCCTGAACACGCCAGTTTTAGGAAGTCATCAGAAATAAATTCATATCTAGTCATGATTCTGACACCGCATATGTCAGTTTGTTGTCAGGCCTTTTCTTGGAATACATATTACCATCCAGTGATTTTAGGGAGCTTTGTGACTGATGACTGTCTTGGGAACGTTTTATACTTGATGCTATGGATAGACTATGGAGAAACTGGTGAGTTCAGCATGCCAAAATGTCATGCCCTTAAGTTTTTGGGAGTCCCTAGTTATATCTATGTAGTATTGTAGCTACTGGTGGGGACTCCCTCAATCAGTCATGTCTTTAACCATTTAATTCTCTTTGTTCTCAATGACCAGTTACACAATCTCATGTTCAGCTGTTGAAGGGCATTGTCCTACAATGATTGTTAGAGTCAGGCAGTTTGAGAAGCCAGAAGTGGGTTGCATAACCAGTACTTGAACCAATCAACCCTCGCCCCTCCCCATTAGGACCTCCACTGTCACCTGCAGGTGGGCAGGTCTAGGTGGTTGGGTGCAGGGACCTAGTACTAGTAGTACTAGGAGCTCCTTTCCTAAGCCCCTCCCTGAGTTGTGTGTGACAGCAGGAGTGGTGGTGGTGATCACTACTCAGTGTTCGAAATTAAGGATTTATTTTATGCACACGCAGGGTGCAAAGGGATTTTAAATCATGCACCCGGCAATCTATTGATGTGCACACCTCTATATAAAGGTACACATACTGATCAAAATTCATGCACACACCGGGTGCATGCCTCCCAAAAAGTATGCACCCTGCAGTCAAATTGTGCACACCGGGTGCAGGGTGCGCCCTTAAATTCAAACACTGCTACTCATAGCCCATATAGCCTTCAGGTTGTAGGAAGGCCTTCAGTTTATTGAGGGACGACCATCGCTCATGCATGAGCGGAACTTTGTAGCTCTTTTGCTTCTTGTTCTTTATTTGCTCATTCAGTGAACATAGAAGAACAAATAAAGTGCGCCAAAAGGCAGTAGATACTTCCTGAATCAGTATGTCCGAAATATTTAAATGAGCTACTGATATACTACTAATTATTCACTGATTTCTACTGCCAGCTCATTTTAATATTTCGGACATACTGATTGACCACTTCTCAGCTACTGTATTTCCACTGATTTCCACTGACTTAACACTGAAATACTACTGCAACTTGACACTGATTCTCCATTCAGTATACACTGCTTTCCCACTGCTTTTGTTCCGGGGCGCCCCATACATGTGTAAATCACATTTAATCCAATCATATAAAAATGTTTCAGTGTACCTCAGATTGCGCACACGGAAATATTCCTAGGTGTGCCGAATGTTCCATTCACAAAACACGAATTCAACTCTGACAGGCCCAATTTGAAGGGGTCTTTCCCGCACTTCCCCTTTTCACTTTCCCCTATAAGATATCTAAATAACCTCAGGTAACGAGAAAATGACCCCATGAAAATCTCATCTAGATTGGCACTAAAAAGAACATGTCTAGGAGTATCTCTGATATAGAGAGATGACCTCCAGACCTGAGTGGGAGTTAGTAGATGGGCCCCAAGGTCGGTGAGTCAGCCTTCATCAGGGACCGGTCCCCTCCACGACCTAAAATCAATAGGCCGCTCTTCTATATGTGTCAGTTTGTGCCGAGCGGGGCATCCCCGGAGAGTGGTGACCAGGAACAGTCCTCTGATGACCAGTCGGACCAGACTATTGTCTATAGAGCATTAATAGGACACTGTCGCTGGGAAAGACTTCTACTGTTCTCTGGGGTGGTAATTGTATATATAGGCCTAAGTCTATCAGGGAAAAATCAGGGACTTGATATCTGAAAGTGTTTTCATTTCGAAATTCTCTTTGCTCGCCATCCCCTTTCGACACGCGGTCAGATATAAAGCAGATGGTACTCTTAACTTGCAAAGTTTGGGGGCAAGAATGTTTCCCATTTTGGATACTAAATCATACGACAGCGATTTCCCTTTCTCTTTCATGCATTGTAACTGCCGAGGTATAATATGGAATGATCTCCACAAGCCTAGGTTATAGTATAGGTTCCTTCATTTTAATCAGTGTAATGTAAATTAGACCAGATTTATGAATGAGTATTTTGTGTAGCCCAAAGGAGTCCTTTATGATACCTTGAATTAACCTATCCTTAAAGCCAGTCATCAGGTTTATAAAACAGATATTTTGAAAAATAATCTGTCCCTGGCCGAGGCCCACCTCTGCGTTTTGTGGTTGCGTCAGCCAACCAAAAGCCACATCGGATCTCATTTCCCACCACAATGTATTAAAGGTTTATTAAATCAGGGAAGTAAGTTTTCCGATTTTTGTCGGATTTCCGATTTCTTCTCTCCAGCACCCAAAAGATCTGTTACAAAATTTGATATTTAGAACACGCTTCACAACATTTCAAGACACATTCAGATTTTCTTAATGCCAATTCCGATGTTTTCATTGTCCTCAACTTGCATCCCTGTAGAATAGAATCAATTTCTTTTTTAAGTTCCCTTGTGGCATTCCTCTGCAGTGTTGATATTGTGGCAGTTGCTGCTATAGCGCAGACAAGGACCAGCCTTACTTCCTGCTGTAGACCCTGCACGCAAAACTCTGCTTTCAATATGTCGTGATCAAGGTCTGGTATATTCAGTCATGCATCATCTTGAGCATGCGTCATCTGTATAGTACCACACAAGGCACCACTCTGGCCGCACCAAAAGAACTGGAATCCCTCTCTTTATGGAGAGCCAAGTTTAGACCCTTGTTTGTTAAGAATGAGAATCATGTGCGGTCCGAGTCAGTGGCGGATGCAGGTTTTTGATAAGGGGAAGATCTTTTCTTCGAAATTGATTGATTCCTCCAACTGCAGTTTTTGGTGTTCTTAAAAGTTTATGATTTGGTAAGTGAGCCTTTGCGAGGCTACATGTGTTTTTTATGGACAATAATAATTGATAAGAAAGAAATAACGCTGTCAAGAACAAACCAAAAGATCTGCACAAATTCACTACTCGGTGTTTTGATCACTGGTTTTGTTGAAACGTGGTGTTTTGCTTCTCACCCCAACAACGGCTTCCGCCATAATGACCTACGTTATTTCGGTACATTGGCAATTTACATGTACTCCTTCTTTTTTTGAATTAACGATATCCTGAAGTTCACACTTGGTGTCTCACAACGCTGACAGGAGACAGCCGCCAGCTCCAAGCCGAGGTTTTTGTCGCCGTTAACATGCCAACCGAGCTATCCGCTTGGAGACAAATGGTGCTTGTAATGCCGCAATATGGCGCCCTTCAAAGAAGGCTGTGGTATCGCCTTCTGCCAATTACCACCTAGGTTCTATAGACAGAGACACTCAACCTCGAGAGATATACGAGCAGTGTGTACTGTCTATGACCATATTGTTCTGTCATCTCGTGTTGCGTCCAGATCGTAGATTTATGTACTAGTAGAGTGATATTTAATCAGGGTAATGGCCGATAACTATTACCCACCGGAATCTTTGATCAAGGTATCGAAGATTATTATGTCATTGTTAGGATCCCATGCATAAGTTATAAATAGTTGGGATATCTAGATCATCAATATAATTGGACTGGTGAATATCATTTACCATGACCGTAGGCCGTGTTCTTCACTCTGGAGTGTACTAGCCTAAATATTAGCCTAGACAATAACACTTCATTGGAGGCATGGTGTGTCGTTACGCTGGATTCCCTATACCTTACCTGGAAATGTTTTCGTAATTTTTCTATGGCCGCTATATTTACTTTGCTGAGAGGGAACCCATACAGGTAAATGTATCATTTTTCATTTATCACCAATAGTCCTGAGAAATCAGACATACTGTCGAGAGCCATTAACCTTTCCAGTTAGTGAGAAAAACAGACAGCATGTGGGCAGAAGATCGCCGGTGTCGAGTAAAAAAAAAGGCCTTAGGGTAAACTGGCTTGTACGGTTTCCATTACGCCTTGAAACATGGCCATGAGAATTTTCGGACAGTATTCTGATTTTGGTTTTAAGACCATAAACGTGATCTGAGGGTTGATGAAGTTCGTATTTTGAAGAACGGTCCCAAAGAAAATGCTCTGTAGAGAAGATTATCTGATTTTAGATATATGCCTACACTCTCTGTGATTGCTTATAGACTTACCAAGTCTTATAGAATTCCAAATACATGATTACCTATAAAAGACTATCAGATTTATAGTGACTGAGCCGTGATTAGTGTAACTCTACAGTGGTCAGATAAATCTGTCAACATCCTTCACATTTATATATCCTATATCTGCTCCATACAGATAAATCTATATTGACTGCCCATGAACGTGTCATCATCGGGGGGACATAATCTTCTTTCTAATTCCTCTTGGGTGATGTATCTCCCACCTCCAACACCTCCCCTATAGGTTGGCGACATGTAGATAACCGGCCGGCAGACCCGCCGTCCGTCACGATAAGGCCTGCCAGTGACAGGCCTCTCCCCAGGCCTGCCAGGCCCAGCTTGACTCAGTGACAGGCCACATTAACTATTCATGTTATTCACTATAGCATGAGACCTTAGAGCCTGCCTATCAATTTATATAAATGATAGTGTTTGATTGTTGGATATTAATGGCCTTTTCACAGTATTTCGTATCTGTACAGTTTGCCCTATTAGTGATGTCACAGTTGAACCATTGCCTCCCTGAAGTTCTGACACAAGCATATTGGCTACGGGGGTCTCGATTCAACCAATCAATCAGGAAAGACCGGAAGTTCTATGCTTTTAACCGGAACCTGAATACTGACAAGTATTGATAGAAAAATAACTAGTTTTGGCCATAGTCGCCCGGAAATAGATCCATCTTCCCACATTTTCGCACATTTTTCCAAATAGAAGCCCTAAAGAGAACTTATCCCACAAATACGCCCCACATATGAAAACTAACCAAAAAGCTTACGAAACATAGAAAACGTTATATTTTTATCATTTCTTTAGGAAACGTACTTTCGAAACATGTAACTCTCATAATTTATTGTAAGGATATTACATGAAAAATTGAGAAAATCTTGGGGAAATCTCGCATAATAATAATGTATATGATAACTGTGAGGTCTAAAAGGTTAAATAGATGTTTTGATGTCCATTTAAGTATTTGAATACCACAGTTATTTCAACGGACAGAAGCTACATTAGAAAAATATAATCATAATTATACTGATTGTAATATCATTGTTCTGATATGTACCTATACGGAATATCATTCATGTATACGAGTAAAATATGTTTAATAATGAAAAAAAAATTATACTGGGCTCTATAAAAACTGGAAAACAAGCTGTGAATCATGATTGAATAGTGTTTGCACTCTGTTGCGCTCATTGAAATGGGATTGAAACAACCTTTTAAAAGTTCCGTATCTATACTCTAGCAGTCGGCGTTGGAGCTGTGATATCGATAGATCATTATCTAAATAGAGCTGCCCTGGTTTCAGGAGGCAATCTACTTAAAAGTAAAAGTTGATATGTATCCTGTGTATTTGCATATGTTCCAAGGGGGTGATAGAGATGAGTTTACAGCCTGAGTAATTGCACCCTCGGGGTGATGTAGAAAATAATCCCAACATTAGAATTCCACTATTCCACCTAGTGTAATGACTATTTCTATAGGCCTAAGGAGGTTCGAATCCTGGAAGGGATGCAACATTTTCTACGCCTGGGACTAAACATACAACTTAACATATGAAATTATGTTTGAATGTTTACGCATCGGTTTCGTTTTATAAAATATAGTCACTTTTTAGTAATAGCTAGTGGCGAAGCCACATGTTTTATAGAATGATAGGGTTTTCCATACTTTGTAAACTCGTTTCCGCCACCATCACGTCGATGTAGTCCCTAAATAAGGGGGAAACAGGTCGTGTTTCAGTTGATAAGGGAAATCCCTACACCAATCCCACGCCTCACAACCAGAAGGAGCAATATTGAATGGCTTCTCTGAAACTGTTCGACACGATCGATGTCTGGTCATATTTGATAACCATATCACCTCAGGTGGCAGGCCGCCCCCCGACCTGAGAGAACAAGATAGATATATTTAAACAAGCAATTAAACTATATTGTAATTAGTTTTCGTGACATCTTGCTCTGGTACGGATGCTTACCTTAGCTACGTTCTGGCCTGATGGAATGTACTGATGGTTTAACCTTAGCATTTATTGATCTAATAATTATAACTGTATGTACCAAGTGATGTCTTGTTACCATTATATACCCACCTATCCGGAAGATCAAATGTATGTGAGTATGGATAAATAAAAAATAATAATAGTAGTAGTAGGCCTAGGTACATGCACCACGAAAGTATAAAGTAAACTTTCGCATGAATCCAACAAAAACATTCTTTGCATTCCTTAAACGTCGTAGCGTCCGTCGCCATTAGGCACGGCCGACGACCAGACGACAGATGTCTTAATGAGTTGTCAGGAAATGCCGGGAAATGCCAGGAAAAAGAGACAGAGGAGAACCCGTCGTTAGCTGTGCCCTTGTCATCCCGGTTCCCGGTAATTGAGGATGGCCGGACGGAGGCTGGACACACACAGGGCATGTATTAGACCTGCCGTGTGCACAGTCCCAACGTCTACCTGAACCAATACTTATAAGTCGGGCCTGAATACCTAGACGGTCAAGAACTTTCTTCCTTGTATCGGGCTCGCTGGTCGTCCTAGTTATACTAGAATATTTTCAAAATATCCTTAACGTTAATTTTCATAAGGTTCACATTATTCCAATTGAATGTGTTAAGTTGCACTTGTTTTGGTGAATTTTAGTGTTTTCGCATTTATTAAATAAAAATATAATGAATACAATGAAAAATTCTTCAGAAGAGGTGGAAACCCTCAAAGACTATTGCTCTGGAATGAAAATAACAAGTGAATTAATGTCCCATTGAGCCACCGAGAGAAACATTGTTACGTAGAAAATACAACTAATGGATTGGTGTTTAGGCGTGGTCTAGGCCATGCTAGGCCTAATGTGATGTCCCGTGCCTGATGTTTAACCCTGCTGACTCCACCTCTGGGGAAGCCAGCACTTAGTCCCATCTCTGTGATGTGAGGGATCACCCGTGTGTATTATTTAGGCGACCTCATTAAGTTAAATCACATTGCGATGATTGATGATGTTGTTTTTTGTAATCTCAGGCCTGGGGTCAATTACATCATCTAAATGACCTTAGGTGAACCAATTTTTAGGAAGGATCTACCAATTAACCAATAAGATTGGTTTTGATTCATCAGATATTGTATAGTATTTTGTCCAATAAAAACCATTGCATTAATGAGTTACTAGTATCAGATAGCAAATGACAGGTAATCAAACAATGCCACCTGTCTTTATGCATTTCCCAAGAAGTTATTTGGACGGTAGTGTACCATACAGTGTAACCTGGAATTAACCCATGAGGTAAAGGCCCTAAGGATCAGGCAGTGAAGACATACATTTCCGTCACTCCCGCATTTCCCAATAATTTGCGTTCTATATTTGTATACGACTATCAGGCAACTTAATTACGTACTTTCTCGAACGAGCCCCTGGTCGAGCCCATCTAGAGGTAGGAGATTGAAATACATATCCTGTTTTTATGTTGTTGTCTTTTTTTTTAATTAAATGCAGTTTCGCTGTTTTCCATTAAACGTGTTATTTATACATTCATAATTTTAATGACATCAGTGCAGCATAGGAGATGGAGTACCCCGGTAGGCTTTTTGTAGTTTCATTAAAACCTGCTTACTCTCTTGCTGCCAGGTACAGTTACTTCGTCTTCTGCACACAAAAAACACTTGTATTATAATGGATGTGTTTGCCCCTCTGCGTTGTACGATCAGAGGCTTTAACAATCCTACCAAATTAACGAAAATGAACGGTATCTTAACTATCTGTTTATTTCAGCGTTTAACTTCTATTCATATGCAGTCTTGTGGGTCTTGAAGGATTTCACTGAAGTATTGTCTGTCTGCCTTTAAGAGACTATTGCTAGTGTTTCAATTATCAATAGCAGTGATGAGGTTTGCAGGTATTAATTCCTTGCCTTTGCAAGCCTCTTCCAGTAACCTATTTCTGAGAGGCCAAAAGTCATAATATGTCATCCTGTCTGTTAAAGCCATTGAGATTTTTTAAAGCTTTATTGAATTCCGAAGGACGTAGCTCTAGGACACGTCCGCAAAGTCCAACCGTAAACGAGCCACTGGATTAGGTCTTCAAACCCCGCGGAGAAAATGCATGTGTTCCTTGAATGATAGAATGCAATAGGCTTACTCTGGATTCTCCGACTTTAATTAACGTCTGTAATTTAGAAATCATTTTCGCTTAAAATCTTAACGGATTATGGAGAGATCCAGTTATTAAGAGTAAAAATGACTGGGAAATGCCATCATCCACATTTCAAGTGATTGTTAATGAACTGAGTGTCCCAGGCGGCAGTATATCTATTATGGAAGACAACGTTTTTCGACGGAATGTCATTACTGAAATACAACAATTTCATTTTAATTATGTTAATAACGAAATTGCCTTTTTCCCAACAGCCCTGGTTTTCCCTCTCAGATAGAACAGATTCTTTTCTTGTTTTTACCGCTAGCCGTCCTACCATCCATCCATAATGATCAGTGTGTCTAACTCTAAGTGGGGATTACCTGCAAGCAATGCAGGTACGTGGGGAATAATCGGATGCCCTTTACTGACCTTACACAGCGCTGCGCCCTACATGGCCCCACCAGAGCCTTGCACCATTCCCAAGGCATTACAGCCTTCCGGCCATGATAGCCTGCCCTTTAAGGCCCCTCAGGAGACAGTAAACCCTCTCCCACCCGGGATGTAGAGATGCATGCAGGATAACAATCTTAAGGACGTTATGATTGTTAGAAAAAAACACTGCAATCCTTTCTGCCGGTCAAAAAATACACCTGTGTATTCTTCTGTTTTAAAACTCACTACTTGATGAGGAGCCCGTTCGTTATTGACCATAGCTCAATACCCTGCAATGATGTACCTATGGGAGACGGTACACCTGGTACGTCCTTCTTTATACAGGAATAAGATAGATTCTACATGACTGTTCTTGAATACATGTACACAGGGATCCGGCTCAGTCTCTCAAACACAACCTTGATATGAAAGGCCTACGCATTGACAATGAGTAAATGAATCAGACAACGTCCAACAGAGGAACACGGCTAACAAGGATAGATTCTAGATTCTATCAGATATCTCCTTCCTGACAGAACCCACATAAGAATAGGCGTATACAAAATGTATAAATCCCAAAGATGGGGCTCGCTGCTCTCAGTGAAAAGGTCATACAACGCCCTCGTGG
Organism: Lepidonotus clava; assembly: GCA_936440205.1. Taxonomy (NCBI): domain Eukaryota; kingdom Metazoa; phylum Annelida; class Polychaeta; order Phyllodocida; family Polynoidae; genus Lepidonotus; species Lepidonotus clava. Next base: position 28,635,921 of record OW387140.1, read on the forward strand.
TTTTCCAATTTATTCTCAACTAGCCAAGCTGACAAAAGGTCCTGTGGTGCTGAACACCAATTGGGTTGAAGCAGGGAGAAGCATTCACCTCAGGTGGCGGGCCGCCCTCCGACCTTTAGAGGACAAGATAGATTCTCTGGCATTGGGCACCAACACTTGTCACCAGATTCCTTTTTGGCTGTAGTGTTGCCTTGAAAGGAGGGGTAATTTCGCACTCGTTCCCGCTCCTTTCAAGGCAACACAACAGCGAAAAAATGATTTGGTCTCCGCCCCTTGTCGGATCTGTTGTTCCGTATCGAAATATATATCCAGTTTTCTAAATATCCCTGCCATATAGATATAGGATTACCGGTGTACATTTCTGAAAATTATCTCTGGAATATGCAACCACTTTGTGGATTTCACCAACTAATTGGTAGTTGATCCACCCAGCATACTTGTTTGAAAAGGCACCCGGGCAGTTTGCACTTTAGAGGGTGAACCAATTGTCGACTAAGAAGATATTCTTTATGGACCAGTCTATCTAATTTGTGCCGAACAGCACTTGTACATAATGTTGTTTATTACATCAATACTTATTATTTTAGTTTCGACTGGTCTGATGCCATTAATGATATGCAAATCTAAGGGTGGCCTAACCTCATTGTAGATCACACCTGTGCTCATGAATATTCATATTTTCATATTCTGTGAATCTGTAGTTACGAAAATAATCGCATGAGCATACGTATTACACACTTTTACATATATGTCCATATCATTACAACGTGAATACAACTCTGGTCTTCTTGCCTCTTGGGTCTTACTGTGAGAAGAACAATCTCTCGTGAATAACGTCTCTCGACCTGGTATATCGCTTCAAGAATTTAGACCTTTTTAATTGCCATAATTCTGTTAATATACCTATTAAGATTCATATTTCATTATAGCACCTTGACAGTACTTCACAAAACTTTTCCAGAATGTCAAAGGTGCCCAGCCCTGAAAAAAGGTACCCTGATAGGCTATGAAGGTTGACCTGTCCGTTACTTTAAATCAACCAGAAATAATACCTGCCGTTACAACATTTTTGGCTTCAGATTTCGTACACTTTTTTCAGTTTCTCAAATCGTTGTCCAGATGGCAGAACTGATGTAGTTCATGGCAGATAAGTCATATCCAATTGGGAGTGGTATAAATAGTCCTAAGCTACGTGATTTTGTTTTCCCAAAAATTTGCAAATTTTTCAATTTCGAGTTGCAAGGACCAACATTGGCGTAGCTGCGATGGAGCAAAAAGAAACTCCATAAACTCATTTTTGAGACTATTGCAAAAATTCATCACGTGGTAGGGTTATTTAAGAGTCTGTAATGCATCGCGCTCCAATAGTAGTATTTCTGTCAAAAGCTATCAGAAAAAATATTACTCAGATGGACATTGGAATAGAGAGAGAAGAAAGGGTTAATGGCGGGGGCGGACGGTGTTGGCAGACATTATATAGGCCTATATATATGTAAAACTGTGGAAACAGCACTTTCCTTCTGCCTGCATCGTCTCCAGACAATACAGCTAGTACTAGTGGGTGCAAATTGACCGGAGGGTCCCCATAGTGACTCGTAAACAATGTGCATAAACGATGGCTGATTGCAGTCAAGCACATAGCGAATCACGGTACTTTTATTGGATATAGATGTTCTTCCAGCGTCAACATGTATATATTATATAGCCTAGTTGTAAAACAAGGTAGGAAATTCTCGACTCCCTTATTTTATCTATATATAGCTTGAAAGCTTAATGCCCTCGGTCAAAAGAATTTCTAAATATAACAGAAAGTATCTCTGACATTTTCGGGCCAATCAGTAAAATGTTCATCTGCGTCTTTCATAATGATATTGGCCAGCCTCAACTCTACCCTTTCTCTATCCCACTATAAACTATAAACAGACTGAGCCCCAAAGGCTCACTATTCTATCCTATCATCCACCACTACTCTGATCTCGACCCTACCTCCAGTACAAGATAACAGATGCTTCAGATCTTGTCCAAAGAATTGAAAAAAGAGTAAAAGACAAAAACTACAGCCCTAATCTCTCCTGGCGAAGTCATGGATGCTCGGCTCGTAGGACCGTTTTTGTGACTCAAAGACGCCCATCTCTTTGCATACTAAGTGTCGCCGCTTTTCTTCCTTAATTGTTTTCTTTCATGTTATTGATGTTTCTTGTCTAGTTCTCCGGCTTAGCTCGATCGGAGTAAATGCAGTTTCCGGATAGTGCAGCTTCAAGTTTCTCTAAGTGCTTAGGAATGGGTTGGGGATCGGAAGAGGCTCAGTTGTAATGGATACATTCGTCTGGTTTTAGCCTCGCCCCTCTGCAAAAACAATGATAAGTTCCTCTTTTTCAATTCTTGGATTACTTCAGCTAAGATCGACAATCACCTAATACATTTCCATGTTGAAACGCAATAGACGGGAAAATGTATTACGGAGTCTGTAATATTCATATCAAATTGGTCTTGGACTTTAAGTAGCTCCGTACATCTCGCTTCTCTTCTCTCAAATACATTTTAGTAGATTTTCTCTTCCTCAACTTCCTCTTGCCTCATTGCACTTTAAGAGATGTTTTCCCAGAGCCAACCGAGCAATACAAAGCGTGTGTTTGGGACGTCCAAGGACAGAAAGTGTGGATCTTAAGAGAGGCGCAGTATGCAGAGGCGGGGGCTAATGTTGATGTAGTGGAGAGGTCTGGCAGGTAGAGGGGGCGGAGTGTAATGGTGAGGACGGAGGATCCAATATTGAGTAAAGCCAGGACTTCAGCTGACCACCCTACTTAACGCCCCCTTAATGGTCAGCCCCGGAGTCACGTGACCGGCTCTAATGACCACTAGATGGCGCCCCAGATGGTGTTTCAGCCCTGGAGGTGTTTCAGGACCAAGGGGCAGGGTTAACGTTAACAGATGGAAACAGGTAATACCGGCTAAAGTAACAGGCGATACGTCATCCATACGCATAATCAGGGCCCAGACTCAACCTATCTGTCTGGGAACGAGGGAAGCCAGATTGTTGTACTTGTGACGCCTCGGTAACAGCGCCAACTGATAGACCTCTAAGGAATTCTATACTGTTAATGTAAAAGTGTAGAATTTATCTTTAAAAAAAAGAAAAACATGTAGAAGGTAGACTAAACAGTTAACCATCATATTTTGAGTCTGTTTTGAAGGCGATTTTTGTCCCATGCCACTATCTACGCTACAACTAATGACCAGAATAAAAAGCATATCATACTTAATTTCCTCAAGTGACCAAGTGAACTAAGAAATGATTCCATGTTTGTAGGAACATTGTTAGAAAATAGAACCGAATTGATGTCTAGACCATTTCTTAAAGGTCTTTATTGTGTTGTTTTGGATTGAGTGCAGCTGGACTTTTTTCTATATACAAATAAAGGACAGTTACCTCCCGAATAAAGAACTCAGGTATTTTCCATGCCTGTTTTGTAAGTTCTCCTCAGATAGAAAATATATTACCCCTCCCCCCCTTCAGTTCGGTCGATTCATTTTGATGACCCATAGATTCACTTACCATAACCGTTTCTCTTTCGAAATGAATTGGTATGGTTTTACTGTCTCTGACCTCAGCTGACCGAAGGGGGATTGCTCCCTTCTGTCAACGAGAGGTTCATTAGACTGAGGCTATCTAGGGATATCTTAGTGCTTTAGATTTCATTGATTTTTTTGCACTGTGTAATATTGCCATGGAACAATGCAAAGTTATCTCATGGCATCTAAGGTCCGGCATGTTAGTCCCAGAAAGGGAAAAAAACGAAATTCTTTCTCGCGGCAGGACTTGTTGAACGGTATGATATTCCGCCCTGAAGTGATTACAGCAATTTTGAATTGAAGGAGCAACGTGTCAGTAAGAAAAAAAATATTGAATTCGGATACCTATTACTGGCTGTCTTTTATGCATCCAACCATTTCATCAATACTCCCCCCATTATACTAGTAAGTCATCCAATATAACGCTTAGCATATTACGTGTATTTGCAAAATATCAAATTATGAACAGGAACTTAATCAGATTGTACTTTGACAGACGGTAAAGAAGGAAAGAGATGCATGCATCCGACAGACTTTCACGTTGAACATATTGTGCGGGATGTTTACTGGGGAAAAGAGAAAAATGTGTGGGTCTGTCTGTCTATCTATCTATCTATCTATCTATCTATCTATCTATCTATCTATCTATATATATATATATATGCATGTATTGCAATATACTTGATCTAAATGACATATAATTCAAGGTAATACATTCCTCTCCACGTTTAATATTCCAATACTCCTGGGGGAACTCTGCCGGTTGAATAATAATTAGATCTCTTAATCAAGTAATCTCGCAGAATAATTCACGAATCTCACGTTTAATGTTGGAGCCTATATCACAGATTATGAAAACGATAAGTCTTATGTGTGCTATGCTGGACGTCTCATTATATGACGGAATCCATATACACAAGAGGTACCTTTACATTCTATCAGACTAATTGTAATTCAGATAATGGATGTTCCAATTAAATGGTACCTACCTAATGTAGTGAACAAAACGTACGTGTTCTAGAATAATCTGTTGAGAGTTGTTCTCCAGGAAAATGAATTGCATCTGTTGTTGGCGGCAGTAGTCAACCGTTTTTGACGAGCTGGAGTTTCCATATGTCTCATCTAGCTGGTGCATGGAGTCTGCAATGTTCAGCATGCCAGGAAACGATCCCAGGTATCTTGGCTTACAGGAGTAGGCACCTGGAGGAGGGGGCATGGGGAGATCATGCCCTACTCTGCTGGGATGCCCAATAAAATCTCCGTAGTAAGGGGTCAGGGGTACTTGGGGTCACTCACTCTCGAGTATTTGGAAGAAACTTGTGATGCCTACCTTGTTCTTGCCTCCCCTCTAGTACGAAACGGCAAGGTCGTGTTAAGTTATCACACAGCTCATATTACCCATAAAATCGATAATCTTGATTGGTTTATAGCTATTTATACAATGACGTTCACGCTCGTTTATTATCGAAGCTTAAGGCCACTCTTATTGGCTACCGTCGTTGTAGGAATGATCAAGCAGTTGTCGATTATTGTAAAACTTTAGAGGATCTATAAGAAGAAGAAAGATAAATACCACTATGTCTGGCTCAGGCAGCCAGGGCTGTAATGAATAATAAGCCGTAGATATTCGGAGGGGGAGGGGGTACTTTTTACCGCAGTTTAGATTCTGACTTAGTTCTTTTTATCCATATTCTGATGTTTATTCATAAGAGCTGCTTTTATTTGTTGCTTCACCTGCTCCCAAGAACGGTTTATCAGCTTATGTAGTTGTTTTAACCCCTCCCCCAGTCGTTCCTGTTCCTAACCCTCCTGTCCCTTTGCACATCTGTGTCTTTCACTTTACCAAATGTTGAGGATCTTCCCGTCTCCACCTGTAGGTTAACAAGGAGACAATAATGCGTATTCTACTTCCTTGATGGCGGTTTCTATCAGGACGTGTTTTTGTCAAGTTTAGGAAAGTAGTTGAAAGACTCCCAGGGGAATGTGTCTAATGGAAGGCACTGGAAACCTTGATGGTTTGTGAGGAGTAGCAGTCGTCTATAGCAGAGACAAAGCAAAATAACAAGTGTAAATAAAACCACTTGCATATATATCTATAATGAAAAACATAAAGATATGCGAACTCTTAATTGGTTGCATTACAAAGATTTTTAGTTTGTTATACTAAAAAGGTCTCTGATGTGCATGCACAAGGGTGCCGTTTACCCTTTAGAAATTTACGTGCTACCCAAAAGAAGGGGGTCCTGACCCCAACAACTTACCTCTCCCCTCCCATCCTCTCCCCTCCCCAAATTATCAACCTTACTACTATGATGGTACCTTTGTCATTACTATGCCTTCTAACTTCATCACATATCCCTTCATTCTTTGATTGACTAGTGGAATGATGGACGGGTCACTGTTTGTTTTAGATGAGGCACGTAGCGTGGTGGACGAGGCCAATGGTGTACAGAAGCTGCTGCAGGTAATGAAGACCTACCTAGGGCGAAGTGGGGAAGGCACCAACAAACTACGGATCGTCCTCTGCGGCTTCCTCCTCAACCTCACCAACACACATGGTAAGTAATAAGAGAAGTAAAGGGCCTGACGCCAATGTACAAGAGGAAAAAAAACAGTATAGGGTTTAAGGCCCATGCAAATCAGAGGCACACACTCGGAGCAGTAGAGAATATGACACCCATGTACAATGGGAGACATATACTCCTAACTGTAAAGGGATTAACGCCCATATTGGGAAACACATACTCTGGAGTATATACTCAAGAGTATTAAAGGGTCTGACACTCATATATGTAGAGACACTCACTCAAAACAGAGCAGTTAAGGGTCTGAGACTCGCATGTATACACTGGGGGACATTTTCAGAACAGTAAAGGTCTGACACCCATATATAATGGGAGACACACACTCAGAACAGTAGAGGATCTGACACTCATGAACAATGGGATCATTCGTGTATGAATATGAAGAGAGACACACACTCAGAGCAGTTAATGCATGACACACTCATGGACAATGGGAGACACACACTCAGAGCAGTTAATGCATGACACACTCATGGACAATGGGAGACACACACTCAGAGCAGTTAATGTATGACACACTCATTGACAATGGGAGACACACACTCAGAGCAGTTAATGTATGACACACTCATGGACAATGGGAGACACACACTAAGAGCAGAAAAGGTTCTAGGTCTGCACCGCTTGCCAATTTAGGTCAGTAATCTGCGGAACAAAGCATCTACAGTCCCGCAAGATTACGAGAACAAAGAACGCAATTTCAGCTCTTGGACAGTCAGTTAATGATTCAGATGAATTAGTACTCACAAATCATAGCAAAATCTTGACCAAAACATGACTAGAACTAGCATGATCATGAAACTGGAAGTCTACTTACATAGTGGGAGTTATTATAATAACAGGACAAAAATCTAAATCGGTAGTCTATTTGACGAGTCACATGATTTTAAACATAGCCAATGGTCCGAGTCCCATATCTTAGTGAAGCTACAATATTTTTGTGCATATTGCAAATCTATATCAAAAACAGATTCTCTTCTCAACCAGATAATGAAAAGGTGCCTGACATGAAGACAATTTTTACCAAAGAAAAAAATTACTATCACAGAGCCAACTATTGACCATTTTTTGGTTACAAAGAGTTATCCCGAAGATTTCGATAGGTCCTGTCTTGGTCAAACCCCAATATTATGACTGAAGCAATCAAAGTATGTAACGTTGAATTATATCGTATTGCAGTGGCGGATCTAGAGGGGGGGGGGGGGGGTTCACGCCCCCTCCCCCTTTTTTCTGGAAAATGTGCGTTTGAAAAATTAAAATCAGCCAAAATCCCATCAAGGAACAAAATTTCAGAAAGCGCGCACCCACTTTCCCTTTTCAAAACGCTAGATCCACCACTGCTTTGGCCTGCAAAACTATATATTTCTGTGACAACCAGTTGTAAGAGCTAAACCCTTTCAACCTCATCACTAACCTCCATGTAATATAATCCCTCACTGATGCCCTTCATCTCTGTTCATGCTGCCGGAAACCAGGAATGCACTTGTCCAGCTGCAATGTCCAGCGACCTTTTGGGGTTCAAAAGGTCATTCCGACTAGTCCTGACGAGTCGGACAACGTGCGCATGATCACGCTCCGACTCAGTCTGAACCCCAATGCCAGCGAGGGTGAGTCCCCCCTCCCCCAGACCAAATGTCCTTTCCTTCACATACCTAGCATGCTTTCTGTCAAATGTTGTTTCATAAATGTAACTATTAAGTCATTTGTTTCACGTGTGAAGGGGCAAGATCATTCCTGTAATTTTTTCTCATGAAAGATTATGGTATTTTGTGTAATAATATACATAATTACCTTCAAAAAGTTAAGAATGGAATGGTCAGGCTTAGTGAAAGTAGTTTTATCATCCTTTCACACGACTCATGTACATTTGTAGATTCACACTGAAAATGCTTATTGAAGACGTAGAACCACCTTTTTCACTTTTTCATTTTCCCTGAATCAGTATCAGTAGAGGATGTGTGTGTATATAAGGGATTTCCTCGTCAAACCCCGTAAAAAGAAAGTTTAAGCAGCCGTTCTGCTTTATGTGTTGTCAGATATGTGTGTTCCCAATTAAGACAGGGCCCTTTATTCTCCTCATTTTGATGCTGGAGAGTTATAATTATATCAGTTGGCATCCTATATAATTCTCATAGTATTAATATAACTGGCCTTCTTGCCCTCAGTTAATGCAGGTTTCTACTCACGGGAGGTTGATGTACATTGTATAAGGACAAGTGTACCTGGTGCACCCATTCTTTTGTAGATTAAGCCACATTCATGCAGAATAGGATTGAATTATGATATTTTCTCAACAAATATTAATTTTCATTCTATTAAGTATCTGTATTGTTTGTGTATAATAAGAACATCATTTACTCGTGTTGCTCATTGCTCTGCTGTTATGATTGTTATCTTACTTTACTTCGCCCGATCTACTTTTATTTAATTTTGACCATTTGTTTTATGGATTTACAAGATACCATTTAAACGAGAGTTATGGTTTTACCCAAACATTTTGTTCCCATGGTTGTTTTCGTGTTAATGTGACTTCTCCTGATTATCTTTTGGCCTGACTCTTGAATTTCCCACATCTTTTTTATATGCGGTTTCAGTGTCGTTCTTGTAGTGCTGAAAGGCTTGTTTATGAGCTGTTTCAAGTGTACATCATACTAAATACCGGAAAAATCAGCTAAACCGTTAAAATATTTCTCACAAGATCGTAAAAAAAACTATGATTTGCTAATTATGCCCCTCGATCAGTAACAAGTGGATGAGCCACAATACTTTCTTAATACTACCTTGATAAATCATAAGCGCTTGTATAACCTAACTTTGCCAGAATATGATTATGATATAAACATAGTTTCCTATGTGATGGAAGGAAAGCCCTAAGCATTAAAACAGTACTAACGAAACTATTTCTTTTGCATATAGGAGCTTGGACACAAGCCCAATGTGTTCATTAGGAAATCACCCAGTGTCTTGTGTAAGTTAAACAGCGTTAAGAAATAGCAAGCATTTTTGTACTTAATAAATCCGAACTTAAGTAGATTTTTATCTTTATGTTTCCAGAGAGTGTTCAAGAAAAAGCAATTGCACATGGAGCGTTGGAGCTGTTAGAGGAGTACCTTAGGGCACACGGCAGTGACACGGGCACGGCCCAGATGGCGCTTCTCACCATCGGTTCACTCACCGACTCAGGTACGTTTTACATGACCTTTTACAACCATTTGTTTGTCGAGGCACAAAATGACTTTGTAAGGATCTACGTTCAATGCAAAGCTACCTAACTAAGCAAACGTCAATTTGGTTTGTATGTGTGTTGCAGAGGCGAATCATGATCATTTCAGCGAGTGTAATGTGACCTTGATTATTTTCTGTGGTCTAATTGTGTGTGTATCTCTCTAAGAGGCCAGTGGTGACCACCTCAGTCAGTGTGAGGTGGCTGTGATAATTTCCCGTAAACTCTCAAAGTGTGTGTATCTCCCTTTTAGAGGCCGGTTGTGACCACCTCAGTGAGTGTGAGGTGGCCGTGATAATTTCCTGTAGACTTTAAATGTGTTTATCTCTCTTTTAGAGGCCGGTTGTGACCACCTCAGTGAGTGTGAGGTGGCCGTGATAATTTCCTGTAGACTTTAAATGTGTTTATCTCTCTTTTAGAGGCCAGTCGTGACCACCTCAGTGAGTGTGAGGTGGCTGTGATAATTTCCCGTAGACTTTAAATGTGTTTATCTCTCTTTTAGAGGCCAGTCATGACCACCTCAGTGAGTATGAGGTGGCTATGATACTTTCCCGTAAACTGATTGTTTGTGTATCTCTCTTTCAGAGGCCGGTCGTGACCACCTCAGTGAGTGTGAGGTGGCTGTGACAGTAGGTAACCTACTGGCAACTGACATTTCCCGTGACCTGCAGGACACCATCATAGACCTACTTGGTAACCTTGCTGAGAGTGGTGAGTATTCTCAATTCTTCATATCTAACTGTACTAATTTGTTTGCATCTCCACCTTATCCTTAAAAAGGTTATCGATGCCATCAACGAACGTTTACTATTTTATCAGGATATTCTAGAGTTTGTCCCCGTTTTTTCAAACATAATGCTAGATGCCTATATCAATAATATTGTCTCCTTAATATGTATGGATGTCTCATTCTAACCTCTTGAAAATCATAAATGTAACATGAAAAAGTTAATACAATTTCCTCACTACAAATAAAATTGATATTCAGGAATGATTGAGTTGGTATCCTGAAATTGGTGTCTTGAAAAGTGATAAGAAAATGTCTACAATATTTCTTTCTTTTCCTAATCAAACAGATGAAGTCAAAGTGCAGTTGGCCAAGTCTGACGTGAAGAATCACCTCATTCGCACAGTCCATTCATGTGAAGGTGCAACAGACGAAGAGTCAACGGCACTGGAGAGACTCACCTCAGACCTGATAGTCCTTCTACTCACCGGCGGTAAGTTGTGTTTACTCACCCCATAGAGCTCATCCTCTTCAGGAGTAATCTCATAGTGTTCGTAATCACCAGGGATTTCATATCTTAACAATAATTAGAGTGATTTTGCTAGTTGAATAGAGAGGCCCTGTTATAAACTCCCATGTATTCAATTCTGTTTTGCAAAACTTTGAGGCATGTGAAGTACATTTTCCTGAAGCATCAGATCATTAATATACGTGGGTAACTCATGAAACACGACCTCAATATGCTCGATATCATCTCCCCTTATCTAGATGACAGCATGGACATCCTGTATGATAATGGAGAAGGGGTCATCTTCAAAGAGGCGCTGGCCTGGCTGAGTGCCCCATCAGAGCAGCTTCAGATGTGTGGGGCCCTGGCCGTCGGGAACTTCGCCCGTAATGGTGAGTGATGTTAATTAGATAAGAATCATGTGGTTTAATCAATCATATTTACCAAGCAAAATTTGTAAAGAATATTTGGTGTGGTGAACGTATTGCTGATACGTTTTTGCAGACCCAGATGATAATATGGTGTAACAGTATACAGAGTATTTCGAGGACATTTTATCCTGTGCACGTAAAAATAGGCAATTGAATTTAATTTCAATGAATAAGCCCTAGGCCAGATAAATCAATGATAAAATGTGAAAATTACAATTCATTAATTAGATGGAGGTGGTTCTGTCTTTCACCATGTCACTCTTTTCATCTTATATTAGCAGGTATTCTCAAAATAACTGTAAAGATGGCATCGAATTCGATGGTCCTCAAAAATTCATTCTTTTCATTTCTATTTTGGTTCCCAGACGAGCGGTGCGTGTTCCTGGTTAAGAGTGGCATCACGGAGAAGCTGATTGCCCTGTTAAGTCGGGGTCCGATGGACGTCCACCCCACCCTACAGCACGCCGTCTTCTCCGCCCTGAGGAACCTCGCCATACCGGGTAAGGGGAAAAAAGCAACAACCACCGCTGTCAGAGAAAACACAAGGAATTTGGAAATTTACTACAAACACAGAGAAAACCTAGTGAACTTTTCCCCTAATTCAGGATTTCCTGATTGTTTGGACTATAGTGAATTTCAGGGTGCCCACGCAAGTCTCAAAAGTCTTAAAAAGGTCTTAAATTGATTTCCTCAAATTTAAGGCCTTAAAAAGGTCTTAAATTTCATGTTTTTCTAGGAGGAGGTCTTAAAAAGGTCTTAAATTTGATCTGATTTGAAAATGAAATCAAATGACGGGTTCAGTAATATGCTGCTCTTTTGCTGAGCGTTCATATATCAAACCTCATGTGAAGATATTTTTCTTAACATGTGGCAAATAGGTCTTAAATTTGTCAAATTTGGGTCTTAAAAAGGTCTTTAAAAGGTCTTAAATAGATTTTTGAAAAAGCGTCGGCACCCTGAATTTAGATTTTTTTCATATTACTTTTTTTTTTTCGTAAATTCACTTTGGGACAGGGAAAACAGAGCTTCGATCACGCTCACTGCCGATGGCGAAAGCAAAACGAATCAGGCGAATATCAGGTCCCCACTGCATTGGGAGAACAAGAGAAACAGGAAAAATGCCACACAAAATTCTTTGTCAAGGAAAACGGAGGGAATTTAGAAATTTGACCAAAATCACAGGGAATTATGTTTGCCCAATTTTTATATTTTCTTATTGTTAAGTTCCTTGCCAATAATTTTACAAGTTTCACCATCATATTACCCTGCAGGTATATATATGCAATTCTGTATATATTTAGATATCTTCTCATGTAATATCTATGGATTCCGTATCTCCATTTTCTAGAATGGTATTCCAATTTCCTGTTTACGTACTATATTATCTATTATACCCACACATGCTATGTTCTAATGGGATTGAAATGTATATTATGGTTAACACTGGACCCCAACGAAAACTGACATACAGCCAAATCGTGTATGTCCACGATAAATGAAATGTTTTTTTTAAAAGCAAAAGATTTAGGAGATTTTCAAGAAAAAAATGTTTTTCACACAAACTTCACACATCTTTAGTGACATTTTGGAACTTGAACGCTTTGAGATCAGAACAAATCATCGAAACCATGAGAGGGAAAATTAAACGTGGGAGAAGGTAAACACAAGGAATTTGATCATGAAATGTTCGTTGAGACCCTGGAATTTGTTTTAGAATAAATTCGCCAAAATTGGATGTTTTGGCAAATAGTTCTGGCAAAAATGTCCTTCACAAAATCCAGGTGAAATGAATAATGTGTTATCTGATTTGAAAAAAGCTGGTTCATGAAAATGGCATTTGGCTATCCCAAATCGTAATGAATGCGCCATATAGCCGACTTTAAACTAGGACTAAGCGCGAATCCAGCAGAGGGACTTTAAAAGTAGAATTTAAACGATTAACATTAGAGATTATCATAGATTACATCAAAATGTTGGGTGTCAGTCTGATGGTCTGACTAAGACAGATCACATTAGTTTTATTAGTCTGTAGGGTATTGACCAATAGAAAATGACAAATTTCCATGTCTTATTCCCCGTTTTATTCTACTGAAGCTGTGGGAGATTTCTATGTTAAAATGGATTTCCTTGTTTGCAGCTGAGAACAAGGCCAAGATGTTGGAGTGTGGCCTGATCAGCATGGCGCTCCGCTATAAGGACACGGACACGACAACAGTGCTCTTCAAACTGCTCGGACTTCTCCGTATGGTCGTCGACAAACAGGGTGAGTCGGCCAGTAAGAGGGGTATAAATAAACTCCCATTAATTTAATTCAGTCTTACCGGTAAAATCAGATAACGTTTAACAAATACGTAAAGTTAAAAGTTTTCTCCCAATTAGGGTTACCCCTGTACTCTTACATATGATAACCCTACAGACGAACCCTGGGGGACAAACCAGGACTCCTCTTCACAACCGCAAAGTAGTTACACAAAATAAAGTTTCTAGCGCCTGCTACTTTGTATGCTGATAGTAGTAAATTTTGTGGTTTTGGATAAGCTACCTCTATGGTTTCAGTTGATACATAGTAGTTGGGGTATAAACGTACACATAGACATCTACTTGACGCTTCGCTTTATATCACTGTGATCTACTCCCACTTCGTAGTAGTACATGTGTTCTTATGCTGTGTGTTTCCAGAAGCGGCGGCCACCCAGCTAGGGACCAACGAGGACTTCATGAAGCGACTGATGGAGTGGTGTCAGGTGGACGACCACGCCGGGGTCAAAGGTCAGTTCAGCAACCAAATTATTAACATATTATAATAAAAAATACATTATACTCAAAGTACACATCTTGACTCCAGCAGCAATTCCCTTAATTAAACATATGTAACAAATTTAATGTTTGACAAGTTATCCGCAAATCCCAGATTTTGGTATAAGAATACATAATCAAGAAAAAAGTAATGAAGTGAAAGAAGGAGCAACAACTGATTTATGGAGAACTACCATTGGCTGTATATGTTTTCATGTATTTTGATCCTAACTCCAAGTATTCTAATGGTCAATGTGTTTTTCGCCATTTCACCAAGTAGAACCGCGATGTGCTTCCTTCCAGACACCTGAAGTTTTCTTTTGATTCCCACTTTCCTATAACTTTGTGTACCGCTTTTACAACATAAACTTAAACATTATTTCGATAGAAAATTAACATATCTTACCCACCTTGCCCTGACAGGAGAGGCTAACCGGCTGTCGGCGTGGCTGGTGAAGAACTCTCAGAAGGCGGCGGTGATGCGGCAGGTGGTGAGTTGTGGGGGAGTCCCCTTCCTCATCAACATGGCCAACGCCGAGCACGCTGTCATGCAGAACGAAGCCCTCGTCGCCCTCACCCTCATCGCCAGCTCCATCATCGGTAGGTTGTTGCAGGAAATCTTTACGTTATTTTGTATTGTTCAATGATAGGTTTTAGTAATTGTAAACTGACCAAACTCAATTTTTAATCAACTTTTTTTTTTTCTTTTTTTTTTCTATTTCCTCAAAAACTTTCAAGCAAGCTTGATCTTCCAAGTAGATTGATTTTAAATCTTAATTCAGGACATAACACATCGTTTTATAATAAATGAATTAATAATACACTCACATATTCATGTTCCTAGTTCAGGACAGTAGGCCTACACATATGACTGATAAGAGTCAATATTTTACACGATTAATTTCCAACATAGACAGACCTCTCAGATGAACAGTAAAATGAAGATTATGAAAATTAAACGTATGTTGTGTTGAATTACCCTAATATCATAGTTTTCTCTCCTGATTTTTTTTATCAGATAAACCACTTACCACAAAGATGATTGCGCCATAGTTTGAACTAGTTATCTTTGGGCTTTCATGATACATCGTGGGGAAATGTGTTTGGTATATTCTGGATTCAATACCTACATAAATCTTAGACATGGGAGTGTCACCCTGAAACATGTCAGTAACCCAACCAACAAAATTTGAATAAATCAACACCAATGTCTAGCAGCCTATCGATGAGTTCGTTATATATTATAAATCTGTATAAAACTTGTAATCCTTCTTTTCCCAACAGATGAGGCCACCGAAACTTTTGTATCAGCTGAATTGGTACCCATGATTAAGGTGATCCTGACAGACGAAGACTCCCTTCCCGAGATCATCAGCAATGTGTTCACACTCATCAAGGGGCTCACCCCCTCAGGTAAGGATCAGTGTCAATGTGTTTGTTCTCACCCCATTAGGTAAGGAATGGTGTCTATATATTCACCCTCATCAAGGGGCTCACCCCCTTAGGTAAGGACCAGTGTCAATGTATTCACCCTCATCAAGGGGCCCACCCCCTCAGGTAAAGACCAGTGTCTATGTATCAGGCATCATACCGTTCCTTTATTTTAAAGAAATTTCCTTTAATTTCCTTTATTTTTGTGAAAATAGGCAAAATTCCTTTATTTTCCTTTATTTTCGTGAAAAATTCCTTTAAATTCCTTTTTTTTTTCTAGAGTAAGAAAATATCACATTATCTCATAAAATACATAGAATTCTATATTATTAGCGATAAAATTGCAAAATTTTCTAGCAGTTGATCGATCCAGGTCGACGTGTCAATCGGCATGAGTCGGCACATTGATCAACGTGGGTCAGCACAGTGCTGCACAGAAAAAATCAACAGGAAGGCAGTCCTGTTACAATATAATTTGCCTTATTTCATGTTTAAACTCTCTAAATGTTCTCTAAATATTCCTTTAAAATTCCTTTATTTTTCCTAGAAATCCCTGCAAATTCCTTTAAATTCCTTTTTTTTTTTACCAATAAAACTTCCTTTAAATTCCTTTATTTTTTTGGGAGGGCAGTATGATGCCTGATGTATTCACCCTCATCAAGGGCCCACCCCCTCAGGAAAGGACCAGTGTCAATGTATTCACCCTCATCAAGGGGCTCACCCCCTCAGGTAAGGACCAGTGTCAGTGTATTCACTCTCATCAAGGGCCCACCCCCTCAGGAAAGGACCAGTGTCAATGTGTTCACCCTCATCAAGGGGCTCACCCCCTCAGGTAAGGACCAGTGTCAATGTGTTCACCCTCGTCAAGGGGCTCACCCCCTCAGGTAAGGACCAGTGTCAATGTGTTCACGCTCGTCAAGGGGCTCACCCCCTCAGGTAAGGACCAGTGTCAATGTGTTTACGCTCGTCAAGGGGCTCACCCCCTCAGGTAAGGACCAGTGTCAATGTGTTCATGCTCATCAAGGGCTGACCCCCTCAGGTAAGGACCAGTGTCAATGTGTTCACGCTCATCAAGGGCTCACCCCCTCAGGTAAGGACCAGTGTCAATGTGTTCACGCTCATCAAGGGCTCACCCCCTTGGGTAAGGAGAAATGTAAATGTATTCACATTCATCAAGGGGCTCACCCCCTCAGGTAAGGATTGGTGTCAAGGACTGGAATCATCTCTAAAGTCTAATCTCTCTAATACAAGGCACCCAGTCTTAGAACTGAATTCACATATAAATTTTCACATATAAATAAACATGGACCTAGTGATCCAGTGTCGGTCAAATGTATGACAAGTAAGACATTCAGTATTCTAAATATGTTTTCATACTAATTCAATTGTTAGGTACGTCACATGCAACGATGTACAGATATTTTGTCTGAAACATTCCCATGATTATATTTTCCAGAAAAGCTCATGGATCTTCTTAAAATAGCTGAAATCCCGGACATTTTGAAGAAACTTTCTAAACACGAAGAAAAGATGGTCCAAGAAGGGGCCAAGGGCCTCGCCGCCATCTTTGACCGAGGATGATAAGGTTCTGATTAGAAAATAAAACCCAAACGCCGAGTAGCCCTGACAAGTTACGTCACCACCTCTCACAAGTTACGTCATCACAACTAACGAGTGACGTCACCACACGAGCATTTGCCATGCTTAAAGCAGCCATGTTGTGTCTTTCACATGTATTACTGGTTAGGAAACCTCAAGCGCTGGTCATTATGATGATATTGTGGCTTGACCCCTATTGGTCTGGTAACACACTAAGTATTCGGGGGCAAATACCTTCATCAAAGGTATGTTGTGTTTCATGAGACAAATGTTATCCTATTCTTCATAAATGCTCCACTTCCCATCATAAACGATGATAACATGATACGCTGGACAGATTTTGTTTTTAAAACATCGTTTACAGATTTAAAATATGAGAATCTAGACAATCTCTCTTTTCAATCAAGAATTGGCAATTTGATATCCGTTTGCTTTGTGTGTTCATGTTAGAATGCAACACAGTTGTAACCTTTGATAAGCTGTGGTCCGCTTTGGTATAGAACTGCAAAAAAAAACACCTAGTCATAAAATGTAACATCAATGAGTTGACATTGAGTCTCTTGATTCTTTACGATGGGAATGTAACCATCTTGAAGATGCAGACACCTACACTGTCGTCTTTTGAAGAAGCGAATTGGTAAATAAGCTCCTTGTACATGAAGTTATGTAGCTTGCACTGTAGTTCTCAGAACTACATTAGGAAAGCAATGTATAAGTGTACATTTGTAAAGATGTGAGGCGTATTTCAATCAAATATTTACGTTTCTTGATATATTTGTTTTTATCATGGCCAACAATATTTTTGTCTGTAATAATTTTGTAAGCATTATCAAAAGAAATTTTCCGTACACATGTATTTGTAAAAGATGCGAAACCGACACTAAAGTTTAACCTATCTGAAACTCGTGTCAAAAATATAAGCTAACTAAGTGTCAATGTGTAAAGAATTAACGAATGACCAGAGTCAAGTATTACAAGACAACCACATGTACATGTACTTAGTTAAATATATCTCAGTATTGTACATACAAGATTCTCAAATCAACCTTATTTCTACTATTGTTGTTTTATTACTTGTTGATCTCAAGTAGCGTGACCTAAGCTCATTCTCTTTACATTTTCCTCAATTATGTAGCTTAATAATTGCGTCTAGATCTTACTGTTGTTGCCAGTGCACGTTTAGACCTCAATGGTTCGTCTTACCTATATGACCCCTCCCCCGTTTACCATGCCCACTGTGGGAAGGATAATGTTGTTTTAGATTCAGAAAAGTACGTTAAATAAGTCCCTTCTTTCAGTTCCTAGCTCAACGCATAGAGTATATTTCTCCACATTCGAACCGACATAAAACTTGTGACACCATTGCAGTGTTATGTGAGAGTCAACATTATCTTTTTTCTCAGCTAGACATTCCGTAGGGATTGGCTTTATTATCTATTGACTTGTAAACATGCATACATTTGATCACGAGAGGTAGACTTATGTAATGCATCTAAGGATTTCTCCATGTGCCATTGTGGGTTGAAATAGGGTTTGTAAACTTTCTGTCATTGAAAGACACCCAAATGGAAATTTCTATTTAATCTAGACGTAATTTCTATCGTTCTCATTGTCTTTTCAGGCTGATGCATTTATATTTCCATAGATAATACAAAATGATAATATTAGCTAAAAGACCAATGATGTTTTAGCGCTGTCAGTTCTTGTAAAAGAAGGTACCATATACATTTATATATGTTGAATGAAATTATTAAAAACACTTCGATGCAGATAAAGCTTCATTCCAAGAGCCCTAAGTGTTCTTTATTAGGAGATAAAGAACTGTTTGTTTTAATGAAAGGCACATTCAACCATTTACCAGTTATGCTGATATTGATTGAAGTTGTATCATCATCCAACCGATTCCACTTATCTACGTTCTGTAATATTTTAATGTATAGGTATAACCGCTTAGATCTACCATCACAAACACCAAATTCATTTTAACAATGTGATATCAAATCAGAGAAAAGTTACTTCATGTAAGAAAACTTTGAAGTGCTTTGCAGATCAGGAGGTCGAGCGAGTGTTGTATCAATTCATATTGTACCTCCATTCCAATAATTATGTTCATTTCAGTAACATATTTCATTGTAAGACCATATGTGTTTTACTTTTTGTTTGTGCAGTTTCATGTCCGAACTTCCTATAATAAACACATCAAGTTCTGATATGAGAGTATTCGTTTTGATATAGGAGCGTTTTTGTAAGTAAGATAAGTGTTTCAACGTCATTGTTTATTACTGATCTTTTTTAACTTTAAGTAAAGAAATTAAGACCTGCCTAGCAGAATCTAAAATGTAGGAAAAGTTTGCGATTTTAACAAAATATAACTGATGAGCATATTCGATGTCATTTCAAAATTGTCTAAAGTATGATCGTAAATTAGTATTTAACGATCTAAATGGTTTTTCCTAAATCTATTTGCGCAACTTTTGTCTATTTCAGTTTCAGATTTCCAAGTACATATATAAATTGGTCTGATCATTAATACCAAAAATCTCAACTTTTGGAGGGTATTTATCAGTCTGTAAGTCTGTATGCCTGGTCTCCCAGAGGATCAGAATTTTCAGTGTATAGAATAACAACAAAAGGTCGTATTAATAGAGGAATATCACACGTCTTTAGGGTTCTCCGCCGTACCTTTCTTGAGGATCCAGCGAATGCACATAGGTCTATTTGGTGTACTGTGATGTTGAGTGAGGCGAGCCAATTGTGACGAGTTATTTTCATATGTGGACCCCCCCCCCCCCCCCCCACCAAGTTGTGGTCTGTGTATTTGTGTCTGGTTGATATGGTGATAGTATTACATAAAGTAGACGTGCTTCACACAACAAGAGCGCACAATTTATGGTTGACATAAAAAAAGTCGTGGAGTCTATAGCCGTAATCAAGAGCAAAAACATGTAAACGTTGTACTTAATAGGCCTATACATTACATATGATATACATTACATGAAAACCCATTTGGCAGAAATTGGTTTGGTTATGCTTGCAGTAATCTCATTGTTCAATAGCAGCTGACCTTTTTGTTGCGTCCATACCTACTGAAGTCCCACCACATATAAATGGTGGGTTTAGAGATAATGAACAAATTGATTTTTAAGTGCCAAGGCCCAGCAGTCCATGTACCAGAGCCATTGGAGTTGACGCATTTATGCAGGGCCAACCTAGTGAGTTACGAAGATATTATCTTCGTAACTCACTAGGCTAATCACGTAAATTTTGATTAGGGTCTCATATCCTGAGATTTAATTCTTCACAAAATGTAGCAATGTCATCATCAAACAACCCATTTAAGGGGAATTATTTAATGTAGATTCGTTTTGCCCTGTAGGTCAGCTCCTTATTGGTTCAGTGTTTGTGTTGCCATAGAAAATACAGGTGAACATTCCATAGATTGGCATAACCAGATTCATTCCCATATCGAGATGAAATAAAAGAAAAAGATTCCCATAAAATAGATCTGTTTGAGTTTTTCTGTGTAAAAGGCCAATAGTTAATTGGAATTGAATAATATCCCATACAAGGCTAATAAGGATGCATGTATAAAGTGGTAATTGTATTTTGCTTTGCTGTAAGCCCATGATCAAGTATAAAAGAGCTCTAAATTGGCACTTTTTTAATATCACTCCATCATTATAATGAAATATAGCATACAATAGCCCTAAATCAACCATTACTTCATCATCACAACACCATCACTCACCATCACAAAATACAATATTGAAAAGCTGTTTAGATTCTGAGCCTTTTGGTTTATGTTTGATATTTGATGGTGTTGGAGCAAAGCAAAATACAATCGCCATTCTATATAAGCATCCAGCTTGGAAACTTGTATAGGCCTACTTCGTTATTGCATTTTGTATTTGTGTTCTAACTTTATTGCTAAATATGAACTGAAGAAGAGTGAAATAGCATTCTTTAGTTTAGTTGTAAGAGTGATATATTATGTTGTTGCTTATAAGATAAACCATCTCTAATATATATGTATTCGCCATCAGGAAAATGCAATATTGAAAATAAACATTCTGGTTTGAGTATTTTGGTTTTATGTTTGACATTTGAACGTTTGGAAGCAAAGCAAAATACAATTGCCGCTCTGTACACGCATCAATAAGGGTCAGGGTATGGTCCGGCCAACACCTTTTATGCCTTATTCCTTATTCCTTATTACCAATATGGGCCCATTAACCCTCAAGTCGAATTCCTTATTTCCATAAATCCTTATATTGTGTTCTTTTATGCGAGTACTGGATAAGGTTCATTTTCTGCCCCACTAAATCCTGGTCTTAAATATATTATTTCTAACTTGTTTTATCAAAATTGTAAAAATGGAAAATGGTTTGCAAACTGGCAAACCTACTTAAGTTTTCCCTTTTCCCTTTTCCCTTTTCCTTATCCTACTCACAAAATAGGCCCCTCCCATCTCATTAGTATGCAATGTTGGACTACTACCCCACCTCACAGGCACCATTGCAACCACCATTGGTGGGGCACCATTGGTGGGATATTTAGTAACTATAATTTTAGTGAGCTAGGCTTGATATTTATTAAGGATTCAAGTGACTGGGGGAGGGGCTATGATAATTAGGGGGCGGGATTAAAGAGTGTTGAAACATGAGTTGTGAAAAAAAGAAAAAGGGAAAAGGTCAAAATTTGTAAAATTACAAAAAAGGGAAAAGGGAAAATTAAACAAATTGAATAACACTAAAAAGGGAAAATGGCATAGAGTGTTCAAGGGAGAAAAATGGATGGAACAGGAAAAGGAAAATGGTTTAGGGGATGTACTGTAAGGATGAAATAGTGTAATAGGGAGCAGGGTGATATGAAAAAAATATAACAAAAAAGGGAAAAGGGAAAAGGGAGAAGGTGAAATATTGATACAAAAAAGGGGTGGACACTCTATACCCTCATCAATAAGCACCACATTATTGATACTTCCTTATCTTTATACACGATGGATGATTTGTAAATGAGAGAGGTTGTGGAAATGCATTGCATCTGCCGGCTGAAAATAGTTGATTGAAAATATTATAACTACATTTTTCGTACTTAATCAGCGCCGATTATTCAAATGTGACATACCAACAAAAATTGGTGTTTTCTGTCCTATGATCATGCTCTATAAGTAGTTAAAATTAACGTTTTTCCTGATGATTTTTTTTTTTTTTTTTTTTTTTTATTGGGTCTATAACTATTTCACAATAATAAGTTGTGCTCTTCCAACAGTTGTTTAGTGATGATGAGTATAATGAATCAATGATGATAAGTATAGATATTTACTTCTTAAGAGAGTAATTCAGTTCTACTGTAAGTCTGTTGTCCAAGTATCGCACTAATATTTTACCTCTTTTCAACAATATAAATATGTTAATAGTTTTATCTGTTGGTATGTTGGGTGCATTCACCAGAAGGAGATATCCTACTTGTGATTCAACCAGCATAGTTCAATAAATATAAGTAGACTATCCAGTATAATAGGTAATATCAACAGTGCAGGAATTGAAAATGGCGAGGAGGTGTCCGCCCCAATTCAATTCATACACAAGCAACAATATCGTTAATACTAACTCAACTACCAAAGGTTATGAAGGAGGTATCCTACTGTAACCCTGGTGTTGACACAGTCATCTCCATTTAAGTAATTCTAAATTCAGCTGCTTAGTCCTTTTCTTAAAGGTCAGTTTGTCATTTTCATGCTGTATATCCAAAGGTAGCATGCTCCATAACATGCTTCCCCGGTAATAAGGGCTCATCATAACTTTTTCTTTGCGTGTCAGCTTCCTTTCGAATTTAACATGATTAGTGTTCCGTAGTATATGATGTGGCCGCATATCATCAATATATAGTCCATTTTTCTTGTATATAAACATAATGTTCAGTAGTTGTCTTCTGCGACGTTGCTCCAGTTTTTCTAGACCCAACCTTTTTTCAGCATGTTCAAGTTCCTCATCCGACAATTTTCTCATTTTACCAGTGATGGTCATTACAGCCCTGTCTTGAAGACGTTGTAAACGATTAATGTCAGATGATTTGCCACTATCAATTAGCACTCCACAATATTCTAACGTGGAAAGAATATTCTGCTTATACACTAAGTTACTGGTTTTTTCATCCATACTACTTCTGGTTCTTTTGAGCATAAACAATTTTCGATTGGCCTGACTCACTAATTTGCTAATATGCTGGCTATAAGTCAGTTTGTTATCAAGCACCACACCTAGGTAATTATATTGTTCTATATATTTTATGTTCCATCTGTTATGTGTGTTTGTCAAAACATCCTTTTTTCTCTTATCCACAATCCTCATGCATTTAGTTTTCTTATAATTTACAAACATATAATTTAATACACACCAACCTGTCAATGTATCAATGGCTGATAGGTTATTTAAATGGGCTGTTTCACAAGTATTTCAGTAGTAAAAATTAAAGTCCAGCTCGCCTCTTCGACGCAAAAGTCAGGTCTTGCCCGGCTCACCAGCAAAACATTTACTACTAACTGCTATAAAAGAGACTTGATTATATTTGGTTGATTTGGAGCTGGTGAGCCGGGCAAGACCTGACTTTTGCGTCGAAGATGCGAGCTGGACTTTAATTTTTTACTTCTCGTGAGCGGAACATTCTAAACTCCACTCACTTCCTATGCCACAAACTGTTTTAAAAGAGATTCTATATAAATGAAAGTTTAATAGTTTTCAAGGTATGTCTATCTCACCACATACTCGTACAAATGAGTTAAAATGTTATGCAATTGATAAATAAAGAACACTAGAATTAAAGTCATATGAAAATTTTTATTTATCTTTACATCTTTACATCTTTACATCTTTAGATCATTTACAAATGAATCAAAGGTTATCTTTACTTTCCAGTTGAACCAAAGCCTGCTATTCCTCTCTCAGTTTGATCTAATGATACTTCTTCAATCAAATCAGCAATAAAAATTCTCTCTAAAATCATTACATCTTTACATCTTTAGGTCATTTACAAATGAATCAAAGGTTATCTTTACTTTCCAGTTGAACCAAAGCCAGCTATTCCTCTCTCAGTTTGATCTAATGATACTTCTTCAATCAAATCAGCAATAAAAATTCTCTCTAAAATCAACTGAGCTATTCTATCACCTTTTGCAATTTTAAACTCAACTTCACCAAAATTAAACAAGATAACGCATACATTCCCACGGTAATCCGGATCAATTACTCCGGCACCGACATCAATAAAATGGTTGTATGTAAGGCTTGATCGTGGAGCAATACGGCCATAGCATCCTTCAGGAAGTGCAATTTGAATATCAGTTTTAACTAATACTTTTGCTTTTGGAGCTATAACGTAATCATAAGCGCTGTATAAATCAAATCCAGCTGCTTTTTTTGAACCTCTTGTTGGAGTTATCGCCTCAGTACTTAATTTAGCAAATTTAAGTTCACGATTAGATTTCATTTTGGAATTGCAGATAACAAGACCTATATCAATCGTACTATAATCAGTAATCACAATATAATTTAAGGGAAGATAAGAGTCGAATGACTTAAATTACTTTTGATTATTTATCGGCTCATGAGTTGTGTAGATGGCAACCAAGTACAAACCAGTAACTAAGTACTTATAATAATTATAATCTCTAGTGACGTAGTCACTTACGTCAATACCTCATTATATACGCTAGGTGGCGCAAATGTCTAATTGATCAATTAAGGTCAAGTAATTCACAAGATGTCGTCACAACTACTCGCGGAATAACGTTGCACGTCAATTTAACAAAAGATGTTAACTAAAGAATCTTCAATTGAATTAAATATAAGAATGTAAAATAAACATCTTAAATATGCTTACGATACTATTTTTATAATCATAAATTTCAAAAGCACGTAAACATTCAGTTATTAAAACTACATTTTCAGGAACACCATTCCTACTCCAAATTACTTGAATGAAGCTCCTTACACATTATAATTTGTCAACCATTCACATTCAAACTAAGCGTTAATCCGATACGCCCTCTCAGTTGTCAGTAGGCTAGAGGTAATTTTTGATAGACTCGTGCTGGAAGTGTTGCAGGTCACGCACTTGGTTGCCCTTTACACAACCCACGAGTCAATAGACAAACCAAAGTTAATAGATCCAAACGAATATTTCCTACTCGGTTACTAGTAGTTATATTCGATAATTTGTCACGACGATAAATATTTCCTACTCGGTTACTAATAGTATTAATACTTGACAGATATATTCATCTTAATGGTATTATATATATATATATATATATATATATATTACTTAGTTACTGGTTTACTTAATCTAATATGTGATCTAAGTATTCGCTATGTTTACCATATATTATAAAAATAAAAACACAACAGCATAAATGTTGTTAAATTCCAATTTTATCATATACCATTGAAACATTACATTAAAATATGTTCGGACTGCTCTTAGCTTTATCATGCAAACATTTAGTTTCATAATTATACAAACAATTAGTTTCATAATCATCTCAAGTCTTGATTACAACAATCTTCAAACATCGTAGACGCACATCTTCTCCACGATCTTCAACCATATTTATAGCGCACCTGACACGATCTTCACCAGTCATGATTGAACCGCGCACGATCTTCACACCAGTCATGATTGAACCGCGCACGATCTTCAAACCAGTCTTGAGTGAACCGCACATCCTTCAAGTTTGCGCAAACATAATATAAATTCTACGAAGATGTCTCGGTAAAGATTATGATAATATTTAAGTTTGAGGAAAGCTTAGCTCTATTGCTACAGACAATCAAACTCCTGAGAATAATAATGTCAGATCAAACTTTCCTCTTATTTCAATATATGATCTTCACACATTAAGGAAAAGTTTGAAACATTATTACTTACAAACTTCCTTCTGAAGCGTAGCTCTATTGCTACACAGACAAACTCTCTCTGAGAATAATGTTGTCTGCATATAAGTAATAATGCATGCAACACTTATTACACAATTGTAAATCAAACTTTTCCTCTTACATGAATTTGTGGTCTTGGTCATTACCTATCAAGCTACAATGCAGATAGGTTTAGTTAAAATACATTTTCAGAAACTGAAATCACATGTATATAGTTTAAGGAAAAAGTTTGAAACATTATTACTTACAAACTTCCTTATGAAGCGTAGCTCTATTGCTACACAGACAATCAAACTCCTTCTGAGAATAATGTTGTCTGCATATAAGTAATAATGTCAACAAAATATATAATAATGCATATTACACTATTACACAATTGTAAATCAAACTTCCTCCTACATGAATTTACCAAACGGGTTGCAATATATTTGCAGAGGTTGACCTAATGTTAATATTTTGCTACAATGTATTTGCAAAGGTCGAACAATTCCCGTTAATAAGTTTCATCCGTGATTCAGAAACTGAAATATTCCTGCCAATAACAGGTCTCATTTTAGTTAAATACCAATACCTATCAGGTTACAATGCAGATAGGTTTAGTTAAAATACATTTTCAGAAACTGAAATCACATGTATATAGTTTAAGGAAAAAGTTTGAAACATTATTACTTACAAACTTCCTTATGAAGCGTAGCTCTATTGCTACACAGACAATCAAACTCCTTCTGAGAATAATGTTGTCTGCATATAAGTAATAATGTCAACAAAATATATAATAATGCATATTACACTATTACACAATTGTAAATCAAACTTCCTCCTACATGAATTTACCAAACGGGTTGCAATATATTTGCAGAGGTTGACCTATTCTTGTTAATATTTTGCTGCAATGTATTTGCAAAGGTCGACCAATTCCCGTTAATAAGTTTCAACCGTGATTCAGAAACTGAAATATTCCTGTCAATAACAGGTTTCATAAGGTGTGAAGCATTTACAAAAACCTTAGCAATATCAGGTTGCAATTCAGTAACTGAAAAATTCCTAACAATTACAGGTTGCATAAGCTGCGAAGCATTCGCAGAAACCTTTCCAATAACAGGTTGCATTAATTGATTATTAGACTGTAATTGTTGAGTTTCACATCTCAGAAATAACCTTGACATTTGTTTATATTCTCCAGTAATCACACAATTTAACAAGTATTTCTGCTGAGTTAAGTTTGGTCTTTTTATCTCAAGTACAATTACAATTAAGCTAAGAGCAGCCGATACACATAAACCACCAATACTTAATTTTGTTGATGGTTTAATTCCATTCGAATTGTTCTTATTAATTATATCCATATTGTTAATCTTATTACTCAAATAATACTTAAACATAGTTAATAATATTAATCTTAATCATATTTCTTAATCATGTTTTTAAAGATTCAATAACATCTTGCATATATTTAGAACATTGATAATGACATTCTAAATTATCAACATTACGTACAACTTTATCTATAGATTGTTTATTCAATCGTTCAACATAACGAGTAACAAAATCATCATTCTTCAAAGTATTTTTAGTAAATCTTTGCAAAATCTTTATAAGACTTTTACCTTTACATTTTTGAAACACATAATAAATAGTGTATTGCCCACACGCAGTTGAAAACAAACTTTGTAAAGTTTTAGAAGAATACTTAAATTTACATTTATCCTTATGTTTACCCTTTTGTAGAAAAACTAAAAAACTTTTTTTAAACGGAGGTAAACCATAAGAATCAAAATACTCTGGAACAGCTTTAGAAGATTTGAAAAAGAAAGCAACCCAATGTTCACCAGGTTTAAAACTTTCATCTGTATTAACTATAAATGCAGCAGGATACCTCACATTTCTTATATTTGATAAATTATCCGAAGAATAAACACCTTTAAAAATCTTAGACGTAACTATATTAGATTTTAAAACTCTATAAATATCTGATCCAAGCATACTTATTATTCCAGCACACTTAGTCAAATATTTATTTACTATTTATTTATTTACAAACAAGTAAGCAATCAAGAATGCATAACAACCTCAGGTTGATTTACAGGTCCGATTGCAAGCATGCTGTCATATTCATTAAAGAATACCATTACTATACCATGATTCTTAGGTTCTTTTAAAGTTGCTATTACATTAATAGTACCATTTTCTGATAATTCAAATGAATTTGAATTTGGTAAACTTTTGCATAAATCAAAACAATATAATGTGTTACCATTTTTAAATTCTTCAGGAGTTATACTTATAGGATCGTTCTCAAAAAGTCTACCTGTAGCATAAAGCATTGCCATATAAGCTTCATAAAATTTATCAGCGTCAAAGTCACACTTCATTTCATAAAAAGGAGAAACATCTTCACCCTTTTGTATAACAATGTCTGTCAGTCCAAAATTTTGAAAATAGAATGGATTATGTTTCAAATTTCCATCAAACCCACGTGCATCTATAAAACCAACTATAATTCTTTTTGGTAATTCATCGTTTGAAATCATTCGATTTTCTTGAAGAATACTTTTGTTAGGAGCTTGAGTTGAATATTTTACCTCAACTCGCCGAAAAGGAAATTTCATAAAATTATCTGGCTTTCTACTATTCTCTATTTCATCTAAAAATGTGTCTTCTAATGTCCACCTTTTTACTTGAAGAATTGCTTCTTCAATTTCAATTTTATATTTTGCATCTTCAATTTTGGCCATCAATGCAAAATCTGGATCATTTCGTATTAACCTTACTTTCATATCAATATCTCCAGGAAATTTCTTTTGCTGATTAAACAAATCATTGTGAATTTTACAAATTAACTGAAAACTTTTCCCATATTGAGTTTTTTCAAATCTCTTTTTAGCTCCCTGGTTATGCGCAGCATCAAAATTTGAAACTTCATTAAAATCTTTTGTATCTTTATGATAACATGTCAAGTCACCCCAAGATTTTAAGACAGATTCTCTAAAAGATAAAAGATTTTCAATATATGCCTTATAGGGATAAAGGTTATTACTTGATGAAACCAATTTATTTCCTATATACAATTGAACTTCTTTGAACAAAGCTCCACTGAAATAATTTGCAGGAAACACCTTTGACAAATTTGGAATAGGACCAACTGCACCAGTTTGTTGATCCACAGCTGGTGCAGCAGGAGCAGTACCGTCAGAATTTAAAATTTTTATTTTTAATTGTAAAAAACTTCGAAATAAATCAATAAAATCAGCTTTATTTGACTTCAAGGCAAACTCAATTGGACCGCCTTGACTTAAAGAGCTTATAGGAAAAACTTTAGAATAAAAACTTTTACGTGCAGTTGTATCTGTTGGTGGAACATTATAATAATCAAAACTATCATCTACACAAACACAAGACTCATTAAACATAGACATTTTAATTAAACTCAAAATTTCAGCAAATTATAGGATCAAAAATAATTGATATAAACATAACATAACATAAGATAAAGTGTATCTCAGGCAGATTTCCTTGAATTATATTTAACTAAAAATATCTTTATTTCTATTTGATCTCTTATTTGTAGTATTTTTTCTTGTTTTCCTTCTTTTCTTAGGAACTTCATCATATTCCTTTCTCCTTTTTCTTCTATTTTCATACTCACCATCATCTGCATCATTAAATCTATTCTTAGCTTTAGATGCTAAATAATTAATAGAATCTGAACCTAATTGTTTAAACTGTTTAGTAGCCTCATCTTTAAATGCATCTTTAATACCTTTTCGATTCACAATAACATCTTTAACTATATTTTGACCACCCTTTATTGCACTTTTTAAAAAATGCTTTTTAGCAGATTCAAAAGCTGGTAACGCCATACCAGAAAGTCCCTTTAAAAGAGAGCCGAATATATTTCCAATGCCATAACCTCGTTGATGCTGAACTCCAATATATGGAGGAATAAATGTTGCATACCCTCCTTTCTGAGTCTTTGCATTATTTTTAAAGAAATTTCTATAATGCCCAACATAATCTTTTCCACAATACTTTTGCATTCTTATTTCATAAACCTAACATAAATTTACTGAGATTTATTACTTAATGAAATTATTCATAATGGTCTGAAAGTGATAATCTTAAAGTAATTTCAAGTAGGTCAAGATTCACTTTCTAAGGCTTCCAAGATTCCCATTTTAAAGTTCGTTTAATTGGTCTACCAAATGATGATGTTCGTTCTGGACTTGGAACTGAAACTTCCTCATCTACATTACTTGTAACATTAGTTACCTTTCTCTTTTTTTTCTTTTTTTCCTTTTTTCCTCCAGTTTCTTTGGATTTACGTTTAACTAAATCTAATTTTGGAGTAACAAATTCTTCATCTGATGTAGGACTTGCTACTTTCTTATGAAATAATTCTTCCTTATCTGATTCAAAATCACTAACACCAAACTTAGGTGGTTTCTTCTCAACTATTTCTCCCACATGAACACCAGCTTTACCCTGATTTAAATTTTCATTTTTATCTTTCATTAAGTAAGGAGTATTAAGTGCATCAGAAATCCAAGCTCTATTACTTTCTTCGAAAGGATATTTACCTACTGAAACTGGAGAAGACTTTTTAGGAATACGTGGAAAATATTCTTCAATTTTTTTAGTAGGTCTAGGTTTAGGTAATTCATCTTTTTTTTCTGGAAAACGCGAAAAGTATTCCATTATAGATGAAGCTTTCTTCGATCTTAACTTTATCCAAGATTTTGGAATATTTATATCCATTAAGAAATCCCACACTTTATCAGCTCCTACTGGTTGCGCTTTAAATTCTTTTGATTTAGAAAAATATTGCATTAATTTAATAATATCTGAACCGTTAATTACTTCATCTCCTAATGTTAATTGTCCTTTTTCATCCCATGATGCAGATTTATTTTTCATTGCTTTTAAAATGCTACCAACATTTGGCTTCTGTGATAAAGTTATTCTTTCTAAAATTTCCTCAATTGTTAATTCATTTTCATCAAAAATATTTGTATGCTTACTCCTCATAGTTTCATAATCTTGAGGAATATATGATGAAAAAGTAGGATAACTTTGTCTTTGAAACATACGTTCCTGCATTAATTCATTTTGTCTAGATAAAACATAATTATCTTTCTTTGTTTTTTCATCAAAATTACAACTTTTAAACATTACATATGGTATAATAACACTTTCTTTAAAAGAAGCCATCTGAGCTATTTATAATAATCTTGTAATACCAATATTATCCAGTTTAACCTTAAGTCAATTAATCATTATGATAAAATTTTACCAATCTGCCCCACTTTACTAAGTAATCCACCTGCAACTGGCATAATAAATTTAGATAAAAGACCTAACACTGAAGGTAAGATAAATGGAAGAAAACCACCGTCTTGTTTTAAAGTATCTTTTCGCTTCTTCAAAGAAAGATTTTTTCTTAGTAAATATCTCATAACCTCTTTAAACTTCTTTACTTTTTCAAACTGTGACTTAGTCAATTTAACGTTACCTCTCAAAACATTATGAATACAATCACAAATTGAAAATATATCGTTAGCATCTGCTAAATCTAAAATTTGATTTCTTTTCTTTACACTATGGCCCGCACAACAAAGTAAAGTAAGGTAATGTCTATGTACATAAGCACTGTTCTTACATTTACTTTGTCTCTGCTTTTTCTTTTGAGGTGATTTTTTCTTTTGCGGAGCCATCAACTTCTTTTGTGGTGCCATAATATCCAAACAAATTACTTTTCAAAGATTAACCTTATCAATCTCAACACTATTTAACTTGAGGAATAAAAACATGCTGCACTAAACCAAAAATATTTGCACGAAGCATTGCATTTTTAGGTGTCTTTTGATGGCCATCAATGAAAAGGTAACCATGAGGTTTATTCACAGCATGTTCAAATATATTAACAAAACTACGCTGATTCTTTGGCATAAGCTTTCTAGCAAGAGAATAAGGAATTGTTTGATCAAGAGGCGAATTAAAAATACACAAATAAGTGGCATTTTTTGAAAAATTCTTTCTTTCTTTTCCATCTTGAAATAAATTCTGTGTTATAAATACAATACTAACATTTTCATGATGCGATCGTTTTGTAAAAAATTCTGAAATCAATTTGTTATTACCACATTCGGCCATTAAATCATCAAACACAACAAGACCCTCTTTGCTAGAATCTACAAAATTATCAAAAGAATCAGGTAAACCCTGATGAAATTGTACATTTTTCTCTAACAAATATTTATCATGCGGAAATGTTTCACCATAAAACCAATGAATATATTCAAAATCTTTATCTATTAACCTATCACTATTCTTAAGCAAATCAATCACAAAAGTAGTCTTTCCACAATTACTAGGACCAGCAATAATCATTGAAAACGGAGTTTTCAATCTTGCATCAAAAATATTAAAATGCTCTTCCGACGACATAACTATGCCCCTACAACTTTAGCTATTTCCTGAATATAAGCTACACCTGTTAATATCTGATTATCTTTATCTTGCAAAACAAATGTAGCTGGTCTTGTATTAAGAATATAAGCTATTTGAAAAATTTCTTTTTTCCAATTTGATAAAAATCCTCTCTGAAATGCTTTTCGATATTTAGTTAGTCTCACTTTATCACCGACTTTTAAGCCTTGATATCTTTGTTTACTATATAAATAATCTTTATATTGTTTTTCCCATAATTCCTGCTCATTTCCTTGATTTACTTCAATTGGACTTACACCTAACGTTCTATGACAAGATCGATTATAACCATTAACAATATTTTGTAGAATATCAACGTATTTTCTTGTCTTCTTAGCTTTCATATATCTAAACAGTCTATTTTTAAATGTCCTAATAAACCTCTCTACAATAGCACATTTTGGATCTTGAAAAGTTGAAAACTGTTGAATATTGTTCTTTTTTAAAAAATTGCTAAAAACCCCTTTAAACTCTGAACCAGAATCAGTTTGAATTAAACGAGGTTTAACCCCTGCTCTTTGCAATATTCTTTTAAAAGCAAATAATGTTTCTGAAGACATTTTAGTTCTCATAGGTTCAACATAAGCAAACCTAGAAAAACAATCAATAGCAGCTAAAATATTAGTATAACCATCATTATCATTTCTCAATTTAGGAATTACCATTAAATCTAATTGCCATTGATCATTTCTTCCACGTACAATTATTTTTCGTCTTTGAAAATTTTTCTGAACAGGTTTAAATGAAGTATATGTCTCGGTATTTTGTAAAAATGTTTTAACATCTTTCAAAGTAATAGTTGGATTAATAGCTTTTGCAGATAAATATAATTTTCGAATAGAAGAAAATGAAGATGAATGTAAGGGATTGAAATATATAGATGCTAATAAATCCCTTTTATTCAAATAATCTTCCATTTTACTCAATTAAAGCAATTATATTTCAAACTAAGTATTAAACAATCACAAGCAAAACTTAATTACTATTGCTCAAGCTAAGCTTAATATACTATTGCTCAAGCTAAGCTTAATATAAACAACAATCACATGCTAAGCTTAAATACAATATATACAAAACTCACATTCTTTCACTGATTTTTTCAAATAGCTGGTAGGATGAAGCTGGCTATCCAAACATTTACATCCCATTAAACACTATTTGAAACTCAGATCTAGAACATGATAGTAAATTAAAATATATAGTGCTCCGGGAGTCCGTAAGCACCTCAGCGCTTTCACGCTGAATATAATATAATATTATAATATAATATGATTTATCCTGACTTTACTAAGTTAGGATTCATTGCTAAAGTCTCCCCCCCTTTAGTTTTAACAAAAAAAAGTGGAATACAACCATAAATTTGTGCCTGTCTTGTCAACCTCTGTTTTGGTGGAACTCTAGGCTTTCTCGGTGCACTCTTTGCTTTGTTTGGAGCCCTTCTCTTTGGAACTGGCTCATCATTTACATTATCTTTCTTCTTCTTATAAACTCTCTTCTTAATCTTTTTTGGAGCAACTTCATCCTCACTAACTATTTTCCTCTTTGTTTTCTTTGGAAGATTAATAACAAGATCCTCATCATCTTCACTCATATCTTTAGTCTTCTTAATCTTTTTTGGAGCAACTTCATCCTCACTAACTATTTTCCTCTTTGTTTTCTTTGGAAGATTAATAACAAGATCCTCATCATCATAATCATCTTCACTCATATCTTTAGTCTCCCTCTCCTTTTCTCTATCCTCATCTATAAGCTCATCTTCACTCTCACTCTCTTCTAAATTTGTCATCCTCGCTGATGCAACTTTATCCTTCTCCTTCACATACTTATTTTGACATGAATTACATCTTTTATCATCCAAAGTAAAATATTTTGGATGATCATATGGTAAATGACACCTAATACATTCCTTAAACATTCCTTCCTCACAGATCTCACAATATTTTTTACCGTCAACAAATGGACGATCATCGCCGCAATAATTACAATTTTGTAAAACCATAATGATATATAGCAAATAATATAATATCATATAATAATACTTTACCTTTGTAAGTTGAATATGCTTGATACTTTACCTAATGTTGAATATGCTTGATACTTCAGTCATACTAACCTAATCACAGAAACATTTATTCATCATTTGCCATATCTTCCTGCCTTCTACGCCTAAGATCTATTAATCTTATATGTTCTAGCTCCTCAGGTGTAAACTCATCATCATCATCACTATCTCTCTCCATTAAAGCTATCTTACATAGTCGTTCTTTTTCTAATCGTTTCCATTTTGCTATGAACATATTACTGATTAATCGTTGTTCAGGTGTCATCTCCCAATCACTATCACTATCACTAGTATTATCTTGCATATCCTTTTCAATCAAATCATTGCTCTTTAAAATACTAGAATTATCTGGCAAATCCTTTTCAGTCTTGACTGGATCACTCCTTAAAATACTAACATCTTCAGATATTTCCTCATTATAATCCAAAAAACCCTCATCAACATTTGCAATCACTTCTTCCATTTCCTTATCATCACCATCATCATCATCCAAAATAACAGTAGTAGTCACTTTAGCCTTGTCTTGCTGATAACATGAATCACATCTTTCATCATCCATATTAAAATTATACGCATAATCATATACTAAACCACACTTAAAACATCTCACAGTCCTATATATTGACGATAAACTCTTATCTCTACAGGTCTCCATTATGTTAATATCATTCACGCTTAAACCTATCTTATCCTAACCTTGTTACAAATCTACCCTATCACAGCTACAAATCTACCCTATCACAAAGTTATTTCTCTAAGAACTCTCCTCCTCTTCCTCCTCTTCCTCATCAGCAGAAGACATATCCACTCTCGCAAGCTTAGTTGGTCTACTCTTACGTTGCTTCTTCTTCTTCCTCTTTTTCTTCTCAGATATATCCTCATCATCACTACTTAATACAACACTAGAAGATTCTTCATCCTTTCTCCCCCTTATCTCTTCTTTTAACACAGCACGAACTTTCTTTATTTTCTTTTCTACCTGCTTTTTTAATCCGAACAATTCTTTAATTTCTTGTCTCGTAAATGACAAATTTTTAGTTTTATACAAATCATTAATATGTACATAAACCTCATCTTTAAAATCTGTTATATCTAGTCGCTTCCTTCTCCCAAATGAAAAAACAAAATGCCTATTAGACTTTTCCCTTTCTTTATCCATTTTATCCACTAACAATTATAATAACAATAAGTTACTATATTAGCAATAAGTATACTAATTAGTCCAAACACAAAGTAATAATCAGTCCAAACACAAGTAATCACAGTCTAATTTTTCACTAATATCATTATCATCTTCAATGTCCTTATATCTCCTTTTCCGAATTTTTATTTTATAATTACCATAAGCTAAAGTATCTATCCCATCAGAACACAACCACCTCTTATCTTCAAATGGAGACAAAGCTGATTTATGTTCCTTTACTGTATATACCTTTTGTTTAAAACTTTTTATTGTATGAAAAGTAACTGAAGTTCGTTTACATTTAAATAAAACTTTTTTAAATTCAGAATGTAAAAAATCTTCAACGCAACTTCTTTTTATTCCTTTAACTCTCTTTATAACCTTACCACTATCCAACAATATAGAATACATTTTAGGCCTTAAACCAACAAACTC
The DNA here is from genome assembly GCA_936440205.1 of Lepidonotus clava. Taxonomy (NCBI): domain Eukaryota; kingdom Metazoa; phylum Annelida; class Polychaeta; order Phyllodocida; family Polynoidae; genus Lepidonotus; species Lepidonotus clava. The sequence continues at coordinate 28,671,896 of OW387140.1, forward strand.
AAGTATCTTTTTCCCTGCAGTTTCATCTTTAAATTTCCCTAAAACTTTAAAATTTTCCTTACTAAACAAAACATTATTTCTATCCAAATTTGAAAAATCAAAATTATTCCTTATTTCATAAAGAAGTGCATCGAAACGTTTATGAATAATCTTATACATCAATGAATCTGTATCTGTATAAAGAAGTTGTAATGAACCTAAACCAAATGTTTTTAACATAACATTGTAATGAAAATTAAACATATGCATTTTTGACAAATCCAATATAGTAAAACCTACATAAATCGGCTTATCTAACTTCAGTTCTGCTTTCCTATACTGGACACCTACAAATTTCGAATTAAATATATGTAATGATTGAAAAGTTGGTTTCTTTATTATATTTAAACATCTCTTTTGATTTGACGTTAAAACCATCTTAACCCTTCGTTTAACATTCTCCATACATTTGCCGAAAGTAGAATTATTCATTAATTTGAAAAATTCTTTATCAAAATCAGATGTTGACTCCTTTCTTTTCTGATTATTAAATTCAATGTATGGCTTCATCCAGCAAGATTGTTTGAAAGATAAAATTCTATGAATTTTTTCAATTGTCAGTCCCAGCTGCAAGTATAACTTTAAATTTCTATAATGTAAAATATACCTCTTCTTTTGTGATAACGTTGAAATTAACTTAACGGTACTTTTAGTATAATTAATATCAAACTCTTTTAAAACAGAAATTGCATAGGGCGAAAGCTGACTATAATCAATACTTATCTTCTCTGGCGCCAAAGGAAACATGTTATGTAAATCATGCAACTCTATTGGATAATTTAAAGTAACTTCTAATACATATCCTATTGGTGCTGAATCTTCTATTTTCAAAACATCAAAACTACAATATTTCTTAGGATCTATCCAAGCAAAATCTTTAAAAGGTAAAGGTTGAACCATAGCATAACCATACAAATTATTAGCATCAACATAAAGTATATGTTCCCCCTTGTTCTTAACTTTAGCAAACCTTTTCATAACATTTGTTATTCCACCTCGAATACCCTTTTCAAAAAATTCATACATGTCATATTCCGTTAATAAATCAAACTTAACTCCAGTAAACTTTAACATCGCGTCATAACTCAAAGATGGTGCTGTTAAATACTTCGCAGGGTCTAAAGAATAAAAATCCAAAGACTGCTCCCTAAATGATTCAAATACATCAGCTAATAGTAAAACATCTATCTTCAAATATTGTTTCAAATAATCCTTTATTGTCTTACATTTTAAAATTTTAAACATTTCTAAAGCATGATAATAATCTTTTGATGTAATATGTTTATTTGTTAATGAATTAAAGAAAGCTTTACGTGAAGGTAACTTACACTCGTCTAACTTTTTCCATGAGTCTATATAATCATAGCACATAACCCCTTTACGCATTACATAAGGTAAATATTTCTCATTTGGAAAATATTTCTTTGTTTCCTTTAAATCATTTACATCTTTTTTTACTAATAAATCTGCTAGATTAGAAAGAGAATTTGGTAAGAATTGAAATGAATCAATAAAGTAAAAACTATCAAAAAACATTGTCAGAAACTTTTCTGAAGATTTTGGAATAACAGTAATATCATCTGCAATAAACTTATAAATATTCTGCACAACAAAATGTAAATCATAATTCATACAATTATGCATAACGATTGGGATTTTAAACAAAGGGAATTTAAGTGCACTATATGTTAAATTACATGTATTACATGCGTAATTGACATCTCTTCCTTTCCCCTCTCTCCCTAAATGAGCATGATCTATTACTTTTTTCATCCCCTTCCTAAATTTAATGCCGCATAGATAACAGCATGTTTGCTGTGAAAGATGCAAAATATCTGAAGGTGTTAAATTTAATGGTTTCCTATTTTTCTCAAATATGTATGAAATTTCTGCCCTCATTTGATAAATATATTCTATGAACTTTTTAATAACATTTGGTCCAACATAAATAAAAGGTGGTTTTGAATATTCAGAATATTTTGATAAAAGTATAGCTCCCACTGCATTAAGGTTATGCTCTGTTTTCAAAGTTGATTTACCTTTCTGTTTATTCAAAGCAACATTATATGTTTCAAAATCTGCATAAATAATAAAATGGTTTTTAATTTGTTTAGCATAATTCACAAAACGAGCTCTTTCTCCCTGTAACGGCATATGATAAAGTTGACCAGTAAATACTTTACTTGTACAATCAGCATTTTCATGAAGATTAAATGATGTTTTGTTTGAAAATGAAATAAGACATTTTTTACAGAAATATCTTGATTTCTTCCAAAAAAATGGAGTAAGAAATGAACTAATATTCCTAATCAACATATAATGATTATTATATAAAAGTAAATTAACATGCTTCTTATGATTACTTTTTTCAAAATTCACTGAAATATACATAGGAAAAGGAACATACGTAAGAGATACAAAATGTATACCAAAAACGTTTATAGTTATACCATTTTTCTTTTCAAATCTTGGTATTTCACTTAATTTTGTTGGAAATGAAAGACCAGATAAATCTAAAGTAGAAACCATATCAAGATAATTTGAAAATCTGCTAGGATTCTTACATTTCTTAAAGGCAGCTAATACACAATAAACAAAACATCTATTATCTTCACATAATATATTAACAAGTGAATGCTTATTAGGAAGTGGAAGAGATATATATGCACACCCGCCAAAAGGATTAAACCTATAAACTGATAAACGTAAAAGTTGAATTTCTTTCAAAAACCAACCTGACCCCATCTGAATAAACCCATCAAAAAATGCTAAAATTAATCTTTTAGCTTCATTAAGTTTATCTTTAATAGAATGGAAAGTCAACAACTGAGTAACACGACTCTGAAACCATGGTTGACATTCAAAGTACTCTTCAGTATCTACCTTATATTTACCTAATAAAACCTTTAAAGAAAGTTGAAATTTGATACCTCCATGCCGAGAAAGCTCTTTCACTAGTTTCTTATACAAAACTTTAGATTTTAAATACAGATATAGCTCAATATCTATACGCTTTTTCTGTGGAACAAAATCATAATCAACTAAGAGGTTATTTAAAGCCCTACGTCTCCTCACTAAATCTTTATTTAAAACCCTTTTAGGCCTCATATCAATTTTCCTTATACGTTAAGTAAAAATACATTCTCTTGCTTGATCTGAATAGACTTCAACCTGAACATACTTCTCTGATCAGAATTATCAATAATTCCAATCTCTTTATATCTATCATAAGGTAATTTTTATATCTCAAGTCTCCTAAAATGCAATGTAAGTGATACATTACCATACTCAAATTCAACAGGTTTTCCTTGATCAGTTCTAATAACAATTTCTATCTCTTTCAATCTATCATAAGCTAATTTCTTATATAAAGGAAAATCATAACGATGCTTCACATTATCTCCAAACTTGCCAAACGCTTGAACAGTTCTTAATAATTTGGTTTCAACATTGCCTACAAATTCATAATCAACAATATCTGAATAAATATAAATATTTGTTGAATCTGTAGGAAAAACAGGAATACCTAATCCAACATATTCTGTTCCATATTGAGCCTGTATAACTTGATTATATGCTCCTCCCTTATCCAAAGCTAATACATCATTAAAACCTCCAACAGTACTACCTAACCTATTACCTTTAAATTCGCATAAATGTCCCCAATTTATAACTCCTTTACATTGATCTAAACGCAAAACTTGAGCTAAATATGTTGACAAAAATACGGTATCACCAGTTCCGACATACAATGAGCAAATCAAATTTTGATCATCAACATAAAGTTTTGTCCACCTCCGATAATTAAGATAACCTTCACTCCCCTCCGATGCAGTTTTATCTGCTTTTATAAATCTATCATTCATTTCTTTTATTAATGACTTTATTGTATAATTTCCAAACTTATGAGCAAAAGATTTGGTAACCCTCTTAATTGAAGTCATATCTACTTGATCTATAGATTTAATTACACGAAAACGAGGATCTTTTAATTTAAAAATATCTCTACTTAAAACCCAATTTCGACCTTGTTCTGGATGTCTTGGCACATTATACCAGGATATTGGAAAGTCTATCTCGACTAATGCCACTTCCCAATAACCCTTACATGTTTTTTCAACAGGTAACTCAGTAAAAAAATGGCTTGTTAGATTATGTCGTGTAGGATGAGTAACATTTGATACTAAAGATAAATAAAACCCATCAACTATCTTCCCAGTCATTATTCTATTATAAATATTAACTACTTTCTTACATTAACCTATATTAACTAATTCACATACTTAATTAATCTCAAAGCAATTTATAAATAGTTAAATATGCCTTAAAACTAAAACCGTTATATTGATCTTCCTTTAATAAAATCAAAACAATTTACCTGTCAAATAAAAACTCTGAAGAATATTTCTGAATATGTCTTAAATGATCTGGAACATAACTTAACCTTTCTTCAATACAATGCAATCTAGATCTATTATCTAAAATAGGTCTTCCTTCGCGCCATTTAGTTCTACATTTAAAACAATAAACTTCCATATCATAACTTTGAGAAAGAAATCCTTCAAAACAACCTGCAATATGAACTGGTCTAAAACAACATTGAAGGAAAACCATCTCACAATTTGGGCCTTTATAAGAAAAAATAATTGGAAACGAACAAAATAAACAATGCACATCAAATTTTGAAAAAATCAATCTTCTATACCGCGATACATCCCTCAATTTCCTATATAATGCTCTCATTGCATGTCTCTCTCCTTTAATATGGATAAGTCTAACAAGATAAATTATATAATCTTCTGGCGTACCTAAATAATTTGATATTGAATTCAAAATACTCTGAGTATATTTGTCTTTTATGCCAAATAAATAACAACTCATTTTTAAAGTAGTTACAATTCTCTTCTTACTTGTCCACATAGTACTTTGAATATAACTCAAAATAGCATCACAATGGAAATAAGATGAAAAAAATAAAAGTGCTTGAACAGAAAATTCATTAAACATTCGAAACCAATCTTCTTCGACATGTTCAGAAATAACCTTAATTATTCCAATACACTCCTGTTCTGATAAACTATCTTGTTCTGGAATTTCAATTACTAAAGGAAGATCAATATTACCTGCATAGAAAGAAACCAAAGCTGAAAAGTACAAACAACTTTGCATAAGTTGGAAAAAAGCTAAAGAACACATTCTCATCTTGTACTCACAATATTACGTCGCTTGAAATTTCCTAGAAATGGTAGAATAATTTCTTATAGGCGGTGGAATAAACAAATGACTTTTTGGATTATAATTTGAATGAAAACGTAATTTATGTAAACGTAATAACGAAAATGACAATAACTCTTTATTACACTCGCTACATAAAATTAAATTTTTTTTTTTTTTGGACCTCTCTTATCTTTTGTAGCTTTAATCAAAGGCTGAGCACAATGTACAGGACAACATAAGCAAGTTTCAATATTTCCTGGCAAAAGATTATTTTGAATAACTAATGCATGTTTACGTAATCGGTCAGTAATTTCAACAAATTTTGAAATATTAGCATCAATCTTTTCCTTAGATTCTTGATACATCACTGAACATGTTGAAAAATCTTGAAGATGTTTTCCACTTTCACTTACATTAACTGATATATTTTTCCTCTTACTTGTTTTATTTTCCTCAAACTCTTTACCAAAACAATTCTTATCTATTTTCCTTTGTCCTATTTCTTTACCTTCATCTACAAAATCATTTTGACTTTTATCAAAACTTTGTTGAGTCTCTTTTAATCTGTTAAGCTCAAATAGGAAATCATTAACCTTTTTGTCACTTATCTGTTTATTAACCTCTTCAACCTCCTCATATTCATCTGTATCTGATACACACAAATCATCATTTACACTAGAACAATCACTATTAACATTCTTACATTTTCGCTTCAATTCAATATCTTCCTTTTTTCTATCTTCATCTGATTCAGATGAATCACTTGAAGATAACCTCTCTACACTCTTATATTGTTTACCATTTATCTTTCTTTTCTTATATGATTTTTGTAAAGATTTCTTAGTAATCAAATCTTCATTAGTTGAAAATTTTGATGACTTATGACAGCCTAAATTTGTTTGAACAAATTTATTTTGATCTTTATTCCACTGAATAACCAAAGGTAAACCCTGTCTAAATAAGTGGTCAAACGGTGAAAAATGATTAGATCGACCAGAACCAGTATATACTACAATACTTAATTTTAAAATATCTACAAGCTTCTGCAAAATAACACTCTGAAAAGACCGCAACTCTAATCTTAAATTCTCTTCATCACTAAAAATAATCAAATAAGCAACATTCCTTGTTGCTTGACTACTCTTTAAATGTTCAAGAAGAGTAGCCTTTAATTCCTCCTTAAATATATTTAATTTATTTTCACTTATAAATTGCTCTTTCAACTGCAAAAAAATATAATGAAAAGGATGAGTATCATCAACTTTTACTTTATGCCAAAACTGCTTATTATCAGAATTAACTTTCAATAAAAACCCCACCACTAACAATAGCAATTCATCTAAAATGCTGGCCATAAGTTAAATATCTAGATACCTAAATAGCAGGTCCTAATATCATTACAAACTTCAGAAAAATATAAAACATTACTTGTTAAACAACTACCTTTAAAAGTATGTGAAAATGTTAAAATACAATTACTTTCAAGCTTATTCAAAATTAAACGAAAACTTGAAAAATATGATGAGCCAGTTCCTGTATATGGTAGCCAAACAGAATCACTCGAATTTGACTCTTTAATCTCAAAACTATATTTATCTGAAAACCTTTCCACTATCTTAAAACAAAATTCCATAAAACTTTTACTCCTTTCTGAAACAAAAATTATTTGAAAAGTTATCTGAATATTCTTTGGCGTTATAAAAATAGAAATATCATCTGCTACCTCTTCACATGAACAATATAATTCAATAAAATCATAAACTTCTAAAGCTAATTTAGAAATATCAGATAATAAACTTGAAAAATTCCTCCTTAAATAAATAGTACAAAATCCATGCTTTGTTACTTTTAATGTATAAGATTTTCTTTTAAATGTTAAAGATCCTCTATAAAGAACAGTTGAAACATTAATATTTCTATGAATTGCAAACAAATCAAAATTAATTTTCGGATAAAAATTGACTTTGAAAATAACTAAATTTATACTATAACTTATCTGCATCTATAAACGACACACCTAACCTTAAGCAAATTTTACCTACAATAGTTATATATTGCTATATATTTCATGCATATATTTCATACTGAACTACAATTAATCACTATCTGAATAACAATCTCAACTATATTTTCCTACGACGCTTATAAGCTAATCTATATTTTTCATGCCGCACTACAATTAAATAAATCTGAGCAATTTTGATAAAAAATTCTGAATATCCTAACATGTACTCTGATGATCGAATCAGAAACTCTGCTGGATTCATTCGACAAAACTCAAATATTCTATCATTAATATTCAAAATTTCACGTTTAGTTAGAATCTGATGAAACCTAAAAAAACCTGTATAAGATTTCTTACAACAAAAAAGATCCAGCAAATGATAACACTGCGCACATTGGCAAATTCTTTTTCTAAAACGTTTTGAAGTATTTGAATAAATATATTTATAAAAATAAAATCTTCTTCTCATGCCGTAACCTAGCCTGAAGTTATTGAATATCCAACATGCTTTATAATGACTGAACAAAAGAAAGCACAATGGATATATAATAAACTTCGTTGCAATTCAGCAAAATTAACCAATTTATCTTTTTCTGACTTCCTATAAAATGATAATATTTTGAAATTCTCTTTTAAACCAATTCTTTTTGAAATTATTTTACCCCTAAAACTCAATAAAATAAAATGACAAGATTTCTTACAACAATAAAGATCCAACAAATGTTGACACTGCGCACAATGACAAATTCTTTTTCTAAAACGTTTTGAAGTATTTGAATAAATATATTTATAAAAATAAAATCTTCTTCTCATACCACAACCTAACCTGAAGTTATTGAATATCCAACATGCTTTATAATGACTGAACAAAAGAAAGCACAATGGATATACAATAAACTTCGTTGCAATTCAACAAAATTAACCAATTTATCTTTTTCTGACTTCCTATAAAATGATAATATTTTGAAATTCTCTTTTAAAGCAATTCTTTTTGAAATTATTTTACCCCTAAAACTCAATAAAATAAAATGACAATGAGGAATTAATTTTAAATGAAAAGAAAAAAGATATAAACTTATACAAGTTGGACAATTGCACTTATATTCTATAACCAATTTCTTCAACCGCTTAGATTTATAAAAACAAAGATAAGACTTGAACTGAAAGCGCTCAAAAGATTTCATTCAAAACATCGCATACTAAAATGGCATAACAACAATACATTCACTTAATGTTGAAACTAAAGAATATCCGACATGCTTTGTAATAGCAGCAGAAAAAAAAGCATAATGAGCAAACAATAAACTATTATAATATTCAGCTACATTATCATAATTCTCTTTTATTACCTTTTTATAAAATGAACATATCTTTAAATTTTCATTCAAAGCAATTCTTTTTGAAATAAACCTGCCTTTAGAATAAAGTAAAATAAGATGGCAATTAGGAATAGGATCAAAAAGTGTAAAATAAAGATACAAACTAATACAAGTGTGACAACAACACCTTATTTCAGTAACTGTACCATTCAGCCTCGTAATTTTATCAAAATCAAGACAAGTCTGATATCGAAACGAACTAGATGGTACTAAAACATATGTCGCTTCACTTGTCATCTAAACAAAGTATAAATGACGCATGGCTTATAATGTGAAAACAAAAGTAAGCAAAATGCAAATAAACCAAAAGCTGAATATCAGCTATAAATCTCTTATATAGTGGAGTTTTCTTATAAAATGTTAATAATCTAAAATTTAAATTCAAAATATATCTTTTAGAAACAACTTTATCCTTTAAAGATGTTAAAATAGGAATACAAGGTGGAACCAATTCAAAATCTAAAGAATAAAAATGACTAGCACAAACTTTACAAAAACAACGATTTTCTTTACATGAATTCCCTGACCTCTTCAATTTATAAAAATAACAAAATTTACACTTTGACTCAGAAAAATTTAATACTAATGCAGTACTCATTAATACAGCTAAAACTAAAAGCAGAACCCATTAATAAAGCTGACTAAATTTCAGTATATAGCACATTAAAACCTATATGATGTCTAAACAATACTACAACCGTTGACAAATATGCAAATTCATCAAACTCCTCGGATTGTGACTCAGCAAAATTCAGAATTTCTTCTTTTAAAATCCAGGGTAATCCTAAAGTGTCTAATTCATCTTTAGTAATTTTAGGAGCAATATTCACAATTGTTTCTAAACATAAATCTTTTAATGTTATCTTGTTATATAATTTTGAATTAATCTCTTGAGCTAATGTCGCGGCTTTAACAACATCTGAAAAAGTAACTAAACTATCACAAGGACAAATTTTAAGCAACTCCGAATAAAAAGAACACCGCTTAATAATTTTGACAATAACCCTACAAAAAAAACAAGAACACTTAATACCAAATTCGTTTACAAAATCTATAACAATACTCATTTGTAAATATATACTATTATACTTACTGCTTAATTCCTTCAGCTTAAACTAGCCAACCAGCACTGCACGATCTAAACAAACACCAAAGACCTCTGTTAGAAATTCATTATCTTAATCCACAGAGGGCGATACATTTCCAAACCTAAACAATTATTCGATAGATGGCAGCACATTTACAAAACCTTTACCGACATTAACATTCACCAGAGGGCAGCAATTCAGCAGATGCACATAATGACTAAACCTAATACTTCTGCCCCTAGATAAATCTTGCCCTAAGATTAAGATAAAGCAAACAAAATAAAACGCTAATACTTGATAGAATGCCCCACAAAGATTATACTCAGAATCAAACCGTCAAGCACTCAAACCAGCAGCAGCCTAGAGCCTAACCTAGAGCCCAGAACACTACAAAATGACGAAAATTCTTCTTATAAGCCTAGTTTTCTTAATGATTTGTACGAAAATATGCACCACGTGCACTGTACAAAACAACTGTGAGACCATTACAGAACCAGGAATTTTAGAATGCAGTTGCATTCCAACACATCTATCGATTGAAACAATCCAAGCAGAACTACTGAAATTGGAAACGGCCGACCCATCAAATTCTCAACTGAACTACGATCTTGCGGCGTTTCCCTTTCTCACGACAATGACCGTCAACGAAAAAGAGTACAAATGTGAATCCGGAATATGCACGTAAGTTATTACTTAAATCAATCTAATTTCCAAACTCATAAACTTATGCTAAATGTAAGAATGAATCAATACTTAAATTGTAACTAAACGCTTAGTCAAATTACGAACACTAATGAAACTACTTGAGGCTCCCAACCCTATACAAGCCTGAATTTCATAATTACAAACTTTCATAATTATAAACTACCACTAAACTCATCAAACCTATAACTTCCGCAAACCCTACCTGCCTTAATACTCAAAAAATGATCAAGAAATCCCTCCTAAGATTCAAGTCACTTACCCCTCGTCATCTTACCAGACCACATTGCTCATCAACCCGCCTATCACAACGTAATTTCAGCTATAGGCCTATAACCAAAACTACCACCTAGTGATCAGGTTAAGGACGTGTTATGCATCCTAAGCACATTGAAATAATAAATGGCGTAATAAAGAAGCAGAAAATGTTTATAAATGACACATTGAATTTCAGATTTTAAAATTCCCATAAAAAGTTTAACTGTTGGAATACATATTTTTCTGACCACACCACTATGATGATCACATAATAATTTCAACTATTTATTAGCTACAACGTACTTCCAACTAACATAATTTCAGCTAAATTCGACCAAACTAATTCTTTATTTCAGAAAATCAACTCTTCCAGCACCAACTCTTCCGGCACCAACAGTTCTACCAAAACCACTGCCGCCACCTACCTTTCTAACAACAACAACGACCTCGCCTAAACTACTGACATGGCCTACGACTCCACCTAAACCATCACCTACACTTCAAGCACCAACGTTATCACCTACGACCCAGTCAAAACCACTGTCATCGTTAAGCCTCCAAACACCAGCGTCTCAACCATCTCCAACCCTTCAGACAGCCCTACCTAAACCACTGCCGTCGCCTAGCCTTCAAACACCTACCACTCTGCCTAAACCAGTCCTTCAAACAGTCCTGCCTAAACCACGTTCGCCGCCTCGGCTTCAAACACCTACCACTCTGCCTAAACCAGCCCTTCAAACAGACCTGCCTAAACCACGATCGCCGCCAAACCTTCAAACACCTGTACCCATACCTAGACCACAACCGTCTCCCCCTAAACCACTACCATCTCCAAACCCCTTAACACCAGCAACCTCTTCTAAGCCAGCCTCAACCCTTCAAACACCAATGATCCTGCCACCGACTCTTCCAAACAAAACACCAACCATCTCTCCAACACCAAATCCAACAAATCCCACACCTATCACAATCAAAAAAACAATCCCCAAGCCTTCAACAGCCGCCTCGGCAGTACTATCTACCAGTAAGCCTCTCTCTCTAAACTCCACACCTTCAGGTACCCCTCAGGCTATCACCCAATCTCCAACTAAATCACTGATCTTAAAAATTGCTGGCGGAACTCTATGCTCAATTCTCATCATCCTAATAACGCTTCTATCATGCACCATCCACAGACTTAGAAAAATAAAGAACCGACAATACTATAGACCTCGCACTCCCCGCTTACTACCCCCCGAAACCATTGAACTCTCTGATGATCCCCTTGAACTCCCAACGATCCAAACAACTCTTTAAATCTTGAACTACTAAACAAACAAAGCTTCATCGAATATACAACTGACCTTTTAATTAAACTTCATCTATTATATAACAAACAAACAAATAATCTGAACCTATAATATCCAAGAATACTTATCCTAACATTATATCTGAAAATGCATAACCAATATATCTATTAAAATCAAATATAAAACTTTCAACTTACCTTAGCCTCGTATTATCGGTGTTGTAACGAAGAAGAGTCTCGAAGAAATATCCAAGTACTGATTATCCAATAAAGTTCAATTGTTCTCTGTATAATTGCCTTGGTACTGTTTGAATTATCCTATGAATCCGCACTAGAGATCCTAAGGAATCCTTACTGCACACTATAATAAAACAAATCTTCGACTTATCCCATCAGAAGATTCAGATTACGACAGCGAACAACCCCTGTGACGCAACCATTTATACCTACGTAACTATTTATACCACGTCCCAAAATATCAGCCAATCAAATTCCAGCAAGTACGTTCACAATACGTTCAAACATTCCAAAGGAACAGAGGAACTGAAAGGATTATGAAAGATTATGAAATACCGAATTTTCAAGCAAAATCAAACAATAATTTTAAAATTCCAAACTTTATATTCCATTTACATTTCACAAAATAATCTAACAAAATTCAGTCAAAAATATTATGACAAACAATATTATGCATTTTTCTTAAATAAGATTACATCAAACCTATTTCAAAAAGAAACTAAACTCTACTAATAATTTAATAAAAATTCAATAATACCTTTCAAAACATCATAATACTTTCAAAGTAAAAGGCTTATTGAATAAAATACCTTTCAGTACCTCAAACAGATCTACGCTGAAACAGGACCGAAGACAAATAAGAAGAAGAATTATTACCTGCTATAACAAAACATTACATTTTTAAGAGAGGCGTTGGTTCGACGTCCACCCAACGTACTAAGAATCAAGCTCAGAAACAATTACGCAAATACCAATACAAATTTGGAAATCTTTAAGTTTCAACATCGAAAATCTAGATTACGAAATTAATAGTTTTGAAATACCACCTTACCAAAGTCAAAAGAAGTTTCGTCCCTCGACGATCAGTCTTCAATAAACCTATAAAAGAAACTATAATTAAAAACACATAAAAGAAATCATATTCAAATTGATAAAAATTCAAAATTCAAAATAAAATACATTTTACCTACCAATCTAATCCTGAAACTCCAGAAATAATCTTCCAAAACGCTATTCTTAACCTATATTTAATGAAAATCACAATTTGCAAATTAGACCAAACCCTCAATAGCCAACATAAACTCTCTTAAGATTAACCATTGAAACTAAATCTCTAAATGATAATATAATCATTAAACAGAAGGTCATTAAGAGCAACTCATTACTCCAGTGGAACAGAATTCTGATAAGTAGCACTATCACGTCAATTTATAGAATCTAGACCCTCAATAATAAAAACACAACAACAAATGTTATACGCTGTCACAACGATTTCCTTATATTATCTAGGTCAATACCATTTTCATATTAAAACAAAAGATTCAATATCAATACTTTTAAATCTAAAAATAACATATTAATCAACTCATATTATGTTCACATAACAGTTTTATTTTCAAAAACAATACAAATAAAACATTAATACGATACATAGATTATACCAATCTATAAAAACAAACAACACCAAAACTCTATATAAACCATTTTAAATATATCTACTAATGAATTATATATGATTCTTAACCTCTAAATATAATCACCAAAACCAATCACCAAACTATTTAATATTATATGCTTCATTAACAATCACGTTATTTAAATTCATTTACAAGCAACTCTATAACAATCCAATAGATGGCAGTTTAAACTAATAATTCGCTAACATTTCACTAGATGGCAACCACATATTTGAAACTACATTTGAATGAAACAAGACCTGAATCGAACAACACATTATTCCATTCAAACTTATGAATCAGACAAGACCTTAAATTTCGCTCGATGTGTCGAACAAGACCTTAAATTTCGCTCGATGTGTCGAACAAGACCTAAAATTTCACTCGTGTGTTGAACAAGACCTAAATTTTCGCTCGATGTGCTGAACTCGACCTGAAATCTAGTCGATGAGTTGAACAAGACCAACACATTCTACCATTGACTCAAGCATTAAATGTGTCGAACAAGACCTAAAATTTCGCTCGATGTGTTGAACTCAACCCTATTTTCTGCTCGATGTGTTGAACTCGACCCTATTTCTGCTCGATGAGTTGAACAAGACCGGCACATTCTACCATTGACTCAAGCATTAATTGTGTCGAACAAGACCTACATTTCGCTCGATGTGCTGAACTCAACCCTATTTTCTGCTCGATGTGTCGAACTCGACCCTATTTTCTGCTCGATGTGTTGAACTCGACCAAAAAGGATACTACTTATTTCCAGTCGACACTATTACAGTGTCGTCTGCATAGGCATTGACAAAAACGCTTGGGGTATTCATATACATTAATAGGTCGTTAATATAAACGATAAATAACAAAGGCCCGAGAGACGAGCCCTGAGGAACGCCATTCCGGACTGTCACTCTATCTGATATGTAACTACCAACCTTAGAACTGTGTTGCCGATTTGATAAATACGTTCTAAACCAATTTAATTCTGTCCGTTTGATGCCATAGTACTCTAATTTCTTCAACAGTATTTGATGGTTAATAGTGTCGAACGCCTTGCTATAATCTATAAAACAGCATTCTGAAAACATATTTTCTCTGATATTGTCATACAACTTATTGGTTAAATTCATAATCCCCGTTGTTGTGCTACAATTTGGCCGAAACCCATGTTGATGCTCACTTAACAAGTTATTGTCGGTTAAATAAAAATACAAACGTGCATGAATACATTTTTCTAGCATTTTACCAGGCAATGGCAAATTATGTATAGGGCGCCAGTTTTCAACTTTTTTACTATGTCCATCCTTCGGAATTGGTGTTATTACACTGCACTTCCACTTATCAGGGAATACACCACTCTCAATTGATTTATTGAAAATATATGTCAACTCAAAAATGCAAATGGTAAAACAGTCCTTCAGAACTCTTGAGTTGATGCTTTCAACGCCAGATGATTTATATACATCTATTTTCTGTATTAATTTGGATACTTCATCTTCACTAATGTTTCTGAATTCAAAATCTGGATGCGTTGATAATTTACCTAAGTTACGGTCATCCCATTGTACATGCAAAGAACTCGCTAATCGTTCAGCAATTATGCTATAGAATTCATTCATATAATTGGCCGCATGTGCACCACTTAATTCAGTTCCTCTTTCATCCTCAATCGAAGCAAGTGGAATATTAGTAGAAGTACCTTTTCCTATAACCTTATTCAACTCCTGCCAAAATTTCCGAGGATTATTTCCACAGTTTCGTAGAGTTTCCTTTACAGACATATTTTTTGTACGTTTAATCAATTTTTCAGTAAATCTTTTATAGTTTTTAAAATTTACCCAATCTTTTTCTAAGGATGTTTGGAGGGCTACTTTATGTAAAGCATTTTTTATCTTAATGGCGTTGCGTACCTCTTCAGTTAACCAATCAGGTTTTGCTTTTTCAAATTTAATAGGCTTAATAGGGCAAAGAAAATCTATTGACGTCACAAATATGTGATACATTATGTCCCACATAGAGTTTACATCATTATCTAGCTCCCAAAAAAGCTGCCATTCATTATTTCTTTCAATTGTTTCCTTTAGAGCATTATAATCATAATGCTTTTAAGAACATTATTCTGTTCGCGGGGATATTTCAGATTTACACAATAATCTCTATAAAAAAAAATCCTTAAATGGTTTGTTGTAAATATTCTTGGCAGCGAAACATTTTTCTGTCAAATGGTTTTAATAAAGAAAAAGGTTTATTTGTTCAGCTTTTTTTTTGTGTTGCCATAAAAACGTCCATACATTTCTCCGAACCACGGATAGCCAAATTCATGAATTTGACCTGCAGGTTAGCCTAAATCAGGATGCATGTTGTGTAATTTGTCGACAAATTACAAGGCTTTTTCATATAAATTATAACATTAATTATTTGTTATCCAACATGGGAAAAAACTAGTTATCATTACTTTTTTAATGTGTATATACATTTGCATTTGATATTCCCTTAGTTATTTAAAAATGCATTTATTATAGACGGATATGTAGCAATTATATGTTTAATTTCTATAGTTTTTGCTGTGTTTTGTCGACAAAGTTAGTCCAAACAGGTGCTTAAAATACTGTAAATAAGGTATCCATACGGAAAATTGGTATGAATAAATCCAAAAGAGATAGAGTTTAATAGCAAGCCGCTCATTTGTCAAAAAATGATTTGTGAGGGAGTTCAAAATCACTTAATACATCGCAAAAAAAGTCAAAGTTGATGTAGTATTTCAGAATCTCATCGACATTCGACAAAAGGTAGCGCCACTATTCATTTAACACCCCCATCTAGTGTTTAATATGTGTGTAAACTGATATTAAAACAATCCAGTAGATGGTAGTAGTGAGCCGTAAGGTCGAAAAATCGGGTATATTCAGTGGCGCCAACTGGCAACGTGGTTTTCGCCAAATCTTCTCTGTTCACACCACCTTTTCCACATATGTTGCTACTTTAGACCGGGGACTTTTATATGAAATCCATCATTTCTCGAGACATGTAAAAACCCATCTGTTTGATTTAAGTTAAATGGTATAATTTGAATGTGTCCAATGCATTATGTTGATATTTCAAATGGAAATGAGCCATTTTAAAATAAATTGAGGTATAACAGAAGGCCTTTTCAACTCAAGCAAAAATGGTGCTTTCATGTATTGGGTCGTCTAGGCACAATCGTAAAATTACTCATTATATTGACAGGTATGCAAAGTAAAATATAATAGTGTGACTCTTTCAGTTAGGCCATATTTCACAGGCCGATTTCAAAAATCACCAGTGGGAAGAGCTAGGGTTAAACTCTAAATATGCTTTTTTTGATTAGAACATTTTTTAAGTTATTCTTTAATCTGATAATTATGTAGTTTGCATGGCCGTCTATTATATGATCAGCGAAAAGCATTTATGTTTTAACGGCAGTAAGAATTGCCTGATGGTGTAGAGCCTTTAGATTCGTGAGCATTTTAATTATCAATGTGTGATTTTCGCATCCGTACCACCATGCAGTTCATGCACGCTTGATCTCTTAAATGGTATTTTAGATTTGTTGAATAAAGAAAAGGAACATTATTGTGAATGCTATATGAATAGATGCCATTTTATTGTGAATGCTATATGAATAGATGCCATTTTCCCTTCTTTTGTAGGATTTCCTACTCTTTGGTGATTTTGGTTTGCCCAACCGATTTTTTCTACATTGCTCTGATATCTCATTTAGAACATATTTATGTCAGATTCAACCTAATTAATTGCAAAGTCAATGTCAAGTCTCTATTTCCCTCCTAGTTGTTTCTGGAAGAAAAGAAGGAAAAGTGTTTTCTACTTTTTCATCAGTTGGGAGTGGCGTAGATCTACGTCTCTGTATATGGGTGGATAGAACATCATGAAGTTAGATATATGCGTCGATGTTTTTTTATATTTGTCCCTTTGATGCTTTCTTCCAAACGTGCCTCCCCTCAGGCTTTCTTCCAAACGCCCCTCCACTGCCATATACATGGTGCCCACGCTTTTTCAGAAATCAAAATAAGACCTTTATAATACCTTGTCGGGTACCAAAATAAGACCTTTTCAAGTCATTTTAAAAAAGATTGTTTTGACCTATTTAAACATTTACACATTCTACCAAAAATAAGTGATTGGTGAAATGACTGGAGGAAAAATTATATCTTGTAATAAATTGTGATTGACCAAAAATAGGACCTTTTTAAGACCTCTGGACCAAAAATAAGACCTTTCTAATAGCCTTATGAATGGCAAAACCAAAATAAGACCTTTTAAGACCTTATAATTCCTGCATGGGCACCCTGCATAATTATAAAGTGTACGAAGTTTCCCCCCATCGTAAGAAAATCGTGAGCGAGTTGTTCTCGAGTTAACATTTGCAGAAATAAGGAAGTAGAACATAAGCTAAACTGAGGAGCAAATTTCTCAGCATTTGAGTTTCAGATTGAAGTTACGTGGAAGCAATCCCTGAATGACATTTAGACAGTTTTAATAGCTAGATTGTAAAACTTTTGACTTTCCATTTTTACAGGTGAGATCAAATTAAAACTATCGCACTATTATGACCATAGGTAGATCGGGGTCTTAACGACCAATCTGATTTCTAATTTTGTTTTATACAATTAAATTCATTCGAAACACGTTTGCAACAATGACTTGATTTCCTAGAATATCGTTTCCATATAAATGTGATTTCTACTTTGGTTTCTGTTAATTTAGCGAAATATAAAGTCTAACATGTACTCTACTTATGAAAGAAATATACACGGAAAAACAACATTTTACTTAAATTTGATCAATTGTTTATTTTCCCTGTTCACACAGCTGGCTTTGTTGAGTTGGAATGTGTTCTACTTCGGTAGAAATAGGTCTGCTGTACCCTTCTATGAACCAAGGATTTTGTTGCACAAATCTCCATGTCTACAAGAAAAGGTACTTTTCTGTCATCATCAAGAAAGCAAATGAAATAAAAATACACGATGAACTTCTTTCTCGATGAATCCATGCAAGTTTTCAGTGAAGTGTGTAATTATGTTAAATGTATGCGAACATACAACTTCTATTTCGCTATTGATTTTCTAAGAATGAGCACTTTATCTAAATTGTAAATTCTGAGACAATTACAAAATATAATTTTGTTCACGCCGTTTACTTTGTGGACTGTATTCTTGGCCCAGTAACCGAGCAGTACTATGTCACCAGTGGACAATTCATTCATAAGTCCAACAAACCAGACAAAAATAAATTAGCAAATATTACTTACTCCATTTAAGTTTGCACGTTTTTCATGGCAACGGAAAAGCTCAAAATAGTATCACTTCTAGCAGACTCTAACAACACCCAGCAAAATATTTTTTGCTCTAATTTACACTTCATCAACATCATTTGTCCAGTTCGACGACCTATTTAGAAATCTTGCAATGTACACTATATATTAATTAGAGTTACCAAGGTAGCAAACTCCAATAACATCAATCATACTTTGATTTGTCCATATCCAGTCATTTCAATTGTATCAACATAGCTGCTAGACAGTTGGAGAATCTCGTTTATTTAGCTGAACACAGACTTGATCAGAAATAATGCCAAGCAAACAACGGTTCTAGCTTTGGATTATTTAAATCAAAATGATCATGGATAGGCCCTGACACTATATATGATCAAAACACTCCACACGCCCATTTACGTAACACACATACATGCTTTATTATTAAATTCCTTATTTCTCTTGTATATAGATATATATTTGTATATATGTAATGCAAAAAACAACATGAACAAATCTGTGGTGTGAACCAAGGTGATTGTGAAGATATACCTCTTATCAATAGTAACCAGTAGAATATACATGACAAAGTGCACAGATTTGAACCAAGGAGTGGTTGCTGCGTAAGGTTTCCTCTGCACTTGTGCTGCACTTGTTCATCATTGAGGGTAGTGTCAAAAGCTTCCTTGGCAGTTTTGTCATTTGTACACATAATAGGGCATCTGTGGCTGGTTAGGCTATAATGGCAGTGTAGTACAAATAAATGACCTCAAAGTAGTTGGCTTTATAGGCAATAGGAGGCGCATATGGCACCCACATCTGGGTTGTCCCACGTCCTTAAAGGTCGAGCGACTCCCAGTAAGCCCTCCGGTGGCTCTGCCACCATTCAGCAACTTGTGACGTCACTAGGGGAACTATACAATATACATCCATTTGCTAGTCCATGTGAACGTTTTTGATTTCTTCGTCTATACATTCTTTACTTACTCTCCACAGAATCAACTATCAAGAGAATTGAGTCAGCTCACTACTATTTTGAAGTTCGGTTAATGCCATCCCTAAGTTTATTTTTTTTGCGTACGATTAAATAAAACGAAGAGCAGAAAGTCATGACAACAATAGTGAGTGTACTCTAAAGGTCATCATCACAGAACAACCCCCATACCGTGTTCATCCTTGAATAATAGTTGTTCCATTTGACATTTTTTGTAGTGATTCCTTCTTGATTCAAATATCCTAGAAAGTTTGCTGCCACTGGCGAACGTGAGCCTTGCTGAGTCTTTGAGCTCGGGTGAGCAGGTCACAGTGAGTGAGAACAGAGCAGTTCTCGTGAGAACAGAGCAGTTCTCACAGTTGAGAACAGAGTATTTCTCTGCCTCTGTTTTGTTTATCAGTCTTGGGTCAATGCCCTACTGGACACTAATGTTAACAGTTACTCGTTTCAGCACTGAACTTATTTTCAAGTCCATTACACCAGGAACTTGACATATCTTTCTCCACAATTATTTGTCTAAGCAGTAGAACTTCGTAGAACGGGAACTTGACATCGAAGCTCCAGCAGTTAAAACATTAGCCAATCAGAACACAAGAACCCCTTCACTGCAGGACAAAACGTTTTTCAGCCAATCAGAACACAGGACGTGCTCTAGTTGAGGGCTTCAGCCAATCAAGACGAGGGTTGAGCTGCTGCTGTCAGCCAATCAAAACGTAGCGTGTGCTTTTGCAGTGTGCGGATGAAGTGAAGGGGCGAGAGCTGCAGCCGAAGCACTAGTAGCGGATGAGACCATTATAAATACTGTCCGTGCGGGCACCTAGGGCCAACTACTATCATCGAAGAAACTTCAGACACTTTTTAAGGCCGTCTAGAGATCGCTGATGTCCCGCCCGCACCTCATCGGCCTGCGTCTTGGTCGCCAGCAGATCCTGCAACAAACAATATGATTGATTAAAATTGAGTCCCTTTGAATTGCGTATTTCAGAGATAGTGCCAGTGAGTCTTAAATTCGACATGGCCGCTTTTAGGCCTTGGTAAAATATAGTGACATGGGACATGGTTAGTCCGCAAATTCGACAGGGCGACATTGCTATTTTTTAAGTATGACATTGGGAAACGAGTTCTAACTAATGCAATCATAAAAGATTAAATAAACGCTGGGTCTATAATGACTGTGACTCAATGTGGATAGGGGTAACTTATATATATTTCAGATAAGATGGGGACTTACCGACATCCTTATTGAAAGGCGCTCCGCCATTTTGTTGAGTTCAGTATTCTTGGCCTTGAGGTGGCCGCACTGATCTAACAACACGTTCCGCTCTTCACGGTGTTCTGAAGAAGGAAAAATGTACATGATGATCATTGTTAGATATATTAATTTTAACAAAATGTATGTGTTTTCTGTTCAGATTTATTTATAATAAAATAGTCATTGCAATTCAGTAAGAAATTACGCAAAAATCCTATGGTTATAAACATGTATCTTTGTAAATACTTACACCATGTTTTTTTTCCTTAAATATCTCATGACAAAACAAAAAGTGTAAGAAAAACATTTAAAAGCAACAGTCGGATCAGCTTATTTATTACTTTTTTTTCACGCTCTATTCCACTTCCATTAAATTTGAAGCGATGCCGTCTATGCTAAATATGCATCTAACGAATGCCCCTCTGAAAACTATCTGAGGAGAAAAGGATTAAGTAACCCTGCCGTACCTTGTAAATGCTGCTGGTAGGCCTCCATCACCGCCTCTATCCCCGGCCACCGGAAGGCCGTCGTCCCGTTGGACGTCACCGGCGCCCTCTGCTGGCTGTACTTGCTGACCTCTGTACCGCTCCCACTCCCACTCCCACTCCCGCTGTGCTCGCTCGACTGGCTGTGGGGCCGGGCATCTCCCGACCCTGAGCTGCTCGGGGGACGCGGCTCCTCCTTGACCGACTTGAGCATGGCCGGCATTCCGGCGGGCGGGTTGGGCAGGGTGGTCAGCGAGGTGAGGCGGTCCCGGGACCGGCCCTCCAGGTGGTACCGGACCTCCTCTTGGCGCGCGGGGTTGAGTTCTGTGAGTAGTGTATGGAAATGGGAGCTTAGTGACGGCTGACAGGGCATGTACATAGGAGAGGGGGAATTTTACTGGTTTTTTTCTTCATCCGAAATAATATGCTAGGGATCGGGAATGTAAAGCATTAGATACATATAGAAACACATAGCATCATCTACTTCAAAGCATAGATGTCCAAGACGGGAATTAATAGAAAAGCTGCGATTTTCTTCCTACACTGTTTCCGTGGATATTCAAAAGAGCATTTAGTGACATGTGCAAGTATTGACAGAATTCCAGAGTACTAACAAAGAAAACAACCAGGGCACCCAGTCTCTATATTATATTGCATCAAATAAACATTGAAATCACTGCATGTATATCCCAAACAAATGGTACACCTTAAGATAACATACGTTTAGTCTGCTGCTGCTGCCTTGTCGTCTGTAGAACAGACTCGTGGAATTCCTGAGCAAACTCCCTGCTGATGACCCTTCGCTTGGGGTCCTGTGAATCGACCGGGAAGATGACCGCCCGCGACTCCGCCCCACCCCGCTGCCCGGGCTGGGCCAGGATCACCCCACTGGAGGACGTCGTCGAGGAGGCTCCCGGGGACGCCAGCAGGGGGGTGGGTTGTCGCTGAGCCGCCATATGGCGCTCCTGTAGTTGACTTAATGAGATGCGCGGTGGGTCAGTCTGTTGTTGCTGCTGTTGTTGTTGTTGGGATGGAGAAGATTCCTCTATTTCGGAGTGTTTCCTCTTGGTGCCACCAGGTGCTGCTGCAAAAGCAAAAAATACTTTTGTTAAGACTTCAAGTGGCCAATAAATGTAAGTTTTAAATCTATTTTTAAAATTGGATCTTTTGTTCTTCCCTTATTGATATTATATCTGTAAAATTCTCTTAAAATTATAGGTTTTGTCACCTAGATTTGAAAATGAATTTCAAAAACTACGTAGGGAAACATTTGTTTGTATAAAAAGTTTTATGCTTATAACTATTTACAACAAGAACAAATCCGACACAACTTTATATTATCCGAATATCTACGGTAGTCAGATTACATTGCTCGTCACTGAAGAATTTTGATACCCCCGATGGCATAAATTTAATACGGACTGATCTGCCAGCCGTCTACTCACCGGTCTGGTGGTGTAAGTTGGGTTGCTGGAGGGACTGGGCCGTATCAGAGTTCTGCTGGTTATTGTCTATCGTGCCGAGTTTTAATCGCCGCCGCTTCTCCCGATCACAGGCTTGTCGGATGACCTCCATTTCTGTAAGTGAACAAACTCTGGTTGGTTTTCGGCATCATCAATATTTAACATCTTATGATGGGGTATAGAATCTTTACTTGTTCCTCTCTACGTATTGCTCGACCAATAACTTACTTGCCTCTGAGTAGTCTGGCCCGCTCCTACCAAGTTGTACAGGCAGGTGGTAACACATGGCCTTGAACACTGGGCCCTTTGTGTATTTATATTTATATAAACACTTAAATGATACGATTCCACGTATCTGTATCTATGTGTTATGCACGATATATGAACAAGCCTGACATTTTACTCATTAGTATAACTTAAAGACCAAAGTATTACCATTTGACATTTAGTATTATAAATAACACTATTAGATTTTTCACGAATTAAGGTATCAGCCCTCTTACGTCTCCTGCGTTCAGGCGTGACGGTCTCGAGTTGCATGGCATACAAGAAGCAGGCCTTATACTTGTAGTCCTTGTCCCTGTTGAGACTGTCGGGGTGTAAGGGGGGCACGGTGGGCAGCGGGCTGGTGGGTCGTGACCCCTCCTCCTCCACGCGCACCGGGCTCACACTCCGCTCACGGTACAGCTTACGACGCTTAACCCGCCGCTCAAAGTCAATATCTGAAACAACATAATTTAATATTGTTAGTTTTCTTTTACTTCCATGCATCTGAGTGTTTAGCGTATTTTACTAGCTTCTTATGGTTATTGTTCTGGAGTACTTTTGGGTTAGTTTACATGCAAAAACGAAAAAGGTTCTATCTGGTCATATACAGGTTTACAGTGAAACCTAACCAGTTTTTGAAAGATATTACATGTTCATTGCTGCATGTTTTCACTGAGTTCACAAAGGGTCAAACTAATATTTACATGAACACATGTAACTATTAACAACGAATCTAGTTGTACAGACTAGGTGATGGGACAGGACTTACCCCTTCTGTTCTCCTTGGTGGTGAGACCAAAGTGCTTGAGGAACTTGAGTTTTCTCGGAGACCTCTCCATGGCACAGGGCGGCCCGTTGGCAATCAACATCAGCCTTTGTCGCTTTCGGTCCTCTTCGGTTTCCCCGTCATCTCCTGTGGCCCCATCAGCACCTTCCCCGTCACTCCCACTCTCATCGGAATGGTAGCTTCCATTCATCCGAGACTGCCGGATACGCCGCTCTTCAAGGTCCAGTTTACTGTAGAGGACAGGAGAGATGGCCTCGTATTTGAACATGGCTCCAGTGTGGGGGTCTAGCCCTGGATGGTGTGGGAGGGAGGTTTTATCGTACATGGCTGCAGCAGCCGCTGCCGCAGCGGCCGCTGCTGTTGCTGATGTTGTGGGAGGATGTTGCTGTTGTTGCAACAATTGAGCCTGTGTGAGTGGAGGTTGTTGGGAGTGATGTGGGGGGACAGCGTGTGGATGCTGGTGTTGTGCTTGGTGGTGGTGTTGTTGATGTTGATGCTGTTGTTGTTGTTGCTGCTGTTGGTGATGATGAAGAGAGTGATGGAGATGATGTTGTTGTTGTAGTTGTTGCGGTGTAGGCTGACTATGGCTGTGGTGTTGGTGGTGGGGGTGGTGGTGTGAGGACGCCAGTGATGAAGATGGCTCGCGATGGTTCTCTCCCGACGTTGCGGACGATGTTGTTGTGACAGCAGGTGGGTGGCGGTAAGATATAACATCATAATCGCCATGAGATGTCCGGTCGCCTTTAACATCATACTTCGATGTCACCGGGGCACGCGACTGGCTATTATAACCATGATGACCAGCTCCAGCTGAAGAGGTTGTGGTGGCAGTTTTCTCGCTCTCAATCAGGCGTGCTTGGATCCCCTCGTGCTGTTTATCCAAGTAAGCACCCCTCTCTGCCGTGAACATGTGTTCATAGGTTGCGGCAGCGGCCGCTGCTGTCCTACTGTCCAAGTGGTTGGGTGGCACGTGGCTAGCAGCCGCCCCAGCGCTAGAGCGGGGTGGTAGATTCTGAAGCACATGGCGGTCCTGGGCTAGAATGGCCCGCCGCTCGTAGTCGTAGTGGTTCCTCTCGTACCCGTTGGTGAGTGGTCGCTCGAAGGGCCGATGGAAGCTGGACGACTCGGACGGCGGGGGTGGGGCCCGCAGGTGGCGGGAGGCAGGGTCCTCTGGGGGCGCCGTCTTCGGAGAGGTCAGAGAAGGGGGCAGCGACTTCTCACTGTCACGCTTCTCCATTTCTAACCGGCGCAGGAGCATGTCCTGTTCACGGAGAAACTGAAAGTACAAGGACCTTTGGCTTAGTTATGTGTTGGTGCTCTTTGAATTGAAATGAAATCGCTTACTCTTAGGCAGGCTCTGTGAAATATGTTAAAATCTTTCATTGCTGTACTCTACTTGCAGCTCCAGTCTTATGAATCTTTTTCGTTTGGTTTGCCGTACAACCATTTAACATATTCATCGCTAATACTAAGAAGACATGGATAAAATTGTATCATATAAACCATCTCACATATTGCTTGTGAAAAAGATAACACTACCATGTAAGTAAGCGTAAAGAAATATTAATATTGTGCATTAAATACATGCGCAAAATCCTTTTTTGAAATTTGCAGCTCCAGTCAATTAACACCAACATTTTATGCATAAATGTTTGTATAAATCAAGTTTTTGTTATATTTCCAATCAAATGGAAATTTCGCTCTGCAACCGCATAATGTCGGCCATTTTTATTTCAAGGTATACTTGAGACCTAAATAACACATTTCTAGTTGTTTGTCCCATTGCAATTGCATTCTTCAAAAACCATGTCAGCTTCGAGGTGAAAAGGCGACGCAAGGAATGTTAGGTAAAAATATTGGTGCACATGCGCTAACTGATTCAGGGAATAAGAAATACTGCCACACGAACGCTGCTCAAAGAATCAAACTTGCTGAAGAAGAGGACCGCAAAAGTAAGGAAATCGAACGTTTGTCGTTTTATATCACATTTGGTTCATTTTAAGGAAATTTTGTTCAAATCTTAAATCCTTTTAGATCACAAAAAAACATGATTGAATTATGATAACATAAATTGTAAAATCGATTTCTGATTTTTGGGCCACAAGGCATACAATGCATGTTGGTGCCATGCGCCTCTTGCTTATTGCCCGGTGGTAGTAGTACCTTGGCTGGGCGGCCTGTGCCGGCTGCCTGCGCGGGGAGATGAGGCATCATACCGACCTGCTGGTGCATGAGGTGGCGGTCTCGCTCCTTGTCCTGGAAGAGGCGTTGGTGGCGGGTCTCGTCCTCGTACTTGGCCAGGGACGCCGCCGACGTCAGGTGGTGGGCGTCCCGGGGCAGGAAGGCCGACGTCCGGTACTTGTCGCCCAGGAAGTGCGGCGTGCCGTGCAGGATAGAGCCGTACCGACTCGCTGTGGGGCGGATATTGGGGACGTTTAATGGATCTGTTGGTTCATGGGTTATATCAACAACTCGGCATTTTTATGGGTCTAGAGATCGAGTGGCGGAAAACACAGTTTGAAAAATCATTAAATAACTTAATTATACTGGCGGGCTTGCAACATATTTTTTGATTAAGAAACAAATCAATTTTAGGAGCTCAACATGTTTAACGCTATTTCACAGATAAATTGGCCCTTTTAGCTTCAAGCGTATACTTGTTATCAACGCTCATGTTTACTACCGTTTACTAACAAATCGTTCTCGTTTTGATATTGGGCATTGTGTTATTCCTCTTTTACCAGGGAACCACTAGCTGGCCCTCGAAGTTTATCAAATGTAATCACACATTTTGAGAGACAGTACTCACCATCTTCAGGCCGGCCGCCTGGACTACGCCGGTCGTTGAGGTGCACTCTGTGGTCACCCTCCCGTTCTGCCGCCCTCAGTCGCTCCAGACTACGCTGCCTCTCCATCTCCCGTTCTCGCTCAATCTCCCGCTCACGTTCTAACCTCTCCCGCTCTAACCTCTCTCGCTCTTGCCTCTCCCGTTCTCGCCGTTCCTGCTCCTCTCGCTCTCGTCGTAACCTCTCCCGTTCCCGTTCTTGTTCTTTCTCCCGTTCTCGTTCCCTCTCCCGTTCCCGCTCCCGTTCTCGTTGCCTCTCTCGTTCCCGTTCTGCATCCTCTCGCTCTCGTCGCAGTTCCTCCTCTGTTTTAGGTCTGAAATGTAAATGTTTAGTTTCAGCATGCAGTCCACTACAAGTTTTTGACAAAGCTATTTACTAAATCTGCTTCTCCTTATCACGGGTTATTAATTAAGGTGCTAAACTTTAGTACATAGATAACGTACCAAGGTTTTTGAATCATGGACACCAGAGTGGAAGAAATTCTAGCTACTCCCCATTACACCTGTAGTTTTATAGCACCACTTTCTATACTACAAGTGGCTTTGCCAGGATTCGAATCCACAACCTTTGGATTTGGAGATGAGGGTCTTAACTATTACACCATGGAGGATGAGGCTGGAACTAAGAAATGGGGTCATGACCCAATTTGCTGGTTCCCACAGGTCCTTTTGAAAGCAGTTTAATAAAACAGCAGCCAGATGGACAGGTTGGTTATGGCCCACTTTGCTGGTTCTTGGTAAGACTTAAAGAAAGTTCAGTATGTAGGCAGCAACATGCGAAAGGACATCATTTTAGAAGAAGTAGGGTAACCAATGTGCCTGCTACTGACCTGTCACTGCCCGGTGACCGGTGGTCGGGCAGTTTGCTGCCCGGAGAGACGAGCGGTAGGTGTGAGCCGAGCAGCTCCGGTGGGTATCGGGCCCCTGGAGGAAGGAGTGGGTGGAGGCCGGGAGGGCCCAGCATCCCGGGGTGGGCGTAGTGACCGAACGACTGCTGGGTCATCATTCTGTACCGCTCCAGAAGGAATGGGTCCTCAAACCTAAGTAAAAGGAAATGTAACTTGTATAGGTCTATTTGCACTTGAAGTATGTATAAATTTGTATTTTTGATTATTAAAACTCACTCCTTTCAGTTCGTACAATAAAAGTACACGGAAGATCATTATTGAAACGAATATGGTTTACACGTAAAATAGATTAATTAACAAGGAACATGTAATGAAGATCGTAAACGATCTATTAGTGAAAAAAATCATTCTTATCTTAACATGAATCATCTAGAGAAAATAATTCGGTTAACAAGAATTTCTAAAGTTAGATCCTAAAGTATCTATGAATAAACCACAACGACCCACTGGCCCTAACCCTATAGTAAGGAGACAACCACTGGCCAGGGATGTAAGTCGGGCTTGATGAAAAAGTCTGAAACCTTACAGTTAATGCCAAATGTTCAGTTAAGTGACCAAATGATATAAGAATTGTAAGATATATTCACTCTCAATTCAAACAACATAATAAATTATAAAATTATAACCTATAATTCTTGCTCTTATAGGATTTTTTTTATCAAAATAAATTTTAGGAGTCATACTTGGTATTGCATTAATATCAACCAATCAGAGGCCAGTATTTATTCACTGCTCAGAAAGGTTTCAGACTATTCTGATAATCTGAACTTAGTCTGAAGAAAGTCTGAAAAGGATTTAATGTTTAGAAACTGCATTCAGAATTGGATTATCAAGCCAATTTTCACTGTCCACCATGTCTTCGGATACTATTGAGATTTTATCCATGTTTTGACCATATTTGATCAATTTCATGCCAGTTTCCTTAAATCTAAAAAAATCTGAAATCAGACTAAAGTCTGAAAACTGACATCCCTGACTGGCTGAGGGCCGGCACTGACCACTGGATATACATCAAAACACAAGCCTACATGTCAATCATACTTGTAACCCTTCCACCTGTAGTCAGGCGACCACCATAGGATGAGAGTGGCTACTGCCCCCTTGACCTATCAGCCATGAGAGGGCTGACTCTCAAGCTGAGGCAAGGGGCAGAATCACCAGCCGTGAAGGTGGCGACTTGCACCATTGTATAAACAATAGATGTGTGAACAATAGTGCTTTAGATCCGTTACTTTGCAAAAAGAACAAAAGCAGGTCTCATGATCCATTACAGTGAAAAAATCCTCCTAGAATCTGCTAATTCACGATAATTTACAAATAGACGAGGATTTTTTCACTAAAAAGAAATTCGCCACCAAGTGTCGGTCAATTTACACTACCCGCAACATAGTCCTACTTTTAAAAGTATCTTTTAGGACAAGCAAATGGGCAGGATTAAAAATATATATTTTTCCAGGAATGACAAACTACCAACTTTTCACAGTAAAAACAGAGACTAAATTCAACTAAACCAATCTCTTACCTGAAGGCGGGGTGTGGGAAGGGCGCGGTGGGCATGAAGGCGGCGGCCGGGTACGGGTAGGAGGCCGGGTCTAGGGAGAAGTGGGGCGGCATGGGCGGCCGGACGTCCTCCCCGGGCCGGTAGGGCTGGAAGCCCCGCATGCCCTGCTCCTCCGCCCGACTCGTGCTCGCCGACGAGGTGATCACAGAATGAGGTGGGTGTCTGCAAGGACGAGAGGATAAGATGAATGTGTTTATTAGGGTAAAAGTCAAAGGTTTAAGGTAGCTATTTACTAAGATTTCCCAAGATATTTCTTCTCAACTCGAATATAAAAACTAAGGAATCTTCAATTTAAATACGTACACACCTTCCTCAGCCCATTCCCCTTTGCGTTCTATACAATGGAAATACATGTATACTCGACATTTTAGTTATTATATCATTTATACTTATTGTCTATATCGCGAGCCAACAGAAGTAAAATTATTCCAAATGATCCAAACTCCTAAATATTATACGTTTAAGAATTTGAAGAGGCTTCAACCCCAATATTAGTAGATGTTTCACAGAGAAGTCTTATTACAATCTCAGTAATAACCCGCTAACTGGCTGACTCACTGTTTGGGCGTGGAGCTGTCCTTGCTGTGCGGCCGGTCATCCTCTCGGCGGTCGTGGTTGCTCAGGGATGCCGTCATTTTCTCGCTCTCTCGTTTGATGCTGAGGGGTTCAATCATCGGGCCGGCTGTACTCTGCACCACGCTCGGCCGGTCCGCACTCTGCCAACGACAACAAATATACATACGTCAAGAACAGAAGACGTGACCATAATAGGGAAGTCTACATAGGGGGCGGCGACAATGCTGTAAAGTGTAAGTAATGCATACGAATGAGTGGCATACCCAGTGCTTGATAATTTGTAAAACGTGTAAATGCACTGTTGTGTTTTTTTCATTTACCTGTCGAAATTCAATACGTCTATGACATCAATGTTGGTATCTTCAAAAAGATTATTACCTATTTTAACTATGGCCTAGATACAGAATTTTTAAATTTCAGGGGACAGGGTAAAGTAGAAAAGTGGCTAGTAATATATTGTCTTGTGACGCCACTCAGCGGGACAGGAAGTAACTATTTTCTGAATGGACCTTTAGTGGTGGGGACATTCATCTATTGCATTAATGCTGGTTCAGCAACTTTATATCCACCCCCATTCGCCGCACACAAACAATATTATTTTGTCGATACATAGGGTGATATCAACTGCATTAATAAAGGGCATCGGGTACATCAATGTTTAGGTAAATGTTGCATATACCGCCGGCAGCATGTCTACCCGAGAGAGTCGTATTTTATATGTATTTCTTAAAATGTCACACTCAAATTAGCCATCGCCTGCATCTACAGAGTTGACGGTACCGGTACTGCTTATATCAATGGATGGTAGTCCTCTCAGTGTTCGAATGTTAGCTTTTAAAACGTCATACGCCGGGTGCACAGTTCTAAAATACATGCACCGGAAGCCAAATTGTGTACGTGCATTGCCGAATTTTGAAAACTGACTCATGAATTTTGTCCCTCTGTAGAGACTTAAAATCTAAGGGGGTGCTACGCACATCTGAAAAGGTTCCAGCTGAAAAATTGTATGGAATTTATCCTATCTGAAGTTATTTAACCTAAACATTTTAAACCGTCGGGGGGGGGGGGGATGCATGGCACTGCTTCGATTTGCATAGTCTCCTAATGGTTATTAGATGACCAGTTGATAGTCATTCAGGGGTTTGTGGTCGACAGGTAAGACGCTGACAGACGCGTTTTTTTTCTGTTTGTCGTTTTTCAACTCGGGGACCCCCGGGGACCCGTCAGAGACTCATCCGGTGACACGTTTTACCCACTTACCGGCACGGAAAGTGGGCGTCCAATTTCCGGCATAGTGCGACGCTTAAGATGGGAAGTATGGCATAGATTGAGGCAGGTATGTTAATACTGACATAAGGCTGGGCCAGGTATGTTCATACCGACATAAGATTGGGCCAGGTATGTTCATACCGACATAAGATTGGGCCAGGTATGTTCATACCGGCATAAGGTTGGGCCAGGTATGTTCATACCGGCATAAGATTGAGCCAGGTATGTTCATAATAGCATAGATGGGCCAGATAACATTAAACTCCGGTATTTTCCTGGGTGTATAGAGTATAGAGCATACAATGGACCAGGTATGCTCATAATGGCACAGACTGGACCAGGTAAATACGTGTTCATAAAGGAAGACTGTACCAGGTACGTCCGTATCAGCATAGATAGAACCAGGTATGTTCATTATAACCGCATAGACTGGACCAGGTATGCTCATAACGACACAGACTGAAACGGGTGCATGTATGATCATAACGACACAGACTGGACCAGGTATGTTCATAATGGCACAGGCAGGACCAGGTATGTTCATAATGGCACAGGCAGGACCAGGCGTGCCCATAACATTCCAGACCAGACAGTCACAACGATCATTGACACCAAACTGATGCCATTTCTGATATCCCCCATTGTATGAATCACCAGTCTCAGCGGTCAAAGCCCAGAGAACACTATACCCTGCCGGCATCAGGTAAATCGGCCGAATCAGGCCCGCTACCATGACTCTTTGATCCCCTGCCCCTCCTCTCCTCCAGGTGGCACCAGTTAATGCAGAGATCGATCAACTCGCGTGCAAGACGGGCACCATCTCTTTTTGTGTCATGTGGTCTCTGTAGTCAGTTATGGCACGCCACTCGCCCGGTTTGGAGATATGCTCTTTTTGTCACTCATATCGATTTTCAGGTGCAAATCCATTGTGCTGTTCTGAGCGAGTTAGCTTCGGCGCTGTGAATGTGTTGTATTCAAATGAGAACATGGTTTGGTCAGCAAAAAATAAACTCGAATGTTGTGACATGAATGATGATTGTCGCAATGGCAATAGTTTTTTTAAACAACGATACCATAATATTGTCTTTAAACTTATCAATAAAGCTGCCTTTATGTAGTGCAATATACAGTTTCATACAGAACCTATCATCCCTCGGCAATCATAAACCTTTTACTTCTCTATCCCTCCCAAGTCCCAGAACCACTTCTAGAAACTGATACCCCATCTGCCACCGGTCGCACCAGACAAAGTCTGGAGTCTCGTAGTTCTACGTGTAATACTCCCTGCCGTCTTCCTGGATCTCATTAGGATCAAATACCGCACAGCGCCATAGGGATTATTCACCGACTAACAAAAGCCCAGAGACACAATGCAGCGAGCTGCTCGGCAGGTGTCAGGTGAGTCAATCAGGAGGGAGGGGTGGGGGCAGGGGGGTGTGGCGTCTCGGCGTCTCTCACCTGCCCCACACAGGTGTGTACAGGTAAGACGAGTAACTCGTCACCTGCTCAGGGACACGCACGGGGCCTAACTGAGCAGCTCAGGCTACTGTGGTTAATTGAACAGCCGGAGACTGGTTCAGGCCATTTGTCATGCCGTATAATGGATACTTTCTGCGCACCCCCAGCTCGTTTTGGGGAGTTTCGGAAACCCAAATGTATCACGTTCGGTAAATGTGATGTATATCAGTTTTGATGACACATCTCAAAATTGTATCATTTAAAATACTTAACAGTCCCTATGACATGGATGCGCAAATGAAAATAAAAATATTGCGTTTATTGTGCCAAATATGACTGTAAAGATTAAAAAGAAAGAGGGGCAAATGTATCGAGACGTGTTGTGGTTTCTGAAACTCCCTAATTAATTGTCAAAAACGTTATAGGCCTATGTGGCGGGGTGAATGTGAAAGGTTCAATCCAAACTACATAACTATAACTCAGATTCCTATGATTCTTTTTACATCTGTGCATGGTGTATAATTCAGCTAAGACAGCTAACTTAAGTGCTGACTCTGGGGATTATTGCGAACGGACAATCTGACACTTTTTCAGGCCGACTGGATCTGGCCCAGGTCGAGCCCAAGGCCGCCCGGTCCATACAATGTTACCACACCGTGACTAGTATCCCGATTGGCTTTGCGCCACCTGCTCACACACCAGCGCCGCCTGGTGTCGTCGGCGTGTACCAGTATTGATCCGGAGACAACTGAGGCAGCCCCCTCCTTCCTACTCCCCCCTCCCTCCGGCCGGACGCCGGCCTTGTGGAGCTGCCAACTAAAGATGACCCCCCCCCCCCACCACCACCACCACCACACACACACCCTTTTCTCGTCGCCGCCCCCTTCTCCGATCCACAGCCTCATCCCCTTTGACATGGCCTACACAAACTACCCGAGCCTTTTTCGTGGAAACCCTACAGATGTTCAAGGGTGAAAATGCCATTGCTGCTTTTTGGGACTGAAAGATGAAAAGAGGCGTTTTGGTGGGCTGTGTCTGTAAACTAGGCTGTTTTATGGACAAGACATAAAGGAGGTTTGGAATATAGTAATGTTTGAAATAGCTGGAAAGGTATGAGGACATTGTATGAACAAAAATTATTTCTTAACGTGCTGAGAAATATTTGAAGAACACATCTAACCTTGATCATTCGGACGAGCACTTAGCGTTTTGGCAGGAGGAGCTGCTGCATTAATGGCAGGGACGCTGAGCAAGGATGGGGAGACATTATCATCATAGAGTCAGACTTGCTCATCGCTCATCGATTGGTCTAGCCTGGTGCCACCACGAGCGGCGGGTGGTGATTGATTAGTTTGGCCTGCGAGCGGCGAGGTCGGGCGGCGGCGACTGGGTGTAGGCCGTCTTGATGACGGAGTGGCGGAGACAGGCAGAGGAGGGGCGCTGCTCTAGGAGGCGGCGTTTTTTGTTTCCTAGCTGTTCTAGTCTAATTACACTTGCCAGGCCTGAGCATGATGCTAGGGGCGGCCGGGAGCGGGATCGATAAGCAAAGGCTTTTATCTCCGGGAAACCGGTCGAAAGCTGCTTGGCGATCCACAATTACTCCGCCACTGTTACGTGTGACTGTAGACGGCATGTGTCGGGATATTTCACCCGCAAATACCAGCAATTGCGTGATTTTTATTCCCTAGTCCGAATAAACCTGCCCTATAATAATGCTTATCGACCTTGAGTCAATGCAACTCAATATTGCTCTACAATGCTGCTATAAGAATCCCCTTCAAACTGATGTAACTCTAAGTGTGCTCCCATTTTCCTATTTCAAAAACCTGTTTTGCAAGGCATTTGTTTTGGGGTGGGAGTGAGATTGGATTGGTTTCAAACGATTTACCGACACATCAGAGAAACGCTGACTTGGGCGCCGCCATTAGGCCTAGCGTACCGGAACGGGAACCGACGACCCCGGGGGGCGGCGGGGGAGATCCAAGAAGGTGCTAATCGACTGAGGACCGCCGATAACACAGCGCCCAGCTTTTTTCTGTGTGGTGGCGCTCCATAAAGGTTGAGTGGTCGGCGCCAATCAAAACACTTCACTCGGCCTTCCCCCTGTAGACACTGAGCGCCTCGGAGCTACTCAACCACACTGAGTGTACTACACACAGGCTCAGCTTATGGCGCTCAGATGGAGCAGTTTTATAGCATTGAAGCATTCTAGGCTCTTTATAACATTACATAATATTAAGCAAATAAATAATCATTTCCTTCTGGATCAAACATGGATTGCAACAACTCGAAGAATGATTCGTATGAAAGTATTGAAATTAAACCAATATGTTTCAGTCATTAGGGATCCATTTTCTTGACATTACCTTCCCTCTGTGGATACATGCATTTACAAACAAGGACGTACTTACACGCCTCTTTAAAAACAGAAAAGTGGCTGAGGGTCGTTCGTTAAAAAGATATGTCTGTCTGGGGTGGATCAGTGGAACCTGCCCGTCTTCCCAGTTCAAAGGGATTGCGCGGGTAGGCCCATAATGCCGAGGTATAATGCAATAGACCTACAACGACCGCACCCCAGCAAGCAGGAGAAAATCTATAGACGTAACGCCTTAGGGACACGCCTCCCCGACTCCACCCACCCCGACACCAGCTCCTGGAGGGATGGATGGCTACATGGCATGTCTCGGGACCGTGGAGGAGGGCGGGGGGCTGAGGGGGGTTTCCATACGATACGGGACATGAATACGTCCCATCCCAACACGCCTGCTGTATGCTTATGAAAGGCAACAGGATCCTGAGCGCTTTGACGCGTATCTTTTTATTTGAATCATATATAATCATTATCAATGAAGTTGCCTTAGATCTTCCACTAAAACCATTTTGAGTGATAGACTATGCTGGCGCTGCAAAGTACATGGAGGTGACAAGTCCATTCTAATAGCACAAAAAAGAAAAAATGGGGGGACTATTGCAAACATTTCCGCCGGACTCTCTAGGCCCAAGAATTTTACAAAATTATTATTTGGCCAAAAACAGTGGCTGGGCGGGGTGGGGTGGGGTAGGGTACCTAATACGCCACTGGCCTTCCCGCAGTGTCCTCCCAAACCTCAGCAGCACTTGCCTGCATGCTGGCGAGAGGACTGACTGTCGGTAGATCACAGGGTTGACTTGATCCCCACCCCATGTCCTCACCGAGGTTACTTGATCTCCACCGCGTGTCCTTTATCCACGGCTCATCTGGCTGAGAAGCGCCGACCGACCCCGACCCACAGAGCCGTCTGGCGGATACAAGATACACTAACCACTTTGAGGTCAAACTGCAAGCATGCAGAGACAGGGCCAGGTTGATTGCCTATATCTGTTGGCAGAAAGGATTTGTAAATTTTTTAAACTGTTCTCGGCCAATTCTTTGGGTAGATAGGTAATTCGCTTTTAATTGATCTCTGGAAGTGTACTTGGTAAATGAAAATGCAAGTCTCACATCTCTATCATGCCCAAATGAAAAAGAAAAGTTGGCATGAAGGTTCCAATAAAAGTTAAGTTGGGTGCTTCAATAGGTGATTCATTTCACATCATATCATGCGAAACAAACATTAAGAATTATCTTTAGTCTCCGATACAATTCACGTAACAATTGCTCAATCACTCTCCAACCTGGCAACAGCTGTTCCATCTCCAAGCCGAGATCATGTAAACCGGTGCTGTACCTGGGTGGAGAGTCGTTAGTTACGTCAATGTTAAGGGTCCTCTCACAGGTGGCGTGAGGCACAATGGTCCCCTATGTTTGGATCATTTCGGTTCTCTTTAAGCGGTATCACAAGTAGGTTATCGAGATGCTCCCTAACTACAACTCCACCTGTCACCTGCCCCCTCCCCCCACCCCCTCCCCACCAGTCACCGTGATCGACACGTACGGGTGGATATCCCGAGCCCAGGTAATATGGAATGTGTTAATCTGACTAAACTGCAACACATATTCTTGAACCATACATTCTGTACGGATAGGCCTATCATGAATTTTGAATGGATGCTTGAATTTCCTAAGACCATGTGGGTTGAGTATATTAATTTACTGTTTACTTTTTTTGAAGTTGATCGCTAAGGATTATGTACAATATGGAAGACATTTCCCACAACTCGGCATTCCTTCATTCAATGAGAAAGTATGAAAATGAGGGAATGGCTACGGAATTTAGAAAGAGGGTGGGCGGTTCAGTGCTCTCCAAATGTTCAGTCCATCTTCCTTTGGGTATCCCTGCTTTGGATGCAGCAGCTTTGAAAGATGGAAGAAAGAGCTACTCAAAGGCCCCCATATTGGAAGGATCAGAGAGCAAACAATGGGATGTGATGGGCACGGCGGGCGGACGTGAGACTAAGCCCCTCCCACACATCCCCACCTTCATCCGGCCCCCCACGTGCCACCTGTGACTCGACCTGATCATTGACAAGGGTCACCTTCCACTCCACACTACTACACCAGGGCAGCTGAGGGGCCACCCCCACCCGACCACACACTCCCATATAGTACTTTCCACATAATAGTTATTTGAATAGCCATGAGGATAACCAGTGTAAAACAGGTTTAAGGTTTTATGTTGTGAGAGAAGCAGGCACATCGGTTGACCTGATCATGTAGTATTAATCAGAGATGACCCCCTATCCATTACAGTAGTTGATGCGAAAAGTGAGGTTCCTGTATACCAGCTCGTATATAAAGAAATATATACATCCTTACCCTTTTCATGCATCCCTTTTACAAGTAACAACGATTTGTATTACATGTATAGGCTGCCGTTTAGCAGGTCCCTGCCTGCCCTAGGACTCCCCCCACCCCTGAACCCAAACCGTTGCCATGGTGATCCGGGAAGCACTCAGCCTCAGCTGATTTACTCCGAGTCGGTTTAAAGTTGACGTCTTTCCCAGGAAGCACCGCGCGTTGCTTGGGGGCCAGATGGCCGTTTTCTGCCAACATGTAAGTGTTGCCATAGACACCTGGAAAAACGGCAAAACACGTTTACACATCTCGTCCGCTTTTTGTAATGTTTCTAAGGTTAGTGGACCTTTCCATCAAGATTTGGCCCACATGTGCTTGCGATATTATCCTTTCTTACTTTTTTGTTCTCCTCCCCCTCCCTCTCTTTTTTTCCAGGTATCTCACACGGTTGCTCTATATTATGCTCACGATGTTCTCAATGCCTGAGCATATACTAGCTCATCTTGTTTATAATACGCCTTTACAAAAACAATCATTGATGGGACCTACAGTCCACGATCTTCCACTGATGCCCAACGAGAACCTCCATCAGGAAAGTCAGTTTTGATGAGCACCAGCGTCCCCGGCAGACGACAATTCATCGGGCGCCATCGATCCCATGATACATCATTCTGCTGTCATGGCGCCGCCCACGGAGTGAGGTTCCGGCCGCGCGTGTAGGGCCAGTGGTCGATGGGATCACAGGTCACTCTCCAAGCCGGTTCAGTGCCATGGGCAGTTACTGCCAACAGAGATGCCGCTGCTTGGAGACGAGGGAGGTTGTGAGTTGCAGGAGGTTGGAGGCAATCAAGGGCCTATTTCTCGGGCGGATGGTCACGGATGCCCCAGTAGCGAGGTGGTGGGATTCGCCAACAAGGGCGTTTGTCCTCGGCAGACCCTGCCCCGCCCAAGAATCTGACTGTAGCTCTGTTTTTTTGATCCGTAGCCCCTTCCAAATGACACATAAACATATTATCACAAGATCAAGTATGTTAGGTTCTGAAGAACCTAAAAGCTCCGTCTTATCCACTTTGTTAAATAGCTGAAAGGGAGAGAGAGGGGGGAGGGAGGGGGGGAGGGAGACAGTTACAATGAACTGGATCGAGGTGATTGATGGATAGCATTGACGATCGGTTTGAGAAGCCGAAGAGCTTCGGTTATTCGATTTTGTTGAAAGAACTATATTTTGGATATAGAAAACGTCGGCATGACGTCCGATGACATCCCGATGACATCCCCGTGACATCCCCGTGACATCCCCGTGACATCCCCATGACATCCCCATGACCCCTTTATCCCTTTACCTTCTTCACCCCCTTACCCAAACATCGGCATGACGTCGGCATGACGTCCGATGACATCCCGATGACATCCCCATGACATCCCCATGACATCCCGATGACATCCCCATGACATTCCGATGACATTCCGATGACATCCCCATGACCCCTTTACCTTCTTCACCCCCTTACCCAAACATCGGCATGATGCGGCATGACGTCCGATGACATCCCCATGACATTCCGATGACATCCCCATGACCCCTTTACCCTTTTACCCCTTCACCTTCTTCACCCCCTTACCCCCATACACCATGGA
Source organism: Lepidonotus clava (assembly GCA_936440205.1). Classification (NCBI taxonomy): domain Eukaryota; kingdom Metazoa; phylum Annelida; class Polychaeta; order Phyllodocida; family Polynoidae; genus Lepidonotus; species Lepidonotus clava. Next base: position 28,711,073 of record OW387140.1, read on the forward strand.
TGAGGAGTCTGAGCTCATTTGTGTGAGGAGATTGTATTGGTAATATGCAAATTTATTCAATATGGCCGCCCCCAGTGGTGATGGGGGCATTCCCGACCTACTTTCGTTCTATTTTTAGAATATCATTATGACATCATCTCGTCAATCTCCGAACACAGACTTATTTATGCTAATTAGTACACTCTCAAGGCATTTCCTATGAGACGCTTCTCAATCTCCAAGCAGATTCTTTACTCCAGAAATAGCACAGTGTGTCCCCCCCGATTTTTAACATTGATTCCTATGAGAGTTGGGCCAAGTTATTACTCCGATTTATCGGACTATCGACGTTATACACTCTTCGAAAACGGAGAATAAAAGGTAGATAGGAATTCATTCGTTTTCTTTATAGATCTACCTTATCGTCCAACGTTTAACCAAAACAGCACAAATGTTGGTGGAGGTACTCTCACTACATACACTAGTCTCAAAGAGAATGATCTAAAAGATCATTTTAAGGTCCATACACCTGTATCCAGCCCCTACCTTCTTCCTTGTCTTAATTTAGGTCCTAGGTTCTTTGAAACCCCTCTATGGCCCTAACGCCATGTGGTGGAAAGTGACGACTTTGATGTCCGAGTTTTCTGATGAATCAAAGCCGGCCGGGATCCTCCCCACAACACATTCACCCCTCACAGGGCGATGGCGTCTTTCAAACCCAGAATCAACGACTGGGCTGAACACAGTGAGGGTGGCACTGCTTCCATCCAGGTTCCTAAGAAGAACGCCGAAAACGACGCTTTAATACATCAACTGTGAGTTTGACATCCACCTCACTGTTAACTGATTGGGTGTGTCACCAAAGCTTGGAACAACTCATCAATCCCTTTTGTTTCAAGTACAAAAACACGTACTGATCTTGGATGACTCTTGTTGGGAAAAGCAAGCTCCTATTCCTGTGAGTCGGTGGTAAAAACGTTTTGGCACATGATTTGACTTGATCGAATTTGCCAGGTCATGCTCAACCGGAAGTCACTCTCCGAGCACCATCTGGTGGCTGACGATTGAAGTATCGGATGACGTAACCTGAGGATCTAGAACAGGAAAAATTGGGAAAAAGGAAGGGGAATATCGAGGGAAAAATCCAATATTTTCTTCATGAACCAAACAAAGCCGTGGTCCATCAGTTTAACCTGACATCTTTCATTTCATTGCTCTAATGGGACGGTCCTTTCTTGACAGCAGCCCAGAACATCAGATGGACTTGTCCACTGAGACTGGGAGTAGGGGTGGGAGGGTGGAAAGATCAGTGGATCTCCGTATCTGGGTCACCCAAATAGTCATTCATACCACAGGAACTGTGCCCTGAGCAATGGCAGCCAATATGTCGCATTAGCACACAATAGGGAAGAAACGACCTGCTTTAATGGAGCAGGGTGCATGTTGCCAACCTCTTAGCATCAAATATCCCTGGTCTCATAATACATCATATCCTTAACAACTGGAAAATGGTTTCTCAAGTATACTCAGAGTTAACAGTTCTCCCAAAAAACGTTTAAAAGTCTAAGTTTTTTTCCTTTTATTTTCTTCCCTTTTTTTTGCTAAAGCAGAAGGAGGAGTTGGTGCTGTTGTCGGTCGTCGCGTGTGGGGGATTGACTGTAGATAATCCGGATTCCCTTTGGATAATCCAGACCCATTTGTCGGCGTAAACCAATCAATAGTCGCCGCCACTACCATTGTGGGATAGATGAGCTGGCAGACGACATTTAGACCTTCACTGGTTCTCAGCGTGTAGTCTATGTACATGTTCTAGTATTGAACTGTAGAATCAGATCGCCTTAATTTATCATTTATCCAGTTCATTTGCAGATTCTCTTTCACGTGTATTGGATCCTAATCAAATTTTGAAATGGGCACATGATATGCAGGGACACATGACTTTACTCAAAAAAGTTCAGTTTTTATTCCCTACACAGACAGCAAACATTGTCTCAAGATGAGTGTTTTCTGTCACACGTATCGTTAGAATCTTGAATCAGCCCAGACGTATGTCATGTTAGAGCGGCGGTGTGTGTACACTGTCTGTCACGCCCTGTGGTAGAAAACAAGCCTTTCTGTCTAAAAACAATTCCCACTGTTCACACATAAACCAAGACCGATAGTTTTTCCCCCGGCATCCTCCTCTGATAGAATAATCTTACACGACTGGGAAGTAATGATATTCTAGTAGCCCCTATAAGGATGTACATACGTGGATAAAAACTGGGGTGGTGAGGTATCCCACTCCCAAGTCGTTGTGTGCTAAGGGTTTAGCAGACCAGGTCTCAGTACGTGGGCACTCTGCCAACTCCCTACGGGCAATGATATTCTGAAGTCGTAGGTTCTTCTGAGCTGCTCGTAGATTCTATAACTTCTCAATGGATTTTACTTTAGGCATGAAGTGCCAATTTTTAGTTAAGACATATATAGAGAACCACTCCAGTTTTCCTAAGTACTAAGTACGGGTTTATTACAAAATGATATGTCTTTAGTTTAATTTATCACTATTAAATGCTAGCAAGACTCGAGAGAGGAACTATCATATCGCGATCCTACCTTTTTGAAGAATGGAATAGAGCGGTTTTGACTCACCTGCAAAACAGAAAATAAACATTTAGAAATAGATAAAATGCACATTACATCAATGAGAGAGAGCTTCAGAATTATGTCAATTCATAAATATAGAAATAGATATTACAAATAAGAAAATACATGCATATCAAATATAAAGAATGCTTACTGTTAACATGCAAATCAATGCGTTTTTAACATCTTTTTTTGTTGAAATTTAAGTCTCGATAGATCATACCCCAAACAACTTCTAGAAACACAATCATTTTGAATTACATTATAATACATATCTAAAATTGCAGTGCGGATCAACGTAACAGATTCATGTGAGTAATGCGAGTCGACAATGGACATGGAGATCAGTTACTGTTACGCATAATAAAACGCTTACAGTAAATAGCGACAACCAACCACCACACACCTGGGAGCCTCACCTTTGTACAGGTGACACCTTTGTCGGCTCACCGAGATGGGAGCAGGTAAGTTCAGGTGACCTCCCCGGAGGTTTACCACCAGATGGCGCAATGGTCAAATGTTAACAGTGTGGATTACGGTTACACACGTTTAACCCAGACCCACTTTCTGAGCGCTATGGTGATGGTGGCCGAGTCACAATACATTACATTATATCGGCACTAGTCACTATAAGTTGTATATAGAAACAGAACCAGGTGTGCTCGACTTGGACAGATTGAGAACTATCTTGGTCAAAACAAGTATATTGTTTCCATCTCTTGTCACACGAAGGTACCTTCTAAATAAGTTTTTTTTTCCTTTTTAATTCATTCCATCATCCCTCTACATAAATAAAGTTCTTCCGATGAACTGTACTTTACGACTACGTTACATCTTATTTACCCATCCATTCAGGCAATTACCAGGTGCAGTGAAATTGAACGTTGCTTCTTCCACCACCAAGAGAAGCCAGGCGAGGTGGTGCATTAAAACGAAATGCCCCGTTCCATATAGATTTGGTGCGTGTCAGAAAGCCGTTTTATTGAGTGACATGCCATGACGATCGAGTCTGGCGTGCTGTTGGTCGACAAGAAAGGTCAGAATGGAAGGCATTGGGAGTCGTTTGTTGTGGAGTTAATCAGGTACAGTAAGCCATGTAGGTGCGTTTTAAGGATAGACAACACCTCAGAGTGGCTTCATTTGCGAGAATGAACATTTTGCATAAGCCAAAAGGGCTAAAAGAGCATATTAGATATCAGATGAAAGAACACATTTTCTCCATCTTTTGGAACCCATTTTGTAAACAATACTTTAAAATCCTAGAAATTATTTGACAAAAACTAATTTTTTCACTTTTATTTTTTGAACATGGATATCTCAGTAACCCCTTCATGGATTCTAATGAAATTTCTTGAGTACATCCATAATGATCTCTTGGAGGGAAGCGTGTCTCAGATTTTTTATTTAGGGCCTAGTTTTCATTTTATTATAAAAAACGGGAAGATTTTAGTTATTTTTTTCAACATTATTTTCTACATTTTATAAAACAAAAAGTAAGAGCTTAATCGAAATTCTGAGACACGCTTCCCTCAGAATGAATGTTAACAACACGTACCAAAAAAATCATCCAGATATATGCAGTAGTTACTGAGATATCCTTGTTCAAAAAATAAAAGTGAAAAATACATTTTTTCAGTTTTCGGTCTAACTACAAACATGCAATTCTTCACATCCTAATATAACTTATATCATTAGATAGGGTTTTGCATTGGCTGTTAAGATATATATAGTATATCATGATGCCACGAACAATGAACAATTAATTCCAACAGAAAGGGAGTACTGCACACTGGCCGCTGAGAGGTGTTGTCTATCCTTAAGTGGGAGATCTATACATACTGGAGGGATAGCGAGTATCGACGAGCTGATCGATGACTAAGAGATACCGTATGGTGAGCCGCTGCAGGCCATGTTTCTAATGATCTCGAACATGATGCCAGCACGTGAAAAGAAAAAGCTGATGCAAAGATTAACCTTATTACCATTTCTCTCCACATTTTATCGATACACCTGAACAGGAACATTGATGTTCACGAGCTATTTGTGTTTGAATGGAGTACCAGTATTTATGTCACTCTATGAAGTGAAACGGGTGGAAATATTTGCTAGTTCTAAGTAATATAGGAGGCTTGTACGAGACTACCCCTATGAGGCAATTATGACGGTTCAGGTCTCAGCTAATCAGAATGGCGAAAGCTTTGTGAAAAGCCACAATTAATTGTATTGCTTATTAAATTAAATTTGTTTATTATATAATAGTTTTATTTTCATTCTCTATATAGAACATGTATTGGAATTTTAGGCAAATTAAAAAAAACCACACCCCTTTGGTGTGTACATACTTAATGGAAGGCCCCGTATCCTAAAAAATAAGTAGTTTATTATTTTATCTATAAGCATTTGCCTTTTCCAAACACAACAAGTTTCCAATCCTTTGCCTAGGGGTGGGTATTACGGTAATGTGGATCATCGCTACGTGTGGGTGCGGGACGCACATTATCCGACCATAGGGGCACATTGGTCGCACGCCAAGGTATTATGGACCAATAAGGTTGTGAAAGGGGAGCAGGTCGTGTTGTTATCTCTTAATCTAGGCTCACGGAGACAATCATGTATTGTGGGTGCGCGTCTGCGTCATGGATTGCTGTGTTTTCGACCTTACTCAGGTTGGCAACGATACCTCTATTTATAGGCTACTATATCATAAGACAAGGTCACAGGTGGAATTATGGAAGAAAAGTATCGGTTACAAAACCGAAAAAACCCGGGTTATTCGTCTTCTTTTTCTATATATGAAAAATAATTCTTGATCAGATATGGGGAAAGGGATACGAATAATCGAGCTAATTATCGATTGATTTTAAAGAAGAAGATGCACATGCCAGCGCGAGTGAAGAAGCCGTCCGCCATTGTCCTCTATTATCGTTCACCTCTCCTCAGCTTACTAACCTGTTGGCCGATGCCGATCGAAGATATCGACATGATTCTTCACGATATATCGACCCAGACCAGCTCCTGATATTAGTAATCCATAACAGATACTCCATATTGCTGGACGATGCCGATTTAAGGCGTAAAAGGCGATCCATCGCGGAGAACAGCTACACGTGTCCTTACCGGGTCGCGCCATCTTGGCCTCTAGGGTTTGACAGCGTGAATCCGCGAGATGCGCTTTGGCCGGAAAGAATTGCGCATGAAAAATAGTGCGACGAATTTCTTTATTTTCTGGTTTATATCGATTCTTTCTTCCTAAATTAAGGTGGTAACATCAATAAGAGATCGACATGAACCTATATGGCGCGTTTAGTCGACCGAAACGCGCGGGAAATATGCGAAATAGGCGAGCATTCCCGGCTGACTTTCCGATCAGAGACTGGGGGCCGCCATGTTCACCGTCATCACCCTCATTAACATAATCATACTACACTCCAATCCGGGATGCTAGGCTTTTCTATGCTGATGCGTCGATCGATGTTATACAGTTTGACACTGTCATTCTCCGACCCGATCTCGGCTAATGCTTTGTCAATGGTCAATTTCTGGTATAGACTTCTCATAGAGCTATCATTGAGACCGGAAGCAGGTCCAAATTTGCGATCTTGTTGCCGCTGGTTCTGTTATAGTTCAATGGCGTTTCCCGCCTTTTTGTCCAAGTCATATACCCGGGCGAGATTTGATAGATCGATCATATTTCGAAGACGACTTGATAATACAGCGAGCCCGGGTAATAATACGAAATTCATGATCACATTTTAGTGCAAGGGCTATGCTACGTCTTGGTGCAGTGTGATGTCGTGAATCAAGAATGGTGACTTTGTCCGAAATTATTAACTGTATAGGGAGTAAATCCCGACGTCACAAAAACAATTGACCATTCTGAATATCTGCCTGGAGGCATAAATTGTTCGCCCCTCGTATCCCCATATAGTTAAATAGACCCAAGAAGAAAAGTTACGGTAAAACCTAGCATAAACCCAGATAGTAATTCAAATATTGACCCCTAACCAAACTTAAGTTATTCCATCCCCCCCGCCCCCCACCTGTCCCGGCCCGGCGCCTCCTCCAGTCCATCCTCCAGGGCCGTCAGTAGGTGTGACAGGCCGGCCCCGGCACGTGCCTTATCTTCTCACGGCGAGCTGCCCACACCCGCCGCCACCGCCTGAATAATGAAGCACTATCGATCCGACGATCACCGACCAAGGCTTCCAGTGGGCTCGGCGCTACCAGCTAATTGGATCCTGTAACTCGTGTGCTTTTTGGTATTTGAACGAAGGTATGTGAGCATGGGAAAGGTGGTCTGTGTTCGATTCAAATCAGAATGAACCTTTGTAGGATAATCAACTGGTATTTTCGCACCTGGGAAATACGCAGCTTTTCATAGAGGAAAGAGTGTCACATGACTGCAGGTTTTGTATGTTAAATGATTGACTAATATTGTATGAGTAAAATACCTATTCCCGTTTTCCCGCTGTCTGGCTTCCCATTTGTATGATTAAAATTCGGACGGCCCTCATTCCACATGCACCTAAAGGTGCGAGAAGTAAATATGTAGCTGGATAGAAGCGTCTGGTGCGAGTTATGGCCGTGCATATAATGACCCACAAAGCTGCACGTTGGAGGCTGCCGACACGAGGAGTGGGTTACTGGAGGGTTACTAAGGGCTCACGTGGAGCAGCTCAAGGCTTGAGTAACACCAACAGGTGCACAGGACCAACACCTGACCTACTCCCGGCCTGCCCGGAGAGGCTCCCACCAGCACCAGTCAATCCATGAGCAACTCATGGCGGCGACTCCGAGTAGCTCTCAAACTGCAGGATAGGTAGAAATTTACACCAGTGCATTCAAACAAGGAGTAACCAAACACGCGGACATCCGTTTCTATGTATATTCATCACAACTAAATTCAATTTAAAAAAAGAAGAGGGAAAAAAAAGCCTACGAGAAATTGTCCAAGATTCGCAACAAAACATCACAGGACTCACAAACCAATAGTTTTAAAATTAGACAACAAATTCTAGAGGATCATGAAACTTGAAGTAACTAACAATGGTAATTGGGCATCTACAGTGACATTGCAAGATTCCGTAGCCGGCTGAGCTGAACAAACAGAGCCCGAGACCCCGAGGGTCCCCAGAGAGTCGGCAATCAACTGTGGTGCTAATCCTCGCCCATTGATCACCAGCTTAGCCGGCATGGTCCTAATACAATATTAATGAAGCTTGGGCCCAGCACTGATCAACCACTGCTCCTGATCCTCGGCGTTGTGCTCGCCAATCACGTTATCAACACTACCCAGAAACGGTCCGCCATCTCTCCGGCAGTCCAGATACAATTCACATTATTCGTTCTTCTTAGAGAACAGAAGTTCTTACTTATGAGGTTAAGACAGTGCAGGCAGGTCACAACACTCGATGTAATACATAATCTGATAATGCGTTACTTCGATCTAAACAACCTAGATAGGCCTCAGTTTCATTTCCTGATATTTAGTAGGGTATTAACAACATATCAGTTTTTGGATACACAAGTTCAATATATGAAACTTCAAAAACAGTAATTAATTCAATAAAGAGTAATGGTCCTAAAGTAGTAAACTAATGTAGCACCTAATTCTCCTTGGTATAATACACACTTAACGTTACAAGCTCCGATTGGTGCAAGCTGCTGGAGGATCAGAGGTGTAGGGTCCTGGGGGAGGGGAGGGGTTACCAGGGTGGACAGGTAAAACAAACGACAGGTTCACCTGGGGATTTACACCTGGCCGACCCATCAGTCAGGTTAGGGGCTGCGGCCCGGGCCGGTTATAAGTGACAGCTGGCAGTGGTTACAGCATTACTGGGAAGAAGTGCTGAGCTGCTCATAAGTAGGCTTACATTGGTATCTGAGCAGTGAGTAATCCACAATAGAGCCACGATTATTAGTGGTATTTACTGATGCTGTTAATACCTTATCATAATAGATTACTGATCCAGACATTTTGTTTGAGTTTCTGTGAGCATCAAAGCTATCATGCTATGTCAAGGTTTAACTTTGAATAACTGTTCTTGGTCCCACAAGGAGACCTTAGAATCTGCTTTGTCACACAAACTAAGTATCTCAAACATTGGACCGATGCCCCCAAACAAGTCGTCAGTGTGCCCCGTGTCAGTCTACGGAGGCAGGATGGGTCCTGTCTAGGTTGGGTTGGTTAGACCACAGACTGAGCGTGGCCTTGTGGCCCAGAGAGCAGCTCGGTGAGTTACTCGGGTGTCAGTGGAGCAGGCTGGATAAACAATCCCCCCAGCGGGAGGGCCATCCAGGGCAGATGGGCCCAAGGGTTGGTGTGTATGGCGTGTGGGTGGGTGAGGAGCTGGCAGCCGAGGGACAAACTCTACCACAAGAAACAGTCCCGCCATGCTCCTATCCTAACATTTGATCGGGTCTACGGCCTCTGTCTATGTCTATAGGGAGCTGCTCTATTCTGTATTAGAGTGACCCAGCAGAAAAACCAATCTGCTCGCCGTGTGCTCGTGTGGTAGCCGGGTCACTCCTACAGCTGTGTATATTTATACGTTTGTTTATCGACATCACCACCTGCTCTGTCGCTATGTGGCGTGGCCGCCGAGGTCTCCCTCACAGAATACCAAGGATAAAGAACCAATTACCGGTAACGATTGACAATAACTGTATGTAGCGTTAGTTACCTCTCACCTTCGTGCATTGCCATTGACCATCAATCCAACGATTCCTTTTATCATACATACATAACTACACTGTTAAAAAGGTGTTTAGAAATTAAACATGTTTAGGGTCTAAACATGTTTAAAGCCTAAACACTTGTATTTTCTAAACATGTTTTGGATTACAGATGTTTATTATCTAAACACATGGGATCCCACATGTTTAAAACCTAAACATTAAACACCTAAACATGTTGAAAATCTAAACACTTTAACCTAAACATGTTGAATATCTAAACACTTGAACCTAAACATCATAAATTTCTAAACATGTTTAGGGTCTAAACATGTTGTCAAACTGGTTACAACAAAGTGTTTAGGAAAGTGTTCAGGTTCTAAACACTTGTTTTTACAGTGTATGTTAATACCACCAACTATAGCATTGGCTTACTTCTTTCTCCGCTGCCGGGAATCGAACCTCAGCCGCCTGTTAAATCGACACGAGTAAAACAAAGACAGCCAAATGATTTACACATGCTATGACATGAGCATGGTGCAATAGACATTAGCGCGTCACAAGGCTATGATTCATGCCATCTCTCTTTATCATCTACCCCCTGGGGTGTATTTTGTCTGACGTCAGGCTAAGACGGGGCTATAATAGACCTCCCCCGCTGCCCCGAGCGGCGCACCGTCTGTGAAGCCGTCTGTTATTTTAGGTCCGGCGTCAATCAGCCGGCTCGAGTCACGCCACAAGGCCACATCCCGAGCTGCTCGGCCCTAAGTGGAGCGACTCGGACCTGCTCCCGGCACCTGTCACATGATGTGGGGGTTGGGGGTGGTCAGAGAGGGGGCGGGGTACAAATAGATCGTCGTGGGAGGGACAGCCAGATCGACAAAGAGTCTTGTGAATCTCATTTTACACCACAATGTCTGAAGGAGAGGATTTTGGAGAGGACACGTACGTTTCGGTACATGGAGAGGATACATGTATACAGTATCAATTTGCCTATTGAATGCCATTTAAGCAACTGAACAAAATTAATGCTAAACTTAATTGTGCTCATATTTGAATCATTTACATCTCTGATTCTTATGTTTTACTTGTGGGTGATAGATTTCCATCTTGTCGTTTTCCAATATCCCCTTCTGCACCGTGCACGAGACGTACAAATTGGATATTCTGGCAAAATGTGTGTTTTATAATCACTTGCGTATCCAGACAAGCGTAGCCAGACAACGTTCACATTAATGCAAGTTTGGGGGTGTTGTCTTGGGAAATGAAAGTGAGCAGCTCATACGAGTTCATAGTAAATACTCCCTTCATTGGGGCAGATACAAACCATTCATTTAGCGACCCAGACCATCCATCCCTTACAACACACCTCCCGACTCCACCCCGTGTCCCACCAGGCACCCCGAGCAGATTGCTAACCTGCTCATGTCCAATTTGGCACGAGTCCAGGATTTGTTTTTATCAGGTTAGAGCAGCTCCCCCAGGGCTGAGCTGACTGGTCCGTAGTGCGTGTGGTAGTCGGATAGGGGTGGGCGAAGTGTTGTAACTGAGTGGCACCAGAACCCGACAGCATTCTATTCAATTAGTTACAGAGATGGGGGCATGGTTTCCACGTCAAAGCTACTGCCCCGTCCATGTACATGGATGTATAATTAAATATCAGTACTAGGGTTTATCTGCATTATAGAACAGGTGGTAGACTTTATTATGATCATGAACACTGCTCACTCTCGGACAGAGAAACACGTTTTCTCATTCTGGTGTATATTACTGATAAACACCTCAGCATTAAAAAGATCGGAGGTAAAACGATTGGTCTCTATAATAGCAGCTATAGATCATCAATTCTCATTAGACATTACACATAACCTTCCATCTGTGATCATAATAACAAAGCTCTACCAATTCACACCGATTGCTTTGCCTCAGCATATTTGCCCATGGCACGGTAATAAACGAGGTTGCCTCTCTCTGCATGCCCATGTTAAAATGCATGGAGATACGTGCGTTTTACTATTTGAGGCGTTACCCCTCAGCGTATACCTTACCTTCAGAAGCAGCATTGATTAAGGCTCGGCAAACCTGCACCAGCTGACGGCGGCGTAGGCTAAGGTCGCCAATCGATTCATATCTCACGGGTATTGCACACAGCCCCCCGGCCACACGACCACTAAAAAACACCATGTGTCTGATCACAATACACGCTCCTTAACCTTTTAAGTGGGGCTATATATAGATCGAATAATCGAACGCGCGATGATTCTGCGATAAACAGCATTTCAAATAAAACATCGCCTTGACGGCATTGACCCAAGAAGTCAACTGCTGGTATTCAGGCAAATGGTGGTTATAATTAAGCCTCTTGGAGACGGGAGAAGGCATTTCCTCCAGGGAACGAGTTAACAATGATTACTAGGAAAATTGTTTAATCAACTTATGTAGCTATAAGTTATATTGTGATCGAGATTTAATTCTTTCTGGTAATGATATGGCCTTTAGTTGTTATACCAACCAATCATAAGAAAACTGGAGTTTGGTTACTGAATGCGTGCACACCATCAGAAACTGCACCCAGCAGCAAATATACGGTGCGCCCTTCAATTTTAGACACTGCCTCAACGTTAAAGTGTCAGTAAACTCTAAGATGTCATAGAGTGATGGGGAGTAGTGACTGAGCGTGGACGAGTGTGTAACCTGGGACCAGGTGGTGGCCGTGTCAGTCGTAGTGGCAGGTGTCCAAAGCTGGCCCCCACCATGTAGGGTGGGAGGCACATTGTGGTAGTACCTGACCTCTGGCTGAGGTGTGACCGAGGTGTATGCACAGCCCCGCCCCTCCACACTAACATTCACCTGGTGAGTCAAGGTATCTACCATTCCATGCACTATGGGTCTCCTAGACATTGATATATAGTGCTTGAGTGACATTCAGGGTGCACCTTGTAACGTGCTTGTAAGAGTCTTCTACAGGGTGCCCAATTTTAAGCGAAGTCTGGAGAAACCACCTGGACACAGTCAACAAAGGTAACCTTGTTATCTCTTGTTTTTTGTTTTGTTTGGGCAGAAAATATCCACATCATATATAAACAGACCATGCTTCATTTCTTATAATTCGGGCAATATTGTTTTACCGGCCCTATAAAAAAAAACACGTTGGAACGATTCAATATTTAAGCCACACTGACTCAACGAGATGAGCGGACCACAAATGCATCGACCAGACTGAAATTAATTCGGCCATAAAAGTTATAGGAAGAGTGTTATATTGAGTGTATTGCTTAAGTACATATCAACTGGCTCAGTAGTTAGTCAGAGGTTCAATAACTGAAATAGATGTGGCAATTTAATCTTCTAGCACTATGGTGATTCATCCTAACCTACATACCTCAAGGTGCACAGTTCGTTTCCATGATGAAGGATAGCACCTCGACTACCGGTTTAAGGTGGGCAGGTATGATAATCCCATCGTTAGCTGCATCCTCCCCATCCCTCTTCCTACTGGTTATCTCCGATGGGCTCGTCAATGTCTCTAAACCTGACCCCACACCCCGGTGTTGACCAAAGGCCAGTGATGATGGGCGAAGGGGCGACTATCTGCATGAACCTGTCTATTGCCATTACTATGTGTGACGTTCTCTGGTAAGTCGGGGTTGCCGATTCTTACAACAGAGGAACGTGGGGGTTGTTCGGGTCTCGGGGCGGACGGGGAATCCGGGCCAAGAACCGAGATGTGTTTCTAGAGTCGTGCCTCGCGCACGAGGGGGGGGGGCTGAGCGAATCGGTCGGGAATCAGCGCTCGATGTCAAACGGAGGACTGCGGGGAAGGGAAATTATGGTAGGGGTACGGGTCGGCCGGGGCTCGTCTCGCTCTATCTCCCAGACCAGCATTCACCCCCACCGGGCGGTCCACCCCACGGTTCCGGTCCGCGGGGGCGACGGGCCGACGGTCGCCTATTGTTTGGTAGCGTGGGGCCGAGCCTGCCGCGCCCTCGTCCCCGCGGACTTCGTTCCTTCGTCCCGCTCTCCATGTCTTCGTGCCATGCTACGCCTCGGTCTCCGGGACTGCTTCGGGCCTTCGTGCCTTACTTCGGTCCCTCGTTCCTCGTTCTTCGGGCCGTCGGGCCCCTGCCCTATGTTCCTACTATTTATCTCGAACTTCGACTGTTTTACCCCAACTTCTGGTTAATTACTCGAATCGGCTCATCTTTAGCGGTTGTTTCAGGAAAGAAGACACGTCTGGACACCAGGAGAACTGTTAAAGAACTCTGTTTATTCGGGCCTCACCGCCCCTTTATATACTCTAGAGGTCAGCCCTGATTGGCTGCTTTCGGTCACGTGATCTATAACTGACGTCACTTCCGGTTTACATTTTCCGTTTCCGGTTTACATTTCACTTCCGGTTTATATCTTTCCGGGTTTCGTTCCTTTACATTTTCGTTCCTTACATATTCGTTCCTTACATATTCGTGCCTCTTTTTCGGGCTTTTTACACTTTCGTTCATTATTACATATTCGTTCTTTTACATATATTTCGTTCTTTTACACTTACGTTCTTTACATATATACCTTTTTATAATATTACCTTATTTTCTCTTATTTTGACCTCTACATATTTTGGATGAATAGCCGTTCATCACACTATGCATATGGGAAACCTGCCAAAACCCTAATGGATAACCCTAGCAGTCCATTACCCCTAACCCCCTCCCATTTTCCACTTTCCATTCCATCCAATACACTGTGGAGGCACTTTTACAACAAACACACACATATAAACAGTTATTTTTACAAATTGTATAGGAACCATACATGTCCTTGCAGTAATTCATAAACAGAATGCATTCATTTGCAAGACAGTTCTATCATTAATCCTTTAATACTCTGGTGTCATCGGCAATACAATGTCATCCGATATTCCGCCAATTTTTTTTTCTATTTCCCCCTTCAGTTATTAGCGACCATGAATCCCCTGCCCACTTGAGTATTGGGTTGCCATGGTAACTACCTGTGGTCGTCCCTCTGCTTCACCTGTCTGTATCGTGGTGGTCGGGGGGGGGGGGGACTCAGTAGGTCACCCAAGTAGAACAGTCTCACATGACCGAGCCGAAGCCGACAAAGAACATTTTTTTATGTTTTATATCTTGAGGCTGCAATGTTCATGACACAATCTCAGTGCCATCAATATAAGAAGAATGCGTTTGGCGAAGTTTCCGTTTTCCACGAAATTGAAGGGAAGTATAGGTTTCCTGCTATTGACAATACTATAAGGCTTTTTATTCCATGTACATAATATCTTGAAATGTCCATAGCCTAGTTTCTGTCTTAGATGGTTTTAATGTGAACACAGTACTATTAGCGTGTGCCTGAGCCGTTAAGCATAGCTCATATACGCATGTGATTGAGTGCTGGTTAATTTGTAATCATTTATGCCTTCACTGATGACAAATGGGCCCAGCAGTAGTTAGATTAATGACCCCAGCGTGTAGGGCCAGAAGACCGGTCATTATTTGTTAAAACTATCAGAAACCAATGACCAATTATTTTACCAGGAACAGATGATACGTGCAAAACAATCCATTACAAGAAGGAAACGTTTACACAGTATGAATGTAAATCAAGGGAGGAAATAGTTGGTATTAAACTTATGGCAACAGGTGCCCTGTCTCCTGCGAACATCCTCTAAACATAGTACTGCCTAGTGCACAAACTATGCGTCACTCTATAGGCATATTGGTACCTTTTTTGTTTTAAAAGTAATGATTCAACATGGCTATAAAAGTTTTATCTTCACCGCAAACAGTGTGATCTCACGCGAGCAATTGCGAAACCCAGTCATCTCAAATTTATTGGTACCACCGGTTCTGCAAGGCAAGCTAGACAGGAAAGGACCCTAAAAAATCTGGAGAACCTTACAAGACCCCAGACAGATTTCAAAGAGAATTCCTGCAATGTTTGTGGCCTAGTGACCCTGGGGAGGTTCGGGGTATGACCCCTGAGTTCAGCCCACCTTTTGTTTCCACCCCCTCAACAGCTGAACAGGCAGACACAAGGGGCGCGTGTCACCTGCCTCTGAAACCTGTGGTCCAATTCCTCAAAAGCGAGCACAAAAAAAAAATAAACATAAGAATTAACAAATAAAGGCACATAAAAGAGTATCGGGGACTAAAATCGGGAGCAGCAGCAAAAGATATGAAAGGAACCCGCTGGTCCCCGTCCAGATGAATTGCCATTATGAGCGATGTGACGCGGACGTCCAGGAACCAGCGGAGTGGAAAAAAAGTTAAAAGTCGTCTGCGTTTTGCCGATGGGAAGTACAAATGGCGGGAATGTGGTCAGAAGGAAAAGTGGGACCCCCTGAACCGGCCGTAATGAAAACTGCAGGTTAATTACAGCCGATGGGGACGATAATTAAAACTGTCAGGGAGAATAATTAAAACGCAGGGGCACAATTAATCTCATAAGCATGGTTAGTTGTGGCCGGTGGCGTTAACGAGCCGAACATAACTCACAGTGAGAACAATACATCAAAGACACCGCTCGGATTGGTCATACTATGACTGAGTAGCCATCTTCTTTTGATGTTTTTTCTCCCTTTAGAAAATAGCAATGTTTGCATCAAAAGATACTGGCAGATTAAGAATCTTGGTAATTTTGTTAAAATGAGCCCTCCCAACATTCTGACCCAAGTGATCCTTTTAAGTTAAAAAAAAATTAATCATCTGATAATTTTTAGAAATACCAGAAAAAGTACAATCATTCCAAAACGCTCCACTGTTTTGCTTTTCTTTTGTTGATCATACACAGAAAGTTATCCTGCACTTCTTATTGACTCATGAACATGGACCAAAAAAAACCTCTCGTGACGAGTTGATGTCAGGCGGGGCTGTTTATATAATTACGCCGACCGTGTCATTTTGTAGTGGTGTCACGACTTCAGCTATTGGTCCTGCAACCACCTGCTCGTGCACATCTCTCTTTTTAGTCGGTGTCAATGCCCTATTATAACTGGCCCGACCCCTACTACACTGGTCTCACGTGTCGAAACCACTTAAGGCATAGGCCACGATGGCCGAATAATAGACATGCATAATGTGATATCAAAACATCTTCACGTCCTATAATAAATATTCTTATTAAACTTCTATACGAGGAAGTAGGACCTCTGAAACTATAGAACGTTTTCTCAAATGTGTCAAACAGCAAGAGAATGTGTTTATCTTAGGGGCCTTCCATATAGTACGTACGCACCAAGGGGGGGTGGGGGGTCTCAAATTTTTGAAAATATGCGTACATACCTGTACAAATCCAATGCGTATTTTGGTCCAAGGGGGGGTGGGGGGTGGGGGTCTAGAATTTCAGAAATTTTGCGTACGTACTAAATGGAAGGCCCCTTACCATTTCAGACCTTTTTAATTAGCATCTTAATGTTTCATATAAACTAATTATGTTTACAATGTCCTCAGCAAAACTTAGTTCCTATGTTCCAACATGTACCTTTTTCATCAACACATACTTATCCTATATAAATTTGGTATATTTTGGATCTACAACCCGACCCCTGACCCCTCCCCTATATCACTGGGACACGTGACGTGTACCCACGTGACGTAGACCACGTGCCCAGCTCGCTATTGTCCGGCGGGGAGCAGGTGACCACTAGTGACCACATACCCACTCCTCTGAGGCGTCTCCCTCAGTGACCTCTGCCCTCTGACCCCGGGGGTCAGGCCCGTCCCATGTAACGCCATGTACGGAGGGTGGACCGAGACTGACCAGTATGAAGGGACTGCCAAGTTTTCTAGAGTGGCGTTAAGTTGGCACATGATGCTTTGATATGCGTTTTGATGTCGAGTGTCGTTCCTTAGGTACCGGAAATGTTTACCTCTTTCACATTATACATTTTTTGTTTGAAGAGTTTAAATTTTAGTCGGGGTGCCATTTGTCAAGTAAAACGACCATATGATCATCACGTCATTGTTAAGTAGCATACAGAATATTAACTTGTTTTTTAAATTGCGGTTAACATTGTATACTTTTCAGGAGGTGGATACCGTACGGGACCACTCCAGGGTACCTCATAGGGTCGCTGCAGGAATGGGGGAGGTTCTTTGTACCAGAATGTGGTAATTTCTGCCTCCGTTGACGGTTCTTTGTGGTCTGGGGTTCCTCATCCTTACGCCCAGGAGTGATTCTTTCTACCCCTCAGCCTGATGACGTAATGGTGAAAAGTATATCTGTTTGGAGAGAGTTGAGCTCAACTAAGTTCCTAATTACTCACAGCACATAACTCGAAAATTCTTTACCTACTTTGCTGTTATCCTTTCTGGTTGGTTGGTTGGTCATTGGGGTTTAACGCCGAAGCAACATCTAAGGTCATATCACGGCGAGAACAAGGTTTGACAACTCTGTCATTGATGATCGTATCTATGGAATGAACGAATCTATGAGAAGATATAGACCATACCCCTACACATTTACCGAGGTAGGTGTCCTTTAATGTGCAGGGTCCCATAGGCAGGGCCCTACACACAACAGCCAGTGGCCCACTAGGAGCCTTTGATAACCCTGTTGTTGTCACAGGGAGACATGCAGAGGGGAGTAGCAGCCAGCCCACCTCAGCCCAAATCCTTTCTGGTCCATGATCGACATGACCATGTAAGGTGGACATAGTATAGGAGAAGGTTCTTTCCGAAGTAATTGATTGTTTTTTTTAAAGGGCTTACGTGCACTTAAGAAAGATGTTTAGAAAGATTGACTGCGACAGCGTGATAGCCTGAGAGTGTAAAGATCCTGGCAATATCTCACGTGCCTTCTCTGATGGCTAGCGTTTGTTTGAACATAACCGTGTCTATCTTGTCACCCTATGCCACTTCTAACATCCACTCCTGGTAAAAACATGGCCTCCAGTGTTTACGTTCTACCCCCGCCGACCGACCAGACAGCACGGCGTTAACCTCACATCTGTGACCGTGGGCAGCTGGCAGGGAAATGCATTCTTACTACGGGAAAATAATACAAGCTCGATTGAATATTACCACAGTTTAGTAAACGTCCGTGGTACTAGCGTTAGATTAAATAACATTGCATAACATTTTCTTTCGTTATTATTAACTTCATGATATCAATCAACGTTGAAATACCGACGTAATAATACCATGTCTCAATGTTCATTTATATGCTATATTTAATGCTAAACATGTAGTAAAAGCACTCAAGGATTCTTATCGAAAAAACGAACATGAACCTCACAAGTCACATGGCGGTTTTCTTTCTCAGGCACTTTAGTTCCCAGAATTCGGTAACATGCTCGCTCTTTCTTTTCAGTGGCCCATGTTTTCTACCCACATCCGGGGACGCTGCACGTGCCGACTTGGGGCACTGACTTACGCTGATTTCCGACGTGCAGGCACGTGTTCATGCCACGCCTCAAGGGAACGAGCGCACGCCAAAAGTTCCAAGTCTCAGAGCAGATTCCATTACATGTACTTACACACTACAAGTTGGAGGGAGGTCAACCATATCTCTGTTGGGAGAGTGGAATGACCTGCTCTAAGGAGCACGTGTGAGCAATTCAGGATCAGACTGCCAACTGCTCAGGTATGCTGGTTCCCGCTGGTTGGCCCTATTAGAGCAGTGTTTGAGGCCGAGAACTGACGCCAAGTGTTCACGTCCCAGGCTCTGTTTTGCCAGAGCCAACTCTCCAATCGGTATTAGTGTGGATGCAGATAGACCTGGGAAGGTAGGAGTCTGCCACGGTTCGGCTTGGAGAGTGGTTTCCTGGATGTGGATTTGAAGAGGGTTGGTGGCTCCAGTTGGTGGCATGTTTCCAGTCTCACACCCGACTCAATTATTCTCTCCTCACCCCAGCCACAAAACTACCACATCTGCGCTTTGAAAATAAGCCGACGACGGTCAAGGAAATGAAGCACAGGGTTTCTGAACTAATGGGCTTTTGAATCACCAAAGGAAGGAATGTGTTTGATCAAGAAAAAAACACACTTTGGTGGAATAGCACACCAATACCTTAGATTCGCCACTGGATAATAAAGGTGGGAATCTCATCAACACAATACACATTTAAATGGGTATACCTTTACTTTAATGCACTATAGGATAAAACAATAAATATATTGTTCAGATTCTATTTTCAGAACTGTTGGACCTGACTTTGAAATATATTTCTCATCGGATCCACCAAAACCATGATTGTGTATTTCCTGCATGTTTTTCCTTCACTATTTCCCCACTCCTTCCGTAGTGTCTAATCCACCCGTTGTATGCCACCAATCTGCCCAGCCAACAAAGCCGGCTCGCTGGGGCCCTTCCAGGACACTTCTGGGCACGGCCTGGCACCCATCCATCACGACTATTTCCGGGAATGTCCACTCGACCTCTTTTCACTGAGCAGCCGGGCGTCGTCGCTTCTGCGCATGTCAGGCCTCCCCTGACTGTAATGGATGTCCTCAATGGGAACAGAGGAGGGCCGAGGACAGGGTTAGAGGGGTTGGGTTGAGGAGTTGAATCTGAATCAGGAATGTATTGTCTGGGTCTGCTTTTTTTATATTTATTTATTTATTTATTTTTTGGTGGGGAGGGGGCTATAGGAATCGTTTTGTTAAGTTATAAGCTTCGAGATACTGACTGGGAAAGTATCACAAGAGTGTCGCCGTTCTGGTATTATGATAATGACACCCTCCTCTTCAAAACATGGTACCAATGGTATAATGGTACAAAAACCTACCAGTAGGACTAAATACATGTATCACAATTTTCCCATGCCCAGACATTCATTTGAAGGGGTTCGGGATTCGTGCGAACTTTGCTCGGTTCAATGCAGTGTGCTGGGAAAATGGGATGTATGAATAGGAAAGGGCGGAGTGTTTGGGGTTAAGTGACCAGCAGGGTCTGACACTAACTACCGGGTATATAGGATAATCAGAAACAATGGATGGCCAGACCAACTGACTAAGTATTTATCGACCAAACATATCTATAGTGTACTGCCATAGAAACATAGATGAAACTTAACAGTAGTTCACCTGTTATTCACCAGGTTTACCAAATGCATACATGTATTACTTAGGTAACCTTTCAGATATCAGTCTTCACATTTCTTTTCGTAATACGCAAATATTTTGTACGCGTCTTTTTATTTTGGATGAAAAGGCATAATCGTTTTGCTACAAAAGTCGGTCCGCTAATATAATACGCAATGCATTATCATTTTCAGGAGTCAGGTTCCTGGGGGTTTGTAGTTTATGGGTACAGGTATGAGAGGTTGTCATCAACAGGCCCTTTGTAGGCCCCACACTAACTGTGGGGTCAGGGTCAGGCCTGTGTGCACTAGGAGAGACAGCACTAAACACTGACTATAGACACAGGAAACAATAGGTCTCATTAGACCTACGGACGGCCACACAATCAATTACCCGGCCACACGGGAGCACTGGGGCCGTCACTGACACCCGGCCCCTCCCACCCCACCCGGGGATGAGGGGGATGAAAGGGAGAGGCTTAAGCCCTCACAATCCCTGGCCTTCCCATTGTCACGATGGGACCTGTTTGCTGTTGCCGGATTTAGTCCCTGAAAGTAGGGTATATTACTTAATACTAGATTGGAGATTTGTCATCTGCTTTGTTTTTGAGAGATATTTTAGATGGGTACTATGATAGTATCGGTTGAACTCAACCTGGTCAATTCAGGTTTCATCTAATACCAGATGGGACAACAACAATTTATCGACAGAATCTCATACCCATTCGGCCACAACACTGGTCAATATCTGACCTAGATTGGCATGGGAGATAGCTTGGGTATTCCGGCGTGACACCGCTATTCGCCGAAACAATTGGCATCGAAATGCAAATATAAATCGGCCTGGGATAGGCTTTCCTATACATGCCCGCCTATCCTCTAATTCCTTGCATAATTCCTCTGTACTTTCTATTGTCCTCTACATAATGACCTTATCTAATAAGTCACCCATACGTACATGCATTTTGACATGGGGACAATACACAGGGAATACCAAGGTATACACACACGGCTATAGGCCTAGCCATGCTGTCTATAGGCCTACGATGCAGCGCCGACGGTCAGTGCATCATCCCCCCTCTCCCCGGGGGCTTTGTCCGCA
The DNA here is from genome assembly GCA_936440205.1 of Lepidonotus clava. Classification (NCBI taxonomy): domain Eukaryota; kingdom Metazoa; phylum Annelida; class Polychaeta; order Phyllodocida; family Polynoidae; genus Lepidonotus; species Lepidonotus clava. Next base: position 28,732,486 of record OW387140.1, read on the forward strand.
GACAATCGGCCATTCACGTGTCTATATGGGTCAGGTAATGCCCCCTTGGGACGGAACAACGGGCCGAGATGTCGGGCTCATTTCCCCCTACACCATCTTGACTGTAGCTGGGTGAAGCCACCTGATGGGAATGGAGACTTGGGTCACCGTGATTTACCAGGAAATGGGACCATTCTACTGGTAGTACAATGATGCTGCTGCGATGGCATGATGTAATATTCATGCCTCGTATTTTCATAATTTTGTTCAAACATCCTTAAATTAATCCTGCCTGATGATCGGCTAGAAAATACTGTATCGACATAAACTTGTACATGCTGAGTCTAGAGAACCAAAGTAAAACAACATGATTGAAGTTTCACATACAGTTATCTATATATTCTATTGATGTGAAGCAGCTTATCCCACTCAAGTTTCCGTTGCTCTATATTTCCACCCTTATCAGAGACAACATTACAAGGGCACTCTGTAATCCATTCCCTGATAACACACCACCGTATCCTCCCCACACCAGGCCTTTGACGACCCATCTAAGTACCACTCAGAGAGTGATATCATACCATCCCCACCAGCCAGCGAGTCCCCCAGCGTCGGTTTGACCCGCTGACCCCTGGATCAGGTTAGATCATTATTGGTGTACAGATAGACGACCACAACCACACGCCGACACTGAGGTAAGCGGATCCCCGGCACGGCACCATATCGGAGAGTAAACACTGAGCTTCCGCCAGACCTACTAGGATTGAGGCAAAAACAGCTGCCTCTCTGAGGCTTTTTTTTGTTCTCTTGTCTAGGGCAGTGTAATCTATTTATTTGGTTATGGTCGTGATACAAAGAAAAGTGGTATGTTGTTAGGTCCCAGACAACCGATTGCACTCACGGATATCACGTTGGTTGGGTAATTTGTACGTTTGTCTGTGCCAGATGTGTTTGTAGGAAATAACTTGGACAAGTGTATTAACTACTCTGACTTATCATGGATTATTTGAAAATAGTGATGGTTAAGATGTTTTTTTCAATATCAGATTTACAATGAAGAATCCACATGAATTCCAGGACAATATGTTTCATAGTACATCCTCACAATATGACGACTATGTTAAAATTAACACGACTATTGATTCACACAATACCGACGACAGTCTGAGTCACAGATATCGTTAACACTTCATTATCACTTGACCCTGGCACATACCTTTACCCGTTTCATTAACTCTATCTCAGTATCCTATTGTAGCTATACCCAAAGATCCCCCAGCAGTTAACAGGTGAATGCTACATGTGTCAGGGACACATGTGTTACCAGGCACACCTGCTGAGGGGTGTTATATGGGATGTTTGTCATCGAGTAAACATGGTGGTATAGATTGTATTTTTAGAGTGGCTCCTGTGTACACAGCATGTTACCTATCAGGTTACACATCTATTTGTCGAACAATATTCCTGAAATATACCAGCATTTGTCTCTTATTTATGATGACATTTGGAGATAGGATCCTATGATATATGACCTAAATTAAGAATGTTTGAGGTCGGGCATAGTCTGTTAACAAACGTCCACAGATAAGATCATCTGATGTAAGTCATAACGTTATGAAGGTTTAGTACGACTTATATTTTTGCCCTCTCCCCCGGCAAATCACTATCCCTGAACTTACGTACGTCTTACTCAATCGGCCAGTTTTAATCTAACGGATTATGGCCCATGTGACCTCATCAAATCTACCCTGTGTGACCTTACTAAACGTGACCTTACTGTGACCTACCTGGGGCGGGCGGGCTCCGCTCAGGTCCAGGGGAGCGTCACCGGGCTCCATGGACGTGGACGACAAGGTCAACATGCCACATGTGTCTCTGCCTCCTCTTCACAACGTATAATCCGGGACGAGCTGCTCGCAGTGAAACGAGCTGCTCACAGATGGGGCTAGCACAGGCTCGGGCACAGGCCCTTTTTGTCGTGTTAGGGCCAATGGCCACCTGGCGATGTTTATACTTCTTAGCGCCTAATGATCATCATACATGCCTTAACGTTGCAAGTATAATTCAACATTCCCCTTTAGTGGCACTGGCGACTTTGTGGGTTATCAGACAGTGGTAAGCTGTGCTTATGTATGTGTACAGTAAGACTCCTCGTCGGTAAAACGTATCCAGTGTGGAGGCAGCTAGGAAACTGACACTCCAGGCGGGGGCGGGGTGACCTCAACCCTGGAGGAGCATCACTATCTCCCCTCTCCCCCTGCTTTATGTCCAACCCCCTGGGTGGCAATAACATATCCCGAGTAGGCCGCCTCCAGTAGATTGAGCCGTAAGCTTTGTTTTATCAAAAGATGGAATTATAATCCAAGCACGCGGGCGGTTTTATCTCCTCCCCACCGCTGTACTTTTCGCATTTCTCGACACACGAGGCTCCCTTCTAGCAGTGATGATAACGGCCGTGGACGCTGCTCCACCTGCTGTGACCATTGTCGGGGCAATCTGCATTCTGATGATTCCCTTCTCAGATTCCGCTCCACTCTCCCTGTACTGATTGGCAGGCCCCAGATGGTTGTAGATCTGGGGATACACCACGGACTAGGGACTTGGTCTAGGGAGACAAAGGTAGAAGAGGAGCCAGCATGTCTCCCTGCGGTACTCCACTTTACTCGACAGACCGTCCGCCGGGGCGTGATATACTGCACCACGCGCCGGGTAGGATGTACTCCTGTAGTAGGTTACACGATACAAACACAGCCTCCCCTTATATAACACGCGGCCAATACACAGGCTCCTCCTGGGTTGGATGATGGGGGTTAGATGATGCTGCTCCTACTGTTGATGTCCCTACACTCCGTGGCAGGCAGGCAGTCCGTGCGTCCGGCCGTCGCTCCAGAGGCCCCACTACTGGGGCACGGCCAGACAATACGCTTAATGGGCCCCGGGGAATAACAGCGGAGGTACGGCGGCTATTGTATGCCGCTGACTACTAGTACTACTACTAACGACGACGCCGCTACCGCTGGCTGCTGCTACCGCTGCTCCTGCTGCTGCTAGTCCACCATCTGCGGTTTCTTCCATCTGCGCGGGGAGAAAGGCTCATTGTTGTCACCCCGATAGGTGCTGGGTGGCTGGGGCTCGCACTGTTAGTACTTTAGCAGATGGCGACTCCATGCAGCAGATGGCGGTGGCGGCATCTGCTGTTGCTCCTGCAGCTGGCAGGGATCACGCTGGTGGTGGCCGTCGCCAGGAGGTAATAGCCGGAGATCAGGCCGCCCTGGAGAGACCCAGGAGCAGCATGGCCCGGGTGTTGTGCAGTTGGCTGTGAGCTGGGCAGCCGGCTGGAGGCGGCGTCTGCAGCAGGCCACTACCACTTAGTACTACTACTACTGATATAATCCGGGCGTCAGCAGCATCACGTACAGAACAGAAAGCAGCACCTCTCTCCTCCACCCCTCGCCTCTCTCCCTGCTCACTCACCACGAACACTGAGGGTTGGGGGCAGAGATGAACATGGCAGCGGCCGCCGCTCTTATGGTGGTGGCGGTGGTGGTGGTGACGGTGGTGGTATGGTGGTGCAGCGGTGGTGCCGCGGCCGGGTGGTGCTGGTTATAATAGTGGTGGCACCACCAACCCATCTCATGTTCCTCCTCCTCTCTCTCCCCAGCCTCCCTCCACCCTCAGTCTTTCCAGCTGACTTGAGACTAGAAATTAGCCTGGAGCGGGACGTATCAGGATGCAATAACTGTCTGTAGTAGCCAAACTGGAGGTAGTAGACAGTAACGCTCCATTCTATAGGATGCAGTAACTGTGCCCCTTAACAATGGGTCATCCACCTTCCTCACTAAACACCTTTCTGCTACAGTGCGCTGAGATAATACCATTATATGCTGACATAATACCGCTAAGACGGCCCTCTGCATGTGTGGCCAGTTTCCGGGTTAGCACCAGTCCTGGCGTGCCGGGGCTCCCTGGGTCGCTCGCTGGCCGTTGTCTGTCGTCTCCCCGCTGTTTTTCATCTCCCTACCCCCACCCCTACACCAGTCTGACACCGCACGCGCCTCTCACTACCACCAACCCAGGGGGCCACCCACCACCTAAGCCCTATCAGTATCGCATGACCTCTATTACTTTCAATATTTCAAATCTAAAATATTTTGAGCTAATACACAAAAGATTGGCTTCCCAAAGAATAACAAATATTTTGAAGACTTATAAGATACGCATAGTCGTTTTAAAATATTTATTTTCTAAAACGATTATATTTTTTGGAAAATTTAATTTGTGCCATTGGTGCCCCTGTTTGAGCCCCCATCTGGGCCGACCAGCTGGTTCTGCCTCTCCATATTCATAAGGCCCGTAAGCACTTAGCGGGCCGTCTAGTAGTAGATGTTGGACTGGGGCTAGGTCACCTGCGTCATAGGAAAGGTGGGGGATGGGTGGGGTGGTCTTTGTAGGGTTAGGACGGGCAGACACACACCTTCACAATGCCTCCTTATGTGCCGGGAATACAAAGGACCTGCCGCCCCTCAGCCTACACACTGACGCCGGCTCAAAGGGCTACCCTCAGTGCCCGGTGACAGCCCCGGCCCGGCTGATTCCCCCCATTATTAAACAGGCATACCAGGCTTGGTTAGCAATGCCCTAGGGAATCAACTGACATTCCTATAACAGGGAGAACGGTAGACAGGTAACAGACTTATCAGAACTCAACATTAAGACTACAAATGAAGTCGTGTTCCTGTGAAGGTGAAAAGTAAATGCAGAGCTAAGATTTCTGTTTTGGGTCTCAGATAATGTTAGGAGTTATCAAAATAAAGCAAATGGAATAGAAATGAGTAAATGAATTACATTCCTACATCATTCCTAAACGAGACAGGCTACGTCCAACGTCCTGAACTCCCAGATCTTCATCAGTTGGGAGGTCCCTAATTCCCAGAAACTCCCAGATCTTCATCAGTCTCTTCATGAGACCCTGCTAAATGTACCTCTCCCATTACACAGTAAATGTGCTCTTACATAAGTAATGGATGATACATGATGACATATTGAATTCCTGACTGACCACTACCAGAGGCGGCCAATCAATGCGTGCCTATCGTCTCGGGCACGGGCTGATGTAACAGGCCCTGGTGGCAGCTAGTCAATATGGCGTGTGGAACGATACACTGTGTACACAGAGATTACTAATATCACACCGCGGGGGTGTGCACCGCCCATAATAGGGGCGACGGCCGGAGGAGGGGTCGGTTGATTGGAGGATTTATCATTCCAATTTCAAGGGTCAATTGTTTGGTTTGTACCGTTTCTGCAGGAAAGGAGTCTCCTAGACCTAGTTGAATCCTTGAGGTTATGAAAACGTTTTCAAAACATGAATCGTCCAGTGTCTATAACTTATTTTTTTCCTGTTTTTTCCCCCTTTTATTATTTTTTTGTAAATTTTCTCCACAAATACAGCACATTTGACCCATGTCTGGGTTTGATGTTAGAATGCTGATTCACTTCAATCATATAGGGGCTAAATCTATTTCCCTTAGAATTAGGGACCTCCATTAAAATGAGACCACTCACTTCACCACAAGGTTTTCAGTAGGACGATAACGTACTCTCACATCGTGTGAACAACTGTGCCCTCTCCAACAAAGATGGTAAGTCACCAATCACTCTCCAAACAGTTTTACAGAATTCCCAATTGCCCAACCCACAATGGACCGTTGCCAAGGGCTGAGCATGTGCTTGGAGGGAAGGACCGGTTGCCAGGTGAACTTTGGACCCGTGCCCGGGATGGCAAAGAGGGGATAGGGGACTGGGGGAGGGCTGGACGCAATCTGCCGCTTCGACAACCTCGTGGCCCTCAAGGCCTCATTTCCCGGCGCGGAAATAGATTTCGTTGCAGAATGGGGAGGGCTGTGTGTAGTGTGGAGACATGGGGAGTGAGGTTTGTGTTCTGGTGTGACCCACATACGGCCACAACCACCATCATGTCACCTCCTCAGCGTTACATCTCCCTCCGCTCGCACCCGGCAGGGGACACATAATGATGGGAGGTCACCGTGGTAACCAGGGGTGACCAATCTCTGGTAATGGTATGCAATGCGGAGACCGTCCGGGTACAATCTCAATGGAGGAAATCAATTGTGGGCATAGGCTGCACTTTTGACTCTTTTGACGTAGTGAGACTTATGCAAGTTCACAGCAATTCTGGTAACTAGCGCTTCCAGATTTTTGCCAACTTTTCAATAAGACTATCCCCCATCCCTCCTCATTCCATTGGGATAATCCCTCCCTATTCTGGATTTCTGAGTCTGGTTAAGAGGGCCTTAGTTAGAGCCCGTTACCATGGTAACAGAGGAGGGCGCATGGTTTCAGACCACAAGTGTCACACTCAATATTGACCCTGTAGCAAAAGGTCAGAGTGTAAGGATGTGAGGTACTACCTACAATTGTACAATAACATGCATTAACGTCACTGAATACGAAACACCCATGCTAGACTACCAAAGAGTCGGACTTTGTCAAACAACCACTGTCCCACATATTGACCCCACAACCAAGATCGAGGATACCTAAATCATTTTTCACCCTGTCTCTGTCCGAAAGAGAGGGGGGTCGAGACGAATTCTCCTGACATTTGGTAACTGCAAGAAAAAGATACATCCCTTCCTTGCTTTCTTTTTTCATTCGAGCCAAACGTCCCTGCGCCATTCCTGGTCACAGTCGTCAGGTGTACCTACTAAATGTCCCAGGGATACATGCATTCAACACTGACGCGTCTTAAGTCACTTCCTTTTGCACCAGGGGGCGCCAAAGTATAAGAAACCATTATGAGGATGTTCTTGGCTACCTGTTTTATGAAGGTATCACTTTACGCATTTGTCGCCTGGTCTTTTTGTCACCCAGGTTCACGAATGATAAAGACTGACACAGTTTAGCCTGGTTCTGACCTGGTGGTGACTGTGCCAGTGACTGGGGACTGACTCACCTGGTGACGTTAGGTCACCGTGCACTCACCGATACGACCAGCCCCTGCCTGGTACCGAGTACATGGGGAGCGGATGGACGACTCGAGTGAGTAACTCAACAATGATTTATTTCATGGCCAAAGGATTAGCATTAAAAACACGGGAATGCATTCGTTATCCTCATTGAGATCCTTAAGCAAACCAAAAGACATCTGATGAGCAACTCAACCAATGTAGGAGTGTATAATGCATTGAGAGATTTGATTGAGGAGAACAAAATAATTTTTCTTGTCCTTTATGGCAGGGGTCATGTCCCCTAAAATAGTTACGGTTATGCAAGTAAACCATATCAGTGCCCGTTGGACTTTGGTATCAGTACAGGTCTGGACACATCAATTTTAGACTTGGCTCAAAATGCGCAGATATTGACAGTTCAATGCAGACATAATACGCATTCTCAGTCTAGTCTCTAAAGGGTATATTATGTCCAACTAGCCGCCCCGTCCCCGACCTGCAGGAGTGGGATGTGGCACACCCCATCGGCAGATGACTAATGACCGGCTGATGTCCGCCCGACTTCCGCCCCCACCGACAGGGGGCGCGGGGGTCTGCCACCAGGGGGCGACACAGTGATGGACCGACACTCACTCCCGGGATGCACTGCGAGCGGCGGATCCGGAAGTACTCGTTGGCCTTTAAGCTACGTGTCGAGGTAAAATGGGGACAGGGAGTCGTTTTTCACAGAGGAAACGACTTGGTCTTCTTTGTCATGTAGGAAATGGGTTCTAGGAAAAGGAGACTTGGGTTTGGCCTTTGACTTGGCGTGGGGGCGGGTCGGCGTGGGTTGGAAATGATTGGCAGGCCAACCTGCGTTCGGGGTACCTAGGGAGAAGTCCTGGCGCGTGAAAAGTGATACCCCCTGGGTCATGGGTATGTAAACACAGGAGGCGGTGGGGCTTTCATCTGCTTTATATGTAGATTATGAAGGAGGGAGCCTGTCGTGTAAACTGTGAAGAGCTCTGTCTCTGTAAATTATGTGGGCGACTGTCAGTGTTAGATATAAGGGGCGCAGTCCATGTACTAGATTATGACTGAGGCTGTCCATGTAGATTATGAGGCGGTTGTGCCTGTAGATTAGGGTGGGGTCGGTGGGGGTGACGCACACCAGGGACATGCGGTATGATTTAGGAGGGGTGTTGGACGACTGTCACGTCACCTGGTGACAACCAACAGCTCACTGACACACTCCGCTTCTATGTCTTGTCAAAATCTGTGAGACGGCCATGTAGGGACGTGCATAGCGTCAGTCTGACATCTGAACCGGAAATTGACACATACCAGGAAACGGCATTGGGGAGCGCGTCTGTTTTCAGCTCTAGAACCAACCAAACGTCGGTCGCTGTCGTGTGGGGTTGATAGAATCTTGGCTGGAAACGCCATTCATCAGTGACGTTAATTCCAATGTGTTTCCAAAATGAGAATGATTCAGGCCAATCAGGGTGCAATGATAATGAACTGATTTACCAACATGCATTTAGTAAGCCTATAAGATAATAGGATAGAGGATATATTTACATGTTCAACCACATGTAACCTACGTGGGGACATGCACCTACTATTTTACTCCCCCCGCCCGGCCCCAAAATGAATCAACCCATTTATCACAAACGTCTTCGCCTCTAATACACTAGATTCTTTCTGTAGCCTCAATTGTATTCTGATTAGTTCTCCACTATCACGACAGAGGTCGCCCCAGGGATCCGCTGGGAGCCGGCCTGCCTCAGTTTCCTCGGGACAGCGCTAAGGGGACCAGCGGCGGCGGCTATTACGCCGATCAATACCGTAGCGCCCCCTGGGGAGGCATCGGTGGACTACGGCCAGTCTCGGGCCCGACGCCCGCTCTCGCGTGACCTGACAGCGGCCGCCATGATTGAGGAGCCAGGCGACGATAAAAGTGGCACGAAAAAAGGAAAAAAAGAAAGTCACGGGCTCCGTCATCAATCTCCATGCAGGGATATTGTAGCTAGACGCTGTTTGGTACGTTGGTGATGCGCTGTCTGCTTGGAGAGTGTTACTTGTAAGAGTGGCACGTGGTACAGAGACGAGATCTCACGAGATGGGTGTTGGTGGCGCCTCCTGGCGTCGTTCTTTTCTCTTTCACTTGGGTGATAAGGGAGGCTGGATAGATGGACTTGGGCACACTTGGAGAGATAGCAAAGTTTCACCCGCTAATTATACTCCCTACTGGCTAGTTCGTGTGTTTTTATTGTGGAATTGTTTTGGATACAACTCTTCGTAACTGGAAGTCATGATACGGGATAATGCACCTTATAACTAACCAACATACCATGTTGATGTAAAACGCTTCATCTAGTTTCTAGAACTCATTCATATTCTCTCCGAGACTTACTTCTTCAAAATAAAGTACAAAGAGAAGAGATATTTTCTGGACAACAAAATTCCGTGTCCGGATATGTAGGTTTTAGCCTATCATTATCATTAATGAAAGTTAGAATTCTATCCACATTTTTTCGACCAAACAGGCATTCCCCCCCCCCCCCCCCTTTCTGTATTGAGTAAACATTTACGTCCACATTCAGAGGGCACATCCTGAAAATGAATCATAAAAAAATACACACATATTTTGTACCTGAAAAAAAGACAAAGTAGCAACTCGTCTTACCTTTCTGGAGTCGGCAGTGACGAGGGTGCTGTGGTGGATGGAGGCCGTCGGGGCTACGGTGACGACGGGCGGCGAGTTGACGGGCGGGCCGGTAGGGGGCGGGGCACTGTTCGGGTAGACGAGGGACGGGGGTGGCGCCCTCTGGGGGGTGGGCGCCCGCGGGGACCCCGAGGCGACGGAGGCGGCGGGCGACGGGTCGCGGCCCGCCTCCCGGGGTAGGCCTCCTCCAGTGTCTGTGGGGGACAAGAGGGTGCACGGTGAGACAGGGTCACTCAGGTATGACAATGTGATCGTTTGGAAGGGTGAGATATGGAGATTATGTTAAAGAGTCCATTTCTTGCTAAATTATTAGATATTTTTTTGTAATGTTCAGGCATCCACTGGAAACTATTTCTATGCTAGTTCATTTCTATGCTAGTTTTTTTTCATGGTTAACTAACAATTTTTTTAGTAAATAGTTTTCATTCCTATTATTGAAATGAAAAGGCATGTTTCTGCCGAAACAATTCGGATTGATTAGATTTTGGACCCTCACAGTAGTCAGACATAGGGACACGCTAATATAATTATTATTTTACAGTATGAGTATGAGACATTTGGTTGTATGATCTGTTAATGCAGGTCCATTTATACGACAGACAACCCGCATGGCGAGATTCAGATCAATAGTTCATTTTAAGGTGCAATATTCAGTATGATATATGTTTGATATTAACAATATGACATGATCGCGAATTAACAGTATAAAAGGATGGTTAACTTGTGAAGAGGAGACGGGCTCGCTTTTATGACATATCAGTTTACATACCAGCACTCTCCTGATGTGACATGGGTACTAATGTTCTCTATTCATTGTTAAATTGAAAAATGTATTACTTTTCGGCAAACCATAAAAAATGCATCATATGTTTAAGCTGGCACGTTATTAAATAAGCTTTGCACTAAAAAGGAGCAGCCATACAATTCACCATTCTATACAATTGTTGACTTTCTAAATATGGCGATAGCATTTGTGAATCACCATCATATGAGCAAACATCTCTTCATTTCTCTGCTCTATTTCCTGATTCTAAATTGTAGCAGTACCGCTACTACGTATTTTCAGTCAGGCCTTGCTAAAAGAGTAAACTGCGAGTAATGACTTGCGAAAGCATGACCAGTGGATGTCCCTTTAATGAGTTGTGCAACACCTGCAGTTATGACTCACGCTAAATTTTAATATGGTAATCGTCTCATTACATCCGTCTCTTGTATTCTCATATGGAAATGTTTTTTTCAATCTGTCCAGTAGATAAACTCCATGGAAAAACGTGTCATTTCATTGGCAAATGTTGAACTTGCCCTAAAGCTTATAACAGTAAAAACGCCTCACATTTCAATGATCATGTCTTTAGTTTGTGGTGTGCTATTTAGAACGTGTACGGTGCTCCGTATTCGTACACAAATACACGTACATTGAAATATATGGTCAGAGTGGTTTGGGGACAAAAACAGCATCAATTTGTAACCTACATAGACTTTTGGCAGCACCCGGTAGCCTTGGCTGCCCCCGGGGGAGGCCTGGGAGGGGAAACCTGTCAAGTCTTGGACACCAGCCAGACGTTATTAAACCACTTAAGGCTACACTCGGCCGGCTGTGATCCGTGTTCCTGGCCGCACTCACACGTATAATCATTGACAGTGTGTGTAGGGACATGGAGGGTAACCTCTACCCTCTATGGTGAGGGTGGGAGAAGAAAACTTGTGAAATATGTGATTCCTGACTTTTCTTTCAAATTCCACTTATATCAATTTGAACTATTGTTAATGTTTGATTTAATACTGCTTGATGTGTATAGTTAATTGATCCATGAGTCGTTCATCCAGGTTATCGAGCCGATCAGCCTGCGTTTAAAGTTAATACATCCATTCCCCAATAGTTCAAAAGAAATGGACGATGAGGAAGCTCTTAATATGAAAGGATTTTTATTGAAGTAAACATCTCATCCCGAGTCAAAGCCACAGTGAATAAGTCTCCATCAGTCCACCTTCCCATCTCCTACTCAGCGATCAACCACATTTAGAATACAAGTTGTTCCAGCGCATTCCAGACTGCCCTAGTGCTTAGCTCTATCACAATCCTTTGTCCGAAGCTGTTGGTATTGGTAAACTCCAGTATACTGCGCAGGAGCCGTAGATATTACTCCGAGCAGTTCTTCTTACTCTATGGTTAAACTCTAACTCCTAACTAACTCGCTCCCTACCTTTGCAACACCTTTTATACTGGTTAACAGGTGGCGCTAGGAGCGTAAAATGTCTCTGCCTAGAGGTAGTCTTGCTAGGTCTGATCCTAACTTACTTATAGAAGATGATAATATATTAAAAGTACTAAGCTATTAGTACAAATTACCGGCAGTCATAATTATTATCATGGGAACATATCGATTATCCTGTTTTTAGCTGACAAGAGTCATTCTTCATTCTCGGGTCGCTTTCCTTTCAACGTGTACACATACAACAACACGACATGAGCCTTTGTGGTAATTGTGTACATTATTTAATATACCACCGCAGTCAGTTTAAATATGGTTTATGACTTCCTCATGCATTGATCCTCATTTAGAGTTATAGCCCCCTTTTTAACACTAATCCTGCTTGGCAACTCGTCCGGCTCGACAATGTCGGGGACAGATTGGCGTTGGCAGTTGTTTATACACACAGGAAATTGTGTAGGAAATAGGTCCCACCTCCATACGGGCATTTACACTATAACTTAGTATAAGTAACCTCGCCGATCAGTGTCAGTGCTTTTTCTGCTTTCAGACAATTATGGAACCTCCTGTTACAACTAGGACCATCGCATAACATGGCGCGACTGAAAACATGATTATTTCATAATATATCATTTTCAGTTCATATATCACCACTCTGTTGATACCACCTATTTATATGCAACTCTGTTAGGTATCTAACTTTGAATCTTATAACGGTCTTTCTGAATTTTCATTTCGGCAGAAAGAGCCGGGAATCTTCGCCCATTGCTCAAGTTATTGATCTACACCTGTATGACTATATCTGTGTATCTATGGAGCGTGGACCACCATACTATGCATGGAGCAGTGCTTTCAACCACTTGTTGCCGCGTTCACTAATCGATTCAACCATGCAACCCCTCCTTACAATCAATCTTTTTTTCCAACATGCAATAGAGGCGTTTTCAGACCACACCACTGGGAAGAATATTTGCGATGGACTTATCGTACATAGTTTGTTTTAGAACAAAAAATGGAAATGGAAATTAATTGCAACGTTCACCTTCGATCCTTTACAAATTCACTATTTCAAACGCATTCAATTTCAACCAAATTCACTATTTCAACAACATTCAATTTCGGTATATTTTCCTCATATATTAAACATAATTTGAAGGCTAGCGGAATATACTTTATCTCAAAGATCTACTTTTTAATCGTCTCCGACCAACACTCCTACCAACACACCAACCCGTTTAGTCATTGCGTCTCTCACCAGACCGCGCCACCCTCGGCCCTGCTTTATCCCAGACCATAAAACAGTGTTTCTGTCGCCTTGTGTATTATTCATGGCCAGCAGCGCCCGTGTACATCAGGTGACGGGCCCTGTGGCCTGGGGTGTGAGCTCTGGTTCTAATGAAACACGGCCGTTAGGGCACGGTCAGCCACATACATCTCTCAAATCACATACGGTTACCTGGCGCTAGCATTGTTGCTTTGAAATGGTCTATGAATAGACTGAGAGATATATTATAGGTATAATGCTGAATGCATGAGGGGGTGTTCAGACATGTGATATATGATCATCGTTGACAACACCTGGCTTTATATTGATAAAGACGGCGTGAAAATGTATTGTATGTGAGAATATGTACTATATACTGCCTGGACAACAGGTGAAAGTGAAAGTCTAACTTCCCCGGACTTCCTACCTTAGAGTCCAGGTAATTATTAGGCCATGCATGGTTACTTTTAATAAACTATGTTTTGTTTAACAAAACTAAAAACTAGTAATATTTACTCGTCACGGTGGGAATCATAGTGACCAGAGCAAGATCAGAATCATAAACAGATCTCTAATAGGGGGCCTACTTCATAAAGGCATGATCGATCTATGCCTCATTTAGAAACCTGGCATTTGGTTAATACAACTGACAGCAGATACCGTATCTACTGCGAAGTATCTACTTATAACTACTAGCAGATAACGACCTCAGACGGGTCAAAGTGGTTGTAAGGTATTTTTATTATCTTAGATTCGTGTCTACCTGACAAACAAGCACGGCTTCACGTCCTTCATCGCCATATCTCCCTGACCCTTATACACAAGGAACATTTACATAGGAAGATAAAAGTGTAAGGACAGTATGCGTGTTATCTGATTAGATTTATATTGGCGAGGATCCGCCAGGCTGTTTATTTTCACAATGTTCTGGTCGTAGATATTAATATCCAATATGGAAAGATAAGTTTGAGATATTGGAATGGTAAGTATTATGAGTGCAAACTGGTTACATTGATTTGAACTTATCCCCCACTGCTTTTTGCATACTGTAATTGGTAGAAGTTTTTGCAGGACAATATCGAGTTAACAGTTGGACGCTCTCACTTGTATTTGGTTGTTTGTTTTTATTATGAACACAGGTCCAACTCCAGAATAATCTAGTACTCGTAAAACCTGAGTGGCTGACCTGGAGGCCGACCCTGGAGGACCTGGGAGCTCGGGGCTGTCCAACAGGTGTATCTGGGTGTATGAGAACCTCATCAGGAAGGTGAGGCGCCTCTAACACCTGGCCAGGGCTAATCCCAAAGTCACCAGGTGGGCTCTAATCTCCTAATCCGACACAGACAAACACCAACAGTCAACTAGAACAAAATCAATAGGCGGGTGGGAGAATCATACCGAGCATCTGTTACATGTTTCTGATGGTAGGATAAAGTTTCGGAATTTTAATTAAATTTCCATTCCCTACTCCATGATTTTCTAGGGTGTTTACAAACACGAGCTGTATCGCTGACTCAGTGACATTCAGTTAATGGAGTATCATTAGGGCATAAATTGATTAACTATTTGGTTTTCATGAAAAGGTGCGTCCTTTGAAAATTAAACCCAAGCAAATCGAAATTTAATTTTAACCTATCATTTGTATTGAATATAAGAAGCCTCCCGTTCTATACTCATATCAAGCAGTTGTCGGAACTAACCATGTTCTCAGTTGTCTGGCCCATGTTTAGTCGAACACAGTGCCCTTTTTCAGGTGCCCCATGTCCCATTGATCCCCCTCCTGTCGGTATCCCGGGGCTGTTTACCCTGTCAACAGGTCGGAGGACGCCGCTCTGTTCCCTCTGACACCTGACACCCCTCTCCAGGCCCGGTCACCCAGCCACCCCTCACGTCACCCACCCCTCGGGTCACTCTACCCTCAGGTCACCCAACTCCCCCTCTCACCTGTCTACTGTACCAGGCGGGTTCTATCATTATTTTCTAATGTGGTTTCCTTCTCTTTCTTTGTTAATGTGATTTCTAAGTGTTACATTGACATGTTATTCAAATATTTTATTAATCAAACAAACATCTGTGTTAACTTATCTTACTTTTTCACTGAACACTTATCAAACAATTTCCAGCTAAACTAACAAAAGTTCCTCTTTCAATTATCCAAGATACATATGGTATGACAATGGTACTTTGCCTCCATCTAACACGCTACAAAAGCAGTTACTTGTTAAATAAACTGTTGCCGTATGATCTTTGCTGTGAAAGACATTTATGTTTAAAGAATCGCATTACCTTGTACACTTTCAACAGAGATCACTTTCTATTCTCACTAGTCAGACATTGTCGTTTGACAGCGGTTTCCTTAATCGGCTTTTGATACATAGATCCTGCTAGATCTATATAAAACCACTTTCTTCCCCTACTTCTTTTGATATACCGGGGTCGGGGTGGCCAGCGTCGCAGAGGCGTTGGTACCACTCGTTGGCATTGACACCCCATGGGTTCGAGTCCCATGGGGTGCAGCCTGGTAAAAGGACATTTGGATGACCCCTGCACGGAATTGTGCCCAAATGGTCCACAGGACCCAAATGGTCCACAGGACTGCAGTGGAAGAACATTTAATAAAGTGAACTCAGCCTGGATAAAAATCCAATCAAAAAAAAATATACTGTCCAAACAAAGGCTTCCAGTATGTTCAACAGTGTTTTTACTCAAACAGGTCCGACGAACCTTCTCGTTCTTTTTAACCCCACTGCAGTTAAACATAAAACATTCCCTGAAAAAAGAGCCCATCCTTATCAATTTACGCCTCTTGCCGGCGGAGAAAAAGCAGAATTTAAGCTGGATGTTTTTTCCCCTTTTGTATTCTTTTCATGATGTTCCCTCTCAGGCCTCTTTCACTGAGTGAAATCTTAATGGTGTCTTTTTTTTCAACCGTTCCTTTCGACTCCCAGTCATTTAAGTCTAATCGCTAGTCTTATGGTCCCTTTGCATTAAATACGACTTAGGCAGAAGGAGTCGGTTTCGGTTTTTTGTTTTAAATGTATTTTTCCTCCCACTCACCTTACAGCCATTGATGTATAAATAGAAATGATATGTGTAATTTACAACATTTTAAAAGTATCAATTCCGCTAGTTAACGTTAAGCTCGTCAAAACAAATACTTGTTTAATGAGAAATATGAACTTTTTATTTATTAAAAGTGCTTTATTACAGAGACCTTTTGGAATTGACAGGTGGTGTTGGAAATCTATTGAACGGCGTTAAAATAGATGTAGAAGTGTGAAAGGAATATATAATTTTTGAAACTTGACAAGAAACGAATTTATTGTCAAACCACCTAGAGCCCCATCAGTAATGCTAATTTGTCTTGAAACTTTCCCACGGTGGCCCGGAGGCGACCATCCCTTGACGCTTCCCCCCCCCCCCCCCCCATCCCCCAGGTCCGTCCTTCCTTTCTCTAGTAGTGCTTTACCTGTTAACACACCTGTCTTCAGTCCCTGAAGCCCTAAGGTGGCAGTTCACCTCGGCGGCAGAAGGGATAGTTATAATTCGTTCATTCTTTGCGGTCAGGTCAGTAGTAAAATCACTGTTGTCACAGTCATCTGCTTGGTGCAAAAAGTTCGCAGTTCTCCTTCAGTAAAATAATGACCCGGGCTTCTTTTCATTTCAAATCTTCGTACAATATTCATTCATGTTTGCAAACAAAATATCAATCTTCAAGTATTTAAATAAATCGAGTCAGTGGTAAATGATTAATCATTATCAATTACAAAACAAAACAAAAACGATTTTAACCATAGACTATATATGGCTTGTTAAGTGGCAATAATGTATGTTCTCTTGAATACTTTGGGAAACGTACAGTGGAATGGGTTTTTGTAGTTATGTGGTCATTTAAATATCAAACAACACTGGGCCGCTATTAAAGATTCCACGCTGAGTCATGTTTTCACTTTTTGTACATCCCCATTCGTCACGATTACATACCCCGGCCGAGCCACAGGTGGTATTTGCTGCCAGATCCCAGACCCGTCCTCTTTACACGCTAAACACCCTGTCAGAATTTGTGAATAATTATAGCCCTGTGTATAATTTTCATGTAATGAGAACTGTAATTGGTGATTTCACAGCTCCTTTGAGATGAAGTATTGTAACAGTGTGCGTATGCTTCACTTATTTGAAAGGCTCACTTCCCAAACATTTAAAGTGTGGTTAAGTTGCGCCCTGTGATCATAGCAATATTTCCTATTTTTCTTACCTTTTTATGACTGACCACAACAATTTCTCTAATGTCATAAATTTAAATTATCTCCCAGTTCCTGCCGAGTATCAACATACTCTATTTTTAATAGCCCTTAAGGTTTCTGTTGACAAAAGATACAAAAATAAAAATAATAAATAATAAAATAAAAAAAAAAAAAAAAAAATCCGCCGTCATGAATATCCCCACCCCCCGCACCTAAAATAAATCCTGCGTGTCGTCCGCCATGTTTGCTCTAGCCCTTCACAGGTGGTACGCCAAGTCAGGCCGAGTGGCGCGAGGCAGGGGTGGTAGTGGTAGTGGTGTAGCGTGTGAGCGGTGACCCCTCACCTGCCCACACAGGTGTACTTCAAAGGGCCGCCCCCTTCTACCTACCCGTCACGGCTCGCTGCACTCACCACCTCCCCGCCGAGAGGCCGACGGTTTAATACCCCAGTGAATCAGATTAATGGGCTAATAGAGCTCATCACACACAACTCGCAGCTTGATGGCTGTTTGATTTTGTCGACTAGTCCAGGAGAAACTGTTCAGAATGTATTATTTTCTGATAAATACATGTACCCCCTCTGGTTTTATCTCCATTGGTTTTTCAGGGGGGGAAATGCGGGAAACTAATAAATGTGACGCTACGATTTACATGTATCATTAATATTGCACGAAGAAACACTCGTGATAGTGAGGTCGTGCCCTGCGCTTGAGATTTTCTTTTCTCATAAACACAAAGAACCGAGCGAAGATTTCAGTTTAAAAGACTGCGGCTAGGTCTCGTGATTAAATCTATTTTTCATAAGTGACCAGCGGGTAAGAAAACTGTATTGAGATAAATTGCCAATTGTCATGCTTGTCTATGTTTGCCAGAACCAGGCAAATAAGTAGACTATAGGTAGGCCAAAATTAGACCTGGGACAATCTGGATCTGGCAATAGAAGGAGGTGACAGGCTATGATTAGGGCGTGTGTTGTGGTTAACGACCTTATATTGTTACCCCTCTGAGGCTCACTCAGTCCCCATTCAAAGAGCACAGTACTTAACCAGTGAGAGCAGTAGTTAACTTCTCTACTCACGTAACTTCTGACATTTCTTCCCATAATATGAGTCTATGTATTTATTTTGTAAACGAACTTACGTTTCAAAATTATGCTTGTAAATTTGATTTTCATCAAGAACATTTCTTAAAGTCTCTCAATGCTTCAGTTCCATTTAAATGCACCTGTATACTGAAAATGTAATTTCAGCTATAGATAATGTATAGAAAACAAGTAACAATAATCTACACAATTTTCTCCCCAATGTAATCAAATAAGTCTGATGATAATAAATGGTCATAATTAGGCCATTATCCTTAACCGCTAGGCATCATCTCATACGAAAACAGCCTCAAGGCGACACCATATAGATGGCTACTAATGAAGCTCATTTAAATACATAATTGGCTTAATCCTCGGTTTGATGTTCAACCTGTTCCTATACTCCCCTACCATGTACACTGATCGTGTCCAGTCGCACAAAAGGAAGACAAGGTCCCACTGTTGCCCCCCTCTTTTTGTCTCGACCCGTTTTGGCCCTCACTTATCCCATCCTTTCAAGTCCTCCACACAAAGCGGTTATTAGTGACAATGACCTCTTCACTGACCCTTCACCGCCCCCGGGCTAACGGCGAGCAATCACACTGACCATGGGGCTGGGCTCATTCCTTCTGCCATGCAGGTCACTGTTTGGACACACTGGTCTACTAGTTTATTATTAAATATCAAGTAAATATATATGGATCAGTGGAATCGTTCATTTTTCTTGGGAAAAGTTCTGTTTGAAATTTGGTTGGATACTAATATACTTTTTAACATATATTATCAAATATTAAACAATTTCGGCATGTCTATCTTCCGTGGTTCATATATAATGTGCCATTAGCTTTTCAGCTCATTGGAATTAATGGAAAATATTAACAGTCAAGAGAGAGCATATTTTTCATTTTAGCTCTATTTTTCTTGCCTCCCAGATCCATAGTATTAGTGGTGATGGGTAGTGGGTTGTGTGACCGACACGGTCGGTGGCTGCTGGGTGGACAGGTGACGTGCCGGCGGGGAGTCTGACCGACCATCTGTGGTTCTCACCGTTTACACCTATCGTCACAGAGTACGCCGTATGACCGCGTACACTACACCAGCCGGCCAAACAACAGGGAATCAATGTACCTCATGATGTTCTCTCAAAAGGCAAGTTAGATTTATTAAGCCTTTTGGTGTTTCAAATTTCCAACAGCCATCATTGAAACTCATTTTTCTTATAAAATCTGATTGATATGTATGGATCATCATTAGTCCTTCATAATATTTAGGAGAAAACTAGCATATTTGGAAATTGTAATAATTATGTGTATATTTTAAGAAACATACTCATTGTTTATGACTATGCATAAAACATCTAAGAAGAAAAACAGGAGACATCATTTCCAATATTAATAGATGTAATTATATGAGAGATCCAACTTCCGAGAACATGTTCTCTCCACAATATAAAGTCATATCCATGTCAGCATATATATAACGTAAGGTGGAAAAATGTAAACCAGGATACAAGTACCCTATATTGACCAGAAAATTCAAAGCCACTGGCAAAGCACTCATCATACTCTGCGGGCCCCAGCCGTCTCTGTGGCGCAATCGGCTAGCGCGTTAGACTGTTAATCTAAAGGTTGGTGGTTCGAGCCCACCCAGGGACGATCATTTTGCTATTCAATTGTCCCAGCATACATACATGCTTTCACCATGCCCAGCAGCAATGTTGTATTACGTTTTTTCTTAATTGCAAAACAATGCTTTCAATTGTTCTAGTTCAATGGGCCTAGTGACATTAAATAACGTCGACACATCTGACAGTTATAGAGGACCGTCATCTGGGGGGTTGTAACTTGCATGGTTATTCGGCTATCACAATAACTGTTCTTTTCACACCCCAGTTCCCCCTTCATCAAATCATACACCTGGGTGAAACTGGATATTCTCACCTGACACGATGTATTTACACCTGTCCACAGCCTAACACCACAGGTTTGTAAATGGAGTGAGGCATGCGGGCTCATATAGGCATATTTGGGGATGTAGACCTATGCTTGTTTGGAGAGGTAGTTTAAAGCCAAAACGTACATGATATAGGCCTAGGCCTACACTTTACACCTCCTACGTGACTCCTTTAAGAATGAAAAGTAAAACGTGACCTCTATATTGGCCTACATGTGGATGTCTAAAGTAATATTTTCTTGTATATCATCAGTAATTGCTGCTAAATTATTCCATATTGCACAGGGAAAACGTATTATGACAATGAAGGGCACCCCTGTCCCCAACCACTCGCCCACCCAACCAAGCTCCTCGATCATTAAACCACTACCGGTAAGTACATCAATGCCCCACCTAGTTATGTCAGGTGGTGACAATTATTCAATATAAACCTATTTGAACCTTCCTCTAGGGCTTGAATGTCGTAAAGACTTTAAGCACCCGGGGGTTGAGAAATCATAACTAAGTGACAGTTTGGTCATACCCCCTACCCTTGTTCTATTAGGGGGTATCTCAGCCTTGGCTTTCTTGGCCATAAGGTCGTCAAGTACACCTACTCTCGTGGTTGGAACTGAGGAGTGTGTAAGAGTGTGGGGAGAGGGGTTTTGTGGGTTAAGGTGGGAGAGGTGTCATTCGTTGTGGGTAAGGGCCACTTTCTAAAGCTCTGATTGTCTACGGTGTACCATAAGAGTTGTGACAATTAGGGATCAGTCAAAGATTTACCCATATATGGAGTGTAACCAACTAGTTGAGTGTACAAGTGTTAAGACTAAGACACAATTTTACAGTTAATTGTCACGGATAGGATCCTTACTGAAATAATATGATAACCTTGCTATAGGGCCTATGTCTAAGTCAATTATTCTGTTTCATGTGCTGACACATGGCGACAGAAGATGGAATAGACTTCTTTGAATTATTTTTGTGATAATTATTTTTGTCTGAGACATGATCTTCCCATTACATACATTGTATCTTCATCCGTCTCACAAGTCTACAGGTCACTGCCTACATGGAAACACCTCCACCCTTAGGTGCTCTGTCTTATAAGTTATAGGACCAACTGGGTCCACCACCATTAAGACGGACACACCTGGTGCCCCCAGCCCGCGCCCTTCACCACCACTCTCTGACCACTCTCACCTGGTCATCACCTGTGCCCAGTGCCCAGGTCACAGGGCAGGCTCACCACATCTAAGGGTGGAGGGAACAGAGTCAACTCATCCTTTACATTTACATAGCCCTGGTCATCCAGTCTCCCCACTTGATCATGTTAAAATATAGATATACACAAAGTCCTCTACATTACATCTCAGCTCGATTTCAAGTTACTGTTTTCCAACCGTAGGAGTGTCTTAACTTCTGGAGCAGTCCTGGTGCAGTATAAACTATGTTAAATGCAGTAAATGCCTGACTTAATTAGTTCAGATGTTTTCTAGATTGATCTCTCTGTACCAGGTGGACTGCCCCAGCTTGCACTGGTAAAATACATAATTGACGCAAGCACCTTTTGCTATAATTATTATCATCCTGAAAAAATAATGTTGAGCTCTCCTTAGCTGTAATAAGTGTTCTGTTTGATATAACACGTCAAAAACAATGGATACACATCAATGAAGCAATGTACATGTACTTTAACACCTACTTGCAAAAGAATTTGCTTGGGTGCTTCTTAGAAGTGGCATGACCTAACATCTAAAACAGTTAACTTTTAGATTTTCTCCTAAAAAAACAGATGCCACGATGGATCAACAGCCACTGCCAGTTTCTTTTGGTCTGTTTTATATTTCATCGACCACGGAGTTACAAATGTGGTTTTGTGTCCTTAACGTTCCCACACATTGACGTGGCTATCTGATGCCATTGCAGTAACCTAGCAACTTTTTGGTAAAGAATCGAACTAGGTCAGCATTCGTTCCATGTTGATTGGCCCTAATAGGCTTAGTTACCGAAATTCTGGGCTGATTCCTCTTATTTTGGGCCGCAGTGGAACTTCACGGGCGTGTGGTTGGACGGTGGGTTGGAGAATGCGCCTAATGGGAGAGGCCAGCGCTAAATCAAGTAATTATGGGCAGAGTGGCCTTAATAATAGCACCATCATGGGATGATCCGATGCGGTTTTATTTGCGGTGTACATAACTTGTCACTATGGTGATTACCGGGGAGATATTGTTAGCCTCAGCTGTCAAGCTGGATTGGCAAACTTATCATGATAATCAACCATACATAGGTAATAAGGAAAACATCCTGTCCTATTATAGAGCACAAAAACATACCCTTTTTCCATGGTATATTTTCCAGACCAATTCTGACAATAGCAGCTTGTGTTAAGGCCATTATTCAGGGAGTATAAAGAGGAGAGGGCTGTAGGACGTGTTTTATTCTTCTGTGAAAAAAATGTTTTCATACCCTGCTTAATACTCTTTATTCAGCAAGCGTGGGTCGTGACTCGGTAACATCCAAACAGTTAGTCCATTCAAAACAATTTGGGTGTGATGACCAAAAAAATAGAACTACTCTCTTTGTTGAGGCAACTTTCAAAGAACACCAGAGTGACAGGGATAGAGGTGGGTGGAAGTGATAAAAATATAGGATTCACCGGCCCTCACAATTTTAACAGAGACGATAAAGATCTGAGTCCTTTATGGTGAGTTAATGTTTGAAAAGGAGTTTCTATGAATTTCAAAAAAGCATGACACATTATACATCCCCAAATACATTACATTGATCTAAGTGATCCAGGCGATTGTGCAATATTTTCTCTTGAATTACCTAGCTTTGACAGGGAAATAGGCTCACAATGACAGTCGATGTAATAAGGATAAAGCTACAGGATGACGAGAGCCCTTAGCCTTATCAGTATTTTGGTCTTATCTGTGGTCTGTGTGTGGTCACCAGATAACTCTAGTATCAGGTATTTTACACATCAAAGGAAACCATGGGATCCAACCTTAGTAGTGACAGCTGGTGGGCAACCATCCAATCAGTGCCAGTGCTGATCCCCTGACTTGTAATACCGGTCGTTAAAGGATGTATGTTATCATACAATAAGTAGTCAATACGTGCTTATCGTCCCCCTCCTACAAATTACTATCTCTGACTTACCTGACTACCATACATTTTGTCAGATAGATTATTCTTATGACTGCTACAACAATGCCTATCATGTATTTCAATAGAGTTAGCTTTGCATGGGGAACGTGGGTTTAGAATTTATTAACCTAAAAAACCTACTCCTTTCCTTTTCGACAATTATTCTGTCCGTGTGGGGTAACTGTATACATCCTGGTTCTTTTTTTAGGCGTAAGGGTTGCATAAACAAATCGCTAAGTGGCTACAAAGGTGTCACTTGTCTAGCTAGCATTTGGTTTGCCTCTGCCTTTAGGTTAAGAATACACTCAATGGGGAGGGGGGCATTAGTTTGCAATATTCTAACAAGGATTGGCTTAACATGAACAAGGTATTTATAGTTGATTCGGATGTAGGAGAGTTAATTAAGAACCACTCCTGTAGTCAGGATTTGGCAATCTATTAAGTCTATAAATTACTTCCATATTTAAAACAAATTGCTTCCCTCACCCCTGTCCTTTAGCCTAAATGACTATGCTTGATACTGATAGCGTAGCACGAGTGACTGACGCCTCCATTACATACTCCCAGTGCAGCTATCAACAGTGACAAATCAGCTTTCTGCAGTAACAAATCAGCGTGTTGTACAAACGACCCGCTCAACCTGTCGGACTGGGGGCTGCAGGTAATTGGAGGTGGGTCACCATAGACACCGACTAATGCTTCACCTGGCAACGGGCCACGGCTGTGAGGTTCCCCTCTGATGTCTCCCCCACACCACTACAACCTACCTTCAAGCTCACACTCACCTCAACCCACCTACTGAGGTTACCAAGCTCCCCTCACACCACTATAACTCACCTATAGAGGTTACCAAGGTCCCCCTCACACCACTATAACCCACCTACTGAGGTTACCAAGGTCCCCTCACACCACTACGACCCACCTCCTGATGTTACCAAGGTCCCCTCACACCACTATAACCCACCTACTGAGGTTACCAAGGTCCCCACACACCACTACAACCCACCTCCTGAGGTTACCAAGGTCCCCTCACACCACTACAACCCACCTATAGAGGTTACCAAGGTCCCCTCACACCATTACAACCCACCTATAGTTGTTACCAAGGTCCCCCTCACACCACTACAACCCACCTATAGAGGTTACCAAGGTCCCCCTCACACCACAACAACCTAACTACTGAGGTTGCCAAGGTAACAGTTCCTAGCTAGGCACGTGTGGGAGGGGGTGCAAAAATATGGGATACAAAGTCACATCGTCAGTGCTGGCCAACTCATAATCTAATTAATTGTATGCACATGTATTGATTTTCAAGTTCCATGCCTTAGAGAATGTCTGGGCAACGATAAGTCTTGTACAGGCCTAAGTGCAAAGAATTTGTTTCTGAACCCCAAAGACTGACTATCGAACGTCAAATGGTGTAAAGACCGCAGGAATCCGGTTTGTCAAGCACAATTTACATCACCATGACAGTCATTTGAGTATAGTACGAGATATGATCTGTGTTTGAAATTAATTATAGAACAATTACATAGGAAGGGATACAATAGACTGACAGCCATCGTACACCACCCTAGCCTACCCCTCCTACCCTCAGGTAAAGATCAGTAGAGAGCAATCCCCCTGTTCAGCCTGAGCTGCTCCCGTTATAATACCACCACCACCAGAAGGAGATCAATACCGAGTCGCTCCATGTGGGTGGTGGTGGGCAGGAGGAGGAGGGGTCAATCCCGGCCGGCTCAAGTGGTGGTGGCCGCCCCCCGCCAGGTATCGATCAGCCGGTTAGCACTGCCACCAGGCGGGACGCCAGGTAACTGGGAGCAGGGGTTACGGCCCGTTACCCCGTCACGGCCAGCCCAGATTAACCTCAATTTGACGGCGTATTACTATGACGAGGGGATTTCTCTAGGGTAGGACTTGCATAACGAATGGTTATGCGGAACGCTATGCTACTTGAACATGGGTACTGTCTATTAGGGATGAAGAGACTAGACCTAATACTCTGATCAACCGCTGATACTTTGCTCATCTGGTAAGATGAAGCACAAAAGATTAGAATAATCCTTCTTTTTAGAGCACATATTCATTTCCGCCAACAGGGAGGTCAATGACATTTGCAGATCGCATAACAGTAAATACAGACATTTGTTGCCTATCAATGTTTGAAACAATTACAGCCATAATTAAAATGTTGTCAACATGTACTGGATCAAAAGCTATTGTAAGCTGAGCAGTAGAATAGTATTTGGGAAGTCTCTGGAATCTGGTAGAATAGTATTTGGGGAGTGTCTGGAAACTCCGAATTCCCTTTCTGGACACCGCACAAGATCACAGGGACTGAAGTAGATAGTTTCCAGGTCCATTCCACATTCCCGTCAGCAGGGATGGAGACAACACCCCTCATTCCTGCCGGTCATAACTCCCTTACTCCAGCCCCATCACCCTCAGGGGACCTGCCACCTGGAGAGAAGGGCTTCCTCCAGCCTCCTCCAGTGGGTCGCTGGTCTCCAGGCGGCTCCTGCTGCTTTATGACTTACCGACAGGAACCAGTTCAGCGTGGAAGGGGACAATTTGTCTCCCACATTCTGACCCCGTCAGGAGGGCCTGTCCAGCCCCAGGAGGCCCTGCATGGCCCTCCAGGGTCTCTCCGGGCCCGCCGGGATGACCGTCTGGGACCTGTCTCCCTGCCTGAGAGGTCTCAACGGGTCATCTTCACAGGTCAGGCCCTATCGCCGCTATCTCTGCGCACTGGCCACGAGGAGGAGTAACGAGGTGGATGGGGTGTGAGATGATGACAGGGGCACGCAGGGTCGTGAGGGGTGGGGTGAGAGGGTGGGGAGGGATGGCATGGGGCCAGGGTGAAGACACCGCCAACCACTGACCTACATTGTCAGTGAAGCGTCTTCGACCACAAAGCCAGACTGTATATCTCTGACGGCACCCCTCACAGAACAGAGGGACCAGACATAGTACTTGGATGTTTTATTATCTCGTACACTTCCTTTAGCCTTTCTCTTTGTAAACAGTCAGCCAAGTCTGTGATTTATAGATAGTACAGTCTTGGCAGATGATGTGTTCCTTTACATAATGAACTCCTAGCATGAACTGACTGAACACACATGAAACTGACATAGGTGGTATAACTGAAAACAGTGTATGAAATTATTCTCTCCATGAGAGCAATGTTCTACCAAATGACCAACCATTTTGAACGAACTCTCTTGGGCGCCTCAACTTGTCGACTTGCCTGCATCTATTCTGAGACTATCAGAACCAGTGCACGAAGCCAGCCCTCGGCCCTGGTACCTTGTGTTTACACGACTGAGAAGGGCAGAGCATGGGGAAGAGGCCACCCCCTGCAGCCACGGTTTGTTTGAAGGGATTAGTGTCTATTGAGGGAACTGAATTCCCGGCCCGACACAAGTGTTTGGTTTGAGGCTATCAGCTACCACAACGGAGCAAGCCTCAGCCGGGGGAAAAGGCAGGAAAAAGTAACATAGACAATGAAGGAAAGCATATATCATGATTTTTTGTTGACACTACTGCTAATAGAGAACATGTACATCGTAGGTTAGTCTTGGCATAGCAAATAAACAGAAAACTTGTAGGTAAAACAGGTTGATTCTTCTACTGGCATTTTGTAGCACTTGGTTATCCTTTTTATCTCCTTAGGAATATTCATACCATCATTAGTTTGGTACTATTTTGTATGTTATCAAATGATGTTGACATCAAAAAAGCCATGGTAAACAGGTTAATCAAAACGTTGGTGAAACCTGTCTGACTTACTTAGTTATTATTCAATACAACCAAGAGTAATTTGAATAAACCATGACCCCATCCCCTATAATATTCACACTATTTTAACTTCAATTTGAAGAACGAGCCCTGCCAATGAACTGCTCGCTATTAAATAACGGGCACAATCGATCCATATCATCAATACACCAGATCGTAGTGCATACATCAAGATTCAAGCAGATAGTCAATACATGATCAGAATAGCAACCCCTAACCCCTTCTCACCCTTCACCGTAAGCCGACGGCGCCTCCCCCTGTCGACGACTAGTCTCATTACTACCACTTCACACGCTAGCCTTTAGTGCCAGTCCATTATGCCAGAACTACCTCTGCATACCCCTCCCCCCACCCCGGCTTCCTTCGAACGGTTCCCAAACGCTGGCTACTCACCTCTGAGTTCAACCAACACAGCACAGGGCCGTGAAGGGCCTCACACTGCTGTTGTTGACGTTACTTTTGTTGTTGGTTAGGTCGTAAGAGTAATGTCCCAGGTAAGAGTGAAGGGGTAGTCCGCGTGGCGTAGTGGTAGTACTACGCCTTATCCCGAATGATTATGTTAGTTCACAGACCGTGGTGGTAAGCGGTCACCCTCACAGCACTTCTGGCGGGGTGGTGGCGGTGGTGCATGTAATGGTGGTGCTTGGCCTTGGGTCGGCCATGGTGGTGCTGGTGGTGGTGTCTTCCAGTGGTGGTGCTGAGGTAATGGACGCTCCGCTCAGGGGTAGGACGGTATCTCCTCCTTCCGTGTCCGTGGTCCTCACAGCGTCCCAGGTGAATCAATCACTCCTCCAGGGCCGTTACTCCAGGACTTAAACTAGCAGGGTCAATGACACAACTGTCAGGACTCACTCACAGCCACGACTTACTAGACACTGCACTCGGGTAAATGTTGATAGGCCGGGGTCGATTTGTAAAGGAATCCGATGCCTGAAGCACCCGGGGTTAGCAGGTTCTTTTCACAATCACACACCGACAAAAACGGCCCCCACTCCACCTACACACACTCTGCACTAGTACTCCACCGGCGCCGTCCTCGGCCTATTATTATAACAATAATCCGCGGCGATAACATAAACAATCCCCGGGCTGAACAGCCTCCCCGTCCGCTGCTCCAGGGCCTTATTGCTTTGTGCGTATCAAATGCCTAAAGCGGTGTCGGCGGCCGTCGGAGGCAGCGATACTGGTAGTAAAGAGCGGCGGGGGCCGTGGTCGGGTAGTGGAAGTGGTGGGGATAGTGTCGGTGGTGGCGGCGGTGGTGGTAGTAAACACCGACATGCATTGTCCTCCATGCCGCCTCCCGGCTCCACTCTCTCCTCCCTCCTGGAGATCTCCTAGTCCTATTCCTCCAGGCGTAGTCCACTACTCACCCACACAGCCACAATCCCGGTGTATCAATACCCAATCAATCGGAGGCTACTCACTCAGGAGGAGAGAAGATCGTGTTGTCTTTCCCTCGGCTTCTCCCTCGCCGTCGCCGTCAACCTAGAAATGGCAAATCGCACCAGCTGGCCCCCTCGTGACCTAGAAAAGCGGGGCCGGGCGGCGGGCCCCCTAAGGTATCCATAATGCTTCCTGTGTGCAGCGTGGTGCAATCAGCTTACTCGGCTGGCCGGGTGGTGGGTGGTGGTAGATTGGCTCCAGTCCTTATGTCCACTGAGATGGACTTTACTGACCAGCCACTTTAGCCCGGATTATCCCACTGAAGCTAATTTGTTATTTATTGTGTAGGAAGACATCTCAACGAGGTGAAAGCAAGGCTAGGTTTGCATACAACGGGGCTGTCCCTAGGTGATGCTAAGGAATAAGGTCAAAGAGCATAAAACTCACATCTTTACCCTGACTGTAATAACAGTAAATAAGGAAATAGGTTATATCATGATATTACTGATAACTTTGAGCCAAAAATCATACTCAAACTAACCTGAACACTTACACCAATGGATGTACTTTCATTTCCTTCATTTAACTCATATTTCTAAGGAAACTTATTCAGGTTATTACTTTTAATGACTTATATTATGTTTGTAGTGTCAGTGTTCAATTATGCCTTCATTTTACATGTACATAAGGAAGATACAAAATACATGTAACATGTAATACGTCATGTATTCCCGATGCTTCCTATTTATATTCTGACAATAAGGACATAAGAAGAGGGAGGACTGGTTGGGTCAATGAGAGGTGTAAAGACGGATTTCCTACATGTAAGTCAAAGTGCTAACTCCCTGACCCCTGCTGAGAAAAGCGGCGAGCCACATACCCAGAACCTATCCATCGTGGCCTCTCAATCCACGTCAATATAAACATACACTGGCTGAGCAGGAGGGCGGCACCAGGCAAAGCCAGAGGTATAATATTTATTGACCTGCTGTGTCGTGAAGCACTGCCAACCGTGACTAAACTTCTCATTCTGAGACGAGATCCTGTTGGGATCCCCTATCTGAGAGAAGTGTATAAACATACAACTGGTGACTTGCGGTTTGTGGGATATATGTGTGTAGTGTGTAATTGGAGAAGTGTACGAAACCAGTGGGTCTTCACATGATCCTCCAGGAATGAGAATAACACATACAGCTGACTTTAATTTGTTGGATACAAATTGACATATCTTTACATTTCTCTGTTTAGATTCCACCTTCATGTATTATTCTGGGGTGAGGGGTAGTGCAAAGTTCCTGTAATAATGGTTAATGACAGGTTCATAGTGCCTACGCATATTATTATCAAACCTAGATGGTCAACTGCGATCCTTTTTCTTAGATCCATCGTAATCATTACCTAATACACTAAGACCCTAAAATCTGGGCTAGTCTTTGGCCAACATCAATGAATGGATCTCAAGTTGAATGCCTGAAACGTTTCCCATCAAACTGTAAGCCAATCCTAAGACGCATTTATAAACTCGGGGCTTGGTGCTAAAATACTGGAAAAGAAGTGGTGTAGGGGAAAGGATTGTGATCGCTTAGTGAACGTTAAGTCGGTGGGCAAACAGTGGCAAGTGGCCAACGACTGGCGGCTGAAGTCAGCGGGGACCCCGTGTTGACTTGTCAGCCCACTTCGCCCATATTTACAGCTTATACAAGCTGTCTAGTGGTAACTTGACGCAATCTGATTTCGGCAGACAATGGCTGACTGGTGTGTTTCCTTTGAATCAATCTGCTTGGCTCTGTGATCTACGATACACTTGTTACAGAGATAACATCTGTTTTCTCCTTGTCCACCGGTTATGATTATTTGTTACTTTATAAGTTAAATGCACATGTTATGGAACATGTGCTGGAGTGCGAAATACCACAAATTTAGCATCGATTTTTGTATGGATTTCACCTATGATTTCGCTTTACAACTGAGAGAAGTACAATATAATCTAATATCTGATACAAAACTTGTATTGTATTATATTATGCGAAACACTTGATCCATAGCTGTAAACATCTAACTTCAGAGATAACATTATCTCTATGATATTTCGGCTTAACATCACGCCATTACTTATTAAGGTCATAATTTGACTTACACAATGAATGTGTTATTAGTCTTAATGTACATGTACCACGGTAACCGAAATAGAAGCAACAAGAGGCATATCCCATTTTATATCGAATTGGTATTAAATACCTTTCTTTCTTTCCAATGTTGCAATATAATTCTGTAGGGGTGCTGAGTACTAAATTTCTAATGGGTTCGAAACAACTGATCATTAATTTTGTTTTTTAAAAAGGTTTAACTTTGAACCGTGTAAATAGCACCAATTAGCTTGGAAGAGCTCATGCGGCGACTATTATTATAGGTCACCAAGCATAAAATGTTGCCAACCTATTTGCCCTTCCTCACAACATGGGCACTTTGATTCCTGTTAGAGATAGACGTCAGTTTTTCCCCTCTTTTTACCTCCATGGCAACAGGCCAAAGCTGTCGTAACCCCCTGCTCTTTCCGAGTGCGTTACCATGGCAGCAGGTCTCAACACCTGTCGTCTCATGTACCCCAAATGTGACATGAGCATGTCATCCATAAAAAAACATGTCAATAGCACGTGACATCAGTCTGGGGTCCATGTAGCATACCCTGACACGCACCTGATTTAGGTCACTTTAACTTAGAAATCACGACGATCTCTATTCAGTACCACGCCTCCCTTTGAGTAATCTGTGCAAATTACCTTACTCTAAGAAATTAGGTATGTTTCTATATAATATGTTCATCCGGATTAACATATTGACAATAAATGCCACGAGCCCAATGGCAGTTTTCCTGAGTTATAGTTTGCGTACCAGCGTATTTCTAAAGTTCTAGAGTGGAATAGGAGGCATACAAGTATATTGCTTGATGCTTGATCTCTGGTATTAACATTCACCTATCACAAAAATATATTCTTTTTTTTATCTTCATACCCAACGGCTGTCACATCTAATGACATGCGAGGAGCCTACCGGTAGTTTATCACGATATCCCGTCACATTTATTCATACTGTCAGCGCGTTTGACAATCAGCAAAGCATGATAATCTATCTGTTGGTATCTTTGCTATTCTATCGATAAGGTCTGTTTACGAAAACATGTTTTTCCATCTGATAACTGATGGTATATCCATGATATACTTTTGATGTTGTAATTATAGAGCCGTTTTATGTTTGAAAATAACATACATAGTACGGATAAACCTTCATCTATTTTTCCAATAGGAAAATGAAAAAAAAGGAAGGTTCGGCCTTGATATAAGGACTTTCATACGCAGACCTAGACACCCTATTGCGAGTAACATACCAGTGGATACCAGTGAGATTACAATACATCCCCTAAATCCTAGGGAAAGATTGCCTACACATAGACTTCCTTTACTCTCCTTCGCATTCGCCGAGAAAAATATATCCTCCGCTGTATAAACTACATCAGTTGCCCCTGTCAATATTCACTGTTTACGAGTATCTGCCTTGTCCTACGAGCCACTCTGGGAGCTGCTCGTGGCGACCTCTTTATGCTCGAGGAGGCCAGACCATATATCCAGCCTCTTTGATGAGGCAAGCCAAGCGGCGAGCGGCATGGCGGGAGGAGTTAAAACGGTGACTGGTGGGCGTGGTGGTGGTGGTAGGTGGGGGAGCTGGAGGTAAGGGGGTGGTGGGTGTGGGGCAATGGAGGATGCCGACGACGACCGGCGGGTATTGATCCACTCCTCCAGAGGGTGCATAATGTAATCACAGTGCGACCAGCCCGTCCTCCACGGTCCCTGGTCGGTGTAGCCGGACGTCACACCACAGAAAGGATGTAGGCCCATACCACTAAGCAATTTTGACTTGCGGGGATGTAATAGCAACCTATGCTTGTTATATTCCATTTGAAAGATAATTCACAAGCCTTTGTAATGGTGAATGATATGTCTATAATTAGCCTTTATAAAACTGGCGATTTTTAAAATCGTGAGTAAAATTGGATAATGGAATAGAGCGTTGAGGATTGACGATCCCTCTCTTACCCACTTCCTCGTTTCGGACACTATCGGTTCTAAATTATTTAAAAACAGCTCTCCCTGTTTAACTTTTATGTTTCCGTCGTGCCACCTGATTTGAGATATCTAATTTGTAGAAGCCGCAGCTCAATTATCGAATCCACGCGAGCCAAAGATAAAATGAATTACTGATTTGATGTGCCTATTGCAAAATGTTATTAAGACTGAAAAATACACGGTCCCCATCCTTTGTGGGAACCGCGAGAGCTGTCGTCCTGGCACTGCACCTGACAGCTGGCGCTCCCTAGTGGATGTTTGGCTAACTACATGTACTCCCTGATGTCGCGCCATCTGATTTATTACTAGGTAACCACACACGTTGTGATTATTTTTTCTTTAGAAAATAACTTTTATTGACTCCTTCACGTGAGTACATGTTCTTCCAGAAGTATTATAAGTACTGTAAATCTTGGTCTTATGGATAAACCAATGTCAATGAGTACATTAAATTTTGTTAAAGAACCTATGTTAGATACCCTGCATGTTCAGTTGATTCTCCAAAAAATAATGACAAACATCAATATCTATGGTTCTATTTGAAGGTACATAATTGCTGCTTGCCCAATTGTATACCTAGTGTAGTGAAGTGTAGTGTAAAGGATTGTATTTAGTTGCACGGCTACCCAGAGATGATATAACCTACCTGCATTTCGTTATAGAGGACAATGGGGCGGGGAAATAATTAATCGTTGCCTACCTGGAGGGTCTCCGGCTTGTTTGGCCAGTTTGCGGAGGGCGGCGGCGAAGCTGGAGGCGCGGGTGGCCGTCATGGCTGAGTTACCGCCCCCACCGCCGCCGCCCCCGGTGCCCCCGCCGCTAGGGGCAGCACTGCTCGGCGACGTCTGGTTCAGCGGGGGCACGGTGGCCGTGGTCCGGGTCAGCTTGGTGCCTGCCGGACTCAGCATGGTCAGCGGCGGCGGCTTGGTCCCCGGCGGCAGGCCTAAAGAGGGAAAGGGAGAATGATTGTTAAATTGTGGGAAAAACTGATTGATTTTATAGTGTTTTATACAAGGACTTTCTAGAATAGGAAATACAAGGAGTTATGTACATGTGTTATTTCATTACTAATATCATCACATGAATACATACATTTATGTTAGGATATTATATGTAATTTCGCACCAAAATATTTCTTGGATGCACCAACGATGTCACATATATATTTATAAATATCTGTATAGAAGTTAATGATCGGGGGGGGGATCTTTCCTATTTTCTCATAAACAATAGGATTTCTATTTTGACACAATACGACTGGGCAATAACCCCCCCACCCCCCCCCCCCCCCTCCCCACTCCCTATCCGTAACACCCTGCAGACAACGGACAGTGGCGTACCGCAGTGCCCCCTGCAGGGTCAGAGAGGAGTCACAATAGTTCACCTACACCACACCAGATGTCAGTTATGTAAGGGCGGATGGGTAACCATGGACGTAACTGGCCCCTCACGTGAGACTGTTAGGACTGTGAAAAATGGAATATATTTTGGGAGACACATTTCTTTTAATTTCAATGACATGAGAACGATCACGTTAGCCTAATTAGCATGTAAACTAGTATGCATTGATTAGGGGGAGGGGTGAATTCTGAACAATTAACCCATCAAATTTAAAATAGAACATTCGACTCTTTGGAATGGATCTTTGTACCAACAACGAGTTTCTACAGGCAAGTTCGGTTTGTATGCGGTATTATTTGTCGTATGCCGAATAACATTAAAGGTACTATGTAGATTTTTCACAATAATGTCACCATGTCTATCCAGCTTTGTTAAAATACAACATGTGTATATCATGTACACCTTTTGCATAATAATTATGTGTCATTCTATGCGTGGCGAGTAATTAAATATTTTTTACAGCAAAAGTAGGATAAAGTACACAACGTGGCTTTTGTTACGCTGGGGCTAATAGTCAACATTAGAGTATTTTGGGTGTGTATGTTACAACCATGTGGGTATAGGGGCTGTTGGCCATGTGGGCCACAGGTCACTTTTATCAGTTTCCTGCAGTTTCAATATACTTTTCCGCAGAAAGATACATGTACAATGGCATGAGACAACCTTATTTATTAATATTGGCCTATTTATTGGGCTGCATGACTTGGCTTCCTCTTTTTTGTAATTCATTTCAATTAATATATCTTAAAATACCAATTATATCTCTCAAAAGAGAGGTTTCAGGTTTGAAGAAAAGTAATTTTTATTTGCACATAAATGATAATATATCATCTAAAAAAAACCTTTGTGGTTGTAAAAAGACATGCCGACTCGTCGCAAATCATGTCAGATGGCGTGTAGTGGTCTAGCTCTAAAATACATGAACATGTATATTATATCTACCACGAAGTCTTGGCACGGACGTAAACACAGCTCGGGGGGAGTACTCGGCAGTGGTTGGCCACCAAGGCCAGGTGGAGGCCATATGGGAGGGGTCAGGGGTCAGGGGTCAGGGGTCATGGTGCTGACCCCGGGTCAGAGGTTATGACACGTGACGTGGGTCGTGGTCTGTGATGTGAGTAGAATGGGCGGGGGAGGTGAAACAAAACCGTGCACTTCCCAGCTTGTCCAATCACCAACAAACGGTGAGCTTCCAAGCTTGCCCAATCACCAACCAACGGAAGGCCTCCCAGTTTTCCAATCACCGCTCCATGACTTTCAAAGGGCCACTCATAATCCTACACCTGTTTCACCACATATAGCTGCCTTATAATTTTTGGCTGGAAATTAATGTATGACCCAAGTTGGCCTCTCTTGCAGCCCTTCTGACATGACTGCAAGACCTTAGATATTGAAAGCCAGTGTGCAGGACACTAAAACTGAAGTCTGACATATGATCAATATCATACGAGTTATTATCATTCTTGCTCATGTAACAATGGTTGTTTTTGCATTGTATCAACACTGCATAGCAATTTTAGTTATAATTTCATGGCTTTCAAATAATTCATTCAACGAATCTTATTAGATGTGCATAAATGATAACCTATCCAATGCCCATTGACCCTCTTTGCTCCGCTGGTTTAATCATATTGATCATGATGAATAAGCATGAGAATAAAGTAATGATATATTATCTAACCTACATCGGCTGTCCGACCCTACCGCCACCATGCTTCATCAAGTAGATATGGTGTTCCCACCCAATATCAGATTCCTGCATCGTTCAAGC
Organism: Lepidonotus clava; assembly: GCA_936440205.1. Classification (NCBI taxonomy): domain Eukaryota; kingdom Metazoa; phylum Annelida; class Polychaeta; order Phyllodocida; family Polynoidae; genus Lepidonotus; species Lepidonotus clava. Next base: position 28,768,504 of record OW387140.1, read on the forward strand.
ATAAACTATAGCGATCGACTCTCACGCCACCTATTGTCTGGGAGGCTGCACACCCCTGACCTTGACCTTGTCTGACCTGAGGCTATGACCTTGCCCTTGACCTAAGGTCAGGGCCGTCTGTCTCGGCGGGACGCCGTGATGAGGGTCATGACAAGTGTTGACCTGACCTGCTCTGACCTACTGTGAGCCGACTAATAAACCAGGGGTCGGTTATTGTTAACAAGCCGAAACGTTATTTGTAGCTAGAAACCTAGGAGAAACTAAGGAAATGCATGCCACTGCATTTGTGCGGTCAGTGTCAATATTGTTTTGGGTAACAGTAATATCCATAGCATCGCCTAGGTGCATCAACTTCAGCAAACTGATGGGAATATAACTATAATTTTCAATCTTAAACCCTGTACGTGTTATTGTAGTAATGTGTGTGCTGTGACGGTAGCATATAATTCCATAAAAGGAAAGATTAAAAAATCAATATCCGTTTCTTGAAATATGCTTCCTTATGTAGATGGTTGAGAATATCCATAGCCCCTTGCTTAAGTTTGATAACTTGTATCCTACACAGTTTGAGAATCATGTCGATGCTCAGTAACAATACAGCTCTGTTGAGATCCCCTGAAAACAGTTCACTCAATAATGATATTCATGCTACATAATCAGATCAAATATGGCCATTCCTATCTATAATTATAGAAGGTAGTTCTATGCATTCTGGTAAGCCGTTTTAGAAGGAAGTACTATAGTTGTCCTAGTAAATGTTATTGGTTTATTGAATGACCCAGTAACCGAGCTTTGATTCGCCATCACAAAGTTCTGCTCGCCTCGGGGCTGTTCTTCCTACCCTTGTGCTCTCTTGGGTAAATATCCACATCAATGAGGCTGGCCCTTCTATCCCTCACCACCGGTTAGCCGCGGGTCACAGCGCCCGAGGAAGGTGAAGGACGGTTTGATGGACGACCAAGGTCAGGTCAAGGTCAGCCCAAGGTCAAATCACATGCTCCTCTTGAGCTGTCATAATCGTCTTTGTCTTTTAACCTGATATCTTTATGAGACCATTTCCGATTCTCTGATCTATGAAAGTGCTCGAGGACCAAGGTCAATTCAAGGTTAGTTTCCCCAAGCTGAGTAGGATTGGAATGCACGGGGAATGCAAAGTTTTAAAGTTATACTTAAGGCAAACACCATAATAGAATTATCAAAAATAAAAAAATTGTCATAACCACAGTTGGTTGTCTAAAGGTACTTAAAAATTTTGATCAATGACCTTAACCTTGTGACATTGTCTGATGCCGCCTGGTGATGAATCATGACAATATCTCATCAAAAAATGACGTCACTTCAACAGTCTGGACGAAGAGGCAATCTATCAAGGTTCAACCTCAACCTGTCAAATAAACACGTGACTTTCAAAATGCGAAATCCCATTATCTTTACTCCAATTCCCTGCCATTTCCTTAGTTGCAACCATAAAATGAATGTCCGTGACTACCTGCAAATCTCTAGGTGATAGCTAAGGTACACATATTTGTATAATTTCACTAGGTACTTCCGGACTGCATAGTCACGGTACACAATAGGTCTAGACAAAACATTAACATCTTTCAAATAGCTTTAGTATGACATCATGCTTCAATTCTTTATACTTATGATCTACTGCCCCTAAGACCGTAGACTGAGAGCATACACCAAACCCTTAGTCCATCACTCTTCAATTCAAGATGGTATCTGCAACATTACACAACCCAGAGACACCTCTAAAACTCCCAGACCACATCCTCTAAACACCATTTTACATGTAACACCTTGCTCCATTCCCACATACCAATTTCCCATAGAGATTGAGATCGGACGGCGGGATGGGTGAAGGTGCCTTGTCCCGATTCACCTGAGTGTCGCCAGGAGGCAGTAGTCGGGTACAAATAGCCTCAAACCCCCTTAGGGGAGGTTACGTCATCGGATGGTACGTCCTGGTGACAGGTGATTGTCGGTTTGAGGGGAGGCCCTAAAACGTCTCAATTAACGCTACCTGGGGACTGGGTCTTTCAATATGTTAGCCCTTTATACCACGAGTAATTACCTGTGTGATAACCTTGGGGTCCTCAGTTAAGGCAACCCTTGCTCTACTGACGCTTACTCTTTTTTGGGCCTGGATTTTATACATATTTTATTACGTTTCTTTGACATATGTTCCCCCACAATCTACCAGAGTTCACTTGCAGCAAAGATGACCACGAATAAAGTCATCAATGGAATATCATGTACATACCTGATGCAGCAATGCTTCTTTAACTTTGTTTTTGATTTCTTTCTATGCAAACCTGATACAATAACGTGGTATCAATAACAATATCTGATCTGATTTACTTTTAAATGGATAAATCTGAGTGGCAAATCTAAACCCTTGCATTAAAGGGCTGTTGCTTGCCTTTCATATGTGTTACGGACGTGCTGTTAAAAGGATCAATTTTACGGACAAATCTAAATCCCTGCAAGCTACTCCTACACTGTGAAAGACACGGTGCAGATGGCGGTCACACTATGACATAATACCCTAAGGATTCATCCCCACCAAAGATCAGCGATGGGCCAGTGACCCCTCACAATGACCCCACCAGCAAAGGGCCAAGGCCTTTGACAATGGCCCCCAAACAGTCCAGTAGTCACCACCATTATGACTCCCACCGACACCAGGTGTCTCCACCTGCCGCCAACATCAAAAAGAGGCGCACACAACTGGTCTATACTAGGTAGCCTGAGGGAAACCCTCTTATAACACTCTGCAAGCAGATGTACCTGACCTTATGCCCCCACTGTCTGGTAGTAACAATGCTTCAAGAGTGGAAGTTCTATTTTTGGTGAGTCTATAGGAAGACATTACTGGGTTCTTGTGTAATTTGTGTGGAATGCGATTAGTATTAGCACCTAGGGTCAGTAGCGTTTAATTCTCCCATCGGGTCCTGAGGGATCTCAATTCGTGGTGAGTAACTTCAGGATATGTATGAATCTCTGTAAGTCTGTGCATGGGCTTGTGAAAGTGTTCTCACTGAAACCATTCAGCTAGAATATTGTCTATCAAGTATTTTCCTTTCAGAATTACGCAAACGAATGTGACTGGCAAAAAGGGGAAAAGGGTTTTATTTTCAAATAAAGTAATATTACATACCCTAAAAAATAATTGTGATTTTGGATTTATTACAAGGTTCATTAAACATAGCTTCTGAATGTGGAATACATGCTACATGTTACCTTTAGAGACACACAGGTAATAAGGTAGATAGAAAATGGAATGTAGTTGTGCACATCAAACATGTCACTAAACTCACACATAACAGAAGACCTCCCACTGTCAGGGAGAAGATCAGTTAACCCTGTGTAACCGGAGACCTCATCCCTATTTATCTGTGTAAGTACTGTTTCACAGGTGACTGATGTAACATATCGGCCTACTGTTTAAAACTAAAGTGTACACGAGGTCACATATTACACGAGGTCATACATTACCGGAGGTAAACACTATATATAGTGAAACTTAAGTGTTTATCTAACATCTCAATCCAAGCATTCCTATTCGCATTAATACCAAGCATCATTTAAGGAAATAAAGCATTTCTGATTGTTTCACAGATGGAAGCCTCCTGCAGTTTAACCCAGCCCCTCACCTCTCCCCCCAAACGTCATCGTGAGAGGACCAAGGTGTCCTACAGGTATGTTGTAGTAGGTGAGTGATTACCTGAGGAGCTGCCCAAGGTGAGACCAGGTAACTTAAGCCGAGATACACCTGGATTGTCTCCCACACTTACACATAATGGATTACTCCGTGATTGGGCTATCGTCGGGAGATGTGTCTGTAGAACTCAGCAGGTGGCTGTTTGATCACTGACAGATGCATTACCCCTCCTGCTTCTGAGAACTGTCTGTATCAATAAAGGTATGGGTATAACCCGGTTATAATGATGTCATGGTTTGCCTCTGATTCTTCACAGTATGCTCTGACAGCAACGTTTGTTTAAAGACAGGCCTATGTCTTTTTCACCTTTCCTTGATCAAATGGCATTTTGCGTTTCAAGTGAGCCAACAACAAATTAAATCTAGGCGTAAAAGAATAACTATCAATACTGTTTTTTTTTTTTTGTTTTTTTTTTAGAGAGATAACCCGATGGTATCCTTATGATCATAATCATAATTTGATTGTTACCACAATTGTAACCCATACTCACGAAGATAGAAAAAATTGGATTAGATATTCCAAACACTATTTAAAATACATGAGAAATGATTTGGCGATTTTGGCGATTTCTCATCTAGGTTTTCTGAAGATGGTGTTCTTTAGCTTAACTTTTAAAATTTAGTTATCAAACATAAGGTCTTGCGAAGAGCAGTACATGTATATGTAACCATGGAGAGTACAATTATGAAAAGTAAAATAGGATTTATGCCGTAAGTTACCTATATTCTATAAGGTCATGATGATAGTATAGGGGGCCTGTGATTGCCCTATCCCTATCAGTCAGTGATCCACTAACAGGACCATGACTGACAGGTGGATCAGGTGACAGGGGCTTCCCACGGCCATGTTCTACTGTCACCTCGGAAAACCGGACCAAAACATGACCCACTTATCTGCTTTTAGATAATCTATCAGCGGTCTCAGGTCTTTAACATCGGATAAAGCAGTGGCAGTTGTTGGTCAAAAATAACTGTCTATGTACAGGTCATTGGTCAGATTATAGAAGTAACATATGAATTCAATATTTAGGGAAAAGATTATAATAGATGTCTTTATGAAGAAAAAGCCAATTGCTGTTAATGTAAATGTTTCTTATTTTATAAGCAGTAGTAAAAATATTAGTAACGCTAGTAGATGATTCAATTACGCTAATCACACACAAGATGTATTTCCCTGGATATGGACTTGCAAACATCAGGCCTATCATAATGAAGGTCCTCCTCATTGGATACCAGAAATAGAAATAATTTATCATTCTTATTTGTCGCTGGTTGCAGTTGCTAATCGCGGCAATTTGCTATGCAATTACCATTCTGGCACACTGATCATAAATTGCAACTTTTCTTTTGTGGTATTGTACTCTGCAACTGTTGGATGGGAATAATGCCAGGTTAAATATTGAGTCACACCCCCATGCCATTTTTAGTTGTTTTTTTCTCTTTTCACATTCTGCATGTGAGAGGGGGGACTGGTGAGGATTGGGGATGAGGGGGATAACGGGGCATGTTTTCTATGGATGAGTTCATGAAGAGACCACCCAGGCTCCCATAAGGTGCAGGCAGACAAATATTGGCCAATCCTGTCTGTTCTTAGGCTTATATCAATAAACATAGGGCCAACTCCGCCTAACTGCTGTCAGTTGTTAGTGAAATGGGAGTGGCAATCTGTGGCAGATATGGAGGAAAGGGAAAACAGCGAAAAATGTCCACTGTTTTCACGAAGTCAACTTAAAGGACAATATTCCAATTTTTGAAAATAAAAATAAAAGAAAATGTATTGGTTCTAATAGACTACGCTAGCTCTTCTGGTATAAATAACCGTAAATAAATGTACATGTATTCTCCAATGTTCAGTGTTCCACTTGTGTTCCCTAACCAAGTTATGGGGTAATGGGATCTCAGTCTATCATGGTGTAATTAGGTGTTAACCAGCGAGCACTGACAGCAGGCCACGTACCCAGCAGTCACCTAGCCAAACTCCCACTACACACAGTATACTATTTTTGTTCACTGTTTTTTTTCTTTTTAAACTTTTTCTTTTTTGCATGTGACATGTTGGTACAATATATCATGTCCTGGCACTGGCAGTCTAATTCAGCCGCTGTCACGCTCGACTGAGCGTGGACAGTAATTTAGCACTGAACCGTAAGCCCTTATGTTCGTGGTTCTACAAGTTTCATGGACATTATTGTCATGGAATCTCTAACTACATGTGCCGGAATGACTAAATAGTGTCAGAGGCCAGAAGAAGTAACACGTTCTAAATGAGAAAATCCAAGCAATTACTCCCAGATTTAAATCAATATACAGGGATATCTTGTCTATGCCATTCGCTGAGTACATAAGTTGATTGATATACCGTGTCTGTACATATATATATTTCATCTTCTCCCTCATGGAATATTCACAAATGAATGTGGTTCAATGCAAACTAAATGCAGCAATAAAAGTTAAACATTAAGTTCCTGGTTAGAATATTTAAGCAGGGAAAAAAAACGAGCGGAGCCTTGCGGCCACAGACTTGCGTCCTCTTCAGTAACAGTTCGTCCAAAAAAGTGGGCAGTGACAAATGGTAATTGAACATTGTTTTAGTCACGGTCTCACGGCTTACTGGGGGCTGACTGGTGACATTTAGTTAATGGCGAGTGGCAGCGGGCATTAAATGCCACACGTCTGGAGTACTGTCCGGTTGTGGGAGACTGCCCTAACCATTATGAAATTAATACAGTTTAAACGCCATTGTAAAATCCCGAAAATATCAAGTAATACCAAATAACTTACCCAGCACCACATAACTTCAGTAATGCCTGGTGATATTGATATTAAAATAATATTGTATTGGGATTTGGTAGTATTAAAATAAATTGACCGTAAGAAGCACGAATATGAAACTAGCTTGTTCTTTCTCTTCACGGGATATAATACTTATCTAGCTCGAGCATAATACAAGCAATAACTGCATACCTTTATATTATTAAACCGGAGTAACGTCTAAACCGACCCCATGCTGCTGCACGCAATCTGCAATCCATCCTAACCCGACACTCGTATAATGGATATCATTATAATTATGGAGGTTTATATTGCACAGTTCTCAGCGGCTGCCTCTAACCCCCTTTTGTTGGGGTTACCGCCGTTCACCTACCCCTCACCAGGTGGCGTTGACGGCTGTGGGGGCACACCCCCTGGTGACCTGCGGGGTCAGAGGTAGTAGGTCAGAGGTCAGGGGTCAGGGGTGGGGCCCTCCACCCCATCACCTGGTGACAGGTGAGGGGGTTAAATGGCGGAGAAGGTTGGCTTTGGGGTGGGAGGGTGGTCATGCTCTGTTATAGCACTGGGTTACGGTGGCTCGCGTGAAGAGGGTGGGGTTGTGGGTGGGGATTGGGGTGGGGGTGAATGGTTGGGAGTTCCTGACATATCCTCAAATTTCTATATCAGACCAAGGGACAACGCTTACTGAAATAATCAAACATAAAGCCAACATCTTCCAACACAGCATCCCAAATTTACATCAATAAAAAGCAATTATTTAAATTCTAAATACCGTTCTCCTCTATTAGATTGCCATGGCAAGCAGGACCATCGGGAAGCTGCAGTGACGTTGCTTAAAGCATATAGTGACAAGGAATCAAACCTCATCCTTCGTTCATACCAACGAGAATAGACTGAAGTTGTTCATACTAAATGGTATTCAGTCATAGCACTTTCCATGTGAAACATTACCCGTACTTCCTTTGTTGACAGAGAGATACAAGACATGAACACGCGCCATGAAATCAGATAATTAATCAATTTATCACAACCCATCTCACCCCAATGAGTATAAAAAAAATCCCATAGGTTATCCCCGTACATACAGGGTGCCTGTCCTGGCGGTGCCCTTCACCCAGCCCTGAGGCCCCGTTCATATTTCTGGGGTGGCGTGGTTGGCATAGCCGACCCTGACACCTTATCCCTTAAGCCTCCCGTGCCATGCTGCCACGCCTACCACACCTGTCTTTTGTTGTCTCCCCAACCCCTCCAACACTCCCCTGCTCACCTTTTTTCACGTCACTCCCAATCAGCATTCGTCTAGACCTTTAAAGTCAACAGGGCGATTAAATCATTACTTGAATTCTCAAGTCACAGTTTGAGACCTAAAGTGGAAGTGAATCGGAAGAATTGTGGAAAAAGTGTTTACTTAGTAAATTCCTGCTGGTAAATGAACCGACAAAAATAAATGTGAAGTGCCTTAAATTATTGGAGTGCTCTTCATAGCTTATTTCCCCACTGATATCAAATGTACTGATGGTTTTATGAATCATTTATAGGCCTATCCTCTAGTATATTAATCCAGAAATTGATAGGAAACATGATGAAGATTTGAAACCTCTTTATCAAGGCCCTCACAAATGGGATAATAGCAAGGCCTGTGAGTAAAGGGGGGCTGGAGGATAACTAGTGGTGGGAGGTGGAGGGTCATGTTTACATTTCCCACATGCAGCATGGAGAGACGACACGTGTTAGGCTTACTGTAGGCTTACAGTAGGCACAATGGGTGGCCCCCCTGTGCTAAGTGGGAGGGAGGGAGGCACTGCCCCAGTGATAGAAGTGGTGGTGGTGGTAGCCCCAGGGAGAGGTGGGGATGGCACGCAGGAGGGAAGAGGTCACCCAGCACCCATCTCCAGCACGCACCTACAACCAGGTGGGCTATGGTGATATGACCAGAAACATTACAGCCAGTGTCAGCATAACAACAACCAAGCACTGCTCCCTCATACCACATCTGTTCATTAATTTCCATTGATATGGGTTTTTACTGGTGAGAACTTTAACCATAGATTATCTTGTTATTTACACCAAAGGTGAAACAAGCATGAAATATTCACGATAGGAGAATGTCAAATCATCCAATCGTCATTACAAAAACAATCATGATCATACATGCAATATTGCATACCGTATGAACTACACCACCATTACCATAGTGTTTGATTACCAAACAGGAGTATCAATGATCGATTACCACCATTCAAAATGAACTTCAAAACCCAAATTGAATTCCCCAATGATGAGGAGGCGCCCAGACCGACCTCAATCTAGGCCTCATTCAGGCCTAATTAAGGGTGTGGGGTAATTGGAGAATCAATACAACAATACATTGAGGGGGGGGGGGGGGTCTGTAAGTGAATCAATACCCTCCTATGGCCGGTCTCTAAAGTGGAGCCTGGCGTGCTGGTTGACATGGCCGGGTGTGATCACGTGACTACGCTTGTTATCAGCATGCAGGCCGGTAACCGCGGCAACTTTCCCAGGCGGAAAGGGGCCTATGGAGGTTTAATCATAGGCCACGTTGAGTAACGGCCCTATGATGGACGCACCATGGGGGAGAGGCTATTAATATCAGTTCACGGGGTGGGTCTCTCTCTGAAGGTTGGACTCTTCCTAGTTGGGGAAAGTGTGTGTGTGTTTGGAGGGGGGGGGGGGGGGTCATTCCCTTGTAAAGTACATGTACACAAGGACCGATTCGGTAGGACATCCTGGTTTTGTTATCATACAGCTGATGATCTGACGTTGTAATCTAATGAAAACATCGCCTCTATCATTTATTTAATGTCCTCTAAATTGCATATTTCATAATGATAACCTCTGTCAAATTCCATGTATGTTACTTTCAAGTTATTAAGAGCCAAACAAATTAATGTCAATCTCCATTTCATTAGAAATAGCCTATATCGAATTCAACAAATACATGTATAGCTCATTTATAAAATGCAGCCTTATTAACTATTTAACATAACATACAGCCTTATTATAGCCCTAACCAGCCTTATTATTTAACATACAGCCTTATTAACTATTTGTATAATTATATAGGCCCTATTAATTTTGAAACCTACCTATTTACTGAAGGTGTTCAAGTTACTTTCAGAGCAAAGTACCCCCCCCCCCCCCCTTTAAACTGCTCTCTTATCCAACCCTTCACCCAAAGATGCTGAGAGGAAGGAGTCATCCCCATCCGTCCGCTGGCTTGTGGCAGGACCTACCTGGTCGATACATGCTGTGAAACATCAGGCCGGGTACACCACGTAAATCCGCCTCAGTAGGCCAAGCTTACATCCATACAGATATCCCCAGAAGTGAGTGCTTTGGGCTCAGGGCTGTGAACTATCCTCAGATCCACATTGTTGTCATCAGAGCCCTGTGTATCAGACCTGACTGGGTCTACAACTGACTACTACATCAACACGGCGGGCGCCAGCGACCCCATCACGAACCGGCCAATCAGAGAGCGCAACACAAATGCCGGGAGGCACTTTGGGGGGCTGACCTTTGTTGACCCTGAGGGGGTCCATGTGGGGGATATAAAAAGGGCGCTGGGAAGAATTGACTGAGAGTGGGGGTTTGAGTGGGGAGATGGGGTTGGGGTGAGTTAAATTTAATCACCAGGCCTCCCCTCGAGGCCAGCACATTGTGTGTGTTTGGGGTGTGTAAATAAAGTGATCAACAACAATGGAGGGGGCCAGGAACATGCCTGTCCATTAATTCCATTATTCTCAGCATGTTAGCCCACCGGATTGATCCACTCTCAGAAATTCATAAGGGCGTCCACTAATAAATCCCACCGTGTGACGTGGTTATTTCTACTTAATATGAGGAAATAGAACAAAGGATATTTGAACACAAAATCGAAGAGACGAGAGGAATTAAATCTAGACGTTGCCACATATGTATGCTTAACATTAATTTCCCACATGCAACAGGATTACGTGAGGGGTTGAACTGAGGGATCTTGCCTTTTTCTAAATTTAACATGAAACGAACACTGAGTACCTACACTTTATTATTCGAGATCTTTTAATCTTTTAATGAATTATTAAATACAGATTTATAATGGGATGGTAGTTGTCTCATATCAAGAGAGAACACTGAACGAGGTGTGTCAATTAGACCAGACCACAGAAAATGAGAAATATTCGAGGCACAGCGGCACAAATCGATGCAATTAATTCTACAACAAACACAGCTTGCTGTTTTTCCTGTCAGTCAATAATTTAACATTTGCATCGGTATTGATTCTAACCCTGAAAAGACAGTTCCGGATGTCCTGTCATTTTTCCTGAAGCGAACGCCGTAGGGTAAATTCTAATCTAGGCACCATTAATTTTCTTTTTTCCCCTTTCATTTTATGAGGTTTTATTCCAGCTATTGTCTGGATTGGAGCCCGGAGCACTGCTTCGGCTTGTGCATTTAATGGGAGCTTTTCAAGTGTTTGAACAGGACATTATTTCTGGCTGAATTGGCGCACACAATGCTCGGGTTAATAAACCCAGTCGTGCACTGCCCCTGTAACCCCCACCCCCTCCACCTCCCCTCACACACCCTAAACATCCCTCATGTTGTAGACCGACATAACGTTTAGATTAATACATTCTGGGGAGCCACTTGCGCCTGCCCATCTGCTTGGAATTTAGAGACCATTTGCCTATCGCCATGGAAACCGAGTGGTGTAAACGTGTTGTCAGGTGAGGTGCTGGGCAAACTCTACAGCGATTGTAAACAGGGACGACGAAGAGACTGATCAGTTCTCACTTGTTTGGTTTGTGTTTTCCGTAAAATTTCCTTTTTCCACACACCTTTTTTATGCTAAACCAGGCCTAAAATATCTTATCAGACTGGAAAACTATTGGGTTTACTTTACTAATCGTAGAGCATCTCAATCGACATACTTAATTTTCCAAGCACACTGCCAGTCACCATAATCAGCATAGATTATGTTCATCCTGCATAGGAAACGCCATTTTAGACAGCCAATGCATGATGTACATTTTGGATAATCATACATCAACTCAGAAAACGTTCAATACATTACGGAATGAGTCACGGCGTGGTTTCAGAGCTCCTCTCCCTGTATCATAATTCAATTACAAATCGACAGCACCATGAACCAACAGACTCACTATACTCATGTTCCATTATCTTTTTGGGGTTGTAGAATGTCCAAGTTGGGGGAGGCTACTTGTAAGGATCTTTTATTCTATTGAAAGACACAAAGAAGCCTTTCCATACTGTCAATTTTAAAGGTTTCCATGTCTACAAAGTACATTTCAAGAAGAATATACAGGTCTAAATGTAATACATGCACTGATTTATATATGTATGCACTTTTATTAATTTTCTAGTTTTCATTAAAACTTTGTGCATTGTGAATGGAGTTTCCCTGTGCCTGGCCCTCTGGGGTCAGTACCCAATTTCTTCACTGCCCACCCCACCTCACGGCCTCCGTAGCTGCCCGAGCCAATATCATTAGGTCCGGAAGATGACCAATAAGGGGTCAGCCGGGGTCAAGGCCACAGGTAACACAGGCTAATGGGGTCAACAGAGGTCACGGGCGTGGGGTCAGGGTCGCGACTCCCTTGGGGTCAAAGGTCGCGCCATGACCTTTATCGCTCTTTCCGTAAACAATGCTGACAAACGCCAAGTTCCTTCTGTGGCCGGGAGGGGGCAGGGCTGCTCAAAGAGCATGTCGGGTAATGAATGCATCATCTGACAATCAAATAATGCATCATGCGACCATCAAATGCATTTATCTGACAATAAAAGGCTGCACTGGGAACGGTTTGATTGATTCTCACAGCCAAATATATTGTGGAGTTTTCTGCAATAAAGAGGTCAACTTTGACCTTTAACGGCCGGGTGAAAATTAACATGTGCAGCCTTGGCATTTGTCACATTAGGTGCCCCGTAATTCTATTGGATGGTCTAATGGGGGTCCGTGGTCATAGAGTGGACATGGTGACGCACAGCTACATGGGGCTGTCAGAAAGGACACTGCAGTTTAGAAATATTACGGCAGATGGCAGCACCAAAGGCACCTCAAGACTTGTGGCATATCTTCAATATGAAACGTGAAGGATATCTCGGTTCATTCAGTAACGCATGTGTCAATGATCTATTGACTATTGTCTATACTTAAACCGATAGATATGCAAATATATCAGTATGTGACAGAGCACCTCATCAATAATTTTCCAAATCATTGATATAATCTGTAAAGCAGTAATTTTGCAGTAAGCCATTACCCCCTCTAAATACACTCTCAGACTTTCTTTTGTAGAATGCTTACTGCTCTCCCTATTTATCACCAGGGACCCTTTGATACCAGACGTGTCGGTAAACCTACCCATGTTCCGTACCACCCCACCACTTGGCCTCTCAGCACTCGGCCACAGAGAGGGGTTGAACCACAAGGGGAAAGTCTGTAGACAAAAGACCAAAAAAGACTCAAGAGATTTGAGTAAAAAGCCGGAAAATACGGCAATATAAGTTGGATCTATTACGAGATCTCTTAGGGTACATGACTCACCAAGCGGAGGGTGGGTGTCACTAAAGAGTCACTCGCCAAGCAGGTTACTGTTTGAATCCCTGTACGTCGCGGAATGGCTATACCTCTGTTTGGAGGACGTGTCGAAGTTGTTGAAGGAGAGACCATGACTTTCCCACCAGTAGCGGGCACATGGCATATGACACTGCTTGTCACCTGTCACCACTAACAGGCCTAACTAAGCGATGTATGGGGAATGGGGGGGGGTACTTTTATTTAAAAGTTCTAAAACCTCAAATGTGTTGACTCATGAGCGGAGACAGCGAGTACTATAGATCAGCCCCTGACAATTTTATAGCTGAGCAGCAACAATTGAGCCTGTATTCCACATACCGATTATGATCCTTGTGATCAGTCATTTGTTGTTTTTTTTTGTTTTTTTTTGCGTGATTCTTATCGTCGTCGTTGTCACCCTGCAGTGTGAATGGTGCTTAACCCTCACCAGTTACCAATTCTTTAGGTATCTTTTTAACGTATGACTGAAGTAGTTGTGGGTAGGCCCCTATGTGACATTTCCTTTAGATTGTGAAGTTCAGAGTTCATCTGAAGTGATTTCAATAGCCATGACACGGAACGGCTCAGAAGCATTTTATAGGAGTCTAAAAAAAATAATTCCCTTTCTGGTTAAGATGTCTTCGGATAACACTTACCTATGTAGTCAAGGGCACAAGGATATAACGCGCAGCATCGTTTTTATCATTACTTAGCCTACTTGCACAAGTATTTGTAGTTATCAATCAATTTTTTTGCTTCACGGTTAACGTCTAATTAGACATACTTCATTGTGACGCCTTAATTACACATGGCTATGTCTTATTAAAGAAGACTTTCTAATAAAACAATCCGGATCTTGTCGTCATGAGACTAACTCCTTAAAACACAATCTTTCTCTGTCTAAAATTGACAAAGAAAGTGGGGACTAAAGGTTTATTTTAGAACAAACAATACTTAAAGTACCAAACATTCTGTACCACACTTTTCCACTATGATTGGTCAATAATCCATATCACATTACACTGAAACCAATAGGGGAAAAACGGTCGGGGGGGGGAGGGGGGGATAACACAAATCATATGTGAAGAGCTAATTTGATTTTAAAGCGGCTATTTATTCGGCTTCCCGTGTGTCGGTTTGGTCAATCCATGAGTCAGTGCACACGTTGTGGTGCTACCTGACCACAGGCACTGTCACCCCATCAATAATTTACCCCTGGTCCACGGACACAGGTAGGCCTGAATGAGGCCCGACACGCGCCGCCCATTACCGCCTACATTAGGCCTAAAAGGTGAGATTCGCCTAATTAACGTATAGGCCCATCACTGGTGTTGGAACACAATCAGGTCTATTTATTCCCAGTGTTTTATTCATACTTGCATGACGGCTTTCGTGTCGCGCCATGTCGTTCTGATTACGTCTCTGTTCTGGCCTCCATGGGCTGTGTTGGACCTGTAAGGGCTCGTTATCCATTGATTCAGTTTGTTTGTACTTTTGTATGAAATCATATAAATGTGAATTTTCTGTTACAAGAATTTTGGCTTAATTCCATACTTATTAATGGAAGAATTCATTTGTACTGCTTCTTTGGTAGAATAAACACATTGATGTAAAAACAAAATATATGGCAAAAAGCGTTTTTTTCGACTCCTGTTCAATAAAACGCAAAAAGACATCGTGAAAGCAGATCGACTTAAATACCTCATAATCTCGATCCCCATCTCGTGTTATCGTTTTCTCACGCCCTTTCCCGCGAGAGGTTATGACCCCTGATTCAAATCTCGCCCGCCTGACCACGTGACCCCGAGGTCTAACTGGGCCACGTGACCAAGACTATTCAATAATGGAGGGCACTTTTTTAGTGGATCCTATACCGGGTTGGAGGAAAAAAACAAAAACAATATAATTTGCAGTCAAAAACAAGCCCCTGCCTCCCTTTCCTTTTTAACTGCGATGGGCCTAGTTTTTAAATGTGTTGTTTAATTCATAACCTCTAATATTCTTGGGAATAGGATATGTGTTATCTTTTGTGCCCAAAATGAGAAACCATTCTAGTATCACAGCAAGTGAACCGTGTCGGCTGACCCGATAGTGGTCGGATCAGAAGGCTCCCAAGGCCGCCTGGCCACACTCATATCATATCTCTTACTTTCATGGTGAGATATGATTGACAGGTGGGAGTGGCTAGGCCCCAGGTGGGCGTGTCCTCTCCGCTGGGTCCTAGCGGGCGTCTGCTGGGTCTATTAGTATACTCCTCACTCCTATGGAGGTCGTGTTCACACTTCAGCCTTATCAGTATAGTCTAAATAGCCTGGAACTGTACATTTCAATCTTACATTGTTTTAACATTGCAAATATTTGTTACAGCTGAATTTTCGTATTTCTATATTCCCTATTTTCTTGTGTGCAATCTAAAACTTTGATAACATTAAGTTACCCAAGCATAGCCTCTCCTTTATTTACCGCGGTATATTCTAACAAAAAATGTGAATTTCAAAAGTTAATTCAATTGTCAACTGAAAAGCAAGAGGAAAATATATACGTAATCAATAAATAGGCCCTATAGTTGTTATCACCAAATTCAGATACATTATGGCAGTATAGTTCTTGTCGGGGCAATAAAATTGCCATAACAGTATGACACTATGACCAGCGAGAACTAGAGTGTGGATCTGGATCCCCCGTCTGTGAAAAGGCTGTCCCCGAATGACATAGGCAGTCACGGCGCGGTCAGAGGTCAGGGCAGGTCACGACATCCCATCCCTTCATTTTGTCAACTTTACAATTCAGAGAAGCCCCCATTTAAACGGTCACACTATAGGCTGGTGTGTGAAAGGGACGGCTGTCAGCCAGCAATAAAAGAAGTACATAAAAGACGTATTTCGCCCTTAGCCATTAACTTGGTGTATTGAGATCTTCAACCACATCCAAAAGCAAAAAGCAATTTTACGGATTTCGATACAGGACAATACTCCTCTATTCGTACACAGAATTATGAGAATATTTCAATTCCAATTTCTGAGGGTGTACAAAAGCACACCAGTACTTTTGATAACCTGGAAATTCGTAACTTAACTCTTTCCTTCAGTCATGTAGGTCTGGGACCAGGGTATAGAGCGGCCACTGCTTTTTTGTAGTGTTTTAGCCCTTTTTGCTTTCAGGTTTTCCTTATTTTGTCATATTTTTTTTCATCCCTCCAACTACCTTTCAGCAATTTATAGAACCAATTTCACTCCCACTAATCACCTTTTTAGCATTAGCATCACCAGTGTAACAGCAATGCTTTCACTCTGTCTTTTATCCTCGGTTTTGGTTTCTACACCTTTTAGCTTTTTGCTTTTTTGTAATTTTTTCAGCATTAGCATCACCAGTGTAACAGCAATGCTTTCACTCTGTCTTTTATCCTCGGTTTTGGTTTCTACACCTTTTAGCTTTTTGCTTTTTTGTAATTTTTTCAACTTCTCCCTTTTTGCTTTTTTCAATTTTGTACATTCAATTTAACTATGAATATTCAAATTTTCACCATATTTAGCTCCTATTTAACATAACTCCTCCCCTATCTCCTCCCCTAACTCATTATTAATCCAATCCGTGGAACTCCATACCCTAGGTACACTACCCCCTCCAAACCCTAGGTACACTATACCCCCTCCATACCCTGGGTATACAACCCCCTCCATACTCTGGGTACACTACCCTCTCCATACCCTGGGTTCACTACACCTCCATACCCTAGGTACACTTCCCCCTCCATACCCTAGGTACACTATACCCCCTCCATACCCTGGGTATACAACCCCCTCCATACTCTGGGTACACTGCCCCCTCCATACCCTGGGTAAACTACCCCCTCCGAAGCAGAAGGACTATATCCTACTTACTTATGAATATGCATAAATGGGAGTGGTTAAAGTAACCTGGATGATGCAAAAAAGCAAAAAGGCAAAAGAGTAGAAGGTTAAGGGCTTTGGGCTTTGGACTTTTTGTGTCTCCAAAAAAGGTAAAACCTAAATAGGAAAAGGTGGGAAGTTAAGAGGTGGGAAATAGGAATAATGTGTTGATACCTGTGCAAACGTAAATACTTTATTCTTTAAGCAATATTTGAAAAAAAATGCCTTTTTCCTGGAAAAGCCAAAAGGTAATTGCTCAAATTGAGAAAAGCTAAAAGCAAAAAGGGTGGTGGCCAGAGTAACCCCTGACCGTCTGGGTCATATATCACATCCGTACTTTAGGCAATACGTGGGTCCATATACACATGTATGTCCACACCCTATCAATACAACAAGTAATAAAAGGCACAGGCAGTGTGTACGAAAAACATAAATAGAATGATGGCTCCCCTACGTGCTCTTGTATTCGCCAACCAGGCCCCTGGATGGTTTGACTAAACAGGCCTTCCCTGTGTGCCTCACCAACCTCCTTCCAGCCAAAGTACCCCTCTATAATCACCATCTCACTCCGCGCTCACTCTGACAACCAACCTATCACTTGTCAGGCGCCCTCACCTCTGACCTCTGACCCTTAACCCTTGGCCCTGACCCCAAGGCCCTTATGATCAGCTGTCAGCTAAACCACCACGCCACCTCTCGGCGTTACCGCGAGTTATTTCCCTTGGCGGCGGCGCCTGACATTAGAAATGAGCTCCATGTTGTCTGTGTAGTTTTTGTCGTCTGCTCTCATACTCTACACAAATACACACTAACTGAACCCTATTTCCTTGGTAAATGACGCCCTTGCTATAATACAAATAATAACATGAAACGATTCAACACGCGAGGGAGGAATTTTGTGTGTAAAACAAGACAGTTGGCCATCGAATAACCCCTTCCTCTGTGGGCCAAAATAACGCAAAGGTAGGCCCATGTCACCCAACTTTTTGCCCTGCTTACTATTGTGAATGTCCTTGCAGAGTTAATCTTTCTATCATTTTCTATCAGGAAAATAGTTTAAGCAAATTTAAGGAAATTGTGAAAACTTCATGAAGTTTGATCGGGGTTACATTGAACCTTATCCTCTAAGCAAAATAAAATCTTGGTTTTGAACGAATACATGTACTTCTTTTTGGGCCATCTGGAAGTGATGGCACTAAGTTATGTTAGCTGGTCCGACCCGCCGTAACCTTGACAACCGAAAGGTCGGCCATGACAACGGGTTGTCGCCACTCAGTGGGTTGTGGGGGCGTCCACAATCTCCGTAGTCAGACAAATGTCGTCTGCCCACTCTCCAAGTTAAGATATCTTGGCAGCACTCTGCTCAATGTATGTCACCCTTGACATGAAGTCACATTCTATGAGCATGTGAAAACTTGTGAAGTGCGATACAAGAGTACTTCTATAGTTGTTGGCACGAGTATACCCCAAGTCTTTGAACGCAAATGGTTGCAGTGCACAGGAATCTAGGGGAAAACTAAACAGAAATTCCGTTACGAATTGTCGATAGCTAAGCATAATAATGCGTTATCGTATAGCCACATCATGACCATAAGATAGCAAGCAACATGCAAAAAGGCACGATGTTATGCATTTGTCACAAATTGTGTATCTTCCCCCCTGACCGTTCCATATGGCTATTCTAAGACCCAGGCAGAATACGCTCAACCATGGAGTTCTTTTCGACTCGATGGCTGAACAGACGCTACCCAGCTTTTGCTTGAGTGGCAGCAAACATGACATGTGTCATCTGCTCATCTGAGATTAGAGATGATAAAAGAAAGCCTTATAACCCTGGATGGTGTATTTTCTCATAGCCTTTCTGGTGGTCGAGCGCCACATCGACGAGTGAATAGCCTGAGAACTATGCGCTTGCCAACGGGGGTATGGGCAATACGTTCAGCTATCCGTCACCACATGGTTATGGTTTGACGAACACAATCATCATTTTAGTACAAAACATGTAACATGTCAATCGAGCATGACTAATGGAAAGTCCATCTGTTCAGCATACGTATCTGTCAAAATACAACGAGCTGCTTAGCACTCTTTTATCACGGGAAAACATGGGTAACAAACAGGACCTATTAATCGTCTACTCAAAAGATAATGCATCGCTCTCCTCACAGGTACACCTACACACATTTCAAGGGTTCCCTGGGCCCCAGTCAGTGTGCCCAGTGTACAGTTCTGGTTGCACATAATATAAATTATGTGAATCCAGTAAATGTCCATATAGCTGTATCATTAGGGCGTACTTATGGAATGTGAATTTGAAAATAAGAGAAAATAAGAAAAGAATATTACCTGTTGCATGCCCTTGCTGTTTGGCTTACTAGTAAATTGCTTTGTTATTTCTGTTTAATTATCAAGGGCGGAACTTCTTTTCCAGATTATAATTACCCGATGTTTTCTTTTAATCAAATGTATGGCTTTGATCAAGAAATACATGCATTTTCTTAGATCTAATGGAGCAATACAATTCTGCTCACAACGAACTCGGGTCAGGGTCAGGGTCACAACCTGACTTATTCGCATCTATCCTGTAACCTAAGAGAGCTACTGGCCCACTTATCTGCTCTATCAGCTCGTCGCCTTGACAACGAGTGGCTCACCTACACCCCCTTTTATCACCCACTGATATCTTCATCCTACGTCGAGGTCTCGTAGGGTCTCGTGTACACGTCACGTGAACCCTATCTTCCCGCGAGATGAGTGGTTCTCTAGTGACGTCACTGACGGATGCTCGCGTTCGGTTGGATAGGTAGGCCTATCGCTTGTGTCAACACTGGGATAGACATACTGGGAACCAAAGACTGTATTTAGGTTTCAAATAGAAAAGAATGTATATAGGCATAAGCAGAAACTATTTTAATGACTGATAAACTAGTACCATAGAATCAAAGGATTGAATAAATCTACCACATGGCTTTCTTACGATTTTGTAGAACATTCATCAACGACTTATTTCTCTTGAAGGTCTTTGTAAGATTTTATAAATATGCATCTTCTAAATTAATTTAAGACCATATGTCCTATAGCCGAGGTAACATGCTTAGTAGGGTCTAATTTTTATATGGAACGTAGACGAAATAGCACCAGCTGAGTTACACTTGTTTTCGTATGTTCTCCTTGTTCAAAAAGATGTAGCCAAAGTTGACTTTTAGTGAAAGCCCCCAGCATGGGGTTGATGGAAACAGGTTGTATGTGGCGCCCCCTGTCTGGTGTTTCCTAACCATCCTTTGCCCCCTCTTAAATATGTGCATCTTTAGCAGCTGCTTCTTATTCTGGGTATGTCATGGGAAAAGCAGTCGGGCAAATATCTGCCAGTGGCAAAGAACTGGAGAAGGCCACAATTTTTTGGGGGAGAAAAAAGATTAGGGAGACTAAAGAACCTAATGATGAAACATAATAACGAAAAGTTGCGGAGAACCAGTGTTTTCTTGGTGGCAGGACCTGAAAGTGGAATGTTAAAATGGGTGGAAAAACTGGAGTCTCCTAGAAGTGACAGATAACTTACACGGCACAACTTTCACCTCCGCAACCTATCTGACATCACCTCCCTGCGCCTAGTGCTTCTTTCTTTTCAAGATTTATAAACATCTTTTTTTCTTATTTATTTCTTCTTGTGATGACGGAGTCTGAGAAGCTGGGGGTGAGGGAAAGATGTTGATACTCTGGCTATAATCAGAACCACACCCGACTACGGATGCAACATAATCTTAGCTTTGATGTTTGAGGAAAAAGACGAGGAAAATCTAGCTAAAAATATTTACACTTCTGCACCCAACTTGCCCATTTGCCACTCACTTCCAGCATCCTTGCACAAGCATATACATGGATTTTTTTCTCCACCCACTCCCACCACTAAAAGGCTCCCACAATCATCTGTAATCTACGTTCACCTATATCATGTTCGCAGGCGAGTTATGAGTTGTTATAGATAAGTTCTCCTTCCCTAGGCTGCCGCGACCCTGTGCCCACTTGTTCTTTTTCTCGCCGCAGAGAGAGTGGAGTAGGGGAGATTTTTGGCTCAGTTTCCAGAGAAAGTTCGTCCTAGGCCGACCTGCATGCCATAAATCCAGAGTCGTTTCGCTCTGTGGCACCAGATGGCGTCACTCATGAGGGCCAAGGTCAAAAGGTCGACTGAACCCTTGCTGGTGTCGCGAGGGGCGAAGCCATTTTTCTGTCGGCCTTTTTCACCCTCCCTTTCTATGTCAATACTTTTTCTTCTTCTTGAGTCCCTTTTTTGGCTTTGGTATCAGAGCCCACCACCTTCCTTGGCCTCTGCTCCCCTCACCTCTCCCCTCCTCTATCTCCCAACCCTTCACCCTGCCGTGTTCTTTTTACCGGTGAGTCAGTGTCTGCAAAAACTGTAGCCACCATATTCAGCCAAATTACCAGCCCATAGCCATATGGTTGTTTCTGCAAATGCTTTGGGAATAGGCAACAATACAGGCTAGACATAAAGATGAACTAAGATATCAAGACAATTGTCAATGGCAGCAGGACTTATGAAGTGATATGGGTATGGGCTATCGAAGTCAGCTCCCTGCGTCAAAGGTTCAAAGTTTGGGGTATAATGACCACATAACCTCTTTTCGAATAAAGCGTCAACAAAACATAGATTTGTGAAGTTACATGACTGCACAATCATCGTTGATCTATACAACATACTTTACTTAAAATTCTGGCAAAAGTTGTAATGTAAATTCCAAGTTTCTAAGATGAATTGCAAAAGTTTTGTAATTACAATGGCGCCTGTGTCGTGTTGTAGCTAGGAAGTTCTGCTATATACCATAAGTTTCCCATAGCTCCGTGGGTAAAGGAACTTATAGACAAAATAAAGAAGTAATACATGGCTCTGCGTGGGAAAAAGATAAATAACAGATGTTTGGGGCTACGCAATGTAGGGCCAGCTGGGGGAACTTCCTAAACTCTGAGTCGTACCTATAACAGTATGCTTTTTGAACTCGGTGAGGTCAAAGTGTCCTTGGCTTGCATTGGGTTGGTGGGGCGGGTGAAGAAAATGTTCGCTAATAATATCTGACAAAAAGTCTAGATCCCTATGATAAGACAATTTGTATAACTAGAATACAAAATCTTATAGATCAACTCTTACCACTAAGATATCCACGGACATCTTAGATAACTGCCAAGACTGCTCTAGATTCTACTAGCAATTTCGAATACCGGCATTTATCTTTCCAGGAGGCGTCCGGGTGATGTTTTGGAGGTCGTGCCCAACAAGCTAGGCAGTGACAGGCAGCGTGCAGAATGTGGGGTGTTATCACCTCCCCTCATCACTATGTGCCTAGACAAGAGCAGCTCGTGGGGCGCATCTCCTCAGCTATAACCCATACACGAGCGTTTCGACTCGCTCACCCTGTTCGCGAAGGTTTCACAATTTTGATATGACACTTTCGAACTAGTTTTGACAGATCATTATTATTATTATTATCGTTTCGCTTGTCTCTAGAAAGGTAGTACCGCTCTCAGTTATCCGACTAAATTTTAATTGGTATACCTCTATACTAATTTAGATTTTCGGAATCAGGTAAGCTCTCTGTGAAACTTTAACGGATGAGACCTTATCATTTGAATCCGCTTACAATGAATCATAGTAAGTTGTCTATTTAATTACATATTATTACAGACGTGTCAATGTGTAATAACCTACATAGTCTTGATAAAAGGTGTTTTAATCGTCTGTACATTTCTGCATATCCTTTTACATTTGTTAATCCATGTTCTACCTATTTGTAAACCACATCAACATTAAACGATGAATGAGAAAGATTCCTACGCATCAGATTTCATAGATACAAAAGCATTGTGGTCGCAAAAAATTGTCTGCATTAGCTATACAACTTGAAATCCTATCTCGATATGTCAAAAAGGGCCAAGTACCAGAGAGGGGACAGGTTGAAGTGCATTGGGTGTTTGCCCACAAACCACGACATACACCCCTGTCAGGTCAGAATACACCTCCTCGGGTATTTCCCCACATTTTCTCATGTACCTGCTCCTTAGGGATGACATTTCTTAGGGTTATGAAAAACTGTATCGTGGCTGAGAAGGGTGATCTCTAAGTTGGCAAGTAGGGGAGTTAAGTTAAGGACGGATACTTGGTGTGTGGGGGCAATTGCTAGGTTGTTCTCGACCACAGCCTAATCCACTCAGTTGTTCAAGGGTTTACCCAGGAGGGTTTTAGGGTGGTTTCCCTTCAGGTAAGTTACTCTCAAGTTACAACTGTCAATTGATTGATTCATCTTTCCTAGTTTTGAAATTTTAAACTAAGTTTGCTTCACTATTTCATGGTGAGTATAGTTTTATTCCTTTATAGAAATGTGTGTCCTGTCTTTTTGGAATACAGGCTGTGCCTCTATGTTCCATGTTTATGTAAAACTTCCCCCGTAAGAAAGGCTCAGTCAAGTTTATTGCATTAAATGGATTTTTAACAGTTTCCATTGTAACTACAATGCAATTGTCTAATTCATCCCCTTTGAAAGATGGTACGATCTCCGTTGACTGAAAAGTTATTTGTACGATTGTGCGAGCAAAATAAAGTGCAGATAAGGGTTCCTCCTACTTCTAACACGCTATTTCCATAATCTGGTACAATCATAGTTATTAACACAAACGTAGTGCCCAGATCCCCCATGTGAACCCGACGTCTATCCGTACGTTAAATAAGTAGCTTTACAGAGCGGTGAACAAGGCTGAGAGTGCACTGCAAACTTCAGGGTCGCTGAATAGATGGAAAGGACATGCGGAAAGATCACTTCACAAAACACGCCGCGCCTCCGCCTGACAGTTCCAAAGGGGAAATCAGAGGATAAGATTTCATGAAGAATGTGTGCAGTGAATACGTTTTAAGGTCGGTTTTTATTAATGTGGGTGAGTTCATGTGATCTGAGCCTAAAGTGAACCTACGTATTACTCTCATATGATCTACATCATGTTCGCCCAAATCTGCTTTGATTTTATTTAAGGCGGAAACTAGGGATTAGCTTTTTGTCTATGAATATTTCTTGAAGTCAAATCCCCCGTTCTAAAACCTTTTTGCTTCTTGCATCGTCTTGTATTTCCGATTTAACAGATGTTAAAATGTTTTGTTTTTATTTTCAGAAAGAAAATATACCGAAACCATTTTACCTTTGGTCATGCGGCCTCTCAAACATATCTAGTTTACAATACCCTTAGGTAAAGAAATGATATTATGATTCATTCTGGAAACTTCCGCCTGACTTATTGGCATAGGCATTCGTTCTTCCTGTTTTACTCATTATATCACCCCACTGATTTTTTCTTCCTTGTGGGATATTTAGAACAAGCTTTCAATTATAACTTGATAGATATGCAATTGTTAATGTTGGTACATTGGGAGGATACTTTCTTTTTAGGTAGATTAATTCAGCAGCGCTGATCCTCAAACCACTTCCTCAGTACCTCAGTGCATGTGTATTAACCAACTTACACAGAAATTCAACGTGTACTTTCTTTTCCCAAAACCTGCTACCTGGCAGCCCTAACTATAAGGTTGTGACATAGCCGACTGACCTTTGACCCCAGGTGACCTGTGACCTCTGATCCTTGCCAAGACCTGTGAGGTAAGTGAAGTAGGTAGTGGGGTAATGGTCCTTACACCTGGCAAGGTCCGCCCCCTGGTGGATACTACACTTAACACACAACTATTAGCCTCCTTGGAAGACGTTCTTCTCAGAGGTCAAGCTAAAGAAAGTGAGTTCACAACAGTTAGCTGCTAAGCTATCGAGGGTATCTCCAAAGCTGAGGCAATGCAACACACCATTTTACTATGAGTTTGTAGTGAGGAAAAGGTTTGGTTCTCCCGTGGGACCGTTTAGTAGAGTACAGGAATATTACTACATTTTGATTGGAAATTGAACTGATGGCCAGGAGCATACGCAAGTTGTGTGCTATATATCATAAGAACGCTCCAGGGTCTTTGTGAGCCATTTGGTCACATAAAAGAAGCGCCTAGAGGGTATAGGTCTAATAGCTCTAAAACTCTGTACAAAGTAAGTGAGGAGATTGATAATGGTGATAGTGTTAACTAGCCCTTGGGCAGTTACACAAAATGGACTATTCCCACAAGAAAAATATCCCATAAAGACATGATACTCATCTTCTTTCTGTATAATTTTTTTCTGTTTGCAAATCAAAAGTTAAATGAGAAACTGATCAAAATTTCTGGCTGGGTGATTTTTCTTCAGGGGTAGCCTTTCTTTAGTGCATGGGACGATGCATGGGAATAGCTGTCCCAACCAAAGAACTACACGTATTCTCGAGTAGATGTCCCAAACAGTTCCATCAAATAGTTCCATTCCTGCTATAAATAGTTCTTTGGGGTAGTTGTCCCTATAGTATTAACAGTTGTCCTGTCACCATTGGAAAGCATGAGGCGTACATACAGGCGTTGATCCCTACAACCTCTCTCTGGGTGTTCCAGCAGGAAAACCAGAACACACAAATACACAGTGAGGGACACAAAAACCCGACAGACTCCCACCTCCTCAAAAACTGTCTCCTTTTTCATCGCCCTGTCCTCCCCCTACATCGGATGAGCCACGGCTTGCCTGGGTGGTTGAGACAGAGTGCAGGTGCAGTTATTTTTCTCAGTTCACATACAGGCCTAATTAACAGTCTTTTGACCCCAGATTATCATTGGGCATAAAAGAGAGAAAGAGTGGGTGGGCATGTGTTAATGAAAACGTCAGTATCTGGGATTGCCAAATGTGTCATGTTGTATGTAGAAGGTAGATGTTTTAGTACATTTCAAATAAAGGGATCTCTCGGGAACCTACCATAGAGAAAAGATAAGTAGCTGCGGCATTTATACCTAATTGTGAACGTTTACATGCAAAAGACACAATCTAAATGAAAGGTCCATAGGCCTAACTTGTAAATAAGGCTGATGTCATCAATACAGTTTCACAACATTTCTATCCTATGTTCCAACGTGTTGTTGTCAACCATAAGAAAACATGGAGGAAATCCAGCAAAAAGCACTCCCTCCTCCCACACGGCACACTCACCACGTCACCTGTTTGTCATGACAACGTGACGGGTCACCATGACAACCAGAGGGGATGAGTTGAAGCACCACGGGGTGCCATCTCCAGACCAGCCTGTCTGGTGCTTGTCGGATTTGGCCACTTTTTCATTTATTTTTATCCACTTTTCACTTTTCTCCAAGGCCCTCAGGGTCCTCCCACGCTCTTTCCCTTCTGTGCGAGGCCAAAAAGGTGAAGTCACAAATTGGGAATTATTTTATTACTGTCTAAATACGACAGGTTCCCTATTCAGGTGGCATTTCCTTCTTACCAGGGGCCTTTATTGGCCGAGAGCAGGGTGGTAACTCGGATTACCAGAGGTTGGAGGAGGCGACTTATAAAAAGACCCCACTAACAAATAACCCCCTCACCTGCCGCCAACACAGACCCCACATTGTTGTCCCCAGAACCCCGGGCACCCCTGTCTGACTCTTCACCTCTGAACTCTGACCTCCTGAGGTCAATCTTCTCACCTTGTCGTCACATGAACGCGAAGGAATTCCCCAAGCTGTCAGGGGCCACACCACTCGACTGTCATGCTAATAAAAGCTTTTATGTTCTTCTTCACACGCTATATTTCATTTTCAACATTCCTATTACATATATGCTTTTTATAACCTTTGATAAGTATTACATTTTTCAGATTTGATTTCTGAAATCATATATTTCCCTCACTAATATACCAATGGGAAATAGCGACATTTTTAAGCATGATCATCGCCATTTTGCCTCTTATTTGATACTGCATCTCGAAAGCGAACAATTTGTTTTAAAGACCTTAGATCCTTGCTGATTTAGTTCTTTGATATTTGGAAATGTTTTCATACAGGGAATTTCAGATATTTAATATCTATCAATTAGATTTAAATTAATTGCCAGCATTATTGACTTCTGTTACTATGTAAATTAAAGAAGCTCATGAAAGGTGAATCCCCCATCTCAAGGGAATGAAAAACATGCCCCATATTTATTCATTAAAAAACAGGAGTGTACGTTAGAGATCACGTCTAGGGCAAACAAGCCTACAGACATACTCTAGATGTGTTCTTTTTTCTTTTCAGAGATATTTGCTTTCGTGGAGAACAACACACCTGCTTTAGATTGTCTTTTTTTCTTCTTTTTCTTTTGTAATCTTGGAGGCGGTATAGGGGTACAATATAAGCCGTGTTCTATCACACCTCCACCCAGTAGCCTGTTGTCGGCGCCGATTAGGGACGCGGGTGCTAGGGGGCGCCACTGTTGAGTAGAGCAGGTAGGGGGAAAGGGAAAGGGGTGAGTCTCCTCAACACTTACCTCTGTCAACATGTCAACAGAGAAGCAGGAAATGACCAGGCAATCCATGCACTCCTCCCCTCTCTCTAGAACAAATATTTCACTCACACTTGTTTTCACCTGCACTGTTTTTCCGACAATAGTGACAGGGACTTATTGTGTTCACGCCCTTAGGAAATGTTTGAAAAGAGAGTTTTCCCCGGTGGAAATAAAGCTATAAATAAAAGTGAGTAGGTAAATAGGAAACGATCAAATTTCCATTTCTCCGCGTGCTTCATATATGCATTGGGATTTCAGGGCTTTCAGAGGCGAACTACATGGGTTTTAGTATTATAATGTATTGCGCAAAAGCATTTAAATGGTTGGATTCCCCCAGTGATGAATTGTGGTTTAAGCCAATAATTATTTGGTGAATACAAGAACGCTTATCCGCCACTAATTATAGCATGTGATGTACGTGTTATGTTTGTGACAGCGCCAGCGACCCATACAAAAGGGTATCATCATTCATTTTAAATTGCCCACAAAACCTCATCCCTTCAGCCCTACCTCTCTCAGAACTACCCTCACCCTCTAACCTGCCGTCTACACGCTTCCTACCCCGTTAATTGTTAATTATCATAATTGACATAATTACCATGTTCTGCAGTGGTACATCCTCCCACATATAATATTAACTTACGCTGATAAAACACCCACCTTTCACAAACCGGGGCTTCAAAGGCAAATATAGATCAATTTCAACTTTCTTTTACCAGAAAAAAAATCCAGGTTAAACTAGAACAGATAATCCATCACTACCACAGCCAACAAGGGCAACATCTAGATACAACTGAGAAGTAACTTTAACTTTTGCCGGCCTCTCTCCTTGTCGAAACCTGAATGGGATTAGGTCACACGGTAAATTAACTGTTGGCATTCTTGAGAAATGGTATTGCTGTGAGTATTCATTTGTCCAAGTCAACATTTGTCTTTGGATGTGAATACAGGCACGGGGCTCTGCCAAAGCCTACAATATCGCACCTTTGTAGTTAACACACACTCCCATGGCCACAGAGCGTAGATAACCGTCAGGGCAAGGCTTTCATGTGATTGTGAGTAGGGGAAATAAAAAAGCTTATGGGATAATAACAGCGAAGATGGAATAGGCCCGTTTTGTGTCCCTGTGATGTACTGGGTGTAATCCATCGGGACAATAACACTTTTGATGTTTGTGAAGGGCAAATGCACAAGAGGTTGGTCCCCTAAATGTCTGATATGACCCCTGGCCCGCCCATTACCCATTTGTCCCCTTCATGCCCCGACGGCTACCATATTCAACTCCCGCGCTCATCATCACAACCTTCCATTTGTCGTCTGCTCGTTTCCGGAAATTACTCTCCAAGCACAGGCACGTTCATTTATTCTCTGCCAGTGGGGCAATGTTGGGTATAACATAACTCCGGTTGGAGAGTGCAGTCTCTCGCAGAATCCCGGCGTCTCACGTGACTTTGATCCCTGACCTCCCGGTTGACCTTGGAGGTGGTTTTGGAGGTTCCGGAGGGCATCTATTGTTGGTCTGATTGATGTGGGAGATGGGAGGGATGGGGAGGGGTTCAGAGGTTGGTTGGTTGTCGGTTGGGGGCACCAGGAAAGCGGGGACGCCAGGAAAAGACAACTCATCTCCGCGTCAGACGAGACAACATGATGCGTGGGGCTGCGATCAGCAAAGGTCACCAGGGGTCAGGTGATGAAAGCGAGCTCTCCAAAGGTCAAGGTCGGGGGTCGGGACAGGGCCCTGACAAGATGGCGGCCGTGAAGGATCACTTAAGTGTTTCTGGTCGCCGGTAGAGGTCGATGGAGGTCGTGTGGGGAGTGTGTCATGGCTAATGTAAAACGGTGTGTCAGTTGCATATTGCCCCTCACGAGAACAATAAAGGATATAATACATGAAATTATACCAGAAATGGCATGAGCAGCTCGTCTGATTTAATGTAGGGGGTATAATGATACCAAGACTCGGGGTCTCTGGATCATAGGGCAATTGATAGACTAACTTAACCATCATATACGTTCTGTACATATATTATTTACCCACACCATCAACTGCAAGTTAAAACACATGTATGAACTAGGTGAAACTGCAATAAAGATTGTTTAAAGAATACATATTCAGAGATTGAATTATTGAAAAATATCTTGACCTCAACCAGAGTAATCGTGATAAAGCTAAGTGAGACCATAATAAATTCTTTGAATATTGTGCGGATAAGGTCCATTAAAAAGAATACATCAAAAATAATAATTTTAAAAAATTACCATGTCAGCTGCCATACTACTGAACTTACACAGTATTGGTCATACAGTGTCTCACTGTGATATGTTGTAGTTCAACATTAAGTCATTTACTGTTAGTGTCAAAACAAAAAACATCAAAAGGGAGTCAACAAAGTAATACATTGTGCTATGAACATAAAGAGAGTACAGAGTGGTACGGATGTATTTCCAGACCTCACATCGTAAACTTTCAACACGCATCATAACATGATGTGCAAAACAAAGGGTTAAATGTAAGTTGTATTTGAGCTATCCAGATCAGTTGCCCCATATTTTCCTAGTGGTTGTGGGCAGCATCAGTGTAGTTCTGGGAGTATTATTTTCTTTCATATAGCAAATGACAGCTAAATTCCTTTTACTACCAAATGTAAGATAAAACAAGATTGTAATACTCCTATGTTAATCCTGTTGGCATTCTAAAGATCTGACAGTGATTGTGGCAAACCAGAAACTCAATTTTCAATCATACATGCTTCCTCAGGACATCCTCACCTCCACTGAATACCCCCAGAAGCCCTGCCCATGCTATAGTCGTTTCTGTTTTCCCTCAATCTTAAAACAACACGAACCCCTGATTGTTAAGGCTCCATAAATCTGGGCGTAGAGTACAGGTGTAGCCCCGTCCGCAGCCCCACCCCCTGACTAATAGAGATGCCTCACATACCCTGCCTCCATCCTGTGGCCACAAACACTTGACCTCTTGTCACCTCAGGGGTCAGAGGTCATGTCAGAGGTAACACTAGCCCGATTTAGGGTGGTATTTTCGTACGGGGCCGGCCCATACGTTACCTGCGGGGATATAGTGTTTGGAAGGAAGGCAGGAATAGGCTATAGGCTCGGTTACTCATTCAAATCTTTGTTTTTTAATTACATGT
This sequence comes from Lepidonotus clava, assembly GCA_936440205.1. NCBI lineage: Eukaryota > Metazoa > Annelida > Polychaeta > Phyllodocida > Polynoidae > Lepidonotus > Lepidonotus clava. Next base: position 28,799,057 of record OW387140.1, read on the forward strand.
CTTGAACTAGTGGTTATGCCATAAGATGGCAGATCCAACGGACAAAACTTACATATTATTTGCCTTTTTGATGGGGTAGAATACTTCTTTCATTGATGATTTGTCACTGGCCGCGAACATTCTCATCTGGTAACATAAATATACATGTACATGTTTCTCTGTTTATGTAGCCATGCATATATATAAATATACACTTCCTTTACTGATAGCCAATGAATGTTATTACTTCCAGTTCATGACCTAAGTGCTGCTCTTTCCGTTAGCCCCATCTGTTGTGCAGCTTTGGATGTGATTACACTGACATAAAGGTTATGTGAAGAAATTTGCCATTGAGCGAAATTTAATTCGAAACTTCTGAATCTCAGCGGCATTTTAAAAGCCTTCTAAAGTAAAATGTGAGATCAGTTTTATAGGACAATGGCTTCCCTGAATGCAAACATTTTCTCGGAATGACTCTATCAATTTTGTCAGGGTTACTCGCTAAGGTAAATTCGGAAAGCTGTCAATATCAAATTGCATGTATGGCCCAGTATCTTAGAAATGTCGAAGAGAAATCTTCGAGGTATGGAGAAATGTATTTTGGCATCAAAACAAACATAGTCCACTGCAGATTATGTCTAAGAACGATAGGTCAAAATTTCACTATGGAAACACCAATGTCAACAATGCGTATACAAAAAGAAGCTCAACCCAGCTATCAGCCTGAGACCACATCATAATATTGAAGCTCGGAGTGATTGTTTCCTGACACTGACAGCGGTAGACGTAGAAATAACAGACGCTGCCCTCTTTGGTTACACGGTGACACAGGAGACAGGTGCTGGAGGACACCTCGCTGGGGACTTCTCTCACCTGAGGCGTCCACAGGTAGGTGATCTACAGCCCGGGGGGCCGCCAGGTGTGAGGGGATCCAACCACAGGTTAAAGCCCCGGCCACACTGCACGACTCAACTCAACTCGACCGTCGAGTTGAGTTGAGTTGAGTTGGGCTCAGTTCTTTAGTGTGGCCAGGGGCTACGACTCTAGTCGTAGCTTTATCTACGACTGGATGGTCGGGTCGTACATCTTGAGATGTTGAAGATGTACGACTGGATGGTCAGGTCTTAGGGGGGTGAACCTATGATTAAGCTATATGTATAACTGAGTAGGGACTACGACAGTCGAGTCGTAGCCTATGACACGGCAAAGAAGTTTCACTAAAACCAGACAGTCGTAGGCTCAGGCGCCAGGTGTAAGTACGACCGTCGAGTTCAGTTCAGTTGGTAAGTGTGGCCGGCCCTTAAGGCTCAGGTGGGAGGCAAGGTGTCAAAGGTGGGTAAAACGACTACCCGATATGGTCCAACCTAGCGGATTCACATGGTCTCTAGATCTTAAGGAGTAAAGATAGAAGTCCTTTTACTATGGACTTCTTGTTCAGCTTTAAATGAGGGAAGCTTTGATCTTAAGTAGATCGCGCTTTTGGAATAATAGAGCTTTTATGTAAATATTGGTATATTTCCCTTTTTTTCTTGTGATTCGTACTCTTCATTTGTCCAGCATAATAATATACATTTCAACAAATAGAAATTGTAACACAACGAATGTCCTAATTAATTATTATGAGTAAATTTCTTTAAACAGCTGAGAAAGAAGGTCATCCCCTTTTCCCTATCTGGGCACTGGACATACATGTGCGATTTTAGAAGAAGTAACATTTAGTAGGAAATGTGACCTATAAAGTAAGAGAGATTGGCCTGAGTACCAGGGGTGACTCTAGTAGTTGAGATCAACCAGTTTATGGAGAACTCCTTGGTGTGACCTTGGTACAAGGCGCAATGACCTAAGTATGACCTAAGTGGGTCTGACAATAGCGCAAGATGCAACCTCAGTACCCAGTGTAAAGCCCCGGCCACACTAGGCGACTGACCTCAACTCGACGGTCGAGTTGAGTTGAGTTGGCCACAGTCGTAGAGTGTGGCATAGGCAATCGTAGCTAAACCCCCGACAGTTGAGTTGGGTCTTACATGTTGGGAAGATGAAGATGTACGACTGGATAGTCGGGTCGTAGGGGGGAGTGTAGTAGATATGTACATATGTAATATAACCTGCTAGCCATGACAGTCGAGTCGTAATCTATGGCATGGTAGAGTTTTTTCACTAAGACTAGACTGTCGTAGGACTTGGCGCCATGAGAACCCACGACAGTTGAGTTGAGTTGAGTTGGTAAGTGTGGCCGGGCCTTAACTCCATTAGTTGTGACCTTAGTACTATAGGTGTGACCCAAGTGACCCCTTACTATGATCTCTTTACTAGGATAGACCCCAGTAGGTGTGACCTTAGTACAAAGTGTCACCTCAGTACCTGTCATGTGACCTTACTTCTATAGGTGTGACCTCACTTCTAGGTGTAACCTCAATACTTTGTATAACCCAAGTAGACATGACCTTAGTCATACTTAGTCAAGGTGTGACCTCAGTACTATGTATGACCCCAGTAGGCATTACCTTAGTATGAGGTGTGACCTCAGTAATTTGTATGACCCCAGTAGGCATGACCTTAACACAAGGTTTGACCTCAGTACTTTGTATGACCCCAGTCGGTGTGACCTTAGTACACGGTTTGACCTCAGTACTTAATTAGTATGACCCCAGTAGACATGACCTAAACACAAGGTTTGACCTCAGTACTTTGTACGACCCCAGTCGGTGTGACCTAAGTACAAGGTTTGACCTCAGTATTTTGTATGACCCCAGTTGGTGTGACCTTAATAAAAGGTGTGACCTCAGTACTTTGACCCCAGTAGGCATGACCTTAACACAAGGTGTGATCTCAGTTCTTTGTACGTCCCCAGTAGGTGTGAACTTAGTACAAGGTGTGACCTCAGTATTTTGTATGACCCCAGTCAATGTGACCTTAGTACAAGGTTTGACCTCAGTACTTTGTATGACCCCAGTCGGTGTGACCTTAGTAAAAGGTGTGACCTCAGTACTTTGACCCAAGTAGGCATGACCTTAACACAAGGTGTGATCTCAGTACTATGTACGTCCCCAGTAGGTGTGAACTTAGTACAAGATGTGACCTCAGTACTTTGTACGACGCCAGTCGGTGTGACCTTAACACAAGGTGTGACCTCAGTACTTTGTACGACCCCAGTAGGTGTGAACTTAGTACAAGGTGTGAACTCAGCACTTTGTGCGACCCCAGTAGGTGTGACCTAAGTACAAGGTGTGACCTTACCTGTGCTGTTGACGGGCCAGCAGCCCCCATTAGGCAGCATGGTGGAGGGCACCGCGGGCCGGTACTCACCTGTAAAATGGACAAAAAAGAGACAAGATTTACTACCTGGCCAATAAACAACCCCAACAAAAAGACCAGTGAAAAAGAAAACACACAAGTTTACCGTCACATATTGAGCCACCTCTATAAATGGAGCCATTATGGGCAGTAAAAGAAGACGTTTAGTGGTAGGGAGTTTTTTTGTCCAACTTTGTAGTATTTATGGGGGATTAAGTTACATTCCCATCACAATATGAAACCAAGGGGTGTGACAGTCAGGGGTGGGGTGTCTGAGGTGTTGTATGGACTGAGCTTTGTGCAAGTTACTGTGTTACTGGCACACCACTCGTTCATTTTCCCACCATCGTTAAAAGCCAACAATCAATAAACCTTTAAGCTAGGGCCAAAATGCTATATAACTCAAAATGCATCGTTGGCCTGTGTGTACTACTACTAAAGGTGCTTAAATGACATAAGAGGATTTTTTTTTCTTTTATCTTGAGTCTAAATAAAAATGCACTTGTTTCGGACCGTTTAGCTCCAGTATTACAAAGATGTATATTGCAATGCATGTATGATAATATGATTCACGATATTGACTTTTCTTACATAAATTGTTAGCTGAACCACAGTAATAAACTGATAAAGAAGGCTATCTTTTCAGTCAAATTTGTATATTTAGACATTATACTGGATTTACCAATTTAATAGTCTCGTATTTCAACTTGACTGCCCCAGTAATGACTAATCCTAATACACCCGTACATTTATCCGAACTACTGGAGCAAATTGGGCAGTTTACGCCATATAATCGTAAAACATTGCAAACATTGCATTACAAACAGTTGAAACTCACAATTACAGTGTTGCCTCCCGTGGAGACTGCCTGTGACAGGTGTAACGCATACATCTACGAGGGAGGCTCCCGACAGACTTTCTCATGTTTCACAAACTCGTCTGTTAAGAGTTGAAATTAAGATCAGAGTACCAGATACCTGGTCTATCCGTCCCTGATAAACTGAGGGTAACACCCCGACCTCTGTATGCTCCACAGCCCACAGGCCTATTGCCTGGCGCTGTGTCAAAGATACCATCGGTAAGACCATTTGTCTAAATAGAGGGGGCCTCCCACCAATGCCGACTTAACAATTTAATGTGAACCTTCATACCAGCTATGTTTCAACGGTGAATATCTTATCTTATCTTTATTTTTACGCCTATAGGCCTATGTGATATGGAGGAATTGGAGAGGTTTTTTTTGTTGTATATTTGAGCGCCACCGATTTTTTCCCCATTGGTATCAGTTCGTACTGTATCCAATCGAAACATTTGAAAGATGTTTTAACGGTTGAAATGGCTATTCAGTGGTGAAAATTCTTTTAAGGGGACAGTTATCTCTTAGAAAATGTTCATACAAAAATGATTCGGCAGAACTCTCAGTACTCACTTGTTGGCACCAAGATACTTTCATATTTGGTTAGATGTTCTGTTTCCTCCAGTTCAAATGAAAAGCTTCAAAACTAAATGATCTCAAATTACAGAATATCAATTATATTCAGGTAGTTCCAAAATAAAGCAACGTATCCATTATAAATCTTGCATTCGACTTTCTGAATTAAGGGTTAATTTATAAACCTATCAGTTGTTCATTACATTCAGCTACCTCTCTCATTCGGGAATATTTTTTAAAACTTGGGAATAAGATATATAGTTTGTCTCATGGTAGAACGAAAATTCAATTGGATTCGTCAGTAATGCTTACATAGTGGTGACAGTATTTTCATTACATCAAATAACAGTATTACCTAGAGCCTCTGGAGAAACTGAAGAGGATACGTGTCCTATGTGACCTAAAGTAAACGCTGGAATGATACGATATAAGTTCAACTACTATTAATTCCCTAACTTAATTGGGGGGAACAAATACACCTACCTCATTTTTCTTGTACCTATGATTAACCTATGCTCTGCTGATTGATAAGGTAAACGACAACTGGGTATACCTGTCTCAACGCCAACATTAATTGCTGATTTATTACCTAATGATACACCTTCTTTGCCCTTGTAAAGCACCACGTAGATAAGCTTTAAACAGCTTTCATCACGGCACACACAGAAGAGTTTATGTAACTGTGTTACCAGGTGATAACATTCGTATACAATACCTAGACTGCCTAATTAAGAACACATAGTTACCAAATTGCAATATAAAGTACAATGAAATAATGCATAATTTTACTGACTGGCAATCATAGATTTAGCCTGAAATTTGAGCAAACACGGGAAAAAGTCTAGCCTAATTATTGAGGTGTCATCTATCATTGTAAAGGTTTCACGAGTCACAGGTTGTAAATTGGGGTAAAGTACCGGTATGTTAATTAGATCTTGTCCTTGAGTCAGGTGTGTAAGGTATTAAGGCAAGGTAAATCACCTGTAACCCATCAAGAAGTACTTCTCAGAAACCTTAACGTCTTAATTAAGCTAGAAATGTTTAGACAGGGTAACGTAGATGTTCATCTTGACATAGGACCATAGCTGTTATGCCCATGATCTATATAGAGAGTCATACACGTACGAGGCAAACATAATTTAAAATTCAAGCCCAGGTGTCTTTATTTTCTCCTGATTGTTATTGCAGACTTCATACATGCATATAGAGTATCTAGGACCATGGCAACACACTGTCCTTTCCTAGCCCCAGTTATTGAGAACTACCCTTGCTTTATCGTACACACTGCAACAACTGGGCTCATAACAAGAAACGAAAATTCGGGATGCAAAATACTTTTAGAAAATCATTTTAACACTTTTCGATTACCTTTTCAAGACCTAAACTTTGGATCATATATTCTAGTTTAAATACCCTAGGCTTTAAGCATTTCTTCTTTTTTTTAATCTCGAAACAAAAATCATTCTATTCTTTTATCATGTTTAATTTAAGACCTAAAATCAATTTTAGGCCTTTTAACACTAGCATGACCAACCAGATTATGGAAACCCCTTTACCAATTCAGAATGAAAGGGTGAGAACGGGAGTTGCCATTGAAAAGAGCCTCATCTACTCGTAGTACGTACCCGCACGTACAACATACCACCAGAGGGAATGCCACACATGACCCCAGGGGCCACCCTGCCTCGGCCGGAGATTTAATACATTCCTGCTCCAGCTCTTCCCTCCCTTTATGATATGATCCCCTCACCCCCGACACCCCGGGTACTGGAGGATTAGGGCCCGACTGGCAGGTAAACATGCACATACAGCAGTGTTTATGGATGTGTACACTGCTCCCTGCCTACCTCTACACCTTGATCTGTGCTGCCTACAGCTCTCAGGAAATGGGTGCTTAGGGAAGGTTTGGGACATTGTCGTAGCTAGGCTGACAATATAAACTAGTGAATTTGTATGGTAAATCCAGTATAATTTACATGAATAAGACAGTTGGATTAGTAAGTGTTTTCCTGAATTTTACCTCATTATGAACATGGCAAGCCCGATAATACTATGTGATCAGGTTGAAGGTATTTTTAAATGTCTTAAACTATACTCAATTTGTATCCAAATCATTATTAGTTCATATCAAATATGTGTATATATTACTTAATGAGATCAGCCTTTGTGAATAACAACCGTTATTCAACAATTATGAAGGTGAGGTGTATGTAATTAACCTTTTCATTGGTTTCTGCTGGTGTACGAACATATTACAAACTACTATAACACCACTTCAACGTTAGTGCCCAGTTTCTATTCCAGTGCCAAGGAGCTCGTCTGCCCTCCACCTCCTCCCCTCTATCACCTGCCGACCTTGGGCTCGCCAGTGGCCAGGTGAGAGTTCCCATACCTGTGTGACACTTTGGACAGGTGGGCCAACTGCTCCCCTCGTACTCCCTCCAGGGGTTAGACCTTAGGTGAGTCCTGCCAAGATGGCACGATCACACGCCTCTTGAGGTGGGCACTGTGTGTGCCGCAGTCCTCTGCTAAATGTACCCACAAACTAATGCGTATTTGGGAAGTAAACCTACCTGCAACCTGCTGAGAAAGTATGCTAATTTACACTTCTTCCCAAACCCTTAACTCATCTCTGAGACTGAATGGCGAACAAGGAGGAATTTCCCAATGAAAAACATGGCACAGGCTGAAAATAACTGACGGTAACGAACCATGGGTGGTTGTAACACACTCCGTAATGGAGCCAAGAACGAACCAGGGCTGTAGGGGGCAAAGCTTATCTCAAGATGGGATGGGAAGTGATATTTCCTCGGATGCTGTACTACTTCTGGGGCTTGGAGCAGGGCGTTCGGGACGTGGTAGTTCCACGGAGGAAGCGTAGTCATGTTTATCTAAGTCACAATTGGTGTCGGGGTTAGCAGTATAAAAAGGTAGGGGGGCACGAGTTAAGCCTCTTCCCTGGGGGTGAGCCCCTCCCGACCTGCTCACTGTATCAGCCTCGTCTGTCCTACACACTCTCACCTGCCCTCACCAACTCATCCCAAGATTAACTCTTCACCAGACTGATTTTCCCCCCTTTTCCAACATCACCCTCCTATTCCTTGTTTTCAACTTAAATTCAACCCTAAAGAAATTTAAGTATCGATATGTTTTGAAATCAAAGTAGTTAAGAAATACTGTAATCTGGTATTGAAAGTTTGGTTTCGGGTAGTAAACTAGGTGTATAGTGAGTGGAGATGGAGGAGTTGGTTAAAGAATGTTACGGCCGAGCTTGTGCGAGGTGAGGGTGAGGTATCCATCATGGGAGCAGCTCATACTCACTCACTCTGTACTAAATATACGTGTGGCTTCAGATCACTCACTCTACCAATGGAAAAACAATCAATTTCCGCTATACTACCATCAATTCCGGCACTTCTACTTAAACTATTACAAATTTCATTGAGTCTATGATGTCTAAACAGAAACAGACTGGTTCAAATCTTCCTAATAAAGAAATGCTGCCTATTCCCATTTCACGGCAACTATTTCTAGCATTGTACTGAAAATCAGGTGTACAAGTTTCAAGGACTACGAGGCTTATGTCTCGACTTTTTTATTCTTTGGTTTCTGCACTCTTAAAATCAAAGTGCATGCATACTCAAAGTCAAAATATCAGAAGCTACTTGGCGAAATCTTACAAAAAAGTTATTCAATTCTACTCTATGCACTGATGTCTTAATATAAATAGTAAAATATATGCAACTGTAAGCATTTATGGGTACGATTTTATAGTAAAGTGTTAACATTCTTGGTTAACGGGGAAATATTTCAGAACAAAATTGCTTTGTGGTAGAAATGATAACCTTCTCGGCACAGTGCGTGACTAATGGGATCCAGGAAGGTTTAGCCTGAGCTGGAGGCGTCAGGCGGTTAGGGCTCGGGGTGTACGAGGGGTGAGAGGGGTCAGGGGTGGGGGAGGTGAGAGGTGAGGGGCCAGGTAAGGGGTTAGCCACACCAGTCACCCTACCTGACCTCACTCAAAACCCCAGGGCCAATTGAAAATATATGTTTCCTGTCCTGAATAAGAGGGATCTTGCTGTGGCAGGATAGTGAATACTTTCGGGTACGTGAGTGCAGCTGTATGTTGACTTTTTGCAATAATATTAAAGATTATGTAGGTTTAGCGTATACCGTTGGATGAGATCATCATGAAGTCAAACCTCAAATACATTATAAATTAACAATTTTTAACCATCTGTGATATCCTAGAGATTTAAGAAAATGTAAATTCCATAGTTTAGTGCGAAATGTATGAGGGTGTTTGATCTTTCGGAATTGAACTTACTGGCGGTCCTATTAGTGTAAACCATTTTGTGTGTGGACTAAGCTGAGCGGGTGCAGAATGGAAGAGTGGGTTAGCCCCCCGCTGTACACGTATACAGACCTGAGTCCAGGTGATCAAAGTGCCCCTCAGCCCCTTCTGCCCACTGGCCACTCCTGGGTCACCCTCACTGTGTGTGAGCCTACCTGAGTGGGGTCTAGGGGTGGCTACCTTAGGTTACCTGGGATATGTACTGGGGAGGTACAAAGGGTACAGTCATATATATAGGTTAGGTATGTGTAGAAGAGAAAACAGTAACGGGATCTTTGTGTAGGTAAAGAAGGGTACAACCTTAAAACACATAGATGAATAAGTCTTTTGTAATATTGTATATTAATACAAATAAATAACTGAATCTTTACCTATCCCTGTTTGGCGCATAGGTAAAGTTTAAGTCATGTTTCGAAAAAAGAGAAAAGAGAATAGACTCAGAAATAGACGAGTATTATAGCTGTATTAGTGCCACATCGCATATTTAAGAAAATATTGCATATGTTATTCACCTAAGCAAATACCTTGCACCTGCCCAATACTAACATAGCTCAGGGTTTGTTTATAAAGGTGTAACAGGTGACAGCTGGTGTGTCCCTTTACTCAGACACCTTTCTCACTTCCTCCTGGCCCTCCCTCCAGTAACCTGAGACCACCACTACCACCCATACCTCCAGCCACCCCCATCCCGCCCACCACCCAGGGAAAAACAATATCCAGGTATATTATCATAACACGACTTGCTAAACTACTACCCTGGGCCAGGATTACTTGTCGCAGGTAACGCTAGGAAAGTCAAACTGAAGGGGATCTGGAAATGGATCCAATCAGCACGTCCCTGGAGCGCCAAAAAGCCAATGATAAACAGTGGTTGTCCACAGTTATTTACTCTTAGGTAGGTGCCAGCCAACGCAGAAATGTATTCGCAATACGCAAAATCAAGTGACACTCCCAACCAGTCATATATATATATTTAATGTCGTCATCTTATATTGGAAGGATATTGTGATATATCTCATTGATTCATTATATCCACGTAGACCACTGATCTACCAGTCTGATACTGTACCATGGTCGCAAAACATGTTTAGAATATTGTTTTAGAATTAGAGATAGAATTAAAACTGTAAAAGAGATCAATAAGATTGATACTTCTAAATCGTCAGCTATTCCTTATTTATCATCATACATTTTGAAGACTGTCTTTCAGACAATTCCTCATATTTTACTGCATATCTGTAATCTGTCCATCAAATATGGCATTTTTCCCATGTCTTGGAAGAAGGCTATGGTTATTCCCTTAGACAAAGGAGGTAACAGGACTGATGTAAATAACCTGAGACCGGTTTCATTATTGCCCCTACCAGGAAAAATTCTAGAGAGATTTATACATAACCAAACTTATAACTACTTAAATAGGAACAACTTATTAAATAACAGCCAAGGTGGTTTTCGACCAGGTTATTCAACAATATCAACAATTTTTGAAATTTCTAATAAAATAACTCAATATACAGAAGCCAACAAATTGACCTTAGCCTGCTTCGTGGACTTTTCCAAGGCATTTGACACAATAAATCATTCTATATTCTTGAAAAAGATAGTGCATATGGGGTTTGGTGATGATTGTGTCAAACGGTTTAAAGATTATCTACAAAACCGGTCTCAGGTTGTAATAGCAAATAACAAAGTCTCACAACCTAAAGTAATTGTAAATGGTGTCCCGCAAGGTAGCATAATCTGTCCTCTAGCCTTTATTATCTATATTAATGATATGATAGATATTTTTAGATTTTCAAACGTTTTATTATATGCAGATGATACTGTACTATTAAGTTCAGCTCCGACAGTACTTATGTCTCAAGCTCATTTGCAATCCAATATTGAAGCAATGTCAGATTGGTGCAAGCAAAATAAATTAACCATCAATTGTAAAAAAACTAAAGTTATGATTTTTGGTAGTAAAAATAAAATTAAAAATATTCAGGTTCCAGAAATTGACCTAAATGGGGAAATATTAACAGTAGTTGACTCATATAAGTATTTGGGTATGACTCTGGACCCTGAACTAAATTTTGACATGCACCTATCGACTGTCCTCAACAAGGTTATATATAAGAGCTATATATTACAGAAAATAAGAAGATATCTTAATGTCGAAGCCAGTTTGCATATTTACAAGGCCATGATCCTACCATATATCGAATATGGGGATTTTTTCTATAGAAATGCAACTATTAAAAAGTTGACTAAATTGCAGACTTTACAAAATCAAAATTTAAAACTGTGCTTGAACTTAAATAATTTGGATGCACATAAATTAGCTAAACTTAACTTTTTGGACGATAGAAGAAATACCCATTTGTTATGCTTTATGTATACAATATCTCGGAATAATGATTATAGAGATCTGAGAGATTTGCCTCTCAGGAAATATGATGCCCCCTTGATTGAGATTCCTGATTATATAAAAGTTAAATCACAAAGGTCAGCCTTATACTGTGGAGCATCTTTGTGGAATAATGTAACAGTAGAGGAGCGAAATTCCCCTTCATTAAGCAGTTTTAAATCAAAACAAAAAAATCTATTGAAAGCTTTTTTGAATAATTGAATGTAATATTGCAATGTCATGGCATACTCCAATGTTTATTGGGAACCGAGTGATGTTATAAGTGTATTACATGTAATTTGGCTGATAGAGAAATAATAATGACAAATAATATCTTTTGTAAGCTTATGATTGTAAGCTATAGATTTAAGTTGTTATATAATGTAATAGACAACCAAACTAGCTGCTGGAGTTATACGAAAACCGATGTACATAGAGAAAACCCAGGATAAATAAAATGAATCAAAAACAAAACAAAAAAGATGTAAATAGTAGTAAAGCTATTTCAATGTTTATAATGGTGAGTCAAATGAATATTTTTTTCAATGCTTATAATACAATATGACAATCTTAGTATTTCAAGTGAAGACTGAGACCATTCATCAACACATTAATTCTAACTGTACTGACATAATCAGACATAATATATATTTGAGTGGATAGTTCTAGTCAATATATTATATTTTTCTAAAAAAAAAATCACGATCATAATGTTGGGGTGGCATTTATACACAAAGAAACTATTTTCCGTTGTTAGCTTAAGTCCTAGATGACTTCCAGAGAACTTCATATAGAAGTGTACTCTTTTTTCAAATGATCTATCATAAGGCGACAGGCACAAGTCACACCTGATGTTTTCAAGTCATTTCTCTCACCTGCCTGCTAGTCCCAGGCCCTTCTTCCTTTAAGGTCAACCTCATATTTCCTTCGCTCGGGTGCCTGACCTTTGCAATATTTTTTTTACTTGAATTCTGAGATAGTTTCCCCATTTTCCAGTCGGATGGCCCGGAGCTTTATTTTGGGAGTATTGCCTGAGGTCTGAAGACTGCACTAAAAACACACAACTCCTCAAACCACACCCCCACTCCTTCACCTTGCAGACCCCTGCCTCGCTCTTCTTTCTTCCCTCGCCAGCTCCCAAAAAGTACTCCACCTCTTACGCCTCATCCGTCTAACCACCATTTGCATGTCCTCTCCCATCAGCCCCCGTCGACGTGATCTTTCCACTCGACCCGCACTTCTGACCTCTCGTGACCTTGGCGTTTTACGCCTGGTCACGTGATCCCTTGACCCTCAGAACGAGGCTGTGAGAGCCCTCCCCGAGCGGCCAGCCTTGTCTGGGCATAACGCCTCGCGCCCTTTGACCTGGCCTCTAACCTTAACACTTTGACCCCTGACCCCGCAACTTTGACCTTGACCCCGACCACTATGACCTTTGCTCCAAGGCAACCGGAGCCCGGCTCACAACACCAAGGTCCGGGGTTATTTTGGGGATAGTTGGGGCACACAACTCTGACAGGTTTAACACATACATAACTATATACATGTATGTGCAAGTAGGACTATTGTGTATGTTTTCATTCGAACAACACACTTTAGAGTTTAACAATTCAAACGGATCTGTAATAGAACTTCAGCTGCAATCTTGCATACAAAATGTTATTTCTGATTAAAGACCTTTAATTCTAAATCGACGTTAAGGGTTAATCGGAATACAAACTCTTTTGCTATATGGGAAGGTACAGTATGCATTGCTAAATATAAGTCTATACTGTTAAGTTTGTAGTTCTGCATAACTACAAACTTCTACAGTTTGCCTTTATAAAGGCTTATTCGCCTTCCCATCCACCTTCTCTTGGTTTTATGAGAGCACCGCCATCTGAGGACAATATGACCGAGCGTCATTTTGCCGACCTTCCAACTCACGCCGCACCACGCGACGCCGAGAGAATGGGCGGGGCAAGCTTCCTCCTGGGTCACCAGGGGGCGCCAGCACCGAGTCTTCCGGTTGAGCACTTCCGCCCGCGCCTCACTCCGAGAACCGCCGCAAGAGGGCGTGCCCCGAGGGTTATCACGGTAAGACCCCACCAGGGGGTGCAAGAGTGCTTCCTCATTCTCCCAGCCGATATTTCGTATTTTTCACCTTCTGGTTAGGTTTATGCCTGTGGCTAGAGAGTGCATATAGGGCTGGTTACGTCCCTGAGGCTAAATAGCAAATGTGAGAACATCACGAATCATTGTTGTTTCCGCTTCATAACTGGTTCTTAACGAATGAGAATTGTCAGCAATTTGAATCCTCTGACATCCTCATGTCTTTATATGTATGGTTATCTCCAGACATTTCCCGTTTGATTAATTATTTCTGGATAATTGACTACCCAGATAACATGTATGACATGCTCATTCAATATACCATGTCATTCTCTGATTGCATCTGCCAGTTTCCGGTAGAATTATCAGCGCAATAAATTCACGAAAACGGCATTAGCCCTTAGGACATCCTGCAATACTGTTAAGGAAACGAGCTAAGTGTATACAAAATGTATACTATTTTAACAGAGGGTGAAGCATCAAAGCTGTATTTTTTCCTGACACACAGAAGAGAGTAGGGGCAAGCATGTATCTAAGGTATTTAATAGTAGTCTTTTTTTTATCTGTATCCATTAGGTTGTGTTGTCAGGGTAGCGGCGGGAGTTGGCTGATTGGTTAGAGACCCCTGATGAGGTTATCTCTGAACCTACCTGTCTTATGAACTACACAGGTTAGGGAGGGAGCAGGTGAGGTGGGGGGGGGGGTGTAGAAGAGGCAGGAGGACTTTGGAGAGTGACTGAGGTTAGCACATGAGGCTGTGGGTTTGCTACATAAAACATTTTCTTACTGTTTACTTTTACTTCATCTTAAAAAGGTGATGCATGGAATATTAAGCTACTTCTGAATATACAAGTGGGTTAAAGATAACACCAATCAGAACACACATACTGACATGCCCAGCACGTATTCCCACCAGTCATGATCGCTACACTATATTCAATCGACAAAATTGACCAACCACCAACGCTAAAAAAACTATATATTATAACATTAGAAATACAAACTTCAAAGGGCCCTTCAGGACACTGATGGAGGAGGACTGTGCACTAATGCACCTCAATTTAAAAACCTCTATAATTATGTTTAATAAGTTATGAATAATAAGTTTAACATCACAATGTAATGTCCGCCTCTTTAATTACATAATGCGTCATTTTTCAAATTATATTTGTTTTTAGACAAACAACTAAGGCTTGTATTTGGATGTAGTTGCATGTTTTTCTCTATGCTTGTAGAATGAGGTGGACTGCGTTAATCATACACAACATTCTTCTAAAGAAAACTCGCATTCATTTTTTGTATTAGATGCCACTGGACATATTCACCTCAGTGTTATCCTGGTCACACTCATCTTTCGTATGTGTGCCCAACGATTGGTCCAACCCTTAAATATTGGACTCAACTCTAAATTTCACAATTTGTCAGGCATTTTCTCTCTGCCATTTAGTGTCTTTTCCACACGCCCCCTCGCCTTGATTATTAAAGGAGTGTCTAACGGTTGGCTTAGGTGCATGTGCATGTATTGGTAGTATGGAACCCCCTGACGACGGACCATCAGGTGTTTACCTGGCGGGAGACAGGCCCCTTTACCCAGGTAACTGATGAGCGGCCAACCCGCTAATGTCTTACCTGTACACCTAAGGGGGGTAGGGGGTAGGGTAGCCAGGTTCGGTTGGCTACCTCCTATGTAGACCCAATTGTTGAGAAAATCGACAAATATAAGTCATCTTAGGTCCCTACCGGACAAGCTAAACACCTTTATTGTTTATCAAATTATCTTCGGATATCCTTTAAATAAACGTATAACATTTAGGATACATCAAGGTAGTTTGATGACGGATTTCATACCTATCTCGGTAAAAAGTCAAGTAGATATAAGTAGATTGTCTCAAGGATGCTT
The DNA here is from genome assembly GCA_936440205.1 of Lepidonotus clava. Classification (NCBI taxonomy): domain Eukaryota; kingdom Metazoa; phylum Annelida; class Polychaeta; order Phyllodocida; family Polynoidae; genus Lepidonotus; species Lepidonotus clava. Next base: position 28,814,496 of record OW387140.1, read on the forward strand.
GTCATATAGGCTTTCTGATATTTGATGTACAGTATAAATATTCCAATAGGAAATTTGTCAGTAGGCAACACAAATATGTCCCCTTTAAAGTTTAAAAGTGCACAGACTAATAAGTTAGTCAATCTAAAATTGAATAAGCAAAGATAAAGTTGTTCAAGATCTTAATGGTCTCTTCATCGTATGGGAAGTCAATGATAGCCTATCCCCCCAACTGTCTATGAACTGAAAAGAAGGTAAACCGGAAGCAATAAATCCCCACCGGGTTCTAATGTTCAAACCCGGAGCAACGTGATATATCCTATACAGCTTACTAGGAACTGCAAACCCGATATCTGCAGGTGCAAGAAACCCAGTAGTTATCCTCCGATTTCACTGTATACCAGGGGCTCCCTATATCAGTGAAACCGTCTATTTAGACAGAGAAGACACTAAAATAGCAGTAGGCTGTTGTAGACTTTACCTTGCTGCTGCTGGGGGTGACGAGGCGGCTGGCCTGCAGCATAGGAGTACATCAAGTGACCGCTGGCCGAGTGAAGCCACATCTTATCCTTACTGGGGTGCTGGTAGATCCTTAAGCTTAAATCCAATGATCCAACAGGGCCTTTGATGGCGCCCACCTTCACAGAGATCCCAAACCTTGGATCTGTGAGGGGTATTACAGATAGGCTATTCCTTAGGCCCAGCCTTCCGGGGGACCGGCAAGGCCTGGGCCAGGCGGTTGGTTTAGGCACCCATCGTTAGAAACGCCTCCTGGCATGTCCCTTTAATAAAACCCCACAGAGGCGAGAACTCTCACGCCGATCTTAAAGGCTTTGAGCGTCAAACCGCCCAATGATTGATTCAATTTTGACCCAAGGTATTTTTTTCACACGCTTTTGTCACAATGGTAACACGTCGCAGTTTTCAAGTTGCACTTTGTATATGAACACAGATAGATATGTATTTTCATATATATGCGTAGGTATAAGTGAAGTATCACTCCCAAGAAATACGTCTTCTCTCTCCCTCTCTATAGCACTACAGGTAAAGATCCTCCACGTCTTGCCAGCCACCAACCTTCTCCCACTACCACTACTACACCTCCTGTGAATAGGTATACTCCAGTGGGTGGTGCGGGATCTCTGCCCCCTCTTTCCTCCAGGGCGGGCCGTTCGGGTTACCCTGGTGATCCTGTGGCGGTTGGCGGGCTGTGGTATCAGTTTCCTTGGGGCCTAGCTGTAAATGGGGGAGTAGAGGTGTGAGGTGTGTGGAGTAAGGGAAGGAGTGGGTGGTATAGGCCAACACTCTGTGTGTAAGCTCCCCGTAGGTGGTAGAGCCAGGTAACAGCGGCAGGTATTAGAGTAGTAAGGCTGGGGGAGTGAGTGCACCTTGCTTGGTAGCAGAAGAAGGGGTCTCACAGGAGGATGTGGTAACAGATAGTGCTATGGTGCCCCACTGGTAAAACAACATTATTAATAACTCTAGAAATATGATTAATTAATCCATTAAGTATGTATAATCCCGAATCCATGCACAGAATAACAGGGTTCCACTCCCTCAGAATGAACTGATAATGTTTATGTACTCCGGCTGTCAGGTAGATCTCTAGGGACGGTCTCAGATCAGACGAACTATTCCTCCTGCTCTCTCCCCTGTGACTGCTGCCAGTTGGCTGGGGTAGGCCAGCACCAGACCTAGGACCCAACTCACCCGTCGCCCTCTCACCCCCATGACGGGTCGGTAATGTCTGGTGTGTGGTGGTGTGCACGGGATGGGTCTACTGTGGGCATGGTGTGTCTCTGTGTAGGAACCCTCCTCACTACTCCACCACCAGTGACAACTGACTCACAAACTGACTGGGAGGTCCGCGTGCAATTCACATGGTGCATGGATGAGGGCTGATGGTAGGGGGTAGGGGGAAAGAGGGTATAGGGGATTGGAGTGTGTGTGTGGGGGGGGGGGGGGTGCTAGAATATAGCGACTGGTAAAAAGAGGGGAAGGATAGGGGAACATAGGAATTACATTCTAGATGAAGGAAGGAATCAAGGGAAGGAAAAAACAAAAGGAATAGTTGAAAGGAAGGAAGGAGGGAAGGAGGGAAGGACGAAAGGAAAGAAGGAGGAGGAATTGATATAGGAACAGAAAGAAGGATTGACTGATGGATGTGATGCAAGAAGAAGGAAGAAGGGATGGATGAGAAGGCAAGAAAAAAGGAAGAATGGATTGACGAATGGAAGGGTGGCAGCAACGAAGGAGCATCGGATGGTATAAAGGAATGAAAGAAGGACGGAAGGAATGAAGGAAAGGGCAGAGGAATAAGTAACAAAGGAACAAAAGAAAGAAGGAAGGAAGGTAGAGGAATAGAAGCAGAAACAAAATCCTGTGCCTAGTTACTGAACCCTACAGTTACATTCAATCATTTGAATGAGTTCTCGTATAAGAAATCGTATCACATGATGACAAGGGGAGAGCCAGAAGAACATGTTATTTGTGAGGTACAGACAGATAGGGAATTGAGACGGCTGTATAGAGACCGGTAACTTTATCAGGTAGGAAGGTGTCTCTACCTGAACAGACAGGTGACTCAGGTCAAACGGACAGGCCTGTTTAGGGACAGACAGGTAGTTAGGCAAAACAAGCACACTTGGGTAGGTGGGTAATTGAAGACAGGTGGGGTATTATTTTCCTTCTGGCCCTGTGTCCCTACTCATTCCCATCCTGCTGCCACCCATCCCTTACTTCTCCATACACCTAACGTCTCCACCTACCCCTACTCCTCCACACCGTTCACACACCACTGCCATGGCGTACACACAGGCAGCCAAGCACAAAAAAACTCCCCTCTCCCGGCCAGGTCTGGCCCACCCGCCCGCCTCCCGCTCCACCAATAATAACTGATCCCTACAAACATAAATGCCGCCAGGGGTCGGCGCTGCTGCCCCCTTGTGGCAAGGGTCAGAAGCTTGTAATGTCAGTTGGCAGCTCGGGCTGGCGTTGGCAGGGTGCCAACTGAGGTACAACTTGCCGCCACTTGGGGGCGATAGTGCGCTCGTTTCTCAAGCCCTGGCGTTCTATTGAAGGCTGCAGGGCTTTTTTTTTCGTTTCTCCGTGCCACAGCCTTTTACAAAATGGCCCACTTTGAGATGTATAGCTATCTGGAGAGGTCAGGAATCATGGCAAAGGAGAGCTATTCATTTAAAGACAGCTCGGCTCAATGCGTCTTCTTTTTCATGATATGTGTACACATAATTCTTTCTAGCTTAATTTTAGAGCACTTGGTACACGTCGCTGTCGTCTATTTAACATCTTTTTTTTACGTTTAAATGATTCATTTTCGCTCATTTGTTGATACATTAAAACGGCTGAAAAAATAGTGTTAGCTTTAAAAAGAAAATGAGCCCAGTCAAACCAGCATCACTAGTCTTCGTTCAAATCTTCTGGCACACAATTCCATGTTCTTGGAGACAGGATTATATTTTATTCTAATTAAATGATTCGATCTTGTAAACTTTGTAGGATTCTGTTCCTTAATTAAATACAATAAACGAAACCTTGATTTAAGAACAAATCATATTTGGCTTGTTGAACGTACATAGGTTCCTATGTTGATATCAGAAGCACCACAGGAAACATGCGCAGATGGTCGTACGATTCTCCAGAGTCGTATGGCTACCCAAGAACTTCATGACTTCCCCAAGATGCCTTTTTCCCATTATCCAAACATTTTTCCAAAATAACTACATGTATGTGTCAAAGTCTAGGAAAACGAGGAGCGGTATATATTGCGCAACTATACTCATTTCCCTAAATACTGACCTCTCCCCATGTCTTGCGGGTCATAAAACTGACTAATCCCATGTTCCTTTTTTCTCACGGATGTAACAACAGGAAGCTATTTGAAAAGGTAATTCCATTTTGGCATAATTATACAATTAAGATCAACAGATAGACAGTCACATTCAAAATTTAAAAACACATGCGCGTTTTTCAATACGCGCATGTGTACTGAATATAGTATCAAAGAGTTAGGGATGTGTTAGATAATATCTCTCTCTCTGAAAGGAGACATTTTCTACATGTGCATCTATTCACATAATCACAGACTGTTTCCCCCTAAAACACCACCAAGAAAGACGGCACTTATTAGAATACTTGTTACAATTCAGCTTCAGGCTATTCAGCTTATCTATTTGCACAGTAGTGACCTTACGTGTCATCAGATAAGGAGGAACGCGTACCTTTGGGGTGCCGTGAATTATTACTTATTCCTCTAAGGGCAACGGTTCACGTCTTCCAGTCCTGCTAACAAGTGGTTTAAGTATCGCCCAATTTCAAAATGCAATTACTTCCGACATTAAGATAGGCACTCGTAGCCAGAGGGTGTTCCTGTGGAGTGCAAGACCTTCCATCCATGTAGTACCGTTAGCAATTTATATAAACAATCAAGAAACGTTATTTGATTATTTTTTTTATCAAATAACTTTGGTCCATTCATTCTCATTTAAGTCACCACGTTAAAAGATTTAGGCTTATATAATGTTTGAAAGGATATAGAAATATAGGTCTGTGAGACATTGGAGAGACATTGGAAGGTTATTTTGCCCCTAAACACAAATGAATCATAATTATTCTCGCAGAAAGATGCTGTTTGTACCATCACCCAGTTGACATAGGCTCCAGAACTGACTGCTGGGGGGCACCGCACCGTGCCATCCGGGGTCAGGGGTGTTGTCATGGTGATCGGTCAGTCCCTCCAGGGTCCTCCTACTTAGAGGAAAGGTCCCTAAGGGCGGGCCCCGAGGGGACCTGGAGGGGTGGGGGCAGGAGGCCCGGACAGTACAAGATGGCGGCCAGACCCAAGGTTGTACTAGTAGATCATCTCGGTAAGTCCCCAGTGTCACATCAGAGCATTATCTACAGGAGGCCAAGCTCCCTGGTAGCCCACCCCATCCTCTCTCCTTTTCATTCTGTCTGACACGAACACCCCACTTCTCATTCACTATCTCTTGTATAGGAAAAATATCAAATGCACAATTATGATAGAGATTAGCTGGGTCTATTTAAAATGTTTACAGGGATCTGGTTCGAAGCACGTATGTCGTATTTCCTATGTCCAAATCATTCTCTTATCTCATTTCATTTTGTTTCTCATTTCTAAGACATTTGATAACAATTGTACTAAACGAGTGGGTTTTAAGTTTCACCTCCTAGAGAGGTCCTGACACTTTGCCAACCGCCTCCCATAGATTGTTCTGTTTTGACGGGTGCAGGAGGAGGAGTCGCTTCAGAAGGGGTCACTTTGATCTTGAGAGGGCACCTCCTACCAGACAACTGATGTTTGGATGGGGTCAACCACAACAGTAGTAAAACCAGGGGAATATCAGAGAAGACAAGAAGCCCAGGGTCAGAGTGAATTTGTTTACATGTAGTAAACTGTTGAAAGCTGATGTATTAGCATCCAGTCTCTGGGATAATTATGTACTCTATGAGGCTTACAGGTAAGGGTAACTAGGATCTCTGAATAAAGGCAGTGATTTGATGTAAATCGAAAAGAAAACCAAGCAAGATATGATATTAGATAAAAAGGAGTGATGTACTAAAACAAGAGGCATAGTACCCTCCCTCACATGCAGATTCTTTCCCCGGTGGTTCTGCGGCTTGCCTCCCAGAGACAGATGCGCCTACTTTGACCGCCAGGTGGCAGGTGCAGCGTTGGCCTCGTAGAGCAGATGCCGACCTGGGGTTGCCTCGAGCAGCAAACACCCGGTTATACCTACCTCCCAGACGCTACCATGGGAATAGACTACGTCTGCCAGGCATATGTTTCCCCTAGGCAACCAATTCCTCACTTCCATCTCTACCTTAACCTTCCCACCCTCCCCCTACCCCCCTCCCACCCTGAATCCCTTACCCACTCACTTCCTCCACACAATCTCCTACGTGTATGCTTGGAACACGAATCTATGTTTTTCTACCTGAAAGCCTTTTTACTTCTTGATTCTTTTTTGACACTTGGCAGCAAAGGTTAGCAATTTTCTTTTGCCAACATCCTGAGGTTGGAAGCACCTATACCCAACTGCCACAGATTCAAATTACCACCACTGCCGCCACCCAGGGAACCACCCAAGACACTACCCATTTACAGTGCTGCCTGTAGTAGAGATTACTACATTATATTATATGTAGATCAGGATTGTTTGTTTGTTAGGGTAGTTTAATGTCTGCCCACTCCCCCCAGGGTTCTTTCCAGACTGCACAAGGTAGTGCTTTTCAGCTATGGGTGGTCATATCTATATTATGATTTAGGAGAAACCCACTACCGGGTTCAATACCCTCCTCTTTTTGAAGAGTGGCACTTGAGGGGGTCTTATATGTGCAAAGTCCCATAGAAAGGGCATCACACATCTGGCTTTTGATGACCCTGGCGGGGGCACAGGGTGGCCCATGGACCCCTGACTCTTGGATCTTTTCATATTTTATCTATCAGTTGGCATTCTCAAAGGTAATGCAGAATCTTTTTGTTTTAGTGGTAACAAATCAGTATGTGGAATTGTAGCAACCTTAGGGTCTAGGGCAAAGGCCCTTTTGGCTGCTTGGTCTGCCTTTTCATTGCCAGAGATACCAATGTGGCTGAGTAGCCAACAGCAATCACTTCTTTTTCTACCTCTTTCAGGTTGGTGTGACTTTGCTGGATATATCTGATTATGGGATTGTTAGGCTGTTGTTGTCGGATAGTTTGTAAACAGGTCTTGAAGTCTGAGAAGATGATGGTAGATCAGGAATTGCCTATAGTGAATTATTAGGTGGATTTCTAAATTGCACCCTATTGACAGAATAGTAATAAGGCCAAAGGGCAAAGTTATTTGGGAAATAAGTAGCACTGACTCTACCAAGCATGATATGAAGGCCCTTATTAATCGACATTTAACACTGATCCACGCCCCCACATGCCAATGCCAACAAAACCACTTTACAGGGCTCACGAAACATTCAGTTTTATTTTTCTTCCTCTTTCTTCACAGAAGGGTTTTTTACCTGTAAAATACCGGGAGATTAACCCTGACCGCCCCTGGAGGAGAGGCTGTTGCCTCCAGGGTTCTCTGAAGTAGGGTTAGGTAAGACAGGTAAGACAGGGGTTAGACGGGTGAAGCAGTGAGTGGGTGCAGAGGTGAAAGGCCTTGCTGCTGGGTAGGGGTGGTGGTAGTGGCAATGGCACGTTGTGGTAGGGTGGTATAGTGGGGACTAAAGGCTATATTCCACTTTGCGGTAGTTGGCATTTGTGGTCACAATTTTTTAAGTACCGCAAGCAATTTGCGGTTTTGATACCAACATGTTGATATCTGCTACCGCAAGCAAAACATAGAAAACCTATATAAAATACCAAGTACTGCAAGCATGGGCCGCAAGCAAAGGCCGCAAGTACCTAAATTCCACTTTGCAGCACCCTACCACAATCAAGTTTGTGGCAGTTTGCTTGCATCTTTTCATGGTGCCGCAAGCGAATACTGTTGAGTGAAACATGGCCTTTACGTTTATCTATAGAAATACATCCATGTGTGAATCATTTAATAAAGCCTAGCACAAAACAACTGTTTTGCAAAGAAAATTATCCCATATTTGACAAGAACTTAGTGTCTCCAATTGTACGTCACTAAATTAAATATTTTCTGTCTAAAGACCATTTATAGCTGTTTACCTTGTAAGTTATCAGAAAGCAGAAACATACTTCGTTGGCTATGAATTATGAGGCATGTGGTATGATCAAAGATTATTCTTTAAACGAGAAGACTTTTTTCTTCAAAATCTAGTGAGGTAAAGCGAAATCACACAAAAAAAGTAAATGAAGAGGACTATGGAAGAAACAGAGAAATATCCCTGGGAAATTGAGGAAACAATGCAAGTATGAGAATATATTGTCATTGATATCATGAAGAACGCGGTTTTAAGGCTGAGAGAGTGACTGTCAAAGTCAGAGAGACAATATCCCATTTCACTGCTGTAACCTGGAAGGCGAGTTACGACCCTATTGCATCAAGTTGTCGCTAGGTGTCGTGTTAGACAACAAGTCTCCTCCCGGCAGGACACTTTTGATATTTGACCTTGCCCTGACCTTGCCTCCAGGAGCCCAGCGGACTGTCAGTCACCAGTCCTTAGACCCTGACATGAGGACCATGTCCTTGGGGCTAACTCACACTACATGGTGTCCTATGTGTCACCCATCCCAAGAGCCAAACTGCACGATTCCGCATCCTATCTCAGTCAAGAAGGAAACATCGGTCTCGTGGCCTCAATTCAATCAACTGTTAGGCAATTATTTGGGGGAAAAAACACAATAACCTGAAATATTGCGAAAATCATTTCTACCCCTTTCGACTATAGTATTGGAGGATTATTTCAATACAAGCGTAATATTGTTTTCTAGGTGCATATTTTCTTGGATGTTAATATTACATCTATTCTAGTGATAAGATATCTATTTTGCCACAGTGCAAAAGCAGAGATTGATTCGAATGCCATCTAAATCGTGTGTGTCCCTTAACCACATCAATTTAACTAGTCTTCTTCTGGCAGGACACTGGTGTATTTGAGTGTTCCTCCAGGCATGTACCGTTTACATTTAAACTAACGTAATGAACCAACTCTGTCTCTATTTTGAGTTCCAGAAAATAGTGTGGTCCGAGCCAAGGAAAACCGCATGAAAAGAGGCGGATGGAGAAAAAAGGGAGTAAAAAGACGAAGATGAATCCTCTTTTCAGATACATCCCTCGTAGCGAAAACACTTCTTCGTACCTTGTACATGAGGACTTTCGCTAAGGGGGCTTCTGTTTTTATTACTCTAAATTAGTGGTATCAATTTACAATATGTTTTCTTGGCCAAGGGCTACATTCAAACTATGGTTTACTTCTAGAATCTCCAAATCATTTATTATAATTCCATTGTGAGATGAGATAACCTGAATTGTGCATAAGGTCTTCAAAGGGGAGTTGTCATCTATTATAATTACAACCTTTCAGTTGTAAATAGAATGTCACAATGTAGTAACGATGACAAATTACTCCTCGAACATATGCGCCAACACTGCCTCTAGTCACTGATCTAAGATTAGAGACTCCCTGTGTATATCCATAATATCTAATTCTATTATAGCTTGGGGTCAAATACCGACGCCGGACACGAAAAATTTCCTATGCCTGGAGTTCACGAACATGTCTTTAAATGACTTCTATTATATTTTCTTATATCAAAATACTTACACAATAATTATGATTTTCAGCAGCATATTTATAAGTAAGTACATGTATACCCCATAAGCCAGTAACATTTATAGAATTGTGGAGAAGTAATCCACATGGATGTTGTAGTAGCGGACTTGTATTATCTTTCTGTCACTTTGGTTATAAATTCAATAAGATTGTCTGTGACTACCCTTTATAAACCTGAATCTGTTATTTCCTGTCTCATTGCTAGGTGGAGAGGTAGTTCCTTTACGTAGTTAGTTAATGTAAACGGTCTGTGCCTCGAGGGGCACACCAGTGGCTGACGGGAGGACAAAAATACTATATGCTACGTGGGAGTTAACCTTGTCTACACATACTGATAATCTGACTTTGAAATTGTTCGATTATTTTCTATTTAAGTTCCTAGCATACATATCAATCTAAAATTCAACCTTTCATTATCTTAACAATCAGTATGCGCTTGGATGAGTACCAGTTGTATAAATTAGACCTTGTGCAGAGATGATCACATGGACATGTATTCTACATCTATCAGAATTGTGAATAATGATAGATTTATACTGATCATCAATATGGTGGGTAGCTCAATTTAGGCAGTTGTGACGGCATCTGCACAACATCTATACAGATTGTGCCTTAAACCAAACTGTACATTCTAAGGGACATTGCACATAAGAGATCCCTTGTCACTCTTACAAAGAAAAGGTTGTGAACCCGATGGCGGGTTTCTCCTAATTCATCTCATGGATCCAGTAACCCTACACTGAACACATCTAAGACTGGAAACGTCTAAACTTGTTTTTGCCATGAAAATGACCTCAGCTATTTGTATGGCGTAAAACACCCAATACTCACTCCCACTCACTCAATCTGTAGGTGAGAATGGGGCCTAAGACACTTGGCCCACCTTGCCTGCTCCGCTGCCGGCCGCGGTCACCGCCTCTGCCATTAACTCATGTCGGCGAGTTGTTAACATGGGGTCACATACTTGGCGACTGTAACTGCCACCCAACCGTTAGCCATTGCCAAACCGCGCTATCCTTTAGCCTCTCATTCTTTCTTATGTCTGTCAAGTTATTTGCGTTTCACGATTTTTATCGTCAAGTTACTACAACGGTTAACTGGTTTAGCTGGGAGACCTTCACACCCTCAACTCCGCCACCAGGATACATGAACACAATTATGGGAACATGACAGTTCATGGAGAATTTATAACTGATTAATTCCGTTATAGAAACACAATTACGTGACTTCTAGTATGGACGGTCACATGACACATTTAAGTAGCATATTTTCACATAAAATCTGCACTATTATGTATATGTACTGTAAGGGACTGGAAAATATAAAGCCACTTTTTGAAACTGATAATAAATTGAATTCTTATTGATTTATATACATGTTTCAAACATTTAATTCTAAAGGTTTAATGTTCCGTCTTCACGAATGCAAAGTTATATCCCCATGAAATATCGGTATTTATTTAGAAAATAAATTGTATTTATTTAGAATATAATGCTTACTTTTTTGTCACTGACAGATATATCTGTGATAATTATAGGGGAGACCTCTAGCTTTCTTTACACCTCACAGTAGCTACAAACGGCGGAGTATATCGCGGCTGGACCATCTCTACTACCTCAGACCACCAGCAGACTAGTACGTCATCCTACACCACCACTATCTCTTTTTATTCCCACCGACAATCCCAAGACTTGTCACCCTCCCTCAACGTTTGGATATGTATACCACTAGCTTTCCATGTCAGCACACTATGACATACAAATATTACCTATCAATTTTTATATTTCTAGTTTGCCTTTCTTTTATCTGTTTGGCATGTATGAATGATATATCGGGGGTGTTAGTTGACAGGTATGTTTCCCTGGATACAGGGAAAATAGGATTTTATGAAAGAATGTAAGATAAACCGTGAGTATTAAGTTGTGGACTGATAGAAAAAAAGTCCTCATTATGACATGTGTCAGTTTTAGTATGCAAGTCACTCCATCATAATTTTGAGGTGTTGTCCTTGCTGTTGTCTGCTTCAAAAGAGGTACATGGTGACCAATCATACTTTCAACAATTTAAAGAATTAGTCGGGCGATTATAGACGTTTAAAGCTTGTCAAATGTCATAATATTCACGAGATAACTCCATATTTTAGTATTCACTAAAGTAAAAATACGCCTCTATGTGAGTGTAAATGCTATAATACGTGTGTGGTCGTTTTGAGCGGCAACTCTGAATTTGAATTAAACAACAGAAAATAAACTTTGTGATTATAATAAACGTTATCACTAAAAGTTGAAGTAAGATAAAAATGACAATTAAGAAATTGACCATTCAACTATAAACTTTTCTATGGGGTCTAATCAAGCATTAAACTTACAATTTTGATATGTCACAAACTACTAAACACAAAATAGGAAGTTGTGAATCGTTGCTGCTTAGGACACTGGCTAATGCATTCCGAATGGTACATTCCTTTACATCAGTATTCCTAACCCACTTAGTAAGTAAACGTCTGTCATAAGATCTATGGCCAATACAGAAGAAGGAAGACAAGGAGCACTCGACACGTCTGTGGTGCCAACAGATGCAGGCTATGATCCACAGCCCCTTGGTGCGGTGCCAGCCAGGATTCTAAACACATTAGGGAGACATGGGTGATAACCTATATACCTCCCACTTGCAAGCGGACGCTGTCTCCTGCCACGGCTTCATGCATGCCAACGTAGATCCGCGTGCCTCATACTGAGAGCAAAGAATGATTTTCTAATAAAGAATTAGGGGTTGTGTACATGTATACTGAATTGCCTAAGAACATATTCAAGTTTTTAGCTGGTTCATTGAGTGTCGTAAGATAAATTTATGTTGCATAATTGGATGATTAATAACATGGGGAATTGTTGTTACTCGTCGGAGTTCCTTTTGATGGGCAATGTTTTCGTCCCCGCTTCACCAGGTGGCGTTGTAAGGGTAAACTGCTATTTTATAAGAGTCCGGGACGTTTTCTATGTATGGGAGACACTTAATCTATCACCCTGTACATTCATCCTTGACTAACATCTCACCTCATTGCAGTCATTGTAAACTTCTATTCTCAAATCCACCCACATTAATGGATTTATCTCGACCTTAGGCAATAAAACCGTCTGAATCCCTTTACTGTTACAATGTACCACATTCTGTAACAGTGTTGCAACTGACATCTTCTTACCAAAGTGCTATTTTTCCTCAATTTTGTATGTCTTCTCAGGTTGTATATCCTTTACTTTCATTCAATGTTTTTATTCTCCGCTTCAATCGCAGTGTTCATGAAAAAAAATACTGCACTTCTAATCGTAAACAGGGGGAAATGGGATTTTAAGATGTCACAATTATTGCCCTGGGTAGTTTTCAACCAAATTCAAAACAAAGATGAGAAGAAAATGGAAATGTCACTTTTTACTAAGGCCTTCAAGGGATCATATCGCCAATAGACTAACTTCTTTCACACAAGTCAATGGACTTCAGAAAAAATGTGAGGAAAAAAAGAGACAGATACAAGTTTTGTGGCAGTATTGGTGGGAAAATGTCGAATCCTGCCCTTAAGTTCTTTTCTGTGGCTTTTCTACGTCTAAGTTAGAGCTATATAGCCCTTTTGTGGTTGAGCTTTAGTGATAAAAACACTTTCAACAATGACGTTCTACTAGTCTAAAAGCTGTATAGGTTCTCACACCGCCTGCCAGCAGAGTATAGGTCTTGTTTTCGTTGCCAGCCGATTTGTCAACCAATTTGGTCTCCCCAGTCAGTTATCCCCTATAGCCCCTCTCTCTAATGGTGACATATGTCAATGGCTTTTATGGCCTGTGTTATTTTAGAGATGATTACGTGGAACACGAAGAGATGGTGAGAAAAAATGGACACAAAAAGTGATCTAATAACAAGGGTACGTGGTGACACCACTATTGTAGTGTTTGAACCCGAGTGCAATGATGTATTGCATCAATTCACTCTAAAGTACACCCTTGAATACATATTTTACCGTGACTCAATAACCTGTCCACGTACATTGCGGTTTTAGGAGCATCTATTTTCTATAGATTTAGAAGATTGCAGTACGATTGGAAATGTGTCCGTTTACACAGTTGAGGTCCAACAAATTTATTGAAAATTCACATCCTTCTTGGGGAAAGTTAATACTTCAAATGAACTAGCATCAATATGAATAGTAAATGTTATGTGCTGTGACCTTTTGCTTACAGCATTGAATGCTCGTTTTTCTCCGTGGCATATGCTAAACAACTTTTTGCAAAACGTGTGTGCCTTTGGCGAGTGGAATTTGGCATAGCTTTCTGGCTAAGAGATCATTGGATTAAAGGCATTCCACGCTGACGTTACATTTTCTAACCCTTTGTCACCTTATCTGATATTTGATGAGCTAGTCGGCGATTTAACCAACCTGTAATTTATTTTGGATGATCTAACTTACGTTTTCCTTTACTTTACACTAACCACGTAGCTGTGGTCTTCTCTTAAAGGTCTACGTTCCGGGAATATCTTGCTCTTTTCATAACCAGGTGCTAAATCCTTGTATATAATATCATTTCAAACTCCACTCTTCTTGTCACGCTACCTCGTGTGCAAAAGCCTTATAAGACCTTTGACCTTGGTAATTGTCTTCCAAGGTCGTCAGGGGTCAGGTGAAGGTCGCCAATGTCATGTTGGTATAATTTCCCATGTGGCTGCGGTAGGGGAGTGGGACCTAGTGTATGGGGAGAGGTGGAGAGATGAGGTGAGGGGTGAAGAGGTTAAGACTAGCACACACAGTGTAATATGACAAGGTTAAAGCTGCTGCTATTCTATATCTGGGGTAATTGCGCTATGTTGGCAGCATTTAGACCTTCTCTTGGTAAGCAATGCTGGCTCTAGAAGTGCGGTAGCCTATAACGGAATAAGTCATTCGGGGTAAGATCTAGACTGTAACGACATTTATGATCAATTCACGGAAGGTCTGAGGCAATTCCTTTAAACTGACAATAATTTAGTTTTCTTTGAACAGAAACTCAAACTGTTTCCATAAATTTTGAATATACTATTAGGCCTAATTCACACTAATTCTCTCGACCCCGCGGTTCCCTTAATCAATATAATTGGCTAATCTCTGCACCGATATTTATAGAATCGTAAATTCTTATTACTTCAGAACATGGCAGGGCAATCGAAAACACCAGAATATATATTATTTGAGGAGGGAGGGGGAATTATTGCTAGCAAAAAGACTGTGAAAGTTTGAGTTTAGTTCTCCATGCTTTATTCTCAGGTCAAGTCAGGTCGTCAGGGCTTGGTGCCCAATAGTAGAAGCCTCCAAGCCTCTTTTTGCTCCAGAGTGTCACACATCTCAATACAATGTTTATTTCTAAGCCCCCCACCCTGCCCCCTAGGTCATTTTCGAACTGATGTCAGGCTCTGACACATTGAATACCTCTCAATAAATCTTCTGGATTTAATATGGAAGGTAAAACTCCTACCTGAACTCTTCGGGGGAATCATAAAGAAATGGAACATACCTGAAAGAAAGGAAAACGTCAGATATATAGATCATAACAGTATAGACAAAGCAAAGTGACCTTAGTTCTTTTCAAAAGGGCTGAATTGTGATTTAAAAGTTCAAACCCAGAGAACCTCCCGTTCGTTTACCTATCTCCCTCCTCATTTACCCACATCACTCGGGCCTACTGTATTCACACCCAGACAGGTATACTTAGGCCCTTTACACGTGGCTCCCTCTTGTGAGTTAATAATCGGACTCATAATACAGCTAAACACAACTTGATGCATTTAAGTTATAGCAGGATAGCTCTCTTTCAAGACAGGAAGAGTACAGGGACGCTATCTATTCTTACATGTTCATTGGAGGGTTGATTTGTCTCTGGTTTGGCAGATATATATAGCTACATTGTTAGTCAACATCCATCATATACTATGAATCTGATTAAACTATAGTTGTGTGTTTACATGCTGAATGTAGTTTTAGAGTGTACTACAATATGCAATTAATAAATCATGTAGCACATCAAAGGATCTATACAAAAACCCAATGCTTATAAATAACAACGCCGAACATGATAAACAATGTGTTTCATGCTTTAAAACATTAGGCGTAAGGTCCGACGGCCAGTTGTCATATACGACAAATGTACCCACCTTCTCATTATTTCATATCATGATATACCCATGACACAAACTACTGTTCTTCATGTACCTCAGTGACTGACAGTGATAGCTGGCGGTGACAGTGATATCAAGTGCAAAGCACTTGTAATGCGGCTATTTACATATCGGGTTTCACAGTTAATGATGATGCTGACATATTCATAGGCCACAAAGGATGATTTGCTTTCATGTTTAATATCCATACAGAACAGAATACTTTTAGTAGATGGGACAAAATCACAATTTACTCTTTCATAAATACATTGTCAGATATTTTCCTGGCGGCTTTTGAAATCTAAACATGGCAGCGATAGTGTCTAACTGGCCTATTAAAAGTCCACACTAAATAGATGTATGTAGACACGTTTGAAAACTTATTGTCGGCGAGATTTCCTTTCCAAATATGCATTCATGGTAATGCACATGTTTCTACAAACAAAACCCAATCTATCTTTAAGCAGTGTTTCATTTTCTTTAGCATTGATCTCAGTAAAATATGGTAGTCTAAAAACTGTAGTTCGTATTATTTTACCAAGAAAACAGTGATGGTATTATTCACGCTTGATGTAGCTTGTTGCGCTGGCTGGGGAACAGTCATAACTGGGTTTATAACAGTAGATTTGACACCTGTAATGTCATACTTTGACGACTAACACCTCCATGGTGACCTGGTATCTGTCCTCAACGTATACCAACTCTATTACACTCTAAACTGAAACTACAGTATAATTATCTGAACTAACTAGTGTCTACAGCCATTTTAACATAGACTGGTTCTCAGCTCAAGTCCTTAATATGGGTCAAAATTGATTTCGTATAGCATAGCAAAAATGTAAGTCTAAGTTGACAAGAAAAGACCATTAACTTGGAATATATATAGGCCCTATACCTGTGAGTTAGCAATGTAATTTGATGACCGTTTTACATTCTACCAATGAGGTAGCGACAACTCCTTAGTACTCTCCATGAATATAACCCAGAACCCATATTGAAACTATAACAAATAGCTATATCGGCACCGTATATCTTTCTCTTTCAAACCCTGTCATTCAGCTTCAAACGATCTTCAAACGTTAACAACAAAATGTTTGCGGTTAGAAAGTATTCTGATCAGTTTGAATCAATTTGGCCAATAGAATAACTGTATTACCGTGTAGAATGGAACTCGGGCATCGTACAAAATAATACTTCAGGGAAACATGTCTGAACCGATAAATATATCTAGGGTAAATGCTTCCAAATTTTAAGTTACTGCAAACATAACAATCTTAAAATGGTGTATGTGTGACAGGTTAATGATACCGTTGACACTTCTTTTCACTATACCCGCTAACCCTATACCCCTGTGCCCATTCATAACGAGTCCCTACCCCCACTCACTACCTCTCCAGCCACAATACCTGTCTGTGTTAGCAAACAAACGTCTCACGCCTCCCCTACCTGCTCTCACCCTTCTCACCCCAACCCATCACTATTTACCCTGCCCCCGCACCACCAACCCAACCAGAACGCTGTTTCCCCCTACTCCCCATTCAAAGTCAAAACATGTGTCCCTGTTTGTTTCTTCTCCGTTTTTTGTTCGTCTTTTTCTCAAATTTTACCTTTTCCACAAAAGGGCTCATCCTTACGTCGGGTCCCTCTTCTTTGATGTCACTAAAATGGCCGTCAGCCCTGTTGATCTTTTCGCCTAGACTCTGAGCATCAATAGCCTTGGACGACCCTGAGAGGTCAGGATGGGCTGACCCTTGACCCGGCTTGCGACTGAAGGGTTCATAAGTTTTCGGGGGTGTAAAACACGCAGGTCCCACCCCTCCCCCCTCTCCTGGGTCTCCCGTGTCCCTCCTTTTGTGTGCAGCCAGTCGTAAAGCTGGTACACACCTCCGCCTTATCCACCTGCCCTGTCCCTTTCTTAGGCATGTTCTGATCTACCTATCAGATTCTACGCACTGACTATCGTTAGCATGGCTCGAACTTGTGCGAATGAAAATAAAATCCAAATTTCCTTGATATTACGATACATTTCTACAGATGACGCAATACTGGTGCTTCATTTGAAATATATGACAGTTTGCAAAATATTAGGATTATTTGGGCTTGAGCTTTTGAAAGAGATAATTTCACACTGTAATAATTCTACCTGAGGTGTCCCAACTGTTGATTGAACCGAAAAGGTCTGAAGTCATAAATATGTCTTCATAAATACATGTAAAGACAACTTTATTATGTTTTAGAAGTATTTCAAACTAACACTCATGAAGGGAGACAGGATTTTGAGAACTAGTTATCATTTACACGCAAATGTACATGTATAGCTGGAAGTATTTAAGCCCCGGGGGACATATATAAGGAAAAGATTTTGAAATGTATACGTAAACATTGTATATATTCATGAATTGTTTTTATAGAATTTCTTGTGAAATACAAAGTGTGAAAGTTTAAAGTTATGTGGCACGCTTGGAAGTTTTTAAAGTGCGACTAGTAAGGGGTGAAATTGTTCATATAGGACCTGTTATATGACATTCAAGGCAACAAACGTCAACGACATTTCTTTAGAGTACTCAATGTATACAAAAATGTCCATTGGGTGATTTTTAATACAGTAAAGCTGAAATTGGTTGGATACGGTGAAAATATGCATGGATGCAGATAATGTCAATCTGATGACCTCCCTCCCCCCCCCCCCCCCCATAAAAATGAATACATAAGTAAATAACACAAAACCTCTACATTTCAAGTATTTTCACATACTGCCCTGATATTTAAGCGTGTCACAGCAATGGAAAATGCGCACTTGTGATGCACTTTTAAAAGTTTATTTAACAAAAAAATGCACAAACACTGTAGACAGGGACAGCGGGATCTAAGTTGGTCAGAAAAGAGGGCGAGCCCCTTGAAGGGTGCGTGGAGGAAAAACTCGCTGTATATTTTCTTTTCATAAAAGAATAAAGGGTGAAGCGGGAAGTGGCACTGGTACAAACAAACCTAGTGGAAGGGTCCTACTCAAGCCCACAGTAGAGTGGACATGGGGCCTTCTTCTCTTGGTCCTCCTGGCGTCCTTTATACATTATCCCCGCCAACACATCGACCGCCATTTTCAGCACGTCTTTAGCTCTTTGGTTCGGTCTGGGTGAACTGGTGTTGAAAAATCAGGGATCGTTACCACTTTTCCCCCTGATATTTCCCCCTCTATCTGCAGGCACGGGTGACTGAAAGCGGCACTATAGCTTAATTGACACACACCATTTGCAATTTCTTTTTTCATTGGTAATGAGGGATGATTTGGCTATAAGGAATACTGGAGAAATCGTGGTCAGGGTAAAAAGGCCGACTTTTTTCCCGAAAATAAATTAATACATAGGGGCCTATATCCTACTATGGACAAACCTCGAGGAATAACGCAAACATGGAACAGACTTCTGCCCATATTTGGCCAGTTTTAATTTCATGGTTGTTTGATTTTGTTATTACGATTGATTATGGTTTTATCTTTTATCCGCACACCTTTCCCCTATTCTGACCTTAAAACACCTCCCCCATGTTGTTTACATGGAGGTTGTGTTGGTAAAGTCTTTAGGGCGTGCAGGGAATGTACTCACAGACCTTTAGCCCAAAACAACAAGGGGAACTGTTCAGTTAATCTGTCAACTTTGTGAATTATCATCATTTTTTCCGTTAACACCAACAAGGGCGTTGTGCGGCCTAAGACGGAGTGTCTACTTCCGGTATGAAACGTGCGCGCGCATTGTAAACTCGGATTATTTGCGTTATTCATCTGGGATTGACTTGAGATATTATAGATTCATAATGGATCTTAAGTCAAAGCTTTCATTAAATTCGATGTGTGGTGACTGAGGAAAAACTTAGATGCCGGGTCAAATTCTTCAAGGTTGATCGAATTCTCTCGTCATTATGAGCAGACGACATTTTGACCCAACAAACGAGTATGGACAGAAGTAAAAATAGCGGGGGCCAAAACAATGGGACGCCTTGCAAAAAGGCGAGGTGAATGACGGGGCCATCTTGAGAAGATTCCTCTCAGGGCGCGTCGCCATGGCAACGCCCTAAACCTTGACCTTGGGGTCGTCCTTTCGATGAGCTGACCCTTGACCCCGCCTGCAGCCTCGCTCTCGCCCCACTTTGTCCTGAAATCTTTCAAGTTTTTTTGCCGCCGCCTTTAGTTAACATTTCAAGGTCACTCGAGCTTTACAAGGTCAAAAGGTCGTTCTCCAGGAGCACGACCTTTGCATGAAATCCCTCTAATGTTTCCAGGGTGGCGTTTCGGCTGTGGAACCCTTGACATTGAGTGACCTTGTGTGGCGTCTGTCCTCGGCCTGTACAGAAGTTTTCACTTAGTGCTGGTGACAATAAGTGGGCAGAATAATAACAGTGAGGCTTGAGTCACACAGGCCGGTCACACTATTGGGGACATAATGTGGATCTCGAATGAAAAGATCAAAAGACCAGGCCGTGAGTGTTACCAAAGAAAAAGAAGGTAATAAGCAAAAGGAGTAGACAAAAAAAGGTTTATGAACTGAAGATTGGTGGACAGGGCAATGACTGGAGGCCCTATGCAAAACAACATTCACACGAGTATGAAATAGTGAAATATGAACGAATTCGAAGAAAGAGAACGGAGAAATACTCGTGTAAGAGGAGGACAGGGAAACGATAAGGGACTGCCACGCGAGGTTGATAGATCCCCCAGCTGACAAATATAGGCCCCTTTTTCATCCCCACCTAACCAAGGGCGCCATGTTCCTCCAGGCACTGATCCCATATATAGCCTGACCTCTGGGCAGGCCGGCGGCCGCCCCCAACCTGCCCCCATCCAGGCGTTAAAAGGGTCTGGGGTCAGAGACACACATAAAGCATGGCTAACAGGGCCGGCCGGCCGCGTCAGCCGCTAGCAGCACGTACACCTCCCGCCCCCTGAGGGCCGCCCCGCTTTTATTCTATATATCACGCTGACCTTCACCTTGGCCCCTGACCTTCATGTGACCTTGACCTCGCCGGGCGACCCAACCACCTGCAGGCATGCAAGGCTAGGGCGAGGATATCGCCCGCCACCATTGTCATATGCTCCATCATAACCGTGACCTTTCCCACCCCTGACCCCCTGACCCCCTGATCCCTGTGACCTCCTCCTGTACACCTGTGACCCTGACCCTGGAGGAGTTCCGTATACGACACGCTATAGGTCACTAAGGTGGGCTGGGAAACGCGTGAAGAGCCCTTCTTGGTTTCGTGTTGCGGCTGACACCTTGTACCCTTCCGTGAAGGCAGATTGTTGTTTTTTATCCACACGCCAGGTTCACGGTCTTGTCCACCAACATTTTCACATGTCTTTATCTGTTTATCAAAGTAGGCCTACTGCAGAACGGCCTCGATGAAATGGGAAAGGCAGATCAATCAAGAATTTTGGGATCCAGGCGCTATTATTCAGGGCTGACTAAATCTATAAGATAAGGGAAAACCGAAGCATGCGTGCGTGCAATTTACTTTATTGGCCCCCCTCATCTTTTTGTTTTTCGAAATCCAGGATAATACAAATATAATCTGAAAGCAGCCTGCCCTCTTCATCTTAATTATGGTATCAAAATGTCAAACACTTCTAAAGGACAATATTCTGAACGTTTGTTACAACTGCAATCAGAGAAAAAACGCGTGGATACCTCTATTATATTCCTGATAACAATGCTATATATGGTCACTCTGAGGGAAAACATATAAATCCGGGGTCTTTTATTTATAGATCTGCAATATGCACTCACCTAAGACAAACGACATGTCAAATGACACCCCACTCGGCAATAAATGTCAGGACCATGATCTCGTCCTCACACGGACGGGCTGCCGAGATCAGGTCGCGCCCTCTGGTGTATTACACCGCTACTACCGAGAAGTGGTAAGTGACAATAGGTGACACAGTGGGAGGCTGGTGGTGGGGGAGTCGTCAGATTACCTGTTTATTGCCAATAACACTGCGCCCATTATGGGCGTCATATGACTCGGATAAAGGCCGCCATGAAGAAACGATCATAGGGGTGTCGGATTACCGGCCTGTGGTCGAGAGTGTGGCCTTTGAGGGCGTGTAAACTGAATACTGTGTGTCGGCGGTGGACGCAATATTGGAAGAAGTTTTCCGTATTTCATCCCAATGGCTTGAATATCGCTTTTTTGTGGCTTGTTGAGGTCAATTGATGAAATATTGGACATTGTTTTAATGATGACCATACTCTTTTAAAAGTTTGCCAATAGTGGTCCAATTTCATATGACCCTTTTACGAAAACGCAACTCAGATGAACATAACAATAGAGTAAAACTCATTCTTAAGCAAAGTGTGCGATCTTTTTTCACATCCAAAAAAACTGTGGCCAACTGATTTTACAGTAAGAACCTTAGAAGTCAAAAGTAAGAACCAAACAATTACTTTTAGAAAGGGCGTTCAGTTGTCTAGCTTTGATTGACACAGTGAGTCTTCACCCTTCTAACTTTTCGCCCACTCCATCCCCTAGCAGATAGCCCTACCACCATCGTGTGAACCCCTCTCTACCAATCCGTGCCCAGATTATTGATTCCTCCCTTCGCCCCGGACGGGTTAAGTTATGCTCCCTCTCGCCCGCCAATGTGACCGGCGCAAGGTTACCATGTCAGAGCCGGTGAGAGGGTCAATCCGTCTTCTAGGCGTGTGTACGTGCGCCGCCCACAAAAAGTAGTCCACGCCTGCTGTCCTTATCGATCGTAGCGCGACCTGGCGGCCAGACGGCCAAGCAATTCCGGCGGGAAATCATGGCGACCAATCTCGTCTGCTTCTCCAAATGGTATCAACAGCAATATTGTGCGGGTTGGCAGCAGACGAGGGAAGGCGCTGGGGGAGGAGAGGGGAGGGCGTCTCTCAACGGTAGGCACTCAACTGGATCATCACGTGACTATTACACGAACGCCGATTGGCTGGAGACTGCTTGACACAAATATGATTGGGGCGCCCCCTATCGACGCCTGTTATTACGATCACACTGCCCGCTTCCAATGCTGATGTCACGGGTCACGTGGGGTCGTCAGGATCACGTGGGGTCAGCTAGGAAGTCACGTGGCTTTCAGAGTGGTGAGAATAGCTAGACGATGTAGCCTCTATACTCGTGATGTATCTTTCTTCCCTGGATATAGCCTACAAGGGAGCGTGGAATCACGCTAAGGTCTTGCAGACACCTTCAACATGATTTTGGTCCGAAACCATATTTTCTGATAGGCCTATAACTGGTCGACATATTGGTTCACTTATCGGAGTTGCTCATCCTAATGTGAAAATGTACATTATGCTTATTATATGGCATGGGTTAGTTTAAATATTCCAATGCTCAATTAAAATTCGAGTGTGGTATGAGACTGAAAATCGAAATGTGCATTTCCAAAATATAGAAGTTCAGTTCTATCGTTGATGTATATTTGTTAAAGGCTATCCTCCCCATATATAAACTACAAATGATTATGTCAGCGGAAAATCTATTCTTTCGAAATTGTCTATCAAAGTTTTTACCCTTCCCACGATCTAAGGTCAACTGACAATGACCTTGACATCTGACCTTGATCCTTGACCTCGACCTCTACCCTCAACGGGGTCATCAATTGATTAGGTCATTTAGGGAAGGGTCAAAGTGTATAGTGACATTTATCAAGTTGTAATGGCATTATTATTAACCCTTGGGTTAACTGTGTCTATGTCTCGCTAGAAAACTATAGTTACTCTTGACTGCACACCACGTCTGGCTATCAGAC
This sequence comes from Lepidonotus clava, assembly GCA_936440205.1. Lineage (NCBI taxonomy): Eukaryota > Metazoa > Annelida > Polychaeta > Phyllodocida > Polynoidae > Lepidonotus > Lepidonotus clava. Next base: position 28,837,693 of record OW387140.1, read on the forward strand.
TGCAATTTGTAAGCAACATTTTGTGTAGTCTACTTTGTATGACCAGAGAGAGTAAAGTTTTAACTTTACTCTCTCTGGTATGACAGTATCCTAATTATAACAATAAAGGTCATCTGCTTTAATGGCGAAACGAGTCTTTGAGTTTGTAACTCTGACCATTCACCCTGCTTTCCTATACTACTCATATCGTTACTGACCACATCATGCATATTTAACCCAGACTGGTCCGCAGAAGGTGATATTTTGCATATAGCATGGTCCATAACTTGCACTCACAAAGACACCCTTTAGTACCATGGTAGAATAATTCTGCTTATTCACATGTATAACGAGCCAGAGGCCGTTTGTTTTATGGCACTGTAACACAGTTACTGCTGGTGCTACGGCGTTAGAGCCCAACCACCAACCATCCCTGGTACCCCCACCCCTCCATTCCCACCCCTCCTCCATAATGCCTCGTTCCCGCGCCCCTCCCCCTATCGACCTCTACAGCCCATAATTCCCAGAATGCCGCTGGCCGTCTGACCCGTGCGCCCCCTGGTGAGACGCGGCCAATGATGCGGTAAGCGTCTAAAATCGACTGTCGTATTCATCATCATTTAGACGCCGGCCCGCCAGCTCGGGTCAAGGCAGGGGTCCTGACCCCCAGCCACTGACCCCTTGACCCCCCGGCCGCCCCCTACCCAGGAACAACCCCCTTACCCAATGATCCCCGAGTGAAACGTAATTACAGTGGCGGCGGACGGCAGGGGTGGTGGTGGTGTCGGAGGGGATGGTAGGACTTTTTCGTTCCTTTTTTTTCAACCTTTCAAAAAAAAATCATCCAGGCACTTCATGTTTAGCATCATGGTATTTTTCCTATGTGAGATGCTTCGGTTTATCAACGTCATATTGCATGTGTTATATTCCCTTTCTCCTGTTCTTTTTGGATTAAGTAAATTAATTGTACATTTTAGTCGTACACTTCGTGCAAATACTGCACGGCTCGGGAGCAGTTCAATCAAATTCAGATTCATGCACATCCTACCCCCCAAAATAGTGAATATCTAAGGTCCTGGGTCTGTGCATTCCCATCCCTAAAGCATGTGATTTTTAATTAGAGTGTGAACCTATAGCTTTAACTCCAGTTCATCCATTCAATACAATAGCTAACAGTCGCTTCACCAGTACTACAGGAAACTACGAATAACCCCTCTATACTACTTTCATTACCTTATCTTCACCCAGCCCACTGGGACCCCCCCAGCCCCGTCCCCTCCATACCGCCTCCTCCTCCCGCCCCCTGCCCCCTGTGGCCGGTCGGGGATCGGGCTTAATGGACCCGGCGTGTGATCACAGCCAACCAAATAAAAACACGCTTATCGACCGCTGTTCGACCGGGACCCACCACCACTACCCCCGCTCACCCCATGAGCGGATCTTTCAAACCGAGGGAACCAAGCTTTAAGAGCCGGGATGAACGTACCGCGGGGACAGGGGTTTGCCGTCCAATGTATGTTCTAATGGTACCAGTGACAAATCCCAATTTGCATATACTACTACCACACGGACTGACCATCATGTTGATGTTTTCTGTTGATTGTTTTACTTTTAATGTTATGTGATGCATTAATATGATGATCACTAGTAGACCTGTAATACCTATAGATATAACATACAATTACATTTATTGAAATAATTAAAGTAATCCAACTTTAGTCCGCTATGTTCACAACGTTAGCTTCCCTCTCCCTTACTGAGTCCCTTCGACGTTCGGAAGTCCCAATCCTTATCTCATTCTCGGTATCTTCTCTAACCCTCCCTATAGCCAGGCTTCCCACCTGTGGCAGGCAGGTGTGTGAGGGCAGATGGCGTCTACACCCACCTGAAGCCCGGGGTGACTACCTGATAAGTCGGCCGCTGCTCCTGGCAGGCCGTGAGATAGGGAGTTCGGCCGGGACAAATATAACGGCAACTTCCTGACCCAGCAGCTGGTTGCGAGTTCTTGCCATTTGGTGGCCGAGCCATTTTTTTTCTGCTACACTCTATTATTTGTGCTGAATATATTATTGCTCAACATACACGAACCCTCTTCACACCCATCGGGATCCGCTATATTCTTTTTTCCCCAGACCCCCTATATATCTGTAGAAAACCTACCTACCCAGTGTAAGCCGACCAGGAATGATCTGAGACCACATTGTCTCTCCCCCTGGCCCTTCCCCTCCCCCTCCTCTCCTTTCCTACACCGTGAGTGACGTGACGGGCCGACCCTGGAGGACATCGGTGTCGGCCCGCCACCACCCTAACCTCCACACTCCATCCCTTCTCCTGTTACCTGGGAGTATTTTAGATTGACAACGAGAGACCTGTTGAGCAGCATTTAGAGGAAACCCCTTACATTTGACATCTGATTACTCACAACCAGAAGTTTGTTTGTTGGGGTAGTTTAACGTCCAGCCAACCACACAGGGTTGTGTCCAGACTGTCACAACCAGAAAACGTCACGCTCAAGACATTGTTTTAGTATCCTACACTGCCTAGGAACTAGTTGTCATATAATGTTTAGTAGTTATTTGCTTCTTTTCCCTCATGTTTCTTGTTGGTTTCACTTTTGCTCTTTTTTCTTTCTTTCTTTCTTTTTTTTTTAGAAAAAGCTTGCTTGAATGTTTCTAAAGATAAACACAATTTCAAAAATCTCCATCACTAAAAAGCTCGTCAGTACGTATTTTTTCTTCCCTCTCCGACCTTGACGGAAAAAACTATCAATACCATCTACAACTTATATAACTATTCTACCTATACCTGGAAGCCGTGAGTGTATCTGTGACGTACTATGGATGCACCAGTCTCATCAGGTCGATCACCCCTAGTGTGGGCGTCTAATCAGCAGGCCCATTAGGCCGATCACTGTCTCACACACGCTGGCTTCCTACATCCTTCCGCCTATCTGAAGCCATCAGACTTACGTAGTTAAGGTGACGGCAGGTGAATAAGAAGTGTCGGGGTCCAGACTACAGAATACACTTTTTCTTCTGTGGTTCGAAGAAATGGGCCGCTTTCTTTAAGGTCTCAACTTCTTGCAGACGGTGAGATTAAAGCACGTTTCTACTGCTTCCTTAATTTGTTCAAGGGATACCCTTTCGCTGACGTTGCTAAGGGGCCTTTCATTAAGTACAAATGCACGTTTTAAATAATCTCAGACCCCCCACCTCCCATTGATGCGTACATACTTAATGCAAGGGGTCTACAGGGATAATCTCGTTGCTTAATGGTAGGCTCCTAACCTATACTTTGCAAATTTCAAGGAACCAAACTTAAACATCACGTCAGCATGTCTTTTGTCAGTCATCTAACTCTACTTAAACCAGGAGCTTAAAACTTGAGTTTTCATAAAACTGTTATCAACATATAATTGCAAAATCATTGTGAAGATTACGTATACTGCTGCAACATGGGAAATTTCATTAATGTAAGGAAATGGAGCACTCCCGTTGTAGGTGCAGTAAGTGTCTACTATACGGGCGTCGAATGAGGCCTTATCTGTAGTGGGGGCATGTTCCTGGTCCCCTACCGGCCACAACACGCGGCGATGTATGAGCCCACAAAGGCTGAAAGGACTACCGAGGTAGGGCCTGCAGGGGGTACAGGAGGGCAGGCAGGCCAACGACCTGTTCTGACCCTGGAGAAGCGCCTACTGCCTGCCGCCTCTCTGATAGGAACCAACTTTACCCCACTAGATTTCGTTGCTTCTCGATAAACGAATCTTTGTATTCATTTGGTTTTTTTGGTACTTCTCATTTTACTACTTACTAAGCAGGTTTTGTGTTACAATTAATGGCACCTTAATTTAAAGACAATAATTATATAGAATCTGTCGTTTGTTGAAGAAACATGACAGACACTTTTAGGATATTGGATGACTACAAGTGCATTGGCTCATAGAAGACTAAATAGGCCTCTGTAGTGTAGGCCATGAAGGGCATCTCAAAATCGCTGGGTCTACACAGCCCTTTCCAACCACTGCCCCTCTAGTGGCAGCCCGGAGACCAGCCCCCAGGTCAGCCCCCTCGTGGCCCCTAACTCCGCCCATTAAGGGCGGGCGCCGGCCCGCACGGAGGGCGGGGGGCGGGGCCCTGTGCTGATGGGGCCAAGATGTCAAACCCGGGGATATCTATCTCGGCCGTGGCGGGGCCGACAGGGAATAGGCAAGTGGCGGCCGGCTCAGCGGGCCGACGACCGCGCGCGGGACATGCCCGCCGATGCCTTAGGGAGCAGCGCCAGTCAGTCCTCCATGGCAAGACGGATCGCAGACTTATCAGGCGGCGTTTAGAGGGCACGCCGCCAAGGTCACAGGTCGCGCGATTGGGAATTTGTCGCGGTCGCCGCCCCTGGCCGGTCGCGGGCGGGTCGCTCACGTGTAAATCTTGGTGCCGGCGTGTCGGTGACCCCCTGACCCTGGGATCAATACCAGATTACCGGCTGGTCTGACTGGGACCAGCGAGGGACTGGGGGTCGGTTAGTAGTGGTGGCGGCACAGGAAGCTCCTGGTTGAGCATGCGTCCTCGCCGCAGACACTTCCGCTGCCGCCGACGATGAGTGATGGTGCGGCGGCGGCCCGGGGCGGCCGGCGTCGCTCTGTAAACGAGGTGCCGACGATCCCCTCTCCGCCCTGTAAGTCTCGCGAGGCCTTGTCACGTGTCACCGCGAGAACGACGACGATCCAATCAGCGTCGTTCGCGGCCCTCGTCGCTCGCCCTCCGGCCCCAGCGCCGCATCACTCAGGCCGGCGGTAAAGGCGGTCTGAGCACCTCAATGTGAGCTGATAAAGAGCGAGCTGCTCACCCATCAGGCCTTTAGACGCCCCATTACAGATACAGAACACATCTTAATCTTACATCAGTCAGAACTGCAGGCGGTTCTGGTGTAGATTTGGTCTGACAGAACACCACCATTGTCATCTATATATATATATATATGCGAAAAACGGATACGTAGAGGGTATTCGTTTGTTGCAGAGTTGGCTCAATTCTTTATAATGAAGACTATTTAGAAGGGAACATCTTGTCTAGTTTGCAGAGCACCGATCATTACTGTAGGAGGTGGCGGTGTCGTTGGAAGAAATAAGAAGCATAAAACTGTTAAAAAAAAGTCTAAACACCTAGTTATTCGTACATTATAGACAGCTAAAGGAACGCCCACATAACAAAATGACGCTGGTGGTCTGTAACGTCAAAACATGCCCTAAACATGTAGAGTTTTCCTAAAGACCTTCGTGTGAGGTTGATTGCCGCTGGGTTGAGCAGATGAGCTGAACATAGAGAGTAGCTCGCGGCACTCAGAACGCACTCAACCTGCACTCAGCATGAACTCCCATCTCCGTACGCCTGCCTGCTTCCGCACTGCCCTACCAATCCCCGCGAGGCTGGGCAGGGGGCTGAGGGGTTACTCTGTTATTAGGCGTGTTTAGCTATTAACTGTGCCCCCGTCGACTACCAATTGGCACCCAAACATGTATCTCGGGAGCATTGTTCAAAAGGGAGTACTCTTAGAAACTAAGTGGGTGTATGCGTCTTTGCCCAATTGAGAAGTTGACAATTGCTCATACGATAGAGTTATCTTACTGTAGTCCTCTGGATATATACCAGCCTATACCTCCGATTATAACCTGGCACTTTGAATCGGGAAATGTTATGCCAGCTGTGCTAACGGCAATCAGTATAAATTATACATAGTCACAAATACAAGGCTCTTTCTATGCGGGGCAGATATAAAGCCACTTTTTTAATCTCTGAAATAAAAGTATGACATAGGACAAACAAACCCCACTGACATATTTTAGTAAAAGTTATACCCCCTCCCCACACACCTTGCTTCCTGGTTGCCACCTGGCAGTAGCTGGCAGCCCGCAGGCACCGACCTTATAGAACTGCTTACCTGAGCACCTCCTCACCCCGACCTGCTCCGAGCAGCTCGCCGCGCCCCCTGGTGCCACATAACGGTACAAAATGTCAGAGGTAGACTACCAATGTACCCTAGGGCTGACACGTGACCAGCGCCAAGGCTGCTGGTTCCCGCAGGGCCACTACACCCTCCTACAGAGAGAGGATTCGCTGGTATGCAAATTACTAATTAAGGACTTGCGTGTAGTTTGTATGTTATCCTGATGATTCTAGGCTTAATTATTAACGTATTTGCAATTTTCCTACAAACCGCTTATCTTGCAATCATCCTTACCTCTTTGGTATGTCATCTTTACTCTATATAACCCCACCATGTTCGGCAGCGATTTCTTTTACATGCATTTATCTACTATTTGAAAAAAGACAAAGAAATAATGCAAAAAAAAGTCCTACCTGACCCTTTCAAGGAAGTATCGTAAGCTAGAAACATACCTGCAAGAAAAACAGAAGTATTAGACTTGCAAACATATGTATCGTAAATGGGTTATGAACTCATATTTGTATCAATGAATACTCTTTCTATTGAGAACGCGATTACAACTAGAAATGGCGAGGAAGGGGGAGATCCGAAACAAAATTGTTTCGGTATGCCTTAATAGATCCATATGGTTAGTCTTACACTTGCTTCTTGAAATTAAGCTTTGTAGTGGGCAGGGCAGGACAGGGTTGTATAGGTCAGTCAATTTTGTTGGTAGTGGCTTAGGTATGGTATACTAGGACATAGGTACCTTAAGGGTATAGCAAAGGCATAATTACAGGTCAATTAAGCGGCATGGAAGAAAAGAGATAAGGCGGCATGGCAGAAAAGAAAAGAAAATAGTATGAAGAATAAGACGATAAAAGACCATTTGTCATGCCTATACATTACAGTTTTAGAGCACTTGATAACTCTGAGTGCAGAATGCGTTAGCGGGACGCTCGGCTAAAACAAGTTGGCAGCTGGTGCCAGTCTGTCGTGGATGCTGTCCAAGAAGGAAAGGTAAACACGCCGGGTCAATTCCCCAATACCACCAGACAGCCATTCAACAGGCGTCAGGTGCACAAACTCTGCTGCTTGTTATAATATGCAATTACTACTGTGATAGGGCCTATATATACGAATTTGGTTTCATGTTGCTTTATACTTGTAATAAATTTATGATAATCAGAATCATGAACAATGACTCCTGTAGCCAGCCCCGAAAAATAAACTAATTAAACGTCGCCTGGCATATCGGAATCTTCTGGCTTCTAATAGAGCTGTCCGATATATAACAGCAGTATAATCACAACTGCATACTCAAAAGCTTCCTAGATTTATCTGCACTTGTTGGATACAAGTCAATACAACCTACAAACAAGAAAACATAGGCCTATCAAAACTTCGAACCTTTACATAGGCCTACATTCTAGATGGTTTGGGATAAACCCGAATGGGTATCGGTTTAAAAGCCTTTTGTCATCCCGTTTCCTCCCTGCCCATAGTTCGACCCTCTTTGGGGATGGGGTGGTATGAGGAAGGCGTGCTCAGGTGCGGCGGTATGACCGGACACCTCCCCGACGAGTTACTCACCTCCCGGGCAGGAGCAGCTCAGGGACACCACGTCACCATGGCGACAGGTAGGGGACGCTTACTGTTATACCGGGGTGTTATAGCTTCACAGTATGAGGTCTTTAGATCTATAATTTAACAAGTCGTTATAGGCCGAGTGTAAGACTAAGCCTTTTACATGTTTCTTATAGTGCCATATTTTCTGTTCAGTAGGCCCCTATCATTTTGTAACTTATGCATTATCGGTATCATACCAGTAAAAGATTCTAGGCTAACACTAACAAAGGCATTCCAGTTGGAAGTCACTGGAAAATTAAGATTCAGATTGACTAAACTTCAAAGAACTGCTCCCAAAAGTACCGTTTACCTGATGCAAAGATCTCAACCTTTAAAACAGTTCCTTATGTCTGTAGACACTTGGCCCTGGATAGGCAACACAATCAGGTGACGTGGCGACCAGCCGACCGGGGAGGAATGGGACAGACGCTTGACTCCTCATGCACCTATAATCCATGTCACCATGGCAACGACACTTCCCGCGCAAACAAAAGAGCCCGGATGATCATGTCGGCGCAGCCAATCAGGGCACGGTTGCGCGCGCAGCTCGATCCGCTCCCCGGGGGTGGGCGATAATGCAAGAAATTCTGCGGCTGACTTGGGGCTGTCCTCCCTGGGAGGAAAAAGGACGTCCCCGTGTGCCTCGACGCGGATTAACCCAATTAGAAAATTGAAATTTCAGGAGGTCTTTCTTAAGGGACCCCAGGTGACCCTAATTACGGGAGGGTAAAGAAATGATCCCCGTAACAAGGTGGGAATGAGGTCGGCAGGGGTTGAGAGGGGTTTTGTTCAGGGAGATGAGAATGTCTAGCCTTAGGTCAAACACGAAGCCGTGTGGTTTTGTCGCTTTAATGAAGCAATTCCCAGAGTTTGAAACAGAATGATGCATACAAGCAGCAGGTTGGCAAGTTACTTTGAAAATCGCACTTTACCCTTCTTTACGAAACTGCGGATAGGCCTATGTAGTCTAGAATTATCAAAGAGGATGTATGCAAGCTCGTATTATTTGGGCCTACTTGAGAAAAACTCATGAAAGGTATTTTAGCCCATAGCTGTTATTTGACTGATTCATACCGCAATACCTCTTTTAAACGCAGCATCCACCAGTTTGGGTTCACCACCTCCATGCAATGGTTACCCTCCTACCCTTCTTTCTTTCCCTCCCCTTTCCCTCCCTTCCCTCCCTTTTTTCAGACCCATACCAATCCCTCCCTCCTCCTACCCTACCCCCTTATATTGATGACTCTAATCAGCTCGGCCCGCCTGCTACCGTTTATCACCACCACACTCCGCTGGGTCCCCACCCACCGGGCTTTTACCACGGGAACCAGCACAATCGGCCCACGTGATCTCACTGACAGCCGCTGCCACCAGATGGCGTGCCAATAGTCTGGGGGCAGGGGTCGGGGTCGGTTATTGATCCCTGATAGATCGGGTATTGATCTGCCAGTGGTCAATCAGTCACTGTTGGTTGGGGTTGAGTAGAGTACGCCTTGATTGCTGATGAGATTAGATTTTTTTTATATGCATGTTTATTAAGAGATGATGATATTAAATGGATTTGTCATTATATTAAAAGGTGGCGAAGTGAGAACTTGTCCCCTAATAAAGGACCAGTGTTGCAACATGGATGGATTTTTAGAGTACAAGTTTCTCTACATTAGGGAGCAATATTATTGAAACTTGTTGCTTACATTTCTTGAGGAGTGAGCAGGGAAGGTTAGAAACTTCCCCTGAGTTGTCACCTACAGGGGCCTTTCTGATTACTCAAGGGAGTGGACATTACTAAGGGATGGCGGGATTACGACAGGTTCTTACAGGTAGGGAAGTGAAGCGGCTCCGTGCCATCTCAGGATCAATGCTTTCTGGGTTAATTGGCTTCATTAAGGTGGGGCCACAGAGGATGGGTACCTTAGGACCAAGGGTAAGAGCACATTGGAAGAACTCGAGCGAAGATATTTTTCTGTGGTAATGTATGTTGATGTTGCAATATTCAAGAATGCATTACAGTTGGACAGCTAAAAATAAATTAAACAGATCATAATAGTCACGGGATAATAATATGCTCACACATTTCAATTGATCTGATGATTTGTTTTCATCGACACGTAGATCTGCAGGCATCTCATTTAAATATTAATCAAACATCCATACAAGTGAATGTGACTATGAAGTCAATTTGTCTTGCCAACTCCAATTACCCGTTCAGTATATTATTTGTTAGTCATCAAACAAGCAATTTCTGGTATTTGATAGTGCTACGTACTCGTGAGAATAATTAATTAAATGACACATGCTGTAGGTTGGCTTTGCATACAGGTGCAAGGTAACATCTCAGGTAGATAAAGGTGTGTGGAGATGGTGGGGGCTGGTATCCCACTCATTACTGTCATGACCAAAGTCATTAGTGACCAGGTACCTCATGTTAACCCACCCAACCAAGCCTGATATGCACCACCCAGCTCCCAGACTGAAACACAGCTTTTTTTCCAAATTGTTTTTATTGGAATAAAGGCAAGTTTACATTTTTAATGAGGACAGGTATCAGATGTCGATGTTAACGCCCCTGAGTAGAGGCTTGCGTGATACACACCACCTGAATGTCATCTATCTTCCATGGCGGTTCCATGTTAACTGCGCTAACCTGTTTACAGGTCTGTACCCTTGATGTGACTTGTAACAGGGCGGTATCTTATAATTTGGTGCCCCTTGTAGAACCACCTGGTTTTATGGTGGCTGATTTTTTTGGGCACGTGCCACTGACATCTTACCTGGCCATCAATACTAAATGCCATTTTGGGATTTTTCGTTAATTCAAAATATATGTCATGGATGTCTATGCAACGAACAAAAATTGGTGTACCTCAGGGTTTACTTCCTCAACCTAATTCTTTTACCTACAAGCAGGCAGTCCTTTTGTTAGGGCCACCTGGGATAAAACCAAGTGAGATGTTTCACTTTTTTGTACTGGATGAGCCTGGCTTCCAGTTTGCAGGTTTAGCCACGTGGAAGACAATAAAATCCTCTTTGGTGAGAACGGATTATTTGGCTTAGTTTGCAAACTGTAAATGAAGTAAGTGTACGCCCTTTCACTTTAATTTTCATGTCTCCGTGACATGCGTTTTCCTATCGTTATGCTATTTTTGTTATTCAATATTATTCAAAACTGCCCAAAGGTTGCATCACACTGGTAATTGCTATTTACAGTGCAATATCAATTCACGTCTGAATTCTACATTATGCAGTATTCTCAATTGGATAGGTGTTCTGAAAACGGTCTTAAATTTACACCAATACCACGATAATCAATGTAGTACAACCATAGGAGTAGATTTACAGCGCGTGTAATCCCACACCTCCCTACCAGCCGGATTAAAGCCAGGATTAACAGTGTGCGGAAACCCTCTTTTTCAGTCTGGCCTTCCTCTCTTTGAAACCAGTTCCTGCGGCCAGGGGGCGTTGCAATCGGTCACGTGATCAGATCGGTAATCACGTGACGGCTTAGAGCCCCACCTGACGGGCACAATGGGAACCATCCTGCAGGGCTGTCGACATAAAATATTCACTAGCGAGTAATTCCCTTCCGGCCGGGCTGGGCCGAGGTCCCATGAGCTACTCTCGTGGTTCAGACGCTGTGTGTTTTACCATTGAGTTGCTCCTGCTCTGTGGCAGCTCCAAATACTGGCACTAGGCCCCATGCTAGGAGCTAATCTCCCCTGCCTGCTGCCCGTGGTTAAAGGCAAACCTTACCCATAGTGGGAAGTGTTTTTCATACAGGGGATGACAGTGGCAAGGGTGACTGATCCACCATGGTAAATATGTGTGAATGTACAAATGATTTCAGTGATAAATGTCTCCCCTATATGAGGGCCCAATTCGTTTGTTTCATGTGTATACATTTCCCGAGGAGAATAGGTAAGGTATTTTCGATTGGATATAAATTCGCATTTTTGTAAGTTATCATTATCAAGTAGGATTATTCTTTTTTATGGAATAAATGTCTTCCTAACTTTCTCTAAACCATTCAGTAGCTTTCCTTTAACGATTCATCCTTCATGCTAAAAGGCCAAGGGGAACCTGAATATCTGCTTCACGTCTATTCACCTTCCTACTGTACCATTTATTTGCATTGTCAGTCTGCTGTACAAGAGAAATTCTAGATTCGTCATCAAACATTGTTCTATTATCTCATCCAACTGTTCAGGGATGTCAGGACATGCTAATATCGACTTGGTTATATGAATACCCAGGCTATGTTGACACTACACTCAGTCCCATGGCCGTGAACAATGCGCCCCCTACTGTGAAAATAAGATGGCAGTAACTAGTAGTAGGTGAGCTGCTCACGGTGTGATCGGCTCGCCGTAAGCTGCTCAATAATTCACGCCATTAAACAGGCGGCGGATTACTTAAATCCATGCCCACACAATCCGGCCTTTGTCGGTGCTAATTGGCAGCGGCCAGCACCGACTGATGCCTGGGGCTGGGTTCGTCGGCCGTGGTACTACAGCCCTAACGGTAGGGGTGGTGTGGGGTTAATATTTGACTACTATCGCTGAGTTAGAGTTACCTGCTGAGGAATACCTTATCTTATAAATAAGTTCAATGTGTTTATGTTTATCAAAATACCTAAATGCAAGATCATGGAAGTGAATGTGGTTGAATTAAAAAGAATTAGTATATTTTCTTCTCCCTAGCAAGACTTCTGCAAGGGAGCATTCTGTCGGTCTGTCTGCCCCAAAATGGTTAATGTTCCTTTGTTTTTTTACTTACTTTATTCAACAACGTCTGTCTTTCCAGACAGTACAAAGAGTTCTTGATTGTGGTCCGGGACCTTAAGTCATTTCATTTTGGTTTGTATGAAGTTTAACCAACGGCATTGCCTAGGCAGTTGCCGTTTTTCTTTTTGCGTAGTACGCTAATGATTCCTTTTAGACAGTGAAAGCCGGTTAATGTATGGCTTTCCCCGACACATCCAACTGCCTTTCGTATAAATCTAGGCTTTAGTAACAAACTTCATAATACTATTATGGATAGCAATAGTTACAGTGACATTTGACATTTGATTCCCCTAGGAAAATAATATATATTTATTGCCACATCCATAGCCATGATTTAAAGTGTTGAATCTACACCAAACTGCCTTCGTCAGGCTTGATTATTATGTATCAAACAATATGCCGTATACCATAGTGCGACTTATTTGCAGCCAACATGTCTTAATGTTTCCATGTAACTGATATTTCCAGTTGTCAAGGCAAAGATAAGCACTGCATGCAGGACTTGATTTCAGTCTGTGTTGGATGGATTCCGACATGAAAAGGGGCGAATGAGAGGTGCAATGTGTGTTCTGAGCAGTGTTGTTTCTCGGGGAGCAGGCCATATGGCTGGGTTCCCAAGGGTACCGACGCTCTGCTCCCATACTGACACTAAACCGTTAAACCTGCACATTCCCGAGGTCTTCCCCCTTACCGATAGCCTATGCCCTTTATTTCGTTCAGTAAGACATGTAATCCTTTTAACATATAGGCCTATTTCAGACCGGAATTCAGGTAACAGACACAGATACCCCCATTTCCTATACTACTTCTTGTCGCTTATATTGCTTTACCCATTAATATGTATGTTCTATAAACATGGCATCCTAATTTGAACGTTCTGAAAAATTAAGTTTCTTATTTTTTCAGGACAAATTGTTAACATATGGCGGAACATGAAAGGCTGGCTCAACTGGAAACACGTTTTTCTATCTTACAGAATAATATTATGTTCAAAGAATCATGTTGAGATGTTGCAATCTTATGAATGTCATGCACCACTGTACAATTGCACATGGCAAATAGTTATGTCACCTTCAGGGAAGGAGCTAAGAAGAAGCCATGAACTATGCTAAGATTGTGCATTGTGGCGGATGGTAGCGGGACCTGGACTGAACCTATAGTTTAACTACGAGAAACTTTAGAAGTTATAGATCTAAGATTAATAGGACCCCAAAACTTGTCTCTGAATATTGCGGCAAATGTCTAGATCGCAACAAATTCTGAAAGCAAATACAAATATGACGGCGATTGTTACCTCAGCCTCAGTTGGGCCCTTTTCCCACTCCTCTATTGTGTCACCACGGACCCCGAACACATAATATATCGGTATATCATTCCCTGCAGCCTCATTTTTTATCTTGTGCTTCATATCACTTTCAGGAGACAACCATAGAACACATTCTTAGACTTACTTCCTCCAGGTAAAACACTATGTAATGATTAACCTCGAATACTTTCCAAATAACTGGGTTTTTTCATATCATCCAAGCAAAGGCTGGTATTTTCTGACCAAGGTGACCAGATATAGAGCCTGTGATGAGCCTTTGAACATACATGTATACTTCCATAAGATATATATTCGCTTGCGAGCAAAGTAGATCCTTGATAATTATTGTCTTGGCTGACCGCAACAACAGGTTTTTTTGGTGAATGTATGCAATATACACACTAGTTATTCTGCCCCCATTACTAGTCTCCCCTTTGTGCCGACCCTGACATGCCCAGGTCGTCCCGGCTCACCCCGGTCCATCCGTCTTACCGCCCGGTGACGAGACTCCTCCAGGTCCCCGAGGCCTCTTATCACCCCTGCCTCCCCAACCAATCCCTCCTAGCATCCTCCAGGGTGGGGGGAGTTTTTTTGTGTGCCCAATGCCCTACTGCTGAGGGCCTTTTATGTTACCCTAAGTCGAGCGTTAGCATCTTAGATATCAAAGAGTATTGTGAAATGTTCAAGTCACACATGCACTGCAATAGCACTGTAAATGCATTTGCAAGATAAAGCAAACAAACATTTTATTATTAAGACACGTGTGACGATTGTTAAGCCAATCACTATTTCTGAGGACTGACTAGAGTAAAACACAGAAGATGGACTGCATTTGTTGAGGCATCGTTAAATGAATCCCAGAATATGAGCTGGATTATCGCAGTAGGCCAACAGCGCTTCACTCTGACCGATTTATTGCATGTTCCTGGTATAGACAGCTGCCTAGACTGTGGTCCCATGGGTACGTTAAGCATGCAGCTTGGAGGATGAAATAGTGGGCAACAACCCTGGGCCAGGGGAGGCCTATTACACTGCCGGTCCAATAGCTATCAACACCCATGGCCAGAACACAAGATATCAATTTTACATTCCCACGATTTCCTGACCTTAAATGTTATGTAGATCTATCCATTGCATGGTTAACACTCATGCTATTTTAATGTCCTTTTAAAAATGACCATCGTCAACATGTAATCTAGCCATATTCATAAAAGAAAAAACAATAAAATAAAATAGAACAATAATTTACTAGGCAAGCAATGCCCTTGTCTTTCACACTTCTAGTCCCAACAAGTATTTTTGTCAGGGGTCTGTTTTATAACTGACAGTAGGATTCCTTACTTTTGATATATGGGTCTGGTGTACAAGGGAAATAGCCGATAAAGGGCGAGACTACCATCAGAAGGCCATTGGGTGGTCATATCTTCCCCTTCACAGCGTCTGGTTCATAGGGGGCGCCACTTGTGCCGGGTCTCTTTGACACTCCATTGATCCTGGCAGCGACCTCTGCTGGCCTACCTCCAAATTATCACTTCATCCCCTCTCACTTTCATCCCCCCTTCCTCCTCCATCAGTCTCGGCCTAACGAGAACGCCATTAGGGGACACGGGATCAGCGCACGACACCTAGCGAGACGCTCCGTTACTTAGACGACTCAAGATGGCCGCCTTCACGTCACGTGAGAACCCGGGGAGGGAGGGAATTAGAAAACAGCAATGATTCTTGCCTTTTGTATTCTAATTTTTTTTCTCATAAATTGACGAGCTTGATGATGCAGTTTTCAACTGTTGCCTCTGTTGTTAAGTACAGCCATGATTAAAAGGAGTTTTTTGAAGTCAACAATCTCTGCAGTGAGCACAACTTAAAGGGGTCATTTTCATAGTGTTTAAAAGGCAGGGGTCACAGTGTTAGGTTAACCACACGCCTTACAACATCGATATATCTGACCGCATTGTGTGTGTGGCATACCTTCACTGAGTCACGTCTTAAATAACTCCCAAACCGAAAGTTGATTCATCATATTCTTTAAGATTTCTATTCTTTAGTCGTTTTTGTTCTTTTCCTCCTTTACTTATTTTTTTCCTCAAACCTCATAGCCATCTAGGAAATATATCTTTATGCCGTCACCAACAATCTACGGTGCATGGGCGATGGGGGCATGAGTAGCTTTATGGTAACACTCCTCTTATGGGTAATTACCCAGAGTGCATTGCCTTCAAAGTGGCTGGCAGAGAATGCTAGGTCAGGAGGGAGAGGATGAACAGTGGGAGGGAGAGTCGAGTGGGAGGAAAAGAGGGAGGATGTAAGAAAGTGGTGCCTCATTTAACTGGTGGCATGACAACACCGACGCGCTGCCTGTTGCCTAGTACGCATGCGCAGTAAGGAGGTGAGAGAATCCCGCGGTCACGTGATGTGGGTCGACCCTATTAAGGTCAGGGTGTAGGGAGTGAGGGCAGTATGAGATACTGGCCATACGATCAGCTTGGATAAGGTTTCTCAACGTAAAGATTAGTGTTATACCTTTCGATTTTAGTGTTGTGAAAAATAGCGAGGCCTATAAACGACCTACCTGAACCTTTTCGGGAAACAACGTCAAATTGGTACATACCTGAAAGAAAAAGATAGTTTCATTAGATGGGTTATAACAACAATAGGTCAGATATGAAATGTCGGTTAATAGCTTTTTGCATTACTTTAAATCTCAATTAATAACATGAGAGAATAACGCAGTATTAGCATCAAAGCCAAATAACAAACAAGATAAACCCATTTACTGCAGAAATTAACTTCTTAATCTCCTCACCCCTTTTTTAACCATAATTACTGCGAGATCCCAGCAAAACACTTCTTTTGAATCCCTCTACAGATTCATTTCCGGACAGAATTTTGTCCCCTAAGCTTCTCAAAGGGATTTTTGTCCCAAAACATCTTTTTCCTTGCTTGGAACAAAGAATCTTGAATATTTTACAGCTTTAATCTGTCGAGTTCCTTGTAAAACCTCCGGGAGGAAGGGCCTGGGCGATTACTGGCTTCTTTAATACCTGGCCATCATACAAGTGCGCGCGACGAAGCTTAATTAACTTCCTGACACCAAAATAATCCTTTTAAAAACCGCCCACTTAAACCTTGAGGCCAGCCGGTTTTCTTCAGAGCAGGAATGAGGCCCAGCAGAACAAGGATGTCTGGTGGCTTACACTTGTTAAGATCGACTTTCTTATTTATTCTTTCAAATCCACATCACATCTATTAATTCGTAGGAGATTTTTGTATAGGCTTATTTGTGAGATGAGTCTCTTTCATAGAATAAAATGCAACGGAGATCTATGGTTCTAAATGGAGGAGTTAGAATGTTCTTTCAAATAATTACCAAAACGACTCACTTGCAAATGTTAAACATTTTGTAGTTATTCTTAGGAATATAAGAAATTATATTGAATATTGTTTATCTAAACACCTCAAAAACATCATCATAGCTTACATTTGACTGAAACCAGATACTCGCGACCTGCGCGGCACTTGTTAACACTAGGCGCATATTGCCAGAAGGAATGCACACTTTTCCTATACTACTTACTAGTGAGTAGCGAAAGAGAAAAATACCCTGTAACCTCATATTTCTTCATTCACACTTTATGAGCAGCGAGTTTTACGTTAGCATCTAAACAAATATTCATTGGATATGGGTTTAAAAATACATCCGAACTATATATATGCCTATCTTATATATCGTAAAAGATGGCGAAGTAAAGCATTGCATCTTTTACTATTGTATGACTATACTAGAAAAAAGTATCATGCCAATATAGTATTTTCTATTTGAAAATTCAATCTTTGATATGCTCAACTTTATCAATCTTTACGGTACTTGATCTCGGGGATAACAGAAAAGACCAGGGAGACCTTATCTCTGCTAAATGTCTGGTTTGTTTGTGTCCCCGCCTGCGTTGCTATGGTGATCCAACTCCTCCTTGTTGCCATGGCGATAGGTGCTCCTGGGGGTGGGGTATTGATCCCCGGGTAAAGGGGGAGGGGATGTGACGGTAGTCATTGTGTCTCTTCCCTCCAGGGGCTTAATCACTGCAGGAATAGAGCCGCGCTAACTGCCACTGACGTTCACACGACAGGCCGCCTTCACATGGGCTAAGAGCGGCGCCCACTCACAAGACTGACAGGGGATGGCCACACACAGGGTCTGCGAAAGGGGCTACCCTAAGACCCTTTGTATGACAGGGGATGGCCACACACAAGGTCTGAGAAAGGGGCCACCCACTGACACTATGTATGACAGGGGATGGCCCCACACAGGGTCTGTGAAAGGGGCTACCCACTGACACTTCGTATGACAGGGGATGGCCACACACAAGGTCTGCGAAAGGGGCTACCCTAAGACACTTTGTATGACAGGGGATGGCCACACACAGGGTCTGCGAAGGGGGCTACCCTAAGACACTTTGTATGACAGGGGATGGCCACACACAGGGTCTGCGAAAGGGGCTACCCTAAGACACTTTGTATGACAGGGGATGGCCACACACAGGGTCTGCGAAGGGGGCTACCCTAAGACACTTTGTATGACAGGGGACGGCCACACACAGGGTCTGCGAAGGGGGCTACCCTAAGACACTCTGTATGACAGGGGACGGCCACACACAGGGTCTGCGAAAGGGGCTACCCTAAGACACTCTGTATGACAGGGGACGGCCACACACAGGGTCTGCGAAAGGGGCTACCCTAAGACACTTTGTATGACAGGGGATGGCCACACACAGGGTCTGCGAAAGGGGCTACCCTAAGACACTTTGTATGACAGGGGATGGCCACACACAGGGTTTGTGAAAGGGGCTACCCACTGACACTTTGCATGACAGGGGACGGCCACACACAGGGTCTGCGAAAGGGGCTACCCTAAGACACTTTGTATGACAGGGGATGGCCACACCAGGGTCTGCGAAAGGGGCTACCCTAAGACACTTTGTATGACAGGGGATGGCCACACACAGGGTCTGCGAAAGGGGCTACTCACTGACACTTTGTATGACAGGGGATGGTGACACACAGGGTCTGTGAAGGGGGCTACCCACTGACACTACGTATGACAGGGGCTGCCCCACAGACACATTGTGAAGGAAGGGGACTGCCCATGGACATAGAGTATGACAAGGGCTGAGACTTACATACAGTATCATGGCAGAGGCCGGGCAGAGGTCATACACTGTGAGATGGGACAGTTTATAAACTATGCTATAGGGGTTTGTCAGTCACTGACTGTAACATACAGGTTATTTTTAAACTAATAGTCGCTAGCAGTTT
The DNA here is from genome assembly GCA_936440205.1 of Lepidonotus clava. Classification (NCBI taxonomy): domain Eukaryota; kingdom Metazoa; phylum Annelida; class Polychaeta; order Phyllodocida; family Polynoidae; genus Lepidonotus; species Lepidonotus clava. Next base: position 28,856,620 of record OW387140.1, read on the forward strand.
GTAGGAAAGGAAAATGACAGAAGGTTGTCAACAAATAGACTAAATGACAGATGCCCTTCACAGACTGTAAGACAGGGGTTGTCTACAAACAGCCTTACGACAGATGCTGTTTACAGACTGGTAGACAGGGGTCGCTCACAATTTTCATGACAGTGCCCGCTCACAGACTGCTAGACCAGCGCCATCCAAAGATAAGACCGCTGTCAGACTGATATGGACTGCCCAGACTAAAATGGTTGGTAAATATGTAGTTTGCATGACTAAGGGACACCAATAGACTGACAGGGAATGGGTGCACGCAATAGTGACAAGCTCCCCAAACGGGTGGTAACATTACATATTTTATGACAGGGTTAAACACTACTTGCAAATGAATGTGCGGGGCCTCCATCAAATAAATCAGGGTTGTTGTAAACCTTTAGCTTTGATTAAAAGAGTAAGCACACTCCAGGTAATACTCAAATCATCGCATTCCTGTACGTGATTGTAGTGCTGACGCCCAATCAGAATGTATGACAGTATGTGTTGTCTTCATATAATTAAGTGGTATATCGAATCACACTTGTCAAGAATTGCAGAACATCAGCAAGCAGCTAAGAGTTGATCCCCTCCCTAACCTAAGCCCAAGCCCCTTAAAAACAGTGGTGCAATGTCTCTATGCGTTGAGAGGATTTTGTTCTAATGCATATTTGAATTTTTGCTTTATCATCACTCTGGGTTTTTTCAAAATGAAATTGTCACTTTAAGTAGCAGTGGCGAAGCCATTTTGTTGATAGAGCTAGAGCACGGGTCACACAAACAGCTTATCCATGACAGGAAGCCTATAGATACAACGGTAATCTGTTGTATCTAAGAATGGAGCTGTCAACTGCCACAAAAATCATGATTTCCATGATTTTTTTTTTATTGATTTATACATCATCACAATTAAGTGCTTTTCGTGATGTCAATATGCAATAGCATATCAGAAGATGAACAAAGGTTCATAGTTCTGCAACACTGCTAGAACTGTTATCTGCTTCTATTTATTTCTATTCAAATAGAAGTAGAAAAAAGTGGTAACAGAGCATTAACAGTTTGGCCTTTTCCACATTTCTACTCAGCCGTATACGTTTATCTCCTGTTAAAATGTGTTTGTGAGTGTCAGTATTCATCTGCGGAATGTGGCACCAGTGCTAATCTCAAAGAGATAAATACCTTACATGTCTGGGGTCAGCAGTCCCGCAATGTTTCGCACCAAGTGGGTGGGATAATAGAGGCTGCGCGCTGACCCCGACCACTCATCACCTGCCGTGCTGATTTAATTGGATGATCTGGGCACGCCTTGTTCCTCACTGGCTGAGTCAATCATTGAGTCAATCACTGAGTTAAAGGGAGCAGTTGGAGATGATGAGTAACTCAGCTCTTCATTAATCAGTTGCCAGGGGCCATGAACACTAATAAGGTTCCATGGCCTGCAACAGTGGATTCTCTCAAGTTTTCCTATTATGGCTGTTGGCTGTCATTCTTTGCAAACTGCTCCTGCACGCTCACACTGATTCCCTACTCAGTACCTAATTGCTCCCACTGCATTTTGTTCCGGGTACATTTGTTCTACTTTAGGGTTTTACAGAAAAATATCAAGGTGCCTATCATCAAACTATTTTAGATAAACTTGTTCCGTCGTGATTTCTGAATTATCATGCCAAGACAGAATTTAGATAGAAATGATTTAGAGTAAAAGATATTATGATGCTGAAACTCAAAGATGAGAAGAAAAACAAAGAAAAGGGGAACCAGTTTCCGTTACCTTGTTACCTGGAATATTCCACAGGTAATGCACAACCATCGGGGTAGAAACAGCAAAGTACACGCAATAAGAGAATGGCAGTATGCTCTTATTTGACTTGCTGAAATATTATAAAGAGCTAATCTAGGCAGACCTTTTTCTAACAGATCGCGACGTCACCTCCCATGACAGAGTGGGCCAGCACTCACCGTCAGAGCAATCCCCGCGATGAAACTATTCTTAATATTTTACAAGACAGATTTTATTGTCCCGACCAGGCCCAAATTGAGCCTGGTTTGATGGTCTAAATGAGACAGAGATGCAAACAAAAGGTCAGTAATTAGATCAAAGCGGCCCCTCACCGCCTGCCTGCCCCTACCTAATTGTTTCTATTCTGGCCGGGCCCGCGTCAGCCTTTTTGCACTGATTAGCCTGCAGGCTGGCTGGGGCGCAGAAGGTCAACGGCAAACTACGCCCGGCACAGACGTGGGGGGAAGCAGTCTCAGTGGTGTTTTTGTCCCCACAATGTCCTTAGGGAGAGTGGGGAGACAAAAAAGGCTACAGGGAGCATGTTTGGGCTGCATGGAAACTGGGTGAGGGGGGATGGTGAGGTGGGAGCCTTGGGTGAGGGGGAGTAGAGGCTCGAAGCAGAGCATGTGGGGGATGGTGGGAATGTTTAGTGCGTGTAGTACTACTGACGAGTAAATGCACGGATCCTTTGCGGATCTGGCCTCATGGAATGTTTTCTGATTTAGATATCTGATCTCCAGACTTTTTATTTGTATTTGCAGAGAATGTGTTTCAATACTGGTGTTCTCTTTAATACCATTTATTTACCCAAGGCAGGTAAGTCCATTATAGTCTTAATGGCTTGAGACTTCAATGTAAGATATCCATGAAGGTAACAGCTGGGTAATACCCCTTTGAGTTCATACACCAACCCACATTACCGATAAAAAAGATCAATTAGAACTCATCGCACCAGCACTGTCGGCAACTTAATGAGCCTTGAAGACTGCTGGTTTTTGACATGCTCCACGTGCTAATGTGTCATCTACTGCCTACAGTATGGGTGGCTTAATGACTCCTACCACCTCAAAGCCACAATTAAAGAGGCACGACCATCAATGAAAATTGCTGCCACGTGCTTTCTCCTCACACAAAACCCAGACGGCGTGGTTTAACAGAAGGCCAAAGGGCACTCTTTACCAATTGAAGTACATTTTCCTTCTCCTACCAAAGGTCGTTCGAATAAAAATACTCCACAGAAACAAAGAGGGGGATAAAACGACAGCAATATTGAGGTGGTGGGAATTATCAAAAGGTCATTACTGCTTTATTTGTGAGTTTTCAAGAGGAGGACGATGACAGGTGATTTAGAAGACGAAATGCAGCCTATTCCACAGGGATGCAATGAATGGTAGGCATCAAATACATGCAATGTGGACTGGCATCGGATATGAGAAATGTATCCACAGCTCTTTGTCAACGATTTATCGTATTACAATGCTTTTAATTTTCAGCGTACCTTTTATTGCCTACAGTCAAAGAACCATTCTTCAATCAGCGGGGGGTTCAGCCTTAATCCAGGACCTATGTAAGCCTCTTTTGACCACTCTCAGTGCGTAACGACAGGATAAGTTCATCCTTAAACCTCCAGCAAGAAGATTGTTCCTTGCCAAAATTAAAGCTGGGCTTCACAGTATAGTCACAAAACGATAACTGAACAAACGTCTCTAATACAATTACTAAATTCCCCCATCCCATCTTTTCACAATTAATTTACCGAGCATTCACATACCCAATCTCTACCATTTCGGTCTAATTTCCCACTGGCAGTCTCAAAGATGGCCTGTCTATGGGGGCGTTTATGGCCTGGAGGCCTGCAGCTTACGCTTGGCGGCTTCCTTCCCCCCGCTCGCCCGCTCAGGACGAGTGGGAAAACTTTGATTTCAGCCAGGCTTCGTGTTCTAATTGCCTTCACTGCGGATTAGTCCTCTCGGTGTCACACTGAGCAGACGGCGCCTCCTTCAGATGACGGCAGGCGAGCTGCTCCTCTATCAGCGCCATCACAGTGTGAGCAGCTCCCGGAGCAGCTCGCTCCGTGTCCCACAGATATCAAACTTAGTTATTATATTACAGGTTACAGGTTAGTACCGAATTAGGTTATGAAACCACTGCATGGTGTACAATAGAATCGCCAATGCAAGGCGGTTGCCGAATCTGGTTTATCAACTAGAATAGAACTGCATATAGGTAGTATCATGAATAAATATACTACCAGGTTTCCAGATCACTTAGACGTAAGACGTAAGATAGACACAGGAAACAAAGTTTACAAAATATGTATATCTCCTGTAGTCTTATAACTGAAATATTTACAATCAGGTATAGATCAGCAGCACGAGTGATCATTTTCTCAAATGCATCGCAAAACAAGGCAAACTGTGAGCGCAATTTTACTACCACACTTCCGTCATGAGTACATTAGCTTCAAGTCTGCTTACAACACACAGTGCCAACAAAAAAATACTTAATTTACTATCGATGTGGGGCAAACCCAGAGAAGGTGATGATGTCTAACACAGGTCAAGGGGCTGCGATAAAAAAATGACAAATTCACAACTGTTGATTGATAAGGTCGTACCCAATGGCAGACTGCTTGGCGCCCAGACTGCCCCTAAGCCCAGACCGATTCCTTCATCATCTCTGACCACCACGCAAGGGGTCAATTTAATTTGTTTCTCCCATGCTTTGACTGACAAATTGGGCCCAGGATGCCCGCCCCACCATTGACCTTGACGCCACCTTGAACTGCCCCCAATTTGACCTCGGGGTGTGGATCCCAATTGGCCTTGACAGCGCTGTCGGCGTGGTGACCCGGCCGGCCACTAGGGGACGCTGCAGGCAACCTGGGTCCTGAGCCACTCAATTGGTTCACAACAGCTCGGGAGCGGGCCAAGAGAATGTCAGTCTAGTCATTATTCCATGGCTAGCTCGCCCCCAACCCGCCTATCACTCATCCCTCCATCGAGCCATTCAAATCAATAGCAATAATGGCTTGGATAATATTTGCCATTGTCAGGCCGGGCAGACCCACTTTTTGCTTTGTGTGCCCATGCCGGAGACCAGTGGTGGAGCGGCCTGGGCAAATATGCACCCGCTGCCTATCATTACAAGCAGCCTTTCACTCCCGCACGATTCGCACATGCTCAATTTCTCCTCCTGCGAAACCTGCCCGCTCTGTACCAACCCGGTCATATCCAATTCTCCCACCCTTATTTCTGGCGGCTTTTGGCCGGTGCAACCCCTCCTTTTTAGCATTATTCCGCGGTAGCAAGTGTAGGCCTGGAGGTGGTATATTGAGGAGGGTGTGAGAGGGGGGCTGTTTGGTTGTTTGTTTGTGGGAGCCATTACTGTAACCACTGGGTGCTGAGGGTACACCTCCTCCCCTGTCCACCCCACCAGTCACAACAGCCTATTACTGTGGGGAACAACCTGACAACACCCAACCAACCTCCTACTTGGCTGGGCACCACCAGTAAACACTAGCACATCACTAGGGGCTGTTACCGTCACCCCCCATTAAGTATGGGTCTAGGGAGGAATTGCCAAACAATATAGTGTCATTTTCTGCCTCCCATCTGACCATGTATCACAGGAAGAAACCTCCATTATATCGCAAAAAGCGTCCTCAGCAAACCCTACAATGGACGACGTCCCAATTGTATGGCTAATTAAAGAACCATAACATGACCGTGTATTTGAATACCAGCATTTGTCAATGCAGAGATTCCATTATGCATGAAATGTGTGTCGACCGATAAAACGGTTTACACTTTAGATCACACACTACTCCATTTGTGTGCAGTAGAATCATTTCTCAATTACTACTCGCTGTTTGATGTATGGCAGGGGGTGAGTAGTTAGATCACTACTTCGTTATCAGCACTTAGATATCCATTTTTATTTTAAAATTGGAATAAGAGGGGGGGGGGACTATTTAGGGCTAAAGTTTACGTCGAATTCCTTAATTGTATAATTGTATTCAAATGTCATACATGCATACTCGATTATATAGCAATTTCTTCGTTATCAGCACTTAGATATCCATTATTGTTTTAAAATTGGAATAAGAGGGGGGAACTATTTAGGGCTAAAGTTTACGTCGAATTCCTTAATTGTCTAATTGTATTCAAATGTCATACTTGCATACTTGTATTATTTCAATGACATTTTTCATAAATGCTATGCGTGTTTCCAAACAAAGAATACCTTTACTCCTCGGTTTATTCATGCCAGGGAGATATAAAGAAAACCCCGAGTTGCAGAATGCCTGCGAACCCTACTGAACGGTACTGTTAAGTAGCCCCTTGGGTCTTACCTGGGAGTGAGTACAGGGACTGCATGGAGTAGGGGGGCGGGAAGAGGTAGGCTGGGCCCGCCGACCCCGCATGGTGGTGGTTGTAGAGGTTATTGAGCGACATGACCCACTCACAGCCACTCACACCAGCTCCTAGACCAGTAGTAGCCGCCGCAGTTGGGGCAGTAGTAGCAGTAGTATTGGGTACATCCAGGGTGGACCGCTCGCTCCCGCTGGTAACAGTGGTAAGATCCTAGCTTGTAGTAGAGTGGCTCCTCCTCCTCCAGTGCTGTGCTCCTGCGGGTTTCAGGCCATTCCGGGTGCACTTATACATTTTAGATGACCTGGCTGGTCGGGTTGAGGGGGGACGTAACCTGGCCTAGTACTCCTCCCCTCACAGATCGATCTCGCTTGTTTCAGGCCTGCTGTCTGATAAATATTGAAATATGGCACTGGCCTGTGCGGCGGCTCAATACCTCCTTGCACCTTGGCCAGTAGTGGCTGTAGTGGTTGGGGTGGGGGTCGGGTTGGGGTGTTAGTGCAGGACAATGCTGTTCTAATACTCCCTGAGAGGTAAATCCACAGAGCTGCTCACGAGTAAATATGAGAAACTCAAACAGCAGTTGATTATTTTAGGTTAGTGCAAAGTCACACTGTACTTTCCGATCGTTTGTGTGAGTTACAAAATTGTCATTTCTGGGATATAAAAAGATCCCTCTCCGATTTAGTAAATTCCTGAAGAGGGAAGTTATCAATAGCATATATTATGTGAATATTTCTTCCGCACATACAAATGCACAGTGTAAATTTTAAAGTTGCAACATAATTCCATTCATTTGTCTGTTTTTTTCAAATCTCCAAAGTATAATACTACTAATAAAAATCCAACGTTATCATTATAACCAAAGTGCTTTAGATCAATCCAGGCAGAGGAGTTTGATCCCCGCACCTCCCACGTGCAAGTATAATCCCACCCAGAGAGCGTGTGTAGAATGCCAATAAGGGGGTGTCAGTTAGGGCTCATCAGTGCACCGTCTCCCTGGGCTCCCGGCCACCTGGAAGCGGGGAGATCACAGGGCTCTCCCCGCTCACTGACACTACTGAGTGGGGAGATCACTCAGGTCGTGGCCTTTGATCCCCGCACGGCCCCTCCCCGCCTCTAATTCTCCTCCTACACGCAGGTGGTCGCCGCCTCTTTATGTCTGCAGCCCCGAACGCCTCAATTCTGTGAGCGACGAGCTGTTAGATTTTTCTCTTTAAAAAGAAAAAATGCTCCCAGCTACTCACAATTTAGAGTCAATACCCTGGGAACAATATGGGCAGAATGTGCCAATGGTGATGTTTCTGTTCATCTCCTGTCAATTGTTCACAGAGAAATTGTTGCATATATATTCTTCTTAAGTCGGATTATGTGTGCACCGATAGGTCTGTGCTCCCGGTGCCGGATGACGCCTTATAGGTCAGAGTAACTCGGATTAACTCACAACAGCTCACACCGAGGTAGAGCAGGATTATCACACCTCCAGGATGCTCACACTGCCCTAACCCTGTAGCAGCACTAACCGCCCTTCCTCCTGCTCCTTATCCTCCTGCTGCCACTGTCTCCTGTGCCAATCGCCAAACATGGGATCAATACCCATGGCAACCATATCCATGACAACGAGATCCATGCCAACAAGGCTAATCCTCAACGAGCCGGGCTGCTGCCACCGTGAAGAGAGGGGAAGAGACAGGCGACGGGTGGTGGTTGGTGGGTGGTTGTTGGCCTACAGAGGGGCTCAGGCTTGGGTTTGAGAGCAGCTCAGACCACTGGGTGTATGCCATACAGCATTGTGCATTGCTCTTGCTGTATCCACTGGTGGTGGTAATAAATAGTAACGATAGTAGCTATAGCGAGGGAATACTTGTCCCAATTCCCCTTATACAGAGTCCGCAGCCGCGCGTAGTAATAGTAGCCGAGGTGGTCCCCCAGGTCTGTAATGGCAGTGTCCCTGACGCGACCTGCTCTCACGCTGATGCCCAGCCGCCGTGTGAGCTGCTCGCTGTTGGCGGCGCCCGCTGCTGCTGCTGCTGGCGCCAGGCGCTACTACTCCTGCTGCTCCTCTAACTGCTCCTTCCCCTACTGCTAACCACTCACCCCTCTCCCCGCCCCACTCACAGACATGGAGGTGTCGCCGTGTGGGGAAGGTAGGGGTGGGGTGGGCGGGTCGGTGAGTGGGTGGGTGGGCGGTTAGGTTTGGGGTGTGGTGGGGAGAATTGAGGACAGTGTGAAGGTAAGGAAGTGGGACAGGAATGAGGGGGGGGATAGGGAAAGAGGATGACAAGTATGGCTGCAGGAAAGCAGGCAGCGGGAGACAGGCAAAGAGGCAGGGTGGATGGGTTAATGGGTGGGTTGGTGCACGGCCACTGTAAGTAGGGGTCGGGAGGAGCGGGGGGGCGGCTGAGGAATGGGCCGGGGTGAAGGTTTAACTGGCGGGTCCTGATCCCTCCTTGCCGACCCCGCCTGATGCGATGATGGAATGATCCTGGGTGAACCGCTCCGAGCTGCTCGGAGCTGCTCGTTGGCTGTCAGAGCAGACCCCGGCCTTTTTCCCGCTAGGATCCCTTGCTCCCTAGACATTCAGCTCTCACAAAAATACTTCATGGATCCCCTGCCTCTACCCGGTCTCCCCTGAGACCTCTGGCGACCTCTGGATCCCTGAGTGACCTGCGCTGACCGCTAGATGATCCAAATCGACGTTTCTATGCTCCTCCGACGGCCGCGGGAGGGTGGCGGCGGCGGTGGTGGTGACGGTGGGGGGTAGTGCGATAGGGGCTGCCATGCTAGTTGGGTATGTGACAGGGAAGTGTTGTCAGTGGCTGTAGGCCGCCAAACATCCCTATGGAAAAGGCACACGGAAATAGAAATGGCGGAGGTGGGGTCGTGGGATGGGTGGAGTTGCAATGTGAACGGTAAAAATTAGGAAGATCTGGGAGAACATACATGATACGTTGAGTTCCAATATACTATTTAGAAGTGCATTAATGAAAGTAAATTTGTCAGAATGTTAAGGGAAATCTTTAAAGGGCCTATATATCGAAGGGCAATACAAAATCTTCAACCAAAGCAGATTTATTACTTGGTCATTCATAAGAATCTGATGGCAATCCAATGGTCTTGCGATATGACCTCCGTCTCGCTTTATTCAAATTCATAGCTCAATATTGGTATTCCCATGGCTCTAATAGCTCTACGTATGAACCGACGACGGTAGTGGATCTTACGGCCACGGGGGAAGGTGGCGGTAGTGGTGGAGGGAGGGAGGGAGGAAGTAGGGGAATGGATGAGCCTCCCCCCTCCCGCCTGGTGTAACAATAAAGTGGTCCTACCCCGCCAACAGGACAGCGCGCCGACCGATCCTGATCTAATTCCCGATCCCTGACCCCCGGACAGCTGCTTCTGATGCTCCCACCACCTCGGCTAAGCCAGCTGCCCGCCCCGCCTGCTACTACTCCCCGCCAGGCGCCTTACCCGCCTGGTGCGTCGGATGCCTGCGGTACTTTATCCATATATATACTTGCTGTGGGGGTTGCCAAGTATATCTAATGCTATATTTAGTTGGAATAAAACAAATCCGTAGCCGTTCGAAATGGTGTAATGATGCAAATATCGCTAAAGTGTTATCCCATAAATCTTTATGATTCAAATACTGCAAAGAGGAGTGTCGTTCAGCAATGTTTTTATTATTGATAATTTTCTTTTCTTTTCCTATTGTAAACTGACTATCGTTTATTTTCCATCTATACCGCTTTGTCACATCCAAGGTCCACATTGGAAGCCACACAACGCCATTTCTTTCACGGGTTGTATCCCTTCTTGAGACAATCCTTTTTTTCCATCCTTTGCCGCTCATGCTTCCTCCAGGACGTCAGGCCTTCCTCGTCCTGCTCCTTTCACCATGTGCAGCCCCTACCGCCTGCTATGCCCTGCCACTACAGTTGATGTAGGCCCGACGCTGCCTCTGAGAGCACATGCTGCAATTGCCTCGGCCGAGGTCGCCACCAATGGGAGAGCTTTTTCAACATTTCAGTTTGGAGCGAGTTTTTTGCAGAGATCATTTCAACCACGTGACGATGGCAATTCAGGTCAGCTTGGTTATATGGTAAGGCAAAGGGATCAGTTTAAAGTTTGAGCATTCAGTGACGGACATGAAGCATTCGAATGTAAGAATGAAGGCTGGGTTGCTGGTTGTAACGATATGGGGACGAGGCAGCTCGCCGCATATTGCTTAATACCACCATCCCATTGGCGTCATGGAACCCACTTGGGGAAAGGCTACAATTAGGAGATCGATGTGAGGGTTGGGCATCAACGGTGGAGGTAGGGGTTTGGGTCGAGGTCGAGGTAGGTGCAGTGCAGCAAAGTGAAGCATAGCTCCACTGTGTTAAAGCTTTGGAGAGAGGGGAGGAGGATTAAATAGGGTAATTTGGAAGGGAGGGGTAGGGGAATGGAAGGACTGATGATTGGATCGGCTATACGCTGACTTAGCAGAAGCTAGATAAGAAAAGGTTGAGAAGGAATATCTCCATTCTTCATGATATGATACCCTGAAAATAGAAATCATATCTTCGGGAGCAAATCAAGACAGCAGCAATATTTATCTGGGCATTTTTAAAACTGTGATATTTCGTGCACAGGGGAGACAATTCTACACACACCCCAACTAGACCTGACGGTGGTGGGGGAGGTGGAGGTTCAGCGAACCCACCTCGGGCAAAGTGCCAGGCCGCGACCTCCCGGCGTGTCCTGCAGTCATCACATACCGAGTGCCATATGCAGTAACAGACTGGCGGGAACCAGTGAGTACTAAGTGACGGGCTGATGGCGTTTGTGCCGGTCGAGTGAGTCACTCAGTGGTGTGTGAGCAGGGCCATTCTGCTCACAGATAGCTCCCTAATCCCATATGGGTCCCACGTTCCCGGGCTGAGTGAATCTTCCTGGTCAGGTACCCTTTATACGAGGACTCCAGTGTGTTGTGGGTATGCCATTCGGATGGTTTTTCTACCATGTATGACCATTTACATTTGAGTATTAAAGATTTCAACCATTGATATACTTTTTTACTGTGTATAACCATGGACTCTTCATGCGTAAATTCAATTTTACCAAGCTATCAGAATTATGATGACTCTCAGACTGTCGGTGAAAACAGAACAATCATGTTAACATACTGATGTCCTTTTGCCTGTGGACAAATATATACACATATTGACTCAGGTCTTTTTTTATCAAGGGTCACCAGGAAATTAACAAATTAAATAGTAAAATGTTATATTTACTTTTCCATAAAAGACAAATCTCTCCTCTCCGTTTAAAATGAGAAGGGGTAATATGGGTTTGACTTACTAAATTCAAAGTACTTTAATTCATCTGCAAGAATGCATGAAAAAAAGGCATGTTAACAGTGTACCAAAACAGTAAAGGATATACAGAGACTTAAAATACAAAGTGTGAGGGAGGCCTTCAGCATGTCTACAGTGCCTCTCTGACGGTCCCTGGTCAGATAGAGTCGGTCCTCTGATTATACTGACCCCCGGCCGCCCTGGAGGACCTGGGCCGACCCCTGCAGGTCACCTGCGACTTCCGGCCATGATCCTCCTACTCCAGTGACCTTTTGCTGGGCCTCTTTCTTTATGGCTGTGTACTGTATAATAAGAACTGTCTCTTAGTGGGAGGCAGATATAGGACAGGTAGAACACTCAGAGTAAAAAGAAGAGCATTTCCTTGTCACCTTATGCCACTGAATGAATATTGCTTTACTCAATTAGTTTTGTGTGAGTATTTGACAATAAATTGGGCTGCTCATTACTTAAAATGGCATTATTTGACCAACATATGGATAAAGAAAGTACAGATCAAAACACATGGCATTCGACCCATAATGAAGATCAATAACATGTGAAATTAATTTCAAGTTGATCCAATTTCCTAAACATTTTTCCAGGTCGTTTTTATTTGATTGAACTGTGCCCACGAGCTTCCCGACGCATGCGCAGGTCGCTCTGGGAGAGTGTTTCCGCTGTCTGTCGAAATGAGGCGGATGGGGGTGGGGGGGGGAGGTCACGCAATGCCCCCTGGTGGAGACGAGATTAATTACGACAAGGAGGGCGCTGGGGGAAGAGACGCAGCCTATTTACACCTCCACGGTCCCCTAGGACCGGCACTGGGGGTGGTGGGTGGATCCCAGGGTGGGTGCTGCCACTCATCGGGTACCAAAAGATGGGGTCCAAGATTCGATAAGTTTTGTATAAGCGCTATGATTTATATGTACAATTCATTTTTGTAAAAGCGCCCAAAGCAAGTTATAATTCAATATTGATTTTAATGGTATGTATGATAGATGTTGATACAATACATATCAAATAGTTAATTTTGGTGTCCATCAGCCTGACGATTAAGAGTCTAGATTTAGTGAGAAGGTTGCGTAGGTTGGTCGTCTATATACTGAACGTGAAGGATTCATCCCGTGTCTATTTAACCCAACTACTATCAGCAGAAGCCGTAAGACCTCCCCAGTGTACAGAATGATCTATCCTACTTCCAACGTTCGTCCCACCCTGGGGCTTCTGATAAGGGCCCTCAGTGTCGGATATTATAGTCGGTATAGAAGTGGATCACTCTGTCAGCTGATATACGTGGTTGTAGATTATATTGTGTCAAATTGAACGGAAGTGTATAAAAAAGGTTTTGAGTACAACAAACATAATGTTCGATGTCTTCAAGGCTAATTAATGACACTGCTGTTTGTTTATGCTATGTGGGAAAAGAAATAATTTATCTTGAAACAATATAATTGGGCCATTTGCTTATTTGTATTGTATCTCAGCATACTGTAGTGCAGATTATCATTCCAGTGAACACTTCAACACCACTTCAACTTTAAACAAGGTTAAAAATGTAACAGAATTTTTTTTTTAAAAAAGTACATTCCTGACTCTATCCAGCACCCGGTGCTTGTGCACCACTATCAGTCACGCCACCTCGCGGGCAGACCCTGAACCTAGCATGTCCTCTCAATCCCAGCGGCGTCTCCACAAAAAGGAGGCGCGACCTTCACCTGCCCATGGGGTCAGGTTCAGGGTCAGAGGTCAAGGGCCAAGGGTCAATGTCCTGTAGTTTTGGCACGCTGCCAGACCAGGGACCCGCAAGGTCTCAGCACAGTAAATTCTGATCTTGGCGCCACTGGGAGCTAGTGCACGGATAACATCAGAGTGTGGGACTACAGCGTCAGTTTGTAAAGAATGGGCTGTTTTTACGTATGTGCTTCTGATTTGTCATTGCCTTCATTTTCATCGGGTTCAATTATCAAAGACCAATATGGTAGTAATGACTGGAGTGAATCGTGCACAACTTAATATGTGTGAATTGTTCTAAATGGAGAGGTGCTCTGTATACGTGTAGTCCCAACCCTACCCCGAAAAATTCATAAAGTATGACTGATAAAGGTACGTCTTACATCAGGCCAGAAGGGATGTGAACAGATTCTATCCCACAGTGTTGTAGTGGCCTACAAATTCAACTTTGGCCATTTTGAATAACATCAATTTTCTCAAAATCAAAGCCCTTGGTTTCTAAAGCTGCTTGGGATTTAAAGAAATTCAGACCATGAAAGGCTTGTCCCGTGAGGCTTACCTCCCCTAGGGAGCGTCTTGACTTACCAACTTCCCTTTCACTTTAGTACCCAGGGCACATCTACATAGAGACCCTACAGACCCAACCTGCCAGTTCCGCTGACTCAGCAAACAGCTAGATCACACTCCTACTGACTAATCAGTATTCACACCCAACATGTTGGGGTACGTGACTCCAATACCAAACCCAAGATGTACGAGATGCTCTGCAGTCACCCGGGCTGTGCTTTGAACTGATGAACGTCTCAGGAAAGATTAATACTTCATACTTTAATTTCTGTGAGTGTAAAGGCCGGCAGTATTATCTCTTATCTTAAATATATCTCAAAACAGACACTTGTAATAATTATATATTTATGTAGACGTACACTCAAGCACATACTAACCACATCTCTCAGCCCACAATCCTGGCCGTCCGTGTCAAACAAGACCGTATAGTAAGAAAATTGTAAAGCAATGCCCTTATTATGTCCTCGTAGACCTTTGATATCAGGATCACAGGGTCTTATGGGCTCACCTTTGACTTATATCTCATAAGGTCTGGGCAATCTCAATACAATCTGCTGCACGTTGCCCGAAGGAAGAGGATGTCAGAAATCAATGTTCCCCGAGTAAATCTTCCGTCCGCTAGGCTGGTCTTGGTAATTCCGCTCAAATTGCATTACGTCTGTTACTGTCTCAGAACAGTGCCTCCTTCCATTCAAAGTTTTTAATGGTTAATACTAAATCTGATTGATCACCAGAGCAGTTATAGTCAATCGCCATGAACAGGGTCCCATTTTGGTATGCTACTTACAATAAAGAAGGCTACGATACATGAGTGTTCGCAGTAGGGGTTGCCAATATCTAATAAGAATACCGAATTGATAAAAGCCTGGTATTCTCTCCATACGGATAACTATGAATGATTAGTGACTTCAATGATAAAACAACTTGCGAAGTAATACTGAAGAACGCGAGATAAATACGCCCGGATACATCTCCCATTTCTCTACTACTTACGAAATTTGGGTTTGGAAAGACGATAATGATGAAAGGTAAGGCGTTATTGCATGTACTATAATCGTGCATAAAGACGAAGATTCAACCACTCAGTGCCATCATAAACTGTTTCACAGTTACGAGAAATAAACCAATGTGCTCTATACATACTCGGGAAGGCTCGACAAATATCATATGACTCGAATATGTGATATAAAAAAGGTCATAGTGACAGAACTCCTTGTCAGTGAGGTGTTAAGTGGGAGCCCCAGTTGGTGATGTCAGAACAAGTCACAGAGTGATGAATGGATAAATATATCAGCGGGGCACCATACCGCCATCTATAATGCAGGCCACAGGGAGGGGCCGCTGTCAAATACCCCGGCTCACTTAGACGCCCACAATCCAGGCTGATCAATCTAATCAAACTACTAGGCCTTAGAAAAAAATCGACAAGCGTAAATTTCACAATATGAGACTGCTCATGTGTGGTAAGAGATCGTGGGTTGTGGCTCGCTCTTAAGTTCATTGTACTGTGCATGTACATGGTCACGTTGAATTGAATGTCAAAATTGTACTCTCTGATTGGTACAATACATTTTGAAAAAATGTTAACTCCATTGTATACGTTGTTGCCCCTTTGGCAATAGGAATATCTATTTAATTTTTAGTTTTCTCTTTTACATTTGGAGACAAAGGCCCGCCCCAACTGGCTGTAACTCCCACCCTATTCAGCCCCGTCCTCAGACATGGAATTCAATATTGGCCGACCGTGCGGTGACTGACCCTGTCCCTGTGATCTGAAATGAGTATACGCTCTGGGACAGACTGGTGGGGAGGAGTCTGCAAAGGGTGGATCCTAGGAGGGTATCATTCAACATTTAGATATGACTTATGTGATGAAAAGAAACCATTATAGTTGCCATTATCTTCATTAAAAACTAAATTATAGCAGTGTAATTGATATGGTTCCTGTGGTAATGCTCAATCAGATCTAATCGCTTTATATTTCCCGTGACGCCGTGAATAGCTGTGGCCTCCGTATCAAGTGCGTAATATGTCCCCCTACAACTTAAGGAACGGCCATCTACAACCAAATTCGTTGTTTATATCTAATAGTATTCCACATTGTCAGCTTAGGAAGACCAGATTCCACAGCTGATTGTTGTCAACGTTAGAGCACCGCTCTCCTTCTCCTACCGCCCTTATTTCCCTCAGGGAGGTTGCAGTGGGTTGAGACGAGAGCAGAAGGGGAGTGGACTCTCTCACACAAACCCCACCCCCACACAAACCCACCCACACCCCCACACAAACCCCAGGCCCTGGGGCTGGATCGATCCCTAACCACCACCCCCACACCCCCACCCACCCCCACTCCCCCTCCATTAGCACATCACACGGTAGGTGGCGTGCGGCACAATCACAAGGTCAAGGTCACCTGTGTCAGGGTCACGGTGGTGCAGGGTCAGGGTCGCGCGGGTCGCCACATCAAAGTCGCCTGTGGCTTGGTCGGTGGACTTTGTCGCACAGGGTTGCGATAAGGACGCGACCATGTTGGGAACGTGGGAGGGTGGACGGTTGGGAGGGATAGGGATTGTTGGACCGGGAGGGAGGGCGTGGTGGTTGGTGGATAAGGGGAAGACCGAGAAACCAGATGAGGACATGAATGCTTTTAACCCTCACCATCCTGCTTATATAATGTGAAAAGCAAACAAAACACACACAGAAATCCTAAATCAAATAACATTATTTTGAATACATTTTACAGAAATGTGAACATACAGAATGAGATATATTTCCGTTTCTATGGGAAATGCCCTTTTTAACACTGAGATCGGTGAGGGTCAGGTGCTGGGATCTCCGTGTTAAATCCGTGTACAGTATGCCGGGTGAGGCGGTGGTGGTGGTGGCTGGTTAGAGGGCGGGCGTCACTGAGCCGACTAATGACTCTCTGAGCAGTTCCCAGCAGCTCCCTGAGCAGCTCCCCTCGGTGGTGGAGCCACACGCCAGCCCGCCGTCTATTATCATATTAACCAGCCGACCGGCGAGAAGAGCGGGTAGGGGCGGGGGGATAAGGGGAGGGGGTGAGAAGGGAGAGGGGGTAAGGGGAGTGGGTGAGAGGGGAGGCAGCCCTGGAGGCGGGGGGGGGGGACAGCTACTGACGAGCATCTCCCCTTGTATCCCAACTGCTCCCTCTCTCCTTTTTATGGTCGAGCCCTATCTACCTCCATTTATCCCTCCATGTGCCTCCTTCCAATCTCGTCTTTTTTTCCTTCCCTACATACTTATATACTTTTCCTTCTGTCCTTTAATTTAAAGTTACTCCTATTTGCCTCACCTCTTCGTTCTACCTACCATCATCCAATCCCTCTATTATATTTATCTATGTATGATATCAAGCTTTCTTCATTTTGTCTTCTTGTGTTAAAAGCTCTTACGACCCTCATTTTTATCCCGTTTCTCCTATACCCCTACACCCATGATGAAGCCCCTCCCCCGGGCCCCTCCTCCAGCTCCCTCCTGGGTCTCGCGTACTACTACTAAGCCTACTACTACCACCGCCAGCAGCACCAGCGGACATCCCCTCCCTTCCTTCATGACAAATAATCAACATCTCGCCGACCACCAGCGACGTTCCTAATTAGTGAAAACAAAAGCCCCACATCAGTGGCGGTTGCCATGGAGACGGCAGTTGCCATGAAGACTACGGCAGGTTCGCAGCCCCTTGCCCCGTGCAGACAAAACCTTATCACCCGACTCAAACGTTTATTTCAACGTTTGCATACCAATATTTATTTAGACATAAACATCTGAACCTTTCACGTCCATCAGTCAAAACTCTGGCATGGAAATCCTTACAAAGTACGATAATCGATATTGAATAAGTATTTTACAGGAAACAGGATATTTTGTACCAATACAAAGATAATGTACGATTTGATTATTATATTACATTCTCCTTTATTCCTCTATTCTTGGAAAAGAAAAACACCTCCTACGCTCAGATATTACACTTAATTGCACTAGCAGTATCTATTCGTTGGGCATGTGTGGTATTTGGTCTATTGAAACCAGGAAAAACTGAATACCCGTTAAATCAGCGATGGATGTCCCTTCCTGACCCACGGCTATTATGCCGTTTGCCTACATGTGAACACAGAACATTATTAAAACTCCAAGTGACGTCCATCAGGCCGATATGGCGACAAGCATATGACGCCGTCAACTCTCATTGTCAAAAGGGGGAGGAAAAGGGGAAACTATGGATAATTATGAAGACTTGCTTACCCTCTATCGACCACTGAATAACAACTGGTCTCCTTTTATTAAGAGGATTTATTTACATGTATAAAATTGCAGGTTATTTTGCCAGGTGGGGCTTTTAGCGGAGCTGAGTATCTTCCGCCATGGTACCTACTTCCATGTACTGGCAGTTCCTACCATCTTCCACTCTGGCAAGCTGTTGTACACATTTGAAACCCAGTCAAAAATATCCTCTGCCTCTCCTTTCCTTTTCAACCTCACGCCCATTGCCCTGTATCCTCCCACAGGCCTAAAACATAGCCCACCTCCCGCGCCGCGCCCCCTAGTGGTTAAGTAGGGGGCAGGTCACCAGGGGGCAGCTCGGGAGCAATAAGCGAGCAGCTAATGGGGCCGGGTCACGTGGCCTAGGGGCTCGCGGCGGCCATGTTGGCTGCAATAAACAATTACCGTCGTCGGTCGGCGCGTCCCCCGTCTCCCACATTGTCGTTATTAGTTCGCGCCACACAAGCATGGGGGCGTCCGTGTCGCCACTATGCCCACGTGACTGCAACGGTGGCGCGCTCAAACTAGGATGGAGATCACTTCCGACTTTTGATTTTTTTCAACTATCTTTAAGAAGAAAGAGAGTTCTAGTTTTTCTGAATATAGAGGCTTTTCAATATTCTGTCGATAGATCCGTTCTTATTATGATTTACGTAATGATATGAAGCTTCAGTCACCCATCTCAAAGAAATCAAATTTACTTCATATAAAATCCAGCATTACAGTGCAATCAGTCTCCTAAATTCCTCATTCGGAATCCATATCCGATGTGTTGGATTTGCAAGTAAGATATGGAATCTAAGGTCGTTTTGGTTGGCTAAGGTTTTTCGTTGCTCTGCACAGTTGCAGCCAAGGTATCGCCCGTGTATTGCTCCACCCCCTAAGTCTATAGTTACGTCACAGCGAAGGATGTACAACATAGCAAATAACGACGTCCTCACGGACTAAATACCATAGTGCATACAGCTTGAGAAGGGGACATGGTGACCAATGGCGCATGCTCCATGACCCTGTGATATCACTCTCTTCAGAGGTCCTAGGCCCCTGGTCCGACGCCCTCATCGACACAATATGTAGGGGAGAGGACCAAAATGCAAACCAGTCTTCTGGTATGTTCGTCGGGTGTTAAATGCAATCGGCCTATCCGAGGCCCTAGATACACTACATCTTTGATCCCGATAATGCGCTTATGATTTCTAACTTCACGATTAGTATAATCTGTTGTGATCAAATCCAACATAAATCAGAGTATCCTCATAGACTTACCAATAATGTTAAGTTCAGAATTCGAATAAAATGACTTCCCTAACCCCAGAGTAATATTTTATTGTTATAGAAAACCATGATGAAATTCCACAGTCAATGTAGTATCTAATTTTGGAAACATATTCCTCACCAACAATACTCCTATTTATTAGAGCTATGTCCATATGTACCGAATGAGGGCGGTGCACGTCCGTCAGTTTGTCATCTGCGGGGGTCAGAGGGTAATGGGACTGTACTGAGAGGTGTTGTGGGGTGTAATCATGTTGTGCCAGGAGGGGAGATCACAGCACTGGGCCACGTTATTACCAGGGTCTGTGGGCGGGGGACACGGTCGGGCAGGGAGAGTTGGAATAGAGTAGACTGCAAATGCACTACACTCCCCTATCGGTCAATGTGAATATTCTACCACCCACGAAATTGGCATTGATATGATTTCTATGTTTATAGAGCAATATTTCATACTTTATGCATTCATACCAGGACAGTCCAAGTTTTATTTCTATTTCGAACATTTAAATTGTGTTTCATAGCAGTCAGAACCTTGCCACGCTTATTAGCGTGCAATATATATTTTTGGGGGTCATAATTATACAATGGGATTTTGCATTAATGCCCATCATCAAAAACAATTCCGGGTTGGGGGGCATTGCGATCTAACCCTCATCCATCATTTTCTAATAATGACTCCTCCATTCCTATATCAAATTACTGATCAATCCACATCCTACATACACTCATCCCTAAATAATAATGTTTATCATTCTGTGATAAATCAGTTACAGAATGTAACCAACGCTGTCTTGGCGAGAAGGGGTTATCCGTACTTTACACACTCCTTCATTCTGTACACATTTTAAAGAGAAATCGTATTATTATGACATTACACTGACCTGGCATTTACACCACTTTTCATTTCATATTGGCCACAATTTTTAGGCAGTCATGATCTCAGTGATCGCGATCGTTCTTACGAGTATACATCCCAGTCACCAACATACAACATTCCCTGCTATTTTTCTGGTGCTAAGAGACCATGCTCAGGTATCAAGGATATCCTACTGGGTACCAGTGAACACAGAAAGCCTCATCTCCAGGCCCTGGCCTCTGTCACTCCCTACCACACCTGATCAGCACGCACTGTCAACCACCACCCTCAGGGGTCACCAACCCATGACCTTCATCTGACCTAGACCTGGACATATCACTATATTAGAATAGTCCCAAAATAGCCCCGTCTCTGTATTCATATAAAACATTTGACGTTATTGACTTTGCTGACCTTGTTTTGAGTATGAACTGAGAACAGAATAATTGTACCGGTACCAAGCATATCCCTCCGAATTAAATTCGGAATCCGTGTGGAAAATATTCGTAATCCTGGCAATATTTAGAATGATTAGAACGTTCATATTAATATCTGAACAAACTGTCATTTAAAAAGTATGTGATATCTAGACTTCCCATTCTATTGAAGATGTCTGGAGCTTCCCCAGCTGCCTAAATCAACCCCAACAAGGCAAAATGTAAAAATTGTTTAAAATGTCAAAATATCTTTAAAATCGTTCAAGAAACATATTTTCAAAATCCCGAATCTCTCATTGAGCTATACGTCGAGCCAGAGGCTAAAGTTACTCTCTCTGGTCAAGCCTAAATCCTCCAGCAGCCTGGTTTAAATAGTGTCAATAGGAGAGAGCACAAACGGCAACGCCCCCTGGTGTCTCCTCGTGAATCGATATGAACTGAGACGCCATCTACAGACAATCATCAATTTTGAAACCAGTTCAGGTGAAGTGATATATAGATCAGAACATATCCTCATGATATCAGTGCTAAGACGCTTAATTCTCTGAATGAAGAGAATGTAAAGTAGTTCTATACCATCATTTAAACGTTTTGATTGTTTTACCAGCCGAAAACCATTTAACAATGTAAACATGCACTTCTGATTCAGATACATTTTGTATAGGCCATGTACTTTGTATTATTCAAAATACTCTTATATCTATTTATGCAGGAGGGAACGAAGAAGTATTAAGTCCACATAAAAATAGCCTAAATGGAATTGTTCAAAAATGGAACTCATACATCCCGATATTGATAAAACAACTGCTCCAAGGACTTGATGCACCTTCATATAGAGCCCCCATTTTCTCTTTCCAGATTTGAGACGATTCAAATACCATTATAGGCATATTTCCCATACAGAACAGGAAGATAAATACACTAGGTATGATCTAACCTTCACTGGAGGACTCCCGGGCCGACTCATCCTGGCTGTCCGACGACTGACGCGACTCCTGGCGCTCAAACTTGGACCTCTCCGCCTCCTTCCCGCGTCCATCTTGATCCTGGAGTAAAAAGAAACAAATTGTGGGTGTAAGTCTGCATCGATGGATAAATCGTAAATAATGTCATCCAGTTTGCATTGAAATTGAAAAAGAGAAATCCAATTAAAATTGGGTTAAGAGAGGTGAAGTGTCATGTAACTGTCTGCGGCACCTCCTCTGGAGGCGCCGTTTTTTAATAATATGGCCAAAAGATATGTGCAATTTATCCTCCCTCCATCCCACATCCCCTCCCGCTATTTAATTCGGAAACTGAAATAAAATATATGGTAAAGATTGTACTGACAGGGAGTACTAAAGTCTTTCAAAGACATCTGAAAGACAAGATAGGGAAATAGAATATCGCATCTGAAAAATAAACCCAACTTCCCAGATCTACAAGAGCTGTAAAGAGCAAGTTTCATTCTGCGTTAGACTTGTTTATCAATAGACCTACTTCTATTTGCCACAGAGGAAAAATCCTTTCTCTTATTGTTATTAAGGCTGACAGGCTGATATCAAACTGACAGAATGTGACTTCTTATTAATATCCGTCCTATCGCTTCTAGGTACCAACTGTATTAGAAATATGAGTATACTATTCATCTAGTGGCATCACAATTTTTCTCAGCTAGTAACCATGCAAAGGCCTCATTGAAAGACCGACTCCTAAGGTGCGTATCTCTGCTAGGAGAGTGTGGCGGAAGCTGTCTGCAGCCAGGTGCATTTGGCGCAGTGATACCTGAAGGGACGCAGCTGGCAGCTATTTGAATTGCCCGGATGAGACGCAGGTGGCGCCGTGAGAGTGGAATGTTGGAACATCCGGGCTTTATAAGCTGATTCCCGGCAGGGAGTTCTTCCCAGGAACCAATAGATCATGTGGGTACCTCAGTGAACCAGTTCTTGGCTGAATCTCTATAATTTTTAGGTATAGATAGGCTCTAAGGTGAAGCAGAGAAGAACCACCCTGTATAACTGCCACAATAGAGATGTCTTAACTATCTCTATGCTGCTATGAGTTCCTATTTGGGGACTGATATGGAACCACAGGAAGAATACAGCATAACTAAGATCAACTGCTCTAATACTTTTGTCGCGTAACTTGAAATGTATGCTTGACTCTTACTAGATAAATTGTGTAAAAGACCACAGAAGAAATTACAAATATGTCCAATGTTGGTATATCAAATTGGAATAAACTCTGACCAGGATCAATTTTCTCTGATTCGAGCTGCTCTCCCACCAGACTCCACTCAGTGCTGGGGATTCTGAATCAGTGCTGCCCTCTGGATACACCCAGTAAAGTGACTTGGGTGTCCGGTGAGACTGCCCCCTGGTGTGGCTCGTGGGAAATACATTTAGAAAAAGGAATCAAAGGGTAAGGGGGGGGGGGGGGGGGGGGGCTAGGGGCTAGAGGAGATTCAGAGGAGGTTCTGGTGGTTGTTGCCGCGTGATCATTATATTATACATAGTGTGGGAGAACTGGACAGTAGCAAAGCACCTTAATGATAATTTTGTCCGCTTTTGTGTTTTTGTAGGGTCCTTTCTCCGAGACAACACATTGTTCTGCCATTTAAGCACTCATGCTTGTTTACTACGACATTAACTTGAACGGTGTACCATCAAAATGATTCTCCATCGTCTGAAATATTTCATGGAACACTTTAGATATTTGAAATGTAATGTCATCGTTTCATATAGAGAGGTGCGTCTTACAAGCCATTCCCCTGATGAGGCTGCGATATAGGTGACCCACCAAGGAAACCACAATGATATATCAGTCGCTTCAGCCCCTTTTAATTCGGCTAATCAAGCCACCAGCGCTGTACATTATCTCGGTGGAGGATTGTGAGGTGAGTCCTCCTGTGGGTCCTCCTGTGACTGATGTAGCCCTCAGCACCCTGACTGCTCTTATCACCCCACCTGGTCCCCGGCGGGGGTGGAGTGGTGTACACCTGTGTGGGGTACTACTATACGTGTAATAGTGCGGCGTCACGCACCCCAGGCAAGTCACGGAATACAACTGTACATCACTTGATGGCTGCTACATACGCGTCAGTAACTGGTCTAATGTCGAAGTTAACGTTCGACGAATAGAAGAGAATACGTTTTTTTAGTGTGAAGATGTAAATGTTCAGAACATCCTAAAGCAGGATAAATATATTGAAAGCCACTTAAAACCCTGGTTAAATATGAGAACAATGCTATACGTGGAATGAAAATCGTATAATCGGTGCATAATCAGGACTGGCATTATTGAAGATGATGCGATGGTCTTTACATTCAATATGGCATTATTGGGAGACCTTTATTTCAAGATTATATGGCCGCTATGGTTGCCATCCACTACAGGATACTTTTTTCATATTCATATAACTCTGTATTAGACAAAAATTAATTGATGATATTAACTAAATTGATTTACTTCTTCCATGATTTGCTAGCCGTTTAACCGTTTTCTGCCAACCTGCATTCATGATTTTAATTTTTTTATAGCTTGCGAGGTATGGCATACCGTACTACATGAACCTGTAGGGTGGGGCATGGAGGTAGGTTTATGTTGTGTATCACCAGACTCGGCTCCGCCCATCGCCCCACACCGTCGGTACACGTGTATAGTTAGGGGGCGGTAGCTCAGGTACAGTTACAGATAGCTTTACCTCCTAACTGTGTATGTTATGTTTTTGTTGCCACCTGTCGGCTATTTATAGTCAATGAGTGGCATATTGCGGCTCCTATTGTTGTAAAGAGCAAGTCATGTGAATACTACTATGTTTTTCTTGTTTAATGAATGGCATGGCCTATATATATTTCCAATGAAAGTAATAATTTTTGAGTTATGCATAACGATGATTTATAGCTAGTGTACCATCCTGAAGTTGACAGGTATTCATATTTCTGACGATGGCAACGAGTGGTTCAGGATTTGTGAAAAGTTTTGTGTTGATTTTTTTCTAACGTCAGACAAAGCTTTTTGAAATAAACTGCGTTAGTTGCCTTGGCCTTTTTTTATTACCTTTCTACCTGATGGGAATGCAACACACGTTTTTCACAAGAACTACTAAAAAACGAACAGCAATATGATACAAAACAATACACCACATAATCCACTATCAGACGCGGCTGGACGTCTAGGTACAAACATCAACAAACCCAAAGCTGACAAAAAGCAAAGAAGACGTGGCCGTCAACTGGCAGCTATCTCTGTCACTGCCTACCCCCGACATCTCTAACAATGTCGGATAGTGTGGTGGCACATACCGGGGGTTAGACCACTGGAGCACACTTCCTTCTCACCCCATTCACCCCTCTGGATGTGACCTGCGTCCCAACAACCTGCGTCGGGCCTTTTACAGCTTACACTACACACAGGTCGTCACAGAAGTAGGTATGAAGAAAAGAAAAAAAGATCAGGTAGAAAGAAGAATGGGAAGAAGAATGCGGTAAAAGAAAATTGGTGTCATAACACTAGGGAGCAAGCTACTGATATGCACTGTTCAACGTGAAGGCAAGTGATGAAGTATTTGCAATGAAAAACATTAGTAGGCATGCACTTGAAAATTGATATTAATTTGTTCTACACAGTTTATAGTAAAATCTGACTTCGCCTTGCCCCCCCCCCTTCCAAAAAAAGTTCTTATCCCGGCTATACATTTTTATTTTTATCAACTTCAAATGTTACTACTTTTACAATTGGCGACTGGCAAATCTGCCTAGGTCGGCTTAAATAATTAAATCAGCATTCTGTTTGACAGAACCAGATGAAAGATCTAGGAAACAAAATTACAATGGGATAATGATATCAAAAATCAATTAGTGTTTTACCCAGACAGATTAACAAGGAAAGGGTAGCACAGTGCAATCCCGGCCAAACGCAATGAATGGCGGTGGTTGGGAAAGTAATAAAAAGACACGAAGATCAAAGTAAAGGTACTCATGTCAGTGTGTCAATAGAACATGTCTGAAACTTGAAAGGAATCAATTCATACGAAATATGCAATCGGAATTCTGCTTTTTCCCCTTTCAGCCACTTCAATTCTTTTCATCAAACTTAATAAAGTTTTAACCTAAATACTTTGGGGATGATTAATAGGAAAGGGATTATTTTTTGGTCCAACCTAAGCACTATAATTGGTTTGGGGAAGAAAAAAAGAGGAGAAATTGTTTCACAAATGTTTAGTACAACAGGTGTGGGAGCTTGGGCTTATAATGGGGGAAGCGGGACAAGCTGTTTTTTTTTTATGGCTGGCGACCTGCCGCGCTGTAATTACTACTGGAAGGTACTGCTTGGCTCTTCAGAGATCCGGGAGGGGGTTACGTTGGTCTAAAACATGGCCTCCGAATGCCTTAATGGCAGGGCTCACGAAATCCAGCGTCCTGGGTGTCCTGTCCACCCCCCTAAGGGTCCAGGACACCCTGACAGGACCCTCAGGGTGTCCTGTGGACACCCTAGAAATCACACACCAATATCAACATTGAAGCAATTGGACACCCTGGTTTTATGTCCAGGACACCCGCAAGTCACAGTCTGGGTGTCCTGAGGACACCTTGCCAATTTAAAATTTCGTGAGCCCTGAATGGTCGTCCCTCTGGCCAGGTAAATGATTCAATGAGTGGAAGAGGCAGTGAAATAGGTCTAGGGAAGAAACATTGATAGAGGGAGGTATGATCGGGTATGTGTAGTTTGTCTTAGGTATTTGTGAATGTTTGAACTGCTGCTACGAATTCTGCCTGGGTTGTTTTCAGACCAAAGTTAATACCATTAATTTTGTGAAGAAAATATTTTACCAACCGAGGCTTGAAATATGTCTGCATATCTCTAACGACTGGGACATATCACTAAAACGATGAAAACAAACCAAGATACCAATCGAAGATATACTGTGCACTTTGCTAGTATGGGGTTGACCCGGGGTTGATCTATTCCAATGGATGTACCCCCCCCCCCCAATTGCATCAAACTTCTAGTAGGGAGGTTAGTGGTTGTGGTGGCTTATGGCTGCGGAGAGGGCGGGGTGGGGATGTAGTTGACGGAGGCAGGTGAGAGGAGAGGAGGGGTGCTACAGGTGTGTGGGCGGTGGGAGGTCAGTATACAGGTAAACCTGTGGTTAAAGGAGGTGAGCAGGACTATTACCACCGGGAAGGTGAAGGAGGAGGGGGGTGGGGGGTAGTTTACATTATAAAGTGGGATGCCAACACAGACTTGATAATAGGTGTTGCTCGTGATGAGCTACACCAAAGCCCAATTGTTAATAAGAGGTTTGATTATTAATATAATGTTTTGATCGATTCTATGCTATACTCAGTAGAACATACTATAATTTTGTCTCAAATTATCCCCCTCCTACATTTTTTTTTAAATCGGCATTTACTTGGTTAAAGACTTGGTTGTTTAACTTTTGGAGAAATTGTCCGATGAATGGAGACTTGCACACTAACTATTGGTAAGACCAGGAGCTATTACCATGAAGTGAATTCCACAGAGACTCCTTGTCGACTCCTTGATTTCAAACAGAGAGTGCCCCCCACCCCCATACTCTTACCCCATATCCCCAACCTTTAACCATTACATACACAGGTATATAGAGCTCACTGTAAACCACCTGCTGGGAGACTATAACTTTCTCGATTAACATCAGCCCTGATGTAAAGGGTAAAAACCGAGATATCCGAGATTACTCCTGCAAATTAGGTGGGCAACCCACAGGGAGCGATCCATAGTGTATGGCACGCGCCACTCGTCTTTTTGTATTACAGCCTCTTGAGATTGGTTTTCCCAAAGTTCTTTTTTAAGGCACAGGAAATAGGGGAGGATGGGGAAAGAATTCTTGAGAGGTTTCGCTACTGTTAAGTGACACCTCCATGTATATAACTTAAACATAAAAAACAGGATCCTTTGCAGACCTTCAGGATGGCTGTCCTCGCGTGTATAAACACTTGATGCACTAGTTGAATGGAGAACAGAATTCTATAAGAAAAGTTTAAAAAGTTAGTAAATGGGATCACCACAGGAAAAAAAAAGAATTGTTCAGAACAGGTTCCTACATTCTTCCCAGTATAGAAATCCTATACCACTTAGAAAAAGTGCCTTATTGTGTGAGATATAGATCTAGTTCAAAAGACTGCTATGATTCAGACTATGGCAATGTGAAATATGTCTGTTGATATCACGATGAGTTGGTTGTGTCCTCTTGAAAGGACCGAGAGATGGCGTCTTTGTATTTAATGAACTTCTAATGAAAAGCGGAGGGAAAGGCTGTGCCAACTTCTAATGAAAAGCCATCTATGGCCGCACTACCTCCCGCGACATCCCACTTGGTGTTTGCAGAGTGGGACTAATTACAGACTCTTTTTTTGTTATTATTTTTACCTGCCGCTTCTCTAATTAGCATAGCCAATTAATCAACCCACCACCAGGAACAACAATAACAATCGTCGAGGGGGGCCCTAGATCGGGGATCCTTGTTACTTGGTGAATTTAAGAAACTTATCCTAGTTTGCAATTATTGTACGTCAGTTAGACCTATATAAGAAGTAAATGTATGTTACATGCATGTGAATATATGTACTAATCCACATTAAAATGGTTTCAAGACATAATGCAATCGTTTTCTCCTAATTAGAAACAAGAGTTGGGAATTAACATATTCTGAAAACCAAGGGAAGCCTTGATGATTATTACTAATAAAAACCTTGAAAGAAAAGAAAATAGATGGAATGTTATCCCCAATCGCCACCAAATGTCTTTTTACTTGCCATACGCTTAGTTTTAGAAGCCAGATTTGTTTTTGGAACCTGTTGTGATCCTCCAATTTTCTTATTTCATTTGAGTCAAAGGGAGATCATGTTAGGGTAGAACAGTAAACCTTTTGGTTCGATTTACGCTTTTTACGCAAAGGAAAACAGATACATGTACTATTAAAGATGTTAGTCTCAATCGCCTCACCTACGTAAACTCAGAAAAACTGGCCTAATCTTTTTTCCGGACTTTTATTTAGTTCGTATATCAGGATATCGACGGATCCTGAATTTCAAATTATGACAACCGATTCTCGCATCACTTTCTGGCGTTTTTTATAATTGAGCGAGTTATTTTGTAGTACACGAAATACTGATGTAGTCTGTCAATAAGTATCACCCTCGTGATTACGTCCAAGATAAAAAATATGGCGCATTTTTTTTTTCTATTCAATGTGTGGCCGTTTAATAAGGAGTTGTTAGCTATACAGTGGACATGGAATTAAAATTCTTGCTTATTAACTTGACTTCCCTCGAAATGTCAAATGTCGTCGGTCCCTAAAATTTCCTGGTCTCTCGGAAAGTATAAGGTTTTAGGTAGCAAATTCAAGAAATTGAAAACTCACCGTCGCCTTTACCCATAACCAATAACTATGGGTCTCCAGCTGAGGAAGAGAAGAAGCCGAGAGGCGAAGGCGGGCGGCGCTCGGTCTGCTCGCCTCACTGCCTCCCGACTCAGCGAGCCAAAATGGCCAGGCCGGATTAAACTAAATTGATTGATTGAAGAATAATATAAAACGCATCTGGGAAAAGTGTCTATTGTCCACATGGCGCCTTCTGGTACCAGTCGATATTAATGGGGGCTGCCGAGGACGTACCGCGTCCCAGCAGTGTCCTTAATGGCGTTGCTATGGCAACAGGAAGAAGTTCACTCATGGCATCTGTGGTTTGGAAAGATCTGAATTCAATATCTTGCGCGTAGCTCAATGGGTTGTGAGAAGTCAGTTTGATTACAAGGAGGCCTCAAATTAACAAAGTGTTAAGGTTACAACCGCTATGAATACATTTTTTGCGCAATTACGTCAAAGCAAGTATCTGCTCTCTTGGAAACAGGAACAATTTCTTTCCCACCATTTATTCTGAAAGTTCTTTTCGGCACCTGAAAATTTAACGAAGACAAAGGATTCCACTTTTATACTTTGATGCATGTGCCTTTTTAAATATAGCGCCGTGAATTCCGATGAGGGAGTAAAGAAATGTTAAGATTGCATCCGTGTTTTGGACGAACATAACTCACTGAGATAAATCCCTTTCTGGATGGATGAAACGGTGAATGAATCTCACTTTTTCAGTGCGGTGAATATTAAGCCGAAAACAAATTGGCCATTAAAAAGAGAGAAGTCGTGCTAAATGACTGAAGTATAATAATAGTGGGCAGATACTGGGGAGTCAGCAATATTCTTGCTGAGGCTGTATGGCAAACAAGTGGCACTAAGTCAAAGGCTGAGTGTTGTTCTCACGACTTTGTCAGGTGTTGTCACTGGCCGAGAGAAGCCAAAGCACATGAGGAGAACCCTTTTTTAACTGCTCGCTTTGTGAGTCGTTCCCCCTCCTAACAGATGCTCACCAATGTGACGCCATGTGTAACGTCTTTGAATATCATGTGTATGGCAGTTTTGTTCTGGATATATATTCTAGGAAGTTGCACTTGTCCCGGTCCCCAATCATGTATTGTGTATCATGTAAAGCGTTTATGCCACTAGGCGATGCTGACTGGTGGGAAAATATTTTTTTATTAATTTATTAGGACGCAATGCACGCTACATACCATTTGAAAATGAATTCAAAATAGTTTCTTATGATTTAAAATACTCATAATTAACCCTAATTCCTGCTGGTGATTTTCGAAATCGCGAATAAGATTGGATAGTGGACAACATATCACGCCCTTTGGGACCCCAGATAGAATATTATCTATTGGAGTACCGGATAGTTACCAACTTTAATCCTCCCACTGGAGCCAAGTCACAATCTTTAAGCTTCTCTATCGTATTGGTAATGTGTAAAATACATTAACAAATTTTATATTAGTAAAATAGAATCAAAAAGGCAAGTTTACATTTCGACCCGAATACCCATCCGCCACACGCACACAATATTGTCAAAGATTACCTTGCAGCCCCAGATGCGCTTGTCCCGCGTTAAACCTGAGCCAGACAACAAATAGTGTGATGCTATGTTGTACTGATAATATTTAACAGTGATATGTATCAGTTCACTTAGGGTGAGGCTCAGTTAATAGCTCTTTAGTTAATGGATACATAGAACCTTTTTGGACTTCGTAATCCGCACGAAAAAGTTTTTCCTTTCTTCTGTTTTTTCTTTTGAAAAACGAAAAGGTCAAAACTCACCCTTATTGCAAGCATTATGAAAAAAATACTGTGCCCCCCCCCCCCCACACACACTTTTAAAGTAAAAACTATTTCTGTCTGCAACATGGAAATCAACAGATGTTTTTAGAAAACTCATCATGATACTATTTAATATCCTTCAGAACTGAATGCTCAACACGCATTTGTTGCTGCTACTCGTTTGGTTCACAATACGTCGGCACAACAAGGCTTAGATGTTCACACATGTCTTTCTCCCCAGCTGATCTGCATCTCGCCATAGCATGAGATCACGCGAGACATCCCCGGCGTCTACTTTTTGTCACTCTCCAAGCGGATGCTGAGTTCGCTGCACTGGGCTGGAATAGACAGATCTGTGCCTAGAGAGTGGCTTTTTCACTTACTCTATGGGAATGAGGTTCTTCTCACATCTTCAGCACAGGTGTCCCTAAAGAAGAGGTAACCCCTGGGAGTGTACTGACCTGACACCGGGTGGGTTAAAGTCTACTACTAGCCTTGGGCAAGTTTTATTTTCTGCACATTTCTAGGTTTCTTTTCCACACATTTTCATTCTGTCTTTTTCCTCCGCATAGTTGTATCTGCTCACTCCCCTTCTCTTTTCCACTTAAATACCGGAATCTGCCAATCTGTTCTCACTTTTTGACGTCAGCGGATGTGACAAGGACTCCAGGCAAAAGTGGTAAACACGTTGACATGTTTTTTCTCTGTGTACAAGCCTTAACGTTATCATTATTCCTCTTTTTCCGGTACGTAAAAATGCATGGATGATTATTGCCAATAAACACGTTTACAACTTCTCTATCTAATCCACCCAGCTCTAAAGAACTTTTTAAGTTTATACCATTGGGTTTTTGTAAAGGAAAATACTAAATCAATGTACATTATATCTATTTACACAGACAATGGTGTAATTCGTATGAAAATCCAGATTTCCAATTTGCGACATCATAAATGCACACACACTCAAGACTCTATGACCAAATGCACCCGACTTCATCACAATACGAGGATTTTTAAACCCAAAACCTGTATGAAGCACTCATCCTCTTTTTGTACTGCATTTCTTTTTTAAAATGCTTATGACCAATGTTTTGTATTCATTTTCAACTCCAGTAAGTTCATTATCAGCCTTAAGGTTGGTATGTACTCGATAAACAGTAAGAGCAGATGTGTGTGCGTGTTTTTGGGAGTCATGTTCACATAGCCTGTCGCCCCATGCTATGAACTGTAAAAGCCAAGCGGTTTGGCTCGAAGCCAGTCAACACATTGAGGGCACAAATTCAAGTAGCGGATCCAACAGGTAGTTGATGTTAAAGGTGTCTTTAACAGGTGTCTTCAAGGGGACCCTTTCATTACAATACTATGTGCCAATTTCTTGCAGGATTCCCACAGAATCGTTCATGGTTCTCCCCGTAACATCTCCATGACCGATTCTGATTTTCACAGAGAATTTCAAAGTTGTCACATGTTTAGCTCCATGCTATAAATATGCAGTAGCAGTGTTCTGCAGAATTCGTTGAGAGTGTTCACACAATTGAATGATGCACAACTCGTTTAATCTAATAAAAAATATATTCTAAGGATAAATGAGTAAATTCAATAATATTCAATAACTATTTGAAATATTCCATTTGTTAGAACAGAGCTAGTGCTGGAAGTGTTTGACCTGACTTTAGTGACCATACCATTGAACTATTGTTAATGTTTGATTTAAGACTGCGTAATGTTCGTGTATATCCAAGTCTTCATGAGTCGTTTATCCAGAATGCCTGAGTAATTCAGACTGCGTTTAAAGTTTGTCCATCCACTTCCCAATAGTTCAAAAGAAATGAACGATGAGGGAGCTTCTTAATATGAAAGGGTTTTTATTCAATAAACATCTCATCCCGAGTCAAAGCCACCATGTATAAGTCTTCATCAGTCCACCTCCCATCTCCTATCAGCAATCAACCACATTTAGAACACGAGTTGCTCCAACACCTTCTAGACCATTCTAGTACTCAGCTCTATCACAATCCTATGTCCGAGGTAGTTGGTATTGGTAAACTCCAGTCTGTTACACGGGAGCCGATGTACTTACTCCAGGTATAACTCCTTGGCTAAACTTACTTAGCTGTTGTTCTCACTAAACTAAGTGACTACTAACTCCTAACTTAACTAACTGCTCGCTCCCTACCTTGCAACGCCTTTTATATTGGTTAACAGATGGCGCTAGGAGCGCAAGATATTTCTTCTAGAAGTAGACTAGAAGTAGACTTGCTAAGCCTGATCCTTGACGGATTATATAACACGAGAATATATTAAAAGTGCTAAGCTATTAGTACACCATTTACCAAATTCAATACAATGAGTCCAGTACAATAGTGGCAAACAAAAATAACTTCTTCACCACTTTCTTAACTGAGGTGTGATATAAAAGACTGGCATCGTTTACAATAGAGGACAAATGAATGTTGTTATAAAGGCAGAGTAATCCATTGACTATCATTTCATTATTTCATGTGACTCGAGAGAAAACAGGTGGTGTCGGGAACCATTACTGACTACTATCACTCCCCCTCCCTTGGGCCGTCACAGGGTAGTAGGCGTTGCCATGACGACAACACTGGCGACACTGAAAAGACATGGCCGCCGGTGACATTACCCAGGTGGCCTTGCGTCGGTTGACATGGCAACAAGATGGATGGAGGGACGCTGACGGTGCCCGGATGTTGCTTGGTGTCCCTTTCCCGACAGAGTCGTTTAGTGCAAACAGGACCCGCTAGGGGCACGTGGAGGGGAGGGGGAGGGGTGTTATGGTGTGCGGGTTGTGGGGGAAGGGCAGTAGGAGGGGGCGAAGGCCGCCACAGACAAGGCCACAGACAACAACAGTGGAATACACTGAGCTGTAAAGTAGCAGCCCGGGGGTAGCAATTGTAATATAGTGAACTCATATATATACTAGGATGCTTGTGTTGTTGTCACTGAACCCCATGTCTCATTTAGAGCTGAACAAATAACCGTGTTGCATGTCACTCGTTCATACCTCTTTCCCCCATACCCATGGATTGTCCCTAAGCCCTAATAATGCCGCCTTGATTCAAAGGGTCACGCCCATAGCACCTATGGTACCTATGGGTGTACGTTGAATTTGTCCTCACAATTTCTTGAACTTGAAGACGTACATAAATCAGTATAAATATCGGTGTGCTGGTTCCACAGGCCAAGATGGGCATGCTTATGGCGTTATGCACATTCTTAAAGCTGCATTTCATTATTTTACTGTTACTTTTACTTTATTTTTGTGTATTGCATCATTTACTATGCTAGAAATAAAAGGACACATATCGAATTAGGTATGAGGGGTATGAGCGTGCCTATCAGTTCTGCTCAGCCCTAATCCAGACGGACTCCGTTTATCGTTTGGCACTCAGTTTTTGCCGAGGCCAACAGCTGCGTGCCAAGCCGGGAGGGTCACCCGTAACTGGAGTAGCCCGATCCCCGAGTCACCTCCAGCACATGTAGGGGGCGGGGGTACAGACTGTCACACCGGAGACTGCAGAGTCACCCTCTACTATTTGGGGGGGGGGGGGGCACTTTGTTTTGAAATTAATGTAAATTGATAGAGGCGAAGGACGCGACTAAGATCTGTAGACTTAATGTATTCTACTGCGTAAATTAGTATTGTCTTTAAAAAAAGAAAAAAGAAAATATCAATTAACAGAATCAGATTTTGTTGACTTGGTTCCTTTCTAATATGGAAGGTAAATGACAATCAAATTAAACGATTGCCTGTTGCCTGCTTCAAGCATGTGTACCCGAGGAAATCAGAATTAACTTTTAATCTATAACAATCCCACGTAGGATATTTTGTTTTACATGTATGTATCTTATCAGATACTTCGTGATCAAGTGTACCTGATCACTAGAAGAAAACTAAGTCCCGATTTGAACCTTTGCTCAGTTTAGTTCAAGAAAAGATCAGTTGATCTTTTGGTTCAAATCATAATTCTAAGTCAAATGTGAACCTTTTTCATTTGAGCCAACTTGAACCAACTTGAACCAACTTGAACCTACTTGAACCATAATTTGGTATGTTGAACCAACTTTGAACCAATACATAGTCTTTTAGGTTCAAGCCCTAAAAATTGAGAATTATTAATTCAAAGTGTTTTACATTTATTTATATACTGGAAGATGGTTCAATATAGTTATTAGGAATTAATTTGAGCATTTGCATATGTAGCAACATCCCTTTTTATAGCTTGAGCATGTTGAACCTACCTTGAACCACCCCCTATAGGTGGTTTAACTTTGAACCACATTTGAACCATATTTGAACTAATCCTTTGTTTTAGAAATGGGATTTGAACCGTTTCCATGGTTTGAGCAGAAAATAGGTTCAAGGAAGTTCAAAGTTGGTTCAAATTATGTTCAAGACGTCTTAGAATACTTTACATTTGAACGAAGACATCCCAAACACGTACTCCATGGACGAGTTTCTTAGATGAACTATGTCAAGTATGCTAATTAGCTTACATGTCAAGGCGTTATAGTTTAGATTATAATACATACTGGTTAACGTATAATTAAGTTGTCGCCATCTGGAACGAGTTGATGGAACCAGGGTAAGCCTTGAAATTACTAACCTAGATAACCCTGCCAAGAGTGCTGGCCTTCTGCAGCCATCTAGGTCAGGGAATGTTGGGTGGGCGTTAACTGAACACAAATCTAAAATAACTTAGTCCAAATAACGGGCTTTTTCATAGTACATTACACATAACAAATTACTTTATCCTCGTATATTTATCTTGTTGATACATACAAATAAATCTCAAAACAATGCGTTTTGGGAGTGTTTTTTTTTCTGGTAATCAAAGATGCAATTAATGGGTTGTTTTAATCATAAACAGCAGATACAATTTTAGAAAACAGCAATGAATGAATAACTTAAGCTTGGTTACTCGTTTAAACAAGTTGTCACTGTTGAAAAGAAAACATAAGTAAGAAAGAAATTTTAATATATTTTGGGTATACATGGCCTAATTATTCACAACCACGTATCAAGAAATGATGGCTTTCATTATTATATTCAATCCAAAGTTTCTGGTGTCAGTTACACTTGACCACGGAATTTTAATGCAGAAAGAAAAGAAAATTAATCCTTCCGTGTGAAACTCGAGTGGAATCTGCGGCCATGTGCACTTCATCTTGTTCCCTATGATCGTCATGGCGTTACCTAGACTAGAATGAGTTGTTACATAGTATCTTCAGCAAATGTGATTCTAAAGCCCCTGCCTACTCGCTACAGACGAACTTGATATTTTTTTTTGTATATTCATAGCATTAATAATGTATCCCATGAAGCTGCTTCAGCGAAATATTGCATATATATATATATATATATATATATATATATATATATATATATATATATATATATATATATATATATGACCGTTCATAATCATCAATGAGTAGAGCAGCTAGCTGGTGAGTCTCTCATCCCTCACGAGTTGTATCCGGTGACGGTTTGTGCCTGTGGCCATGGTAACGGTGCGCTAATTCCTCCGCTGGTGTGGAGGTATCTGGCGACACCTGTCAGGTGAGCAGCTCGGCAATGAGACAGGTACTCAGACCTTACTACAGCCTGCATCATCTTGGCTCCTCACTGCAGGTGGCCTCAGCATATTATGACATACTATCGTAATGACCATAATGTTCGCCGTATCCTAATTCCTTCCTCTATTTTGTCAATATATTTATATTTATCTCATGGCTTAACTTAGGGGTAATACGGTCTGGTATTTCTGGGTTAGAATTATTTTCAGTGAGCGACATTCATATTCAGAATTCCCTCACACACTTCTAATCGACTGTGAAATGTCCTACTTCCACTGCACTCGGAAAGCACCTAGGTGGCTTGGATGTCACTCCAATAAAAATATATTACTCCCGATATTGTCATAGACGCCTGTTAGCTGTAGCCAAATTCCTTTTTGTGAATTTTGTTGAATCTGATTACAATTTTGCTCATTTTTAATATCTGGCAAATTTCTACAGATCACTTCTAAATATCTCGAGAGAGTCCCGGTAAATCACCAGTAGGAAACTACCGGGTGGATGTTTTTTTCTGTGACGGAGGCGGACAGGAGCTGCTTCTGCTGTGTGGTAGACTCCAGACTGTACGTGGGAGTGGTGGGCTCAGTGCTCGCAGGAGATGGATGGAGATGTCAACAAACCCGACTACCTAGAAGAGCACACTTAGTGTAAAACCACCCTACCCATAATTTATATAAGAGAAAATGGTATATTTAGTTGCGGTATTAATGTATGGGGCTATGGAATTTGGTTTGGAACGTTTTCTTACTGCGGACAGCTGTGGTTATATAGTAGTAGACTTTCCAGTACATGTATTCCGGTAGTATTAATAACCTTGACTGATTCTGCCTGCTGATGGCTATGTAATTCGATAGCATACATGGAAATACCGCATCACATCTAATCATAAATAGGATAAAGATATCCCAATGAAGAGGTAATTTACATAAATTTGTTATTGTACACTTGGGAGGCACTTATTTGCTAAAGTCCTATCATACGAAGGGTATGGACTGGATATGCATTGACTCAAATTTGGTACATATCAATGCACACTTCCCCGGTACCGCTAAAATTATGTTACATATGCGGAACATACTATGCGACGTAAAAGGCATTTTCGCAAAGTTGGTAAATGTTATCTATACTTGGCCGGTACTGGCTAAATTATATCCCATGTAGGATAAATACTACTGTATCTGACGGGGCAGACATTTACAAAAATTTGGCAAATACTTTTGCACAATGGCCATGCAATAATGGATAGAATCCTTTCACATTTAGGGAACATACTATCCGAGTACTAGATAGGCATTTTCACGAACTTGGTAAATGTTATTGTACACTTGGCCGTGAAGTTGGTGCAGACTGGGCGTCGGGTAAGTGGCTTCGTCAGGCGGGCAGTGGCTTCATACCGGCCTGTGGTGACGGAGCCGTCTGGGTCGGCCAATCAACCACCCAAACGGATCCACCGCACCAACAGTTTGACACAGTTTTAAAGGCCATGTTCACTTAATGTGTCCTACAGTTGGTTTACCTTTTGAAGTACTTTAATTGGAATGTTGTTACGTACATGTTCATGGTAGAATGTGCAATGTATTGTAATGTTATTACAATGAGGAGAGGTAGTGTTGAAAGCGATAATTGTTTATGATCAACCTAAACAAATGTTCCTCTAATTCACGATACAGTCCATAGATTCTTAGAATGAAATCAGCGAAGAGACAAAAATCGATATGTTGGGAATCAGCTCCGGGAAGGTAACAAAGCATGACGTCGCCGCACATTTTCTTTTCCCTAAACATCCTGAATGTATTGGAGTTTTTTTTTGTTTTTTGTTTTTTTTTGCAAGTAATTACATTGGTTTTAGTACATAACTATATATCTGGTTGACATGGTACTACAGCTCCATCATAGACAAGAGATTTGGGGTTGGAGGAATGCATATGTATTTAGACTTATTGGCATAAAATGCAGACAGAAGCTAGACGATACACCAAGTCTAAGTGTCCCTGACATGAAGCATGTATCCGTGATGTCAAACTATACCGTTAATTCGTTTAATAAGTCTATCTGGACTTGTGTGTACCTGAACGAAACCATCTCAACTTCACACACCTGTGAGACCAAAATAACCAGCCGTCACTGCGTCTCCATAGCAACTACTTCACCTGTCCAAGTACATCTGGCTGGTACTAGTAGTAGTGTCAATGTGAGCATACAGACAGAACGGAGTGATGTTGGCTAGCTAATTCTTGGTGTATATTTTCCGATAATGTTAGCACTAGTGATCTGAATATCTAGATAGCATTGCCAATATTGTAATATTTTTCCCTGACTATAAAGTATAATTGCCCATATGACTAGACTTTTCTTGAAGTAAAGAGTCACCCTTTCCTTTCTGTTATTTCAAGAAACTCACCAATCCACTAGGCGTTATTTGATCCTACGCCTACACAATAACCGTTCCGCATGAGTGACTCTCACCCCCTGGATTCAGCCGCCTTTCAAAGTGTGCTTTACCTGAGAACACCTGTAATGAGGTAGGCTACCTCCTCCCAGACAACATCTGTTATACCCTCACCCCCTTCTTTTCTTTACCCCAACCCCCTACACAACCCAATCCCACCCGACGCAAGCCACTTGACCCCTGACCTTTACCCTGACCTCTGACCCTGTTTCGCGCAGGCGCCGTCCTTCCCATTCACAGTTGGTTCCGGTCTGGTTGCCCGTGAGTCGAGAGGGATTTGGGAAAAGGGCCACAAAAATTACCGGTATTTGTCGCCCCTGTCCATCATGGGACCACTTCCTGTGAGCGTGGTAGTGAATTACAGGGACGACTGACAGCAGGCTGTTTCATTCTTTAAGCTGTCAACTTACTTTTTTTATACTTAATTTTTATTTCAAATAATTTCAAATAACATTCAAATACAGTATGTTTCAGGCAGAAGTCTACCTTTCCTATGGAGATGCCAATATTATCTTTGGCAATCATCTTAGCATAGCAAATTGTATTGTACTAATCTGCTATGTTTGTTCGGCTCATGTCCTCACACATGATAATTCCTCTGGAAACAACGTCTTAGGTGGTCGACGCCGCCTGTCATAGGAAAGGTCATGCACACTTGTAGTTAATAGCTGATAGGATCGAGATGGATCGCGGATCTAGGTAGCATTTGTTTAGTAATGGTTGTGGATTTCAATATACAAACTTTGCTCTGGCTAAAAGTCCGCCACAGAAGACCATTCTATAAAGTTTCTCCAAACCCAGACCTTCTAGTAATTGGAGGAGTAACTTAGGCCCCTTAGCTTCAACTCCCAACCGTCCTCCACTATCCCCCGAATAGAAATACTCGTAAAGTCACCCGAGGAGAACGTCTGTTGAATGCTGCTACCGTCCATTCATCATTCACATAGTACACCTGTCTGAGACCCACACCGGCTCAGACAGGGGTCAGTGGTCAGTGGTCAGTGGTCTGGTCAAGGCTTGTGGCCAGCTGCTGACACGGTCTGAGGTCATTCTCCACACTCACTGACCCCTGCACCGAGGGACCGCCCCCTCCCCTTGGTACCCTACCTCCCTCCACCATCCCCAAGGCTTATATCCATCCAATTTATTTAGTGGCCAGTCTGGCCCTAGCCCATTGAAATTGACCAGACTCAAAGACCATCAGTCAGTTGCAGATTTAAAAGGACGTCCCTCAGGAGAAATTGCGACTTTATTGTAAAATTTTCCCAGGTGAGAACAATCTCCAAAGCGTGATTTGCAACGACTCCAATAATATTCCTGATCTTTATCAGTTAGACTTCATTCATTGCCACTCCTTAATAATGTTTTTTTTCGGCCCAAATACGTGTACTTTCTCGGCTGGAAGTGTCTTCGACAACAGATCTTCCTCTTATGACTCACAGTAAGGTGCAATTGAAAAAAGAGTGTTTCTAGTAAACTGGTCAGAACGATTCGTCACCATTAACCACGCTCTAAACGGAGACTGATTACTCTGGGGTTACAGGTGGGCCAGGTGGGCCGGGACTGACCTCTAACAGACCCGTCACGGTCAGCGGCCCCCGTTACACCTGATGGTCCACTGACAGCCCCTGAACTGACCACCCCTGGACCATGGTCGCCCTCTCAACCCTGGTAATGACCCGTGGAGGGAAACTGCATTAGGACGTCCCACCCCACGGGCAGGGCATGGCTGGACAGGGCCAGATGGACAGGGTAGAGTAATACGGCAGGGCATGGTGTCGAGGGACGGAGGTGACGACCCCGATGACAGTTCCTGGTCGTGTCTGAATAACTGACGGGGAATAGTCTTGACCATATTTATTCTAACAGGTTCCCATCCACAAACTGTGAGATTTAGGGATTATAGTCAGCCAAGGGTTTAGGGGTTTAGGGTTGAATTCTAGCGCTGTATTGGAAGAGACAGATGTTTGATTTCCCATCTATTACAACCAAATGTTACTTAAACTGGCACCGTTGACAAAACATAATTCGAAACTAGAATCTGCCCAAATGTGCACGCGCTGGGAACTTTCGGAGCTTTCGTCATGCGATACATGGTACATTAGACAAAGTATTCGTCCCTGTATATTGCCATTCCAGGGACGAACAGGACCCCACCAAAAAAGATGTACTGCCATTTTCGTTGCAACGGGTTTCAGCTAAGGGAGCAATCGTTATTTTGACAGTTGTGGCGATCTCCTGTTATGGAGGTACTACACAATGATATACTATGCTGTAAAATGACTGCTCCCTCGGAACAGGCGCCATGTTTGAATGAAAATCGATTCAAAAGTTTAACCTGCTGGTGCTCCATCAATCTCCACAATATTTCCTCAAAAACCAGTGCCCCACGTTGTAATTTTTGTAACTAAGAGGTGGGTATGCATAATTCATACCAGTTTATATGCCCTTCGCTGCCCCACCTCTAACATCTAGCTGCTACACTATTGAATCAGGGCTACAGGCAAGCCCCGATGAAGGGAGGGGCTTGCGGCGCAGGTTAATGGTACATAGGAGACAGGGCAGGGCAGTGCAGGTCATTGCTAAGGATACAAAGTGGAGCAGGGCAGGCCAAGAACTGTCACTGCTAGCGATACAGAGTGGAGCAGGGCAGAACAAGACAGGTCACTGCTAGTGATACAAAGTGGAGCAAGGCAGGACAAGACAGGTCACTGCTAGCGATACAGAGTGGAGCAGGGCAGAACAAGACAGGTCACTGCTAGGGATACAGAGTGCAGCAGGGCAGAACAAGACAGGTCACCGCTAGCGATACAGAGTGGAGCAGGGCAGAACAAGACAGGTCACCGCTAGGGATACAGAGTGCAGCAGGGCAGAACAAGACAGGTCACTGCTAGCAATACTGAGTGGAGCAGGGCAGAACAAAACAGGTCACTGCTAGCGATACAGAGTGGAGCAGGGCAGGACAAGACAGGTCACTGCTAGCGATACAGAGTGGAGCAGGGCAGGACAAGACAGGTCACTGCTAGCGATACAGAGTGGGGCAGGGCAGGACAAGACAGGTCACTGCTAGCGATACAGAGTGGAGCAGGGCAGGACAAGACAGGTCACTGCTATTTGATACAGAGTGGAGCAGGGCAGAACAAGACAGGTCACTGCTTGGGATATAGAGTGGAGCAGGGCAGAACAAGACAGGTCACTGCTTGGGATACAGAGTGGAGCAGGACCATGTGGCGAAGGGCAGCATAGGGCATTCCTAGGGATACACTGTGGAGCAGGGCAGCACTGGTAGGCAAATATTGCAGCAATGATTGTTATGGAAACACAGAAGAGGAAGGCAGTATGGAGCAGGGCTAGAGGAATGGAGTTCAGAGAATTGGAAGGGCAGGGCAGACCAGTCCAGACCAGACTACGGGAAGGACATGTGTTAATTACCATATGCTACGTGTCAATGACCTGTGCACCGTCTCACAGTTTCATAACACCTCCTTCCTGCAGCTTTTTCATCACAGTGGACTTTGAAATACTGACATTTAAACACTGAATCAAGATCACGAAGATGCAGTTTTTCTCCATGTTATCCCACAACCCACCGTGCCCCAAAAGAAAACATGTTTCTAAAAACGATCAAAAAGACAACATGCCATTCAAAACACTTTGGCTTTAGGGTGGTCGGGTGACCTCTAAACATTTAAAGACTTTAAAACCTCCAACATAAACAGTGTCTTTTTTGAATGTCTTGAAGTTCGGAGAACGGCATCTGAGTGACGGCCACAGTGCTGATTGCTTTCAGTCTGGGTGTGACCAAGAAGAGCTACTAGTACCGGGTACTAGTGCAAAACCTCCAGATTAAGTGTAACGTTTACCACAACGTTTAGCAACTAGCACGCTGGCCTATGTTTCTTCATTTAGATGCAATACTTTTTTTCTAATATCATATATCCAGAAATAAGTCCTCTGCTGTAATGGTTCGTTTTTTCCCAGCAATAGTATCCGTCCACTTTGCCTTAAGGAAAGTTTTCCGACAGTGGTTGATGTATCACTCAAATTACAGGAAAAAAAACTTCACTTGACAAGGTTCTTGGGAAAGGCATCCTATGTATTCCAAACACGTTTCAAGCGGCGCGAGGAAAAAAGATTTTAAATACCTCGAGATAAGCAGATCAATTGATGTTCACCGCCTGGTGAATGAATGAATGAACACCACTGAGTCGGGGTTTTTTAGCTACAGCTTTTACGAATTAAAAGGGATGTTTTGTAGCTGTTCCTTCTACTTATGCCCCAAATAGGAAAATATTCGTAATTGTTAATGTTATAACACATCACTATCAATACAACAATCTTTAAAGGGTTAATGATGTCCAAGTCGAACCGGGGCTGGTGGCTTTTTACACTGGTACCCCTGTCGCCGGTCGGGCACACAGGTCTTCATTCATTCTACCCCTAAGGTACTTGTTCTTCACGTTTTTTCTTCTTTTTGTGTCCCACTCTGCCCTTCGCCGAATGAGTTGTTGGACCAGATGGATTCAAGTTTTCCACGCGGGTGAGAAGGGGTGCTGGATGGTGGCCGCGGGGCACGGGGTCGGGGGGTTACTTAGAACGAAATTGTATTTATAAGCCTTAGACAACATCACAGTGCCATTGTGCTGATCAACTAGTGGACCACTGCAGGTTACTATCAGAATGTCTACCCTGTTGGCATGTCAATTGCAGATTATTCTATAAATGGATGATTTCTAATGATAGAGGAATCAGGGAAAGCCTACCAAGCACACTTTGAGTATTATATGGGTGGGGCTGGGTACATTAACTGACCCGAGTACTCCCTCCCACCAAGTGCTGTAGAGTGATACAAGATGTAAGGTAGTTCGAATAGAAGGTGGGGCTAGAGACCTCCCCCATTGCCCACCCCCTCTCAGACGCCCCTTTCTTTGGGCCCTGACCCTTGGCCTGGGTCGGTGTCTGAGGAATGTGCCTCCCCACGACAGACAGAGCGCAGCTGGCTACCATGACAACCTGTCGGTGGTGTACCAGACATGTTCTCCCATTGTAGATTTTACACCGCTGTCCAGGGTATTTATATCCACCCTGGAGATTTCCGTTTGACTCCAATTTCTTTCAAGTACTGAAGTAGCATTAATTAACCCTGTCCTTCCGAATCCCAATGCAAGATAGTCATATGATATGATCTACTGGATTAAACATAACTGGTGAACTCAGGTGATGTACATTTTGAAAACCAATTTAACATGTATCTTTTATCTCGAGCTGCGTGTGTATCAATCTGATGTAAATGTCATATGATAGGATGTGAAGTATTAATGTTTCGATACAACGCAAATACAGTGCACTACCAATTGCTCAAACTTTTAATGACTAATAATTTTAATCTCACTGAGAACTATTGGAGGTATTCTTGCTGTGTTTAGATTCACATTTGCAG
This sequence comes from Lepidonotus clava, assembly GCA_936440205.1. NCBI lineage: Eukaryota > Metazoa > Annelida > Polychaeta > Phyllodocida > Polynoidae > Lepidonotus > Lepidonotus clava. The sequence goes on from OW387140.1 coordinate 28,900,938, forward strand.
GTCTTAATTTGACAGGACGAGAAGTCTGGCGACCCTGTTCAGATGGGTCACATGTCTAAGTGAGAATCGGTGTACAATAGTTTCATGTTATATTCTTGACCCGTGAGATGGGCCTGCCTGACAGATGAGAAAGTGGCTGCACAGAAGTAACACCCTTCACCAGCTGGTACATCAACCCTACCACATCTGACTCAGCCACATCCCCGCCCATCTCCAGGCCTGTGTTGAATGAAAACACTCCCCCAAAGAGACGGGCGTTGGTTCAGACAGTAGAGCACGGCATGGGCTACTGTTCCAAAGGTATTGGTTCGATTCCAAACCATAAACAAGGTGACGACATTCTGTACCTGCCACCCAAATGGTCCAACGAATAACAATTATTTGTCGCCGTTATATTTCTTTTTTTTTCTTTTTTAGTTTCAAACAACTGACTTCACGTTTACAGGAAAGAAAAAGGGGGAGGTGCACTAAACTTTCACAAGAATTCAGACGTTGGCCTTTCCAGCATTTCAACAATGGAACTCCTTGAGTTATCACCAGCAAGTATTTCACACCAGCCCCAAAACAGGCATGTTATACACCGAGTGAAAGGCATAGTAAAAAACGCCGACCCCAAAAAGGTCAGGAGCGGGCCTTGTGTCAACCAGGTTGTTTGAATCACAGCCACTGGGGCTGCTCCAAACCAGATGGGAGTCGTAAATTCTCTGAGGGTTAAATAGAAAGGGAAAATACAAGCTAAGACTAGACATCAGTTTGGGTAAGGTTGAAAAAAGCAGACTTTGGAATCACGATATTACAGGACCAATGTGGTAAACAGAGTTCATGTAAATACAGACAAGAGCTTCCTGTCATCAAGAGTGGCAAAAAAACACTTTGAGATAACAATAATGGCCCATCTATGAAAGATCGGGCCGCCGTGGACTATCTAAAAGATACTTGAAACGGCGATAAACCACATCAGCCTTGGCATTCATACATTTATCACTATGAACATTATCTTTTGATGACGTAATTTTCCCCTTGATAATTCCCCTTTTCCGTTAGCCGCGCCGTTATCCAATTCATGCAGCTATTACGCTTGATTGTTTGGGTTTTTATTTTTCTATAAATAAAAAACAAATTATCTAGAATATATACATTGGTACATACACGAACAAGGGAGCCAACCGTTTAGTTTCTACATAAAGTTCTTTTTTCCTTTCTTGCATGGAATTTATTTTTGTGCCGTTTTAACAATTGCTACTGTGTTTTACCCCCGGTGGTGGGCTGTACGTGTGCCGCGGCTTGGCCTCTGTCGACCGGCGGGGGGACTGCGGGGGCCTACCTTAACCAGGGTGAAGGGGGTGCAGAAATGGGGCCACCCCTCACCTAGGGTAAATACAGGGGGAAGGTGATCCGTCCTCCACCCCCTCCCCTCACCGCCCCCCTCCCTTCACTGACCCCCCTCCCCTCACCGACTCCCACGGTGGTCTGCCCCAGGTGAGGTCTACACTCTAGACTGACTGGTACAGAGAAAGAGCTGGGGGTAGTGTGAAGGGATGGGGTTGTGTGAGAGGATGGAGGGGGTTCAAAGTGATGCTCGACGCCGCCCTCACATTCAACCCCCTAGTATGTTTCCCACGGTGCCCCAATAACAGTAGGGATGAGGTGCGCAGGTCGGAATGCTGCTGGCTATTCAACTTTATACCTATAGCAACACGGCAAGAAATGCCCACTTTATTTAACAGAAATATTAAGAAAATCAATACAACTATACACAGAAAATAGCCATGATTTGAACGGTATGTTCATCCTAGTAATAAATGGGTTGAACTGAACGTTTTTGATTTTGTACCTAACAATTGATCTAAAGATTTGGATTTATGCAGCACAGTACCCCCCCCCCCCCCCCCCCCTTCTTCTTCCTCCTATTTTCTCTGTGGCCGGTGGGCCTGGCACCTGGGCGGAGGCCACAGTCAATGGGTTGGTTGTGGCTGGGTGGGTAAAGTGGGGGATCACAGGGCTGCAAGGGGTATGTAGTATGCCGTTGGAGGTGTGGGAGGAGGAGCTGGTAGGGGTGGTAGAAGGCCGGGCAACCACCACCTGACACCCCGCCTGTCTCCTGCCTCCTGCACCGCCCCAGGCTCTCCACAGCCTGAAATATCTGCAGCGCAATGGCCTCCACTTTAAACACTGCTTTAAAAAAAATACAAATCTCATTCCTTCAAGCTAGAAAACTATTCTAATGACTGGAAATGTTACCAAGGATCTCCAAAGTTTATCCCACAACATTCTCCATTTATTCTCCTTGTCTCTGCCATTTTCAATCACTATCTGATGCTTTGTTCTAGTTTGGCTTGGGAACCTAGCAATAAACAATTGAATTATAAATCCAATGACCTTTAACCAATAATCCAATCCGGTAATCTATTTCCTGAGCTATCTCTAGAGACTTTTGCTTTATGGTATCTTCACACAAAGATCCAGGGTTGATTTTAAGCGTTAGAAAAAAAGGTGGTCAGGAGCTGAATGAACCAAGCCAGGGTGGACACACCTCACTTGTTGAACAGACCGTCTCTCTGTTCCAGGCCCGGCTCCGGTTTGCTGACGTAGAAGGCAGTCACGCGTGACGTCTTACACAGGTGCGTTGCAGGAGCCGTGACCTTTGACCCGCCACACGATGGAGCCGCTGCCAAGGGGGATGTTGTACACTCTCCATTCACCTTACAAGGCCTCCCCCTGATGAATGGTGCGGTATGTGGGAATGTGTGTGGTGATGCCCTAATGTTGGACGGGCGGGCTTGTAGACTGCCTATCATTTAGTGTCATACCTCGGTAATACAGCAGCGGGCGTACAGAGATGGATCTTGGATTTTGAAAATTGGTGAGGGAGCGAGGCGCTATTGAAAAGAAGGGGGTGCTATTTTTTGGCAGAATTTTACATTAAATAATATCGTCCCCCCTCCCTTCCAAAAAGGAGACATCCCCCCCCCCCCACCCCACATACACACACATACACATCCCTTGATCGGCCACTGTACAGGGAATCCAAAGATAATCATATTTTAACGCATATTCATAATACATAAATTAGATCATGGATATCAGATAATCCATATATCATTCTGGTACGGGTACTGCTGATCTAGCCTTGAGCCCCGAGGCAGTTATTTCACCTGTACCTATGTTTTGGTTCCAGTTTTTCTCCTTACCCTGATGCTGAGGAATGAGTCCGACATTCCTTGGGTGTCTTCTGCCCAGCCTTAGAACACGCTCCTGACATTCCCACACCTACTCATATAACTCCTCCCCCTCCGGTTCCAGAATTAGATTAACTCCGGACATTCAGCAGTCGATTCAATGGTAGAGCATGGTATATGAGCTGAAGATTTAAAGTGAGTATTTCCAGTTGGCAAACAAAACATATATACTTGGAATTGGTCCACTCCCCCCCCCCCCCCCCCGCCACCCCCCAAAGAAATATTTAACTAATATGAAATACTAAATTTATACTTCTAAAAAAAATATATTGATTGTGTAAAGTTCAGATCAGAATTGTTTCTGACACGCCTTAAATGGGAAATAATATTCCCACTCGCTTGATACAACAAATTAAGAAGTTCAGGTTGAAAATATCTAAATCACTGTCCACTATTTCCTTGGGCACCCCTGAGCCTCATTCCCTGGCCTATTCGCCCACGCATGTATTTATTTCTTTTCCCCCGCAAAAACAACCACCCAGACCGGGCAGCAGCGGCCTTCCCGGAATTTCTGGGCCACTTCTAGGATCATTTCCAGGCAGTGTAATTAATCTGGGCGGCCAGCTGGTGCCGGGCCGACAGACCTTGGGCGTGGGGCGGGGCCCTGGCAGCCGCCTGTGCTCAGGGGCCTGCTTTCTGGGTGTCCCGACAAGCCCTGCAATAACTTAACCCCTACACTTCCCCTGCGTCCCACACAATCCAATGTCCTTGGCCTACAAAGATAGGGCTGGGATTTTATGCACCATACCTAGTGTCTGTGATAAGGGTTGCCAGGTCTGCAAGATCGGCATACCCTCATATTTTCCCATATCGAATGATAAAGAATTGTAATTTATTTCATTCTATCATTCTGAAAGACAGGACATACTCCTGGACACGTCCATTTCAGACTATTCTTACGATTCAAAATCATGTTCCTTCTTAGTAGGGTTGGGGTGGTATAGAGAACTATTTTCTCTCAATTTCCCACATATAAAGGAGATTTTTTTCATCTGATTTACAAATAACAATATATTTTGTTGTTGAAATCGCCAAACCTATGTCGTTCCTATTTCCAAAGAGAAAAAGAAACATCAATTTTTCTTGTGCATTTCTCAACACAATATCCATGGATACTTCTTGAACACACAACCCCAGACTCAATTACCCCCAAACAGATGCCCACTGGATCAATGCTGGGGGATTCAACATATGCTCTCTGACCCCTAATAGCCTGCAGCCTCCCGCACCCCAACTCCGACGGCTATACACTTCGAGCGAATCTGAGGGACGGGTTGGTATTTACTAGGATGGTCAATATTTCAGGTGGTCGATTCAAAACATTGAGGTGTCTACGAAGTTTCCGGATATTTATCTTTTTGGTCTCATCAAGGTGGCAAATGATTGACTTTTCCGTATTATTTGGTAATAGTACCTTGACCCAATATAAATCAGAAAGCATTTCTATAGTATTATGAAGTCTGATGTGTTCTTCTCTAGTTCTATAAGGATATTCTATCAGCCATTTGTCAGGGTAAGTACTAGCGATTCAAGGACGTCATTTATGGGAAAAGACTCCATACCAAAGTGAAAAGTTCCCTGCTCCAACCCCGACCCCTCCCTTCGGTCCAACACAGCTGGCAGCTGCCTCGGTGACCGGCGGATCTGTAACCAGCGTAAAAACTTGAACCGGGCATCAATGATAGTCCAGGAAACAATGACATAATCCTTCATTTGATAACATTACTTGCTAGCACTCTTGGTAGCCACAATATAAAATCAAAATTAACTGACTTCTGTCTGCCAAAATGACGATTTTTCCTGATAAGCGGACTGTGCATACACACTCCAAGATAATTTAGAAACCGGGACGATAAAAAAAAGCATATCTTTCATATTATTTGTCCTTGTTCCAAATTCGCAAACGTTATCATTTATTTGATATTTGCAGTAAAGATAATCATGGCTTTAAACGATTTTACCCTTGCAAGATAACGAACATTTATTTACAACCATCAATGTCTCATTGAGGCTATTTCTCAGCGACGTCCCTATTTTTTGTGAGAGAAACTCACTAACCATGAAACACTTATCAGTTGAACAATAGTATTTGAATCATAGGATAGACACTTTAATGTGTGGGGCCAGTAGATCTTGGCCACCACAAGCAACAACTCTTAGTCTGAGCCATTAAAACATCTTGTCATCAAAGGTTACATTTGTGTGAGAAGTAAAACCGATCAGTGGTAGGCGTTCGTGAATAATAACTAAGCCTTAAAACAGTTAAAACTAGAAGGAACCTGGCAGACAGGGCCTCGGGCTAAAAACCTCAGCCAAAACCTAATTACCATTTTGACGCCTCGGGCAGACCTGTGTATAACCATACATTGAAGCACCTAGTACACATGATCTTCCGTTTCTCTACAAGGTGTAGAGGCAAGACAGGTACCTCCTTCTCTTAGTAGGGTGTTGTCCTGTAAACTTTGCGACCTACTGTAGAGCAATCTTTAAAAATAAGTTTAAAATGTTTATAAAAAGTTCCTGTCAAGTTGGTTGGCAAAAATATGGCCGGTCGGGAGGTCAGAATTTTTCCCGTATTTTCCGTTTTTTGGGGTGTTTTTTCCGCGGGGTGGGGTTGGTTGGTTGGGGGTATGGGGAGGATTATGATGGACACTTTTGATGAAAAAAAGATAGGGGAAAAAAAGGCTCCTACTCCTTGAAAAGAAACCAAGTCGAGCAGTCCACCGACGATAAATTTATCAAAAGGCTGGCCTCACTCATGACCGTGACAGTGACGTAAGCTTTATCTTACTCACGTGTAATGCCTGAAGGCAATATCACAGAATGGTTTTCTACCCAGCAACTGATGTAGCTATTTCGAGTTTGGCATGATTCCCATATACTCATAATCATCATTGGTGTATAGCCCGTCAGTTCAATTTGAAGTTTAATGCAGCTTGTATGGGTCTCTTTAAAATACCTATGATATCTGGCAAGTGTAAGAGGGTATACCTGATAAATGCGACGGCTTTGAGACCAAGTCTTAATATGACGTCTACAGATAAGAGTCATTGAGAACTGATTGATATTCAGGTGTATTCTATATGTGGATTAGGATACGACCCAAGTTACTCCCGTCCTTTAGGTTTAAATCTGCTTCGATAAAGAATGTCTGGACATTACTTTTGAATTATTTAGTTTTTATATGTATTGTGTGATTAATTCTCATTTTGTATCAAATGCTAGATACCAGTTGTTCATCCGAACACGTTTTTGATGCTCCTTAAAAAAGTGAGTTACGTACGTCGATGGCAATCTGTTCAATTTAGCAGGCGATTGTGCTTGTTTTAGGTCTCTTTGGTTATAACAATATTTGGTGAATATAATATTATATTCACCAGATTTTGCATGTGTGCTACTGCATATTTCTTACTTCAATGTGTTTTTTATGACACAAAAACACCGGATATGTTACACTGCCATGCTTAAATCTCATTATGTGCCTACAGCCGATTAGTATTGAGACAGTTTGTCTTTTTTTTATTATTAAAACTAAATCCCATGACTAATACATGGGGAAAAGAAGCATATTTTCCGAGTGTTTACTACTGTATAGCTGAAACCTGTACCATGTCCAGACACCAATAATCGACTTTTTAATTAGTTTTGGATGGTTTATAGCAACAGGAATACAGTTTTACGTCAATTCCAATTCTTCGAACTTCTTCCATCCGAAATCCTTGGATTTATCCAGTCTTAATACAAGCAAAATAATATATTGTTGCTTGTATACACGGTGAACCAAGGCGTAAGGTGAGAATTGTTATTAAGAGTAATGAGTTATTGTTAAGCCTCTCTGACTGACATTGCCTATTCATTGCTTTATTTAAAGGTGGACATATCTGATAATTTACTTATCGATTATTGAACAGGTATCGGGAAATTAATTAATTTGTTCCCATCTCCAAATCACAAGAGTTGCTTATGTCCACTCTGACACCTGCATGTCCCGTTCAATTCTGTTATTTGTCGTGCTATCATGTGTGTGCAATCAAATCAAGTGAACAATACAATGAAGGGTCACTATTTGAATGCGTGTGTGTGTCTGTGTGTCTGTGTCTGTGTCTGTGTGTGTGTCTGTGTGTCTGTGTATGAAGATTACAGGGGAAAATGGAGTGATAATATCTAATGTTGATATCCATGGTCAATGTAAGCGTTTAAATGAACAAGTAAGCTAATCACAAGAAGCAAATGACTATCAAAGTTCCGATCGTTGGAACGATCGATGTTCGCCCTTAACTAGAAATCAGAAATCTCATCATAGAGGTGGGGGTCCCAGTAGTGTCCATTGGGCAGTGCAGCTGTCCCGGGCAGCTGTACACTCATTGGTCAACCTGATTGACCAATAGGACTCCCTCCTATATCACTGTCCATGTGCATGCGCCCAAGCAACCATGACCCCCCCCCTCTCCTCCTCCCCCTACCAGGCCTTGCATACACTGACTGCCTAGACCCTGACTGCCTCACCCCCCCCCCCCCCCCCCCCCCCACTATGTTGAGTGGACTGTCAATGCCCCGGTCCCCTGCACCCACCCACATGCAGGTGACTGTGGCTCAAGTACTGGTTATGTAACCCACTTCTGGCTTCTCAAACTGCACCCTGCCCCACCCCCACTCCTTGAAATGAGTTCAAGGAGTGGGGGTGGGGGAGGGTGCAAGGGAGAGGCCTGCCCACTAAATTATACTTGATGCACACTAATTGTCCTGCTTACAAATGCATGCCGGTGGACAAAGGCCTGTAGCTACTTGTATGTAAGATTGTGTAACCGGGCAATCAGATCAAAGCCCAAATACCTACAAAAGACATGACTGATTGAGTGAGCCCTTCCCATAAGCTACAATACTAAAAACTATAATTAAGGGCTCACAAAAAGCCTAGGCCATAGCGGCAGTACAATCAGAAACATGATAGTTTTCCCAAAACTGTTTAATCGTTGTCCCATTTATTTACGATTAACGAGCACGTGATACAGTTTTTTCCCTCCAGTGTTTATGATGAAACGATAGCTCAGGTCAGTGTGTTGAGTGAACTCTACGTATACGAGTACGCATGTCACACTCTGGTTGACCTGACCCCGACTGACCCCAGCCAGGTCAGAGGTCAACAGGGGTCATAGGTGATCACATACAGTGAGGTCACAAAAAGGACGGGACACATGCTACAATGTATTATATACACGAGAATTACTCTCGTCTAGATACATCTGAAGTAAATGTTTATTTAGCCAATGTACACATACCACCTAAACATGCATTTAAACATTTGTTAATTACTATTTTGGCAGGGTAGACACTTTTGTTTTCGTGCATATCAGATGTGTGCACCAAAATTATCTGGGACACTGCTTGTAGTTGTAATGCAGAGCTTTATTTTAAATCCCAAGGGCACTTCAACTCAGATTTCATCATGTCTTTACTCTATTATGGAAATCCCAAGTGTCTGAAAAGTGTGTTCACTCTGAATCAACCCATAAATAGCTTAAATATTATTACATACAGGCCCAAAATATATCTGTATTATTGTTTACATACACATACATTAATAATCAATGCCCCTAGAGCTGCTTGTTGACGGAGAGCAGTGGAGTGGGTTTTATTGACGAGCGTGTGCCGGCTGGTTAGGATCCTGGCCGATCTGAGAGCTGACAGGTGGTGTCATACCCGGCCCTCCCCGTCCTGTCAGCCTACTACTGGTACGTCCCCCCTGTTTAAACTGGCCCTTTCCCACGGGGGGTGCGGCCATGTAACACGGGAGGAAGGGCTCATCCAGGGTGTCTGCAGGCTACAGTACTTCTTTATACGCATAGATGGATGTATAGAGATAGTGCGACCTTAAAACCTAAGTAGGAGATGGATGGATGGATGGAAATCCCACGCACATATTAAACTGCATGTGCATACATGTGCATGTATATCATATGAAACTGAATATTTCCAGTAATCTAGCAATACAATATCATTGTATGATATTCATACGGATATCACATCTAATACATTGACTACACCAAAGATCGCGGAGAATGACTTCGGTTGATAAAAAAAAAGAGATGAAAAAAGACATTACACGATTCTCTGTTGTTACAGTTACAATAGAGAACAGCAAGTGCCAACAAAAACTAGGATGTGAATACTCAGTTGTATAGAAGAGATGACAGGAATCTGACAGCTGTTTGATTGTGGTGCATTCATATGAACAGGGCTTTACATACACTCTTCCTCATTGGCCCATTACACCACATGACCCAACTGACCAATGGCTATCCGGCTCCTATAGTTAGCCGCCAACTTTCAAATTGGCCGCCATACTGGAAAGACTGGAAAATTTACGCTCCGACAGCCCTTCGCTCTCAAACGAGGGTTAATGGAGGAAATACCAAGTCTACCCCCGGAATACACAAGCTATGGTGTTAACCCATCCGGAGAATAGACCCAGAACGGCCAAAACGATTGCAAAAATCAAACTACAGACGCGTGGACGCGCAACTGCCTCCGGCGGCCCCACTCAGCGTGCAGCCACACACGTCGTCACCGGTACGGACCACAGTGACCACAGCGAGCCTACAGGCCAGTGTACCCCGCTGCAACCATTCCCCGGAATGACTGAACAACCCGCGATACCGCAGGTGATAGAGGAGGGCGATGGCCACGAAGGCCAGCCTGAGGAACTGGAGACGCACCAGGATCCCCAAAAGGAGCAGCAGAGCCACGACCACGGGGGCAAAGGTCCCACCCCGCCAGCAAAACCTAGCTGGGACCAACTGCACTCCATGATCCAGAACCTAACAAACAAGGTCGACACGGTAATCAAGTCCCGCTCACGCTCACGCTCGGCATCAAGTAGGCGGTCAAGAGGGACCAGGAGGTCCGTTACGTCAGCCAGATATACCCCGAGCCGGACACGAAGCAGGAGCCGACGACACAGGCGCTCATCGCGCGCTAGATCACGGTCAAAATCATCTAGACGACGCAGCTCATCCCGGCGGTCAAGGCGCAGTCGCGCTCGATCGGGATCTAGGTCTCGGGACCGCCGGTCAAGTCGCAGGAGGCGGTCATCATCGAGGAGGTCCCACAGGCGTAGGAGGTCCTCCTCCCGTCGCTCACATCGAAGCCTATCTCCGAGGACCCTGGCGAAGGATCCCGACGTCAGGAGGAGCGCCGATAAAGTCATCGACACACAGTACCAAAATATGGGATCCTCCAAAGGTAAACGAGTCTCATCACGGTCCCTCACATTGCAGCCTTATAGGTGCTTACCACCAGATGTTAAAAAGAAGGCACGTAATAGGAAGTCTAGGAGGGACCTCGCTCTCCCCGAGTACGTGTGCGGAATGATGCGGATGCTTGCCCCTACCCTGGACCCGCTCTCCCAGGCTCATGCCATAGTTACACATGTCTCTCAGGTGGCCCAGGACGCGGTGGATATACCCTGGCCCCGGGTGAGGGATTGGTCCCAGGCATGCATGGCCCATATCGAGGATGGCCATGCAGCCTGGCACGACGCAGATCTATTTGCCACCGAGAGGACAAGGATATCGTGGATAACTGGTAAGCGCGCTGACATCGCAACTACCGTCCCATGCCCGGACCATAATATAGGCAAGTGTAGTGAGCGCGACACCCATGAGGCGGAGGGCAGAGAATGGGTACACGAATGTGCCGTGTGCTTCTACGGTCTTAAGGAGCGCAACACCACTCACACCGCCGCGCTCTGTAGACGCAAAGGAGGCCTGAAGAATTACTCGGAGGACAACAAATTTGACGCTAAGAATCGACAGCGTCAACAGAACAAGCGGGACAAGAAGGACCTCCCGGCAAAAAACTAGAGGAGGGCCCGGCCGACAAGAGCATTCAACAGGATCGAGCCAGGCCCACAACAAATCCTCAGCAGTATGTGAGTACTAACAACAACTTCACTCATATCGTTCGTAATGTATACAGTGTACCCGCGGCGGGGTGCGGAGCAGGACTCGCAGACCCAACCCCGAACGCTAGTGTAAACAATGCCACGTGCAATCACTTTTACGATGTAAACACAGTCCATGACCTTGACCTCCAGCCGGCCGGCCAATCAGGGCCCGACCTCAGGCCGGGCCCCCACCAATACCCGGATGTCAATACCCAAGATGGCGACACAGGCTTGCGCCACACACATGTTGCGACCCTGAACCATCGGAGAGCTGAGCTGAAACGCATGGACGATCACGCCCCGCCTCTCCAAATGGATACGTACGATAAATACCAACTAACCGTCACCGATGAGGCCTTCGGACCGGAGGTCGACCGAGATGCACCGCATGGAGACCATCGGCCCGGCATTCGGCCGGGCCCCTCGCCGGAGCCCCCACGTGCCCCGGCCTCAACCCCGGCCGCAACTGTAGAGGGGGAGGAGGATCCCCACAGTCCCGGCCCTCCAGTTACCGACAACAGCTCCCCTAAATGCGTGAGTACGGCTTGGTCAACGGGCGACCACGGTCCACACGAAACCTGGGACTCACTCGCGGGCGCGGCGGGCGGCCCGGGCCTTGATGGCCCCCGCACGGGAGCCGACGAGCTGAAACTAGGTCAGCGCGCCTCGGACCTCACGGGGAACCCCCCTGAACCTGCTGTCAATACACTTGCCTTGCGACAGGCCGAGCATGACAACAATTATCCAAGGGGTGACGAGCACCCCACTGGTTGGTCAACAGGCGACCACACCCCATCGGTTAGCATGGACGACGACGTCAACGACGCCCCACCCGCTTTCCTTCAAAACATCGGCTACCCTTACCTGACTCCTGAGAGGGCTACCCTACAACACGCTGACTCCAGACAGGTTGGTGACACGCTGGTCGAGAACTGGGCCTCTGCTATGGCGACAGAGCCTGGTGGTCATCATAGTAGTAATATATTCCAAGATGACTTCACCAGCTGGCCCTATCCAGACTGGCGAATACCGGACCGCCTAGCTAAGATATATGATGCAGTTAGGTCAGCGAATGCCCCCAACTATAGGGGCGCACGCATCCCCATCCCTACCGACCTGGTGGTCGAGGAATGGGAGGCCAGGGTAACAAATCACAGGGACGACAGGATGATCCTCGAGTCCATACGCTACGGGTTCCCGATCCAATATGTAGGTCCACCGAGGTTCGACGCCCACATGGAGTACAACCACTCCTCGGCAAACAGACATGCAGATGCAGTGAGGGACTACCTCACTAAAGAGACACAAATGGGCGCCCTCTACGGCCCGTTCGATTACCCTCCGTTTACCCCGTGGACATGTATAAGTCCAATAATGACAAGGGATAAGCCCGACTCTGACGAGAGACGTGTCATTGTGGACTTGTCTTACCCCGACGGGGGAATAAACAGGCACATCAGCCCACATATGTTTAACGGAAAAATCGTCGCCCATAGTCTCCCAACCATAAGTGATGCTGTCCAGGCTATTGCCGCTACCTGCCCGGGAGAGGTCCACCTGTCGGTGATTGACCTCTCACGGGCGTACCGCCAATTCCCAGTCTCCCCGACCGATTGGCCCCTGCTCGGAATAATGTTCGAGGGCAGGTACTACTTCGATGGGAGACTCCCGTTCGGGGCCAGGATGTCCTCGTACTCAATGCAGTCGGTCGCAGACTTCATAACGCGAGCCCTGGGAGTACAGGGTATCTGCGCATTCATGTACCTCGACGACATCTTGTTGGTCTCATCGTCAGAACAGATTGCGCAAAGGGACTATGCGGCGACAAAGGACACGCTTAGAAGCCTTGGCCTCAAAGTGGCAGTCAATAAGCTACAGCCCCCATCACCAAGGGCAAAGTGGCTCGGCATCTGCATAGATATTCCCCGGAATGAACTCTCTATCCCGGAGAAAAAACTCGTGGAAATTAAACGCTGTTTGGCCGACGCAGCCAGGCAGAAGACTATTACCAAGAGGCATCTTCAGTCAGTGATCGGATACGCCAATCACCTGGCTAAGGTGGTAAGGGCTGCTCGGGTGTTCATCGGTCGAATACTCGCCGCCCTGAGAGCAGCCCCCACCGACAACATCCAGGTCACTAGGAGTGTCCGCGCAGATCTCGCATGGTTTGCGAGGTTTCTTGATAGCGAGAACGCCAAGACCATCATCCCGTGTGACAGAGTGGGTCTGCGTATCTGGGCCGACTCGTCGCTGAAGGGAGCAGGAGCAACTGATGGCCGTGGTTATTACGCATACGTCTACCCACCCAGGATGGCGCAAACTCATCACATCACTCAACTAGAGGCCGTCAATGTCCTCGCGGCAGTAAGGACGTTCGTCACACAGGCTCACGCTGGATACGACATTCACGTCCACTGTGATAACACAGCCACGGTGGCCGCGTACGAGTCAGGACGAGCAAAGGACCTGGTACTGGCAGCCTGCTGCCGCGCCATGTGGTATCATGCGGCGCGGACCCAGACACGCATCATCTTCATACACGTACCCGGGGAGGGCCTGGTGCTGCCTGACGCCCTCAGTAGAGTGGAATGCGCCCCGAGATACAGGAATCTCGCGGACCACTTCATACGCACCCTCAAGCTCGTCCCTGCCCCTGTGGACAGGGCGGCATTTGCTTATGGTTCATTTATCTAATTACAGATGACTTCCTGGCCAACTTAGCCACCAAGGCCAGCGACCGTCAGCGAGCTGCTCACAGGCCGGCCACTAACAGAGCCAGGGATGCAGCAGTCAGAACATTCCTCGCTTTTTGTAGGCGAGCTTCTCTTAACTACAAGCGTATCAGCCACCGCCATGTGTGCTGGTATCTGGAGTATCTCTCAAAGTATTATAACTCACCTGCCTCCATATCTAACGCGTTATCCCACGTTAGGACATTTTATTCTATGGTAGGCCTCTCTACACGTCCTCTTTACCACATCAAGGTCCAGTTGGCCCTTCGCGCCATGACTTTAACCAAGCGACATGTAACCACTCCAAAGGCCCCGGTCACCCCAGCGGTCCTTAAACGGGCCATGGAACACATACACAGACTCAAAGCTCCACACATGACTAAGCTCGCAATCATTTTGATGTTCGTGGGCTTCCTCCGCCAAAGTTCATTGGCCCCACATACAGTCAAGGGCTTTGATGCCTCCCGCCACCTTACAGCGGCCGATGTGGCAGTGCAACCCGGCGGCCTACTGGTACAAGTTAAGTGGACTAAAACTCTACAGGCAGCATCGGAGGCTACCGCTATCCTGCTACCTCGCACGCAGGACGCCCGCCTGTGCCCAGTACAGGCGTACCTCCGCTACATCAATCGGGCTCCTACATCCTTAGCCCCGAATGCCCCACTGCTCCGTCACTCAGACGGGAACCCGGCAACTGTTCCCTTCTTACGCAGGCAGTGGGCCACCCTGCTCACCATGGCGGGGCTCCAGCCATCAGCCTACTCGCTCCACAGCCTCCGTCGGGGCGCCGCCCAATTTGCTTATAATGACGGAGGCGCCCGGCTTAACGATGTGATGACCCACGGAACGTGGCGTTCACAAGCAGTGAGGGCATACATTAAGCCCACTCAAGCGGAACACAACACACTACACGAGGCCCTAAAGCGCCTCTAGACTACAGAGGTTTGGCCAATACACTGACTTATTAACCCCACTACGGGGCTACCCCACGTTTGGGGTCCTTCGACAGTGTTTTATATCTTGTTGTGTTCTTCAACTTCTCACGTGTAAAATCGTCAACTTATTTTACCAAACGTTCTATTAAAATTTGTGTTCGTAATTAGCTGTCCTGTTCTACTTATATTAATGATGACAGGAATCTGACAGCTGTTTGATTGTGGTGCATTCATATGAACAGGGCTTTACATACACTCTTCCTCATTGGCCCATTACACCACAT
Organism: Lepidonotus clava; assembly: GCA_936440205.1. NCBI lineage: Eukaryota > Metazoa > Annelida > Polychaeta > Phyllodocida > Polynoidae > Lepidonotus > Lepidonotus clava. Next base: position 28,916,073 of record OW387140.1, read on the forward strand.
GACCCAACTGACCAATGGCTATCCGGCTCCTATAGTTAGCCGCCAACTTTCAAATTGGCCGCCATACTGGAAAGACTGGAAAATTTACCCGCCCACCTACGCCCTTTCTAAATGTACTTTTATACTATAGGGCCAATACACTGACTTATTAACCCCACTACGGGGCTACCCCACGTTTGGGGTCCTTCGACAGTGTTTTATATCTTGTTGTGTTCTTCAACTTCTCACGTGTAAAATCGTCAACTTATTTTACCAAACGTTCTATTAAAATTTGTGTTCGTAATTAGCTGTCCTGTTCTACTTATATTAATGACCTCAATAAAAATGTTGTTCTACTCTAACAGACAATGAAGAAGACTGTAAAAAGTCGAAACATGTTGATCTGCCGCAATTTTATTCAAATGCTCAATTGAATAAATACCAACATTGTCCATCAACACTGTTGTCAAGTTTGGTGTATCTTCAACATCTTTAACCCCATCCACCCCATAAGGCCATATTTGGCCACCGCATGATATTTTAGAACATGTGTTCCAGTAAAGGCCGTTACGGTCAATAAGGGGCAAATCTGCCTATTCTAGGAAATCAGCCTCTTGAAAGCATTAATTAAGGAATTATTGTTGAAAAAAACATTTTTTCATGTAATTTTGTAGAAAAGTTTGACTTAGATAGAAATTTCCTGAGAATTCAATGATTTTCATAGAAATATCAAATCTTTTGGAAATGATGCATTGAACTATTGTTAATGTTTGTTTTAATACTGCGTGATGAGTATATAACTAAGTATCCATGAGTCGTTTGTCCAGAATGTCTGAGTCAATCAGACTGCGTTTAAAGTTAGCTCATTCACTTCCCAATAGTTCAAAAGAAATGAACGATGAGGGAGCTCTTAATATGAAAGGGTTTTTATTCAATAAACATCTCATCCCGAGTCAAAGCCACGATGTATAAGTCTCCATCAGTCCACCTCCCATCTCCTATCAGCAATCAACCACATTTAGAATACAAGTTGTTCCAACACATTCTAGACCGCTCTAGTGCTTAGCCCTATCACAATCCTATGTCCGAGGTAGTTAGTATAGGTAAACTCCAGTCTGCTACGCAGGAGTCGATGTACTAACTCCAAGTAGCTCCTTTTGCTAAACTTACTCAGCTGACATTCTCACTTAACTGCTTGCTCCTCACTTTGCAACGCCTTTTATACTGGTTAACAGGTGGCGCTAGGAGCGTAAGATATTTCTTTCTAGAAGTAGACTTGACATAGACTTGCTAAGCCTGATCCTTGTTAAATTATACATCATGATGATATATTAAAAGTGCTAAGCTATTAGTACATTCGACGGCGGTCAGGTGTTTGAGTTTGAGGAGGTGGACGACATAGCTCAAACCAAATGAAGATTTTCAATCAAATGCGATAGGTTCCCAATTTTGATGATTGGATATATTTGTTATTATTATTTTTTTAATATAGAGAAACCAATGTGGGGTGGCTTTGACTCTCGTGATACATTCAGCACAGTGTCAATATAATCAGAAGTTCATTTTTGCTTATTCAGAAGTATAAACAAAGATACATTCATATGATCGGTTTTGCTTAGTACATAAGTACATTTTGCCGGTAGTCCCATGTTGAGACTCAAGATCAGTGAAACCATTCATAAAGTTTCAAGGTAAGTTCATAAATGAAATTATTTATCGAGTTGGCTTCCACATCTTGAAGCTCAAGGTTAGCGGAACCCGTTCATAAAGTGACAAAGTAAGTGTTGAAGAATGATAACATGATCATTTGCATGATAAAGTAAATGGTGACATAATCATGGTGACAAAGTGACAAAGTCAGTTTTAGAGAATGAAGAAGTGTTATCGTCAGCCTATATTAAGGCTTACGGATTGCGACACCCGTGCATAAGGTGACAAAGTAAGTTTAAAGGATTGTCAGCCCATATTGTGGCTTAAGGATTGCGACACCCGTGCATAAGGTGACAAAGTTAGTTTTGACTTAGTACATACATGTACAAATTCTGATATATGCGATTTGGAACACAAAGTCAACAAAACTCAACATTTATACAGTATAAAGTTGTCTTAATCTTCTAAGAGTAACAAACACACAACAAATCCAATTTCAGAACGAGCTAACACAATAAAAGTCAATACGGAGAATTCGGACATCTTGAACGACCGAGCTACGGAGGACAAAATCCAATGAATTTCGAACCATCCTCAACTAACACAACATTATTTACAATGATTACAAGGTCCATGCATATGACCTGGCAACATTAAGCAGTTTGATCCAGAAAATATTACCATCCACGTCGCGCGCCCACCAGTCATGCTTAGTACACGTGTACTTAGCGGGACGCTTGACTGGAGTTCCCCTCCAGGGTTTGACTTCGATTTGATTCCTCCAGGCGCAAAGCGCCCGGATGGCAAATTTCTGCTTCGAACAAATTTGGCGAGTTTGCAGGCCCGACCTGACATTTTGGGCCGAGATAAATTAATTTTATCGCCTGATTATGTTAGTTGGGGACCTAAGCTTTAGTTTAGCGTAGATTTTGTAAGAAATTATACGATGGTTTGATCATGCTAGCCGATTTCAAAATTTGGATCCCTCAGGTCAAAAAGGGGTTTCCCAAATTAGCCTCGTTTTGACGTCATTTTAATCAGTGCCGACGGTCATTTTTCAGAGGTTGGACGTGTTTTACTTTGTCTCGCTAGAATTTTATCCTTTTCACGGAGAACAATGGCCAGGATCGCAGTTTTCTGTACCGACCGGGAGGCCGGTATCCAAGATTACCCCGACCTGCTTCTGCAAGACTCCACCAACTGCTGCGTGACCTATCCCTGTGCCGAGGCGACCACTGCTGAGCTGGCCGGATTTGCCTTTGCGCATCATGTCTTACACCCGGAAGACATTTTGGTGGTAGTGGTCAACCTCCTGGACGTACTTACTTGGGACTACGAACTAGCCCTGTTTATTCCCCTTTTCATTCGTCCCGAGGAGGCCGTCAAATTCTACTCTAAACTTTTCAACCGAGCATTTTTAAATATTCAATCTCATCCGATTCCATCCACTTTTATTCTAGCAACGCCTTCTGGATTTGATGCCCGCCGCTGGGATCTCACCGACAGCGACGGGTCACTCCAGAAGTGGGTGAATCGACTTGCTCCGAAGATCGGTCGAGAAGTCAAACGAGCAAATGATTGGTACGGTGTGCCTACCATCTACACCGGGCAAGCTCTTCATCTTACTCGATCTGTAGCAGACGGACAGATGACCATTAATGATTTTAGGGAGTTGGTGGACGGCTATATGCCGTCCGCCCGTGTCCTCCGTCGGTGGGCCCGGGCACTAGGCCGCGTGATTGCCCGCCTGCCTTTAGCCCCCCGCTAGACCGTCGGCACTCCCCCTGTACATAGTGATTTTCTTAATTCTGTTGGAGTGATTTCCGCCCAGTGATTTTTTTTTCAATCAATTCCCGGACAGTACTCAGGATACCGCAGACATTATTTATCCAGGAGGCTTCGGCCGGAGGACTTCTCGGACTGTTCGCATGGGACTTGTTGTCTTCTTCGCCCATTGCCGGGTCGTCGTCCCCCTCGTAGAGCCGGCCTCTCAACCCGACCGCTCTGAGACCGGGTAAGTCTAACCTTCCTTCTTGACTGTTCTTGGCACGTTAGGCAGGCTACTAACCCGTAGGTTTTAAGGAGATTGTTGGTCAGGAATTTGTCAGCAGTTTTTTCAGCTCGCCTTCACGTGGTTGAATTCCGGAAGTTGACATCACTCCCGGAACTAGAGATTGTATTTTGCTGGTGATTTTGTAACGGGTAGCGTGGGCGGCCACCTGGTGTTTACTTTCGGATCCAAGATGGTGGACGCGGGCCGAAAACTAGGACCTTGTGTACTAAACTTATTATCTTTTCCAGGTCCTGTGGTTATTGATGATAATATGAACGGCATAAGGTGGTAGTGTTGGGCACTGAGAGACGTCAGGCTATATGTTTTTTAGTAGGAGGAGTTATTTAGGTGAACATGATCAAGCGTTTTATCGCGCGTGTGGTTGGGCGATAATAGGAGGTTTTTCTGACTAGGGGTTTGTTGACATTACCGATTCAAGCAGGCTCTCAATGGGTGGGTAGACTGTGCCGCGTTGGCCTTAGAGTGTTATTTTATTACTATTAACTACTAGTTGACTGACACTGCACCCATGGAGTTGTGTAGATGACCAGGGATTCCGGTCTGGGTTGTACAGCACTAGATTTGCTGTGACAGAATTCTTTGTTTTGACGTTCCCCGTACAAGGTAATGGAAACACTCTATTTGGTGACTATAAAGCGTAAGCGCTTCATGTGGTCACCCCAGGTAGAGTCGTCCGACTGACCGTCGGCGACTCCGTGGTAGTTTTGAGGAACTGCAGGTGACCAGGTACTTTGGTCCAGACTGCACAGCTTTAGATTGGCTGTGGCAGAATTCTTTGATGAGTTGTCCCCCTTACAGGATAATGGAAACATTCACGTGGTGACCACATGAGGAGACACCACAGGTGGAGCCGTCCGACTAGCCGTCGGCGGCTCCTGGGTAAGTTTGAGAGGGAGTGGCAAAGGCCACAATTATCCATCCCGTGTTGAGTCTAACAACAAGACTGTGTCAGTGTCATGGTGTTAGAATAAGTTTGATAGTGAGTATTATTGTGCAGTGCTGTCCAGGTGGGGAGATAAGAATGATGATAGGAGCTGGGTCTATTGTGGTTTAATTAAGAGACTACTTTGGTTTTCTTAAGAGCCAATACTTGAACGGTATATCCAGTTGTCATTCTGACTACCTCATATTTATGTCCATTGTGTTAGAATAATTTACCAACACACTTCAATGGTTAATGTTAAGATAAACCCCTTCCCTTCTTTTGTTAGTTACGGGTGGTAGCTCGGCGTCCAACCCCTATATTCAATCTGGGTTTGAATACCGAGTTCCACTGTTATACTGGGTAGTTGGCGCCCTCCTATCGCAACAGGCAGGTGCGCCCCTAACACCAAACAGTTCCATAAATAGATATTATACATATTTTAACAGTAATAATTCACCGTCTTATTTTGTACAACACACTACATGGGGAAAACAGACATGAAAAATTGTGGGGTAGTTTTCATTCCGTAAAAATATAAGTGTCACGAAAGACATTAAATATTAACTGTACAAAGGAGGTTGAGATTATTCGTTACTTGTTAGTTATCACTAGAGGATCGGGTCTCAGATTCAGGTCCATTTCTGATCTGATTCCCGGTCCTCATTAGTTACACGTGGTTTGTCGGTACCCCCCATCCATAGAACCAGAATGGGCAGCACCGAGTTTCCCATTGTTATAATCGGGAGCAGACTGCATATTTTTTTTTTTTTTTTTTTTTAATATGCAGCCTACACCCCCTTTAAATTATAGAGATGTGTAAATGCATCTCTTCAGATCACTCACTTCCAGACAGCACCTAGTAAGTCGGGCTTTTACCGAAGTACAGTACAAGGTTAAACCCGTCCTTTGTTCAGGTCTATGCCCGTTTTTCTTGTGGAGAGTCAAGGCTACTCCTGAAAAGACTCCGCCCCCAGCCTATCCTAACTATGCGCACGCGGGGCAGGAATATATATTAGTGTTATAGACAGTTTTAGTAATTTGATTCTTTCCTAATAGAATGGGTAGACTATTAGCTAAGGGGTTTTCAACTAAGTTTTTGCAGCCGTTCGTTAGGGAATTAGTAGACCGTGTCCCCTCCCTTCAGCTCAACTGTTGAGCGGAGACCCGGTTACTTTTAGCGCCACGACGGCGGTCAAGACTAGTATTTCATTCGTTTTTTTTGTTGTTTTTTTTTCTCGACGGCGGTCAGCTCTGAAGCCGCACGTCTTCTTTATTAATTTTGATTATTTCTAATTTACCCGGGTCGAAACTTGACTTCTTGCCGTTTTGCCTCAGTCCCGGTTAACTCTGGTCTAAACATGGCCTAAATAACTTAGTCTTGTACCTTTGGGCAGTTGTTTGTTATTTTTCGCATTTCGCTGGATCCTGATTTACAGTAAAATCAAAGGACCCAACGACTAGGATATGTTGTGACTCGGTGATCATTACACATAGCCAAGACGATGAGACTACACATTTTGTACAGCGCCTCGTCTCATCATCCTGTGGGTTTTAGCTAGAACTCCCCCCCACAGGGAGAAGGCACTTTTTCACAGGTGAAAGTCGCCTTTATGAAGAAGGGAGTTAGCACCCTGTGAATGTCACCAGTTCACCGCATTTTTCCCGTAACTTCTTTTCCTTGTGACCTCCGTTATACTTTCTGAATGTAGCACGCCCTGGCAGGAGTTGTACACATCCTTGCCCGTTGTAGCGTGCCTGTACCAGAAGCAAACGAGCCACGTATAAGGTACTCTCGTGCGCTGTCACGGAGCGTTCCCCCTTTGAATGTTACTAAATATTCTGCGTTCTTATGCTCTTACTACAACTTGTCCAGAATTCCCTGAGGAAGGGCTCTTAGTTAAATAAATATTGGCCTGCTTTATGTATTAGTTTTTGGGTAATTTTCTTTCTATTCGTCGATTTTTTTTGTGATGAAGGGACCGCTGTCAGGAGCCAACCCACCCGGGGCATAGTGACTGCCATGGTCGGGCGTCCACCCCAGTGCCCTTCGCAGCGTCAGTGACGCGTAACCCCAACGTCCTGCCTCCTGTCAGGCACCACTGACACCAGGCATGTGGGCAGGCTCCTGCTGCTTGTGCAGCCCCCTTATCTTTGAGAAGATTATATATGTAAGCATGCTAAAGAATAGACAGTGGCGTTCCCCAAGTGACTCCTGTACCGCAGCCCGATCCTAGCGGTAACAACAGCACAGGGGTCAAGTGTAGATGGTATTTGCTTGGGGAAGTTCACTTCGCTCGCTGGAAGCGTTGGTCCCGTTGAGCGCACATAGGTATTGTATAGAATTTTGTGTTTCTTCTAAATGCTAAAATTTCGCGACACTAGGATCGGTTCCGAATGGTTCCCTACTTTAAAAGAGTTGCCGAATCAATAACAATAAGAGTGTTGAGCTAGGCTACCGGGCATGGGACACTCAACTTGAGAGAAATTTAGATAACCCATGGGTCCATAGAGAGACGGTCGGACCAGCCTACCCGACCCAGGTTTCCCTGGTTGGTGAATCATTATTGATCAGGTTAGTCAACAGAACCTTACCTTCCCAAACAGGCAGAGCCCACCGAATTCCCTGTAACATTTCAGTTTTTAGTACTCGTACCATTGTATTATTAATTCACCAATTTTACCTGTACAGCACTAGGTCAGGTCTTAGCACTTGTTACATTGTCATATGATAACTTCATAAACCGTTCCTGAATCCTTTCCGGGTGTCCCTGGTCTTACTGTCTTTCGGGCAGACCCCGGTCCGGTCGCTGTAGAGGTGGGCGTGGTCGATCTAGGAGGAGCGTTAGGCATTGTTCCATGTCCCATCACTGGTTGAGGCCAGTCCGCTCCGACATCGGACCAACCTGCGTCGATGAGGCGTGGCACTCCCATGGGTACAGGAGTGGCTAGCCCCGAGGAGTATCTCAGGAGTCTGGCCCTGGTATTGTACTTTAAGTTACTCATCATTAGTCGGGCTAGTTTTTTAGACACCCTCAGGGTATCCGGTAGTGGTACCTTAGATGGATGTTGTCCAGGTCTAGTCGCCGCTCCCATCAGCTGCGCCCCCCAGGTAACGGTCAGGGTGTACTTCAGACACAGTTGGGTCACCAGTAGATCCTTAATGAGCACATAACCTTCCGTATAAGTGTGGTCAGAAGGCATGGCTAGTTCTCCCAGAAAGATTGTTTCTATCATGTGTGGGTTGGCAAACTGTACATACAGTCCATCTACAGTTTTCCGCCTGATGTACCTCCATTTTCGCCACACGAGAACCACTATGGCGATGACCAGTACCGCCAATAATATAGCGAGCACAGCCACCGCAGTGGGGTTGGCGGTTGTGTTCGGGCATCCAGTCAGTTCCTTCTCGTGGCGTAGTAGTTCCTCCGTGTCCGCCGTCTCCAAGGCCATGGCTCGTGGTAGAGTCATAGCCAGTCCGGCTAGGGCAGCCTTGCCCTGGTGCCTCCGCCAGCATTTCCAGAGAATACACCCAATAATGGTTACTGCTACCACTATACAGAAGATTGTGAGGAGGCCAAAGCCGCCCCCAAAGTTACCTATAGAAAACCATGGGGCGTGTTTGTCTACTTCGTAGCGGTCAGTCGCTTTCTTGATGCCTTTAGCCAAGTCTTTCCGGTGTTTTTGGATCCGCTTGGCCAGAGAGGGTACAGGTATTCTGACCTTTAGGCTTTCCTCGATTTCCAGTAGCTCTTTCCTAATCGTTTCAGGGATAGGATCTGATTCTAACATAGTGGGTTCATTCTCGGGCCTCGTGAAATTAGTGTTCCACCCTTTCACACGACTCGCCGCTTCCAACAGGTCGTTAGGTGGGTACACGACCGTGGTGATCCTGGTGTGTCGGTCACAGTTCCGTAAACTATACGGTATCCATGATCCCTGTGTTTGGAATGCACAGTCGCATTCCACCTGAACTCGCGCATAGTTTTCTATGTTCACCTCCACCGCGGGTTGATTTCTGCAAATCATCTGGCCCCGGGTGTCAGCGCTGACCACAAGCATATCTCCGTCGTCCAGATACACTGCCATTTCTCCAAAGTCTGCTTCCAAAAGATAGTCCAGCTCACATTTTTCTTGTATGGCCGTGTCATCGCGTCTCAACAGGGCGGCAGTGCAGGTGTTATCCGTGATCTTTTTCATGTAGGGCAGGTCCTTACAAAGCGTGATGGTCTGCCCATAACAGCCTGACCAGCTGCCGCTAGCCAGTGGTACGTAGTACTGGCGGGACATGGACATAGCCACGCTTTTAGGTAGATTAACAATTTGGAGAGCGTCCTTCTTTTGCCGTCCTCTAACTGGCACTGGTACAGGGAAGGTTAATACCTCGTAGACTCTAAACAAATGTTCGTCGGCCACAACCGGTACCCTTACATACACGATCAATTCTTGGGTGGTTTCATCAAATTTAAATGAGGGTTGACTGTTCTCATAATAGAAGGAGGGGTCTGTAAACGCCACGTGGAACCTGGGATGGATTCCTTTCAGATACCTGTTGACTTCCAGGACCGCTCCGACCATATACTGGCGTGGTACCAAATCCATGGTCAGTTGGCCCCGTGTCAGGTGTTGTACACCTTTCCTGAACACGCGCGTTTGCTCCACTACCAATTGGAGATATACCATTTCTCCTAGTTTGTCTTCCAGAGCCACAGGTATCATGTTCAGGTACAGTTCCATCCAGTCCACCTTATGTTGGACGAGTTTCATTCTCCGGCGAGTGGTATTATGCGCCTTATTTAGTGACCTTAAATTATCCAGTAGACCTATCACGACGTGGTTAACCCTTTCTACGGCCTCGTCGTGTTTCTCGTTCATCAGCGCCAGGTCTTCGATCATCTGGTCGGAGGACTCTTGTAACACTTTAATTAGTTCCCTGTTATACTTGACATCAGCTGAAAGCCCCTTATTCCATGATGTTGGAATAGGAAATGTCGGCCATCCTGGGTCGTCCAGCATGATGGGGAGTTTCTTCATTCTTTTGACCCTTCCGCCTGAATCTGATTCTGACCCTTGATTTTGAGGTCGCTGTTGGTTGTTTTTAATTAGCGAGCTTAAGGTTTCATTGAGAATTTCCCTATACCGACCTTTGAGCGCCTGCGATGTCTGATCCATCCAATTCACCAGCGACCTGACATGGTAACAGGCTCGGTCGAGAGCGTCTCCTCCTTTTAGGTACCGATGACAGACCTGGCCAAAGGTAGCCTTGATGAAGGAGCGCCTTTGGGGAATAGTGATCAGAAAACCTTGTCGGACGTGGGTAATATCTGCGGTGGACATTAACTTCCCTGGTTTCAGTACCACCCCATATTGTTCCAAGGCTATAACTTCAGCATTAGGGGCTAGCCCTTCACGTGGGCTGGAGTCATTTCGCAACCCCTCAATGCCTCCTATCATGGCAAAAACGAACAGCACCGACCACTTCATTGTCATTGGTTTTAGCGCTAGTCCGTGAGAGTCAAGTTTATAGTTTATCTAAAACATGTTCACAACAAAGTTACCTTCACTCTTCTGCGCACCACTATCATCCAGGCGCCGAAGTATGCCCTCCTCTCGGGCCCCCTGGTCCATTTAGTTTGGGACATGCTCATAGAGGTTTTGCCCGTTGTCATTCACTACTCGCCTGATGATTCCGCTCTCGTCCTTGGTGACCATGATCCTCAAGCCTCTCATACGTTCGCAGGACGAGGGGCGCATTGCTCTGAGGGGTCTTGGCCTAGTAGGTTCCAGTCCGAAACGGCCCCCGTTGGGTCGTACGACGGTTGGCTCGAGGGGTACGGGTGCGGCACCTGCGGTGGGTTTGTCGTTGGGAGTGGGCTCGGCCACAGTGGACCCCCCGGCTGGCTGGTTGGCGTCCACTGCTGCTGGTTCCATAGCAGTGGTGAGGGATTGGCGTTGCAGCTCGTTGTCAAGCTGCTCAAGTCTAAACAAGCGGGGTCCGCAGGCTGCAAGTGGTGGAGGAGGGGAGCTCCCGCTGGCCCGTTCCCCACCGGTGGGGTTGGCGCGTGTTGATCGGGTGCTACCTCCACTTTTAGTCCTGGAGCGGCGACGGTTAGCTGTTCCCCTCCCGTTCGCCTTTCCAGAGTGGGCAGAGGTCGGCCGCCTCGCGTTGTTTGTTGTCTGGTACCTTCCCTGACGCATTTAGAGTTTTGGGTGCCCCTTTGGATGAAAGGAGCAACCTGAGTTTTAATCTCAGCTAACTGTTTGTTCGATTTTGGCACATCCAGTCCCACTGTCCTTCTAATTTCGTCAACAGTCTCAAATAGTTGGAACAGTGGTTGCGTAAGGTCCCAGAACCAGCCGGCCTGAATCTGCACAGGTCTGGTGGCCGCTTCCCCCTTCTGAACCGGCTTGGCCAACGCAGTTAGCCTTGGCTCGGGCTCCGAGTCACTCACCTCAGATAAATTGTAAAAGTCTTCATTCGCTGCTTTCTTTTTGGCTGGAATCGATTTAGCGGACTTCTTGGCTCCGCCTGCGGTCGTTCTAGTGGGCCGCCGGGCCGGTGTCCTTGGTTTCTTCCGGGCAATCCCGGTGTCGGTTGAGTCCGGACGGACACCGCCCCGGCCCGGCCAACTCCACCGCCTAAGGGTCTGAGCCGGTCGTTTCTTAGTACTCTCCTTCTCGATTGCCTTTTCTTTCATTTAGTAAAATCCTAAAAGAATGGCCCAACGAACATTCCCTTGGTGGGTAGCGCCCTCTGGTGGGGGCGGCTAATCCGTTTCCTTCTCAGGGGGACGATGATTCTTCCCTCCGTGTCCGCAGGGAAAGTAGTGGTTCCCTTTGGATTGCTATGAGGCCGGAGGGCTAGGCAGTTCCCCATGAGTCGGTGGATCAGTGTTCCAGCTAAGTTCTTTTTCCGCCCCTTCCGGGAGAAGTCGAAAGTTGAACAATTTCTATCTCCAACTTTCGTTCAGAGATAGAATCAATGTCTATCTCCGTTTCCTCCCGGGCTGGTTTATGCGTGCAATCACCTGCAGCAGAGGTGACCGTTCAGGAGCAGAGTTGCGGACCGACTGGTGGATCAGCGCGGATCCCACGAAATTATAACTGATCCGTTTGCCCATGCCGTCTCCATATTTGGAGCTGTATCTTGTTTCAGGTGGGGAACGCTTGCATCCGGTCCCATGAGATGATGCCAACCACTGGCATCTCCCTTGGTGTGCGCACCCTCCCTTTCTGCCACGCCCCTGGGCGCGGCGAGGTGGCCGTGAGGTAGGCCACCTGTTCCATTAGCGTTGATGCTAACGGTGCCGCTCCGCCGAGCTTTTATTTTCGCAGGGCGGCAAGATTTCCTGTATTAATCATCCATGTCGTCGCTTTCCCCGCCGTTGAACAGAGCGGCGTAGTTAGGCCGACGGTTCCGACGCAGGTTATAGCCACCTTTCGTCGGGACATGGTCCTCTTCTGTTTTTTCTGGGCTCTGTTCCGATGTATCCGAGATCGGTACATCACCGCAGGGCAGTTTTATGGGCTTGTTGTTGCCTGGAGGGGATCTCCCCGCCAACGGCTGGCTTTTGCCCCTTCGTTTAGCTCGTTTGCGTTTCCTCTGTCCATTAGCGCCAGCTGTTCCCCGTTCACAGGCGGCTTTGTTAGGAACAAAGGATAAGTTTGGTAACAGCGCGGTGTCCGCACTGGTGCCCTGACCATCAGTGATTTGCCCGTCCGATTCCGCTAAATCGGTGGGACTTGGACCAGGTTTTTGTGTAGGTACCTTCCTGGCCATAGGAATTGCATCATGCTCACGGGGACCGGTCGTTCCCGTTGAGTTTTCAGTCTCAGCACCCCTTATTTCGCCATCCTTTTCAGCAATTTCACCCGTCGGAGTGTGATGCAATTCAGGGTTTTGGTCAGGATCTGCCCCTTTTGAGTTAGTGATTTTTGCTTCTCTCACCAATTTGGGAATAACATGAGGGATGGCGGGAGACCACGGCCCATGGGCAGGCTTGAGCTTTGAAATGTTTACTAAATGTGGTATTTGTTTCCCAGTTTTCAGTGACACCAGCCTAACGAGATGGTCCCCCTTAGTTTCAATTACCCTGTATGGCCCAGTATACCTGTTTGAGAACTTAGACGCTTTATTTTCACTAGCCAAAGGGTCGTACATGTATACCATATCACCTTCGTACATCTGAGTGGGCCGCGCCCGCTCATCAATTCTTACTCTCAGATCTTTTTCATAGTTTTGAACTACCCTTTCTGCCATATTCCTAAACATAGCAATGTTGTCCTTTGTTTGCATGAAGAATTCACAGTCGTTTAGCGTTTCAGGGATTGTTCCCTGCTCAGGCATTCCCATACTGATTGGATCTCTGCCAAACAGTAGGGTGTGAGGGCTGTAGCCCGACCACACACAGATCGTAGACCGAACCGTCCATAGCGCTATGGGGAGTAGATCGGTCCAGTTACAGTGGTCATCAGGAATATAATATGCAATCAGGTTTTCAATGGTTTTGTGTAGTCTTTCTACCCGAGCGTTGCCGGTCGGCATTCGCCCGGTAGTGAACGTTTGTTTGCACGCTAGTCGGGTAGTAATCTCCCGGAACAGCCCTGATAGGAAGGCCGCCCCCCGGTCTGTGTGCAGGCGGTTTACCCGCCCATACCGACACACTATCCCGGTTAGGAAACAGTTGGCCGCGGTTTGCGCGGTGGAGTCTTTAGTGGTGAAAGCCTCCGGCCAACCTGTTAGTAGGTCTATGAAGGTCATGATATATTTTGACCCATCCCTAGCCCTCTTTAGTGGCCCGATAAAATCACACTGTACCACCTCAAAGGGCCGAGTCGGCCTTTCCCAAGACTTGGCCAAAGCCTTGAAGTGCGGGGCCCGTCTCCTTAGAGAGCAGGTTTCACAGGCTTTCACATAATCTACGATGTCGGCGTTCATGTTTCGCCAGTAGAATTTCTCAGAGATTTTGGTAGTGAGGTTACTGATTCCCACATGTCCCCCAGCTAGGATATCATTATGTAACAGCCTCAGGACTTTGGGAATTAGCTTTCCTGGAACTATCATTCGTGGTTTTAGCCTTACCAATTGGTCTTGGTGTTTGTTATACCTTTTGACGTTGAACCTACAGAGTACTCCCGGTGCTACCATTCCCACAAAATCAGCTTGGTCCATTATTCGCCTAGCTTCAAGGGGATCTGGCGGTAGGTCTCCGTCCTGAAGGTAGTCTATTAATTGCGCGCACTCAGCATCTTGGAGTTGCGCGTTTAATACCGTAGCCACAGAAAGCTCTTCATCCTGAATTTCGGCCTCAAATAACTCACATCCCACGGCGGGCTCATATTCTTCACCTGGGACATGTTCATGATAGACCCTAGACAAATAGTCCGGTAGAAAATGAGTCGCTCCTGGCTCATAGATGATTTCAAAATCAAAATCTGATAGCGCTAAAGCCCACCGTCTCAGCCGGGCTGACGGGGCTTTGTAGGCACTCTGTAGCAGGGGGATCAACGGTTTGTGATCAGTTACTATTGTGATTTTAGCTCCCTGCAACATGTCCTCATAGTTCTTAATGCTTTTAATTACTGCCAGAGCCTCTGTCTCTGTTACCGAATAATTTAGTTCGGCGTCACGGAGGGTACACCCCCAGAAAGCAACCGGACGGTAGATTTCATCTAGTTTGTGACAAACCGCTGCACCGCACGCGGCGTCTGATGCGTCAGTTAATAAATAGAAATGCCCTCCTATATCTGGATGAATTAGTAAGGGCGGCGAGGTCAGTAGTTTCTTTAACTGTTGAAACGCCTCCTCGCAGGCCTCTGTCCATTCAAAAGAGACTTCTTTCTTTAGCAGCCGGTTTAAAGGCTTTGCCAGATCAGCGAAATTAGGGACAAACGGTCGGTAGTAGTTACATAGCCCCAGAAAGGACTTGATAGTCTTTACATTATGCGGGCGTTTAAAGGCTGTGATCTTTTCCGTGGTAACCTTTTGTGTAGCCACCCCTTCTGCGTTTACTACATGGCCGAGGAAATTAATCTCACTGCGGCACCACTCACACTTAGACGGTTTTAGTTTGAGGTTGGCTCTCGCTAAAGCTTGGAGAACCACCTCAACACTCGCCAGGTGTTCGTCAAAGGTAGTGTCATAGACGATTACGTCGTCTAAATATGCTAAGCATGTTCTAGGAATCAAGCCTTTTAACGCAATGGCCATCACCTTGGTGAACTGCCAAGGCGCGCCAACTAAGCCGAAAGGTACACGCTTATACTGGTATACACCCATTGGGGTTTCAAAGGCAGTATATTTTCTACTGTCTTCTTCGATTACACACTGATGATAGCCGCTCAACAGATCTAAAGCTGTCCACATAGTGGGTTTCTTGTAAGCCATATATAAGAAAAGTGATCGCGCTGTAGGCATTGGGAATTTATCTTTGAAAGTGACCTGATTAAGCATGCGAAAGTCTGTACAAAGCCTAGGTTTGCCGTCTTTCTTCTGCACTACCACCAGCGGACTTCGCCAAGCCGATTCGCTGGGCTCTATGACACCTATATCTATGAGTTGCCTAACCTGTTCATCGATGATGTCCATTTTCTGTGGAGAGTATCGGTACGGTCTAGAACTTATTACTCCCTGCGACTCATCCACAATGATTCTCATCGGCGCTATTTCACAGTGACCTAACTCTTCCATTGAGAACGCTAGCGCATCTCTGTTGTTATTAAGCATTTGTCTAAACCTTACCTTTTGTTCTTCATCTAAGCACGACTCGGTCAGATCTATTTTACTTACATTTTCATCCATTTCACCTCGGGATTTCTCCTCAGAGGTTTGGCTTTCCATTTGCACTGCGTCTTTCATTACTTCTACAGAAATCCTACAAATGGACATTGGGGTCTCTGTTTTAGTTAGATAACACAAGTCTAGGAACTCTTCTATCTGGTCTTGATTTACCTCAGGCACTGCGCATTCCTCTGCAAAAGCTAACACTTCCTGTGGAGTGATTTCTTGCATTTCATCTAGCGGATTCATGACTTTGATCCACCACTGACTTCCCACCGTATTCACGCATCCCTCCACTAGGACAGGTGCGGTGACTGCCGGTGCGCAGTAAGCTACTGGTGAGTCTAATCCCAGCGGCTCTCGGGTGGTAACCGGTATGATGCATTCATTTCCCGGTGGAATTTTCACTGTTTCTTTGCTAACTATAGGGTTTCCACAAAACACTTCTATCTTTGCGCCTGGTAGAGATAAATCTGAACGAAGCACTGTTAATAAGTTTCTACCGATTACTATGGAGTGGCATAGATCGTCCACTATGTTGAAATCATAGCAAACTACTGATCCCTGGATTGAAAACTTACACCTAATTTGTTCTAGTATTACTTGAGACGAATTGTCTGCTAGACTGATGTTTCCTTTCGACACTTTCCACTCATCTAGGATGCATCGTTTAGGGATCTGCTGCTTACAAAGGGTAGACATGAAACAATCACTCGCCCCAGTGTCTACCAAAGACTTAACCTCTTTCTGATCATTAAATCTTAACGTTAAGAAAAATGCTTCGTCTCCTATCTCTCTCCTAGCCGGTCCGTCCACTGCGCCTAATTCTATCGTGGAATGAACGGACCCTTCCTCTAGTTTCCCTGACTCTTTTGTTCTGTGCCGCTGGTTTTACTGTCTTTGTAAATCCGCGGTGGTTTTTCCTTCAACCTATTCTTTAGCCACAAGCACGCTTCTGTAGAGTGACCATGTTGTTGGTGAATGATACAAAACTTACTTTCATCGAAAGGCAATCTGGGTCTCTCCACTTTCTGCTGAGTTGGCGGATTCTTTCCTTTGTCTGCCTCTCTGTTTGGAGCGTTATTAGATTTAGCCTTCTGATCTGGATTCCTTTCACCTTTCTGATTTTCATATCGATCTTTTCTTTCATAACCTTGCTGTTTATAGTTACTACTACTCTGGGGAGCTCCGCCTTGCCCTGGTTTTGGTTTCTGAAACCATGGAGCGGCCTCCAGTCGGGCCAGCACCACTCCAAACCGTTCGGAGATGGAATTTAGGGCCGCGGTCTCCTCCGATTCTTGGCTTCCAGCCAGTTCGCTCACTGCATTGGATATTTTAGTTCCCCCTTTGCCTTTGTCCAACGACTCTAGTCTCGTTGCACAATCCACCGCTTCGGTGAACGACTTAGGGTCCAGTATAGCTACCTGTCTGGCTACGCCCTGTTTTAATCCCTCTAAAAACACAGCTAACATCATGCTTTCACTCGCTTCTGCCTTAACTTGCTTTTGCTTCAAGACACCTGCAAATTCAATCACACTCTGGTCCTTTCCTTGTTTGAGGGCACAGAACTCTGCGTGTTTCTGCCACTTAGCTCTTCGATCACCGAAGATCTTTGTCATTTGAGCTTCTAGTTTCTCAAACGTGTCTTTTTCACTCTCAGCTAACGCTCCTGCCCAGTCGTCTGCCCTTCCCTTTAGGCCTAACAGCGCCATATTCAGGAGATGGGCGTTCGACCAGTCATAGATAGCTTTCAGTCGTTTCAATTCCCTGAAATACTTTTCTATCTGCTCATCTTCCTTTCCACTAAACCATGGTAACCTAATGTTCGGTCCCCTTTGGTGGCCATGGTGGGTCGTTTCACGCCCTGGCGCTGGTACTTGACCCAGCGCCAAACCTAGCTGGGGTAGAATTTCCCAAATATTTGGTTGATTTGGCGGGTTTGGAGGATTGTTCTGTCCTGGTGGGCCCGGTGGATTTGGAGGGTTGTTCTGCCCTGGTGGGCCCGGTGGATTTGGCGGTCCTGGGGGGTTGGGCGGACCTGGCGGTCCTGGCGGGTTGGGTTGATTAGGTTGGTTTAGAAGAGGGTTGTTGGGTTGGTTCGGAGGAGGATTATTAAATTGGTTTAGAAAAGGGTTGTTGGGTTGATTTGGAGGAAGGTTACCAGGCCCTGGTGGGTTCGCCTGGTTATTCTGGCCTGCCGGAGCTTGCTGACCCTGTTGGTTACCCGCTCTTCCTCGGCCTGCGTTAAGATTGGCTGCGATCGCCATCGCCTGCAATAGGTAAGGGAACATGTTTTGCTCGACCCCACCTCCCGCTGGCACGGCTCGGCCAGGCTGTTGGCCTGGTTGGCCACCCCCATCATTTTGCTGCAGTCCCCCAGGGTTTACCCCAAGATTAGGCTGCTGTATTCCCGGATTCACACCACCATCTCCCCCTTCACCAGGTTGCTGAAGTCCCCCAGGATTTATCCCCAGATTGGGCTGATTCGGAGGGGGATTAACAAGAAGGTTTTGAGGAGGATTAGGCCCTTGTGGGTTGGCCTGATTATCCTGGCCTCCTTGGGCCTGTTGGTTAAGAGGAGGGTTAAGCCCCTGAGGATTGGCCTGATCGTTCTGGCCTCCCTGAGCCTGTTGGTCAAGGAGAGGGTCAAGCCCTTGAGGGTTGGCCTGATCGTTCTGGCCTCCTTGAGCTTGCTGGTCAAGGGGAGGGTCAAGCCCTTGAGGATTGGCCTGATCGTTCTGGCCTCCTTGAGCCTGTTGACCCTGTTGGTTACCCCCTCCTCCTTGACCTGCCTGCACAAGGTTTCCCATTGCTTGCGCTAGGAAAGGATGCAACATATTGTGTTGTATAGGCCCAAGGTCGATCCCACCCCCTGCCGGCGCGCCTCGGCCCGGTTGTTGGATTGGGATTCTGCCATTACCATCGTTTTGCTGCAGTCCCCCAGGGTTTACCCCACGATCAAACTGCCATGCCCCCAGATCTCCACCTCCAGCTCCCCTTTCGCCGGGTTGTTGGAGTTGGTCTCGGTCGCCCCTTTCTCCTACTAAATCCACCAAAGGTACGCCTCCCTCCGCCATATTTTCTTCGTGGAGGTTTTGTATATCGTGATCGTCCCACTGTTCTCTCACAGCTATTTCCTCTACACTAATTTCGTCCTCACTTTCTTGTTTGTCTTTCTTACCTGTGTCTAAAACATCCTCGGTAATAAGTTCAAACGATGACGAGCGTGATTTCTCCCCTCTAACTAGTTTTCTATCAGGACTACCCTCTCTGACATTTGCGATAGCTTGTTCTGTCTCACTGTTTCCTTCCTCGTCTTCGCTTTTGTATTTATCATACGGCTCAGGGGCTGCAATGTCCCCTTCTCCTACGTGATAAGCTTTCTTTACCGTACTACCTTCTTCATCTCTATCTTCCCCTTCTCTATCACTTTGGATTTCTAGCGTTTCTCTTTCTGCTTTATCCTGATCGCTTAACCTTTCTAACTCTTCCTGCTCTTCGGGGCCAGCTTCTGCCAGCTTTCTTATTAGTTCTGCCGGGTTAGAACCATACTCATCTACCCCCAGATCTGGAGCCTTCGCTCCTTTATTAGCGTCGTCCAAGTTCTCCTCAATATCAAAGGTTAGCCTGTAGGGTTGTAAATTGCCTACTTTATCACTGTTTCCCTCTGCTTCCCTTCCCACTCCCCTGTCCCCTCCTACTGTCTTTCCTTTAGCTACAGTGGGATTAGGAATGGACGCCCCCGGGTTGGGGTGAGTCGGTGTTACCAGTGGGTGACTGATAAACTCAAGTCGTTGAGGTAATGGATAGGTGAGAGAGCTCCCATCAGGTAGGATTACCGGATTTTCGGGGCGTTTTCCCCCTGATGGGCTGGAGTTATCCGCGGTGTTTTGTCGTTGTTCTAGGTTCCCTAAGGAAAATAGGTTATCCTCATCGGAAACTTCCTGTTCGCATTCACCTCCTGCTGCAGGTAGTAAACGATAGGGAACTCCTTGACTACACCACGGATTGTTCACGTCGGATTCACAAGTAGAATGAGAGCCAGCACCAGGTTCGTGGTCCGTAGGTGGTACGTACCCTGGATTCCAATATTGCTGATATTGTTTGAGACGGTTCTTCCCTTCAACTCGTCCCGAGTGTGTTAGGGTTTCAAGTCCTTCGTCAAGAACCGGCCTATCTTTGGACCCTAGGTGCCAGGGAAATGGTTTACCTCTGCCACGGGTTTGGTAATTTTGTGCACCTTCGGGGCAGAGCTGCTTGGGTCTGGCTGCGACCTCCTGTCTCTGTGCTTCCCCGTCTAAGGGATTACCTACCAGGTGGCGGTTTTCCACATTCCCTGTATATGATGTTGACACATCGTGTCCTGCGGGCCGCAAAGATTGAGGCTTGGGGTTAGATGAAGCCTCAAAGTTACCGGTGGCTGACATCAAGGATGAGCAAAACGGCACAAGTCATGTTTCGGGTAATCTCCACCAAATGAACTATTGTTAATGTTTGTTTTAATACTGCGTGATGAGTATATAACTAAGTATCCATGAGTCGTTTGTCCAGAATGTCTGAGTCAATCAGACTGCGTTTAAAGTTAGCTCATTCACTTCCCAATAGTTCAGAAGAAATGAACGATGAGGGAGCTCTTAATATGAAAGGGTTTTTATTCAATAAACATCTCATCCTGAGTCAAAGCCACGATGTATAAGTCTCCATCAGTCCACCTCCCATCTCCTATCAGCAATCAACCACATTTAGAATACAAGTTGTTCCAACACATTCTAGACCGCTCTAGTGCTTAGCCCTATCACAATCCTATGTCCGAGGTAGTTGGTATAGGTAAACTCCAGTCTGCTACGCAGGAGTCGATGTACTAACTCCAAGTAGCTCCTTTTGCTAAACTTACTCAGCTGACATTCTCACTTAACTGCTTGCTCCTCACTTTGCAACGCCTTTTATACTGGTTAACAGGTGGCGCTAGGAGCGTAAGATATTTCTTTCTAGAAGTAGACTTGACATAGACTTACTAAGCCTGATCCTTGTTAAATTATACATCATGATGATATATTAAAAGTGCTAAGCTATTAGTACAGCATTATGGGAAATTTGCGATGGAGTGCTTTTTTCACAAAAATCCTTCATAAAATAAGGTTGTTAGGTTGCCATGGTTACTGAAAAAAGAACATTCAGAGTCAATGGAACAATTTTCATTGGTAATGTAGGAAATATCTTTTTCTGCCTTATAGTTCAAACAGTTAGATAAAAGACCAAGTCAATCAAAAGTTATTGTATTTTAAACATTTTTCTGAATAAGAAATGCTTTTTATTCTAAATATACAAGGCCAAGTTCAAGTTACCATAACATGGAAACAAAGATGACTATCAGAACTTGAGGGTTTCTATTGTACGAGAAGTAGGGAAGTTCAAATAACCATATCTAAACTTCTAAAAGGAATATTTTCAAATGGTTTGCAGCTTTAGAAAGCATTTCTTCTGTAGTCCACACACATTTTTTATCAATTATCCTCAGGAATAGAGGGTTGAAGGGGTTAATTTCTAACAGACAAAGTATGCTGCGATTCCATTATGATCATTTGTCAGTTGTCTAAATATGCGTATCTCAAATGTACTAGATTTTCGGGTACTGCCATACCGAAGGAGGCGGGCGGTGGATTGTGCAATCATTATTTACATTTTAGTACTAAACATGTGCCTGGAGAGTGTGAGGAATTTGACACTGAATCCTTCTTTGTCAATCTCCATGTATCCCTATGGGAAAAGAGATTTGCTGTGTCTGGAGAGTGATGACCTACTTTCTTTACTATAGGAAATTCCTATTTCAATTTTGCAACAAAAAACTTATGGATTGTCTCCCAAATTACAAGAAAACAATCAAATTTTTCAGAATTTTGGAACCAAACCACCATATACTAGAAACAGAAGTAGAGAAATACATATAGTTTGAAGATTATAATGCTGGCATTACTGAGAAAAGTGGAATGAAAAATTTGTCACAAAATTGTAAACACTGTTTTGACCCCCATTGAAATGCATTGAGACAACCTGGTGTAGAAAGAGTCTAGAGAAGGTCGGCGGCCTAAGGCCCGCCTCCCAATGACAGCGGTTATATTATATTGTAATAGTAATCTCATTGAGGCAAATAAGGTTTCATCAGTAATAGGATTACGGTCATGTCAGAGCCCCATACTTATCATTCACTGATTCAGATTCGCTGACATGTCCGAACCTGTGATACCTATCTCCAGTCCACTATGGGCACTACACCTGAGAGGGGTCCCTGGAGGGTCCTCACGGCTATTCACCTTTTGAGAGAGACTCCTTATCAGTTTGGTACATAGTGCATTTCCTGGCGCCGTCAGGTATAGTGGTATATCCCGGTAGTAGGGGAGAGATAACCCCGGGACACGTACGGGCCTGAGGTCTGGGCCCAACCCACAGGATATTATGTTTCTTATCTACTGATAACCGGACCAAGTTTTATTGCACCTGGAAAGTCCCCCCTTTCCTCTCTTCCGGCTATTTGCTTTTCTACTTATTGTTATTGGCTACATTAAGTGTTAATTTAATCTGACACAGGATTTTTTTAATAGACATGAGATGGATGGTCATACGTCATAATGTATCAGTTTTCCTGTAATATTCACTGGAATAAAGTATTCAGTTTTGAGAGAATAGTGCTAACTTCTAAATCATATCACTTACATTTAGTACACTTATTCAATTTCATTTCTAAACTGAGACTATAATTAATCATCTTGTCGTTAATTCTTTCTCCTTAGTATTCTCATGCAGTCTTTCTCTGCAAGACTCTCAGGTAAATACTGGAAATGCGTAAATAAGCTTCAATGAAAATAGAAAGATACTAATTTAGGCTGGCCTGGGATTACCTGGGTCAGGAAGGTGTCCAGGTGATAACCTCTCACTGCCTGGAGACCACCTGATAAGTGATAGCCGCTCCCTACCTGGCGGCCAGGTGCGAGCCCCGGGGTCCATTGGCCTAATCTATATGTGATGACAGTTGCAAAGTCATGACTCTTTTTTTAGTATCAGAGACCTAGATATCTTCAGTAAGCGTTTGAAAGTTTTTGGCCAGGTGCAGGATTTTTAGGAACCTCACAGAAATTAATTCTGAAAATGATATTGTAACACGTATTTGCTATATTCGTACTCTTAATTTTTTATGGTATTGTTTTTACATTCCATAGGGACATAAGGTTATAATAGTATCGAATTATCTAGGGGAGTTGGTGTACTCAACCAAATCATTCTAACCGTGGAAAGTAAATAAGGGGCTAGATAGGTAACTCAGCATTAATTAATTTAGCCTCGTTTCAAACAAAACCTACGTAAAGTAGATGTACACTTTGCTCAGGCTTATCAATTCTATTTGTAATTTTGTTCCCTTTTAGTTTTTACGAAATGTGTTATCCTAATTACAGGTCAGTCCACAAAAGTTGCAATCTCATATCAATCTGCTATCACACTGTCATAGACTCTAACTGAATCTCAGTAATACCACTCGGTCGGTACGTACATGAAAGCAATCTGATCCTATGTAGGTCTGGAGGGAGTCTGAGTCGATGCCTTTACTGCACTCTGATACACATCTGTACGAGTCATCTGTACTAGTGTACTCGTCTCCACACCTGTCCGCCGCCCACCGCCGCCGTATGGCCTCCAGCTTGAGGCGGCTAACCAGGCGGAGGGGGATCACTTAAAAACTGGATCCGAGCTCATTCATCTCTGCAGTGACTGGCAAACTACATACATAAGTGGTTTTAACAGTGATTTTAGAATAATACGAGACTTACCTGTAAGTTGAAGTAGGATTATAATTTTACCGAGGACAACACGTTGTGTTGTAGGGATTATGCGAGAAGAGATACGCGGGAACCAGCAGTCTTTAAAGCGAAATAAATTTAAACACGAAAATCCGTAAAGAATAATCGTAGACTTAACTTAATCAGTTATAGACAAAAAACCCTCTTTTTTTTTTTTTTTCTTTTTTTTTTTATAAAAAAGGTAGGTTTCTTAGGGTGAGGTCGAGGTGGGCGCATAATCCCTACAACACAACGTGTTGTCCTCGGTAAAATTATAATCCTACTTCAACTTACAGGTAAGTCTCGTATTATTCTAAAATTTTACCTCGTCCAACACGTGATGTGTTGACGAGATTCTGCGAGAACTTGGTAGCTCGTGTATTAAATTGATTTCTCGATCAACTGAAAAAATATATATATTCGTATCATATCACTTAAAAGCTTGGAATATTATCTCTCTTTCTTTCCCTTTTTTTTTTTTTTTTTTTTTTTAAATGAGACACATCATCTTGAAGTTCAACTTTTAATTTCTCTTAAACAGATACATACATGTCTGACGTTACCGTGTAATAACCATGCAGTGCTATTCCAACCGCTTTTATGGGTTCCTATATTTAAGGATTAACCTTCATCAATCTTTAGTTCAGAGCATCTCTTAATAATTCCTGACCCATTTCCGTAGGGTCTGGGTCCAAGTTCTTGTTGTAGAAACGTGCGAAAGAGTCAGCACTTTTCCAGGAAGCCTGTTTTAAGATCAGGTTTAGGGGTACCCCCAATCGAGCCGCTGCCGAGGTTGACGCACCCCTGGTAGAATGGCTTCTATACTTAGCTGTGTCTATGCCAGCTTCTTTTAGAACTAACAAAGTCCAACGCGCTAGAGTGTCCCTAGATATAGCCCTGTATGGCTTAGCAAAACTCAACAACAATTGGAAATCCTTCCTGACAGATTCCGTCACTAACAAATACTTTTTGAGAGTTTGAACTACACACAGTCTCTTGCAATTAGCAAATCTTCTAAATTTGATAGAGTCTAGGGGATCCCCTAGTCTATTGTGTTTTAAGAGAACTTTCATCTTGAACGTAATGTCTTCCTCCAAAACCATCTCATCTATAGACAGGGCTATCACTGTCTGTCCTCTCTGTCCCGAAACTAGCAAAAGCAAGACGGCTAGTTTCATGGAAAGTCTTTTGAGAGACAACTGTTTGTTGGGACCCCAACTCTTGAAAAGATCAAACACTAAGTTAACGTCCCAAAACGTAGAATATCTAGGCCTGGGAGGATTCCTCTCATATCCCCCCTTAACTAACCAGCATACATACGGGTGAGTGCCAAAAGATTTGTTATCAAAATCTGGAAGGATGGTTGAAAGTGCACATCGTGCCGTATTAAGCGAAGCATACGCCAACCCATTATTCGAAAGGATCCTAAGAAATTTACAAGCTTGTGCTAGTTTAGGGTTTAAAGGGTCAATCCCTCTCTCAAGACAAAAAGTGTTCCACTTTCTTAGGTATGTAGAATAGTTCTTCTTTGTCGCCGGCCTCCACGCGTCCAGTATGAGTGCCGTAGTCTCTTTATCAAACCCTTTACTCCTAAGTGAACCACTCAGAAAAGGTAAGCCTCCAGGGGGATTGCGTTTAGCGTAAGTACATTGTCCGGATTCCCTTGTGGACGAAGATTTTTCTTTTTGCCCCTGAAGTGAAGGTGGTCGAGGCCTAGACTGACTAGTCTTCCCCACCACGCTTGCGTGGGCCAATATGGTACTACGAGTATGCCGTGCGCTCTGTCTTCCAGTATCTTCTCGATCACTCTCCCGACACAACTGAAAGGAGGGAAAGCGTAAAAGAACCAATCAGTCCACGACAATGAAAACGCATCAACAGCCATGGCATCCGGTTCCGGGTGCCAGGAAACATACAGATCAGTTTTAGCATTCAGTCTAGAGGCAAACAGGTCAATGTCTGGCTGTCCAAAGACCCAAACCAGTTTATCAAAGATCTTATTATTTAGGGCCCACTCCAGGTTATCTCCAAAATGTCTGGACTTGAAGTCTGCCACCACATTGTCTACTCCTGGTATGTGTGCGATTGAAATCCAAACACCTCTAAGTTCTGCCCAGGCCCAAACTTTTTGTGCCTCCTCATTACATCTTGGGGATCTGACCCCTCCCTGATGCTTGATGTACGCTAGAGCTGTCATATTGTCCGTCATGACTCTAATATGACAACCTTGACCTCTATAGAGACTCTTAAGACCAAACAGAATAGCCCTAATCTCTAAAACATTAATGTGTTCCTCCGCTTCCGAGGTTGACCACCTACTTCCTGCTGTAGTTTCACCAATATGTGCTCCCCAGCCTTCCATTGAAGCATCTGTGAAAATTACAACGTCCGGCTTGGATTCTCTAACCCTTCTACCTGAGTGTCTGATGTTATGCAACCACCACATAATGTCCCGGATAGCTTCCCCTGTAAGCTTCATCCTAGCGTCAAAGTTCCCTTTACACTCCCTCAACGCATCAATTTTGTTCATCTCTAATGCTTTAGAATGGGCTGCAGCGTACCAAAACGCTTGAGAGAAAGCTACCATCAGACCCACCAGTCCTGCTACCTCTCTAATGGTAGGGAATTCCTTAGATAGTAGATCTGAAGCCGCCCTGACGAACTTTTCCTCTTTATCCGGGGTCAAGAACAACTTGAACTGCACTGAATCAAGTTGAAAGCCCAAAAACAATAACTGTTTTGTAGGTTCTAACACTGATTTAACTAGATGAATCACAAATCCTAATCTTGTCAAGAGTTCTCTCAAATCCTTTAAGGTTTCCAAGCACTTCTCCTTAGTGTCTGCCACCACAAAGGAGTCGTCTATATAGGGGAAACATTCTCCCCCTCTTAAACGGATAGTTGAATAGATAGGTTTCAAGATTTTCGTGAAGAACCTAGGGGCACAAGCTAGTCCATTGGGTAGCACTTTAAATTGGTACAGCCTATCATCCCATCTAAATCTCAGGAATTTCCTGTCTGCCTCTGTTACAGGTACCGAATAATAAGCGTCTTTTAAGTCAATCGAGCCCATCCAACAGTGAGGTCTCATCATCTCCAGCGCCGTATGGATCGAATGCATTTTGAAATGTTCGTATTCCACGTGTAGATTAACCCAGGTTAAATCCAATATCATACGGTAACTCCCATCTTTTTTGGGTCTGAGAAAAATGTTCGACAAGACCTGACCTTGCAAGGGCTCAACTTCCTCAATGATTGCAGTTTTCAAAAGTCTCTGCAACTCATCATTAACAAAGTTAGTTTCTACAGTAGAGAGTCTGAAAGGCTTAGGCTCCGTAACCTGTACTGGTGTGTGAACAAACGGAATGTGCACCCCTTGCACTGCCTGAAGTAACCAAGGGTCTGAAGATAATTTCCTCCATTCCGAAATTTTTTCTGCTATTTGACCTCCTTGAAATTTACCTTTACTTTTAACAAAGGAAGGGGGGCTCACCTGATCCTCTACTTGTAAGTCCCCCTCTTGGCAAACCCCCTCTGTGGACGGGGGTTTCTGGCCCGCCTTGGGTAGCCGTTATTGAACATCGGGTTGAAGCCAAATTGAGGGATTTGTTGTCCAAAAGCTAACGGGTTGATGAATTGCTGGGCTTGTGGTCCCGGGAAGCGCACTTGTTGCAGTTGGAATGGGATAATAGGCCGCATCTGTGGCGTCTGATGATGGAAAGTGGGCCTAAATCTTTTGGGGTGTCCACCCCCTCTACCTCTTTGCTGAGGCACTTGCTTCCTCTTGAGAACCTTCTCCCCGATCCTCTTCGCTACTTCAACTTGCTTGGTCGTCTCACCCAAATCACCTCCATAGAGCCAGTCCGGCGACCCGTCCTGGGGCCTGGTCAAAGCCTTGGCGTAAGTAGCCGAAAGATGAGGCTTCAAAAACTCACGTCTCCTTGCCGAGATGGCGTTGTTTACAAACGCTAACATATGAAGACCATCCACCAAATTCTTCTCTGCCAGATCATCTAATTCCGGGTCTGTTTTGCCTCTAGTTACTGCCAGGTTAAGTAACGGGGTAACTGCCGACATGCAACCAACAACTCCTTTCTGAATAGCTTGAAAAGTCTGATCAATGTTCTTTGTACCCTGCTCAATCACCTGGAAAACCTCGGCATCTAACCTAGGCACCTTCATCCTCTCGACATTAGCTACCCTCGGGTAACCTTTAGCGAGTTTTTCGAGCTCCGAAACCAACACGGCATCCACTAAGAAACCGTCGAGTAGGTTAGCGATACCCGGATCCGTTGCTTTGGAGACCCGGTCTGCTTCCTTAACGAATGCTAGCTTTTCTTTAATCAGATCCGCAGCTTTACCCGTGCCTCCCACCGTTGGGGCAACTTGAGTCACTTGCTCCGGCAAAGCTTCGACCTCTACTAACTCCTCTTCTTCATCATCACTAACGGCGTGATCTGGTTGTCTTAGTTCATTCGCCCGTCTAATCGCTGCCGAAACACCTGAATCGGCCTGTTGATCCTCCTCCTGGTCCCAAAACACCGGCAAATCACCTGAACCCAGGTTGGATCCTGGTGCAAAGTTGCCGAATTGTTGCTGGAACATTTGTTGCCACATCAAGTTCTGTTGCTGCAGAAGGACCTCGTTGGGGCTCTGAGAGAATGGAAAGGACATGCCGTAACCTAGCACGTTACCAAGGGAAGGCAACGTCGAGGCTGTAGTTACGTTGGTATCGAAGGCACTTGACCCAGAAGACTGGCCGGGGTCAGACATAGAGGCGCCGGTCGTCGTTGACGTGGCGCCAGTCGTCGTTGACGTGGTGATTGCATCATCATTAACCGCCACGCTCGCCGTGACCGTTGAGACACCACGTGTCGGAACCGACGTTCCCTCAGGAGCCCGGCTCGACTTAGACTTCGTCACTTTCTTCTTAGATTTAGGTTTATCAACTGAATCAATGTCCAACACAACTTCTCCTAAACCACCTCTGTCAAAAACATCAGCTAAGACCTCGGTCTGCTGCTCCAAATTAGCTACTGAAGAGTTGTTGGTCGCCCTGCGGGAGGCCATGCTCAAATCCTAAACGGCGCCTCGGCAACCTGCAGGAGATGAGAAAAAACTGGTTAAAATCCAGTAAATTCTTTAAGATTTTTATGCCCAAACACTCCCTCAAGAGTAAGGCCAATCTCAGTAACGTAACAATTAAGAACCACATGACAAAACAACAATAGATCCAAAGATCCTTACCTGCTGGTAGAAAACACGTCCGACTCCCGTTGATCGTACCCAGCTGCTGCTGGTTCCCGCGTATCTCTTCTCGCAGAATCTCGTCAACACATCACGTGTTGGACGAGGTAAAATCTATAAATGGACTTTCTCTTAGTCTGTATATCTGTAACTAACCATAATCCATTGTTCAATTTTAATTCAATGATTTTCTCAAATATGGCTGAATTCATTCATCAATCGACATCGTTTTGCCTTTTAGTTTTATTGTATGTTTTTAATTCAATTATTCATCTTATTTTTACTATGATAATGTAGTGACCCCCTATCCCCACAGCACACAAACACAGCTGTGAGTGAGCAGGCTGGTGGTCACCTCCTCCTGTGTGTCAGGTGTGTGTGGTCGGCGGCAGGGGGTCACAGGTGTGAGGGATCAAAGACCGCCGCCACCGCCTGTTAAATAATGTATTACACTATTTACAGACACTGAAGGCCTCTCACTGCCAGGGGTGGGGGCGGCTCGAGTAGTCGCCCACTTAGATTGGTGGGACTCACCTCTATCTACACCTGTAATAGGCGTGGTGTAATATTTAAACTGCACATTCACAGAGCAGGGAGGTCACCTAATTATGAATAATGAATATATTATAGTGAAGATTAGTATGGGCCACTGGAAACGGGTAGGCTTAATTTACTTGATGTGCGTCAAAGTACAAGCATCGGTTCTCAATCTGAGATTTCTGCCTAGCCCAGGCACTGTCTCTGAACGACGGCCCATTGCTATTTATCACCCCCTGAACTGAATCAAGTCAAAATCTAAAGCTCCGTTGAATGACTGACACGAACACAAGGTAGCTCCTCCGTCGGGACCTTTGATTTTTGGCAGTGTGTGAATACAATCTAACCAATGTTTTGCATTTACAGTTTTCATACCCCACTACCCCTTTTCTCGTTCCCCAACACTCAAGCTACTCCCTCCTAATAGTGAGGTTTTTTCCCCTACTCTCTACCAATACAACCCCTTCTTTGCTGGTCGCTCCCCTCTCCCCCAAACCACATGCCGTGACCGGTGCCCCCAGATGTCCGAGCCCTCAGAACCGGACACCTGGCTGTCATGGCAACCCTCCCCGGTGACGGGCCTGCCTCCATGGTTACCTGCCCGCCTCATCAAAGCACGCCAGGTAATTGAATGCACTCAGATTGGCCACGCATCTGAGGAGGGGCTGGCTGGGGCAGGAACTTGGCGGGGAGAGGGGTGGCTTACTTTGTCTTTGGGCGCGCTGCATGTGGCTCTATTCTGATATCTGATGGTGATTATCTCAGAGGTGTCTATAACGACTGGTCAGTGGGAGCGGGAGGACACAGGTCTCTTACATGGATAGGGAAGTGTACTACGTTTCTTTTAAATTTTGTTGCGTTTGATGATGGGATTGGGGGAAATGGCAAAAGTTCACTACTAACTGTAATACCTTGCATTTGTAAACGTAATTCAGAATATTTACAAATTCAGTCTATTGTTGACAAAAACAAAGTATGACGAATGACGCAAATAGATAGTATAGTTTTCTTTAAAAGCTGTAAATGAGAATGGCAGGTGAGAACATTTGTGTCAAATGTCTATGACTATCAACAAAACCCACCAGAGATACCCCAGAAAGATCACTCGCTGATATACAATTTATAAAGTATCCCACAGTCCACTCTTGCACTCATCCTTACTGGACTCCCTGTCCCGACTACCCTACACTCCCTCCCTACTCGCAGCGTGCCTGTTAAAGTTCTCTCACCCCCTCTCACTACTGGGTCACATTCTACGCATGCCCCACTCTCAACCAGTAAACAAACCAGACGTCCTCTGCCTTGTAAGAGACATTGCAATGACTAACTCCTTTTTCATGTCTTTATTTACGTTTTCTTCTTCTTCTCTGGAAGTACACAGGTGGGGTGAATAGATGAAAACTGGAGGGGGGTGTAAAAAGGGCTGATAGAGGCAGAGATGAGGCTGTCTATCTCAGACAAAGGTGTCTCTGTGCTCCTTTTGGGTACAGGTAACCACGAAAAAAGTGAGTCATGGAAATGAGTGCGATCTGGCTGGCTCTATGCCAAAACCGTTGTCACTTTGCGGTGGTCTATGGAACGAGGAACATGATATCAATGGAAAATGCGCGGGATTTTAATATTGCGTATAGATGAACAGCTAAATTTGAGAGGGCATAGGGAAATACATTTTATGGGACTTGGACTTGGACTATCCGGCATGACAGTCAGAAAATGCTTTTTCTTTAAAACACCTCTGAACTCTGTTCAACAGCCGGAAATGAATCTATTACGGTTGACGGAATACAGAGAACTTATACGTTAAAATGTTCTAGCAATATGTGACTCAAATTCTCATCTTTTTATGTATTAGATCAGTAAATATATCTTTATTTACATGTTAACTGTTTCCTTTCTAGATTAACCCTAATTTCTTTTCACACATGATATCTAATAACCATGTTACGTGAATCAAAGTTGAAAGATGTATCTTGTCATCCTGTGATATGCATCCTGGGAAATGCCCCTTTTCATCTGGTAACACTACAGCCTACAGGTTCTACTATGCGTTCAGTAAGGAAAAGAAAACATTCCTATATAGACACCGTCACAGTGACATTCATATTTGTCTCAGGATTTATACCCCGATTTTAGGTCACGACTATAGTACCAACTCATTGCCACTCCCTCTGCCTGGTATTCTATCATAAAAGATAGAAGCATATGCCCGACTTACCTTCTTCTCTTCTTTCTGCATGGACCTCCTCTCGTGGTCGAGCAGGGCCCTGGCCAGGTCGACGTAGTTCCTCTGTCGGGGCAGTACGTTGGCCTGCTCGAACTGACTGGCCTGGGCGAGCAGGGTGCGGTCACACCGGGTACACACAATGGCCATATCACTGACCACCATCTGGAACTCGCCCTGGAGCAAGGTGTGGTGCTCTAATCCGGGGTAACTGAGCAGGGAGATGGTGCGAACCTCATCTCTTTTGGCCACCACCCCACACACGTAACAGCTGTAACTACGGGTGATGTACCTCCACAGCCAGCGGTTCGCCTCCCCTGGAACAATGGACTTTTCGTACTGCTTCCACTGGGAGGTAAGGCTGGTGTAGCAATAACGGCAGGATTTTACTGCACCCTCTTCGTCGATTTTATCCGCCTTTTTGGGTGCTTCGTAGCTGCCTAAGAATGGGAAGAAAGGCTTTCTGGTGTCTTCAGTGGCACCTGAGCGATTTGGGTAGGATCTTAGAGCATGAACACGGTTGTGGCAGTCATACCCACAAATGTAGCAGACCACAGGACCAGGCCTGCGATTATCTGCCACCGCCAGTTGTTTAACTGCTGCTCCAGCCACTGGCTGGGGTTCTGCACTTTTGGGGGTTTTCATTGGCGATTCCGTTGGCTCTCTGGCTTGGCTAGCACTGCTGTTATTTATCTTGCTTGGATCTTGATCTTGGAATCCGTTTGTGAGGGCTTTTCGGAGGGCAGATTTGTCAATGTCTACTGCAGCACTGGAGGGTGCAAGAGATGGTCTTCCAGATCCAGAGGTGTTGGCAATGGAGTAGGGGTAGGTTTGATACCCAGTCGGCATCTGGCCTGGGTTTGAAGAGGCGACAGGGACAGGAAGCGGTCGTGAGTGACTTGAGGCAATAGCGAGCAGGCCAAGCGCAGAAGTACTGGAGGTTGTTGTAGGAGCAGAACTGACATCAATGTTTAGTGGCTGGCCAACATTCTGACCTGATGAGCTGTTAGCTGCACGTTGATGGTCTTGAGCAGCTCGCGAGCTAGACTCGACATAGTCGACAGGCTCTGTTTTGGCGACTCCGGTCAGCGGTCTTAGTTGGAACTGCCTGTTCTTCATGGCCACCCCCTCTGCCTGGTATGCTTTCCACTGGCGTTGGAGATAACTGTAACACGCCCGACAAGACCAAATTCTACCCTCAGAATCCACAGGACGGGCCCCCACCGGTTTTTGTAACTGGGCCACAAAGGGAAAAAACATGGTGTGCTTACTCCCCTCGTCAGGACAGCGGGTGTACAGGAGCTTCATAGAATCTTTGTGGTACACCTGTCCACATAGGTAGCACGCGTTTTGGAAATCATGGGGGGCGGACAGATCAGTATTTGCACCGTATTTGATTTTATTATGGGCATCAAGAAAACTGTTGCTGTTATTTTGGCGTAAGTAGATGGTGACTGGCTCGTCCTGGATCCTATACATTCTCTCACTCTCTGATGTGCCATTGCCTTCAAATACTCTCCACTGTCGGTTCAGTGAGGTGCGACAGTTGCTGCAGATTCTGGTGATTCCTTGAGGGGTCATGGGCATGGCTCCAGGGGGAGGACTCACCTGTTCTAGGAAAGGAAAGTGCCCCTCCCCCTCCACATTCTTCCTAGAGTGCACATACCTACCCATGTGATAAGGCTGCACGGCGGCACACAGGTAACAAATCATTGTGCTGGGCGTGGAACTGTTATCACGGTCTTTCGAACTGCTCCTCGCTCTGCTATTAGCACTGGCATTACTTGTCCCACTGACCTCCCCTCCCCCTCTCTCCCTCCTCCTGCTGCTCATTTGATCCCCAGCCTGTTTGACAACAACAGCTGGAGGTGGCGGAGGCTGCAGCGATGGGGGCGGCACGGACAGATCCAGGGCCCCGTTGTCATCCGGAGGCTCGATTTTAGGTTTCTTGGGAGGGCTGGAGATCCTGTTGTTACTGGTGGTACTGTAACTGTGGGTGGAGGTGGTGGAGGCCGGAGACATGAGGCTGTTCTGTGAGGCGTACGGTAACGACTCGTTGCTGTAACCGCTCACGCCTGAGCCGAAACTACCTGGTGTGTACTGAAGCCCCATCACCTGAGCCGCATACTCTCCCTGTAGCCTCATCTCGGCGCCGGTGAAATTTCCATTGTCAGTCCGCTTCAGCCAGTACAGCCGCTTGATGGCAGGCGTCTTGCTCTGTTCGAACGACTCCCATTGCTGAGTGAGGAAATAATAACACACCCGGCAGCTCTCCACGGTGCCATCCTTGACCGGGAGTTTGGCCCCGGAGGGCGGGTCGTGAAGCTCGAGAAACGGGAAATAGGGGCCCTTCTCCCGGGCCTTCACGTGAAGTGTGTACGACTGGGCTCCCAGGCTGCCGCACACAAAACAAACCACTTTGGGAACTTGAGAATGCATGGCTTGATACGTTGTCATAATGCCATGAGGAATGTCAGTACTACGGGTTAAACTCTCCTGCTCTCAAGCTCTTTGACCAAAGGGTAGTAATAGACGGAGCAATACATTTGTAGTAGTACTACGCCCTTACTCACTGACACGGCGCTCGGTCATTGACTGTTTTCCCTCGCACAGCGTCACTGATCTAGGCCGTAGAAAACAGACACAAATGGCATGCTCAGGTGGCATACAACGTGTCGAAGATGCGCCACATAGCAAGATCCAGTCGCGTACTTCCACTCAACGTTGGTTTTGTGTTTGTAAACTCAGTGGTCCGTCACAACAACACAGTCCGATTGGGAAGCCCGCCCGCAGACTTGCACATGGTCGCCATTTTGAAACAGCTGTGATCATTACCCAGAATGCCCCGTTGTATGTACGAAGCGACGTGCTAGCTGCTGGATCGTGTCGGCTCAGCCTCAGTCGCGCCCAGGAAAACCCGCTAATCAGTGCACACTTGGCTCAGTTCAAGGCACAGTGTTAACTCTTAAACATTAAATCTACTTCTAGCGGTTTAGCCGTTTGCTTACAATTCCAAATTGCATTAGACTAATATGTTAATTAACATTGTGATGGTAATTAACAAGAATAGCTATGGTAAAAAACAGGGTTGTACCCACTCTGCGCCGCTCGCACCTCCGCTCCGGGAAAAAAGTCCGAGAGAGTACTCTCTGCTATGTAGGGAGAAAACTATACACCCGTGTATATTATTCCTACGCGCCCCACTGACCCCATTAGTCTATAAATAGTCCGCGGTTTTCGCTGATTGGCTACGACTAGTCGGGGCCGGACCCAGTGGTCGCTACAGTGCAGAGATGATTCGCCGTAGCGAGCGTCGAAGTTGCAGATTGGGTTGTACCGCGCACAGTGGCGCGCATTTTATATTGGATCTAACTGCTCAAAAAAATATATATATATTTCTAAAAAGAAAAATAATGAATTGTGATCAAAATATCTTCTCATGTTGCGCATTTCATATTAGATCTAACTGCTCAAAAATAGAAAAAAAATAGTTCTAAAAAAAAAATGAAGTGACCAAAATATTTTCTCATGTTGGGTGCGCGATACAACACTGAGGTTAAATCTATCAAGCATAAAATTGATATTTTGGGGAAATTTATTAGATATAATTTAATCAATGTTCCTGCAACCTACTAAGCCTAGTACATGGATTCGTTTGTCAGAGTATCTTTGTATATGGGCCTATAGTTCATGTTAAACTCAACTTTTTATCATAATTTCATTTTGATTTAGAGTAGAGCAGCCAGTTTTCGCGCATTAAGGGCAAGAAATTGAGTTTTAACAAAATATTTAAAGACAAAACTAATAAATTTAATATTTTTCATGTATATGCAGGGGAATGACGTCTACGAACATAATCATATTTTAAAAAAATCAAGTTTGAAAACATTTTGGTAACATCTTAAGGCTTTATTTTCACATGTTAATTCTTCAGTTTTCACGCACCTGGAGTATATTTTTGCGCATTTTGGAGTCAATGTTTGCACATTTAATAGTATTTTAGGTGTTAAATGAGTGAAATATTCAATACTTGAATAGAAAGAAAAAATCATTATGGAACATCAGAAAAAAATTGTCTACCAATAGATCTATATATATATATATATATATATATATATATATATATATATATATATATGTGGACAGCCGAGGGGAAAGGGTACTCCGTGCGGGATTTGATATTAAATTGATGTTGTAGAGCATGTCCTTAGCTTTCAAATGATATCAAGCATGTCCAAATCCGACCATTATTAAGGAAGTTATGGGCCCTTAAGCCTGACACTGTCAGGATAGCGGAAAATGAGGAAAAGCTTAATTTCCTTGTATTTATTGAGATTTTGCATAAATTATCATAAATTATGATAATTTGAACTATTGTTAATGTTTGATTTAAGACTGCGTAAGATTCGTGTATATCCAAGTCTTCATGAGTTGCTTTTCCAGAATGCCTGAGTAATTCAGACTGCGTTTAAAGTTTGTCCATTCACTTCTCAATAGTTCAAAAGAAATGAACGATGAGGGAGCTTCTTAATATGAAAGGGTTTTTATTCAGTAAACATCTCATCCCGAGTCAAAGCCACCATGTATAAGTCTTCATCAGTCCACCTCCCATCTCCTATCAGCAATCAACCACATTTAGAACACGAGTTGCTCCAACACCTTCTAGACCATTCTAGTATTCAGCTCTAACACAATCCTATGTCCGAGGTAGTGGGTATTGGTAAACTCCAGTCTGTTACACGGAGCCGATGTACTTACTCCAGGTATAACTCCTTGGCTAAACATATTTAGCTGATGTTCTCACTAAACTAAGTGACTACTAACTTCTA
This sequence comes from Lepidonotus clava, assembly GCA_936440205.1. Taxonomy (NCBI): domain Eukaryota; kingdom Metazoa; phylum Annelida; class Polychaeta; order Phyllodocida; family Polynoidae; genus Lepidonotus; species Lepidonotus clava. Next base: position 28,952,141 of record OW387140.1, read on the forward strand.
ACCAACTAACTGCTCGCTCCCTACCTTGCAGCGCCTTTTATACTGGTTAACAGGTGGCGCTAGGAGCGTAAGATATTTCTCCTAGAAGTAGACTAGAAGTAGACTTGCTAAGCCTGATCCCTGATGGATTATATAACACGAGAATATATTAAAAGTGCTAAGCTATTAGTACATTCGACGGCGGTCAGGTGTTTGAGTTTAAGGAGGTGGACGACACAGCTCAAACCAAATGAATATAATGAACTCCCAATTTTGATGATTGGATATATTTGTTAAACCATGGTGGGTGGCCTTGACTCTCGTGGTACATTCAACACAGTATCAATAGATTTGTAGATCCGGTTTCAACACAAATTCACAGTGAAATTATTCATTGAGTTGATTTCCACATCTTGAAGCTCAAGGTTAGCAGAACCCGTTCATAAAATGACAAGGTAAGTGTTAAAAATTGATAACATGATTATTTGGATAACAACGTAAATGATGACATAATCATGGTTACAAAATGACAAAGTCAACTTTAGAGGATGAAGTATTCGTCATCTTAGGTATTCACTTAGTACGTGCCTTGTACATTAAAGTCAGTTCTCAGCATCGTTAGCTTATTTTAAGATTCAAAGATTGCGACACCCGTGCATAAGGTGACAAAGTGAGTTCACAGAATTGTCAGCCCATATTAAGGCCTAGGGATAACGACACCCGTGCATAAGGTGATCAATTCAGTTTTGACTTAGTACATGCACGTACAGTTTCTGATATTTATGATTTGTAACACAAGTCAACAGAACTCAACATATATACAGTGTAAAGTTGTCTTAACCTTTTAAGAGTAACAAGTACACATCAAATCTAATTTCAGAACAAGTTAACACAACATAAGTCAATACAGATGATTCGGACATTTTTGAACGAACGAATTTCATTATACAATGCGTGTCAAATTTCAATCAAACTTCAACCATAACAACATTATTTACAATAAATACAAGGTCCCTGCATCTGATCTAGCAACATTATGCAGTTAGATCTAGTAAATATTACCATCCGCGTCGCGCGCCCACCAGTCATGCTTAGTACATGTGTACTTAGCGGGACGCTTGACTAGAGTTCCCTTCCAAGGTTTGACCTCGATTTGGATCCTCCAGGCGCGAAGCGCCCGGATGGCAAATTTCTGTTTCGAACAAATCTGCAAGTTTGATGGTTCGACCTGATATTTTGGGCCGATATGAATTAATTCTGTCGCTTGATTATGTTGGTTGGGGACCTAAACTTTAGTTTAGCACAGATTTTATAAGAAATTATACGATGTATTGATCATGCTAGCCGATTTCAGAATTTGGATCTTTTGGATCAAAAAGGGGTTTCCCAAATTAGCCTCGTTTTGACGTCATTTTAATCAGTGCCGGCGGTATTTTAACGTGTCAAGACGTGGATTTTGTAACTCCTTCGTCTTTTACTCCGTTTATCTTCAATATCATCATGGTGCGAGTTGCCATCTTTTGTTCCAACCGTGAGGAGGGTATTGAGGCCTACCCGGACATTATTCTAGCGGGAACTGATCATTCTTTAGTAGTTTTTTCTCATCTCGACGCGACCACCGCCGAGTTGGCGGGTTACGCGTTTGCCCATCATGTCATGTTTCCGGAGGACATACTCATAGTGATGTGCAACTTTCTCGACATACTGACATGGGATGAGGAACTCGGGCTCTACATCCCGCTTTTTATTAACGTGGACGCCGTGACCAAATCTTACGCGGAAGCCCTGAGCCGAGCCTTTATGAACATTCAAGCACACCCAGCTCCAGCTACGTTGATCTTCACTACCCCTTCGGGGTTTGACGCACGCCATTGGGAACTTACTGACAGTGACGGCTCCCTTCAAAAGTGGATAAACCGGGTAGTGCCTAAAGTCAGCCGAGAAGTCCGCCGCGCGAACGACTGGTTCGGGGTGCCGACTGCAGAGACAGGCCGCGTCCTTCACGTGGTCAAGGCAGTCGCGGACGGGACGGTAACCATCAACGATTTTCGCGAACTGGTCGACGGGTACATGCCCTCGGACCGCCTGGTTCGGCGATGGGCCCGAGTCCTAGGGCGTCTTGTCGCCCGCTTGCCGCTGGCTAGGACATAGACCGCCGGCACTCACCTTTGTACATAGTAATTTATAGTGATTCACCAATTAATTTCTTCAGGTCCAATTCCTGGTTGGGGCCCAGGACACTAATTTCTTTTTAAGGAACCCCGGACATTATTTTACTCCAGAGGCCACGCCGGAATGTTAACATGGGACCCACGGACTACAGACTGTTCTTCGCTTTTTCTCCTTCGTCCGTTGCTGGGGTCGTCCCTCTTCCGTCGAGCTGGTCCACGCTCCGACCGCTCCGAGACCGGGTAAGTCCAACCTTCGTTTCTTTTACTGTCTTTTGCATGTTAGGCAGGCTACTAATCGTAGATTTAAGGAGATTGTTGGCCAAATTCCTCTTGGTGGTTCTCGGCTCGCCTTCACGTGGTTGTATTCCGGAAGCTGATGTCACTCCCGGAACCAGAAACTGTGTTTTGCTGGTGATTTTAGTAACGGGTAGCGTGGGTGGCCATCTAGTGTTTACTTTTGGTTCCAAGATGGTGGACGCGGGCCGAGAGTCAGGATCTTGCGTACTAAACTTATTATCTTTTCCAGGTCCTGCGGTATGTTAGGGTGATGTGAATGAAGCAATGTGACACGGTTGGCACTGAAAAGCGTCAGGCTATATAGTTTTAGTGGGCGGATTGTTTAGGCTAATATGATCAAGCATTTTACCTCGCGCGTGGTTGGGCGATAATAGGGGGTTTTCTGACTAGCGGTTTGTTGACATTGTCGATCTAAGTAGGCTTTTTGGAGTGTGGGTAATTTGCATCGTATTGTTATTATTTGATACTATTAACTGTTGGGGACTGACACTTGCACATGAGAATCAGGTACGGGTGGCCAGAGATTCCGGTCTGAGTTGTACAACATTAGATTTGCTGTAACAGGATTCTTTGTTTAGTCGTTATACGTACAGGGCATTAGTGTAAATGTCTACATTGGAAACAATTCACATAGGGTGCCTTAGGTAACCAGCGCTTCCTAGGGTGTTCACCCTGGTAAGTTTAGGTGACAGTAGGTGACCAAGTATTTTGGTCCAGACTTCCCAGCATTAGATTGGCTGTGACAGAATTCTTTGATGAGTAGTTCCCCTTACAGGGTACAAGAAATATTGACGTGTCGGTCACGTGAGGCGACACCATAGGTGGAGCCGTCCAACGAGTTGTTGGCGACTCCTGGTAAGTTTGAGATGTAGTGGCGAAGGCCACAGATACCCATCCCATATTTTAGTCTAACAGCAAGACTTCGTCAGTGTCATCGTGTTAGAATAAGTTTTAGAGTGAGTATTAATGTTCAGAGTCGTCTCGAAGAGGAAAAAATACTACTGTGAGGAGACCGAGATGAAGTCTCTAAGACACTGAATGAACTCCCAGATGAAGATTCTGTATGTGTCCTTGTGAAAGAAGGAATGGTATCCTTATTAAGAGCTAGAAAGGCACCAACACCACGAATATTACCAAGCGTCCTAAGCAGAGATACATGTGTGAACACTGCGGGAGTTCGTACGTTCATAGATCAGGCCTTAGTAGGCGCCGTTCCATTGAACGCAGAAGCCACGCTTATCAGTACCTGAGATTGCCAAACATCTCAGACAGTGATATCTTTGCGATGAATGTGTGGAAGCCTATGCCCACAGGTCGGGGCTGAGCCGTTACAAGAACATCCATCTGCTAAGGCTCCATGAGTGCCCGAGATGTGATGCCAAACTGTCCCGCTCAGATTCCCTAACCGACCTCATGGGGAGATAAGAATAACGATAGGAATTGGATCCCTGGTGGTTTACCTTAAGAGGTCATTTTTTTTTTTTTTTTACAAGAGTCAATACTCTTGATAACACTCTTTCTGTACAGTGTGGTAGAATAATTACCCAATACACTCCAAGGATTTATTCGTAAACAAGTTAACACCCCCTTCAAGGGTGACAACTGTTCTAACATATTTGACTCCATCTTGTGAAGCATCCGCTTTAAAACCACAGTTTGTTCTTATTGAATGATTATGTTACGACAAAATTCCTTCTCTCTCTGCTAGTTACAGGTGGTAGCTCGGCGTTCACCCCCTACATTCAGCCTGGGGTTTGAAGACCGAGTTCCACTTTATATTGGGTAGTGGCGCCCTTCTGACAATGCAAACGGGTGCGCCACTAACTCCAAACGGTTCACTGAATAGATATTATACCTATGTTAACAGTAACATCTCACTGTCTACCCTATACTCTACATCACATGGGAAAAACCAACATGACAAGCGGTGGGGGTAGCGTTTTCATTCCGTGAGGTATAAATGTCATTAAAGGACATTAAGTACTAACTGTACAAGGGAGGTTGAGATTATTCGTTCCTCATTAGTTATCACCAGAGGATCGGGTCTCAGATTCAGGTTCATTTCTGATCTGATTCCCGGTCCTCATTAGTTACACGTGGTTTGTCGGTACTCTCCCATTCATAGGACCAGAATGGGTAGCACCGAGTTTCCATTGTTATAATTGGGAGCAGACTGCATATATTTTTTATTTTTTTTTTAATATGCAGCCTACACCCCCTTTAAATTATAGAGATGTGTAAATGCATCTCCTTAGATCACTTACTTCCAGACAGCACCTAGTAAGTCGGGCCTTTACCGAAGTACAGTACAAGGTTAAACCCGTTTTCTTGTTCAGGTCTATGCCCGTTTTTCTTGTGGAGAGTCAAGACTACTCCTGAAAAGACTCCGCCCCCAGCTTATCCTAACTATGCGCATGCAGGGCAGGGATAGGTAGTGCTAAAGACAGAGTTAGAACTTTTATCTCCTTTCTAATAGATCGGGTAAACTTATTAGCTCTGGGTGTCAACCAAGTTCATTGTAGCTTTTTCATCAGGGAATCAGTAGTCCATGTCCCCCCTCTTCAGCTCAACTGTTGAGCGGAGACCTGGATACTTTTAGCGCCACGACGGCGGTCAAGACTAATTTTCATTCATTTATTTTCTTTTCCTCGACGGCGGTCAGCTCTGAAGCCGCTCATTTCCTTTATTAATTTTAATTATTTCTAATTTTTTACCCGGGTCGAAACTTGACTTCTTGCCGTTTTGTCTCTGTCCCGATTAAAACTGGTCTAAAAGTGGTCTAAATAACTTAGTCTTGAATTATGGGCAGTTGTTCATTATTTTCTTTCTTCTTGATACTAGTTGTCGTTGGATCCTGACTTTTTATGTTAAAGTCAGGATCCTTTGACCTAAGACATACGGTGATCCGGTGGTCATTTACACATAACCAAGACGACGGGGCTATTAATAAGGACAGCACCTCGCTCCACCGCCTTGTGAGTTTTCGTTACAGCTTCTCCCCCCCCAGGGATGGCTTGTCCCGTCTGAGGGAGTCGCGATATAGTGAGAGAGAGCCGAGCACCCTGTGAATGTCACCAATTCGCCGTTGTCCCGTAACTACATTTCCTTGTGACCTCCGCTATAGCTCCCAAATATAGCACGCCTTGTCAGGATTTGCACATATCTTTGCCGCTGCAGCGTGTCTATACTAGGAGCAAACGAGCCACGTCTAAGGTACTCTCGTGTGCTGTCACAGAGCGTTCCCCCCGAGAATGTTACTAGCTGTTCTGCGTTCATATGTTCTTATCACAACTTGCCCAGAATTCCCTGAGGAAGGGCTCTTAGTTAAATGAGTATTGGGTTGCTTTATCTATTCAGTTTTTAGGTAAATTTCTTTCTACTCGTCGATTTTTTTGTGATGAGGAGACCGCTTGTCAGGAGCCAATCCACCCGGGGCATAGTGACTGCCATGGTCGGGCGTCCACCCCAGTGCCCTTCGCAGCGTCAGTGACGCGTAACCCCAACGTCCTGCCTCCTGTCAGGCACCACTGACACCAGGCATGTGGGCAGGCTCCTGCTGCTTGTGCAGCCCCCTCATCTTTGAGAAGATTATATATGTAAGCATGCTAAAGAATAGACAGTGGTGTTCCCCAAGTGACTCCTGTACTGCAGCCCGATCCTAGCGGTAACAACAGCACAGGGGTCAGGTGTAGATGGTACTTGCTTGAGGAAGTTCACTTCGCTCGTTGGGAGCATTGGTCCCGTTGAGCGCTCTTAGGTTTTATACAGAATTTTGAGTTTCTTTTTAAATGCTAAAATTTCGCGACACTAGGATCGGTTCCAAATGGTTCCCTACTTTAAAAGCGTTGCCAAATCGTTAACAATGAGAGTGTTGAGCTAGGCTACCGGGCATGGGACACTCGACTCGAGAGAAATTTAGATAACCCATGGGTCCATAGAAAGACGGTTGGACCAGCCTACCCGACCCAGGTTTCCCTGACTGGTGAATCCTTATTGATCAGGTTAGCCAACAGAACCCTACCTACCCAAACAGGTATTGCCCAGCGAACTTCCTGTAACATTTTAGTTTTAGTATTTGTACCTTTGTGTTATTAATTCACCAATTTTACCTGTACAGCTCTAGGTCAGGTTTTAACACTCGTTACATTGTCATATGATAACTTCATAAACCGTTCCTGGATCTATTTCGGATGTCCCTGGCCTTATTGTCTTTCGGGCAGATCCTGTTCCGGTCGCTGTTGATGTGGGCGTGGTCGATCTAGGAGGAGCGTTAGGCATTGTTCCATGTCCCAACACCGGTTGAGGCCAGTCCGCTCCGACATCGGACCAGCCTGCGTCGATGAGGCGAGGTACTCCCATGGGTACAGGAGTGGCTAGCCCCGAGGAATATCTCAGTAGTCTGGCCCTGGTATTGTATTTTAAGTTACTCATCATCAGACGGGCTAGTTTTTTAGACACTCTCAGGGTGTCGGGTAGTGGCACCTTAGATGGGTGTTGTCCAGGTCTAGTCGCTGCTCCCATCAGCTGCGCCCCCCAGGTTACTGTCAGAGTATATTTCAGACACAGCTGGGTCACCAGTAGATCCCTAATGAGCACATAGCCCTCCGTATAAGTGTGGTCTGAAGGCATAGCCAGTTCGCCTAGGAAGATTGTTTCTATCATATGTGGATTGGCAAATTGTACGTACAACCCATCCACAGTCTTTCTTCTAATATTTCTCCACTTTCGCCACACGAGGACCACTATAGCGATGACTAGTACTGCTAATAATATAGCCAGCACTGCCACTGCAGTGGGGTTGGCGGTCGCGTCTGGACACCCAGTTAGTGCCTTTTCATGGTGCAACAGTTTCTCCGGGTCCGCCGTCTCCAAGGCCATGGCCCGAGGTAAGGTCATGGTTAGTCCGGCTAGGGCAGCCTTACCTCGATGGTTCCGCCAGCATTTCCAGAGGACACATCCAATAATTGTCACAGCCACCACTATGCAGAAGATGGTGAGGAGACCAAACCCACCTCCGAAGTTACCTATAGAGAACCACGGGGCGTGTTTCTCTACCTCGTAACGGTCAGTCGCTTTCTTGATGCCCTTGGCCAAGTCTTTACGGTGTTTTTGTATTCGTTTGGCCAAGGAGGTTACAGGTATTTTGGCCTTCAGGCTTTCCTCGATTTCCAGCAGGTCTTTCCTAATTGTTTCAGGGATAGGGTCTGATTCCAACATAGTGGGTTCGTTTTTGGACGTTGTGAAATTCATGTCCCACCCCTTCACACGACTTGCTGCTTCCAACAGGTCATTATGTGGGTACACAACCGTGGTGATCCTGGTGTGCCGGTCACAATTTCGCAAGCTATACGGTATCCACGCTCCTTGTGTTTGGAATGCACAGTCGCATTCCACCTGAACCCTTGCGTAATTTTCTATGTTCACTCCGACCGCAGGCTGGTTTCTGCAAATCATTTGGCCTCTGGTGTCGGCGCTGACCACTAGCATATCTCCGTCGTCTAGGTACACTGCCATCTCTCCGAAGTCTGCTTCCAGTAGATAGTCCAGCTCACATTTTTCTCGGATCGCTAGGTCGTCGCGCCTCAGTAGCGCAGCAGTGCAGGTGTTGTCTGTAATCTTTTTCATATAGGGTAGATCCTTACAGAGCGTGATGGTCTGTCCATAACAACCTGACCAACTGCCACTAGCCAATGGTACGTAATACTGGCGGGACATGGACATGGCGACACTTTTGGGTAGATTAACAATTTGGAGAGCGTCCTTCTTAAGTCGCCCCCTAACCGTCACTGGCACAGGAAAAGTTAGCACTTCGTAGACCCTGAACAAATGTTCATCAGCCACCACAGGCACCCTTACATACACTATTAATTCCTGAGTGGTTTCATTGAATTTGAACGAAGGTTGACTGTTCTCGTAATAGAAGGAAGGATCTGTGAACGCGACATGGAACCTGGGGTGGATCCCCTTCAGATATCTGTTCACTTCCTGGACCGCTCCGACCATATATTGGCGGGGTACCAAGTCCATAGTCAGCTGGCCCCGCGTCAGGCGCTGTACACCTTTCCTGAACACGCGAGTTTGTTCTACCATTAGTTGAAGATACACCATCTCTCCTAACTTGTCTTCCAGAGCGACCGGTATCATATTCAGGTACAGTTCCATCCAATCCACCTTATGTTGCACGAGTTTCATCCTCCGGCGAGTCGTGTTGTGTGCCTTATTTAGTGATCTTAGATTGTCCAGTAGGCCTATCACGACATGGTTAATCTTTTCGACAGCCTCGTCATGTTTTTCATTCATCAGAGCCAAGTCTTCGATCATTTGGTTCGAAGATTCTTGCAATACTCTAATCAATTCTCTGTTATATTTGACATCAGCTGCCAGCCCTTGATTCCAAGAGGTTGGAAGAGGAAAGGTCGGCCATCCTGGATCGTCCAGCATTGTGGGCAACTTCTTCATTCTTTTGACCCTTCCACCTGATTTTAACTCCGACTCTTGATTTTGAAGGTCTTGTTGAGTGTTCTTTATTAGGGAACTTAAGGTTTCATTAAGAACTTCTCGGTACCGACCCTTAAGCGCCTGCGACGTCTGATCCATCCAATTGACCAGCGACCTGATATGGTAGCAGGCCCGATCGAGGGCGTCTCCTCCCTGTAGATATCGGTGACAGACCTGGCCAAAGGTAGCCTTGTTGAAGGAGCGCCTCCTTGGAATAGTGATTAGGAAGCCTTGTCGGACGTGTGTTATATCCGCGGTGGACATTAACTTCCCTGGTTTTAACACTACTCCATATTGTTCTAAAGCTATCACTTCAGCGTTAGGGGCTAGCCCCTCAGGTGGGTTGGAGTCATTATGCACTCCCCTAATGCCCCCTATTATAGCTAATACGAACAGCACTAGCCACTTCATTGTCTTTGTTTTGGCCTTAGCGATAGCTTGAGAAAGTTAATTTTGCAGTTTATCTAAAACATGTTCACAGCAAAGTTACCTTATTTTCCTGCGCACTACTATCATCCATGCGCTGAAATATGCTCTCCTCCCGGGTCCTCTAGTCTGTTTTAGTTTGGGACATGCTCGTAGAGGTTTTGCCCGTTGTCATTTACCACTCGCCTGATGATCCCGCTCTCGTCCCTGGTGACCGTGATCCTCAAGCCTCTCATACGTTCGCAGGACGAGGGGCGCATTGCTCTGAGGGGTCTTGGCCTAGTAGGTTCCAGTCCGAAACGGCCCCCGTTGGATCGTACGACGGTTGGCTCGAGGGGTATGGGTTCGGTACCTGCGGTGGGTTTGTCGTTGGGAGTGGGCTCGGCCACAGGGGGCCCCCCGGCTGGCTGGTTGGCGTCCACTGCTGCTGGTTCCATAGCAGTGGTGAGGGATTGGCGCTGCAGCTCGTTGTCAAGCTGCTCAAGTCTAAACAAGCGGGGTCCGCAGGCTGTAAGTGGTGGAGGAGGGGAGCTCCCGCCGGCCCGTTCCCCACCGGTGGGGTTGGCGCGTGTTGAACGGGTGCTACCTCCACTTTTAGTCCTGGAGCGGCGACGGTTAGCTGTTCCCTTCCCGATCGCCTTTCCAGAGTGGGCAGAGGTTGGCCGCCTCGTGTTGTTTGTAGGCTGGTACTTTCCTTGACGCATTTAGAGTTTTGTGTGGTCCTTTGAATAAAAGGAGCTACCTGAGTTTTAATCTCAGCTAACTGTTTGTTTGATTTTGGCACATCCAGTCCTACTGTCCTCCTAATTTCGTCAACAGTCTCAAATAGTTGGAACAGTGGTTGCGTAAGGTCCCAGAACCAGCCGGCCTGAATCTGCACCGGTTGGTTGGCCGCTTCCTCCTTCTGAACCGGCTTGGCCAACGCCGTTAGCCTTGGCTCGGGCTCCGAGTCACTCACCTCAGATAAATTGTAGAAATCTTTATCTGCTGTCTTCTTTTTGGCTGGAGCCGATTTAGCGGACCTCTTGGCTCCGCTTGTGGTCGTTCTGGTGGGCCGCCGGGCTGGTGTCCTTGGCTTCTTCCGGGCAATCCCGGCGTCGGTTGAGTCCGGACGGACACCCCCCCGGCCCGGCCAACTCCACCGCCTAAGGGTCTGAGCCGGTTGTTTCCTAGCACTCTCCTTTTCGACTGTCTTTTCTTTCATTTGGTAAAATCCTAAAAGAATGGCCCAACGAACCTTCCCTTGGTAGGTAGCGCCCTCTGGTGGGGGCGGCTAATCCGTTTCCTTCTCAGGGGGACGATGATCCTTCCCTCCGTGTCCGCAGGGAAAGTAGTGGTTCCCTTTGGATTGCTATGTGGCCGGAGGGCTAGACAGTTCCCCATGAGTCGGTGGATCAGTGTCCCAGCTAAGTTCTCTTTCTGCTCCTTCCAGGAGAAGTCGGAAGTTGAACAATTTCTATCTCCAACTTCTGTTCAGAGATAGAATCAATGTCTATCTCCGTTTCCCCCCGGGCTGGGTTGTGCGTACAATCACCTGCAGCAGAGGTGACCGTCTAGGAGCAGAGTTGCGGACCGACTGGTGGATCGGCGCGAATCCCACGAAATTATAACCGATCCGCTTGTCCATGCCGTCTCCATATTTGGAGCTGTATTTTGTTTCAGGTGGGGGGGGGAACGCTTGCATCCGGTCCCAAGAGATGACGCCAAACCACTGGCATCTCTCTTGGTGTGCGCACCCTCCCTTTCTGCCACGCCCCTGGGCGCGGCGGGGTGGCCGTGAGGTAGACCACCTGTTCCATTAGCGTTGATGCTAACGGTGCCGCTCCGCCGAACCTTTATTTTCACAGGGCGGCTAGATTTCCTGCATTAATCATCCATGTCGTCGCTTTCCCCGCCGTTGGACAGAGCGACGTAGTTAGGGCGGCGGTTCCGACGTAGGTTATAGCCACCTTTCGTCGGGACATGGTCCTTTACTGTTTTTTCTGGGCTCTGTTCCGATGTATCCAAGATCGGCACATCACCGCAGGGTAGTTTTATGGGCTTGTTGTTGCCTGGAGGGGATCTCCCCTCCAACGGCTGGCTTTTGCCCCTTCGTTTAGCTCGTTTGCGTTTCCTCTGTTCATTAGCGCCAGCTGTTCCCCGTTCACAGGCGGCTTTATTAGGAACAAAGGATAAGTTTGTTGACAGCGCGGTGTCCGCACTGGTGCCCTGACCATCAGTGATTTGCCCATCCGTTTCTGCTAAATCAGTGGGACTTGGACCGGGTTTTTGTGTAGGTACCTTCCTGGTCATAGGAACTGCATCATGCTCACGGGGACCGGTCGTTCCCGTTGAGTTTTCAGTCTCAGCACCCCTTATTTCGCCATCTTCCTCAGCGATTTCACCCGTCGGAGTGTGATGCAATTCAGGGTTTCGGTCAGGATCTGCCCCTTTTGAGTTAGTGATTTTCGCTTCTCTCACCATTTTGGGAATGTTATGAGGGACAGCGGGGGACCAAGGCCCATGTGCAGGTTTGAGTTTTGAAATGTTTACTAGATGTGGGACCTGTTTTCCAGTTTTTAAAGACACTAGTCTAACAAGGTGGTCTCCTTTTGTTTCAATTACCCTGAATGGCCCAGTATACCTGTTTGAGAACTTAGACGCTTTATTTTCACTAGCTAAAGGGTCGTACATGTATACCATATCACCTTCGTACATCTGAGTGGGCCGCGCCCGCTCATCAATTCGCAGCCTCAGATCTTTTTCGTAGTTTTGAACTACCCTTTCAGCCATATTCCTAAACATAGCAATATTATCCTTGGTTTGCATGAAAAACTCGCAGTCGTTCAGCGTTTCAGGAATTGTTCCCTGCTCAGGCATTCCCATACTGATTGGATCTCTGCCAAACAGCAGGGTGTGCGGGCTGTATCCCGACCGTACACTGATTGTGGATCTAACTGTCCATAATGCAATGGGAAGTAGATCGATCCAGTTACAGTGGTCGTCAGGGATATAATAAGCAATCAGGTTTTCAATGGTTTTATGTAGTCTTTCTACTCGAGCGTTGCCAGTCGGCATTCGCCCAGTAGTGAACGTTTGTTTGCACGCTAGTCGTGTGGTGATTTCCCTGAATAGCCCTGAGAGGAAGGCCGCCCCCCGGTCTGTGTGCAGACGGTTTACCCGTCCATACCGACACACTATCCCGGTTAGGAAACAGTTGGCCGCTGTTTGCGCGGTGGAGTCTTTCGTGGTGAAAGCCTCCGGCCAACCTGTTAGTAGGTCTATGAAGGTCATGATATATTTTGACCCATCCCTAGCCCTCTTTAGTGGCCCGATGAAATCACACTGTACCACCTCAAAGGGTCGGGTTGGTCTCTCCCAAGACTTAGCTAAGGCCTTGAAATGCGGAGCCCGTCTCCTCAGAGAGCAGGTCTCACAAGCTTTCACATAGTCTACTATGTCGGCGTTCATGTTCCGCCAGTAGAATTTATCAGAGATTTTGGTAGTGAGGTTACTGATCCCTACATGTCCCCCAGCCAAGATGTCATTATGTAATAGTCTCAGGACTTTGGGAATTAACTTTCCTGGAACTATCATACGGGGTTTTAGTCTGACCAGTTGGTCTTGGTGTTTGTTATACCTTTTGACGTTGAACCTACATAGTACCCCCGGTGCTACCATTCCTACAAAATCAGCTTGGTCCATTATTCGCCTAGCTTCAAGGGGATCTGTCGGTAGGTCTCCGTCCTGCAGGTAGTCTATCAATTGCGCGCACTCTGCATCTTGGAGTTGCGCGTTTAATACCGTAGCCACAGAAAGCTCTTCATCCTGAACTTCGGCCTCAAATAACTCACATCCCACAGCGGGCTCATATTCCTCACCTGGGACATGCTCATGATAGACTCTAGACAAATAGTCCGGTAGAAAATGAGTCGCTCCTGGCTCATATATGATTTCAAAATCAAAATCTGATAACGCTAAAGCCCACCGTCTCAGCCGGGCTGACGGGGCTTTGTAGGCACTCTGTAGCAGGGGAATCAACGGTTTGTGATCAGTCACTATTGTGATTTTAGCTCCCTGCAACATGTCCTCATAGTTCTTAATGCCTTTAATTACTGCCAGAGCCTCCTTTTCTGTTACCGAATAATTTAATTCGGCGTCCCGGAGAGTACATCCCCAGAAAGCAACCGGACGGTAGATTTCATCTAGTTTGTGACAAACCGCTGCACCGCACGCGGCGTCTGATGCATCAGTTAGTAGATAGAAATGCCCTCCTATATCTGGATGAATTAGTAAGGGTGGCGAGGTCAGCAATTTCTTTAACTGTTGAAACGCTTCCTCGCAGGCCTCTGTCCACTCAAAATAGACTTCTTTCTTTAGCAGCCGGTTTAAAGGTTTTGCTAGATCAGCGAAATTAGGGACAAACGATCGGTAGTAGTTACACAGTCCCAGAAAGGATTTAATAGTTTTCACATTATGTGGACGGTTAAAGGCTGTAATCTTTTCTGTGGTTACCCTTTGTGTAGCCACCCCTTCCGCGTTTACTACGTGGCCGAGGAAATTGATTTCACTGCGGCACCACTCACACTTTGACGGTTTCAGTTTAAGATTAGCTCTCGCCAAAGCTTGGAGAACCACCTCAACGCTCGCCAGGTGTTCCTCAAATGTAGTGTCGTAGACAATTACGTCGTCTAAATATGCTAAGCATGTTCTAGGAATCAATCCCTTTAGCGCTATGGCCATTACCTTGGTAAACTGCCAAGGTGCGCCAACTAAGCCGAACGGTACACGCTTATACTGATATACACCCATTGGGGTTTCAAAGGCAGTATATTTTCTACTGTCTTCTTCGATTACACACTGATGATAGCCGCTCAACAGATCTAAAGCTGTCCACATAGTGGGTTTCTTGTAAGCCATATATAAGAAGAGTGATCGCGCTGTAGGCATGGGGAATTTATCTTTAAAAGTGACTTGATTAAGCATGCGAAAGTCTGTACAGAGCCTAGGTTTGCCATCTTTCTTCTGCACTACCACCAGCGGGCTTCGCCAAGCCGATTCGCTGGGTTCTATGACACCTATATCTATGAGTTGCCTAACCTGTTCATCGATGATATCCATTTTCTGTGGAGAGTATCGGTATGGTCTAGAACTTATGACTCCCTGCGACTCATCCACAATGATTCTCATCGGCGCTATTTCACAATGACCTAACTCTTCCATTGAGAACGCTAGTGCATTTCTGTTGTTATTAAGCATTTGTCTAAACCTTACCTGTTGTTCTTCGTTTAAGCACGACTCGGTCAGATCTATTTTACTTACATTTTCATCCATTTTACCTCGGGATTTCTCCTCAGAGGTTTGGCTTTCCATTTGCACTGCGTCTTTCATTACTTCTACAGAAATCCTACAGATGGACATTGGGGTCTCTGTTTTAGTTAGATAACACAAGTCTAGGAACTCCTCTATCTGATTTTGGTTTACCTCAGGCACTGCGCATTCTTCCGCAAAAGCTAATACTTCCTGGGGAGTGATTTCTTGCATTTCATCTAGCGGATTCATGACTTTGATCCACCACTGGCTTCCCACCGTATTCACGCACCCCTCCACTAGGACTGGTGCGGTCACCGCCGGTGCGCAGTAAGCTACCGGTGAGTCTAATCCCAGCGGCTCTCGAGTGGTTACCGGTATGATGCATTCATTTCCCGGCGGAATTTTCACTGTTTCTTTGCTAACTATAGGGTTTCCACAAAACACTTCTATCTTTGCGCCTGGTAGAGATAAATCTGATCGAAGCACTGTTAATAAGTTTCTCCCGATTACTATTAGGTGGCATAGATCGTCCACTATGTTGAAATCATAGCAGACCACCGATCCCTGGATTGAAAACTTACATCTAATTTGTTCTAGTATTACTTGAGACGAGTTGTCTGCCAAACTGATGTTTCCCTTCGATACCTTCCATTCATCTAAAATGCATTGTTTAGGGATCTGTCGTTTACAATGGGTGGACATGAAGCAATCGCTCGCTCCTGTGTCTACTAAAGATCTAACCTCCTTCTGATCATCAAATCTTAACGTTAAGAAAAATGCTTCGTCTCCTATCTCTCTCCTAGCCGGTCCGTCCACTGCGCCTAATTCTATCGTGGAATGAACGGACCCTTCCTCTAGTTTCCCTGATTCTTTTGTTCGGTACCACTGGCTTTATTATCTTTGTAGATCCGCGGGGGTTTTTCCCTCAACCTATTCTTCAACCACAAGCACGCTTCTGTAGAGTGACCATGCTGTTGGTGAATGATACAAAACTTACTTTCATCAAAAGGCAACCTGGGTCTCTCTACTTTCTGTTGAGTTGGCAGATTCTTTCCCTTATCTGCCTCTCTGTTCGGGGCGATATTGGATTTAGGCTTCTGATCTGAATTTCTTTCACCTTTCTGGTTTTCGTACCTATCTTTTCTCTCATAACCTTGCTGTTTAAAGTTACCACCACTCTGGGGAGTCCCGCTTTGCCCTGGCTTTGGTTTCTGGAACCATGGAGCGGTCTCCAGTCGGGCCAGCACCACTCCAAATCGTTCGGAGATGGAGTTTAGGGCCGCGGTCTCCTCTGATTCTTGGCTTCCAGCCAGTTTGCTCACTGCATTAGATATTTTAGTTCCCCCTTTGCCTTTGTCCAACGATTCTAGCCTCGTTGCACAATCCACCGCTTCGGTGAACGACTTAGGGTCCAGTATAGCTACTTGCCTGGCTACGCCCTGTTTTAATCCTTCTAAAAACACAGCTAACATCATGCTTTCACTCGCCTCTGCTTTCACTTGCTTTTGTTTCAGAACACCTGCAAATTCGATCACGCTCTGGTCTTTTCCTTGTTTAAGGCCACAGAACTCTGCGTGTTTCTGCCACTTAGCTCTTCGATCACCGAAGATCTTGGTCATTTGGGCTTCTAGCTTCTCAAATGAGTCTTTCTCACTTTCAGCTAACGCTCCTGCCCAGTCGTCGGCCCTTCCTTTTAGGCCTAACAGCGCCATATTCAGGAGATGGGCGTCCGACCAGTCATAGATAGCTTTCAGTCGTTTTAATTCCCTGAAATACTTTTCTATTTGCTCGTCTTCTTTTCCACTAAACCACGGTAACCTAATGTTTGGTCCCCTTTGGTGACCACTGTGAGTCGTTTCACGCACTGGCGCTGGTGTTTGCCCCAGTGCCAGACCCAACTGTGGTAGAATTTCCCAAATATTTGGTTGATTCGGTGGGTTTGGAGGGTTGTTCTGACCTGGTGGGCCCGGCGGACCTGGTGGTCCGGGCGGTGGAGGATTCGGTGGGTTTGGGGGGTTGTTGAGTTGGTTAAGGAAAGGATTGTTGTTCTGGTTCGGGGGAGGGTTATTGGGTCCTGGTGGATTTGCTTGATTATTCTGGCCTGCTGGGGCTTGCTGACCCTGCTGGTTATCCGCTCTTCCTCGGCCTGCGTTAAGATTGGCTGCGAGTGCCATCGCCTGCAATAGGTGAGGGAGCAGGTTTTGATCGACCCCACCTCCTGCTGGCACGGCCCGGCCGGGCTGTTGGCCTGGTTGGCCTCCCCCATCATTTTGTTGCAGTCCCCCAGGGTTTATCCCCAGATTGGGCTGATTCGGAGGGGGATTATTAATAAGGTTTTGGGGAGGGTTGTTGAGAAGGTTTTGAGGAGGGTTGTTGAGAAGGTTTTGAGGAGGGTTGTTGAGAAGGTTTTGAGGAGGGTTAGGCCCTTGTGGGTTGGCCTGATTATCCTGGCCTCCCTGGACCTGCTGATTAAGAGGAGGAATAAGTCCTTGAGGGTTGGCCTGATCGTTCTGGCCCCCTTGAACTTGTTGATTAAGGGGAGGATTGGCCTGATTACCTTGGCCTCCTTGGGCCTGTTGATTAAGAGGAGGAATAAGTCCTGCCTGCACGCCTCGGTCCGGCTGCTGGATTAGGATCTGGCCATTCCCATTGTTTTGTTGAGGTCCCCCAGGGTCCATCCCACGGTTAGGATGCCATGCCCCCAGACCTACACCCCCAGCTCCCCCTTCACCGGGTTGCTGGCGTTGATCTCTATCCTCTCTTTCTTCTACTAGATCCATCAAAGGAACGCCTCCTTCCGCCATATTATTTTCGTGGAGGTTTTGTATATCGTGATCGTCCCACTGTTCTTTCACAGGTATTTCCTCTACACTAATTTCGTCCTCACTCTCTAGTTTAGCTTTCTTACCTGTGTCTAAAACATCCTCGGTAATAAGTTCGTATGAAGACGAGGTTGATTTATCTTCTCTAGCTAATTTTCTATCAGGACTACCCCCTCTGACATCTGCGGCTGCTTGTTCTGTCTCGCTATTTTCTTCCTCGTACTCGTCCTCGTATTCTTCATACAATTCATGAGTTAGAGTGTTAAAATCTTGTGCTTTAAGCGTTACATTTTCTTCACTATCCTGATCGCTTAGCCTCTCTAAATCTATGTGCTTTTCGGGGCTTGAGTCTGCCCACTGCTTTAATATTTCGGCTGGATCAAAGGCCTGAGCTTCCGCTCTTTTACCAGCTTGGTCTAAGTTCGTTTCTACACCGTAAGTTAATCGATAGGGTTGTAAATTGCCTACTTTCTCGCTGTTTCCCTCTGCTTCCCTTCCCACTCCCCTATCCCCTCCCACTGTTTTTCCTTTAGCTACAGTGGAATAAGGAATGGACGCCCCCGGGTTGGGGTGAGTTGGTGTTACCAGTGGGTGACTGATAAACTCAAGTCGATGGGGTAATGGATAGGTGAGAGAGCTCCCATCAGGTAGGATTACCGGATTTTCGGGGCGTTTTCCCCCTGATGGGCTGGAGTTATCCGCGGTGTTTTGTCGTTGTTTTAGGTTTCCTGAAGAAAATAGGTTATCTCCATTGGAAACTTCCTGTTCGCCTTCACCTCCCGCTGCGGGTAGTAAACGATAAGGAACACTTTGGTTACACCACGGATTGTTCACATCAGATTCACAGGTGGAGCGAGAGCTAGTACCAGTTTCGTGGTCCGTAGGTGGTACGTACCCTGGGTTCCAATATTGCTGATATTCCGTGAGACGGTTCTTCCCTTCAACTCGTCCCGAGTATGTTAGGGTTTCAAGTCCTTCGTCAAGAACCGGCCTATCTTTGGACCCTAGGTGCCAGGGAAATGGTTTACCTTTGCCACGGGTTTGGTAATTTTGTGCACCTTCGGGGCAGAGCTGCTTGGGTCTGGCTGCGACCTCCTGTCTCTGTGCCTCCCCGTCTAAGGGATTACCTACCAGGTGGCGGTTTTCCACATTCCCTGTATATGATGTTGACACATCGTGTCCTGCGGGCCGCAAAGATTGAGGCTTGGGGTTAGAGGAAGCCTCAAAGTCACCGGTGGCTGACATCAAGGATGAGCAAAACGGCACAAGTCATGTTTCGGGTAATCTCCACCAAATGAACTATTGTTAATGTTTGATTTAAGACTGCGTAAGATTCGTGTATATCCAAGTCTTCATGAGTTGCTTTTCCAGAATGCCTGAGTAATTCAGACTGCGTTTAAAGTTTGTCCATTCACTTCTCAATAGTTCAAAAGAAATGAACGATGAGGGAGCTTCTTAATATGAAAGGGTTTTTATTCAGTAAACATCTCATCCCGAGTCAAAGCCACCATGTATAAGTCTTCATCAGTCCACCTCCCATCTCCTATCAGCAATCAACCACATTTAGAACACGAGTTGCTCCAACACCTTCTAGACCATTCTAGTATTCAGCTCTAACACAATCCTATGTCCGAGGTAGTGGGTATTGGTAAACTCCAGTCTGTTACACGGAGCCGATGTACTTACTCCAGGTATAACTCCTTGGCTAAACATATTTAGCTGATGTTCTCACTAAACTAAGTGACTACTAACTTCTAACCAACTAACTGCTCGCTCCCTACCTTGCAGCGCCTTTTATACTGGTTAACAGGTGGCGCTAGGAGCGTAAGATATTTCTCCTAGAAGTAGACTAGAAGTAGACTTGCTAAGCCTGATCCCTGATGGATTATATAACACGAGAATATATTAAAAGTGCTAAGCTATTAGTACAAATTATGCATAACTATTAAAAAACACTATTTTATCCATTAATTATTTTTCAACCAGAAATGATAAATGTATTCTGTTTTCAATGTTGAGTCCAGAAAATGATACTTTCTCATAGTTAATACAATTTTATCAAAATCTCATGAATTTTAGTTTCCATGGCAACCAAATAGAATGAATTCAGTGAATAACCTGTATTAAAACATTCCATTGACATTCCAAATAAGGAAAGATTCCATCATGATGGAATGTTTTAGATATGGGAAACGAATTCTACACAAAAAGTTGGTTTAAGAGTAAATTATCATTATTTTCTATAAATCTACTCATATCTCCTTAAATATTAGGTTTAGGACAGCAAATATAGAAACCTTGGAGTACCCTTTCCCCTCGGCTGTCCACATATATATATATATATATATATATATATATGTGTGTGTGTTATGAAAAGTAACTGTTGACTTTTTACTAATCGTAATATGGATATCAGAAATGATATGTTGTCTGACAAATTCAAAATAAGAGATTCATGAAAAAAAGGAGGAAATATGCATATTTGTGCATTATTAATACCTGACAAAAGCATTAATTCGCCCAATTGAAAGACAAAAAAACATATGCACCAACTTTTTGGTTGATATCATTTGAGGGAAATACCTTACAAATAATTATATAGAAGCTTGTTTCAAATTCTTTTTGACGTTTTTATATGGAATTTTCTTTTTTAATTTGGAAAATATGGAAAAATATGTCAAAAAATGTGCAAAAACTGACAAATGCCATGGTAATTAAAGTCAGTTGTTTTCAAGCAGAGGCTTAGTTTCTTAAATAGGGATGAAATCATAATTATGTTTCTGATATTAGGATGATCATATATATTATATTAAACTAAGGCCTATAATCTTTTTTATGCAAATGATATTTTTTTCTTGAAAAAAATAAACTAATTGTCATTATTTTAGAATATATGAATATTTCATAAAATTTAATGATATTGATGTCAAAGCACGTGTCTGGCTTTAGTATACATAATTATTTGTACATGTTCTTGTACTGACGCGGGTGGCCAGTCCATGTTTGGGCAGCATAAAGCCAATGTTTCACTTTTGACAGTAGTGAAATGAGGGAGGAGTCACGGTGTGACGTACCGCCATATAATAATGTGGTCCGCTCTTAGCTAGCCAGAGTAGCTGCACGCACTGTGTGAGTAAACATCCTGTGAAGGTTGGACCTTTAATCTGCAGTCTAGGTTCTGGAGAGAGGCATATAGAAATTGTGTTAGAGCGCGGAGCTTTGAATGAGTGTGTTTGAGGGGACTCTAACCTTGATCATGGTCAATCGAGTTCTTGTCACGGAACGACTATACATTGGATAATAAACAACAAATCCTTTCACAGCGAGTGTTCACGTCTTACATGATGAGGGAACTATAATGATGTATTGGACGACCGCAGTCGACGAGGAGGGTTTCGGCTGCACCGCTATGAATCCAACTTTTCCCTGTAACGCCGAGTTTCACCGCTATGAATCCAACTTTTCCCTGTAACGCCGAGTTTCTCGGACGCGCTTCCCGCGCAGACACAGTGTTAATAAAACTCCAGTTTCCAAGTCACTTTATGACTCCTTCTTGGATTTCCCTAAACCTCTACATATTGAAACATGGTGGCTAGCAGTGGAATGATCATCTTTGGACAACTTTTGGGAATGAAGACTGTGAGTAAACTGCATTTCTGAGGACATTTCTCTGGGTTGAGTCTGCTGTCAACCACCTCCCTCAGCATGTGGTCCTGTCAACAAGCCTGTGTAACTCTGAGTCTGAATCTACTCGAGTAATCTGAAGAAATGAACTGCTCCTGTAACTCTGAACTGGACCATAGTTCAACCTGCCTGTGTCATTTAGTCTGAGAACTCATGAATTTTACATTACTACCTGAGAAATAGTAATTGTACCTGCTGTCAGTTAATGTCAACCTGACATTGACTCCTGTCAACCTCCTGTGACTACTCTCCTAGACCTGTGGTGTCAACTCCTGTGGTGCTGTGTGCGCCGTACACCTCCTCTACTGTCACAACCTTTGTCACTACGTACCAACCTACTCTACGCGGTGTTAATTCGCCGTCCTGCTGTCCTGGTATTTTATTGTGACACCCTGCTGACCTGGTATTTTATTAGTGTCATCCTGTTGCCTGACCTGATTAATTCACCTGAACTGTCTCACCCCTGTCTGCAGTCCAGTGCTGTCGACCCCTCTGATCTACCGCTATGGCCGACTCTGACGACGACCGTGCTGGCGGTGGTGCTGGCGCTGGCGGTGCTGGTGCCGGTGGCGGTGCTGGTGGTGGTGCTCCTGTGCCACCTGTGCCAATTACTCTACCCAACCTACAACCTCCTGGCGAGCTGGACGTCGACTCACCTGGTAAACGTGAACGTTGGCTCGACTGGAAAGAAGCCTACGAGCGGTATCTCCTACTATCGGGCGCCCATGGTCAGCCCGAAAACTTCCAAGCGGCGATCCTCCTACAGTCGATTGGTGTTGAAGCTCGTAAAATATACAAAGGGTTCGTATTTTGTGACGGTGAGACGAAAGACAATCCTAGAACACTGATTAAAAAGTATGACGAGTATTTCCTTAGTGAAACGCGTGACTTCATCGAAAGACTCAAATTCTCGCGACGAGTACAACAACCACATGAAACATTCGAACAATACCTTTCTGACCTTAGATTTCTAGCGAGTACTTGTAACTTTTGTACCCCTGCCTGTCGTGATGCTCGTATTATGGACCGTATTCTGGACGGTCACAAGAGTGATACAGTTAAAGAGAAATTAACTCGTTCAGCTAAGCTAGATTTTAAAACCACTCTAAACATCTGTAGATCTATGGAGCTTAACGACGAAAACAAGAAAGTTGTAATGAACAAATCTGAAGGGGAAGTTAGCAAAGTTTCTCACTATCCTAGCAAAAAGTCTGAAGATAAGCGTTGCAAATTTTGTTCTAAGACTCATCGTATGGTCAAATCTGCTTGCCCAGCCTGGGGTAAAACATGTTATTCTTGTCAACAGCCTAACCACTTTCCTGGTTCTGACACATGTCAAAATGGTAAATCTGATGCCAAACCTGATCATAAGCCTAAAACTTCAAGTTCTAAAGGTTATTCTAAATCGTCCAAGCGTAGTTTTTATCCTAAAAGAAAAGTACACGCTGTAAATGATGACGAGTCCAGTGACGATTCTACCGAAGGTTCTGTAAGTGTTGTAAATGACGTGTCTGCTATTTCTGATCCTAAGGCCCGACCTTTGTATTGCAAAATGAAAATCGACGACTCTGAAATTGTCCACCAAATTGATCCTGGTGCTACTGTATGTATTTTACCTGTCAAGCATGTTGGTAATAGGACGATTCGCGATGAACCTGTAACTCTAAAAATGTGGAATGGTTCCAGTGAGACTGCTCTCGGTAAAGTTAAAATCAAAGTTACTAATGTCAAAACTGAGAAAAAATGGAATGTAGATTATGTCGTCGTAGAAAATAACAACTGCGTACCTTTACTCTCTCGTAAAGCAGCTGAAAGCATGGGTCTTATCACTGTTAATTATAATGCCTTCGATGTTTGTTCTGTCAAATCTGATGACATGAAATGTGAATTTCCTCATGTTTTTGACGAAAAACTAGGTACCCTACCTGGCGGTCCTGCGCACCTCACCCTGGAGGAGGGTGCCGAACCTGTTGTACGACCTCCTCGTACTCTCCCTGAGTCCCTGAAAGATTCTGTCCTTAGTGAACTTAATCGACATATCGCAGAAAAAACTTTGTGTAAAGTAGATCGCCCTACTGATTGGGTAAATCAAATGTCAGTCGTAAAGAAAAAGTCTGGCGCTATTCGTATCTGCGTTGATCCTAGGCCCCTTAACCTGGTCCTTAAACGTGAACATTTCATGTTACCTGTCCTAGATGACGTTCTTCCAAAACTCTCTGGTGCTAAGGTATTTTCCACTTGCGACCTAAAGCAGGGATATCATCATGTGGAACTTGACGAGGAATCAAGTTTTCTCACTACCTTCGCTACTCCTTTTGGCTGTTATCGATGGCTCCGACTCCCTTTTGGCCTAAAAGTTAGTTCGGAAATCTTCCAAAAGCGTCTCTGTATGGCCCTTGAAGGCCTCGACGGTGTTCAATGCGTAGCCGATGACGTAATCGTGTACGGTAAAGATGTCGCGGAACACGACGCAAACCTGCGGAATCTTCTCGTTCGTTGTGACGAGCACGGTATTAAACTTAATCCCGATAAATGTAAGTTCAACGTGCCAGAAATAACTTTTCTTGGCCATATCGTATCTGCCTCTGGTCTGAAAGCAGATCCTGCGAAAATTGAAGCGATTGTGAAAATGGAAGCGCCGACCGACGTCGCTGCGGTAGAGCGTCTCCGAGGCACTGTGACATACCTCGCTAGGTACGTGCCGAAATTATCTGAAGTCATGAGGCCGATCTCAGTCCTCACACACAAAGACGTTGAGTGGTCATGGGGTGAACCACAAGACAAAGCGTTCAAAAAGCTTAAAAAGCTATTGACCGAATCCCCCATTCTTGCGTATTACAACCCAACGAGCGAACTGATTATTCAGTGCGACGCTAGTCAGTTTGGAATAGGCGCTGCTCTTATGCAGAATGGCAAGCCGATTGCCTATGCCAGTCGTGCTCTGACCGACACAGAGTCGCGCTACGCGATTATTGAAAAAGAAATGCTGGCGATCGTTTTCGCGCTCGAAAAGTGGCATCAATTCACATACGGCCGACCCGTGACGGTACATTCCGATCACAAGCCACTTCACGCTATAACCAAAAAGCCTTTAGACAGAGCCCCGAAAAGGCTTCAAAGTATGCTTATTCGCGCACTTGCCTACGACATCACGGTCGAATACCTTGAGGGCAAGAAAATGCTACTCGCGGACACGCTGAGCCGTGCGTTTATCAGCAATAACCAGCATCGAGAGAGCGAGTTCGAGTCCGTAAATGCAGTGAGTTACCTGCCGATGCGCGAAGAAAGGATCATGGACATCCGTGCGAAAACTCACGAAGACCCGATTTTGTCTTTGCTTAAAACGACGATCCAACAGGGATGGCCCGAGAAAGACCAAGTCCCGCTTCAGATCCGTGAATTTTATGCCCAACGCGACGAACTAGCTGTCACCGATGGTTTAGTATTCAGAGGTGAGCGTCTGGTCATACCGAAAGGAAACCGAAAAAGTATCCTTAGTGAGTTACATACGGGTCATACGGGCATTGAAGGCTCGCTCCGTAGAGCCCGTGAAATGGTTTATTGGCCCGGCATGACAAATGACGTACGTGAATATACGCAGAAGTGCGAGACCTGTCGAGAGTTTGAACAGTCACAAGCGAAAGAACCTCTCATGAGTCACGAACTGCCTTCTCGTCCATGGCAGAAAGTAGGCGCAGACCTATTTACTTTAAATGATAAAGACTATCTCGTGACAGTCGATTATTATTCCAACTTCTGGGAAATCGATAGACTGTACGACGTCACGTCGAAGACAGTTATCCAGAAGCTGAAGGCTCATTTCTCTCGATACGGAATACCAGAGCAACTAGTCACAGATAATGGTCCGCAATTCTCGTCTTCGTATTTTCGTCATTTCACGATTAAGTATGATATTCAACATACAACTAGTTCGCCTCACCATCCTAGGTCTAATGGAAAGGCAGAAGCCGCGGTAAAAGCCGCAAAGAGAATCCTGAAAAAGACTGCCAAAACTGGTGAAGACCCTTATTTAGCAATTTTGAATGTGCGTAACACGCCACAGCAAGGTATCGATTTGAGCCCGGCTCAACGATTAATGGGTCGACGTACCAAAACTCTTCTCCCAACTACAGCGAGTTTACTGAACTCCGACCGATCAAAGTCTGAAATCGCCGACAAGCTGAAATTTCAGCAGACAAAACAGAAATTTTATTATGATAAAACAGCGAAGCCTTTAAAGCCGCTGCAAGAAGGCGATATTGTGAGAGCGAAACCGTATCAGCTCAATGAAAAGTCCTGGGAGAAGGCAACCGTCAAAAAGAAACTTGACGAAAGATCTTACGAGATCGAAACCGATAGCGGCACTACTCTACGTCGTAACCGAGTACACCTGCGTGCGACACACGAAGACCCAACACCTACTCCGGTAGTGATCGAACCTTACCCTTTGACCGTTCCAACTGGAGATATTCCGGTACAAGAGCCTGTGGAGACTCCCAAAACACCACTAAAAGTTCCCACAACACCAGCTAAGGTTCCAGTTAAGGTCCCTAAGGTTCCTGCTAAAGCTCAAAAGGCTCCAGTTGTAGAGCCAACTCCCTATGTGTC
Organism: Lepidonotus clava; assembly: GCA_936440205.1. NCBI lineage: Eukaryota > Metazoa > Annelida > Polychaeta > Phyllodocida > Polynoidae > Lepidonotus > Lepidonotus clava. The sequence continues at coordinate 28,977,918 of OW387140.1, forward strand.
TAGATCTGGGCGAAGCTCCAAACGCCCTAGTCATCTTGCTTCTTATGTGACTTAAGAATTGCATATTTGTATTTGTACTACATACCGACTAGTTATGTGTATTATGTATCCGACACATATTTTCTAGTAATTGTCAAACTAAAGTTTAGTGTCAACTACATCATGTAATTATCTTGTAATAATTACTCTGACTTGTAATAAGCTATGTATGATTGTAAGCTTTTTCTAAGTCCATTGGGGATGTAACGCGATTCCATATTTTACGCGTCGTTCCGTTTCGGCTGCACCGCTATGAATCCAACTTTTCCCTGTAACGCCGAGTTTCTCGGACGCGCTTCCCGCGCAGACACAGTGTTAATAAAACTCCAGTTTCCAAGTCACTTTATGACTCCTTCTTGGATTTCCCTAAACCTCTACTTATTGAAACAGCTATTATCTATACAACTAAATACCACTTACACGCACTAACTTTAAATGGATAATTAACCTCTCTATAGTTCATTCTATCATTAGAAAACTTCAAAATTATTCAATCATAACGTTATTATGGGTATCGGGGTGAAAAAAAACACATATTAAATTTTGATGCCAAAAGAAAAAATGTGTTCATAAACAGATAAAAATGCATAAAATGCACGAAAACTAAAGATGCGCTCATATTTTCTCATTTTGGGTGCACAATACAACACTGAGGTTAAATCTATCAAAAATAACATTGATATTTTGTGGAAATTTATTAGATATGATTTTATCGACTGGTATATTATTTTATATAGACTGGTATATGAGGCTATATGCATGTGAAATCTTAATTTTAACTCTTAAAATTTATTCTTTTTTTCCCCCAAAAAAAGAATAAATTAATAGAAATAAATTAATAGAGCGCTATACCTAGATCTTATGATAATAAAAAAAAAAAAGTTAAATAAACAGAAAATAAATCAATAAAAATGATTAGATGATAAATAGGAATATGAAAATAAACAGGGGCAAATATAAAAATATAAAATAGAAGTTGGTAGATCTACCAGGTTAGATTTATTTAGCCCTCTCTATTTAGGCTAGATCTACATAGATCTAGACCTGCTCCTTATGAATTAATTATCTTCCGCTCCGCGATATCGGGGCTGTGAAAAAAGGAAATTAATAAGAAATCGTAAGCATAATATAATATTCTCATGATGTGCATTTTTTGAAATTTTGGCATTTATCTTATTTCACAGACGGTACGCTTGCTAAACACCAGGGAAATCACCATTGTTGGTACGTCAGAGTGCGCCCTCTGTTGGAACACGTGGCGCTCCGTGTTTTTGTGAGAGGAACTCTCCTTTTCAGGAGTTCGGAAATTGTTACTACTTCCTGCGACGTTGTACGGCAGAAAGCGAACCCGGTCAGGTAAGTATTTGTCTGCAATTTACTGAATTAGATCGGTAGATGTGCACGCGGGTTGGATAGATTGGCATTCATGTGCATAATCTTCTTTGCCTATGTAAAAATTACAGACTTTTCAAATACATGCAAAGAACTAGATCTAGAACTCCTAGACGTCTGCAGCCAGTGGCAGTGTCGGCCTCAGCCTGCCGGGTCTGACTAGACCTCGCCTCACTAGGCCTAGGTCTACCATAACCTGCGCCGCAAGCCCCTCCCCTGTAGTACACTACAGGTAAAATGGCAATATCCAAAGACGAATAATTTGTCTAGGTCTACCAAAAATATTACAGCTCCTTTGTACTATCGTTGGGTCTACTAAGGATTCAAGTTGATCCAATAGATCTCTATTTCAGACTAGTCACTAGAATAGTAGGCCTACCTCTCTATGGCTTAGGTTAAACTCTAATGTTGATGCATGTACAACTTATATTTAAGCATAGAGATACATAAGATAGAGAGGAAACAAGGCCTGAGCTGACTCAGACTGGTATATGTCTGTCTCGGTATTCAAATTCATATGCAAATTAGCACTGATAGGGCCTGGTAGGGGTGTCAGGACACAATTCCTATTGCAAAAAGTGCAGAAATGCAGGTAAATGAATAAGCCATAAGTCATTCACAAATGATAAGAATTTTACAAAATATGTATAAACAAAAAGATATGAACAAGAGGATTTGAAATTTATCAATATTCTTTTAGATTGGGAGATATTTCATGTGGAAACATTTAACTATGTTTAGACTAAAATTTCAAAAATTGAAAAACAAAAGTTTTTCATTAAACCAATTATTCTATATTCTGCAGGCTATGGTGTTTTTAATGAGATATAGAGTCTGTCTGTAGCATTTGTAGTAGTTACATTCTATGTGCAGTGTTTACCACTAACACTGGCCCGTAGGCCAATGGCAGACAATTTGAGAACAGGGCCGACAATGTTCACCAAAATTAGGGCAAAATAGGCCCTGATGGCCCTCGCATATAGTTCGAACGTTGCAGACTTCCTAGATGTCCTTAATCAGGGGTTTCTCATTAACATTTCTCTTTTCAGTCAGGATGCAGCGACCGTCATTCACCCTGATAGTGACTGGACTGTTTATTGCCTACATCGCCCACTCCTCATGGACCATCTACAGCCTTTTCTACCCTGACCCCTGCCAGCCAGGACAAACCTGCTTCCGTGCCTACCAAGCCAAGAATCCTGCCTGGGAGGTATGTAGTCCTGCAGCACTGAACACGGATATTAAGCAGTCATTGAATATAGAGGCTACTACCGGATCTAAAGATGGGAAAATTCAGTGTAGGCCCACACGGACTCAAATGTTTGCCATACCATCAATGAAAACAAAATATGAACAGTTTGGGTTACTTTCTTTCATTTCACATGAATGAAGAAAATTCGTCCCGTTTACCCGACCTATCCAATTAATTTTGGATACTTAATTACTTGTCAACTAACCAACCTACATACCTACCTAACTACCTATCCTTTTTAGGCTTGTACCCTTTACTTTTCAGTACTAGGTCAGAGCTCTATCATCCAGTTTTGTCATCTTCATTTACTTAAATAGACGCAACAGGGCTATAACTTATATAAGTTATACAATAAGACGGACAGTAAAGCCACTATGTTCGTTACATTTTGATGAGAGGCAACCATTGCTCATATGTGAGCGAAATGTTCCGAATAAGTTTGCTTATTGTTCATTGAACTAATGTTTCCAACGTTTATAATCTATTATATTATGCATATTCATATTTTCTTCTGTTTCAGATGAGAGTCTACACATCAATCAAAGCCAAGACATCTTTAGAGTCATATCTATTTTTGGTCTGGCATTATGACAACATATCTGTTGAACAGACTGAAACAAGGTAAGTAAACCTGAAATGAATCATTTGGATGTTTCATAATTTGAATTATAAAGATCAAGGTTGGAGGCCTAATATATTATAAATAACATATTCAATAACTTACCTTATGGTCTCCACTACACCAGGGATTTCTCGGAGACTTGTAATGCTGGAGCGTTAAGAGTGGTCATACAAAATATTTGAATTAAAAGAATTGACAGAAATTCATAGGATTTTGTAAAACCTCATGGAAATTGACTAATTTTTCTCATGACATTAACTCTTCTGGTGACACCATCCTGAATTTAATTAAAGGTCACCTATAGATGTGTAGGTGACACCTATGAAATATATTTGCTAAATAATATAAACAAACACAATCACCTGGAATTTGAATAAATGATATGATTTCCATTTCTTAGGACATTGAACGTCAGCATACCTTCCAAAACCAAGAACAACGGAACTCTTTATCTGCACGTCTTCTTAACTCCTAAAGGGGAGCACTTTTTGTCGAGCAAAGCCGGCAAGAGACAGGTTTCTCAGATAACGACATACATGGTACCTCAGGCCACAGCCTTCAATCTGGTTGGAGAAGAAACTGATAAGGTAAGATCTTGTAATAAGAAAGCATAGTCCTAGATATGACTGTTTAGTCTTGGGATATGGTCCAAGTGAAATCATAGTAGGTAATGTGTATCATATCCGAGAAAATATACATTGATGTTCTACAGAAACTCAAACATCATTAATTTTATAACATTCGGCATTTGAAGAAGTTTTCTTATGCCATTAGAATATAATCGTATGTTTGATAAAAGTTACAAAAGTGGGCAATAACGATATTGAATGGTTGAATGTTTCTAAAATTGATATTAACTACAGTTAAAGTGTGATACACATACATTCAATTTTGTTCTATCTGTCATTTAATCCAGACTACAAAAATGAAAGAGCAGCGAAAGAAGAAAATACCCGTAACTCACTGGAGGTCAAAGGTCACGATAAATATAATGACAGAAACCGTTTCATTGAACCGCGAGAAGTTTCCCCACGACATAGGACACTACCTAGAGTAAGTGATACTTTCTCATATAATGTTCAATGAAAATACATATATTTTTCCACTCAGATAAATATTTAAAAGTGGGTTTATTTTCAAGGTCCAATAATTTAAATGTGCGTATCTACCATTAATTGTAAGCTGTCGATTTTTTAAGATGAAATTCATATATCCCCTAGAATATTTTGGTACTTTAGCAAATTCATATTCATTTAACAAAACATCACAAGAAGGTTTTTGCGATGAAAAACAAAAACAGGGATTTAAAACTGAAATTTAAGTAGTTACCCTATTGAAATAAGATCCTCTACGTTATTAAACGTTAACGATTTACCCGCATAAACTGATGTGAATTATCTCCAACAATTGTTTCCAACTTTGCCATTCCTTCTTCGCTTCTAGATTCACAAATAACTTGGAATATCTACCTCCACTATTCATTGATGAGCTGGGATACCGCACTCGAGATTTAATGGTAAGAAAACATTATTTTAAGATCCTCATTTTACTTTGGATTTCAATATTGTCCAGTTTTGATATTGCCAAGGAAAAAAGAACCTTCTTTCATGTAACCTGACCTACCTTGAATTTCTTCATTTTGTAAGAATTTTTTATAAGAGAGAAGCGGACACTATGGGGGAAAACGGATAAGTAAGAATGTTTCGCATGATTGGAATAAACCTAATTGAAACGCAATGTTTAACATAAATACTGTTAATTAGTAGTGAACATGGTTTCATTAAACAGCCCGTTAATACAACGGTGACTGTCTTGCCGCTGACCATCACCTACGCCCCGATCTCCATCGGCAAACTACGGCTGTGGGTCAACATGCTGGCGTCGATGAAACTACTCCAGACACTGGGTAAGAAATACAGTCAGTTGTCGCAGTCGGCTGTGAAATTTTTGTATTGGTTGAAATTATTATTATTGACAAACGAATTTAGCAAGAACTTTTTTGTATAATAAGCAACGTTATGTATTTTACTATGTTACTTAGTGACTTTCTATATTTTAGGCTTCACAGAGAAAGATACAGATGAGGTGAAGGGAATCTTCTCAGACACAAACCTCTACTTCCTTCTCATGACCTTCCTGGTTGCAGCATTACATGTAAGTCCTTCATTTATATTTCATGGTATAATTATTTGTTACAAAAACTAGAACCGGTTCTCATGGTCTTCATGGGAAACCAGAGACTGCATACCTCCTCATCAAATCCATTCAAGTAATCACGAATGAAATAAATTATTACATTAATTGTTAAGATCATGACTGTATTCTTATTCCTTTTGAGAAATAACGCTGCAAGTTTTGTCATTGGAATTTCTTTCATATGCCTCTAAAAAGCTTTTTTCTTTCGCAGCTTCTTTTTGATTTCCTTGCCTTCAAAAATGACGTGAGTTACTGGAAGAAACGTAATACGATGGTTGGGCTCTCTTCACGTGCAGGTGAGTAACCTTCAGACATAAGTTGGCAAGATTTACAATTGACAAGCCATATAAGTATCTCAAGTCACACTTTATATTGCCGAGAATTTTCAGACCTTATTCAATGAACTTTCATAAACCCGCAAGTTAGGAATATATTTAAAATATAATAAAATAAGTTCTAATAAATCGGTGTACGACTCTAATATACTTGTATTTGTTGTTTTACTTCTACAGTAATTTGGCGCTGTGTGAGCACAATCATCATCTTCTTCTACCTGATGGACGAGGACACCAGTCTACTGGTCCTCGTACCGGCCGGCATCGGGGCTCTTATTGAGGTAAAGCATTTATACTCCACTCTTTAAAATTTTCTTCTTCTTTTTTTTTTTTATCTTTATTTCGTAATAATCTTCAGTGTTTCCACTGGTTTTCAGATGTGTTACATAAAGTAGGTGGATGACAGATAATACTTAGATATTTACATGTAGTTGTATATCGTATATTGCTTTGTCATAAACACAAGTCACACAATGAAAATAATTCCCATAATCAGTATACAAATTAAATTCAGTAAATCCTCATACTTATGATATTTGCGCTTTACAAAAGTCTTGAATTCACTCTTACTTAGCTGTTGTATTTCCAAGTCTAGTTGGTTCCACAGCAAAGATCCTTAATAGAAGGGAATTTTCATAAATTTTGTACTCATTCTTGATGGGACAATAAAATTCTTTTTTAAATGTAGCCTAAGGTTACGCCATTGGGCTAATATCGTATTAGCTTTATGACTATGCAAGTACATAATGTTAGACAGCTGGGCCACAACCACACTAATGAGTGAGGACGTTTTATTTTTCCCGATGATCAGGGATACCCATCTTTCTTGACAAAATGTGTTAACTATTTCCATCCTCATTCGCGTTGTTGTGAAAATCTGATGCGTTTCTTTGTAACACTATTCGAGGTTCAGTTTCAGATCTGACACTGACACTTAGAGGTCTGTTCTATTAATAGTTGAGACATAAAGACCTTTGGAGTGTCCCTGGTCTTGATTCGTAAACAAGTTGATATGAAAGAGAGTGCTTTTTGATATATGAAATCAGATATATTACTTGTAAAAGGGAATCCTAAGCTGATATTTAAAAGGGAAAAAATGGAATTGTCACTTGATGAATCAATATATAATTTTCTCTGTAAAGGTGTGGAAGGTAAAGAAGGCACTCAAAGTTGGTATTACGTGGGTCGGCATAAGGCCAAGTATCACGGTAAGTTCCTTTCATATTTATCATTAGAACAATAAAGAATAAAAATTAACACGTCTTCAAAAGAAATGACACCAATGTAAAGGTGTTTTTGTAAAGTACAACAATTCTATATTCATAATGAAATATCTTTGTCCACTTTCTTACAATACAAGGCGATAGCAAGTAAAGTTCTTGCATTTTTAAAATAATCATTCTATCCTTACAGCTTGGCAGCACTTCAACCCAAGAAAAAGAGACGGAACAGTATGATTCCCAAGTAAGTGAAACTTGAAAGAGGATTATAATTACATGTATATCAATGCTAAGCTTGTAATACACTGCTAGTGGTAGTATCCCATGGCGCAGGTGCTAAAAGTCATACATATTTTAATATTATAAATTCATTAAGTCTAATTTCAGGCAAACTACACAAAATAATAGGAATCACATTTTGCATTGAAACACTTATCTGATACAGACTCCAGTAAAATTCTACTACAAGAGTCACTATCTGTGGGCGTGCCTTGACTGTAATGTGTTCAATGTATTCACTCATAGTTCTGCCTTATTCCAGGCCATGAAGTACTTGTCCTATGTACTGTACCCCCTGTGTGCAGCGGGTGCTGTCTACTCCCTCATTTACACTCCACACAAAAGGTGAGATACCGCATGGTTTACTAAAGCGCAGTTTTACCGTCTTTCAAGCCTTATGTCTTGGAAACAAATATCAGTAACCGTTTGTTTTTTCAATCGATTCGAATAAATTCCTAGAGTCATTGTAGATAATAATCGTTTATTTATATCTATGCCGAGTTTCAGTACTTTTAATTTTCGACCAACTGTTTTTAGACATCTTTGTCCCAATTTTAAGCTCATGTATATCTTTTATTAATACATGTATATCAATATTCTCTTTACTGTTAGCCCCTATAATAATCTCTAGAAATATTTCACAAATTTTAATTATATTCTTTTGGCTTTCAGTTGGTATTCATGGTGTGTTAAGAGTATGGTGAATGGTAAGTTATGCTTTATTTTTTTGTTCTACTTTTACAGTTTAGCATCAAACCCAAGCTCTAAAATTAATCTCTGTTTATATTTTTAAATAAAACTAGATTGTTCTCATGGATCAAAACACATAACATCTCCTGTTTCAGTGTATAGACCAATCTTCTATTGATTGAAGGGATACATTTTTCTACCTGAGCTAACGAAAGTTGATAATTTTCGAAGCAAGCCTCGCCATCTGAAACCTAGTATTTATGTTTAGCCTTATAATGGCATGCTTTTAGCAAGAGCCTGAATTTTGGTTTTGAAATAATGTATTTAATTGTCATTTTCAGGAGTATACGCCTTTGGGTTCCTCTTCATGCTCCCACAGCTCTTCGTCAATTATAAGGTAACATTTCCTACTCATTTATTCTACACTTAAACCGTTCTTGTGTCTGTATTATTCAGTGTTTCCATGTGATATTTAAGTACCATAATTTATTGGTAGAAATGTCTGTTTCCATGAAAAAGACGTTAATCGAATCGGTCATTTGATAAGACTCATTTAGAGATATGTATCTTAGATGTAGAGAATGAAACCGAAGGACAAATTGTATCGTAGATCGATCTCCGTTGATGCATACTTTAGTAAACCCAATAAGGACACATAGGAGCACGGGGTGGTGAAGTGGTTAGAGCGTTCGCTTGGCATGCGGGAGAGCCGGGTTCGATTCCCGGCTGGGCCAGGCAGGGGTGCTACACCCCTCTGTGTTTCTCCCAGTGGCAACAACTTGGTTATCAAAGGTCCCTAGAGGACCATCGGCTGTTGTGTGTGGGGCCCTGCCTATGGGACCCTGCACATTAAAGAACACCTACCTCGGTAAAAGTGTAGGGGTATGGTCTCTACCTTCTCATAGATTTGATCATTTCATAGATACGATCATCAAAAAGACAGAATTGTCAAGACCTTGTTCTCACCGTGATATGACCATAGCTGTCGATACGGTGTAAAACCCCAATAACCAACCAACCAACCAATAAGGACACGTATATATATATCCCAACCACACTGAAGACTTTAATTATTTTTATAATTTTCCGTATTTTTTCAGTTAAAATCGGTGGCTCATCTACCATGGAGAGCTTTCATGTATAAGGTAAGTTTGATTACGTTCCAGACGGCAGCCGGATGTTTAATCATAGTGTGTGCATTGGCAAGCGAGAAACTTTTGAATATGACCGCACACATTATTAGGCTAATCTCTATTATTAGGCCTTTTTTTCATCAGAGATTACTTTCTTTAAAATGTCTGCAGCACATGACAGTGATAAATGTTTTTATCCGCTGGTAATTTTAGCTGGTAATTCTAAAATAAACACCAAATCCTCATGTCAATACGCTCTGAATGCCACGAGTACTATAAGGCCCCAGCCAGCCCCTTTCATCGCAGGGCTTCATTTTAATCCCTAGATAATAATTAAGGAATTATAACTGGTTCCGTGTTAATTAGAGTCGTTTATATGACTGTTTTGTCAGGCCTTCAACACGTTCATAGACGACGTGTTCGCCTTCATCATCACCATGCCCACAGCTCACCGACTCGCCTGCTTCAGGGACGACCTGGTCTTCCTCGTCTACCTCTATCAGAGATGGTGAGTAACCAGAACTGGAGACTTCTCATATCGTTTATAACCATTTTTCAATACCAACAATCATAAGAAATGGACATGAGTTACAGCCGTTCTTGACGACTTGACCTTTTTCTAGTCAACTGCAGAACATTTCCAAATCGAAAAAAAAACTGCTAATGCCAGTTTCAAAAGGGTCTCGGACTCTTTTTTCATTAGCCTAATTTGTTATAGGATCGACAATGATGAATAGGTTTCTTAGAGACATAGGGTGACCGGATGACTAACAATGAAACACTGATCAAAATTCGCCCTATAAGCCTAATCGGTTACCAGTTAAAAGTTTGTTGTCGTATGATATTATCAATGTGTTAGTCGCAAATATTCATATTAATTAGTGTAGGATATGGTATTAAACGTGTATAATTTTCATTGAAACATTAAATGAACGTACATAGGTGATGGGTGGGGCACTCACATTCGTCTATGTATCTCACTATTGAAATGTCATATTTGCCGATTTTGAGAGCTGAATTACTTGTAGAATCCAACAACCTTTTAAATATATCCCAAATATACATGCTAAGTACAATGTAGATTTGATGTAAGTTAGGTCAGTATTTCCATGTTTACGCACGTTTGTTCATGCATTACTTTTTCACCTTTCCAGGTTGTATCCTGTAGACAAAACACGTGTGAATGAGTATGGACAGTCATTTGAAACGTCGGAAGAAAGTGAAAAGAAGAAACAGTAATGGTCAGACTGGCCACCCACCTCTAACTGCTGCTGTGTCAATGTGAGAACTGTTGTGACTGACTATGCAAGTTGTTTCTAGATGGATATATTATATACTTCTGCTAGATGTATCAATCTGAAAAGATTACTTTACCTACTAAAACACCGCTGGCAGGCGGGAAACGCTGTCTAACACAAATACATTGTGTTTTAATCTTTTGTACATTCTAACCAGGGTATTGTTTTTGCGTGTCTCGGCAATATTCAAGAATTAATATATTGTACATGGTAACCAAGGTATTGTTCTCGTATGTCTCACCAATATTCAAGAATTATATTTGGTTCACACTGTCCAAAGCATTGGCGTTTTAAGGTTTTCTGTATTTTATTGTCAGATACTAGAGTAAGTGCCATATGTGTAGGTTAATATGAGCTAAGAATCACAATGAATATATCGAAAATGGTAATCTTAAGCTGTATTGATTTATAAAATGATTTCTGTAACCAACCAAAACAACTTTGAAGATGAAAATGGAATTCGTTTGAAGTACAAAATGAATTCAAATCTAAGTATGAGCAGAAGGCTTTGCATCAAAAAAGCTAAATTAAATGAGTCATAATGGATCAGATGGAGGTCATCTGTAAAGTCTTAGGATGATATGATGTAGTTTTTTTATTTGTTTTACGGGTAGGAATTACACACCGCCTAGTTTGGGCGGAACATTAATTTTGAGGTGCTTTCTATTAAAATCATGGATTTGGGGTGGCGCCAATATAGCATGCTCGGTATTAAATTTGGAGACAGAATTTTCCATAACCTTGTCCTTGCCGTGATATAAACTAAGTTGTTAATACGGCATTGAATTCCAACAACCAACCAATATTGTAGGACATATCCTTTGTTTATTCATGGATGGAGTCAGAGTAAAAGTGATGGTTTTTATAGGCATTTACAAGGAGAAAAAGAAATTGTCAACAAGGAAAACTATTAATGCTAAATGTTTTCCAAAAGAAATATTTAGAAGGAATTACGGTTTTGAAATGGTGTCCTTGAACAAGGTAAAAGAAAACTACTTACGGTACTGAACTTGTCAAAGAAATTACATCTTTTTGCCTGTCTACAGACATGTTTGCCATTGCAAAGCTATAGTCACTATTTAATTACATTATGTATGCGTATGTGAAAAGTTCATGGATTTTTAGTGACCAACATTTTTTTACTCTTGTTAGTGTGACTGTGATTCCTGCATTTACTATCCTCAAAAACATATCCAGTGTGATACATACAAATCGTGATTGAATTATTTCTCTGATGTATTCAAGACACTTATTATAATTATGACAAAGCTGGATCGGTTTATATAATCAGTGTTTTTCATCTATTTCACTAAGCCACTTAATAGACACTGTTTCTCATCTTCAGATATAATCATGGTACGATCTACTGTTAGCTCAAACTATTTATACAATAATTGCAGCAAGATTTGTGACCTCACCTGATTCTCATTGACCTTTTAATGATCAACTTTGGGCCTGACATGGTTTGCTGGTAGTAATTGTTTGCCGATAATTCAACTATATCATTCAATTTGATTGAGATATAATTCTGGTTCCGAGGAAAGTAGTAATATACGACAAGTTAGGCAAAAACCTATGGATAAAACAACTGCTTTTATCTGCTCTCGTGGGACCATTTTTGATGACACAAAAAGCATTAACTGTACATTCCAAATGTTTCAGATATAAATGCAAATATACAGATGGTTTGTGTCGTTGATCTTATAACTGCTGCTTACTCAAAAGAAAAATAATTCCTCACATGTATTACAATATGATTTTTCATAACAATTGTTATATGAATATATGTCTTCATGCGAATCCATTTAGGGGGATTCCAGTACGTTCTCAAGCTAGACTCTTCTCTCATTCTTAAAACAGTTTGTTTACACGCAAATAAAAAATGGAAACATTTGAATTTCAGAAAATTGAGTTTTTATTTGTACTATACTATAGTTAGTGTTTAATCATTGACTGCCTGACTTGTCTCGTATAACTGCGTGTTTAATGTAAATTTCGTTAATGAAATTTGATAAGGTATTAACATTTTCGTTTCAACGCTAGCTAGTATTTGAAGTTTGATGGAAGATCGGAGCTTTCATCAGTTCATTACCGCCTCGTGTCTCCCAGCCTACTTATAATAATGTACTCAACTGTATCATAAATTCCCCCACCCCTTTTTGTTTCAGAGTTGATATGGTCATAAAGGCGCCCTCTACCGGATATAAGTGGTTATTGAGGCCTATCGGTATTCAGTGTCCTACTTTGCTCAGCTTGGGAATTGCCATCTAAAACCTAAAACATACTATACAGTCAAAATGAACTCCAAGTTTTATTATTTTCACTTCACTCAGAACCATAACTTTCGAAAATACCGAATATAACCTTCAGTGAAGAACCAGGTCCTGTGACCATTTGGTTCTTTGGGTTCAATTCACGGTTGGTGCTGGGTTCACTAAATGATGAGGTACAGCAAAATTGATTCCGATTTTTTGATCCCCTGCTGTTTCCCGCCCTGTCACCATCTCATAGATTAAATCACCAAAGACATAATTCGTCCCAACTTGTTTTCACCCTGAAAATGACCCTGGCTGTTGGTATGGCGTAAAACCTCCATCACTCACTCACTCACTCACCAGTTCCTGTAGTTCTAAAAAAATATCTGATAATTCAGGGTTCCCACGCAGGTCTTAAAAGGTCTTAAATTGATTTTCTCAAATTTAAGGCCTTAAAAGGTCCTAAATTTGACAGTTTTGAAGCTAGAGGTCTTAAAAAGGTCTTAAATTGAATTTTTGAGAAGTAAAAATGGAGTAACCATGAAATTTCAAATCCCACATTCAAGTGAGTACACATACTCGAAATTTAAATCATATGATATATTTCTCCGGCATTGCTGTCGCTGCCGTCGTCTCCGGTCAAACCCGGAGTGTTGTGTTGGTCATTTAGGTGGGAAACACCATTAAACGATAGTGGAACCAGCGGAAACAAGATCGCAAATTTGGACCTGCTTCCGGTTGGCAGTGCATTCACTATGTAATGGCTATACCAGAAATTGACCATTGACAAAGCATCAGCTGAGATTGGGTAGGAGAATGACAGTGGTCAGACTGTATAACATTGATGCCTCAGCATTCAAAGGACTATAGCATTCGGGATGTGTCGTGTAGTGTGATTATGTTAATGAGCGTGATGACGCCGAGCATGGCGGGCACCGGTTTCCGATCAGAAAGTCAGCCGGGATTGCTCGCCTATTTCGCCTATTTCGCATGCGTTTCAGTCAACTTAACGCGCCATATAGGTTCATGTCGATCTTTTATTGATGATGCCGATGTGCTGGGAAGCTATATATTGATATAAACCCAGAAAATCGCATTTCTTCGAGGACTATGTTTCATGTGCAATTCCTTCCAGGCGAAGCGAATCTCGCGCAGTCAGACTTGTCAAACCCCAGCGCCTTGCATCAGACAGCCAAAATGGCGTGCCTCGATCAGGACATGTGTAGCTGTTCTCCGCGAGTGATTGCCTTTTACGCCTGAAATCGACATTGACACGCAATATGGAGTATCTCTTATGGATTATTAATAATCTGAGCAGGTCTGGGTCGTTGTATCATGAAGAATTATGTCGATATATACGATCGGCATCGGAGAAAGGTTAGTAAACTCGGCGTGTAGGTGAACGATAATAGAGGAGGATGGCGGGCGGCTCCAATCGCGCTGGCATGTGCATCTTTTTGTTTAAAATCAATCGATAATTCGCTCGATAATTCGTCTTCATAGTCGCATATTTCATTCAGCTATGTCCCATCACAAATAGAAAAAGCCGGAGCTTTTCGGTTTTCTAACCGATCTTTTCCTCCAATATTTCTACCTGCGACCATGTCTGAAATTGTTCTTTGAACGCAGTTGATAGGTCTTTTTTTTTTCGAATTTTGGTCTTAAATTGGTCTTTAAAAGGTCTTAAATTGATTTTCAAAAATGTGTGGGAACCCTGTAATTCCTGGAGATATAATTCATATTTTTAGGTCTAGAACCAGCAGTTTTGCTGGTAGGTTCAGTATACACTCTTTCCAGGAACCAGCAGTCAAAATTTTTGCCAACGGCAGTTTCAGGACAGTTGTGCTTGGAGAGGGAGAATTTATAGCAATGTCTCCCATGGGTTTTTTTAAATACAAGTCATCCCAAACATCTGCTTGGAGTTTGAAATATTTCCAAATATGGTCATGTATATTGTTTCGCTCATAAGTTGTACTATTTCTGAAAAGTTGAGCATGTTTATGTCTCGTGTTTGATCTTAAAAGTCAACATTCGCTGGCGAGAGCATAGATTGGGTGTTGGAAGCAAGGACTAAGTAATGATAGGCCTGTTCACCATGGGTATCAAAAGGTTGAAGAGGGCAAAGGAGGATGTTGTGGCAATGTCATGGGAATGCTATGGCATTGTCATAAGGATGTCATGACATTGTCATAGGGATGTCATGGCATTGTCATGGGGATATCATGGCATTGTCATGGGGATGTCATGGCATTGTCATGGGGATGTCATGGCATTGTCATGGGAATGTCATTGCATTATCATGGGGATGTCATGGCATTATCATGGTGATGTCATTTCAATGTCATGCAGTGTCATGGGTATGTCATGGCATTATCATGATGATATCATGGCATTGTCATGGGGTTGTCATAGCATTGTCATGGGGATGTCATGGCATTGTCATGGGGATGTCATGGCATTGTCATGGGGATTTTTCTGATTTTTCCTAATATCCATTTCTTTAGTATATCTATATAAAATTGAGAGGGCAAATGAGGATGTTGTGGCAATGTCATGGGAATGCTATGGCATTGTCATAAGGATGTCATGACATTGTCATAGGGATGTCATGGCATTGTCATGGGGATATCATGGCATTGTCATGGGGATGTCATGGCATTGTCATGGGGATGTCATGGCATTGTCATGGGGATTTTTCTGATTTTTCCTAATATCCATTTCTTTAGTATATCTATATAAAATTGAGAGGGCAAAGGAGGATGTTGTGGCAATGTCATGGGAATGCTATGGCATTGTCATAAGGATGTCATGACATTGTCATAGGGATGTCATGGCATTGTCATGGGGATATCATGGCATTGTCATGGGGATGTCATGGCATTGTCATGGGAATGTCATGGCATTATCATGGGGATGTCATGGCATTATCATGGTGATGTCATTTCAATGTCATGCAGTGTCATGGGTATGTCATGGCATTATCATGATGATATCATGGCATTGTCATGGGGTTGTCATAGCATTGTCATGGGGATGTCATGGCATTGTCATGGGGATGTCATGGCATTGTCATGGGGATTTTTCTGATTTTTCCTAATATCCATTTCTTTAGTATATCTATATAAAATTGAATACCCGGAGCTCTTTGGTTTTGTAAACCAACGTCATTTGGATACTTTTCCTTACCATTACTTTTGAACATCTAGCCCAACTTTTGAACCACTTTTAAGATGTGCTTGGCAGACCCTATTTATTAAAGACGTTTGCTTAAGGGTAAGGGATCAGGGCCCAATTTGCAACAGTTGTGCGTGTTTACTCATAACTCTGACATTTCTTTGTATTTTTACACATATCATGCATCATTTAAAAGCTGAATATCTTATTATTTGTCGACATATTAACCAGCATTCAACCTGATCTAGGGTAACCTGCAGGTAAAACTCAAGAAATTGGCTATCCCTGGTTGGGAGAAATCACTTAAGCTTATTAGCTAACATCTTCCAACCTTTGTTATAAAGGGAAAGTATCTCTTTGAAACCATAGATAAATCTCAATAATGTCATAGAAAAAATATAATTCATCGTGATCCACGTTCACCAGCAGATCCTTGGAGTTGTGTAATCAACGAGGCACTGAAAGGATTCATTCATTGTATAAGGGTTAAAGATTCACAGCTAATAGACCCTGTTTCATTAGCGTGACACCCTGATAGCGGATATGTCTGAAGCAATGAGTTGTGGAATGGGTTTCAATGGGACTGGGCCTGAGTTGCTGGGTACAGGGCTTCTATGTGAGCATCCAGTGCGTCTAAATATTAAATTGGAAAGATCATGAAACATTTTCAACGTGAGTCTTTATGATGTATCAGAATCTGTCTCATATCATGCTCCAAAAGATTCCAAAGAAAATTTAATTAGAATGAATTTAGAATAAATTCTCAACTCTTAAGTCAATTCCTTCTTAAAACTATTCCTTCTCTAAACTTATGATTCTGAGTAAGCTGCCTCGCCAACTTTACCTCTTTTTTTAAAGTCAAAAGAAGGGGGTAAATACTCCTTTCATGGTAAAGAACAACCCTTTCTGGAAAGTGGCAACAACAGTATCAAGTTTTGACAAGTCCTTTATCCCAATTTAAACAAGGTTTACGGGGGGTAAAACCAGCAAGATGAAGTATTTACAGCAAAATTATTCCCCCGTAAAGCCTTGAAGTATCCTCGTGCACCTATCCGGGTTGAGGGTTATAAGATAAAGTTTACATTCCTGACGGAAGTCTTGGTGTTTTGAAAAATAATCTTCAAAATGTCTCTCTAAACCTTTCAGATATATTTTACAAAAAAGTGACTCTGTTATTTTTCTCGTCAGCCCCGTCGAGCCGTTCGTCATACCACCACCGCGCAAACTCACGTGAAAGGCATATAACAGTATTATCAAGAGCAACAAGCCAGCTTTACGTTGATTTAAACCACTACTGCATACCTTGCATGCCATAGATATAATGAAAGAGCAGAGATAGACTTAATTATACATGTATTGGGGTATGGGCATTGAGGCCAATAATGAAGACTTCGCAAGGGAAGTCACAAAAAGACTAGTTGACTCACTTGCCTGGTATTTTGGCGGGCATTGAGGCCCATGTAAATGGTATCTCTGGCCTCCTCACACATTTCCATGCTTGGCTTCCACACCTGAACGAACCCCCCCCCCCCCCCCCCCCAATGGTCTATAGGGTAAGAATATGCCCTTTTATGAGGGGGCCACTGACCTGAATGGCCCCTATAAGACTCCCCACATGGACTATGTCCTCAGTATAGTGACAGGCTTGGGACGAAGGGGAGCAAGGTTAAAGAATCATCGACGTGTTGGTGTATTACACCTTCTTCATACGTCTAGAAGGTGAGAAAGATATTTTACAAATATTGAGCTGCTATAGACTTTCATCAAATAAGATATCTATAGACCTATTTCAATAGAGTGGCGCCCTGCTAGTGGAATAGACCTGAACAATTGATAGGGATATGGGTTTCAATTGGAATCATTGGGAACAGGCCTTCTATGGGAGGGTTCACTGCGCAGGTTCATGGGAAAGGTGTATACGTATATTGCTGAAATTAGCTAAAGCGAATACAAGTTTCCAGAAATATAGGAAGAGCCAACGTTGCAACAGGTTATCTACAGGTTATCGCCTGGAGTCCAATTTTCTTCTTTTGCTATTTGAGATCGTGTAAACAAACATGTGGTGTACCGTGTTGTATCAATTATCATCAGATTATATTTGCTTTCAAACTGACTGATAACCATTTGACGTCCCAAGGTATTGTAAGCAATGCGAGGATGCCTCTTACTACATCACGACCGCGAGCAGCCGCCACAGGGTACATGCCAGCTGGTTCTCCCCAAGGTAACGTTATGCACTGTTCGACCTATCTTTCATCTACTGAGATGATAAGATGTTGTTATCATTCAAATTTACGGTAGGTCACTGATAGCCACGATATCCTGTTCAAGTAGAAATCAGCGACATTGATATAATATTATCGTGTATTATTACTGCCTTTTCTTGCACCGAACTACTGGAAGATCACGTAGTATTGTGAAGTGTTTGATGTCAATAAAAAAAGATAAAAAGAATGATCGCAGTATGATAAGAAATATTATAAGGCATTTATGTAGGGACAGCGTTATTTTGCTTTTTTTAAATCTATGTTATAGAGTAATATACCTTAGGGTTCCCCTCCTTTTTCGCACAAGTGAAGTCCAAACAACGCAATATGCTTTTGAGAGCAAATCTTTGATAAGCTAGATTGTCAGAGGCACCGAAGTATTATGATAGTACATTCATCTATCTAGATATCTTGGTGGTACTACCTTGTCCATACCATTTATTTGTATTGCTAAAAGAAATGTATATAGAAATTCTGGACGACAGTAAGCTATTTTAATTTATATCATATTTGAGAGTATATGAAAGATATAGATGATTTGTAAATTGATCCATGCATTGCTGAACTATTACATTATACAATTAACAAAACAATTTAGTTTATAAGTTTAATCTTTTACTATAGATGTATAGTGACGCTAAAGGAAATACTTACTTTAAAGATACACGTTGATAAAACTTTCCAAATACAAATGTAATAATCATATCATCAGCATACGATACATAGGAAATAACTACCTATGTATACATGTGGATGGACCATGCACCATTTTTATATACACGTATAAAAAGCATCAAGCAATACCAAAGTAACCCATTTAGAAGTGACATCCCTGGGTCAAAAGAGGTTAAAACAACTGTTGCAATGGGGGGACGAAGCTTTTGTTTTGTCGATTATCTCTGGACGGGGTCCTATCATATTTACCCTTCCGTCCACAAAACATTGGCATTTGTAGGCCAAAACGTCAACGGCTGATGGCGGTCCATCCTGGCGGACTTTTGATGTGGACCACTCATATGTTATAACCATAGCCGTCCACCGGCCTATTTAGTTGTATGCCACAGTCAGTAAATCACAATCAGACTCTGAGCTACTCACTTGACTGTTTGATCACATTGAGTTACTCATGGATGGGTTGGGGATGCTCACCAAAGTATGCCTATCCAGCAGAGTGGGGCGCTCCCAACCTTAAGGTCTGCTGCGGAGAAAGGTATTGGAAGATTTAGGATTGCATTGTTGGGAAAAGACTAAGCGTGGGTGCCATGGAAGGTAAATGTCATACCAACTATTGTATAGCTTGGATCTTGTTTGTGATAGTAGCTTTATGGGTATTATGTATACTTTGGCTGTTTTTTTCAGACCCACATCTGACCATAATAATAGGCTCAGATATATTGGTATAGAATTAAGACATCGAGATTCCCTAAGCATTAATAGGGTCCTGTTCATGAAAAAGTTGTCACCTAAATGATCATCTATGGTAGCAGAATAGTGAAATATGTACATGTATGTACCTGTATTGCATGCCATCACCTGTTTGAAATAACTAATTAGAAGAAGACACGGCAGTTATGTTTGTCTTATCCCTTCATTCTTCTTTGCCAATGAACAGCACTGCCACTGGAAAAATAAGTGCAATCTTGACACACCTTACAAAACTAGCCCTAAAGACAAAAATTGTATACTAATGTAACTCCTTGAATACCTGTGGTCAGGAAAGAAGCCTCGTTCTCACACTGGTCAGGTGACCGCGCTCGTGGTGTTGCTGATTGTCGTCTGCGTCACACTCACCGTGTTAGTTGTCATATTCGCCACTAGGGAACACTTCGGCAGGGCGTGTACCAAGGATGGGTCCTCCATACCAGACACCGCACAGGGAAAGGTGAGGGCCAGGATATGATTATTATATAACTTGCATTAATTCAAGAGGCGGATACACGATTTTGGGAAGGGGGGGGGGGGGGTGTCCGCGTATATAGGTAAAGTACTAAAATAGCATGAACCCCTAGGACCAGGACCCCCCTGAATTCGGGTATTGGATGAAGGATTGAGTAGACATGGCGTCAATCTGGCAGGCATAGGCCTATATTGCACAGTAAATTGTTTATAAGTACAAATAAACATGTGGAAAGAGATATGTTTTGGCAATAACAGTACTAATGAATTGCCCTAGATATCTGCATGTAAAACCAGCAGATATGTCGCTGACAGCAATGTCAACTGCATAAGAACTACGCATATCAGAATCTGACAACAAATGGAGTCAATTGAAGTAAAGCTGAACTATACCCTTGATTTCTTACTTAGGCATGATATAAACATTGTTAGCATTGAATATATTGATTAGAATATAATCGTCTCATATATAAAGGTCTTCGGAACCAAGTGTCAATAACATCCCTTGTTTCAATAAAGATCCTCTGTGTTTGCAATGTCCTATCTATGATTTATTATGAATATACCATATTCCCAATAAACAATAGACGGGATGTATCATATTAATGTACCATATTATGGTCAAATTGGTGAATTCAGGTATAGATTCCAATAATTCCCATTGAAGTAGCTGTGTAAAATCTATTACAATAGTTTGTACTATAATGTCTATATGCATGCTTATGCCAGTTTTTATGTTGTCATTAAAACCTGTCAACATTAACATTCTTACTGTACTTGATATAGAATGGTTAGAACATGGCGGACGGATAGCAGGTCCAGGTGATCGGACGGGGGATATAACTTGAGAATTATAACTATCATGACTACCGGACGTTCACCAAATCAGTTCTAAACATCAACAAACACTAGTAGGTTGACACCAAATCATTTCTATTGTAATACATGGCTTTAGGGATGATTGGCATAGTTCAAACCACTAAGATCGTACTGAACTGACAGACTGATTCCCGCCACTTCCAAGTCCCCAATTATCGCTCACAAAATACTACTACCAAATCATCTCATATGAATACCAGAAGTAAAAATTTCGGATCCAGTCCACAACCAGACAGGATGGATAAGCCTCAAGAAAAGGAACTGACACTTGAAGAGAAAATCGACAAGTTAATCAAAAACACTGGTGAAATCCCTGCAATCCGAAATGACATCAAAGAGCTTGAGGGCAAAATTACCCATACGAACGATACCCTACTCCCTATCCTGGAGAAGAAATTTACTTCACTCAATGATACAGTAAACAAGCTTCTGGCCTCAGACCAAATACTACAGACAAAATACGAAAACGTGGAAGCAAGGTTAACGAAGTTAGAACATGAAAACCGTATGCTTAGGAAAGATATGGATGCTCTTAAAACTTCTGCCAATCAAGGACCCACTTACCAAAACATTAAGTACACTATCAAGCAAGAACTTCACCGTGCAGAAAAGAGAAACCACCTCCTCTTTGAAGGAATTAGAGAAGAACCCACCGAGAATCTCATGGATAATATTTGTAGAGTAGTGTATGACACTGGAGCCCCTGTCAACCACCGGAATGTAATAAAGGCCTACAGGATTGGTACTAAGACCTCAAACCCTACTAGACCACGACCCATAGTAGTCATCTTCGATAGCAAAGACTCCAGAGACCTTGTGTACAAAGCTAGAAACAATATCAAAACCAACCCGGCGTGCCAGTATGTCTGGATAAATGAAGACCTGGACGAGGTGCAGAAGAAAGAAAGACAGGCATTACGAGCCCTCTCCGACCTAGCAAAGAGAGAAGGAAAAGAATCAAGAGTGGTTGCTGACACCCTGATAGTAAGTGGTATTAAATACCAGTATCAAACCATCAACAAACTGCCTCCCGAGATAACTTTAGAAAAAGCCTTCAACCG
The DNA here is from genome assembly GCA_936440205.1 of Lepidonotus clava. Taxonomy (NCBI): domain Eukaryota; kingdom Metazoa; phylum Annelida; class Polychaeta; order Phyllodocida; family Polynoidae; genus Lepidonotus; species Lepidonotus clava. The sequence goes on from OW387140.1 coordinate 28,999,906, forward strand.
TGAAGATGAAGATCACATTTTTTTCAACTCGGAACACAGTTTCCTGTCTATGTTCTACCCAACAACCTTTAACTATAAAGGGGCGACCTACACATCAGGGGAACAAGCTATCTCACACGTAAAAGCCTACAGAAATGGCATGCACGAAATTGCAGACAGGATTATTAAAGAAGATGATCCACGCAAATGCAAGGCTATGGCAAAAGCAGTCACTGTTATCCCTGTATGGAGAGATGAGGAGGATGAAGAAATAGACGGCATTCTAGCAGCAAAATTCAAAAACACGATACTGAGACAAAAGTTACTTGCCACAGGAAACAAGCGTCTTGTTGAATGTACAATGGATCGGAAATGGGCGTGTGCGTGCTCATTTAATTCAGACGAACGCAGAAACAGGACATGGAAAGGACTAAATAAAATGGGAGGCAAACTGGAGTCCCAAAGGAGAAAGCTATCAGACGTTGGAGCCAACGCACCTGATAACTCACAACCAGTGACAGCACCAGCAGCCAAGCCCACCGTAAACACTCACATGCCGACTCCAGAAGACCAAATTCAGCGGATAAACGACGATGTCATCCCTGAACTCGAAGATATCTAGGATGTTTACATCACGGACATCCATAGGAACGATAAGTGTTTCTTGTATCATTCGTCAAAATATCAATAATGTGGCTTTTTCTTGCAACAATATCAGGATTATTCCACCCGACTTGACCCCTTTTCTACCGGATGTAACCCCCTGACATTTGACCCCGAGGCTTCGAGGCTATTCCTAAATCCTACACCAAGATATTTGAAAAATTTCGGGCACGCCTGAGTATTCGAACTTTATAATACTCCATAAAACAATCTAAACAAAATTACAAATAAGATCTAATATACTTACACTCGTTAGAAACATACACGTACCGAGACAACACAGGATTTGAGGCTAGCCCTTGTAACCCGGAAGTAAACCCCCATATTTGTTTTGACCGCCATCTTGCTATCGATCTCTCGAAGACTTGTAAGCAACTTTTTCAAGGTCTGTGAGTACCCAAACTTCAAGCAATGTCTATCATCAAAATCTATGGAGACTCGCGGGTCAAGGACTTACAGGAATATATAAATCGCGCAAATTTTACCGCAGCGCAAATTGAAGTAAAACCCCATGGAGGTACCGGGATCAGAAACCTAGCATCAATGATATACGCTCAAACTGCGACAAGACCTCACGACCTATACATTATGGCAGCTGGGGCCTGTGACATAACAAGGTGGGATAACCGTGTTCAAAAATATCGTTTCCCCTTTTCTTCAACTGACGATTTTACAACCCACATCATGGCAGCTTTAAACGAAGTAGATGTAAATTATCACCAGGCCTATCCAACTGCAAACCTTATCTTTGCACAACTACCGGGAATGGACCTAGAAAGATACCCCCACTGCCTACACACCGAATATAGACACCAAGACTTTGTGGATGAGGGTATTCCACTAATAAATGCAGAAATAGTCTCCATAAATGAAAGAAACCATCTTCCCACGCCCTGGCTAGCTCGCCAGATACACCGTAACAGGGGAAATCACCATTTTGCGACTAGATACCATCTACTAGAAGACGGGCTGCACCCAACTGAGGACACTCTGAGATTCTGGGCGACCCAATGCGTACACGTTGCCTACCTGTGCAGCTGAGAAACACGGCAACTAAACTGTGACGTTAAACACTTCTATTTTTATAGCTAACTGATTGTATTTAACCAGAAACTGTTGACCTAAGTTGGTTGCTCAATCGACTGAACGTCCATCCATTTAAGTCATAACTAATCTCGAACAATTCTCAAGGAAACCACGAGGAAACTGTGTTCACGCCAAGTCTGCCTGAGTTCTCTGTGCTATAAATAACTGCACTGGTTGATCAATCGGACAGTAATCCAAGGATACTCACACCTACTTGAATAATTTGAATAACTGATAAATCCAAGAAAAACTGTGATCATAACAAGTCTGCCAGACTTTTCTGAACTACAAATAGCTGTACTGGTTGATCAATCGGACAGCAAACTAGTGATATTCGTACTTATCCATGATCGGTGTTCAACCTAAATATTGATATATTAAATGAACATTTGATAAATCACCTCAAACGAGGAAATGGACTCTGATCTCAACATACTCATAAAACTACATATATACCAGATATTTTGTACTAGTCAACTTCAATAAGACGGTCTGTTCTCTCGTTCCCCCCCCCCTTCACTGTAACAAGCACACAATTTATCTGTATACTGAATATCAATCAGAATTACTTGTACTTCATCAGGGGTATGGCTAGCATTAATTGCGTTCTCACCAACCCCATTTCACTTCATATTCACACATGTTCATCTCTTCATCCTGCTGAAAAACTTTCTGTTCATAACGCTATAATACGTTAAACAACGTCAAAGGTCTTAAATTGGCCTTTTGGAATATAAGGAGTATCTGTAACAAAGTTGATACTGTGAGTGCGCATATACAAGACTCCAATCTCAATTTTATAGGTATAACTGAAAGTTGGCTTAAAGTAAACTTTCCTTCCTCACTTATAGCAGTCAGTGAATTCAATATATATAGGTCTGACAGAGTGGAAGTAAATGTAGATGGACATACCAAGAGAGGAGGAGGTATACTTCTCTATTGGAACGATAACACAAATGTACACATCCTAGATCAGGAGCCCTTTACATTGTCAAATTGTGATATTGAGGTTGTTACTGCAAGAATTGATATCAAATGCTCGCGACCGATTTATGTCATTACTGTCTATAGACCTCCTAATGGAAATGTAGATGAATTTATCACTTGTCTTCAAACAATACTTAAATCACTACCAAAAGCCAATGATGCTGAGATAACCCTAGGAGGAGACTTTAACATCGATTGGTCTAAAACGTCAGCAATATCAACAAAAAAGCTGTCCAAATTTGCAAGTAATTTCTCACTCACCCAAACAATTTCTGACTCCACCAGACCTCTGAATCAGACACAACCTGGTCGAGGAATAATAGATTTAATTTTTACTAATTCTATTAAACATGTCACAGCGTTCACCTTGCCATGGAATGCTAGCGATCACATTCCCATAGTAATTATTCTTAAAAATCACAAAGTTACATACAGGAAAGAAACCTTTATAGGTAGATCCTATAAAAACTTGAATAATGATGTCTTCATACATAATTTGTCTAATAAAATTAATCAAATCATAGACACCCCTACTGTCAGTGACCAATGGAATTATTTATACAATATTATCTTACAAGAACTAGATACGCAATGCCCCGTACGTACTTTTTGCACGAAAGCCAATAAACCTGATTGGCTAACGAAAGAACTGCTTGAGATGATCAAGGATAAGGACAAGGCCCTAAAGAAGGCCTCAAAAAGTAAACTTCCTTTGGACCAAAAAACAGCTAGACATCTGCGCAACAAAGTAAATGTTGTAACTCGTCAAGCAAGATCAAATTTTGTTAAAGAACAGTTAGAAACACATCGAAGAGACCCAAGGAAATTGTGGTCTACTATCAAAACAGTAATTCCAGACAATGTCCAAAAAGCTTTAAAACTTATGGATGATCAAGGTTCTGAAGTAGACAACCACATAGCAGCAGATACACTAAATACCTTTTTTACCTCAGTGGGTGAAAAATTAGCAGAAACAATACCAGATATTGGTCGTAGCACAAATATTACTACCAATCCCGCCCTTAGTTTTACCTTTCAAGAAGTAACACTTGAACAAGTTCTACGTCATGTCAACTCAATAAAAATCTACAAATCGAGTGGATATCCTATGATATCGACTAGAATTTGGAAGATGACCTTTGAAAGTTTCCCCCACATTCTCTTACACATAATTAAAACTTCACTTGATAATGCTTCCTTTCCAGATAGTTGGAAGAATGCTACAATTGTCCCAATCCCCAAGGTGGTAAATACCAAATCACCTGGCGACTTTAGACCAATTGCAATCTTACCCATTATTAGCAAAATAATAGAACATATTGTACATGATCAGCTGGCAACTTACCTCGAAGAAAATAATTTATTGTCCGATGCACAAAACGGGTTTCGCTCAAAAAAATCAACCATACAAACTGTGTTTGACTATACCTCAGTGTTATACCGTGGCTACAATGATAATATGCATATGTCTGCTGTATATTTTGATTTTAAAAAGGCCTTCGACACTGTCTCTCACTGTATACTGCTAGACAAACTTAAATCTTATAATTTAACCCAACATTGTGTTAACTGGTTTGGATCTTATTTGAATAATAGAAGTCAAATAACAAAATTTAATGGCATCATATCGAGTCGTAGAAATATTACATATGGCGTACCCCAAGGCAGTGTCCTAGGTCCCCTACTGTTTATCCTATTTATTAATGACGTTGTACTAGAAATAAAGAACTGTAATATACATCTCTATGCTGATGACATAGTCCTGTATAAGAATATCTCACCAATGAGTGCTCAAGCAGATATTACCATGTTGCAGAGAGACGTCACATGTTTAGCAAACTGGTGTACTGAAAACAAACTAACTATAAATATAGCCAAGACAAAATCACAATTTTTTCCCTGTCATCCGGTTTATCCGGGAAACAACCAATTTGACATTAAAATACACAACCAGAGCGTTCAACAGGTGACAGTCTTTCGCTACCTTGGCATCGAAATAGATTCTAAGTTAAGCTTTGTCTCACAGTATAAAAATGTCTCAAAGATGGCACATCATAAATTGTTTTTGCTAAGGCGGATCCGCCCCTATCTAACACTAAATGCTGCCTTACTTGTGTGCAAAGCCCTTTTTTGCTCAGTACTTGATTACGGAAATGTTTTTCTTACTGTTGTAAATCAAAAAGACTTGCAGGCCTTGCAAATTCTCCAGAATCATGCGCTCAGATCAAGCCTAAATATCCTAGACCCCACAGATGTCCACATTCAGGACTTACATAATATTGCGAATGTAAGGTTTGTGAATGAACGCAGAGTAATTCAATTACTGGTCTGTATCTGGAATCAGATAAGAACAGGAAAGGCTGATATTTTGTTGAGATGTGAGGGAAGACAAACAAGATCACTTGATGGTTACAAGTTAAACCTTCCAATTCCTCGTACTAAATTTATAAGGAAAACACCTTTTTACTGGGGATCTTGTTTGTGGAATTCACTTGATATAAAGGTTAGAAGTGAAGCTAACTTAGATGCCTTTAAGGGTAAGATCTACAATTTGATATCATCTGGAGAAATAAATTGTTCCCAACTGACTTAAATTACTCAACTGGAACTTGAATTCCTACATTCCGTGAGTAATCAGCGACTCATTCACTCATCCCATCTCATCAAATCACACCTTTAGTAGAATTGTCGAGTTGTATTAATTTGCAGAATGATTGACGAGCTTCCTTTATGTGGTAAATTATTTGTTTAAAACACTGTTAAATGTTTCCACCTATTACATTCCCCACAATCTATAAACATATCTCACTGGAGACAGAGGGAGAACAGACCTAGGTTTGAGATGTCTTCAGTATAAATAAAAATGTTTAAAAAAAAAAAAAAAAAGAATAAATTAGGTAGGCTACAGAGCACAGGCACACTCATATCTCTCACCATAGGGGCCTATACTGCTATAGGGGACTATGTCTTTAGCAATTATAAAGTATATTCTATGGTTTTCTATAAGAAGTGTCCATGATAGGGTTCTGGCATGAAGAACATATTGATCTATGCTAAAGTAAATGAAATGCATAAACGATAACTATAGCAGATTCCAGGTGCACTCAGTATTCTTGGTTTTTATTACTTTATCACCATAGCTATACAGTTATCGTATATAGAAACACAAGAACTCATCAAAGGAAAGACAATTATTTAATCGCTATACTGTTATCGTATATAGGAACACAAGAACTCATCAAAGGAAAGAAAATGATGTAATGAAATAAGAAAAAATACAAGTCTATCAAACTATGTTTTTCCAGGTATGTATAAGTAAAATAAGAAAAAATACAAATCTATCAAAAAATGTTTTTCCAGGTATGTTTAAGCCGTGACTGTGTGGAGGTGGCGGCCCTGTACCTGGCCAACATGGACCTAACGGCCGACCCCTGTGACGACTTTTTCACCTTCACCTGTGGGGGCTTTGTCCAGAAGAACCCCCTGGGAGACAAGGACCTCATCAAGGACCTGGGCCTCAACAACATCCCCATGGGCACTGATCTCAAACTGATTAAGGTAAGCAATATCTATATGACGGGACAATGGTGGAATAAAGCTTCTGCAGCTATTGTCACATATTATTATGTTTCAGATCTAGTAATCACTTGTTGTAAAATCATTACATAAACATAATATAGTGTAGACTTAGGGGGGGGGGTGAAGCAATTGTTATTCTCCTTATTTGCACTATCAAGGGCTTTAACCCGGCCGAGATATAGGATTGTGAAAACTTGGGAAATGATAATAGCTGAGTGTGCCTGTGGAAGAGGGTTGAAAGGTTTTAGTGACAACATAACAATTGGCATAAGCATGCACATATATAGACATTATAGTACAAACTATTGTAATGGTTTTCATTTAGCTACTTCAATGAGAATTAATGGAATCTATATTGATTGATTTAATATGTTCCATCTAATGTTTATTAAGAATAATATTATGCTATATTCACAATAAATCATAGATAAGACATCGCAAACACAGGATCTTTATCAAAACAGGGGACTTCATTGGCACTTGGTTCAGGAGACCTTTATATATGACATAATAGAACAAACAAAATTTTCACTGGCAGAGTGAGATAAAAGCAGCTTTAGATTAGTGATAACTCAAAAGAGAAAGACAACAAAGTTTGTAAGTCACAGCTATAGGTGCAAAACGAGGATTGTCATTCATATTGATAAAGGGGATAACTAAGCATCAAGTCATGATTATCAGGTTATTGACATGTGTGTTAGGGGATTATAATGACTTTTAATGAGCCACTGAATCAGAGAGCACAGTATTCTTCGGTCAATTTAACTTGCACCAGTAAAGGATTTAATAATAAGATACCAATTTTAATTGTGTAAATTCATTGCAGTTACTGGAGAAGCCAGAATCTAATCTTTATGGAAAAACTTCAGTTGCCGTGACAAAACTAAAGAACTTGTTTGTATCATGTAAGAATACTACAGCAAACCAAAGAAATGGACAGAAAATACTACAGCAGGTATGAAGAACTGTTGGAATTTCTCTATAACATTACAACAACAATGTAGATCTTCATAATGATATTAAACTGTAACATCTCACGTGTTTCTCAAACAATTGATCCATAACCCCTTCGGTGTCATCTCATTAAGTATGGGAATTACATTCAACGTTTGGAGCTGCATTGTCCCTTGTTCTCAATTATTATTTTTGTTCTATACACACTTGTTAAAAGTGAACAAGTGAGCTAAATACGTTCTGTGGAAAAGTTCATTAATGTCATTGATTGCATGCCTATAATTCTTTAGCCATGATCTACATTACAGAACAATCAACCTCATTGAAAGTTCTTCACTAACTAACCTTGGTTGATATAGATATGTGGAAGGATGTTGGCTAGACCTTTTCCTACATGCAATTGCACAATTTATTTTACGTAACATTTTTATTTTATATTTTGACTTTCGATGGAATACCACTGTTACCTAACTTGCAACTTCACCTCTTTTATTTCTGACATATCTTTTACCTCTTTTACCATTAGCACATCGACAGCTTCGGAGGATGGTCTTTTAGCGGCGAGAACCATCAGGGACAGAAAGATTTAGAACTGATGGCATCGCTGCTTCACAGAAATTATGCTGAGGGAATATTCAAGACATGGATTGTTTCAAACCCCTTCAACGAAAACTATTATCAGCTCAGGTAAAACATTCGCATGGTAATGTACTTGTATCAACCTAAACAATAAAGATTGTCACCTGGACAGAACGTGTCTCCAGGACATTACCGTTAGCACGGTGTGATTCCGCTATGGTCAGAAAATCATCATGCTACAATAACAGAAAGTATGGCATACGTTTTACAAGTATAAACCACGGTGAGGGTACAATAAGCCTATTGTAAATTACTGGTATCAATCAATTGGCGGTCTCTGCATGAAACTCATTATGACTAACGTATGTATTATGAAGGGCACAAGAGCATGAATAGAGAACCGTTGATATTAGCTCCATGATAATCATAGTTATGAATAATTCCTAGATATTGAAGATAATTATTTCCCCATGGTACAATGTTACGGCCACTCTAGTAAGATAACAAAATCACTACATTAGGTCCTGCAATAACTAAGCTATGGCATCATGACTTCTACAAGCATAAAACATGACAAGAATGTCACAGAATGCATGTAAAAAACATCAAACGTTACAAAGGGACCCAGGCTTTATGTTGATTTATTCATAAACGTTTATGAAAAGAAAAGAAGTGATGCAATACTTTCAAGAATCCACCCATGTTTTTTCTTAGTATGAACAAATGAATTCTGATTCTGCCTTAATTTGTCTTACTTTATTATTCCTTGGAAGCATCAATATCATTCGAAACTTAACTTCTCTGGTTTTTAAGAACCATAACATAACCACAAGGAAATGCACTGTACCAGTCATTCATTGGCTTCAATAATTTCTGTAAGTGCTCAACATAGGGTGGTATATACCATCTTAAAATAATTATCACTCTCAGATTCCAGCCTTCAGCAGGCACCTATCCCAGCGCCACGTTTTACAGGCCCAAGTCCAGAGCAAGAAGTCGACTGGCCACCTTTATGACCTCAGTCATCGCCCTACTAGGGGGCGACACCGTCAACACACCAACCCTGAAGCGCATCCAAGACCTGATAGATATTGAGAAAACTCTTTTAGAGGTAGTAAATTCTTTAACTAAAGTATTATGTTTGGATTTTAGATTGTTGAAATTTGCTCTATTTTACTTATAATAAATATGTCATTGTATCGATTCTGTTCAGGCTACTCCCCCTGATACCTACCGAAAAAGTACCCTGGAGACAAATAATCCTATGACACTTGGTGAAGTACAGGATCTTATTGGACCAAAGGTAAGTTACATAGAACAGAATTTCTTCATTCTTCATTCACTCATTGATTGATTATCGACTAAAAGAGAGAAGAAATAATAAGATAACATTTGCTTTATTTCTCTAAGATATACAACGCAATATTCGTTACTAAAGGACATTCTTATCTGAACATCTGTGTTGATACATTGACTTTTCATAATCATCCATCTCATAAATAATTCACAATCACATGACTTAATTACTTTCTGAAACTAAGATACCTCGGTCATCTTGAGTATCTGATTCCAATTAGACCACTTTAGCTAGACCTCTTACATACAGAGCATGACTTGTAACTGTTTAGGTTGGGGAAACCAGCAGAATCACAGCCATAACTGTAGATTTTCTAGGTTCTGATTCATGATTAAACCCATTTAGAAAAACACGCAAACCGATAGCACAGCTAGAGGTGTTGTACCTCTAGTAACAATTATTGTCAGCAGATTTCCATAGTGTACAACAGACTGTGCAATAGAAACAAAACCTACAGGAAATACTGAATCCTGACACTTTATGTCAGCTTGTGAACACCTCAGAGACAAACAGGTAATGGTTGTAGAAATCATGCAGGAAGCCTTAGCTTCTGCAGATTCTATTCTTAAACGTATGGCCTTTCCTTTTGGCAATGTCCAGCTGTACAAAAACGTTAATTATTGCAATGAGCCAGGACTTACAAAGATTCTGAGTTTAAACTAGTAATTTTCCCTATTTACAATTTCCTCTCAGAAATAAAGGTAAGGATCCTGCCAAAGATATCACCGAATCTGATCTGAGAACTTTATCATTTCCTATTTGTCAAATTAATTACATCCAGGAATGCAAGTAGATTTTTATTGTTTTGAGCAAAGCTGGTTCAAAATACAAACTTAAAGTTATTCCTTCTTGCATATGAAAAATGAAAAAGATGTCTCTTTTCTCAGTTAAGCAATAAAGATGAACAATTCAAGCTTAAAGTCAATATCCTTTCAACATTATGTATTAAATTAATGATTGCAAAATCTCCTTCATTATAGAGCAGCAGAGAGTATTATACTATGATTGTAGCATAATTCTGCCTGAGAGCAGATAGGGCTGACAAACTACCTCTAACAAAGGTCAACAAACCTCAGGCCCATGCCCTAGTCTCTGTCTGGCTGCATATAGAAAAGGTATCAAAACAAAGTGCAATTTCAAAGCTCATTCAGCATGATCTCCCCTATCAAACTGAAAGTATATTACATTACATGCATATTTCCTAAACATTCTCCAATACCTAGAACATTCTCTAAATTCTAGGATGTATTCACATCAATATTTTAGAAAGAAAACTCCAGTTATGCATAGAGTTGGCATCAGCTACCACCTGGTGGAGAAAAATTGAACTATCTGGGGTAATGAAGGGAGTTCTTGCCATGACTGTATTAACTGAGCCACATTCAGGCCATATTAGGCTATTACAAAAGCCGGTATTGAATTTTGATATTCAAATGCATGAGAGGATATATAGCTATTACTTGCATTGGAATGATATTATATGATAAGCCCATCCTAGTTTAAACCAACATTAAAGTTTACCTTGAAATATGTTCAAAATTGCTTCTTTGCTTATTCCATGAAGAAAGTTGCATAATACTAAATTAACCAAAGTAGTTCAGTTGAGAAATTGCTCCTAAAATTCGTAAACTTAAGCTTTATAATTATATTGGCCTTTTTCCCATAGGAACAAATGTTAAAGGCTGTCAGCCCAACCTATAATGTCCAACTCTATTTTTCCCTGAAATACAGCATTTTGATTGGATGGCAAACCTACAATTCTGTCAGTTGATGAAATTTAAGAATTCATACTGTTTTAGCCGTACTTGTGGGTATAGACAAATATAATTGTTGCTTATTTCAGTAAGTCCAACTCTAAGAGACAACAATGGCTTATACTGTAATTTTGTCTGACCCCTGTCCAACCATGGGATATACCCAATGTGGGATGGGGTTATTATTTATACTAACAGACATATTCTACTTGTAGTTTCAGATGGTACGTTATGTATCCCTACTCCTAGACAGGCCGGTGTCCTCAGACTTTGTCGTCCTGGTGGAGTCCCCAGAATACATGAGGGCATTGAGAGGGGTCTTTGACAATTACACGGCAGAGTAAGGAATACAGCATTATACATTAAAGTAACAGTTTTATAAATTTGAAAGTACATATATATTCACAAAGTCAACTGTTCTAAGTATTCTGATGATAGTCCTTGCTGATACATTTACACACACTTTGTATAAACCATACAGAATTATTAGAGACCTGATGGATTTTGAGGTCAATTCTAATGACACAATTTTCAGATCATGATAGCCTACAAACCTTCATTTGAGCACCATTTCCTATATTGTGAACACTATTTATAAGTCTCCTTGCAATTAATCATGCAATGCTTGTCCCAGACCCTCGATGCCATTCTTGTTACCCCATCAGAGCCTTGGCAGATCACCTTATATGGACGTGGGTACATTCCCGTATCACGTACCTCTCTGAGCCCTTCGTCAATGTGTTTGAGACGTTTACTAGGAGAGAAGTGATATATCAGAGTGACAGTTGTTTACAGATGTCCAAGAAATATTTCAATCAGGTCCTAGGAGCTCTTTACATACAGGAACATTATGATCAACGAAGTAACGTTGAGGTGAGCGTAATTAATGTTTCAAATTGCCTTAAGTTTTATACTTAATCACAAATTCCCTAATGAAAGGCAAAGAAGTTTAAAAAGGTAGTTGCCTTGGTAACCAGGCTTTAGGTTACCACATTCAAATGACTTAATAACCATAATTATAAGGGCTGCCTTTTCTGTAATATCTTTTCATAACTTCACTCCAAGAAGCAATGAGTAAAGGACTGAAGTAAAATGAGAACAACACCTCTGTTCGTTTTCAGGTTTCTGATATGATGGAAAGACTAAGACTTGCTTTTAGAGAGAACATTGAAAATGTGGACTGGATGGAAGAGGTCACGAAACAGGAAACCCGAGAAAAAGTAGACCTCATGAAACAAGTGGTGGCTTACCTAGACATTCATCTGGACGCCGATAGCCTTGACAGAAATTATGAACATGTGGTAACTATTATGTTATCGTATATATACCTACACTACTTTACTTGATACTTTTGGATGCCAATGGTCATGGGATAACACGGCTTATTGACTCTATAAACACCCCTTACACACAATAGTAAGCCTTCACGGGGGTTGTATTGTATCATTAATAAAACGTATTTTTTCATAAAGTGAGACCAATGAGTCAATGCCTTTCTAAAAGTTTATATTGATTTAATGTCATACTTGCAATTAAGGTAGAGATCGTGAGAGACGATTTCTTTGGAAATATAGACAACCTTCAGAGGACATTCTATGCGAATACCTTGTCGCTGCTTGGCAAAAAGCAGACCATCGAGAGAGCTGTGTCTGAGTAGGTTGTTTTATTTCTACTTTGGCCATGTGATGCTATCAAGTTCAGTTACTCATTAAAGTTTAAATTGATTTTAACAAACTTATCCAAGTGTCATTCAAGTTCCTTTTGAGCTTGTTCAAATAAGATAATTGGAATCGTGATTCAGTTACTTCCAGCACCGATTATTTTTGTCCGATTCTTTCTTTAGCTTTGATTAATACCCTTTTGTTTTACTCGCGCTGCCTCCCCCCCCCCCCCCCCCCGTATAAATCGCCACTCTCGCTAATGGCCACTTCTGTTATGCAGCCACAATTTTAAAGAACAAGCATAATTAGTTAAATTAACGTTTGATATACCCTACTTAAACGGCCATCCCTCTTATCACCTTATGCAACCGCATTTCTGATCCACCAAGAATGAAGAAATAAGCGGAGGACATCAATAATCTTTTTCGCATAAATAGGCCTATTTATGATTTCATGTCAAATGTTTGTGCTTCTACTTTCATTATAAATATCTTTCGGTTGATTTAGTTTACATAAAGACATGCTGATCATGTCAAACTTCCAGGTTACAAGCCCCTTACGACACTGGTGCCACCTATGCACCCCACCAGAACACGATATTGGTATGGGCAGGTCTTATGCAGTATGCCTTCTACGACCGGCGACTACCAGCGTAAGTTCTACCATGGAGAGTAAAGTTACCCTCAGAAATTAGTTTAGTGTCCTTTACAGTGTATCTGTATGTACTTTGTCCTGATCATAACACAGATCGATAAATGAGGGACACTTGTATAATTCTCTGATACAGAGAAGGTCACAGGTTCAATATGCCTTGATGTCTAGTTACCTCTACTACACAAATAAGTGGGATACCTGTAATGTGAATAGAAATTGTGACATACATCTTTTCCCTGAATAAGCACAATTTTTATGTGAATCGAGCTTAACAAATTGTTATATCTTCAAACTCAGGTCTACTTATTACTTATATAACTCGATCATTCTTTTCCAGAGCTGCAAAGTTTGGAAGTCTAGGATTCGTTGTTGGTCACGAGGTAATCCATGCGTTTGATAATAATGGTAAGTTATATCGAATTTTTGGTATACTTTCTTATTTTTCAAACATCTGCCAGGGTATACCTGTAGTTACAAAGAACTGACGAACCTCAATAACTGAACTGTAAACCAAAATCTATCGACAGGAGGAACATTTAAACATTAGCCTTACTGTAAGTCACGTGTATCATTGGTTTCGTTTCACAAGCCCCTCCAATTGAGCTACCAATGCTTATAAATGTGAAAGTTTAAGTATTAAAGTTGTGTCAACTTGCAGGGAAGAATTATGATAAAGATGGTAACTTTGTCCAGTGGTGGGACAATGAGACGTTGTCCCGTTTTGACGAGAGGACAAAGTGTTACGTGGACCAGTACAGCCAGTACATGGTGACAGATAACAAACATGTAAGTGCTACATAGCCCTATTCTAATGTGCACTCTCCTTATATTATGTATGTGCAATACCTTTAAACATAACCTTGGCAATACTTTTAACTTATTACTTTTGCAGACCACATTGTGGATAATAATCAGATCGATGAACCCTTATGATCGTAAGCACATAATCTATAAACTATAAAGAGGGTCCTTTAGTGACTTGATTCTTCCTTTGTAGATCAATGGTAATATAACTCTAGGCGAAAATATTGCGGATAACGGAGCAATCAAAGTGGCATATTTGGCATACCAAAATTGGTTAAAGGTAAGGACAATGTTTAAAGTTTTTCATTTGACATTTTAATAGAGCATATATATATATATATATATATATATATATATATATATATATATATATATATATGTTTCCAAGGTCATTGATACCTTTCGTCCCATATAAATGACCCAAGCATATCTTATAGATGTTTGCAACGAGGTAAGCCAGATTGCCATTTATTTTGTAATTAACATGATCTGAAAATACTTTCTTTTGTTGATATCAAAGGTGAAGCTATGTAAAATACATTTATTATTTGTGATGATCTATGAGCACTTATATGGGCATCATATTAAAATATTATAAAGATCAGAGATGGTAGATTAATGATAAGGGGAAACCTTTCTCAAATTAACCACTGGATTATCATGACTATGGTTTCATGTTTCACTGAAATCCCCAAAGTTACGTTTAGTGATAGTCCTGTTGACTGCTTTTACTTAATACAAGCATTTTTCAGAAATATATCAATCAAAAAGTTGTTTCATAAACATAACGAATTATTATTTGATTTCTTATTGAATGATCGATAATTTTGCACACACAATAGACCTGTTTACGAATTGAACATTTTCAGCGTTGTCCTTGGAACAACGATCCAGGTTTTGTGAACTTCCTAACAGTTTCTAGTAATCTGAATCTAAATAGAAGTACCAATTAGAGGTTAAACATTTATCAAACTCGGCAACATCTAAAGTCATAATGATTACATAATGAATACTGAAAGAAGTCAAGTTATATCACCTTATAAGTCCGTCTATCCACAGAACCACGACGGGTACGAGCTCGAGGCCCACCTCCCAGGGCTGAACCTGACGGCTGAGCAGCTCTTCTTTGTTGGCATGGCAACGGTAGGCTGATCACAGAATAAACATAACTACCCTTTAAGGGCATTCTACCACACTGTAAAAATGACGTCTAGAATTTAAACATGTTAAGGAGCTAAACATGTTTAGAATCTAAACACAAGAATTTTCATGTACTTAAAAGCTAAACACTTGTAATTCCTAAACATGTATGAATTAGATATGTTTAGAATATAAACATGTGAAATTGCAGGTGTTTAAAACCTAAACACTTTCTACTTCTAAACATGTATTGGATTAGATATGCTTAGAATCTGAACACATGAAATTGCAGGTGTTTAAAACCTAAACACTTTCTACTTCTAAACATGTATTAGATTTACCATGTGTATATAGTTAAACTGTACTGCATCAAGTGACACTGTTTGTCAATGCTCTGTAGTTCTTAGAGATTTCTTCTAAATGTTGATATAAATTCATTATAAAAAGAGAATTTTCTAGGTTCTGTAGAGTGTTTGAGAGATGTATATGTAATACATTAGAAGCATTTTGAGTTTAAGGAAAATTATCTTGTTCGGGGTTTTGAAGATGTACTTTGTTAAGACACCTTTTCCATATGCAGACAGACATAGGGACTAGGGTCTGGGTCTTAAGGGTCTGGGACCCACTAGAAGTAGCTAACCTTTAACTCAGTTGAGAGGTCAATTCTGCATTTCCCTTGCATAATATTGAAAGAGGTTTAACTCTAGGCTTGACTTTTACCTCTTTGTTGATCAATTGAGATCAAGAAACATGTTTTCCTCTCTGAGTTATAGGTACATAACATTCCAGAATAATATCAGTGAAAATTACCAAAGAAAATGGTTTTATTGACTTACATGCCATGTAGTCTAAGTAATTTGAAGCTAAACATTATTTGCTAAACATCAATTAGATCCTAAGCATTTAGACTACAAACACATTGAAGACCTAAACATCACACATTTCTAAACACTTAACCCGAAACTCCAATAATTTAAACATGTTTAGGGAAATGAAGTGGTTTTTTTTTTAAAACATTTTATTTATACTGTATCAAGATCAAATTATAACAATCTGGTCTCCCTCTCGAGTACAGTTATTATTAGCTTGTATAATGATGATATAGAGACAGCATATAATAGAATGTATGCAAGGAAAAGGGTGACTAGTTATCCATTTTGGTGACTATAATGATGATGGTAATGGATGATATGTATGAACATAATTAACACATGTCAAATAGCTAAATTTAATCATTACAGATGAACGCAACATAAAAATAATATCAACAAATAGTAATATTAGGGTTGTTGTTTGTCTATTTTGTACCGTTCAATCAAACATTGTTTTATGATATTCTTAAAGTTATCTATTGTCGGAGACAACCTAGTTTCACAAGGTAAGTCATTCCACAGACCAGCAGCAATATAAAAAGGGGATTTTAGACATTTAGAGGAGTTCGTGATTGGGGTGTATACTAAAGGGGCCTGGTTTTGTCGTGTTTCCTTAATCACAGGTCTCAATGGGATAATATCTATCTGTATCAACCTGTATATTATACACAGTAAAAATATTTCTCTACGATAGTTCAATGGTAATGTATGTGATTTAATATGTGTTCCAAAACTGGATGCGCCGAAGTGTTTAGGAAACTGTTTAGATTCTAAACACTTGTTTTAACAGTGCAGTAGGCCCGATTCTCAATCTACAACCTATTTGTTCAAGCAAATATCTGGAGGAAGCCACCGAAAGTATATGTATTTATATTTAAATAGTGTACCGGATTGTACAGGCAATGTCTAACCATACTGTGACATTAATGTTGTGATGAACGGCTATTCAGCCAAAATACATAGAGGTTAAAGTAATAGAAATAAGGTAATAATGGAAATAGATGTAAAGAACGAATATGTAAAGAACGAATAACGAATATGTAAAGAACGAAGAACGAAATAGATGTAAAGAACGAATATGTAAAGAACGAATAACGAATATGTAAAGAACGAATAACGAAAACGTAATGGAACGAAACCCGGAAATATGTAAACCGGAAGTGAAATGTAAACCGGAAACGGAATATATAAACCGGAAGTGACGTCAATTGTAGGTCACGTGACCGAAGGCAGCCAATCAGGGCTGACCTCTCTAGTATATAAAGGGGCGGTGAGGCCCGAATAAACAGAGTTCTTCAACAGTTCTCTTGGTGTCCAGACGTGTCCTCTTTCCTGAAACAACCACTAAAGATGAGCCGAATAGAGTAATTAAGTCGAAGTTAGGACAAAACAGTCGAAGTCCGAGATAGGTAGTCGAAACATAGGGTAAGGGGCCCGAAGGCCCGAAGAACGAGGAACGAGGGAACGAAGTAGGGCACGAAGGCCCGAAGTAGTACCGGAAACCGAGGCGTAGTATGGTACGAAGACATGGGGAGCGGAACGAGGGAGCGAAGTCCGCGGGGACGAGGGCGCGGCGTGCTCGGCCCCACGCTACCAAACAATAGGCGACCGTCGGCCCGTCGCCCCCGCGGACCGGAACTCAGGGGTGGACCGTTCCCCGGCCGACCCGTACCCCTACCATAATTTCCCTCCCCCGCAGTCCTCCGTCGACATCGAGTGCCGATCGATTCGCTCAGCCCCCCCTCGTGCGCGAGGCACGACTCTAGAAACACATCTCGGTTCTTGGCCCGGATTCCCCGTCCGCCCCGAGACCCGAACAACCCCCACGTTCCTCTGTCGTAAGAATCGGCAACCCCGACTTACCAGAGAACGTCACACTGGTGGCAGCGGTGGTGCTGAAATAGGCACATACGGACTTGTGGATCTTGGGTGTTTCATCGGTATTGGATACTCATGGCGACTGCGGCAGTCTTCGAGCAGATGGATTCTGACGTCGCCTTCAAGGAAGGTGGGGAGGAGAAAGGAGGTGCGAAAACCGAGACCAAAGGGGAGGACACGACCATCATGGGTAGGCAGTTTAATTTTATGGGAACGTCCACCCCGACGGATGAGCAGAATGTGCGGGCTCAACAACAACAGACCGGTCAGGAAGGAGCGAGTTTGAAGAAGTTCAGTTTACGACCAGAGAAGTATGACGGTAAACCGGATTTCGAGGGATGGATCAACCAGTTTGAGGAGTACGCAACATTGGGACGCTGGACGGCCGAGGAAAAAGCGGCGATGCTTTTCCTCTCGCTGACGGGAACGGCACGAATGTACTTTGTCGGACTCCCGGACAGGGAACGACTCCGTTACTCGGCGAGGGTGGATGCGTTGCGCCGGAGGTTCGGTCAGGAGAAGGACACGTGTAATGCTCTGCAAGAGTTGGCGGGCTTGAAACGTGTAAAGAACCAGACAGCGAAGGAGTTGGCTGATAATGCCCGGCGACTGGCATCGAGAGCCTACTTCTCCAACGACTACGCTAGCCAGGAAAAAGCAGCATTACATGCGTTCCAGGCTGCAGTTGGGGAAGACCTTCAGCTGAAGTGTGCAGAGAAAGGATGCAAGACACTAGAGGAGGCGGTAGAGGTGGTAGAAATACAGGAACGATACTCACGCCGCCTCCTGCGGGCAGTGAAGCCCGAGGAGGACGCCAATACACAGATCATGGCCTTGAACGGTAAGTTGGAGGAGATGATGAAAGAATTGGCAGAGGAACGGGAAGCTAGAAGACAAGCAACGGCCCGGAGGGAGGCGTTTAAGAAGCGAAAAGAAGATTTAGAGTGTCATCACTGTCACCAGAAGGGCCATTTCGCAAGAGAGTGTTCTCAGCGTCAGGGAAACGGACAGTCGCCGTCGCAGTAAGCGCGGGGCCCCCTTCGGGCGCGGCGAGAGAAGTAGTAGGCATGGGAGAATGTGGACTTTATGTGGCCGGGACGGTGGGAGAGAATGTCGTCCGTTTTTTGGTTGATACCGGATCTATGATCAGTCTGCTGTCGGAACGCCTCTGGAGAGAGTGGGGACGAAAAAGAGAAGAACTGGATGGATATGAAGGACGTCTCTGCTCGGTAGATGGTAGTCCGTTGCGGTGCTATGGATGCACGAACTTGCCAGTGAAATTGGGAACACGCGTGTTGAAGTGGACGTTCATGGTGGCAGACATCGGTAGAGATGAAGGGATCCTGGGAAACGACTTCGCGGTGAAATACCGGCTGACAGTTAAGCCCCACGCGAGTGCCATCTTCCTGCCCGCCGAGGGGGAGGGAGAGGGGGAACGAATCCCGGGAGTAGAACAGAGAACGGATGGGATTCGGGCAGTTACCGTCGGAGGACAGGTCGTGCGAATTGAGAAAACGACGGAAATACCCCCACTCCAAGTGACCCGAGTAACAGTAGTAGCGAGAATGGACATAAGACAGGGTGGACAGCTGGCTGTCATCACCGGCGCTGGATTACCTATGGGACTGGAGGTGATCCCAGGAACGGTGACATTGGGAGAAGAAAATGAAGTTTGGGTGGCCAACCGAGGGACCGAGAGCGCGAAATTGGAAACCGGCGGGGTACTCGGAGAAGCCACCTTCGTACAAGAGGTACGAGGAGTAGGAAGTGAAGCAAAAGAACCCCCAGGAGCGCTCGCTGAAATGATAGGGGAGGCTAAGAAAGACCTGACCACGAAGGAGGGCGAAGAGCTGGAGAAAGCCATCATGGCCCGGGAACAAATGTTTGCGACCTCGAAACATGAGTTAGGACGGACAGATTTAGTACAACATCGAATTAAAACGGGAGATCAGATGCCGATCAAGCAGAGGGTCAGACGGTATCCGGCCACCAGGAGAGAGGAAGAACGAGCACTGGTGGAGGATATGTTAAATTTAGGGATTATCCAAGAGAGCGGGAGTGCGTGGAGTAGCCCGACCGTTCTAGTCAAAAAGAAGGACGGAGGAACGAGGTTCTGTATTGACTACCGAAAACTGAACCAGGCTACGAAAGTGGACGCCTATCCGCTCCCGCGGATAGAGGACAGCCTCAACACTTTGGGAGGAAGCCTATTCTTCTGCAGTCTGGATCTCGCAAGCGGATATTGGCAGGTGGAGATGGCACCGGAGGACCAAGAAAAAACGGCCTTCGTGACTCAAGGAGGATTGTATGAGTTTAAAGTGATGCCATTCGGGCTAGTGAACGCCCCAGCCACCTTCGAGAGACTGATGGAAAGAATCCTCAGAGGAATCGTGTGGGAGGAGTGTCTGGTATACTTAGATGATATACTGGTCTTTGGACCAACGTTCAAAGTGACTCTGGAAAGATTGGTACGGGTTCTGGACCGACTGAACGCTGCAGGACTGAAGTTAAAGGCGCGAAAATGTAAGCTGTTCCAGAAGAAGATTCCGTTCTTGGGGCACGTTGTCTCGTTCAACGGGATCGAACCCGACCCCGAAAAGTGTCGGCAAGTAACCGAGTGGCCGGTCCCGCGGGATCTCCACGAGGTACGAGCCTTCGTGGGATTATGTTCGTACTACAGAAGGCATATAAACGGCTTCACGGAGTTGGCTGCCCCCTTGTATGAATTGGCAACGAAGGAGGAACCATTCGTGTGGAGCGCGAGACGACAAGAGGCATTTGATGCGATGAAGAAGGCGCTAACGGAGGCCCCGGTGTTGGGATTCCCGGAGGAAGAAGGACAATGGTGGCTTGACACAGACGCCAGTGACGTGGGAACGGGAGCCGTGCTATCACAAGAGCAGAGAGGGGAGGAACGGGTGATAGCTTACACGAGCAAAACCCTGGAGTCAAACGAACGAAAGTATTGCACCACGCGGAAAGAACTGTTGGCGGTGGTGCGAGCTTTGAAGCATTTTCGGTGCTACATCTATGGTCAACGCGTGATAGTCCGGACGGATAACAGCGCGGTTAGTTGGCTGCAGAGAAGTAAGGAACCGATGGGGCAGGCTGCTCGGTGGATTGAGATTATCGACTCGCATGATGTGTCGTTCCAACACCGACCGGGCAGGAAGCATGGGAACGCTGACGCGTTGTCCCGGTATCCGTGCAAACAATGTGGAGAGGAGCACGAGAATACCGAACAAGTGAGAGTAGTGACGCGGGCCCGGGGGTACGAGCCCGGATGGTCCCCGCAGGAGATGAGAGCAGCGCAGAGGAGGGATCGAGATATAGGGCCGATTGTCGCACGGATGGAAAAAGATGCGGACCGGCCAGGTTGGGAGGCCATATCTCCGGAATCCCGGGAAACAAAGATCCTATGGAGGCAATGGGAACGATTAAGCCTCAGGGATGGCGTGCTGCATCGGAAGTACTGGGAACTAGAAGGACATGGTTGGAGGAACCAGTTGGTCGTTCCCCGAGGGGAACGGGCAAAGCTGGTAAGGGAATACCATGGAGGCGCGGCAGGAGCGCATTTAGGAGTCGCCAGGACGACGGCCCTGTTGGAACAAGGGTTTTACTGGCCGGGACTCCGGGAAGACGTGCGGAAGGAATGTCGAGAATGTGATTGCGCGTTGCTGAAAAAGGGGAGAGGAAGACGGGAGCCGCTACATCAGTACATAGTGGGGGAGCCGATGGAACGGCTGGCCATGGATGTTTCGGGCCCGTACCCAGTCACCAAACGAGGAAATAAGTATTGCCTGATGGTGGGATGCTATTTCACCAAATGGTTGGAGTGTTTCCCGATCCCGGATCAAAAGGCAACGACAGTGGCGAACAAACTGGTTGAAGAAGTAGTAGCACGGTACGGCGCGTTTCGGGAACTACACTCGGATCAAGGCACGAATTTCGAATCCGAGGTGGTGGCTCAGGTCTGTGCACTATTCGGGATTCACAAAACAAGAACGACGCCGTACCACCCCAGGAGTGACGGGTACATAGAACGAAGTTTCCGTACTTTGGGGTGTTGTTTGAAAGCCAGCTGCCGAGCGACAGGTCGGGAATGGGACGAGATGGTCCCGCTCGTGATGATGAGTTATAGAGCAACGCCGCAAGCCAGCACGGGAGTGACACCGAACATGATGATGCTGGGCCGACAGACCATGATGCCGCGACAGGCGATTTATGGGAGACCTCTAGGACCAGAGGAGGAACCCCGACGGGTAGGCGACTATGTGGAAAGCCTGGAGGAAGGGCTAGTCGCGGCCTATCGGGAGGCCCGGGCGGGGCTGAAACGAGCCGCCATCCATCAGAAACACGAGTATGATGGGAAGGTGACTCGACGGGAATACCACGCCGGAGAACTGGTCTGGGTGCACGATACGGTAGTGGATAGGGACAAGGGAACGAAGTTGCGATTTCCATGGATAGGCCCTGCACTGATCGTCAAGGTGCTTGACCGAGGACGGGTGGTAGTACGGAAGAAACGAGGGAAACCGGGGGGGGTGGTCCATGTGGACCGCCTGGAACCCTACCGAGGACACGCTGCGCCAGCTTGGATGGTAGCTGACCAGCAAGGATACGAGGCTGCACAGTAAATGCTTGGGGTGGGGCGCGCTAGGGCACGTAAGGAAACGGGGTACCCCCTTTTTGTGATGAAGTCGTTTTCGTGTCTCGATTCCGCAGGTGGAAGAGGACCAAGGGAACGACCAAATCGGCGCTACACAGAAAGGCTTTGGCCAAAAAGGACTGATCAACCTGGGGCCATTGAGTCGGGGCGGTGCGTTGACCACTACAGTAGGAGTGCAGGTCGTTAGGCTGTAGAGATTCGCTACCTAGCTGAAGATTGGTTCTCTTGCGGATGTAATATAGGTGGGAAATGTGGGGTTGGAACGAAAAACGGCGTTCGGGAGCCACGACGGCCCGAATGTCTAAAGTAGTCCCACGGAGCCGCTTTCCGGTCAGTTCGGAGGAACCACAGCGTGGAAAAGATGGTTGGATTACAACGGAAGACAGACCCGGTGGCAAGCTGGTGAAGACTTCTGAAGTAATGCCGACTTGGTAATACCGCTTTACAGCGTCCAGGAGACCGGAGGAGAGTAGATGCGGCACTCTCGGGAACGCCGGAGGAACGAACGGACGGCTGTAAAAGGCGAGGCCTGAAACGAGGACGGGCTTTAAAGTAGGTCGTAAAAGGAATAAAAGAGGACAAAGAGAACGGGGCGGCGGCGAGGAGATGATAACGCCGAGCCCCTGTGTTCTCCGGGAAGTGTGCGGAAGCACTGTGAGGGCCAAGATGAAAAAGGCAAGAAAAGGCGACGAGGGATGAAAGGACCGAGGGCGTCCGGTGGGGCAATAAAAGGCCTAGGAAAAACGCGAGGACGGGCGAAGGGCCGCGAGGTAAAGAAAGCAGGCGAGGCGGTGACCAGCGGCGGGCCCCGGGGACCGGAAAATAGTAGGGGGCGCCACCGTAGAAGTGGATGGTGAGTCTGACGCTAGGGGTCGCTAGTGCAGGCCACGCCCACTTCCGCCTGCGGCGGCTATAAAAGGCAGAGCGCTCGCCGGAGCAGGTCATTCTGGTCAGCCGACCAGGATTCATCGAATCGCAGACGAGCAGACTGAGCTAAGGAGAAGAAAACAAGAAGAAAAAGCAGAGAAGCGAGACGAGCAGCATCACCACGAGACAAAAACGGAAACGGCTGACGGGACGAGCTTCAAGATTGGAACGAGCCCCGAAAGCCCGGAAAATAGACACGATGAGCGGACAGTGCTGGGAAGGACATTGTCACGGAAAGGAGTTTAAGCACTTGGCCAAGCATATTAAAGGCCAGCACGATGGATTACGGAAGCAGTACTACATGTGCCCGGTGTGTTCGAGTCGAGCCTATTCGACACACCAAGACTGGAGAAAGCACATGACGGAATCACACGAAGGGAACCTGCAGAGGGGGATGCCGAAGCAAGACCCCCTTCTGAGGCTGGAGTATGCTGCGGCGTTCGCCTTGGACCCGAAAGGACGACCGCCGTACACCAGTTTCGCTACTGGGGATGAAACGGCGGCCCGGGTAGCCAACATGGAACGGGACTACGCGGTGCGCCATCCAGAGGGGTTTCAACCCCCTGAGAGGGCGGTGGATAAGGAGGCACCAGAGAGGCCGCGACGGCAGATCCGCATCCCTTACTACCCGAGGGCGTCAAGAGGATCCGAGGACAGCGACGCCGAGCAGCTGGAGCAGGTAGCAACCGAAGAAGGATCAGAGGCCGACGAGGCCGGCGAGGGAGCCCAAGCAGCCAAAGCAGCAGGGAAGGGACCCCTGGCCGAGGTGGCGGAACGATCAACACCCACGCGTCGTTCCCCTCGGAGGGCCGCGAAAGGAGTACGGAAGGAAGACACCGAGTCGCCGCGAAGCGCGAGCCGGGCCGTGGTCAACCCGAAACCACTCCTGACACCAGACCAAATATCAGGGTTAGTACAGAGCCGAATTAAGAAGTTAAACGCCCAGGGAGAACCACGGGAACCGAGAGGACGAGGACTCCCAGGCAGAGGAAAAGGACGGACATCCACACCCACCCCGAAGCCGGGTTGCTCAGGAATACCACCGGGGGCTGAGGTGGTGGAATTGGTGAGCTCGTCCGACGACCAACGACCAAAAGTCAAGGAAGAAGAGGAGCCGCTCGCTTTCAAGAGGCCCCCGACGCAGGGATGCCCGACGGAGGAGCCGTCGCGAAAGAAGAAGTGGAAAAAGGTCAAGAAAGTCCCGAGAGAATTGGAGGAGGGAACGAGTTCGGACCAGTCGGAGTCAGGCAGGAGTATCGCTGAGTCTAGCAGCACGGGAGAGCTGGGACCATCACAGCCTGAGACCTCGACAGGAGTCAAACGGACCACGGGACTAGAACCACCTTGTAGCGACGCACAATTTACTATGATGACAGTTCATAAGAAATCGGTGATATACGAATCACGACACCCGAGGTACCCCGGGTATTTAAAAGGAACAATGAACCGGGAGGGATCGTTCAGGGGTTACCACGAGGCGAGATCCGACCGGGAGCTGGAGGACAGCATTCGGGAAGCACAGGGAGGTCGGCTGGTGGAAAGAGAAGCATTGTACCTAGGGAGGTTTCTACGCGAGATGGCAGAAAGGCAGGGACTCAAACCGTCGGGGCGAGTGGAGAAAGTAAAGTATGTTCGGCATGCGGCCAGGCCGGAGGACACGGCGTCGACGGCCTCGACACAGCCGCTGTTCTCTACCCCTACCCCGACGAAAGCAGATTCACCCCTGGAGAAGATGGTATGTAAGCAGCCGATAGTGCCGCCCCCAGGATTGAAACGAATGAGAGACATTACGGTAGCACCAGACACGCCAGAAACACGGGCGGCGGTTGACAACCTGACTCGGGCCAGTTTGGGGAGCTCGTTTTTCGGGTCGCAAGGATCGGAAGAGACCCCGGGACCACCGTCACCCGAACGCATGGGATCGCCGCCAGGACCGGATACCCCACTCAAGGACGAGGACAAACACGGGCGGGCGCTACAACCGCGGGTTGTGATACACAGATTACAAATGCCGGCTGCCCAGTCCATGGACGAGGAGGTGGAAGACTCAGAGGACATGGAGTTGGGGCAGGCCGAGACCAGAGGATACGAGCCGGAGAAACAAGAATTGGACGAGTCGGGAGCGGATTCAGTGTTCGGGTCTATCGGAACGGAGATGCCGACGGCAGGACCATCTAGAGAAACACCGAGACTCAAGTTATTACGGACACAGGCCGTTCACCAGGTCTTACAGGGACACTTTCCGGTAACGGCGCGAGCGGTACGAGACTGGGACGCGGAAAAGGCCATTCGGGTGCAACTGACGTGGCCCCCGAGAGAGGTGCGAGGAATGACGGCCAAGACAAGAGCAATGGCTTCGGCGTCTATGGCGTTCCTGATGGCACTAGAAACGGGCCGCAAGCCAGAGACATTTGAAGAAGCGATGGCGCAGTTCCCGACGGCGGCACTGGGGCCGTTGACCAGGGAGTTCCCGGGGGTCGACCAGCTAGTTAACGAACACAACCGGACCGTCCAATTGGCTCAGACCCTAGTGATGCACAAAAACGAGGATCAACTGGATGACTTGTTGAAGGCGACAAGAGAGGCGGAAAAACAGAGCGGAATGGTGGATCAGCTTCTCGAGCTCCCCGCTAGGGAGGAGAGGCTGTTGCTGCCGATCCGGCGCCAAGAAGAAGGGTGAAGTAGATGCTGCTCGAGGTCTTGCACGGAAGAAAAACAGCGCGACGGAACCAGAGGCGGAAGATGGCGCGTCGCGAGTCGGGTGGGGAGGGATTACGGGGCGTTGGCTCCTCACCCATAGTGTCAAACCCCCAGGGAGAGAACCGGGCCGAGGCGGAGGTACCTGAGCCGCACAGGAGGCCGAAGCCTGGATAAAAGACTCTCCTGGAGACCGCTGGACGGGCCTGAAAACTTTACTTAAACTCATCGGGAACGGACTGGC
Source organism: Lepidonotus clava (assembly GCA_936440205.1). NCBI lineage: Eukaryota > Metazoa > Annelida > Polychaeta > Phyllodocida > Polynoidae > Lepidonotus > Lepidonotus clava. The sequence goes on from OW387140.1 coordinate 29,026,390, forward strand.
GGGCTCGAACATTTTTATCTTAATTTATTCTTATTAGTTTCTTTATGGAAACCTTCTTGCGGAAGTGAACGAAACCACATGTGTTAGGAGGTGTTGAGCGTAATCAGCGAGCTGGAGGGTCCATGACTGGAATGAACTTACCAAGCCTGCGGGGCGAATACGGGACGGAAGGAGGCGCTAGGAGGAAAAACAAGTTTGTAGCTGTTCCTCTTCTTCCCTGGAGCCCGCTGCGTTGGTTGGGACCGAGCAGATGGAACGGGATCGTCCGGTCGCGGAAATGGATAACGGGCCGGGCGACCCGGGAGCGAGAGTGAAAGTTGGGAGGCGGAATCGAGGAAAGGAAATCAGAAAGGACGGATAGTGTTGTCATTGTAGTCTTTGAGTCGACGGTCGTGCCGGGGTAAATAAGGTACCGGTGGGCCGGCGACTCGCCGCTGGAGGAAAGGCTGGCGCGGGCCAAGACTGAAAACCCTTCTCCCGCGCTGCCTTGAGCGATCTGGAGGCGAGGAAGAGACGACCTCTGTCCTCTAGCGGCACTTCTACTTCCTGCAACTTTGTCTTCTTGATTTTGGATGGATCGATCAGAATGTGGATGAACCCGGATTCATGTACCATCATCTTCTGAGTTTCCTTGTCTTCAGCCTCTTACCGCATACGAAGAGCGGCAAAATGGAACTTCTCGACCTGAATGCTGGTTTTATCGTGCCAGAGTTGATGCAGCGAGTCGTGAAAGGATTGCGGCGTGTCGTAGATGTCTCCCGGAGGACCAAGGCACGAGCAGGGACGATAACTTAGGGGCCCTGGCTCGTGACCGACCGTGATATATAGTAAAAACAATACATGAACGAGAAACGAAAATTAATAGACTTACTAAAAACTTATATTAATCTCTCACCTGCTGTAACGACAGAGACTCCTTCCATGTCGTATTTCCTGATGTCTTCTTCCCAAGGAACGAAACAAAATAGTCTTTGAAACATATAGGGAAGTAATCTTTGCAATATACAGGGAGGTGGTGCTTGGAACGTCGGCTGCGGATGCCCTGATAGACAAATCAAGAGGTCTGCAAAGAGCGACGAGGAGCGATCCTTCTTGGAGTTCGACATCGGATGAGTTCTTCTTTATATATGCTATTTTATTGTGAATGGGCCCGTTCCGGATCTCAAACGTTGACGTTGGGTGCAGGTCCCAGTTGATGTCGTCCATCTTCACTTTCTACGGCTTCTTCTTCTCCTTCTCACTAATATCTTCAACTTACCAACTTCGAACCGTCGTACCTAGGAGCAGCCCGGAATGGCTCGGAGCTGTTGTCTCGGCGTTCGTCATAGGCATAGTGTCTCCATGCAATGTGACATGGCACCGTGGACGACTGTGGCCTTACTCCAAAATCAAACCAGACCGGATCTTAAACTTACCTCTATTAACGAATTATTTGTTGGTATTACAGTCTTAAGAAAATCGTCAATAAGCACGGTCCTCCGGGAGGACGAAGAGACAAACTTAGCAAAAGGAGCGAGGCCCGAGAGCCTAGGAAACGAACGAGGGCCCGAGTGCCCGAAACAGGAATCCTCTTCTTAGGAAAATCATCTCATCAGTAGAACGAAGGAGCCTCCCTCTCGCCCCAAAGAGGACTGTCTTCCTGCCGTTGCTTACGGGGGGGGGGAGGGATGAGAGGCACCAGCTCCTGTCATCAAAAAAAAAAGAAACTTCATCAAAACTATCTTCTTAATCAGGTCTCCGTTCCGGTTGTTGTCATGCCACTTGGGCCCGGAACGATGACGGAAATACTTTATTATGGTGGACTCTCTCCGACATCTCTTTCTGAAATCCTGAAATCTTCAAATGTGTCGACGTGGTCGAGGACGGAACATCTTGATGCTGGGTTAACCACGAGGACATGTGTCGTAAAAGTCAAACTTCAGTTCCTGTACGGAAAACGGACACTTCATCAATAATTAATGATTCTAATCTTCTCAGTCTCACCTTCACCCGAACTCCATCTCAAAGCTTCACCATAACAAGTAGCACGAAACCCGCGACGTCGTCTGCTGAAGCTTCCACTCTAAGCTTTAATGAATGAAGTTAAGTTCCTTTCCACATACAACGCCATCTTCTTCTTTGGGTACCTTGGCCTCTGGCTCGAACATGTTGTCCTTGCCAACCGTGAAAAAGTCACTGGGGGGGCTCTGAATGCCGAGGCGACCGAGGGTGCGAAGTCCAAAAAGAACATTCTATCTACAAAAGCTTCAGTCTTTCTTCTTCAACTCATCCTTAAAATCATCATCATCACCTAAGAGAACGCAGAGAAGAGTAACAGTTACGGAAGAACGAGGGGTCACGACCGACCGGGTAGGAGAATCACGACCGATTCTCTACCCAAAAACAAGGGAGAACGTCTGGACGACGGCAGAACGGACCGAGGGTCGAGAGGACTAAGGGTCACGACCGACCCTGGCCTCTGGGTGGGAGAGTCGCGACCGATTCTCCACCCGAACTAGGGGAGAACGTCTGGACGACGAAAAACGAAGGGAACGGGGGCACTGCGGGTCACGACCGACCCATGGCCCCGGGCAGGAGGACCACGACCGGTCCCTCTGTCCTAATGAGGGTAAAGAAAAGGCGAGGAAAAACGCGCCGAGGGGCTAAGTAAACAGAGCCCAGAGGAGAGGAGCGGGGGCGACAGGGTCACGACCGATCCCCAGTCCCGGGTGGGAGAGCCACGACCGGCTCGCTCATCCTAAAAGACGAGAAAAACAGGAGGTCCTAAATAGATCAAGGATAAGAGAACTCTGACGAAGATAAAAAGAGACTAAGATATATAAAAAACGAATTATATGAACTTTTAAAAACGAAGAGAGAAAAACGAAGAAAGAAAAACGAAGAAAGAAGAGAAATAATAATTAGCCGGATAGGCCCCGGGGGCCCTCCGAAGTTGACCGGGGAGGACAGAGGGTGACACCTCCTCCTCTGCCGATAAGGAGCGTAGGATTGAAATGTTTCTGGTTCTAGAGTATGTTCTGTTGTCGTTGCTGTATGAACTGTGTTGAAATTTTGTATAACGTGTTTTCCCACCTTTCAAGAAGGTGCGGGAGGGTGTGATGAACGGCTATTCAGCCAAAATACATAGAGGTTAAAGTAATAGAAATAAGGTAATAATGGAAATAGATGTAAAGAACGAATATGTAAAGAACGAATAACGAATATGTAAAGAACGAAGAACGAAATAGATGTAAAGAACGAATATGTAAAGAACGAATAACGAATATGTAAAGAACGAATAACGAAAACGTAATGGAACGAAACCCGGAAATATGTAAACCGGAAGTGAAATGTAAACCGGAAACGGAATATATAAACCGGAAGTGACGTCAATTGTAGGTCACGTGACCGAAGGCAGCCAATCAGGGCTGACCTCTCTAGTATATAAAGGGGCGGTGAGGCCCGAATAAACAGAGTTCTTCAACAGTTCTCTTGGTGTCCAGACGTGTCCTCTTTCCTGAAACAACCACTAAAGATGAGCCGAATAGAGTAATTAAGTCGAAGTTAGGACAAAACAGTCGAAGTCCGAGATAGGTAGTCGAAACATAGGGTAAGGGGCCCGAAGGCCCGAAGAACGAGGAACGAGGGAACGAAGTAGGGCACGAAGGCCCGAAGTAGTACCGGAAACCGAGGCGTAGTATGGTACGAAGACATGGGGAGCGGAACGAGGGAGCGAAGTCCGCGGGGACGAGGGCGCGGCGTGCTCGGCCCCACGCTACCAAACAATAGGCGACCGTCGGCCCGTCGCCCCCGCGGACCGGAACTCAGGGGTGGACCGTTCCCCGGCCGACCCGTACCCCTACCATAATTTCCCTCCCCCGCAGTCCTCCGTCGACATCGAGTGCCGATCGATTCGCTCAGCCCCCCCTCGTGCGCGAGGCACGACTCTAGAAACACATCTCGGTTCTTGGCCCGGATTCCCCGTCCGCCCCGAGACCCGAACAACCCCCACGTTCCTCTGTCGTAAGAATCGGCAACCCCGACTTACCAGAGAACGTCACAATGTCAATAAAATTTAATATCATTTTGTATTCGTATTCATATATAAAAAAGAAATTGGGTGAATAACTTTCATGAATGTAGAATGTCCATTTATAACTCTGATAGATTGTAAATGTGCATTTGAATTATTAGCAATGATATATAATTGTAACGGGGGGGGGCATCCTTTCAAGACATACTCACCTTTTCGTTAATCTAAAAGTCCCTGATTTCTTCATGCACAGGTCTGTAGACTATACCCTTTGACACTTGGCCCACCCAACACTGCAACCCATGACAACTGTCCCCTTTAGTCCCCCCACTCCCAAGCTAATGTGAAGCCTATCCTGCAGGCACCACAGAGAACCTCTCTAACTGCCTTTGGAGGAGGGCAGCTTCTTTTCTTTTAATTCTTTCATGATCAAGAGACCAAAGTCCCAAGGAAACAGTGATGATGCACATCATCAAAAAGAACAAAAAGAAGAAAAGAATCTATTTGACAGTACTACTACTCTTTGGTCGTCCAATCCTCATTATTTTCCATTGTCTACTTTTCAGCCGCTTTGCACCGTGGAGGCCGAGATACTCTCCATCTATAACATTAATAATGATGTACATTCACAAGCACAGTATAGGTAAGAAGCTCATGATAATGTATTTGAATTATCTACTCAGGTATCTCATACAGCACGTAAAAGGGTCTTACAACTTAGTAGGATCAGTTATTTAGTGTCATATGTTTAATGTATCTCAAAGACACATCCACATGAGTTCACCATGAACAGGATACGGTAAGTTACATTCTGAAGGTAATATTGTTCGTCACCTATACAGCCTAAACATTATATTTCCCATTTCAAAGTATGTAAGTTAATTACAAAATATGACTTACGTTCATGTCAATGGAGCATTTTTATTTTTTCAGGGTTATCGGAGCCTTAAGTAATTTTGATCGATTTGCCGAGGCATACCAGTGTCCGACGGAGAGCAGAATGAATCCAAGCAACAAATGCACAATCTGGTGAAAAAAGGATCGGCATTAATATACATACATACAAATGTCGAGGAAAAATTCATGATGTAGGCCTACATCAACAAAAGGTTACTCAAAGGCTAAGGCCAAAAGCAACATCAAACCTCTCGTATGATACCAAAAAAACATTATTTGCTACATTTCCAGTATGCATAAAGGTTAACAAATGAAAATAACTGAGTACAATCCGTCAAAACATTTGCTTTTAAGATGCGCTCTTATTACTTGCTAATTATGCGCTCGGTAAGATCTTCACAGTGAATTCAAAGGCAGAATTATGTTCCATAAAGTGCCTTCTCTCAGTTTACAAACTTAAGTTTCTTTTGTCGACCTAATCAACTCTATGCTTTGAAAAATTAAGCTACATCTAGGAACGTAGGTCAGAAGAAATGGAAACTCAAGAGCATATCTACTATCGTTCACTGTTGTGATACCTGGGCTCTGTACGGGTTGATAAGGTATAGGCCTAGGTTGGTCTGTATAAGGGACCTAATTCGATCACTCACAGATGGTATGCTAGCATACCCCCATCACTCTACCAGTCTACTGTCGATCAAACAAGCATGGCATTGTACCAGAAAATTTATACAGGTTAAAAGAAGGAGTGAACGAACATTTTCTTTGTATATATTGATCTCTACTTATTTGTATAATCGGCTATACGGCAATGGGTTTGTATTTAGTTATAAAACTATAAATCAACCAAGGTGCATTATATAATTCTAATAGTATTATGTGGTTTACCTTTTGAATTATAAAGAAATTAAAACAGTGTCCAGGAAAAATTGATCCATCATATTATAGCCGAAAAATCTCTTGGAAGCAGTCAGTATTAGCTGCAACAGTATTAAGAATACACACTAATTTTGTAACTCATGTTTAAATATGTACAGAACTTAATATATTGAGACTAGACTCGAATGTACTTTTCCGAAATAAAGTATCGATTTGTATATCAATGTATGAGTTACAGTAATTTTAAAGGTTCCTAAAATATGTAGTGTGGCACAATAATTCACCTGATTCAAAGCTCAAATGGGACCCCTTTCAATAAAAAATAAACATTTGAGCCTAAACGATTTCACTGCCGAATGTGCCATTCTATACACCCTTCTTATTAAAGGTGGCACCCCCTCTTGTCGGAAATAGGAACCCTGGTGAGGGGAGTGCAGTCTGCAGCTCTGACCACAAGGCTTGGTGCAGAGTGTAGTGTGAATTGGTGCCCACTCAGGTGGTGAAGGGCTTGTGACTATTAGCAGTGTCTGGACTGTGTATATATGGCAGGGGAGGGGCTAAAGGGTAATTGGGATTGTGGTGTCTGAGTTCCAAAATAATCCCTCTTGGTGAGTACATGTAATTAACTTGTTTTCAGAGTTGCCCTCCTTTCATAATAAAAGTCAAGCTGAGCTGAAATATTCCTTAATGTATCTAAACTACATCTTGTCTCATTAAATTAGGTTACTTATTGCAAAGAATAAATCTTTTTGCATACTAATTTGGGTGCTAAAAATGATCAATTTGCTCTTTTGTTAGTGTATTAACGAGATTTAGAAAAAAAGTTCTAAATGGTCCCACTGTTAGCCTATATGCAGTGCAGTGACCCAGTGAGGGGACTCCTGCCACCTTGATCTGGGGCACAGCAGGGCCACAGTGCGCAGGGTCATAAGAAGGGTGTATAGTTCATAATAATTGAGATATTGCCAAAATATGAATATAAGTCTAAAAACTTCCCAAAACTTCTTCTCTAGATTCTCCTGGTAATTTTTTTGGGTTGTCATTTTAATGAACGAAATCAAATGGTGGCACTGCTCTAATAAGACAAACTTGTCTTTATTTGTCAATATCTGCACTATATTCAATTTATGGGTTTCCATGGCAACCAGTAATTAGTGGATTTTTTTTATTGCATTTGCAAGAGAACATAAAAGATCTATTATACTTACACAAAAACAGTTTGTGATTTTCATAAATGAAACGAAAGTTATGACTTTCTGAAAATCATATAATATTCTAATAATCACCATAAAATATTTGCATGATTAGATAATTATGCATGATTTTGAATAATTACAAACATTCTCATTTGTGTATATTTTACTACAAGCTTGTTTAATTGGAATTCTAGTATTTGAAATGGACTGATTCTAGACCACTCAAACAACCATTTTAAAGGATGTTCATAATTATGAAAATTTTTAATATAGCCAACCGGGTGGCTTTCACTGCTGAAAGAGTTAATAACAAGGGACAACCCGTTTATAGATCAGTACACGAGCAGTTTATGACGCAAAAACAGTAACATGTCTGTCGATTGACCAAGACAGCAACGAGTCCAAATTACTCCCAACTTATCAGAATGACATATCCAAATATCAGAACGGGACCAGTAGGTCAGCAGAACATGAAGTATATGCCATCTTTTAGAAAGAGTACCTCATTGAGTAGGTCAGGCCATACAAGCATAACCCTGTTGTCGAGAGAAAATGGTTGAGTAATTAAAACCCGATCTATTATATCATCAGATTTATTTTTGTTGCTGCAAGAAAGTGCAAGGGAAACACCCTAAACCCTACAAATATTAGTCGTTTAGTTTCTTCATAATTTTCAGCAGTCCATGACAGTATCCTCAAAATAGTTCTCGTCCATCAATCGACGTCACTGATAAGAAACTGAGAGTGGTTGGTCATTAGAATTGTAATATCCATGAAAACAAAACCGAGGACGCACAATCTGATAAGAAACAGTCTGCCTTTGGTCCCTGATGAAACAAGGATTTAGATAATGGATATGTGCGCTACTTGACTTTCAGAGGAGCCCAACGACATTCTAATCTCAGATCCATTAGATGTAGGCGCCTTATCTTCTCTCAGATCACAAGCTGCTCTCCATACAGCGGAGCAGCACACCCTACATCAGAAAATACCCTGTTCGTTAATGAGAAAACCTGCTTGGAGAGTGACCCAGGTGAGCTGCTCACGTCGACCCCCGAGCAGCTCGCCACGTGCAGCTGCTCCAGGTACGAGCAGGTGGAGTTGGCAGGGTGCCAATTGGGTCAGAGGGGAGATGACGGTGCCCCCTGCGTGTCTTCCTGAGGTGGGGCGCCCCAGTGAGCTGCTCACGGACGGGGTGCTCACACAGGGCCCTAACTTGAGCTGCCCACACAGGACCCTAACATGAGCTGTTAACACAGAACCCTAATGTTAGGCTAATAGCTGCTCACACAGGGCCCTAACATGAGCACAGAACCCTAGGCCTAATGTTGGCTGCTCATTGATGAGCCGCTCACACACAGCCCTAATGTGAAGTGCTCATCGACGGGCTGCTTACATAGTATCCCAACTGTCATTGATGAGGTGCTCACGCAGGACCCTAAAGTGAGCTGCTCACTGACAAGCCACTAACACTGAGCCCTAACGTGGGCTGCTCATCGACGACCTGCTCACACAGAGCCCTAACGTGAGCTGCATGTTGACGGGCTGCTCACACAGAGCCATAATGTGAACTGCTCATCGACGAGCTGCCCACACAGAGCCCTAACAGTAGCTGTTTATTGAAAAGCTGCTCACACAAGGCCCTTACATGAGCAGCTCACACAGGACCCTAATGTGAACTGCTAATTGACAAGCTATTCACACATACCCCTTACATGATTTGCTCACTGAATCCTATGTGTGCTGCTCATTGGCGAGCTGCTCACTAAGAGCCCTAACGTGTGCTGCTTGCAATGCTAACGAACTCGGCTTCTAATTACTGTGCCACCCGCAGGCTATTTGTTTGTTATGTGAAAGATTAGAGGGGAATGCTTGGTTTCAATTTTCACCAGAAAACATCGAAGTTTGAGTTTTGAGATTTTTGTAATTGATGGGAATGCTTGTTTGCCGTTGCAAATGAATCGTATTACAGTGCCTCCGGGGTTTCTCGAGAACTGTCTAAGGTTTTGTCGCAGAGTTCTAAATGTAATTTTCTGATAGGCACGTGTTTCCCTGTTTCCCAAGACTCTCATTAGTCACAAATCTATACTGCTAAAAAGGATGCAGATGGACGCACGTTTATGAGATGGTAATCAATAAGAAAAAGTATAAATTTGGTTATTGGGCCCAGCTATTCTTGGGGGGGCCAGTCATGGCTCTCGATAATGAAAACCATTTGGAAGTGCGTCATAGAACAGTGCCACACTTTTCACCAAACTCAGTCTATAATCCCTGAATTTCCATAGTGGCATACTAAGTTAGAAAAGTTTGTATATTTCTAATAATGGTTACTCGAGACAATAGAAACCCTTTGACTTGAAACAAAGTGCGTAAGGTAACTTGAATATATTCCTCTATATATCCCAGAAATACTGTCTTTACATTAGGACTTTCTTGAATGGTTTTCACCATTTGAAAGATACTATCCTCTGGTTCAAAAGGATTGTTCATCATACTGTTACATCCTCAGGATATTGGGGTTGAAAGGGTTATTTGAGCTTGTGCATTTTTGTTTCAGGCCATTTGTACTCATTTACCATTTGAGACTGTATCCTGACTTTCCGTGTTCAGTGGGGGCTTTATAACTAGGCATTGAGGCCACAGTCTGTATGTCGTACATGTATTTTTCCCTGCCATGTTTTTCATCTGGAAAAAACAACACAAGTCCACCAGCTGTCGTCTAGTGTCTGATGTAGCTGACAACATTTTATCTATTTATAATATTACCTTATTCATTATACAATCAAGCCTTTGATTGTACCGTGGTCACGGACATAAGAAAACCTAAACAAAACCTCGACCACCCTTTCCAAAGGAAATCATACTTTATGTGTGAATATCATTGTTCGCGATCTGAGATTGAGGTTTAGGAAAATGCAATGATATGTAGGCCTTTTATCCAACAAAATTTTGAACTGAACGTTCTAAAGTGTTCTCTGTCGTGCGACAAAAGAGAAGACCTACTTTATGTCAGTACTTTGTTGTTGGACAACATAAATCAACGCCAACTCTGGTGACATCACCCTACCAGAAAACACGAAAATGACAGCTAAAATAGAGGGTAGACCCAATAATCCATGCGAACAAGGACATAAAAAGTTATGGACATGAATACCGCTATACAACCCTATTACTGTTTTTGTCATTGGTAGAATTATGCAGTAAAGAGAAATAGGGATGGATTTATTGTTCCAGTACCATATACACCGTGCCTCCTGTATCTAACAAACGAAGGTATAAATTATTCTCATGTTATGGTTTGAAGTGAATGTTTTAGTTGATACATCAAAATAGTATTTATCCTTTAATCTCGGTTGAAAAAACATTTCTTGTTTTTAAACCAAAAGCCATTAAAGAATCCCTGCCTCGGTAAATGTGCAAGATAATGTCCCTCTCATAGATATCCATAAATACTACCATCAAAAACACAATTGTCAAAACCTTATTCTCTCTGTGGTATGGCAATAGACGTTGATACGTTGTTAAACAACAACGACCTACCAACCAACCAAAACAGAAAAATCAACAATTTTTGGCACAAAAATGCATATCGTTATCTCAAATCATTCGATCAGTTATCCTATCCTCTTGGATATAAGAAAACTGCTTAGACTCAGAATCAACTCTCACCTCATGTTACTGTGAACACAGCGTGGTTTCGGTCTGTGGCTGATTGTTTTTCACAAGAAGTTTGGTGCTCACCTACGAGGGAAAACAGTAACTTAGAGGGAAGTGAGTGAGAGTGTTTTATTTACCTTGGGGAGACCCAGTTAAGCCGTCTTTGTAGCAATAGCAGTGTGGGTTTGTTGGATGGTTGTGGTATAAGAAGGAAGAGTTAAAAGGGTGGAGTAGCCTGTGTTGGGGGTGGGTACTGAGAGGATAAGTTAGGAGGAAAGTGTGTGTGGTTGTTGGTCTAGAGCGGGGGAGCCCCAGAAAAAGCCGGCCTGGTTGTAAGTAGGGGGCAGGTCGAGCGGCTCAGGCTATACAAAGAATGTAGGCTTGCTCCTGGGCTGGCCCTGCTGGCCTAACCGCTCTCCACACTACTCTGTATCGTCCTCCTGAGCTACTCTCACCGGCGGCGGGCGGCGGCGGCGGTTGTGTTGTGCTGGAGGAGGCAGGGGAGTTGGTGGTGAGCAGCTCGGAGGCTGCAGACGGCGGGTTGAGGGAGTGGAGGAGAGGGCGAGCGCCTCACGTACCATCGTTTCCAGATGTTACAGCAGCGCTAAACGCCCGGGCCGAGGTGGCAGCTGGGGAGGCGGCGGTAGCGGCGGAGACGGCCTTGGAGGCGGCAGAGGCGGCTGGCTGGCTTGTTGGCCTGAGCGAGGATACCTCAGGAGCAACTGGGGAAGGCTTTCGTTAGGTTAGCAGAGTGGTGAGCAGCTCACAATCTGAGCAGTTCAGCGGTAGGCCTGCTGGAGCAGGAGTCTTACATCTATCACTCATTCTCTCCAGTGCCAGGACAATACCTAGTTCCTCCTGCTTTTCCTCCCGCGGCTCCTTACAATGGCTGGTGCTGACCTGTTGTGGGAGGGTCTAGCCAGGTAGGCCCTGGATGTAGGCCACTGGAGGCGGCTCTATTAGGCTCACTACTGATGCGGCCTTGAAGACTTGTGTGACAGAGGCAGCACTGATCATCATCAGGGCCTGCTTAGGGTTATTCAGGGAAACTCTCAGACCAATATAGGCATTGTTATATCAGCATTAAGGACTAGAGGACGTGTGGCTTGAACAGCTGAGAGCTCGGTTTGAGAGATCTGGGCGTTGTCAATCCAGAGCACTGGAGCTAGTGAGGGGTCTCCCTCTAGGGAGAACCGCCCTATTGTAGGGTTTACCAACTTAGTATAACCTCACCTCAATAAACCTTAAAAAACACACACAGGGAACTACAAAACACGTTCAATCCCCACTAAATGGCGGTTGGTTAGGGGCCCGTGGCCTTGCCTGCTATGGGTGGATGCACCGGCAAAACTTACAAGACCAAAGAGGGAAAGAGCAACAACGTTTCGGATCCAGATTCTGACGAGGAGGAGGAGCAACTCCAGGAGCAGCTCAAGGCAGCCGAAGAGACCAAAGACAACATGGATTTCAATGCTTTGACGAATATCAACACGGACCACCTCACCCAGAGCTCGACATGGAGCACCAAGCCTCCAGGGAGCCAGGTCTACATCTACAAACAGGTTGGTAGAATACTACAAGGGCCGATGACCTTTACGCACTTTACTCCTTGAAGAGTAATCTCAGATGTATTATTCTGTTGGAGAAACTGAATACTGCCGAGTCTACATAAGATGTAGAGTTGGCAAACATATTCAAATGTTATTTGAATGTGTTTATAAAGAATATATCTCAGGGACTAAATGGGGTGTTTTTTTCCGCCAAATTTTGCTTTTTACAATGTACTTCTCGGGGAGGGGGGGGGGCACAAAAAGCTACATCACAATAGCCCCTGCCCTTAGTGTGTGTTTGCCAATACTGGCAATAGCGGTCGGAAGTGGGTCAAGCTAGACATGAAACTACCCACTGTGTTAATTACAGGTAGGCCGAGAGGCAGTGGTCACTGGTGCCACGCCTCATTGGATATATCACAGGTCTCAGTATGGCCCCTGGTCAATTATGTTCTACCTTGATCTACAAGGTTGGGACCAGTCAGGTCAATTTGCACCTCTGTTTGGCCGGACATGTCCAATTCCTGAACCGTCCCTGTACCTGACCATTTCTTTTCTAGGGTATAGGGGGCCTACTCAGTGGTGGGTGACCAGACACTAAATGAATGAAAAACGTAGATGAATCTGCGAAATGGCTCTTTAAAATATAATATTGATTGTGGTCTCTTTTTTGATATACCGATTCTACCTAACCCTCATTAATAACAGGCACAACACACAAGAATAGAGCAATTTATTATTGTCATATTACCTTTCTTGCTTCAATGGGTATAATTTCATGGAGTCAATTTATCAAATTGAGAGTTTAGCTATTAAAACCAATTTTGTTTCATTGTAATAATCATAAAATTACTTACTTCACTTGTCAGTTCCCCTAAGCTTAAACGCTGTCAACATTCTCTGTGTGTCCTTTGCAGGATCCGAGTGTGGAGGGCATTGGTCACCGCACCCTGTGGATCCCCGTGGAGGTGAACGCCGGGCCGCGCAGTGAAGACGTGGTCACCCTGGGAATGGGCAAGTCGTTCGGCCCCACTGACCGCTCCAACAACTACCTGTACGAACCAGCCGCCTTCCCCGACGCCTCGGACGCCGTACACACCTTTGCCGTCGTCCAGCGAGTCATGAACATGTACCGTCGGGCCATCAAACGTATGAAGTATAGAAAGATCCAGCACCTGACTTGGCAGTGGGGCACAGCACCCATCTTTGTTTTCCCACATGCCGGCCACAAGAAGAACGCCTTCTATGACCGTGAGGCACGGACGCTGGCTTTTTACTACTTCCGGGACCAGAATAACAGCAAGAACATCTACACGTGCCAGTCATTGGATGTGGTCGCACACGAGACCGGCCACGCCATCTTGGACTCGTTGAAACCTAGCTTCCTGAGTCCGCAGGGCAGGGTCGAAATGCATGCTTTGCATGAGGCCTTTGCTGACCTCACCGCCATTTTCGCCGTCCTCGACCATTTCGACATGTGTGAATCACTCATTGCGAGAACCAAGGGCAACCTGCACACCAAGAGTTTCCTACCTCTCATCGGAGAGGAATTCGGCAAAGGCCTTGGCAGGAATTTCGGCATGGAGGCCTTGAGGGATATCGACGACAATCTGCGTGTCGTCGACGTGGTAGCCGAACCGCACAACTGGTCGCGGGTGTTCACTGGAGCAGTCTTCGACATCTTGGTGCGCATCTTCCAGAGTGAAATGGACGTCACCAAGTACGACCCGGCTGAAACGCTGTACAGAACGGCTAAGCACCTTATCTCTGTTATCATCCTGGCCTTCCTCGACGTCCCAGACAAGGACGCCACCTTCAAGGACGTCGCCCTTGCCATGATCAAGATCGAGCCCAAGCCCAACTACAAAGAGTTCATGAAACATGAGTTTGAGCGTCGGTTGGTGTTCGATAAAGGTGCCCGGCCAAAACCCTGGTTACCAGGGGTGAGCCTGAGTCAGAGCGGTTGTGGCACCCTGGACGCCGCCTGCAAAGAGAAAATCCGAGAGAACCTAATCGAACCACTTCGCCCTGCCATCAACCTTTTTGTGATGGGCCGCGCAGGTGTGTCTGTATAGGAGAAATATTCAGAGAAAGGTGGTTAGGATGCGTCTCTAAGCAAGGTACCTACAGGTGCCTACTTCAAAAACACCCGCTGCAATTGCTCGCAATTTCTGAACTGCAAGCATTTTCGTTAGCAGTGTCAAGAAGAGAACTATGAGAGAAAGAGATTGCTATCTATTGCTTGAAATCCCGGACCAGCAGTCAACTCAAACGATGCTATTCTTCAGGAATATGGTAAAACTTTGGTTACTATGACCGCCAAGTAACTCTACAATGATATATACGTCCATAGCGATAATTCTCATTGCAGATTGATTGACAAAACCACAAGGAGTACATTAAGAAAAATTGTCATTTTTGGAAAAACATCAAGTAACAAAATGCTGCCTAAAGGATCACCATGGCGAAAAACTATTTAGATCGCAAGCAAATGAAATTTAGTGAGACTATTACATTGTGAAGTTCCGAGGTATTCCATGTAGACCTAAATGCGAGGAAAGTCGTGGATTCCCCTTGGATTAAGCCTACTTCAATTGATTTAGGTAAAGGTCATCCATACCTTCACCAACCCCATGTCTTCATCCCATGTGAACACCATTATATATTATGAGAGCCTCACCACAAACACATGAATCAACTCAGCCAACATGGAAGGAATGAATGTGTTGAGAAATCCTTAATACTACATTTTGCAATGCATTACACGGTGAAAGACAGCCACTATCATATTGTTGAATGATATAATAATTACCGTCTATGGTGGACCAATTGCAATATCTTTCGTGAGAAGACTTGACACATGTGAACTTACTTTATTGCCTTTCGGACCTAATGGTTCATGCCAATAGGAAAAGTAACGGTCATATGTTGACCTCCCCTACATGGATCAGTATTACGAGAGAACCCATGGCCATCACGTTCATATAAAACACTCGACTATCGCTGCATTATTGCTTAGCTTCATCAGACAATCTAACATATAATGGAGCTCGTGCATGTGGAATATATGCGCTTAGGTCATATACTTCTTGTTATACCATTCAATAGAAAAGCAACCTTATACAAAAAAAACAAGAGGCATAGGCACTGGCATAAAGACGAAATATACATCGAGATTGTGATAAAGTACCCAGAGAGCATTGATGAAAGGTGAACAAGTGCATGATAAGCTGACACATATTTATTCAAGAATATTTAAACAATAGGGGACATAACTAAACGATGAGGTTATCCAAAGGACCAAACTAAAGCAGAGGATAGACTTTCCTCCTTTAAACCACCGTCTCTACACAATCTGTAACAAGAATCTAGAACTAGGCAGCAGCTATCGCTTTGGGACATTTCATTGCATCTGATCTCGATAAACAAAAATGTTGTCAAAATTTGGGAATGTCTTTCTTTAAAGTTTATTTTGAGATTAGAGTGCGCGTTACGACAAGCTAAATTAAGGTAATGAGTAACATTACTTTCATTTTCTGTTGTTGTTTGGTTCTTGCGATATAGATGTATTTAGTTCCAAACAACTGTGATTGTTTTCTAAACTATCATACATAACAGGAGTAATTCAAAAAAGGAAAGGTTAGGCCTAATGTTCTCATATGCACAACATAGAAATGGCTCAAATGCAGTGAAACCATACACCCAACGAACAAGGAATGTTTGAGACGAAGGACACAATATATCTCATGGACAAAATACCAATACATTTCTAGTCATCAAAGGTCTTTAACAAATTTATCAAACATATTTGCTTAAATATCTGCATCTAGAAACTATTTTCACAATGTCCGTTTGTACTTTGTCTACTTACAAATACACCACAAATGAAAAGAAATAAAGATTTTATATCCATTTCCTTTCAATTCTGTTTTATTCATCTCTCCCTACATCATGACATGTTCCAATGTATACATACTGGTCTTATAGAGGAACAGTAAACAAAATTTAATGATTACTATCCTACAAATATTCAGTATGCAATAGCAATAGCATACATATAAGACGCTACCCCACAAATAGACCCTGTACCCCAAAAATTTTCGTTAGAGATCAAGAACATGCAGCTAAGTTTGGGCCATATGGGTAAATATAGGTCAATGAATTATAGTACTTCATGTACAAATATATGTTTTCTTTGGTTAGTGTATTGTGGTGATGCTATCCTATAATCAGCTGCTAATTCACAAATATTTGTTGCTTAGCATCAGTAAGACCGAACAAGCAGAAGCTACAATATTTGTGACTAAGAAGTTGATTGTGTGATAGCACCATGTAGTAATGCTATCCTACAAATATCTGCTAAGTCTTATAGTATCAATGTTTCGATGAAGATTGGAGCACGAATCCCCTATGAACAAGGTCCGTCTAATATAGAAGAATATACATGTTTTCATGTTTGCCTGTCATTGGTATGATGACTGCAGGGGTCAGTCCATCCTAGATAATCCTCTGACATCAGCCTGTCAGCGAGAATCCAGGTCATCTATATATATACGTCCATACATACCCACCGCATTATCATCGACCATTTCAAATATTCATTAAGAGGCATGAGGCGGTCTTTGGATGAAGAAGCTTCATGTACCAAGGGATTAGCTGTCATACATGTTGCACAGTAATCCGAACCTCCCGGGTAGGAATCACAGGCACTGCTCTCACAACTAATGCATCTGAGAGCCGTCGGGGCCCATCGGCGTTATGAAAATGTGTGGGATTAGCTTATATCTTATTCCATTCCTTCTGTAGTATGAATTTCCTATAAAGCTATCATCATTTTGTTTTCCTAATCTTTCTCTGAAAGACACGGCGCTTCTCTATAATATTGCATAAAATATCTTATGGCCCTTATATTGTGTGTCTGTACAAAGTCCCAGAAGATTCATCTAATGGGAGTGGCAGCACGAGGCTTACAGATCTATGCCTCTTTGAAATGAGAATTAAAAAGGGGTACCCATTATAATCACAATGAAACATTTCCATTGCTTTGAAATATTTGATTGCATCTTATTTGAACCTTAGTTAGCGCAATCAATGTACTTGTCAACAATTTTGATTTTCAAACCATGCAGTCCTGACCTGAAAGTCTAATACAATATGCACGATTCGTCAAATACTAGTATTATGGATTTATAAACGTTCATTTATCTATTGATTTTGGCCACACGAACAGTCTAGGAAAATGCAGTTAAAACAACAGGATGGCATTAATACATTTCTTGCGAACTCTCCACAGGACTACCGTTCCGATGTTTTAAATCTTCCCACGTATTTATGCTTACTTCCAATAATTTTCTACATAAATAATTAAGTAACCCCTGTCAAACACATGATGTCGAGTTTCCGAAAATATAACTGAGAGATAAAAATAGAAGGACAGTCTAAAGACAAATTGCTGAGTGCTTTCCCTCTATGCAAAGAAACGTATGTATACAGGGACGACGCCAACAAGGTCCCCTAAGTTAATCTTTGCGTGAGCGTTGCATTAAGCATGGTTCACATCTTATGATACTTCCTGTTACGACCTGAAGGCTACTACAGCATCAGAATAGAATCATAACAAAACCAGTAAAGACTTTCTAGAAAAACGTGTATAGCCTATAGTATAGGAATGTACAATGTCCGAAACATGGTCTTAATTGGCAAAATAAAGTGGTAACAGAAATTCCGTTACTAAAATGACCCTTTAATAACTAAACAACCCTTAGCTGAAAGAATTGTAAGGTGTGAACCCCCTCGTGGATGTCAGAAGTACAACGTTCTCAACCCGGCTGCCTGTTTCATAATAATTTACTATCGTTTCAGAAACCATCATAAGGACCTTACTATGGTTTCCGTTTCATAAAAGTTCTTACTATCGTTTTGGCAAAAAATGGCAAAAAATTGCGTTTCATAATAATTCGTCGTAAGGCGAAACGATAGTAAGGACCGCAAATTTCACTCCTCAAACCATAGTTACTAAGACGACCCAAACCCTCGTCTTAAGGATTTGTTTTCTTCATATTGTTTTCAAAAACTTACTTAGACGCATGAATTCTTTAAATAAAGCAATATTTTAACAAAAACTTAGTTTTCTGTCTTTCTTTTTTGCATTTCACACGTTTTTTCAATTTACCCCACAAAACCATCATAAGCATTTTTAAAACCTTAGTAGCGCCTCAAGGTCAAAATCTAAGATGCATTTTTTCTATATTAATCATGTGAATTCCAGAGTCCTCTCATATCAAACGGGGCATTATAATGGATCATTAGGGCAATTTTTGTGAAGATTTATTAAAAATTGTGTTTCAGAGGCAAAATTGTGCTAATAAAATATGGTCTAATGTGCGAAAATATGCGAAAACTGAAGGATTAACTTTAATAAGTGATCTAGGAATATTTCACAAAAGTATTTTCAAATATACATTAGGGGGAATGTGGGTTATATCGCGCACTTAATGCGTGATATAACAACAAGAGCACGTATCACACAGAGAAATAAGCTGTAAGATATATCCCTGATATATGAGGAGACAGCACAGATTACAAAAAAAGTCATTCATCTATATGATAACATAAAACCCGTATTATCCCATGCTCATTTCAATTTGGGATTATCACAACTATTAATAATTGATATTTATGTATAAAAATTGTCATTTTATGTTTAAAATGAGTGACACATTCATTAGAATTAATGGTATGTTATTGTATCACGCATTTAGGTGTTGTATCACGGATTAGGGATATCTATCTTTGAGATGATGGTATGAAATAATTGAATGAGAAATGATTGACTAAATATTGATGATAGTGTTCGTATTTACCTATATTTTATTGTAAAAAAAGAATAAGCAAAAGCTATTAAGTTAATTTGATTTTCCAAATGATAATTTGGCAGTGAACTCGTTCTTATACTTTATAATTGAGAAAATGGTAAATTCTGATCACATGACGGATTTTCTGTGTTCTTATAATTTATAGAATAGATAGAAATTATATTTTCTTCTATATAATTTTTAATTGTTATTTGACATAGTTCATTTTGGGCAAATGAAATAGAGAGATACTCGTAGTCTCAAAATGTACTTTAAAAAATGAATTTAAGTAAAAAAAATAATGAAAATAGAATAATTAGAGTTATATATGTATAATTAGCAGTCACCTCTGCGATATAACACCAGCCAATGCGCAATACAATAACACCTGAAGGTATATTTCCACTTTGAAATATCAGAGAAAAAAACATACATTTCATTTAAATTGAAAAATTACATTTGTCCAGAATTTCACTGACTTTCTGTATACAAAGAAGGATATTGTCTCATTAAGTCCATTAATTTGTTGTAACAAATTAAGCAAAGTCAGAAATTAACTAATAGTTCAAGGCAAAACGATAAATATATGGAATAAAATTTATGCATGATATTCTATAAGTTATTCCATAAGAATAATTTATCTAGGTATCTCGTGGGCTGCCTTAGACAATACTGCACATGTACCTTTTTGAATGGTATCAAATAGACCAATTTTAACAAAATTGCAATCAAATAAGTGTAGGTGCGTGATACAACCCACATGCACGATACAACCCACATTCCCCCTATCCTTTTTAATAATTACGTTCAGGCATTTTATTCCTTTAAATACATGTGCCAAAATGTGAAATAGAATCAATTTTTCTGTAAATTTTGTTTCATTATCTAAAATCCAGTTGTTAATGCATGAAAACTGGCAACTCTTCTCTAATACCATTTAGGACGCCTAATCTCGCGAGATCTCGCGCCACGAAAAACCATAGTAGCTGGTTCTCGAAAATGCAAAACCAGCGAAAAATCCGCTACTATGATTTCGCTACTATGGTTTGGGGTGCTTACTATGGTTTCCTTACACTACGACGGTTCTTACTATGGTTTCTTACGACAAGCTTACGACGACTATTATGAAACGCACTTTTTAAAACCATAGTAAGCTCGTCGTAAGGAATCGCAAAAGTGTGGTAGCTACGATGGATATTATGAAACAGGCCACGGATCTGTAAGATCGGTTCACCGCCCGTAAGACCCAAGCTGAAACTGGACCAGCCCCAAAATAAGGTGGGGTAATGGCTACGTGAGTTGTATGTAATACACGTCAAACCTACCCTCTAACGATGGCCATTACTGCATTAAAACAAACTGACTTCTGGTTATTCAACCAAATCTTCGGTAAGGACCCATTAAAACACGGCCAGGACAAACATAACTGAACTTTGATAAACATGTCTAATTATACCCATATGATCTATTGGCCGTCCCTCCGGGACTAGGTTCGACTTGCTTGATCCCGCGCCTGGATCTCAAGGTGATGTCATTGACAAGTACATGGACCTCCTACCGATGAACAGTTCGGGAGCAGCCTCAGTCTTGTCCTTAAATAACCTCTAGAGTATTTACCGTATTAAAGTCTTAATTAGGCCTAAAGCTAATTAAATCATAATTAATTTGGAATCATTTAAGTTCTAACATTTGATTGAATACAGTTAAAGCAAAGAAGTTACTTTTTTTCTTCAAACTGTAATAATAAAAATCCTTCTTTTATGTTTCGAAAGAAACCAAGGTCAAAATAAGGCAGGACACCTGTTGCAAAAGAGATTATACAAAAAACGGTGTTAAGTGCACATTAGACAGGTGTTTCGGCCAGCAGAAGGTGGTGCCGGGTCTGACGGCATGGGGGGTGAGTGATGTAGTAAGGGGCGGAAGGCCTGGGTGTATAACTGTGTGTATATGGTGGGTATTCTTAGCTCGACCAACACACGTCCTCCAGCCCCCTACCCTCACTGACGGCCGCCTCTCCTCCAGTACCCGCCAGGGTTCGGGCCTGCTCCTCCTGTAGCTTCGAGGGGGGCAGCTACTTCCCGCATCTGGAGTTAGGCTACCGTCACCTCCGACCGGCGCTGTTAACGAGGATCGAGTCAACCCAACTTGTAGTACTGGTAAGTATTCCACATAGAATGTACTTGTTGTCTTATGCATTTGTCTATTTTTCACTTTGGCTATGATGAGTACATGAATCAAATCTCCACAAGTCATTGACAACTCATCATTATTGCACTGACGTGAACCCGAGCTTATTGGTAAGATCAACGAGAGTAGAAGGGACCTTCTACTCTCGTTGGTAAGATTGATGTTGAGAACTGGTAGGTTCAAGTACAGAGAACTCGAGTATTACCTCCAGTCAGGTATTACATAGGTGTAGGTGAAACTATTGATGTGTGTAATTTAGATTGATAGATTACATTTTTAAGACATATCGATAGCTTATCTTTTATGGATTAACAACTGTTAATGAAGTCTATTATCAGTTGATTATCGTAAAAAAATCGATTACAGGAAGGGAATTGGAACATAGGTGAAATACATTCATTTGATACATTCTTTCCTCAGCATAATCAATGTTTCATTACTTTTTCTATCCCGTCTCGTGTGAATGAAACACATAGCGTCTTTACATAATTTGGTACTGAGGTTAATTTCGGCATTAACAAACTGACCCTCAGATCCTAGGAATAAATCTAAAGGCCATCCTACAATAAATTAAATAACAGAACGCCTAACCACTCAAATAAACAGACTTTAATAAAGCCCCGAGGTCCCAGTAGTTTGTTTGTGGAATCTAGTGCATCAGGTCAGAGGGAGATCCACTCCTCGGTTTCTCGTGACCCAGCTCCAAAGGCAGCAATAAAACTGACTGCAAAAATGCTGACATAAAACTAAGTACACGTTCCTATACATTAGACTCTCGGCCCATTGAAATTATTTTAAAAATACTTTTATCAACAATCTGTTTTCCCGTCAACTGGTCAACCATCCAGCGTAACTTCAAATATACAAGCTATCAACGAAAACAGTAATTTGAAAATTTCAAAGTAGGTTACATGCAAATTCATGGAGATTTCTCGCAATATATAATTGAAACTCGTTAACGTACTGTTTGTTCACTATAGGCTACAACACAGTTTCCTCTAAATAAAACGCGCCATTTACCCCCACAGTAGGCTTATACGGCATCCACCATGGGAGGCTGTAGCGGTAAGTACGACACCGAGTCGGTCGTACCGGACAGGGCCCCAACCCTCCCCGACAACCAACACCCTGGAGAGAACGCCCTCAGCCCAGAGACCCAGGAGGAACTGCCGCCCATAGAACCAGAGGAGGTGGGAGAAATAAAATATATAACTTTTTTTTTGTAAATGATAGACATACATGATCAATCTACCAGACACACATCCCTGTTTCATTTTACACTGCAGGGGTGGATACAACTGTCTCCATATAGCAGTATAGGGCTAAATGCTAAGATATTGCAAATTCTCACTCAATTGTGTATAATGTATTTTTCTCCTTTTCTTGATTCCTCCATCAGGACCCCCTCCCCCTCCCCCTGCATTGGGGAGCCTGCGGACTGATCAAAGTGAATGATGGATAAAATCTATAAAAAAAAATCTTGGTTATAGAGTATAGAGTGACAATTCTATATTTTTGGACATACATAATTCTAGGTCTAAGTACTAATTCTTCTATTGGTATCTGTATATGTACTGCTAGTTTTTACTATTTGGCCACCGATTAAACCAATTATTTTTACCATTATTTTTGTACAATAATAATTATGCTAAAACTAGCCTACAGAAAACAGAGAAACGTGTCCGCCTGAATTGACTATTGTAAAGAATTGGACAATGAGAGTCAAGTACGTCTCGTGAATTCAATAACAAATGCATGCTTTCTCTGACGGCCGTACATGATGGCTTACAAGGTTTGCGGTTATATTAATATAAGACGTGCCATTCCAGCACCTTTAGTTGTCTTTTTAGAATACAAAACCATTGGGTTCATTACTTTCAAATAAATTTTGTTTATCAGCCGTTTTGGAATGAGAGCAATTGGGTCTGCAGACCATTGCTGCCAATTAGTGTGGTTTCAAAGTTGTTTTTGCATTTGTCTCATTATTGAAAAGGCGTTCTTTCTCCATGAAAACAGGAAACGCCTAATATTAGATAGTAAAAAAAGGTAATTTATTGAAAAATGTGATAACATAACATAACTTTTAAAATGAAATGGGGATTCATAACACAAAGGGTCAAACAGAAGTAAAGGTAAAATCAAATCGTCACACTCTGTGAAAAACACAGTTTGTAAATTGTTGAATCTGACAAATTAGTTATAATGAAGAAACAATGAACGTTTTACTTTTTTTCAGTTGTTCTATGTCATCTGAGTCATCCTGGTATTTGCTTCGTGCATACCATTGTATCGGAACTACCTCAAGGACAATAATATTACCAATTAGTAGACATAGCCCCTCAATAACATACGACAGATAACACATATAGGTAGATCTATAGCATTATTGTCATCAACCTGGATTTCCTTTAAGTTAAAAAAAACTCAACGTCGTAATAAAGTTGCCTAAGGGATAGTTGTCCTAAAATCCTGCTTACAACGACCTAGTAATATGATAAAATATGATATAATCATATGATGCAATGCATTGTTTCTAATTTGTAAGGTATACGTATTTGTATGTTTGTCTTTTAATCAGCCTGTACGTGCTGCATTATGTATGTACAGCTACAATGAAAAACATTGCAAAGTTAATGTGGTTTAAAATATAACAAAATAATTATCTGCTTTTCCTCCCGCAGCCTGTGGTGGCGGGCAGTCAGGTGTACATCTACCGCCACCACCTGGGTCCGGCCCAGACGCCGGGCAGACGCCTCCTCTGGTTACCTGTGGACCTCTCCCCGGGCCCTAAAAGCCCTCACATCAACGTGTCGGGCATGCCCAGGAGGTACGGCCCCACCGACGACGAGAACAACTACCTGTACGACCCGGAGTTGGATCCAGAGGCCTTCGACGCCGTGCACACCTTCTCCGTGGTCCAGAGGGTGGTGGGAATGTACAAAAGGTCATTGGTGAAACTGCCCTCAGGCTACCGGCGCCAGTTCACCTGGCCCTGGGGGAAGGGCCAGTTGGTCGTCCACCCCCATGCTGGACGCAAGAACAGCGCCGCCTACGTAAGGGCGTCCAGGTCCCTGTCCTTTTTCCAGCTGGAGGATAAAGCCAGTGGCGTGGTGGTGCAGACCTGCCAGAGCTTCGGCGCAGTGGCCCATGAAACAGGGCATGCAGTGCTGGACGGAATAAAACCTCGCCTCGGCGAATCGGCGAATCTCGAGACGTTAGCCGTCCAGGAGTCCTTCGCCGACCTCACTGTTCTATTCGTCACGTTAGATTTCATGGACATGTGCGACATGGCCATGTCTAAAATGAAAGGGGATTTGCAGAACAGCAACTTCCTCCTGCAGATCGCCCAGGAGATGGGGCTAGGCCATGGAAAAGACTGCATCCGTAACATCGATAAGACCATGAAAATCTCCGAGGCCACTGAGGACCGCTATGTATGGTCACAAGTCTTCACTGGCGCCATCTACAACATCCTGGCCACTATAGTCAAGAGGGAGACAGATACGACCGTTTTTGACCCGGCGGCGACGCTGTATAGAAGCGCCAAGCACGTGTTATCAGCCCTTCTGAGGGCTATCATCGACGCCCCTGACCAGGCCACCTTCAGGGACCTGGCCACGGCCATGGTGAACGGCGCCGAGAACGAGCGTTTTAAGGCCATGATGCAGAAGGAGTTCACCTGGCGGCAGTTCTTTGACCCCTCGGCCCACCCCAGACCCATATAGACCATTGTAGAACTGTATAATACTCCCACACACTGCTACACGCATATACAGGATGGGCTCTGAAACATAAGGGCAGAGACTCGAGAAGCACACCCAGTATAGGCGATTTTCACCAAGTCGGCTGAGTGATCGGCATTAGAATTAACCGATTCTGCCGAAATAATTGACCGATTTTTGTGTCGATTCAGGTCAAACATGTACATTGCAGCATACTTATGGGCTATTGCCAAGATTGGCGAGGTCCAAATTGCCCTTATGAGTATGGAACTGGAAGCCTAATCCCCGCTGGACTGAATCACCGCATTAATCGGCCGATTCTCCAGAGATTATCGGCCGATTTTTGTGGCGATTCAGACCATTCATTTACATCTCAATACCCCATTCTGACGGGCGATTTGATTTTGAACATGATTGGCGCGCTTTAAATCATCTTAGTAATAGTGGGTGTGGGGTTGAAGGAGGAACACCACTTATAATGACATCATCATAGCTATCAGTAACCATGACCATGTTAATCATTAGTCCAATTGACATAACAGGACAGAGACGTACACATACACTCTGGCATGTTTAAATCGAGGTTACTCGGTTCTGTACTTGAATGGCAAACACTAACGATTGGTTCCCCCAGTAAGGATAATAGTTTTGTTATACATTATCGTCATACTTAGATGGATGGACATACTATGTAAAGTACATTATCAATTTGGGCGTGTTTCTAGCCAAACCTACACATCACCAATCTCGTGTATCCATATCACTCAACCCTCTCAAAGACTGGACCACTTGATACTACAAACTTGTTCACCCTTTACTGTTATCGTTACTTTTATTTACAACTTTTAAGGGAGGATTTGTCTACGTCACTTCCATCTTGATTAGTTTTGGCTGTGTTTTTTGTATTCCATCCTCAAATACCATGTAATTGTTACTATTACTTTTTGTGATCTCACTCATCTCAGAAACCACCAAACCTGATGTCCTACCATTGCAACTTTGCTTATGTTCATCTATTTACATTTCTTGATATAAAATTAGGTAAATACTGTTTGAAAGGTAATCATAACAAATGCCATAAAAATTTGGTTTTGGGCGAGGAAAAAAATAAGAGAAAAATAGTCTTTCAAAAGTCACGAGAGGCTGAAAAAACATACATGTATTACTTATTCGTTTGTACATAAGTGGACGTTATGCCCTTTTTCACCGGAAGATGCAAACCAAACTCACTTGTTGTATATTTTTGTACAGTATCACCTTTTGTTTCAATAAAATTCATGTATCCATTTTCCCAACTAGAAATCTGAAGATTGTCGGCCAGAAACTGGCCGATGTTGCATTGGTGGTTTATAAACCCCCCCCCCCACCTCTCCTCCCCCTACCCCGCCTCGCATACCGCCCCGGCCAGCCTCGCATACTGCCCCGGCCGGTAAACCCCCCCCCCCACCTCTCCTGCCCCTACCTAGGCTGGTCCCCACCCCTGTCCAGGCGGCCACGGCCCGCCTACCCCACCACCACCACCACCCACCCACCCACCACCACCACCAGCACCCTCGTCACGGTTGCTTGGGCGCACGGACGGTGGTGTAGGAGGGAGTCCTATTGGTCAATCAGGTTGACCAATGAGTGTACAGCTGCCAAGGACAGCTGCACTGGGGGTCAGAGAGGGCGCACCAATTAAACAATTACACGGTCCACTGGTCCACAACAATAGACCCACTTCAAAAACGGACCTATACCTTGGTTGCATTGGTAACTTAACACCTATATGATCAATACTTATATGTACCAATGCAACAAAAATCCATTCTTATTACTTAAAAACACAAACCATAGACATCATTTAAACCGTTATAGCTTTATTTATCACGCCATATTACAATGCTGGTACTGGCAACATTAATCGCCATTTCTCATATTTTAAATGCTAGTTGATAAAGCACATATGGCATTTAAAGTGATGCAAGTTCCTAAGCAATAATGCATTCAGTATTAGACTTGATACTAAATGAAAATATGATTTGCATCTTATGTACATTACTTTCCATAAATACGTTTCCCTCTACGACTTAGATGTCTATTCAGAAATAATCACTCCTTGGTTAGATCCACACCAAGTCATCTCATTAATATAAATGCAATTTATAAATATTCTAAAATACATGTATATGTTCTGCACTATCCGTGGTTAAAATAAAGAATCAGGTAGGCATTCAAATATTCCCGATAATCATCATTACTTTATCATTTTGATAATTATCATTAATACATGATTATTTTGAACATATGTACATGAGCTACACCTTTTTAATCACGGCAACACTTTAATCTAAAATAAACACATTCGAGCTGTTGCTTCGGAGATGATAGCTCCATTTATGCGAATAATACAAAAATGATCCTTACCACAGAAGCAGGTCAATTACATGGTGATAGTATCTTATAACAAGGCCATGCAATTCTTAGCTAGTAATCTCTTTGGACTGGTGAAAAATAGATCCGATACATCAAGTCTTCTGTCGTGTGTAACTGACATTACAAGATCTGAATCAAACTCACGGTCTGTTTAACTACTGCTATTAACCAGAAGGCTATGGAGCTATCTCAAATCCATCCAACAAATATAGATCTTTATTCAATCTAAGACCGTTATGTACACACATATTTCATTTGGTACATAATGAGCTACTTCAATCTTTGTCCGATACAAATGGCAATCTCCCCAGAGGTATCTTTTGTTTGTAACGGCCCTTCAGTGGTGGTCAACTTAAGATAAATAAGTTCGAATTTCGTTGCATAAACATGATAAAATCACAAAAATCACAGACTTAGCGTTTTCTGCGATTTGCACGTGGCGAAGAAGCAATTTCATGATCTGGGATAAATATCACAGCAATATTTGAATACGTTATGATTTCTATACAAAGCATTAAGAATGCTAGTATGCCTTATGTTACAAAGCTTTCATATGGTATTCGTATCTACAATCTCCTCGATTCATGATTCATCGACATTGTCATTCTTTGAAAAAAATAAGCGCGGGTGTATGTGTAAAGCACATGAAAGAAATGAGTGTAATCTCTTTAAAAACGATGATGATCTGTTCTAGAAAGGTATTTAGAGTTCAAACTGAAGGAACACACACTGAATTGCCAACATTATATTGCGTACATCAATGTCTCAAGCTGAAATGCATACGAATGGCAGACGTTGCTCAAAGAGGAATTTTCCAAATCAATGTTTGTCTGGCCATTCAGTCTTAATCTAGTACATCAAAGCTGGTTAGAAGCTATATATTTTTTTCAGCACCATCAATATCTATCAAATCATGTAAACCGGGATACATTCTCTTAATATCTAAACACAGAACTGTCAACAAAAGCTGCCACTAAACATCCTTCTGCTTGGAGATTTCGTCAGGAAAATGGTAAAATAACTTACACAGCGTCCTTGTCCGATTTATTATGTATATTTAACAAATTATTTTGTTACGTATCCATGGATACCAATATATTAAGAAATTGAGCTTGAAATATAATTTTCAAATCATGCGTGTATGTGGGGAGCATTAATACAACATGCACAAAAGGGAATTAATAACAATTTGTAGTTCACTGTACAAAACGTTTCTGATAATCTTTATAAATTCGCGTGCCAAATCTTAGAATTACTGGCTAACAGAAATAACTATCAACAAGTTTCTACCATACAACAAGTGAGATAACTAGTAACAGAGGAAAATACTTGGATATAGCAGTGCACAGTATTTCAAGAAATGGTGAGATTGTGCTATTGTACGTACAGTATGGTGCCTATGGTTGGCCAACACATTTGATCAATTGCTTGCAGATACCTATTGTTTTTTTTCTGTGGGTGTAGTGTACAGGGTCCGTCTACAAATTTCCATAGCGTTATTGAATGACTCATCTTGGATACTTGCAATTATACAGACTATTCATAAATTATAATTTATGTATGTTTATATATTCAGGTGTCATTCTATAAATACGTCTTATCTTTTATTACCGAATATTCGGAAACCAAGATGGCTTGGGATCAAAATGAGTGTGTTAATGTGTGCATCTTATGTGTATGTTTAGGCAAGACTGGTGGGGGCATGTAAAAATGGGGAGCCTATTACATCATTTTTGAAAAAATAACAACAAATTTGACGTGTGTTTTCTTCACTAACGTTAGGGGTTTTGAACGGTTATCAATTCATACTCGAAAACACAACCTTCGTCCATTACACCTATTCATCTTTCAAACCAGAAATATTCATACACTTTACAACCACAATATACAACCAGGATTTTTCTCTCATGACATACAACTACCGTTCCTATCTTGTTAAGCTGGCTATGGAATCTTTAACAAGTTTATCACATGGTCAACAGCTGGTTAAATCCAATGCACTGCCTCCTCGGCGTTCTCCTCGGGAATCCTCCTGATACCTGGCTCCAGGGGGTGGTGGACGGCGGGTCGGGGGGCTGCCGCAGCAGGAGGGCGGGGGCCGACGGGCTGGGGGAACACCACCGGCGGTTTGGCGGGTGTTGGTGCGGCAAGGGGCAACTTCTCCTTTATCGCCTGAAAGTGACGTATACCCAACATATACCATTTATATACATCTAAAGCCTATATTCCACATACCGATTTTGCTGCTGATTTAAAAAATCGACAGTTGGAATTTAAGTTACATACAGAGACATTATATATCACTAGACAGGTTTTGGAATTCTCTTTCGAGTGGGATATAGGATGTACAGTTTCATGCCACATTCTTGGAGAAAATCAAATAAGCACAAAATCGCCAGCATCAGAATCGGTAGGTGGAATACAAGCTTAAGTTTACAACAATTTTTATTTTTAAGGCATAACATCTTCATTTTATTTTGGTAAGGAGGTTAAGATATACATATTTTGACCACAACGTTGCTTACTTGTATGACGAATGTTAACCGTGATGCTTATCTATCATATGCAATTTGCCTCCTCATAACCATTTATAAAGGTTGACAGTGATGAACGTCTTCTCTCACAAAAAAAGCACTATCAGTCGTTTTGCTGATAAATGGACATTGAGGCAGTCCTAAGACATACAACTTTAAGTAATCATAGCTCAAACATCTTTGATATTTCTGTGCAAGTTCAGTCTGCATTTCCGAAGGGGGGGACTTTTTTTTTTTTCAAATTTTGGACGGAGACAGTTTTATCGTTTGTCCTCAAAGTACAGAAGGCGTCATGTTGGGAGTCATACAGAGACCACTGGACCGGCACGGTCCTATCTTTGGGTTGGTTGGTTATTGGTTGCTTAATACCCTAATCAACTACCAGGGTCACATCGAGGGCAGTGATGGTGATCGAAACTATGAAGGGTAGACACTCTGTATCTACAGTTTTACAAAGACCAGGGTTCATTTTCTACCCATACTGTATAGGCACAGCATGAGAAGGACAGAGCAGGGTAACCGATCTGCCTGACTCGAACTCACTCCACCCAATATCAATATTCGTTCCTGGCTCCTTATACCTATCGCCCATCCCTATCCCCGTATGTTCTGGCGAAATGATTATTCAAAGCTGCAGCCAACACAACTTACCCGTGTTAACTTCAGGCGGTACTCTTGGGCCGAGTCCTTCTTTCTCTTAGGCGTTGCGGGAATCTTGTTCTTTTTCAGAAGACGTAGGAGTTCGTCTTCTGTCATGATCTCCATGGGATCAATGCCGTGTTTGTTGATTAACGTCACCAAGTACTCCTTATAGTGAACCCTGTGAGCGAAGGACATGTCACATAATGCCGGGTGAGAATAAGAACTGGTTTGGACCAAATTGTAAAACACATGATAGATAGTAGAACTGTTATTTCCGCCCCCTCCTAAGAATGCGCTAACGAATATGTATATACACATACTATTACATTGACACAGATATCATTTACCGTGACCAGTGATTTTATTTCTCCAGTATTCCCCTATAAGACTGCAATTGGGAATCTCTGGAATTCTTATCTAAAGGAATCTTTATGAATTTAAAAGAATAGATCTATTAACCCTAACCAGGGGTTTAGATTTCATTAGTATTCCAACATAAGATTGTAACTGGGAATTTCATATATTATGTACTCCGACAGGTCTTTGTTAAAAACACCTTATGTACATAGTATAAAATTATGCAATGATATATTATAATTTTATGTATGAATAAAATTGCATATTGTTAATGTATAAACGAGCTTGTCCGAATTGAGTATAAACCTTATGATCGAAGATCTTGTGTATACAGGAAACAGAAATAATAATAAAAAAATTATATATGTTAACTTACTCGCAGAGCCCGGCGTGGTTGTTGGGGACCCGCTTGCCGCACGCCTCATCTGTCAGCCCATCCACCTGTTCCTTCTGCTCCATGACCGGGCACACCCCGCCTGGCCCTGCACTGCCACCCGCAGCCGGAGCGGTGTTGAATGGCACTTGGTGGTCCTTAGCAGGGGAAAAAAAGAAATGTATAATCAAATGTAAAAAGGTTAATATCATGGTTCTACAGTGTTATTAGTTTACGTCGCGGCTGAGAAAAATATCATTTTTTTTTTTTAGATGGATATCATGTCTGTAATCATCGATCTTTCCGGCCCGTTCACCACATTATCTTCCGATACTATTAAAATCTACAAGTTCGACAATACAAAGCACTGATCATGTAAATATAGTTTATTCACTGTAAAATAAAAACATTTTTATAAAAAGTCATCTAGATGGACATCGTACATGATCTTTTTATTATGTATATTTCCCAGGAAATACAGAGAACACATCAACAGCCCGTACTTTTTTCCATAAAAAATAACACATAGGAGGCTACTCAGAATTACTTCCCTACCTTGAGCAGTTTCTGCAGCAGATTGACGTTGAAGTCCCGCAGGTAGAAGAGACAGTCCCGGGGGTGGTGGCAGTGCAGGCCCTCCTGTTTGCACGTGTCAAACTTGCTGCATGTCTGAAAAAAGAAGTTCCCTCATTACACGAAAAATAACATCAATGTTAGTAGAATCACTAGTTGTATTGTGAATAATTGTTAAATGTCCAAGTATTGTAAACGTCTAGGTGTACATGCCAGTCAGAGGACACTGCCATTTTAAATATGAAACAAGGGTAACGAAGGCTAGAATAGTCATGCTGGGGTTAGGAAAACATCAAGTATCTATAAAAGGTATGCATAAAACCTACGACCGGCTAGAGATTGTCCACTGCAGCTTCTTATACAAGCTGAAGGTAATAATTCTTTTACTATGTATATAAATTTGGAATAACCGTTACATTTATCTTAAACTTGTTTTCTACAAATATATTCTGTTGAACTGGTATAATAACAATGACTTTTCATATTGACGGACCAATACTTTGTTGTAAAAATGTGAATTTATTGGGAAAGCTGCAACATGCCTTCATTGTCTGGGTTTTTGATAAAATCCTTTGGTTAATTCAAAATTGAATTAAGAACTTAAACTCACTTCGCCCCGCTTGAAGGGCTTGTGACAGCCGCTACAGAACTCATGTTGGCACTGGGTACATTTAAAATGCATGCAGCCTCCCTTGGCTAGAGCATAGCGGAACTTGCACGCGGGGCAATCTGCATGTACGAGACAACGAAAACGACTATTACTCATCATATAGTTTAAGCACAGAGATGCCACTTTAGATTAATAAAATGTAGGAAGAGTGGAATACACTTTTCCTACTTTCATTACAGAAGCAACAAGGGCATAGATAACTGCTAGGGATAGTCCTGATTTCAAATGGCTCAAATCCTAGTTATTAATGGCTTGATCTTGAATTACAAATTATACAAAGATAATTCTTATATACTTAGACGTGAGCATGATATAGGATTATTCAATCGCGCAATCTGAATTCAATGACAGATTGGAAATCGTAAAATGTAGCGAAAATGGCATCTCTGTCAATAACATTAACACAGACTACAATTTCAAGGATGTAAAGAGCAACAAACATGTTGGCTATGGCTAATGTTTGTACCTGAAAAGGGAGGGTTTAACACAGAGATACGGGGAGGTAGTGGGGGATCACCAACGTGTTACTCTACGGAACCTGCAACATGCTCACCAAGAAAGTTGAAATACTATTTCTCATCGCAGATCACCGAAAGCATTATAGATTATTTCAGCATAGAGTAAAAATGTGAGCTATGGAATGGTTACTGGTGTCGACCATTTTCATTTTTTATAATGCATGATAATAAGTAGAGACCTAAATAAGGCGTTTATAATAGGAGTGAATGAGAACATTCAAAGTATGTTATAAGGTCTAACGTACCTATTCCGTTCTCGGCGAGTATCTTGGCGAGGCCCTGGGTCTGCAGCTCGGGGTCGTTGGCCTCCTTCCACGCCTGGAACTGGTCACACGTGATGTTCTCATGCTGGTCTTCCCACTTAGACACACATAGTTTGATACATGTAATTTCGTCTGTGCGTGAAATAACACAATTCAAAAATGCCAAGACGTGTAGGAGTATGTTTTCTCTTTTTCATTGTTTTTGTTTTCTCAGATTATCAAGTGTCCTACATAGGAAAAATGTGTAGGAATTTCCAAATCTTTAATATTGGTATTAAAATATTGATTATTAAAGCACGAAAATAATATATGTTCGCGTCGTCTACCAGGCTACAGTAGTAGTAGTGTTAGCATCGTGTCAAGTAGGACTGCCGAGTAACAACGTTTTCTTTTTAAATGGAAAAGAGATCGTCCTAGACACACATAGTAGTATTATACATTTAGAACAGATTTCACGCTTTAGGCCAGTTTCTCCAAAGATATTTAGAAGACTGGTCGGGTTTCTTGCACTTACATGCTTTTTGCACTGGAAACATGTGTGACGGTTACACTTAGGGCACGTCATCTTCAGGGTACCGTCTTCACTGTCGAACAGGAACCCGAAGTCACACTGAAAGCAGGCCAAATGTGAATTAATTACATATGAAATCTTATTAATTTATCATAGCAATGACAGACCATAATGATCAGCATCCCAAATATATGCAATTAAGATCAAGGGTTATAGAGGATAATTCTTAATTAAAAGACGTCATAATGCATTTTGATGCAACATTTAGATGTCGTTATTGCAACCTAATGCTTAAATAATATTTATAATATAACCCTGGGTGAATGATGTATTTTGTATATAATACATATTCACAAGCAAGCAAAAAACTATTTTGGAGCAGATGGGTCTATAAATGTAGGGCCCAATGGTTAAGTACTAAGGAAAGTTTTCATGTAACGTACATGTGAACACCAGCGGAAGTTGGGGTCGTTCATGAGGCTCCAGTCTCGTAACTTCTTTTGGAAGAGGTCGTAGACATCCTGTTTAACCACGTTTTTCAGCTGCAAAACGGATCAAAATGGACATACATATAACCATGTAACATATCTGCTTAGAGACAAGTCTTACCATGTTTCCTACACATTATCGATGTGTAAGCACGGTATTGTAATGTAGTTTAAACCACATTCTAACGAATTACACTTACTAAAATTCAAAATGGCATTAACTTGTTTTTTTCTTCTTTCGTTACAACTGATATACAACTATGAAAGGCAAACTATAAATACAAGCTGACTAGTTACCGTCTAAACCCCAGTGGTGACAGGACACTTACCCCCCGGACACTTACCCCCTAGGACACTTACCCCCCGGACACTTACCCCCCGGACACTTACCCCCTGGACACTTACCCCCCGGACACATACCCCCCAGGACACTTACCCCCTAGGACACTTACCCCCTAGGACACTTACCCCCTGGACACTTACCCCCTAGGACACTTACCCCCTGGACACTTACCCCCTAGGACACTTACCCCCTAGGACACTTACCCCCCAACCTAGGAGAACTTGCTTGAATGATGTTTTGACGGGGTGTCTTCAAATAGACATCCATTAATCCTCTCATGTTTACTTTAGGCCATGGGACCGGTAGTCCTCCCCTCATGTTGAATTTAAGTATATATATATATATCAGAAGAGAGAGATATATATTTAGTTTACTCCCCATTATTAAAAACTGTGGAAAATAGTGACTAGGAATAGGGACGAGTTAGCCTTTTAGGTATGAATCCTAAAGAACTATCAGAAGAGAGGGATATATATCTAGTTTACTCCCCATTATCAAAAACTGTGGAATACAGTGACTAGGAATAGGGACGAGTTAGCCTTTTAGGTATGAATCCTAAAGAACTATCAGAAGAGAGGGATATATATCTAGTTTACTCCCCATTATTAAAAAGTGTGGAATATAGTGACTAGGAATAAGAAATATAATTATGCGTTTACTCCCCATTATTAAAAACTGTGAAAGTGGGGTTTGGCGGGACCCACCCCTCTTGAGCCCAATTAGGACCAGGGGCCGGTGACCGGCGCCTAAAACAACAGGGATTAAAATTAGCTTGACGTCCAAACGGGTGACACAATATTTTTGACACTTCCCCATCAACTAACTGTTGAGTAGGGATGAGTTAGCCTTTTAGGTATGAATCCTAGACATCTATTAGAAGAGAGGGATATTTATTCAGTTTGCTTTCCATTACAAAGACTAAGTTCTTACCACATAGTTACCTTTACATTATAAGCCAGGGTTGGGGGGTAAGTGTCCTAGGGGGTAAGTGTCCTAGGGGGTAAGTGTCCAGGGGGTAAGTGTCCAGGGGGTAAGTGTCCTAGGGGGTATGTGTCCTAGGGGGTAAGTGTCCTAGGGGGTAAGTGTCCTAGGGGGTAAGTGTCCGGGGGGTAAGTGTCCAGGGGGTATGTGTCCGGGGGGTATGTGTCTGGGAGGTATGTGTCCTAGAACCATACCAGTGCAAAAATATAATTCCTCATAGAGAAGTAACAATATCATAATCCAGAGAAAGAAATAAGAATGCCAAGAAATGTGCGAAGAAATTAAAGGTATGTCCTTTACCAGGAGCTCCATGAACTGGAAGTGGGCGTCGCGCTTCTCTTCGTCCTCGATGTCGGGCTGGGAGCAGACGGGGCAGATCCAGTGTCGGACGTGGTGCTCCCGGACCTGGATCTCAAAGTACTGACACAGGCACGGCCCGCACACCCGGCACTCGCAGAACACCAGGCTCCGCAGCTGGGTAAAGGAACAAGGCAATGATAATGGTGAACGCTTTTTTCTATGGTCAGTGCCGGGTGGAATATCAACACAGTAATTATGATGATCAACACATTTGTCTATGGCCAGGCTAAGGTAGAGTGATAACACAATGATAAAAAATGACAGTGAACGAAAGTGTCTACGGCAAGCTTAAGTTTTGTTTTTTTATGTTTGCTTTTCCAATTGTCTTTGTAGTTTATGTGCAATTTTTTCTAGGCTTTCTTCAAAGACTAATTTCTATGATGTGGGTATGCATTACTTAATTGCTTCAAATGTTTACGATGGCTGGAGAAATAATCAACCATAAAACACTTATTTTGAAAAAAGGAAAGTTAACGTGCAGTCCCACCGAATCAGACCACACACAGACTTTCTATCAGTTGAGCGTGTAAAAAAATATTTTCCTTATATTAAAACCCTAACTATTAAAAGTTTTCTTAGTGTACCGACCTTGCTGTGGGGGAGCATACATAAGCAGACTGAGCACTGTTGCTGCAGCAGGGAGATGGCCCGTCGGAAGTCGCCCACCTCGGTCACCACGTCCACGATGTCCTTGAGGTGTACGGCCGACCAGTCCTCGCCCTCAGCCCGCCCCTCCCCACGACTACGCCGCAACAACCGCAGCACGTTCTCCGAGATGCCCCAGTACTGCAGATTGCCCTCAGCAAGCAACATCCTCAGCCGCCTCTACAATACAATATTGATGATGATGTTAACTGTCAATCGAAATGTACAATTTTCTAGATGTAACATGTCTACACCACTTTACTTATACGGAAGATCATTTCATGTGAGACGAGTATAGTTCAATAAATAAATAAAATAAAAAAACAAAAAATCCCCACAATCTTATTTTCATTCAACTTATATTTATTTCATTTGAAAAATACTTGATAAATGCTTCTACGGATAATTCCCCCCCCTTTTTTTTTTGACTGGAAAGAACGTTCTGTTAGTCCAGCTCCGACTGATTTGATATTTTTATACACTAAATGTAGAATAATTGCCAAAAGAAATTTCAGAAGCTTGTCCATTTTCTGTTTTTAACCTAGCTCGAAAAGAACTAAATGGAAAATGGAAGAATTCAATAGTTGGCTGGTAAAAATGAACTTTTAACTGCTAGGCCGAGGGTGCGAAGAAGTTGAAATTGGGTCAGGATAACAAGCTCATAACGTTAATTACCTTATCATTATAGAGCACATTGATACCGTTATAATATAACAAGAACTTCGCCTATTCACGTGATTTACCAAAAGTAGTTCTTTCATCACGCTGAAAGTAATTATCAGTAGATATTTACATGTAATACTTATAAAAAGGCACCAATATTTATAAGTCATTATGGTGACTAACCCGTGACTAACCAATGACTAACCCCTTACTAATCCTACCATTGACTAATCATTGACTAATCATTAACTAACACTTTTAACTAACACTTGACTAACCCATGACTAACCATTGACAAACCATTGACTAACTCGTGACTAACTCGTGATTAACCCTACCATTGACTAATCATTGATCAACCAATGACTTAGCCGTGACTTACCATCGACTAACCTATGACTAACCACTGATTTATAAACGACTAACCGTGACTAACTATTGACTTACCCATGACTAACCATTGACTAACCATTGACTTACCATCGACTGACCAGTGACAAACCAGTGACTAACTCTTGACTAACCATTGACTAACTCTTGACTAACCATCAACTAACCTGTGACTCGTGACTAACCATCGACTAACTTGTGACTAACCATCGACTAACCTGTGACTAACTATTGATTAACTTGTGACTAACCATAGACTAACCATTGACTAACCCGTAACTAACCCAAGACTAACTATTGACTAACTATTGACTTACCAATGACTAACCATTGACTTACCATCGACTAACCAGTGACTAACTCGTGACTAACCATTGACTAACAATCGACTAACCTGTGACTAACCATTGACTAACCTGTGACTTACCGTCGACTAACTTGTGACTAACCATTGAATAACTTGTGACTAACCATTGAATAACCCGTGACTAACCATTGAATAACTCATGACTAACCATTGACTAACCGTGACTTACCATTGACTTACCCGTGACTAACCATTGACTAACTCGTGACTAACCACCGACTAACCTGTGACTCATGACTAACCATTGACTAACTTGTGACTATCCATCAACTAACCTGTGACTAATCATTGATTAACTTGTGACTAACCATAAACTAACCATTGAATAACCTGTGACTAACCATTGACTAACCCATGACTGACCATTGACTAACTCATGACTGACCATTGACTAACCATTGACTTACCATCTACTAACCATGACTAACCATTGACTTACCCATGACTAACCATTGACTAACCATCGACTAACCAGTGACAAACCAGTGAGTAACTTGTGACTAACCATTGACTAACTCATGACTAGCCATTGACAAACCATCGACTGACTCGTGACTAACCCATAACTAACCATCGACTAACTCGTGACTAACCATTGACTAACTCGTGACTAACCATTAACTAACTCGTGACTAACCATTGACTAACCTGTGACAAACCCTTGACAAACCCTTGACTAACCCATGACTAAGTTGGCCTACTTACACTAGGCCAACTGTAATCACTGGCACTTGGGTAAAACTAAAATATAAAAGGGACCTTCACAATTCTAGTAAACAGGAAGTAAGGTGTTCTGAGGTCAACTTTGAGGTCACCTGTCATTGAAACCAATGGTACACTCAGGCCAACTCCATATGTGAGCATAACCTTGATGAGCTTTGTACCGTTAAACCCTGCTCAGAATAAAGGGAATTTATTTTGTAAAGTAGAAATATAAGTAGAAGAACATACATCTTGGTCTACGCTTTCTTCCATTATAGCGTCAGTAAACTTGGGATCTTTGATGGGAGTTGTGTCTAGCTCGTCCCAGTGGCGGTGTGTGAACGGCTCCAGGGCACGCTCATTGAGGGTAGCCAGTGTCTGTTCGACAGAGCCATCATGTAACTCCAGGATGTCGTGTATGGCCTGTTCATTGTACTGACCCTGCTTCAACACCTCAGCGACCTGCATGAGGAACATTTGAGGATGTTGTTAGAGAAAAATAACATGGGATGTTATACATTGAAATTCTAATTTTTTTTTCAAATTGACGGAAGAAAGCATGACTTAAAGGGATAACGGACTGTTCAACCACAATTCTAAATCCATTACAGTATCCCAAAATCAGCAATTTGTGTTAGACCTACCCAAGAAGATCACATTCAAACAAAAAAATACATATATGCAGTGTTCGAAATAAAGGATTTATTTTATGCACACACCGGGTGCATAGGGGTTAAAAATCATGCACCCGGCAACTGATTGATGTGAACACCTCTATAAAAATGTATTTAAGCCCTTGTAATATTATGCACACACCGGGCGCATGCCTATGAAAACTTATGCACCCTGCAGTCAAATTGTGCACACCGGGTGCAGTGTGCGCCCTTAATTTCGAACACTGCATATGTCACCATGCTTATTTTTGAATGAGAGCTTAAGAAAGATAATATGCTTGACTATAGAACTCTATGGGGAAAATATATTTAGTGACATTTAACTGACTCTGGAACATTGAAAATCCATTACAGATTTACCAAATCTTAGGAATATGTACCTTGGGTCTGTAGCAAGTTTTTAAAGCCAAAAAAGATAGGGGTCACCGATGTTGTTTAAATGCTGGAGGTCAACACAACTTTGACTGGTGATTATTCCTGTATAATTCTTTATAAATCTATCTTATATGTTTCCCAAACTTTTTTGTTGAAACAACTAAATTCTATTGACTTCATTTCAAATTCAATCCCTGCTCATGCTAATGTGAGATTTCTAAATTTTGAGGCATTTCGTTTTTGTCACTAGGGGGCGCATGTGTACCTGATTAATTTAACATTGATTATACCCTTTTAATTCTCATCATAAATTTCTAATTTTCTTAATTTTCAATTCTAAGTGAACTCTCATCAATTAATGCTGTGAAATTTAAAGATTTGAGGATTTTAAAATTTTACCACCAGGGGGCACATCTGTGAACAGTACGTTATCCCTTTAAAAATTTAAATCCTACAGGCTCTAACAGTAAAGGTAATGATTATAGAAATTAAGCAATCATAATTCTTACTTCCTAAGTAACTAACATATAGGTACTTCTGTAAAGCACCTAATTTAAGCCGTGTCTTATATTTGGCTTAGTCCTGGAAATCACAGCCCTAGGGACGTCAATAAGGAGGGTGCGGGTTAAAAAAAGGTTTCATGATACAAAATAATCTCCCAGTTCCTCACCTTTTCCAGTCTGGAGTGAACACAGCGCTGCATGGCGCTGGCGCGATCGCCCATAGACAGAAGGAGCGCCTGGCGGGCCTCCTCCCACGACACCCTCATGGGGGGCACGTTGAGCCCCGCCACCTGCCGAACCACCTCCTCCAGGGTGGGCCTCCAGGTCGTCCGTAACCACTGCATCACGTCCCCCTCCTCACCCACCACTCCGTAGGCCAACTCAAACTCCTCCGGCGTAAAGTTCTCCTTCTCAGCCATCTGAAATTCGTAGTTCAGTCATTCAAAGTCTTATGGTTAAAGATTTTACACTTGTATTTTCATTTCCAAAGAAATTCTGTTAGAGATCAAATTATTAAATTTGAACCTTGTTTACACCAAAACACTAGTTTTGTGTGCTAATCTTTTACTTCGTCAGCAAAAAAAAAGAGAGGAATGAGAGGCTACCATTTAAAAATCACATGACCAACGAACAGGTGCGTTCTAGTAGATTTCTTTTGACGGAGAAACGTACATAATCATAAAAGTCACATATTAACCCCGTCTTAAGGATAGACAACACCTCAGAGTGGCTTCATTTGCAACAATAAGAATTGTGCAGTAACTAGGAGGGCTAGAACAACCAACTAAATATCACATGAAAGAGCAGATTTTTCTCTATCTGTTGTAACACATTGTGTTATCAGTGTCCTGAAATTTGAGGAATAATCTGCAAAAAACTATTTTTTTCACTTTTATTTTTTGAACATGAATATCTCGGTAACCAATCAACGGATTGTAATGAAATTTTTTGGACACGTCCCCAGTGATCATTCAGAGGGAAGCGTGTCTCAGATTTTTGATTTAGGGCTTAGTTTTCATTTTATGACAAAAAACGGGAAGATTTGGGTTATTTTTATCATATTTTTTTTCTACATTTCATAAAACAAAAAAGAAGACCTAAATCAAAATTCTGAGACACGCTTCCCTGCACACAAATGTTATTTACATGTACAAGAAATTTCATGCATTTATATTTAGTACTTACTGAGATATCCTTGTTCAAAAAATAAAAGTGAAAAATGATTTTTTTCACTTTCTGGTTTACCTACAGAGGTACAATTCTTCACATTTTAATATTATTTATACCATTAGATAATTTTATGCAGTGGCTTTTTAAATATATATGGTACATAATAATGCTATGAACAGTAAAGAATTAATTCTAAAACAAAGGGAGTGATGTGCATTGGCCGCTGAGAGGTGTTGTCTATCCTTAAATTGGATAAATATTTCACAAAAGCTTTTCTTTTTTGTATATTCCTACCCTGATTTTGTGAATGAGGGCCTCCCCTTGAAACCTCAGTTCCCTGCGCTGCTGTTCGGCCAGATTGTCTCGGTCGAGGGTCTTGGAGAGACTGGCGAGGCTGGCGAGGTGACTGCCCACACTCCGGGTCGTCTTCATGTCCGGCTCAGGCGAGCCGCTCACTTTACTCATCTTGAACTCGCTCTGACTACGGCGCGGTGGGGCCTTACTCCCGCCCCAGGTGGAGGACCCGCTTAGCGGGGAGGTTGGGGGTGGGGCCCGGGTCGCGCCCCAAGTCGAGACTCCACCATAGTGGAAGGCCGAAGGAGGGCTGCTTACAGATTGGTCCTTTATTTTCTCATCGTCCTGTTGTTTGGCTCGACGCTTTTCTAACATCATCTGTAAATTAGAAATATTTCCTCTCATTTTTGGATGAATAATATCTAGCTGACCAATGGAAATAAAGTTTTATCTTGAAGGCTGCTTGATAAATACTGGACTGAACGATAAAAACTGTAGTAAAGTTGGTTGATATAATCTAATGCCTATATGACTCAATGTGACCACTCAAGAATTTTGCCCCTCGTTTTTTTCCCACCTATAAGGCCAGAAATGTTAATTTTCATACAAACCTCATGCAGAGATATCTTAACGAATTAGTTCTTGGATAAACCTGTTGGAACAAATCTCATTCAATGGGGTAAATCACTAGGATACTTCATCATTATGTACATGTTATTTTTTTCAACATGAAAAATGAAAAATCTGCTTTGAATCCAAAATCATCCAGACTTTTTCAAAACAGAATATTTAATCCTGCATTTCATCCAATCGTATAACTGCTCTAGGCTTTTCTCATCTTGACTAAACCTTTTTTCAGGCCCTGGAAATCCCGTTTGTATACATTCAGCTGGAGAATCCTTGACGGTGAAGCTGCATTATGGACAAACAACTCTAGGGGCTTTTAAATCTATTGGCCACCCCTGTTAGACACATCACAGGCCTCAAAAAGGTTGGAACCATAACATGTTGCTATGACAATTCAACCTGTTACATCTTACTAAGGCTACCAAAGTTTGGGCATTCAGAGCAACTGACATCACAGACCAGTTCATTCATGCAGTTGTTGTGAACAAATAACTTCGCCGCGCCTCACAAATACTATACATGCAAATATATGTAGACTTTTAGACTACGTGTACATGTCTACAGAACTGACAAAAACCCACTGCAGATTACTTTGGTCTTCAAAGAGGACTTCAGGACTTACTCTTACTACCTGGTATGTGCACTCAATACATTTAAACTATGACATTACCTAAAGGCTTTTAAACACGTATATACATAATAACATGTACGTGTATCATTATAGATTA
The DNA here is from genome assembly GCA_936440205.1 of Lepidonotus clava. Classification (NCBI taxonomy): domain Eukaryota; kingdom Metazoa; phylum Annelida; class Polychaeta; order Phyllodocida; family Polynoidae; genus Lepidonotus; species Lepidonotus clava. The sequence continues at coordinate 29,069,510 of OW387140.1, forward strand.
TTCACTACTTAAGGCCTACTTACATCTTCCTCCTGTCGTTGAAAGAATGCAGCCATAGATTCGCTTCCAGATCGGGATGATGTTGTCATGGGCTGTGAGACGTCAATTATTTTTCCACTCTCATCAACATACTGGGGATTTTTGGAGATACTAAAACACATAGAGCATTTCTTCTTCACTGATGGCTCATTATCAAACGTACAAGCGTCACATCGCCACATCAACTTTGTCTCATTCAGTGATATATCTAAAGAGCGGGGCGATATGCTTGAGTGTGTAGAGGTCTGTGAGCCTTGCCTCTTTAAAATTGGGCTGGTCGTAGACTTTGGGAGTTGTGCTCCACATGCAATACAGACCTGCTCGCGAGATGACATATTTGTATGACAAACCGAGCAGCTCAAATCAAAGAGCGACCCAGATGGGACAGTCGCTGCTTTCTCGGATGACTGTCCTACATGCTTCGGCTGGAAGGTAAAACTGGGTGGTGGCACGTAAACTGCAGGAGGAGTGGTAATGTGGTTCTTCCACTGTGCCATCTCAGTCTGTGCCACTTTGGTTTTTAAATACTCCTCCTCCTCCTGGATGACCTGCAGATTGGCCTCCACCCCAGCGAGCAAATCGTCCTCTCGTCTTCGCTCGGCCCGAAGCGCCTTGTACTCAGGGTTCCTGAAGAAGTTTGAGTCTATCCGGATGATCTCCTTGATCTCATCGTCTATCTCCTCCAGCCTCCTCCTGTATCCGGTCAGTTCCCGCTCCAGCTGCACCTTACGCGACTCTCGCGGGGCTTCTGCCCCCTGCACTTTAGTGTCCCCAGAAGCCTCACTCGCTTGTGGTGGCTCACTCAGTTTGGCTGACTGGTTGTTGGCGGATTCAGGTGAACCAAGGAAAACTGAGAGACAGGGTAGACCAGAAGGGATCTGGTCTTTTTCTGTAGTACTGTTGGCAGTCTGTATCTCCAACCTAAGTCTGTCCCCCTCCTGGTTTGGGGATAGAAAATATACAAAAGATTAATTCACAAAGTTTGCTACATTGTCCTCTCGACAAACGTACTGTTAGCAAGTCATAAATCCATTATATGCAAGAGAAATGATATGCGTGTATTAGACTGAAATAGTCTTGATATGGAACAAAGGCTATTAGTTACACATCAGACGTCAAAACATAGCAAGAATTATCTCACAAAGATACTTGAAAGAGTAAAAGAGCGTTGAAAGAGTCTGCTATTAGGAAAATTAGTAATTTTCTATCCAAGAAACATAATTATCATAGTGACTGAAAAACCTAGCGTTTCTTTACATTAATTGACATGTCGCTCATATTCAATATATTGCTACTGATTTTCTTTTGGCCTTAATACAAATCGAAGAGAAAAGGAAAATATTTACAAAAATTTTGCTAAGCACGAAAGAATCTTTACTTTTCAAAAGGCAAAATATTGAACAGCATTGGGTAACAGGGTTCAATTGATCTTTACCCAACGTATAACCAACGTATAAATCATAACCTACCCCAGAATTCATAGTGCGGACCGACTCCAATACTGTCGGCAGCTGGCATGCACTCTGACCTTCCCCAGCTGCGGTGGCTTTAGGTGACAGACTTTGGTCTGTGGGGAGTTTGGGCCAGGAAAGACCTGAGGTCAAACCCCCATTGGTCACTGGAGCAGGGGTGGCAGTGGTGATAGGGGTGGTAGTGGTGGTACTAGAGTTACTCAGACTCCGTGTTAGGTTGTTGCGGTAATGCTTGTTCCGCTTCTGGTGACTATGCCACATGTGGTCGCAGCTGTCGCATAACAACTTGTTGTCGCAAAAGTGGCACGACCACTCAGGTGGGCGACCACAGATATGGCATGAAATGGCTTCATCTAGAATTGTGAAAATGAATCAATTGATTTTCTTAAAGCAATGTAAAAATACCTGTATCTCAATATTCCTGAATGATATACATCTTGTTTATTGTTAATATTGTTTATTGCGCAACAAGAGAAGTATTGCAGATGTTCATAGAAAATAAACACGCAAAGATAACACTCTTACCTTCTTGGGATGATACTGGTTCAGAACTTGCTTTCCAGGTTGGGGTTGGTAGTGTGAAATTGCTCGTCTGATGTAACAATGACATGAGAATTAGATGAAAAAACACAAAGGACTTTTTTCTTTAAATTCATATTGTGTGAGGCAAAGTCGTGTTCATGAAGTTATCCAAATGTTTGATTCAAGTAAAAGTTATTTGTCAATGTGAATGTAAAAAAGCGCATTTCAATTGGATCAAAGGGAACCTAGCATATGATTTAAACATAATAAATTCTCAATGAGACGAGTTTCATATGATATCTACATTTATACCTCATTGTTTTTCCATTTGATAAAGTTTAAGAATACTAAAGGGAAATGAAAAACTAGAAGAAAAATAGCAATTTTTAATGTAAATTTCAATTATAAATGAAAAATGTAGAGTGATCAAGAAAACAATATCTTGACGTCAGATGTCTGATCACAAGCAGGAACTTTCTCTCCTAAAATCTTACATTTACTTTGTACTCACTGGTTTTACTGGCACATTGCATTTTCTGAGGTGCGCGGGCAGAACCCGGTCGACCACATGCATATGTGGGTGGGTGTCATAGCGGTACCCGAGCAGCTCGTGGTGGACCATCATGATGTCGGCTAACACACGCGCTACCTGAGCCTGGTTGGGCTGGGTCCCGTGCACGTAGGACACACCGACAAGGGTGGGCTGCGTGTAGCCCAGGTCATGTATGATCTGACGCGCTCCCTGCAATAAGTACAGGTTCAATTTATAGATGCTTGATCCATAACTCGTCGTTAGTTATGACTGTACTCAGTTTTACAAAAGTGTTTAGCAAGAGATTCCTGATATAAAAAACTGCTGCAACTGAAACGTTGTCGCTAGCTTGTTCATAATTACTGTGTATGTGTTTTTTTAAAAAAATTCTTTAAACCACTTTCACATCCGTGATATCTTCCAAGTAGGTATACAACAAAAACAAAAATTATTTACAATCATAGATCAAGATGATTTAATAAAAAACTTACAAAATTCAGTTGGTATATGTTATTCCAAGGTTAACATTAGAAATACGCCTATCGCAGGACATTTGGCCAATAAGATCAGACATGAAAGGCTTATCTAATAACAATATATTTACAATATTTCAAAAGACTCTCACGAATATTCAATAGATTGTATCTTTAAAAAACATCTAACTCAATTTATATACGTGGCCATTTTGCTAACAGACTGGACTTATCAGGCACGTTATGATTAGTGCCTTGAGGATTTTTAACTTTAAGGACTTTTCGGTTTCCCGTTGAAAATAAATTTGATTCAAATGTAAATATATGGCGTGTCGTAATATCGTACAAATATTTACCCAATCGGAACATTTCATACTGACCTTAATGATATCAACTTTTGTTCTAAACGCATCTCTATTGAAATCAATGTTCTGCCAATCGGATGGTCGTGTCTCTATCGATTTGAGCAGGTTTCGGCCGTACTTCTCTAAGATTTCCAAGCATTTGGTCAGTCGATCAAGACACGCAGTCTCCTATCAGAGAAAAATTATTCAAATATGAATGGAATAGTACGGTAGTATATAAATACATAATCACTGAAGAGCCTATTCAATAACTGGTATACCAAAAGAGAAGATCAACTTTAAGGTTAATTTTTCTTTAACTGCTTTTTGGATTGCCAAGGGAAACAGGGAACGGGTGTCAAAAATTGTTGTTGTATCTATTACACATGAAAAGTACCACAAATCTTATAACTAGTGCAGTTGAATACTTTAAATATATATCATTATATGTGTACTCATATCGATACTCTTTGAAAATTAAATCTAAGTGTTACTCGGAGAAAGAGTTGGTCCATCCACTAAGACTTACCTTGCAATTTTCTGTAATTATCTCAGTAAAAATATGATTTGGGTATTTGACATTCCATGGGCAGTCGATGTTGAGTAGTTTCTTGAGGATTACCCTGACATGGTTTTCGTTGATAGGGGTTTCCAGCAGTGCGGCCACCAGTTCGCCCTGAGCGCGGGGAAGCACGTCGTTGGACCCCATACTGAAGGGTGAGGCGACAGGCCTTGAGGCAAAGACTTCGGGACGGATATTCATAGTGAGCTCGTTATAGGTTTATAACCACATTCTGTAGCTGTGCAAGGTCTAGACGGGTGAAAGCATGGCCAAACGTATCCTCATCTATCAGATATGTCCTAAGGGCAGGTGGAGGTAGCTCACATTTTTCGGTCTTCCTCTTTTCCTTGTTGGAAAAGTAAGACAGTTGTTCCTGTAGAAAAATATTACCCAAATTAGTTTTCGACTTGTGTTACCTGATCACAACTGTTCTTTTTTTGCCTAAGATAGAAATAAAAGTTCAAAATTGGTATTCATCCAACAGGTGCAATTATTTTTTTCTACAACAAAAACAGACATCCCAAATCAAACATGCAATAGGTGTATCATCAATTTGACAGAGTTATTAAATTTTGATGATCTGGCTTCATCCAGAGGGAAATCCCTTGCAAAAATGTTGAGTCCCGCCCATGAGATCAATACCAAGTTATCAGGCACCGCCCAAATTGGCAGTTTGCCATGTACGGTGCTCTAGCTAAAGCTTCAAGTCATAATCATGTTTGTTATTGGTCTTTCATTTGCAGCGTGTTTTCTCTATAGAAGTTTTAAAAATAGTGTTGACGTGTTAATAAACTAAGTTATAAATGCTTTTACTTGGAAATATTTTTGTGGATACTATGTCTGTATATGTAAGAAGGATCACTACAAAGTGAATGTGGCCAAATAAATAGTAAAAACACACAAACAACATTTTCGTAGCATATCTTTCATAATGGAGTATTTCGTTAAGCAAAAGTATACGGATATTAACAAATATCGTATGTGTTTTAACTATCGCTGTTAGTGTTTATGTTTGTTGCTTGCCACAATTGAGACACAAGTCATGGTTAGAAATCTTTTTCGTGCATTAAAAACTCAAACGCCACTTAAATGGTAATCATCCACAGAGCTTCATACTAAACAAAATAGTCTACTTCAGAGTTTGGTTCGGAGTTATTATTCACATTAGAATTTTGATCTACTCACCACCATTTCTAAATATTTCAGTACTGACCTTGATGCGCACATTTCTCATAGATCTAGTCTCATAGTCATATCATCACGTCTACAATTAGCCCTAAACTGATCATAACACTCCCTGTGTCCCCTCGGTCTGATTTCCCTATTAAATAGATGTCTTTTGGTAGATTGCAATCCTTAGATTATATAGACTGTTATCTAGACTAGCTTCATCTCATTTAGAAGATTTATCCACTGCGGCATGTAGATAGGACGAAGTCAAACACTGTGTTGAGGTAGATCTACCCGACCTACCCTCATATTTTGCCATTTTTTGGCGCTACCTTTACCTTTTATTGAATTTGATGAAACCTTTTTCTAAAAAAAAAATCAATTGTATCAATAGAAATGACTGATGGGAGAGGAAATATCATACCGTAATTCATATATTTGATCAAGTAATAGATATTAGATGCTAGAAATAGTTGTAGAGGGTGTCTTAATTATTTTTCAAGAATAACTGAGATCTAACACTAACAGTAACACTTAAATCGACCTAACTTAACCCTACCTTAAATCAAAGATCTATAATTAGCTATCGTTCCTTACTTCTTGGTTAAATCCCTCAAAGTTGAAGGGGCCAAACCCTAGACCTAGTGGCTAGTAGATTCTAGATCTAGGCCTAGATCTACAATTTATTTACAACAGGGATGTAAGTCGGGCTTGATGAAAAAGTCTGAAACCTTACAGTTAATGCCAAACTATATGATTATGAGTGTGCAAATCTCTGCTTGGACTGGTTGCCTGTGATTGGAGAGTGGAGCATGTTCACAGTTAAGTGACCAAATGATAAAAGAATTGTAAAATATAGTTATTCTCAATTCAAACAACATAATAAATGATAAATTTATAACCTACAACTCTTGCTCTTATAGGATTTTTTTTATCAAAGAAATTTTAGGAGTCATACTTGGAATTGCATTAATATCAACCAATCAGAGGCCAGTATTTATTCACTGCTCAGAAAGGTTTCAGACTATTCTGATAATCTGAGCTTAGTCTGAAGAAAGTCTGAACTGATTTTGATATTTACAAACTGTATTCAGAAGTTGATTATCAAGCCCATTGTCACTGTCAAACATGTCTTTGGATACTATTGAGATTTTGTCCATGTTTTGACCATATTTGATCAATTTTATGCCAGTTTCCTTAAGTCTAAAAAAATCTGAAATCAGACTAAAGTCTGAAAACTGACATCCCTGTTACAATGTTTAGCAAAACTTCGGGTCTCGTACATCTGGATCAATACTCTATATATTCCTTGTCCAGTACAGTTTCAAACCAAGTTAAATGAATGAGTCTAGACTCTAGGTGGGAGTTGGTCCTACACTTTCCATCTGCCTGCAGTGTAAACGACTAGCGTAGTTCAGCCAGCATCAACATCTTGAAGTAGAACATGATCAAGCTGAGGCAAGAGAAGATGTCGGAAAGGTAAGCCCCAAAGCAGGCTAGAATGCAGTTTACGTTCAAACTGTAAACTTTAGTCATAGTATACTGTTATTACGCTACCTTTAGAATCGTGATGTCCACTTGTGCATGTTGTCAAAGATGTTATTCTGTTTCCCTAGAAGGAATGTCTTGCTGTCCTAAGCTAAACACTTCCCCATTTTGGTGATTGAGGACAATTTTCGCTGGTATTTACTGAATAAATATAGAACGAAACAGTGTACACCGAAAACCAGCTAAGACCGTGAGGGAAATCCCCACCCGCGAGATCGAGGCATGGGGTTTCCCCTATTCTAAAAATAGAACATTGGGCGCAGCTGATGGCAGAACGTTAGAAGCAAAGTTGGTAAAAGTAGGCGTACCAAATGTACGGTTACTAGAGTAGAAACACTGTAACGTTTTCCCACAACAGAATATAATAATTAAGGTATAGTTAGTGCCAAACATTGTAGTCTATGTCTAGATCTAGATCTACTGTCGCGAAGTGCAATCTTGTTTGCTCTTTATGTTTATCCTCGGAACTCTCTCACGCTGTTCATACACAGAGAGATAGATCTATGCCCTGTTAGCCTTCCCTGCTACGTTAGTGGTGCCACTGGTGGCCTCGATGGTTTGGCTAAGAAATACATAACTCATGATAAGATGTTATGTATCGGGTAGGTCTATGTCTATGTGCTGTTGAACTGCAACAACTCTAAATTAGGCTAGACTTATCACTAAACTAAAGTAAAGATTGTGAGGACCTAACAAGATTGCACTTCTGTGTCTAGTGACGAGAAAACTACGTTATCAGCAATACCCACCAGACCACACTCGAGTCTTGAGCGACTTTTTGCAGCCTAATAACACTAATAAAACCAGTCTAGATTCAACAGCACCCAGCTGCATCTACCTATTGTTGACTCTGGGAAAAATAGATCTAGATCTATGATAATAATTAATGAACATTTGAGGACCGGTCTTAGCTAAGAGTAAGACCCAAGGACTCCGAGGCAACTCGAGCACCTGCTGACCAAGGTCAGCCCCAAAATGGGTCCCAGGAAGGTGCATTGAGGGCAGCCTAGCAGCAAACCCGATCCTCCAAGACATTAATGATTATGGAACAATAGATAACGGACACCCCCTACGTCTATTTGTGTAAGTCTATTCAAGCCTCATCACACAAAGCCACCGACAGTCCACGAAAACTCGCGAGTCCCCGAACAATCTTGAGGGCCCTCAAATCCTATCAAACCCCACATTTCTCGAGCACACACCAACAGCAGGCTAGGTGTTACGATAGACTTAAAGCAAGCAATATATTAATATTGTTCTAAGTGTGATGCCAGTCTCACACTTAAATTGCAAGTTCTAGAACATCAATAGATCTAATATTTAATATTAAAAAGAAATGCAACTTGATGCTTAAACTTGATGTAAAATCTTTAGGATACTTTCCACCCTATTTCTACAGGATGGCACGAGCTGAGCTATCGATATCAACGTTACACCATCTTTTAAACAGCATATCTCCACCACTTAAGCCCGGGGAATCACACAACAGACTATTTATCACTAAAGAATTGAGTATACTTGCGCCAACAAATAGCTATGATGAAGTTTATCCAGACATCTTCTTAGGGAACCAGTAAGTATTTGCGCTTGGAATATCATCTATTCATAGAACAATACTAGATCTAGGTCACGGCTCATTATACCATGCTGGAAATACGATGTTTGCAACGACAGAAAAGCGAAATAATATATTTCTTATCAATGACGAGCTCACAGGATCATGGTAATTCAAAAGATAACCTGAAAATAATCAATTATATTCTGTCTAATTTCACTAGCGCGGTCGTAAGAGGGCACATTACATGATGATATAACATCATGCAGGAACCCAACGGCTCGTATAGATCTTTATCTACATTATCATTCATCCCTGACCTGTTAATATATTATTATGTAGTCTGTAGACGTTATAGCAATCTAATCATTTTACCCTTCTGTTTTGACAGCCATTTTGCAAAAGATAAAGAGCAGCTGCGGAGATTAGGAGTTACACACATTATCAATTCAGCACAGGGAAAACGGTTTCACCAGGTTGACACAGACAGCGACTTCTACTCGGGTTTACGTAAGGACATTGTTTTAATATTTTACTTTATAAACTGTATGACTGGTGAAAGTAACTTCGCAAACAAAAGGTAAAAATTCAGCGGATATTTAGTAATCAATGTAAAGAAAAAGCGTATATGAAACCACTTTTATTAATAAATGTAGGCATACCGTTCATAAACTGTTTCTTAAACTGAACTTATTACTACAAGTAGCTTTGGAAAAGGGATCCACAAATCGGTAATCATCTGAAAATTGTATACAACCATTTTCACATCCATTGAGGGAATTTTACAAAACATGTATGTGCTTTCAAGTGTTGTAAACTGTAAATGTAGTTGCATTTTCAATGGGAAAATCAAACTTGTCTTCAGGTATAACCTTCCTGGGTATACGGGCCATGGATACAGCCAGCTTTAAGCTTCAGGAATACTTCACCGTGGCCGTCCAATTCATTGACGATGCACTCAAAAACGGCGGTAGGTACAAATAAATATTACATTTGAATGAAAACTATAAATATGGTGTGATATATCTGTGAATTTATTCTTTTTTTTAAAATAACACTATAATATACTTTACTAATAAATGTCCCATTATATACCTTACGTTCGATGGTTAAGTAAATTTCTGATTAACTCGAAGTTTATGAGAGAAGTGTGAGAAGTTTTAGTCCTACAACACGCGCATAGACATGTATAGTATTTTATGTATCGCCATGCCCGCGTTGTTGCTCTGCAGGCCGGGTGGCGGTGCACTGCTCGCAGGGCATGAGTCGGTCGGCTGCCCTGGTCCTCGCCTACCTGATGACCGTAGAGGGCCTTCACCTGGAGGACGCCGTGCGGGCCGTCAGGGCCAAAAGGGCCATCTACCCCAACGACGGCTTCCTGCGACAACTCATCGACCTGGACGCTGAACTCTTCCCACGGTGACAGAACGGTCTATCTGTTTGTCCAGATGTCAGTTTGACTTATATCCTTTACAGACTAGCCTCAAAATGCTGTTACAATGACAGTTCAAAGAAGGCATAATGCGCATTTTGGGGCTAGTCTGTGAAGGGTATTAGTGTTTGTTTGATATATAGATGTTTGATTAATAAGATGCATGTGATACATAGAATCGAGTTGAATTGGTAACCAATGTGAATCGAATTCAATATAGGTTAACGTGCCAATATTATGTTTGTCTTGACAAGGCACCGAAATGGCTTGTGTGTTATTGTTACAGCGAAATTTGAAGCTTATTGAACACAGAATACGGAAAAAGTGGTTGGACTTTGTGGAAATAGCTACGATGTGGCTTATACAACTATCTCCTTTCAACGTTAAGAGCGAGTGTAGAGTCTTATTATAAACGACGGGTGATACCCAACTTTGATTTGGATAGATTCACATGTTAAATGCCGAAGTTCTTTCAATAGGTAATGTCTAACAATTACCATTCATATTTACAAATAATGTCAATCTTATATTTAAATATGGTGCTTGATACTCGTATAATATACATAGGTAACTTAAAATTCAATTCCTTATGTAGTGTTTTCGAAATGTTGAATGACGTAGAATTAGACTTCCGAACCGGAATATTCTGAACGAATTTATTGGAAAATGCTCTAAAGGGCAGGTAAGATTCAACTTAGATGTGCAATTCAGACCATGCACTCTAGTCATCTTTTACATATTTTCAAAGTATTAAACATTTTACTGCACAGTTTTGTACTTGTATAATAAAACAATGTCGAATAAAAGTACAAAGAACGCAAATGATACATGTTTTAAATGTATTGAGTTTATTTATGTCGAATGAGCGCACACATTCCAACAAGACATGATGTACAAAGTCATACTTACAAAGTTTGCGCAACTCTTTACAAGAGGTCGCCAGAAGTATTTGTTTTAAGTAGGACTGGCGACCTAACACAAGGTAAAGCGACTGAACTACGACAGAGAGCGCTGAACACATACCTAGTTAGTGGGAGGGAGAGAGTCCATTCTGGTCCGACATTTCCGAAGCCTTAGACACACAAAACTGTGACAAACACTGAGTACAAATGGAATATTATTTTGCTTTCGAGAGAGTATAAGAACAATCTCAGGCGCTAATATAACTTCTTCAATTCTTGTTTAATTAAACCCTTAAGAACTAGAACTATGTACAGAGTGATATTACTATGCAAGTCAAACTTATTCACTTTTATTCTTAATTTCATATGGAAATAATTCAGAGTTCATTGGTGATATTTATAAACCTACCCCCATGTAATTTGGATTTGTTGGAGTGATATCATTATAAGTTTGTGGCGCCAACGATAATCAGTAACAAGGCCACCAAATGGAAACGTCTAAATGTAAGACGCTGTTCTTTTTTGTCGTGAATCCCTGATTGACTGCATAATTAGACGAGAGACGTTGGAAATAGTTGAAAGTTCTTCGCCATGTGTTTGTAAAACAAGCGGTGACGTATACTTATCAAGAACTCTGACTATATTTTTGGTTATAATCTGCTTCGCGGTAGACTCAAGCGGTGTCCGCACAATGCTCAATAATAATAACAACAAATTAATGACGGTAAACACAACTGGCACACATAATTTAACGTCACCTCACGCCTGTACAAAGGTTATAATCACTACGTGTGACCGCTGTCATTACGTGGACTAGACCGGTTGTCATCGTTCCCTGATTATAGCTTTAGTGGTATGCAATAATGTCATGTTCTTTGGGTGGGTCTTCGGACACACTCGTCTTTATTATCATTATAATGTGCGCTGCCTAAAAATGTCTGCATAACTGAACCAATCACAAACTATAGCAAAAGCCGAAGCTCCATTGATTATACCTACTTCCTATACTAGCCTAATTAAGACTACAACTAGTTGAATTTCTCAAAATGTACAAATTCATATTGAGTTCTATTTCGGCAGACATTGGAGATAATTATTATGCTGTATAAACACATTTACTGTTGAATATCTCGAGTAAATTGTAAAAATAATTATGCTGGAAATCAGGTAGTAGTGCGGCCACATTCACAAAACGTCATTAACAAGTTAAACGAACCAGATCACTAACACTGGTAAGGAGATGCCAAATTCTGGTCGTCTCATATACACCAGAACTGTTATAATAATGGCACAATAATATAAATCAAACATGGAGCACCAGTCAGACACGCACAGTATGTCGCAATACTTCTCAACCCCAGACCCAAATATGAAAAAGAAATAACCGAAAAATATGAATTTCACATTAATCAACGAATTCCATATAATAGATCCGACTTACCCTTATTAAATTGTAAATTTCAATTATATAAGTTTCATAAAAAGCCTTGAACATCATCATTTCATAATTTAATTAATTTCACATAATATCCCCATTCTGATGTCAACCCAAAACATCAATTCAGCAACAAAGAAACAACAGTTACTGTATATCTACTTACATTTTGAGTACAACAACAATAATTGCGAACAGAGGCAAGGCAATGCGCACGACATTGCTTCGGCACCGTTTCCCTTTTTTTAACAACAAAAAGGAAATAAATACAAATACTATCAGGACAATAACTGACCGCGTATTATAGAAGCAGATGTATCTTTGGTACACATTTTTCTCTCTTAGGACATACACCTTTATGTATATATACACGTATGTAATCATTCAGACGTTCACAACGTTGGCCTCTTCTGGAAGAACATGTATACAATACATGGCTTTTTCTCTCTACACACAACAGCCGTTTATCTCTAGCACTGCAGACAATTCTTTTTTGGTCAAATAATTCATGCTCCCGGTGAAAATATAATGTAGGCGAAGATTACATTTTTTGTCTCATAATATCATGGACGACACAGAATGGACCCTCGGCTAATCTTTTGTGTGCTTTTGGGCGGGGAGTTTCTACCACAGCTGAATCTGATTTCAACAATAAATAATTGGGATGGACGTAGAAATGATAATACAAGCAATGTAAGGGAAGAGGAAGAAGAGAGTTGGTGATTTTGGAGTCGAATCACCAATTTGGTACGCATCCGCCTACAGCAACAGGCTCAGGCAGTTTTAACACGTTTAGAGATGGGACGCGAGCTGCTCGTAGTGACTGGGGTAAAGCGAGATGCTCGCCCAGCACGTATAAGGGGAGCACGCTGTCTTATGCGCTCACATTACAAAGTACACTTATTGACCAGACTGAGTCGATAAGCCATGTATACCACTCTACCGTAAAGAGTGCACGTGCAGCCGCGACATGTATCTGAACCTTTCGTAATTCACACTTGATGGAACTTATTTATTTTTTGCAAGGATAAAATATGATTGCAATTCAATATTATATGTGTAATAGATTGATCAGCATGTATTAACTCTCTTGATACAATATATCACTGCATTCTCATATAATATGCTTCCTTGCCACTGCTCGCTGTGGCCTTTTGATCGCGTGATCAATGAATAGTCCGATACAACATAGCACCAACAAAAAAAGCTGCACAGAGTTCTTCATCCTTTCTTCGCGGCGTACAAGCTTGACTGGTTCCAAACTGCAGTTGAACACCAGTACGACCCCTGTTGGACACCAGTTGAACACCAGTTGATTATAAAAGGTTTCAGTGTACGACATGTGCACGGTGCAGATAGTCCATGTTTATGGCCTGCCAGTTTTTGTTTCAATTTGATGAGATATCAGGGCCATTATTATCAGTATAATACACGTGTGAATAGATCCACTCATCTCCTCAGAGAAGCAGCTGAATAAAAAAGAACACGAAGCGTACTGAAACTAAGAACAGACGTGTGCGTGTTGGATAGAGAGTCTTCACTGGTACATTGTTCTCCATAGAACACATAGAAGGGAGGGGGTATGTATGATGACTAGACCACAACAGAAACAGTTATCCCCGCAGATTTGTTCCATAGTGTATAAGGTGGGGGACTTGTTCAACAACACACTCAACCTTGTGGCGATGAGTTTTCAACTCGACTCACTTCCATATGATATATATCTGTATGTGTATATATAGAGAGCAGTTGTTATCGGCAGTTATTTAAAGCGGATTGAGTGCGTGCCCATTTCCCAACAGTTACATATATCATATAGTTAGTAGGGGGGCACCTTGATTCACACACACCCCAGCTCAGATACAACACTTAGCGCACTCTCCCTTTCTCGCGTTTAAATACATTCTCTGATCACAATTCATAGTTCTGTAAATTTTTTGAGACAGACAAGCCTAATATATTTTTACGTAAGCGCCAACCACTGGAGCATTTCCAAATGTGCTGCCATCGAATGATTCATGTTGGCCTTAGGAGAACGATGGCACTTTTATGTTCTAGAAATGACGAGGCGCGAGTGGTGATTGTGTTTTTTACCTCTTGGTGGGATAATACGAGTCAAATGACGCATCCATGAATACTGAGCATCACTCAAATCAGCGGCTTCTACGGACTCGGAAAGTAAAGAGCAACTACTAACTCGCTTACTGGTGATCTGTCGTTAATAACTAAGCATCATCTTGCCACGTTCTGGCTACAAAAATAAGTCTACCGTCTCGTACTTTATGGGAAGTGCTCGTCTCTTTATACTCGATCCAATAACAAATATACAAATACTACAAAGTGGAGGGCCTCAGAGCCCTCCCTACCACAGGATGATGATTGAGTCACTTGTATTCGTGTCCATCCTTTTCTCTTCGGACATGCAGACAGATAGGGGTGTGTTTATTATTATAGGTATATCTCACATATAAGTGGCTACTACATTCAGTCCGCAGGTACACAGTAGTATATGCTTTGTACACTTCCTCCTCCACTATGAGCTTGGTGAATGCGCCTCCAGACAGTTTCTGGTAATCTACTTTAATCTAGGCTCCCTCTGCTAAAAGAGAGACCCTCATCAAGTATTCATTTTTGTCTTCTTTTTTTGAGAAACAGAACTTTCAGACGCTGCAGAGAGGAGGCTGGAAGTCCGATAGGTGTCGCTGCCGTCTTGGAATCAATCAGAGAAGTTTGTAGGAGAGAATACGGGGAGACGGCCTTTGGGACAATCAATGCAGAATGGTCAACGTCTGTTTAATAGGGGACAGAGGAGTTACTTACTTACAGAAGATCAAGTCTTTGGAATGGTCCAGCTGGGCAGTCGGAACACACACAAAAAATACAAGACTGCCAAAATGCATTGTTCGATTTTTGATTTCTCTTTTGATTGATGATCGGTCAGGAGGCCTTTTTTTGTATTAGTGCTGAATGCTGACGCCTTATTTTTTTTACAGACTGAGACAAGTTCGATTCAGTGAGCGTGGAGAGATGCTGTTGGACCTAGAGTCAGAGTATGAACGTAATGGAATTAGTTCTGTGTCATCCCAATGCCACTCTTAAACGGGCTTAGATCTACCACATGAGTTTTTTTTACTGCCGAACCAAACATAGGCGAGTTATTGTCCTTTGGCTCAGGCAGGTTCAAGGTGCACAAATTGTGCTTAGGTCAGCACAACCTCCGGCCTCTTTGTAAACCGTCCTCAGAGGACGTGACGACCTCCGCGGACGACGTGGCGACGTCCTCAGTAGAAGTGACGACGTCCTCAGAAGATAAGTCCTTCGGCGACGTTAAGACGTCCTGAGAATACGAGAACGTGTTCTCAGGAGCGGAACATCATCCTCAGAAGGTGCGACATCGTCATCATCATCCTAAAGAACGCGACATCGTCCTCAGAAGACGCGACAACGTCCTCGGACGACTTCCTTGGAGGACGAGGCGATACGGACGACGCCCACTACACTTGAGATCGGTCCACATTCTCTTACTCTTTCAGGGACTCGCGCCAGTTTTGTTTTAGTCATTACCTTGCCCCATGGCGGAGCTGATCCAGTGCGGACCTGATCAACCATCCCATGGGCCGCAAGGAGGGAACGGCGTCTTCACAAGTCGCCCGGTCTCCTGTCCACTAACTCATCAATAACGCGGCAGCACACTACACAAGACCCAAAGGACTTGTCATTGTCTTTCTTATTCAGATGAAATGTGGAAAAAATGGGGATGATGAAAATTAAAAAAAAAAAAATCCCCAAGTGAGACAAAAAGTCAGTCAGCCGGCCGGCCCGGGCCCTCCACACCACCCCCTCGGATCCCTCTGTCCGGGGGGTGGTGCGTCGCCAAACTCCCACTCGTCAACATGCTTTCACGTACATCCACAGAAGTACTACGTATGATTGGTTGGTTTCCTTATTATTGCACAGTGCCTTTTTCTTGGTTGGGTATAAGAAAAACACTAGGCTGTAGTCCGCCTGCTCACTCGTCCTCGCTCTCACCCCCGCCGTACATGTCGGCCAGTTTGGTGAAGCGTGGACCCCAGTCATTTAGGTGGTCCCATTCCTGTTCATGTTGAGAGTTTGTGGAGGCTAGCGAGCTGAGCGAGCCCGCCGTGCTGCCCGCCCCCTCGTAGGCGTACTCCCGTACGCTGTCGTGAGGGGGCGCTGTCGGGTCGGCGTCCGCGTCCTCCAGTCGCCGGTTTATAAAGTCGCCCACGTCAGGCTGCTCCCCCGGTGGGGCTGCAAGTCGGAGAAACAAAACAGAAATAAGATTGTTTTCAAATTATGTGTGAACTGCGGTGCAATCATGCATATTGAAGACACGCACGTTTACATGAAATTTCTATGTATATATGAAAATTTGTTTTCCTTTCAGAGGAATATATTTTTTCACACCCTTCGTTTATTTCCCTCGCTTCATTTTTGACCATGTTGATGTTGAATTGATATCTAAAAAACAATTAATTTAGTTAATGATATCACGGAATTTTGACGCATGTGTCAGCATTTGAAAGCAAAAAGCCGTATTTCCGTTATTTTTTTATTCTTTATCTAACTGATCATAGACACAGTCTACTTTTTATGGAACTCACGAAAACCTGGGACGCTTGGTACTAAGACGACTACTAATTACCGGTAGTGTAAGTCTGAGGAGGTACTCACGTCTGTAGTAGGGCCGCGGTTGGGCCTGCGGCCGCTCCTCTACGGGAGGTTTCTTCAGAATATTGGGAGGATTATCCTCTATAGGCTTTTTGAGACGGTTGATATCATAAGCATCTTGATCTTCTTCCCCTGTAACAGATACATAATACATGTCGTCAAAAATCCCAAGACCACATACGTAAACATAATACTGAATACATCTAAAAAAATATTTTCATTACCAAAAAAGAATTCTATCCTAATTAACTTATAAAATATTTAAAATTACTGGCAAATACAGACTACAGTTTCTTTTATAGGTAAACAATATTTTATTTGGGAAATACACATTTTCGCTGCTCTCTTTGACACAATCTGTAATGTCTTATGAGAGTGCGCTCACTCACCGACGCCCTCCTCGTCGTAATGTATAATGTTCTCCCTCACGTCGTCGTCAGGGTCCATGGCGACGACCAGTTGGTTGGGTCTCCGCCGCCGGCTGTACACGATGAACAGCAGCACTAACACTGAAGGAAGAACAACGACCAATGTTATTGGGTTAAATTTATAAACTGTATGGAGAAAGGGGTAGTACTTAAGGCGTGGTAATTTGGAGGTTTGGGATTATCTTGTCAATAACATTTCATACACTGAAACTCCTTATAGCACGTGGGAAGTGTGGGAAGAATGTCTTTACAAAGGGTAAGTAATATATCCATTTTATCTAGAAACATAGATTCTTTTCCTGATAAGGATGTACCTATATTCTGATACAGTGACCGCATTTAATGGGGCTGTTAAAAGATTGTCTCTTGGCTTCTTAATACCGGTAGTACCCAAAAATGAAAATATTAATAAAACGAATTGAAATTCTCCAGGAAATAAATGCGTTACAAATACATGGACCACCACATTTATAGAATGAGCTGCTCTCTCTAGCCCCACCCCTACACCCCTGAGCTACTCACATAGGACGACCATGACGCAGATGACGATGGCGAAGATGGCGCCTGTACTCATGTAGGCCACGTAGGCCTGCTCCTTGGCCGAGCAGAGCGCGCCCGTCCAGCCAGGGTCGCAGGAACAGAGGAAGCCGTCCCGCTGGTCGATACACTCGCCATGCATGCACGGCCGCTCCTGACACTCGTCCACGTTCACACACACCTCCTCCGTGTAGACGAGCACCTGACCCTTTGGACACCTATGGGAAAGACAAATGAATTCCGTTATATATTTTTTTCTTCAAATTTCAAGCAGGACCCTGAATATCCGACTAACTATTGTCCAACGTTTATATGTGACTTGGTTTAAGAAGAATACAGTTCTTCAACTTCCAAATTTCTGTACATGAACAAACTTTACTTACGAGACGAACCAAGCCGGTGTAGAAAAAGTTTCCAACTTAACATTTTTATTTGGTAACTTACTAATTCCTCAAGTCTTATCCTTGAGGAATTAAGTATCCTAGTCAAATGAACTGAAGAATATACTTTCATGAAAAGACTGGCCTTTTGGTAAAACCATACATATCTTACAGTCAAATTAAAAAAAAAAATCGGTTAATTTAATATCATTTTTAAATTGCCTTTGACATACCTGCACTCGGCGTAGCGCCACAGGTTGGTACAGATGAGTGGTAGTCGACACGTGATGGACATGCAGGCCTCAGACACGCAGTTGTCGGTGATACTCGACCAGCGCTTGAGGTCGGCCGCTGCACTCAGGTGGTTGTCGTGTCGGTCCATGGGTAGCCACTCGCCGTTATAGCGGATGTCGTTCACACAACCTGAAAGTGGGAATAGATAATTTTATATCAGGTCTTTGGTCATTTAAGGGGTCGTTTCAAAATGATATTGTCATAATCTAAATTTGAGAAATCACATGTGCAAAATATATCGTGTAACCAAAAATAAACAAAAATTCTTTTTGGTTAACTGATTTGCAATTTTTAAGTTGAGAAAGGTGGACAACTTTCTATATTTCTATTCGATTAAGTTGAAGTATATTACAGTATAGGAGGCAAATCATGCAAAAGCACGTGGTCGGTGGATAATCCGATAACGAGAGAAATCCGACAACCTAATACTTATTGAAATATTCAAAATAGAAACTCACTATCTCTGAAGTCATAGTCGACGATGGCCGGGGCCTGGGAGGAGGGGAACTTGACGTCCCCTCCGGCGTAGAACTGGCGCTTGGCCACCCGGATCTGTAGGTGGCCGCCGTTACTGCCCAGCGACACGTTGTAGAAGCGGCCCTCTCCGCCGTCCAGCTTGAGGGTGGCGGCCTTGCCCATACGGTCCACGTAGACCGTGTGCCACTGGCCGTCGGACACATTGACGTGGGACAGAACCACCATCTCCTCTCCACTGCCCAGGTTGTAGCGGAACCGCACCTTCTGGTCTTTGATCTGGAAAATAGTTTGGGTTAGGATTTGGTAACATCTTATCAGGTTATGATATCTTTTGGAGTAAGTGAGTATCCAGTGTTTTATGCTGTACCAAAATCTAAGGTCATTTTCAGGTCGAAAACAAGTTTGGACCTTTTCATTCTTGGACGAAAACAAGTTTGGACTTGTTCAGTCTGGGGGTGACCAGATTTACGAATTAAATTAGGAAATCTTTATTTTGAAAAGTTTATTTGTTACTATTACACTAAAGCTCTTACTTAAGTTCCATTTATTACACAGTATATATTATTATGCATTTGGATATTATATCCAAAAATCGTTTCGGAGGCTTAATGTTGCCTTCTATCTTGAAAAAAGAGGCAAGGAATCTTTATTGTTTCTTAAATGACCATATTACGAGGTTCCCACAAATATTACCTTCAGAAATTAGAATCGAGAAAAGACTTTCAAGACCACATTACAGTTACAGTTTCAAAGAAATATCCTACCTCGAGGACCATGTACTCCGACTTTTGCATGTTCTGGACCCGGAATAGTAGGCCCATCTCCTGGCGGGTCCGGAACATGAGCTGGAGTTCGGTGTGGTGAGCGCGCCGCTCGAGCTGCTCGTAGAAGCGCTCCTTGAAGTCCCACTCGATGAAGCTCCTCTCCTTGAAATCCTTCACAGGGGTGGCTGGAGTAGAAGACAGAGAGGTCAGAGGTCAATATTTGACTGAAACTTATGTCTAAAGGATTGATTCATTGATACTACGGACTTATGTGAAGGTGTAAGCGTTCAATTTGGTAAGTCATGCGCAGGTTTGACCAATGAGTGCTGGTAACTTGAACTTTAGATGTTTGTTCGTCAAAAGTAGAAGATACATGTACTTGTATTTTTTTCAATCACATATAAACTCTTAAAATCAATGAATCTTTTACCAAGTGTACTGAAAGAGCGAGCAAAACTCAATGTATTATTTTGTTCTTTCTTTCCCCCAAAGAATACTTATCAAAATACAAATGTGGAAGAGTATCAGAGTGATAAAAAGTTGAAGAATATAAAATATTTTCAAAGCTTATTGATAAGTTGATACGAAAACAGTAATAAAGTTTAGAAACGTACAGAATCCGCAGCGCTGTCCTCTGGAGCCCGGGCTACACACACAGCGGAACTCTCCCCTGTTGAAGGTGCCCAGGCAGGTGCTGTTGATGCCACACTTGGGGCCGTCCACGTCGTTGGCCCCACAGACCATGTCCTCCCGGGGACACCCGTCCTCCGAGTTCATCTGTTCACCCACGTTTCCGATGTGCAGGTCGTATAACTAGGGAGAAGAGGTTAAAGTAGGATTACCATAGGTTTAGATAGTCTTTTTGTGTGTGTGTGTCAAATTTAACACTTCTTAGCCCCTCGGTTTTTTTAAAAATGCCTCTTTTCGAGAAATTAGTAAAACTCCAAATACGTACACCAGTTACACTTCTCCAACCCGTTCTCCCGTGTCTCATTCTAAGGTTCCCTCAAACATGTATATGATTCCATGTACCTTCTCTCTAAATTCGCATTACACAAATGGAGGCATGTTTCTGTCCAAACTTAAAAGCATAGCGCTTCGGGATCTACTGACTACAATAGCACTGACATAAGTATTCCTTCTCTTCCTCCGCCAAATTATGAAAATGATAAATAAAACCCTGCAATGATCGAATGAAGATCAATGAAACAGATGACCTACAATACAACAAGCCATTATACCACTTTGCTAGCATCATCTCCCATAGAAGTGTAAGTTTCTTACCTCTCCGTTGTGCATGAGGTTCTTGATACAGCCGTCCAGGCCCTGCTGCAGCACGTTGTCGGGGAAGGCGGTGTTGGGGTTGGACCGGCCGCCCAGCTGCAGCGGGGTGTTAATGTTCAGGTACTTGTTGTTGCCCGGAGTCTGCTTCTCGGCCTCGCATGGAGCCCTGTCCTCCATCGAGGTCTGGTCGTTCTCGTTCTCATGACGTACTGCTGTGAGACACTCGTCCACTGTGAGGCGCACCCACTGTAATGAATTACACAATGACTTAAATGTTTTTGAAGTTTCCTACTATTATATTGCCACGATAAATTTTTTTTTTTCGAATCACGAGTTCTAAGTGCTTTGGTGAAAACAGTCCTAAATGCCTAATTAAGAAAAACGCCTTTTTTGAAAAAATATATTTTGATCACTGACAAGTAAATACATGGTTATGATTTACCCCAGTATTATTCTCTAACCTAAAATTGTCTAGAGCCTTATATTCATGACTTTCAGTAATACCCTTAAAGGGCCTCCTCATGTATAATTGTTCAGAGTATACTCACCTTTCCTTCCCTGAGGATGTCTATCCGATGCCATCTCCCATCATTCAACTTGTGCATGCGCAGCTGACCCCTGCTGTCGCGCCCATCTATGACGAGCTTGGCCTCACCCGACCCATGGTTAATCCGTAAGACAGGGTAGCCGCCTCTCAGCTCTAGCAGTAGGAAGTCTTGGTCTTCGTGGGCCTCCAGGTGGCGTACGGGCCCGTTGTAGAGGATCACACCGTCCTGTACGCGTGTAATGAACTCGAGCGATGTATGGCTGTCTTCGCACTGGGCGAGCGGTTTGTACCAGGCCCAGCCCGAGCCGGTGAACGAGTGGTGGGTCTGTTGGCACCGGGGGCCGTCAAAGCCAGGCGGGCACTGGCACCTGGTAGTGGGGGAAAGAAGAGGTGGATATTAGAATGTAGGATGAATGGTTTAACGTTAATTTGTATCGGGGTCTTTTTGGGAGAACAGTTTCATAAAAGGATTTGTTTAAGGTAGGGGCTGAAAACAGGAGTCATATTTTAAGATTAGAAAAACAATGAGTGAATTACTGGGTTTTGTTAATGTTGCGAAATACATAATCCACAAACGGAAAGGAAAAATTTTCTAAGCAGACCTAAACCACTCAAGTCAAAAATCTCTTGTTAACTTACACAATATCGTAGACGCGCTGGTGACAAGAGCCTCCGTTGAAGCAGCTGTCGGGGCGACACTTGGTGTCTGCACTGATGGCGCTGAACGACCGGGCCGCGCACTCACACTTAGCCTTGATGTAGGCCGTAACCCCTATCAGAGATGTCCCATTGGTGTTGACCAGCAGCGGGTCGCTGGTGGTGATGAGTTTGTTGGCACAGCCGCCTGCCTCACACCGCTCCTTCAGACACTCATCGATAGGCACCATGGCGATCTTGATGCCAAGCGCCTCTTCAAACTGAAAAGATTGCTCATGTTTAATAATATTATTTTTCTGTTGAATGTTTGAAAAGAAAACGTACTTATGGACAAGCTCCAAACGGGTTTATTGAATCCTATCTCTCATCACTCATCAGCTAAATAGTGCATGGATATTTGTTTATATATTTTCGATTTAATCATCTTTATACATTGTACTTATGAATTCCACGCAAAAAACAAAATTGTACAATAATTAGAAGGAACAATGTGCTGGTATAGGATCTCATGAACCTACATCGCTAAGAGCAAAATTTAGAAACTTTAGTCGGGAGTCAAATCCAGATACTCTAATTTAACAAAGAAAAAAGAATCCCTCGAGCTGGCCAGTCAACTCACCTGGTCCTTGTTCTGGTTGACGAGCCCGTCCAGCCGGGCGGGGCGGTAGTAGGGTGAGCCGTGGGCTGCAAAGCGCACGTCGGTGGTCCGGGGCAGGGTGGGGTGGTTCATCACGGTGAACACGTGCACGTTACCCACCGGTACGCCCAGCTTCTGCGCGATCATCTCCTGGAACTTGTCGTACTTACTCTTCTGGTAGTCCTGGAGCCCCGGACCGTTCTTTACACGGTGGACAAACTCCTCTGCGGTTATGTCTGTAGGGCGAAAATGTTGATTTAGGTAACAGAAATGCTTGAAGTTCCACAAATTTCTACTACATCAAAAGCGCAGCTGGTAGTCAATTAATTTCCCAACAATTGTGACTAGCCATTTGTTTTTTTTATGCATTTAAATATGCAAAAACATAATACACTCTGCCATGGAAGACCAGGTATGATGAGCTTAATGTACAAACAGAAAAAAAAAGATTATGTATATTTTAAAAGAAATTTCCTTTCTAACACGTATCCCACTGCAGCAAATCTTAGCTCTGATGGACATCATCTTGTGTGACCTACATCTAGTCTTTGGCAGTACTTACTCTGGACATCTTTGGCAGTACTTACCCTGGATTCTGAGATATTGACATTTTTTTTTTAAATGAGCAGAGCTTTATTTCTCATAAGCTTTACAGAGCATGCCTTGTAACAATCTACTTCAAGATACAGACATTCTTAACAGACACTGCGCACCAACCCCACCCTCACAATATTACAACACTCAGGAACCCACAATTTAAATCCCCCAGTACCCACCTGTTAGTCTGACGGAGCCTGAGTTGAAGACGGCGTCGTCGTTGATCTCGCGGACCTTGACGGTGACGGAGGACACCACGTTACGCTTCCACTCGCGGTCGTAGACGTTGACCTGGAAGGTGTAGTCGCCCTCCCGTATGCCGCCCTTCATCACCAGCTCCCCGGTCTCCTTGTCCAGACTGAAAGGTGAAATCAAACTTTGTTAGCATTATATCTAAGTTCTTTTAACTCACACTTAAAATATGGGCGGATGGGAAGTTTGTTAATCATCTTCCTAACTGAGGTTCCTTGGTGAAAATGACTAAGTGTTTTATAGAATTTTGTGTTTAATTAAGAGGAAATTTGTTGTTGTAAACCTACTATACATTTAATGACATACTATCACAGGGTAAATGTACTAAAAACGCAACTTATTATCAAGTTACACCAACAAGCAGATACAAATTCTTTTCAGTATAAATCTTACTCATGTCCCTTCTACTACATAAATACACACGTTATACATGGAAAAATTGACTGCCAGTGTTCTGTACCAATATAATATGAAAGTAATATTCTATAAGCACTGCCATCACATAATCAATTCGTAAAATGAGAGTACCTGAAGAAGCGAGCCGCCTCCCCGCTGAAGAAGCTGAACTCCTTATCACTGACGTCCCAGTCATCCGGGTCCTCGGCGTACACGTTACCCAGCGGCGCGTTCAGAAACTCGCCTGAAAAAAGAATAAAGATACTTCTTATTATCCCTGTCGTATTTTGGAAAACCACAGTATGTATACATTTACTGGTCTGAAAATGTACTGATTTGTGTAGACTAGAGTCGCTGAGATGTGTTAAACTGTTTTTTTTCTTCTGACGAGACTATCATTTAATTGCAAACGACTGCTATAGTTAATATGCAGCTTTGTTTTGATTGTATCAAAACTACGTTATTATGTGTTTTTTCCTCTCTGACTTACAAGAAAGCAGGGAGAAGGCAGGTGCAAATTTCCACATGAGTATGTATTCAAAAGAATAGTTTAGATCTCAACGACAAAGCAGTAAGCACTTAGTTTCCGTCGTCCTTATAGTATATAAGTCACTAAAAATATAATCTATTTCTCTTTTTATCTCACAGCATCATGTCAGATAAGATAATAAGTTACTATCCACGGCAATCTTTGCATCTGACTGAGCCACACATTTACATGTGCTTTGCTATTCTAGTCTGTAATACTCTTTTCAGGACAAGACATCAGACAAGATCTTTCTCAATTTTAGTGAATGTGGACTCTTTACCGACCATTACAGTATATGTGAGAAACAGTGGTGATACAGCCGGAGAGTCACGTTTTAATGAGTTACTCACATGTTATAATGAGTTACTCATGTATTGTGATGAGTTACTCATGTGTTGTAATGAGTTACACACAAATGCTCATTCGAGCAGTGAGGACCACACCCCACGTATGATACACGAACATCTATCGCCTACACAGAAAAGTATGGTAACCTCTCCCATTCACATAGCTTACCTCGAAATAATAATTACAACAATCCCATTCAAATAAAGCCTTTAGAATATACCGTACATAAATGTAGTGAATATATACATGCATAAATATCGTAGTTTTAACAGAACTTCAAATTTGAACATTTAAATGTAAAAATGTCTAAAGAAGAAACTCATCGATGATTAACGACTTAGGATATTCAGCAAATCGCACCTATGAAAGCAATCGTTTTTTATACATGAAATGCAAGAATGATACTTATCAATTAAAAGAGTATGTATTTGACACACTACATCAAACAAATGGCTGGAACATTAAGGCATAACAAACGGATGGCAACAAAACATAGGAATATCAAGGTGCACACACTTTTAGGACGGTTTTAAAAAGGGTTTTATGTCAAATTCAGTACATATCATCAATGTATTAAGCAAATATCTGAAAATAAGAATCCAAGTTCTAGGAAAATTTAAAGAATTAAACCAAATATTATTTATTCACGTGGTTAGTACATAAGTTATATTTTCCACTTCATAACACCTAGTTAATTTATAAGATTTTGAATTTTTGATAGAATATTATCTGAAGAGAAAATAGAACAAATAGATGTTTGTGTGGGCACCCTGTAATCTGTAATTAACTAAACAGAGGAGGAAAAAAGGAGGTCATTAAGACATTTAAACGACAAATAAAAGGTAAATAAAGGAGAGCGAGGAGAAGCCAAGCGGCCGACTACTCTACTCACCGGTCCACCCTGATGGGGTCAAAGGGAAGGAGACACAAGCAGAGTGCAATGGTCAGAACGGTCAAGGTTAGTTCAAACAATGTCCACGAGGGGGAGTATCGTCACCGCCGCCCCACCTGGTGGAGATTGTGCACACTACTACACCAGTATTACTACTACAGCTATGTATATCTAGATATATATGTATACGGCTAGGTCACAACAATCTTGTATTGTGCAGTGCTATATTATGAAAGTTATGCAATTTGTTACTGCATAAATAGAGTAATAAATGTGTGAGGTAAAGTTCTTAGATGTATGTTGGAAATATTCTACTATATGATTTTACTGCATCTCAATTAGTTGTATTAGAGAGCAAGGTTCTACATTCTACAGAGAAAATCCAGGTGAATTGCACATGTTATGAATCTTGATAACACCAACATGTGATTTGTGTACGAGGAGTGTATTGGTCAACCACAACAAAGACTGCAATATGTTGGTGAGGGAGCTACATATTAGTTCAAGTACGTCCACGTCTTATCTATAGGTATACCACTGTGGGTATGAGTACAGACGTAGGAAATAACATCTAATGTACAGGTGGGAACTGTTATCTGTGTTATCTAAATAAATCTGCATTTTAATATGTAAGTTCATAGACACAAACACAAATGTGAGTGAGTATGTTAGGTCTCGGGGACAAAATTTAGTCATGGATTGATTCTTCAACATGGTGCGGTCAATCCAAAACGCATTCAAATTACACAACCACTCCCTCACATCTTGATGGGAATTCAGTGCAATACGCCAACAACCTACGTGCCCCCGGTGGGTCACTACTTAAAACAAAGAACATTTGCTACGTACCTTTGTAGTTGTAGACGAAGATGTTCTTGTGACCCGGGCTGTGCTTGTTGTCGTTGCGGTCGCCGATGGTGATGGTGAGCGTGTTGGTGCCGCTGATCATGGGCTTCCCACTGTCCCTCATGATGATGGGCATGTAGTAGTACTTTCGGTCCTCCCGGTTAAACGACCGTTTGGTGGTGACTATGCCCGAACCCTGGCCATTCATTCCCCCTCCTGCCAAGACGACAACAATTTGGTTAGTACATGAGTAGTTGTTATAGTTTCGGATTCTGTCCAGAAACCTCTCGTGTTCTCTTAATCAATATTAAACTTCCATGTAAGTCCACCACATTTTCCCCTATTCTTAAAATCAAATTTGACTTTTAATCAATCTTTTACTCCGCAGTTGATTTCGACGTAGTTTCATGACAGCTGCACCTTTCCACGGCTTTCTCAAATACCATTGAAAGTGGCATATAAACTGAGAGTTCAATACAAGAATCTCATTCCAAAAACATTCAATTTTGTACAATCATTATTTTATTGGATATGTAATTCTAAGTTTTATCATTGCTCCAACTTTTCGTCTAAGATGTTCATGTTAAATTTACTGATGTGCTGTGTTATTTAAGAAAGGTTATTTCAATAGTAAATTGAGCGGGGCGCCACCTGGTGTGAGCGCGGTGAGTTAATGAGTTGCTCGGTGTACCTGGAGTGACCTGGAGGTGCTCGCAGTAAGGTGCTGGAGAAAGCTCTCAGGTTTAGAGACTAGCAGTACCATTATAACACGTGTGTAGAGCTTAAATCTAGCACAACCGACAAATCACACACTCACTGTGTACACTATTAAAGGTCTAGAATGTTTTTTTTAATATTTTTTTTAATATTTTTTTTTATAGAAATAGGCCCTTTTATTGTATAACATTTTTTTCCAGTTGATTTTTCTTCTGAAACTAAGAATATTATCAAAATTAAAACTGGGTCTAAAGCATGGGAGTTACCAAAATGCAACTGGCATCTGAAAAGGCGAAAAACGGCCAACGGATGGCATGCCAGACAACAGTAGCATAGCCACATTGACAATTATAATTTCTTATCGACAGGTACAATGTCAACATTGTTAAAATAAGCAAATGTTTAAAAGATGCACTTTAGGCCCAGCCCACCCTTCAAATCAATGTCTATCGATTAAATTAAAGAAAACTTCTGTGGAAAAGATAGAGGTCTAGTTTTAACATGAAGTATCTATGACACAAAAGGTGCAGGTTGCAGATTACCACTCGAGTATTACACTGTCTAGATCTGTTGCCAGTTAATCAGAAAACGACGATTGGAAAGCTCCACTTATCGACTAGTACCAAAATATGTACAATGAGAAACTGACAGTGTGCTTTTAAAACACTACGTATGACGGACACAACTCGACACCTTATCATGTAGTACGGCTGTCTCTATGTAATCACCCAACTTGACCAATCTAAAAGATATCCACGTTTTCAGTTGGTCAGTCCATGTGAAATGGCTTAATTCGTTTTAGGGCGAACTTGTGTGGTCTCAGTTTTTATTTAACCCAGGGGATTAAATCCTACATTCATTGACTAAAATACAGCATTCATGCTGTTAGGTAGCTAGCTGGTACCTAACATGCCAGGTTGGCTGAATCTACCATTGTGCACAGATCGCCGGCTACCATCTCTCGTCATGCGTCCTACCATCACCCCTCTACCACTCCCGTGTCCATGGCAACAGTCGTCGCCCCCCCTGTTGGCCGGGGCCGGGACTAGGGCAAGGTGACAAGGTTATATATATGTGGACTGCCACCAAGGTGCAGAAGAGTATATTGACCGGAAAAAGGGAGAGAATAACCAAAACCCCAGTCAAAATGAAAATCAAAACAAAATTAAAATTCTGCAGCCTCAGGAGACCTCAACCACAATCAAAAGTGAAAGAAAAACGGCTTCCAAAAGTTTCATTCAGAAATAATTTCAACGGAAAAAATAACCTGGCAAAAAAGGGAACAATTCGGGGTAAACGTCAAAAGGCAGAAAGGCATGACTTGACATATATACGTTAACGTTGTATGCATCCATACTTTTATTAGTTTTTGTTCAAATTTAAATTGAAAAGCATAACATCCAAAAAAAGGGTTAGCATTTAAACAGGGGGCATTTCTCAGATGTCCAAGTTGGGGTCAGAGGTCAAAGTCAGTCAGGTTATTATGAAGAGGTTGTTAAAGAGTCAGAGGTTGTTGTTAGCTGGTCAAGACGGCGGTGTCGAGTGAGGAAGCACCCAGAAAAGTGTGAGTAGGAATAGAATCAACAACTGCAGCAGAGCTAACACCCTGCTCGGGCATCTCCCACATCATCTCAGCTCACCTTTCTTTCTCACGTCTGTTGTGGAGACGGCGAGAGGCCACATGAAACAAGCAGACACTGGTTAGAGAAGGTCCGCTCTTACTTAATGCTATCTTATTTTACTAGGGGCGACTGCTCATGAAAATGTCCGAGGTGGGGCTTTCAAGGCAAAGAGCAGGTAGTATTTGTAGCTCTTAACTCCTCGGTAAGTATATTTATTATACCACAAACAGGATATATATCGTATTTATGAAATACGTTTTACTTGCAAGCTTCCGATGAATCAGAAGAATTAATGTATATCCATAAATAAACTAAATGTTGAGAACTCCTTCTTTGGGGTATAATGAATATAAGAGGAAATGGGAAGGTAACATGACAGGTTACGGACCTAGCAGTTCCCAAATGCCAAACAGGGCTTGGGAAATATTAGGTTCATAAACGCTGCCATGTCGCCCAGCAAATTCCTCAATCTTATCTTTATACTCACAGCGACCCTTTGTTATCTATTCTACCATCCTCACCTCTACTACAGTGACATACACACGCGTCAACTGTTTAGTACCTGGGCCCTAGAGAAAGTCAAAGATCTAGGGACACTACTAAGCTCTCTATATTTTTTTCCTTATATTCTTAGAGCCAGGAGGCCAGTAAGCTTGTAAGTACGAAAAGAATGGGCAAGTATTATGCCTTCACGGTGAGTTTCACATCCAAAAAGCATCACTGTGATTTCAATACATCTCACAAGAATGCATTCAAATGTGAAATATAAACATAAAGTAAACTTCAACACATCATGTGGAATGGCACCAGTTCTATGTACATTCCTTCCTTCCTCAGCAGTGACACAATTAGCAAAAAGAACTTACAAAGTTTCAATACCATAATTTTACTAAACAAACCTAAAAAAAAATCTGCCAATAACCCAATCCATGGTATGCTTCTTACCTGGTATGAAGTTAAAAGCAAAGTCATCGCACGTTGGGTTTTGGGCGCACGGACATCCGCCGCGACAGGGTAGCCAGAACTCGAAGGGTGGCCCGTTGGTCGCGGTGTCCTTGTCGATGGCGCTGATGGTGACCACTGTCTGCCCCTTGTTCTCGTTCTCGAAGATGACCGGCTGGTAGTCCTCGGCGAACACGGGGAAGTTGTCGTTGATGTCGTTGAGGCTGACGATCAGCGTACCTGTGCCTGTCTGGGGTGGGATACCTGAAGGGTGGGGGAGGAGGAAAAGTTATATTTAACATGGGTTGTGATGAGAGAATGGGGACAGGTTTTAGTGAAACCAGTGCCTCCAATATCATTTCATGAAAAAAGCTTAGGTGCAAATGTACATTTAATTTGGACATAAATGTAACCGAGTCTCCCCCTTTGTTTATTGACATAGTTTACGTAGCTGTTACGGATTTCTCCATAGTGTGGTTATGCAATTTTTATCTGTTATGGATTTCTTAATGGCATTGTTATGGAATTTTCATTTATATAGTCTTACTTGTATAATAAATGCTGATGTGCTTCTACTTCACCAATGTTTTAAAGAGGATATATTTTAGGTTATACAGCAATACCTAATGGTCTATACAAGCCTACCTCAAGGATGGTTGGTTGGTTGGTTATTGGTTACTTTACGCCCTAATTAACTGCCAGGGCCATATCAAGGGCGGTGATGGTGATAGAATCTATGAGAAGTTAGAGACCATACCCCTACACTTTTACCGAGGCAGGTGTTCTTTAATGTGCAGGGTCCCATAGGCAGGGCCCTACACACAACAGCCAGTGGCCCACTAGGAGCCTTTGATATCCCTGTCGTTGGCACAGGGGGAACACCTCAAGGATGAGTGAGTAAATTATGAGTGAGCGATATTGAACCTTCGCCTACCTTTATCTATAGCCAGGATGTGGATTCTGTGGACTGGGGTGGTCTCACGGTCCAGTAACTTGGATGTCGTCACCAGACCCGTGCCGTCCACAGCGAACTGTCGCTCAGGGTCCGTGTTACGGTCAATTGCATAGCTGTTTAAAAGGAACAATTCTCCGAATTATTAAACAGCCATATCTGTACTTTATCTTATTCAATTTTCAACGTAGTCATAATTAAGATGCATCATCATGCATTGTCGTTATCATATAGATATTTGGAAACACGTCATTTTAAGAGACATAAAGAATGCATATTTCATGATATCTTAAATACCCTTTTTTTTTATGAAGGAAAATGTTATTTTTAACGTTACTTTTCCAATGAAGGCCACATAAACCCAATATTATATTTAGTTATCTATGGAATCAGTTATAGGGCAATACACAGAAGAAATATTTTCATTAAGAGAATCTGACCTAAATTGTCTGTTCATGCCCGTATCCTTGTCCGTAGCTGTAAAGCGTGCAAGTGAAGTACCCCGGGTGACGTTCTCGTCAATGGGCACTTTGCGCGTGTTGGGTTGGAAGACGGGCGGGTTGTCGTTAAAGTCAGTAACGTAGACCTCTATGTAGGCTACGTCCTGGTGGGATGTGTCTGTGTCTTGTACATACACCGTCAGGTTGAAGAAGGGATTCACCAAGGTGTCGTAATCCACAGGCTGTAGACAGAGTAAGGTAAGATTAGGTTTGTGGTGGCATCTTGAATTCAGTTATGCTAGTTGACTAAATGCTTTGGGTATAACTTCAATTCTACCCAAAAAAGTTAGGAGAATAATCTTTTGAATCTTCGCTTTATTGTAGAATTGAATTGTGTGTGTGTGTGCTTATCAATTTATCGTGATGCGACGTTGCAATTGCTGTGCCAGTTTTCTTGGTCAGTACACTACATGCATTTTATATTAATCTTAATCAAGTTTTTACTTGATATCTATCTAACAAATTAGCGTTCTAGGCAAAACCATAGCCTAGAACGTGTGTCGCTATAACAAAATTTGAAGCAATGGCTGGATAAGAGGTCCCCTTGTCACAGAAATGAAACCCACCTTAAAGACTTTGAGCACGCCGGTGTTAGTGGCCTCCACACTGGACATAAAGAAGTTTTCGCGGTCTCTCTCCTTCAGTGTGTAGGTCATCTTGGCGTTGGTGCCCATGTCGCGGTCGGTGGCCGACACAGAGGTGATGGAGGCCCCGACCGGGTAGTTCTCGGACATGGTAGTCTGGTACACCTTCTGGGTAAATTTGGGAGCGTGGTCGTTGATGTCATCCACATTGATCGTCACTGTAGCACTCGCTGCAAAGGGGTTAAAGGTAAGGTGGTGTTATATTTCTACCTGGCTTTAAGAATGAGCTGAAACGAATTTATATTTCCAAGGGCTTTGCAAAGTGTTCAGTGACTTTGTCATTACGGTCCGACCAGCAATAAGAAATGTAACTATTTTCGATATCAAAGAAATTATCATAGGTTTTTATGATGAATATGCCATCAGCCTTTTTCTCAGTTACTAATCTTCTTGTGTTTCATTTTTACATACATGGCCACAGGGATCGAAATCGGGTATAAAGTGATAGCTCTATCATCTAATACATCCTTCTTGTACAGCACCACCAAATCCGAGTTTGGTCTATAAATATCATATCACTCATAATATCGGAATTGAAAAATAAAATATAATTCCACAAATAAAAAAAAGAAAAATACTGAACTTATATTTAGAGCCTCAAGATACATATATGTCCTATCTGAAAAAAAACAACCCATTATAACATGTATCGTGACAATCAAAATAATATGCTAATTTTCTTAATCCAAGTAATCTGCTCCCCGCAATTCTAACATACATGAGCGCGCGTCCGGGGTGCCCTGGTCCTTGGCCTGGACGATGATGAGGTAGCTCTCCTGCACCTCGCGGTCGAGCGCGTTGCTCATGGTGGTGGTGATGAGGCCAGTGTTGGGGTGGATGCTGAACAGGGCCTGTCCGTCCTTGACGGGCACCTGTTTCAACGAGTAGGTTACTGTGCCGTTGTTTCCTTTATCCGCATCAGTGGCGATGACGGTCAACACGAGCACACCTGGATGAGTGGAAGGGTGGAAGAAAATGGGAGGAATTGTTGTTAGATTTTTTGGGGTTGAGGTTGTAATTTGGAGTAATTTGGTGTAATTTGTTTTCCTCGTTTTTCACTGTGTCACCATCCTTGGGATAGAGGACTATTGAGACAAGACTCAAGCTGTTTTGGTTTTTACATAATTAGATCCACCGTGCAATTTTCACAAATTTGGTATTCGGTCCAGTCGTAAAACATTTTGAAATTCCCATCGCAAACATGTACTTTGAAAAGGCATGCAACCCTCATAAAATATCCCAAGTTCTCGGTCGCATACCCAATATATACATCTTTTAATTTGACACAGTGGATGTAGGAATGTAACCACTTTATCCCCTACTAGGTACAACTACAACGACCACTGCTGCTAGAGACATTCTTTGAATTACTACAGACAATATCTGATGCACTCTAACGTCAGCTGACAATGCTTTTTGCTATTGCCTACCTCCTGGTAGGAGTTTGGTGTATTTCACATTATAATATGCCATCATCTTCAATAGATACTACATAATATTTACATACAGTTAATGTTTTTTAATCAATAATTTCGACATATCTTTCAAAAATGTTTTAATCCTAATATCAGAGCCAAAAATAATTCAAACTTCCTATAATTTATGCCAGATTAATTACATCAGTGTTGTTGTAAATCACAGATCGAAAAGTTCATTCATAACAGTAACGATTCTGTACTATACGAAATTCAAAAATTCGAATTGTTTTATTCGAAAACAGAATTTCATCATAATATAAGGTGTCAAATGAACATCATTATCTGATGAGATGATTAAATTTTAATGTAATGACAGGTATGAATACACATATTCAAAATTGACAAATACCAATACCTGCAAAGCATCACAAGAGACCAGAAAACACATCCATATGAAAATGTACACAAATTCTAGAAACGATACTGCCCGCTGAAGCTTAGTAATCGAAAAAACAGCAGGATTGATATTTAGTCAATTTGTTCTCCAGAACTGTGTGCAGTCTATTTTTACTTGGGCAGAGTTGAAGAGTTGGCGTGTGTGGGAAGGTTGGGGATATAACAGTCTCACACACACATTGACTGTCATCTCTGTCATACCACACGAACAACAGTCCATAGTGGACTACCGCCTACAAACGAATGCAACGTACAGTATAGACATAACGCTTACATCATGTTCTGTTCACATTGCCGAGTCAAACCTGAAAACTATTACCGAGCTCTTCATATAAACACTTTATGTACACTATACTTGTCCACTTCGATTTCCAATTTTTACTATAGACATGCAACTTAAGGACCATTGAGAAATATTTTTATCCAAACATTTCCATAAAAACTTGCATACCATGGGTACACAAACAGCAACCATTCAAATAGTCCTCTTTCCGTGTCCATTCTCTTCATCTATGCTATAAATAACTTTACTGAACATAACACAAAACTGAGATTAGCAAACCAACCAACAACTGTCAAAACTAGAAACCAACAGAAGAAAACGCTGTTAGTAGAACATGTCAACTGTATGTTGATGTCTTGGTTAAGATTCACTGTATGTGACTGGCGTATGTAGATAGTACGAAACCTGATATTGTTGTCACAAACGTACCTGTCAAGAGATGGCATTCACCAAAGTTGTATGCAAAGGGATATTTGTACATAATATTATACTGTGAATATTGTTGGACTCTGGAAATAAGAATTATATATAAAACACTTGCTTGGAATACAGATTATTGTCTGACGCCATATTGCACCCCCCACCCCCCCTAGAATAATGGTATGATCTGTATGCAGTCAAGACTTGCAATGGTTCCCTTAAGATGTGCCCTATGGACCATGTCTATTTGGGTATTTGTGTTCTGAATTTCGTTTTTTATTGACAAGATTGAAAAGTTCGCTGTGTATCCCAAGACAGGATTGATGATATAACATCCATCGATTACTATCATAAAATCGTGCACCTACTGCTATGTTGAAACTTTTGAAATACTGACTAGTAGGTGTATCAGTAACTTGGTCGCCTCCGAATACCCAAATCTCTACACATTCCTTATGTGTATGATAAGTGCGAGGCACCGAGAGGCCCACAGACACACAGAGCCAAGCTGACATAACCTTATATTCTGCCTCTCCATATCATTCAGTTTCACGCAAACTTTCAACTGCCCTGGTAGTTTTGACGAAATCATACTTATTAGAAGGTCCGAGGTCACTAAAATTGGACGTAACATTTAGAATTTGCAACCATTACTTTTATTCAGAGTAGTGTTAGAATTGTAATATACTTATAGCTTCAGGTTAATGAGAACAATAATGGTTGGTTTGGGAATATAACCTAAAACCGAGGCACACTCTTGTAATTGAAATTTAGAAACTCAGAAATTCGATTCAAAGCGAACATTTTCATAATTCAGAATGTAAACATGGGCGTCATCATACCATCCTTCATAAACACCACATTCTGTCAACCTCCACTCTTATTCACTCCGGGGCGTGAGGCTCACTAGGCACACAAGTAAACTGGCATGTGCTCGAACATAGTCTGCCTAATAGTAGCAGCAGAAGCGGCAGTCAAGCCAGCAACCTGTCAACAGGAATATGTATCCTATTTGCTCAATTAAACAAGTACAGTTTTGTACTTTTTAACCATAATAAGTTTTTCTGAAACCATATGAAACCCCATGAAATTCAAGACATGATATTGAATCTATGGGCTGAATTGTCCAATTGTTTTATCATGCATAATAATAAATAAGATTTTCATGACCTACCTTCAGACAACCTTTCCCAGCCTACACTATATAGATGGGCTGTCTATCTTTCCGCATCTCATTAAAACCGCATGCTTTCCTGCCTTTACTGACTACCTCAAGGCATGCGGCCATCGGAAAAACCCGCAAAGTTTCAATGTTCCTGCCTTCCACCTCAACAACCCACAACTACCCAATTTGACAGGTTCGGGTTAGGTCGGGTAAGGGTATGGGGACGCGGGAGGAGGGAGGGATTGCCAGTTCGGGGGCAGAATTAGCACCACTGGGGATCCTGGGTGGCTACCTACAGACCTGTCAAGTGAGATGTTTTTTAACCTGGTGATTATGGGTATTTTCTATGGGTGTATTCATCTATGTAGCCAAGCTACCCTTTCCTAGCGGTCGTCGCGAGAGACGCTCGCCTGTTTAGTTGAAAAATTATCCTTTCCTCCTCACAGCTCCTTAACAAAAACTTCGACAAAACCTCCGATATAAAGGGAAGAACAAATGGGAATATTCCGACCGTCTACAATCTCCTAACTTTGAAATCTGTATGTATTGCGATTACACTTTTGGCCCATGCACGATGTTTGTAAAAATTGTTGTTGAAACCTTTCCATCACTTTTCATGGCTTCCATGAATGGTTCTTGTGTAAATCAATTAAAATTCTTGTTGACAGGTCTGTGGCCTAGTTGGTGGTTAGTACAGTAATAGTAAGCCAGCACGCTTTAAGTAGTAGTCGCTATGACACAACATACTATAGGAGAGGTAAGGTAGAAATTCCGTCAAGTCAAATATGGAGGTTTGCGCGGCACTACTGCATGGTAGGGCGGATGGATTGAAAATAGTAATATTAGAAGTCACCGGGGATATGTTATGGGGGACAGGGGCCGTGTTATGGTCATGATGAACTGTGCGTGGTGTGGGCGGGCGGTGGTAGTGGTGGTGGTGGTGGTAGTGTGGTGGTGGGTGTAAGGAAGTACGTGGAGTTACTTACCCCCCTCTGTATTGTTGTCATACCTGTTGAGGCACGTGCAGCCTAACAGATGGTGGTAGATACAGACGGAGGAGGCAAAAACCACGGTTACAAAAGTGTCCACCAGCCGGTGCTACCGTACACAGTAAGGCAGTAGTATAATGCTTCGGGAGGCAGGTGGCTCTATAGTAAGTTACCAAAGGGACAAACGACGCTGCTTTTTGGGGGGTTGGAATTTCAAAGAAGGGGCGCGGCAGGCCACAAACTATATAGAAGCTACCAGAATAAGCCTGTAGAGATATACCACAAATGCTTCTGAGATGGCAAATTGGCACCGATGTAGAAAAGGCACTAGCCGTAGTGGTGGTACATGGTGATGGGTGTGGTAGAGCGGCGGCATGGCTCAATGCTTAGGGCTGTGGCGGTTATGTTAGAAGCGGGAGTTTTGATTAAAGACCTCTTATGCGTGGCGCGCGAAGAACGAACAAGCAGAGTCCTACATCCTTCAATATCCACAGAATGTGCTATGTCTCTAAAGCTAGCATTAACCCTTGAAATTGTCCCATCTTTAACTGACTATCTCATTTTTCCTACTCTTCCACCGGAGTCACATGCTCTCTAGATTTCCATTGAGGTGCGCCTTTTAACCCTTGCATGCGGCTGAGCTAATACGGGGCACTTTTGGGAGGACTCCCCTGCTTGCTGAAGGGTCAGGGTGAATGGCAATGAACTCAGCAACGTGCCACTGGGTACGTGCTTGGCAGTTGTAGTTCATCTTAGCATTAGCAACTATGAGAAAAGTAGGTTTTCTCCAACTACTTAGGACCGTCTGTCTGTTTTATTGAAAGTTTATGTTTAATATATTTTAGCGTATTACGATGAGTTTAGAAAGTATATAATACATGCACTTTCTTTTTTGTTTTAAAAGGTTTCATCAATATCTGGTATGCAGAACCTTGCCAATGAAAACTAGACCTGCAACTTCCTCTTCCAGAATCCCAATGTCTCTGTATCGATCCCAAATAGGCCATGTTTATAATTGTATAGTCTAAAAGCCTAAGAAAGTTCTCCACTTCTACCCAACACCACTTTCTGCATGTGAAAAGCCAAAGCACTGAACAAGGCAAAAGAGCACTGGTGGTGGCACTGCGATATAAGCCAAGAAGGGGTCGCCAGAAGGCAATGGGGTACAAGCCAAGGAAGGGGCTCCGTAAGGCAAGGCAGCACAACAGCAGGACTTGGGGGGAGAGAACCATACACGCTGTGCATTCAACATCTCATAGACAGATTGGTAGATCTAACGGGAAGGCGGGGCGGGGCGTTTGGGGGGACAAAGGTTCCTGCCCATATTACTTTAGTTTAATACCAATTTTTGAATGGTTAAATTGGGGCAATTTTCAATATTTTGGTGCAAGAATTCAATTTCATATCTTTTTGAATTCAGCTTCTAGAGACTTTGAGGTTATGCTATGTCAGTCTTAGTTACACGTTTTAGAACAATCTTACACTATAAGTGTGACCTCATGATATACGAATAAACATGAAGATATATACATATTGTAATTGTGAATATTCACATAATAACAAATAAAAATAATGCAAGGAAAGAAAGCCTTTTGTTGACAGTCAAGCACTGAAGCAGCAGTCCAAGTAGAGTACACATTCAGATAGTCGACGATCTCTCATTCTGTTTATAGTCTTTCAACTTCTTTGAAAATACTGATTCGCGTTTGTTTAGATATCGGAGGGTCACACTGGTCATGGTATATTTGAAAAGAAATTATTTTCTAGAAAAAAAAATGAGGCAAAAAATATTACAGCAAATAATGTAACAAAAATAAATTGAAACTCACCAGCTCTTGAGTGTTCTGGTACGCTTCCAACCAAACGGTTTGTATCAAAGACAGGTGCATTGTCATTGATATCTTGCGGAAATACTTGGACGACAGCGTATCCGGTGAGAGACTGGCCAGAGCCGGGTTCATCATGCGCTAACACGTTGAAATTCCAGATGTTTCGTCCATATGGTTTGTCTCGGTCTAGTTTCTTGGTCACATAGATGTCACCTGTTATCTCATTGATCTTGAAGTAACCGTTGACAGAGAATTGACCAGTTAACCCGTAGCGTATGTTAGACTGTCGATCTATGTCAGGGTCCTCCGCACGCACCTAGCGGAGAAAGAAATAGACGGAAGTATTAATTTGTGTACAGTTTCAAAATTGTTATCAGTTAAATCATTTCTACTGTAATGATCATCGCTGCAGGAGAACTACTTTTCTGGGCCTTTGGGTACCAACAATAGGTTATCAGTGTACTACACCGGGAATTTTCTTTGCCACTGGTTCCTCGTAAGGTACGCCTTTAGCCTATGGCTGATACCCAGTGGCCCAGAAAAGCCCTTCTGCTCATTCTGGATGGTTAGGATGGACAGGATAGGCAGTTACGTTTTTGTTTCGAGTTTGAATTATATGCTATTACCCTGCTCTATTTGGTCCACATATTGATTGTTTCAGGAGTCATAGGTTGACATTCATTGTTATGATTATTTCAATGAAGAACAAATAAACACTCTTATTGGGTACTTAATTCACGTAGACAAAATAACGCTTTCAGCGGAATTAATCACTTTTATCACACACACAATATGCTTACCCTGATAAGGAACTTGGGGTTACTCTCGCTGACATCTGGATCTTCTTCGATGACGTCTCGGACTTCATAGACCGATCTCTCAAACTGTGGCGCATTGTCGTTCACGTCGGAAATCTTTATTACTACTGTTGCACTATTTGCAAACTTTTCATCAAAAACTCGGTACGTAAGTCGGTATTCCTGGAATGACAGAGGGAGGAAACATTGGATTACCTCACATAATTGAGTTTAAATTTAATTGAAGAATACACAGTCATTTGGATTGCATAGTTATTTGCAAAGTAGACTAAGGCAATGAAAGTGGAAAATGTGATCAGTTCAACAGTCAAACTGTAGAAAATTATTCACAAAATATTCAAAATTATCATTTTCCCCCTAAAATTATCAAAAATATTGCCATCGTGTCAAACGAACTTAATGATGTCTTAACCAGAATGTCAAGATATAGAGGTAAGCAAAAGAAAACAAACTTAGAAACAAAAATAAAAAACCCGAAATCTATTATTCCCAACACCAAAGGCTTAATTGTTATAGCAAAATATGCAAAGAGTGCATAGCACATGTTTATGTTACGAATGGCTCCAGTAATTATGCGGAGGCAATTAAAATGAAAGAAGAAACGTTAAGACCATCACCAAAAACAAAGTACAGAAGTAGCTGCTGTATTCTTGAGGTACTAAAGACGTTTCGAATTATTCAAGAGTCAAAAATGCAGTATCAGACTTAAAGAGCTGAGAGATTGGCAAAGCGGTTTGCCAGTTATGTTTAGCAATTACGGTCCATGCCACCATGTAACTCTTTTACTATTATCCGTTCGAGAACGGGGTTATCATTTCCTTTCTCAGTAATCTGCGCTAATTGAGTTATGACTTAAATTATGAAATTGGTTGTGATCGTCGAACCGACTTTAGCTTTGAGATCATGGGATCATTCCTAATCAAATTATTGTTTTTTTCACTTAATTGATTCAGTTTAATTTTGTTTAATATACTCGCATAGGAATTACTAGATTGAGATTCGAGAATAATCATATCTTAGTTTCTACAATTCTTAATGATCCGTTTTGTTTGTTAACAGAGTCGGTTTATATTTAAAACAATAAACTTCTGTAACTCACTAAAAATCTGACTTAACATGCAAAATCTTAAAACTAAACAAATACTCACAACACTGCCATCAATCTAAAGTATCATAATGAATTAGAAAATAAAATATGAGCATGCAAAACATATGTACATACTAGTCACGAAATCATATAAATTGTAAATGAAAATGAAAATGAAAATGTCCGTTCTGAAATCAAACTAGATAAAACTCAAACAAAATCTTTAAGTGTCTGAACAGACAATTTGTACAACACAGATATTTGTAGCAATGAAAAAAAGGACTTACTCGAGGCCCTTTCTCATAGTCCAATTTTCCGCGAACTTTAATTTGGCCTAAGTCAGGTACCACTTCGAATGCGTTTCCGACGTTGCCTCCGGTTATTGAGTATGACATTTGATTTTCTACGAGGAAAAGACAAAGAGAATTCATTATTCTGACTTTTCTAATAACGTCAAAGTTTGCATTTACATGCCAATTAAAAGATTCCCCTGTGCCATTTGAAACGACGGAAGACTAAAACTGCTGGCTTAAGTTTTCATTGTCTATACTATAGCTACGTATGGAAATGTATAATGTACTTGTATGACAGAAAAAAAACAACACATGCTTTTTAGGTTTGACTGTGAGTAAAACTTTGTCTAAGGCAAAACTTAAGTAACATTCTTGTAAGAATTGTTTCATCTTTATATAGTTATATTTCACATACCTTCGTCTTCGTCCTCTGCAGTAACGGTGATTATGATGGCGCCCGTGTCGGTGTTCTCGGGCACGGACGCGTTGTACGAGCGGTGTTTGAAGTAGGGCGGGTTGTCGTTCTTATCGGTGATCCGGATCTGGATCTCAGCCTCGCCTACAGGTAGACACAGATGGAACATGAGTCAAGTTCCTTTGCATAATAGCAGAGATACGTTTATGACATATCAGGAACCCACTGCGGGTATCAGAAATTAGTGAAACTGCGTCAAAGTACATCTCTTTAGTTTAATTAATATGACCATCGTTCAGATGAAAAAATTAAAAGCAATGTGAACAATAATTCTCATAAATTGCGGTAGTCACTACAACGTGTCACAAATCTATATTTAATTTGCATTCTGATGGCGATTAAAGGCAAAATCATATTTGTTCCCCCAAATCAACCAATTTCCCTAACAAATGACGAAAAAAAGACGCCAAAAATGTCAGTATGAATGATGTACCAATCTTTACGTCGAAACTATTTGTCAAGTACAAGTTGATGAAAGAGAAAGCCTACCCTGGTTGGCGGTGCCGGGCGGCTGGTGGTTGGGCCGGTCCGACTTGGCGCCGTCCTCGGCCACCACGGTCAGGTAATACTCGTCCTTCTCCTCGCGGTCAAACGTCTCCCGCGTGGTCACCGTGCCCGTCTCACTGTCTATGGCGAACTTGTCGTGGTCGGCGCCGTACGGCTTGATGGAGTACCGGATCTGTGAAGGGTAACATGGGATTGTAATATTTATTTGAATTGCGTTTGATGATTTGATGATTTATTTATTTATTTATTTATTTAGATAAATAAAGGTTTTTCTTCTACTTGTTTTCACTTTTCATTATGGGGCCTTTTCTAAGAGACCGCTGATTGTATATTACATTTCAAATAATTTTTTAGTAATATCAGATATATCCGATGCGAGTATATGGGATAAATACGAAAATAACATGTGATCAAATCATTTTAAGTATTTCCAAGAACATTGACATATTGATGACATGCTGTCCAGAGAAAGTATTATCAAAATTGTTTTGAAAACAGTAAAACAAACAGATTTACAGGATACCTATGCCCATAGATATATTTATCATCTCACGCCGCTATGCTATAAACTTGCAAAAATGGGAATGTTGTATGCTGTATGTGATACAGAAAGGAACACCCATCGTTGGACTGCTGCGTCACGCTCGAGAGCTTATCATAACTTTCCATTATAAAAAAACATGTACTTTTTATTTTATATTTTTCTGAAAAAAAATTCCATCCTTTTGTTTCTTTTTATAAAATTCTCAGAAAACAGTAGAACTATTAACACTCTTTAATCAATCCATTCACTGTCACACACATACCCGTCGGTAGTCCCTGAACTCGTCCCTGTCCGTGGCCGTGATGGTGATGACCTCGGCGCCCGGCGAGAGGTTCTCGGCCACACTGCCCGAGTACCGCCCGTACTCGTCTAACCCCACGAACTGCGGGATCTCGTCGTTCTTGTCGATCAACTCGATCGTGATGCGGGTGTCGTTTCTCAGGGAGTTGGTGGCGCGGTTCTAAAAGGGTGATATAAACTAGGTTTTAGCTATGAATCAATGTCATTTGCATGGTTATTTTTCTGAGATAAATAATGCGTCGTTTGGTCTTTTAGCAGTATTAGCTTAAGTTTCACGGATTTACACCTAACAAACATCATAATTAGGACATCACAGGTTATCATAAATATGTGGAAATGCAGATACATCTACATGGAATACTTTGCAGAGAAAAATCCGAGAAGGCTTGAAAAAAATCGCTGTCATTAACTTGCATAGAAAAGCCCTTATTATGCTAAAAAAAACACAAGACAATTTCCCATTCTGTTAAAAAAACCTGCAATTTTCCCTTTATGGTAACTATCATCACGCACAACCGGCACATCATGATCAACCTTCCTATTTTCTAATATCCCTTCCAAACCCAAACCCCCAACTCACCGACGCGCGGATGGTGAGCGTATACTTGGGTATGGTCTCAAAGTCGAGCGCGCGGTACACATAGAGCAGCATCTCGTTGGACGACTCATCAATACGCGTGTGGAAGGATCGCGGAGCCCCGTTCTGCTCGGGCGTCTCTCCGGGCTGGATCACATAGTTCACTGTGGCGTCGGGCATGTTGGAGTAGGCCTTGAGTCTCTTCACCAGGTAGTTGACGGGCACGTTCTCCGGCAGCTGGATGGGGCGGGCCGAGTAGTCCTCCACCCACTGCGGGTAGGCGTTCACTGTTTGGGTAATGTCGATGGTCACCTTCACTGACCGCTTCATCTGCGGCTGGCCCTGGTCACGGGCTTCCACTTCAAGGTTCGCCTCCTTGCGCTGTTTTATTGGGGGTTAAAAGGGTTAAGTTTGTGAGTTTGTGATCATGACTCGTTTTTTTTTATTTAGGGGTATAGGTATTACAAAGTTAGAAATCCGGAAATTTTGAATAATTTTCCCAAATCCACAGCCAGGTTCGTCGTCTTGCACTGTTTCTAC
Organism: Lepidonotus clava; assembly: GCA_936440205.1. Classification (NCBI taxonomy): domain Eukaryota; kingdom Metazoa; phylum Annelida; class Polychaeta; order Phyllodocida; family Polynoidae; genus Lepidonotus; species Lepidonotus clava. Next base: position 29,113,128 of record OW387140.1, read on the forward strand.
CTTAAAAGGGTTAAGTTTGTGAGTGTACGTTTAGGTACTCCGAACCCGTTCTTTTTTTCTTATTCGGGGAGTATAGGCATAAGAGATCGAAATTCAGAATTCATAATGTATAATTATATCTAAATCCTTTATCCTTTCAGGGAATGAAACAATGAATCTTCATCCGAAATACTGGATACACTTGATCTAGACCATGATTGTTATTCATGAATCAATATTTTCCTAGCTGACGCCAAATTAATAGTCCCCTTCCCAATCTCCCCTTATGTTCTCCCATTCTGTCTCACTCCCACTTTCTATCACTCTCCGTCTTTATCGTGCAACAACTTGCATCCAATCTCAGCAACCTGTCACCATCTATTTCCCATTTACTTCATCTATCCTCTTCTTCGGGTGTACTTGGAAACTAACAGTTATTCGGTCCTGTGTATTGAACATTAGCATTTGTTCTTTTAAATGTATTGATATAATAGGAAAATGACTAGCAAAATGAAAGACATGACAACCACTATAAATCAGAAGTTTGATTTAGTTAGTATTTGCGGCAATTTTCGACGGTCCACGACGACATATTTAGATAAGTCCTTTTTTTTCAATTAAAATAAACATGGAGCTGAAATAATGTAGATTCCACACTCTTAGCCATATTAACACATTGTTATATCTTTATTGCGTTCTTATTAACAAGAAGCACGAGCCCGGCCATCTAATAGCCTAGCTACCCAATCGGCGATCCCTGTATCTAGGGTTTGAACTCAATTTTTTGTCATAATTTAAATCAATACAAAATTTTGAAATTTTGTCCTGGGCAAACCAATTCATTTAGAACTCAATATTATAGGCCTTTGACTTAATAGAAAATCTTGTACCACAGAATCTAATGTGTTTGACTGGAATTGCTTGGCCGGGTAGCTAAAATATTAAATATTATTAATTTTTGGCAATGTAATTGAATTTTAAATAGTTTTGACTCATTTAAGTGTGGGGGGGGGGGGGGCAAAATTTAGTTTAAACAAAAGAACTTGTGAAAAAGTAGAAACAAACCATCAAATTTCACATGTCAAAACCATGCAAAGTAGTTAGATAAGTAAATAGTATTGGTTGATTTGGTTGTCTAAACTAAGTTATTTTCAGTATACATGTTTACCAAATGACCATTCACTAGGGTCATTGTTTGTATAAGATAAACAGTGTAAGCATCAGTAAAACACCCATGGCCCAAGGGCAACATGTGCCAGATCAATTGCCCCCAAGGGCAACATGTGCTAGATCAATTAACACACATGCCTTCCTAATTGTTGATAAACAGTCTGGGCCTTTGAAACCTGGAAATGCTAACATAAAAGCAGCAAGAACATTTAAATTCACTAACAAAAAAGGCTCATTTATCATGCTTTGAGAATAGTTTGTTTCAGTATGCCAAAGTTCAAACATTGAAGTGTTTTCCAATGGTGCTTTTATGTTTTCAATAAAATTGTACAGTAAACTTTACCTCCGAATTTGGTGACAAAATGGCATTACAGACAACCAATACTATAGGAAAACCACTGTCCAAAAAGGTCTGTGTGACATCACAACTGACGCAAGTGACTTAAGGCCCAGTAAGAGGCTCCCAGAGGATCGCCTCTTAATTACATATCATTCAGACTCACCCCACTCATGGCACTTTTCACGGTGATCCACCCTGTATGTCGGTTGACTGTGAAGAAGCCCGAGTCGTCCGTCTTCATGAAGTACTCGATCTGCCCGTTCTCCCGGGCGTCCTTGTCCGACGCGTACACCTGGAGCACGCGTTTCCCTATGGGACTGCTCTCCTCTAAACTGGTAAGATAACTGGGGAAGTCAAACACTGGGGGGTTGTCGTTCTTATCCTCAATCCTGACCCTAAAGGTACAGAAACCTGCTAAACTAGGACTGCCCTGGTCCTCCGCTTTCACCGTCACCCCATAGTCGGTTGCACTCACGCCGGTCCTTGCTTCGCGATTGAACACCTCGGCTGTTCGCACGATGCCCGAGAGCGGCTCAATCGTAAAGCGGTCGCTGTCCTGGTCAATGGATTTAATCAGGGAATACGTCACATTCCCGTTTGCCCCTGTGTCTGAATCTACTGCTGTCACCTGGGAAATAAAGAAAACATTCAGTTGTAAACATATATTGAGTTAAATATCTATTTCTTTTAGGGAAATGTAAAAAGATGTTACATCCATTAATGTACAATGTATTTCTTTTTGATGATAGATTGCGGGATGGTGTCTTTTTTCGATTTTATCTGATATTTCCGATTTCGATCACAAAGTAAGAATACTGTACATAGGGAAACGTTATTCAAGAGTTAAATAGCAATTTTATATTGTGTATATTAACTAGATTTTGTAACCACATATCCTTGAACAAGAGCATATTTATAAACGACATATGGAGAAAAAAATGTTATCTTTCGGTTAAGTTCTTTTAGTACAGTGGAGAGTATCTTTTACATAAATGTATTATTGAAACTGTAATTTAATCGGCGGAGCCGATGTAAACCAGGGAGTCCAAGTCCGCAATATATAGAAATATATATCTATTTCACAATACATATCTTTAATGTAATATCCTAATAAAAACATTTCTTACTTGTATGACAGACGTTCCCACATCCTCTCCCTCGGGCACCGATGGGTGGTAGTTACCACACTCCGGAAACCTTGGCGCGTTATTGTTTATGTCCTTCACCTCAACAATGACCAACCCTCGACTGCTTCGACTCATCTTCCTTCCACAACACCTCCCGTTATCGGTGGCGGTTATATTCAACTTGTAAGAAACCTTCGACTTGTCCATCTGTCCTTCTAACGTTAAGATTCCCGAATTTGGGTCAATTCGGAATGGTCCGTTCACCAAACGATCGCCTGTGGAAAGAAAGTGTATAATTATATAACTTTCTCGGCAAAGATAGTTAGGACAAGAACAAGATGCATGCTTTTTCCGAGAAACATACGGCAATATGATTTAAGTTACACAACTGAGAAATCAAACGCCATAGCAAACCGACATTAATCTTAGAATAAATGGGATACGAATACATGTAAATGCAACCCAAATATGCATAACATCAAAATATGTTTTTTAAACAAAAAATCAATCAAATATTCTTGTGCGAACATGGCCAATATTCTGTCTTTAGCTAAATATCAAAAGAAAACTCAATTATACATCATTTTAAATTCTTGGAACCTACCAGTAAAACTGTAGGTGACCTCGTCACCGTCCGGGTCATAAGCTTGAACCACGTGCACCACCGTGTTGGGCGAGGCGTCCTCGCTGACCTGCACGTGCTCGATGGCCTGGAAGAACTGCGGGTCCTCATCGTTGACGTTAGTCACCGTCACCCGCACCATGGCCGACCCCGAGTTGGCCGGCGACCCGTTGTCCGTCGCCACGATGGTGAAGTTGTACGTGTGGTCTGGGATGTGGTCATAGTCCAGCGGCCTAAAGTAATGGAGAGAAAATGTTGTTGTTGTTGTTGTTGTTACTGTTGTTGTTGTTACTGTTTTTCGCTCAAAATGGTATATAGCGCTGGGATAGGAGGACGGATAGAAATAAGGGTAAGAGGAGAGGCTTGACAGTTCGTTGAGAATATACAATATAAAAGTGGCCCATCTGAATGCGGACTATTAGAGCCCGACCATTTATCTGTCTGGGATGAGTGACCCGCTATGTGTACTTAATGGACATCAATCCCTCCAATAAGTATTCATGTTTCAGAATGCTTTAGATAAGCATATTCATCGACATTATCATGTTACTAGATTTATCCAATATTCATAAACTTATGTTTTAGAATACATTTCTTTGGATAAACATATTCATCGACAATAACATGTTACCAAATTAATCCAATATTCATAAACTCATGTTTCAGAATACTTTAGATTCTACGAACGCATACATATTTGCCTCATCTGAAAGTTTGGCGATGTTCATCTATATAGAAATTACTCATGAATTCATACATAATGCTACCTTCCCATATTCAGAGAGAATTAAACTATAGCATAATTCTCTATGCCATATTGCAAGCCTGTGAACGTGTGTATTTGGGGCCTTCCATAACTGATTAAGTATGTACGCACCAGGGGGGGGTCTGAGATTTTTTTTAAAATGTGCGTTTATATACGTTCCTGTAGAGATCCGGTGTGTATTTTGACCCTAGACAGTGGGAGGGCCTAAGATTTTTTTTTGGAAAAGTGCGTACGTACTTAATGGAAGGTCCCTTAATTACCGTAGCACATTATGCTTTTTTCAGTATAATATGCTCAGTTGTTTCTGAGTAATCTTTATACTACAAGTGACAACTGTGCTTATCGCTTAGGCTGACATTATCCAACGTATAAGTGATATTCATCAGTCTACCTCATCATTGTTGTACTTACCTAGCTGTTTTGATGTATCCGATGTTGTTCAAACTCTCCACTGTGAAGTTCCCGTCCGTGACGCTATACGTCAGCTGGGAGTTGGTCACCGAATCCAGGTCGGTGGCCGTCACTACAAGATAACGTAATACCATCGTAATTAGGTATATCATAGAACTGTAGCTGCGTATAGTTCTATGGGTATATCAAGGATAAGCTGTTCATATATGACCCCAATGTGCATAGGTTGATTCGTATCTCCGCTATAATACGCGTCTGAAAGTTGCACATTTTAATACAACATTTATACAATTTATCTTATCTATGCAAACACAACTGACATCTGGAATTTTGAATGCTAACGAATTACTGCAGCAATAATTCACTTTTAACAAAACCGGTTCTAATAACAACCACACAAATGCACAAATTTCCGTATCCACTTATTCCTATTCACTATTTTATCACAGTTGTAGGAAGCGGGAACTCGCATTTTCTACCCTATAATCTCATTCATAATTGCATAATTGATGAGCCCAATGCAATTGGCCTTACCTTGAATGATGTGCGTGCCGTTGGGCACCGTCTCCGAGATGCCCTGTACAATGTACTGGGAGAGCGGGAAGGTGGGCCGGTTGTCGTTCATGTCTACCAAGTTGATGATCAACTGGAAGGGCAATAAGGTAAACACATAAATATATATACCTCAAATTTACTACAACTTTTCCAAGTATTGAAATATTAGTTGCGATTGAAGATGTATTACCATCCATTTCAGGTGAAGCAGTTTTCCTAATCAGTTTAGCACTACTAAACATCATGAAAGAACACTTTTTAATTCAACAGAAAGTACAATACGTATAAGAAATTGTTTTTATAACTTTTCAATTTATTTCAAAAATCACAACTACCTCAAAAATATTCAAAACACACCCAATTCTCCCTTTATTTCTCTCCCTAAACGAATGAATTATTCCGACCTAACTCTTATCAATAATCATTATGCTTTTTGTAATTATTATTGTAATCATTGTGCTTAATGAACTCACGTGCACGCTGCTGTAGCGGGGCGGCCGGCCGTTCTCGATGGCCCGTACCCGTAGGTGGTACTGCTGGGGGTCCTTCTCGTAGTCCAACCGCCGCAGCAGGTCCACGACCCCTGTGGTGGAGTCAATGGCGAACTCGTTACTCTGACTACCCGACTCCGACGTCAGCTCATACGTGATGGGGTAGCCCTGGTGACTGTACGCCTTTACCTCTATGATTCTGGAATGGATAAGGAAATATCATATTATGAAATGCACTATCAGTGATTGTTCATATCTATCATACCCGGTCACATGTAATAAACGTATTATAAAACACATTAAAAATACATTGGAATGAGTGATGGTTAGGCTGTAATGTAATAGATGATTATTGGAATATAGGTGCCTAGATAAGTATGTTATAGATGGAAAGGTAGATTGATTGTAGAATGGGCACTATATTCACAATTTGATAGTTTTGTATGAATAGATGAATATCCGCCCTTTGATCCAATACAACCAAGAAGTAAAGGAAACTAATGTTAATCTTCCTATTGCAATCCTATAAAAGGGAATACTGCAATATGCAAAAGGGAATGAATAACTTCAGAGATATTCCTTTGACATATCGCAGGTAATGAGAACAGGCACTTTCAGAAAACGTTCCTGGCATACAAATACAAAGAATCGGTTGGCCAATTAGATCCAAAATGGCAAATGTCATCGTCTGTTAGAGGAACACTTTCAAGGTCACTGACAACTTTAGTCTGAAATGCATTTGGCCGAATAACTTTGTTGGTATGGTAATACGTCTTGATCTTCCTCTTTCCTATACGAGATACAAAAACAGAACTATGAATTATGCGAAGAAAATAAATCACAACCTTTGTCTTTGTGTCATATTTGACATGTTTCAGAAATGATGTCTAATCTGTCATATGCCGAATATTAAAGGTGTTTTAGACAAGGAACAACGTGGATGTCGGATACGACTACCTAAACACACCACATACAAATTGCTAATTCCTCTCTATAGCGTTAAGACACAAGACAATAGGCGGCTGATGAGCAGTTTAGAGCAGCTCAAGTCACGTGGATCATGACGTCACTGGTCGCTCAGGTGCCGGCCAATCTCCCATTAATCGCCTTCATCGCCATATCCAATTTAGTGATCGCTATTTTTGGCATCTCACCAAAGAATATTAACGATAAAGCTGGTTTTAGCAGCACAATGTTGCGGAGTTTCCTATTAATCAGTTTGTCTTTGGATAATATTTGAGTTGCTTGTTTCCTATACCTAGAATTAAGAAGCCTTCAAAACCACAAAGATGATTGTCATCTTTCTAGAAGACTATAAATGGTATATATACATGTAAGTGGAAAGTAAAAGGAAGGTAACTAATAGCTGAGACGCTGATCTTTGGCTAGACCTGTTATACCAATCCTTACTACTGCAATAATCTTAAATGGAGATCCTCTTGACATCTTCTAAAACATTCCCCTATTACTTACTATCGTGTGCCACTTGGAATGGGGTCGCTGTCAGAGTCCCCTAACAGCAGTTGACGTCAGACCCCGACCGGGCCAATTGTATCCCCCCCGAGACGTCCCACAGACCGGGAATTGGCGGGACACGAATAGGCACTGATTTGGGCGGTACAAATTAAATGAGCAGACCAATTGTTCCTCGCTCCCATGACGTTTAGGACCGGAGAGGTGTGGTAATTGTGGCATGTCCGATCTCTTTCTGCCAGATCAGACAACAGAAATTCTTATTGCATAAGGATGTTTATTGCATAAGAACTGTCTGGATCTGATTGTTTGATAATGAAATGGGGTAAAATGACCATTTGTAATTTCCTATTTTCCTACAATATGGGAAATCAGCAGCGGCCGCCAGATGCTGGTCTCGATGTGGCTGTATGACATAGGCCTACGTCTTTGAGGAAAGGTTATTGCTGTTAGTTAAAGGTCATAATAGGAAATTCTGTAGGTATTAGCGTTTCTCGAATGTCACACACTTCTTTCTATGGCAATCACATGTGCCATTTATCTATGGTTGAAAAACAAAATTAGAATTGTGAAGGGCTATACATCGCATGTAGGCCCATCGACGTGGGCCGTGGCTAGAGCTATAGGTTAGAAAGATGCGATAGATCCTAAAGATCACTGCCCTCCACACATATACACGTGTTACTCTAGTATAGGGGTTAGGTGGGTCGTGGTAGACGGAAACTGGTGGTACATTCAGGGCAGGTGCGGGTAAATCAGCCCCACCACGCCACCTCCCGGTCGGCCGCCCTAACGACGTCATTTACATGCAGCCAATCAGCATGGCGTTGACGGCCACCTTTGGTAGGCCGGGCGCCGGGGTCATTATCTACATGCTCCATTAGGCGGCCTGTGATTGGCCGAGGCGGTTGAGGAGAGAGGGTGTAGCTTGGAAGGAATTGACAATGTGTAGTCTTTAGCACCAGGCCGCCTATTTTATTGTACATTGACGCCAATCAAGCCACCGTACGGCTATTAGAAGAGCCTGGGGTCTTATTCAAAGTGAAGCCACTGTTAACCTCCTACCCTCTGAGGTGGCTTCGGTAATGGCTTCGCTAAACAGGCTTGTGTTTTCCGATTCAACGATTCTCTTTAAATGAAAGGGTTTTATTTCTCAAACTTTGTTCACCCCAGTGTTGATCCAGTCACATACTTGCGTATGAATCCACGCTTAACGATTATTGCAGTTGCATTTCTACTTAAGCAACTGATTTTAGATATAGCTATTGGCAAAAGCTATAGTATAGGTTTTGAACTAATTGCAAAAAATTCCAGCGGATTGGATGCTTCTACACAAATCACACTGCAATTGTCCTCAATCCACTAAGCAACAAGAACTTTGGAACTATTGGACATTGACTTCTTGTCAGCCGCAGCCATTCCTCACCCTTTACTCTCACCGGAAGTTTAAACTGAGCATGCCCCGGAATCAGCCAATCAGAAGATGGATATGAGGACGTGGTCGGGGTGGCAAGGGAGGGTCCGGAATGAGGGTAGTGACCCAAGGGTAGGACCCTCACTGGGCTTTCCTAATATCTTTTTTTTTCTAATTCTAAGCAAAATGTCGAAGTCAACATTAACATAATATTATGCCATTTTTCTTAGCTCGCATGATGAACATTATGTTTAATGTTGCTAAATTGTTTTATTAATGTCATCCCTATACCACATATAAAACTTTAAAAAAATTGCGAAATGTTGGTGACACGGTAAAGGGTACAGGGCCCTTCCATAGTAAAGGATAGTACGAGGCTTTTAGTAGAAACAGTGTACGACTTGAACCTCTGGTGCCCTGCCATCCGTCAGGCGGACTTTGCGCCCCCTATTGGCAGGTTCTCTGGGTCGGACCAGGTCCTCGGCCGAGAGAGGAATATCAAACAGCCCGGTATGGACGTCTTGATCACACTTCAAAGATCTGCCAGCTTTCAGCGCTTCCTCCAGCGCAATAGGTTGATGCAAACGATGTTTACTGGGTTTCTGCAGCCTTGGTTTTAGGTCTTGCTCTCGAGCAAAAAATGCCAGTTTTCCATTCGCAAATCTAAAAGGGGTGTTTTGTAAGCAATAGGCGAGCATATTTTCATGGGTTTGGGTTGAGAATTTTAAATGCAATTTTCAAAGGGGGGGGGGGGGGGGTATTATGAAAATTCTGCATGGATATTTAACTTTATACAAATTTGATGAAGAGAGGCCGCAGGGTTCGTAAAGAAACATTTGAAACAAGATAACAAATTAGTTCGCAGCAATGTCTGTATTCAAAGACAAGATGGTCACTATTGCACAAAGACGGCCATCAAATTCAAACATCTCTGCAAAAATAACCTTGAAGGGAGTAACTGCAGCCCGTAAGGAACGACCTCAAAGTCACCAAAAGGGGCAGGACAATTGTGAACTGGGAGGAGCAGCTCCATAGATTGAGTTGCTCAGTGACACGAGTTGATTGTGGGAGTGGTTGACCGGACCGAGCTCAGTGTCGGCAGGGTCCGGCGGGCCCCGATTGGGGCGGGCGATATCGACAAGCCGCCCTCAGCCTGACGCCTTTCTCTGATTGGAACACAGAGGTGAAGTGTAAACATGGCCTGGAGGATGAGCTATTGACACCAGGTTCAGGGGTTATCACTGAAGTGGATATTTTACTATAGATCTAGCCTTTACTTGAGAATGGTCGTTCTGTCGGTTTTATCAATGTTATAGTTTCCCATTGGAATAATATGTCTTCTTTCAGACAAGTGTTACGGATATGTAATAAAGTGTGGAATGAATTGTCTATTATGACTTCCATTCTTGATTGGGTCAAATTAAATCATAATAGGGCCGAGAACAAACTCTGTTATGTAAAGATTAGAATTGTCTACGCTATATGATGGGCTATTTTGGGAGCTGGTCGGGTGCGGAGAAATCCTGTCAGCTGGGTAATGAAGCATACACTGTTTTTTTTGCCTCATCCATAATCTATTTATCATTCTCGTCACCTGCTGGACTCGCCCTCTAAAAACGGAGCCGTAGTCATTAGTGCGAGGTTCCGTGGCTATTTACGGGTATAGTAATGCGAGCCTGTGACTGATTATAAAACCCATTAGTCAGCGAAGTAAAAAAGAAGACTGCTGCAGAAATAGAAGAATGATGGGATAAGGAATAGGCTTATAACTTCCACAAAGATTATTTTGGACCTCACTGTTATTTGAAAGAAACAGTCTATGAACCTATATGTTGGCCATTCATTACTTAGGTTTCAAGTAAGCATCTATATATGAAGCAATGCTTTTTGACATTTCAGAGCTACTGCTCAGCTTCAATATTCATGCTACAAGCACTTTGCAGCATCTGTTTCTGTGAATGAGTGTTTATCTAAAGTATTAATGTAAAGGTGAAATACCGAGATTAAAACTTATCAGACAGTATTAATAGTGAAAATTAAGTAATATCCAATCCCAACAATCAGCATATCCCTAATGACAGAAGCGTATGCCTGTGTTTCAGTGGACACTTCTTAGATGATCATGAATCCGTTTTTTTTTCTGGAAGGATTCACTCTCCCTCCACTGAGACTAAACCAACATTTCACTGAGCTCAAAGTCTATTGCAATTACCTCTGGGAGTTAAATTCCTATAATTCTCAAGATTAGAAGTCTGCCCATAGCCGAAGGGAACTCATTAGAGGAATAAGCCTTAATTAAAATCTAAAGCCAGTAATAAAGCCAGGAAAGAATAATTTTGTTTGCTCTGCCGTTTCCTTTGAGTCGGCCGTGTCCCTGAGGGGTGACGTGGAGACAGTGAGAGACGAAGGGGAAGTTGGTAGGTTAGGGAATGGACTACAGCGATGAAAAGACGGAATAAAAACGGGGGCAAAAGTAAACAGATATGAGATATGAGAAAAGAAGCAACGAATTAACGGCAAGGAGAGGGACAACAATAAGGCTGAACTGCTTTACAGCGCATCTTTGTTTTTAGGCGTTTTGCTTTCAATCATGCGATCATCTCAAACAAAGTACGTGTGTTCTCTTGTGCACTTTATTTCTCGCGTGGTATTATGATACATAGGGAGGGGACCCAGAACGGTGTGCTTGTGTCTAACTCGTACAACAGACTATACAACGCGAAAACCATCTTTATTTGAAATCAGTAAACTGGAAGAGGAAACCTCGCGTTCAACATCCTGAAACACCTGAAACATTCTCACGATTTTCACAAATTTGTTTAAATTGATTAAAAAAAAGAAGAAAGAAATGATGTAAAAAGCCAACTTACTCGTATTGTTCAGGAGCCAGCTCCGGTACACTTGCCACATACATCGACTCGTAGAACTGGGGGTCCCGCTCGCCCACCAGGATCTTGAGTGACTGGGTGGGCGAGCGTTGGGGGCTGGGGGCGGCCACGTCGGAGGCCGACACCCCGATCTCGTATTCCTTACCCTGGCGGAACGGCTGGTTGCCCTTGGTACGCACCACACCACTCTCCTTGTCCACCTCGAAGCGGTCCTCGCCGCCTATGGGGGGAGAGTGAGAGACGGTTAAAATGATGATGATGTCCGCTCAGCAAGTTTTCAGCTATATCAGGACCATTGATATTTTTGACTTGTAACAAATATCTATGAGCATGGAAACGACAGAAGGTAGGGTGGAGTAACAGGCACAGCCCAGGCTTTAACCCGGGACTCCTGCGTGCAAGTCGGGCACGTTGTCGACTACACCATCCCACCCTCCAGTCCTTGTTTTGAATGATGGTTAAAACGCAAAGCTTGGATAGCGTTTCTATTGAAAACACCATTACGTTTTCTTGGTAGATTTTTTTTTCTCAAATACTTTAAGATAACTGCGTTGCATTGTTACACTGAGTCTGATCATAAAACGACCAAACGTGGCTAGTATTGCTGAGTTAGCGACATAATAACTCGCCTAGTTATATTAATAGGGAAAGGGATATTTATTTCTGACTGTAATTACAGTTCTATATACAGTTGTTTTTGACACATTCCTCACAATTTTAGTGATCCAAATTATCATGCACCCACTTGCGCAGTGTGACAATGCAATACAGCTTTACAGTACAGTTCCTTTTATATAAAATTCTTTCTGTACGTTTCCCTTGTCTCTCCATCATACATGGTAAAGTTTAAAGGGGATCCAACCATTTGATCTCCTTTTAGAAACCCCCGCCCATTATACAAAGTGCTATGGATGTACGTTTTTATTTGACAAAGGATAGATGCAGATATTTTAATGGATAGATTTCTTCATCATAAACTTTGGCAGAGCCCCAACTCCCTATACTACTGACAGGGCCCCAATTCCTATACTACTGACAGGGCCCCAACTCCCTATACTACTGACAGGGCCCCAATTTCCTATACTACTGACAGGGTCCAAACTTCCTATACTTCTGACAGAGCCCCAACTCCCTATACTACTGATAGAGGTTGTAGTCGACAGTGTATAACAGTTACGTACCTGACTCAAGGTTGTAGTTGACAATGCTGTCCTTGTCGTCATCTCGTGCCATCAGCTGGTACACACTGGTGCCCGGCGGGGCGTTCTGTGATACGGTGGCCAGGAAGGGCCTCGGCACGTTGACGAAACGTGGCGACTCGTCATTGACATCCGTCAGTTTGATCTTCACGGGCTGCTCATACTGCACTGTAAACGACAGAAAAAAACAATTCTGTTAGTCGCTGCTGGTTATAGTACATTGTGAATGACATTTATGTTTCCAAAATAACTTTATTTAATGCTTCATGTTGATACGTGTTCGTCCAGTAGTTGGTTACATAGAGATGGAAGCTCTTGACAAATGATAGAAAGAGTGGTTTATATGTGAACATATAACACGGGAAAGGACAGAAATCTCCTGCTATAGTTGCCCCTGCTCATATTTCAAAACGCATTGTAAGTATCAGAAATAGTCAAATCTCATATAAATTGTTAATATTCCACTGGAAATGGCAGAAAATTACTCCGGTCAGTCAACCTGCTTGGAGTGCATTATTAAAGAAAGAACAAATCAACCATCATCGTTAAAAAAACTTGTCTTTTAACGGTGGAACCATAAGAAAAAACCAGTCACGAAGCTATATCGGCTCATATTGCGGCGTAACCAACGCACAAATAAACACCCCCGTCAGCCACAAAGTTAAACCATCTCCGTTTCCACACAAGTAAACGGCGTTTGTCAGGCGAACCTAAAAGAACCCATCTCATCAAGTTTCACCCAGAAAACGCGGACTTTTCCCCTCCATTGGGGTGGAATCGGGTCAATTTGTGTTGGGGTATTTTTTGGACTGTTTGTCTCTGATGTTGGTGGAATAATTCCTTATTGGCTATTTGGCGGTCACCGTTGTCCCGGCACTAATTCCATCATTCTTTGTTGTTGATTGGTTGGTGTTTTTTTTGCAAGGCATCCTGAACCTAATTAATTAGCGAGTGGTGGAAAACGTTCTGGGAGCAAGTCCGCACACTTTCTTGTAATTATTATTTTTTCCACATAACTCTCTGTATTGTATTGTATTGTCATTTAGTCTTGAAACTGATGCTACAGTATTTGTTTATATAACTGGTATTATGTGCAAGATTGACTCCAGCCAATCGTTTGATAGTATTCAATTCAGTAATACACTTACAATCATGGATTTCAATCATCGTAAACTTAGTTTCTTGAGTGAAGCTAAATCCAGCAGTATATATGTACATGGGTAAGTTCCAGGATTTTGACCCATAATATTTCATAATGCCAGTAAGCTCAAATATGATCAAACGAGATGGAGACGAGAGAGGGGAATTTTACTACAAAACAAACTGCAATGTTTTAGATAGACATTTGGGAAATATTCATTCAAAGCCCCAGGCTTTGCTGGACTTCAAAGAAAAATTGGTTCTCAATTTCCAAATCAAAGGGATACTTTTTATATGACATTCTGTCATGCAACCAAAATTAGGTTTTGTGACTGTTATATAAAACCTGAGGCACTGAACAGCTGTGAGTAAATTACCATGATATTAAAACAGAAACAGACCCCTCACATAATATAGACATTTCTCCATGCCCCCACAAAATATGTTATGTATTACAACCGACAACAAGACGGCTCCAGGGGCCCTCCAGATAGGCATGGCGTCCCCGGGTGACGTCACTGCAGGGTGGTACCGCCTGGCTGTAGAAGGGTCAGACAAGTATGACTATGAGCAACTCATGTCGTCCCCAGCTCCGAGCTGCTCGGCGTGGCCGTAAACTGCTCCTGACACAAAGAATTGGGGCAGTGGCCCTGGGGACAACTCCCCACTGATAGCGCCGTCTGAGGGGCAGGGGAGATTTCTCTGACAATCTGGAGAAGGTGGGCCCCCCGCGGACACAGGGCATCTCACATAAAGCTGGTCCTCCAGGGTGGTGTGGAGACTGGCAGGTGGTAAGCTATAGGGCCTCTTCCAACTCCCACAGTCATATCCCGCATGTCTCCCCAGCGGCAGGCCCTTTCTAGTATGGGAATAGGACTGAAAGTGCCATCCTGATGAATCTCACAGCAGATTAAATCTTTTTTTTTTTGTAATACATATCTTGTATTGGATTATCACGGTTGTGAAAGTGTAAAGAAATAGTACAATTTTATGTATCTTTTTTTCCTGAACTAACAAAGGAGTGGTGATTCGACTAGATTTAGGTTTCACGTAAAACAAGATAGAGAGCAACGTCAGGAAATAAGACATCAAATTGTTAAAATCAGCAGAAAATGGGGCTTCTATCCTATCTGCAGCCCAACGATCATTAAATCGAACCAGCTGAGTACACCCTAGCCCAACCTCCACTCTTATCTCCGGACGGGCAGGACCACCTTTAAATCAGATTTATACCGCCTGCTTATGGCTTTCGACAGCTTGAATTTATCTATAGTCGGAAAAACATCCACTCCTTGAAGGCAACTGATTTTTCAGACAAGGCAATGTGTGTTGAGATATTGTCTGCAGCACGAAACCTGGCAAGGTACTTTGTCTTCTACTGGAGGCTTCTAATGAGAAGGCGGAGATAACGTTTATACACATGTCAACACGATTAAGGCCCGATGATTTACCGGCCGCCTACGAGTGGGGCCCCGCCGGTACAAGCCCGCAGTAAAACGGTACAGTAGCCATGGGTTCACATTTAATGTATTAATCTGACAGGAATATGAAGATAGAGATAGTGTTCTACCTCTGGTTTCCTGATTAAACTATCTCAAGTTCGACTTGCCGGCTTGATAGGCACTTGTGGCCCTGAACAAACATCGGCCAAAAAGGAAATGGCAAAATGTTCTTCTAAAATTGCTGATAAATCATATGATAAGCTCCGATAAATTTAGAATATTTGGCTAAACCTATGATACCACAATATTTCGTGCAAAAACAGACAGTGTTTCGGAAAAAAGAAATTAGACTATCTCGCGGCTATCTCAATTTCTAATGAACGAGCTTCAGTCAGTATTGGTGATGATGAAACTGAACAGCATTGTTGTAGTGGGGACAATTTACATGATATTTACTTAGTGATATTATACGGATTCGCCGAGGTTGTAAATATGGGGACGTGGCACGCCCGTCTCTCCACGGAAGAGATTTATTAGATATGTAATATGAAAGTTATCAAGTTTGGGCTACATGGCATCCTAATGCATTCCTTTCTATCACTGAAACAAGGGAAACATAAAAAGCCAACCTGAAAAAAAAAGTTTGGCTGACCGATGACACTTTAGGTATTTAGATCATTTCAGCAGAACACTGGCACTTATCTTTTACCATTCTATATTTTACGTATACAAATCTCCTTCCTTTGCAATAGAATTGCGCGAAAATCTGTTCAGGTTTTTAGTCCTCAGGTAAATCTGGAAAGTGGCTCCCATTCCTGTCGTGGCTAGTGGCAGCAGGATGTTGCAGCAGACGCCAGTGGGTTCCTGTGGCCGACCTGGTGACTAGCTACCTGCCGGAGGTCTCCTCCAGGCGGGGGAATCTGACCCAGGTAATACCTGGGGGGTCGTGGTCAACTTGTCACAGGGGTGGTCAGTCGTGAGCTATGGCCACCAACATGCAAATCTTTGACTTCATCCCAATTTGTTGCATGGCGTCTGGGTATCCACCTAATCTTGGTCACAACATGCGGAGCCACAACAAAATCTGTCAGATAGGGCACCGTAGAAACCCCGTGCCAACACCTGCTCACAACTTCTTTGTGCCATTTAATTTGCATTTAGGTACCTTTATGACATTGGGCGGGTGGCATGCGAAATTATCAAATACTGACATTGCTAATATTGACTTGACTGAATATAATATGCCGACTGTCGGATTTGCTGTCAGTTTTTCCACGCCAAAACACCCTCAGTGATAAGCGAAAAACTATTTGGGACAGTTCTAGAATTGCCTGGCAGTAAAAACAACAATATCATTATGGCAGTGTCACTCAAAAATGGGATAACTGATCCATCTATAGATGAAATGTCTGGCTTAGACGTGAAAAAGTAAATGTCAGTAACACTATTCGAATACCCATCTCAACAATAGACTAGATGCTGACATTTCCCTCCAGCTTCCCACCTACTCAGCCTATAGTCTCTTCTATAGGTGAGTATAACTCAGAGTGGCTTAGTGAGAAGCTCAGACCTCGTCTGTGTGGACCAGACACGTAGTACGCTCCCCAGACACGACCAGGAGAGGACCCTACGACTCTGGGTGTCTGGGGTCATTGTAACTGTAAGGATTCCCCTGCATGCAGAGGCCACAAAGTGACGCTCATTTCCGTCGTGCCCTTTACCCAGACTGTGAATTTCTAGCGAAGGGAGACATCGTAAATGCACATAGAGGGAGTGGGTTGGTGGGCAATCTGTACCAAGTACGGCAGAATGAACCTGGCCATGCAGGATGTCTGGGGCTGCTGCCAAAGCGGAAAGGGGTCTTTGGGTAATGGGGGTGCAATGTTTGGGCTCATGCACGGCTATTCCTGAGAGGGTTTGATGTCGCAAGGGCCAGTGGGTGGTGCCAAGACAGGACGCCTGGTCTAGTGGACTAACGTATAGAGGTCGGGGAAGAGGCACAGGGAAGAGGGTAAGAAGTCAGGACAATGTCAATAGGAGGGAGAACAGGATGGAAGGAGGTAACTTGCATGGAGAAAAGGAAGAAGGCTGCTACTCATCAAACTGTCGGCGGGTGTAAATGGCAAAAAGGAAAAACAAGCTAGTGCTTAGGCAGAATAGTGTTTACTGAAAGAGAGAAAGTAGGATTTTAGCATCCAGCCACCACTCTCCCAACTAATGGCCCATAATCCAAACTTCCCCA
Source organism: Lepidonotus clava (assembly GCA_936440205.1). Classification (NCBI taxonomy): domain Eukaryota; kingdom Metazoa; phylum Annelida; class Polychaeta; order Phyllodocida; family Polynoidae; genus Lepidonotus; species Lepidonotus clava. Next base: position 29,130,387 of record OW387140.1, read on the forward strand.
AGTGACCATCACCCAAAACGAAACGCCATTTGGCGGAAGACAGTCCAAAGCCACCGCCACCAAACAGGACATGTAAATCTCGGCCGTCATTGGTTGAGGGCAGCCCCTGCTCTTCCAGTTCAGACTCCCGGACATTAGTGGGCCTTCCTCCAATGAGGGACACTCCTCCACTGCCCTACAGATGGAATCTGGGATCTATAACGTGACGACGTCGTCGTCGGGGCGTGACGCGCATGCGCAGGGGTGGTAATGGATGGTGGCGCCGCCTGTCGGAGATTGGTGCTGGGCGGGACTGTTCGGAAATTCATTGGCTCTGTCAGGGCCGGCAGCTGGCGGGCGGCTCTTCACAGAATGAGCAAGTCAACACGGCCACACGCACCCCTCAGTAAGCAGTGAGCAGCTCACGCCGGCCACTCACATACACACCGCTGAGTTTTAATAACTAGTCAAGTTTCCTGGAAATAGCACTTCAGACTCGAAATGCAAACTCTGAAAAACTATTCAAACTGATATCAATATCACCGCTTTACTATATGGAAATTCCCATCCCGATTGCTTTTATCTAGATATGAACTAGCATACCTACCACAATCACATTTCTTTTTCAATCGTGTTATGGGAAGGGAGATCAAGCTTCGACGCCATAACTTGTAGCCTATCTCTATGGCTTTGCTCATGTAAAACGGCTTTCTATAGAGGCCATTATATATGCTAAATTGACAACATGCGATCGATCCCTCAATTCGCCTAATTATCATTGAAATGCCAGGGACCACAGTTGGTTTTATTGCTCTATTGTCAGTCTAACTTCACCAAACAGCACGCATATTATAGTTCTTCAGCATATTGACTTCTAACTGTGTTTGACAAACAACCTACATGTATATACTCATTTCAAATGTTGATATTTGGTTTGGTAAGAAAAACCAACCATCTAATCATATTATTGTTGAGGAAGACGGACACTTCTTGAATACAATATACATCATCATAAAAAGTTGCCCAGGCCGTCTATATAGCTCCTGGGCCAGTCTCGACTAGTCAGCACATTACTGGAGGAGAGTGGTCAGAAGTAGGCAGCGGTTGGTCACCCGGGGACGCTGCATACTTTGTCATAGTCACAAATTGCTTCCTTTGCCGACTCTATCAATTGCCAGCCTTTTCCCACTAGTTTCCCTCTAATCTCTTTTCTTCATTATTGGTGGCGTTTACGTCCGTCGGGTGACGGGCCCCTATTACTACCCGGGCCCCTACCACTCCCCATAACGCACACTTCACCCTTCAGCCAGCGCCACTCCACGGAACTAAAGTGAACTGCCGGCCAGCCTTGACCTCCACCTGACCTTGTGCACGACCTTGACCTCTGACCTGGTGTGACCTACATTTTGACCTGCGGAGGTGGTGGAGAGTGATAAAGAAACACGAGGAGAGAAGCGATTACCATAGACTCTGACAGGTCTCTGACCTGGCTGGATGACTGCTTGGAAGACGGTCGAGCTGGTTATAGAGCTTTTTTCGTTGACACTATTGGACGAAAAAAAAACTGGGGAAACTATCCATTTTTAACGCTCCGGGCCATATATGTGTGGTGCAAGTAACAACGTGTAGCACTTATTTTCTACATTAATTGCTCCTTTGTGTCCGTGAAACAGTCGATCATAAAACGATTAAAAAGGCCTCTAATTACATCGATAGTGTAAGCCACCGGTTAATCTGCAACGCAGAAAAGCGAGGCAAAAAATCTATAGTAGGCTTTCTAATGGCAGCTTACTCGGGGAGAAGGGGCCTCTCGTCTTTTATCTCTAAATCTTGAAGGATCAAAATTGGGCAGCCGCTGGTCGAGTTGGATCAATGTTCCGGAGGTAGCTCGGCCATTACGTCTGGCTCAATTCGTCGGTAAATCTGGGCATGGTGCGGGGCCACATGTTTTACGGGGGGTGCCGAGAAGAACTGCAATTAGTTCATGAGGTTTGCCTCCCTTATATATCGACATCTTGAGGTATACGCATTGCACCTAGGGAAAGGAAACCCCAGCATATAGGTATATGATAGTTACATCCTGTGACATGTGATAGCTCGAGCGGATGGAGTAAAGGACACAGCGGATTACTGGAAAATTTTTCATTTCAGAGTTTCATTTAAAATATAGAAATATGTAACAAACAAAATTCTCTTATTGATGAGCTGCTCGGCATATATATCTACTCTACCCCTTATTTCCCCGATGCTCGTTTTATCTCATCGGGACTACGGTACAACCAAATCCCTGAGAAAGACAAAAGCCTCGTTGGTCCTTTTTGTATTCATCATTCCATGTATTGAGAAATGGCGGGCGGCAAAACGCGCCGGTGGGATGGGGCGTGAAAAAGCGGGCGCGGCGTCGGGACGGAAGCGGAAGTGGCCGTCGGGCGGCGGTCTAAGGGGCGGGCGGCGGGCCGGCTATACATCATACGGGGTAAATTACCCCGGTCAGTGAGCCCCTCCCCCTCCAGCCGAGCAGCTCCACTGATGAATTCTCCTGTCACTGTTCACAACTTTTCTATTCAGCGCCGACCCATGCAGGCCGGCCCCCTCACCACCACCAGCCCCACAGAGATCATCGCCATAAATTGGGTTTGCTGGTTTTTATCCTGCTTTCTACTACCCCTGGGCTCGACCCACTCAGATTGCAGTCTAGATATAGGAGCCGCGGAGAGGAATAGTTTGGGGAAATCTAGTTATGTACGGCGCGGTCATCTGCATTAAGGAGTTAGGATTGAAACTTGAGTTTCCAAAGTAATGCATTAGGGGAAAATTGGTAAGTAGTACATGGAAATGGGTGTCATCTGAAGGTATATCAGTGCCTTCACGTATATATATAAAGAACAATAAAACGTAATAGTAATAGATTAGGTGGGAGGTTTGCTTTCAAAGGCAGGCCTATTTATACTTGATTTAGGCCTATTTCCAAATATCAAACCATCGTATTCCAGTCACAACATGTGTATTGAGAAATAGGGTACTCCCTAAGAGGCAAAAGAACTCGGCAAAGATGATGCACAACCGACATAAAACCTTTAAGAAACTCAATCAAACGTCTTTCAGTGTTCATTTTTCTCTGAAATGCATATTTACTCTTTCCCTCCACAAAAAGAAACGCACCAACGCCTTGATAGACTCTCAATGCTGTATACATTACTAAGTCTTTGACTATTTAGCATTCAGTTCAGCGCTCCTGAAATTGACATCTACACACATATGTTGGTTTAATGTTCATTGGAAGCATTCTTCTTTCTAGAGATTCCGATCACGACTTGGCAAAACATAAATACAAACTTGACAGACCTGATGAAACCAATCAAAGCAGAGGGGCTTCCCTATGTTATGACACTGTATGTTGGTTCACACCGTAAGGGATGACGTATAGAATATTGAATCTAGGCATCTGCATTAAAATGTATTAATGAATTGTAATCAACTATACTTTTGCTTAAGTGTATTTTCCCGGTTATATATAATTTGCACATAAAGGAAACTATAGGGCCTAATATCAGCACAATTATGATGGACCAATATGACACATGCAATAATAATTGATACTCGAGAAAAATAGCTCTTATAACGAACGTATTACAGGCAATCAACGTCAAAAGCAAGACTACATGTTGACTACACGATTGACGAAGGAGAAGTCCCTCGTTCAATTTAACAGACGGTCTCCCTAGACACTTTGCACTCCTAGCAAACCACAGGCGCCGCTCTCCCTTTGGCAAAACCCTTTTTATGTCTCCTCATGCCTTTTATGTTAATTAATGAAGCACATCACGCCGACTTGATTGCTCGTCAGCTGCAATGCAACTCGTATAATTTGATTGTGTGTCATCACCATATGGGGTATAAACGCCACTCACATGTTTTCGCCTCCAGGGCCGAGCTGGAGGAGGGGCGGTGACAACCTGTGCTCAGATTACTCCAGGAGAAAGACAGTTCCCAAGGGGACCACTGAAGGGGATTTACTGGCGAGTAATTCATATTTGTCTCTCATAGGACGCACCAAGACGGGGGTTTTACGTTACTTGGTCAACTCGTTATTTAGACTTGACCACACTTGAGAATCTATATCGCTGATTGCAGACACTTATAATTAGTGTAGGTTATCTAGCAACAAGCTTGCACAGTCAACATAATGTACAGCACACTGTAAGGAGTGCATATCTGTGTTAAGATATGTGCTTTTGAAATTACAGAATTTTCAACACTAACCGGCATATTGTGATTTGGGTCACACGTACTAACCAGAGACCAAAGCCCTCCTGAAACAACTCCCCTGATGCCCTCCTTAAAGCACCATTCTAAGTAAAGTTATTGTTATTCCCACGGGGATCTTTTCTGGTCGACACGTGAGACCAGTCTTAAAAGCGTTAAGGCGTCATTGGCACTAACTAAGAGTAAATAGGTACAATGCTGTGCCCCAAACACCCTTACTTCTGTCCAACCTGCCACTGGAGCTCAAGGATAACCAGTAACAGTTGGAAAGTGGGTATTGTTGCATACGCCCTCCCCCCCCCCCCCCCCTCACACACCATGCAGCCTCTGATCTGGGTCCACGTACATGGGTCACTCGGAATCAGCAGACACGCACGGCTATAGGAGATCATAACTAAGGGGGCTAATCCGCCCTCAGGAGGAGTAAGGGTAGTAGGGTATGAATTATTCAGGGCCCTCTGATCCTATTAGTACCAGGGTAGGGGTGGTGGGTCAGAGGGTTGAGGGGTGGGGCTGGGTAGCACTGGCGTCATAATCATGTTAGCGTCACACCGAATGCTCTGCATGTTGGGTGCACATGACCAGTAGGTGCCCTCATTGCCAGGGGCACTGCCATGACCGTCAGTTTGGTGAAGCCATGCACATGCTAACTGCCAACCCTCTAGATCTGAGCTTTGGATGAGGGCTACATGATTGTCTCCTTTGGTGGCTTCCAAAGTCCGATTCTGATATCGGTAGATTTACTCAAAGTGGTAAATTGCAATATGAGATATGTAAAGGGCAATCAAAAATGTTTCAAAGCAATAATGAAATGATGTTTGATCCATGCATACATAGTATGGTCGAACAATGCGATTCACTTCTGTATTGATTAAATATACCAAGCGATATACCACCTCCCACCTACCCAACGAAGCCCTATCTCTGAGAAAATTCCGAACCTCTTCAACCCCGCTCCCGCCTTCTTGTAAAAAAACACAACACAAAAATATACCACACAAAACAACCTCAGCCCCATAGTAGTTTACGAGTGACGCGCGTTCCCTGAAAGGAGTTTTCCCTCGCCGCTTTACAGTGGGTGATTTAGAGTCATTCCCGATGTAATATTTGGCATTGTCTACCTCGTCCCTGCCTACAAATGAGATTAGGAGCGGTGGGCGCCATGAGGGGGCGCTCATGAAGACAGATGTGGAGGGAGATGGGGCGACGCCAGCGCCCCCTACAAACACCGTATACCTTGGGAGTACCACACGCCGAGACGGATGGGGCCCTTGATCTAGGATCTAGGGTATGATCTACCCAGATTGTATTTGAGAAATGATTCATTAAAATTTTAAAATGCCAACATCTGAGGGGCAAGATTTCTCAATTCGAATGACATTATAGGGTTAAACTGCAGTTAGCATGCTATGGAACGGTTGACAGAGGCCTAAGTGGTTAGGTCAATACTTATTTAACAAAATATTTGTCAGCGTGAGGTTCTAGAGCCTCCCCCTACTGAAGTGGTGAGCATGGACGGTCGACAGCCTCATCAGCACTATCCATATATCTTACCGTCCTATTTTTTCCAACTATATTTCCCCTAACACTATTATCATTCCTCCTACCACTTCCTTGGCCGCCCCTTATTTGTGTGCGCCGCTGATCAGTTTCCATTGGTGTTCGTTATGTCCGTCAATGTGTTATCGATATCACGACTGGCCATAACTCAGAGTCGCCTATTAGAGCGGGCCCACCGGAGCTCGGGGCTTTTTAAGTTAAGGGCTATGATGCTTTTATGATTTTGATTGCAGCTATAAATCAGGTGTGGCCGTGCAGATAACTTAAACGCACTCCCCAACGCTCCTGTGGTGGGTCTACTTATACTGAAGTGAACCTTTGATGAAGGGAAACGAATTGTATCCTGATATGATACCCACAATTAAATATTCTATAGGTTGTATTTTCTTGTATTTGTTTTTTGCAAAACACTTAATCATAGATTATTGTTCTCTTTAATGCGCTCAAATACAATAACTGTCTGTAGCTCCAAATCTTATGTAAAAGATAAAATGCCATTCAAACTTAATCCGTCCGCAAAAACACTTTCACTAAAACATGATATCAAAGTATTGAAAATTGGTGTTTTCCTATGAGATGTGGATGAATACAAATCAAATCGGATTAAATACAAATCTTCGCTATTCCCACCATCCCTTCATGTGCTGCAGCAAACTTTCGCCCGCTACAATGAATCAACAGAAGCCTGTTGTTTTGGACGTGGGTACAACTCGTGATGTCGTCGTGTCACGTTGGGGGCAGGTGGTGCCTGCAGGGGGAGGTGGTTTTTACACTGTGCATGGTCTCTGAGCAGCTCACGTCTCACTGCTGCCGACCTCTCTCAGCACGAGCAGCTCCCAACCGGCTCAAAGAATAGTGGCAGGAAACGGTAATGCGTGTTTGACTTAATCATGTAAATAGAAAAGGCCATTATTCAATAATGCATCCTTATCATGGGTTTACATGTGAGATTACAGAAGGTATTCTGTATGTAGCCTGGGCTTAAAGTTTGCAAGAAACATTATTATCAAAATGTGATTGACATTATTTCTTTGTACCTCCTGCTTATATATATTTGCCGTCGGACCATTACAAAATGTGAATGTCACAGGGTGACTGTCAGTAACACCCAGTATCTTAATATGAAGATCCCACCATTTTTTGAGCTCTATAGGCGAATGAAATGAGATACACATAGCATCAAAACTGTGGGCATTCCGCCTCCTTGTCTACATTAAAGGGCTATGAAAAAAAACCACTCAAAGTGTCCCTGCCGGCTATTTCCCTATATGTAAAAGTAGATCCTGTGTGACGCACCACGAAATCCTCATATCTCCAGCTGCAACGAGTCTCAACGGAGGGCCCTTGGCGTTTTATTACATTAGAGGAGTAGTGATGATGAATAGGAGCACTCCCGATTCCTCCCCTCAGCCTCTATTCACCCAAAGATACATCTGTGAGCATCAAAGGACGGACTACGGCCGCCTCAGGAGGCACCCAAAGCGTAAGCCTGCTCCCCAGTACCTGCCACTGGGTGCTTCAATAATGCCATTTGGCAGGATCTGAAACAAAATAATACAATGTACCGACAGGACAGAAATACCTGCTTCATGTAACCTTTAAAGTGGGATTATTCTATCTAAACTTCAAATCAAAGTTTTTCCTCAACATCAGTTTCCAGTACTTTAAAGCCTGAGTTTAGTTCACTGTAGCACCACCGGCCGGCGCCACTGTGTCACCGGAGGGCCGCTTGTGTAAGGTACCCTTCCAGTACATCAAGTCTGGTGGTATAGATCCCGGGGGTCTAGGATGGCCCAATACGTCTTTCTGGTAGGTGGTGATGTCAACTGATCCAACATGAGCGCGGCCTCACTTCCCATCTCTCCATCACGGCCCGACTTGTGCACTGACACCACCCATCTGTCACCCACGTTGGGAGCGGGGGTTAATATTGGAGTGCCTTGGTGCACTCAATTGCTGGGTGGCGGATGTGAGAACAGGAGAAAATGTAGATTATTCTATTTCACTTGTGTTTATTACCAGGCTTATAGTAGATTATAGTAATACTTTATCAGATATTATCACACCTTTGAGTAAGTAGGTTAAAAAAACTACAAAAAAAACGTTGTTTCAATGGGCACATAAACCTTTCTTAAAAACATTCAGTATGATTTCTTAATACCAGGAAATTTATTTCAAAATGGTATGTAATTTCCCTTACTTTTAACACAGACAGTTCTTCTTGCGACATTCAATGGCATTAAGCCAGTTGCCATCTATGTAAAAGTCTTTCCCTGCCTGGCCACAGTCGCCAATTGCATTAGTGACCTACTCGATTTTCCCCGTGGACAGCACCAGAAAGCCACTGAGTACATGCAAGGAGCAGGTCTGGTCTTAGCTCAAGTGGTCTTAGCACAGAGGGCGCGGCATCAAGAGGCGGCACAGAAACAGAGTAAATGGAGTACACGACCCCATGCATACCCCTCCTCCTACGTCAACTTGGTGCTGCTGAGTAGTAAAACAGATTTTATGCTGTGGGGTCGGCATGGGTATTGGATTTACCCTCTACATGTACCCAATTGTTTTTGACATGGGTGGAACAATTCAGCTTGCCTTTTTTTATGACAAAGAATACATTAACATTGTGTGTTTTCCTTATGAATGGGGTCCATGGAATTAATGATGACATAAAAATCTCACAGTCTGGCCTCTAAGTGAGTGGTCTTTAATGAAAAATACAACAGGGGGAATATTACAAGTTCTGGTTTGATCGACTTTATAGATTCTTGATGTGGTTTAGTAAACCAAAATCTCCGTCTTATCCATTCTTTGGTTTATAAAACGAAATGAAATGTACTTGACGTTCCACTATAGTATGCAAATTAGAAAACGCTTATGTGACGTCATCGTTTCGCCGAAAAGGGCTTCCCCAATTCTATTTTTAGATTTTCAAAATGACGTCATCTCGTCACTCTCCTCATACAGACTTATTTATGTTAATTAGTACACTCTCAAGGCATTTTCTATGGAACGACTTTCAATCTCCAAACAGATCCTTCCTATCAGAAATAGCACGATGTGTCCTCCCCCATTTTTAACACTGATCTCTATGAGAGTTGGGACAACCTATTACTCCGATATATCGGACTATCGACGTTATCCACTCATCGAAGACGGAGAAAATTTTTTAACACTGATTCCTATGGGACTTGGGCCAAGTTAAGACTCCGATATATCGGACTATCAACGTTATCCCCCTAGCGAGAGACCGAGGAACTAGCAGATTTTCAATATGGCCGCCCCCAGTGGAGGAAAGGGGTATTCCCGACCTACTTTCGTTCTATTTTTAGAATATCATTATGACATCATCTCGTCAATCTCCGAACACAGACTTATTTATGCTAATTAGTACACTCTCAAGGCATTTTCTATGGAACGACTTTCAATCTCCAAACAGATCCTTCCTATCAGAAATAGCACGATGTGTCCCCCCCCATTTTTAACACTGATCTCTATGAGACTTGGGACAACCTATTACTCCGATATATCGGACTATCGACGTTATCCACTCATCGAAGACGGAGAAAAAGATTAAAAGGAGCATCCATCAGGTTCTAACATTACGTTATAACTGCCTCTATAGTAGTTTATTTCTAGCTGATTCAAAACTTAATCCCCCTGTAAAATATACCAGAATAAGTATGGCCTCTTAGCAGACACGCAGGCTGAGTAGACATAGAGCCATAATGGACGTCCATATGCCTAAATTCCATTACGTAATCCTATTTCCCCCGGATTGATTACGTTAGTGTTACATATACAGGAACTGGACCCGGTATACTTTTTAGTGAGTCATCCAGCACTAGACACCAGAAGCATCACTGATTCTGTTAGAACTGGAAATGTGAAAGAAATAATTCAGTAATATTTTTTTTGTAGAAGGCTCGCAATCAAATATACCAAATACTTCTCTCAGAGAAGAAATAAAACAGGAATGGGGATATAATTATGGAGGAAAAACAGGTTGAGATGTTTTGTATTTCATTTTACTCTTGGTTTCAGTGCCTAGTTTTATGAGTAGGCAGTTGTCGACAAAGAAGCGGCCCCTGGCGACCCCCTCCTGTAGCCGGGCAGGGACCGTGGAAGACAGTGACTGGTGTCTGGAGACGGAGATACAGGAAAGGTTGGGGTGAAAGGGAATCTCAGGGTCGCATGTGTCACAGAACAGACGACAGAATATTTATACTATGTTAGAATACAAAAAAGGATGAATTATTTCACATACGGGCCTTGCAGAATAGTCTTTGATACATGTAAAAAATACATCTTCTTATTACAAAGATATATATATATATATATATATATATATAATTATATATATATATATGGATACATTGCTTGGAAGAATCGTTATTGTGGAGTTTAAACGTAAATATGAAATGGGTTAATGATTCTCTTTTGTTTTCCCTTGAATGCTAACACTTTGTATTAAATAAAGAATGACTTCCATTTTGTTTTATTACATAGTCGGTACTGTAGGCCAAAACTGATAGCACACAATAAAATACACGTTATTTCCACACTTTACCATGATCATCACAACCATGTTATGGGGTATAAAACCAAACAGTGCGCTATTTGCAGCAATCAGCACGGCGGCCCACGAGGGCCGTTCCACATGTTGCTATGATGTCCAAGTCATAACATTTTATGGGATGTCTTGCATGACCGATGTGGCTTTCATTCATTCATGTCTTCGCGTGTTCCACATTCAGTCCAGTGACTCAAACCAGACCGACCAGTACACATATCAATAATTCTCCCACATTATCAGCCGAGTTTCGGGTGGAGGTTTCAGATTGGGTTGGCGTGGTATTCTCCGTAATGGAATCTACACCATAAAGGGACACTGGGCCCAGCTTGATGGCCCATAGCAAGGTAATAAAGCTTTGGCCCATCAACATCAACGAATCTAACTAGCCTAGCCCGTATTGTATGTGTAGCCAACGCCAGGGTCAAAAGGTCACTCTATGTGTACTCACAACCTGCTGGACCACTCCAGACCCTGAATGCTGATTGCTTATTAATTATCGTATATTTGGGAAATACAATTTGGGCGTGACTTGATCTTTGTTGACAGGACTATATAAAACAATATTTATAAGGTTTGTTTGGGGGAGGAGGAGGAAATTGGCATGTAAAAATACATTTTGGTTCAACACAGTAGGGGGAGGGATGGGCGGTTGCTCTTCCCTTTTCCAATCTCGCATACGTTACTAACCACCAATCTCATTGGTTTTAATGTCAATTGCTCATGTAACTGTGGGTACTGCAGTAAAATAAAGATATTTCTACAGTTGAAAAACAAAGGCAATAACCAACCAGTTATAATTATTATTTCACCTTGAAGGTCAAGTGAGTGAAGGATGCTTATGATTCTCAGAACCGCAAGAAAAAATCATAAGGAAATCGCATATTGACTAATAGCCTTTACACGACCAAGGATGGCTGGCCAAGGGCCGTTTCCTAAACCCGTTAGGACCCCAATGTGATTGGTTTCCATGGTAATGACCATCTTTCAGACAGCGTTGATCCCTGACCCCGCCCCTTTTGAAGGCATGGCCGCCATGATGGATGCGGGCAGCGTAGGATGATGGCGGCCATCGTAGCGCCACCCCACGGCCACCCCGGTGTTGTAAAGAGGTGTATTCCATAGGGCAGGCATTTTTTGTGGTAAGTTGTCAATTCCACCCACTCGCGTGATGTAAAGTTTTATCCTCGCTGGCGACACGGAAACAAGGAACTCATCAGGGTTAATTTGACGGTGTTTCACTTCTATAAGTATTGTAGTATAATGTATTCTATAGACGACATACTGATTGGCTTAGACGTACATTTAACGCGAGGAACAGACAAATTTGAGACATGAAATCGCTTTAAATATAAGATCATGATGAATTTATATAAACTTCTGTTATCTAACTGCAATTCCCCATTCCCCTAAAATCTGAAGAAAATAAAGCAAAGAAACAAAGCTGAAGCCTCATGTTGGGTATGATTACCTATAACATTTCCAGAGAATATCGCAACTTAATTATTCCAGATTTATATGTATTAAAGCCAAGGACACCCCCCACATTTGTAACTATGATGCATTTCACCTCATGCCCCCATCCAGCAATGTAGGAGTCTGGGCCACATTGATAACCGACGCCATGGTAGGAGTTCTGGGTATGGGTTCCAACTCTTGGGGTCTCCTTGGGGGTTCCTGGTATGAGTTCAAACTGCTCGGGTGCCCTCGGTGGGAGGAGATGCTCACGGCCCTCCATCACTTTAACATTCTGATCACAATCGAGCAGCTCGCGCAGCTATAAATCTCCGGTCTCTCACCTAATGCGCACACCCGACCCTTGATCCCATGCCTCATATTTACCCCTACACCCCCGCCCACCAAGCCCCTACTCACCGCTCGTCTACATAGGCCCTTTTCAGGCCTCACTCCTAGCTGAATTCCCCCAGGCAGTCCCAAAGCCAGGAACCGTAAGATAGTGAGTACCAGTCCAATTAGGATAATATCTCTGTATCCTAGACCGGTTCCAACCCGTCGAGTCAAGGAAAGGAGGTTGCCCCAGGGGGCAGATCTGCCCAATTAATAAATATCAAGACTTTCCCATGGCAATATTTCGGTATATTTATTGTGAGGTATGACTGACCGTGTCATGGAGCCTCACGGTACTTATGTTTCCTTAATATTTCCAATCTACCTGAAATATGTTCAATGCTTCATTCATATTAGCCAGGTGAGAACACATAGGCCTATATAGGCCTAAGCTATATAGGCCTAAGCTTTACTTTATCTTCATTTTCAAGCCGGTGGCTTCGTTGCAATAAGGCTGGACCCTAAGTCACGGCCGCACACCTGATTGGGTTTAGATTCAGTCGATTGCCTCCATAGCTCGAGGACCGTGTCGACATCCATCCCCACTATGGTTGATGGTTGTTGAGGGAGCGGGGTGCCGCCTTTACCGCCACTACCCGCGGCGCACGGCGAGGGCGTGTAGCCCTTGAGGGACATTGGGTCTCTTTGTCTGCTTGTCTGGAGCTGCGGGGTGTATAAGTCAAGATAACGCCTCTACTTTATAGTCTGGGTGAAGTCGGTCGGACGGCCGGGGCTGAAGGGCCGGCCACGCCCCGTGCCTCACTCTCCAACCAGCCATAAAGAAGGTTTTTATGGGCCGGCCAAGCCCCAATTTCCAACACCAGCCTGCCTACGGCCCCGCCACCCCAGCCTAGCATCGGCCTTTAGTAGGCCCAGTCAAGGCTACAACTGATACCGGTGTTAATGCCCTGTGGCTTCAGCTAGGGAAGCCATGTGGCTTACCGGGTTTTAATCAATAGGCTCACTCAAGAATAATAACACAACTTCTAAAACGTGATGCCATTTAACTGAACAGTTTGAAAATAAGTAAATGTTGATGATACGACATTTTTGTATACGTTTGAAAAATTGTCTTGAAGGCATAACTTGAGCAAGCTATTGGTCTAATCAAAAATCCTCCTGGCGGCTGAGAATATATTGACGAAAACGAGCTAAGAAACAAAAGGGCAATTTCCCAGCCATTGCTGTTACCAGGTGACAAGTATATGACTGAGCGATGGGATATGTTGGTTTGATTGAGACGCCATTTTCACGTTTAGTCTAGACTCACAAACACATTCATATTTCTTTGTTCGTTTCTCTGAATCTGCCTTTGCGACGGAAAACACTGAATTGATTCATGAAAACGCTTTTTAAAAGGGAAAAAATGCTTGTGCAAATTGGAAATGGTAAAACACTCAAGAGGGGAAAAAGGGGCAAAAGATAAAGAAAGACATTCTAAGAATATGAAAAATGACATGAACTTTCTTCGACTTTTCATTTAAACTAAAAGAAGTCTGTTACATGGATTTCTAAAATGAAATTAACAACTTGATTTCCCTGCCAAATCCACTTACAAGAAAATGCCGCAAGCAAATAAGCAGGCTTTTACACAAATGTTAGTTGAATTTATTCTGGGTATTGCCATTACATCATCTTATGGTAACCTAAATCATATTTGTTCTTATTCCAAATTTGGAACAGAGCCTAGAAGGTCTTTTTAAGACGTATTCTTTATGTTAACTCCTATATCAGAAAAAAGCACTGCAGCATATATCTAATCTAGAATTCATTCAGAAGCACATCTCAATTTACTGCGTATGATATAATTATAAAAGAGCATATATTTTCAGTCCCACGTCAGTACATACAAAACTATATTGGTGTAGCCAGCTGAACACGAACCTAATCACTGTCGACCCGTCTGACAACCAGAGGCACCTAATGCAATTTTTCCACGCAATTATGACATTCTTGTTCGTGTACAGCCTGATGGAGCTGACATATCTTTCCTGCAGATAATGAAATAGCAGGGATAACATGCTGGACTGTCAGTGGATCTCCTACAAGGGTCGTGTTTTATTAGATGTAAAAGGACAATGAAATCTGTAGAATACGTCAACAAATAGTAGCAAACAAATAATCTGTCTAGATTAGAAAGAGTAGCCTATAGGTATATCTTGGGCGACTATAATTATTTGTCAATGTCAAAGATTTAGGAACCATTCCCTGCTACCTCTGATAAAAATCAATTTGCTTTAAATCTTTCCATTTGATTCAGCAGACATTCCTTACTCTTACTACACCTCCTTAATTATCAGAAACACCTATATTTCTTTAAGAGAGGAGTTTCAAATTTCCTGTTCAATTCAACAGTTATCAGCAACAGGTAAGCCAAGAACATAATTCTTAGATACCAATACAATAGTGTCCTTCAAGTAATTTCCACATCTTATTTACATCAACATTATTTACCCATGCCAACCATTTGCAATGCCTCTTGCAGTACGTCCGTGTCGGCGCCATGGTTCCTAAGGTAGGCCTACAACATCGATGGCCCCCCACTACTGCTGCACCCATCCAGGTATGACATGTCTTTTGTTAGGAGGTGCCCGTCAATGACGTGCTGTTACCAAGGTTACCTTACAGCACCACCAAAAGAATGCCAGGTGCAAGATATTCATTAAGGAGACGGTAATGGTCAACAAATAGAACGATCAGGTTTACTGTTCCATGTTATAAAGAAGGAACTAGAATCGTATTCCTATGGCACACGCTAAATAGAGCTCATCAAATTATAAATGCCCTTCAACAGAGGGCATAAACAGAGCTCGTCGAATTCTAAAGTATGGTTCTATGCCTATATCACAGCCGGTAGCCAAACGGTTTGAAATGATTAAATAAGCAGTTTTAATCAAAATTACTAGAAATGCCTCAAAATCACAAAATTGTTATACACGTTTCAATGGTTCAGTTTGGGATTTTGCAATCATGTTTTAGATACATGAGGCATCTCCTTTCGAACATTCTACAGTGAAATAAATAAAATGAATGTTATACCAAAGGGGCAAAGGCAATGCCTATGAAAACACAGAGACATAACACCTAGAACGCCAATACAGCCATACAGAACTCAAACAAAAGCGCTAACATAGTTGCGAGAGGCAAACAACGTTTTCACAGAGCACAGGAACAGGCAATTTGTATGTGATTCCTCGGCCCCGTTTTCTCTATGGGATGATATTCTTGGGCCGGACGGTCGGCCCGCTCTATGGAGGGGCTACAATATTGATGGCCGTCCTACAGTGAGAGCGTGACCAGAAGGTCAGTATGTTATGGGGCGCCAAGTATGCACAGAAATTATACTCTTAAATCATTAGTCACTTTCGACATTTTGCTTAGTTTTCACAGGAATTCAGAAATGATTCTTTACCTTAGATGACGAGATCTTTCCTTCTATTCCAAATACAAAATACCTACCGTCATTGCCCCAAGATAGTAAGAAACATTTGCAATGCTGAACTAAAAGCAAAGTATGCATCCTGTTTCGATTCCTTTCAAAGAGTGAACAGTATTCATCAAAGACAGCTTGATGAAGTCCGTCAAATGTGACACAACCCTAAACAGAACTCGCACATCAGTATCTGTGAATAAAACTGCTTGAATTCAGCAGTCAACACTTGGCGATCGTTGGGGGTCAAAGCCAAGAGGCGGGCACCCGGGGCAGGCTGTAAACAGTGCGGGCCGCCCCCTTCTGGGACCGGGCGAGTACCATTCAGTGGACCCGGCGCCACATGCAATAGGCCCGGTCAGAGAGGGCTGACCTTTGGGGGCCGACTGACCAATGCTGCGCCTCACCTCTCTAGTGGTCAAGGGTTCGGGTGGGAGGTGCATGTGGGTGTGATCACAGGGTAGGGGTTAGAGTTCACAGGTTGGGTGGGGTGAGATAGCGCCCAGCACGAAAAGCCTGCACACATGATTGGGGATCTAGATGATTACTTGCACAATATCTCTCATTGTTTAACTGTATATTTTCCCGTTCCGCATCCACCACCTTTTTATTCCTAGGGAAATACATTGCATGTTTAGAAGTAATTGGATATTGTGTGGTGGTGCCATATGTTTCGGTCCGATGTGGTTTTAGTGGGGTCTGTGAGAGTAGGGAGTAGCAGAACCATGCGTGTAGGACTCGCCTATTTGCGTGACGGCCCAGTTGTGGTCAGTTAGATCACACAGCACTCTGCCTAATTAACAGGTTCACCAACAACTGCCGGTTGTACTTTGCAGAGGTCATAGCACAAACATCCGTATTTCATTACTGGTATTGACAATGCCATTTACCTCAGTCCTGAAAAAAAGTTTATGCAGTACTTTCTATAAGTACTGCCCCTTTTTCCATATACTACTTACAGTTTTATTTCATTTGGTGAAAGTCAGTCGGTCTTATCCTGGAAAAAGTACAATTGCTTTGTTTGGGAAAGCACATCTTTCAATGTAATGCGGTTTGAAATCAAATCTACACTTCAGGATTTAATTTTCAGTGACAATGTCAATTTCATTCCTTTTCAGAATCTCATTTTGCCCAATGCATTTTACTGGCACATTAGGACGTGGGGCGGCTGGGCCTTTCATTTGTCGATGAGCTGCTCTTAATGCAGGGCCTAAACAAGTGTCTGAGGGCCTCATGAGCGCCTCACCCACCACCACCACTACCCAGCCCCGCCGTCTGAGACGCTGAGTGGTGGCTGAGGCACTCACCAACACCAATAAATCTTACTCCTGCTGACCCAGATCGAGCTGACCCCGTGACCCCCGCCCGACCCCCCAGCCAGGAGAGAGCAGCTCGCCGACTCATGAATCCTGAAATATTCACAACTTTCTGATGTGATTACTACCCGGAGAGACGGATCGGAGCGTGGCTCCAAAAAAGGGCGCGCCAATCTGTAGCATAAAGAGAACAGATTGCGCCGCGCAATTCCTGCAGCCGCCCCGCAAACCTGCTTTCCAAGATCTGCCTTTCCAACAAAAGACCCAGCAAAACGTCGCCCAAGAAAGGCGGCTGGAATCTAATCCGCCGGAGAAGAGTTAACCTGATAAATCCTTAATCAGTGTCGCCGGCGCCCGGGAAAGCATTCAATGCGGATCTATTTCGCCTCCATCATCATAGCCTTTATAATCCCGGTGGGCTTGGGGTCTGCCACCGTCTCCTGGGTGCCACCCCAACCCCCAACTCCAGCACTGGAGGAGCAGCTCCAGGGTTTCAGTCTGCTCACAGGTGAAAGACTGGGGGGTATGGGGTGGGTCGGGGTGTCATTGGACACCCCCCGGAGACCTGGATCAACAGGCTGGTCAGGGGGTGGGAGATAGGGGCGGAGAGTGGACAGACACTTGGCAATTCAGAATACATGCAAATTGAGGGGTCAGTTCCCTGTCCTGTGGGATCAACCGGTTGACTTTATGACCGGTCATTAGGTCGCCACGTGCCGTCAGTGATGACTGTCATCATCCCTGGTACGCTTTGTCCAGGAATGTTTCATTTGGTAATTTGCTCTTAATGACGGTTACCCATCAAGTATTGTATTGATTCGGACTATCCCATTGGCTCAGAACGGCTCTTCTGACAATAAAACGAGCTATTTGGACCACTGAGATAACGAAGGAGATTGTTTAAATGCATGAAACCTGACAACATTTCTTTACAGATTTAAATGAATTCAAACGTCATCCAATATGAAGGAATGATATTTCAAGCTGAAGTGATAAAACATGACCATGAAATGTCCGCCGTGTGGTCATTCGCCCTTTCCAGTCGACCGGCCACTCTCCCCGTGCGGGAACCAAAGGTCTCACACGGCCCTGTGATCACTTATTCATGTCGCGAGTCAGCAAAACCGGGCGAGCCGCTCTGCCCTGCCTAATGTGCCATAGCGACCCTTTATTGTGGCCATCAGAGGCATGCTACCCGGCGCCCAGTGGTCATCTCGGCCACAACTGGTCAGCCGCCGCGCCCCTTTATTGGTCCCCCAAACTCACGGCGCTCACTAGACCCATTAAGTATCACACACTCGCCATTAATAACACTTACCGGAAATCGCCGCCCATACTTCATATCTGCCATGGGCGAGGGGGTTATTGTTCTCGCCATAAACTAACGTCATGTGTAGCTGCATGCAGTCGCCGTGAGCGTGCAATATAAACACGTAATGGCCCGCATGGAAATACTCACAGGGCAACGCGTTTGGCGCCAGGGTAGACGTTTACTGCCCTGGGATATATGAGAAATGTTCGCGAATTTATTTGCAAATCACTAACGGATGTCTGGCATGTAAATACATGTATTTTATGGCATTCTGCTCTGCTAGTGGCATAAGCATCTAAAGTGCGGGCTAAAAGTAGCCTTCTTGAGAGTAAATCAAGTTTCGTCATTTCGCAGTGAATGCTTGGTGAATATATATGGAAGTGGTTTGGGATATGGATGGGGCAGGGGCTAGTGCAGCGAAGAGGGGCGTTAGGCGGCCTAATCGGAGGGGCCCAGGCTCTACTGCCTCGCCCATAGACCACAATAATGCCAGCCATATACCACAGAATGTATTTGATGGAGGAGCCCGCGGCCACAATACATCCAAGAACTATTAATTATGACACTTTCACGACTGCGATTGCTCTAAGCTCGGTATTCCTGGGAATAGAGTATAGAACAGCAATTTACCGAAAGGCTGCTACGACGATAAAAACGTTTCTATAAGTCTAATTGTTTAAATTTACTTTCCATTGGCTGCGCCTGATAGACAATTTATCTTCACGGTGCCTCTGCAAATCCCCTAGGGAATCGGTGTAATGTGTACAGGGAGATTAGGCTGCAAAGGGGATTGGCAATTCATTACGGCTATGTTTCAGGTTATCCGCACCAGCAAGTCTCTAGTGGAACACAACCGCTACTGGCTCTCCGGGAAATCAATGCAGCACTATGTGAAAGAAGGATGTCAATTAAAACACGAGGTCTCGACGGCGCACCTGCGTCTTCCCATCCTAATCCCAGCCTTTAACAAAACCTTCCTGTTGCTATTTGCATCTTTTTCTAGGGTATAGGCGGTGTGCTGCTAGTCATTACTTTAACCAATTTGCTAAACGCTCCTGCACGCTAGACAATGCGTCATTTTTGAAAAATAAAATATGTGTCTGTGAAATTGCATTTACATATAAATTCAATATCAATCATTAACGCCAATGTCTGCACATAATATAACATCAGTGAGAAATTGGATATGATCTGTTTTATTTCCAGAGTATTGTCAATCATCAATAGCATCCACACAGGCCTTGTTTCTAAATGACGCATGTCTTGCTAACCATGCAAAAATCGTTCTACAACGAACCATAAATTGCGCTCCCTATACTAAAAGCTATATATCCCATGCCCAGCCTACATATATATGTATGCCTCACGCCATATAGGCCTACTCCCAGGCGGAGGGGAGCTGGAGGAGGAGGAGTGAGGAGTAGGAGGGAGGAGAGGGTGAAGGAGGAGGTGTATAGGCGGTATGTGGCCGGGCCAATTACCACGTCCCACTGGAGGACAGATTACGCCCGCGCCCGACGCCAGGCGGCGCCCTGATTGATGACAGTGTCGCTGATCCGAAGTGGTTTGTACCAATTACAAGGGCGGCACGTCGGGTGCCCTTGTCTCCGGGCGGGCCGTGGAGGGCCGGGCCCCGGGGAAGGCCCTTCCCATACCCAGGTAATGAGGGGCCCGGGCAGGGGCCGAGGCCGGTTAGTAGGAGGCAGGGCCTGTCTGGGCCATGTCAAGATTTCTACTAGGACCTCCTTGTGAGGGTTATGAATATGGGAGGTGAGAGTTGGGGGCTGTTATCCATCGTCAATATGGCCGGGGACGGCGGAGCACGGGGAAGGTTGGGTCACATATATAGAAGAAGGGCATTCTGCTGGAAACAAATTCTTTCTTTTACGAATTCTTTCTTTTACGTTTCTCTCTTTTTGGAAAGAAACACTTCTTATTACGAGTAAAATGAATATTTATCATATTTACAGTATGTATATCATTCAAGGCCGCAAATCAGTATATGTGAACAGAAACATGTTTAATGTTTATTTCTCATATACCGATAATCTGAGTCCTGAAAAAGTAGTCACTTTTTATGACTCATAACTTCACAAACATTTCAATGTAGCTTGCTTGAAGTTTTTCATCGATCGAGCTTCACTATGCTGAATTTTTGTTATGGTGGTCAAAATGTCTGTAATATTCTCAACTGATATTCTTCGAAGTCTTAGTGTTTGTTTTAGTACAGCTATTTTTGGGGTAAGAAACCTATCTGACAAAAACCTTACTTTCTATCAGTCACTTAAATATTTCAAATCATCTGCAGTCCAAAGCGACGCACCAAAGGCTGACCACTGCAGTGGCAGCACCCACCTCCACCAACTAGAGATACGGCCCCTTACTTTATATACGGCAGACCAGGCTTGAGTGAAATGTGAGCGTCGTCCTGTCCTGGTGGGAATGCATTAATTCGGCGCCGAGCCCTGGAGGAGGGGGCAGCCTTACCCCAGCAGAGACAGATGGGCGGGCTGATGGCTGGGTCCGCTGGGGGGCGTCAGGCGTCTTTAACTTATGCCCGCTACCCGTCGCCGGAATACACGACGTCAGCTATACGCGGTTAATGTCCCAATCCATCTTGTGGCAATACAGAAGTTTTACATATCATGTGACATATGATATGTATTATTTTATACTGTTTCTTTTTTTGTTTTATATTACATTATTTCCTACTTGAAATAAGGGAAGTTTTTTCAATTAATGAAGCGAAAAGACGAAAAAAGAAAAAGGCCAGAAGGAAGATAGATAAGCAAAAACATAGTGGGTCTGATGGTATATGTATAAGTGTTCTATATAAGTAACTCTAAATAATACCACATCCTCCCACTCCATGGGCTTCGTAGACTCTATCTCTATTCCTATCTAGAAAGAAATACTGCATTCATTGCAGCCGACACCGATAGATGCTTACTAGGTTATGGAAAAAATCTAGACAAGCGGGAAAATGATTCAGGTAAAATACACTTGATGTTGGGATGCCATGTCTGACCGAACCAGCAGGCCGCGGAACAATATAGACCTGTCCGAAGCAAATGAGATTAATCTTAACATATCGTGCCTATTTTCTCCAAGAAAATGGCGAGTGGGCGAGAGGGACTCGATCCGAGCCGCCTTTTGAAAAAAACATTTCGAAAGAGTCCATTCATCCTGGGCAAAGACTAATAGACATTGTCGTTTCCCATCCTGAATGATTATTTGATTTTGATTATCGGGTGATGTGTGTTTTTTTGCCCTTAGCTGGGACGTCGGGGTATCGGGAGGCTGTTGGTTGTGGCCTAATCAGAAGCCTATTGTTTCTGTTTATTTGACTGGTTCGCAGCAGGGCTCACCGCCTCATGCTGCTAGATTGAAGAGAACATCATGACAAACTGCATGTTTCATGGCCCTGCTGCCATTAAGAAAGACCAAGCCTTACCGACCGCCCATGTCGGTTCGCAGTTACCAACGCAGGGGGAATCAATTTTGTGAAAGCCAACAGACTGAAATGGACGGCTCCCTCTGGACTCTGAAGGGAGGAAGGTGGGAGGAAATAGAGGGAGGGAGGGGGGCTGGAGAAACTGGGTCACATGACTCGTGCTTCTAGCCAAACAGCGGAAGTCGAATCTGATTGGCTGGTGCCATGCTGTTGTCGTGAAAAGCACCTGAGCGCATGCGCAGCGGTCACCATGGAGACTGAAAATAGTGGTAATGGCCCAGACTGTTTGGAGAGGCCTTGAGGGGAAATAAAACAAAAACTATGACTTCTGACAAATTTAAGATTGGTGAAAAAATGATAAGTGCTGCATAGGCAGGTGCTGATTCATGCAATTTCATGGAATCTCTCCATTGAGTTATCGAGTTACTGGTTTGGGAATCTATGTAAATTGGCGCTGACAAAGTGCATTGCATTTTATTACATGACATATATACCTGGCCTTCTTCATACAATTAGGATTGGGAACATAATGTTTCCACCATATCACCGAGGTTTATACAGGAAAGCGCTGTCATTGTTTGAAAGGTCATACACAAAACACCATGCCTTAGCTAAAAATATGATCCTTGTCTCTGAGCTCCCCTGAGCAGAATAAATAGCCCCTCGGATTAGGCCCTTGTCCTACATATTACGAGCTGCTCATAAACCTGCCTACATATGATACATTGGAACTGGTGGCATGGCCTTAGCGGCTGCTAAAAATACAGTAGCAACAAACCTTTGGGTAAATGCTACTTGCTCACAGGGGAAAGAGAGGAAGTACTTACAGTATAACAACAGCCGGTGAGCAGCTCGCCGTTATAAGAGCAGCTCAGACGGCCTGGTCCGTCCACCTCTTATAGTAATAGGGTACACAGAGAATTTGAATTCACTGCCTTTAACTGCACCATATGGCACAACTGGGTCTTCGCACTACATGCTCAGGGGTTGAGGGTAGGAGACCATGAATAGGTTGGGGAAAATGTTGGCTGCACACAAGGCCCTATATCATCTTGGCCCGTAAGATCCGTTCCCCGAGCAGCTTTTCAGACCTCTCAGAAACTCATTTCCATAGGCTGTGAGTTATTTTTTGCCGGGCCGATTGATCACCTGAAGCAAGGAGTCCGACAGGTACCACCTGCACTACGCATGTCGGCCACGTCTGGATACTGGTACCCAGAATGCTTAAACATACACGTTCACATGCCCCAGTTTAGTTTTTTTTTAAAACGATATACATACATCATTTTTAATTAACATGTGTTTACGGTAGTACAGTATAGACTATTTCTGTTGATATTTCCTGGCGCTGCAATCTTGTCTTTACAATATTCACGCGATGAAGCAATACTGTGAAGATATTTTTTTTCTGATTGATATTAAAAACCAGGAAACCATATAAGGATGGCATGTAGTAATATCAAATTGAGACTCGGCAAAAAGTAACAAAGAAATGTATGCGTCAAACCGAACAGAAACACCGCAGACGTATTCATAGCTTTCATGAACAAGTGTATGGAATGTCTTAACTCACTATTTTTAAGGCTGACACCCACACTGACGTCATACGTCACTATTAGTGACGTATGACGTCAGTGTTTGGGGAAATATGACAAACATAGTCTGTGGTTGTCATATTTCCCCAAACCATCAAGAGATTGCTGTAGGCAGGACCCACACTCTTTGACAGCCACGCTTTTTCTACGGACATAAGTTGGGCAATTTAGTTCAGAAAAGTAAATGCTTACAGAGTACATAAAATAGCTGGGGAAACATGAGAGAAATCAACACAGAGGAACACGTATAAAGAAGCATTGAAGGGCGCTAGTTCTTCAAACGGTATAAAACAAACTAAGGTATTGCATTACCATATTACTGCTCAACATTGTTATAAGGAAGAACTTCCAAGGAAAATGGAATCTTTTTTTTTAGCTGGAGGCGGCTTTGGGGTATGATTCTCATTTGGTGTAAATAAAGGACATTCAGGACATATATTTATATGCGTCCTGTAAGGAGGACCCTGGAGTTGCGTCCTGTAAGGAGCACCCTGGAGTTGACGGATCAGACCGGCCTGGACGTTAATCTGGTAAAGGGGTGGGGATCAGCGGCCAGCAGTGAGCAGCTCGTACTGGGCCGCTGGCCGGGAGCAGCTCAGAGAGCAGCTCATCGCCCTGATGGCTCAGCTTCTCGCCCCACTAATGGCTTTTTCCCCGCCACAATTTCTGATCCCATCTACATGCACTTCACACCGTGAGAGGCCATAGACTAGCTGGCTCGACCCGAATAGAGGCATCTCTTAGCACCTTCTCCTCTTTTGGTACGCTAGGTATGAGTTTTATTTTGTTAATCTAATTTTGATCCCCAGAGGAAGCTTAATATTCACAGCTGTATTTATCGTCGTGTATTAATCACGATGAAAATTCAATTAAATGGACCGTAGAAAATCTTGCAACAAACGCCAAAATATTCCAGGAAAACTATATAGGCATATTTGGCTTAAAAACAGCCAGATTCTCAGTAGCACTTTTACCCTGTAGCAAATAATTATTACACCATTACCCGGAGCTCCAGGTTTGCTTTCCTGGCCCGCTATTAAGAGAGGTAGGAATAACTTCTTATGATAACACCCCGTCGCCTGCGCCCGGCGTTCATTTGCCGGTACTACTTAGACGGAGCGCCTGGAGCCGAGCGACACTTGTTGTACTACTCACAGACGGCGCCGTCCCTATACGGCGGGACCAACAACATGGCCCTGTTTGCACGTCACACATTAGCCCGCCACTTGGGGAGGGGTGTGTGTGTGTCTGTGCGCTGGAGGCTCACTCGTACCTGTTTCACACTATTTTCAAGAAATGCTATCGACGACCATTCAAAAATCTTTTTTTTTTAGTTGGACTCTTTAAGAATTACAATTCAGTTGAATTCAGTTACACATGTAGCATGAAATATTTTTTTGTGGATTCGTATTTCAACGCATTGATTTCTACCATAACAATCAAATTGTGACAGAAGATTCGACAAGTTTTGTTACCCAAGCACTATCTACAAGCCATGCAGGCTACGCCCGACTGCCCCTTGTCGTGCTGCAGTGTGAACAGGGTATACCAGAATGAGTAAACATTAGTTTTGTTATTCTCCAGGTGGGAGGCGTGTGCTGTAGGGATATGCCAACTCTGATGTAGTGGTACTCTGAGTGCCTCAGTCACAGGAGCGCCTGTTTGTGTATGCGGCAATCGATGCCGCCCGGTGCAGAATGACCTGCAGCTAACTCCCATTTCCCTATGCTACTTACCCTCACAAAAGGAACGAGTTTTTTTACTCCCCCGACCTACCTTTATCTTGTGAATTGGGTTAGTTTGAAGTAGGATGGAGTGAGATGATTTACTGTTATCAAAGAAGTATTACCTATATTATCAAGTTTTTAGGTGGTACATACAGGCTCAGGTCCTGTTTAAATATGCATTATCAGAAAAAGAGATCGACTGAACAGTGAAACACGAGCTGTTCCCAAAGATACTTTTTAGCTGTCTTGTAATATCAATTAGGACTTCTTCCTTTGCTGGCTGGTGAATAAGAGATAGCATCCCAAGGTTATGAAAAAGGGAATAAGGACCTAGCCCGAGGCATGCTAATAAATAACGGATGTATCATGAATACGGATCGCTGTAGTCAATACTCACGACTCTGCCCTTAAGTCATAGACCCAACACGTACCTGTAAATGAGAAAAAACACATATTAGAACAAACATCTTAACAGTGAGAGGCACAATTATGGGTACATCAAATTCAAACCATTAGATCGTCATAGTTTAATTTCAGGGCACCCCTTTGCTATATGTATGAGTAAAAGTAGAAAAATGTGTATGTATTATTGAGGTGGTAATTATGGTTGAATTCAGACTTTTTCTTTTTTTAGATATATAAAATAGATATTTCTGTCTACCAACTCCACAACATCAAGTCTAAAATGCACTCACACGTTACCGAATGGTCAAAATGCCAGGAAAACTACCATCCCATCTAAACATGAAACAGACAGGCAATAAAATATTGTCTGATTCATAACCATGAATGTGGTAATAAAATAGAGTAGGATGGAATGTCTTGTCAGCCATCCGTCCAGATTCGCACGCAACACATTAGTTCAGGTAACAATCGGTGATTAAGGAGAATACATGAGATGAATAATTCAGGTAAATGTCCTTAAGTACAATCATTCCACTTGTACTATGATGGTAACCGACGATTGGCTACTATGGCGTCAATAATGATAAAGGTCATTACTCTACACTCATTAAGGGGTATGATATTACATTAGTGTTGTTATATAATTTGTGTTACCGTAATGTAATCTGTTCATATGTATCTCAGATTTCATGATGGTGGTTAGGATTTTGAAAGTTTTCGTTTACATTGACCTATATGATCTGGAAAGTTAAGTACTTTTACAAGATTCGAGTAGATTTATTTCAACAGACCATTATCATATTTCAGATTAATCTAACTCGAGTAGTAAATATATATTGCTATGTAGCAGGGTGGCATCATTTTTGCCATCAGATCTATACTTGGTTGGTAGCTGTACAACAAAGTGTATTTTCGGTCTAAACGTCAACGCCACCTGATACCAGGTTTGGTATGGAAAGTATTTGACACAGAGTCGACCTACAGACAGATATCTGACAGTATCATAGTCCACGCAGTATGGGCGGTGGATATTACTATTTGCTGAGACCGGAAACAGACCACACAATGCCAGACCCTATTATATGCCATTATAGCTGGCATATGCCACCCTGTGTTTTCAAAACACTGTCGACTGTGACGATGAAAATACCACTTTTAACTTTCAGCGTTCTTGGCAATATTTTATGTGTCCGAAGGCGTATAACAAAGACACCTGCCGTGTTATTCGGAAAGACTTCCCATAAAATGCAGAACTATAATTAGGTGTTGGGATGCAGTATATTTTTCCCATTGTCACATTCACAAAGCATATGGGCTACACGTTTCATTTAATGACCAGAGGGCGAGAACTAGCCTTTGCTTATCGCGCTTTAAATATGTAGCTAAGAAATAGAGTGGCACAGAAATTCATTCTTTTACATGTCTCCACCTTAAGACGAACCCATCTCAAAGCCTGAATCATTTGCTTTAGTCCTTGATGTTGTGGTTTCAATTGTCCTCTAAAAAGAAGGAGGAACCGATACCACTTGGAGCCATTTTAATCTGGAGCCACTCATCCTACTTGCCGCTGACCAGAGGCCACTGGAGCACACGGTGGTGGGTGAAACCCGGTTATCTACCACACCTTATCGGGTTATCTGCACCGGGGAGCAGCTCGCGAGCAGCTCGGTCAGCCTGATTAACACCCAACGGGCAGGGGTCCGGACCCAACCATTTTGCCGAGAAGGGTCTCACTGGGTGAACAGCTCACGGTATCCGCTTTTTTGCTACCCTCACATATTATCGTTACATTTTTCAACCTTAGGTTTTATTAAGTTTCTGAATACAAAAGAAAAGGGTCACACTCTTCTTGCTTATTTTCGTTAGCATCGAATATTGGATTTCTGTTTTCCAGGCAAATTCGAGGTATCTATTTGTAGAATGTATTTTAGTTTTTAAAACAATAAGAATACGATATTATCCGCAGTTAATGTGATTAATCAGGTTCTAGTTGTACATTTCAAGCCAGGCTCGTCACTAGTACATTTAGGAGCTGGATTGTCACAAAGCTCTCAGTTCTGACAGGTGAGGACAGGTGAGATGATGGGTGAGTCACTCGTCTCACCTGGGGCAGCGGCTAATTACAGGTAGATCAAAGCTGAACCTGGCGGACAGGCGCCTTAATCCCTCAGGTAAGGGGTCAGGTAGCCCCGTGGTCAGCAGAGTACGGACACTTAGTCATAGAAGATCTGGGCATGTTAAAATGGTCTTGGATAAGTGACCACGCTGCTGATTATCTTGCAAGCATAATGTACATAAAGATGATGTTATGCAAATACACCAGCCTCTGCTCTTTTTATCTTTACCTTTTATTATGAATTATGCAGCGATGTCGCCTTCTTAATCTGTGTTTATATTAGGCGTGTGGTACAGGAAGAATAATACCAAACAATGATATAATGGAAAGAGGATGGTGATGATTCATGCGGAGGTCAGTGGAGGTCCTGACCCCTCCAGACACTACCTACCTGCCGGGAGGCAAACAAAAGGCACCATGTTGCTAGTTTTCAGTCCAGGTCGATGTTTTGTGATATGTAGATGGTTTTCTGTTGCACCGACATTATAGGATGTTTACCTTAAATTCATTTATTCTCGGAATAGGTGGATATGAATGCAGTTCTCTGTACCTAAGATTTATTATTCACTCTGTTATTGCACTGTCTGGCAATTCGTCATCCCTCTGACATTCAAGAGAGCGCGTTTTATTCTAAAGTTCTACACCACTCGCTAAATATGCAATTATACCCTTTGACGACCTTTCTTTGCCATCGTGGAAATTCACTGCCCTACTTTCAAAGCAAATACAATTTAAGTCGCCTGGGTATGAAAGTCAGGAAGGCAGGTCTCTATGGCAAGCAGTATAACTCCCTGAAAATAGCATCACAGGCCTGGCACTATAAACATCAGTGACAGCGTACTTAACTCCCCACTGCCACCGCTATATTAGGGCCCAGCAGTGAAGCCTAATACAATCATGTCCCCTTCTCAATACATTTTGAGCGGGGAAAAATGTAGTATCCCTTGTGGTTGAATAAATCGATTCCAATCATAGCACGTGAATACGTCTCTGATAAGGTGGCTCTGTAGGCAGAGCACGAACCGGAGCCAATTGATACCTATCTGAAGCGGTCCTGATTTCCAAATAATGCATCCAGGCGCGACTATTATGGTACCAATAAGTGCGACCGGATATATTGGACTATAAATGGGACCAAGAAGCAAGACTGTGACCACTAGAGCCACCTGGCTGAGTGACTGATCCTTCATGACAGGTGGTGCCACCTCCACTGGTCAAGGGTGAACTGCACCTGACCACTGGTCACTTGCTTCTGGGACACTGAAGAACTAAGGCTGATCCATTTGTTACAATGCCTTTAGTTTCTTGTAAGGCGTGTGAGCGAGACCATTCTCGTCCTATTAATTCGAGGTGTCGTTATTTCAAGGCTGCTGTGAAGCATTGTGAGGACCATGGGTTCAATTTGGACGAATTTCGCAATTACCTCCCCGAAATTGCTGAACATAGTGATTTGAATACGGAGGATATGGGGGATGACTTCCCGTCGTCTCCTACAATTACCTTATCAGCTGAGGACGCTCGTGCAATTCTCATGGACAATCAAGAGTGCAAACGTCAGATTGGTGAGTCCCAGAAGCAAATGGCGGTTTTAATCAAACAAATGTCGGATTTGACTTTTGCTATTGCTGAATCGCATAAATCCAACATGGCGACTTCAGTCGCGTCCCATGCTACCGGTTTGGCGGGAAATCTGGCTGGGAGTGTTTTGACAACTCCGACTACTTGTGCACCTACTTCAGTTACCTATGTATCTGGTTCTACTATGTCAATACCCAAACCGGGGGTTGGTTGTGCAACTACGTCTGCGAGTTCTGTAGCGGGTGGTTCGGCCCGTTCACCTGCATTGTTACCCGGCCTACCAGCCTGGATGTCACAGTACGCCACCCGCGAGTCGGTGCACTCGGATGGTAGGTCCCCGCCAACATTACGGGACCACACGGTGGGTGCCGTGAACCCGGGGATTCCCCCGTCTTCGTTGGATCATGCATCAGCCCAGCTGCGTGGCAGTGCTGTATCATTTACGGGTGCATGTGATGTCAACCTTTCGTCGGGGGTTCCTCCTCCTGGAATACTCTCGTCTGCTTCGACAACCTCCTTCACTGGTGTGCTACCGCAGCAACGCTCCTGGGGCCATTCTCCTCTGCCACCACCTGCGGCGGAACTTCCAACCTTGGTAGGCGGTGCGCCGATGACCGTCGTCGTGGATGCTATGGGCATAAAGACCGCGGCGAAGAAACGTAAGTGTGTCGTTTTTGATTTGGATCCCCATTTGACCGTTGACAACATCAAAAATGCTACCATTCATGAGATTATCTCAGCGAACATGTCGCTACTTGAGAGCTTGATTTTATTGGGTATTCCAGTAGGGCATTATGCTAAGCACATTCGTTTTCTCAGCGACAAAGCCAGGGTTTTTTCCGGTTCAGCTTTGATAAAGTATGATCAGGCAGTGAGGGAACGGGCAGAGGTACTTGGACCGTCTTCTTTCGTTTATGGGGATCACGAGCTTTATCACACTTACTTGGGTGTAGAGAGTCTCAAGGTAGCTGCTCCAAAGTCAGACAAATCCCCCCAGGGTAAGCAGAAACCGAAACGTCCATGGGGAATTTGTTGGAAATTCAATGAGACAAAGGGTTGTAAGAAAGATAAGGATTCTTGTCTTTTCAAGCATGAATGTCGTCAGTGTTCTGGTTCTCACAGTGCTGTAGATTGCCCGGGTAAGAGATAGGATGAGGCTGTCGCCCCCATGGATTCTCAGTGTGTTTCCATTTCATCGAGTGAGCGGGGGCTGTGTGTTGAGGCTCCTGTGATACCTCCCACGGACGGTTTGATTGGGATTGATTCTATTTTGATTCCTCGTTCAGATTGTATTTCTGGAATGGGTTTGAGTGTTGTTGCAAGTGGTCTAGACGTCGGCTCTGTTGATCAATCAAGTCTGGTTGATGGGTGTCTGTATACTAACCCTGGGTTCGGTTCCTTTTTTGCGGGGGGCTCTTCGGAGCCTGGTGGCCTGCAGCCTTCCAGCACCAGCGGTTGTGTGGATGATCCACATCTTTCCTTTTTCTTTGAGTCGCCTGCCCCTTGTATTTCTCACCCAGAATACATGGTGGATGATGTGTCCTTACGGGACGCCGTGTGTTGTGATATTCCGGATTTGCGTCAGTTGGATATGCCTCCGACATTAGAAACTTTTGGAATTCCTCCGTATGTTTCCGATTTTTCTAATGGTTCTGATTCTCTGTTCGATTCTAGCCTGGATTTTCCAGTTAGTAATTGCAATAATGATTCGAGTCGTTCTATCTCGTATTTTTTGCAAGAGACTCCGGTTTACTGTAAACTTCCGTTTGATGAATTGGGGAATTGTATTTCGACCTACTCTTGTGATAGTCAGTTCTCAAGTATGTTCATTCCGTCAGACCAGCAATGGATTTATCGTTTTTGTAAAGAATCTTGTCTCGGTGAACATTTCCTGTCGGGTTGTAGGATGCAATTGAATCCGTGCGTCTTTTTTGATGAGAGTGTCAGAGACGGCTACATTGATGAGAATGCCTTTTTCATTTGCGATGGTATTTTGAATGGTTTCAAAATTGTGGATGACTCGTTTGATGGTTCGTATTGTTGTGACAATTATGGTTCAATCCTTCATGGTGCAGTCAAAATGGAGATGGATTCTATCATTGCTCGAGAATTAGAATTTGATAAGGTTTCCATTGTTCAGGATAAGCCTATTTGTATTCATTCTCTTGGAGCGGTTAGTAAGTCGGATGGTTCTTTGCGGCCAATCACTGATTGTCGCCGGCCAGAAGGGCTTAGCATTAATAATCATATGGATTCGGTTTGTTCTACCTTTTCTTATGTATCTATTGATGATGTTACAGCGGCCATTACTCGAGATTGTTTTTTCTCCGTCCTTGATGTTAAGGCTGCTTACCGTTCGGTTAACGTTCGTCCTGAGCATCGTTTGTACCAAGGGTTCATTTGGAATGTTAATGGTGTGGATTCCTACCTTGTCGACAATTGTCTCTGTTTCGGTCTGAGATGTGCCCCGTTCATTTACACCCAACTGACAGAGTTTGTGATCCGGTGCATGAATAGAAGAGATGTATCTCAGGTTTTTGGTTACTTGGACGACTTTATTGTCATTGCGGCGTCTGAATTGGAGTGTAAGAAGAAGATGTCGGTACTTATAGACCTCCTTAGTAGCCTGGGATTTTTTGTATCTTGGAAAAAAGTTGTTCCTCCTACCCAAGTTGTCACTTATTTAGGTTTGGAACTCGACAGTGTCAATATGCAGATTCGTCTACCACAAGGGAAGTTGGTTAAGTTACAGTCTTTGGTAAGAGATTTCATGGGCAAGACTACATGCTCGTTGAAGGATCTACAGTCTTTAGCTGGTCACATGGCTCACGCGAGCAAAGTAGTTCATGGTGGTAGGACTTTCTCTAGGCGGGTCATTAATTTGATTAAGTTCATGTCCCGTAAGTTAGATGTGATTGTTCTTCCGGAATGGTTTTTTGATGATCTGGAATGGTGGTTTCATTTTTGTAAGGTCTTTAATGGTTCCGTCAATCTAATTGATGATGGAATTTTTGGGGTGAAACTAGTGGAGACTGACTCGTCTATGAGTGGTTTTGGAGCCAGGTTTGGTAGTGTTTGGTTCCTGGGAACGTGGCATCTTCCGTTTCCTCCTCCAGGCTTCCCTGATCATCACTGGGCTGTCAGCCCCGCTGAATTCGATGGTTCTCTGGATATAAATGTCTTAGAGCTGTGGCCTATCATTGAATCGGCTCATCGTTGGGGCCATCTATGGCGTGACTCTAAGGTAGTTATTGTCACTGATAATACTCAGGTCAAGTCTATGATTAATTCCGGGCGTAGTCGCAGCGTTGCTGCAATGAAATGGTTACGGGAATTATTTTGGCTAAGTTTCATATTCAACTTCCATATTGTCGCTCGTTATATTAGATCTGAGGATAATCTTGTACCTGATTTCCTGTCCCGCTTTTGGGATCCTAAGCGTGTCGCTTCTATTCCCTGTTACTTAGCTTGGGATTTATGTTGTTTCAGGGAGGGAAGAGTTGAGGACCCTGTTACGTCATCACCAGGCTCATTGGATGGCTGACTCATCCCGGTCTACTCGTCATAGCCAGTGGAGACACTTCCTCCGATTTTGCTCAGACTGTCAATTAGTTCCGTTACCTGCTACTCTAGACACTATTCTTTTGTATATAGCCCATATGTCTGAGAGTTTCAAATATGCATCGATCATTAATTATTTGTCCGCTGTTTGGTTGTTACATAAGGTTAATGGTTATGATCATGTTGATCCACAGTCATTTGAGATTAAGATGACGCTTAAGGGTGTCCGCCGGAATTTGGGTGATCAGAAAAACCAGGCACGCCCTTTGGCTGTTAATGAGTTGCTTGCTATCAGGTCCGTTTTGGACTTTAATTCTTCTGAAGATTTGGCCTTTTGGCTGGCAGTAGTTCTTTGCTTTAGGGCATTACTAAGGAAGTCGAATGTGGTTGAGGAGGGTCTGGCTATTTTGTTTCATGATATAGAATTACATTCTTGGGGTATTTTGCTCAAGGTTAGACGCACCAAGACAATTAGTTTTCAAGAGCGCCTTTTGGAGATACCATTAGTTATTATCCCCGGTTCTCCCTTCTGTGTGTACGATATAGTTCTTCGACTAGGTGCCAAAGTTTCTTATTCCCCTACTACTCAACTTGTCTCTTTTCTCAAGGGGGACAAGATTGTTCACGGTTCATACAGGTGGTTATCTTCATGTATTAAACTGGTGTGTCAACGGTTGGGGTTCCAGTCGTTTACGTCACACTCACTTCGCCGTGGTGGTGCCTCTGCTCTGTCAAACACAGGAGTACCTCTTATTGACATTCGTAATTTAGGAGACTGGAAGAGTTTATCTGTTCTTCAATATCTGACTCGTGACTTGCAGTCTAAAATTGAGTTGGACAGAGCCATCTCCAATGCCTTATTCACTTTTTGCTAAGAATGACTTTGACTTTTGCTTGGGTTGGGCGGTTGGGCCTGTTTCCCAGTTGTGTTGGAGATGATAACTATTTAACAATAAAACACTCACTGGGAATTCCGCCCAACTCCTTGTTGCCTTGTCTTTATGTCTAGCTATCGCCGTACAGTTTATGGTACCAATAAGTGCGACCGGATATATTGGACTATAAATGGGACCAAGAAGCAAGACCGTGACCACTAGAGCCACCTGGCTGAGTGACTGATCCTTCATGACAGGTGGTGCCACCTCCACTGGTCAAGGGTGAACTGCACCTGACCACTGGTCACTTGCTTCTGGGACACTGAAGAACTAAGGCTGATCCATTTGTTTATGAACAATTTTTTCTTTTGCCTGTTTCCCAGTTGTGTTGGAGATGATAACTATTTAACAATAAAACACTCACTGGGAATTCCGCCCAACTCCTTGTTGCCTTGTCTTTATGTCTAGCTATCGCCGTACAGTTTATATTGATATAGAACGGCAACAAGTAATTGTTATCCGAGACAATTTTCCTAAAATGAACATTCCTATGCACCATTTTGCTTCTATCTACTCGGCATTGTGCGCGCTAGTTGATAAAGGACACAAAACCGTTTGCGCAAAGTAAGCAATAATCATTCGGGGAAAATAAGCAATATTTAATCTCTCTTGAGTGAAATGACTAAGGCTTACTCTTACACTATGACATTTTTCACGGGGAATAATTCATCTTTTGTTGTTCAAACACTTCCATCCACCGGTGTTCTGTCTGCAACACACACAAAATTAATCTTTGATGAGAAGTTTTTTTTAATGGGCCTGCTCTAGCGGACCAATACACATTTTTCATGTCATGCTTTCTGTACTATTACGATATAATTACAAACCATTCCTTCGTGTAATATTCCTTGATCGAGACAAAAGGTTTTAGTATCATTGTCTAAAATCTGCCCAGGCAATTTTAGAATGAAACATTCTTATTTATTTTCGTCACTGTTTGACTATATATATATATATACAATCGGACGCCGTAGGGATTAGATTAAGATACATTGTTTTTTTGTAATACACGCTTTGCCAAATTCATCTCATATATTACATACGTTATTACATTTTCACTGCAAATGTGGCTTCATTCTGCCCAGAGGATTCAATAGGTTCGGTAAATATCGATGAAATATGTTTCAGCAAAACACAGTGGTGTTTTGAACCATGACAAAAATACACCACCCCTATAGCTGTAACAATAGTAATTCCTGAAGCAAACATATAGATCGGGAATGTTGACCCGTGCCCCTATGTATATGACACTATTGGTTGGGTGCCTCTATGGGTATACCCTCAGTCCCCTGATGCCCACATTGGTCTATACGTGATGAGCTGTCGGCCTGTGGCACCGTGGTCAGGGTCAGACTGAAGCCCAACATGATTGTGGGCGCCCACACATGGATGGCTCCAGGGCCGTGGGGTATTGGTGAACTGCCCCCCCCCCCCCGACCCCCTCCAGTAGCCCTGGTCAGTGTCCGACTGCCACACACACCCTGGAGGAGCACATCCTAAAAGTGGATTTTCTATGGGTTTCTGACCTTGAATCTTCATTTTAGAGTGGTACCAAAATCTAATTGGACGTTTTAATTTACAAGCAAAAGATATCACGAGACTGTTTTCTATGGTCCAGCTTTCTATTCATCACAATGTCATTGAAGCTTGGGAATGAATAGGGCTATTTCCGTATGCATTCGTGTTGGGCGCGGAGGTGCGACAGTGTGAATTGCGTCCTGTGTCTATAGTAACAGCCAAGTCTCCTGTGTATGCAGTCAATAGGTCCAAGGTCAAAGGGTGACACTCAGGGTCAAGAGGGTCACAGGGGTCAGGGCTGCACTGGGGCCGCCTATGACCCCTGGGGACTGGGCTAAGTGACAGTGACACTGTTCCCACCTCCTACCAATAATGCCTGATCCTCCTAATTTAATTTGGGCCGGCCACTCTCCCAGGTGATGTCGTCGAGGACCCCTCGACCCAGGATCAAAGAGGGACTGGACGGTCAAAGCCAACAAAAAAGACGCTAATGTGACCGCCACTTTAGTCTTTCAATGTGAGAGGCGGTGGTCTTTGTTGCGTCACTTTCCCACGGTATACTCAGAGGGTTCAAAAGAGAGCTGGGTGTACTTCAGTTGGTTTCATCCTTTTTTCTACTAAGTATCCCGTTTCTCCTCGAACATGGGCCAGGTGTTGCTGTAGGTTTCTCGAGTTAAAATTCATTCCAATTCTTTTTTTTAATTTCAACAGCTGCAGCAACTCTATCTCAGTTTTAGATTAATAAAAGTTGTTGGAAGTATAAGGTTACGAATGCAATATAGGCTTCATCTGTCATCATAGAAAAGTACAATGTTATTATATAGAATCATCTTTATCAGATACGGCTTGACATTCGAGGACCTTTATGCAGTACACATTGGATTAGGGTCCATTTTTTTGCACAAACCTATTTGACAAGAGGTCTTAATAACTGCGACCCGAGTTGGCCTGCCTTTGTCCATCAAACTAATTCCCACTTTATGAATCTGTTTATCAAGAAGAGAAATCGTAGTTCAGTCCATTTATGTATTGCACAAATCTCAACATTTTGAACGATATCTTATTACAGTCCATCTGTAAATCAAAAGTGACCTTCAACGTCTTTTGGCAATGACAAATTACATATGGCCATAGACGAGAGGAGTAAATCTATTGTTACATAGTAAGAGAATACATCTAGTTGTGTATTGTCTGACTTTATCCTTGTCGCCTGATCTTTACCTTCATGTATCCTGCTAGCTAGGTAATGATGTGTAATCAAGATGAACATCAGCTTATAAATTTGTAAAATACACACAGACTCAATAAGAAATGTTGCTACCCGCTAATTACTACGACATAGCCTAGACAGCAAAGTAAAAAATAATGACTTTTTATCCAATTAATGTATATTTTAAGACTTAATGTAGCGACTAATTAAACGGGAAAACCCCACCCACATCAATGAATAGCTGTTTTAGATATACCATGTCGATGGGCTCCTGTAGTAATTAGCTTTAATCCGCTCCCTATATCAATATTGGTAAAACAACTAGCTGCGTGTACAAAAACGTAGTGTACGTATACTAATTCGTTATAATCCTATCTGACGTCACGCGGGTTAGTGACGTTACTTGACATGTCACCTGACGTTGGCATGGTTCTAGGCCGATAGTGGATGTCGGCAGCATGTGATCGACATGTCGGCAGCATGTGATCGACATGTGATAGTCCCGGAGGACCGCTGGGGTTACCTCCCCAGCGCCCGCTGGGGGGCGCTCGTCGGCAGGGGGTCACATGTGACTGAGCGTCCTCCAGGGTGCAATGACAAATAACCCGGGATAAATACCCCCGGGACTCACAGGTTGTCTAATCCTTTACCCCCTCCGGGAAGACAGATACCGCCGCCCGCAGGACAGCTCAATTATTGGGTGTTAATCATGTAAAGTATCTCTGAAGTACATTCGTGGCTGAATTACTTTTTAGTCTCGAACTTTTTAAATTTGTCTTGTTGTATAAGTCCACTGGCTAAGAAAGGGCCATTTTTGATCATTTTACTATATTTTATAAATAATCAAAGGGGTCTCATTATAAAACTATGAGCACTTAAATATACCACCAGGACAAAATGTTACGAGGAGAATATGTTTCAAATTCTCAGATCTATATAGATAAGAGATTCACAAAAGGATATCATGACACACATGTGTTAAGTTTTTTAGTCTTTTCTTGGTCAGCAGACCTATAGTAAGGTGGAAAATACAGAACCTTACGTGTGTGCGTTATGAAGTGAGGTTCATTAGACTTTCAGCAGTTCTAAGGTTGGAATTGATATGAACAGACTCTTAAGTTGGATGAAATCAAATCTTTTTTGTGTGATAAAAACAGGCTGGCAATTTAAAGGCCTTCACAAACAAGACACACACTATCATTCTATTTTAAAACATCCGATAGCTGTGTAGGAGATAGGATACCTTGTATGAAAGCGGACTGAAAAAAGCTGTTTATTATTAGCCACATGACTATTATGCTGGAGACAAAGGCATTGAAGCCGCAGCACCTCACTCCCACCGCCGTCCATTTAATAACAGTCTCTATTGTAAAGGACTGGCGACGGGCTGTCCCCCAGTGACTGCCCAAATCGGATGAGCAGGACGGGGGCGGCCGCAGCTGCTCGGAGCTGCTCGCTCTGACTGGGCGCCGTGTGATGATAACTCGACGTTTATTACACTGCGGGCTTACGTCTGGTCGGCCTAACGAGGCCCTTCCCCGCCTCCCGTCCTGCTCGCCCCGACCGTCAGGGGGACAGCTGGGCCCCGACCTACAACTGCTCACAGCTGCTCTTCACAAAGGACTTCTCCGATGAAGCCAATTTTGCCATACATTGCATTTTATATTATTTGGATTATAGCATTTTTTGTGCTGCCTTTTCTTCTTAACTGTTTGGCTGTTTCGTAAACCTCAACCCTTTGCAGCTCCAATTATGAACGATAGGCAGTTAAGCCAAACTTTAACGATGTAAACTTAAAGTACATCTTATTGTTTTTTTTTCTATTTTTTAATTGCATTTTATTTGCCCTTACAATGACTTATTATTATATATTTGGATTATAAACGCACAAGTCTTTTCCAGCTTGTTAAGGAGACCTGGTCAGACAGTAAATAGCATGGGCGTCTATCCCTATCGGGAACAAACAGACAGGTGAAAACGGACAGGTAACTGTGTTTGCAGCCACATGTTGATCAGTTTGCCGTGTAAAAACAAACTGTCCAGGTGCTCAACTACCTGCTCTCCACCCAAGACATGCGCCAGTCTATACTCTAAACAAACACAAACATCATCTCAGTCAAAACCGAGGACCATCCATCAGAAGAAGACCGACTAAGGAGCTTTGGCCGAGATAACAACATGCACGGCTAAAGTCCCATCTATTTCCCCAACCCACAACAGGCCGACAGTGCTGACAGTAATTTATAAGGGGAAGTCGAATTGCCTGCACCAGCCCGCACCAGCCAGTCGTGTCAATGGCGTCGAATTCCATTCAAAGTGCCAAGTTGTCGAGGATCATCAATATTTCTCAATCAACCGGCGTGGGGACGGGCCTACAACAGCCATCAATGAACCCAACTAATCGGCCGAGTCGGCACCAAGAAATGTCGGCGCCAAACCCAACCAATCGGCACAGTCGGCACCAAGAAATGGTGGAGCCGAGTCAGGAAACACGGGAAGAAAATGAGTTAAAAGAAGCCGGCTTTGCCTTTGTTACTCCCTGTGATCTGTCACCGTTTCGACGTTGACTCTTTAAAGTAGCAGGTAGAAGGAGGAGTCTATCTCTGGAGCTGCTAATGTTAAGTTTGAGGTGCTCTCTTAAGCTTAATTGAAGCTGCTCACTGCAATTACTGGTGTTGTCATTATACCTTTAGCCTCTGTGTATGGTTTTGTGGACAGGCCTGTCTCTGCATAAGGTTAAAAGTGTCCCATATCATGCAAGAATTGAGAAGTAACTAAGCGGGGAACGCAAAGAACTAAATGGAACCCGTTTTTAAAATATATTGCAAAAGCTTGTATTTGGTTAATTTTCAGACATTTAAATTTAGACTTTGCACTTAAATCCATCCCAAATCCACATGGCCGCCCATGGACCATGGATTTGCATGTTTCAGGAAGTGATGGCCCGGGCAAATTGTATTATCAATACAGGCCAATTTACACCAGTAAGACCAGTAATAACCAGTAATAGTCAGTGTATGGTTGTGAGTGCACTGAGTACACCTGCTAATCGGACAGAAATCACGACATGGCGTCAAACTATCATACTCAATCATACTTTGTTATTTCCACGACCAGAGCGGTTTGACCAATGAACAGGCTGAATGTCCATCACGTGACCATACAACTTATTGGCATTGGCAGACCCCTAAATTGATGAGACAGATCAAGGAAACTGCTAAATTATAGCCTGGTCGATTTTGTCAGATTAGGTTCGACTTTCATCCGGATGGTATTAATTTTATCAAATGTTATTTTAGATATGTGGCTTTATTTCCAACAAACCCGGCTTCCTAATTAAGGACTGATGCGCACAATAATTTTCATTTATTTTACATTGCAAATGTTTAGCAGTTGTCGCTTTACCATGGTGAACATCGTTCTTTATGAGATTCTTACGAGTTGTTACAGACCACAGTTTCCACAAAGGATAACGGCGACGCGGCTCTATTACGATACATCAAAACACAAACACCCCATTTAAATGTATCTGAGGACTTCTCTGATCAATTATAATTATGTTAATGTAAAACTTTGAAATACATCTATAGTACTCCAGACACTCGCCCCTCCTACCAGTCTGTATCCCATACTATACGGAAGCGTCATTTTCCTCCTGGGGACGACCACCCCTCTCCCCTCCATTCCTCCAGGGCGGGGCGAAGACGGTCGGCCATGACAGCTGCTCCATCAGAGTAGGGCCACCAGGGGCCACCAGGCGTCCCAGGCTGGAGGGTCAGGGCTGGGGGCAGCTGACAGGTTCTCCTCCAGGGTGGCCCTACCTGACAGGGCACCAAGACCTCCTCACTGCTTTGTGCCAAGTCCTCCTCACTGCTCTATGTCTGTTATATATCGTTTTAACATATTCACTTTTTAATATTATGTTCTCTGGGCGCTTTTCTAAATACGATACGCCACCCACTGAGACGGCAGCATAAAGTTTGCATAATAGCCTTTTATATAGGGTAATCGCTTGAATTGGCTGGACATTCAAAAAAATGTGCATCATAATACCCTGAACCTATTTCTCATCATTTTTTTTTCACATTTCAATAACACCTGCCTGTATGTAGTCTCATAAGGTATGCCACTAAAAGTGGTCACCATTCTTACAAACATTGTAAAGACGATTATCGGCTTTTGCTTAAAATCTAGATGATTGAGAGTTGACACAAAGAATCCACAAGACGAATTATTATGACAATTATCACGTTGTGTAAGGAAAAGATGCATACCGGTGACCTTTTTATCGGGCAGATCCATCAAGGCCATGTTGACACACACCTATTCTGTCCCAATTAATCACCAAGATTTGGCATGCCGAGGGAATCAGCTTCGACTTTTTCTACATGAATTTCTGCCTTTCCTCTCCGTCTTCACTCCCTCTTCATCATCCATTTATATTGCATTTAGATTAAATTGCTCTGGGCATAGGACGTTTTGGCGATGGTCGCATACAGTACTTAACTATAAATCAAGTATGTTGGTGTGAATCCCATAATAATGTATTTCTGTATAACATAAATACAAGTATTTTACCATGAAATATCATGATTACTGAGTTGAAAATCCACATTTTCTATGAAACATGTGAAAACGCATGTGCCTAAAAGATCCCTTGGTTGGTTCTAGGACATACTGAACTATTTGGCTTTGCTAGTCTCGATGATATTGTTTCAACATATTCATTTCTGCCATACGACCTGACCCATACATATAAGATACAGATTACCCATGCCTCCTTTTAAATACTTTCCAACCGAGGTAAAAGTAAAACGTTCCGTTTCCATGGTAGCAAGGACCATGGTTGCCTCTAGTTTTTATGTCCTATTAAAGTTCTGGAAGTGCAATTATGTTTTGCAGGTATTGTTACTATCTCATTTCATCCTATGGACTTCATCATGAGGCCTTTCTTTTTTGTGGGATATCAGTCATCTTAACAAATGAAATGTCGTTTTCATTATACTGAGCCTGCATTATCGCTAATACAATCTGTGAAGAAAGTGGTACAAATGACAGCCTGTAATTCATGACTTTCTCTATTTTCTTTCCAGAAAGAGTCGATTAAAGTTTAATAATGATTGGAAATAAATGTCGACAGTCTAAATAACATGCGAAGGCTGCATCTCTCACGTTCTGTTAGTATTTCCCCACAAGCAATCCATCCCCTACTACTTTAAACAACGGGGCTTTAAATGACGCCAATGTTAAGCACAGAATGAAACTTAGATTGTGAAATATAAAAAGGAAAGAGGAGACGCACTGATAAGCGAACAAAAAGGACGTATTATAAGGTATATTTTAATTTGTAGTTCTTAAATGGCTAGGCTACTGTGCAAGACATAGAGGTTTACATCTTAGTTCACTCACTTCTAATTAAATATTGATTTTCATTTTTTGTCTAAAGGTTATTTTCTACAGAGTATTTAATCAGGCTTGGTTTGTGAAATGAAGATTTATAGTTGGAAAATATTCAAATGCCTATTGCAATCAATGTGTAATCACAAATTGCCAAACTTGATTTCCACTTCCAGTCTTTCAGAAGTTAATGTTTATTTAAACAAACCTTAAAATCTGTGGTGTCTTGCACTATGATAGCTTAATGTATATCAGGAAATGCCTACTTGTTGGTGTACTTTGGATGGGTTGCCACAAAGGGACACTTGAAGATACGTTTGACTGTACGAGCAGTAAAGGCGGTGATCCACGTTGCGATTATGGTCCGATTCTATACCGATTTCGAAAATGAATTCAAATTCATTATAGGTAAGTCCTGTTTAATGTGTAAGCTATTACCAACTATGTCTCAATTTTCATGACCCATTGGACATTCTGACCCGAAATTATCTCTATAAATATATCAAAAATGCAAGAAAACAAAATCTGCAGGCATTTTGTCG
Source organism: Lepidonotus clava (assembly GCA_936440205.1). NCBI lineage: Eukaryota > Metazoa > Annelida > Polychaeta > Phyllodocida > Polynoidae > Lepidonotus > Lepidonotus clava. Next base: position 29,172,706 of record OW387140.1, read on the forward strand.
TTTCGTGTAAGACTGGCTTAAAGTCTGTTAGGTGAGACTGTTTGCTGCTCTTATTGATGTAGGCGGTGTTGCCTGATGAAAGCGGCTGTAATCCGACAGGCTGGCAGGTCATTACACAGAGAAAGAATTATTTCTCCCACATGGAATACAAGTTGACGGAGTAATAACAGAAATTAGATGGAATTAGAAAGGATCGGCGTAAGAGATCTTTTGCTGTAGTGTGGTTTAGGGAGGGAGGAGTGTCTAACTCTAAGGCTGAACGTGTAGCTGTACACGTGACTGATCTAGGTTGTAAGTGGTGTTTCCTTTTCATCCATCTTGTAAACAGTATCACGCTTGGCAATGAGATTTACATTCAATATTCATTGTAGTGAATATTGCAAGGAGTAATTTGCATTCCTAACAGGGCTGTAAGAAAGCTCAACATAAACTACCATTTTATTCTTTCTATCCTGTAGATTTTCAATCATATTCAACAGATGATAAATGTTAACACAATTTAACTATTCCAAGTCTTCTTTACTTTAATTCAAATACTTTTTACCAAAACTGTTTTCCTGGTAAACATTACCAGGGTTACCCCTGGTTCCCAGACGTTGTTTAACCAATATTAACATATACAAAATCGTACATTCAAACATTATATTAGAGGGTGAAGGAGCACTGTGTGACCCAGTGCCGGCGTCACCCCCTCCATCATTACTGACCTCCCACCAGTTTACGACCCACCCACGGCCTACCCCAATGACGGGCTGGTACCAGCCAAGTACTGGTATTTAGTAGCTGGCGCCAAGTGGGTGACGCCGGAACCAGCAAAGTGGTGCTATAGGTGGCGCCACTTGTAAGTGGCAGAGGGGTACAACTTGAGGAGCCAAAGAAGTGGGGGGGGGGGGGGGGACACGGTTTTAGTTTTTAGCTTTCATTTTCATTAATAATTGTCAGGTATTTTTTACAGCGTCCGAGAAATGAACTCACATGTGATATCACTGCAACCTAGTGTACACTGAAGGGATATTGGATTGTTTTAAGAAAACAATACTGGATTTTGTTTTTAATAAACGCCAACATCCTTGGTATCGATACCTGTCCCTATTGAACCCTGTCTGACAAACATCCGGGTATATATACAGGTACTTCTGTGTAAATCGGAGGTCACGTCAATGTAACCACTTATATAAGTGGCGGTCTCAACATAGTAACTCATAAACCAGAATAGACAAAATTGCACCACTATAGCCTTTGACGAAATGCCAATGAACTGTTAACCACTCATGTATCCGTGGTGACTTTATTTCTAAAAAGGCCTTTGTGCACTTAGATGCAGCCTAGGACATAATGCCCCTATAGCTTCGCTAATCTAAGGCATCGTTACATATACTGTACCATACCATATATTATATTCACGCTATAGTCGTCTACTCCTATCTTGTGTCAGGGGATTGTCAATTTGTGTATCTAATCAATGGCGATGATCTCTAGGTCTCGTGTGTATTGTACCTCACACCTACGGTCTACAGCCTGTGATGTGACGTCATTCTGCTCACCTGGGGAGCAGCTCACTAGGGGAGACAACTGCTCCTCCAGCTGTCTATAGAGGGTATATACCTGCATAGAGTTCTTGAAACATTCAGACCTTTATATTATCAAATGCCACAGAAGTAATACTCATGAGAGATAAAAACAGTAAAAACTAGGCGAAAAAACAATACCGAAATGAGTCCTTACACTGTAGGCATACACTATCTGCACCAACAAAATGCACCTTGGCACCAGTCCACATTAATTTTGTATGTTCTTTCATTTAGGACCTATATATCGATCACTTGGTGTAGGCGGCTGGTCTAGGTTTGACTAAACTGTGACTTATATTCTTTTAATATCTAACACAAGTCTCTATAACATAGAGAGCACAAAACTAAATAATATCATTATAAGGCTGAACGTCGAAATTATATCCACGATGTTTGTTTTGATTTACATCTTAAACTCTAACTGATAAAGGCTATCAACTACCAAGGCTTAGAAACATGGCTTGTTCTGATATTCAGATGATAATAGGCGGAAATATGGAGACTTTCCGTTTGTTTCCTATGCCTCAATAAGTATCGTTGCTAGCCTTGCATAACAGTCATTTGCAAGCTCAAGTAATAACCATGTCTTACTTATTCCCACGTGAAGTGACGTCAGGCCGGCAACGAACGGGTAAGTGAGTTACGTAACGGGCCGTAACGTGACGTGAACCCTCCTTACGTGTACGGTGAACGTGTTACAATGCCGCGGGAGGGGGAGAATGAGAACCGATGGCCTACTTACATGTTTACTTGGGTATTTATCACTGACCAGATGTTTTGAAGTACTATTAGTACTGTACATACCTGAAAAGAGAAAGAAAGAACATTCAATATACGTAGTATTTTACAGTTTTCATTGGATGGTTTAGACTTTTTTCACAATGGAACAAACAAATTAGAATTAAAAGTGAATATCTAAATACAAGCGCATTAAAGAGCAGTACGGATTTATCAGTGTGTAAATATGCTCATGCTCATTCGAGTAATAATCTATGACATCAATCACCACGCGTATTATAGATGAAACGGCGGGAAAAAATAAGTAAATTAGCCTTTCGGTTCTTATAATCTCGAGACTTCAGGAAAGCAAATAATTAGCCATGGTTAACACCCATTCATGTATTTAGCTCTGATATGTCACACTATTAATTAATACCAAATATTTGTTGGTAGGAAACTTTTTCTTCTGATTGAAGCAATAATATCACAATACACTGGTAGGAAAAGCCACACTTTTCATATCGAGAGAGGAATACCAATCATAATACCACTGACATATGTTCATACATTTCCTTCCACCATTTCCCAGGTGAACGCCCACTATAAATACATACACACTCAGCCGATCCCTTACCCTGCCCACAGGCCCCGGACCCATTCCCTATATCAAACCCCACCACCAGCGGTAATACGATTTACGGGCCCCGCCCCTGTCCCACCCTGTACACGGATACACCCCGGCTGTCGGCCTCCTGCCGCTCACAGCGCCCCTGGCGGGAGGTGGCCGGGCGGTCAGACAGAGGGGCAGGCGGGGGTCGGGGCTGTCTGCGCCCGACCGGATCCGGAACCGCCGCCGGAGATCAACCACCACTCCCGCCTACCCCTCCCTCACCCCTCTACAATGCGGCGCCGTGTGTCGAGGGACTAATTTGATTTATAACAAAACTCAAAATGTTCTTGTTGAATTATTTACATGTACATTCTTTAGCAGTGAGGACACTCTTTCACATGAAGGATGTCAGAAGACATCGTCTAGGCTTTGTCATATAAATTATGTTTGAGTGTTATTGGTGTGGTTTGGATTAATTAAAGATAGGTTTTGGGTTGACCAACATAAATAGTTCTCTATAAAGAACTTGATGAAAAGCTAGAAATACCAAAGATGAGGGTTTCTTGGACTAAAACTCTTAAAAGGTTAACCATGAAAACAATTTCCCCACAAAGAAGAAACACCATATATACACTTTAGTTTGTTGATACTTGACCTCTCCTATACTCTCCATCCACCCTCCCCGTCCTCCAGGGTCATTCATCACCCTGGAGGTCCCGTCAGTTTGTATAGGTTGAGGACTGAGGCCTGTCGGCCGGTGGGGGCGCGGCCTGACGTAAATAAATGCCCCCACCCCCTAAGCCTATAAACACCCTGCTCTACAAAGCTGGCCCACAGCTAGGGGGAAATGGTCCATGATCCGACTGGACGCCCTGAGTCACTCACTCCATACACAAGGCTCCATATGTATGTAGGGAGCAGCTCAAAGAAGGCAAATTGTGTTGCACAAAAGTACACAGGGGAAAATCCCAATTACTTTGTTATATGTATGAACTGCATCATGAAATGTATTAAGCCTCTTGAAAAGTACATGATGTAATTTTGAAAACTAAACGGTCGGAGTGCTCACAAGTAGTTGCTTCCTGGAAATAAAAACAATTATTTTTGACACTGGGCTGACCCTGTCTTTCTTCCCCAACTAATAACAAAAGTCCAATGTTTCTTAATTAATGACGAATAGGAAAGAGGTGGCATGGGTCCCTTCAGGTAAAGCAACTCAGACTGGATCGACAGGAGACACAGACCAGCCGGAGAAAGGATCCAGTCCACCTGGATCCCTTGTCACCATGGTAACTAGTGACTCAGTCTTGGCCGACGGCTGGCCCCTCAGGCCTAACGTCAGGCCTGACCACCAGGGGGTGTTTGACTCACCCGGACGTCATCACTCAACATACAGAGAAGGAAACCGTAGAGGCGTTGTCCTAATGAGATTACCTGAATAGAGGTCATGTAACCGGGCTTCAGATAGTCAACAGCAGGGCGTGTCATGTATATTATGAGGCAGGTGCTTTTGACATGGCTCTAAAAATGCTTTTCATGTTACTGTAAGAAGTATTAAGCAAAACAAATGCTACATATCGACTTTTCTTTTTCGACGAGTTTTATCAACTGCAGCATGTCTTCCTCAAATCGAAAAAAAACTTTCTTTAAGAATTTATAGATTTGTCAGCGTCAGAACTTGTTAGTATGATTCTTCCACTGAGGAATTTGTGACATAAGACTCTCACTGAGATCCGCATTCTGAAGATACCTCGGTAAACATAAAGAAAGGCCACACATTCTTTGAGTGCATCCATTTTGGATCTGGTTGTTTCCACTCTATGTTTCATATTGTTCTTCCTTTAAGAAATTACTAGTTTTACTTCTGTGCAAAGCCAACTGCCTGTAGCCTCGAGCCATGCCTGCCGACTGGCGGTGACCCCGTGTTTTATGGGTCTGTTTACTGTCTCTACATATATAGCGTGTGTTGTGTACGGTGGGTACACTGGGCGGGGCGGGGACACGCAAACTGACTGAGCAGAACCGAGCAGCTCACGAGCAGATTGACCCTGGGTGAACCGCCGCTAAGTGAGCTGTTCTACAGATATGTACTAGAAGAAATTGGGCTCATTCAGTCTTATCTCTGCAAGACAGAGCGATGACTTCAGTCAGTACTCTATCACACTGAGGCATAGATAAATATATGACTTCATTTTGAATTTTTCTATACAGACACCCCTTTAAGGAATTCCGTTTCTTTCTTTTTTTGAGGTGATGATGTGAAAAAATCTTAAATCAGATTAAAATCTGAAAACTTACATCCCTGTCTACAAAGTGGTTTAATGAAATATACATATGTATGAAAATGATCCATGGAGTCAAACATAAAGTACCGGTAGTTAAGGTTGGCACGCTTCAGGGGTATGTAGAGAAGCCAGGAGGTCAGCCTGTTTCGGCCAGTGGGAAAATCTACCTGACGGCTGTAGGGGGCGCCACCTCCTCCTTTCTTATCACGTGACCCCTGAGGGCACATCCTGATTCTCCGCACCCCCCTGAGAAGGTTCCCACAGTACCAGTAGGTTTAGTTCTGGGTCCTTCCGCATACCGCCGGCATACTGTAAATATTGTGATCAGCACGCAGCCTGCTGGGCCTATCACCCGCACCTGGGGGGCTGTAGTCGAGGTATTTCGGTAATCAATTCGAACTTCACTTGGCGTCTCTTACACTTTCACACTACATACTATGTGTGTGGGGTTGGTAGTTTCCCAGGGATACTTTGAGTGTGGGGGGCCAACATTATGTTCTGTTTAATTAAGTCTTAAAGCGAGCAGCTCCATCCGAGTGTGAGCAGGTCACCGAGCTGCTCCGTATACTATAGTATGAGTGCTTTAACCATGTGGGAGTGTAGGGAACGTAGGTTGCCCCTCGTTATAATGCCCGGTTAGAGCATTTCCCGGGTCACTTCTAACGGCCAATAGCTGCTCATCGTGTTAACCCTAGCCGGGCGAGCTGCTCTTTATCAGTCTGTTTACGTAGGAACCATATTGGCGCTTTAGGCTACACGAAGCCCATGCGGCTTCTCTTTACCTTTAACATTCGGGGATTAAATATATGTTTCTAATTTCACGTGGGCTTATACTTCTATTTTTGTATTAAAAACACATTACTGTTACCAATGCAGACACGATCCGTGAGCCAGTGCATCACTTTTTTTGGGTCAGAATCTACACCTTGTCAATACTACTATTTCCTAACCTTTTAGCTTGGTGGTGAATTTCAGCTCAGGGGTGTAACTAAAGCCGGCTCGTTACGCCATCAGCGACACGTGGCGGGAACCAGGAGAACTAATGACACACCCCTGGCTTCTTGCCGTCAGTTTTTCTAGCTCTTCGTGACAACCTTCCCTGAATCCGCCACACTATGAAGGTGTCGGAGCCACGTGGCCACGGATGGGTACAAAACATGATAATGACGGTTTCCAGGAATTCAAATTAATAAAATATTTAAGAATCTTTAATGTTGAAGATATATCTTTTCATAACGGATTGAGAACTTGTTTTAGCTACCTAAAAGGCACAAAACAATCGTACTGATGGTGTAGCACAGGTATTGAAACTTTAAACCCATGCTGAAGGAACCTATTGTGCGCGGAGACTGGCAAGGATGAAAATGCGGAGATCAAAACACAAGAGGATGTCAAAGAGTAAGTTGGGCATAAAGGTCTATACGCACGGGTAACGGGACATAATAACAACTGTTTCATAAAAAGGCATCAAGGAGATCGTTAAGAAGAATGGTCAGATGCTATCTACAAAGCTCATTACGAGTTGGTCCGAACTAGCTGAAATCTGCCCCTCGGGCCGGGATGAGCTGCTCCCGTATAATACCGAGTGGGCCGCCGGCCAAGTTAATGGGCCGAGCTGCTCCAATTGGACCTGCTCGGGTAATATGTCATAGGTACTATCTGTGCCTGCTGGAGGCAGCGTCTTAAGGCCCGACCACACTAAGCGAGCACTCCTTTTTGTTTAAATGTTATGAGCTCAGTCGTCATGGATATTACCTCGCGGTTATAATTGCAGTGTTTTAATGCTAAGACTAAAAGCGACACATGTCGTATTATGCCACAATAAGTGATAATTGGAAGGGGAGGGGGGGGGGGGGGTAGAGATGTGCGTATGGCGAGTCTCTGGATAGAGATGTCTAAAAAGCTCAGACTTATCGCACAGTGTGTCTGGGTCCTTACTGATACAGGTAAATAATCCGACAGGTGAGCTGCTCCCGAGCTGCTCCGAGGTATACCCCACTACAATACTAACCTACCAGCTCCCCTAACCCCCTCCTCCAGCATCAAAGCTACATACAGAGAGATATACTTCATAATTTCCGCCCCGACGTTGCTCCTTCCTCCAGGGTCCTCGATTAAGTCAACCAGACCTTTTGTAGGCTCAGACAGTATAAGGGGATAAGCTGTACGAGGGAGGTGGTTAGGGACTGGGCAAAGGGGGTGTAATTACGTCTGGAGGTAGAATAGTAAGAAGAGGCCTTAAGCCATTAACTCTATGTATGTAATTAAGTAATGGATCTCAGGGAAAAAGGGGATAGTAGCAGTAGCAGATAATTCCTTCAGCTGCCTTGGGGATTTTCCGCTCGAGTATACTGCGACAATAACATATCTCAGTAGACTTGGGCCTAAACTTCTTTTTTCTTGTGTGGTCTTCTTTTTGTCTACTCGATGTTTTCGTTCATTTATCTTTTAAACGCTTACTCACCAAGAGTATGTCTTATCGGATGTGAATCGTTAATGCAACCTTCTTATCATACACGATCACCAATGTACTAGAAGAGCGACTCTAAGCCGATGCTTAAGCGCTCAGGGCCTCCCTGGTACACCATATCGGGTAGGTTTACACAGATATCACTAAACATTTTATACTTCTACCGTAGTAATATCATTCCGATGCTGTTTTGACGGCCCATATCGGCTGTACAACTTGTTATTTATATACATGTAGCGTTAAGAAACAGGCACAAATTACATGATCGAATTACTCATAATAACATTCCCACTTATAAGGCAAAAAAAGAATGTTGCGTTCAAGTTTCATGCCTCCAAAAAAATAGGGCCGATAGGTCGGGATCTAATTTTTTTTTGAATATTTATTTTCAACTGTAATGACTGGCTCACATTGTATTAAGAATTAAGAACTTCCTAAATGAGCCATGTGTAACATTCTTTTAGCATCTGTAATACACATTTTGATATTGTATAGGCCAATGAATGTTCATTTCCTAAATTTAGTTTGATTCTAATGTTTTTTTCCGAAAAATTTCTTTGCAAACAAAAAACTTAAAGTCGGGGCAAAAAAAGAGAGGATCGGTCGGGAACCTGAACACAGCTTTTTTTTTTGTGCCTAACTCATGTAATCTGCTCTCCTTAAACCTCCTGGAATATTTCTGATAGTAACAGCTAGAGATACACAATCGACTTCATATTCGTTTGCTTAACTCCACCATCTACGTTTAATAAGTAGGCGAAATAGGCCTTCGGGATTTAGTGGCAGATTGGCTGATTAATCTTCTCCGCTAATTCTGTCCTAATAATGATGCTTCCCTGCTCTCTCCTGACGCCCATTGGTCCCTCTAATTGCATGCCTCACCTCCGAGACGGGTCCGTAAGAAGGGGAAAGCTCAAGGTTCACGAGTCTCAATGCACGAAAAATGACGTGCAAACCCAAATTAACACTTGGGCTGAGTAGGGGAGGAGAGGGGGTAACCACCGTCTCCATTCTCCAGAATGCAATTCAGAAAAGAGTAATAATTTCCATACCACCCACTGGAGGAACTAATTTTGAAGCAACTCCCATCCCAGGTGGTTCCATACAATAGTGGCTGACTCAGGAGGCTATTTTTCATTAACTGGTGCCAGAAACGTTAGCATTGGGCGGGTTGTACCCCCTTGGGAAAGTAATCAGTCACTGACGTGCGGTATGGAATGTTCGCAGGGGGATTTACATACCTGTCACATTCATCTGCAGCCTTAGGGGGTCTTTTTGATAAGCCTGATCATCTGCCGAGGTCCTGTGGCACTACAGGAAACCAATCTGCCCACCTATCTCACCTATCTATACCTCCCCTCGTGATATACCTCAACCCGATCCCTATCTGACCACCCAATATGAATTATCACCGCAGTAATTGCGAGAAGACTTTCTGGATATTCGGTATTTTTTTAAATTCAACTACTCAACATTTCCATGCTTCGACTTTTTGAGATGCATGTAGGCCCTACACAGCGTTCAAATTGTATAATGTTATAACTGGAATATGTTCGTACATTGATTATGCATGTTGTTCATATTTTCAGTGATAATGAACCTCTATTAAATTTATGATAATCATCTTGGACTAAAAATTGCTATGAAAAGACCAGATCGATCGGCGTGGACTAATACACACGTGGAATACTCTGTTTAATGGCCTTCAGAATCCAAACATTATTTCAATGTTTCGTTTTGTTACCATTTCTTATGAATTGGCAACATTAGCCCCAAAATCGGATTACCTTTGAACCCTTTTCTTCTAGATTCAAAGATGACTCTTTCTTTGAGGTTCTCAGCGATGTTATAAAACAAGCCGAGCTCGGTCTGTAGATCAGAGAGCAGCTCAAATGACGATTTCATTAGGCTGAGCTGCTCAAAGTGGGCTCCATGAGCTGCTCCCTGTCTGAGGGCACCCACACCTGGCTGGAGGTACGCCTCCAGGGTGGAGGTGGGCTCAGATCAAACGTGGCCCTAATCCACTCACACCTTAATGAGCTCCTCAAAAAACTGACTTAATGAGGCCTCCGGGTCGACCCTGGAGAAGGTGAATGGGATACGAAGGTATAGGAGCAATGGAGTTATGGTATATCTTGGGGGGTAATAAACGTTAGGGGCAGCTCTTTCCTGCATCAGAGACTGACCACTTAGGGACACAGATTGGGTTATTTCTGGACACAGTGGAACGGATCTTGGACGTTTTTAAAGGTGGGTGTAAACTCTTGACCTTCAAGATGAATGTTGTTGGCACTTCAGCGTTAGCTATATACCATGGGACTAGATATGAACACCTAAGAGTTCATTAAATCGGTGGATTTGACCCTTACATTGCAGGTTCATAAGATTACATTATTTTCCTTCTGAGTGATGTATTTTACACTTTAATTGCCCCTTAAATATCAAAATTTACCCCAGATTTTCTACTACACTGTACATTCAAGATGCCCCGCTCCCCCCTCAGAATGACCGAGGCAGGAAATCGGTGTCAAGTCCATACAATCCGCCTCCAATCTCCGGAGAACTAAACACACTAACGTGTTTCACATACCACTGGGCTGAGTCCTGTCCGGCCCCGGGCGGAAAGCCCCGTGTTTTGATAGTGGTCAGCCGGGCGTTTATCCCCGCCCAGACAGATAGGGTGGTCACTCAAGTGGTCACTGGACACTGACCACTGGCGGGGCTCTACCTGGGAGGTACTGACCATACAACACTCCAGTGTAATGGAAAACACTTTAACTTGTCTCTCCAAAAATTCTAGTTACACTTAACAATTTTGCTAAGATAATGGAAGATTAAATGAATCTCTTTAAAGGAACAGCAAGAGATTATAAAACTTCATAGGCTTAATCTATAAGTTTTTAATTACTCATTTCCCGGGGCTCAAAATAGTCCTATGGTGAGGCTCCCAGGGAAATCCAAGCTTAATTTAAATTGATTTTAACATATCCTAAAGATGGAAGTCCCACGGAGCATTACGTCACTTATAATTTTCTTGCAGCGTTCGTACAGAATAGAATACAAGTTGCGGGTCTACTGATTTTCAGTTTCTCAACTCTAGCCGTTCGTTCACTATGAAATCCCAAGAGAAACTCCAATATTTCACTGTTTAAAGTATGGGTGGCATTTTTGCCTTATAACGTTAGCATCACGCCATCCAGTCTGATCGCCACCCTTGATATTGCTAATCACAGAGGGCGGCATCAAAGAAGGATCTTCATTACAGCGTTAAAGGCCAAAAATGGCGAGGACTGTTTCGATGTGGGACTCCCAGCTCAGCACGAGGTCTGATATTCATAGAGTTCGCTCGCAGAGATAATAACGAAAAAATTATTCCATGGTGGCATCGGTACTTTCATCCCAACACTGCACCACCCCTTCGCGGGGGCCAGCCCTTTATCTGCCTCATTTGAGAAAATCAATCACGTTCTCCTATTCCATGGAGCATCGGTATAGATAGCATCGCACATGGGGGGTAAAACAACCTTGAAAAAACTACACGGAGAGTTATAACTTGAAATAGCCGTCTAACATTACGATTTGTTAGAGACCAATTACCACACTTTCCCCCCTCTTGTCTCCATTAATGAGATAGACTCAAGGCTTAGGCTTGGGAGAGTCAGGGTATATAGTTGTGACTGTGGGTTGGTGCCATGGTGGCCGCGACGTTAAACAAGCTTCTTAATTGGTACATTAAACTACCTCACAGAGCTTCCTCCTCCCCTACTACTCTTAATTTACGGTCACCGCAGCTAGAAGCACCCTTCCGCAATAGACAAATAGGCTTTCTTTTTGTAAGTCTATTTTCTTTTCTCCCCCCCCCCCTCCCTGGGAAAGAAGGGGGATGTCGCAAAGGCATTGCTCTTATCATATCTGCACATATCTGTCAGGCTTGTTCGTCCATTTCCCAGCTTGTATTGAAAAGAAGTGAAATAAGGGAGGGAAAAAAAGTAAAAATAAAAAATAAACCAAATAAAATCTGCAAGTAAAATCGGCCTACATTTGCGTACTGGCTCATTCTCCTTGCATGTCATGCCTACGAGAGGACCCAGAGCGTCCTGCAAAAACACACTCAACTCTTGCACTGCATGAAGCATATATAGAGAAAGTAAAAAAGAAAGCCCCCCACCCCTCGTATACTGTAAGCATGTACAAGTTGCCCCATTGATAACGGAGTTCAGCATTCTCCGCACGTGCTGGAGGAGGCTGGCAGCGTCTTGTATTTGCTGGAGGAGAGATGTCCGATGACACCCCGCATTACGGATGAGGGGGGCCGTGTACGTCTTCCAGTCGAGTTATTCCTGCTCCAGCTATTCCTGGCTGCTGCCTCCAGTAGGGGTAGTAGCCCGTCTCCTCCACGGCCCGACCTGACAACGACCCCCCTGGGGCACGGTACCACCCCCTCCAGTGCCACGCCCTATACTGGCCTTAAGCCTTAACCCTGGGGCAGTAATACGTGTTTTGTTATGCGATGGTGTTCAAAAACTGGCCCCGAGGTCTATCCATTGCATTGATATCCTTTTCATGTTGTATGATGTACTAATGTTCCTGTGAGTGATTTTTTTGTATATAGTAAGAGGAATGGAAGAATATAGTTTTTAAACAAATCTAAGGTCATTGGACCCCTAATCCATGAATTTCGGCATAACTCTGAGAAATATACAGTTCATGCTAAATTTACAATCATCATTATTCAATGTTAGTTCCTTTGAACTGATCACAAATACATGTGCTAATCTCGTAACTTTGAACTTAAAATCATTTAAATAAAACGTTACATCTACTCCCTAGTATATGCTCAATGTCGCGACCATACAATGTCTGTCTGACTAGTTGTCATTTCCTAATTTACATCTTTCATTTAAATAGTCTTTTTATTGCGTTGATAAACGCTTCCGTACATGTGTTACTCCTACAGAAAAAAGCCTGTCCCACTAAAAGGTCCTTACTTAGCCGAGCAACCTGCTCATTGAGTCGGAGGTGAGCAGCTGGCAAGTCTACTTATTGCTCATTCAGGTCGGGCCCGAGCCGCTCACTAGCCAGACCCCCAATCCGCACTAACCACTGAAAATACGGCTCGCTTCATTACGCCCATACTAATATCCGGGGTGGCTATCTGAAAAGGCCGGCCGAGGCAAAGCACGAAGGGCGGCACTCAGGTCCTTTTGAGCAGCTCAGGCAAGCCTTGAGCAGCTCGGGCTAATAATATATGTACCTGTAATATCGCCCACTGCCATCAACATTACTCACACGACTTCAGGGTTAGATGGGACACTGGAGGAGGCGTTGGAGATTAGGCATCTGGGCGGCGGTCAGGGAGAAGATGGAGGTGACACAGGAGAGGTGGGCAGTGACCACAAAGATGGATTGGTCAGTGTGGGAAGCAGGAGCCTTTTCTACTTTATGCCTACTCACCGGGAATAGCAAAGGGTGATGTTGGCTACACATACATATCTCTTTAAATCACATGATTATGATATAGAAGAGATTTAGATAAGAGAAATCCTTATTTTTGACAATTCTAGTTTCAGTACTGGGAAGTTAATTCTAAAGCTGCCGTGTTAAGAATCATACAAAATAAGTGTATTAAAATATATTCATAATTAAAACACAAATGAGATCGGTTTCGAGATTTCGTATATTTCGATAAAGAGTCGCTTATTTTTATGTTTGAAGTTAAAGTCGACATCATCATCATGAACATGGATATGCATTAAAACATATCCAAATAGCCCAGACTACGCCATCATGCGACGTTTGGCCGGTGTTAAATACACGAGAATGTGCCACACTTGAGTGCTGCCATATCCGCTTATAGTGCTACTCACAAAATGGTCCTTAGTGACGGGCATATGTATGCCTAGGGCGCTGGGCCAAGTGCAGAGTGCGGGCCCCAGCTCAGTAATGCTGGTATCGGGAGCTGCTCCTGGGAGAGGCACTGATAGGGACTGAGCTACTCGCTACACCCAGAACACGGCTCGGCGGCGCCATTAAAGATTTGCACCTCACCACACCATCACATACACATTCGTGGAGCTGTACCATAAATTCTCTACCCTGAAGAGGCAATGTGAGCGAGGTGTAGTACCTTGTAAGTTGTAGCCGGTAGGGGTGGTGGTATTTGCTCTGGGACCGTGATTGAGGTATAGTATGTTAATAAATTGTGTGCGATATGAGTTAAGGCCCAGCACAAGTAAATGCATCTTAACCACATTATCTGAATATATTATATTTCCATACTTGTTATTATTCCTTCTGCAATGTGATCATGTAGTGGTCCCTTAATTTGATATCTTTGGGTTATTGTTTCGGATATCAAAAGCGGCAAATACACTGATGGCGGCTTAAAACATAAGAAGGATTCTGTAATAAAAAAAACAAAAACAAAAAAAAAACACACGTGTTCGTTTTAATACGTATTGGTGAGAGGTTACATGCATGGATCGGGTAGCTCTTGTTCTCGTGTATCTTCACATTCTAAATGTCAGGGTACCTGTCTGAGCAGCACGGGTAGGTGTGAGCAGGAAAGGGAATATGGGAGTAGGCTCAGAAGCTATTGGGCGTGGACTGGGTTTGTAAAAGGTTTCCTACACATTGCCTATCACGTAAGGATCAAGAAGCATCGTGGGGGCGATATGGTGAGCTACCATAAATACAGTGTGATCAGTTCATTTGGAAGTTAAAACATGTTGTTATTCGGATAATTAATGTTCGCCATACTGCAATGTGATTTAAGATATTTTACAAGGCTGCTGAGGTTTTGAGACATGGAAACTTGTATCATTATTTCTTTTTCAAAAGAGGGGAGAACTTTTTTGTTTGTTTATGAAGTTGTTTGCCAGCAGTACACGTCCCATTGTACATGTCTTACCAGAAAAAGACTGTTCTTCTCGGTTTTATGACTGAAAAAAAACACATGGCGTGTGCCGTTCTGTTTTCTGAGCCATTCCCTTTGAATGACATTAATATGAGCTGTTGTTTGCGTTCTGATAAAACAGAAACACGACAGAAAACAACCAAGACGGATTTCTTTTGGATATGTTATACTGCATGAAGGATCGGATTGTACTACTAGCGGTTGTTAAATGTTGGTCCCGGTGCTGGTCCCTAATGTATTACTATTCCCAGTATACATATAGGCTTCCACATGGGGCGGTAAGTTGGGCAGTTGGTCTTCGATCTTTCATGCCCGTACACACCTCGGCCCGACCCCAATCGGCCGATTCCCTTTCACCTCTTCCTCCACTCCATCACCTCCCCACCCAGGAGGCTGGCACCTCCTCCCTGGCGTGGGGACGGGGCGATAATAGGAGAAAGTGATCATTTGTCGGCCATGGATTAGTGGGCCTGCTCTGTCCGGCTCAACAGCTCTCACGAGTCAATCTGGTACAAACTGCAAAAACGGCGAGTTGGCAGATCTGCCACTGAAACTGACTCAATTCATTTATCGTTAAGAAACCGACTTCTTTCCACCATTAGCCGAAATCCTACTTGTTGAACGATTTTCTATTTTTTACCTCATATGAACATTTTTTCGTTCTGGGTTCAGAACAAAGTTGCGAGTTTGTCTTGGCATGCAAGTTACACGGTCAGTACTTGGCCCTGTGCTCTAAAGAGCTGTAAGCCTGTCGGTTTGGGCCCACTGCTATCAGTGAGTTGCAGAATGATCCCCCTTACTGCTATCAGAGCCTGGTAGAGGGGCGTTGTCAACTACCATGTTACCATGGCAGCCCCTGGAGGAGAGGGATACCAAACTGCCTCCAGTCCCTGTATACAGTGTGGGTCCTCTCTATTTGTAAGCCAGGAGAAGCTGGCTTGTTGCAGAAACTCCTTAAATTCTCAATCTTATGCCGTCTCAGGTTTTTTACTTTCCTTTAAAAAGTAGAATTCATACACTTCTTCAATTCTATCAATTTCACAACTAGTGCTGGCTTAGTTCTGTCAACTGTGATATCTTGAATCTTCAAGTTTCTTTGAAACTGTGTCGTTCAATAAGAATCTCTAAGAAATGATAAGAATGCATATATAACCATCTAAATTAAGACTACGATAATTTCCCTACATACTAGCCATTACGATACACTGGATACATACACTGTAAATCGAAAACTATGTCCAGGATCGTTTACTTTTGAGGCGACCATGACTAGATCCCAAACACACCGTAGTGTATACTCTACATTCACTCGGAATCTGTCACTGCTGTCTATCTGTATACCGGCTTTTTACACTAGACTGTCATGTCAGACATTAGAGCCTTTATCTGAGGTCATGACGCCTGCTGAGGGCAATGCCCCAAGCAGGAAGGGCCTTATCAGTGGCTGGATGAGAGGGATGGGTGCCTGCTGCTACACGAAAAGGAGAGGCTTTCTGACTGATCAAGGTCAGGTCCCAGCTTGCCCAATTCAAAACAAGTCGTAATGTATTGCAGTTCAGTAGTATAAGAAAACAAGAAGCACGAGCCCGGCCATCTAATAGCCTAGCTACCCAATCGGCGATCCCTGTATCTAGGGTTTGGACTCAATTTTTTATCATAATTTTAAATCAATACAAAATTTTGAAAATTTTCCTGGGCAAACAAAAAGGATAGGTGATTTTTTTTTTTGGTAGTTCTTACTGACCTCAAGGTCTAACACTTTGCATATTTACAAGATCACAGATTAATTCTTTTGTGGATCAATTCATGTAACTTTAAAATAACTCTATTTAATTTTCCTGGGTTACCAATTAAAGTTAGGGGATTTAAAAAATTGTGATAATTTTCTGGGTGCTTGGGCTTATGAAAAAGTAGAAACAAACCAACAAATTTCACATGTCAAAACCATGCAAAGTAGTTAGATAAGTAAACTGTATTGGTTGATTTGGTTGTTTCATCTAAGTTATTTTCAGTATACATGTTTACCAAAAGACCATTCACTAGGGTCATTGTTTGTATAAGATAAACAGTGTAAGCATCAGTAAAACACCCATGCCCAGAGGGCAACATGTGCTAGATTCACTAGGGTAATTGTTTGTATAAGATAAACAGTGTAAGCATCAGTAAAACACCCATGCCCCAGGGGCAACATGTGCCAGATCAATTGCCCCCAAGGGCATCATGTGCTAGATCAATTAACACACATGCCTTCCTAATTGTTGATAAACAGTCTGGGCCTTTGATCTACTGAAACCTGGAAATGCTAACATAAAATCAGCAAGAACATTTAAATTCACTAACAAAAAAGGCTCATTTATCATGCTTTGAGAAAATAGTTTGTTTCAGTATGCCCAAGTTCAAACGTTGAAGTGTTTTCCAATAGTGCTTTTATGTTTTCAATAAAATTGTACAGTAAACTTTACCTCCGAATTTGGTGACAAAATGACATTACAGACAGCCAATACTATAGGAAAACCACTGTCTCAAAAGGTCTTTTGTGACATCACAACTGTTGCAAGTGACTTAAGGCCCAGTAAAAGGCTCCCGGAGGATCGCCTTTTAATAGGAGAAATTTATGTTGACAATGCTCTCATAATTCTAGTTTTCCTACTTATTATGTATAAGGGTACTGGCACATCAACGTTTCCATGTAGTGTGCCATCAAGCCTATAGACCCTGGAGTTTGTTTGACACACTCCATGTGGGATGATCTACGGCACTCAGTACAGGAGTGCCCCCAGTGCCAGTGACTGGAGATAACACCCTGGAGGAGTGGCTGGTCACTTGTGAGAGTGACCCCCACTAGTGGTAGTTATCTACAGCTTGGGTCGGACAAGTGGCTTACTACAGATTACAACTGTGACAGGGAAGTTGTAGTGCTTGGTACGATACTAATACTAGAGAACTTAGATATATGAATGAATCAGTGACACAAGTATGTAACATCGAAGTAAAAGTAAGGTCGACTGGTACCCTACACCTTTTCATGAGTGTGGCGCCCCAGTAGTGCTTTATGTCTGAACCAATGAGTTGGGTAAAGGATTCAGAAAGAACAAGGCTTTACGTAGTTGGTATAAAGCCTGAATGGGGGATTCCACTTCGCAGACTTGTAAGAAAGGTGTGCAGAACGAGGGCTGGTTCTCAAAGAACAACAGAAATGCAGTACAAAACGTGAAAGGTCTCCAAACTAAAGTAGCTGATGTGGCGAGGCATTAGGGGCGGGGGCGGACCTGCTGGAGTGGGGCAAGCTCCTCCAGTACGATTAACCCCGGTCCTGCTCCACGGTCGGCCCGGAGGTACCCTCCTGTGACGCTTCACTCGGACCGGACATATTTCAGCCATTAGGAAGGACACTTCTCCAGCAGAAGGAGTGGGTGAGGGCGGCCACTTGACCCTCCAGGGTGGCCGGTACTGGAGGAGTGTGATGCGGGGGAGAAAAGGCAGGGAAAACAGGGGGTCGGGGATTTAGGTGTTGTATTTTGACGGGATCAAATAATTCAACTTGAGGAGAATGCTTTTTTATTTGCAGCGGACATGAATTGAGTTGATAAGTGTAAAATTTAGATCCTGTGTTGAGTATTACAGAATCTGTACATGGAGGTGTGATGTGTTTTCAGGGTATTAATGGATAATTCGACATTCCTGTGGAGATTTCTTGTTAGAACTCAAGACTTACGCAAAAAAATATGCAATGAAAGCAATTAATGACCACGAAAGAACAAAATAGTCTGTATTCACATCCAAATACCCCATCGTATACATGTGCGATTCATTCGTTGTGCATGTTATATAATTGCAATACTATTCAAAACTATTCCTAAAACCCCAAAAACTACTCAAATACTTCGCGCTGTCTATAAAACCCAGTCCATTATCACTGCATCAGCCCCCGGCATCAGCCCAACAAGTAACTCCGGATGGTCCACAATGGGAGTCATCCCCAGATCCTTCCTCCTACCCAGGAAAGAAACAGCGCCCAGTTAAATGAATGGATTAGTTCTATTCCGGGCGCGGGGTCTTAGCCCCGCCCCATTGGCTGGGGGTTCACCGGGGACCCAGACCTAGACACATCCCGCCCTCCATCCATCACGTCAACCCTCCTCCAGGGCGGTTGTCATGGATTACAAGACGCTGTTGTCTTGGCAACGAATTCCTTCAAGGGATATTAAATATCCGTCAATGGTTATTCCTAGAAATATACATCGTGGAATGTTTCAAGGTCCTTACACCTAACCGATTGTCTTCCTATAATATATAATTTCTTAAGCGTTGATTTGTTTAAATGGTTTTTATGGACGAACCCATATTATGTTAATATATATATCTGCTCACCACACCTACATCTACATGTTCTTATGTACAAAAATATTTGTCTTTTTCTCTAGAATATTACAGGTTCACTAACCACCATTAAAGGTTCACTAAGCACTTGCATCTCAACCCAAGACCAGAAGACAGGTAAAATAATGAGACAAGCTGTATTCTGATGTCGGAAATTCAACAGAGTCCACATAATGCACACCAAGTTGGATTTTCTTCTTTTCCGACTCGCACTGACGGCTCTTTCACTCAACAGGCGCCGGTCTGTTTTTAGTTGATGTTTGGACAAACTTGTGGAGAAAGGGCCCAGACAGTTGACTCCCACATGCCTCTATTGACAATGCCCCTACTTGGTGCCGCATGATTTATGCATCTGTCACTTGTTGAGGCCCCTTCCTTCCGGCCGCCGGGCGGGCCGAGAAACGTGATAGATCTGACCACACCACGGAGATGCTTTTACATTTGCAGCGGATATGAAAAAAGCCAGAATACAATTTCAGAGAGCTAACATTATTCAACTTCAGAATATTCTGAATATTTTACCAGGTAATAGAAGTTGAATTGCGAAAGCGGAAAGTTTTGCATTGTATTGGAATTTTTGTATTTCAATGCGCGTGAGCAAAAACATTTACTTAATTTTCAATTATGGCTATGTCAAGCACATGTATAATCCAATGCTAATTTCATAATTATATATCCTTTTATTGTAAGCCTCTCTGCTTGCACGGAAGCTCATTTCCTGTGAAAAGAGTAATCAAATAGGCCTACTGTGAATGTATTTATTTTTGGCGCTATACATATTTTCGCGCATTTAGCAAAAATTCCATCTATGCGTGAAAATATAACTTGAGTGAAAAATTATATTGTTATAAATCAAACAGAAATGTTCACATAATGCGCGAATGTATGATTGCGCGAAAATGCATATCGGTATCAAATGCGCAAAAAATTAGCAGCGTGAAAATATATATACGTTTCCATTATATAAAAAAGAGTTTAATTATTATGTATGAGTCTCATTTCATCGATTGTTTTTTCTGGATGACCAAATTGAAAAGGAAGGGAAAAAAAGAAAAAGAGAAACTAGATCATTATGTACAAATTTATGCTGGCTCAGCAGCCTATCTGTCTCCTACCCTTATACCAGGCCCTGTATGTACATACACCGTTGTTGGCGGTCATCGGGGCGGTAGGACATTACCATGTGACCCATTGATCAATGGGTACCTTCCGAAGGGGAGTTAGCGGTGACGGAGGGCCCCGATCGGTCACCGAGTCTGACGGCCTGCCCTGACCGGACATTTACACGGAGGGCATGGGGTGGAGGAATTATGGTCAAACCTCAGGGTTAGGAGAGCACGGAATGCTGCATGTTTTTTAAATATGCAATCCCATTAGCCTAATTCTGCCGCGCGATTCATACCAAAAACATACGTTTTGGCTAAGATCACTAGTGGCAGTATACGGTGTATCTATGAAATTTCTTGGTATCCAACACGAAACACGGCATTCAACGTTTAAGTGATAAGTCAGTGTGAATATGTCTGTTCAACGAAACATACCAGTAGCATTGATCGTTAAATCAATACTGCATTCCAGTAAAATAAATCATTATTAAACTTGGTACAAGTGTATATATAATATTCAGCTGCTATGTTGGCCATTCATCTCCTGTCTACCCACCTGCCCGCTCCAATCATCCGCTGCGTTTCGCAAAACGAACGCCTCGCCACCCATTTCCCGTCGGCCAAGCATGGGCAAACAACATGGGTCTGGCTGGCCACCACTAGCACGGACACTAGCTGTATAGCATGTCAAATGGTCCGCCAACAACGTCCGGCCATCGTGGAAATAGGGGCCGACTGAACGGGCGCCAATCAATCTGTGGGGGGGAAACACCCCCAACAAAGTATAGGATCGGGCTGTGGGGCCGAACGGGGGGGGGGGGGGGGTAGGGCGTGGGACTCGATCGGATGTGTGGCCGTATACCCTGGGATAATTTCATCTTATAGGATGTCCTTTAAATATAGGACGTTATTTGAATAATAAAAAACAGCGATTTTAAGTTTATTTTTATCTGAAACGTAACTAAAATAGGAATTGATGAATATTTACCTTCATCAATGTTTTAAATTGTATTTATCTATCAATGTGACCTGGTAATCCACCAGCAATGTTCGGCATAATTCATGACATTATAATGTTATATGACACAGTCTATGCTCCGCCATGTTTAGCCAGTACCTGAATGGAGCTACATAGCAGCAGCCAATGCATGCATGCAGTGTTAGGGTCCAGAGAGGGTGAGTGTGGTTGATGGGGCTATATTGGTGGATGGCAGGAGCAGAAGCAAGGTTCTGCTGGTGAGGTTTGGGGTTCAGGGAGAAGGATTCAAGGCAGGTCAGACGAGGCACTGCAGTTCACTTGGGTTCAGAGCCCGGTTCAGAGCTTGACAGGGTTTTCCAGATTTTGGATGAAGTCAGCGAAAAGGGCGATGTGCGAGAGGATACGGAAGGCCAGGAGATCCAACATGGCGGCTGATCAAAGCAGCTTTATCAGCGTGACGGGGGCGGGACGGGTACTGGAGGAAAGGACCGAGTGTGTGTGTGTGGGGGGGGGGGAGGTAGGTGGGGAGATGGGAAAGGTAGGAGGGGAGATGGGGAAGGTAGGAGGGGAGATGGGGAAGGTACGGGGGAAGGTATAAGGGATGTCTGGTTCCTGTCAGCCCCCACGGGGACCAGGGCTCAGAGAAGGCGGGGTTTTGGGGGGCAGGGCCAGGTCAATATGGCCGCCGACAGCCGCCCTCCCGAGGCCCCCAGCCGCCACCAGGGGCCGCCACTTGTCAATTTATTGAATCTTTACCGTCGGGGCACATCGCTGAAGTCAGGGGGCCGCCCGTCTCTGACGGGGGACAGCTCCCCATCGGCCTCATGCAGATTAAGCCAACCAATGCTTTACTTCGCCAGGCAAGGAGCCAGAACTTCAACTCGGATCCAAACGCTTCAACCTCCGTACCTTCCAAGACGTAAATCACTCGTTGCCCCTGACTGCAATATATTTTCGCAGAGAGATTCCAAACAGGCACAGTGGTGAAGCAAGCCAATGCATAACTGTCATGATATTCATCACCAAAGTCTACCGTCCATAGAACGGAAAACACAAACTCAGCTCCTTTCAGGCAGTCTTCAGATTCCCATTCCCCAACCACTCCCCCTCTCCCTCCATAACATAACGACCAGTGTGGCATTCCACTCAACAATGCCTATTTTAGCGCCTTTCACCAGTAACCACCCACAAGCTATAGAGGTCACCTCGCCCAGTAGGCACCACCTCACCGGTAGAAATGATAAAAATATGACACCACTTCCCAGCGGCGTTTCAAACGGCGACAGGCAGGCTTTCAGTGAGGGTGGTCAAGTTAGCCATTTGTGGTATAAAATCGGTGACAGTCTCCTCCAGGGTGGGGGCTGCCCACATCCGCTTCACGCCAGGCGGCGGTAGGGGGCGCCACCGGCACCGTGGAGTTGTTGGCCTGTATCCAAGTTACCCGTATTGACTTCTACCTCAAGCTGGCCCAAAGCCTTCCTCCAGGCTCGTGTCGCTACTACATCCACATGCGGACAGGCATGGGTTATACTGTACATATACATGTATTATGATATACAATTGCGTATATTTTGTATTTAAAGGGTACTAATTGAATCATGAAAATGACAGAATTTTATGCCATAAAATGGCAAATAGACCTCTTACAACACAGAAGTTATGATGTCTTGCAAACACACATCTATAAGATTTCCCTTGGTTTCCAGTATTATTACAAAAGGTATCCATACATTTACAAGGAATCGGGAAGTTGGTATACAAGGAATATTCTATTCCTATAGAGGTATAAGGTTGATAGTCTCGTACCTGACTCCCTCCAGTCATACATATTGACGGGGGACAGACTAGTACTCGCCAAAGCTGATCCCCATCGATCGGCTATTCTATATTTACTGTTCACACTGAAACGCGGGTACAGGCGCCCCATTCATATGGTCCCTGCCCAGCCCCGTCACACTGCATAATTATTGATATATTTTAATATATACATTTTAAGTAAATATAGGAAGCGTTATTGAAAAGCTGTATAGTTTTTTATTCAACTTATCAGAAATAAATAAACTTTCGTTGGGTCGAAACTGCCTCCAGTAGTACTCATGGTTTTGTATACATGTAGTTAAATGTCAGATCCGTGTTTTGTTTCATGGATACGTACAACAATACAAAAGAGGCGTGCCTCTACCTGTGATGTCCACGGAAAATTAACTTCTGGCAAGAAGAAACGCGTACAAAGCTTTAGCGAAAGTCCTCTGTTATGATATAAAGAGAATTTGTTTTTATCTTAAGATATAGGAGGCGTTCCCAACGGTTACTGTTGTGTGCCAGCTAAATGCACCAGGTGAATGCACCAGCTTTATGATCAACTGACGTAAGCCTAACGCACCAAATTTGGCACCAACTGCAGCGTGCGTAGATCATAAAGAGTGCGATTACCATTCGCATCAGCTTCATACACTTTGAAAATAAATCAGGAATAAAAGAAGCGGAGATCTGCTTGATGGGTCATATTTCAGTGTAACCACCAGAATATGATATCCTGTTTTTTCTCTTATTTGAACGGGAAAAAGCCCTTGGTTTTTTCTTGCTGTAGCAAATGATATGGAAGGCCATGACACCTACTGGCATTTGATACTTTAAGTATAACGCTTCCACTGCCTTTCTAGTGTGAGTAAAATACACACACGCTGGGGATAGGGACGGTCACAAAACCTACTCCTGCCTTTATCATTGACGCGGACGGATACAGTACTTTTAATATAGAAGGGGATACACATAATGGCCTATAGACGGATGTTAGCCAGGTTTAATGAAAAGATCTGAAACCATATATAGAGATACTATGAAATCATCTAAAAATGCTATAAAATGTTATAATATGTGAGGTATTAATTTTGAAAATGATCATTTGAGGTGTTGTGAACAAAATCTGAAATCCGAAAAAAAATATCTGAAAACGTACATCCCGGTGGGCGGGTTAAATCAGTTGCTCGCCTGTAGGGGGCGTCGCATGGCGAGCAGCTCTGAGTGATTGGGTATTGGGGGAGCGGGACCATTACGGCAGCGGAACCCGACCAGGCCAGCGCCCTATTACCCTATCAACTCGGCGAATAATGGGCCGCCACCAATTTGTGAAGGTTACCCTAATTACGCCATAATGCTCCATATGCCGTGTGCATTATGGAATGTAGGACCAACCTAGCCGGCTGTGTATACACAGCCTAGGGTTGGAACAATGATCCCGCCACTACCCACTCAGACTCATAAAACTTACCCAATATTATGACGGGGTATGCCTAGACTATAGGGATCAATATTGACCAGGGGAACCAGCCGAAAATAACTCGCATACCTTTCTGTTAGTTACACAACCTAGCACAATAATTATATTGCTGTGTGGGTTACATTTGTTAACATAGCTATACGAGTACCTTATTTCCAACTACGAAGTTGACTATGTACAAAATATCCAAATATGGTTGAAATCATTATTCTTTCCTAATAAAGCCAGTTGCTCGGCACAATTTGCATCTACTGCACAGTCGTCCTTCGTCGGCTTTTGTTTCTATTGTAACAGTCGTTTCAGGTCTACTGTCTTCTTGGATTTAAGTGAATTCCAAACACTGTACATCTTCTCAGTCCTTCAAAGAATAGGACATAATGCATTTTATAAGGAACTCTCTCAGGGTATTCGAAGCATAACCACATAACAAGAAACAAGAAACAACCATTCCTTAATATCAGACAGAATTATAAACTTTGTCACTCACCTGGGTCTTACTTTTATCCCCGAATGGAACAAGGAATGAAAGTTACGTACCTGTAAAGAAATAGAAAAGGGCATTTTAGCACACAAAGCTTTGATGCATTCTAAAATAGTTTCATCATAAGAAATATGTTACTGTACAACACTAGACGGTTTGAAATAACAAAAAGAAGTTGAGGGCTCGGAGGAAAACAGTCTGGAAAGCCTCTTGCATAGTCCTCACGGATGTGATATAAAAGTCGCCTTATTTCAACACAATAATAATTTCTAGCGATATTAGAAAGTTCTATTTTGCTGCATATTAATTTCTTTTAGAGAACACATGTCACATTAACTGTAATTTGGCTATGTAATTCTCAAGACAGACAGAACAGTATTTGATCGATTCAATCATATTGCCATGTGCCTATCACACGAAACTCAGTTAAAACTACACGCATGACGCACCAGAGGGCCGAAGTCCCTGTAGTTCCTTCACAAAAGGGCTCCATCATGTTAGCCCTGCTCATGTTTGACATGTTGTGTCAGGGTGGCACGCACCACATTCAGTACAGAGGGGTCAGTGATAAGGTATGGGAAGCCACACCCAACCCCAGTCTGGCCCGCCCTATCTCCGGGTACTCTCTCACCGCTACAGAGGCTGGTATACCTGACAACCCCCACAGGTGATTTGGCACACAGCCAGATCTATATCCAACACCTATCGTACCCTATACTGATTTACAAGGCAAAATAGCACTGTTTTTCCCGTTATTTATTTTGCGCATGTAGAATGCTGAGGAATATGTTCCAATGCAGACAAATGAAAATGGCCGCATTTAATTATACTTTTCGGATATAAGTATATTTCCTAAAAGAGAACTATGTCATAAAAAAGAGACATTTCAGACAGCTTACGTTAAAAAAACTACTAATTTGAGAAAAACCTAAACTTGTTTAAAACTGATAGAACGATAATTTTGCAAAAATAAATCAATTTGTTTTGTTGTAACAAATTGAATGTTCTCTCGAGAGAAACGTTCGAGCTGCTTCTATAATTTCAAACCCAAACTTTGAGGAACCCTCTGCTCTCGCTTCGTCCAAAAATACCAAGTATGTGCGCCGCCGCCTCGACAACATCACCCAGCGCCCCAACTAAAACAAACCGGAAGTTGGTGGTATAGGGCGTTGCCAGGTGGCGCCTCCGAGCGGCGGGAAATTGGCGCGGGCGTCTGAACGGGGCGAGAAGCCCCGGTCGATGGCCGGGCGAATAAAATCAATGCCGGGCCGAGTGAAAATCAATGGCTGGTCCTGTGTGGTCGGGGCGCGGGCACCTGCTGCATTCAGCGTCACAACCCGACAGACACACTCCCCAAAGCCTTCCCGTGTCTCCCACTTCCGGCTTGCTTTCCTTTCCAAAGTCAATAGGCCAATGCAGACAAAAGACCCCCCTAGCGGGCGACTGGGAGGGAGAAAAACGCCCCGTAATCAAGTTGGGCTATTTGTTTCACACACGGCAAACACCTTTTTCCACTTGACTGAATATGTTTAGTATACCGATCAGGTGAGTCCCTCCATCTTTATATTTGTTTATGATGCACCACGCTCTATAGAATGTAGTGAGCGATAACAACAATCCATCACTCGAGAGTGTTCATCTGAATGCGCCACTCCCGCCTTTTCCACACGCTACTCTAAGAAGCACGAGTCCATTATGACACAGTTTTCCCTTCTACTTCCGCAATATAGCATAGCTACTCTCTTACTTCCCTTATGGATATCTGATATACTTCTGAACCCATATAACAATTATGACACATTTTGATGAGGTTCTAGTCCCTTGTTGTTGAGCAGCTCAGCCATGATGTCCCAGTCTGTGTGAGCTATTTCAGTGAGCAGCTCGTTCCCCTGAGCATACTCCTGTTCGGCTCTGTGAGCAATTAAGTCAGGACGCTGTCGGCGGGAAGGAAAGAAGCCGGCTACAATAAATCAGGGCCACCTATGACAAGACTAGAGTGTGGCGACATCAATGGGTCTACTGAGCATATTAACGAGTGAGTGGCTCAAAGGTTGTAGGCAGTGGGGCGCGCGGCTTGTTTTATACCCCTCCCCGGAGGTCGATTCTCTGATCAGCTGGATCTCCATCGATCACCCAACAAACACAGTGTCTTTTGAGGGAGTCGCGTCTTTAGCATCATCTATCAGGTGCTACCGCCGCTAAACCGTTTCCCAGGGCCATGAAAGCCTAAGCGTTGAGCCTTGTTCCTTGTGTCCGTGCTGAATATTACGACACACTTAAATCGCGAGCAGCTCTAATATAGCCACAAAGGGGAACCGCTCGCTGTTTTCCACAGATTAATTAATCATGGTCCCATATAGGGTTCGCAGGAAGCCGAGATGAAAGATCAGTTTTATTCATGAGGGCATTTAATAGAGATTTCCTTTCATGCATTTTTCAATTCTTAATCCAAGCAACTTCAAAGACTATGGAAATACCTTTTCAAATGACTCGGCCGTGAATGTCATTCCTTCGCCTCATTGCCTATTGTTCAATTGCGTTCTGTGTAATTGATATTCAAGAACTATGAAAGACATTATCTAAGCGGCGACAATTTCTATGTTTTTGGTCCTCTTGAAGCGGCCGACAAACTTTGCTGAGGACGGTAATTATTACACCTTCAGAACGAGAGAAGTTATCATTGCCCCCCCCCCTGCTCTTTTCCAATCTATCAAGCATATACATTGACTTAATGGTCTTTGATCTCAGGTTGAGCATTAAGATCAAAGAGGCCGCCAGGTGGGATCCCCAGGTGAGCAGTGACTGATTAGAGACCACTGCATGGGTACTGTTCAGGAGTCAGTGAACCATGAAATAGTCCTCCACGCCACCGTGACCACGCTAAAGAAACTGTCACCATACACTACCTGTCAATCTTCTCGGGCCGAGACTCACAAACACAGTAAGTTAACAGCCGTGGTTCCCCACATCTTCTATCTGGCCGTTTTAACCAGGTTGTTAATCCGTTAAATCGCCTGGTATAAAATAAAGTGACCAGTCCCTGGGTGCCTCAGGGCCTGGTAGGTTGACCAAAGGCCCGCTGACCTGGAACCCATGCAGCCTCCCCCTGCTGGGACCTTCCCTCCGGAAATACCTGCGTCCCCCAGGAGGGCATAGCCTCAATTATCGCCCACTGGGGCAGGTGGGTCCCGGGACGCCACCACTTACCTGTGGACGCCACAGACAGGTGTCTCCACACCTGTGGTGAAGACTGATGAAGACGTTAACCGTGTACTTATGGCTTTCTGGCCTATTTAGAGAAACGTTATTCACTGCATTCGCTCCCATATTTTTTTCACTATGAAATATGTCAATACATTTTGTTGTTTATGGGTGCTCGGAATCTATTTCTCGTATATATATTTTTACTATATTCTATAATAAAGATTGAAAATGAAAGCAAGACTTTGTAAACTCTAAAGTGTTCCTCCTTGCAGGCTAGCTCTTAAACTTCCTTCCACTGCAATATCAACATTCAAGTAAGTAAGAACGATCATATTAAATATAGATTGTATGACAGAGCTAAGCGTCACATATAAAATTCTGTGGAAGCAATGACAGTAATTGTCATGGATCAGTTCCACATGAAGCGATTACAATATAGAAATGTCATAAAGGCATATACATATACATAAGTATTTAGTTACACCGCGAGGCAGTACAAATCTCGACACGATATACGACTCAGACTATTTCCACACCACCTCTCCATGTTCCCTTTGCACACACATACAGGTGACACTCATTTTTCTCCCCCTATTGCTCATACTAAATCTGTGTACATGTATATCAAAGTGTTGCTCAGGTTATTGTGTAGGAACGTACACGTATGAGCAGTAGTCAACAGAACGTGCTATGACCTAGAACAAAGAGGAATAAACATCAAACACACAACACCGTCTTTGATCTTTTAGTATTAAAAAGAGAATGACGTACAGAGATATTCAGTTTCAAAACGGAAGTTTAGAGGCTTTCCTGGATTTAATCCCATCATGTGGATAGCTTGGATAACTGACAGCGCTGAATACTGCCTGGATATGATTTTTTTGCGACCTTAATGGAGCCATGCATATAATAGATTGTAATCTTTTCTGTCTGACGTGACTTAGCACTTTTGTCAAAGTAGCCGGTTTCCTAACTGTCAAATGGTAGTAATACGGGATTTGTTTTTGCTGTGATACAGTATCCTACTATCCTTTTCTGTCTGACGTGACTAAGCACGTTTGTCTAAGTAGCCAGTTTCCCCACTGTCAAATGGTAGTAATACGGGACTTGCGTTTGATGTGATACAGTATCTCTATGCTGTGATACAGTAGGCCTATCTTACTGCAACCCCCCAACAACCAGCGAGCATTCCCTTTACCAATGCCGGCTCCTCGTTATGTTGTTGTAGGGGTGCGGGAGACGTACACCCCGGTCTGACATGCCCACAGAGCAGGAGGTTAGGTGTTCCCGACTGGCAGGGCATGATGGTACCCCGCCTACTTCCTGCCAGACACAGTGTAAACCGCCCTCACACCGGGGAACAGCGCCGACTGCCAGGTGTTCGCCCCCCCCCTACTGACCCTGCACTGACCTGCCCTGCTTCTACTGCCCCCTGCCCTGGTTACCCTGCCCCCCTGCTCTCTTAAAGGATCCCCAAGTATAAGGCTTAAGGTATAGAATACTCTAAGTCGGCACACCGACCCGTCTATGTTCCTTTGATAACCTGATATGGTTAAAGTATTGGCTGCTCCCTGAGGCAGTTCCTTTTAGTAGCTTGCGTTGTCAGTTGTTTGATAAGTAAATATGCTAATTTAGTTTTTAAGTTGTTTATGATCTATTCACTTTATTGTGGTTGTGGCTTTAAGATTTTGTCATATTTGCTATAGTTGACTATGAACAGTCTAATGATATTCCTAAGATGTATTCCAGATTTGGAAAACAAAATTCCGAAGCTCAAATTCCGAAGATCACTTCCTGAAAGATTTTCGAGCAATGGGTACCGTATATAATGTAGCCACACGAAAAGATAAATACGGTATTACCTACATTCGGGGTCACGAATGAATGTTTTCATATCTCACACATTGGAAATTCCATATAGAAACCCCAATATAAGAATTCAAGGTGGATGTTTAATAGCCACTCACAAAGTTTACATCACCTGCTTAAAACGGAAAGAAGTTGTAAAGAAGAAAATAATAATTGCTGTCCGCATGGTCTGTATACAATCCAGGCCTTTTTGTGAATCCCTGACAACGTCTTTGGTTACTCGAAGCTCCTTTTTCCACTGTAATTTGTCGCGGCATACAAAGCAAGCGTGGTATTCTGTCTGGCCCCACGTGTGCTAAACTGTTAGCTTTTGGTCTTTTTAGGTAAACAGGCTTTGGGCCAGTAAGCCAGCCTCAAAGCTTCCCACTGACAGCTTTTGGTGCTTTTTACCTACACTTTTTCCTCCCTCCAGGTGCACAGAGCACCTTTATGGTGTTTTCTCCAGGTGCGACATCATTATCACATTGGACCTTTTAACCTGTTTTTTTTTTATATTGTGTAACCTTAACGGACGTCCCTAACGCTTCTCTCAACACTAACGTCTCTTTCACTTACACGGGGTATCATTTCGGAATACACGTATCTGTGTCCATTTTCCTTCGCAATTAATGAAATAATCGTTTTTGGTAACAGATGCATCTCTTTTACAGTTACTTTAAAAAAAAAATCACAATAATGGTACTCACTTAAAGATGTGAAGGCGTTCCGACATCCCATTATATAAACAAAATGTCTGCTTAGTTAGTTGAGAACGACAGGAGTTATAATTGCAGTAACAGTATCGAACGCCATTAGATTATTTTACCCTTGTGTGACTTCATGGGATGACATGTCTGGTAGTCGTAGACTGCAGCCTGGTAAGCCGACTCGGCTACTTTTCAAGCCTTAAAGTAGCAAATACTTCCCAAAGCCGGCTCTGTTATATACATAGATGCCGACAATAAATTGTATGATATTACATGGCTAAGTTCAACTTACTGTGCGACCTTCCCCCCGACATATATCAGATCCAAGATGTAATAAATCTCGCATGATCTGATACACCCGACACTTTTCGATTTAAACGACAGTATACTTCCCTTAAGATCATAATCCAGAGTTTATGGGCTATCTTATGGGCTTTAACATTTCATATTATTCATTGTTTACTGAAAATATTGTGCTCACAAACGATTGCCAAGGCATTCTAAACTATAGACAATATATCAGAGAAACAGATTTGTACCTAATTCGATCCGGGAAACCAAAAAACTAATTCATTTTTTACTTTAAGGAGAAAATTAACAAAATACTCTTGGCAATATGAATTAGGAAAGACCTCTATACTTCAAAGGAATGTGACATTAAACAAAACAACAACAACAAACCCATAGGAAACAGGATTCACCGTTGCCCTTTGAAATTGAGGTTTAGGTTAGTCTGGCTGTAAAGTGTAAGTTCTTACAACATATTTGAATCAAATTTCTATGAGTCTATATTTGTCTTTTTTTCTGTAACCTTAATCCTATACCCTGTCATTCTAAACCCGTTAGGGGCAGCCAAAAGAGCACACAGTCTACCTGTTGGACAAAAAGATAAGTCGATCAGGCATGCACCACCACACTTCTCTCACAATATGCATGGGGCATCATTCTTTAAGTACCCACTCTATGTGACGGGTTTACAAAAAACACACCGCACTTCATCGTAAACACCGGGCGCTGAGTTTAAAGGTTTGAGACAGGGCAATTATTCAATAGGGGTGAAGCATAGAAATGGCATAAGCAAAAAAATTCTTTATGTTTTTTGTCAGTATTTGATGCTCATTACAGTAATTAGGGAGAACAGGAATCCCTGTCGGAGAGATCGTATAACCCACGGTGACATACGTAATTGTATGATGTGGGGACTAGCTGAGGGACGGCTGGGAGCATTGGTCCGGCGAGATAGTGTCATCAACTCAAATACAGCGTGTATTGCATAAATCCCTCCAAACCTATTTCAAGCATAAAATCTGCAATTCTGACACAGGTATACACATTGCAGCGAGTGCTTAATTCGCCACACAAACGTTCCCTATCATTACGCATCTATTCTATTCACGAACCTCTGGCAACCAGCAACCCATACAAGCAAGCCCCGAATAACAAACACTGCAAAAGGTACTTCTCTTCAAAGCTACCCGTGAAATCAGCCTTTATTTTGAAGTCACTTTTTGTGCACTCTTCAAAATACAAAGCTCCCCTTTAAAGACCGAACCAGGGGCGTGCCAAAGTGGCCATGTGGCCGACCCTGATTCCATCTCGTACTTTTTTTCCGTGAAGATTGTTTTTTCGTTTTTTCTTATTCAAGTTGGCCTTACAAAAAAGCTTACTGTAAAGGGCTCACATTGCCCAACTAGCAGGGTCAGCTGTCAGGAGGAAGTAGCAGTGATTTCATTGACACTAGAGTACGAGAGGTGTGACTGGTGTGAGGGGTCATATTAATATTACGTCCACCATGGTTACGTCACTTACACGACCTCACCTGAGTGGGTCAGTGAGACGCCGCTGACCACTGAAAGCTGCTGAAGGGGTTGAGGTCAAGCCATGGGAAAGATACCTGAGGTTATGTCCCTCCTCCAGGGTTAGACCTAAGGCCCTGTAGGAGTCCTTATGTGTGAAAAAGTTTGGAGGCACGGCCTAGCACCTGGATGGTTTCATTTGTGAGCACTAGTTTAGTACAGTCTAATTTTAGGATTAATTCTTGCATTTTAAACAAATTTAATGCATAACAAGAAGCCTGCCATCATATATTTCATATATGCTTGCCATCGTGGTCCCAGGTTTAAATAGAAACGTATTGACAGTGTGACGCCTATGTTTTAACATTGAATGGGAATTATTCAGACACTGACAGTGACTTAGGCCTAGACATATTAGAACTCAGATGTAATATTTTGATGGTAGGTCGGAAAAAATGACACTATAGTGACAATTTCACCAATAATTTAATCTTTGAGTCTGTGCAGAAATTCAGGCGTGGGGAGGAGGACTCCTCTGCATCGACCCGGCGGGCCCGGCGAGGAGAAGACTGTCAGTCTGCTTACCGTGTCAAGGCTGAAGCCTCCTTGTGTCCGATCGATCCAATGTCTTTGCATTCGATATGAACGCATGTTTCTGGCCATTTCATGCGTTAGTATGCGTAGATTCTCCATAATTGAACGTGTAGAACTTGATTAAATCCAGATATTCAGGCGTGGGGAGGAGGACTACCCCGTATCGACCCGGCGGGCCGGGGAGGAGAAGACTGTCAGTCCTAGTGTCATCTCTTCGCCTCCGCGAGTCCGACCCGCAGCATTTTCTTGATCACAAAGTTAAATCCATATTTGATTAAAAATAATCGATGCGATGCTAATATAGAGGTCCACAGCTGTCCTCCGGTACAATGTTTTCGTATGGGAAGGACGATTTCGTGTCTAAATACGGGTGCATAGGTCGGGGTCAACATGGCGGCCGGGTTCTTCTTCATCCTGCTCAAAGCCCGCGGATATCACGTGGTACAAAAGGAGCACGCTGATTGGTCGACCGCCCCGACGGCCATATGTTAATGAGATGTCACGTGATCGAGAGGAGGGCGCTGATTGGTCGACGCCTAATTAAATATTCACAAGTTCAAGGCCGAAAGTCACGTGATCGAATGAAGAACGCTGATTGGTCGACGGGCCAAGCCTCCTCTTCCCGCCGACCCGAGAGGCTGGCAGGCGCTTTTCTGTAAAATCGGACTCAGAAATATGGCCCGAAAACGTATTAATACTGAATATATCATTCCAGTATGCTAAACGGGAAAGGTTCAGATGTTTTCTGATATCCTGATATTATTTTCTAGCCTG
Organism: Lepidonotus clava; assembly: GCA_936440205.1. Taxonomy (NCBI): domain Eukaryota; kingdom Metazoa; phylum Annelida; class Polychaeta; order Phyllodocida; family Polynoidae; genus Lepidonotus; species Lepidonotus clava. Next base: position 29,206,427 of record OW387140.1, read on the forward strand.
TAAGTCATTGAACTTTACCTCCGAAACTGGTGACCAAATGGCGTGTTTGAGGCATTTTTCGTAGTGAATGTAGGTAAGAAAAGATGGCGACAACGCGTCATAACTCACGGTCTTAGCAAGGCCTAGAATTCGTGGCCTTGGGGCCCACGAATAACAAATACATGTATGTAAACTCAAACATCTTATTCGTATGGTACAGGTACTCAGAAGCAGCACGAATTATAAATATAGACATGCCATGCTACATAATTCGTGGAAAGTATATAGACAGAAGCTTCAATTAGTGTGTTCAACGTCATGAGGTAGATCTGGGGAGCTTGGGTGGGCGTGTCCGGTGTCAGGTCAGGTGACGTAAGGGGAGACCCCCAGCGGACATCAGGACGCATTTAGTGTTGTGACACCTGAGTTGAGGGGTCGGGTGGGAGCAGGAGGGGGCAGGTGGGAGGGGCGGACGGGAGCTCCCACCACCTGGACCAGTAACTCTGATTGGTTTTCTTTGTCTTCAACCAAATCGACTTCCACTACATGCGACCTTAAGCTACAGACCACCAGCTGTAAATCATATTTCTTTTATATCAATTGGGTTTGTAGGAACCCGTTATGTGTTGACATGCACTTCAATGTCGAACTGAATTAAATATGATATTATTTTATTGGATAGGTTTGAGTCTGATGGATGGCTGGAAAGAGATTGCCTGAAAAGGAGAGTAATTTGCGAACGACGATTTAAACTATAAAACTCCCCACTGAACTGCTTAGATGCAAAGTGGTTCTCAATAATCCCTCGGCTACAGAGAATTAACAGCAGATTTAGTGGATATTACTGTGAATTCAGAGTGATTTTCAGATCCAGAAAGGATCGTATTCATATCCATTTCAGTCGTCTTTCTTGACATTAGAGTAAGCTTTCAAGGAAAGGAATGGGAACTGTAGGCTTGAGTATCAGCCAAAACTATAAGGACGGCATGCAACCTCTTAGAGCGGAGCAGGCTTATAGAAGACTATTTCTACAGGTCTTTTCATACTTCCCAACGTCGTCATTCATTTCCCATGAATATAAAGGCCAGGGCCTGAGTCCTTTCCCAAATGAGCCTTTTAATTCGTTGTGCTGCAAGACACAGTTCATCATGTTTTCTGTCACGGCGTTATTGCCTTACTCATAACAAATACGTCCGTTGCATGTACACCCCCTCATGCATTAATGCCATGTGGTTTTTCACTATGCAATTACACAATCCTCCCTTTATATAAATGAGGGAGGAGGGAGGGGCACGTACAGGCATTGTCTTTCTCAGGAGGAACATATTTTGCCCTGCGGCCTATTAAGCCCGACGTGGCAGTTGTAAATCTAAAACACTGTGGGCCAGGTTTGGCCCCCGTCTCTCTAATTCTGTAGCCGCCCCACCATTTAATTCTATCACAAACCACTCACGCAATCCGGCCATTACAGCATGTCTTAATCAGGCCTCTTAATAAGGCCGCCATTCAGGCCGCAGCCTTACAATGTGGCCGGACAGACTGCTGGGGAAAATTATCCTCCATCAAACAAAACCACCCAAAGTCCTCTCACATATACGGCTAAAACGTTTGAGATCATTGTTCCGGAATTAAAAACCAACTGTGTTCATCATCAAAACTATAATATAATATTGTCTTCTTTGCTTCAGTCAACTGAGCTATTATTTTTCTCACACAATGATCATTCATTTTTAAAATCTGAGCCAACCAATCGCCTTTAAGTTTTTACTCCCATTATTTTGTCCAACTTTTCCTCGATTTTCTGATTCCTTGGGGTCGCGTAACACTTTTCCCCGTCGGCAAATTTCTCCTTTCTCCCTTTTCAATTATCCGCGCACCCCGGTTCTCGTCCCTGTGACCTTTGCCGGTCCCCCGGGGCGGCGGGCAGATTCAATTTGAGGTCCCCTGACCGATGGGGGCGCCACCTGAAGCTGGTTAATATAGAAGAACCAGGTGTGCGGAGGCAGGGGTTCCTCTTATTTTCCTGCAGTCATCAAATATCAAATAAGAAAACCCAGCATCGTGCCTGCCGTCATCCCCGCCTTTATCTTCCAAAATAATAGCCATCAGCGAATATGAATAAATTTCATACTTTTAAAAAACTTCTTGGGGGAAAGAGTAAATGGCAGGTGGATATGGTTACTGTTACACAAACAGAGCTGTTAAATTTTCTTTCCATAATATATACTTCTTGTTGAATTAAGACAATCTTTCTATATCGGATGTACTGGTGTTATTTAGAAACAGCCCTTCTCGTTCAAAATGTATATTTTCCAGAGGATGAGATCCTCATTCTAACCTACACACTCCCTCGGCAGATACCGTTCTTGGGTAAACCTAGGAAGGTTTTGGTCTTAATGTTCAAAGCCCTAGGATAGCTTTGAAAAATCTAAAATATCGAGTAGCTGCAAAAACATATCTTTTCTAGCTTCACGACAGCTATATTTCCTTCGTTAATAAAACTCTACCTAGTTTCCCTATTATAGACAGTTTGGTGTAATCCAAACGGTATTATTTACATACTCTTTTATCAATGCTGACATTTATTATTGGTCTAATGTAGGCACGACAGGGCGCTACTGTATCCTAAACTCTCTCGGGGCTTTTATGATAAATCCACTGTCTTATTCCAATTTATATCTCAATCCAACCCTTCCCGAGCTGGCACAATACAGTAATCTATGGCGCAGGGTATATATGGGAGCTGGTTCCCTAAGGTGGCATTAACGTCTTACTAGGACCATGTCGAGGACCGCCGGAACCAGCCAACAACGCCCATTCTCACGTGACTGCGTTGCCTGGGCGACGACAAAATGGCCGGATCTCCAGACTCCATCCAGAGTTACTGAGAGTGGCTTTTTGGCTCAAATTAAAAAAGAAAAATCCCATCACTGGAAAATAGGAAAGGCTTAGTTGGTTCCCATGTCATTAACGAAATGGTCCCCAAACTGCCAATAGTAAACACATGCCAAATTATGAAGGTCACGGATGTGCAGAATACACTTGAGATCACCAGAGTTCCCCCTTTTTCATGCCCCTCTTACAATCAATACCTTCTGTCTATATGCACGTCCTTGCATTCTATACCTGCATGAACCTTTTAAGCTGGTGTTTCTCCAAAAGAAATCTCCCTCGGGTGAGATGAGGTGGGGGGGGGGGGGGGGGTTCTATTTGCTAAGTGGCCATAAAAGTTGGCCTTTGGCTGGCCATTGACCTGGCCTGCCCTATAGTGAGGGGCGGAGGGGTTTTGTATGTCCCAGGAACAACAAGCAAAGTCTACCATCTGCTGGGGTACCAACAGATGCTTGAGACGGTCCTCACCAACATACGGATCTTTGAGGATTTCACCTGGCTCCACTCTCAGTGCTCGGCCTGTACATAGCTTCATAGGTGATCGTCTATATGTTGGTTCATGGGCTGATTTTAGCAGTTTTGGTTAATGTATGAAACATTTGAATTCATGCAACAATAATGCTAATTAACGGAGGACGGCTAGGGTTGTGCAGCAGGAAAAGGCAGTGTTGTGTGGCGGATCAAATGTCGCATACGGGTTGGAGGGAGGGGAGGGGAGAAGAGTCACATTCAAGCGCAAAACAGATTCCCCTCTTTCCTCAGTTCAGGTCCCTACAAAAATGGGGGAGTCCTAGACCCTGGATCTACTCCTGGTGTTGTACATAAATTTAGGGCCGAGTTAGAGAAGTTATTCGATGTTCCACCTAAACCCCTGCTGCGACTATCTATCAACTATCTATCATCTGAAAGCCTTCCTGATATGAATAATGCATGCCGAATTTCTAAAGAATTTAACCAATTTCTGGTCATAGGATATATCTTTATCCTTCAATCTATCAAAATAAATGACAAATGCAAATATCATGATCTACAAAGAAGGATGCAATCTGGATACCGTTATGGTATTCCCATGTTTAAATACCCCTCGACCCCATGTAAGACTCTTCTGTCCATTGACATTCTACCTCTCGTCTTCCTCATGCCTTGTCAAACATGCCATTGGAGAGGTTCAAGTCTGCACTGTGACCCGTCTTTTCCATTGCCAGCAGGGTACAAACACTTGAAGACAATCTCTGGTATGTTTTTGTCAGAGCAGAATACTAAGTGTATGAAGGCTTTCAACTGCGATTTAGATTTTTTTTTTACTACCGGTAGTTTGCTTTAAAGTGTGCACTCTAAAGAAAAGCAATGAGGTAGAAAAATATATACTGAATACTGTATAGAATGCTAAAGGTCATGTCAAAACTAATCTTTCTGTCTGAAACAGTTTTGATAAAGATATCAATGTGATGCTCTTTGGTTTGAATGTAAATGTTATATTTATTCAGAACCGTGAAAGTGATATATATGACAGGAGAGCAATGGCAACACACGATTTATAGCATGCACTGGTTTTAAATAGGTGCACCCATCATAAGCTTAACAAAAACGATAAACATGTCCCATGGACTATTCATCCTTTTCTAGACATAGTATATGTTCTCTATGGGTAAAATCCAACATTCACAGTGCCCAGCAGGATATGACAGCTCCCCGCTACCCCTCTAGAGGGGTCTGACCTTGCATTCCCTTCCCCACACCTGTACAGGTACCCCACCTGAGTGCTGGAGGAGCTGTTTGATTTGCCATACCCACAACTCACCTGCCCCAACCAGTGTGCCCTTACAAGACAAACACAAGCCGCTTCTTTTTGTCGCCTTGTGCCGCTAACCCTGTACCCTTGCACCCCTCTCACTCAGCCCCCTCTGGAGGGCTCAATGCATGCTCAAGCACGCCCTTCGTGGTTATCGTTTTCACCACCCAGTGCACACGCAGTCTCTCATCAATAAGTGCATAATCTCTGAGGCTTTGATCCACCGAATGCATAAATGAAGAAGAGGAATTTTCTTTTATCATTTTTATGCCTCAATTGATGGCTGATGAAGTATGCCGCGGACTGACATTCCAGTCATTTCCTCAGACTTAAAGACCCACAACTGATTTACATACATTTATATACTGTAATTCGATATCTTTATATAATTCTTGTTGTTGAAAAGACATTGTGAGGAAAATGGTTTGATGTAACCAAATTAGATTTAAATTATGTTTACAAAAAGTTACTTATCAGAACTGTCAAATTCCAGTAAAACCTGCATGCCTTAATAAATAAACGTATTATAATGCAGCTCACTTACCCCTCGATGCCTAATAACGAAATTGATGTTTACAATGAAAGCCCTACACCATACAGGCAAACCTATGTTAACATACCAACCATTGAGAGCAGGTGCGGAGACAGGTGAGACGTGAGCTGCTCACTAGACATGCAATAAGGTTCTCCTACCTGAGCAGATGAGCCACCCCTAAGTACCACTGTAGGCCTACCGTATTGTTTAAGTGCACATACCTGCAACAGACAAGAAAAACAATGGGTTAAGTATGAGGTACATGTGCGTCATGTCAGAATGTTGTATCATTTTAGTGTTTTTTAAGATACGTTGAAGACGCTGATTATACTCATAATATATAGGCCAGCGTTGAGCTAATACCAACATAATACATGCATGCACATTTATTTTATTTGCCTGGTTGCATTGGCGCCGATAAAATTATTAGTTAACTTAACACAAATGTGCCTACAACTACTTTGAGATGCCAAACATTCCACATTCTCTAGAATTATATGTATTATGTTCCCCAGATTCCTCTAATCCACGTGCTGAATATCCTCATGTAATTAATAGGTTTTGAAATACCAGTCCAAATCAAAATTCGGGAATAGACATTCTTTTCTTAGATATTCTGATGTGATTGATAAGCGTCCAACTCAAATAGACGCATAGTTGATTTCAGTCACGCAGTGTATCAGGGGCTTAAGGCAGTGTCGTCCATGTCGTTATTAAGGGAGGAGTGATATAAGAGGTAGGAGCCGTTATCTGGGCGACATAACAACCTAATCATGACGGCTACAGGCCTGGGGACGTGCTGTATTCACCCAGCCCCCACTCCTCCAGACACCCCAGTCCCCCCAAACACTCCACCACTGCCTCTGACAGCAAGCCCATTCCCATCAGTAAAAGACCCACGCCAATGCCCACAGGAATTCCCCTATTCATACCCCTGTAGGGGAAAAAAGGACAAACTTGGCAACTCCAGCATGTGGAGTGGCGGCAAATAACCTACGGGGAATACACCCAGGAGGCAGCGGCAGCTGGCAGAGACTGGAGGAGTGTTATCGTACCAGGAGAAGGTAATTAGTGCACACTAATATTTCCTCCAGTGTAGCCGGCCCATTTGCCCAGAATCTGACAATGTAGCTAATCAGGAGACAAGAGATGGAGCTAGGAAAAAAAGGACCTACTTTAAACAGCAGCACACGGTTCAAGTTCTGTGTGACCAATTAGACTACACAGGGTACTGGCATGGTGATGTTTTGTAGCTTACTAAATTGAACTTGGTTACGTCTTCACAAATGATCGTTTATTTTTTTGGGTAAGGAATGATGACAACTGAATTATGGAATCGTTATTTCACACGTCACCATTGCAATATGCATATTACAATATAAAACCTATTTTTAACTTATACGGTTAAATTAACAAATGGCCAAATCTCTGTTTAATTAACTGTGGAAATGAGGATTCACACGTTCTTGTCAAGCAGGTAGTTTCTGTATCATCGGTAGTAGTATTTGCTGGAACATATCAGACCTCAATAGATCCTCAGAATACTAGCACAGATGAGACACGATGCACGAGGCACATTATTTACACTCAGAAAGTAATTTATTGCCCATAACTTTCAAACAAAATCGATGGTAAACAGCTTCCATTGATAGCAACTCCTCAGACTAGAAGGGGTTTAAGGATCATCTAGAGATAATCCCATTTATTAGACGCCGGTTAATCCTCCTTCACTTTCTACCCCTCCCAGATGAAGAGAAGCCTCCCAAAAGAAGGGAAGTTACTCCACAGTCTACGGTAAATGTTGATATTTTGAGTAACCCCTTTGACCTTGTTTTAATCCAAGAAGTTGACGGGATGAGACCGTGGAGGACAGTCAGTCATGATTCCAACAGGGGTAATCCCTGGTGCATCATAATTGCTGCTAGACTATTCATGCCTGGGGGCAAGGCTGTAGGGGCGTTAACGTAAGGCTTTAATTGGGGCATGCTTAATTAAGCTCCTACTGATAGGGTCAAGCCCGCAGGCTTATCGGACAGGAGGTCGGCAGGGGGAGGGGGATTACGTGCCCGGGATTCCAGGGCCTCAACATGTCAAAATCGGATTATCTAGATGGATGTCTTGTCTGATCGTCTTGTGATTTTAGTCCAATTTCTCGATAATTACTGGGCCAGAGTTAACCTATCTAGTTAAAGGGACTTGCTGTAATGAGAACAGCAAGGCATGAAATACACAAGAGATGAATCTTGATAATCAACAATTTTTAGAATGTAATGTATGGTTCATTATCTTTTCGGAATTGAACATGAGAGCCTTTTTATAATTCTTTTTGACTTAGAAATAGTAGGTCATGATATACAAATTACACGAGTGGTCCCTTTTCTAAAACTACAGCATACACCCCAGACTTCACTAATGGCTGACACTTAGCCCTGTCCCAACTTTCAGCTAAGGTTAAATTGCCCTAGGCCAAGTGTCTCGCTCATTTAAACCAAACTCGTGAAGAATGGCAGGCCGTGAACTAATTGCTCGAGATGCCAGGAATTCTACCCCGAGCGCTTGAATGGTTAACCATTAAATAAGAAGGCTCTCTGAACTAGTTCAATAACAAAAATAAAGGTTGCTACAGTTCCCACGTATTAGTTAAGGAATTCCAAAGTTCTAATCCACTGCTCAGACTTTTAGAAATTATGAACACGTGTTTGTATCTTAAAATGGCAAATGTGTGCAACAAAACATCTTGCTCTTGGGAAAGGCGCTTTACAGATGTGCCGAATGTAAAATGTGCAGAATTACATTCAATCTGAAATCAAATTATGACTGTCCGGAGACCAAGGAAACGTAAATTGGAAGAAAAACATTACCGACACAGAATGATTAAATGTGCAGAACTCTGCCTGGAATTAATTGCTTTTTGACGAAAAACACAACTGGATATCCTATGTCTATTTTAAAGGGAACATTACAATATCACTGGATGAATGGCAGATGTCATGTTCTTGTTAGGCATCACCTTTTCAGCTCGGTTAAAAGGGCTCATGTCCCTCTGTGTTGGGGCCCCAATTATCTGACGTTGTCGCCGCTTTGCTTCTGCTCTAATTGTTCATCGATCGGCGCCCAAAGGATTGGCTGTCGTGATGGATGGTTGGAGGAACATTGTACCTCGCCGCTGGATATCCTCATGTTGGGCGAGCAGCTCTGAGCCCCTCTCTCTGAGTGAGTCGATATGAACGACTCGGGAGCAGCTCACTAAGCGAGCGCCTGGTTCTCAGTGCTCGCGACAAGTGCTCGTGGACAATGTGGCTTCCTGGCGTGGCTTCTGGAGGAACGGCTGGCTGTGTATTGGGGTACAAAGCCAGGCGACGGGTCCCTATGGGGGAGAGGGTAGAAAGGGAAGTAGACGTGGAGGTGGGTTTGCTGGGGAGGGTTGCCTTTGGGAGGGGGTAGTTCGGTGCAAGCTGGCTGGTTGGCGGGGTACATTCACCATCAATGGGAGCGGAGTGTGTACACACTGAATGCACTGTGTATACACACCCCATCAGCAGCTCCTGCCCAAACCACCAACCCCTAAGGTAAAGGGTACCTGTACACGATCTCCCAGCGACATCCTTAGGAAACGCCAAGTGCCAATTGACAAGGATCTTATAATTTACATCACTTTTGTAACTCCTCTTTATCTACCGCTAAGCAAACAAGGTGATTGGTAAGAGCGATTTCCATGGTGAGTGCCTACAAAAAGTTTTTCTTGACCGAACATTTGTTATCTTATATTCTTGGTTTCTTTGGTGACTAAGTAAGCAGCGGTAAGAACAGTAACTATAAAGAAAAGACACTTACTATTCTTTTACCAAATTTGTCAACAACTGATTCCCATAAACGCGTCTCTTTTCAAACCCCACCATACCACCAAGGGCAAGGCGTTTTCTAAAGGCAGACTCATCAGTTGTACCCCCTGGGAGGCATAAAGTAGATGACAATCCTATCTTTGTAGATGCATACCTTCACTCCCAGGTTATGACAAGACTTTCATGTTAGCCATATGTCAACCGATACATTTTTTTTTTATCTAAGTACATTACACAGGAAGGATACTCGCAGGGGATTACATTATACGCATCAGGAGATATCAATTTTCGTATTTCTTTTACAAGTCATTCCCTTTCGCTTGTATCCAGTACATACACTTATATGCTGAGAATATGTCGATTGATAAAAAGGGGCAATATATGCAGTTGTTAGCTGTACTTTTTTCCACGATGCCAAACAGTCGATTTATGCTTTCCCCCAGATTTACTGCAGGAATGATACAGAGACATGTTAATGGATTTGGCGTGTGGCGGGTGTACTTTAGGCTCACCTCCGTACCTGAGCGTCCTCCAGTACCGTGTGGACATCACCCCGTGGCAGAGGCCCAAGGCACAGCCCGTTTGTAGACCGTCTCACCGACTGTCTACAGACACGCTGACGCTGTCGGGGATTGGTTTGTCTAATTCCAACCGTCCCTAGCAATTTCCTTGTAAATCACTATCCTTAATGCTGTTGTTGTTATGCTCGCGGGTACTGCTCATGGGGTCTTATGCCAAGGTTGGGTGGATTCCCCAGGAACATTTCCACGGAAATATTATAAATTTTGTTTTTTTCTTTTTCCAAGAGAATCTTGAAGGATATGTGGTTTTCAAGAATCAGAAATCAAATTATGTAGGTATCTTATCAAGTCTTTAAAGTACATGGTCTATAACATAGTAACCATGTTAAGATTCGGCAATGGCGTGGTTATCTATACACTGTTCTCATGAAACTCGGATTTTAAAAATCTTAACTCGGGAAAACGTCAAAGAGAATCTCTCCCGACGCCCCATACGACTAGTTACAGGTACATAACCCCTGGGGAGCTAGGTGGGCATTCTCCAGTGTATACACCTGACGTCTGGTCAGGGGCAGTCAGGTGTGTCGGGGGGTCCTGGAGGAGGCAGACACGGGAAGTCTCCCCTACCCTCCCATTGTGTGACACTGATGAGCCCATCAATGAGTTTTCCCCGCAGTGATCCCACCTCACCCCCTCATGAAAGCCTCCAATTTCCCCGACCCTGGCGTGGACGGCTGGCGTGGACTCAGCCTTCATCAGCCATTCACCCTGGAGGTAATGGTGTGCGGCCGGCTTCAATAGGGATTAACCCGCTGGAGGCTTTAAGGGGTAAGCCGTGGAGGAATCCAGCCGAAGTCGGGGAAAAGGTGGTACCAATACGGTTCGTTCATTGTCTGTAATAGCTCATGCCATTAAAAAACTGTCGTTTTTTCATACTGCTTCAGATCGAGATAGTAGTGAAGTCTCTGATTTGATGAAAACGTTGTTGAAGTTTTCTGACAGTCTTATCAGTTTAGGACTGCAGGTATCGCCTATAAACTGTTCAGTTCCTATTCTATCGATGCGCAATTTCAATGGCATCCGCTGTAGACAATAATTGTGAAACTCTGAGCATGTCCTGATGCACTTTTTAATGCATTTCGATGCCAAAGCACAGTTTTCCCACAATTAACCAGTTACATTTCATTTGAGAAAGACCCATAATTGGCCAGCCGATACGAAAACTTTTAAGCTACCAGCTTAATGTCATAGCTTTGTTACAGCAATGATGCTCTATGGTTAAAAAAAAGGCTCTTATTGGAGGATAAATGCTAATGCAGGCAAGGCTAGCACATCAAATAAAATGCTATGAATACTATAGTCTTTACAATAAATGAACGACGTTCATCACCAACATGTTCACCTGTTTTCCTTTCCCTATTACTTTTAAATGTTATTAGAATATTAATAGGACCCTATTAGCGTCAATCCCTCTCAGACCTCTACATAGTGGTGCATGAGTGTAATTCAATCAGCAGAATAAAGACCTTAGGCTTCATGAAAGCAACCCCAATGCCCTTGGCGAGGCGTCGGGGACAACCCACTCCGCACACCAAGGGAATGTTGATATAGGAAGCCAGACAAATCTTGTTAAAGAGTCCTAAGCAACGGGAAAGAGATTGTCGCCGTCGTTGTTGATCGGGAGATAATCCTCAGCCAAGAAGGTCAGTGAGTAGCTGGTCAGGACCCCTAAACCCCGGGCCTATAGCCCGGGCAGGTGGCCCACCTATCATAAAAGGCAAACATTCAGGGGTAGAGTGCGGCTCTCGGCTACAGGCCCGAGGGGCGGAAATGACGGGCCCTATCGGTCAATATTTGAGCTGGCCAAGGCTTAGACGTCGCAGGAGGAGCTTGGTCAAGTCCAGGAACTGGCCTTACTTTAACAGCATGCTCTGGACTAAACGGATTGGGGGTCCGAGGTAAAAGGCCATGAAGTGCTACTTGGTGTGCTTATCGATAGGATGGCTGATACTCGAGATGCTACTCTATAATGGAAATTAGAAATTTGCTACATTGGTAGTGACCAATACCCTATAGACTGGTCCCTCTAACATGTATTTATCCCCGCATTATCCGTCAAAGACTTAGTAACTAATGCTGTTACTAGCTTCTGAGAAAGCAAATACAGTGGTAAATCCAATCGCTTACCTCCTTCTCTAAAGCACTTGTCTAGCGCAACCACTTCAATTGATTTATTTTGTCAAAGGCTGGTTTAAAGATTTGTGCCTTTTGATGCTGTGTAATGATGTCTAAATTTAACTTATTCCCACAATGGATCTTTTAACAAATGGATTTCATAAATGGAACAATGACAAAAGGAAAAGAGGAACGAATTGCATGACAATTCTATAATGGCCAGATAAGGTTCTAGGTCTAATACTGTTTTTGATAGCATTATTTCCACCCCACGTTCTTCTTTTGCATATTTATACTGGCAAAATAGTCTGTATTAAAGTAGTTCACACCTCACTGTGACCTTAAGTTAACTTACTCATGCATGGACCAAGATTTATAATCAATGCTGTTCAAACATATTTTTTTTTAGAGAACGATATTTCCACATACCTTTTCCTTTTCTTTCTGTTTGTTGTTGCAACATCCTCTCTTAGTGTTATCACTGAGCAGTTCTAATGAGCAGCTCACTGCTGCTGATACAACGACTACCAACCTGCTCTAATCCTGCTTGGATGCTGGTATATTACCCCCAACTGACCCACTTTGATTACCCCTTTGATGTGAGGCCGCCCCATTCGGCGGTGATTCCGGCCGATAGAGACTCACCCATACAGTCAGATAAGTAGGTCGTACTGAGGGGCATGGAGGGGATATAAATAGGCGGTGATCAAGGCCGGATAACAACTCCCATCTACACAAATTACTGCAAGGTGTTATGGTATTTACAAAACACGGGCTGTGATATCCTCCACTAGTAGGGCGACGCTGTCCCGTTCCATCACCACGTACTCCACCAGTAAGCGGCATGTTTATGCAGCGGTGGTAGTAGCCTTGTCTTTGGAAGATCGGTCAATGAATGCATTGCAGTTACTCTAGGTGCATTATCTTGATTAGGATTATCTAAACTACTGGTGTATAACTTTTACTAATGACCCCAGCCGAACTGTTCCAAAGAAACCGGTAACATTTATTTGGATCACTGAACAACGAGACCGTAGAGGCAACAATAACAGCATTTGAAAACATTGAATAGTGGGAAAAACATCAATGTTGATGGGAAGACTGATACCAAACCCCTGATTTTGCCCCGTTATAGAGTCTGGGTCACAAGCCAGGGTCTGCAGGGACCGGTGAGAGCGGCAGATGAGCCATTCAGGCGGCGGGCGAGCAGCTCGCGAGCAGCTCGGGGTGCTGAACCCAATAAGTGGAACCACAACCACCAAGGCTTTGATTTATATTTCAAGCTAAGTGCGCAGACCATAATGGCCAATGCTAACTCTACGTGAGGACGGGGATGGTGGGGAGTGACTGGGCAGTGAGCAGCTCGATAGACGTGTGGGTGGGACTATAGGAGCAGCTCATACCGGAGATTAATGCGCACCTAGGGCCTGCTCCGTGTAGGTCAACGCCCGGCAAATGGAGGGCTAAGTAGGCGTTGCCTTTTTACATAGAGCCGCCAACGCATTTCTGTCTCATATTGAAGTATTAAAAAAAATCTATTTTGTTCAGAAACGGCGCGAAAAGCAATATCAATAATTTTTCCATCCTAATAACATGAATTGATATACTATAACATAATTGAAGTGGTTGCTCCCGTATACGAAAAGAACAAACAGTAGAAACTGTTGTAGTTTGTTTGGAATATGACAGGCTAGGGGTTACATGTTCCTGGATAGCAGGTTTCATATAAGCACGCATTTCGCAAGAGCAGATGAACATGTATTTAAATATCAACAGCAAGCTCTTGCCTTCCTTCTAATTAACACACTTCTTAAATTAGCACCGCCTACTACAGACAGCATTTGACAGTGGGCAGGGAAACTGACAGGAATAGCTCTTTGTGTCTTTTTTTCGCAACTGGAATTGCCACACAAATACCAACAACATCAAATGCCATATTCAAAAGTAGCCATAGGCACAGCTAGTTGAGACCTTATAAAATACGTACGTCGGGATGTTTTTATGTATCACAAAAAAACATAACAGTACAGTTCATCATAAAGAGGAATGCATAATCTTATTTTCAAAATAGGATAGAAGGGTAATGTGTTAAACAGAAACACGGGGTGTAACTGTCAGCCAAAAGATGACGTTATAAAAATTTCATCAGAAATTGATCTGATTTTTGTAGCACCTGACATAATAGCCGTTTGTCATGCAAAGGTTTACACCTGTATCGGACTAAGCTCATTTATTAACGTCAACCCGTCCCGCCATCACAATAATGCTCCTTAATTATTTCCGTGGCCCAAACCACTACAGGGCCTATGTGCTCAATAGACAGAAGTTAAATGGCGCGGATCTCCAAATGTAGCATCATGGTCTACAAATAGAACCGCTGGGGGCATTAAACCAGCATTTGTGATCTCAATATTTAATCCTCATGCTCTAGGCCTGGAGTGGCGATTCCCCCTGGCCATTAACGCGTGCTATAAATACAAACAGCATGAATAATCAACGTGTTAACGATTGTCTGGGTCTGTGACATAAAACCCTAACCATTTCCATTATTAGAGCTGGGTAAAATGAGACTTTTGATTTTTTTATAATTTTTTTTAAATTCTATTTTTTGGTTAGGGTCCTGACCCCGGGGTCAACAACCGTCTGGTTTGAGGCCGTTGTCATACCGACGGACGGGTGGCACTGCGCGTGTGCCACCCTTTCTTTACACTCATGACAATAGGAAACAACCATTAGAGTTTGAGGGAGTAGGCCAGGTGCAAAAACACTGCATATGCCTACCCGATTTACATATCAGCTGATGCGAACAGATGAACTGTTTGGATGCAAATAGTTGATTCCATGAGGTTGGTAGCACTTCTTTTTTTGACCGCATTTCCTCTACTTTTTATGTGATTTGAATATCAATGACTATCAGATTACAAATATTCAAAATCACACCGAGTATACGTTATCTACAACCGGGACCTTTGATACGGACAAATAATGTTTTTAAGTGGGACTCTTTTAGAATAATTTTCCTCTTTATGTGTATTTCTTAAATAGTTACTAATTATGAGTCAATATAATGCTTTTCAAAAAGTACCTCAGTGCCTAATAAATGCGGGTATTCATTGAAAGTAATATGGTAACGTTCAGACACTTAATAAGCATGTTTCAGATTGAGACAGCTCTAAAATGTCAATGGCTGTTAAAAATGTTGTCAAGGTGCAATTATAAGACGGCTGACCAGAAGGTGCACGTACAGGGGTGGTGGCAGGTCAGGCCGGGGGTGTGGGGGTCAGCCGACCCACTGGGCTAAGTGACCGCTGACAGCCGGACATTGGTTATCATGTTATCACGGCGGACCTTTGTCCAGCCATCTGTCCCTGCGGTCAGACTGACCATCCGGGCCCAGTCTGACCACTGCCCACTCACCTCATTACAACTCGGCTATCATAATTACCATCGACATCATCAGCAAGGCCATATTCAAATTTCGCCAACTTTTGGCCCAAAAACTTATGATAATCATGGTTGAATTAATGGGGATGGCGTCGCTTCAGCCCGCTAACCATCAACGCTGATAGAATCGATGATTTGCATAGCAGACAGATTATGCTCATTTTATATTATCTATTATTCGTAATGTACGCTTTTTTCTTCTGGTTTTTATATTTACTGCTTAGGTTGACCTACATAATGAATCACGCTGGAGTTTGTGCACTTAATAAACTAAGGGATTCGTACTAAGCATGCGAGGTTTGTGAGGGGTAAAAGTTGGAGGGGGGGGGGGGATATACACGCCAACTCTTCATTACACCTGATTTACCTGCAAAACCTTAGCCTTCAACGACTCCAAGTCGTAGTACTATACGCCCCTCCGCCTACTCCTCCCTTTCTCAGCTCTACCCCAGGAAAATGAATAGCAAAAGTACAGATTCACCAAGACAAGCTGGCCTCCCGACAGGAAAAGATCAACAGTATCCTCTAGCAACTGCTCAAGGGTTGGCATTATATGATTAACTCGCTGAGAATAATGAGCAATACATGAGAGCTGCTCTCCATCTCCTAGATATACTTGTCATTTGCACATCAAAGAACACCAAATGGATAGATATCTAATGCTAACGACAACCCGTCTGCATCACTTCCCTCTCTATAACAGCAGGCTATCCGCCAAATAGATCTGATGGGAAGAACATGGAAATGAGGCGCCAGACAGAAGATGGCTGAAGACTTGTATTGACTTAATGCCAGGAGTGGCATGCATCTGTTTGTATCACATAACGCTAGAGGACTAGTCCACGGCGCCCAACTAACTGCAAAATATTTGATTAGAGTTACTGCCAGACATGACATTTGCCTAGTCCTGGCTTATCAAATGAGCTGTTGGGATGCGGCCGAACACATACAAGTTGGCCGATTGAGAGGATTGAAGAGATTGATCATTTGATGAAATGAGAATTTCGCCCGATTGGAATTAACGCAGGAAGCTAAGCCTAAGAAGAGATATTAATGAATAAAATATTTTGATGGTAGGTCCGAGAAAATGACACTATAGTGACAATTTCACAAATCATTTTAATCTTTGAATCTGTCTGACAGCACCGGAGAAGTTATTGACAGTGTGACGCCTATGTTTTAACATTGAATGGGAAGGATTCAGACACTGACAGTGACTTAGGCCTAGACATATCAAAGTTCAGATTGAATATTTTGGTGGTAGGTCTGAAAAAATGACACTATAGTGACAATTTCTCAAATCTTTTAATCTTTGGATCATTAATAATTGCTTTCGGAGCCTCCATTATACATTGACAGTGTTGCAGGAGGCTTAGGCCTATCTGAGTCCAGTCATTTTTTAATACCATCTGTAAAATATTCTTGGAAGCGTTTCTAAGCCTAAAAAGATTAAACTATATGACAAATAGGACCCTCACATATATGAGAACATAGATATATACATGAATTTCATTTTGGTAGGGGTAATAAGGCCTAAAATAATTATTTTTCAGATTGCCAGTGTCGAATGCCCGAGAGGCTGAGTCCAGCAGCTTGACTATCATTTGAACTGCTGGAAAAGATATATCATATGTACCTACCTGTATAATTGAATGCTTCCGAATGCTTAAATCCTCCACAATTATTGGGTTTAGTCCAATGTCATCCAGGTTTTCTGAGTTCATAGTATCGATGCAGGCGTGCGGGGAGAGAACCCGGCGAATGGTTGACGGCCATGTTGATGGTTTGACAGTGCCTCCACGTGTCCGATTGATCCAATATGTTTTGCCTTCGATACGAACGCATAGTTCCCGCATGAGTTTTCAATGCGTTGTATGCGTTTAAGGGTGTCCATTCGTCCAAAATATATATATTGAAAGCATCAGATACCGCCGTAATCCAGGTATCGAGGCGGCGAAAGAGGAGCCTCCCGCCAACACGTCCGACCGGGGCACTTGCACCCGGCCGAGTGACAGTCACAGTGTCAACAGGGGAGGCGAAGGATTGCAAGAAAACATCGCGATGCATTTACGCGTTTAGACGCGTTATTTCGCATTATTTTCGATTCTGGGACAGTGGGAGGCTTAGCTATGGGTCGAAATGTATCTGTGCATACCAATAACTAAGGTTAGATCGACTGAGTTCATGGTGAAATAGGTCTGCAAATTTGATGAATATTCAGTGTTTGACCCAGATCCCTTCCTCCCCGATCGAAAACGAGGCTGGTGGGCGTAACTTGACCCGGTTAACAGGGCGTCGGGTGACGAGCGGATTTCTGGTCTTATTTGCTCAAACATCGATATAAATGATCAAGTTATGGAATTATAAGACCTCAAACATCATGTACGATCCATATGAGACAGGAAAATGATCAATTCTATCGGATTATATATGTTTTCTGAGATCAGTACGGCTATCACCTGTCACGTGACGAGCAGGTCTGCGGGTTTTCGGCGGTTTTGCGAGGTTATGCAGTCGCATTTTGCCAATGGCGGGTCTCGCCACAACCGCTTTACCGGATGTATCGGTAAATAATACCTGGGTAGCTTGTTCCCGCAATCATAGAAATATATAGAAAGTTGTATGTGAGGTAAGGAGGCACCAGCTTTATGCTAAATTTCTGAATGTTACCGGCGAGTCTGCAAAATGTCAGTCATTCTAGTTTATTGCTTGTCGTCGTACGCTCAAGTCCGATTGCTGTCCTTTAGAGAATTCCGCCTGATACGCTTTGATTTGCTTTGGTACTCCTTTGATCGCTTTGGTTTCCAAAGGCGAAAAATAAAGCCGGCTGTGGAGCAGCAGTGATAACTCCCTAACCTTTTAGACGGCTTGCCCCTACATACTGCTCGTCCCTGAGGCCGAGTAAATAACTCCCAGTTTAGCATCATGCTGGCAGTGGAGACGCCCCGGGATGGGCCTGCCCTTTTCTAGGCCTGTACATGTCCCCGCATTAGGACGCCTATCTGTGCAGCCTTCTGGTAATGGCGTCTCTGACTCGATGATCCCCATCTCATACCCTTCGCGCTTCTTCTTTATAATGGCCGTAGCCTGGGGTAGGCGAATGTGTTTGGGAGTGAACTCTTTAAAAGTTATAGCCACTGTAAAATTGCACGTTCCTCCGGGGTTGTCTTTTAAAAAAACACTGAGTGTTACTATATTAAGGTTCTAGTTATTGCTATTATCGTAGTGTTCCGAGTTAGCAGTCAGCACGAGAGCTGTCGCTTATAATTACACTTACCGCCAAAATAGATACGTTTCTTTGTTCAGGTGCTTGCCTTGGGGAAATACAGAACCATCTATACGCTCACACACGGGAAATAACACATATCAACTTGTTCAAATTGCAGTCATGGAACCTTTGAGAAGTAATTAATTCATAGACAGCTTACATTTCTATGTCTTTTTCAAGTAAGTAATGCCATTTTTAACACAGAGTATCCCCTAGTGACCACTACCACACCTTAGCCCCCATTCAACGAGTGGTCAAGCTGACCACCCCATCTCACCTGGGGTCACGGGGTGGCCGGTCAGGTGTCAGGTGTGTCATTAGTGTGGGTTACCTGTAAAAGGGTCAGGTGAGAGGGGGCGGGCCTGTCATCATACCTGGCTCAGGTGGGCCACGGGCAGGACTGACCTTCCGCCTCTCCATGCGTGAACAGACAAGGCTATAGTCACATATAAGGTCTTAGAGGTGGCAGGCTAAGATTTTCACGAATAAAACATTTTTACACCAATAAATTTAGATACTGTTTGGTGAAAACATGATACATATGTGGGATGTTAATAGGCCTGTTGGCGAGCATGTTATGATGCTCTATTTTTAAATTTGGATTTTAGGATAATTTTGTGTTCATCATCAATGATTCGTAAATTCCAATCTAGTCAGGATCGTATAAAGTCCTTTTACCGATAACTTCGAGTTAAAGACCATTCAGTGATAATTTTACAATAGGTACTTAGCAACACCCAAAACTTTTTTCATTAAGAAAGAAATGACCATTCCCTATGTAAGGCATAAATATTAAGTACAAAACAAAACAGATAGACACCAAAGAGCGAGTAATGACGGTAAATGATTAATGCTAATGGTTAAGGTTGGAGAACAGACAGCGGACAAGCGGCGTTTGACACAGGGGGCTCCTGGGGCCTTTCTTGTGCCACATCACAGGGACTGGCGAAGGTCGTCCTCAACATCCGACAAAACGAAATGAGTACCGGCCCCGGCCACAGGACGAACGCATGAAGAGACTTTTCTTGTACTCCTTACACGTAATATCCGTCATCATAGAAATGTTGGTTTAGATGCAGTTTATGAGTAGTTCTCACGATTTCTGCTCCGGGCTATTTTGAAAGGTTATTAACAAACTTATTGAAATGTTGGTTCTTTAAGTTGTCTAGAGATCTCTAAATGGGTCTCATTGTGATAGCCATTTGCAAGTTTCATTTTAAGTTAAATACTACGTAAAAGGGTTATCGAGTATTTTAGTAACTTGTAGCTCTTATTGTGACTTTGTTAGTTGTGAAATAAATTGTTCAGGAGGCAGTTTAGCAGAACTACTTCAGAATCGCAATATAGCCTTACAAAATCACCAAGAAACTACGTCAGACTCCTCGAAAGTGTCGTTAGAGCGATACACACCTAGACCGATAAAGTGTTGAGCCCCTAGAGAAGTGTTACAAATACCCACACATTAAGCCTCTACTGGTGATACTAAACAGGTGCACATTATCATCAGATACTACTGTCACGTCGCCTTCTCAGGGCTACAGAATGTGGCGGCGGCGGAGAGAAGTGGCCGGCTGTCGGGGTAGGAGGAGGGGTTGGCTGGCAATGATAACAACTCGGGGCTCCTCTGTCCCCGCCTGCCAATAACTCCAGGCGCACAGAGAAGCCGCTTTCTGGCCTCTCCTGCTGGTGTCGGCTGGCAGGTTATGATGAATGCAATCAGCCGAGAACCAGCGAAGCCATCCAGTGTTGCTATGGGTCGCGCCATTAAATCCCAGATCAGGAAAATAACTATGGTAATTTCCCCGCACACCCTAAAGATAGAAAAAATGTGAGTTACTATGGGATAATTAACATGCTCAGTGTAATAATGGAAAGTGTATTTGAGCAGGTTATTTATAGACAGTTATATTTCTGAGATAACTGGCAAATTATTTATTTGTAATCTGATGGCACGACCTATAGATCCAGTTTCCGTCTCGTCTTTTCTTCTGGAAGCACCAGACCCGTTCCGCTTCCATCTGGCGATGGGCGAGCCATTCTGTGTTTTCAATAGCAACAGAATTTCAGGATTCCTCTTCTAGCACCCTCAGGCAAAGGGCGCTCTAACTAACACATAAAGTCCGATATTCAATTAGGTTGCCTAGCAACAATGAGAGTGAGGAGGGAGGGGCAGTGGGCTGGGGAATCTGAAGTGGCCAGTCGTGAAGAGGACGAGGTTCGTTTCCCTTTCTGTGATCTAATTCCATCTTTTCAAGTTGGCTGCTCAGCCTTCTGGTTTTTGGCCGGCACCTTTTTGGGGGCTGAAAATGGCAGATTATCAGTACACTGTACTGAAAACACAGAATCTGAACGACCTTAGGTTTTGGATAAATAGTCTCTTCTGTGGGATCAAATGTTGCACTAATAAAAGTCAAAGAGTAACCTCCTACTATTTGTACAGCTGTAAACAAGGAGAAAATAGTGCGAATACGCTGGCTGAGATTCGTCGTTGGTCTAGAGCCTCTGTACCACAGGGGATATTATTTATTTGGTTAAAATCAAAATGATCTCAACTTTGTAACGGAAAGACAGAAGTAGATCTTCAAAAAGAACCCATTACGTCTTATTTTAAGGGGACCACTTTGGCGGCCATGTGAGCCGAACTCTGAGGCCAAGTAGGACATGCTAATCCCTCCTTACAAGACGGAC
Source organism: Lepidonotus clava (assembly GCA_936440205.1). NCBI lineage: Eukaryota > Metazoa > Annelida > Polychaeta > Phyllodocida > Polynoidae > Lepidonotus > Lepidonotus clava. Next base: position 29,227,563 of record OW387140.1, read on the forward strand.
GGGCATGAAAACTCATGCAAGGGCTTTCCCCGACCCTCATTGGCTTGAAAGACTCGTGTTTTCCCCGTTCAGCTCTCTGTAAAGCCCCACCACTGCTCCGTCTAACCTTCCCCCACCGACCAGTGACTCTGTGCAGTGGCTGCGACTAATACGATTACCTCGGGTCACGTTGTAGCCATGTTGAGGGAGTGGCGATAGTGGTGGTTTCTGACTTCAAGTAATGGTGACAACTGAGCTTTTCCAAGTATGTAATTGTTCTTTATATGGGCGGAAGGGGTCAAAGTCTCAATGGTTCAGGGTACTTCTACATGAATAAAGAATATAAAGTCTGACTGTAAGCTCCTCTTCATATAAAGGAAAGAGCAATTCATCGGATTGTGATCTGTTATTATGGTCAAAACAATTGTTTCCTATTGATAGTTAAACTGGAAAGTGTGTGCCTTGGGTTCTTACAATAGTGATCCGGCCAAGTTCTTCTGAATTCTATCTGGCATTAAGACATTTTTCCATTGATCTTATCGTTGTTCCTTGACGACGTCCGAGTTGGATGGATTATCAAACTACACGTGTTGAATAAATGAAATTCAGGTAGTCTGCCTTTACTTCACATGACAATCCTACTAAAACTAACGTTTCTATTGTCGATGGTTACTAACAACAGAGAAACTCCATCACAAAGTCCACTTTTTATACATCCTACAGACGTTGGCTTGTCTGAAGTCATTCAAAGAACTTGGAAGCATTCCAACAAAGGCATTCCCGTTCCATGTCATGTTTTTCTCCCTGACCGTTTTATCAGAAACAATTTCCCGCAGTCTTTATTCTTCCCCTTTCTCTTTGCTGAGGTACAAATAGTGACGACGCTCGCCGCATGTTACCATAGTGACAGGGGTAAACCCCCGCACTTTATGTTGGGTCGGAGAGACATCAGTGACAGCGGACGGCGGACTGATTTGTTGGAGTGACAGGTGGAGAGCAGGCCTAAAAGAGTGCACCTCTCAAGCCTAAAAAGTGCTCTTTCTCTCAGTGGTCTCCGTCGACTCCATCAGCAGTTGTTCCCTACAGAGCGTTTTTTTTTTCCAGAATTATATTTGAGTACAAAGGACACATTTATTTCATTTTCAGGTGTAAAGAAATAAAACACCTAGGGGTTTATATACTGTATCATTCATTCTGGGCACATATTGGTGATCTCTTGAAGTTTCATTTCATACGTCGCCTTTCTCATGATATGAATGATTTGATATTTATTTTGATACACGTTCAGGATTATGGAAAGTCCCATATGGCACCTAAGGATACGCAGAACGTATAGTGTTTCCAAGGTAGCATTACGATTCAGGGTTTTGTATCAGACCTGACATACCCTCGGGTGGATTTACCTTTATAGCCAAGATAAATCCGGCCAATTTCTTAATGTACTTCGCACGTGACAGTACAGCAATGTAAACTACCAGAGGGCCTATTCTCGTCAACAGCCCAATGTTCTAAAGTAGTGAACAGACTGTAGACCCCACACCTCCCACCTTACCACTCCAGGCTCACCCTGGAGGCTCTTCTACCCCCCTCCCCCTCCAGGCGACCTGCGGCCGTCACCTGGAGGTCCTTTGTCCTAGGCACGCCCCGTCACACCTGGACGTGAGAAAATGTCGGCGTCAGGGATGAACCTCCCCCCCCTTCTCCCCGCCGACGCCGGAAATAAAAGCCCATGAATAGCGACGAGTAGCGACGACGGCGTTCGGGGGGCGGGCCGTGGGGCTTGTGGGAACTGGAGGGGTGTGTTGTTTCTGTGATATGCATACAGTGATTCCGGGGGTGAAGGGTGGGGCTCACCACCCCCTGATCACTTACTGACGGGTCAGGGGAGGTGACGCCCCGATAGGCCCCACCATCACCCCCCCCCCCCCCCCGGACACACACATACCAGGGGGAGTACACACACCAGAGATACGCGCTGAGAGGCCAGGCTGAAGTAGCCGGCCAGAATGAGACAATTTACAGTCCATTTGCACAGGCTCACCGGCAAATATCGCCCATAATCTCCATACAGCGGCGCCTGATTCAATCTACAACCAGGAAGAGTTTGGTCGAGGTTGGGAAGTATCTAGAAACTAGCCATTGTTCCCTAGAAACGATGGGTTATAAATTATGCACCATGGTAAATTGCCAAGGTATACTTTCTGTTTGTTTATTACGAACTAAACTCCATAAATGAGATTCTTTCCCCTATCATCTGGCCGAATACCATATAACATCCCAACCACAGGGGCTATTTTAAAGCCCTTCATATTCCCTTTTGGCCACCAAAGAGAGGCCTAAAGGATCAGCCGAGAACTCTGCCTATTACAGATAGTGACCCTGACCCTGAGGTCAGCCCAGGGTCAGCAGGGGTCAAGGCCTCTCTGACCTTGGGAACCGGAAGGATCAATACGCCCCCTGGTGACGGCGGGCGGACCCAGGAGGACGCGGGCACCTGGTGGCATTTCGCCTCCTTCACAGTCGACTGGCAGCGCCGCCTTTGTGAGTGGCCCTTTGATATTTCCAGCGGGGGCTCGCTGCCACGCAATACAGGCTATTTCTGGGCGCGCCTGGAAATCAGGAAATTTCTGGGTGACATTCCAGGGGGTCAGGTTGTACTACTACCACCACCAGCTGCCGGGTGGGTGTTGGTATAGCCGGGTGGGTGGGTCTACCAGTGGCCTACGTACACTGAGCCTGCTGCTAAATGCAAATGATATTCGGTTCAACCCTCGAGCGTGGGACTCCTGGTGATCAAATATCACCAGCGGTTCTCAGGTACCACCAACCACACCACTACCACAGAGCTACCGGCTGGCATCCATATTCAATCAACCGGGGCTAATTCAATTAACCAAGGTGCTGGAATATCATTTCCCTCATTACAGGCAGAATTATTCGTCGTTGGCGGAAGGGGAATTAAGGGAGGAAGAACGGGAAAATTAAAGTCCATTGCACTGCTGACCCAAATTTTACAAGCTGCGCCTGGGGTGTGCCTCGCTTGATTAGCGCCGTCTGGCGGATAGGCCTGGTTTGGTTAGGCTTTGGTTAGGCTTAATGAAAGGGGCCCGCAACCGAACAAGGTCAAAGGCGGCCCCCACCAACGCCAACATTCCTTTGTGATCCAAATGGGGCGCCAACTAACTGCTGTGGAATCAAAACTATTTTCTGCCATTATGGAGGGGGAAATCGCCGGCCACTGAAATAACAAGCGCCGTTTGAATGGGGTTGGTTGAAAAAGTACTTGGGTGTTAAAAAGGTGCAGAAAAAGGGGTGATAAAGAAATGCCGTGCGTGAGGATCGTGACAAAAATGGTAATAGAAGGCCATCGGTGAAAGATGGCGTGACCCATAGTTGGGGGGGCTTCTTATTGTAAGGGTTTTACGGTTAGCAACTGGCATCATCATATGCAAACGACCGTAAATCATCTAAATACACAAGCCTCTATATTATACAACTGAAATACTGCAGGACAGACACATACTCGTGACCCAGCCAATTCAGAACACCTTCTATAAAGATGCAAAGAAACAGACTGTAACGACTCTCGCAGTCGAATTAGTGACTCACAAAACCACCACTTTTGCTGCTATAGACGTACCAGCCGGGCCTAAGGATCTCGTCGCCCCCTTTTTGTGAACCTCTCTACATGAAGGCCTAATTTCAGGGAGCAGCTCCGAGCCGCTCAGGCCGCCATTAATGAGTAACATGGCGGGGGCGTGACACACGGGGTCAGCGCGGACGTCGCGTGCGTCATGCTATTATAGGACCCACCAATGATTACCGGGGTAGTAGTGGGCACCGAGGGGAGGGCCGAGGGAGCTAGTTAGTGGGCGCGGGGGGTTCTCTAGTCAAGTGGAACTGTTTGTTTCCAGGTTGTTCAGGCCACACCTTCTGGGCTCACCTAGTCAAACAAGGCACGGCTAGACGACGGCTAAAAGTAGAACAGCTCATGAGCAGCTCATGCAATGGGACCGTTTTTCTCCGAGCAATTTCAACGCACCCCATTACCAAGCAGCTGACGTTATTTTAATAAGCATTAGTGCCACCTTCTTTCCGTCGCGTTTTTCAAAAATCCACCCTTTTTGTAACGTGCCGCCGTCGTGACCTTTTCGATAAGTTTTTGTGACCTAGATCACACTTTTGGCTCGCTGAGTCCCAGATTTTCTCTCCGACGGGAACTAAATACCAGCCCTCTTCTCGTTTTGCACCCTAGAGAAGCCGCCTCGTTGAGATATTGTCTCTGCAGGAAGCATGACCTAATTTTCCAGATTTTCTGCATCAATTGCTATCAAATCAACTGTAGAGATACCAATATCCACACGTCCCACCCACCCACAAAATACAAGTATCAAAAGGCGTTGTACATCTAATTTCAATTTTCTATTAATTAAATTTTATGCAGTTTTGCCAATCTGAGATTTGATGCCTGCAAGGCGAGTACTTAGGCAACGGTCACCACTTATTTACCATTGGAGAATCACTCCACGTTTTGCCTTATAGAATACGGCCACAGTACCACCATGCCAGCTCTATACAGAAAGCCCTCACTGGTCACAAATACCGAGACCTATACCCACCCACTGGTCGGGCGCCGGGCCCATGATCTGTTTTCCACTGACTTGGTCCTGCTGTTCCTTAGGGTAATTTACACATTTCTCTTTTGGCCATTTTTTCTACTTGTATTTTTTTGTGGACGATGGCGGGGACCTAATGAGTCTTCGGGGGCTTGTAAAACAGGACGGTGAAGAGAGGGTCGGTCAGGGGCGGGGAGGCCCTGTGGAGAGATGGGGAGGCCGGGGGCGGGGAGGCCGGGTGACGGCCACCCAGGCGACCAGACCTGTCCACCCGTAGACGGCCCTGACAAATTACCATTACCAATACCATTAACACTGGAGAAAACTACTTTGATAAAAACCCTGTCTGTCTAGGCCGTCTCCTGGATAGACCCACTTCTGAGCTCTGATGAAGCGAAGTAAGTAGTATATGGAATTGCTGCTCTATGACAGGCAAACCGAAAGGAACTCATGGAAGAACGATCCTCGCTCCCTTATGTCCTATTTTGACTTATTTAGTGGTTATTTATCTTTAAAATTTACCATATTCACACGTCTAATAATGATATATTCCACGAGTCGATTCCTTTTAACAAAATTATCTCCTGTCAAGTTTAAAGCAACTGGACTGGTAGTCAGAACTATCCTTTTATCCCTTAGAGTGCTGTTGGGTAGCTAGGTTTAATCCAACTGCTATCTCTTTAAAGTTTAAAATAAAAAATGAGGACGGTTGGCTTTGAATCCATTTCTCCACCAACCACCGCCAGGGCGACGTTGTCGCCCAGACGTGGCGACGATAACGCTTGTCGCACCGCCCCTGGCGACCAACACGTAAATCAACGTCGGGAGCTGGCCCTCCAGTGGGCGCAGGGGGGTTGGGTTGTGGAGCCCGGAGGAGGGGAGTGGAATGGTTGTGGTGGCTTCAGCCATTCAGCCGATGCGTCCTGCTGGGAAATCTACAGGCGAGCAGCTCACTGAAATCCAATTTTGGTGTTGCTCCGGCGTCGGTACAACTAGAAATGCGAGTGCTTGTCATTGGGGCGCGCGTCGTAACCAAGACGGATGACGTCGTATTACGACGTGGCGGTCAGCCCCCTGGCCCCGGCAGCCACTGCCCCTATAGGCTATAGGCAGGCGGGGGTGGGGGCTGTTGTATAGGGGCAGTTGATACACGGGAGGAGAGGGAGCAGGGGGAGGCCACCTAACCCCAGGGAGCTGCTCTTTGTCAACGCGAGCTGCTCGTAGCAAACGGTCTGAGGACGGTCTGCTTCACTATTCATGGTGCGGGGCCCACCTGAGCAGCTCGTCCAAAGGGGGGGGGGGGGGGGGGGTGAGCAGTACATAGGGTGGGGCGATCTCTGCGGGGCCCAACTCAAGAGATGGAGGGGTGGGGGTGATCTTGGTAACTTATGCGAACGAGCTGGGGTATCGATTTGTTTGTAAAATCACAAACATTAAAACATTGTCCTTTAACGCCAAATTAAGCGACCAAATATGGCATTCGTTGAAAATAAAACGAGCTAAATCTGAACAAAAAATACTCTATAGATTCAACTGAATTATTATGTTTTCTTTGATTTTCGGGAAATGCAAATGGGGGTATCTAAATCAGAAGTGAGTGTGAAAAGAGCTGTATGAGCTGTAGCCAAAGTCACCATTTCTCACGTCCGGCGGAACATTATAAGGCCCCGAGCCTGAGAGTGAAATGCCACACCTACTTTGAGTATCGCCATCTCTCTCTTTCTTAAGCCCGTGAAGAAAACCCTTTATCCCTTTTAGCATATAACTCCTGCATAATTCATGTCGTCAATCCATTTCCATTTCTCGGTTTTCATATGATATGTACAGAAATAAGAGACTACTCAATAATGTGAAAGCCGAAGTTTACATTTCGTGCAGGTAACTTTATAAGATTGATTTTTCACTTGCAATTTTACATTCAATTTCGTAACAGTTCATTTTTCATCTATATTAGGAAATATTCGGTAACTGAATCCTTAAGGAGTAAGGTAATACAACTAATACAATGTATTTGAACAGACAGGCTACATACAGCATTTAGATTAAGTATATCGGCATCAAGTCAACGACACCATGATTATGAAATTCAAATTATATATTCCATATTATAAGTCACAATCCCCTAATAATATCAGAATTAACGCCCTATCTCAACCGTTCTCTTCCACTGTGTATTATACAAGGGCGCAAGTCGGGTCAATAGAAACATGTGAAATCTATATCATGACAGAACTTTTCGTCATAAAAAGGCATGAACAGGATGGGATTCGAATACACCTTTTAAGTAATCACTTACGATGTTGAAGTGGAAAAAAATGAAGACTAAAATATGAAAATGTGCATCCCTGTAGAAACCTACGTATCATAACCGTTGTATCCGTACCACACCTGCCTGCCCCCCTCCCCCAGCTGACAGCGCCCCCCTACGGGCCCTCCGTCCATGACAGCCCTAATCAGGGCCTGGAGTCACGTAACTCAAGGTGAGATAATTAACGACCTGCTAATTAACATCACTCACCGCCGCTTAGCGCTACTTCTGCGGGTCCCCTCACACACCACCCCGACACCGGGTATACATACCTGCAAAGACAAAGAGAGGGAGAGGTGAGAGGAGGGGATAGTGTTAATATTCTAAACACGTTTCATTAAGCATTTACATACAATACACTTTGAAAAAGACGTTAAATAACTGTGAACATTGTTATTGCATACGTAGCGCACTTTAAAACAAATCAATATACGATGTACATCTTTGTATTATATACCTGATCAGTGAAGTCATTATGAACTGACCACTCAGGCTGAATTAGAGGAATAACATTTACACGACCGGGATTCCATAGTTTGCAAGTGGTTTTAACTAACGTTAGTCTTTACCTATTCTTTTAAACCACGGGCCCTTGCAATAGGAATCGATAATTTCTGTTTCAAATATTTTCCATACATAAATACATAGTTGGCAACGCTGGCAATGGCAGCTCGTGTATTTCTTTCCATCCCAGACGGTTTTGTATTAGGATGTGACTGACAGGTGGGTAGCGGCAGGTGGCTGGGGGGTTTACGCTGGTACCGTCGAGTTAATCCCACTGTCTCCACCCGATGTACAGCTCGCCAGCAGCTCGCCGGTCACCAGCTCCCACTAGATTTTACTCCCTCCCCATCCGAGAATACAAGGCCACTCATCCCTGTTATTTCTCAACACACTTTTAAGCCTCTTATAGTATTTCGTCCCCTCAAATATCCATATCTTCCAAAGAATTCCTATCATATCATTTCCGTGCATGTACTTTCTCAACTTCCCTTTTCCTTACAGGTACCTACTAAATATTTCCTCGTTATTCTATACAATGAGAATCAAGACTAGAATCAATCTGCCTACTCTTTTTGAGATAAAAACACCAGTTTGTCAGTGTCTGATTCCACCCACTAACAAATCTGCGCCAATTCCGACCTCCTAGCCAGGAAGACGGGAACATTTTACTGCCTATGAGAGAATGGTTTGTCTATAATTCGCTGAGAGCCTGGGGTACAAGTGGCCTGGCCCCTAGATCAGGGTTATGGTCATTACTCGGCCCGCCGCCCGCGTGGGTGGTGGTGGCTGGGGGAGGACGGGGACCACAACGCCAGCCTATAGATCTGCCCCCCAATACCATCTAGTTTCCTTCCCCACAGACGCAAGGTATGGAGCACTTGGTGTCAGTGGGTAAATTGCGTGACCAGTGGTTCTTTATTGAATTTATTAGATATGCCGTCCTTCCCCAGCCAAAGAAGTGACATAATTTTGATGTTCTGCTACATTATGATAGCGTAGTGTGACGTCACATTCATGGCTCGGGGTCCTTTCTTACTATAAATGCATAAACCATACCCATCCTTGGCCTTCTATATTTTTTGTTTTTCTATTTTGCATTTTCATTGCATGCATACTCTATCCTAGATGACGAATCATGCCCACATCTCAAACCTTGTAGCAAAAAGGTAAAGAATTTTTATTATATATATATATATATATATATATATATATATATATATATATACATATACATATACATATACATATATACATATACATATATACATATACATATATACATATACATATATACATATACATATATACATATACATATATATATATATATATATATTTCATTTAGGGAGTATATTTCGTCAGTTTACTCTTGGCCGTCCATACCGCCTACCGTCCACCAGGCGCCACCACCATCGACCCCCGCCGTCGGTGCCCTCCTTCCGGTCGACGGCGTCTCCAGCGTCTCTCCCGTTCTGAGGGGCACGTCGTGGCTATTCCGATCACGTGGAGGTCCGACGGCAGGGCAAATCTGATCTGCGGCGGAGACCGGCCTTTAGTGCGGTGACTGACCGCCGCCCGCCCCGCCATGTTCTGTATGGGCGAGTGTTAATCTGTCAAAGACAACACTGGGCCCAGGGCGTGGGGCGGGCTGTAATAGATTGGGTGGGGGACGAGGGAGGGGATGCTTTGGGGCCCAACTCCCTCCAAGCCCATCTCCTGTTCCCGCCCCCACCCTAGGGTAATGAACCCGCAACAAAACCCTTATTTATATACTACTTGGGTCACATAAAAGTATATTATAGGCTCCTCTCCTCGGGGTTTTCCACGCATCCTGGAGCTTAGTTTTGATCTCTATCCTATTCCCTTAGAATGGGGGATTATCTTACCCCATAGAATAAGAGGATTTTGATAACGTACGCTTTCCTTGACTTGATACAATCGCAGACACATACTATGACAATTTAATGGTATGGCGGCACCGGATGGCGACACAGCAGTAAAAGAGTGGTAGGGAGCACCCCACCAATGGACACAGAGGCGATGTCCCAGATTGGATTTTCCCCCACTGCCTGCCTGATTTGGGACCTCGTGCAATTTGGGGGCAAATCTCGAGCATCGCTTGGTGGATTGCTGACAACTTGTCCCCCGCGGGTCCACACCCCAATACCCATACTAGATCCCGAGTCCTAAGGCCCCAGAGGTGAGGCCGGGAGGAGGTATTTCGGAGAAATCGCTCCCGGATCGGCAACTCTCAGTTCGCCTCTGCTCCAGCTGGACTCCGCTGGGACAGCGCCATAGCGATTCTGACGAAATGAGATTTCTAGTCGCCTTCTTTGTCCCGAACGCACAAATCTATGGACGGGAGGTGGTGGGATGAGACAAAGCAAGACTAGTGGAGATTCACCAGAAGATATTGGAGTAAGTGTAACGACCAAGGGTTCCACGAGAGGGTTGGAACCTGGACAGTTCAGTCCTTGTAAGTTGGGATCTGGCCGCTGAGTTCAGGAAGCCCTGATAGGCTGACCGACTGACCACCTGTCAGAGGCCCCAAGCTAAGGTCTTTGTCCCGGGGTCTTTGTCATAGTATACTAATCCGCGGTGGTACTAATTTAATATAGTTGTATAGATTGGGTGTCTGAGTGTACCACCCACGCTGTGGCAAATCTTGGTGATATAGGTAAGGCTCAAAATGAAACAAAAGTACACCTGTTCTAAGACAATTAGAATATTATATATCATCATATAACATTTAAGACACATGTTATTACATTTTTAGTAGCTGTAACCCTAAACAGATCTAGAGCTTGATGGCAACATAAGAACAGATTGATATATAGGAGACCTCGCCTAGCTGGTATACAAACCGCTACAAACCAACCCACCCCACCCCACGCCCTTCCTCCAGGAGCCATTCATCTAGGTCTACACGACCCCTCCATGGGCGTCAGGGATGCAGTCATACGTTCCCCAACGGCCGATCCCAGCAAAAAGCCAATCACCACTCTTATCAGACCAGTAATTGAAAGTAATGCACCCACGCCTACCTCGACTACCACACAACACAGGCTAGCACCCTAAAACACCCAGGGACTTGATACTTAGTGCACCTTCTTGGTATCTTTTATCTCGTTTGGCCTTTGTGTGGCTATATTAATTATACATGCGGGACTTAAAGCAATCAACTTATTTACGGCAGGCTATGCCTCCCTAGTGTATAAACGTTAATACATCAACCAAATAATATATGCAAAACATAATTTGAATGTTTAATGTCTTTAGAATATACAGTAGCAAAGCGTCGTATATGTGGTTGTTAATACATCCACCGTAATATAACTGGAATCATATAATGTGGAGGAAAACTAAACCCATGAATCCACCAGTTCAAATACACGCTTGCACTGCTGATCTTCATTCATTATTATTTTGTTGCGTTTCATTGTTATTTGTTGTTGTTTTGTCGGTTTATTTTTTAGCACGCTTCTTCTACCAGTCATACCAGGCCAACTCGGTCGAGCATTGGCGAGCAGCTGGATCGAGCAGCAGTGAGCGACAGGTGCAACAGTGTTTGGTCCGCTGTGACCGGCCCCAACAACGGTGAGCACAAAGCCAGGTTTTAGTAGTAGCACCCTGCCCCTGGACACACAGACACGGCCCCTGAGCCCGCCGCAAACTGTCCCGACCCGACGCGACTGTCGTGAGGTCGTCGTCGAATCGGTCAGGTTTTACTGGTAACCCGACCCTACGCATTGGATCGTATAGCGCAGTCGGGAGTTTAGGTCTGCGCATGAGTGGTGCTTTGGCGCCACTAGTTTTTGGGGGTCAAGCGCAACTTTTCAGCCAATCAGGAATTCAGGCCCGTAGCCAGGGGGGGGGGGGGGTTCGTACGAACCCCCCTTAGGAGGAACATTTATCTAATTTTTAATGTAAAATAAAATAAATCAAAAAAATATGCATTTTAGCAGAAAACCACCCCCCCCGCCCTTGGAAAAAAATAGTAGTCATAAAACGAACCCCTCTTTGAGAAAAACTGGCTACGGGCCTGAGGAAAATCCCTTTACAAACATGACGGCGCCACGTGACAAACTCCCGTCAGCGGTATAGGAGGTGAATCGGGAACTGTCTGTTTCTATCAAACCTGTGAGATCGGGTCGGATCTGCGTCGGGTGAGGACAGTTTGCTGCGGGCTCAATACACGCAGCCCGCAGCCAGCCCTGGCTAGTGCCACAACATGCACAGCCTTGCCTAGCGGTGCTACTGCAACATGCACACTGAAGAACAGAGCCCCCATAAAATGGCATTAGCTCCAGGGCTGTAAGCTGCCATCCGGATTTTACATACTCATCTGGTGCTGAACTAAATATAGCAATAGCAGTTAGATCTGAAAATGGAACAAGGTCAGGGATCTATAGAATTTAATCGTTCCTATTGTTGTCCAATAGTAGTCTGAGAGCTGCCAATAAAATTTGTCAATGTTGTGTCGTTTGCATTATTTTGCAAAATATCCCCGACTAGACTTTTCAATCATATTCACAGTGGGCGCTAGTGAACCATCAAGCTTCATATGCTATTGCTTAGAAATTGGGGTGGGGGTGGGGTGTATATTTCGAAAGTTGTAGGGGAAATAATATCAAACTTTATTATTCTATGGCTACTAAACCGTATCTCATTTATCATCAGCGAGGTCAACAGTCGTTGAATTGTAACTATTTCATACGGGAATGTTTGTATTTGGCCCGGGCACTGTGCGAAACAACTATTTACTCGGGAGGACCCCGAGGGAACACTCCCCGATTAATGATTTATCTTGTGTAAATCAATTACATGTTCGCCATCATGTTATCGTGTACAATTCTTTCAATTTGCAGTACATTCATTTACATTACGGAGGATGCAATTCAACAAACTGTACAACTGGGTTTTGAAACTTTTCCACTTGTTTTCGCCTACGGAAATAGAAATTACGTACCGCAGAAACATATTTAAGTAACTCACGTTTATGGTTATGTTTACAAATGCCAACTATTATGCATATGATAAATACATAGAATGTTGTTTTCGGGCTGCATATCAATATACCACTACATTTCGATGTGAACTTTTGCCATTTCCAATACATCTATACCCCCAGGGAATATCAAAGCAGAGCCACCCAGACCAATAAACGACAGATAATGATATTAGGTTTTTTTCCTATCCACCATTTGCGCCCATCAATCACGCATCCTGCACATCAAATAAATATCATGCTGCCATTGTGTGCCACAATAAAGAGCTAAGGGTGGATATCATGTGGCGGTGAGGGCCCGGGACGTCCTGCTAATGAGCAGCTGATGAGCCGCTCAGTGGTCGGCGAACGGCGAGATGCACTCACCGACCCGACCCTGCCTCATACACTTATACATTATACGACAAATGTAGACCCATGGCACCATTTTACCTTCTTGTTTGTTTGTTTGTGGGATTAGTTTAACGTCCGGCCAACCCTTTAGGGTTCTTTTACCAGACTGCACAAGGTAAAGCTTTTCAACTAGTTTTACGCCACAGGGGCGGTGACCAAATCTATGAAATGAGGTGCCTACACCAATAACACAACCTTAATATAAATATTGGTGTGTTAACTTAACTCACTCAAAGGGTTGATTTGTTAACAGATTTAAATATTATTATCAGAATCTGGTATGACCGACATGTTTCATAGTGGTGCCTTTTGGAAGCAAAATGGCAGGGTACTAAAATCTGAACAATTAACTCACTTTGAGCTGATATACTTTATTTGGGCCGGGACCAGAAACCTTGCATCAGAGCAAGAACACCAGCCACCAGGCATGGCAGTAAAAGGCAAAGTGTATAGCACTTGTTTTGTGGATTATGATAAAACCATCTCAATGTTGATACCGCCGCTCTTTCATGTATGTACAGCGATCAGATTCTGTTTCTCTGTGTCCGTACGCACAGAAGGAGGCCATATTTCCCCGCAAGCATCTTGATGGTCTATCTCAGACCATTGATGTCCCTCCATCTTGATAGTCCATCTCAGACCATTGATGTCCCTCCATCTTGATGGTCCATGCCATTGATGTCTCTGTATCTGCTAGTTTCTGAGATGGCCGACTGATGGCGCCACTCCTGAGGAGACCACTCCGGCCAAAACGAGGCCAGAAGGTGGGATCGGGCCTTCCTTTTGATCTGGCAGTACACAGGGTCAGGAGAAGCCGGGAGGACACTACGGCCACTGGAGGCAAGACACGGGAGGCGAGAGAACTGAGATGGGAATGGTGGTTTGGGGACTGAGTGCATACAATGAAATTAGATCCCTGGATCTAGGGAATGGGAGAGTAAAAGGATTTAACTGTGCCAGAAATATTTCGAATCAACATTAAGTTTTTCGCTTGATTTCTTTAAGAATTTAGCCATGTCTGAGCTCTGACTGATTTAGTCTGCAGATATAAAATATTTACGACCCTATCATTATGATCTGAGAAGAATTAAGGCAATATGGAATGAAAACACTAAAATAATTCTCCAAGTATAGAGCTTAGTAAATCGGTGGTACAAACTAACTTCATGTATAAACATTTATCAGCAACGTACGATGGTGCGTGTACTTTAGATCTTTCAAAAATATACATACATTCAGATTGTATTGTTCTAAAACACCCAAGATCGTTTGAAATTGACCAGAGACCGCTAGAGTCCGATTGAGCGGGTAGGATGTGAGACGCCCCTTCCCTGATCCATGAGGTTTGTCGCTACACCCTGGAGGCAGGGTCAGAGGTGGGAGTATCCGAGTGGGCGCCGTTATCAACAGAACTCCTCCAGTGTGGGACAGATCCCACCCAAAATGTTCTGACAGCGTGAAGAGTATCAGAGATGTGTCAGCCAAGGGGCGACTTTATGATATAATGATGTGTGCGTGCGACGTGTGTTGGGGGCCTTCCTGTTCGCCTCAGGAACCATACAATCCTATGAAGTGCCTAAGGCACTATACCGTACCATGCAGTGCCTCAGGCACCATAGAGTAGTATGTAGTCCCACAGTCAGTGGTTTTATGTACGCTAATGAAGCCTTTTACTTGTTCCCCCCTCTCCTGTGTCTCGTTTTTAGGATCTCTTTTTATAGAAAGTAGGTTAAGTAGTTCAATTTCTTTTTGCGTTGTCCTCCTTTCACCTTAGCAGGAACGTTCACTGTCTGTGATGGCCTTAGAGAATTAATGCATGCATATGGAAAAAATATGCAATTATCATACTTTGTCAGTGTGACACTATTGTGAATAAATTGACATTAGAAAAAAAGGTTTGTCTTATTTTATCATGTTTCTTCAAATAAATCAAACAGCCTTACGAACGTGTCTTATTGAACAAAGAAAGCAACCCAGGTTCTTTCTGTGGCATCCAGAAAAACTGATAAGTGCCGGTGGACCATTTTGGAGAAAACAAATTAAATCATATGTGTCCTCTTTGCCAACACCCCCGCCCCACCCCTTTCCCCCATTGTTGACGGTGAAGCCCCACAAAATGTCAGTGTCAGGAGAATCCATTCTTCAGAGCATTAGTGAAGGTTGATGGAACCCGAGAAAGAACAACACACAATGTCAACGAGGTAACCCCATTGCTACATGGCAGCAGATCGATGGCTATATAGGAAATAGGACAAAGACTGCATTTACGTAATAGACCATTGATCTCAGGGGCATGGAGGGCCAGAAGCCACTGATTGTAGGCCTTCCCCTGCCCCTACCCCATCCCTAGGCCCACACAGAGCCTATATTTAGGCTCTCTGTAAGCGGTAGTCAGAAGAGTGGGGCATCAGGGCTGAAGTCCCCCTCCTGGGATTCCCTCTCATCTGTATCGATCTCCTATAAGACCCCAGCTTTTCAGGATTTACTTTAATATCGCAGATTATAAAGGAGACATTTATTATGCCGACTGCACACTTAAGGTCGGATGTGTATTTTCTCCTTTTATCAAAATAATTCAGTTAAGTGTGGACCTGTAGGGACTGCCTATTAATGATAAGCATCCAAGTGTGCTTACGTTAAACGAATCCTATCAAAAGATCAAGACCGTGTTGAAACATAAGAAAATGGATTTGTGAAACAAAAATGTTGTGAAAATACGGTAAAAACAACATGATTTGATTGTACTCATACACCTTAACATTTGTAACTGATTTCAACGCTTTCACACCGAGTTTCAGAAAAAGAGAACGTGTGATGCACTGAACAAAACAATACTTCAGCGGCTCTCCTGTGGCTGCCATCCATGATATTAACAGTTTCTCGTGTTGCAAAGATCCAGGCCGCCTTACTCTGCATAAAAATGAGCGTGAAATAAAAGACCGTAATGCCTAGTAATGTTCCTAAGAGACATGGCTTAATCCGATAAATGGGATCAGGTGGACTTTCTGGATTTCCATCAATAATTTTCAATCCACATCTGCACAACGGAGAAGTAGACCCACAACCCTCTGATGACTTATAATTGAATTTCCCTATTTCATTTCGTTGAAATTAGGGCACCAATCTGTCGAAGAAGCTCACATTCTCCATTATAAACCCGTGATTACCCTTACCCCTAAAAAAACGGATACAAAGACAAAATCTATTAGACCGGCTGTATGACTGTATAAAAAGGTAAGAAATAATTGGATACCCCAATGGGTCCCTTGTGAATATCGTCTTGGTTGTTGGGGCATTCCCAACACCCAAGCTTTATACTGTGCCTCTTTCATCTCAAACCCTGATTGAAATCGATCCCCGATCTAATTGTCGACACCGTAGCCCCCTATCCTGGCCGTCTTCAGGTCGGCTGTCTGATCTGTGATGGGTCTTGTCAACCCCACTCCTGTCTGGTTAACCTGATTTGGGCAGCGCACCTCAGAAAACATTCAACGCCTACTCAGGTATCACCGGCTTTCAATTACTGAGAATAACCAGATCCAATAGCTTTTGGGTTTGTTCACACGTCCCGATTAACTCTGTTGGAATCTGTGAAACTATGAACATAGTTAATCTTTTTTTTTTTTTTTTTTTTTTTAGGGCCATAGGGCTATAGGGCTTCATTCGCCATAGGGCTTCATTTTTTTTAGGCGGCCCAGGGGCCAGTGGAATCACTGGCCCCTGGGAGTCCCATGACGTCACTTGTCTCTGGGGATCTACGTCACAAGGCGGTTGACGGGACGCCCCCGTCATTCTCAAGGTAGCATCCGGCGAGTAAGGAGCTCTCAGCCTCGTCACAGAAAGAACATAGTTAATCATAAATGTTGAAAGGAATAATCATGAGCGAAACATAGACGAATCGTTACATACAGATTGTGAGCGATGTCAGAATGTCAGATGGTTGAGTAAAAACATGGGTTCATTTTCATGATTAACCATTTTACTTCAATCAGTTCAGCCGTAATTTGTTTGCAAAAATCACTATATGTGAAACGGCCTTCATTTCATTCAGCGCCACGGTTGAATGCCGTGGAGGAGGGTCCTTTAACCCGATCCCTACAAACACAGGAGATCCTGTTAATCCCAACCTGAGGTCTGAAAGGCAGCCCGGGCGAGTCATTTCAGGCCTGACAAACTGCCCATATTGGGGCGGCCCGTTGTAAAGGTGCACGGCTTTGTCGGATCTTTGTTGGATCTGTGTACAGGAGGAGGCGGGGGTCTGACAGCTGGCGGGCCGGCCGCTAACAGGCCCTGTCAGCCGCCCACAGGAGGAGTCAGGAGACCAGAAACACGAGAGCCCGCCTCCGTCAATAGTATTGAGTCGGCCCAAATTAGTCGGAGGGCGATATTGATCGGCCCGGCCTGGATTGAAACCACCTACCCCGGCCCGCCCGGAGAACACGTACCCCACCCTTAGCCCCCTGGAGGAAACCACCTCCTCCTACCAGCAGGCCACCCCACTGGACGGGATGGGCTGACCCCGTGGAGGGACACCTAACGCCTTATACCGCCCAAACCAGGGTCTCAGGGCTGACTGGGTGGTTTTACTTTTAGGAAGCCCTCAGGGGCTGCCAGGGAGGGATGGGCATGGCAGCCCGTTATGGGTTTGTTTTATTATTTTGTTCCTTGACTGATTTCACATTGGTGAGTGTTTTGGGAATGATCGAAATATGGCCGAAAATAGCAGAATGTATAGATATAGAGGTAATATATAGCTGATGGAGCCAAAGCTACAGTTGTATTGTAAATTATGTGAAATGAAGCTTGCAAATTATTTGGCCACTTGAATACATTTACAGGGCTCAGAATTCAATAGCCGGAAGAGTTAGTGCTGGTGTTAAAGACTACCCATGGTGAATAGAAAACCCAACCCCTAGACAGAAGGCATGTTTCCAGAACTTGAGGAAACGAGGTTAGATGTTGGGAGATTGTTGGGGAAGGTTTACAACACCCGGAAGCAGACTTGGCTGCAGACCCACCAGATCCTGCCGTGCGAGCAGCTCCCACCGAGCAGCTCTCCCCGAGCAGCTCCCACTTGGCTCGAGCACCTGGCATCTTTTTAACAGACAAAGAGTTGGCTGAGCATCCTGTTCTACCAGAACTCCCATCCGGAAGTACTTGAAGCAACGGTTATTTTGAACAAGCCAAATCCTCTTCTCACCAACTTGTTAAATAACCAGTGCAGTTGATTGCGTCTCCTCCCTCTCCCCCTCACCAACCAATCCTCGTGTATTTTTTCCACGCGTTTTAAAAGCCCATGGCAGGCTCCAGTGCTCAGCAAGTCGCCATTATGGTTGGCTAGCCGCCTAAACTGCTAAGATCTCCCGGAATCACTCGGCGCCCGATAACACAGGCTTCAGATAAGGTCCACATCCTGAACGCCTAAATTGGGTTGGACACGAGCAGCTTGGTGACTTTACCATATTTAGGTGATGTCGTAGGGTTTTCTTTTTGTATTTCAATTTTGTAAGCAGTGAGACGTACGCCTTGATAAGGTTCTTTACACCCCAGCTAACAACAGATACCAAATGGAAATCGAGAAGACATCGTTATGTTTTCTTCACAATAAAAGCAAAAAACAGTCACTTTCTGGCACTTGGATGAGAACTTACCGTTCGAGACAAGCCATCTAGAATTTCCTACAGCCTTTCCAATAGTTAAAAAAAATGTCAACAGGGGAATATGAATTGAGATGCATTCTCATTAATAAAAGCCTGTTCGGGGTATCCTATATGCATGCACATTTAACATAGTTATAGTCAAGGTATTGCATGTTAGACGAATTATAATGGCATGTTGATATCTAATCATGACATGCTCGGGTGCACATCTAATATTGTTGTTTTCATTCACGTGAGCGGCCCATTACGCTTGTAGCCAAGGTTCACCGATTTCTAATACTAAGTGACCCAGTCCGGTGCTGTTTGGGAGTACAGCAATGTAAACATAGCATGCATGATAAACCTTACACCCTGACATGTGTCGGGCAGGTGGATTTTATTACATTTAAGATTTAAAATTTACACACCTAAACAGCTGCCAAATGCCTTACCTATTCTATTTATAGAATCTTATCCGGAGGGGAAATATATTTAATCATACAAGTTGTGTCTTGAGAACGATAAAAACCTTCGGTTTGAAAAACTGTGCTATAGCTTATTACGAGAATTATCAAATATTCTCTATATAATCGAGTCTTCATTACAGCCTCCTAGCACGCACGGCACTCTTTAACTTCGTTATTGCAATGCACCTTAAATAATTGCACACGCACCCTCCATATAACGACAAGGAGCGAGTTTCACCAAAGTAAAGCCAGAACAAAAAGTGGGAGGCAAACCGGTTCTTTAAGGAATCGAATCAAAGCAGATAATGACAAGGGGTCCTCTGAGGAAATCTTCCCCACTTTGAACAAGTTTCCTTGCAAGGCGTCGTCCCCGTCCCCTGGCCAGTCTGTAATTCCGACTCCTGATAGATCTCCCACACCACAAAGACACCGTGGTCCTGTCTGAAACCCGACCCACCAACACACATCCTCTCCCTGCATTCCCACCACTTCAAAGTCAGCCCAGCTTCCTCATTGTTATTTGATTTGAAGGCGGGCAAGAAATTAATTGAGTTTGGCCCAAACTAGATCAATTGTCTTCGGAGGATCGCGTTGCGAATGAAACGGCGTCAGGGTTGGAGATTCATTAGGGAACGGCGACGTCGGGGGATGGTCCCGGCGACGAGCGGCGACACTAATGACGGCGAGCTGCTCGGTCACAGTCACAGCAGACTGATGAACTGCTCTGTCACAGTCACAGCTGACTGATGAACTGCTCGATAACAGTCACAGCAGACTGATGAACTGCTCGGTCAGTCACAGCTAACTGATTAACTGCTCTGTCACAGTCACAGCTGACTGATGAACTGCTCTGTCAGTCACAGCTGACTGATGAACTGCTGAGTCACAGCTCCCTGACATGACAAAATTCTCACAGCTACAGCTGACTCAACAGTTCCTCAGTCACAGCTGCCTGACCAGCTGCTACCTGTCAAAGCTACCTATAGATTCTAGCAGTCACAGCTGACTGATCACTACCAAAGTTACAGTCACAGTTGACTGATAAGGTACTCACAGCTGACCGTTGGTTTGTGAGCGGGTGAGTGCTGCTGGTGGAATTACAACCGCTAACATTCTTTCCCTGAATTTTCGAGCTGTGGTTCTTTTTGATTGTTCTAAGAAAGCTGAGATCTAATGTAAGGGTATTGTAAGATACTGTAACTTGTTTATCTTTGCTTGCACCATGCCGTCAGACGCCGTGTTAGTAAAATTGGGACTAGGGCCGGCTGTTATTTCAAACTCTGATTGGTAATCATTCTGACAGCTGTCGATGAGTAGACCAACCAAGGGAAACATCAAAGTTTGTTCAAAATGAGCTCATTGTTCGTTTGGCAACAGCCGCTGTGAAACCGCATCTTGGAAGGGAGTTATCGCGTCCAAATGTCTACCATTCAGATTGTCATGATTGTATCTCTTAAATCACACAAGAATCAAAGAAAAGGCCAGCACTTTTCATTCACGCAGACCGCTGATTCAAACAGAGGTAAAAACCGGACGTCAGGGGGTGTAATGTGACATCCGCGTGCGCGGCGGGGCGGCCACTGCGACAGAAGCAAAGCAGATTTCTTGAGTGATCGAAGACGGGTATTTATTCAAGGCGGCCACGATGTGACACCTCCTCTGTATTCTTCTTTCAAATCTTACGACAGGGAGTCTGGACACAGGTCTCTGAGGACCCCAGGCTAGGAAAATTCGTCCATTTTTCTGGTCGTCAGAGGACAACCAATAATAAAGATCTGGTTGTCCTCAAACACTTGCAGGTTGTCCACACATTTTAGGACAAGTTTGAAATAGGCAAACACTAGATATTTAGGAGGGAATTTCACTAATTGCTTTAGAAATATCTGGTCGTCAGGAGGACGACCAGAAATCATTTTCTGGTTGTCCACACCCATTTTCTGGTCGTCGAGGACACGTGGACACGCAGATTTTCCTACCCTGGACCCATCTCAGAAAAAGGGGGAAAATAGTTGATAAAAATGGGGGGAAAAGGGGAGTTTTCTCCTTTTAAATGGGGGGTGGGTGGCTGAGTTGGGCGGACAGTGGCGGCTTGTGGTGTCGCCGATCGACCAAGCGGCCTGGGTGTTTGATGTGGAAATGGGCCCATTCAGCCTCCCTGAAGCATGATTTTCCACTCGTCGCCGAGACCAGGGGGACACTATCTCCCCTCAGACAGTCAACTCGGCGCGCCCTTTCATCCCCAGGCCCTATGCCCGGTAGAGACGCAGGGGTGGGGTGGTGATCCCCAAACGCCCTCTAACTTTCGTCGTCCTCACCCCTAACTCCCCCACTGTCACCCCGCTCACCCCCCGCCGTCTCCATGGTGACCCACTGGAGGAATGCCTTCACAGGTGGCAGCACTGTCGTCGGTCAGAAGGGCCCACCTTTCGGTCTTGGGGGCAGGGTGGTAGGCGGCAGTGGCGCCGTCGACGACGATATTCGATAACCATTAAAAACATTTATGCCCCTTAGTCTAGCTGTACATATATATATGTCATTTTTATTCAGAATACTAAGGTATTCTCATGATTGTTTTGTATTTGAAATGTTCATTTTCGGGAAATGTAACCATGGAGGAATCAATGTATGTTCTGATACTATTTTCAAATAATTTGTTTATAATGCTTGGGATTTTAAGATTGCAGGGAATTTTATGTATAAATTACAAAAGGCGAACGGGGCTTCACTGGGATGCAGTCTCCACGCTGGTCGCTTGGTTGACGCATCAGTATCCACTATAATACATCCATGTACCCGCCACGCTGGTGAGATGATGTACCTCTTTATCATGTGAAGGATTAGGCAGGCCCAGTCCCAATCTCTATCGTGATTATGACCTTACACCGAAGAAAGTTGAAAGGTCCTTGAAGAGTACTTTATAAGATATATTAATCATATGTTCATGTGAGGCCAACATTATGTGCAGATACTGTACAAAACATCCTAAACATGCCCAAGCCTTTGGGCAACTTGTCATGAGATAAAAACATGGGAATTAAATACCTACAAAACTTTGACCATTAAGACATTAAAATGCGAGGAAAGCGTTGTTAAATTACAGAGGTTCATTTAGTGTTTTTATATTGACAGTGTAGTCCTATCGTCGTTACGCCCTCACAAAAACATAGACTAGAAGAAAAAGTACCTGGAATTACACTTGCCATAAAATAAGAAATCTCAGATTCGCAATCGCCCATAAAGAGGCTGGTTTTAACAGTGCACAGATAATGGAGAATTGTAAATGCCACCGCGTATGACTGAATGTCCCAAACACAAGAAAATGCAATCTTTTGTTTTGTAAATCAATATACTGTCTCAAATGTCTGCAGGTGTAAAGTTTTAAATGAGGTTTCGATTTGGCTCAGGCGTACGTGAGAGTTTCATATTTTATTGTTATTAATTTGCCATAAAATTGGACACACTATAACGTATCTTTCATTTATTTCTGCCGCATAAAATATCCAGGTCTTGCAGTGAACACTCGGTACTCCTGCAACTTGCCCTGGCTGTAATTGCCTCAAATTGTATACAAGACGTAGTCTACGGCGGACGTCTACATCAAAGGAAACCAATACCCCTGGGAGCGTCATAATGACGTAGCCATGACGTCATTACGGCCCCATCACGCGCCGCCCGCCCTGGAGGAGCAGTGGTTGACTCCACGTGTCTGCACGTAACGCCCGGGGCGTGTCTCCTGAGCCGGCCAGGTCACTGTGTGTCTAACCCTGGAGGCTCCACGGTCTAACTGCCTCTCACTGCCCCGAGAAATTAACCCCAGTAAGATCAATATATACCGAGTGTTCTCAGTCTAGGGCCGGGGGCCGGGAGTGGGCGCCATAATAAACAGAGCTGGTGAGCTGACGATGAGCTGCTCATGTATCTTAAGGTTGATACAAGCCATATTGTTACTGCCTGCTACAGTGCAGAGTGCTCAAAATTACCAATATTTTCAGTCTATTGGGTTACTTTGTTATGCGTAGCGCATAAAATAGTATTGAGTATAATTGCAACCCAAACTCCTGATAGTTTTTCTTCCTTGCCCTTCTTTGGTTCAATCTAACCGAAACAATAATAATTCATTTTGAAATAGAACTATACTGTACCTTAAGTGAATTTAATATATACGGTTATTCTAGACAACAAGAGTAGAAGGGACTCGTTGTTCTAGACAACATGAACCACATACCGAAAAGATAACTAAAAGAGACAACACCTGTACATGTAATTAGTGACATTCCTGGATATGTTGTATCCTATTACATTGACAGGGGAACCATTTTCCATGAAGTTTGCCGAGTAACCCCGGTCCTTCTGAAGTATATCTGATGGAATTATTCCGTGAACATCACAAAGCTTTGTGAACACAATGACAAAGGATATAGTACGACGTATCTATAGGTACAGAATGCTACCAAAGAGAATCTTGTAATTACAACCCATCTTATATTCATTTGCCCCTTGATTATAGATAAGGCAACCTTGAAAGTCAAATTAGTACAATAGGTACCACATACCTACAAAAAGGCAAATGGGAAAAGGGTGTGTCTCTGGGACAAGATTAAAACTAATGTAATACTCAGAAGATCCAACATTTGCGTGTGATACAAAAATTATAAACATGCATACCCATCACAATAGTAACTGTCTCACAAAGTTTTAGGTGATTTATTGATGTTATAACTCAGCTATAAGACGGCAAAGACGGCAGTGTTTTATTACTACCATGAGAGATCAGTCAGTTCAGCCGCCTCCTCCCAACAATCACACAACCCTACAGCCTTCCTCCATACCCTAGAAAACAGGAACGTCGCCAGCCTCTTCTCCTCCAGGCTTCTCCAGTTGGTATAACCCCCGTTGTCACGCACCCCTGGCTCCAGGCCGACGCCAGCCAATATAGAAGCACGGAAGGGGCCCACTCCCTGCCATCGTAATTCTGCCAGGAACCATCAAACCGTTTTTAATCTATATCCATTCAGAACTGTCTTCCTAGCATTGCCTTTTTTGTGATACAATAAATAGTAAGAATATCACATTATGTGGTGGACGCTTCTCACTCTAGTATACATTTATATCTAGGTTATAAAACCATCAGTATGTACGAACGGACCTAACGGAAATGCTGGCAATAATGATAAATGAGATAATACACATGTCCACAGGAAACTCAGTGTTTTGTGACACCACTGTCAGTCTTTTTTCGTTCCTTATCGTATGAATACACAGTCGTATTTTGCTAGTTTTTAACTGTGGAGAACAGGTTTGTTCCCCTAATAAATTCACATACAGTGTATTACCATAGACCTCCCACCGTCTCATTCAATGAAGTATTTGACATGTTAGCTAATAAAGGATGCGTCTTCCTTTGATGACATATACCATCTCTTTACCATACATTTATTCCTAATCAAGGACAGAATAAGGCCACTCAGGGCCGTGAGATAGCTCAGTGCTATTCTCTTTTTCCCTCTTATCAAAGCATAAAAAGACATTCATCAAATGACCCATCCCATCTTCCCAGCAGTACACATCTACAGTCCGACCCTTTTGGTGGGGCCATCAAAGAGTGGGTACAGTGAGAGGAAGGGTCGGTCTACCCCTGAGGCAGTATCACTTTAGCACAGGTCCCCCTCCCAGTCAGTAACAGATAGGCCTCTTCTCATCTCTGTACCTTTGTGTCAGCTACCTCTGTGTCCTCCGGGCAGCAGAAGGTAAGAGGCAGGCAGCCCTTAATGGCGAGGGTAAGGGGTGACGATTACCGGCTATAGTGTCACTAACTAGACGTCGCGAGCAGTTCACACGCAACCACGTATAAGGCCTCTTTGACAAGTTGATCAGTCTGGAACTATGGAAACCAAGGATGTAATTTATACATTTGCTTTTTAATAATTTGTTTTTCTTTTCTTTCAAGAGTCTTTAATTTGTATCTTTAATTTGCTAAAAAAAAAAAAAAAAAAATCTTCGAGTTGGAGGGCCTAAAGAGTTATTTGGAACTATTCGAGTGTTATGAGTAGGAATACTAGGATGCACAAGTCCATCCATGTCCCCATGTCCCTATCCCTCCCTGCTGCTTACATTACCCCAGGTGTAATTCAACAAGCTCTTTTTCCGATCCCAACAGCCAATCAGATGCCTCCTCATTCTTCTCCGCTAACAGACGGCCTTCCGGTAGCCCAGCAGGGCGTCGTCGTCTAGGACGTACATCACCATGGGATCTGGTCACTTGTCGTGAATAGGCAACTCGGCAATGTAATTACTCCCTAAGCTCGAGCAGCTCCGAGCAGCTCTGATAAACTGCTGACTAGACGGTCCAGTCTACCTGCCGCACTGACCTACCCCTCACCGCGGCCAGGGCATATTAATTTATCCGGCTATACGTGGGGACGGCTTGTATAGTTAGCCCTAACAATGTGGCCGGTGGTTTGTCATCGTTAGGCGAGCTGCTCCCTCCATACATCACTGTCCGGCCGAGCAGCTCCGAGCAGAACGTGACCTTCATCCCCCGACATGAACTCATCCATACTACTCTTTGAAACAAAGTCTAAAGTTTAAATCTTCTAAGAGAAAACTCATACTAAAAAAAAGATGGTACTGGCGGGGTGTGTGTAAATATAGAAAGGTTATTTGTAACTTGACTCACGACTCTGATGAGTGAAACTGACAGGAGCTCAGTCCTCTCGGTACATACCTGAAAATACACAAAAAGAGGTCATTAGAATAAGGTTGCAAAAAGTGAAATTTAATCAAAGAAATATAAAAACATAATTAACATTATGAGTCTGCTTGGATGCTGTATTTTATTGCATCCAACAGTAATACTTCTTCAGAAAGAGAACTTTACAATATAGAAAAAGACAATACGTAAAGAACAGTTCTACAGTTTTTTACCATTCAGGCATCTACGTGTTTTAATTACATTTGCTTCAATGAGTCATACCAGATATATATCTATCATGACAACCCGCCCACATGCAATTATATCGACGTTACGAGTTGGCAGGTCAAAAAAACAATACCACAATATCAGGTCAAAAAAACACTACGGCAATACCAGACCACGGCCTGCAGACTGACTAACAGTGTCACGTATGGAATCGGAATTATCCAACGGGTGATGACGAGTTGTGACAGATGGGCCAGTATCAATATTTCACCGGCCGGCTGCCACAAACCCGGCAGGGGTGTGGTGCCTGGGCAGTTTAACAGTTAGAGGTTATGTTTGAAACATTCAGTAGTGACGCTCATGATATTCAGCACTCTGATACTCGGATAGCAATTTACCCTGGAGATGAAATGTCTGGGGGATAAATTAGAATACTCTGAAGATTCAATGCCTCAGTGTCTGGGGGATAATTATATGGCACACGGAAGATTCAATGTCTTGGAGATAACATTATAGTATTCTTAAGACTCAATGTCAGGGAGATATATTATGGCACTCTGAAGATCCAATGTCTGGGAGATAACATTATGGTATTCTGAAGATTCAGTGTCAGGGAGATATATCATAGCACTCTGAAGATTCAATGTCTGGGAGATCCATTATAGCACTCTGAAGATACAATGTCTGGGAGATAACATTATAGAACTCTGAAGAATCAATGTCTGAGCGTTACAAGCGTATAACACTCTAAAGATCCAATGTCTGGGAGTTACATTATAGCACTCAAAAGAAATCACATTTTCCCTATGCTGAGCGCACACGATCCTGTACAATTGACTTAGGCAGATTACTTTTCTTTCCCTTTCACATTCTGGTTATTACCATTCAGTATCACGGTGACGTGGCTTGTAGACTCAGCCGCGATCATCCCAGCCTCTCCCTATACACCTATTCTGATTCCAACCCACACCGCCGTCAACATGATACCATGGGGCGGTGCGGGCAGGGCAAACACTGCTAAACCCACTGTCACGTCTCACTCCCCGACCAGCCTGCAGGGTGACAGTGGGCTGACCAGCCACAGGAGGACTCCTCCAGGCGCTCATCGATTGGTGCTTTGCGATCATCCACTACTGGAGGATCCAGATTTTCTTGGTCATCTAGGGAGGGGTTGGGGTGCAGGCTGCTGTCTGTTTAGATTTTGTTTTGATATTTTTGTATTTGTTCTTCTTCAAAGTAGTCTGATCTTAAAGACGTTACAATTTTAATTTTACAAAGTAGATCAATTCAGTATTTGTAAATTATCAAGTATATATACTGTATAACATCTGTTGAAACCTTTAGTTTAAGACGATTATCTAATTTCAAGTAACAAATTCAAGAAAGATTAAAGGGCTAAGGCGTGATTTCATACTTTTAGCCGGTGAATGCCCTTCCCCATTGCACACACACAAACACCAATAAATCCCAACTCACCCACTCAATCCAAAACCTCTGAAATACAATCAATATGCCTCAAACATTATCCCCCATACCATACCACCACTGACTCCAGCACCATACCGCCACACAACCCTCAAACGAAGTGGGACCCATCCTCTCCAGCCTCCGCCTCCTCTTCTATCCCCACAATCTAATTTGGCCACAGGATTCCCAGACAACAGGGTTACTTCGCCCCGTCTCGGTCAATATTATTCGCCGAGACCGATTAATTAGAGCGGCGCATTGCCCGCCCACCCGTCACTGTTTGCCGAACAAGCCCTCGGCTGGGGGTCTGAATGCAGGCAGGACGGTCCCCTACAAACGGAGGACGCTGAGAGGGCTCCAACAAACGGAGGACGCTCAGAAAAGGGCCTCTCCTACTGCCACACGTCGATGCTGGCACATTACAGAACGGGGAAATCTTATCTCTGTCGCCATATAGGCTTCATTAGAGCACGCCCCCTGCGCAATACCACGCCTTATTGATCCGTCTCACAAAAACTACTTATGATTGGACGAGGTGGAACATGCCATCAGCCAATGGGCGGGCTGCTAGCACACCTCCAGTGTATAGCAGAGATAAGTCGTGGCCTCCCCGTCCCCCGGGACCCCCCAGAGGATGCTTTTGATGTTGGGGTTGCTGTTGAAAACACCAGTATTGATCCTTGGCTGTCGGCTGGGATTACTTCACACGTATCTGGTGGTGAAAGGCGATACGCCGCACGCTCCCGTGAAACAATGCGGCGCGGGGATCGCTGGCCTGCCTGTCCTTGGCACCAAGTGGGGTGACGAGAGGTCATCCAGCCATCAAGGGGCGAATTGCCTTCCAATGCTAACCGTTCATTCTTGAATTTCGTCAATATACATGTTTAAAACGTAAGAATTCAGATCTTTCACACACTTTATGAAAGTTTTGCGATATTTCCTAGAAATATTCTTATTTTTACACCTGATATTTTTTTCCCTTCATTTATTGTTATACAAACTCATGTAGATAACAAACCTTCGTGATACTAGTCTTTGGTAAATTTGTCTGCTTCGAAACGTGAACATGTCCCATTTTTAATCGCTACTCTAACTGTACTTAAGAAATTCCGATAATCAAGGAAAGTGACAAAATCAAATCAAAATGATTGGATTTGGGGGAAATCCATCTTAAGTTTTCTGGAGTTTCATGGAAAAACATGCGGGAAAATGCATGGGCTTTGAGCAATTACGATAATTACTTTCAGAGTCCTTAAATAGTGAGTAGTTTAATTTTCTGTGTTCATTCACGTTTCGGACCAATACCCGTTCCCTGGGATTAGACCTCAGAGGTGCTCAGCTCGACCCCAATTTGACTGAGCTGCTCGCCTTAGCAGGTCAGGAGACGTATATCAGAAAATGGCTATACACTGAAAATATTGATTTTTTTCCTCTCCCAAATGCTATGTTTGTTAGAAACAAATACCTCAAATGCCCTTCATATGATATAATTATTGCCCTTTATCCAACAATAATACCAAAAGCCGGTCGTTATCACAAATGTTGGCACAAGTAGCTGCCACGGGTGCATGGTCCTAAAAGGTATGCACCCGGCCAATAATTCCGTTATTTCGGACACAAGTTGGCATGCACCAGAGTCGCCTCGTTTGCCTGGCGAAAACATGAATCAGTAACATTGTACTAATAGCTTAGCACTTTTAATATATCATCATGATGTATAATCTAACAAGGATCAGGCTTAGCAAGTCTATGTCTAGTCTACTTCTAGAAAGAAATATCTTACGCTCCCAGCGCCACCTGTTAACCAGTATAAAAGGCGTTGCAAAGTGAGGAGCAGGCAGTTTAAGTGAGAATGTCAGCTGAGTAAGTTTAGCAAAAGGAGCTACTTGGAGTTAGTACATCGACTCCTGCGTAGCAGACTGGAGTTTACCTATACCAACTACCTCGGACTTAGGATTGTGATAGGGCTAAGCACTAGAGCGGTCTAGAATGTGTTGGAACAACTTGTATTCTAAATGTGGTTGATTGCTGATAGGAGATGGGAGGTGGACTGATGGAGACTTATACATCGTGGCTTTGACTCGGGATGAGATGTTTATTGAATAAAAACCCTTTCATATTAAGAGCTCCCTCATCGTTCATTTCTTTTGAACTATTGGGAAGTGAATGAGCTAACTTTAAACGCAGTCTGATTGACTCAGACATTCTGGACAAACGACTCATGGATACTTAGTTATATACTCATCACGCAGTATTAAAACAAAAATTAACAATAGTTCAACATCTACCATTTTTAGACAAGGCCAATTTGAATTTTATTAATCATCATCAGTTAGCACCACTCTTGACACTTTATCCAGATACTATGACCGTTGTTAAATGAATTTGTCATCGGCTTTCCAAATCAATTTCCTCCTCCCTCAATCCCTCACCGAGGCTCCCATCACTCATCTACAATAATTTCCTGCTTATGAGACTCTTACATTACCCATTCACATGGCGTGCTTCCCTCACTTATTCACGGTGGACCGTGTATGCAGATACTGCCTTTAGGGGTTAAAAAAGAACATTTCGAGCAAAGAACTTGGATCAGGAAGAATGGACACTCAGGGTTCTAGCTTTTATTGTTTCCTGTTGTCTACTCCTGGGTACCATTAAGCCTTGATCAGTGCACAAGGAGCCTACTTTCAATATCCAAATACCTACACAACGACCATGCACCCAATTATGATTTCTTATTATAAGAGCAGCTAGGGGAGTGATTATATAGCCACCAAGAGGGAGTGAACAGTCTTTATAAGCACAAGGTCTCTGCTGTGTGTAATAGGCCGGTGCCGTGACGGGCTGATTGGTGCATGTACGACCCGCAGCAGCTACAAGACAAAGACGGCCATCTGTGAGACAGGATGCCCGTCACGACAGGCCTATATTATGGCTAGTACCACAGGTCCATGGCAAGAACCAATGGCCATGGCTAGTGTCACGGGCTTGTGTCTAGTACCACTGGGCTGTAGCTAGTATTACAGGCTTATGACTTGTACCACAGGCCGATGCTTTAGTAGTTCCACAGGCCTTATACTAATACCACATACATATGGCAAGTTAATTTTAGTACAACAGGCCTATGGCTAGTACCAGACCCATGGCTAGTACCACAGGTCCATGGATAGTACCACAAGTCAATGGCTAGTACCACAGGTTAATGGCTAGTATCACAGGCCTATAGCTTGTACAGGTCCATGGCTAGTACCACAGGTCAATGGCTAGTAACATAAGCATATAACTTGTAATACAGGTCGATGGCTAGTGCCACAGGCTGTGTTATGTCGTCAGAGGTGGTGTCTGATAGCAGCGTGTACATGGAGTGTGTGTCACTCACCGAGTACATGTCGATGTACCCCGTTGGTGGTGGAGGAAATCGGAGGTTCATGAGAGGTTAATGGACAGATGGGGCCATTATCAGTGACTAAACACAGTTTATGTGTGGTTCTAGCTAATGGCCGAAGACAGTTTACGTTTCTATCAAGCCAATACTTTACGCTATAGCAATCCCATTATGTGTTCATCTGCTTTGTAAATACGTTGGATAGTTAATTTCAACTCCACTAAAGGAGTTATTATGTCAGAAGATGTACAAATTCAACAATGTATATTCTTAGGCTTAGTCGTGACTGCTCCCGCAGATCTTTGTACCATAGTCCCTCTGGCTCTGTGATAAGAAAGAACATTATGTTCTGACTCTTTATTATTCCAACCTTTTTGAAATGGCAACTTGACATTCCAACTCTACTTTTATATCCATATTTTTGCGTCAGAATAGACGGGTGGCGACCCCCTGGCACGCCCTTTGTAACCGACAGTGACACTGTCAAATACTCCCAAGTGTCCGACAGACACATTAAAAAGGGCATTTGTCCCCGAGAGAGGCGCCCCTATAAAGCCCTATCTATAATCCTGCCCCAGATAAGGGGCAGACAGACGGGCTCAGATCGATGAAGGCACTCAGTGCACGGCCGAGCTGCTCCTCCTCAGACAGGGCCGCACCTGATGAGTCACTCAGCCGGGGAGGGAGCAGCTCACCCCTCTGACCTACTCCGACCACATACAGGGTCTTTGACTCACTCACCGCCAACTCAAACAGTCCACTACACACTTGGCATGTAGGGTGGTAAATGTCAACCTTTTTTTCCCTATCCCATCCTCTCACGGCACCTGTTGATGGTGTGTCTGTGGTGTGGAGTTGTTTCCAAAACGAAGATACACAAACAATGGAATCCCCTGAGGGAAATTTGTCCTGCTTATTTGAGATGCTGATAATGATGTTTTGTGTTCAGAGTCAAATGCCAAACATTCGGTTCTGTTTTTGGTCTCGCATACAGAGTTGGTGACTCATATAGTCATAGTATTGTCCTCCCACTTAGGCAATAACAGACGTCTATTTCTACCATCTACCCTTTTTGACCTCAAAGTCGACTGTTCCCCAATGATGGCTCGATTTCAGCCCATATCTAGTGTTTATCCTGTACTGGTTTAGTCTCATGCATTAAGTCATAAAATTAATCAGTATCCCTCAATGTTCAAATCAACTTTTACGTTAACCTGGCGTTAACATTACTTTAACATTTCCGATAAACACTTGCAATTTTCATTATAGAAGGAACAAAATAGTAAAGTAAATGACAACTGCCCATACTTGTCTTCACCCTGTCTCCACCTGGAGTTTTCACCAGGTGTTCTCATACCGTAGGTTACCACCGTACACGCGGCACCTATTCAGTTCAATCCATTGGCACCAGCTGCACTCAACTCTCCCTCCCCACAGTCCACCCGTCAGGTGCTAACACTATAAGCCCTGCCCTAGCTATCTGCCCCAACACATCTTTTATTTATATTAGGTTTTCAGACCAGTTATTCTTTCATAATGCGGGAGGGACGGGCTGAGTGGGGGCCTGCTGGCTGGGCCCCATTCAACTGTCTGCTTCATATCAGAATGGTCCCCGGGGGAGATATCATCGCCCCCTAAAGGAACCAGATGTTGCTGCAGAAAGGCAAGCCATTGCTCGCCATGTTGTTTATGGAAGGCAATGCATACCTGGTTTGCGAACGACGCAGTCTATTACATCCCACCCAAGCAGAAAAGGGGGTTAAAACTCACACGGAGAACCTCAATGTACATGGGATTGCGGTTTGAAATATTTCCACCAGCGATATATAGAACAATAACACACTATTTTGTAATGTAGAATTAACACCCCCTGCCGTTCTCAGACCTCAACCTAACCTGGCGTAGAAAAGGCGTCTTGACCCCTTGTAGGTGGGCGGGGAAAGACGAGTGACAGGGTTAATTTCACAGGGTCATGGTTTAACAAGCCCACAAAACGTCTGTCGTGGACGGTTTTCCACCACCTGGCACGTCAGGGGAATTGTGTTCTACATGGTTGTATGAATGCACTATTCAAATTTAATTTAAACTACATTGTGCTGTTTACTTGTTGTTTATCTAGCCATTTGGAAATGCTTAGAAGTTCATCGGAAGTTTTGCCACGAGAATTTGTGATTTAACACATACAACATCCGCATTAATCAGATGACTACAGAAAACACGCTGCAAATGCAAGACATATCTGCTTTTAGAATTGATTGAGAATTTCACGTTTCCCCCCTGTTCCACTCACTCTGGAATATTTTCACACACTGTGGCCCATGGCTAACTTCAGATTAATGAAGCTGACTCGCAAAAAAGAAACACGTCATACTTTACAAATGAACATCAACTTACTACCAGATGCAAGCAGTGCTCTGAATCCATTTACATCAGTACGTGTATGGTTTCCATATACATACAGTATACAAATGGATTGAAAATTACATTACAGAAACGAAGAGGAGAATACAAAATAATACAATCAGCCATACAGCAAGATTTTACTGTAAGAATGGCGAAGCTCAAATTGTGTGCATCAAATATAAATATTGCCCTTTCAAAGTAAATTGCTCGGAAACAATGCTAATCCTCTCCGAAAGATGAAACGATAAGTTGTACTATGCAGTAAAACTCAAAGAAACCACCGCATAATAAAACCATCGCAAACTTAAATAATCATACAAAACAAAAGAGAACTACGTATTCACAGTACCTAATGCAGGAGAATAAGGGAACAAGAGCAGCATATGGTGAGAAGTAAGCTTCATTACGTGTAAATGACGTTACAGAGAATAGGAAACGACTCGGAATGGAGGAGGGCCATTGTTCGGTAGGTCTAAATGTCAATGCAAGAGGAAAGGAAATCACGGTGCATTACCGACGTATATATCCCTAGATTGACTGCGGACACAAAGTCCACCCCTCTTTGTATGTGAGAGCTCTTGCCGCAGGTCCTAATAAGAGCACAATGTGTGGGCCCTTACTTTTATTGTATATTGAAACTTTTTTCTGTATATATTGCTTATAGGTGTGGTTCTTATGATTTACAATTCTTTGGTTAACGGAGCTGCAAAATTGATAATCATGGGTCCAGAATGTTGGATCAAGATGTATGACACATGATGGTGATTATGGCTCCTAACATTTCTTGAAACTTGATTGGGCAGAAGTTAACTCAAAAGAATTCTAAGACTTGAAACCTGACCCAAAACTATTGTATAGATGTTTAGGTCCAACAATGGGTGAACTACTTGTGATGTTTGTCCAGTCCTGACGAAGCAGCCATACTTTTGTGTTTATTTAGAGGTCACCACATCAAGGGTGGTTTTCAATAGAAAGGAGGTGGTAATGCACCGAAGTCATCCTGAAGAGTGCACGAACCGCACGAACTCCTATCAGGCTGGAGAGTTGGGTCAACTGGTTAAGGGTGGGGATGGTTGGTCGGGATTATTAGGGGCACGGAAAATTTATAAATTTCCTATACAAAAATCAGCTTTCATTGTATCAAGTCACAATGTCATTATCAATCAACATAATTGACAAGTAATAAAAAAAATATTTTTACATTATTTTGTGCCCTGTCACTTCACTAATTACAACAACATGCTTCCTGTCGACCGCATCTAGTCAAATAATCCAATTCTCAGATCTTTCAGCTGTGGGCAATCAATTTTCCAGGGGACCAGTGTCGACTTGTCAACCAACCAAGCATGTGCTCGTTCTTGCACTAATGCAAACATCATTGGGGATTAAGCTGATGAGATAAGACAGCTTGGGGATGTTCGGGGCCTTCATAAGCAAATCCTATACAGCATGCGAAACGGGATTGGAAGGCTTTTAGCTTAATGAAACTAAAAATTCTGAAAATATCAAAAAGAATGTTCTTTTATGATGATTAATATTGTATGAATCATTGATAAACATACGAAATAATAGGAACAGAATGATAACGGTAAAGAAGAACATGAAGAAAATGGGAGAAATGATGGCCCCATCCAGTGGAGATAAATCTCGATGGCCCTTTCAGTGGTTCCCGCATACACCCAGAGTTATTGGCAATAACTGCGCAATTATGGTAAGGCGTTGGCGGGGAAACGTACTCTACCCAATCATGAGGTCACTCACTGAGCATGGGGACCTATAACCCTTCTCCTCCCTCAGATGACTGACACTAATACAAGTTGGCAGAGCAGATATACTACCACATATTTTTACAGCTAGAATATTATACCAGTCAATATATGGAAACAAGTGAAAAAATATCAATAAATATTTCTTTCTTAAAATATCCAGAAAAAAATCATGATGCTGTCTATTACATCCCACGTATTAGAAGGTGTTTTTGTATATGTATGCTGTTATTCGGTTTTATTTTATTTTTCATTTAGCGAAGCACTCAAGATTTCTGGATATTCACAACTGCCAGGAACTTGTCCTGTGATGAATTAGAGACAGGAATTCGAGTCTGGTCTAACTAATTGAAAATAATGCTTGCTTCCATTTAATTTGATTTATCTTCACTTATTCACCGATGACTCGACCCGATAACGGCGGCAGCCACGCGAGGCCCACTTTTGCCGGGTCGTCGGGCGGGTCGGGGTCATTGGGTGCGGAGACGATCATATCGCCTGGTACATTGTAGCCTCACCAGGGGGCGCAGTGTGAGCGTGTGAGGCCTCCGCTGGTACTGGGTATGTGATGGGTGCTGGTCGTATTGATTAGCTGCATAAAAGATCACCCGAAACCCGCAGAGGCCACCTACTACTATGATTCTAATGTGCCAAGTGTCAACTACACATTTGTTTTTTTTAATGGACACTTGAGTGTTCTTTACAAACATTTCTTGCATTTAACCAAATTTGTACAGATTATAACATATATTTCTCAAAGGGATTTGTTTGAGACAACTACAAGTGCTCAAAGGGATGTGCTTGATACAACTACAAGTGCTAGTCTCTTGCTAATACGATAGACGAATGCGGAAGACTAGGTGAATGAGCTGAACAATAGGTGACTGGAAAATAAAAGGGGGAAATCCGGGGGGGGGGGGTATGAACATACGCTATATAGACTAAATAAATCCAAGCACAAAAATAACATTGTAATAAAGGTATCTCTGTTCAGTTTGATTCAACACAGACAATATTCTATAATCATTTTGTTCTGATAAAAAGCTGAGAGGACTGATCTAAATGGCTGTGGTCTTTGGGGCCGACCTTTGTGAGTGACGGGGGCAAACCACGACATCAACCTGTCACCACATCCTGGACCCAACGTCGGAGACCATCGAAAAAAGGAAAAACTTTTACCAGAAAAATAACATCAAATAAATCCCTTTGGAGGAGTCCATCACTTAAATGGCATTCCTAGACTCAGCAGCCTACCTCCCATTAAGCCTACAAACCCAAAGGACTGCAAAAGTCCCAAATTAAAATGAGATTTTGGTTTTCTGCTCAGAGAGCCATACTTCCCCCGTTCTTTCATGTGCTCGAATGTGGGGGAATAAAACTGTCCATCGGCTTTACAAAATAAATAAAGAGTACTATGAGAGCTCAGCCATCAACTTTGGCTTTTCTTATTTTCAATTGCCCCTTGGCTTTCAGGGGGATATAGAACTACCCACAGTGGTGGCTCACAGGGGACCTACATCAAAGGCTGAGGGGGACTGGTGAAATTGCCCCCTGTTTGGGTGAGTTCCAGCCGCCTTGTCCGCTGTGAAATTACAATTTGACGGCAGAGGGGGATATTTGACACCCTGGTGGGTGGGGGTGGGTGGCGTATAGTGGTGAGGTATGGACGGGTATACAATGGGGAGTGGGAGGGACAGGATCGGGAGGTGTTTGGGTACAGGTGTGCTAACTGGAGGAGAGGTGCGGGTGATTAGTGCTGGACAGCCTCCACGAGATGAGAACTTAGGGTGGAGTATGTACTAGAGCAGGAGCTTATATAACTGACAATATCCCTATTAGCAGTCCTTTAAATGGAGAATTATGATATATTCTAGCAAATAGATAATATTCGATTAATATCATATGTTTCTTATGTATTTTGATGTTTTATATGATTTTGAATATGTATTAGCAACCTTAAGTTGATAGATCATCCAAGTAGATTTACATTAAAAAAACACACACACCCAGCAGTAGTACCTTGCAAAGTTGTACGTCGAAAATAAAATGCTTCCCCTTTTTATGCCAGATAGTTGATTTCTGGAAGGAACAAATATTTGATGTTAATAAATAACATGTTTTTTCCACAAGAGGGTTAACACCAATGCGACCAGCAACGGATCACTACACTTCTCCTTTATAATATCAGAAGTCGTAAAAGGACTTAGGGTGTTACATCGGTTGTAAATACGACTTTCAAGTAGACCAACAGTTGCCATATTACGAGAGTAAAGGCTATTGACTCAGGAAGGGATTGAACTTGGCTTCTGTTCACCTTCATGGTCCAGATCGGACGATTCAACAGCGCTCTATTGAGAGGTCGTATTAGTAGACATGAAGTGTTGACAAAAGCAGCAGGTAAATCCGTCCTCTCCCACGTAACATAATACAAAAATCCCGTCTTATACTTTTTCCCGAACTGTTCACCAAATCTAGCGATTTTTCCTCTCCATTTGGCGTCAATCACTCCACCCACAACATGATTTAAATACATGAACGCAGGCTTAATTTTTTCAAAGGCTAAAATAAACTAAGCGCTGATTTAAAGTCGGGCGTACAATCGGTGTACCTGGGTGTGGGAAGGGTTTAAGTCGGCGTGAAATTAGCGAGTTTTGACAAAAGGCGTCAAAGGCTTGGCATGTTTCTCCACAGGTACTCCGAGTCAACGAGGGCCCTTAGCTTTGATCCCATACGGACCTGTGGCATACCGACCGAGGTCCTTGAAGTGTGCTGTAAGACCCCTTAAGTTTTATCGATCAAGATACTCAAGAAAATATGACTTAACTGTTTACTGTACCTAGGATACCAAAGATGGTCGGTGATGAATTTCTGATTGAACTTCTATATCATATATGTAACAAGTTTTCCAATTTTAGATATATTTTTGACCAGCTATTGGGATTCAAAGCTGGTCGATCACAATGAAAGCTGGTAGGCACAGCTGGCTATAAGGGCCTGGGGGAAAACACTGGAAATATTGACTTTTATTTAAGTTATTGCACTGATTAATTTCGGGTGTTATTGTATGAACCTCTCGCCACTTTCATCCACGAGCAAAATGGTATTTAATATTGTATTCCGAAATCCTAAAAGTAAAAACAAGAGCCACAGATATTTCCCACTGAAATCGTGACATTCTCATTTCCTGGGTTACCTTTCATACAAATGTTCAACATTCCTCAGGCTTGCGAGGGCGGACAACACAGGCCCTGGAGCTATGACGGAGTGTGAGATAAAACATGACACGTTGTGGAATGTATCGGAGAGGTTATCTTTCAGCATCTGTTGTTAGTTTTAACGGCCCCAGAGTTTGGGCGCGTTCTTTGACCTAATGCCAGCCCTCTGCAGGGCGGAGTAGGTCACTGAGAGTTTCTCCCACAGTGCATTATCAAAACAGTTTCATTCTTTGTATCTATGCATGGAGTAACTATACCGATAGCAATTTTATTTTTTAAAGTTTTAAAAGATATGGTTAGGAAATTACTAACCACGTTATTACAAAACCATCGAAAAGTATCATATAGTAAATACATGGCTATTGAAGTATTCCTTATTAAACGTTAAAAAAATGTCGCAAACTTTAGTTTATAAATGTATTGCTATATGTGAAGTAACATCGGAAACATACTACTAAAGTAGTATCTGATTTCATTTAGAAATTGAACATTTAATATGCTGTATAGAAATAGGTACCCCAAAAATCAGATAACATCTTTATATATTATAGCCCTATGAACAAACGTTTGTTGAATAAAGTCTAGCTTCCTTTCCACATTAAACAAGGCGTAATACCATAAAAAGTCATACTATAGAATCTAGCACTTTATATAACAGTAGTGTTTCCAATCTAGTTTAAAAGCACGTCTAATAACGGTTCTAATAGTGAGCTTCACAACTCTAATGACTCACACTTCGCAGTGAAATAGGGGCGATATAAAAACCGTCATTGCAACCTTGTACAAACATCGCACACAAAGGGAGAAAATATTGGAACAATGACCCAGCGGCCACCAAACCAGTTGGCGATATTTACAAACCAATCCAAAAGGCTTACACAACTGACGCAACATGCTGCCCAGCCTTTCCCGGGTTAGGCCGCCATAATGAAGATTTATTTTCTTATAAGGCCTGCTAATTGACCAAATTCTTCACCTTGGGTGTCAGACTGTAAGAGCAAGGCACACAGGCCCAGACACACATTGAGATCTGCATAGTTAACAGTTTGATTAGGACTGGGCACTGTTAAAAAAAACACAATCCCGTTACTGTTAAAAACACAATCCTGTTAAGACGCAGGTCTTTGGTTTAATGGCCTTTGTTACACAGCGGGGGGCTTTGGTGTGTAAGCAGCTTGTTTAACTTGCCCCCTAAAAATCCCCGATTTCTTGACTTACAATGAGATGTTGTCTCTGGTTTCTCAGACCTGGCTTCTGATACCTATTCACTGGTAGGTGTTGGGCCTACAAGTTAGGATGCCGGGGACTTAGCTGGACAAATATCTAAGACCCTGGTCCCTTTGTGTGATTTACGTAAATAAAGTCTTATGGTTTCATTAATGCCTTCAAGGAATATATTACCGAAAGAAAGGCGTGAATTACATTTAATTCTAAAAAGAATCGCATAAGTAAATCTGGTATTTCAGTCTACTTTATTCTTCAAATGCCTACATAAACCTTGTAAGAACATAAATCCTTCACCAAATTTACTCAAAGCTTTATATACCATTATAATATTGCAAATTGCACTGCACAAGATTGTATACATCAACCAAATTTCATTTTCTCTTTTTATTCACCAAAATATGTTGTACAAAACTCTTCCATTGGGACAGAACAAGTCGGCAGTCCTGATTCAAATACCAGCCCCGGTAAATGGTAAATGATACAGAGAAGGGTGGGGTCCAAGTGACACGACGTGAGACCAACGTTTTTCCCCTACCCAAGCTAGAAGTGGCCACATAGCTAAGGACTTTACCCGGGGCTCAAACTAGGCCTACTCCAGGGCGGACCAGGACGTCTCCAGGGCGCCCAGACGCTTTCATCAGCTCTCCCCAGCTGGGGCCAATTTGTTCACCGATTCTTGACATACGATCTGTAGGCCAAGAGAAGCAGTGGTCGTGTTTATTATGACGTGTCCCTTTTGATGTTATTTCATGTACAGGTGGTCATTTCTTATCTTTGTTTATGAAATGTTAAGGATTAGCCGGCGCGCGGTCCTTAATGAGATAAAGATAATTAGGTAAGGGTGGATTCAGGTTTATTTGAGTAGTTGACGGAATTGTACATAATAATTATACTCGCAATGTGAATGATTCTAATTTTCTTAATATTATGGGATAGATAGATTCAAATTTCATACATAATGTTTTCAGTCGCATTTGAAAAAAAAAACTGTGCGTTCTTCCTATGAATCTCTCCATTCTTCTTTATGGTCCATATGACTTGAGATGTATGTGTTCAAATTTCCCATAAAGCGTCACCCTCCGTAAATTCAAGTTTTACACCAGTTTAAATACAGGGTTGGCATTCTCTATAACCCTATACCGATAACACGGGGCAATCTTAGCGCGCAATGGACCAAGGGTCGTGAGCGCGGGCGGTGTGCATTTTAGCGTCTTCTCGCTCTATCTGCTTCACCCTCAACCCCTAATATTTACTCCTACCCCCTAACCGTAGCCCTGGGGGCGGGGATGTCCCCCTGCCCCTCTACCCAAATTTTCCCCAGCCAGCGTCCCGTGCGGACCCCCCGCGTCTCCTCCTGCATACCTGACCCCCTGGAGTGTGTGTTCCCGCCCTATGGTCGGCCAACACTAATAATTACCGGCGTATTAAGACGGCGGGGCATGTGAGCACCACTCAGCTGTCTGAGGGGTGGCTGTGTGGGCCAGCAGGGTGACATACTAAACGACCAGCCCGATTTTCCAGGTCATGCACAGGGTGCTTTCAGTTTCTGGGGTTTTCCTTGTGACCTTATTTGTATGTGCAAATTGTAAAAATCAAGTTTAAGAATTTCCCCCCAAACATGCTAATTGATCAATAGTGTCTTGATTATCAATATTCTGGTGGATGAATAAAACCATGGAGGTAGCCCCGGTATCTCAGATTTGGAGGAGGTCATGTTAGGATTCCCGATAGGCCAGGCTAAGATATTTTTCAATGACATCTTAGATATTTTTCAATGACATCTTACACTTACAGGCCTACACTACAATCGAGATGCCTAACAGGGTCAACTATCCTAACTCAATAACTCACACAGATAATATCCTGAATTTGACTCAATAGTTGGCCAACTTTGTGACAAACTACACGTGAAAACGAAAACCACAGTGTGATAACAGAGGGAAGTGAAATGTCAGGAACCAGAGTGAACACAAAGAACCCTGTTATCTGGGGGAAATAATATGAGCTACGGGGTCAACGGATATGAAAAGCCATTTTGTATTCAACAAAATATCTAGTGTTATCGGCACACTTCTAAATTCATGAGGGGAAAACTCTGACTGCGGAGAAGCCCCTATGTTTAAAGTGGTAAATGGGGGCTAATTATAAATTTGTCCCAATCTTTTTGGGACAGTCAAGGCACTGGCTATAACGTACGTCGTGATGGCTGATGTGAAAGGACAGTGATTTACATTGAGTAGGGTGCGGGACAAAGAGACTCTATATTCACATCTGATTGATACATGGCGTTCAGTATAGACCTCCTTGTGCTACCCACGTCCAATACCATGTCCAACCAGGGAGACTACAGGGGTAGTAGACTCCTTGGTCCAACTATAGTCGTGTGGCCTCTGCCAGTTATAGTGTGGTACTATAAGTCGAGAGGAAAGGAAGGCGAAGAATAACACCAAACCACTTGTTGGGGTGAGGCTGGGCTGTGAACCAGTGACCCCAGCCCCCACTACCACCCCTCACCAGCCTGCACCCACCACCACCTCACCCCATGTGGGTCTCCTGGAGGAATGCGTTCCACTCCTCCTGCTGTCACCATGGTAACCCAGTAGGCTCGGCCCCGACCCCCCTTGGGGGTAAAGGGTGGGTGATTCTATCCACCCGCGCGGTCTGAGAAATTCCGACCTGTCTGGGCCAAACCTGAGGGTCGTCGACTCTTGGGACCAAAGGGGGGATGGTTTTAATTTGTTTAATGTAACTGATTCCACGGATATGTGTGTCTGAAAAAGCTGAAGTAAATGAAAAATGACTAACCGATGAATCATTGTTTTATCTTTTGAATTAATATTGCAGAGTTTAGTTCGTGGTATATTTACAGATTAGAGCATGAAACATACGCCTAATAACATCCAAAATAACAAGGCAAGAGGCAGTCCCAAAATTGTAAAATGTAACACAGCTCGGTAACGTCTGTTGAAACAACCAAAGAGTGTTACAATTCTTTTTTAAAAAAATCCCCATGGAACAACCGAACGGTCCCTACCATTAGTTTTTTTTAGTGTTCCGAAGAGTGTCGTGCAGTGTCCCTGCATAGAAAGGTGCAAAATGTTAGTGTCAACTACAACAACTACATACCGTAACTACCTGGGATCGACGCCTACAGACCTGTCATGGTATCACGCGTGCAGGAGGCGACACCTCCTCGCGTGACAAGTCATTTCACAATGTCACTTTTTTCCTCAAAATTCTAAGTCTCCGGAAAGTTAAAAATGTGTGGATAACTTCCAGACAAACATCACATGATCACGCAAGTAACGGTGACTTTATGAATGCATCCATCCAGTTTACTTTTCATATTCGCTGTTATTTTTTATAACAATATTTTTGTTAGATTTATTTTATTTTGGATAACAATATTTTTGTTATAATATTTGTTATTATTTCTGATTATAACAACACAGGTTCTGAGCGTCAGAGAAGGAGGCAGTGGAGTAGGCCTTTACCATAAAGTTGACACTGTCATGGCATAACTGTCAGGCCGGTTTACATGATGGGGGTGCGGGGTGGTCCAAAGGCCGAGTGTGTGGTCTCTGACTCGTCTTCCCCTCCAAGTGTTTGTAAAGTGGGGTCGTCAGGGTAAATCGGGGCCTGGCCGACGAGAATTTAAGTGTAGGTCCCAAGATACGTCTTGGGGGCCAGGGGGAAACCCTCTATGGAATTAAGGAAAGCGGTGCAGAAATACAGCCCTTATTTGCAATTTCTCTGAGACAGCTTCCGGTTGTTACCAACTTTTAACCAACCCCCTGGGGAACTATCGGCTATCCCATTCTATTCTGTCATTCCGTCAGGGCACGAGGGAGCAGTTTTATTTCGCTTTTACTTATTCATCAATTGGCCTATTATTCTTACATTACCTAGTAAATTAGTAAAACCCAACGTCCTACTCAGCTCTGTAATGGTACAGCTTCCAGGGCAAACTAACTTGGGTATGGCTCTTTGAGTAACTTTATATTTTCACGAGTATTGTTGTTTCACAGGCAAATTTCCTAAGACTTTAAGAATAAGTTACCCTTTTAATGCCAAGTATCCTGTACCCCCCCCCCCCCTCAATGACACAGACCCTTATCCCTGATGCCACCCCCCATAATACCCTAAACCCACTTGGCGTACAGGTAACATTAGACAGGGCCGAGGGACGAGTGTTTACCTGACTCCGGGCGGCAGGTAGCCCGCAGGTAACCAGGGGGTGAGGAGGGCCAGGTAACAAGGCCTACCTGGTGGGTGAGGGACAGGTGAGGGGTAGGTAAAGGTAGGTGAGGGGTGGGTAAGAATTTCCATTGAGTGATTTTCACAGATTTTCCAAAAATTCAGACCCCCCATGAGGGACAGGCGAGTAGTATGTGAGGGGTTGGTGAGAGATTATTGGCACTGTGTGTATCATATGGCAAGGACTCTTTGCCTTTACCAGTGTCAGTGTGGGCACCCTGCCCATATCATCCCCTTTATCTATAGGGGGCTACAGGGCCGTTGGCTGTACACAGCGCCCTTCTGTGTAGACTCACTCCTGGCCTCACCTCACATGATGGGGATCGTCGAGTTGGCCAACAACCCAATCCTCAGCTCTATTCTGAAGGTGCCAGATATCCCACCTCTCCTAAACGCGCCAAAAATCTCGCCAATATATTATTCCGCCGGCTCTCTTCTACAACCCAGTACCCTCTCTTTTCATTATGGTGCTACTTATTCTGGGAACTTGGGTTTTCATACTAAAAACATGTTGTTCGATTTATTCCAGGTTTATTCCACTACAAATTCAATATTACAACGGAACAGTTAAAGAAATAACATCAAATACCTCAACGCACTCTATGCGCCTTGCATTCCAATGGGCACCAACGAATGCACCAACTTACTCCCGCCATACATGAATCTGTACTACAAGTAGATTTTTTAAGATGAAAATATAACTCACTCATCAAGGGCTGTGTGAGTGTTACCAAGTTTCCGCTCCTAGATCAGAATAGGAGCTGATAAAAATGTTAAAAACTGAATGCGGTGTGAAACCTGGCCGGGAAACAAACCTAATACCTGCATGGATTCATACACCAGTACTTCAGTGACTTTACCACTCAGACAGCTATACACTTATAACTTTAAGTCTTTCCTTTTCGCTGATCAATATTTACCTCTTCCTCCATTATACCCACTCAGAAGCCTACCAACCCCTCCCTCTCCCACCCCTGATGCCGTCAGGTGGGTGGCAGGTGGGTGATCGCCGTGTGGGGCGAGGCAGTGACAGGTGTGAATCGGGTCAGACAGCCAAGGCTTCCCCAGGTAGGGGGCTCGCCCAGCCCCGGCTCAAGTATCCCCTACACACGCCTTTTTCCCCTCGTCAACTCTCATTCCCGTGACAAA
This sequence comes from Lepidonotus clava, assembly GCA_936440205.1. NCBI lineage: Eukaryota > Metazoa > Annelida > Polychaeta > Phyllodocida > Polynoidae > Lepidonotus > Lepidonotus clava. The sequence continues at coordinate 29,272,265 of OW387140.1, forward strand.
GATCTATTAGAGCCCAACCTATTTTTTCCTCAAATTTTGATACGGCAGGATTCGTTTCATGCTTCGCGTGATTGTAACACAGCAGAGGACGCTGCATATTCACTTATCAATTGGTGTGGATTATGTTGTTAAAATTCCCCTTGAAGTGCATGTTTTGGGATCGTTTTTAAACCAATAGCTAATTACATTAATATTGTAATGGGAACAGGGTCCTGAGAGTATGCTGACATTCTGTTAGGTTTGGTAATGAAAATAATGTATCTGAGTATTACTCTATCCCAAAACATTCTAAGTCTGAAGTGATAAACTGTTACCGGTCTTTTGACCTTTGGCAAAGCCGTTACGTTGTGGTGTGGACAATGACGATGTTTTGGGAATCATAACGGTTCTTCGATAAGATTTAGCACATAGTAGGTCATGTTTATGAGTGCAATGGTTCGAAAAAAATCCTGTAAGATTAAACTTTAAAATTGATTAGGGAAAAACCATTTCCACCAAATCATACAAGAGAATACATCAATATGATTATCATGGTCACATTATGAACATGACTTTTGAAATGTAAAAACAGGTCAACGTAATTTAAAAGGGAAAATGCTCCCTTAACCTCGGAATAACTTTCCCATTATGAGCCCCTTTAAACCATTCATCATTGGGAGTTTTCCCTGCATCATGTACTTAACACATATATGCACCGGTTCTCATATTTCGACGAGTACCAAAAGTCAGAAGGGACAAATAAGCCTTTCAAGTGAACAAGAGATAGTGATTATATGCTATGTTTAGACTGACGGCTGATAACAGTGGGTATGACTGACAGGTGTTATTATCATCTGATACGATAGTGACATACCAGGCCTCCGAGGGTGTCGTGTTTCTGTAGTATAAAAACCTCCCAGTAACCTTTAGGTGAGAGAGCTGAGAGTTAGCCAACCGTAGCACGGCGGTGTGGGCCCCTTTAATACTGCTATTAACTCCCTTACCCCACATAAGCTCGACATGAATAAGCTTTATCACGGCTTATTACCACACAAGCTTTACAGTACAAATACTGGTTTAATAAAACCGCAAAAAAAATCAATCACAGCAGCGAACATGCACAAACATACGCCTGTAGGAACACTATCACCAGCATACTAATTCCTGTAATACTTGCCGGAAGGTATATTGAAGGATTGCCGAATATCCCCAAAGTAAATTCATGCTTCGATAGGATTACAACTTTTGTATATTCAGAATTACCCAACATTAACACATACACCATTTAGAAAGACAATAGTTGTATTACTGTTACAGGTAAGGTAAGCTACACAATGCAATGACCTTGTACCTGGCATTTCAATTTAAGTACATGTATTGATAGACAAGGTTTGTTCTACATGATAGGGATCGATTCGACATTACTATAGGATTGAGTAAAGTCCGTGGAATATATCCATGCTGTGAACAACAATACTTGCTTATTTCTACAGCTTATGTGGTTATTACTAAAGCCTTGCAATGCTTACTTTAAGTTCAAGGCCTTGACAAACGTAATGAATAGTCCAGAATACATTGTTCAGGTTTTGCATACACACCTATTCTACAGATGTGTTAAATAAGCTCCCCTAAAAGCTGGGTCACCTTTTTCAGGTTATCGAAACTATTCTTTTAACATACACTTGTATCGTATAATTTACATAGAATCTAGAAGATTGAGTATTCATTATTTTGTAATCATCAAAATAAAAACTCCCACACTTTGCATGGAAGACACACATTTAATCTAAAATGCTGTCAGATAACTAATCTAGTTCATCAAGGAACAAAGGGTTAACATCTACACACCCTGTGACACCAGCTAGATGTCTGTGACATGAGATCGGTCACTCAGATTGACCAGTCACTCCAGGGGGCACGGTGTCAGTCCACTGACCACGCTGACCACTGGGCAGTCGGGCAGTCAGCTGGGTGACACCCGAGATCCCACGCCTTCCAGAGTTCCAGATTTACTCACAGCAAAGCCCATCCCACTCAATCACAAGTCATCAGAATTTGAGAGGCCTCTATATTGATCTTACTTTTCTAAGCATACAAGAACTCCGAGATGGGATTATTATTGAATCATACACGTACTTGTATTTCAGCCAAGTGTAAATTGAATATTACTCAGAGTATGTACCCTCGATGTATTTTCTTCGTGTAGAAATAATCTATAGAAATAACACAATTTGTAAAGTGCAAGTAGGAGTGTACATGCAGAGAGGCTTTGGGGAATGTGAAGGCTTTGAATACGTTATTTCCTGGTCAGTGAGGACTGGGGCTTATCGCTTCAGGCAGTTGTGAACTGACCATAAGGAGTCAAGTAGAGCAGTAGGAGTGACCACATGACAAGAAGTGCACCCCCGAGGTATTTGTCGCCTGACCACCCGCTCCCTCTGCTTTTCACCTTATTAGTTCCGCTGTGCAAACCTGTAGGGGCTTACATATGTTATTTTGACTTTTTACGTTTCCTCTGTACAATAATGGCTGTTTTTGTATTGCTGTGTGCAGCAGCAATTGCTTAGTCATATCCGGCCGCTTTTTGCTCACGCTATGTTTAATTTATCTAATAAATTCATACTATGATTTGGGCAGGAGAACCACAGCATGAGCTCTATTCTATTCCCTTTTCCAGGGACACCACAAGCTCACTGTGGTTTAAAGCCCTATTTAAGGCGAAGTTCTATTAAATATATAGACGACTTTCAAATTGATCTTTTTTCCTGTCATCATATTATTTCCTTTGTTTCTTTTTCTCTTTTTTCCGGGAGGAGGGGGGAGGGGGAGGTCAAAATGGCTTACTCTACCTAGACAGGTTAATGCAGTGCACTACCTCTCTCTCCTTCCCCCCGGTGTACATCAAGGCCTATGTGGGTGAGTTGACTTCAAAGCCTGCAGAACTCTGTCCCTGAGCAGGAGGTTTCAGCCCCTGCTTTTAACCCGCCCACGGGGTGCGCACCTCCTGCCATCCATCCCAGGGCCCGCTCATAAAGCCTGTCATCCCTTTATCCCCCGACACAGCCCGCCTTGTTTAGCCTATCAAACGCCGGGTCAATCTACTCATGGGTTTTCTCTATTTTTTCTGCTAGAAAGCAAATTTACATTTCTCCTACACGTCTTTAATGGATATTTTTCAATGGGCTTTTATATTGACAAACGAACGCACGAACACTTCAATGAAACTTTGTCCGCATATTTACTTGATGCTTATTTCTCTATTTTTGTATATTTTGGGAATGTGCAAACGAAGAGTTTTACATGGGGATGGCATATTCATATTTGTCTTCCGTGACTTCTACCAAGATCTACATTTTTTTATATTGGCCTCTCATATTGACATACAAACTTACACTCAATTCCATAAAGCTTCTTTAATATATTTACTCCTTTTTATACCATATTTATGTGTTTTTTTTCAGAATGTGTAAAAAAAGAGTTAAACAAGGGTAAAGTTAGTCAGTACTCTGGGAGAGGTCGATTAATACCATTAAGGCGGCAGGGGGTAGAGGGCTTAATGCAGAGGTCAGGGGTCACGGGCACTAACGGGCTGACCTGCCTCCAGTAACTAGCTTTCTAAACGTCAATATTCAGGGTTCGGGTTGGCGGCACAGCTGACCTTGGGTACAAAGAGATGCGCTGGAGCAAAGAAATCACCTACATTGACGACAACCCTAGATTGAGGATTGTATGAAATGATTGGTTGTGTCACCCCTATATTGGTTTTCCAGACAGAAAGGACGATGCTGTTAAAGATACGGTGTTATCTGCCAGACCTAAATTACACCATCGTGTCACCTTATCTAGGTGTGCTTGTCTGACATACACGTATGACCAGTTAGAATGGAATGAACGCTCAGGTAGTTTACCAAATACAATTTATTGAACCTTCTTGCACGATTTACGACATGGCATGCACATCATTGACATTCACAATCCAGACGCGTGGGAACAACGTGACATCTATAAGATTTCTTCTGCATTTTCCAGAATGTAGTTACATCATTAAATATTCGATTGAATTATGTTTTTTCACTTCTTAAAATATTTCTGACCCTTGCCATAATTATCGACCATAAATGAATAGGGGTGTAAAGATGAGAAGGGAGTTAAATGACCAGTTAAATCAGGAATGTTAGGGATGTGTCCAGAATTTCATTTAGGGCCTTGCAGTCACACAGGGCCCCGGGTCAGGGCCCTAAATACACCTGTGTATAACAGGGTAATTGAATCCGCCCCCCTCCCCAGCTCCCCCCAAGTCATAAAACACCTCGCACCTCCACATGCTGATCCATTCAATAGCAGCCAGTGGCAAACATCCCTATATACACACGACGAGGACTATAAATCATCACAGGTCTCCAGGCCTGGACAGGGCCGGCTGGCCGAGGTGTGAGGGGAGGCTGGGTGGTAGGGGTCGATTATTACAGCCCTACCAAACGCCTGACTCACACACTGCATGGTGTTACTTCTAGAATAAAACTGTCAACTAGAGCATAATATTTGTTGGTAAATTATCGTGAGGTTTTTTGAGAGAAAAAATAGCAGTGAGAAATGATATGAATTATAACTATTTTTTATCCATTCGGGTTGCACCCAAAGGGACAGTTTCTTTCCATAAATCTATACTTCCATTTATTTTCTAACACTAGTAAATCTCCATATATTTTTCTCATGGTCATTACATATGACTGGAGTCAAGACGAAGTGGAAGAGGCGATTTATTGTCAGATTTCATGTAAATCAGAAGAAAAAAATTCCAGCAAAAATATTTTTCAATGATTTATATCGGTTGTCAGGATTATTGGAATTTACAGCCAACAAAAGCTATCTCTCCCGTCGATCTGGAATGCTGATGGTTGCTGTAGACTATGCTAATGGCCGAGTTAAAAGTCAGCGCGCCGCATTCAGAGTCACGCAGCATATAATTGGGTCCTCCGCCAGTGTGTCTTTTTGATGGATGACGACAAGATGTTTGCCGAAGGAGATATACACGGACTTCAATTTAGAGACGTGGCCATGATCGGGCCTACAGACGGGCTCCCGGCAAGCAATTAGTGTGTCACTTACCCTTATCTGGACTCACATTGTCATCTGGAGGAGGGGATATCATATTTTTGTGTGTGTCTCTATACGACAGATGTACATAACAAAAAACTTACGGAAAAAAATTTGATAGAGCTGCCAGTCTGTCCCAACATTTTTTGCTTGGGGGTTCCTCCACTATACCTGACTTAATAAATGTCTTCATGTAGATATCTTATACGTAGATATAATGTGTAATCATACATGTAAATGTGGATATTCTATATGTTATCAAGTTCAGACCCCACCTATCTTCCTTTTTTGTATCTATACCTCCAGCAGGATAGTAAATCGTGGGTACCTATATATAAGCATTTGTCAGAGAAAGTACCCTCACTCGACAACCAACCAACTTTGATCCCAACAAAACCTGGTTGTCATCCACTTCAACAGTTAGACCACCACTCGTCAATCCCCATTGATACCCACCCACAGTCCTGACGGTCTCCGTATTGTACCCATCCGAGCCTTCCTCCATCTCCCATTGTTAGCCCTACCAACTAGGGAATTCTATTCGACTCAGGAGCTTTTGAGGATCTAGACCCGCGGTCTTTAATCCCAGGAGGCGATCATACGTGTAATTTACCTGACAGGCGAACAAAAAATAAAAAAACAAAAATTAAGTTTATCTGACAGCAAAGTACGACAGGGGTAAAAACTACTTGCAAATGGGACCTATTCAAAAGGAATATATATTCCATGTCTTGACAGGTGTGGATAAAAGGCTGCGGACCACTCGCAATGCACATATTTATGAGTATCCAAGCTCGTCGGGAAAACCAACAGTTGTCCATGTGGGCGTCTATGTAAATACTGCCAATACCCCACTTGAGGTATCCTTTAACCGAGTTGACAAGGCTCTGTTCCCCGGCCCTATAGCTCACAGAGGGAGGCTTCTCTTCTTAACCCGTCTATCGCCGTAGGGGGTCCAACCAATCCGGGCTACTCCCTTAAAATAGCAATACTATTTTCCTTACCCAGCATGTAAAAGAAAACTGTAACTGGATTCAACCCTGGTGGTCAGGGAGACACAACGATCGTTTCGCATGGAAAAGCAGCAAATATCTGAGACAGGTTTAATGGGCTCACGGGAAATAAATACAATCATTAAAGTGTAGCTTTACATTCACGACTGGGAGAAATGAAACATAAATTGTACTTTACATCCATGATTGCTGCTAATATAATTCAACCGAGAGCAGGGCTGATTCTTGACATTAAATGGGCTGCCGGCTGTTAATGGGAAGCTCTTGTTGTATAGTGAGTACTGCTGGTTGTAATTCTATCCCTGAAAGCCCTCAAGTGTGCTATCAGACATGGACAGCTAAGCCACTAATGCGTGTAGATCATGATGAAATTGTGCATTCTTCAAATTCAGGAAAGAATGTATCTGAATACTAAACTTGTACATTCCTAAAATTCTACAGATGCCAGTTGTTAATGTATAGTTTTCTTTCTTTTTTTTGGGTCGGATTTTGCTGTTTTTATGTGTGTTGTGCGGTTGTTGTTGTTGTTGGGTTTGTTGTTTTTTGCATTTCCCTTTTTCCTATTGCTTCTCAAGATGCAAAGTTGAAACATACATACACAAACCAAAAACTCCTGTTGATCTGGCCATGATTAAACGAACTACGCGGTTGTTGCCCTGGTAGGGTTGTAACAAAAGGGATCAATCACTGCAGCCTGTTTTTACCGGACTCATCCGTGTAGGACGGGGGAAAACGACAGAGATCAAAGACGAGACATCGTCAACGCCAGCCAGGTTTCTGTGATTAGCGAGGCTGATAACAGGAACAATGCTATCGATACGCGCTCACCTCCTGTTAAACTGTGAGACGCTGACTGTCAACTAACTCAATGCAACACAATGTGAAATTTGTCCTTGCTTTGAACCATGGAATTTGTGTTAGGTTGGTAGAATATTTAAAACGAAACTGTAATCCCCCCCCCCCCCCCCGCAGCCCGCAATTTAGTCAAAAATAAAAATGGCAGAATTTGGCAACTGAATTCATGTATATAATCACAAGCGACCTAAGTATAAAATCAGCATAGAAACTGTGAGAATGCCCGGCTACACCTAGGAGGAATATTTGACCGATTCTGCAGGGAAGAAAGTTTCGTATTAAGTATTACTTTTTTGCAACTATACAAAATAAGGTTAGAATTCACGGGGATTTTTTTTAAAAACAAAATTCGGGTAAATTCATTTAATTGGCACTTGGCACCCCATTCAAGGTACCCCGCAGGCCTGACGTGTCTCGACCACCGACTCGTCTGGTCCCCAATCATTAAGGTCCGCCAGGCCGGTTTACGGGGAGAATTTCCGCCGTGAAAATTACCTGCACGCCGAGGCTTCAATTGGCCCTAATTAATGGAGGTATGGGGAGTTAGCAGTGCCAAGGATTCTGAGCCCATCTCATAGTCTGTCTGGGTTCGATTTTGAGAACTCGCTTATCTTAAGATTTGATAAAAAGTTCTCATGTATGTTATCATATGAGCCATCATACTGGTATTTAGATCAGGGCATAATTCAGCATTGAAAGAACTTTTTTTCAATGTCACCTCCGTTCCCTTCCCTCGATACTCTACACCCTATCCATACACTCGTTGGTGACAGGCAGTTTGGAATTGACATGAATAAAACATTAATTTTGTTCAAGCAGCGAATCTCAAATCTGCATATTCATTAAGTACAAATCCTCCCTACCTCATATTGTCCCTAATTTGTATAACTCAGTGCCTACATCCCCAGACAGCCTCATCAAGGTTTAAGTGCCCTGGAGGAGCCCACCGTGGAGGTGTCTGACACATGTCTTGCCCTGCCCCTCCTCCCGTACCGGTGACACCACCCCTCAGACCCGGCCGGCGGCTGGGGGAGGGTCCCGGCCGTTGTAGGGCTGACAGCACCAATTAGCTTAGCATTGCCTTTCAGCGGGCGCTACTTGTGACTCCTTCTCAGAGTCAGCCCCCATGAGCTGTATTAGCCGCCTGGAGGGCCTCCTGGGCAGGACAAGCCAGACAGGGCACGTCAGCGGCAGCAACAGTGTCTACAACTCGGTGCTTAGAAAAAAACAGCGTTTTTAATGGTAGGATAGAGACCGAAAGAAATAGTATAATGGAAATGACAGGAAAATGGAATTTGAACGACCTGTCTGGAGTATTTAATGTAAGGGCCTTGGTATCAATGATTAGCATTGGCAGCTTTGTGTCAGAGGAACTGTCTATGGTAGTAGTACTCAGGGCATTAGGCTTTAATTTAAGGCTACAAAGGTCTCCTGCAGGAGGAGGGAGGTATGATCATGCATAACTAAGGCCTGGCCCGGGCTTGGCCATATATGTGACCACGCCCCTTCCCACCTACTTGATCCGTATTTTTTAAGCTACATAGACCTTTGGATACTAGAAAATGTCAATGATACATTTATTTAACAGAGCCTGGTTGGCCTTAACCACAAAGTTGTTATACTGTATACATGCTCGCCACTTTCCAAGAGCCAACTTTAAACACATTAGCCCGATCTGGGCAAGTTACGTATCAGTGACGTTAGCCCATAGGGCCGGTTTGTATTCACTGAACAGTGCAAACTCAATATTATAAAGCACCATGTCAATGAAAAAGCAAAAATGAACAAAGTCAATGCAAAGTGACCTACAAAGCGGGAATCAAACCCTGCTTCTCACATGTGCATTATATTCATTTCCCAGCTCCACCTTCTCAGCCCCAGGGCTCTCAGACCAACTGGGATATTTTACATTAGGTAATAAATCACAGATATGAATACAATGTGTGGGTGAGAAGCTGCCCGGCCTCAGCGCCACCTGAGCACCGCTCGGGGCAGTCTCCGGCCTCATGGCAGGAGTCTGTAACGAGTGTTTGTCGGGTATTGAGGTCAATTCTCCGAGCTCCTAATACAGGCAACACAAAACAAAGCTTGACGCTGGCTGGTTGATTCTTCTGTTTGGATGTCGCAATATCAAATGTATTTAGATTAAGTAAAAATTAAATAGATCAGTAGCTGATATGAACAATTCATGAATCAATAGCATTACGGAATATCATTTTCCTTTCGAGCTTTTTTCCACCTGTCGGGATTTTCTCCAACAGCCATGTCAGAAATCCATGAACACATAAACTTAATTGCTGTTCGTTTGGTGAAATTTTATGTAAGCAAAACATTGTTATGGTTCCGTAATGAATATTTCATTGCTCAGTGAAAATAAAATGCCGGAAATGCTACTTGTGTTGGAAGGTACCGACATCTAACACACATTTCCTGATCACATACGTATATATATATATAGTCAGCTGATGTCCTTTATCTATAATACATTACCAAATTACAATAGCATAAATGCCCTTTTCCTGACAAGTAATGGCCTGTCATTTATCAGAGGAAATCATTTCCTAGAACAGTCACGACCACATGATGGATATAGACGTAACTACAAATAGGCCTAACCATATTCACTTTGCACATGACCTTTGGCCAACCACAGTGACTGTACAAAAGAGGGATGAGCTCGGCCAGAGTCGATCTCTGACGACGAGCGGAGGGCAATCTTGGCTGAGGCCCTTCTGACTGTGCCCTTTACCTCGGGGCCAGGCCCTCAGCCTGAGGGCGCAATCACTCACCAATTACCAGGACTAATCAGATATGCTGGCCAGGCGACCATGAACACTGGGTCTTAATGAATGGGACCCAGCTTCAATTGAACGCCAGCCGCTACAGTTCTTCTTTTTTTCCACGGATGACTTACACTAATTTCTGGGTCCGCTTTACAAAAAAAGAAAGTTTTTTTGGAGGTCAGCATCCGGTGGCAATTTGAGGCCTGCTTGTGATTTAGGCTTTCTCTCGGAAATATTTGTTTTCCGAATGCACCCCGTGTGAATCCTATCTGGAGATCTGAGGCTGTGGGGCGTGACAGGTCCGCTTCCCGAGCCTACAGCCTTGGGGCATTAACCCTTTGTTCGCCCCATCATTAAGCCCGACAACCCCTACTCTCTACACCCAGCTCTGTGTTCTACAGATAAAAGCCAGCTCCAACGCACACACAGAGGTGTTTAGAAGTGTGTGAGACAAACCCACTCTGTACTTGGTACATCAGAAAACCACCGTATCGGTGACACATCCTTGTATAGAGTCCCCTCTCATCAGGAGAGTATTATGTAGTCTAGGTATGCCGTGCCCGGACCACCCTGGGGGTAGGGGCCAGGTAACCCCTTCAGGCCTCTAATTGTGGTGGCCTTGGTTACGTAATGAACCTGACAATCAGCAATTAGAGAAGCCCGCTTTGACAGCTGCTGCCCGTCCTGCCTCTACCCCGCCTCCTCCGTCAAGCCACATTGACCATGACAGTGGGGCGTCTTCATTTTTTGAGGGTGTTTTTTGTTGTATTTTTTTTGTAAAATTCGGATCCAAGGATAACCAGAGAAAAAACAAGTCCAAACGTCTAGCCATACTGATCAATTCGGCGGCATGTTTTAATGTTTTAATGTCTTAATGTAATATAAAGTAAAAATGTTTTATTTAGTATCAAATCTTCCAGATTTGATACAGATGAGGCGGCGGATCTAGGCCTAAAAATATTAATGTGTAATTTATTGTGGTAGGTCTGAACTGACACTATAGTGTCAATTTCACAAATAATTTAATCTTTGAATAATTTAAATCTTAAATCTGTGTGACACTGACAGCACCGGAGAACTTATTGACAGTGTGACACCTATGTTTTAACATTGAATGGGAATGATTCAGACACTGACAGTGACTTAGGCCTAGACATATTAGAACTCAGATTTAATATTTTGATGGTAGGTCTGAAAGAATGACACTATAGTGACAATTTCACAAATCATTTAATCTTTGAATCTGTCCGACACTGACACTGACAGCACCGGAGAACTTATTGACAGTGTGACGCCTATGTTTTAACATTAGGCCAGTCATTTTTTCATACCATCTGTAAAATATTCTTACCGTTAAGGCCTGGAGTCCTCAATGCGTTTCAATGCGTATATCCTCCACAATTGATGCGTTTAATGTCATCCTGGTTTTCTGAGTTCAAAGTATCGATGCAGGCGTGATGGGGAGAGAACCCGGCGAAGGGTTGACGGCGCCATGTTGTGACAGTGCCTCCACGTGTCCGATCGATCCAATGTTTTCCCTTCGATACGAACGCATGAATTGTCAATGCGTTGTATGCGTTTAAGGAGGTCCAGACGTCAAAATATATATATTGAATCGATCAGATAAGGCGGTAATCCAGGTAAACAGGCGGAAAAGGCGCAGCCCCGGTAACAACCAACCGTCCCCGCCGGCAGCGTGGGGCGGTCTGGGCTCTGTCACCGTGTGCATCCACGCGTCCGATGCGGAAAATGGCGCGATGTATTTGCGCAAATTGTCGCGTTATTTCGCAATCTATGAATTTCTGGACAATGAGATACCTATCTATGTATCCAAATCTATCTGTATATATCAAAAACTAAAGTTAGATCGACCGATTTCATGGTGAAATAGGTCTGCAAATTTGATGACCTTTGACCCAGATTCATTCCTTCTTCACCGATGAAAGCTGGCTGCTGCGCCCGGGGACAGTAACGATCATAATTCCAGGCTTGAATGTCTTATTTGGCCCAATTTGGAATATTTTAACTATGCCAACATGTTTGATATATCAAAATCTCTGCGATGTAAGCCCAAATAAGCCCAAATATGTGGTTATTTAAGCCCAGGAGCGATCATCTCATCGAATGTTACACATAAACGCGTCACCGATTGTCGTATAGACGAAAGGGGAATTCGGCGACATAAGATCTTAAGGTGACCTAGGCCTGTATTTGATCTTAAAGCCTTGCCGCCTCATAAAAATCGGAAAGGAGAACTATCATTGCATAATTTCGCACATGTAATCAGATTATATACAGAAATATCATGTGAATGTATAGACCTGTCCGTCTGCGTTCGCTTCATCATCGCCGAAAGCGGGTGGGCGATTCTCAGACGTGGAAGCATTTCTACTGAACAGGTCGCCAGATTTATCTCAGCTTGTTATAGATGTTACGAACAGTGGTAGATCAACAATATTCAGTATGTAATGCCTTGTGTGTTGTAGATTTGTTCTTTTCCCAAAAGTACATTTTTTACTGAAAACAGTGAAATGCTCTGCCTTTCTATGTACCTAAGCAAGAACAATTTAGGACCAGAAAATGTATAGGTTCTCCAAGATGACCTACTTTCCACGTTTTTTTTCTTTTTTTTTAGCACCTCTGCATATCTCTCTCCCCTTTATATATACAGTATATGAATATATGCATTTATGCAAGAACACTTTAGGTACAGAAAATGTATAGGTTTTACAGCATGACCTACTTTCCTCGTTATTGTTGTTGTTGTCTGCGAGCCCCTCTGCACGTCCTAAACCTGCTCGGGTAGCCCCGGCCCCTCCCACCCTGCCGCTCCTGGTAACTAATGGCTTCCTATTGTCTCACCTCTCTGACGGCCCCCTCCCACCTCTATCTCACTGACGGCCCCCTCCCCTCCCACCTCTATCTCCCTGACGGCCCCTTCCCCTCTCACCCCCTATCTCCCTGACGGCCCCTCTCCCTATCTCCACGGGCCGTCAACACCTAGGGAGTGGAGAGAAGGGGATATTGGAGAAGTAAACGGGGCTTCTTTCCCCTCTGTATCACTGAATGGCGAGTGTAGATCCCATCCAGGCCTTCCCGGCCATTGTAGGTTAAAACAGCGCTAACTGATCCGAGAGGAAACACTACTATTACAACTGGCCGGCTAAAAACACTAATGATAAGAGTGGTGCTTTTTAACGAGCACGCCCCAACTGATGGATTACATTTTCCACGCAAGCTGATTGCTTTTTTTGTCATTTTTTTCTCGGTTCCTATCATTTTGAGATATGAATCTCAGTGACTGCAACCTGATCGTCCGGAAATCATTGTCCCCCATCTAGTATTACTCGCCGCCGTGTTAAAATTGTACAGGGGAAGCTGTAATAATGAACTGTGCCTGCCCCCATCCATTCACCCCCGGCCCCTATTTTTCTCCCCAGGGGGGCCCGCCCCCCAGTCATCATGCTCGTCCACTTCATGACAATACTAATTACTGAATTAATATCTCCATTGTGGGTGCGTCGGCCGGCGGCGGCCACATCGGGAGGGGGGCTCATCTACCAGGGGTCATTGAAGGTCAGTGATACAGGGATCAGGGATGGTCATCGGCCCCCTACACGACGACCACGCCCAGAAAACACGGCACAGATTGGGCGAGGGAACAGGAGAAGCCAACAGGGGGTGGGGGTGGGGGTGGGGGTGAGGGTCGTACGGGTTGGGGGAGGGTTGGGTTGGGAGATAGGGGTGGAAGGTCCCCCAGGCTAGCATGTTGTCGACATAACCTCAACACATGCTGGTCCATAGGAACCCTGTCGGCACCTCTTTTTTAAATTTAGAGATTGCAATTTTGCCTACTTAATAGTTGATTCATCACATCAAATTAAATTCATATGTGGTTATCAATCAATCTTATGTGATTGTACCGAATGAATATTTCGTAGTGTAATTGAACGCTTTGAAGAGAAATTATACAACTGTGAAATTAATGCTGAATTATTCAACCGATATGGTGTACTCTTTTATCATGAGTACTACATAAAGAACTGTTGATTATTTGCAGAAAATGAGCAGGGCAAATGAGCAGTCCTTGCGACTGCCACTCACTGACCAGTCGGGTGGTTAGTAGGGATCTCCTATGATCAGGGTCGGGGGCCCTAAGGGCTGGACACACGGGAGGCGGTAAGGCGGACTAATCCCGGGGTCGGCGAGCTGGAGGAGCGGTCAGACAAAGACTGACCCAGGGTCAGGGCCCCCTCCTCCCGGAAACCACCTCCACCCCCCGAGTCAAACCTTTAAAAATCTGACTTTTTGAACCCCACATCACAGAGGCGTTACAATAGCGTTCACAGTCAAAACCTTTTGGCTTATGGGGTCGAACCCATCTAGATTACACCAGGTTAAGGTACATTGACTTTGGTTATTGTGGATGGACTGACTGGGGTTGGGTTCATACCCACTGTGTGACCTAGTAATACTTGGGGATACCCCCTGTGCTTGTTTTGGCCCCTATCGGAGGAACCCTTGGGGCCTGGGGTTAATTGAACATCGTGACCCCCCGTGGTCCCTGGGTGAGGTCAAGGTCACGCTGAGAGTAGGGGGCGTGGGGCAACGTCTGGACAGTCGTTTGGGTAGGGTGGGGGCACTCAGTCATTGGTGCAAGGAGACCTTCTGTAGTCTCCTTAAGTGGAGCAGAGAGAGTACATTAAAACTCTCTGAGCGGAGTAACCATCAAAAGCAAGCTACGCTCCTCCTTCACAACCCTCGTCAAACTTTTCCAACTGCATTTGAGTGCAAAGTTTGACATTTTCCTCGACTTTTTATGAACTGCTCCCCTTCAGTTATATTTATAAGTGAAAGATGGACAGTTAAATTATTGATGATATAGACTATGTGCATTGGTCCCGACTGTCACGACAGAAAAGAATCTTTTTAATATAGTTCCCTTGAAGAGGTTGTATATGCTTACCAATATAAAGAGATATCGGTCTATGCATAGAGAGTGATATTATCTTACTCTCCATGGACCGGGAGCCACTCCCCTTATTCCACTACTTCAATGGTGGTCGATTTGTAGAAAACCTATTTTCCAGAATAAGTTCCCCCCCTCCCCCCTTCACCACTACCCTCGGCCAGTGCCAGTAGCCCTGGCCTGTCATCCCGTGTCCCCTGACCGTACCGCCCCACAGCGGGGAGTGACCCCCTTCATCCCCTCCTATCACACTCATCAATGTGGCTTATATTATCCCCCACTCCCCTCCGCCTCACTAAAAGAATTAATCTACAGCATATCAATCACTTTATGAATATCCGGCTGAAATATCTTCATAAACTGCCACCCCCATTAACAACAGGCTTGTGACTCACCAACTCGATGATAAGTCACCCACGGGTCATACCGCACTCACGTACATACCTGAAACGATAAGGGCAAAGATAAGTTTTCATGATTCATCACATGTTTCGACCATTATTACAAACAAATATACCAAACTGCATATCTGAAAACTATTGGAGAAGCATATCATTTTTGTAACATCTTTATGGAAGTAACTAGGTCATCACATTGACTTTTTTTGTCACAAATGCATGTGTGTCAAGATTACCCCATCACAAACTTGACCACTTTTGCATCAACCACCACCTACAAACCCCATAAATCATCCCCAACCAACTGATGACCAACTGTCCCTATTAAGCGCCGACAATAAACGCCCTCGTCTGGGGGCCGGCTGATAGCAGTATGAGGACCCTGCCTTCATCCCCTCCTATCGGGGATCACTCCGGCCACAATACAGGTAGCGTGGGCTGACCACTGACAGCCCCCAACCCCCACCCCGACCCCCGCCCAGGTGCAGCTCACAGATAGCCGCCCCCGGCCCCACGAGTAGGTCCGAGCAGCTCCGACGAACGGCTCCGAGCAGGTCCAGAGATGGACCGAGCAGCTCCGAGCAGGTCCAAAAATTGGACCGAGCAGGTCCAAAGATTGAACCCGAGCAGCCCTGAGCAGGTCCAAAGATTGAACCCGAGCAGCTCAGCAGAGTGGCACTGAGCAGCTTCGAGCAGTTCCACAGCGCGTATCCGAGCAGCTCCCCCACATCTCAGCCGCCGCCTGACCGCTGATCGTATCGGCAGGTAGTTGGATGGGGCGACTCGGGGAGATGGAATTCAAAGAGACCCTACCAGACAGCACTCAAAGAGCTTTCAATCTGGTCAATAAATCATGATTGTTCCTTGCACTAAATGCATGAAGGTTTTTCCCATTGCCTTTCCCTCTTTGATTTCTAAGATTCTGATTGTGTCTGGTTCTATGCGGAGATAAGCTAAAATGAATCCCTACGTTCAATGTTTTTCCATGAGATAGGTTAGAATGCAGAGAGGAGTTTCTTGATATATAACCCAAATATATTTTCTATAAATCTTAAGTTTTACTTTAACATGACTGGTAATGCAAATATATTTCTTAGAGATGTAAGGGGGATGGCGAATCATGTTTTTTTTATCCTTTAAAAAAGCAGCATTCAATGTTACATCTCAATAACTTAATTACTCTACAATGTCTGTCCTGGTTCCATAGACTCCACGTCATTATTTATGACTGTTATTGCCATCAATGAGACGAGAGAGGCTCCTTATCTAGGTCTCCCCGATGGTGCAGATCAATCTATTGGTTTATAGATTTCCATCCGACTAGCTCGGAATGACATAATAATTCAGCGGCCTCCCGCAATGGGTAGAAAGCTCTTGGGTCTATTTTACTGGAAGCATCATATTGCGTTATTGGGGCGCACGGACCATGAATATCAGTAAAGGAAATCTGATTCAATGTGTTCTATTCATATTTCTGATTCTAAATCTAATGCTAAGTTCAGTCCTTCTTTTGCATTTATCCTTCCCTGGTGTTATGAATATGATCTAGTGAATCAAGAAATGGAAAATATAAATGACTACTAGTAATAGACAAACTGCCAGCCATATATATTTGAACTTAATTTCACAATACGCGCTATTGCAGTAATAGAACGGCGTAAAAAAAGAAAACAAAATCGTTAAAGGAAAGTTAAGGTTAAAACAACCTATAATTGCTCGAATCTGTTTGGGGTCGAACTAAGATTTCTCCCAAACCCCAGAGATAATTGGACATGGTCGACTGCTTGGTTTCATAACAAGGGATCGCACGACACCTTTGGTGTGTAGCCCCGTGAGAAGAGAGGGCTTTAAGTGGACGGGGTCCGGGGAGGGGGGTAGGTGGGGAGAATAATGGGTCCAGGGGAGGAGGGGTCAGCGCTGGACACTGGCCACCAGCTGTCCTGGTGTGCATGGGGTCACCAGCGGCCGAAATAGACTAAAAACACAAAGATCTGGGCTGACAGACGGCGGATGAAAGAACTAAGAAAAAAGTACCGACGTCCACTGGTCACTTTATTGCTTATTCAGCCAATTAAATGGTCCAAAGCCTGGATGGGGATTTGTAGAACTAGATGGGAAGACCGCTATTTTGACATGACATTTTTTTATTGCACAAAACTATCTCGTTTTACAAACGCTTTTCAGATAGCAGAATTGTTAGTAACACATAATATGGGTAAGTCTACAAGTCGATGTGATAATGATATTGATTACTGTTTTGCATGAATATGAATACGATTTTCAACCAAGAAATAAACGGTTGACTAGTTCTGGGTCAAGAGTACAATCAAGAGCATATAAGTCTTTCCAGTTTGATTTCCAATAGAACAAATAATTTCAAGTAAAATAAAACCGGGATAAAACAATAGCACAACGAACTTCACCTAGTCTGTATAGGGAGGAGAGCTGTCAGATTGATAAATACATTATAACATCGCTAATGAGACAAATAATCAGCAGTGACAGTGTATGCGCCTGACCGGGTATGGCGACCATAAAAGTTTTACGAATCCCTCATTCAAAAATAGTCACGATTCCAAATTTTGGGTTCGTGATATATTCGTGGTCACGAATCTTGCAGTTTATTTTTTATCAGTTTTTTCAGTTTTTTCCATTCCCAAACCATTTCATTTCATTATAATACTCTTCTAATAGATGTAAGAATGCATTATTAATATAGGTTTCTAGTTTTTATACCTTATTTTCAAGGTTCAGTAAGGTTCGTGACTGATCTGGAAGGTTCGTGAATGTTTTCTGGACAAACCCTAGGTTCGTGAAGGCTTATTTTGTTATCACGAATATTCGTGAAAGTTTTTTGGTCGCCCCCCCCCCCCCCCCCCGGAGCTGTGGGAAAGGCCGACAAAGACCGACGGGTGCATAGGGGAAACCTGGTGGGAGTAGGGACGCAGGGGGGACGCAGGGGGGACGCAGGGGGACGCAATCTGTCGGGGAAGCCCCTTTACTGCTCGGCAAATCAACGGGAAAACGAGAAATCAATGTGCGGACAGGGTGAGTGAGCGCACACATACAGAGACCCCACTGTCATCCTACTATGTATAAACAGACCCGTCTGTAGCATCAGGTGTAGCCTGGGTTGTAGGGCGTTATGCACGCTCTACTGCGTCATGCACAAGCTGGGGTTCACTCGTGCTAATTATTGTGTGTGCTCTTATCATTCGACAAACTGGCAATCACGATAACATCTGTGAATTGTCAGTTATCTAACTAATATGTCTTTCCTGAAAATTGTATTTTTCACTTTCCTCGTACTCATTTGATATTTTCTAAGTATTTTTCTGTATTCATTTCTACCAATTCTTAGAGTAGAAAGCTCTTCCGTGGTACAGCTATAAACTGATTTTGGTTATTATAAACCATTTTTTAAGGATAATTTCGTGACAAGAATGCTTGGCATGACACAGGAGCACAGCCAACAATCCCGGATAACGTGTCTAATCCAAGCACACAAACACCAAAGGCGTAAATATCAAACATCATTAAAACAGCCCAAACAGAAACAACCTCAACCCAGTCAACCAACAAACAGGGCTCGGGTTACCAAACGACAACCTCTCTCCGTGTTCCTTGTCAGAGGGGTTCAGCCGACCATCCTGGGTCCTCAAATGAGATAAAAGCCCTGAGCTTCCCTGATAGGACGTGGCAGCGACCCCAACTTACTGACAGGAGTGAGGGCCATCTGGTGAGCGGGGGCCTGACGTGTTGTGTCCGCTCCTGGAGACGGCTAATTAACTCAAGGGGGGTGACTCACGGCCTAATACCCCTTAACGGCCTCACCAGGGGTAGCGGAATCACCGCCTAAAACCCCCTGCACAATCACGGGCCTAAAATCACACAATCACAGGTTGGAAGGCATGTACAACATTGGGGATTATTTAGGGTGTGATCTCTGACAATGTGGGAATAAAGGCTTTCTATATTGTCGAGCAGTAAAAGGTGTGGGGTTTACATGTGTTATAGAAAGGCTCGCAATTCCTATTACTTACAGTGAGAAGCGGGAATGAGAAGCACCGAAAATATTGATCCACAGCTTCGATAAGTGTCCGTCCCTATTCTATATTCATTTATTATAGATGCAAGTTTTTATCGCTTTAAAAAACGAGCTTGAACTGGCATAAAAGTTTAATTAATTTTATGCCACAATCCTGTGATGGGAACCTCATGGTCTGCCGACCCCCGATGTTTTATACCTCTTCACGGACCACCTCACTTGATGACACACCCAGCATTATAAAGGCCAAACGGGGTCACAGTTTACTGCATGTAATCTAATTTGAGAACCTCATATTACATGCGGACAGCCAGTTATTAAGTCGTCTTCTATGGGTTGTAAAGTGGAGTGAAAGCTAAGCGCCCATGACCTAACACAAAGAGTGAACGCCCAATAAAGGTTTACGGTCCGAACACCAAGGTAGGTATATGTGCACCTGTACATATGAATGCGGTGTTTGTATACATGTGCCTTAATCGGCCTTCAGAAAGGCGTTGAGTGTACTGAGACTGTCCTTTAAGGTTAGAGTAGGGGGATGAACGCCTCTATAGTGTTGGTCGCACTTAAATGCTTATAACTCTCTCAATATATATGATATCTTAACATACCATATACCAAAAAATAGCTGTTTTTCACACGTAGCGTGCCATATAAGTAATAGGAATATAAATTGATAAATCGAAAATAAATATGGCTTGAAAGTTGAAATTTGATTTTTTCAACTTTTATTTTTTGAACATGAATTCCTCACTTAATAATGAATAAACAACACTGACATTTTTCAAATGTGTTACAAACATTCCTCTTGAGGGAAGCGTGTCTCAAAATTTTGATTTAGGGCTTAGTTAATTTTTTATTAAATGTAGAAAAACAATATTTATTCATTTTCAATATTTTTTACATTTTACACCATAAAAAATAAACAAAGCCCTTAATCAAAATTTTGAGACACGCTTCCCTCTAGAGGAATGTTCTTAGAACACTTAAAAATTTTCATGATCATTGAGGTATTTTTAAATTAGAAATCAATGTTCAAAAAATAAAAGTTAAAAAAATAGTTTTTTACATTCTTCCACTAATGTCACATTTAAAATCAAGGAAATCTATATGAAGTTTAAGCCCATAAGAAAGCTTAGACACTCAGCTTTAATTTGATATATACAATGCCTAAATTGAGAAATAACTGACATAATTATAACAAAACACGCACAACTGTTGTAAAATACGCACTGATCACCCTACTCTAACCTTAAATTGCCTTGCTCACATTGTCTTTTGTAAGACCAACTAATCTTGTAAATGTGATTTAAGGTAAAACAAATCAATACCTCAGTGTACAGATCTCACAATTCTTCGAATATAGGTCAACATTAAAGTAAATCAAACAACATGTCATTTCTCCAATTACGAGGCGTTGTATAAGAATATGTTGCATAAACCCATAACTGAGTCACGACTCATAGTCGCAACGCCTAAAAAGGCCAGACAACAGATCAGCCAGCGTGCATTTTTCCCGAGTTTTCCCGGACAACAGCCTGTGCATCAGTATAGCTCCTACTATCCGGCAGCATATCCTCTGGCTGAGCCCACCTCCCCAATGCTCCTTACACCGGCCCCACAAGCCGGCGGCCGCACAAATCCATTACGTGTTTAATTTCACCTTAATCCCTTTCTCGCTGTGGGCGGCGCTGTCCCACCAGCCGGCTCTGCGGTGGGTGGGGGCAGCAGGCTTCCTGAGTCAGTCCTAGGTGGCGCTGCGGGGGGCGGCGTGAGCTGGTAATCTGCTCAAGACGTCACCCCGACACCGGCTCCCTTACCTCCTGCTCCAGGGTGCTGGGGCCCGGGTCACCAGTGGTACTGACCTTATAGCCGTCTGGTTAGGGCCGCAGGGGGTGGCTTTCCTGTTTGGTTGTTATATATTCAGATATCGTTTTCCACGGCCTGCACGGGAGTATCGCCCGCCCTGGAGGCGTTTGGAGTAATAGTAAGTGATATCTTACAGCTTTTCGCCCGCGGCAGGGTACCCATATATATGGATTCTGATGGCAAGTTGGTGGGCTCTTTTTGTTATGGGTACACATCTGGGGGATATGGACAGTCCTTGAGAATAATGACTGTTCTCCTCTTGCTGTGTAACCTAAGGCGGGTACATTTCTAAGCATAACATGTACAGAAACGGTGTGACAGTTACCTTTGGCAAGTCCCTACGGACCAACTCTCCCATATTTACTTAGCATACCTGCATACAAACGAAGCCAAAGCCAGTTCCAACGTGACAGAAACGTACTCAAGGTAGTATTATTGTTGTGCACTAACTTTCAGTGCTAAAAGTTTGTACTGTAGCTCACAAACTGGGTTGGAATACGAGATAAAATCGCATGACCCCAAATATATATGCATCTGATTTGGTAACACGTGTAAACACAATGATGACAATTCAGTTTGATAAATACCTGGAACAAATGGCAGTAGATACTTCCTAAATCAGTATGTCTGAAAAATTTAAATTGGCTACTGACATAATACTGATTGTACACTTTCATCTAAATATTACGGACATACTAATTTCTCACTTATCAGCCACTGTATTTCCACTTATTTCCACTGATTTTCCACCAAAATGCTACTGTAAGCTCACACTGATTCTGAGTACAAATGTATGACCGCTGCATTTTGTTCCGGGATATAGTAAACCATACCGAGCTTATATCAATACCTAAACCATTACCAGAGTCTAGACATGCCGAAGACAAAGAAATGTTAGGTCAACACATGGCAAAGTAAGTTAAAACCTAAATCGGATATACCCTACATAATACGTCCTGGGTATCTTGGCGAGTATTGTGGCCTGTAATAAGGTTTATAACCTATAATCATATGCCTATAATAGCATTAGCCAAGCCTAGCTGAGGCTTCAAGGTCGCCTATGTTGACTACCTCAATGCACGTGAGCCTGAACTGGGTCAGGCCTGTCTGAATCCCCTACTCAGTAGAGCCTTCAGAAAGCAGGTCAGGTCAGCTGGCAGGCTGGGGAGGTGTGCAGCTTATCGCCCAGCTCGTGGCATAACCCCTACCCCTCATTATGAGTTTGTGTGAGCAGCTGGTTCAGGGGACATGAGGAGCTGGGTGATGGGGGCATGAGCAGCAGGGTGATGTGGACACAACAGGCTTATAGAGCACCTGCCAATTGGGTTTATTGAACCGGATAGGGGTCTGATCTACTTTTATACCGATGAGGTGATTTGAGGCTTGGTTGCTTGAATTCTTTCCATCGGATTGCTATTGTGTATTTCTGGATGGGTAAGAATTTTGTTTCTTATTTTGTTATTGTTGTCTTACGTTATACATCTCCCCTTTCTTTTTTTGCACATTTTAATATATAATCCAGTATGTATGTGTCCTTCGTGAATGTTACATTTTTAGAATTCTAAGCTAAAACATACACGTGGCATTATATGGGTATGGCATTAGTATAATAGTCTAACATGATGCTACACGTATACACCTGTGCCAGTACAATGCACCCTGAGGCAGACGCCCCTTCCCATGTACTACTCAGACTCCCCAAGCATTGTTGACACGCGATGTTTATCTATCCCTCTTACGGCCGGAACTAATGCACCCAGCAGAATTCTCGTGATCCACTCCAGCTCTAATAAACCGCTTCACTATAAGTATAACTAGGGAGGAAGATACTGTCTAATATTAAATCTCTGGAGAGGCAAAAACAAAACAAAAAACGAATAAGGCAGGGGCTTAATGTAGACATGCCGCAACGCTCTCTGCAACGTCCAACGCTCCCTGCAGCGTACAACGCTCTCTGCAGCGTACAACGCTCTCTGTAGCATATTGAATCTAGTGCAATCGATACGGAGGCATCAGTGACTTCTGCTTGCAAAGAAACCAGCCATACACACTCGCGCACAAAAATAGGGAGACACATTTTAGCTGGGATTGGCAGTGAATGCTCGTGGCCCATATTGATTTGGGCTGACACTGCCTTTGTACATTCCCCTCTCCAACACGCCCGCCCTCCCTCAACCCGCCCACCCTCCCCTTACCAACCCGCCCTCCCTCAACCCGCCCTCCCTCCCTTAACCCACCCACCCTCCCCCAACCAACCCGCCCTCCTTCCCCTCGGCGGCAGGCTGGCCTACTTTCCGAGTGAATACATTATTTCCTGTTCATTCTGTGAGTATCAAACGTGTGGTGCGTTTAGCGCTGGGCGGGCACAGAGACTGCGTCCAAACACACTCCACGCCTCCTACAATCGGCCGGCCAAACCCGTCATAATGGCACCAATTTGCTGAGTATATTTGCCAGCGTTTAGAACGCCATTCTCAGCGCTTCAGTCCGCCAGGAGGATGGGCGTGGTGGGGGTGGGGATGGTGGAGGGAGCGGCGGTAGAGGGTTGACTAGGTGGCGTGTGTACTGGGTGATGGGTTGGGGATCGGAGGGGGGGGGGGGGTGTGATCTCTTCATAAGGCCTGGTACTAGACGCCGGGGGTGCTTTAGAGTCTGAGCTATGTGTTGATTGAAAAGGGGATAATGAAGTATAGATAGATCCAACCGTGTGTATTCTACGAGGTTTAGACCACCAAGCAGCAGGGTTGCCAACCTACTGTGCTTGAATAAGTATAGATCTACAACACAAATAAAAAAAGTGATAAAACACAGAAGCTAAACACTGCAAAAAGGTAAAAGCCAGATGATTCAATGTAAAGAAAATTACGGAAATCTAACAGCCAATTGATGCAATGTAGAGATGGTTATGGAAATACATGTGAAAATTCTTCATACATGAGATCCGTAAAATTCCCCACGCCACCACGCACAAACGGCCTTAATGTTGGCGGGAGGGTGTTGTACTCCGGGCGCGTGTTCTGCCTGCACCTATCTCATAGTCCCCCAGTACTAAGGCTCTTAGGGACAAAAGCCACACGCTGGTGGTCCCCCCTGTACCCCTGCCCCTCCTCTTTACCCGTCACAAAGCGCGGGAGGCGGCCGTCTCAGTGTCGTCTGCTCCAACAGATGAACGCGCGCGTGCTGAGGCGGCACGCGCCGCTCACTTTGTCCCCCACAGCTCGCCCCGTCAGCAGCATGTATTAAAGGTGGTGGTGGTTGGGGGGGGGGGGGGGGGTGACCATTGTACAGGCTCTACCCACGTGCTGCGGATAGGCCAGCCCCGCCCCAGATACCTCTCAGCGCCGCTCACTCCATTCCCTGCTGTTATAAATCTGCATTTATTTGATACCTACCCCCTACCACTACCCACGAGTCAACCGCGTGGTAAGGGTCATGCGGTATGACCTTAAACGCCCGAAAGAACACGAGATTGAAAATGGGCGCAGTCTATTAGATTTATTCATTTTTGACTATTAGATTTATTCATTTTTGATATTTTGCAATATAGGGTTTGCAAACTGAAAACATATTACATTACATTGTATTTTCATACAGCTTTATTTTTGGAGTACATCCTGGAGGTCCCGACTTGTAGTACAGCCTGGAAATTTCGTTCCCTACTAATTTAGTTACTGTGAATCTGTTGTTTACGTTTCGGCTATGCCCTTCCTTGCAGTCATTATCCGGCCGAGATGGGGAGATTATAACGGCAGAGCATTAAGACGCTAAGAGGGTTCCGTCGGCGCCCATGGATTTTCCTTTTAAATGGGACGCGCCGCTGCCGCTTACATCCTGGGTCGCCGGCGATGAACAGGACGTCAAATATCGATTGGGAGCACGCCTGGTTCCTGACAAAGAGATTGGAGAGCGGCTGGCGACCTGCAAAGTGGGAGCGCAGACGACAATTGTCTTTTTTACGTCCGAAAGAAACCAGCAGAGACAGTAACAGGTCCCTCCGCCAGATGGTGCGTCTCAGACTATGTCCTTTCGCTGGTTCCAAGAATGCCTCTCCTGTGCATTTGGGGTGTTTCGTTCCAAGACTAAAATGTGGAACCCACACCGGGCACCAACGAAAACTGCCCATATTTGGCAGCAGACGACATTTGCCAAAGTGGTCAGTTCAGGCTTTCTTTGGGTAAGTGGAGCTTGTTGAGACGACTGAAAAAAGGCAATCAAGACTGGAGATGCTTTGTTTCTTTATTTTTAAATTTTCTTGTGTGTGGTTGTTTGTTTTGCCGTATTTCTGATTTCCAATTTCTCAATTCCAAACTTTTCCTCTGAGCTTGACTTTATAAGAACCAGACCACATTAGCTGGAAACATGAATCGTATCTGACATGCAAAGAATGTGTTAGAAGAGTGTGTTAAGTTGACTTTTTCCATGTCGTGAACTTAACAAATTAAGAGAAAGGTTAGTAGACAAGTGGTAAGTGATAAAATCGTTGCCTTAATCGTGTACTTTATATTCACACCCTCGTTCTATGATGACGTTTTTCTCACTTGTAAATAGAGAAGACACATAGGAGATAAAGGTACCGGGTAGCAATAACTGTGTTCGAAAGATCATTTATCATACATTGAACTTTAAAGCGTCATTGACTTTTTTTTCGGTTTGTTTAAGGTAATTGTTTTCAGGTTAAAATGTATTGACAGATGGGCGAAAACACGTAAATAACTTACAAACCTCTCTTCAGGGAAGAAACACTGGCAAGTCACTTTCTCTCACATACTTAAGTGTTATGTCCGTGTTTCCATGGAAACCCCTTTTCACATGTTTTCCCCCTGGTATAGGTGGTAACCATGGCAACATTTTGGGCGACAATAGGGGCCGACGTACCGAGTCACCCCTCAGGTATTGATTCTTTCATCCGGTGTGGGAGGAGGACCCGGGGGGCGCTGACGGAGGAGGGGGTGGGGCTGGACAGTGTCCAGGGGGAGAGCGACGCTTCATCCTTCACCGGTCAAGCAGGTCCACTGACCAGTGGCCGGTGACAGTCCCGTTGTGCTGGCCCACTGACCCCTGGCCCCATAATGTCCACTTGCTGGCACCCACCCCTCCTTACTGGCCGAAAAAGTGACCAGTGAGGGTTGGGGAGACATGTGAGGTCACTGGTCGGGTTGGTCGCCTTGGGAAGGTCTATCACTCCCCATGCCCCTTCCATCGTTTAACGTGTGAATCGCCAAGTCAGTGACTTGCCTTTTTTTTAATAGAATGTTTAGATATCTATAGGAACAATCTGCAAGCTGTGCCATTGTGCACTGTCATACCATTCTGCTTCAATCTCTCACTTACTTGAACTTCAGAAATGCTCACAGGGTGAAGGCAAATGCTGTCATTTATTGTCCGATTCCGAGACTCCTCGACAGTAAACAAAACAACCATGTTAAAACTCTTCAAACTCCAAGAATTGGGTCTAGTTTCTAAACTTGAAAGCCTTTCTACAATGGCGTCAAATGTTCCAGGAACAAAGGAAGTCTCCGGTGAAACCTCAGTAGCACGAGTAAATTTCTAGAAACGTGAGAAGATGACAAACATTTTGCAAGTAATGGCTACCCACAGACTGTAGGAATGCAGCCGTTTGCCTAGTCAATGTCAACCCATTATAGGGGATGCACACTCAAGGGCTTGTCAACATTTTGATCCCTGCCTTCCCCATGCTCATTTACCCCTCAACCCCCTCGTTTTTCCTGAATTCACGGACGAAATTTTTTGTGTGAAATCCTCAAAGACTGAGGCAAAACACTTCATTAGAAAGTCAATGTTTCGTAAGCTCTCATTTGCGGGAAACTTCAGGGAGTTTATCGAGCGGACGCCTTAAGGTATTTTTGAATATTTACTCGTGGCGGGAAAAAGCAGACGACAATTTGTTAATAGCTTGTCGCCGTTGGCCTGTTTACTGAGCATGCGTCATCACTCATTGTCCTTGAACGTCCTTGATTGGCGTAAAACAGACGCTGCTAAAGCCGTGTTATGTGATCTTCCTTCCGTTAAATCTCCGATCAAATTCAAATATTAATTTCACCATCTCATCTCGGACGCAAACCTTGTGGATTATGCCGTCAAATTGATTATATTGACTGAACACAAGAATCCTGACAATATTCGTTTTGAAGCGAGAGAGCAAATTACACCCGCACCATTCCTGCTCCTCAGCTTTCTCGATCTGCAGGGACCTGGTTCGTTCTTGGGGGTTAACGTACAAATATCATAGTCCTTAATAGTTAAATACTTTCTTATTCCAAAAGGTTAGACAAAATATGCATGTAGCAATTGCAAATCTAAAAAGGGGACTTTCCCTCTTCGAAATCCACTCACCAAAAAGAATCCCCCAAAAAGATACGATGAAGTCAGCAAGAAACGTTTCACACAAACTCACTATGGCCCAAAGCCGTAGCAATGCTTAGGCGACTTTAAAAATTCACGACATGGACACTCCCGGGGACAAAACGCCTCCCCAATGAGATCCCCTTGGGGACAGCCACACAGCAATCAGTGTAAATTCCCGAGGCTGCCCTCTTAAGGATTCTTTAACAGTTCTAGGTCCAGCCCTACCGGCCTGCAGCGGGTACAATAAAGACCATTCGGACAAAAGGTGATGGCCGCTAAAAGCTGTCGGAACCAGTGTAAATTTGTCCTAAAATGCCATAGGCCGCAGTGCAAATTTGACCTCGCTCGTGTCCGGCGGATGAGACGCCGGTCTGAAAGGCGCATGTCGCGACCCGCCGATACATCGGGAAATGTTTCCGCCTTTTCTCACGGTCTGAGCCCTACTTATGTACACAGACGTGTATCAGTTTCGCCTGCCAGTGCGTTCCGACTCCAGTATTACTGAACTGTTCCTCTCCGATTTCATAATGCGTGCAAAATGAACAATAAAACTGCTTTAATCGTCAATTTTCCAATCTATTCAACATGGCATACCACGAACAATTCTGATACCCATTGATTATATATAACAGAATTCTGCTTGGTTACTCTGCGCGTTTGGGTTGGTCATTATTCTGTTTGACGAAGCATTAAAGACACCTACGCATAAACAATGTTATATCCCTATAGATGGAGTTTAAACATAATATAGAGTATCATAGAATACACTTCCTCTAAGGAAGCACATTAATGAAGCAAATTGCTACAAATACAAATAGACAGCCTAGTCGTTGCGACATAAGCTTCTCCAAGGCTATACTGCACGGTACCATATTGTGGTCTAAGTGTGGGAACGGCCAGGTGAACAGGGGGCCTCTTATGGCCCCAGTTGTCAGTTACCATGGTAAATGGACGTGCGCACGGCCTGCCCACCTTGTAACATTGCCCTTTGTTGTCAGGGCTCCGTGCTGTCGGCCCACTGAGCGTGCAGGCCTGAGGAGGGGTCGGGAGAATCTCCTTATACGACCACAACATACACGTACACAGCCAAGGGTATAATCTGACCTATCAGGCGAGTCTGACACCGGATTCTTGAGGACTACCACTATACACATCTACCAACTACTTAAAAAAGGGGAGGGGGAGTCCCCTGGGACCTACCCCCTTGTTACTGAAACCTCAGGTAATCCTACAAGTTCAAGTGGACCGAGAAGATTTGTCAACTTGTTTTGTCCGGCCTATACAACAGTGGGTTTGGTTTTCAGTTCATGCACCCGTTAAGTTAAGTCGGCCTAGATTGTGCAGGTATTGAGCCTTAATCTAGGCCTAGCCGTAGGCTTGTGGCCGTAGTAACAGCTGGCTCGTGCCTTGATTGCAATTAATGATAATTATGTTAATGAATAGGATATCACATGGTGGCGGGTGGTAACTGGTTATGTTACAAGGGTATTAGCTCCTGCCGCTTACCACCAGTAAGGCTACCTTAGAACCCGGGGTTTCCGACTAGAATGGGTTGTTAGCATAAGCTTAATTGTTTCCCAAACTTGTTAGCCTGGGCTCATTCTTTTCCCCCAAGCTCTTCAAGGTTTGCTCTTAATTAGCAACTGCTTTCCACGTAACCTAATTAGTAGACCTACCCGCTTTGTTTTTGTGAAGCTGCCCATATAAGGTCTTACTTCACCAATATAATTACACTCATGCCATGCCTTCAGCATACCCAATGACGAGATATAGCTCCCTGTACTATTCTTTTTTTCTTCTTCTTCTTTTTTTGTGTGTGTAAAATTTGGTTTAGGAAAGCAAACTTTTCCGACAGTACAATCATGCCATCGTTACCATTCGAGTCCGTCAGTCTGTGCACACACAGCCATGAACGTTAACAATTACAGTGAGTCCCCAGAAGTAATTACTACTATTGTCCGACTTCACGCTTCCAAAACGATGGATAGCCTCCTGTCACGCATGTGGGCAGTATATTTCACACCGCCTCGACCAGCAATTTTCTCACTTTTTACCAGGGCCCTTTCTTACATAATCATACACTCAGTTAACTTCGGGAAGTTGCTGAACACATTGCTAGTTGTAGTCATAAAGTGTGAAGTCAAGTTACGACGCAAAAAAATGTCCTTTAAATTTGGGATTTATTACATTTAGAGGGGTCTCCCCATCGATCCTGACCCACTTAGGGGACATATACCTGAGGTAAGTAGCGGGTAGTGGTGGTTCGCCGGTACCAAAGCCCTACGGCCATATACTACTTCCCCCGATAACCGCCGAGGACGGCCGACAGCGCCCCACCCCGGTGTTATTAACTATTCACCAGCTTCTGCTTTATTATACGACTCAGACCTATCTATAAGGTCACCGGCTGTATATTTGACACACCAGACACTATGGTTTGCTAAACTGACAAAGGAGTTTATCGATGGTTCAAATGGGTGGTAATTTAATACCCTGGATGAGATGACCAATGTTATGCACCAACTCCGACGGGACTTAATAATATATTATGGTGAAATATTGAAGAAAAAAAATCTTTGCCTAATATCACGATCCTTTGCAATACTGAGAATCACATTTTCACTGGAACTATTTTCAGTTTTTCAGTATTATACAGGTCCGACTTTTAAATGAATTTCGTATATCATTTGTCATTTACACGGGCAATATACCGGAGACAAAAAAAAACTTACGTCCGGTCACCAAAATGTCAAGCAGGAGGAATGGCGACCAGGTTGGCCAAATACCAGGTGACAAGGAAGGACAAAATGGCGGCGTCCACAGGAAGGTCGGGCGGATCTACACCGGACGTCGGGGACGGATGGCATGCTCAGACCGGACATCCGGTACAATGTGTTTTCTTACGTCTTCTCGTAAAGGTGGGCAAGGGACGAAACGAGTTCTCTGGGGCTGAGGGGGGCAGCCTCGAGGAGGAAGTTTTAATGCCCTTTTTGTGTCAGTCTGGTATTGGCCCTTTGAAGAAGCCTCCATCTAATTTGTTCCATATAGTGTATATCTATATAGTGTATTGTGTATATAGAACTTCCTGGTGGTTGAAATATACGAATGATGTATTTTCTTAAATCTAACATTGCCAACTTCAGCAAACTTCTCAGGGCTGGCGTAAGCAAATTTCAAAATATCTAAGGTCGGGTAACCTTGGAATTTTAAGAAGTTTTAACCTACATTTTCCTAAGCAATTTCATATAAGCTGACGCTACGAGTCTGTACAGACCCGTGACTTAAGGGTATGATTTATTCTGTCGTTAGATGTTGACCGATTGCAGCGTCCTCTGCCTTGACCTTAATCTCTGAGATGCAGTCATTCACCAGAAATGTAAGTAATGGTCCGGTATGTAGGCTGCCCGCTGGTAGAGCGGCGTCCGTTGAGTGCTCCAGGGCCGTATCAATAATGAGTACACGGCCAGTCGCCACCCCGCCCCATCTGATAAGGGAGATAACAAATGATCAGGTGGCAGGGGGCTGGACAGCCAACCCCTCAGTACCCAGGCTGTTTTTACCTCACCTGTCCGACCAGGTAAACTCCCACGCTGACCCTTGGTCACTAAGCCTGACCTCTCCAGTAGGTCATCCCAGTGAGGGCTTATCAGGAAACCTTGCTTGGACACACAGGACAGATTAAATCCACTTAGCCCTATTTTTTGCCCTTACCTGTTATCAGTCCGCACTGGGAGGTTGTTCATCAATGAATGAGCGGACGTGGTGTTATTTATAACCCTCCTGGTGCCCCCATCCACCCTGGAGGAGATGGATGACACTCCCTGAGAGGTGTAGGAGGGGATGGGGATGTAGGACACACCTGCCCCTGCGTCCCTTTCATCACATAAAAGCCTTACAAGACACTTGATATAAGCCGGGTGTAAATAACTGTCAGGCGGCCTCTACCTGCGATCGATCAGGACTGGGGGTCGGATAGGTCGGGGAGGGGGGCAGAACGTGTCACCCACCTTTAACCACAGCTGGTCTGGGTACACCTTGGTCCTCGCCTACGCCATGGAGACTATAGACTGGAGTCTCCTTTTACACCCACCAATTTTCTGTGTGTATATCTTTTGAATACTGTCCATAAAGTGTATATATGTCCACAGACATTATTTTTATGCCAAAATATAGTGACAACGAAGTATATAAATGCCAATATTGCTAATTATAGTAAAAACTAACAAAGCAAGTTGAGGTCTTAATATAATGCACTTGTGTTTCAATTTTGCATGAATTACTTTAAAATTCCAATTTATTATTTGCTGATTTTAGACGATAACTCTGATTAGAAACAAAATATTCCACCGTTCAACACAACCACTACTTATTGATTCTAACACTTATTACCTTCGTCACATGTAATGACCCAATGAGTTATTTCTTCTGCTTGCATGTTCTTTTTGAACAGATCCTCTCAGCAAAATTCCTATACCACGTAAACCTTATACCTGGTCTCCATCTCCCCAACCCCTACCCTGACCACTACGATGTTATCTGTGGGGGACCACTAGCACTCACCAGGTGATTTATCGGGCTCGACAAACTAGTCGCCACAGGTAATTCAATAAAGGTCTCGACCCTGGAGAACGAAGGGCCTAGTCGTAGGTGACAAGGGGTCATCCAGGGCACACTCAACCCTAGCTACTATCAAATAAAGGTGCCGTGACAGTTATAACGGGTTCTAGATCGGCGTAAAAAGGGAGGAGTAAACACTTTGTATGAAGGTAATGATTAGCGTTTACAATTTCAGCAAACCAGGTACCAGTATTTATATGGCATGTTCATAGTTTCCTAATAAATTCTATAGAATATCAATTTAGAAAAAGAATGAATATTGCCTGTTGGATCTACAGCCATCTAGGGCATATTGATGGCAGAGGAATTGCCATAATACGAATATTCTAAAATTAAAAAAACATGTTTACACAAAGTTAACATTAATAAATTTCCTACATTTTACTTCTATAAACCTGTTTATTCATGAACACATACATCCCCATCATTTTCTACCACAATCTGTGCCACACTATTGAGGCGTGTGATGTTGCCATGGAAACTAATGTTTTTAGATATCAGGAACAGGTGACAGAAAAGGAGGACGGAAATGTGACCTATAGTCCATAAGTGGTTGCCTTGGTGGCGATGAGTGCTTTATTCCAGATGAGTTATCGAGAACCAAGCTTCTAATCTTCAGCTACTCAGCTAAAAGTGAGTTGCTCCGAGAAAATCTAGTCCTACTATCAGACTTCCAATGATATAATTGAATTCAGATATATTATGTATAAGCTATGACATCGTTGTGTCAAGATTAAAACCAGTATTGCATACAATATTTTCAGTATCCATACATGGTCCCTATACAATTATAACAGAGCAATAATATTATTGGAGTTTGAAATCAAGTCACAAAGGACTCACTAATACAAATACCCGTTTTCCCCTGTACAATGACATTTAATAAAATAACAAATAAACAGACATGAAAAAGATGAGTGGGCCCAATATATCATGCCGCACAAAACCACAAGATCATAGATCACATTATTTTTACAGGAAACCATGCGGCGGTCGTTGACCGAGTTTTCCCTTTTCAAACAGTGTGACTGGCCATAATGTATAATAGATTCCGACGAAGGGAAAACGTCCACTTTAATTGCCACTCCGGCCGTTGAAATAATGCACACAGCCGTGGGCACGGTCTGTGGTGACGAGGTCGGTTTGAGGCTGGGGAGGGGGGGGGGGTGCCATTCTCCGCCAAGCTTGTTTAATCCCTGCCATTGCTCCACTGCTGAGGGGGTCGAAGTTACAGAGTGGTCTGCTGGTGGTTTTTCAGGGAGGAGGACGCATCATGTTGGAGGCGATGTCTGGAGTTTCCATTATAGGCCCGGCAGGCGTCGTTTATCAAATGTCCCCAGGTCGAGCTGGCCAGTCCTCCCCGACCATACTGCCCACTGTCATTGTTAACCTCTCCCAACCAAACCAACCTGGCATCAAAGTCAGGAATCAAACCTTTCCACCATGCAGCCCCTCCCCTACTCTAGCTTCAAACACCGGCGCCTGGCTTTGATACGAATTAGCACTTAACCAATTGGGAGGATTAATGCCGAGAGAGGCGGCGGCCTTGGAGGGGGCCACGCGTGATTTGTTTGGTCTGGCCGGCCGGGTTTTGTTCCCTGGGCCGGGCGGGGCAGAGGCAGGGAAGGGCCCAATCTGCCGCTGGCTGCGGGGGAGGTGACGGTTAAAGTGGGGGGAGCTCAGGGGACAGCTGGTGGTGGTGGTGGTGCACGTACCGGTCAGGTCAAGACCAACGGTTTCCCTAGGTTTTTTTGGTTTTTTTACGAGGAGACTCGGACCGTTGGTTTCTGGGGGGGAAATCCTCATTCAGGTCTAGAAATCCAGGAACAATGAGCATGTTGAATGATATGTTTCTTGAAGTCTAGATGTCCAAGAATGGTATCTGAAACCATCATGTTTCCCACTCAATAATAAATAATTTCGGTCAGATTCAGTGTAATCCATCTCTCTGTTACTGTCAGGTACACCAGAAGTTTTAAACCCGTTCTGAAAACTGTTCTCTCTCAGTCTGACTTCGTCTCCTCTGCTTTTTGTTTGCCTCTGTCATCGAAAACCCATTTTACTGCTCAGGCTTTCTGTCCAGGTTGTTAGGTTGCATGACCTGAATTGCTGCCCTGTGTGGTTACTAATGAAGTGAGAGGCAGGCAGTTTGTTTGACCCAAAGCAATCGTGTAAAAGGGCTTTAAGTTTATATATCGACCGCTGTCCCACCACCAAACTGCTACAAGCGATTTCATCATTTAATATGCCATTATTACAATACTTTATTAAATTCATAATGATTTATCATTGAATGACTGAGAGTCAATCAAAGCTGGTTCCACATCATACCGCTTTCTCAATTAAGTCAGTATCGCTGTGACTGTAAATCTCATAAGGAAGACTGTGACGCGTACAATCCAAGTACTGCATCAAATATTTGTGAGTTAAATCACTTATTCAAATACTACATTAGATACCTGCCCATCAAACCACTTATGCCCATGGACTCAGATCTCATATTCATTTACCATTGGGAGTATGTAGGCTCAAGATTCGTTCACTTTTTTCAGCTAAATCAGATTGAGAAGGCTAATCGTCGCCGTAGGCCTTCTCCTTGCTCAATGAGATTCTCATGGCCTATTCCTCCACTGATGGCCTCTCCCCCTCACACTTTCACAATGAGATCAACCGCCTTCCCCTTTTTGTGGTCCCCTATCTGCCTCCGGTGGCGGCTCCAATCGGCTTACCCACCCCGGGCAGGTAGCAACACGGTCCTTTACTCTCAGGATCACAGACCTAAGCTGTCTCCACTGGGATTATATACTGGGGCCCTAGACGGTAAGCGTCGACAAGAGGGTTTTTTGAAATTTACCGAAGGATGTTTTTTTCAACAGAAGAGGTAGAATATCTAGTGGTGCTTGTGATGGTCATTTTCCAAAATCAATATAGAAAATCAGTTATTTTATTATGAAAAAGAACTGTTGTGTGGATAATAAAACAATTTTATTATTCTACATGAACGGCGCCCCTTGCATTAGGAGCCCTTGAAAATCTCTGCTTAGCTGTCCCAGAAAACAAGAAAACAATGTACAAGCCTCCTGTGATTATACGGTACCTTGGCTTTAGCTGATCATATACACTGAGGCCTGTGCCCTGGAGCAATAGCCCGGGAGCAATAGTCAACTAACCCCACCAGTCACCGCCGCCACTGGAAATCCACATTACCGTTCACCCTTCTCACATGGGTGATTAAAACTGTTGGTGATGATGTATGTGGCCGGTTGACCCCCTTTAGAACGGGCCTCCGTGATCAACGAAAATAATGACCAGTCACGTGATCTGCTCGTTAACGCGCGGCGTGACAGGCATGTGTGGGTGAAGGTTGGGGGTTGGGGGTAATCAGTACCCCCCCTCCCATTTCCCCCACCTACCCGTCTGTCATCCTGCGTCCTCTACACCTGACTTGACCTGACCTTACCTGACCAGGTTTGACCTGCAGTGGAAACCTTTCATAGGTAACAGATATCCGAAGTTAAACAATGAATCAAGAATCAATCTGTGAATTTAAAGTCTGAACTGATTCATTAATACCACAGTTCTGGTAGCAGGAGCATGCAGCTACAATATGACTGTCAGACATTATAGCTGCTTGAAGATAAATCTATTTGAAATGGAGATTAATGCTTGATTACTTTTGACAGTCGTCTGTAAGAAATGTATGTTTATACTGAAAGCATAACTGATAAACTAGTATGCATATAAACGCTAACAGTAGGAACGAGGAGTATTAATGGTTCTAACGGTAAAGCTGACAAGCACAGGTTATGATATGCCAATAACGTCTAGTTGAATGTGCAAGTAATCGCTCAGTCGTGCCAGTAACTATTAGTGTACGTTTAAATCAAATTCCAATTTCACCGGTGTACTCTTTCCTCATAATATTATGGGAAAGTCCGGGCCCGTGGGAACACATGTACAGCCTCTGCTAATATCAGATAGAAAAATAACACTATCAATAACTTGTGGTTAAATTGATATTGGTTCAGGCATGTTTCTATTATGAGAGTATGCAGGCGAGAGGCCGATTCTAAATACCCCAAACGACATGTCGACACGACAGGAGGCTGCTAATCTACTATGACCTTCATAATCTACTATGACCTTCATTACCTGGTCAGTTACCGGAAACACCACCAACCGGAAATGACGTCCTGATTCTGGTCACGTGTCCACTGATGGAAGAGGTGGCATTCAAGCCAGCATGGTGGGGGAGGGAGGCAGGGGGGGGGGGGGGGGGGAAGGTTCAACTTCAAGGTGGTAGTGACAGCCACTTTTTCTTATTGCATGACAGTCAATGAGTCATACATAACTTTCAAATCTAATCTAAAATATACTCACTCGTACATGTTTAATGATATATTGACCATTGGCTCTGTTAAAAATCCAATCATTCTCCTTCGAACTTTAGGCCTTTTTCTTCTAGTATATAAATATGATTAATATATTTATTTCAGTTTAAAGAGCACGGGACGTTGACAACTGGAACAATCGGTACAATTTATTCACAGGTTGTTCCGCTGCCTCTCCAGGCATACCTTGGACGCAAAAACCCCTGTTGGGAGGAGGGCGTAGGGGGGCAGCATGCTGGAGTTTTAATTTGCCGCCCAGAAGGGGTTCACAGATCGGGTTACATGGGGGAATTCCCTCTGCATGACGGCCTCCCATGTTAGGGGTGGAGGGTTCTTTTCCCTCTCAGGGTCGTCACTTTTGCCTCCAGGCGTGGTCGGCACTGCGCAGCGACTCCAATCCTTTCAACCCAAGCGACTATGCGACAATACAGTCGTGACAACAACCCATTCATTCTGTTTGGACATCAGCTTTTCAGAGTACCTCTGAGATTAACAGAGGTCGCAATACGAGCATGATACGGTTACATAAGGCGACATGCCGCTTGTGACTGCTCCTGGTTGAAATGTCTCCACAATATGCGGAGGTTGGTGATTACCTCCATTGCCCACGCCCCTTATGTCAGGACGTGCATGCCAGTGCGTGGTGGTCGTACACGCAATGGCAATTTTATCAAAGAATGATTGCCGCGTCCCACTGTAATTTTAACCGCTTTCTCACCGACAGGAAGCATCCTTTGTGAAATTTAAATAATAAAGACCTACACTTTGTTTCCATGAATAAATTGTGTTATTAACTACAGATTTCAAATGGTCCAGAAAATGAGGATTCTCCTGTAATGCTCATGTAAATAAACTTTCTCTCCCGTTAGTGCTTGGTGTAATTGGAGGTCCATTATTGTTCTTCCTTTGATTGATGAAGTTCGACTTGCACAGAAAGTTACAATAGGACCGAAATTTCTCAAAGAAAAATGTATCACTAATGAGTCTAATAGATCTACCAGTTGGGTTAAAAATTGCTGTTTCTATCAAAAGGACAATTTGATACTATTCAGAAAGGGCGCTGCTGTGTCCACAATACTCATCCCTTTCAAGCTGCAAATTACTGTTTTAAAAAAAACTCCTTTGTGTGGCTAATCACAGCTCAGAGTGCTCCTCCTGTTGATATTTGTCTTCAGTTTTCTGATGATCATCTATTCCTCAACCCTAGAGGAACCAACACTCGCTCCTCCAGCGTAATAATAAGATCAAAGGGGCCGCCCACGATGCCCGGTATCCATGGTAAACCAGGCGCCTCTAACACTATGGATCTCCAACAATGGTCCTGGATCCTCACTGCACTGCAGCCCATGTTACTAGGGGGTTCTTTGATGTGGCGATAGGTTGCCAGCCGTCTAACTTACGCTGGATGGAGAGAATGGCACTGATTGTCTTCTATTAAGTTCTGAGGTCTTTGATTGAGGAGTTGGTCGAAAGCCAGATGTGGCTTTTCTCATGTGTATGGTAGGATATGAGTCAATAACATGTATACACAATGGGATTTGTTTTTCTGCACTGGAGTTATTACGTGAAACATGTATGTACAATCATCGTTTTTGATGTGTATCTGTAACTCATTGATTGCATGAAAAATGTATGCATAGACAACAAGACATGATCATTTTTAAGTAATCGTTTTGAATTATCAATTTATAATTAGAATGAAATTACAAAGCAAAGCAACAGACGTATTAATTACTGTCTGTCGTTGGTAATTTGCCCGTGCCATGCAATAAAACTAGTCCGAATGTTATTGTTATATACATGTATCAACAGGTGTCTATTAATGATTTTTTAAATCTGTTACTGAATTAACATAATACCTGTCAAATCATAATAGTCCATTCATTATTAAAGTTTTGGTCAATGTGAAACAGTGAATGATTCTTTTTTTTCATATACTGCTTGTCCTACGCCAATTCATGCTAAAATATCGAGGTAACTGATACTTGTTGTGGTCAAGGGCCTGGCCGATGGTCAGTTGGGAGGTGGGGAGGCAGGCAGGTCGGGTGTTAGACGGTCGATGACCAGTAGTTATTAGTCACCTCCTGCCTCCTCCCCCGGCCCAGTCACTGCCCGGAGGTCTTATTGCTGCAGGCTAGACGCTATACTATGAGCATGTGGACAAATCGGACAATACCTCGATGGTGACCCGACGCCAATGCGGTCACTGTGCTATAAGCTGCATGGCGCCTCCGACCAGACGTAATATAGAACTCAGTAGGCGTGTTTAATATAATATCCAAAGATTTGATATTGGCACCAATTTTGTCTGGCTTATTTTTACCGAAATATCGATACAGTTTATCAAAAATTAATTAAAAATTGTTTGCATATTTTCTTCTAACAACATATATCTTATTCAACAAAGCTGTCTTTTGCCTTATGAGAAGCTGTACTGGAACTGTTTTCTATACTACACTGTATGAAATCTTTGAGGAAGTGGGGTAAGAAAACTGCCAGGAAATGGTTTTACACTCTTAAAATGTTATGTTAAATGCCGTCGGGATTTTTGCATAAAATTATGTAAATCAGCATTTGGCCGGAATAACGAGTTGAATTCACGACATTGGAAAGAGATGTTGATGGGTTTGGGATGTAAAACACGGAACTGATCCACATCAACACGGCCCCAATTTAAGTCCGAGTGGACCTAAAACACGGAATCTCCGGGCGTTTTTCCTTGGGGGCCTTGACGAATGGGCACCCCCTTTTATTGGCGAAGACTGAAGAGGGTGTGGTTGTTTTTTTAGAACTGTAATGAGGAATTTTCATCCTCATCTGTATCAACAACACGCCCCAGACTTTGTCTTTCCGCCGCTGTAGAGGGGAAAACAAACGATGTTATAATGTGCCTGGGGTGGGGGGTGGGGAGGTGGGGAGGTGGGGAAGGGGGAAGGGGAGGGGGTGATGATTGGTGTGTAGTCAGGCTGGTGCATTCTGACAGCTGGACAAAAAGACAAAACTAAGAAACCGCATTAAAGTCAATATTTGCCTGGGAAGATCCGAAGTTATTCCAACAGAAGCGTAGCATTCACCCTTCTCTGCTTGAGTGCAATCATTACATTTCACTTAGTAACAATGTAATGTCTATGCCTGGACGACTATGACTGTACTATGCCTTAAGATGCTGTGCAGTCTATCCAACCTAAATTAATTTCCCCATGTCGGACATGGGAAAGAGAAAAGTGTTAAATAGCTGACATGAGAAGGGTATGTCTGGATGTCCGACGTTACTGGTTAACACAGAGCACGCCCAAAAGCAATAAAAATAAAAGGCATTCTGAATTGTTTTCTGTCAAACATAATTACCAAATACAGTAATGTAATAAGCCAAAAAAACGATAAGAAATAGAAAAACCACTTAGTTTGATCACTATTTCAAACTTAGTCAACCCTTTTCCTATCACCCCACCTGTTATGTGCCCTGTGTACTCACCGTGTACACACACTTAATACCCGTAGTAAACTTCTCACCACGCTTGTTACCCCATCTTCTCAACGTGGCTTCATCGACAAAAACAGGCGCCCAAAAACTACCTGACACTGCTTGGCCTCTGGATAGCAGGGCCACATAAAAACAGGCCGAAAAGAAGGAGAGCGCCCTAAAAAACGCTGATCTCTTCCAGCTGTTTGCTGAGTGGTTGCCCCGGTCGTTACTCCAACGTGAAGACGGTTTAACCCTTTTTATACGCTATGCAGAGAATACATTCCACACTTTCCCTATAGTAGTAGACTTGTGATACAAAACATATGTGAGAATGTGGGCTAGGTTATAAAGTCCATTCTAATGATTTTGATATGTGAGGATGGCAGATTTTTGTCCCATTTTATTTTGCCTTATTTCTGCATGTATTTGTATGGATAGAAGGGACTGCAGTGGTTGTGGTAGGGAAGGGCTAACGGCCGTGAATGCCTCAGTGATGAGGTGCCCCCACATTCCCCACCCTCTGGCACTAACCCCCCCCCCCCCTCCCCCACCTTCACCCCCTCTGACCCCACGACCTCTCCCAGCCTCCGTAGTTGATGTGTCATGCTGTCTCGCAGCTGGCAACTGTTTCGTCCCTATGGCAACCTTGTCATGACAACCTTGCACTCTGCTCCTTTCCCCTCTGTTACTAAGGCTACCCTGTAGATGAACACCCAGAAGCGGTAACTGAACGTGAAGCACACTTCTAATAGGGCAATGTGCACTTACAAGTAATCCATTAAAAAGTGGTCAATCCAGCTGCATTGCAAATTTGCAGAGCAACCTGAATTTGTGAAAGAAAATTAAGAATAAACACATATTCAGACAGATAAATAACTGAATAAATCAGAAATAAACAAAAAAAACTACGCGGGGACCTGCAATATTAAAAATCCTGTGCGCTGATAGTACGAAGCCCTGGCTGTGCGCCTGTGGCTAGGCGCCGTGCCCCGATAAGGCACTGTGACAAACCGGGCTTTTCTGTTCTCCTTATCGTTGTTCAACATCGGGACTCAGGCTCCAGTACCACTGCAGCGCGATCTTTAATGAGAATCTTCCAAGCAACCAACCCACGCCTAGAAGTACTTTATGGCCAAAGCTCCGACTGCCTCTCACAATAATGAAATCTAGAAGGCAGCAATGACTCAGCAACTCACTACAGGCCTCTCAACGGCTGCCGTTAACGTGCGTTTTATGGGTTCCTTAATTTAGAATGCAAGAAAGTGTAATAAAATGAATCTGGGTCGCCTTGTCCAGCAAGTCTTTTTTTAGTAGATGGGTGTTTCCAGAAACGTGATTGAATGCGGGAGTCTGCCAAATACAAGTGTATTACCCCCTAAAGTAGTCTTCAAAATACCCACCTTTCCAAAACATGTTATTTTCAGGTGCAAAAATAATCGACCTCAAATCAGGAAAAAGGAGGCAGTAAATACCTGAGATAACTGGGCATGCTAAAAGAAACACTGTGGAGGAGGAACAGATAAAATGGGAAACGAGTCTTTTCTGCTCGTTTTATCTCGGTTTTAACGCTATTTTTTCCACATTGATCAGAACAGAAATCCCGTCGCATTTTCTGAGCGACACAAAGAAAACCAGTTGCTCAGCGCGGACTGGGAGTAGGAGCGGGGAAAGAGGGGATATTTTTTTCTTTCTTTCTTCACAAAAATTATCCTGATTAGCGTCTCGCCTGCACAATGGCACGTTCGGTCCTGCTGGGACAAATGTTGACCACGGGGAGCCGTGAGTTTGATCTCAGCTACCTGGGCGTGCGCCGCTTCTATTTTAAGGTTCGATTGGGGGCGGGCGGTGGGGGTGTTACTAGGGACTAACCAGACACAATATCTGTGCGTGCACTTGACGCCTCGGCCACAGGTGATAAGGGCGGCGGGCTCGGCTGGGGGGATCGGGTTAGCCGGCCTTATCAGACCTGTATCAGTGTCTACCGCCCGCCAACACCCACTCCTCCGACACAGGTGGTTTCCCCACGAGGCAGTGTGATCTCCTTTTAGTAGTTAAATGCATTATTGAAGGCAAAATTGATCAACTCTCGCTTCTTCCAAATTGAGAAGCTATCGGTTGAAATCCCCACAGCATTACACTGCATTGTATTACACTTGAATAATGCTTAGAGATATATTAGGGCTGTTACATGCATTGATCGTTGGGCATATCAGTGACTAACAAAATCTTTTATCATGACTGAATCTACTGACTTGGGTCATGAGCAAGTGCTCTGAATGTCATCTTGCCAAAGCTGCAGATATACCAGACGTATTCAGGTGCAAGGGGGACTCTCGGTTGGAAAGTTATTTCGCCGGCATGTGTAATCTAGATTTTTTTTCAAGAATTATTTGCCACGACTTTTTAAGTCACAATTTTACTTTTATCAAGCATGTGAGTTATTTCTACAGTAAATAGGGTAGGATGGAAATAAAGCAATCACACACCAAAAAAACATTCTGGATAAACGGCTTTTGTTGGGGGAATGGACATATTGTGTCAACAAGGCGAGAGTAGCACAATGTGTGTAATTGATTGGCTTTTGGCACCGTGTGGCAGGCGGCGGGGGTACGGGTAGGTGGGTACGTATGCTTGGTGGGGGCTGGTTGGGGGTGTGCTTGTAGGGCTATGGCGGCAGTGCAGATGGTTTGCCGGCAG
Organism: Lepidonotus clava; assembly: GCA_936440205.1. Taxonomy (NCBI): domain Eukaryota; kingdom Metazoa; phylum Annelida; class Polychaeta; order Phyllodocida; family Polynoidae; genus Lepidonotus; species Lepidonotus clava. Next base: position 29,314,810 of record OW387140.1, read on the forward strand.
CCATGCAGGTTAATAACACATGATGCAGACAGATTAGTGATAACATGGCATTCAACCATACAAACAGTCTAAAAACGGGAAAGGTGGTAGAGGAATCTAAATAAAAAACGCCAGTCATGCCTCTGAAACAATTCGGTGCCTTTTCCTTCTAGGAGGTACAATAGAGAAAGCACCCAGTGGGTAAATCAACCCCCCCCCCCCCCTACGATCATTTCGACAACTAACACAACCTACTTTGGAGTGCGTATATATAAGGTGAAGCTCTAATGGATAGCGTCTGGTATTTTGAATATGGGAAAAACATTTTCTTGCTTTTATCGTATTTGAATTTATGAAGCCATGTCTGCAGAGAATGATGTGGGTGTGCCTCGACCGACTGCCTCCTAAATCCGCACTGGGCTCACATGATCTAACCGTGGGGGTTCTTTGTGTCTGCGCCGGGTCGATCCGCCATGATTACTAGGTCCTAGAGAGCCCCAGCCGGCTGAGGGGGTTAAGAGACGGCTGAAGGCTGATCCACGGCACGGTCTGTATGAGTCACAGCCACCACCGGCCCGCCGTAGACTGAAAACATGTCCTCTATTGATCTCCCATACCAAGGGAAATAACCCACTCTAAAACACTGGGTCCCTTATGGCATTGGTTGCTTCCTAGACTTCATGAAAATGCCCACTTCTTTCAAGAATAAGTTTTGCATACCAGCATGTGTCAGCATCTTATAAAGATGTGGATTCTAGAAGAATACAGATTTATGTTAAAAATATGGTATCTAAAGTTTGTAATCAAAGAAATACATAGTGAATATACGATCAGTATGTAGTTCAAATGGTCACGATGCCTACAACATAATTCTTTCATCTTTTTTTCGCCTTCAATATAGTAGGCGTCAAACAGTCTAGTTGATCAATATTGGCAAAATCCAGCTTAGGACTGGAGGGAAACATATCTGGTATACATTACGTCGGATTACTGGGTCTATATCCCCCAGAAAGCTTGTCTAACCTTTTCCGAGGCGATTATGATCTTGCCACAGGCCTACCAGCACGTGTGACCTAATAAACCGTCCACACGTTTAGTCCCTACTTTAAACAATACGCCTCCAAAATACAAACTGAGCACTCATAAATCATACATCGAAAAAAATATTTTGTTGTCACTTACAGTGGATTATTGACCTGTTATTGATATATGAGAGGAGTTAGATTGTTACACAATGACAGTTGGGATATTATCTGTAATACACTTGATGACTGCAATGGGTATCGGGGTGAAAGTCTAGTGACCCAGGAATTAAATATAGGATCACGAGCCATTTGACACAGTCACCGAGAGAGCGTGAAAAGAGATAGGCTGGTCCAGAGTCCAGATGAGGAGGTGGGGATATCCAGCTAGTTTGGAGGACATCTTGGATGTAGCGCATTATTTACTGGATGGGTCATAGAGATTAACTTGATCCCCTTCATGTCCTGTACATTGCGCGTGGTAATCTCTCTATATTGGATAATCCGGTCGCATCATGACAACAGCTTGCGGCCAATCCACATTTATTACTGGTTCTGGCAAGGGTTCATGCACGTTCACATACTTCTACCACGAAATATTAAATTGTTGTTCCACTAGTGATTTAGGGTCAAATTAGATTATGTTTTCCGTCAATGTTATTTGAACAACTGCTGATTTGTTCAACACTTTCTTTTATCCTTCTGGCCTTTTAAAAAAACAATAGGCCTAATGATTATTGCTGTATACTGTTGGCTACAAAGAATGAGTGCATCATATTGCTAGTGACCCTTTCATTAAATAAGTCACAGGACTGGGAATCTGTTCATCACACCTAACAATATAACAGAGACTATAGACATGAACACAACTCCCATGAAATAAAGACGACGACAGAATAGCATTCTTTTTTCTATGCCATTCATATTACTTTTAGTGATTCAAATGAATTGTTGATGAATAACTTTGGAATCACAAACCATCTTATAAACTGTAGATATGAAACCTGCAATAGCAACATTCAAAATGTAATTTGCTGTGGTAACTAACCAACACGAAAACCAACTGAAATTTGAAATTAATCCTTGACAAAAATGTATTTACCTGCTCGATCATCCTCGCGAGTGATGATGACGGTAAAGTTCAAGTCCTCTTGCTTCTCGTAGTCCAGTCGCTCGTTGTCCTTGAGTTTCACAGCTCCATTGTAGCGGTTGATGTCCAACTTGGCTGGGGCAGGGGGCTGGAAGGCGAACCGCTCGTACCTCTCGTTCTCAGACAAGCGAATGAGTACTCCAACCATGCTTTCTGGGACCTCGAACTCCTTGGTGGGCAACACTTTGGTGTCCCTTTTTTGGCGGGAGTGGCTGTGCTGCAGGTGTGGTTCCAGGGACTGGAAGAGCAAAGGGCTGCCCTTTTGGTGAATGTTTTCCACTTCAATGAGAACAGTCACAGGCTCACTTTGCTGGCCACTCGGGTCCTCTGCGTACACAACCAACTCGTAACTTTGACCCTCCAAATGCTTTCGAGACTTGAGAATTATGTTTCCCTTTTGGGGGTCGATTTTGAAGAGCTCATGGGGATGCATGATGTATTTTATTTTGCCATCGTCAGGGTCCACTGCTTTGACGTGGACCACTGTGGCAAGGGCTGGGAAATCATCACTGATTGTAGTGAAATATCTCGACTTTTCAAACCTGGGAATGTTATCGTTTTCATCTCCAATTACTATGGTCACCCTGGCATAGGCCGGTTCCTCAGAATGGTCATCTGCCTCAGCCTTTATTGTCAAAATGTATTTATCTTTTTGTTCTCTATCCAGGGATTTTCGGGTGACAATTTGGACATGAGTTATCTCATTCACAACCATTTCTTTCAGCCCAAAGGCATCCTTAGTACCAGTGGAGATAGAATAGATAATCTTTTTGAATGGTTCATTCTTTATGGCGGCAAAAATATCCTCCAGGCCTTTGATGGGGGAGTTGGCAGGTCTGTTTTCCATGACAAACCCACTGTAGGCATTTTCTGGGAAAACCAGCATTTGGTTGCCATCCTGGATCTCCACATGCACAGCCTCTTGCCATTTCTCGGAGGCCAGGGTATTGTCGATGACAAGAGAAAGTTTGCTCCCTACCAAATCTGAGATGTCAGAGCTGGTGATCAAGTCGCCATAGGAGGAGACAGTGAAGAAGCGACTGACATCTTTCCTGGTGGCACTGTCTACGGAAAACTGCTGTCCCCAGTAAGTGAGGGAGGTGACAATGTATCCTGGCTGGGCATTGCTGGGTATGAGGGCACGCCTAATCATCAAGCCATGACAACAGGAATGCAGCACACACCCCAGCATGAACAGACGCATGGCCGTCGCCATCTTTAAACGAGCCTCCATCCAGGGAAGCTGCAGCAGCAGCAGCAGCCCAGAAGAAAATATTGACAAGATGAGAGATGCAGCAGCCACGCAGCTCACATAAGCCTCATAGGCTATAGATCCATTACTAGTATCCTTACGTACCTACTCGTGTGTTCACACCCTACTGGTAGTTGGTTTTCCATCCAAATACTCACACACAGCGGCCGATTGCTCAGTGACAGCCGGTCTCCATTCACAACCACTCCACGGCGTCCACTCCACTGGGGGCCGCCAGCAAGAGCGCCAACAGCCGGGCTGGCCAATCAAACACCGATAACCGCAAATATCCAATGACCGTATTAGTCAAGTACTCCAAGAATGGGTCGTCACTGCTCACACATGCTGTCCAGTACTGCTAGGAATCCATGCTCATGATATTCTGGTGCTCACATTGTGTTCTTTCTCCTCACACCAGCGGGTTTGTCCCAATGTTTGGGTCGACTGAACCACGATCCATCGCACCGCTCTCCCCGCCGAGCCCGCTGCCCAACCAGCGGCGTCACGTCACTCTCCGTTCGGGCAAGAGGGATTTACCGGAATGGTATTTTTACCAAAAAGGAAAATAAAAATAACCGAATTTGTTTCGATTTTTAAAAAATATCTCACAACCAACTTATTATTCTAGAAGTTTTGGTAAATAAAAAATAGCAAAATAAATTTATTTTACAGCTATTTTTGTCCTCAAAATAATCATTTAATTCACTGTAGGCTCTAGGCCTAAATAAAATATTCTAAAATAGATTTTGGTAATGTCCTTATGGAACATAAAACTGTGAAAATATAGAAATATAAATTCTATCAAAATAACAACAATCTATGTCCATTCGAAAGTCTACCGAAGTCGGCTAGCCGCTTTTACCAAAACTGTTTCAAAGATCGAGAATGGTATGATTTCGCACTTCAACTGGTTTTGGTTAGTAGCTTTATTTGGCCTGCAAATGAAAGAAGCGCTACTCCTCCCCTGCCCTGGTAATGCCTCTGATCAGTAATGTATGTTTCTTTTACAGCACAGCCACTCTAGATTAAATAATTTTCTTTCGATCAACTCGTAATAATATACCTGATTCAGCATATAAATTAACCTGTTTGCATTTGTAGGGAATAGTTAGCTTGTTTGATGTTTTCCAGAGTAGTCGATTGGTAGCTGTCCAGAGGGAGGGAAAATGATTGATTCAACAGCAGTCGCTTGGTTTATAGTTCTCTTTGCTGACGACAGGTGCGTGTAGTGAAGAGCTGCTGAGGTTGGCGGTGGCGTCACCTAGTATTAACTTAGGTAACCATGAGTCTCTACCGGATAACAATGTACATGAGATAGAATCTAGTCGTAGCACTTAGAAAGTACATTTACAGGGATGTAAATGTTCAGATTTTTGTCTGATATTTTTTGACATCATCGCCTCAGATAATAATTTTCAAAATCAATATCGAACATCACGTTTTAGGGCCCCCCCTGTCTAACATTTTAAGATTAGTTCAATAAATTGTTCAGAGCCGGAGGTTTCAGACTTTTACATCAATCCTGACGGTACATCCCTGAACGTAGGTAGGGGGAATTCGGGTAATTTTACCTGAAATTAGACTTGTACAACAGAGGTTCGTATTAGGGCTACTGATCTAAATTAATTGGCAAATAGGAACAAAAGAAAATCCTTGACCCTAACAGAAAAAGTCAGCAATAATAATTTATCATACCAATGCAAATGTATAGGCGGAGAATGTGCTAATTTTTAAGGGTTACCAGGAACGGTGAGCCCCCCCCCCCCCCCCGATGAGTGTATAGAGTGGCAATTGTATTTTCTTTTCATCTAATAGCATTCCCATATATCAAATACCTCAAAATATGCACTTTTGCTTTCATCTAATACCATTCACGTATAATATCAAATACCTGTAAATACCCCTTTTTTGTATGTTTTTCTAATAGTGTAAATACAAAATACAAAATATAACATACTTGATATGAAATACTTAATATCATTCATAAAAGTTATCACCATCAAACTACATCCTAAATAGCAAATACAAAATGCTTCCAATTCCTATAGGCCTAATTATTTACATTAGCATATTGCCGAAACCCAAATACCAAATACCAAATACCATATACACAAGTCTTCAATTCACATTAAGTAATTCCCTTTATCCATCACTTATATAACAGAAACCTAAAACCTAAATACAAAATGCAATATCACCTTTTTTAATGGTTAAACAATTATTCATTGGAAACATTTACAGTATATATGCCAAACAAAATACTGATTGGTCACACCCAGAGGCATTTCCAATTACCTAGGAAAGCCATTATAGGGGACTCGGTGTCAGAGAGTGCAAGTACAGACCATTTTTTCTAGCCATCTGATTGGTCGCGAGGTGGTCACGTGACGCCGAGTTAGCCAAAATCTGACCTTTATAACCTCTCCCCAAAACGAAATACTAAATACCAAATACCAAATACTAAATACTAAATGGCAAATACTAAATACTAAATGGCACAAACCAATTACCCAGGAAAGCCAAAGGTATACTTGCATTTACTTCACAGGAAAAGGGTTTTGGTATTTAGTATTTAGTATTTGCTATTTAGTATTTGCTATTTAGTATTTGCTATTTGCTATTTTGGTTTTGGGATAATTTATTAAATGAAATGCAAACATGACAACTTTGGGTATTGTCAATATGATACTTATGTTTTACCACTTTCAATAAAGCTTTGTGCATTTAGGATATGATATTTGATATATTTCTTTAGTGATACTTAATTATAATGAATTCATAGTGAGTAAAGGTAGATTTAGAGCAATTTAGATCTTCTTAATACTTTATGGTGGCTTTGGAGCAAATCAAAATACAATTGCCACTCTATACACGCATCCCCCCCCCCCCCGTCCAACGCCCTCTAATTTTTGCCTTTTTTATTTTTTATTTTGTTTTATTTTGTTTCATTTTTTATTTTCTTTTTGAAATGTAAAATTCTTGCTCCCGGGCAGGGCGCCTCAAATCTTCATATTCGAACGCCCATTCTTTTTTTTAAATATCTGGATCCGCCACCAGTTACTACTATTATTTATTGATGTCCGCATGCATGATATTAGGCCTACCGTCTTATCTTAAGCATTTATCAAGTATCTACGTGAAATAAGAACCTTGTATTTGTCTCATTTGACGTGCCATTATTTCTATGGGAGAAAATTCACATGGTCATCGTTTTAACAGATAATGATGATATGTACCAATATTTTAATGCCATTCTTAACTTATGTTATTGTTATTTCACTAGCTCTTTTGGTAACTCACATTAACTAGGCCTACTGTCTTTGTTCCAGATGTTAATTACTCTTATTTGAAGGGAGGGGCCAGTGAATATAAAATGATACTATTTTCATGTTCCTTACCTGCTTACTGTCCAGGTATAGCGCTCATACCAATTTTTATATCAATAACTATATAATAGTTTCTATTTTATGTGTAGTTTTCTAACTATTAAGGACGGGTTCCTGAATACACCTGGAGCACCTTGCACAGTGCACCTGTCTGTGTGTGACGTCACAAACAGATGGGATACAATTTTAAAAATGCAGAAAGTACAATCTAGTTATCCTTAAACCATAGAACAAACTTGTTTGTGGCATAAATTTGCATTCAAAATGTATTTTTAAAAAACTATAATTTCAAAATTTGAAAATAATTTCTTTTTTTGTGTGACTTCATACACAGACTTGTGCTTTACTTAGGATTAGAGGAATTTTGATTTTTGATTAACCCTTTGCTGACGGCATAATGCCATTAGGGAGAATTCGGGTTTTGCCAAAGAAAAACGGATTTTGTAAAAGAAAAAGGGTATGAGAGTTTTTCATTCTAGAATTTTGATTTTTTCACTTTCATTCGACAATAAAGTCTCATACCATAATACAGTCCATTATCACAGGATTTAGAAAATATGTTTTCTAAAACTCTCCCCCAACAAAGGTCATAAAACTGCCATTTTTGAGAGTTATTTATGGTTTCATTTGTCAATAAATCGCCAAAAATACAAGTTATTATAGAATGATTACCTATATTATTGTTGTGATACATACGCTATACTGCAATACATTAATTTCAGACTTTTTTGATAGCATTGATGAAGAAACCAATAAAATACAGAGTAAAATTCCTAAAATTGGTAACCTCATGGGTGGCCATCTTGAATTTGCATAAATCAGTAAATATGTCTAATTTGTGAACATTTTTCAGGAGAGAGAGAGGGGTCAATTATTTTGAAATAACCCAAAGAAAAGAGATGTCAAATTGGCTTAAGCTTACAATATTATGTAAATCTGTGAAAGTGTTGTGCAAGTTTAGATTAATTATAAAGAAAAGAATATAATTTGAATTATCAAACAGCTATTTGATCCTAAATATTATTAATGGGTGAATAAAGGTGGCCTCATTTATGATATGCCATATTTTCCAGATATACCACCCATCAAAGGGCCACAAAATTAATATTGAAGTATTCATGAGCAAAATAAATCTCATTATAGTGAACTATTGTTAATGTTTGATTTAAGACTGCGTAAGATTCGTGTATATCCAAGTCTTCATGAGTTGCTTTCCAGAATGTCTGAGTAATTCAGACTGCGTTTAAAGTTTGTCCATTCACTTCCCAATAGTTCAAAAGAAATGAACGATGAGGGAGTTTCGTAATATGAAAGGGTTTTTATTCAATAAACATCTCATCCCGAGTCAAAGCCACCATGTATAAGTCTTCATCAGTCCACCTCCCGTCTCCTATAAGCAATCAACCACATTTAGAACACGAGTTGCTCCAACACCTTCTAGACCATTCTGGTATTCAGCTCTAACACAATCCTATGTCCGAGGTAGTGGATAATGGTAAACTCCAATCTGTTACACGGAGTCGATGTATTTACTCCAGGTATAACTCCTTGGTTAGACATGTTTCTTCTAACCAACTAACTCACAAGCTGCTCACTAACTGCTCGCTCCCTACCTTGCAACGCCTTTTATACTGGTTAACAGGTGGCGCTAGGAGCGTAAAATGTCTCCTCTAAGAGTAGACTAGAAGTAGACTTGCTAAGCCTGATCCGTGTTGGATTATATATCATAACAATGTATTAAAAGTACTAAGCCATTAGTACATTCGACGGCGGTCAGGTGTTTGAGTTTAAGGAGGTGGACGACATAGCTCAAACCAAATGAATATAATGAGCTCCCAATTTTGATGATTGGATATATTTGTTAAACCATGGTGGGGTGGCCTTGACTCTCGTGGTACATTCAACACAGTATCAATAGATTTGTAGATCCGGTTTCAACACAAATTCACAGTGAAATTATTCATTGAGTTGATGTCCACATTTTGAAGCTCCAAGTTAGCAGAACTTGTTCATAAAATGACAAGGTAATTGTTAAAAATTGATAACATGATTAGTTGGATAACAACGTAGATGATGACATAATCATGGTTACAAAATGACAAAGTCAACTTTAGAGGATGAAGTATTCGTCATCTTTAGGTATTCACTTAGTACATGCCTTGTACATTAAAGTCAGTTCTCAGCATTGTTAGCTGATTTTAAGATTCAAAGATTGCGACACCCGTGCATAAGGTGACAAATTCAGTTTTGACTTAGTACGCGCATGTACAGTTTCTGATATTTATGATTTGTAACACAAGTTAACAGAACTCAACATATATACAGTGTAGGGTTGTCTTAAACTTCTAAGAGTAACAAGTGTACATCAAATCCAATTTTCAGAACAAATTAACACAACATAAATCAATTCAGAGAATTCGGACATTTTGAACGAACGACTTTCATGATACAATGCGTGTCGAATTTCAATCAAATTTCAACCAGAACAACATTATTTACAATAAATACAAGGTCTCTGTATCAGGTTTAGTAATACCGAGCAGTTGGAACCAGAAAATACCACCATTCCCGTCACGCGTCCGCCAGCTATACTTAGTACACGTGTACTTAGCGGGACGCTTGACTGGAGTTCCCCCCCAAGGTTTGACCTCGATTTGGATCCTTCGGGCGCAAAGCGCCCGGATGGCAAATTTCTGCTTCGATCAAACTTTCAAGTTTGATTGTTCGACCTGATATTTTGGGCCGATATGAATTAATTCTGGCGCTTGATTACGTTGGTTGGGGACCTAAACTTTAGTTTAGCATAGATTTTATAGGAAATTATTCGATGCTTTGATCATGCTAGCCGATTTCAGAATTTGGATCTTTTGGATCAAAAAGGGGTTTTCCAAATTAGCCTCGTTTTGACGTCATTTTAATCAGTGTCGCTCATCTTTTTGGTCGGAGAGGACGTACTTTTTCACTTTGTCTCGCCCTTTTATCTTTTTCACTCTCTTTTAACAATGGCCCGGGTCGCAGTTTTCTGCAGTCAAAGGGAGAGCGGGATCGAGGATTACAACGACCTGATCATCGGGGATACAGCCCACAGTGTGACCGTGGTGGAGTGCGTCGACGCCGGGACAGCCGATTTAGCCGGGGCGGCTTTCGCGCACCACAGCGTGTGGCCTGACGACCTGTTAGTGGTCGTGGTCAATCTCCTGGACATTTTACGATGGGACGCGGAGCTGGAGTTATACATTCCCCTCTTCTCCTCCACCACGGCCGCGGTTACCTTTTACGGTGAAACGCTTAACAGAGCCTTTCTCAACCTGCGTAGCCACCCCGCCCCCGCCACCGTGATGTTTACCACCGTGACGGGCATCAACACGGAGTCTTGGGATTTGACGTGCGAGGACGCGCATTTCCAACGATGGATGAACCACCTGGTGCCCCGGATCAACCGGGAGGTTCGCCACGCCAACCGCTGGTTCGGCGTACCAACAGCCGACCTGGGTCATCGCCTCCACACCACGCGTCAGACTGCAGACGGGGCCTTCACCGTCCACGACTACCGAGAGTTCGTGGACGGTTTCATGCCGACCCACCGACAGCTTCGACGGTGGGCGCGCGCCCTGGGCCGGCTCCTTCGCCAGCTCCCAATGGCTCCCCTCTAGACCACCCCCTTCTCCCCTGTACATACCGATTTCCTGCGGTGATTAGTGGGTCTTAATTCCCGGTTAGTGATTGAACCATAAACATTATTTTTAACAATCATCAAGTGTTCATCGGATCCAATTCCCGGCCAGTGATCGGACCACCAATGACTAGATGTATTTTCTTTGTGGCTGTTTTTGCCGGACTGTTCGGGGCGACTCGTCGGAGCCGTTTGGGGTTTCTCCTGCCGTTGCCGGGCGTCGTCCCCCTCGTCTCCTCGCCCGCCACCGGGTGCCTTCCCCTCGTCGAGTTGGTCCAAGCCCCGACCGCTCCGAGACCGGGTAAGTTCAGTCTTCCTTTTCCCACCGTTTCTTGCATGTTAGGCAGGCTACTAATCGTAGTTTTAAGGAGATTGTTGGTCAGGAGTTAGTCAGTAGTTTTCTTAGCTCGCCCTCACGTGGTTGAATTCCGGAAGCTGATGTCACTCCCGGAACCAGAAACTGTGTTTCGCTGGTAATTTTAGTAACGGGTAGCGTGGGTGGCCACCTAGTGTTTACTTTTGGTTCCAAGATGGTGGACGCGGGCTGAGAACTAGGATCTTGCGTACTAAACTTATTATCTTTTCCAGGTCCCGCGGTATGTTAGGGTGATGTAAATGAAGCAATGTGACACGGTTGGCACTGAAAAAGCGTCAGGCTGTATAATTTTAGTGGGCGGATTGTTTAGACTAATATGATCAAGCATTTTACTTCGCGCGTGGTTGGGCGATATTAGGGGGTTTTCTGACTAGCGGTTTGTTGACATTACCGATCTAAGTAGGTTTTCTGGAGTGTGGGTAATTCGTATCGTATTGTTATTATTTGATACTATTAACTGTTGGGGACTGACACTGCACATGATAATCAGGTATGGGTGGCCAGAGATTCTGGTCTGAGAGTTACAACATAAGATTTGCTGTAACAGGATTCTTTGTTTAGTCGTTATACGTACAGAACATGAGTGTAAATGTCTACATTGGAAACAATTCACATGGGGTGCCCTAGGTAACAAGCGCTTCCCAGGGTGTTCACCCTGGTAAGTTTTAGGTGTAGTGGCTGACCAAGTATTTTGGTCCAAACTTCCCAACATTAGATTGGCTGTGACAGAATTCTTTGATGAGTCGTCCCCCTTACAGAGTACTGGTAAGATTGACGTGTCGGCCACGTAAGGCGACACTACAGGTGGAGCCGTCCAACGAGCTGTTGGCGACTCCAAGGTAAGTTTGAGATGTAGTGGCGAAGGCCACAGATACCCATCCCATGTTTTAGTCTAACAGCAAGACTTCGTCAGTGTCATCGTGTTAGAATAAGTGTTAGAGTGAGTATTATTATCAAAGTCGTCTCGAAGAGGAAAAAATACTACTGTGAGGAGTCCGAGATGAAGTCTCTAAGACACTGAATAAATTCTCAGATGAAGATTCTGTATGAATGTAATGAAAGAAGGAATGGTATCCTTATTAAGAGTTAGAAAGGCACCAACATCACAAAGGTTATCAAGCGTCCCTTGCAGAGATACATGTGTGTACACTGTGGCAGCTCGTGCGTTCATAGATCGGGCCAAAGTGGGCACCGTTCCACTGAATACAGAACCACGCTTATCAGCGCCTGAGGTTTCCAAACACCTCAGATAGTGATATCTTTGCGATGAATGCGTGAAAGCCTGTACCCACAGGTTGGAGTTGAGCCATCATAAGAACATCCACCTACAAAGGTTTCATGAATGCCCGAGATGTGAGGCAAAACCGTCCCGCTCAGATTCCCAAACGACCTCATGGGGAGATAAGAATAATGATAGGGGTTGGATCCCTGGTGATTTACCTTAAGAGGTCACAAGGTTCAGTACTCTTGATAACACTCTTTCTGTACAGTGTGATCGAATAATTACCCAACACACTCCAAAGATTTATACGCAAACAATTTAACACCCCCTTCAAGGGTGACAACTGTTCTAACATATTTGACTCCATTTTATGAAGCGTTCGCTTTAAAAACCCAGTTTTGTTCTTATTGATTGATTTTGTTACGACAAAATCCCTTCTCTTTCTGCTAGTTATAGGTGGTAGCTCGGTGTTCACCCCCCTACATTCAGCCTGGGGTCTGAAGACCGAGTTCCACTTTATATTGGGTAGCGGCGCCTTTCTGATAATGCAAACGGGTGCGCCACCAACTCCAAACAGTTCACTGAATAATTATTATACCTATGTTACCAGTAACATCTCATTGTCTACCGTATACACTACACTATATGGAAAAACCACATGACTAGCGGTGGGGTAGCGTTTTCATTCCGTGAGGTATAAATGTCATTAAAGGACATTAAGTATTAACTGTACAAGGGAGGTCGAGATTATTCGTTCCTTGCTTAGTTATCACTAGAGGATCGGGTCTCAGATTCAGGTTCATTTCTGATCTGATTCCCGGTCCTTATTAGTTACACGTGGTTTGTCGGTACTTTCCCATTCGTAGGACCAGAATGGGTAGCACCGAGTTTCCATTGCTATAATTGGGAGCAGACTGCATATATATTTTTTTTTTTTTTTTAAATATGCAGCCTACACCCCCTTTAAATTATAGAGATGTGTAAATGCATCTCCTGAGATCACTTACTTTCAGACAGCACCTAGTAAGTCGGGCCTTTACCGAAGTACAGTACCAGGTTAAACCCGTTTTCTTGTTCAGGTCTATGCCCGTTTCTCTTGTGGAGAGTCAAGACTACTCCTGAAAAGACTCCGCCCCCAGCTTATCCTAACTATGCGCATGCCGGGCAGGGATAGGTAGTGCTAAAGACAGAGTTAGAATTACTTATCTCCTTTCTAATAGATTGGGTAATCTTATTAGCTTTGGGTGTCAACCAAGTTTATTGTAGCTTGTTCATCAGGGAATCAGTAATCCATGTCCCCCCTCTTCAGCTCAACTGTTGAGCGGAGACCTGGATACTTTTAGCGCCACGACGGCGGTCAAGACTAATTTTCATTTATTTATTTTATTTTCTTTTCCTCGACGGCGGTCAGCTCTGAAGCCGTTCATTTCCTTTATTAATTTTAATTATTTCTAATTTTTACCCGGGTCGAAACTTGACTTCTTGCCGTTTTGTCTCTGTCCCGATTAAAACTGGTCTAAACGTGGTCTAAATAATTTAGTCTTGGATTATGGGCAGTTGTTCATATACTAGTTGTCGTTGGATCCTGACTTTTATGTTAAAGTCAGGATCCTTTGACCTAAGACATACGGTGATTCAGTGGTCATTTACACATAACCAAGACGACGGGGCTATTAATAAGGACAGCACCTCGCTCCACCGCCTTGTGAGTTTTCGCTACAGCTTCTCCCCCCCAGGGATAGCTTGTCCCATCTGAGGGAGTTGCGATATAGTGAGAGAGAGCCGAGCACCCTGTGAATGTCACCAATTCGCTGTTGTCCCGTAACTTCATTTCCTTGTGACCTCCGTTATAGCTCCCAAATATAGCACGCCTTGTCAGGATTTGCACATATCCTTGCCGCTGCGGCGTGTCTATGCCAGGAGCAAACGAGCCACGTATAAGGTACTCTCGTGTGCTGTCACGGAGCGTCCCCCCTGAGAATGTTACTAATTATATTGCTTTCTTATTATATTTTGCCCCAAATTCCCTGAGGAAGAGCTCTTAGTTACACAAATATTGGTTTGCTTTATCTATTAGTTTTTAGGTAAATTTCTTTCTACTCGTCGATTTTTTTTGTGATGAAGGGACCGCTTGTCAGGAGCCAATCCACCCGGGGCATAGTGACTGCCATGGTCGGGCGTCCACCCCAGTGCCCTTCGCAGCGTCGGTGACGCGTAACCCCAACGTCCTGCCTCCTGTCAGGCACCACTGACACCAGGCTTGTGGGCGGGCTCCTGCTGCTTGTGCAACCCCCTCATCTTTGAGAAGAGTATATATGTAAGCATGCTAAAGAATAGACAGTGGCGTTCCCCAAGTGGCCCCTGTACTGCAGCCCGATCCTAGCGGTAACAACAGCACAGGAGTCAGGTGTAGATGGTACTTGCTTGGGGAAGTTCACTTCGCTCGTTGGGAGCATTGGTCCCGTTGAGCGCTCTTAGGTTTTATACAGAATTTTGAGTTTTTCTTTTAAAATGCTAAAATTTTGCGACACTAGGATCGGTTCCAAATGGTTCCCTTCTTTTAAAAGAGTTGCCAAATTAATAACAATTAGAGTGTTGAGCTAGGCTACCGGGCATGGGACACTCGACTTGAGAGAAATTTAGATAACCCATGGGTCCATAGAGAGACGGTTGGACCAGCCTACCCGAGCTAAGTTTTTCCTGACTGGTGAATCCTTATTGCTCAGGCTAGTCAACAGAACCCTACCTACCCAAACAGGTATTGCCCAGCGAACTTCCTGTAACATTTTAGTTTTAGTATTCGTACTTCTGTGTTATTAATTCACCAACTTTACCTGTACAGTACCAGGTCAGGTTTTACCACTCGTTACATTGTCATATGATAACTTCATAAACCGTTCCTGGATTTATTTCGGATGTCCCTGGCCTTATTGTCTTTCGTGCAGATCCTGTTCCGGTCGCTGTTGAGGTGGGCGTGGTCGATCTAGGAGGAGCGTTAGGCATCGTTCCCTGTCCCAACACCGGTTGAGGCCAGTCCGCTCCGACATCGGACCACCCTGCGTCGATGAGGCGAGGTACTCCCATGGGTACAGGAGTGGCTAGCCCCGAGGAATATCTCAGTAGTCTGGCCCTGGTATTGTATTTTAAGTTACTCATCATCAGACGGGCGAGTTTTTTAGATACCCTCAGGGTGTCGGGTAGTGGCACCTTAGATGGGTGCTGTCCCGGCCTAGTTGCTGCTCCCATCAGCTGCGCCCCCCAGGTTACCGTCAGAGTATACTTCAGACACAGCTGGGTCACCAGTAGATCCCTAATGAGCACATAGCCTTCAGTATAAGTGTGGTCTGAAGGCATAGCCAGTTCGCCCAGGAAGATTGTTTCTATCATATGTGGGTTGGCAAACTGTACGTACAACCCATCCACAGTTTTTCTTCTAATATTTCTCCACTTTCGCCACACGAGGACCACTATGGCGATGACGAGTACTGCCAGTAATATAGCAAGTACTGCCACCGCAGTGGGGTTGGCGGTCGTGTCCGGGCATCCAGTTAGTTCCTTTTCACTGCGCAGCAGCTCCCCCGGGTCCGCCGCTTCCAAGGCCATGGCCCGAGGTAAAGTCATGGTTAGTCCGGCCAGGGCAGCCTTGCCTTGGTGGTTCCGCCAGCACTTCCAGAGAACACATCCAATAATTGTCACAGCTACCACTATGCAAAAGATGGTGAGGAGACCAAAACCGCCTCCGAAGTTGCCTATAGAGAACCACGGGGCGTGTTTTTCCACCTCATAACGGTCAGTCGCTTTCTTGATACCCTTGGCCAAGTCTTTACGGTGTTTTTGTATTCGTTTGGCCAGGGAGGTTACAGGTATTTTGGCCTTCAGGCTTTCCTCGATTTCCAGCAGGTCTTTCCTAATTGTTTCAGGGATAGGGTCTGATTCTAACATAGTGGGTTCGTTTTTGGACGTCGTGAAATTCATGTCCCACCCCTTCACACGACTTGCTGCTTCCAACAGGTCATTATGTGGGTACACAACCGTGGTGATCCTGGTGTGCCTGTCACAATTTCGCAAGCTATACGGTATCCATGCTCCTTGTG
This sequence comes from Lepidonotus clava, assembly GCA_936440205.1. Classification (NCBI taxonomy): domain Eukaryota; kingdom Metazoa; phylum Annelida; class Polychaeta; order Phyllodocida; family Polynoidae; genus Lepidonotus; species Lepidonotus clava. Next base: position 29,330,964 of record OW387140.1, read on the forward strand.
TTTGGAATGCACAGTCGCATTCCACCTGAACCCTTGCATAATTTTCTATGTTTACTCCGACCGCAGGCTGGTTTCTGCAAATCATTTGGCCTCGGGTGTCGGCGCTGACCACCAGCATATCTCCGTCGTCTAGGTATACCGCCATCTCTCCGAAGTCTGCTTCCAGTAGATAGTCCAGTTCACATTTTTCTTGGATCGCTAGGTCGTCGCGCCTCAGTAGCGCAGCAGTGCAGGTGTTGTCTGTAATCTTTTTCATATAAGGTAGGTCCTTACAGAGCGTGATGGTCTGTCCGTAACAACCTGACCAACTGCCACTAGCCAATGGTACGTAATACTGGCGGGACATGGACATGGCGACACTTTTGGGTAGATTAACAATTTGGAGAGCGTCCTTCTTAAGTCGTCCCCTAACCGTCACTGGCACAGGAAAAGTTAGTACTTCGTAGACCCGGAACAAATGTTCATCAGCCACCACAGGCACCCTTACATACACTATAAATTCCTGAGTGGTTTCATTGAATTTGAACGAAGGTTGACTGTTCTCGTAATAGAAGGAAGGATCTGTGAACGCGACATGGAACCTGGGGTGGATCCCCTTCAGATATCTGTTCACTTCCTGGATCGCTCCGACCATATATTGGCGGGGTACCAAGTCCATAGTCAGCTGGCCCCGCGTCAGGCGCTGTACACCTTTCCTGAACACGCGTGTTTGCTCTACCATTAGTTGAAGATACACCATTTCTCCTAACTTGTCTTCTAGAGCGACCGGTATCATATTCAGGTACAGTTCCATCCAATCCACCTTATGTTGCACGAGTTTCAACCTTCGGCGAGTCGTGTTGTGTGCCTTATTTAGTGATCTTAGATTGTCCAGTAGGCCTATCACGACATGGTTAACCTTTTCGACAGCCTCGTCATGTTTTTCATTCATCAGAGCCAAGTCTTCGATCATTTGGCTCGAAGACTCCTGCAATACTCTAATCAATTCTCTGTTATATTTGACATCAGCCGCCAGTCCTTGATTCCAAGAGGTTGGAAGCGGAAAGGTCGGCCATCCTGGATCGTCCAGCATAGTGGGTAACTTCTTCATTCTTTTGACCCTTCCACTAGATTTTAACTCCAACTCTTGATTTTGAAGGTCTTGTTGAGTGTTCTTTATTAGGGAACTTAAGGTTTCATTAAGAATTTCTCGGCACCGACCCTTAAGCGCCTGTGACGTCTGATCCATCCAACTGACCAGCGACCTGATATGGTAGCAGGCCCGATCAAGGGCGTCTCCTCCCTGTAGATATCGGTGACATACCTGGCCAAAAGTAGCTTTGTTGAAGGGGCGCCTCCTTGGAATAGCGATTAGGAAGCCCTGTCGAACGTGTGTTATATCCGCGGTGGACATTAACTTCCCTGGTTTTAACACTACTCCATATTGTTCTAAAGCTATTACTTCAGCGTTAGGGGCTAGCCCTTCAGGTGGGCCGGAGTCGTTATGCACTCCCCTAATGCCCCCTATTATAGCTAATACGAACAGCACCAGCCACTTCATTGTCCTTGTCTTTGCCTTAGCGATCGTTTGAGAAAGATAATTTTGCAGTTTATCTAAACATGTTCACAGTAAAGTTACCTTATTTCTCTGCGCATTACTAACATCCATGCGCCGAAAAATGCTCTCCTCTCAGGCCTCCTGGTCTGTTTTTAGTTTGGGACATGCTCGTAGAGGTTTTGCCCGTTGTCATTTACCACTCGCCTGATGATCCCGCTCTCATCCTTGGTGACCGTGACTCTTAAGCCTCTCATACGTTCGCAGGACGAGGGGCGCATTGCTCTGAGGGGTCTTGGCCTAGTAGGTTCCAGTCCGAAACGGCCCCCGTTGGGTCGTACGACGGTTGGCTCGAGGGGTATGGGTTTGGTACTTGCGGTGGGTTTGTCGTTGGGAGTGGGCTCGGCCACAGTGGGCCCCCCGGCTGGCTGGTTGGCGTCCACTGCTGCTGGTTCCATAGCAGTGGTGAGGGATTGGCGTTGCAGCTCGTTGTCAAGCTGCTCAAGTCTAAACAAGCGGGGTCCGCAGGCTGTAAGTGGTGGAGGAGGGGAGCTCCCGCTGGCCCGTTCCCCACCGGTGGGGTTGGCGCGTGTTGAACGGGTGCTACCTCCACTTTTAGTCCTGGAGCGGCGACGGTTAGCTGTTCCCCTCCCGATCGCCTTTCCAGAATGGGCAGAGGTCGGCCGCCTCGTTTTGTTTGTAGGCTGGTACTTTCCCTGACGCATTTAGAGTTTTGTGTGGTCCTTTGAATAAAAGGAGCTACCTGAGTTTTAATCTCAGCTAACTGTTTGTTTGATTTTGGCACATCTAGTCCTACTGTTCTCCTAATTTCGTCAACAGTCTCAAATAGCTGGAACAGTGGTTGCGTAAGGTCCCAGAACCAGCCGGCCTGTATCTGCACTGATTGGTTGACCGCTTCTTCCTTCTGAACCGGCTTGGCCAACGCCGTTAGCCTTGGCTCGGGCTCCGCGTCACTCACCTCAGATAAATTGTAGAAGTCTTTCGCTGCTGTCTTCTTTTTGGTTGGAGCCGGTTTGGCGGACCTCTTGGCTCCGCCTGTGGTCGTTCTGGTGGGCCGCCGGGCTGGTGTCCTTGGCTTCTTCCGGGCAATCCCGGCGTCGGTCGAGTCCGGACGGACACCGCCCCGGCCCGGCCAACTCCACCGCCTAAGGGTCTGAGCCGGTTGTTTTCTAACACTCTCCTTCTCGGCTGCCTTTTCTTTCATTTGGTAAAATCCTAAAAGAATGGCCCAACGAACCTTCCTTTGGTAGGCAGCACCCTCTGGTGGGGCCGGCTAATCCGTTTCATTCTCAGGGGGACGATGATTCTTCCCTCCGTGTCCGCAGGGAAAGTAGTAGTTCCCTTTGGATTGCTATGTGGCCGGAGGGCTAGACAGTTCCCCATGAGTCGGTGGGTCAGTGTCCCAGCTAAGTTCTCTTTCTGCTCCTTCCAGGAGAAGTCGGAAGTTGAACAATTTCTATCTCCAACTTCTGTTCAGAGACAGAATCAATTTCTATCTCCGCTTCCTCCCGGGCCAGGTTGCGCGCACAATCACCTGCAGCAGAGGTGACCGTCTGGGAGCAGAGTTGTGGACCGACTGGTGGGTCGGCGCGGATCCACGAAATTATAACCGATCCGCTTGTCCATGCTGTCTCCATATTTGGAGCTGTATCTTGTTTCAGGTGGGGGGGGGAACGCTTGCATCCGGTCCCAAGAGATGACGCCCAACCACTGGCATCTCCCCTGGTGTGCGCACCCCCCTTTTCTGCCACGCCCCCTGGGCGCGGCGAGGTGGTCGTGAGGTGGACCACCTGTTCCATTAGCGCTGATGCTAACGGTGCCGCTCCGCCGAACCTTTATTTTCACAGGGCGGCTAAATTTCCTCCATTAATCATCCATGTCGTCGCTCTCCCCGCCGTTGGACAGAGCGACGTAGTTAGGGCGGCGGTTCCGACGTAGGTTATAGCCACCTTTCGTCGGGACACAGTCCTTTACTGTTTTTCCTGGGCTCCGTTCCGATGTATCCGAAATCGGCACATCACCACAGGGTAGTTTTATGGGCTTGTTGTTGTCTGGAGGGGATCTCCCCTCCAACGGCTGGTTTTTGCCCCTTCGTTTAGCTCGTTTGCGTTTCCTCTGTCCATTAACGCCAGCTGTTCCCCGTTCACAGGCGGCTTTATTAGGAACAAAGGATAAGTTTGTGGACAGCGTGGTGTCCGTACTGGTGCCCTGACCATCAGTGATTTGCCCATCCGTTTCTGCTAAATCGGTGGGACTTGGGCCAGGTTTTTGTGTAGGTACCTTCCTGGTCATAGGAACTACATCATGCTCACGGGGACCGGTCGTTCCCGTTGAGTTTTCAGTCTCAGCACCCCTTATTTCGCCATCTTCCTCAGCGATTTCACCCGTCGGAGTGTGATGCAATTCAGGGTTTCGGTCAGGATCTGCCCCTTTTGAGTTAGTGATTTTCGCTTCTCTCACCAGTTTGGGAATGTTATGAGGGACAGCGGGAGACCAGGGCCCATGTGCAGGTTTGAGTTTTGAAATGTTTACTAGATGTGGGACCTGTTTTCCAGTTTTTAAAGACACTAGTCTAACAAGGTGGTCTCCTTTTGTTTCAATTACCCTGAATGGCCCAGTATACCTGTTTGAGAACTTAGACGCTTTATTTTCACTAGCTAAAGGGTCGTACATGTATACCATATCACCTTCGTACATCTGAGTGGGCCGCGCCCGCTCATCAATTCGCAGTCTCAGATCTTTTTCGTAGTTTTGAACTACTCTTTCAGCCATATTCCTAAACATAGCAATATTATCCTTGGTTTGCATGAAAAACTCGCAGTCGTTCAGCGTTTCAGGAATTGTTCCTTGCTCAGGCATTCCCATACTGATTGGATCTCTGCCAAACAGCAGGGTGTGCGGGCTGTATCCCGACCGTACACTGATTGTGGATCTAACTGTCCATAATGCAATGGGAAGTAGATCGACCCAGTTACAGTGATCGTCAGGGATATAATAAGCAATCAGGTTTTCGATGGTTTTATGTAGTCTTTCTACTCGAGCGTTGCCAGTCGGCATTCGCCCGGTAGTGAACGTTTGCTTGCACGCTAGTCGTGTGGTGATTTCCCTGAATAGCCCTGAGAGGAAGGCCGCTCCCCGGTCTGTGTGCAGACGGTTTACCCGTCCGTACCGACACACTATCCCGGTTAGGAAACAGTTGGCCGCGGTTTGGGCAGTAGAGTCTTTCGTGGAGAAAGCCTCCGGCCAACCTGTTAGTAGGTCTATGAAGGTCATGATGTATTTTGACCCATCCCTAGCCTTCTTTAGTGGCCCGATGAAATCACACTGTACTACCTCAAAGGGTCGGGTTGGTCTCTCCCAAGACTTAGCTAAGGCCTTGAAATGTGGGGCCCGTCTTCTTAGAGAACAGGTCTCACAAGCTTTTACATAGTCTACTATGTCGGCGTTCATATTCCGCCAGTAGAATTTCTCAGAGATTTTGGTAGTGAGGTTACTGATCCCTACATGTCCTCCAGCTAAGATATCATTATGTAATAGTCTCAGGACTTTGGGAATTAACCTACCTGGAACTATCATCCTGGGTTTCAGTCTGACCAATTGGTCTTGGTGTTTGTTATACCTTTTTATGTTGAACCTACACAGTACTCCCGGTGCTACCATTCCTACAAAATCAGCTTGGTCCATTATTCGCCTAGCTTCAATGGGATCTGTTGGTAGGTCTCCGTCCTGCAGGTAGTCTATCAATTGCGCGCACTCTGCATCTTGGAGTTGCGCGTTTAATACCGTAGCCACAGAAAGCTCTTCATCCTGAACTTCGGCCTCAAATAACTCACATCCCACGGCGGGTTCATATTCCTCACCGGGGACATGCTCATGATAGACTCTAGACAAATAGTCCGGTAGAAAATGAGTCGCTCCTGGCTCATATATGATTTCAAAATCAAAATCTGATAACGCTAAAGCCCACCGTCTCAGCCGGGCTGACGGGGCTTTGTAGGCACTTTGTAGCAGGGGAATCAATGGTTTGTGATCAGTCACTATTGTGATTTTAGCTCCCTGCAACATGTCCTCATAGTTCTTAATGCCTTTAATTACTGCCAGAGCCTCCTTTTCTGTTACTGAATAATTTAATTCGGCGTCCCGGAGAGTACATCCCCAGAAAGCAACCGGACGATAGATTTCATCTAGTTTGTGACAAACCGCTGCACCGCACGCGGCGTCTGATGCGTCAGTTAGTAGATAGAAGTGCCCTCCTATATCTGGATGAATTAGTAAGGGCGGCGAGGTCAGCAATTTCTTTAACTGTTGAAACGCTTCCTCGCAGGCCTCTGTCCACTCAAAATAGACTTCTTTCTTTAGCAGCCGGTTTAAAGGCTTTGCTAGATCAGCGAAGTTTGGGACAAATGATCGGTAGTAATTACACAGTCCCAGAAATGATTTAATGGTTTTCACATTATGTGGACGGTTAAAGGCTGTAATCTTTTCTGTGGTTACCCTTTGTGTAGCCACACCCTCTGCGTTTACTACATGGCCGAGGAAATTGATTTCACTGCGGCACCACTCACACTTTGACGGTTTCAGTTTGAGATTAGCTTTCGCCAAAGCTTGGAGAACCACCTCAACGCTCGCCAGGTGTTCTTCAAATGTAGTGTCGTAGACAATTACGTCGTCTAAATATGCTAAGCATGTTCTAGGAATCAATCCCTTTAGCGCTATGGCCATTACCTTGGTAAATTGCCAAGGTGCGCCAACTAAGCCAAACGGTACACGCTTATACTGATATACACCCATCGGGGTTTCAAAAGCGGTATATTTTCTACTGTCTTCTTCGATTACACATTGGTGATAGCCGCTCAACAGATCTAAAGCTGTCCACATAGTGGGTTTCTTGTAAGCCATATATAGGAAAAGCGAGCGAGCCGTGGGCATGGGGAATTTATCTTTAAAAGTGACTTGATTAAGCATGCGAAAGTCTGTACAGAGCCTAGGTTTGCCATCTTTCTTCTGCACTACCACCAGCGGGCTTCGCCAAGCCGATTCGCTGGGCTCTATGACACCTATATCTATGAGTTGCCTAACCTGTTCATCGATGATATCCATTTTCTGTGGAGAGTATCGGTATGGTCTGGAACTTATGACTCCCTGCGACTCATCCACAATGATTCTCATCGGCGCTATTTCACAGTGACCTAACTCTTCCATTGAGAACGCTAGTGCATTTCTATTGTTATTAAGCATTTGCCTAAACCTTACCTGTTGTTCTTCGTTTAAGCACGATTCGGACAGATCTATCTTACTCACGTTTTCATCCATTTTACCTCGGGATTTCTCCTCAGAGGTTTGGCTTTCCATTTGCACTGCGTCTTTCATTACTTCTACAGAAATCCTACAGATGGACATTGGGGTCTCTGTTTTAGTTAGATAACACAAGTCTAGGAACTCCTCTATCTGATTTTGGTTTACCTCAGGCACTGCGCATTCTTCCGCAAAAGCTAATACTTCCTGGGGAGTGATTTCTTGCATTTCATCTAGCGGATTCATGACTTTGATCCACCACTGGCTTCCCACCGTATTCACGCACCCCTCTACTAGGACTGGTGCGGTTACCGCCGGTGCGCAGTAAGCTACCGGTGAGTCTAATCCCAGCGGCTCTCGAGTGGTTACCGGTATGATGCATTCATTCCCCGGCGGAATTTTCACTGTTTCTTTGCTAACTATAGGGTTTCCACAAAACACTTCTATCTTTGCGCCTGGTAAAGATAAATCCGATCGAAGCACTGTTAATAAGTTTCTACCGATTACTATTAGGTGGCATAGATCGTCCACTATGTTGAAATCATAGCAGACCACCGATCCCTGGATTGAAAACTTACATCTAATTTGTTCTAGTATTACTTGAGACGAGTTGTCTGCCAAACTGATGTTTCCCTTCGATACCTTCCATTCATCTAAAATGCATTGTTTAGGGATCTGTCGTTTACAATGGGTGGACATGAAGCAATCGCTCGCTCCTGTGTCTACTAAAGATCTAACCTCCTTCTGATCATCAAATCTTAACGTTAAGAAAAATGCTTCGTCTCCTATCTCTCTCCGAGCCGGTCCGTCCACTGCGCCTAATTCTATCGTGGAATGAACGGACCCTTCTTCTAGTTTCCCTGATTCTTTTGTTCGGTACCACTGGCTTTGCTATCTTTGTAGATCCGCGGGGGTTTTTCCCTCAACCTATTCTTTAACCACAAGCACGCTTCTGTAGAGTGACCATGTTGTTGATGAATGATACAAAACTTACTTTCATCAAAAGGCAACCTGGGTCTCTCTACTTTCTGTTGAGTTGGCAGATTCTTTCCCTTATCTGCCTCTCTGTTCGGGGCGATATTGGATTTAGGCTTCTGATCTGAACTTCTTTCACCCTTCTGGTTTTCGTACCTATCTTTTCTCTCATAACCTTGCTGTTTAAAGTTACCACCACTCTGGGGAGTCCCGCTTTGCCCTGGCTTTGGTTTCTGAAACCATGGAGCGGCCTCCAGTCGGGCCAGCACCACTCCAAACCGTTCGGAGATGGAGTTTAGGGCCGCGGTCTCCTCTGATTCTTGGCTTCCAGCCAGTTCGCTCACTGCATTTGATATTTTGGTTCCCCCTTTGCCTTTGTCCAACGATTCTAACCTCGTTGCACAATCCACCGCTTCGGTGAAAGACTTAGGGTCCAGTATGGCTACTTGTCTGGCTACGCCCTGTTTTAATCCCTCTAAAAACACAGCTAACATCATGCTTTCACTCGCCTCTGCTTTCACTTGCTTTTGTTTCAGAACACCTGCAAATTCGATCACGCTCTGGTCTTTTCCTTGTTTAAGGCCACAGAACTCTGCGTGTTTCTGCCACTTAGCCCTTCGATCACCGAAGATCTTGGTCATTTGGGTTTCTAGTTTCTCAAACGAGTTTTTCTCACTTTCAGCTAACGCTCCTGCCCAGTCGTCGGCCCTTCCTTTTAGGCCTAACAGCGCCATATTCAGGAGATGGGCGTCCGACCAGTCATAGATAGCTTTCAGTCGTTTTAATTCCCTGAAATACTTTTCTATTTGCTCGTCTTCCTTTCCACTAAACCACGGTAACCTAATGTTTGGTCCCCTTTGGTGACCACTGTGAGTCGTTTCACGCACTGGCGCTGGTGTTTGCCCCAGTGCCTGGCTCAATTGTGGTAGAATTTCCCAGATATTTGGTTGATTCTGTGGATTTGGAGGGTTGTTCTGACCTGGTTGGCCCGGCGGGCCTGGTGGTCCGGGCGGCGGAGGGTTCGGTGGGTTTGGGGGGTTGTTGGGTTGGTTAAGGAAAGGATTGTTGTTCTGGTTCGGGGGAGGGTTATTGGGTCCTGGTGGATTTACTTGGTTATTCTGGCCGGCTGGGGCTTGCTGACCCTGCTGGTTAGCCGCTCCTCCTCGGCCTGCGTTAAGATTGGCTGCGAGTGCCATCGCCTGCAACAGGTGAGGGAGCAGGTTTTGATCGACCCCACCTCCCGCTGGCTCGGCCCGGCCCGGCTGTTGGCCTGGTTGGCCTCCCCCATCATTTTGTTGCAGTGCGTTAAGGTTTACCCCAGGATTAGGCTGCTGTATTCCCGGATTCACACCACCATTTCCCCCTGCACCGGGTTGCTGGAGTCCCCCAGGGTTTATTCCCAGATTGGGCTGATTCGGAGGGAGATTATTAATAGGGTTTTGAGGAGGGTTATTGAGAAGGTTTTGAGGAGGGTTATTGAGAAGGTTTTGAGGAGGGTTATTGAGAAGGTTTTGAGGAGGGTTATTGAGAAGGTTTTGAGGAGGGTTATTGAGAAGGTTTTGCTGAGGGTTAGGCCCTTGTGGGTTGGCCTGATTATCTTGGTCTCCCTGGACCTGCTGATTAAGAGGAGGAATAAGTCCTTGAGGGTTGGCCTGATCGTTCTGGCCCCCTTGAACTTGTTGATTAAGAGGAGGAATAAGTCCTTGAGGGTTGGCCTGATCGTTCTGGCCCCCTTGAACTTGTTGATTAAGAGGAGGAATAAGTCCTTGAGGGTTGGCCTGATCGTTCTGGCCCCCTTGAACTTGTTGATTAAGAGGAGGAATAGCCCTCTGAGGGTTGGCCTGATTATCCTGGCCTCCTTGGGCCTGTTGGTTAAGAGGAGGGTTGGCCTGATTATCTTGGCCCCCTTGGGCCTGTTGACCCTGTTGGTTTCCCCCTCCTCCTTGACCTGCCTGTATAGGGGCTCCCATTGCCTGCCTTATAAAAGGGTACAACATATTTTGTTGTATGGGCCCAAGGTCTATCCCGCCTCCTGCCGGCGCGCCTCGGCCCGGCTGCTGGATTAGGATCTGGCCATTCCCATTGTTTTGTTGGGGTCCCCCAGGGTTTATCCCACGGTTAGGAAGCCCTGCCCCCAGATCTACACCCCCAGCTCCCCTTTCATCGGCTTGCTGGCGTTGATCTCTATTCTCTCTTTCTTCTACTAGATCCATCAAAGGAACGCCTCCTTCCGCCATATTATTTTCGTGGAGGTTTTGTATATCGTGATCGTCCCACTGTTCTTTCACAGGTATTTCCTCTACACTAATTTCGTCCTCACTTTCTGGTTTAGCTTTCTTCCCTGTGTCTAAACCGTCCTCAGTAATAAGTTCGTATGAAGACGAGGTTGATCTATCTTCTCTAGCTAATTTTCTATCAGGACTACCTTTTCTGACACTCGCGATAGCTTGTTCTAATTCTCTATCTTCTTCTTCGTCTTCACTTTCGTATTTATCATACAATTCTTGAGTTGAAGTGTTAAAATCTGGTGCTTTAAGCGTTACATTTTCCTCGCTATCCTGATCGCTTAGCCTTTCTAAATCTATGTGCTTTTCGGGGCCTGTGTCTGCCCACTGCTTTAATATTTCGGCTGGATCAAAGGCCTGAATTCCCGCTCTTTTACCAGCTTGGTCTAGGTTCGTTTCTACACCGTAGGTTAATCGATAGGGTTGTAAATTGCCTACTTTCTCGCTGTTTCCCTCTGCTTCCCTTCCCACTCCCCTTTCCCTTCCCACTGTTTTTCCCTTAGCTACAGTGGAATAAGGAATGGACGCCCCCGGGTTGGGGTGAGTTGGTGTTACCAGTGGGTGACTGGTAAACTCAAGTCGTTGGGGTAATGGACAGGTGAGAGAGCTCCCATCAGGTAGGATTACCGGATTTTCGGGGCGTTTTCCCCCTGATGGGCTGGAGTTATCCGCGGTGTTTTGTCGTTGTTTTAGGCTTCCTGAAGAAAATAGGTTATCTCCATTGGAAACTTCCTGTTCGCCTTCACCTCCCGCTGCGGGCAGTAAAGGATAAGGAACACTTTGATTACACCACAGATTGTTCACATCAGATACACAGGTGGATTGAGAGCTAGTACCAGTTTCGTGGTCCGTAGGTGGTACGTACCCTGGGTTCCAATATTGCTTATATTCCGTGAGACGGTTCTTCCCTTCAACTCGTCCCGAGTGTGTTAGGGTTTCAAGTCCTTCGTCAAGAACCGGCCTATCTTTGGACCCTAGGTGCCAGGGAAATGGTTTACCTCTGCCACGGGTTTGGTAATTTTGTGCACCTTCGGGGCAGAGCTGCTTGGGTCTGGCTGCGACCTCCTGTCTCTGTGCCTCCCCGTCTAAGGGATTACCTACCAGGTGGCGGTTTTCCACATTCCCTGTATATGATGTTGACACATCGTGTCCTGCGGGCCGCAAAGATTGAGGCTTGGGGTTAGAGGAAGCCTCAAAGTCACCGGTGGCTGACATCAAGGATGAGCAAAACGGCACAAGTCATGTTTCGGGTATCTCCACCAAATGAACTATTGTTAATGTTTGATTTAAGACTGCGTAAGATTCGTGTATATCCAAGTCTTCATGAGTTGCTTTCCAGAATGTCTGAGTAATTCAGACTGCGTTTAAAGTTTGTCCATTCACTTCCCAATAGTTCAAAAGAAATGAACGATGAGGGAGTTTCGTAATATGAAAGGGTTTTTATTCAATAAACATCTCATCCCGAGTCAAAGCCACCATGTATAAGTCTTCATCAGTCCACCTCCCGTCTCCTATAAGCAATCAACCACATTTAGAACACGAGTTGCTCCAACACCTTCTAGACCATTCTGGTATTCAGCTCTAACACAATCCTATGTCCGAGGTAGTGGATAATGGTAAACTCCAATCTGTTACACGGAGTCGATGTATTTACTCCAGGTATAACTCCTTGGTTAGACATGTTTCTTCTAACCAACTAACTCACAAGCTGCTCACTAACTGCTCGCTCCCTACCTTGCAACGCCTTTTATACTGGTTAACAGGTGGCGCTAGGAGCGTAAAATGTCTCCTCTAAGAGTAGACTAGAAGTAGACTTGCTAAGCCTGATCCGTGTTGGATTATATATCATAACAATGTATTAAAAGTACTAAGCCATTAGTACAATAGTTAAATCACGGATTCTGTCATAAATGTTTCAAAAATCAACACTGAGATATGATAATTAGACAAATTGTAGCCCAATTGATGACCATCGATCATATAGGATCGATTTCCTATGGGGCCGTCAGGAAAGGGTTAAGCCATGTTTTTCACGTGAAGAGGTCAATCACTGACATTGAAACTTGCCATACTCCTAAATCAGCATTACATCTACCATATAAAGTGGATAATAACCAAAATTGAAATTTCACAGGCCCCTCTCTTTAACCATTTAGATTGGATGCATTTCTGAACAAATATATTTCTTACTTTTCCAATGATGGGAATGTTATGGTATACCATTCCTTATATTATGACCTAAAAATTTAGGAAACTGCCAAAAAATGACTTTTTCAGTTGCCATGGCAGCCATTTTGTTGAGTTTTCTTCATGTGACATAAAAATATGAAAGTCATCATATAACCTTTGGCATATTTTTTAAAATTGCAATTAAAGCATAATTATCACTAAGAACAAGAGTTTCTGCAATTCAATTGAATTTTCCCCTAAAATAAGGTATATTTATCTAAGTTTCCATGGCAACCAACACTTTCCGTGTACTAAATATTTTCTTTTTCAGAATAAGTTGGAAACAGATCTAGAATTTGTCCAATCAATTGGTTTGTAATTTTTGACCAATTTTTAAGAAAGAAAAAACCTCAACACACACACATTCTAAACGCATTGGTAACGTTTTGAATTTTATTCAATACTATTACAATATCATAATACTTTTCCAGCACCATAAAAATTGTATCATACCGTTATGCTCTAACCTAGATCCAATATGTTCAATAAAGATGTTCTGGTAGGATTCTATGGACTTGATATGACTTGGTGTTTAGCCTGGTATCACATTTTCAATTCATGTGCAATGATACATCACAACCATACACAACAAATGTACTCACTCAGATATATATGAATACAAAATCATCTCATAATAATCTCATAAGTAAATAGAACATGATGTGCAGTTTAGATATTGTGAAAGCTAGAAATATTTAGATATCTTTTTTTCATAATCTCTGCACGACTAGGCCTCTATCTAAAACATCTTAAATCATAAGTAACGTCTATACCTTCTCATGGCTATATTCAATCTATCAGGATTTCACTCATGTATGAGGTATTAACTGATGCTCATTTACCTATGGAATGGTCGAAACTTCATGTAATGCACAGCATTTCATCTCTAGGCACGAGCCCACTGCGTATCTTTCATTTTATTGTCTTATAGTTAAACCTTTAATGGCACAATTAATTCCATACATATATTTAAAATCTTCTTATAAGAGATCAACTCTTATCATTAAGAGAATTGCTTTAAGATTCATTTATAATAAAATAGAAACAATGATAAAAACTAAGGGGCACCGGACATGAGAATTGTTTTCAGGTATAATCATAACCTTCACAATAGCTTATGAGACACAAATGGGTTTCTTATAACTGTATTAAACATCATTATAATCGGGTCATAGAAGTCGATTACGCATCTATTTACTGTTTACATTGTGCCAACCTAGCTGCAAACGAATTACTACCAACTATGAACATTTCAAATTGACTTCATTCCGCTCAGTGTTGAAGTTCTAGATAATTGCACTGAACTACGTCTGATGGGGAATAGGATAAAGTATTTTTGTGGTATATATTAAGATATAATGATTTTATCTAACCATCTGGATCCAATAGTAATGATTATCATAAAGAATAAACTTAATTCAATCCAGACTAAGAAAACCATGTCACTCGTAAATATAATAACAAATTAGTCTTACGTGTGATTTTATATCTGCAAATATAGTATCCTCTCTCTATTTTTTTTTCCATGACTATGAAATTTTTAAGTTCACATTCACACTGGCCCATGTGATGGAAGTACGTATATTCATATATGCTTATCAAGGGAATAACGAGTGTAGATGTTCTATTTCCAGTGATGATTAAAATACAATTGAACACGATCAGATGAACAATAGATTACACGCAATACCATATTATGTCTGTTATATTTAAATATATTAACCATCTTCACTGTAAACTTGCCAAATTCTAAGATCGAGGAAGTCTTAATTTGTCTGTCACATTATGGGTTCGTGAACACGGCAGCTGAGCTCAACTCACTCACAGACCTGGGACGTTTCACTCCGTTCTCAACAGGTGGCACCCCATTCTCAATAGTGCCACTGTCTATGACAGACTCAGTTACCTGAGTCAGGGCCACCTTCTCAGGTACTGGAGGACTGGTAAGCAGGTGACTTCTCTCTCCCTCCTTTGTTTGGTACCTCTCCCACAGGTACTGCAGCAATACTAACAAACCCTGCAAGAGAATAGAAAATATGAAGTTAAGAAATTACAGTGAATATGAAATTTATATCTTTCATTTGTAAACCTAAAGGCATCATCTATAAACATATAGTCTCTCTATCAACGCAAAGAAGTATGCAGATCTAAACATCCCAAAGCAATTTACTGATTATATTTCCGAATATTTTACAAGGTACTTAATGTGTAGCATATATTCAGCTGGTCTTCTACATAGGGTAGTATACTACAATTATAGAGACGATAGACCAGATACCCACGGGTTGCTCCTTTCTCATATTTATCCGAATAGCAATGTGGGATCTTTTTGTGCATAGGGGACATAATCTTACACACAAAAGGCATTTGGTATACGTTGTGAACCCTCCTCCCCCATGCAGGAACAAATAGGTATAATTGAAATACAGGCACTTTGTATGTATTGATTACCAATCATCACAATAAGCATTAACTACTCGAGAGTCCTGATTTAGGTCTATTTTGGAATCATTTTCTCACATAGAATTGTATCTGATGATATGAAATATTCGTAAAAATAAGAAATCTGCTAAAAATGTATGAAGCAATGCTTTGAATGGCTAAGATATATTCATATTTTATGGATATTTCATTCTCTAGGATTAGAATACGTACTATAACTGTGAGGAGGATGCCCAGGGAGAAGGTTGACCAGCTGAAGCCCAGGTAGTTGTACATGGTGCCCCCGATCAGAGGGCCGGTGAAACAGCCCAGATCAAAGGCACAGTTATAACACGCAGACACCAAGCCGTAGGTCAGATAGGTATCAGGCATGTTCCGCTTTCTACAAAGAAATTGACGCATAATTAACATTGACTAGTTCTGTAGCTAAACGAAAACATAATTTTAAAAAGTGTACAAAGTATGCCTCTACATGCATAGTGCTACATGGATAGCAGTCAACCTAATTGCACCCTGACTATAGCCTACAGCCTATATCGGTTATTAGTAGGGTAGCTTGTGTCAAAAAAAGGGCCATTTTTGAAAATGGATGTTAATTTATTTCTGTGACTGATTTTATAATCTACATACCCTATGGTTTCAGAAAAGTTTTAGTGAGAATTTTTCTTTTCAGCTTCATGGTCATGTCAAGGTCATTTCAAGGTCAAAGATCAAATTCTATAAAGAATAGAAAACAACAACATATTTTGGCCACATCTTCCTTAATTTTCAAGATAGAAACACAAATGAGATGTCAAATCGATGCAATCGAGGCCCAAAAGTTTGACAAAATTTGAGTTTCTGGTTGGTTTCTATGACCATAGCAACCACAAATATAAGCAATAACAAATGAGAACATACTTATCTGAAAGGTTTACATCCTGCTTTCATTCAAAGGCACGAGAGTAACATAACATCCCCAACACCCTCCCCCTGTTTTGAAACCTCCCCGAATAGTCATGAACCCCCAATACATGATAACATGAGAGTAACCTCGAGTCCCCTGAATAACCTCGAGTCCCCCAAATCTTGTCCCAATCCCACTCCCAATTTGTGCGCATTCTGGCGAGTCTCCTATTTCAAATGTTTTCAAAAACAGTTGCAATGGAATCTATATATTGGTAGGAGAAACAAATTGCCATTGCTTTACCCTACTTGGCCATGGCAACCCAAATCCTCATATTGATAAATTTAGAACTTAACAAAAATATGTTGTCTTTATTTAAACACATTGGTTTGTAAGACCATTGGAAAATTGGACAAAGGAGAATGATGTGTAAACAGTGTAGGGAGTTAGGAAATACAGCTCTGGGGCCTAAATAGTTCCAGTGCAGGGCAATAACTTACGGTTTTCAAAAAGGCAGATCTACATGTGACAGAAAATCTTGTATATCAGTCATAAATCAATGCATTTCAACATAATCTTCAGTGTTTGTCTACCAGCAGCTTTGTGGATGTACAACATTGTATAGATGCTTGTGTATTTGCTGTGTAATCAGTACCGGAGCTTAGTAACAGCTCGTGGTTTTGAAATAGGCAGAACTACAAGCAGGAAAAAGCACATATCTCCCTCATGAATGCATTTCAAAATAATCTTCAGTAACATACTATCAACAACTTCATCTCTGTCATGAGTTTCTTATTTAGAAATCATTTATCAACAGTTGCAATGGAATCTAGATGGAGGCATGTAATATGCTATAACAATCTGAATAATTGTCTAATTTTGATTTCATTATCAGTTTTCTAAAATGCTGACCATGTGTTTTGAAAATATGGTTAAATCCAAAAATCAATTCTTTACTCATTAAGCTTGGATTTCCCATGGAATGTCACATATTGTAGTTTGTTTCCATGGAAACCAACCATTTTCTACATTCTACACATATTACCTCAGCATACTAGCTCATTTCACGAAAGCAGGATGTATACCTTTCATATACATTTGTTCTCGTTTGTTATAGCTTGATATTTGTGGTTGCTATGGTAACAGAAACCAATTAGAAACTCAAATTTTTGTAAAATGTTAGGCCTTTTCTGGTTACCATGGCAACCTAGTAACTGGGGCAACCAATTTCAATTATTCAGCTTATAGAACTTTCAAAATACATTGATTTGACATCTCATTTGTGTTTCTATCATGAATATTAAGGAAGATACGGCCAAAATATTGTTGATGTTTGTGATTTTTTACCTTTGACCTTGAAATGACCTTGAAATGACCTTGAACCTGAAAAGAAAAATTCTCACCAAAACTTTTCAGAATCCTTGAGACATAAGGGTATCAAAAATTATAGGAGTTATAAATTAACATGCATTTTCAAAAAAGTACACAAGAGACCCTACTATATGCACAACAATTGCTTCATGTCATTAACACTGGATCAAGTCTAAGGTTAGGTGAGGACCTAATGAGTTCTGGAGCTCCCACGAAAAAACTATAAGCACTTTGTACAGAATTTTGTCTTAATTATAAATAAAGCAATAGAGTCACTAAATTAAGTAATCATAACATCTAATTTCTATATTGAAATAAAGGGGATTAACCCAAATTATACTAAAGTGCCAATTATGATCCAAAACTCTAAATATCTTATATCTGGCACTATATATGAGATAATAAGTCACATACAAAAATTTTAGGTCTCTATCTATAGTAGAAGCTGAGATATGGGGCGTCCTACATGTAGGATGCTAGCATAATCCACTACCATAATTTCCATATTATTTAACCCTTTGCTAATGCTAAAAAGAGCCTTATTGGCAAATATATGATAACAATTAAATCATACTATTAATTTTAAAAATAAGTATTCTAGCAATCCATTAAATGGAAAGCCACTCATAATTATGAAATCCACTTTCGGAGGATGCGAAAAAATTATTTCCTATTTATTTTTGGGGTTACCATGGTAACCAACAACCCAATTTATTGGTTATCTATGATTATATGCCTTTATCCATCATTAAAGGGTTAAGGCAAAATAAAAATTTGTTCTAAAATACAAGAAGAGCTTTAAGGTACTAAATACCGGACTTCTATGGGCATCTACTACATACTTTGTATGCAAAATGTGTGGGTAAATGATGACAAAACTTCAAAATAATGCTATATCATGTAGTATCCCCATTGATGCAGGGCATAAAATTAAGGTAGTGGATTATGCTAATGTCCTACATGTAGGACGGCAATAGAAAATTCTTAATATCTCTGGATATTATTATTTGATTTAAATAAAAATTGGCATGCATATGGAGCTCCATAAGGTCTATCTAAAATTCAAATTTTGTCCCAAAATATTTATTTTATCATAGGAAAAACATACATTGATTTTTCAAATTTTCTATCTTCTGTATTTGTCAATTTACCTCATTGTTTGTTGCCATGGCAACACCATGTTGCGTGGGACATGTTCTTATTTGGAATGTTTTCATGATCTATAGGTGTTGAGGTCATATTTACACTAAGATTTTAGATTGTAATCATATTTTGACGAACTTTAACAAATAGCACAAAACCCATGGTACAGGCGTCCTACCAGTAGGACGTTAGCATAATCTGGGTTAATATTCATAGGACCTTGTAAAAATGTAATACAGCAGGGCACATTACAAACCTGGCTAACTCCAAAAGGCGGGGGACGGCTGGAGACTGAGAGGCTGCAAATGCCACACCAAACAAGCACGTCATACTAAACACCTGCCA
Organism: Lepidonotus clava; assembly: GCA_936440205.1. Classification (NCBI taxonomy): domain Eukaryota; kingdom Metazoa; phylum Annelida; class Polychaeta; order Phyllodocida; family Polynoidae; genus Lepidonotus; species Lepidonotus clava. The sequence continues at coordinate 29,349,490 of OW387140.1, forward strand.
CGGCTGACTAGAAATAGAAGACGGCAAACAGAGATATTGAACGATAATTATGATTTCCAAATGTTTGTATTCACCCAGGGGCCATATCTTCGTAACTAATTTGGCTGATCAGGAAAAATATGATTAGGGTCCCATGATCACAAATTCTGTCAATCATGAATACATTTTACAAATAATAATTCCTCTTTGACACTAATTTGCAATAACACAATAAATTTTGGTAAAAAGCAAAATCACTGATCATGGGACCCTGATCAAATTTTCCCTGATCAGCCAAATTAGTTACGAAGATATGGGCCAAGTACGCATATACGTGATACAAATGAGTCTTTTGAAAATGTCACTATTAATGGAGGTTTTTATATGCTATAGAATTATCAATATAGGTCTATTCAATTCATCATAGAACATAGTCATATATAAAACAATGATTTTTACTTACGCCTGATAGTGAAGGAAATGTCCAGGGGCAACGAATGACAAGACAACAACACCAAGTAGTGACCCTATAACCATAACTGGCACACATCCCTAGAACAAAAACACAGGACCGTTTTAGAAATAAAAATATCATAATTATATAGACATAACAAGCCTTGTTAAAAAAAATTCAAGTTCTATGTCAAATTGTTCCATTTTGCGGTAGCTCACATTTACATTAGCATTGATATGGTTTTCAGTTTCCATCACATTTAAATTTTACTTTGGCTTACATGTTGTGTTAAGTTACATTTCCCTTCCTTTAACCATCTTACGATCTACGACTGGTTAATTTGATACTTGATATTTTGTTTGAAAGTGTTTACCATGTTTTAAACCATCTTCACCACAAACGACTAGTGTGACGCGGTTACAGTTTAAGAGTACCGGTAAACATGGTGTTTTTGATATAAATAACCTTGTTATGTGTATGCTCCACCGCACAGAAGAGGCCACTTTTGCCTCTATAATTATGTGGCACAATTACTATTACCAGTAGTTTACTTTATTTGACCTATATGGCTCCTAAGGACTCTACGTAATGGCCGGTAGGGACCAAGGTGGGGATCCCGTCAATCTAGTCTGGGGGAGACGGCGGAACTAATATTCGTGAAAATTTTCTTTTGCAAATAATCAGGATTTCCCAAAGATAAAATATAATAATGAATAAAAGAATCTTACTACGAGTCGGATGACTTGTGCCCATATAACAACTGTGATAACGAAGGATAGACAAGCGAGGGATAAAATGATTCCTGCCATTTGAGGGCCATAATCAAACTGCAAAACAAGAAGAAAAGCATGCATGTAGATTTTTACAGGTTCAGTAGCAAGAGAAAAATGCAATATATCAGGTAAGTCTAAATCTCGATTTTCCAATACATTATAGTAAATTCTTTGAACCATAGAAAAATATGGACCCTTTAATATTACAAAATAACTAAGGGTATAAACCGGTGGACGAAATGAAAGAACATTTATGTTGTAAAGTATGATCATGCAGCAGAGACGACACTTGGTAGTTCTTACTTACCTTTTCTTTTATATACAAGGCAACATAACTTTCTAAGAATTTGAAGGTTAATGTGAAGGACGTGACAAAGAGTGCTAAAATGAGAATAAATGCCCGTATTATTGCTCCGTACAGCTTAAAACAATAACATTTAAAAGGAATTTGGCTACAATATCAAAGATAAAGGACAATGGTTGTATAAGTATGGGGCGTTCCGAAGCTTCACGATCTAATAATCAAAAACAACGCGTCGACTAAAAAATAAACATAATAAACATTGCACGGCATATATATAAAATTATTTTTATCTATATTATGAGGGCCCATAATATTATTTCCATAACTAATATTATGGTTTATCTGTGCATGTATGATTCTGGTCATGTGATTAGCTTTTCATCCTTCACAAAAAGTAGCAATATAGCCCTCTTTAGAGTTAATCTGTAATATCGTCATTACCTGCTGTTTCTGGTGGAATAACATAATGATACACTCATAATGAAAATTATAAGCCCATCAGTACCGAAAATATGGAAATTACTTTCATTCAGTAATCAAAGCACATCATCATCGTAATTATGTAATTTCATGCAACTTCATCTAGATTCAAGTATAAAATCTGACTTCATAGGTCGTACATAATTTCCCATACTGGCCGTCGGTGCCACTAAAAACGTTTTTCTTATTGTTGGCAGAGAACAATAATTATAGTGTATATGGGCCTATTTCAGAATGATCGAGTTCTATAGCTTCAAACAAAAACCATTATTTTCTTACCTGTAATAAAAACGCCTACGTTAGAAACAAAGTCTTTGACGGAGCCAACATCTGTCTTTTCACACACTGGAAAGATAAAAAGCGTCGCAAATAAGCATTTCATGTCACGGATTGTTCAGGATAGTTGGCATCAATAGCAGCACTCATTTATAATTCGTGCTTTCGAATATGTATAAAACAAGATTGAGTGGCATTTGTATTGTAAGCTTTGAAACAGCTTTATTGGTACATTCAAAGGAGTATGTTTTAGTAATTTACTAAAAGATTAAATTAATTCCTACCTGGGACCTTTCTGATGACCCACCAACTAAGTGGAGTGGAAAGCATGACAACAGCCCCCAGACTAGCAAAGGGTGTGATAAATCCACCTGCGGCGTATAAAACTCCACCTAGGAGTGGGGAGACGATCACAGCCACCCCCTGGACGGCCATTAGTACAGCCTGAAAATAATGAATGTTTTTAATATATGGGTCTAAGGCTTCCTTCATGTTTTGTGTGTGTGTGAATGTCGAATGACATTTAATGGTAAATTATGTGTAACTGAAGTATCGAAATTAGCAGAGTGTGTGACACTTTCTATTATCAGAATAATTGGTTATTTCTTAAAATAAAGTTCTGAAAACATATTTTAGAAGCGAATAAAAAAAGTTTACTCTTAAAAAATCAAAATCAAAAATAAGATGAATGTTATTATCAAGCCTGAAAGTTTGACCAAGGACAACCTTTTATTAATGGAAATATAAACGTGAGTGATACAGTTTTTCATATATTTATATTCTCTTATTCATGGCTAATTAAAAACTGATGTACTTCATCTTATAGAGAAAAGAACACACAATACCTTCTATGAAACAACCCGTATCAAATTAGTTTTAATTACCACATTATCATCAACAATACAACGTACCCAGTGACTGTAACTCATTTCAACATCAAAACACAAACTAAAGAGACCCACATGAGGGGTGAAGAACAGTTTCTTAGCTTTTCAGTGGAACTTCTCACCTGATCTTCTATGACAATAAAGAATGTAATTAAAAGAAGGGGAATATTTCTTCCTGGGTGGAATTAATCATGTGTGATGCTCTGTAGGGGTACCACCCACCCCCCACCCCCCTGTTTACAGGCCTGGCTGGCCTTACACATTGGTGGCACTTGACTGATGCGCTCAAAGATACGTTAATGGAAGACAATGATGTTTAAGTGCCACCATAAAGCCATCATACACACACACACACACACACACACACACACACACACACACACACACACACACACCTGACAAGCATTCAAAATATCTATTTGGACGAATATGAATTTTATTGTATTATTTATGTGTAATTCGATGCTCAGGGTTGCATGGAACAAAATAAAAAATTGCAAGATACATCTATCTCATTTCAAAACAATACAAATGAGATAAAGCGCTAACTTTAAGATATGAATTTAATGCATGTCCATCTCATTAAGCCGAGGAAGAAAGTCAGCTTTTTATAATTATCATCATTTTGGTATTGACATTCTCATGTATTACCTGCTCATCACAGTTAACACGCAATGGATTACATAAGTATTACGTTTCAATGTATCCGATCAACCATCCCTTGATCATGTTTACTCACCATTGACATCTGGATGCAGTCGCCCATGGTGGCTATGAGGACTGACCAGGCGGTCACACAGAAGGTAGCCGCCGACAAACCCTCTATGAACCGTAGCACCAAGGCCAGTCCAAGAAAGGCTTTGCCAGAAGGCACAAACTCTAGACACCTGCAATGTGGGATATAAAGGATTATTGATTCTAATTGCATTAATAAATCATGTGCATGAATCGAAGCACAACTATAAGATGCTCATAATGCATATGAAACTACGTGGTAGGTGTCCTTAAACGGTACAAGCTTATCACAGAAAACTACAATAATGACAGGGGCATGACATTGTAAGGTGGAAAAAGAATGATGACAAATTGCGTTATGGTAACATCCCTTAATGCCTTTAACAGTGTGCTGTTCTATTAGTGGGGTAGGATACCAGGGGTAGGATGAAGCCGATATTATCTGTTATAGATAGTGAAGTCTAAATATTTTAAGTCTATCTTATAATATTATTTCATGCAACGTTATAAAAGGCATCTCGTGTTTGTGGTTTGTCGTTTGGTACGCTACTTCGAGATGGCAGTGACCTGCATCTTGATAATATCGGAGGACAGCTAACGAACGTTCAGGTCAAACTGGGAATGGTTGACCAGTCATGGAACTCTGGAGGCGGTGGTTTGGCAACAGGAAGCAATAGCAAAAAACATCAAGAATAAGAGCAACCTTTGAAACTGTTTGGTAATGTGGAAAGAGTTAGTGACTTCTCTCGGCGCTTTGGCCACCTAAACATCTCCTTATGACAGAACATGTAAACAGGCCTGTTAATTACACTGCACAAGGCATAAATGGTCAGGGGAAATTTTGTCCCTGTCGCTCCTTTCCTTCATTCAAATAACATATTTTCTATGTAGATTTTATTTCATGCGAATCCAAAATTTTGGACAGTATTATAATTATGTTGTAATCGTAGGCCCTAACGTTTTGTGGTAAGATGAATCATTTTGCAGATAAGGACAAACGGTCACATGTTAAGGAGCAGGATATAGTAAAGAGAATACAAACAAATGATCTCCATCTATATTGTATTCCTACGTCAGATATTATACCACAACGTGAATCACGATCCTTGCAGTATTCTTAGAAATAAATGTTTATATGCAAACACGACCTTGCCCCCCCCCCCCCCCACACACACACAAAACAAAACCGGTATGGATATATTCTTAAATATCCTTTTTTTTCTTCTTTTTTTAGCAAAACATATTTATGAACTTATAAACTTACCCGAAGAGGATAGATACCAGGCCTGCCGTTGCTACCCCTCCAGTGGTTAAATAATGTAACCGTATTTTGGTTCCCTACAAAAACAAATAACATATTTGTTAACACGGTTACCGAAGACTTGAGAAGAGGAGAGTCAGACGTCTTGTCTGGAATGTAGTCAGTATGTGCCATTTCACGTTTTGTTGTTTTTCATCCACGTAAACCACACTTGTCATATTTCTTTGCAACCAGTTGATAGGATGTTACCAAGGAAAACTGATACCAGTAGATAAAACTATGTGGAAAATCACACGTTTCCCCTTTCCTTTGTTACAGAATCTAGGACGACAAGATATCTCATGTTCCAGGGAATCTGTAACTGAATATACACAATAGTAAGCTGGTGAAATCTAACATACCAATTTTATGGATTATAATAGATTACACTTATTTTCTTTTATCCAACTATTTAACCCTGCTATTACGTAGATAAGATGTGTTAATGTGAAGTACTGATATGATTATCATATAGCTCATAAATCTGGGAAAATAATTCCATTTATTATCCGGATTCCAGTTTAAATTTGGACATTCAGAAATAAGGGAACAAAAGAAATGGGAATAATTTCAAAGTAAATTACATTCTTAGTTTTTTCAAATGGACGTTTCACATGTTACGCATGACCTTCTTTCATACTGGTATCAATTCAGGCACATTCCATTAAATAAAACGCCTGCAGCTGGTCTCCACATTTGATCCAATCCTATTACACCATCCCTGGTAACCCGGCTAATTAGTTATTTACTCCTACCCAAAACACAGGATGACCCCCAACCTCTGAGGGCATGAGCACTTACGGCTCCCCCTGCGCGGATATTACTATAAATAAACCACAAAGAAGTTGGGGCAACACCATCTGGGTACGGCTGCACCAGAGCTAACACACAAAGGATAGCTGCACTGTGCATGGAAAGCCCCAGGGACCAACCTTATTTGACCTCTGGGCCTGATGTAAGCCTATATGACTTAGATCCCGAGTTCCCCAGCCATGAAAACTCTCCTAAATGTTAACCCGACACGCCTGTGCTAAATACTATGGTGCATGTACTGATCACAAGCTGGTGTATCGCCATGCACTGTTACCACGCCCCCAATGCAGGGTTGTTTCACCGTTGTGGTATCATGGATATTCCAAAGACATTATTGAGAGTCTGTGTACTTTTATATAACCATAGGTGCTAAAATAGATGCTAAAAGAAATCAAGAAAAGGAAACAACAAAAGCGTGTCTGACCATAAGAAAGTTTCCATTGGTGTTGGTTTTTGAATTAGGAAAAAAAAGAATCGCTTTGAACAGGTTGAGGGTATGTCTCATTATAAAGCAGTCCATCCCTTGAAAATTAACACCATACTTTTCTTTTGCATTATATCTCAAGTATTTTCTGTTCACCAGTTTACAACAGAGCTCCAAAATAATCTGAGCGTCAGGAAATGATAAATCAGTAGACAGATAGGTAGGCAAAGTGTCCAGGAGGCTTCTTTGGGGCAGCTCTCTGGGTAAGGTTACATAAAGGTAAACAACATACATTTAGGCCTATGCATTTGAATTATACATTGCAACTGAAATCATCAAATGCTATTATCTTTATTACTTTAGGAATGTTTGGAATGGTGCCATGCATTTAAATATTACTTGAAATGGACAATCCCGGAGGATTGTATCTGTCATTTGTATGATATTGCCATTAGATTATGTAGGTCTATACATATTACGTCAGCAGCGACCATGGTATAGGCCCTTTGTCTTTGAAGCTTTCGTAAGTATCCGCTTTCGAAAGAGCTATTTGAATAGATACCATGATGTTTTTATAGCATGGTTAATGTGTATTTAAAGAGCTGGGAAGAGAGCTAATGATTTATCACATTGTGTTATAGGCCTTTGTGTACCTGTACAATTATCCCACCCTACTATATACAAAATCAAAATTATAAGCAATCATCATTACCATTGTTTCAAGGTTTAGTCCCCAACTTGAATAGCTATAAATAACGTGAATCAATGTAATACATTTGCTTGGTAATTACAGATAAAGCTTGCAAAACCCAACAGTGTAACGGGTCACTTCCCACAGAAAACAATGCTTAACATTTCAGCTCGGTACATAAACATTCATGTAATTGTGAAAACAACACGAAGAGGGCTTGTTGGTAAAAAGCTAAAGAGCCTTGGAGAACTCTAGGGCCCCGTTTTCACTTAACCCTTTCAGGACGCCTGTATCCCTCAGGCATCACCAGGTCTAGCCTCCTGTATCTCTCAGGCATCACCAGGCCTAGACGCCAGATGCCTGAGAGATACATAGCACATATATCAGAATTGGAAATTTGATGCTTAAAATATATCAAATACATTTTTTTCTATTTCAAACCGCTGAAATGGTCCATATTATGCACCATATAACTATTACCATTTGGAAATGATTATTTCTATTCATGTTTTAGCTGTAGATTGGTCTAATATAAAACTTTATGGTATCAGTGGCGTCTTTTGGGGATATTCATTGAGTGAATTGGTGTCCATTTGGTACTATATTGAAATTTTGTGGCGTCTTGAAAGGGTTAAACAGTTGGCACACTCGGCCCCGAGGTATTTACATTTCCTAACCACCACAATGTGTTACAATGATTGTGATTTACGCTCTAGTCGAGGTTTGCCGGAGCCCCCGTCCCCACCCCGCTATACCAATCTCCATCTAACCACGTACCCTGGGTCCAGACTCCGACCTAGACGTGTAGACGGGCTGATGACCCTAGCACATGCTTTTTTTTACTGTTAAACTCTCCCACATCAGAGCCGGCTCCACTGGCCAACAGTTGAGTTGAGTTGAGTGAGTCCAACTCCACTCCACTCAACTCGACTGTCGGCCATATCAGCCAGGGCTGTCCTTTCGCTATTTGGTGCCCGCAGGTTAAAGAAAGTTCTATATACTTTGAACTTTCTCTTTTGAGTACCATCAGATTTTATAATTATTTTGAAGGTTTCTCTTTCCAGGCGGCTGACTTAATCTGTGATTTCAATAGAAATACGGCTAGATTGAGGTCAACCCAGATCATTGGTGAGATTTTGATATTTTCGTGATGAATTTTTTATATAGCCTAAACTTTGTTCAGTGACGACATTCATTGTCCTTTGTCTATATGACATGCAGCATGTGACTGCCCTACATTTAGTCCCACTCCTATACTATGCTATACCCGCACCATACCCATGTTCTAAGGACCTTTGTGTACCTATTTATTACAAGGTCAGGATCCCCAGCCCATGACCCCTGACTGCACCGGGGAAATTGAGCTTCAAACACATCATATGACGAGGAAGTTGTCCTGGTCTGTCACGTGCATAGGCTCAGAATTGGGATATTAGGTTATCGTGAAGATTACATATATATGATAGCATAAGGTCAATGTCCAAAGAACGATACTGGCATTTAAAGAACAAGAATAAGAATACGTTAATGGCAGTTGGTGGTCATAGAAGGAACCTAACATTTTTCCCAGCCCAGTGGCGGATACAGGGGGTGGGGGGTGGGGTGGGGGGGGGGGGGGGCAAAAGGGGCAATCCCCCCCCCCCGACCAAAAATGAACTCTCGTAGTTTTGACAAATCTGAGGAGAATTTTTGCAAGGTAAATCATGGGGGGTGGGGTGGGGGGCAGATACCTGCCCCCCTAGAAGACAGGTCCTGGATCCGCCCCTGCCTGAGCCAGCCTTGTATTGGTGTCTACATGATACTAATTCCCACCTTCATATCAAGAGGATATATAGTTTGAAATGTACAATAACGAATTCTCGATCTAATAGATACACTTTCATATAGATCGAATGTATGTACACTTTCAAATAGATCTATGATTTGTTTCATTGAACTGACTATAGGCTTGACCCCCATGCATCTGACTTCCATGTTCTATAAATTCTATTGATCCTCTAACAAACTTGTACATCTGGCCATTTTAGTGTGCACCTTAACCTAAACCTTGTACAAATAGCCCTCAATAAACCACGAATTTAAAACTATATACTAAATAAATTCGTATGTGCTTGCTGGGTTAATGCATAGTAATGAAATCATCAGCACATTGTCTTTGGATCGGTTGGACCGTAATCCTATCAACGAAGGCTTAGATCTTTACCTTATCTGCAGAAGCTTTGATCAAATCACTTCATGTCATACTTCTTCACTTGACCTGAATTTAGATCTGCACTTTACATGGGGCAATCTCCCCTTAGGCACATATATCGTTTTAGCTATGTAACTTAGGGGTAAACCTAGATATACAAGAGTGTCAGACTATGTGGTCAATTCTGGATAACACTTTCAATGGGCACTATTGATGATACGAGTTTGTTAAACCAGAAAAAGCACACAATAAATTTAAAGAATTATTTCTTATAACATGAGCACATCTTATAAACACAATGAGATAGCACAAAAGTACATAAATATTCATAATTACCAGAAATCCGACCAGCGGAGCCATAAAGAACATAACCAGCCATGACATGCTGATCACTACACCCATCTCAAACGGCGACAGTCCCTTCTTCTCAGCCTGAAAAAAGAGCAACATGTGCAACTTAGAAACGGCATGTAAAATGAAGTTTTTAACAGCTTAAATTGTTGTCTTGCAGCATTACGACGACCTGGAACAAGGTGCAAAAGAAAATCAGTCTGAATTCAGCTCAGAAGCAGTAGGGGGGTTGCAGTAGGATTTCAGTAGTAAATCAGTAGAAATAAGTATGATTCCAGTAGCTCAACAGTAGTAAATCAGTATGTCCGAAATATTTGGTTGAGCTAGGAGGGCAATTAATAGGATTTCGGACATACTGATTTGGTAAGTAGCCTATCTACCGCCGTTTGTTCCGGAGAATCGATTGGAACCAACGACACAGTTCATTCCACTAAGTATGAGTATCATACAACAGAAGAATAACCCATCATTTGCATATGCATAGAATTGATTTACTGACTAAATCAAAATTAAATACATTGAAAAATAGGAGAAATACCCATTTGCTGAGTTTAATGTATCAGTTTAGGGACCAAGGGAAATGGCTTAAGTCCCAACCACGGATTACCAGAAATCAATTAACCTGCCAATTCAGAGTCCTGAAACCGAAATATGAATCAGCAAAAAGATCTCCCTTCTATTGAGGTGCCAAACTTTGGTTGTCAATACCTCGGGAATTGAGATTAATTGAAAATAAAATAGAATTCAAGAGGAGAATAAAGCAGTATTATAGTCAATTTTTAGTGCCAGGCATTGCAGAATAATAACTGTTATTGATTGAGCTTATACATTCCTTCATAAATCTTGAGAAGAACACTATATTGATCTATATTCAATTAGAAGTTTGCCAGTTCCTTTTAAATTTTAAATTTTAAATATGACTTTTTATATTAGGTCTTGAAAAGTGTATGACTGACACAAACACTCAGTACTGATCATTGTATATCATATCATATCATTTCTACATATACAACAAAAATGATAATATTCATATTGAAATTTATTGCCTGTGATATATTGCTTGTAACGTCTGGAAGATCAGACTTTTGTTTGAAGGCGACAAATAAAATATTGTCAAAAAAAAATAAGAAAATTGCGAAATGCCTTCCAATGATACCTACCTTTATGAAATTAGATGTTAGTGGTATAAGAATAGAATTGATATATGGATTATAGTGCGATTATAAAATAATCTCTCACACGTTCAACGATCATTGAGAAATTATTTATGGTTCTTGAGAAATTGATCCTTGAATTATACATTAGGTTGTTCGGGAAAATGGTTGATTAACCTAAAGGCAGTAATCTAATCATTCGACGATAATGAAACTATGATCAAAGTTGAACCATGCGACGGACGAAAGGTTATTGTTCCAAGATAAACATTAATCAATTCTAAGAGGTTTTCCTGAAGATATAGATTTTTTCACGTACTTTTTATCTTTGATATCTTCATTCCGATATAAATTTCGTATGCCATTAAGATTATCTGCTAATATGATAATTCTTGAACTTCTATGCAACTCAAAGTGGTAAAAAGAATGAATATGCGTTGGATAATACGGGTGGGGCAAAGGATAATAGTGATAAAGCATTCAATGAAGAGCTACTTAAAGTACATCGTTAATTATCAATGTTAAGAGCATTCTTCTTGTGCCATTGTCAAAGTTAATTTTTACTTTTGCTTTCACTGTGATGTCAAGCATCGGCGTCATAACAGGGGCCGGGAGTTCATATTGTTTCCCGCTAACTTCAACCTTTTTAATATAATGGACTAACTCCATCTCCATTATACATGGTAGAAAGGCAATTACCAGTAGCTATGCTTAGCTGATTTAGGGAGTTTTATTAATGGCTATTTGAATTAACATGAGATAAGCATACATGTATAACTTATTGTGCCATTGTGATACCGTGTAGCTTTTATTATAATAATATATGAAAGGATTCGCGTCTTTCTAGTCCAGTCCTTTGTGCAAAGCAGGATTCCGATCCTGAAAGCTTACATAAGCATACATGTACGTGTATATGCAATTGTCAAGTAAAAGACACTGCAAATTTGATAAGGGAATAAACTGTGCGGATTTCTAGATTTGGGGAAATATATCCTAGAAATGCCTTTTAATGCTTGGTCTTTCTAGCACACGTACCATGTTTACCAACAATACATACGCTTGTGGCATATATGAATACAACAAAGCTAAGTGAGTCATAGGCCGGCGATCTGAGGTCAAAATGATTGACCCAAGAACCACTTTGGCTGGGGGTATTACTGCATATGTGAGTTCTAGATTGACCTTATATTTATAGCAACTCTGATAGGGAGAGGAGCTATGGGGGCTGGTGGTCAGAAGAATGTACCCTCTGGACAAAAAGATACTTTTATTTACGACAGCTTCAAGGGGAATGGATATTCTGATGATATATCCCAAAGCTTAATTAAAGGTCCATTCTTAGTAATGACTATTTTTACATGCTTGTTAGAGGTAGGCAACCCAACATAGTTCAATACCCCTATGGTTTACAAAATACAACAGCAACACAGACATCAGCAGTTCAGTAACTTTCATTTTGTCGGTGGATGGCAGTACATGATCATGAGAGAAATTGAGGGACGGGGTTTTTAAAACTCTAAATCGGAAATATGATCGATGGTAATGATTTCTTGTATATCTGGCCTGTCATAGACTGGGGACACCCGCCCCTACTCCAGGGTAAGGAGAGGACACCCTGCCAGTAACACCTGTTGAACTCCTGAGGCAAGCAAAGGTCACCTGTTAACATAGTAAATACACCGCGGCTGTGGTAGTGATTTTAGCCGTGTCGGTAATTTTCTCGTTAGACATTATTATGAAGATTACTAATTAACATGGGAGTCTTAATTGAAGTAATGCTCTGATTAGAAAGTTCAATAAGGTAGTTGTTACTTGACATAAACAACGGCGGAAGGAGGTACAGCTTAAACTACGATAAGTCCACTTGTAAGGCAGGAAGAGCAAATAATTTACGACTGACGGCATGTTGGAGGGCCCTCATAGAAAATAATAAATTGGAAAGTGGCTAAACCACAAACTTTGCAATGGCCCCTCAAGGCTTTTGTGTTCTTGGTAGGATGAATGCTGGCTATAGCAATATGTTACTGGGGAGAAAGCCCGGGGGAGGAAGGAAGGGGGTGACAGCGACTTAACTCCCTGAAGGGGCATTTAGGTTATAAAAATAAAAACTATTGAATCCAAGTATACACGGATGTAGCTCTAGCATTTTGCAAACGAGGGATTGGGCAGCGCGTTTGGATAATTTTTCTTTAATGTGTATGAGGACAACATTTTGCTTAAAAAAAGAAACATGTTCTCTAGGGAAAAAAAGAGGGGTGCTCGCCCCCCATTCCATCTCTTAACACCCCAACTGATATAGGCTAAATACACCCTTAATGGCATATAGAAAGGAATATAGGGCATGGACAAGTCTACATTGACCGAAAAAGCGAGAATGGTCCGACATTCACTAGTTGTATTCATGCACTAGTAACCAGTCAGCTGAGCGAGAGGTGAACGGGCCCACTGTTGGTAGTCTGCATGCCATCATGGGTGTCCTGTGTTATTACCTGATAGGCAATCGTAAAGGCAACTTAACTTTTCAAGCGTATATGATCTTGCCATTAGAATTATTTGGTAAAGTAATAGATGCAATCTTTTCATTTTGATATCTGTATCTATAGTGAGTATGCAGTTCTCTACACTTTGGAATGGGGTCAAATACCAGGCGCTCAGTCAGATAGTTACCCATCTGTTTGTAACCTGACACTACAATAATATACTATAGGCAAGAATCACTAGTTGATATTTCCATGAAAATCCATAATATTATAATGTGGTCATTAGCATTTCCAGGTATAGACAGTTATTGACTACGTGTGTGATTTATATTGAGGCTTACTTACGTAGGCAGTATAAAAGAATAACACAAACAAAATACCTTCATTTTCAGGTAAAGCATGGTATATACTAGGATAAAAATAACTCACCTCAATGGGAAAGAAAGGTCCTATTAACGACAGCAGTGTGTAGAGGGCAAAGTAAAGAATACACAGGGCAATCAGCAGGTACCGCTGTTTGGTATTAAGGTCCCGCAGGCTCCGGCCCTTTAACTTGGGGGCCTTATGTTTTTGACCCTCCATGCCTTTTTTGTCTTTATCCTGATCACTCAGTAGAGACTCCTGTACAGGGTCCGTCATTGCGTGGTCCACCACGACTCCGTTCCCAACTGTCCCATTGCCGTTAGCAGCAGCAGCAGGTGGAGATGGAATAACAGACACCTCGGGCGTGTCTGCACTTTGGTCCGCCTCTGTCAACTCCTTCTCTTGTGTTTTCTCACTTTGATGCCGACCCGTATCTGCGTGGTCGGGATCTAACTGGGCCTCTGCCGATCCAGCCACCGTGACAGGTTGCAATTGGCTGTTGCGTGGTGGCTCTGTTAGCGAATCCATGGTGCATGAAAATATCCTAGGTTAATCGAGAGTTATTCCAGGCAATGCCTCCTCAGAAATAGCTCTCCTCCTATTGTTCCAGGTGGTGTGGTCCCCTACAGGGGGTACTTCTCAATCCTCCAGGATCATCTGGGGCAATTGCTATAGTACTATGTGGTAATGCTCTGTAACATGTGGTTAATAGCGGGACAACCCATGTCTACTGAGGCTGTCTGGAGGAAAGTGCCCCGACTTCCGACTGTGAGAGAGCCTCTGAGGGATGAAAGGGAAAAAAGAGGACTAGAGCAGGAAAAACCACTACCTGTTGCTCCAGTCAGACGCTAGCTAGATAAATCCTGACTTAAGGCCTTGTGGTTAACTCGCTTAGTGTCCATACAGTGACCGACTATTGGACAAGTCGGGGGGTGGGGCAGGTGAAAATCCTGACATGAGGGGCTCTATAATAATCACAGCCTCAGCCTCCGTACAACACCTTCTCCTGTTAGATACAACGCACATCCCCGACCCGAACCACCAGTGTGAGTAGCCTACCCTCGATCCTAAAGCTATATAACCTCCTGCTCTAGCTTCCCACCTCCAACCACTGTACCCAACACAAAGCCCAGGCCCAATCTAGGCCGTCCAGTCAGCTGACCCGGTTATAGGGGCCCCAAGTGGGGGCAGGAGGGGCGAACGGCCGGCCGGTCGGTGGGCGCTTGTCACACTCGTTGTGTGCCCCACGCTCATACCACTGGTCCATCGGCCAAGGGGAACACAATAGTAGACCTTTAAGTCCATCCCCCATTGTTTCCGGCCAAATTGACAGGTGTTATTAAGTACTGCCCACCTTAACGGCTGGAATACTAATTGGTTTCATTCTCTCCCTTTCCCCAATGTATGGAGTCTCAGTAATCCCCGGGAGGGTTAAGCGGGTCCTCCAGGGGCTAATGCTACGACCTCATGCCGTCAGGTTGATTGCAAACAATTAACTAATATATTCACAATATTTTAAGTTACAGCTACATAGAAAATCATTGGGGATGAAATAGCTCATTCTCTTTTTACAGTGGGAGGGAAATAATGGTCATAACTAATACGTGTAATGATAAATCAAACTTGGATATAATAGAGTTTCCCTTAATGGGTTATATGAAGAGACTATTTGGTTTATGTGCATGTTGCAAAAAGTGTTAATTACAGAGTGTGCGTTTTTACATAATATAATCTGCTCTCATTTTCTTTTAATTTACTGAGCGATGACAGTGTCGTGCTCAGTTCCTGACGTCAGAATCTAATTGGTAATAGGAAGTAGAATAGCATGAGGATGTTTTCATTTGGAAATGTAGTAATCCTGTACTAAAATAACATGCTTTTTAATGCCTCGTCATTGCGTGTATGATTAAAGTGGATGAACAATGGTTATGGAGAGTGATAACCATTAAAACGATCAACACTTTATTAATTCCGATAACACTATTTTAGGTTAATGATCAATATCGTTTCATTTATGTTTGCCCCAATGAATCAATAAATGCATAACAATGTGCATACTAATAGAAAGATAGGGAAACTTAAAAAGAAAATAACATTTTCCCTTTCGAACAATACGTAAAATCCATGTTGAGGTGACCAGGTTTAATTAGGCTACGATTATATCATCAGACTGTAATTATCAATTTCACTTAAGAATATATCATCTTATCCTCCCGGCAACACTGAAGGAATTGAGCGTTTCCATGCTAAGTAAGACATAAACATGCATGTTGAGAGCATCATTTGAATAAATTATGTAAATTACTATCGTGTAACCTAGTGGCGCATGTATTTCTAGGCCTAAGTACATAGGTCTAGGCTTAGGACCCCCCTTTTCTAGGCTTTAGGCCTACCTTACCCCTGGTGACAAAGGGGTCTGCGGGTGAGGCCGGACGCTGGCTGGACGCTGGCCAAGTGTTGCATAAATAACCAGCTGTGTACATGCATGCATACCCTGACCTCACCGTAGGAGGCCAACACACAATGTCCATCGGATGTCCACTTCACAGCTTTTTGTTAGCATACTTTCCTTCAAGGAGGGAAGTCACTGAGGTGACGGGCGTTAAGATCATTCAGACACAAAGTCAGTGAACAAGAAAAGCTAAAATATAAGTAAATAGATTAATTAATGAAATGAATAAGAAATGCAAATATACATGATGCCTGTCTTTGTTAGTATATGGTGAGATATTGGCATCCTATGTGGACTAACAATGGGAACTGATGGTCACAGTCGAAGGATATGCATTTGAGGAGAGCTTCTAATTTGTAAACTAGGGTATATAATCGAACATGGGTGAGTCCACTGGTTAAACAGATTACAGGATCCTAAAATTGCATGAACTGGACTAGAACTTATAATTAACCTGCATATGCATAATGATCTTTCATACTTTAATGAATTGAAGTCAGACACTTGGAAGTTAGTACTTTATTAACTGATCACGATGAAAACTGACGACACAGGCAGAATCATGTGTTAATTAATTGTAGGCATACATTTGGCGCTGAATTGCAATGTTATGGAGTAGGGCGGTACTTATAATGTGACGTAATCTAAACATTCATTTTTTTCAATGTCCTAGGGTTAAGAAGTATTACATAAAATATAGAAGAAACTTCCATCTCATATTCGGTCCTTTATATACCCTTTGACTCGATTTCCATTCTGACGTTGCAGAGTGAATACAAAACTCATTTATGTTTGATTCTTAGCCAAAAAAAAGAGAAATATACTGATTACCTTGGATAATAAATAATGTCACCTTGGATAATATGATAATGTCACCCTCCCATTGTAGAAAACAGTTATATGACAACTTCATTTATCTGTACGTTTGTTAAAAGCATAATATGCAGTCACTAGGGCGTTAGTGACGTAGTAAGCCGTAGTTATTCTTTTAATGTACCCGTATGTTAGTCAAATAAATCATTTCTTATATTGTATTGGACGCAACGTGTCAAAATACCACCTGCAATAACAATACATCATTATATAGTGTACACACTCTGTTAAATTGCACTTGAAAAGATACATATCGATAAGTGATAGGCTAATGAAGTCATCGCATTATTGTGGTGTTCGAATAATGTTCCAGTTTATAAAATGACTAAGAAATGCTATAGGGATCCGTATCATATAGCAATATAGAGTAGTCAAATAGTATACGTGTGGGGCCCTTGATGGGGATCGATAAATGTCGCATGTCCAATATAAGAAAAGGCCACGTCGGCTGTCACTTACTTATCCATGTCTATGTCGCCTCTAAGAGATTCTCATATTCCATGTCGAATCTAAGAAATAGGCAATGTCATGTCGGTTTTTTTTCTTAGTTTCACTAAGCTCAATGTGACATGCATATGTCGACTTTAAGAAATAATGTTGTCTCCTTGTCGAATTCAGGGGTCTAGGGCCATACGTGTCTGTGCTGTTGTTTGATCATGGCGTCTAAAGGTGAGGTTTTGTATACTGTGTATTATATGTACTGATATCATTGGGTTTGTTTGATGCTAATTCTCAGAGAAAATGTCTAACTAAATGTTAAAAATCAGTTTCTTTTTGTTTTTGTTGTAACTTGGACTACAGGTCTTACAATACATCATAGTCCCAAACAATACATGTAGGTGGCAGCAGTGTTCAAAGTCTGTTAGTATCACTTCCCCTGGTGGATATTTTGGGTACCACAATGAAACCTAAATAGTAAGGACAGTGTTTATTGATAGGAATGATATAATGAAGTAACTGCAACTTATCTATGAGTTATGCACATATGAGTTATTGAGAGTCCTATGTAGCAGCTTGTTCGTCTGTTGGTATGAACCACCAGACTCAGTGGTTCTGGGGCACTGGGATATTTCACCCTTGCTCCTGGATGATTGAACCTATGAGGAGGTAGAGACCATACCCCTATACTTTTACCAAGGCAGGTGTTTTATATGCAGTGTCCAATAGGCAGGGCACCACATACAATGGCCAATGGCACTAGCCCTTTGATAACCCTGTCGGTGACCGCAGGGAGAATGTCTAGTACCACTGAACTAAGTGAGATAACTGTACTGTTAATAAGCCCATTCCAATTTGCACCAACGTTAAAGTTTACAATGAAATATTTTCAAAAGTTCCTCTGTGCTTAGTCCATGAAGATAGATGCATAAAACAAAATTAACCGAAGCAATTTAGCTCATGAATTGTTTCTAAAATTTGTAAAATCTAGCTTTGTATATTGGCCTTTTTCCCAAAGGAACCAATGTTAAAGCCTGTCAGCCAAGCCTATAATGTCCAACCCCATTTTGTCACAAAATACAGTATTTTGATTGGTTGGCAAACCTGCAAATCTGTCGATTGGTATAATTTAAGAAATCTTAATTATCTATCAGTACTTGGGGAAATGGGAAACAAGGATGACTAATAGGGTGATTTTGTCCAACCCTGGGATATACCCAATTTGGGATGGGCTAATTGTAGGGGAGTATTTAAACATTATGTTTCCTGTTATTATACATCTATATAAGCTAGTCTCAATAAGCCCATCCCATATTGGGCATATCCCAGGGTTGGACATGGGTCCAACAAAATTACAGTATATAAGCTGTTCTTGTCTCCTAGAGTTGGGGTTTCTGAAACAAGCAACAACTATATTTTTCTATATCCCTTAGTGTTGCTAAAACATTATGATTTCTTAAATTTCATCAATTGACAGATTTGCAGGTTTGCCAGCTGTGATGAACGGCTATTCAGCCAAAATACATAGAGGTTAAAATAATAGAAATAAGGTAATAATAGAAATAGATGTAAAGAACGAATATGTAAAGAACGAAGAACGAAATAGATGTAAAGAACGAATATGTAAAGAACGAATAACGAATATGTAAAGAACGAATAACGAATATGTAAAGAACGAATAACGAAAACGTAATGGAACGAAACCCGGAAATATGTAAACCGGAAGTGAAATGTAAACCGGAAACGGAATATATAAACCGGAAGTGACGTCAGTTGTAGGTCACGTGACCGAAGGCAGCCAATCAGGGCTGACCTCTCTAGTATATAAAGGGGCGGTGAGGCCCGAATAAACAGAGTTCTTTAACAGTTCTCCTGGTGTCCAGACGTGTCCTCTTTCCTGAAACAACCACTAAAGATGAGCCGAATAGAGTAATTAAGCCGAAGTTAGGACAAAACAGCCGAAGTCCGAGATAGGTAGTAGAAGCATAGGGTAAGGGGCCCGAAGGCCCGAAGAACGAGGAACGAGGGAACGGAGTAGGGCACGAAGGCCCGAAGTAGTACCGGAAACCGAGGCGTAGTATGGTACGAAGACATGGGGAGCGGAACGAGGGAGCGAAGTCCGCGGGGACGAGGGCGCGGCGTGCTCGGCCCCACGCTACCAAACAATAGGCGACCGTCGGCCCGTCGCCCCCGCGGACCGGAACTCAGGGGTGGACCGCCCCCCGGCCGACCCGTACCCCTACCATAATTTCCCTCCCCCGCAGTCCTCCGTCGACATCGAGTGCCGATTCCCGATCGATTCGCTCAGCCCCCCCTCGTGCGCGAGGCACGACTCTAGAAACACATCTCGGTTCTTGGCCCGGATTCCCCGTCCGCCCCGAGACCCGAACAACCCCCACGTTCCTCTGTCGTAAGAATCGGCAACCCCGACTTACCAGAGAACGTCACACTGGTGGCAGCGGTGGTGCTGAAATAGGCACATACGGACTTGTGGATCTTGGGTGTTTCATCGGTATTGGATACTCATGGCGACTGCGGCAGTCTTCGAGCAGATGGATTCTGACGTCGCCTTCAAGGAAGGTGGGGAGGAGAAAGGAGGTGCGAAAACCGAGACCAAAGGGGAGGACACGACCATCATGGGTAGGCAGTTTAATTTTATGGGAACGTCCACCCCGACGGATGAGCAGAATGTGCGGGCTCAACAACAACAGACCGGTCAGGAAGGAGCGAGTTTGAAGAAGTTCAGTTTACGACCAGAGAAGTATGACGGTAAACCGGATTTCGAGGGATGGATCAACCAGTTTGAGGAGTACGCAACATTGGGACGCTGGACGGCCGAGGAAAAAGCGGCGATGCTTTTCCTCTCGCTGACGGGAACGGCACGAATGTACTTTGTCGGACTCCCGGACAGGGAACGACTCCGTTACTCGGCGAGGGTGGATGCGTTGCGCCGGAGGTTCGGTCAGGAGAAGGACACGTGTAATGCTCTGCAAGAGTTGGCGGGCTTGAAACGTGTAAAGAACCAGACAGCGAAGGAGTTGGCTGATAATGCCCGGCGACTGGCATCGAGAGCCTACTTCTCCAACGACTACGCTAGCCAGGAAAAAGCAGCATTACATGCGTTCCAGGCTGCAGTTGGGGAAGACCTTCAGCTGAAGTGTGCAGAGAAAGGATGCAAGACACTAGAGGAGGCGGTAGAGGTGGTAGAAATACAGGAACGATACTCACGCCGCCTCCTGCGGGCAGTGAAGCCCGAGGAAGACGCCAATACACAGATCATGGCCTTAAACGGTAAGTTGGAGGAGATGATGAAAGAATTGGCAGAGGAACGGGAAGCTAGAAGACAAGCAACGGCCCGGAGGGAGGCGTTTAAGAAGCGAAAAGAAGATTTAGAGTGTCATCACTGTCACCAGAAGGGCCATTTCGCAAGAGAGTGTTCTCAGCGTCAGGGAAACGGACAGTCGCCGTCGCAGTAAGCGCGGGGCCCCCTTCGGGCGCGGCGAGAGAAGTAGTAGGCATGGGAGAATGTGGACTTTATGTGGCCGGGACGGTGGGAGAGAGTGTCGTCCGTTTTTTGGTTGATACCGGATCTATGATCAGTCTGCTGTCGGAACGCCTCTGGAGAGAGTGGGGACGAAAAAGGGAAGAACTGGATGGATATGAAGGACGTCTCTGCTCGGTAGATGGTAGTCCGTTGCGGTGCTACGGATGCACGAACTTGCCAGTGAAATTGGGAACACGCGTGTTGAAGTGGACGTTCATGGTGGCAGACATCGGTAGAGATGAAGGGATCCTGGGAAACGACTTCGCGGTGAAATACCGGCTGACAGTTAAGCCCCACGCGAGTGCCATCTTCCTGCCCGCCGAGGGGGAGGGAGAGGGGGAATGAATCCCGGGAGTAGAACAGAGGACGGATGGGATTCGGGCAGTTACCGTCGGAGGACAGGTCGTGCGAATCGAGAAAACGACGGAAATACCCCCACTCCAAGTGACCCGAGTAACAGTGGTAGCGAGAATGGACGTAAGACAGGGTGGACAGCTGGCTGTCATCACCGGCGCTGGATTACCTATGGGACTGGAGGTGATCCCAGGAACGGTGACATTGGGAGAAGAAAATGAAGTTTGGGTGGCCAACCGAGGGACCGAGAGCGTGAAATTGGAAACCGGCGGGGTACTCGGAGAAGCCACCTTCGTACAAGAGGTACGAGGAATAGGAAGTGAAGCAAAGGAACCCCCAGGAGCGCTCGTTGAAATGATAGGGGAGGCTAAGAAAGACCTGACCACGAAGGAGGGCGAAGAGCTGGAGAAAGCCATCATGGCCCGGGAACAAATGTTTGCGACCTCGAAACATGAGTTAGGACGGACAGATTTAGTACAACATCGAATTAAAACGGGGGATCAGATGCCGATCAAGCAGAGGGTCAGACGGTATCCGGCCACCAGGAGAGAGGAAGAACGAGCACTGGTGGAGGATATGTTAAATTTAGGGATTATCCAGGAGAGCGGGAGTGCGTGGAGTAGCCCGACCGTTCTAGTCAAAAAGAAGGACGGAGGAACGAGGTTCTGTATTGACTACCGAAAACTGAACCAGGCTACGAAAGTGGACGCCTATCCGCTCCCGCGGATAGAGGACAGCCTCAACACTTTGGGAGGAAGCCTATTCTTCTGCAGTCTGGATCTCGCAAGCGGATATTGGCAGGTGGAGATGGCACCGGAGGACCAAGAAAAGACGGCCTTCGTGACTCAAGGAGGATTGTATGAGTTTAAAGTGATGCCATTCGGGCTAGTGAACGCCCCAGCCACCTTCGAGAGACTGATGGAAAGAATCCTCAGAGGAATCGTGTGGGAGGAGTGTCTGGTATACTTGGATGACATACTGGTCTTTGGACCAACGTTCAAAGTGACTCTGGAAAGATTGGTACGGGTTCTGGACCGACTGAACGCTGCAGGACTGAAGTTAAAGGCGCGAAAATGTAAGCTGTTCCAGAAGAAGATTCCGTTCTTGGGGCACGTTGTCTCGTTCAACGGGATCGAACCCGACCCCGAAAAGTGTCGGCAAGTAACCGAGTGGCCGGTCCCGCGGGATCTCCACGAGGTACGAGCCTTCGTGGGATTATGTTCGTACTACAGAAGG
The DNA here is from genome assembly GCA_936440205.1 of Lepidonotus clava. Taxonomy (NCBI): domain Eukaryota; kingdom Metazoa; phylum Annelida; class Polychaeta; order Phyllodocida; family Polynoidae; genus Lepidonotus; species Lepidonotus clava. The sequence continues at coordinate 29,372,042 of OW387140.1, forward strand.
CATATAAACGGCTTCACGGAGTTGGCTGCCCCCTTGTATGAATTGGCAACGAAGGAGGAACCATTCGTGTGGAGCGCGAGACGACAAGAGGCATTTGATGCGATGAAGGAGGCCCCGGTGTTGGGATTCCCGGAGGAAGAAGGACAATGGTGGCTTGACACAGACGCCAGTGACGTGGGAACGGGAGCCGTGCTATCACAGGAGCAGAGAGGGGAGGAACGGGTGATAGCTTACACGAGCAAAACCCTGGAGTCAAACGAACGAAAGTATTGCACCACGCGGAAAGAACTGTTGGCGGTGGTGCGAGCTTTGAAGCATTTTCGGTGCTACATCTATGGTCAACGCGTGATAGTCCGGACGGATAACAGCGCGGTTAGTTGGCTGCAGAGAAGTAAGGAACCGATGGGGCAGGCTGCTCGGTGGATTGAGATTATCGACTCGCATGATGTGTCGTTCCAACACGGACCGGGCAGGAAGCATGGGAACGCTGACGCGTTGTCCCGGTATCCGTGCAAACAATGTGGAGAGGAGCACGAGAATACCGAAAAAGTGAGAGTAGTGACGCGGGCCCGGGGGTACGAGCCCGGATGGTCCCCGCAGGAGATGAGAGCAGCGCAGAGGAGGGATCGAGATATAGGGCCGATTGTCGCACGGATGGAAAAAGATGCGGACCGGCCAGGTTGGGAGGCCATATCTCCGGAATCCCGGGAAACAAAGATCCTATGGAGGCAATGGGAACGATTAAGCCTCAGGGATGGCGTGCTGCATCGGAAGTACTGGGAACTAGAAGGACATGGTTGGAGGAACCAGTTGGTCGTTCCCCGAGGGGAACGGGCCAAGCTGGTAAGGGAATACCATGGAGGCGCGGCAGGAGCGCATTTAGGAGTCGCCAGGACGACGGCCCTGTTGGAACAAGGGTTTTACTGGCCGGGACTCCGGGAAGACGTGCGGAAGGAATGTCGAGAATGTGATTGCGCGTTGCTGAAAAAGGGAAGAGGAAGACGGGAGCCGCTACATCAGTACATAGTGGGGGAGCCGATGGAACGGCTGGCCATGGATGTTTCGGGCTCGTACCCAGTCACCAAACGAGGAAATAAGTATTGCCTGATGGTGGGATGCTATTTCACCAAATGGTTGGAGTGTTTCCCGATCCCGGATCAAAAGGCAACGACAGTGGCGAACAAACTGGTTGAAGAAGTAGTAGCACGGTACGGCGCATTTCGGGAACTACACTCGGATCAAGGCACGAATTTCGAATCCGAGGTGGTGGCTCAGGTCTGTGCGCTATTCGGGATACACAAAACAAGAACGACGCCGTACCACCCCAGGAGTGACGGGTACATAGAACGAAGTTTCCGTACTTTGGGGTGTTGTTTGAAAGCCAGCTGCCGAGCGACGGGTCGGGAATGGGACGAGATGATCCCGCTCGTGATGATGAGTTATAGAGCAGCGCCGCAAGCCAGCACGGGGGTGACACCGAATATGATGATGCTGGGCCGACAGACCATGATGCCGCGACAGGCGATTTATGGGAGACCTCTAGGACCAGAGGAGGAACCCCGACGGGTAGGCGACTATGTGGAAAGCCTGGAGGAAGGGCTAGTCGCGGCCTATCGGGAGGCCCGGACGGGGCTGAAACGAGCCGCCATCCATCAGAAACACGAGTATGATGGGAAGGTGACTCGGCGGGAATACCACGCCGGAGAACTGGTCTGGGTGCACGATACGGTAGTGGATAGGGACAAAGGAACGAAGTTGCGATTTCCATGGATGGGCCCTGCACTGATCGTCAAGGTGCTTGACCGAGGACGGGTGGTAGTACGGAAGAAACGAGGGAAACCGGGGGGGGTGGTCCATGTGGACCGCCTGGAACCCTACCGAGGACACGCTGCGCCAGCTTGGATGGTAGCTGACCAGCAAGGATACGAGGCTGCACAGTAAATGCTTGGGGTGGGGCGCGCTAGGGCACGTAAGGAAACGGGGCACCCCTTTTTGTGATGAAGTCGTTTTCGTGTCTCGATTCCGCAGGTGGAAGAGGACCAAGGGAACGACCAAATCGGCGCTACACAAAAAGGCTTTGGCCAAAAAGGACTGATCAACCTGGGGCCATTGAGTCGGGGCGGTGCGTTGACCACTACAGTAGGAGTGCAGGTCGTTAGGCTGTAGAGATTCGCTACCTAGCTGAAGATTGGTTCTCTTGCGGATGTAATATAGGTGGGAAATGCGGGGTTGGAACGAAAAACGGCGTTCGGGAGCCACGACGGCCCGGATGTCTAAAGTAGTCCCACGGAGCCGCTTTCCGGTCAGTTCGGAGGAACCACAGCGTGGAAAAGATGGTTGGATTACAACAGAAGACAGACCCGGTGGCAAGCTGGTGAAGACTTCTGAAGTAATGCCGACTTGGTAATACCGCTTTACAACGTCCAGGAGACCGGAGGAGAGTAGATGCGGCACTCTCGGGAACGCCGGAGGAACGAACGGACGGCTGTAAAAGGCGAGGCCTGAAACGAGGACGGGCTTTAAAGTAGGTCGTAAAAGGAGTAAAAGAGGACAAAGAGAACGGGGCGGCGGCGAGGAGATGATAACGCCGAGCCCCTGTGTTCTCCGGGAAGTGTGCGGAAGCACTGTGAGGGCCAAGATGAAAAAGGCAAGAGAAGGCGACGAGGGATGAAAGGACCGAGGGCGTCCGGTGGGGCAATAAAAGGCCTAGGAAAAACGCGTGGACGGGCGAAGGGCCGCGAGGTAAAGAAAGCAGGCGAGGCGGTGACCAGCGGCGGGCCCCGGGGACCGGAAAATAGTAGGGGGCGCCACCGTAGAAGTGGATGGTGAGTCTGACGCTAGGGGTCGCTAGTGCAGGCCACGCCCACTTCCGCCTGCGGCGGCTATAAAAGGCAGAGCGCTCGCCGGAGCAGGTCATTCTGGTCAGCCGATCAGGATTCATCGAATCGCAGACGAGCAGACTGAGCTAAGGAGAAGAAAACAAGAAGAAAAGCAGAGAAGCGAGACGAGCAGCATCACCACGAGACAAAAACGGAAACGGCTGACGGGACGAGCTTCAGGATTGGAACGAGCCCCGAAAGCCCGGAAAACAGACACGATGAGCGGACAGTGCTGGGAAGGACATTGTCACGGAAAGGAGTTTAAGCACTTGGCCAAGCATATTAAAGGCCAGCACGATGGATTACGGAAGCAGTACTACATGTGCCCGGTGTGTTCGAGTCGAGCCTATTCGACACACCAGGACTGGAGGAAGCACATGACGGACTCACACGAAGGGAACCTGCAGAGGGGGATGCCGAAGCAAGATCCCCTTCTGAGGCTGGAGTATGCTGCGGCGTTCGCCTTGGACCCGAAAGGACGACCGCCGTACACCAGTTTCGCTACTGGGGATGAAACGGCGGCCCGGGTAGCCAACATGGAACGGGACTACGCGGTGCGCCATCCGGAGGGGTTTCAACCCCCTGAGAGGGCGGTGGATAAGGAGGCACCGGAGAGGCCGCGACGGCATATCCGCATACCTTACTACCCGAGGGCGTCGAGAGGATCCGAGGACAGCGACGCCGAGCAGTTGGAGCAGGTAGCAACCGAAGAAGGATCAGAGGCTGACGAGGCCGGCGAGGGAGCCCAAGCAGCCAAAGCAGCAGGGAAGGGACCCCTGGCCGAGGTGGCGGAGCGATCGACACCCACGCGTCGTTCCCCTCGGAGGGCCGCGAAAGGAGTACGGAAGGAAGACACCGAGTCGCCGCGAAGCGCGAGCCGGGCCGTGGTCAACCCGAAGCCACTCCTGACACCAGACCAAATATCAGGGTTAGTACAGAGCCGAATTAAGAAGTTAAACGCCCAGGGAGAACCACGGGAACCGAGAGGACGAGGACTCCCAGGCAGAGGAAAAGGACGGACATCCACACCCACCCCGAAGCCGGGTTGCTCAGGAATACCACCGGGGGCTGAGGTGGTGGAATTGGTGAGCTTGTCCGACGACCAACGACCGAAAGTCAAAGAAGAAGAGGAGCCGCTCGCTTTCAAGAGGCCCCCGACGCAGGGATGCCCGGCGGAGGAGCCGTCGCGAAAGAAGAAGTGGAAAAAGGTCAAGAAAGTCCCGAGAGAATTGGAGGAGGGAACGAGTTCGGACCAGTCGGAGTCAGGCAGGAGTATGTCGGCCCGAAGCGATCGGTCTTTGATTATCGCTGAGTCTAGTAGCACGGGAGAGCTGGGACCATCGCAGCCTGAGACCTCGACAGGAGTCAGACGGACCACGGGACTAGAACCACCTTGTAGCGACGCACAATTTACTATGATGACAGTTCATAAGAAATCGGTGATATACGAATCACGACACCCGAGGTACCCCGGGTATTTAAAAGGAACAATGAACCGGGAGGGATCGTTCAGGGGTTACCACGAGGCGAGATCCGACCGGGAGCTGGAGGACAGCATTCGGGAAGCACAGGGAGGCCGGCTGGTGGAAAGAGAAGCATTGTACCTAGGGAGGTTTCTACGCGAGATGACAGAAAGGCAGGGACTCAAACCGACGGGGCGAGTGGAGAAAGTAAAGTATGTTCGGCATGCGGCCAGGCCGGAGGACACGGCGTCGACGGCCTCGACACAGCCGCTGTTCTCTACCCCTACCCTGACGAAAGCAGATTCACCCCTGGAGAAGATGGTATGTAAGCAGCCGATAGTGCCGCCCCCAGGATTGAAACGAATGAGAGACATTACGGTAGCACCAGACACGCCAGAGACACGGGCGGCGGTTGACAACCTGACTCGAGCCAGTTTGGGGAGCTCGTTTTTCGGGTCGCAAGGGTCGGAGGAGACCCCGGGACCACCGTCGCCCGAACGTATGGGATCGCCGCCAGGACCGGATACCCCACTCAAGGACGAGGATAAACACGGGCGGGCGCTACAACCGCGGGTTGTGATACACAGATTACAAATACCGGCTGCCCAGTCCATGGACGCGGAGGTGGAAGACTCAGAGGACATGGAGTTGGGGCAGACCGAGACCAGAGGATACGAGCCGGAGAAACAAGAATTGGACGAGTCGGGAGCGGATTCAGTGTTCGGGTCTATAGGAACGGAGATGCCGACGGCAGGACCATCTAGGGAAACACCGAGACTCAAGTTATTACGGACACAGGCCGTTCACCAGGTCTTACAGGGACACTTTCCGGTGACGGCGCGAGCGGTACGAGACTGGGACGCGGAAAAGGCCATTCGGGTGCAACTGACGTGGCCCCCGAGGGAGGTGCGAGGAATGACGGCCAAGACAAGAGCAATGGCTTCGGCGTCTATGGCGTTCCTGATGGCACTAGAAACGGGCCGCAAGCCAGAGACATTTGAAGAAGCGATGGCGCAGTTCCCGACGGCGGCACTGGGGCCGTTGACCAGGGAGTTCCCGGGGGTCGACCAGCTAGTTAACGAACACAACCGGACCGTCCAATTGGCTCAGACCCTAGTGATGCACAAAAACGAGGATCAACTGGATGACTTGTTGAAGGCGACAAGAGAGGCGGAAAAACAGAGCGGAATGGTGGATCAGCTTCTCGAGCTCCCCGCTAGGGAGGAGAGACTGTTGCTGCCGATCCGGCGCCAAGAAGAAGGGTGAAATAGATGCTGCTCGAGGTCTTGCACGGAAGAAAAACAGCGCGACGGAACCAGAGGCGGAAGATGGCGCGTCGCGAGTCGGGTGGGGAGGGATTACGGGGCGTTGGCTCCTCACCCATAGTGTCAAACCCCCAGGGAGAGAACCGGGCCGAGGCAGAGGTACCTGAGCCGCACAGGAGGCCGAAGCCTGGATAAAAGACTCTCCTGGAGACCGCTGGACGGGCCCGAAAACTTTACTTAAACTCATCGGGAACGGACTGGCGGGCTCGAACATTCTTATCTTAATTTATTCTTATTAGTTTCTTTATGGGAACCTTCTTGCGGAAGTGAACGAAACCACATGTGTTAGGAGGTGTTGAGTGTAATCAGCGAGCTGGAGGGTCCATGACTGGAATGAACTTACCAAGCCTGCGGGGCGAATACGGGACGGAAGGAGGCGCTAGGAGGAAAAACAAGTTTGTAGCTGTTCCTCTTCTTCCCTGGAGCCCGCTGCGTTGGTTGGGACCGAGCAGGTGGAACGGGATCGTCCGGTCGCGGAAATGGATAACGGGCCGGGCGGCCCGGGAGCGAGAGTGAAAGTTGGGAGGCGGAATCGAGGAAAGGAAATCAGAATGGACGGATAGTGTTGTCATTGTAGTCTTTGAGTCGACGGTCGTGCCGGGGTAAAATAAGGTACCGGTGGGCCGGCGACTCGCCGCTGGAGGAAAGGCTGGCGCGGGCCAAGACTGAAAACCCTTCTCCCGCGCTGCCTTGAGCGATCTGGAGGCGAGGAAGAGACGACCTCTGTCCTCTAGCGGCACTTCTACTTCCTGCAACTTTGTCTTCTTGATTTTGGATGGATCGATCAGAATGTGGATGAACCCGGATTCATGTACCATCATCTTCTGAGTTTCCTTGTCTTCAGCCTCTTACCGCATACGAAGAGCGGCAAAATGGAACTTCTCGACCTGAATGCTGGTTTTATCGTGCCAGAGTTGATGCAGCGAGTCGTGAAAGGATTGCGGCGAGTCGTAGATGTCTCCCGGAGGACCAAGGCACGAGCAGGGACGATAACTTAGGGGCCCTGGCTCGTGACCGACCGTAATATATAGTAAAAACAATACATGAACGAGAAACGAAAAAAAATTAATAGACTTACTAAAACTTATATTAATCTCTTACCTGCAGTAACGACAGAGACTCCTTCCATGTCGTATTTCCTGATGTCTTCTTCTCGAGGAACGAAACAAAATAGTCTTTGAAACATATAGGGAAGTAATCTTTGCAATATACAGGGAGGTGGTGCTTGGAACGTCGGCCGCGGATGCCTCGATAGACAAATCAAGAGGTCTGCAAAGAGCGACGAGGAGCGACCCTTCTTGGAGTTCGACATCGGATGAGTTCTCTATACATGCTATTTTATTGAGAATGGGCCCGTTCCGGATCTCAGAGGTTGACGTTGGGTGCAGGTCCCAGTTGATGTCGTCCATCTTCACTTTCTACGGCTTCTTCTTCTCCTTCTCACTAATATCTTCAACTTACCAACTTCGAACCGTCGTACCTAGGAGCAGCCCGGAACGGCTCGGAGCTGTTGTCTCGGCGTTCGTCATAGGCATAGTGTCTCCATGCAATGTGACATGGCACCGTGGACGACTGTGGCCTTACTCCAAAATCAAACCAGACCGGATCTTAAACTTACTTCTATTAACGAACTATTTGTTGGTATTACAGTCTTACGAAAATCGTCTATAAGCACGGTCCTCCGGGAGGACGAAGAGAAAAACTTAGTAAAAAGAGCGAGGCCCGAGAGCCTAGGAAACGAACGAGGGCCCGAGTGCCCGAAACAGGAATCCTCTTCTTAGGAAAATCATCTCATCAGTAGAACGAAGGAGCCTCCCTCTCGCCCCAAAGAGGACTGTCTTCCTGCCGTTGCTTACGGGGGGGGGGAGGGATGAGAGGCACCGGCTCCTGTCATCAAAAAGAAACTTCATCAAAATTATCTTCTTAATCAGGTCTCCGTTCCGGTTGTTGTCATGCCACTTGGGCCCGGAACGGTGACGGAAATACTTTACTATGGTGGACTCTCTCCGACATCTCTTTCTGAAATCCTGAAATCTTCAAATGTGTCGACGTGGTCGAGGACGGAACATCTTGATGCTGGGTTAACCACGAGGACATGTGTCGTAAAAGTCAAACTTCAGTTCCTGTACGGAAAACGGACACTTCATCGATAATTAATGATTCTAATCTTCTCAGTCTCACCTTCACCCGAACTCCATCTCAAAGCTTCACCGTGACAAGTAGCACGAAACCCGCGACGTCGTCTGCTGAAGCTTCCACTCTAAGCTTTAATGCATGAAGTTAAGTTCCTTTCCACATACAACGCCATCTTCTTCCTTGGGTACCTTGGCCTTTGGCTCGAACATGTTGTCCTTGCCAAACGTGAAAAAGTCACTGGAGGGCTTTGAATGCCGAGGCGACCGAGGGTGCGAAGTCCAAAAAGAACATTCTATCTACAAAAACTTCAGTCTTTCTTCTTCAACTCATCCTTAAAATCATCATCATCACCTAAGAGAACGCAGAGAAGAGTAACAGTTACGGAAGAACGAGGGGTCACGACCGACCGGGTAGGAGAATCACGACCGATTCTCTACCCAAAAACAACGGAGAACGTCTGGACGACGGTAGAACGGACCGAGGGTCGAGAGGACTAAGGGTCACGACCGACCCTGGCCTCTGGGTGGGAGAGTCGCGACCGATTCTCCACCCGAACGAGGGGAGAACGTCTGGACGACGAAAAACGAAGGGAACGGGGGCACTGCGGGTCACGACCGACCCATGGCCCCGGGCAGGAGGACCACGACCGGTCCCTCTGTCCTAATGAGGGTAAAAAGGCGAGGAAAAACGCGCCGAGGGGCTAAGTAAATAGAGCCCAGAGGAGAGGAGCGGGGGCGACGGGGTCACGACCGATCCCCAGTCCCGGGTGGGAGAGCCACGACCGGCTCGCTCATCCTAAAGACGAGAAAAAGAGGAGGTCCTAAATAGATCAAGGATAAGAGAACTCTGACGAAGATAAAAAGAGACTAAGATATATAAAAACGAATTATATGAACTTTTATTAAGAAGAGAGAAAAACGAAGAAAGAAAAACGAAGAAAGAAAAACGAAGAAAGAAGAGAAATAATAATTAGCCGGATAGGCCCCGGGGGCCCTCCGAAGTAGACCGGGGAGGACAGAGGGTGACACCTCCTCCTCTGCCGATAAGGAGCGTAGGATTGAAATGTTTCTGGTTCTAGAGTATGTTCTGTTGTCGTTGCTGTATGAACTGTGTTGAAATTTTGTATAACGTGTTTTCCCACCTTTCAAGAAGGTGCGGGAGGGTGTGATGAACGGCTATTCAGCCAAAATACATAGAGGTTAAAATAATAGAAATAAGGTAATAATAGAAATAGATGTAAAGAACGAATATGTAAAGAACGAAGAACGAAATAGATGTAAAGAACGAATATGTAAAGAACGAATAACGAATATGTAAAGAACGAATAACGAATATGTAAAGAACGAATAACGAAAACGTAATGGAACGAAACCCGGAAATATGTAAACCGGAAGTGAAATGTAAACCGGAAACGGAATATATAAACCGGAAGTGACGTCAGTTGTAGGTCACGTGACCGAAGGCAGCCAATCAGGGCTGACCTCTCTAGTATATAAAGGGGCGGTGAGGCCCGAATAAACAGAGTTCTTTAACAGTTCTCCTGGTGTCCAGACGTGTCCTCTTTCCTGAAACAACCACTAAAGATGAGCCGAATAGAGTAATTAAGCCGAAGTTAGGACAAAACAGCCGAAGTCCGAGATAGGTAGTAGAAGCATAGGGTAAGGGGCCCGAAGGCCCGAAGAACGAGGAACGAGGGAACGGAGTAGGGCACGAAGGCCCGAAGTAGTACCGGAAACCGAGGCGTAGTATGGTACGAAGACATGGGGAGCGGAACGAGGGAGCGAAGTCCGCGGGGACGAGGGCGCGGCGTGCTCGGCCCCACGCTACCAAACAATAGGCGACCGTCGGCCCGTCGCCCCCGCGGACCGGAACTCAGGGGTGGACCGCCCCCCGGCCGACCCGTACCCCTACCATAATTTCCCTCCCCCGCAGTCCTCCGTCGACATCGAGTGCCGATCGATTCGCTCAGCCCCCCCTCGTGCGCGAGGCACGACTCTAGAAACACATCTCGGTTCTTGGCCCGGATTCCCCGTCCGCCCCGAGACCCGAACAACCCCCACGTTCCTCTGTCGTAAGAATCGGCAACCCCGACTTACCAGAGAACGTCACACCAGCCAATCAAAATACTGTATTTCAGGGCAAAATAGGGTTGGACATCATAGGCTGGGCTGAAAGGCTTTAACATTGGTTCCTATGGGAAAAAGGCAAGTACATGTATATAAAGCTCCAATTTACCAGTTTTACATGTAATTTGTCAACCAAATTGCTTTGGTTAAGTTTCTGTTATGCAACTGTCTTCATGGAATAAGCACAGAAGCAATTGTGAAAATATTTCATGGTAATCTTTAATCTTGGTATAAACTGGCACGGGCTTATTGCAGTCTTCTTTCCATTCAAATCTCAAAAATGTAGTTCTTCATCAAGAGATGACAGACCACTCACGTGAAGGATGTAGTTTATTCGAGGCCGAACAGTGTTATACATCACTGAGTTCCTGTTGACAATTGCCAGTCCAAGAGGTGTAGTCCACTAACCCTCACAGCCAACACTCCAAGCCACTATGCCTACCAGTCTGCTGAAACAAAAGCCCAGTCTCCATGGCCTGTCTCTATCTGAGGTGTTGATCAATTTGCCACTTTGCTGCACTTTGAGTGGTGCACACCATGAGCTGTGCTTTTCTGCTGGTCCCTTGATTTTGCCTAGACTCTTCCAGCACCTTCAGGAAGAGTTACACTCTTAGCCCTAACTTTGCTTTTGAGACATATGGCTAAATTAACTATGGACTGACACCGCATTGGTACACCGAAGCAGCAGGACAGAGACTTGAATCACCAACTTTTGGATGATGAAGCCAACACCCTACCACTGTACCACCAAAACACCAATGTTGATCTAGCAACTAGAGCGAGCATGGTAGTTATAGACTGACACGTAAAGTATGAACTTGATATAATGTAAACTTTGAAGTGGTGGACGGTGGGATTACTTTAATTATGATTGTACGAGGTGAACTTCATTATTGTATTGAGTTGTTGAGTGGAGTGTGAACTTTCTTGTATTGATCGCTAGAGTGATATTGTGACTAGTTAACCTTGGATCAAATAAACATTAATCATCTTGCTATCTTCGGTCCTAGAAGAACTACTGGGATGACAGAACATAAGGATGGAGACAATGAAGGAACATGAAGCCATACCAATTAACATAAGACAATGACTAAGATAACATCTAATGAGCCGAGCTAGTAATAAATATAGTTCACTATATTAATATGTTTTAATAGGAACTTTTACCACCTACTTTGCATGGACCCATTTATAATGCTTTTCACACTTTTTTAGAATCTGACTGACAGGCTTATTAAAAGTGAAATAAAATTAATTATAAAAGATCCGTCTCTTTAAAAAAAAAACACATATAGATATTCATATTTTAACAACATTTTATACTATTTCTACTTGCTTTCTCATGAAGATTGGAGAGTTCACTGTGACTTATTGATTTGGTAGTCCCGCTTATGTTTGTGACCACTGACTTTTTCATACATGGTTCGTGAAATTCTAAACTGTATAGCCCTAATTGTCTTGGTGATGCACTTGAACACTTCAACGTACTTGGTATGCATTTCTTTTGAGCACGAACCTGGGAAGGGGCGATCCCAGGCCTAAAAACTGCTGACATGAATGAGTAATTTGCCTTTGCAGTTGTGAAATAAATCAATGGAAATTGAATAAAGAGGGAAATATGAGAAGTCGAGCGGCTGGTCTAATTCAATTAGTAGCCATCCCAGCCGTGAGGGGCGCCCACGTTTACACCCAGTTGATGGCACCTCAAGATGAAAATGGCCCTTTGGTTAGGAACTCCGAGAGTAAAACATAATCTTTTTCCTTTAGGTACCCATACCAATTTGCCTCCCACTCTGTCTTTTAACATAAAAGTCTGTAGATCATCATAGAAGACTGTCCCGAGGACGATTGGTTTTATTGCATATATATACTGCACATATAAAACATTGTTCTTTGTCGCTGCACGGTCCCAGCCTCATGTACCTTTCTTTCTTTTATGATCAGCGGGTTTACACAGGCCATCAGAATTGTTAGGATAACAGTTATCCTAAGCTTGGATAGCACCGGTAGTTGTCCCAAGGGTCACGACAGCCTTGACATAACCCAGGCAATATATCCATTAATATAATGTTCTCATCTAGTGATTAACATTAAATTGTTTAAAATAGTGTCTTCAATTGCACGTGCGTGCGTGTGTGCATGTTAGTATGTATATAATTATGTGTTATTTATATTATGTGTGTGTGAACGCATTGATGTGGTTGTGTATTTTAAATTGATATAAGCAGTTTTCCTTTGAAAAGTTGGTAATCTACATTTCAAAAGTATAATTCATGACATATTTCCATCTTCATTTTATTATATACCAACGTCGTAGCGCCTATACCTTCAGCATTGTACAGCCCCGCGAGCAAAGGTGGAATAACTGATGGCGTTATGCCACACTGTGGCATAATCAAAAATTATTGCCCCCGAAATCTTGCCGGCGTGGGAACTACGTAAATAACCCTCAAACTACGCCAAATTTGTCTTATTTGAGCAAAAAACAACGTGAAATTACCAGAAAGTTGTTCGACAACATTGATTCCACCGCCATCTTGTGTATTTTGCGTAAAGAAAACGCCATACGGCGTGGCAGTGCAAGGCTAGAACTCTCCTCCGAGGAGGTACATTAAACGCATGCAGCAATAGACCCCGTGCCAGTTCCGAAGTTCCGGTCAATCCTTAACCATTGCGCCTATGGGACCGGAACTTCGTTTTTGGCTAAAATCCGCGTGAATTATCGGGGTTTCGGCGCGACCGGCACGGGGTCTATGGCGCACGGAGGTAAATAAACGGAATTCGTCTTGTTTTTTCAGGGTTTCAGGGTCTCAGGGTCTAAGTCTCAGGGTATTTGATATATAATAAAACAAGAACTAACCTTGGGCGCACTCAGCAATAATTATTTCCCCTCGTCTCCGTGGTCTCCGTGGGTCCGTGGGTCTTGGGCCTTACGGCCCTCGACCCACGGACCCACGGAGACTCGGGGAAATAATTATTGCTTTGTGCCCCCTCGGTTAGTTCTGTGTATTTATTTTATGCGTGAAGGCCCAATGTCTTCAGCTGCGAGTATATCAGGCTACCTTTACGGCATTTCGTGCTATGTGCGTTAGTCCATTATGGTGGAGAAAGTGGAATTAATGTACACCACAGAAGACAAACATAGCTTCAGAGATCAACAAGTTCAAACAAATTACACACAAGAGCTATATTATTGCTACTACAGTGATGTCAAAAACAGTTGTTTTAAAAGTGACCAGAGGCTCACCAGAACACAACCATTGGCCTTAAAGCATTTCATCAGGGCATATCCTGACATAAACCAAAATATCTTTTTCTGTATGGAAACACCCTGATGTGGCAACTCAGGGTTGAACCCTTGATCAATATTCACAGCAAGAAGTTGCCTGGCGTGAACATATCCCCTTTTTATTCTCTTCGCTGACGCCGAGTTCTGTAAACTCATTTTATGAAGGTGCCATATGAATGAGACGTGACGTTTTCCACTGATAAGGCCTCAACCCATTCTGACCCTGAACATAGTGAATATTGAGCAGTTCGGGTTCCCGTGAGTGGCTCCGAGTAACTCGGTTTATCTGGGGCTACCAGGATCTGGTAGTCATGACAGATGGCCCAGACCGTCAGGGAGGTGGCTATACGGTCCTGTAATTTCAGACTGGTATACTGTAACCGAAACAACTGGATATCTATATTCTCCATCTGATATTATGTTTCTTTCCCTGTATTGTGCATTTGGTCCGTTTCTGTAATGGCTTCTGACAGGCTTTAGGTTGATGGTATGGTGACGGTTAGATCAGTGATCAGAAGATTTCAACATAAGTTGCCTACTTTCCTAGCAATTTTTGATTTGCATTGTTGCTCCTATGTGACACGACTTTTTGAATCGCACTTTATACCAAAATGATGTTCTTTCACAGAATCCATAAAAGAGGATTAACACAGCCATCAGTAAGCTTTATTCTAAAATTTCAGAGTTTAAAGTATCACATCCAAAAAAGTACCCCTCACGATTTAAAGTAGTGCGAAGTAACTTTTGTAAGAAAAGCGGCACCTCTTTCCAGTTGTTGTAAGGTAGAGACCAACGTACATCTCTCTGGCAATAGATCCCCTCGCTCGACCTCCGGGAAAACACCTTTTTCCGGGGCACAGGGGGAAAGAAATGGACAAAGCATGCTCCCAAACAGTGTGGACAGGCTCGGTGTTCTCCAGTCAAAGACCATCAGGCTGCCATGTTTTCTGAGCCTCCATCAAGGGCCGCTCCACACCAGCCAACGATATTGACTTCGCCTGATGACTTCCTGCCTCGGACGATGTAACGGAAACCGAAGAAGCGGGAACCAACAAAAGCAGACGACATTTTGCTCACTCTCTTGACTCTGATTCCACTTATTTAAGTTCCTCCTTATGTCTGGAGTTTGCTTATATGCAGAAAGTAAGTTGAGACCGATTCCAGGTATAAGTTTTTTTGTCAGAGACGTATAATAGTGTAATGACTATCGTATAATAGTGTAATAACACATATATCGTATATATATATGTTACACATCTGTATTGTACATAGAAAACTTACTAATTTTGATTAGAGTTTTCAAGTACATTATTTAATTAGTCTTTAGTAATACTTGATAATTAGTAATGAAATACAAAAAGAAAATAGTAAGATAAGTATGTACACAGTTTTATTTCTTCTATGCATTCATGACAGTGCCATTCGATTTAGAATGATAAATTTGAGGAAAGAGTATGGGACTTGACATGCTTTAAACCTAAAACATGCTGTACTAACATACAGCTGAAATTACACTGCATTTGTTAAAGAATTGATACCAGTTTACATTAGTGTTCCTGAGAAACAAAGAAACAACTGTATCATGTGTAGTTTAAAGGAAGAGGCTATGTTTATTTCTAGTGAGTGACATGAACTAAGCTGTTCAAAATAAGTATAAGGTAATGCATGCACTACTGCACTTCATGAGTCTAATGTAGAAAGCTGTTTCCTGTGATAACTGCCAGAGTGTGCATTTGGATTTCATGTTTAGGCCCACATGTAAATGGATTTTGGTTGAAGGGTAACCTGTTATGGTGGTGGATAAGGAACATCTGTGTTAGTGATTGTTCGAAGAGATCAATGTTCCTGTATCAATTGGAGTACATACCATTGTGTTGTGATTAATTGACTGATATTTGTGACCAGTAACCTTTGGATCAAGTAATCACAAATTCTCTCATGAGTGTATGCTGTCAATTATTCTGGATGAACCACTGGAATGAATGAACGAAGGATGGAGATGAAGAAGGAAGAAGAAACCTACTTCATTGATATGAGCCGACAACTGCAATAACAAGAATAATGTTGAGCCAGTAAAGAACACCTTATGGATCAATGCTATGACTTAATGCATAGCCTGTTGTTTGGTTGGAACTCGGGAAAAGAGGTGAATAGGACTCGGGAAAGCCTCAGCGTCTCTGTGGGCTGAGGGTCTTTGTAGTTGGTAACGAGTAAAAGTGATGAAAAAGAGAGATAAGGGGGGTCTCGAAGGTCATCCCGCAGGGTGGTTACATAATCCTGATTGGGTGTTGAATATCTGATCTACATACAAACCTTACTGGAACACCTCCCCGGACCCTTTTTCAATTAGGGTTATCCGTGGGTCAACAGGTGGTTGCGTAGCCTAAGACCATTAGGCTACGCTATGTCCCAAGATCCATTCTTTGGTATAAAGTATTGTCATGGTTTTATCTTTCCAAGGTTTAGTCAACAAGAGGTAGATGGTAACAGTTGAGCATCGAAGAGGACACTGACTCATTTTGTGACAATAAGTCACCTTTATAAGCTTTCCAAAAAGATAAATAGAAGCTATTTGGTTGAAACAGATCATGTGACATGTATACTAAAATAAAATCGGAATACAGGAGTTTGTGTTATTCAAGGCTTTTCAAAATTTGAGGCGCGCAAGTTACACACTTTTGAGGCCAATTAGAATATTACCCGTTGTTCGTAGTATTTACTACTTTGTGTCATATTTTGAGTACCAACTACTTTCATGTTATTGACAACTTCATGTCACATTTCGAGTATTCACTCAATAATTCATCTAATTAGGCTATTACAAATTAAAGTGATTTATAGAGGAAGACATTTCATTGTAACCATATATAATAGATAATTATATTACACTATGAATAGCCTAACTTGTACTGTTTATCTGCCTACTCTATGTACTTTGCCTATATTTAGAAACATGTCAGGCAAGCATGTATACAGGCATAGCCCACTTACTTGAATTGGGAGAACCCATAAATGAAGCTTTACCACTGGGTATTACCAAACCACAGCACACCATCCTTGGATGTATTAATCAGCACCCAACCAAAACACATCAGAGGCGGCCAAACACAGGTCATTCCTATGACAACACCACTGTCCCCTGCCCTGCCGGACCGGGACCCCCCGACAAGCCCGTCTCACCAGATGCCCGAATCAATAATCTGATTGGAGATGCCTGTCTAGGGTCAAAGGTCAGTGCAAATGTTGGTCTGGCAGCGCCTTTTAAGCCCCTAGCGGCGAGCTGTCTAAAAACGCGCGTATCACAGCTCGCTTGCAATGACTACTTGGTTTGTCGTTGCTGGTCCCAAGCCTGCCGACGCTGCTGCATTGCTTAAATCCCACTGAGTAGCCTGCCGGCAACCGGAAACCAGCGATGATGAACAGACAAAAAAAAAGAAGCCCAGGAGGACTGTATCGGGGGCACAGGACATCCTAACGGGAGGCGGCACCAGGGGGCACCAGGAGGAGCGCCCGTCTAAAACTCTAATGGTCTGTTTTGGCAGAACATCAGTCGGCCCAGAGCCGGGGGTCCGCAGGGTATTGACGTTGGATTCGACGGCGCAAATGGATGTGTAAAAAGATAGCCAAAGAAAAGGTTAGATGAACATGACAACAGAAGGTATATTTAAGATGTTGAGGCTCTGCATGCACAGTGAAGAAATCGAAGTTCATATACATGTATGTGTGCAAGATGTTAAAATTCCTTTATGCTAAAGCACTGAGCACATTCACAAATTCAGTACACATAATATAGATAACATATTGCTATCGGACATTAAAGATAAAAGAGGCATTTCCAAATAGGTGCATACATCAGTATTTCCCACTGTGCTATTGCAATAGTTTTCTATATTACCGAGAGAAGAAATGTAGGAAGAAACAATATTTGCCCAAAGGGTTTCGTTAAAAATCGATGTCATTCCGTCCCACACTCGGCCTTTTTTATTTGGGAATATACACCGATACTCAGCATGTATAATGATATATCCATCTTATTTTTCTTAATCGGACGTATAATCCGGCTCCCCGTCATCAGAGGCCCTATTGCTGCAGATGTCATACTGCAGCAGTGGCCAGCAGTCAGTGCATCAACTGATCATCAACTGATTTACTACTGTCGCGACTGGATTCCATCACGCACTCTCTCATGTCATGTATGCTGTAAGCTCTATTGGTTGTCAGTAATCAGTCAACTGACCAGGTTAATGGCGTCTGATGAAAATCCCCGATTAGATAGGGATTTACAGATTTAGGCTATATACATTCGTACTATCTGCTGGAATGTCATTGACTGGCACATTTTGGAAATTGCTGTGAAGATGGCCAATGTGTGGCATACCGAGGTTGAAGCATAACATAGCTGCCCTCCAACAAATGCGTTTTCACTATAATAATATCTACAACATAGACTCATCATGATCTATTTCCCAGATTCTTCATATCATAATTATAGGCCCTATACATAACGATAAACAAGAGATGTATAAAGAGTTTGCTTTAGCTGAAAATGTCTCTACAAAGCATTTCACTTCCACTTTTTTATCTATTCATGTGATTTTCTACATAATATAGGTTTATAAATGTTTAGTATGATGCAAATTGTTTTAACTTTGATAGAATTATAACTACTTCGATTGTAGTAAACGTACGGGCTTTAAAAAGTAGAAATCTATCCCAAGGACATATAGCGTCTTGCATTATTCGTTGCATTATATTCTTGAAGAGAGCTGTTCAGATACTGACGGGTAGCCACTATACAGAGATTGTTATGCTTTTCAATCTCTCAAATTAAGATAATTTTGAAAGAAATAATCAGCCACAACAAGCCGTATATGTCTATACCTCATATCATAATTAGGCATATAGATCAAGAAAATACTGCTAATCTCTGGTCAGCGTCTGTAGAAATATGGGCGTTGGTGTCGGGTCACATCCGTAACCATGAGATGGTAATATAGCTTGGCCTTGTCGTCATGGTATAATTAGATTATGTACGGTAGACATTGTAGAGAGAACATCTGTTCCCCCAGACGGTGGGAGAACAGGTGCAAATCAAAACACCTGTAGATGATAGGCATCGTAATGGGAAGCTGAAGCAATGACGCACTGAAAAATGAAACGCCAACTGTTTAATACAAATGAAAATTTCAATAATTTTTTCTGTGATTCTTTTGTCTCTCTCTTGTTTCCAATTAACGATTTCCTGAATATTTGAGCTTAATTCAAAAAACACCTTTTAAAATTAGAAACAAAATCTGTCCGTCCGGCTTCCGGTAACTTTGTGCTAACGAGGAACATTAAAAATATCTCTTTAAAAAATGATACTGTTGTCTCTTTAAACTGTGTTATGTGAAGTTGCTTAGAGACTTGACTCATTCTAGCCTTGAAGTGGTCAACAATCTGTCAAAGGCATTGGCAGAAATGAGAACAATATGGGGCCAGTCGAAGCGGCGTTAAGCACCTGATTGAATACATGAATCTAAGGGCTGCCACCCATTCGGGCTCATCTAAGTGAGATTTAGGGTACTCATAAGGCACTTGGTATTCAGTGGAGCGTGAACCTGAATGTTCTGTTGGAAGGCCCTTATGTGTCTACACAGGATGGAAGGTCCATTAAGTAGTAAGGCCCTTTGTAACAGGCCAAGGTCTGTTCAATGACAGATCAATGACAGGTCACCGGTAGGTCATATAAAGCGTCCAGAAGACGTCTTATAGATATAGAAGTATCCCCAAGCGTCGCTGGAAAAGAAAAACAAGGTCAAACGTCCACCAAACAAGAGTGCTCAAAGTCAAGGTTATTCCATGTTTTGGCATGAGCGCATAAAAGGGCATGGGCTTGGCAGAATAAAGACGTCAAAAGTGCTATTGGCACTTGATGCATTGGCCCATTTACCCGGAAGGTGATGCAACTCAAGGGCATGCTTTCAGGATTTACTCCTGAGTTACAATGTTGTGGCCAGCGTTTTAGCCTAAGGCCCTATGGAAATCCTGGTATACACCTTACAATAGGGACTATTACAATGGTTGTAACGAAAATTAAGATATAATTCTAGAACATATGATGTAAGCCTGCAGTTTTAGAAAATATGATGTAAACCCCGTAGAAGAAAGGCGATCAGGACTGCAAAACCTGATAAGGTTATTGGGAAACATAGATCTTTCGAAACTGATATAGGCGTTATCTACAGTCTATTGTTACGATTTTGACTGCTTTGAGTAAAAATGCCTTTATAGATGCGACTTCTTTGAGCCCAATGAATTATAATTACCCCAAAACCGAAAGTCAGCATTCTGGTCTTGAGAAATAGGCAGAACTTTTACCTCTTATCAACAAACAGGTTTAGCATAGGCCTATATGTAGGGGACCTATATATACTATTTGCAACATGCAGACCGAAATCTGTAGACTGGAATCTGTAGACTGGAATCCGTAGTAGTAACATTAGTAATTGGAGGAATATTATTAACACACAATAAACAGGTTATTAATTTGGACATAACGAATAGGGAATATAGTGAGGTGTGAGCAACTCGGGAGCAGGAGAGCAAGTGTTCCAAACTGTTGGTTTCCCGATTTATACAGTGGCATGGCAACAAATCATGTGTTGCCATGGTTCGAACATGGCAACAGCTTCGCGTCCTTGTATCTCGTACCTTGGTCAACGATACAAACATCATTCTTTTTCTGATCAGTAGGAAACGTTTCTAAGTGTAGCCAATAGAATGGGTTTCCCTTCCAACAAATCAAACTTTTGATGCTCTAAGGAAATTTAGGTATGGGTGCCTGTTATAGCAATGGATGAAATTGCAAATAGATTGTGACGCAAAGCAATTCTTTGTCGCATAACTTAATCTAATCAATGAAAAGGCACAAACTGCTAAATAACAGTTGCTCTTATATCCCCCAGGGCAGAAGAACTGAACCTGTATGGGCATTCAACTCACAGAATAAGTTTCCTCACAAATACAGAAATCGTTGGAAATCCTGCTCTTACTCCAGAATTTCTGTTATGCCAAGTGACTATGAAGAAATGTAAGCAATTCCTCTTTTCTAAGCCAATTGGAAAGAAAATCTAATAATGCAACAACATATATTGGAATTACCCTGTTCTGGTTCCACATGTGCTGATTCAAACACCCTTCTGAGGCATTCCCCACTGTATTATTGATCACATTGCAAATCACTCTGGTTCACATCCGAATCTAATGGTTTCCAGCCGCATAGGAATAGGTCTAGGCGTACCACGGGACCAATACTCTGAGTTCTGTAGACATATACAGGGAACAATATACAGAAAGAAATCAATATTTACATTATCACATTAAGCCCCCTCCCCCTTTCTTCTTTAAAAAACTTTACTCCAAATTGATGTTCATCCGGGAGAAGCTTCTTTACACAACTTTCGTTTGTCTGTCCATCACAAATGGGGAATGGACTTTGTCAATATCAAAAACCCAGGAAAATTGACTCGACTTGGCCATGAATCCTAATCTTTATTGCAACATCTGTTTACTAACAAGAATCAAAGTACACAACATTTCCATTTTAATGTGAAATTTTCCACGAATGCCTCATTCATTTTGATAATTTTTGAGAGGACAGTGTTGACATGTCCCGAAGTATCTAATTGCAAGGTTTGTATGGAATCTAAATATAGCTTTTGGATTTCAGAATCTAGAGCCACAGTAGTTGGGACAGACAAGCAGATCATCCCCTGCTCTGTGCCTATGTCAGAACCGCCCTGTGTGTGACCAACCTACAGATGGGGCCACATGCCGGGTGAGAGTTAAACTAGAGAGTGAGTACTGCAATGTATGAATTGCAGAGTCAGAACTACAGAGTGAAAACTATAAAGGGGGAACTACATAGTGAAAACAGCAAAGTGAGAACTACTTAGGCAGAAAAATGAAATGAGAACTGCATAGTGAGAATTGCAGAGTAAGAATTACAGGGTGAGAACTACATAATGAGAACTATATAATGTGATAAACACAGTGAGAACTATAGCATGAGCATAAATTTATGACTGAGAGCTACTGAGCAAGTTGCACTAGATTTACTCATATAACATACGGCCATGTTTAGTTTATTTGTCCTAAACTTTCAGGTATCATGAAAAGTAGCAACATTTCCTTACCCAAAACTAATGTATTAACATAACATTCATCAAGGACATTACGGGGAGATCACATGCAGAGCGACGAGACAATTCATTATTTGACCCCTATTCATTTCACTGAAGATGCAATATATTGAAATAAAACCTCAAAACTAATCTTATTATCCACCAAGGACATCGACGAAGTCGTCAAAGGCATCACACAATAGGTATCCCTTACTTTGAAGTGGCAATACTCTTGCGTGTAGAAATCAATTTAGAGTCTCCTCTTTCACATCAAAGACTAGAGCAAGACTAGAGGAGTTTTGTCAGATTTTATCGAAAGGACAATTCACAACAACTGCTCTTGTAATTGTATATATTTTAGTTGTTCATCCCTGAGAAAAAGAAACTTTAGCATTATTATATCCTAGACGTTATCTCAGCGTTAGATTCAATGCCACATTTATATTCACAATGATGTCCAATGTGGTTCTAGTATAATGATAGACTGTGAATTACAAAGATTTTAAAACAATCAGGATCATGGGGGCACCCTCCCCTCGCTTGGGTAGTACATGGTATAGCTCATAGTAAGATACAATGTTGCAATTTCTCATTATCAGATTATATCATTACACTGGAGGTATTGCCCTCGTCATATAGGGACAATGTGACGTCCCCAGAGTGCATCGCCTTCTGTACTATGATGACCTCCTGATTCTAATTCTGTAAACTGGTAAATGAGTTCTGTGGTCTAGGGGTTTTATTTTTTCTAAGAATAAGCCATAATGATTAACGAGATGGTTCCTGTTGACTGGGGCTATGTATACTTTACCAGTTCTTAGTCCTTCATCTTTCCGTTTAAGATCTATTACTCATGAATAGCCCCCCATACGAAGGCCACCCTTATTAAACCAGGAAGAGTTTCCCCATGTATATAAATCGGCCACGAATCACCAATAGTACTTGTTTTTCTTTCCATTGAATTTCTTTGGGCAAAATGACGATTTTCGTCCACTCATATCGTCAATGAATGGTACCGGTGAAGATACTCATTGTCTATTCGAGAAGAAGAAACCCTTCCAATGTAGCTCGAAAGGTTGGCCATAAAACCAAAAAAACTGCAATTATCTAATAGACTGAGAGAGTGGGAAATACTTACTACATCATTAGGATTGATTCAAAGATAGTGATCAGGTGGTCTCGCGGGATAATGGATGGATATACATTGACACAGTTTCATAATCGAATCTGTTTTGCTTTTTTCATATTCGGGTAAACAGAATACTTTCTGGGACAACTCAGTGCGGCACCCACTATCGAACTGCGCTATGCCAAAGGCACCCATCTTCCACTTCGTTCCCCAACATACATATTAGAATAGACTTAGCGTATTGCTTGTCATCCTTGTTTGTAGGGCTATTCGATTGAGGTTCCTTCGTGGTTGACGGTGCGTGAGTACCCAATCTTACATCGTTCACAATAACTGGGCTCAGCTCACTGATATCAAAAGGCAATGCAGGAAATAGAGGGCATCGTAAGGGCACAGGGTATTGCAAAGACACTAAGTCAGGTTAATGTGTTTTGAAATGTGCAGCTTGGTTTTTGCCTTGATCCTTAATCTTTGAACTGTTCATTATTGGAAAATGCTACCTACCGATATCTGATAACGATTAAAACGATAAATTTTAATCATAAAAGACTTCGGTTTCATTGCAGCCAATCCGCCAGTTTCAGACTCCAACATCGATGATTTACAAAATGTTCTGAATGACAAAACATACATGTTTTGTATTGTTCATATTCTAAAGTAAGGCCCTGTAAGTATTCCGAAATGGCGCTTTCCAAGATCGAGAATTATCCACACCTAACATTCTGTTTTTGAAGGAACTTTTCAAAAACATCAATAACTTTGGTTCACAGGTTGAAATACTTATCATGATTTGTTACACCAGAGACTGATTACCCTGTCAGTTACGAACAATATAGGCACAGTAATTAGGTACATTAATTGGCACACTGAGCATCGGTAATCGTTGCGTTAAATAAGTCAAGAGAAAGCAAGGTTAATTATAACAGACATAGAGGTTAAAATCTTATGCAAAACATGCTGTTTTTAAAAGATAGTAAAGGTGATGAACCTCTCGAATTTCTAGCCTTATAAATGGGTTCATTGATAATCTTCGGAGCCTAGATTCTAGAAACTCTGGCTCTTTAAAGTCCTCAGGTATATTCCTGTTGGTGTATTCTCCTCATGTATATTCCTGTTGTTGTGCTCTCCTCAGGTGTATTCCCGTTGGTGTGCTTTACTCAGGTAGGCCTATATTCTTATTGGCGTGCTCTTCTCAATTATATTCATTTTGGTGTGCTCTCCCCAGGTATATTCCTGTTGTTGTGCTCTCCTCAGGTATATTCCCGTTGGTGTGCTCTACTCAGGTATATTCTTATTGGCGTGCTCTTCTCAATTATAATAATTTTGGTGTGCTCTCCTCAGGTATATTCCTGTTGGTGTGCTCTCCTTAGGTACAATTATTATTTCTGTTGGCGTGCTCTCCTCATGTACACTTTTTACTCCTGTTTGTGTGTTCTCCGCAGGTATATTCCTGTTGGTGTGTTCTCGTTAGGTACATTCCTGTTTGTTTGCTCTCGTCAGGTACGCTTTTTCCCTATTGGTGTGCTCTCCTCAGGTATAACTATTCACGTTGGCGTGTTCTCCTCAGGTCTATTTCTATTGACGTCTGAGAAGTAGTCTGTATATCTTTTAAAAAAGCTCATAAGGAAAGTAAATAGACAGATCGTACTGGACGGGAAATGTCAATTAAACATTATCAACGTATTTTTTATAACTATGAATACATGTATGAAAGTTTTCTTTGTGGTAAGAAAACTCTGACCGTAGTCTGGCAATATACTGTAAGGTCATTCAGTACAGTCATTACTAATTGCTATCTTCATTAAACTCTGTCAATGAGACTATATGGCAAATAACACAAAAGAGTTGCGTGTCGTTATGACTCTATTAGAGGCCGAAAAGCGCATCAGAACTCTACCTCAGCTCTAGGGATAGCAGCCATTTGCCAAAGGCCTACAGGGTTCATGTTCTGGTACATGGCATATTTGAACCAGTGCTTTATGGCGGACCAAGTGTTAGATGATATGCAGTCGAATGATTTCCCCGACAATTCTATTTAACGAGATGAAAGTTATTTTGTATCGGATATCAGCGTCTACAGTCTCTGTAGTAACAAAATTCTGGCTCTCTTTGGTATCACACCCATACCCTTAAGATATATTTCCCAATACTCGGCAGAACACGTAAATAAAGATAATAATCTGGCCCATCTTCCTTATGTAAGATAGTATTTGGAGAATACAAAACGGGTTCAATAATTCCATCCCATATTGGATCATCATTGTGGTTGGACAAAATACGTATACGTCATTTGGCTGGAACCAATCTTGTCAACTGATTTTACTCTTTAACCGCTGGAAGCCACCTGGCTGACTCTATATTAAGTTCACATAGGGGCATCCTTTAAAGAGGAGGAGTTTAGAGGGAAGAAACTGAAAGATTTTTTTTCAGAAATACCAATTAGAACCCAGAGATAAAGAAATCCATGAATAGAATGTAGTGCTGATATTGACCAACAAGGACAGGTTTGCCCCATTTTATCCAAACTACATTAAAAAGATTTGTGCCAGAAGAATCTAGAGAAAATTTAGTTTTAGACATTTATTAGATTAATTTTAATATTTCTCAGTATTGATGAAATGTAGAATTACATCTTTAACAGTAAAAGGGTTAATTGGAAAAGGTTAAACTCGTGCTTATAATATTGTTTCACTGAGTCCTAATCAAACATACTGGCTTAAAACATATGATCTATAAGATGATAGATAGCTTTGCCCAGCCATCAAAATACAATTGTACATCACGAGTTAAACTGGCAGGTTTTAGCTTTGCTCTCTATCGAAAAAAATATCACATGTGTTGGAGTTAAAAAGGCTTCACCTGTAACTCTTGAACAAAATTGCTTTGACTTATTTCATATGGAAGTGCTCGGAGCCTACAGCTGGAAAGAAAATTTAATGTAAATGAATGTCATCATACATTCTGTAATTTTTATGTTAATTGGGTTGGGTTTCTAGCTTTATCTAACAGAGTGCTTTTCATGTATGGGGCACAAGAATGGACAGACGATCAATACTTAAGTACAGGCTCTATACTAAATAGGAATCTCTCTCATATAAACTTTATTGGGAACTATGGTGGTAGTCTTGGTAAACATTTGGTACTCTGTACTTCCCTCCAGGGCTGGGAGTTCGGCGAGTCTGGCATGGGGAGGTATCCAATCAACAGGTGCAGGAGCAGCTCTCTCTGCTGGAGCCATAAGGACCACTCCATGTTATTATCCACAACCAGCTATGTTTATAGGTTAGAAGAGTGTTTGAGAATAAGTGCTCATTTTTGTTGCCCCTTATCTCTCTTGCTATTTTTCCTGCAATCTGGCCTGGGGCGATACCAGAAGTTATATTGTCGGAGGCTGTAGGGTTAGGAGGTTGTGTTTGTTAGATGTGGCGTCTGTATGTATACACAGAGAAGGGGGCGAGTCAGGGAGAATGTCTATAGAGAAAAGCCTCACCCAACCCTTCTGCTGGCAATATACAGCCAGCGCATGTATACACGTCACTGTATCACTATGTGTGCCAAGGCAGTACAAGCTTGGTGATTTTATAGGGTGGGCTGGAGAGGAGCAATGCCTGGTTGTGGCAATAGCAGGGCATGGTTGTATACACGGAAAGCGAGTTCTACACTCGATAAAAGTTGTCTAGGAAGCGTCAGCAGGCCAGGGGAGGTGGAGGAGGAGGGCACCTGGAGGTAGGGGATTAAGATGGTTCTGATGTAGCTCTGTCTTCTCTCAACAGCCGGCCTAGCTGCCTGCTGCTGGAGTTGCTTGTACCGCTCCTTTGGGCGCCGAGGAGGGGGTAGCTCTGCAGGAGGAACTTAGAGGTTATATACAGTATTAAATGTTTGCACAGGATTCCCCACCACTCAATTGTGTTGGGGAACGTAGGCTTAGGACCCCCTCTCTGCCACTATTTGCGGACCCTGGCCAAAGCAAGCAAAGAAGCGGGCGGACCAACTGACCGACCGCCTGACTGACCACTGGGGTGGGACGCCACTCGCTGTGGTGCTTCTACAGTCCCTCCCGTTGTACCATGGAGGAACCGGGCGTCTGTGAGATCCAGCTACTGCTAGGGTGGGGGTCGGGGCGCGCTCCGAACCCAAGTTCCTGCCACCGCCGCTCCAGTGTGGGGAAGGGTCGTCGTAGCGCCTGTTGGGGTGTACGGGGCTGGCGCCTGGAGTTTTGAGCGTTCCCCTGGAGGAGGCAGACACAAAGAGGGGCGGTCAATGATGCAGGCTGGCTGACTGGTTGCTCCTCCCCCCCTCCTTCACCAACACTACCACCACCGCCGCAACTCCTCCCCTCTGCCACTGCCTGCCGCTGTTGCTGCCACTGCTGCAGGAGCTGTTGGCGCTCGGGCGGTCCCAGGCCCCGAGACTGCTCTTTGAGTAGCTCTGAGTAACTCTGAGTAGCTCAGGAGTGGCTCAACGACCGGCGGGAGGACAGGGAGCAGCTCGCGTGCACGCTGCCGGCTCTAGAGTCACTCTCTGGCCGGCCAGGGCCACCACCACCACCAACACGACCACCACCTCTACCACCACCACCAACACATCTCCAGGACCGCCCACCCTCAGCCCGGCCCAAACACACACGTCATTCACTGGCCAACTCCTGCCAGTGTCCCTGGGCTTTTTTACCCCTCGCTGGCTCCAAATTGATAACAGGACAATGCACACCTCACGTCTGAGAATTTGCGGAGTTAAAGTCACGAGAGCAGGAGCCAATTGAAGTGACAATAATAAGAGCGGACAGAGCTCTCTATGGAGTTTGGCCTGTAACAGTAGTCTTGCAGAGGTGACAGCGGAAAGAGCATCCATCCCTCCTCGATTCAAAGCCCTATTGTCGACTTTTTGCTGAAGTGCCCTCAAGTTGCATCTGGAGGCATAGGAATTGGCCAAGTCGGCATTGAGTACCGATAGGTGTACTTAAATCCTACTGACCGCTGCAACTTTTCCGTGATGAACTTCCGCAGCACAAAGAATTGGCACTCGGATCAGATGAGCATTAAACTGTAGATCACATAAAGAGCAGCTCCTCAGAGAGTAACCCCAGCGAACGTCAATAGGAAAGACGACCGCGTCACTGGAGGTGGACGCAACCAAGTCAGAGAGGCCAGGCCAGGAGCCGTAAAAACACAACATAGCAATACATCAGAGGGAGTTCCACCCCGGCGGCTTTAATTCTCGGGTTATAGCTGGAAGCCCGTGGAGGACGCTGATGGCCTGGCAGGAGGAGGCCTGAGTAACATGTGGTAGAGCCCTGCTGGAGGTGAAGACCCATCCTGATGATACTGCCACCGCCCTGGAGGAACAGCCCTGGAGTTGCTCTTGATGTATTAGCAGGAGGACGGCGGCGTCGGGAGGGGTGCCACGTCTGGCTCCTCCTATAGGAGAGAAAAAAGTTGTTTCTTTTGGTTTAGTGTGGGTGGACGTCAATATCTATTCCAATTTTTGACCGCCTTGGGAATGTGTAAATCAATACAACTGAGTGGTACTCTGCACAACCAAGGATGGAAGGCCCCATTCCTGCAGCCGAGCAACTCGCCTTCTTGTGTTACTAGTTACCACATTTCCTGACTCATTAACTCTGGTGAACAATCACTCAAAGCCTCATGAGTAGGACATTATTACTCAGAAAGGAAAATGGCTTTACCCAAGACACAGAGAAACGATAACGGGTAAATACTGAAACACCTGTTTCATGCAAAAAAGCATGGTCCATTAAGCAGGGCTTAGTACAAAGGGATATTTTCATTACACTAAATAACTCCTGCTTTCATACTCCCGCTCCGGCTCGGGTCTCTCCAGCCTTCTAGCCTACACAGGTAAGTCATAGTATTGTGCTATTGTCCCTTTCATGATTCAAAATTAAAAGAAATTGTCCTGGGCTGTTTCGCTTTGATTCTACAGGTCACAGCTATAAATCATAAAGGAGTCCGCACATCTCGCTCACTTTGATATCACCGTGCAACACTATAATAAGCCCACTTTTCAACAAAGGGTTCATTGTAGTCAATTCTGGAAATGTTTCAAAGCAGAAATGGTGACACAAACTATAGGCCTACTGAATAATTAAATCTGGGAAGAAACTGTGGTGAACTATAAGACTGAGAAATTCCAGATTTGAAAAGATGTTCCTTTATTTCGTTGTATTCAAGAATTTAATAAGGGAATGAATGGACTTAGCCATACCTTTATACATTCTTAGTAAATACAATACTATTTTGTGTATGTTGGGTTATTTAGGTTTATTTTATTTCAATGAAATGAACACATCTGATCATATCAGGACACAATAATAAAGTTTTGCCGACAGAACATTTCTCTATATCTACTTTTTAGAAGAAAATTGCAATTTTCAATTTTTGTTCTAAAGTCATTGACATGAATGACTTGGAAAAGTTTGAACAGCATTAGAAATGCAAATATATTCAAAAGGTGATTTGCAGCAGTGAAACGATTTAGCGTAACTAAATTCTCTAATAGGATTTACCAATATTTACTTAGAAGCTGTAAAAATTTTTATGTTTCTGATATAGTTTTTACAGTATAACTTGGGACCAGTATTAATGCAAAACACCAATATTTATCAGAGCCATATGCTTGCGTGACAAACCCACCGACTGGGGACAAGTCTGCCTTGGCATGCTACTGCCAGCAGCGTGCACCCCCGGGAAAATACAAACATGGTTGATGCATGTATGTTTCAGAAGGGGTAGATTGTTGAAATCTCAGGTGGAAAGCTAACTTTAAAAACCAGCGATATTGTTAGATATACAGACCTGAGTTGCCTTGGCCAGGATAAGCAGGAGTAACATGCAACGAATCAGCTGGAGGCCGTCAAGTCCGCGCTCCAACTATAGCCCATTGCACCAATAGCACCAGCTTCAGAGAGAAAGGCCTCATTTATTCATGAACGGCACTTTTTCTCCCCGCTCTCCAACGACGACGCCACATAGACGCTCGTATAAATCAATGCTGGCGTCATATTATTGTTTGGGAGAAGGCTTGATGCAAGAACACCAAATGCTTACGGACTCGCAGCTCCCTTGATCAGATTTCTGCCATTATTTGGGACGGTCCCCGCTGAACGGGGGCGGCACAGCGAGCAGACGACTTTTGGCTAAAGCGCGGGAAACTTTTGGTGCGTTGCCAAGTTGGTCTGTTGTGGTGGAAATGGGAGCTGAATAGGGCGGCGATAGCCATCAGTACAAGGCCTCGTGTCTCACCTGCTTGCACCAGGGGCAGACCAAGCACATTCACCCCAATGAGCATGTCTGGGTGACTTACGTACCGCACTGGCCGAATAAACTGACCAGAAGATCAATAGAATCCAAATATACACATAGTTCCGACCCAAGGCAGTAACACTCTTACGGCGGAATGGCAATCTAATGCTGAAGGCTCAATAAATTTGTGAATCTAGAGTGACCCAGGGAAATAAGATAAATGTGTAAATATAGGATTTCTTTTAATAGGAATAATTCAGGTGATGTACGTTGTTTTTAATATAATTATGATTAAAAGCATGTTTGTCATAATGTTATATTCAGTGATGTATGATTATCGTGCTAGTTTTTCTATTGGCAATATAAAATGGGAATAGATTGCAGGTACTTTTTTCTATAATACAGGTGGGCCATGGCTTATCGTTTATGTATGCTATTGCTACGAATAGCACATCTGGTATGGATTCATAATATGGCTTGTGAGCCGTCTGTCACAGCATGGTTTCAGTAAACATAAACCAGGCTTATGGTGTTCTTCTTCCGGCCCAAAGGAAGACACGCTCTTCTGAGGGACAACACAGTACCGTGAAATGATACAGAAATAGCAAATATTATGTATAACCACTAACGTCATGCTCTCGTATTGGATATTGGTAGTATCTGGGTGAAACCACGTTAAGTGTGGACTTTGATGTCTTCAGGATATAAAGTGCTGTAACATTTTCCATTGACATAATTTGATACCATTGTTTGATTTGCTAATTTATTCATATAAAAGTCAATCTTTGCATATAAAATTTATTTTTGTAGAAAATAACTAATTATTAGATATTTAGAGGTAAAAAAGGCCTACACCCAATAAATACTACGTCCACAGGGAGAGTTAAAATTTCATTTTGATCAAAATATGCTTTAAAATACCATATGAACAAAAGAAATGACTTTTGATACAATCTATGTATTATTTCTTATTAGACGATCATTTTTGGAAAATTATATCTATAATTGTTCATTTTGATTTAAATTGCTGAAAAGTGTCCACAAAAAAAAGGTATCTACAAGACTTTTTCATTAAATAAGGCATTTTTATTGAAAATAAAATAAAATATAGGACTTTTTTAGTGTCAATAATTAGAATTAACCAGGACCTTCCAACTAAAAACTTCAAAATATCCAAAATGCTATATTATAATGGTAATCCAGGGGTGTAAAATGCATTTTTTGGAGAGATTATTTAAGAGGGTATCTACAAGACCATGCATATCTTCCAACATAAAAATAAATTTTAACATTTTCAACTAACAAAGCCTTGACCTCCAAGAAAGTAGACAGTATACCAATTTTCAATCCAATGGATACATTATTAAGGGTCCTAGTGGCAAATATGTAGTAAAAAGTATCTACAAGATGGTGTCTACAAGACTTTTATGGTATCTACAAGACTTTTCATTTTAACCCTTTTTATCCTAGATTTGATATCATTTACAACAAAAATTACCATAATGCTATATTATATCAAAATAAAAGGACCTAGAACCGTTGTGCAGTTGCCAAGGGAAGCTTTTATAAAAAATATTGCAAAATTACCTTTATTTCAAGATAAATATTAAAGATGTAAACAACTTATCTTGGAAACAGTCCCAAATCTGTCAATATGCACCATAAGCAAAGGTTTAATATTTACAGTACAAGCTCAAAATTGATAATGTTTGTGCCCTTGAAGTTTGCGGCTAGAGTAGTATAATTTCAGTATCTCTGTAACTTAATATCCGATTTCAACATTCTAGATATCATCTCAAAGATAATTTTGTATTCTATAAGGTGCAATACACATCCTTACATTTGTTTGGAAAGCTTATTATTTGTATTCAATTGAATATTATTGATTCACTTTATTTCTATTAAAAATAATTAGGAAAAAATGACTGAAAATGTTGAAAAAATGGACCTGATTTTGAATCATTCTAACTTTTTAATAAAAAAACTTAACGTTCTAATTTTTTAGAGTTTAGTCCTTACTTGTATATTTGGTATATACACCCATTAATTCCATAACTTGAATTCTATTTTTTGACTTTTTTAACACTCAAATTCCACACTTAACGTGGTTTCACCCATCTATGCTATAAATACGTTATATATACAACCAAGGGGGGCAGGACAGTGTAATGGGTAACCCCCTCACCTTGCATGTGCACTGAAAACACAAAGTCGTCAGAGAGCCACTTTAAAGTTGTCAGAGGGTTGTCATAGGTGACTTTTGGGTTGTCATAGGTGACTTTTGGGTTGTCATAGGTGACTTGTGGGGGCAGAGCAGGGCTCATTTCAGGCCATTGATGCTGTGTGACAATCTTGTGACAATCCTTTGACAATTTGGGGGTCATCAGAGGGTTGTCATTGTGAATTTTGAGGCTGGATGACAACCCAAAGGTTGTCATTTTCTCCCGACTACTTTGGCCAAAAAGGTTGTCAGAGAAGCAAAAACTGAGAATCGGGTTGTCATAGGGTTGTTACAGAACAAAATGAGAGTCAAAAGTGCTGCCTGACGACCCTAGGGTTGTAAGTGAATGGTGCCTAAAACGACAGCCCAAGGTTGTCATGGCCTCTGTCTATGATAAAGTATTGTAAGTGAATGGTGTCAAACAACATACAACTCATAGGCCTCCTATGTGTAATGGCCATACCTAATAAATTGTAATAAGATAATAGGAAGCCATTATTATGGACTATGATATCTACAACATGAAACTATTCATAAATAAGATTTTTTGTATAAAAGACACAGACAACATTGGGTTGTCGTTTTTGGCACCATTTTGACAACTCTGTGTTTTCAGTGTGGCTGGACTGTATTCGAGCCCAGAGTGGGAAATTTGCTTGCTACACTGCCTTGCCTTGCCGTCGTTACCCCTATAGATTCGATCACAGCACTTTGTACAAGTCAAAAACCATGAGTTTGTCCTAATATAGCTGAAAAATTGCTGATGGACCTTAAACTTCATCAATCACCACCATACAAACACAAACAAACATACAGAGACATGGAATTAGATATATATCTTAATCATATATGCTGTACATGCTATAGTTATGCTGATGGGTCATCAGTGGGGACAAATAAGCCAAATTACTGATAACAAATTCCCCTGCAGAAATCCAGAGCTGCTAACATGTTGAACTGTGTGTGTTTTACTCTTGTGTTAAGTGTTGGGAGCTTATGTATTCCATTCATCCAATAGATTAATTTGTTGTTTTAGCTAGTCCAATTAACGATCTTCATCCTGAGGATCATGGATCAGCTCCAGACATAGTTCAGTTGCCAAGAGTTGACAAAAACACTCACGTGAAATCATATTTCTTTCTCAAAGCTCCAAACTTATGTCACTGACTTCCTGTTAGCATTTCACCAGTCCTTACACTAGGCCCTCTCAGCTTGCTCAACCAAACACTCCTGGACAGATTCCTACCTATTGGCAAAGCTATCCCAATTCCCAGGCTATTGGTCCTCTGTAGGTCTCTACTCATGGGCGAATTCAACAACTCTGACTGCTGAGAGCGTGAGGCCTCCATTATCACTATCGCTTTGGATTTACCCTCCACTGCACATTACACAGAGATTCCCCGCCTATGTTTAAGCAACAAACCTTTTACATCATGATCTTGAACATGGACTGATGCTACATCAGTACAATTTTTCGACAGGCGTCAAAGCTCCAGTGGTTCCACCCTCATCCCTCTCATCCTGACAGGCCTCTCACGTAGATAAGTAATTTTACATGTTTTAAATTGGATGGTTTGACTAATCTTGCTCTAACTAAACAACTGTTAACGTTGACCATCCAGGGACGCATTCCTAGAATTATGAACTTACAAGTTGGCCTATAAGTCAAGCCACAACACATACCTTGTGCTTTTATATTCTATGTGTTTTTTTGCTTGCGATTAGCTCAAAGGCACAAGAAAGAATGATGCAGAAGACTCATAAGAGCCATTTCTTCGTATCTTAAGTAATTTGCCCAACTTTGAGACCACAAGCACCTGGGTCCGAGAACACAGGAATAACATGCTGTCATTGATATTCACTTTGTTTCATATTTTAGTAAACAGCTTTCTAGAATGGAGAGAAAATGAGGACTTATATATATATACAGTGTTTCTTAGAATAGACGTTTAGCTTTTAACATTTTATCATTTGAACTATTTGAAGCAGGGCTATAGTAATCAGTGTGGTTAGAGATACAATCATTTTCTAAAAACAAGTTTTTGATATTTATTGTTCCCACTTCTGGACCACTTGAAATGGATATCTTTGCAAAATTTTACTTAAACAAACTTCCTTACTCATAATCAACTATTATCATTGCGAATTTATAAATCTATAATTTATCGTATGGCCATGTGGTCATGATAAACATATGGTGATCAACAAAAATAATTTAATTGCCAAAAATATAATCCCTTACTCCCTCACTTAACATTTAAGTTATAAGCAATTTAAGGCTATGAGTTTTACAGAATTATGGTATATGTTGTACTAACACTAGATATATGGGCCATTGCATAGGCTACTTTCCATTGTCTGTCTGTTTCTTTATATATCTGTCTGGTATTGTGCCGTATAATACACTTCTTTATGTAATGTTTGCTTTGAGAGTGACATTTAATTAGATATATATGTATATTTGCATGTTTTTACCCAGAACTGGACGGCTGTATGGTCAGCAGACTCCATTAGATATAACTGGACAGTCTGACCTCCCCCATGGATCTAGTGGGAGTACCACTGTTGTTTACAAGTATATAGTCAGGACACATCCATCATATAGTAAGGGCCCATTTTGTAAGGCCTGATGTAAACACAGCCTGACTCAGCCTGGAGTAACTTAATCTATATACACTGAGAGTACGTCAGGAGGGGGATGATGTATCCTCCTTAGGGATATGTTCCACTATACGATTTTACTTGCAATTTCTCAAATCCTAATAGCAATTAGTGCCAATTATAAAAGGTCTACTACATATATCATTGGAAAGTATTAAGAATACTCTTCCGAATGGTATATATTCATGTCATTCATGTATTCCCGTCATACTGCCAATGACAGCTTATAGTAGAGCGGCCAAACTCAAAAAGAGCCTTATTTAAGGAAAAACCCCAACCGGAGGTATAACAAAGCATGCCATACCTCATTAGAAAGATAAACATCTCAACTTTATGGCCTGATAGTTTGTACTAAAAAAAGTGCGTCCCAGCATATCGTAAATCACTGGTTTCCATGGCAACCTCCCAAAAATCAGGTAATTCTGAAATCAACACTATTTTTTATATATCTTCCTTAATTTTCAAGGTAGAAGCACAAATGAGATATCAAAATTAAGCATTCCTAGAGTTCTATGGGATAGAAGGCTGAAATGGGTTGTCTTGGTTACTATGTTGCCATGGTTACAAGAAATAACTCCAAAATTGACCGTAATTTCAGTTTCTCTTCTCTTCTTGTTACCATGGCAACCGTAAATATGGGTTTATCACGAAACAGCGTATCTTATCTCAACAGTACATATCCCCTCTACATGGAAACGAGTGATTTTTGTCAAAACAATGATATGGAATGCAGTAAATGACTGGTTTCCATGGAAACAACTCAAAATTCATGTTATTTCAAATTTAACAGTATTTGGGCAGTATCTCCCTTAATATACAAGATAGAAACACAAATGATATGTCAAATTGATGCACTCTGAGAGTTACATTGGATATGAAACTGAAATTGGTTGTTTCTGTCACTCGGTTGCCATGGTAACCCAAAATAACCTCAAAAATGACCATTTTTTTCACTTTTTCTCTCATTCCCGTTACCATGGCAACCAAGAACATATATTTTAAGGTATAATAGAGTACAGTCTATCTTATCTGAAGTGTATTAGTCTCTCGTGTGTATATTTGGGGTTTGTACTGAAATATCTTGAGCACAGAATATAATAAATGACTAGTTTCCATGGCAACCGCCTCTAAAAAATAAGGGTTTCTTAAAACAAAGACTAAAATGGCCATATCTTCCTTAATATTCAAGATAGAAGCACAAGTGAAACATCAAATTAAAGCACTCTGAAAGTTCTATTGAATTATATATTGAAATTGGTTGTCATGGATACTCAGTTGCCATGGTAACCATAAATAACCTCAAAATTTACCATAATTTCAGGTTTCCCTCCTGTTTCTGTTACCATAGCAACCATGAATTTAAGGTATAACCAACCAACAACTATCTCATCATAGGGGTAAATGCTCTTCCTTAAAGATTTGGATGAAATCATTTCAAAACCATGCTAGGAAATATAGTAAATGACTGGTTTCCATGGAAACCACCCAAAACCAGGTTAGCTAAGATTCATCAATATTTGGGCTATATCTTTCTTAATATATGAGATAGAAACACAAATGTCATGTCAAATTGATGCACTCAAAACATTTTATGGCATAAGAGGACTGAAATGGGTTGTCTTGGTTATCCTATTGGCATAGAAACCAAAGATGACCTCAAAATTGATCATAATTTCGTTTTCCTTTAATTTCTTTCAACATAGCAACCCGGAGTACAAGCTTTTCAAGTCCAAGAATTACAACATATGACATCTATAAGGTGTACAGATCTCATCTATAGTCTCAAGAAACAGGCCTGAAGGATAGTCATCACAAGGTTCCAGGTAGATCTTATAGATTCACATATGGTTATAAAACCGAAAAACTCCGGCCTATTCATTTTTATTTTGAGCACATAACATCAAATAGATTAAATATGCAGACTAGGAAAGGAGTTATTGGCGAAACAAGAAACAAAAAGATTTATGACCATGATGCTGGTGCGGTCCTCCCGCCATCATCCATGTTGACATGCGGAGAGTTCTAACCTCGCTGTCAATGCTGATCATGAATATTGACATAATTCTTCATTTCATATTGACCTGGACCAACTCTAAATATTAATAATCCATAATATATCCTCCATAATGCCTGTCAATGCTGATTTAACCCTTTAGCCCCCAATCCGGCCATAGCCGCCTGAGGGTGTACTCCCCAATCCGGCCGTAACCGCCCGGAAAAACGGGAATTCTTCCACAATTTTTCCATATTTTTCTACAGAGAAGACTATCATAAGTATTCAACCTACAAAATTGGCCAATATATATAGTTTAAAAGCTTATTTAATTCCCTTTCCAATGCTGCAAACCCCATGTTTATACGGTTTATTGACTAGGGTTGGTTATTCTTTAAACTTTCTCAATTACAAAGAACTAAGGGAATTCCAGAGGGAAATCCGAGGAAATCCTGGGGAAATCAAGCAATTTGTGAATACAATCTGTGGGGTCTAAAGGGTTAAAGGTGTACAAAGGGTTGAAATATGGAGGATTGAGATCACCGTACCAACCAGGACCACGCCATGTTGACATCAGCTGATGCTGTTTTGACAATACCAGTGAGCAGTCTGTGATCCGTCTCGGTAGGGAAAGTGATGAAAAATAGTGTGAAGAATAGCATGGATATGTGGGTTTATATCAATTTATTCCAGTAAAACCGATTGGCAACATCATCAAGATATTGACATTAACCTGTATTCTGATTCAAATTGACTGAAATATGTCAAAAATTTGCCAAAATACCTGTGCATCTCTGAACTAGTCTCGGATCAGACCACTAGCACCTGCCATGCTCGCAGCCTTCACCCTACTTTTCATAATTCATTTGACACTGCATGGCAGCTTAGAATGTATAGGTTTTCTAGTTTGTGGAGTATGTGTACCCCCAAATATGACCATATATAGAAGTCCTTCAATGTCTAAGAGGATGAATTGGGGACCAGATTTCATAAGAACTCTATGTTGAACCTACAATCTTCTCTGTATTTCTGTTTTTTTATTGCCAAAGTCCAAAATCTGAATTTGCCAGCGATTTCCTATATATTTCAATGGTGACTTTAGCATAAATGACCAACTCATCTCTCGGGCTTGACCAGACGACAACAGCACTGCGTTGCTGGAGAAAAAGGATATGACTGATGACCAGTATATATGCTTGAATTGACAACCATCTAAAACTAATCAATCTCTCTTACAATAAGAAAATTAATGTCTAATGAAGATCATGAACGGAGTTCATGAGTCAAAATGTACCTGTCATAACTAGTTTCCCTGTTAACCCTTTAGACCCTAATCCGGCCGTAGCCGCCCGAGGGTGTACTCCCTAATCCGGCCGTAGCCGCCTGGAAAAACGTGATTTGTCCATAATTTTCCCATATTTTTTCCAGAACAGCACAGTTAAATGACTATTAAACATACAGAAATGCCAAATATATCATTTTAAAGCTGATGAATTTCCCTAATCGATGCCGTAACTCTTATTTCTATAATTCTAATTTATATGGGTGGATCAACATTTCAACATCTTCAATTACAAGATATCTAAGGAAATCTTGAAGGAAATCCATGGAAATCCTGGGGAAATCCAGCTATTTATAATAGCAAAGTTTGGGGTCTAAATGGTTAATACCAACAGTTATACCAAAAGAAATTGAGTATCCCCAAGAATCCCATGAGTACTTACCATTAGATGCACCTGCTGGGTGCCAACGCATGTTTTATAAGGTTTTATTTTGGTTTTGTCATTTATCAGGCTATTAGAAACGTCTTATTTTGCAGTCAGAGGTCTCATAAATGTCTTATTTTGAGGAATCCATAAAGGATTAGAATTATCATAAACATACCTTTGCACAGGTAGGTGGGACTGAAGAGGGTAATGCTTCGACATAGCTTTTACTCAGTGCCTGACAGGTTTGTGCTGAGGATTTTTCATGAAGCCCCATGACCATTAACTGATTTGGGACAGTGAAAGGGTGATTCAGCATTCCCACCAGCCCACCCATTGGTGTGGCCATTGACAGACACTGACTGAACAAGGCATACCAATGCACAATTAACTTGGCTTTCTAGATACAGGAAGATGATGTAATATCAGTGCCCAAGGGGGGTCTCAGGGTCGGAAGGGAGGACAGTTCCTTGGTCGGACATAAGGGGGGAATTGACCCCAGTCTGAGCAGCTCGGTTCTGGTACCTCTTGTGGGGATAGGAGCAGTTTAGAATTAGGTAATGGTGTCATCTTAGGCCATGACAACACAGTTAATGGGTCATTTTGTCCCCATGGTCAAGAGGTTTATGTACAAAATGGTCATCAGTCAGTAGGGGTCTCTGACTACAGGAGGGTGCTAATTAAAGCCACCACTATAACTACCCCTCTGATCTCACCATAGGGTGGGGATAGTTATTTCAGGGAACCATAGAGCATTTCTCCCTTTATCTACCCAACTTGTTTTGTACATAATTACTTTGTACATTTATGGAAGTATTTCCAGTGTTTTGATCAGATTCAATGGACAGATGAGGATTTGCTTTTTCCAAATATATAGTTTTCCACCCCTAAAAACATTATATTCCTTGTCTAAACTGGAAATGAAATATGTTTCCCATGCATTTCTATAGTGGGGAGGGGATAGGTGTCCGCCGTTCTGGTGTCTGGACAGGCTGGGAACAAGCTCCAGTCCCTTAAAACCGTGGGAAACCCGTAGGTCGAAAGATGCGTATTAGCACAGCCATTGGTACCAACCACTGACACTGCTACTGATGGCCACATGAATCCATATTAAGCATGTTTCAAAATTTGGCTGCTGTTGGGGTCAGCTGTCGGCATCGGTAGGACATTTAAGGGAGTAAGGGAATGAAGCGATAAAGGGGTAAAAGGATAGAGACATCTTATGGGGGACTTTGAGGCATAATTGTGGGAGGTTGGATGCATCATAGGCAACTTGAGTCCATCATAGGCACATCTGGGAGGCTATTAAGTGGATCTTTAAGGCACACCTGTAGTACATCTTAGGCATTTACCAGGGGAATCCTTCTGGGATCTTAGTGGTTTTATATAGAACATAGGCCACAGGGTCTATGAATTTTGAGGCACATCTTAAGGGCATCTTATTGGCATCTTGGGTGGTCCTTTGGGGAATCTTAGGCACATCTTGGCACATCTCAAAGAGATTTTAAATGCATCTTAAAGGGGATATTTATGGGATTTAAGGGGCATCCTAATGTTATCTCAAGTGCATCTTAGGCATATCCAAGGGGATCTTAGGACCATCATACATTTTAGGTGCATATCTTAAGGGGATCCATTTTGGGATCTTAGGTGCATCTTTTAGAGAGATCTTTGTGGTTCTTAGGGTGGATCTTTGTGAAATTCTTAGGGCATTTTGCAGGATCTGTTTTATGATCTTTAGGGCATCTCTGGGAGATCTTTGTGGGATCTAAGGGTGCATCTTTGTGGAATCTCAAGTGCAACTTGGGCAAATTTTATGGGAATCTTTATGTGATCTTAGGTGCATCATTGAAACATCTTAGGTGCATCATAGGGAATTATTATTGAATTTTGTTGCCATTCAGGAGGTATTAACTCTTTCAAGACACCACAAATTTTTTAAGTATTACCTAATGGACACCAAAAAACTGAGGGAATTAGCCCAAAAGACGGCACTGATTCCATAATGTTTTAAATTAGACCAATAAGAAGCTAAAACATGAATATAAATAATTATTTCTCAAATGGCAATTCTTAAATAAATTATAAGATGGTTCA
This sequence comes from Lepidonotus clava, assembly GCA_936440205.1. Classification (NCBI taxonomy): domain Eukaryota; kingdom Metazoa; phylum Annelida; class Polychaeta; order Phyllodocida; family Polynoidae; genus Lepidonotus; species Lepidonotus clava. The sequence goes on from OW387140.1 coordinate 29,412,494, forward strand.
TTTCAGTTTTTATAAATAGAAAAAAAAGTTTTTATATATATATATATCAAGCATCAAATTAACAATTCTGACATATTTGCTATGTATCTCTCAGGCATCTGGCGTGATGCCTGAGAGATACAGGTGTCAAGAGGTGGTGATGCTTGAGAGATACTGGCGTCCTTAAAGGGTTAAATATCCAGAAATTAGGGAGGATATTTCCAAATTTTTAGTTCAGAAACTAAAAAAGTGGAACAGGAAATGTACAGCTATGGTTTAAATGGATTAGAAACAACAGATGTATACATTGAAAAGCAGAACTGGTGACTTGGGTTGAGAAAAAAACTCATGTTCATACTGAACTGGTAAAAATCTGGAAATCCCGAAAAAATAAATGGAAAATGATATCTCTGATCTTAGGCACATCTTCTGCATCCCAGAAAAATCTTAGATGCATCTCAGGTGAATCTTTCTGGGATCATAGGGTGGTCATAGGCAAATCTTATATGCACCTTATGGGTAAGTTAATGACTGCTCACTGTTATTGTCAAAACAGCATCAGCTGATGTCAACATGGCGTGGTCCTGGTTGATACGGTGGTCTCAATCCTCCACATTTCAACCCTTTGTACACCTTTAAATCAGCATTGACAGGCATTATGGAGGATATATTATGGATTATTGATATTTAGAGTTGGTCAAGGTCAATATGAAATGAAGAATTATGTCAATATTCATGATCAGCATTGACAGCGAGGTTAGAACTCTCCGCATGTCAACATGGATGATGGCGGGAGGACCGCACCAGCATCATGGTCATAAATCTTTTTGTTTCTTGTTTCGCCAATAACTCCTTTCCTAGTCTGCATATTTAATCTATTTGATGTTATGTGCTCAAAATAAAAATGAATAGGCCGGAGTTTTTCGGTTTTATAACCATATGTGAATCTATAAGATCTACCTGGAACCTTGTGATGACTATCCTTCAGGCCTGTTTCTTGAGACTATAGATGAGATCTGTACACCTTATAGATGTCATACATTGTAATTCTTGGACTTGAAAAGCTTGTACTCCGGGTTGCTATGTTGAAAGAAATAAAAGGAAAACGGAATTATGATCAATTTTGAGGTCATCTTTGGTTTCTATGCCAATAGGATAACCAAGACAACCCATTTCAGTCCTCTTATGCCATAAAATGTTTTGAGTGCATCAATTTGACATGACATTTGTGTTTCTATCTCATATATTAAGACAGATATAGCCCAAATATTGATGAATCTTAGCTAACCTGGTTTTGGGTGGTTTCCATGGAAACCAGTCATTTACTATATTTCCTAGCATGGTTTTGAAATGGTTTCATCCAAATCTTTAAGGAAGAGCATTTACCCCTATGATGAGATAGTTGTTGGTTGGTTATACCTTAAATTCATGGTTGCTATGGTAACAGAAACAGGAGGGAAACCTGAAATTATGGTAAGTTTTGAGGTTATTTATGGTTACCATGGCAACTGAGTATCCATGACAACCAATTTCAATATATAATTCAATAGAACTTTCAGAGTGCTTTAATTTGATGTTTTACTTGTGCTTCTATCTTGAATATTAAGGAAGATATGGCCATTTTAGTCTTTGTTTTAAGAAACCCTTATTTTTTAGAGGCGGTTGCCATGGAAACTAGTCATTTATTATATTCTGTGCTCGAGATATTTCAGTACAAACCCCAAATATACACACGAGAGACTAATACACTTCAGATAAGATAGACTGTACTCTGTTATACCTTAAAATATATGTTCTTGGTTGCCATGGTAACGGGAATGAGAGAAAAAGTGAAAAAAATGGTCATTTTTGAGGTTATTTTGGGTTACCATGGCAACCGAGTGACAGAAACAACCAATTTCAGTTTCATATCCAATGTAACTCTCAGAGTGCATCAATTTGACATATCATTTGTGTTTCTATCTTGTATATTAAGGAAGATACTGCCCAAATACTGTTAAATTTGAAATAACATGAATTTTGAGTTGTTTCCATGGAAACCAGTCATTTACTGCATTCCATATCATTGTTTTGACAAAAATCACTCGTTTCCATGTAGAGGGGATATGTACTGTTGAGATAAGATACGCTGTTTCGTGATAAACCCATATTTACGGTTGCCATGGTAACAAGAAGAGAAGAGAAACTGAAATTACGTTCAATTTTGGAGTTATTTCTTGTAACCATGGCAACCTAGTAACCAAGACAACCCATTTCAGCCTTCTATCCCATAGAACTCTAGGAATGCTTAATTTTGATATCTCATTTGTGCTTCTACCTTGAAAATTAAGGAAGATATATAAAAAATAGTGTTGATTTCAGAATTACCTGATTTTTGGGTGGTTGCCATGGAAACCAGTGATTTACGATATGCTGGGACGCACTTTTTTTAGTACAAACTATCAGGCAGGTTGCGGGACATGGTGCTCAAATGGAAAAACTTGGTTTTAGCTTGTTATACCTCCGGTTGGGGTCAACTCCCAAAAAGCCTCCTTGGCCGCAGTACTATTAGGAATAACCAAATTCCCCTCTATGATAAAAATCGCCCAGTGTAATACAGCCTGTATTCCACATGCCGATTTTGAAAATCTGCAGGGGGAATAAAGGTCAAATATTGAAATGTCATATAAAATCAAACAAATGCAAAATCAGCAGCATCAAAATCGTTATGTGGAATACAGCCTTTAGGCTCAGAGCCTATCATGTGTAAGCACGCATACCTTTGGACACGTGGCAAGACGGATGGGTGACTTTATCGGATCTGGAGCAGACAGTCAATGAGGAAATTGAAAGTTGACTCCACCCAAAGCTCATATAAATGGGTATGTAATGCCTGCTTAGTTATCCTTGATATGGCCTGAGGGAACGTGTGGTGTCCGAGTGGGTGTGTACAGATGGTGTACGGTGTAATTAATGTGACAGTAGGTTCTGTCTTGAATTAGGATCATGTGAAATTTTACAACATTCAACTTAAAGATGAAAAGAAAGGTCATTTTCTTATTGAAAAAATAATTGCTAGACCCTGGCTTTTGGATATGTAGAGTGAAAAGTTTATGGAATTGATTTCACAGGTTATTATTTCCATGATATCTGTTTTGAAGCAAGACAGCCAGAACAAGCGAAAGATAACTTTGCGCGTAAAAGCTTTATTTAGACCTAATAATGTCCTGCCTGAGGTAGGAATTAAGGCTGATTAGATAACAATGTCTTATTTAAACATTGTATTGCTTTCTGTAAGCCTGCCACTGGGTGTTTTCCTATACGTTTTTCTTTCAACAGGTCACTTGTGCAGTTAACGTTGCATCGGAATGCACAAATAGGGAGAATTTGATGTTCATGTATTATAATTATAATGTAGTGTGGCTAAGACGGAGATATAAGAAATATGTAGTATCAGTGAATACGAAAATGGTCTGAATATACTTGTTCATACCGTTTTGCACCAAATAACGCTTCTTTCAGCACATTCCTAAAATTATATTTTTGTTTGTATTATGGAGTGATCCATGTGAGCTAACCTCTGAACTCAAAGCACCTGAGCCCTACACAATACATGCCTCATCGATCAGAATCCTCAGAGGAAGGCGCCTCTTTTACAAAATCAATCTGTGGATGGCAGCCCTCCGGACGTTGTTTTGAAGGGAAAATGGGCCCTCAATCGGTTAGTTTAGTAACAGGAAAAAGAGGGGATGTTTACGATGTAAAATATGTTTAAAACATAAACAGATGAAGTCCACATGCGATGTAGAGCGAATGAAATTGTCACATAGCAACAGGTACCAGTTATTACTTATTATTCCCTATATATAGGGAATGCCAGTTATATCATTGACTCTTGCTGTCATTATTAAACTAAGTGGCATTCACAGCGCTGGCTGATTCCGATTCCGATTCTGATTCCAAGTATGATTCCGGTTCTAGTTTTGCATATCACAGGATGACAGACACATTAAGCATTTGAATAAAAGGAACCATGAAATTATCTTTTCTCTAGGAATTGAAGAACGTTGACGAGGGAAATAAACAGCATAGAATATAAATAACATAGTTCATGACAAAGGCATGTAAAACTATCCTAGGCACTGATAACTGGTACAGACATCCAAACTTTTTTTCTAAGATGTCGCCAAATGCTCAAGAGCATGCCACATATCCATATTCTAGTTTTAATGGAAAGTTGAGATGCAAGTTGTCTTTTTTAAAACAATAGGGATTTGTTTGTGGCACAATATAAGCTCACTATTACTCATCCTTGAGTATCTAACCATGAATCAGGTAAGTGATATTTAAAAACGTAGTAACGGACAGTGGTTTAATTATCCATCACTCAAATATCATATTAGCTATAACTGAAGAAGATTTCATCTAATCTTAATTCAACCACTGATGGATAGAATATGTAAACTGCAATGGCAATAATGGAATCTAAGTCCGACTGCAATTTTGTGTAGGTTCCTCGCTATCAGTGACAATTGATTTTGATTTGTTTCCTGGAATCTGGTGCAAGGAGTAATGCATTACCACAGAAGATTATTTACTAGAAATCTTGAGAAACTGACTGTCATATTTTCACTACTCTCAACAATGATATACAACGTACAATGGAATTAACACAGTACATTATAAAGTACATCTGGGGGCGATTAGGTATGTAGAGATCAAGGGGGTGGGGTGTGAATATTTTGAAAATAAATGTACGTCAAATTCCTGTACAAATCCAATTGGTACTTTAGTCCAAAGGGGGGTGGAATCTGAATGTTGTTAAATGTACATACGTACGTGGCTTAATCCAACTGTTATGTGTAGTCTCACACAAAGCCAATAAGAAAGCTGTTGATGTCAAGTTGGTTCATATCAAACTGGTCGTTTTTATGTAAGAAAGACGAGTAAGGCAAAGACTAAAGTACCTATTCTTCCCACAACAGCGCGACAGTGGTAAATGTGGCTGGCGAATTTTCATTAAGATAAGGCGCCTTTGGGATGGGAAAATAATGTCGGCAGGTCATTCCTATTCAGACCATGTAAGGGCAGTACAGAGCCCAGTAACTTCCAATCTACTGGGCCCTTCAGTTCAGAGCCAGGGCCAGTGGGCAGGGGTGAGAAATACGAGCACAGCTCCACGTCCGTTCAGCATACCGCACACACTATACAAATCGACAGGTCCCATGGCCCTTTCCACCCGATAAGTCATAGCAGTGCACCAAAAACACTGGCCACTCAAGGATATCTTTACATTGACAATCCACTTTCTGCTGGCCTGGGACAATGATCATCTGGCAGAGAGGGGCGTTTGATCTCCGGTTACTATGGGGAACCGATCGTAGATTGTAAATACTATACTGGGAGTTGGCGAAATACGCCAGCGTTGTTCACCAAATTATTTCATTGATGGAGCATACATTTTTCTTCGACAGAAAGAAGGAACCCACGCAAAACTATTCAACCATATTCTCTCCTAATGCAATCATGTTTCGAAGAAGGATGTTTATCAAAATATGTATACAGAGTACACCATACATAATAATATCATAGGCATAACTCTGAGATGGTTTTACTACTAAGGAAAGCGAAGAATTATACAATATCTAACATCTTTCAATAACAAACCATAATTTTAAAAATACCCCCAGAAGCATTTTGTAATTCCAAAGAAATCAACACTTTTCATCCGGCACCCAATAGATCTGAAGCATTGGCCTGGGATCCACCCCCTGTGGGAGTGATAATTTATTCCAGGGTGAGTGGCGCTCTACCCCTGTCGGACGTATAATGGGGGCGGCGATCGGCCTTACAGATTGTTGTCTCCGGAAGGCGACTAGTGATTCTTCACACGGCCCCCTAACTCGGACTTATGTACCTGGCAGTGGTAGAGGGTGGGAAGTGCTTCGATTGCCTGCGCCACAGTCCGGATTGTGTATACTACTTAGTCAATCCGAGGTGCAGTGAGGAGGTAGAGGTGTTCAATGCGCACGATACCTCGGTTGTATCGGTGGGATTCTATATACCCGTCCTCTTTAGTTAAGATACAGATAAAGTTGTGAATACAATTGAGAGAAACAACAAATTACTACCATTGAATGGGTATACAAAGTATGAAATGTTCTAACAGATTATGGGCCTCCCATTATAAACATAGGCATTATGAACTTACGCACATTTTCAAACATTTCAGACCCCACAAGGGGCGTATGTACATGTACTTAAAGGAAGCTTAATGCACCTTAACTAATCAGTATCATGCATTATGTACATTTATTGTTTACTTTTTCCTCTATCGTATCGTCGGAAGACAAGGGGAAAACCTGAATGATGAGGTTTGATGAGAGAAAACAACGAAAATATCATACTTGGGATGTGATTGCTTTTTTGATTGTATGACCATTTCCCCTGACACATACTGTAACCACGATAAAGACGTTGTATAGCTAAGGTGATATACGACTGCATTCTTCCTGGGATTCAAAACAGTCATCTCATTTACAAAGACATAAAGGTACATAATCTTTAATAAAGGTACATAGTCTTTAATAATGAACTAATCACATAGTTATGAATCTTGTTACATGATATTGTTTTTGAAGGTGCGCAGAGGGAAATTCTATACAAACAGTCTAGCAGTTTGATAAACAAATAAAGAAAAGAGAGCAAGAACATCACATATGCCTATTTACCACGGAAGCCAGCTTGGCGTTCCTGCTAGAGGATAGGCCAAATAGGCCGGATAAAGCCTAGACTGGTTCAGGTGTAAGATAACCGGAAATTGCCGAGGTCCTTGCAGACCAATCCATTTGGATTCAGAGTTTTCTGTGAGTCACGTAAACCTCCAGTATCGACAAGTTGCCGTTAACACCGCCACTAACGTATATAAATAACCAGACCACACTCCGCGTCCCTTCCTGTTGATACAAGCCAATCAGTTTTTAAGGAGAAAAAAATCTGTGGTTGCATCCCTGAATGTGCTTCATTTCGACTCTCTAAACCAATGAGAGTTTGCGCACTTAAACACGTGATCCGCCTCATTTCCATATCATGTGGTGTGGAACCCTCTTACTGAGAAAGAGTCAGACTTACCGCGGAAGCGGAAATGGAAAGGAATGGTGGCGTCTCAGGCGTCCTGCAGGGATAGTGGTATAGGTGGATTAATTAGGATATATCAGTTATATGGCTCAGCATCATGTGTTTTCTTTTAATAATGAATCGAAACGGTGTAAGAGCTAGCTTGCGATTTGTTTGCCCTCACTTTCCGTGAACGTTGGCTGAATGAGACGCTGTAACAAATACAATGAATGCGTGTTACTGTTCACATTTGTATTGCCTTTTATGAGTTGCTTATAGGTGTATTCAAATAGTAAAAGGATAGTGGTCAACCAATGTCAAAGAAACGAAATGAATGGTTAAGTCAAGTCTATCAAACAATCAGATATGTATAGAATAAAGGGTAGCTCTCAATATAGTTATGAACCATTTCCAATTACTTAATGTAGATATTGACGGATAAATAATACATTTTGTACTTTCCCACTGACTAAACAATTATTCTGCTGTGTGACTAGTTGACCACCAGCAACTAGACCCCGGATTATTCGTCTGGCCGCAGACGTCTATACGTGTTGCACATGCATACCAGTCATATATTGTAGTGAGCAATTGTTCCTGAGATGGATCGCGACAGGGCTATTCATAATGTATCAATCCTCACAGCTGGGTTAAGCCGGCACCCATTTCTACAAAGGTCAGACAAAGTGACTGAAGGAATAGGGTGGCAGGAGCAGCAGGGGGTATAAATGGCTTTGATATAAAGGTGAATGATGGAGGTGGGGGGTCAATGGCAATAGCTTCACGCTTCATTGGTTTCCGCGCGTGGAATTGATGTTACGTGAATATCCTAATTCCGTACATATGATGCAACCAGTCCAATGGGGGTGGACCGCCACAGTGGAGAGCATTACCATACAATGGTGCGATATGCGCAAGGGGAAGAATGTGGGGCTATGTATAATAGGTGTCTGGCATGTGGGCTTTTAGTTTTGAGAGTTGCATTATATCTATTTATATCATTTATATGTCAAGTCCTTAATACTTAGCCGTATCAATTCTCTATCACCTGACGTCTGGAAGAACATGTAAGCAGCATGAAGACATAAACAACATTCAAAATTCAAGGGAAAAACAAGAAATAGAATCTGACGTCCTTTACAAGAGGATGGATGTCGACAGGGTATATAATAATTATAATGTTATACTGATCTATAGATGAAGAATTAGTCCAAAATTTGGCTTTAGTTGGATGATTTATTTCTTATTTATTTCTCTTATTTGCCTGAGAAAACCATAGTCGGAAAAACATAAATGCAGAAATGTCATCATGAGAATGAAAATTCGTTACATTGTGGCTTTTCACCCACTAGCAACAGGCCTGGGATCCCTAGCTGCTTCAAAATCAATCTAATTACTCGCTTTCTTTATTATCGAATTACACGGCCTCAATTAGGCATAGATAATACAATATTGTCTTGCATACTTGCTCCAGTAAAAACACTTTTTAGCAGTTCCTACTTAGAAAACGTTGGGAGAACTGACGTGGACGTAGACAACCACTCCAAGGTGTTTTTATGACGGGCACGCATAATGGAAAAAGGCCGTGAAACTTGTTTTTCTCTGTCTGGACTTGACATAAATGCCCTGGTGGCCACGTTTTCCATTATAGGTTTTTGCTTTAGCACTTCATTTTTGTCTAACTAGCAGGGATTTGAAATTGGGCGCAGGCAAAGCTAACGTGTTAATCGTAATGCGTAAAAACTTGTACGTTGGCCGATTATCCTCAACCTAGATTTAATGTTTAATGCAGTGATTCGCGATTAAAAGATATGAAGGACATAATTTTAATGGAGCAAAATATCCGTTTTGATGGAGCAAAATACGAGAGTGATTGAACGATGGTTTTTAAATTAAAGTAGTTTGAACATAATTTTTACACATTTAATAATCAGTGATATTAGGTAGAAATGCGATTTAACTGACAGGATTTCCCCTTTATGCTATACCAAATAATCTATAACGATTGATTGCTCTACTTAGAATTATTGTAAAGTCAGACAAGTAAATGAACAATAGTTGTCTTAAATTCACGGGAAGTCTTCCCCTCAACCTCCGCGCAGTTGGTAACCCGTTCACCCGTTGCCTCTTGTGTCAATTGCTGCCTGCCGAAAGACTCCCTGGGTTTCTCGTATCTCGTATCGCGGTTGTGGTGTTATCTACGAGGGTCATGTCATCAGTGTTACACCATTAATTTTTTACGATATTTAATTCTGAGACCACAGATTGTAATACGAAATGCCACAGAAAGAGTTACGAAAGCCAACGTTTCCAAATTTAAACACAATTCGAAGCACACAAAATTTAACAATTTCACATTTCACTATGCTTTCAAATTGCAAACATTATCAACGAAATAGACAGGTGCGCCCAACTAAACATTACAGTAATGCAAAACAACTCCTCTAAAGATTGGTCTTCATAGAAAGAAAGACATCCTGCAGTCATAGGAAAGGTCACACGCAACAGAAGACGACTGACAAGATTGATTTTAATTACATGCTGCCAATCCGATTGAGACTTGTTGCTTATTAATTTTGTGGTTTGCCACCTAAAGACTACTTTGCTTTGTGTCTTTAAGATGTGTGTGGTTGTATAGAAAACAGTTTGGATATCATTTTCACTGTCATCGTAGTAATCAGTATTTGTAACAAAGGTATTATTTTTTCGCATTTTCCAATTTGAATAATTGAATAAGCAAGCAAAATATATCCACTCATTACCATACTACCAACTGTATCTTGTTTAAAGGTAATATAAATGCACAGATAATGAATGCAACAGAACAGGATCTCGGTTCTAACAATCAATCTTGTAGATGCTCAATGTAAGTTAAAATCAATTCAAATTACTATCATAGTGTCTCACAATTTCTGATTGATCCAGCTCAGGTCGATGAGAAGTACACTCATTTTAGGTACCACCTTCTACTTAAAAAATAACCTAGAAATCACCTATAACAAAGATGTTGAAGCAAACATTTCCAATGAAGAATTAGCTCCTTCGCTGGTGGTGCCAATTCTACTCGGATGTTTTTCATGTGTAAAGGTGGCTGTGTCTGGTTTCGCAGCATGAGACGACGACGATGGGCCGGGGGTGAGGGAGTTCGTTGAGGATCAATAGCAGATAGCATTTCTTCCTGGGGAACACCTGGAGCAGAAATAGGCTGAGGTCTTCAGCCCTGAATTATAAAGGTACTCGGAGTTTGTCCGGACATACTCTTAAAAACTGTTTCTGTAAAAAGTGTTTTAAAATTCAAATTCCGTACAGTATCTATAGGGTCTACCTTCCAAAGCTTTAAACACATTTAGCTAGATCAACTCATGAAAACGATGCCCAGACCCGGGATCGAACCGGGGACCTTTAGATCTTCAGTCTAACGCTCTCCCAACTGAGCTATCTAGGCACCTGAAAGTATATCGGATTTGTATTCCAAAAACGAGATGATTGGATTCTCTGTATTGGTTATACATATTAGATTCTTTGGACATCAAAATTTGATCCCTTTTCCGACAGCATATGAATAGAGATAATAAAAAGCAGAAACAGATACATTTAAACGCCTAAACAGATACCTTGTAAGTTGTAGGTAGCCTACTTTTTGTGATGAATGTCCATTCATCAGTGTCAGAATCAGGTATCGAAAAGTAATGAACTAATAGGTTATAGAAGTATATTTTATGTAAGGGCCCGAAAACCCGAAAACAATGTAAACCAGATGTGACGTCAGTATGATCACGTGACTTGAGATGGCCAATCAGAGCCAAATATAAGGGTATAAAAAGGGGCAGTGAAACCCGGAATAAACAGTTCCTTATTGGTACTCCTTATGTTCACATGTGTCTTCTTCCATTAGAATAGCCCTCGAAGGGTTAAGATACAAAATATGGTCGTATAATGTATAGTTCTCTAGAAAAGCGAAGTATTTAAGGTTAAGTTCACAAGTAATTGAGAGGTTAAGGAACCGAGGGCCTGAGAGCCCGAAGAACTGAAACATGGCACGAAGGACTAGATTCACCCGAGAGGCGATACGAAATAGGAAAACCGTTTAAGTACGAAAGCCTGAAATAGTCTGCGGATGTCCTGTCACTGTGGGCACGAAGGCGCAACCGGCTCGGCCCCACGCTACCAACCTTTAGGTGAGCGTCGGCCTGACACCCCACGAGAGGCTGAAAGTGTAAAAGCCCCCCCTGTTCTTCTCCAGACTGGTGAACAATCTCTAGGGCTCCCCTTCGGGCCCATCTCCACCATTTTTCCATACCCTCCGCCTGGTGACAGAGACCCCCGGTCCACCGTGCCCGATGTCCGAAACACCCCAGGCCCGGCCGACCGATGCTCACCCCCCTCTTCAACCAATACCGATTTCCTGACTGATCCACTCATCCCCCCTCATGTGCGAGGCACGGCTCTTGACCGCACATCTCGGCTTCTTGCTCAGGCTTTTCGCCCGACTCAAAGCCAAAATAACTCCCACATCCCTTCATCGTAGATATCGGGAACCCCGAACTAGCAAGGAATGTCACATTTTCAAAATCTCTTTGTGAATTTAAGGTTACCGAACAACATTTTACTGTTAAATAGCTTTATAATTTAGAGCCATTGAGCATATCCTCAAGCTTTAGATAACAACCAGGTAAGAATTAGTTACGTCTGATAAAATTTGACAGCTTGATCCTCAATGCAAGTAAATCTCAATTTGAGAGACCATTTAGCCTCAGATTAAGACGATTAAAGATCTATGAGCTATTGAAGGGATGTATATAAATATGTATCTGATAAAACTATAAAAGGGACATCTGTGAATGGCAAAAAAACTTACTAAGCCATCACAGATAATGTTATGGATTTTGATTATTTTGGTGTCTTGTGAAGACTGCTACATAACTGGGAAGCAGAGTTACTTCGCATTCACTACCGAAAATGAAATACACACAATGACGTATACAAGGTAACAAACTATTCCAGACAAATAAAATTTTGCATTACATTTTGCAACGACTACATTTTAAACCAAAGTCTTTTTTTGTGATGTGATGAAGCTATCACTTTCAAAGGGCTTCCTTACCTAGAGTAATTGGCATGACAGGAAACCAAAGGGATGTTATACTACAAATGACCTGTCTTCAACAGGAGGGAAGAGGGGGCTATGGAAATATCAGAACGCCTCATTATAGATAAGGCAAAGGTAGCTAATACGATCTGACTCTTTCGAGACAGGTTATTAATTATGCCTTAATGTTTTTCTGTTGTTTCTTTCTAAGAAGCTGCGTGTGGCTTATGGGATATGACAATTCAGGTAGGCCTATAATCTTTTTTTTAGAAGCGTAAAGCCATTCGTCCTTACCTTTCATAGTGGGTTATCAGGATGGTTTGACCCCTTGGGTTGTTCCAGCAAATTCTTTGCCAAACTATTGGTAGATACTTTATGTGCTGAGTCTGCACAATATTCTTTAACAGGCCACTTTTGGAAGTTGACAACTGTTAAAGATTACAGCAATCCAGTTCCAGTTGGGTAGGCCTACCATTACTAATGCTCATTTAAGGGGAACAACAATTTGCAGATAGCTTCCTACCTAGTTGCCGACTGCCTAATGTGGGAGTGCTTGGAATTTCAGAATCCAAATTCCAGGAATCTTAAAAGATTTCACAGTATTTTAGCCTGGTAGGCCGTTGCCAAATCCTCTTCGATTCAATGAATGTTTCTTTTATTTGCATGTTTTATCAGTTGCGTTGTGGGTTATTTCAAGCCAATATTCTTCTTAATCCACAAGCGGTGTATTGCTATTTACCTTAGCGATTGAGAATCCTATTATTGACACCTCCTTCCATCCATCCAAGTGGGTACTTAGGGGTGTTTCGGTAAGACGAAACAATATGCACCTTTTCTTTTAAAAATATTTTAGAGTACATCTTGTCTTCTAGACAATGCAGGGAATATATATATATCATGTTTGGAGCTAGATAGACATTCATAGTTAGAACATATTGCAACGAATGCATGATGGGTATTACAAACAATATTCAGGGGTGGACATAAGTCTAAAAATCCAGGGGCCAGTCAGGCCCCCAGCTTTTCAAATCTAGGGGCCCACACAAAATCTAGGGGCCCTCACATATATAGTCAGATTGTCTTTTAGAACGCTATGTTTTATTGTAAAATATACAGAAATCTGTAATTGTTATCCATGATTTTCTAGGGGCCAGTCGCCAGAAAATCTAGGCGTCCGACCTGCTTTTTAAAGGCATCGGGCCCCCGGGCCCCTGGTTATGTCCACCCCTGAATATTTATATAATAACATATATATGAAAAGTGACGATAATTACTTTAAATTTACTTGAATAATGGAGATAGAAGATTTACAAATATATGACCCTTTAGATAGCATGTTGACCACTCCAGTAGAAATGCCTAAAAAACTGCGAGGTCATAATAACTAAGGGGTGTGAAAATTGTCTGGTCATGGGCCTAGTGTGAGACTAGGGCTGGTGACCTTTGGAGTACGAGACCCGTGCTCTGACATTGGGCCAACTCTCCCCGTGTCTTCATTATAACCTGTTGTCTAGTGAGAGAGTCAGGTGTTAAGGTGGTGAACTTTAATGCCCGGGCAGCGCAGCGGGAGGCGCGTTGCGCTCATCAGCATGTTGATGACCTGCATTGGTCTTCGTTAATCAACCAATCAGGGTAGTCTTGTACGCCAGGGTGGTGTTGGGTAACGCTCTAAGCAACGCCAACTGTAAACTGATCAAATAGTGCAAAATTCTATGTCTCAAGATATCGATCTATGCGGAAAAGATTCCGAATTGACTGTGGATAATCTAGGTATGACCGTATTACAATGAACATCGTTGACATCTTAAATTGGCGAGTCTCATAACGGGACCAATGACCACAACCGTTGAAAGACATGTACTCTCCTTATATATACGGTTTGTCATAAATAAAATAGAGGACAATCCTAGATCAGGACACTTTGTATTGCTGCCCAAGACCTTTTTTCTGTTGAAAATCAACAACTTAATGCATAATAGAGAGAGACACAATTGCTAAACAAGGATTTGAGATAGGAAACATTATTTGGTAGTATAGAGTAATTGAAGGACAATACAACACATTACTCTCAGACACCCAACCACGCTGCTTGTATATAACTGTTAAAACTTGGTGCTTCATAGTGCCCTGTGATTTCTCCTTCGCCTTAGAAACTGACAACTCAATCTACGTTCATGGTGGGGGGTGTCACGACCTACACAGGGGAGTTGGACTTTAATTTGACGTGTTAATTGAGACACTTAAATATGGGCGGAAAGCAGTGCCTGCTGGGCTGTGGCAGTGTCAGTTCATATTTCAACTAAGGAGTGGGAAAGAAAGCTTACGCTGACCTTGTTTGCCAAAGATTAATTAAAAAGGAACAGGGATTACACGCTGATCACACAAAACGAAAGGGAACAAAAGAAGTTTGTATTCGAAATAGATATACTGTTTTGACCACAATTCTTTCAATTGATTTAGCAAATGATTTATGGGCAGTTAATTATATCCTAGCCAAAATAAAAATAGTAAATGACACAAGTTCAGACACATGATGAAATAAGTATTTTAGATTATGATTATCTTGAACAAAGACGTAAATAACTACAATATTGGGCGCTAAAACGATACAATCAAAACTTGCTGTTACAGGCAGACCTTCGCCCATACCGATCGAGCTTTTCTTGTTTAATGCCCATCCAAAAAAATCCCAACAAAATAATATAAAATCACTTCTGGTCTGACACCGATACAGTTTCTGTGAAATGGTCTACAGACTCTCAGAGGTCACTGAACGATTCCTTCCAACAAACAGCAAGCACATCTACTTCTTCAGATGCTATGGACACTGACGACCCGCCGAGGCGGCAAAAAGGGCGGAACTAGCAGTCATCTGAGCCTCCGAATACCCGTTACAATACTTGCTAATTAGGGAAGCATCAGGCGCTCTACCTGACAGCTATTGAGAAGAGTGGTGAGTCCAAGAGGATGGATGGTTGGAACAAAATCAACACCAATTAGTAATATTGCCAGGGCTCAACAATAGTTTGATGTACATTATTCGTGCTATATTGTATCAGTAGACAACATTGCCATTCGTATCGTAACATCAATAACAAGTACTGATATAATATGCTAACATGGCTATCGAATAAGTCGAATCAATCGTGAAACTCCCTTTGCGATATCGTTAACATTATCGACTAACTGTCTGCGTGAGGCCTTAAGGACAACAGTTTACCAATTTAATTTTGGGGAACCAAGAAAGAAGCTGCCACTCAAAGTTGGTAAAATAGAAAGTTGTTATTCACATGAAACAGTGGAAGCTTAATTTGGTACCTTCTTTTAGGAATGGAATACCCCTACCCCATTGAGCTCTATATTCTGTAAGCATTTCCAAGTCGGAATAATTAATGTTGCAGCTGTAGAGGTTTTAGAGAATGTTAAAAAGATTCAGAGATGATGTGTTCCTGAGCTTATATGCAATTAACTTTGCCTTAGACCAACAGATACTTGGGGAAACATCGCCACGTTTTACCTGTCTGATCAGGACTAATGACCAGAAACTTAATTATTTGTAGAATGATACCGTTTGATCAACGTCCAGGCACCCAGATGTTAGACAAATATTCTATGTCAACTTTCTCTCCCAATGACTCATTTTTGAGTCCGTCCTCGTTTTTACATTGCATCTAATTGGGTATTGTTTCTCATATTGCAATAGAACAACTGTAAGTGGCACAATTGTAATCAGTAAAACAATACTGTGTGAGTTGAAGGTAAATTTCCTTATCTAAAGTTGTTACAGCATCTTTGCCTAGTTTTCTCTGTTTTCTTATCGTTTCACTTACAGAAATAAAGAAACGGTGAGCGAGATAAATTTCTGCTGCACGGATCTTATTGAGGAACGATTATAAAGGAATGGGATATATGTTAATTTAGTGAAAGAAATAATTGATGAGTGATCTCATCACCCCTTCACCGTTCTTATTAAGGTACAACAATATTAGTATCCAACCACTGAGTAACTTTCAGTGAGACCCTTCCTAGATATTCGATTAAAGATGAGCAAACTCTTCCAAATATATAGTTGGATCGTATAGTTTTGTAGTATTTTGAATGTCTGTATTCATAACGTGTCTTTCCTTCATGATTCCGGAAAACTAAAGCCGTTAGTAAATTAACGTCTTTAGTTTCACTTATAGATACTATTTCTGTTAATCTCGTGTTCGACTCTTCCTTCATGGCTAGACTTAGAGGGGAACAACTCTTTTGAAGTGTTGCTCCTATCTGTTTCACGATAATTACCCACAGAAATCAACCCTTGATAGTCTGCGGCAAAGGGGGGTCGTCATTAGTTAAGATAACCGTGGATCCGTCTCTCATCAACACTGGAATGCAATTATTGCTGATTATTGCAGGGAAGCGGGTGAAAAGATTACAATAAATTAGCTAAAAGGGAGATTGATTTACAATGCCCTTGTGAGAGTTGAGTAGGGGCGTGAATTGAATTGTGGTGACTGGAGTAGAATGATAAACACTGGTGAAGTAGCAAAATAATCCTTTGTTTCTTTATTCTGTGCTTCAATCTAGAATGAATTCTTCAGTGAATTCCACAATGGCATGTTGAAGTAGGGGCCCTGCTGTTCAAAGGCACATCAAGTGTGCCCGAAGAAGGTTTTAAAGCAGTGATTAGTGGGGGGAAAGTCTCTAAACTTTTGGAAACCGGAAATGAATCTGGTTTAAAACAACGTGCTGAAGCCTCTCTCCCGTGGCTTCATGGGTGGAAGACATCGCAGGCATGGCTTCCTGATGTAGAAAGCCACGTGTAGATATCTTGGAACAGTCTTAAAGATTCTGCGTCAATAGCTCATCCAGAATACATATTTTCATATTGCACAGTAGATTTAGATCAAATAATGCTAAGGAGAGCATCCATCACATGTATGGTTCTATCGGGAAAGACATATATTTATAAATATATAAGAAAGAAAGCGTGCATAGTAGGGAACGTATTTAGTTAAAGACAGAGACTTCTATACAATTTTTCGGGAAACTACGTTGGGTGACAACATAATAGGAGTCGAAAATCTGCAGTGAACACTTAGTCTAGCATACACCTGTTTTTCTCCTAATCCGTTTATAGCAGCTAATATCGCCAGCGCCGTTCTACCGTGGGGGTTGCCCCTCTGCCTACTAAAACCCACCACAGACGGTTCAGGCCGCCTCTGGTTCTACCTCCAGGCAGTTGGGTGGAGATTTCTATCAGCCCTTCAGGCCTGACTCCCCCGGGATGCTAGGCGTGCAGGGTGGGGCCAGACGGTGGTTGAAGCCACGCTCCTCAACGGCTTGTTCCTGCTTTTTTAGTCAGACCATTGCCCTTGTAAGCCCAGCAGATGATGCCAAAACAAAGAGCAGCCATCCGTTTTTATTTCAACCGGTTTCTCACAACACAGAGATTTGGGCGTTTGTGGTGCGTCTTAGATCAGGGTGTTATTGCCTTTGGTCATGAAGGTTTGAAGCCATAAGGTTTGATTGTCCTTGCCAATAGGTCTTGTGGCATCATAATATTTTCGTCAAAATGGGAAAAATATGATTGAAATAGCAAATCAAAGCCGAAATTACAATCAGCATATATAATTGAAATGTCCAATTTGAAAACTCCTATTCAATCATTGTTTGATTGAGTCTGTTTGGATACTGGAAATCAGCGACAAACAGACAGAATGAAGGATTGATTTAAGGCAACGAGACAGAGAGACCAATTTTGGAAAGTATGGAATGGCATCTATCACCATCACGTCAGGCCTTTGTGTATGTATCTTGCATGTATGAGATGAAGAACCATTCTAAAAAATATAAGTAATTGCTGGCGCGACCTATCCATCCATTTTTTGAATATGTTGGTGTATGCAATCGATGTATGCATGATATATGAAAAAATTGCTATGGCAAGATATAAATCCATACAGTAGTATATACTAATGCAAAACGATAACAAACATGAAATAGCGGCAAATACCCCAGAATAAGGTTTTACAAGTTGTATCAGCTTAGTTTAAAGATACATTTGAACTGACATACCATTACCGAACCAATTTTTTTGAATTTGTATTTATCACACTTTAGGAGTTGCCATTTGTTCAAAGTAAGGTAGGAGTGAAAAGCTGGGGGTATTGGGCAGTCGAGGCAGTCAGGGCAATTGGGGCAGTTATGACAGTAGGGCCGTTGGGGCTGTCAGAGCAGTTGGGACAGAAGGGGAAATTTACCAGTTGTGACAGTGACTAAAGTGGTGCTGTACAACTAAGACTACTCACCTGTTTAAGTTATGAATATATTTTTTTTTCGTTTATTGTTTCTTGGCAAAAAAATGTAGGAGAATATCATGTAATACAGCTAAAGACATTCTGTGATTTATTTATTTGGTATACATTAGAACATGTGTTCGGATAATGTCAAGGTGTTCTAGTTATTCAAAAGTACAAACAATGGAATAAATTCCCTGATTGTTGCAAGGGATTATACTTTATGCTTTTAATGTTACTCTTGCTGACCAAATATAGGGGTCTAATATCTGTATTCCATAAAGAAACAAAACAATGTATGACAATTAAAAGTAATTGTTTGGAATAGGCTAATTCAAGAAGGAGCAGGAAAGAAACTATGTCTGGTGGAAGCTGGTGAAGGAACTTCTTCACAAGTAGTCACTTTAAAAACATTTCCCTAAGTCAGACAAATGTCAGACATTTGATACTACGACGAAGCGCATTCTTTAGAAAATGCCGGACATGCCCGATGATTTTAAAGCGCGTTTGGTTAACACGACTCCACGACCAAGCAGGAGTGGCATCTGGGGGATATTGTGTTGCAGGAGAGTTTCTCAATGCACCATTTATCAAAGGCACGAACGGTTTCCCAATGGTCTCGTTTCAAGTAGGTCACTTCCATACAGCGGATTCTTCTTCTGAGATTACTGTTATTTCACATGGCTAGTCTGTGATTTTTTGTATACCTTTATGGATTTTCTGTGAAATGTTTTCCCCTGTTCCGGCTTTCTGTGAAATATTTGTCTGGGGGATTTGATATTTTACGGTAAAATCCACGCAAAGTTAAATGTAATATGATAGTATTTCCTTTTTTTTATTTCAGTATTTCCTCCGTTTTAAGGCGAGAAACTTAAGTTAAATCTCCGATAAAATGTTTCAAGGGTGATCGGTTCTACTTTAAAAACCATAAAACTTTTCTTCTCGGAAAACACTTTGCCAAACGCCCCATTTAGCAGGACCCTCAGAGCATTAGAAGATAGTGTGATGTTACCAAATAACTTTGTGACTTATCAGCTCTGACTGTTGGATCTCACAGCAGTGTGTGTGGTTTGTCTTGAGGGGAAAGACGTGTATTCAGATAAGGTAGGGGTCTGGGCTGTGGTACAAGGGATGGAGTGATATGATAGGCTGCTGGTATGACCCAGTCTTCAGTGACCCTATCAGAAGGGCAATTCCTCTCATTTCATCAGTGATCTAGATTTAAACTCAATCACGATGGGCCATAATTGCTGAAACACACGAGCATGCATATATTACCATATTTATGTTTTAAAAGAATAAGTTGTGTCTAAGTGCCAGACATTAAGATTCTACGACGAGCAGCCGTTACCCTTAACAATAATGACATGAAATATAAATAATTTATGAATTTTGTGATTGAGTTTTGTTGTTTATATATCTGCTCAGTATCAAGCTAAGGTTCATATGATCAGAGATAATTATGATAGGAGCCATAAAATGCTGCAAATATATTGATCAGCATTTCTCTAGTTCAATATTAATACCCATTAATACATAGGGCCTATATCATGAGAAGAGTATTGATAAGTAGGTCATATTATCTAAAAGACGTCCTTATTCCTCCTACCTTGCTGGAAATGTATTGCAAGATACATCTATAGTAAAATAGTAGACGTTAGGTATATCAAATGTCTAAGGGTTCCATACTCAGTATTTTGGCAGTGACAACACAAGAATAAAGGTATATTTTATCTGCTACCGGTAAGTCCTAGGATTATTGCTGTCCCCGGTGAATGCATGAAGGGTCTATGTGAGTCACGAAGCTTTGGCCTACCAAGAAGGGAAAACATGAATGCAGGATTCTCCCCTGTGCAATACAGTATATACGTGCGCACGACATCTCCTGTAGCCGCAAAGCCTGGCTCGCCTCTGACAATTTTATCTCCGGAGAGCAATGCATGAGGGGCTGGGGCCGCACGCAATGGAGGGTTGGATGGAAGCTGTATGGGGTGGGTACGGACTGTGACAGATAAACAAAGTGTCCGCTACCCAAACCTCTTTTGGTGGGTTCTCCTGAAGGCCTAGGGTGTGCACTGTTCCTGATATATGTACTTTTCGTCAAACATATTCTACAAGGTCCTTACACTATAGTTTCAATGTAAATTTTATACTGATAAAATCCATTGTCTATCAACAATTCCTTGCCAGACAGATACATGAGTTGTTGTCAGCTTAGTGCGAAAAGGTAACACTCGTAACACAATGTGGCACAACGTTTTGCACTGAGGAGAACACTCTAAATTCGACATCAACGACAAGAAGAAGATAGCATGAATTTGTCAAGCTATACCACGTTGAGATGAGATAAAATCCGGGAGGGGAACTGTATATTACATGCCTCTGAGACCATGTGCCAAGAACACCAGCAATATCCTCATGCAGCGCTTTGGCTGGTTCGATAATGACTTGTTTTACAACATGCAGGACAAAAACAAATCACACTGCATGATTAATTCCCAGTGATTGATAACACGAATGGGTCTGCATAATTCAACCACCTGGATATAAAAAGAAATAACAAAGCGCAAACAACATAAGAAATAATAAACGACACTGAAATTAGTGACATTGTTTGTTTTATGTTCAACAATTAATTCAACTCAGTAAACCCAGGGTATTGACATATTAAAAAAGTGGGGGTGTCGTGAGGCCATTGACTGTGTCTGTGTGTCAGTGGCGTAGAAAGAGCCTAAGGTACAGCTCGGAGTAGGGTTGAGCTTTTGTCCCACAGACACGCACAAGTACCTCAACCAAGATAAGATCAAAGAGGATGCTATGCCGCTTACCTGTTACGCGTAGAGCATGTTGCACAGGGGAAGATTCACATGCAAGTTCCCTTGTTTTAATCGCTTTGTTTTGAGTGAAGCTTCGGAGATATTTCAGAAGGCTGCACAACTTCCTGCATCCTGCAAACCCATAAGAAACGCACCTGTTGTTTCATAGATTTACTATTTTTCAGGCTGTGCTCTTTCATTTAAAGGGATAACGTACTGTCCACAGATGTGCCCCCTGGTGGGAAAATTTCAAAATCCTCAAAAGTTAAAATTTCATATCCTAAATTGGTAGCATTTCATTTAAAACAAAAATTAAAGAAAATCAGAAATTTTGGATGATAATGAAAAGGGTAGTCAATATTAGATAAATCAGGCCCACATGCGCCCCCTGGTGCCAAAAATGAAATGTCTCAAAATTTAGAAATTTTTCACCAGACATGAGTAGGGTTTGAATTTGAAATAAAATGAATAAACAATGGTTGTTTAACCACAAAATTTAGGGAAATAAAAAAGAAATAATTATAATGGATTATACAGAAATACTCACCTATTAAGGTTTTATCAGCCTCCAGCTATTAAATAACATTGGTGACCCCTATCTTTTTTGGCTTTAAAAATTTGCTACAGACCTAAGCTACATATTCCTAAGACTTGGTGAGGCTGTAATGGATTTTGAATGTTCTAGGGTCAGTTGAATATGACTAAATATGTATTCCCCATAGCATTCTATAGTTAAGCACATTCTCTTTCTTAGGGTCTCACTCAAAAATAAGCATGGTGACATGTATATTTTTTTTATTGAATGTGACCCTCTTGCATAGGTCTAATATTAATTTATGGTTTGGTGACACTGTAATGGATTTTAAATTGTGGTCAAACAGTCCGTTATCCCTTTAATAAAGAAACATGTGTTAAACTACCGAGCAAAGGTTGTGACGTCACAGAATGTTCTAATCAAATCTAAGAGCGTCACAGAGCGTTATTAGAACGTGTCAGAAGACTGTAGACTTTTCCGGAGACTTTTAGACGTTAACCAAGGCAGTGTAACATGCTAGGAGATCGGTCTCGGGTAATAGGATCTTAATGCTCTCTTTCTGCGTACACGTGTCTATTGGAGGTTGGAGTCTGATGTTGTGAGGGACGTTCATCTTGAAACTCCCCCTTGGGATCCCCTACCCCAACCCACTCCTTACGTACACAAGCCTCTTTCCATGCCTAGCTACGTGCCTGGGTAAAGGAAATAAATTTTAAGGCCCTGTTTATTTCAATCTCAGGCCAGTTTACGTTGGCTACCACTTGTTTTGTGAAAAAAAAGTACTTTTTTGGTGAGAAATCATATAATTAGAGGCGAATAGTCCTATTACATGGAGGGAGATAACTTTCAGTTTTGCAAAATAAATGCTGCACATTTTAAAACATCAACTTCAACTAAAAATCCTTTTAAGCGCGGGCCCGTGTCCATGACATTGGATGTCCTCTTTGTTCACCATCTTGAAGGGCCTATAGGAAGTGTGGAAAAGACGGACATTACTCAGGAGCCTATCACGTTGCATCTTACATCACGTCTCGGCCCAGATTCCCTTCCCAGCGGAATCTCCTCCATTATCGCCCATCCTTAAGCGTCCCGCTCAGCTCGTGTTCAGATGTCTGCCTCCTCATCTGGAGAGCTCCACAAGTTGAGATCAATGGTATTCTTAGTACGGGTTGCAAGTATAAAACAAGTGCTGCCCCTACTTGACTTTGCCTGGGAAGCCGATCGGTTGCTCAATCTGTTGCAATAACCCCATTAACCCCTGTTTACTGAGGCAGAGACTTGACCTTTCGGCTTGAAGATGCCCTTAATCTTAAGAAAATATTGAATTATAAAGTGTGTATTGTCCAATCTGTGGGCTATAATATGTCTTTAAAAGCCTATGCATGCTACCTTATCTCAGAAAAGTTACCCTACTTCTTCTAAAATGATGTCCTTTCGCATGTTGCTGCCTACATACTGAACTTTCTTCAGGTCTTACCAAGAACCAGCAAAATGGGCCATAACCAACCTGTCCATCTAGTTGCTGTTTTGTTAAGCTGCTTTCAAAAGGACCTGTGGGAACCAGCAAATTGGGTCATGACCCCATTTCTTAGTTCCAGCCTCATCCTCCATGTGCATGGTGTAGTGGTTGAGACCCTCACCTCAAAACCCAAAGGTTGTGGATTTGAATCCTGGCAAAGCCACTTGTTCAGAGATATAAAAGGCGTGGCAGAGCTTAGACTACAAACAACATACTATGATCCTAGATGGTCTGTACCAGAAGGGCCTACACTAATCTTCATAAAAAATTACATGACATTATTATTAAGGGATATGGTATTATTGGGTGTTTCAAATTGTAATTGTTCAAGTTTAAAATGTACCCAGGATGTGCCCTACACCGAAGGCCTACTTAGAGGTGTATAAAAAAGTGGAAAACGTATATTTACCTATCCAAAAGACAAATACCTTAAATGAGAAACACTCAATATAAAGTTTTGAATGACACATGCCTTAGAGACAGGCCATCTTTGCTCTAGGGAGCGGCACTAAGACAACTTTCGAGAATATAAAACATATTGCAAATAGTTTTCTTTCAAACCAATACCTCGGCCTATACCATCGTCACCTTGGCATACAAGAGACACATTCTGATACATTCTTAGCTCGATTTAGAATTATAAGGCAAACAGTATAAGTAAACAGCTGGTAAACGACTTGGGACAGTGCATTGCCCCCAAACCTATACCCAAACTTAAAACCATAGCTGCCCTACCCTTGCTCTGAGCTGCTCGCCATCTCCCAAGGGTTAGGGTCGAGTCGCTCACTGCCTTCTCTCTGCATGAATGCTTTATATAAATGAGCAGCTATCGGCCTACCCAACCCTTCCGCCTTAGCCCACCGGGTCAGTGCCTTCTTTGAAGCCACTACCATACTTTTTACCAGAACTATTAACTCATGATCGGGTCATTGGGTGCCAAGGTCTGAAGGGCACGAAGTATCTTTAAGATGTCTAATAATCTATTCTTTTTTATTCGAGTTTTTGTGCCATATCAATCGCTCGATTCGAAGAGATCTGAATCAAAGGAAATGAAAGTTCTCTAAAAGTCCAGGCTAAGTTCAGCAAAGTACACTGCAAAAAGTTGATGAAAGCATCTTTTTTTTTTATATAATGCATAGAGCAACGTAAGTACAATCCATTACATAAATTTACATTTTCCTGAATATTGAAAATTGTCCATGTTTCCCATAGTTAATCAATTTATACTATTTAGATAATACAGAGACTAGCTAGATTCCAATTTCTACCCTCCACTCATCTTGCCAGGATCTCTTGGTTCGAATCAACGATGAAATAATATCCAGTGGGAGAGAAGGGTACATTCAATATTACCTGTCAACGTCCCTTATTTCATCAAACGTGAATTAAGTGGTATTGATCAATGAGGTCATAAAGAATCAACCCCCTGAGAATTTAGGTCTGTTGAAACAACATACACAGTATGCGTTATTCTGTTGCTTGACTGCAATGTTATAGATTTACTTTCCTTATAGGGATAATCAATATGTAAATTCGTGAATAAGGCTCCTTTCTGTAGCTATTAAACTCCAGCTATTCAACTCTTTAATGCGGAATGTGATACATTCCTCAACAACGTATAATATAACCATACGTTCCATTGCTAATGTGCTCAGCATACCCACCTATACATAAAAACCGATGCAATACCTCGGTCTCAATAGATTTATTTGATTTTGAAAGTATGCTCCTTAACAATTTACTTCATCTACTCTGTGATCATTCAATGAGATATCCAGGCCCAGGCACTGTAATATGTTTCCCTTTTGATATTGGAAAATACAAAGCGGCCTGCACGGCATGGGTCTGGTATGATTACTACTTTATTGGGTGCTCAGT
Organism: Lepidonotus clava; assembly: GCA_936440205.1. Classification (NCBI taxonomy): domain Eukaryota; kingdom Metazoa; phylum Annelida; class Polychaeta; order Phyllodocida; family Polynoidae; genus Lepidonotus; species Lepidonotus clava. The sequence goes on from OW387140.1 coordinate 29,437,689, forward strand.
CAATAAGAAGGTACTTTCCGAATTTATGATTTATAAAGTAGGTAGCTTGGTAGGATAATATCTAGCTTAGAGGTACCTTAAATTGTCTCCTAAACTCTCTTAATAGGTATTGCATTGAACAGTGAAATATATCAAGTGTTCATACCCGTCGTTCGTAGATGGTTATGATTGTTCCTGACTGATGATAGTGCTTAGGATATGCATAGAATTTGTCAGTTTCATGACCAGGCTATCTTACAAAAGAATTGGGATGCACGCACAGCGGGCGGGACAAAATATGACTTTGTTACATATGAAATTTAGGGGACTCAATAGGCGATTTTTCCGTAACAAGAACCTTCTTCAGTATCTTATAGACCTTTTGCAGATGGGGTAATATATGACTTTTTTCTGCGACATTTTGCAGATACCATGACCGGTTCTAGGCCTTCTGTCCCCTGGACCTTTGCCCCAGGTCTTTTGTCCTCAGGACCCGTTTCAGACATATTCACTAATATATGTAGCCTAGGCTTGCTTGATATAGGTTTAAACATTTTAGGATGCAAAGATGCAGGGGTCAAAAGGGATATCTGAGAAAAGGTACCTATTACCAACTGATCAGGTCACAAATTGACATGAAACATGGGGAAACATGACTGCATATTTCCAAATAATATTTCCCAAATACACTCCGGTGGAAATAGTGCAAGGGAAAAGGTCCGGGGGACAATGGTCCAGGGGCAAAGGTCTTGCCACAACCATGATATGTATATATACATGGACCCAATAGGCCTATCATTGAATACTACATATAATCAAATGGTCAACGGATTACCAATACATCTAGTCCCTTTAAATGAGTAATGGAAAGTTAACTTCATAACCTCCATCAGAGGTGACCCTCTCCCCTTTCTAGAGGTCTCCCTACACCCCTGAATATGTTGAAAATTGCTATATATAATATTGATGAGTACACATACAACGTCGTTTACAATTAGTGGTGTTATTATTCATTGACTCAATTGATACATGTAGTTCATAGCCTAATACAATTTCTTTTTCATTTCAGCAACTTGAAAAGTCGCCATGTCGTGTCCAATTCTGGGGCGGACCAAGAAGAAAGCACATGCCAATCAGGTTTACTACTACAGCCTCCAGGAGTACCCCAAACGGTTCGTCACACCCAGCGCTGGCCAGAGTGACAGCTCGGCCACGCCCGATGGGCGGGGCCAAGGCCCTGAGGGGCGGAGCTTACTGCCTGATGGACAGGCCCCTGAGGTCAGTGAGGATACCAGTGACGACGACTTCTCCAGCCTGCACATTGCGGCGGGGGAGATAAAGGTGAGTGACTCCCGGCACAGTGTAGAGGTTCTGTCTAAATGCGGCCATTGATCTGTTCCCAACAACAGCAGAGTTACTGGTGGGAGTAAATCGATACGTTATGTTTTATATATTAAGTAGTTGTCCTTATTGTAGGATAGAGGAGACCAAGAGACGGATCTGTAGTTTCTGAATTCAGCAGATTATGCATTCAACAAGTTGCCGATTATGCATGCATTGATTTATGTTCTCAATGAAAAATCCATCAATCCATTTTAGGGATTTAAGTTGTTTGCAGTAACACATAAAAGAGAATATAAAGTAGATTAAATCTTAACAATGTTGGTTTACTTACTACCCAAATTCAAATCTAAGGCAGCTAAATACATCCTGGTCTCCATCAATCATGACATCATAAGAATACCAGGATATTCACACAATCATAATACATCTATATGAAAACTTGGGCTATTGGTGAAGGCAGAGGTTTGGCAGTACTATAATTATGTATCCAAAAGTAGAACGTGCAAGCATAGCTTGCAAACAAAGGAATAGGATATATTATGTAGTAGTGTTCAATATTTTCAGGATATTATCGGTAATCTACCTATACTCTACATCAAAATTGATAACACTGATATCTAAGTAAATGAAATCGCAGTTCTTTTGAGAACAGGTAAGAGTGGGATGATTTATCAAGGCAATTTTCAATGCAGGTTACTGGGAATTTAATCTAACATTAATTTGCGTCAAGCAAATCCGCTGGTGTGACAGATATTGCAAATAAAACTCAATTTTCATGAGCAAGCTGGCAAACCCATAGTTTAACACAGGACCTGTTGCATTAATAACTTCCCCTTAAATCAGCTGTCTTTCACCTGGTGCAAAAATGTACCCTAACGACCACTTCAGACCACCATGGGCGATGTAGAAACATGGAAATCCCTTTACCTTTTAAAGGCTTTGCATTGTCCCTCCGGTCAGTGAGACGTAAAATAGGCCCAATGTGTACACGTGATATTGGTTTGTAAGTAGCTGCCAAAACATTTCAGTTTTCTTTATAAAGGGTCTCTAGTTTATCCCCTCACTAACGTGATACATGATGAATAAAACGTTGGTACTAAAAGTGTTCTAAAACACTTTTAGGCAGATATATACACAGTCTGCACGGTTATAGGTATGGTCATCGCAAATACAATTTAGTATCATACTCAGTAATCATAAATCAAAGACACTCTAAATTGTTGTAAAGAGTAGCAATTAGCAATAACCAATCCGGTTTAACGTTAACCTATAATGTGCTATCCTGACCCAGACTACTACAGGAATTTCGGAATTTGTTGTGAGTTGTATAAAGTATGTATATTCTAGGTCGATTATATCTCTGTATATTCTAGGCAGATTGATCCGACCATTGCCCCATTCAGTGACCACCTTGGCCTTATGCCCTTATCTCTCTTGGTGAGGACCTCATAGCTCCATTGGGAGCAAGTGAGGTTACCAGCTATTCTACGGAGATTCTGTGGAGCAGGTTTTGGAATAGAATCCTTCTATATAGAAAAATAGATAGTCCTCCTCATCCCCATTCTGAGAGCGTGCCAACAAGTAGTATAGAAAATCGGAGCCTTGAGGCCCCAAATGTCCTCGTATCATGGCCCTACACAGCGGATGTTTGGGCACTGATAGAAGGATTATGGATGGATTATAAGGTACAGTTGGAGAGACTAGGATAGGAAGTTTAAGAATTATTAAATTTATCTCAGTTAGATGAAGTTACATAGACTTATAATTATAAAGCTGTATACTCATAAAGCGTACATAGGTTTATATCTGGCATGTATAGTCTATAGTCCATATCATTATTTTTGTGACCCGAACAGCAACACCTAAAACAGTAAAATATTTGTGGATGAGCAGTTTGAATTGCTGACAATTTCATACTGACAATTTCATGCAAAGCGGTGTGAAAACTATTTTTTTCTTAATTTCTTGTGCAAAGGTGTAACACTCATAGGCTTAGTACTAAACATGCATGTATTTGCACACACACATGCAACATTTTCTCCTCTTTCCCTAGTTTAGAGGTTCCCCAAAAGGAGGGGGTCAGGACCCCTTGGACCCCCCCTCTGGATCCGCCCCTGTATAGTCCCTGGATTAACACGACAGAGATACAACTACCCTAAGCATAACGTTAAGATTAAACGGCAATTTTGAGAAAATGAGATCCCCACAGGGACAACGCCACCTAGTGTGGATCGCATCCCCAGAACTACTAATTTAACAAGCTTAGGGTTATTTTTCCTTTTAGTCTATGTAAATTGCTGATATTGAACTATCTTTAATTTGGATGTTTACAAAATTGGGGGATTCTGTCTCTATATATGAATAGTACCAATCTATATATGTTTTTGATACATGTATCGTCTGTGTGCACGCATTGTACATTTCAAAATCATTTTTCAATAACAAAAGTTTCTATCCAACCAAAGGCCCAAAATTAGATATTATCAGCACGGCATAATTTGTGTGGAGCCCAACAATCTGGTGATCTCCATGGCGACACCAAGACAAACAAATAACTGAACCGAGGCAAACTCGGGAATCAGTTTATAGAGATACTTACATTCTTGCTCTGTTTAAGCAGGGCAATAGCATTGGTGTTCCGACACAAGTGAGATAGTTCTGGATGAATTTAAGTACAAGCTTTTAAAGCTCAACATAATTTTGTTTCAATCGACTAAATTAGAGGAGTGAATTTTTTTATTATAATAATACTCCGAACCGCAGGAGTTGAAGGTCAATAACAACTGTGCTGCACTTTTCCCATTATGATAAAATAAAAGACTTGCTCATGCGGATTCCAGAAGCTTTACTTCACAGAGGTTGCACCAGGTGGCAGCAGCAGATCCACATCGTTCCTGTGGGAGCACTTAAAACTCAATCAACGACGAGTTATTGCACTATTATATGGGGGGAATGTGCATCAGTTCTTAAGATTAGGATACTAATGATAATGGTAGAAAACAAAATGTTTTACGCGTTAAATATAAACGTTACATTGTTTGCATGCTTTCCAAGTGAAGTTGCGTTTTGCATCGCAAGTCTTTCACAGTCATAATGAAGAGTAGTTATCACTTAATGGAGATGAGATCTTTGAATTGGAACATAAATATTAGTCTTCATCTTTAGGGGACAAGATCCTTCATATCCATAGGCTGTGTTTAGTTGTGGACCAATTAAGGAGTTAATAAGATGCATGACTTATTATATAACTCTGGTACGAAACCTGGCCAGGAATCACACGTGGGAACTCTGGGTTAGCAGACCAGTGCTCTATCACTGAGTTAACTCTCCTCCTTGACACTATATAATAGTCATGAGTAAATACTTATATTTTGACTTTAATGTTGGTACATGTATTATAGATATGTTGATGAAAGTAGTTTTATTTTAAGAATATTATGATGTAAACCTATAGTTGGTGAGCTGAGAAATCTTCAAAAGAGTTATAGAATGGCAATGCATGATGAGTGCATTGAAACGGCATGCAAATATTTTCTTTGGCATGTCTACAAACTTAGACTGGACCATAACAAACATGACCATTTTCCTCTCAGCGTTAAAAGCGTTTGTTGGCACGCTAGTACAAAGGACCAGAAAGTCAGCCACTGACTGGCCTACAGCCATTATGTGAACAACATAATCTTTGCCTTTGAACCACGCTTTGAAACTTAATGAATTAAGTATAGATTTGAATAATGATAATACAAACTGCAGAGATGGATATTTTCTTTAGGCTCAACAATAATGGAGAACTGTTCAGTACATTATCGTAAGGCAACTTAATCCCCACAGCGCCTATGTAAAAACCATCAACCCTTTTGTTATTGCAGCCAAGAACCCAACATTATTTTGATTTGGTATTACAGGTTGAAGCAAAGCTACATTGTACCTATAACATGCTATATTTTAGGCACCAGTATGCACTTCCATCCATTTAATATTAGGTAGTTTCAATGCGTCTTTGAGAGTACTACAATTACGTTCGACAAATTCATTGAGGCCCATGCATACAACCACTTGATTAGGTAATCAGTCTTGAGTAATCGGCACCCTGGACAGCGCCCTAGTCCGGGAAAGACCTGCCCTAGCAAAGGTCTCGATTATAACCCTGGATTAGATGTGTTTATGGATTTACATCCAATGGGACAGTAGGACATGCAAGAATCAAATGATTACAAGGTCGTGTGCTAGAACCCGGACATTGTGTTTTGAGGCGAAGTGTATATTCACAGAACATGTGAAGTCCTAGATGTACCCATATATCTGCAAGGGCAAGCTCCATTTATACATAGCACTTTCGTCAAAAGAAAAGAAAAAAGAAGGCGGCGAGAACAGTTTCAGCTATACGGACGACATTTCTAAAACAGAGCCACTCAGCCAAGCAGACACCACACTTGGCGCTGATTGCCGGCAGAGAGCGTTAACACGCGCCCGGTGACAGACGGGGGACAGCAACGCTGACAAGACCCTTAACAAAGCCAATTGAAGAGCGTCTACAGTCGCTAATGATTAATGTAAATTAATGATCAAACCCCTCGCACGGGATGCGAAAAAAGAAAACTACCGCAGTTACATAATCGGAGCGTGATAATGAATAAGCCGACCGGATGTCTGCATGGCTCGGGGTCCCGGCTCCTTGTTCTGGTATAAGGCGTAAGACAAGAAATTGCGCGGGAAGCTCTAAATGTCGTCTGCTTTGGTGTTCTGTTCCCAGACGATCAGAAGCCTGCCACTTGTGTTATGGAGAGGCGGGCGGGTGTCGAGGGGCTGCCATAATAGGAAGGTTGGCCGTGTCGTCTGCTGTCAGGCAAGGGTGGAGACAAACTTAGTGGCTGCCTTAATTCAAGGTCAACAACAACAACATTCTAACGACCTTAGCCCTACTCTCTGGACACTCTCTTATACATAAAATCAATAGGAAATATTCCCTCTTTTGCATAGATACAAAGACAAAAATAATTATAAATCGTCGCCGGAAGAATGCACTTTCTATAAATCGTCTTCGGGAGCCGCATGTATCTGTAGTATGAATCCTAGGGAAGGGGGAATGTAGATGCTCTAATATTCGGACAGTTAAACAGAATTTCGAATTTGATTTAAAGATGAACTCCACGGGGCCATATCTGGGTGTCCTGGTGGAGGAAAGTGGCAGCAGGTGTTCGTCTCGCCGGGGATCAACGGTAAATTGCATAAAGTTATTTTGTTGTTTTTATATGTAACCTAGAAAGAATACGCTGGGTTTATAATCCAATCAAAATGCTAACTGGGATGTTTTGCAGCTTCATATGAATCCTTTTTAAACCTAATGCTATCAACAACAATGAATATATAGTTTTTGTTGTCGATAGATATCACTGAGATAGTCCGAAACTTTATCCATGCCATAAACTACCGTTTTCGCATGAGAGCATGTTTCTTCCATTGGGCTGATTGAATTGTATCCTTCTCAGACGTGATCTCGCATTCTATCCAGGCACGTCGACGTCCTTTCTTCTTTATTCATATTGCCTTCAAAGTTAAATATGATCATCATCAATCATCCCCCATGCCTGACTCTAGTTTGCCTTTTGGAAGGTTGCCTTCTGGTATAGTTCCCCTCCTTTGATGAAATATTTGTGCAGTGCTCCCACAAGGTTCTATTCAAAAGTATCCCTTGATTATTGCGTGACTTAGTAGTGCGTAGAGGTCATAGATTAGGTCGTCAGCCAGACAGATAAACCGGCGAGGTTTTAGATGAATTACTTGATTACGGTAAATCTAATAGGTATCCACCTGCCCATGCATATTCATGCGTCAACCCAATCATATCATAGATACAAAATCACATTAATTTGAAGTTATTTGGTGTTACTTTTCCTCTGCTATTATTATTTCAGATATTGATCTGCAAATCAGTTGGTTCTTCTCACAGTGCACTTGTCATTATTTGCATGGACAAACCTATTAATAGAACACTGCTGTTACGCCTGTAACTCTCCTTTTCTTTGACAAATCCAGATTAAAAGTTAAAAGGAATAAAAAAGAAAGGAGGGGGAGAAGGCATTTTTTGTAGCGAATACAACCCCATATGCTTGAATGGAGCAGCTCATCCAAGGAAGACCGATCAGGATCCAAACAGAATCCTCAACTTCTGTACTATTCAATCGATATAACCATGAAAGTTTGAGGCAAGGGATATATCTGGTTACAAATTATCGATACACAAAGGGCAGAAGAATCATAAAAGGCTAATCGAAGAACTATATTTTTTTCTTATCCTAGTAGTGTTCATTGGGTGCATATATTTGATGACGCCATATTGTTTTTGTCTTGGTCCACACTTGTTTGTGAGCTCTCGAGGTCCCATACTGTAACTTTCAGGATCCTACGTGTGCGACATGTGGAGAAGCCAAAGCTGATATGTTGTTTATTGTTACTATTCATTTTACATTTGGGATCGACGCGGGTTTAGAATTTGTTGATTCAACCTTCATGTAATATAACTGATTTAAATGGAATGTGCCACAACGAGTTCATAGTTCATAAAGCAAGGTTGTATAACAACATATACAATGGTAGAACGAGGAAACACAGTGAACTAAATAAGACTTTACAATAAAATAACATAGTCATGTTTATAGTGAAAATGACCCTTCTATAACCTCTTAGCAGCTGCTTAGGTACGCATGAAATCCAAGGATACTATGCCACGTTACCTTAACTAATTCTGACCCATTAAGTGTACTGTGGGCACTTTATTCCAAGAGTAAAAAGGCAACTTGAATAATTATAATCGGTACTAAACAAGACACTTTTGGAACTCTTGCGCCATTGTCAAAACATATTGATGCACATTAATAATTGATTGTAAACTGAAGGAAAACACACCTGTCCTTTGATGGGACAGAAAACCAATATAACCGACACAATTTGAGAAATATGTTACATGACTCTACATATGGCCTGCAGAAAAGTATTAGCCGTGGAAATAAACTCGATTTGATCTCAGTAGAATTCTAAAAGGGATTGCAATACTGCCAATTGTTCGCAAACTTTTTGTAGACCCATATCAGTTGAATTGAGAATTCTTTTAGACACATTTATCAATTTACCCATGGACCTAATTTAGACACACCGTATGTATCTACATAGTTATTTGAGTTAAAAAAACTTTGAATATGAATATGAGTCCCTTTAATTCATTTTGTTATATTTCCATAGTCTAGCTTTCTTTTTTCCAAGTAAGGGAGTTCTAAACTCATGATTATATTCAATATGCCTTGTATGTTCTATAACCCCTGGAGATCTAGCAAAACCCAATGATGCAAATCTAAGACTGGATCCACTCCAGGGAAGCTGCAGTGGAACCGTATAGCCTCCCCACCAGGCCTTTCTTGTGTATTCTGGGAGCTTGGTGTTTCTTCTGGGAGTAAAAGGGGGGAGGGGGCGGTCTCTCGTTACAGCACGCACCGGGAGGCTCTCAGGGTCCCCCAAGGAGCAGCTCAGGGGGCAGGTGGATCCCTTAGGCACGCAGCCCCCACCAGCTCCCAGCTGCTCATGAGAACGCCGCCGGCCTTTGTATTGAATACTCATGATACACAAAAAAACATACTCAGGTATTCCTCGCCTCGTTCGAGGATATTGATGTATTCTGAGCATCATCGCCGACACCTGCTTGTTCTCTGATGGGTGTCGTGGGACCGTGAAGGTTATAAAAGGGGTCGAATAACAGCCTGGAGGTCGGGGATAAAGGAGGTTTGGGGGCAGAGGAGACATGGGGTCAGGACCCCCCTCCCCCTAGTTCTTTTGTCGAGAGCTAAACTATAAATTCACATGCTTAGAAAGTCTGACTTTAAAATTGAAGCTAACAAAATATTTTTTAATACTTTGAATATCCAGCTGCGTGAAAACACATTAGGGAGGAGCATTAAGTACTACACTTTTCAGAACAGAGTTTGATTTAAAATGAAGGAATTCTATTTGAAACTAAAGTAATAGAGATGAGCTAGAGAAATGTTCGCCAAACTTAAGTGGCATTGTTTGATAAAAGTAAACCTGCCATAGAAACACGTAGGGCAATGGAGGAACTATATTCAGACCATCCGCTCGGTATTCCCACTCTCCCAGCCAATACAACCTTCCCAAATCCTCTATCGAGTGACCACTAAGGTAGTTGGGGCCGACATACAGGTGGCCGCACCCCCTCCACTATCTCCAGCCCTCCCACCGAGGTGGTTGTTGGGCAGTAACAGACTGGACTATTGATTGTCTGCGCCACCTGTGGACGCCCAGGTGAGGCGGGCAGCCCCCTGTCTGGGCCGAGTGGCAGTGATACACGTGCTCGGGACACGCAGACAGACTCACCTGTTTGAGCTGCTCACCGCCCGCCCGAGCAGCTCCCAGCCCCCGTCGCGTGCCGCAGACCTATGCGCGGTGTGCCCTGTGTGGCCCTGCCTCCTCTCCATCTTTGATGTCCAGTCTACTCTAAAGCCCCCGTGTATTTCCTTTTCCGTATAATCATGATTGTCTGGCTGTGTTGAGTGATCATGCATTGTCTGGTGTGTTAATGTTATATGTCGTTTTTAGATAAATGAATTGTGAATGTGACATTTCTGTCTCTATAGTAGATTCTCCAAGACATTATAGGTTAGAGTAAAAATTACACTTCTGATTGGGGGAGGGGGGCTTCCATTAAGTAGGCTACATACGGATCAAGGAGATGGGGATAACAATATACACATTATATCCAAATAAAACCAGTACTAAAGACAAAAAACTTCTTTACGCATTTCTGTGAATGGATTCACAAATGACATTTTAATTTCTCCTTTTTTAAGGGTAAAATACCGAGGTCCAACGTATTTCATGCAACAAGGCCTCTGCACAGCGAGTTACGGTCAAAGTTATAGTTAACTTCGTTATTGTGAATACTTCACCTTCTTGCCTTCGTGTGGGGAAATATCTTAGATCTAACAAGGTCCCATTCGATAAGAAATCATAATTAAGTTACACTAATCAAATGTAAGAAACTGTAATCTAACATTTTCATACAAAGTGTCGACATAAATTTAGTGGTTCAATATACGGTAATTTATGCTGGTCATATAAGACCATGTGGTTGTAAAAACTGGATTTTTTCTCGATGTTCTAGGAAATTAAAATTAACTATCAATAAGAAGATAAACCCAGATCATTTTATTTATCACGTTTTGTAAGAGGTGGTGTATTAATAGTAGGGGCAATATGTGCGCTTCGCTCAACAATAAACCTTGTTTTCATCCATTGAAACTTTATATTATATTTTCTTGTCAATTTATTTGTGTTACTGATACGGCGACCGTATCAAGAAAATTGTTGTAATATAACCGGGTTATTGTTATACAAAACCTTGACATCGGTGTACGTATGAATACCACTTGCCATTTATATAATGTATAAATAAGGACAATGAACTGAGCTCTGGATGGGCCCACTTGGTGGACGGTCCCTAGGCGATTCTAACTACCGAGCATTTTGTGATTTCTAACATTCATTAGGATTTTGAAAGGAAAGCATGCATGCCACATACTATTTGAAAATGAATTTAAGATGTTCCCTTATGATATTATTATGACAAGTTTATAATTAGCACTCATTCATACTGCCGATTTCCGAAATCCTCAGTGCAATAAGGCTAGTGGAATATGCGCCAGAAGAAGAATATCGATAGATCGAATGTTGTTCAAAGAGTAGCTGAAGATATCTGTATAACTAATCTCGGAAGACCGGTCATCACTTTTAGCTGTTTAGGCTCTATCTCATCGATTTCGAATGTAGGACAACCTACTTTTCTTAACAATCGACACCTTTTATTACTGATCTAAATCCAGCTCCCTTTAATCAGAGACAAATTAAAGACAATGATCTTTTTCTGATAATTATTGTTTATTGATATACACTACCATATGTTTTATATTAATTTTGATGTAGACCGACCACATGTTTTGTACTTGATGTAGACCGTCTGTAATATGACAGACGTTTTTTTATTGTCGTTTTATCTATCTACTACAGCTTCACGTTACACATACATGATCTTCCAATAGCGTTGGTGATATATAAACATGATGACACTGTGATGTCTATATCAAATAGAAAACTTTCAACTCCTTGATACACATTGTAACAGAAATGTCGTGGCATATACCACAGCACGTTCAGGCCATATAAAACACCTAAACATTGACCTAAACACAAAAATATACACGGAAAACATAGAAACACTGAGGCTCAGGAGCAGGTCATCAGTGGTGACGTCAGTAGGAGCTGCGGCTATACAGAACCAATACAACGGTTCATGGTCAGCCAGTTGCGTGTTTTCTGTGTGTCAATAAACACCGACTAATACCGTAATCCCCCTCATTCAGGCACTGTGTTGGTCCAGGCTCCTGGCTCTAATTCAGGCCAGTGGGCACCGTCCAATTGATTCCATGGTATTCTATACAGTATGCAGAAAGAGTAAATTTAATTTTACTCTCTCTGCAGTAACCATGTCCGACTGCTCCTGTTCTTCTTTAAGAATGTTTTTTTTTCAAAAAAAATGTTAGATTCATATTTAGTAATAAAGGTATCTCAGGGGGATATTATGCAGCTAATAAATCAATGGGCTTACCTCTACGAGATAGCCTTGCAATTGACTAGGAATTTCCTATGAATTTAAGTCCAAGTACAGTGCAGATCGATGAGTGTTCCAATGTAATCGCAATCATCTTATCATATTAAATTTCGTCATAAGTTTATCATAAGGAAATTTGGTTCTAAGGTTTCTCAAGTTGGCCTTTTTATCTCATCTCATTGAAACACTTACATGATATCACTATGGAATCAAAATATCTAAGGATCTAAGAGTAAATCCTATGATCATAATTATTCTATCCCTTTCCATGTTTAATTGTAGGTTCCAAGATAGCACCTTTTGTTGAAAGATTCTCGTTGTACAGTCTAGTTATTTCTATATTTAGATCAGAATTCACTTGTCCCACGTACTTTTAATCTCGATTGTACTTTCAAGCTCGGAGTCACTGGCATTCCCAGGTATGGCTTTCCTCAACTAAATATAAAACTTGTCTACTGCATGTCTGCAGTTACCACGGAATGGATTACACGCGACCAAGTATCTGTATTGTTTGACAAAGTCAACCTGAAAGAATATCCTATTATCTGTGCGCACATGCATCTAAAACAGCATGTCAAGCACGAGCATGCATAACGTCTATGTGCTTGCTCCCTCTGAAATTTTAGAAGCTGTGCTACAATTTCTTTGTTATTTCATATTTCAAACTAAAAAACTACCTTGAATACAGTCATGGTCATATATATATATATATATATATATATATATATATATATATATATATTCAGGATAACGGCAATAGTGGGTACAAACTATTTAATTTCCGTGTACTATGTGTGACGCTGACTACACTGATTGTCTCATTCAGTGCAGTCTGATGCAGTGAAAGGCACGCATCCGTTAACCTCCTTTCTCCCATCCTCGGGGACAAGAGCAGGTCCAATTGCTCGTGTTTGCATCAGATATTTCACGGCCGTTGCGTCTGTGAGCAAATCATGATGGTCGTGTATAGCCTGGCTCGACCGGGCGTTTCTGACGGTCGTATCGGGCCTGTAAGCCCGTCTGAGGGACTGGTGACAGCAAGTAAATTATACAGGCATATCTCCGTACGCCTCATTTCTATCCTGTCAGAGGCCTCCCAAAGAAACGAGAATGTGACATTTTCACCCAGTTGGGTAAAATGTCACTCCGCATACATAATGGAAAGAATACGACAAAAGACGCATCTGCCCGTTGTCGTCTCCCTGAATCAAGAAGATAAAGGATAAAAAAGGGGAGAACAATGGAGAAATGGAAGCTATGTGAGCAGGTCCGTCTCTGTTGGCTTGTCTGCCCGGCGGGCCCCCCACACACCCAAACACTACAGTGAGCAGCTCACAAGCCCTGAGCTGCTCCCGCGTCATCCAGGGTCGGCCCGGAGCGGTGGTGGGTGAGCGATAATCGGTGTTGCCACGGCACGGGAGGAAGTGAGTGAGGGACAGGGACGGGGTGGGGCTGGAGGAGGAGGGAGTAGGGTGCTGGAGGAGTAGGGAGAGCAGCAGGGGTACGCGGTGGTTTTAGCCACTGCGGGGACACCTGTTGGAGCGAGCAACTCACACTGTTGGGCCGCCGAGCAGCTCAAATAGAGACGAGCAGCCACCCGGGAAAAGGCTGTAGAGTGCAGGGGTGGGGCGGGCAGATGGTGCCCTGGTGGGGGATGAAAGGACAATGCTGTCGAAGTGTCCAGACAGCAACCGTAAACCACATGAAAAGACCCAGGATAGATACAAACATTAAGATCGGCGTGAATATATCTCATTGTATACTCTTTGTTTATGTGACGCTGTCCGTTTATATATAATCCCCTTCTGATAGGTCATACCTCACCCATAATACAGCTAAGGTGTAGACACTGCGGTAGATCTCTAATACCTTTTAATGAAAAGAATGATACCTCCATGTCAATGAATAGCTCCAGCCATAAGCCTACAATGCTTTCTCACAGAATTAATATTGAATCAATCGAACACAAAACAAATTGTCATAATGTGGCAGCTAAATTACTCATTCTAAAAAGATAATTGGTGTACTGCTTTTTTGTGAGACCCCCAGCTGTGCTGAGACGTCACATAATGGAAAATGTGACCTGGCCAGGCTGACTGAGGAGTGGGCTTCTCGGAGGGAGAAAAAAACAATTCGAAATGGCACACAAATGAAGAGAGGGAGGGGAGAACGCAACGGTACAAAATTACATTAACAAGAAGAATATACAAGTCAACCCATGTTGCAAAAGGAAGGGCGAATAAATTATGCTGAGAAATGCAGTTGCAGTCTACGAAAACAACATGTTTGTTTCTTGAGTTGGGAGAAGTTATATAGGTATAAACATCCTTGATAAAGGCAGTACGTCTTCTGGGATCAGTGCATGGTTAAAAAAGATGCCATGTCAGGACAGCCATACGTGATAGCACGAGGGAAAAAACTAAGCTTATAATGTCAGGAATGGGAGTGGCTGAGATAGAGGCAGGAATAAGCGAAAGGGACAAAACAAGACGCCTAGGCCGAAAGCAGTCAGCGGAGCCCTGGGGGCTTCTGGCTTCATCCTGTTATGCACGCAGCACGGATTCTGTTGGCGGGGTAGGCCTTTGCACGCTGACGTGTGCACATCAGCTGTTCCTGCTCTCTTGTTCCTGTTGCTATCCCCCGCGCCACCCTACACAACAGCCACAGGACTTTAATACAGTAGTCCCACCCGGGATCAGCAGCAGCAGCAGTAGTTGTAGTAGCAGAAGCCAGAGCAGCAGTGAACGCATTGAGGGAGGGCACCTCTAACCCCGCCAGCCCCTGGACGGGTTGAGAACAGTGAGCAGTGTATGTGAGGTGTATAAATATAGAGACACACACACAAAGAGGCGCCAACGCCTACACGGCCCGCCTGGACGCCCACCCAACGCCAAGTGCAACCCCGGGACGCGGATACAGTCATTTCAGCGTCCCAAAGCCTACTTCCGGCGCGTCGTCGGCCCTCATGACGACGACGCCGACGACGACGCATTGTAGGCCGCGCGCGACACCTGTCCGCCATTAGATACGGTACTCATATTATCCTTTTACTGCAGGAAAACGGAAATCTCCTTCCAGTTCCGTTACGTCGGCGGCACGTCGGCGTCTGCGGAAGCCATACGTGGGGGTAGTTCTCCTGAAAATAGTATTGCCGGAGATCCGGCTTTAAGCAGGTGAATCTTAAGGCATGAAGCACCAACACGTACCTATTTGCATTACTATAAAGATCAGTTGAATGGCATGACACATTGACCCCTTTCTACTGAACGCAGGCATTCTGTTACATAGTGAGTATATGAATATAAACACAAACGTGCATGGTAGGAAAAGCAATATGTGTGCATCCCGATTAATTCAGGAGAAGTGTGCGGCCTATTAATGAAATCGAAAGTAAGGAAGGCGGTACTCGATAAGGAAGCTAATAGAAAAGGCTGGGGCAGTGGCGGCAGGCTGGTTTTTGGCCCCACGTCAGGACGGTTGTATGCGGGTCCCAGCGGAGAGTTTCTCGTTAGTTATGTACATAGCTGAGTGGTAGATATATCTACCACAAGCCAAACTAGCACCCAGCGGTGGGCATGAACCCTTAATCCGACCTGTTTTATTTATACTAGATTACACCAACCGGGGGGTTTCTGAGGTATGCTGTATGCACAACGAGTGGCAGTTGTATTCGGATCTATTATATATACAAAGGGGAAGGCTTTTAATGTGGCTTCTCTCTCTGGGAGCGAGAAAGTACTGACTGACGTGACTGGCTTCGACCTGGAGGCTTAGGTAATAAGCCTTTACTCGCTCCTCTGATTAGGTCACAGTTCATTGCCTGAGTAACTGGACTTGATGACGTGGGCCTGCACGCCTGCCTGAGACTGGCCTTAACCCCGCCCAGCCCGACCGGCCACTCCCTACTGGCCACCACCTCCCCTGCCACCACCACCACCACCACCGCCACCACCACCACCACCTTGTACTGGGCTTTCTTCCCTGGAGAAAACAACTTCTGAGAGAGAAGTAGGAGTGTGGTGAAGAGGCCGTTGCGCCCCCTCCTCCTGGCGGCCACCAGCTCCCTCCAGTGAGTTGCTCCTCCAGAGCGGCTCGCTAGCAGATACCACATGAAGGCGGTGAGCGGCGGGCGGCGCAGTAACTCACCAGTGACTCTATGCATTGCCGCCACCACCAACGAGGCAATCTGCAGCAGGAAGAGCAGCTCATTGCAATGAGCTTTATGAGCTTGATGCCTCTAAGCCCAAGGACTCCCAGGGCCTTATCAAAGTGCCTCACTTGAGTTACACACCCATCCCCACTTACTCACTCCCAAACACCAGGCGCAGGAGCACAACTTTTCACTGGCCACCGTTAAGATTTTTTCCGCTCCTGTTTGGGTGAGCAATATCCGTCTCCCCTGTACACTGTGTCAGGGGGGCACCTGTTGATCCGGCCCGCCCCCTCCCCCACCAGCAGGACCTGGAGGAGGAGTATGCACCCACAGCCCCAGTGGTTTAGCTGTTAATCCCGCGGATTAGATCAGCAGCCTCAGGAATTGGGATCGGGACCATGCCGGTTCCTAATCCGCCTCCACGACCGCAGCATGGGATCCACCAACAAGGATAACAAGCTTAAAGTCAGCGTGAGTACCCCATGGTTTTTTATGCGTTCGCATTCCTACTTACTTTTTTGTAGAAATGTTTCGTGGATGAAACTTAAGGTATGCGGCCATCGACTTAGTTTTCAGGTTTTCTATGTCTGTATGTCCAATGTCTGTATCCTATTGGTGATGGTTTTTAGTACTTTGTTTTCAACTTCACGTAAAGTGCATTTATATGAATCCTTCCAGCTGATGTATTCCCTTAACTAAACTTCATGTCATACATTCTAAAATCCAATTGATTAATTAATTAGTCATATTCGCTATAAACAGACCTACACTATTCATAAAAATGCAATTGTTTTTCACGCACAGAACTCGTAAAGTCATTAATTAGGATAGAATGAAGTGATAAGAAGGAGAGATCTAAAGGCCAACCTAGGTAATCTCATTAGCCGTAAATCAAATATTTATGGCGTTGTACGCTAATGTTAGGCTGGTTGCTGGGTAATGCACACCCCTAATTGAACTTCAGAAACGTGATCAACACCTAAGTAAAATTGTTTTTATATAGCTGAAAGTGTGAAAACATTCTCGATCATGAAATTTAAGCATCAGATTGTACAAGAGTCCTAGTCTTAATTACACTGCTAGGACACATTTGCACATGGATTATTTTGTGATTTAGTGTATTGTCGGCAAAGTTTAGTGAAGTTGGATTATGAGAAGTTTACCAGTGACGAGAAAATAACCTGCTCATTGTCACCAGCATTTGTGAAATAGGACAGGTATGAGTTATGAATAATTTGCCAAGGGAAGGTCCAGGCACGTAGATGGTTAAAAAATACATACAGATGAGCGATGAACACTTTGTGAAGAAAGCAGTTGTGGTACATCAGAAGTCGACAGCGAGTGAACTGTATCACTGAGTTATTTCTGAATACGGGGACCCTTGTGCAACACATGGAAAAACAGCTTCTACATCGAGTCACAATGACGGCGGTTTCCAGTTACTTTAATACAATTAGAACCACAATGGACGTGTCTACATTAAAGAAATGTGATACTCCGTCAAGTGTCATCGGCCGCCGAGGCACATGGCACGACCACATCGAGAGAACCTCTTCAATTATAAGACCACTTTCTTTTTCCCACAGAAAACACCCACGCCGAGACTGACAAACGGAATAACCATCCCGCCCATGCTCATCTTACCATTTTTCTTGGCTCCCTTAACCCTTTCACTGCCAGATATATCACAATGTAACTGATATTTACTGAAATATAGCCCAAAATACAAAAGTTAGTGCATAAATTCCCTAAAATTCAAATTTAGTTTAGATTCTTCAGATGAAAAGCTTTTTTCTATAATTTTGATAAAAACATTCCAAATGTTGGCACTGTGCCAATAAGGCAAATTTCTTTCGAGGAGTAATTGTTCGTACTGTCATACTTTGCAGGTTACCATGGTAACCAATAATTCATAAAATAACTATCGCACTCTTTATAAAAATAACATGTAAACATTATCTTTTTTGTGCAAAAGACAGTTTGTGATTATCACAAATGAGAGAAAAGTTACAGCAAATTAGAAATCATGTCATTTACATAAATTCACCCATTTTTCATACTTTTTTGATTAGTATGGCAAATTCAAAGGTAAATACATTGTCTATGGTTTCTCGAATCACAATTCTAACATTTTTGGGTGGCTTGATAGTCCGAAGTTCAAATACCTGTATCTCTGGTTCTAATTGGAATATCTGAAAAAAAAAATCAGATTCTGAAAGCATAATTTGCATTCTTTCAATGGTGTTCCTATGGGATTTTACTATAGGGCCCCATATGAGGCCTCTGGCAGTGAAAGGGTTAAAGCTTGTATCAAGCCCCATTAGTGGAATCAAAGAAAATCTCTAATAAGACGACGTCGGCCAGCCGGCTTTAGAGGTATGCTGCTGAAACAAAAGTGGTACATCTCCAAGAAAGAAGCTTTTTTTGTTATCAGCAATGCATACACAGAAGTGGCTTCGCATTTTTGTCACTGCACAGCTGTAATTTATGAACATCTCGAAGGCCGAGTCAAAAGTTTCCCCCCTGCAGTTGCTCTTGGCAGCGAATGCGCCACCGGCCTAATGTAGAACTATTCGCGGCGCTCCCATACCACTTACAGCCCGAGGCTTCTTTTTGCCTCCCACCTAAGCCTCAAGTTTTTGCAATTGCAGTTTATGAGTGAGCAATACAAAGAGGTGTTGCACCCAGAGGAGCAGCTCACCGGACGGGGGTCCTGCTGGGTTGAGCAACAGCTTAATGGGGCAATGCTTCTCAGGGAGTAGGACAGCAATAAAATGCAGTCCGTGTTTATTTACTCCAGGCATGATATTGCTATGTAAAAACATACACACCTGGTAACTTATTCCTACTCCCAGCCGCAACAGGCACTGCAGACACGCGCTATTTTTTCTCCTTTCTGTCCTACTTTATCATTTTGAACCCGGCGTAAACAACGATACCGGACTGCTTCGTCTTTCCCCACGCTACCTGCCCCCTGTCTACTCCCCCGTACAGTGCCACCACTATATAACACCCTCACCACCTCTATTACTACGACCGCAGCTCAATGTGCGGCCTGGCTGCAAACCCGCCGTACCTGGGGGACCTGACTATGGAGTAGGCCTACCGCGTGCGTACTCGGCAGATTCATGCCAAAACTTGAGCCTATTAAACTGCACAAATTAGCAAAATAACAAGAGATACAAACATACTGATTTGCATAATCAGGGAGCTGTTGTATTTCACTGTAGGTGGCAGTATAGACTCAACAATGTCCAACATCTGCTCTTTATGGCATTTATGGTAGCAACCCAAGGAATGTATAATTATGGTGTGAGGAATCCCCTAATGATCAAACCGCAAATCATATCATTATTACGTTATCGTTGGCGCCCCATAGCTGAGTATTGTTCCATAACACGTGGCTCCCCATAGCGTGGCGGTGTGTGAGGGGCGGTGTGTGAGGGGCTGTGAGGAGCAGCTCTTCCCGGGCCTGGGGATGGGAGGAGCGGGGCGACGAGCAGCTCATGACGTACCCGCCACTCACTGAGGGCGGCGCGAGCTGCTCACAGGTAAACACACAATGTGAGAGGCCGGGGCTGGGGAGGCTGACCGTGACAGGGTCTAAGGGTTCTGGAAATGGGGTGTCCAGAGATGTGGCTGTGTGAGAGGTGGTGTCTGTCTGTTATTGCCCAGTCGATACCCGCTGAAAATGTTACATCTCTCTGAGGATCTAGATGTAGGATAGGTTATAATTTCCAGACACCACCATTATTACGAGAATGACTCGCAAGATGTTTATGCTGAATTTTGGACATTTTTCAATCACAATGAAATTACTTTTAAAGTGTAAGATAAGGTGGATAGTATGCTAACCAGATGTACAATGAAAAACGCCGTGCGGGTCAAAGAAATACATATATTTATGTTTTCTTAGTAAATAACTAGCTTGTGAGTAGATCAGGAGTACCTATGGGTATGAAATGACTTATTGCTATGCTCTGCTGGTGTACAAGTATACACTTAGCATTGAAATGTCATAGGCCTAACCTTCAAGTTCAGAAATATGGGTAAAAATAGACGCCCAAATATTTCTTCAAATAACAAAATCTTAACTTGTTATAGAAAGATTGTTCGAACAGTGTGTCCCTTAGATATTGTGGGTTGTTCTTTATGCAATGACAGTGACCATTAATTAACGATCACCAACCTACTTTTCAAAAACCCTTCCATGACCTAGTGTGCCCGAACACTCTTATAAAATAAGATGGGAAAGGACATTTTCAGAAGCACCCCTTGTCTTCGTGCACTTTCAATAAGGGCGATTGAATGTCTCCTCTTCATTGAGCACCTGGTCCCTATTGGTCATACGATCTGACCCCCAAGGCTGGGGGCAGCCATTTGATATCAGTTCTGGGGGACGGTCACGACCAGCTTCAAGGGGTTGGTTACTTAATCAGTCTCCGTCCCGAGATCAGGGAAGGAATATGAAGTGGTTCTGTTGAACTGCTGGGCGTGAAGAAAATGCTGTATGTATACATACAAGGGGAAAGGTTCATGTATTTGGGGCACCGCCTCCAATTTGCTGGCAGTGCTCCCAGGGGCTGCTTTTTGTGAGAAACATATGAGATGGGGATGAAGGGGATGGGATAATCGGGCAAACGAGGCCCTGGGCGAGGCGCCGTAATGGCCTCTCAAAACAGTCTCTGATTTCTCTGCTTTTTGGAAATTGGTCTTTATTTGTTCTCTCTTTGGTTGGTTTTGGCCTCTTTCATGCTTCTTTATTCATATTTTCGGAGAAGCCTTTGTTCTCTGTTACATATCTCCCTTAACATAAATCTGACCTCATTCTATACTATCAACCTAGCATATTGTAGCTATAATATTATTGGTCCTATCAAGGGAATCTGAGATTTTTCAGAGGGCCTCTCCAACCTATCGATCCTCTAGCTATGCAATTTAATCAGGCCAACAGACGGGAAGTAAGCATCAACCGCCGACGATACAACCCGATACAAGTCTTTAATCCCTGTCGGTGCGGAGCGCTCCGCCATCCGTCTCTGCCTGTTTACAATCTAATCCACCACGGCCTTGTTTATCGCGGCGCTTTATCTATCACCTCCAGGGTCTCATACACTGCCCCAGGCCGGGGCTGGCAGCCTAATGAGCGGCCGATAACGGCGTCATCCATTGTGTGCTTACAGCCTGTTTGACATGGGACCAGCCACCACCCTGGAGGAGGAGGTGGTGGACGTAGGGCCGGGACCTTATACCCAACGGTCGGCCACCACACCACTCCCCAACCAACCACCTCCAGCAGACAGACATGTGTATGCGGAGATATAATTAGAAAGTCTCCCAGGTTGGAGGTACTGTACCTTTGCCAATGTGTTAGAACCTCCACCCCGTTGCCGCCGCCTCCGTGGATGTCTGTCCGTATAGCTAAAGCTTAGGGTGGTTAAAAATACCCTCATCATCCTCTCTGTGTTTCTAATCTTCTCCGTGTACCACTTGGCTGGAGTGAGCACTGTTTTTCGAATAAATACCATTGCTTAGGCTATGGGCGGTCAATAGTATTGGGTTGTGTACTGGTGGGATGGTTTGTCTGTTGCATTGCCTGTCTAAATGCCTATAGGTGGGAGTGCATCCGTCTGCCATCCAGGGACCAGGGGATTGTCTTAGGCAATCATCTATCATGTTAGAGAAAACATTCAAGAGTGATATGGCAATATCCGGATGGACATAATCCCTCATAGACAGGCATGCCTCTGCTTTAGACAGTACATTAAAGACAACATCCCTCGTGGAGAAACAGTAACATTGTTTGGGATAATTGCTCTGTGGGTTATTTCAGAATGGTCACTATTCAGTTGATATTGTCATATAAAACAGGAGTGAAGGATACGTGACAAATGATGCACTACCGTCGATATGCAAGCATGCATATTATGTAAATTAATCTGTAAGCTGTAAAGCTCTATTTCACATGGACGGGTTTGTTGCCAATGTGCAAGGCGCCTACTGTTTTGCAGGGACATGGATCTTCATACATTTAAAACGACACATACTTAATGTCACTAAGGATATAATTTATCGTGTTTATCATAAAGTAGTCCTTTGCATATCGTACCAAATTCATATAAGAACCTTTCGTTCTGTAAGTCACAAAATGCAGGGCATTTTAATGTAGTAAGCGCCACACGAAAAACATATAGGAATAGTGTGCAACTGCGCTGGCAGACAAAAGGTAAACAGAAACCATGACGATACAAATTTCATACACCTAATCCTAATCCTACCATACCCCCGGGGGTAGATGCTTTATGAGCAATGGCAGTCATCGTCTGACTTTTCTCCCGGTGACGTCTGAACAGGGTACTCGTATATATGAAGAGCTGATAATCCCTCAATGTCCAATGAGTATGCCATAAAATTCTTCGAAGAGTTGTGGTGGTTTAATATTGAACTAATACTAGTATATAAGAAAACTATAGGGCCTAGTTAGAGACACATGGTGAATGGAAAAGATGTGAAGCGGTATTTTGATAAACGGATAATTATTTGTGTAAGAGCTAAGTCAGACATTAACCCCCCTTCCCTTTGTGTCTGTAAACCCTGAGATCCCTATCAATACCTGGTCCAAGTACCCGCCCCGAGTGATAGACTCTCCTCCACGGTCGTGTTTATGAGAGGCGTCTATTTTTAGACCCCCGAGATCCAGGCAAATACCGATGTCGGATGATGAACCTCCTTGAGTACTCCTGAACTTTCCGTGTCTGTCGCCACGTCAAAGTTCAAAGTAGGGGCCGTTCCTCCCCTCCCCAGCCTTCTCCCCCAACCTTCAAACCACCACCGCCTCCCGACCATCCTTACCGCCCTTACCGCCGCCGCCGCGCGCCTCCCAAGGTCCTCCGTCTTCTGATTTTACCCGGAAGCGGAAACGTTCCGATTCCAGCGTCTGCTTTGTGTCGGTTCAGAAATTGGGCCTATCGGCGATGGGCCGAAGGGTGGGCGCCCGGAGAGGCGCTAGACCGCATTGATTGGTGGGAGGCGTGGTGCATGAGGGATTAGTAGGGTAGGGAAAGTTACCTCTGCACCCGAGCTACTGGAGGAACGCGTGGCGCGTTACGCACGTGAGCAGGTCGGTTTACACTGGGCGCGTTAAGTGGCGTTCCCCTGGTTACCTGTGTTTCCGGTCGAGGGATTAGAAGAGGCGTTAATTGAGACGGGGACGGCTTCTTTGACCTGGCGTTTCTGTGGGGTTTTTGTCACTCCAAGTTGTAGGTCTTCTTTGCCAGACATGATCCCTGGCTGCCTAATCATTCTTGATAATTTTCATTACGATAAACTAAACGATCTTTTATCTGCTCGTTACAGAGCAGTGTTTTGTCGTCGTCACCTAACATGTACAGCAGTTACAGCTAGGACTATAAATCCTTTGAAATATATACATTATACATTTATATGTTATACAAAATAACATGGATAACACAGATGGGGTTTCTATGTTGGGGAATGCAGTCTTGCGCTTCTTTATACTTTTAACATATCGAAACAAACAACTCAATCTTTGAGTTCCCGCAAAGAATCTTCTTGACAATATATCACATGATTGTATTGGCTTCTCCTCTTCTGAGCCTCTTGATATTGCGGAGAAACACCCAAACAAAGAATCCTATGAGATTCCGGGACACAACCACTCGCATATGCTGAACAATCTAGGATGGCGGCCTAATTTCTCGTCTCCCAAGCCAAACACACTGAGTCAATAACCGTCCACATGTCCGCCAACTGCCCCAGCCATCTCTATGCGAGTTGGCAGGCCGGAGAACGCTCTTCAGAACAAAAACCATCATGTATTCCTTCGGTCTATACATCGCTATGAAGTTTACTGTCAATGTTGACCAAGAAAGTTATTTCACGGATTATTTGCTCAGTTGCTTTCCGAAACGACAATGTCTCTGTAATTCAATTATAAGTGCAAACGCATGTACGGTTTGTTGAATGTAGTTTTAAAGCTTGCTATTTCGGAAAGTGATCAGCCTAGCTTCTTTTAAACAGAGATTATTGAAGCCAACCGCTCAAGATCGTTTTCTGTAAACCGTACCCGTGTGTTATTTTAGTATATTGGTTCTTGAAAAGATGACATAGAAAGCTTAAATACTCATCAACAAATCCCGTTGCCAGCCATTTATCACACAATGCTATGGTAATGGATAGCAAATAAAGTCATTAATTAACGTTTTATACACACGACTTAAAGCTGCAGAACTCCTTTTATATTTTCTCAATGTTTTGCGAATGTATTGATTTCACATGTGCTAATATCTGAAGGAAGTAACATTCCATAATGCATAAAGACAGCTGGTGGTACTCTAACCTGGTCACCCGATTCGACTTACCGAGTAATTAGACGGGAAGCCACATGGCTTCTCAAATGGCCCTTCATGGCTTCTGACGGATAATGCCCTTCCGGTAAAATTCCTACCTGATAAGAGAAGCCTTTTTCAGCTGTTCACGTAACTCAATTATGACGGAGCCTTGTCGGGCTAGTGCAAGACCCAACAGCATTGTATGCAGGAGTGTTGACAGCATGTTTTAAGGTACAGCTAAGACTGAATTGAAAAATACGTTCAGTATTTCAAACTGGTTAGAAAAAGATGCTATAGAAGTTGGTCCTTTACTTTAAGAGTAAGTGGATATGCCCGCTTCATGCTTCATGATGTTGACTAGGCCTTTAATGCTGGAGGCATTTTTAGAAGTACTACATTGGTGTTAAGTGACAGAGACCTTGTCAAGCGATTCTCATGAAGAGCAGTGTGGTGTTACACACTTTTGGCTCATATATGACAAGAAACTCTATGCCTTCAAATATGGGATATGGAGTTCGTAATACAACCTATGGTTGGTAAGGTGAGATAAGTAGGCCAGCATAGGTTTTCTATGGAGTATCCGGAGGCAAAAGGCAAAAGGCAAACCACACCAACAATATTTTGATTTAGATTCTTTGTATTTCTTTTTGGAATCAAATGCCTATCCAATTTTCTAATTAAAAGTTGTTGCCTGCTGATAAAGATGCAAATATTAACTTAGCCCTGGAAATTATGAAAATGAGGTGGCCATGGGTTGCTGTACAAAAATTAAGAGAGAGCTAGCATTTCAAAAAACCACCGAGGCAATTAACCGTGAGAGAGCGTTTTGGTTTGCCAATTAGTCATTAGGATAATGACTACGATTAAAAAGTCTAAGCACTGCCAAATCTTATTTGTCTCCAAATCTCCCCGGAAAACGACAAAGTTCTCTTTAAATGCCATTTAATGGGGTCAACAAACTATATGATAGAGGCGTATTGATTAGTAATGCGACCATCTTGAGTATACTATTTTTGGTTGATATTTATAAGATAAAAAATATCATTTTCATCACATGGAAAGTCAGATTTTACTGCACATCGTGATGGTTCCTGTAATAATTATTTGCACCATGTTTGTGATGGTTATTTGGATTGGAGACCCATAGGCCTGAGTAGTATGTCAGGGAATACATTTCTTTCGTTTATCATGTATATATCAGGTATATGGTTATCTCATAGATTGCTTATCTCTACCTTACTATTTAGAGGTCGTAGAATATACCTTCCATGATGAATTATTCTTGGTTAGCTTACATCGACTTTCATATTCTAATTGCAACGGCAGCAGTACTTCTAGCAAACAAGAGATATGTCTCCTAACTTTATAACTATTAGCGATCCACCAAATTTAGCCTTTGATTTTTGATAAGTAACCATTCACTTTTTAGTTCGGTGCTTCCAGTCCTTATATCGTAGGAGGCATAACTGCAGGATTAAAACATCACTTATAATTTTCAATTATGTCAAGTTTAAAAGATCGGGTCAACTATTACTTAATGCTTACCGAAGAGCTATAAAGACACAAACACAAACCTTACTTATCTTCTCAAATTAAAATATCTATGATACAAAAGGCACTGAATAACAACATTTTGCTTATCAACTAATGAACTTTCGCGTGACACATTATGATATGAACTTGTCATTTAAATGTTTTAAGATGGATTTTAGCCTCTTTTTAATTTCTCCTCTCTTTGCTAAGCTTTTAAGTTTGAATGTAAATTTTTTCTCAATTCACCCCACAACGTTCAGCTCATAATGCAAGACGTGTACTTTCCCTTGTGATCGAACTCCATCTCTTAAATGTTAATAAGCCCTTCCTCAGCACACCAGCCTTTGATTGAAAATAGAATTGTCTATAAAGTTAGTCTGTTTATACTGCAGCCAGTAAGTGTCTTTTTGGCAGGTAATCAAGTAGCGAGCCCCTTATAGACAAGACAATAACACAATCCCCCTACTCCACCCGCCCTTCCTCCACCACCCTCCCATATACCCCCACACTACTCACACACTTGCCGGGCGTGATGAAACACGGTGGGAGGCAATCATGTTAATCGGGTTACGACGGCCTGCTGCTGTAGTCAGCTGGGGAGCGGCACGTCTCTGGGTGAGCGCGGGTCGTGAGCTGCTCGCCGCCCCACTCGAGCTGCTAGCCGCCCACTCGAGCTGCTCAGATATGCTCACTGCCCCACCTGAGCTGCTCACGAGCTGCTCGCCCCCTGTCCGACACCTCCACGCGCTGAGGGCCTCACCCATCCGCCCTTTGAAAACTACTGAGGATGGCCACTGATCGTGCCAGACTCGTGTTAAACAGTTGAGCATTTATGCAGGCATACAGTGTCTGTGAAATGTTTTAAGTCTATATGCAGCATCGCCAAATTGCAGCCACCCTGGCATGTTAGAAAACATACTGATGAAGCCAATTTCTGTATTGTCTATGTCAATTGGAGAAGTCCATATTTTCCCTATGTTATTTCCAATACTAAACCTCATACTAACAAATGCGATAAGAAGGGACTTCATCCAGAATTGTTTGATTAGGAAGCCGGTGAACTTCCTGTCAACATCGCAATTATTCAGCGAAACAGATTTTCACAGGGTTATATTACAACAAAGGTGATCAATTAGGAAGAGAAAATGAGATACGAATTAAAATTGAGTGCAATTGGGTCTGCCGTCACACAACACTATTTGATTAATTATCTAGGCTATAACATGAACAAACATTCTTTTCTGGTCATAATATGGCCCGCACAAGAGTTTTATTAAATGAACAAACATTCTTAATTTGTATCGTCTTACATCTTAAAATTACGAAAGGTCATACAGGTATAACTATTGTTAAATGGAAAGATGTTGAATTGTGAAAATGTAAGAAAAGAGTCAAGAATTGCTAGTTACAAGTGGTAAGATACAGTTGTTTCAGGAATGAAAGATTAAGGATACAGAATGTGGAAGGACTTATAATGAAGCACGTCAGCCTGTCATTATACCAAGAGGAAGTTTTCTGATAAAAACCTTACAAGACTTTGCCATTTGAAGTCCTACACACCAGGAAAAAGTGCACCGTCAGCTGGATGCAAATGTCATCATACCGACAAGCATATCGATCTGAGGAACGAATGCCAGCATGTGAAAAAAGAGGTAATATCTTTCAAGATAGCAATGTGAGGAAGGAACGATTACCTCTAGAATTATGCATTACTAAACCAACACTCCAAGGAACTTGCGCAAACAGACTGCTTTAAGAGGGAATTCAGGGACAAACAGGAAGCTGAGGATAGGAAGACGTATACTTTGGCTATTCTTTGAAACCGCTATTAGGATGGTTAAAATTGCGCCTTTAGAGGCCATGATTTAAGTCACAGAAAGAAAAATATAATTTATAGAGTTGAAAATTGCTAGTGGCGGTGTATGTTTTATATGATACAAAGTCATTCATTCTATAGATTCCACATGCTAGCATAATGCTTATGTAGGCATACAGGTCAAAATAACTTAATAAACACAAAAAAAGGCATGTATGTCAGAAAAAGACTTAGGGGAGTAGAGGTCTAATATACAGAAGCTGGGATTCTGTAGGGTACAAAAACAGAAGACAGTACCTGCTCACAACAAAGGGAGGCGAGCTACTCGTGGCTTATTCTGAGAGTAGTACAGTGAGCTGCTCCTTGGCTCCCCCCAGACCTAGGTACCCTCTCAGGGACATGGATACTCTCCTGTTGTGGACCAAGTGGTGTCGTGTTTCCAGGTCCCACATAGTAGGCTGTTTAGGATGCCAAGTACCAAGGGTCTGTGTGCCCTACAACAACGGGGGCGTACACTGGCAAACGTTTTAGGGGTTAGGTAAAGGCATAGTTTTTCATGCGTTTCTGTAGCATAAGTATATAGGGGTATTAAGGTTCCTTTTCCTTACATGTGCATTTTACTCTTACCCTTATGATTTACCGTCACCAACTGCAATGTATACCACGTCTTTCTAACGAACTGTTTGGTCCAAATAATATTATTTTGCACCCATCACTGTTAGGTTGCCAGAAATCCATTGCATTATGTATAGAAAAAAATCATATTATAAATCTCATAATTGAAATAGAGATTGCATTTTAAAATCGTATAGGCCTATGACGTTAATACTAGTGATGAAATTGGTCATGAAATGGAAGATAATGAGAGCCATTAAGGCAATTATGGAATTGTTTCATATAAAAAAGTGTTTTTCATGTTGTATCAAGTCATCTTTTAGATACTTGGTTTGTATTTAAAACCTTTCCTTGTTGTTGGGGAGATAGTAAAGAGCATCATTGAAATCAAATCATTTTATGGTTTCTTCGGTTAGAATTCGGTTGAAAAGACCTGTAGGGGGCGGATATCACTGTCCTGATAAAGGAAACAGCCCCTTGTCCTAAAATGTCCCATACTTGATTTCATATAACGAGCACCGAACCTGTGTATATATATTGATTCCAAAAATATAATATATACCCCACTCACTTTTTCTGCATCCTAATAATGTACATAACAAAGTGCCTTTTATACGTGTCTAACTAGATTCTTTTATAAGAAATTGTCACTCTATTTTCAATTCTATTTAAATTGTGTTTCAATTAAAGCTTTCCAAAACTCTGTCTTGACTATGCATTGTAGCACGGAACAAGAGAAAAACTCAGACTACGGAGCGAATAGATCTAGTTCTGTGATAACATCATTTCGGTACGAAGCCTAAGATGTGTAAAGGTCATTACATTTCCTAGATTATACAAGACTACAGGAAGCCTTATGTTACAAACGTCGTCCGGACAATCAGAAGCACAGAGCTTTTTAGGTCGGCTACATTACGCTGCTGATGTATAGGACAGAAAAGAAAACGTTCCATATGCAACTGCAGGGATGTCATTATGGACTGTTTAATGAGAATCGTGGCATTGTTAATTTTGAATACGTGTTATGAATCTTAATAACAGTGTGGACCCTTCAGTGAATATGTGACATTCTCTGCAAGGATGTCCTGAAACACTGAAATGAGAAGAGGTCCTGGTTTTTATTTTTATTTTTTTAATTATATCAATGCCCTACAGAATTTTACAGAGTTTACAGTAATTTGAACTCAAAAAGTTTATATAAATATATATAATAGAGATGTCAAAAGTTGTTTTGGAAAACCACTACATTGTTTCTTCTTCTAAGGGATTCAGAACGTTCTAACAAGCAATGTAGGTTAAAAGGCTTTATATCCAGTTTACATTGCACAAACTTGTGACCTATTGTAAATGAAGCATTGACCAAACTAATGAGGCAATTGGGTCCTGATTGCAGTATATTTTGCTAAAATTGACTGTACCAGTTGCACCTTTAACTAATATTTTGATATTTGAGTATAGGTACTTGGGTTTTGCCTCATGATAGCTGCATTAATGTCAACTATGAAAATGAAATCCGAAAGCACAAATAAATACCATGAGTCCGCATAAGAATGAAAGAAAGAACTACTGCTCCGACGCCTGTCCTGTCGAACAAGCTTGCACAATGAAAAACACGTGTTTTATTCCCAAGATTTGAATACGAGACGGCAGACCCGATTCCCACTGTGAGGTCTCGGCCTCAAAGGTCCCTGGGGCCTCTGCTGACCAAGTAAAGGGTTGGTTTGAGCATCTGAAAGTAGGTTTTCGGCCCTCTAAAGACCTCCAGCAAAGAGAGTCCTCTTAGTAGGTAGATCTGTGATGTAGGGGGACAAATGTAGGCGGGTCACCATGGTCAGATCAGCTGATGGAAGTACAGACTACAATGTTTAATGTGCAGGTCCCATAGATGTGCCAATCCATTCCATGTGTTTAAAGGCTAGCAGTAGAGAAGGCATTTCAATTATTTTATAGTATAAAATGTTAGATATTTCATCTCGGTCTCATTTGAAAACAATCCATTGTTATTTCTTTATAGCTTAGAAAACATTGATAAATGTTTCCCTGGGAATTTTTGCTAGGGACAGATGACCTTGACAATATTTGACAATATTTCCTATTGACAAAGTTTCCCACGAGTTGGGTCCATACATATAAACATATATAGAACGGACACATAAAACAGCCATGCAAATGGTTGTTACCTTTAACGTGTGTTTAACTGAATTGACCCTAGTTTCATTAACTTACATCCCTATTGACCATAGAAAGGTAAAACGGTAACGGTATGAAAATAAGTTAAACCTGCTGTCATTGTAGGCCACTATTCGTGACTTATTGGGCAAGGGTAGGTTCAATTACAGCAAAGGAAACCAATTCATCTACCTAGTGATTATTTATAGGGGTCAGGGCAGTATCCCTGTCTTTGTGATTATGTTGTATACGTCAGATGGAGATTTATAGTAGCTAAACTCGGGATATCTGCATTCGAGGAAATGAACGGTGTTTTAGAGGGTTTAGTACTTAGCAACTTTTATTTGCTCACATAGTAAGTTGGTTCAATAATTTGAGACCGCTCTTGAAAATGGTTAATTGTTTCATCTAAAAGCAACCTCTAGTACAAGATTTCATAAACTGATGTTTGTTATAAAATTATACCAGTTTACTCTTTGAATAGGAAGTTAAATAAATCAGAATAGAAACGCTTGCTCCATAAGTATATGTGGGTTTTACCGCAACAACAATTAAACCCTCCATTTGCACGGCAGTTAATCTTATCCTATCACCCAGGCCGCAAATGCTACCACGTTGGATTTTTGTACATGTAATAAAACCCTGAGAGGTAATTAGCTCAACAGATCGCACTTTCATATGATTGACAATAGCTTTACCTCGATGTTCAATGCAGGTCTTGCAATTTAAAGTATTGCCAAACAGCATTATATTTTCCTGTTTAAACTGAATAGAAGGGGATGTAGTCTGTACTATGAGATATTTTTAATCATTTGAGTTTACAGAAGAAGGCTGTATTTCAGTTTGTGAACCTAATGTCTAAGTCGAATTCTATCTCTTCGTTATCAAAGCTATCTATGGATCATCCATTTAATTCTGTTATGTTCCTAGGGGCCCGAAAGGAAGCTAGAAATCTTTGCTTTTAATTCCTTGTTGTATGTGATTGACACCGTTCTAATTTAGATAATGGCACAGAATTCTCTCTGAAGTAAGTTGCATGCAGTCGGGAAAATCATCACAATTCGTTTGAATAAACCAAAGTAATTTTCCTACTGCATTTGCTTATTTCATTCGGAATAGGCAGTGCATAGATCCATGAACATTTCTCTCTAAATACATTACGGTATGCTACCCTTTTACACAGTATTTTGTCCGAATAGATTATTACTGCGAGGACTTAATAAAAAAAAAGAGACCATTAAGTGCTGGCATCGCATTCAAAGTTAAGTGTACTGAGCATAAGTACCTGGCTTAGGCGAGATAGCCGCTTGCCAAGTTGTTGTAGGTTATTAAATATTTATAATGTCAACTCTTTCCTCCTAGAGCTTATACTGCTGTCAGCAGTCCTGAGAGGTTTGGAAAGGGCCTTACCCCAGTGTTCACATGCTTCAATAAATCCTCTTCTATATTTGCTTTTAAGAAAATGTGAGATGAAACTCATGGTCGGTTTAATGACTTCTGTATGAACATGCCGCGGGGATTTCCACACAGACGACTAGCGCGAAGTCAAAGATCAGCCTCACAGGGGATTAGGGCTAAAGTGTTTAAAACTTTTTAATCCAAGGCAGTTTGATTCTATAGATTAAAGTCACATTATGCGGGCTTTAAGCAAAATTAATGAAAGAAATAGACAACCACGTTGACCTGAACGGTGAAGGAAACTGAAAGATTCACTGCCTCTGCTCAGACTTTCACATTAAGACTAGGACCAAATAGCAGTTTCCTCTAAACATAATGCTTTAATCTACCCCAACGAGCATGAATCATTAATCCTATTGTTCCTTTCGTCTTGGCTTATTTCACAAACAACCTGACCTATGGATTTCACTGCTGAGGTTAGAAATCAATAGAACGAAGTCCATGCGTGTGGTATTCTTCACGAGAAGCACGTGAAATGAAATCCCAACAGGAACTCTGTGCATGTTGCAGAAAATGATCAGAAACATTGTTTTGAAGATCTTGAAAAAGCCAAAACCTGGCCTTACCAACAACCCATGCATTCATTCAATGCGTTGTTGTAAAGGCCTCAGCCTAATACTTAAATTCCTATCTCAGGTGCCAGGATTAGATGCATACGTATATATGGTTTTGACGAGCTACTTGATAGAGTTAGTCAAAAGACAAATGGGTCGGGATGAGTAGTTATTATTCTTCTTACTAGTCTTTTGCACTGATTTAACATAAACGGATTGTATAACTGTAAATTCAAGTATAAGATGACAGGTGTTTTGGAGAAGCTACTATTGAACAGGGCCTTTTAGACTTCAGGTAGCCAACCTTCACCTGATTGATCTCCGCAGATCTCTTTAGTTAATACCCGTGCATGTTTCAGCAGCACCCTGGTGTATTAAACACCGTGGCGTCGACAAGGTGTACATTCAAAGGCTAGCCTGAGAACCTGCGCACTGCCGCTGGACATGGTACTTGACGGTATATTGGGGCTTAATAGTGGTATTAACATATTGACTCTGCTAGAAAGAGAGTAAGGTATCACATCAAAGTTTATCTTCTCTATTGGCAGGCACTGTAGCAACAGGAGCATACAATGAGGAATGTATGCGATGTCGATTAGATTGGGAGTAGGAGCTCCTAAGTAAAGAATTATTGCCCCAAGAGACCTTCAGGAGAGGAATTCAAACGTTTAAAATGTGAGCTGTTTATTATATAGCAAAAATTAACATTCTACCTTAGCCCAAAAAGGTTCAGCACATTTCATATTTCAAATGAGACCGACTCTACATTGCCATAAATTGCCATATTTCAATTGATTTCAGCAATAAACTAACGTTCTACACTTTAGAGAATAAGTATTATCTAATAATGTGTGTATGTATGATTAAATATCTATATTCCAACTAAAGTTCAGAGTACAATTAGGTAGCTCCGTACTGCATATTACTTATTCATATTTGAGTCTACAATTAGAGTAATCATAAACGAAGGCATTTGATATTATTAGGTTAATTAAACTTTGCCCTTGAACAGCATCTTCCAAGAGTTACCTAGTTACCCCGTCTCATTATTAACTATGATGAGCTGAGTCTAAATTCATTTAGACAAGGAGGGAACCACGAGAAATAGCTTAGAAATCACCTGCTATACAAAGGTTGGGTAAAGAGTTCCCTGCCACCTGTCTCAGCAACAGGTGGTTGATGTACCCTTTTAGTGGCTGGAGTAGCTAAGATCTAGTTACTTTCTATATAGCAATTCGGGGAAAACCTTTTCCCTTGAAATCCTAAAAGGTCCATTAATTTTACTCTGTCATCTTTCATTTCCTTAGGATTTTAAGAAAATACCATAGTGTGAATTAAGAATGTCACAGGAAATGGGAAGTGGCAATGACAATTTTCATCCAGGTGTCTGAAAAGTTTTAATTAAGCAAAAGTACCCCCATAACTTCCATTACATTTATAATTACAGTATCTAGTTTTCTGATAATTCTCGTTATTTACTAGTTACCTTGGTTGGTTGGTCGAAAGTGGGCTTTTGATTGGTCTGTCAAGGGAAGTGTCAAACTACTTAGGTTGTTTACCCAAGCTATTGGTTCTCTGGCAAGTAGTTATACACGAGGGAAGGGGCACAGCAATATGTTTGTATCTTGTCTCGTTACCTCGACTAATGGTAAGCAAGTGACCAAAATACATATTTCTAGGTTAAGTACCTCGTTATATGCATTCACAGTCACAGTCAGGGATGTGTGAGTATATGATGTCCAGATGTGGACCTTCTCGGGATTCGTTCAGCCTATTTATGTTAGGAAAAATACAAACAGTTATACATACTCAAACGTGTAAGTGTTACGTGTATCTATATCCCCCTCGGTGACAGGACAACTACCCCTGGGACAACTACCCCTGGGACAACTACCCCTGGGACAACTACCCTGGGGACAACTACCCCCTAGGACAACTACCCCTTAGGACTATTACCCCCTAGGACTATTACCCCCATAGGACAACTACCCCTGGGACAACTACCCCTTAGGACAACTACCCCTTAGGACAACTACCCCTACGGGTAGGACAACTACCCCCATAGGACAACCACCCCTATAGGACAACTACCCCTTTAGATAGGACAACTACCCCTATATATAAGACCATTATCCATTTAGGACAATTACCCCTACAGATAGGACAACTACCCCTATGATAGGACAACTACCCCCCTTGATAGGACAACTACCCCCATAGGTAGGACAACTACCCCTCTTGATAGGACAACTACCCCCATAGGTAGGACAACTACCCCCTTTGATAGGACAACTACCCCCCTTGATAGGACAACTACCCCTATTGGTAGGACAACTACCCCCTTTGATAGGACAATTACCCCCTTTATTAGGACAACTACCCCCCTTGATATAACAACTACACCCATTGGTAGGCCTACCTCTCCTTTGCCCTGCCCTGAACACCAAGGGCAGGTCCTACCAATGGGGGTAGTTGTCCTACCAATGGGGGTAGTTGTCCTATCAAAGGGGGTAGTGGTCCTACCTATGGGGGTAGTTGTCCTATCAAGGGGGGTAGTTGTTCTAAAGGGGTAATTGTCCTACATATAGGGGTAATTGTCCTATCTAGAGGGGTAGTTGTCCTAAGGGGTAGTTGTCCTACCTATAGGGGTAATTGTCCTAAGGGGTAATTGTCCTAAGGGGTAGTTGTCCCAGGGGTAGTTGTCCTATGGGGGTAATAGTCCTAGTGGGTAATAGTCCTAGTGGGTAATAGTCCTAGGGGTAGTTGTCCCAGGGGTAGTTGTCCCAGGGGTAGTTGTCCCAGGGGTAGTTGTCCCAGGGGTAGTTGTCCTAGAATCATATCCCTCTCATTTAGCTGTTTAGTTTCATATCATTCCTTCCCACTTTTACCTATCACTCCATTTTTTTCACATGTTGTGTTTAAAAATATCATTTTATTCCCTGTGTGCCTCACTTCAGTCGAATTGATCGGCATCCTTTTATCTCATTGCTTTAGAAGAATTCTTTAATGATTTTTTTAAACCATTGGCTGTCTCAAAAAGCAGATACAATTGGAGCATTTCAAGACAAGGCCAATACGTTTAGCTCACCATCAACCAGCACAAGGTAGTCGATGTTTGTAACTTGATTGATGGTTTATTAACCCGGTAAGGTTACTTAGATTGTTTCTTTAGCGCTGCCATTCTACACACAAGTGGCGAAGATAAACGAGAACCTCGCTTGCACATTGTTGACACGCGCCGTTGCCATGTCAACAGTCTGTTACCATGGTAATCCTGCCCTATTCTTCCCCCAGACCATGGCTCTGGGGTCTTGGTACTGTTCCCACCTAACGTCCTGTAGAACAACCAATTCACGGCCGTTCTTTTTATGTTTACACCAAGTATGGAAACAGCATACAAGACAGAAGACTATGTTGTATGAGCTGCTGTACACAATGCAACAAGCATTGCCTGGACGTTATGAAAAACGAGTAAACTGACGCCCTTTCAAGATATAGCGATGATGTTACTATTCTTTCCCGTCCCTTCTTATGTTACATATTACATCAAGGTGACATTTTGTCACTTTCCCGTCATTTCTATGGTCATTTCTTATTAAAGAAACCACTTTTGACATCTATCCGTCTCTATATCGGCCGCTTCTGCACGTATCAGACCTCAACCTTAAAAATGAAGGAAATTTGTCCCTTGCTTGTTTGAAGAAAGGTTTGAATGAAGGAAAAAAGGGAACATGAGGATGTGAGTACCCAAAATATATATCTTTACTCACTTTTTTCATGTGCCAACACTACACCATAATAGAATGATACATACAGCTCCCTATTGGTCCATTATCCAGTACACAAGAGTCATTTGCCGCTCCAATTGCAGTGCTTTATTCCACTTGGCAACGATCTGGGTAGAAGAGAATGGTAATTCATGGCGGCAAGCAATTGCCCACAACAAGTTATATTGGTAGTGTCAGGCTGGGTGTGAGCTTGTTGGTAAAAGATAGCTTTAATCTACAACCACACCCGGCGCTGACGGGGGAGGCGTGATAAGAGGATAATGGATGGATTGTCGGCCTATATTATGAGAGGTGTCCCCTAACATAGTTACCCTACTTCTTCTAAAATGGTATTCTTTCGCATGTTGCTGCCTACATACTGAACATTCTTCAGGTCTTACCAAGAACCAGCGGCATGGGTCATAACCAACCTGTCCATCTGTCTGCTGTTTTGCTAAACTGCTTTCAAAAGGACCTGTGGGAACCAGCAAATTGGGTCATGACCCCATTTCTTAGTTCCAGACTCATCCTCCATGGTGTAGTGGTTAAGACCCTCACCTCCAAATCCAAAGGTTGTGGATTCGAATCCTGGCGAAGCCACTTGTTAGTGTATAAAGGTTCACCAGGGGGGTACAGCGGCTATCAGTAACTGAGACTAGCCAATGCACCATCTATTTTGATTCAGGCATGATATACATTAATAGCTCAACAGAACGATTGAGCAAAATGCTTGACTCGTTATTCAATATTTGTGACATGTCTGTGAATAGACACCATGTCCCATTAGCTCTATACTGCTTCTTCTTATTGAATATTCAAACTAGTAGGGATGCCCAATTCTGGTCGCTTTAATTTTGAATTACTGTCAATGAGATGAAACCGTTCAAAGGTAATTAATTAAGAATTACTTCCTGTGAACTCTCTTTTCAACCTGTATCTAACAGTTACTTTTCGTGGCCCAAAGTTGATCGCCCTGACAACCTTTACAGCAGACTTAAACTTATTCTGATTAAATAATTCAAAATAGGATAAATATGAGCATTGGCCAGAAGCATTTGAGACGTTGCACATTGGGGGTTCCGATGTCCTATCTATATATTCGCTTGACACTGTAGAGTTTGCACGGGAGAGAGAGACGATCCGAAAGGGTAAGATGATGAGGGATGTAACGCGGCTCAGGCCAGGTATCTGCTTACTACTCTATCGGTTTTCTTCTGGCTTGTTCACTGTGCAGCTTTGTCCCGTCAAGAGTGACAGGCATGGGAATACAGGTTGCACTGTGCAATGTTTCACATCTATTTTTTCACCAGATAGGTCATATTTTATAATGTTTATCAGTGTCGCAACCATATTCATTCAGACTTCACCTCCGATAAAGATATCATCCGTTATTAGAACTTCCTGTCGTGCCTCAATCAAACTTTCAAATGACATGATGTATGCGCTAATATTTTCTAGTAACAATGCATTCATCAGGGGCGGATCCAGGTGGGGGGGGGGGGGGGGGGGTCCAGGGGTCCTGACCCCCCCCCCCCTTTTTTTTTTTTTGGGGGGGGGGGGGGGGGGGGCTTAACTACAAAAAGAGGGGAAAATGACACACGCGTATGCGCAAATGCACACCGTCTTAGTACATAGTCTTTATACTGACCCCCCCCCCCCTTTCGAAAATCCTGTATCCGCCCCTGTTGATATCTATAGAATAGATATTACGGTGGACCTTTCTGACCTTTGGCGCCTGCCACGTGGAACGTAGCTGTTTATATGAAACCCATGTCACAGTATTAAATTTTGTTTGTTGGCAGAGTTTAATGCTAGTAAATTGTCATGAAACTTCTGGTGAAATTGATGATAAATATCATATCGACTTTTGAATGTACGACATTAATTCTATTGGACCAAATAATATGTTGCCTACATGTGCACTGCCAAGGCTATTTGACTTTATAACCAATAGCTTATGAAAGGTTACTGCAGTCAGTTCTGTGGACGTTGATGTCCCTAAGCACGGGGTGCTGTACTTCTGCACACAACTGGAGGTAGGTAATCGTGAGCTGTAAAGGTGTCCTCACCGAGCTGATGACTACCAGGCGACTCCCAGCACCTATCTAGGCCTGACCTGACTGGGGTCGGCCTCTGTAACCTGCAGGCCACGCCCCTTCACCTAGGGCCCCATTCTCACCCCACCACTCACCCCACCCACAGCCGCCACCTCCAGGTGCGACTTAAAAAAGTAACCACCACCATCATCATTCTCTGAGCGGCGCTCCGTCTCCCCTACTTGTTTATACTGATGGTCGGGTTTAGCTTACGGTGCCAATATGCCATAACAGAGTCCCATCCACCGCAGCCCCCTCTTGCGGTGACCTTGTCGCATCGCCCTTAGGGTCACTGGGACGCTAGACGAGCTATTTCCGTCGACCCACTTCCTGTTTTAGTCGCCACCTGGTGGAGGAAGTGTAAATTGAAGCTGATAAGTGCATGGTTGCCGTTCCAAGCATGGGGACTTATCATGAGTGGCGGATAATAGCGATAGGCTTTGCCTTGGTTATATGGATTCTGCCTTAGAGGTGAATAAAGTATGACTTGTCAGCTGCCATTCATTGTCATGCCTATATTGTAATAGGGATTGCTTATTTCTCTGTACCGGGGCCCATGGGGGATTGCCAGCTGTATGTAGGATACACCGAGGGTCATACGTATACGTTATGACATTATGGGGATAGGAAAGTCCTCACCCTCTTATTGGATCACCCAGTAAAGTTAACAAATGGTAGGCGTATACATATGTATGCAATTTTGATACCATAATATCATTGAAAACAAGATTAGTATGGTGGATTGTATAGCCGAAGGCATGACTGACGA
Source organism: Lepidonotus clava (assembly GCA_936440205.1). Classification (NCBI taxonomy): domain Eukaryota; kingdom Metazoa; phylum Annelida; class Polychaeta; order Phyllodocida; family Polynoidae; genus Lepidonotus; species Lepidonotus clava. The sequence continues at coordinate 29,476,965 of OW387140.1, forward strand.
TTATATGTCTCCAACCGTAAGTTAGAATGCAGAAAGTTACTGCTCATATACCTGTTAGTTCTTTTTATTTGCACATGCCTCCCATAGATCTGTGTAGTTCTTTGTATCGACGTACGGGACCTCCGCAATATCATTCCAGCAACAATTGCATTACTCATTCAAGCCATGGACTGTTGGTATTATTTGGATAATGCAGGATATTATAATACAATAGTTAAGCCCATATCATTACACAAATTAATATGCCAGTTCACCATATTACCCCATGTCTAAGACAATTCGTTAAATATCACTATGGTACTTTATTCATACGCTGATTATTATTGCGGTAATTTTGCCCTAGAACAATAGCCCACAACCTCCTCATTCTGTAGTCTTGTAACCCTATACAGCTTCATAGAAATGGTCGCATTATGCAGTACTTAGAGCGGAAGCACCCCAGACGTTCCTTAATCTGCAACACTTAATGGTGGTTGACCTTGACCATGAACCGTACAGACATTTTATGACCGATTTTTTCCCCTCCAAGCTTTATTGTCTAAGCAGTTTTTGAGCGTTAGCTATTCATGTTGTCTATAGGCCCTAATTCCTTTGGATTAAATGTGACACACAATCTGTGCATTTACGTTGGGATAAACTCATGATTATCTTAATAACTATTTTGGATAAAACGGTTTTTAGAATAAGGTCTTACTTTGTAATAATATAGGATAATACTGTTGTGCCTTAGAGAGATAAGGCATTATTGGTATACCACAAATGGGAATAGCTAACCTATTCATTGAAAGAGAGTAACAACAATAGCTTACCTTTTCATTGGCAGAGAGCTACAGCTTACCTGAGTTCTTCGGTTAATCTTTTCTTATCATGACTTCGACTTTTTTCCCTCCCTCTTTCCATCCTCTAACAAAGAAGTTGCGCCGGCAGGCATGGGAAAAATAAGAATAGCACTTAAATAAAAGACACAATTCTTTGGTATATCAATACAACTTTATCAGACCCAGTAGGGTGTCCGATGACAAACTAAAAAAGTTATTACAATTCATTTCAGTGGTTTAGGATCCTACTATAATTGACTCTTACCGTTATGCAGGTATATATTCCCCCAAAGCAGGATGATACTATAATATTAGTTATGGATGGGAGCTGGAGGAGAGGGTTAAGCATTTATTGATTGACTTGCACCTGGCAGGAAAGGTAGATTAGGCAGTGAACCGACCTTCAGAGGCCAGACCGTCAAGTGGCTCTATATGATTACACCCGTACTTAAGGGGCGCCAGGTAAACGTGGTCCCCGCGAACCTTTCAACTTCTTAAAATTTAGTCACCATCTTCCTCTTATTCTTAGATATGGAGAAATGTTGCTGTTTTGGAGGGGGGGTAACAAATTATCACATTTGTTAAAGAAACTTTATTTTCAAACGATTATGAAGAGTAATAATTCTTGACCACCAAATTGGTGTATTTACCTTATTGACCCTTTATTTATCAGAGTAAATGTGCTATTGTTATTTTCCCGGAAATCTCTTAAGACAGTAGTTTACATTTAATTGTTAAAAGATATAGAGCATAAATGTGGCGGTAAAAACCGGTAATGTGACTTTGAAACCACTTTGCCTGCCAACCTAAGAATCCAAAGGTTATATCTAGATGTTTTCCCGAATCCTGTGTCGATTACAAAACCCGGCAATGACATACAAGATGCAAATAGTTAATTGAAGAATATGGCGCAGGAGGCGTAACTGTTGAGTCAGGTTGCACTTGATTGTGCCACTATACCTGAGTCATTGCGTCCTAATAAAGCCAGACCCGTTCAATGACCTGCAGGCTTGCCAAAACTACAATGGTTTATATCAGAGCCCGTTTTTTTCTCAACGATATTCAGTAGGTGATTTTGATTTCCTCTGACAAAATAATCAACAAATCTGTATGATCTGAACTTACCATTATTGACAATCACGGCAATGTAAATCATCTTGCTATTTGACTGATTTTAGTTGCAGTACAACCATTACGTTCTCTGATATGATAGTTACTATATCGTATTAACCGTAAATATTGAAGTTGGTGCATTCAATCAGAATGAATGCAAAGAGAATCGGAAAATTTGAAAACTTTCATTTACCATCCTGCTAAAAAAACCTGTGATACACTTTGTAGTTCGTTGTTTGCCAGGAGTAGAGGGTGCGTTACTCTTCATTCACATCATCAAGGGTAAAAAAAAGGCCAAAACACGTAACTACGAGCATTGATGAATCATTGAGCAACTCGCCAGGCCGCCGCGAGCAGCTCACAGCTTAATGGGGCCAATCGTCGCCCTCGGCTTCAACATCGGACAAGGAGCGAAAGCCCGTTCCGCAACCCGACGCAACCTCTATCCTTTGGTCACCATGTATGCTATCAGTTCTAACAGTTTGGAAAATGGGGATAGGGGTGTTGGTTGGGTCATTGTTTTTGTTGGAACAGCTACTACATCATTTTGCATGGTTTTTAAGAGATGTGAATAATTATAGTGTCTCCTTATTTTATCCTTTAAAAGAACAAGGTGGCACCACAGAAGGAAGAGCATATACATGTAAATGAGAGGACGACAGAATTATATGTTGCTTTTCGGCATTTCTCATTTTTGGTCTTCAGAGTTTCTCATTCCTTTGATTTAGTACAGGTTTGCATAACAGCAGTAACAAAAGGTGGTGTCAATGGGATATGGCAGATTGTCTGAACCCAATAAATGGGAAGAAGGATGAAAAGGAAAAAGTAGGGAAAAAAGGAAAAGGGGAAACAGTGAAATGGGAAAAAGCTTTTCGACAATCCATACCCTCTTCCTAAGGACCTTGTCCGCTCCACCCCTCGGGGTCAGGGTTACTCCGACCAACAGCCTTTTCCCTCTTACTTTCGTGAAATTAAGCAATCAGCTTTTTTCTTTACCAGTAAAATGGCATTATTTGGGTCAAAACATTACAAAAAAGACAATGGCCACTCCATAACCTCATCATCAATGCCAAATTAACAAAATATATGCCTAATAATTCGGTCTTGCTTGACCTCCTGGGCCACTGCACATTGGTTGACTTTCTAATTCACCTTAGGAAACAGCAATTCAACCGTTTTCTTTAGTGGAAATAGGATTACCTCTAGGGCGAGTGACATATTATGAAGGCAAAGATGTTTACAAAACATAGGTACATTATGGCCCACTTTGAGAGGGGTGAGTGACTTTGGCGGGCGAGGGTTCGATGCAGTCAGGAGCAGACGACTTTCGGCATTGTTCGCGCCATCAATTGGGGGTCAATGGGTGTATCCGTGGCGTGTTTCGGCAGCTTAAAATACCTTCTAGCATAAGTAAAGTAAAAATGGCGGTATGGAAATCAATAGAAAAACATTCCCCACTCATGTTCTTTGATAAAACTAAAACATTTTATCTGATGCACTGTGGGTCAAAAACATTATTTTTTGCTTTGGTCTCAAACATATCACCAGGTCTATTTATAGGGTACTTCATTTCCTGTTGGACTCAATGAATCTTGGAAGCACACACAAACCATTGAATAGCAATTAGATGCCATACATCCAGGAAGCAAGACCAACCTAAATATGTATAGACACTATATATATAGACGTTCATCAAAGAGTGCATTACGGTATTGGGTGACGCATATACGTATTGTGAAATAAATCCATTAATATACATCTGCGTATAATAAGATATACGGAGTAGTTAGTTAGACAAGGAATGGTATTCCCAATGTGCTTCTAAGTCATAAAGGTAATGGCTCTCAAGAGTGCATTCTTTGACTCACATACACGATCAAATAAAACATTCCTTATAACAGATTTACCTGTTCTCGAGTACTACTGATGACAAATACGGCCTTATAAAACAGGAATGAATGTGCTACAACCAGTTGAATAACAATTGGCGCAGAGTAGTATGTGGTTAAGGGTTTATCAGATAACGTTACATGGACCACAGATGTGGATATTTGTCATGCAAAGTCTGTAGTCTGATGGTCAAGCTTTCATAGTAAGCGGGTGAGTAGAGTTCTCGAATGGAAGAAATGTAACCGTGCAGTAAAAGTTCTAGCTTGGCACAGTCTGTATAGAATTCTCATACAAAAAGGGCTAAGTCTAATTGGTATAGGTACCGTTGTAAAACCAGACGCCAAGATCCCGCCAGGAAACGGACTAGAGCGTGATCTCGCGTGACTAAAAGCTGATTGGCTGATTGGTTACACATGATATCTTTGATTTGTAACCAAGGGCACGAACTGATTGCTCAGCGGGACATTGTAAAGTGGGAAATACAGAGTGCATTATCGCATATGAATTTATTGAAATAATTTCTTTTTACTCATGGCAATCCGTAAGTTATAAAATGTATTCGAGGGTACGAAAGAGATGTTTTCAATAAAAAGAAAAATAGAGAGGATGTTTGTGTATTAAGTTCTGATAGCACTATTTCCCTGTATTTTCCTGTGTACCATTATTTTAGTTAGTGTGCTACTGTGTGATCACCTTATTGCTCTGCTCCTGTTCGACACGAGAAGAGGGTCGAGAATTTCTTTTGAGATAATATTATGGCCTGTCCACAAATCATGTACGAAAGAATTTTATTCCCATGAATTTCTGCTGTTATGATACTCCATGCAGTGGCATGATATTAATACAAATGGTTGATATTGGTTTGAAAATGGGGCATGGACAAAAGAGATAGAGGGACAGAAAACAAGGGTAGAAAATCACTCAGATCACAAACGGCCCAGGCAGTACTCTAGTTCTTGTGGGGAGCCACTGATTGAGTATGGGTCTCAGGAGTAACCTGTCTGGCTGCAGCAGACATGAGGGGGCAGACTGATGCAAGCTTTGGAGTGTGTCTGTGTTGAAGTGATTTAGATTGCTCTGCAGCTCTGCCCTGTTCTTGAAGGGAGACTTAGATTACCTCATTTAATGGGAGACTTAGAAACTAACCCCAAATGTTATGTAAAGATGCTCCTCCAGGTGGTTCTACCGATTAGACGATATGATAAACCACAGAAAAAAGAAACTTGAATTGAGCAATTGGTACCTTTGCAATATGCTAACCTGTGGTCAATAATTTATACAATGTCCACTAGCCACTTTCACTTTTTGACTTTCTATGACAAGATCATAGCCGTGTCGATCTGCCAACCGTTAAATCATAATCTCCATATGTTGCATTTTTGTCCATGGCCGTGCAATTCATTAACACTTACCTGGAGCATGCACGGCCAGAACAGGCAAGCAAACTTTTGTTTATATTTTTTTATTGGTTCCACATCTTATATACACAAGATCTTCCTGCGGATATAAATAATACAAGTATTGTATTGAAGAAAAGTATATATATATATATATATATAATATATATATATTGGCATAAAGCATTCAATTAAAAACACTGAAAAACATGTACTTACGTGAAGATCGGATTAATAAAAAAAAAAAAGAAATAAAAAAGAAATAAAAAAAAGGTAAATCTTGGATGACCATTCGGATTCCACCTAATGTACTTCATCACGAATTGCAATTAGGACATAAATTGCCGATTTCTGTTGTATAATCAGATAATGTCAATTTTTGTGAAATATTGAATGTCAATAATATGATAAACATTAGGATAATTGATAATAACATTTTTAAAGAGTAGCAGGCACCGTGAATTACTTTCAATGACAGTCACTAGCTCAAGCTAACCACAGTATGCACATTGGAAGAAGAAATCTTAAATATAGCTTATGAAAAGAACCCATTCCTCCTTGAACAGAAAACTAGATTACCAGAGGAAGGGTAAGTAACACACGTTATAGGTATACATACGGATTTGATATCACTGAATTTAATAAATTTTCCCGATTGAAGTATATTTATATAAAAGGTTATTATGTATCCATGCAAACAGTAAGTAAAGATGGACTAATTCATAAACGAACTTGTGTTTAAACTTGTTTAAACTAATTCTTAAACGAACTTGTTTTTAAACTCGTTAATCTCAGAGAAGGACTGTTTTTACATGCTGCCTTAACTAAATTGTAAGCCTACTTTACTTAGAAGTAGTATCAGTCTTTGACTCAACATACAACATTACTCTCTACCCAAGAGTATGTCATATACTCTGCTATTGATTCTGGGTATTGGCTGCTTAGTATGAGGAGTGAGTTTGTTTATTCTGGCTTGTGGGTCGGGGATCAATAGGTTTTGATCAAAAGCAGACAGATATGGGCCTGACCTTCTGTCTACGTCCCTGGAAGATCCAATATAACCTATGTGTGCCTTGGGAAACCCTTTCTCCCAAAATGCCAAAAGGGTTGTAACCAATATTTCTATCATTTAAAAAATCCCAAAGGAGAAAAATTAAAACAAACTGAACATTTAGAACAAAACGTTTTTCTTTTCCAAATTTGATATTTAGAACTAGTACGGTATTCCATCATTGGTCTTGCATCGAGCCTTCTTAGTAAGTTTGGCACACTCAGACGTAACTGTCTTTTTGTTGGAGGTCAGGGGGTGTGAGGTGTATATGCTGGAGGGCCTCTGAAGGGTTGGGTATACTGGCACAGGAGGTGCCTTGTTGGCATGCAGATCAATATGGCCGGGGCAGGACGTTATCTGGTCAGGGGGTCGTCATGTGCGACCACCCATACCAGTCGTATCGAACACGCCGTCTGGTGGTCGGTGGTACAGGGTGCTAACTCCCTCATTGGCCTCTGTAACCCATCCCGCCACCCGACCTCTTCCCAATCGTCCCTTTGACCGATGCATTGACAGAATACAAATAAGAAGCAATACAGGAACCCTTCCTATATTCCCATATCAATAGCAGATCTAAGTGTTTTGCCCAAAGAAAATCCAGAAAGAGTAAGGCCAGTTTCTAAATACAACTCCACATATAAGCATTCAAGTTTGAAAACTGTCAGAGCAAGGTAGAATTCCATGTCCAATGTTTGATATATCATTAATTAATAAAACGATTAGTTCACTTTCCAAATGAATTCATGATCCTAATTCTCTTACTTTGCTGAATAAACTTTGCAAAGATTGTATCCGCCATTGCCCGTTTTCGCGTCGACTAAGGTGTCCTCTTCATGCGGCCACTCTTTTGAAAACATAAAAGTGGTCACATGGGAGAGGTGTCACATTGGAGGGTGTATCAGGATCTAATTGCCCTTCTATTGCACTTTTGATAATATTAGCACATCTCCTAGACTATAGGTAGGATTAAACAGGTGATGTATCAAATAAAATCCACGGTTACTCAATCTTGTGATATGATAAAAGTTACTTCTATATTCAAGGAGTGTGTAGCCTGGGCCTACTAAGTGGGTGGGAGAGGAAGGGTTGCCAATATGAAACATATTAGGGAAGTTAAGCAAGACCAACACATCTCTATACGCTTAACTTCAATGTGTTCAATAGAAGTATAATCTAATTATAATAGGTTTCTGAAATTTGAATTGACATCTTACAGGTATTGATATTTCAAACTTTTGTAACGACCCTTTGAGTAGTTTATTCTCATTGAATAGTTACTTATTTGTGTTTCTAAGATTTCTGATATCATTTGTCAAGGAACTAATTTGCCGATTAGCTAAATCTAGTTCACCTCTGAACTTCTGTATATCCGAATTTAGCTGCGTGACTAGTTTGTGAATTTTCGGTATTTGCATAGTATTGTTACGCATGGTTTTGACATCAGACTCTAGTCTTTGAATACTATTGTTCATGGTATCTATGGTATCACCTTTGGACAGGATTTCCCTTAGCAGTGCCTTCTCATCTAATTCAGTCTCTTTCTTTTTCTTTGATCAATTTACCTTCTGATCCATTGTTCCCAATTCGCCCGTGCTCACCATGTTGAATTCAGTCAGTTCATCAGGCACAATATCAATGACACAACGAATGTCGGTGGTAAAATCGTACTATCCAAGTAGTTAGGCAATTTGATAGTTGAGTAGTTCTACTAGTTGTTAATATCCATCTGTTGCCATATTCAAAGTTAACTCATGTCTATATTAATAGAAAAACAAGATTAAAGAGCTCTATGGCATATGACACCTCTTCACTTACGAGGGTCAGTGAAAGCAAGACAGTACAACAGATAGTGAGTGAATATGTAGCAAACTGAGATGATGCAGAGGGGATGTTTTTTTTCTCATTGAACCATACTCACTTACAGTGATCTTCCATAAAGGTAGAATAGAAACAATATGATACAGAGTACATAATTAGTATAATTGTATATAAGTGGCCATCAATCAACCATGCAGTATTCTCCTCTACTGTCTAGATTCAAAGATAAATTTACAAAAATGGTGTTTTGTACACATGTAGTAGCTGAGATCAGCTTATACATAGTATACATCTACTTGTATACGAATCACAACCGTAGCTGAGATCAACATCCGATCGTAATAATTCTAGCAAGGGTTCTTTTACATAAGTATGTAATGCTTGTTTGAATTCAAAGACAGTCTCCGTCTCCTGTAATACTTTTGGTAAGGCATTCCATAATTTGCCACCAATCACATATGGAGATTTTCGGAAAAGTTTAGTATTAATATCTTCAATTCGAAAAATAATTTTCTCAACCTGCCTATTAATTCTATTAGGAATAACCAGGTATTGTTCATCCAAATGTAACTTATAACTTGAATATGTAGCCTGAGAGGGTTGCTAGAGAGGGCAGCCAATGTTAAGGGACATATGTCTACTGTCGGGAAATTTAGTTGGCCGCTGGCGAGGTGTAAACTAAATGGTTTGGACCTCAAACAAATACGTTGAACTGGGGTTAGAGAGGTGATGATGGGTAAATATAGAGAGAGAAGCATACGTGCCGGCAGTTTGGGGCCACACAAAAAGGATGGTGTATTTAGAGGGACCACTATAAATATGTATACAGTTTTGCAAAAAATAACGATTATACCGATGTTATTATCAAATCTGTGTCCATAATATGATCTAATATTGGTTTTGTATCACTATTCTATAAACTTTGAAACCAGGGTTAACACTTATAAAGTGACCCAGTTAATGAATGTATGTGCGTTGTTGATATCAAACAAATTTCAGCAGTATAATGGTGAAATCCACAAATTAAAACCTCTCCTTTAACTTCATCTTTCTTAAATTAGATATCGAATTTAATGTTGAATTTCAATGTAGTTGAAAGTTTCAATTAAAATTCAAACATAGAGTCTCCTCCATTTAGAAAAGGTAACATAATGCCCTTCAACGAGTAATCCAACATCCTATGGCTATTAAACGTGGGTCCTGTCAAGAAAAACCGATTAAAATATGAAATATTACATGAAGCGTGTAGTGAGAAAAAACGAGTAGACCTCATGCATAGTGTATTAACACCCCACACGAAACCATCTGTATTAAGGAAGACCCAGCGTCCAGGTGGTGAGCTAGAAATAAGCTAGGAATGGTTTGGACGTTACAGGCCTGAACCCATACACGAACATCTGTGAAGAAAAAAGAGCAACGTGACAGATGCGAGTGTTTTTTTCTTTTACCCACCAGATGCGATTTCTGCCATTGCACTTAATGTAAACCCAGGTGATCTGTTTCATTGCACACCGGGGTAACATCTTCTGTCATTGCAATCTCCCATTCGTGGTTTTTCTTACAGCTAAACCCCTGACTTGAATGGCATTCCATGAGTCCTCTCTACTCTATCTATTCCCTAGGCTGCTCCTCTTTTATAACTGTTTGTCTTTCCACCTGAAAAGGCTCATAGGGAATATTAAATCTAGTCCATTCTTATCAAGTGCTGCGCCCAACCTCCCTGGAGGTTGCTCTATAGCTGCAGCACATGGAAATTAGATTCCTTGTCCTCCGGGAGGTGGCGGGTCTGTAGCGTAACAATAAGATCTCAACAGGGCAAGTCAATAGGAGACTATAGAATCCATACACAGTCCCAAGGAAGGAATATTTATTGAGTTCTTCCAAGGTTTCCATGACTGAAATCATTGAGTATACCAAACATTCTTGAAAAGAATTTTTTCAACGGATTACAGAAAACTTCCCACACGTGTAAGAAAAATAATGTTGGATATGTCCACAGCTGATGTTTGGAAAAATACCCCTCTCTGCTGGAAGCATTGCAGCTATATACACTTTCCTTTAATATAAAAGCAGTATTGATAATCCCTGTTTCTCGACTCTTGTTGGGGAGCGTCCCACTCAGGTCTTGCCAAATGCTGAGATCAATATGGCTCCCGGTGGGTGGACCTGTAGAGCGGGCTGGACGTGGACAGTACAGAAGGTAATTCAGGGTCTTATTGACTACTAACAGAGCCCTCGTCCACCGACATTTACCATGGTAGGGGGTGGATCCAGAGGGGGGATCCAGGGGGTCCTGACCCTCTCATTTTGGTGGACCCCTAAACTAGGGAAAGAGGGGGAAATGTTGCATGCGTGTGTGCAAATACATGCATTTTTAGTACTTAACCTATATGGTGACCCCCTCCTTTTGGAAATCATGGATCTGCCTCTTCATGGTCATCAGGGCCGTAAACAACCCATATAATTATCTGTGGGTCTCCGGGGGAAACTAAGGGGGTTCCAGGCAAATCTGAGGGGTTGCAGTTGAATATGACGTGATTTGAAGCAAATCTGAGAGGTTTCCAGTTTTTGTCAGGGGTTAAAGATTAATAGGGTATTAACAAGATGAGGAAGTATAGTAATGGTCATTGTGGGACAACCTGGTGCTGGGAATCACAGAATATGACTGTTCTGCAGGACATCCAGTTCAAAATAGTACATTTGAGTCCTAGATCTTTCCATGTACCTCTATATTCTATTTCTCTTTGATCTTACTTATCAAGTCGACAGACATATGGCAGTATCTCCATCACAAACACACACACACAAACACCTACACGAACATTTAATACACAAATCGATACACTATGCTCGATTTAATTTCCAGTTTTGATATGTGAATATTAAGAACAAATGAATAGAAAAGGTTAATTAGATTTCTATTGCTTCTTATCTAATTAGATGATATCTGGGATAGGGGAGCTGCAATATGAGCTGGATCTGTAATTCTCCCACGCGTGAATCAATGCTCATTTTCTTTCATGGCTTTTTAAGACAAATCTAAGACGTAATCTAAGATTATGGATGAAGTGCCGACAAGCCTATTGCTTCCAACAAGCTGACAGCATAAACATATTTTACCTTTTTTTGTGGTTTACATAATTGGTAACATCAATTTTTCCTTTTTTTAAAAATGTGTTTATTATATAATATATCCATTACTGCCCACGGGGAAAAATAGATAAGTCAGGCATGAGTTTGGGAAATTATGTGAGAATAATAGAATGTTAAATATGAAATTTGTTAGAAAATTCTATATATAAAAATGATGGATGTATGATATGGATGTATATAAAGAGAAATAATTATGTAAGGGAGGGTGGGAGGTAAATGTAATAATGTGAGGTGATATGGGTTGTTGTTGTGTTTTGGATTTGAATTGGAAGAATGTGGGATTGTGGCTAAAGGGGGGAAAGTTGTATGGTGGGGTTTTTATGAAGGGGTTGTAAGTTAGTGATTAGGTGTTGGTCCCCCAGGTGGCAGTAATGAGTACACCTGCCAACACAAGGTTGGCCTGTGTAACAGATTTGAAAATATGTTCAATACAGTCATTGTCATCACAATCTTTATTAAGCTTATAAGGATTGATACGTTATACCATTAGCTGCCCAACCTCTTGTCTTCAAAATTTGTAAGTCTGCAGATACGAGACATATTGGAAACGTCAGCAAAATTGAAACCCTCACCAAAGCATTGGTATACATTTGATCTTATGATCTTGGCATGAATCACCCCTAGCCTTTACAGTTACTTTCTTACTCTAGTGATGTGATAAGGTAGTGGAACAATCAAACATAAAATACACCTTTATTCAGTTCTTGAATATTTACAGCATAGGTCAGATTTATAATATTTAAGTCCAAACAAATACAAGTACCAACGTTTTTCTCACATTCAAGTCAGAAAAATGATGCGTGATAATACCATTAATATAATGATATCATATGACTGAATAACTAAGTAACTAATACTTCCAAACATTTTGTGTTTAGGAGATATGCGAAATGAAAAACAAAGCTCACTATAAGAGGAGACCCACAACAGAGCCTCTCCTAGAAGACTGGCGTATATTGAATCAATTCGATTCAATTTAACCTATCAGGTTTACTACTTTTAGAAGACCTTGGCTTTCAATTAACTATTTGGTAGAACCTACAAGATACGATCCAGAAAATTCCCTTGTAAATGTGGTGTAATTACACCAGAACGATAATTTCCCTCGAAATATAGATGATTGATAATATAATAGTGTATCGAACTGGGCAGTGCAATCAATTTTATTCAAAACAGTTGAAGGAAGATTGTTTTTATGCAGATACCACGGCTAAGGCTCGATGGAGACAGTCTAGAATCCCATTGCCCTATTTGCATTTCTTTTAATCCACCAGAATGCACCAGAATGAACTTTGAATTTCTATTTTATTTATTGATCCTGTTTTATGCAAGGCATAGTAGGTCTTATCAGCCCTGATGGCTGTACTTAGTACAAGGGGTCTCAATTAAGTCTAAATGGGAATCGAATTTCGATCTTTCTTCTTTAACTGCCAAATTAATAAGCTATAGAAGCGATAATATTTAGAATGCAAAGAATAAGGAAAGTAAAATTGAAAGGATACATTGGCTTCAACACTATGATATATTGACCATGGAAGAAATCTGTAAAAACATAAAGCAACTGGCATTCAGAATTGGTAGGCCTATCCGTTTCAAGAAGCTAATAATCTAAGATAAATCAAATAAGAAGCTTGATGGAGCATTACTATAAGACGTTTAAATGGGTTGTATGGCCTTTAGAAAATGTATCACTGAATCATGACACCTTCACCAAATATATTATGTGAACCATTGGAAGGTTATAGAAAATTGCCCATAATCGGGGCTAGGGTTGAACCACGTAAAGTGTACATAGATTGCCCTTGAGTTCGTCTACACACCAGGGGGTCCTGCTAGCAGCTACCTGGTTCGGCAAATGGTCGGAGAATTTGGCACAGGTGTTACATTCCCAGAGGCCTCTATACTTTCCAAGAAGCCTTTACCCCTATCCCATAAGACACTGCCTACACCTGTAAATAACCAAGGTCCAAACCTGGTCTCATCAGATGCCAATCCATCCTTTATACACTGCTTCCCACCCAACACCCCTAGCTTCTACCATATTCGATGTCTAGATTCATCGAGACCATCACTTATTCAATGTGGACCTATCATATTCTTTACCCTGTGATCGTTCATATCACTGTATAAAACTTGCCCACTGTGAAGTCAATTTTGTCATTATTAGATGAAATATTGAGAGGCCGTATTCATAAAATGCCAAACAATACTGAGTTTAGCAAGCCTTGCTATAGGAGTCATTGTCCTCACCCAAAGAGGTCTATAGATAAATAGCGGAAAAGATTCTGCCCAACAACACTTTGGATCTGGTGACAATAGGCGGTCCTTGACAGACTTTATACTATCTATTGGTGTTTGTAGTGATGAACAGTGTGATTGTTTGCCCAATATCTTTTTGTAAATCACCATTGCCTCTTTGCCGAACAATTCAGAGGATATTTCTTTTCCTTTTTCGTGTGTATGTTTTACCGGTAACTTCGTGTTTGGCATAGACAGTCTTCCACACAGTCCTGAAGTAGTGTACTACCATCTATCATATGGACAAAAGGCCAGTGTTCATTGGGTCCAAATGGGAATCTGGTATCGTTTTGTGCGTGGGAGACAAAGTCCTAAACAGAATGGCCTAGGTAAGGTGTGGACCACCCAGGAATAAGATGCATGAAACATACCTGGTAAGAAACTATGTGGGAAAGCAAACCCAATACTATTGGATTAACATACCGCTGAGCTAACTCTCCTCCTATACATGCCATATTAACTGCGACTCTATTTAACCATAGAACTGTACGAAGCTCTCCTACAGTTCTATGGTTTGACATACTTCTTCTTTGAGAGAAGGCCCTTCATTTTTCCGTTTTACCACTAAACAAGCTATTGAACGTGTCAGTTTGAATTAACAGCCTTCCTCACTTATATTTCTGGTGGCTTTACAAGAATCGTGCATCTTTCCTTCTGGAATTTCCTTCACAAGTTACCTTCCTTTTGAATTAGCATCCGTCTTGAAGTCTGGTAATAAGAAGTGTCTGTAGGGAGTTGTACTCCGTCTCCATAATTACAGTTATTTCATCCCTTGTAGAGCGAAGGCCCGGCAGTGCCTTGTCACACGTCATTGTATCTTACGATGTATATATTTAGCAGCTGTCTAGGTAAAAACTTTGGCTGCCTGTACATTATCAACGAGACTTAAGTGAAGCTACAATATTTGTGATATTATTGAATCTGACCTATAAATGTCTGCCAAACCTTTAACGTTGTCTTGTGAGGCTCAATTTTTCTCATGTGAATACTTTAGATAAACATACAATCTAACAATATATTAATTCCCCCTATTTCACGTTGACAATGTTCCATTGTACTTTGTTTAGGTTATAGAGACACGGATATTATATAACAATATTAAGACCCGTTTTGAATATTTCACGCACATTGGAGGATTGAAATTCACTTTCAAGTTCATAGATCTATTTACTTCAATATTCAGTGAGTGATAAAACAATAATAGCCTATACCTCAAACAATTACTATTCCTTATCTTAAAAATTGAACAGTCTCCCCCTATAACTCAGCCATAAAAGTTTTTCATCGCGATAAAGCACCAAGGGAGATATAACCCTGCATCTAAAACAACATAAGTTTGATTAGCAATAAATATTGGTATAAAACATTTTATTGGTGAATATCTGTTACATTACGCACTGAAAGCATTGACCAATGGAGCCAAATGTGCTCTCCCCCGTCGTGTTCTGTTCGTAGCATGCTTGGCCTTCTGGGATTGGCTTATTGCTGGGGTTTTAGCAAGAAGCTGTTACCCGGCGAGAACATCAGGGAATGTAAACCGAAACCTGTTCGCTGGTAGCGGCAAGGCCGACTCAGAGCTGTGTACATGTACCGGCCTCTCAGGGTCGCAGTGCACAACTGGCGTCCCTGTCCTTCCTTCGGCATGTTGGAAGGAAGGAAGGAAGGAAGGAAGGACGCGGAGAATAGGCTCGTTTATAACGTGCCCTACGTAACAATAACCATCAGGGCAAGCAATAATACGCTGGCATTTTACTATACTAACCATACAGCCAGCGTTATCATGCCCAAATACCGCCGACGTGCCTTATCAAGGATTAGGGCCTTTTTCATTTGGTTCTTTGTATGTTAATGTAAATCAAAGGGTAAAAAAGTCATATTTAACTGCAAACAAAAGCAACGGTTTTATACATTTTACTGCTTTTGGAAATAAATTGTAACCTAATCCTATCGCAATATTTGGCGTAATATACATAGATAAATGTGGTCACTACAACATTTTTTTGAAACCTGTTTATAAAGTGGATGTCGTCGTCATAAGTGCTCATCCTGGTGTCCCTTGGTCCAGAGAAGTAGGCCCTTTTCGGGTCAGATACCCACTAATGTCGCTAAAGGAAAGACCATTCGGTAGGACGTTAACGTTCCCTGGGACATGGCAAGGTTTCGAAAATGAGCTATTGATGAGCTATATAGCCTATAGCTACCTCACCTGGCTCCTCACATAGTCAGCGGCACGGGCAGCACAACCAGAAATGTAGCAATTTCCCCTATCGGCCACACATACTACTGCAGATCATTAAGTATGAATGGGTCTGGGATAGCCTTTCCCATTTCACACCTGCTGGAAAATTGCTGCGGAGAGTAATTTCTTGTATAGTTGTTCAAAGAAATCGCTACACAGTTTCATATGAAATGTTTTCCTGACTACCTAAAGTCCCAAATTTCACATATATATATATATATATATATATATATATATATATATATATATATATATATAGCCTCGAGGAGGAAGGACAATACTGACGATAAATCGGAGGTATTTAAGAATAATCAATAAACAGAAATGTACAGACATGTATTTTGCAGTACATGTTAGTTACAATTCCACCACAAAACGTTATTATAATATTATATCAAATATATCGATAGACAGGAAGATGTATATAAAAATATATATAACTTTACTCAGCCTCTTCTGATTACCCTTCATAACATCCTAGCTGCGATGATATTTGCCATAACATTTCCTGAAATATCAAGGCGCAATTGCCGATTCCTGGAACTATTTTGAAGAGTCTCACTTCTGCGTAGGTTCTTCCTTACAGGCTGATCATGTTAACTTAAACTCTCAACAGGAGGATCATTTTCGAGCCATTTTTTATCCTCATTATAGCCTTGTCACGATTTCGGTTTTAGCATAACCAATTATATCACCTTAATGCATGGATCTTTACCTTTTAAGGAGAATTAAGGTTATGAAAGTTTGGTTGTTATTCCCTCCTCCTCAGAGATGCACACTAGACTTTATCATGGATCATCTTAACAACATGTACCGGTGTTGGAAATCAGAAAAAGTGTCCTGCTCGTGGATGCTATTCCCAAGGAAACATAAATATGCAGCAATTTACTGTAACCATCTCAAATCTAAAAGCATAGAAATGTGAGTCCCAGTTCTTATCATTTCCCAGTAATAAAACTCTTCGTATTTTTAAGACTAATTTCTCCATTAGTAAAAGGTTCACTTAAGGATAGACAACACCTCTCAGCGCCCCATTTACAGGAATTAATATTGCGCTGTCTCTAATAAGACTACAGTTATGGTAATATGCATCAAATGATAGAATATATTTTTCTCTATCTTTTGATATAAAATATATGGGTGTAATGTTAAAACTAGGAAAATAAGAGGTGAAAAACTGATTTTTTCACTTTTATTTTTTGAACAGTGATATCTCTGCTACCGCTTGATGGATTGTTATAAAATTTTGGGAGCTTGTTAATAACATTTGTATGCAGGGAAGCGTGTCTCAGATTTTCTATTTAGGTCCTGGTTTAAATTTTATGTCAAAAAACGGGAAACTTTTTGTTAATGTTTTCAACATTATTTTCTAGATTTTATAAAACAAAAACTAAAACCCAAATAAAAAATCTAAGACACGCTTCCCTTCAAATGAATGTTATCTATATGCTGTGAAAATTTCAAGCTTTTTCGTGGAATATTAAGTGAGATATTAATGTTCAAAAAATAAAAGTGAAAAATGCGTTTTTTGTATTCCCAACAGGCTCATTCAGGCATATATCTACACATCAAAATATGAATTATATGGATAGATAGGGTCATTAAACGGGTATTGAATGGTATAGCATTCATATTAATGCTACATCTATTGAAAAATATATGCCTATTGAAAGAGAGTTCCACAAATTGGCCGCTGAGAGGTGTTGTCTATCCTTAATTTATCGTTCACGAAACAAATAAGTATTTATAACAGAGGCAGATATGGAATGGGCAATTATTTTGTAAAAGAGAACAACCGAAAAAAGGGTAAAATGTAAAGTTTATTTTTTTTTATTTGCATGTCCAGTTTTATTGCAATGAATGGTATACATTATGCAAACCATCTAAAAAGAAGCAGGTATGAGCCTACCTTCCAAAAAGGCGATAGATGATCACGGAGGGATGACGTTTACATGTTCAGCAAAAGATGTGAAGGGACAGTTATATAAGCCTAAAATTGAATGGGTTTTATGTTGCTATGACATTTTCGCTGTTCTATAATGAGAACAAGTGAATACTTAGATAAGGTCACCACAAAATTAGATTTTCTCCTCCCCTGAAATGAACATTTTTCGAATACTCAAAATTGTTTTAATTCACAGTCAAATAAGAACATGTCAGTTAGGTTTTTGTTCAGCCTCCTCAAGTAAGTTTGTAAATTTTGTACTTGATTTTTTTAAAAAGACGGATCACCAGATGGACAACAGAATTTAATGTCAGCTGTCAAAAAAAGAAGGATTTAGCAAATCAATAGATGTGGTTGACACACTCAGACATGCGTTTATTAAAGTCTCGGCAGGGTCAACAACTAATTAGACTGATTAGACAATTACCGAGAGCCATGAGTCATCTCTGGTCAACTTTTAATTGGCCCCAAGCATCATGTCTTAATGCCATCGGGATGTGTTTCAAATTAAGAATGTCTATGGATATCGCGCCTAATTAGTATTTTGCGATGAATATCTCCTCCTGTGACCTGTACATATTGCGTAAAGCCCCATATCCCCTTGGCAGTCTTGACCTTGGCGATTGTATTTTGCTCTGATCGCCCATCAGTATGGTGTACTGTAATGTGCATGCTATATCTGAATCGCCTGGAAAATCGACAGACGATTTTACTGGCGATTTTATCAAACATTATTCATATCAATATAGCATATTGGCGATTAGAGTAAAATACAATCGCCAAGGTCCAAAATCCCCTAGTGGGTATGGGGCAAGTACCATTGTTCTCACTTGTTGAATTTCAGATTTGCAAACTAACCAGTCTTGATGAAAAACTGACCAGTGGTCACATATTATTATAGAGACTAGATAGACTTAAGTCTTCTTGCTCCTGTCTATAAACACAATGGCATACAGCTAAAACCGCTAAAGACTCAAGACTCTCCAGTTTTAAATCTTCAACATCTCAAGATCAGAGACCAGACTGATCAGTCTTGAGAAAACCTAAAACTCCAGTTTTAACCCTATGTCACATATCAAGACTGTCAGAGACCCAACTCAACTCAACTGTTGAGTTGAGCTCGAGTTCAGTCTCTATGTGTGACCGGGCCATTAAAACATATAGACATCCATTGTTTATCAGACATATATAAGACAGTTGACATTAAATTCTGGCGTCACAAGATTAACACCCATATGTATTGCACAAAACTTTGCACTCATCGATCCCAATGAAAATAATATAACAAGTTTAATAGAGTCTGTCCTCATTCGATTCTTTAAGAGAAAAGGCAAGGGGATTTTCGTGTCTGACGTCAGGTGCCTTTCCTCACTGTTCTCCCGTCGCCTGCAGTAAGATGCGGACAGTGTCGTTTACACGGTGCGCCGTTCACTGTGTACAATGATACCCTCCAGTAAGCGGCACACCTCCTGAGCCCAATTACCAGCAGGTAAAGTAGGTTGCACGAGCTGCCTTCCCTACCTATTGCTCTCTGATTGCAATTATCGGGCTTGGCCAACTACCATTTAAGGCCGGCTACCCATATGCGGGTCCGTGACCACTGTTTGAGGCGCACAGCGGCGCTGTGACCAGCGGCAGCTCGCGCATGGAGCATGGAGCAGTTGAGAGCAACTCGGCGTTTAGCAGGAGCAGCTCGTTTCGCCCCCTCCGGCTCGGCCAGCTGGCGCGACGGAGGGAGCGAGCAGCAACAGCAACGGCGGGTTCCCATCAGAAGTCAGGGGACCAGTATCTCCTATGGACTGGAGGAGCGGACAGGCGCTGATACTGCTGGTATACATGTGTGTGCATGCACGTCGTGTATCTTTATATTGCAACAAACAACTGTATACTGCCACGATCTCCGTCAATCAATCACCTGCAATCAGACAGTACGCCGATTCGGCCAGCGCATGGATTTTACGACAGGCGAAGGTCCAAAGCAGAGTGGAGGTATGCCGCTGATTTCTCCTCCCTCCAGGGTCGCAGTAGTTCCCCAGCCCCACCGGGCTGTGTGCCCACACCTGTAGAGCGGACCGTGGAGGAGGCCGACCGTCTTGGTGCTGACGGGCCTCCAGTGGGCCGGCCAGCAGGGAGGGAGGGACCCCAGGCATTGGGCCCAGCGTCTGTACGCGCCCAGTGTCGGCCGCGCCGCGCCGCACACCTCACCTGGCTGCCGCGCGCGACGCCCATGCCAGCCCACCTTGCGAGGTCCACTTTGTACCACAACTCTACTAAGTGTACGGCCAACCCCCCACACCTCTACCGCCGCCAGCGCCACAACTAAACAACACCAGTACCACCGCCAACCCATAGGAAAAGGCCACGCCCAAAGTTTCCTCCAGACACCAACAGTGGCACAAGGCCTTTTGTGCGCGGCGCCGGCGTCAAGCTTTAAGCTCGGCAGGTTCCCCCAGCACCTCTATACTCTTTGCTATCCTCCTCCTGCGTTATTAGTCTTCCTCCTGCTGCTGTTGCTGCATTGGGCGCCGCGACACCATGGAGTTGGCAGCGGGGCTGGCGCTATGGAGTACTCATCGTCGTCGTCCATCCCGGCCCACCGCCGCCCCCACCGCCACCAGCCCCTGGAGTAAGTGATGGCCGAGGGCATCCTGTCGCAGCAGAGCAGCTCCCTGGAGGACGACGCTGTGGACTTAGCAGTAGACGGAGGGGTGGACCGGCATGGCTGGCCGTCCTCGTCCTCCAGGGTGCGATTGGTCAACGGCGACAGCTGGAGGGTCAAGCGGCTGGCCTTCAGGAACCTTCCGGAGGTAAGCTCTATGGTAGGATGTGCCTGTCAGGCGCGCCTGATAAGTGGGTGCCGGACCCTGGGCAACACCCGGTGATAAAGGGTTAAGCCTTACAGGCCCCCCCCCCCCCCCATCCGCTTCCCCATCCCCCCTTTCTTTACCAACCAACCAAACACCCGGCCCTGACTCAGCGCTTTCCTGAAGGCTATGTCACGACACAACCCAAAGTGATCGATGGTAGGAGTGAAACGTATAGGATCAGGCTAATAACGCATACATCCAGACTGCAGCAATACACCCTATGTGCACATCTCTCTATGTATCTGTGAACAAAACAATAGGAGAAAATAGTTAATCTAAAATAAATCTGGTAAAGGAACACCTGAAGGAGTCCTTTCCCAGTTTTCTTAATGATGTGAAATGTCATCTAAAAGTCGATTGCATGCGTTTTCAATTACAAGATCCCAGCTCCTGTGTTTCAAGACAAGGGCAGGGGAAAAGTTTCTTATCATTCTATAATCGGATTTTTTCTTTCAAATGTTAACATTTTAAAGCAAACAGCACGTTATAAGGAAAGGGAGTGGATCAATTTCCTAATTTGTTTTTCATTTGAGATGATATTCTAAAAGGAACGGTGCAGATTTAATACCTTCTTTCTGTAAAGAGTTGGGAAAACTATTCCTTTGCCACCGCCCGGAGCCTTCTAATTTTAGAGGTACACAGAGATCCTATTATAATCAACAAAATAAGTTGATTATTTTGTTCAGATATAAACGAAATCTTTAGTTTTCAACACTTCTTATAGAACGGATTTCATATTTGTTCCATCATACACATTTTCAAGCATTAACAATATTAGTAAGTAACGTTAAACATTAATTTACGCCTAGAAGGCAACATATAGGCCTAGAGTAATAACTGAAGGCATGTTTAATACATGCCAATATCTGATGTATTTTGGGCACCAAGATGATATGGAAGTTTCATGGTATAAGTTCACTGCCAGCTACTCTGATCGATGAGCTGATAATCTGATTAAAATGCATCCTTTCCTCACCTCATGTACAAAACATATACTACTTATAACTTACTACTCGCTATTCAAAGTAATCGCCTTAAATGCATATAAAATAGACATCAAGAAAAGCTAAGGCACTATCCATATGTACTATCATGATTGCTTCTTAGTACCTTTTTGCCGGTAAAACATTTCAATTTAAAAAAGATCACATCCGTCTACATTGACAATAAACCTCATCCTGGGATGAGCTAAGAAATGCTGGGTGTAAATGTCGAGTGAGGCCCCACTCAGGCAGTAATGAGGATAGATTGTTTCATTTCCTCACGACCTTTGTTGGGGTAGAGCGGCAATCCCACTCCCCGGGCGTAATGAGCACCTATCGCCACTGCGGCGAGTGTCATCCACCCCAGGCAAAGACCTGGGCCCGTTTCGCAGAAGAATAGATAGGCCTAGTAGATAGTAGGGGGAATGACATAGGCTTGTAAGTGAGAGAGGTAAGAGCTGGTGCGGACCAACTCAGACATACCTGACCAATATTCTGACTGGGCTCCAAGTTATATAACCGAACTGATGGAAGAAAGTTATAATTTCTGAAAGTGCGCCTTGAGCTGTTTGAAATCTGTGAAGGCTCTCGACTTATCATAAATGCTACATGGTCAGTGAAACACCATTTGAATTGCAGTAAGTTAACTGTTCGTCTATGTATAAGCATTGAATTCCTAACGCCGTGTTGATAGTGGTAAGGTTTGTTTGTTTAAGGAAAGTCTTAATTATATCCATATAACACGGTAATCAATAATTCATGAATATGAGACTTGGCTTTGGCTGTTTGGCGGTATTTCCATCCGAGTTATTAATTATGACAGAAAACGCCAAAGTTACAGTCTGATATGTTGTCACCTTTCACAAAGTCTAACTGTAATCAGTATTTAGCATAGGCGGTAAGACCGAAAAGAGAGAGAAATGTTATGACTTTGAAAAGGCCCTATATGAAATACGTGGACGCTGAAAAACTCACCACAAGGTATCAAGGACACGTCGTGCCTGTAAACAGTAATGCCCCCCCCCCATAACAGCTTTACAGCGCAGTCCATCATATTGCGGGAAATAGACTATATCAGTGTCTATGTCGTATTATATAGTGCTGTGATGCCAAAAAGGAAATAGGGTATATGATAATTAACAAACTCAAGGATCCACTCTGGAAAACACAAAACGTTTAGTGGTAAAAGCAAGAATTGTCCTCCCTCACTTTATGTTCTTCTTACAACTGAAATATGTGACAATAGGGTGAAGCAAGCAATGGAATTCAAATTCAAATATGTTTTACTAATTCTACTAAATAACATACACAGTCTCAGGATCATTAAGATTAACGAAGGTAGACATTAGCTGCTCAAGATTGAAATTGTATTTCTTAATCCACCTTGAGGGTGCCAGAGATTCAAATGATTCACTTCCTTATTCGCTGACTCATTTGAGTGCCGTATCAATCTCCTGATCCACTCCTTCACAGTAGATTCCGACCTGCTTATCTATTTATTTACACACCAGCAATAGACAAACCAATTAATGTCCAATGAACTTGTCATTCTATGTCGACCAATTTACATATTCATAGACCCAGACACACGGGTGATGAATACTTTTATTGTAATCAAAAGTCAAAGTTTAAGGAACCTGCTGGTTTGAATTGACCCATAATTGAAACCTGTATGTAGCAAAATTAAGGGGCAACATGCGTTCATTCCCTTTAAGCCCCCAACTAACTGCCATTGACCTTCGTTGACTTGGCGAAAAACTGTCTCTCATTTCTTGCGATTTTGAGATAATACAAAGGAGCTAAGTTACTGGTGATTCTTATGTGGTAGACCTACACTTCTGAAATAGAGGGGCAATAAATCCTACTCTGTGGGTGGATTCCGACCGTTTAAACAGTGTGAACACAGCCGTATTAACACGTGAAAACCAGCCAGGCGAACTAATGTGATAGATAGTGTCGACAAATGACACCTCACCCCCTACATCCCCTGTACCCGACTAACGACAGGTAGACGGTGCCTTATCATACACCTCCCCACACTGTACCAAACAACCACTGCAAGGCCACCAGCACAGCACATTACTCTTGATTGTTTTTCTAGGGACTCAGTTAACAAAATATGTGTACCCTAGACATCACGTTAACACAGCTCCGATGGTACTACAATCTCGCCTCATGCTTCGGGAAATTAAGGAAAAAATACTTTGATAAACACTTAAGACCCATGCAGATTGGTTCAGTACATCTTATCTTTATTGCTCCTTTTGTAACTTTATGTGAAAGGTTGCCTGCTTCTTTGTCTGATGCTGGTGTCATTTTCTTCTTATCATTGACGCAGATAAAAGTTGGACGCGTCATCAGTTTAAAAACATTAATTTACTAGAGCACACCTGGACCATTATTGGATTTTTGTTTGCACGGAGTCACCGGGAATCCTTTTCATTAGTTTGGTGGATTAACTCTATTAACGAAGCTGAATGAATATAAAAAGTAATATTCAACTTCCAAAAGTTAAAGATATTGCATGGCTGATCTAATTCGCTCCATTATAGGTAATACAATACAGGCTAAAGGAGGAAATTATAATTATCGAAATTATGTAGAGGAAAACACTGTGTTTCCCCCTGCCACTTTATTCTCATAGGTGAGATAGGCAGTCTTTGAACGGTAGGTTTCATTCTGTCTGCTTCTGCGACCCAGACTGCAACAGTAGAAACCGTAGGACTACATTTGAACTGCAGGGCATAATAATCTTATAATGCCAGCATATAGTTAAATGCCTTCATAACAGAGTCTCTTCTTATACTCTTTTTTCGGTGTGAAGAGAGATCTTTTTGCACAGTTCTTATTTCCTACACAAAAATCCACTGGTCATATCAGTGTGAAATGTACTGACCATATCCAATTAAAATGATCCTTTTCAAGGGACATCAATGTCTTTGTTTGAAAATGTGGTATCATTTCGTAACTTGGAACTTGATATAAGTCATGTTTATGCCTGAAATTAAAGTGTGTGGATGATATCCAGGGCAGATATATGACTTTGACCTGTATAATATAATGTTTTTGATGAGTGTAATCCCAAAGACCATGTACACCAATGATCAATCTAAAGTTTGGAAAGGTCACCAACTGCCCAGATCATGCGCTGTGCAAAAGTAAGCATTTTGGTTCCATTCAAATAGCTTATACCATATTTACTATCCTCTAAGTAATTCTTTGTTCAATTTTGTCTTAATTATGACATGCAAGTTACTTGAGTTATCATAGTATGATTACGTTCCGAGCGGTTTCTTATCCTGTTATCGCTAAACTGCCAATTTGGTAGACCTTAGTACATTTAGTATGAATCTAATCATTTGGTAGGATGAGTGTTGTCACTGTCCATAGTTTACCCTAACATCAGGTAATACTTCACACCTTTACTATACGTAATCAGTGTAATATCCCGCATGCGTTTATGGCCCGTTACCCATCCCAAAGATAAAGTCTGTGATGATATAATACTTTGATTACATCACCTTTGACAGTCCCTCAGATCATGATGTATCAAAACACCTGCCTCCCACCGCAATGAAAGCCAGGTTTAGCTCTAGGCTATCTTAGCATAATCCTTTTGCTCTTCCAGGATGGTGATGCATAAGCAATCCTGACAGAGCTTTCATAATGGCTTTCATAACACTTTTGCAATATTACTTTAAAATTGTATACGCGTGATAAACAGACAACTGATGGTCTGTAATGTTTATAATTAGTTGTGTTCACATTTTTTAAATCATCTTTACAGGGTTATATGATTTAACAATGTGAAATATCAACTGCAATTTGTGAATTCCTCAACACACTGTGTTCTATTAAGTCTGGCATTTCTATCCTGACCGCAAAAAAAAACAAAAAACTTCCAGATCTTACCATTCATGAGACAATGTACAACCGGATTTCCTGTGAGTCAGTAACGGAAACTCGGAAGCTGTGTTAAAACACTCAAGGACACAAAGACGTCGAATATCATTCTCAGAAACAACAAGTATTGATCTGTGTTCTTTTAAACACATGGATCTGAGGACCCTGTTCTTCCAATTCAAAATGCCTGTCTCATTCTGTCCCGCGTTGATTATTAGTACAAGGATTAGATTTCTAGCATCTTGGTGGTGATATTGTAGTCAGTTTTCCTTCTCTGGTAGTGTGATCGACAGTCATAGTAGATTCCTAACTTTTTTACGGAAAAATAGAAAAATTTACGGAAAATTTATCAAGGGTTGGCAGCGAATCCACAACTAGGAGGTACGTGTTCCTATGTACGTGGAAAAATATCTATCATATCTGCCATCCTTCCATTGGTAAAAGGTGATTTTAAGAGAGAGAAAATACAGAAAATGAAACAAATAGGAGGAAAGACTTTGTAAAAGAGGATTTTATGAGAAAAAAATATGGAAAATGAAATAATTTGGACAAATCTGTCCCTAAGTCATCAAATTTAAGAGGGAATGTATCAGAAAACCCCTTTTAATGAAAACCCCTTTCGTAAATAGCAAAGATACACTATTTATATCACTTTAAGAGACATCTGAAGGTCTCGTACAGGTTTGTTCATAAACCAGGGATTTCTGATACATTCCCTCTTAACTTTGATGAGTTAGGGACAGATTTTTCCAAATTCTTACAATTTCCGTATTTTTCTCTCTTAATATCCCCATTTACAAAATCTTTTCTCCTATTTTGCCTTTTAGGAATGCATCTGAACTACGAGATACATCTGAAGGTTTTAGATACATTTTTTTCTGTATAACCCCTTTCCATAGCCTTCAGATGTACTTTTTCATTCGTAAATCTCAGTTAGGAATCTAGTATCAGTCGGGAAGTATTGAAACACGAGTACCATCTCCTAAGCTAAGGGAGGCATAGGTTGCGTAAGATGGGTGTCCGTTTCAGGTGAATGTATGGCAAACAGAATGCTCGAGCAGTATCAATTGATAATATATGCAGTGGTCACATCCTACCACACTCACCTGTCTCCTGGTCTTAAAACTCGAATAGCTATTGATAAGCAGGCAAGACAAATGTTTGTGAAGGATAAGAGGCATCTGTGTACAAAATACTAAAAAACCGAAAGGTTAAATTAGTCTTTTGCTAGTCATGCAATGCTTCAGCAGACTGACATAAAAGACAAAATGAGATCGTTAACGGATAGTTTTCTTTCTTTAGAACTGCTTTTGATCAGTAGTTGACCATAGTATCTGTTTGAAGATGTTGCAGCAGAATGTGAAATGAAATACATGTCGTTAACGTTGTACAGGTAACACTGAATCCCCCTCACAGTATGTAAACATGCATATATATATGTGTAGGTACCGTGTACAAGCGGGCATTCACTATGTGATCAAACTTGTCAATTGCTTTTGATGTAGGGTGTACCATTTTGTCTTAAAGCATTAAATTCGTCATTTGATACACACAAAATCCCCTCCACCCAAAAAACTCAATGGAAAATAATGATCAGAATCAAGATCGAAAGCTTTGATCGCATAGTGGGTACCCCCCTTAACATTGCTCTCTTACCTGGTAAAACCCCAAGATTGTCTGTAATACGATACTGAACAAATCCGCAGACACGCCTCTACTTGATTTGCATGGACTACTATAGGTTGACGTTGAGATTAAAAAAGGTGTTGCGAGATCTGCCTGACATTAAGGTGGAGGATGAACACCACTAAACTTTAGTTGGTTACTAAGGTGACAGATTCGCGAATGATACCAATTATACTGAATGTCCACACGGATATTTCTGTGGAGGATGTCAGTGAGAGTATTCTATATGGAATTGGTAGTGGGAAAGGGAGGCATCACCTTTAAACGCACTAGCAATATCAAGAACTGTTAATAAAACAATATACTGTCTGAGAAGTATTTGTTCTTTTTCACTAGGTACCAACATCAGGTTAGGTTATTTACCTAACACGCTGGGAACAGTGGCAGAGACAGTTCCTGGTTGGTATTCTGACAAAAAAAAGGGGCTCACCAACTGAACGACTAGGAACATTAAGAATAGAAACATGGCATGCTCCGAAGAAAGCCCTTTAGAAAATTAGAAAAAAGAATCAATTATTGCATGAAACGCACAAAATTTTCACACAAACACACTTCTTCCCATCGTTTGGATCATTCTTGCAAGTTTTCTAATCATAAGGGATAGTACATTGACCTAAGGCAGTTCTAAGTTTTGGCAAATTTGTATAGTGTTTCTCTTAAATTTAGTACAGTAGTACAATACAACTTCCGTATTTGGGCCTAAAAGGGGCTTTATATATTCAATCAAAATGAGTCAGCAACACGTTTGAGATCAAGGTTCTTTCCTCGTGAGGTCGAGATTAATTACGCGTTTGTCAACAAATTTATGGAAATCGACTGTTGTGATTTTCTTACTATTGTCTCAAAGACATTGCAAGCAATTAGCTTATTTTTGGTTTAAGTCGGTGAGATGGATTTTATTAACTAATTAACCTGTTAATATCAATTTTAACAGAAACAACGGATGCATATGATCTATCTACGAAAACTTGAAGACTTCATGATAAGCCCAGAGAAATTAACTGTCTAAAGGGTATCGATATTTGTATTGTACACACTAGCGAGTGTGTATATAAATGTTCTTCAGTTGATAAGAAAGCTGAATCTGATTTGAAAGTTTGGTTCCTTGAGGTGGTATAGTATATTAGTACCTGTAATCATGTGACGGTGAGCAGTATCAGATTTACCCGTGTACCGGTGTCATCTTATCTGCCAGGGCTGATAAAGCCATGCGTCTTCCAGTCTCCCCTTTCAGCAAGGATTCATCAAATTACTCTGTGCCAAGTCTTTCCTCTCATTATATCCATAGGCTTTTGCCACCTTTAATTACATACAAACTCTAGTGATGTCTAGGAATCACACAAAATGCCAGAACTAACTGATATTATATCTAGAAGCAAGCCCGGGGAATATAAGTCCTCTAATTGATACCTGATATGTACTGCTGGTTTCCATTTAATTATCTCAGGACTTGTTTTTCTGCCAACGCTTCACAGTAGGCAGATGTTGATTCAATATTATAAAGCAGCCAATGAAATTATGTATCCGTTCCCCATACATGGTAAGTCGATTTCCCTAAGGTATGCAATGTCATTAATGCAAAGCTTTCAATCTCTTTCAAACATAAGAGAGATAGAGGATTATGTTAATTCTTCCTTGGGAATATGAGCAGCATGGGAATGAACGTTGGACCGCAAAGAAAATATCAATTGATGTGTCTGTTCTAAGGACTTTCTCACAAAATGGTGCTTGAAGAAGAAAGGGGTCATTTTTGGAGACAGCACCTCTCCGCCCGCCCGGTAATTGTCCCACGATTTGTCGTGTATGCACTAACTGTCACGAACACCTCGCAATCCTTGTGCAATGCCTTTACTAGTGTCTGGATTGTTGAGCAATGGGTGCATTGTCTAAAACAGCCACGAATGGGTAACTACACCATCGTTTATACTCACATTTACAGACGCCGTCCAAAAATTGACGATGTTTATCGTCACATTTACAGACTCCATCCAAAAATTGGCGCTGTTTATCCTCACATTTACAGACACCTTCCAAAAGTTGACAATGTGTATCCTCACATTTACAGACACCATCCTCCAATTTACTCACACCTTCCCTACTTTGTCTACTCCATTACCGTGGTTTCCGCAGACAGATAGTGACAGGGCTAGTTAGTGACTTCGGTTTGGAAAAGGTTAAGATTTTAGTTGGTGTTGGACGGACGCACTTGTGTCTAAACCACACCCACCATTGTATAAAGCAATGTGAAAAGGACAGTTTATACGGCGGAACGGTATCCGTTCATGTTTTTATAGAATCCGTCATTTTACACAAGGCTCCTCAGAGTTCAAGACGTAGCCTATAGCGTAACGTCGGACAATAACATCTTCCTCACTTCCTTTCTGCCCTCCGTGCCCCTGGTTTCGAAAACGTACGTTGCCTCGGGGGAAATTACCTACCCCGACAGGCCTCGATCAATCGACTTAATGCATTTATCACTCGCTACAATGCCCGCAGTAACACGTGAAAGATGCTCACGTGCAAATTACGACATGTCAATTTACGACAGTCTGTAGTTCGGCACTGCGCATGCGTCTTATTGAATTTGTATGGACATCGTCACGTGACCCGTACCTAAAAGCCCGGATGGGTTGTCACTCGATGGGCTTGGAGTGGGCATGTTTAAAAAGAAATCGATTAACCTCGATATTTCCTCTAAAGTGTTTTTTCTGGTAAAAGGCGCTTTCGGTGAGTGTTTATGGTTGTCCTGATGTTCATTGTACGAGAAAATTGAGCATCTTGTTTTTGTAGTGTTTTCCCCTTATTTCTCCGGAGAAGCACGAACTGAGCGCACCAGTTTGACGGCCACTTCAAATAGTTAAAAACACCGATTTAAGATCCCCCAATTAGTAATAACATCGGCATGAACGCCTGAATGTTTCAGAAGTATTTCAAGTTTGGCAGAACTTCATAATGATCTGATGATAGGAAAGGTGAATAGGAAGGGTTACGGGAAAATAGGAATTTGCCTTTTACACATAGGCCTATATGATGCCCTGTGGTCTTTAGAATATAGGTCTAATAGATCACCCTTCCCTCAACTCGAGAACAAAACAAGCTGTCCGGCCCATCACTCAAACACGACTAATATGACAGCGACCTCTGCCAATTGTCCAAAACGACCTCTTCAGGTAAAAGGTCAGGGCGCCAACAAGCCCCTGGGGTTATTTGTTTCCCAGAGGCGTAGGCAATGCGAGCTGGGCATGGTCAAATAAACCCTGTTTAAGAAAGAAAACCGGGGTAATTTCTATACAGACCAGAGCATTGTTCTCAGCATACGAGCTAGGTGATGCGTGACTTGTGTCATTTCTCTCTTCAAATAGGCCGTGCAGCTCCCTGTCTGCATTCAGTGGTTCCATTCGCACACGCGTTCTCCGTCTGAGGGTTTCCATTTAAGTCTAATAAGAACATGCTCAATGCAGGACACGCCGAAAGCAGGAATTAACGTTCGGGAATCCATCTAGCTTACCTGAACCACCGACAGTCTATACGTCTTTTTACTGATGTGAAATGCACACTATTGTCTCACTTGAGAAATTTACCGAAAAAATGATATTCTTTTCTGTTTATTGAACCTTCGCTGAGATTGTTGCATGGTTTAAGAAAAGTAGGCATATATAAAATCCGTGCAGGCTGAAGCATTGAATTTAATCACCGTTTGAAAGAAGTATATGGCCCTACGGCAATTATGCTTTAAGGCCTCAAACGCAGACTATATGGAAAGGTAGGACGTTGCCGTCAAGTGTAAAATATACAATTTCTGTATTCCGGGAAATGTGTGGTATTTCTCGTCGTATTACATATTTGGTTTCACGTGGCACATCTTTATTTTATACTTGTAACTATACATATGCGTCATACTCCTCCAACGAAACGTAAATGTTCATGAGAACCATATTATTTTCATAAAAACATACAATGCTCTATATAATATTAAGGAAAACCAACGAGTCTTGTTGTACGATTTCCTGCTATGTTTTAACAGTGTACAGCCTATACAGTAAAACTTGGTGTACATTCTCCATTTATATGTATAACCTGAAGTTGAGCAGTTAAGGGGATGGGGACTCGAGCCATGGGATTGGAGTTCTGGTCCAAATGGAGATCACTAATGACCAATAGCCAACGTTAGATATTTTCAAAGCGAATGAACTCTCCCTGATATATATTTGCAGAATATAAGTTGAATCACTCACTGGGTACCCCTCTTGAAGCTAGACTGCAGCGTCAGAATAGTTCATGAGAAACAACCGTCTTTTTCTTTTCTTTTCATGTTAGGCCCTATATTGAGGATTCTGTGCTATATGCCGCAAAACTACATGTGTTTGTAAAGTGAGAAAAAACATGAATGTACAATGACATGCCAGTTTTCCAGGGTAACGTAATTGTTCAACTGTTCAATAAATACTAACCGTCTGAATCATTCATCTAAATGGCATGTATATATGTTGCTTAGCATTCTACTATGAACTCTTGGGAGATAACATGATTGTTGAATGCCGCGTCGAGCCCCGTTGACTGTCTTGAATATCTAAACATTTCCAGCAGCATAGTCCCGATTCCCGGTACTACTTACTATAGAGAGTGGTACCAATATATCCATCCCAGCACGCCGGAGAACTCGCGAATAGCACTGCGCCCATGAAGCATTATAGCACTCATGATTTAATAATGAGAGGGACCTTGAGATGATATACACCCGATGCTGGGGGGAGGAACTCTCCAATTTACCTCGGGCGGCTCCCCACCAACTTCCGCCTTCATCGCCTCGTTGTTAGCATACCCATTAGGCAAGGCCCGCCATTTTGCAAATTCAGTATCCCTGTGCATAGGAAAAACACATATTGAAGCTTCAAAAGTTTTTAACTGCATGGCTATACCCCTTATTTGAAGTTCATTTTGCGTTGTTATTACAGTCGGTTTTCCCAAATATTGGAACGGCCATAGTATGATGTCCCTGCAGTTCAAAATGCGAATGGGAAGTTTGACAAGCTGAACTGGGCTGTCCGAGGACTGCCTTTTAATGTATAAAAGATAGAATGTGGCAAGGAATGACATTCAACCAAATAGTACGGAAAGACAATGGTATAAAGTCTTGCAACCTTTGAATCTGATGTTTATCAGTGAACTTGTTAATTAAAGTGGGGTATTGCATGGTTGATGCTAAAAGTTAACTTCATATTTTGTTCATATCTAGCGGGGTGATTTTTCCCAAAATTTTGTTTTAAATCCGAATATATTTAACAAAAATTGAACTCCCGTTATGAATGTATACACACATGCACTGTAAGCGAGGCTGGAATTAAATCTAAATTTCAAAACTATTGCCTTTCCTCCTTATCATTCTGGGATCTATAATCAAAGAGGAAGAGGCAAGAGCTATAGACCAAAAAACTTTATTCATCAACACCTATCCAATCTTAAAAGGTAAACACAATTTTAGTTGCACAGAGCAGAGGGATACAGAAAAAGGCGAGTGGGTGGCGCGGGTATAGTGACGTGGGGGAGAGGTACAAGACTCAATATGAACAATACCCGTGACGGAGACTGACAGACACCCGAGCCCCAGAAGGGATCGATGGTTACCTCAGTATGTGCCTGAACACGAGCTGTGTCAGTGTGAACACACCTGACTATCGGCAACGTGAGTAAATGGCACCAGCCGATAACAGATCCGTATTGCGTATAGAAGCCTGACGACATGCTAACAGAGATAGGCCTACAGGATAAAGATGACCTGGGTAAAATTATATAATCTTTCAGTATAGGATTGTGTTGCATTATTCAAGACTTCCACAAGGTACATTTCAAATTCCGTGTTTTGTGTTGCGCAATTTCTTTCTTGCAGTTCATTGCACGTTGAAAGAAACGTCCATAATTACGTCGTAAGAATAATTAGGCAAAGGTGTATATATAATCATCCCTGCCGATTACCGAAAATGTTTAAAGAAGTCTGTCATACCCAATCCAAAATATTAGATAAGTACCATAGTAGAGTGGGTGGGTATACAGAAAGTTAAATAAGCACACGGAGATGGAGCAGCGAAAGGTTAACGTTAATTGCATTCAATTGTCAGCTAGATAGTCTCCAAAAAACGCAATCGACCGAAGAAACAAGGTAGTAATAGCTAATGATTTATACCATTTAAAAAAGTTGATATTTTGTGTGCACAAGGTAGCTAAGATCAGATGCTTATGGAAGATACCGAATGATCGTCTGGCTCCAGGATTTTGAAGACACAATCTAAGGGTATATAACTGGTCTTAACTAATATTTTTTTCAAATAAGATATATTGACTTTGAGATGGTGATGTTTCAGACTTGCTAGTCATAGTTATAGATATGAGGAACGCGCTAATGATTTTGCTAGTGTGATACCCACCCGAAGAAGTTGGTCAGTTGGTCCCAACAACACTAGTGCAAACCAACCTTTCTGCATGGAGATTTGACTTATGATTCAAACCTTCGTAATCCGAAAGCCCCTCCCTCTTCAGCTCCTGGCTAACAAGTATTCTGTTATCTTTCTCACAGTTTACCGTCACCCGTGTGGACGAGGAGGATGGGGAGACGAGCGCGGCGTCCGACGCCCTCTGCCCCGAAGACGGCGCCGCCAGAGCCCCCCTTACCGGAAGTGGCGCCGGCGGCGCCGGCGGCGGCGCGGTGAGACTTCCGGTTCCGGGCGACAGCGGCACGTCGGACGCCGAGTCGTCGTACGGGGACACCCTCACTCAGACCAGCATCACCAAACTGCTGTCCAGAAAGTTCAAGGTAAGGAGGAGTGGCGGATATAAAAGTGTGTTTGGTTCGTTTGATATAAGGGGGATAATATATATATATGGACCGTTTAAATATGTAACTGCGGTAAAATGCTATGCGAATAGTTTGGAGAATTTGACATGATGGCTGCTTAATCGCGTCAGTTTTATCTTAAGAGGACGATCCGTGTGAGTAAGCCTTGATAATAAAGATGAGAGCTTAATACGTTTCCCCCTTTCAAGTTATTCAATTATAAAGTTATTCAATTCATTTAGGCTAATTTAAGACCTATTCAACTGCAATAGTTAAGCTTCCCACTTATCATAATTTGGCAGTAATGCTCATAAATGTACTTCATTGTTATAAGTTGACCTTTTAATTATGCCATTCCACTTTGCCATTAGTTTTACCCAGGATTGTTCATTCGTTCTCAGACATGAAGGAACCAAATAATTCGCTTGAATAATTACCTGATGAAGGAAATACCTCAATTTCAAGTCTCTACCGTTAAAATTAGGAATTGATTCTTTCTTCCCCACAACCGCTCAGGACATGAAACAGATACCTTAAATGGGACCCAGTCGTTCCTTAAAACTTAATGTGAAACTGATATTATGCATATCGATTATTGTCACTAACTGATGGACTGCAATGGAAGCTTAATCAATATTCTAACGTTCCTCGTTCTTAACCGTCCTTCCTTTAAGAACCTGGTTATTGGAATCCCTTTCTATCGTGAATTCCATAACATATAAGGACAAGCAATATCTCTTTAAGGGGGACATAACAAACAAACACGTACTATTCATACAGTCAACAAACATAAGTGGGGTTGTATAGGCCTATACACATTATAAGAGCACATATCCTTGTTCCGGGTAAATGGGAATACCCAAGAGTGTTATACGCAGGGAATACAGAATTGAATCTCAGTAGACCCTGATCGTGTTCCATGTTTTCGGTCATCGCACAGCGATAAATACACCAAGAATTCATAGCCACTTAAATACCAAAAACTTTCAAAATTAAACTTCAAGATACTACTTGAATGGAAAGGCCAAGTACAACTGACCAAACGGTCAATTGATTGCTACCTCTTGGACGGCGTCGTCATTTGTAGGACGTTTATGATTACAGATAAACATAGGTTAACCTTTCTACCTTTTGTGCAGTTGTTTTGTAAATATATGTTATAGCTCGGGCTATGTCAAATCACCAGTCTCATGATCTGTTGATCGACATGTCGATTGAGCGTGTTGGTAATGTATATTGTTACAATAAAACACCTGAGAGGCTGAGAAGACGAGGTTGCCGAGTTGGTGCTGAAATAGCAGGATAACTTTCCTTTGGTTGTACATCAAAGACATCTTAATATGTTCCGATTGCTATTCAAAAGGTGTCCTCAAATAGCTGAAAGATGGTCGAAGGGGACTTAATGCCCCGTCTCTCTTCAAATGAAAAGCATTATTACAACAGTACCTAAAACCTATACCAAACAATATCTTTTTTCTCAACTGAATTATTCATTTCCCAGCTTATCAAAAACGTTTAGCTTGGGACATGTTAATCCCCTTGATCTACATTGTTGGTTTATAAAACAGTATAGCAGCACCTTTTCGTATCGTTTCTCTATATCTCCTCTTCAATAAAAAAAAAAGTAACTAGCCTATACAACGTACCTCCCGTCAACATCCGGGAACGTTGGTTTGCTGACATCGGAGTTCATAGAAGTTTTGGCCTTTTTCATAAAATATAACAAATAAAATAAATCCCTTTATTTCTGTCAATCTCAAACAAATGATAGGTAATGTTGCTGCCAGTCTCTAAGAAAGGGAAACATTGATGTCAATCTGTTATACAGGGAAATATGCTGTCAATCACCAATAGAAGGCAGTACTTCTACTCATCCCTAAGAAACTGCAATCTCATTTGAAGACTACGTCAGGCACAATAGCTCCTACCCCGGACATCACAATCGTGTGCCTAAAGCAATCAATGTAGAGGGAACAAAACACAGATCAGCCCTTTGATCTAAAGTACAGACAATGCAATATGTATGGGCAGTTAACAGCTGACTCCACCTAGATCGAGATGCATTATTTTAATGAGAGTAGCAACGGCCTGGATCGTGAGATCAGCTGAGAAGTAAAGCTATCGCACTTGAACACGAATGTGAAGTCGGTAGTCCATTAGGCTCACGGGGAGAAGTTTAAGAATTGAAGGGGGGGGGGGGGGGGGTCACCACTAGGTTGGAGCTACTTTTCACTTCATATTTTCTCCATTAATGGCTTGCAACATTTCGACCTCAATTTTAGCATTGGTAATTAGACCGACGAAATTTAGCTTTTAGTGTTGTTTTACTATGAACTTTGAGAGTACCATACTACTGTGGTAATATGGTCGTCTAGAAAGGGTTTGGAAAGAAATATTTCACAGCAATGTATTTTACTCTCCAATCTTGAGAGTCTGCTGAATTCTATACAAGTTGGTTCCTAGTGGGGCGTTTTATAACTCAAAGATCGAGTACTGAAAAAATCACTTTAACTAATGGTTTAGTTGTTCTTCCAAGATAATGATAGAAACCTACAATCTCATGGATATAAAGCTTGTTGTTCTAAAATGAAAATGTAATTCACTCTAAGTCAAATTAAAACATAAAAGCATTTATTTCTACGTTCATTGCTGATTGTTTTTTTAAAGATCACAATCTTTTTGGTTCCACTTTCCATATTTTTCTCTATCATATATATATTTTGTTTTTCATGTTCATCCTATCAGTTGACACACTCGTGATTTGAATCCCCCTCCTCCACACTGATTCAGACAAATAAAAAAAGATTGTCTTAAGAAACCAACGGGAGGATACTTCCTGAAAGCTCTGTAGGTGTACCAAGAAACCATTAGGTCAATTCTAGAGAAAGCTGACACGCACATATTTTTAGTCTTATGTTTTTCTGCATTGGGATTACAGTATAAGGTTTCTTAACACACACCTGGTGTAAACTTCTGGTACAGCTTTCTCGACGGATTCAGTCAGAAGAGTGTTTTTTTTTTTTTTAAAGTAGACTTATTATAGAGAGTGGATATATTATTGTTCTACAACTCAGAGATCAAAAATAAATCTGTCACAGTTCTTTCAGAGTATACATTTGAATTATAGATTCAAAAACTTACCGATAACGTTAATCAAACACCGTATGATAACCCCGACAATTCACTCAAGTTCCCCAACAGCCTTATGACAGCCCTACCAAAGCTTCTATTCATTGTGATTCTTATGAAGGGTTTATCGTCGTCGGAACGGTACCGTAATGTGTAAACCAGGCTTTAGTTTGAGTTGAAAAAGCGCAGAGTTAACGCTTATATAAACACTGGCTATTCCAGCATAGAGAAAATGATTAGGCCTACAAAGTCCATCGTTTTGATTCCGTAAACCATGCATATGATGGCATGGGTGACAGGACAACTACCCCTGTGACAACTACCCCTCGGACAACTACCCCTGGGACAACTACCCCTCGGACAACTACCCCCTAGGACAACTACCCCTTAGGACTATTACCCCCTAGGACTATTACCCCCCTAGGACAACTACCCCTGGGACAACTACCCCTTAGGACAACTACCCCTTAGGACAATTACCCCTATGGGTAGGACAACTACCCCCATAGGACAACTACCCCTATAGGACAACTACCCCTTTAGATAGGACAACTACCCCTATATATAGGACCATTAGCCCTTTAGAACAATTACCCCTACAGATAGGACAACTACCCCCAATGATAGGACAACTACCCCTATGATAGGACAACTACCCCTATGATAGGACAACTACCCCCCTTGATAGGACAACTACCCCCATATGTAGGACAACTACCCCTATTGGTAGGACAACTACCCCCCTTTGATAGGACAATTACCCCCTTTAGTAGGACAATTACCCCCTTTAGTAGGACAACTACCCCCATTGATAGAACAACTACACCCATTGGTAGGCCTACCCCTCCTTTGCCTGGCCCTGAACACTAAGGGCAGGTTCTACCAATGGGGGTAGTTGTCCTACCAATAGGGGTAGCTGTCCTATCAAGGTGGGTAGTTGTCCTACCTATGGGGGTAGTTGTCCTATCAAGGGGGATAGTTTTCCTAAAGGGGTAATTGTCCTATCTATAGGGGTAATTGTCCTATCTACAGGGGTAATTGTCCTAAGGGGTAGTTGTCCTACCCATAGGGGTAATTGTCCTAAGGGGTAATCGTCCTAAGGGGTAGTTGTCCCAGGGGTAGTTGTCCTATGGGGGTAATAGTCCTAGTGGGTAATAGTCCTAGTGGGTAATAGTCCTAGGGGGTAGTTGTCCCAGGGGTAGTTGTCCCAGGGGTAGTTGTAGTTGTCCTAGAATCGATGGCATGTGCATATCCAAACCGAGTGTAGCATTTTGAATAGATTTGTCCATACTTTTTAAAAGATATTACATATTTTGTAACACATTTCTTGTCATTCAAGTCATGTTCTCAGCAGACTGTACCATTTCCGCACGCCCAGTAATGCCATCGTATAAGGTTTGACGTTAGTCGGCATTTGCGGCTGAAAGGGCAAAAAGAGAGCCACCAATAGAAGGACAAAAAGAAAAAGGGCAAGGCACACAGTCTACATGGTCAGTCTACCAGCGGGATAACCTTTGAGCATTAGGGGGGTTCTTAGGCCGTGCTCTGGCTTTTATGCATACTTTGAGGCTTCCCAGAAGGTTTGGGGAATAGGCAGGGCTAGCAGAGTCTTCTCCTCCACTGTCCATCATCTATTACCCGCCAGTCTCATGGACATTACTGCTCAAGGTCTGATAAAAACCTGGTGGTCTCCTTACCGGGGGAGACTTACAGGTCTCTACTCCGGGCCCCTTGGTAATGGGGACATATAGGAATAGACGACATGAGAACATAGGGACATTGACGACATGGGGACAATGGGAAATGACGACAAATGTATGATGTAGCTCAAACCTTTATGGTGTAATTATGGTAAAATATGATTAATCCAAGAGTCCGAAAACCATCAATATACAAGATATTAATAAAAAGATAAAGACCCAAGTTTAAGATACTATTTAGTAGCAAGATACAACAGACATGGTTAACGTTGTGATAAATATAACCTTTAACCAATATTTCTAATATGTTAGAAACCAGTAGTATGACACACAATATTTAAAAGTTTCTCCTCTGAATTCTTTGAATTCTGTGTGCCCTCCCTGATATCCATCAACACATTCCACTCTTGTACCATTTGCAAAAACGATACGTATTCTCAATTCTAATACTAAGAATTTACTAGCTATCTTAATCAAACAATTGCCTCTACCTTCACCACTCCCCGTGTATCCCGAAAGCTGCTGCGATACAAAACCCGCTTAGCTGTATTTGAAGGGCTCCATGTGCTACCCGTGTTTTGGTAGTAAACACCCTTCAGACTAACCCTGTCCTTCTGTCCTGTGCTCACCTGCAGGTTAAGAAGCTGCGTCGGGCGTTCCCCTGTCGAGTAGGTTTCCACCCATTCTTTTCTGTTCTTCATGTGTGCTCTCACGAGTCAAGTATACCAAGGCCGGAATATGAACACCTATATTTGGTCTTGATATCAACCTGAACGAGCAACACTCAAGTCAGATCAAACATTTGTTAGAATACTTGTAAGACAATGGCTCAGACTAGGGATTTCTTAAAGGGAAAGGGAGATACTTAGGCTAGGCGTGTGATTGAGAATTTTTTTCTTATATCTCTTCCCTCGTTGAATTTCCTTACTCCAGCTTTGGTAATATGATAGTTGTATTTTGGATGTTTGAAAATGGTGATTGACACCCCATCCCCCTCCCTTATGTCTATTTCACAACAGTATTCCCAAGCAGAATAGAATGACTCTCAGCTGTCTTAAAAATTGACCTGATACCACTACGCTAAACAACCATTCTATAACTATACTCAAATGAGAGACATATGTAATTAATATAATTTGACAAGAGTAACAAATTTACCTATACCTATTGAAGATATTTCCGAGTGTTGCACGTTCAAGTTTTAGGTGGACATACTCCGACCTGTAGCCGTCCTCACAGTGTAAATACATCATTGTATATATATCAAATATATATACCTCAAATGGTATTTTTGCGTATTATTTCCTATCTCTTCGGACTAGATAAGAGTGTTGTGATGTATAGTTCGGAAGGCGCGCAATGATGTCTGTGCCAACGTCAATTTGCAATTTATAACGCATTGCGCATGTGTGGCGTTATACTTTGGTAGCGGTTACCATGGCAACCATTCTATTCACAACACAATGGTGGGTGTCATGACCACCGGTCGTGGGGACTGCTAGCTCGTGTCCTGTCCGTCCCTACAGGCACTGACAACAAAAGGACGTTTTTTTGTTCTTGTAAACGATTGCGTCTGTCATCGAGCACAACAATGTATATGGGGTGATTAATGATGAATAACTGTGGTTATGAATAGCTTTATCCTACTTGGCTGGCCATCATAGTAAAATGTTCTTGGAGATGCACTGTATCTACAAGAGATGCACTGTATCTACAATGCACTTCATACTTCAAAGATTTGTCTCTCTATATTGAAACTAGTGACAGGTATCTATTCATGAATAACATGCTAAATTATTGGTATTGATAGTTATCTATGTTGAAATAATATAAATAATGTAATATTGTTCTGATTAGTTACTTGTATGTTGAAATGATATATAGGCCCCCCCTATGTGGTAACCAAATGGTTTATAAGACGGCTGAATCATATTTAGTGTACCCGGTACTTAGTTTCAGCATTTTCTTCTGTAAAAGTATGAATCCGACATACTGTAGAATAGTAGGTCTATATAAGATATCAGATAGCAAGACGTAGATCTAGAGCTAGATCTCTTGTTTTCTGTTGTTTGTCTTAACCTTATGTGATAGCTCAACACGTGCTACTACAGACAATAACTAGGGATTTTCTAGGATAAGCCTTTGCTTCCAGTGAGTGTATTGTTCTAATTGCACAGATCCCCCTGAAAGCACTATTTACCCTGCAGACCGCCGACGCCGGCTTTACTCGTGATGTGCCAGTTGCCTCTTGATGACGCTTCAATTAGCTTCGAGTCCGCTGGGCAGATTGATTCCATTGATTTCATGATAGCAACTTATTGCAGTTGATTATTTTGTGCTACAGCCCGCTTCTCCCAGCTCTTCTGTGGCTTTCTAGCGGGATGGTTCAGGTTCAGAGAGGGGTTCATATATGCGTGTGAATACACACAAGCAAGACAACACCCTATTAAGGATAATTGAGGATACCTGGGGGTTTGCTCCATCTACTAAAAAGAGGACAAATTTTTGATAAAGTTCTCATTTGATGCCTTTTACTTGCAGCTTTCAACAGGTGTCAAGTTACCGGTGACATCAGGATTTATTCCCATCTCCTTAATCGTGTTAGGGATTCTATTAATAGTACAATTCATGTCTGTGACCAAATTTAAATGAACTGTCGGGGAAACCTGAACAGTGAAAGACGTTTAGGTCTGCCCGTTTAAGACGCTAAAATCTGTAGTGTATCAGCTACGAATACTATTATTATGATTAATGCAATATTAATTGTATGGTTACCCGTTATAGGCAAAGTTTCAAATATCGTTTACAATTTCCTTTCATTGTTAAATGCAAATTTAAAAATTTGAAGTGGCCTCGTGTTTGGACTTTGACGTCTTAAAACTGGCTTTTCATTAAAACGCTTTTGTCGTATTGTTATTTCTTAGTACTGAATTTAAGGGTCTGTTGCAATTACGATACATTTCTTTGACTTCTCGTAAAACCAACCAAGCTTATGACCACAGAAAATGAAGGAATTTTCTGCCGTTTTATTTTTGTTTCAGAGCAATTTGGGCGATGTTAAGGTCAGAAAGCTTTGGAAAAGAGTGTTCTTGAATTCATTCTTTTGCATGGATCTCTCTATCGTTTTGCTATCGTACTTTCTATTTCCTTTCAGCTCGAATTGTTAATTATCTTTTATTCATGTGTGTTGTGAACGTGTTTCTTTTCTTCAAAACAATTGTCTTGTGTAGTCTCACTGTAGCGTCATTGTGTGTTATATTTCTTACAATTGTCTTGATTGTGCCATTACTTATTCCTTTTCCAAATCTGACAGCTTGTGAAACTGCACATAATGTGTGTAATGCTTAAATTAACATTACTAAACATACAAATTGAGTTTCCAATTGCACGATTTCAAAATCATTTTCATTCCAATGTATCTATGTATTATCGGTGTACCTCTGTTCCTGTCTCATTTGAGAACAAATCAAACATGATTGCAACAAGAAAACAATATTAATTTTCCAGTTTCACGTAATAGTTTCATCAGTAACCTGAAGTAAAAAACAGAACAGCAACATCATAACACTCAACAAAATCTCTCCTATAACTCCACCTTGTGTGGCAAACTTGGAACCGCTCTCAAAAATGAAGAATCCCCCTCGTACTGTTAATACTAATCCAATCAAACAGGTGTTGTTGTGTGCTAAATGCCTGAATTGAAGAGAACAGGTTACTCCTTGGCCTGTTCTCCCTCCCCCTCCCCCTGGTCCCATCTGGTTTCCGCGACTCCGGTGTCCATAAGAGCGCCAAGCATGTATATAATCATCGATCTAAGCCACCTAGTGAGACGCTGCTGATCTTATTTGAATATATAACCAACCCCCTCGAGGTGGCGCCTCGCCCAGAGAAGTCCCCGGATGGGCGTCAGTAGCGTTTCTCCAAACAGCGCGCGGGTTGCCGCCCAAGGGACGTTTGTCGTCTGCTGTTGTTCTTCGGCGTCGATAAACACTCTTCAGTCTTTTATCACAATATTGAAATGACGAGAGCGGCCCGTATGCGCCCACCACACCAACCACAATTAGCCAGGCTCCTCATTAGGGCCTCTTGTTACCAAAAGTACCACCATCTGCTGATGAAGTCCCCCCCCCCTCCCCCTCCAAGCCCCCACACTTTCCCCCACCGCCATTTCTCCCATTTTCTCCCATTACCTGATACATTCCAACAGTAGCGCCTCCCTATGTGT
Organism: Lepidonotus clava; assembly: GCA_936440205.1. Classification (NCBI taxonomy): domain Eukaryota; kingdom Metazoa; phylum Annelida; class Polychaeta; order Phyllodocida; family Polynoidae; genus Lepidonotus; species Lepidonotus clava. The sequence goes on from OW387140.1 coordinate 29,520,009, forward strand.
TGTCACTTTTTTTTCTGTTACTTTGAATGAGTCTCTTGTACATACTCGTGCTTTCTTATCAGCTTCCTTTTCGATTGCCGGATCTTCAATGCTGAATCTGTATACCTTGGATTTTGTTGCAGGTCATGATTTTCAAAAGAAATGTATTTTTTTAGTACGGCTTCTCATTGCGGTTCCGGTGTGAACTGTGATTAAAATACAATCAGTTTGTTTCAAACAGCACAATTTGCGTACTGCACGAAATGTTTATTTAGAATTTAGTTCCGATTTGCTGAGGTTGTTAATTTTGGAATTTATTAAATTCATTTAGTCTTTCTGCAATGCCTATAATTAGGCCTATGTGTCGATGCAAAAAGAAATTTATATACGGGTTGCAGGGAATGTACTCAGGGATGTGTCCATGTATTTGTAATTTGTGATTGTTAGACCTGCGCTTCCCCTTCAGTCATACCGGACATACAAGTATGATGGCAACCGGAAGTCACTACGGCGTTCCGACAGCACCGACGCTAAGAAGCCTGGGTACCGGAAGCGCCTCATATCAAAATATGAGGTAAAGCCTTTGCCAAAATCTATCATTTTAACATCTTTGATATGAGCAGGCCATTTCCGCAGATACAACAGGAAATGACCTGCACATGCATTAAATATTTAACGGTATAAAAAGCTTAAACATAGTCTTTTTGTTCTTAAAGTGCTATTCCAGCAGTTTATCTTTACATTCGGTTCAGAAAAAGGCTGATATAGCATTTCCCATTATCAATGTAATAAAGATAGTGTTTATTTATTCATTGCCTAAATATGCATTCTCAAACCACTTGAAATGACCTACCACCCGCTGAATTATTATATGTTTATCTTCAATATAATTACTATAATCACATTATTCATGTAAGGTTTGAGGCTGCACTGCAGAGAAACGTTAAACCACACTAATAAACTCATTGACTATTATGTGTATGCACTCTACCTCTATTGGAAACGCCCTGTCCCTTGTTGATAATTATGTCTGATGTCTTTGTTGACAGAGCCAGGATTACGACCAGTGTGAAAACTCCCTATTCCTCAAGGAGCAGGAGACTCTCAAGTCGGTGGTGAGTCTATTGATATGCTTTCTGAGATAGACAATACGTAATAAGTCCCCGATGATAGAGAGACCTACCTGTGAATAAAAGGATGGGTAACGAGGTTACATCTACAAAGGTTTTAAATTATCCAAATTGAAGGAGAATTTAATCATTCTCAGACAGTAATCTCAAAATTTCATCAGGGAACAAAATATGTATGCTCGTAATGTTTTTATTTATTTATCAAATTGCATACCTTCAATCGTGGTCTATATAAAGTATATTCAGCTAGCAATGTTGAAAATAACGAAGCTAATTTCTATGCATACAGAGTATTTAGGAACCTTCAAAGTAGGTATTTAACTTTAGGTCTAGGATTTCGACGTCAGGTAGAAGAACATGTGGATAATGTTAACTTACCTTACTATAATACCCAATTAGCAAGAACAAAGAACATAAAACTTAGTTAAGATTTAACAACATATTGATGTCGATATCTCTCCCTAAAGAAAAGGAATAATAAAGTGGCAGGAAGATGTGCTTCTAGGAGAAGTATTGTCAGGGAAAGTTTTGTCACTACTAATGTGTATATGACTCGTCCTACCTTACAGACCACACTACAGGTATAATATATTCTATAGATTCACGCCTTCTCGGCTCTCCACCAAATTACCAGCGATTTAAAGCATGCTAACTACTCCACCACAACCACCAAGATCATTTCAGGAATGTTAATGTCGCAGTGGGAATAACATTTATTTTGGGTTCAGTTAGAAAGTGCACTATGCTTTCAAGGACAAAAGGCATGAGTAAACATATGGAAAAAAAGTAATGATGCGCTTTAGCCACATGAGTCAATGTTCTCAGTTGTAAGTTATAGACTATTTTGGCTAAGCAAAATGGGTTTTGTATTGCTTAATTTATTTAAGGCATCACTCTCTAGACATGTACATATGTTATAGAAAATCGAATTGATTTCAGAGAAATGGTTCTTTCAACGATAAGCGTCATAGAAATAGTTACACGTTTTCTGCACGAATGTTACCATGAAACCCACACCACATTGATTAACCTATAGGGACAATTGGATCACACGATTACGACAGAATAAAGTGTTTCATCAAAGGGAAGAGATTTATCTCAATTTACAATACACTGCATTATGGATTGCTTTTGTTGACCAATTCACAGACTAAGAACCATTTTGCCTTGCTGCTATACTTATACAGGCCTATATGTTTGTACATACATATGATATATCATATTTATGTTTACATAATACATATCCATAAGTCTGATAGACCCTGCATTGCTATTTTGCATACCTTGCAATCGATGTAAGATGTTAATATTAATACGTGCATTTAAATCTCCTATCTGTTGTTTTACAATTAGCATTTCCCTATGTCTATAGCAAATCCTACCCTATCAGCTTTGTAGAGGTTTCTTTTTGGTTTCAATAACCCAGCTTACATAACATAGCCGTATGCCTAAGCATGCTTTTTTTTTGTCTTGATGTTTTGATGGTTTTGATAGTTTTGCATAGAGACCCTTTTAGTAGATTTATTTAAGCGCCCTCATAATCGTAACAATGTGTATATCTATTGGTAGAAATAAAACTGCAGCTCTGAGTGTCCTGCACCTCCTCTCTGACTCTGTATCACCTCTGTATGGTAGACTCTGTAGATAATTCACAGCCTCAGGTAACAAATCTATATCAGGATTGGACCTGGCATGAGCGGTCACCCCCGACTACCCGCTACAACGCAGCCCTACAGTTTTTTTCCCCTTTTTCATTACAGAAAATCCAACGGAAGTGGATTGCTCGCTGGTTGGTAAATTTGATGATTGGCATAGGGACAGCCCTAGTCGCCTCGGTCATCGAGATCAGTATAGAGTACGCCGCAGAGTACAAGTTCATGGCAATAAAATGGTGTATCCTTTTTTGGCCCGGGTGGCCTGGCCCCTGGAAGTTAGGGCTTGTAGTGGAGATGTTGGTGGATGTTGGTGGGTTATGCACTAGGGGTTGGGTGGTAAAGTTCATCCTTTTACAGTTATGCATACGGTTCCACGTCATACTATATCGCCCTGTATCAATTGTCAGAGCGATTATTCAATGGAAGCCAGCATCGGTGTACCATTTCTATATACTACTTACAGGACGCGTCACCACATGAAACTGTTTGTATCTGTTGCATCTCTCTATAAAGGCTTATTTAGTGTGTGTTTTTTACTATAATTATAGAATGACTCCGAGCGCTACAGATACAAAGATCTGTACCTTTCAGAGGAAAATAGGTGCAATCAATTATAATTTTCACATCTGTTTTGCCATACCTTTGTGTCAGAATGTAATTTGAAACCTATGTCCTACATCTGTACATGTAATCTAATGACACTTCCTAAATAGGAACTAACAAAGCCTTTTTATGTAAGGACTTAAATGGAAATTTTATCTGCAAAGGACAAAGATTGGAATAGAAGTATCGCGAGCAAGCCTCTGAAATAACCCTTTGATTTCCTTTCTGATCTTTTAACCTTAACTACCTCCAGTGGTTGATATGTACCCTACAGGCCCCTTTGTGGCCATCCCTCTCATATCATGGATATTCATAAACGCCTCCCTGGTCTGTCTGGGCTCTCTGCTGGTAGTCTTTGTCGAGGTGAGTACATTACTGCATTAAAAGGACGAGAGACTGTTCCAGGAAATATACTAATATTAAGTACAAGTCTTTTATTTATAGCATGGCTAGCTAGGTGAGACATACTATTAATTTTATCTTCGATTTATGAACGATCGTGACTCTAGTCTGGCAGCCAAGGCATGAAATTTTCACTTTCGTTTGCACTGAAAGGTTTATACCTGAAACCATTTTAGGGTTGCAGAGGGGTCCTTTGCAGACCATTTAAGCCCGGTTGTCACTCTGTAAAGGTGTGCATGGACGTGACAACCACCATTTTGTTTGGCAATAATGACAGAAATACACTGTCATGGTTTTCAGATTATGGTTTTATTATAAAAGAATACATCTAAATCTTACCCTCTGAATACTCAGAGAAGCAGAAAACTGTTCATATGCAGCATTTGGTGACAAAAGTGAGATATTTTGTGATTATAATCAGTGTATTTGAAAGTAAATACCTCATTTTTCATGTTTTTAAGATTTCAAGTCAATTTTGATGACCTTGACCTTTATCAAGGTCAAAGTTGCTTGACCTTGGACTCACCCTCACTAAGTACTGTTAGTATTTCTAATTTGAAATAGCTTGATGCAAAATTGACATGTTTATTATAAGAATAGATATCTTGTACACAAGTCAAATTTCGTTGTCATTATTATGCAAACATCTTATGCAGATCGACATACTGTTCATATTCAGATTTAGAAACCAGAGATTAATTTCCTTCAATACATTTGCAACTTTAAAACTGCCGTGCAGATTTAATACTCCGCGAAACGTGAATGTTCGCACACAATACCAAGAGAATGACAGCAATAACGACATTTTACATACACATTAAAAACCGGAGCTCAAATGAATTATAATTATTACAATCCAATTTTAATTACATCCTGTACACGTTTATGACCAATAAAAGTGCGAATGCACACTTGTTATTTCATTGCAGCCTCAGGCGGCCGGGAGTGGGATCCCTCAGATCAAATGTTACCTGAACGGTGTGAAGATCCCGGGCCTGCTCACCCTGCGCGCCCTGGTGGCCAAAGCCGTCGGCGTCATCCTCTCCGTCTCAGGTGGCCTGGCGTGCGGCAAGGTACACACCAATTTCTCTCCGCTAACAGTTCATCACAGCCTCAAACATTGGCTTTGTGCTTTTTCTTCTTCTCTAAAACATAAGAAATAACCATTTTCTTTTATAACGGACACATGGAGGTGACTAAAACGGGATTGGAGTTATATTGCTCGTTCGGGGATTGATTTGGGAAAAGAAACTGCGTGGTGATGAAAGTCGAAGTGGTTCTGATTTCTGTCAATATTCATCATAGAACTCGTTGGTTATTTCTAGCAAATTTATCTTTGCATTGGTAGCCGTGAGCTGTATTTGGAAAGATCCTAATCCAGGGCTTTCTTCAAAGAAGGAGCGGCCATACTGATATTTTGCATTCCTAATTTAGAAACAGCAATGCGTCTGGTCTGAAAGAAAATAAACCGCTAATTTTAGAGTGTTGAAATGAACTCTGTGCCTTGAGCTTGTTTTATTTCCCATCATGTTCTCAGACATTGACAAATGAAAATTCTATCAGCCAGAAGGCCTCAGTTATTTGTGTATACATCCTACTGTGGCCTAAAGGTCTAAACCATTAACCCCGACGTTGGCTTTGATGTTTGATATTTCAGGAAGGTCCTATGATACATTCAGGAGCCATTGTAGCAGCAGGGGTATCCCAAGGCAGATCTAGGTTATGCAATTTAGACTTTAAGGTCAGTATATCTATTGATGTGGACTGTTTATATCCTGTATAAGTACCTAATCAGCTGGCTTAGGACTTTTAAACTGTAGAATTATCTCCAAAACGTCCTGAGTAACAGTCCTTTATTATGCTGCTATTACCCTAATTGAATTTCCTCCGTACTTCAATTAACTGCCATATGCTATTCAATTTGTATATTTGCATAAGAGAGATGCCCTTAAATATAGTACTATCCGTTTTTTAAGAGTTATATTCTTTTGGTCTCAAATGATTTAATTCAATAAGAAGTTCATCCTTTTCAAATGCCTGTTCAAACTTCTGATGCGGTTCGTTCAGTTACATTCAATTACTTAAGGCTGTATTCCACATAGGCCTACCGATTTTGATACCGCCGATTTAGCATTTGGTTGATTTTCTTTGAGAATATGGTATTAATCCTTACATACTATATATCATTTGAAAGACAATTGTAAGATCTTTCTAATATCTTTCTATATTATGCATGTGCATAACGTGATGTTGACAATAAACTTGAAATAAACAAAAACCGGTATGTGGAATACGGCCTTGAATTTCAAAGTATGACGTTCCGTGTATAAATGATATATAATTTCATTAAGTAACTCGTAACACCTCCCCTGAGCAGATATTCGAGTATTTACGGTCAGATACTGAGCGGCGGGACTTCGTCTCAGGCGGGGCGGCGGCGGGTGTGTCGGCGGCCTTCGGGGCGCCCGTAGGTAGGTGGTTGGACACGACTTTCCATGGTCATCTATGATGCGATTATGGCCCGATTTTGAATCGATTTCAGAAATCGGTTTTATACATAATCACTATTCTAGGCAAATGTGTTATCAACTATTAGTCAAACATAATGACACCAAGTGAATATCAAAATCTCGATTTAAATACTAGTATATGGACTAGAAAAAATTCGTTGGCATTTTGTCGCATCGTGGATCACCGGCTTGACTATCATATCGTAGATGAATGGGGTGCATCACCGAGTACCACTTGTAGAAAATGTGTAAATGTGGGCACTAGGTCAGTCCAACTGCTCAGAATTTCAACAATAATTTGACAATTAAACGTTTTACAGCTATGGAAGGGCTCTTGCAAATTTCAACTATAGGCCTATACCGGTCAAATCCCGAAATCTTAGAAGGAACATTTAGCGACTATATCTATACTGATTATGAAGACTTGCCATGGGCTGCTATAGTCACCAAGCATTAGTCAAATGTAGGACTTATTGATGCGACCGCCCTATAGACCATATAAAAGACATAATGCAATTGGATGCATATAATATAGACTATGCATCACGCATCATGCATCATCATGCCCCCATAGAGGCTCATTCTAAGATGAACGTTACACATCTTTCAAGATTTAGATACATGGCAATTATAAGGTTGTTATTCTTGTTAAATTTTGTAGACTGCTATAAACATACGCATGGAGAATTCTAACCAAATTCTAAACCTCCTGTTTGACGGCATTGTATTTACAATTTGCAGGAGGAGTGTTATTTAGCCTTGAAGAGGGAGCTAGTTTTTGGAATCAATCATTAACCTGGAGAATAGTGAGTATTCAATGCTAAGTTACAAATAAAGTTCTCTTGCTGAGCAAGCTCTTTAAAATACAAGATGTAATGATGAAACAAGTTTGCAGAACTTAGCCAATGCATTAAAGTAATAAAACAGTTGATTGAAGTATAAGAAATTGAAATTCGATCTGTATCAATCATTGCAAGGTAAAATATTAATGTAGCATATATACAGCAGAGACCACTGGTACAACCTAGATATATTGACCCCTCGCTCAGTGGGTCCCGTTTTGTATGACTCACCCTTTCTCCACTCTCTCCCTGCAGGTGTTTGCGTCAATGGTGGCCACATTCACAGTGAATATTTTGCTCAGTGCCTTCCACGGCCACCCCTCAGACTTATCCAACCCTGGCCTAATTAGCTTCGGCCAATTTTCCGTAAGTATTTTAAACTGTGTTAATTTCTCTAGATGTATACATTTTTCCAGAACAATTACAAAGAATTGTCTCTCTTTTACTCAGAAAGATATCGTGACATATGGATATGAAAGTTACCCGATTTACAGATACCTTTTGTGACTCTCTCTGGAAAAACAATTTCAAATTGAATTTAGTTCCGTGAATCGGCTAGATATAGAATTACTTCTCAAAACTACATATATTCCTAAGAATTAATTTCCAAAGGTCTCAATTTGCTTTGATGGCATATAAAGGAAGACAGATAAGTGTCGAGTATCTAGTTTCATATATACATTTCTGGACTGACAGCATAGTATCATTTTTACTTCTTGTTTACTAAATGAGCAATAGTGCTACGTCATCAATCCTGAAATGAATAAAAGTGTATATGATAGATGTGCAAATCATAACGATCCAGTTTCAGATGCGATGTGTTTTCAAGAAGAGACTTGAATCATTTCTTTATATTTTTCCGTTTCAGGATATCACATACCAAGCAATAGAACTGCCTATATTTTTACTAATGGGGGTATTTGGTAAGTGCATGTATAATCAAAATTAATTATGATTCTAATATAATCTAATGTATCTTATGCTACCGCATATGATTAAAGAACGATTTGAAGATTTATATTATGGATAAAGCAAGTAGAACCTCGATTTTATGTATAGCATCTAGAACATTTTATTACTTCTATCTGCCCTTAATAGTTTGCCCTTTGTCTTTTTCAGGTGGCCTTTCAGGAGCATTGTTTAATCATATAAATGCAAAACTTACAGTATTTAGAAAACGGTGAGCTCATTTTCTTTTTTATGGCTTTCATGAAAAAGATTCACAATAAGGTTCTTTCTGACCTTTCAGTTGTTTTGACAAAACAAACAATGTTGTTTAGAAAGCAAGTCTATGGGTGACTCTGAATCCGGCTAGCTCTATTCAATACTGTTTACTGTGATAATGAGCAATGAAACCAACGTATTCTCTTTGTCGGCAAATGTATTTATGAAGCTTGTTTTGAAATGGCAATATTGACCTAACATAACTATACAGAATTTAACCTTAACCCCTTCAACCCTCGTTTCCTGAGAAAATCAGATGAAAAGGTCTCTTAAAGTAAAAGTTCTCAGCTTTCAATAGCTGCAAACTGTAATGTAATATTCCTGTTAGAAACTGAGATATCACTGTTTGAAACTACATACTTCATATTATGCTAGGAAACCCTTTAAATACATGTTATTCATTCCAATTGCAATAAAAATGCATGAATTATTAGGTAGAAAGACATTTTTGTTCTTCCAGATATATCTTAGCCAAATGGGCCAAGGTGTGTGAAGCCATGCTCGTGGCTGCCATGAGTGCGGTGTTGGCCTTCCTGCTCATCTTCACGGTCAGCGAGTGTGCGAGCGACTCAGCCGACGCCGACCCCCACCACTCCTCATCTGTCTCAGTCAGTATATCCCTGTTTGTACTAAGAGCTGCTCATTAGCCTGAGGCAATAGGCACCGGCCGGGAGGGCCTAGCCGGGGATGTAATGGGTGGGTATAAACATGGGCTGGGGCCTCCGAGGAGTTGGTCAGGCGATGTCACAGTAACAGGGTGGAAATGGACTGAAGAGCCTCCCCATAAGTCTCATTTATGAGATACAAATGCATATACCAGCCAAGTGAAATATACCACGCCAGAATTGATCATATTTTAATGCACAATGGGAAAATCTGTCTTCAGAAAATGCATAACAGTGTCATCAAATTACTTCATGTGATATTGTTAGAAATATGTTTCTCAGTATAAAGAACATACAAGATTTTGCTAAAGCATGTTTGCCTTCATTTTCGAGATAACCTTTGTTACGAAAGCAGAGGAGAAAAGATAACTGTAGCCAGCTGCAGAACTAGTTTGAACATAACATACGACAAGGTGTTGCCATCTGTTGCTGTATGTTTATCTCTGTATTCGCTATTGACCTGTGTTATTGCCTCTCCGCCTCTGTGTATAACTTGCATTGTGGTTTAATATGTTCACAAATTCTTGATGGGAAAAGAATAATGATTATGATTAAAATACTTCCAACTAGATATATACTTGTATAGGAATAAACTGCACAAAAACATTTTGCTTCTGTATGTTGCAAATTTGCTAATTGTCTTGCCTTCTGTACTCAATCGGTATGAGAGAAACGACGCGAAAAGATTTGAATAGTTACTGTGCAATTAATCGGCCGTATAGGCGTTTTACAGGGGCACATTTGTCCTCTTAGAATAGAAAACAGTAACCATTGCATGGTAGAAATAGTCAATGAGGCTTAGAATAAGACTGCCTACGTAGATCTATAAATGTATGTCTGGATTTAACAATGGTCCGTGATATCATCATTGTTAAATGGATAAACCCCTTTCCCCTTTAACGTCCATTCAGAAAGGTTCGCAGAGAGATAAACGTAAATTTAATGTTCCAGAAAAAGGATTAATGCTGTCCATATCTAGGTCTAGTGCAAAAGAGCATCACATGCCATCATCTACTGACCAATTCTTTTATACTAACTAAAAGCAGGCTATAGCGATAAGGCCTCGCATAGATTATAATTGGTAGATATCATGTCTGCTACTCATTACAATAACAAAACCTTTATAAATTATGGCATTTGTGCAGCAAAATGGTACTTTTTCTATTATGCACGATGAAAAAGGTTCAATTATACCCTTGCATATGAGCAAAAATTGTTTAGAGAATATTCAAAGCAAAACCTTCATCTCATGACCTCTGATTGGTTGTTGACTTTCAGGATTTACTCTCCCATCATCCAGTAGTTGAGGTACGCCCTGAAAAACAGAATAATTACACCACTTGAATAATTCCTGTCCACATCACTCGATTTGAAGCTTATATTAATTTCATTTCTTTTTTCAAATAGCATCTATTTTCTACTTGATTTCACTTGGGTAGAGTATGGTTCTTATTTGTAGAGTTTCGTAAAATGTTGGAATGGAAGGCAAGGGTCTGATAAATTGATTGTATAACGTCACTATCAATGGTATCACGTCATGATGACGTCACAGTAAGCGTCACCAGTCGCGTTAGTGTTGTCAATTTCCTGGTTATGGAAATGCACGCGATTTTTAATCTCTCATCTCACTTTCCAGCGGTTTATTGCAAATATACTTTTTTCATCAGAATATGGTCTGTCACACATTTTATCCTTTGTTTTCTTGATATTACATTATATTCTGCTTTCCTTCGGAAGAATGGATTCATTAAATCCTGATAGACTCTTCTCATAGGTTATATAGCATGAAGCCATATTGTGGCTACCACCGCATGTTACTGAATTCAATTTAGCTCATTAATACTACACACATACTGTAGGGCGACTAGACTTAGATTAGTCTTAGGGTCCTACAATTAGTCAGTTCCCTTTTGGTATGTCTTTTCTAGAACCTAAGCCCTTGCTTAAACAATCGATTTGAATTGCCCAGGCAATAACAAAGAATGCTTTCTGTGCATAGAAAAGAAATGCTTAGAATTAGTAAAGGCACGGAAAGTAGTTAATTGTGAAATTGCGGCTTGCTTAACGTCGGAAAGAGTGCATTTATTTAGTTTTTTTTAAAAATTACATTTGTAACTTAATTCTTTTGCAGGTCAATTGCCCGGAAGGGTCCCACAACATGATGTCATCTTTATTTTTCAAGACGCCTGAGGCGGGCCTCATAGCCATGCTTCACGATAAGAGTGGTGAGATATTTCTCCCCAGCAATCTTCTAAACTAATTTCCTCATGAATTGGGAAATGATTATATGGGTAGTTCATACTGTTGGGCACCCAAGCCAATTGCCTATTTCACTGTTATTTAAACAGAGCATATTTTTATTGCTCAGATTGTACATATACCTTTTACTAAACTGGTGATGCCCCCCTATTGAGAGAAAACGGAAGATCTACATAATTCGTCAATGATGCTAACAATGTTATAGATCTTAAATCTTGGATGAACAAACCTTTGTGAAAAAAAGAAAGATGTTTCCCAGAAAAATCAACAGTATGAAAAAGCATACAAGAAAGGTAGTGACCAGAAGCTGGCTATTAAGAAGCTGGCTTCTCACAATGTATCTCTGTTTTTCCCCACCAGAAGCGTTCAGCGCGTGGACCCTGGCGCTGTTCGTGGTCCTCTACTTCCTCCTGGGTTGCTGGACCTACGGCCTCCAGGTGTCCTCCGGGGTCTTCATCCCTTCCCTCCTCACCGGCGCCGCCTGGGGCCGGCTGGTCGGACTAGGAGTCAACAAGCTCTTCCCCCTTATGGTACGCATATTCAGCCCATAAAGATATTAACTTGTTTTTCTTGCTCCCCTTGTTTCAAAACAATTTTGTGTAATTAGGTTAATTGGTATTGGGATATAGTTGATCTGGCCGGAAATAAATCAATAATTGTGACAGTGTAATACCTTTTAGATGGGAATTCCTGGTATCTTTAGTTGTGTGTTGCACGATATTACTGTATGTAATCTAGGGTTGAAGACGCACAAGTTATTAAGCACTGATATTAGAAGTATCTGAACGAATTTTACTTTCGTCATCATTTTCGTGGCAAATAAAACTTAATGTTGGACACAATATTTTTCTCGGGGACTGATGTATTGCTACTGTATTTATGGATTGGTTTAAATATTATGTAATATACTTATTATATATTAGTTATTTGGCCTAGATATAAGTGGTGTCCTTGAAAAGGCCCGGGTTTTTGAGTATCTACAGTCTTCTTATTGTGCGTGGATGAAAGAAAGTATGAGGAGGGGAAGGGGCAGGGAATATTATTGTTTATGACCATTCTGTGGCCCACAAGGTTTGCAGTGCCTCTTATTCTATTTGGGACTTCGTTCGGCATTTTATTTGTGATAGTATAATAGAGTAAGCAGGTGTATGCAAAAGTCACCTCTCTACACTGAAGTCAGAAGATGGTTAATCAATGAATGACACATTTTTCGACTGGACCACAGCTAATCCTCAGTTGTTTACTTTAAGAAGCTGGCCATCCTAATCCCTGGGCATCAATATTTGTTCAATTATTATATTGAGCGACAGAGGGAATTAGCTTCCTCCCCATTACAAACTGTGGAAAAGGATGTTAGTAATTTAGGTATAAATCCTAAAGATCTATCAGACTAGAGGAATATTTATTCAATTTCTTCCCCATTATATGACTATGCCTTAGCCATGGATGACTTAGCCATTTAGGTATGAATCCTAGAGACCCATCAGAAGAGAGGGATATAATTTAGTTTCCTCCCCATTACAAACTGTGGGGGACCGTCCTCTCATACTATAGAACAAGAAGATTAGATGATCTAATGAGTTCTTGTGTGATCCAGACGAATGACAGCCCAATGAATTGGACGTACCTTACTGAAAACACAGAGTAGTCAGAGAGCCACTTTAAAATTGTCTGAGGGTTGTCATAGTTGACTTTTGGGTTGGCATAGGTGACTTTTGGGGGCAGAGTAGGGCTCATTTCAGGCCACTGTGTGATGACCTTGTGACAATCCAATGACAATTCCAGGGTGGTCAGAGGGTTGTCATTGTGAATTTTGAGGCTGGATGACAACCCATAGGTTGTCACTTTCTCCCGACTACTTTGGGCCAAAAAGGTCATCAGAGAAGCAAAAATGAAAATCGGGTTGTCATAGCGTTGTCACAGAAGAAAATGAGAGTCAAAAGTCCTGCCTGACAACCCTAGGGTTGTAAGTGAATGGTGCCTAAAACGACAGCCCAAGGTTGTCATGGCCTCTGTCTATGACAAAGTGTTATATGTGAATGGTGTCAAACAACATACAACTCATAGACCTCCTATGTGTGATGGCCATACCTAATAACAAGAAATAACATAATAGGAAGCCATTAATATGGACTATGATATCTACAACATGAAACTATTCATAAATAAGATTTTTTGTATAAAAGACACAGAAACCTTGGGTTGTCGTTTTTGGCACCACTTTTGACAACTCTGTGTTTTCAGTGTTGTTTCTCTCATTCTAGCGAAACTATCCAAAATACTTTCGGTTTTTGTACCAATTGTCATGCACTTTGGGCGTCCAAATCTTATAGTCTGTTATTTGGTTATGGACGGGTGGCTTTTCTTTAAGGTGTTTTTGTCTAGGGACATTTACCCTTGGCAACTCTCTGATATCGGCTTTGGTTGTAGGGCTATCATTATGGCAGCCACTCCAAGATGAACCAGGTAAGCTATGCGAGCAACTGCCACACATTCTCACACACCTAAACCACCTGTGACACACATGTTTCACTAAAACAAGCAAAACCTCCTTCCTCCGTATGGATATTGCACCGATATTGTAACGTTCAATCTTTAAAAAAGAAACCTCCGTTTATTTTTGTCTTAGAAGGTAGTACAAGGTTTATTTCTTAGGAACAAATAAAAATTGGTACACTAAATCACACACTTACACCCACCTATGATATTGTCATCCTTTTTTTATAGTGTACACTTCAAGCACCCCATTATTTTCAAACCCTCATAATTATAGTATTCCCTTTTAATCTTTTCTCTATATTACCGCAATCCGAAATATATAATTTTCCCCGCACAGTACATTTTCATTTTGTATTCCTCGAATATTCTGTGCTTTACATTATCTTTGTTAGATCATTCCATCAACATTAATTAACTTTTGGTATCGACCGTTTTATATACTTTAGGCATGAAATTTATTGACTCAGATTTAGTGCTTATTTTGCATGATATTGTTCTAACTTTTGTTCACGCGTTCGTAACCTTCGTTCTACGTTTAGAAGAATTTATCGTTATAATTATCATAATCAATTCCTCTTTTTTGCTTCTGACTTGATGTAGAGAAAAAATATCCTTGGAAATAAGAAATAGGATTATACATTTCATGGATATTGCCCCAAATCATCTGTTCGCTAAACCCACCATGAGTTGTGTGTAACAAAGTGGTGCCCTGTGTAAGAAAGTGAGACGGTAGAGAAAAAGAAAATTCTCATTACCCTACAGCTCGCAGTATGGAATATTTCATGGATAGCAAAGTCTTGTGATAGGTAACCTGGAACCAACATTGTGCTTTATTTTCTTCAAGACAAACATAGTGCTCGTGGCAAATTTTAAAAAAAGCAGCTTCATTAGTCATGCATGAGTAGTGAAAGAAACGTGATTTTGTGTTCTTTGCATGGGGGATATTGGTACTGAATCAAACTATGGTTGCACAGACGTTGTGCAGATGACGTGGCACCCCTCAAAATGAGCTGGCCGCCATATTGGTGATCAATACATAATCAGCATTATCTATGATTTAGAATATATTTGTATACCAAATTTACTTCAAATAATAATGATAATGAATCATAATCAACTATCATTGGCAGTCAAAATTGGTAAATTTTGTTTTCATTTCATAGTCACGTGGTTGTGATCACCATGTGGTGATTACCAAAAAGTGATCACATGACCACGTCTGCACAAAATCTATAATTATGCACGTAAAGTAGACCCAAATCATGATGTATATAAAAAGTGGCTGTCACATACGTTTGAAAGCAAAAAGTGTAATCGATCCAAGTTCACGTTTCTATGCTTATGTCTTGCGATCCTCGATGTTTAGTCATTTGATGATAGTATTCCATGAGACCAAATGCTTAGAATACTCCCATAAGAAATAGGAGGGACAGTAACAAAAGTGAAATAGCATAACAAAAAAATGCAACCTCAGCAATTGAAGTAATTGAAAAAGGAAGGATTTGTTTGATTGAAGGTTATGAATATGCAAAGAGAATATCTTCTTGTTGTCTTACGAAAAATCTGATTATTTGTCAGCCAACAATAATGCTGCATTTCATAGCAATCGTTGGCAGAACATTATGAAAAAGTACCAGAAGACTTCAAAAGCAAAGGTGGAAAGTGAAACAGTGTTTCCTTGCACATAAATCATTGAAAAAATTAATATAAGGAAAACAATCTTTGTGTTGGAAGTACAACCCTGAATACTCAACAGGACGTCAGTAAAACCTCTGCCATCAGCCTAAAGGCTATAGTCCACTATAAAGTATTTGATTACGGTACCATGAAAAGACGCAAGCAAACTGCTGCAAAAAAACTTGCTTGGGGTAGGGTATCAACATGTTGGTATCAAAACCGCAAGGTGCTTGCAGTACCTAAAAAGAGCGACCACAAATGCAACCTACCGCAAAGTGGAATATTGCCTTAATGGCCTCAGGGTGGTATTTTCTAACTTAGGCAGTTTGAAAACACCAATAATACCATGCCATTGTGAGCTAGCCCATACTGGTCAGGGAGTGAGTGTACGCTGTGGTGTTGCAGGGTCAGAACATCGGTAAGTACGCGCTGATCGGGGCGGCGTGCCAGCTGGGGGGCACCGTCCGGATGACCATCTCCCTCACCGTCATCCTCATCGAGTGTACAGGCGACATCACCTTCGGCCTGCCCATCGTCATGGTCCTCATCATCGCCAAGTGGGTCGGCGATTTCTTCAACTCAGTAAGTATTGGGATTGGATGTTGTTGGACAACATGTACATGTGGTCAATGGTGGGTGGAAATTCAGAGGCGTAGCCAGCCCTAAAGTGAAGGGGGTTCCAGGTAGATCTAAGGGGGTTCCGATCTATATTTCTAGCAATATTTCTCATATTTTACATATATTTTGGAAAACTTTAAGGGGGTTCCAGACACCCAGGTCCTCCCCCCCGCCTAGCTACGCCGCTGCCAGAATGAGTAGAAGGACTATTGCTGAATCAAGTGCAGACCTTGTGCGTATGACGTCACAATTTCCCACAATCGGCTGTGAGCCATATTGTTGATCAATTTGCAAGTATCAATATCAACAATATATAACCTGATAACAAACTATTCCAATAAGATACATGCCAAGTTCATACGTACCGTCGTAAACAAAACTCTGTATAGATAAGTCTGACAAATTTTGTTACTGATTCCATGGTGAATTTCAATCGTGCTTGTTCTGTCGATTTTAGAGGAAAATTCCTGTTGATAAAAATAATTCAACTGTGGCTTATAAAAGTCTGTTGTTTCTTCCTAGGGGTTGTACGATTTGCATATTCAAATGATGGGAATTCCATTATTACCATGGGAACCTCCCGAATTATCCTACGATATTACAGCAAGGTAAGGAGTAACTGATAACTACGGATCATGAATTATACACAAAATTGTCGAAATGTAAGATATTTCCAGACTTCCACTCAGTTTATTCTAAATTGGACTTACACTTTTCAATCCAATGCACTTCTTTCTTTCAGCGTTTTAGACAATCAAATTTCCTATCTTTTGATTTGTGAGTTGTCTTTATGTGAACAATTGTTTAGGAAAACATGCACAACAGGGAAGTTAAGACGACATTAAGAATTTCACATTCATCTTGCCGCAGAGAAACAAACCTCATTTTACAAATGAATAGATTTAAGCATCGCGGTGATAAAACAATGCTGTTTCGAAAGAAATCGATGATTCATTTGTGGCCCCATATATAGCTAGAACTTCTTCCTAATTGCTAAGACTTCTCACTGAGTTTAAAACTTCTCCTAGCTTATGATGGTGCATCTGCTGCTTAATTGCTACTTGCCATGCTAAACTAGCCAACAATTATGCAAACAATTAGCCTTGTTTTCACTGGCAGTGGTAGAATTTGCCAACACCCTGGTAAACTGGTAAACAGTTAGCCTTTTGTTTTCATGCAGCTGATGAATTAGCCAACAACCATATTAACATTAAGCCTTTTTTTCTCAGGCAGATGATGAACTAGGTAATAAACATAATTATTAACCTTAAGCTGTGTGATCTCAGGCAGGTAATGAACTAGTAACCCTTATAACATCATAAGCATTGTGTTCTGAGGCAGGTGATGAATTAGACAACTATCATAATTAAAAACAATAGGTTTTGTATTCTCGGGCATAACGATGAACTAGCTAACTATCATATAACATTTAACATTTGGGAGCATATTTGGGAAAAGGTACCTAATGACATTTTTGGCCATCCTGTGGCCGCTAATTCTGGAGGTTTGTTTATATTATGAAACAATCACTTAACATGCAGTTAAAAGTTATGTTTTATAATGTTTCTGAAGTCCCAGGGATTCTTCTACTCTTTGTTTTATCATTCTACGATATTTAGTTCCTTCGCAATCTTACGTACAATATAGGCCATTATGCTCAATTTGGGCCAAATCTGGCAGTATCTGGCAGAAATTGACTCTTTGTTACATTAATCATGAAATATATGGGGAAAAAACTATTTCTTAAGTTATTTTGTGAAAAATTTTGACTTACATGAAATTTTCTAAAGATTCTCATGACATTTACTAAAAAATCAAAATTTTCATAAGCAATGCATCATGGGAAAATCAAAATGGAACGTTTTTACCAGAATTTCTGCGCATAATTTAGGTTAGCGAGTTACCATGGTTACGGTAAAAAGAATATAAAAAATGAAAAGAACATTTTTTTACAGGTAATGTAGAAAATGTTTTTACCTTCCCAAAACTGAAAACAGTGAGTGGAACAAACACTCCTGTCAATAGTTATGGCACTTTTATTATTCTCAGAAATAAGAAAACTTAATTTCTTGATAAACATAAGAAACTTTAAGTCGCCATAACATGGAAGTAACAACGGCAATTGGGAATACGGGGTTCTCAATGTACAAGAGGTGGGTAGGTTCATACATGTTTATCTCAGGTTCTATCAGGAATATTTCAAAATGGTTTGCAGCATTTGAAAGAGTAGGCTCTCTACAATAAGAATAATGCTGACACATTTCCCCATGTTTCATGTGATTTTGTGACCTCATTAAATGTCATTAGGTACCTTTTCCAAAATATGCTCCCATTTGTGTTCTCAGGCAGGCGATGAGCTAGATAATGATCAGTTAAGAATTGTGTTCTCTCAGACAGGTGATAAACCAGCCAACTGTCACCTCAATAATCAGCTGATAATGTTCTTAGGCAGGTGATGAACTAGAGAACTATCATAATTATCCTGAAGGCTTCTGTTATCACATTAAGCCGTGTGTTCCCAGGTTCTCAGGGAGGTGATCAGTGATGAACTAGACAACTATTATATTATACTTGAGCTTTTTGTTTTCAGGCAAGTAATAAACTAGCTATAGCAAACAACCATATTAACCGTAAGCTTTGTTTACTCAGAAAGGTGATAAATTAGATACCAATCACATCAACCTTAATCTTTGTGTTCTTAGGCAAGTGATGGACTGGCTAAGAATCATTAAGCCTTTTGCTCTGAGGCAGGTGGTGAACAAACCATCAACCATAACACCCTAATGTTCTCAGGCATGCGATGAACTAGGCAACATTTTCATTAACCTTAAGCTTTGTGTTCTTAGGCAGGCGATGAACTAGGCAACAACTTCATTAACCTTAAGCTTAGTGTTCTAAGGCAGGCGATGAACTAGGCAACAATTTCATTAACCTTAAGCCTTGTGTTTTCAGGCAGGTGATGAACCGACCAGTGGTTGCCCTGCGGCAGAAGGAGAAGGTGCGCCGCATCCTCCAGGTGCTCGTTGACTGTCAAGTACACAGCGGCTTCCCTGTTGTCGACGACTTCGACCCCACGGAAGTGGTGGGTATACTTAATACCGACCAGCATTACATAACAGTTCTGCGTGTAATATCTTATATATTATTCAGTATCATACTCAAAGATATATTGTTTCCCAGATAGTTTGATATGAACCAAACCAATGATTATCAGCAGTTTAGGTCCTACATTGAATCGTATCAGAAAGTCCATGTATATAATGTTTATTCCGAAGATAGATGTTTTCTTGATATATTCTAAACGTTAACGGATATAGGTGGGGATAAGATAATACAAGATCTTCCCTATGTTTCTTTTTCAGCCTTCTGACGAAAGAGAAGAAATTGTGTACGGGCGGTGTAAAGGCCTAATCCTCAGATCTCAATTGTGCCTACTGCTAAAATACAAGGTAGGGTATTTCATAATAACACAATAATTAAAGTGGAAGAAAGAGAGTTAAAGAAAATGATAGACAATTTGATTCTTTAATTGTTTGTCATATCTGTGCGAAAACCTATCCAAATTGATGATTCTACAGCAACAAATTAGGGGCACGCAGTCCCTTCTTTACTTTTAATACTACTGTACCTTGAATACCACATTTCGAGTTTATTGATGTTATTGTCGTACCCCCCCCCCCCTCAGGCGTTCGGGCCCCATGGTAGCCGAGAGGAGTTAAGTGAACACCGACAGCTGAAGTTAGACGACTTTAGGGACGCTTACAGACAACACTACAGCATGCCGGTGAATATTATAAACCGTTTTCATCTTGCAAAACTTTATGAGCATTTCCTTTTTGCTATGAGATTTTCAGACTTGTTGTAAAAGTAAATATTAATGAAACTTGACTAACATGCTTCATTCTCTATAGGACATATAATACAGGAGGTTATTTTACAGCGAAGCTTTGTATATTTTTGGTATCACTGTGAATCTGATAAATTTTGTTGTTGACAACTTGATACATATCGATACATATAATGTGTGGGCATTAAAATTATTGTTTATGTTATAAACAATCGCACTTGATAAGGGTAAAGGATTGCTGTAATTATATTTGCACAGCACCGCTACCTATCACTATGACTCATTTGCTTCCTTAGGACGTGGCATTATCGGATGAAGAAAAGGACTGTGTGGTGGACCTAACACCCTACATGAATCCCACACCTTATACATTACTTCAGGTAGATTCACAAACAGTTTTGCTTTTCATGATAGCTTGAACTTTGAAAGTACATGTAGATATTTATATGCCTGTATCTAGTAAAAGTATTATCGTATTGAGTATTCTTTCACAAAAGTGCAGCAATACATTATATTTATGCAGTGCTAAAATAATCAACATGGACTTAGGCTATTCCTTGAGCCTTCCACCTTGTCAACATGATGCTCAAAAGGTTATATCATTTGAATATGGAAAACCTGTATTTTATAAAGACTTTGGTATATGCAATAGGCAGGAATAAAAGACGATTAAAGCAATTTAACTGACTGAACACATTTTTGCTACAGAGCACGTCCCTGCCGCGGATGTTCCGGCTATTCCGTGGACTGGGGTTGAGACATCTCATAGTTGTAAATGAAGAAAACCAGGTTTGTTTCCTATCATGTGTGATCTAAAACAAACTAATCCACACCATCAACCATTTAATAGGCCTTTATGGTATGTTATTTAATTTCTGGAAAAAGTGAACAATTAGGCCTAAAGTGGTTTATTGATGAATTATCATTAGCACGGTCATTTTATTCCCAGAAAAAAATGATCAGGCAGCTATCCTCCCATGCACAATAGCCTCATGTATTTAATCTTTAGGCCTATCTAGTATAAGGAATCATTGAAGTTGCATTTTAAAGTTGATTAGCCTAAACCCCGAACTTACGTCTATGACATTTTGTAGGTGGTTGGGATGGTGACCAGGAAAGATCTCGCTAAATACCGACTGAAGGCAAGTGGAACGAACATTGAGGTTCAGCAACTCGACATCCACCATGACTGAACGCCGCGCCGGAAGGAGAACGTGACTGAACCCGTGACGTCACACACGCGCTGTGACGTCATCATCCGGAGTCCGAGCGCGTGCTGAGGGAGAGTTCTAGGGCGAGGCGCCATTCAGCAATGGGCTGAATGTGGTGAAGTTTAGAAGGACGGCGCTGATCTGGCGGATGCAATCGAACAATACCTTCCTGGAGCTATTAGGCCTACGTTGGTCTACCCCAGGAGGACCATACAGCTGGATATAGGCCTAGGAGAGGAGACGGTCTGTCATGTGCCCAACAGCGAATAAAGAGGCAGGAAATATTGGTGAAAGAGTACAAGGTGGTGTTAACGGGAGACACGATTTTGTTCTCAGTAGTTTGGCCTCTTTTGGGAGAAATGAAATGTGACAGCAGCTGCATACTACACAGTAGTGTCCTGTGTATATAGGACAAGTATGAGTATCAATGCAGGCATGAAACGTGGATAGCGAAAGGAGGGAGCCAACATTGTACTAAACACCTAAGGGTCGTCCGAATGTGGTGGATGGGTCTCAGCACCAAAGATGGTGGGCAAAAGGCCAACAGGGAGTAAATAGAGGCCCATGCAGTCGACGTACGGAGTCTGTGCCCTCCCATTGCAGGATTGAATTAGCCTTTTAGGTAAATATAGATGACTTTAGATGAGAAATGATTACTTACTACGGCTGGCATTCACGGTGCTCTTGAAGTGTTGTTTTTCAACAGAGAGATGGCACATGCTGACTATAGGATTATACTGGCGGCACAAAGTATTTCTAGTATAGGAGCTTATCAACTATTAACAACATGCTGTGCTTAAAGAGCAATCGGGAAATATCCAACACACATATGAACTTGTAGGAAGTTGAAATAGGTGCAACTATTTCAAAGAGTACATATCTTGCCAAATTAGTATACACTGTGATGTTGTGAATCATTGTAGAATGAATATTCAATTCCTCATTTTTGACCCTGATAATTAGAACCAATTGCAAGCTAGACTTATAATTTTGGGCACATTGTAGACAAACTTATTTCACTTAAGTAAATCCACATCATTAACTAGGTGAAAGAATCATGGGTTTCAATTAAACAACGTTGGAAAATTTACATATTAAATCGGATTTATCTCCTTGCAACACCTAGCTAAATAGGACACAGCTTACATCTTTTGAGATTTATTTGTAAAACTGATGTGGCATATCAATCTAATTTCAAGTTTCATTCAAATTGACACCAATCGACGCCATGCCGATTCCGGGAAAGAGGCTTACATGGCGGAAAATTTGGCATAATTTGAATATTTGTCCACATGGTTTCAGACTTAAGAGACCATGGACAGTAATTAGGTATTTAAAAAGCTCCACATCTATACAAATGGTTTACCCTTCTAGGAGAATGTGTAGGAACTATCGTTAAAATAATTATAAGACAAACTAACAAAACCTCTTAAAAAGTTGTGAAGCTAGAAAATAAGGTATTTCGAATGAGCATAAGCTGGATAATTATCATACCAATTTGCGAGTTTCTGTCCTGTTTCATACACCTTCTTTTGAATTATGTAATAATGCAATAATTGTCTGTTAATTAAAGGTTAACCCTTTCATTAAACAATGAGTGAGAATATAGAGTGAAATCATGAAGTTAAAGTGAAGTATCTATAATACACGATTCAGTTGTAAATGTTCAGTATCCGTGCAAAAACATCAATCGTTTTGCAATGAAAGATGTGAGTTCCTCACCCTGTCAAAATGAAAATGATATCAGAGGAATACCTAATTAGAAATTTCGACATCTACTCTTACACTGAGAGTTATTCCGACAAGTAACTGGTGTAAACTACCTCAAACATCCCAATGTACGTATGTTCACCCACCGAATATGTTGCCTCGAGGTCATGATTCCAGATGACAACTTTGCATTGACAAGGCATTTCATTCCTCAATTGTTTTTCTTGACACATTTATATATCATTCGGATTGTTTGTTCTTCAGAAGCTAATTCTGCAACCCCCGTATACTAATTCAGTTCTGAAATACAGAGACAGCAAATTGATTTTGAAAAGGAAAATTGCCCCCCCCCCCCTCCCACTTAAAAAAGAGAAAAGTATTGATCTTTCTGCCCCCCCCCCCCCCCCCGAAGCCTGTACCTTTTACCATTGAGACACTATGATCAATTTTAGGGGCATAACTTCAACTTGAAATTCTGAAAAAGTGATTGTTTTAATACTAGAAACTCATGGACTGAACAGCCCATGTTACCATTAAACGTAAAAAGTATAAAGGAGTCATTTACAACATTCAACCAGTACGCCAATATCAAGAATCCATGATAAATCATATTACTAAAACGGAGTTCGAACGCGATTGCCATGTTTTTCTATTTAAAAGTCTTCTGCAGTAAGTTTTATATCTTGTTGTACATACATTTTTTTTCTTGTATTCGATAGAGTTAGTCCATTTTTGTAAATAAATCACATCATTATGTACAATACGTCTCGGTAAGTGATCTCTTTAAGCAACTGTCACCTACATACTGTAATATATTTGCGCATCCTTGTACATATTATTATAATTATTATGATATTGACCCCTCACATGCACTGCAGGACTTTACCTAACCACCAATGATTGTACATTCTCGTGTAAAATGCCAAAGGTCAGGAGAAGGTGTATGCGGGCGTACGTGATTGTGATATCACCGTGTTGTTGATTTGTAATGTTATAAGCACTGTTGTTGTGAGGTCAAGGACCTCAATATTTCCCTTGTTGCCCAGTTTGGGATTTGCAGCAAAAGACGGTTTTAGTATAGACGGGTCATGCATCTTGTTTGTGTGGAAATGATTAAACGTCAGTGTTCTACAGCTAAAACTCACGGCAATATCAAGACACTAAGTTTAACCTGTTGATCCAAGCTCACCAACGCCTGTTTCTCGTCAGAAGACGTAACTCCTAATTCTATATTATTACTGTTCTCCATCACCGATGAGCAATTGAAGGAAAATGTGAATGTACGTTTTCAAATGCATGACACCCTTTCCTTTGAATGTGATCTCTAGATGTAAAACTCTATGTAAATGCTCTAGCTGAATTGGCAAGGCCGTTCATAGCTATGCTTTTTAACTGATATTATGAATAATGACCGTGAAAAAGTTAATGCTCAAAAATGGTTTAGAAAGAGATCTTTCTTTGCTGGTTTAGGCCTATGAATAGGCAGGCCTGATGCTGAAACACCACTCCGTGGTCACAAAGGTAGTCACCTTCACATCCTGACATAATGTATATGGGGGCCTTCTGACAATAGAATCCAAGGAATTGCAGTAACGCTATATAATAAATATAGAATAAGATACGAGATAGTGCAAGTGTTAAAATGGCATTAACGGTTAACATCACAATAGCTATCAAAAGACGAACATAATAAATATTTTACGATATAAAACATGTAGGAGAGTGTGGCCTTTTTAACAGTAATCAAAAAGCAATGAAAAAGGCAGAATGGTTCTCAGGACTATTCTTCTATGTGTATGTGGCTGGAGAAATTCCTGTTTTGAATTAAGCTTAAACAGAGTTGGCTTATAGTTGCTACAAATACTCCACTCATGCTGTAGAGAGTGCTTTTCTTAACTATATTGCACTTTTGATGTTATGAGTAGATAGATTTATGTGG
Organism: Lepidonotus clava; assembly: GCA_936440205.1. NCBI lineage: Eukaryota > Metazoa > Annelida > Polychaeta > Phyllodocida > Polynoidae > Lepidonotus > Lepidonotus clava. The sequence goes on from OW387140.1 coordinate 29,544,779, forward strand.
TGTATACCTTTGGAAAATCATAAGATCTTCAAACCAGTGAGGGCTTTCAACCATGTACATAGATACACCCGGATTTTGGCGTAGACACTCACACAACAACCAATGGTTTTTCTCCACTGTCCTAGGAATCTATAGATGTGCAGTAGGATTTCAAACGATTCTGCCAATTCTTTCTTCTCTTTGAAAAGAAAAATGCCTATAGATATAATTATATGTATTTCTAATTCCAAAAGTATGGGGCAAATGCTACATTACAAGGCTACGAGAAACTCCGGCGAGCATGTTGAGTAAAGTGTGTGTTAGAATGGATGAGCAGGTAAATATGTGCTGTTGGTTCCCTCTTCTCGGCGTGGTTGAGTAAACAGAAACAAGCATAATTCAGTACCCCATATACTCAGAGCGGGAGAAGTCCCTCTATTAGTAGCATGTGTAACCCATAGGTGGCAGCAGAGTCAGCACGTATGGATAGAATCGTTTGCTAAATTTGCGTATTTCTGTTCGGTTGCTTCTTCAACCCCATGTATGATTATTTATCCTTGCAGCGATCCTTCCATTTTTGGCAATTATTTTCCATAAATCACTCAAATGTTTACTGAAATCCAATATCGACAGGTTGGTTTGATAACTCAGCCGGGGCACAATACTATCCAAATGCAATAATGCCTGTTCTCTCGTCTCCGAATCTGCTTTTTTCTACAGATTGTATACATGAATGATCAGTTTGTAATGTGTAGGGAATGAACTTTGGTCTCCATTTCTTCACTTGTCATATCTGAATTGTATTTCTTTTCTTGAGATGCAGTATGTGGCAATGAACTGTGAGTGGTAGTACGAAAGGAAAACAAGGGTTATGGGAGGCATTGACTTCGAATCTTGCCTTATATTGTTTTGTTTCCCAACGTGAATAAACAGTTTTGCCAATGTAAATTGGGTTGTTTCACTTTTTATCTCACAATGAAATAATTATCAGGTCCCTGAAGTCAATGTCAATAAATTGAGGTTTCTTGATATGTCTATACATATATTTGTAGATGACCTCTGTTATCCCCCCTTGAAAATATAAGGATAATGGATATATGCCTCCCGCTCCTCATCATAATCAAATCTGGGAAACTAACTGTATGGTTTTATCTCATATCAAAACAACAGGAATGCCGTATTTATCATCCAGACAGTTTATTCAAAAACATCTCATGACATACCTTTAAATGAAATATAAACATAACAGTGTGAGCATGGACGACACGCACATCGTTCCCCCACAGAGCTACATTGGAAACACTCAGTCTTTTGCTTAGATTCCCTCGCACGACTAAGCATACGTTAATGTCTCTCCACATCCACCATACTGAAGTCAGGCAGTGATAATGTAGACAAGATTGCATGTGAAAATACTTTCATTGTAACAGAACACCTCCAGGGCATAATGATAATTGTAGAACTCTTTCTACCACGTTTCCGAATCCTACTCGAGAATGCATGATGTAAAACGTTGTATGAATTGGACGTTGACAATGATAAAACTATATCTCACACCAATTATAATTTCGTTTAGAAAAGAATGACTCTAATGGTTGTTAAGTCATATGCTTATATCAAAGTAGTAGGATGTATTTAAGAGTATAAGAGACAACAACTACGTGATCCACCATATGACAGTTCACTGTTAACGTTGGTCTTCTGAGCATGATGGTCTTGAGACTAGAATGGCGGGAATAGAGTTGATGAATTAGGTTGCGTTTCAATCCCGTACTCCAGTTCCGTAAGCGGCACCACTAGCCTTAGCCAAGACCGCCTGCACATGTTCTTCCGTAACGTCACCGAGCTCTTCTGCTAGAATTTCTTTGGAAAAATTCTGAAACAGTTAAAAATCCATAAATTAGATAATATTAGCATTAATTTTACAGCTTAGAACAAACGAGTCATTTACCAGAGAGTTCCAGTGTATAATTGTATGAATAAACAGTATTTACGAAATAAGCCCAATGATACTTGGGTGAAGTGTCCTGGTATTAACATACATGGTGACACTTATTTATATAGGTCAAAGAAAATAACCCATGCCATGAATGGCTTTGGTGAAATCCATTTAAAAGCAGCTATACAAACTTTTTCAACAATGTGGCGCACTGCTATAACGGAATTCGCCTGAATAAAGCGATATGGGATCCTATGGGCCCGTGCTTAAATGGATGGGAACAGGTCATCTATCTGAGGGTTTACTGCGCAGGCTCGCGGAAAGGGTGTATAGACAGGTCTCAATATTGTAATATGGAGAGCAAACCATAAGAACATATGATATTTTTGCTAATTGAACCAAATTCAATGGATTGACCTTAATGATGCATGACAACAGTTGCATGCAAACCCGAATAACAAGAGTAATAATATTCCAAGGATCTAACGTTAATGTTTATAAGTAAAAACCAAAACACCTTGCTCAGTAAAACCTGAGAATGAGAATTAATTCAGGAGGGGGTTGAATTATCTTGTTATTACAACGATTTTCAGACAGTCGAGGGTGTTAATAACACATTGTATGCGTTAGTAAACAGGGAATATAATGAATAATCCTTCCATACCGCACACTTACAGTTAACACTTATTGTATAGGCTTAGGTCTGAATTCTTTTGTTCGTGTTTTAAACTTTTGGATGATCTCCTAGTTGCATCACATAATATAATATATTTGTATTCGTGGTATGATAAGAAAATATAGTAATATTTTGGGTTCCGAGACCTTAAAATTGTTATTTCCGGGAGCAGGCGAGTGACGTAACCATTCTGTTACCGTGGTTACGCAGATCTGTTGACATGTGACTATATAAATTGGGATGCTAACCGTTAGAATTCAGTTGCTCCCATACCACCGACCTGCTCACATCGCTGATTTTAAATTTTTAGCTTATTGTAATAGGAGGATTAATAAATATTTCCCATATTTATATATGTCCAAACTTAATCACTTGTTACTTGTTATTTCCTATTCGTAGCAAATTTAATAATCACGCATCGATCCGGTAAATTAGTGATATATAAACCCACCGTGATGATTTCCTTAACCAGCATCTTATCAGTGGACACGCGCGCCTTGTCCATGGGGCTAACGTTTGGCCCTATCCACGTGATAAAGGCGAACTTGGCGCGTTTACTCAGCTCATCCCCCGTCGTCAGTCGCACATAGGCAAACACTCGCTCATCATCTGGAAATAAAAAGACATAAACATTAAGGTGGTACCATTTAAGCAGATAAGTAACGTCATGAGCATTATTTGTCTGAGCGCGTATAGTTGTTAGGGATTTTCAGTGGACGGGCATAATTCCATATAGCTTCAGATCTTGATATTTAGACCTCTACTTGGGCAATGAGAAATATGTCGTTATTATCCCTTTTTTCCAGTCTCTTACAATTTGATTGCTACACCGAGCTTTGGTGCGTTACCATTAAATAAATGGAGGCCCAGGTCCAATCAAGTAGTGACATAACGAAAACGTTCTACGACGTTCTGCAACGTTATCAGAACGTTCTGCGACGTCACAAAAATGGAGGATTGAAATCTCTCTGTATGGTAAGATTGCTATAGATTAATCCATATACATTCATGTGTGATCAGTGATTTGCTGAGCTTTGGATTATCTTTTTTTTTTCAAATACAAGAATCATTGACAGACGTGTTGGACCGGATGCACAGTGATGCAACACGACAAACACGCAACAGTAGGCTGTATCCCGTTATCTCAAGGGATAAGTAGACAGTCGCCTCTCGCCGGGATGCAGAATGACGGTATTAACCGACATAAGTACCGCTTCGCCATGGTCCATGGCCGATATAAAAGGTTTAGCACCCGATTGTATAAGGGATGTAAAAGATAAATTCTGTAAATCACCTCTATATATGTCATACTTCTGTATATAACTATATACTTATACCTATCTATCTTTCTTTTTCTCTCTCTTTCTATCTAGCTATCTATCTGTCTGTCTGTCTGTGTCTATCTATCTATAGTTGAAATATTTAATTATGAATGGATAGGGATATACAATGAAAATGGTACATAGCTTCATAAAACGTACAATCATACTTGTTTCTAAAATGGCTTTCTTAGTTTAACTAACACGTATAACTAAATTCCAAAAGTATCTTCCCCCATTATTTTGTAGAAATTTGAATTAAAAACGGATAGGCTAGAACTAGCTATACCTTCCCTATTGGGCTTTCTGGAGGATCTCTGTACTTCAGATACCGTACGTGTGGCATATAGAGTCGTGTCCTCCTCTGGTTTTTACCCCGTCTGTTTGTGTGGGTCTTTTTGCAACTTGGATCCTGTTTGTCACCTTTTTGTTGAACGATCGCTCTCCCGGAACCATATCTTTTCTGACTGAAACTAGATAGCCTTTTGTAGATAAATCTATGTAATAATAATAATATGGATGGTGAGATATCTGAATCATGCTCATCATTATAACAACTCATCCAAACGGCCAGACAGACAGGTGAAACGACTAATGGCTATAAGTAAAACCTGCGAGCAGCGGCAGCTGGATATACTCAAGTACTTGTCATGGAGTACTATAGGTAAAATATTACATTAATCAAATAAATAAGGTGAGTATAATATATGGGGTTTAAGGGGAAAAAACTTAAAATTCACATAGGCCTATAAAATCTATGAAAAATTACTACTTCATAGGTAACGATGTGGAAGACCTATGTAAGTGAAGTGCGTGTTCCTGTAAAGTGTGCAGAATTTGAAACTGGTTTTGCTTCTTTGACAATATGAATATGCCTTGATATGACTATTATCACATTAAAGATTGCAAGATTTCAATTGAAAGTCAATGGACCTTTCCAATTGTAAGGGGGTATAGCCTTATTAGGGCTCGGATCTGTTCTAATGGTATCCTAATTTGTAATATGGCAAATCATGAATGACAAATGACACAACGGTGACTGACATACATGTATCACGTGTCACAGGTGTCTGGTCCTGTGGTTACACATGGCCAATTATGTGTCTTTACCCATGACCGCTTAGTATACAATCTGTCCATATCATGGCCATGTCAATCATACTACCATCTGACCGTAAACCTACATTATAGCTAATAAAAGGTCGCCACATTTTGCCATCAAATCTAAATAAAGTTGTTTACAGCACAGTAGTATTGTGGATGTTTTTTGCCAAGCACTGTTGGCCATTGTTTGGATTTACGATTTACTTTTCTTTTTCTTATCAGAACTTGATATTCTATTACATATGGCAAGATCTGAAATATTAAAAAAACTAATAGGCTTTTAAACAGAGGTCGGAAATTTTAGTTCCCTTTCTGTGGGAAAACATATTACCATATTCCCAGAAAAGTGAGTCACCCAAGGCTTCGTGCTGCTGAATACCTGCAGTTTCCTTTCAGGGACAAGAAATGATAAAAGACGGGCTGTTGTATGGTCGGATATTGAATGGTTTACAATGCACGGTTTGAACACATTCAAGGTCTTTGCACAGCGGCGTATTCTCCAAAACTTATCCTTTTCTACCACAAAGAAAGTCTCGGCCTGTCAATATAGAAAGTGCGAATTGAACCCACTGGGACCTCTCAGTCATAACCAGTCCAGCTACTCCTAAAAGGTGGTCTTTTAAGTTGCAATAGGAGTTGGTAGGATAAAAACTACCTTAAAAGCGAGATGTGTGATAGAAATCGTTAAGAGCAGCGATGCAAAAAGTATGTTTTTTTACCAAGTAGACTGTGTCTTCTAAGTGTTAGGATAGCCTTATCAGCTGCTTATGTAGTAAACATACAGATATAGGTACAGCTATCTGGATTACATTGTATACTTTAATTTACATTTTAATTCTGATTATGTGCCAACTTTCTCTTACTTCACATAATAATAGGTCTACTCCACCTACTCCAATAAGAATTGAACGGCTATTGACATTCATAATTCGCTATTGATATTCATAATTCTAATAGGGATGCACTGAATATATACTGGATCATAATTAGAATTGTGAATATCAATATCATTATTATTTTCTATTGGTGGCAGGATTCTAAACATGGAATTTATGTATTTTAAGGTATTTTCTTTTGCAAGATTGTTGATCTATGACCACCTGATGACTCAGTCGGCCAGAAATTTCCGACTAGGTGGGTGCGTCTACGTGCCCTCAGCCAATATAAAAACGATGTTTGAAGTTAAGAATTGGTGGGGATCCTCACGTCCCTATCATACCACCAGAATTTGATTTATCTTTACAGAAAGGATCTTCTTGGAAATTTCAAGTGCAAAACAATGATTTGGTGACGTGTGGGCACAAAGTAGGCTCTTATCATTTTAATGGTCGACTTGTAGGTAAATCCACTGATACAAGTGTCAGATAAACTCCCACGTGGAGTTCGAACTGTTGTTCTTATAAATACATGCACCAGATAACATGATGTACCATGGAGAGCAAGTTCGAAAAGGTGTGAGTATTTGGTTGGTTAGATACATTGATTAATATCCGTATCTCAGATTGATAAATATCCGTATTGTCGAATACAAAGGAATTGACCTCAGAGGCGATTGGCCTACAGAAAGTAGACCCGGCAGTGGCGAGTAGGCCTACTTAAGGAGACGCTTTTTAAACTCCATAAAGCTGAAATGTGTGGGTTCACTCAGGTGATGACCCGAAGATACCTCCTTCCTGGTTGCCATAGTATGTCAGTATAACATAAGAAAATGAGACTTTTCCATAAAATCAGGCTATAACCCTTTAGAGGAAGTGGGGGAGCCCTCCACTCAAAGCTGGCAGATTATATCAAAATAAGAAATTGCTTCAGAACAAATCCTCCACAGAAACACCAATATTTAAAACTTTTAACCAAACGTGATATACTCAGAAGTCTTTCTAAAAAAAACAAAAAACTATCCCTTGTGAATACGAATTTGAATTCGACACCTCCCCTTCTCTGAAAATGGACCCCCTGAGGTGTGATGATATATATATTTGAGTGTTTTTCATCATTGAAGGATGTGTGATAGTCAACATAATTTGGAATATTAAAATACATTTTCAAAGATTAACACACGTCTTTTGCTATTGGACACCAAATTGTCCTACAGAGATAATGTAGTTCAAATTATGTTAGAACAGAAATAATATAATTATTCGGTCGTGTTCAATTTCTCGGACGTGTATCTCAAAACACGACCTAACAGTATCCTGCTTTGTATGTTATGTTATTTCAATAGCCCACTTTTTAGTAGTAGTTCTTCACGTATGAGACCTAGTCTACGTCGCGTGAATAACGTCTACTAGAGCACAAGGGAACCCATCACCAAGCAGAATAACTGGGTGCAATCCGTTCAAGCATATAAGAGGCAACAGCCGGCATCTGTGTTTGGAGAGTGAAGGTGGCGGTGGTGTCAGCGCCATCTAGGTCAGCCTTTAGACATTGAATGGGGCATGGGTCAATCGTGCTGTCTAGATGACTAAACCTTTGGTTATTATTTGACTCCCATCTTGTCCTCAATCTAACCTCGTCGGTAGGTGAGATACATTGAAGGAAACGGATACTTGCATACAGTGGGCCTCTGTTACAAGTCACCCCTTCCCTTGGCTTTTTGGCAAAGGCGTTTGTCCTCGTGCAATGTGCCAAATATGAGTTAGGTCTAGATTTATATATATCAAAAGGAGTAGGGGGTGGCAACGTGAGATAGAGTTTAACCATTGATTCAATAGGAATTGGCAGTTTCCTCTCAATTAAGTCCATCAATTCACTTTGCTTCCCCCACTATTTCTTGCGACCTAACAAATAGTAACATGTACGTCGGCTTTTATCCAAAAGACCAAAATAAACATTAGCTCTATTTTAACAATAATTATTAATGGGTTGTTATCATATGTATAATTATGTCTATGGTTGTACGCCATGCTGCCTAGCGGAAGGTGAGAAAGCGAACAGTAAATCAATAAAATGGTCATTTTCTGTCCCTAGAGAAAGATCCTCCACATACGGACAGATGACTCCTGTATCCTGCCGAGGGATAATGGCATCCCGACCGGGTTCCAATCTCCAGTCCTAGGTGCATACCAATCCACTGAGTCGGGTTGGCTACAGCAGCCAGAAAATACTCTATTCAATAAGATAAACAAAACGATGGAGAGACTGATGGTGTTCTGACCATCAAAGCTATAGTCTCTTCTATATTCTACCCTGGCACAGTAATTGTTATTTTGGGGTATTTTATGGGATGGCACTGACTCAGTAGTGTAGAGAATGTTTTGAGATATAGCCTTAATACAAGTAATATTGCAATTATCTAACATGTCTATGGAGCCAGATTATCACAATGTAATAACGCCCTCGTCGTACGTTTCTGTGTACAGAGACGTAATTGCTGCCTCTGTGATGCTACATAATGGTGTAGGGGCGGGAGACATGCTACGAAGGAGGATACTGGCACGTCCGGCAAGGAGGATGTACGTATACGTCATCATATTGTGGCGTGTTAAAGGTGGACAGCGGTGACCTACCATATGTAGCCGGGTCAAGGCATGTCTGTGAAACACAGTGTGTCATACTTCGCGTATGGTTGTCAAAATATGTCCATGTGTGCTACATGCAATACAACAAATGTAGAGTAATGCATTATACATTGGTGCACCTCACATATATGTGTCACAATAATGTGCATAGTGGAGGACAGACAGAAACATAGTGAACATACTTCTATTTCAGTTGCATGAAAGCCACAGACATTATGCACAAAAAAATCCGTGCATTCCACGCTGATATGGTATGGGTGCGTTTCACTCGAGGTATATACATGTGTGTGCGTTTGTGAGTTTTAAGGGTGTAGAATTGATGAATTGATGAATTACATGAATGGACAACATTTTGGTACCGAACTGCGAAATGAAACCTATGCAATGAATAATGCATTGATCCTATGTGGACCGAACTAAAATTCCATGGGCTTCACTCAATTGATCCTAATGGCATGGCTGCTTTTACATGACCATCTAGGGGAGGAAGGATCCTTACAACCCGGCTTACACCCGACTTCAAACAATATCTATTCCCACATGACAGTGATGGCGTTCATGATTAAAGCAGTGTATAATTATGAAAATTTCAATTGTGGTGGCGATTTGCACATTAGGAGGATCTTTGTTATCTACCATACGATTTTGACAGGAAAATAGGGAACAATACCTATGTATTTCAATAAATCTATGGTATTATATCATTTGGAATGAAAACCCAGAAATGAGTTGTAACCTGTGGCAGGTGACCATCCAATTTGCTTTGTTCATTAGGAGACGACAGCTAGGATGAGAAATAACTCTACCTGTGCGTGATTTTATCCAGCTGCTGCCAACGTACATGCATAACTTGATTGTTTGATGCGCATTTGATAGGATTATACGTTTGTAGCCATTCAACTATTCAAAATTGTTATTGTTCTTTTTACCCAATTACCTGCTATCTCATATCATTATTTCCTGTTTTGGGCAAGAAGACACACACATGAAAAGGCAACACAACATTATATCAGTAATGGCTTCACTAAAAGCTTACATCGACCTGTGTTGGTGAACCACAGCGCACGCAAGTGACGAGTGTGGACCTTTGATCTCTGGTAACCCATGGGGGCGTGAACCGGTCACTGGCTCCACTATCCAAGCCATAACTACACTATCATAGTGCGTCCAATATTAATGGACCTACACACAACAGCCAACGTTATCTACGGTCAAAGCGATAGATCCGCTTTTGAAGCTATATAGCAAAGCAGGTTCAACTCCAGGTCAAGGGTTTTAATGGCACATGTATACTGCTATCTATGATTTTTTTTTTTTAAAGGGAAATGACCATAAATAGTTTGAATTTTGACCACACTTTAAACTCTTAACTCATGTCTTTATTTTCTAACATCAACTCACGAACCGGCCATTCATACAACACCCACAGAGGTGGAGGGATCGAACCTTATAGGGCAGTGGGCCTGACTGGACACCCAGAGATCAAAGACCTAATCATTTGGCCCAGATCTGGCCACCTCTGTGGTTCGTGGAGGGGGCTGGGGGAGTGTTGGAGTGTGGGAGGAGGGTCTGACCTGGGGGTCGTATCGAGTGTCCACCGCCGGCTGATAGTGTGGGTCTACACCTCCAGGGTGACGTGAGCATTCAGGATATACTAGAGTTGTCTGAGTCCGGTGCGGATCCATGAATAATATCAATATAGTCCCAAAGCATTTTTGAAAAATGATTTAGTGTATATACAAGGGCACCTTCCGGTTTCGTTGATCTTCCTGGTGTGAGGATGATATTGAGTTTAGTATTAGACTGTTTCTATATATAAATATGTAAAATTTCTAAGGAAGTTCTACTCAAAAGATCTTCCAAGTTGTAATAGCAAATACTTACAAGGGATTGGAACTAGTCTATTGATATATGCCCATGCAAGGACGTCATGCATGAAATCGCCTCACTTCTTATCAGAGTTCAATAAACATTGTGACTGTGCCCTATATATCCTTAAATGGTAATGGATCAGGACCTGCAGTCGGTGGAAACGAAATGCATACAATTTGGGGGATTGAAATGTTGCCCTATATGTCTACATGCCTAATACAGGCTGCTCTTTCTAATACCTTGAATTGAAGGTGATGGCAAATTGACACATTAAACCATATTTATATGCAGTTTGTCTTTTGGGGTGTATTAATCCAGGTACCACGTAAAAGTTGTTCATGTTTTGTTTTGCGTGTCAGCAGCTCTCTACCTTCACCCTGTACCTTTCAAACATTGCTTCCGCCACCCACATGCACAGGACACAAATATACTACAAACATTGTGTAAAACTTATCAGGCATAAATTATCACTTGACAGTCAGTAAGGTCATGCAAGAATACGACTGGTATCATATTTATTCCGGAAACTACTCGAAAAGTTATCAGTGAGAAAAAGTGTTATTCTACAGCCACCAGTTAAGATCCTGCAGGTGCCCTAGAAAAGCTGGGCAGCAGGTTATTCCGGCTATCCTAGTTCCGTTACAGGATCCCATTCCGGTTGTCTATAGCTTTCTTCAGCCGGTAACTATAGACGTCAACTGTTCAAAACCATAGACAATAGACAATAACCTAAAATGCATTTTTATCTTAAATTCGATACACGACCCTCAATGATAAAGAGTTTTTATGTGCATAGTTAAGTTGAATATTTATGTATATATATATGCATGTACAGTGAATTGCATGTATTTCTACTGTAATATTATTCGTACAGGCCCTATATCCCATAGCCTATGTTTGTAGAGATAAAGAGGGAGGCTCCCCCTGACACAGGTAAAACTGTATATTGGCCTGGTCGTTCTGTTATCCGGGAACCTGGCTGTCACGGGACTATCAGCAGCTTATGTCACAAGGCATAACCTGGCCTGATATAGGTATTAGGCTCACACTTTATAAGGCATTGAAGAACAGACTCCATGGACGCCACCTAGACCTATCACTAAAACCACAGTTGATCTTTGACCCTGCAGAGATTATCAAAGCAGTATAACGTGCACGTGTGTTTTACAAATTATACCGGCAGTCGACGGTACGATTGCATGTTGGAGGTTGGAGGACTATGCACGTGTGCTTTCGTTGGTCTATAAATCACGCACCCAGAGGAAATTCTGCACACACCAAGATATTTCTTTGGATACTCCCCTACTGCTTGCATCGAGATATTGAACAGGGAAAATATCTTCCCATTACATGGAAAGTACTCAATATAGGATATGCGGGTACCCTTTTACAGATGTATTTATATGCCATGTGAGTGCCAATCGAGTGCCAATCGAACAGGAGTTAGATTGTGTATCTCTCTTTAAAGATGGTTACACTTTGTATAGAAAGATAGGGAGCGGGTTGATTTCTTCATATTTGGGACTCCTATCCCTAGAGTAAAGCTGTCAATTCCCATTTGGTTCAATTTCTTTGAATATAGATAAGTCATGCACACAGCTTTCTGTGGCGGATACAGCTTTTTGTAAAGGTGGGGGAGGGGGGGGTGCTTACAGAAGGGGGCGCGGCCCCAGTTTTTCCAGAATTTTACATTTAAAAAAGCTAAATTTGCCGCACATACACACACATACACACACACACACACACACACACACACACACACACACACACACACACACACACACAAAAGGGGGGGGGGGCGCCTCTATATCCGCCACTGGCTTTAGACAGCCGATATATAGGAGTTATGTTCACAATAATCATCCTAACATAACTTCACCTTGTCTTGCTTTAAATTGCTTTTAAAATGCACAGAACTCCAATGCTTCCAAATTGTATCACTGTACCGGTATACTGCATTTCACCGTAAACCCTATTTACAAACATATGGCTCTCGCCCATTTCGTGTTGGGCCTGGGTCTTCTTTCCCAGTGGCCACGCCTTAAATTGGCGTCCGATGGAGTGGCAACAGGTGTGGTTCGTCAGGATAGAAACTTACCTGTTAGTTTTTCCAGAAATTCGTCATAGGCGACCCCCGACGCGCCATGTGCTATTTCTTTATCTGTGTACGTGAAGATTGCCCTGAAACAAGAGCATCAGAAATTTAACATAATTTTAAGGCAATGAATATCGTATCGTTGATATTCAATATTCACTGTTTGTGTTGTGTATGAAATTGGATTATTATGGTGCAATTAACAGCATCTGACGAGGAATGTTGCTGAGAGCTAGGCCTATACAGACGTAATGAATGCCTGGGATATAAATTACTGAATGCCATGACTAATTGAGTCATTTAGTTTTGAGAATGTAGGCCTAAATGATAAAAATGACCTCTAATTGTTTAGAAAAACCTTAAAGGCATATTCTATGAAAGACCACGTCATAATCCTACTGTTGTTTTTTAAAATAAAGGCCCGGTTTACGTTTATAGCATGTGTGGTTATCTACCACATCACCTAGGAATCTGAAGTGTATACGGATATATATATATATATATAGGCCTCTCCGTGGATAATTAGGGTTCACCTAGGGTTTACCTACAGAGGGTTAACACAGGTCACATGTTCATTACAAAATTCCATACTCATGCACAATTTTATATTTCAAACAGTCCTTGTAATTCTGTTTCATAGTACATATAGATAAACATAAATCAGTCTGACCATACCAATATCTATATCTCTTTCTCAAAGTATAACCAAATGTAAACTTGTACGTTAGAATTTTTAGAATTCATTGGCACCTATTAAAAGACGGAATACACTTACTTTAGTAAACAAAAAAAAAACCAACAAACTAATCCTCCTGAGATGATGGTAACACATTTTTCTTCTATCTTATTTTCATATTTGCCGCACCACTATTGTATATACACAGAACACCTTCACTCCTGTATAGAGAAAGTACATGCAGAATGCTGCTTTCTTTGTTGATTCCCCCCTGTAAGAAATGCTCTCTGATTAACCCAAAATAATTCAGTATGCCTAAAACTTTTAATGTACCAGCTGTAGAACATATATACATCAATGTATCTATAAAGTTTCAACGACATGAGATCAATATTAATCAATTTATTAGCATTTGATTCTTCATTCGTGTCAACCCTGGTTTGTCACCCGCCAGCCTACTCTAAGCATAACTCACTTTTTAGGAAAATATTTTTTTGTTTGAGTACAAAAATGCTTCACTTACCAGGCAGTGTCGGACACATCACTCCGTACATCTTCATAGGCAGCCTCTATGCTGTCCCTATCTACGGTGTTTGACTTGGGCATGGTGTTAGTTTGGAACTGTGGGGACAGCCTACCTCTACAACGTCGGGAAATATATCACAGACTGACTGACTGTCGCCCGGCAGACCTCTCGTGTGGTAATGACGAACGCGGAAACGCCCAGCGGCACAGACGCAGCGCCGGTATCTCGCGAGACAATACGTGAACTCACGAGAGCGGGCACTAAAAGAGCCAGGCGCGTGCGCAGCGTGATCCTGTTGTGATGTGTGTATGACTGTTGCCTATGTGTATGCACAGACCGTGGCGGTATATCCTGTTCGGTGCGCTGTCTAGAGTGCAGGGACCGAGATTTAGTGGGCGGATCAACTGTATGAGTTGACTGTATAGGGGAGATCGATGTGGGTCTTCATGTTGCGTGTCAAATTTGTTAAATAGGCCTAGGGCTACGGGTTGCATGTTAATTTTTAAAAATATGGGTCACATGTCAAGTTCTATATGGCAGTGCCAACAGTTCCAAGGCAAATTATAGGAAAATATATACCCAAAAAAATCAAATACATGTTACGCTGCAGAAGCCCTCAAAAGCTGTCTTTGCATTGGTGGATCCAGGGGTGGTCCGGGGAATCCCGGGCACCCCTCCTCTTCTTTTAACTACAGAAGAGGCACATAATATTAGATACAATTCCATTCCATAATCAAATGAAGGCCATAAGTTTACCCTATAACAAGAGAAATTTATGTCAAATCATATCTGAATCTATTATGTTCTGGAGGAAAATCACTCTCAATCTAGTAGCTTTAACAACTTGATGATCCACAAATTGACAAACTGCAAATCCCCAAGTCAACTGTGTGGGAAAGGGGTTTCAAATTTGTCTATCCAAGAGACGTATGTAAATTAAATGTACTTGGCTTTGGCCTTTTGATGTTATTTCAAACCTATTTTCTCAAGTCTTGACATGACTCCATGTGGTTGTGATACTGCACTCTTTGCTAGTCTCAGATATAAGACAGTTTGTCAATAGATACAAGTAAAAGTAAGAACTTGTTACAAGGTAGTGTACAAACGAAATGGTATATAATCAGCACAACGTCCAAATCCAAATATGAAAAGATAAGTAAACCTTTGATGGCTCTAATGATAACACTATTGAGTAATTAAGAAGTATCATCTGACCATGTATTATTTACAGAATTACAACTTATTAAATGATTCAGGATCATCAACTACTGACATGTTTTTACACTGAAGCCTGTAACCTATACATCACATGTGGTACCTTGATTCTTGAAAGCATGACCATGTATGATGCATGCTATTAATCTAGACATGACATGAGACTATGAATGCTATATAATGTAGACACTTGATGTTCTTGGGAATACCGGTTTGACAACCATAAGAATTTTAAGAGCTATAGGATAAAACTAAGCCTGATGAAAAAATATGCATCTTTTCCACAATGTACTCGCTATCGTGTATGATTGGCCATGGGGTCAAGCTTTCCTTCATACACCCATCTCAGTTTAGTTTACATCAAAACCAAAGTTTAAGATGAAATATCATTTAATTGATTCCAGATTTAGTATACAAATAGAGTAAATGTAGTGAAATGAAGTGAGGGGATTTTGTTAAGGAAGAATTACAGCTAAAGCATGCAAACTTGAAACATGCAAATATGATAGCCATTTCCCTTTGGAACCAATGCTAAAGTCTTTCTAATGGAGTCATAATGTCCTACCGTTTATATAGACCTATGGTTCTGTAATATTCAAAAAGCATTTTGATTGGCTGGCAATGATATAGAATCATTCGATTAATTAATTATATTTGAAATAGGTATGTTCAGTAGCACTTACTGAAGCTGAATAACAACCTCAATAATTATTGTGAACCAAATTTGATATTGGCTAACTGTCGTACACTGCACTGTTTGAGGCTCTTGCAAACAGAAGGTCAGGAGAAACTTTTTCTAAAAGCCCCCCCCCCCCCCGTCTTTTGAAAATCCTTGGTGATTAATGGTTTACCTCATACTATTTTTTTAATTCAGTTATTTTTATCAGTAAGAGTAGCCTACTACCCTGCTCCCTCCCTGCTCTCACCAGCTGCCCACGGGTTGCAACCTATAGAAGGTTCTTTAATGATGAAGTAATCACGTGACACTTAACAATGGTAGTTATTAGGAGGGGGAGCTGCGCCATGAGAATGCCTTTAACTAGGTCATCTACTACTTCGGGGTGTAGATGGAGGGTCCCCGTGTTGCCCTGTCGAATTTAAGAAAACCCGCTGTCGCCCTGTCAATTTTAAGAAATCCTCATGTCACCCTGTCGATTTTAAGAAATCTTGATGTCACCCTGTTGAATTTAAGAAATCCTCATGTCGCATGTCGTTTAGGGGGGAAAAGGCCATAATTATTGCCCTGTTGATTTTAGGGGCCTACACCCATCTACTTCCCTAGTTCGGTAATGGTAAGTAATTCTGATCTCAGGTTTTAAAATATTAAAAATATTATTAAAGGGGCACTCCAGTGAAAAAATACGTTTTTTGTGCATTGAGAGTATGAAATTCCCAAACTGATGGTGAAAACGAAATGCAAATCGGAGCATCGGTTCAAAAGTCATGGACCAAAAAAGAGTTTATCAAGCCCTCCACTGGGGGCAGCCATTTTGTTTTTATTACCCAGCATGCACTTCACCAACTTATCCAATTGTGGTTCCTGTTTGGGTTTGTGATATATTAGTGTCATTTATTACTTTGCTGTGTCATATTGAGTATAATATACCAAATTACCCATTCTGTTATAATCAAACTGACGAAAACTGAGTATGGCCATGAATTTTAAACTACATAGAAACCGTAACTATGGTGTAATTTTTCCCTAGCAACCATTTCTAAGATTTGGTATTACCATAGCAACCAGCCATTTAAACATCATTAATGGCACCAGATCGCTGAAAACCCTTCACACTAAACTTCACACTAACAATGCATCGAGGTTACTAAGCAACCAATTCTGATGTTGGGTTGCTAAGCAACAGCCCAGTAAACACCCAGTGTTGAATCAATATTGAAAGTGGATTGAACCAGCAATCAATTATATCTAAATGCTGATCAAATGTTGATTTCCCAACATTGATTCAATACTGGCAACTAATGTTGATTCAATGTTGAGTTATCAATATTGAAGAATTTAATGTTGATCCAATGCCTTTATGCCAACATTGCCTAGATATTTGATAATCAATCCTAAATCAATCCTTTTTAACATTGATTTACAATTACGACATCAATGTTGAAGCAATATTGGATTTTCAATTGCACATCAATCCACCACCAGGTGGCACTGTCTGCCAACTTTGTCAAAATGTTGAGTATTTCAATATAAAAAGGATCCAAAGTCATAATTGTCAAAATAATTCAGAAACAACTATTGGTATCTCAAACTAAGTTTACCATAACAAATGCTATCACATGAAAACAATTTACATACTTTTGTTTAACTTTTTGTAATTTTAGATTTTTTGAAGCGTGTCATGTAAAAACACCGTTTTTGTTGAAAAGCAATGACATACAGGTTTGGAGTTCCTGTGTATCTCTTCCCATGCATTGTCAGATCACCTGACATTAATGCTACCTATCCATACATAGGTTTTGGTTGGGGAAATACTAATAGATGGCCTTGATCTTGGTATTTGACCAAGAAAGGTTCAATAAATTATTATGATATGAGAATAATTTAGTTGAGGGACAGGATTTTATTTTTAAATATTGTGAGCCATTATTTTATTTTTAAATATTGTGAGCCATTCTTTTATTTATAGAAGGGAAGTTTCAAGAACATAAAATAAATATTTTCCCAAATCTGAATGATGATTTAGCATTTATTCTTGATATTTAAAACAAATTTGATCAACAATGTTGATTCAATGTCAGATTTCAACATTGTATCAATATTGAAAGTTGATATTGAATCAACATTAGTTTTTCATAGTTGAAAAAACTTCCAATATCAACCGATATAAAATGTTGATTCAATATTGATGGCAAGCATTGATTCAATATTGAGTCAATATTAGTGTGTTTACTGGGAGGCTGTTGCTAGGCAGAACCAATGGTTGCTATACTACTTCATATGAAAACTGTGGGTTGCTAGGCAACCAGTAATGATTGATTGCCTCTTAACCATTGAATTGATGCTATTGCATCTTCTTTTTCATGATATATATGGTTTTGGTAAGATTAAATACCATATAAATAGCTTAATAGAGGCTGTTATTCATATGGTGAGGTTGCTATACATACTAATGTTGCCATAGCAACTTTACTATATTAGAATGTAAATTCCTATGAAATTCCTATTACAAAATGTTCTTCAAAGTATCTCCACTAAGGATATGAAGTTTCATGATGTTTCGTCGAATAACATTTTCATAAAAGCATTCTTAAAATGAACGAAATACTATAGCTAAGCCTACAGGAATCTAAGCAGGAACCACAATTTGGTTTAACAGTGAGGTGCATGCTGGGAAATCTATTCAAAATGGCCACCCCCAGTGGGGAGCTTAGGAGAATCTTATTTCCTTAATTACCTTTGAACCGCTTATCCGATTTTGATGCTGTTTTGACTGATGACATCAGAAAGGCAAGATCTATTTACAATTTTGTTGTAGTTTGTCACTGGTGTTCCCCTTTAATATTGGGTAGAGTTTTTCACATCTAGATGGCTCAAGTCTTAATGAAGACATTCACTTGCAGAGGTACAATGTTTGTTGTGCATTTAATCCATATTAACTGAAGAGTACAACCTTTCGCCATAATAAGTCAACCAAACCAGGCTAGACTATATCTAGGTGATATACTCCTACCAGTTATTCACAGGTTCATTTTGTTCAAGGATTGTTCTCTCTTTCTAGCAAACTGCATATAGTTTTCCTTTAATCAGCCTGACCTTGACAATAAGATTCCTACTGTCTAACGAAAACTCCAACAAGTATTCCAGCTTACAGCATAGATCTGTGTGATCTGACTAGAACCAAAGAATTCCACCAACACAAATGTTATCCCATTGGCTCCAGTATACCTCCATATATGTTTGAGTTTAGTTATATCTCTCTGCCCACCTTTCCTTAGCAGTCCTTTTTATATACCCCATCCCCACTACTGATCTACTGTTCTTCCCTTAGCTAAGCATATCAAGAGTAGGTAGTACCAACACATGCATGCTACTGTGACCGTCTCTGTTGCTTTCAACTGCTGCTCATCTCTGATTTATTGATGGCTCTCATAGTGGTTCATTTACTGTTATTCATTACATAATAACTTGGTTTGGTGACCACTATCTCTGTCAGTTTACCCGAGGTTCAAACTCCCTTTATTTCATTTCCAACTGTCCACTATCCTTATCTACTGTATAATGTGCAAAGCTAATAAACTGAAAGAATGAAATAATCATTTCAGCCTTCTGTCTGGTGGGAAGCAGTCTAACTGAAATAAAGTATCTTTTGCTTGCGCCCTCTGCTGAGAAGCAGTCTATCTAACTCTTATCTATTCACCTCTTCATGAATGAGGATGATTTTGACCTCAGTGCAAGACACTTCAAATATTACACACTCCATAATATCAGTTAATCGGCTCATAGTCATAACAGTTGTGCCACACACCCTTTTTCATAAATCCTCTTACAATTATATAGGCAAATAGGAATGGCTACACAATGGTACTGCAACCTCAAGATTTGTATTGTGATCAAATTCCAATAAAGCCTCCAGTGTACATTGGACTTAAAGGAGAACCGCAAAGGCAATTCAAATTTGTATATTATTCTGAATATGTACTTCTTTGGATATATCTGCAAAAATTACTGTTAATTTATCATAAATATAGGATATATTGATATTCAAAAAGCAAGTTGCATAGTGGCTTCTACTGAGGGCAGGTGACGTCATCTAAGCTCTTTCACACATGTAGAGCAAGCTGATAAGCCTTCTTGATATGGTTGACTGCACATGCAGACCCCTGTGACTGACAGCTTAGATGATGTCACAGCCCTTAGAGATAAGTTGTGAGAGTGTATTCACCTCCTAACAAAAGCTTATTTAGGTTATCATGTTTTCCATGTATGCTAATGCAAGTCTAATGCTGCCTATAATATGCATAAATCAAGAAGTTTGTACCTTATTTGGGATTTTTGTATTCTCCTTTGCGCTTCACCTTTAATTCTGAATTAATTCTGGGCATCATATGAGTAACCCATAGGTCTACATGCCTAGGCCTGTTGAGGGAACATGGTTAGGGCCACCGACAGATGGTGTCACCCTCATACCAGTTGTCATCTGTTTGTGACACACCTTTAGCTACCACAGCGACACCTCCAAGTAGTGAACTGGTGAAGGCTTATAAATCTATGTATTGTTACAAGCACATTTATGACCAATCTCACTTGTGAAAAGCAATGTTCAGCTAATATATATGGTACTATACACCCTTCTTACGAAGGGTGGCACCCTCTCTTAGCAAAAATATGAACCCTGGTGATGGGAGTGCAGTCCAATTCAGTTTGCAGCACTAACCACTGTACTTGGAGCAGAATGAAGTGAGAACTAGTGACCATTCAAATGGCTAGGGTCTGTGATTGGAGGGGGGTGGTAGACAGGATATAGTAGTGGTTGTTCATAGCAGTTCAGCTCCACAGCCTAGGACCCCTGGATACCCACTCAACTTGAGGTCCACAACAGACCCTCTTGCTGAGTACCTGTAATTAACTTGTTTTTACAGTTCACCTACTTTCAATATAAATGTCAAGCTAGGCTGAAAAATTCTTTAATGTATCTAAACTAAATCTTTTATCATGAAATTATGTTACTTGTAGCAAAGAACAAATGTTTTTACATAACATTATGAGTGCTAAATATGATACTTTTCCTTTCTTCTTAGTGTATTGATGAGATTTAGGAAAAAAAGTTCTAAATTGTTCCACTGTTAGCCTATATTGTGATGCAGTGATCCAGTGAGGGGACTCTCGCCATGCACCTTGATCAGGGGCATTTGCTAATATTGACAATGGATCGATTCCCCTGACTGAAAGACAATTTTTTTTAGCATGAACTTGTGACTTATCACATTTTAGGAGAGTGTCTTCACAATGTCAATTGTTGTTTATGAAAATATTGTTCTCATGTTGATGAAAAAAAGGGGAAATTTGGATATTCAGAGAAAATTTGTCACAAAAATGTGCGAAAACTGACAACTGCCTTATTTTTGTATTCACCTTACCTTGTGGTGGCCTATAAATATTACCTATAATAACATCACGTTGAGACAATAGCAGTCTCACCCATTGGCATTCAATATTTTTGTTTGACGTATTCAAATCTCCCAACATATTAGTAGTATATTTAAGCTTGTCCGATATATACATACACACACCACCTCCTTTTTTAACCATATTAACATTGTTATCAGACCAATTTCTATCAAGTCTTAGTAAATTATAACCATCAATAGTGAGAAAATTGTCATCAGTGTTGTTAGTTAACCATGTTTCTGAAAATGTGACAATGTCGAAACCAAGAATTTCATTATGTATTCTTATAGTGTCAATCTTGGGCCACAAACTCCTTATATTAAGATGAGAGAACTTCAGACCATTGCATACCTTACCAATCATCATATTTACCTAATAAATGTACAATCGGCCCCCCCAGGCCAGTATAGATGTAACATAATTTTCTATCATATCGCAGCATGATATCAGTGACATACACCACCATGCCTGAACTGACCGTATGAAAGCTTGAGTTGGCAGGTCAGGATAATATTTGGTGCTATGAATATGGTTTCTAGTTATTGTAAAACAATTCAAATAATAAATTTACTAAAAAAAAAGAAAAACAAAAGCCAGGCTGAGTGCTACATTGAGCTGAATACAGCAAGACTTTGGTTATTAGTCAAGATTTAATTTAATTGATTTAGCAAATAGTTTACCCCAGTTTTGTAGCGTCATTTCAGTTGGATGTAAACCATCATATAATTTTGCATACTTATGACGCATAGTGTGATTTTGAATTGAGTGTACCGTTCCTGTTAGCCATGGTGATACCAGTTGTAAGTCTGTATTCATGAGGTTTATTGTATGGGCAAGTGATCCCATCGATTCATTAATAACTTTTTGAGAAAATAATTGGTCATTACCTACACCATTATACGTATCCAGGTGAACTCCGACTAATTGACATAAGACCACTTTCTCAACATTTACACGTAAGTTGTTACGGGCAGCATCAAGTTTGTTAAACATAACTTCAATCAGATTGGAACTATCATCAAACACTCCTGTTATTTTCCCTGATAGATGTTTAACGGTCATATCATTTACCCCCATCATTAAATACACCATAGCATATGAGTGCCAGGCAATGTCCATATTCCGAACTCTTTCCTTGAATGTATCCAGTGTTGCACCAGGTAGAGTAATGACTTCAATTTTTGCCTTGGATAGTCCTATTTTTTGTAGTTCATTGTCAATGGCGATCTGTAGGTCTTTGCCACGAGAGTCCGAGATAATGAGGAGTTTCAAGTCCATCTTAATGGAAGGCAAATATAGCAAGAAGATAAAACCAAGAATATACAACGGACACTTACTGCCACAATGTATCAACCATGGACCAAAATTAATATTAATTTGATATCACATCCATTGATTCAGTTCAAGTTATCATTTGTCCAGTCGTCATTGTTTGTATGGGCGATAGTACCAGTACTTGACCACTGGTTGCTTGCATTAACTTCAAAAAAGTATTATTTACATATATACATCAGGATTATCTAATTTCACAACACACTGTATCAAATTCAGTTAAGTAAGTCACCTTGGGACGATACTTTAACGCCCAATTCCCTGATAATGTTCACGTAATCCTTCCAGAGTCAGTCCGAGTTTGTTTTGGCCGGTCATGGTTTCGCGACCGATTTGTGACTTCTGCGCGAGTACCATTCCGCAGCCGAAAATTGTATCACGGGTAGCTTCATACAACTTTCCTTTGAGATTTGTCAGTTCGTTCCTAATTTCTGCGTTCTGGTCAAACTTCATTCGTACTGCTTTTGTCATCAGATCAACCCGCATCTTCTTCATTTCAGGTGTTACATTTAGTTTTTTTGCAATATTTTTTGCCTCGTACCCCGTTTTAGATGCGCGCAGTTCGTCTTTGATTTGCTGGTTTCCGGCGATCTCAGCCATCAGGTACCAATACAATGCCTCGCTGGTTGCAAATTTGATACCATCGTAGTCAATGTCGACAAGAAACATGTTGGACAGAAATACATGGTGGCTCTGGAACGCCCATCCTCCTTCAACCTCAACCAGTTTAGCTGCTTTCATGTTGACACCTTTGGGTAGGTCCTCGATATTTCTATACTGATATCGCTTCTCGTCAACGATGAGGGCGTGTCCAGCGACCTTGGCCTTGTGCCCGAGTTCACGCGCCACTCCAGCCAGGGCACGTAGTTCTTGTCTTTGTTGTTGAAGTTCAAACGGCAGATCGTCAGTAATAAAGATACCCTTCCATTTGTCTGAATCTTTTAATTTGTACACATTGCGAAAGATTTCATGCTTGTAGTATTGTAGGTTGAATTTCACCAAGATAGGTCTTGGCCGACCCTTCGAGTCGGCGCCCAATCTTGTTACAACGCTGATTTGTTCGGGCGGAATGTTGACACCTAAATCGTTTAGAAGAGATGATAGAATAACTCTTGGATGATCGCGACCCTCAGTTACTCCATTGATAATCAGGTTCAATTTCCTCTTATCATTGTCATCTTGTAGGTGCTTAGATTCAAGTTTATCCAGTCGTTTAGTACCAATATCCGCATTCTTTTGGACAGTGTCAATACCGTTGGTCAAACCAGTGACAGTAGTTTCAAGGGTGTCAACACGGTCTGTCAAATTCTCAACCAATCGTTTCAGCTCAGTAATTTCAGTGTCATTCTTGACAATGTAGTTGTTAACTTTGTCATTGTTTGTCTTCATTTCGGCACGAATCGTACTTAACTGAGCATCCATGCTTTTCTTTGATTCATTAATGGCTTTGAGCAGGTCTTCGTTGGTCGCCATCTTTGAAGTTGTGTCAGGCACCGTAGTAAGCTCCGATGTTGAATCAATCGATCCTCTACTCCTCGTTAGGACTGGCATGTAATTCGTATATGCGGTTAATCAGCCTGTATTTAAAGTTTAATTCCTAAAATTTGGAATCGTTCAGGTTAACATAACCATATCTTCACACGTAAAATATCCGGAGCACCACACACACGCGTGCGCTAGCTTAGCATGGTCACTTGATTTTACTCAGAATTTGTTATTTTTTAAATGACATAGGATAACAATAAGTTCATTGTCACATATTCATGCAGGAAATCACGCTGACATAATTTATTTTACTACTTTTTTTTGCACAAATCAATTCAGGGAACTGTACTCATTATTTAAGGTATTTTTTTCTATAATTTCTTATTTAATTATTTCCTACCATCATGTCAAAAATATATGTCTTTAATGCACGATACAACACCTAAATGCGCGATACCATTCAATTTCAGTTATCATGGCATAATAATTCATATCGGGCGCGCAAACTCGCTAAATTCATTCGAAACAGAAATTGCCATCCGGGCACTTATCACCTGGAGGAACCCAGACCGAGGTCGGGCCCTGGATGGGAACTCCAGTCAAGCGTCCCGCTAAGTACACATGTACTAAGGGTAACTGATGGGCGCGCGCTGGGTATGATAGTTTATAGGTGTCAAACTGTTTAATGCTAACCGGTCCACTACAGGGACCTTGTATTTATTGTAAATAATGACGTTTTAGTTGAAAAATTGGTTGAAAATCAACATACATTGTATAATGAAACCCGATCATTCAAGATGTCCGACTTCTCCGAAGTCACTTATTATTGTGTTAACTCGTTCTAGAAGTGAATTTGTTGTGCATCTGTTAATTTTAGAAGATTAAGACAACTTCACACTGTATATATGTTGAATTTTGTTGACTTTTGTTCAAAACTGCATAGAGCAAAATCTGTACATGTATGTACTAAGTTAGTACTGGACATAGTATTGAGAACACCTCCCAAACTTACCTGTTTTCTTCTGTGTTTTACTGAACCGTCAAGTAACGGACCTTACCCTCAGAACAATGAGTACTGCCACAGTAGGCAGAATCATCTCCTTTACCTTGAGGATCATTTCACAATCCTCTGAACTTTCCTTGTCAGGGTTCGCATGACAATTCCCATCACCTCGAGGATCATTTCACAATCCTCTGGACTTACCTTGTCACTGAATGCATGACAATCACCTTCACTTTAAGGACCATCTTACGGTCCTATGAACTTACCTTGTTACTTTATGAACGGGTTCCGCAGTCCTTGAGCTCAGTGCGGGGCTGATACCATAATGTATTTATGTAATAGATAATTCCATTCATGAAATTGTACCTTTGGGTCACATCTCTGAATGACCAGAAAATGGAATCTATAAATATATCAACACTGTGCTGAATGTACCACGAGAGTCAAAGCCACCCAACATCAATTTGTTCTAATAATAATAAAATATGTCCAATAATCAAAATTGGGAACACATCACATTTGACTGAATAATCTTTATTGAGCTATGTCGTCCACCTCTTCAATCTCAAACATCTGACCGCCGTCGAATGTACTAATAGCTTAGTACTTTTAATATATTATCATCTTTTATAATTTAGTTAGGATCAGACCTAGCAAGTCTACCTCTAGGTAGAGACATTTTACGCTCCTAGCGCCACCTGTTAACCAGTATAAAAGGTGTTGCAAAGGTAGGGAGCGAGTTAGTTAGGAGTTAGAGTTTAACCATAGAGTTAGAAGAACTGCTCGGAGTAATACCTACGGCTCCTGCGCAGTATACTGGAGTTTACCAATACCAACAGCTTCGGTCAAAGGATTGTGACAGAGCTAAGCACTAGGGCGGTCTGGAATGCGCTGGAACAACTTGTATTCTAAATGTGGTTGATCGCTGAGTAGGAGATGGGAAGGTGGACTGATGGAGACTTATTCACTGTGGCTTTGACTCGGGATGAGA
Organism: Lepidonotus clava; assembly: GCA_936440205.1. Lineage (NCBI taxonomy): Eukaryota > Metazoa > Annelida > Polychaeta > Phyllodocida > Polynoidae > Lepidonotus > Lepidonotus clava. The sequence continues at coordinate 29,570,636 of OW387140.1, forward strand.
TGTTTACTTCAATAAAAATCCTTTCATATTAAGAGCTTCCTCATCGTCCATTTCTTTTGAACTATTGGGGAATGGATGTATTAACTTTAAACGCAGGCTGATCGGCTCGATAACCTTCGATGAACGACTCATGGATAAATTAACTATACACATCAAGCAGCATTAAATCAAACATTGACAATAGTTCAATATGACAGAAAAAAAGAGTATCAGAGTGAAAACATTCATTTGGATTCATTTGCAAAAAAGGAATCATCAAGATATATAGATTTCTAATAATTTGTGAAAGAAATATTTGAAATATTATAATTCTATATGTTTAATAATTGTAAAAGAGTGAATTCTAAGTAAAAGGCTCTTTCTCAGTGGTCAAAATATTTACATATTATTCAACAATTACGTTTTTCTCTGGTATTTTTTTAATATCTAATTGAAGTTTTTAATTTTTTGAATACGATATGGAAAGCTATAAACAGTATTAAATAATATTTTGAAACAGGAATTTATGTCTCAAAGAATAGAAAAATTGCTAACTGCAGTTATATATATATAGTAGGTAGTCAGCTGCGCGATACAACAACAGGAAATACACGATACAACACCATCTAGGGTTATATTTTCACATTATAATATTATTGAAATAATTATCTAATTCTTTCTTGGAAAAAAAACATATACTTTCAGAATTTTATGTATTTTCATTATAACGGGAGCAATAAAGTGTAATAAAACTAATTAATTTAGTAAAACAAAATATGTGAAGTCAGAAATTAACTAAAAGTTTAAGGCAGAACGTTAAAAATATGGAATTAAATTCATACAGGATATCCCATAAGCCTTCCAATATAGATTACGTATTCAGGTATCAAATCAGGTACCTCAGACAATAGTACTTCACACGTACCTTTTTGAATTAAAACAATAAAATAAATTCTCACCTATTTATAGGCAAGTGCGCGATATAACCCACATGCGCGATACAACCCACATTCCCCCTATCCAGATTATAGTCTGCACCCGTGCTCTAGTGATGCCACCGTGTGGAGAAAAACTAACCAGATGTCGCTGTGGCGCCACCTAGTGATTTGGAACAAAAACAGAAAAAATATAGCGGGTGCGTGTTTTGCCCTTTTCAACACATGTGGTCGGTGTTTGGAAACAGAGGATATCACAAATCAACTTGAGCAGTCATATAAATACAGTACAAGAAAGATGTCGAAGTCAAAGCTGTCAAAGCATCTCCTTGAGATGAAGGTCAGTTGGTGACAAATCTATGGTGAAGGTGAAAACTGTGAAATGAGAAAGCAAATGAAATGTGTGGAACCACCATAGGCATAGGCTGTCCCTGGCCCTGCGCCGTTTAGGTTGGGAGATCTAGTCTACTAACTAGTTAGATCTAATTAAGTTATGGTAGATTAGAGAGCAGTGCCAGTAGCGTTGTCACAGTCAGTTAGTGATTTCTGATGGTATTTTGACTTACGTTACGACTTTGTAGCTCCCGGCTAAAGAGGGGCGGATCTGCCCCCCCCCCCCCCCTTTACATGCATGTACCGTAACGTTAGATCAACGGGGTTGAGCCTTGAGGGCCCCACAAACATGAATGTAGATCGATCTAGATCTACAGGGGAAAATGGGGTGGGGGTGGAGGGTGGGGGGGGGGGGGGGGTGCCCCCCCCCCCCAGCCCCCAGTAGATCTAGCCCCTGCTGATCATAGACAGTGATGATAGATCGAGGGGGACCCAGCACTGACCAAGTGTTTCTTTGGGTTTAAGTCCCGGTTAGTGCTTGGTTCACTAAAGGATGAGGTACAGCAAAAATTATTTCCAGGTTTTGATCCCCTGCTGTTTGCCCACCCTGTCACCTTCATCTCATAGATTCGATCACCAAAGACAGAATCTGCCCCAAATGGTTTTTGCTGTGAAAATGACCCTGGCTGTTGGTACGGTTAAACACCCAACACTCACTCACTCACTCCACCTCTGCTACAACATGCTTTTAATAGAACCAAAATTTCTGTTGGTTTCCTATCATATCATCACAATTTGTTTTCAATACCCACTGGTAACCAGTGACTGCCATGCGCAGAACTACCATGGGGTGAAGGGACGTTCTCGTCCGTGAGTTGAGTGAGATACATCTGCCAACATAAGCCTAACGACGCGACTGCTGGAGACATGTTTTGTGACGTTAGAACGTAATACTGCGGGGGTGTCTTTGAATGGACGTCCACCTAATCCTCACTTTTTATACTTTGGGATTCGCGGCTGTCGGATCTCACTTGGTTTCTGGGTTTTCCTGTTTTAAAATTTGGTGTGTCAAAGGGCACATGACGTGGCCCTGACATTCGTACTGTCCATGGTGAACTCAATCCTGTAGGGAGAACAGCCCCATGGGGAACTCAGTCCTGTAGAGAGAACAGTTCCATGGTGAACCCAATCCCGTAGAGAGAACAGTTCCATAGTTAACTCAATCCTGTAGAGAGAACAGTTCCATGGTGAACTCAGTCCTGTAGAGAGAACAGTTCCAGGGTGAACTCAATCCTGTAGAGAGAACAGTCCCATGGTGAACTCAGTCCTGTAGTGAAGCTAGTCCCACAGTAAACTCAGTCCGTTGTGAAGTCAGTCTAATGGTAAATGGTGTACACTGCTGTTTAATGAAAATAATCCCACGATGAACCAAATCCTGTAGTTAGACTAGTCCCATTGCCCACTATGAAAGACATGAAATTGCCACACACGGATCAACATTCACTTTTCTTAGATACTTCTAAATATTATGTAATCGTGAATATACTACAGAAATTTAAATGTTAATTTGTATTTAAAATTTCTATTATTATGTATCTCTCCTTGACAGTTCATGCAACGGACTGCTGAACGAGTACAGAAAGAGGAGTCAAAGGAGGAACAGCAGAGACAGATTGATGATGAACATTGGGTCCTAGACATTGAATCATTAAAAGAAAAACAGTAAGGATATTATCAGTGCCTTGATTATATAAATTTCCCTTTCCCAGTAAAATATCTATAGCAACAAATATTGAATAATGATGATTGATCAATACCTCAATACCTTTGTGAACAAAAAGTCATAAGATTTTATTTTTCAATGCAAATTAAACTATGTGATTACGTTTGCGAACCCTGAATTCCAGTGAAATCTTGTAGATTTATGAGATTATAAGCCTGCAGATATAAATATCCAATGTTGACCCTTTTTAGTTCATTTTACACTTGGTTTTGACTTTCTCTCAATTCATTTCAGGAGCAAGTATCACATGGAACCAAGCTACATTCACTGTGAAGAGTTGTTACAATTTGGGCGGATGTCATTTAAAGGTTTCAATCCAGAGATTGAGGTAAAAACTTAAGCGATTCTAGGTGCCGCTTTTGCTTTGATCAATGTTTCAATCTTAAATAATATTTCTAGCAGTATATATCTAGTTTCAATGTATATATGATACTTATTATGTCCCACTTGCTCCATACATACTAACAGACGTGTACGTAATATAGGGGACGGCAGTGTGGTATTTGCATCCCACGCGATGTTTCATTAATCTTCAACATAATACTGTGCTGCTGCAGAATATGTATTTTAGAGATAAAGTGAATTAATACTCTAGCACTGCCCAGTCTGGAAAGAACCCGTAAGGGTTGGCCGGACGTTTAACTACCCCAACAAACAAACTAGCACTGCTACCTTATTGTTACTATTTTGAAAGGTGGAATAATTTAGCTGAAATATTTTATATCACACGAGAGCAGTAAACACTGTCACACGAGAACAGTAAATATTACAAATCCGTCTGTTTCTATTTTTAGCGATTACACAAAGTAGAGGCCACTGAAGAGGAGTTGGAGCGGTCGGAGGCCCGCGAGAGAGAAGGCACCGTCGGGGATGAGGAGATGGCGGAAAGGTAGGGACATTTATATAAAGGAATTAATCTGTAAAGCTACACAGTGATATAAGATAGTCGAACTGCTGACACGTGGACAGAGTTTAGGGTCACCGAAAATGTGCAAAACTGTTACACATGTATGAATTCTTTCAATCAATTTTTGACGTTTTATTCAAAATGTTAACAGAAAACCAATTCTTTTCGGATGTTTGTTTGATTAGGAACGCCCTTTTTGATTAATGACGGAATAGAAAATTGGAAGTTTGAACAAGTTAAACTAGTCACGTGTTTATCATTTAAAATGGGGCTCGATTATCCGGAGAAAAAGACCTACTACGAAATAGGAAATGTGCATTATCGAATAAGTGCCCTCCCCCGAAATATTTAGCACTACATTCATTTCATGCATTTCGTTATGACATTTTAACATTGTAATAATTCGCTTTGTAGGTATGAATCATTAGTTGGGACAATTGGAAACAAATTCAAGTCAAAAAAGCGACAACGAGAGGAAGTTGAAGAGGAGCCATCAGAAATACAGGACGAAGACGATGCAGAAGAGCGATGCAAACGATTATTAGAAAGCTTAAAGAAAACAAGGAAATTTCAATTTATGAAACCATCAGATGATTAAATCTCTATATAATTATGCACGAAAGGATGTGTTTGAGGATGAATGAACGTGTTTTGAATGCTAGCGAAATCATGACCTTCATGCGAGTTTGCATTGTTTAAATAGCGGGTGCCAAAATACAAAAAAACTCAAATCTGTTGTATATTGCATTTATTGCGTATGTGAAATGAATTAAAGATTCGTCTTTACAAGTATAATGTTCGTTGAAGGCTTATTCAAAGATGCCACCTAACTTTCCCTACTTTGTTTTAGGAGTTCTTATTGGTTTCTTATGTCTGTCTACAAAGAGTCATTATAATAACCGTATTCGAATTTTCTTATTTGACTCCCAGCTATACAATGGTGAATGTGAAATCAAGGCCCTATCTATTACAAGGTTATGTTTTTTGTCTGTACCTTTTTGCATCTAAAATGAAACTAGGAAATTGGTATCTTTGCTTGTGCAAGAGGCAATATAATATCCGTATATGACACATGTATAGATAAATTAATCTGTTAAGCAAAGTTTAACTTGTGCTCCGTATACCTAATAGCTGAATATCTTGAAGAAAAAAAAGAAAAGAAAAATGCGAACCACGTGTTTTGTAAAGACAGGGTTGCCACTGGTCAGGGAAAAGTTTTTTTCAAGGTCAGGGAAAAGGCGTGTTGGGATTTTAAGTGGCATTGCTGTGAACCAGGAGCATTGCCTTGGCTACAGGAGTTGCCAAGAAAAAATTAAGGTGTTGTTTTGTGAAGGTTCCAGCCTAAATTGGCGGAAAGGACTGTTCTATGGGTATTTCAAGGCTGTTTATTGAAAGGATTTTCTTATCTCATCAGGGGAAAATGAAATTCGTCAGGGAAAAGTCAGGGAATTTCAACGTCCCTGGTACGTGGCAACCCTGAAAGATATAGAAGGTTATATTTTAGAATACTTTTTCATTTGCTCAACATGAAAAGAAAATAGTGGAAACGCAATCAAATAATTCATTTTGATATGCCAAGGTGACGAAAAATACAATTACAGTTGCAATAAAATTAATATCTGGTGTAAAAAAAATCTGTATTATTACAGTCATATAATTAGCTAGATATATGTACGTGGATTCCCATGACAGATTCATGCTATCCAGACGCAATTCTTTACCGTAAAAGCATGTCAATTTGTTACAGAAAAGCATGTTAATTTGTAAACTTATTAAAGCTAGATCTAAACCAAACTATAAATAAATGTAAATTCTTGAACCTTTGATCAGATAAGTCTAATATGTGAACAGGTTAAAGCTTGGTCGTAAACCAACCGTCTGTAGATATAAATAGACATTCCTGAATCTCCAATTCAGGGTGTCCACGCAAGTCCTAAAAGGTCTTAAATTGATTTTCTCAAATGGCTTAAAAAGGACTAAGATTTAACATTTTTCTTGCAGGGGGTCTTAAAAATGAAAATCAAATGATAGTACTAGCACAATTGCCACATTTTGCCCATCAAATTTGTCATAGATTTGCCAAACAGGTGTTAAAAAGGTCTTAAATTGATTTTTTTTTAAAGCGTGGGCGCCCTGTGATTGATAAATTTAATACATCTCCCATACCTAAACGATATTCAAAGCTAGTATCTGCCATTATTAAAATGCCATTTGTGACATAAAAAGAACTATGCAAAAATATAACACATTTATCTTGTTTAAAAGCCGAGCCTGGACTTCTGCATCACGATTACCAGACACATGCCAAAAATACTGGGAGTCGAATCTCCATTTTCTTACGACATTATGCACGTGATAGCATACATTTTTCACTTCTGAAAACGTCCTTAAATTTAAATTTGCCGCAATTAGAAACCGGAATTTTATGATACATTTTATAATAACGGTATTACAATTTTTAATTGACTGCTTATCTTAGTAGAGATAATTTTGGTCTTTTGGGGAATGACTAAATACTTTTTGGTCAGCATGGGATTTATATAGAACAAATTTTGTCCTTTTTTCCCCTTTTAAACCTCAGTAACTCAAATTGTTTGAACTGGAATTTTCCATATGCATTATAAATGTTCTCCAAGAAATAGTGTCTTGGATATTTTATTTTAGTGTAACCGGTAGTTATTACTTAAACATTTCATGAAATGAAAACAATTGTTCAGTTAAATTTTACCGGACTTTGACTAAAATTTCAAGACTTCGCATAATCGATGAACTTGCATTCTACTCTTATGATATTACATTATAATACCTGTATAGTTATTCTACACGAACTCGGAACCCGTAATAATCTACATATGGGGTGAATATTCCGTGCAGCCCAACAGGCTATCCTTTATGATATTTCTAAAATACGTTTTGACGAAACAAGTTTGCAAGACGGACTTTGTTTAGTCGAAAATACTGGTTTTCATTATACATGGATTCTATTACAAGAAAACACTCATACGCAATAATGAATTGACACTATCGTAAGCACTGGGGTGCAATTTCCGAGAAATGCATTAGAGACGGCGGGGAAAGACATGTAAAGAGACATTTAGTTATGTGTATAAGTCTATGTACAATTTATCACAATGTTTAACAATATACATGTTGTACGTTCAGTCTTCATCCTGTTGAACCTGGAGGGGTTGATTCGGCCATACTGATGACGTAGCCAAGACCAGTCTGCAGTGAAGTGAGACAGTAACCTTCCTCTCCCATGAGATACCTGAAGAGATACATGTTACATACAAAGATAAGTTTAGGCGTTAATACTCAGATAAAAAAAGATGCAATTATTTCTATGGTAGGTTTAACATTATTGTTCTTACGTCTAGATTTTGTAATGTCCATTTGAAAATTGGAGTTATTCTACCATACATAACCAGAAATTCGGATATATGCTGCGACTTTTTAAGACAACAACTCAGAAAGGTTTTGCCAAGATTCTAAAAATAATTAAACACTTCTTATGTGTTTAGAACTATCAAATAAAAGATTTATTGGGAATTTAAAAAGAAAACTTTCAATTTACTAAAAGTGATACTTTATGGTACGCCAATGTCATGTTCTATTTTTCTGACCTAAACACTGCACAACATGTTAATTGCCAGGGCCCATATCTTCGGAACTGATTAAACTAATCATGTAAATTTTGATCAGGGCCTCATATCTTGAAATTCTATACTTCACAAAAAGTAGTAATGTCATTGCAAAATAACCTATGAGGGGAATTGTTAAATATAGACACTTTTTCCCTTAGATATAAGGACTAATGATGAAACACTAATCAAAATTCACCTGATGAGCCTGATTAGTTACGAAAATATGGCCCCAACTGAACTTTGTTCTCATGGAAGCAGAAGTAAGTAAACCCCTTTGTGCTAACCATTTCTGTTACTCAAATTATATCCTAGGGTGTTTCGAGGTTGTAATTCTTTGGCAACGGTCTATTAAGTTGGTTTGGCCCTTACCCCTCGTGTATGAACTCCTCCATGGCGTGACACTCGGCCACCAGTTGGGGCTGGCTGCTGTGGATGATGACGTAGGATAGCACCGGCAGGAGGTCGTCGGCGCCCCTATACGTTTAAATATAGAGATACATAAGACCAAAAATATTTGAATTATTAGGCGATAGATGGATACATTAATTTTATTCTTGTATCCTTGGAACCAAAACAGCCTGTCACAAAACATCCTGGATTTAACATTTAAATAATTAAGTAGTTCACGGAGAAGGCTGCAATCTCCTATATCTGAGACTAGTGAAATATAATAGTATTTATTCGATATTATTCAAACTTACTTTAATGGGTGCTGGCGGTCAATGTATCTTTATGGAACTACCAAATCTACAGCTGCCTTAGAGCACGTGTACTTTACTGGATGAACAGAAATTATTCACCATTCACTTGCAACTTCCTACCTCTGTATATAAAGTGGACTTACGTGGTTGATTGAGTCGATCCTTTCTGGGAACTTGAGTTTTCTTCCATATTTTGACAGAGAAGTTTACACAAACGGACTGAAACATTAGAATCCAAAGACGAATTTCACTAACAAACTGAAGAAAAGGAAACAGACTATTCTAACGTGAAAATACTGTATGGGAAAATTAATAGCATATTGTTATAGTTGCCATACTTGAATGAATCCAAATACCCTGTTAGATATAAATGTATACCCGAACAAGACGTTCATGTCATAACAAAAGATAATCAAATACCATGGTACCATTGCTGTGAAATATCAAAATTTCTTTACGTATCACACATCAATAGATCTACCCTGACCGCATGTACACTTTTTTCATATGGTTATTTTTACGTGTATACGATTCATAAATTGGACCTGTATTCAGACAGACTTACCAATGCTTTCTAATTTGGCAAGTGGTGATGCGAGTTGGACCAGGCGGGATAGCTCGTCGATACAGGCCTGAAATGGCCTGGTCCCGGAACTCTTGGGACAGAATTTGTCCTTGACCCCGAGGTCGGCCGGGGTCACGTCGGTAAGTCGGGTCATGGCCTTGGCCGCCTGGATTTCCTTCTCATAACTTCCCAACCTACAGTAGAGGCCAAAAGTAAAAAAATAAATCAAACAACTTTAATTAGCTTCTTACTGTTTTTTAATGACGTACTAATTATTATCTTCCACCCAATTCGATGACGCTGCTAAAAAGAGATGTACATGTAGTTCGCAATCTGCACGATTTTGTCATAGATCCATGGCTGGCAATTTTTTTAACGTTCACTATAGGTCTGGTCAGCAAAGAACAGCTCATTCTATGCTCTCTGTCTGGAAACTTGACCACAGTTGTAGTTCCGGTTTATAAATAGATGGATCTAAATGTTTTACATTTAATACTAACTTCTATACATACACATAAAGCTTACTTTAATTAGATTTGGCAAACGCCATTAGAATTCCAGTTTGCTAAATACTTAAGTACAGTCATCATCATACTACATGTATATATTCGTATTCAATTTGTGCGCAAGTATGGAAAGAATGCCAACCTTTTTACATCGATCCTGTTAGGGCAAATCGATATATTCATAAACGGCCTGATACAGACTTGCGAGTATGCCTCCCAAAATAGGAAAAGATAATCATACCTATACAAGACTAGCAGATAGGGCCAGAGGGGTTTGAAGAAGGGTTCCTCCAGGCTGGCCCAGCAGAGGTCGCGCCCGGCGGCCGAGTCGAGCGCCTCGTAGGCCACGGTGAACATGGCGATCAGTTTCTCCATACCCTCCCGCACGTCACTGGAGATGTGCGCCATGTGCCTATCCAGGGCGTCCCGCTTCAGGTTCTCCACCTTCTCGTCTTCAGTCACTGTAGCCAAGTCTCTCATCATATCCATCTCCACGGCCTCAAAAGCCCGGTCGGCCCCAACCCCACCGCTACCATTATTATCATCGTCCTCGTTGTTATCAAAGAGATCGTCAAATTGGTGAACGTCAGAGAGTTTATTCCGGATCTCCTCCGAATGTTTACCCTCAGCCTCTAAAACTTTAGAAATCTTGGCATTTTGTTTCAGAGCATTCCGCAGATCGTCTCTTGTTTCCTCGCAGACATCTGAGAAGTTTTTAGTTTTATGAGTTGGGGATTGGTCCCGGTGGCTGTGCTCCGGTCCGGCCGCAGGTGTCCCGGCCACAGTTTTGGCTGTAGGTTCGGCCGCAGTCCCGCTGGGGTCGAAGTGGTCCTTGTCGGCTGATTCCCGGTCGGGGGAGGGTACATAGGGCACGGTGATGCGGTTCAGGTCGTGGATGTAGCTGAGGACCAGTGGCCGTAGTTTGTCGTAGATGGCGTACTGTAGTTTAGTGAGCAGCTGACTCAACGGATGGTCCTTGGTACTGTAGAAAGAGGGGTAGGCCTTTCATTAGATTGGGTTTAATTTTGATTTTCAGATCATTTAAAAAACGTAAACATGTCCGCTTTGGTGTTTTAACAATGCCAAGATATGCACCTCCTGACCGTTAAGTAAACTTTTAATACTTAACATTTCAATATTTTTTGATCAATTGGAAAACAAGACCGTGGAGCATTGGCTCTAATGTAAAGAAAGAACCAGGGTTCTCACGCTTTTTTTTTTTAAATATATAGGATTCTTAAAGACCTGTTTAAGACCAAAAAACGTACAATTTAAGACTTCTCAATGAAAAATAGACTAAAAAATACAATGCGACATATGGATGCTCGGCTGTAAGCGCCTTGTGTCAGTCATAGTACCTGATGATGAATAATTTTTGTTTCAAATCAGATTAAATCTAAGACCTTTTCAGGACCTGCTGCTAGAAAAATCAATATAAGACCTTCGTGTAGACCGTGAGAACAAATTAATGAACTCTGATATCTCGTCACCAAGTAAGGTTTTATATCAGCAACTGTGATTAATACGAGTTCTATATAAATTACAAATTGGGAACAAATTATATGATTGGGCTGGTACATACTTGATGATCAATAAGATGAGGTCCTGTATCAGTTTGGAGTCGTCGGGATTTGCCGATAACCTCTCCCGCCACGACGCGAGGTATTTCTAGCAATGGTGAGAAACAATATGTCACAAATTAATTATTTTCCATGATTTTTATCGAAGGGTGCTTTATTATTTCCTGTCTTTTACATACAACTAATTTAAGACCACATGTTTACCTATGTCAGTTTATCTACAAACATGGCTTATTGTAATGCTTTGAGTCAGAATAATAGATGCAAGACCTTATAAAGCTTTTTTAAATTTTGGTAATTACCGCGTTTCACTTTCATGAAAAGATGGGGAAGAGGAATAACTTAAATAAAAAACGAAAAGTACTGCATGAAGTGAATTACAGTAATGAATGAGTATAAACGCTCGATGGTTATAATCTTTTGTGTAACTAAATCCGTATCGTATTGGTAGTTAGATACAGGCCCAACTACAAAAAAAACTTCTATAAAGAATAATGTCATTGTAATGAAATTTAATCGTAACGACCGAAACTAAAACACATGAGTGATCTGTCATAGTTTCTGGTTTAAGATTAAAAACCAATGAGAACATTTCCTACCGCATCCGCCTCGTAGATGAGGACTTGACTGTAGATGTGTCGTCGCTCCTGTTCGTCCTTTGACATTCCCGCCGTGGAAGCGAAACGCCTAACCGACAAACAGAAAATAGTATGAAAAACTATCATCCTAAATCAAATAGCTGCTAATCTGTGTATGACCACCTATCTTAATACATTGCCCTGATCAAAAAACAAAATGCGTTTGCGATGGAGTGACTAAACCAATTTCAATCATGGAACAGCAAACCTATCAGTTTAAAGAAGACGCAATCTTTACATTTATCGAGTAGGTGTCTGACTATACTATATCATAGTTTACCAATAAATGAAACTCACCTCGCTGCCTCTGCTTCTAGTCTTCGCTGTCGTTCTTGGATCTTTTTGGCAAGCTTATTTAGTTGTTAAGAAAATGTTCGAACAGAGATTTTAAGTTTTAAGTATTATCTCCTAGTATACTTAGAGAACTTAACAGCTATTCAAGAAGATATATAGAAACATTGTGCAAATAGGATACAGCTTCCTCTCTGGCTCTGGCAATGGCCATATTTTCGGCCATCCGACGTTGAAGTGACAAACTCTGAAAATTAGAGTACCCCATGTTATAATACAACAACGCAGCATGGAGGTTCATTCCCACACTAAATAGATTGCACCATCATGCTTTTCTACCAACGTAACGATCCCTCGTCTTATTTTAGTGTTTTAACATGAAATCATCAATCATAACGATCCGCTTACATTTCCGAAAACTTTATCATTGTTTTGGCTTAGAGACCAACGCATGGTGGCTATTTCGGTCTATAACACTTGCTCAGTCTGTAACAGGATATTTCGGTCAACATGAAAAACTACATCTATATATGGTATACTCACGATGTTGGTTGCGCTGGCACTCTTACTGGAGATGCTAGCCATTCGTTTCTTATAGGCAAGCATGAGCTGTTGGTTTTTCTTCTGAGCTATCTCCATGGGAGACGGTTCTGAAGATCTGTAAGCAATAAACATATAAATCGTGTAGCTCCTATCCATTGCGGCTTTTGGTATGAATTCCAGGCACCAATTTTGCCTGCATGTGATCCTCTAAAACAACTCCTGGTTCTATTTCCGTATACAACGTCACTTGGTGGGGCAAAAACTGGGCTAGGAAGCTGGTGAAAACTCCAATTTGTCCCTTCAAACCTAAATCCGTGTAACCTATGTAACTAAGTGATGTTATCTGCGGGGGTGGCATGTGAGCTCTTTTGAAAGAAAGAGGACACTTAATCTAGATCTAACTATCCATGTGACACGTGCACTCCTACACAATCATTTCATACCAGATTCACACTTGGACCGAATACATTAGTTGCTGGCGTTGCATGAAGCAATATCAATACTGTTTACACTTTAGAACCACCTTCATTGACTAAGCTAACGTAACATCAAAGATTAATCAATATGAATGGAAATCAGCAATTTCGGTTATCTTTAATAAGGACTTTGAAACCGCCCCCACTCGTTTATTGACAACCAATTCTTATATTATATGTGTAAAACATATTAGCTTACTTGGATTATGGATTTGGCATACAATGTGTTCCTTTATTTTATCATGGATCCTTGTTTCTTCTTCTGCAATCTTCACAATTCTTCACAATTGCTCTTCACAATTCTAATTAGGATATTTTTCATTTTCATTCTAAAAATAAATATGATATGGAAGACATTTCGAAATACCACAAGAGAAGATGAAGATAGAAACCTCACCTCGGTCTATATGACTGTAAAGTGTGGGGACTCGGTAACTCAGGCAGTTGGAAAGATGTCGGTAGGTTTGACGGAGGCTCAACTGGTACAGAGGTGGTAGGTTTGGGTGAAGCTGCACATTTTGAAGGGCCGCCGATTTCTGTTGGTGATTAACGAAGAAAAGGAGTTTCTGTACCCGACGATACGACTAAGTTCTATGTTGAACTAAAATCAAATTTTGAGAATTGGTGCATTTTTCTGGGTTATATAAATCGGTGGAATGAATTTGCAAAGTGGTTTGGGGCAATATCCTTAATATATCTCTGAATCCATTATCAGCTCATAAAAACACGGGATCTAATTAACATCTAACTATAGTGTCGGCGGCGTAGTATATATGTTTACTGAACTTGAATGTACAGCCAGGATAATAAATCAGGGAAGGGATATACGTCTAGCGCCATTCTGAAACATTGGAGATGTTGCCTCAATTTTTCTATGACTCTTATCATGGGAACCTCTTTATAATATCTATTTCCATTTTTCACTGCTGTCCTATCAAATTCAAGTAGTGCATCTGTCTACTTTCAGGATCTTCATAGGTCGCAATGGTTCACCTGTTTGGAGACTGTCGACCAGCTTGACAACCCTCTCCATGCAGTGCTGGCCAAGTTGGACGCATTTCTTTGTGCTGGCTCCAACACTGGCCCCTGGTAAAAAAAAATACATGCAACTTGAAACTATAGTGGCGGATTTGTAGGAAGGGGCAGGATGGGGAGTGGGGGGGGGGGGGGAGTTGTCACATGGGACCTGCGCCCACTATTTTTCGCCAAATATTTTGTTTAATGTAAAATTCCCAATGGTAATATTTTGAATAAGCACTTCATGGTTTCGTAATACATATCCCATTTTTCGTGTACCTTATTTTAAATATATTTACCAAACAATACTTATCTACTCCTTTTTGAATGTATAAACGATGTTACTGGCCGGTTCAAACTTGATAAGGAGAGACTCAAACATGGGGCCACCAGTTTCTGGGATAGTACTGGTATATATTACAGTCCTGGTCACTGCTAGCATCCATAAGAAATAATTCACGATTTTGGGATTTCTTGATCTCTTTTTTCATGTATATACATGTATCTTAGATTATTTGCATCATTAATCAAACAGTTCAGTAGGAAAGCATATCGTAAACAGGCGTTCATATAAATACCTGCAGTTTGAGCATCTTGAAGGAGGTGGTAGGCAACTTGTTGAATGCACTGTAGATATGACACATAAGCACCCTGAAACGAAAGTACATGACTCAGAAATAGAGGGGCCGTCCATAAATGACGTCATGCTATTTTTGACCTTTTTTGACCCCCCCTCCCCCCCTTGTCATGTTTCGTCATGAAACCCCTGACCCCCCCTCTAGAAATGACATCATGCCAAGAGGACCCCCCCCCCCCTTCAAAATAATAGAAATCATATATAAAAGATGGATTTTTATTGCCTACGACCCGACTGACCCTTTAAAAATATTTTTATCTTAACTGAAATTAAAAAAATCAGCAGTTGATATCCCGACGTAGCCTCAACTTTTCCCTGGAATTCTTGAAATTGATTTTTTTGGAACATGACGTCATGCTCCAAATGACCCCCCCTCCCCCCCTTGTCATGTTTGGTCATGCAGACATGAACCCCCCCTCCCCCCCTGCTGCATGACGTCATTTATGGACGGCCCCAGAACACTCAGTAGAATGTTGGACTGGGACGGTGGCTGTTACGTTTCTTATCTGAGACCAACTCACTATAAAAGAAACGCATAATCTTCGTATGGGCTTAGATACAAGTTTACATATACATATAGTTCAAATTTCATATACTTAATTTATCATAATATTTAACGGTTCGAATACACTATGCATCCTCTACCCTAATAGCATAGTTTTGTTCTCGGGTGCACCCTTTAAAACTGCATTTTTAGCTGAATCCAAAAATGAGTTTTCTCTTTGCATGAATATAACTTATGATCTCTTGATGCCAGGAGATGAAATTGAACTAAATTAAGTCCAATATATTGAGGTATTTCTCCCTGAATTGTTGTAAAACCAGTTGTAACTGTCTTTTAGAGCTCTCATGTCTCCAACCACAGGAGGAGAGGAAGGTCCTCAGACAAAGGGGTTTCCCAGTTTCAATCTCACAGGCCATGTAAACAACCAAATCAGTTGGTCCTGACAAAGGTTTTCAAACAGTAAATTAGTTAGGCTCTTATTCAAACTGGATAGCTGAACTGCAAATCATCATTCTTTTAGTTCCACGATTGCAGATAATACAAGATCGTCTTCCTCCTTGATTGAAGACTTGACCCATATTTCTTTATCAGCATATCCTCTTGAGAAGGGGCGGGAATCAACTGAGGGGGCGGGTATATTTTTCTTTTTAAAATATGGTTGTCCAATGTTGCATTTTGGATCCCTCCATCTCTCTAGTGCTGAAAACAATTTCTCTCATATCCTCACGAAACCTTTGTTCAATGGTAGATTGGTAAAAAAACAATTAAGCAACATACGGGAATCATGCATCAGTGTATCTATCTTATTTTTCTTTTACTAGGGTCGGAGACTTAGGCATGAAAGGCGTTTCTGTCCTCAAGCCACGTGTGTAATGTAGGACTGGAGGCTTCTTGTAGTAGGCCATGGGACTTGTAGGTGTTGTAGTACTTTTAGTAGGGTATCACTCAAAGCATGCTGAAAGTAGGGTGTGGGACTTAAGAGCACTCTATCGTGTGGGGGATTCAAAAGCTAGTATGGTGTTTGGCTAAAAGCCTACTTGTAGCAGGCAATTGGAAAAAGCCAACTTGTAATAGGCTGTTGGGACTCAAATGAGCCTACTTGTAGTAGGCAGTTGGACTCCAAGCCTACTGGAAGTAGACTGGCAGGACCAGATGACTTTTGTATTAATAAGGCCCAATAAAGGGCAGGAGGGCACAGAGGGACATAATTATATATCCTATGCATGAACGCTTTCAGGAACCCTACTTGCAGTAGGCTTCGTGCAAGCCGATTGACTGACATACAAAGGCTACATGCAGTAGGATTCACAGACCCTCCAGCTGATTTTAAGCTATATGGGCGGTGACCGAATCTGAGATGAGGAGTGGGACCCAATGCCCTCTTTATACCGCACACGGGAGTTACCTACTGGGGGCGGCCATGTTGTGTCATGTGGTACAATGGGACACTCCTCATTGGCTGGGATGGGCGCTTGACCCCCGAAATATAGTGGCGCCAAAAGACCACGCATGCGCTGACCTTAACTCCCAACTTCGGTATAGTGCTGCCTCCCTGAGATATCATATCATAGGCCCATATGATACCTCACCCAATCACATTACACTGACAACAGGGCAACCAGTTATGTTTCGTGGTTCTTACTTTACATTGAATGCCAGACAAGCAGTAACAACTACCATTGTTTAAGTCTTTGGTGTGATTCAGCTAGGGTTAGACCCCATGGCCTCCCAGACTTAAAGTGGGCATTCTACCAATTGAGCAACCTAGTCTGGTCCCGGGCTGCCCTCGGACCAAAATGCAGTGGGACTACGGTGTATACTGAGTATAGAATCAGTGTGAGTTTGCAGTAGTAGTTCAGTGGTAAATCAGTGGAAATCAGTGGAAATACAGTGGCTGAGCAGTGGTCAATCAATATGTCTGAAATATTTAAATGAGCTGGCAGTAAAAAGTCTGTGTACAATCAGTTGCAGTTCAGTAGCTCATTTAAACATTTCGGACATACTGATCCAGGGAGTATACACTACCGTTTGCTCATTTGTCACCTTTAACAATCAGCAAGGGGCTGCTAGGAACCTATTCTTTCCAGGAGGTTCCCGGAGGAACCCTCACCCCAGGTCCCCATGGGGGAAATGCAAAGGAGAAAACATGTTAATTGGAATGGTGCTCAACCATTAACCCCCTCCCTTTTATTATATTTTTAAACATTAGCAAGAGGTAGCCCGAGCAGCGGTTTGTGGTCCGTCTAGATCTCAAAGCTCCTCCCTTCCAGATACAGGACCGCTCAGGGGAAGCATCACATGACAATACTATCGACTTTCTTGGGTCATAATGTGTCAGCACAGGAGCAGTTTTCAACATTTCTTTTGACAACCTGAACGCTTTCTCACGCTTTGGAGACCACTTATACTCTACGCTTGTCTGCAGCAGTTCATGAAGTGGCTCCAAAATGGTACTCATGTTAGGTAGGAACCATTTGTAATGTGTGAACATGCCCAAGTATGATTTGCTGGAGTATCCATCACTGGTTGGATATGTTCTGCAAGGGTTTCCAAAACCCCACTCAACACCTTGTACCGTAGGTACTGCACCTCAGGCATGTCAAACCCACAGTTGGCTTCCTTGAGTGTGAGTCCTGCGTCACTTAACCGGGTGAGGATATCCCCCAAGTTATGCTCGTACTCCACTTGGGTCATGGCTCAACATTAAGCATTGCCCACCTAAAACTTGAGGTGGGGCAGGTACATTCACCTGCCCAAAGGGCAGGTATTATGGTAATCAGGGTACCAACCGAACCCCACGCGATTTTTCCCTGTCATATCCAGCAAGTTGATCAAATTTAAAAGCCTCTGCATGCGGAAAAAAATTGGACAACCCAACAACAAAAAGTTGAACCCCTAATATCTTGAGAATCAGGAATTTCAGAACCTGGCCAAATGAAATTCCCTGTGTTTTGGCAAAATTTGCGGATTCCCTGTTTTCTCTGTCGGGGATTTTTTTTTGCCATTTTCCCTGTGTGGTTGGTACCCTGGATAATCTAATAAAGTTGGGCAGGTAAAATTAAGAGTTGGGTAGGTAAAAATTCACCCACACCTGCCTGACGGGCAGTCAGGCCAAAAGCCTTACTGTTGAGCCCTGTGCATCCTCCCAGTCACAATGACATCACCCAGGAATACGGCTCCCTGAAGAATACCCTCTATGGCATGCTGGAAAATCACAGGTCCTGATGCCACACCATAATTTAGCTGCTTGTATTTTAACAGCCCCTGGTGGGTATTTAACACCAATAACTCCTGACTCTCCTCGTCTAACTCCACCTGCTGGTATGCGCGGGAGAGATCAGTTTCGCAAACCGGACTCCACCTTCCAACTTAGTGACAGGTCATCCTGGGTTGGCAGTGGATAAATCTCCCCCCCTTTCTTGAATTCCTGGATCTGCCCCTGGTGACTTTGCCCCAATGTGTGCTATCATGTAATTTGTCATGTAGTTAGAGTCTAGCTCTAGTGTACAGGTAGCTATACCTACTTTGATGGAAATGAAAAAAAAAGTAGAGGTCTAAGCCTTTGTAGATTTCTAATTAAGTTGTTAATAAAATATATCAACACAACTCCTGTGAGGGGCAAAAATCAAAAATGGTAGACAGTGAGTGAAATAATCTTATATTTCAGCTTCTAAAATACCTAGGAAGATGTTGGATCTAGATAAAATTGGGAATTCCCTATGACATGTTTCTCCTCTATTTTGGTCAAATTTCCAGATTCCCTGTGTTTTCCCTGACAGTGACAGGAATGTTTTCTTTCTTTGCCATTTTCCGTGTTTTCCCTATGCAGTGGGAACCCTGTATAACCTAGCTAGAGCTATGAGCGAGAATTCAGACGTGCTATTCATATGACAGGAAAAGTTAGCACAAGTATTACATGAAGATATGATCAGTCAAACATGTTCTCGGCCCTGCACTGCAGTGAGTGCATCAAGAAGTAAACCCACCTTCACATCACCACTCCCATCTAGCTGCAGTGCAGACGAAACAGCCTTTAGTATTGTCTGGATGTTTGCTTCTACCGCCATGGTGGTCCTTAAGGTTCACTATACCCTCCTGAACATATATGAAGACATGACAACCCATATAATTGACGAAATAGTCCAATTTTCCTTGGTTTTACACTGTGACCAGTGTGAGATGGGGGTGGAGTGTCCACAGAAGTCGATGTGCGCGACACCTATCGGAACGGGCAAATATCACTTCCGGTGAATTAGCCGATCATTTCCGAAGTTGACCGAAGTACATCATGTTTCAAATGTTATTCTCATTTATGTATAGATTACACATTGGAAGATAAGAAAATCAAAATAAAGTTTGCAAATGCTACTTGAATTAAAGAAAATTGAAATAATTTCAGATTATTTACATTACCGATGCAACGTGAACGACGCGCACCTGCAAAGATGGCGGACGACGAAGTGCTTGAAATAAATGGCAAATCAATTTATGACCTTCGGGTCACAGATTTGAAGAAAGAATTAGATAAAAGAGGACTTTCAAAAAGTGGAAACAAGAAAGAACTAGTAGAACGACTTAAGGCGGTACGTATTCCCCCTAATGAGTCATAATATCGCGTGTTTATGAGGCGTGCTTCAGAATCCTCGACGGGCCGGGGTAGTAGGCCGGGGTTGAAAAAAGATAACACTTGAAGTCTTGAGTTGAGTCTTGCGTTACACTGCACTGGCACGATACTTATACTAGTTTGCCAAGGCAGCTGCTCTGGTCATAGCTCTCATGTTGCACGGTACACTTATTATAAAGTAGGTGGAAGAATTATTTCATTAATAGAAGTTTTACCACCCTTCTGCAGTGTTGACTGTTGTAAACTAACTTTTTAGGCTGTCGCCAGCAGGGCCGATTTTTTTTTTTTTCCCGAAATACAGTTGGCCCTGACAGCTTTTCGTTGGCCCCGACTTGTTTTTGTAACTGCTCTTATAACTGGCAAGGAAAAACAT
The DNA here is from genome assembly GCA_936440205.1 of Lepidonotus clava. Classification (NCBI taxonomy): domain Eukaryota; kingdom Metazoa; phylum Annelida; class Polychaeta; order Phyllodocida; family Polynoidae; genus Lepidonotus; species Lepidonotus clava. The sequence goes on from OW387140.1 coordinate 29,590,673, forward strand.
GTAAAATATGGTGAGAAGAAAAGATTATTGCCAATATTGGGTGGGGGGGGGGGGGGGGGGGGGGGGGGGAGTGCCCTGATCACTGTTGGCCATCAGGACCAATTTGACACTATTTTTTGGTGCGACTTAACTTTAGTACACATTTCACAACATTTGAGGATACAATTGGATTTTCTTACTGCTATTTCCGACTTTTTCACTATCCGCAACTTACATCCCTGAAATTTACTGTGTTATAAATGCGACACGACGGGGGAGTATGAATTAAATTTGAGTGGTCCGTCCAGAAAAAAAAAACAGATTCTATGGAGTGAAGCCACTGTAGTCTATAATATAGGCTTTAAACTAAATGGAATAAGATGCAGATAACAGTCATTCAAGAAATGTGCATGCACATCGAAAACGTTTTTTTAAAGACATATTGTATCACTATGTTATATATAATTTTACTGAAATTTACTGAAAATTAATTTATGGGCAGAAAATGACTTGTAGATATTATATCAGAATAAACATTGACAAAAAATTTTTTTTTTCATAAATTGTGGTCACCTAAATTGAAACCTAAATTCAACTTTTTCTGGAAGGCCTAAGGAATAACCATTTCCTCCACAATTGTAAGGTCCATGCAGTAAATGGGCAAGGTGCTCACACTTTGTGTAAGTGATGTAATGTTTGAAACAAGGCTTTCAATGATTGTTCTCTACTAATAGTGGAGTCGCGCTAATCGCTCGTCATATTGCTGATGGCAAATGCATAGCCAAAATTGAATATTTGAGTGAATCATTCCAGCTAAATTGTGCTCTGAAATTACCGACATTGGTCACAAATCCCTCTCAAAATTCAAAAATATTTCCTTAGGTTGTAAATTTGCTAATTAATAAGATATTTAGTGAATCTAGATCATGACTCGCCAAATTGGCGACTTTAAAAAGGGGGCATAGCGCAATCCCCGTATAGATATTTTTCCCTGTAAAGCATCCAGGGGAATGCAAGTTTGGAGCAAAGGCAACCAATATCATATCTGTATTATAATCCTCATACTATACCTCTGTTTTTCACTTTAGTTTCATTCTCACCCTACAATCAATTTGCTATCTACAAAAAGAACCATACCTTTTCCTGAAGAACACCCACCGGCATCATTCAGTTCTAATACTTTAGTTCTGTCTCGTTGATCTATCTGAACATATTTTCTGCTACCTGATAATATTTATCATGTGTTGACATTTCTTCTTAATTCTTTAAGCTTAATGACATTTTATATTGTATATTTTATTCCCTTTTGCAATATAGTTATATAGACCTCTACTGCATTTGCTGGATGTCATTTTAGTTGAAAATGTAGAAAACAACCTTTTTTTTAGTTCTATGTCCACATAACTGAAGTTAGTTTGTACATAACGATATATATTTTTTGTTTATTTAACTTCTTAATTTAATTTGCTTATCATCTGTGATATGTTTTTGTGCTTATCGTGGCTATATATTTTATTGATCTATGCAGCATCATCTGAACGAAGCCCAGAAGAAGAATGAAAAGGTGATCTCATTACAAAATTGATCTGAAACTTTTTTTTTTTTTTAATAAAACCCCTTTACCCATGAGACATATCATTCTCGGATTGTTTGCAGAAATATGTAAATTTAGATTCTGTATCCATTATTCAGATTTTGGCATAAGAAACTTAATTGTTTCAAGAAAAGTGTTAGTAGCACCAAACTTGACATGTCTCATGGATCATTATGGAAATAACGTTTTGGAAGCTTTCATACCTTTTGTTAAGCACATCATTTGGCATTTATCATTAACTAAATCTCAAGAAGAGGCACTACTCAATAACAATAAATGTACTGACGTTGTTAATGTTATTCCTACCTCAGGCAGTGATACCTCTTAACATTGTGTTTTGTTTCGTTGCACCGACAATTACAAAATATCAGTAATGAACGTTACGGTCCGTGTTGCAGACTGGAGATCTTTGGGCATAAATGATGTTACTAAGCTGCCGTTTGCTTCAATTATAAGCTAAAGGCTTTAGTAGAGCATTTTTTTCGTGTGGATGTTTTCCAGTTTTACTTGATCTGGGAAGTTGATATAGACTTTTCTTTATTTCCAACTAAACTTATCACAGTTTTCCTGGAGTATTTAATTGTAAATATTAAGCTTAACCTTGTCTTTTTAATAAAGGCTTTTCTCCTTTCAAACGAAGAAGAATCTTAATATTCTAATACATTACTTTGCAGTTAGGGTTACAATTATGTGACACAAATTTATTTCCCACTGTAGTAATTGGATTCCAAATTAATAATATAAAAGTGGCATCTCTGATCAGTCAAATCCAAGCTCTACGTAAGCGCTACAAAGTTGAAGCACGTTCAGTATCTGAATATAACATTAATCTAATTAATTTCCTTTGTTGTGTGCACATGTCGCTTGGGTATCTTATTTAACTGCTCGAACATGTCAATTTTCAAAAGAAAAAGAGATAATTGTCACCAGTTGTCCAGGTGTTAACAGTGTTCGAAATTAAGGGTGCGCCCGGCGCGCACAATTCCGCCGACGGGCGCACAATTTCCGGCATTGTGCACCCGGTGTGCGCACGTTTTTTCAGGAAAATCTAGATTTATATGTACTGGTGTGCACATCTTTAAATCGCCGCGTGCGTAGTTTCAAAATATATGCACCCGACAGGCGCACAATATAAAACATTAATTTCGAACACTGGTTAACACTCATCCCTTACGTTCCTTTCCTTCTTATCTGTGCTCACTTACTCTCTGTCCTACGCCTATTTCGTTTAACATTCCTAAGCATGTCTCAAGAATCTATAAAATCACAAAATGATTGTACAATGATGTACTGTGGATTTATGTATTACAGTAGGCCATTTGCAAAAGGTGCTTGACTTTTGTGCAATCCTTGCGAAATCGTGAATTTGGATGTCGTTCTTTGCTTTCTATTTTGCTTTCGTATCGTATGTTTGTTTTTTATCCACACGAGGTACAAAATGTGATGTAACTGTAGCTTAAAGTCCAAGTTTAAGGATAGACACAACTGAATTGTTTATGAATAGGAAATCATTCAATACCTTTGCCCATCCACCTTTATTTACCCAAATACATAATGTAGCTACCTGGCACACTTTGAACTGCATGAAAATTATCTCCCTTTACTATCTAAGCAAACATTTCAACTTGCCACATGTACGAAATTACCTTTATTGAGAATCGGCCATCCGGGCTGACATTTCCGAAAAACTTTCAGTCTCTTAATAGAAAATACTCAGCCCGGCTTTTGTGTGCTACTATATCACACGTAAATATTCATAGCTGTGGGGTACTTATTAGATCAGCAGTTGTTTAGATACACATACAAAAAATACCACAAAAATTGCATTAATTTTACTGAAAACTCGGACATTTGGGCTGATTGATCTGTTTGCCAAAATTATTCAACACTGATCAGAAATCCAAATGCAGGCTTCTCATTTTTATAAAGTTAGAGCCTGACGTGCCTCAAGATCTCTGGCCCTCATTTCGACCATTTGATATACATGTATCCATAGTAATGAATATGAAGAAAAATCCAATTGACATACCTTTCTTGAAAGGCGTTAATTAAACGCAACTGTTTTAGCCTCATGATAAATTATTTTAAAGATAACCTGAGGGAATAAATTAGAAATAATCGAAATTTATTTTTACAGCAAATGCTTCTCGAGAAATATCGTGCTCAGATGTCGGCAGAAGATACCGATGATGAAGATGGTAAACTTTACATTTTATTGTTGATAATGATTGTTAACCCCAGGTAGTGTTTATGCAGACAAAACTAACTATATTCTCTCGTCTGAGATAACTGCTTAGGAAAAAATTAAAGATTTGCTGACAGTACATTTGTTCGTTAATCTAACGTTGAAAACTTCACAGCATAAAACAAGATCCAGAACATGCCCTAAGACAACATAATATTTTGGGCGACATAGTAACGGGAAGCTGTGGTTCCTATGAACGCCATTTAAAGGCACGTTTAATAGTAATGCTTGAATTGAAATATCTTACCGCATATAGTCTAACTTTCCATTTTATTTTCCTGGTTACAGGTGCACCTGATATAAAGGTAAGATTCTAATATCAATACTGATCAGAATATATATTCATGTAGGTACTTAACGCGTCTGGTATCAATAATGATGTAGACATTGTCATAATTCCTTTATAAAACATTCTTATGGCGCAGTTTGTTACTTCTTCTGATTCATAAAACGTCATTGTATCCCGAAGTGCATTATGTGTTTCCACCTTTTTTAGTTACAAGACGATACACCTCAGAATGACCTGGTCAAGGAATACTTGGAAAAAAGAAGGCAGTTACTGCAAGAACAGTCTCAGGTCAAGAAGCAATGGGAAGGTAAGGGGCATTTTACACAATTTTTATACTTAATTTTACTTTCTTCTATAATGAAATTAATCATTTCCATGTACTGATATTTATCATCTTGAATCAAAACTACCCTCATTTTAAACGATGTGTATTTATTGATATATCCCCTTCTTGTGTTTAATTTTTTGTTGAAGTATACGTGTGGTAAATATATTATTTGGAATGTATTAGTTTACTGGTATTTGGTATTGATATGCATGCCTAACGGTTTTGCGATCCCAGTTTTTCTCAAGAGATTTCACTATTTATGATGTAATTTCAACCATATCTTAAATTGTTTTGTAGAAGAACAATCCAAGTCTGCAGAAGAGTCTGGTCATGAAACAAACGATGAAGTTACATCACCTGTAAAGGAACGCCCAGATAACCATACAGGTAGGCTAGCGTATGGCCAAATATTTTTGAGACCTTAAAACATGAGACAAAGAGTACAGCTGTAAGTTCTTACCTGTAATGGGGATTAATGCTGTTTATGCTATCATGTTGTGATTTTCATCCATCTGTTCATCCAAGAATAATCACTTGCGAAACTAGATAACATAACTCTCTCTAAAAATTCTAGGGAAAATTAAGAATTGCGTAACTGTCATCTAAAGTGTTGAATGGTGATACTTTTTTTATTAACTTACATTTTATCCTTTCAGATAAACCCAAAAGAGCGGGTCGTTTGACAAGGGATGGTCTCGCCCGAATGAAACCGGGTCAGAGTGCTGCACCAAGTGAACCCCCAGCTGAGGACAAGACCCCACCAACAGAGGACCCGCCCGCAGCACCAAAAGTTAGACGGCAGCGTTCAGCTTCCTCAACATCGAAAGAGCGGTCGCCATCCCCACAACCAGAGGTGGCATCTAAAGCAGAAGAGGAGGAAAAGTCGCCACCAGAGGCCGAAGAAAAGCCTATGGAAGTAACCAAGGAGAAAAAGGACGAACCAGTCCCTGAGCCGATGGAAACATCTGAAACCACCCCACCAAAGTCAAGATCTCCATCACCGGCGGCAGATCCTGAACCTTCCAAATTACCTGAAAAAAGGTCAAAGTCGAGCTCAAGCTCAAGGTCAGAATCTCCTGAGCCAGCCCCAAAAAGAACAAAAGTGGAATCGCCTACTCAGGAAAAGAAGCGCCTAAGCTCAGATTCACATGGACGACAAAAATCAAGATCACCATCTCCAACTGTGGAAAAGGCTAAATCCCCCTCACCAGAGAAGGAAAAATCACGGTCACCTTCACCTTCACCCAAAGCGAGGTCAAGGTCAGCCTCACCTGTCAAGGCCAGGTCAAGGTCACGTTCTGCATCTCCAGCTGCTGATAAGTCACGTGACAAGTCGGCCTCTCCCAAGAGGGCAAGGTCAAGGTCTTCTTCCCCACCACCATTAGTCAAGGGTAGGTCAAGGTCACGTTCAAGGTCAAGGACGCCTGTAGCTGCCAAGGACAGATCTCGGTCACGATCTCCAGAAAAGAGATCACGATCATCTTCATCCGAAAAGTCTGACAAGGAGATAACTTTGAAGAAAGAAAGAAAAACATCTGAAAGTGCTTCACCAAGGGGCCGACAAACAGAAAGGAAAGCACGCTCTCACTCTAGAAGCAGGTAGGCTTCACCAGAAAGACCTTGTTAGATTGGCTGATATTTTATGTAAAAAGAAAGAAATTGAGGAAAGACTCGTTTTAACACGCTTTTAAACGTGATAAAGTGAATAGAAAGTTCACTATAGTAGATCGGTCGAGAAATTACTTTTGAATTTGTGACGGGGAAGAAAATGTATCTTTGTATTAACGTAGATATAGGCTTAGAAAGTTCATCACAACTGGTGTCAAAAACATAAACCATAAAGTTGGTGTTTCCATCGCACAAGTAAGCATGGTATTAGAGCTATAGTTTTCCAGTTCTTTGAATGTGTACTCCATATGGCATTCAATAAGTGAACTATTGTGATTACATTCCAGTTCGTCGGGGTCAAGGTCAAGGTCAGACTCTAGTTCTAGTTCTGGATCGTCAAGGTCACGGTCTCGTTCTCGTTCACGGTCGAGATCTCCTGTGAAAAAACGCTCCCGACAAAGATCAAGGTCAAGTTCACCAGAGAGGGCCACTACCAAGTGTCTCAGGAAATTGAACCCTGAAGAGGTATACACATCTTTTCCTGAACTAGATTAGATAAGTTTGATATATTTCGTACACTTTTTTTTAGACAATATCCATCGTGCTCGTTAAATACTGAAAAGTAATCAAGTTGAAATCACTATACAGGGGTGCCATTTCTCTTTCTTTTCCTGAAATTAATGTGGCCGTTTAACAAATATCCGGATTTTCCATGTATGTGGATTGAAATCTCTGTCTATAAGCCACCTTCTTGTTATGTGTACTGGCAAATTTCCCAGCTGCCAGATTATTGCATCCTAACTATTAGGCCTACTAAATTACGATAATATGATGTTTTTCAGAAGAACGGAGAAGATGGAGCAGCCGGTGACGAGTCCAGAGACAGGTTAGTAAATTAGCAATTTCCTTTGATTATGATTTGCATAGACATAGCTCAGAGAAATTATTGGCCAAAAGTTGTGAAATGTTCGCAATAAGATTTGCAATCGTTCGCTTTATTTATTTGGGTCTATACTGAAAATTCAAAAGGAATTAATATTTCTTGATAACAACCAAGTACTAAAACTGTTGTCGAATCTTATTTTGTTGATTGTGTCCAGATAAATAAAAAAAACATCAGTTACATGTTAACTGAACTATAGAGACATAAAATGTTTCCCTTGGGGTCTTTACCTTCTATTTAATTGTATTTCACGTTGGATGATAAGAAAAAAATATTATCTTTTTTTAGAGCCGGAGTGAAGGAAGAACCCATGGACGTCAGTTCTCATCAATTAAAATCACAGGTAGCGCAGAGTATAGTGTTGCTTTATACTGATAAAGGGAAGGAGTTCATGGACAAGCTTATCTAAATACAAATGAAAATAGAAAATGTCAATAATCTAAATTGATTGTCATACCTAATCAAAATAAAAAGATTGCGGCAAGGTAATTCTTTCTTTTTTTTTGCCTGTTCGAAAAAAGATCGCCTGTGAATCGCGAGACATCATCATTGATCTTGCTGCGGTCTTAATTCATTACCTCTTCAAAAGAAACTCAGATCGTTTAGAAAGTAGACATGCAGTAGTGCACTCCTTCCCTCTCATCTTTGCTAACTCTCTATCCAATGTACATATTAGACGACGGCCCGATTGGCAGCAGCGCATGGCTGAGACCAGCCCCTCACTGCACTAGCTCCGCCCCTACACCAATATAAGGACGTTGCCAGGATGACTGACACATCCATCAGCCAATCAGCTCCAGCCAAAGTCTAACCAAGCCAGGTCTTGGGAGGGGCCTCGCCCAAGTTCCAGTGCCAATACAACGAAAAAAAGTGCCCCATACACAAGTTGATAGTCCTCGGAGACTTGGAACCACGTAGCATTCTGAGCGGAAGCGACCTTAAATAATGAACTCTGGAATGAAACGTGGTCGGCATATCTACATCTGACTGCAGCGATTCGACAGCCACTCAACTTACTCCATCCAATTTGTGAAGCTGTCAGCAAGAGAATAGTCGTCATCGCCTTAGAACCTGCTATCGAGGTTATGTGGAATATTGAAGAACAACGTGACAGAGCACTGCCCATCGCTCTCAATGTTATGTCAGGGATATAACACGGTGAATGTATCGCCTATTCCAGTGCATCCCAGTGGAAATTAACGAAGTTCATTCAGAACTGTATTGTGTCAAGGAAAAGCGGATTCTAAATGAATGGATTTGATGCCAAGAAATGGCGTTTAGGAAAGAAATATACAGTCCTTCAGTACAAAGAAAATTGAAGGAAACGTTGAAACTACTAAGTTTGGTCGACCCTATTATTGAACGAGAAACAACGTGAACTTTCCAAAGAGAAGGAACCCAATAAGCCGAACACTTGAAGGTAATTTACCTGAACGTGAGGATTGGGGTGCATGAACTGTGTGTGTTCCATCTTAGTTGTCTCCAGTGATGAGGAACAACCAGGGTCTCAGAAACACATTATCTGTGTGATCATGTTGAACTCTGCTTTGAACGTTCTACAGTGACCAGGACTAGGACAACCCACAGTCTAGGCCCGTCCGACAAACTGGTCATTGTGATTTCCATCACTTCTTCTGGTTCCACCACGACCAGGACAGTGGTTGACTCAATATCTGATGTCCAACGATAGTGACCCAGAGGTTTTGTTGTGCTCCCATTTCCCCCCGGAAGGAACTGACTAGTCTTAAGCCAACAAAGGTTTCCTGATACTTGGCTGCTCTCTTTCAAGTACTGGAGTTTCCAAAACAATCAGCACCATCAAAAAACACTTCCAAACTAAGAGACAGCGGTGCTCTCTCCTGCATGTGTTTCAACGATGACCAGAAACACAGAGAATCACACCTCAGGACAGGGATAGCGAAAGACAACACTCCGTACCTGAATTGTTTCAGTGAACTTTACTATAATACAGGCTCATGGTCACCAACACACTTGCCGCAGTACTTGAGTGTACTATTCAAACAAGTGTTTCTAGTGTTTGCTGTGATTTCCTAATCCCAGTAGATTCCCCCTCGTGTGTGCTTGGTGGAGTGCATTCTCTATATATGGACTTGCTCTCTCCATCACAATGAATGCAGTTGGTGAAGTGCAATATACATCCACAGACTTGCTGTCTCGTTCATAATTATTACAGTTAGCAAAGTGCACTCTTCATGTCTCTCTAGACGTGTTCTCCACCATGCTGATTAAAGTCTGTGAAGTGCACTCTCCATCTAAAGACTGTTCTCTCCATCACAATGATTACAAGTGGCGAAGTGCATTCTCCATGAACAGACTTTTTCTCCTCAACACACTCATTACAGTTGATGAAATGCACTCTCCATCTACAGACTTGTTCTCCCCATCATGATGACCACAGTGGGTACAGTGTAATCTCCATCCAGACTTGTTCTCTCCATCACAATGATTCCAGTCGGTGAAGAGCACTCTCCATCTACAGACATGTTCTCTTCATCACAGTGATTACCTTTGGCGAAGTGCACTCTCCATCTACAAACTATTTCTCTCCATGACGATGATTCCAGTTTGTGAAGTGCACTCTCCATCTACAGACTTGTTCTCTTTGTCATGCTGATTACAGTTCCTACCATCAACTATTTCCACAGTGTAATGTGAAAGGGACAGATCTCCCATTTGACAACTCAGATGTGCAGTGAAGTCACCCACCCATTCCTTTGCCAATGTATGTTCTCTGATGACTCCAATCATCCAACTTGGAACAGCAAAATCACTTTACTAGTTCTACTCACAATTCAAAAGGCTGGGACTTCAAAACGTTCTACCACTGAAATGTGCAAGGAAACGACTGGAAAACAATGGAAAACAGGAAACACAGTAACGTTCAGTTGTTCAGTCTACAATGCTGATCGCTTGAGTGAAAATTGCTTCTCCAAGTGGGTGCATCATATCCCAAACTTGACTCTCAACACTCAGTATAACCCATCAAGTTGTCAGGAACGAGGCAGTCGATGCTATAAAACTTACCTACTACCCAGACATCGGTATGGCGGCACGTGATTGGCTGTTTGGCGGTTGGCATGGCAACATGACGTCCCAGGGGCCCTTAAGATCCCAAATGAGGAAAGTCGTAAAAGAGCGATGGGAAAGGTGGAAAGACCCAACAGAAGCATATTGGGGGATTAATGGCAGGTGTGCCACTCGAGTGACGTACCAGCCCGATGAGTCCCTTAGCATTACGTACGAGACGTGGATGCTCACCACTACTTATACGGTGCCCATTGAGACACAATAATTCTCTTCCAAATTGATTCCATAGTCTTTTATAAATCAATTTTAGGTCCAAATGATGTAAAAAGAAGTATATTTGATTGTGTTTTTTAGAATTAATTTTTCCTGTTACAGAAAGAAAATAAACCGAAAGGAATTGATTTTCATTAGTTCCTTCCAAATTAGATAAACATACATTTCTGAGATTTTTGAACCTTTATAAAAGTCGCAAAGATTTGATAGTAATACATGTATGAGGTCATAAAACGTTGCATTGCTCTTATATTAAGTCTACCATTTTCTGTATTTTAACAGAGCTCGGTGGACAAGGACTCCAAGGCTGAAATTAACGGTAATGGTGGTAAGAACCTTTGTCAAATATACATCCTATATGTAATTAAATAGATTTACTCCTCGATAGACATTCATATACTAACAAAACAAGAACCATAGAATTCTTATAAAACTAAAAGCAGCTTTTTAACAAAAAAAATACAGGATAGACTTGAAATGTAACGTGCATTCCGTTGTCATGAACAGACAGTAAACCCGCAGAGAGGGTTCCCGTTGTCCGCAGACGTCGATGGGGCTCGACACGGACTGCCACGACCAAGTCCTCCATTGTGGTGTCTACAGATTCTCTCAAGGTACGATCATCAATAGGCTTATATCAATTTGTTTTCATTTAGTTGTTTATATTTTGGACTCAAGTCTACAATTTTCAGTCCGTGAGATTCATGATACAGTGCTCCCCTAAACACTGAATATCATGAATTATTGTAATCTACTGACTTTATGTTAAGAAGTTTTCAAGTGTTTATACGGTTTTCATTTACTTTGTTCATATACAAACATGTACAAAGATTTCATTGAGTGTTAGATGGAACAGACTTACTGCAGTATGAAAAATATCAGAATGTTTATATGAAAAGAACAATTTCTGCAATAGCTAAGTTACAATTAATTTCCCTCGCCAGGGCCTTATCCCGGAGATCAAGCCGAGCGCGCTGACCCAGGAGCCTGTGCTGGAGCTGACCGCCCCGGAGGAGGAGGAAGAGAAGATGGACCAGGAGGAGCAGCAGGAGGACACCTTCAAGAAGGACCTCAAGATACAGCGTACAGTAACACAGGTACGTGGACTTAGTGAGGCAATACTAAAAAAGGTTGGCGCCATTGGTCTTTTTCCATGGCCAACCATCTTAGTAAAGTTTTGCTGTGATAGAATGAAGGTTAGATAGAAATTAAAATTTTTACCTGGCATAAGCTCTTCATACGTATTATGATTTGGCGGTTAATGTTAAAGTCAGTATTGAACCTACCCATAAAAAACAGTAACTTAATGGGCCTATGTTGCAGGAGGTGAACTCGGCAGCAGTCAAGGAGGAACCTTCTACCCCAGTCGTAGCGGCGACCGCGGCCACAGCCGACGACGTCAGACAGGTCGAGATGGGAGAGGAAGCCGAGACAGCCGCCAAGGAAGAGAAACCCGCAGAAGGTAAATTTCTATTGCATTTCTAACTATTACTTGCATAATTTCCTTTTAAAGATCCTCGTGTTTGTCGATATGCGGCCTCAGTATTCCGTTTTCCTTGTGACCAACATTTTTCAGCTCATGGAGCTTAACATGAAAATGTATATCATATACTGTGAAAAGAGTCCTAACCTTTGTAAAAAAAAAAAAAAAAAAAAAAGAATAAAAAAAAACATTGAGAGATTCTAGAATAATCCCAAACTTGAAAAGGTAACAACCTGATAGCAAATAATAAGTAAGGGATCATTTAGTTCCAGCACCCAAGGCAGTCCGCCGGGCAAGTCGCAATGTGGACGCAGTGGCTGTGGCCCCAGACGAGCCCCAGCCACCCCGCCGGTCTCCGTCCCCAGCACGCAACCCAGTGTCCAACATCATTCACGTCAGGAACCTGGTCCGACCCTACACGCTGGGCCAGCTCAAGGAGGTGCTGGGCCGCAGCGGCACACTGACGGAGGACGGCTTCTGGATCGACAAGATCAAGTCGCACTGCTATGCTTCGGTAAGTATCTATTATGGAAAATATGTTTTTCTTTTTTATTAGCAAAATCCCCTTCACAATACATCGTAATCTTCCAGTATATTTTATATGCATAGTACAAGCTAGATATTCCCTTTTTTTCGAGAGTGTCAAATCTCTTTATATCTCAAAGTAACCAAACGCTGTACATTTTAGTCACTGTATGAAAGCAGTGCAATGTCGCAATTACTGATATCTTAATCTCTATTATTAGGTGGAGGCACTTTTACTCTAAATCCTACACTCCAGTCCGTTTTGTGTATATTCATTAAATAGATTTTACAATATTTTTAAAACTGCGCTTTTACTGATAGTACGAGAACGAGGAGCAGGCTAAGGCGACAAGGCAGGCTCTCCATGGGACGAGGTGGCCCTCGTCTAACCCCAAATTCCTGCGGATAGAATACGCCACACAAGATGAGGTAAATGGAGCATTACTCATATAGAAATGTCGGTAGTGTAACGAGGATCTATCCGTCATACATCAAGTTGCGTAGCGATAGCCTTTAACGTCATTTTATGTGATGAATCACATTTTTACTATTGACTAGAGCCGAAATTAATACACCAGTCACCAGTTCTATATGTTCATAAATATGTCTTGAAAGTAGAAGGCGTACACTTCACACATTTTACGCACTTCACAAATGTCGAAATTCTTTTAGCATCTATCAGGAAGCATAAGCAAATGCTGATGATTACCTCCGCAATTATTAACCCTTAAAAAGAACAGATACAAAAACATTGAAAATGCCTCTAGGTTGACTACCACAAGAGTGGCGACGTGACGCCGGCCTCCATCAAGCGGCAGGTGCGGCAGGACGTGACGGCCAAGCCGCCCCCCGCCCCGGAGGACCCGTCGGCCGGCCCCCCCGCCCACCCCCGGGACGCCCGCGACGTGCGCGACACCCGAGAGGCCCGGCTCAGGAAGGACGACCAGCGCCCGCCCCTGAGGGAGCTCATCCGAGAGTGGGACCGCGACAAGCTCAGACAGTCCCGGTCCAGGTCGCGCGAACGACGCGACTCGGACAGACGTCGCAGCGATGACAGGTCGCGTGAGAAGTCGCGGGAACAGGAGAAAAAGAAGCGCGACCGGAGCAAGGAGAGAAAGGAACGGAAAGGTGGGCATAACATACAGCGGGCTTTGGGGGAAAACTTGTTCGTACTTTACAGTGTGCTGTATATTTTGATCGGGGATGTAAGTTTTCAGATTTTTGTCAGATTTCTGACTTGTTCTCTCCAGGGCCCCCAAAAATCAGTTTCAAAATTGTATGTTTACAGCACATTTCACAACGTTTAAGGATACTGCCATATTTCATTATTGCCATTTCCGACTTTTTCACTGTCCCCAACTTGCATCCCTGTTTGATTTAACATATCGTATAGTTAAAGACAGATACGTCTCCTACATTTCATGTACAGTGTGTATGGAATATTACTGTTGATAGAAATATAAATATCAGCTATATGAGCAATCAGCCTCAATTTCCAGATAGTAAGTAAAAATCCCAGAACTAATTGATTGCGCATCTTGGTTGCAGAGAAAAAGGAAGAAGTTGAAGAAGCTCCTGCTAAGCTACTTGACGATCTTTTCTGTAAAACCAAGGCGACGCCTTGCATCTACTGGCTACCACTGACAGACGAACAGGTACGTTGTAACTAGAAGATACCTTTTGGGCTAATCTTTAATCAACACCAAGATGATATTCTCATGTCAGATAGAGGGAACGAGTTAATGGAAAAAAATCCGTTTTAAAATTCAAATTATTGCGGTGATTGGGGGATTAAGTATTTTGGATTTAAGACACTTTAAATGTCTTTTTCTCGTTGTCAGGCCGTGCTGAGGGACCAGAAACGTAAGGAGCAGAAAGACCAGCGGGAGAGGTGGCGTAAGGAAAAAGAGATGAAGGAGGAGGAGACGCGGCGTCAGCGGGAGAAGGAGCGGGAGGAGCGTAATCGGCACCGGGACGCTGCACAGAAAAGGGTGAGCATAGGATATTCTATGTGGATTAAAAATTCCAATAATAAAGTACTACAACTCAAGTCTAACTGTAACTATTTGTAATTTGCCAGCCAAATGCCGAAAGAAATTTAAATAAACATCAATGTGAAACTGCTGGATTACCCTTCCTGCCTTGGCTGAGAGACATTGATTTACCCAAACTCAAATGTTTTGTAAGTATGTTACAGTTTAAGTTCATCAATTTACATCCATTTTAATTCCCTGTAAAAAATGAGCAGCAAATCTAAACACAACATTCCTCTCTTTTACAGCCAACAGATAGAGACCGTAATCGGGACCGCAGCGGTGACCGAGACCGGGACCGGGATCGGGGCGGTGACAAGGCCCGAGACCGGGATCGGGGTCGGCGCAGCAGGAGCCGCAGCCGTGGTGGTGGTGGTGGACGTCGCCGTTGAACAGGGAACTCATCAAGAGACACAATATTGTTTTTAGCAACAGAAGGACTACAGTAGAGGCGCCATCAGCGCTGCAGCAGCCCCTCGTTTAGAGACGGAGGACTGGGCCACAACCCGCCCTCCGGAGAGGTCGACTACACGCGTCCACCCAGCTGCTTGGTGGCAAACATGTGGCGCCATCTGCAGACTTGAGACAGGTTGCTTAGATAATTCTTAGAATTTTTAATGCCCCCCACCTCAGCAACTAACTTGATTTTAAGTTTGAAACTTTCTTTACGTATGAAAAAAAGAAAAACAGATATAAATTATTTTTTGATATTATTTATACATGTTCCAAATTTCAAAATCTTCGGCATCACCTATTGTTTGCTTTTGTAATATAGCCTCTTACGGATTTCTTTGCTTTTACCTTTGGCATCTACTTTTTAAAATGTATTTGAATCTAAGGAAAACACGTAGCTTGCACAGATGTGGATTCTAAGTAAGTATGTAGCGGTGGTCACCAGTATAGTAGCAGCGGGTAAGTGTCTGGTTCTGATAAGTATAATCGACAATGGGGCTTAACACATTTTCAACACAGGATAAACGTATGGTATTTTAAGGGTTCTTTGTAGAAGAGGGGGGCCCCTCTATATTGTGGTAGGTACTTTTCTTCTAGTTATGACACTGTCCTGCTTGCCATGCAGCTAGTTTGTCTGTCTGCATCGTCGAGACTCGTCGGATGAAGTCGTCGGCGTTGGACCCAGGAGACCCACACTCTGTCAATTCACCTGCGTTTTTTACAGCGATTTAACCCTACTTCAGGATAAACCTTCGGGAGGAAAAGAAACACAAGATATCAACACGGAAGTGTTTTCAATAACGCATTTGTTGTTGTCTGTTTTCACTGGCTTGTAGATACAAATCATGTCACGAAGCACTCACAAAGTGTGATTGGATTTTATTGTTCTCAGACATACAAGGATGTTCTCGATGTTAATTTGAGGAAAAGACATGATCAAACGTAATTATGCCTATTGCCGTGGATGTATAATTCCTTGGGAAACTGATCATGTACACACCTATATCCATTCGCATTCACGTGTTATTGGGAAATAGTTTGATGGTAGTACAGACATACAATGTACACAGATAAAACTGCATTTCACCAACAATAAGGCGTGAAATAGCGGAATCACAATCGGGAATTTTAAAATGCAGCAGTCCGTATGAGACCATTGCTGGTTGTTTTACTCAAGCACACACGGTGCACTCTTAATGTGTATTGGCTCATATATTGCAGTCTGAAAACTCTGCAGTTATATCTAGGCCAAGGTTCCTTCGCGGATGATTTTATCGCTAATTTACACGTTCTATTGATTGTAATTCTGGAAAGACATTCCTTGTTCAGAGGTATTTGTGAATGAAATGAAGATTTCGCACAGACAGGCGTGGAGAAATTGGAATGGTTTCTATGTGACATTTGTGTTCCTTATGCAATATAATGTGACTGACAGTCAGTCGGCCAGTGATGTAATAAAACCTGATATTTAAGTTCATATTTTGTCTACAATGATTATTATAGTAATGGCATTTTAAGATTTAGAAAATGGAATATTCTGAAAATGAATTGTATCTATTTTCTCACAATATGGGATACCACGTAAATTGTAATTGAAAAATGCATTTTTCGCATTTATCTGAAAATGCTCTACAATACGTTAGGCGCTGATCTAACTAAAATGCCGCCTTAATGACGATGAATATTGTATGGCTTGATGACAACTTATATGCCTCCTTAAGTGGCTGAGAGAAATAGATAATATACAAACAAAGAAATGTAAACTTACTTTTGTTTATTACAAGTACAAATACGAAGATAACAATCTCTAGCGAGGAAACGTAAATTGTATACACATTCTCTAAAATAGATCGAGCGTTAATAAACTTAATAAATACAGTTATTCTAATAAGCTAAATAACAATCATCCAGTTATATAAATAGTATCGTTAGTTTTCTGTATATCTTAACGGTGTTTATTGCATTTGCTAAGCTTATCAAGCCTATTTACTTCTGGAGATTTTTTTCTTTTGCTTGGCCATTACAAACATCCGTATAACAAATGGAACTACCTTTACATAATGAAATATGACGGCTTACAACCTAAGAGGATAAAATATATGACCACAAACGGAAAAAACATGGATAATGGAGCACATTTACATTAAGCTAATGCGTTATATTGTTTGACCTACAATAATGTAAAGCCGCAAACTACTAATGGAGCAGGAAGGCTCATGTTAAAAAACATAAAATAGTGAACTTAAAGATGACGGAAAATTACAGAACGATACGAATCCAACATATTTAACGTAGGTATCGCGGGAAGAATAGTCAATCAAACCTGCCCCAATGTTAAACAATATTATGGAGATATCATGAACATTCAAACTATGACCGAAAAAGAATTACACGATTCATAGCTAAGATTGTCTCAAATGCCACGAAAAACAGGTTAAAAACGTTTACGACACGTATCACAGATGTCTAATGGACGGACCACTCGGATTATAAACGTGAAATAATCATATTAAAAATAGCAGCTGGATATAAAACCCGACATGAATCGACAGAGAAGGTGACATGGAAACAATGATAAAGTTCTCTTTTGTGATGTCATGTGAATTGGACGGATTATGAATTGAAATGGTATACATGGAATGGTATCACACAATGTTATGGACGGTTTCACTACTAAGCATTTCCTTTCGCATTCACACGCAATAATGCAATATATTCACTGGGCAGTTGATCCTACAATAGAAACGATAAAAAAAGTTTACAATGATACGGACTTCTTGAATAAATTTAAAGTCGCACACACTGATTTCATTAATGTACAAATGCACATATATTTGAGTAGCATTTGATTATTCAATAACATGTCTAACCTTGTTTATTCAAGAACTTTAAAAATATGTCAAGAGTAACTTGTTTAACATTACCCTTTGCGATGCTAAACTGTGTCGCTCTACACTTCTTGGCCTAACGGTTCGGATTTTAAACATGTAATTATAGATAATTTGGGAGTAATAAGGTAGCACCAATCGTTCATGGTGGCACGAATCTTTTCCTCATAAGACACTGATTTGAATGGAATGTATTGAAAATGACAGTGTCTATGTATCGAGTAGAAAACTTCACAACTTGTGAGTTTTAAATACTTGAGAATTTTCCTATTCTTTTACCGATTATTGTTGCTTCTTGAGTAAATCCCTAGCCATGCTTATCATAAAACCAAGCTGGAAATATAACCCTCACACAGCATGTTCTTTCTCCTGCGGTGCCAAATTCAGCACTCGAAAAAAGATACCTCAGATATTTTCGTAGCATAGGAATACTGTCGAAAACGCCGGAGAAGATCTTGTGAGGGAATGGGATGTACAACGATCTCACCAGATCCCGCAACATCGTCCAATCGCCTTTTCTAGGCACAGGAAGAATTATATATACCTATACGTATCAAAAACTGCAGTAGCAAAGACCAATGCGCACGAACCTTCATTGGTATCAAAAGATCATGCGTTTGGAAATGCAACTTGCTCCTTGCAAAGCGCAGTGTGGATGTTCAAGAATATTAGGACGGAACTCCATGGTCTGAGAGGAGGATTGGCGTTTGTGTATAGCAGTCTTCATAAGGCTAGTTATCGTTGTCTGAGAAGTTCAGCAGGTTTCTTTTGTCTTCCTCCGTGTCGGAGATAATGGCGTCAAGGGTGACGTGCTCTTTTAACTTTCGGACACTTTTCCGGTACGTTTCCCGCATTCGCCGGTTGTCGGCCGAAGCCACCTGCCACATGGTCTCCAGGTCGTCCTCCACACACCTGGAATTAAGAAGAAAACAGAAGTAGGGCAGGGTCAGTCAGAGTTGTCTGATGCGGTAGGGACGCCCTATCGCTCTTTGTTATACAGCGATAAAATATCAAATATGAAAAACTGAATAGAGACTCGTCAATCTATTTCGCTCATCTTTATTCAAAATTTTAAATTCTTAAAGTCTGGCAAAAAGGCTTATATTTCTGTCTCAGACAACTATCTTTTTTAAATATATCTTATCAGTTTTTCAGTGATATTGAGTGAATTAAAGAATTTGTATTTTCTATGTATCTGCATATCATTCGCAGTAACTGCAAGGTAGAATTGAACAATGTTAAAGACAAGGTATTCAGAATGTTATTTGGACTGATCTGACACCTTTTTTCTCCGGCCACACTTTCCAACATGTCTTCTCTCTCCCGTAGCAGCAATCGAAGGTGTTTTATCTCTCGTTCGTATTCCGACTTTCGTTGGTTAAAGTCCTCATCAAGCTCCTTCATTCTGAAATAAAACAAAACAACAGTGTCGAGAATTTGTTGTGATTATGTTTTTCAGACCAGTTGCATTGTCCTTCTATAATAATATATAAATACTGCTTGATATGTAGACGTTAAGTTCCATATTCCATGGAAATTGAGTAAGAGTAACAAAATAAAGAGCAAATTTAGCTAGCTACCAGATACTCTAAAAAGAAACGTAACCAACATCGCATCTTCAGATTTCAATTAAAAGAAAAGAAACCTTGCTTTGATCTAACCTGTTGGCTAGGTTGGCGAGCTTCTCGTGCGCCTTGAGTTTGACCAGTTTGAGCTTCTCCTCCATGCGGGCGGCCGTCTGATTACCCTGCATCACCTTAGTGATGGCCTTCTTCCTCTGTCGGTCCTGCTTATGGGCCTAGGGTTAATGGGTAGAACAAATTAATATCACAAAAGGTTACGCTTTACGCTAGGTTTGAAAGGCATTTGTTCATATATAAGCTAGTTGTACTTCCCAAAAAAATTATTCTGATCCATTAAAATAAATCATAGGTAACATTATAGAGAATTTATTTTTTTAGGCAAGTTTAAAAGATGCTTCGTAAAATGTATAATCACCTCGCGCTGATAGTTAGCTACTAAATAAAATAGAATCTGAATGATTTTTCTTCTCTTTTGAGCTCTTCTTGATTCATAAAATTTAAGAAATATTCGTTCATGCTTCGATAACGATAATTACCGTGTAAAACGAATAAGCGTAGCGTTTGTTTTTAAATCATTATCTGACAACCGATTCTGCGAACAGGTTTTTATCTATACGAACATCTTTATTATTTTGAAAGGTACTAATCACACCATACTTACTACTTGGACTAAGGTATCTCTCTCTTGTGCCGTTCTCTCAGCCTATGTTGCAAATCATCAGAAACGAAATTATGATTGAATGGGAGAAGCAGTATGGCGGCCGCAAATGAAACTTTTTAAGCAGGTGGAAACACATTTACAGTACAGTACAGTAACCACACCACAACATCATATCTATTTGATTATCATGAATTTTTTTAAATGATTTGGGGGTGAAATTGCTTATCATCTTTCTATCAATAAACATAATCTTTGCTCATGAATTAAAAAATACCTACCACTTTGACAACAGTGTTGAGATATTTTGATGTAGATAATTCTTTGGTCTCCACTTCTTCCAGTGCACGTTGTAAGACCAACACCTTTCGGAGAGATTTCCTGTATGGCGAAAAATAATGTATTAGAAACTTGCTAATCATATAAAAAAGATTAAAAGACAAATAGTTTTTAGCCGATGAACAGTCAACTCGTATTCATTGTCTATTTCACGTGTGATTTCTAGACAGAGATATAAGTCAGGCACAGTGGAAAAATCGGAATTAGCATAAAGAAAATCTGAATGCATCTTAAAATGCTCTATATCATGTTCTAAACAGAAAATATTGAAATCGATCTTTGAGAGTGTTTGAGAGAAACAATCGGAAATCCGACAAAAATCGGAATACGTACATCCCTGTCTAGAATTCTTTCTACATCCAGGGAGTCGTACTTCTTTTTGTTATCAGAGATTTGAAATTGTGGCATTTATTAGAACGTTTATCAGAAATAAACCCTAAAACCAGTATACCTCTGTCCCTTGTTGAGTAGTTTTAACTCGGCAGTCAGCTGTTTGTTTTCTTTCTTCAGGTCCTCAAACTCAATCTGTTGACCCTTCTTTTCCGCCTCTAGAGTCTAAAACATGGTTTACAGATGACATCATAATATCTGACAAAATACATTTGTATTGTATTTCGTTACGTAAAAATGGAGACTACCGATAGTTGATCTTTTGCCTATCAAATAAGCATATTCAGTTTTAAGTGTCACTTGAGTATCTGTTTAAATTTCGAGTGTCACTCGAGTATTAATACAATGGATTGGTCACTAATGTTCCTGTCTGGTATGGGCATACAAAGTGGAAAAACATATTTTCTGGTATGGGCACACTAAGTGGAAAAACAGATACACAATCATATTCTTAAATGTATAGGTCAAGATGAATATGAATCACAATATTTTGCAAGTTAAAAACAAAACGTACAACTATCTTAGTCTGGAGGTTCCCCAAAAAAATTGGGGTTTAGTCAATTAAAATCCCCTGTGAAAACCCATTATACAATGGCAAAGCACAGGATAAAATTGATTCAATACCAAAGAATTAGAACACAAAACGTACAATGATCTTAGTCTGGAGGTTCTCCAGTGTGGCTGTGTTCTTGTTCTGCTCCTCCTCCAGGGCCCTCTTCAGCCTGGAGGTGGCGGCCAGGTGGTCCTCCAGCTCCATCTTGACGGCGCCGTCCACCAGCACCGCGTCGTGCCGGGCCTTCACGTCGCGGTAGTCGTCCTTCACGTCGGCCACGCGCCGCTCAAACTCGGCCCGCTCCGACTCGGTCTGCACCAGCTTCTTAGAGAGCCGCGACACTGATTGGAGATGAGGTGTTTTTTTAAATGTAAGGGATAAGATGCGAAAACTAGCCCAGTTCTTGGTTTCTCGTATCAGAATATACCTGGTTATGAAAAGTATCTAGGGTTCTTGAGTAAGTTAGCATTGATTGTCTCAATTTTTCTTGTATCGCAGGGGTTTATTGGTAAGTCTGAGATACAATTTCACAAAACAATCTGAGTTTCGAAATCCTAAACAGACTACATAAGCATTGACACTTCAGACCTTAATGAATCAAGAGTCAGCAACAATAACTATATTTTCCTCGAGCAATATGACACTTTTTCATGAGTTCCATTCCAGCAATATGACGCTTTTTCTGCCATGATTTCCATTTCCTATCTATGACAATTATGATTATGTAAGATACACTAACGATAAGGTTCACTATGTACCCTTACCTTCCTGGACGTGGGCCTTGTGCATGTCCTTGGCCTTGTTCTGCTGCAGGTCGAGCTGCTCCATGAGCAGTTGGTTTTCCTCCAGCACCAGGCGGCACTGCTCCTGCAACTGACGCCTGCAATAAGGGCACAATGACATACCGTAAATCCTCAGAGTATAGTATGGGAAAAAGTTATATCAGTTTGAAACGATATCTATACATGATGGATTCTGAACAGAACGCTCCCTAAAGTCAAGAAACTTTATAGAATTCTAGTACAGACAGCAAGCTTGGAAACAAACATTTCCCGGTATAGGATCTATGATCCACTTTGTATCCTAAAATATCAATTTAATTTTCAGAAGTGTTATTGACAAGAGAAAATATATAGTTTTCAGTCCTCTGGACTTTTGTGGCAAAAAATATTCATCTATAATTGTCACAAATTGAGCAGGGGCCCACACAATAGACAGATTTCATGGCTGACTGATTTAACACAATGAAAAACTGCTGACAGTAAGGCTTTAGGGGCGTACTTTACCAATAACCACTAGAGGGCGCCCCAAAAGCAAAAAAATTGTTCTTTAGTGCGTATTTCTTAAAGGTGATAGAAAGAGAACACTGGATAACACTTACATCTTTGCCGTTGTACTCTTAGTATGCAACGAAAAAATTATGTAAATTGCTTAATAATTCACAAAGTTATTGATATTTTCCTGACTTGACTGTGCCCTCAGCGAGCAGTCAGACAGATGAGGCACATACCAGGTGACGTCTGATAAGACCTGTGAGAGGTATCTGTGACGTCACATGCGCCATACTATATACTCAGAATGCATTATACCTTAGGCACTCCCATAAGTTGCACGAAAATTCTGTCACACTTATAGTGACGCTGGGAAATTGACAGAATTTTCATGCGATTTTGACTATAATCTCTAATATCTTTGCTGCAAAAAATGATATTGTCATTTTGTTTCCACTTCTAGAATCCTTATGTATTAGTTCTTTGAGCTATTGTGTTTTACACTGAAATAATTATTCTAGATTTTTTATGTTAGTGCCTATATACTGGGTTCATGAATTTCATGGGTACATATATGTGTACGATTTCAAAGTGTTCATTCTGTATATGACAGTATGTAAGTATGTATTGATGCTCCCTTCCCTTTAACATAACCAGATATGGCACATATTACGTCACTAGATCTGACACCCTGCGCCAACTGGTGAGAAAGGATAAAAACATTTTGCAAGCTGAAAATTAAAGCTGAATGATGGGTTAACAAGAATAAATCACCCATTATTTGTGAGGACAATTTTTAGATGGTCTATCAAATACAAGGAATATGCTTATTGATCATATGGCTATTGTGAAAACTGGTTCAAATTATTCTGTAACGTTTCTCTTTCTATCAGCTTTAACGATTTGGGTTTTATAACAACGCCAGTAGGTTACTGCATATAGTCTTCATTAACCACTAAATGGTAGACCCCTCACCATTCAGTCATGGATATGGGCCCAGCAGTGTCAGTCTGCTCTAGCCGTATGTGAAGTCGGGAATTCTCTTTTATGACATCTTCTACGCGCTCCCGGAAGTGGTCCAGCTCTTCCTGTAAGACAAATTAAACTATGGTTCGGTGAAAGGGTCGTATTTCAAACATAAATATACATGCATCAAATTACCTTAAAAGATTTTTTGGTAACTGTTAACGTTTGTAAGGGGAACCTAATAAACGGTAAATCTAGGAATACTGTCCTAAATTGTCGATGTTCGACTACAGCAACTTTTGCCCTCTCAATGATGTCTACTGGTGATGCTGCTCATAAGATCTGAGTATACAACTGGAACATAGAAGCAAACTAACCTCAAGATCCTGTAGTATAGTATCCTTTTCTGCCAATCGGTCATCGTAGGCCAAGAACAGAGGGGCAAGGTATTTGGTGTTGATCTGGAAAAGAAAAGCGCTTTTTATGTTTATTTCATATTCTGTTTATGTTTCATACGTATCAAATATTTCTAAAAATTTTCCTTACAAATATATCATTTCATTTCCCAAAAAAACACTTCCGCAGCCTTTAGGAAAATATAAGTAAAGTCCAAAACTTATTATAGAAAGGCTTAAATGGCAGTATTGGCATTAACGACGATCCAACCTTTTAATGTAATAAAAAAAACTAAGTCAACATAAAATGCTTTCATGTGAAATTATTCTGAGGAGGATTATGAACCTACTAGCCAGGAAGGAGTGGGTCCTCGCGATGGGAATCCAAGGGTTTCTTCCTGCTGGAAATGGAAATACATAAAGAGTCATGAATATAATATTCATACATCAAGAATCTGAAAACCACGCACACACATCATACATATTTTAAGAAAAGATAAGACACAAAAAAAGCCGCTTGATACTATTCAAAACATTGTATTTTTGATCTACTGCATATTACTAAGTACTGATTTAAAGGGGACAATTTAAAAAAAACTATGGTGAAGCGTCCCTTCACTTTTACTAACAGAAAGAACACCCCTAGGCCTAGACTTACCTCACCAGCTGGTGGGGCGCGGTACTTGGCCTGGTACCGACTCAGCTCGGCCGTCAGTCGGTGCACCGACGACTTGAGTGTGTCCCGCTCGTCCTTAAAGTCCTGAAGTTGTTTCTTCATTAACAACACCTGTGTGCCCATACCATCACCGTCTGAAACAATATTTGGGGGTAACTTCACTTATTTTTGAAAATAAATATCGTACATAGCAAAACAATTGGCCAATTTCAATTTAGTTTCTTTCCTCACATGATTTATTGTGTATGTTCAAGGATGTTTTTTTTATTATTTCCTGGTGCTATGCACTTTCACAATGACACTTCTCATGTCAAACTTTATTATCATAAATGGATATCAATTATATCAATCTTTCTAATAATGAATGTAGTTCAATAAACAAAAAGAACGACAACCCATCAAAAAGTTATGGATTGCTGTATTATACCGGGTATAGAAAATAGATGCATGTATTTGGTTTTGTGTATGCGAAAAACTCTTGCTGTATCACTTTTAAGACTATCTGCATGTGACTCGCAAGAGGAAGCTAAAGGAAGTTTTTGAAAGTCAGGCAGTGTGCACGGAATTGGATGTGAAAATCCTATCTAAACTAAATAGATACTTCAGCAAAGTACCAATATGTTTTGCTGTTTCATGCAAGAGGGTAATTCTCGATTGACTTGTAGATAATCTGCAAGATTTATATATCGCGTACATAGAATAGAGTGGTGTCAAATATAAGCTTAGGTGGTCGATGAATGAACTATCAAATGACCTACCTTCGAATCTAACCGTCGGTAAGCCTGGGAACATAGTTTAGGGTTATCTAGGTGTTCTAGATTTAGCAAGGATAACAAGCATTTTTTTTCATTTTCAAGGTTGCTAGTCTATTGGTTTCTAGGGTTCTCTCTGTGCAAGGCTCTAAAGATGAGGATATGCAGGATAAATATCAGGAAATATTCCTTAAAAAAACATATTTAAAATAAAACAAGATATAATAATTGCGCAAGCTGGCAATCTATTTGAAGTGAGAGTACCTTGTTCGTCAGTGTAGCTAAATTCATATATATATGAATCAAGTGAATAATATGTCCGAAGTCTTGAACTGGACATAGTTACTGTGCAAAGTTCTATTGGAATTGTGAAAAAGAGGTGAGGTCCGTGCGTCGACGACCGTATCACCATTTGGATGCAAACTATTCGATTTCCTTACGCTCATACTATTTTGTAAATCGATTGAACAAGCACCCTATATTCTCACTATATTGCGAATACCGGTAGTTGTGTAAAATCGAAAATACAGTGAGCATTCTTTCAATTTTTCATTGATTTTGATAAATGCATTCTTCTAACTTGACGTATAAACAAAATTTACTTTATTCTGATTCATTCAATTCGCCTAGGAACACTCACTTCTCTATAGGAGGAGTAGCATTTACCTTAAGTACACAGATTTTAGTATTATCCATTCCATAACGTCGAAACTACTACCAAGCTTTAAGTCTTGCCGTATTCAAAGCCTACTGAATATGACTCCTACAAACATTATTTTAGTAATTCTATTTCTAGTAAAAAGACTGGCAGCAAATAGGGAAAAAATATCAATTTGTTAGTGATTAGTCGTAGATTTAAACAAAACCATTTGAGAATCACAAAAAAATCCAGATCTGCCTTCTCGAAAGGCAGAACCCTGACTGATTAAAGGAGGGCGGGTAAATACTGACCGGTGTCCTTGATGGAGGCGAGTCGTCGGAGTGAGTTGATCTCGGCCTGGAGCTGCTCGTTGAGGTCCTGCAGCTCCCGCTTCTCCTGCTCCAACACGGCCGTGCGGGTCTGCATCGAGTGTAACAGGGAGGCCTGCTGCGTCATCGTCGCCTCTGTCACGCCTGCAAATAAACGGTATTGTTCAGATAGGATAGTATTGACCAAAATCATTAACTTTCTTGTTTACACCAGTTCAATTTTGTTATTCGAGTTCCACTCATATCTTTTGGTGCCAAATAGAACTAGATCTTTATTCAATTTTCAAGATTTTGAAATACTTCATAATAATCTTGAGATAATTCAATATTCAAATCTAACAGGAGTAAATATCACTCATAATTCCAGATATGTTTAATTTTTAGTTATTTCTTCTCTGTCAACATATGTTAAAATTAAGCACCAGCTATGAGTATGATATTCTCTTAACCTAGACTGAAGATATTGGATTTAACCAGGACATAAGACTTTTTAAAACCGCACAAAAAATCTTTATAAAACTATAACTTTGAGGGGAAAACGTTCAAAATTTGTGTCCACCCCAAAAAAACATTTTACCTTCAAAAAAACAGAACGTAGAGCGAATCTTTACTATATTAACATACTCTGGGTGTCATGGAGGAGGCTGCCCATGTCGGGGTCCTTGATGGTCTCCTCCGGGCCCTGGGTAAGCAGCAGGGTGCGGTCGGCCAGGCGCTGCATCACCTCCTCCTGCAGCTTCAGCTGCTGGGCGAACAGCTGCTGCTGTTGCTGCTGCTGGGCGATCAACTCCGTGTTCTTGAACTCCAGGGTCCTCAGCTTCAGCGAGGACGTGTGGGCCAGGTCAGCTGCGAGAGGGAGCGGATTTTATCACTTGGTATGACTCTTTCCGTGCAGGATAACAACGTTTAAAAACTTTAGATTTACAGTCCATTTTTTCATGTATTTCACGTAAAAAAAAACTAAAACAAAACAACACTTTCAGTTGTGATCATTATTTTTTCATTATCTATTTCGTACGTGTGCATTATCTCCGCGCCCTTTGATTTGAAATAAAAAGAAGAGGGCATCTTATGGACCTAAACGTTTCAATTTGTAGTGAGTTAAGTGCATTGGAATATAAAGTATTTGTTGTAAACAATAATGCTGTACGCTTTACCTACTGTAAGTGTAAGAATAAACTTTATATTCTAGTGAACAGGTAGTCATCCAATCAATGTGAGTATGCCTCATTTCTAGGCGAAACTAAAATGTTTCAATCCACCTCCAACTTACTACAGACTTATCGACTATGACGAGACTGCGTTAAGAGAAATCCGCCATTTATTTATCCCTATGTCTTAAAAGTAATTATCACAAATGAAGAATCTTACTATAAAATACACAGACTTAGAAACGCTTAACTAAACTATTTAAAACATGCAGAACTTGATGATAATTAGGATAGTTACGCAATCTTTCTCAAGAGGTGAAAAGATGTAGAGGGGATATAGTTTTCTTTAATCTAAACATGTATGTTTAGACCCAGAAAACTAAATTGCAACAAGCAGTGAGCTCGGAAGGGAAGACTCCTGTGACTGCTTCTAATATTAGCTGTATCTCTACCCGATCGTTTAAATTGTAAACTCTGAACTAGCAACCCTGAGGCCTTGAATTAGTTAGCCAATATTTTATGTCAGGCATTAAACTCATGCTTATAGTTATTGTGGAATCATATCCAGTAAAATTGCCTTATTCGAATCAACCAATAATAATTAAAGAAAAAAATGCTCCAAAAATGCTTAATGCTGCTAATGTTCCTAGAATAGAAAGCTTAAAGTACCTCACTAGGGCAGGTCCGAATGGTTCTTACTGAGGTGGCCTAATAACATACTTAATGACTTGTTTTAACGTGCTGATTGCTAAATACCTACTTACCTTTCGAACTACGCACTGAATTTGAAATGATAAGGTGAACAACGGTTATCCAACAATGAAAGAGATTATGTGGCAGCCTAAAATATTAACAGGGGTTTTGAATAATACATCAACTGTGTTCTATCTTCTTGAAATGTAATACATATTTATTGTGTCTTTTTAAAAAACCCACCTGATCTGTCTCCTGTCGACATCGGACTTGTACCACGGCCAACCTTATGCGACACCAATGACTCAACCTAGCAAAATAAATAACAGTTATCGTAATTGTTACTGATAGAAAACAGACTGTACATTTCAGGCAAAATCTCCATGCTATTGCTCGTTGAAGTATACTTTTGAGCATATACTTACTTCTGTTTCCCATCCTCATTCCCGTTCAAGCCACAATTTAACTAACTTATCGATGGATGTCAAGATCCTAGTGCATATCATGAGATGTTTTCTACAACCAGTCCATCTATACACAATTGGTTATATAGCTTATATAGAATATGCTAGTGCGGGCTTTACTACCTTGTAGCACCACCTATAAATGAACATAGCTCTTCAACCACCTATGATATTACGTTTCCCACCCTCTTTCCCGTTCAAGCCACCAGCTCATCAAAAAGTTCTAAAAGATATATTTACCCTCACCCTTAATTAATACCACAAAGCTATACTCTAGAATATTTTTTCTCATAGTTATTCTAATATACACACGACTCAGTCATGCACTGCACACATATTACTTTAAATAAATTGATCTTATATGACTACCCCTCTAATTTCATTCTATATGCGAATGTCACAATTTACAACCCGGTACAACGTAGATATAATTTATTAGATGGCAAAATGGATTACTGTTATGACTCACCCTGACTTCCATAGACTGTCTGGGGGACGGTGTTCTCATGGCAGAGCGCGGGGTTGGAGACGGTGACCGGCCAGTGGAGCGGAGGGTTGACCGGCGCGAGGACTGCCCCGTCTGTCGTAGTGACCGCTCGTCCTCCTCGGCATACCGCCTCATGGAGGAGGACATGGGACCAGATTCTATGCTCGTCCTCACATCGTCTTCACTCTGGGACTGAGATGATCGATCAAAATACAAAATAATTTTCATAGTTCGAATATTTAAGTTGTTTTTTCATAAAGTGATCTCAATAATCTTGATGTTAAATTTTCCTCTTGGCGTTTAATTATCAACCACAGTCTGGTGTTCTAAACAAAAAAATATTGTTTGGTTCTTCTTCTCGAAATAATATGGAGATGACTTACCCGCCGCCCATTCCTCCCTTTACGGACCTGGGCGTACAGGGGTTCTGCCGTGGGTGAAGCAGACCGGGGCCGGGAATCATGTACGTCAAAAGCAGCATACCGCGGCGACCCTGGTGTACCACCAGAATAGTTTCAGAACATGTATCAACAAATAACACGTTTTTCAATGAATCACAAGCACCAGAATTTTTTACATTTTGTTTCAGATATACTGTCATATTCTACACGAGATAAGGCTTAACCTAACGCTCAGTCTATGTACATTTTCATGTATCTGTATATTGAAATTTGATTACAGTAGAGACCACTTAAATACGGAGACCACCTCTCTTAAAGACCACTTTTTGGTCAGACCGGAATATTTCCCTCTATTAATTTGCATGTTTAATTTTGCTTCACTAATGAGACCAGTCTCTTACTGAGGGTCTCACTAAGAGACCACCTAATTTCCAGTCCCAAATGACCATTTCCTTTCTATACTGCGGGCAGTACACTCCCAAAACCTCTATAAGCTAGAGCTAATGGGGGAAATCTTGCCATGGCCAGGACATTCTCCATATCATTCTGATTCGTAAGTTAGACTTAGAGTACACTAACCTCGACCTGAGTAGTCATCCTCGTAGCTGTCCTGCAGTCCGTTCTCATGTGGTAAGGGGATCGGACCGCGGTAACTCAACTCACCGGTCGACGTCCCCCTGAAGTCCATACTGGAGTACCTTTTATCAACACAACAGAGGATTAAAGGAGGCAATTTCGAAATCGGCACATTTTTTTCCTTTGCTGAATAAATAATAGGAAAAAATATTGTGGATCTAGGAGTAGAATATATGTGTCGTTATATCTAATTCATTTTTAATCTTTCCTTTATTATTTTATGTAGATGGTTAAACTAATGCTGGTCATTATTGATTTAGATCATGATAGAATGTATGTAAAAAGAAAAAGATATCATATCATAATCAAACATTACAAGGCTGTAACAGGACATCTACGATACTTTACGTTTAACCAATACTTCATATAAAACACAAATATCACGAGGACTTTGCTTCCATAACATCATGTAAAACACAAGCTATATATCATGCTTATATTCAATCTAGCATATGGAACTACAAACACACAGATACACAAGTATATTCAAAAGATAAATTCTAACTTAGGTTAGGCAAAGCATAGTCAAATGCCATCACGCTATTTATGTAAATCTGGTTAAATTTTTGAAGGCAAGAAGGTACGTTACAGATTCACATGAAATATGTTAGAGATTCTTATCATCAAAGTTAGATGGTTATAAATCCAAATGCCATGCCTTGGGAAATACTTCAGAGGAAGTAAGGTCAGTACATGTAAATGGAAGAGTATAGTTAAAGAGTATCTGAATGAATAAAGAGAGAATTTTCCAAAGTCATAAAGCCAGTATAGTATGCTCACTTACTGTCCTCATCCGGGCTAATAGGAAAATGCTCTTCTTTATGTAAGATCTTATTCAAATAAATCCTTTAAAAATTATCTATTAATTCCTCTAGCCCTATCGGACTTCCATATTAGTGGATATCGACCAAATAATCCTCGAATGATATCATAATTTGTATTACCTCATACTAATACGTTCAGAAATAACCATTAATGGCACGTGTAACTTTATTCATTACCTATTAAATGCTAGGCGGGTATGTCTTTTTCAATGGATCGATATATTTCTAATGAGATAACATGTCTATGACACTGACGAACTAATTTCAAGAGGGACAGAATTTGAAAGGCGCATCAAAAGTCGAAACAAATCCATTTATTGTCGATGAAAAACAGCTGTGTTTAATTTGGAGAAAACGAGCATAAAAATACCTCAAGTTTGAGACAAAACCTCACCTTGTCAACCTCTGACAAGTAAAAGTGCTAAGATGGCTGTGGGCTGCGGGACCTACCCTGGAGGCTGGTCATAGTCATCGACACTGGTGTCACTGACCCGGTCGTCGCTAAGGACGTACTCCTCCAGGGGCGGCTCTGGGGTGGCAAAGAGGCGGCCGACCAGGCTGGAGGAGAGGAGGGCGGCCGTCAGCCCCCGGCCCTGGTCGGGGGGCGCGGTGGGGGGCGGCGGGGTCCGGGGCACCGCCGCGAACATGGCCGTCGGCAGCAGAGCATTGGCTATGTGAGACTACAAGAAACAGCATTTTTCACATTTTTTTTCCTTTTAAGGATTCTGAAAAGATGGGAATCGATCAATTTTCCCAGAATTAAATCATCAGCTTAATTGGTATTGAAATGAAATAACGTGAAAGAAAAAGAAATGAACGCATCGTGACCTTTCCCACTATGGCGTGAAAAAAACCATTAGTTTCATGAAGAGTTCCTCCTTTCATCTCAATAGGACAGGAAGTTAGAGCTTAATGTGTTAGTCACATTATCAAACCACATGCAAACGCGAGACAATTTAACAGCTAAGACACAGCACTGTGTAATATACATCAATGTTTGATTTTACTGTATCTTTGTGTAATTCAAATAAGGTTCTAAGTTTTTTAAATCTCAAAAAATGTGTTGTGTCAGCTGTTAACACTCTCTAATGTATTTGGTACATGTATAATACATTCCTAAAATCGTCAATGTGATTAATGCATTTCATTTTGGATTTTTATGAAAGAAAAATTATGTGAACATCGAACTTATTATGTGTTTTTTTTATTGTTAACAAATTCGTCAACCATGCTTTTAGGTTTGTAGCAGTTTTCGGCGATTGCCACACTGGGAAAAATAGTTATTTTTTGCATTGATTCACTAGAGATATCATCAATGGATAGTAGGGGTAAATGATAATGATGCTAGAAAACACAAGAGATATCCTTCGCACAGCTAAAGAACGAGACAACTGCCACCTACGACGATAAATACCTACGTATGTAAAAAGTACATGTTAGAACCCCTAGGTAAAAAGAAATACATCCAATAAGGCAGCAAAATTGCAATTTCTCCTTTACTTTTTGGAAGTAATGTCACTAGCTTTGAATAAGCTGAACTACTGTCGATATAATTGCAAATCTTACAAATTTGTTCATTTATTTGTTAAGTAACAGAGTACCTTGGGAATTAAGTACTATACTATCTCTGAAGCGGTATCTGGTCGTATATCCTAGTATAACTTGTCATCAAAATTACACTTAATTTCTCATAATGCAAGATCATTTTCAATGTATCTTATAATCATAATATTATCTTCTTATATTTCAAAGAAATGACAGAGGCTGCTCATTGAATGTATCCCAAGTCTACGTTAATAGCACAAGTCAATCGGGAGGTACGGCTGTTAGTCACTAGAAACAGACGGCACAGACTGAGAAGCATTAATATAAAAGGACAAGACGGGTTAGGTTTGTTTTAGGACACCATCACACAGCTCCACTCCCAGCAGGACCTACGTGGGGCGGGCATTCTCGTAGTCGTAGAGACTGGTGTCCGTGTCGCTGCGGATCCCCTCAGTCTCCGTGTTGAGCGTGTTCAGGGTGTTGACTGGGTTGAGAAGTGATGAGGCCAGGGCCCCTGAGCTGAGCCGGGGCAGGGACCCGTCGAGGGGAGGAGGTGGGGAGCGAGGGGCAGCCGCAATGCTAGCCCTGGGCATGATCGCTGCGGCTACAGAGGGCGACTGGAATAGTGCAAGTGGTCAATGCTTTAAAATGATGCAAATGTATGAATTTTGTACAATTTGAGGCACAGTGGAAGTTAAGGCGTGAAGTAAATTGAAATATGAATTTATGGAAATTCATTTAAATTGAAGAGTAACGGTAACTAGAAAGGGAAGAAGTAAAGTTAAATACTGAAAAAAGAATTGTAGTACACCAAAGCATCACATTTATCACCCATGTTGTTTCAAACGCTCACAAACACCAAAAAGACAGGCTTCGAAGTCTTCAAACAATTATAGCAGTAGCATCTCAATCTTCTATCACACAACCATGTATGTATTGCGTTATTACTGCTTAAATATCAGTTAAGTCGTCGTTTTATTTCATTTAGTAAAAATAAATTAGGTTAGCTCTTTCAAATGAAATAAAAATCGAATATTATAGGGATTGGTATGTTTTTATGTATCAAATATTATTCAAATACTACAAGTATATCCGTGTCACAGACAACCGTTAACGACCTCTAAATCCTAAAAACCTCATAGCCTTATAATATGTACATTGTTTTGTCTACCAAATAACAACTTTTATAATGAACTTAACACTACTTGCTAAATAAATATAACAGGGGGAAGTCAGTTTAGTTCACTTTGGTTATGTTTTCATACATGCTTAAGTTTCATACATTAACAGATTAAGACATTCTTAATTTTTGGAATAACATTACGTATAGATAGTGGATATAAAGACGGGGGTTGAAATAGAATAAATCTGCTGACATGAATATATACTGTGACACACACTAACATCACATTGTCTACCCCTCTATAAGGTTCAAAGGTGCGGCCTGATTAAAATCAATACAGTGGAAATTCAACTATTTGCAGTGAAGTGAATCACATTCCGTACTTTCTGACCACACACTGCAAATAAAATGACTTCATATATCTGAACTGTGTGATGTTTCATTAAGTCTAGATAACAACCTAGAGGCACTATATCAATACTCTAATAGAATTAACATAAAAGTTTAATGTAATTCTGACTATTTCCTTGGTCTCAAATTGTAACATGAATTATTACACTGCGTACCCCGACATAGGGATGGATTCAAGAAGTATCTCCCACGGATAAGATTTATAATTGTACCTTTGCAGATTGCAAAATTAGCAACTTTTCACACATGCTAAAGAGCTGCATCTCTCTCTATAACCAAGAATCTTTTGATCTGTCTATCATTTTATCGTAAAATCTATTCGTAACCAACAAGCTTAGGCCAAAACCTGAAGGTAGGTCTGGAGGCCAATGAACTCTGACGGCGCCATCCATGCACGGTGATGAAGTCAGAGCACCTGCTGCACTCACGTGCGTAAGAGTTAAAATTTATGTATGTACAAACGCACATGTATACTGATTTTAAGAGTGCACTGTATCTTAGTTTCACAAAGATATTCGAATAAAAGCACATGTCAATGCATTGGACAGGCGTTTTTGTACACAGGTATTCAGATCATGTGCTCCAAAAGACTTTTTGCTGGGATGATAGTCAAGGAGCTTTAAAATCCGACATAATATGAAGAATTCTGACAAAATACTGTAAAAACAAGATTAGTAAAATCTGAACATTTACATTCCTGTCAGATTATACTAGTGATTAACTCTCCATACCAACGGAGTCTAATTTACATAGATCTACTACATTGATGTAGGCCTATTAGATCTACCAAAAATATCATAGCTTGCTATAGGATCGTTGGTAATACTAATAGGAAAAATTATGCCTGCAAACAATACTATTCTTTCTTCTGGAAGATCAGGGGTAACCCTGAAGTTGATTATTCAAAAAAAAAAAAAAAATAAGAGGGACATGAATATAAATGTATTTAGATTTTGGAATCCAGTTAACTGTTATCAGTCCTTAAATATATCTATGCCACACTAGACTAGTCTTAATGTTAACACCAACCCTTATCAACGGATTACCAAGTGTCTACCAAAATTAAGATAAGGAGAGTCGGTGCTAGGTATAAAATGAAATTATAGTAAGTTAACCAGGTTTCAACAAAATAAAATCAGCAATTTGAAGTCCTTACATCTGCAGCTGGACTCTGAAATAAGTGCACATTTGAGTTGATATCATCATTCATATGGGACAGGGCTTGACAAATAAGGAGGATGTTTCCTGATCTGGGCAACAGAAATGAAAACGATTTGTCTAGCCCAGTGGGATCAGAAATGGCAGCTTCTCGAAATCTACCTGTCACTGATGTTTTGATTCAAGACATGATTCATGATTCAACTTTCATTTCAATAATGCCATGACATGGACCATGGTTAGGCCTCAGGCTGATAGGCAAAGGCAAGGGCCAAGCTAATAACAGAATAATCGTTATCTAAACATCATGGTTCGACATATTTATTCTCAAACACACAACTAATGCATTAACGGCTACTGTCGAACATGATGCTTGATCTCTTAGAGACAGCTAGAGCAAGGCACTTCTGTGAACAAGCCGCGGCTTGTCACTTGAGTATTCTACACATATTATCGCTCACTCTTCCGTAACTAGGTACGCAAAGCACGCAGAGTAAAGTCATTTGTTCAATGCAAATACATGGAGCAACACTCTAATACACCAGGAATTATCGAGTATTGCTTAATTTTCTTACCATGTCTCGCTCCTTGCCCTTTTTCTTCTTTTTATCCTTCTTTTTCCCAACCATTTTGAACACTCGTCGCGGTGTAAACACTCCTAATGCGCATGCCCAAGGAATGCGAGCGGAAGTATTGGCAGTTTCCCGCCACCTCAAAAGTTATCTGGTTATCCGGTGAGATAGTTCTCGGCTAGACAGCTAGAGCAAGGCGGGCGTACAGTTGGATGGGTAAATCTATGGCACGCTTTGGTTGAAAAAACATAAAAATCGCGGTAGAACACTTCTGATCTATCACCAAAAGGCAAAATGCTAATGCACGATATAACATTACAACAACAGCAAATGCTAGTCATAGGAATAAGCTACAGCCTTACAGGATGATATCCCCAGGCCAGTGTATGAGGGGGAAAAAAAAGAGTGATTTAATTTTGTGAAGATATAAAACCCGTATTATGCCATGTTAATTTCTATTTTGGACAATAACCCCTTTTAATTTTTTAACTGTATGCCTCGACATTGTTATTTTATATCTGAAAAAAGGTCAGATTCATAAGAAAACAATGGCCTGTTCTATCATCGTGCATCTATGTGTTGTATCGCAGATTTGAAATGCCTATCAAGCCCGTATCCAGGGGGTGACGTGGGATATGCGTCACCCCCGCTTGGCTAGTCTGGGTCCACTTTCTGGAAAAAGGTTCTCATTATCAGTTTTACCCATAGACCTGTTGTTGACCAAAAATGCATGGAACAGAATGGGACAGCATCAAGATGCTAAGGGAATATATCTTAAATGCTAGAAATGGTTTTAGATGAAATTTAGGGTATATTTTTCATTTCCAACAGAGCCCGGTTCCATTTTGGAAGTGAAAATAAAAAGCAAAATTTTTTTTTTTAAAAAAGGACCTACCTACCCTTATTTTTGACCTAATCTTTGTTACCTGAACACAATGATTTCCCCCCCTATATCCTCTTCCTTTGTTTTGAATTCTGTTATTGTAAAAGGTCCGCTTTTTGGATATGGTCACACCCCCCCCCTCCCCCCCAGAAATTTCTAGATACGGGCCTGCCTATAATAATTGGTATAAGGGTATGGAATAATTGCTGAGGTAATAATTAACAAAATACTGGTATAGTCCGCACATTTGTCTCTATTTTCTTGCAAAAACAGTCTATGTGATTCTCCAAATGAACATTTGACATTCAACTAATTGTATGTTTTATAATAGAGAAAAGAAATCTAATTCTGATCAAGAGACTAATTTTCTGTGATCTAATATTTTACATAGTAGGGGTTAATCATATTTTCCTCTGTACATTTTAAAATACTAAGGGGACATAGTTCATGCTTGGCAAATCAAATGGTGAACTATAGAAGGTTAATTATCCATTAATGATAGGGTGCGTAAGTCATATTTAATTTTATAGATAATAGCTAGCTCCATTTGCAGTCTCCTCCTCGTCGACTGCAGTCGTCCAATACATAATTATAGTTCCCACATCATGTAAGACGTGAACACTCGTGTGAAAGGATTTTGTTTGTTTATTATCCAATGTATAGTCGTTCTATGACAAGAACTCGATTGACCATGATCAGTCCCAAGGTAAGAGTCCCCTCAAACACATTCAGTCAACGCTCCGCGCTCTAACACAATTTCTATGCCTCAATCCAGAACCAAGACTGCAGGTTAAAGGTCCAACCTTCCCTGGATGTTACTCACACAGCGTTTACAGCTACTCTGGCTGGCTAAGAGCGGAACACATTATTATAAGGTGGTACGTCACACCGTGACTCCTCCCCCATTTCACTACTGTCAAAGTGAAACATGGCTTACACGTGCGCTTCTAAAGCTCACGCCTTGCTGCCCAAACATGGACTTGCCACCCGCGTTAGTACAATGGAGCGATATTCATGGTATCAAAAAATACTTGAAATCATGAATTTAAGTCTGAAAACAACTGAAATAAAATGATTAGAATTATATATGCATAAGTGGTAAGAAGCTGCGCGATACAACAGCAGTTGATGCGCGATACAATACTACCTAAAGTCATATTTTCACATTAAAATATCTCTGAAAAAATATTCATTTCATTACCAGGGAAAAATTACATATTTTCAGAATTTCACGGACTTTCTGATTAGATAAAGGAATAATGTCCCATCAAAGTTATTAATTTCTTGTGATAAGATAGGTAAAGTCATAAATTAACTAAAGTTTAACAGCTGTTTAAGAGCAAAACGATGAGAATTAGGAGTTATGACACATACAGGGTATTCTATATAGTTATTAAATAAAACTAATGGTCCAGCTATCGCAGAAGCTGCTGCAGACAATACTGCACATGTGCATTTTTGAATTTTAACCCACATGCGCGATATAACCCACATTCCCCCTATAGATTATGGATATAACAAAATATTGTAGACC
This sequence comes from Lepidonotus clava, assembly GCA_936440205.1. Taxonomy (NCBI): domain Eukaryota; kingdom Metazoa; phylum Annelida; class Polychaeta; order Phyllodocida; family Polynoidae; genus Lepidonotus; species Lepidonotus clava. Next base: position 29,628,796 of record OW387140.1, read on the forward strand.
TATTACCTATGTATAACTTGACATGGACACACTGTGTCAAAGACAAGTAAATATTTTAGACATTTAGGCCTAAATGCATCTGCGGGAAATTATATAGGACATGTAATTAGTCTAATTTCACGCAGCTACATTAATTTTGCGCACCACAGACATCACTCTGGTAAGCATATATGCAGAGGCTCCAATTAAGTTACCTAGACAAAAATCCAGGAGATATCCCTCTTTAAAGGGGTAAAATGCAGGAGGTTTCTATCCTCAGAAAGAATAGGTCTGATACAAATCCTAGAAAGTATTTCAGGTTCTAATTTTGAATTTAATCTTAATAGGCCTGCATGTGGCTAAAAAGGTTAGATAGAATGTCAAAAGTAAAGTAATTTGTTAAGAAAATTTTACAATATAGTCTTTTGAAATGTACAATTTCATGCATTTTACATGAAATTTCCGGTCTTTTTAAGTCTATAGGTACATGTATAGGGTTTTAATTTACTGTACATGTTAATCGTAGGGCCACCTTTAATGATTATGTCTAGTTAATTGTTCCAGTATGCTAGGTCACAGACAATCTAGTGAAAGGATAGTATTTATTAATCCAAACATGTGATATGTGTCACTGCACTCCCATTGACAATCATCAGTCCAAGAGGTTATAGTCCACTCAAACCAACACAGCCAACACTCCTGGCCTTCCTGCCTGCCAGTCTGCTGACTCCCACAACAGTAACAAGAGTCTATGGCCCTGCTAGATTATCTGAGGTGTAGGCTCTCTGCTTATGCACTATGCACTACACTCTGTTCGCTCCCAGCCCCCTAACACTATCAACTTTCAACTAGTTCTATGACATAGCCTACACTCTCAATCATCTACAAAGAGTTACACTCTTAGCCCTAAGATTGCTTTCTGCGCAAGATGACTAAAGCTAACTAATGGACTGACACCCGGCCCCGTTAGTACATGAGGTAGGATCATCCAACTCCACCCCAAAGTTCAATTAGCATTGGACAAGATCTTCATAAAATTACTTATGATTGTTTTTTTTATTGTAAATTATTCTTTTTCAAATTGTCATAACAAAGGTTTGATCCCTTTTGGAAGCAGTGATTTATTACATACTCTCAAATCACGTACAATGTTTTTTTTCGGATTCTAGTTGGTGGTCAGCACTCCCCACGGTGGGTGCAAAGATGTATAATTATTTTGTCAAAATCCGAGTTGGAAAAAAGTCTTTGACAAAAAAACACCAAGGCTATGAGTTTTCAAAAAAGGTGCTACACCAGGTCTGAAACTCAGGAAGAATGACGGCACACCACATAGGCGGATCCAGAAATTGAAAGAGGAGGGAGGGAGGCCAAAACTTGACTTAACCCGGGAGTGGGGTTGTCAAGGCCTGTCCGCCCCCGCTCCCAGATCCGCCCCTGCACCACTTCTAAATGACAGGAAAACAAACTTGAAGATCCTGTCACATTTCAAAAGGAAAGATCGTAATTTGCCTTTTTATTGGGCTTTTTGATATGCAGTAAAAAGTAGACGGCATTTCTGGCGATGTCAGGATGCGTGATAAACCTCAACAGGAGATCACACTATGGGATTACCTGTAACAATAAACCTTTTTCTTGTACTACTAGAACAGCGCGCCCACGTACTAGGGGGCAGCACCAAATGTGCAACCTGTCACTACTGCCCCCTCGTGAGTGTACAACCAAGCCGATAAATTCTTTTCAAAAGCAGTCATTGGCTATATAGGCATTGAGCAACTTAATTTTGTTCTTGGATAGTTTAATCTAACATGCCATCTAGTAAAAATGTATTTTGGAAGTTTTGCCAAAAATTCAATTGTAAAGCTCTAGTCAGTCGTACAATATATATAGGCATACCACACAGTTAAAGTCGCTATACGGTCAAATTCCAGTGTGAATTATTTCTTTCACATTTTTCGTTTTTGTTTTTGTTTTTTGTATAGGGAAAACTTCCGATAAAAAAGTTTTACAGTTGTCTAATTTGATTTACTCAATAAAGATGCATGCAGTTTTATAAAACGGTGACACTTATATGACCTGGTTTCTGCATGTGTTACATAGGCACACAGCAATCTTACATGATTATATTAGATCATGACTTGTAATCTTTTCATTGCATCTTTGGACAATGATATTCAATAATACATTTAAAATTCTAGATCCTAATGCGGCCGTATACGCCCGAGGGTGTCGGCCATACTCCCAATCCTACTGCAGCCGCCCGGAAAACGGCCACTTTGATAAGTATTTAGCATACAAAGTTGGCAAATACATTGTTGAAAAGCTTATTTAATTTCTTAACTGATTCTACAAACTAGATGTATGTTACTTAAATTAATAGGGATCGCTGATCCTTTTAATTTCATAGATTACAGGGAATATAGGAAATACCGGAGGGAAATCCGTGAAAATCCTGGGGAGGTCCCATTGGCAGATCCAGGGATATCAAGAAAAAAGAGGGGGAGAGGAGGGGAAAGAGAAAAATGCTTTATTGTTTACTTCTCTATAGTCCCTGTCAACCTTCCCCTACATCTGCCAGCCCTCTCTTACACCTGCGAGGTCATTCTCCTAAGATGATAGATATCTAAATATTCTCAGAATGTCCCAGATTTTATAATTGTGAGGTTAATTTTCGAAAAAAATTCCTGCGGATCGCCCCCATATATACCCCCCAATGCAGAGGTGTACTCAAAGGTTAGAAATTAATCTCAACAAGTGATTGATACCTTGCCAATGTATTTGCCAACTTTGTATGCTAAATACTACTTCTAAAACGGTGTCATTTCACATGTTACAGTATACTGCACTAAACTTACTTCAGGTCATACCAAGAACCAGCGAAATAGGCTGTTAACGCCAGCCAGACCATTTGGTTGCTGATTAGTTAAACTGTTTTTAAAGGACCTGTGGGAATCAGCAGATTAGGTCATGACACAATTATTTGGTCCACACTATAGGGTTAGCAACCCTGCCTCCAAACCCCTATGTTGTTCGAAGTTATTTTGTCCATAACAGAAGGCCTATAGGAGAAATGCTCCCTCTGGCTATTTGGTCAGAAAGATCATTGGCGGCTGTTACATATTCTTAATTTTAAGGGGTTAGATATACAATATCCTATTGAATAAAATATCCTATAGAAAAAAAGTAAGACTTCATTATTAAATAAACTTCAGTTGGCTATATTATTAATAAATCCATCTAACATTTGAATGAATACATTTTCAATTAAGAAAATTAGAACAGCTTTTTAATTTTTAGACCCTGATGTTCAAACTGTTATGGTCTTAGGTAATCATGTTAAGGGTCAAAGTCCATTGAAAAACTGTATACATACAGTGTTTAAGTAAGTTTGAGCATAACCGGCGATCATGGGATATACATAAGTTAAGAAAGATGTCATATACAATTTTTTTATAGGTTGCACAACGTGGGCTTTTTGCCCCATAATTATGTTTTTTTTCCCACTTAGAGAATACAGTATTTTTATGTGAGCCTTTTGCCCCCTCCCCCTACATGGGCTTCTTACCCCACATCCCCCCTGGCCGTGCACCCTCTTACCCCACACCCCTGGGCTTTTTACCCCACACATCCTAGGTGTGGGGCAAAAGGCCCACTTTCTTTAAATTTGCTTTTATATTAACCCTTTTCAAAGAAAATCAGTAAATTTTGTGTTATTTGACAAAGAGAAACTATCGGTCAGGTAGGCAAATAGCGGACTAAAAACTAGTTTTTCTGGACCATCCCTACTAATTTTTGAATAACTTTTCATATAATGTAGCTACAATATTGAATAATATATCAATTTAAAGCTAAGAATTTACCTGTTTTAGGGGTGCAACAGATGATAAGCTTAAATGGAATGTTTTCCTTCTATAGAACTAAATGGAACGTACAATTTTATAAAAAGTTGCTGAAAAAGTTGGACATTCAATGTTAAGAGCTACAGAAATATTTCTTAATTATTCCAATTGTTATAAAACATTAATTTTTTTAAAAGGATATGTCACAAGGATTATTTTGAGATGTTATATGCTATTATAATCAGGATCAATCAAAAGTTATTCAGTTTTGAATATTAATATAAAAGTTCCGAAAACCACCTTTTTTGCCCATTTGCCAGCCATATTTTAACCACAGATTTACACTCCAAAATGCAAATGTGGTTTTGTTGTTCTCTATACATACAGATAGGTTATATTTTGTGTACTATTATGAATATCAGTGAAACAATATCTATGGTAAAACTTATTGAAAGTATTAGTGTCTGAGGCTCTCATCACAGTGCCAGTCTCAATTTAATGTGAATTTTTCAGATTTTCTTTCAAAATTGTTCAAAATTATCTATTTATGAAGGTTGGCCGACAAGATATTGCCTGTAGAAATATCAAATACTATTCTTAGTTTAATTTCATGTATTGTGTTATATATAAAACTTAATGAATTAAAGAATAAGTCCAAATAAGGGTCAAAAATTGTTATTTTTGGGCAGAATGAGGCTAAAAATGCTCATACAAAATGTAATTGCGGTCTTCTTTTGAGCATGGAATACTTGTATGTAAATCTTTTTCAGTTTTTTTTAAAGAAATTGTTATTCTAGCATATCTTCTGAGTGAATTTGATGTGTTATGGAACCTATTTATCGATTGATTTAGAAAAAAGAAACCACAAAATAGGTAACCACCCAAGTCCCCTAATTGCCCGCCTGACCTAATTTCTTTTCGTTTTTGATCCCCCATGCAGTTTATAACAGAAATAGGGGAATGCTTAAGGTGGGCACCTCGCCCCAGCCAGTGGCTGATTTAGAGGGGGGGGGGGGGGGGAGGCACACGCCCCCTCCTTTTCTTTGGTGCCAAATTTAGCTTTTTTGATATAAAATTCTGAAAAATTGGGGGTGCGCCCCCTCTTTCTATTAGCGCGCCTCCACCTTTTCAGAAAGCTTAATCCGCCACTGCCACCTAAACCCTACACCAATTTGGTGCCGGCAGGTGGCCCAAACCTATTGTTGAACTGATTTCTAAGGCTTCCGATTGTATCAATCATGACTTACTTCTTTGAAATTGTCTAATATGGGTTTCCTTTAGTTGTTGATATCTAGGTTTGACTTAAGCTACTTATTCTGATATGGTATATTTATACAAATATTTAACTAGGGCCTATTTGCGAGTTTTGATAGATTCTATACTAACATCTAACCTTAAATAAAATTAAAAGAACAGCTATTAATTGCCCTTTCAGCCTTTTACAAATTAGGAGAAATGTTGCAAAATTTCCTGCAAATCATATAAATAGATCATTTTACAGCGATTTATAAATAAGCATTCGTATACTTCATTTCATTAACATTGCTCTATGATACTGATTTACTATTCAGGGCACCAACAACATGGGGAAAACAGGGAAAATGGCAAAAAGAATTCCCTTACAGGGAAAACAAATGCAGGGAATTTGCACATTTTGCAGAAACACAGGGAAAACACAGGGAATTTGCACATTTTGCAAAAACACAGGGAATTTCATTTGGCCAGGTTATGAAATTCCTCATTCTCAAGATCTTAAGGATTTGACTTTTTGTTGTGGGGTTGTCAATTTTTTTTCTTCATGCAGAGGCTTTTAGATTTGAACAACTTGCTGGATATGACACAGGGGAAAATTGCCGTAGGACAGGGAAATCTCGGGGAAAACACAGGGAATTGGAAAATGGAATTTGCGTTGGTACCCTGACTATTCCTTCTGCTGTTGAAAGACCTGGGGATTCATCTGAATGTTGATGAACAAAACAGATTCTTTTAAAAGATACAAATTAATGCATACTAAAAAAAGATACATCTATAGATAATCTGTGCCATTAACAAATAGTATATACAGGCATGGGGTATATACATTCTTTGTCGCGATTTTAGTTCTAATGTCAGGACGGCCGTGGGTTTGTCTACATCCAACAGATCGAATCACATATTATATATAGAAATAGACATGAAGACAGTCAAAATGTGCACGTAGATGGCCGTCGGCCTAACCCCTGAGCCTCCCCGACCGACGAACCCTCGCCCTGGAGGGTGGCCCAGGCCCCTCTCCGGGGTCCAGCGCCAGGTCTGCGCCAGGCTATCCCAGGCTGCTCACTGTGTCCAGCTTCATGACAAGTACTTAGATAGTCAAATAAATATAAAGGTGAGTATTCAGTGACAGTCTGGCTCCTGCAGGTCGTGGCTCGGCAACGATCGGGTTTCCCGATGACCGCCGATGGTCAGCGAAGTTTGAAGTCAGCGACGGTGGCACCAGGCGCGTCCGGTGCCGTCCTTGAAGGAGATTTAAAAAAAAAAAAAAAAAAAAAACTATTTCATTGTATAATTGTAATTAAAAATGTAATTTTGACATGTAAAAATTTCCGCATAGATGTGTTTAGACTTAATCTTCCGATGTATTTCAAAAAAAGATAACTATAGATTTTGGTGCGTGTAATGCATAGTAATTGCTGATTATCAAGTTGATATTGGTTTTCTTTTCTCTTTGGTCAGTGTAAATTAATTCATGCAATTAATATAGGTGGGTTTCTTAGAAATGATGTCATGAAATGCATAGTCTCAGTCAGAAGGACCTCCCACAAGTGGACAATCTGGGACGCGTTTTATCCGTCATATAGAACAAGAAACTGTCTAAAAGGTCAGTTTAAATCAATCGGGTGGTATCTGTGTCTTATCCCAGCCGTCAGGGCCGACTATAGACCATAGCTAATGAGTATACACACCTAGTAACAGGCGCCCATACACAGAAAAGGCCTCCGTGTGAATGTGTGGAGAGTGTATATTGGTAAGGATGGGTACAGACATCTCTTATCCCTCCAGGGTTCCTCCTGCCATGAGGGGGGTGGGACTGTCAGGAGGACTGGGTAGCCTCCCCCATTGACGTTTATATTCACCTTACATTGTCCCTCTGTCATCGAGACCCTCCCCCATCCTCATACACCCCCCTCCCCGTGCCCCAGCCGGCCCCGGCGGTGGCCGCCCGTCCCCTGGCCGGTCAAGTGGCTGTGGCGGCGGCTGTGGTTTGGGGGGTGGGCCGGGGCAGATCCTCCAGGGCCCCGGGCCCGTACCAGCCTCGGGTCGCCCCCGCCCGTCGCCCCTACCGCCGCTCCTGGGTCCGTTCCCACGGCTAGTCGCTCGTCGCCCGCAAGGAACTATGGGTCAAAGACAAGGCCTACTGTCTAATATTCCATATCGTTGTGTTAGGACATGTGCGTTGTGAATAATTATTATAAATCACAATCGTCGCTTATGAAAAAGAAAGTTTAGAAGTATTCGAGTTGGCCAGATAACGTTACAATAAAAATGTCAGTAATAGGACTGGCACTAAAATATTAGGACACTAAGAAGAGTCAGGGCAGAGAGGTATGGTTGTAAAAGACGAAAGCCCCAAATGGAAGTCAAAAATGGAAGTCTACCATAATTATGTTTAGGTTATTCTTGCGCTGCATGGATCGCCGCTAGAGTGCAATGTTTCAATTACAATTTAGCCGTACATTTTATTTGTACCTTTTTATTGGGAAGGGATATGACGCGCGATGTAAAGATAATCCGACATTGCTTTACGTGCATATTGAATGAGGACCTATACCATACCCTTTTGTTTGTAAGAATTATATACATGCAATTATAACACTTTTAATTTTACTTTACACACACTCGACGTTTACCTTGTGTTTCGTGGTGCACAAGATGCATTGTTTTTGTTTTTGTTTGGTCCACAATTACTTCCAAACACAGGCTTACCCATGAACTTCTCGGGCAGACGACCTGGCAGACGACTTTTGACCACAGCCGGGGCCCTAATGCTATATAGTGATAAGTGAAATGTCCTCGGGTTATGTCCCCGTGGACGCGACGCGCCAACGCGTCATCAACATACCAACACAAAGTCATGAGTGTGTCCACCAAATTGGATTAAACAGTCAGCCTTCTCAATCTTTGGCGTCCATTTCATGAAATGCGCACAGAAGCTATGGGCGGATTAACATATTATGACAATGGAGTTTGCGATATCATGATTATAACAACATCAACAATGACGCTAAAATGCCAACACCATGCATACATGTTAAATTGAAAGGTGTGTGTATTTTGAAATACCTTGTTGAATATATTCACGTGTGGTCGTCGGGTATCCTTGACGGGTTACAGACCAAACGGCGTTTTGATGTCCATTTCATGAAATTAGAAATATATTATATAATAGCAGTTTCATAACCAGTATGAGGGGCGCAGTAGTAGACCAGGAAAGGTCATGAAAAGGGGTCGTTAAAAGCGATTATCTATATCATTTTGAACACAAAATTTGACGGGGCAGAGGGATAGTATAGCCTTCGTCGTCATTAGAAACTAGTGAAGGGCCTTATAGCAATGAGGGAGCCAGAATCAAGGAAGGCCGTTTTATAAGCATATTGTGATGAGGAAACTACCCGGAAATTATCATGCATGTCCATGCTTCAGGTTCTGCCTCCTTTATAGACTCCTCTATTTGCATAAGCTGTATACAATTAAAGACAATGTATACTTAGAGCGCGCAATGACCTCTAGATATAGGAGACTTTCATGTCTGACGACACGCACAGTCAGAGCGCGGAACTTATCGCCATCCAGACTTGTAAAGAGAAGTGCAAACAGAAACACATTCCCACGACATACGGTCTTTAAGAAAGCATCCATGGGTGATCTTAACCAATGATGAATCTTCTCTAGGCAGGAAAAAGTAAACTTAAAAAAAAGAATATGCACCCAATTGACCGACGCTTGAATCCTAACAAAAACTGGAAAGAAAAAGATAAAACATGAAAATACCCATTTGAATTTCTATGGGATAACCACTGAATGAGACATGGAGTTTGGTATGCAATCTTCGGGCAGATCTTGGATAGCATTTTGTTGGAGGCGCTGATCTAGATTGCAGATATCTGCGCTTGGAGAGCGTTGCTTGGGGGCGTCCTTTGACATGGAGCAGAACTGGCCGTACATTTGTCGTCTGGCGACTACGTCACCGCCAGCAGACGACAGGTCCGACAAGAAACGCCTGTAGTTCGCTGCCAGCCCACCAGATGGCCGCGATGAAAAATTACATTTTGATGGTCTTCCCACGAGCCTCAAGAGACACCATAAATCACCGGACGAGATGGATAATTGTCGTCTGCGACACCAAAGGCTTGCCTGGATCTCTTGTACACTAAAAAACTATGGGAGAATTATCACATTCTGATAAGGAAGTGAATGTCCTTTAAACATTTGTTCTTTGTTCTTCATGTTATCAGGGACAAATCCCTTTGAGCATTTGCTTCAAAGCAACTAAAACAAGCGATGTTGAGAATCAGAGGTTTCCCTACTAGACGAGGGGAAGTCCTTTAAAGGGAGCCAAAACCAATAAATTCAGTGAAATTTTCTGAACTCAATTAATCATGGAAAATCCATTCCTTGAGCCTATTCCTGGCCTATGTTAAAATCTAAACCATGAAATATGGTAAAAAGTCATAAAAAACATGTCTTTCTTGCTCAAATCAATTAATGTGGATATGCAAAAATAGGGTTTGTTTACAAACAAATGCAAATATTACGATCTCTTGTGGCATTCTACTTCAGTTTGAGTTAGTTTTCATAGCTAATACTTTACCACTGACCTTAAATGAACTCATCTAACATATTTCTATACTTATCTCAGTTTTGAAAATGTTGTCAATTATATTGGTTTTGGCTCCCTTTAAATAGTGGATGCAAGGGTTATCTTCAAGTTGTAAAACAAATCTGTTCTATATTATACATGGACGCCTCGTAGACCGTTGTCATTATAACGATACAAATGTTTCTTGTCGCTCTTAGACTTATATTCATGGAATTTTGAGTCATTACTAACGACCTAATTTTCAACAGTGTCAATCTTATAACGAAAATCCTTTTTCAATCTAATAGGCCTATATAGGATGATCGCTTGTGGGCAGGAAGCATTTTCTATAGGCCTATAGACGTGCTAAATTCAAATGCGCCAGACGGCCCATATGGCCAAAGATAGGGTGCATGAAAAATAATCGTAAAATTTCAATGTACATGTTCTTATCGTTACAATGAATTATATTAATAAAGCTTGGAGTGATCAACATCTCTCTACGATTTTGCAATTTTCTTCAGGATCTATCATTACAAGTACCTACGTCTTAACGATATATACGCCTAGACTAAGCAATTTCCATAATTCCACATGCACGTGAGTAACTCACGTGTAGCGAATTTCAACCCTTTGAAGGCTGCTTCAAGTCTAACACAACCCAAGAAATTCGAGGTACAAGCCAGCCCGGTGCCAAACTGTGACGATTTTTCTTTGAGACAAGCAAATCAACAAATAAGAAAGAATACTAGATATCCAACTCACCAATATGAGCGAGTCTTATAACATACAGTTGATAACGTAATACGTAAGACACCAGGAGTCCAACATTGGATAGTGCATCCAGGGAGAAAAGAAAGTAAAAAGAAAGTGTCAGTTATAGGTATGCCTTGCTGGCGCGGTAAACAAGTGGCTCCATGACAATGAGAAGAATACGTAGTATCTCAGAGGGGAAGAACTGAGTTTGAAACTGTAACATAACACAGGTGATACAAAAAAACCCACAATGTTTTCATCTAGATACAAATGCACTATAAACAGATAAGTGCAAATAAAGTTAATTCGACATAGTCCTGAGGAGAAACAGGTGACAAGCAGCCTATGATTGTGACTTTTGATTGCCATAGAAATGTGTTTTTATACAAATGCATAGTAAAGCCTGATTTCCACTGAATGAATGTATGGCAATTGTTGAAGACTAAAAAAGACAAAAAAATATTATTATTGTTTTAAAATCGTTGGTCTATCCAAATACTATAACATTTACAAGGTAATTATTCATTTAAGTGTTTTCGCAGAGCAATTTCTATCTTGTTTGATAGATCTTTAAATGCAGCAAGAGAACATAAGGAAATTTGATTCTCCTGTTTTCACACATTGCTATTTGGCTACGTGTATGGCTATAGGTATCAAAATACGTATATATCCTGAATGTTTTTGACATGTATATAATTATGTCAAGTATTACGTTCAACTATGATTTTGGCAACAATTCATCTGTCTATTGGACTTTTCCTCAAATATTGACTACGATACCACGATTTCGGTATCCGTAACTCTGAATGTATCTTGTTCAAAACTATACCACTGTAGGTTATTGGAGATTCATGTCCTAACGCTTTATTTTGTAGATATCATACTCAAGCAGGCAATATTGATATATACACAGTATCGTATTTGGTTACTGAATGCAGTAAAATTTTTCAACATCTTGTGATTAATCTTTTTTATATATGAAGTCCAGATGAAGTTGTTATGCAGGTCTTCTTTTTCTTCAGAAATGTCTAGACACTCACATTGTGAAAAAAATTGCGATTCATCCATGGACCCACCTAAATAATGTACGACTAGCGTTTACTTGATGTTCACTGTATTCCATGTTTGTTCAGCTAGAGGTTTGATTATCAAGGGGTGGGGGATCTAACCGTGTTAATTTCTATAGTGATAATTGATGCACTTGCGCTAAATTTAAAGATCCCCCTAGCGGTGAGCGCATGAAGCTTTCACCAGGGGTGGTCTCTCCCCCTAGCGGCTTTTCGGGAAAGCTGGGACGGTGACGGCAAGCCCTAACAGCCCACTTGAAATTGAAATGGTTGCATGTCATCGCTGGAGCCATTTGCACCCAGGCCTGTGATTGTTTACCGGGCGTTTTGTGGGAGCCTCCAGCAGCTACCGATGAGCACCTCACACCGACTCGGCGAGCTGCTCAGAGCTGCTCGGGGTGGGTGGGCTCCCCCTATTTATGGGGAGTTGTAGCGTAGGGGCCACTCGGTAAGAAATGGGTAGTAACCAGAGGTAGAAAATACAACGCAATTTGAAGAGGTTAAGATGTTTGACATATGTGCCTTAAATACACTGGTGAAAATAACCTAACTTACTTTGCAGACCTATTCTAATGAGCAATAGGGACAACTTTTCAGTGATACAGCTCCTTTAAGGTTTTGAAAGGTATACCAAACTCAGGGACGGGTCTAGAAAATTTACAATGATATTAGCAAATGAGAGCCCTGTTCCCTAATTCTGTCGAAGAAACTTAATCAGGGCCGGCTTCGAATGTTGATGATTTGTATCATCTACATCCAATAAAATGTTGACCTAAAGCCAAATTTGTTAGGGGATATTTTAGAGTTAGAAGACCTATTCGCTAGTCAAAAAGAGCATTCTGGACCCAATTCTGGAAGACATTAAATTTTTATCACACAAAATGATTATGCTATCTGAGGTTACAATTCTTCTTTGCACAAAAAGAAATATTGGGGTATTGACCGAGGGGAGTAAGTATACCCTTTCAATGAACAAACTATACAGTGCCCCCGCCCCCTTCACAAAGTTGGCTCCTCTGCCACAGTGTGATAGCCATGGGGCACTCTCAATACCTTCCCGGCCGCCGCATGTCGCTATCACCCTAGCCTGTCCTTCTAGACATCAGGTGGATTTACCAAGGCTTTTAAGCAGATTGAGTCGGCTTCAGAAGTCCTTTTATGGTGACCTCGGCTCACGGCCTACTCTGTCAGCAAAAGCCTGTCCTAAACGGAAGCGTGCCTAAAGTGTTGGTTTGAAACTGTCCAGAGTGACTTGCAAGTTACAGGCAAGACCCCACTGGCAATCAATTTTCCAAAGGCGGCATGGACATCTCCTAAAACATTTAACTGGAATGGTGTAAAGAAAAGAATTATTCAATTACAATAGGTTGCACATCATGTGTACATGTCCAACTTATGATATTAACCCGATGCTGAAAATATGCCGCCTATGAGCTCGTTCCTTTCCAAAGTGATAGCTTTTATCACTATATCAGACTTGACTAATCTGTATATTTCTGTACATTGGAGCAGGACTGAATCTCAACATTGTTACTAACTACATTCAGATTCAAATGTGGCGTGGATTATGGAGGGGAATGCACACCCACTGCCCTATTCTAACCCAAATATTAAAAATGTGTAGGGAGATTGCTGAGCCATGAAGGCTCGAGCAAAATTTTGTGATAGCCCTTTCGAAAATTTCCTGGTAGATCCACCGGCAGATCCACCCCTAGTCATCCCTGCAGCTGTGAGTATTTGTGAGCAATTAGTTCATATGGCGAGCCACTCGGGAGCTGAACGTCCACTTGTCCGTGGCGACCCCTTCCCCCGGGGGGCACGCCCTGAAATCCAAAGGGCTCTTACCCCTTCCCCCCCCCCCCTCCCCAGTCCCCCAGCCCCCACATCACCCGGGGGGTTTACGTGTGCGTTCACACGGGACGCTGCACTGCACGTGCTCCTCCAGGGCGTCGAGCTGCTCGCACGAGCAACTCAGTAAGGATGTCATCATGCTCCGGAGCTTAATTTTTTAAATGTAGGTATTGTGTTTATCGCTCTTATTTATTCATAATACATTTTGTTTTTTTAGTCAGATTAATTAATTTCATAGGCCTAATCGAAACTAATTCACGGCCTAAATCTTAGATTGAATAAGGTGTCCTTAAAGATCAGTGACATTGCTGCTGACCAATGATGGAAAAGGGACCTATAGAAGTAGTCTTTCATCCAAGAATATGATATTTTAAAGTATTTACCATCCACCTAAGAAAACTGCTAACGGTAGTACTCTCATCGACAATTTTAATGAAATAATTCAATGGCGTCTCTCGTTCCAGACGCCCCAAAAAGTACGTCACCCATGGCAAACTATTGGAGCAACAAACTATACATTTACATAATACCATATTTGATTATTCAAATAAATCCTCTCTGTACCATCTCTCTGAACACTGGCTAAAGGTAGCCGCGCCTCCTGCACCTCCAACAAACAAGGTCACCTAGTGCTGCGGTGAGCAGGAGTCATCAAACCTGAGCACGGCCACCGAGCAGCTCGGCCCCGCGGGACGCTGGCGACCCCTGCCGGATATTAGTGGTATTAGGTGAGCGCTGAGCAATACAAATAAACTCGCGTGGGTCCACAGGGGGGAAGGCTCGCCAAACGGCCCGACACAGGAGGATACAGAGACGCACGAGGGACGCAAGGAAATTCAATTAAAACCCACCTGATGAGGGGATGATGGCGCTGCCCTGGATGGGCATTTAAATGACTATCAAGTCTAACGGGGTTAATGGCTTTGGGGTTTTATACAACCGAAGAGAATACAATGTGGTGTTTTTTTTTCCAGAATCATATCAGGAGGACTTTTTGTAAATGAATGTTTTTGTATGTTTTATCATCCATTCCGAACCCAAAATTTTAAACTGCCGACTGGATTAATGATACTTTAAGCAATTGAAGAAAATTTAATCCCATAATGTTGAACCATCACTGAAAACACAGAGTTGTCAAAAGTGGTGCCAAAAACGACAACCCAAGGCTGTCACAGGCTGTGTATGTGTCTGTTAGACAAAAAATCTTATTTATGAATAGTTTCATGTTGTAGATATCATAGTCATTATAATGGCTTCCTATTATGTTATTACTAGTTATTTGGTATGGCCATAACACATAGGAGACCTATGAGTTGTACGGTTCTGACACCATTCACTTACAGCACTGGGTTGATATAGACAGAGGCCATGACAACCTTGGGCTGTCACTTTAGGCACCATTCACTTACAACCCTAGGGTAGTCAGGCAGGACTTTTGACTTCTCATTTTCTTCTGTGACAACCCAATGACAACCCGATCTTCTTATTTGCTTCTCTGACGACCTTTTCGGCCCAAAGTAGTCGGGAGAAAATGACTACCTTTGGGTTGTCATCCAGCCTCAAAATTCACAATGACAACCCTCTGACCACCACAAAATTGTCACAGGATTGTCACAAGGTGGTCACATAGCATTGATGGCCTGAAATGAGCCCTGTGATGACCCAAAAGTCACCTATGAGAGCCCAAAAGTCACCTATGACAACCCTTTGACAACCTAAAAGTGGCTCTCTGACGACTTTGTGTTTTCAGTGATGGTCACCTGGTAACTTTCACAAGGTTATATTACTGATTCACATCTGCTTACCTATCTTTATTCCATCCAGGGGTAGCAAGGATACTATGCTTTTATCTTAAACTGTGTTCTACTTCAAGATGTATTTATTAACATGCACTGTAGTAGTATGTAGGAAGTTCGTGAATTTGAAAAACGAGTACTGAACGCTGTGACCCAGGTGTTCCGGGTTCACTCCTTGATAGAGTACATACAGCGGGGGCAGTTTTAATGGCGCCCATAAACCTGAGTGGTTGACGTTTTAGAGAAAGAAGTGGAGTGTTGAGCAGCTCCCATTTTCACCGACAAAATATGATAGAATGATATATTCATCGAGGGCTGCTAGCGTTCTGCTGAAAACCACAATAGATTGAGGTAAGTCCATAAAACGTACAACGTCAAGATACATGTATTATACACTTTTTAGTCTGCCGGGAATGATACTAATTCTTTACCAATTTTCACCTCCATGCGAAATCATTTTTAGGTATCTGTAATCTTATTACGACTCTTGCAGAAAGCGATCATGTGATAGTAAACCGCCGCGGAGGTGGCGTTTATGGTATATAACCTCCGAGGCGTCAGCCGAGGAGGTTATATACCATAAACGCCACCTCCAAGGTGGTTTATGAGCTTATACTACGTCCCCTAACTATGAAATATATGTTTTGTAACTAGTGGCTTAACCAAATATAATTTGTATGAATATTTCTATATAGCATATATTTCACTCTATATGTATAGATATATATGACACACACCAAATGTGTAGAACATTTGGTGCAAAAGTATGACAGAATGCAGCAACCAGTCACTGTGGGTAAGTGGTTAGCCTGCTGGCTTTTCATGCAAGAGGTCCTGGGTTCGTAACTTGACCAATTCTAAGGTTTAACTATTTTAAGTATTTGTTTTAAAATGCTGTTTAATTAACATTTTTATTTTCTATTCTACAAAAGAAAATTGAGAAACATTGATTTAAATTTGCTTTTGTTTTTGTTTTTTGTTTTTGTTTTTTTAAGATATATGCCTACATAACATACGTTTGATATGCATTGTCCTCCCACCAGCTGCCTCAATAGGGTAGTGGCTATGGTCTTGGATTGCAAATGAGAAGGTCTATGGTTCGAATCTCAAAGAGTATCACTTTTCAAAAATTTGAAAATGGACACAGGGGTGATATTGTTGTGGATGTTTCTGAAATTACATATAGAAGTCTATCACATAACCTCCGGAGGTTTACTACAAAACCTGCGGAGGTTTACTAGATAACCTCCGGAGGTTTAGCACATAACCTCCGGAGGTTATCCCCATAAACCTCCGCTGTAGGTATACTGAGGAGCATGCAGTAGATTACGCCCAGAAACCTACAACAACAACAATAGACACATGGGCCGGGAGGAGTATAAGGTTAATTAATCAGGTGAACGGATGACCACAGGACAAATCCAGATCAGTGGTCCACAGATCATATAATACGGAATACACTGATTCTACGTTGATGCCATTTGGGTTCATATGTGATACGTGGTTTGTGAGTAAGAATGTATGCACAGAGTATTCAGGAAGGGCGGGCCTTTACATGTTCTGTGACGCGCGCGTAGAGTCGTATAAGGATCGAGATGGCGGGGAGTGGCGCGGACCTAACCCAGGCCAGGGGCGGGCAGCAGGCCGGTGGATTGGCGTGTCATCGCCCCACACTTAGCGACAGGAAATGTCTCCGGAGCCCGCTGAAAACACCACCAAGCCATGCACAGTATCATAGCTACTTTTTCTACCACCCGACCCGCCCGACCCACCCTCCTTACGTACCCCTGTATAAGCCTGTTCATCTTTCTGTCTTCCTCTTTAGGACAATGATACCAAACCTTAGATAATCATTCCAGACTGTACTGGGCGTGCACCCTCCCGCTTTCATATCAATTTTTGCAAATTTATAAGTAAAATTGGTCCCAGCGGAGAGGTACATGAGGGCCTCCCATTAGAAAAGTCTGGAACCGCCATTTTTCCTCCTGCCTCTTTTGGGTTTCTCCTGATTTTTTAACATCAAATTTATATTCTTTACTTTGGGTTAGGTCAAAGGGGGTTGGGTTTAGCTACAGCGTGTATTTAATTGATCCTGACACACGGCATGCATAGAATTCATCGATGTGATGGTATCCAGAGCGGGTTTATAGGAAAGGTCCAATAAGGGTGGTATATGAGAACCCAAGGTTAACCACAAACGACAGGGACATTCAACTACCAAGCATCTTAGGTCATCTTCGCACTAGTTAAACAATGACAACCGTGGATTTAATCTGTCAACTCGTAATGAGTTAGAATCTTTTAGTGGTCTAATCAGTAGAGCATTCCTTTTGTATTAGGATGCATTAGACGTCGCATATCTTCCTATAAAAACTTTATCTTTCATTAATTAGACTATCGGTAAAGAGTGTTACTTATTGGCATCCTCGAGGTACACGTTGTCCCATCTATAATTATGCTATTGCAACTTCTATTCACACAGGGTTCAAGGCAGGTTTTGAAAACGGGGAAGAGGTTGTTTCCAATCTTGGGGAACGGTGTGGGTTTTATTTGCTTCACATTTCCTTGTAAAAAGATCAACAAAGTTCCTAGAAAAGTTAGTGGGGTGACCCCTCAGACAAACCCCTTCCATTATCCTTGACATTTCTAATATTTTCATGGCATGCCTTTGTCGTGATCAGTAATACTCCTAATGGGTAAACTGAAGGTCTGCGTTTCGATTTAATAAACAAACCATAATTATTCTTACATACATTTTGGTGCAATGAGTACTAGCTACCCTAACTATATTCCAATGCTATCTGCTAAGTAGATAGAGTCGCTAATAGCTAATCAACTTTGAACTATCTTTGGATTGAATCCTCACCTTGGTGTTTGTTGATTTCCCCTTCTTATCTTAGTCCGCAAATAAACCCAGGGCAGTTACTTGCAATCAGTAATATCTGAGCACGCGTTGTGTCACAATGTAACAAAAAGGTTACACTCATTCTAACGGGAGGTATCTGCCGGGGGTTTGGCTGATGAAAGTGAGGCGACTTTGATGCGGCAAACTCCCGCCGGGAGGCGCGGCACCATCACCTGGGCCTCGTTGGCTGTGCCAACAAACTAACCTCTCCCTGTTGTCCGACGGTAATGACCCAGCCAAAAGTCGTCTGCTACTTGATGACGTGTGATGACCAATGACGTCATCATCGGCATGTGGAAGCGTTCAAGCGGGGATCTTGTGGGTGGCCAAGGCGCAGTTAATTACCATAATTAAGGATCGTCCAGTAGGGTAGCCTTCGTTTCTATGGAAACAGAATCACGTGGTTATGGCTTGCCTTGGTCCTCAGGGAGAAAACATTGATTGGAGATTATGGCTACTGAGAGAAAACAGGGCTTGTAATGGGTGAAAAGCTGATAAGGGAGAAGGTGTAAATTGGGTGAAAATGAATTAATGATTAGTGTTTCATATAAATAGTTGCTAGTAAAGTGTTTTCATATAGATAACATATCAACCTTTTTTCAAACTGGAAAAAAAGGTATAACCGATGCCTAATTGTCCAATTTTAAAGAAAGATAAGAATATTTCTTCTATTTTCAGACAAGACACTCAGTCGCTGGTGACAAACATTAGGGCATATAGATATGGTATAGATAGAAATAGGTATGTCACCTAAAATGAGGTGTGCCAATTGTGTAGTGTAGAATGGGTTGAAATGTGAGCTGGCACAAAAAGCATCATATTGTTTCGTGAGTTATCATATAGAGTTGCACGACAAATTATTCGGCCTTGACAAAGATGACATGTGTAGAATACCAGACGGCCTCGGGGTGATGTTAAAACAAACAAACCCGAAGCGACGTGTAAATCAATTGACGGGGAATATTTACGAGAGAATGAAGAGGTTAGGGGAAGAATGGGGTTGACGCGGTGTATACGGGAGAGTTTTGTCAGAACAGAAGGAATCAAAGGATGTAGTGACGGTTATTTCGGACGTGACTTGATTTAGCTGCTGTTGACGGTGACACAGGGGTTGAGGAGATAGCTCAGATCTGGAGGAGCAGCTCGGAAAGCTCTTTATGTCGCTCCACACATAGACTAAGAGCAGCTCAGGGCTCCCTCATCTCCAATCGCTGACACCTCTGTTTATACCTCCCATTATAAACTCACTAACCCTCCTGACACCAACCTCATCCCCTCACCTCCCCACCTCCCCACCTCCCTCCATTCCATCCAGTTCCCGACCCCTCATTCTTTCCCACAAGTCCCTTTTTTCGGCCTCCTTTTTACCTCTTTGGTTTGTCCTTGCTGGATAAAGATTTAGACTAATATCAATGGACGCATCATAAATTGTTTAAACAACAAAGCGGACCCGGCGGCGGCCGGGGAGGGGCCGGGGCAGCATACCGGGTCCCCCCGGGAGGAGTCTCCGGGCGTCTCCAGCCCCACCGCCGGCCCTGGAGGAAAGCGAACACTTGACCGCAGTGTCGGGCCCCGGCCCCGTCCTCCCCACCCCTCTCCGCTTTGTGTATACGCCGGCCGAGCACCGCCCGGCCTAATAATTATATACATCCACATTTTATACATGTGTGATTTGCGATGAAGTAAACGAAGCAAAACAAGCCGTGATAATGACAAACAAAACGCGCGCAAGCCGTTGTCAATATTTGCGACTGGGCATAAACTTGGCGTATACTTTAGACAAATCGGCATCCAGTTGAGTGCCTTTAAAGACAGCTCTCTTTCCGGGCCCACCTCACAACCTGCCTGGATGGCAAGGGAATAAAACCGTATTGTCTCTTCGAAAAGGGGATTTTACCATTTCGTGTCGACAGAATTTCAAGATTGAAGAGGGGCGCTGCCATAGGAGGTAAATTTGCTATTTTGCTATCTGAAATGTGTTAGGTTTCCCGAACGTTTCTTGAAGTGTTAGGAACCAGGGGTTAGGAATAGCTTACTGAAGCGTTGCCCTTCCCTTGTTACTTATTTGGACTGTCATTTGTTAGTTACTTAGTATCCTTTATGTGCTTAGAGTTCGTTATCAAAGTAATTTAATCGGTTATGACGTAGCATCTATCATTGTGTACCTACCTGGGAGGGTAGGCTATATCAATGAATGAAAACAGTTTCAACTAGATATCACAATGTTAGCATATGGTAACAAATCCATTTTCTCAAACTGAAAATGCAAAATAAGTAACAGTTTTCTGCTGCTATTGGAAAAGGGCGGCAGTTTTAGCGACAGTTTTATACTTATTGAAACAAAAAGGGATAGTACAGAAATAATTATACCGTGTCTATGCCGCGCTGAGTACTCGTGCAGCAACTCATAAAGGGACGTTATCGCTTCACTCTGTCTCCTGCCCCAGTTGAACGCGTAGCTCAATTTAAATTGTCTCTGACAAGCCAGAGATTTATCATAACAGTATCCATAATTATATAGGGCAGGGTATTATATCCTATTATGTAATTGGCCTCGGCAAGCCTCATAACAGAAAAAATAAGGGAGCAACCTGGCTCCCAGTTGGACATTATCAAAAGTGATCAATTCAGTGGCGGATCCAGGGGGGGGGGGGCGTCCCCTCCCTTTTCCCGGAAAATTCTGCGGTTTTTTTAGTGTAAAACTCGACGGAAATGCAATTAAGGAAAAAAATTCCAATAGCGCCCCCCCCCCCCTCCCCCCCTTTTCAAAAGCCTGGATCTGCCAATGAATTCATAACCCGGGATCACTGCGCTGGGGTCACTATAACCACTGACAACTCGGTTCCTTCCACGTTATAAGGCGCTCTTTGTTGCAGGTCATAAGCGCTCTTCGTAACATCATGGAGGATAAAATTACCCTCAATGGTAACAGCGATTAAAGAATGTCCTTGCACAGTCCGGCAATCCTAACCATTCTGTATAAGCATAAAATTCAACAATATAAAGAATGTAATTATATAATGTGCTGGGTCTTTTTGACCGGCGTGGGGGTGGGAAATACGCTGCCTTCTGGATGTCTTTTACCTATTGAATTAAAACTTCCGAATTTCTTATACGATTTGAATATTCAATAGATAAACATGTATTCATTGTGATTCATTATGCACAATAAAATGTGCTACTTTCTCATCCAGCAAATAACAACTAAAGCCCTACTCATGCGGTATAGCAGGGGGCGATGTGCATTGTGAAATGTGAGTCCGATCTACGCAGGAGGTTTATATCCATGCAGTTCTGTGGGGGTGTGTAAGACGAACGATGAGTCAGGATTATAGGATATGTCGATACAGGACGCCGGGGATCGTGGGAAAAATTACACCGGCGGTCGGCGGTACAGGTGGAAAAGATAGGGGAGGACGGGGGCGAAAAGATAATAAATGGAAGTATAGGCCTGAAGGATACATTCACATCTGTCGGGGGAAGCATCATTGTAATCTGACATCAGCATTGCTGCAAATACATGGAGTGCAGAGGTGAGGAAGGGACGAACCGTCGTTACTTCTATACGTGTTTTACTGAAAATTGATGTAGGATCCATATAGATCAAAGGGTAAGGACTGTGGTTATTCACAAAAAAACATTATTAAATCAAAATAATTATGACTTGCAGCATCCTGAATGCAATGACGATACAGAAAACACAACTGCTGGGATCCAACCTACCTGGCCCTGTAAATTCATTATTCATATTTGAAAATCATTCCTATAAACAGAAGTCACATGGTAATAGTTTAGAAAATGTTCCTATACCTTTTTATAACAAACGCATTCTGAATTAAGATATTCATGTACAACAACAATAGCTTTCAAAATAATTGACTTTTTATGCAAAAACTTAATTCGTGAGCGGAAAACCAGTTTAAAGGGCAAATGATAGGACATGACATCTCATATAAAACAGTTTCTGCCTAAAGAGAGAATGACGCGTCCGGGGGACGCGCCCACCTGTTATTCCACCACCACGCGGCTTTTGTTATGATTTGTATGGGATTGTATGGTTATTAGGGGAATCATCAAAACAAGATTTAAAAAAATGTTACAACCGAATTCTCAAACTACCGTTCCTAAATGTTGCTGCCTTTTACCCAACTTTGCCCAAATCTCATTCTATTGGCCACATGTTTGGAGATTTTTTATTATGAAAACATCACTGACACCTCTGCACTTTTTTAAAAATATACATTTTATTCCTGATACTTTAAATTACTTATTATCGTCTAACCTAAGTAATTGTCTGATTATAAGAATAAATTAAAGCCATTACAAAAGTTAAACCTACACCTTATAAATACATACTGTCGTGGAACTTAATTCTGCCCATTAATTATTTCTTACCAAATTAATTTGAATTGTATTGCTTTTATGCTCTCATTTACGATTTAGATTATGAGAATTATGGTAACTTTCTTTAAAAAATGACTGTGTCTGGTATTCAGTCTACAACAGGTATCAATAAGCATCCATGAACTTAGAGCGGACACCACGTACACATGATTTGTAGTTGGATATTCTTTACCCAAAATTACCTCATAAAAAGACAATTGTTCGCTGTTTTGAAAACACAATGAATATTTGGCCCACAAATGTTTTTAAAACATAATGGATATTGCTGTGTAAACATATTAGTCGTCAGCACACGAAGACCTACCACAAGCCCTCCCACCCCACCCATGACCTCTACCTCTTGGCCTTGGACTCAGGCCACCCCTTGGACCACCACCACCCAGCACCACCCAACCGCCGCCACCGCCACCACCCTTGTATCCTGCCCCCAAACCACAACAAGGCCTACCGCCCATTGTTGTCACCAGGTGTCTCTGTCCGTGACGGCGGGCAGGGGCCGGGCGCCGCGCCTGGAGGAAGGAAAACAGCCGGCCGAGTGGCGCCTCCCCGCGGCCGCAGCCATAACCACGGCGGGTCCGGTGTCGGGAGGACGGAGAGGGCAAACCTCATGCACACCTCCACACTCCCTCCCCCTACCTATTCCGACCAGAGCAACTAATAATTTATGAGGACCTATATGACAAGTCACAGAATAATGTGCACGATTATGTAACCTGTCCTTGATATTGAGGCCTGACGTTTATACTTATTTTCTTTAAAATTTAATCCGTTAAAATTTGACAGTGAAAGAAAGAATGTTTGATTTTCCGAAGGCGTCGTTAGCGGGATCGCGCGCCATAGGGGATCTTTAATACACACACGTTGTATTAGCTATAAGGAATCGTGGTTCATGCATGCTATTTTTGGAGTAGGCCTACCATCACCCCGTCGTAGACTTTTCTTCTAGGAAAATAATAAAGAGTAATGTAGGAAACCGCCTCGCTCGATCTTTACATGTATATATCAGCCTGTTCTATATCCATCCTACGTTTGCAAAACCTCATTCCATAATCCTACAGCTCGAGCTCTTACAATAGTTGTGACTACAGTGTGTGGCATTTCCAAATTTCAAAAAGAAAATATTTCCAAAAAGGGTCCGTACCTACATAGAGTGGGCGTATACAACTGGTGGATCCAGGATTTTGAAAAGGGGGGGGGGGGCGCTTTTGAATTTATTTTCTTTAATGACTTTTTTGTCGAATTTTACATTAAAAAATGTTTAATTTCCGGAAAAGGGGAGGGGCGCCCCCCCCCCCTGGATCCGCCACCATACATAATAGCACCAGATCAAGCATTTGGGAATAAAGAACACTGTAGAGGAGAGGCATGTATGATCTGAGAGAGTTTCAGAAAAGAAATATTATATGAGACGATTTGACTGCCCCTTTGCGTATACGCTCCCTTTGGGTCCGACCGCTGACGTTACCCCTTTCTAGACTGAACATATAATTTGACTATGCTTCAGTAGAATTTTGGTATATAATTTGCTAATTTCATACAAAATCTATAAGGAATCAAGAAAGAAACTCTTTTTGGACACCATCGCTAGCTGGCAACACTTTCTAAGTAACGCATTTGCTTTGCGCATATTTGGCCCTGTATACCCGTAAAATGCAATATCAATGCAGTTCATTTACATGCTCCGAGACATTTATAAGATCGAAAATTGCATTTCATTAAAAAAAATATTGACGCAATTTCTAAATCCCAGATTGCAAATCACAAGAAGGAAATGCATGCTTATAATTCTGGAATACGTTTAGACGCGTCGACCTAAATTAATTATTCAATACAGAATTCTCTGCAAGCATAGAATCAGTATGCCTATGACAGATTATTTGTTTTGGCCGAACTAATATACTTACATTTTATTGGTGAAAAATCGGTAATACCCGTTCAATTTTCTTTATCGGCCTACCTATATATTTCCACTGCGAGTATTATATCTATAACGCTAATGCTAACGTTGCCCTGCCTTTGTGACATAGAGATTCGTGAGTGTGAAATTGCTTGTCATTTTCCGACCAGAATAATTTCATATCAAAGTAATAAAAAAAAGGCCAATGTACAAACATTATAATTCATATAGCATTGTATTTACTGCTTAATAAATGTGTAAATGGCACAACAGACAAATCAATATCCATGAGATATAACAGCCACTGCCACGGCGCAATTCTTTTATTCTCAGCATACATAAAAACAGATTGACATTAATCCAGACAAGGCTCGAGGCTAAGTAAAATAAATCCGGTCTAACGGATCCAGGTCCGGAGGGATGGAAACCACCTCCAGGTATATATAGAGGGGTCGGACCCGTCCCGGCGGGGATCGGCCGGTTTTCCCGGCATGCCTGGAGTCTCGCCTTCCTCCACGGCCGGGGTATCCCTTACCCGATCTCGTCGCTCCCCGACGGTGACAACTATCAAATTCGGGTCGATTTTACAGTGCAGGCGCTCAATTGCCTGTACCCCCTGTGATCGGGCGTCTATATATACCCCGTGGAGGGCGGCGGCGGCGGGCAGGGGAGAAGGTAGAGCCGGGTACCTGAGACCCTGGAGGTGTCTGGTGCGGGGCGCTGGAGCCGGACGGAGCCCGGTTCAATTGGCGACACCCACTTGAGATTGTCGCCAGAACTTACACAAGTTTGTGTCGGATACCTTGGCTGATACCCCCTCGGCGTCTCGCCCCCCTGGAGCTGCCTCCGGGCGAACTGCCGCCCCCTCCCGGCGCGCCCGGCGCCGAGGCACCAGTATACACCTCTCCAGCAGGGCAGCGGCTCACCGACCATAGCCTCCAGGGCGAGCGTTCCCACACCTTTGTACATGTATAGCGCCGGCCGTGGCTTTGTGCTCACTAACTGAATTTACCCTCAGTGAACATCTTTGAGCTTTTTTCTTTCCAAATTTTAGATAATTTGCATGGCTTTAAATCATTGAGTGAAATAGATCTTATTGTCGTATGCGAAATATATAATTATCTCAATATTTCCGTTTGTCAGTTCAATATTTGGGCAAAAAAAATATTGGCGCGCGCGCCTCCTCTGTCCCCTTCCTAATAAGCCCCTGCATAGTAGCCGTCTCTCCATTTGTCTCCTTTTAAGATCGATGAGCCCGTTCTTGTGACCTATCCTGCATGCATGGTTTAAACTACTGTCACATGTATTCTCTTCAAAAACCTCAACATAATCCTATAATCTAAATCGATTAAACTGATCGCCCTCATTGAAGAGATATTTGGCTATAAGCTATCAATATTGATTTTTTGAAAGGGAAGAAATTGTTCTGAAACTACTTATTGCTTAATACTTTTTAATCAGACGAACAGCGCGGCGAACAGCCAATTCGAGTATTTTTGACAGGGACCCAGTTAATCCTGAAGTTTACCGGGTGGACTTGAGTGACGCAATATGAGATATGCGACGCAATTAAGGAATTGCGCTTTCAAACTCCTCAACCTTGTTGGAAAATTTGAAGTTGATGAAAACCTAGAGAGCTATAGATAACTCTGCATGTATTCGGAGTACAATAGTTTCCGTTTTATAGGCACCACACTATTATAACACTCTTCAAGGAATTCATCAACCCATCTTTGATGTTCAGTGGCTGTTCACTCTTTTGAACTCAATGAACTTCAGCTTAGAAACTTGGTACCAGACTCACGGCTCCGATTACACAATACAACGACGTGATGGAGGACATGCTTCCACCAGAGACTTTTTCATTGATTTGATTTGATTTGATTTATATTTCTTGATTTTTCAAAAGTACATCGGTGTTTTTTTTTAAATTCTAGATGCTATGATAATAAACTTAACGCCAAAACTGGAGGGCAAGGGTTGTTGTTTATTCTCATGGAAAACTTGGGCTACTCGGTAAACGTTTCAGCAATCTACCGCTTTGAACATGCTTTTCTATAGTAATCATATGAATTGTTGCTTCATATGTAAAACCTAGATGGACACATAAGCTGATAAGAAAGGTATGGGGCTCAAATGGACAGAGTGTCATTTTTCGAATAATTGTGCCATACGATATTGAATTCAAAATGATCATGATGCAATAGATTCTTTTGAAAGATAATGGGATTCCCAGAATCAAATATCAGATCCAGCCTTTTGAAGAAGTGGGAGGTGGCTAATACAAAGAGGGGGACGCTACTAACATTTTCCAGATTTTTTTTTCAATAAGAACATCTACATATGACCAAAAAAAAGGAGGATGCGCGCCGGTGGCCCCCGCGCGACACGCTTATATCCGCCAATACTAGTCGAGAATATGTTTAAAGATTCTCTAAAATCGCCCAAAAGGCTCATTCCATCCTTTCTTAGTTAATAATCATCATAATTACTCATTGATTGACCATGATAAAGGGTCGACTCCATAATTATGGGTGTGACCTGCATGTACATTCATCGTCAGTGGTAGAATACCAGTTCCAATCCTGGCTTCATGGATAATCGGTTCGAATAACAGAGCGGGACAGAAACCTTATAAATTTGCCTCCAAGTCGAGAGTCAAAGTACCTCCCGCTTACTCATTATATCTAACATATAGGTAATTATACGGTAACATTTGAAAATCTTTTGAGTTGGTTCCTTTGGAAAACGTCTATTTTGCGACTGCAGTAAGATCTACACGTTATAGTTGACTGAGAATCTTAATTTAACAATTAATACTTGGCGCCCCCCCCCCCACCCCTGCGCCCCCACCTCCATACTCAGCATAATTCAGCTCAGCTATAGATTGTCAGAGCCAGGGCCTATACAAGAGTCGCCGAACAGTACTACAACGAGTGTATAGAAGTGCCCTTCTATATAGATTTATACTTATCATTGAACTTTGAGTTGAGTTAAGTTGGTCAGTGTGGCCAGGGCTTTCAATGTTGTAGGCTAGACGCCCTCTACCAATTTTCTTTTAAAACTAGATCTTAGACATTGTCTAAATGTCAAATGCATGCTACCACCCATTAGGGAATATGTATTACATAAAAACAACTTTTTTTTTGATTTCGTGATTCCGACGTAATATTAATTATAGACACACAAACACGATTACATAATATTATAAAACTGATGCATGATAAATGCTGCAGTATCTCTAGAATAAGAGCGCCTATGGTGGAAAAGGAAAGAATCGTTTGGGAAAAAAGTCACTAAAACTCGAATGATAAACATTCAATATTATCCTAAGGTGTGTCTAAATTCCATTTCTCCGTAGATTCAAAGCCAATGTTGCCAAATGCAATACTGTGTAGGTGTCAGCAAACATCTTTGTCAAGTTAAACATTTAAAAGCGATCCGTCTCCCAAAAAAGGGGGCAGTTTCTGGAGACATTTAAGGTTATATATAAGCCGGGTGTGGCTGTGACGAGTGCCATGCATGGCGTGTGTCTCTTACAAGTCCCCAGATAACGTAGATCACGTCAGGCCAGCACACCACAAGCAAACTCGAGAAGGTTTCAAACACCAACAGGCGTTTCTTGAACAAATGTTTGGACAATTCGGTTAGCGTGTTTTCCTTAGCTGAGGCAGAGAGGAGCTCAAAGGACCCGGGGAAGCGATCTTGGGATCTCCGAGCAAATTGGAGCCAAGTGAACGGCATGGCTGGGGCGATACAAAGACTGTCTCTGTGATGTGTATAACAGACCCTGGGGATGGGTTAGACAGCTACACCCTGTACTGATTTGCACCAAGAGACCCTCTGAGTCTCTGGTGATGGACCGAACTGGTAAAAACTATTAAATAGGGCTCTGTCGTAGACCTTACTAATTCAAAAAAGTTTCGCTTCTATCTATACTCGTTGCTAATTCAGAAAGGGACAGATCCAGAAAAAAAATGAAAAGAATAAGCAGTATATGTATTGGGGGAAAAAACTAATTGCTGGGTAAGTTACGATTAAGAAAAAAAGTTTAAATCAATCAAGCAGCCTCTGAGAAGTCATCCGAAGCAGACCTGCTTGTTCGTATTTTTTTATATATATATATACAATGAAATCGTACCAAGGTGAAAGGTTATATATAAGAAACATATAAGTACATTTATTTCCTTCGGAATTGGATAACAAGTTTTCTGAATGATTATATCCGATCCGGTATCTGATGGTTGATGAAGTCAGTTTACCAATCATCCCTAAAAGTTGTCCCTAAAAGTTGTTAAAGTTTTCTGAATAATTATACCCGATTCTCTTGATGAAGTCAGTTTTCCCATCATCCCTAAAGTTGTCGCGTGGTTATCAATAATCAGCTAGATTGTGGAGATTGTGCCAATGTGCATTCTTATAAGGACAAGTCAACCTGCTCACATCCTTTATCAATTATAATATTGAGAAGTACCAACCAATAGTTACGGTGTATATTTTCAATTACACAGATATTACTGATCAAAGGATATACAACATTTGTAAAGAATGTGATCGATGAAGTAACCATTGTTTTTATCCCTGATAGCTCGAGACCTTCGCATACCTTATATTTTAAAAGCATGCAGTTGATGGCTATACATGATCAAATCGGGATACTTATACACGCTATGATTACGTTTAGCTGATGGCCCTAACCTTTTCCCCATGCATGTAGAACAAACACCGGCGGTCATTTAGCTAAGCCGCAAAATACCCTGATTATTCAAATGTCCCCTAAGGGTCCCAGGGATAGACTTCAACTGCTCATCAGGCAATCCAGTTAATCCCGAGCACCTGCCGAGCAGATGAGAGCAACCGGGGGTTTATTGACACTGAGCAGTTGGTGTTGTGCCACCTGCTCCCACCCTCGTAAAGGAACATCCCGCCAAGGTATGTTTTTCAAGGTCGAATCCTTTCTGCAGCCCACTCCTTATCGGTCTCACCTCAAAATGTTGCCATGGGACTGTGTCCACAGATCTGGTGTGTTCGCGGCTTCCAGGGACACTTTATAGTGTTTGCGATGAAAACAGTGAGGGGCAGCGGAGAAGGTTGGTCTCCTGTGGGATGAACAGCACCGGGGTCTGCGGGTGTCTGTCACAGGCGGGCAGGGTCTGAACGTAGAGCGGCATGGGTGTTGAGAGCAGGTTGGGCGTGGGGACGGAAAAGTGACCAGGATATGCCCTGTGACAGGACATGCCAGGGACATGATACTGGGGTGGGGGAATGCTGACAGATTTTTGGAATGTTTTACGATGTTACGAGTGAGCCATTTTAAAGACGATATAGATATTATAGATAATATATAATTCTGTTCTATCAAATGATATTCTGATTATACAAGCAATTATAATGTATCTTGCATAATGTCTGGTAGTTTAATTTTTTGACATTCTACAGCTTGTATCTTACACAACAATAGTTGCAAACGTATCACCTTGTATGTAAGTATGTAGTTGATAAACATAAATGGAACAGCGTATCCGATTTGTTTTCAGATTAAGAAATATAGCAATAACTTGCAGTTGGGTTCTTGTGGA
Organism: Lepidonotus clava; assembly: GCA_936440205.1. Lineage (NCBI taxonomy): Eukaryota > Metazoa > Annelida > Polychaeta > Phyllodocida > Polynoidae > Lepidonotus > Lepidonotus clava. Next base: position 29,658,705 of record OW387140.1, read on the forward strand.
AAGAATCTACAGTGAACTTCAGTAGTAACTTCACTTTAATTCATTTTATACAAGGGTCAGTAATCCTTTAATAATTTGAATGTAATTACTCAGAAATCATGGGTGAAAAAAACATGTTTATAAACACAATTATACAGTTCAGAGAAGTAATTCTCCCTGTGAAATCGCTACTCCCTTGCCTTGGGGAATGTGTGACGATAAGTAACCAATCGATGACTCATTCCCCTATTAGAGCTCATGATATTTAACTGCCCGTGAAAATTTCCCCCAGATCCTTCAAGAGGAGGAGGTCGAGTCCCTGCGGACTGTGTTTCATCATCTGGTGGGCGGGGCGCCGGGATGGGTTTTCTCAGGCCAGGAGGAGGTGGATCCGGCTCCTCCAGGGTCCTGTGCCCCCTTTGGTCTCCCCTCCATGTCCGGCCGTCAGGTAGGGGTGAGGGCTGGGTCGTCGGGGGTGTTTACACAAGGCCCCGCGCGCTGAAATGTCCACTTCATCACGCGCCCGTCCGCCCCGGGCAGGACGCGTTAACGCGCGCGGCTGGTCCGCTCGGAGAGAGTAGCTCCAGCCGTCGGCGAGCAGCTCAGCCGGCCGTGGCTCTCAACAATAGAGCCTTTTCCACTGGCGTCACAGTCCAGTGGTTGGAAGACAAACAAAGCCACAAAGGCCTAATCGTCACTGATTGCTTAGACCTAAACAATAATGACAAGGCGCCTGTCAGCCTACGGCTTGGCTTTGGCTTATACCGCGAACGATTGTTCCCAGATTTTATCTGATTAAATCTCAAATGATTACTAAAACAAAAATAAGAAATAGCCCATTATCGATCAGTAAGCTAAGTTATTGGAAAGTATCAGGTTTTACAAGGAAGGTGTCTTGACAAGTGATTTTCACGGTATTTGTGTAGACATTTCTCCTAACCTGCGTTAAGGTTTTCAAGGTAATTCTTTTTTCTCTTTCCAATCAATGATTACGTGAGGAGTGGAGTTCATTTAATTTAATGAATTCAGGATGATATATACAGATAAAGAGCGGGTGCTACAAAGCATTTTACAGGGGTATGAAATTATGGGATCAACTGGATGCACGTGTGCAAAATTCTGAATCGATATATATGTGATATATTTGTGAAAGCAGTGTGTATCAATATGGGTAATATCATATGGTTTATAAACTATCATTATCACACATTTATCTCTATATATGATCATCATTTTGTATGATTATAATATGTTATTGTTCTTGTTTTAGTATTGTTATCTTGTAATCGTCATAAGAACTTTTATATGAAAAGAGATGGTTTGGATCAAATAAAAAAGATTGTGTTCTTCTATGTGTCGGAAATCAAATCAGAGTGGTTGACGCGCGTTTCTTAGGTTAGCAGGGCCGTGCCCAGGGTTGGCGGTGTGGGGGTGGTGAGTTCCAAAAAGTGGAACTCTTCCATATTTTGGGGAAGTAATACTGAGAAAATACTTCATAAGTTTCATGTTCAACTTTATTGACCAAATTGGAGCAGAACATGTCCCATGTATACACAAAGTCATAACACTATGCATCAAGCAATATTTAGATTTGGATATGAAAATGGTGGGGCAACACCAATGGTGGGGGACGTATATTCATCAAACGTCATATTTATTATTTTTCATAAATACAAAACTAGGGCCATGGTAGATGATTTTGTTATAACACTATGTCTACTGAATCATGTGGTTAATTAAATCAGCTTTTCTTTGGTATACATAACACATACATCCTTTAGGGTTGAGGGCTCTTGACCATTGAATTAACCAGATAGTATGTTTTAAGCAGGTGGTATTTCAAAGGTTATTGAAAATATTTTAGTTAAAGTGTTTCAGTGGAGCCTTCCCTCTAATGTTTGACTATAAAAGATGTTGAAGAAGGAAACATTTCCACCTGGGTGGAACTAATTATGACTGGTGCCCTGTGGGGGGGGGGGGGGAGGTGGCCCACCACCACCACCTCCCCCCCTGGGTACGGGCCTGGTTAGTAACCTAGGCATAAATCAGTATATCTTATATCATTTCAAGGATTTTGGGAATTTGACGACAGCGGTATACTAGTTGGGCAAATAGGGAAATTTGGTAGTTACCTATTTGTAGTTTCTTTTCTGTGATCAAATTGACAAATATACACTATTACATGTCAAATTCACTTAGAAGATGTGATAAAATATCTCTTTCCTTCAAAATAATCAGTAAAAGAAAGGTATATTCTATGCTCGAAAAAAGGCCACGTGTATATACATTTTGGAGGAGCATTTCCAGCCTCATTTATCTTGAAAATAACTGGAATGAATCTAGTAGTATGAGTGTTCAGAGACCTGTAGTTCTCGAGGTACGAGCTTTTAAGGATTGATTAATGTAGTAATAGCTCATTATATTTTCATATAAGTTGTTCACTTACTGCCAATGATTCTTTATCTGTGATTATTTGAATAATTCTAAGAAAGAATGAAGGTTCCCTTTTGGAAGGAGCATTTGGGATTGTATCTGGGAAAAGGTACCTATTGCCAATTAATGAGATCACAAAATGACATGCAACATGGGGAGATGTGTCAGCATTATTCTTATTGTAGAGAACCTACTCTTTCAAATGCTGCAAACCATTTTGAAATATTCCTAATAGAACCTGAGATAAACATGTATGAACCTACCCACCTCTTGTACATTGTGAACCCCTTATTCTCAATTGCTGTTGTTACTTCAATGTTATGGCAACTTAAAGTGTTTTTTTTGTTTATCAAGAAATTAAGTTTTCTTATTTCTGTGAATATCAAAAGTGCCATATCTATTGACAGGAACAGTGGCGGATTTAGAAGGGGGCGCGGGAGCGCGCCCCCCCCCCCCCCCCTTTTTGGGGCCAATTTTACATTTTTTTAATGTAAAACTCGTCCTAAAGGTAATTAAGATGAAAAAATTTTTAATAGCGCACCCCCCCCCTTTTCAAAAACCTGGATCCGCCACTGAGGAATGCTTGTTCCACTCACTGTTTTCAGTTTTGAGAAGGTAAAAAAATTTTCTACATTACCTGTGAAAAAATGTTCTTTTCATTTTTTATATTCTTTTTACTGTAACCATGGTAACTCACTAACCTAAATTATGCACAGAAATTCTGCTAAAAACGTTCGATTTTGATTTTCCCATGATGCATTGCTTATGAAAATTTTGATTTTTTAGTAAATGTCATGAGAATCTTCAGAAAATTTCATGTATGTCATAATTTTTCACAAAATAACTTAAAAAATAGTTTTTTCCCCATATATTTCATGATTAATGTAACAAAGAGTCAATTTATGCCAGATACTGCCAGATTTGGCCCAAATTGAGCATAATGGCCTATATTGTACGTAAGATTGCGAAGGAACTAAATATCATAGAATGATAAAACAAGGAGTAGAAGAATCCCTGGGACTTCAGAAACATTATAAAACATAACTTTTAGCTGCATGTTAAGTGATTGTTTCATGATATGAACAAACCTCCAGAACTAGCGGCCACAGGGTGGCCAAATATGTCATTAGGTACCTTTTCCCAAATATGCTCCCATTTGTGACATGGCACAAGAGTAAGGATTGCGAGCGAAATTATGAGTATTTGAGTACGAGAAAGGTGGCACCGGAAGTGACATTATAAGGTATCAAAACGATCATGTGACCTGTATTGACCAATCAGCGTGAGTCTAAGGGATATAAAAGCCTGAGTTTCAGTATGAAACAAACAGTTCCTACTTGGTTCTCAACATGTCAATGCTGACTTTCTTCTTGCGTCCTATTACTTAAGGATCTGGGGATAAGGAAATAACGGATCACAAAGAACAAAGCAATATGCCTAGATACAGTACAGTTAGGCCAATGCTTCTCTATGATTGGACTTAGATGAATGAATTAAGGCTACAGGAACAACTAGACCATGTTATGATATGGCAAGAGCTTAGCATGAGCAGCAGGATGAGAATGGGGAAAAAGACATCAGGCACAAAGCCAACATGCTATCACCCTTGATGAAGAGCCTAAGTATGTTTCCCCCACTAGTGACCTACTTTCCCATTAGAAGACTAGCCTAGGACACCCCCTATCTCTCTCTTTTTCCCTAAACTCTGTCCCTCCCCATGGTACTATGCAGTGCACCCAAGTGCGCGAGACATGACCTCCAGCTCAGGAATCCCTTTTCCTTATTCCTCATGTGTTCTCTTACCTGGGCACAGGGACAAGGCAGAGTCTAGCCCCATTAGCAGGTCACAGGAACGACAGTCGGTGAACTCCCAACACCACATAACCACTTTTGACCATTATTTTGATGTATTCTTTGATTTCTAAGGTTTTATATGTAATACAATCCATAAAATCAGACCTAGAATAGTACCTACGATTTTTACAGACAATATCTTGTCTGCCAACCTTTGTGAATGGATAATTAGAATGATTTGAAACAAAAAATAAAAAAATAATAAACCAGCAGAAGCAAAGCATGATAGGATAGGGGTGAGAAGTTCTTCCTTATATGTCATTTTGAAATCAGTTTGAATGAGTTTCTATTTCATTTGTCGGTCCTGAAATCGGTTTGAAAAAATTGGTTAGTATGATCCATTAGCTGATTCCCAAGAAATAAGTAAACCGATTTTAGACTGGCGATTTTTTGGGACCAATACTTGGCCTACTTTGCAATCGATCCACTATCGGTCCATTTTCAACGTGTCTTGGATCATCAGCATTAAAGATGCACCGCTGCTTTAACCCTTTAGACCCCAATCCAGCCGTAGCCGCCCGAGGGTGTATTCCCCAATCCGGCCGTAGCCGCCCGGAAAATTGATTATTTTTCCATAATTTTTCCATATTTTTTCAATTAGAACCCTTTGATAAGTCTTAAACATACAAAAATGGCAAATATATCGTTTAAAAGCTCATTTAAATCCCTACATATTGCTTCAAACCAAATGTCTGAAATAATAATTGCTGTTGGTGGGTGAACCTTTGAAATCCCTTAATTAATGTAAATTTAAGGGATTTCCAAGGGAAATCCACGGAAATCATGGGGAAATCCAGCAATTCATATTTGCAATCTGTGGGGTCTAAAGGGTTAACTGAATTACACAGGATCAACTGCCTTCTCATCACAACTATTACTAGTGAGTGAGTTGATACAGCAATTTCTCAGGGTTAGGACTGCTACTTGACTGGAGGATGAGGGCCTCTGCTTTTCAGGATAATTCTTTGATCTATGCAATGGGCTGTGATGTCGAAAAGATCTACAGCAGTTTATAGCTAAACATGGTTGCCCCTTGAAGGTGCCAATGATCATCCAATCGTAGTTGATGTGAATTGACATGAGAGTGCAACATTAGACCTGGGCATACAACAGTATTGTGAGAGCATCGAGAGTTTCTCCAGAGCACTCATGGAGATGTCAGAGACTTGTGACTTTGGCAATGAACATAAGGAGTTTAGAGGCGTCAGACAAGGAACTCTCCCTTGAGTCAAAGCTCATTGAACACCGAAAGACATAATGAACTTCCTACAGAAGCATAGATTGTGTTTCCCACTGAGGTAATGGCAGAGGTTTTCAGCGGGGAAATGGTAGATGGTCTTAAGATAAGCATTGTAGTAATTGTAATTAATAAATGTTGAAGCTGATATGCACATTGTTGTAAATCCCTGCAGAGGACTAGTCAAGTACTAGTCAGAGAGGGGGTAGTACTAGTTCTGGTAGTGGTTAAAGAGGCAACTACTGAGGTTCACAATGAGGTGGTTACAGACAGGTTGTTGCAGCCACAGAAATTTAAAAGTAGTGCAGTTTTCTAAGACTTAATTCAGACAAATGAAACTTATCTCCTGTTTCATTTCTTGTGGTGTAAATGAAACTTCAATTACTGTAATGTTGAATAGTCCTGGGGGGATCTCAGTAGTTTTTACACACAAAGAACTCTCAACACCAGATTAGTTGTAAAGGTTATTTTATTTGTAAATAGGTATTATGCAAATGTAGGGCAACGGTTGGCTGAAAAATTCCGGGGTAGCTGGAAACCTCCATTGATTTTTAATGAATTTGAGAAGAATAAATTTCACTTTTCTTTTGTCAGTGAGGAAGTTGTAAAATGTGCTATCAAAGGTATGTCTATTCATAAATCATCGGGAGTTGTGAATCTCAGCTCCAAATTAATAAGAGATGGCCTTCTTAAAATGATAACTGAGTTTACATACCTTATAAATGAGTGTTTAAGGTTGGAAATTATGCCTGACCTTTGGAAGGTTGGGGTTATTACTCCAAGTCCAATACCTAAAGGTAGAGTTTCGACTAATGCGGGAGATTGGAGACCAGTATCAGTGCTGCCGTTCACAAGTAAGATTATAGAAAGAATTGTATATAATCAATTAGTATATTATTTTGAAAGTTAGGGTTATTTAAGGTCAAATCAACATAGTTTCTGAAAAGGACATAGTACATCGAGTGCAATTTTGGAACATGTCCAGTTTCTGTATAATAGTTTTGATGATGGTTCTTATATAAGTTCTGTATTTGTAGATTATAGTTGTGCTTTTGATACTATCAATCACAATATATTGTGTAAAAAACTTGAATTGTATGGTATGGACAAAGCTTCTGTGGAATTACTTAACAAACCGGAAACAAAAGGTGATAATAGGTAATATTAAATCAGATATGGAAGATGTTACCCTGGGTGTTCCACAGGGTTCAATTATTGGTCCATTTCTATTTATTGTTTATATCAATGACCTTGTTATGAGTCTTTCTGATTGTAAATCTGCTATTACGTTATATGCTGACCACACTATTTTGTACTTATCTGATAAGACTTTACAGTAGGCAGCCACATCTATGCAGTATAGTTGCAAATGTTTGGAAGAGTGGTGTAATGTAAATAGGCTTAGTATAAATACATCAAAAACTAAACATATGTTATTTTCACAACATTTGACTAATGATAGTGATGAAGCTATTGTTTTATGGTGAATCATTGGAGATTGTCATATAATTATTTAGGTGTTATAGTAGATAAATGCCTAAATTTCAAGGAATTTGTTGATAGCAAATATAGCAAGGTAAATCATCGGGTCTATCAATTAGGAAAGATCCGACGATATGTAACAAGTGATATAGCATGTACTATTTACAATCAGACAATTTTACCACTCTTGGACTATGCAGACTTTATGATAGAGAGTTCTTCAATGAGTACTTATAATAGATTGGAGAAATTGCAGGAGAGGGCGGTGTCCTATATAGACAATGGAGAGCATAGGGATATTAGTATGGATGATCTCTATGGTCTATATAAAATTCAGTCTCTGATGCTAAGATGGAGGGAACATGTAAGTAGCAAAAGGTGAAGCGAAAGAATGAGATTTATTTACCTAGTCCAATGATAAGAGGTATACGAATATGGGAAATGTTAGCAGTCAATGTACAGCGGGCAACCACAAAGGTTAAATTCAAGAAAATGATTAAGTTAATATGTCGCTGATGATGAATGCACATTGACCTTACATTGACATGACCTTGGACTATGTTTTGAAGAATCTGTAATTATTCATTGCTCATCAATCATGTAAAATTCATCTCATATTACTGTGCTTTATTATTGTATTGCTATTATTCATCTAACCTCTGGAAGATCATGTGTTACGCATGAAGAAGTTAATAAAATTTCCAAAAAAAATAAAACAAAATAAAATAACCTGTCAGCCCTGACTAGGGCTGGTAGAAAAATATATACATAACTTTGGTAACCTGTAATTCGTGATGAAAATCTGAATGGACACATGAAGAAGTGGGTAATAATAGACTATTGGTACATATATATGGATACTAAAATATACAACAAGTATAAGGGCTAATAGTAAATAGTAAAACACTATTAATGCAAGCGCAAAGGTACCATGGAGTGGCGGGGTGGATGGTGGATGACCGCGTCGCAAAGGGTTGAGTCAGAATGGTGAGTGGGAGGCGCCCCTGGAGGAGATAGGTGGGAGGGGGGATCCCCTCCCCTGGTGTCCCTACTTGGCCCCTCCTCCTCCAGGGGGAACGGTCATAATATATTTTAAACATCACTAATGAGGTTAATTCCCCTTAAAATATACAACAAGTATAAGGGGTAATAAGTTGTATTAAGTAAAACACTATTAATGCACGCACGCAAAGGTACCATGGTTATAGGTTAATTAATAAGTAATATGAGCGCATGTCATGGATCATAAAGTTATCATGTAATAATCCTCCTTAGTCAATAATCCATGCGTCTAAGTGCATGTAGTACTCCAGCTGGTGATGGGTCGAACCGCTCTGACCGCAAAACCCCAAGTAGTGTAGTTATAAGTTAGGGTTGATACCATCCAGCATGGACAACGTAGCAGATAAGAGCCGATTTTCCATAGGTAAGATGTAGTCCACATAACTCTCTGAGCACCAGTCCCCCAGCATCCTCAGTACCTACACCTCTAAATGTTTTTGGTATCCCTATGTCACACCTCCCCTCCTGAAAGAGTGGCCTGCATATTGCTGGATGTCCCTTCCTGGTGCCCGGAGAGCTAAGCGTAACGACTCAATGAACACCTTCGTGGTGAGGGGGATGGGTCTGAGAGAAGTGTCGCAGACCAGTGCTGGTCCATCCGGGTCGGCCCCTGCCGGGAGTTGGACAGCCTGGTACACGCCTTGTGGGGGCACAGCTTGTGGGCCTTCCTCCAGGGATAAGGGGTTGACCAGGGTACACTCTTTAAACTGAATCGTTTTTGACCAGCGCACTTGGACTTTGAGACCTGGTTTAGTAAAGGACAGATCTTTCCTCCGCAGGTTTCTCTGTTTCAAAGGAGTCTTTACTTTGAAGCATGACGTTGGAGTGGCACAGCAGCCCAAAAAACATAAGGCAGCAAGCTGCCCACACACTGGTTCCACGTGGGGAGCCTATGTCCAGGGCCTTAAGAATCATAGCCATAAGCTCAGGGGTTATAGGAGCTTTTCTGTTGACTCTATCACCAAGATGCTGCCTCATACCTCTAAGGTTGTAAGATAACTCAAAGTTATTAGCACAGGGGTTAGCAAAACCCCATTCGACATGGAGAATACGTATTATGTCATATACTGCTTAACAGAAGTGTAACGCAGCTTTTTGGCCAGGAAGGCTGCGTACCTACACAGTGTAGTCTTTGTCGCTGGGGCAGGGGGAACCCCGACCCTGTTACTGAAGGATATATAAGTCCGTCTGTGCACTGTGCAGGTCCGTTTTGTGTTAGCTGAAAAGCACAGGTTCTTGTATCTGCTCACCTCCTGGTCCAGCTCCTGTATATTTTGTGCTGGTCCATTGGTTAGGGTAGTCTCCAGTGTGTGCCCCAGTCTTTCCACCCCTCCTGGGTTGCTGAAACGGGAGGCAGCGTCTCCCACCATGTTATAACACCTGGGTAGTACACAGCCTTAAGACAGAAATCAATGACCACAGTCGCCCAGAATAAGTGCCTAAGAGTGTCCATCACCCAGGGGTTTTTAGCTGTACCCCTTTTTAGTATAGCCACCACTGCCTGGTTATCAGAATACACATACACCAGTTTTCCTATCCACGTGTGGCCCCGGGTACAGGCTGCAGGGATGAGTGCCATAACCTCTTTGTAACAAGAAACCATGAAATCATGAAACCACTCCCCTGAGTGGTAGCCCCCCCCCCCCCCCCAACTATCACAGGCGTCAACACACACGCTGTTAATAGGTCGGCTATTGGCATGGACCCATGAAAGGTGTCCACACGCGCAATCCACCACAGGAGGTCCTCCTTCAGGCATGTCGTTATCCTCGTCTTGTGACCTGGGCGTTTCAGGGTGTTGATCCTATCAATCAGGCGGCGCATGTGTTGTCGGCCCCCATATATAACCTGGGCCGCCCAATTAAGCTTCCCAACAAGGGACTGAAGCCCCCTCTTTGATATCTGATGTAACCCCAGGGTGCGCCAGATGTCCTGCTTCATCTCCTGCAGCTTAGGGCTGGGGAGTGGGAGAGTGAAGTCCACTGTATCAATCTGGACCCCAAGGAAGGTTAGAGGTGGGGCTGGCCCTTCAAGCTTCCCATAATTGATAATAAAGCCTAACTGGTGTAGTACCCACATGAGATCACTCACCACTGCCTGGCACTCAGTATAAGACCCTCCTATACACAGGAAATCGTCCAGATAAGCCACTATTCTGTTGTGACCTCTGTCCCTCATTATCCTCCGCACCGCTTGCCTAAGCCTGTTAAACACACTGGGTCCAAAACATGCCCCAAACAGTATACGTTGGTCATACAGATAAGTGGTCGTTGTTCCCCTTCAAAGGTCCAATGTAGCCCGGTGGTCTGGTACTCCCTGGGGTGAAGTTTTACGCTTCTATAGGCACTGGATAGGTCAACTTTAGCAATAAAACCATTTCTGAGGGACTGGTAGCCGAAGGAATCGGCAGTAGCATAATCATTTAGGGCTGCCCCTTCCGGTCGACTGCAGTCATGGATCAGGCATACCTTGTTCCCCCAGGTTTGGGAATGGCCCCCAAGGCTGACACAAGGTTATATATGTTGACGCCTCATCACACACAACGTATCTGCCATTTTTAATTTCCTTCAGGATCTGTCCCTCAACTGCCTGTACATTCTCCTTACAGGAAGCTGACTTATAATTTGCTTGAACCACCTTAGGCCCATCGTAGTCAGAGGTGGTAATCCTAAATCCGTTTTTACCCCCTCCAGTATAAATTCCCTGTCCACATCCTGGGAGCAAAGGAGGGCCTCCCATTGCTTATATTGAGAGCCGCTTCCACGTTGACGTGCAGGGTCTCTATTCGTTTTTCGCTAGGGCCACTGTGGGCTCCCGCAACTCATGGCGGTAGGTACAGGACCCTCCAAACTTACAGCAACCAGTGGCTATGTAGTTTCTGCAGTAAGGATGGGACTGTGCTGGTTTATCCTTCCCACTCACAGCCTTGGACTTCCTCTCCTTGGCCACCACCTGTTTGGGCACCAGGAGATGTGTGGGCCTGTTCTGTCCCCCAGGGGAACCCATGCTCTGCCTGGAGCTCCCGCTCACAACGACTTGCAAGATCCGAGATCATTGCAGTGTAGGCCATGTAGTAGATGACCTGTTTATTAGCCAGGTGCCCTGCATGGATCAGCTGGGCACCCAGCCTCATATTCGCTGCAATCCACTCACTAAGGGATATATAGTAGACATCCTGTTCCTCTGCTTTAATCCTCAATGCTCCATCTGCCTTGGGAGTGAAAGAGAACTGGTCCTTCAGCTGCCGGTTTACCCTCGTCCTTACCATCTCTGGAAGGAAATCCACAATCTTAAGGGCCTTAGAAGTGGTCGCTTTAGCAGTCAGTAGCAATAGGGGTTCCCCAGAATTGATGACATAGGGTCCTCCTGATGCACCTCCAGGGCTACCATCCTTTTCTCCTTTGGCTGGGTCGTCCCTGGTGGCCTGCTGCTCCAGGTCGTTATCTCCCACCAGACGCTCCAGCTCATCATTTGCGGCCTCCAGTTCTTGGGCCTGGTTATTCTCCCCCGGGGCCTTCTCTACCTCAGGGACCTTATCAGGTGTGTCGGTTAGGCGGATGGGGTTGCCCAAGGTTTGCAACACAACCCTCAACACTCGGGCTTGTCCCATGGCAATATCCAACCTATTTACAGTACTATGTCAGTAATCAGCTTCAGCGTTTCCAACCCTTCACATTCTTCTTTTCGCAGGGTCGTCACAGTCCTCTTGGACAGCGGATGCCTTTCTGTCCAGTCATTGAATACAAACTCCTCTTTACCTGCCATGTTGTAGTGACCCTGATCGATGACCGCGCACTGTGAAGGGCTGAGTCAGAATAGCGAGGGGGAAGTGCCCCTGGAGGAGAAAGGTGGGAGGGGGGTCCCCTCCCCTGGTGTCCCTGCTCAGCCCCTCCTCCTCCAGGGGGAAGGTCGTAATATATTTTAAACATCAACAAATGAGGACAATTCCCCATAAAGTTAATATGGGACTTCTTGAAATTGCTACTGGATTGGGGCAGTCTACTCTCCAATCGCAGCGCAGCTGTGCATAAGTCAGAGAGTCTTTCTTAGTACGGGTCTAGTTTCTGACGAACAACTAGCTAAGATAACTACTGCGCAATAGAACTGACACCCGTGTCAGTACAATGTAATGGAATGAGGCAAATAAGATGCGTAGGTTGGTACCTGTACTCGTTAGAGTGATTCAAGTGGCACCTCCTAAACATGTGGCCTTAGAGAGAACTGGGATAACACTTGGGCGTGTGAGCAGAGATAGATTGGTGACTTGAGATAGGAGTACTGGTTTGTGAGGAGTAGAACAGACAATCTCTGAGACTGGCATTGGTTAAAGGAAGCTCAGTGGCACATGTTATTGCATTTGGATTTAATAAACATTGACCTTTCACACAAGTGTTCTCTGTCATCCCTGACGATTAGATTGATTATGGTTATAAACCATTGATATAAACCATTATGGTTATAAACCATTACAATAAACTTTCGTATTTTTGTTCAATTGAACTTTTGGATTTCAGAAATTCCAAATTTTGAATCTTCCCGAACGGATATCTCATTACAAGCCGTAATTAAAACTCCAAGCTGATTTCTCATAACATTATTAAAATTTCCTTCAAGTTGTTCCCATATGTCATCAGACATATTGGAGACTTGTGCAATTACAAGTTTATTAGTATTTTAATGTGTGGTAATGTAATGACGTCATGATACAACCTCTTCTTGAAGTCAATTGAGACTAACTCATCCCATGGTTGTGCTAGACTTTGGTCTTTTAGGAACATAGGTCAGATACTAGAGGTATCATGACGTCATTACAGTAGCATAGGGGAAGAGGTGTCCCGGGTGTGGGGGGTACGAAAGAGGTGTAGGGGGTTGGGAAGAGGTGTGGGGGATTGGGAAGAGGTGAAGAGAGTCAGGAAGAGGTTAGGGGGCTTGGAGGAGGTGTAGATCTAGAAGGTTAGAAAGAGGGGTAGGGGGTTGGAAAAAGATGTGGGTGGCCGGGAAAAGGTGTAGGGAGTCAGGAGGAGGCATAGGGGTTGGGAAGGGGTGTAGAGGATCAGAAAGAGGTAAAGGTGGTCAGGAAGAGTTGAAGGGGGTCGGGAAGAGGTGTATGGGGTTGGTTAGAGGTGTGGGAAGTCGGGAAGAGGTAAAGGGGGTCAGGAAGAGGCATAGGGGGTTAGGAAGAGGTGTAGAGGATCAGAAAGAGCTATAGGTGGTCAGGAAGAGTTGGAGGGGGTTCGGAAGAGGTGTAGCGGGTTGAAAAGAGGCTTTGGGGGTTAGAAAGGCATAGGGGATTGAGAAGAGGTGTGGGTGGTCAAGAAGAGGTGTAGGGGGTTGAAAAGAGGTGTTGGGTGTCAGGAAGAGGTGTAGGGGGTCGGGAGGAGGTGTACATAGTCAAGAAGAGGTGTAGGGAGTTGGGAAGAGTTGTAGGTGTTGGGAAGAGTTGTTGAGGTTTGGAATAGGTGTAGGGGGTCAGGAAGGGGGTTGGGAAGAGGTGTAGGAGGTTTGGAAGAGGTGTAGGAAGTGAGGGGGAGGAGTAGGGGGTACTGAATAGGTGTATGGGGTTGGAAAGAGGGGCAGGGGGTCGGGAAGAGGTTATATAGGGGGCTTGGAGGAGGTGTAGGAGGTCTGGGGGTAGGGAAGAGGTGTAGGGGGTCAGGAAGAGGTGTAGGGGTTTGGGAAGAAGTGTAGGTGGTCAGAAAGAGGTATAGGTGGTCAGGAAGAGGTGGAGGGGGTTGGTAAGAGGTGTATGAGGTCGGGAAGAGGTTCTTGGAGGCTAGAAAGGGGTGTAGGGGGTTGGTAAGAGGTGTATGAGGTCGGGAAGAGGTGTATTAGGTCTAGGATTAGCATAGGTGAAGAGGTGTAGGGGGTCAGAAAGAGGTGTAGGGGGTTGGGAAGAAGTTTACAGGGTTGGGAAGAGGTGTGGGGGGTTGGAGGAGGGGTAGAAGGTCTTTGAGAAGTGTAAGCTGGTAGAAAGAGGTGTGGGGGTCGGGAAGAGATGTAGGTGATCAGCGAAAGGGGTAAGGGGTTCAGAAGAGGGGGGTTGGGAAGAGGTGTAGAAGGTCTGGAAGAGATGTGTGATGAATTGCCTATTTCATCCTTAAGGTACAAAAGTACAAAGTCAGAAATTGGGTATAATTATCATGCAGAATCGCCTTATATTGTGATATGATCGACTAATGTAGTCATTACCGGCTAATAATGAAATAATGTACTGGAAAGAAAACGGAACGAAAGTAGAACAAAACTGTAAATTGAGGTACAAAATCCCGGAATGATGCATTACCGGAATTGATGACATAGGGTCATGTGATTATAACCGACCAATGGGAAGACACTTGTAACTATAAAAAGGCGTGTTGGCGCACGAAATAAACAGTTCCTTTATGGTACTTACTGTGTTCACATGCCTCTTTCTTGGGATGGACAGCTTCTCTACTTAGCCTGAGCATAGGATCTTGATGAATGGGAGTTCTTGGATGAATAAGGGTCTAACTTTAGAGTTCTGGAATTATTAGAATAGAATGGAGGGGTGGCAGACAGGCCATGGCCCCGCCCCCTCCCCTGTTGAATCATGTTTGTGGGGGGGCCCCCTCCCCTTGTACATTTATGTTTGTGGGGGGCCCCCTCTATGAAGTTCTGGATCCGCCCCTAAAGGCCTGAGATGGCATGGAAGCCCAAAACTGTAGATAGTCAGCCTGGATACGAGCCTCTTCTCTAGTAGAATGAACGCCAGCACTAAGCTCCACCGACCAACCCCGACCCATTCACCCTCATGCACGAGGAACGGCTCTCAACTATAGCAGTCTTTTGCACCGAGACCTCAGTCGGAATGAGGCCAAAATTCAAACTCCCCTTCACTGAGGAGAACGGAAAAAGACTCCCTGAAGAATATCACAGATGTAACTGTAAGGGGCCCTGTACACCTTTTCCTGCCCTGTATGCTCTCTCCCGGCCCTGTACACCTATATGGATGCCATAGGTAAAATTGTAGGTGTTGATACATCATGTTTACTCTTCATTGTGGTTTCCAGGAAATATAAGCATTATGCAAATTATAAGCTTATTTTGAATAAAAGATTATACTTAAATTTAATAGACAAAGGCACAGAGTATTCAAAACTTGTTACAAATGTTTGGTACAACACAAATTAGTGGAGATATGCACAAATGTTTACAGAGTGTACAATGCATTAGGTCACGACCATATAAAGTGTACCTAACCCAGTGAATGTGCGACCATAGTACAGAGATTATGGCCTGATAACAGCATGTCCTAAAAAGGTGTTTAAATTCACTAGGGAGAAGGAGCCATCCATTAGCCATGATCTAGTCACCCAAGTGGTGAATAGAGATGATGCCATCAAATTAGCCAAAAGGACCAAAAATGGGTTGGATATTGATGTTGCCAGACAACTAAGGAATCTTACTAATCATATGGTACAGAAGGCTTAATCAGACTATTATTAAGAGGTATTGAAAATTGATAGAGACAATCCAAAAAAATATTGGCAAGATATTCAAAAGATTATTCCAAACAACAATAAAGTAAAGAGTAATAAATTTTATCTATTGAATGATAATAAGGAATCAATTTCTGATAGTGAAAATCCTAACTTTATAAACAATATAACTGATGTAATAATCTGGATTGCATGGGACACCGGGGTTTATTTGCTACCCTGAATGTAACCAGTATAAATAATCTGAAATAAAAAACAAACAAAAAAAAAACCTTTGAACTTTCTTTAAATTAGAACAAATTTAAGGGATTTCTGAGGGAATTCCTCGGAAAACCTGGGGAAATCCAGCAATTCATCCTCATAATTGGTGGGGTCAAAAGGGTTAAACCTACCTTTGTTGTTGATCTCTTAACAACTGTCCTTAGCATTTCTAAAACTTTGTTACCTCTTACCCTTGGGCTCTTCATGTTGTTTCATATGTCTGTCTCACTTTCCTTTTGAACTACACCCCTTTTTGGGGATGATTGTCTATATATCTCACTACCCACTCTTGCAGCTTCTCTAATCTTTCATGCCTAGCAACAAGACCACTTTCTATCATACAAGTCCCTCCGGGATTCGAACCCACAACACAGGTGTTTGGATGGGGTTGCTAACCCTTACACTATAATCAAGCCACGTAGGGGATGAGAGGGGAACTAAAATAATGGTGTCATGACCTAATTTGCTGGTTTCCTCAGTCCCCTCATTACAGTGTTTACAAATCCGTAGTACAGATGGGTTGGCTGGTCCCCTATGGCACTGCTGGTTACTGGTGAGACACAGCGTGGGCTAATAGGTCTGCATGTGCCGTCGAAGCAACAAAGATTTAGAACAAGTAGGGTAAAAATCTGCATAATCAAATAATCCCAAAATTGTTTCCTTGTAAATCAACATTGCAATTTATGTAGTAATAAAATGGTCTAATCCCGGGGTCTAATTCAACGTAATTGATACACCCTATGGTTCACTTTGCAATATTTGTCATCCACAAAGTCAGGAAAATTCAAACGACTACTTCATATAACCCCTAAATACATTTTCGGCGGCCTCATTACCAAACCTTGTTTTCGGTATCATGCCACCTGCTACTTTTGCTGAATCTACCATCATAATATCATCATGTTTTGTCTTACTCTGTTTTATTCACACCACTGATCCAAGTTATCACATGCTTGTTGATTTTGTATACAAGCTTCTTCCCTCATTCTCCCTACTACAAAATAGAAAAGTATCGTCAGCATACAATATAACAGATGATTCACAGAAATAAAATTCCGCCATGAGATCATTGACATAAACTATGAATAAAAAGGTATAATCCTGTGGGAGTCCCATACTAAATGGTTCTAAGTCAGAGAATACATTGCCTAGCTTTACCCATTGCTTACGATTCGCTAGTTAATGTCGTCACCAACTTAATGCTAAATAATCTAAGCCATATAATTCAAGTTTATTACACAAAAATATCATGGGTGATAGTGTTGATTGTGACGTTTCTACGATCGTAACAATCATACAAAAATTGCAAATATTCTAAAACCATGTTGATTTTTATTGGAGTATCAATTGTTATCAAAAAGGGAAGCGCTAACTCCATGATTCTGGTGATGATAATGGTCTGCTATTCCGCTCAAAAGATTTTCAACAGTTTGCAAACTTTTGCGGTTTCAACATCAGATGCGAATCCCCTATCTATCCCCAGGCTAATTGGCTGTCTAAAAAAGGTAGCCAAAAATGTTTTGCAACAAACTGATCCCATGTTAGTATCATTAGCTTATGTGTCGACTACACATACAGCATTTGGCCAGAATAGCTTCTCATGGATAGAAACCTACAGACTTCTTTTCTAATATTACTGAGTGTGTTACAACAAAAGTGGCCAATGTTGATGTAATATCTGGAAATGATAGGTTGGCAAAAAAATCTCATTTGCATTTAACGTTATACAAGTTTAATTGAAAGAAAACTTAATGTCATCCTAGATTATTTAGTGAAAAACAGAAAACACTTTTCGACAAGTTATGTATGAATATGTAACGAGTAAAAAGAGTTTTATAAGGTTTTCTCTTCGGGAATGTAAAAATCATGAAATCATATTTTGTGTTATGTACAGATGACATCACACATCCCCAAATGGAGAGGGCGCCATATTGATGATCAATTTAAGATCAATATGATTATCCTACAATTCTAATGCATTGAGAAAATATCATGTTTATTCATACTTTATTTAAGATACACATATTGGATCATAATCAACAGTTACTATTATTCAGAATTTAAAAATTTTGAATGTTTTTTAACAACTTTATAAACCCTGGTTGTGAATTAAATTGCTCCAGGTTTTCTTCACGACCATTTTGTAGCCATGTGTGACCCAACAGAGGAAAAGGATGCTCCAGGTGGGAATTCAACTTTTAAGAGGATGGAATTAGCAGATTAGCTTTCAAATGATACTAAAAATGTGAAATTGTGTTAATTATTATCAAAGAAGATACAGGTTATAGAACATAGGAACGTCTATGTTCCTGAAAATGACAACAACATGAATTATTCAGTATTTACTGAGTTATTCAAAAGCAAAAAATAATTCTTGAAAAACATAAATGGCTATTTATAAAATAGTATTGTGATCATAACTCTTGATCTAAAAATAGTATCATTTATCTGTTTGAAGCTGGAATATTTTCAAGTTATATTTTCCAACATGATGTCACAATTCTTTTTGATAAATCAATAAAAGCATTGTCTCCATGGCAACCATATAAGCCCATCCCAGTTTAAACCAACACTAAGTTTTACTATGAAATATTTTCAGAATTGCCTCCATACTAATTCCATGAAGACATTTGTATGAAACTAAATTAACCGAAAAAATCTGGTTGACAGATTGGTCCTACATTTGGTAAAATGTAGCTTTATATTTGGGTATTTTTCCCATATGAACCAATGTTAATGTCTGTCAGCCTAGCCTATTATGTCCAACCCTATTTTGCCCTAAAATACATCATTTTGATTGGCTGGCAAACCAACAAATCTGTTAACTGATGAAATGTAAGAAATCATAATGTTAAAGCAATCCTTGAATATATAGAAAAACATAATCCTTAATTGCTTATTTCAGTAACCCCAACTCTTGGAAACAAGGATGGCATAAACAGTCATTTTGTCCAGCCCTAGCATATATCCAATGTGGGATGGTCTTAATACTATTGTTTGGTACATTTTGGGAATAAAACGTTCCATTGACATTCCAAATAAGGATATTTTGGAATGAAATTGAATCTTTTGAGTGGGTCTGCTGAATTGTACACTTGTAAGTTAGTCTAAGACAGTTTTAACACTATTCTTCATTAAATTACTCATATCTACGTAAATATTAGCCTAGTCCTAGGGCATAGGAAAAATCCCCCTCAGAGCATACTTTCCCTTTGTCGAGTCACATGGGGTTATGATGAGTACAAAAGTAAAGGTTATGATCGTAGTGAAATGTGTGTGCGTTGAGTCCAAACTTTTGAAACCTCAGATCTGTAACCATGATGTTTGAAGGTTGTGAACTGGTTTTTAATGATAACACCACATCATTGTGAGCAACGTTACTATACTTTACTTGAACTACGCCATTTGCATAGATTAAAATGACAGTGTTGTAAGAGATTTCAAATCCCAAAGAAACCAAAATTATGTTGAATGGTGAGATGAACGTTTCAAAGTTATACAGTGAAAATGACTGTCCCAAGTTGGTCGCTAGATAAACAGTTATTTGGTCCATTTTTAACATATTGAATCTTTTTTCTGATTTTAATTTTTCTTTTCTAATGATGTTCTCATGAACAACAGAGGGAATGAATGCTTTTTGCTGAAATGTCCCTTTACCTTAATCAACAAAATATACGTCCTGCAATTGACAAACTAAGCTCTGCTAATAACAACCATCTTCTTCTCGGCGGCTGACGCTGATAATTACCATTGTATTACTTCATAAATTAGAAGATCATACACATGTTTTTATGAAATATAGATATTTCCATCAGCGGCATCATGAGAATGTTTTATACTACATACCACGGCACTGATATCATATCTAGGCTCAGGAACATGACCTTTAGTTTATCATAGGGCGTGTGTAATATTCAGGGAAAGTCTTTACCATTGTACATCTTTTTATCATAAATAATTATTAATATACACTGGTAGTACTGTAGGCCTACATCTACGTCTACCACCACCCAAGACAATGGGTAATATTTAATATTCACCTGTCCCTAAACAGACGATTGACAAAAGCCTTATAAAATACCAGTCAATCTTTGATGACTTAAACTTCACATAAATTGAATGAAATTATCCTCCTGGTTGTACCCCTATAACATAAAGTTGCTGTTATTAAACTACCTTTTCTCCTATTTTATGTTTGGACTCTTTTTGTCCTTTGTAATACACACACACAGTGTAACACGCACACACTCGCACACACACACAGACACACACACACACACAAGTGCTTAAGAACATAATCATATAACTGAAAGAATAACCATTGTGTATGCTCCATGGGAGCATGTGTAATTATAGCACCATTACATAATATTCATAAGAATCTGTTTTGGGTGTTTGGAAACTTAATCAAAGTAAAATGGTTATGACACATTTTGATACATGACAATCTATCAAAAGGTATGTACATAAACTGCAATGGACGGGGGAATCATACCCCACTCTTGGTGGTATCTTGATGTATATGTATATGTTTTCAATATGCATAATAAGGTCTTAAACTGCTAAAAGAAAATCATGAAAACGTCGCAAAACAAGTACACGTAAAGTGATGATTAGGGTTCACATAATCACCGTACGGAGTAACACATTATATTTAAAATCAGAGGCTATCTAATCACCGTTGGACATCGTGCAGAATGAGAAAGACAAAAGTAATAGCTATGAAGCGAAATTTACTTCAGCATTTGTCCACTGGTGGCGCCACGGTTACCGGTTGAGACTGTGAACGACGGGCCCCTCGAGTCGGACTACATTAGCAGAGCCCCGAGCAGAGCCATAGGGATGGGGTATTCCTTCTCGGGAAATGTCAAGTTTTTTTTCAACAATTTGAAATTCTATCATCAACCCATAAAGATATAAGCAAAAATCAATAGCACGCTCTCTCATTTTCAAAATGCTGAAGCCGCCACTGGACTAGTCCCAGTCAAGCAGGTCTTCCGGGTTCCCACCTCCCGGGTGGACGGGCCTGCCTCCAGGGCCCGCCGGGAGGAGAGGGCGGGCCTCCCGGCCAGACCTAACCGACCATTTGACAAGCAATTACCCCTGACGACGTCTCCATGCGAGCTGCTCAGCTTGGAGGCCAGGGTAGGAGCAGCTCTAAGAGGAGTGAGCAATAAGTTGCATACGGCAAGGAGGCCCGGTCATATATTGTACTATTTCATCAAATGCTGGAAGCACCTATCTAAATAAGACAAAATGCTGCTTATGTTTTCATGCTCAGGTCATTACATAATATACATTTTGAAATGATATATATGCTTAGCTATTATGCTTAGCTATATAGATGTGTGTCTACTGATTAACCTAGTTTATTATTTGACATACTGTTTACATAAATAGCTCTGCGTGTGCATTTTCATTTCCCAAAGAACATAAGATTTCTTGAACACTGTTAGAATAGGCCTAATAGACGCATTCAGCGCTAGTATGTTAACCAACATGTTATAGGCCTACATGATATTTACAAATTCAGACATTCTTTCTGAATTACGGCGGAATAGTTGAATTAGGCCAATATCATTCTTCTTACTACATGTAATCCCCTTGCGCATAGAATCATATCAGAATTCCAGGATTCCATTATTACAAAGATAACTAATGAGAAGAATGTACTTAAAGGAATGTGCCATATTGAGGGTACCCCTGAAATCCAAGCACTCATCCCAGACCCCTCCAGACGGCCCAGGCGGCGCCCGCCGACGGCCGGCGCCTGCCCGCCCTCCTCCCGGCACAGCCCCCAGGGCGCCCGACCCTCCTCCATCCCGTCCACAATTATCTCTCCATCCAAATTAATGGAGCCCTAAGAGGCGTGGAATCGTCTTACCCGACGACCCGCCGGCCACCGGAAGCCGCAGTTACTGCCCTGGAGGTCATGCGCCCCGGCTGGACGCGGAGGAGGTCGACTTCCGGTAAATCCTGACACCTAGCGTCATGTCTTGACCGGTCGGGCTGGAAATGGAACGTAAAAATGGAACAAACAGAACATTTAAAAGTTTAAAATTAAGAAAGAAATCCCGATAACCGCAAGAGTTATGCATAATCACTAATGTTGCAGTTATCAACGGGTGCGAATGTCAACATAGGTCTTGAACTTGCGAATTTAGAACAGCCAATAACTCTCGGTCCATTCTTGAAGTTCGTGTATATACGCGACATTCATTTGTATGACAACATCAAGAACAATTAAAAGAAAGGATAGTATCATGTCGCTGTGAATGGATAATGAATATCTAGCCAACATCTAACCCACAGAAGAAACCATGAATAATTACATACACATGGATTTGATTTAAAACCCTATCAATTCCTTGTTCATACAGTGCATACCATTATTTTTATGGAAGGTTTACCACTAGCTGCAATAGCTTTTTGCAAACCACAAGAACCGCTTGGCCTAGGGATCCTATGTCTGGGCATGGCTCGATTGACGCCGATACCGCGAAGTAAAGACTGATAGCTGTGGTCGCGAAAGTGGATTCGACCTCAGATGGCCCTAGTGTGCAAAAGAAATTTGCGTTGCAACCCAAGAAAGTGTTATCATCGTTGTCACATAACCTACATCCGCGAAAATATAGATAAATACATATAAATATATATATATATATATATATGTAATTTGGTGAAATTGTGCAACAGACTGAACTGGATCACATACACTGTATCCCAGAAGGCTCCTGTGTTCCTAGTCGAAATCCTGTGTATATGCATTGAGTGCTGCATGTATATATACGTAGTAAACTATTGTAGTAAACAGCGGTTCTTGTGGATGTTTTATTCTGTCAGTGTGTACACACTGATAATCTTTATGATATTAGAGAGATGGGGAATTCATGCTTGTCAATGAACACTGTTTTTACAAAATAAAACTCAGGAATATAATGTTCCAAAGGCATGTCTAGAATTTATCTTTAAAATGAGAACGTTAATGTCATAGTTTAGAACACAGAAATAGCATTGTTTAAGAAAAAAAGCATTATTCACGGTTCATCCCCTTTACCTGGTTAATTGTTTTAATAACTAACATTCCCCATAAACGATAGGATCTATGAACGATGGAAATGAAAACAGACAAATTCCTGAACATCCTAAGGGGTTCTACCAAGTGGTTAGACACCACTAGAGAAGCGGAGAATTCTAGATCGATGCCTTATCTCGACAGGCTGGTAGTGGTACGGTAGTGGTCCTAATTCCCGGAAAGGACGGGTTAATTTCGCGGCAGCTCGCCATGTGGTCTGCCCGGAAACCCCCGAGACAGGCGCGGCTCTGTTTTCACCCTCACTAAGTCGGTGTTTTCTCCAGTTGCCATGGCGACCCCTTGATCCCAGATTTACTGGTCAGAGCCTAACCCCCAATCCCACCTCCCCCCAGGATTTCCCTCCCCTCCCGACGCTACTAACCCCTGCTCGTCCCTTTCACCTCTGCTATACCAGTGCTACCTCCGGGCGAATTCCGGCCAACAACAAGTCCACGCCCACTTTAGGCCACACTTCTACGACCACACTCTCTAAACAACTTACCGTTCTCTACCCCCCCCCCCCCGCCTATATCTAGTTTATATAGCCTAATCATACCATGGATGTTCATCTCTATAAATGCATCGATTCAAATAGAGTGAAACATATAATTAATAAAAGTTTGAACTTTGATAACCACGCAAGGTTTTTATTTTCTCCCAATATTTCAACAAGATAAAGGAATGTATGTCTCATAGTAATAATCCGACTGTATAAATGTTCTATCCGAGGTTTGTGTGTAAAGGCTAATGTGATATTATGAAGAGCCGATAACTGAATATGAATGTTGTTCTATTCTAATTAGTGCATGGAAAGGGGCACAGAACACAGAAATTGTAATGTCAGCACTGTCATGCCTATAATTATGCAGGTCTGATTGTGTTCACCAATGGCTTGGTTATATGTCCATACTCTCACATATTAAAAGCTCCTTGACCAACAATGAATGAGAATCAATATTTCTATCAATGTGCCTAACTCTATCAGGCCTATCGCTATGGGCCTTCCCTATTGATCTTCCATTGGATTGGTGGATTGGTGCCGACAAAGTCAAAGGGTTTGACTAAATCATATAGCGGTAAACATCATAATCTCTGAGCTGACTTTGATGAGGACCACCCTGTGTCTTATTAGTTAATAGTTCTACCGCCCCACTGTGTGAACGGAGCGATTTATTTACCCCATAAGGAGACAGTGAACTGTGACCAATCTCCTCTGGCCCAGCGTAATCAGACCAACATTGGCAAGCGTGTCACCCCCGAGTCGGAAAATAATTGAACACAGGCTCATCCCAGAACTGTAACTGCAATGTTGGCAAAGCCGGCCTTACTCGGTTACTAAATGGTAAACTGTTGCGCAGTTGATTTGGACGGAAAGCGCAAGGACAAATATACATCTTGGCGAGTCCAAAACCCCCACGAGGTGGCAGCAGTGGCGGGCCCACGCGCCGGCCGGAGGGAGGTACTCGTTGAACCAGGGAGTCCAGCCATGGAGCAGCTCGCGAGCAGCTCAGTATATATATATGTCCTCCCTTCTCGCTCTGCCCCCTCCTCCACAGAACGAGAGAAAAAACATTCTCTGGACATTTACGCCTGCTTGCGTGGTGTGTGGCCCGATGAAGACATGCTCGCCCGATTTGGTCTGTCTTATATTAGTGTCAAATTTAATTATCCAAGACAATACTTTGGACTGGTTCGGCCGGGCCTGGCCGCCGATATCCTTTGACCCTTCGCTGATTGACACGCGCAGTAAGTCTCGGAGAGGCCGGAGCGCTGACTAATTGTCGATTTGATGGAGTAGGACTTTGGGCTGAGCAGAAGGGGCCAAATACTACCGGGTATACAGAGTAGTAACTCCCCGAGTAGCTCGCCCTGGGAACTGGGGAAAAAGAACACAGGGAGAAGAGTAAATGGCTCTTAAAATGAGAGCTTTGTCGTCACTGTTTCTTTGGGTACATTAGTTCAATGGACAAAATGGGAAGTGCGTCACTGAGCACTCGTAGTGCTTTCTTGAGGTGATGATAATTTAGGAGATATATCACTTACTCGAAAGATTCAAAGATTTGTTTTATTTTAAGAAAAAGATCATGAATATCTATCTTAACAACTTAAGCAAGATAAAATGGTAAAGTTAGGATCAATAGACAATTATTGATTAACTCATTACTGTCCCTCATATATATGTATTACTAAAAGGCATAATTGTTATTATTTCTCTCCAAAAAAATGTTTCTTTTTTAAAGGATTTTATTAAGCAATAATCGGCAAAGTTGCCCTATCTTAATAAATGACACTTGTGGAATACACGTATTACTCTCAAGTAGAACAAATGCATATGGACAGGGACACACATGCAGATTCACAAGGTCAAACAATGGGCATGCAGGAGGAGCTGCCACCCATCCATCCTGTGATCCATCCATCCATCCATCCCTGTCTACTCGCCCTATCCCCCCGACCTGTCAGCCCTAGTTATCCCCGCGGGCCCGGGACCCACCCCTGCCGGGCGGCTGACGGGGAGGGCGGTGCCCCCCGCACCGTCCTGACAGCCGCGACAAAATGCCTCACGCCCTTCTTGATGTATGGCCACCCTCGAGCAGCTCGAAAAGCACCTAGTTATCCCTGCCTGGGCACCCAGTGCAGAGAGCCACTCGTCTTTATAGCTATTCTTATAGGTGGGAGTTGTCACCTTGGCTTGGCAGGCTAGACGGATAGCAATAAACTATGAAATGTATCTGTATACAAACGTGAGCGGCTCAAAAATTCAGACAACTAGAAGGAAAAATAAGAAGTAAGCTGATTTGGTAACTGGACAAGTAGGTATGTTTGCTAAAGGGAAATAACCTCGATCCATATTATATTTTTATTATCGCGGTTATGAACTGATTAAGTGAGCTCATTACTTCAATCTAGAGTGGGTAGAGTGTGTCAGAGTATATGAATATCTTAATGTATAGACGACTGGTTTTGAAAGTCAAGATATATTTTTATATATTTTCATATGTGAAATAGAAGTGCGTTATTCTTAGAAATGATAACATCAGAAGGCCAACCTAC
The DNA here is from genome assembly GCA_936440205.1 of Lepidonotus clava. Lineage (NCBI taxonomy): Eukaryota > Metazoa > Annelida > Polychaeta > Phyllodocida > Polynoidae > Lepidonotus > Lepidonotus clava. Next base: position 29,684,602 of record OW387140.1, read on the forward strand.
GTCAGTGACATTCCTCCCACTCATATTATACAACATGACAGTGGGGAGAGGGGGGCAGGAGAAAGGTAAGGAAACCACTGGAATGGGACATAATTGAATAACAGGAGAACCAATGGCTAATGTGATGGCTGCTCTAATGTCTACATGTCATGAACTAGCACCAACCCATGGTGAGTGTAAGTAAGTCCTGGAGGGGTACAGCCCCAGTAATGGATCATTTGTGTTCTTCCTCCTGGCCCCATCCCGCCAGGTCCGACCACGCACTGACTCATCTACTTTGTCTGCAAGACTTGACTTCGACACACCTCTTAAAACCTAATGGCATTCCCTCGGCGCTCTAGTGTTTTCCGGAGTATTTTCCGGAGTATTTTCCTTGTCAATTATAGTAGAGTGGTTATCTCACGGGATACAGCCATGTACAAATGGAATGTAGAAATACTATGTCTGTGCGCTGTCGTCTAAATCTATGAACGTGCATTCTTATCTTACTTATGTATTGGCCCTTTAATACTATTGTCCCACTTGCATTCTCGTGAAGGATTTATCTCGTCCTTGGAGCAAAATACATAGTTCTACATTTTCAAGCATTATACGGGAATCCTTATACATTATGAGAGTTACTATAGTTGACTTTAACATAGTATTTAAACTCTAATAAGTTATCGGGGATGCACACAAGTCTATTTTCGGAAGAGACCATGAGAGGAAGAATATGGGGAAGTAAGGGCTAACCAGTGGGGAGCATAAGGCTGATGGGGACGTGGTATGAGGGGTAGGCCTGGTGATGGCACTTGCTGAGCAGCTCTTGAGCAGTAGCAGGCAGGGATAGAGCCCTGGGTAGGCTAAAGTCAGTCCCCCACCCACCCCACCCCACCCCACCCCAATCCCCTCCAACCTACGCCCTCCCACGCATTGGTGTTACTCCTGGAAGCAGGGGGGAGACTAAGAGACTGACACGACACGTTCCACCAAATGTCAAAAACTTAACTTTAAAAAAATACAAACTGAGAAAAAGAAGCCAGCCAGGGATAGTCGGCGCATTAAGAACGTGGACGAGCGTTAAAGGAAAGTCGTGCTCGGTGTGCTCTAGGGAGTTGTCACTCAGTCAGTCACCCACTCCCATCTCCTATCTAACTAAGCTACTGGAGGACTGGGGGCCCGCTTCTGGCATGCCCCCCATGGAGAAGGGACTAATGCCAGTAGCCGCTAAAGCCGGCTTCACCCGCGCGTCATAGGTTAGCGTCCAATGGTTGAGGGGCTTAGCCGTGGGCTCGGACCAGCAGCAGCAGCAGGGCCGGTCCCAGCCCCCTTTGGGGTGTCAATGTTCTGTGTACTATGAGCAGACCCCAGTCAGACTCGGCCCCCACTCTATTCCTACACCACCACCACCGCCACCACCGCCAGCCAGCACCACTGGCACCACCTACACCACCACAACCACCACTCGCGCTGTAGTAGTGGCCTCAGCAGCAGCAGTAGCATCTGAAGGCGGCGGACGTCCTCCATCAATCATTCACAGGTGTGAGACGCTGACGAGGGGGTCTCTACCTGGAACAGGTGCCAGCAGAGCGCTGAGGAGACTGAGGGCGCATCCCATCATCACAACACTGAGTTTGTAGGAGTTTGTGTGAGTTGCTCGCCAGGAGTGAGTTGGTGCGGCGGCCTGCGACTCTACGCTTTGTTCCAGTCAACAAACACAGCCTGCCGTATACAGATAGGAAGACGACGGGGACCTGCTCAACAGGCAACGCCTCCTTCGACCTTCAAGGTTACGGTTTGGTTGTTCCCAAACCACAACACACCACCCGATCCTTCAAACTTGGACATTGCCTTCTCAACACTCATCGTCTTCTGCTCGGACCTGCTCGGACTTTGGTCAGCGGCCCGTGAGTTGCTCTTAGTGATCTTCTGCCGTAACCCACTTTAGGTGTGAGTACTAAGGGACTGATCGTCGGAGCGTGACGCCGCCCAGTCCGCCCGTCTGTGTAGGGAGGCGCGGCCCCCTGTGATGTGTGGACGGCCAGGGGAGGGACATGCCCCCCGCAACGTCATAATCCTGTCTCAGGGATTAGTGAACCCAGATTAACGGCAGTCGCTAACGGGACTTTGGCGAAGGAGGTTGACCACAATCCCTTTTCTCTATACCGACAGGATACTCGCCACGTCCAGCCATTGGTCAACATTGTACTTTTGGGTGCGTTTTCATTTGAAGTGGGGTCGCTCGCTCAGTTGCAGGCGCGATCATCCCTACTTCTTGTGTAACTGCAACAGGACTATACCTGAGTTTTGGAACTAAATTAATAAGGAGCCAGGCAGCGTTCTGGGTAGGTCCCTGGCAGCCCAATGCTTCTAGATAGCCCACCCTCATCTTACCACAGCGCCATGGAGAGTCACCACGGACATACCCTGACCCCACTGCCCCCGGCCAACCCCCTGCCCGGCCCCCTCCCACCTTCTAATCATCACCACCACCATCCCCACCACCACCAACAGCACCATCAGCCGCAGCCCCCACAGGCAGCACCGCCACCACCACCACATCCTATGGATCCCAAGGACGACGGGCTAAAGCACCACGGTCTCCTCCAGAAGGACAGCATCAAGACGGAGGCCCCGGACAATTGTGTTACTGGAGGCGGGAGCCTGCATTGTAACGGCGGCATGGAGGAGGAGGGTCCGTCGGCCGCCGGACCCGGGGCGCCGCCGCCCCCTGGAGGACCGGCCGGCGTCGGCGTCAAGCCGGGATCCCCGTCGGCCGCTGACCATCACGGCGGGGACGGCGGCGGAGGGGGCGGCGGGGGGAGCCCAGGAGGAGCCGACGATAAGAGCGGGGTCAAGAAGGCCTCCGGAGCGGGGATCCGGCGCCAGGAGAAGCCGCCGTACTCCTATATCGCGCTGATCGTCATGGCCATCCAGGCGGCGCCCACCAAACGCTGCACCCTGTCCGAGATCTACCAGTACCTCCAGCAGAGGTTCGCCTTCTTCAGGGGCTCCTACCAAGGCTGGAAGAACTCGGTCCGCCACAACCTCAGCCTCAACGAGTGCTTCATCAAGCTGCCCAAGGGGCTGGGACGACCGGGCAAAGGTCACTACTGGACCATCGACCCCGCCGCCGAGTTCATGTTCGAGGAGGGCTCCTTCCGGCGGCGTCCGCGCGGTTTCCGCCGTAAGTGTCAGGCGCTGAAGCCCTTCGGCCTGATGAACAATATGGGGTCGACGACGGGTATGTACGGGGGACACTACGACATGTTGGCCCACCAGAACGCCGGCATGGCTAGTATGGGCGGCATGGGCAGTATGGGCAGCATGGGATCTATGAGCTCTATGGGTGGCATGGGCGGTATGGGGTCGCCCATGACCAACCCCATGAACGTGGCCTGTGCTGTGAGCGGCTCACAATCCCCTTACGGCGCCGACCCCACGGGAACCATGCTACAGTCAGGCATGGGCATGAGCAACTCGGTGTCGCCCATGGGCCATCATATGGGCTCAATGAGCAGTATGGGCAGCATGAGCAGTATGGGCTCTATGGGTGGGATGAGTGGTATGAGCAGCTTGGGCATGAGCCACAGTCAGAACTATCAGAACCTACAGAACTTGAACCTAGGCCAGCCCCAACCGTCCCAGCAGCAGTCACAGTACTCAACCTCCGTCAGCAACGGCTCCTACAATGGACACTACAGCAACCTGAGCAGCTCGTCCATCTACTCGTCCTGCTCCATGGGCTCGCCGCTGGGCAGCCAGCAGCAGCCGGACTACTCCTCCCTGACGGCCGTCGGCGTGGGCAGCGGTCACCACGGCTCCCACACGCCGACCGCGACGCACCACCCGGCCGCCGCCTCCAGCGTGTCCTCCGGGACCACCCCGCCCGCCCTGCCGCCCTCCATGTACGCCTCCCCGGCCGGTGGCGGCGGCGGCAGCGGCAACACGACCGGCGACCGGTCCGACCTGACTGGAGGTAGCGGCGGCGGAGGGGGCAGCGGCGGCGGTCACCCGTCGGTGTCGGCGCCGTGGGGCAGCCCAGGAGGAGGCGCGGGGCCGCGGGCCTACAGCGTGTCGCAGCAGTCGGCGGTGTCGGTGAAGCAGCAGCCGCTGTCCCCGGCCGGCAGTACGGGCAGCATGCAGAGTCTGTCCCCGGCCACCTCCGACCCCACCTCCTACGGCCAGCACCTCGCCGGCCACACCCCGACCTCCGACTCCGTCGATCTTGGCATGTCTGGTGAGTAAAAATACCAAAATCTATTAGTATATGAGATAGTCAACTTTGAAATGAATCAATTAAAGTCCAAAGTAACCAAGGAAACTTCATAAGCTTGTATGTAAGTATTAATTTCTAATTTGGAAAAAAAGAAGAGTTGTATTAGTAAACCAAATCAATCTATAATAAAAGGGGGAAAACGTAAAAAACATTAGTAAAGTAGGTCCTAAAATGTGGATCACCAACTCAATGAATATAACTTAATCGCCTAAATTACCATAAGGTAACCATCTAAGGTATATCTAAACATAGGGGCCTATCATCTGTTCCAAGGATAATCATACATCCACATTGGTATTCAATATTTTCACTGGGAAGCCGTGCAATACGGATAAGTACGGTATAGCTAGACTAAGTATGTGTATAGTCTGTAGTCAAGATGCAATATATATTTATCAATGGAACTATTGTGCCAGGAACATCTGGTCACCGCAAGAGACCTTATAGACAGGGAACTTCTCAGACGTAGAAGTCAATATTTTGCTAAGGCGTAACTTAATCCCTATAAGATTCCTCGGGTTAGGACCCCACAAATAATGGCAAATTATTCGAGAATTTGGGTGCTAGAAAACGGAGATCATTCTTCTATTATTCAAGCATGCAAGACACCCTGAACAGAATCGGCACATGCAGTTAACTGCATTTCAGACTTTATCTGACTTATCAGTTGCTAATCACTTGAATGGCACTGACAGTTACTATTATATTTTTAGGGCGCTTATATGATTTAACTAAATTGGTCTATGAGGAGGTAAGCATTTCTTTATTTATATGTGTTTCAAAATATAAACTCAAATCTTTATTTCTCCGCAAGCAAGTTTAATTGTATCGGAGCAAATAAGGTCGAGACAAATAGAGTACACTGTACTAGTGCGACTTTCTTGTTTGGGGTTTGGCGTCTATTATGCATTCTTCTTGGTAGTGTTGTGGTGCCTAAAGTGATCTCATTTAGCCCCTTCTTGGTCGTACCAAGCCGCGCCTTGACCGACCCGATAACTGATCCGATAGCCGGGACCTGATCAGTGAAGCCAACCCTCATGTCCCGGCTGGGGTACAATGGGCGAGTAACAAGGACAGAGATTAGCTACAGGACCGCCGGCGGTCCGCCTTGTCCAGTTATCTCCAGGGTTGATAGCAGCCAGTGTAGGGTTAAGGCGCAAGGGGCCGAGCTACTCCTGCATGAGAAGGTCGCTGACTTCAGACCAACTCAGAGCAGCTCGCCCTCAAGCTGTACATTTAATGCCCAGTCCGTATAGGAAAAGGGAGCAGCTCCGAGCAACTCACATCAACACTTGCTCAAGCTCCCCCTACGGAAGGAGAGCACCATGTGTTGAGGTTCCCCCCGGCCCTTGGGGTCTGTGAAAATACTTGTACCCCTATTTAACCATTTGAGGTCCGGCGATGACTTCCAGAGGCTGTCTGTGGTCGCCTGGCTTCCTCCCAATACGGTTACACGGCCCAAAAAAGGGCGGAGTGGGTAAGTGAAAGGAATAACACCATGCAGACCAAACACCCAAAGCGACAGTGGGCCTCTCCCGAGCGATTTTGCAATTCCCATTTCCTTCAAAACTTATCACGAAATCGCTATTACACGAGAACAGATTTTATTACTGAGTCACATAATCCCTCTGGAACATCTATGATTTGAACGGTATATCATGTGCTCCATGTATCGTCGCCATACACTCGGGCGCTATTTGTTTTAACATGTTATCTTGTATGTAGGTTATACATGCGGTGTATGTATCACAGTTTCCCATGACAAAGATAATATTGAAGACCTATGCATGGGAACATAGGATGTGGTATGTTGTATATCTTCCCTATGAGTTATGGGAAATTGGGAAAAGTCATGACTCAATGATGCGGGAAGCTATAGCCAGGGTATGATTCCCGCAGACTAACACTATTCTACTATTACTAAAAGCGCTGTCCCCCATGAATTGTTCTTAGTCCCTGATATTCCTTATCAATATGCATAAGCTATGGGCAGAAACATTCAGTTTTATTGTACACGTTGAGGTAGTTGTACTGCAAAGTCTTTAAATGAGATCAGGTGGACGTGTGTTTCCGTGGCCGGGTGGGGACTGAGTCGTGTTCCCACGTTAATGGGTTGTGCACATGTCTCATTGGCATTGTGTACACAGAAGGTCAGCGGCGACAAGGGCCTTGTTGGCCCAGATGGTCGCATCATCACTCTGACCTCCGTCTCCGAGTGGCCGACAAATTCCCTTTTCCACAAAAGAAATAAAAACACCTGCAAGGCAGTCACCTTGCCGAAAGTTTCTAGATTTGCAAGAGGGACGGACCGGAGATTATATAAAGGGGGGCAGAAACCAAACTGTTTTTTCGCTGTATATTATGTCAAAAATTAGAAATTTGGCGAACAAAATACGGACGGATTTAAACCCACCTTAATTCGTCCATGTGTGGTCTATGGGCTTCATGTATACCAGTCTCGAAGAGCACAGATTGCAGTGTTACTCTATAGGTTACTATGTGGCTGGCCCCGGCAGTTTCCAAGCCAAGGGCTCTTCGACCTCTGTTGTGATGAATTATGACATATTTACACTCATACCGAGCCTCGGCCTGTACAGTTTACGCTAGAACATCAACTGCATGCATTCACTCTAATCGGGCACAGTGGCCCATTGACAGTAGCTTCAGGCTTTTCATTGCTCGTTCCCCTTCGCGTAGTAAATAGTATTAGCACGCGTCGAGCTGGTAGTAAACCACGGCCAAACCTAGGTTTACAAACGTGCCGACAACGTTTATTTGAAGGCACGCCGGCTTATAAACCAAGCAAATTTTTGTAACATATACCTAAACTTGCGTGCGATACATGGCTATCTACTGTAAATAAGCGGTGGCCGCAGTTGAGAGATTGTTGGTGTTCTATTTCACTCAAATCGCCCGCGAGGTGGCGAGGATCTGGTAAGACAACTAAACAATAGAAGATACATTCAATCACAACACTCCTGCTCGCAGATTGCCGCCACCACACGTAGTCTAATCACTTCATGCTTTGTGAGTAAACTGCCAAGAGGGCCCTCACTTGGCGCGAGTTGCTCTCTAACCTATAGAGTGGAATATAAGCTTTCAGTGCACAGGAATTCCTTGTGGTTTTACGGATGCCATGTGGATGAGGAGGAGGGTTTTATTACACAGATTCCGCAGAGATTTCAAATTTGTTGAATATCTGGTCATTTGATTACAATAAGTGAAAACACTTTTCCCTACTTTATTTCAGTAAAACTTTGAAACCGGCAACTTTAATTACATGTATCTACCATAGTTCTATCCTATTTTACATACTACTATTTTTGATATTCACAAATTGTATGCCAAATGGAAACAATCATGGAGTGAAACATGAATACTGCCATTAAAAGCGCCGTCCGTTACACACTTGTGGAAGCCATCCAATTGCTCAGGGAATACGTGGATTATCAGAAGGAAAAAAAATCTTATTTTTACTTCACTTAGACTTAGTTTGCTGCTCAGACATTAGGTCTGGCATGTCGCGGGTCAGATACCCTGTCCGGGCGACAGGCCACTAACAATGTGGTATTTTCTCTGCCAAATCGGTCTGAGAATCGCGCGTCCATTGGGACGACTTATCACACCACCGGGAGATGTTGACGTAGTCAGGAGAATGTTTTCTTCTCTGTGTGAATCCATCCGCCACCAGCAGTCCGTCCCATCCAACGACTCCCCTATTATCACTCAACCCCAGTGGCGCCCCCTCCCAGAGGCCTCTCCATGGGTCCCCTAATTATCGCTCAGCCTCATTACCGTTGGACTTCCTGCTTTGTCGGAAGCTAATCGCCGTGTTGGTCGTACCGGGACGACGTAATGCCCGCCGAGATAAGCAGCGGGGAGGGGAGCTCTAGAAAAATTCAAAATGTTTTCATTCCTAGCCCTCCTACCCCTGCTACCGTTATGTGAACTGGAGTGGGAATGTCAACCTTAAAAGATAATCAGATAACAGATCTGCATGCTGTTCTATTTCGGAACCCTTAACAGTCCAGCAGAGGGAGGAGGTCATAATTATATAATATTCATAATATTATAATAGGCCCTATATATACTAACATATAATTGAGAGGGGAAAATCGTGTTAAAACTGATTACAATTCAATTGGATATACTAATTATTTTCTTCCTCACGCTTATTAAAAGGTATTACAACCATTATTTTCTATAAGAATTCAATCTACATAGATTGGCCCATTGCAGTACTGGAATGACATTGAATGGGAAAGTCCAAAAACTTTTGGAAAAACACTTTCAGACCTGTCACTAGGGATAAAGTGTCAAACCCGAGATGACTGGAGGCACTAAGTCAACTTTATTTAGTCAGGGATAATTTGTTCTCCAATCAGTGAACCTTGGAAAAGCCTCGTTCCGGGATGTCAGAATTTTGTCATCGGAAACCGCCCAAGGAACCCAATCCCTGCCTGGGCGTCGATCGAAAAGCCAAATCTCATTTCCCTGCGGGCAGTGGTAAGAGGGGTTTTATATGTCGGTCTGTGACTTTTTCACTCGTCACCGGGCCGCGTTCCCCTCCGTCGACGGGTGCCAGGCCGAGGTCCGCCTCCCCAGAGTCTGGTAGGGGAAGGGGGATTGGCTCGACCGGCCAGTCTTGACCCTACAGGGTGGTGAAAAGGACATGCCCCAAGGGCAAAGAGACGTGTGAAACTGCCCCCTCTGTTTTAGTAATGATATTGTTATAGCCTGAAAGGATGACCAGTAGCTTGAGGAATTCAAGAGTAAATTGGATGACGTCGTATTTTGGTCTGTCGTGTGTAGGGCCTATACATATAAAGTCCCTGCATTATTGCACTGGTGGTGCCATCTTATAATGCCTCCATGTTATTGTTTTGGAATAATAAAAAATTGGGCGTATATATAATTATTTGCCTATACATAATATAATATATGTATAATTACATACATATATAATCATATATATACCTTACATTATTCCTTTTAGAAATTCAAACAATTGACTCATAATCACAATGCCTCTTATCTGGAAAACTATCGTATAATCATCACAAACACATAAATGCCTACAATTACTCTAAATCAACATCACTGGTCATTGTCCGTTGGCTGTGGGTTATCACGTAGATTCAATCCCGACCGTATAATGTAGATTCCAAGACTCGCTGGGTCAGAGGGTGACACTTATCAATCTCATAAATGGGCTGGTCGTCTCGGCGACAGGTCTTGGGTCCATCCATCAAGAGCCGGGTAGTAAAAGGGGAGACGGATGGAGGGAGAGACCATAACTCATAGTCTACTACGCCGCGGGTGTGGACACGAGCTAACTAGGCGTGAATAAAATCATCAATGGACCTTCTAACCCTCTCTGCCAATATGCCATTTCATTTTGCCCCCTTCATTTTATGCAAACAAGTATTAAATCTTTTTCTGAACTAAGCTTCCAAAGGTAAGGAATAGCTGAAACCAGGGGAGGGCACCGTGCGGGAAATAATGAAATCATTTCAATAATCTAGAGGAATGATTTTGATGCGGAAATGAATATTTCAACCATGAAGTACGACAGTATAAAAAGCACTTACTTCCTCTGCTCATATTTTTATCAAACTGCTAAATGGCAATTATATGAGCCATTTCCAACTCTCCATGCACACTCACTGGTAGTTCAGCGGGTAGTTCCAATAGGTTTCCCCCTACAACTTTGGGTCGACTTGATTGAGTGCCTCTCGGTTTTCCCAGCCGAGCCTCTCAGCGTGCTGTCAGCCCCTGGTGAGCTGCTCGGCCCGGCCCGGCCCCTGCCCCGCCCGGCCTGGAGCTGCTCACCGCGGGCAGCCCACGCCCCGGCTGAGAGGTTGCAACGGGTCGCGCCCCAGGGTCAGCCGCCGCATTTGTCACTCAGTCCGATGCTGTCTAATGAGACAACTTGACTTGATGTCAAGTAAAAACTCTGTGCTGACGTTGCACGTACGAAATTCATATTAAATGGCCACCGTTTTTGGAAGATTATGAAACAAAAATTAAGGCATCGGTTACTGACTAGATTGGTAGTAAGCTCGAACTACATATAACAAGATTTCTTTTGCGTAAATCATCCACGGCAGTTGAAACACTGTCGCAAACAGTTAAGGGTTAACATAATTTATGACACTGCCTTATGTCAAAAAGGCAAAAGGTTGAATAATGTAGGGGCTCTTTAAATGGGGTGACTTATGAGGTCACATATCTTCATCGAAATACTCAATTTCAAATTGGAAATAACCACAAAGAGCACATGTGTATTTTGAAAATGACGTATTGCGTGACCTTTAGAAAATATACTTATTAACCCGGCATAACTAGCATAAAATGCCATCCCACGTACTTCATGTAAAAGACTGAAAAGCACTTATACCCTGAAATTCTACCTCTTTTTGCATTAAGAAAACAATTTTATCATCATTAAATCCCGTGCAGGTCCCTACCACCCTGCCACACGGGGCTGGGGTGGTTGGTGGGGGCTCGTAAAGCTGGTTCCCGGCACTTTACAGCCTATATCTCAGCTGCAGGACGTGACCAGCGGATGGGTGGTCTGCGCCTGCGCGATGTGCCCTCTGCCACCATTTCCGTCACCCCTGCGAAATCCGGATTCCAGACACAGCCTTGCTTCCCTCCATTCGTGACTAAAATCATTAAATGCCTTTCCCATCTTTTTCCTAATATTTTGAACTATCTATCACCCACAGACTTAGCGGAAGGTCTAATGGGTGTCCCTATTCTTTTTTTGTCAAATCCAGAGGGACCATACAAAAAGAAAGTGGGTAAAGACAGTTGGGGATATCACCCCCTGTCCTGTTTGATGGGATTTATTGTAACTTGCTCCTAGATAATCAGCTCCCACTACTTTCCCAACCAGCAAATGGAGCTCATGGCCTACTTCAAACTTTAAAAATGATTGGTAGAGTAGGCAAAGGCGGTCTAGGTATGTCCAGTTAGTTCTCGTCATATCAGTGATGTTGTACTGATGAAGCGATGATGTCACGGGTGATTATGATGTCGGTGACAATGATGTTACATGAGCTGTGAAGGCAGAGGGTTCCTTCACGGGATCTAGGTCAAGGCATAGAGGAGGTGTCGGAGGTCGCAGGGGTAGGAGGCCACCATGGCACTATAGGAGAGGGAAAAAGAGGAGGACCTGGCCCCTGGGTTCACATGGGGCTATCAGGGCTTAAAACTGTACAGTGACTGTCGTTAACGTCCCGGCCTCCAGTGTCTGTCAACGTCGCCGCCACTTCCTGGAGGACACGTCAGGGATGGCAGCAGGCCTCCTGTACCCCCTCCACCACCCCACCTCTCCCACCGATATCCCCCGTGATAGGCAGAGGGATCTGACCCCTATTGTTGTCCTTGGGTGGGCCAGGGTTTGGGACAAGCTAAATGGACCTGTTGTCATGTTGTTGCATGACATACAAGTCCCTGAACTTTTGTGATTCTTTTGTCATCGAGCCCCCCTCCCCGCAAGCCTGGTCCAAGGGAGACTGCTTTCTGTTGGTGATGTCTCTATCAACTTGGGTGGTTGGGGGTATAACCCCTGGGATCTGCCGAGCTCTGAGTAATCACAGTGCCTACCAGGACCCTCTCTGTAGAAGGATCTATGGTCCCAAGGTAGGAGCCGAGTGAACCTAAACACCTCCCCGGTCGTGCAGATCATCACTAACTTCTTGTTCGCACATGTAACTAAATGGCCGACCCGTCCTCACTTAAAACACTTATTTAGAATTGGTTCTTAACCAGAAAGACTCATGGAAACATTCTAACTAGGTCTTGAATACTGCTGTTAACGAAATGGCTGCAATGTTTTCATATGACCAATTCATGATACATTTTATTCTTAGAATATCGTATGTAAACATCCTAAACATGTGGCATGACGACATGCAAATACAGTTATATACTTCTCCATTATCATTGCTATTCCAGCTCCAAAGATTTAGTCTTAAAAATGCCAATGCAACATTAAATAAAAAACAAATTGCATGGGCCAAGCGATAGAAGACTCATTATAACTTTCTTTTACTCAATCAGTATTACTATGCTTAAATTGTGCTGCCAAGCGGTTTAAAAGTGTTCATTTCAGGCGGATTCAGGGTAAAGCCTTCTGCCTACTGGAGGAGCTCTAGGCCTGGAGCACGCTGCTCCCCTGTCTGTCCTGGCGGACTTACACTGAGGATCCATTAGCCCCTGGAGAAAGGCATGCTTTCTACTCCCTCCGCCTGATGCACTTACGCTACTGCTAAAATACGTGGCCGCACAGTATAGCCTCTATTTTCACCCTTCGGCGCTATGTTCAGCCACCAGACGTAGTCAGCAGCACTCCAGATATGTACTTTTATACTGATGAAAAAAGAACCGATCATAATAATAACTTTGGTAAGCAATAATGTTGAAAAAAATAGAGTATTACAATCTGCATAATTGACTCACATCAACATATCCCAAGTGTTATGACATTACCAGCAAAGATATCATCGCATAGATTTACCTAAATTCAATAATCTCTAATGCGATGCTTCCTCTGTACTTTTGTGACATATTTAATTTGTCATAATACCACGGTACTGTGAATCTTGGCATGTGTGGTCTAGCAAACTAAAAGACGGGTTCGTGGCGGTAATCAATTAAAGACTGTTATTATAGTCACATCTTCCCTAACAGTAACGTGTGTCCATGAGCTCACGTAAGCTTGACCTATTTGAGCAACTCAGAAACCCTCAGCTCCTTGAAGTCGTATCACATGGCTTTTTCTCACGGGACTCGTCCTCTGATCCCCTTAGCCTTATCCCCGCACATCAAAATAGTCCCCGCAGATATGATCCGCAAACTATAATAGGCGCCGCCCGCCCGCGGTGTTATTGCTCGCTCCGGGGGGTGAGCTGCTCCCCTCTATAAATGCCCCCCTGAGCTGCTCTTTCACTCAAGCTGCTCGGCTTTCAAGGGGCCGGGCCCCCGAGGCCTGGAGCGGTCAGTAGTGGTCAGTCCCGGGGAGGCAGTGACCAGTGGCCGGTGTTGATGTCCCCAAGGGCCGGGCCCAGATCACCCCCTGCCCTGTCTGACATGTTCCAGACCACTGACCGCGGCCCAGCCAAAGAGATCATTGTCTGGCGGTGGGCTTACATCACGGCCTGCCCTGCTTGTCCTACGGGATAAGCCCTGATAGCAGCGGATTAAAGACCCCAGACTTAACTTCTATGCCCTTTTATGTGGCCCCTCTTGGTTACTGCTAGGAGTCTCATTTAGACCTCTTGATTTCATTTAGGGTAATTGGATTCAGCTAGCTCCGTCTAAAATATCTCACACCTGCTCAAGATATTAAAACCTCGGATTTCTGAAGAACACCACCACACAATTCATGAATAGAGGGCTTTATCACACAATGCACTGCCTTTCTATAGTGCAGTATATACTTGGAGATCTATACTTGCACATACTCTTAACAGCTTAAGCTGTGTATCATATTTTCTGCCACCCCCTCCTCCACCCTCATAATACGTTTGTTAAATGTCTCCTTCCCTTTAAAAATAGTTTAATCGAGCTGCTTACTACTAGCCAATGCTGGCCGATCACTTGTATAAAGTATTAGGATATAGGCCTACTTTGGCATTGAGTATAATCTTTATTCACGACAATAATACATTGAGACAAACGCTTTATTCACGACAATAATACATTGAGACAAACGCTCAATCTCTTAGGTAAAGGTACCAGGGTCTTTAAGACGTTGAGGAGTGGGGTGGGAGCGCAGGTTAGACAAACAGTGCCCCGGGGGTGAGCCTCCCGTGTCCCGACGTCTGCACGTCCCCCGACCGGTCTCCCAGACTCCCGTCTCCAGGCCTCAGACTTATCGGCCACATTTATGAAATCAATATTGGTTTTATCAGATCCAGCCGAGACACAAGTCTTCCTGGGTTTTCCGACTGACTAGAACAATAGTTACACTAGGCCTACTGTACACAGTCTTTAAGTATATTTATTCTGGGTATAGAGGGATTTTATTTGGTGCCCAAGAAGCCACTGTTTAAAATCGTGTAGTGCACTGGCTTTGAACCCAGATGGAAAACCAGGTTTGAACGCAGGACCAGTGCAGTGGAGCATCATTTAAAGTTCACAAGGGCATAACTTTACTGCATTTTTATATTATATCAATAGAAGAACTTTTATCTCTGGAAAACAAAGTCTTGAATAATAAAAACAATAAAACATAAGGGGAAAACGTTTTGGGATAGAGAAAACCAAAACATATTTTTGAGAACTCTCCCACGATAAAAGTGGCGTACTTACAAAGCACTCCACTGGCCTGAGCGCCGAAGGAGTGCGCTGTCAGTTGTTAATATAAGGACCATCAATGAGCAGGCCCTAATCAGGGGACGCGTGTTAATGCGTGTTCTGGTTAAAACCCGGGGTTAGGGTTCAATCAGCCCGAACCAGCACGGCCCACACGACGCCTTGTCAGCGTCCAGATAAAGATTATCTTCTGTCTCGCCGAGGCCAGCCCTCGAGATGCCCCCGAGCATCTGCCTGTCGAGGCTAATGCGCCATGGCTGGTGGCAAATGGAGGGCGACCTTGGCCGTCTGATCACGTGGGGAGATTGCCTATTGGAGATCTGCCGGGCCTCTCTTAGTGTAAGTGACTGGCCTTAAGTGCTAAATTTGTCAGAGAGGAGGGTTACAAATGCTCTAATTTTTCTGAAAGTATATCATGGAAACAAAATGTGCACGAGCCAAACTCACCGGCAAACTCATCAACAGGGAAGCCACTTGTTTTTCTGGACTATATAATAGGTCCTTATTGCATGTATGACAGAGTCAATTTGGAAAGCTATTTCATGTTGTTCTGTATTACATTGCCACATAGGTCTCGCTTGAAAAGAATAAACTAGTGATTTCCCCGCTGAACGTCGGGGCGTTGTTTCACACCTCCCCAACCCAAACCCATTTTACCCCCTGTTGTGGCTTCTGCATAGTAAGCCACCTACGAGTGCAGTTTAGTCACTGCTGAGTCTGGTAGTTGGCAGTATGAGGGACCTCTTCTTCCTGTCACATTCCAAACATTTCCGCCATTGTTGATAGTAAATCATCCATATTCCACCGACTTCCTATACCAACAGCCCTCTGTCAAACAGTGTCAGCCGCTCACTTGGGTTGATTCCAACCAGTGGCTTCCCTGTGCTCTGGAGGGGATTGGTAGTTTGGTGGCAGGGCGTTTCTTGTTTAAAACTGCCCTTTCCCTTTCATGTTATTTCTCAATCAACCAATAACAAATTAGGCCTATATATGGGTACATAGGATTTTCTTTTAAGAAAGATTGGTTGAAGTTATATTGGGAAAGTTCCCGGGAAAGTTCCTGCTCATTGAAATATGCTTTTGCAAGCTAAGTCAATAGGACTCCATTTTATAGATATATTTCTCTTTGGGCTTATACTAAATTGGCGTCACTACTCTATGACATAATGATTACGTATATATACATGCATTTTATTCCTAGTATCCATTCTTAAGGCATAATGATAATGTAAAGGCCTACATACATTAGGCCTATATCCCCATGCAATATCCACTTGGACTAATGATAATTATATAAATTTATTTTAAATCAATCATAACAAGCAACATTATTAACGATGACTATTATCAGGCTATTATCCCATATTTATGCCAAAGCTTTGACGATAACAGTGATTCTATTTTTCAAATAACCCAGCCATGACCTAAATGATAGCGATCTGACACCTTACATTTCTTCCCTGCCATACCGCAAGTACAATCATAACTTTGCATAACGCCATCTAATTCAGAACATAGACCGTTATTACAAGCTTGACAATGTTATCATTGTGCCTCATAACACAACAGTTGATCGCCATACCTATTAAATGGTGTTCACGGGGAGGCCAGGGGGCCAACGGAAAGCATGATGGCGAACAACAGGGAAGGAAAACATGGAGGCAGATTAACCAAACACGCTCGTGACCGAGCAGAGTGGGGTGGGGGTCCATCCGACCCCACCCACACCCAGGCCCTGTCTCTGAATCCACCCTAACTCCCCCATACAGACCCTGACAAGCTCTACCATGGGAACCAGGGAACGGCAGCATGGCCCTAATGAAAAGGAAACAGCATATCGTGTCTGTAGCTTGCTAAGAAAACAGGGGGGTCTCTGACTCGAGTTAGCAGTGAAACTGGCTTAAACGTCTCGCCCCATTCACAGGGTTGTTAGTGAAGGAGGTTACAGCTGGTTGTTGTTTTTTTAAGCTGTAGTGATCCTGGGGGGTGATCTTTAACTGAGAATTTCATGTTCAGGTTACGTGTACATGTACATGGTGGGCTTCATGTTCAGTGTTGGACTTTGGCTTTCAATAGCATGAGTAGACTATAGCATGTTTATATTAGCAACACTTGCTATTTAAAGTACAGAAAAGGAAAACATAGGCCTAGGCCTATACATGTATAATATTACTCAGGGTTCCCTTTGGATTTTAGAATTTTGATAGTAGACATGTCTACACAAATGTAAAGTAACACATGCAGATATTTAGAGAGCAAAGAAAGATCACAAATTGCATTTTCAAAGAAGCTCCCACCTTCTTAGCAATATTATTAGATAGGAGGTATTGGGCTGGTTCAAATATGTCTTTGCTCATTTAAAACGGATCTCCTACCCGTCTAAAATAAATTGGAACTTAGCAACTCCTGCTCAGTTGATATTCCAGGCTATGTAACTTGCATTTCGTGATGCAAGCTTACTCCACCACGAATTGTATAGTGGAAAGTCTCGTGTCATTGCTACAGACTTGTTTGCCTTATAATGTTGTGGATAGAAAATACATATATTATTGCCATATTAAGAAGTTCATCCTTTCACGTCAATATTACATTTTTACCAGATGGACAGGTTGGTTATGGCCCATTTCGTTGGTTCTTGGCAAGACCTGAAGAAAGTTCAGTATGTAGGCAGCAACATGCGAAAGGACATCATCTTAGAAGAAGTAGGGTAATCATAATTATTTGCGGTTATAAGTATTCAGTCAGTCTTGTACGTTGACTATAAGAAGCCATATAAGGCGGGTCCCTGTGTTTAATGAGGTGTCATCATTAAGGACAGAGGCCTATTAGGGTGAACAAATTAGGCAATCGTGTCACCTGCTTCTAATATAAAGCAGACATCTCTTTTCATGACAGGCTTGATTACAGGGATGTGTTATAGTGTGGCTAATGACAAAGCCAGGTTATAGTTAGCTGCAGTATCGATGAGAAAAGAAACTTTATCCAGCCTTTATGAACTCGTATAATTGTGTATGGTGTATGGAATCGTCAAGATATGATCATATTGCTAGTATGTCAAAACAAAGCCCTTATATGCACGGAACGGTCGTATAAACCGTGTGTGTCCCGGTCTATTCATATTATTGATATCAAAATACATATAACATTGAAAATTCATCCCTTTAAATAGTCAATGGTTTATATTGAATATTTTTATCGGAATTTTAGACAGATGCACACCAAATGTTATCAGAATGATTCGAACAGCAGGAGCATTTCTCTTTTTTTGAAAGCAAAGCATGATTATGAAAATCTGGGGTACTATAAAAGTAAGAAACCCAGCCCAGGAGCAGGGAGCGTTCTGGCAGTGACCAGACCCTGGAGTAGACCACATGGCCCCCTGGAGGAGCCCGGCAAACCCCCTGGGTGGCCACACCCAATTATCTCTAACATTCTCCCTGCTAGCACATGGCCCGGACTGGGACGTCCCGGCCCCCGTCACAGACCAGCGGTAAACCCCGTGCCCAGCGGCCGTATTATTGGAGCAATAGGAGTCTGTATTACATGTCACAACATAGGGCAATGGTGGAAAGGTATATGGGGGCTCGTAACTCCCAACAGGGTCCGCAGTCAGATTCCTTCCTTCTGATCAATGCGCCTAAATAAGAGAGCACCTAGTTGACATTTTAAAAAAAAGTATTGAAGTTTTAAAATTCAACATAATTGGGCAATATAAAAATTTATGTTAAACTGACTCCATTTATTATTGAGATATCAAAATGGCTCTCCGCCATCGTCTAAATTCCTTGACTGCAACATAGCCATCAGTAAATCCTTATAAAGACGTTAACTTGTAAATAAAAAAGGCCACGGCGATACTTGGCACCCCTTCCTGATGGCGTTGACAATGGGGTGTTTTCTCAGTCGTTCCACGACCAGGCGCGGCGCGGCGCTGCGGTGGCAGACAGATCGTTGGGAGGCGGACATTGCTTCCATCTGGGCCACATTTACTCCGCACGTGCTGCCGTCAAGCCTTCCTGCCGGCCGCCGGCAGACCCTCTCACCCCGCCAGATAAGACCGATTCGCCGGCTTTTTCTTGACACATGCCCTTGACTGGGCTATCACTGAAGGGGCGTGCCGAAACTGTGTCTGATAATTGCCGAGCAAATTGCGCCAAGATGTGAGGCCGGGTTTATTGGTTGGCGGTGCATGGGCAGTGAGCTGCTCAGGCCTATTATTCCACGGCCAGACGGAGCAGATCACGTATTGCTCCTCCCGCTGCAGGCTATAGCGTTTACTGCTGCTGCTTTACTTCGTCTAGGTTTTCAGATCGATTTATAGAGAATAGGGAGCATGCGGACACGGAAGTCATTTGTGTTAGAAGGATTGGAGGATGGGAGTATTTAAGAAGACGTATAGTGTCCATCATGAAATTAGAGACATTGAAAGAGGTCGCCATCAATAACACTGATTCACTGATTCTTGACTGATTTCCGACATCTGAAGTCGAGACTAGGTTCTGACTTCAACAGTGTCTCTATTAATGGGGGAAGCTCCTGTATCACAGGTTAATTCTGTCAGTCGGAACCCTTATAAATTGGGAAAACCCTATGAACCCCATGCAGGACGATTATGTACCGACGTTATCTAATACATGCTGACAAATGTCCAGGGTAACAGAACGCAGCCCATGGTTGCTATGGCAACCGATATAGCTCACCTGCCATAATGCATGTTTTTTGTGTCTTAACCCTTCCTAGCACAGTAGCAAGGTGTAGGCCCACAGGTATTCAGGAACACCCCATCGAGGAGCATACATCCATAACAACTGCATGGACGTCTTGTACGTGCAGTAAGTCTTTGTTAATGTCTTAAAGGGGATTTATTGGTACATGTGTGCAATATTTGCAACTTGTTGTGCACTGCATTGTCAACCTTTTTGTAGACCCGTTTGCATAGGGTCCATGAGTAATTTGATTTTAGAGAATAAGGGGTGGAAGTGATTCTAAATGATGAATATAACAAAGAACAGTTATGATCTGTATTAATTGCACTTCGTAGTTCCTAACATCGCTTGACCAGAGTAAATTTTCAACTGCAGTCTCAAGGCCTCCAGCCTCCCCCGCGGGCCATTGACCACCGCGAAATTCAATATGTCAATTAATTTCCGGGAGCCACGCGTACATTAGGTGGGCGCCTGCTGCAGGGCCCGTTACGGAGGGGTCGGAGGGTTTAGGGGTAGGGATTATGGATAGGAAACTTCCCCTCGCCATGGATATAGGGTCAGCGAAAAAATAGCACTAGATATTCCCCGTGGATATAGGGTCAGGGAAAAAATAGTACTAGATATCAGCCTGGAGTTGCTCTGAACCCCTGGTCTCAGCCATTCCCTCACTTTGCAGGTCTTTGTGACAAGGCCAATTGCCTTGTTTACAGACGATCTCATTTGTAGGTATTATTGTATGACATGTTATCATTTGAAGTAAATAACATAGTTGGCCCCCATAAAGACAATCATAGAGTAGAGTGCCAAATTCGAGATGAGATTGTGTTGATTAGAAAAGTGGTATACGTCGTATATGTATACAATGAATGAACTATATGCATGATGTGCGGAGTTTCTAACTCAAGAAAAGGTTTTTTGGATGGGAAGTTTTTATGTCTCTGTGATGAACGGCTATTCAGCCAAAATACATAGAGGCTAAAATAATAGAAATAAGGTAATAATAGAAATATATGTAAGAGAACGAAATAGATGTAAAGAACGAATATGTAAAGAACGAAGAACGAAATAGATGTAAAGAACGAATATGTAAAGAACGAATAACGAATATGTAAAGAACGAATAACGAAAACGTAATGGAACGAAACCCGGAAATATGTAAACCGGAAGTGAAATGTAAACCGGAAACGGAATATATAAACCGGAAGTGACGTCAGTTGTAGGTCACGTGACCGAAGGCAGCCAATCAGGGCTGACCTCTCTAGTATATAAAGGGGCGGTGAGGCCCGAATAAACAGAGTTCTTTAACAGTTCTCCTGGTGTCCAGACGTGTCCTCTTTCCTGAAACAACCGCTAAAGATGAGCCGAACAGAGTAATTAAGCCGAAGTTAGGACAAAACAGTCGAAGTTCGAGATAGGTAGTAGAAACATAGGGTAAGGGGCCCGATGGCCCGAAGAACGAGGAACGAGGGAACGGAGTAGGGCACGAAGGCCCGAAGTAGCACCGGAAACCGAGGCGTAGTATGGTGCGAAGACATGGGGAGCGGAACGAGGGAGCGAAGTCCGCGGGGACGAGGGCGCGGCATGCTCGGCCCCACGCTACCAAACAATAGGCGACCGTCGGCCCGTCGCCCCCGCGGACCGGAACTCAGGGGTGGACCGCCCCCCGGCCGACCCGTACCCCTGCCATAATTTCCCTCCCCCGCAGTCCTCCGTCGACATCGAGTGCCGATTCCCGATCGATTCGCTCAGCCCCCCCTCGTGCGCGAGGCACGACTCTAGAAACACATCTCGGTTCTTGGCCCGGATTCCCCGTCCGCCCCGAGACCCGAACAACCCCCACGTTCCTCTGTTGTAAGAATCGGCAACCCCGACTTACCAGAGAACGTCACACTGGTGGCAGCGGTGGTGCTGAAATAGGCACATACGGACTTGTGGATCTTGGGTGTTTCATCGGTATTGGATACTCATGGCGACTGCGACAGTCTTCGAGCAGATGGATTCTGACGTCGCCTTCAAGGAAGGTGGGGAGGAGAAAGGAGGTGCGAAAACCGAGACCAAAGGGGAGGACACGACCATCATGGGTAGGCAGTTTAATTTTATGGGAACGTCCACCCCGACGGATGAGCAGAATGTGCGGGCTCAACAACAACAGACCGGTCAGGAAGGAGCGAGTTTGAAGAAGTTCAGTTTACGACCAGAGAAGTATGACGGTAAACCGGATTTCGAGGGATGGATCAACCAGTTTGAGGAGTACGCAACATTGGGACGCTGGACGGCCGAGGAAAAAGCGGCGATGCTTTTTCTCTCGCTGACGGGAACGGCACGAATGTACTTTGTCGGACTCCCGGACAGGGAACGACTCCGTTACTCAGCGAGGGTGGATGCGTTGCGCCGGAGGTTCGGTCAGGAGAAGGACACGTGTAATGCTCTGCAAGAGTTGGCGGGCTTGAAACGTGTAAAGAACCAGACAGCGAAGGAGTTGGCTGATAATGCCCGGCGACTGGCATCGAGAGCCTACTTCTCCAACGACTACGCTAGCCAGGAAAAAGCAGCATTACATGCGTTCCAGGCTGCAGTTGGGGAAGACCTTCAGCTGAAGTGTGCAGAGAAAGGATGCAAGACACTAGAGGAGGCGGTAGAGGTGGTAGAAATACAGGAACGATACTCACGCCGCCTCCTGCGGGCAGTGAAGCCCGAGGAGGACGCCAATACACAGATCAT
This sequence comes from Lepidonotus clava, assembly GCA_936440205.1. Lineage (NCBI taxonomy): Eukaryota > Metazoa > Annelida > Polychaeta > Phyllodocida > Polynoidae > Lepidonotus > Lepidonotus clava. The sequence continues at coordinate 29,706,613 of OW387140.1, forward strand.
GGCCTTGAACGGTAAGTTGGAGGAGATGATGAAAGAATTGGCAGAAGAACGGGAAGCTAGAAGACAAGCAACGGCCCGGAGGGAGGCGTTTAAGAAGCGAAAAGAAGATTTAGAGTGTCATCAATGTCACCAGAAGGGCCATTTCGCAAGAGAGTGTTCTCAGCGTCAGGGAAACGGACAGTCGCCGTCGCAGTAAGCGCGGGGCCCCCTTCGGGCGCGGCGAGAGAAGTAGTAGGCATGGGAGAATGTGGACTTTATGTGGCCGGGATGGTGGGAGAGAGTGTCGTCCGTTTTTTGGTTGATACCGGATCTATGATCAGTCTGCTGTCGGAACGCCTCTGGAGAGAGTGGGGACGAAAAAGGGAAGAACTGGATGGATATGAAGGACGTCTCTGCTCGGTGGATGGTAGTCCGTTGCGGTGCTACGGATGCACGAACTTGCCAGTAAAATTGGGAACACGCGTGTTGAAGTGGACGTTCATGGTGGCAGACATCGGTAGAGATGAAGGGATCCTGGGAAACGACTTCGCGGTGAAATACCGGCTGACAGTTAAGCCCCACGCGAGTGCCATCTTCCTGCCCGCCGAGGGGGAGGGAGAGGGGGAACGAATCCCGGGAGCAGAACAAAGAACGGATGGGATTCGGGCAGTTACCGTCGGAGGACAGGTCGTGCGAATCGAGAAAACGACGGAAATACCCCCACTCCAAGTGACCCGAGTAACAGTAGTAGCGAGAATGGACATAGGACAGAGTGGACAGCTGGCTGTCATCACCGGCGCTGGATTACCTATGGGACTGGAGGTGATCCCAGGAACGGTGACATTGGGAGAAGAAAATGAAGTTTAGGTGGCCAACCGAGGGACCGAGAGCGCGAAATTGGAAACCGGCGGGGTACTCGGAGAAGCCACCTTCGTACAAGAGGTACGAGGAATAGGAAGTGAAGCAAAGGAACCCCCTGGAGCGCTCGTTGAAATGATAGGGGAGGCTAAGAAAGACCTGACCACGAAGGAGGGCGAAGAGCTGGAGAAAGCCATCATGGCCCGGGAACAAATGTTTGCGACCTCGAAACATGAGTTAGGACGTACAGATTTAGTACAACATCGAATTAAAACGGGGGATCAGATGCCGATCAAGCAGAGGGTCAGACGGTATCCGGCCACCAGGAGAGAGGAAGAACGAGCACTGGTGGAGGATATGTTAAATCTAGGGATTATCCAGGAGAGCGGGAGTGCGTGGAGTAGCCCGACCGTTCTAGTCAAAAAGAAGGACGGAGGAACGAGGTTCTGTATTGACTACCGAAAACTGAACCAGGCTACGAAAGTGGACGCCTATCTGCTCCCGCGGATAGAGGACAGCCTCAACACTTTGGGAGGAAGCCTATTCTTCTGCAGTCTGGATCTCGCAAGCGGATATTGGCAGGTGGAGATGGCACCGGAGGACCAAGAAAAGACGGCCTTCGTGACTCAAGGAGGATTGTATGAGTTTAAAGTGATGCCATTCGGGCTAGTGAACGCCCCAGCCACCTTCGAGAGACTGATGGAAAGAATCCTCAGAGGAATCGTGTGGGAGGAGTGTCTGGTATACTTGGATGACATACTGGTCTTTGGACCAACGTTTAAAGTGACTCTGGAAAGATTGGTACGGGTTCTGGACCGATTGAACGCTGCAGGACTGAAGTTAAAGGCGCGAAAATGTAAGCTGTTCCAGAAGAAGATTCCGTTCTTGGGGCACGTTGTCTCATTCAACGGGATCGAACCCGACCCCGAAAAGTGTCGGCAAGTAACCGAGTGGCCGGTCCCGCGGGATCTCCACGAGGTACGAGCCTTCGTGGGATTATGTTCGTACTACAGAAGGCATATAGACGGCTTCACGGAGTTGGCTGCCCCCTTGTATGAATTGGCAACGAAGGAGGAACCATTCGTGTGGAGCGCGAGACGACAAGAGGCATTTGATGCGATGAAGAAGGCGCTAACGGAGGCCCCGGTGTTGGGATTCCCGGAGGAAGATGGACAATGGTGGCTTGACACAGACGCCAGTGACGTGGGAACGGGAGCCGTGCTATCACAGGAGCAGAGAGGGGAGGAACGGGTGATAGCTTACACGAGCAAAACCCTGGAGTCAAACGAACGAAAGTATTGCACCACGCGGAAAGAACTGTTGGCGGTGGTGCGAGCTTTGAAGCATTTTCGGTGCTACATCTATGGTCAACGCGTGATAGTCCGGACGGATAATAGCGCGGTCAGTTGGCTGCAGAGAAGTAAGGAACCGATGGGGCAGGCTGCTCGGTGGATTGAGATTATCGACTCGCATGATGTGTCGTTCCAACACCGACCGGGCAGGAAGCATGGGAACGCTGACGCGTTGTCCCGGTATCCGTGCAAACAATGTGGAGAGGAGCACGAGAATACCGAAAAAGTGAGAGTAGTGACGCGGGCCCGGGGGTACGAGCCCGGATGGTCCCCGCAGGAGATGAGAGCAGCGCAGAGGAGGGATCGAGATATAGGGCCGATTGTCGCACGGATGGAAAAAGATGCGGACCGGCCAGGTTGGGAGGCCATATCTCCGGAATCCCGGGAAACAAAGATCCTATGGAGGCAATGGGAACGATTAAGCCTCAGGGATGGCGTGCTGCATCGGAAGTACTGGGAACTAGAAGGGCATGGTTGGAGGAACCAGTTGGTCGTTCCCCGAGGGGAACGGGCCAAGTTGGTAAGGGAATACCATGGAGGCGCGGCAGGAGCGCATTTAGGAGTCGCCAGGACGACGGCCCTGTTGGAACAAGGGTTTTACTGGCCGGGACTCCGGGAAGACGTGCGGAAGGAATGTCGAGAATGTGATTGCGCGTTGCTGAAAAAGGGAAGAGGAAGACGGGAGCCGCTACATCAGTACATAGTGGGGGAGCCGATGGAACGGCTGGCCATGGATGTTTCGGGCCCGTACCCAGTCACCAAACGAGGAAATAAGTATTGCCTGATGGTGGGATGCTATTTCACCAAATGGTTGGAGTGTTTCCCGATCCCGGATCAAAAGGCAACGACAGTGGCGAACAAACTGGTTGAAGAAGTAGTAGCACGGTACGGCGCGTTTCGGGAACTACACTCGGATCAAGGCACGAATTTCGAATCCGAGGTGGTGGCTCAGGTCTGTGCATTATTCGGGATACACAAAACAAGAACGACGCCGTACCACCCCAGGAGTGACGGGTACATAGAACGAAGTTTCCGTACTTTGGGGTGTTGTTTGAAAGCCAGCTGCCGAGCGACGGGCCGGGAATGGGACGAGATGGTCCCGCTCGTGATGATGAGTTATAGAGCAACGCCGCAAGCCAGCACGGGAGTGACACCGAATATGATGATGCTGGGCCGACAGACCATGATGCCGCGACAGGCGATTTATGGGAGACCTCTAGGACCAGAGGAGGAACCCCGACGGGTAGGCGACTATGTGGAAAGCCTGGAGGAAGGGCTAGTCGCGGCCTATCGGGAGGCCCGGACGGGGCTGAAACGAGCCGCCATCCATCAGAAACACGAGTACGATGGGAAGGTGACTCGGCGGGAATACCACGCCGGAGAACTGGTCTGGGTGCACGATACGGTAGTGGATAGGGACAAGGGAACGAAGTTGCGATTTCCATGGATGGGCCCTGCACTGATCGTCAAGGTGCTTGACCGAGGACGGGTGGTAGTACGGAAGAAACGAGGGAAACCGGGGGGGGTGGTCCATGTGGACCGCCTGGAACCCTACCGAGGACACGCTGCGCCAGCCTGGATGGTAGCTGACCAGCAAGGATACGAGGCTGCACAGTAAATGCTTGGGGTGGGGCGCGCTAGGGCACGTAAGGAAACGGGGCACCCCTTTTTGTGATGAAGTCGTTTTCGTGTCTCGATTCCGCAGGTGGAAGAGGACCAAGGGAACGACCAAATCGGCGCTACACAAAAAGGCTTTGGCCAAAAAGGACTGATCAACCTGGGGCCATTGAGTCGGGGCGGTGCGTTGACCACTACAGTAGGAGTGCAGGTCGTTAGGCTGTAGAGATTTGCTACCTAGCTGAAGATTGGTTCTCTTGCGGATGTAATATAGGTGGGAAATGCGGGGTTGGAACGAAAAACGGCGTTCGGGAGCCACGACGGCCCGAATGTCTAAAGTAGTCCCACGGAGCCGCTTTCCGGTCAGTTCGGAGGAACCACAGCGTGGAAAAGATGGTTGGATTACAACGGAAGACAGACCCGATGGCAAGCTGGTGAAGACTTCTGAAGTAATGCCGACTTGGTAATACCGCTTTACAGCGTCCAGGAGACCGGAGGAGAGTAGATGCGGCACTCTCGGGAACGCCGGAGGAACGAACGGACGGCTGTAAAAGGCGAGGCCTGAAACGAGGACGGGCTCTAAAGTAGGCCGTAAAAGGAGTAAAAGAGGACAAAGAGAACGGGGCGGCGGCGAGGAGATGATAGCGCCGAGCCCCTGTGTTCTCCGGGAAGTGTGCGGAAGCACTGTGAGGGCCAAGATGAAAAAGGCAAGAGAAGGCGACGAGGGATGAAAAGACCGAGGACGTCCGCTGGGACCATCGCAGCCTGAGACCTCGACAGGAGTCAGACGGACCACGGGACTAGAACCACCTTGTAGCGACGCACAATTTACTATGATGACAGTTCATAAGAAATCAGTGATATACGAATCACGACACCCGAGGTACCCCGGGTATTTAAAAGGAACAATGAACCGGGAGGGATCGTTCAGGGGTTACCACGAGGCGAGATCCGACCGGGAGCTGGAGGACAGCATTCGGGAAGCACAGGGAGGCCGGCTGGTGGAAAGAGAAGCATTGTACCTAGGGAGGTTTCTACGCGAGATGGCAGAAAGGCAGGGACTCAAACCGTCGGGGCGAGTGGAGAAAGTAAAGTATGTTCGGCATGCGGCCAGGCCAGAGGACACGGCGTCGACGGCCTCGACACAGCCGCTGTTCTCTACCCCTACCCCGACGAAAGCGGATTCACCCCTGGAGAAGATGGTATGTAAGCAGCCGATAGTGCCGCCCCCAGGATTGAAACGAATGAGAGACATTACGGTAGCACCAGACACGCCAGAGACACGGGCGGCGGTTGACAACCTGACTCGAGCCAGTTTGGGGAGCTCGTTTTTCGGGTCGCAAGGATCGGAGGAGACCCCGGGACCACCGTCGCCCGAACGTATGGGATCGCCGCCAGGACCGGATACCCCACTCAAGGACGAGGATAAACACGGGCGGGCGCCACAACCGCGGGTTGTGATACACAGATTACAAATACCGGCTGCCCAGTCCATGGACGCGGAGGTGGAAGACTCAGAGGACATGGAGTTGGGGCAGGCCGAGACCAGAGGATACGAGCCGGAGAAACAAGAATTGGACGAGTCGGGAGCGGATTCAGTGTTCGGGTCCATAGGAACGGAGATACCGACGGCAGGACCATCTAGGGAAACACCGAGACTCAAGTTATTACGGACACAGGCCATTCACCAGGTCTTACAGGGACACTTTCCGGTGACGGCGCGAGCGGTACGAGACTGGGACGCGGAAAAGGCCATTCGGGTGCAACTGATGTGGCCCCCGAGGGAGGTGCGAGGAATGACGGCCAAGACAAGAGCAATGGCTTCGGCGTCTATGGCGTTCCTGATGGCACTAGAAACGGGCCGCAAGCCAGAGACATTTGAAGAAGCGATGGCGCAGTTCCCGACGGCGGCACTGGGGCCGTTGACCAGGGAGTTCCCGGGGGTTGATCGGCTAGTTAACGAACACAACCGGACCGTCCAATTGGCTCAGACCCTAGTGATGTACAAAAACGAGGATCAACTGGATGACTTGTTGAAGGCGACAAGAGAGGCGGAAAAACAGAGCGGAATGGTGGATCAGCTTCTCGAGCTCCCCGCTAGGGAGGAGAGACTGTTGCTGCCGATCCGGCGCCAAGAAGAAGGGTGAAGTAGATGCTGCTCGAGGTCTTGCACGGAAGAAAAACAGCGCGACGGAACCAGAGGCGGAAGATGGCGCGTCGCGAGTCGGGTGGGGAGGGATTACGGGGCGTTGGCTCCTCACCCATAGTGTCAAACCCCCAGGGAGAGAACCGGGCCGAGGCGGAGGTACCTGAGCCGCACAGGAGGCCGAAGCCTGGATAAAAGACTCTCCTGGAGACCGCTGGACGGGCCCGAAAACTTTACTTAAACTCATCGGGAACGGACTGGCGGGCTCGAACATTCTTATCTTAATTTATTCTTATTAGTTTCTTTATGGGAATCTTCTTGCGGAAGTGAACGAAACCACATGTGTTAGGAGGTGTTGAGTGTAATCAGCGAGCTGGAGGGTCCATGACTGGAATGAACTTACCAAGCCTGCGGGGCGAATACGGGACGGAAGGAGGCGCTAGGAGGAAAAACAAGTTTGTAGCTGTTCCTCTTCCTCCCTGGAGCCCGCTGCGTTGGTTGGGACCGAGCAGGTGGAACGGGATCGTCCGGTCGCGGAAATGGATGGCGGGCCGGGCGGCCCGGGAGCGAGAGTGAAAGTTGGGAGGCGGAATCGAAGAAAGGAAATCAGAATGGACGGACGGTGTTGTCATTGTAGTCTTTGAGTCGACGGTCGTGCCGGGGTAAATAAGGTACCGGTGGGCCGGCGACTCGCCGCTGGAGGAAAGGCTGGCGCGGGCCAAGACTGAAAACCCTTCTCCCGCGCTGCCTTGAGCGATCTGGAGGCGAGGAAGAGACGACCTCTGTCCTCTAGCGGCACTTCTACTTCCTGCAACTTTGTCTTCTTGATTTTGGATGGATCGATCAGAATGTGGATGAGCCCGGATTCATGTACCATCATCTTCTGAGTTTTCTTGTCTTCAGCCTCTTACCGCATACGAAGAGCGGCAAAATGGAACTTCTCGACCTGAATGCTGGTTTTATCGTGCCAGAGTTGATGCAGCGAGTCGTGAAAGGATTGCGGCAAGTCGTAGATGTCTCCCGGAGGACCAAGGCACGAGCAGGGACGATAACTTAGGGGCCCTGGCTCGTGACCGACCGTAATATATAGTAAAAGCAATACATGAACAAGAAACGAAAATTAATAGACTTACTAAAAACTTATATTAATATCTTACCTGCAGTAACGACAGAGACTCCTTCCATGTCGTATTTCCTGATGTCTTCTTCTCGAAGAACGAAACAAAATAGTCTTTGAAACATATAGGGAAGTAATCTTTGAAATATACAGGGAGGTGGTGCTTGGAACGTCGGCCGCGGATGCCTCGATAGACACCTCAAGAGGTCTGCAAAGAGCGACGAGGAGCGATCCTTCTTGGAGTTCGACATCGGATGAGTTCTCTATATATGCTATTTTATGGAGAATGGGCCCGTTCCGGATCTCAGAGGTTGACGTTGGGTGCAGGTCCCAGTTGATGTCGTCCATCTTCACTTTCTACGGCTTCTTCTTCTCCTTCTCACTAATATCTTCAACTTACCAACTTCGAACCGTCGTACCTAGGAGCAGCCCGGAACGGCTCGGAGCTGTTGTCTCGGCGTTCGTCATAGGCATAGTGGCTTCATGCAATGTGACATGGCACCGTGGACGACTGTGGCCTTACTCCAAAATCAAACCAGACCGGATCTTAAACTTACTTCTATTAACGAACTATTTGTTGGTATTACAGTCTCACGAAAATCGTCTAAAAGCACGGTCCTCCGGGAGGACGAAGAGAAAAACTTAGTAAACAGAGCGAGGCCCGAGAGCCTAGGAAACGAACGAGGGCCCGAGTGCCCGAAACAGGAATCCTCTTCTTAGGAAAATCATCTCATCAGTAGAACGAAGGAGCCTCCCTCTCGCCCCAAAGAGGACTGTCTTCCTGCCGTTGCTTACGGAGGGGGGGAGGGATGAGAGGCACCGGCTCCTGTCATCAAAAAGAAACTTCATCAAAATTATCTTCTTAATCAGGTCTCCGTTCCGGTTGTTGTCATGCCACTTGGGCCCGGAACGGTGACGGAAATACTTTACTATGGTGGACTCTCTCCGACATCTCTTTCTGAAATCCTGAAATCTTCAAATGTGTCGACGTGGTCGAGGACGGAACATCTTGATGCTGGGTTAACCACGAGGACATGTGTCGTAAAAGTCAAACTTCAGTTCCTGTACGGAAAACGGACACTTCATCGATAATTAATGATTCTAATCTTCTCAGTCTCACCTTCACCCGGACTCCATCTCAAAGCTTCACTGTGACAAGTAGCACGAAACCCGCGACGTCGTCTGCTGAAGCTTCCACTCTAAGCTTTAATGCATGAAGTTAAGTTCCTTTCCACATACAACGCCATCTTCTTCTTTGGGTACCTTGGCCTTTGGCTCGAACATGTTGTCCTTGCCAAACGTGAAAAAGTCACTGGAGGGCTCTGAATGCCGAGGCGACCGAGGGTGCGAAGTCCAAAAAGAACATTCTATCTACAAAAACTTCAGTCTTTCTTCTTCAACTCATCCTTAAAATCATCATCATCACCTAAGAGAACGCAGAGAAGAGTAATAGTTACGGAAGAACGAGGGGTCACGACCGACCGGGTAGGAGAATCACGACCGATTCTCTACCCAAAAACAACGGAGAACGTCTGAACGACGGTAGAACGGATCAAGGGTCGAGAGGACTAAGGGTCACGACCGACCCTGGGTGGGAGAGTCGCGACCGATTCTCCACCCGAACTAGGGGAGAACGTCTGGACGACGGAAAACGAAGGGAACGGGGGCACTGCGGGTCACGACCGACCCATGGCCCCGGGCAGGAGGACCACGACCGGTCCCTCTGTCCTAATGAGGGTAAAAAGGCGAGGAAAAACACACCGAGGGGCTAAGTAAATAGAGCCCAGAGGAGAGGAGCGGGGGCGACGGGGTCACGACCGATCCCCAGTCCCGGGTGGGAGAGCCACGACCGGCTCGCTCATCCTAAAGATGGAAAAAAAAAAGAGGAGGTCCTAATAGATCCAGGATAGAGAACTCTGACGAAGATAAAAAGAGACTAAGATATATAAAAACGAATTATATGAACTTTCATTAAGAAGAGAGAAAAACGAAGAGAGAAAAACGAAGAAAGAAGAGAAATAATAATTAGCCGGATAGGCCCCGGGGGCCCTCCGAAGTAGACCGGGGAGGACAGAGGGTGACACCTCCTCCTCTACCGATAAGGAGCGTAGGATTGAAATGTTTCTGGTTCTAGAGTATGTTCTGTTGTCGTTGCTGTATGAACTGTGTTGAAATTTTGTATAACGTGTTTTCCCACCTTTCAAGAAGGTGCGGGAGGGTGTGATGAACGGCTATTCAGCCAAAATACATAGAGGCTAAAATAATAGAAATAAGGTAATAATAGAAATATATGTAAGAGAACGAAATAGATGTAAAGAACGAATATGTAAAGAACGAAGAACGAAATAGATGTAAAGAACGAATATGTAAAGAACGAATAACGAATATGTAAAGAACGAATAACGAAAACGTAATGGAACGAAACCCGGAAATATGTAAACCGGAAGTGAAATGTAAACCGGAAACGGAATATATAAACCGGAAGTGACGTCAGTTGTAGGTCACGTGACCGAAGGCAGCCAATCAGGGCTGACCTCTCTAGTATATAAAGGGGCGGTGAGGCCCGAATAAACAGAGTTCTTTAACAGTTCTCCTGGTGTCCAGACGTGTCCTCTTTCCTGAAACAACCGCTAAAGATGAGCCGAACAGAGTAATTAAGCCGAAGTTAGGACAAAACAGTCGAAGTTCGAGATAGGTAGTAGAAACATAGGGTAAGGGGCCCGATGGCCCGAAGAACGAGGAACGAGGGAACGGAGTAGGGCACGAAGGCCCGAAGTAGCACCGGAAACCGAGGCGTAGTATGGTGCGAAGACATGGGGAGCGGAACGAGGGAGCGAAGTCCGCGGGGACGAGGGCGCAGCATGCTCGGCCCCACGCTACCAAACAATAGGCGACCGTCGGCCCGTCGCCCCCGCGGACCGGAACTCAGGGGTGGACCGCCCCCCGGCCGACCCGTACCCCTGCCATAATTTCCCTCCCCCGCAGTCCTCCGTCGACATCGAGTGCCGATTCCCGATCGATTCGCTCAGCCCCCCCTCGTGCGCGAGGCACGACTCTAGAAACACATCTCGGTTCTTGGCCCGGATTCCCCGTCCGCCCCGAGACCCGAACAACCCCCACGTTCCTCTGTTGTAAGAATCGGCAACCCCGACTTACCAGAGAACGTCACATCTCTATTAACAAATAAATTAATGTTATAAGCATAGGCCTACATGTATACTGATGCAGCGAGCTATCTTTGTTATTCACGCCTACAGCTACTGAGAAATAGAAAACATAATCACTATAAGAGATCGTCGGGGGCCTAATATTAACCACGCATGCACTCAGCGACAGGTGAAAACGGACGGCTATGGGGCCATATGCCTAAGATTCCAGGTAAAGCTTCAGAAACTCCCGCAAGCAGCAGAAAATGCAATGCAATGTAATCCTGTAAAACCCGACCATAGCGGAGAACCAATATAAGTAGTGGTCGCAGGAGTTAGACGCATTAATCCGTTGTCAGGCTCTGCCCGTCCATTGCCCTCCCTGTTACCATGGCGACCCTTGATCCAGAACGGGAGATGGGGCTTAGGTTACCATGGTGATGAAGGTGTTATCGGGTATAATCCGACGTCTTAGTAGGCCGGGATAGGGGTAGGTGTTAGACGTATGGCGGGGTTGTGATCAGGGCAGTTATCTCAGCCCTACACATGCTGGTCAAGGAAAGGATAACACAAAATAGCGGTTTATACGGTATACCATATGTCTCATATGACCAGTATTGTTCCCTGGCATGTTTTTGTTCATCATAATATGATTATTATGGTTAGTTTTACAGAATATTTATAACTATGCGAAACTCACATAATAAGAAAGATTATTCTTGATGCAATGGGTCGTGAATTAGAGTGCAGTAGCCCATGGAAATAGATGTATTTACTTATTAGATGTTTCATCGATCTTTCTAGAAGTGTAAATACTTAGAAAGAAGTATTCAATGAAAATGTCACGAAGACATGCAGAATCCGTGGTGAAATAATAGGGACCCACATACACGCATTTTAACATACCACATGTTCGACTGTATTATCGGCAATGCAACTTTTCTTTGTGCCACCGTTGGTTTTGGTCCGCCAATATACATAAGATAAAGTACCGTACCGGGATGCACTTCCGTTGGCATAGGTATAGGCTATATATGTAGAGTACCAAACTAACATGACTGATCGGGATTATTTAGTTTAGACGGGTCTATCTGTCTATAGTCTAATCCGTAGACGTCATGATTGGAAAAGTACGGTGTTATTATAACGGGAATCTCCTAATTACTTTGGGTTGAAAACACCTTTTGACTGTAGACCAACAAAGTAGGCCTACAAGTTATATAAAGAAGAACACAATCCAACCATTCTTTTTATCAAAAGAATCTTTTTTTCAGTAGGGAAATTGTGTACTAACAATGTCATTATTATTCACTTTTTATTTGTGTATAATGCTCTCATTTAAGTTAATCTACCCTGTTAGTCTCCCCTGTCTTCTTAATCTTGATTTCGCTGGCAATGTTGTAATGGCCAGGGAATTCTTCTTGAAATGAATGGATTTTTTAATTTCTTCATCGGATATTGTTGAAGTGTTCATTCATACAAGAAGATTATCCTGATGACAATAACCACAATGACATTGTGTAACGTATAAATAAACTAAAAACATAGTACATACTTTACGTGTTTACAATGAAATACCCATAAAATGCTCGTACTTATGATCTGTTTTTTTCTTCTCTTCCCTCACAGCTCTCCGAATGTCGAGTCAAGGCCTGACGTCCCAGACGACGCCCAAGTCCTACTACTGTACGACAAACGGGGTAAACCCCCTCTCCCACTCCGCCTACTACGAGAAGTGCGCCTTGTGATGAAGGCGCAACTATGAAGGGCGAGCAGAACAGACATTTTTATCATTATTGATAGTTTATTGACAAATTTTGTATATAGAACTGTTATTGGAAGTTGCTACATGTGACTGCATTCTAAGTACTGCTGATTATTCCTCCATGAGCTACACGCCACTGCACCCACAACCTACAAACTTTGGAGACGTTCTTCCGCTGAGGCTCGACTGAGGCCTTTTATGCTCACTCAGCAAAAATGGAATTCTAAATGTTGGGGTAATGGCTATGATATACCCCAAATGGACACGCATTATGAGGTAATACATGGCTACTTATCCATCAAGGATGAGAGAAGAATTAAAAAGGACTTGTTATTTTTAATTATCTTGATTCTTGGGCATATATATAATGTTCATGAGCTGAATGGTGTTTAATGTGGGAGGCACAATTGTAAATATTCACATGCAAATGTCTTCTCTGAAAGCTGCTGAGGTGACTTGTTTTGTTATGTTGCAGCATAAAGACGTGTCTAATGCCCGGGGTCTAATGCCGTTTGAAAGACTGATATGAATTTTCCTCTTGGCAAACTCTATGCAAAGAGATGTCCATGACATGCAATGTAAATCTATAGCCGATTGAAAATACCCCTGAAAGGTTATTTTCAGCATATTTTCATGTAAATTGTATTAGCGAGAGTGAGTGGTGGAAAAGAAGTATACATGCGAATAATTTTCCCTGATCCTACGTCTTTGTCAATCCCAGGTTGTATACATTCTTGGACAAGGACGTGCAATTTTTCATAGTGAATTTGATCGGTTCATTGAGCATTTGCTTTGAGTTTGACTCATCCCTATACTATAATGTTATAAAACTCACATAAAGTTCATCACATTGTCCTGTTACTTGTTATAATAAATGTACATCAGACATTTGAAATCTGTACTCCCGTATGGCTATTTTGTAAACGGCGCTATGGCTATCAGTATAGTGTCGTGCAGATGTCAATGTAACTTTCCCTTTTAAAAAGATGGCGTTTAATCAGATACGAGTTACGACAGCACTGTGTTATTTATATGTGAGAAGCTATACAAATTTGGTGAAATAAACAACAATTGAATATTCAGAATGTAATATTTATTTCATTCTTCTAAATTAGTTATAAAATGAATTCAAAGTGCATATCCCTCATAGATACGTTCCAATTCCAAATGCGCAAAAAAATCCGAAAATCTAGACAAATACAGAAAATGCAAAAAGGAAACACATTTTGTAGAATAGTCATTTCATATAGGGGCCTATCATCTTCCAAAAAAAAGCTGACTTTATATCGAGGTACTGTAGACCAGGGGCGTACATGTAACACAAGTCTTGCCGAAGGAGCTGTCGATAAAGCGACCTGTGGGTGAGATGGGGCGGAGATAGGCCCGTGCCATGCGGGACCAGTCGTCACAAGCGGTTTGCACCGTCTGACTGCCTCCGTCCGAGTGTTGAGAGAGCGCGCCACCGAGCGGATATTTCAGTCACTATCAGAACGATTCAATGTGACATCGATGACCTAAGTCTGCAGGCACGGACGTTTTTAAGGATGGGGGAATTGTTAGGGATTGTTGTTTGGAGGCATACCTGGGCATTGGTCCGTGATTAAAAGGATCAGACCAGAAAATCAACAGAGGAGAGTCATGTTGCCATTCTTGTTCTTTGATTTCTAAGACTACACAAGCACTTCACAAATATTTCCAAAACATTATTCTGCAGCAATCATGTTGTTATTGCATGACGATACTTTAGTATATAGGCCTACCGGTAATAATAATCTAATGATTATGATATAAATATCTACAGACATAATTCCCTTCTCGGGAATACGCGGTGAAAATGTTTCCCTTCAATGGCCAGGACCTCGAATATTGAACAAAGCTTCTCTTAAAGGACACATTTCGTGAATCTGATAAACGCATTAACAGAACGCAGGCAAAACACTGTGTCTCCAGCTGCAACAGACGACATTTTGTCCGGATTGACCTGGTCGTCTGCTTCCCGCCAAAGGTCGCCACTGACCTTCAGGGCCTCAATATGTGAGCTGAGAAAAGTGGGAACTTCCCAACGTCGGCTTAAAGTACTTCCAGTAGCAGTGGCGCTTCCCTCACGGTCTGAGGGGATAGGGTAACAAGGAGAGGGTGACCCAAAGCGTAGACTGCACATGTAGTTCGATGCTATCGACGGTAAGGAAAACAACGATGTTGTTTCAAGGGGTTTACATAATCAGCGTTCGTCGTAGGACGTCGTCACGAGAGGCCGCGAACATGGCGACCACCACTGGGTGCCGCCATTAATAAACAGTGGGACAAATCAAGACGATGTGGTTGACGACTTGGCGTCGTCGGAAGGAGTTGTATTGTTATTGTGGTGAATCTGAAATACCTTGTGGAGAAACTATTCAATGATAATAGCTACTTCAACATATTCCAATCATTCTTATTGAATACAGCCGGTCTACTTATGGAATAGGGCCTATACCTATATCGTTGTTGATATCTAGATAGTTTTGTGAACTAGGCCTATATCTGTTACCATACAGAGCAAACCTGATTGGATTTACCATTCAATTGCAATAATCTGACAGACAATGTCTATCTATTATATTATTATGTATTTTCGAGCAATATTACAATCAAGAGCAATTCAGGAATAGGCAAATCCACGCCCCACTGTTGGACCACCTCTATATATGCATTTACAGATTGATGTTTCAGCTGTATATCTTCATAATGCATAATACGTGATTTTTATTAGAATCTCAGCGACACATATAACCAAACGCTCAATCCTTTTTATTCAAAGTTGCACAATCCACAGTGACATTTTGGCTATTGGGTTCATCATTTACCCTGGGGAGCTGTTCCCATCTGCCCAACAATATTTTAAGCTTTGCTCCTTCCGGTTATATACCTACCAAAAATCCAGAAGCCCAAGAAATACTGCATGTCTAAAATAATACCCCCTGCCCCGCGATCAGCGCGCCGTCTAGTGTCGACGTCCGATATCGCCGGTCGGCCCCGGCCCCGCCGTTCTCCCGCAGAGCCCGGCGTCAGGCGCCCCTGCCCCGGTCACCATACCCCCGGCCTCCCCTCCCCCTCCTCCAGTCACCCCACACCCGGCCGCCCCACCCCCGGAGGCGGCGCCCGGGAGGCCGGCCGAGGGGCAGGCGGGCGCGGCCGCCCTGTGCGTCGGGCCGGCTTGGGTTGCAGCGCTGCGGGCAGGCCACAAAATGCGCATTATCCGGATCCGACCCCGGAGGCGGGGAGCGGCGGGGGAGCGTAACCCGGGTAATGGTGCGACTCACCGTGTCGTCTCCCCCGGCCAACTGAGCTGCTCGCAGAAAGAAAAGGAAAAAAGACGGAGTTCATGCTCGAGACGGTATGGGTCTATACTAGGCCTATACTGGTGCGCCCTGTACTGCATCTCCACAAGTGCTTGCCAAAAGTAGAATTCGGCCTGTGGGATAAGGCAAGATAATCAAACATTATGATTGTTTTATGAACCTCTGCAAATGAAAATAACTTATGTATGAATGTACTTCCATCTCCATTGTAAGACAGATGAAACGAAGAAACAGTCCGGGGAGACCTACACAGGTTGATGTTCACGTGCTCATAAAATAGTAAACATATCTCTGGATATATGGAGACCTGCATGTACAATATAACCTCCGATACAGCATAGAAACGACCGCCCTCATCTGTTCCCCAGCTGTTCTTTAGACAACCAATGAGGCGGCAGATGTAACAAAGTAATTGAATATCGCTATATATACGCTCCTCTATTGCAAAAAAAGACTGTGTAAACCGGAAGTAGGTCATACCCAAAGAATAATCCTTATGTTGAATATCTAATCTGTTTGACTAGTTTGCAATATTAACCAAAGTAATAAAAGCATGCATTCTTAAAGGGGTATACACAAACATGCTTCCCTCACTGTCTATATTTTTGTTTCTTCGGTCAGAGCTATACAGACGTATCGCTGCGCCCCCTACATGTACCTTTTCTGTCCTCACCCCTACCCCTGCCGACAGACAGGTCGTGCTCGGGGCTGGGGGCCGACTGTCGTCACCCTGTATCAGTGGGTACAACTTGGTTATAATCCGTCACCAACATTGCCAATTATCATATAGATTCTAGGCGACAAACTCATGCGGTTGTCAATGCGTGGTTCCGGGGACAAATGAGCCCGATAGTATATTATGACTATAAAAACGTGCATATATATGGCAAGTTTTAAATGGGCGCCTCTATTGCATAAATGAAATGAATTGATGATTTAGAGGAACCTACTTTATAATATTTATATAGAGAGAAAAATACTCTTGCATTATTTGTTTCATATGAGAATTTATCAAAATAAACTAGATTATGCGGCAATTGGTCAATAATATGATGCCAACCATTTAGGGGTTATGACGTTATGAGTACAACACCAATATGGCTTTTCGTCCAAAACGCATAAGAGAGTTTATGGACCCAAACGTTAGAAATATATATATATTGGAGTCATATAGACCGGCATTTAGAATAAGGAATCAATAACACTTTTTTGGCAATAACATGATAAAACAATTAATAGGTTCTTCCATATTATTTCGAACATGCCTGCATGCATGGATTACCATGATATACAATGTCCATCCTTGAATGAGTACCACCTTCAGATTATTCTGATTTCATTATGCACGAGGGGTTTCAAGTAACCATACTATTCCACGTTTTTAATAGAACATACATTTCTCGTTGGAGGCTCAGTTCTCACTGCACCGCAAGACGCGCACGAAGCAATGTCTGTCATTGTAAAGATTAAATTGAAACTCAACAGGTGGTGCTCGTGGCCAGGTCCTCCATTTCCTCAGTTAGCTATACTTGATATAATAAATGACTAATATAACTATTACATGCCTACTTCCAGCAACCAAGGACCCACTATAAATATAAGGTACGTAGTTTTATTTTTTTCATGCCATGCACATATTAGGCTATAGGCATATATCCCGCATTTTGGCTCCTGAAGGCCTACTCGAATTTCTGTGATTTTTTTCTTTTTTTCCAACAGAAAAGGATCGTATTTCAACAGCATGTCCTGTCCTATATAGAATATACCGACACATGTAGAAGGATTAGGTCCCATGTCAGTGTGGGCAGGATCCTGGCTGGGCAGGGAATGCACTGCTATGTGTTCGTCTCAGGGGTCATGACCTTCATCTAGCAGACGACTTTTGGCTGACAAGGTCGTGCCGCGCATTGTCATATGTCACAATGTGCCCATGTTCCAATCTAGCAGACGACATTGGAGGGGGGCGCGAGGAGCAGGGACCCTGCATGTAAGAGGGCGCGTGGGATGTCCCTCTGATTGTGACAGCGCTACATATATATCCTTGACAACTTTGAATTATGGCTTTTGTTGTGCTCCTAGATAGCATGAACTATTTGTGAAGTCTAAGTCTGAATTTCAACCCCGATTTCATCGGTGTTATGCGACGCGATATTTAAAGGCTTTTACTTGACAGCTGATATACTGGACCTGTAAGTGTTACTGCAGCTTGTTATCTATAAGCTTTTAGATTATTTAGGAGTTTACACTTACTGATTTAGAACAGATTATCTGTAAATTATTTAAGTATAATGTTGAAACCATGAAGGGATATGACCGAGGATGTGAAGAGCTATATCCAGAGCTAACCTAGGTACTTTTCTCATATATAGAACACATAGAGATTTGGCAGGTGTCTTCTTTATTTACGATACAGCAATGCCCGAAAGAAATGTTTTGGGACAGTTACTAATCATTCAGTACATATGGCGAAATGTTTCTCCGTGGAAAGTCCCTTACCATGCAGTGTACGTGGAAAAAGTTAAATATACTATTTTCATATGGCAACCACCTCTTCCCTTGACACTAACCCATGCTCCCTATCACTCAACAGGCACCACCCTGCCTGTCACTCACCGCCCAATAACGTACCGCCAATAACACGTGTTTCAAATCCACTTTTCAAAAGATGAACTCCAACGTCGGCGATTTCACGGGCCGTGGGCGCGCGGGCGGATACCTGCTCGCGAGTTGCTCCGTCAACGCGTCAGCCTACAGGAGCAGCTCAGGGAGTGGGGGTAATAGATACAGCGTCGGCTGTCAGTAACCATGACAACTCAACAGGCCGTCAGGCAGCTCGGGCGTTCAGGGTCACCAGACTCGTTAGCAAAATAACATTTTTATCGGCCAGCGTAGACAGGACTTCAACCTCAATTTTGTGGCACGGGTTTAAAGAGGCAGGCTGCATGGGAGGGATATAACGACGGGACAATGAGCAATTCATGAGTAGAAACTCTGAAAGGTGGTGGTGAAAAGTAGCATGAAGGCACACCCTTATGAAAAAAGCAAAATATGTAGACGTTGAATTGATGTACTCACCACTCTGAAATCGCAGAAAGCAACAAAGGATGTTTTTGTGTTGCAAAAAAGACATAAAAGTGGTCGAGATATGTTCACCCGTTTTCGGGGATTTTCAGTGGGTGTGCGTGGCAAGTTATGACAGGGAAATTCCCTGACCATACACTGTGTATGCAATTAGGCCTTATATATATTAGGATTTCTCAGAAAGCCTGTACAATGGACTTCCATTTAATGTTTTGGACTTTGACTGAAAGTGAGGGGGGGGGGGGGGGGTGGGGGGTGAAATGACACTGTCACAGGGAATGTGGAGGGGGTGGGGTTGGGTTTAGAGGTTGATCAAGCCCCAAAAAGCCATGTGGTTAGGAATAAAAGTACATGTAGTAATAAATGATAAAACTCTAGTGACCCTAAACCATATTTATATTGTTATATAGATTAATTCATTGTTAATTATTATCAAGGGGACTCTTATCAGCGTCATATATCGTATGAAAGGCTCCGTGCTCAACAAATTTGTAGAGCCATAATATGTGTCACAGAATAGGCCTAATGAAGACCGGAGTATCCTCTCCCCCTTGCCACGTTACCAACAAGGGTTGTAGGAGGTGATGTCAACAATGAATGAAGGGTAAGTTTTAGAAAAACACCCTTGCAGTTGAATTAGGTGACAATTGATCATGCATAATGCTCTGTCCATCAAAAAAATATCAGCAGATGCAAAAAAAAAAAGGAAAAAAAAAGACGGGATAGGTACTTGGGCTCGGTGTTGTTGCTTTTTTTTTTAACGCTTTCACGCATTAAAATCGCCCACATCCTGCGCAGTTTCAATCGGGCCTTGCAATCGTAGCTCATCAGAATTAATACCTAATATGCAGTTATCTAAACACATACAATGGTCCCTTTTATCACATATCGATACGCTGGGCCTGTTACTGCAGGCCCGTCAGCTATGTCGTCCTCCAGCCTCCTCCAGCCTGCCTCCACACACTCCTCCAGGGTCGGCCCGCGCGTGGCCACAGTTCTGTTTATTTCTCATCCACCCAATCACCTACCCCGCTCTGTTTTCAGAGGCAACATTCCTTATTGTTCACTTAGCCCTTTCCCCCTTACTTTCTCCCCTCTGTCCCCACACCTCCCACACCTCCCCCTCCCCACACTCCCGCCCCATGCATAAAGGCGCGCGGGGTGGTGTATTTTCGGGCTATTAATATTCAATAAACCATGGAGCAGCTCCGAGCATCTTGCTGTCTGTGTACACAGGTGGCATCTTCAAGACCATTTCTTATTTTTGAATGTGGACCCCAAACCGGGAAGAGGCGGACCCCTATGAATTGCCCGTCGCCCAGCTGGACAAGCAGTCTAGTGGGTTGTGGATTCAGGCATGGACACGGCTCTTTACCCCTGAAATCCAACAACATAACGTCCGTGTTCTTTTTTCTTTTTTAATTTCACAACCTATAACAAACAAGAGATTCAGCAGTATGTGACATGTAGGCATTACGATGTTAATTCCGTGTGACTCATAACGAATGCAATGCAATGCAACGACATCCATTAGAACTATACATGTATTGGGACATTTTTTAAATGCAACATAAACCTATAAGATCAAATCTCCAACACAAAGATCCCACAAGAAGGGACCACCAAGACGCGTGTTGTGCAACAGAAACCGTTTCGCCTCCGTTTTCCTCATTTTTATATTTTGTCTTCAGGCCGTTTGCCGCCAGAAAAGCAGAAAACTGTGCATGTTTTGACGGCGGGTGGTCAGACGACATTTCTGTTTTGATTCTTGGCGCGCGCGCTCGTCGAGGCGTGTCACGTGTCCAGGCCTTTGTTCTTTGGGTCACGTGACCCAGCAGGATGGGGACCGAACTGTCGACAGCGCCACCAGGTGAGGACCACAAAACCCAAACACCCCATTGCATTGTGGGACGCCCCGACGTGACCCTTGCCACCAGACATTTGTGTGTGTCCTTCCTATACCAGAACTACTATAAAACCAATCTGCAGCAAAGACCTCTTTCAATAAAATCATTCACGGCAATCAATGATATAGGCTAATTGTTATCAGGTAATCATCTATCACAATTTTGAATTTGTGTGAGGGCCTGAGTTGATACACACAGAGCTGTTAATGGTAGCCTACATCCAATGTCATGCATAACTTTCCTTTTACGTCGAGTCTTGTTTCAGGTAATTTATGGTAACTATCTCACTATCAATTATGCTATCTAAATTATATTTTTCATAAAAGTTTGGCTCAGCCAATCTGTGGTCCCCTAAATGCTGATGAATTCATTTCAGAGACCTATAAAACCAAAATTTAGGCATATGGATATGAGCTAATGGGTTTGTATCTAAATAGTATCGGTAGGCCTGCCTATATGTGCATTGTACATGTAATTACTTTCTAGAAGAGAGGATGGGACTTTGGTGTTATTATTGGTATCATACAAACAAGTCATTCCGCAATCCAAAAATGCCAAGAACAACACAAAGGTAGATGCACATTAGTCTAATTGAAAATATTATATGACAAACTAAAAAGGCGGCCCAAACTTAATGCCCCATAAAGAAGTTCTCTCATTAGTGCATGGTGCTTATTATCATATCATAAACCGTGTTTACATTCCCTGACCTGGCGCGCTCATCACACATCACTAATGTCCCACTGACCACCGATGACCACAGAAGGCGCGTCCACCTGATGTCCAGCGCCGCCCTCAGAACTGACCGCTGGTCAAAGGACCTCTAATGAGGCAGAAGACGTTGGGTCAGCCGTAAAACACCCAACCTAAACAAACAGGTTGTGTAAGGTTGGGAAAAAGGAGAGGGTGGCGGGAGAGAACAGAGGGGAAGCCTGGACGTGCGTCATGGCGTTCTGATAACATAATGAGCGAGGGGAAGAGTGTCAAAGTCCTTGGGTCTGTTTCTGTAAGGTTTCTGCAACAAGACCACCCAGCGCCGCGCTTCTTAGAACGCGCTCGTTGCCAAGTAAAGAAAAATATATGGGAATAGGCTGTTACAAAGCAAGTTAGGAAATGTTACAAGGCCGACTGTAGGAGAAGCAAAAGTGCAGTTGATAACTGCAATAGGTGCAGTAACATCAACCATATGCGTTTACTATTTGTCCGATAAGCTAAATATTTGCATACACCCAGTATGTCACATTCCTCATAAACAGGTAGTCTGTTTGTAACACTAGATATTATCACCTAATTATCTTAGCTATATTTGTACACTATGTCTAAGATGAAGAAAGGATACCACGAGTGGGTTCAAAGCGGATGCGAGAGTTCTTTTTCTAATATCTCTGTACCAGGATCTATCTATTCTTGTATCGGGTGATCTCCTTAGTCCGGATGAATAAACTGTTGTATTGAAGTCATGTAAATATTTAGACGTAGCTCCTTGTTGGTTCTATGGGACAAGCTGTATCAATGACATGTATTATCCATGTATGGTAGCTCCCAAATACCAACAAAAAATAATATGCATAATCATTACCTACTGTTCATTTTTTTTTTTCGCAACGATATCTTATTAGGCCTATAGCTTGTACTTTGCTTAGATCCTAGTGTTCCTAGTGTAGTCTAGCTGAAAGGAAGCACAGGGGGAGCACATGTCAACATTCTTGAATTGGATGTTTTATATTTAGAAATATAATATATAATATCATCATTATGTATATATATAGCAATATTCAGCAGTATTCAACAAATACACCTGGTGATTCTTTAGGACATTAATTATAATTGTCGGTAATGCACATTCCCTATTTGTTAAGTCCGCTTGTTGGCTATTGCACTGATTAAATCGTTACATTGGATTATATGAGGAAAGAATAATACAATTTTTAGGTCCTATGCTGGAATCTGTCCGATAGTCAGAACCAGGCGAATGATTGGCGTAAGCATAATACCTCATAGATGTATTCCAGAATATCTCTAAACAATTGAAAGAAAATTAAAACCATAAAGCAAAACACAAATTAAAAACTCTTTCTGACAAGTGCATGGGACAAGTGCTGGTTGGAGATGCCGCACATTCCGCCCATTATCCACTGTTGTCTAATGACCCTCGCCGCTTGACCCCTGGTCAGCGATGAAAGGGCCGCCCTGAGGAGGGGGAGGGGGTGACAGGGCAGCGGTCAGTGGGTCCAGTGTTGCGGCCAGTAGTGCCCACCCCCCGGGAGGACCCCTGATGAGGGCCGGCTGGTCGGGGTCATTAGCCGAGGGGCAGTGATAAGTACCATTAGCTGCCAAATCAACCAGTGCCCCCAGCACTGCCCGCCCCGCCACCTCTCAGATAGGGAATGATAATTGAGCTAGTTATGGAAGACTAACGATAAATCCTGGACAACCTCTGATAAGGTTGTGGATGACTTCACGCCACCCATCAAAAGCGGCTTTCAAGAATTTTCCTGCAGTTGTTCATGTATGCATTCGTGAGGATGGGACAAAAACAATACAGGAGCAATGTAAAATTCGTGGAAACTTTCATGGAATTTTGGGATAATTGTTCATATGGATGGAACCAAAAGAATGTAGGGAGAATCATATAAAATTGCAGAAATAATGCTGCACTAATGCATAACGTTTTAACCAAAATTCTATGGGGCAAAAAGAAAAAAATGGTTGGTTCTCACCTTCGCCGACCTCCCGGCTTTTATGCGGTAAGTCACATTTGCCCACCAGATGAGGTTGGCTGTCTGAGAGACTGCTCTTGAAAGCCACAAACCCTGGAGCATGCAGGACGAGGATGGGGTGTGGGCCCTTGAAGGTGGGAGGTAGCGACAATGGTTGTTGGGGGGGGGGGGGGCTACTTGTGTCTGAAATGCTGCCTCAGTGCCGCAAATCATCTCGGAATGACAGAAGTCTGGAGCTTTAGCGCAACTTGATGTGATATTGAAACGCAATGAGATGCTCCTTGTTAGATTCGCTAAAAGACTCGGAGATATTGCGTGCAGGGCTTAGATAGATAATAGGCTACATAAAGACTTATGTATTCTGATGATAAGTCCTGTTCGTATCTAACCTTTTGATAGGTCCATTTACCTCAAAACAATATAATTTTGAAAAGTCCATACTATAGGATGTGTATAATATGGGATAAAATACCCATTGAATCACAACAATCACAGGATATTAACATTTTTAAGTAGAGGTTGCAAAAACTGGACATGAACACGTATGAATGGAAAATTTGACACATATATTGGGATCCGATGGAATGATCTTTCATTCCTAACGATAACAATACTCAGTAAATTGTTAGTAAAACATTTAACATCATCATTGTCATCGATTCTGCCAATAAACAAAAATTGCCATTAATTTTGAGTTGTTCATTGCCATTACGATGTGCGACTTGTTTTTATATGATTTGGGTTTAAGTTGGTCAGATCTTTGAAGGGTATTGACATCTTGTATATTCTACTTTTATTGTAGACATTTAGGCCCTATTATCTATCACTTATCTTTCCAACAATTCATAGTTTCATTTACAACGATCACCTATTCCAAAAGGTGAGGACCCCCCGGTCCCCCAGGCGGCGGGCAGACGACGGTGGTGAAAGGTGGTGGGTAGGTGCAGGGTGGGCCCCTGGAGTCCTCCAGGTGGGGGTAAGCTGGAGAAGCACACCCCGGTCGGGTGGTGAGGGGATCATCCCGGCAGAGGATACAGTGACAGGCTGGCATTCCACACTGTTTGTTCGGTAGATGAGCCGTCGGGCGTAATGACTCCCACTTGTGAGGACAAACCCTTCAATCCGCTCACAAGGCCCGACCTGTAGGTGGGCGAGCAGCTCAGAAGCTGCTCGGCGAACCACGTGTAGGACGTAATGGCATAAGAACGTTGTAGTCGACTGGTATAGCTTATATCTAATCGTGATTGCATTTACCATGGCATGTATTTTCTCTGAAGTTTCAGAAAATCAATGGTATAATTGCAGTGTTTTAATATTTTTAGTATTTTGGAAAAGTCAATGCATGTGTACATAGTTATTTATTGCATGAATTCATAATCAAACTGAAACGCGCAGCATCGATATCGACCATTCCTATAAAGGTAATAAATACGCAGTTTGGTCAAATAGCATTCTATAGGCTGTGCGAAAGTTTCGCACTGAGCCCCGCCATATTGTGTCACGTGGTACATTGGGACTCTCCTCATTGGCTGGTAGATTTCGCTTAACCCCCCGACAGCTATGGCGGGAAAGAAAGACGCATGCGCAAAAGTAAACTCCCGACTGGCCTATAGCCTACTGTACATTGGTCATAATTTAGAAGGTGAAAATAGAAGAAAAAAGGGAACTTTATGTCAAGATGCGACAAACTTTTATGGTCGCATGGTTTCACGTTATGTATATTCTGTCCCCGGATTCTGTCTTTATCTCACTATAGGCCTATAGGCACTATCTCACACGTCGAGTTTATAAAAATGCCATATCGCCCTGTCGATGTTAAAGTATCTATCAGGTGATAATCATCAGGTGATAAGCGTACAATAGAATACCACATAGAAACTCTGGATAGACAAATGGGGTAGGGGACTAAAGGTACGAAAAGAGACAGACAGCGATCCAGCAGCTGGAAGATGGTGACTCCGGGCAGAGACTGTTTCAGGGAAGGTGTGACTTTTCCCGCAGCCAATCAGCGTGACGCTCGTTCATCCATCTTCGTCAGGGCGTCGTCAAGCGGCCATCACACCCCCACCCCCAGTACCACCTATTTATTGTTCTTACTGATTGTGCTTTCCCTGTAGCACCTCCTCCCCCGACAGGGGGCGCACTGGATCCTCCAGCCTCGTTCTGGCCGCCGTGTGGTAGGTGCCCGGATGTTCGGCAGATGTGAGACGCAGACAGATTGGCGCCGCGGCCCGGGCCCAGCATTCCCTGCGAGCCGGATCCACTTCCGTCTTTCAAGTGCTTCCACAATGAAAACATTAGCTTGGTCAGCATATAAGCGAACGCTGCATGGCCAAAGGTGGGAGTGTCGCAGCGCGGCGAAATATAATACAAGGCCATGTGGCTCAAAACAATGATTGCTGTTTACTGTAGGTGGCCACATTGTTCAATTTTCCACGGTGGTCCCTATCCTTATGTCCCCACTGATCAGGTAAAATTGGCAATTTTGTCTTCAGATTTCCAGATCTCCCTAGATAAACTATCCTGTAAACGACTCCAACAATAACCATAAACATAGATGTTTACAAGCATAAACATCTACTATCAAATTATCACGGTAATACCCTTTAACTTGTGGGAAGAAGTATTCAGTATTTCCATATACAAACCAGATATTTACAGGTAGGCCTGAGCCAATTCAACAATTAGCCTGCCATAAAATTGTTCAGATCAAAAAGCTTACAAATTTACATTGATCTTCTCATAACTGGGGCCAAAAGTCAACATTTATAATTTCTCAAACAATTTTATAACTTCAATGAATCTATTGATACATATGTATCCTTTTACCAAACTAATACTTTTGAAATGCAGTTGAATGAACCTCAAACAGGTGTAGGCTTATTTACTGGATTGGCAAAGTTGTTTCTCAACTGTTCACTTCAATGCATTTGAAATAATACTGTTCATTTGATTTCCTAATATAGAATAGGAAAAGCAAACGATAATCCAATTGCCAACTTTATTATTCCAAAGGTATTTCATAACGTACCGGGTTAAACAATAAGCAAATATAGTTTCATTGACTCAGGTTTGTTCATGTAGTTTTAATCTTTGTTATAGCTCAAGTCCGATTGTAAACCCTACAAGACTAATGCTGAGTCCATATTGTGAGGAAGATCTATATCATGTAGAGACGCTCATATGGTACTGGTAGGCATAGGCCTATATCTAGGGATTCTATGATCCTATAAACATACAGCTACATTTCCATGATCATGGCGTATAGTTGCATCAGCCTTCGAATAATACCATTTTCTACGAAAACCCAATATGATTCATTTGGTTGTACAAAATATGTCGGAGAGCTGGCATCTGCAAACGGTGACACTGTGGACGTGGAG
The DNA here is from genome assembly GCA_936440205.1 of Lepidonotus clava. Classification (NCBI taxonomy): domain Eukaryota; kingdom Metazoa; phylum Annelida; class Polychaeta; order Phyllodocida; family Polynoidae; genus Lepidonotus; species Lepidonotus clava. The sequence continues at coordinate 29,733,025 of OW387140.1, forward strand.
GGGACCTTTTAGACCTACGTGGCCTGTGAGAGAACACCCGGAGAAGGAGGATCCCACACCTCCAGGTTCCTCCTGGCCACATCCCACCCACAGGAGGAAGAGGCGGGGGCAGACGAGGCTGTGGTGGGGGGAAGGAGGAGGCAGGGGGGCAGGGGCAGAGGACACAGGAGCAGGCCGGGCGGGCAGACAGGCAGGCGGGCCGCAGACATGACGGCGACAGTGGCTCCCCTTGCGGCGAGCCGCCGGTAACCCTGCCTGAAACCTGACCAGCGAAAGGTGCCGCCGGGACCAGACCTCCTGCTGCCACCTAGCGGACGACCCCCGGCTCACCATGACAACATGGAAACCGATCGAAGCGACGCCTAGCGGCCGGTGGGGGCTGAAAATATAACGGGCGGAAACGTGAAGACGTCGGGAGGAAGCAGGTAAAAGTGAGGATGGGTTACCCGGCAAAACAAGCCCCGGCCCGGTCACTACTTGTCCGACAAGTTTCCATGGGTCTCTCTCGATTGCAGTGCACCTACTGCTGTTTCTGTACAAATATTATTGCCGCAAGTCTGTCGCCAATGTATCCATCCGTCCGCAGACGCGTCTGACTTGGCCTCCACCGTCTGACAGGGTGCAGCGCCCATGCCGTGCCTGGACCATGCTAAAATATCTTCAATAGAAAAATTGATGTTATCAATAGTGTCCAAGAGAGATAAAACTCACTAAAGAATGCAATAGATAAGAAGAAGTAATCTGATTGTGGATTCAGGATCCAAAAGCTAAGACCCATGCTTATTAAAGAGAGTTTCTAAAATGGGCCTATGAAGAAATGTAATATGCCAATGCATATTAGACAATGTTCTCTTTTCTGTAACTATGTTTTTCATGTAGTACTAGATGTGTGACTTGTAATATTATGTAGAACAAAACACAGCAACAATGCATGGAAAAACTATTTCCATAGCTCTATGTAAACTCAAACAGACCCGATCAGACACCTGCCTCCTGTAGAATGTATAGACCTATTCAAAATCAGAAATTAGCAATTCCGATGGTGGCGTGCGTAAGTGAGACAAATAACAAAAACTTGAAATTTTAACAAAAGGGTGCATCTGTGGGTACCATGTGCATAGCGAGGACAGGTTACTTCGTTGAATTCCGTAGGACTGGACGCAAAGACAACTGGATTGAGACATGTAATGTAAGGAGCAATCCTCTCCTCCTCCAGTCTGAATACATCTGACGCCTGACTTAGGCATAGATGAATAGCAAACTGAAATGATTTTCTCATAAATTTGGAAATATCAGGGCGCTATCTTATCTTCTAAATTTATCCAAGCCCTTTCCCTGACCTTTTGACGTTTAATTTATGTCTTTTTAACCTTTCCTTAACCGACTGATACTTCAACGTTTTTCTATGGAGCTCCCGTGCACAACGTTTTTGATCTAAAACTATCCTCCATTAAAGTACATCCGGCCATTCCCCGTTTTTCGCAATGACTACTCCCACTCAATCTATAATTATACCCCTTTAGACAAGAGTGTTCCCATACCCATAAGGCATCATCCGCATGTCAACGTATCAACTATTTAGATACCGGGTTGAGATGCCGAGGTTGATGCGAAGTTCATGCCACGCGGTTTAATATTCACCCCATAGGTGGCAGCACTGTAAAGCGTGGGTAGTTCTGTATCCACTAGGTGGCAGAACAGTGTTTGCTCGCTAAGATTAACACAGAATATCAATAATAACAGTCAAGAGCAGCGAACTAGTGAGTACAAAGCTATGATTACTAACAATTCTAGGGGTCTACTTTATCCTACTCTTAATCAATTATCAAAAACGACTTCACCATAGATGACCTTTAAAATTATCATGATTTTTATTTATCAATACACATCATGTTCCCATCCGTACATTACATGTAAAATGTGTAATTCTCTAAGTTTATGATCAGTACCACTATCATATAAAATCGTTATTTCCCCTTGTGTTAATTATATGTATTACTATAATACCATACAGTTCAAATCAGAATTGATGTTCTTTTCCTTTAGATTTTCCAATTAAAGGATTAGGACATGTGAATCGTTTTAAAGCATGTCATTGTAATATTTGTCTAAAATAAGTTCGGTACTTTCTCGTGACACCCGTTTATTACGTTTATTGCGCTTTATAAATAAAAAGTTTCCGGTAATGGGAAAACAATTAAACATACATCACTGATCAGCACCTTTCTGGTTTAACTATAACAATTAGATATCAAGCCAAAATTGCCTAGACTGCTATAATTAACGAAAATACATCAAGTGTCATAGTGCATAGCAATGCGTCATAATTGTATTCACAGCCTACACCAAACGATACTTCAATATCCATGTCCCAGTCGGTAAATTATAACCATATGCATAGACTTAACAATAAACATTAAATGTAATTGGGCAAACATACAATCTCAATTGTACAAAAAAAAGTCCAAAGATTTTGCCATGATATATACCTGAAGAGATAGATCACATACTATTTATCCTGAGAATCATCCAAACGTTCACATCCTCTGTAATGGCGTTACTCCCAAGATCTTCAACCCATTAGCTAAGGTCAGTCTGGCGCAGTGGAACATGAACAACCGCGCCTGAAAATGATTACGATTATTCTTTGATCGTATATTCCTATATTTTGCAAGAGATGTCATAACATGAATATCAATCTACCGACAACCGCCTTGAATCTGTAGGCGGTAGTTTTGGTAAATACTATTTATGACTTGGTAGACCAATAAATCGATTAACTACGCACAATAAGAAGTTCTCAATACTAATTACTAATGCAATAATCCCCTTTCTTGTAATGGTCACACCGTTCTAGGAGAAATATATCGATGTACTAACCTCAGCTGTGTCTCGAGGTTGACCCTTGACTTGCAGCTCCTTATTGGCAAGGTTCACCAGTCTCCTACGTGAAAATAGATACAAACGCTTATTAAATGGTTAAAACTATTCAAGTGGCCTGCTAATTTCGCTGTATTCCTAATATTACATCCGACAACCAAAGTATCGTCTTGTAACAATGATCCTTTTTGTTTTCATTGAATGCTGCCGGTTTCATCTATTATCATAACTATATACCTAAGTTTAGGCATGGCACTAACAATTTAAAGTATTTACCAAATCTGTTATATGAAAGACATTAATAACTTAATTTCCTAGTAACAATCAAAAGATATGTCAAACTCGTATATATACTCATAGCGTTTATGGTGATTAGATATGCAGAACCTTTGTTAGCACTCCCCCTCCACCTAGTGGTCGATTGGCCCAATTAATGTAACAGGGTCAAAGGCCAAAGGTAAGGTGGGGAGGTGCACCCATGCTAGAGGACACTCTGGGTCCAGCAGCAGAAGAAGAATCATGCAACACCCAACAACCAACAGGTCTTTAGCCTGTATTTCATTTATCTACACTCGATAAACTTAGTCTCATAGGTTTCTGTCTCTACATTTCTTTCAGTATGCAGATGGTTTTGGTGTTGGAGACCTGTTAAAATTCAACATTTCTACGAAGTGACGAAGCTCATTGGTGGTATTAGTTTCGGCTAAAAATGTGTTTCAACGTCACAAAAATAGCCACACACAAATCAATATAAAATATAACAGTAGTTTACACTTACTTTAGTTGAAATAGGTAGGACGTAAGATAATGCGCTTGGATATCCAGAAAGCATTCTTGAAGGCACTCATCGTACCTGCAATAGAACATTTGCTTCATCTCAATATATATTTTTCATTTGTACAACTTAACAATAACTCATCTCAACGCACTTATTATAACACTCTGATTAGTAACAAATCAGGCCCACATGGGCTTTTACTATTGAATTTGATGTGGAATTCTCCCTACTTTCATATGACATCATTACATGCATCATAACATTGAAATGAAGCACTAAGGACTGTATGATCCTAGGCCTACTTACTTGGCCAAGTGTTGTACGAGGGCTGACGCACACGGCTCGGTCAGAAGACTCACGTCACATTCAGGGTTCACCTGCGTCCCACAATTCCTCTCCAGACTATGAAATAAATATAAATAAGTAAAGGTGTACATCTAATGGATCCAGTATTTAGCACGAAAACATGGTTAATCTATTTTGAATATTGATTTGTCGGGATATAATTTTACTTCACTTAACTCTTTGAGATGTAAAATAAAGACCTTAGTCTATATTATATACATTATCTGGTGTTATTGTAATGTCTTTCGAATATTCTGTAAAACAGATTTCATCTAACCTATGCCTTGGGCGCACAGTTTTAGACTAAAAGTAACACAATCGTGAATCAAGTGTATCTTTTAAACACACAAGTCACGAATATGTTTTCACCATACTTAGATTTTTATATTTTAAGTTTACCTGCAAAGTCGTGCATGTGTGTACTGTAGGGAGACGCCCGTGTCTCCTTGGAAGGTGAGCGCCCTCTTCCAGCTGAATTTGTAGTTACGAAGGCGGGGTTCTTTCAGGTCCTGAACTATTACAGCGCTTACCCCTAGCCGGTCCGCCACAGCTTCTAAGTTCTCAGTCACTGTCGTTGCTGAATGGAAAATATGACACAAAAACATTTAGACATGGAGAAGACTATTTTCATGTGGAAAGCAAAACATGAATGTTTTGTTCTTACATTAACAAACATTTGTACATCCTTCAAAGCTTTAGAAATGAATAGGGAACAATCATCGACATGTCAAAAATAAGGTATCATGTCCCAGATATGTACGTCATTTGTATTTAAAGGAAAAATGTTTATATCTTTAAGTATCACAGGATAAAAATAAGCTCACCAAAATGTTGTATAAGTGTTGTAAAGCAGATATTCTTTGAAAATATTAACTCACTTTCAGTGTTTTTCATGTTTTCCAGCATACATGCTTGGGCTTCGTCTAAGATGTCCTTCAGAAAGACCACCTCCCCGCGGCGTGTACTCATCCCCTCCACACGGCCAAACTTAACGTGCCAGGCATCGGCACATCTGAAGAAAAAACAGTTTGTAACAGACACAGCTATCTCACCCGTGAAGAATAATGGTATGAGTAAATGTTTTATGGAAGACACATTGGTACACAGAATAGAAAATGGATAGAACATGCATGATGTTATATACCTGGACCCAATTTTGATATCAAGAAAATATTCAGATTGTGCTATACAATTTCGAAAATTAGAAGTAAGGAATGTAAGACCAAGTCCAAAAAATACTTAATGTTAGTATTTTAGCATGGCAATTAAAGAAACCGTATGTTTCACCTTTATAGGTTATATGCACAAGTTGACAACTGATTAAGATATTGATTAAATTCTACTTACTTGTGGGCCCAGTCGAAATTCAGCCGTTTTAAGATACCAACGAGCTGTCGAAAGTGGAGGTGTTGTCCATTTTCTACCTAAAATAACAAAAAATCCTCGTAAAACATAGACTGCATAATTATGTTTGCTTAATGTTGCTACCACTTATAAGAAATACAAAAACAAAACAATTCATTGAAAATCGATGGTGGGAATCTTTATTATCATACATGATCATAAATGTACGTTTGCCGTGAAAAAAAAATGTATGCGGATAATGGTCATTTTACGAGTTTGATGTTTGTCGTTATAAGAATTTGAGTTAAATGTAAAACTTTACTCACAACGTAATGAGCACGGTCGAAGGTGAACCTTCTGTGTCGATCAATTGCAGCTGCAACGTCCCTAAAATGAAATGAAATAGTTATGTGCTTTTGTTTTTATCAACTTTAAAAAAGATCCATAAATATAGATAGATTACACCCACCTTTCTTTTTTCAAATAACTGTTTTAATCAATCAATTCGTGAAACTATCTGTCCTGATGTGAACACTGTGAGAGGATGGTCCTATACGTGCCATAAGATTACATTAAATGAAGGAGAATTTATCATTGACAGAACGGCATCTACAGTTCATTGATACTACACGTGACAGCATCTGACATCATGATAGGAGGAACCTGAGGCTTCACCTATACCACAACATCCATTATGGGCCTTCCAAGTACATACACACCAAGGGCCTTTTTTTTCTTTTTAAATATGTGTACATTGGGTATAAATACAACGCTTATTTTAGCCAAAAGGGAGTGGGGAGTCTGAAATGTTTTTAAATGTACTTATGTTCTTAATGGAGGACCCCTTACCTGGTTATATACAGGGTTGTTCCATCACTCTTCTGGATGACAGCGTGCAGCCCTGGTTGGTCGTCCGTAGATAGGTCTACGAGGGTGACGGGGGAGTCACTTTTATACTCGAGGAGACCACGCTCACGGAGAGTGTCCACCAGGTCCCGGCACTCAGTCTGGTACTGGGACTCCCCCTCATAGTGGTCAAAGTGCACCCCGAGTCTCTGTAGAAAATATAAAATACTATAGTATAAAGAAATTGAGAAATTGCTCTTTTTAAAACCTTAACATCTATATTTTCTTATTTTTTCTTCTTGGTCTATCATTATAGATTGTGCTTCCGCTAAAAGGCTTCGGGAAGTGATCACATAGCTGTAAAATGTGAAAATGAAAATATGTTTCCTATAATTGCTAGGTCTAGGTCTAGATTGGGAAAACTTTAACGGCAAGACATTTATTTTGAAATTTGATTGACAGAGAAATCCATCAATGTGGCATTATCCGTTGAAAGTATTGTTGCAATCGGAAAAACATGAGAATTTTCAAGAATTTATTCACATATCTATTTCTAAGAAGCCTATAGATGGCACCATCATATCTTAATGCAGATGACCCTTGGTGACCGTCGAGTATGATCCTAAACTTGGGTGAAAAAAACTCCAGAATGCGTCAAACATACTGAACTAAAAGTAAATTTACCTCGTATACTTTGCTATATTCCTCGATGCTGCTATCCCTGCAGTACTGCCACAGTGATTTTGCACTTACGTCACCTGAAAGTAAAATTGTCGTTTAAATAATATGTGTTTCATGAATTGGACACATAATCAGAACTTAGGAAATATAACGTATATTTTATTTGAATTAAGTTTATATTCATGGCAAATGGATAAAACTCTGAAATTACCCTCTTCCATTCGTTTGAAGAAGGCCATCCCCTCCTTGTGTATCTCATCGTTGTCAGTGTCACTAATGTCTCTATTGATTTTTACATAAACCTGTATCAAAGAGAACAAATATCAAAATATTCAGACTGGAAACAATGATGATGATGATTGTTGGAGTTTAAGGTCCACTCAGCAATTTTTCAGCTACATCAGGACAAACTCATTTATTGGGGTTGTACAATGCACTATGATTGAATCTATGGGGGTCGAAACGATGGCAAGGTGAGGTGGTGTAACAGGCACAGCCCAGGCACAGCCCAGGCTCGAACCCAGGTCCCCGCATGAAAGTCAAGCATGTTGACCACTACACCACCCCACCCCCTCTCTGGGAATAATGTAAAAATATTACATGCAAAACATAATAAATATATCTTACATCTCTTATTCAATGCCAATTATATCTCCCTAAAACTGTAATGGTGAAATATAATGTACCGTCATGCTTCCTTTTTCTACTTGTCGAAATCTAGACGTATTAAGGATGGGCAAAATGCAAAAGTAAAAAAGGACATACGTCAAATAAATGTTGCATAGCATCTGTAGACATTGCCTTGTGAGAGCCGTACTTCTGGTACCCTACGCCGAGAACTCCTGTAGGATCGACAAAGTTATAAGGAATAACCATACATCTAAATAGACCAAAACAATGTAGTATTTCGTTTCCTCTGTAAATTCATAATTTCTATTAGGGCAATATCTAGAAAATACAAGATGATTTTTTCTGTTTGAATTCTATCTTGACAAATAGGTTTATTTATAACAAGGTACAGTGACATAGATCTAGCTGTTTTTGGATAGTAGGATGTGTAAACTTACCAAACTGAGTTCCCCAATCTCCAAGGTAGTTAATACGGACGGCTTTGTGGGATAGTGCTTCATTGATGTTTGCAACAAAGTTACCGATAATCGTCGACCTGAGGTGGCCGGCGTGGAATGGTTTAGCTATATTGGGGGAGCTGAAAAAAACAAAGGATATGGTAATTAATACGATATAAGTGTTCAGAACTAAAGTATAAACTTGTTACCTTTTCCACTCTGGAGTAAATACACTCAAATATTGTGCAGAAATAAAGATATTACAGCTACATTGAAATCAACGACAGTGTAGACCTTTTTTTGCAGACAATGCTAATTAGCAAATTGATAATACTGTGCAATGACATAATATATTATACAGTTATAATATTTAACCATAATGATATTCAAATGTCTATACCACGATATACACCCGCCAGGATGCAGCGTGCATTGAATTCATAAAAAAATGTATAAATGGTGCGTGGGGGGATTGGGGTTGGTTACCCGCGGCCACTGATAAAGTTAACCCTCTGTAAGTTAGTGAGATACAGAAACATAAATGAGATGGTCACCTACCTGTATTCTACCAATACAGTTTCACCCTGGGGCTGATCTTCCAGTTCATCATTGGCCGTTCTTCTATATCGGTGCACAACGCTGTCTTTTCCATAATTACCCTTTGAAGAAGCCACGTCCGTAAGAATATTCTAAGGAGAAAACATTGATTCTTATATCACCATAGTAGAAAGACAGAATAGTGATCTCTCTTACTTGATAGTTTTGGAACTCGTACATACGGCATTATGCAGTGTATGCCATTTTTAATTCACATAGCGCGGAGAAACATAGAAGTTATACTTTTTTTCCCTTTTTTTTAAAAATTGTATTTATTAACCACATTCATTACAATCAATGTTCTTCCATGTAGGTAGCAAACTAGTGAACATGTACAAAAGTCACATTATTTTCGCATATATGTTCAATATCTTAAATCATATGTCACACAAAGGTAAGTGTAGACCAAATCATCTCGGTGGCTTAGATAGCTTTATAATTTTATCATACATGACAAATTTGGGATAGGCTTATCAGTTCATGATTTAGCACATCCTGATCACTAGTCTAGCATAGACAGGTGATACAATTGGCATGGTATAGATATTACACTTGTACAGCTGTATAATTTACAAACATATAAACCATAATCTTACCCTTTTTTGAGAAAAACTTCTGGGTTTAGAACAACATGCATTATTACTAATAAATCACTTTTTGCGGTGTTTATATACGTTTTTTTCTAAACGAACCGAGATACAAGAAGCCTGCCATCATATATTTCATATATGCTTGCCATTGTGGGCCCAGGTTTTAATATTTATCGAGTATTTTGGCCTGGACGCTGACAGCACCAGAGAACTTATTGACAGTGTGACGCCTATGTTTTAACATTGAATGGGAATTATTCAGACACTGACAGTGACCTAGGCCGAGACATATTAGAAATGAGATTGAATATTTTGATGGTAGGTCTGAGAAAATGACACTATAGTGACAATTTATCAAATCTGTTAATATTTGAATCATAAATAATTGCTTTCGGAGCCTCCATAAATTATACATTGACAATGACAGTGCCCGCCTGCTTACCGGGTCAAGCCTCCCCGATCGATCCAATGTTTTGTTTTGGCAATCGATACAAACGCATGTTTCTCCTCCCAGACTCCTTCATGCGTTAGTATGCGTAGAATATCCATAATTAAACGTGTAGAACTTGATTAAATCCAGATATTCAGGCGTGGGGAGGAGGACTCCTCCGCATCGACCCGGCGAGCCCGGGGAGATGACTGTCACTGTCATCTCTTCGCCTCCGCGAGTCCGACCCGCAGCATTTTCTTGATCACAAAGTTAAATCCATATTTGATTAAAAATAATCTATGCGATGCTAATATAGAGGTCCACACGAATGTCTGGACAGCAGGTTTTCGTGAAGGAAGGCCGATTTCGTGTCTAAATACGGGTGCATAAGTCGGGGACAGCATGGCGGCCGGGTTCTTCTTCGTCCTGCTCAAAGCCCGCGGATATCACGTGGTACGAAAGGAGGACGCTGATTGGTCGACGGCCCCGACAGCGATATGCAAATGAGATGTCACGTGATCGAGAGGAGGGCGCTGATTGGTCGACGCCTCATTAAATATTCACAAGTTCAAGGCCGAAAGTCACGTGATCGAATGAAGAACGCTGATTGGTCGACGGGCCAAGCCTCCTCTTCCCGCCGGGCCGAGAGGCTGGCAGGCGCTTTTCTGTAAAATCGGACTCAGAAAAAGGCCTCGAAAACGTATTAATACTGAATATTTCTTTTCCTTACGCTTAAGTTCACAGGTTCAGATGTTTTGACATATGCTGATATATTTTTTTAGGCCGTACCACCGTCAGAAATACCTCCGAATTTGGTGAACAAAATGCCTGTTTTTGGGTTTTTTCCTATGTAAAAGATAGGCGGTGGTGACGTCACGACTCGGCTTTTACTGTCGTTCCTCGCCTTGGCTAGATTTGCGGGCCTTGGGGCCCACAAATAATAAGTATGAATACAGCATCTTTGTCTTAGTTTAGTTTGCTTTAAGAAGTATATCACGACCACTACTAACCTTTGTGAAATCAACCGGATCATATTCTATGATAAAGTTGTTGTTATGCGCCTCTACATTCCGTACACCGTCAATACATTTCATCTGGAAAAGAACCGAAATGAATGAGCTCTATGGTGATGCTATGACGTTGAAAAAGTGAATCTTTGTGTTATCAATACCTAGAAATGAAAAAAAAAATATGTGGGGCACTCATCTTTCCTTACTTATGTCTTCCAATAAAGGTTGTCTTTTATTCTTATTTGCTGGGCCATATTTCTTTGACAAAAGACTTCCCAAATTATGTCTGCATCTTCCATATATACCTTCAAGTATATAAAACTTACTTCATTTGTAATCTTGTGAGCCCAGTTTAGCTGCTGCTGCCATGGTAAGTCTTGAGGGATGACCTGACATGACTTGAGGTGTTTATATGGAACGATAAAGTGTTGAGTTCTGCCTCTGAAATAGAATTAAATTGAAATTGAAACGTATTACAAATAAAAAATACCAGCCATTGCTGGACGGTCGTCGCATGATTGCCATTTTCTAGCCAAATGTGAATAATTAAACAAAAGACTTTAACATAATTTCGAAGATTTCAAGCCTAAAACTGGATACCAAACAGAGAGTAATTACATTCATAAACGAACATAATAAGCACCTGTCTGTTGTTCAAAACAATTTTATCTGTAGATCTAAATCAAAGTATCGATTTTAAGAGGATTTTCAATATTTAGTGCTAGATAATGTTTGAGCCTCACTCGTTTTTCCTGGTGGCGGAGGCACAGCGGACACACCACGACAGACGTCCTACATCTGGTGAAGATGAACCGCAGACGCGCTGTACAGCATCTGCCAACTACAAATCAGGATGTGGATTCTAATTATGAAGTGTATTCTATATGACTTGCATAACGTAGATCTAACTTTTTATTCACACACTTAGCTGCTTAGAAACCGGATACAGGTACAATATCAAAAGGGATGGAAACTGAAATCTATTGTTTTAACTATGATAAACTTTCGAATCTATATGTGGAATTAATTAATCTGTGAATAGATTAATCGATATCCCTTGTAAACGGGAAACTAAAGAAAAGGTATTTGAATAAAACTACCGGTAGATGTACTTGAATAATTGCGTCACCTGCTTTGCGACTTCAGTTCGAATACGGCTGGCCATATTCAGTTATCAAATGTCCATGTCATGTCTTTCGGCAGCTGTATTGAATCTGTTAAAGACATTTTGGGAATTGTTACTGATGATTAATTTTCTTGTCTATATCAGACAAAAGGTTCTCTACTATAGTCTATTTTAATTTTATCTACAGAGTAACATGACTTTATGACAACGGTAGTGTACTTCTGTACTTTAGCAGGAGACATGAAACCTATAGGTTCTTTTCCTAAAGGGAACATAGCTTCTATTCAGTTTTTAATATAAAAATAATAGCTTCACTTCATGTAGGTTGACCAGGGCATGGTCATTTCTATGTCACACTGACTGAAGATTTAGGTCAAGGTCACTTTTATCACAAACTGTAGGCTTCAAAATTTGAGAAAATCGTTGTTTTGACCACTTTTGTGACCAGGGACGGACTTATTTTTGCCAAACTAATTTATTTTTAACATAAAATTCTTGAACATGGATGGGGTGCCTCAAATTTTACATAGCTAAGCTCCCCCCCCCCCCCCCCACCCCCATTTTGAAATCTCTGGATCCGTGCCTGGTGACTAGATCTATCTATATATATATATTGCTCCAAACTGTGTATAGTCCAGAGTCCCAAGGTAAAGCGGAAGCAGGTAGATCTAGATCTAGAGGCTATACCTAACTTTACGTCAAAAAAATTTCAAATTGACGTGGACTTGGTTGGAAGTAAAATACGGATTCAGAACTTAGTAAAAGGAAAAAAATTTATAATATTTTTTTTTTTAAATATTACATACTATTACATGAAAATAAATGACAAAATATTACTTACTATTACTTATTCATCAAATTACCTTCTATTTCCAATAGACAAGTTAGTAATAGTAGGTAAGACTCATTTAGTTTCAAAAATATTGTATTATTAACATTTACTTCTCAAGCTAAATTTTGACGCGAAGTTAGGGTATATATATCACGACACTAAGACAATTTAAGTTCATTCCAATACTAAAGACACTATTTCTAACATCTGTTTTTGACGCCAATTTTGACGCGAAGTTAGGGTATATATACCAAGACACTTCCTACTTCCAATCCATATATTCCAGCAGTAGGATACCCAATGATTTTGACGTCTGTTTTTGACGCCAATTTTGACGCGAAGTTAGGGTATATATACCAAGACACTTCCTACTTCCAATCCATATATTCCAACAGTAGGAAACCCCAATGATTTTGACGTCTGTTTTTGACGCCAATTTTGACGCGAAGTTAGGGTATATATACCAAGACACTTACTACTTCCAATCCATATATTCCAGGAGTAGGATACCTCAACTGTCTAAAAGGGTTTCTTTTGGGGAGAGATAAAAAAAAAAGGGGCTAGGATATTTTTGGGGGTAAAAAATTAGATTTTGACGTGTGTTTTTGACGCCAATTTTGACGCGAAGTTAGGGTATATATACCAAGACACTTACTACTTCATATCCATATATTCTATGGGTAGGATACCTCAACTGTCTAAAAGGGTTTCTTTTGGGGAGAGATAAAAAAAAAAGGGGCTAGGATATTTTTGGGGGTAAAAAATTAGATTTTGACGTCTAATTTTGACGCCAAATTTTGACGCGAAGTTAGGGTATATATACCAAGACACTTACTACTTCCAATCCATATATTCCAGGAGTAGGATACCTCAACTGTCTAAAAGGGTTTCTTTTGGGGAGAGATAAAAAAAAAAGGGGCTAGGATATTTTTGGGGGTAAAAAATTAGATTTTGACGTGTGTTTTTGACGCCAATTTTGACGCGAAGTTATATACTAATGTATCATTAATTCAATAATGTTAACATAGATGTCAGTCAAGTATAGAAAATGCCTCTAGAAATGTATCATCGCAACGCCATCTACCGATTCAATGTATAACTCTTATATATTGACATTCTGACTAGAAGTAGCAATGAGTGATCACGTTTATACTTTATGGAAAGAAATTCAGGACATTATTGGGAGTGCATCATATTGGCCTCTTCGAATCCGTAAATCTTTTTGGGACAAGAACATCAATCACTTTGACAGAATTCTTCTGGCAACATTTTGTTACATTAATGGTTTAAATCCATCTGTTTTGACAGACTGGTTAAGATTAATTCATATTACAACTGCAGCTGATAGTAGAGAAAAACATTTGGCATATTTATTTAAATCATTTGAAGAGGGCAAATACTCCAATTTATATGGTTGGAATGTTTACAACAAGAGATACGAATTGCTTTGTGGTACTCCACATTACTACGGGAAGTTCACCGAAGGCAAGACAAAAGGTAACTATTTATAAAACAAATTAAATATTACATATTATTTTATAATTACACATTATTATTTAATGTAAATTATAGTTCTACAATATATATAGTGACTTCATTACATTTTGAACAAATAACTTTGTGGAGATTTACATTGAGCGTTCACGCTTTCACACTTGCAGAAAACATTCCTAATCCTAAGGCAAATGTACTTTACTCTTTTAGTTAGTGGTAACCAATTTCCCGCCAATTTTAATTAGGTTCAACGAACCTTGTAGATGTTGTATAAACGGTCACTTGCTCTCAGGATTTCAATTCAATCGGACTAACCTTTCAGTTGTACTACGATTTTTTGTCTCTAAACTAAGTGAGGACCATCTCAGGATTATTTCACATTTATACTGATATATAGTATATTTGTCGGATTTAATTGCTTGTTGGATTCATAGGACATTTCTTACTCCGAAAACCTAGTAAGATTTACTTTGTTTATATTGACAATTACTGACTATTCCGTGCAGGAACTTTCTAGACCAATTTTCAAAGACAATAGAACCAATATTTCACTTTCAACTAGTAACCAATTTTCATAAAAATCAATACTCAGAAACTTACTGCCACCTTTCAAACAACTAAGACTTTATTTGATTAACAACACTTCAGAAATTTGAAATCAACCCAAGGAACCCACAAAGAAACCAGGCATACTTTTCTTAATCATTATATTTATCTAATCATCAAACAAATAAATTTATACTAGAAACCCCATCCCAACGGCCACACAGTACCATGGACCATGAACAAACTGAACTGAAAAGAGCTTACGCTCGAATGAAAAATAAATTAAAAGGGGAAAAAGTTCATACAGATAACAGAGAAGCCGCAGAGCGATCCCCATGGTACAATCGTATCAAAGTAGTGGACCCCAACACCATTCAGTTTGCCGACCTCCAAAACCCATACACACTGTATGCGTTTCTCGACATCACAGAGGTTGAAATGATTTCTTGGCTTATGCGCAATAACCTTATGGCTCACAGAATGTCCTGCCCCACATGCGGTAAAACCTGCTTCCTTGGGACAAGGACCAGAAACATAGAAAAACTTGCATGGAGATGCTGCAACTACCCTCCCCATGAAACAACATTAAGAAAGTACAGCATCTTCGCATGCTGTCGCTATTTCCCCCAAGATCTCTTAAACTTCATCATTTGCTACGTGCAGGGAAGTAGCCTGTCTCATTGTGCGCACGTCGCACAAATGAGCTACAGCAACACAGCCGGCAACTACTCCAAATTCTTGCGCAAATGCTACAGGGAATGGGTAAATTCCAATTTGTCCAACAAAAAACTATCTGGCATTATAGAGATTGACGAGAGCTTTTTCGGACGGCGCGTCAAATTCCACAGAGGAAACCCAAAGATCGGTCTCAAAATATGGATTGTGGGACTGATAGAGCGAGCAAGCAACCGCCTACTTCTGTATCCAGTGGACAAACGGGATCAGAAGACATTGGAAAAAATCATCCTACGACACGTACAACCTGGCTCCACCATATATACCGATGGATGGGCCGCCTACAAAGGGTTAAACAAACTAGGATACCGACACTTCACTGTAGAGCACAAACACACGTTCAAGGCTACCTACAAAAACTCACAAACCGACGAACGTGTGTTTGTGCATACAAACACCATAGAAGGGGCATGGAAACATGCTAAGGTAATTAAATTTCTCATAACATTATTGGCCACATTATTATCTAGATTCATAAATTACCTACTATTTGACCCACTATTAAGACTTCAATATTACTTATCATTAAAAATAAATTTTAATAAATTACTAGTTACACCAACAATTCACTGCACATAATGAATAATATAAAAATCAATAACAATATTATTTTCCAGACCCACTTCAAGAAGATCAACGGCAGCTCCCTCAAAAACTTTGAGGGGCACCTCGCTGAAATCCTGTGGAGAAACTGGAACTGTGGTCATCTAGTGAGAAGCATGTTTGAACTGATACAGTCCATCTTCACACTAGATGCACCACCACAGTTCCATGCTCCAACCCCGCTCTTCGACACGTGGGGCCAAGGAAAAACACAGCCAGAAAAGGTAATGATTACAATAAAAAAATAAATACAAATAAATAAATATATGTTTAAGAACTAATATTTAAGTAAAACAAACAACAAAACAAAGCTTATTTTTCAACCTAAAATTCAATAATATTTATTAAATATTTACTATATTTTAAACCTTGTTTTAAACAACGACACCATCCATCGTCATGACTCAGAGGCTGACACTGACTCTGATTTGGAGATGGAAGTTCCATCCGATTTAGAGAGATCCTCTGGAGAAGACGTGGGGGAGGACCTACCTTCTAAACAAGGACGAAGCAAAACTGATCCGGAATCACAAGGTTATTATTATCTTAATTAGGTAAGCATATAATATAACAAATTATTTAAATATTCTAAACATGATTAAATTTATAATTTCAGAAGTAATTTCCGAGACTGACAACGAAAACGTCCAAGCTGCCCCTAAGTCCCCTCCAGCCGCGACTACTTCTGTGAGGAAACAAGTGCCAACTGCCAAAGATGACGTCGACACTACTGACATCTCCGTGACTTCCAAAGGTATTAAATGTATTCTATAATAATAATAACCATAACAAAAATCATACATAAATTACCATGTTATTTCAAAGTTCAGTAAACTTTAAATACAAATTTTTGAATTTGTGATTGTGTACCAAGATACTTCACTTATGTCAGTTATATATTAAACATAATAATCTTTCTTCTAGGCGCGCGTAAGAAAAGGAGATTCAGCTTCCAGTTTTCTTCGGACACAGATGTGTCGTTATTCGATGGTAAGTTTATGTACTATTGATTGTTGAACCACTTAAAGGAAGTGTAAAAAAAACCATTAAATCAGTTGTTTAAGAACATATAATGATACATAAATTACATACCCATACCATGTGTATTTCTTATTACTTTTTTTTCAGTAATTAATTGGTTCTTAAAATTCAGTTTCAGGAAATGCTCACAGTAACACTGATGTCGCTGACGTGTCCATGGAGAAACCGCGATATCACAGTACTCCAGCAAGTAAGTATAAAGTTTTGTTTCTTAACATCATGAAACACTCACAAACCAAAAACAAAAATTATAAAGACCAACTCTAACCTTAACATAAATGTCCAAAAAAGCTTTTGTTTTCTACATGTTTAAATATATTCTAAACTTTTGTTTCAGAAAGAACTCGAGAGGGCGTAACTGATGTCCCATCAGTTGAAGGTGATATCCACTACAAGGCACCCTCACGAAATGAACCACAACATGTTTCATTTCGTTTGGATGAAGGTAAACATCTAGATTTCTTAAAACTATCCCTGTCATCTAAGTTTAAAACATATATATATATTAACTCCTATTACAGCTAAATTATAGGAAAATAATATTACTTATTATTATTTATCCAAAGATATGTGGTTCCCTTCATTTTACAATACAATATTGTCTGATAATGCAGTTTAAAAATAAAAGAAAAACCGCTAACATACATATTTAAAAATGAGATATATAATGTCATCTTTACAGAACCAGAAGCCGTACCTTGTACGTCAGCGGCATCACGAAAAACCACTTCGTACCCTCAAGCAATCTCCTTCATCAATTACCACGGTGGTTACAAAGAGCCAACAATTACCACCTACTTAGATGCTGATGAAATTCTGGATAGAGGTAAACATAATATAAAATAAAATACAGCTACCTTAAAGAAAAAAACCTCCTTAACATTAAATAGAACTAAGTAACTCTAACTCACTCATAAAAAAACTAAAAATCACTGATCAATCTCAAAATCAGTTTCACTTGTTACAGAACCCTCATGATGACATTTCAAACTACAAAGTAATTTCTCACGTTTGATGCGCCAGAAAACATGAGGTTTTACTTTTTTAATTTTTTTGGGCCCTTTCTTTTTAGGTCCGTTGGCTTTAGAAGACACAACTTTCGGACGCACCACACGAGCACAACCATCACGTCTCAACCTACGGCGTCGCCCAATTTCACCAGGTGCTTCAATCCCACTCCTACAACCGGATCCATCGTCAGAACTAGAAGAACACACGAATGACCCTGGTAAAGGTTTCACTAACCGAGGGGGTAGGACTCGCCTAACCACAGGTTCACGTTCAACACTGCTAGGTAAAGCAAAAACTGCATCACACTCTTGTGGTGCTCCCCCCAAATCATCAGAACCATCAGATTCCACCTCCAAAAAAGCACCTTCTTTGGGTCTGGCTTTCCGTTCTGGAAGAATGTGCACCACAGTACCAGACACACTTTCTCCACCAGTACAGGTAACGTCTCGCGCTGTCTCGTCAACAACTTCATCCAGAGGCTCCGACTTCACTGCCAAAGGTAAATCAAAACCTACAGAACATTTACTCTCAATGGATCCTTCCACTGGTGCCAGGCCAAAATGTAAAGTTCCTGTAACACGTGCTACCTCCACTTCAGGACACTCTACAGCGGGACCCTCCACCACAAAATCTACAGGACCTTCACTTACATCAAAAGTGGGTGGAAGGGCCGGACCTACTCCTTCAACCTCCACTGGCAAATCCACAGGGTTTAGAGCTGGTTCCACCTCATCTGCTGTGTCAAAATTCCTTGCTTTCGTCCATGAGGAAAGAGGCACCAAACCTATTTCCGACTCCGACTTCTTAGGTTCTTTTGACCTATCCACTACTTCTGATTCTTCCAACCCCCCTAGTCCTAAGGGCTCTTCCAAAGGAGTAGAAACAAGCGCTACCCGACGTACTCTCCTAGCCAAAGGTGATGTTACAAGTGGTGTAGTACTGGGTCCCGGATCCGACCGGATGTCCCAGTCGATGTCTGAAGTGACAGATGGAGGTAGTGGTTGTCATTCAACAGTTCGGCCACCACCAGGACCCAGTCGGCTTGGACAACGTGATAAACCACCTCGCCTAACACCTCTTGAACGTCGTGATCCACTTCTACTGGGAGTAAAACCGACCTCTCTAAGCTCTCCCAAAGATGTTCCAGACATCTCATCCGGCCCTAAATCTGTTATCAGTCGACCTCTGACGGTTAGAGCACGCCCTTTAGGCCGTCCACGAGAACGGCATCTCCTTGAAGGGCCCCTTGAAGTAGAAGGACCGCCACGCCCACTTCCTACGCCAGAGGAAGAAGGAGCTGTAGGTGGAGCTCCACTTGAGGTATCTCCTCCACGTGAACGTCCTCTGCCTCTACCATGTGGACGACGGCCACCTGGCGCTCCAGCTCTTCTTCCCTGCCGCCCCCCACTTGGAGGACGTCCAGCACGTTCCGTGAAGCGTGAGTACATAAATTCCTCACTAAAGCCACCTTGGTGTAGATTAGGATAAGCTCGCGCAATACCTCCCTGGACATCTACAAATAAATACACAGAAATAACTTAAAAACAGATATTACTTATTATTAATGACATAAATCAATATTTTTATTACATACTGTTATTTATTTTAGATTATTACACATTACTTACTTTTACTATAAATTCTACTTATAATTGGAGGTTAAACAATTAGTTTAATAGTAGGTAATACAGATAAAACTTTAAAAATGTCATTATTATTATTGAATGAGTACTAATTTTGGGGAGGCCCTTTAAAGGCTATATATATGCAAATGAAGTTTTAATTAAACATAAATTATATTAATTCTACGTGAAATAATTGTAAATATTAACATTGTTTAATATATTTTTTACGCCTTTATAAATAATTATTAGGCGTGCATAGAGGCTCGATTTCCATAAAGTGAAAATCCAAATTTGATATTGTTTAATGGAATATTGACTTGTAAAATTGTAAACCAACACCATATCCTAAGTTAAGAAATGCATAGTTACCTAGTCTTTCCCTATGAGCTTGTACGTGTCCTTTATTCTGTGCTCTTCGCGCTTGCAACCATTCTTCACTCATTTCACCGGCTTTTATTTTGGCTTGTAGGTTCTGGCGTTGATCTTTGGATTCGTCAGCAAGTTTTTCTCGGAAAGCTGGATCTGTTTTTCTTCGATTTTTCCGATACTCACTCATGTACTTGTTCCAGCTTGATTTGTGGTCCGCCAACTCTTCATCTTCTGTGTCGTATACGCACTCCGGAGGTTCATACTCAGAACCTGATGAAGAATCCGCCATTGTCACTTTTTTTTAACTTTTAGGAAACTTTAATCGACAGGAATCAACTGTTCACGAGGCACCGGAAACAACTGGAAATGTTACCCGGCACTGTTTCATTGTTTAACGGAAGATGGCGCCACTGTACAACTTATTTTTTGTTTACCGCTAGATGTCCTCCCAAATTCCCGCTTCATATTTACTTTCTTATTTACAGATCAAGACTATCCTGTGGCTCCAATGGATAATTTGGTGGGCGTTACGGAGGTAACTAGTGGTAGTAAGATTGTGGTGACAAAAGGAGTAACTAAACTCAAAAGTGGAACCATTAATCCATCGGTGAAAAAGGCCACTACAGCAGTTACTTCCGCCGGTACTTATACCAAGAGGCCTAAACATCGAGCCGTTTCTTCTATAGTTACCAGAAGTCAAGGTATGTATTTAAATTTTTTTTTTATTCCTTCACATTGATTAATTAGTTTTAAATGTTTTGTTTTGGTTAATGCTTCTTAACTGTAATGATTAATTATTTATATAAAGTTCAGTATATATATACATATATATATTGTAATGTTTGAACTAATTCAGTGTACGTCAATAAATATAAACTTGTTGTTTAATAGATAATATTTAAGTGTTGTAATAAGTTTTAAAATTATATTTCAGTTCCCAAGGAAGATCTGAACGTCCCGGCGTTCATGTTCGAAGACAACGCTGATGACGATTTCAAAACTGCGTCATCCAACCCCACTGCTGCTTGTGGTTTAAAATACCATGAAATAGAAGGGACGAAGGGAATGAGAAAAGGGGTCTGTCCGGCGGGGTATGAGTTGATCAAGAAGCCATCCAAAAAGAAATGGCTGAAAGACATTGGGAAAGTACCTCAGAAACAACCGGCCAAAGAACCTACAAAAGAGGTTAAGAAATGTGTCACAAAACCATCTGTAAAAACTGCGGCCAAAAGTGCACCACCAAACCCATACACCAAAGACAATTTTGTGTCTTTTCACACAGACAGTGAGGATGATGATACACCTCCATCAACTGTGTGCAAAAAAAACACCATGAAGCAGTCAAAAAAGTGATTTGTAAGAACAGTAGCAAAGTTACTCTAAAATGAGAGTGAATATGTTGACACACCTTCCTTTACTATTTGTGAAAGCCATGAGGAAAGTGATATGTGATGTTATTTACTAAATGAGTGGTTTTTAAGCGCTCATATATATGTGTATCTAAATGAAATTGTGATGAACATGTTTGTCATAATTATAGAAAATGATATGAAATTGTAATGGAATTGAAAGTAATATATATAAAAATAAAAAGCAATATCAATAGTCATTACTGTTTGTTTTGCTATACCATATTGAAGAGCATAATTAATTTACGATGTTTTAATTATAGTATATTTTGAAGATCAAATAATAGTACATAATTTCAATACATTAATTTTATTTAAAACCAAAGGATATAGAACTAATAAAAGTAATGACGAATTTAAAAACTATTTGAAATAACATTAGCTTAAATAATACCAAAGCAAATGGAACTGATGAAAAGAACGACAATGTTGAAATGTATTCGAAATTTTAGTCGCGTACAGAATACGAAGGAAAAGCAAATTAAAAAGTGCAATAGAAAATAAAGTTAATATTACACACTATTACATTTGTTGCATTAAATGTCAGTAATAGTATGTAATATTTTAAAAAAAAAAAAAATAATAATTCCGTTCCGTTTTTTTTTTTTGGAATCCACTTTTTACTTGTAACTCTTAATTTAGCCTTGAAAAGTTGAATTTGTAATTTTATTAAAATAAGTCCACGTCAATTTGAAAATTTTTTGACGCGAAGTTAGGTTTAGCCGATCTAGATAGTAAGATCTATAGATTTCTAGATCTAGATCTAAAACAAGTGAAAAGTGTGTTGGTCCATTTTAGATCTAGATCTACAAATTTAGATCACAACAAATTGACTTGCTCACAGCTTGCTCACCCACCTATGCAGGTGTGCCTTCAGTAATATTATTAGACTTTATCAATAGGCCTAATGACAATAGGGACAAAATTAAATAAAAATTGGTCATTTAATGGGTGCATTAGAGATCTATGCTGCAACTTGAAAGGTTTATTAAAAATACATGCCATAGATCTAGGCCTTTATCAAATATGATGAATACAAGTGACAGTGGCAAATGTCCATGAGTGTAAGTAACTTAGCATATTGTTTTTGCCTGGAGGAAGAAGCATGCAGGCATCACAGGTTTGATCTCACAGTGGTTAGATTTAAGTGGAGTCTACCCATATTATCGCTCACTTCATGTGCTTGCTCTATTTATCACAATACGACAACGCTAACACATGAACTATTATGTTCAAAAGGAATGCAATATCTCATTTAAGCCTCGCAAAAATTAAACTACCTCTATTGTGAAATTGTAATGTTCTTACGGTCCCTTTAATCGTGAGGCCTGCAGCACATCTTGTCCTCTGTTTACCTTGAACGGTGGTGCCCCCTGCCGCATTTAGCACTAGATCTACTCTTCTCCACCAGGTGGCGGTATAGTTGGGCTTCCCGCCATAGATCTATCCCTCTGGACTAACTTTGTATGCGCAATATTTAAAGTACTTAATTCCAAGCTGTGCAAGTCATCTCAACGCTAATGTATTTTTGTGACTTTAAAACGTGGGCTCTGGAATCTAGATGCATGATGGCAATGGGCGGTTCCCTATGTGCCATATAGTTGTTGCTTATAATTCAAGTTGTCTTCAGGAACACCTTGATGTGTCGTTTACAATATTTAGAGATTGCCTTCGCGCTGATTTTAAGGACCTGGCCCCGTGAATGTCTACATAGTGAATACTATAAATAGTCAATATGGTTCACTTTTTATTTTCAATAAATGTTTTAATAAACTTTCTATAACAATCAAAAACATTATAGCTTTGTACAATCGTTGTTACAATTGTGAGTGAATAGAACTTTCCTAACATTTGACATGCAATTATACAGACACTTAAATAAGAATGCGTTCACTGCTGGATTGGTTTTAAATGTGAATTAATTCATAATTTTCAGCTGTAATTTTTTAAGTTATATACATTGCATTAGAAGATAACAATCACTAACGATTCGTATATTATTGAATTTGTCTATCTTCAATTCATCCCCTATTAATTCCCTTTGTATTTCAGGGAACTATTCACACCTATTTATTTAATAAATAACCACAACCTGGAATTCTTTAACGCATATTCGGGAAACAGCCGAGAAAATCCTAATACAATTCACCTCCTTATATAAATTCAAATTCTAGTGGTAGTTTTTATTTACGGCTGATTGCGAAATCATTCAATAATTCACTAATAGTTTTGACCATATATAAATAGTGACACAGTTCCGTTATTTTTATTCTTTGAAAAGGTCACAAGTATCAGTTAATTTGCAATTTCATGTCATATCTGCTTCTCATAATTCAATCACTATAGAAACAAATACAAGAGGTGCACATATAACAGGTCATCTTGTCTGCACATGGATTTTATTTATAAGACTAAATCTATTGAACGTCTGATCAGAGCAGGCCCGGATCCTCTACCCCTTCCATTTCCTCCTGTTCCTCCAGGGCGGGCGTGACGTCAGCGGGCGCGTGCAGGGCCAGTTCGACCTCCCCTCCGCCGTCGGCCGTGACGTGGTCGGCCAACATGTGGGTCTGGACGTCCTCCAGGCTGGTGAAGAGCTGCTGACAGTACCCACACAGGTACCTGGAGAGACTGTTCTCCCTCTGGGCCGCCAGCTGCTGCTCGGCCGCCTCCTGTAACTCGGCCATAGCCTGCTGCTGGGCGTCCACCTCCTGGGAGATGGCCAGCAGGGCCTGCTGGTCCTCAGTACCCATGTCTATAGCCTGCATCCCCTCCTCTCCTTCTTCTCCGTCCTCCTCCTCCTGGGTTGTGGTCAAGGTCAAGGCTGCCTCCGCTGAGGTCAAGGTCGCTAGCACCTCCGAAGAGGTCATGCCCTTGACCTCTGACCCATCTTCGATGGCCATGACCCCCGAGGCGTCCATGACCTCTGATCCTTGAGCATCGGTATCTGTGACATCATCACTAGGCTGAGGCTGGATATTCAGTATCTGAGAATTCACTGCTTGGACGACGTCGGCGGCGGCCACGCCTTCTAAGTTCTCCAGGGACTGTAGCACCATGACCGTCTCCTCGCCCTCTTTGCCCTCCAGCACTATGTAGGTGCCGGTCCCGGACTGGTCGAGGTCCGAGTGCTGGAGGATCATGGCCATCTGGTCCTGGAGGCTGGCGTCCAGCACGTGGGTCCCAGAGGTGTGGTTAGCGGAGATGTTGGGATTGAGGTGAGGGTTGGCCTGCTGCCACTGGGCGCAGCGCACCTGGTGCTGGGCCAGGGTGGCCATGCTGGTGTACTCGGCGTCACACACACAGCGGAACGTTGATGAGCTGCTCTTTACGTGCTCCTTGTTGTTGTGTATGCGGAGCGCTTTCCGTGTGGGGAAGTAAAGGTTACAAATGGTGCAGTGCAGACTTGTCGCACGGTGTAGCTCTTTATGTTTGTGGAGCGCAGGGTTACAGCGGAAAGTTTTGTTACAGATATTGCACACGTAGGGCCTTGCGCCTGTGTGGGTGTTGAGGTGGTCCGCATAGTGAGTGCGGTTGATGAAACCTTTCCCACAGAAAGCACATAAGAACTTGGTGTCTCTCTGGTCACTTGGCTTGTGTGTATCTATATGTTGCTGAAGGGTGTATTTGGTGAGGAAAGCCCGACCACAAATTGGACATGAGTGGGGTCTACGCTTTTCATGGACCATCCTAATATGGGCGGAGAGGTTTTTCTTGGACATGGTCTTTCCACATTGTGGGCAGGAGCCGGTGGCCTGGTTCAGTCCCTCGTGCACCAACTTCACATGTCGGTTCAGGTCACCCTGCATAGCGAATACCTGCTCGCAGTGGGGACACTGCTTGTCGGCTATGCGATGAAGCTGGGCTTGGTGGCGCTTCATCTTGGAGTAGCTCATGGTCTGAAAGTCATCACACTCCGAGCAAATCAGGGGCTTCTCCAGGGGTTTGGGCTTAGGCCTGATATAGGTGGGGTCATGTTTAACCTTAATGTGCTGCTGGAGCAGGCGCGCGGTGACGGTCACCCCGCATTGATCACACACTGCCCGCTCCTTACCCCGAGCGTGTACTGATTTTATGTGCTCGCGAAGAAGGAATTCAGAGGAGTAGATCTTCCTACAGATTGGACATTGCTCGGTTTTCTTCCAATGCTTTCTCATTTCATGCATGATCACACGTTGAACTCCAACTGAGGAGAAATCACAGTGTCTACAGTGATACATTCCAGTGTCCGAGTTCTGTTCAAGACCAAAACGCTTCTCCTGGAGATTCTTGACACAAGTTTTCTCTGCATAATGCATCTGAGCATGTAGGACATGCTTGAATGACTTCTGACAAAGTGGACACGTTGGTTCTGTCACCTCTTTTCGAACCTCCTTTATAACAGCCTCTAACTCAGCTGAGATTTTGAACTTTTGGTCTGCCTTGCGTCGTTTTTCTAAGCAACTGCTACCTAATACGTGTTGATAATACCGTTGACTGTTTGGATGTCCACGACCGCAAGACTCGCAAACAAATACTTTCCTTTTACGCACTAACGAGTACCCCCCTGTAACATCCCCCTCTACGATTAACTCATCTGCATCAGCAGACAACTGACTGTCATCAGTCTCTTTTTCCTGTTTTACATTAGTCTCATTCACTTCTGATGCTTCACCAGATACCGCTACCGACAAAACATTGCCAGTGTTTTCATCAATTGAAATCGTAATTTCAGGCGCCTCCACTACACCCTTTCTACGTTTCTTTCTCTGCGGACTCGTTTCATTTGATTCTTCCTTATCTGAGCTATCACGCTCCGAAATATTACCATCTGTTGTGTCCTCTTTTCCAGTACCATTTGTCTCAATTGATTTTTCAGATTCCGCATGAGGTTCCTGGCTTTTAATTTCAGCTTCCTCTTCATCTGACGCCTTAGCTTCACTAACTTCTGTTTTTTGTTGTTCTTGGTATGCACGTTTGGGCGGTCTGCCCCGACCACGTTTTACTGGGGCTACTGGAGTTTCCAAAGAAGCAGGCTTATCGTTTGAAGCCGGCGGTACTATCTCCGGTTTATCATCTGACGCATCAACTATCTGTGTCTCATAGTCCTGGAACCGCTTCGGCAATCTACTTCGTCGTCGTCTCGATGTCTCAGGGCTATCCATAATACCATGCCTTTCCAGCTTCGTTTCTAGTTTAGTGTCTCTAGTAGCTGGTTCGGGTACAGCTTTCCTTGGTCTACCCCTTCCTCTTTTTACAGGAGTTTCAGATTTTGAAAGTTCTGAGGATATTTTCGCAGTTTTGGTTTGGCCTGTATAAGATTCAGTATATTTGACTACAGAATCAATTTTTTCAGAGTTTGTAACATCGTTGGTTCCATGATTCTTGTTTGACTCACTTAAGGACTCCGTGGTAAAGGATTCCTGTTCATTCAGGGATTGTTTTGGTACTTTACTACTGGGATCTGAGTTAGGTCCCTTCTTTTCTTGATCAACAGTTAGATTGCTTTTGTTTCCTTTTACAGTTGGCTTCATTGAAGTTTTAGTTTGTTCGGATACGCTCTCATTATTTTCGTCAATTTCACCATCCGAGGTGTCCTCTAAAGTCGGTTCTTGGACACCAGTTACCTGTTGAGGATCTGCACTGCTTGACTTTATTTCAGACTGATCATCGATAGGCTCGGCTGTTAGTTTATCTGATGTGAGTTGTGTAGTCTCACTCTCATCAGGAACCTGCGAAAATAAAAACATGGTATAATCATTAATGCCAAGTACCTATTCAATTCTAGGTATATGTCATGAGTCATATATAAAGTAACTAAACAGATAGAACTCCCCATATTGATACATTAACAAAAATAATAATTGCCTTATTTTTAACTTCCTTATATTAAAACGGCAATGCTTCCAATCTCTACCCAAGCCTCAAATGTTCAACCCTAGGTATCATTGACTACATTAGTGAGCAGTGTCAGAACGGCAGTCGATATGAATTCTGGTGTATCAACTCACACATGCCCCTATGAAATAGAAGGCAGAACACCTGCACCCAGCGAAATGACCTCCTCCACTCACACTGGAGACACTCCCCACAGCCCCACCAGTGTTGGCCTAACTGATGAGGTTTCCGACTCCAGTGTGAGAGGACCAGGGTTCGCCTTCAAGTGGTGGTGCGCAGCGCAATTATACATGTATAATATAGGACACATAAAATGATTGAAAATATTTTCTTCCAGCTAAAACGCAACTAACGATACCTTACATGTGCCTCAGCAAACCCATGAAAAAAAGTTTGTAGGAACTAGATTTAAAAAGAATACTCACTGAACGATAAGCCCCCCAAAAAAGTTGTGTTCATGTATCAGTGACGACCCAAAATATTATACATAGGTCGAAAAAATATGTTAGGTAGGTCGATTTTCTTTTCTGTTTTTTTCCTCCTCTTTTTTTAAATAACTTACACAAAAAGTCTCAAGCATTATTAAACTATTTGGGTAGGTTATGTTACCTGAACACAAAAGTTTTGTTTACGCCTAACATACATGGAGTGGTGCTTTGCAAAGTCAGAATGTATTACCTCCTTCGAACTTGCATCCCCTCCAGCCCCAATTCGTTCAACAACGGGCAACTCGCGTTTGACTCCTGATGTCCGTTCAGCTCTTGGGGAGGAGTTCAGAAACCCTTTGAGCTGCTCATGGACCCCACTCATAGTGCCCCAGTCTGCCTGCAGGAGGCACCACTGGTCGGAGGTGGAGAACTGGATGCTGGAATCCTCCTGGAGCTTGGAGAAGTAGGCGGAGACGGAGCCTGGGATGGCCGCCAACATCTCCTGGGTCAACAGGGCTGCCACCGTCTGAAACACCTGAAATTGGGGAAGGGCGTTGAAATGATTCTTTATCATAAAACAGTCAAAAGGTCATGCTGTTTACGCTTTGACGGTGGTATTGCGTTATATACTGATCATGTAAAAGAGGTATCTAACTTAAATAGCCGACAGTGATCACTCTTTTCATGGAACTGTTTTTTCCTCAAAAAGTATTTTGTCTAAGGGAAACTATTCTATGGATAGAAAATAGTATTTAGCATTGTTGGAGAAAATGAGCTATTATATTATCTCCTATTTAAATAATATATGTAAATCTCACCTGTGCTGGATGTTCTCTCTGCTCCCACGCTTCTGTCTGGGTGTAGCCTTCTCCTTCACTCCCCTCCACCCCAATACTGGCAGCCTGAACCGTCTCCTGCCCTCCGTCCCTGTCTCTCCTATTAAACAATATATTGGCGTCCTCAGGACCTAGCAGGGCAGCCCAGTCAGCATTGGTTCTCCTTCGTTGCTGGGTACCGCGGCGGTGGGCACTGAGGTGGGCAGTGATAGCCTGTCGCGTACCCACACAGCGCGAGCAGAGCGGACAGTGCCAGTGGCCCCCAACTGGTCGACCGTTGACTGTTCCCATACAAGCTGAGGTGCACTTCAGGAGGAACATATCTGAAGAGTAGGTTGAATAATGTATTATGAAAAATGATTTCTAAACAAAGTGAACATTCTCATAAGAAATAGTTTACATGATTATAACGAAAATTATGTGGATATATACCAAAACTATTATTCAGAATCTATCATTAAAATCTGAAATCTAATTCAATATTCTAATGTATCTTTTGATTATATGACGTGACGAAGATGTGTCCTTGATATAGAAACGTCAAAACAATATTCTAATGTATTCTGTTGTAATACAGGTACACTGGTCAAAGAAATATACCTAAAATTCTCGTTCACCGAAAGTAATTAGAATATGAGATTGTGTAAAACTGGCGAGATGTGCTCAAGTCAGCGACCGCATTCCAAGTAGCCAATTGACAGTTGGTCACTTTATTCCAAACCAGACCAGTGGTGCCCACAGTTTCATGTTGGATGTTGGAGTAATAAGAATATGAAATCGTAAAAACATGTTTATAAACAATGCAGTGTTTTTCTGTCAAATATAATATGATACGCATAAGCCATTCCTTGTTTCTTACCTTCATGTTCGACTTTAAACTTCCAATGATTTGTCTCGATATGTTGTCTTATCTTGCTTGCATTTTGTGGTTTGCAGAGAATGTATGGACAAAAGGGACAGTGATATCTAGTACCCTTACAGCAGCCCTTGCACACTTCTAGTTTCACATCCGATAAGTTCCTTACTATAGACTTGTGCTGAAACGAAACAAAATTTGAAAAATCGAGTAAACGTCCTTAAATTAAAGGCAATATATTCTGAGTCTGAATGAAGTAAGCATATCCATGCTTTGAATTACCAAGCGAGTCCCATGTAATTACTCAATATGAATAATAAATATCAGAATCCAAGAAATTCAAGAATTGTGAAATATGGATGTTTTAATATTTCATCATATATAGAGACCTGCACAAAACTTCGGTTAAACGGTTTGAATCTTTATATTCAGACACTGTGTATCTCACTCACATAATTGTTCCCTAGCTTCTCTTGAAGGTCCGATGGTTTATCAGTCAGTGTTTCAGACTTTTCCTCTTCAGATGGTTGTGAGTCTCCAGGTTTAGTTGAGTCAGGGGCCCGCCGCCTAGACAACCACAGTTGGACACAGGCACTGACATGTTGAGTCATCTCGGCCAGCCCCTCCTGGGTGTCCCCACAGTAAGGACAGTGGTAGTGAGAGGCCTCCCGGTCGCCACAGCAGCACAAAACAGCACATATATCTGAAAGAGTTGGCGAAATACATCAATCCACGACATGTGTGCGACAATCGACCTCGTGCAAAAAAGTCAGGTGCCAGATTTGCACAAGGTCGATTTCACCTCGTGTATATAGATGGTAGCATACAAAAGTAGGAAAAATGGCATCTCTGGGTTCTGTTGTGATATCTATCGTGTGTTTGGAAGAAGCACTGGGATATTGAATAGCTAGGGAAACTTGAGTGGTATTTTTATACATGTACTGAAAAATGGTAATGGTGGTGTCACTTTTACATCAATTTTACTACTGTAATCCTGACAGTACTCAGTCTTTTTAACCAAAATTATAATGCTGGAGATATCTG
The DNA here is from genome assembly GCA_936440205.1 of Lepidonotus clava. Classification (NCBI taxonomy): domain Eukaryota; kingdom Metazoa; phylum Annelida; class Polychaeta; order Phyllodocida; family Polynoidae; genus Lepidonotus; species Lepidonotus clava. Next base: position 29,763,425 of record OW387140.1, read on the forward strand.
TCTGTAACTTAACGTGTTTGTTTCATCTATAGAAATTACCGTCTAGTACAGGGCCGAGAAAGCACTTGTTGTCACAGAAACCATTTTCTGTATCAAGTTACCTTCGTCTATTTCAAGCTTGCTCTCCAGATGAACACTACTGAAGTGTTCAGCCGCCTCAGCCTTGGTGGACCATGAATCGAGTGCAGAGCACAAGATGCAGTGGATAACAGTCCCCTGTCCGACACACGTACACTCAGCATCCTGACAGAAGTCAAGTGGCATGTCGTTCGCAGACTTCAGAATAGAGCGGTGAGGGTGAGGAATGACAAGCGTTTCAGTCTCAGCAACTGATGACTCCTTTTCGGGCATACCCTCACCTGACTGTTGATTCTCAGTATTGGGATCAGTCTCATTGGTTTCTGCTGTACCTTCCCCCTGCTGTTCTGGCTTAGCTGATTCAGACTGTTCCTGGTTCTGGTCTTCATTCTGGAGCTGTACAAACTGAATGGGTAGGATGGTAGCTTCTCCCTGGTTGTAGTTCTGGAGGGTGCTGTTTGTTGATGATGTACTCGGACCCTGCAGACTAACAATGATGGATGGCGTCTCCATGGCCTCTGCATCTGCTTCGCCTTCCTCTCCCTCTTTAATTACAAACTGACCAGCATCCATGTTTTTAGTCTTTTATCTGAAAGAAACAAAATGACATACATGTAGTTACTTTGCCAACATTAACTAATATTTTCTTTTTAGACTTGATGAAAAGTGGGTCTCAAATTCCAACACCCCTCATGTGGGCAAAACTGGTTGTATTGGCGTCATCCTGCCGTTGAAATCTGACTTTGTTTTTACATTCTGACGCTGATTTTAGGTTGAAATAACATTGGATTTGCAAAGTTTTCTGACGTTGGATTTTGGTTTAAATCCTGACAAATTCCTGTGCATGTTGCTGTATTTTGAAACCAGCATACCCCGCATAGAAAAATCATAACAAGCCCTAACAAAAAAAATTGTTGTGTTCAGGTAACCTGACATCTAGCCAATTTTTTTGGCCCTACCCTAACTTTTTTTTTTTAGGATTTTTCCCCAAATTTTTTTTCGAAATTCAAAAGAATTGACCAGAGAAACATGGAAAAGCATGGAATAGCATGGAGATGCTTAAGGTAGATCTATGTATTTTAGGTGCTACAAATTATTTTTAGAGGATGTTTACAGTTTATTTTTCAATTCCAAATCTTTCCGGGTCTGTTTGGTAAGTCAAGAAAAAATACCCCCCTCCCCTCCAAAAAAAAATTGACCTACCTACCCTACTTTTTTTTTTACCTATAATTATGTTACTTGACCACAACAGTTTTTTTTTTTTTTTGGCCCAAGGGTGTGTGCGTGGTAAGGGAGGGGGGGGGGGTGCAAAAATTGGCATTATGTCATTTATGGAGCCCCTTAATTGTCTATGGAATTCTAGTCAACATCATAATCGCCAGAAATTGTGTGACAATTAGATCTATTAAGATTAAAATTCTTGCCAATCTTTTTTTTTTTTTAAATTCTATTTTTTTTTAATTTTTTTTTAACTCTTTGACTTTGAAAACCGAGAATTTTCCCTGTGTCAATGAGGACAGTCCGACACATATATTGACGACTAGTTTAAGGCTACTTATTGTCCTTGGACGACCAGCATTTTTGGAGGATCTTCCTAGCCCGAGGGGCCTGAGCAACGTTGTTACGACGTGAAATTGTTATCTATGAATACCCTTTGGGCGCCAAACGAAATGAGACAACTGTTATGGTTTCCATATTCTTGCAGATTAGACTTGCGGACAACAACAAACACAATGTTTAAGCTTATCTAACGTTGTGAGGGTTTCCAAAAGACAGGAAGATAGTGTTTCAACTTTGTATGTTGGCTGTGGAGGTACAGGGTAATATATTTTAGCGTGCATTTGCTAAACTTTTGATTTCTTACCGATGCAACTTCGACGTGCAAACACTATCCTGCAGCCATCTTTGTTTGCAATTCTCGTCCTTTCTCGTGATTCTCGCGAGACTTCGGTCGCCATGTTGTTTTGAGTCTTTACGAGCCGTGATTGACAGCTCTGCTCCTAATTAATCTTCAGAATTTTCCATTATCAAGAGGTAAGGCGAAAATTTCATTGTACCAATGGTTGACATAACATATTCCGCATTATGTTGTGTGTTTATCTGTTCTATGGTACCATAGATGCAAAGAAATGAGGCAAATAACTGCCCCCGTGATAAGAAAATGCCCATCCCTCTCCCAGTCTCAGGCTCACTCCACTCGACACACGGCTTCAGTTCAGAGTTGGACCTGTCAAGCTAAAGATTGAGTGAATGATGAGTAATGTTAGATTTTAATTATTGATAAGATAACTTCTGTTTGATAAAACGTATCAAATAGTGATTCAGTCGATGTTACAGATGTAATCTCGTATAGCTTTGCCAGGCAAGAGTAAGAGTAGTCTAACTAACTTACTAAGACACGACACAAGTTACACTCACAACGTCAACGTCTCAAGACTTGCCACAACACAAGACCCACAAGAAAAGTGGACTTCGTTAGCCTTCCCTGTTCCGTCGGGAAGGCTCTGAAGCTGTCAGTGCTTAATTGACCAAAATCACCCACTGAGTAAAATTACCAGAAGTAGATCTAGTTACAACTCTCTTCGTCCAAGCACTAGGCACCATTATTTGAAAACTTCTCACTCCAGAGAAACTCCCTTTTGGGAGTCCCTAGTTATATCTATATAGTATTGTAGCTATTGGTGGGGACTCCCTCAATCAGTCATGTCTATACTAATCTGATTCTCTTTATTCTTAATGATCGGTTACACAATGTCATGTTCAGTGACATTGAAAGTATCTCATGACTCAACTAGGCAAAACACATTTCCACACCATTTCAAAACGGGGAGGACCTGTGTGTGTCAATGATAACTAGTTTCTATAATTTTTGACTTGTAACTAGTTGTACTGATGTGGTGTCAGTCCTAGTTTAAAAGATCACACATGTAAAAAATATTGCTAGGGCGTAGGCAGTGAATCTCCATGACTGCGCAGAGAGGGCTAGCTCTCTAGTCTATCACTAGGCAGTGGGTGAATAGGCGGGACCGGAGTTTGGGGAGCTCAGAGATGTTCAAACCCTTGGCTAGTGAGGACCTCATGGTAGCAGGCCAGAAGGCTGGGTATTAGAGGGAACTTCGCAGATAAGCTTGACTTTGTCTAGAAGCGTTTTGTCTGTGAGAGCTGAGTGGACTTGCCTAAGGACTGGTGAAATGTTAATGGGAAGTCAGTGGCATGTATTACATGTCTTGGACATCAATAAGGAAACATCCTTTCAGTTTCATGTAAGTGTTCTTGTCAACTGTTGATAATTGAACTACATCTGGAGCTGATTCGTGGTCCAGCGACAGAAGAAGACTGCGAGTTGGACTAGCAAAACTAATGGATTAATAAGTTGAAGGAATAAGACTTACTACTCCCTATAAATGATATCAAAGTAAAACCTCATAGTTCATAGTCTCTGTATCCTAGAAGAGCGTCATTACCAGGTGGCCACCTGGAACATACATAAAAATAGACAATAGAATGTGATATAAATCTCAGAAAGGACCTTTACGAAGTGCTCTCTGGGTAATGATTGGTTACTCCACATCTACCAACCAACGTCAACATTTTGGCAATTGAATTTATTATGAAAGCCACGGTATCGTCCGTGAGGACGTCATAATTTTCTGCCTTGTAACTCCCTGATCACCGCTCCAAATTCTTGATGTAACCAATAAAGTCACATTTTAATGTCACAAAACACGTCGCTGGTAACGACGTCGCTATATGCTAAGGAGTGGAGCCCTTAACCTTACCAAAAGCATGGACGATACGGTGGTTTTAAGATAAAGGGCACAGTGGTTTCCTTCAGATGTAACAAATTTGGAATTTCTCTGAGGCCATTCACTCCATTTTTAACATATATGATACACCATGTTAAAGGGAAAGTTATTTATTGTGTGATGATATAACTAGCGTTTCACTCACATTTGAATTTCAACAAGATATGAGCGGAAAAAAAAAGATATTTGTACTTTTTAAAGGTCAATTTCTGTTTTGCAGCTTCATACAAGAGCTCATGACAGTAGCAATTTAATCTTATGGAGAGAAAATTGTCTCAAATGTAAAGTGGGGTTCAGGTTTTTATCCTATAACAAAATAGTGCGAAACTTATCGTAATTTTTGGTCTACACATTTTCAAATTTTCCTAAGATAGAAGCGAGGACTGGTGTTTTTTAAACCCTTTTTACCGCCGATTCCACAAAGTAATATTACAATGAACCTCTTGAGCATAGCATTGAGTATCCAAGAGTCGTGTGTAAATGATCTTTTTCTAATTTCATATCCTTTTTCATTAAACCAATATGAACAAACCATACATCATCGAGTATAGAAGAGCAATAGTAAAGACATGCTATTTAGATGAATATTAAATTGACACTTCCATAGCGGAGTTCAACATTTAGTTTTCATCAATGTTGAGACAGCAAAGCAATCGATACATAGTAGTGTTTTCAGATGAAGCTATTAGTTTAAATGCCCATTTGAAATCAACTCAAGTATTTGAAATTGAACATGCGGAGGCATACTGTTCTTACTTCTATAATGTACTCATTGAGTGCAGACCCTACAATATGGTTATATCACATTCAAATTTAATCAAGACCACCAAAGGTCGGATAATGTAGCGGAAGAATTGTACGTGTGCTTATTATAATATGTTCACAATAATAGGGGAAATTCGATGCATAATATGTACTGGGGGTACAAAATAGATTGATATTTATGGTTATATACAAAGACAGATATGGCAATAACATTTTGAGACCCTTCACGTTCCTGTGTGAATGACCAATCTAAAAACCGTGCCAGTGGCCGTCTGGATCGGTAAGGCATGAGTATTATACCCGATTATATTTAGTCAGTGTACCGTGAAAGTGAAAGAAGGTATTTAACATTCCTGTTGGCCGCAACCATAAAAAGTACTTATAGTATAAGAATAAATAGTACTGTTTAAATGTCATGAGTGTGATATAGTGTCTTATTAGTTTTTGCATGATGACACCATGATACATGATGACAATTAGGGAGTTGGGTGGATTAAAAAGAAAACGTTTTTTATATAATGATGACCACACCAAAAAAAAGAAAAGGAAAACCTGGAGCGTACTGTCAATGTGAGAGTCAATGGAAAGAAAACGCCAAAGTGACCTAGGCTTTTTCGAGGTCAGTCTCTGTAACAATGAGACAGTGTTAAAATAATGTACAGCTTGTCAGGCAACATGTCACCAGCTGTGGGACTAGGCAAGTAGGTGTGGGGGAGGGTCAGAACAGTGGACCACCATATGGGCTTATATCAGTCTGTGTCTTTTAGAGCATGGTGAAAACAGTCACAGCTTCCAGATGCTAAACTGCATACTATGAATGAGAGGTTTTATAACGATATTATTTATTTTTCTGGAAACAGTACCCAAGTTTTCTATTTACTTCTTAAAGGTAAACATGGGTATTCGACATGGTTTCTTGATAACCATAATAAAATTATGAAACTCACACAGCTGTTAGATGAATGCATAGGGACTGTAATAAAACTTTAAAAACCATATGTCACCATATCCATTTAAGAGATATTAGCATTTGAAAAAATGACAGTTTATCATCGGTTTCAATGGGAAAAAAATCAATTTTTTCCCCATCAAAAAATAAATATCCATAATTTTGACATCAAAAGCTCCAGATTTTTAGACAGGAACATGATACACATTTTAAGATTAAAAAAACATGGGGTCACCGTCAAAAATCAAAACTTATTCATGAAAATACCAAAAATTGACCACCAAAACCCACAAAAATAGCTTATATTTGTTAAAGAAATTAACAACAATATATCTTTTGGGAAAATTACTGTAAATATTTTGAGTTTATGATAATTAGATCACATTTTGGTAACATTTTAAAGAGTTTGAGAAATGTAAATCTATTAACACCAGGTGGCGCTGCAGTGAATTCCCATATTTACCTTTAAAAGAAAATACATTCCCGCCTACCCTTATGGCTTTATTTTGTATCTGAAAGGAGAAGAACGTGGCTTCTTCCGCCCTTGTTAAAGAATGATGTCACAAACTGAGGAAAATGAATGTTTATTCATTTTTTTTATTACTGTTTATTTAAAACCAAGATACCGTTATGATGCTACTTTGTTAGGGAACAAAATTGCTCGCATCAAGTGCCCCTGTTCCCACCTTGCGGTTGGCATGTTACAGTTCAGGGTACACGGGGGGTCAGAGGTCACTGACAATGCATGTTAAGTCCATTCCGTGCCCGTTACATGTAGAGCGTGTCCGTAGGCATACTGAGGTACAGTCTGACCGAGCAGTATTAACATGTCACTGAACAGCCTCTACTGAGGGGGAGTATGTCAGTGTCTGCACCTGTCATAACCATTTCCATCACCATTATAACTGTCAAGTCTTTTGGTTGTAACTGGAAAGTTTGTAAGTACATAGGGACATTGCGTATTTATGTTCAGTATTTGTAAGTGTTTCTGCTCAAGTGTGTCTTACTGAACGAAGGGGCCCGTGACTATGTTTTACACGTCACGTACAGTTACAGTTAGTGACACGCTTTCCAGGTATTGTAATTAGAAATAACGATAAATTATACCGTTAAAGCTACTACATTTACCGGAAAGGGCTGTGGCATATGACGGAGATGCAGGTTACATAATTCGATGAAAAATGCTATTTCCAAGTGAGGAATTTCTGCAGAGAGGCATTATCATAGCAATTTGTACTTCTTGTATGTAAGTTGGGGAGGGTGGATAGAAACACGGGCCTGAGCCTGGTCATATTAGAAGGTAGCAATCGTTTCAAGGAAGAGGCCAGTCTTAGGAATATGCCTTAATGTGCAAGATAGACTACTGTAAACCTTCTTTAGGATCTGCAACCGCTGTTCCGCTATAATCCAGCTGAAATAAACATACCATACAATATGCACACGAGGAATATGTATAACTCCCTACATGGTAGCTGTCACATAATATTTATCATATATGATACGAAACAAAGTTCTGATACAGTGATAGTTTTCGATGCCACCTGAATACAGCAGAGTAATAGCACAGTATTATTGGTCAATCAGGTAAGAAGCAATGAAAACTATCACTGAAGCGCTGTTTCCATCGCAAGTCTTAGTCAGACGTGTCAAAGGTAAACCATAAACGAACTTCATCATTCCTCTCCTGCTTCAACCTATATCGTATGCGAAGTATACTGGAGTCACTTTGTGATGACTGAATTGCCTGACAATCATTTCTCTAGATGTCTTTTTTTGTAAAGTTTCTAAACGAATTCCTTGCTAATGCGAATCCTGAGAGCTTAGATTCTAAAAAAGAAAGGCTCGATGGACGCAATCAAGTTTTTCTCTATTTTGTAAAGAGACACCTCATGTAATTCTATATTTTGAGTTAAAGTTAATCCAAAACTGCTTTCATAACCTGATGTGAGGCCATTTGAATTTTAAAACTTAATGGAAAGAACCTATAAATATTTAACGATAAACATTCTTTAATTAACTCTAATGTTGTGGTCAGGGGAAAATAGATGACAGGCGTGAGTCACGCTACCGAAATGAAAAATCAAAACACGCTAATCCTCGTCTTGCCTGATTGAAACCACGTTTATCAAACAATCCTGAACACGAATAGGCTACGGTAAAATTAGGTTACCCGGGTGAGACAGCCAATGTTATTCAGGGCTTGACAAATCGTCTTTTCACCTGGTTGCCCACCGGGCAACCATGGTCTCTTGCATGGTTGCCCAGAATGTTTCAGTGGTAGCCCGGGAATTAAAGGTGTATCTGCCAAGATATGTAACAAACACGAATCTAATGCATTTTTTGGTAACCTGTATAGTATTATAATACGAAAATCTCGGAATCAACTTCATGGATTTGATGATATCAGTGTTCAATATAAAGGATTTATTTTATGTAAATGCTGTGTGCATAGAGGTTTAAAATCATGCACCGGGCAGTTGTTTGATGTGCACACCACTATAAGGGTATCTATGCTGTTGGAAATGCATGCACATGTCAGGTGCATGCCTCCTAAAAAGTATAGATCCATTTGTCAAATTGTGCAGACAGGGTGCAGGGTGCACCCTAAATTTCGAACATTGGCATATGTGATATCCTGTTTAGTATACGGACAGTGATGCTGGTCCAAATTGGGATGCTGGTCCAAATTGGAAAAAAATAATATTATTGTTCTTTCATAATCGAACAAAAAGACAAAGTTATTTAGTAAATATAACTAAACGTTGTACACTTCATCAAAGGAAAAAGTACATTGAAAGCTGATCTTGCATTCCATATTAAATCTCGATACTCAATTCACATTTTAAGTTGGTATATATTGTGCTTATGGAAAATGGCCCTGGATTTATATAGATTTTTTTTAAATGAAATAATCATGGTTGCCCGTCGGGCAACCAGCCCCTTGAATCTGGTTGCCCAGCACCTTTTTCTGGTTGTCCCGGGCGTCCGGACACGCGATTTGTCAAGCCCTGTTATTGACTGCTTTTCAGTCCTGCCGCCCGAACCCCAACCCCCAGCATGCAGACTGATGATAACAAAAATCGGGTTATCATAATATGATAACCCGATTTTTGTCATTAACTGATAAGGAGGTACATGTACTTGAAAACATATATAAATGTCAATGTAAAGATGTATTGTACTTCTTAAGCCCCATACCCACTTAGCGATCTACCCGGTGACCGGCGACGGGCGACGAGGGGTAATTACATAATCAGCGGTGGTCAGTCGCCCGGTGCGCATAGTCGCCGGGCGACTGGCCGTGGGTATGGGATGCATTCTCAGCGACCGGCGACGGACAACAGGATCGCCGGGAAAGTCGCCGGGTAAATCGCCGGAAAAATATCAAACTTGCTTGATATTGCAGTCGCCCGGCGACGACGACGACAATTCTCCTAGTCGCCCGTCGCTCGTTGCCACTGAAATCGCCTAGTGGGTATGGCCCTTTAGTCTATATCATAGTGCTACGCATCTCCTTTGCTTCAACACATTTAACTTTTCTTTCAGATCATCGCTAGGAGGCTTCAGCGCCATATCTTTAGCTTGCACACGCGAACCATGGCTACTTAGGTGAGTACCTTCTAATACCCGTTTCAGACTACCAACGTTGATGCGCATCAAAGCGCTTTGAAGCGCATCAGTTCGCTCCATGGTTTGTGTCTGAAAGGAACCGAATTCTACAATGCGCATCAAGTTACAGAATGTTAGGCTACGAACGCGTCATGTTAGGCTACGAATGCGCTAGGTTAGGCTACGAATGCACCAGGTTAGGCTACGTACACTGGCGCCGGCCTGGCGGGAGTTATAATTATAGATGCGGTTTGCTTTGGTTCGCTTCGCATTGCCATGTAGTCTGAAACGGGTATAATATATACGAAACATAATGATCAGAATTCACCTGAATCTCGGGACATCCTGTTTATGATAGACTTAATTAGCACCTTGGCAATATCTAGTAATTAACTTGATCAGTGACCTGAGGTGGACATAACTACGAGATTAACCTTAACTTATTTAGCATTGTATGACAACATGTTGCATATTTTTCATTGTGTTTCAATTTATTAAAACTGATGGGTGTATTGACAGCCACATGCTAATGGATGGGTGCACAGTTTGAAATTCTCTGCACTGGGTAAATTAGCGTCAGTCCCAAGCTGACAAGTTTGAATCAGGGCTGCAGTATTGGGAAAAATGTCGTGAGAATCAACCCGGATGGCTGAAAATGTTGACACTTACAACATAGTTAAATATCGGTAAGGTAAGGCCAGAGGGCTAACGCTGTAAACTACCCAGACCCTTTACAAACCAAAATTTGTAAGTTCTCTTTATAGGCCACAGTCTTGAGCCTCTCTAAAAATTATATGGCATTTAGTTTCTTGGCTCAATCAATGCGTTATCTTATGTGTTATGTAACGTGGTTGAGATTGCTGTTCTTTCTATCGTTAGAATACGCATAGGTAGCAAACATGATTTTTTTAGGGGGTCCGGGTCCTGATTTGACAACAGCCAAATAATATTTGACTATCAATTTTGGCAGCAAATATTTAAATAAAAATTATATGATCAATCAGCATGCTGCATCCGATTGCAAGTTTATCAAAATTGCAAATACATACATGTACGTTAAACTAGTCATGCTATATGGTAATATTTCTCCAATTATATTACTTAAATTACAGACAAATGGCGTCTTATTTGTGATTTTGGCGAAGGGAAAACAGGATTTGGCTACTTTTGTTTTGGCCGAGTGCGCTCTGCTAATACTGTATAACAGACAAAATCTGCCTGACTCATACCTTGTATGTGTGGTTGTACCACTCTGACTCAACTTTGTAACCCTACCTGTCCGTGCAGGCCTTGAGGCCGAGGTGAGGCTGGGCACACAATGAGATGAGCATCACTCGAGATCACTGTCAGTGCCAAATACCGTAAAACACCTCAGTATGCTACCTGCGTGTGACACGCCACACGCACACTGACCGACACCATAGTCTCAACTTAGGTGAGGAGTGCAAGTAAAGAATAGTCCAAAAATAAGGGTCACAGCTTAGAAATAACATTTTGATTTTCAATAGATTTAAATTGCGATAATCAGGTGGGCCATCTTGAAGAAAGACATTATAAAACCCTCAGATAGCATTAAAACCCGTAAACCATGAAACATCACCTGACAATATTTTGTAAAGAAAAATAAATAGAAAATAACACATCACATAAGAGTTTCCCTTTCCAACTCCATTCAACAAAGCAAAATAACCCCCAACCCACTCTACTCCAGACCCCAGCAGGCCGAGAGGACCCACCCCTGAGCACCATGAACCCGGTGATCCCCCCACGGCCCGAGGTGGCCTACGTCGGGGTGACCACCAAGCCGCCGGGCCACGAGCGGGGCGGGGCCGGGGGAGGGGGCGGGGCCGAGACCCCGACCCGCCGCCGGGAGCCGCCGCCCCTACCGCCGCGGGAGCCGGTGGACCCGGAGTGGTCGGCCCGGGAGGAGACCTTCACTAGGGAGCTGGAGGAGGCGCGTGCAAGGGCCGCTCAGATGGAGAAGACCATGCGCTGGTGGTCTGATTGTACGGCCAACTGGCGAGAAAAATGGAGCAAGGTGGGTGATGGTTGTTCATTGAATGTTAACGGTGAGGCTCCTGAGACCCGTACCCCTCTTTAGGATATTTTGAAAAATGTTGAGTGTTTATTCCGAGGCAGAGTCTTCCAGGAGAAATTCTTTTATCTTAAAAGTCGACTGATCTTGGGACAGTTTTGGCCAGGCAACATAATTTAAGTGAACCTTCAATTGTATCATATTCTCCTTCAAAATGATTATTCTGTTCCATTTGTCTGTTCAGCCGTGTCGGCAAAGTTCTGAAATTAAAATGCTGTTAAAAGAAAATCTACACGAAAAGTATAACGAATTGTCAACTGACCTTTTATACAGAAGTGGGAGGGAGTACAGACCTTGGTCTTAGATGATTAATTTTTGATAAAAATTATACGTACATGTATATATTTTTCGGAAGAAAGTAAATTGCCAAGCTCTGAATTCCGCGTATATTCCCAATCCAGTCTGTTGTTTACTGTCTTAATTCAACGCTAGAAATCATAATAATTACTATGTTAAAGTTCACGTTTGTTAGCCTTTTCCCGTATGTGTATATCCTATTTATGAAACAACACTTTCTCATTACACCAGGTGCGCAATGAGCGTAACAAGATCCGGGAAGAGTGCCGGCAGCTCCGGGCTAAGGTAGACGGGGCAGTCAAAGAAGTGAATACCCTCCGGAGGGAGAAACAGGACAGCGCCTCTGACATTGACTCACTCCGCAAACAGCTCGAGCTCTACCAGAACGAGAAGGAGCAGGCCAGCGTGGCCAGCTCGACCGGCAGTCAGAAGTCAGGGGTCAGCGACCACGAGACCCTGGAGAACGCCCTTCTGGACAAGGACAATGACCTTTCACTGACCAGTGAGCAGAACTTTTTGGATAAGTTGCTGAGTAAAAAAGAGCGTGATCATGACTCGTGCTCTGAGAAGTCAGATCAGCGGTCCCGGGGGAGGGGGAAGAAGAATGCTGGAGACGTGGGCAGCACGGCCTCTCCGGACGACCCGCTGGTACAGGAGAGGGTCAAGATGCTGCAGATGAAGCTGGAGGAGGCGCTGAAAACACTACAGGGGGAACGGGAGTAAGTACTGGACAGCTTTTGCGCACAGAAAGTATGGAGAAACATTGACGGGTTGAATGTAATGAAACCATAACGAAAATAACGACAACAGATTTATCAGGGACATATACAACGATACCACTTCTCCGTCTAAATACGGATTAAAGTGCTTTTTGTGTTAAATTTTATATTATCTGTATACTAAATTACATGATTATAGAATTTGTTTCAGTATTAGAGCTTTAATACCTAAGAATAGGCTACCCTAGTAGTCTAATGTAGTTTCAATGTTTTCCATATTTTTCATGTTTAAGGAGTGGCATCTCTGGACATAGCACACAATGACGGTTTTTTGTTAACATGTCAAACGTAATTTGCTAAAATATCCAATACTGTGAGGAAATAAATGGTCCTTATATTCCCTAGGGAGAAAAACAACTTGTCCAAATCCATGGAGAAGATGGTCGGTAACATGTCGCAGCTGAAGACGCGGTATGAAGACCTAAAACGCTCCCACCAAGAGGCGGTGGAGCAGGTACGCAAAAAGGCAAGGCCCCTCTCCACGTGTAGGCATGTGGTGGTGTCGGTGCTTGCTTTCTAACGCCCTTGCAAAAACTTACAACAGTCAGGATAATTTTCACATTTAATTGGATCTAATACAAACGATACATTTATAACAAAGATGCTCGGCTTTTGCTCGCATATTTTAATCATATAACATCTTCGGATTGAAATATTTCGCGTACAACGCATGGTGGCATGAAAAGTTGAAAATCTAAACACCAATAACAGTTCAGCTTTACTAATTTACACTTACAATGTTGACTACTCTCTTGTCTATATTCTGAGAGTTAACACAAATAACAGCATTCCTAATACCACGGCATCCTTAAAAGTGTAATTAGGAACTAATTCATGCTTATAAAACAGTGTGACAAAATACACGATTTATACATAAAGGCAAGACAGACTAGTTTAACATATGATTGCAACATTACCCAAATCATTTAGATCTGTTAAGAGGAGAACAATTCTGTCGCTTGTTCTGCCTTTGAAAAGTGTGGAGCTCAGTAGAAAAGACGACTACATATACTATCTATTTGGCTGCGGCTCCTGCAGGCATGTAGGTTCTCTAAGCTTAAGCTGTTTTGTGCTTTGGTGTGCAGCTCTCCAAGGTGCAGGAGGAGCACCAGGACGAACTGGGCCGGATCACCATGGAGCTGGAGGACGAGTCGCACACACGCTCCAACATGGACAAGCGGCTCGCAGATCTTCGCAAGGAGGTAGGACTATTTGGTGGGACAGCGTCATGCTTTTATGGCCCGGCTTAAGTTTCAGAGACAAGTTGCAATATTTTTGGGATTGCATCCATGTGGTCTTTGTGCATGCACATTTATTATACATTTTGGGTTTAAGACGCACCTTATTCCTCTAGACTTGAGGGATGGCTGACATAAAATTGTCTTATACAAAAAACAAAAAAAAGTCACTGTCCAGTACTGTTATATGCAGGAATCGAATACCAATAAATTTGTAATGCTATTGAAACAGACATTTTCATGAAGCTAGGGAAACTTTTAAGGAGGCAACTTTCCCTATATCATATACACAAGTCATACAACACAGTTAAATCTACTTAATCACTGAAGTTTTATAAACAGACCTATTGAAACACTTGCAAAATACTGAAACTAATATCACTCGTTCTTTCACACAGCTTGAGAGGTTACAGGCAGAAAACGCCCAGGAGTGGGGCCGGCGGGAACGGCTCGAGACTGAAAAGCTGGGACTGGAGCGGGAAAACAAGAACCTGCGGACGGAGATTGAGAACCTGCGGGAGGAGTTGGAGCGGAAGGGGAAGCACGCCTCGGCCGTCATCGACTCGGACATCAGGTCTATGCAGGCAGACATATCAGAGAGGACCAAAGTGAGTAATGCGAAATAAACACTGCCAAATCCATTTGAGTTGACAAACGTTTTTTATGGGGCCTTCTCGATTAGTTTTCTCGAAGAAATATCTTGTTAGCACTTTTAATTGATTTATTTTAGTACAGCACGTTGCATAGTTTTTAACATTAGATTTCCCAAGATACTTTCAGAATCCCATCCTACGTTACTTAACTTTAGAGATTGGCCAAGAAAAGTTTGCTTATACTTAAAATAAACCTTCCTTGCTATCTTTGAAATTTAAAAAAAAAAGATGTTGATACTCATTTTTCAATGACTGTCCCAAAAATATGTTTGAGATTTGAAATAAATTTTCCACGAACTTGAAACATCCATACACTTTTGAGCAAGTTTCTATAACTATCGCTTACCAGGAGCTGGCCGAGCTGCGCCACTCGCACACCAAGACCAAGAAGTTGCTGCAGGAGAAGACGACGGAGCTGGAGCACGCCGAGCGGCGGTCCGAGCACTACGAGATGGAGGTGAAGAAACTGCGGGGCCGTATCGACGACCTCAAGAAGGACCTTGCCACCGCCGAGGACGAAGTAAGGGTTTCCTCATGTCTGGAGTCACGATTTTATTGTTTTTGCGTCAAACCGTGACTCTAAATTATTTAAAAAAAAAAAAAAAAAAAAAAAAGCTAGGAAAGTTTATTTTCATATATCCACTGTATAAGTGACGTGCGAGGGGGAGTTGTGTGCATACTCGAGGAAGTATCTTCTATTTTATTAGATTTGATGTTTTTCTCTTCATGAGGATTTATTTTTTTCATTCAATTATAGGTTTAGCGTTTTAAATAGAGGTATATGTAAGGGCATTCTTTTATATGAATACTGATGGGTTGACTCTGCTTCGTTGTGGAATCTCCTCTACATTCCAATGTAAACTGAAGAAATCTATCCCATTAGTAATCTTTGGTATTGATTCCTTTAGGTGGACTCTCAGTCTAACCAGGTGCGACGCTTGCAGCGCACAAACGACGAACTCCAGGAGCAAGTCGAGAACCTGCAGGTCCAGGTAGACCACCTCCAGACCAGGTAAGGGCCACAAAGGACTATAAAGATACCAGTATTTTTGGGTGGAAAATTGGTTTAAAAAAAATGAATTAAAATAAATCCCACATTATCCCATACTGATAGATTTTTATAAATTCACCTTTTCCTTTTTCCTTCAATATGTTTTTAAAAAAAGGAAAACAACGTGCAAGGTTGGAAGAACATGTATTCGGTACGTAAATTGTCTTTGTCGAAATTAAAAAAGGGAAAAAAAAAGGCATCAAAGCTTATTTTCTTCGGATTCCTTTTATATATTGACTTACGGTTAGAGTTGTATGTTTTCGAAATCCTTGACAAAAATTAAGTGGAATCTCAGGCATAATGGTGGTTGGAAGATACTATAACTTGTCATTCATTGCAAAACTAAGCCTATCAACAGTCAGAAATAAACTGTGGGGTTTAGTCTTGAATTGACAAATAATTGTGTTTGATACTATGTAGTGTACCTGCGAATTCGGTAGTCGACCTAAACTATACCTGGTTCTACGAAAAGTGATGTAAGTGAATGAATAATTAGGCAAATGCTTGGTTCCTGTTTGCCAAATTATATTCGTATGAATTCCAGTTCTGCTAAAGATAAGGCAACTTAACTGTTAAGCACAGTGATAAAGACAACTTGACTTTTAGGCTTAGTGATATACTAGTAATGCAGATGTGGACAGTAGAACTAAGGCTTACAGCAGATTTGCTAGGTAATGGTAAAATTATATAAGTAAATCTATATCCGCATGCTGTCTTTCATCAAAATCGTTCAGATTTTGAATACAAACTGAAATCCTAAACATAAGGGCGCTGCGACTAATGCTTCATGGTAGTTTAAAAGACAGTTATATCTTAAGACCTGTGTTCGAGAAAGCATATTGCACATAGATTTACTACAGCAGATACCGGTAATTCAAAACCTATCATATGATTCAAGATTATTCTACTTTAGCATTGTCCAGCGAGATTTTCTCCCTGTCTTCAACGGAACAAGTAGCCGAAATGAAATATGATATTTTGAAATGTAATCAATACTTATAGTAATCTATTATGAAGACGTGGTCAGGTAGTGGATGTAAAAAGAATATACTTTTAGCAGTCAAAGTTATTTTATGTATTGTGTCAAGATTAGTTTTCTAGTCTCTAGAAAAACATATTTGATTTACATTTTGTAAGACGGTTCTTTTTTTCGACAATCTTTACTCGCATAAAAAGATAACTATGTTTCATCAAAATAGAAATACGTGATACAGTAAGCAAGTTCATCACCTCATTATGATCCATTCAAATGTGACTTTGATTAGTCTGTCTATGAAAATACAATGTTGACCAAGTTATCAACTGCTGAGCGATCTTGCCTTACAAATCGAGAAGGGTATTGGAACTCACATGATATGATTCTGTATCTTATTCGCCACCATTGATTGGGTGATCACATTTATCAGGTTATGTGTGGTGTATTGAGTCTCTACATGCACAGGCTTCCTAGACTAGGAATGACCAGGCTGTGTATTGCATCATATACCACTTCCTCTCCAACTTCCTGTCATTGGAAACCCAAAGTATACACTAGGTGGCACCACTTAATAGATCTTTTGCATTCATTTTGGAGTCATCACATTGGTTTATTTCTTTATGTTTCAATATTGATAAAGGTAACCAAGCATCCCTAGGTTAACACTCTCCAAGCAGATATTTAGTTTTTCATTATTCATATATTCTCAAATTTCATTATATTGAAATTTAGGATCATTGGAGTGGTTCTAGAATCAGACTTAAGAGATTTTTTTTTTTTTTTTTCCTTTTTTCAAAAGTTTGTTTTGACTGCTGGTAATCTCCAAACAGGTTTTTATCACTCTCCAAGCAGATTTTAGGTTTGCACTCTCCAAGCAGATGTTCAGTTTCAAATTTTTGTTTTTGCATCAAATTTATGTTTTGACTGCTGGTAATCTACAAATAGATTTCCATAACTCTCCAAGCAGACTTTAAGGCTTACGCTCTCCAAGCAGATGTTTGGTTTTCAAAATTATCTTTTTGCGTCAAGTTTAAATGTTTTGACTGCAGGTTATGTGTAAACAGGTTTCATCACTCTCCAAGCAGATTGCAAGGTGTACACTCTCCAATCAGATGTTCGGTTTTCAAATTTTTATTTTTGCATCAAGTTTAAATGTTTTGACTGCTGGTAATCTCAAAACAGGTTTTTATCACTCTCCAAGCAGATTGTAAGGTGTACACTCTCCAAGCAGATGTTCAGTTTACAATTTATATTTTTGCATCAAGTTTAAATGTTTTGACTGCTGGTAATCTACTTTGTAGATTCATCACTCTCCAAGCAGACTTTAAGGCTGACACTCTCCAAGCAGATGTTTGGTTTTCAAAATTGTCTTTTTGCATCAAGTTTAAATATTTTGACTACTGGTAATGTCTTAACAGGTTTTCACCACTCTCCAAGCAGAATTTAAGGTTTACACTCTCCAAGCCGATGTTTTCTTTAAAAAAAAATTATATTTGCATCAAGTTTATGTTTTCACTGCTGGTAGGGCCTACTCTCCAAGCAGATTTTAGGGTTTACATTTCCATGCAGAGTATATAATTTTTCTCATGTCAGCATCATTTTTAGATTAAAACTAAATAAACTTATTTTATTAGTAATTAATGTGCGTCATTTACACTTAATCACATTAATCAGTGGCGTTCTTTTGTTTTTTAAACAAATGCGAACTTGTATTAGTTGTTTATTTCAGATTAAAACAGTTTACATCGTTATTTCTCAGGGAAAATCCATAAAGTTATTACCCAAAATATTTTCAACCAATTCCATTCATTATAGGTTGAGAAGAAGCAGCCAGTCCCTCATTACACGCGCAGCTAGTTTAAAGTCCTATGACCCCGATTCTACAGACGACCCGAGCGACCACGAAGAGGGCGGAGACTGAAGGCGACTGACATGCAGCATGTGCACCGCCAATGGCGCGTGCAAACACACTGACCGGAACGTGTGACATAGTCACCCCTACGTACAGGCAGAACCCACCCGAACCAGGAGAGGCTGCCCACCCTCCCCTACTGCCCCACCCACTCCCCATTGCCGTTTGTGATACAGGGGATACAATGGAAAGCAATGCGGGGTATTGAACCGCTACTGGTTTTGTCAAGAGCGAATCTCATAGTTGTTAAATGAAAGGCACAGTTTTCCAACAACAAGGAGAATAATCAAGACTGCTGCTTCTTGAAATTGGTGCTGAGAGAACTCGTGAATCACTGTTTTTATCAGGATTACCAATCACACATTCAGTTTTGGCTGAAAACATTGTAAAATGCCAGAAAAATACACCAGTGGATGTTAAGTTTCCCCATACTGTACACGGGTGATGCGTGACAGTAATTCTTACCTTATTATACTAAGAGTATACTAGTTATTGTTTTAGGGGTACTCTTACATAGCGTCTCCAAAAATAATGATGTTGACAAGATTTCTAGGAGACAGTATAATCATTAAGAGGTTTCACTCTGAATGTCTACTGGTGTAGGGTAGAGTACTTATCCTAACCCATTTTACTGCCACAGACTCCCTCCGATGACGTCACACAGTTGACGATGACGTCAGCATCATGTGACGTAGATACCATGTGATGTCCATGTAATGACGCTAACCGTTCCGACTGACCGGTGGTCACCCCCCGCCCTCTTTTTACGCCCCCCCCCCCCTTTCATTAACTTATCACCCAGAGACAGTAATTATTGGTGTACGTGTGTTTTGTCCTCCATGAGGGCAGGCAAAGATGAATACTGAATAATTTTAAAAGATTACTGTGAAAATTGATGATTTTGAAGTTATGTTGTTTTATTTGAATAAATAGTAAGCCTTATTTGTGGGTATTTGATTAGAAATCACGCTACTAAGAGATCATATCAATACAGTTCCATGTTTCTGGGAGACACCTAAACTCTCATACTTTTCCTACATTGTAAAGCTAGCGTATAGTATGAAAATAACCCATGTTCACAATGTCCTTCACCCTCACCCCCATCAGCCCGTTATATAAAGCACACCGTCATAGTCCTCATGCACAACATAATCCTAGGCACAACAGATATGATATATAAATTTCACTTCACCAGTAGAGTTGACATTAATGACTGAGTATAAACAGTCTCGCCCTATTGAATAACCCTTCTCCCCATATTGTAAATAGTCACTTGTTGGGACGTCTATTTTATCATTTGTGAAAGTCCCATGGTGAGATAAGGGTCCTATAATATCATAAGAGAAATAACCAACTAGCATAGTGGTACTTGTATTCAGTATTTATTATCTCCATGACTTGCATAGCTCTATGGCCAAGTATGATCAAGTGAATCATGCCACAATTTCCAAAATGTATGAATCCACCGATAAAGCTGTATCACTGTAAGTGTAATATAAAAAGATTCTTTTTAGGACAGAAATCTCAAAATGTAAGTTATAAATCCATTTGATAGCCGTCCCTGATACATAGAACAGAATTTGAATGAGTCACCTTATTTTTTACATAGCCAGTGAGGGGTACAATCTCCCTATGGATACAGCTGATTGTGTGGCTAACAAAGATATTTCCATTTGTTATACGGCCTGGGAAGACTTACTTGATTAAAAAAAAAAAAAATTTTTTATGTTGACAGTTTCTGTAGATATGAATGCATGCATAACACAGCTAGTAAATTTCTTTTATTTTTCATATTTTCAACTGTTCGGTCTGTGAAACAAACTTCCTTTACTGTTACACCCGCCAACTTGTACATGACCTGTATAGATCTATTTCAACCAAATGTGTTATATCATTGGAATCGTCCGTTTGTAAAGATAGAGATGTCTATGAATAATGAAAAATGTGTCATACATTTTCTATTGTATATTCTCAAGGTGTTGTGTATAGCGTTAAGATGTGTTGCAACTTGCATCCTAGTAATATATTATTGCGGATTATATAGAGCAATTCCCATTGCACAAATGATTGAGAAATATAGTTAATTTTAGATGAAGAATCCCTTTGAATATGCAAAGACGAGAGATTACGTTTCCATGACTTAATCTTCAAAATCAAAAAGAGTCAGGGACTTTAGTACTAACTCATTAAGTGCTGACGTGTCAAACCTTATACCTTTTCTGTTTGTACCCCATTGCGATGTGCCAGTTGCAATGGAATTAACACAGAAAAAACGTACATCTCAATTTCCCAATGAAAAGTGCTTCTTCAAATACCACATCAAGGAAAATTCTGGTGCATTGGGCAGGGATTTTCGCTTGATTATCATATACGAGTACCTCGAACGGAACCCAGTATATTACTTGCTGTTAACCATTTCATTGAAACTGTCGATCTTGCCTAGTGGATTGCAAGTCATGACGCTATGGACAGCTCTCAATGGTTGGTGCAGTTCATTGCAAATCCATTGGCACAGCATTAAACTGACTAGACTTAAAACTACCTATCATCAAGTAATTCAAGCTAAGGGAGCCGTAGATAAAAACACTCATGAGGAGTGCCTGAGTGGTATGAACTTAGGCAGTGCAGCGCATGTGCATTAATGCAGGGAAACAGCAATCAGGCCTTATCCCAAAGATAAGGCCTGATGAACTCTTTCTGAAACAAATCATTATTTAACCGCAGCTTTGATACGTTTATCCCTTTGATAGGGTTTAACAGTACTTTATGTTGTTCTTTTGCGACCAGTCTTAAAAAAAACCATTATAAATCACCACTGAGAAATTCGTTGGAAAAAAATTGAATTTATTATATTTTCAACTGGCATTGACTGCCATATTTTAGAAAAGTATATTTTTTCACAATAATTTGAAGTGATTATGTTGTGCTTTATATAATTTTGACTACTTAGAATGGCTCTTTTTCGTGATTCTCACCAATAATGATCTGTTGTCCCATCATTATTCGTATTAATGTATGTACGCATGTTATGTTGTCTACAGTCAGGCTATTGTTTACTTAAAGATAGAGTATTTGGACATAACAGAGTGAACGGACCAAATATGCCAATGTATGTGAAACCTATTCCAGCCTCAACAGGTTCAGAACTAAGCATTTCTAATTCTATCATTTGTGGTTGTCCGTTATTACAGCCCTTCTGCAGATCTAAAAACACCTTTTTGCTGTGTACCAGTCATAACCAGACCGAACTTGAAATAAACTGGCTTCATCATGCATCTGTAAGTGAAGTTATCACACATAGCTTCATGGACTGGACCGAGAACTGTAGAAAACATACGCTGCTAAGGCATAGCCACATCAGTCAATAATAACCAGCATTACCCTACCAAATTGTATGCCAGTATAATATAGTTTATGAGAAATTTATTATAATTGGCCTATCATCAACTTATATATGCTGCCAGAAAACTAGTCATAAAATCTGGATATGCTTGAGGAACTCTACCGCAAAGACCAAAACTATGTTTTTCATTCATGAAATATAAAAACAACCCGAGAATTATAAACTGTTTGAAAGGAAGTCTTAATTGAAATGCACTAACAATATGAAAGTAAATGTTGAGTAATCATGGATAATTTATTTGAGAATTATTTGGGTCAATTCACCTGAGAAAGGTACCAACAGATAACATCGTCTAACTATATGTACGTAGTTTGAGACCAGGAAATAAAAGTTGCAGAAAGTATAAAAATATATTTGTGAATTTGATGTTATTCTTTATATCAAAAAGGTTCTTAATTAGAGGACAACCCCAAACATGAATTATGTTCTTTATTGTTCATAAAGTGACATGTACTTGATATGCAGTATATGATACAGTGTAATAGTGATAAATGAAAATAACATCATTTGCTTAGATGTTTAATGATCTTACTCAATACTTTACAGCTGAGAACTTGACATCGACACATTGTATACAAGATGATGATGTGTGGCTCAGCAATTTTTCAGCTAAATTGAGAACAACCAATGTTTTAGCTTTGTACACTGTACTTATGACAATCTATTGGTGGTCAGATCAGTGACAAGGAATTGAAATCAAAAAGACACCAGGAAGACTCAAACCCAGGCCCACCATGCAGAAGTCCCACATGCTATCCACTGAACCTCCTTCTCCCATCCCCTACTCCCCACTAGCTGCTGCACCCCTCTGCATGTCACCCAGTGGCCACCAGCTGTTGTGTGTATTGCCCTGTCTATGGGACCATGCCCATGAAAGTACACCTGCCGCAGTAAAAGTGTAGGGATATGGTCTTTACTTTCTCATCAATTCAATCACTATCACTGCCCTTGATATGACTTTGGCAGTTAATTAGATCATAAAGCAACTGTGATGTTCTCAGGGAATTATATGAGCCAGGATAAGTGGGTGGCTCTTCAACGGTTTCCCTGCTGTAAATACATGTATTTGTACTCTCGACGGATCTCAAGCAGGACGAGTTACATGAGCACTCATCTGGGTCTGCTGCGAAGTCGCAGGGGATGAAATCAGACGAGAAGTTGAAGGGTCCTCGGAAACATATGTTTCCCCACACATGGGGGCCGATGGTGGTTGGGATACGACTTGTTGGGTTTGTGTGCCACAGGAGTCTTTGGTCCTAGAGGGATCGGGAGGCAGGGGTTGGCGTTACAGTTCGGTTAGGGTCAGGATCCGGGGTCTCGTGCTGGATGCTTAGCAGCCTCTTGTAGCCGACCGCTCTAGGCTCAGGATGGGGACCATGCCCAAAAAAATAAACGGGTGGTAGTGTGTAGGCTGATCTCCCATGTTCTCGTCCCTAATGTCGGTTCCAGGCTGAACTCGTGTCTTCGGTCGCTTCGCACCCATTCTCGGGCGTCCAAATTTGTCCCCCATGTCTACCCCTATTTCTTCTAAGCCCATCTTCCCCTTTTTGGTCTAACTTCAGTTTATTCCTATCTCAAGGACCCATATCTCTAGCTGTGCTAGTTTTCTAAGCCTTTTCGTGGTCCATCCCCAGGAAGAAAGGAGGTGCAAACACACTGAGTACCAAGATGTGTACTAATAGCTTAGCACTTTTAATATATCATCATGTTGTATAATCTAACAAGGATTAGGCTTAGCAAGTCTACGTCTAGTCTACTTCTAGAAAGAAATATCATACGCTCCCAGCGCCACCTGTTAACCAGTATAAAAGGCGTTGCAAAGTGAGGAGCAAGCAGTTTAAGTGAGAATGTCAGCTGAGTAAGTTTAGCAAAGGAGCTACTTGGAGTTAGTACATCGGCTCCCGCGCAGCAGACTGGAGTTTACCTATACCAACTACCTCGGACATAGGATTGTGATAGAGCTAAGCACTAGAGCGGTCTAGAATGTGTTGGAACAACTTGTATTCTAAATGTGGCTGATTGCTGATAGGAGATGGGAGGTGGACTGATGGAGACTTATACATAGTGGCTTTGACTCGGGATGAGATGTTTATTGAATAAAAACCCTTTCATATTAAGAGCTCCCTCATCGTTCATTTCTTTTGAACTATTGGGAAGTGAATGAGCTAACTTTAAACGCAGTCTGATTGACTCAGATATTCTGGACAAACGACTCATGGATACTTAGTTATATACTCATCACGCAGTATTAAAACAAACATTAACAATAGTTCATTTGGTGGAGATTACCTGAAACATGACTTGTGCCGTTTTGCTCATCCTTGATGTCAGCCACCGGTAACTTTGAGGCTTCCTCTAACCCCAAGCCTCAATCTTTGCGGCCCGCAGGACACGATGTGTCAACATCATATACAGGGAATGTGGAAAACCGCCACCTGGTAGGTAATCCCTTAGACGGGGAAGCACAGAGACAGGAGGTCGCAGCCAGACCCAAGCAGCTCTGCCCCGAAGGTGCACAAAATTACCAAACCCGTGGCAGAGGTAAACCATTTCCCTGGCACCTAGGGTCCAAAGATAGGCCGGTTCTTGACGAAGGACTTGAAACCCTAACACACTCGGGACAAGTTGAAGGGAAGAACCGTCTCAAACAATATCAGCAATATTGGAATCCAGGGTACGTACCACCTACGGACCACGAACCTGGTGCTAGCTCTCATTCTACTTGTGAATCCGACGTGAACAATCCGTGGTGTAGTCAAGGAGTTCCCTATCGTTTACTACCTGCAGCAGGAGGACAAAGCGAACAGGAAGTTTTCGATGAGGATAACCTATTTTCCTCAGGGAACCAGAAACAACGACAAAACACCGCTGATAACTCCAGCCCATCAGGGGGAAAACGCCCCGAAAATCCGGTAATTCTACCTGATGGGAGCTCTCTCACCTATCCATTACCCCAACGACTTGAGTTTATCAGTCACCCACTGGTAACACCGACTCACCCCAACCCGGGGGCGTCCATTCCTTACCCCACTGTAGCTAAAGGAAAGACAGTAGGAGGGGACAGGGGAGTGGGAAGGGAAGCAGAGGGAAACAGTGACAAAGTAGGCAATTTACAACCCTATAGACTAACCTTTGATATTGAGGAGAACTTGGACGACGCTAATAAAGGAGCGAAGGTTCCAGATCTGGGATTAGATGAGTATGGTTCTAACCCGGCAGATCTCATAAGAAAGTTAGCAGAAACAGGCTCCGAGGAGCATGAAGAGTTAGAAAGGTTAAGCGATCAGGATAAAGCAGAAAGGGAAACGCTAGAAATCCAAAGTGATAGAGAAGGGGAAGATGGAGATGAGGAAGGTAGTACGGTAAAGAAAGCTTATCACGTAGGAGAAGGGGACATTGCAGCCCCTGAGCCGTATGATAAATACGAAAGCGAAGACGAGGAAGGAGACAGTGAAACAGAACAAGCTGTCGCAAATGTCAGAGAGGGCAGTCCCGATAGAAAACTAGCTAGAGGGGAGAAATCACGCTCGTCATCGTTTGAACTTATTACCGAGGATGTTTTAGACACAGGTAAGAAAGACAAACAAGAAAGTGAGGACGAAATTAGTGTAGAGGAAATACCTGTGAGAGAACAGTGGGACGATCACGATATACTAAACCTCCACGAAGATAATATGGCGGAGGGAGGCGTACCTTTGGTGGATCTAGTAGGCCAAAGGGGTGATCAAAATCAACTCCAACAACCCGGTGAAGGGGGAGCTGGAGGTGTAGATCCGGGGGCATGGCAGCTTAATCGTGGGATGAACCCTGGGGGACATCAGCAAAACGATGGTAATGGCCGAATCCCAATCCAACAACCGGGCCGAGGCGCCGGCAGGAGGTGGGATCGACCTTGGGCCTATACAACAAAATATGTTGCATCCTTTCCTAGCGCAAGCAATGGGAAACCCTGTGCAAGCAGGTCAAGGAGGAGGGGGTAACCAACAGGGTCAACAGGCCCAAGGAGGCCAGGACGATCAGGCCAATCCTCAAGGGCTTAACCCTCCCCTTGACCAACAAGCTCAAGGAGGCCAGGACGGTCAGGCCAATCCTCAAGGGCTTAACCCTCTCCTTGACCAACAGGCTCAAGGAGGCCAGAACGATCAGGCCAACCCACAAGGGCCTAATCCTCCTCAAAACCTTCTTGATAATCCCCCTCCGAATCAGCCCAATCTTGGGATAAATCCTGGGGAACTTCAGCAACCTGGTGAAGGGGGAGATGGTGGTGTGAATCCAGGAATGCAGCAGCCTAATCTTGGGGTAAACCCTGGGGGACTGCAGCAAAATGATGGGGGTGGCCAACCAGGCCAACAGCCTGGCCGAGCCGTGCCAGCAGGAGGTGGGGTCGAGCAAAACATGTTCCCTTACCTATTGCAGGCGATGTCGATCGCAGCCAATCTTAACGCAGGCCGGGGAAGAGCGGGTAACCAACAGGGTCAGCAAGCTCCGGCGGGCCAGAATAATCAGGCGAACCCACCAGGGCCTGGTAACCCTCCTCCGAACCAGCCCAACAACCCTTTTCTAAACCAACTTAATAACCTTCCTCTGAACCAACCCAACAACCCTTTTCTAAACCAACTTAATAACCTTCCTCCGAACCAACCCAACAACCCTCTTCTAAACCAACCTAATCAACCCAACCCGCCAGGTCCACCCAACCCGCCAGGACCGCCAGGTCCGCCCAACCCGCCAGGACCGCCAGGTCCACCGGGCCCACCAGGACAGAACAACCCTCCAAATCCTCCAGGTCCACCAGGCCCACCAGGACAGAACAATCCTACAAACCCGCCAAATCAACCAAATATTTGGGAAATTCTACCCCAGCTAGGTTTGGCACTGGGTCAAGTACCAGCGCCAGGGCGTGAAACGACCCACCATGGCCACCAAAGGGGACCGAACATTAGATTACCATGGTTTAGTGGAAAGGAAGATGAGCAGATAGAAAAGTATTTCAGGGAATTGAAGCGACTGAAAGCTATCTATGACTGGTCGGACGCCCATCTCCTGAATATGGCGCTGTTAGGCCTAAAGGGAAGGGCAGACGACTGGGCAGGAGCGTTAGCTGAGAGTGAGAAAGACACGTTTGAGAAACTAGAAGCTCAAATGACAAAGATCTTCGGTGATCGAAGAGCTAAGTGGCAGAAACACGCAGAGTTCTGTGCCCTCAAACAAGGAAAGGACCAGAGTGTGATTGAATTTGCAGGTGTCTTGAAACAAAAGCAGGTTAAGGCAGAAGCAAGCGAAAGCATGATGTTAGCCGTGTTTTTAGAAGGATTAAAACAGGGCGTAGCCAGACAGGTAGCTATACTGGACCCTAAGTCGTTCACCGAAGCGGTGGATTGTGCAACGAGACTAGAATCGTTGGACAAAGGCAAAGGGGGAACTAAAATATCCAATGCAGTGAGCGAACTGGCTGGAAGCCAAGAATCGGAGGAGACCGCGGCCCTAAACTCCATCTCCGAACGGTTTGGAGTGGTGCTGGCCCGACTGGAGGCCGCTCCATGGTTTCAGAAACCAAAACCAGGGCAAAGCGGAGCTCCCCAGAGTAGTGGTAACTATAAACAGCAAGGTTATGAGAGAAAAGATCGATATGAAAATCAGAAAGGTGAAAGGAATCCGGATCAGAAGGCTAAATCTAATAACGCCCCGAACAAAGAGGCAGACAAAGGAAAGAATCCGCCAACTCAGCAGAAAGTGGAGAGACCCAGGTTACCTTTTGATGAAAGTAAGTTTTGTATCATTCACCAACAACATGGTCACTCTACAGAAGCGTGCTTGTGGTTAAAGAATAGGTTGAAGGAGAAACCACCGCGAATTTACAAAGATAGCAAAGCCAGTAGCACCGAGCAAAAGAGTCAGGGAAACTAGAGGAAGGGTCCGTTCGTTCCACGATAGAATTAGGCGCAGTGGACGGACCGGCTAGGAGAGACATAGGAGACGAAGCATTTTTCTTAACGTTAAGATTTAATGATCAGAAAGAGGTTAAATCTTTGGTAGACACCGGGGCGAGTGATTGTTTCATGTCTACCCTTTGTAAGCAGCAGATCCCTAAACGATGCATTCTAGATGAGTGGAAAGTGTCGAAAGGAAACATCAGTTTGGCAGACAATTCGTCTCAAGTAATACTAGAACAAATTAGGTGTAAGTTTTCAATCCAGGGATCAGTGGTTTGCTATGATTTCAACATAGTGGACGATCTATGCCACTCCATAGTAATCGGTAGAAACTTATTAACAGTGCTTCGTTCAGATTTATCTCTACCAGGCGCAAAGATAGAAGTGTTTTGTGGAAACCCTATAGTTAGCAAAGAAACAGTGAAAATTCCACCGGGAAATGAATGCATCATACCGGTTACCACCCGAGAGCCGCTGGGGTTAGACTCACCCGTGGCTTACTGTGCACCGGCAGTAACCGCACCTGTCCTAGTGGAGGGGTGCGTGAATACGGTGGGAAGTCAGTGGTGGATTAAAGTCATGAATCCGCTAGACGAAATGCAAGAAATCACTCCACAGGAAGTGTTAGCTTTTGCAGAAGAATGCGCAGTGCCTGAGGTAAATCAAGACCAGATAGAAGAGTTCCTAGACTTGTGTTATCTAACTAAAACAGAGACCCCAATGTCCATCTGTAGGATTTCTGTAGAAGTAATGAAAGACGCAGTGCAAATGGAAAGCCAAACCTCTGAGGAGAAATCCCGAGGTGAAATGGATGAAAATGTGAGTAAAATAGATCTAACCGAGTCGTGCTTAGATGAAGAACAAAAGGTAAGGTTTAGACAAATGCTTAATAACAACAGAGATGCGCTAGCGTTCTCAATGGAAGAGTTAGGTCACTGTGAAATAGCGCCGATGAGAATCATTGTGGATGAGTCGCAGGGAGTAATAAGTTCTAGACCGTACCGATACTCTCCACAGAAAATGGATATCATCGATGAACAGGTTAGGCAACTCATAGATATAGGTGTCATAGAGCCCAGCGAATCGGCTTGGCGAAGTCCGCTGGTAGTAGTGCAGAAGAAAGACGGCAAACCTAGGCTCTGTACAGACTTTCGCATGCTTAATCAGGTCACTTTCAAAGATAAATTCCCAATGCCTACAGCGCGATCACTTTTCTTATATATGGCTTACAAGAAGCCCACTATGTGGACAGCTTTAGATCTGTTGAGCGGCTATCATCAATGTGTAATCGAAGAAGACAGTAGAAAATATACTGCCTTTGAAACCCCAATGGGTGTATATCAGTATAAGCGTGTACCTTTCGGCTTAGTTGGCGCGCCTTGGCAGTTTACCAAGGTGATGGCCATTGCGCTAAAGGGCTTGATTCCTAGAACATGCTTAGCATATTTAGACGACGTAATCGTCTACGACACCACCTTTGACGAACACCTGGCGAGTGTTGAGGTGGTTCTCCAAGCTTTAGCGAGAGCCAACCTCAAACTGAAACCGTCTAAGTGTGAGTGGTGCCGCAGTGAAATTAATTTCCTCGGCCACGTAGTAAACGCCGAAGGGGTGGCTACACAAAAGGTTACCACAGAAAAGATCACAGCCTTTAACCGCCCGCATAATGTGAAAACTATCAAATCCTTTCTGGGGCTATGTAACTACTACCGACCGTTTGTCCCTAATTTTGCTGATCTAGCAAAGCCTTTAAACCGGCTGCTAAAGAAAGAAGTCTCTTTTGAATGGACAGAGGCCTGCGAGGAGGCGTTTCAACAGTTAAAGAAACTGCTGACCTCGCCGCCCTTGCTAATTCATCCAGATATAGGAGGGCATTTCTATTTATTAACCGACGCATCAGACGCCGCGTGCGGTGCAGCGGTTTGTCACAAACTAGATGAAATCTACCGTCCGGTTGCTTTCTGGGGGTGTACCCTCCGTGACGCCGAATTAAATTACTCGGTAACAGAGAAAGAGGCTCTGGCAGTAATTAAAGGTATTAAGAACTATGAGGACATGTTGCAGGGAGCTAAAATCACAATAGTGACTGATCACAAACCGTTGATCCCCCTGCTACAAAGTGCCTACAAAGCCCCGTCAGCCCGGCTGAGACGGTGGGCTTTAGCGCTATCAGATTTTGATTTTGAAATCATATATGAGCCAGGAGCGACTCATTTTCTGCCGGACTATTTGTCTAGAGTCTATCATGAACATGTCCCAGGTGAAGAATATGAGCCCGCCGTGGGATGTGAATTATTTGAGGCCGAAATTCAGGATGAAGAGCTTTCTGTGGCTACAGTAATAAACTCGCAACTCCAAGATGCAGAGTGCGCGCAACTGATTGATTATCTACAAGACGGAGATCTACCGCCAGATCCCATCGA
Source organism: Lepidonotus clava (assembly GCA_936440205.1). Taxonomy (NCBI): domain Eukaryota; kingdom Metazoa; phylum Annelida; class Polychaeta; order Phyllodocida; family Polynoidae; genus Lepidonotus; species Lepidonotus clava. Next base: position 29,793,392 of record OW387140.1, read on the forward strand.
AGCTAGGCGAATAATGGATCAAGCCGACTTTGTGGGAATGGTAGCACCGGGAGTGCTCTGTAGATTCAACGTCAAAAGGTATAACAAGCACCAAGACCAACTGGTAAGACTAAAACCACGAATGATAGTTCCAGGAAGGTTAATTCCCAAAGTCCTGAGACTGTTACATAATGACATATTAGCTGGGGGACATGTGGGGATCAGTAACCTTACTACCAAAATCTCTGAGAGATTCTACTGGCGAAACATGAACGCCGACATCGTAGATTATGTGAAAGCCTGTGAAACCTGCTCTCTAAGGAGACGGGCCCCGCACTTCAAGGCTTTGGCCAAGTCTTGGGAAAGGCCGACTCGGCCCTTTGAGGTGGTACAGTGTGATTTTATTGGACCGCTAAAGAGGGCTAGGGACGGGTCAAAATATATCATGACCTTCATAGACTTGCTAACAGGTTGGCCGGAGGCTTTCACCACTAAAGACTCCACCGCGCAAACCGCGGCCAACTGTTTCCTAACCGGGATAGTGTGTCGGTATGGGCGGGTAAACCGCCTGCACACAGACCGGGGGGCGGCCTTCCTATCAGGGCTGTTCCGGGAGATTACTACTCGACTAGCGTGCAAACAAACGTTCACCACCGGGCGAATGCCGACCGGCAACGCTCGGGTAGAAAGACTACACAAAACCATTGAAAACCTGATCGCATATTATATTCCTGATGACCACTGTAACTGGACCGATCTGCTCCCCATAGCGTTGTGGACGGTTCGGTCCACGATCAGTGTACGATCGGGCTACAGCCCTCACACCCTACTGTTTGGCAGAGATCCAATCAGTATGGGAATGCCTGAGCAGGGAACAATCCCTGAAACGCTGAATGACTGTGAATTCTTCATGCAAACAAAGGACAACATTGCTATGTTTAGGAATATGGCAGAAAGGGTAGTTCAAAACTATGAAAAAGATCTGAGAGTAAGAATTGATGAGCGGGCGCGGCCTACTCAGATGTACGAAGGTGATATGGTATACATGTACGACCCTTTGGCTAGTGAAAATAAAGCGTCTAAGTTCTCAAACAGGTATACTGGGCCATACAGAGTAATTGAAACTAAGAGGGACCATCTTGTTAGGCTAGTGTCTCTGAAGACTGGGAAACAAGTACCACATCTAGTAAACATTTCAAAGCTCAAACCTGCACATGGGCCCTGGTCTCCCGCCATCCCTCATATCATTCCCAAACTGGTGAGAGAAGCAAAAATCACTAACTCAAAAGGGACAGATCCTGACCGAAACCCTGAATTGCATCACACTCCGACGGGTGAAATTGCTGAAGAAGATGGCAAAATAAGGGGTGCTGAGACTGAAAACTCAACGGGAACGACCGGTCCCCGTGAGCGTGATGCAATTCCTATGGCCAGGAAGGTACCTACACAAAAACCTGGTCCAAGTCCCACCGATTTAGCAGAATCGGACGGGCAAATCACTGATGGTCAGGGCGCCAGTGCGGACACCGCGCTGTTACCAAAATTATCCTTTGTTCCTAACAAAGCCGCCTGTGAACGGGGAACAGCTGGCGCTAATGGACAGAGGAAACGCAAACGAGCTAAACGAAGGGGCAAAAGCCAGCCGTTGGTGGGGAGATCCCCTCCAGGCAATAACAAGCCCATAAAGCTGCCCTGCGGTGATGTACCGATCTCGGATACATCGGAACAGAGCCCAGAAAAAACAGAAGAGGACCATGTCCCGACGAAAGGTGGCTATAACCTACGTCGGAACCGTCGGCCTAACTACGCCGCTCTGTTCAACGGCGGGGAAAGCGACGACATGGATGATTAATGCAGGAAACCATGCCGCCCTGTGAAAATAAAAGCTCGGCGGAGCGGCACCGTTAGCATCAACGCTAATGGAACAGGTGGCCTACCTCACGGCCACCTCGCCGCGCCCAGGGGCGTGGCAGAAGGGGAGGGTGCGCACACCAAGTGAGATGCCAGTGGTTGGCGTCATCTCCTGGGACCGGATGCAAGCGTTCCCCACCTGAAACAAGATACAGCTCCAAATATGGAGACGGCATGGGCAAGCGGATCAGTTATAATTTCGTGGGATCCGCGCCGATCCACCAGTCGGTCCGCAACTCTGCTCCTAGACGGTCACCTCTGCTGCAGGTGATTGCACGCATAACCCAGCCCGGGAGGAAACGGAGATAGACATTGATTCTATCTCTAAGCGAAAGTTGGAGATAGAAATTTTTCAACTTTCGACTTCTCCTGGAAGGGGCGGAAAGAGAACTTAGCTGGAACACTGATCCACCGACTCATGGGGAACTGCCTAGCCCTCCGGCCTCATAGCAATCCAAAGGGAACTACTACTTTCCCTGCGGACACGGAGGGAAGGATCATCGTCCCCCTGAGAAGGAAACGGATTAGTCGCCCCCACCAGAGGGCGCTACCCACCAAGGGAATGTTCGTTGGGCCATTCTTTTAGGATTTTACCAAATGAAAGAAAAGGCAGCCGAGAAGGAGAGAAACGACCGGCTCAGAACCTTAGACGGTGGAGTTGGCCAGGCCGGGGTGGTGTCCGTCCGGACTCAACCGACACCGGGATTGCCCGGAAGAAACCAAGAACACCAGCCCGGCGGCCCACCAGAACGACCGCAGGAGGAGCCAAGAAGTCCGCTAATTCGATTCCAGCCAAAAGGAAAGCAGCGAATAAAGACTTTTATAATTTATCTGAGGTGAGTGACTCGGAGCCCGAGCCAAGGCTAACTGCGTTGGCCAAGCCAGCTCAGAAAGGGGAAGCGGCCACCAGACCTGTGCAGATTCAGGCCGGATGGTTCTAGGACCTTACGCAACCACTGTTCCAACTATTTGAGACTGTTGACGAAATTAGAAGGACAGTGGGACTGGATGTGCCAAAATCAAACAAACAGATAGCTGAGATTAAAACTCAGGTTCCACCTTTCATTCAAAGAGCCACCCAAAACTCGGGGAAGGTACCAGACAACGAACAACGCGAGGCGGCCGACCTCTGCCCACTCTGGAAAGGCGAACGGGAGGGGAACAGCTAACCGTCGCCGCTCCAGGGTTAAAAGTGGAGGTAGCACCCGACCAACACGCGCCAACCCCACCGGTGGGGAACGGGCCAGCGGGAGCTCCCCTCCTCCACCACTTGCAGCCCACGGACCCCGCTTGTTTAGACTTGAGCAGCTTGACGACGAGCTGCAACGCCAATCCCTCACCACTGCTATGGAACCAGCAGCAGTGGACGCCAACCAGCCAGCCGGGGGGTCCACTGTGGCCGAGCCCACTTCCAACGACAAACCCACCGCAGGTGCCACACCCGTACCCCTCGAGCCAACCGTCGTACGACCCAACGGGGGCCGTTTCAGACTGGAGCCTACTAGGCCAAGACCCCTCAGAGCAATGCGCCCCTCGTCCTGCGAACGTATGAGAGGCTTGAGAATTACGGTCACCAAAGACGAGAGCGGGATCATCAGACGAGTGGTGAATGACAGTGGGCAAAACCTCTACGAGCATGTCCCAAACTAAACGGACCAGGGGGCCCGAGAGGAGGGCATACTTCGGCGCATGGATAATAGTGGTGCGCAGAAGGATAAAGGTAACTTCGTTGTGAAAATGTTTTAGACAAACTATTAACTTGACTCTCTCGGACTAAGTGCTAAAACCAGGGACAATGAAGTGGTCAGTGTTTTTCATTTTAGCCATAGTAGGAGGCATTGAGGGGCTACGAAATGACTCCAGCCCAAGTGAAGGGCTAGCCCCTAATGCTGAAGTTATAGCCTTGGAACAATATGGGGTGGTGCTGAAACCAGGGAAGTTAATGTCCACCGCAGATATTACCCACGTCCGACAAGGTTTTCTGATCACTATTCCCCAAAGGCGCTCCTTCATCAAGGCTACCTTTGGCCAGGTCTGTCATCGGTACCTAAAAGGAGGAGACACTCTTGACCGAGCCTGTTACCATGGCAGGTCGCTGGTGAATTGGATGGATCAGACATCGCAGGCGCTCAAAGGTCGGTATAGGGAAATTCTCAATGAAACCTTAAGCTCGCTAATTAAAAACAACCAACAGCGACCTCAAAATCAAGGGTCAGAATCAGATTCAGGCGGAAGGGTCAAAAGAATGAAGAAACTCCCCATCATGCTGGACGACCCAGGATGGCCGACATTTCCTATTCCAACCTCATGGAATAAGGGGCTTTCAGCTGATGTCAAGTATAACAGGGAACTAATTAAAGTGTTACAAGAGTCCTCCGACCAGATGATCGAAGACCTGGCACTGATGAACGAGAAACACGACGAGGCCGTAGAAAGGGTTAACCACGTCGTGATAGGTCTACTGGATAATCTAAGGTCACTAAATAAGGCGCATAATACCACTCGCCGAAGAATGAAACTCGTCCAACATAAGGTGGACTGGATGGAACTGTACCTGAACATGATACCTGTAGCTCTGGAAGACAAACTAGGAGAAATGGTGTATCTCCAATTGGTAGTCGAGCAAACGCGCGTGTTCAGGAAAGGTGTGCAACACCTGACACGGGGCCAACTGACCATGGATTTGGTACCACGCCAATATATGGTTGGAGCGGTCCTGGAAGTCAACAGGTATCTGAAGGGAATCCATCCCAGGTTCCATGTGGCGTTTACAGACCCCTCCTTCTATTATGAGAACAGTCAACCCTCATTTAAATTTGATGAAACCACCCAAGAATTGATCGTGTATGTAAGGGTACCGGTTGTGGCCGACGAACATTTGTTTAGAGTCTACGAGGTCCTGACCTTCCCTGTACCAGTACCAGTTAGAGGACGACAAAAGAAGGACGCTCTCCAAATTGTTAATCTACCTAAAAGTGTGGCTATGTCCATGACCCGCCAGTACTACGTACCACTGGCTAGCGGCAGCTGGTCAGGCTGTTATGGGCAGACCATCACGCTTTGTAAGGACCTGCCCTACATGAAAAAAATCACGGATAACACCTGCACTGCCGCCTTGTTGAGACGCGATGACACGGCCATACAAGAAAAATGTGAACTGGACTATCTTTTGGAAGCAGACTTTGGAGAGATGGCAGTGTATCTGGACGACGGAGACATGCTTGTGGTCAGCGCTGACACCCGGGGCCAGATGATTTGCAGAAATCAACCCGCGGTGGAGGTGAACATAGAAAACTATGCGCGAGTTCAGGTGGAATGCGACTGTGCATTCCAAACACAGGGATCATGGATACCGTATAGTTTACGGAACTGTGACCGACACACCAGGATCACCACGGTCGTGTATCCACATAACGACCTGTTGGAAGCGGCGAGTCGTGTGAAAGGATGGAACACTAATTTCACGAGGCCCGAGAATGAACCCACTATGTTAGAATCAGATCCTATCCCTGAAACGATTAGGAAAGAGCTACTGGAAATCGAGGAAAGCCTAAAGGTCAGAATACCTGTACCCTCTCTGGCCAAGCGGATCCAAAAACACCGGAAAGACTTGGCTAAAGGCATCAAGAAAGCGACTGACCGCTACGAAGTAGACAAACACGCCCCATGGTTTTCTATAGGTAACTTTGGGGGCGGCTTCGGCCTCCTCACAATCTTCTGCATAGTGGTAGCAGTAACCATTATTGGGTGTATTCTCTGGAAATGCTGGCGAAGACACCAGGGCAAAGCTGCCCTAGCCGGACTGACTATGACTCTACCACGGGCCATGGCCTTGGAGACGGCGGACCCGGAGGAGCTGCTACGCCGTGAAAAGGAACTGAGTGGATGCCCGGACACGACCGCCAACCCCACTGCGGTGGCCGTACTTGCTATATTATTGGCGGTACTGGTCATCGCCATAGTGGCCCTCGTATGGCGAAAGTGGAGGTACATCAGGCGGAAAACTGTAGATGGACTGTATGTACAGTTTGCCAACCCACATATGATAGAGACGATCTTTCTGGGAGAACTGGCCATGCCTTCTGACCACACCTACACGGAAGGTTATGTGCTCATTAAGGATCTACTGGTGACCCAACTGTGTCTGAAGTACACCCTGACAGTTACCTGGGGGGCGCAGCTGATGGGAGCGGCGACTAGACCTGGACAACATCCATCTAAGGTGCCACTACCCGATACCCTGAGAGTGTCTAAAAAACTAGCCCGCCTAATGATGAGTAATTTAAAGTATAATACCAGGGCCAGACTCCTGAGATACTCCTCGGGGCTAGCCACTCCTGTACCCATGGGAGTACCTCGCCTCATCGACGCAGGCTGGTCCGATGTCGGAGCGGACTGGCCTCAACCAGTGATGGGACATGGAACAATGCCTAACGCCCCTCCTAGATCAACCACGCCCACCTCTACAGCGACCGGACCGGGGCCTGCCCGAAAGACAGTAAGACCAGGGACATCCGGAAAGGATCCAGGAACGGTTTATGAAGTTATCATATGACAATGTAACGAGTGTTAAGACCTGACCTAGTGCTGTACAGGGAAAAATGGTGAATTAATAACTCAATAATACGAGTACTAAAACTGAAATGTAACAGGGAATTTGCTGGGCTCTGCCTGTTTGGGTAGGTAAGGTTCTGTTGACTAACCTGATCAATGATGATTCACCAACCAGGGAAACCTGGGTCGGGTAGGCTGGTCCAACCGTCTCCCTATGGACCCATGGGTTATCTAAATTTCTCTCAAGTTGAGTGTCCCATGCCCGGTAGCCTAGCTCAACACTCTTATTGTCATTGATTCGGCAACTCTTTTAAAGTAGGGAGCCATTCGGAACCGATCCTAGTGTTGCAAAATTCTAGCGTTTAAAAGAAACACAAAATTCTATACAATACCTATGTGCGCTCAACGGGACCAACGCTTCCAACGAGCGAAGTGAACTTCCCCAAGCAAGTACCATCTACACCTGACCCCTGTGCTGTTGTTACTGCTAGGATCGGGCTGCAGTACAGGAGTCACTTGGGGAACGCCACTGTCTATTCTTTAGCATGCTTACATATATAATCTTCCCAAAGATGAGGGGGCTGCACAAGCAGCAGGAGCCTGCCCACATGCCTGGTGTCAGTGGTGCCTGACAGGAGGCAGGACGTTGGGGTTACGCGTCACTGATGCTGCGAAGGGCACTGGGGTGGACGCCCGACCATGGCAGTCATTATGCCCCGGGGTGGGTTGGCTCCTGACAGCGGTCCCTTCATCACAAAAAAATCGACGAATAGAAAGTAAATTACCCAAAAAACTAATATATAAAGCAGCCCAATATTTATTTAACTAAGAGCCCTTCCTCAGGGAATTCTGGGAGAGTTGTAGTAAGAGCATAAGAACACAGAATATTTAGTACCATTCAAAGGGGGAACGCTCCGTGACAGCGCACGAGAGTACCTTATACGCGGCTCGTTTACTTCTGGTACAGGCACGCTACAACGGGCGAGGATGTGTACAACTCCTGCCAAGGCGTGCTACATTCAGAAAGTATAACGGAGGTCACAAGGGAAAAGAAGTTACGGGAAAAATGCGGTGAACTGGTGACATTCACAGGGTGCTAACTCCCTTCTTCATAAAGGCAACCTTCACCTGTGAAAAGTGCCTTCTCCCTGTGGGGGGGAAGTTGTAGCTAAAACCCACAGGATGATGAGACGAGGCGCTGTACAAAATGTGTAGTCTCATCATCTTGGCTATGTGTAATGATCACCGAGTCACAACATATCCTAGTCGTTGGGTCCTTTGATTTTACTGTAAATCAGGATCCAGCGAAATGCGAAGAATGACAAACAACTGCCCAAAGGTACAAGACTAAGTTATTTAGGCCATGTTTAGACCAGTTTAACCGGGACAGGGGCAAAACGACAAGAAGTCAAGTTTCGACCCGGGTAAATTAGAAATAATCAAAATTAATAAAGAAGACGTGCGGCTTCAGAGCTGACCGCCGTCGAGAGAAAAAAAAAAAAAAAATGAAGACAAATGAAATACTAGTCTTGACCGCCGTCGTGGCGCTAAAAGTAACCGGGTCTCCGCTCAACAGTTGAGCTGAGGAGGGGGGACACGGACTACTAATTCCCTAACGAACGGCTGCAAAAACTTAGTTGAAAAACCCTTAGCTAATAGTCTACCCATTCTATTAGGAAAGAATCAAATTACTAAAGCTGTCTATAACACTAATATATATTCCTGCCCCGCGTGCGCATAGTTAGGATAGGCTGGGGGCGGAGTCTTTTCAGGAGTAGTCTTGACTCTCCACAAGAAAAACGGGCATAGACCTGAACAAAAGACGGGTTTAACCTTGTACTGTACTTCGGTAAAGGCCCGACTTACTAGGTGCTGTCTGGAAGTGAGTGATCTGAAGAGATGCATTTACACATCTCTATAATTTAAAGGGGGGGGTAGGCTGCATATTAAAAAAAAAAAAAAATAATAATATGCAGTCTGCTCCCGATTATAACAATGGGAAACTCGGTGCTGCCCATTCTGGTTCTACGGATGGGGGGTACCGACAACCCACGTGTAACTAATGAGGACCGGTGGTCAGATCAGAAATGGACCTGAATCTGAGACCCGATCCTCTGGTGATAACTAACAAGTAACGAATAATCTCAACCTCCTTTGTACAGTTAATATTTAATGTCTTTCATGACACTTATACTTTTACGGAATGAAAACTACCCCACAATTTTCCATGTCTGTTTTCCCCATGTAGTGTGTTGTACAAAATAAGACGGTGAATTATTACTGTTAAAATATGTATAATATCTATTTATGGAACTGTTTGGTGTTAGGGGCGCACCTGCCTGTTGCGATAGGAGGGCGCCAACTACCCAGTATAACAGTGGAACTCGGTATTCAAACCCAGATTGAATATAGGGGTTGGACGCCGAGCTACCACCCGTAACTAACAAAAGGAGGGAAGGGGTTTTATCTTAATATTAACCATTGAAGTGTGTTGGTAAATTATTCTAACACAATGGACATAAAAATGAGGTAGTCAGAATGACAATGGGATATACCGTTCAGGTATTGGCTCTTAGAAAACCAAAGTAGTCTCTTAATTAAACCACAATAGACCCAGCTCCTATCATCATTCTTATCTCCCCATCTGGACGACACTGCACAATAATACTAACTATCAAACTTATTCTAACACCATGGCACTGACAAAGTCTTCTGGGACGCATCAGTCCATTGTGTGAAACTAGATCCTAACTGGAGTCTGTAGCCTTTGCTACAGACCCAGAACTTACCACGGGGTCCTCACAGGAGACTAAATAACTTCACCTGGAGGGATCCCCATGAAGCGCTCACACCTTGTGGCGTCGCCTTCAAGGTTTCCATTGCCTTATAAAGGTAACAACTCATCAAAGAATTCTGCCACAGCCAATCTAAAGCTGCGCAGTCTGGACCAAAGTACTTGGTCACCTGCAGTTACTCAAACTTACCAGGGTGAAACCCCATGAAGCGCCTACACCTTATGGCGCCGCCATGTGAATTGTTTCCAATGTAGACATGTACACTACTGTCTTGTACGGGGAACGTCAAAACAAAGAATTCTGTTACGGCAAATCTAGTGCTGTACAGTCCAGACCGGAATCCTTGGTCATCCACACAACCCCATTGGTGCAGTGTCAGTCAACTAGTAGTTAATAGTCATAAAATAACACTATAAAGCCAACGCGGCACAATCTACCCACACATTGAGAGCCTGCTTGAATCGGCCATGTCAACAAACCACTAGTCAGAAAAACCCCTATTATCGCCCAACCACACGCAAGGTAAAATGCTTGATCGTGTTCGCCTAAATAATTCCTCCCACTAAAATCATATAGCCTGACGTCTCTCAGTGCCCAACACTACCACCTTATGCCATTCATATTAGATAATAAGTTTAGTACACAAGGTCCTAGTTTTCGGCCCGCGTCCACCATCTTGGATCCAAAAGTAAACACCAGGTGGCCGCCCACACTACCCGTTACAAAAATCACCAGCGAAATACAATCTCTAGTTCCGGGAGTGACATCAGCTTCCGGAATACAACTACGTGAAGGCGAGCCGAAAAACCACTAAGAATAATCCTGACCAACAATCTCCTTAAATCTATGGTTAGTAGCCTATCTAACGTGCCAAGAACAGTTAAGAAAGAAGGCTGAACCTACCCGGTCTCGGAGTGGTCGGGGTGTTGGACCATCTCGACGAAGAGGACGAAGGCCCGGCAACGGGCGAAGAAACAGCAAGCCCCCGTGTGAACAGTCTGTTGGTCCTTGATCCTGATTCCCGTGAGAACAAACTGGCCGAGGCCTCCTGGTTAAATAGTGTCCTAAGTACTAGTCGGGAATTTAAGCTAAAGAATCACTGGGTAAAAAATTACTTGAAGAATTATTATGTACAAAAAAAGAGTGCCGACGGTCTACTGTCGGATTACTGGCAGCCGGGCCATGACATGGCCCAAGGCCCTAGCCCATCGACGGGACACCTGGGCGGACGGCATGTAGCCGTCCACGAGACCTCGAAAATCGTTGACTGTCATAGAGCCGTCAACGACGGGACGAATGATGTGGAGGGCCTGCCCGGTGGCAACGGTGGGCACCTGATACCAGTCATTTGCCCTCCGTACTTCTCTGCTAACCTTCGGGACCAGTTTGTTTACCCACTTCTGTAGGCTCCCGTCACTGTCCGTTGATGCCCACCTCCGGGCGTCAAACCCTGAGGGAGTTGCCAGCATGAAAGTGGTCGGGAGGGGGTGCGCCTGGATGTTCAGGAACGACCGATTAAATAATTCGGCGTAAAACTTTGTGGCCGTCTCAGCGCCTATGTAGAGGGGAAGGAAAAGGTTGAGTTCCCTGTCCCATGTCAGGACGTCTAATAAATTCACAATCACAATCAGGGCGTCCTCTGGATGGAGTAGATGATGGGCGAACGCATAACCGGCAAGTTCCGCAGTTGTCGCCTCGGTACTTGGGAAAACAATAAAGGTGTTATCGGAGCCCCTGGTGATGAGATCCGGGTAATCCTGAATGTTCGCCTCCCGATCTGAGGTGAAGATCGCCACACGAACCATGCTGGGGATGTAGATTATAAACGGTAAAGTTGAAAAGTCAAGAAAAAACACGTCCGATTGACACAAAAGACCGTCGGCACTGATTAAAATGACGTCAAAACGAGGCTAATTTGGGAAACCCCTTTTTGATCCAAAAGATCCAAATTTTGATATCGGCTAACATGATCAAATCATCATTTAATTTTTCTAAAACTTCGTGCTAGATTAAGGCTTAGGTCCCCAACTAACATAATCAGGCGATAAAATTAATTTATCTCGGCCCAAAATGTCAGGTCGGGCCTGCAAACTCGCCAAATTTGTTCGAAGCAGAAATTTGCCATCCGGGCGCTTCACGCCTGGAGGAATCAAATCGAGGTCAAACCCTGGAGGGGAACTCCAGTCAAGCGTCCCGCTAAGTACACGTGTACTAAGCATGACTGGTGGGCGCGCGACGTGGATGGTAATATTTTCTGGATCAAACTGCTTAATGTTGCCAGGTCATATGCATGGACCTTGTAATCATTGTAAATAATGTTGTGTTAGTTAAGAATGGTTCGAAATTCATCGGATTTTGTCCTCCGTAGCTCGGTCATTCAAAATGTCCGAATTCTCTGTATTGACTTTTATTGTGTTAACTCGTTCTGAAATTGGATTTGTTGTGTATTTGTTACTCTTAGAAGGTTAAGACAACTTTACACTGTATATATGTTGAGTTTTGTTGACTTGTGTTCCAAATCGTATAAATCAAAAACTGTACATGTATGTACTAAGTCAAAACTTACCTGTTTCATCTGTGCTTCCCGAACTGTAAAAGTAACGGACCTGACACTCAGAACAATGAGTATTGCCCCAGTAGGCAGAACTATCTCCTTTACCTTGAGGATCATTTCACAATCCTCTGGACTTTCTTTGTACTAAATGTACAACAATCACCTTCATTTCAAGGATTATTTCACGACCCTTTGAACTTACCTTGTCACCTTATGCACGGGTGCCGCAGTTCTTAAGCCTCGATACGGGCTGATAATGCTATGAACTTACCTTGAAACTTTATGAATGGTTTCACTGATCTTGAGTCTCAACATGGGACTACTGGTAAAATGTACTTATGTACTAAGCAAAACCGATCATATGAATGTATCTTTGTTTATACCTCTGAATAAGCAAAAATGAGCTTCTGATTATATTGACACTGTGTTGAATGTACCACGAGAGTCAAAGCCACCCCACATTGGTTTCTCTATATTGAAAATAATAATAACAAATATCGCATTTGATTGAAAATCTTCATTTGGTTTGAGCTATGTCGTCCACCTCCTTAAACTCAAACACCTGACCGCCGTCGAATGTACTAATAGCTTAGCACTTTTAATATATCATCATGTTGTATAATCTAACAAGGATTAGGCTTAGCAAGTCTACGTCTAGTCTACTTCTAGAAAGAAATATCATACGCTCCCAGCGCCACCTGTTAACCAGTATAAAAGGCGTTGCAAAGTGAGGAGCAAGCAGTTTAAGTGAGAATGTCAGCTGAGTAAGTTTAGCAAAGGAGCTACTTGGAGTTAGTACATCGGCTCCCGCGCAGCAGACTGGAGTTTACCTATACCAACTACCTCGGACATAGGATTGTGATAGAGCTAAGCACTAGAGCGGTCTAGAATGTGTTGGAACAACTTGTATTCTAAATGTGGCTGATTGCTGATAGGAGATGGGAGGTGGACTGATGGAGACTTATACATAGTGGCTTTGACTCGGGATGAGATGTTTATTGAATAAAAACCCTTTCATATTAAGAGCTCCCTCATCGTTCATTTCTTTTGAACTATTGGGAAGTGAATGAGCTAACTTTAAACGCAGTCTGATTGACTCAGATATTCTGGACAAACGACTCATGGATACTTAGTTATATACTCATCACGCAGTATTAAAACAAACATTAACAATAGTTCAGATGGGAGTGTTTTTTCTGATGAAAACACACTCTTATATAGCCACAATCTGGCTTCTGATTGGCTAAACAACATCACGTGGTCAAGGAGGAAAGAGAATAGGAGAGTCCAGCGCACCAAAACATGTAACAGGCGACCAGGATGCCTCCTGCCGTCCATCAGGCAGTCGGCGAGTTGTACCATTGCGAAGTAAAGGGGCCCGACCAAAAACGGCGGATTTCGTGCAATTTGTGTTAATTTCAGTAAACTAAAGGATATATTTGTAATATTCATACTTTTTCTATCTGACACATTGAAAATCGTATTGTTCTATTCACAAAATTACCTAAATCCACAGTGTTTATGTTCGAATCGATGGCTGGTTGTAGCCCTATATAGCTGGGACTGGGGGAACCAGCTCCATACTCTTATCAAGTCACGTGGTTCCTCTGTAACTTGGTTGCGGCGATGTTACATTTTAGTTAATGTTAGGGTACCAGCCTGTTGAAATGGATCAGATAGTCAGAAACACATTTTCTACATAAGCTAGTCGGGGTTACAGTAGATTACCATAATGGCGACTGCTCGCTGGACCATCTTAATGCTTAGCTAATTATACATCTTTAGGTCAGTTCGATTGGGTGCGCCGGTGCACGCCGCTATCCCACAATGCATTGCAATTTGGTACATAAGGTAATTATTATGGGATGGCGGCGTGCGCCGGCGCAGGTCAAAGAAACTCACGGAGAGACTTGGTCACTTTGACCCCTTGCCCGGGTCACTTCCGGTCATTAAAATCTCATGCACTACAGACTTCATGCTTCGTGACTCTCATTCATTTTGTGTAACTCGTACATGCATTTTCGTGTAATTCATACAACTTGTGATACACATTCTCATGTAATTTGTGATACACATTCTCATGTAATTTGTGATACACATTAACATTTGACTTTGCCTATAATTCTACTTGGCTTTTACTCTTTAAAATTAGGTCACACGAACTCGTGCCAAGATATTGAATTGATTACTATAATGCATCACATAACCAATAACCAACTAACCTCCCCCCCCACCCCCCTCCCTCCCTCCTCCCCACTGTATACTTCAAAATGTGTATTACCAAAAAGGTCACTTACCTGAAGGTCAACCTTCTGCCCCCTAATTTTATCAATTCTGTATCTTTGTCTGATAAACAATAACAAAAGCAGTGGGAACAAACCTAGTGATACATATAACTTATTAAAATCAGTATTCTTGGTGTTTGTATTTAAAAAAACGTGATAGTTTTAGATTGCTCCAGTAATGCTGTTGTTGTTGAGGGTGCGCACCATAATTTCAAGAGTCTTAAGTAGAGTTCTATAGTGTGTGATGTTTTTGTGCATATCATTACCTGCAGCTGTTAGTATCATGCTATTTTAGTTGATTTGAGATCTTAGATAACTCTGTATACTGAAATAATACAGATAGGGAACAATATAAATGTTAAAATAGTGAATGTCAAAAACAAATTATCACAGAGTCTATGGTCTCATAATAAGTCCATCCCACATTGGGTATATCGCAAGGTTGGACAGGGATCAGACAAAATTACAGTATAAGCAATCCTTGTCTCATACAGCTTGAGTAACTAAAATTAGGGACCATTATATTTTTCTATATCCCCAAGTGTTGCTAAAATAATACGATTTCTTAGATTTCATCAATTGACAAATTTGCAGGTGTGCAGGTTTGCCAGCCAATGAAAATGCTGTATTTCAGGGAAAATTAGGGTTGGACATTATAGGCTGGGCTGACAGACTTTAACATTGGTTCATATGGGGAAAAAACAAACATATAAAGCTGCAATTTACCAATGTTGGGAGCAAGTTATGTAACCGTCTTTATGGAATAACCACAGAAGCAATTTTGAAAATATTACTGGGTAAACCTTAATGTTGTTGTAAACTGGGATTGATTTTATCATAGGCTCCTGACAATTTACATGAAATTCTAACATGAAAATAACTATTTCTGGAGGAACAAGCACATCAATGTATAAACCACCTGCATGAATCTTATAGAATGTCTTCTCTTTTTCTTGTTATGTTCCTAATTCCCTGCAATATTTCCAGATTGAACACTGGTATCCCCAATAGAGCTCTCTCCAGTCCTTGCATTGTAGTCTTCAGTTTCCACAAAAGTTACGGCATACATCTTAGGGACAAACAAACAAACAATGGTAAGTGTACCATTGATAATGAGACAGGCAGCTAGTAAAACCACCCGATACACTGCATAAAATGTGGTAAAATATGTTGGTAGGAAAACTAACCACAGAAACATGGTTGTTGAAACAGAGACAAATATGTACCATGACTCATTAAAATTTTCAGGGAGTTTTCTTGTTAGAAACCCAAAAAGCATACAAGCAAGTAAGATGATTAAGTTCACTGCCACTGAGGGTAAGAGACCACTTATTGGCAAGTCGCAGAAGGTCTCTACATGCTTCACTGAACGGACCGGCATGTTTTTGTTGACTACAGGTGGCGCAATAATAGCAGATGCAATTGCAGCTATAATCTGCAAAAAGAAAAATGAGTATTACTATGAGGTTGGATATTGAATTCAAGTATTCATGGACCTGCATTTTCTGTTATAACCAACATTATATCTAAGATAAGTTTAGTCAGCAAAGGTCAGGTTGAACTATATGCGGTTAATTATCCATTAATGTTAAGGTTACTTTTAAGAGGTTGTTTTGCCTTTGGATAATAGCTAACTCCTATCGCAGTCTCCTCCTCTATCAACTGCTGTCGTCCAATACATAATGATAGTTCCGGTATTATGTAAGACATAACACTCGCGTGAAAGGATGTTCTTTATTAATTCCTGTGTTATTGCATTTCCATGACAAGATCTCAATTGACAATGAACAGCTCCAAGGACAGAATCCACTCAATCACACTCAGCCAACACTCCCGCCATCTAAGCAGTCTATTAGCTTCAATTCCAACTCCAGGATTAAGCTTCTAGAACACAACCTTTCCAGGATGATTAACTCACAACAACGTTCAGCTTTACTCTGATTAAGTGCCGGCTACAACAGCCCTTATGTATGATGATACAATACACATCATTACCTAGACTCTACGCTAACACTACGCTAAGCTACTTAGCATGGACTGACCACCCACGTCAGTACAAGGTAATAAACATGCCATTGCAATCAATAATTTCAATTTTCACCATTTGTGAAAAGAGCTATTGCATAATGAAGAAAATCATCCTTTGCCATTGACTACGATGGGAAGAAAATCACATTTTTTCCCATGGTGAAAAATGATAAAAAATATACTTATCAAACTCAGTATTTATTTACTGTAGGTAGCAAAGTAAAATTGACATAAATTATTTCAATATTTACCATTTCGTAGAAAAGTTACAATGTGAAGTGTTAAAAAATATAGGTGAGCAGCTACTTTAGAGTATGTGAATTTGATCTGATATCATTGGAATTAAAAAGAAAATTGTTAATTAAGTTTGTCTGATTCATTTCATTTGGATATACAAGCTCCCAAAATGCCCATAATTATGATCAGTGGTTAGAGCCCAGCAGGTGACATCTAAGTGAACAACATCTAGTATCTTTAAGTAGAATAATTATCTGCCAAGAAATTGAATAGCATGACATAATTTTCTGAATTAAATTAATAAAACAGTCCTTTCGAGAGCATTATTTGTTCTCTTAATTTATATCACAGTCAAGATGAAAGTTAATGTTATTACCTACCTGCAGTGTAACCAATATGAGAGTAAACCACATTTGGGCTCTGTTACTGATGAACACTGGCCTAGCGTTGCTTTTTTTTCCCGCCTGAAATATACGATGGACTCTGTTGGTTTTAACTAATAGAGGGGAGTAGATGATTGAGACGGAGACACCAAATCCTATGCGGCTCAAAGCACATGTCAGATCTCCAGGTGGAGAGATGATTGTCAATGCACTAAGAAAAGCCAGTAGGCATCCAGTAAGGATGAATAGGCTGAGACCGCGACTGGAGGCTTTTACAAGTTGGTTTGACCAATATTTGAAAATCCAGAAACAGCTAAACAAACATAGTAAAATTCCCATGAGCATCGTAACTAGGAGAATGATGATGGGAATGTCACTCCACGTTAGGTAATCTTCTGGAATTGACTCACATTCCCTTTGTGTCAGGGCATCTGGCCAAAAGAATTCTGGGCATAGTGTACAACCGGATGCATTTGTGGTCAAGATTTCATTCTCTCTGCAAAGGTGACACTCCCAGCAACAAATCAGTTCCAACCTCACAGCATATTCTTTTTCTTTGCATGGCTTACTACATACTGATTCCGGGATACCATTATTTATTCCACTTTGTTTGAAAATACCCCAGTTGATATCATCATAGTAGATGTCAAATGTTTCTGTTAACTGGTCCCAGTAAGCAATTGGCTTGAATGTTATCTCTGCATCATGGAAGAACTGTGCTAGCACATATTTACCAGGCACGTCTCCTTCCTCATTAAAAGCAATGGGCCCTGCCATCCCTTCATATGTTACATTTTTAAGATATCTGAGATAGGTTGGTCCTTGAATGCAACTGCTCAAAAGGGCTTTGTTTTTGAAGGCATTGGGGCAAACTGACGAAATCAGACTTTGGAGGCCATAGGCATGTCCATAGACTGCATCAATGAATAAGGAAGGGTTACTACTTATAGGAAAAGAATTGTTCTTTTTCTTATGAATCATATAACATGAGCTATCTTGCCCATCTTTTTCAGGGACCCAGGTACAATTAAACGTCTCCTTCCAATAGCGTTTCATCCAAAAACTACCATCTTCTACAGGTTGCAATGAGTTGTAGTAGGAATCAAATGCTGGAACTGGTTTGGTGTAAAAACCAACAACGAAAGCTCCATCGGCACCAGGGCCATTATTTCTTCCATACATATAATCTCCAGATATCCATAAAAAGACACCTTTAAACCTATCATGTGCTACTTTTTTAAAGAGCATGCCTTGGTGCTTTTCATTCAAAAATATGATAACTGCCCTTGCTTTTCTGTATCCCAGTAGTATATCTAATATATCAATCATTCCTGCCTCAGTGATTAGTGTTGGTACCATTTGAAATACTTGAATGCAGATTCCATTTTCCTTGGCTGTATTTGCTGTTCTTTTCCCAGCATTTTCTCCATAGCTTCCCTCAGAGTAAAGTATTGAGGCATAGGTCCAGTTCATTATCCCTAGGAAGTCAATAATGGCTCCTACCTGATATCTGTCAGGTGGGACCACCCTCAAAGCATACTCAAATCTGGATTTATCGCTCAATTCATCACTGGTTGCAAGACATCCTATGATTGGAATATGAAATACACCCAGCAAACTGGCAGCTAGAACAGCCTCTCTACTGGATGTAGGACCTATTGCTCCTACAACATGGAATTTTCTCTGTGAATCTTGATTCTGACCATCACATTGTGGCTTCTGTCCTCCACCTGTTTGAGCACTGCAGGAATCTGGAATAATGTACAGAGTTTGGGCCAGGGCTGCAAGATCTTTCACACAAGTGTTCAGTACAACAAAGCCAATTGTAATGTTGGGAAGAAGGTCTTGTTTCACATTTATTTGTTTGACAGCCCACACTGCAGCCTCTGTACCACTAAGGTAAAATTCATTAATTTCATCAGTACACAGACCCTGGCCCGTGTTGCCAGGCATTGTGATAGTGCTTAGTATGGCCAAGTTGATATCTCCTTCTTGCCCATAGCATGTTGTGGGAAAGTTGGGTATCAGTGGTTCAGATGCTGTCAGATGTTGTGCAAGTTGGATTAAAAATGGTATGGTTAATGACATTACTTTCAGGGAAGCCATTCTGGTCCAATTGCTTACTGAAAAAACCTGCAAAATATAATAATGAGAATAAACTATTACTCTCCAGAGGTATATTTAGGCATTGTACGATGGGTGAAATATACAATTAGAACATAATCAAGTTACAACACTTGGTAAGAGAAATGCTTGGTATTCATAGATCCAGGTATGTAACCAGAGTTAGTATACCCGTGATATATTCTTCTGACTGTCCTTCTAGAATACTAGATGATAGCTAGGATGAACAAAAACATCTCTTTTAAAAATGGGTTAAGCTGTCATATACAATTTTAAAGGGAGGGGCCAGTGACAAAAAATTAGTATACTGTCGTGATCCTTACCATCCAGGGAATAGCCATACCAAATTTTATACTTTTATCTCTAATAGTTTTTATTTTATGCACATTTTTGCTAATCAAACTTTGTTTATCTGCCTGCATCTGACAATGCCTGCACACAGCATTTATCTGTTTGTGACGTCACAAGCAGAACAGTTGGAAAATTATAAAACTGACAAAAAATGCAATACAAAATTTATTACATATTCTTTTTAAGTCTAAAAGAGATTAAAATCACAAAATTAATTGATTTATTAAAGAAAATTTGAAAAAAAGAAGCTTTTATGGAATTTAGAAATTTGAAATTTAAATATAACTGTCATTTTGAGTGACGCCATATACAGACATCCTTTGTCAGGTGTGCAGGGGATTCAATCTGTCATCTGATATATAGACTAGGGTTTCTATGCAAGATATAAATTTATAGTTATAGAATTGTTTTGTTCTCATATTTAACCATTATGTCTACAGTATAAGATGGTAATTTTACAAAATTAAAATTTCACTGGCCCCTCTCTTTAAAAATAATTATTGGTTTAGAACAATCTCTATGATCGTTAGTGTACACATATGCTCTACTTATGGCTTATTCTCACTCTGGAATAATGATATAACTCACAACAAGTAATGTCATATTCATAAGAATCATGCAATCAGAAAATTATATGAATGTGTAGCAAATCTAAGAAATAAGCACATTCAAGTATTGCATTGGTCTTCAATACTAAAAGTTTTATATACTTTTGCATCTTTGCATTATATCTGGGAAATACTTTTGCTTAAAATTCCTTGTGTTCAGAGAACAATGTTATTGATATGTTTTATAAATTCGATTACTTTGTGTGTCTAATTGGCGTGTACCCCCATTGGCCCAAAACCCCATGTCCACAGGTTTTTTTTCTTTTAGTATCATCAGTTTATAGACAAATACCATATTGAATCCTTTTATTCCCCCAATTCCTTGTGGTGTGAGACTTTCCAAAGTATCATAATCTAAAGATTTGTCTTTTTTCCACTTTCCTTTAAAGGAAATCTAGCATACAATGACTTTACTCATACATATCAGTATTCGTTCATGTTTACTGTATAAAATAGGTGGACTTAATTTTGTGTGATCTAATTGATTGCCTGAGAGAGCTTGAAAGTAAAATGTATAATAACCCCAAACCTCTAGGCGGACTGAGAGCAGGGTATGACATAGCTCGGGTACTGCTTGATAAGTGGTTCAGTGTAGGGTGATGGGCTGGGTGTCTGGAGTGGCCAGTCCTCTGACCTCCTGAACTGCAGTAGGTTAATTATCCATTAAAGTTAAGGTCTCATTTAAGTAGTTGGTTTGCCTTTGGATAATAGCTAGCTCCTATCGCAGTCTCTCCGCATCTGACTGCTGTCGTTCAATACATAGTAATAGTTCTGGTATTATGTGAGACATAACACTCGCGTGAAAGGATGTTCTTTATTTATTTCCTATGAATGCGTCCTACTCATGACAAGATCTCAATGACAGTGAACAGTTCCAAGGAGACCACACTCGGTCAATGCAGCCCCCATCTAAGCAGTCTATCAGCTTCTATTCCAATTCCAGGATCAAGCTTCTAGAACACAATCTTTCCAGGATGGTTAACTCACAACAACGTTCAGCTCTCTTTCTGAGTGCTGCCCTGAATGGCACTTATATATGGGGGTATGGACCCCTAAAATCGACACTGCGACACGGGCATTTCTTAAATTCGACACGGCGACACAGCCGTTTTTTAAATTCGACAGGCGACATGGCAACTTAGGGACAAATGACATTGCTCTTTTCTTAAATTCGACATGCGACATCAGCTTTAAAAAGATATTGACAGGGGACATGGACATTTCTTAAATTCGACATGGGACATGGGTATTAAGTGAGTTATAATGACATGCGACAGGGCCTTTTTTTAAATTCGACACGTGACATGGGGACCCCCCGTCTAGACCCCCATATATGTCACTAGCTAGACTCCTCCCTACTCTTTACCTTTGACAAAGAGTAATAGCTAAGGCGTGCGCTGATGTAAACACACTAACACTAAGCTTCTGAGTGTGAACTGACCACCTGCGTCAGTACACATTCCCGGATCCACATGCACCTCATCCCTCTGTACGCTGAGCACAAAATACAACAGTCAATCATTGATTAGTTTTACTCTGTTAGATTGCTATAAACTCAAATCATTTTAATGTGTCAAATATAATGTTGTTCTGAAATAGCTCCTCAATCATCAATTCCTTAAAGTTAAATAGTTCTTACTTTTCTCATAAAAAGGATACTTAGCAAGCTAAAGGTTTCCCTATGTAACTGAAGGGTATGTTATTGAAATAATTCTTGCCTGGGGGCTATAATATGCATTTCCCCCCAGTATATTCAAGGGGGTATCTGCGAGAGATGAGTTTTAGCAATCAAGGATAGACACCAGTGGTTGAGGGGTGAATGGCGTGACTCTCTTTGATCAAAATTAAAATATTTCTTTACAATAGTATTACAAGAAAACATTAAATTGGCAATAAATAACCATATCTATTGATATAAATCATATAAAGATATGTAAAACAACGACTGTAGAGTATGGACATAAATTTGAAAATCAAAATTTTCAATTTTATCTTTTGAACATTGATATCTCCCTTAATATCTAGACTAGAGCTTTGAAATTTTTAGTACATCTCCTTGACATATGAAGGGAGGGAAGCGTGTCTCGAAATTTTGATATAGGTCTTAGTTATGTATTTATGAAATGTAGAAAATGTAAATGCAAAAAAATCTTAAAATGTTTCCCCTTTTTGCCCGTTTTTGTCCATAAAATAAAATCTTTGGCCTAAATAAGAAATCTGGGACACTCTTTCCTGCATATGATACTTATGAAGGTGTGCGAGGAAGTTTATTCATGTCAGTTAAATATTAGCAGAGATGTGGATGTTCAAAAAATAAAAGTAAAAAATTCAGTTTAAAATTAATTAAATCTCGATTTCTAATTCCCTTATAACTTCCCTAGCCAATGGAAAGAGAAAAAAATATGCTCTTTTAAAATGATGTATAATATGTTAGGATCAGAGCGCTATTAAAGAATACATTGGTAATTTCTTGAATTCGCCGTTGATCACTGGTGTCTATCCTTAATGTACTTTCCAGAAGAGAGAAATAATGAAAATATAAAATGTCTCCTAATCAAACTTAGATACACTATCATTTAATTTATCTACACGCATTAATTAAGGGCTCCAGGGGCATGAAAATAGCAGAAATGTATGTACGAGAGATGTATCTATGAGGATTTATAATAATTGGTCTTATGTTGGTACCCCATAATTATATTTTTTATCAGTCATCTCTATAATAGTTTTAGAGTTCCAAATTTAAAACTAACAGACTGTTCAATTGTATTGGGTGTCAATAACGAGAATAATGCTAAATTGGTAATAAATTGGTATATACGAGAGATTAACCCATTATGTATTTACAAGATGATAGACATTGGATATCATAAAAATAACAAAATTTTGTTAACATTGCCCTTTTTCAAAAGTGTGTAACTTTGTCAACTACAATCACATTTTGACATAATATTGGTATCATTTGAAAGCTGTAGTAATGCTTATGAATCTACCATTTCTACAGGGTGCATCCTAGCCCTGTGGTAGGCCATTATGTTAGTTCATAATCATCAAGTTAAGAACCAATTCTAACAATCTTGCACATTGATTGGTGATACTGAGGCCTTGGGCCAATTTCTGTCTGAATTATAGCATGATATCTATAATTATTTTGAAAAAATATAGTTGTTAGGTCTATAATTCCCATGTACTTTTTTCATTTTTTTACCACTCCAATGCTACTCTTAACGTAGAATGTACCTGTAGCAGTACTATGATGAAAATTAAATTTTGGAGCATGGTCGCTCTATATTAGACATTTATAAAGAGCTATAGTGGCCACCTTCTTGGGAAAGAGAAGTGGGGTACTTTTTCTAAATCCAATATGAAAAGAAATAATTTGTAGTGAAACTTAACTCACCTTTTTCTTGTAAAACATACCTCATATCTCATCTTACAAGGACATATCAATTTATGGTCTAGTATGGTCACTAATCAATTATAGCTAGAATTTAGATTAATGTGACAGAATACAACTGAAAAGTGCATTAACCATGATAAGAACTTTTAATAAACCTTACCATTTCATCCAGTACAGCTGTTCCCGTCACACAGATTATCAGACAAATGCATTGTTGCTAATGTGAGCAGTGTAGCCATACCAAAGATACCTCTTTACTGCATCCACTCAAAACAAGCAGTAATAGGCCTATATAAGTGAGTAGGGTGTGCCCAAGAAAATTAGTAATGGTTGGATCAAATGACGTCAGTGCAGACATGATTACAAGAATCATATCATTCCCTGCAAGTGATCAATACACAAGTTTCCTCTGAGAAATACAAGAGGCAAACCTCTTGTGTTCTTTCAAGGGGGTTGGGTGCAATCAAGTGCATTGGAACCAGATACTTTATGATTGAGGGCTTACAGACAGATTAATTAGAGATTAGACATTGCTGATACTATTGCATATATAGATACACACCCATGCATTGGCAACATGAGACAGTCTTCAATGTATTACATTTTTAACAAACTGTAAACTCTAATTATAGGGCCCCTGCAAACTATACTTCATCGTGGTTTATAAGACAGTTGTCTTGTGACATGACACACCTCTCGAAGACACCACATTGCATAAACCAGGAATTCAAAAAATGACCATGAGATTATTTGACTTTTGTTTTGTCATCACTCACTAACCAAAATTACATGTGATCTTGTTATACTGTAAACAATACTTGCAGTAATCAGAGTGAGTTAGGTATCTTGTACAAAAAAGTTTCTTTTCCCACAAGATTTACTAAGATAAAAAGAGACTTGTTCCATCTCAAAAGAAATATAAAATTCAGTGAAAAAAGGTCAGTTAACTGCTGGTAAATCTTGCCTTACGAATTCATAAAGTTGTTGGAGCTCACATAGTATAATTCTGCTTCATACATTAGTTAAGTATCTAACATTGTATCAAGTTGCATGTTGATTTCTAAGGAAATCCATGAACTCGTACAAAATGATTTTATTCAACTCTATTATATAGGTTGAGAAGAAATAGCCAGTCCCTCATCACTCTTTTAGCTATTCTAAACTTTAATTTTTTTTCTCTCACTTTTGGTTAGAAAGGAGTAGGCATTATTCATGAGTATCCTTAATAGAAATCGCATTGTTGAGAGATCATATCTATAGAGTTAAACATTTCTTTAAGATGCCTAAATTTTCATACCTTTCTTGCATAGTAAAGCCTGTGAATCTAAGTACAGTATGAAAATAACCATGATCACAATATCCCTCAACTTCAACCCCATGACCCTGTTATATAAAGCACAATTATAATCCTCATACATAATATAATCCTAGGCACTGCAAATATGATGTATACATTTCACTTCACTGGTTGAGTTGACATTAACCCCTTAACCTGATAAGGCCATATTTGGCCACCATATGGGTGTGGCCCATGAACTAGAGGTAATTTCCAAGGTCATTTACCAGCTGTTTACCAATTGATAAAAGAATATTTTACTCATTGGCTGAAGAGATACATATTTCCAAGTTCATTAAGGAACAATCACGCCATTTTGTTTCAAACTCCACACAGTGAAAGTCATACCCATACAGGTACCAAAAATGCAAAGATAACGAGGGGTCACTTTGCAAACTTTTCCACTAAAGTAGTCTTAATATATGTTAGTTATTCAAAAATAATCATGCAAAGTAGATTTCAAAATATGATTTTAGTTACCAATTATTTTGATAAAATGATATAATGACCAGCCTTATGCTTTTAATAGATGTGTTTATGTTTTCTCAAGTGAGAGAGAAATATATATGTAATATATATTTTTAACTTGAGATTTGCAAATAAAATAACTACTTCAAAAATACAAAAATCTAAAGCTGAAAATTGCTCTAAAATTTTATATCACATGCATACAGATTGTACTGACGTGGGTGGCCAGTCCATGTTTGGGCATTAAGGCATGAGCTTTAGACGCACACGCGTAAGCCGTGTTTCACTTTGTTAATGGTGAAATGGGGGAGGAGTCATGGTGTGACGTACCACTCTAAAAAAAACGGGTTCCGCTTGTAGTCAGTCAGAGTTCACTGTAACGCTGTGTGAGTAACATCCAGGGAAGGTTGGTCCTTTAACCTGCAGTCTTGGTTCTGGGGAGAGGCATGGAAATCGTGTAAGAGCGCGGGAGCGTTGACTGAATGTGTTTGAGGGGATTCTTACCTCGGGACTGATCATGGTCAATCGAGTTCTTGTCACAAAACGACTATACACAGGATAATAAACAAACAATATCCTTTCATGCGAGTGTTCATGTCTTACATGATGTGGGAACTATAATTATCTATTGGACGACGGCAGTCGACGAGGAGGAGACTGCGTATGGAGCTAGTTATTATCAATAAACTAAGTACAACTTTATGCACCCTATAAATAACGGATAATTAACCTCTATAGTTCAATTGAT
Organism: Lepidonotus clava; assembly: GCA_936440205.1. NCBI lineage: Eukaryota > Metazoa > Annelida > Polychaeta > Phyllodocida > Polynoidae > Lepidonotus > Lepidonotus clava. Next base: position 29,819,153 of record OW387140.1, read on the forward strand.
AGAGAAATACCCGAATGGATTACCGGTGTTCGGTCGTACGGACATGAACTCTTGTTGTGTTCAGGACTACAGGTGAGTCCTTCATCTCTAGCGCCTGCAGGGCACTACGTGGAATAGATGGATGGCCGGGTGATGAACTGATGAAGTCAAGCCGCAGTTCAACAGGACCCTCACCTTCTTCTCCAGGGGGGCTACCTGGCCGGGGAAGCGAACATCAGACACGCTCGAAGGGCGAACCACTTCCTTACATCCTAGGGTCACGAGATGAGCCTATCTTCGACGGGAGACTCCGTAATCTAAACGGCGGAGAAAACGCCAAAGGATCGGACAAAAAATTGATCAGTCAAACGCCTCTACCGATAACCTCTCATGCCCTCCCAGCCAAGCTCGGGGGAAAAGGCCAACCGGAGGAAACTACACGGAACGATCCAGGGCATAGCTGCCCTTACCCTGAGGAGGAGTACAGTGCTGTAACCTATGCCATTGGCCAGGCAATTGGTCCGCAGTACGGTGCTTTTACTAGTGGACTTTCTTCACCTGATTCAGCCAAAGTGAGAAAGACACTGGAAACTCCTTTTCCGGCCGCCGCGACAGCTTCCTCAGCGGAGCGGACAGGGCTCATCTCCACTCCCACGGAGCGGGGTACTGACCTCGAACAACCGGCAACCGCTACCAGGGGAGACGTCTCAACACAGCACGGTAACCTTACTAACCCTTTTACCCCCCATACACCGTCCAAACCCATTGTCCAGGGTCCTGTACTTGCTCCTAGGAAAAGTAGGGAAGGAAGCGCAGAAGGGGATGGGGAGGGATCAAATCAAGGAAAATCACCAAGTGTATCTGCTTTATTGTCCAGGGCAAGATTAGACTTCCCTAAACCTAATACAGAAACAGTTACACCAGGTGTTAGTGAGAAGGTTTCTTCACCTGGCAGTTCTGGGAGTTCTTTTGAAAAGATAGGAAGTGGGGAATCGTCTAAAGAAAGTAGTATATACGATAATAATAAAGATCAGGAATTATTTGATTCTAATGAAGGCTCAATAGAAGATGGGCAGTCTAATGAATTAGAAGAAGGCTCAGATAATCAAGCTTCTGAGGACGAACAGGGAAACTTAGATAACGATATCGAGTCTAATCCTGGTCATATACCTGTTGTACAAGATCTGGTAAATATGGCGGACAAGGTCCCTCACTTGAGATTACTGTGGTTTCATGGGAAAGAAACAGAGAGTGTCGATAAATACTTCCAGGAGCTGAAGCGATATAAAGCTATTAATTTTATGGCTGGGACAACGACCGGCTATTAGCTATGACATTAATCGGGCTGAAAGAGCGAGCAGACAATTGGGCAAATACGCTTCCAGACGGGGAGAAAGATACTTTCGAGCACTTGAGAGACTCTATGTTCAAGATATTTGGCGATAGACGCGCCAAATGGCAGAAACACGTTGATTTCTGTCACCTAGCCCAAACCAAAGACCAGTGTGTATTAGATTTTGCAGGTCTTTTGAAACAAAGGCAAACAAAATGTGAAGTGAATGAAAATACCATATTAGCAGTCTTTTTAGATGGACTGAAGGCTAATATAGCAAAGCAAGTTGCGGTAATGAATCCCGTGTCGTTTGACGAAGCTGTATCCGCGGCTACACGAATCGAATCTCTCGACAAAAAGTCAGGTGCCAAAATCTCGGTGGCAACAGCAGAGCTGTCAAACGAGAAACCTCAGGTTACTGAGAAACAGTCCATGGACCACGTGCTGGACAAATTTAATTTAGTCCTTGCATGTATGGAGGCTAATCCATGGACACAGAAGGGTCCGGAGACGCCTCCTCCGCCTCCACCTAGTGTGCCAAGTAACCCCCCCCCAAGGGAATTGGGGAAGGGGAGGCCACAGGGGAGGGGGAGGTAAGCAGGGCAATAGGGACTCTCGCCAACAGGATGGTGGGAAAAATTATCAGAGTCAGGATCAATCAAAGAAACCCACGCATCAAGGGACTTAAAAAAAGGTGTTACCCATGCGTGATGACACAAAGTATTGCGTAGTGCATCAAATGTATGGGCACCCTAACGAATCATGTTTCTGGCTGATTAAGAGGTTACAAGAGAAACCTCCTTACACCTCTAGCGTGCCCCGCAACAAAGAGAAAGATCAGGGGGCGGGAAACTAAAGAGCTGGTCCGCCCACCCAACCGTTGAATTATTTCAGGCGGACGGGCCAGCACGACGGGAACAGGGAGATGATGCTATCTTCCTAAATCTTGAAATCGGGCATTTTCAAGTAAAATCTTTAGTGGATACAGGCGCAAGTGATTGCTTTATTTCTCAGAAATTTAGAGAAAGGTTACCAACAGAATGTATTCAGGACGCCTGGGATGTGAAAACAGGAACAATAAGTTTGGCTGATAATACTTACAAGTCCGACTTAAATTCAAAATTGCTGAATCTACTGCATACAATGAATTTAATGTGGTAGATAGTCTCTGTCATGAGATAGTAATCGGACGAAATCTGTTAACAGTCTTGAAAACTGATCTATCACTGCCGGGACCCCAGATAGAAGTATTTTCGGGGAACCCCATAAGTGCGATTGAAAAGGTGAAGATCGAGTCACACTCAGAAATGATCATACCTGTTCGACCCTGGTATAAAGTCTCCACTGCAGCCCGAGCGGTGTATTGCGCACCTGCGGTCACAGCTCCAGTTTGTGTGGAAGGCAGTCTCAACAATACTGAGGGAGAATGGTGGTTAAAGGTGATGAATCCATTGGAAACCACCCAAACTATAGATCCTAAGGATGTATTGGGATTTGTGGAAGATTGCAAAGCTCCTGAAGTAACTAGAGAACAGGTGGAAGAGTTTGTAGACTTCGCATACTTGTCTAAATCTGACACCCCACTCGCACTTTGCTAGATCACAATAGATATAGTACATGAAGCGGTCACTGGCGTAGAAACTGCCGCATGCCCTGATGATATTCAAGATAAAGAAAAAAAGAAAAGGATAGAGAGAAACTAAATGAGATCGACCTATCCAAATCCTGTCTAACCGATGACCAAAAAGAGGTATTTCGGAAAATGCTACTCAGGAATTCTATGGCAGAATTAGGAGAATGCAATATTGCACCTATGAAAATTAGAGTAGAAGAAAGCGCCGGCATTGTGGCATCACAACCGTACCGATACTCTCCACAGAAAATGGACATTATCGATGAACAGGTAAAACAGTTGATCGAAATAGGTGTCATTGAACCGAGTGAATCTGCCTGGAGAAGTCCGTTGGTTGTTGTGCAAGAGAAAGATGGGAAACCAAGGTTGTGTACGGATTTCCGAATGTTGAATATGATCACATTCAAGGATAAGTTCCCTATGCCGACCGCACGGTCCCTCTTTCTGTACATGGCGTATAAGAAACCAACCATGTGGACTGTGCTAGATCTCCTGAGTGGGTATCACCAATGCGTTATAGAAGAAGGGTCTAGAGAATATACCACCTTCGAAACACCTATGGGAGTGTACCATTATAAGAGGGTACCTTTCGGACTAGTCGGGGCACCATGGCAATTCACAAAGGTCATGGCCATTGCGTTAAGAGGCCTCGTACCACGAGTATGTTTAGCATACCTGGATGATGTTATAGTGTATGATACCAACTTTGAAGAACATGTTCAAAGTGTGGAATTAGTCTTACAAGCACTTCGCCGCGCGGGACTGAAACTGAAACCATCCAAATGTGAATGGCGCCGCGATGAAATCAATTTCTTAGGTCATGTGGTCAATGCCGAAGGAGTTAAAACTCAAGCACAAACTACTCGTAAAAGCGAAGCGTTTAATCGACCTCATAATGTCAAAACGGTTAAATCCTTGTTGGAGTTATGTATTATTACATAACCTTCGTACCGGGTTTTACTGAGATAACAGTACCGCTAAACAAATTACTCAAGAAAGACATCAGATTCGAATGGACGGAGGAATGCGAGCAAGCATTCATTAAGCTGAAGACTCTGCTCACTTCCCCACCATTACTAATTCATCCAGAAATAGGAGGACATTTCTATGTCCTCACAGATGCGTCTGATACAGGGTGCGGTGCGGCAATCTGCCACAAACTAAATGATGTCTATAGACCAATAGCGTTCTGGGGATGTGCAATGCGAGACGCTGAGCTTTATTACACGGTCACAGAAAAGGAGGCACTTGCTGTAGTTAAATCCTTAAAGAATTATGAGGATATGCTACAAGGTGCCAAAGTAACCATAGTTACTGACGAGCCTGGAGCCACCCACTTTCTGCCTGACTACTTATCCCGGGTCCATCAAGAGTTAAAAATAGACAAGGATTACGAGCCAGAAGTGGGCTGTTAGATATTCAGAGCAGAAATAGATCTAGAGGAGCTAACGCTATTCTCCATTATCAGCGAACAGTTGAGAGACACCGAGTGCAGTCCGGTCATGGCCCTACTTAGAGCGAGGCGAACTACCAGCTAACCGAGAGGACGCTAGTAGAACCATAGATAGTGCTGAAAGCATGACACTACTCACCCCAGGCGTATTGTATAAAATTAACAAGTGCCGATCCAAAAGGCAGGGGCAAATTGCAAAGTTAAAGCCACGAAAAGTGGTACCCCCACGCCTGGTTGGCAAAGTCCTTCACCTGCTACATAATGATGTGTTAGCAGGGGGACATGTAGGGGCCTCCGCGCTGAATTCCAAGATTACAGAACAGTATTACTGGAGAAATATGTACGCCGACATAATAAAATATGTCAAGGCTTGCGAAGTCTGCGCCCTACGAAGATGAGCCCCACATTTTAAGGCAATGGTAAAGGCTTGGGACAGACCCTCCAGACCTTGGGAAGTGGTTCAATGCGACTTTATCGGACCGCTCAAACGGGCAAATGATAGTTCAAGGTATATAATGACCTTTATTGACCTATTGACCGGATGGCCAGAGGCCTTCTGTACTAAAGATTCAACGGCTAAAACCGCTGCTGAGCAGTTCCTGTATGGGATAGTGTGCCGATACGGAAAGGTCGAGCGCTTACATTCCGATTGAGGGGCAACTTTTCTGTCAGACTTATTCTGTGAAATAACCAGCAGACTGGCTTGCAAGCAAACCTTCACCACAGGTAGAATGCCCACAGGCAATGCAAGAGTAGAGCGGTTGCATAAAACCCTAAAAAATAGTGTAGCCTATTATATCACTGATGATCATAAGACGTGGCCTGACCTGGTGTCTGTCGCCTTGTGGACGATACGATCCACTATCAGTACTCGCACTGGATTCAGTCCCCATACCCTATTGTATGGGCGTGATCCTATCAGTATGGGCCTACCTGATAAGGGAACAATCCCAGAGACCTTGAACGATAATGAGTTCTATCTCCAGACTCGCGACAATATCGCCCTCTTTGAACACATGGCATCTGATGTGGTTAAAGGGTATGAAAAGGACCTGAAGGACCGCATCGATGAGCATGCCAACCCACACCGGTTTCTGGAGGGAGGCCTTGTATATATGTATGATCTGCAATGTGCTGTCAATAAGGCTTCCAAGTTCTCAAACAGGTATACAGGGCCACATAGGGTAATTGAAACTAAAGGGGACCATGGAGTAAGGTTAATTTTGCTTAAAACGGGTAAAACTATGCCCCATTTTGTTAACATTTCCAAGTTAAAAAGAGCATACCCTGCATAGAGCCCCGCCCTACCAAACCCTGACCATACTAACCTACCAGCACTCTCAAAACATGAGGTCCAGGCCGACCATTCTAAGTCGAACCACACCATCATCAACAACCCGACTAAGGAGAGAATAGTCACCGTCGTCACCGACGATGGGACAGGAGAGACAGCTGCCGGACCTCACTCGGTGGATACGACAACTCCTAAAACTGAGCAGGAAGTTCGGGAACAGGAGATAACAGCACAGGTTAAAAATGGTCAGGACGGTGACATGCAAAAGTCACCAGGCCCGCCTGATGAAACTCTTGTAAAACCTAGGGAGGTGGACCACCCAAAAGGGAAAAAGAAAGGTCAACCTCGCGCGCGCAAACCAAAGGAGTCACAGAAGGGGGTGGAAGGAATAGCCCCTGGCCCTATGACCCCACGAGATAAGGCAGACACAAGGGCCACTTCCCCTAAGGCGATGTTGCTGGAAGTTCAGCGCCAGGTGGTGAGCAGCTTATGGCTGATGAGCCGCCCAAGGGAAGATACGCGTTGCGAAAGAAACCGAGACCTGATTACGCAACACTTGTGGACCCCCATTATGACTGGTAGGGTACTGCACAACAAGAAAGGTGCACCAACGCATCCATGATAAGAGCAGTGGCCCTGCCCGAGTACCAATAAGCTGGTACTGGCTGCCACTCTTGAATGATGTCATTACCATTGCAGATAATAGGAAAATGAGACTTCTGTAATTCTAAGACAGGCAATTAATGGATGATTCCGACGATTTACGTCAGAACGTTGGAATTCAACCAACCTTCGGACATCGCTCTCCCTCACCTTATAAGGACATAGCGGAGTGAGCGGGACCACAAGCGATGACGTATGAATAATTAAGGGCACTGCTACCACTTACATTTTGTTAACGTGTTGGTGGAAAGCTAATAGAAAGTTTGGTTGGAAGCTGGTCCGTGAAGACACGCAGGAGTCGTGCCTTGGCTACAAATTGGAAATTTACAATTTCTAAAACACTGAAAACATGGGACCCGACGACGCGGCAACACGGGCTCTCATGCGGTTACATAGGCTAGCACTGACTGTCGAACCATGCATAAGCCACCTTAATCATTGGATGTGTTCATGTACCGCGCGAAGTACGGCCCTGCACCAAGCCATACTCTGTGCAGACCCAAGTGTGGCAGGTGTCGCGCGACGGCCGCGGCCGCACTTGGGCCGTCGCGTAGATCTATTACCTGCCGCACTTGGGTCTGCACAGAGTGCACCCCCCGGCCCCTAGCTGAACTATCGACTACCGATTTTAAGCCTCTGTCCGGATTACAGTGAAAAATATCCCAATAAGCCCGATGATAGTTTGTTTCCGTTTTTGATATCGCTGGAAAATTAAAATTCACTTTATATCTTTTGAAATTGATATGCCGAGGAATATCCCTGTCACAGATGTATGATACTGTATATATATAAATTTCTTACCCATAATATTATTATATCATAAAATTATTACTGTTATACATTTTGCCCCGATTTTGGGGCAAATGTCCTGATTTTTGTCTGATTTTGAAAGAAATGTCCCGCCCTGGGCCATTAGAATGTTTTCAGGCCCACGAGTTTTTTTTACAGAACTATTGACCCCCGAAGCATTAGTTGTAGAGTGGTGGCGTGTATTATTGGCACCTTAAGACCATGTAATTTTTTCTGCAAATTATTTTATTTTAGAGTCATCACAGCACACACAAATCACTTTAATTAGGAATTTCTTATTTTGGGGGTATACAAATGATTTCAATGCACCTATGACTATGTATCCCAATGAAGCCAGACTTCGCGCAGATAGGTGTCAGAGCCCCCTGACACACTCTGTGCAGCCATGTACGGTCACACCTCCTGCCACACTTGGGTCTGCACAAAGCCTGGCTCTGTGCAGGGGCCACACTCTGTGCGTTACATTCACATTCAATCAACTCGTGGAAGCGAGAATGTTCAATACAGCGCCACAGGGCAATGACTTCTACTGTTCGCTATATGAAACTTTGCAGAAAGGATTAAAACCACACGCACAGTTGGACACAGCACGACGGACATTGACAAATTAATAAACTTACCAGATGGATCTTGGTGATTGGCGGAGACTTCCATCATGGTAAACTGTCTGTCAATGACACCCTACGAAGAACCGAGGACTTGTCCTATGGTACCAGTCCAGCGTGATGGAACAGTCATTGTCCCTCTAAAGGCGAAAAGGTCGATCATACGCAAGCAAAGGCCTGTGAGGGGAGTTTACATGGGGCTTTTCTATACGAAATGAAACTGCATATGATCGAACCCACCAGCGTTAGCATCACTCTTGGTCATCCTCGCTGAAAGTGTTAGCGAGGACTTCCAACACCCCACATATGTTGTTGATGGCTTGAAACTGTCGGATAATCCAGAGCATACTCCGGCGGTCCTCGTCCGACAGATCCGCGGCCGTGAGGCGCGTGGGACGCGTGGCCCTCACGGTGATCCTCTGTGGAACAGTCGATGGATTTGCCGTCGATGTCCCGGTCAATGGACTTAACAACCAGCGCTCCCGAGCAGAAACAGTCCTTCCTCCTGGAGTGGTTGGGGGACTGCCCATCGAGCTCGAGGGCGATGACCGGGGACCGGAACGTGAAGGCGTCGAATCCGCTGGACTTGAGGGCGGAACCTCGACGGGTGACATCACCGCAAAGGCGGGCGTCACGCGAGGCCCTCCTACGGAGCCTGAGGGGGAAACGGATATCCTCTCCACCGAAACAAGTCCAGGAGAAAGTGGCAAGACCGCAGTTCTATCAATCTGAACGCGGCCCCTGCTCGTCGAGAGCTGAATTGCTCGCGACCAGCCTCTACCCTCCCCTGGTGATCGGGGAGGGTACGCAGAGTCACGCATCTTCGCTTGGCCCCCGGCTCGTTTCCACCGGAGGACCTGCCTCGGGACTACGTGGATGTAGCCCTAAGGGACCTCGCAGAGTTGGAGACGGAGACCCCACCACCGACGTGGGTGAAGCCTGGAGGTCTTGGTCTGCTGTGGAAGTGGGAACTTCGGCTGAAAGGTCGGGAGGCGGCACAGCTGAGGGCCCACGAAGAGGAGGAGAGGAGGTGGACAGAGGGGAACACAGGGCCACCATACGCCCATGCCCCAGATCCTCAGAGGACGGTGCGGCGGGCCCAAGATGGACGATGGGCATCGTCGTGGCACCCAAGTCTCCCTCCGGTGACAGAGCGGGTACCACAGGTAGCAGCAAATAATGCTGCCCAGCATCAAGGGCGCACGGATCAATGTGGAGTGTAATATTGTCCCCCACGGTGACAGTGAAGTAATCGTCACCTGGCGAATCCATATTGAAACAGTGCAAAAGAACGGGCTTGTCCGAAGAACAGTCTTGCTTGTCTTTCTCTTGCGACGCCATGGCAGAGACTGACAAAGAGGCAAACCAAACATGGAATGTTTATAAGGGACCAAATCGAACAAAACATTAATCTAAATTGGTAAAAGTAGCTGGTCGAAAGAGACCAGAAACAGGAAATACTGCTTCCTAGAACTGGGAAGGAGATAGCGACGTGCACTTGTAAACGAGCAAAATGGCCGCTCTCTGGTTCAAAACTATGTGCATTCTGTGCATGGTCCGTATCGTGCTGACAGTGCAGGCACCCCCACGTGCAATCGATGCGATGACCATTAGTTTAGAGGAGTATGGGATCATACTGAAGCTGGGTAGACTCATGTCAACCGCTGACGTATCTCACGTCAGACAAGGCTTCACCATTGACATCTCCAAGCCGACAAGTCAGGCCTTTCCCACAAAGAGCATAGTAGAATATTGCCGGAAGCACCAAGCTAAGCATGACTCAAATGTGACTCGGGCTTTTGCGAGGGTCTGTGACGCCATCGAAAAGACTCAGATATGGCTGTTCAATACTGCAACAGTCCTCCGCGCAAGACAAACCCATCTTATCAGGTCTGTGCTGGAAACTTTACCTTTAGACCAGCGGGACCCGTATCAGAGAAGCAGGCGTAGTGACATTAAGGAAGCAGAGGGACACTGGCTTGGACTGGATTTTGCTTCAAAAGCAGAAGTGGATCTGAGTCGCCAACTTATTAAGGTTAATGATGAAGCAATCACTAATCTCAGTAGAAACCTGGAAGAACTTGCCAATCGCACCGAGGCTAACAACAGGTTCGTACAACAATTTATGTACGAAGCAACTGACTGGATGAAAGAATACGAGATCTACCAGTCTACTGTTAGGAACACGTTCATTGAACAACAGGTTGAGATTGGCACGGTAAAACTGTTCACGAATCTATTGCCACTACTACTGGAGGATAGATTGGGCACAGCCATCTACCTACAGGACCTAATGACACAATCCTATGCGTTTACACGCGGTTTGCAGTTACTACTTCAAGAAAAACTGGCAATGGAGCTGGTTCCACCTTCGGCATTAGAACAGGCCGTGGAACAAGTGACTGATTACCTGAAGAAGGTATCTCCAAGGTTCAATGTGGCATTCAAAGACCCTTCCTTTTATTATGATAATGCACAACCTACTTTCTCACTACAACCTGACGGCTGGAATGCCCGAAAACGGTGTCTACTGGTGTTTGTCAGAATTCCTGTTGTTTCAGAGGAACATTTATTTAGAGTCTATGAGATTCTATTGTTCCCAGTCCCGATAAACCTACCAAACAATGCAGGTAAAGACGCACTGCAGATTATTGATCTACCGAAATATGTGGCCGTTTCTCAATTGGGCAACGTGTTATGGAAACTCGGTGATCCTGTGCAAAGATATTCCCTACATGAAGAAAGTGACGGATGAGACCTGTCTCGCCGCACTTCTCTGCAAAGACAAAAGAGGAGTGACCAAACGTTGTAAGTTGGATTATTTGTTGAATCCAGACTTCGGCGAGATGGCCATCTATCTGGACAACGTTCCAGGAGATGTCTTAATCGTTAGCGCTGAAAAACAGGGAGCACTGATCTGTGGAAGCCAACCCCCAATTACTAAAACAATAGAAAACTATGCGCGGATCCATATTCCGATCTCTTTTCCGAGTAGTGGACTCCTGGAAGCCCGACTTAATGTGAAAACATGGTTAGCCAACCTAACAAAGGAACACGAGGATGGGATGTCCTACGTAGTAGCGGACGACCCTCTCTCTCCGAAAATTAGAACTGAACTCAAAGAAGCAGCAAAGGGTTTCGCAACTCGGGTTCCCCTCTCCGACCTTCTACATCGTATAAAAGTCAATGAGGAAAATAGGAAGAAAGGAATTAAAAGGGCTCATGACAACTACGAGAAAACAAGATGGTGCTGGGGCCGATTCCGAGGAGGCTTTGGTATCACCTCCATAGTGTTCATCATAGTCATCCTCGTCAGCGTAGGATGTGTAGCAAAGAAGTGTTGGGGAATGAAAGGAGGAGCCGCGGGCCTGGTGTTATCAACGCTGGTGCCAAAGGCATCAGCGTACCCGCTGGATAGACTGAGGGAAGGCACTCTGCCTCCCTGCCCCGAGGGGGAAGCGCAACCAACGTCAACCGCTGTGCTGGCTGTCCTACTAGCCATACTATTCGTGGGCGTGGTAGTGGTGGTCTGGAAAAGACGCAAAGGAATCTTACATCAAATGGTTGATGGAATCTATGTCCAATTTGCGTCTCCGGTGCACTCTGAAACAGTCTTCATTGGCGAATTAGCCATACCCTATGACCACGCATTTACCGAGGGAAATGTCCTCGTGCATGACGTTGTGGTTAATCAGTTCTGTTGGCGATGCATCCTTACCATGTACTGGGGGACCAAGCTCAAAGGTGCAGCAACGAGACCGGGAATGCACCCTGCTGACATTCCCTTGCCCGAGACGTTGTTAGTATCTAAGAAACTGGCAAGGTTAATGATGGGGACATCAAAGTCGCTCACTAGAGCAAGGCTTTTAAAATACTCATGCGGACTGGCAACGCCCATACCGGCAAACGTGCCACAGTTGGTGGATGCGGGCTGGACGGACCTTGGGGCCCCGGAAGCCCGATTAAGACCTTTGCCGGCCCCAACCGCGACTAGTGATCAGACGAGCCGTGCAGGAACCGGCGCTATCTATGAATCACTAATACCATAAAAAAGAAAAAAAACACATGATAAATAACCATGATCATTTTGCGACATTGAAGTTTGTAACATATCTAGCGTTCTTTAAATTAACACGTAAACGGAATATCGTGACAAACTCATTACGACGTGAGTATAAAGTGTACAAACTGTGGACAATCTTCTCATTGAAACAGAGACAAGAAGGACATATGTGAACTGGTTCTGTGTGCTCTGAAAACAGGAAGGAACAAAACCTCCTCTGATGAACGGTTCTTGTAATAGTTAAAGACTTTTATTTTAAAAACATTTGGAGGGTTCCTTAACAAACTTACCGTGCAACTAGCACCATGCAATAGTGCATTCGGCGACAGTTTGGAAGATAAAAACTGAACTAGAAGAAACCACAGGAATAATAACGAAAAGACAATCATGAACTGTCAAAATTGTTACATGATTATTGTTAAAATGTCTTTTGGTACACGCTTGTTCACAATGCAGGGTAAGTGCTTTTTATTGCTGAATTGGATTGATGACGCTATAATGGAAAAACTCATTAGATAACTCTTATTCTAACACCATGGCAGTGAGTCGCCGATTACAAAAACTAGGGTGACAAAGTAAGGGAAGATAAGAGCGGAGCGCTCTTGAGTAGGCCAGGTCTACACGTATCTATAGACCTCACAGGGTAAGTTTCATATTACACGACTGTGCTCGGCTTAGTGTGATATTCTAAATTCTACTTCTTATGTATGTGTCAAACACTGCAATTTTTAGGGGGAAGACCACCTTCTAGTTTGCAACTAGAGGGTAAGCGGTATATCTTCTACTGAAGTATAGGTCATGCTACCGCACCCCGTATGGTCAGTGACACCCTTTTGGGAGTCCGTCTTCTCAAAGAATTCTGTCGCATTAAATCCGCGACTAGCAGGGGATGGTACCTTTACCTTTGCTATTCATACTACTACTTGAGAAACGACTCCGTATTGTGCGAAATCGGCACAGTACTAATGAGCCATTCGTTAAGAATGCAAGCGTCATCTATCTTTTTTGTCCCCATTGTAATAGATCGCGGGAGATATGGTGTTATCTAATGGTTGCGGTATCACCAAAATAACCTCCTCATTTCGCGACGGGACAGTACGGGTTGCTCTAACACTCAGCGAAAGTAACTCCTGCAGATTACATGTGTTCACACAGACATCTTCAAAAATGACCCTGACGTGAGTAGAGTTGGAGTTGAATAATGATGTTATTAATGTGTCGAAAGTTTACCATTGGGTATTCGACCCGGGTAAAATTACAAGAAAAATAGGAATTATAGAGTTTAGTGAGTAGCCACTCAGTTCACAAAGTGCTGATCGGGTTTTGCTAACTATACATAATTCGTATATAATTATGTAATCTATAATTTCGTTTAAAAACCTGCCAAAAGGGGTACAGAGACCTCGGTTGGTTGGTTCTACTGATTATGCCTATAGGGGCAGAAGGTAGAAAAAAGATTTCGGGAGCAGGATTGCTCCGAACACAAAATAATCAATGGTTGGAAAAACATCTTTGTGAAGCTCATCGGCAGGCTGTGAACTGAGTGAGTGAACAATTAGTATGTTACGTAGTAGTGAAGTCAGCTTCCTACTACACCTAGTCAACGCAGAACAATGTGAGTCAACTTTGGTGGACGCTCTCGGAAGCTGGGGTCCGTTATGCGCCACACCACCTATAATTCTTCCTAGGGGAGGTACCTTGCCAGAAAATAGTACTCTTCAAAACTATAGGCGAGGACCTCAAACAAAAGGGGGGAAGAGTTTATTTCAGTTGCTGATGGTGATCAGTTGGTTGGAGTAGCTCTAAACATGTTGCATGTTAAATGTTGTGTTGAGAACAATTATGTTTGCTACTGTAAAAACAAGTTTTGAGGGATTCTCATCTCGGGATCTACACTTACTTGATTGTCATCTTGTATTATGGGAGGTAGACTGTAGCACTGTGGTAGTAGTGCAGGTCTTTCCATCAAAAATGATAATTGCATGGCGAATCCTCTAAAAGGAAAAGGGATAGGCTGGTGGAAGTATAGCACTAGTCCTTTCTTGTCATCCTAAAAAGCCATAGCAACAGGTCGATTCTTAGGGACCTGGGGCCAAAACACTTGTTACAGTAAGGCTTCTGTACAATACATATCATCACCATTTGCAAAACTTACCAAAAACACGCCTCTTATGCCGGCTTAGCCCCGACCGGTGAACAGACGATGTTCCTAATATCGGCATTGTTGTCTTGAACATCTCTCCTTCAGCCTGTTGCTGGACTAGCAGATGCTGCATCAACGCCCCGCGGCCCAGGAATGCTGGTTGGAAATTCCAATCAGGTTAAATATGTCCATGCCACTGTCCATGTCTCTGTGACGCAGGTAAGCGTCCAGATATCTCACTGTCACTGCTTGTGTCCCATGTGGATAAAGACATGTGCTTGATTTTGGAAAGGTGCCTTGTAGAAATAGGTATTTGAGGATATGTGTAGTGAGATCCTAGAGTCTTCCTAGAACATTGCAGTTGTAAAACTTGTTGAAATATTGTGTTGTATGTACTGTTCCAGTTTTGGACAGTAACATAACGAAACCCAAGTGAAAACCATCAATGGTTTGTCATCTAATCATTAGACTGGTCCACCTTTGGAAACCATGTCCATTTTGAACATCATTCTCGATGAAGTAAATCATCTTGTTCAATCCACCATAAGCGAAAGCTGTCATCCGTAGACTCATTGTCACGTCTACGTCACCAACGCTTGCTTCTAAGGATTCTTGTCCCGGAGGTCTAGTTCTTGAGTTTCAATGGTAGTGGTGAGCATTTAGTACTCACATATACGTCCATCGAGACAGTTTGCATCGCATAAACCGACTCCTATCTTGACACACTCCATTGGTAGCTTGACTAGAGGTGCGCCGCTTGGCGAGCGTATCAACGATGCGTGGTGATCTGGGTTGAGTGGTTCCAGCTGGCCGTTAACAACCGGGCCATTTGACCTAAATCAAAATAATGCGAGTCAGGAATCTTTTGCTGCTATCCTTTACATAGGGCATGACCTGGTTCCATACATGCTGGGTCCCACTACTTGGTAGGTAACAAAAATGGTCTTCTGCTTTTGTGCGAAGTCTATTACCTGTCATTGTCAATGGAAGTCAGAAATCCTCCTCTGTCATCTTCCACTTTTGACTTGACCATTAATATGGGAACTTATTGACACTTCAGTCTTTTCATGTTCTTTGTTCATCCTCATTTAATGAAGTGTTCCTGCCTAGTTGAAAAGGCACGTCCCATGGTCATTAATCAATGACGGTGGTTGAAAAACTTACCACTCTCCATTTGATGAAGGCATTTTGTTCGTCCTTCACAATGGAGATCGGAGCAATGCTCTTTGAGCGGACAATGTCCTGCCGGTGGAATTCCTTGAGAATGTGGCTTGATCATCCAAAGAGCTCTGTACGCGTTACCGTATATCAGGCAGTAGTTTTCACAGTCGACTATTCGCCTTGTCCTTGCGTTGTAATGATCTGGTGATCATTCACGTTCATCCGCATTACGAGTTCTTTCCCAGTCATTTTTGAGACGATACTACCCTCTCTGTTCATTTTGGGTTAAAATGGTGCATGTAATTTGTGTGCTAAGCTGTGGTGCAATTAATTGCATATTTGTTAGACTAGGCTACGTACTAGTCATTCCTAATCGTTTCATGTGTGGGATAAAGAAACGAAATAATAAGAAAACCAACTATGAGTAATGTGAGTCTTGATAGACGGGTTTATCAAGTTGTCAACCTATTTGGTAAAGGATAAGACATATCAAATTAAGTAAGACTACAATATTTTGGAAAAAAACGTCCGAAGTAATCAACCTCCACGAGTGTGGTACTTAGCTTCTGTTGTAAATGAAAGGACAAACTAACAATGAAAATGGGATCTCTCTTTATTAGACCTTCACCGACCTGTCAACTGGATAAGTAGAAACTCCTTGAATTGGTAACACTGGTGAATTAATGATACCGGTCTTTAAAGGTAGACAATTGAATACTCTTATATGGTACATGGTATTAATGTCACTGGTACTGGTGTATATGTGTATACAACCTGTTGACTAATTGAGTACCACAAATTGGGGAGATCCAAAACCCTTAGATTTGCTAATTGAACAAAATCAAATATCTATGTATGATGGATTCCATTGTAATAAACAAACTGAAACATCTTATTGTATGCTGGATACCATTGTACACGAAGATTTTAAAATTGTTATTAAAATTTTAGTGACAAGAAACCTCAAAGGTATGACACTAATCAAGGACCGATCACCATCATATCTATCCTCGAACTTAGCCGCCGTCGACTGTACTGACGCGGGTGGCCAGTCCATGTTTGGGCATTAAGGCATGAGCTTTAGACGCACACGCGTAAGCCGTGTTTCACTTTGTTAATGGTGAAATAGGAGAGGAGTCATGGTGTGACATACCACTCTAAAAGAGCGGGTTCCGCTTGTAGTCAGTCAGAGTTGGCTGTAACGCTGTGTGAGTAACATCCAGGGAAGGTTGGACCTTTAACCTGCAGTCTTGGTTCTGGAGAGAGGCATGGAAATCGTGTAAGAGCGCGGGAGCGTTGACTGAATGTGTTTGAGGGGATTCTTACCTCGGGACTGATCATGGTCAATCGAGTTCTTGTCATAAAACGACTATACACTGGATAATAAACAAACAATATCCTTTCACCCGAGTGTTCATGTCTTACATGATGTGGGAACTATAATTATGTATTGGACGACGGCAGTCAACGAGGAGGAGACTGCGTACGGAGCTAGTTATTATCAATAAACTAAGTACAACTTTACGCACCCTATAAATAACGGATAATTAACCTCTATAGTTCAATATGTTTATCACTAAAAAGCTCAAATGGTCATCTTTCTGCCATTTAAATTAGTCAATTCTGTATCATTATGCGTGATAAACAATGATAAAAGCAGTGTGAACAAATCTAACAAAATATTAAAAACGTTGAAATTACTCTTCCTGGTAAACATATTTTGGAAATTATCAGACCTAGGGTGCCAATGAAATGCTGCTATTTGTAAGTGTGCATACTGTAATTTTAAAAGTCTTGGAGGTCTATTGTGTGTAGGTTTCTTGTGCATGTCATTCCTACATAGTGGGAAGTAGCATGCAATTGTAGTTCATTTGACATATTTGGTAACTCTATACACTTAAATGATTCAGTTAGGAAAGCAGTGCAAATATGATGGCATATGTCAGAAACAAATTGTTGATAAGTCTACAATTTCACAATTATAGACTCCTGAAATCTGGCGTAATATTCTAATGTGAAAATAACTATTTCTACAGGCCTTAATCACCTGCCTTAATCTCATAGAATGTCTTCTTTTGCTTTGTCTTGTTATGGACAAACTAGATTTATTTTTCGTTCTTAACCACAAAAGAAATTTGTGAGTTCCTTGAGAATGGTAGAAGTGAGTTTGAGTCCCTGAAAATTATTTGCAGGTCAGGTACTGGCTTCCCCAATAGAGCTCTTTGAGGCCCTAGCATTGTAGTCATCTGTTTCCACAAAACTTACAGCATATATCTTGGGAACAAACAAACTGTGGTAAGTGTTCCATTGATAATAAGACAGGCAGCCAATAAAACTAAATAGTTCTAGATTTGAAAACATACAAAATATGAATTCCTTCAAAATGGTATTTCCAAGCTTAATTCCCTGCAATATTTCCAGATTGAACACTGGTATCCCCAATAGAGCTCTCTCCAGCCCTTGCATTGTAGTCTCCAGTTTCCACAAAAGTTACGGCATACATCTTAGGAACAAACAAACAAATTATGGTAAGTGTACCATTGATAATGAGACAGGCAGCTAGTAAAACCACCCGATACACTGCATAAAATGTGGTAAAATATGTTGGTAGGAAAACTAACCACAGAAACATGGTTGTTGAAACAGAGACAAATATGTACCATGACTCATTAAAATTTTCAGGGAGTTTTCTTGTTAGAAACCCAAAAAGCATACAAGCAAGTAATATGATTAAGTTCACTGCCACTGGGGGTAAGAGACCACTTATTGGCAAGTCACAGAAGGTCTCTACATGTTTCACTGTACGGACTGGCATGTTTTTGTTGACTACAGGTGGCGCAATAATAGCAGATGCAATTGCAGCTATCATCTGCAAAAAGAAAAATGTCTGAACATAACTATAAGGTTAGATATTGAATTCAAGCATTCATGCAACAGTATTTCTGTTATTTTAAGAATACCAGTAATTTGGAATTAAAGGTACTAGGTCATGTTTGGGATGATTTTTAATGACCAACATTATACCTAAGATAATTAGGTCAGGTAACAAATATGCCACAGCAATCAATAATTTTATTTTTCACCATTTGTGAAAAGAGCTATTGCATAAAGAAGAAAATCATCCTTTGCCATGGACTAAGATGGAAAAAAACCCCTAAATTTTCATACTTGTGAAAACAACCAAGAATATACTAATCAAACTCAGTTTTATTTACTGTATAGATAGCAAAGTAAAATTGACTTAAATCATTTCAACATTTACCATTTCTGTGAAAACTTACAATTTGGAGTGTTGAAAAATGTAGCTGAGCATCTACATTAGAATAATATTATGGGAATTTGGTCTGGTATCATTTGAATTAAAAGGAAAATTGTCAATTAAGTTTGTCTTATACATTCATTTCATTTGGATATACCAACTCCCAAAATGCACATAATTATGATCAGTTAGTTCTTTGAGAACCCAGTGGGTGATATCTTGGTGAACAACATCTAGTATCTTTAAAGGGAGGGGCCAGTGACCAAAAGTTAGTATGCTGTAGTCATCCTTACCATCCAGGGAATAACCATACCAAATTTTATGCTTTTATCTCTAATAGCTTTTATTTTATGCACATTTTTCTGTATCAAATTTTATTTCTCTGCCTGCATCTGACAATGCCTGCATGCAGCATTTATCTGTTTGTGACATCACAAGCAGAACAGTTGAACAATTTTAAAACTGGGAAAAAAGGCAATAAGAAATTTATTAAATGTTCTTTATAAGTCTAAAAGAGATTGAAAACACAAAATTAATTGATTTATAAAAGAAAATACTAAATAAAATAATTTTTATAGAATTTAGAAATTTAAAATTTAAATATAACTGTCATTTGTGTGACGTCACACACAGACGTCCTGTGTCAGGAGTACAGAGGAATCAAAGTGTCATCTGATATTTAGACAATTTTTTCTGTGTAAGATATTAATTTATAGTTATATAATTGTTTTGTACTCATATCTGGGCATTATATCTACAGTATAAGATGATAATTATATAAAATTAAAATTTCACTGGCCCCTCTCTTTAAGGAGAAAAATTATCTGCCAAGAAATTGAATAGCATGACATAATTTTCTAATTTGAATTCATAAAAACACACCCTTAGGCGTTTTTTGATCTGTTAATGTATATCACAGTTAAAGCAAACCACAACGCAAATCAGTTATATATTGTCAAATAAAATTTTCAGTGAACTTTGTTTGTTGACAAACCATGTATGATCATGTGTCATCTGATAACAGAATGGTATGCAAAATTCTATTCAAAAACAGATTTAGACTGTCATGAATACTCATTTTCTGACTTGTTTTGGTCTGTTGTGTGGTCCACACAAATACCTAGATTGTTTACCCAAAAACTGATGACATCATCAAAATGTCATTTCCGGAATCCCCCCTGCATTTTCACTCTGCTAGCAAAGTCTCTAATGAGTATTATTTTGGGTGGAGAATGATGTGGGAATTGAGAGGAGGCAAACATGGATGAGCCTGGCTCAGTACAGAAAGGAAAGGGGAGGAATTGACCTATTGACCCTGAGGATGACATCACTGATTATGGGGCAGTTGGGTCACGTGGGGGGATTCCCCAACAAGTTGATTGCAGACCAGAAAACAAAAACAAACAGATCCTCTTTCCAAGGATAATAATTATCGACTTCTAGCCACCAATATCTGATTTTAACTGGCAATATGATTTATATGAATGTAGTTGAAGATGTCAGGATCGATTTTGAAAATTTAAAAAATTTACTAAATTTTGATAATT
Source organism: Lepidonotus clava (assembly GCA_936440205.1). Classification (NCBI taxonomy): domain Eukaryota; kingdom Metazoa; phylum Annelida; class Polychaeta; order Phyllodocida; family Polynoidae; genus Lepidonotus; species Lepidonotus clava. The sequence continues at coordinate 29,839,096 of OW387140.1, forward strand.
TTGCATTGTGGTTTGCTTTAAGATGAAAGGTATTGTTACTACCTACCTGTAATGTAACCAATATGAGAGTAAACCACATTTGGGCTCTGTTACTGATGAACACTGGCCTAGCGTTGCTTTTTTTTCCTGCCTGAAATATACGATGGACTCTGTTGGTTTTAACCAGTAGTGGAGAGTAGATGATTGCAACTGAGACACCAAATCCTAGACGGCTCAAAACACATGTCAGATTTCCAGGTGGAGAGATGATTGCCAATGCACTAAGAAAAGCCAGTAGGCACCCAGTAAGGATGAATAGGCTGAGACCACGACTGGAGGCTTTTACAAGTTGGTTTGACCAATACTTGAAAATCCAGAAATAACTAAACAAACATAGTGAAATTCCCATGACTATGGTAACAAGGAGAATGATGATGGGAATGTCATTCCATGTTAGGTAATCTTCTGGAATTGGTTCACATTCCCTTTGTGTCAGGGCATCTGGCCAAAAGAATTCTGGGCATAGTGTACAACCGGATGCATTTGTGGTCAAGATTTCATTCTCTCTGCATAAGCGGCACTCCCAGCAACAAATCAGTTCCAACCTCACAGCATATTCTTTTTCTTTGCATGGCTTACTACATACTGATTCCGGGATACCATTATTCATTCCACTTTGTTTGAAAATACGCCAGTTGATATCATCATAGAAGACATCAAATGTATCTGTTAACTGGTCCCAGTAAGCAATTGGCTTGAATGTTATTTCTGCATCATGAAAGAACTGTGTCAGCACATATTTGCCAGGCACATCTCCTTCCTCATTAAAAGCAATGGGCCCTGCCACCCCCTCATATGTAACATTTTTAAGATATCTGAGATAGGTTGGTCCTTGAATGCAACTGCTCAAAAGGGCTTTGTCTTTGAAGGCATTGGGACAGATTGAGGAAATCAGACTTTGGAGGCCATAGGCATGTCCATAGACTGCATCAATGAATAAAGAGGTGTAACTACTTATAGGAAAAACATTGTTGTTATTCTCATTAATCATTTGGCATGAACTAGCTTGCCCTTTTTTTTCAGGGACCCAGGTGCAATTGTATGTCTCCTCCCAGTAGCGTTTCATCCAAAAACTACCATCTTCTACAGGTTGCAATGAGTTGTAGTAGGAATCAAATGCTGGAACTGGTTTGGTATAAAAGCCAACAACAAAAGCTCCATCAGCACCAGGACCATTATTTCTTCCATACATATAATCTCCAGATATCCATAAAAAGACACCTTTAAACCTACCATGTGCTACTTTTTTAAAGAGCATGTCTTGGTGATTTTCATTCAAAAATATGATTACTGCCCTTGCTTTTCTGTATCCCAGTAGCATATCTAATATATCAATCATTCCTGCTTCAGTAATTAGTGTTGGTACCATTTGAAATACTTGAATACAGATTCCCTTTTCCTTGGCTTCATTTGCTATTCTTTTCCCAGCATTTTCTCCATAGCTTCCCTCAGAGTAGAGAATCGAGGCATAGGTCCAGTTCATTATCCCTAGGAAGTCAATAATGGCTCCTACTTGATATCTGTCAGGTGGGACAACCCTCAAAGCATACTCAAATCTGGATTTATCACTTAGTTCATCACTGCTTGCTTGACATCCTATGATTGGAATATGAAAGACCCCTAGCAAACTGGCAGCTAGAACAGCCTCTCTACTGGATGTAGGACCTATTGCACCAACAACATGGAATTTTCTCTGTGAATCTTGATTCTGACCATCACATTGTGGCTTCCGCCCCCAAACAGTTTTAGTGCTGCAGGAATCTGGAATAACATACAGTGTTTGGGCCAGGGCTGCAAGGTCTCTCAGACAAGTATTCAATACAACAAAGCCAAGTGTGATATTGGGAAGAAAATCTTGCCTTATATTTATCTGTTTAACAGCCCACACTGCAGCCTCTGTACAACTAAGATAAAAATCATGAATTTCATCAGTGCACAGACTTTGGCCCTTGTTGGCAGGCTTTGTGGTAGTACTCAGTATAGCCAGGTTTATGTCTCCTTCTTGCCCATAGCATGTTGTGGGAAAGTTGGGTATCAGTGGTTCAGATACTGTCAGATGTGTTAGTAGGATTAAAAATGGTATTGCTAGTGTCATTACTTTCAGGGAAGCCATTCTGGAGTAATTGGTTACTGGGAACCTGCAAAATATAATGATGAGAAAAAAATATTACTATTCACATGGATCTTTAGGCATTGTGTGATGTATAAAAATACATAATTAGAACACAATCATGTGAGATCACTCAGTAATAAAAATGCTCAAAATAGATAAGAGCTGAGTAAATTAACCCCTTCTACCCCATAAGGCCATATTTGGCCACCACAAGGCTGTTACCCCTAAATTGGAACCTAATGTTACGGTTATTTTCTAATTGCAAAATGAGTATTTAACCTACAGTCGAAGTACACATATCTAAGTACAGGACATCATGCCCAATTTAGGGCAAATATGGCAAAACCTCGAAATCACCCTCTCAATTGCAATGATCAAGGAAAAAAATCATAAATTGATGACAATTCACTTAAAATCAAATTTTAAGAAAATCAGAAATTTGAATGATAATTAAAAGGGTAATCGATGTTCAAAAATTCGGGCACATATGCACCCCCTAGTGACAAAAATGAAATGTCTCAAAATTGAGAAATTTCTCATTTAACATTAGTAGGGTTTGAATTTGAAATAAATTGAATAGATATTGGTTGTTTATATACAAAATTTAGGAGAATAGAAAAAATAACATATTAAGTAGATACTGACCGGGGCGTGATCCCGCGTGCCGTATTTAGGCGAGGGGTCTGGTGATCCCAGTGGCTGCTCGAGGGCCATCAGGCCCGAGAGCAGCCACTGGGATCACCAGACCGGAGACGAAATGCAGCGCAGCGGGATGACGACCAAGGTCAGTATCAAATTTATTTCACCCCCTAACACATTATTGAACATTGACCATTATTGTGCGATAATTGTGCGTTGTATGGGGGTTATTGTGCGAATTGTCGTCTGCTGCAGACCTCAGTGAGATGCGTGGGAGCATTCTGTCCCGGCTCTCGCCTGGGCCGCGCGCTGCAGGGGGCCTCAGGGAGAATGCCTGTGCCTCTGGAGCGCGGACCTGGGAGCAAGCACCTTGACCATTCTGTCCCGGCTCTCGCCAGGGCTGCGCTCTGTGTGGGGTGCCTCAGGGAGAACACCCTGCAGCCATCTGTATGCCCGGGCGTGACGTCACGCCCGGGCAATACAAACCTTGTATTGCCCGGGCCGGTGCGCAGGTGTCCGTCAGTGTTAAAAGATAGACAACTTTGTATCGGGGGTGAAATAATGGATTATATAGAAATAATCACCTATTAAATCACATTGGTTACCCCTTTTTTGGCTTTAAAAATTTGCTACAGACCTAATCCACATATTCCTAAGATTTGGTGAGGCTGTAATGGATTTTGAATGCTCTCAGATCAGTTGTATATGACTAAGTATGTATTCCCCATAGACTTCAATAGTAAAGCACATAATCTATCTTAGGCCGTCACTCAAAAATAAGCATGGTGGCATATATATATTGTTACGTTTGACCGAGGTATTGCTACCAGTTGCCATTTCCAGTTCCAGTGTTGATTGCCAGCGTATTGTGAGCCAGATCTTCTCAGCAGTTGTCTAGTCGACTTAGCCTAAAGTTCGCTTAAATACTAGTAATATAAGTGATATCCAAAATACCACTAGCCAAGGATAAGCCAATCTACTATAAGATAATGTACTGTGTCGCGAAAACCATTTACTGCTAGGTTAAATAGCCTTGACTATAGCCAATATACAGCCGTGCTTAACTATAGCCAGGATAGGCTTTTCAGTGATAAGGCATTTGATGTGAACTGCTTGGAGGTTTATTGCAGACTGAACAACAGCTCCAAGGAGCTTCCTTTTATAGTAAACCCTAGGTCACATGACTTTACATAGAATGTTTCTCCGGTGGCACCGGTGGTTCCGGCGGCACCGGTGGCTCCGCTGGTTCCGGTGGCTCCGGTGGTACCGGTGGTTCCGGCGGCTCCGGTGGCTCCGGCGGTTCCGGCGGTTCCAGTGGTTCCGGCGGCTCCGGCGGCTCCGGCGGCTCTGGCGGCTCCGGCGGCTCCGGCGGCTCCGGCGGCTCCGGCGGCTCCGGCTGTTCCGGCGGCTGCGGCGGTTCCGGCGGCTCCGGCGGCACCGGTGGTTCCGGCGGTTCCGGCGGCTCTGGTGGTTCCGGCGGCTCCGGCGGCTCCGGTGGTTCCGGTGGTTCCGGTGGCTCCGGTGGCTCCGGTGTTACGGCAGCACCGGTGGCAATACCGTAACACCACCCCCTCCTTTGAAAAAGCTTTGCCCTCAAAGCTATAATGTCCACTTCTTAACCACCATTGAATTTAATTAGAATTTACCAGTCATGTGTAGCTAAACTATGCTAAGAGTACATCATATAACAAGATATAACAGGGTAGTAATGCATAACATGCAATTACATTAAAACACATTTTGATTAAACAGTTTCATTATGAATGCAATTTATCAATTATTTTAAAATTGATGGGCTCGTATTGTTAGGCCGGCCTGCCTCAAAAATAGAAAATTACTAATGGCTTGTATTGTTAGGCCAGCCTGCCTCAACATAGAATTTACATATGGCTTGTATTGTTAGGCCAGCCTGCCTTAAAACAGAATTTACTCATGGCTTGTATTATTAGGCCAGCCTGCCTCAAAGATAGGAAATTACTTATAGCTCGTTCAATATCAGGTACCATACAGGATGGCTCTTCGTGTGCACCACACTACTCAACGCATCATGGCTCTGTCTCTGTTGATCATCACTTCATACAGCACGGCACTCACTGCAGCCCCCTCTAATGTAGTACGGCTCTCTCTGTTGGTTGGCATTCACCACAGCACGTGTCAGTCGAGGCTTCAACAAGTCTCCATGTACAACCCTCCTTTTAGGGCCCTTCTTGATTTTGTAGACCACCTCGGAAATTACCTTGACCACCTCCCATGGTCCAGTCCACCAGCTCTGAAGTTTCGGTGAGCGTCCAACTCTCTTGATTGGGTGCCACATCCATACTTGTGCTCCAACTTCATAACGCTGGGTTTTTACCCTTGAGTCATAGTACCTCTTCTGCCTCTCAGCTACTTGTTTCAGTTGAACAAATACAGCTCTGTGGGCCTTTTGTATCATTTCCCTGGTCTTCATTGCATACTGACTTGGCGGAAGGCACTCGGTATTCGGGGGAACCCCGTACATCATCTCCAGTGGCATTGTAGTTTCACGTCCTAGCATGAGGAAGTTTGGGGAAAACCCGGTGCTGCTATGGCTGGTTGCTCGGTATGCAGCTGTCATGAAGGGCAAGTGGATATCCCAGTCTGTCTGGTCCTCTTTTACTACTGTTGCTAACATTGCTTCCATGGTCCTATTAAACCGTTCGACCATCCCATCCGCTTGTGGATGAAAGGGAGTCGTGTGTGTCTTCTCAATTCCCAGTAGTGTCATAACTTCCTTCATCAGCTGTGACTCGAAGTTGCGGCCTTGATCCGAGTGAAGAGATCGTGGTGGCCCATAGCGGCAAACTATTTCCCGTACCAGCACATCTGCCACTGTTGCAGCTTCCATATTGGGTAAGGCAAAGGCCTCAACCCATTTTGTGAAGTGATCTCCTACTACAAGGATGTATTTGTTTCCCCGATCTGTTCTTGGAAATGGCCCTGCAATGTCCACTGCCACCCTCTCCCAGGGTCCCTGTGGAACGTACACCTGTAACTTAGACCGGCACTTTCGTGAAGGAGGCTTTTTCCTCTGACATTGCTCACAAGCTGCACTCCAGAGCTTAACATCCCTGGCTAAACCGGGCCAAAAGAACTTTTCTTTCAGCTTATTGGTTACTTTCTCGGCCCCAAGATGTCCCCCAAAGCGACCACCATGCGCTTCCTGAAAGATGGATGACCGCAAAGGTAAAGGGACATAGATCTGAGAATGATGCCTTCCATCTCCACTCACCCATTCCTTAGCCAACAGGCCCTGTTCCACAGTCAGCTGATCAAATTCCATCCAGAGGCGATCAAAATCTCCAGGACCTTCCCGAAGCTCTTTACCTGGCTTCTCCCCATTTTCAACTGCATGCACAAACAGTTTACTCAGTGGATCCTCTGATTGGCTCTTGTTGAGTTTTCCCTGTTCTTCTGGATTGGTCCAGGTGATAAGGCGAACGTGTCCTACTTCATCAGTACCACCACCCTCTTCTGGTCCTTGACCACACTGGCGACAGGGAAGGCGTGAAAGCCCGTCTGCATTTGCATGCTTCTTCCCAGGCCGGTGTTCTACTTCAAGTTGATACTGTCCTAGTTCCTCTATCCATCGGGCTACTTGACCTTCTGGCTCTTTCATGGTCATCAGCCATCGGAGAGCACTGTGATCGGTCCGCACCTTGAAAGGGGTACCACCCAAATATGCCCGGAATTTGCGCACACCGTAAATGATTGCCAACAGCTCCTTGCGGGTCACACAGTAATTTCTCTCAGCTTTCTCAAGCGTTCGGCTGGCATAACATAGGACTCGTTCATGGCCATCCTGCATTTGAGACAACACTGCCCCTAAGCCTCGGTCGGATGCATCGGTGTCTAAGATTAGTTGCCCTTCTCTCCGGGGATAGCCCAGCACTGGAGCTTGAATCAGAGCTTCTCTGAGGGTCTCAAATGCTTCTTGACATTCAGATGTCCAGAGAAAAGGAGCATTTTTGTCAGCCAACTTGTGGAGTGGTCTTGCTATGCTCGCAAACCCCTTTATGAAACTGCGGTAATATGAGCAGAAGCCAACAAAACTCCGTACCTCTCTAATGTCCTTTGGAACTGGCCATCTTGCAACAGCAGCCACTTTGTCTGGATCAGTAGCAACGCCCTCTCCTGACACCACATGACCAAGGAAGGTCACCTCCTTTCGGAATAGTTGGCATTTACTTGCCTTCACCTTAAGTCCAGCATCAATCAATCTTTCCAACACCTCTTCCAGGTTGTTGCAGCACTGTTCTATGGTGTTTCCAAAGACGATAATATCGTCTAGGTACACAAGGCATTGGACTCCTACCATACCTTTCAGTACAAGTTCCATTAATCTCTCAAAAGTAGAAGGGGCATTACAAAGCCCGAATGGCATTACCTTGAACTGGTAAAGACCCTTATGAGTGCAGAACGCGGTTTTCTCCCTGTCACCAGGATCTACTGGCACCTGCCAGTACCCACTGGCTAGATCAAGCGTGCTGAAATATTTGGCCCCCTGGAGCAGATCTAGTGTATCATCAATTCGTGGTAGCGGGTAAGCGTCTTTCCGAGTAACACCATTTAGTCTGCGGTAGTCAACACAGAACCTCCATCCACCATCCTTCTTTGGCACTAGGACAATTGGGGAAGCCCATGGCCCAGCAGCAGGCTCAATGACCTCTTTCTCAATCATCTTTTCCAATTCTGCCTCAACCACTTCCCTTTTATGAGGGGGTAGTCTACGGGGAGGCTGGCGCAGAGGGGGATGATTTCCTGTGTCAATCTTGTGGGTTACTAGGTCAGTTTTGCCTGTGTCTGTTGCACTACATTGAAAAGCATCAACTTTTCGCCTCAGCATTTCTTCTACTTGGAGCCTCTCTTCACACGTGACTTCTGGAGGTAGGTCTTGCAGTAAATGGTCCATTAGTTCTGGTACACTAATTCCTGGCCCTTCAACTTGGGTAGCCACTCGCACAAAATTAGAGACCTCAATCTCATTTAGATCTCCAATAGCCATTCCTTCAAACAGGGTCACTTTAGTACTCCCTGGGTTGAGTAACCCTACTGGGACTACTTTTCCACCAAGAGTCACAAGTCCTCTGGCTACTCTCAGTCCAGTACGAGCCTCAAAATCTGGATTCCCTACCACAACACCCAGTCGGTGGAGGGAACTCTCAACCTCAATGGCTGCCTCAACATCCAACACTGAGCCCCCAGGGACAACCTGATCCCCGGTAAGTATCACTCGCACTTTCTCTGGGATGGCTCTGTCTTCGAGCAACCTCTTACTAGCCCGGTCCTCCATGGACTTCTTAACTGCCTCTGTTTCCTCTTGGGAGCTGTCCACCTTTGTGAACTCCTTGGTTGACCCATCTTCCTGGTTCCCGCCAACCATAGTCCACCTCTCATTGGAATTCTTAGCTGCCTCTGTGTCTTTTGGGGACTTGTCCACCTTTGCGATCTCCTCGGTTGACCCATATTTCTGGTTCCCGCCAACCGTCGCTACCTTCGGACTACCTTGCTCATCCTGCACCATCTGCAACTGAGATTCCTTCATAGGCCAGGCTGGTGAGGTAACTTGTACCATCCGCTGGCCATAATCCTGGTGCTCCGCTAAGGCCACAGGGTCATCTTCATCATCGAGCACTAGCTGGCCATGATGAGTATCCACTGTAGCACGCCATCTCCTCAGCATGTCCATGCCCATGATGCCATCAAGATCCATCTCAACCACAACAACACGTGCAGGTAATTTACAACTCCCAAAGTCAATCAGCAATTGGGCTAATCCAAAAACTTTGAGAGGCCTCCCATCTGCACATAAAATGCGCATTGTTGTACCCTGTAAGGGAACTCTGGGAGACATTCCCTCCCATGCAGTTCTTCCAAGTAGGGAAGTAGAAGCACCAGTGTCCACCAGCCACTGAATGTACTGCCCTCCACTTGTACCTCCCACAAGAAGACCTGTTGTCAATGGATCCAGCTTCCCTTCAATGCGCCTTAGCGACCTTACCAGACCACTCTCTTGCTTTACGGTCCCCTCCGGGTCTACTGAGAGGACCGGTTCCCGTTTCCCTCCTGCTCAGTGCTAACCAGCTCAGGACAATCTCTCTTGAAATGGTCAGGTGAACCACACTTGAAGCAGTTACGGGACCTAGGTTGTTTCTTCGTTAATTCTGTGAGCTTTACTAGGATCTCAGCTAACAGCCGATCGACTCCCGGGGTAGCTTCCTCCTGCTTAGGTTGTTGACCCGCTGGTGGGGACGCTTGGGTCCGGTTCTTGCCGGTCCAAGTAGAACCCCCTCTTTGACCTTGTACCCCAGCTGCTGCTACAGTCAGGTGCCTAGACTCCAATTCTTCTTCCATGTAGGGTTCTTCCCCATAAGATGCAACACGGGTCACTGCATGGGAGTGATTCCTGTCACGTTCACTCTGGAAGTAAGCCTCACCATGTAGTGCAGAGGCCATTGCCTCCCCATAGGTTTGGGGTCTGGATTGATGCACCCACTGCCGTAGGTCATTATGGTGCAAAGCCGCCATGAAATGATCACGACACAAATCATCAGAGATATCTGCTCCCACCGAAGGATAGGCCAAGTGTGTTAGCCTTTCTATTGCATCTCCTAGCTGTTCTAAGGTTTCCCCTTTATGCTGGTGTCTTGCCTTCAGCTGAGCCTTGTACTGCGCCACCCTGTCACGAGGCTGGAACCTGCGCTCCAGGGCTGTAACTAGTCGCCGAAATCCCCCAGGTCCAGTTGTCTGAGTCTGCGTCAAAATCCGCCGGGCTGCGCCAGATAAACTGACCCCTAGATATAGCCCAGCCTCCTCTTCTGTCCAACTGTTCACATCTGCTACCAGGTAGAAGTGATGGAGATACTCGGACAACGGCGTAGTCCCATCATAATGGCCTGGCATCACCTTAGGTTTGCGGTTGTCACCATGCTGGCCCTGAAAGTTTGGGAAACTTGACGACCTTCCCCCAAACCTCATTCTGTCAGACCCATCATGCCTGCCTAACTGATCTCCACTGCATGCCGGCGGCTGCTGGACATCTTTCTCCATACTCAGGTGGTAACCTGCCTGTTCCCGCTGAGTCCAAGTTGACCTGGACATCTCAACCTCCTTGGAAGGGGTCAAGGGTAACCCCCATGAAGGCCTGGTATCCTCAGTCTGAAGTAAATCTTGATCACCCGGGACCAAGATCCCACCGCTGCCACCACTGTTACGTTTGACCGAGGTATTGCTACCAGTTGCCATTTCCAGTTCCAGTGTTGATTGCCAGTCTATTGTGAGCCAGATCTTCTCAGCAGTTGTCTAGTCGACTTAGCCTAAAGTTCGCTTAAATACTAGTAATATAAGTGATATCCAAAATACCACTAGCCAAGGATAAGCCAATCTACTATAAGATAATGTACTGTGTCGCGAAAACCATTTACTGCTAGGTTAAATAGCCTTGACTATAGCCAATATACAGCCGTGCTTAACTATAGCCAGGATAGGCTTTTCAGTGATAAGGCATTTGATGTGAACTGCTTGGAGGTTTATTGCAGACTGAACAACAGCTCCAAGGAGCTTCCTTTTATAGTAAACCCTAGGTCACATGACTTTACAGAGAATGTTTCTCCGGTGGCACCGGTGGTTCCGGCGGCACCGGTGGCTCCGGTGGTTCCGGCGGCTCCGGTGGTTCCGGCGGCTCCGGCGGCTCCGGTGGTTCCGGCGGCTCCGGTGGTTCCGGCGGCTCCGGTGGTTCCGGCGGCTCCGGCGGTTCCGGCGGTTCTGGCGGCTCCGGTGGTTCCGGTGGTTCCGGGGGTTCCGGCGGCTGCGGTGGTTCCGGCGGCTCTGGCGGCTCCGGTGGTTCCGGCGGCACCGGTGGTTCCGGCGGTTCCGGCGGCTCTGGTGGTTCCGGCGGCTCCGGCGGCTCCGGTGGCTCCGGCGGCACCGGTGGTTCCGGTGGCTCCGGTGGCTCCGGTGTTACGGCAGCACCGGTGGCAATACCGTAACAATATATATATATATATATTGTTACGTTTGACCGAGGTATTGCTACCAGCTTCCATTTCCAGTTCCAGTGTTGATTGCCAATGTATGTGAGCCAGATCTTCTCAGCCAATGTCCAGTCGACTTAGCCTAAAGTTCGCTAAAATACTAGTAATATAAGTGATATCCAAATTACCACTAGCCAAGGATAAGCCAATCTACTATAAGTTAATGCACTGTGTCGCGAAAACCATTTACAGCTAGGTTAAATAGCCTGGACTATAGCCAGTATACAGCCTTGCTTAACTATAGCCAGGAGAGGCTTTTCAGTGATAAGGCATTTGATGTGTACTGTTTGGAGGTTTATTGCAGACTGACAACAGCTCCAAGGAGCTTCCTTTTATAGTAAACCCTAGGTCACATGACTTTACATAGAATGTTTCTCCGGTGGTTCCGGTGGCACCGGTGGCTCCGGCGGCACCGGTGGCTCCGGCGGCTCCGGTGGTACCGGTGGCTCCCGTGGTTCCGGCGGCTCCCGTGGTTCCGGCGGCACCGGTGGCTCCGGCGGCTCCGGTGGTTCCGGCGGCTCCGGTGGTTCCGGCGGCTCCGGTGGTTCCGGCGGCTCCGGTGGTTCCGGCGGCTCCGGTGGTTCCGGCGGCACCGGTGGTTCCGGCGGCACCGGTGGTTCCGGCGGCTCCGGTGGCTCCGGTGGTTCTGGCGGCACCGGTGGTTCTGGCGGCACCAGTGGTTCCGGTGGTTCCGGCGGCTCCGGTGGCTCCAGCGGCTCTGGCGGCTCCGGTGTTACGGCAGCACCGGTGGCAATACCGTAACAATATATATATATATACATATGGTTTAAATATCACCTTCTTGCATCTATAGGTCTAACATTTAATTTGATTTCATGGTTTGGGGACACTGTAATCGATTTTGAATTGTGGTTAAACAGTCTGTTATCCTTTAAATATTTGCTTGCCATGATAATTTTCAAAAATGTTCATACGGAGGGGAATATAAATTAACTAACGATATTGTGAGTCTGTAGAAACAGACGTTAAATACCATTTCTAAGAGAAAAACTGTTCAAAAAAATAGTTTGCAGACAATTTCTTAAATCATCAGGATAGTCATGATATCTTATTTCATCATTCATTATTGCCATAAGTACTGAATAATTAAGAATTTGGTATTTTCCAGAAAACAGTCATGTCTTGAAGAGCCGTTTACTTCATCAATAATCAATATTTTTGCATTTGTTTAGTGCTGATTCAAGTATGGTCGTTATATATCTGACATAACTGGCTATAGTGGCTGCATTTATGCAGACTGCTGCAATGGTGGCCACTCTAGGGGAAACAGTAATGGGGTACTTATGTTTTTTCTAAATCAAAAAATGAAAGGAAATGATCTATATCAACACTTTAGTGTCTCACCTTTGTCTTGTAAAGCATTCTTCACATCTCACTTTATAAGAATGGATCCACATATAGTTTGCCTTATTTGAAATGGACTATTCCTTTCTGCAATGGATAAACAGTCAGAATTTAGATCAATGTGAAACAAGCAAACAGAAAATACAAGCATATTATACATAATTAGAAATTTCCACAAATCTTACCATTTCAGTCAGTGTTGCTGTTCCAGTAGCACAGAATAACGGACAAATGTATTGTTCTTGCAACATAGCTATAATCTCTCTACTGCATCAGCTTGAAGCCTACAATGATATAAAAGTGAACAGGGTGCACTGGTGATAATCAGTGATGGTCGGATCAAATGACGTCAGTTCATACATGATAACAAGAAGGCAGTGTTGTGCAAAAGCATATCATTCCCTACACCTGAATAATACATGAGTTTCAGAAATAAAGAGGGGGGGTAGGGTACATTGGCAAGTACCGCATATCAGACATGTCATCTTGCAGGTCAAATGCTGAACTGGATCAACATACTTGTCCCGTTAGAAAATATTTTGTTATTATTTCTATTAAAATATTGGTATACTGATGGAATATTTTGAAGGAATATCGCAGATTGAATCATTCACATCATCATCATTTCATCTTATTATACTTGTATTAACTCTTTTCCCCCCTTTTTTCCCTATCATTTGTGTCATTATATATTATCATAGGCTGGCAGATCTCGATGTCAAATTGAGAAGCAATAAAAAATTAAAAGAAATAAATTTGCACATACGTAGTTAATGGCCAACAGTCTTCAACCTATTACATTTAATCCTGATACTGATACACTTTATCCTCTAAAAGAACATGCATAGTTATGCTAAAACAACTACTTTTTCCAACCATGTATTACTCTGTCTCTGTGATAGCAGCAACGACCAACGCCCTTTTCCTGTCATAAGACATTAAACGTCTAACACAGCGTACAAGAATCATACAGTAAGTATATGCCCTTACTCATAGAAACGACTTATCAAGAAGACAGGCTATTTGTCTGTGACGTGCAACGTAATCACAGCGTAGATTTTTCAAGTTTAAGAGATAATGATCAAACATAAGTCAGCTATGAATTTACCATACTATAGATAATATTTGTTGCAAATACTTCTGGTACATAGATATTCAATGCGATTCATAAGTAAACAACTGAACTAATAACATCATGCGGAGAATATAAAAAATGAAACAGCTATTGCAAATATCAAAAGACATATGACCACAGACAAATCCTTGGCAAAATATAGATCAAAAGAACATATATAGCCATTCAAGATGTTATACAAAAGACAACAGAGGAATCCTGTCAAGAAATATGGCAGCCGCCTTTGAGAGGGACTTAATACAGAACGGTCAATAGAAATAGAATATTCATATGTACAAAGGCTCGCTTGCCACCTGGTGCTTGGCTTTTCATAGACAATGATGAAAACGTAGTCGACGTGTCCAGGCCCTCGTTAGAACCCGTAGCTTTACTGTAATTAGTATTTTTATTCTGAGAAAAAGCAAATGATGAATCGTTCAAAAACCTATTTACTTGCCTATGAAGGCGGTGGAAAGTATGTCATGATTCTTCTCAACTATCGTGGTCAACTGTTTTGTTCCTGTGACTAAAGATTTGGATTGACAGACCTAATAGTTACATTGTGATCAATAATAGTTGAGGCATCCCTTTGGACGGGTTCGATTTTACAATAAAATAATTGACAAAGGGTAGTGAAGGGGATGGCCTCATCACCGCCATGTCCCCGGCAGTCCTTGAATCCGCACCGGATTTGTATGGCCAACCCTCCAAGTGTCTTTCCATAACGCTATTACGCATGGTTTTTTTTTGTTTGTATAATACGTTTGCTTTGTCCACAACATCCAGTGATCAATAATGTCATTTGACGGTAATTGTAATTTTCATCACCCCGTTCCATAGGCATCGTTATTCTCTAGTATAAATGGAGAATTATGTATCTTCAATGACAGCTTATTAAAGAATTCCGCGTCTTCTGGAAAAATACTTAGCTAGTAATTGAAATTATGACTTATGCTTATGTGTATCTTGAAAATCTTTATAAACCGAAATTGGTTATAAATACAAAATAGGGTTGAAAGTTCTAATCTAGATAATGATGTATGCCACTACGCGCATTGTACCTTCCATTTGAATACCAGAACAACTTCGCCTTTTTGTGATAGACTAAAGAATAAGTAACTAAATGTCTCATAAAAATTCAAAGTCAAGGAAGTGCAAATTACTTGTTTTATTACAATAGACGATTATCGTATGTTCAAGTATAAATTAAAGCAAGAGCTCAATTCTACAGTCTCTTGTTATAAAAGTAAATATATCTCTGATACATCTATATTGTTGTATAAATTCAGTTGTATAAAAAATGTCATATCACAGTGTATATTCCTAACGAGACATGTACAAATCCTGCAAATAAGAAACAGTTCACATAAGAGTATAAACTTATACGTGCAGGAAAAACCTGCAACTTTATGTGCAACTTTGTGTGCAAATTTACTGAATAGTTAAACTAGGTATACTACATTATCCAAAAGATTGGCACACAGGTATCCATACTTGGGTTTATTTAAAAGTACATGTAGTATTACTTTACTGGCTATGTCTTTGGCACATCGTTACAATTGTGTCGTACATTATACTCTTTACATTCTTGTCCTTCTCTTTCAATTATTCCTGGGAACCGTCATTAATACGAAAAACATGTGTGTATTGATCCCCATTTTGTTTCCAACTGTGGTTAACTTTGTTTGTACAGATCCCGATCATTTTATATTATCAAATACAGTTCATTGCATTACAGTAACTGAATGCATTCACTCGACGTCAATTTACTCCCTCCCGAGGTAAAAGTCATGCAGATTTAACCTAGACGCAGCTGGGTGTCTGCGCAGTCGTAAGAACAATGCGTTTGTCAGAGCAGGGAACCTCGACAAGAAGTACTCTTGTACTTCTCCAATGGTTGACCTCAGTTTTGGTGGCCTGAAAGTACAAATTTGTTTACAGTTAATTATGTCATCCCTTCAGTAGGAGCACGATCTATTGTAGCGACTCCAATTTAAGGTATCCCCTATCAGTGTATCACAAAGCAAAACCTACACACGAAACTATCAAGGTCTCGTCAAAGAACGAAAAAGTTTACGAAATACATCTTTACGGATACATCTGATTAGAGAACAAAGCTGTAAATTGCCCCCCCCCCCCCCCCCCAATGTGTTTCTGGCGAAATTTTACACTAAAAAGTCGCACATTTTCCATAAAAAGCGAGCGGCGTACAAACTTGTAACAAATAACGACCCCCCCTTTCAAAACTAAAATCCAACAGACTGAGACGAAGCGAAATGCAATAGAAGTTGTGTTGAATTACTTACAAGATAGCATAGCAGAGAGAGACGTGGTCAATGAACCTGAGCAGGTCAGTCAAGGCAGAGTTGTAACTCCGACCCCCCTGTAGGGCCTCCATCCCCCTCCTCACCGAGTAGTCAACCACGTCTCTCTGTCAAAGTAAACCATACAAAAATTAACACACTGACTAAGCTACTCTGTAAAGATGTGTAGGTACGCCATTTTTAATTTTGACGAAATTTTCTTTACATAACATGAAGTGTAAAATGTGATGTTGGTAAAGTACTGGATTACACTATGTATATTTTGTACAAATTGTATTGATTTTTCCCTGGAGGCTAGAGAATACTAGCACCCCTATTTGCTAACTTGTCTTCAGGTAAAATAAAAGAATTTAAAAAAAAAAAGAAAAAAAAAGTAAATAAAGGCAGAAGGTCTACATTAAACACAGCGATCGATTTGGACTGTTGGTATTTATAAAAGTTAAATGGAGTGATGCAAATCAACAATGTTCGACGTCTGACTGTCTTCATCGGGATTTAAACTATATGTCCGTTAGTCTAATACAATCGGCGTTATATCTTATAATCATGAAGTGAGAGTCCTACACATTATTCTATAAGTATATATGGCATGTACAAAAACCTGCTTTAAAGCCTCATATTTGAAACAAAACATGAAAGGACCTTCTGCAACTTAGACAAATTTCTGTGAAGTTTTATTTTGGGATATTCTTTATAATTTTGTCCTTACCCAGTCCTTAACTAGCACATGACCATCTCCCTTCAAGTCACCAGGCAGGGACATGGAGTCAATCTCCTCAGACAGGGTTTGACATTGAGATACGTTTCCGCTGTTCCTATCAAATCGAAAACGTGATATAGATGATACATTGTGTACAATCATCAGGGATCGAATGTGTTTTCATAGTTTCAGCCAATAGATTATTTTTCAACAGCCAGCCATAAACCATATCGACAAAACTACGATCCACATATTTTTAGACAATATGTTTTAAAACGTTCGATTAATTTTATCCCCCCGCAAAAACATTGTCTAATATATGTTCGAGTATGATTGAAGAAATGCACTTACCTTGTCATGAATTCAAGTGCTCTCGACACCTCTATTAAGAAACGTAGTTTCTTCGTGGAGTCCCAAAACCAGATGTGGCTGTTGAAGTGAAAATACAGATCAAATTTATTGTCTGTGTTTTTTCTTGCCTTAATAAGTTTATCAAACAAAAGTCTCATTGCTACTCTGTCACAAACAGGTTACCGGAGTAGCAATTATCAGATGACAATTCTAATAAACACATTGTCTCTTCATAAATCAGTTTCCTTGATAACCCATTTTATAATAAAATAGCCTTTTGGCAATAGTGTTATATATTGGGAAACACAGAAAAAGACATTGTATTTCTTACTTAAGGCATTGCTCCGCGGAAGGTCTGGCTGCTGGGTTGGTTTGCATCATACAGGCGAACAGAGACCGGTCGGAGTCCACTTTTAACTCTACCACTTGCTTTCCGGTTTCACCAAATGGATGTTTAGATGTGACCATGAAGTAGATTAACATGCCTGCAACCTACAAAGCAAGAGAAAATGTGCTGCTATAGATTGTAATCATTCAATATGTAAATAGTATTAATTACTAAGTAGTATAGATTAATATGCCTGCTACATTTAAAGCATGACGACGAGAGCTGTCAATCAGACTCCTGGAAAAAAATTCTGTTTGTATAATCGTGTAGAATGTAAAGTAGGGTTGTCATTGAATAGAGATTTCAATGAAAGTGAAAAAAAACTAATTTACCTGAACATCGCCAGATTGGGTCATGTTCGCAAGCCTACCGATACCATGAGCTTCTGTAGGCAGCCAGATCCCATTCTCTATGCAATGTAAGCAGAAATCAGCAAATATTATTTCTATTGTATCACGATATGTAAGTCCCATCTCTATCGGCATTGGAGTTGTAAAAAACATGTGCGTCATAATATAAACAATTATTAATCAAAGGTTTACACGACAAAAATATGTAACAGATGGGGTTTATGGCTTGATCTCATTTTCAGTTGAGAATGTGAAAGGATTACACAATACAAAAAAATCATATACTCACCCGGAGTTAATAGATTCAATCCAAAGTCCGACAACTTGACTTGACCATTAGCATCAATCAAAACGTTCTCTGGCTGAAATGTTAAAGAGAGTTCAGTGTTGTTAAATAATATGTTGAACACTATATAGCAGTATAATAAAAATCTAAAATTACAGTTTCCAAAATTGATTTCTTATGTGTCTTGATTGATAAACAGAAAACGTCATGAATCTTCTGTTTACAACCAGACCAAGAACACAAGCTATGAAATTTCTAGCATATAGCCTTTTACGTTAGATCTTGTTTTCAGGTGACGTATTACTTTATATGAAGGCCATGGAAAGAACAATTCATTTCAAGCGCGTTACATAGAAAACAGCTTCACCTTCAGTCTGCCGTGAACGATATCTCTGCTGTGGAGGTATTCCAACCCTTCCAGAACCTGCTTGGATAGCTCTTTCACATCTACTACTTTCTTCTCAACTGCCCTCAGAGTAACGTAATCACGGAGGTTATATTCACACAGCGGATAAACCACACAGCCATCGGTTTCAGCGAAGACGTTTGTCTGAAAACAGAAGGTTAGGGTTGAAACGAGTAATTCAAGAGATGATTAAGTTGTTTAAGTATAATTTTGGATAAATTTACTCGCTGACCTAAAATATTCTGATATAAAAGACTTTTAAACATGCAGATCTGGATATGGCATCTCCACAGAATCAACTCACCTTTGGGAGGAGAATTCGCTCGTGGTCGAGATCGTGAGGTAGTGCCATTAATGCATCTTTCACCAAAGTAACATCGGGTTCAAACCAGTACTTTATGACCACTTCAGAACCATCCGAGTGGAGTCCAATTTTAGTGAATGAAGCATCACTAGAGAAAACAGGAAAGAAAATCTTCTAAATCTGTTTGCATGGGAAAATCAAATATTAACAGCAGTATTGCCTGTGTTATTTTTAATCAGATTATAAGAAAATTAAAACTTTGTATTTACAGTGTAGCGCATGACAAGAATGGGAATCGGGGTTGAGGGTTTATTGTTATGATAATGGCTGTCATTCAATATTCCAATTAATTTTGGACTGATTGTATGAACTATATATGAATACATTTGAATAGTCTTACTTTTTCTTGAAGAAGAACACATCTCCTTCCGATGCTGTTACAGCTTCGCCGAACCATTGCAGCAAAAAGCTTGGGAGAGAATATAGTGCTCTCAATAGACTGTTCCTCCTCTCAGAAATAGGATTCCATTTTAAATCATAGGTAAATGACAACTTGTCTCTATTCTCCAGCAAAGTTTGAAAGAATAACTGGGAGTACTCATCGTTTATCGTAGTTTCACGAGGACTTGGGGCATCTTCTGATAGGTCCGTAGAATCAACCAGGGAATCGACAGAATCAATGAGAACTTCAGACCCATGATGAGAATGTTCCCAGCTGCAGGTACTGTTTGTCTGTGAAAAGGGCCTTCCTGTGGGTGAATAGGGCTCTGGAGTATCTTTGTCATCTGATATAAGGTCAGTAGCTGGGTGCTCACCGGCACTATTATCTACCAATTCTGAAAATGATCCTATGGGACTACATAGGGGCGAGATCATACTTATTTGAGTATACGTAATGCCTAAGGTATTCCCAGGCTGTGGTGAAGATGCCTTAATACCGATATCTTCGGCAATGTCTGAAGCTTGCTCTATAGTTTCCCCAGAGTTAGGTATGTCAGCAACTTCGCCTATCGGATCCCAATTGCTCTCGCCATAGAAACTGTCCCCCGAGCAGCTTGTATCTGGAGTGAGTGTGGCAAATTCAACTTCTGACTGGACTGGCTCATAGACATCTTTCATGTACTTCTCAGCAAATGCCTGCAAATTTTCCCAGACTGATTTTAAACTCGATGTGTGTTGTGCTATCTTAAGCACTTCTCTTTTGACTCCCTCGGTTAAGCGGTCCTCACCATTTGTTTCTTGGCCTTTGCCTTTTGTCTGTCCTACAGAGCCGAAACCAACAATACATCTTTCTCCCCCTAGACGTCCTCCAAGACGATACTTGCCTTTCTTGATTTTTCCATTTGGCGGATAGGGCAAAGGACATGTACGCTTTTGGTTTTCATCATCTCCTACAAAGTTTTCAACTGGCTTTTCATGCAGTGTATGTTCTGTCACTGCTCTACGGCTATCTTCCGATGCTTTTTGCGACTCTGGCTTCGCCACTGAACCTTCTTGGCAGCCCTCTGAAGTTGGAGGTTGAGGTTGTTTTTGTGCCACATGTTGAGTGTCATTTTCATCTTGATGCTCGTGGCAGTCAGAATCTGAATCTGAATCCACATCATAATCTGAAATCTCTGAGCACTCATCCGACTCCGACCCACTGTAAGGGCTGAAAATATCCTCGGGTAAACCGTCAATGTTTCTTTGGTCCGTAGAAAAGGCACCGTTACCGGCCGGTGAGGATACTCTTATTTGATTAATGCAATCAGAGTCCTCGCCAAGAGACTGACCCGTGTTGGCCTCACTCAAACTGAGACTGTTCTCCGACTTTTCCTCCGCGTAAGCACCAGCATGTGCAATGCTTTCTTGCGGCTCTGAGAATTTTTCTGGCAGTGAAGTTTGTTCCTCATCTTCAACTGATATTTCATGCGATACAGAGACGGTGGTTTTCTTGTATAAACAACTGGTAACTTCAGCAAAGGATGGCTTGACTGGTTTTGACTCAATCTGGTTAGGTTTTGGAGTCATATCTGGTTTTTCAAGGACATTTGGCTGTGACATTGGGTTGTTGTGGGCAGTTGAAGATTGGTTATTCTGTACCCACTGTAAGTACAGAGGGACGTTTGACGGTTCAGTCACAGCTTGCACGTTATTTTCCTGTACAGTCTTCTTTTCATCGCACTTGGGAATAATTTCTTGACGATTCACAAAAGTCTTTGCCGTTTTACCCATCAAATTCACTGCATCAGTGGGAGAACTTTTTCGTTGGGAATATGCCAAATCTTTATCTGCATGGCGAACACCGCTATTGGAGTTAACTGCAATATAACACTCTACTTGTATTCCAAGATTTCTATTCTGTTTCACGTTGACCATAGTTTTCGCCGGAGAACTGTTAGGTAAGTTAATATGTGCAGGCATTACTTCCTTGTTAGGTGGTTGTATAACAGATTGATCACAATTCATGGATTCTAATTTCGTCTTGGTGTCTTTCTGTGAAGCCTGTTGCATTAGGTTTGCCCAAAAGTCAGACGTTTTAGGAAAGTTAACTGGTTGTTTGTGCTCTAGTTGTGGGGAATGTGACGCTTGTGTATCTATTCCCTCGTTTATCAAATTTACTGGGGGTTTTGCGCTCACTGAACCATTCATACAAGGCTGTTGAGTGTTGTTTTGGGAACTGTCTGTCATACTCTGCATCTTTTCTGAGTTCTGCAAGTTCATTTTCACCTTTGCAATTTTATCTGAGAACCACAGATCTTGCATAGGGACAGAATGTTTGCTTTCTCCACTTTTGTTTTTGTCGTTCTTTGATTGGACCCCTTGCAGTTTGGTAGGGTCATCCAAATCAGGGGTAGGGGTGGTTATTTTATTTTTAATCTTAAGATTGTCTTCATCGTGCTGTTTCTTTAATTGTTTTGCTTTTTTCTTGGTAACAACAACTTTAAAGTTTGAAGGATCATGTTCCTCTGCCACTGAAGTATTAATTTTCTTTGCTAACTTGTTTTTCTTTGGAGAGGTACACTCAAATCCCCTGTCCTGGGAAAGATGTTTGCTGCCAGTCTTTGTTTGATCATTCATAATTTTTTGCCTTTTTTCTTCACTTCCCGAGGTTTCTGAGAGTTTTTGGTTGTAATCTTGTACCTGTGTTTTATTTTGTTCCATATCATCCATTTTTTGATCCACACAAATGTTTTTGAGGTTTGTCTGCCTATCTGACTCCTGTTCTTTTTTGGACGAGCCTGCTTTTTGTTGCCTCCTCAGACGCTTCTTTTCACGTTTCCTCTCTTTCCGGGCCTTTTCCATTTCTTCCTTTTTTAGCAACTCTTCTGAATGCGCTACAGCCACTTTTTCGGATTGTTTAATGAATTCTACACAGAATCCCTCCCAGATTCCCGGGAAATCCTCTTGTATGAAGCGATGCAACTTCAAGACATCGGTGTAGTTTTCATGGAGCACATTCAAATGTGGGAGCAGCTTTTCAAAGTTTCTCAAGTACCACTCATTTGCTTCTGGAATGTGAGACACAGCAACGAAAACGATCATCACACGCGAAGAGACACTTGTCCTGAGTTCCTCTGTGTCGCAGTCTCTAAGTATTTCCATGATCACATCAAGGCATTCTTTCTTGGCAATCATATCAGCAACTCGCTTGTCTACACTAGAGACCCGTAGTAATGTCGATAAGATAAAAATTAACCCGGAAGTTTCAGCTATCTTATCTGTGTGTAAGTGTATGATTTCCAAACAGAGGTATACATAGTTTTCCTCGATCAACATGTTGCGGGTTGACAGGTGAGTGGACAGAAGGCATATTGGTGCATAGATATTGTCCATGATGGAACTCAGATTATACATCTTCTGGTTATGGGCATTGGCGATACACATCTACAAATCAAAAAAACAAACTATTCTTAGATAGTACATGAATCCAAGGAATCAGACTCGATATTAAAAAAGGACATTTCAAATTACCTATCGAGAGAACCAAATTGATTTACCCACAAACAAACATGTTAGAGGCATAATGCGCACCTGAATGTATTGCTTCTGCTGATCAGCAGTTAACTTGTCTATAAGTTTAGAAGCCATTTTCCCGTCGTTGTGAACTGCCGAAGCACATATGGCTGTTGCACCGTTCTGAAAGGCAAGATTTAAAGATACGAATTAAATTGATGTTTTCATGAGTGAATAATTGATTTATCATTGGTTTAAATTTCGGTCCTAAAATAATTTCGGTGCAAAGACTTCAGTCTTTTTTACCCTGGTTGTTCCTTGGGGCAGCGTATACTACTATGTATTGAAATTGCTAGGCGTAATTCCCCTGATATGTCCTCAATATGTACATGTTAAAATATCATATATGACGTCTCAATTAACTCTTTTCGAAATGTGGACGTCAGTGTTAAATACGCCTATCTCATTGGACATCAACAGTGTTATCTAATATGAAATATCTGTATCATCGTTTGCATTCTTATTCATGAAATAGAGTAAGCATAGACAAACATCTTACAAAACAATGTTTATATACACAGTATGCACTGTTGCACATGCAGTATTTTTTTCAATACGGTGGATATTGCTGATACAACTTTCTCATGTGGGACGTCTGACCTACTTGACTAACTGCGAGAATGTTACAGCCCCGACGTATGAGTGCATCAATGGCGTCTTCTTTTGCGTGCACAGCGGCAAACGCAAGGGGGCTATATTCATGCTGAAACAACAAAACACATATGAACGGTTCTCGTTAATTCACGAGTAAAAAGCTTTCAAAATAAGGGGGATTTCTATTATTACAATGATAGTGGTTTGCTATACTATTTTAATATGACTAGCTTCAAAAATGAATAGCCATAAGGTTCATATTGATCTTGGGATTAACTTTGATCTAAATCAGCACTCACGTTTGACAGTTGTTCTATATCAAGGTCCTCTCTAGACATCATTTTTTGTAGGATACTTGGCATTGGCAGTCTGTGAATTACACGATGCAAAAACGTAAAGCCGTCCTGAAATTGAAGAAATATGTATCAAAGCAACTTTGACATTAAACATGCATTATATTCTTGTAAAATCTGTCTGTTTTAATTTTTTTTAAAAAACAATCTTTTTTGAAGTCAAGTTTCCATTTATGACGTACGCCTAGCCTATCAACAATTGCAAAGATTTATCAGTTAGACATTTTCTTATAGTGTATGAGCATTCGTGGTAAGAGGATCAGTTTTCACACGAGTAGTAGAGTGTACACAATTTGGGCGTGGCGTTTCTATTGCTGATTAATCTTTCTTTTGAAATAATATTCTGCTGACACCACTGCCCATTTACAGTGCGCACAGAAGTAATCGGAGCTATCTCATGCATTTATCCTTCTCAATACAACAGTTTCATCTTTAGTATTAAGGCGGGGGAGATCTCTTTTGACCACCCCGTATCAAGCTTCTATTAATCAATGTTATTGACCAGGCTGACATTTCCAGCATATATTTTTGGCAAATTATCGGCCCGAAAGGTTGGGTTTTGTTTGTCTTTTTTTGTGAGATGGGGAGGGAGCTGCAATATAACTTTCTTTTCCACTTCATGTTCCCCAATACTTATCTGATTATTAACCTCTTCCTGAGGACGCCTAGTTGAAACGCTAACATTTTTAAGTGTTTCATTAAAAAAAATCCGGATTCACAGAATGTTTTCTGTATTATTGTTTTTATTGAACCATCGTCACATACAATCGGTTTTCTATCATCGCTGACTTTTTTTTCTTGAATGTCACCCCATTTAAATTTATTTCGTACCCTGTATAGTACTGAGGGTTTCGTGCTGATTGTTGTACCGATTCAAAATAAATGAAAAGTTTAAATCAGGTTTCAAAGTGTTTGTATCTTGCAAATTTTATTCATCAAATGTTTGTGCCAACATCAATAGAAACTAAATTTGAATGTAGACATGCACACATCCCCACAAGAGACCCCTACTATTCGCAAATGATTTAAAATATACCTCACCTTGCTTTTGTGATTGACGTCCACCCACTTATGATCGATGAAAAATTCTGCGACTCTGTCAAGATCACGCCTCGTTAGAGGAAGCATAGGTGCACTTAGGCCTTCCTAATAATCAAAGGGGAACAATGGCATCTTAGCTGTAGTCTCACTCCAAGTACAACAACGCATGATTAACCATTTTAAAGCATGCTTTCTCGGCAACTTCAATGTACTTACTTGCTTTGTCGCCGTACCTCACGTAATAATTATTTTCAAATGATGTAATCAAATTAATTTAACAACAGATCAACTCGATCAGAATTTTCAAATAATATCAATGACAGTACAAACAAGTCAGAATAACATGAATAGGTTTCACACAGACGCTCGTAATACTTGCTCTTTGGTTAGGTTCATAGGGACAGATGTTCTTTTTGATTTATTCAATTCCCGGTATTTCACATTTAAGGTTCATAACAATTTGGCGACATACCGAATTCAGCAGTGTAGAATTTGCCCCACGTTTCAAGAGCATGTCTATCAGCATGAGATTTGAAGACAGTGCAGCAATGTGAAGAGGCCGGTTTCCATTCTAAACAAATAAAACATATCGAGCCATTCTCAGTGTATTGACCAAGCCTCTGATGTAGCAGGGGGAGGGCGAAGGGAGTCCAGGTGGTCCTAACCAATTTTAGAATAAAAGCGTTAAGGAGGTAAATCCCGCAGGATATACTATATATCCAGACGTAAGATATGGATAGAAGACGGATTTTATTCTAAGAGGCCTTTTGCCTTCACGTATGGGTCCTTAATGGAAACAATATACAAGGTTGGAACAGATTCAAAGTTATTTCAGTATTACCAATACAAGTAGTTTGTATCTAATAAAACATGTCAAATTTCTATTTGTTAGAGGAACTTGCAATTGTCACCATGTATAGTAACAAACTTTAGATCTTTAATTTAGTAAATATATAATTTTGAATACTTTTTTTGCCACACTCAAGCATACCAGTACACGAATGAAAAGAAACTGACAAGGTTTCGCACATGACATTGTCACGAAATTTCATGTTCAAGCCTCTATACAGCCCCCCCCCCCCCCCCCACTCCACCACCATGCAATATTCTCAACAAGTGCAGTCATTCCTTCAGGGGAAAACAAGTGAAATCCTTAAAATTAAAGGCAATAAGGAAAGCAGTTAAAGACAATAAGGAAAGTTTTCATTAATAGCCGTGTGTCCCCCCCCCTACCACCAGTTTAAGTCTTATTTATTGAAATGTTGATAACAAGTTCCGTGGAAATTGCATAGACTCAAAGGGGTAATAAAATCAGTAAGTACGACCTGAACAACACTTAGAAACTACATGTTATTAATCGGAACTTGGCTGTGAGAAGCAGTTGAGTTGATATATATTTTATCAGCCTCTTCATTTACCCACTGATGGCACAATATTATCATCCGCTGACGTAATTACTGGTAAATTAGGGTACATGAGACTGAGAATATGACCGCTTCATACTTACGTATGCAGAGTCAGGCAGTGGCAGGTCGATTTTATCAAACCCAGATGTAAGTGCGCCCCGCCAGATGAGTGTCTACGGAAGAAAAGGATTTTTTTCAAATTTATTCTTACACAGGAAAAATTGTTGTTTTTTCCCCCTACATTTTAAGATTTTAAAAATTGTTTTATACATTTTTCTACAACATTAGATATTCTAAGGATTCTGTTGAAAGAAATTGTCGGATTCAAAAGATTCCTTTATCTAAATAATCAATTTGCATACCATAGTATAAGTTACTATGACACGCGTATGACAATTATGTGACCAAGAACTCAATATTTATGGGTATCCTTACCTCAGATTGAAAAACGTTTGGATCAGCTCCAGCATCAAGAAGCGCACGAACTCCATTTCTATGTCCAGTAGAGGTCAGCAGAAGTAGTGGGTGAATTGCATACTGCAAAAAAGGAACTGAAGTAAGATACTGGCCTCCCAAAACACACCATGTCGTGAACCATCATTGGCATCATACTGATAAAACATGAAGTATATATGAGAAAGTTCAAACTCTTGTGGGCTCCAAAATGCCCTCTTGTCTCTTTCAGTCAAAATAAGGCCAAAATACAATATTTTTGCGTTCAGGTTGCATGCCTCCAAAACGTATTTGTAAATTCTTATGGTATGAATAAGGATTGTTGATTTTGGTTGAATGAATTTGTTTTAGTTAAATGTAGCAAAACTATTTGGGAATATTATTGATAATGAAATGATCATCAATATGGCAGCCAGCCCATTCTGGACAATGTGACATCATCTGACAACTCTAACTGTTAGTGTATTAACCATGCTGGGGTGGCCCGAGGGCCATCCTCCCATGCCTGCCATGGACATGGTAGAGCTCCTACCTTTCCTTCTGAGTCTGAACCCGTCGATCCTGCCCCACCTCCCACGCCCTCTCCTGCCCCTTCTCAAGTCAAGAACCCCTCCAGTCCTGAGGCCCTCCGTCCAAGTACGGAACGTCGTACATTTCCTAAGACCTAACGCCTTAAGTAAGTTAGATAATCTGGACCTAAAGCTAAAGGTTGCCTTAGCATAACGACCTAGGTTAAGTTATTTAGACAATCTGGCCCCTCCGTGACAGAGCTGTGTGGTCTGTGGACCCCTCTGACGGAGAGCTGTGCCTGTCGCCCTGTGTCAGGCTGTGAACGACGCATGGCCATGGACGTTGAGGGAGAGAGCAAACCTTTTGGCAATGACCATCCCCATGGATAGCCTGCGCCGCAACTTGGCGCAAGCCCCTCGCCTTGTTACTTGTAACGTTACGGGGAATATCCAGGGATGAATACTGTGTCTAACCCATGGTCATGGCATGTGTTAGGAGTCTGTTACCCTGATTTTCGTTGTTTTCTTTTCAACGTGTAACTGTAATTTTTAAATCTAGGCACTATAATATTAATGCAGGCATGGTGCAGACCTACTCGTGAGCGTTATCGCGCGCTGTAGCTGTATGTAATGTTATAACTTATCAAAGATCTATAACACTAACAGTTAATTACTTTAGTTTAGCTACGCATTGTTAATATTACTGAGTCCTTGAAGTTGAACTTACCCCGAGTTTCCTCTCTACGATTTTGTTTTGTAGGATATCCTTCGCTGTGCGCGCTTCGAACAGACGGTCGATGAGCCCATTCAGTCTATCAAGCTCCCTTTTCTTTTCATGTTGAAGTTCGTCCTTGGCTTTTTGTGCTGATTTCTGACTTTGTCTTCCTTTGTCCCTTCCCTTTGTCTTTGATTCAGGCATGATTTCAGCTAACCAACTCTGAACTGAAACTTTTCATGTTGTGGTTGTCAGCGGAAGTGACGTCATTAAATATGTCACAGTGAAGTGACCAATCACATCGCGGGAAAATTATTTTTTGTGACGTCATATTTGGCGCTGATTCCGGGCGACTTACGATAAAGTAATGTTCTCATGAAAATACCAGCGAAGCATTGTCTATGACGTCACAAAGGGAAATCCCCATACGTCACAATTATTGTTGCCATCGCATTTCATTCATTCTGAATGAGGAGATCAACAAGTGTGGACGGATTTCGCATGGCGACTTCTTTTTCGGAGAAAACATCTCTAAACTTTCGCAATTCTAACTTTCGCATGGACTTTCGATATGGAAAGTAGCGAGAACAGAAACGAGAGCCAGACCCAGGCCCAGGGTGTGGTTATTCCAACACCAACTTTCAATGACACTTTTCGAAGCTACTTCGCACATCCAGGGAGATGGGAGAACGGCCGAAAGAACATGGTTCTTTACTCCAATTTTTTGAAAATACTCAAAAATAAGCCGAAGCTGGTATGTGACGTTACCCTAGTACAATCCTTATGAATCGTTATCGTGCAGTTGTTGACAATTATGTTTTCGTTTGTGGTTTTAGCCCGTAATTTAGGTTAACTTGGTCTTGAAATTTTGTTAACTTAACGTTAGTTTTCTCTTTCTTTCCTTTGGCTTTTGTTTTGCAAATGGCAACTAAAGTGTTTGACTGTTTCCTCACCTCTCTTTGAAATGGACAGGTCATGGTAAATGGGGAAGCTTTGTATACGCTGTCCATCGCAGATGCCCATGAAGAATTAAAAGTCACGTTAGGGAAAGACATCATTCTATATCCTGACCTTCACTTCTCGAAATGCCCTGAGTTGCGTATTCTAAGAGCGGACTACACAGAGAGACAGGTAACGTTATAGATGTTGCCTGGATCCCCAGCTAACTGTTGGGCCAAGCCCAAGGCTCAGTTGAATGCTAGTCACCACCCCGATTTTTTGTCAACCTTGACTCGAGATAATCATGATCAAAAGATTGTAGTAAGCTTTTCTAAAATTCAATATTGACATTGTCTAGCTGTTTCAAACAATCAATACGCAAAAGCATAACTTTAAATGTAAACTCAACTTCTTGTTATGATTAGGCCTACCCTAAAGCCTTGGCCTAACCGGAATATCAGGGACCCATCACCCGGGGCCATCCCTATCTAGATCTAATGGATATTGTTTGAAATCAAAATATGGATATTGTTTGAATTGAAATCAAAATATCTAAATTTTCATTTCTGAAGGATAAATTGTGCGCAATGATGTTGGCGGCATTCTCAGGAGATTACCGGGGCGTCAAAAAATTGATTTATCTTGGATCATACGTTGACCGCCAAATGCCAGTAAGTACTAACAATAATACTCCATATACTGTTTTATTGATTAAAGCAGCCACAGGCATCAGAAATTTGTATTTATTCTGTTGAGTATTTCATCAATTATTCTGAAAAAAATACTACCAAAGGTAATTTATCTTCACCAAAATAAAGAAAATGTTCTATTTCACAGAATGGCAATACTCCTTTAATGGAGGCAGTTGCAGGAGGAACAAGCGGTCGCTGTAAGTGTATAGAATTGCTGCTTGGGGCTGGAGCTAGAATCAACATTGAAAATGAGGTAAGACTATTATTTCAATTACCTTAGTTGAAAATAATTCGCCAATGTGCGTGATCAACATCTATATAAAAATGCTTTTGCTCCAGACCGTGATGATTTTAAACACGAAGATTATATGAATTGTTCCACGAATTAATTATATAAAGAATGAAGAAATATTGACAATCTCAAGTCGAGATCATTTCTCTATTGTAATTCAAAGCAAGGACACACAGTGTTTACCTCAGCAGCCTGGGCGGGTGACATGAAGGTTATTCGCCTCCTCTACAGAATGCGTACCGTCAACATCAACCATCAAACTAAGGTACAGTTAACAGATCAACAAGATCACAGATCTTATTGTAGAACCTTTATTGGCTTTAACCGAAAGCCAATAAATACATTTCAAACGTAATTTGAGCCTGCGTCATTATACACTTTCCTTATACTACTTGTTGTGAAGTCATATATATTTCAATGAGAACCCGAAGCAATGTAACATTTCCATGTACTACTTTTGCCGTGTTTATCAGTAAATCCGGCATGTATAAGTTTCTTTGCTGCGTATTTTAAATTCACTTATTTTGTAGTTTATTCCAAAGTGACAATAGAATGTTCAGGTAAATATGGAAAGTTTTCCGCACTTTGTCCATCGTAACTTTTGCCATTTTTCACCACAGCGTGGCAGCACGGCACTGACTTTGGCCATCATCCAACAACACCATGACATTGTGCGCTTCCTGGTGACGGAATGTGGAGCCAACCCTCTCATAGAGGACCGTGTAAGAAACTCACTCTTAATAAGCCATTGGCCGTTACGTACTGCTTAATATTAACTTTTTCACATCTTGGGTTCGTTAGTCAACACGTTTCCCACACATTTGTTCCTATATTTTTCAACAGGTATCGGAAATACTGAGCACATTGACTATTTAACTCTGTGAATATGAAGGCTCTTACAGGTATCTAATTAAACGGCAATAGATATCACAGCACCAAATCACTCGAATACTTCCTCTTTTAAATCTAATTTTTGCCTAAACGTCGCTTATATTCCTGCAACATGTTTCTGTCTCCAAACAGCGGTGTATGACGGCTGTATGCTGGTCCCAGATCAGCTGTCCGTCAGCGACAGGCTACTTGTGTCTGCATCTCGGATTTAAGAACCAGCTCGATACGTTCGTTATGGTATGCCTTTATTGCTAATTACGTATCCATTTCTTCTAAAGATTTACTTACATAATTGTTGTTTTTTAAATTCCATTAACGGATGTTTAATGTTTGAGGGTTCCGTCAAAAAGTCCAGTAATTTTGGTTAAAGTTTTTCGAAACTGAATGCATACAAATTATTTTTCAGCAATTGACGAAAGAGTAGTTAGAATTTGATATTTTTTGCGACAATTTACTCTATGAGGAAATTATATCTAAATTTAACTTGTTTTTCATAGAAATATATCTTATTTCTACTACAGCGTCGTGTGGAGGTTCTTAAAGCGTTGGCCTTACTCTGTGCCCGGGACGCAGAGGACCCCGATGTGTTTGAGATGCCAAGGGACGAGGCCGAGCTGTTCAACCTCCTCTACAACCTCACCAACATACTCCTACTGCTGAAACCCTCACGGCGAACGCTCATCACAAAAGGCGTGCTCAACCTTGTCGGGTATCTATATTTATCACCCGAACTCGGATTTTCATTCGGTATTGGTGTTTTATGAAAAATGTCTATTTCCTAAGAGCTAATAATATCATCCAATAATATTAAAGCTTAAACATCTCATGTATGACAATGGAAGATATTTAGTTTTCTTTTCGACTTTACATACAGAGAGACATTTTCGTTTATACATTTCCAAAATGTATTGTTTTCTTTTTGAGAAACCCATACATGATTTTCTTCTCATTCAAAATCAATTTGAATAAAATGGAAATGCAATACCTTCTTCTGATTACTTATTATAATGTAGATGTATCATAAATTTGTTTTTCTATTTAGTAAAAAAGAGATGTGGGAAGATCTGCTCCCCGAGGACGATCACGATTCCATCGACGTTGCCCTCCTGCAGATCCTGCCTTGGTTTATTGCGTTGGGCTGTGGTATGCTCTACAATGAAACATACATATTGGAGGGATTTATAAAAACTGGAGCAGCTGACCGGTAAATACTCTGAAAAATCGGAAATAAAAATTAGTTATTAAATTATTTTGAATGAACATATATATTTAAGTTTTTAACGTAATTCGGATTCTTCTGGGAAGTTAAATGGAGGCTATTCTTGTGCTTATTACATCAGGGATGTAAGCTTTCCGATTTCCGATTTTTTTTTCTCCACCATCACTAACAACCAAACTGATGTTTCACAACATTATAGGATACAATCAGATTTTCCGACTTTTTCACTGTCCCTAATTTACATCCCTGTTAACTTAAAAAATAAATAAAAACTAATAATCTATCTCTTTGTTTTTAGCTTTGTTGACACGATGAACAGGGCCTTACCTGTTGCTGATGGAATCCGTGGCCGTTTGTCCATCCAGGCCATGCTGTCTCCCCTGATGGCCTTCAAACAGGGCCGTCAGTGGCTCTGTAGGACTGGCTTCAAGTACAAGCATGTGCTGGAGCACTTTGTAGACACTGAAAACCTCCTGGAGGAGCGTGGGACCGACATCTGCAAAGCCTTCATCCAGTTGATGGACGCCAACTTTGGGCACTACAAGCTGAAAGACAACTATAAGATCTTTGGTGAGGCCGAGGTCAAGAAGCTGTGCCCAGAACCGGCAATGTCAGTTCGAGAGAAGCTACAGGAGACGTTGGCTCATTTTGAGGAGATCAAACAGCAGGCTAAGGAGGCACAGGCTGATCTGAACATGCAGGAATTTCTGAATGCCGAAAGGAGGGAGTTTTTGATGAGACAAGAACGGGATGTGAAGTCCAAGATGAGAAAATTAAAGAAAAAGGAGCGACGCAAAATGCAGCGACTGCAGGATGAGGTAGCAGCGAACAAGGAAGAGGAAACTGAAAAATGTAACAATGAAAATAGCAGTGAAGGTTCCATTCAGAAGACCAAGAATGCTGAAAACAAGGCTCATCACCAGCCACTGAGGCGAACGTTTGAAGACTACCTTTATATTAACCAGGAACGACCCATTGCAATGCGTTCGGCTGAGGATATGTATTGCTACAAGGTGGAATCGAAGAAAAATGTAGAAAAAAGCAACAATGAAAAATCCCGAGAAAGAATGATTCTTTCCTTCCTCATTGAAAATGCGGCCGCTGGAGGGGAATGGAAGAGTGTCCCGAAACGCAAGGCCAAGAAAGGCAAGAAACCGATAGAGGAAAATGAGAAAGAGAAGCAGTTGGAGGCAGAGAGAGAAAAAGCTATAGCTCTGACAGAGAAAGTTCAAGAAAGGTTAGACAAAACCTGCGCCAATAAAGCAACCAATGTCCAAAATGCAAACACAAAAACAGTCAAGGAATTGAAAAGGGAACAAAAGCCAGCAGCTCCTAGGTGCAATAAGCCCCCAAGGCTTATGGATTTAGGACTGAAACAACAAATGTCGTCTGCTAAGAACCATAAGGTGACAAAGGCCCAGACAGTGAGCTACTCTGCAGCGTGCATTGGAGAGCAGGACACAAAGGCAGCACCAACACCACAGAGCCCCAGGCAGAATCCTATCCACCGAGGTCCGCCTCAGCCGGTCATCAGTTTATCAGATATGCCCGGAGCACTCCTGTTGTCCCAGGTCGAGCAGAACATCCTAAAGAAAGAGGAAAACAACGCAGCCAAGTTAGAAAAGACACCCGCTCCGAAACCCGAGTTTATTTTTGGGTTCTTCGGGGATGAAACTACGCCAGCTCCAACCATTCAGGGTAACTCTGCTGGCACACCTCCTACACAGCCTATCTTTGAAACTGCCTCAAAACCAAAAAGCGAGCCATCCTCAGTAGCAAATCCAGAGAGTGACGTAGCACCATTCCCTACCAACCCAGCCCCGGTGAGTGAGCCCGCTCCAGTCGACCCCATTGAGGCTGGGGCCGCTGGGGACCAGGCACCCAAGGCTGTGGCGACTCCTGAGCTGCCCAAGATGACCTGGGTCCCCCGCAGTCTGCGCTGGAGACCTTTCTTTGAGAGGCTCATTGCTACCCCTCCGAACAAGAGGCAGAAGGTCGGCTCTATTCACCTGTCATTCTATGACGAGGCCCTGATAATTGCTGCAGGGTGAGTATACATAATTATATTGTATCATGTTCTGGATTTGATCATATTAGTTGTAACGTGTACCTGTCGTCCTTTAATGTATTATCCAATAGTGACGTTTTTAACTATCTACTTTATATACTACTATGCATTCGTGTAAATTTCTCTCTCATTATCAACTTCAACATAGAAAAACATTTTTTATGATCCCAAGAATTGATATAAGAAACTTTTCAAATTTGTATTCGTATTCGCTGGATCACTAATAATATTTTGTCCGATGTTTTTCTATGAAACACACATCTAATAGCATTTTATTTGTTCAGGAGTAATGGAACCCTTGTAAGCATTGGCCTCCGTGACGACGGTATGGAAGTGGCTGTTAAACGCCTGCCCAAATGTAACTCCCGATTCATCAAGAACGAGTTGGAAAACCTGCGTATTCCGGAAATTGAACATGAAAACATCGTAAAATATCGCGTAAGTATTTCATTAAGCTACATTTATCACTGTATTATAAATATCCAATATGTATATGTAAACTGCTTACGCTACTAAACTTGATAAATCAAACTGTTGTATTGCCCTGCCTAGCTCACTTTTGTCTATATGTAAATGTTGTGTATCCCCACCTTATAGAATGAAAAAAATGTGTAAAAGAAAAAATGGCTAGAAACCAAGAAATTGGGCAGTAAAGACAAAAAGAATTGGTCATGGAGTCAAGAAAACTTTAGATGAACACCTTACAAACCATGTTATTTTTCCAGGACTACGTGGAGGACGAGAACTTCGGTTACCTGGCTCTGGAGCTCTGTGAGTGCACCCTGGAGGATTATGTCCACGAGCTGAAGCACACGGGCCAGCTGCAGGAGAGGGCGCGCCGCCTGGTGTGGCAGCTGCTGAGGGGGCTGGCCGTGCTGCACCGGGCCAAGATCCTCCACATGGACCTCAAGGTACTTTTACCTTACGTGTAACATACATATACCATGGAATTGAATGATTAGTGCATGGTCACTAAATTGAAGTCTGTACGATTCTGAAGATTATATAAGAAACCAAAAGTGACCGTTTTGAGATCTATTAGTCTGATTAAATTTTATGTTTTGTCAAGGTAAGCGGTTGTTTATACACCTTATCCCTGACAATAGACTTCTTCCAAATCAGAATTGAATATTGCTGATCAATTCAAAATTGTCGGTGTTTAAAATTCTAAAACGTATAGAACAAAGATTTCGTAATCATAGACAATCATCAATGATCATCATCATTCAAAATGTATACATTGTATCCGTTATTTTCCAACCACATTATTATGGTGACCACATGATGATCACCAAAAGGTGGTCACATTAGAACGTCTTCACAAGATCTATAGATTCAAAAAATACTATAATAAGAAGACACTATTATGGAGTATGAGGTAGGATATATTTACCCCGGCACCGATTGCACCGCGGCCGTTAGGCCAAGGTGCAATCGGTGCCAGGGTAAATATATCCTACCGATATACGACATAAGTGTGTCTTCTTTATTTTATGTGATGGCTAAATACCTGAAATATCATCAATTTATCATAAAAACGGCGATGTCGAAGTGCCGACGGCGATGTCATCGTAGCGACGGCGATGTCGACATCTTGTTTGTTTACCTAATTCTCGACGCTCATTGGCCAATACCATGGAAACGGTGGTCACATGATGCTATCTTTTCTTGGAACGGCCTGAGGTGCGTATAAATGGTAGATTTTTACCTCGGGTGCTGCGGGGCGTAATTACGTTCGAAAGCCCCAATAAGCACCGCTGCTCCCGCTAGCCATTACATAAAACCCTGTCCTATCCATATTCTCTTGCAGCCACGTAACGTGCTGGTCGACGTGCGGGGTAACGTCCGTCTGGCCGACTTTGGACTCAGTCGTAGGATGGATGAAGCACACTCTACGGACTACCACGCCGCCTTTCTTGGTAAGAGGGGCATCTTAAATTAGTTTATGGTTTGACTGGGCTCTGCATCTCAATTTAGTGTATATTTGGCCTGCCTTTACTTGTTAGTCTAGGTAGAGGAAAAAGTTGTTTCCTTGGAGAAAAAATGTGCTTTGCCATGGTACAGATGGGTGTACGTTATCGAAATAATAATCTTAATGAAGGGTTATAGAGTTACAGCTTGTGAGCGAAATTGCTTCTACCGTTACCTTTTCCGAACTGAATAAAAGAAATGATGAAATTTGTTCTTATATGGATGGGGACATAATGTTTTTAATTGAAATATTCCGTTTGGTGCAGTTTTACAAGTTAACGTTTTATGCCTGTATATGATATGGAAAAAGAAATGAAAGTAATTTAAAGTTTACAAATATTTGTCTTTCAGGCGGTACGAGGTGTTGGCGACCACGGGAAGCGCTGCTAAGTGTTGGGTCAGAAGACCACCCGGAACCCTACATGACCGTCTCCGACGTCCAGGTAGGGGAACCATTTCCGTCAAACCATTGCGCAGTAACCGATACTAAAATAGGAACGATTTAATGCAAAATAAATTGATGTCAAATCACATAGTCTTAACTTTGCATACACACCTACTTGTGCACAGGGGTAAGATCAGAGAGGAAAGGGTATGCCCCTATAACCATCATCCTTGTTATTTGTAGATAATACATAAAATATAACTCTGATGGCCTAAAATTTGCTAAAGTAATTCTAATTATGTTTGTAGTTTTGCCAATATAAGCTAGTTACTGATCGCTTTCAGAATGCCTAAACTTTGGATTTATAATGGAAATTATTATCACATAATGATATATAGATAGATACATTATTATGACGCATACGTGTATTAATACCACTGTCGCATTACAATTCTTCTCTTTAGTTTGATGTGATTCACATTAGTATATGTATAGACGTATGTCGTAACCACACCTTTAATTACCCCAGTCATAATACCAGCGGTTGCTCCCACTAGGTGGCAGGCATGGTGATCTACTACGTCATGTCCGGTGGGCAGCACCCCTACGGTCAGAGTCCGGCCGACATCGAAGAGGCCATCGTCAGCGGGGTGCCGCGTCTGTCGGACGTCACTGACGAGACGCTGGTCAACCTCATGTCGTGGATGCTACACCCCGACGTCCATCGACGTAAATCAGCAGAGGAGTGTCTGACGTAGGTATTGTAGGGTGTAAGAGTCAATGGTGCAGGTGTGTCTAGGGAAAAGTCCCAACGTGGTCAAAATAATGAATCGATCCACTCAATTACTGCACGTCATGGAATATAATGAGTAATTAAAGAACAGAGGGGGGAATACTGTGTTGCTTGAATGAAAGCTAATCAAATAGGTTGTGCAAGTACAGATGTCCATCCAGGGTGTACAGTCCTTTTAGATTACGGGTTTCTAACCAAAGGTGAATGCATTGTTTTTGATCATTGCATTGTTTTCCAGCCGAGGAATTGTGTTTTGCTTTAACAGAAATTCCAAAACTTACATAGGACAAGACAATTGAAAGTAATTCTCTTGTTTTCCTTACTTCCAGACACCCGTTCTTTTGGCAAGAAACGAAGCGCTTCGCCTTTCTGTACAAAGTCAGCCAGGAGGCCGAATTTCAGCTGCACACCGGGTAGGTATTTATTTAGGCAATTTCTGTTATCATATAACACACAATATTAGTCCCCCTTGTATAATTGCTTGATAGTATTAATTATTATTCCGACGCCATTTGCCTCAATTCACCCTTAATCATGTTGGTGTATGATATTAAATTTCTGCTTCCAAGTTAGTCTCGTTGAATCTGAGATTCTGTTACAACCGTTAATTCAGTTCTAATTCGTGATACATCTCTACCAGGCGGACGTCCCAGGTACGCCAGGTGATTGACAGTATGGGGGCGTGGCTAAAGATGGGTGACTGGCGTACAGAGGTGGACCCCTACGTCATGTCCCCCCAGATGTCGCTCCTCAGCTACTCCAGCAGTATGTCCGACCTGCTCCGCTTCATGGCCGACGTGGAGAACGACTTCAACAAAATGTGAGTTTTATTTGTCATAAAAGTTAACAATTTTCTCATACTTTCCGAATCACTGAATGTATAGGCGTCACTTTCTGTGATTTATCTATCTGAATTATGGATGTAAAAGACGTGACTTATTGATTATATGTGATCGTTGGGTAAATAATGTAATGGTCCAGGACCTATTCCCACTTTTCGTATACTACTCACAGCGGAACGCGAAGATAACTAATGAAAATAGCTATGAAATATCAAAGACGAGTAGGGTATGTATTTGATATGCGTGTATACATAGCGTTGGAATAATGCTTTCTCAAGAGAAGGCCTACACTGATAAAGTAGCCAATAGTCATCCCCATAGTCACAGTACGCAGGAACCATCTTCAAAGTATAATTTCCATATACTACTTTGGCTGATACAACTTCATGTCACTTCTCGTGAGGTGGCGCCTCTGCATTGCAAGAGTCACTTTCACCTTTTAAATCACCAGATTGTAACAACGACACAAAACTTTACAAATATTACATTACATGTCACTATTGGCTATATGTTATAATTGTAGTAATATCTGTTCTGTAATAAAACAATCTGATATATATAGAAATTCATTTTAATTTGGTTATTTTTTTATTTAGAGATCCAAAACTTCGCTCCATGCTGGGAGATCCCGGGTTCTATTTCCTCATCAAGTTCCCACGAGTGTTCATGGTTGTCTACGAGATTATACGAGAGAGTGATCTGCGTCACAGGCGATCCCTGACGGACTTCTTTGACGTCCACAACTACGTCGAAAACAATTAGAAGAATGCCGATATCAGGGACATTTCAAATGAGAAGTTATAAAGAGCACTGTAACGTAACATAAAGCAAGAAGGAAAAGAAGAAAAACTAATTATACTAAACTTAATCCGTCCACACGTAAAGGCAACATTTCGTACAAACTGTGATAGAAAAAGGTGATATTTCGAACAAACTGTGATATTGATTATGGCCTATATACACTACTATGTTGAATCTTCATGCAATAATTTTGCATCCATTTACTCTGAATGGTATACGTTCAAACTGTCTGATTGAAATGGAATGAATAAAATAATGAATCATATCTTTTGTTCTTTCATACTTAAAACAAATTACGTAGTGCTTTTAAATGGTAACTACAATTTTGAATTAATGTTTTATTTTGTTTTTAATTTAAACGCCCGAATGACTATTCACTAGAGATACGTTTATACTGTAAGAGATGTAACGGATAAGTCCTTTGTAAAACTAAATATATCACGTCTTAGATGCCAGACTGTCCTCTATAGAAACGTTGGTGAACTATACCTTCTCCTAAAAGAACAGCGATTTAAAATTAAAACAAAAAACGGCCATAACAAAAATGCGGGAGGGCGGGTGCAGTTACCCTCGTATTTTCTCCCGTCAGTCCTTCATGACCTTGTGTCCGATGGCGTTAACCTTGTCTGCCGCCGAAGACATGATTGGCTCATGAGAAGGTAATGGGGTAAAATGGCCTTTTAGGCTTTATGCCGACAGGGTAAGGGGACCGGCAGGATATTTATGGGTTGGCGGGGGTCCCTCCCCGTTGTAAATATAGCGCCGTGTGGCCAGGGGTCGGCCTGCCGTGGGGGCTATCGCAGTATCCGTAAAGCCAGGGAGAGGGTACACCGAGCCTACTTTTAGGGTTCTTTGCTGCATTAAGGTTGGGTTACCGAGTAGGTGGGTTGTCGATAAGGCTGCACCGCCAGTGTTTGCTCCTCTGACTTATTCATTGGATTTTGGGTGCATGGGTTACTCAGTGTATAAGGGGGATAGGATGTTTAGAGGAATTCTGATGTTTAGGAATAGGCCTAATCTTCTCATGTGATAAAAATTATTTATGTTCACTGATTAATTTGTTCTCATGAACAAAACGATACCACAACTCAATTATCTTTACGTGCACTTGACCAATACAATAAGCCCATCCCAGTTTAAACCAACATTAAAGATAATTATGAAGTGTTAACAGAATTTCCTCTTTGCTTATTCCATGGAGATGTTTGCATGATACACATTAAACGAAAGCAATTTGGGTGACAAATTGCTTTTTAAATTGGTAAAATGCTGCTTTATATATTCACATTTTTCCCTTGGGAACAAATGTTAAAGCTTGTCAGCCCATCCTATAATGTCCAATCCTATTTTGCCCTAAAATGCACATTCTGATTGGCTGGCAAACCTCCAAATGTGTTAATTGGTAAAATTTAAAAAAATCATAATAGGGAATATAGAAAAATAATTATAATTCTTGGTTATTTCAGTTATCCAACTGTAGGAGACAAGGGTGGCTTATACAATGATTCCTTCCAACCCTGGGATATACCCAATATGGGATGGGCTTGTTACGACTTATTTTATATAAATAGAAATCATTTTATAGGCAAAGTGCCCTTGACAAAGCAAATATTTCTGCATTGTGAAATAAGTGCACAAAATAACCGATCTACAGATAGGTAACAGAAGAAAATGTTAATATAAGGTAACAGCGCAGGGGCAGATCAAGAAATTGAAGAGGGTGGGGGGGCACAAACGTGATTGCACGGGGGAAGGGGGGCACCCAAACATGATTTAACACGTCCGCCGATGCGATGCGAGTTGTGACAATTGATGTCACGAATTGGAGAATGAGATAATCGTTATATATTCGTTTTTGTCTTGTCTGGTTTTTGAAAACCAGTAGGCGTATCCTTGGCTGCAGTCTAGACAAGCTTACAGGCTATACACAATAACAATCTCCATATAAACAGCCCCTTTACTTTCTACGCCATCTCCACAACACTAACAAGACTAATCATTCGGCCCCACTGCACTGCACAAGCCAGCCTTAATGCAGTTAAGCACATCTGAACCCTGGAGAAAATCACCACAAGAGATCTGTGGCCGGAATCACTCCAGGCTGGAGTGGTGATTGCTCCAGTGGCTGCGGGTCTCGACAGGAGAGGATTGAGTACTTTCTTTGGCCGGGATTGTGTAAAAAGGCTGGCGTGTACCTCCCTTATTAACCGACGCCCCTCTGTGGGGCTGATGAGGATCTGATAAGGGTGTGAGGCCCGGTTCACACTGCACAATTGGCAGCAGGACGGTTTCAGATATATGTCCTTAACCCCCCCCCCCCCCCCCGCACACTTAGGTCTCTACAAACTCCAATTGGGGCAAAGCTTCAGGATATAGGTACCGATGTGTTGAATGTATGTTTCCAAACAATCTAATGCAGCATTTTTTAATCCAAGTGCAAATTGCTGATATCCGTAGTCGCAGAGTATCAACTTGGCATTAGTTTTACAGTTCCTTTAGTTACAGACGTCTGCATAGATTACCGAAACACTTTGGCTCTGGTATAACAGTGTTTCAAATAAATACACACCATGGAGAAAACATGCTGCAGCCAGGAGTTTAGCATATGCGAGGACAAATGATACCAAAAATATGAAAATGTGTTAATTATCAAGTTAATTACAGGTCGTGGAACATAGAAATGTAGAAGTTTATAAAAATTGCAATGACATGAATCATTCAGTATTTACTGAGGTGTATGATATCAAAATATAATTCTTGCAAAAAGAAATGACTATTTACAAAATACTTTTGTAATCACAACTTTTGATTTCAAATTTAATGGTATTGTTTATCTGTTTGAAATTGGAATATCTTCAAGTTATATTTCACAATATGATGTCAAGATTTTTTAGAGGAATCACAAAATCATTGTCTCCATGACAAACAAATTACCACCATTTGGTAAATCATGGGAAGAAAACATTCCATTGAAATTCCAAATCAGGACATTTCAGAATGGAACAGAATCTTAAGAAGTTAGCTTAAT
Source organism: Lepidonotus clava (assembly GCA_936440205.1). NCBI lineage: Eukaryota > Metazoa > Annelida > Polychaeta > Phyllodocida > Polynoidae > Lepidonotus > Lepidonotus clava. Next base: position 29,880,514 of record OW387140.1, read on the forward strand.
TGTACACATAAAGTTGGTCTAAGATAGTTTAACCACTATCTTTCATAAAATCATTCATATCTCCTTAATTATTTGTCCTAGGGCATAGGATAAATCTCCCTCAGAGCATCCTTTCCCTGTGTTGAGTCACAGTCTCATAGATCTGTAATCATGAAGTTATATCATTAAGGCTCCAAAGATCATATTGATAATTGTTTCAAATGTGTCTCTGTGTTCATTTCAAGTCAAAACAGCTCGATCAAAATGTTGAAATGGACTGCTCCTCTATTGTGAATATTAATGGATTTCCGACACATTCGCATTCTCATGGAATCAGGGTTGTCTTCTTATGTAACGGCCTGCTTAATCTAATCACACTGAGGTAGGTTAGAACTTTGGCCAGCTGCCGCTTCCTGCCAATACTTTCTAGTCTCTCTCCAGTATACTATTTTTGATGCCATAGCAATATTGCAATTATTTTCATGCCCTGTCACCAAAATGTTCTGGTTGAATCAATCGTTGTAAGATAGTTGATAAAGAAGGGATTGTCTTTCGCTATAGTACAAATAACAGAAACCTGAGTCAGATTAGCCCTTGATTTAGAGTCAAATTGATACAAAAGCGCTACAGTGTTGTTGTTTATCTGTCAAAAATCGTGAAAAAGAAAAGAAAAGAAGAAGAAGAAGACTCAGCATTAGTTTATAGTTTTAAACAGGTTATCATAGAGCTAATAAATACACAGAACTAACCGAGGGTGCACGAAGCAATAATTATTGCCCCGAGTCGAAGTGGATTTTGATGGTCGAGGGCTTTGCCCGAGACCATCAAAATGCACGAAGACGAGGGGAAATAATTATTGCTGAGTGCGCCCGAGGTTAGTTCTTGTTTTATTATATATCAAATACCCGCCAACGTTGAAGATACATGAATAAATAAGACGAAGTCTCTTTATTTACCTCCGTGCGTGGGCCGCGCCATTGCGACATGCGTTGAATGTGTCTCCTTGTTGGAGAGTTCTATATCCTTGCACTGCTGCGCCATCTGGCGTTTCATGTGCAAACTAGATCGCAGGAGACCAAAGATGGCGGACAAGCAACGCTTTTGCCGAATTTGACGGTAAAATAAATTGATTTTACGTTGTTTTTTCAACAATTGAGACAAATTTGACGTGGTTTGAGGATTGTTTACGTAGTTCCCACGCTGGCAAGCATCGTTATTGCCCCCACGGAGACTTGCAGGGCAATAATTTTTGATTATTCACCAGTGTGGCATAACGCCATCAGTTATTCCACCTTTGCTCGCGGGGCTGTACAATGCTGAAGGAATAGGTGCTACGAACTTGGTATATAATAAAGAGTCAGTCCATTCTATGTGAAGGCAGCATAGGATTACCTCATCGAGTCCATATGCATAATCTACAAAGCCCGAAAGAGAACTAGGGAATTATTTCTGGCATGGATGGTTACCATCTCCATAATCGACAATATCAGAATATAACAAGAGTGAGTCTAAATCTACATTATATTTATGGGCCTATGCATACAAAGACCGAAGGTTTAGGTATGATAATATCCCCCACATCTTTGTCATCAAGAATTTTCACAAACAAAATGATATCTTCATGGGAATGTAACAGTATGATAATGTCCAGTCTGGATAGCGCATATGGTTAACAAAATGAAAAAGTGGGAAAGATTGTGCCCCCCAGGGGTGGTGATTCTCAGTCAAGAAATTGGTACCAACTGTGGTCGGACTCTGAAGGTCCCGAGCTGTAGCTGTGAATCGCCAAATTGGCTTAAAAAGAAAGGCTATCAAATTATTAAACCCCATTTAAATAGCTAAAAATGACATGAGATCTTTCTTACCAGATAATAAGGCAATTGCATACTATTCAATTTAATGGTAATGCCTCTCAATCTAACTATCAGTTCTGAAATAAAAATTGAAGAAGACGTGTGTTGATGAATGCTCTTTGAGAGGGGCGGTCTATAGGCTATCCTGAAAAAGAGGGCCTGCCAGAGTATAAGTGTCACAAAATAAGGGGGCTGTACTTTCGTAGTTGGTGTCCTCATTCAGAGTTTGAGTACCCCTACCCCGCGGGGGCAGGGGTCGCAGCACCAGTTGCAAACGGATTATTCTATATCATGCATAAAAATCCGCCTGCAATGCATGCAGTATATGACTTACAGGCCAAGATCCATCTTCACTCTGCAAACATGTAACAGCAGAGCTCCTCTTGTCATAGGGTAAGCACAGCATAAGCTCTTTGCACCATTATGTCAAGTATATTTACTGTCCTACTGAATTTCGGCGCGCCACCTGCTGTCGAGATGACTGTAGACGCCCATCGCGTGACGGCGTCCCTGGGCTGGTTAGATAAGCTCCCACCAGAGGGAATATCAGGGTATACACGGAAATAGCATAAAGAGTTATGTCACGTAGTCTGTTTACTTCCTATTGGCTCTCTGGCTGTATATATCTTTGTGTGTATAAAGAAATATGCAGCAACTGTTCGCTTGGATTCTCTCATATAGGCTGTTTGCATAGGGGCACAGTTCAGTTTGCATATGGGTTATTAGTATGTTGCAGTCAGTTACTCCTATAGTAAGGTTGTAAAAACCCAGCGAGAGCCCTGGGTTCTTTGTTCGCCCAACACGGAAAAAATATAACAACTGCCTCAAAATAGTTACAATCTGAAAAGTATCCTCTTATCACACATTCCCAAAGTGGTGATAATCATATCGGTTAAAGGTTATATGAAAAGCAATACAAAATATAGATGGCAAAGATTAATAAACATTTAGCTAATGTACACAAAGTATCATGAGACATTGATTCATCTGTTTCAAGCCAAAGGAATATATCCCCAAGGAGATCGATAGGTGCCCTCAAACGACAACAAACACAATCCTTTATGATTCGTATAGGGGCCTATTTTGTAGAGAAATCGATACAGCACAAGGCCTCGACATGTATCAATGGTGCAATAAGAAGTAGGTATGGTAGTGGGCCGGGTGAATCTCCAGGTCAGCCCCTGGAGAAGTGTCAAACGGAGTGGGCGCTGAGGCCATACCCACTGAGGTCACAGCTTTGTTTGCCATCCGCCGACGCCCTCATCGGACTATCCTCCAGAGGGTGTAGTCAGGGGAGGAAAAAAGGTCTCTGGGCTTGGTTACATAGAGGTGGAGCTTGCTGAAGGGGAATGGCGTAGCCCCTATTGACACAGACGGTGAGATGGGAATGGGGACTTGGGGAAAGGTACACAAAAGTACCGAGATTGCTTTACAGATAAGAATAGATAAAGGAAAAAAGACCAAAGAATCTTAAAGACAGGTAATAGGTGTAAGAGTACCCGACAGATAGAGACAAAGAACGGGATATCGATTAATCTGAGAAAGAATCAGCATGTGCAGTCGTAAGGAAATCCAGATGGGTGAGATGTAGAGAAGGATGCATTCTCCCAGAAAATGAAAATTAAATGTCCAGCTATAAAGGGGAATCGGGAGGAATATGAGTAAGTTGCATGTTTTACGAAAATATGAGGAATCATGCTGTCTATGAATGCTGAGAAAAAAACCACGGCAAACAGGCACTGCATGTGCAAGGAACGAGATTCGTCAGTATTCAGAATACATGGTAGGCCTATATATGTAGTTTAATTAACACTGCATACCCTTGCTCTCTACTCTACAATCTCACATTTCTGCAGCCACCTCCGTCCCACACGTACGCCTCCCTGCCGAACCCACCATAAGGCCTATAAGACCCAGCTCACCGCGCCTAGCCCACCGTAGTGTGAGTAGTGTAGGAATTGGCAAGTGGCGTCAGGCACTCTCCCCATCTCCGCCGCCGCCGTCACCACTGCCACCACCACCACCACTACCACCACCGCCACCACCCGCACCCCCGGAGGCACCACTGCCAGCGCCGCTACTGGCCCATTCGCTGCCCGGCGGCCAATTAGGAGAGGTCGGGTTGGGCGCCGGGAGAGGTGTGCAGGAGTGAGCTGAGATCTACCACAGCGGGGGCGTCTTGTTAGGTGTGGATCATAGCAGTGATATCCTCTGTGGAAGCGTGCACAGCATCACTGGACCTCTTAAAGGTACTCTCTGATCATCTCTGTTATACTGCTAGTAGGTGGGCGGCCGCCGCTGCTGCTACTGCTGCTACATTCAGGACTGAGCTTCCAGCCGCGTGGCGCCGCAAACTTCAGGTAACAACAACCAGGGAACTGTTTTATGTGGTGTGTGTGCGAGACAACACAGAGTGGTAGTACTACAGCAACCTCCAAGTAGCAATTGCAGTTGTAACTGTTAAAAATAGCAGAGGAATACTCCATTGTACCTGTGGCGTACCTCAATGTTTACATAGTAACAAGGGGATTTAGATGACATCTGAAATTGGATGATACCTTGTAAATCCTCACTGCGCTGCCGATTTGACTCTATTATGTTATTCATATTCACAATACGTTTGACTACAGGGCACTGGGCATGACATGGCATGCTATACACTCACTGCTAAACAAGCCAGTGGGCTTTGCCACTATTACATCATAACCTAAGGTAGGATTTATTCATGAGGTTTGCCCTGGAGGTGTGACAGTGACCGACTAGGGGCTCACTGTGAGGTCACAGCTGTTGGACGGGGAACCTGTCCCCTAACTGGGTCCCAAATTGGCGTCCATGGCCGTCGTTGAGAGGGGGTGCGGGCGTCTTGCCGTGGCGCCAGTGGCGGGAGTGAGCGTGTTGTTGATGGCTGATGTATCCTCCCACGTGGCCTGAATGACCTGTAACTGTCTGAAATATTGAACACTTACACCTTGCTAGGCCGTTTGGGGAGAGCTCGCTAACATTACGCTTTACCCTCAAGCTCATCGCTCAACACAGCCCATTCCCATTACAGGACATAACTCATACCCAACCTACTCTAACAGATCACTATAGGGCACATACTAAACCTCTAGTCCGATCTGGGATAGTCGTCCTTTGATATTATGGCTTCCAGTGTATCTGTTTACTTCTCCAGGGTCCATACACCTGTCAACGCTCTACAAATACGACTCCCGCTTCCCAGTAAGGGTCACAGGTGGCAGCTGCAGTAAACTTCCAACCGGAAGGACGCCCTGTCGTGTCCCAGCCTGACTTCCTGCTGAGAAAACCTTATCATCCTGCACCAGGGAGGTTAGGATTCACCCCACCAGCTGTTGAGTTGAAGCAAAGCCCGTGTGGGCAGAAGCAGGACGTTAAAGGCAGCAATAGAAAGGGGCAGGACAGCTGGTTGGCAGGAATGAGCGAACGGCGACGGTAATCCGGTTTGTGATAGGCGGACGTCGGGTGACGCGGGTAACCGCCGACATCCATACTAGACCCCGCCGGCGGTTGTAGGGGTCAGCGGTCGATGCTGCTTCTCAGGGCGAGCTGGGCCTGGATCTTAAGAGGATTGTCTGACGCTAGATCTATGCATCTTGCCTACGATAGCTGTTTTTGTGCCGGCCATCTAGGAATTACCTTACTCTGCGCTTAAGTGAATGCAAATGACCTGCGCATGAGCAATGCGTTGTGACCTTATGGAAATTCCAGGATATAGGGTATGATGATAGCAATGTTCCTCTGAAACCATCGCATCATCCACAATAGACGTGAACTACTCTCCGCTGATGTTCTGCTCCCAGGATCTCAACGGTAGTGGTAGAGAGACTTCCGGAAAGCGAAGCCGCCCCAAGCGCCTCTTCCCGACGTCGGGCATGTCCTCTCAGGAGCGACTCATGTCTATGAAGGAGGAGATCCGCAACTTCCACTTCTGGAAGGCGGTGCGATGTGAGTTCCTCGTGACGCTTCTCTACGTCTTCATCGGCTGCGGATCCACTACGGTCTGGCCAGAGACGCTCCCGGATACGGAAACGTCGACGACGGGCGACGTCAAGGTGGCGCTGTCGTTTGGACTGGCCGTAGCGACGTTCGTCCAGTGCGTCGGGCATATCAGTGGGGCGCACCTGAACCCTGCCGTTACCATGGCCATGTTAGTGACACGTAACGTCACCGTGCTGCGTGCCGTATGCTATATGATCGCCCAGTGTGTCGGGGGTATCGCCGGCGCCGGTATTCTGTACGGAGTGACCCCGGGGGTGGTGCATGGCCGGCTTGGGGCCACCAAGGTACATGCCGAGATGGGGCTGGGCCAGGCCTTCGGTGTCGAGTTCATGATCACCTTCATCGTCGTCTTCACCGTCTTCGCCAACCTTGAGCCCAAGAGGATGGACATGGGGTCGCGGTCTCTGGCCATCGGTCTGGCCGTCATCCTGGGACATCTGTTCGCGGTAAGAATATTATACTTATATTGACAACTCACGTTTAAATTGTCCTATTAGAAGTTACATTTCCCTGTATGTTATTCTAACCAACTTTTTGGTATGCGTCGGCTGTTGGGAAATATGAAAGGTCGTGCAAAACCTGATTGTTTCTGTTCAGCGTGCGTGTTGAAAAAATGGTGACATGTGTTTACTATCGTCTACGTTTGATTTCGGGATGCCCTACACTCCAATGTTCCCTCAAATGTAACAATGGAGGATAAGTATTAGATGGTCCATATAACTATTGCCGGTGGTCCTTTCATAGTATTTTCTTTCTTCTCTTTGAAAGAAAAAACATTAATTCAAATTTCCATATATATATATAATATTGCAAATCAAACGTAGTCGAAAAAGAGCCGGAAAACATCTGCTCACTTTAAAAGATAGCCTGTATGCATTAATTCAGACACAGTTGTACCCGTAGGCTTCACTTTGAACGTACATGCCTTTATGTGAAGAAACGCCCGCCTCCCACAAAGCCATCAGAGCTGGCAGAGCGTTTGTGAAAGCTGCCAAACAGAGATGGAACCTGCCAAACCTCCTTTTACTCTGACAGTCTTTGTGCTGGAAAACCAATGCCCATATATATCGATAGAATCAGATGAAATGGGACAGCTATGTAAATAACTATTACAGTGCCAACTGTCGCAGCACAGGCGCTTTATCTAATGGTCTTTATTCAAAGATCAAAGATGTGTGTCAAGAAGTAGCGAGACATATGCTATAAAACGGAACATTAATATGCCTATTCACCATGTAAAGAGATTATTTGACCTCCAAATCCCTTTTGAATAATTATGACGTTCACGACGTCTGATCTTTAACATCTTTACTACCTAAAGTTAAAAATCATGATTATTCTGTGCCTATTGATTTACATCAAAATGTAACAGATTCATACGTGGCTGCTTAGAGGATGGAATATGTCTATATGGTGGATTTTCTACTTATAAATATATAAATGTTTTCATCACCTGAAGGTTTGTTGGGCCGGTGATCTTTATTTACTTAAAAAGCCACTCCTTCTGTTATCTAAAATATCCTTTCCACGTCCTTTAGTTACATTGAAAACAACCCCAGTGTAGACTTCTTCGGTCGACAGAGTCAGCCTATATAATGAATTATGACAACACCAGCAGCAATTCTAGGCGGCACAGGGGCGGACTGTCATCTACAATTAGGACTGGTCCTTACTAGGCGTAAACAGCGATGGTAGGCCTTGGGCGTACGTCAGAGAGATAGGGTGACTGCGGCTTGTTTCAGTTGAGCAATCTTAAGAGGAAAAAAGGCTTAATGTACATTATATTGAGGAAGAGTTATCTATTTATCAATGGGCTGGGCGGCCTTTTCTATCACAAGCCTACGTTTATCTGGACATCTGACACAAACTACCCAATATGTAAAGGTATATATGATTATCTAAATTTAAACTACATGTATCTCTCAATCAAAAATAAGTTGGTTCAGGATATTTTGGGTAGAGAAACCAAAGTCATCCACACTATCCGTGTACCTTGGCAATTTCCATTTTATGTGGCCATAATTTAGGTCCATCTCAAATTGATTTCTAAATATATAAGATATACACCTATCTCAGTGAAGTAGGTCCTATAATTATATTTACGGTACCTAAGTAAACCAAAGATACAGAGGTTGCTGACAGATCGATGCATGTGCTCCTTGTCAATTTTACCAAGTTGCATACCTTCTTTATTTGCCACTAGTTAATTTCTATTTCACATTTATTTTCAAAAATCTCATTCATCTTAATTCTGTTACTATCCTTGTCCATCTCATATTCCATGTCACTTGACTCTTGAGTCTGTGTCTTGTCTTGAATTTGAAACATGGCATAAACAGATGCTTAGTCTGAGGGCAAGTAAATGAGGGGTCTCGTTTTGGAATGAATGAGAAAAGCTGACGAGAGAGAACTATGCATGACATATGGCAACCAATTACTTTTGATCAATTGTTTCCTCACTGGCGACACTGTTATTATACCCCAACCTAATACACCACTTAAATTCCCAACTCAAAGTGGGGTCACAATATTCCTTCTTGGTAAGTTGCACTCAGTAATCTGAGTTTATATTTGAAAGCCGTTTGACCTTATTCTAAATTTGAAATGACATATAAAAGATTTTAGAACTATTAAAGTGACGTAGTTACATTGAAATTGGTTTATCATAGTCAAATATGACACATTTCCTCGAGCTTCTTTCATGTTTATAAAAGGGAATTTATCGTTCTTACAATGTTTTGATAACTCTCTATACGCAGTCCAATCATCCACTTGCTTTTTGCTTACTACATTGGCCAAATGACGGATTCGATAGATTACCACGGTAAAATTCATGAAAAAGCTTTATATACCGATCCAGTTTTAACTTTTTTTTTCAAATTAAGTAAGAAAACATAAAAACCAATTGGCAAAATATCAATGTGGTTAATACAGCAGTCAGGAAACAACTAATGATAATACAATCTCGTTGGATATGTTCGGGCATATTGACGGGAAATTCCACTAATGACGGCATCATGATTTTTAACATTTAACATCTTTATATTTCTTAGTACATTATTGAAACACATAATAAATAGATTTATAAGAAGCAGGTCTGTTACTCAAAATTGGAACAGAACTACACGACATTATCCTTTTTCAATTAGGCCCTATAGTTGTGTCTTCAGTTCGTTTGATCCCCTACTGTGCACATTGATTTCCCATTATCCGAATTGTCTCAGAATACTGGATCAGAGGGTTATGTGCATACCAAGAACGAAGCAAAAATACTTTACCTATAACTCTACATCCAGGGATTTCACTTTTAAACCTATTTTCATACGGCTTCCTGTGTGACTGCAGAACTAACAGAATTATCATTTTGACGTAATGAGCAAATCAGGTACTAAAAGGTTTTTGAACTTTCACTGAAATGTCAATAGCTTCAAAAGCAATGCTCGTAGTGCAACTTTGAATTAATCATTAACTGCAAACTAGATGTCTATAGTAATGGTGATGAAAGGTTGAAGGCTTATAACGAAATACTTTTTACCGTTAATGGCAAAGCATAACGAATGAACATTTGAATATGTGATTCTGCATTTCATCTCTTTTCCTGTGTCGTTTTACTAAAGGCACTGGCAAGGCAAAGAAAAGCATATTTGCCTGCCATAAAATTACACTAATTAGTATTGTATAGGGCAAATATAGCAGTGTATTTACACATTGTGATGTAAAGTTTTACCTTTTACCAGCCCGTCTCCCTAATCATTTCAATGTCACTTTGCTCTATGTCTTGAAGACCTCATCTTATCCCCAGTGTGTCTACCCAAAACTTCATGATAAGCGGTGCTAAAGATGTATTTAGTGTTTTATTAACTGGTTAGTGGGTAGGGATTAAATATCGGGCTTTTATTATGGATTCTATATATGGTAGTCCATATAATATACCGATATGCCTTTCCTTTCAAAATCAGAGTATCTTGTTAATCAGGTTACAATGAAAATATCTTATCTCTTCACTTAAAATATTCTCCCTAGTTCTTTCAATATGCCATGAAAAAGGTCTAGATGGTTAACCAAGTCTCAATATCCATAAATTACTCCGTTGCTTAGTAACAAAAGCATGCTTACCTCGCTAATCATCCCAACCCCAATACAAAAGAATCCAACAGAGAATAAAAAGAGGTAAGGCACTCTGTATTTTGCCATCATCAGGTACCCCGTTCCCTTGGGCTATACGATGGATGTTTTAGAATCGAGGCTACTGTTCGCCTTTTCATATAAGTATATTAGACAGACAAATCAAAGACAAAATCTTAATGGACATACGATACCTGCAAAACAAAATATGATAAACAGTATAAAAATATAGACTTTTTAAAACATAAAAAAAAGAATCTTCCATGTGTGAATTTGTTTATATAGAATATTAACTTCTTAGGTATAAAGGCCACTTTATAATCATTGTTCATTTGGTAATATTGAGAGTATCGAAGTACCTTGGTATCTCAGCGTGGTGATCAGGAAAATAGATAGGGCGAGGAAAACTCCCCGATAAGGCGTTTTCCCCGACCACCCCCTTTGGCTCCGGGCCAAGTTGTACTTGTTGTCAGGGATATTAGACTGATACCTGAGGGTGAAGATCCAGTTAGGCCATACTCAGTTTACCTGTATTTTTAGAGTCCTTTGTGAAAGCTGAGTAGGTTCAGCAGATGGGGGTGCTTAATGTGGAAAGCTTTTTGCCACATTGAAACTATGTGAAAATGACTCTGATTACATGGCCTATGGGGTATACACTTTCACGAGTCCAACCCATAGACGACTTTTACCCAACACTTTTAGCCTGGTTCCATTGAAACCAATAATTACTCAATTCATTGGTTCTGACATATCCGCTAGCGGAGCGCTATACTTATGAAAAAGGTCTATAATGAGACCGTTTCTCATTATAATGACCGTGCTGTCGTATGTCAAAATATTATGGGCCTGTACCACACAAACGTACCATATTTAACCTCAATTTGATTGATCAAATTAGCAACTACCATTTCAAATATGCATAAATTATATATGAATTTCTTTTGCCATTGAACTCCCTGCTCAAGACGAATGTAGCTCTCAATGTATACACGGAAATACATTTAGCTACAGCTTTGGCCTAAGACTTGTACTTTTGTCCTCAATGATAATTGATTTTTTTCTCAGTCTTTTTATCGAAAACTGCTCTTCAGGAATTACCAGCAATTGATGAGATCCCTGTATCTCTAATTAAAGGTCAGATGAAGTTGACTTCGTATCACGCTTAAGTAGGCTCAGAGGAGGTTAACTCGCTCTAGAGGTAAGACGTTGAGATAAGAGCTATCCATCTGGGCGGGTGGGACAGCTCTTTACTCCGTGGCAATTATTCTCCCTTCAGAGAAAGTCCACTCGTGCTTGGTAGACCTTGCCCTCTGAGGGGCCAGACATTTAATTGCAAATGGATTGGGGGATCCATGTAGTCCAGAATCTCCGCCGGAGGCTTACGGGGCTCACATCTATGTTAGAGCAAGTCAATTGCTTTGATACTCACCGTCAGACGTTAGTTCGTTTGAAACTTCTGCTATCAATGATTGATTCACAACATGTACTTCTTTCTTGAACTTTATGAGTTATGAGTTTTCAAGTTGTTAAGTTCTTCTAGATTCTCATAATTGGGTTATGTTTTTTTTGTTTTAGTTAATAAGCGTTGCCCTAGAAGAATTCTATTCTTGTTCTCTTTTTTCCATGGTCCATGCATGTCATTTGAGGACTCCAACATATGGAATGTTGATATACATGTATCTTCAAATTGTTTCCATCTGAAGATTACTCAACGTGCAATGAGGTGGGTTAAGGTGTTTAGTAAAGATACCATTGATATTTCAGTAGCTAAAAAAGATGTATAGACATGGTTATCATATTGTGGCTGCCCAGGCTTACGGCATTACTGATATTGCGCGCGGCCATAGCAATCTTCCTAACGATACTTCAGGCAGGACAGACAAACAATGCCTACCCTACTTCTGCTATAATATCTGCTCCGAGCAGCTCGGCCATTCAGGGCTGCCTCCTGCTCTGGTAGACGGAGATTCCTCCTGTCACGCTGTCCCATTACTGTCTTCTTTTATTCATTAGACTGCCTCCTGTAGGTCCGCCGAGGACTTCCCCTGGAGAATGTGCAACTGTTTGGCAGTAGGGAGAAGGTGATAGCCCAGCTGGAACTTTAATCAAATATTGATATACGCCTATCATCTTTCATTGAGCCTGCCTTCTGATGTCCGTGACGGTTAATTCCAGGCGAGCCAGGAAAAGTCAGACTGGCTTGTGTAATTAGTAGTCATACAGAAAGGCTATCTTGTGTGGGGACCCTGGGAATTGATTGGCATGATGGCATTAATAGGATTGCCAATTGATTTCAATTTCACATTGCAAGTAGATCTAACTGCAGTTCCATTTCCGACGGAGGACTTAAGCCTTATAGAGTAGAAAGGTGTACTTCAGCGCCATAAGAAGTTGAAATCCCCTATGTCAAACCCGACCTCACTATAAAGTGCATTGAAGACAATTTATAGTCGATACTTGGTATATGCATGGTGCTCAACAGCTTAATTTTCCGATAGCCCTAAAAATGGGTAAAAATGTTGTATACATCGTATACATGTACATCATTAGAAAGGTTTCACAATTTGCTTTAAAATGGTAGGCCTATATAGGATATAAGGTTTCATGTTCGGACAAAATCAAAGAAATACAAAATCGGCAGCATCAAAATTGGTATGTGCAATACAGACTTATATGTATAGATGCAGTTGCCTAACTTAGCTAATCCACTGCCTGTAGATATTCTAGTGACGCTGGTTTAGATCTTTGCTCTGGTGATTCATTCGTGTCATGCCCAAAGTTGCTGTGTGGTATTCACGTCACATTCAAAGTCGCTTTATAATCATCTTTTATAGTGTCTATGCTGTAATACAGATAGCGCAGAAACAGGGAAAGTTCAAACCTTATCCATTATCACTTTTATTCTCAGCTGCATGTAAACAGCATAGGACTTCTGACTCAAGGCATAAGATCACCATTTTCTCGGTCAGTCCATACCTAGTAACCTTGTTCGTATTCTCGCGGCCCCTCCTCTACAGACGTGAGCAAATTAAATTGATCTATATCCTGGTAACTGCCAAAGTCATGCAGCTGGTCCAAGGTCCGCCCTCTATCAGAAACCATCGAGGCCAGTGTTAAGGCAGACAAGCTGCCATGGCGGACCCTTTTATTATCATGTCAAGTGACTGCAATCAGACATAAAGTCTCATATTTACCGGGTCGTATGCGTGCAGTCTCCCGTTCAGCCTCTCATTGCTGCTCCCTACTCGCTGATTGGTCGGAAATGTTCCACGTGACTGGTGACGTCAGCGTCACGTGGTAGGAATCAGACTCGGCCAGAGGCGTGCTCATTGGTGCGTGAAAGGGTCGGCTTTTTTAGTGGGCCCTTCTATCGGAGCGTAAATATTTGGGATTGTTGTCAAGGGTAGCTTTAAGCAAATCACGTTCAGGAGCACGCAATCTTGCATGAGTAGAGACGATGTTAGCAATGTACCGGCACAGGAAATGATGTCTAAGGTAGGGCCCGTTCTGATATGCTGGATTGAAAAAAATCCACGCTACATAGAGGGGCTTATAGATATCTTCATCATTTTCGGATTATGTTTATAAGATTTCGGAAAGCTGAGCACAGCCCTAATTGGCAAATCGAGGTACTGGTATTCAATGGAATATTATGGCTATGTTATTCAGAAAGTTCTGGTCTCATTCCGCTTAGCATAATCCATTAACCCACATTAGGGATGTATAGCCAACCGCTGTTAGATAGGCTATATCATGCGAATTGCATGGCCTAGTAGCGAAATAGAGTGACAGAGAGCACAGTCAATTAACGCATAATAAATCACTTATCGATAGCTCCTTGTTACAAATGGAAATTATATTAAATTACGGCCAGATATGATTATAGACTTTATGCTGACGTCACTTGGCATTGCGAACTGAATAAGGGGGCATTGGCCTACTTTTATAGCTTATACAGAGTGGGGTAGCTTTGATATTTCCATCGAAGGACAGACTGGAGCAGGTAAAAATACATTTGCTCCCATATCCTTATTTGCAAAACGGTATTATATACGAATGTTTCTAAAAGACAGGTCCTGCCTGCAAAGGGAATTCTGATTGTTAACAAACAGCAACTTTACATTGGACGCGGTACTAGAGCCCAGTTCATAAGGAAAACAAAGCAGTATTCCTACAATACTTCTGGATATGGCATGAAGAAAAGAAAAATTGCCCCAAAAGGAAATCGGGACCATTGAAAATGTAAAATTACGTGCCGTCCTATACATATCTTAATGTCTATGACATGCCTTTTCAGGCAATCAATAGTGCGTCAGACATCGAGGGAACAAAATAAATAATGCTAATAAAAATGTACACGGGATTATAGGGAGGCGACGGATCTCCCTTTGCAATAGCAGATCCTTGGAAAGAAAACTCGTTTTGTGAATGTCTGTTTTATATCCAAGACAGAACAGAAAGTGTCAACGGGAATTGCTTTGTCTTCCACATCTCTCCTTTTTTTGGTTCTACTCCTCCAGCCTCTCTCAAAGCCGCAAACCCCTCCCTCCCTCCACACGCACACCCACCCACCGATTCCTCCAGGGAGGAGCCTTCCGCCCGACTGGTCCCATGATCAGTTGAGTGTCCCTCACCGGGAACAAGTTCCAAATAACCTGCACTGATATGATTGGTTCCTCCCCCAACGGAAATGCCTCGCCCGCGTATGTGCGTTGCTCAACTAGTGCTGCCACCTCGTGTGTGGATATTGCCCCCACTTGAACGGAATGCAATATTTGAGCAGAGCTGGGATAGGGCATATCTGCCTTTGGGTATGTTTGTGTGGAAGGGATAGAGGTGAGGGATACAGCGTGGAGTGCAGAGGGATTCCTGCTCACCCATGGCCTGATCTTTCCTTTTATCCGCCCGAGTTGCGTCCTAAAGGTTTATTAGGATCTATGATATAGGCAGAAGATCTAATGTTAGTGGTCAGGGGAAGTTATTAGATTTATATCTTTGTAAACGTTATATGATTATTCTATTGAAACAATGCAAGTACCATGCTAGTAAAAGAAGACGTAGGCTAGGCCAAGTACATTGGCAAAGGGAATGCTTAATCCAGAAAACGCATGCACGCCAAGCATTTGACAATTAGGGCACCATAAAACATAGATAAAAAGAGAAAGGGCAGAACTGAAAATAATAGATAAACGTACATTTTTCTCATAGATCCTTAAAGGATTACCGCCGATGCCCGCGCCAATGGCAGAATCCTACTCACACGATACTTAGAGCCCATTCCCCCGACACAAGAGAGATCAGATCCTTTTTCTGTGAGATAAACCCTCTGATCCTCTTTTCCATAAAGACCTGCGCACAATCCGGATCACCACGAGAGCAGCTCACCTTAATCATAGACTCAGCCCTGAGCCGCTCTCCGCATTCACAGACGTGAGGACGCACACGACAAGTCACCCAAAGGTAGAGACCGAATGCCCAAAGGACAAAGGGACGTTGGATAAGTAGGAGGCACAATGAACGGGAACTTAGATCTATTGGGTTTCAAATGTAGAATTACCTTTTTCCTCTGAAAAGCTACTGTAGAAGAAAGTCCTCATGTATAATGTACAAAAAAACGTTTGTTCTTTAAAAACATCTTTTAGTATTTATAAAACTTGTTTGCGGATTATGCCTATTCAGCAAGACTACTTCTCTGCATCATTATTTATAAACATTTTATCTCATATGGCGCTCCAGTCTGTTCTATATACAAAGGGCGTCATATATTGTTAGGAAAAGAAGAATCCAAGTTCTCAATTAGTAAAGTCCGTCAACAGAATTCTAAAAAATGTCATCATTATGGTCACACAGAATAATGGGGTCTATTCTCGGCGACTTATACCGAGGCATTTGGTTGGGGGAGAGGCATGAGGAGAGTGTAGAGAGGAGAAGTATTGGGGAGAAGGGAGAGTAGATTGGGGGAGACTTAGAGAGGCAGCGTAATTACAGGGTGTGATGGGGAGAAATGAGGAAAGCTGCAGAAATAGGAATGAGTGACTGACGCCGAGGAGGCCGTCGGCCGTTCTCTGGTAGAGAGTGGGACTGATTCCTCTCCCCAAGGTAATTACTCTAACTGGGTGGGGCTGAGACACATTTGTTTGTAATTGAATGGCTGATTCATTCATCGCTGTCTATGAAGATCGAACAGTTTTCTGATCAGGCATGGGTCAGAACCAATGTGGTTCTACTTGCTAGAGTGAGCATCTTGTCGAGTGACGGCGCATATTTTTAGACCCAAGCACAGCCATAGCAATTGAATTACCATCCACAAGATGTTCACAGTCTCAGCAAAAATATTGCAGTTAATGGATATTAATATTCTTTTATGTATTCGGATAAGATTGGCTATGGTAGGGATATCCATCAGCTTGATGTACTAGTAAGGTAGGGCGTCGTACATGGCTTGTGAGGGAGTGAATAGAGTAAAGACATTATTATTCTGCTGAATTTAGACATATATAGTCTACTTTATTACTAGCTATAGCATGACATAGCCCCTTTAACTTAATTGATTATTAATTTGCCTTCCTAGTTAGCACAGTGTGACCTATCAACAGGAAAATCAGAAGTGAACGCAAGTACATATACTGTACTGACGCGGGTGGCCAGTCCATGTTTGGGCAGCATAACGTGACCTTAGAAGCGCACGTGTAAGCCAATGTTTCACTTTGACAGTAGTGAAATGAGGGAGGAGTCATGGTGTGACGTACCACCATATAATAATGTGTTCCGCTCTTAGCTAGCCAGAGTAGCTGCAAGCACTGTGTGAGTAAACATCCTGTGAAGGTTGGACCTTTAACCTGCTGTCTAGGTTCTGGAGTGAGGCATATAGAAATTGTGTTAGAGCGCGGAGCGTTGATTGAATGTGTTTGAGGGGACTCTTACCTTGGGACTGATCATGGTCAATCGAGTTCTTGTCACTGAATGACTATACATTGGATAATAAAACAACAAATCCTTTCACACGAGTGTTCACGTCTTACATGATGAGGGAACTATAATTATGTATTGGACGACTGCAGTCGACGAGGAGGAGACTGCGAATGGAGCTAGCTATTATCTATCGAATTAAATACCACTTACACGCACTAACATTAAATGGATAATTAACCTCCTTAAAGTTCAATACTATGCTTGGATTCCATCCTTTCTCAAGATGCAGTCTTTTACGCAGTTCTTCCACCGTTTCGAAATCGTTTGTGTAAGGTGACGGATTTCATTGTCAGAGTTGGTCCCTCCCGTGATCAAAAGTACAACAATAAAAGCTGATCTCTTTGCTTTAAATTCAGCTTTTTCACTTGCTAATAAGTTTCCTATATAGAAAAGCATATATTATACTGTACAGCAGGCATGTGCGTCACTGTTGAGATGTTTTGACAAAATATAGAGCCACTTTCACGGATCCTATCCGTGACAGGACCATTAGGGCAGTAGGGTTAGAGTAGCCTCTGAGAGGAGCTGGTCCAGCTGCTCCCCCGGTCCGCCGTCAGCCCCAATTACCGACCACTGATGGCGAGCTGCTCCCCTGCTAATAATAGGCCGAGGGAGAGGTCTTTGTGAGGGTTTAGTTACGGATCTTTGAAGGGCTGAGGGAGAAGTGAGGGGTTGTAAGGACGGACGGCTGAGGAGGGAAGGGGCAGCTGGTGGTACTGTCCATATACCATTAGTAGCAGGGATGCTATGGGGCCCTGTACGTGAGTTATGAATACATCAGTGATTTTTAAGTAGTTCAGTCTGATGTTTTCCAACATTGGTGCCTACATGCCAGATTTGGACTTATACCAAAACACATTTTTGCAAAGTACCCAACAGATATAACAAATACATCAACATGGATTGCACATATTAGGTTTAGATATGATGTATACCCCACTCGTGGTCAGTGAATTTCCCCACTCTTGGTCCGTGGATTTCTGGTGTCTAAAGGTAAAATGTAGGTAAATATAAAGAATCATTTCCATGATTTCAAAATGATCTTATACTTCTCTGTCCAGAACCCAATAACGTCCCCAGTTTAATGTAACCCCAGCACCAACAATACACATGCACTAAACTTACTATATCTAGTAGAAATAAAACCATCATTTTCGTTTGTATCCAAACTATTTTTGTCTGCAGACGCACAGAAATAGTAATGTACACTCAACCGCACTGTTCAACGTACATATATACGGAATGAAGTGATATCTACCAATATCTAACCACTTAATCATTTAATTACACCAAGGTTTGACCAAATATTTCCGAGTTGGTAAGTTTATATTTGGCATGTAATCACATGCCAGAAACACTTCCCAACAATCAGTTTTTCATCCATGACGTATGAGAGCAATTAGACTATACCATATAGCTCACTACCTTGCATAAATGTATCCCTGTCAACTCATCATTATCTGTCTACAGTTTGGCAGGTACAAGGAATGCCTCTCAGAAATGGTCCCCCTATAACAAAATAGCTCCCAAACTATTCAAGTCGCTAAACACCCATCCGTAGCACTCACACCATCTCCCCCTTCCATCCTCATCTCCTCAGCCACTACCCGGAGCCATCTTCACAAGTCCCTACATCTTCCTGTCTCTGATGCTTCTCCCCCACTTTTTACCACGCTCGGATCTCTTCAGAGCAAAGCAATTAGCGGAGGTCTGAGAGAGGCTAACGCCGGTAAAATGGTGGTAAAAAAGGCAGGATCTCCTTTCGTTTATCTGATTTAAGGAGCAGTAGGGTTTCACGGAGAGATTCCTTTGCAGGCCAGGCCTATCCCACATCCGCTGCGACCGTCCATCCGAGTAAGTGAAATGCTGAAATTGAGGAGACCTTTTTACTTGGCGCGTGCTCAATTCAACGTTTTCCTTGTCTTTGGGAAGATTTTTAGGTAATCTCAGGGAACTGATTGAGACTTTAACTTTAAAGCCCGCTCTGTCACTCGGCGTAGGTCTACTGGAATTCTAAATCTTGAAATAATAACCTTATCATACCTTTAGATAAGGAGATACCTTGTATTATTCAATTACAATTTAGGTACAAAATCTGTAAGAATCATTTCAAATATTTTACCCTTCATAACATTCTAAACGGCTACTCTTCTATATCAGAGGGTTTTTGTCATATAGAATAATGAATTTTATAGATCAACACAAAACAGTAGCAGAGCCCCTAATTGAATGAACGTGACATGATTATTAGATGTATTTGTTACTCCCCTAATGGAATATAGGCTTATATATGATACAGATGCAATTAGCATGTATATATGAGAGTCAAGATTAGCCAAACTAAGTATTGGATTAATGTGGGATTAATGGACCCGGAATCATAAACAAGGCATGTAAAAAAACTATACCGCTGCTAGAGTAATGGTTGAAACAGAAAATTGTTCTTCAATCCACATTAATTTCTTGACCTTGGTTATTCTCTATCATATTGGTTATTCTCTATTAGGCCTATTTTGGCTATCCGATTTATTAGAGAAAGCAGTCATCGAAAAAGGCGGAAAAATTTCCCTATCTCAACCATTACTGTAAAAGCAGGTCTCCAGTTCCAGCCACGGTCTTCAAAGGTGTTTGTCACTTACAACGTTTACGAAGAATCGTTTTCTAGTATGCCTGCCTGGTTGAGATTGAAGCCTGCATGTTAAATTGGGGTAACCTGGTAAGGTGAGGGGGATGAATGGGCAAAGGGGTAAAGGGGTAGAAGAGTAAAGGGATGTCATTGGGATGTCCTACCAATGGCATTGCAGGGTTATTGCGATTTCATTAGGATGCCATTAAGTAAATCTGCACGGCGATCTATTTGTTTCATGAAAAACCCGAACAACCCATGGCATGCTCTTCGGTTTCCTCAAACTGATCGTCTGACAGAAACATGGAGTACCTTGAATTAGTATCAAAATGCAAGATGTTGTAGGTATGTACTAGGAGATACACCTTCCAGCCGTCAACTTATATTGAACACGGTAATATCACCGTTTTCGCTGATTGATACACATTTATCATAGAGTTCCATCATACGTGCCTTTTACACCTAACCAATAGACCGATCCAGATCATGGATCGAATCTTGAATTCAACAACCTAGTTTGCCCAAGTGCTCAGCACAATGGCCATTGTTTGTGCTAAAACCAGCGAGTTCAACGTGAACAGATTCTGAGCTGAAATCAGTGTGAGCACGCTGGCTCTGCCATGGTGGCAAGGAAATGAGATAAAATCGCTTTTTTTCAGCATCAGGCGTTGTCAAGACTTGCTGAGAAACAATTACCTTATCACGGTGTGAAACGGGTCCGGGACCAGAATTGTTGCTTGTCGGGTCCCCCTGACAATACCAAACTAAAATTTGAATGGTGCTTGTCACCATTTGCAGGAACCCATCACATCCCTTGCCGCGTCCCTCCAGTCCGCGTGTCTTTGCTAAAAGTGTGGAACGAGTAATTGCTTGGAGCCAGATCCATCCTTTTCCACTTTTCTACCAAAACACCGGCGTCACAAATACAAGGACAGTTATTGGCTGAAGCTCGGATCGTTTGCAAAAAGTGAAATCAATCGATGTGCTTCGTCAACCATCCGTTAATAGGGTCTCCTGAAAAGCAGGTTGGTGTTTGCTAGAGCGGTACTGTGTGCTGATATCATGTATCGACCTTGACAGTTGGCAGCCATGACAGTCTGCAGAATGTCAGCATTCCTGCTGACAGTCTCGGAGTTTCTGCTGGAACCTGATATGATATTCATTAGAAAAGCACCTGTCATCTTTGAAATCCCTACAAGACTCATTAATGTAAATGATAATTCTTGGAAGACAGATCGAGACGTATAGGCCACAGATTAATTTTTCCTGCTATATTTAGTTTTTCACATTGTTAAGACTCACCAATGACATAATCTGTACCTACTCTAATATCTCACTAATTGATTGTGCCACACTTTCTGTGTATAAGCTCATGAATGTTAATGCTTACCTTTTTCTACTCATTAAGCAAGTTTTTAGCGTCCCACGTTGTGATCTACAAAAACACTTACAAGAGCTAATGGAAACTACCATGGGACGTAAATCTGGGCAGGAGGAAAGGGCTAATCCTTCTACTTAGTGCCTGAGGTGGGGCTAAGATGGATCTCTGTGTAAACTGGTGTTGTCGTGGTAACGCCTCGCCGCCCCGCCCGGGGCCCCTTACATCAACCAAAAACATTGGCGCCCCCACCCTCTCACCCAGAGGTGAGAGGATAATGGGAAGTGGATGTGGGGAAGGGAATGGGACCAAGGAAATCGTTAGAGGTTATGCTCCTGGGCTATAGGGGATTCATTACCTAGATGTGTGAGAGCTACAGGGATATTGGATGAAGAAGGTGCGAGTATGTTTATCTTACATTTGATTAATTAGAAGTCTGAATAAGCTTAGATTTAATTAATGGACACCACTTGTATTTATACTTCTCTGTATCAGACGTGCTCTTCCTGTTGTTGCTTTTGATAGTGATTGAAATATCCACTTCGTGTTGTTTTCATTAAACTAAACTTTAAGTACTTCTGTGCAGGTCTATATCACTGTTTGGTTTGGGCCTTTAGTTCAAAGTAGAGAACTATCAGTAATCTTATCGGTTGCAAGACCATTATGCAAAATGTGAGGGACCGAATTTTATGGCATTCGAGCTCTGGCGAGACATACAATAACAAAACGTACATTCATACTTAGGGTAGAGTTTACCTGTTTACAGAAGTTACGTGACCTCTTAGCAGTAGGCCTATAGAGATCATAAAATGTGATGGGGCTTATATATAGCGTATAATGACCCATGCACAGAGCCCTGTTTGTCTGTTTATCTTTGAAATACTATATATCCGTCTGCTTTATTGTAGCCTGCTGAACTGTACACTTTATTGGATTCTCCTTGCTCAGAGTGCCCTTTATGTGATTTCTTTTATAAATAGAATAGAAAGGCATGGAATATAATTAAGAATATGTAACAATGTTTTATGAATATGTAACAATCTTAACTCACATTAGGAATTATATATAATATACGAAACGATTTGCTCTCTCTTTGAAATCAAATATGTTTACAGTGCCTTTGATATTCAGTCACACTGGGGTGACTGGATTATAAAATGGTGCACTCTAGCACCACGCCCAGTCTAATTCAAACCTTTAAAGATGTTCCTTCAGACAGGTATGATAATGAAAGTTCCTTAAATACGTTTTTCTATTCAAATCATTCTGTCTAAAATTGCCATTCACTGGGTTCAATAGACAAATACCCACCTGAGACTAAAGAGTTTCGAGAACGCTACCAATGATGGAATATGGTAAATGTTATGAGTGTGTACTTGCTCTAGATAAAAATAATGTTAAACCATTGGACACTCATTCCATATCCATAACCCACACACAGTACCATGAGCCAGTTGGTGAATAAAGAGCTCTTACAATTGCTCAGCCTCATCAAGGAACATAGAGTATAAACATGACAGAGAATATGTTCCCTGTTCGAGCAGCTGTTTATCAACTTGCACCTAACTTTGGTTGGGTCATCCTGCTGCCCATTGATTGCTCAGGACGCCGGCCAACAGAATAGGAGGAGGCCACCTTTCAATTGAGCTGTTCAGTTGAGGAAGCAACTCCTAGCAGTGGTGAGCAGCTCCTAGCAGTGCTCAGTAGGGGTGGCACGTTACCCCTGGTGTCTACGGCTATGCACGTGTGGCCAATGTGAGACCCCCGCTGATTGGTTCGTCGGCAGCCCTATTCCGGTCACGTGATCTCCCCCGGGGGAGGGATAAAGGTTGGCGTGGGGGTAGGGGGGGGGGGCAGAGAATAGGCAGGGGGAGGGGTGAAGGAGTGAGGTTAGTTGGATCCCCCGGATCCCTGGATCCCTGCTCAGGGCGAGCTGATCAAAGCCTGACTGCGCTCCGCTGGTATGGTGAGGACGTGGAGACTTCTCCGGGGCCCTCAACTATAGTCAGCCTAGAAGCCCTGGCAGACCCGTGGCGGTTCCTCAACCATAAAACAGGACACATTTTCACGGGTCAGCGCCCTCTGGTCTAATCCCACATCTACCATAAAGCCGATGACAAAAGGGCTGGCTGCCTGCTTCCCTTTCTGATGCCCATAGCAACAGGGAAACGGCAATGAGCACAACCGTTTATATGTATCGTATTTTGCTTGTTGGTAAACTTGATATCAGAGAGAGTACTAACAAGGAAGCAATATATATATCTATGCAAGTCTCTATTTATTTTAAGATAAAAAATCGTAACATATATAATTATGTTTGCCATGTTGCAACTTATATATACATGCAGTTGAAAGATGTTTCTTGGAATGTGAACATTGTTGATACTGATGATTGGGCCTTGGCATCTGGAATATTTCACACACATACATTGCTCTTCATTTCATTTTAGCAATTTAGTTATTATACAAACATATTTCTCACCGTGCACTTACCATCTGGAAGATCATGTAACACACATCAAGTTGTCGATGAAAATTTTGACTCTGTGTCTTTCAATTCTTGCACAGCACGTATAAAACATCGTGATTTGACCAACGAATAAACTGAATGTATCTGGAATTCTTCCCTGTGTTGAACATCGAAAGGACACCCCGGATCTATACACACCCTACACACCTGATCATGACATTTCTAAAATATCTCTACATATTGGAGGGAGAGGGAAATCAGAACGTAATATTTTGTGAGGTGAGACCTAAACAAAATAATTATTTTAACGGTTCCGCTGACGTCACCGCGACGTAACCACGGCGACGCAGACTTGTTGTCACGTCACTATAAATATTGGGACGCGTCACCGGCCATTCATTCTCGTTCCAACCACCATCAAAGCAACATCTCCAGCAGACTTCCTTAAGGGGATTAGGGAGTTGTGGTACGACTATTTAACGCATTTAACGCATTTTCTAACGCATTGTCAACGCATTAGAGGTTCCTCTACGCGCCAGCTATGGGGAAAAGGCAGAGAAAAAACAATCTTTGCAAGAAATGTGGGGTGAGGCACGAAGCCCCAACAGGCAAGAAATGTGAGCGTACCGATACCTTGGTAGTGTCAGTGGATTCTGATGCTGCAGGAGAGGATGGTGGTGGGGCGAAGAGGGGTCGTAGCCGTTCCGGTACGATCCGGGGTTCATCGTCCTCGACGAGCCCGAAAGCAGTCCGGCACCAAGTCCCGACGGACAGGATGAATGACAGGATGACAAGACTGGAGCGTACAGTTACCTGCATGGCTGCAACCGTTCAGCAACTGGCGGAGGCCAGCAGAAGGACTTCAAGAGGGGGCCACGGGTTGTCAGACTACGCCGACTCATCATCGGAAGAGGTCTGGCAAGAGGTGAAGAAGAAGACCAAGTCAAGACGGCAACAGCGCCCATCTAGAAACAAAGAGCGTTCCTCGACGAGTTCAGACCATTCTCGGACGTCCTCTGGCAGCCCCTCCTCTTCACCTGAAACAAAAAAAGGTAAAACAAAGAATTTTGCCCAGAAAAGATTCTGTAACAAGGGGGAAAAAACAAAAAATGTAGAGGAAATCCTTGTCATTGGTCTAAAAACAATTGAAAAATTAATCCATGATAAGAAAGACCCACAGCCTGCAGTAAAGCACGTTAAGTTACTCGCAGAAAAAGCCTCAAAAAGGATGTACACCTTCGATTGCTTTAACAAATATGATGTAACCGTTAGGGAACGGGCGGATAGGTTAGGGTACGAGCAGTTTGGGGTCATCGAGCAAGAAGATGTCTTCTCAAATTTCAGCTTTGACAACACCTACAAGGCCTCAGTTTACAAGTCTGGGGGGTCGTACAAAAACAAACAGAAATATTCTGGGGGTGCAAACGGGTCAGATAAGATTTGTTTCCGTTTCAATTCCGAGGCAGGGTGTTTCGGAAAGTGCGGGTTACTGCACGCTTGCATCATTTGTGATCAGAAGGGTCATGCCAAAAAAGATTGTGGGCGTAGTACAACGACCAAGAAGTAGGATGAGGCTTTAAAACCTGGGTTGCTAGACGCGCAAGCACTTAGTTACGACTTATCTGAAAGCGGTGACGTCATCGATTGTAGTGAAGTGACCCAGTCGCGGGAAACTCAGCCGGCTGCTGAGATCCAAAATGTTCCTTTTTACTCCGTAATTCGCAAATGTGGTGGTAATGTTGGGTTCCTCCGTGTTCTTGAGGACGAGTTAAATCCCCCGGATGGTATGTTCAAGCCAGAAATTAGGGTAATCCATGATAAAGTTGTTCTTGAAAATGCATGTAATGCGGGCGCTCCCGTAATGTTGACCGGACAAGCCGGTACTGAAAGCGATGACGTCACGGATCCGTGTGCTCATAGTACACATAACCTTACGAAGAAGGAGGGTGAAAAAATCATTTTGCAGGATGAATTTCTGGATTTTAACGAAATATTAGCCGATAGAACCAAGGTTAGTGTCGATAATCTATATGATGGAGTATTTGTCGACAAAAATACAAAGTTTGAAGGGAATCTATCGGTAAATAATGAAGATATGGAATTTTCTCTAAATAATATCTTATTTGTCACCCGCTCGCCAAGCGGGGCGGACATTACTGTCTACGAAAAATGTGCCCGAGGCGTTTGTACCTGTGTGCATTATATAGGGGGTGAATTGGCCCAACTTAGACCTTGTAAATTTGAATATCTCCTGTCTTTAGGTACAGAGGAATGCAAAAATAGGTTTAGACCTACTGTTGACGGTATCGTTGACGGCTTCAAAATTGTTGACGGCTCAGTGCCTGTGGACGGCTTGAAATACGATTGCAAGAATTATAACTCGGTTTTTGAGGGTGACAATAAGTCAAAAATGGACAAAATTATCGGGAAAGAACTCGCCGAAGGCTATTTAAAAATAGTGAACGAAAAACCAGCTTGTATTCATAGTATGGGAGCAGTCCCAAAGCCTGATGGCGGTATAAGACCAATAACAGACTGTTCTATGCCTGAAAAATATTCGGTTAATAATTATTGTGAAGATATCATACAGGAGTTCAAATATAAAAGCATTGATAATGTCCTGGCAATTTTAAACAAGCATGACTATATGGCAGTAGTAGATATAAAATCAGCATAC
Organism: Lepidonotus clava; assembly: GCA_936440205.1. NCBI lineage: Eukaryota > Metazoa > Annelida > Polychaeta > Phyllodocida > Polynoidae > Lepidonotus > Lepidonotus clava. The sequence continues at coordinate 29,906,614 of OW387140.1, forward strand.
AGGGCTGTTCCTTTATTTCCTGAGCACAGAAAATATATGGGAATGCGTTGGGAAATAGAAAATAATGAAGTTTTCATCCAGGACTCACGCCTGGCATTTGGCCTAAGGCTAGGCCCAATGTATTTTAATGAAATATCTGAATTTATATATCATATTCTGTCAGATATTTATGGTATACAAGCAGTAAATTACCTAGACGATTTTATTGTAGTGGCTGGTTCATTGGAAGAGGCTGAATGGGCTCAAAAAGTGGTCATAAGGGTCCTGAGATATCTTGGTTTCCATATTTCTTGGGGAAAAGTAACCCCTCCTAGCAGAATATGCAAATATTTAGACCTAGAAATCGATTCAGAATTAATGGAAATAAGACTTCCTAAGGAGAAACTAGAGAAACTAGAGAAACTCCTAGAAAAACATGTCAAAAAATACACAATTTCGAGAAAGGAGTTGGAAAGCTTAGGGGGCTTATTGTCCCACTGCTCTCATGTGGTTGATGGAGGTAGAATATATTGCAGGCGCATATATAACCTATATAAAGCCTTATTAAATAACAAACTAAAAGCAATAAAAATAGGCCAAGCATGCAGGGATGATTTATTATGGTGGCAGAAATTTCTAAAAAATTTCAATGGCAAAAGAAAAATAATATATAATGAATTTCCCCTCCCACTAGTATCGGATTCTTCGATGAAAGGTTTTGGCATATACATGGGTAGTTCCTGGTTAGCTGGTAGCTGGGATGATAGCATTGAGCTGGAGGGATCCAGCTGTGGTCATATAATAAATGCTCCAACAGATATTGTTTATGACAAAAATAATATAAATGAACTAGAATTGTATCCAATAGTCCGTGGTGTGCAAGCATGGCTGAGCCAACTTGCAAACCATAGTGTAAATATATATACTGACAACACACAGGTGTATCATATGATTAGGAAGGGAGTTAGTATTAACCCAACATGTATGAGCTGGCTTAGGGAGTTATTTTGGATTTGCAAAATATATAAAGTAAGATTGGTGCCTCATTATATTAATACAAAAAATAATTTAGTAGCAGACACTCTGTCTAGAATTTTGTATTTAAAAAATGCAGAAGAAGCAAAAAATGTCTAAATGGCGCGAATTTGTGTTGTGCTAACGCAATCTTTGAATTTTGCAGAGGAAAAGGAGGTAAAAAAGCGCCTGAGAGCGTTGAAAGAGTCCGCCGTGGGGAAAAACACCCAACTTTTGCGGAGAAGGCAATGGAAAATGTATAAAAAGGTATGTAAAAAATTTAATTGGCAACGCTACAATTGCAATTCCTCTCAAGCTTGCCTGTATATAGCATATATCTCTAAATTTATGAGGCCTTCATCCGTAATTAGTTATTATCAGGCGGTTATATATTTTCATAATGTCAAGGCTTACCCAGTAGCAGGGTGGTCAGACCAAAATGTGAAGATGACCATAAAAGGTGTAAAAAATTCTGTAAATTTACCAGAGGACAGTAAAGATCCACTGGAGGAAAAACATTTAGAAAAATTGTATAGGAAGGTAAAATGGTCAGATGAATTTTGCATTTTAGTATGGATTGTAATAGTATTTCTATTCAGAACACTACTAAGAGTGGGACACACTGTCAAGTCGATTCACATGTTAAAAAGAGAAAATGTAAAATTTTACTCTTGGGGATGCCTAGTAAAAGTGCCATCCTCTAAAACAAAAAAGCCAGGCCAGACTCATGAGATACCTTTGAATAGACTAGAAAATAAAAAGATCTGTGCAGTATATTGGCTTGAAAAGATGTATTATTGGTATCCCAAGTCTAGGGATGAACCACTATTTTCTAGCAAAGATGTGGAATTTTTAACATATTCTGGTGTTAACAAATGTTTCAAGTTGTTGTTATCTAGAGCAAATGTTATTGGTAATTTTTCTACACATTCCCTAAGAAGGGGAGGCACTACAAATCTTCATAATAAGGGTGCTTCTATATCTTATATAAAAGAGAGAGGCCAATGGAGTTCAGATTGTATTTATAAATATATTAGGCCCTCAATTAATGATAAAATTAAATGTGATAAAATTCTTTCACTACGTTAGGTTTGGTTTGGACCTTTTGGAAGGATTAATAAATATTAATGGTATATTTATGTCCAAATCAATCTAACTTGTTCTCGTTGTTATATAATGTTATCTAATGTTATCTTACATATTCTCTTACATACCGACACTCTAGCAAACACGGTACATGTTATAAATGTAATATTTTGTGAGGTGAGACCTAAACAAAATAATTATTTTAACGGTTCCGCTGACGTCACCGCGACGTAACCACGGCGACGCAGACTTGTTGTCACGTCACTATAAATATTGGGACGCGTCACCGGCCATTCATTCTCGTTCCAACCACCATCAAAGCAACATTTTAAGCTTTAGAGTCGATGTAAATAGGGAAGGATTAATAAATATTAATGGTATATTTATGTCCAAATCAATCTAACTTGTTCTCGTTGTTATATAATGTTATCTAATGTTATCTAACATATTCTCTTACATACCGACACTCTAGCAAACACGGTACATGTTATAAATAAATATTATTATCTAACCATGTTGTAATCAATATCGATCTGGCTATATGGAACATTTGCGCGCATTTCTTAAGACTCTCCAAACGATTCTTGTCACGAGCATTATATAAGATGGAATATTGACATTGGTAATAGTATGTAGGCTGATCTGCAAGTATTGAACAGGATGACTTGGCAAAATTTGGTTAATATGAAATGTTTGTGCAGTACAAAATTATGAAGCTAGATTGGCGATTGGACGTATATAATATTCATACATAGATAGGCCTACGTAGAATAGCCATCTTTGGCCTATCTTATTTATGGTTATCTATGGTTCATCAGCCGTGGGATGTTTTCCATACCAAGATGGCCGACTGGTCATCTATTGATCTGACAGTGGCAATTTCTGGCTGGTGCACCGGGGGACTGCTCTCAGACCAGAGACATGACTGTTTATACAACCCCCCGACCGGCCTAGAACTACCAAGACGTGCTTCCTCATTTTACTTGCTCTTATCTCTGTTTACTTTTAGATATTTACCAAGCAGGATGGATAGTGATGGATTCCAGCAATATCCATTAAAAACATGGCTTTGGCTCCTAGAGTTCAGACGTCATTTACCCCAGCTTCCTTTCAATTTGGGCTAAAATGATAATATGATTATGCAGCCTCCCCCTATGTTTATTCCTCACTGGCTGAAATGGAAAACCATATTTATGCATACAGTGTTACCTAGCGCCCAACCGCCTTAAAGGGTCTTGGGATAGTGGGGTGGCGGAGGCGTCCCACCGTGTATTGTATCACCCGCGGCGGTTATGATACATTGGCCTCTGTGAAAACTTCATCCCCAAGGCCTGACCTTCAGACCCAGGATTCATTATTCATAAGAAGCTGGGTTTTCCCTGGAAGCTCAACAAAGGCCAATCTGCAGTGCCTCCTCAGATATCTATGGCCGGAGAACTGTCAGTAGATCTCACACAGGAGCGATGGTTAGCGTTGCTGTCAGCCACCATAGAACTGTAGAAATTGCACAATCAATTCTGAGAGTCCGATGGGAATGGAGATTCCGCCTGCCTGTAGCCTCAGTACGGGACGCAAGGGCAGACTTCTGAAGACAGTGGCGGTGCAGTTCCCCTTTGCCCCGCCTGACGGGGCGGTCCGGGAGGCTAAGGTTCAAAGCAAGTTGGCCTTTTTCTGTAAGGCTACCGCTTTGTAGTAATAATGGAGGTTTACCTTTTTTGGTTTGAAGTCTAACATCTCTTGCCCTATGTTACATAGAATTAAGATTATTGCAGTAATATCTTATTGATTCAGAACTGGAAAAAGAACAGTACTAGCCTTACGTTTCAAATCACACTCCTTTTTTTATCTTTGAATGAAGGATATTGTAATATACCTACATAGATCTTATCTCAAGATACTGATATAAGAAATCTGTAATATTTTCTCCACTGATACTGCAAGCAAGAGGATTTTACATTCAGACTCGCTACAACTAACAGGGATATCATATACATGGTATGAACGGTGTATTTGCCTTTGCGTCGGAAATAGTTTTTATTGTGATAATCTACAGGCACCATATGTCTGAAAAGGCTGCTTTCTGCATTTTTCTCAAGTAGAATACTACCATGTATAACTAGGAAGTGGCTCTTATAAATCTGAGTAGGAATCTGGGACCTTTTTGTGAAAAGGGAACAGGATCCTATACTAACATCCTTTGGTAAGTTGTGAACATTCAAAGAATAAGATGCATGAAGCAAGCCTGGTCATAATCCATGACCCAAGCACAATACTCGGCCAGAAATCAAACCCAAGGATCTTTGAATCGGTAGGCCAAACCTCTCTACTCCTAGAGTAATGGAATAAAAATGATAAACGTTGGTCGCAACCCGTCCCCACGGTCATTATAGTTCACCTTATTATGCACTAATATATTTTTCACCACAGGCCTATGAAGAAAATGTTCTCTTAACACGAGGCAAATTAGATATTTTATCCCCGGGTCATGAATGTGACCTCCCGCGGCCCTGCCTAACTTGCACCATTCTTTCTGTGAAACCTGAAATCCCTTAAGGTATAAGTGGTTCTGTTTGTCATACTACTGGTATGTCTTTCTCACTAGAATAGGTGGTCGAAGGAAGTTAAGACACTCATATTTTCAGAAAGCTGCAACATGCTGTAATCGTATTGTACTGACGCGGGTGGCCAGTCCATGTTTGGGCAGCATAAAGCCAATGTTTCACTTTGACAGTAGTGAAATGAGGGAGGAGTCACGGTGTGACGTACCACCATATAATAATGTGTTCCGCTCTTAGCTAGCCAGAGTAGCTGCAAGCACTGTGTGAGTAAACATCCTGTGAAGGTTGGACCTTTAACCTGCAGTCTAGGTTCTGGAGAGAGGCATATAGAAATTGTGTTAGAGCGCGGAGCGTTAACTGAATGTGTTTGAGGGGACTCTTACCTTGGGACTGATCATGGTCAATCGAGTTCTTGTCACGGAATGACTATACATTGGATAATAAACAACAAATCCTTTCACAACGAGTGTTCACGTCTTACATGATGAGGGAACTATAATTATGTATTGGACGACTGCAGTCGACGAGGAGGAGACTGCGAATGGAGCTAGCTATTATCTATCGAATTAAATACCACTTACACGCACTAACTTTAAATGGATAATTAACCTCCTTATAGTTCAGTATCTTCAGACATCGATGTGGCTATAGCTGCAAGTATAACTTTTGTCTTTTTCCTTTGTATATTTCCACATCTTAACATCAGACTACACTACCACTTAACTGCCTACATACACTTCGTGCTCTGAACCAGTGACCTTTAACTGCATTGTCTCTTTTTACTGGTCAAATCGCTCTGGCGCCATAGGCTCTTGGCAGTGACATGTAACCCTGTCCTTGAACTGCTCGGAGCAGCTCCACGAGGGTAGTTCTCTGTGGTGAGAACCTGGTCGTGGTATGCTCCTCACGTAGCTGGCATTTGCCGCCGAGGGTCAGGGAGACCACATGAAGACCGACTATAAACAGACGGAGACAGCCCTCTGTCATCGCCTGTATGAGCAAGGCCGTACAGCTCCTCGTAATGATTGCAACTGGTGAAATGCAGTTCGGAATAGATTTGTAACAAGCTGTTTCTCAGCTCCTCTTCTTGTTAGTAAAGAACAGATAAAAAATAATTTTCAGTTTTCAAATAGTATTCATAGCTTTTAGTAAAGTGGTACGGGTAGATTTATATTGAATATTTCTCTTGTTTTGAAAGAGATTAAATGCTTGACTTGTAGTACTCAAATTGTTGTGAAAAAAATGTATTTCAGGGTGATTGGGTTTTCATTATGATATTTCGTTTTATTCTATACCGCATTCCCGTCCATGTTGTATGCATGAAAGTGATCCATAAAATACTGAACATAGATCTTGGTCAGAAATAACACTGGTGGTGGTATTTTTAACAAGAGGTGACCCTGGACTACGCCCAGAAGGTCACGTTTCCTGTTACATGTCGGGCAATATCCTTGCGAGCTGCTCTTTCTTCGAATGCGAGGAAACGGGATACGCATTATATCATTCTTGCTCTTCCTTGAACTATTTCTTTATCATGTGTCCACCAAGAGTTAGCATGTGCATCTACAAACTTTGAGTGAAATTCAGATTTGAATCTCACATTATTTATTTATGCTTATTGTAAAGGGCATTCCTTAAAACCTTGAGATTTTAGATCTTTTCCCATAGAGGTATAACTGAAAAAGGAAAGAATTCCCAGAACAATTAAATCAATCTCAAAACAGTGACAAAATTAGTGAAATTCATTAGGTAAAAAGCTTGGATTATTTCATTTCGCATACCCTGTTATAAAATGCAATATACATCAATAGTTAAGAACCTTCATTTTATTAGTTACAATTTTTGTATTCAGGAACAATGTGTATCCATTAGGCCTAGGCCTACTACCTACAAGGCGTTGACTCCTTGTTTCGTTTTTAAACATTATTCTTCCTTTGCTTTCTATATTTCTCTGTTATACACATTCCCTTTCTTCGACGGGCTGCATTTCTGAATGCTCCTAGACTACGAACCCCAATGGACTTAAATGAATGACAGGGCTCGGCAATTGTGATTGATCGCTTGTCTGCAAGACTTTCACTTGTTCTATTAAAGCCCAAGGGAGGAACGAAATGAGGCACTACTTTTTTATCATAATGTTGAATATTTAGTCTCACAACAACTTCTTTTTTATCTTAGATAATAATGCAATATGAATATCTATAAAGACAAGTAAACCATTCCGTATGATACATGATGATAAAACAAGAAAGTATGCTTTCGTCAGAACAAAAACATAATATCACCTTGATTGGCTGATAGGAGAGAAAGAAAATCAAAGCACAAAAAGAAACTAGCTCGAGCAAGACACTGAATGGTAAAAGATAGCTATTCAACTCTGTCTGCAAAACAGTTATCGGTCTCTTTAAGATGAAAGGGACTTCCTCGGGCGTCTTCGTCTGTTTTTCTGAACGGCCTATTCATTACTTTCTTTCTCAGAAATACTAAAAACATTCCCCTGATGCCAATGCTAAAGACTAGCTAACTCTAACAATTAGGTCTATTTCCGTCAGCATGATACCCTGCAGTTTTTAAACAGCCAAAAGATTTCCTGTTGCTGCTGCAACCATGCATCATAATCGATACTGCCCCTATTTTCGCTCGCTATTAGATATCAGCTCTTATTCCATCAAGGCAGGACTGAAAAGAAAATACCTCAGCACGTGCTCCCCGCTTGCCAATAGACAAACTGGTGTCTGGTTCATCCTTCAGTAAACTTTGATTCGTGTTGAGGTCGCCATTTGGCACAGCATCCCAGTCTTGGCTCCAATACTTGGCATCCTTCTGACTTAGCCCCACCTGCTTTTCAACTTGGGAAGATAAAACGGTGTGGCTTTCCCCAACAGTGTTGGATTGCAAGCATGCAATTCAGAGTAGAGGTAACGACATGCATGCAATGGTTTGAGTCTATCATCATTTCTTTGGAAAGCATCTGGAAAGCATCTGGTGTATCAAAAAGATTTCTACTAGATTTTGTTGCGTAAGCATAAAATCTATTTTCTTTTTAATAGTTTTACAAAGATGGCCCGAGATATTTGCTTTAACAAATTATACAAAGCGGTCGGAGGATCTAAGTGAATAAAATCTCTTCATATGATGTCTCTTACTTATTTCCATTAAAGTAAAGCAAAACAGAAGAAGGGGGAAAAATGAAATGATATCAAAATACCGTGTTGTGAGCCGTTTGTAAATCCCTCATTCCATGTACTACTTCGTTTACAGCTATAGTTTTCGCTGTATCAGACAACGTCGCGTCAGCTCACGGTTGTGAAAAGGACTTATTGTTATTCAAACCAGTTGGTGGAGAAATTAATGTTATGCACATAAAATGGCTAAAAACTTAATTATCTCCCATGTATACTTCTGCAAATGTATATTCATGGGAGGCTCCATGCCTATATTTATCAATCAGCAATAGTACTGGCGGGAATCGTTTATACAATACTGTCCACTTCCACTAGAGGCAACCTGGCAAGCTGGAATGTTGTTTCAGGTCTCTCTTATAGAAAAATTGTATTGGATAAATTATATCCCCAGGCTGTGTAACAATTGAAAAACAACAACTACAGAACCATGATATAAGACGGGCAGATACATCTCTTATTGTCGCCTAGAGCCTGTTCTATTTCTACATTCAGTATTCCTCTTACGCCTGAACTAAAATGATATCTCCTACTATGAGAAAAATCACTGATGAATCTAATGGAAGAACGAGGCTCGTTGATTGTGACGCATCCAAAAACCTGTTCTTTAATTAATTTCTAGGGCGAAGGAAACAAAGAGCACAATCATTGCCACGAAAGGACTGACGCAGACGACAATTGTTCGCAACGTTCCCGCCAAAAGTCAAACAACAGAGACGTGATTTTCAATCATTGGTGTTTCCCACTGTGTTAACAAAATGCAAACCTTGTTAAATACCTGTTCAAGGATGAAAGAAATGTAGCATTTGAAGCAGGACTTCGCGTGAGTTGCACACATAACCCTCGGTAAAAATGTAATTGCGACAGTATCAAATTCAAAGAAGTGAAGTGCTTATTTCCCAAATGGTTTTCAAATGTCTTTGTCAGGGTTCGTTAATATCATCAGCTGTGTCGCTCGGCGTAGATTATTTATCGCATAGTCGGTTCTTCCAGAAATGCACAAAAGCTACAAATTAACCAAGTGAACCGTTAAAATCGCCTTACAATGTATGTGTCATTCGTGACATATGTAATATCATATGAATGTGTATTAGTGGAATGACAATACAACACTCTTTTGATGTCAGTTTCAGGCAATAAACCAGCAAGGATGAGTAGGTGTCAATCCTGTCGAAAGCTAACGATGGCTAACAGATGAAATACGGCCTGACTAGACCACTGAGCTCAACCTGGTAAAAATACATCGTCCTTCATGTATCTATGCATAGGCCTATATGTGCAAGCGATCCACAAAGTGATTAGGATATACCTGACATCATGGATTGCCTAATACCTGAGTGTGTAATACTACAAGAATGTCATTTGAACAAAACAGACAAATATATGAGAATTAGGTAAACCACCCAGAGGATGATGATTCCTTGGTTCCTTTAAAAGATAGAAATTGAATCAAATGTTTGTGGCAAAGATCCTATTTGTATAATATTAAAGGGTTTAGTTTATTTTAGTTATCAAATGTAAAGCAAATCAAGAGATATGTCAAATCATTTTAACTGCAAAGAGAACTAGTTTTCATGAAAACTGATGATAATTAAATCCATGTAATGTTGGTGCCCGTCTAGTCTTGACATCAACTCCCAGCTTATATCTATCCAACTTCCCTTTTCAAAGAAAGGCTCTGGTAAACATATTCAGTAGCCCCAAATGCCATCCTATCACATCCACACACCCAAAATGTATAGGGTATTTGTCCAAAATGATGAATGCAACGTCCCCACAGCCAGCCGGGAGGACTGAGGCAAGCCACAGGTCTTTGAACTGACCTTATCTAGGTCAGAGAGACGCTGATCAGGCTCGCCCCAGCCTTAACCTGGCCTTTTGAGCCTTAATCTAGGCCTCGTCTATCCTGATCTGTTCCTCAGTCAGCCTTAATCCACCCTTTGCCAGAAGGGATAGGTTGCAATAGAGGACTTTGGATGGAAGAGTGGGGAGATAGGGGCGGTAAGGTACATAGAAAAGGGAGAAAATGTGATCAAATAAGACAAAATTGAAACCACGGAGCACTTGCGGTGTCCTTAACAGATACATATAGCGATGGGCTGGTATGAGCTAAAAGGATGGAAAGCAATAGGTATCATAATAATATTATTCTCACGTTGCCATGCATTTGGGTTGCTCGTATTACGATTTTCAAACGGGCTAAATTCATGTAAGGCTTTTCAGTGAATTACTACCATTGATATCAAATTGGTACAGCATATATCATTTGTAGTCATCTAGGAGACTTCTTGATACTAGCATCTTGATAAAAAGAGAAAGACAACACTATATACACTGCATATTCCCTATAGCCAAATCGTAAAAAAACTGGTGTTTTCCATCCATGGAATACATGATGTTGACGTCTACCGCCATGGGGATGTCAATCTAAGTCACCCTGGAGGGAAACGTCTGTTCCGGTTATTCCGTCGGTTTTTATCATATTTATTAGCGCGTCCGCTACAGCGCGACTTCACGTCTATTCCCATTACAGAAACATTAGAGCCAGACAGCCCAATGATCGATGTCTGTTTCTATTAAGAGGTTTCTATCCTGCTCTCCGATCCTTGTTAATGGCTGTACTGCGTTCCCCTCTTATGCTTTAACATATCCATATTTGCTCTATCCCCTAATGCCCCCTTAACGTTTTCCTCATTCTTTCTATTGGCGCGAAAGTGTGCTACTCAAGTCTAGCCATTTGTCCTCTCTGCTTTTGCTATTCGAAAGTGTAGAACCACGTTTGTCCATATTCATTTGGAAATGTGACTCAACTATATCGAAATGACAAAATGTTAACGGTAGGATAAAGAACTTTGCATAGACCTACTTGTATCCCGACATGGATAAGTTTACAATCGTCTTATAATGCTCTTATTAAAGGTGTATGCATCAACATTAAATGGCGTACCTCCTTCTCTACATCCCTCACGTCCTTCCAATACCCTCCTAATACCCTCCTCTAATACTCCCAACTCTTCTACTAATTCAACCTCCATGGTCAGTCTCCCTCTAGAACCACCCGTGCGCCCCCTTTCCTCACCCTCTCCTCTCCCCCAGTGGCAACAACTTTATAGGCTGCTCCCCGGGTCGGGGCACGACTAATTGGATTGCTGACACGCTGGTCCTGTTGTCATGCCGACAGTGGTGCCCCCTACCTCACCAATCAGCCCCCGCGCACTGCTGCCTGGTGGCAGGAAGAATACTGCTGGAGTTCCCCTGGGCTTTTTACATTGGTAGACTTTTGTTACAATATAATGTAAGGAAAATATTAGAATAGCTATAGGGAGTATGAGCTTGTTGTCGTTTCTCATTGCCATAATATTGTTTGATTCTCAGATTTTATCTTATTAATTTTATACGATTGATAAAATCAGCACAATTATAATATTCTCTGGGTTCCAGATAGATAAGGTTGTTATTGTATGAGACAGCATTAACTGTGCCCATAAAGATTATAACGGTGACTTGTCGTACCTGTGCCGATCTTGAATAGAAGGCGTGGGATCAATATACAGAACGGGTTTAGAGAGGAGATAAAAGAAATGAAATGGATAGACATTAAAATGCCGTTCAAAGAAAGCTTGTGCATTGATATTTGTCAAATACATACAGGTGTGGATAAAGGTTATCCTTTTGTGTATATTCAAGTTTAATAAAGGAAGAACAAACATTTAAAAAAGTCATTATGGGAAGACCTAATGGAGTACTTGTTTACAAATTCGTAAAAAGTTGAAAAAGAATCAGTCCATTCTATAGGGCTTGTATTTTGGGGGTATCCTTTTACGACACATACTGCACAGTGCTAATTCATGATCTAAACATTTTATGCACTTGGCGTCCCCCGTATAGCCTGTGCGAGCCATAAGTCTCATCTTTGTAATAGCCTTGCGTGATCAGAACCAATTAGGTAAGTTGTTGGTTGTCGGGCGGGCCGCTGAACCGTCCGGATATATCAGGACCTGCTCGGAGCAGCTCCTACAGTGGTCATCCCAGGTTCGGAGAGAGCTTCATGAGTAGGTCGTCCTGGGGCCTCCGTTGCATGAACAGTTCAGTGGACGTTCTCAAAACAGCCAAATTCATACACACATGAAGGGATTTTATCCCCTTTTTCATAATGAAAAGCTAAAATAAAACTTCAGTGGGAAGCAATTGCAGTACATTGGAATGATCCAGACATAAATATCTCTCCCCATGAACTCAAGTGCTGGCCTCCATATTCTTATATTAGATTTGAAAGTCAAGCCTAAGAACTATTAACTCTAAGCGTTTGTATGTCATAAAAACATGACCTCGCAAGTCATGACAGATTGGTTGCATGACCTAAACAATTCTTAAGGCTGCTAAACCTATCTTGCTCAGACATGCTTGCCTTGATACATTGGCATTCCGCTGTTTGCGTAAGCTTCAGTCTCGGAAATTGATTTTCTTTTCTTGTCAACCAAGCAACAAAACCTTCACATCAAATAGAATTTGAATTGGAACGACGACGGACCCTTAGTGACTTCTTTTCAGGACTACTATATATTTCTACACCACTTTTGTTTACTCAGCAAACACCTCCGTTGTATGTTCCTACAACCGGACGGTATTCCTGCTGTCCTCACAGTTTTTTAATCCTTTAAGTCCTCTAAGGGATACCCGATATATCTCTGTGCCTAAATGACTCTGTCAGGTTTTTTTTCGCATTTGTACGTTCCGTCCCAGCCTCCTTAATACAAAGAGGCTATGCAGTTTGTGCGAGAAAGTGAGAATAGGCATTACCGCGAGATTGGGACTGTGTTTTGTCTTTATTGTGCACACCTACAACACGTTTTCAACACTGAAACTAGCTATTTGTACAGTTACTAGCAGAGAACTTTGAGGCAAGGCAGAAGAGATTCTGTAATTTATTATTGAAACATAAATCTAGTTAACTCAAACACGACAACCTTAAAGATAAGGGGACAGTCCCGAAGGCACACATGTAATATTTTTTTCTGGGCCGTTCCTTAATAATAATAGGGGCCTAATGATTATTAATGAAAAATTAATTAATGAAAAATAAAGTAAAGAAATATGGAAAGCAATCCTCAAATGTGCCAATATATAAGGGGAAAATGAAAATGGAAGGAAGGGAGGCAAATAGATTCTTTTCGGGATAGTGGTAACCGCCTCCAACCGAGACCCAAATCACCAACAGGAGATTATTTACTAAATCTGTAAAATCGTTATCTTTATCTTTTCTCAAGATATTCTAAGCAATTCCATCCGACTCTGAACACCCACACTTGACGCGTAGGGCCTACATGAGTATTGGCTGAGAACTGAAGACCGTAGTTCTTTCAGGCCAAAGCTGCATGCTGCCAAGATGACCCTGCTGACGAGCCAACTGCTCCAAGGACATTCCTGTGTGTAGGGTAGTACTGCTGACGTAACACAATAACCACCGTCAGCCACTTCTTATTTGTAGCGACAGGCCCGGGGCTTGGTACCCACGTCAACGCTAACCCACTCAGCCATTACTAACCACGCCCTCTTGTCAGTTCAGAACTATGGGGAGCAAGGTGTCAAATTATGAAATATTGTGGTTGCAACCATTACCATTTCATTGTTATTGCATTTTTAACTCTTCGCATCACAGAGACTCCATGTCTTTGTTGAACTTCAGATTAATTTTTATAATTAAGATGCATGCTTATGACTATATAGTCAAACATGTACTAGGCCTATGTTCAGTTAGACCATGATGTCATCCCAGCATGTTTTAAAAACTGGCGAGTAGTAAAATGCATCACAGAGTGCATGGTCTTATTTTGGACTATTAATTAATTTTGCATAGCACTACCTATCTTCTTAAACTTTACATATCATGAGGGGCCTTCCATTAACTGATTAAGTACGTACGCAATTTTGTGTACATCCCTATACACATCCAATGCGTATTTTAGCCTGAGAGGGGTGGGGTGGGGGGGGGGGGCCTAGAATTTGTGATTATTTGCGTACGTACTAAATGGAAGGCCCCTTAGCAACATGCAAGGACAAGTAAAACAGGGGTTACGACCCCCGAATCCTCCTACCAATGGATCCAGCCTGCACATCATTATAGGCCTTCAGCTACAAGGGAGCGCCCAGTGGGACCTCCAGGGTCGAAGGGGCGGACATCTGACAAATTTAATCCAGTCCTTATGTCCACCGCGTCACTTTCCAGTTTCCCTTGCAAAGACTCCATGTGAAACAAATCAATATGATAAAGCTTTCTAATTTCATCGATAAATAATCAGGTTTTATCTATACAGGTCATTACACCAGAGTGAGAGGCATAGCAAAAGAATCTCATATCAGGTTTTGCGCTACTCCTAGTAAATTAGGCCTACTCAGAACATTTGTATGCAGCCCTATATCAGTTTTTGATACAGCGGAAAGTAGAGATAGCCGTTAACACCCTTTCGCATGCATAACATGCGCTACTTTAACTGGGCTGACAAACGAGGTTATCTACATTTTTAGTAGGCTATAAACTTTCTTTCATCTCATTGAGATGCACGAGTAACTCGCCCTTCATTCAGACCTTCATAACACTGTGATATAAAACCACATAGAATATCAAAAGTGTTTTGAATAGAGATGAGATTTTCTGGCCAATATTCCACTTGGACCACCCATTCAACGTGTTACTACAAATGTAGTACCCTAGATATTGACCAGATTTCGCTATTGTGATTCTAGAACCAAAACTAATGGCACCCTATAACTTCAATGACATAATATATGAAGACAACTATTTTTGTGATGATCCGATGCGCTAAAAAGTTGTTTATGACGCCATTGAATCAACCGCTGGTGCACGTAGCCTAGGTCTGTTCCGTGATTAATCAGAATTGTGAGTAACATTCCCTACATAGCAGTTAGAAATAATATTATGGGCTATGAAAAGATTAATATTGACGAGGAGCTGTATAACACGTGCTGTTCACTCGTGATCATATATGTGAGGCGTGTAGGCGTATTTAATTGATTTATGGCCTAAACCCCGGTTTCTATCACTGAAGTTCTGATACCATTGTACTAATAGCTTAGTACTTTTAATATATTATCATCTTCTATAATTTAGTTATGATCAGACCTAGCAAGTCTACCTCTAGGCAGAGACATTTTACGCTCCCAGCGCCACCTGTTAACCAGTATAAAAGGTGCTGCAAGGGTAGGGAGCGAGTTAGTTAGGAGTTAGAGTTTAACCACAGAGTTAGAAGAACTGCTCGGAGTAATACCTACGGCTCCTGCGCAACATACTGGAGTTTACCTATACCAACAGCTTCGGACAAAGGATTGTGATAGAGCTAAGCACTAGGGCGGTCTTGTGGGCACTGGAACAACTTGTATTCTAAATGTGGTTGATCGCTGAATAGGAGATGGGAAGGTGGACTGATGGAGACTTATTCACTGTGGCTTTGACTCGGGATGAGATGTTAATTGAATAAAAGACCTTTCACTTTACCAGCTCCCTCATCGTCCATTTCTTTTGAACTATTGGGGAATGGATGTATTAACTTTAAACGCAGGCCGATCGACTCGATAACCTGGATGAATAACTCATGGATCAAATAACTATACACATCAAGCAGTATTAAACCAAACATCAACAATAGTTCACCATGCATGTTGATTTATTGAACCAAATAATGATAAAAACAGATCAATAACCTATTTATGATCCTGCATGTGATAAATGCTTAAAATATGTCCTTTATTTTTTGTCTTATGAGATAACCGACTGTCTAACTTGTTAATAAGAAGGTACCGTGATCCTGCCTTTTTGTTTTGATAACTATTATGATATTTGTATATATATACAACTGCCTGGTATAAATTTAATACTACAGAGATATGGGCATCTATTCGCCGGCCGATTGAAGGGTGATAGGACTGCCTACTGCGTGAAAGTGGCATTTTATATAAGGCACCAGACCATTGCCCGAAGGTGTTAAATGTCTCGTGTTTCACCATTAAAAGACAACAGTGAAAAAAGGTATAAAATTCTAAGATAATACCGCTTTATTACAAACCAGAAGCGAAAACATATACATGGTCACCAAACGGAAAATGAATAGGGTTAGATAAGGTTGACTTCGGTTTTCAGCCTAGATTTGTCATTACGTCCCTTGAGCCGTGTGCGGCGGGCGGCATATCCAGTTGTCTCCATGTTGATGTTCAGCCAGGCTGAAGGCCCCTCATTTGTTAAATTAAACGTCAAAATACATTCTTCACGCTTGCAGTGACTGCAATATTAATGGGAAACAGATGATGTCTGCATCGAAAGTCCTGCCCTTAAATTGTTCCCTCATTTGCACAGTCCTGCGATGGTTACAAATTTAAAAATCGGAATAGCGCAGCGCATTACGGTGACAAAATCGTTTAGTATAAGAAAATGATAATCGTGTCAGTTGCAACTTGGGGAACTCTAGATTATGTTTTCCTTAGCATCAGAAAGTGTACCAGCTTGCTGTAAACATGTCTAAATTAGGCATATTTTACACAATATGAATATTGATAAATCGATCCATTTAACCTGTCACGCGATGCACTAAATATTAGAATAGTGTCCAAATGGATTACTGCTATGTCCACTGTCTTTAAAATTGGTATGCCAAGGGGTAGTGCCCCAAATAAAACAACAACTGGATCTTTTATCAAATATTCTTGTTTGTTGTATCAAATATTCATATTTGTTTCTTAACTCTCTTTTTTCAGCTCAACTACACTGGTGCAAGTATGAATCCTGCCCGGTCGTTGGGCCCTGCAGTCGTCATGAACATCTGGGATAACCACTGGGTAGGTTTTCAGTACTTCTTCATCTTTAATGAGGTGCAATCTATCACCATTACGTACCTTTTTAATCATTAACAAATTAATCATTTTTTAAAGTTAGATATATACGTAAAACCATTTCCAATACGAATATATCTGAATGAACGTCCATATGATAATGTATCTATTCTAAAGGTTTTGCTGATTGACAAAATAAGTAAGTGATTGCTATGCGACAGCCGTTATTAACAGGCGAGAGGCCTATATATGCGAATACATGAATATAATTGATGTAGATTAGACAAAATTTGAAAAATAAGCCCATGAAGAGGAATTATAGACCTAATGAGAGAATGCCTTTTACCAATGGTAAGATAACTGTATATATATATAGGTACATCAGAAACCTTGGCTTGAAAATTATTCCTGAGAGGGGCTTGATTCCATGCATCTTTTCCATGAAAGCAAATATATGCACAAAATCTAAACTCTGCAAAATAAACCTCGCATACTGTGGGTGCCCCGGGTCAGTCTAGCCCGCCCCGCTGGGGGCAGACCGATGTATAGGCATTATGCCGGCTGCCTCGGCCACGAATCATCCGTGTTCAAGGTGAATACAATCTCTATGCCATTCCACAGCGGGCTGTAGCCCTATTGAATAACCCCAGTGGGTGGTTTAAAAACTAGAGCATTGATAATTCACAACAGTAGCATAAGCATGATACAGCCTTTTTATTGCATTTTGTATCTGCAAATCAAGATGTAGACTACACTATTGATCATATAAGGACGGGGTTCGTCTGAAGTTGAAGGAGACGGTTCTGCAGGTAAACATGATGTTGCACTGTCAGTGATTAAAGAGACTGCGCTGATGTTACTGAGTTTCCTCCTCCATTTTGAAGTGCTCTGGCTGGGTCCCGGCCTGTAATGTGATGCCATTCAGGCACTGCCAACCGGACGCCCAGTACCAGCGCCCATTGCTCGAGGCGGCCGAGGTGTGTGGTGCAAGACCTCAATTAGAAGCTGGCTTCAGGCTCACTCACACCATGTGGCTTCGCGGGGTGGGCAGAAAAGGGGGATATGGATGGAAGGGAGGGATTTACAAGGCAGAGCGAGGTGGGGGCCAGAATGACCCGTCGCCATGACAACAAAGTAAAGACCCAGAGCACGTCATTCTGCCCCGGCCCAACGGCCTCCTCCCTCCCATCTATTCACTGGTCCCACTCCCTCCTGCATCTCATGCCACAGGCCCCGCTGTGTTGAAGGCATGGAGTCTGCACCTAGCTGAGAAAATGAAAACCACCACTTCTCTCTTTAACCTCACTACTCTCAGCCAATCTAGAATGCCCGCTCAGGAACTTGCATTAAAAGGGTTGAGATGTACCCCCCTCTTTATTAAGAGTTACACTAGAGGAAACGTGACACGTTGTCGGATGGGATGTGTGGAAGGGGAGAAGAGGGGCTTTCAAGTGATATAATTTGACGCGTGCTTAGGGGTGCTGATTCCATTTCCGGTTTCTCTGAAAGTGCGCAAGCCTGCTTACTACATGTGTCGTAAGGGATATGAAGCCATTGGGAGTGCCACCTCTTTTTGGGTTGTTTTATTTCTAATTTCAGAGCAGTTGGTGGAGGAATCAACGCAAATAGAACCATGCAAATTCTAAAAATATTCAAATAACTAATGTCATCTAAAAAGAACGCAGCGCTGAGAGCAACGCTATTTTCCCCTAAGGGGTCCAAGACCCGCAGAATATCGAAGAACAAGAAGTATTGTCTCAGTTCTATGTAGGTTGCTTAATACTATAGCCCTACTGAAACGGAAGCGAGGCACACAATAGTACATGATTGGCGCTTCCCGTAGGTCGGGGAAGGCGGCCCAAAACGTCAATTCCAGGCTATCTTGTCGATTGAGGATTGTCAAAAAGATAATGAACCATGTAGAAGGGATCCCACAATGTGTGCTTTCTGGTATACAAGTGGAATATGTTTTCTGCTAAAATAAGCACGTTGCACATATTATAGGCCTATTGCAGTTAAAAACTGCGCCACAAACAGAGTCTACCATTTGCGTCTGCCATGTACATGAGTAGGACCAACGTGTAAACCTAGACATGTATGTAAAAGTGACATATTTTTTTATTTTTTTTTGTCAAAAAATTTCCTCCATTAAATGCATGTTTACATATATGTGCATATTTATTCGGAACTAATGAGTGTTCAATATGTTCTATCTGTTTAAATCCAGTAGAATCTATAACACCTCGGACCAGAACTGGTAAAGAACATTTCTTATCATCGTGAAAATGCAAAAACAGACAGATCATTTTGAGTTGTCCTTCCATGGCCTCATTGCCTCGAGCATTGATCATGCAAAAAGCATTTGTCGTCTGCCGCTTTTCCCGCCATTCGGCGTTGTGCTGAATTAAGGCGGGAACACCTGCCTCCTATATCACCCGCATACAAAGCAACGAGCCAAAAAGTGACCCAGGTGCATTCTCCTCGTCAATAACGCCACATTTCGCCCAAACCCTGCAGCCTTTTTCGGCCGTTCCCAATTTGGTAATAAGGGAACAGTCAATACCAGACGAAAATGCCGTTCAAAATACCATCTTCTAATCAATTACAAGGAAATGGAGTTAGCCGACCGTTGTAGATTCCATATCGCCACGTTCTTTGGTGCGTCGATTTTAATCACGTGATGGTAATGGGAAGTCGTGCCTCGGCATCCGTTGAGACGATAAGAAAGTTGCTTGTCTCGAGCATCGAGGGGAGGGGGGGTAGCTGATGAGAAAGTAGACCAAAGTCAGGTTTCGTAAGAGTAAACATATAATTGGCTTAATCTTCACAAGCTCGATTACGTCAATGAGGGAAAGGTAGACATTCTGTAAAAAAATAAGTAAACAATGATATTCAGATAGCGAATACTGACTAATGTAATAACTAATCGATAAACCTTTTACTATTATCAGTTGCAACAATGTCTGATCGGGAGCTCTTTCTCTTTGGAAGCCTGTCTATAGGAGCTGTTTGTAGGCCTACATGACGTTACATCTCCCAAAATGAGTTGTCGGCTATAATGGTAGCCAATACGGCTCTTCCGACCTAGTGAAAGTGGGCGGGGCTTAGGGGCTGAAGCTGGTTCCCAGCCTGTTTCAGGGCAGGAAGGTAGGGCAGATCTGGTAGTATTAGTATGGGTGGAACAGGTTTTAGGTCAAAAAGTCAAACTTAAATTCCTTATTTTATACCTAAATTTTGACAGCATATAGAACAATATATTGTTATACAGTATCTTGGTTTTGGATTATACAAACTTTTAATAACATGTTTAAAATTTAAAAAATATTAGAAGGAACTGCCCACCAGAACAGCTGTTTCTTTGATCTGACCACCCCCTGGGCCCCCACTGAGCTGAAAGGGGGTGGCCCTATTTACATTAATTACCTTCAAGCATGACTTACTAATTAATGGCTAACCACAGGCCATCTATGGGGTTAAGGGCACCATCTGATTTAGATTAGCACCAGTGGGGGACATATAACATAACACACTTTTATGACCAAAGACAAATATACTCCTGTCCCCTCCTTGGGTATTAATTGGTCCCAGGGACTCCCTGATCTACCCCCACAACACTCTTCTAAATCTGCCCTCACTTCCTGCCCTCAGACCCTCTTAAAGGGGCCCAATGACTGGCTGATGGTCTATTTCGGAAACCGCGTATTCAAATTCATTCTTTCTTTTTTAAAGAAAAAACTTTGACAATTATTCATGCGAAATGCCCAAAATAAACACATGAAATCATAAGCTACAATGATAAAAATTCAAGCAGAGTAAAATTAATGTATGAGCATATTGTGATCACCAAAATGTAATCAGGTGACAGAATCTGCACAATGTCTATAGGCCCATGTGTGTTTATGCAAAGGTTCTCTCAAATGAGCTTTTTCTTATTCTGGTTTACCTGTTGGCAATATTCTTAGAACTATGTAATCAATGTAAATGCCTTTACTGTGAAACATAGCCGATGCCTTGAAGGCAATCCTTATTTTGCAAATAGAAATACATGAAAGGATTTTGGTATAGATATAGCCTATGGGATACAATGGTGCATGACTCTCCGAAAATATATCAGGTTCCAAGAAGCTAAGTAGTACATTGAAAGAGGAGAATAACCCAGGAGTGTTTTGTGCACGATTCCACGAACAGGCTTGTCGAATCTAGCTTGTTTGTCAAAGGGGGTTAGCCAACCATCAGGATTTATTATATCATAGTTCCAAATTTATTACATCATAGTTCCAAAAGAAAACTCTGAATGACAAGGTTAACTAGCTTAGACTGTAAGGCTTTTTAAATAGTACAGAAGTCGATGAATTACAAGTTGTCTCCCTATAATTCATGTGGGACCCAGAGTCTAATTTTTGGAAAACGTTAGTTATCATGTCACAGATATTGCATATTTAAGCGTTACTTTGGGGATTTGCTTGCCAAAGAATGTTATAATAAGGTGCATACATATTCTTTTTTTATAAATATTGATATACTATTCCAATTTTCCTACAACTACCGCCTGAATTACCAGATTACCTTCAGGGCGAAATAATGCCAATTGGGCAAATGCATAAATCCAATTCTGTAATCTGCGATGTAAGTAAGCCATCAAGCCTGGATCCTTTACTTGATTATATCGTGGTGGGAATTAACCGGCAGTCATTACCAATATGTCTCCATCAGTATGACACGTGTGCTTCCAAGAGGAAGATCCCCTAGGCCTTCTCTCACTAATTCTCTCGTCCCCTCCACACTATTTTCTAGGATTAGGGTTCCGGGTCTCGTGGAACTGTGAAAGCTTATTATTACATAGCAATATTGAAAAATAATTATTGTTGTCTTTACAAAGAGAAGACTACTTTATAAGTGCCTTGAGCTAAATTGCCAAATTAATGGGTAGACAGTTTATTTTGTCATATTTAAGCAGGGGCATGCGAGGAAAACCAACGCATACATTGAATATTCAGTAAACTGTACGACTCAACTCAACTCGAGTGTCGTAGCTGCTTACGGCGCCAGTGCCCCACGACTGTCTGGTCATACATCTTCAACAGTTAAACATGTACGACCCGACGGATCTGTCGTGGCAAGAAGCTACGACTCTAGTCGTAATCCCGGCTCCACTGTAGGACTGAGCTCAACTCAACTCAACTCAACTCGATTGTCGGGCAGTGGAGCCGGGGCTTTATTAGTTAACAAGGGAGCAAACAATAATGGTATTACCAGATTATATTTACCATTTTGAAATCTGCATTTTCCACCACCGGTAGCCTATATCCAATAGAATTACGGTCAAGTCGTCATAATTTGGTAGATTGGGAGGCGGATATGTAAGGTGATGCAGTATGATGATTGTGTGAGATAACGCTATTGACGAGTGGCATTATTTACATATTACCATATTCAAGCAAGTAAGGAAAGTGTGAACAGGTCACTACAATAAGGATTTTGCCTCGACGAGAGACCAAATGGAGCGATAATGCGGCTTATCCCCTGCGCGAATCTCCCAACCCGTAATCCGGCCCAGACTCGGGAAGGTGTGATCGGCCATAAGCGGATTATCCACGTCGTTAATCTTGTGTTGACGTCTCTTTGATGTTCCTCTTCGCGCCCAGATTAGAAAGGCTTTCCCGCCATAATACAATCAGCACCCGCTCTTCAGCACCAATTGTACATCTGACGCTTCTAAAGAGCTCATTGAATACCACACCGATTCCCCTTATTTATTAAACACGATAATTAAGACTAACTCGAATATAAGAATATGTTCTTGAAATACCTGTGGAAAATTTCAATGAGAGACATTTCTGCAATCGCAGGAATATTTGTTATGCAGGCATCTCTAGACGCGGAAGGGTCTGGCTTAACTTAATAGAGGGCCGAAGAGAAGTGTTAGCTGCGCATGCGTCGATGAGATTACACGTGTGTATTTTGCCAATGGGGGGAGCTACAGCTATCGAGATTGAGTGCTGGTCTCGTGGTGATTGGGCATAGTTAGGAGTAAGATAGACGCCTAAATCATGGACCTATAACGTGAGTGGACGAGCAGGGAATGAGATTAGCGTCCATCAGATACTTGGGGAGGAGAACAATTAGGAGAATAAGCAATCATCGATATGTCCCCTTTTTGTTGGATATGGTAGGCCTACATGCTTGGCAGAATCCTAATATTCAGTGCATAATATTAATCTCACAAATTGCACGTCTGAAAGAGCCCTATAGTTGACAGAAGATCAAGAATTTTAGGGTAAACTGCTTGAGACCAGTCAAGGTGTGTGCATAGTCAAGACACCGTGATACTGCCCACTTTGCTCCTCTAATAATCTCCTTCCTAACTTACAAAATATGGTATATAATATAAGGAGAACTTCCCTTAGTTGACACTACAACCCTGAATACTCAGTGGGATCCATATAAGAAAAATTACAATGGCGCCCCCTTTTTAATGAGGCGCAAGCTTTTCATAAAACTAATACAATTCGACTCTTAATCCACCAGTATATTTTCAAAAACACTTTCTCAGAGAGGGGCATAATTAGGTATGTGATTTTCGAAGTTTTATCACAATAAAACAGGTTGTGAATCAAATGCTTCGCTTTGTTTTCTAAACCTCTTTAATCAGAGAAGTCAGTAAGAACACATAGAAATTCGATAATGAAAGATTTAAAATCTAATATTGGAAGACGTAATACGTAATACGTAAGGAGATGGCACGCATGTTCCTGTTCTATTGTGTCATGTGCTGCCTACCCTCATCTCTCCCGATTCCTGCTAGATCCCTGAGTATTATTGATACTGAGCAAACATTTTGGACGTTACTGCCCTTATAGCAACGATGGTGCTGTACCTGTTATAGCATGAACCTTCCATTGGTCACACATAAATGACTTTGAATGTACATAACCTCTCAGTCTAATAAGCTGCAATGCATTATTCAAACATGTTTGCAAACATTTGATAGAGGCCTATATCAACGACAAAGTCACCATATATGCAGTATTCAATTTCCAACCCTTTCAACAGCTGTTCAAGTGCAAATGGCATATATTCAAAACAAAGTTTTGTCCCCGTGATGTATAACTGAAACAGTCCGGGTAATGATGCACAAGCTTTTTATAAAATTAATACAATTCGACTCTAAATCCACCGGTATATTTTCAAAAACACTTTCTCAAAGAGGGGCATAATTAGGTATGTGATTTCGAAGTTTTATCGCAATAAACAGGTTGTGAATTAAATGCTTCGCTTTGTTTTCTAAACCTCTTTAATCAGAGAAGTGAGTAAGAACATTGCACATAGAAAATCGACATTGAAAGATTTAAAACCTAATATTGGAAGACGTAAATGCCAAACTTAGAGTTGGGTGCAGACAAGCAAGAAGGCAATCACCATATCTTTTCCTTTTCTGGGTGAAGAACGGAAAATCTAATTGAAGTCAATATTCCGTCTTGTAACTTAAGTAGGCCTTTAGCAGGAATGTCAGGCTGGTAGCTGGAGAATGGCCATCCCTGGGTGTCTGTATCTACAACATATCTACATGATTACATGGTACATTTACACATATCTACATTAAACCATAGATATATACTTTTTTGATTCATTATCGCCATTTCAGTATAAAAATATGGGTGACGTTATGCATTAGAAAGCTAATCCAAAGTCGACGTCGCATGGACTCATCATACTCTATGCACAAACAACTCAAAATTGCCATTTCCCTATACTACTAGCATGTCGTGTGTGTATAACAGGATCAATGCGGGCAACAATATCGCAT
The DNA here is from genome assembly GCA_936440205.1 of Lepidonotus clava. Taxonomy (NCBI): domain Eukaryota; kingdom Metazoa; phylum Annelida; class Polychaeta; order Phyllodocida; family Polynoidae; genus Lepidonotus; species Lepidonotus clava. The sequence continues at coordinate 29,931,081 of OW387140.1, forward strand.
ATACTATGCGCGATATTGTTGCAGAAATGGGGATTTTGGTACTTGCTGCAAACATGAGCCATTCACATGCGACGTCGCCAACATTTCTTAATATTGTGTAAGAAATGTTGGCGACGTCGCATGTGAATGGCTTATGTTTGCAGCCAGTACCTAAATCCCCATTTCTGTACACTACTCCCATAATAATAAATTGTCGCGTATACAAAAAGGTCAATGCATGCGATATCATTCTGTATACATGGAGGCGCACATATTGAGATGACTTTTTACCTGCATAAATAGAGCCAACGTCAGTAATTTCATTCTTGTCCTGGTACCTGCTGTTTTGATAATCATGACACCGATTAGAACGTAATGAATTATATAAAACTATAATCTATTCATGCTGTTAGTACTGCCATTTATAGAGGGAGGGGGCTCTGTTAGTCACAAGCACCGTGTATGCATTAAAGGGTACACGGTTTGGGTCAAGCCCAATGCGGGCATAATCCGTGTATGGAGATCTAAATCATCAAAGCATGTGCATTTGGCAAGCCGACGAGGCACTGTGTAGAAAGGAACTTTATCATTTTAACCAGTAGCGGAACCAGAGTTCTAAAAGGTGGATGGCATCCTTGGAAGAACGCCACGTTTCGACTTGTGCATTTATGTCTACTTAACGAATGAAATGTATAGTTACAACAGTGATAGAACAACTCGTGGCTTAGTCTCACAACAAATGATTAACATTTATTTCACGATTTAATCGTAATGCTCATAATGCTGGATCAAAATGATTCACTTTAACACTTTATATACGTATTTTGATTCCCCTTTCAGTTTCAAGAATACATCAAATCTTATCTACGTTGTTTGAAGAATATAATGGCAGATAACAGACTATCGCTTACTCTTCAGTTGAACATTTACAAAAGGGGGGGGGGGGGGCCATTAGGGGCCTATACAACATTTTCAGAGGGCCCTTCCGGGGCTTCAGCAGTTCAGTTTGACATGAACCAAAATCAATATTCGAAACGATATTCGTGCATGTAAACGTGATATTCTTAGGTCAATACGTACAAGTAGTTGAAGTTGTGTTTAGTTTACTGAAGGAACATTTGTTTAAAGATCACCGTGCACGATAAGAATGTACGCCAATAGCTTCCTTTCTCATTTGTATGGAAAACATAAACTCGGCTACCCAGATGATTTCCCAGGATACCTTGGGCGTATTTTCGAACAGTTACAGTTTGTTTCCCATGGGAGAGTTTTTTTATGTTTCTTTTGTAAAACCTAGAGATAGAACAGGAAAACCTATCTGCCCCTGGGGATATTGGAGGCTTCTGTGGGCTCTATTGTATGGCCTTCACGTGGTTGAACTGTTGAAAGAGGACTATGGAATGAATATAGATGTTATCCGGTACCTCGGACTCTATATATCAAGTTACCTTTCCTGCTTACCGTCCAAATCTACTTAGAATATTGCTTGTAGTGGTAATCACTTTGTCTGATCCTATTTGGAAATGTAGAGTATTACCCCTGTTATCATAGGTGTAAATGAAATGAATTTATGAAGAAACTATATGACCTGCATAAGATATACATGTAGGGGCTTCTTATTGTGTCTTGATTAGATTTCTTGTTAGTTTACCACACGTTTATCCCATAATTAAGAGTAAATGTATAGGCCTATATACATAAGCTCTCTCAGAGGCGGGAGCAAGCAATAGGGAATAGTGTTATTATCCCGTTATTGCGAAAAGAAATAGGGCCTAAGGCCTGAAATCCCTTATGAATGAAAAGTTGAACTTGGCCTACATATTTACCTAGTAAACTAATAGTGTTTTCACCCTTTTGTCCTTCAGGTCTATTGGGTCGGTCCCATGCTTGGCGGTATCATCGGAGGCTTCACATATGAATACACTCACGACTCGTCCAATCAGATGCAGTATCTCAAACGCTCCTTCCGGCGGAAACCAGCCGCCCTAAAGCGCAGCCGCAGTACGCACTCCACCAACTCCACCATGTCGACGGAAATGACGTTTACACCAACGTCAGAGGACTTGCGCATTTGAAGTTTAAAAGAGAATCAGACAGTACTTGCATAACCATGACAATGAAGGTACCATACAACGAAATAGACTCTGTATTACGTATCTCATTTCACAAGGGAGGAAGTTCACAGCAAGGTCATTGGGCCTAGTAAAGATCTGAACCCAATTAGTCATAATAATGCGTACATAAATTCGTCCATCTTCTGTGGCTGTGCAACATGACAACCTTATAAGTTATATTCTGGAATTCATCTCCGTCTTGAAGATTAAATTTAGGCTAGTTATGGTCAGCTATTACCATGGAGATGCAATAAGGCTCTATCTTTATGCCATAACCACACATCCAGACCTTGTCCAGTTTCAGAGAAAATGTACCTCAACCAGATATCAATTTTTGCAAACAAAGAACAATAATGAAAGAAAGCAACCTTTTTAGGTCTATGTAAAACCCCATGCAGAATCCTATGGACAATGTTCAGTATTAATAAGTTTTTCAATTAGCGGTCCAGTAAAGGGTATCATGTCAAACACCCAACGCGTGAAATGTAAATACTTTTGCTTGGATGAATTGTGTGCCATAAGAATATGTCCTGCATGTATATTGATCATAAAGTAGCCGAGTAATTTCATTTATAGACAGTGTCTATGATTTACAACATTCTATCTTATCATTATTACTCAAAAGACTCTGGTGTGACCAATGCTAATGTCGTAGGCCCCTTTGCCTTTACATAAGTCACTGATAGCCTACTTGATTTACAATTGTATATCCGATCCTTAACCTGAAGGGATATGTTATGCCTATTTGGTGTTCATGTGATGTAATATTTTTGGCGCTGAGATGATTCTTTTAAGAGAAGACCGATGTGAAAGTTGCAAATAAAAACATATTAAAAACATATTATAGGACTGTCCACTGCATTATCATGCACCCATATCTCTCTGGCAAGGTAAACTAACTTGTTTGCGCCCATCGGCCAAACTAGATCTATACAAGATTTAGAGTACTGCAGTAGGCCTATATAGGCCTATATTACCTTCAGTGGCACATTCTACGTTAAGTGTTGCATATGGGTAGAAAAAAAGTGAAAAAACTAAATCGGAATTACAAGTTTAATTGTAATATTTTCTCAAAAGACAGGTGTTATTCTGTCCTCTTGAAAAAAATTGGCTCGTTAAACTTCTTTATAATAGAGATATGACACTTCAAAGATATATATGATATATTTGACCAAATGGGATAAAAGCTTTCTTTTATGTTCCTTTATTGAACAACTTAGAACTGATATGTGACCCACTATAACAATGTGATACCCCCTTTTTGTGAATTTCACATTGAAGAGTAGTATCTTAGCTTTCAAACGATACCAAAATTATCAAAATATGATAATTATTTATGGAGTTAGAGTCATAGTAACATAGGAGTGTCAGTGTTCCTGAAAACTATTTTTTCACTTGGCCATCTAATGTGGAGTATATAATAGATACCGTAAAGGTAAAATCTCTCGTAGATACTATTTTGGCAAAATCACCACCACTGATTCAAAAATCAATTAATTGATATCTGGTTTAAAATTTTTGAACATGAAAAATTTCACCGGTAACTGTGTCTAGCTTGAATTGATCAATTTTATAATAATTTGCTATCAGTGGTAGATATATCATTTCAAAATCTCTCGTAGATACATCTCTCGTAGATACTATTTTGCTATTCCTGTCCTCCTGGAGCCTTTGATAATGAGTGTAGATAACTAAAATTCAGGATATTTAAGTTTGAATAGTAGATCTATCATAATTTCTTTGTTTTTCTCTTCTGAATAATCTCTTTCATTGCTAAACCTCATCTCTCGTAGATACCCCCCTTAAATATATGGGCAAAAAGTGCATATTATAGCAGTCAGACAATTTTTATTTTAATCAAAACGTTATCTTTCAGTGTTTTTTCTAATGGGGCTAAGTGCCCCAGACATTTTAGTACAGAAAATACAGGCCTAACATTAATTTCCGAACCAAAATGCCTAGTTTCTTTAAAAATCTCTCGTAGATACTAAATAGAGTGGACATTTTCCATTAAAGTAGAAAAAATATACATTCTTAGATTAGGATACATTAAAAATCATAAAACTGTAAGGAGTTATAGTAAGAACACAGCACGATATGAAATTGGGCTGTAAATTAATTATTTTGACATCTACAGTATTAAAGGGAAAAAATAATTCTCTGTGGACATGGAGTTTTGAGGGTTTTGAGGGTACATGACACTTTAACAAATTAAAAGTTCAATTTTAACACATACCTGATTAACATTCCTATATATCAAAGAATTGGTTTCAACATAAGGATCTTAGAAATTTGAATTGCCAAGGAAAAATGAGTAAGTGAAAAAAGTTATAAGCCTTTCAATATTGAAGACAGCCAATGCAACACTTAACATAGAATGTGCCCAGTAGGTCCTATGCCTGGTCCTATACAGCTACAGTCTAGATCTGATGGATATCTAGCCCTATAGGCTATCTACCGGTACTGTGAACTTGCGTTGATGGCTTATGTTAAGATATCAATGACCCCATGCGGAATCACAGAACTCAACAACTGGGGTACAGTGAGAGTACAGTGAAAGTTTATTTACAGTGAAATACCCGAAGGTATATATGCGGTGACAATGGCTTTTTTGTGTGATCATGGTGACCAGGTCAACTCACAGGTGTAGGCAGGTGGGCCTACAGGTGTTAGGCAGCTAGGCAGGCATGTGCTGGGCAGGTAGGCAAGCAAGTGCTGGGCAGGCAGGCAGGGCAGGGCACACAGGCCGGGCATACAGGCCGGGCACACAGGCCGGGCAGGCAGGCAGGCAGGCTCCTCTGGACTTGGCCTGGCCTGGCCTGGTAGAGCCAAACATTCTGGGCCATGCTGAGTTTCTAGGTCTTCTCTGCTGGAGGGGCCTCTGCTCTCCTTGGCCTCGCGTAGCCAGCCCTAAACTCGAAAGGGGTTCCAGATAAATCTAAGGGGGTTCCTACTTACATTTTTGGCAAGATTTCTTATATTTTACTTATATTTTGGAAATTTTAAGGGGGTTCCAGACACCCAGGAACCCCCCTGGCTATGCCACTGAAGGCCAGTCTGTCTCTCCAGTGGTCAGTCCTGATACTTATACCCCAGGAGGGATGCATCTGCCACCCTGGCATGAAAAGCCCCCATATGGGTAATTGGCCCACATCTACTGTCATCTCCTTTCATATGCCATGAGGGCATATCACAGTGCCATGAGGGCTCACCTGAATGAAACATGTAGGTACGCCTACATGCTCCCCCTGGTGGCCAAAACCACAATCAACCCTCGTATCTTTATTCATAAATATAAAAAATGTTACACTTATGCATACATAATTATCAATTCACTTATTTTCATTGCATTCCTCTCATTATTCTGATTCTTATAAATATAGATACATATAAGTTCTTCCAACACCAAAAGTAATACTAAAACATTAATCTAAATATGAATTATATACCTTACTAATGCAATATAACTGATACCTCAATACTGTACATCATAATATTTCAACACTTATAGGACTGTGTTAGGCCTACATCAAAATCTACAAAATGAACAAACAATTCTGGGCAGAAAATACAGCCCCTCCCCTGTTCTTTTCAGTTTCCGGTTGCCAAACCTTTTCATGTGAGTAGACCTAAAAGACAATTGGATGATAATGTAACTCCTCATCATGAGAGGTCCCTCTGAGTCTCTTAAGATAGGGCCTAATGGCTAGATCTACTTCCTCTTAATGATCTGAGGGTTATTGTCGTTTCAAACAATAGCAATTTGACTGTTGTTAGGCATGGTAGTAAAACAAAAAGGTCAACCTTCTCCAACACGAACCACCATCTGCTCCAATCACACAGAATCCGCAGGGTGAGCCCTTGTCCAATCAGAGGTCAGAGAACAGTCAGTGATCAAACCGGAAATGACGTCATTACCGGAAGCCCCAATAGGCGGCTGATGGAAGCCCCGCTAGGTTGCGCGGCGCACGTCAGACCTCATTACGCCACCAGAGGGTGCCCTGATAACGGAAGCCATGTGGTGCCCCCTGTCGATAAGCATAATCAGGTCAGTCAACGTAGAGGGAGTTGCGGGTGAGGGCACAAGCAGAATGGATGAGGGTCCTTTTTATAAAATATGTTTCATGCTAACGCAAATAGAAAATAGCTTTGTGGGAAGCCGGAAAAATAGGCCTGTCTAATATCCGTAGGGATAATCATGGATCCTTCCAAAGTTATTTGCATGCAGATCCAGCAAAAGCAAAAGAGAAATAAAAACATGAAAAGAAAAATGAGAAGCTCACGTTTTGTTGAGATGTACAATAGCCTTGTTTCATATAGACTATCATAATACTTGAAATATCTAATTATGCTGAGTAATCAGAGTTGCAAAATACAGTCAAAAAGGCTGATCAGGCTGAAAAATATCTAAATTGAACTAAAGCCCATATTCCACAAACTGATTTTGCTGCCGATTTTGAAAATTGGCAGTTGAAATAAAGATTAAATATAGATTGTTATAAATCAATAGAAGGGTCTTACAATTCTCTTTTGAATGGTATGTAGGATTAAAGGTTTCATGTCATATTCTCAGAGAAAATGATACAAGTGAAAAATCGGCAGCATCAAAATTGGTACGTGGAATACAGCCTTTAGCCTACAAGGCAGAATGCATAAGACTCTAGACTATATCCGTATAAGCTTATATTCCACTCAACCGATAATGCTTTTGTAGTATTACACATCTGAAACACAATAGTCTTATTAGGAAGGTGGGATGAACAGACACGGCAATTTTTATACTTTCAAATACCGAGGGATCACAATAAGGCAAAGAAAAAACATGCGCACTTCGTCGCAAATCCAAAACAACCATCAATCAAGTGGAAGGAGATCCAAATGATGTTTTAGGGGAATGTTGGCAAATCAAAATTGCAAATTGGTCCAATATCCTCTGAACCATTGCGGTTTGGTCCGTGACCTGCTTCTCCTCAAGAAGGTAAAAACACACAGGGAAAGCCGGAAGCAGAGCCGAACTGATTGATGGATACTTAATTTGTCTGTATTTCTGCTCGTGGCTTTCGAATTTCACAACATTATCTTTAAGATTGACGGAGGGGCACCATTTGGATGTTAAAAAGGGAAGGGCTTGAAAACAAAGCCCTGGATTTGGAACAAACCTGTTCTTTTTGCTTTTTTCTTGGCTTTTATATGATAGACGTGAAGGAAATATAAGGATTAATAGAGGCCTACCTCAATAAGCCTACCGAGTCATGTAAATCCATTGAGAAAAATTAACAGAAAATAGTAAACCCAGATTCTGAATACGATGTTGTTGTTAAAGATTTTCAAATTTATGCAGTGCCTTGAATCAAAAATTTTGACAAGAAGGTCAATTAAAAGCAAAGTTTCTCAACCAGAACCCCGGGAACCTCTTGGTATAGCTCCAAACTTGATAGAACCGAGCCGTTAGGTCTCTACTCACAAAAAAAAAGTGTATTCCAGTTTAATCCATTCTTATAGTCATATCACTCAAAACCCGGAACAGCTCCTATGCCAACAATTTGCACTCTTCTCATATGGTACCATCTGTCAGGCCTCAGCTGCGCTTTGGACACCCCACACTGCCTTCGTTACAGCCAATTGTCCAACACACATGCTCAAATGACAAGATCTCCAGGGAATGTTTGGATAGATTCAGATTCCCTCCCTCCAGCTCTCGTGGTATCTCCTGGTGCCGTTCCAGCAGCCACAGCGTCCAGGCCTTGATAAATGCTGAGCACACTACAACATCAATACCGCCTCTATCGCGCCTTCAGTGGATGCTTCCATTTGTGAGTATACAATTGGACAGATTCAGAAAGGGGTGAAAACTAGCAGTAGTCTATAAGCTTCACATAAGCAAAATATGGGATGGTTTCATTTTCTTAGTATAAAAAATATAGTATACATTTCCTTTTTGCATCCATGATTACGAACTTTGATTTTAATAAAAATAATATTGTTATCAAATTCAAAGTTCTTAATCACGTCTGAATATAAATGAACAATTACGATCTTTGCTATGGATAACAGTTATATTGCTATCAGTATAAAAGTTTGTAATTGTGGATACAAAAAGGAAGAAAATAGTACATTTTTTTACTAAGAAAATAGAAGCAGCCCATATTTTGCTTATTTGACTCGTGTCACGGATACCAAGCAATACATAGGGTTATGTATTGCTTGGTATCAGTGACCCGAGTTCATCAGCAAACCCTACTTTTGTTATACTACTTACTAGATAAACCTGGGACAAAGCCTACATTCATATACTACTTATACTTTCAAACGAGATTTGGGATTCAGGGCAGATGTCTCAATCATTATTTGAGAAACGTCAGGAGTTCCATATATTCAGATGTGATCCGGAAAAAATAGACTCTCGTTTAAAAGTAGAACCATGTTGTTTACTGTCGGTAGTCAGTCACCCGTACAGACTCACCCAATTGAATGTTGCCCAAGAGTTTCAGTGACGATCAAGGAAAGAGTCTTTTTCTGGGCGGCGCATCCCTGTCGGCGATCTTTTCATCATGACCCCAACTGGCCAACAAAGTCGTTAGAAAGGTCTAGCCTATATGGCCTGAAATTTGAAGTGTTGCTCTGCCAGCCACTTAACCGCCTCTCAGCTGCCAGCGGCCCATCCATCTAGCTTGACAACCAGTGGTCAAGTGCGCCCTAAATACAAGGCTGTCTGCTTCTAGCCCTCTTATCGACGAGTGTTTCCGGGCAAACCAAGCGAGTCAGTGTTCATTTATGAGACGTTTTCCCTGGTTGTTGGCAAGGTAGGAGGTTTCAGGGGTAGAGCATTAGGGCTTGAGCTTGAGATGATGGGTGCATTCAGAATGTAGGGGAAATAGCCCGTGAGCATTTACCTTTGAGAAGGTCAATTAGGCAGTCTAAAAGGACGTTATCAGTATGGTATATTTATAGCTGAGAAGTGTTGGCACATCTAAAAGTGGCCGTATATGTGGCCAAGGCGGGTTCCACCATATTGTTTAATCAATTTGGCTTTTTTTCTGTGTCCCCCTCTGCAATGTCCAAGTGATGATTCTGACATTCAAATTGAAATATTTGATTCATCATTACAACTACTATCTTGTTACCGAAATGGCCTTACTTATAATTATAGTCTTACCTATATACATAATATACCCTACAACTTCCGGTCACAGTGATGCAAATTTCGGCCTTTTCGATTTGCTGAATCCAGACCCTCATTATCAGTGATTATTATAGTGTGTGTGTGTGTGTGTGTGTGTGTGTGTGTGTGTGTGTGTGTGTGTGTGTACCGTATAACGTGGTATGAGTTGGGGCGTGTTTCTTTTAGAGGTTTCATGTCTTCAGCAATGAAAAGCAATTGATTGATTGTTTGACGTAGTGCAGTTTCTCTCTGAGTTTGCTGACTTGCATGACCGTTACATGTCGGTAACCTTTTGTTTTTACTGATGAGGAATAGCCTTTATAGTGACCTGTTCATTCCCAGTAATTTACTCTTCCGGATATACAGAATGGTCTGATACCTTAAATAAAAAGAAGAGAAGTGATATTTGTTGTACAATAATCATCGTAAAAAGACAAGTCATAATCATCGTGAAAATCTACCAGAGAGTTATTCAGTAGGATAGTTAGGAAATGGGTGTATTTTTAGCACTGTACCAAAATTCAAAGAGAAATGGAAGAGACAATAACATGATAACAGCATATATCTGTTTGATAAAAGGTTCAAATGAAAGAATTAATAAGATAATTCAAATAACTCACATTTCACATTTCACATCAACCAGTATGAGGGACGCCCAAATTGTTGGAGTCATATTCGTTTGATTGATTGAAAATAAGACTCATGTGCTCCTTGTAAGGCCCGGATGTAGATAGGCTGTCTGGACCGGAAGTGGAGGGGACGCTGTGGGTTTGAACCTGCACTGAGGTCGCTCTATGAATATGTATCTCTGACGATCGGTCCATCTTGGGGCCAAATATTACGCCTTGGCGGTGTATAAAGTGGCAAACTTACTCTCTATATGGACTCTATATTGACATTGAGTGCCTTGAATGCGATGTTATCGAGGATCGGATCCTCGCTGCATGCTATATGCATCAATCGGATATAGGCCGACGAATTTGACTATTTATTATATATGTTAATAGTTGAATAACAGAGAAAGGATATAGATTACAGAGGCTAACCATAATAATTGTGATTACTAATTCAGCATCGGAAATTAGCATAAGCGTATTATATTAATTATATTTCGAAAATTGAGGTTGGTCAGTGAGTGTATAGCATTTGTTCCTATAATCATATAGTTAATCTTGAACATTATGTGGAGCACTATCCCAGAACGATGTCTCCAACATATATTATTAGGATAAGAGACCAGAATTCCCAGGATCGTCCACTTTTCTTAGCAGTTGGAATATGAATCTGGGATCTTTTTGTATGTATGTACAGAATCCTACTACTATGGTAACTGATTCAATAAGTAACCTAAATATACATGAATTTTGATAAGAGTCTCATTCATATTTCTTTTGTTTGTCAATAAAAGAATACACATAACAAATAATTTTCAAGGTTATTTTCAAATCACATCACTACCTTATGTGACGGACAGAATCAGGCATTTTGAGACACTAATAAAATTTCACCCGATTAGCCTAATCACTACAATCAGTTACCAAGATATGGGCCATATGGGGATTTCTCCTTTAGATCACAAGTTAAGCGCAATTATGTAAACTCTGAATAGAACGAGTGCTTGGGAGCTAGAGTATGCGAGATTACATAGTTTTATATTAATAAATAAGTCAGTTATGGGGTAAGTTCCTTATTTATAAACACAATAATATTAAAACAGCGATGAAGTTTCTTTCAGAGCTCAAAGGACACGCTAATAGCAACTACACTTGTAAAGAGCTACTGTGAATACATAAATTTGTCAGTTACTTAGGTTACTAGACCTACTGCATACTGAAAGTAACGTTTAAAAAGGATATAGCAAGTACATACATCCGAATCATTTATCGACATTGTAAGTGATATTAGTGACATGGGTTGAAGCTTCGGGATATGGAACACGGGCAATTCTTTTATTCGACTTGGGACACGCATTGGATCCTACCATCTATTCCCTCAGTGTGAGGAACAAACTCACGCTGCGCATGTAAACAGGGGACTTCAGGATAAAACAACACAGTACGTTTTGATATAGTCAATTCGCTAGTCTCCTTCTACCCACCATAGGGTGTTTTCTTATTATAGAGATTCTGATGAAGCGAGACGGGAAGAGTGCAGCTATACATAGGAATCCAACGCCTTTAACAAGAAAGGAATAGAGCATACGACCGTCGGGGACAAGAGAGGAAAGGGTTGTTATTGGGCTTCATGTTTCGGCGGAAATGGTTTCTTGTATACTTGTTACAACTATGGGCCACTATGCAGTTAACCTTATAACCCTATGATAAAGATGAAGGGATATAGAGAGAGAAATAGCAGGTTAGGAAATCATTGTTAACGAGTATTTACGTGTTATTTCAGTTCGTCATAATTATATGTACTATGATTAAAGGGCGAGGGTGCTCTTTTTCTCTCAGACTCTCTTTATTATTTCTACCATAACCCTTTCCTCTTTAACAATACCATATGTATACCTACCCATTATTACTCTAATCACTACGCCTAAAGGGAAAATATCCTGATTAAGATTGCCATGCTGACCGTGTGTACAAGTACTACAACATATAGAATTATTTGGATCAATTGGAATCAGGTAACAGGTTGCATCATATATTAATCCGAATATTAAAATTACAAATTGAATTATTCATTATGCCTATTACAAATTGCCTCACATCGTATGGTAAACCTCGACATTCTATTGAAATAATTATCTTTATTGGACTATATGTCAATGATTTATTGATCTGGATGCTATAAACGTGGGTTAATGTTACCATATTATATAAATTCCGCTATCAATGGCAGATCACGATGTTTGTGCTCTATGGGGCCGAATCAAGGACGTCCTAGAAAGACACAGTCATAAAAATGGAACCCAAGATGAGATGGCTTATTTAGTTTATACTGAGTTAGCTGTACACCATAATTGTATTCAATCGGTATAAATCACACATTCCGGTAATAACTACGGCCAATGCAGTATATCATTGACCCTTTCTGTATATATACATAGGTCTACTTCCTACTTCTATGATGTAGTCGTGAAGGCTTTATGAGGCAATTACAACAGCGCTATGTGATAGATGTACGAGGCCAGAACAAGGTCGTCTTCTATATGAAGCTGCGTACAATAGGCGACTATGGACACTGATTTATAGTAAATGGGAAACAGGTCCCTCCAGATTACTCTCCTTCATTATCGCTAGATGGTTTAATTAAAAATGTCAAAGAATGAATTCATTACGTCCTGCAGGCAGCCAGCAGCTATTCCGTCATCCGGACGAGTTTAATTTCTAATCTCACAGAAGATTAGGGGACGTAGACTTTCATTAAAACTTCTTTTACGTCATTTATATCGATAGAAGGGTTTTATTAGACTTGAGATTAGACTTGAGTCAAAGCAGTGCCAAAATTGTGAAATGGATTGATATAATAATCATATATCTACACTGGGAATAACTTATGGTCTGTATAAGTAGCTACAAATTGAATGACAGAAAATGGTCTGTTAGCGGTCAAAGTCATATTATCGCTGTTGCTAGCCTGTTTATTAGTAAAAAGTAGCAAACCCGTTTAGCTAAGATTGTGTGTATGATAAGGTATTCTTTTCATTAGTTCATTTATGTTTCTATGTGTTTTAGCACTACACTGTATTCCTGAGAATAATGTGCCAACAATCCTGGAAACAACTTTTGATACTGGTTTCTAAATGCATGTACAGTCTAAGAACTCTACCCCAGTCAACTAAGATGTAGGCTGCATGGCGGGGGGGGGGGGGGGAAGCACTGCGTCATTGTTAAGACTGAAGAAGGCTTTATTGCTTAATGAATCGTTGATAACTATTGGCACATTCTGGCTAAAGGCAATGCCACATAGCATAAAAGTCTTATTGAAAAGGTAATCCGAGGGAATCAAATGCGATCTACATGAAAGAAGACATACCTGATTGTGAGCGGTGATGAAAGGACAGGGTGTGCATTGTTGCGAAATAATCTTTTTATATCGGTAAATTCTTTATTTTGGCATTATTCTTACTGGGGGGAGGCCTAATCCTTGATCCCCTAACAGAGAGAAAATTTTGAGCGATTTCCAGTTGTGAACAACAAGAATACCTTATCGTCTCCAAGCCCTCCTTCAGTTCGGGGAAAAGACTCACAGTGAGTCGAACGGGGGTAAGACAATATAGGAGTAATCTGTGGACTCCTAATTGATACATCAGGCACTTGACATGCGACGTGTCCGCCGGTCCCTTTGTGGGTGTCGGGTGGCTGTGGGGGACGGGAGGCCATGGCCGTGGAGGGGGTGTGATTTAGCGCCCATTGATTGGAGGAGCGGCTGAATCATTAACCTTAATGGGATTGGCCGAGGTCTGGGGGCGCCGTTATCAGCCTCCTTCTGACCCGGCCACATGACGGACGCTATGCCTCACTGGTGGGGCCCTTGAAGATTTGTGTAGGCCTATAGGCCCATGAGCTTCTTTTTTTAAGTAGCCAATGCAAGAAGGAAGGAACTTGGTGAATGTATGTGACTATCTTTTTTCAATGTTTCTTCCCCATGACATATCCAGGCCTATAGTGTTGGTGGTTTCATACTCATGATTGTATTGGGATTGCCACATTTTTGGTGACGATTAATGGACGCACTTCCCGAATTGTATATAGGCAGCATGCAGTAAGGATCGTGTTTTTCCAAATCTTGAGTTTGTGTATCTATTTTAAACGATGGCTCTGGGGAGCCTGCATGAAACCTATATAATTAGGCCTATAGGGCGCCCCGACATAGACCTAGGCCTATAGCATACATATAGGCCTAGCTGATATAGTACTTATCACTTTGCAGATCACTGGGCAATCATCATGCACGGCCACGTTATAATACAGGCCTATCTACATAAAAGCCTATAGCCTAGATGCTTCTAGATTATATAGAAAAGAAATACTGATCCCAATGCATAGGAAATACTGAGAGCAATAAATAGGTTAATCAAATTGTAATATTAATCCTCCAGACAGTTCCTCTGTGTCTGATTAATTGATCATCAAATACTATGCAACAAAAGAAACAGTTGAAACAAATTTTGCACCTGCCAGAAGTAGCCTACATGATAATGCAGTTTGTAATTTCTGAATCAGCCTACAGGCCAAGTAGCATATTAGGTCTTGTCTCTTTTCGAAAAAGATAGAACCAATCGGGTGTCGTGTTCTAGGCGTCTGGAGCCCTTGAGGTCATGACTGATCGACTCTGCCATTAAACTTGTTACCTTCTCGTCTGCTCGTGGCTTGTACGAGCTTCGCACCACTAAGTCACCATAAAGGGCTCATTGTGGGCCCGTCCACCCCCGGCCATGATGAACAAAAAGCCAGTCGTAAAAACACGTCGGAAACCAGCAAACCCCGCCCAGCTGCCCGCGAGAGATTTGGGGGCGAATCTCGCGAGACTTCATAACGAGTCTCGTCCGAAGGGTCACGTGGCCCTGATAAATGCGCGCGCAGGTCCCGCCGCTTCCGGGCTCACTGGTGTGCTTGTACTGATTAAACAACACCAGACAAACGCTGATATGTTGGCAACTGGAGGGGACGCAATGAACCAGTCTATAGCACACGGTACTAGGGCCTATGGGATTACTGTTTGTCTTCTCCTGTATTATGATTCCAATATGTATTCTTGTACTGCACATTCCTACACTTTGCCATCGGAAAACTACTTTCTGTATACTACTTACTACATACACCTGGGACAAATCCTAGTCATATACTACTCACACTAACGTGCGACACAGAATTTGATCTAGTTTGGGCAAGTGATTACGTATAGAACTATCTATAAAGGGACCTATGAATCATCAACGAAAAGATACATCCGATCATTTCATCGTTCTTTATTCACGTTATATATAGGCTGAACACTGTACATATCTGTAATTGATCACGTGTAGTTTGTAACAATGATAACTGTTCTACAATCACGTGAAA
The DNA here is from genome assembly GCA_936440205.1 of Lepidonotus clava. Classification (NCBI taxonomy): domain Eukaryota; kingdom Metazoa; phylum Annelida; class Polychaeta; order Phyllodocida; family Polynoidae; genus Lepidonotus; species Lepidonotus clava. The sequence goes on from OW387140.1 coordinate 29,946,347, forward strand.
TGCTTAAGCAGGTAGAGGTCAAGGTGGTGGTAGGTTGATAAGATAAACAAGGCCAATACGACAGTCAAATCGGTCGTTTTGATAAGAATTGATAGTTCTTTCTTTCATACCCTGTACACAGGCATACAATCCGCTGCAATACTTTGATGTTTACAAGTCATTATGGACCTATGTGCCATACAATGATGAAAGTCCACCAATAGGTAACTATAAAGTCATCGTACCAAATGAAGGAAATAAATCGGTACCAAAAACGTATCTTTGATATCTCTTTCCACATGGGGAATTATTCTTAATATGCAATATTTTTGACATGTTTTCTCGATAGGAAAGAGATATACGAATAATGTCTATTCGATGTTCCGATATTGCATATCCTGCAGCCACATCTAGATATCAATCAAATGCAATCGCAGAAAAATGATACATAAAATACCATGACGTCTAATATCAATATACCCTCACCATACTCCTCGCTCGATCACAATACGATGTCTGGAAAGCTATGAACTTGGCCGCTCAATACTTATTACTTTTTAAGAAATCCTACATCATTTTGTGATAAAGACATAAACTGATAAAGTATGTATTTTCACAATGTCCGTACACGCCAAACTTCAACTCGGGCAACTGATTGTTCATAGTACCAGACAATCTATAATCAATATTTGAAATGACAACTCCGTGCTGGAAATGTTAAATATATTGCAGTACACTTTCATCATAGTTAATTTACAATTTTCCTTAATTTGTTTGATATAATCTCACAGCTCTGGCATCGCGTGTACACTTGAATCTACAAATTAGATTTGCTCTGTAATACTGATATAAGTCTAGTTCTTGATATTCCAATGAAGTACATATATTGCGTTTGACGTACCGGTATCATTGTTACGTGAATATTGGTTTTGATATTGCATAAATATTAAAGCAAAATTATATTTCCTGTGATTCTATGTGGTTTCTTCTCATTTTTATTGTATCAAAGCATTACAGATTGGGAAACGTAATGTTTCGTGGTTCTGTATACAAGGCAACGTGCTCATGCATTTGGCCCATTTGAAACTGCATGCTTTGCATTCTAACTCGTATACACACATACATGTTTGACATGTATTTTGGACCGTGGAGGACTAGATAACTCGCTTCCATTGATGTTCTGGTCCATTTGATTAAGAAGTCTTAAAACATTCCATGTACCACAATACTCATTCCACGTTTTACTCGTTTCTGAATTTTCTAAAAACCCTTTCCTCTTTCATCATATTTTCCTTTTAGGTAGTCAGAACATGCAATGCCTAAATGAATTACATAGCTTTAGATTGTTATACTAAATGTTTGCTTACAATTGTCTCACAATGACAGTGATAAGCATTGTTTTCTTTCCACATGATCTCGATATTGTTAAGATTTTATTAAGTCACTACCATTCTGAGTTAGCAATGAGCCTTCTACAACTGAGTTAAGTAATTTGGTGTCAGTCTGTAAATGGTATTCTACAAGCAATAACAGCATCTCTCCTAAATCAATAATGCTTTATTCATGGAACCTCTATGGGAATGACCAGTGCACGTCTGCATGTAAGATTCATACCAATGTAACATACACACACTCTCTCTCTATATATAAAGTTGTACACTCTGTGCAGAGTTGCAAAATTGTCTTCTTTGGAGAGTGACCTCAACGTCTGCAGCAGAGTGGTGGCAATGGGGATACTGCTACTGATAAAACGGGACAACCCGTGGGCTCCAAATATACAGTGTGCAGGTGTGATCAAAGTATGTACAAAGCAGGCTAACTATCGTCCTATACACATACATAATCGTACATTTATTTATATTATACCTTGTCACATAGATCCTCAAATTCAGTGAGCACACTAAATATGGGGCGCGTTTGCACAAAAACGGACTTGGTAACACCCCGTCAAAGTAGTGGTAAGTTACACTTTTTTAAGTTCAATTACCATAAAATTTCACATTTTCTGTACAGTCTCACTATTATATACATCATATTCCAAAACGTGTGATTCAACAGGCATCCCATCCTAATGTACACTATCTCGGAGCTGCCGCACCCTACACATTTGACATGATATATGTGTGTTCATATATACATAGATATAAACAGACACATATATATACACATATTTAGAAAGAGAATTATATTAAGACTTTGAAAGGACAAATTGTAATCTCATTCTCAGTCGGCTATCAAGTTCACGTCGGCGCATGCAGTTTGGGAAACATCACCGACGGTAATAAGTTATCATACACGCTTAATTAAACCAGCGACACCCACATAAAGCATCACAGTTACCCGGCTACAGAAACCCCCAAGAAAACAAAACACGTTGATTGAACTATCCCTGGAACCTCCTGGATTTAGACGAGGAAAATACTTCCACATGTATTTATAAGTATAAACCTCTTCACTCGCAAAAACACCGTTTGGGAGACATGGAAAGATTTGTGGTAGGTAAATTTGCATCTCTTTTCATTTTTCTACTTTTATTGTTTTATATATATATTTTTTTAACATGATGAGGGTAAATGTTGGCTCTCTCAAGACTCTAGGTCAGGGGATATTTCTAATTAAACGATAACGGGAAGCAGACTTTATTGGGTTCCTACATAACATTAAATGTCGCGGATCGATGACTAGTGTGTTATAGTTGAGTAACAAAATCTCCGGAGACCACAAAGTCCGAGATCACCAACATGAGAAACACTTCAAAAATACTAATAAAAAAGAACAAATCTCACCATCGGTAATTGAAGTTGGAGGTTTTATAACGGATGGTTGGCAACCCAGCGTGGAATGGTCTATTTGAAATTACAGAAGGCTGCAGCTGACCCTTACCCAATGTCGCTTTGGAGGGAGTAGATACCGAGAGAGGAAACTCTCAATTTTTATGTATGTACACAAAAATCAAACTCACGATCATCGGCATTATAAGGTTGGAAAACCAACATGATTTTCTAAGTAAATTGCTGGGCAACAAAAAGGTAAAGGAAAAGCCCATGTGTGCTGTGGGTCTATCTTTTTATGGCTGACTGAAAACATTGTATTGGTATCTTTAAGAAACAATAGTGGATCAAGAAAAACCCCTATCTACACAAAGGTGGTTGTTAGCTAGGGATGGGCCGGGGAGGTGGGTCAACAATCACAAGGTCTCATGACGACGGGGCGGGGGTCTGTTGGATAGTAATAAGACTGCTGCAGGTCTGTCGCTGGGCCGCCATCTCCAGACTGACGCCCTTGATGGGGTCTGAGGGCGCGGCCGTCACGCCCAGCTGGCTGAGGTTGTAGACGCCCGGCTTGACGAAGCAGGCGCGCAGGGTGAGGGTGTGGGGGGTGGCCGACGGGGGTAAGGTGAGGCGGGTCACCGTGTGGCCGGCCCAGGTGAAGGCCGACGTCGGCGTGTCGTGGACTAACGACGAGTAGGCCGCCGCCGCCGCCGCCGCCGTCTGGGGCCGCGCGCCGCTCTCCACGGACGACCTGGAAATGTAGGACATTTATAGAATGTAAGTTTTATATCAAATGATAATTGTTGATTTTACGAAAAATGTATTTAAATTTATCAGAAATGGTTTGCGGTGTTGGAGGTTGTAAAGGTTAGTATGGGTACATCATCTGTAGGACTCATGCGAAATAGAGATGGAATATTAGGAACATAATTATGTCGTGTCTGTTCAAAAAGAGACAAAAATGTTCAGTTTAAGTCAAGAACAAACTGAAACAACTGAATATAAGTATAACTCGGAGATTTTGTTATCAGGCAGGTAGAAATAAAAACAATCGACATGATTCTACCCCTGCAAATTTACAGGAACACTGATTTAAATGTAACAGAACGACATAAAAAATTCCCCCCAAAAGAATAAAATATTTTCTGACCCATGTGATGTAATGCCAATAAGCTCAATACCTGTCATACGAACCGGCAATATTGGGCAGCGAACCATAACCTGGCACTTTCCAAGCCCATAACTCCCTAACCCAGGCGCTGTCGCACTCTGCCACTTATAGCCTGTCCTACAAGGTTTTTCACTCCAACGCCTGTAGACTGCCGCAAGGCCGGTAAGATCTGTCACCCACTGACATTAGATCAGCGTGATACATATTCTGACTAAATTCCTCCTTTTCCCTTAGATGCTATTTAAGTAAATTTTTAAGTCAAGCGGTAATAACTTAATCATGCAAATTATGACCTTTACCTCTTTTCTTTTCCCTTTTCAGACCATATGAGTCTTGACGCACGTTACATGTATGAGTACTACAATTGCTAAAATTTTGATAGAAACTTGCGTCATACACAAATCCGGTTTATCTGAGAAAAAAAAGACTGCAACGATCTGGCAAATGAACATCTTAAGGGCAGGTACTTCTAAAAGAGATATCTGTTACTTCTTTTTATTTTTCGACTACAAGAAATCCACATTATTTTTTCAAACTGTGTCGACTTCAAAACAAACATACTGAGCCCATAAAAGTGTATTTCAGACAAAACAAACACTTTTTTATAATTGAACCTAGCGCTTTAGGGACTTTTAAGCACGCTATCAATTTTGATGTTAAATTTCGGTCTTTTATTTGATGTCTACTTCTATTCTCAAAGTAAGTGCTTTCTTCCTTCTTTTATAAAACATTAATTGGGTGTACTTTATTACACAAAGGCTGTCATCTACATGTTTTTGTTACTACAATCGGCTGCATAATTATATTAATCATTCAGACTCATAGAACAAGTATGAGTATCGCAATATAACACTATCTGCAAGAAAAAGATATTTACACAAATCGATAAGAGAACACTAGTATGTAAAACAACGTACACAAGTGAGATTCCCTTTTCCCTAATGAAACATAAGTACCCCTCGTTTAGGCCAATCACAGATGCATGGGCTACAAAGACAGAGTACTGCCGGGCCCAAAGCCGCCCATAATTCAGACGGTTATTCCCCAGGCACCCTAAGAACTGACAAGTCCACCTTCAGTAGGCGTGCTGTCCCACGCCCCAGTGGGGACATTATGGAGTCTCAACTGTAAGCATACTAAGTTCATTACGGACGGCAAAAAAATGTGTCATTTTACCCGTCAAATCACGAATGTTGCAAGGAATGTTTTCAATTTTTTTCTGAACCACACGTTCTTTTTTTCCCAAACAATGTCTGTGTCATCACAATTTATCAACGTCCGTTACTCATTTTCCCCACTATAGTGATATGGCTTTTATCAATGCATCTCCAGAGTCAGTGGGTATCGTTAAGAAAATGAATCTTTGTCACTCAGAAGTTAGGTGTACTCATAATATAGTCGCATTATCTTAAATGATAAGTGTCGGGACGGAAATTTAAAAAAGGCAAATGTGATCTATCTATGCGAAAGTTTTTCTATACAAGCCACTGGCGGTAAGGTAGTTTCCAATATTTCACTTCTAGGTGAAAATGACTTGATGGCATAGCTACAATATGAACACAGGGATCGACAGAACTCCATTTGATAATTACTACTTCAATGACCATTTCATGCTCCAGGGTGTCTTGTAAATTGACAAAGGACTGCGGTGTTTTAATTTCTGACTTTTTCCCTTTTTTTACAAGCATAGATAGTCGAAGATAGATCTAACCTTGTTTGTCATTACTGCCTAGTCAGCATTATGTATTTTTGTTTCCGAAAGGAATGTGGTAACTGGAGCAAAAAGCTCTGTGCACTCAACGTGGTTTTGCATTAAAGGCCGCCGTCGGTTAGACTACAACCCTGAGTAAAGGTCAGTTAGAGTAGTGAGGTAAAAAAACAGAAAATAGACAAAGACGCAACTGAAGGCTATGGTTTTCAAACATTAATAACCCGCTAATTTTATAACCTTATTTTAGATCTCCCACAACAACACAAGCGTTATTTTTTTAAACGTGCGATTTAAGTTTCTTATTGGCCTATGGTGCTCTTCCCGATGAAGTCGCTTTAAATTCATACATACACAAAAGTAAGTTATTGTCATTTCCTCATGCTTTCGGGGTAACTACACTATGCTGTAAGGTCATTTGATGCTTCTTCACTGCTGTCTTCACTGATGACATTTTCAAGGAATCTTAGATAACGATAAAGGACTTATTGCCAGACGCAATTGTATTACTGAGTCAATAGACTGCACACCGTCTGTCAAGTACAATCTTCTAAGTTTCTTAAAGCGTAAGATGCATATGAACTGACGATTTCTTTCACTTTCTTATGACTTATTGATATTATTCTTTTTGCTCTTCTATGCCGCCGTTTCTCGTAACACTAAAGCCTTAACAGCACAAGCCGACTTTTCGGCCAATTTTCAAAATCGGGATGGGAATTAAAGTTGAATTTAGACATGTGATGTACTAAAAGAACAATTTTCAAGTCTCTTTCGAATGATATAATTATAGGGTGTATGGTTTCATGTTATATTCTCAGAGATATTGGAACAACTACAAAGTCGCCAGCATCAAAATCGTTATGTGGAATCCATGGTTAAGACAAACAGCCTGCTTCCTCTGAGGTCGGCGCTTTCTATTTGTCGTCTGCTCTCTACCAGCTACCATGTGGTATTAATACCACGTGGCGAAGGGATCCAATAAGATAACCAAAACGTGCCTGTTAGAAAATCTTTCCACCTCTTAGTAAAGGTGGGCCGTAAAAAGTAGTGCCAATCCCTGAGACGTCAGTGTTTTATTCAAATTACTGCCTGGCGGAGAATTCCCCTGACTTTACTGCCTCGGCCCACGCCTTTGTGGGCGCCTTCAATTAGAGAGAGAGAGTGGCGGGTTTGGGGGCTTAAGGATAGAGAGTGGTGATTTTGGCGTTTTTTGCAGTAGCTGCATCTTTGAATCATCAATGATTCAATTTTGGAAATTTCTGCTTGATATTTCTCATATGTACACTTGAATATGTCCTCTACATAAAGTTATATGAAACAAGATTGTTCAATGAAAATTGACTGAGTAAATGAATGATAAAAACAGAAATTTGATTTTTAACTTTTATTTTTTGAAGGTCGATATCTGACTTAATGTTGAAGGTACTTATTGGACACTTTTGATATATATTTAAAACATTCTTATGCAGGGAACTGTGTCGCAGCTTTTTTCTGTAGGTCCTGGTTAAATTTTAAGAAAATATTGAAAAAAAATGTGAAAAAATTATTAAAATGTTACCTGTTTTTTTCAATAAAATAAAAAGTAGGACCTAAAATAAAAATCTGAGACACAGTTCCCTCCACAGTAATGTTCTTGCATTATCCGCAAAGTCTCAAAGTTCCAGAGAAGCTGTTGATGAAGATATCGACATTCAAAAAATAAAAGTGAAAAATTCACTTTTTCATATATTTTATTTCTAATCCCCATTTCATTTAAAATCTATCTATACCATTAGATAGAGAAAAATCTGCCCACTTCATTTGATGTATAATACATCAATCAGTATGCAATATTGGCAAAACTGTTGCAATTTTACTGAAATGCCCGTTAATCACCACTCTCTATCCTTAAGTCTACTGCTGCCTGAATCTCATACCACTCACTGAGCTGCTATAGGGCTGACGCTTCACCTTAAAGCCTGGTTCACATTGAATAATGAGTCATTCTTACATTTGAAATTTGTCATATTTTGGTCAAATTGAGATGAAAACTCGACAAGCATTAATATAAAGTTAGATAAGTAATTCGGCGTCACTTTTACTATCACAATAATCAACAATTGGGTTTGTTATTTCAAAATTGCAGGCCACGATGTCAAGTGAAATCGTCGTATGTGAACGTGGCCTTAATCCGCCATTATTAATGCCGGCTGGAAGTAAGGTTGTACTCTCCCCTACTGCCGAACCCTGCTTGTAAATGGGCAGAAAACACGGCGCTCGGCAGGCGGCGAAGAGGGATTAGCCTCCCATGTGAGACGGTCGTCGGCGCGCTCTACCAGCGAGCTACTCTCTGAGCTACTCCATCAAGACCGACACACTCACCACAAAAAATACTGCTTGGCTAAGCAGAGTTAAGTCGAATTTAGCCAAGCTTACCGTCATTACAAACAGGGGGTGTTTTTGGTGAGCGTTTTTCTGTTTTTGTTTTCTATAAGTACCAGCAAGTAAATGTCATCTGGCCCCACAGCGTCAAAGAAACGACTGTTGGTGGATCTTAAAGACTTGAACCTACGGTGAGATTGTTTTGTGTATACTTGTCTGTGATAAAGCAGTGATACTTTTGAAAGATAGTGATCTTTGAGATCGTCTGCGTTAAATTCATTTTATTTCCTGGTTCTCTGAATTATTAATTGGTGACGACAATGTCAAAAAAGGGAAGAAAAACTGCAGCGCCAAAACCGCTCCGTCATTTTACCGCATTGGTTTGGTATTGGGGAACTAACTCACTTTGGGATTGGGCATTTAAGGCACAATTAAGTGTGACCCACTTCTAATACCTCTTTCCTATCCTCCCACAAATACTAAATAGTTAATGCCTTTAGTTCACTAATCTAAGACCTAGAGCAATGGTCACGTTTGCCGGGAGAGGGTAAAGAGTATCCATTATCAAAATACCCGTTTGTTAATGCAATACTGACAGATAGGAATAAAACATACATAAGTCTTACCTATCTATTATGACATTACACTCCCCTCCATATTCATCATGATCTTATCATAACCTTAACAAAATATCCTCATAGCGGATGAACCATAGAAACCCAGATTTATTAGTCATGTACTCTTGTTCAACGTCTTGATTATGTCAATGATGCATTTGAGAAATCACGAGAAAAAAAAGTTCTAACTACATTTCCCCGGAATTCTCTAAAGGGCTAGTTATTAACTTTGCTTTGCTAAATAATTCTTTTGTGAAATTAATGGGAAATATTAGACGCGACTAATAGCAGACTGTACGGTCCTTCTTATCAAAGAGGGTTTCTTATTTCTAATTCCCGGTGATTCGAAATGCTTTTAGCCGTGTGTGATGATTCGGCAACGGTTGAATGCGGAGGTAACGATGTTAGATCAAGCATATGGAATATTTTATAGGTCCTTTCATCCGAATTAATTCTACTAATTGATATGACAACGACTTAGTTTTTAGTTTTGTGGAGTGCGGAAGCATACATCCTTATATGACTATGGTTCTGCTGCTCGGATAATCAAGTATTGGGGAATTTAAATTAATGACTAATTTGCTGTGATTTCTTGAAAGGCCTGGGTGGAGTCTAACATAATTACATAACCGTTTGGTAAAGTCACGGTAGCTGTCATGAAAAGCCATATGGCAGTAGTGTACTTAGTGTTGTGTGTATAGTTTACACACAATACACTTCACACAAATTCATGATTGCATTGGCTACCTATCTGTAATAAACCCCAAAATGAATGATGTACCAAACAAACCTACATAAGTAAGTTGGCAAGATTTAGCTGTTGACTTACTAGTGTACAATGTTCACGCACTGTCCTACGCACGTTCAATAAGATCTTGCATGTTTAACTTCAACTTACGCCTTCCCTCACATTATCAGTTGTAGATCCTACTCTCATTTTAACTATCCCATATTTCCTGTTATCACATAAACTAATATCCCTTAGATTGTATATGGGGTCTGTCGAATTTGTCCCCCATATACGTTTACTAATCACACAGAGGCTTTTTCCTTAGCCTTTTTCTTACAACGTATTCAGTGCAGTCTTTGCCCCAGTGTAAAAACGTATCTAGGGTAATTGAACTGCGTCCAACTTACAGTGTAAGTCTTTACTGTATAATGAGGATGAACGACTTCTTTTATGCATGCTGTTTTTTAGTCTCTACTAGATTCTGGAATTGCGGGTATCAGTACATCTCGTAAACCGTGGCATCTACTGAAAGTAGTGCAATTAACAATTGTAGGGTCGGACAAATGATCCAGACTTACTTTCTACCGGAACTTTTACATGGTTCACATGTACAAGCAAATTTTTTTATTATTTCAGACCTCAACTCAAAAAAGACCATACCAAAAACACTAAGTATGTTCTGTGACTTTGAGTAATCTAAAACCTATGTTCCACATGCTGATTCTAATTATTTGACTTGAAAGGTTTTACAATTCTATTTTGGTATGTAGGGTCTATGGTTTTATACTGTATTCTCGGAGGAAATCAAACAAGTACGAAATCGCCAGCTCAAAATCGAGGCTTGAATACAGGCTTCATTTCTAGTTTTTATGAAGTGGATTTTTGTGGGTGGTTTTCACGTTAGGGAGTACCTGTTTTTTTGGTCAGATCTGAGCAGAAGTATCTGTACCAGACTGTGCACAAATGAACGCCTCTACCCTGGGGAATTATACAGTATTGCATGCAGCGGAGAGAAACGCTACTGGTATTGCTTATCAAACACAACGAGTTGGCACTGGGACTGAGTCCGACGCTCGTAAAAAAAGGTCTGTATGTAATGAATGGACGACCTCGGTCCAGAATGGCTGTTTAACATCACTAACGATACAGACGCCCCGAGCCACAGTACCATCATTGTCCGACAGGCAATGCCGTCAAAGAATAGCCTTTTTTTGGCGTATGTTACGTCCATGAATAATTCATGACCAATCATTTGTACACGGTGGCCCATGATGCACTCTGGCAAAAGGGTGATCTGTGTTATGGGACTGTTACGTTGACTAATCCAATAGCCAAGGATTTAGGTAAATTTGATAATTGAGATATCACTCAGGGATGCCACATTTGATTGACCGAAAAGAAGGAATTAATTTGCCTAATTACATATCGAAACCAACTATGCGTAAACAAACCTTAAGAAATAAAGACATGAACCTAGATGTCACCGTGAACAGCTTAAAAGTAAGGCACACACGCTCTTATAAAGATATAAAAGTGAAACACAAATAGTTATTACCTATAGATATATCGAAATATATTCAATTGTATTACGTCTCACATGGAGATATTCCTATCATATGACCACTTTAGACCTTGTGCAGACAGGGTCACGAGACCAGATTTTGGTGATCACAATGTCATGTGGTCACCACATCCACATGGCTATCACATATATATACAATTTATAGAAAATAATTGTTTAATTATGATTTGATTAGTGTTCTGTTGATAAAATAGAGAAGAATATCTACAACACAAAAGCTTTAGAATTGTGGAAAATGATAAATCTAAATTGATCACCAACGTGGCGGCCATTCCAAATTGGGAGATGGGCGGCATGTGCACAAGGTCTATATGGTACGTCACCCACAAAATATTATTCAAACATCTTTCCTATAAATAAAACATGTATCTTTCAATCCAAACTCCCAAATCTGAATTATTTTGGCTCTTCTTATAGAAAGTCATAAATATTGACAAAATATCATCTAATTGCATGCAGGAGATTGATCAGATAAAGACAGATAATAGGGTTCTAATATACCAGAAATTCTGTTCCGAACATCCCAAGTTTCTGGCATGATCCGAGCTTTTGAACTTGAGAAGGTTCAAGTATAAAACATCTCCTCTCAATCACGATCAAACATCAGCAGGACATCCAAAAAGTGAACTGTGGGCGGGACCAATAGTGGCGAAAAAGGAGGAACTCCTGGGTCTTCTCAATAAGATCCAGGGACAGGGCCCCTGGATTCCTCCCCAAAGAATTAAAACACAACTTAATTGAATCTGGTGTAATCTCACGGGATCCAAAAGTCAAATACAAGAAAATTTTATTTAGTTAACAATTAATCAATAAGAAACACATTTTTTAATACAGAAATTAAATTCATCATTAACTGGCCTGGACTAGGTATCAACTCTTTTTTGTCCATTCATATTGTTTATGCATCGTTAAACCTGTCATAATAAGTGATCAATTATTTTTGTTACTCACCTGTCTATCTTTCTGGTAGTATCGATATCCACATTCAGTGGTAAGACGGAGCAGTTGAACAGTTGCACTTGAATCGTCACCATAGCAACCCTGGAGCGGGTGAAGTCATGCGTGACGATCTGCTCGTACAGCATGTGGACCGTGACGAGCTGGGTCAAGGTCAGGTCACTGGGTAAGGTCACTGTGTCTGGTTCGTAATCCTTGATTATTTTAACTGGTGGCTCCTCCACTGGGCTCTGCCAAAAGGAAGCGATTGACATTAATTAATCACCAGTAATTATCTTCAACTTAATGTAATTAGCTTTCATTGCCGTTGGCGTCAACAGTTATTTTCTTCTCTTTTTATTTTTTTTTTAGAAGATTTTAGTTTCTTTTCTTGGGCGAGACATGGTCGGGAGGGAGGAACCAGAATTAAAGTTTGATTAAAGGCTTTTTCCAACGATAAAAGTTAAATAAATGAATGATCTCTGAATTATTAAAACTGGAGGCACTTCTTGAATCACAACTGATTCGAATGTTAAAAGAGGGCAAACAAATTTTAAACCAACAGTTCTTTGAAATTTTATCAGGTTTTGTCGATTACTATTTACAACCAAATTAGACAAATTTTAATCTATGTTCTAGCACGACATGACCGTTTTATCTAAGACCACCTTCAGTCTTTTGCATGTCTGTCCCTTAGCCCGAATCAAAATGACTATTAAGTTGTTAGTAACAGTACATAACACAATGGTCATTCTAGGCTTTTTGTGTTTTTTCTTTCCTTTTATCTTTCAGTTGGAGTTGGCACCCTTGCTACTACGAACTCTGTCTCTGTTTATGAGTAATATTTACACAATGTTATGACCGGTACATCAATGCACTTTGACTCATGTACCAATACACTATGACCGGTGTATCAAATCACCATGACTGGGGTATCAATAAACTATGACCGGTGACTCAATGCTAACCTTAATGGTGGGCGGGGTAACGACGAGGGCGTTTAGTTTGTCTAACGTCACGTGATGTTGGCCCGTGATTTGGCGAGACTCCCCTTTGTCGTCTACCACGAACGCCTGCAACAAAAGAGAACGTTTTAAAACTGGTTTACTGATAACTTCAATGGATCCAATTTTACGATTATTTTTTATTATTATTCATCTAGCTGAAGCCCAAAGTCCTTAAAGTTTAAGAAAAAACGCACTGTTATGGTTAGTCCTCTCCAGACAAAAAGAAATTGAAATAGTTTTTAGAAATCCATGCAATCAATTATCACGGCCTTTTTTTACATACTGGTCAAATGAGAGTGACAGAGTGGGGGAAATATAGCTCCGCTTTGAAAAAAAAATAACCATACAAAATCAGTAGGTCTACAGATCAGGGAAAACCATATAAAACTTGCAAAACAATGTGAATGCACTGCTCCTTACCTTCCATATCACAATGAGGGTGAGCCCTGCCTGTAGCGCCCTCTCCAGGTCGTCCAGGGGTTTGTTTGCGGCGCCTTGTGGCTCGGGTGACTGGAATGTCAGGTTGATGGGCGACGCGTCCAGGTCCTCCAGGGCGGGAACGTCCTTAGACCGGAAGTAGAAGTCGGCGCACGGCGTCAGCGCACTATGAATCTGCAAAATGAAGGGCGTATAATTAATAATAAAAAAAACAAAAAAACTGAAGGTGTTTTCTGAGCAATATATTACTACCATGCAAGACTGGCCGTAAAACTGAGTTTTTAATGGGATGTCACATGTTTTAACTCGATGACCTTAGGTTATCAAAGACGGAGATCCACTGAGTTTTGAAGGATGTACCTCACGCTTAATGAAATATTTGAAACTGGCCAAAGGTGAAGAGTCTGAAATTGTCAAAAACGGTAACCAACGTGATATGAACAATATTTTTTTGAAAGTCGTCAAGAGGTGAAAATTGGACAAAATTCCGAAGATTTGCATCCATGTAGTTTTGAATAATCAATGGTTTATGTGCATAAACGCCCATCTGGAACTTACCTGTCGTTGATCGAATGAAACGTTGGTAAATATGATATCACTGTTACTAGAACTGTCCTTCCCTAATTTACTTTTTCCTTCGCTAATTTTGTCTGAAAAGAAAGAAAAAGATATAACAAATGTTTCAATTGAGAATTTCAGTAATCATTAAAGTAATTCACTGTAATCAAATTCTGATGTAAAGAAAGGTAACTTATCAAGAAAGAAGTTTCTTACCGTTCGTTAAACTACTTTGATGACAAGTGTGGGCCTTGAAAGACAACATTACAGTCTCCCGACTGTTAATCTTAACTTCTGAAACATACAAAAAGAAACATGTGGTAAATTGAATAAGAAATTAGAGATAACATGTCAAATTAACGAGATGTCTACCACAGAGATGCCACTCCCAACTGATGAAAAAGTAGGAAAAGTAGGAAACATTTTTCCTACTTTTTTTTTAGAAGCTACTAGGAGGGAAATGACCTTTACTGTGGCTTTGGGAATAGAGAACTGACATAAAATTTGTTTTTGAATAGATTGAAACTAACACAAAAATACTCTGAAACATATATTAAAGTAATGTAGGAAAAATTGGTTTTTCAATCCAGAATCACCAAAAAGTAGGAAATCCTACAAAAGTAGGAAAAATGGCATCTCTGCTACCAGAGCCATAAGAAGCAATCTTCATTCAAGTTCAACCTCTTCGATTTATACTTTCAGATTTGTACTGTGACAGTAATACCAGACAGTCCAATAGAACTCTGAATTTGTACACAGATCGTTTTGTTTAGCATTAGTTCTTAACACCTACTCTGAATGTTTCTCTCTCTTTGTTATATTGTGTCGATATTACGAATGACTATAGATTATGATGATGATTATTTGGCATTCACACAATCTCAAATTATTCTTTTTGTATTAAGGAACAACATTGTTTGTTCTTTTTTATCATTTGTCTTTTCTAAATCTTTGAAAACTAAGATTAGAAAGCCACTTCTCGTCCTTCCCCACTTCCCAAACATAGAACTAAGTGTTTAATGTATTCCGAGACGTACCTGAGTCTGTGTGGGTGGAGAGGTGACGGAGGTGCCACCTACAGGAGGCGCACGACACCTGCAGCAGGCTCACCTCCGTGATACTCGGGTCATGCACCTGGAAATATATTTACAATTTGAGTTTTTCCCTTTAAAAAATATGTTGGTTCTATGAAAACTTCGTCGTTTCCAAACATTTTCTGTTCGCGTACATAGAGATATTCCAACTTACAAAGTTACAAGCACACAACAATATTGATAATTCTAAAAGTTAACTTTCAAAAGTATGTCAATTTTCAGGCTGAGTCACCGTAAAACCAAACTTCCAATTAACCTTTTTGAATTTGAATTGTTCAGGAGCAGCTAAGATTTCTTTAGATAGATATATATATCTCATGCAAAGCAACTTTTCCAATTTACCTGGTTCATATTCTCTACCTCTACAGTGACGAGGATGGCGGTGAGGGGTTGCGCTGGATCAGCCCGACTACATGTCGAGCTGCGTGATGCCGTCGCCCGCAGGCCGATCGAGTTATTGGCTGCAATTTCTGCTGTGTGTCGCAATACTCGGTGTCTGTGAAAGAGACATTGGTGTTTTTGTCAGAGTAATGACACTCTAGAACCGGTTATACAGATAAATAGGCAATTCTAATAAGTTGGCTATTTGTGATAGATAATCATAAACCAATGTTCATTATTCTCAAGGTTTTTATGTCATAAATGTTCATTTACTCTCGTCTTTAGCTCTTTCCTTACATCTCCGGGTGACGCCATGTCAGATGCAATGTAATCCCCAGAATTCGCCACCCTTAGCATATATATTGAATACGTGGTATCATTCAAGGTATATTATAATAATCAAAATAAACTTTTACAACTGAATAACTGGTAGACGAATTTTCTTTAAAATCTGGAACCAAATACTACGACCTTTATAGTATGATACTTTTGGCTACATAGGCATTCTAGAAGAAGGGTAAAACAATGTCTGAAAGAAGTGGGCGTAGAGAGCATCAACAGAACTGAAAGCATTGGGCGTTTTACTTTTGGGAAAATCTCAGGAGTTGAGAAAGGCTTAGTACTTACCTCAGTTTGGGATTACTGACGGCCGACTCGTAGTAAAACAGGAAGTCCACCTTGTGACGGCCGCTGGTATCCGGCCCGCGGATCCACATGGGTAACGACACGCTGGCTCCCGGCGCCAGACGCCCGCCAGGGAGCGCCACCTGTGTCACGTGACGCGTCTCAGCCACGCATGCGTGGTACTCGCCGTTCTCAGCAGGTTCATTTAGCGTCTGGTAGGTGGCGCCCTGCTCGGGCAGTGGCGCCCCTTGGCCGAAGGTGAAGAAACCAGGGTGGGAGGACGCCACCTGGAGGTTGAGTAGAGGGTGGCGCCCCCTGTTGGTGAAGTCCACAGTGACGTGCTGCACCTCTCCACACAGGAGTTGCCGGGGGAAGCCCGTGAAGTGAACCTGTGGGGAGGGAGGGGTGAGTTAGGTGTGTGGACTGAGATAATACGGCTAATAGAAAAAGTGCTATACATTTGTACCCCTTGGCTTGGAACAACACACACTGGATTACGCTATTCAATTCCCCCCTCACGCACAGTCATCACATTTATGTTTCGTTTTCTAATACAGATTTTATGCATTGGCAAATATAAGTGGGATTCTTGGAAAATATATCTAAATGTCGGTCTCTTATATCGCTTCATAAAAAAACGGTGACATCTAGTAAAGTTACACAAAGTTTTGCTTTAAAGTGAAAGTAAGCTCTTATATACAAGGCAAATTATCCACAATAGCTGCTTCATATCAAGTTCAAAATTAATGTACTTGTACCGTTCTGTACTTTGACGGCTGGTTATATGTATTTGATATTATAATGGCCTCCATATCATTGGCTTTATACAAAGTAACAAACCCACCTGTAGCAGTGGCATCTCGGGCGAGACGACCAGGTCGAGCCGGCGGTCAGGGCCGTACATCTTAGTCGCCTTCTCCGCCTTGGAGCTGTTGAGTCGGGGGCCCTGGACGTCCAGACTCATCCTGCCTCTGACCATCACCGTGCCGGGGGTCCTGCCCGCCCCCTGCCCGTCTGCACCGGCCGCTGCCGCCACCGCCGCCGCCTGGGCCGGGGCCGCGGGGGGCCCGCCGGGAGCTGGACTGGAGGCCCCCGGGGTGGTGGCCGGGGTGGTGCCGGTGGTGGGGGTGGGGGCTGGGGGAGGGCTGGTGCCCAGGTTATAGGCCAGCCCGACCACCCGTAACTCGCCCGTCTGTCTGGGCGTTAGCCGCAGGTGGATCTGTTGGAAAAAAGGAAATACAATTTGTAAGAGTGGTAAATTATGGTTGGGATATTAAAAGGAAGAAAATGTATATACATTTGATACGTAATATAACAATCAATAGGTATGAAGAAATTCAAGCAGATAATGGCCTGTTACTATTAGTTTTAATCGTGAAAAAACTAATGTGGAATGTAGAAAGCAGCAAAGAGAACTCATTCGAAGAATTCTTACAGGGTGATTAAATAATAATGTATTAAATGGATTACATTATAAATTTATTCTTCCGTTGTTTTTTTTGCTAAAGTCGACGTGTTACATTATCACTTTTCAGTGTTATTTCTTTATGAAAATAGCAGACTTTTAGAAAACATTTAGAATATCAATATTCCTACTTATTGTCGGCAAAATGTAAGTCGGGAAACACAGACATAGAGAGAGCCGGCAGTAATTAGTGATGACTACTATCATTGATTGACCTATATCCAAAGCAGCTCTGACAATGGGCAATAAAGCCCTTGGGACCATCCATCCCAGTCTCACACATACGATAGTCCATAGTACGGATATAGAGTCATACTAAATAATACAAAACTAACACTTTAGTATGCATCATTTTTAGAAGAATTGTAAAAAAGAAATTGTTTTTTTGACAACAAGAACATGCCAAAAATACAAGTGTCTTATGTGTCACTTCAAGAATTGCATCTTGAATGTTACAGATCTCTAAGTATGAACAAAATCTATGTAAGCAAACTCCAACAGACAGAAGCCAGCGAAATAAATCAAAGCAACAACTTTTCTACCCTTTTTCCAAAATAAATATCCTCAACGTATACTCCAATACCAAAGGTTGCACATCTACGTTCATAAGGTGAACAGAGCATGCGTCGATATTTTTTGGAAATGAAACTTAAGCACTAAGCCAAAACGCCGTGCAACGTCGAGCTCTAACTTACCTTCTCTTCCGACTATAATTCAAACATCATAAGTGTTATTTGAATGTATAAAAGTCAATACATGGTTATTGAGAGCGTCTATGCATTGTTAAGAAGATCCTAGTATAACTCTTTCAGGATACAGACTGATTTGAGACTAAAACATTAAGTATCCAGATCTTACGTCATATTAGTCGGCTAAATTTTGAAATATATAAACTTCTTTTCTCCCTTGATTCCCATTTATAAATCTCTTGAACTGAACCAGTGCGAATACCACGGTAAACAGATATCAATAAATAAATCATTCTGTTCCAATTCTTCCCACATACACACACCACTAGAATCCTAACTAAACAAACGCAGGTTTCTACTTACCGATTTTCCTTCGCTGGGAGCTAGGACTAGTTCTGGTATCACTTGTGTCTCCACGAGCTCGTCGGCGATCGGATTCTGTAAGAGAAGGGGTCAGCTGATAATGGGGTCAGACTAGAACATGGCAGGAGGTTCTCACCGGCGGGACGGGCGTCTGGCCTGGTCACGTGGTGGGACTTTAGGTGGCGGAGTAGACACTAGGTGGAGGGGGTGTTCTACATAGATGTGATAT
Source organism: Lepidonotus clava (assembly GCA_936440205.1). NCBI lineage: Eukaryota > Metazoa > Annelida > Polychaeta > Phyllodocida > Polynoidae > Lepidonotus > Lepidonotus clava. The sequence continues at coordinate 29,965,050 of OW387140.1, forward strand.
GTGTAATTTACCGGGAAAAATATGTTTCTCTCAAATACTTGAATCAATTTCGAAAATCATAGTCCAAAACGACCGTGAGCAAGAATGTTAGGGATAAGAAAATGCAGTGTACATTAGAATTTATATAGAAAAATATGTCGTTCAGGTGAGAATAAAGTTGGAGGAGAGGATTTACAAAAATTACATGCAGGGATTCCAGGGTTGAACTGAATTTTAAAGCCAACGAAAACACCACTTGATCCTGTGATGGCAATGTTTTTTCTCAGAGTCAACCTTTTTAAAACCGGTTATCATTATCATGAATTGATTTATGGAGATTCAGTGTTAAACAACTAGTTAAATTAATTCTCGACGTTTTTTTCGGACTCCATGTTATTTATCTATAGTGGGTGACATCCGAAAAATCGAAACACAACGGTTGTACCGAATGTCACATTTAGTTTTTTAAACTTTTGTTTGACTAATGTTTAAGTTTATTTTCCCCCTCAGTATCTCACCTTGACTGATTCCACCTCGTTGGAGATGGGCGGGACGCTGGCCGTTTGGGGCTCGGCTGTGGAGAAGTCGACAGGAATGAACCTCCAGACGAGCAGCACGTCCGTCAGGATGAGGGGGATCTTTAGGGGGTTCCCGAGCTGTACCTCCACCGTGATGGGCTCTGGAGGAGAACAGGTAGGGAATGATGATGCATCAAAACTCAATTTAGAGGTTTTGAAGTAGATAAAGCGTGCTATGGCAGTAAATCAATAGCAGCTCAATGAGGTAAATGAGTAACCTACATAAGAATTTTGAGAAAGTATCTTCTGGTTATTATTGAAAACCCGTAAAAGATATATTTCCATGAGACTTACATCGAATCAAATCAACATCTATATTGATTAATAAAAACACATTTATACATCATATCCTTAGTCAAAGTGCAAGGTCTGCTTCCTTAAAATCACCAGCATCTAGAATCTTAAACCGATTAATTTATCTTCCCTCTTTTAACCATCACTATCGAAATTTAGTTTTAAAAAAAACGAAAAAACTACGAACAGGGATGTAAGTTGGGGTTGTTGAAAAAATCTGAAATCCCAGAGGGAAAATTCAGAATAATCTTAAAATGCCATAAAACGTCATGTAAGGAATTTAGTTTGAAAAATATCATTTGAGGTAATGATGTGAAAAAATCTGAAATCAGATTAAAACTCTGAAAAGTTTTTTATTGAGCTGCGGGTCTTACCTCCGACGACGGCTACAGGGTTGGCACTGTTGGCGGTGCGGTTGGTGAAGCACTGCAGGGAGGGCTTAAAGCCAGACGGGATGCTGCCTGACCGACCTAATACTAACTCCTCCAGCTTCCACCACCGAACGTTCTCACTCTCCGGGGACTCAAATGTAACTGACGTCACAGGCTGACGCGCAACTGAAGGGAGGAAAAATGGGAAATTGAATAGCAAATAATAACTCGGCGAGTCTAAATCAGAAGGTATGTTTAGACTGGATAATAAATTTGGTTTATTCTGAACGGATTCAAATGCTGGCTATTGTCTGAAATTCTTAGGTATTGCAGGGTGACCCCTAAGATTTCAGTTTCAAATTTTCCTGAGTTTTCTCTGTCTCGGGTTCTCCTGACTCGTTTAGAACATTTTTTTCAAATCTCAAAGCGTCACTGCAAGAACAATGGAAAACCATTCTAAAAAATTTCAAAGTTCCAATTCTTATAATCAGGCAATCCAGAAACTGGGGAAATAAGATTCTCATTATTGGCTACAATTCGGAATTCCCTGCGTTTTCCCCGACTGGGATTTCTTTTAGCTATTTTCCTTTTGCCGTGTAACTGTAAGCTGCTACCAACTGTGTACATGTTCATACATATGATCCCGTACTCTTTGCCTGACTCACCTTCTAGATCTGGCGTGACTAGACTACATAGAAGCACCTTGGTGTTGTTACCGTCCACGACCGGTAGGGGCAGTTGGGGGAGGGGGTCGGGGCTGACGGCCACGCCATCTAGTGACGCTTGTGCTAATAATTGCTGAAACAGAAAATATTGCTTTGTTTCATGTTTTTACCATATTTACCAATTATGTTAAGTACATATAAGTAACTAGGAAATATCTCAAATCAAAACTAAGTTTGGTCTCACTAAGGATATGAATTAAAAATGTCCAAAACGAGCACAAACTTAAACCAAATAAGTTAATCTTGAAGGAAAAAAACAACTTTCTAATCCAGTGATGCACTTCAGTTTTTTAAAAAGATCAATGTCAGATAAGCATATTGATATATATTTCATGTGAGGGTGGAGAGTCGTTGACCTTACCTTGAAGACAAAGAGGAACTCGCGGAGGAAGGCGGCCTGTTGGGGAGGCGTCTGTTTGCTGTCCGTCGTCAGCAGGTGTTTGAAGGCTGCCGACGCATTCTCCAACTGTTTCAGGTTAAACGACTGCCGCCCGATTGTGAAGTTTATGTGATCCTACAGTAACACAATCATCAGAGTAAGAATAGGTTGATTTTTTTTCCACAAATATAAAAAGTTGTAAATGCAAATCTTTAGAATGTTCCTAAAATAAAACATTATGTTAGGGTGGTTTTCTCACTTTCCTGATTTCCCACCGCTCAAATACGTTTTGATTTCTAAATGATTTATTGTACAATGGTCCACGAGCATTGCGAAGATATTCAATCAATATTTGGGGCTACCCGGTCTAGATTTACCTAGGGGTACGTCCAGACCACTTTATCGGAATTTTTAAAATCAAATATAGTTTCTGGATACTGAAATAAGTTTTCGAACATCTTACCTCCGCTAGCGTCCAGTTCTTGCCTTTGTAGACTTGCAAGGCTTGTGAGTACGACCGAAGGGCATGTTTTCTCTGTCAAATAGGAATGGTTTGCTGTTAACAAAGACCTCAAACGCACACGTTTGTCAATTCCAACGGATTCTCTTATGTATTTTATTCCTGTCAAAAGCACATCTCGTCACGTTCTACACTGATGATATTACGGATGTCTACACTTACTGAACTGAACTAATCAAGACTATACTAGGGGATAAATCACTTATTCTATGAACATGCATATCATGATCAAACCTCATAGTTATGCTATATTTCTTATTTCATAGGCCCCCTATTAATTGTAATGAGTCAACTTTGACATTGAAAGCTTCATTGTGAAATTCCAAAATGCTCCTCTAGGCATTTTAAATGTCTGAGACACAAAACCGAGTGGTAATCCTCAGATTTGATCGATTAGAAATGAGTTAACCTACCTGTCCTGCTTTTCCGAATCGATGCCCGGCCAGGATCATGTGGAAGGAGAACTTTCGGACCATGGGGGCCTTCATGTTGATGAAGCAGTGAGCCGCTTGCTCCAACAGCAACGCACTCCGTAGGTCCGAGTCCTGCAAGAAGTCAAAACGTATTTTAATTACAAACACATCGAAAGGAGTATTCATATTAAAAAGAAAATTTATACTCCAAGATGGCCGGCTCTAGGGATTAAAATGGTCTTACTCTGACACTAAGATGTATTTTTAATAAACATATAGAAAGATGGTATCTTCCATGTTTGGCGTGTGACCAACCACTGTATATCACATTACTTTTCTTCTGTAACACTCTTAAAACGATCTAAATCCCTATTTCGTTTTCTAAGAATGTTGGCCAGTGTTCCCTATTTGGTGAGTACGACTTTTGAATTACTGGGTGGTTTTATTTCATCAGTGCCTGTAGCAAATATGGTTTTTACATCAACTATTCCAAAAGTTTAAATGGAAAAAATTGGACATACATTTACGATAGCTTTATACTGAATATCAAGCAAGCAAGAAACAAAATCCAAGGCGGCGGGAAAATATTCAATGTGCTTTGTATCAGGAAATATTATGTCAAGAAAAACTTTACTTTACATTAACTATGAGTGCAGACATTTATATTCAAAAATACTTTGTAAACGTCAAATCATGTCCTTAGATGCCACCCAAAATTGTAGCTTTTCTTTAGAGAAATACACTTACCGCCAACTACAATTTACACAAGGACTTCATCATTTGTTTTGAGAATATACTTTGGTAAACAAATTAAACTAACTGCGGTTAACACGATTTTCTTTGAAATTCCTTTCTTTAGCCTTTAGCCTACTGATGCGGACTTTCCCCAATTTGCCTATAACAATAGCTCAGCATTTCAGCGGAAAAGAAAAGTACGGTGTTTAACAATTGAAATACGGATATGATGGAAACTGTGATGAAAAACTAATCTACTGAGAGACAACAGAAATCTCTGATAGGGGTACACTGTGATAATACAAAGGAAACCGTTCAGGTTGTTCTATGCACATTGGTGTGAAGCAGAGGCAAGGATCCACTTTAGACGAACACATTTTGTCTTTATCTCAACATTGAGGTGAGCGGTGTCTTACATAACAGGAATCAAATGGCCTACTATGAATATCATACTTCTTTTAGAATAGACGTACTGTATTTCAGGTAGATGTCAGTGCAAATTAAGTTCAGAAATTATTTAGATAATTTCACAACGTGACAACAAAAGATCATAAGCACTCCCATGTCGCATGTTGGTTTAACATACGGCTGGGTTGGTAATTTTCTTGACATTCATGCCATACGGAAATTACGATGGTAATTGGTCAGTGGGGATTAATTTTCAGCCATGGCAATGCCCTTTTATTTTCTACTTTAAACGACACTTGAATATATCAATTTATTTACTGTTAATAATAATAATCTTTTATTAATATTCCGAGTTTTGGGGTAGATCCTTGCCCGTGCAGGTAGCTTGTGGTACGAGGTGGGACCAGACAGACGGTGGACAGGAGGTAGGGACAGGTGAAGGGACACAGGGTAAGAGAATCGTTTGAGCATGCGCAGTGGCAGCACGATGTAACCTACCTCACAGGAAGCAGCCTTATCGGTCAAACAAGCACAGGAGGCAATGAATCATTTAGATTGATACTAAACAAGACCCACTAACTTATTCTCCTTTATAACTAACTCGATTTTTTATGCACATCTAATACATGTATTTCCTGAAAGATTTATTCAAAAAGTGCCCTACTCCAAATGTAATGACATCAAGTCATGATGAAGCGCTCGTATGTTTGTGAAAATAAAGTTGTTGAAGTTTCACCGACTAAAAGGATGTATGGACCTGTTTGTTGATACTTGGAAAATCGACTGGTTTCGGTTTTTGACGGCCTTTATCTGGACATTCAGATATCTAATGTTTTTGTCAGTATATAAAAAATAGACGGTCTTAACGGTTTATAATCAAATTGAGAAGTCTGGGGAACAAAAGGCAGCAGAAAAGGATCCAGGGCGGGGGGCGCATGGGGCATCCCCCCGCCGCCCTTTCTTGAATTCCTAGATCCGCCCCTGGATAGAATCTTAACGATTTGAAATTAGATTGAAAGGTCTGAATGCAGTTTAGTTATTTTTGAGCGTGTATGTATTTAAGTAAGCGTTGCTTTATATCTTTGTAGGAAAGTTATAAGCTTAGTGATTAGTAGTACAGGTCCGGGTTATATTACCCTTATTTAATTGCTCTATCTAAATTAAACTTGTCTGCCCAAACGATGAATTCCTAGTATCTATCACGTGGGTTTATCTGATAAAGTCGTTCCTGTTTACGATACAAAATAACCTTTCTTTGTCAAGCTCATTGCTAAGTTAAGGATGGGGTTGGAAACATTGAGAGTTGTGAATACGACGGGAGTTTTATTCCTTACAAGTGATATTCCTAATACAGAGATCCAAAAGACGTGGTATCTAAACCCTAGTGGTAGCTGCCCCGTTTTGGATCGCCCTGAGCGGGTGTACAGCGACATGCACACAGAAGCAGGAACGGCCATGCGTCAACTGCAACTTCCAGTGATTTTCACTTTCTTTTTTATTTTGCACGAGGCCACACAGTCGAAAACGAAACTGAAAGCCGACAGCAGTCAGAAGCGTGGTGACACTTATGATTGAGAAAGGTGCACAGAAATTTGATCCGGTCAAAAACAATTCCCGACAAAGCACATGGACCACAAAAGATATAATGATATATACGGGTAGATGTAATATGTATGGTATTCTAGAATTTGAAGAGTTGAGGAATTGTGGACAGTTGGGGTGCTTCTTACCACTGTCTCTAAACTCTGCGCATACAAGGGTCGCCACACTGCGCTTCTGTCCGCAAGCTTCAGCACAAAGTTCAAGAGGTCAAGGTCAGGGTCAAGGTCAAACATTCCAGGAAAGCCATGTCAGAAGAACAGTTTCTCTCTTCAACATTGACGCAGACATTATGAGATTTTGGAATTTACATAATTTGTCATTTTCTTTTCCAACCAAATTTCTTAGCAGTTGATCATGCCCACCTCAAGACTTCTCTTGTGCGAAGGAAGTATCCTTATTTAAGCTTTAGCTTTATACATTTTCAATATTCGTGGCAAGCTCATTTTTACAGTTTATATAACTAAGGTGGTATGATACAACCCCAAAGCAAGGTTTGACATTAATTGCCCAACGCCTACGGAAAGAAGTGTTACTAAGACTGGTCCTATTATGAGTGTTGTGTCTCTGTGAGCAATTTATAGAAAAATAATTTTGTTAAGATCTGTTAAAGCTGTGAGAATTGCTATATCAATTCAGATGTTTTACCTTTGCAAGTTCTTTGATTGCTAAGGACTAAGAAAAATAGAACAAAAGCTGTTACTTTTGAATTTTTCCTATATTTTTAAAACCTATCTACAAATCCACATCTTCATTTTCTAAAGATTGGATGAATTTTCAAATAGTACAATTGAAACACTTTTATTTTTGTCGCTATTCGCATTTATCAAGAGATAAATCCTCTTTAACTCACCTCGCTTGTCATCTTGATAAACTGCATCGCTGCTTCTGCATACATTCCTCGACTCTTCAGGGCTTCTGTACTTAACATGGTCGCCCGCGTCGCAAACTGCGGCGATCTTTGAAAAATAAGTAATGTCATTCAGTTGTGATCCAAGAAACTTAATGATGTAATTTATCAAATTGTTCATGTTTTGGATGTTTCGAATGATGTAAAATTCTCGTTCACACTAAGCTTTCTTTGGAAAAGCGTTTTTTTAAAATATTTTAGGATTTTTATTTCTCGTTATATTTTTCAAAGTAAAACAGGCCTTTACGTTATAAGGCTATAAACCTAAATGTGATTGTACGTTTTTAAAAACAATATAACAATTCTTGCCAATCAACAGGCATATATACATGTACACGAACATTTTTCATTACCATTTTCAGCACTTTTAAAAGATCATAAAGAGAAAAGAAATATAGACCAACGTCATAGATCCATGCACATTCCAATAAGGCAGTACTCACTTGCAGGTACTCAGGTAGGTGGTGACTGCCGTGTCCATATACAGGTGAGGGTACTGCCGCTGGCTCGACGAGCCCTGCATGAACACAGACATGCACGCCATCTCCTACAAGGTAGATACGGGATGTAAGAAATACTTGAGGAATCCGTTTATTCATTTTATTTATTACTTACTTAGACCAAGAAAATATGCATTTTATATGGATTTCTAGAAGGCGTCTTAATGTCAGCAATTTTACAATATGGTTCATGAGGCAAGGACTTTTTACCAGGGTCAGAATATTAATGCGTTTTTAATCTTAGAATTTTAGTAGGTGTCTTACCGTAGCACCAGCAAAGTAGAGCCAGGCATGGTCGTTGTTGAAGTCCCGCTTGCAGACCTGGTAGGTCTGGTAGGAGATCTCATAGAGCTGTACCATAAAGGCTAGGTCGGCCAGGCGGCGCGTCTGCATCTCTGGTGCCTCCATTGTGTATCTGTAGAGCAACGCATGAGAAAATTACACATTAAATAAAAAACGTTAAATATCTTAAAACCATATAGAAACTTCCTTCCTAATGGTATGGGCAAAAAGCAAAGTATAGTTTACAATTGTTTCTTTATCGACATGGAAATGGGGTTAACTACATATACATTTTGAATCTCAGTAGGAATTTGTACCATAAATTCAGACATCTTAACTCTAAAACAATACACAAAACACAAATGGAAACGTTTGCCGCATAAAGGAAGAAAGATACAAGAGCCTCAATTAAATGGTAGCACACATATTCTCTTTTGTTTAAAGGGAAACAACAAGATCTGTCATTGAGATAAGAGAAATATTTGAAAGTCTGGGAACGTACACAACGTTGGCCTTTTCTTGGATGGCAGCAGCAGGCCCGCCGGGCTTACTCCCACTAAACCACTTCTTTGTGGCGTTGAAAAACGATCGGTGAATACCCTTTCGTGACGTCAACTGGTGGAAATAAGGGAAAACGCATTATTGAAATACTAGATTATTGAATGAAAACATCATTATCTAACATCGCCGATGATCCGACTTTGCTCTTAGTTTTTCTAATCGGCACTGAGGTTCATAACAAGACCACCTGACTAACAGACACAACTGCCAATTATGTCAACATCACAAGTCAGGCATTTAAAATTATACAAGCGGAAAAAAGAAATCGTTACTACAGCATTTAGATCTAACTACATGCAACTTGCAAGTGATACATTTCTCAGATATACTTTTTCTTACCTGTTCACTTAATGTCCTAAGAGTCCTTTCTGCCCAGGGTATGAGTCCCCGAACAATGAACTCGTGCACGAAGATCCTCAATCGGTCGTGGTCACTCAGTGTGAGGCATTGACCGTGCTGACTGTTTCGTGCTGCTTTCTCCCTGCTACTGCTGCTCAACGCATTGTTTTCGTTGTCACGAGGAATCCTGTTATCTGGTTCTGTGTCCTCACTCACGTCGTTCGCGCTTGCTGTTCCAGAGTCGGGGCTGTCCTGGGCCAGTGGGTGATCAATGGCAATGGAGCTTTGCTGGTTTTGCTGACTGTCTGGATCTGAATAAGTAAATGCAAAATTACAATGACTCATTATTTTTTACTGGTACTTTATGAGTCGATCAAACCATTTTAGGTTAAAGGGAGCCAAACTGAATATAATTGACAAAATTTTCAAAACTCAGATAAGTATAGAAATATGTTAAATGAGTCTAGTTAAGGTCAGTGGTAGTTGTGAAAACTAGCTCTAACTGAAGTAGAATGCCACAAGAGATGGTTATATTTGCATTTGTTTGTAAACAAACCCTATTTTTGCAGATCCAGATTAATTGATTTGAGTAAGGAAAACATGTTTTTAACGATATTTTACCATATTTCATGGTTTATATTTTAACATGGGCCAGGAATAGGCTCAAGGAGTGGATTTCCATGATTATTTGAGTTTGAAAAATTTCATTTAATTTATTGGCTTTGGCTCCCTTTAAGGTATGATGGAATCGCTTTACAGTTTCTCATTCTGAATACGACTATAAAATTCATCATACATTCATCAGTTATATATTTTGCTCGTGCAAATATAAATGCAAAAATAAAGATTTACATTTGATATCAATGGGGAAATTCTCGTAAGCACCTACAAACACGAACCAAGTTTTTCACTACCACAATATTAAAATCCGAACGACCTGTCATACAAGGCGTCATTTCAAAATTCATCATACAATTCTGTTGGGCAATGACTGTTTTCTAGAAAATAGATATTCAATACAAAGTGTCATACATCCATCGAGGGAAGTATCCTACTGTCTCACAAGATCAAAAGAGAGAACGTCAGCGTACCTTCAGTTGCTTCTGTGGCATCTTCCACCGAGTTCTGCGCTGTCAGATCGTTCGTCCCTTCAGCCAATTTGGTCGGGAAGGCCTCGTTCTCCATCTTAGACTGACTGTTGTCATATTCCCCCGACTCCTGTAGAAGGCAGGGATACGATTATACCATAGTACGTCAATCTCAATGTAAAAGTTTTGGTAATGACTTGTGTTTAACTTACCAATAACCATTACTATACTTATTTGACTGCATAACATTTGTTTCCTGCATAAAACTGTTTCATCAGATGCCCCTCCCCCTCTCCCCCTACCGATTCATTTTTATTTAAAATGAGGTTTCATATTCCTAAATTCCATATACATTGCGAAGTTTGTTTTTCCCATTTCAAATGTTTCTAACAATCTAAGTTACAGGAAGGACGGAATACAATCTTTGAAACTACTAGTAGTACATATGTGTGTATATATCTTATATAAATAGATATAGTTGACAGACTTACTGTAAAGTTGGAGGGCTTCTTGGAGAGGAACTGGGTCCAGGGGTCGGGTAGGTTCTCGTGGTCGCTGATGGCGTTCTCTGGGGTGGTGGCTGTCCGGGAGTTGATCTGTAGCAGGTGACACGCGTTCACACCGTACGTCCCCTTCATGTTCTGGTACACAGACTCAGCCCTAGAGGGTTTAAGGTGGTCAAGATTATGACGAGCCATTTTTGCACCATATGGATTTTTTCTAATGTTCACATTAGGCCACTTGCCTTCTCAAGTTCAGCACGTTATTTACTATAGCTGGAATGCTACAGTAAAACATATACTACCATGTAAATATATAGCTATTTTCACTTAGGTATATTTTTACATGTATCAAACGTTCAGTAATACAAAAGTTGTCTGGTAATTGAATACGATCGATAGAAGCAGCGAGTGACATGCTAACATGTTATTTTAGAAATTCATTAACTAGTCAATGGTTGCTATGTCTCAGTGATAAGTTAAAAATACGAATCTTACATCATATACACTTGAGAGTACCGTAAATACCTCTGAAATATTAAGTTCAACTACTCACTTAGCTTCCTCCGCATCTACGACATCGTGAATGAGAACGTAGTATCGTAGAATGTTGGGACAGAACCATTTTGGCAGTTTGTTGGAGTTTTGGTGCTGTTGTTGGTGCTGTTGTTGTGTTAACTTGGAGAACTGTTCCATCGGGTCAGGGTGGTTGGATGTGACCACAAAGATACCTGAGTTTTTGGGTCAAGGCTTAATTCATCTTTGACTTGTGATAGAATTAAATAACAATTATGAATACATGAGGTATTGCCATGTTACGCTAGAGAACGGGAAAACAGAAATCACATGCATAAAGGAAGGTCCGATCTATTTATAGTGACTGGTTTTCATTAAATCCCTTCCGGGATCAGGCTGTTTTGCCTTTTGGCAAAGTTACTAAACGCTGTATTCCACAAGCTGATTTCACTCCCGCTCTCATGAACGTGTTATCCCACTAAAATGATTTTAAATCTGCTTTCAAATGATAAAAGGTAAACATTGCCTGTAGTCCCACCTGGATCGCCTAGTATTAGTAAAATAGGCTACGATACCTTCTATTACTTACTAGTATTTTTTTTTTTTAGATTTTCAGACCACAGGCAGTACCGTACATAAAATGATAATGTGAGCGTGAGTTTTTCCTCTTTCAACAGGTGGGACTCCTGGAGTAAAATCTCACAAGTCTGACTCTACTGCAGCTTCAATTACATTTCCTTCACTTGACATTTCTTTTTATCATCGAAAATCATAGGTCATTAAATAATTGATTTTCAAAACACTTGTACATTGTATACTTGTACTAAACGTTGTGCTTATTCTGACCCAAACACGTCTAAAATGTTCGGTATCTTTCAGGCCTACCGTCACACCCACAGATCTATAAGTTACCATTAAATGTTTATTTACAACATATTGTGTTATCTTATCTCTGCACTGCCTTAACCTGGATGATTACAGACAACGCTACTACAAACATCTACCTGTAGACCTTCTTTTGGCGTTGTCTTATTAATACATCAATGGACTTTGGAAGGACTCAGTCAGTGATCTCTGCATGCTGCACTACGCGACAGTCTGCGATCAATAACTAACGACGTCTTAGATAAGGCCTTTACTATGTAAGGGATATCCCTCGCACAGTTACCACAGGTTACTAAGTTGGTTAAAAATCAACCTTTTTTCGTTGCTGTAACTGTAAGCCTTTTTTCGGAATGACTTCAACAACTTTACGATTTAGTTTTTAAAATAGAGTACATATAGCTACATGTGACAACTAACGTTGGTAGCTTTTTAGTACAGCAAAATACCATATCATGAAATAACAGTGCAACATATAGGATCGGGACTATATATCAATATCATGTTAAACGTATTTGGAAAAATAATTCATGAGTTTTTAACAATCTGTTTTTTCCCTATTTATTGCTCAGAATACGATAATTTGACGTTATCTGTGCCTTAAAAGGGATCCCTTGTATGATTGGGCAATTTAGTCTACCCTGCCGTTTTAGCCCCCACGCAAGCGCTGGCCGCTTCGTAATTATCAGACAACAGAATGATCAATAAATTCCCAGCCGGTCGATAATTTCCCGGGATGCAAACATCCCCTGGGGATGTAGCAGTCCGCTGGGGCCTGGCAGGTAGCACTGTTTTCTGATACTAGCAGAGGCGAGTAATCAGAGTTCTAAGGAACCGTAAGCAAGGCCTCAGTCTGTATCAGTAAATATGAGTAAATATTTAGTTCATATCAGTTCACATATTATATCCTAATAAGCGGATCTATATCTTGCATTTAAAAGTGTCTCAAACCTAATCCCTTCCCCATCAGAAAGAACGAAAAAATCATACGAAATCGGTTTCTCTTTGTTTCGACCAAATTGGATGTTTTAGTTATGACCTCACTAAACGATTGCCTGACAGGAAAAAAACGATATTTCAAGTATGATTTAACGGTTAACATTCATCATCGGTGTCAAGGGAATATTATCATATGGTTAATTACTTGTCATAGTTTGAAGTTGTATGAAACAGTCACATAATAATGTAAGTAAACCTTGAAAGGATACAAGCCAGGTAGTGCTTCAGGAACTCATGGTCAGACGGCACCGAGACCTGGAGGAACGTGTCCCGGTAGGCTTCATACCACGGCGTAGACGCTAACCATATGGAAAAATGATGTTCAAAATTAATCTATGTGCTAAGCCCTCAAATCTGATGTGGGATAATTTCACTCTTTTGACTTACGGGTGCACTTTAAAGAAAATATCCTCTTCCAAAGATGAAACGTGTCAAAATGTATTTATCTATGATTATATATCTTTTTTTTTCGGTTGCAATGTGGTCGGAAAGCTTTGACACATCTCAGAAAAGTTTTATACCTGGAGACATACAGGTTTAGGCAAAATAAAAATAATCTATTCAGGATAGAAATCGACAGTAATGTAAATATCATTGCCCTTCAAGCCCTCATCAAAAACAACCGACTGAGGTGTACAAGAGAAAACCTACCCGACAGTTGGAGATCGTAGTCGCCGACAGTGATGACATTACTCCGGGAGTTCTCCATCTGTGGTTGAGCATTGGCAACAACATCGTTGAGCATCTTCCGCGCCATGGTCGGGTTGGGCGGTACCTGCCCCATCTCCCGCACATTGACGTGGAGGTTGTGAATAGGGTGCGCCACATTTCCAGGATCTCGAATGTGTGCTGAAATTTGAAGATTCAAAGTTCACGGTTGCACAGAGACCTCGAAACACCATGTACAGAGCGTTATAATCCTGCATGTTTATATCTCTAATAGGCAACATAGAGGGGACTTTTCTGATGATGGCTGATAGTCCTAAGCCCCCCCTCTCTCTCTCCCCCCCCCCCCCCCCAAAAAAAAAGAAAAAAGATCGGGCCTGTTAATTTTCCAAGAGGCACGAACCTACTTTTGAATTGACATCTACAAAGATGCCCATTTTTCTTGTATTTACGATTATGTAACTGCAACATCCTTAACTATAAACATTATACATGAAAGCCTCCATAAAGGTGGTCGGGCCCCTAAATTTTCCAAGGGGCTCAAACCGACCCTTAAACTGTGGGCAAGGTTTTTTCCAGATTTTTTATTAGTATACGTCTGTGACTGCAAAATCTTCACTTATAATCAAGAAACCTTCACGCCCTGCCATCATGACATTATGAGAAGGCTAAAAAAAATAAATAAATATTTGTGTTCAGGTTTCCCGACCGACCCTACATTTTTTGCCCTACCCTAACTTTTTTTTAGGAAAAGATTTCAAAATGTTAACAAAATTCAATAAAAATTACTTTTTAGGCACAAATTTACATTTATCATGTCAGAAAACTCGTTCTAGATGATGTCAAGTCTCTTTGAAGGTAAATAAAGGAAATCATAAGTGTTCAAAACCATGTGTCACTAATTGGAGTCTGCTTATGTAAAGGCCAAACCCTGGACCACTTTTTAGAAAAACGTCCGTGTGGCAACACTGAATGATGCGTTTTTGAAATGGCACAAAATTACCCATGCCCTCAGGCTTACAATATCCCGCATATATAGATAAGACTTACAAAGTATATTGCAGAATTCTGTCTTCAGATGGGCCCAAGACTTTCATGATATAAAGTTGCATTTAAAGAGTACTGTTTATTAAGGTAGTTCATTGAAATTTCTAGCAGAAATCTTAATAATACAATCTTCACAGGTGTCCAATTACTCGCCAAGGTCAAGTTTTTAACAGAATTGATGCAGTAACCCTTGCATCCAAAGATTCCATATAGGCCAAAGGGGTACACCATACTACTTCCTACACTTTATTGGAATCACTTGATGTTTCTTATGTCAATATTGAGGCCATACGAACAATTTTAGTGAAATATACAATTACATGAATGAATTCAGGTGCATTTTAGCCCCGCCTGTCATTCAATGTTCCAGTTTGCCCTTCATCCTGCTGGCCTTATGTAAGGCTAGTTTGGACATTCAACTGCTAGGGCTAAGATATCAATAATCTTTTGCTGTAGAACGTTAACATTCTGTATTTTAGCATCACATCATGATTAGTGGAAGGAATGGTGTAGTGGTGAGCATGTGGGAGTTCCCCTGGCATACCTGGGTAGACCTTGGTTCAATTCCCTGAGGTGTCTGTCGGACCACCTTTCCTTGCCATTGTCTCACCCCCAATTGATCAGTACATCTACTTTGTACTAAGCAAAAACGCAAATTGGTCTTGATAAAGCTGAAAAATTGCTCAGTAGACCTCAAAACACATCATCAGTGATTTAAAAAGGGCCTTCCTATAAGGTTTCCCAAGAGATGATGTTGATGAAGTGTTGGAGTTTAAGGTGACTGGTCTATCCAGTAATTTTGCAGCTATATCAAGACCAACTCCGGTTTTTGACTTCACAGGTCTGTGATCGGATCTATGTGGGTGGAAACAACAGCAAGGCAAGGTGGTATAGCAGGCAAGGCCCACACTTGAACCTGGCTCAGCCACGTGCGAAGCAAAGGGCGTACCCACTACACCATCCTGTCCCCGTTTCCCAAGAGATCTTTAATTTCTAAATGTTTTGACGGAATCCGTCTTGGATTTTTCTTGATAAAACAAATATACATTTACCTTGCAGCACACTATTTTATAAAAGAGGGGCCGTTCATAAATGACGTCATGATATTTTTACCCTTTTTTGACACCCCCTCCCCGTCCTCTTAAAGACTTAACGGTTAACCCCGCCCGCCCCCGCCCCTGCCCCTGCCCCCCAGTGCAGAAGAATCATAGACATATAGGGGGAATTTAGGTTTTAAAAAAACGTTGATGGGTTCAGGTATTATGGGTAAAAAAATGTGTCGGTTGTTGGAATTTTCTTCTTTATTTCTATTTTAGATATTCTGTATTTAAACATGAAATGGGCGGCTCCGATAGTGTTGAAAATCAGTGCTTTTTCTAAATAAACTTACTGCACTGCTTTCTAACATGTTTTTATACAGAATATGGTGTTTTGTTTTTATTTGCTCATTTTAATGGAATTTACTTTTCAACGTGCACCACAAGACCTCCCCTCCCCCTGCTCCATGACGTCACTCATAAACGGACCCAGAGGTCTAGGTCAATCGGTCTGGAAGTATATCAAAGTCTACCATGGTTGCCATTAGTATTGGGTTACAGCAACAATATTTAAGATTAAGAGATTTGTTCGTGTAGTAGATACTAAGTGAGTAACAACTGATCTACTGACACTAGGCTGGTCGACCGGCTGGGTTTACAACAACCGGCCGGTAGGGGCTTCGAGGTCAAGGTTGGCGTAACCAACGTAACGCCGGTCCGCCATTAATTTTTCGTAACTTTTTAGGGTTTGTTTACATTTGGAGTTCACATATTCAGAAGAAGTCCATAACTTATTCCTTTTGCGAGGTGATACAATATGATATAATAAGAAATAAGCCAAAAAGTAGAATTTTATCTTGTCTAGATTCAGTATAAATAGACCTTAAAGTTCAGAAATCCATTTCGCCAGAAAAGAGGGCCCTGTCACCAATGTGCCAATGCAAGAGAAAATAGTCCCAAACTTAGATCACTGCAACAACTTTAAAATGCAAGAGATGTGCAACAGAAAGACACTGGTTCCATCAAATAACTCATTTATGATTTGTTGATCGAATACTAAGACATTTATTGACAAAAGAAAAGTTGGCCCAAGGATTGAGCCAAAACGCCACATTTTTCAAGTACTTCCGGTTGCACCCAATACTTGGCCTGTGTTCTCTGACCTGGCCAAGCGCGCTAGGCTATACTGATACTATCAGCACCGGGTATCTACAAGGTTTACCCTGTACAAAGTTACTTGTACCAGGTTGTTCTACTGGTGCAGCTCTATCCAGGCTATGAGTGTTATCTGTGAGCAACCAGTCAGATTTGAAGCAATGCAATTAAAAAGAAAGAATTTTTCCATTAAATTAACAGACGCTCATGCAAAGACAGGATAAGGTGGATTCCTTGCTAAGGTCACTTACCAATCCTGAGAGGGACACTTTTGCCCTCATCAGATTGGTCAGTCCTTATCTCTAACCTGATCGGTCTCCTTCTGGCATTCGCATAAACAGTCAGGTATGAGCAACCATGCATCACTGTTTAGTGTTAACGTTACTAAGGACTTCCCTGACGCAGATAGACCTATGACACACACCTGTCTTTGAGAATATTCCACTACACCGTTTCAGGGCTAGTGTAATTTGGTCTGAGAACACAAACAGAAACTAGCCCGGTGGGCTGGTGGACAAAAAGGTTAACAACAGAAACTAGCCAGGTGGGCTATGTTTGTTTGTTGGGGCAGTTTAACGTCTGGTCAACCAAACAAGGTTCTTTCCAGACTGCACAAGGTAATGCCTTTCAGCTTACGGGTGATTGTATCTATGATATGATTAAGAAGAAACCCGCCACCAGGTGCGATACCCTACTCATTTCGAAGAGTGGCAAGGAGTCTTTCATCTGCAATGTTCCATAGAAGGGACACCACACACCCGGCCTTTGATGACCCAGTTGGGGGCACAGGGTGGCCCCTGGTTCCCAGTCTCTTGGATCCTTCCTTAGATATTATGATCTATCAGTTGGCATTCTCGAAGGAATTGCCGAATATTTTTACTTTCTGTGTTGTTAAATATGTCCTTCAGCGATGTTCTGTTTTGGAGTTCACCGTGAAAATGACCCTGGCTGTCGGGACAGCATAAAACACTCAACACTCACTCTGTTTGGGAGATGCCTCTTGTGACTATCATCCATCTTCTTACACTTCAATATAATGTGCTATACTGTTAGTTTGGGGTTATACATTGTTGACAAATGGGAGCAACTTCACCTTTCAAGAGGTGTTCTGTGGACAAAAAAGTTAATGACAACCCCTGATTATTTATACCAGCTTTTACATCAGTAGTCTAGTTGTTTGATAGATATGTCATGTGTTGTAGGTAAGCAGAGATAGATCTACCTCAAGTCTAGGCATAATAAATAGAAGAGGAACAATAAGCAAAGAAAGCTTGGATGTCTTTGCTACTTTATTCAACTTTGTGACTTCGATCATTCTTTCTGCATTAAAACTAAATTAGACTGGATCTACAGACTAACTGTCAGTCACTGACTCAGACTCAGTGGCAGTGCACTATGTGACTATTGAAAAAGTGGGAGGGACCATGTCAACATTTGAGAGGTTGCCGTGTGTTCCTCCTCAGGCTCAGGCTCTTGATTGGATTACTGTTCAATCAATATTTTCATTAGATTAGAATAAAGAGTACTGCACAGTTTAGCTCCAAATGATCAGCACAGTCTTACCTTCAGAAGTAAGCCTACAAAACGGCTGGATAAGTTCACAGAATGACAAGTTGTTTTTCTGACACACCACCTCTGCATCGTGGCTGCATAACGCAGCCACCATCGGTGCGAAGGCGTTGTTGATGCATTCCTGTGCCGTCTGTTTACACTGGGCCATTTCAAGCATATGTGCACCTTCCCCAGGTTACTTTTCTAAAATTCTGGACCATGCACGACGCATTGGACCGAAATTATTCATTGAATGCACACTTGTTTCCTTGATCGGGGATCCACCTCTCTGACATCGTTAAATTTGGCGTTCTGCGCAGTTTATCGCGCATCATGACGTCTTTCCTGTGCCAGGCTTGTAGTCCGTCCGAACTGCTACCCGCGAAAGTTTTTAAACCGGCGTAAGCACGTGGATACAGATCGACTGGGTAACATCTTTTTATTCCGTTTCTTTGTGGAACAAATAGATCTAGAGTTCATAAAGGGCTTTGTTACATTGGTCTTTATCTAGTCAGTTCTCTCGCTTGGTTTCAACTTCATATTGATCGTCTTGGTTGTTTGATTCGACAATTTGTTGGCCGGTCTTTGTTGTGGTCCCCTGTTCCCGACTGGGGACCGGGACGTAACCGACATCCATCGGTGTCGCTCTCTTCGGAAGGTAAATTATCATCTCTGACTTTCACTCTGTACTTGGATAATTTCTGTCTCGCACAACTATCATCTGTGCCCCCCAACTTCCTAACCTAGGCTTAGTATCCATGTATTTTATAGTCCGAGAAAAGCTCTGACTGTCGGCCGTTCCCACTCTGACAGCCGTTCTCGAACTAGTATTTTACCGTCAAAATGATGTCGATTTTCTTGAATTGATGTAGTCTGTAGACTTTGACAATGAAGCTATAAATTTTATTGAGAAATAGCATCTCACGTCTAGATCTAGGCTTCGATTGTACAACTTTTTTCCATACTTTTTTTCAATCATCTGGAGAGTAACCAACGTGTTCTATTTCAGGTACAGCCAAAGGCTCAGCGAGCAAACAGTGAAAATGGAGGCGGCACCATCCTTGGAGACTGTTTTGCAAGCTTTGCAGGCACTGTATCACAACCCTGATGTGGCAGGGAAGGAGAAAGCATCCGTTTGGCTGGGCGAGTTGCAGCGCTCTGTTCATGCTTGGCAGGTTGCTGATCAGCTGATGCAACTAAATCAAGATCTGGAGACTTGCTACTTTGCTGCACAGACCATGCGGACAAAGATTCAGTATGCATTTCATGAGCTTCCAGAAACATCACACCAATCCCTAAGAGACTCACTCTTGAATCACGCAGAAAAGATAACAGAGGAGACACCAACAGTTATTGCCACACAGTTATGTCTTGCTGTCGCTGATCTTGCTCTGCAGATGCCAACATGGAAGCAGCCAGCTCCAGATCTGATTCAGAAGTTTGGCAATGATGTTAAACACCTCCATTTCCTGGTTGAACTTTTGACTGTACTCCCAGAGGAGCTCAATAGTCGGTCATTACGGCTTGGAGCGAATAGACGAGACGAAGTCACCAACGAATTTTGTCAGTCAGCATCAGTGGTTGTTCAACTTTTAACAGCTTGCATTCAAAATTGTGCAAGCGACATGCGCCTGCAGGCAAAGGTGTTTAGGTGTCTAGGCAGCTGGTTTACAGTGTCTGCCATGCCTCAGGAACATATTGTTAACACCCCTCTGATCAAGGCCCCATTCAATGCCCTGCTGAACCTGGACTGCCCATCATATTTGCATGAAGCTGCTAGCGACTGCATTAGTTCTGCATTATATGCAGCAGGAGAAATACAGAAGAACGCCCAGCTAGGTGTTACTCTATTTGAGGGTGTTTTGATGCTTTCTGATGCATACCATATGTCTGTTGCCACCGAAGACATTGACAAGTCAATCAATTTCTGTCGCATCTTCACAGAAATGGGAGAATCCTTCTTGGAAGCCATTACCCAAACACCTAACCAAGGGTTTGGTGACTTTCGTACACTGGAACTTCTTCTCACATGTCTTGGCCATCATCAGTACGAGGTGGCTGATATCACTTTCAACTTCTGGTACCGCCTTTCTGAGATCCTCTATCACATCAACTCAGATTCAGTAAACAAGATGTTGCGCCCATATGTGCAACGACTTGTCATAGCACTCTCTCGGCACTGTCAGTTTGATCCAGATCATGATAGCATTCCCAGTGATAGCAGTGAGTTCACAGATTTTCGGACCCGAGTCGCGGAGTTAATCAAAGATGTTGTGTTTATTGTTGGGTCATCAAAGTGTTTCAAACAGATGTTTGATTGTTTGAGCAGCCAAAGCAGTGATGCATCATGGAGTGCACCAGAAGCCTCACTCTATGTCATGGTAGCCATAGCCAAAAACATCAGACCAAATGAAACGGAGACTGTTCCCCAGGTCCTTCAGGCTGTGCTTAATCTGCCAGATAACACACACATTATGCTGCGCTACACAAGTACCCAACTTCTTGGTGAGCTTGGTGAGTGGATAGAAAATCATCCTGATACTTTAGACCCAGTTCTCCAGTTTCTGATGGCGGGTCTGCAGCATCCTCAACTTGCCACTGTGGCAGCAACTTCTCTACAGAATATTTGCTCTCAGTGTCCCGAGCATATGATGAAGCATTTCCTAGGACTGCTGCAGGTTGTCCAGTCTGTAGACTCTTTTAATGTGTCCAATGATGCTGCTCTTGGTCTGCTAAGAGGTACTGCGCAGGTTCTAGGCAAGATGACCCCTCATGAAAAAGTAACAGAGGGATTAAGACAGCTGTGTCTCATCCAAATTGATCCACTGAGAAAAATTCTGAATGATGACTTGGGAGCAAAGCCGACAGCAGAGATAAAAAGTGACCCCACAGTCTGGCTTGATAGACTAGCTACAGTATTTAGGTACACAAATCCTTCAGTAGCCAATGGGGAAACGCACCCTTGTCAGCCAATTGTCCAGGAGATTTGGCCAGTCCTGTCAGAAACATTAAACAAATACCAGGCTGATGTCAAAGTTATCGAGCGTTGCTGTCGCTGTATTAGATTTGCTGTTCGCTCTGTCAAGAAAGGCTCTGCAGACATCCTTCTCCCTCTCGTGACACAGATGATGTCCCTGTACAAAGTACATCAACACTCTTGTTTTCTCTACCTGGGCAGTATCCTTGTTGATGAATATGGGAATGTACAAGGTTGTGTCGAGGGTCTCCTCATGATGCTTGAGGCATTCTGTGAGCCAACCTTCAAGGTTCTAGAAGAAGTGAATGGATTAAGAAACCACCCTGACACAGTGGATGACCTGTTCAGATTGTGTCTACGGTTCACCAAAAGAGCACCTGTGCCTTTTCTCCAGTCACCTATGGCAAAGCCTCTTGTCTGTTGTTCCATCGCTGCGCTTGCTCTTGACCACCGAGATGCTAATGCCTCTGTCACCAAATTCCTGACTGAACTTTGTAAAGTAACTCATGAAAACGAGGACCATGACAACTTTGTATTGCAATCTTCTCTGTCGCGAGCCCTACTTGAAGAGCAAGGTCCAGCCATCACAAATGCTTTGCTGAATGGGTGTATCTTCCACCTGCCGTCCTTCATGATCACTGATCAGGCAGAAGTTTTCTATGAACTCATGCATGTGGACAGACCTTCTTTCTGTAAGTGGCTAGAGGCAGCTCTTAAAGGGTTGCCAAACAAGTCAACGGGGGGCATGGTTACAGCGACCCACAAACAGCTGGTTGACTTCCACAAGGCTGTTACCAATACTGATGATTTGAAGTGTGTCACAAGGGCCACAAGGGAATTTACCAGGCTTTACAGATAATGTTATCAACACATTTTGAAAATACTTGACAAGAATCAGCAATGAGGTGTGCTGGGACTGTTTCTACTAGAAGTTTGAAAATCGGGAAAATAAAAATGCTATGTTTAGTTAAGGGTGTTGAAAATAAAAACAAGAAAAAAACACCAAAAAAACTAAATCAACCTTTCAAGCTTTACATTGTCAGACTGACTGGATACAGTGTGCTTATTGATGTATTAGTTTAAAATTGAATTTTACTCATTTGAAGGCTGGGATCCAAACACACTTAAAGGTCTTGAGTCTTCATTCATAGAATACTTTTACGATTTCATTTGTAGTATTTCATGGGAAAAAACGTGTACATTTGGGATGCCCAAGTTGGTTTCTCTGCTCTACTTTAGGCAGAGGTTTAAATTATACTGATGTTTAAGTATACAAAGAGGAAGTCTTTCCTTGAAATAACGGTTTTTATAATGCTACCTTGAACACTGTATAATTATATATGGTTGATACCTTGTTCTTAGGAGTAACAAATTAAATGCCTTCAAAACAGCTGCTTTGCTAATTAATTTGATATTTTGCTTAAGATAATTTGACCAAGGCAAGCCTTAAAAAAAATGTTTTTCCTGTCCAGCGGGTGCTCAGAAATAAGGCCAGTCGGGAGGTCGGAATTTTTTTTATTTTTTTATTTTTTGGTATGGCTATAACTAAAAATGTTCTTGAAAAAAAAATATCCCTAGAACTGAAAAAAAAGTCTCTAGTCGGCCCTTAAATAGTCAGTCGGGCGGTGGACAGGAAACAAATTATTTTTTAAGGGTGGCCCAAGGTAAAGGGTTAGTAATGGCAAGTGAATGTTTCAACTAATGTAACCATGGAAATCCTAAATGTATGTTGGGGCTCAACATTGAGGGTGTGACATTAGCTGCCCATCGGGCAGGTGGAAGTCAAATTTTACCTGCCCAATCCTAGTTTGTTGAGGTAGTTTAACGTCTGGTCAACCACATACTGACATAGCGTTCTTTCCAGACTAGAATTAACCTGCTAACTTCTATTTGAGTTTGATTACAAAGAAATTTCATCTGCCCTGGGAAGGCAGGCAATGCTTAATGTCAATCCATGAATATTGATTGACTGCCCGTATGACTTAGCCCTCTGCTACTTGACATTACCTCAACACTCTACTGCTCAGTTTAGAGGTTCATCTACTTGAAGCTCAAAGGCAAGGATAAACTCTAGGGTAAAAACACTAGAAAGGTCAGTCCAGTGCAGGACATAGTTCTTAAAAAAAATATATGAAAACACTGAATATTGTAGACAGGGTGCCCACGCAGGTATTATACGGTTTTTAAAGATCTGATATTGGTTTTCCAATTTATAGGGCTATTAGAAAGGTCTTATTTTGAGTCATGAGGTCTTAAAAATCACTTATTTTTGGTCTATCTGAATTTACATGATTTTACTTTTCCTCCTGTCATTTCTATATATAATTCTTTTTGGTAGATCAGGGTTCAAAATTAATGTCAGCCCCAGACTGATAGTTTTGAACCAGGGCTGACAAATTTTGAGAAAATTGCATTAAAGTAAGCCGGGATTTTTCACACCTGTAATACATTTTGGTATGTCCGGGCTGACAGCCAGAAAAGTTAATCCTGTAGAATTTATAAATGTTTAGATAAGTTCAACTAATATTCTTAGAAGTATCTTTAAATGGGTTTATTTTCGTACTCAACAAGGTATTATAAGGTTTCATTTAGGTCTTATTTTGATTTCTGAATAAGAGTTTGCCCCCTGTGTAGAACATACATGAAGCTTTACCTTGTGCAGTCTGGTAAAAGAACACTAAAGGGTTGGCCGGACGTTAAACTAACCCCACAAACAAACAAAGCAGCAAAATTTGTTGTTCCAGCCATTACAATTTTTATTGGAAGGTCTCTTTCAATCATCTCAGATTCCTTCATCCTGAGAAAATGGTATGGTCAACCTGGCTCATCTACCCGTCATGGGACTTCATCAAACAATGCTATTCAAAAAATGATAACCTTCACAGGAAGAACAGGTCTTCAGTATCCCCTACTGATCATAATAGCAATGAGAGGGGTAATAGTAGACGGATTGACTAGGACCTCACAGCTTTACCATTAATGCAGTCTAGAAAGAACCCTGAAGGGTTGACCGGATGTTAAACTACCCCAACAATCAAGCAAACTTTACCATATGTTCCCTTATTATGTGTGCTGTGCCCAAACTGTCAAGTCTAGTAAAGTCATTTCCTCCTGGCAGCAAAATCATTATAATAAGAGTTCAACTTTCTGCTGTAAAACCTCTTTAGGCACCCCCAACTGAATTGTTATATTCAGGTTTCCGGACCAACCCAATTATTTTGCCCCGACCCGCAAGTTTTTTGAGAGAAAATATTTCATATAAATATTAAAATGAGACTTATGATGAGCAAATGGACACAGTGTTCGAAATTAAGGGCGCACCCTGCACCCGGTGTGCACAATTTGGCAACAGGGTGCATGATTTTAAGAGCTGTGCACCCGGCGGGTGCACAGATTTTTGGCAGAATGATGAGCCTCATATACCTGTGTGTGCGTGGGAACCTTCCAGGGTGCACAAATCTGAGAACTGTGCACCCGGCGTGTGCACGTTTTGAAAGCTTAATTTCGAACACTGGGACATAAAGATTCATATATTATTGAAACAAGTATTACAGGTGTTAAAAAATGTTACAGAAGGTGATTCACAGAAACCTGAACACAACTAGCGTAAAACCCCTTTTTTAAGCCACACCCCAACTTAGGGTTGTTTTTTTTTCACTTTTTTTTTGTGTGTGCAATTGAATTCAAGGTTGTGTAAACCCATAATTTAAGCCACACCCTGAAAGTTGAGTCCTAATAAGCTCTCCTTTCACAAACAAACCTTAATTTATGCTGGAAGGTCGCAAAAATGTACCTCATCTCATATGTTCAATCACTGTCCGTGTTGGCCAGATGTTAAACTAACCCAACTAATGTGTCGTGAAACTTGCAGAAAAGCATTACCTTGTGCAGTCCGGAAAGAGTTTTTTCGCTGTGAAAATGACACTGGCTGTCAGTATAGCATTAAACCTCCATCACTCACTCACTAAACCAACAAATAGTTTATACGATCACCAGTAAGCTGAAAAGCACTACTTTGTGCAGTCTGGAAAGAACTCTGTATGGTTGACCGGACACTATACTACCCCAACAAACAAACAAATAGGGCTCTAAGTTTTAAGTGGTTTTTAAAGTTGGGTGTTTGGTTATTGGGGTTTTACACAGTATCGCCATCCATGGTGAGAAAAAGGTCTTGACAATTCCCGGTCAGTGCTTGGTTCACTAAGGGATGAGGTACAGCAAAAATGATTGCTGGGTTTTGATCCCCTGCTGTTTGCCCGCCCTGTCACCTTCATCTCATAGATTCGATCACCAAAGACAGAATTTGTCCCAACTGGTTTTCGCCGTGAAAATTACCCTTACTGTCGGTATGGCGTATAACACCCAACACTCACTCACTCACTCACTCACAAGGTCTTGACAATTCAGTCTGTTTGATGATGGCATCTATGAAATGATCGCATCTATGAGAAGGTAGAGACCGTACCCCTACACTTTTACAGAGGTAGATGTTCTTTAATGTGCAGGGTCCCATAGGCAGGGCTCTACACACAACAGCCGGTGGTCCTCTAGGGACCTCTGATAACCCAGTTGTTGCCTCTGGGAGAAACACAGAGGGGTGTAGCAGCCCAGCCTGTCCCAGGATCGAACCCAGGACCTCCCACGCTCCAGGCGAACACTCACTTCAGCCACTTCACCACCCCGTGCCCCTGGTTTTTAAATTTCTTTGTCTCATTTTGGTTTTTCTGTTGTCTTAATTCTGCTGTATTTGTTTTTTTTTTTTGGATTGGACATATTGAAAGGTTTTAGGGTTACTCTTTGCAGTTTTTTTTTCTCTTGTGTTGTGGATTGGAGTTTTTGGTAGATTTTATGGTTTCTCTGCAGTTCTTAGCTTTTTCCCATCTGTTGTTTCTCATTGTCTGTTTGATCTTTGTGTTGGTGCTTATTTAACACTTCAGTTTTGGGGGCCCCGTGGGGGTCCGGGTAAGAATAGGCCCTCAGTAGCCCCTGCTGATTGTACGAGGCGACAATAGGGAGGTTCTTTGGGTTCAATTCCCGGTCGATGCTTGGTTCACTAAGGGATGAGGTACTCTGCTCACAGCCCATGAAGCATAAAACTAGCTGCAAAGCTTTACCTTGTGCAGTCTGGTAAAAGAACCCTGAAGGGTTAGCCAGACTTTAAACTAACCCAGCTCAGGCTGCAGCCCACCATGTCTTATGACATAAGGGAAGGCTGAAGGAATCAAGTGTTTGCACCCGGTGGCGGGTTTCTCCTAAACCATATCATATATTCAGTCACCACCCTTGTGGTGTAAAATAAGCTGAAAAGTATTACCTTGTGCAATCTGGAAAGAACCCATAAGGGTTGGCCGGACGTTAAACTACCCCAACAAACAAACAAACAAACAAAGATCACCAAAGACACAATTTGTCCCAACTTGTTTCTGCCGTGAAAATTCCCCTGGCTGTTGGCATGGGGTACAATATCACTCGCCCCACTCACACCTTTGTAATAAAACAGAGGTCCTACCTAGAGGTTTTGTACCCCTGCATCCAGCAGGCACTGTTTAACTGGTTGCAGATTTTCCTCATCGGGTGGTGGGAAAGTGTCCTGAACACACTTCATAATTTTATCCATCTGCAAATATAATTGTTTGAGTGTAAGGTTCATGTATATATGAATATTCTACAATTCCTTCGAGAATGCCAGCTGATAGATAAAACCTAAGAAAGGATCCAAGAGTCTGGGGTCCATGGGCCACCCTGTGCCCCTAACAGGGTTATCAAAGACCAGGTGTGTTATGTCCTTTATACGGGACATTGCACATAAAAGACCCCTTGCCACTCTTCACAACGAGTAGGCTATCACACCCGGTGGCGGGTTTCTCCTAAACAATGTCATAGATACGAACAACCATGAGCTTAAATGAATTACCTTCTGCAGTCTGGAAAGAACCCTATGTGGTTGGCCAGATGTTAAACTACCTTGACAAACAAACAAACTAACCCTGGATAAGTCACACCAAACCATGTGGGGGTTCTGAGGAAGAATATACCCCCAGTAGCCCCTGCTGATTGTATTAGGTGACGATAGGGGGGACCAAGAAATGACCAAGTGGTTCTTTGGGTTCAATTCCCAGATCTGGTAACCTTGGTTTTTCCTGCTCCATATTTCTTGGCAATCAATGAATCAGGGAACATTTTGGACACCAGTTTTGAAAAATGACTTACTTTTGACCCCAAGTTAACAATATAACATATAAAACAACTGTTTTACACTGCACTCAGTGTATGATGAAACCAAGAGGCGGGTTTCTCCTAAACCATATCATAGGTCAGGTCACCCATATGCTGAAAAGCAATACTTTCTGCAGTCTGGAAAGAACCATGTGTGGTTCACCAGATGTTAAACTATCCCAACAAACATACATACATACTGTTCACTAAGGGATGATGTACAGCAAAAATGATTTCCAGGTTTTGATCCCCTGCTGTTTGCCCGCCCTGTCACCTTCATCTCATAAATATGATCAGCAAAGACAGAATTCGTCCCAACTGGTTTTCGTCATGAAAATGATCTTGACTGTCAGTACACAAAAACACCTAATATTCACATACTGAATCACACCAAAGACTATAACAATGATCGCTACCTTAAGACTTTCTGGTATATCACTTGGTTGTTCTTCACAGGCATCGTGGCATGGCCAACTATGTTCCAGAATTATCCGTCAATGGCAATGACATGTGTGACACCAAACATTGCCATTTTTTCATTCTGGTCTAAGTGTATCTTCTGAGCCGTGAAACCCTGTGTGGGTTCCGGGGAAGAATATAGGCCCCCAGTAACCCCTGCTGATCGTAAAAGGCAACAATAGGGTGGGACCCAGCACTGACCAAGTGGTACATTGGGTTTGATCCCCGGTTGGTGTCTGGGTTCACTAAGGGAAGAGGAACAGCAAAAATGATTTTCAGGTTTTGATCCCCTGCGGTTTGCCCGCCCTGTCACCCTCATCTCATTAGATACGGTTACCAAAGACTGACTGAGTCAAAACCCTGTGGGGGTTCCGGGTAAGAATAGGCTCCCAGTAGTCCCTGCTGATTGTAGAAGGTGAGCCCGTGAGGGTCCGGGTAAAAATAGGCCTTCAGTAGCCCCTGCTGATCGTACGAGGCAACGATGGGGGGGACCCTGCACTGACAAAGTGGTTTTGGGGTTTAATTCCCGGTTAGTGCTTGGTTCATTAAGGTATGAAGTTCAGCAAAAGTGATTTCCAGGTTTTGATCCCCTGCTATTTGCCCACCCTGTCACCTACATCTCAGATTCAATCACCAAAGACAGAATTCATCCCAACTGGTTTTCGCAGTGAAAATGACCCTGGCTGTCGGAACGGTGTAAAACGCCTAAAAACCCACTCCCTCACTGCAATGGAGGATTTTCTTTTTGTTGCCTCTGTTATTATATCATTTTCCTCTAAGCGAGGATGGGATTATCTCCGCTTTCTTGAGGTAGAGCCCCATGTGGGAATCTGGGGTGGGGGTTCCATCAGGAGCTTCCTGGGAAGAATTTGTCCCCAGCAGTCCCTTGCTGTTTGTAGAAGGCGACAAATGGGGAGACCAGACTCGGTAGCTCAATTGACTAAGGGATGATGTACAGCAAAAATGATTTCCAGGTTTTGATCCCCTGCTGTTTGCCCGCCCTGTCACATTCATCTCATAGATATGACCACCAAACACAGAATTCATCCCATATTGTTTTCTCCATGAAAATGACCCTGGCTGTCGGTACGGTGTAAAACCTCTATCACTCACTCTCACTCTAAGTGAGGATGAGATTTTCTTTTTCCTGAGGTAGTTATTTTCTGAATCAATAGTAATCACTTCCATGGATTGCTGTATGGAATTCTTTGGCTTTTTTTTTGAGAAATCACAAAGCCATGTGCAGTTACAAGGTGCTTATTTGCCTGAGTTGTATTTGTCACTTACACCTTCTTGCTCCAGTAAAGAACTTTTAGCCTAAGGAGCTGCGTTTCCTGTGCTTGGCGTTCTCTCAAAGTCTCCAGTGTTAGCTCCTACTGCTGAATGGGGACCGGGCTGGGGGCTCCTGTTGGAGCTCCCTGGGAAGAATGTTTCCTCAGTATCCCCTGCTTGTCGTAGGAGGCGACTAAAAGGGAAACCCTGGGCCCCCAACAGTCATCAAAGGCTGGTGCTACTCTTCGAAAAGAGTAGGGTATCAAACCTGGTGGCAGGTTTCTCCTAAATCATATCATAGATTCGGTCACCGCCCTTGTGGCGTAAAACTAGCTGAAAAGCTTTACCTTGTGCAGTCTGGTAAAAGAACCCTAAAGGGTTGGCCGGACGTTAAACTAATCCCACAAACAAACAAACCCCTTCTATGGTCAATATTTCATTTTTCAATGTTATTTTTCTCAATTCAATTATCGTTTTTTCCATGTCGCAAAGTTCATTTTCCTCCCCTTTAAACAATACACCTCAAAATAACAAACCACACCTTCTTATGAGTAGACTGGCGCCGTCTGCGCTCTCCTCATTGAGGGGCAGAGACGTGTACTGCTGGATCAACAGTCGCAGCAACTCAAGTGGATACTTTGCTTTGGAGTTTCTTGCCTTCAGTTGAACCATCATAAGCTTGAAGAGCCCAAGAAGTTTGGTATGGTCTGGGGTATTAATGAGTTCTAGGAAGTACTTAAATGTCAACCCAACTTCCAGAATGTGATTTTGCCTACCTCAACAATTCCCTCCTCATTCCACAGGTTGCCAAAGACTACTTTTTCCAGGAAGTTCATGCCAAGATGAAAGAACTCAAACGTGACTGCACCAAGGGAGCTGAACTTGTCACGGTGATCGATGTTCCCAATCCTGAGGTTTTTAGCTCCAACAAAACGCTCTTTGGTTAGTTGGTCACCCCCAATTTGAAATTGGACTTCAGTAGCATCTTCACCAATGGCCCCTGCTATGTCTTCTGCAATGCTCTGATACTGCTCGAGAACTTTCACCACCTGATTATAATATTGCTCGTTGACTGGGAAAACAGGCAGAGGAACAACCCGTGTTTCATCCTTGAAAAGTCGTTCCACTGGCATGTATTTCGGCATGCAGTCTCCAAGAAAACCAATTCTTGGAAGGAACTTCTTTGTCACTTGTCCCACCAATTTGACACAGTCAGTGCAGATGACACTGTTTTCTGCAGCATATGGTACAATGTTGTGAACAGTGAGGTTCGCCAGAGGGATTTCTGGCACTGATGGACGGCTGAGGAAATAGTGGTCAGAGATCAGGATTGCTGATCTAAACATATGAACCTTGTGTTTGTCTCGTGACGGACATCAACCTCAAAGTTGATGTTATCTCCAACAAAGGGGAAACGTTTTCCACTTTTTACAGCACTCTCCTGCACATCAGAGAAGTGACCCCAACCTGTTCCATCACTTCAAGCATCCGGCAATAGGCAACCGAGACCCCCAGATACCTTTGAGGGGGTCATATACCTGTGAAAGTAAATCAAAGTCTGGATAAATATATAAGCATTTCCATGAGACCTTTGTAAATCAGTTACTTGTGTTGCAAATCAATTTCCAAAGCACATGGGGGAGTGTGATAATTTCCATAATTGAATTACATATCGTTGATTTCTGTAAATACGTTTCCAAATATGGGCAATGATATCTTTACCTATAATATCAGTCTGGAAAGAACCCATAAGGGTTGGCCAGATGTTAAACTACCCCACAAACAAACCTATAATATATAAAGTTACACTGAGTTACATGTATCTTGAATAGTAATTCTTAGGTTTGTGTAACTTAGTGGCTCTAAGTGGCTTCCATGAGATCATCTATTTTAAAATCAACTATTTGTGCTACAGAAGGTCGAATTTCCAAAGTACAGAGTTGCTGCATCTTAACAATGAAATGGGACATTTCAGATAAATATTAGCTTCCTCTTTTCCATTAGACATTTCATGTTAGATTTACATAAAGTTACATAAATAATAATGAGGCAAAAAAATTTTGCAAAGAAAATGGTTATGCTTAAGGATTCAACAGCCCAACCAAACCAAGACAAATCTATCAATCTATCAACCTACAAAGTCACTCCATCTTACACTAGGCAGAGACCTTGTATGTATGTGTAGGATATATAGAGACTGGAAAGCTTCTCTTTGGGCCTATGTGCTCATTCCCCTAGTGGCTGGTTGGAACCAACCTGGTCAAGCAAGACCAAAGTCTGATCATTACCAATGTATTTTTAGAATGGCAGGTGGCACCTCAGGTCATTTTTACCACAGGCATAATGGTCAATCCAAATCCAATCCAAATCCAATCCAACCAGCACCTAATTGGCAGGCCAGTAGTGCATAACAGGTTTACCCCTAGCTTTCCAGTCTCGATATATCCTATATATACAAGGTCTCTGCACTAGGATAACTTATTTAATGTACATCAACCAAACCAAGACAAATCTATCAATCAATTGACCCTACAAAGCCATTCCATCTTAAACTAGGATAACTTATTAAATGTACATCAACAACAAAAGCATGGAACTTGAATTAGCACAATTGCATCTGAAAATTAACTGCATAAGCTAAACATTCTAATGATCAGATGCCTTTGTTGCCTGTCCCATAGGCATATTTACTGTTAGGAACAAGTGAGATCTACTCTAGACAGTAAAGTCACATACAAAGTTAAACATCTTACACACAGTGCATGTTAGTTTCTGTTAGTCAGTGGGGGTTCACCTTATCTTGTGTTATATTATTACTGCATCAGGATGCATTCCTTGAATCTGCCACCCTGTGCTCCCGACAGGGTCATCAAAGGCCGGGTGTGTGGTGTCCTTTCTATGGGACATTGCACACAAAAGACCCCTTGCCACTCTTCGCAACGAGTAGGGTATTGCACCCGGTGGCGGGTTTCTCCTAAACAATATCATATATTCGGTCACCGCAATTGTGGCGTAAAATAAGCTGAAAAGTATTACCTTGTGCAGTCTGGAAAGAACCCATAAGGGTTGGCCGGACGTTAAACTACCCCAACAAACAAACAAACTGCAATAACAAAGTTAACACACTACTATCCACATTGGAATCTCTGGTAATGAAAAGGCAGACCAAGCAGCCAAGGGGGCCTTGGCCCTAGATCCTGAGGTTGCTAGAAACCCACACACAGACTTACTGCCACTAAGCAAAACACATTTGCGGTCTAAGTGGCAAAGCGACTGGAACAAACAGGAGAACAATCTTCTACACTCTGTCCAACCCAAAATTAATTAGAAGAGAAAAGTGACAAAAGCAAAAGAGAGTGCCTGACAAGGTCAGAACAGGTGAAACTGGCCCGTCTTCGGATAGGCCACACCAGGCTGACACATGAACACCTGTTGAAAGGTGAAGGTACTCCTATTTGTCAACAGTGTAACACCAAACTAACGGTGGAGCACAACATACTGAAGTGTAAGAAGACGGATGATAGTCGCAAGCGGCATCTCCAAAACAGAACATTGATGAAGAACGTGTTTAACAACAACGGAAGTAAAAAGATCCTGCAATTCCTTCAAGAATGCCAACTGATAGATAAAATCTAAGAAAGGATCCAAGAGTCTGGGATCCAGGGGCCACCCTGTGCTCCCGACAGGGTCATCAAAGGCCGGGTGTGTGGTGTCCTTTCTGTGGGACATTGCACACTAAAGACCCCTCGCCACTCTTCGCAACGAGTAGGGTATTGCACCCGGTGGCAGGTTTCTCCTAAACCATATCATGTATTCGGTCACCGCCCTTGTGGCGTAAAATAAGCTGAAAAGTATTACCTTGTGCAGTCTGGAAAAAACCCATAAGGGTTATAACTTAAGTACAACCCTCAGCACATTAAAATTCATGGGAAGTTATTGCCAAATTAAAAAGAAAAAAAAGAACGCACCATTTTTAAATGCAAAGAATGTATTCAAATTGGCACTTTGGTGGAAAAAACTCATTTATATGAATCAACTCCTATTCAGTTCAAACTTTACTACATGACGATCAATAACTTAAGAGATTAATCCCATGGACTATTTCTTATTCACTTTGGATCACGTTATATATGTGTAAAACTTGTTCTCTTTCTGCAAAGGAAATCTATACGTAGGGGAATTTGAATCTAAGTTATATACATACCTTCTGGTCGCATATAGCCCCGTGGGGGTCCAGGTAAGAAAAGGCCCTCAGTAGCCCCTGCTGATCGTACGAGGCGATAGCCGTTGGGGTCCGGGTAAGAATAGGCCCTCAGTAGCCCCTGCTGATCGTATGAGGCGACGATAGGGGGGACCCTGTACTGACCAAGTGGTTTTTGGGTTCAATTCCCGGTCAGTGCTTGGTTCACTAAGGGATGAGGTACAGCAAAAAGAGATTGTTTATTATTGTTTTCAAGATTGTTTATTGACTAATGCACAAGTATACATTTATGTCAAGGTGGAGTTGTCAGTCAAACAAAGATAACATACATACAACATTATATACATCGCATACGAATGCACAAATTGCATTTGTCGCTTTTTCCCTGAGATCTTTAGTACACTTAGGATTAACATTTAAGATTTCACATACTTTCTCTTCATCAGTCTGTACATCGAAGTTGCCAAAATAATCACTGTACTTTATTACAAAGGACTCTCTCTTACATTTAATCTCTGGTTGGTTACATTGGGTGAGTATATGAAGGACATCTTGACGTGTATCACAATGTTTGCAGAGGTCATTGCTAGCTTTTTTCCCTCTAAAGCTCCAATATCTACAGTCCATAGAGCAGTTGTAGTCTGTCCGTAGTCTAGTGAATATGGTTCGTATTTTGGGAGAGTATATCTCTTGTAAATAGCTGCACATGCTATATTCTTCTTTCAAACATATATTTGGTATTAAACATTTTCTTTGGTTTGTATCATCGGAAAGGAAACTTTGAAAGTTTTGAATGTACATATCCTGGAGTCTTCTTCGTATGGATAGCTTAAGACTGTTTTTGCCCCATTCCTGTGGTGCCAACCATATGTTTCTGCACCCTATTTTCCATAAAAAGTATTCAATATTTTTCAGCCATTCATGATTTTCTCTCTTCATTGTTTGAAAGGCTAAGTCTAACAGAGGGTTTTTAGTTTCTTGTTCTAGCCTTAGCCAGTACATTAGTGTCAATAATATTTTCCGATGGTGGATGGGATATCTCCCTAGTTCCTGTAGAGCTAGTCTCGTACTAGAAAATTTGGACAAACCTAGAACATGCTTACATGATGTAGAATAAAAGCTCTCAGCAGCTGACTCAGTGTTCCTATCCACTTCCTCTAATATAACAGTTAGTGGGCTTTTATTAAAAGTAGACAAGAGATCGATTTTGTTAATGATGTTTCCTAGTGTTACAAAAGCTACCTCCTCCTTCTTATAAAATCTGCATGATATGATATTGATATCTTTTAGTCCAAGGAAAGTCAGTAGGTTAGTCAAATCTGCTTTAAGAGTCTTGCTGCAAATACCTCTCCATTTGATTTTAATGGTACAGTTGCTTGATGGCATTCCCCATATTGGACAACCATACAAAAGAATAGGGTCGATCTGTTTGTCAAAAAGAGTCATATATAATTTTACTGACACATTTTGCGTAGTGCTCAGTGCCGGTCTAATAGAGAAACTTGCACGTCTGGCCTTTGATACTCTATCTGTTTCCATTTTTGATATACTACAATCACTGGATATTAACAGTCCAAGATATTTGTAGGTGTTAACACATTCTAGGTCATGGCCCTGAACCGTCTTCTCCCTGGGGCTAGGACCATTACCTTAGTTTTGGCTACATTGACTTCTAGACCCCATGTATTGCAGTACCCTGCCAACTTATCCAGGCATCTCTGCAATCCCTCTCTGGTCTGTGAAAATAGAACCAGATCGTCAGCCCATGATAGGGAGTTAATTTCTGTATCTTCTAGTGTGACAGGATCACATGAAACATCGAATAAGTCATGAAGATCATTTTGAAATAGATTTGACAATGTAGGGCTTAAGTTGCATCCTTGCTTGACACCTGATGTTGATATAAAGCTCTTGGTTATACCTTTTTTACATTTTATGGAATATCTATTGTTGTCATATGCAGATTTAATAACATTATATAGTTTACCTGTAATACCACACTTCAGCATTTTGTACGGCAGATTTTTCCTATCAATAGTGTCGAAGAATTTCCTGAAGTCTACAAAGGCCACAAAAATTTGTCGTTTGTTTATTTTGACATACTTTTGGAATAGAGTTTTAATTATCATTATGTTGTCTTCAGTTCTTCTACCTACCTTAAAACCATTTTGGTTTATTTTCCAAAAATTATTGTCATCTAAAAATTTCACTATCCGTGAGTTAATGATATTACAAAATAGTTATGATCGCTGGGTTTTGATCCCCTGCTGTTTGCCCGCCCTGTCACCTTCATCTCATAGATTCGATCACCAAAGACAGAATTCGTCCCAACTGGTTTTCGTCATGAAAATGACCTTAGCTGTCGGTACGGTGTAAAACACCCAACAATCACTCACTCGTATGAGGCAACAATAGGGGGGACCCTGCACTGACCAAGTGGTTTTTGGGTTCAATTCCCGGTCAGTGCTTGGTTCACTAAGGGATGAGGTACAGCAAAAATGATCGCTGGGTTTTGATCCCCTGCTGTTTGCCCGCCCTATCACCTTCATCTCATAGATTCAATCACCAAAGACAGAATTCATCCCAACTGGTTTTTGTCGTGAAAATGACCTTAGCTGTTGGTACGGCATAAAACACCCAACACTCACTCACTCGTACGAGGCGACGATAGGGGGGACCCTGCACTGACCAAGTGGTTCTTTGGGTTCAATTCCCGTTCAATGCTTGGTTCACTAAGGGATGAGGTACAGCAAAAATGATTGCTAGGTTTTGATCCCCTGCTGTTTGCCCGCCCTGTCACCTTCATCTCATAGATTCGATCACCAAAGACAGAATTTGCCCCAACTGGTTTTCGCCATGAAAATGACCCTGGCTGTCGGTATGGCGTAAAACACCTAACACTCAACACTCATTTATCTAAGTTAAACACATCAGCAGACAGACAAAAACGTTTACTTTAATTGCTTGAATTTTTTAAAAATTTTAACAGTTTTATTTTGTTAATTTCGAAAAAAAAAACCACCAAATGCACGAAATAGGCTCCAAAGGTGCGTCAAAACAGGCTCCAGGTCATGAGGTGTGTCAAACAAGAAGAATAAACCCCTCGAAGTTGTACAGTCATATTTTATCAAAATAATATATTATTTTTAATCTTGACATTTTTCTATAATGATTATGTTAAGGGAGGTCATTGCAATACGTAGAGATGAAAAAATATAAAATTATCTTACCGTTATTACGTTTTTATTCAATTTCCCATCCTAAGTGCGTCAAAACCAGCTCCTCTACTCTATCCCTATTTTAACCCTAGTTGTAATCTCTGGTTATGTGTCAGGGGTGCCAATAATAATAAATGCCTGCTGACAATACACACCACTAGTCTATATAGAGTAGAGGAGCTAGTTTTGACGCACCTAGAGCAAGATCACTGCCTAAAGTATCATTGGAATGCATATGTAAGATGTTTTGCATACAACTCCAATATGTGGTTATTTTTGTCTATTGGATATCACATTTTTGACCTCATTTTATGAAAATATGCATTTTTATCATTTGTGGATACTTTTCAGTGATTTTGCTGGAAAGCTTATAAATCCTGAATTTCTTAGATTTAGGTTACAAAATTAATATCTAAACCTAATAATGCAGTTTAAGGTTTTAAATTGTATATCTATAATTTTAGAGAGATGCAATCGTACAGGTTTATCAAAATCAAATTTTGTTCACTATTTTCTAAATTAGACCCCTGCATGAAAACTAATGATTCTAAATGCAGCAGGTTTTAGTTTTGACGCAGTTTTGTTATTACAATTGCCCAACTTTTCTTAATTTTCCCATATTTTCTTTAATTTTTGACCTAAATCACAATAATTTCACATCTCAGGGTATTTACCTGGGTGTGTGGGACCAAGATACTACCAACAGAAAAATTTCATTTTTCATATCACTATAATTACACAGGGATGAATACCCAGTGTATTTGCATTAATTGCATTAAAAATGCATATATTTACAGTAATTTACGTCCCTTTCATTACGTTTACAGCAGTACCCTTGTAGAATGCACATGACATCAAAGGATGAGGTTCAGAGCAGAAGTTGGCGAGGGTCGGCCAAGCTATCTTATTAGCATAACCCCTCCGACTATAATCCCCACCACAACACACACCTAGGACCCAAAATATTTAGTTCCATAATTTCACACCAGTGGGCACCACTGCACCATTCAATCCACCACTTGACTGGTTGCCAGCCCACACATTAGTATCGCGTCAGTATGAAGGTCTGGATTCAGCACGGACAGCGTTCGGGGTTATCTACCAGAGCACCCTGTGTTGCGTGAAATCAAGTGAGCCGTGACGGTGTGTCTGCGATTGTCGTAACTGCTATTGGTTTGTTAATATTTGGACTCCAGATATACAGAAAAAATCTCTCACCTTTAAGATTTTACGATGTAATTGCTTGATATATGAATATGGAATAATAAAAAAATCACAGTAATTTACGTCCTTTCATTACGTTTACAGCAGTTCCCTTGTAGAATACACATGACATCAAAGGATGAGGTACGGAGCAGAAGTTGGCGAGGGTCGGCCTAGCTATCTTATTAGCATAACCCCTCCAACTACAATCCCCACCACAACACACACCTAGGACCCAAAATTTTTAGTTCAATAACTTCACACCAGTGGGCACCACTGCACCATTCAATCCACCACTTGACTGGTTGCCAGCCCACACGTTAGTATCACGTCGGTATCCTGATCGGTGCCCTTCACGGCCAAGCCAGCATTTTTACTGCTGAAGCACGTGCTCTGGCGCGTGCACTAGACTGGATCAAAGTATCAGGACACAGAAAGTTTATCATCTTCTCAGACTCAAGATCCTGTTTACAAACTATCCTACAACATCAGCCTAACAATCCCATAATCAGAGATATCCAGCAAAGTTATACCAACCTGAAATCGGTTAGCAAAGAAGTGATTTTCTGCTGGCTACCTAGCCACATTGGAATCTCTGGTAATGAAAAGGGAGACCAAGCAGCCAAAGGGGCCTTGGCCCTAGATCCTGAGGTTGCTAGAATCCCACACACAGACTTACTGCCACTAAGCAAAACAAATATGCGATCCAAGTGGCAAAGCGACTGGAACAAACAGGAGAACAATCTTCTTCTCTGTGTCCAACCAAAGTTGAAAGAGAAAAGTGACAAAAGCAAAAGAGAGTGCCTGACGAGGTCAGAACAGATGAAACTGGCCCGTCTTCGTATAGGCCACACCAGGCTGACACATGAACACCTCTTGAAAGGTGAAGTTGCTCCAATTTGTTAACAGTGTAACACCAAACTAACGGTGGAGCACATCATATTGAAGTGTAAGAAGACGGATGATAATTGCAAGTGGCATCTCCAAAACAGAACATTGATGAAGGATGTGTTTAACAACAATGAAAGTAAAAAGATCCTGCAATTCCTTCGAGAATGCCAATTGATAGATACAATCTAAGAAAGGATCCAAGATTCTGGAATCCAGGGGCCACCCTGTGCTCCCGACAGGGTCATCAAAGGCTGGGTGTGTGGTGTCCTTTCTGTGGGACATTGCACCCGAAAGACCCCTTGCCACTCTTTGCAACGAGTAGGGTATTGCACCCGGTGGCGGGTTTCTCCTAAACCATATCATATATTCGGTCACCGCCCTTGTGGCGTAAAATAAGCTGAAAAGTATTACTGTGTACAGTCTGGAAAGAACCCATAAGGGTTGGCCAGACGTTAAACTACCCCAACAAACAAACAAACAAGTCGGTATGAAGGTCTGGATTCAGCGAGGACAGCATGTGGGGTTATCTACCAGAGCACCCTGTGTCGCATGAAATCGAGTGAGCCGTGACAGTGTGTCTGCGATTGTCGTAACTGCTATTGCTTTTTTTTTTTTAAAACAGTTTTATTGCCAATATCACATATATACATGGTCTTCCTATTGGTCATGTGATTGGATGAAATGAACATGAGCAGGTGATACAATTCTGGGTTCTTCAGGTCATAACACCATAATCAGTTTTCACAGTTCCACAATATATCTGGCTATCACACTCGATAAATTGCTGCTTCTCGCAGCACTTTATCAGAGATAACACTGATACCCTGTTTGAATTTCACCTTGGTGGTCGATCTTTGCAGATCCAGGGGTAGTC
Source organism: Lepidonotus clava (assembly GCA_936440205.1). Classification (NCBI taxonomy): domain Eukaryota; kingdom Metazoa; phylum Annelida; class Polychaeta; order Phyllodocida; family Polynoidae; genus Lepidonotus; species Lepidonotus clava. Next base: position 30,004,395 of record OW387140.1, read on the forward strand.
TATCCCACATAGAGACACCTCGAGCCATAGGGCTTTTCAAGAATTTTTCAAACTTCCTTTTACCAGTTTTGAATTTAACTTTATTCCTGCTACGCAGATTAAAACTTGATCTATTATTGTCAATAAGACACTTATTACCACTTATCCTATACATGAGACAGCATGTATGTTCCACTCGACGGAGCTGAAATGGTTTTATTTTATATACCTTTTCTATTTCATGAGTATTAAGATGCCTTTCACTGTTGTTTATTATCTTCAAAGCACTTTCATGTAACGCTTGGAGGCGATTTATCCTAGTGATAGGAGCACTATCCAGCATAAAAACAGCGTAGTCACCTATTGGCACTATCATTTGCTTGTATATCAGGCTGGCTAGGTTGCTATCTATATATTTACGCATTCTGCTTAACTGATAGAGTCTGGTATTAATTTTATTATACTTATTATTGACAAATTTCTCAAACAGAAGTCCATTATCTATGTCAACACCCAGATAATTGTAACTTAATACCTCATTTAGGGACGTTCCATTCATATAGACTACATGGGGCTCTTGATCATCAGAGTCACGTTTATTAAAGATCATTATTTTGGTCTTCTTAACATTTATGGTCAGCTGGTTTTTCTGACACCAGGTGCATAGTTTCAGTAATCCTTTCTCTATTATGGAACAAGCCGTCTTACTATTGTCGTGTGAAGCATAGAGTACGGTATCATCTGCATAGAGGGTTACCAGTGGCATATTTACGTCTACATTAAAAAGTGATGGCAGATCGTTTACATAGATGATAAAAACAAGATCTACGGATCGCCTTTATTGAAAGATCGATCGTTCAAGGAAACGAGAATTTCGCCCATTGCAATTATTGGAAATTAGCTAAGAGTTAAGCTTTAAAAGTAGACTTTATAAAGATTTAAGAAGTAATGTTTCTAGTTATCTTATTATCAGAGAAATAAAGAGAAACACATTCAAATAAAGTGTAATAAATTTTATTAGAATTATCGTTATACATCACTTTCAATAATTCAATTGGTCATGTTAAATTTGAACAATAATCTCGTATTCAGGTCATGCCAGTGAAAAAAGTCATTTCCGCGGAAATTGGATAAAAGGGAAAAGCGTCTCAGCAAAATCTTCTCCGATTTACATGATTTACAAAAATTACCCGTGGAAGTAAAAAAAACGCGTAATTCCGCGTATCCGCGTAGGTCTGGCATGCCTGCTTATTTTGGACACAACTCTCAGAATTTTAGAATTCATTTCCTTAATGTAATGTACATATAATCACAGAACTTTCAGTTCGTTCATTATATGTCCATAACACCCAACAAACCTAAACGACTTATAATTCATTTCCTTAATCTAATGTCTATCAGTCGTTCTGTACATATAATCAAACAACTTTCAGTTGGTTCATTATATGTGCAGAACGCCCCAGCTGCAGAAAGCGAAATTTCCGTCTACCTGAAATCGGTATATCTGCAGTTTCGCAACAACACTTTTAAAGCTGTAAAACGTTTAAAAAAAAAAGAAAAAAGGTGCCAACTAAACTTTAAAAGTCTCAACAATTTAGATTCTCTCATAGTCCTCACCACACACACTCGATAACATTCATCAAAAGCCTTCAGAACTGTTGAGTCGAGGGTCCCAAAAATCTTTCAGCAGCTTTTTAACCCTAAACACCATTACTTCTCTAGCCCTCTATTAAGTTAGCGCTAGCATTCAATCATTCTCGAACTCAACAACAGGAGTAATACATCAAATTTAAGTGTTAACAACTTTAACTATAAAGCGGAAGATCTTCTCAACCATATGAACAGTGCAGAAACTATACGAACATCCCAAAATCTGTCACATTTTGTGTTTTTTTTCTCTCCTATACCCCTTTTACAAAAGCACAAGCTAACAGGTGCTTACCGAAAACCGCGGAATTTCACGTACCTATAGAAGTCTAGCATCCCCCGTTACACAGGTAATTTAACCTCTTAAAACGCTATATTTGCTGAGTTGTACAAAAAACAGCTGTCATGGCCTTCTTACATACAACGTTCAGTGATATAATTATTAACCATATTCATTAGTTCTCTTTGCATTAACTAGCAATACCACAACCCCTGATAAATTGTGTATCAAATCTCGGATTTCCTTATTTTATCAGGTTGGCGACATGAATTTATAACATAACTATCCTAATCTTGATAACATTGCAAAACCAAAACTACCACAAGAAAGAGGGGATTCTTAGGGACGAAAACCCTAGGTTTGATTAAGATTAGACTCAATTTAATATTTTTTCTTGCGTGACTAATATAAGAGATAACTCAACATTTTGGTATTCTGTGATTCACCTAGCATAGGACGAGTTTTTCAGAATTTCAATCTTAGGCTCAGAACCAATATTTTCAATTTTTGACAATCAATTTCCATAATTATGAAGAAATAGGGCAAATCCAGTGAGATCCGCATAAATACATGCTCTTTTCAGTGATATAGACGTTGTGCAGATGACGTCACACCTCCCAAATTATGATGGACACCATATTGGTGATCAACTTGAATTTATTAATATCTATAGTTCTAAACCATTTATGATGCAGTTTTATGTTTGTTTTATCAAAAGAAAGCCAATTTAGTCATAATCAATGAGTATAATCTATAAATTGTGGATATTTCTAAAGGCCATGTAGGTGTGGTGACCACATGGTGATCACCAAAATTGGATCACGTGACCCTCTCTGCACAAGGTCTATATGGTACAAAGGTATGCAATCAGACAAAGATCCGCGGATTTTAGCATGAAATTCACATGACAGATGAAAAATCATGTAAAAACGGGCTAAAATGGGGGTCCATAGGTTTACCAGTATTTCAATGTAAATGTCATGCAAAAAAGGTCACCTTTCACCCTCATACTTTTAGCAATATCTAAGGAATGCCAAGTCCGATTTTAATTGTGTTTTGAATATCAAAAAGCACTTGAATAGGCGCATCTCATAGGCATATTCAAAACATTGAAACCCGAAATTACATTTTCAGTGTGGTATTGCTACATGAACCCAACTAATGACGGCCCACTGTTATAGTAAAAAAAATTTAGTTCTCCAGTAGTAAAGCTTGTAGGTGAATGACGGCGGAGCACTGGAAGCGCAAGTCAGTGTTGAATTACTTGGCCATCTCACGGACCAGGGGGTAGAAGGGCAGCTTGCGGATGAGGAGCTTGGTGGACTTCTTGTGACAGATATCACGTAGAAAATTAGTTTTCACTGTCCATGAAAGCAACTGATAACGCCTCAGCTGACTTGCCTCCCGTCGCGCAAGCTCCTGTAGTGTCCTCTGCAGTAGCCTCGGCATTACCTTCTGCACTCGCACATGCCTCCACCAGCTGCTCATCATCCGAAAAATCAAACTCTTTCAGTTGCATCTCAAGAATGTCCTTCCCTCTATGTTTTACTGAGAGGGTGATCGGCAAGTACATAATAAATGCTTTCACCGATCGGTTTTCAGTAGGGATGGAGAGTACGTCTGAGAGTCCATGAAGGGGCAAGTCCATCGTGCTGTTGTTGTTTGCTATTTCTACGATAGCTTCGACGGTGTTCTCATCGTCCCCAGGAGAGACAGCTATCACTTTTACGGTGTGAGTAACAATCTGTGGTTCGTATACCTGAAATTGAAAAGTAATTAAAAATTCAATATAACGCCTTTTTTTGGGGGGGGTTTTCATTCGTACTAACTGTAACAGACATTTTTAATTCCATTTTAATACCAAAAATCAGACAAATTAACACCTATTGTATGACAGAAATTTGACACCAAGCAGATGCTTGCTATGAAAAATGTCAGAACATATTGTAACACAGAGTTTTGAAGTAATGGTATTTTTTTTGAAAGTCGTAATTAAAATATTCAAGGCCAATTCATTTTAACTTCTCTTATCTAATTTAATCAATTTTATTATATGTCTTACCACTATCTGGTCTATGAAGTTGACAATGAGCTCGTCCTTGTTGGTGTGGTCATTATGACAGTATCTTCCGTCCAGCACTCTCATCGTGTCGCCTACCTCTGCCTCCAGATACGCGGCTGCACAGTTCCATAAGGTTACGTACACGATGTCCTCAGCGTCGCGTATGGCCATATCGGTCACAAGTTTCTTTAATCCATTTTTGAAACTGGGATAGCGTACTACTGCGTTCATCTAGACCAAAAAAAATATTTTTTTAATATTAGAACAATCATCATATTCCAATACAATCATTCTACTATATAACAATAAGCTGTAGACTTAGTAATAAGAAGTAACGGTATCAAAAAATGTGTACGTAGTAGAATTATAATTAAGATCATAGTATAGAATACCATAACAGAAACTAAGCACCATAACAATCAATTTAAATTTATTCAATACTCAGTCATTGTGGATGACTATGGTCATCGAGTATGCTTTAATATGGAACACGACATTCAACATTTACTTGTTAATGTTATATGATACATTTAGTATATGATACACAATTATTCATTTACCTCAATGATCTCCCCTTCTGTGTAGCAGATTTTGTTTTGTGGGCTGGCCTTCACCCTGCTTATCCCCATCATCGTGGAACATATCGGTGCATCCACCTTCCTTTCTGCTTGCAGACGCAGGTGTTGCAGGATCACTATGGGTTTGTCACTGAAATTGAATTTGAATATTAAATATCAATATGAGAATAAACCAAACAATGTGTCGGACATTATGGTAAAAACGTTTTACATTTCCGGCAGAAACAAAGTTTAAAAAAAAAAAAAAAAAAAAAAAAAATTTGCCTCTCTTTATTGAAAGAATTCTAGGAAGATCCCTGAATAAAGGACTGGCCCCTGACTCCTTGGACATTATATCTACCCCTGTATCTCTATCATTTTTAGAATTGAATGAAGTAAAACAGGGTTCAAAATTAACGTCAGCCTGTCAGCCCCAGGCTGATTGTTTGGAATCAGAGCTGACAAATTTTGAGAAAATTACATTAAAATCAGCCCGTATTTTTCACGCTGGTAATAGTTATGTCCGGGCTGACAGCCTGAAAAGTTAATTTCGTACACTGAAAACTTGAAAAAATATTTACTGTTATTTTACTAATATTTCGTAATTATTGACTTCGTTCGCTAAACGTTAAGCCAACATTCTAGCATCTATGTGATCGCCTTTATAGAAAGATTGAACGCACCCACCCACGAAAATATTTTCTGCTCGAATTTAGACTTGTTTCAAAAGTTGACCTAAAACATTTCAAAAACTGCGGAATTCCGCGAAAGTCTGGCAACAATCCTTCCACTACTTCTACAGAAAAAATTAAGAATGCCCTGAGACAGGTCAGGTGGGTCAGATCTGATTTACCTCAGGGCACCAAGGTAGTAGTAATTGATTTTGTGCAATAGCAGCCCTACTACCCAATATACATTCATAACCAACTTATTTATATACTGTGCCTTTCTTTCACCCCGTGGGGATCCGGGGTGGGGGTTCCTTCGGGAGCCTCCTGGGAAGAATAGGTCCCCAGCAGTCCCTTGCTGTTCGTAGAAGGCGACAAATGGGAGACCAGACTCAATAGCTGTTTGGTGGAGTGCCCGCCCTGAGTCTGGGAGGTCTTGGGATTTATCCCTGGCCGAGTCACACCAAAGACTTTAACAATGGGAGTGGTCACTGCTTGCCTGGCACTCGGTATGAAGTAAGAACCACGAAAAATTACCCCCGTGAGGACCCGGGGTTGGAGTTCCTCTGGGAACTTCCTGGGAAGAATCCAGGTCCTCAGTATCCCCTGCTGATCGTAAGAGTCGACGAAAACGGGGAAAACCCCTATGATGAGTACAAAAAATGGTACCCCAATGTCGGATGCAGGCCCGACCCAAAATAAACTGCAACGTCCCTCGGTAGGCAACCAGGCTGAGGACGGCTTATCTGCTACTGGAAGAAACAAAAAAATGGTTAGCAATGACCAAAGTAAAAAAGAAAAAGACCAGTCAAGAACTGGTAAAAGAGGCCGTGAGAGCACGGGAACAAGTGCTCCCGTCCCAAAAAGGGCTAACACTGCCAAGGGCTGTGGCGGAGATGGCTGGCCAAGATTCCTTGTTGTGGAATCTTGCCAGACCGGTAAGACCATGGCCACCGTCTCGCCATTTGTCATTGGCAAAGCCATTGGCAGTGTAGCGGGCTCCGTAAAAAGTATTAAGAAGACCAGGGCTGGAACGCTCTTGGTTGAGGTCGAAAGAAGGCAGCAAGCCATTAACTTGCTCCAAATGGAAAATGTTGGTGAGACGCCTGTTGAGGTTTCCCCCCATAGATCCCTGAACACATCTAAAGGGGTCATCAAATGGAGGGACCTCCTGGGCACCCCCGTAGAAGAGATTGCTGAACAGCTCTCTCACGAGGGTGTAACAGGTGTCCACCAAATTAAAAACAAGTCAACTGGCATCTATGTGCTATCATTTGACACACCAACTCCTTCGGAATTTGTCAAATGTGCGTACACCAGATTGCCAGTGGAAGAATATACGCCAAATCCCATGCGCTGCTATAAATGCCAAAAATATGGCCATATTACAAACAAATGTAATGGCCAAGCAGCGTGTGGTCGATGTGGAAACAAAGAAGTCGACCACTCAACTCAAGATTTGTTTGTTTGTTGGGGTAGTTTAACGTCCGGCCAACCCTTATGGGTTCTTTCATGCATTAATTGCAAAGGGGAACATCCGGCATACTCCAGGAAATGCCCGCATTTCATCGAAGAGAAAGAGGTTCAATCTGTCCGTGTCAAAAGGAAGATCTCTTTCTCTGAAGCCCGAAGGATCGTAAGAGCATCCCGTGCTCCAGTGCTCACAAGAAGCTTCGCTTCAGTGGTCAGGTCAAAGAAAGATGCAGGTTGCCAAACACCTGACTGGCCTGACCATGCTGTTAAGCCACAGCAATATCAAAAGGCTCCTCACCATCAGTCTGTGAATGCACAGCAAAAACAAAGTAAAGTTCGGCCCACACATGGGACCGACAGAGGGAACAACACCACCTCGCTCCCTAAAAGAGGTCAGTCCCAAGTCTCAGGGACAAATACTGAGGTCAAGACCACCCAGCTCTCCAAAGGCCCAAAACCATCTGGGCCTCCAGCTGAGTCTGGATCCTCTAGGATACCAGTACTCGCTGGTAGTAAATCCCCACCAAAAAGACCAGGTGGAAGCGAAAGAGCCGCATCATCCCTAGGGTCTGAGTGTGATGTAGACAGCTCACAGGAAGGGGACCCAGCCCAACCTGTGACCAATTCCAGCCGTGCTGTAGATGGCCCACAGGAAGGGGATCCAACCCAACCCGTGAGTGCTTCCAGCTATGCTGTGAAGGCCGCATCACCTCCAAAACAAACACCTCCAAAAACAAAAGCAGTCACCATCAGAAGGGAACACCTATCCCCGATAACTATACAGAATCGATTTGGTGTACTGGCAGCCCCTAAGGGGATGACAGTGCTACAAAAACAGACAAAGAAAAAATGAGTAACACTCAAACAATCATACAGTGGAATTGCAGAGGCATCAGGGCCAACAGGGAAGATTTGGAGCTGCTCGGCACCGAAGTCCGACCTGTAGCCCTATGCTTGCAAGAAATAAAAACAACAAACCATGACCACTTAAAAATGAAACAATACCATCATTACTCAAAAATTCCCGATGAACATGTCCCTGCCGGAGGAGTAGCCATAATGGCCGAAAGAAACTTCCCTCAACAAGAGGTTTCCTTGGACACAACCCTCCAGGGAGTGGCTGTTCGAATAACAATAAACAAACCACTTATACTGTGCTCTGTCTACATACCACCAAGACAGAAAGTCACATATAATGATCTTTCAGCACTGATCTCTCAGCTGCCTCCTCCGTTTCTAATCATGGGTGACCTCAATGCCCATAACCAGATATGGGGGTCCCACAAAATAGACGTGAGAGGCAGAGCAATTGAAAGAATCATAGATCGTAAATCCCTCTGCTTGTTCAACACCAAAGTTCCAACATACCACCATCCTGGAAGTGGAACTTACTCGTCCATTGATTTAACACTCTGTCACCATTCCATCTTTGCAGAGTTTCAATGGACAGTACATGAGGACTTATGTGGAAGCGACCACTTTCCCATCCTCCTGCAGACATCCAAGAAAAATGAAAATAGAGACAGGATCCCAGTGTGGAAGACACATAAAGCAGATTGGGATTGCTATCAAAACCTCTGTAAAGTGTCCTTCCTACCCTGGGAACTGGCATGCAAGAAAGAAGATCCAGTGCAATACTTCACAGATACATTGCTAGAAGTAAGTGCACTGTCTATACCAAAAACATCAAAACATCCTCCAAAAAAGTCTCGGCCATGGTATGATGATGAATGCCAAAAGGCTAGAAAGGAGAGAAAGAGAGCACTGAGAAAGTTTAATAGTTACATCAGCGCTGAAAATATGCATGCATATTTACAAGCCCGTGCTAAAACAAAATTAACATATAAGACTGCTAAACGAGAGTCCTTCCGAAACTTCATCAACTCTCTTTCCAGATCTACCCCAATGAGGAAAGTATGGAAAGTGGTGAAGAAGATGAATGGTCACTCTACCTCAACAGTCCACCAGTTGAAGGTCGGAAACGAAACAAAAGAAACCAAGGAGGAAATAGCAAACACCTTAGCTACATATTTCTCCAAAGTCTCCTCTGAGGAGAACTGTACCGAAACTTTCCTCCGACATAAAAAGAAGAAGGAAGACACTGAACTTGACTTCACATCCACCAACAGGGAGATATACAACACCATCTTCTCCCTCGAGGAGCTGAAACATGCCCTCCATCAGTCAAAGTCTTCTTCTCCTGGACCTGACACTGTTCACTATGACATGCTGAAAAAACTACCAGAAGAACAACTCAAACTACTACTAGAGTTGTACAACAACATATGGGTAAACGGAGATTATCCAAGCTCTTGGGCTGAAGCTACTGTGGTCCCTATCCTGAAACATGGGAAAACCAAGAGTGATCCCCAGAGCTACAGACCTATTGCTATGACTAGCTTCCTTTCCAAAACCATGGAAAGAATGGTCAACAACAGGCTGACTTGGTATCTGGAATCTAATGATCTCCTAAACCCCTACCAGTCAGGTTTCCGCCAAGGGCGGAGCACAACCGACCACCTTGTTAGGCTTGAAAGCTACATAAGAGAAGGATTCGCCAACAAAGAACATGTGGTGGCTGTCTTTTTTGACCTCGAAAAGGCATACGACACGACATGGAAATATGGCATCTTACAAAACCTGCAGGAAATGGGACTGCGTGGCAGACTGCCCACATTCATTTCCAATTTCCTTGCCAACCGAACATTTAGCGTACGTCTTGGTACCAAACTGTCGCGGAGAGTCGACCAGGAAATGGGTGTACCCCAAGGCTGTGTCCTCTCTGTGACATTGTTTGGTGTACAAATTAACAGCATAACAAAGTCCCTGCAGAAAGACCTTAACTGCTGTCTCTATGTGGATGACTTTGTCATATGCTACCGATCGAGACAAATGACAACTATAGAAAGAAAAATACAACAGGCAGTGAATCTCCTTGACAGATGGAGTACTGAAAATGGTTTCAAGTTTTCCACCAACAAAACTACATACGTTCACTTCTGTCGTAGAATGGGGTGTGTGGAAAATCCGGCACTCCGTCTCAAGGACACTGAACTGCCTGTAGGGGAGGAGGTGAAGTTCTTGGGAATGATCTATGACAAGATCTTATCCTTCAAACCTCACATTGAATATTTGAGGAGGAAATGCCTAAAGGCCATGAATCTCCTGAAAGTACTGTCCAACACAGAATGGGGTGCTGACCGAGAGATCCTGCTGACCCTGTACAAAGCATACATCCAGTCAAGGCTGGATTATGGTTCTTTGATATATCAGTCAGCAGGGAAATCCTACTTGGACAGACTAAACCCCATCCAAAACCAGGGCCTACGAATATGTCTTGGCGCTTTCAGAACATCACCAGCCAAAAGCCTACACGTGGAGGGCAATGTTCCACCTTTACATTTAAGGAAGCAAAAATTGTCCTTGCAATATGCAATAAAGGTCAAAGCTGACAAGAGAAACCCAACACATGATACCATATTCCGCACACATAACAGCGAGTTGTTCCGGGTAAATCCAAGGGTGGCCAAACCATTCTCTACCTCTGCTAAATCTGTGATCAGAGAAGCAGAGATACCTTTGAACATCATCAGAGAAATAAGACCACCCAAGGACCCACCATGGTCCCAGAGTAAACCTGTGGTCATCCTGGAACTATGCAATAACAAGAAGAACGAAACTAACCCCTCTGCTTTCAGGAACGAATATGGAGCCCTGAAAGACCAATACAGTGATCATTTCCCCATCTTCACTGATGGCTCCAAGGAAGGAAATAGAGTGGGTTATGCAGTACATATAGAATATGGGGACCTGACCGGTGCCCTTCACGGCCAAGCCAGCATTTTTACTGCTGAAGCACGTGCTCTGGCGCGTGCACTAGACTGGATCAAAGTATCAGGACACAAAAAGTTTATCATCTTCTCAGACTCAAAGTCCTGTTTACAAACTATCCTACAACATCAGCCTAACAATCCCATAATCAGAGATATCCAGCAAAGTCACACCAACCTGAAATCGGTTGGCAAAGAAGTGATTTTCTGCTGGCTACCTAGCCACATTGGAATCTCTGGTAATGAAAAGGCAGACCAAGCAGCCAAGGGGGCCTTGGCCCTAGATCCTGAGGTTGCTAGAATCCCATACACAGACTTACTGCCACTAAGCAAAACACATTTGCGGTCTAAGTGGCAAAGCGACTGGAACAAACAGGAGAACAATCTTCTACACTCTGTCAAACCCAAATTAGAAGAGAAAAGTGACAAAAGCAAAAGAGAGTGCCTGACAAGGTCAGAACAGGTGAAACTGGCCCGTCTTCGGATAGGCCACACCAGGCTGACACATGAACACCTGTTGAAAGGTGAAGGTGCTCCTATTTGTCAACAGTGTAACACCAAACTAACGGTGGAGCACATCATATTGAAGTGTAAGAAGACGGATGACAGTCGCAAGCGGCATCTCCAAAACAGAACATCGATGAAGGACGTGTTTAACAACAACAGAAGTAAAAAGATCCTGCAATTCCTTTGAGAATGCCAACTGATAGATAAAATTTAAGAAAGGATCCAAGAGTCTGGGATCCAGGGGCCACCCTGTGCTCCCGACAGGGTCATCAAAGGCCGGGTGTGTGGTGTCCTTTCTATGGGACATTGCACACTAAAGACCCCTTGCCACTCTTCGCAACGAGTAGGGTATCGCACCCGGTGGCGGGTTTCTCCTAAACCATATCATATATTCAGTCACCGCCCTTGTGGCGTAAAATAAGCTGAAAAGTTTTACCTTGTGCAGTCTGGAAAGAACCCATAAGGGTTGGCCGGACGTTAAACTACCCCAACAAACAAACATGTCACAGAAATGGTGTGTAAGTGAGGAGTATATTATTATATCTTTTTCTTACAAGAAATTTGTTTTCAAATAACAAAAAGATCACATCTGTAGCCTAAATTGAATTGAATGAACAACACCTTGAAATACTATATACTGTTATTCTAGTATTATTTCAGAAGAACCAACTTTATTGGGCAAACGTTTATGCTATGTTTGTACGCGTAGTTCATATATCTGTTTGGAGAATGTGCGGCGAGTGGAGCAGAGCGGGCGGCAGCGTCGGCAGCCCGAGCCCAGGGGGCGTGGTTCCAAGATCTACGTGATTGCTTTTATAGAAAGATTTCAGATGTGTTTGTACAATGCCCTCAAATATGCTTAGAAAAACGGGACATTCACATTCAAAACGGGACTAATGATCGGATATTTCAGGGGTGGAACCACGAGGTCTCACAATCTTGTGTATAAAGGGGTTCATTTGATGGCATTAACTGTGAAACTGTCTCCACTCTGTCGCCATTCTAGACTTGCTTATTAGTTTCGTGTAGTATACAAAATGACCACAAGGGGCACCACGGGTCGCCGGATAACGTTTGAGCCTATTCCCGCCACCCAAATATCAATATGAGAATAAACCAAACAATGTGTCGGACATTATGGTAAAAACGTTGGACAGGTGCGGCAGAAACAAAGTGTTAAAAAGAAAAAAAAAGTAAGAGTGCTCTGAAACAAGTCAGGTGGCATGATTTCTTATTTATCTCAGGGCACCCCTGTGGTAGAAATTCATTATGTGCTCTCTATACATGCTTTTCTTAACAACAAAGTATTTCTAAATACTTTAGAAATAGCATGGGCCCGTGATTATTGACTTCGAAAATCCAGCTATCTAGTTCTTCACCGAGTCAGAGAATTGAGACCAGAGGGAGTTAAAGTTTTATCTTTTTAACTGAATCCTCATGGCCAAGTCGGTTAGGTCTGGAACTTGGTCCCGGCGAATTCAGTTATCGAATCACATCAATATATTTTCCATTTTCGTCAACAGTGAGGCCGTGCGGGCAGCCGGGGTTCAATTCCCCGACCCCGCGAACATATTTTCTATTTTTAACTCTCTGGTCTGTGCAATCACTTTGCCCTAACGCGTATCGTAGGACACATCTCTGCCAGGCCAAAAATGCGAAAATGGTTGTTGGTGTATGGCCAAAGATAAAACTTGAACGCCATCTGTATTGATCTGAGTTCAATAATAATAAAAGCTATAGGCTGATATGACCTCAGATCACTGAAAGTGAAAGATTTTTTATCAGTACAGGTGGTTGTGGCCGAATGGATAAGGCGTGCGCCTTCCATGTGAGCGACCGGGGTTCGATTCCCCTGCTCCCTGAGGCCTCAGTCCGTGCATATTTTGGGCTCCGATGCTGCCGTCACAGCCATTTTCAGTAAGTTATCCCTCTCTTCTAAACAGATATATGAACTACGCGTACGAACCAGGTGGTGTGGTCCCATATGATGAAGAAGGCTAGCTAATTAGTTTCCTGAACCAATCTGTTTAAATGCGTGAATTTAACACATCAACATATCAACAACATTTATAGAAAAAATTGAGAGTGCCCCGAGATAGGTCAGGTGGGTCGGTTCTGATATATCTCAGGGCACCCAGGTAGTAGTAATTGATTTTGTGCAATAGCAGCCCTACTACCCAATATACATCCAGAACCTACTGGTTTATATACTGTGCCTGTGTTTCGTGTCAGAAAAAAGGTGTCTAATGAACGTTTATGCAACGTTCATAAGCGCAGTTCATATATGTCACTAGTGGCGGCGCTCCTGCAGTCTATTCTAGGCTGGTTTCCGCCCCTGTCCGCTACCACTAATACTAGCGGCAGGTATGGAGAGGCGATCTAGGTCAGCAGAGCGGTCTTGGTGAGCGGTGTCAGCTGTTACATAATGTCGCGACTATCAGAGCAGTCTGAGTGAGCGGTGTCAGCTGTTACATAATGGCTCAGGAGGTGCACCTGACACTGCTGACTGAGAAACCACCCTCAAAGTTTCACAGCCTCTCATTCCCATACTGTGAAATAGCTTCAGAAACCACCTGCTAAGTCGCACAGCCACTCACCCCTCTCAGTTTAGGTATTAATAAAAAAAATTATTTGGAGTGATAGATATTTATTCAGGGTTCTTCCTAGAAAAAGATTTCGAGTATCAAAAGCCCCAGTTTTTTTGTTCTTAGAGGGCCATTTACTATAAAATTATGGGCTTTTTGACTATATTTTATATGTTCTTTTCTAATTTCAATGCGGGAATGGCCCCCTCCTAATGAACCTAATGCGGGAATGAAATTCCTTTTGCGGGAATCCCGCATCCCGCACGTCTAGGGAGAACCCTGTTTATTGATTGTTTATTAAGAGTGGTATCACAAAAGGCCAAGGTCATACAGTAGCTCAATACCAGTGGTATATGTAGAGTAGCGGAATTACCACGGGGAACCAGTGTACAGTCTATTCTCCCTGAGGCCTTCCCCTACTGCGCGATGCGCCCGAGAGCCGAGACAGAATGATCGTTGTTACGGCAACGGGCAGGGCCAAGGTGAAGGATGTGCAGCGAGTGGAGATCATCGGAGTTACTTTCCAACGGCTTTTCGGGAAGATTCCAGTTAAGGGGCCCCCTCCTCCCGGCTCTCCTCCACTCACTAGGAATAGGGACGAGTTAGCCTTTTAGGTATGAATCCCAGAGATTGTTTAGAAGAGAGGGATAACAGCAAGCTGGGTTTGTCAGAGGGAAATAGGCGGCGTCGACGGGAAGTTTTATGTGGTTTCGCTGGAGAAACGGCCGTCACTGGACGCCGAAATTCCAACGTTTTGGTGTAACTTATAGATCACAAGATACCTGAATTTTCAATTACAATTATTGTATATGTATTAAAGATAGATTGGATCAAGTTTCGTTAATTTCTGAGCTGTATTTGTGTCGGGGAGACCCCCGACGTTGATGTCACGGCAAAGAGAACTGAGAAGGCTGGCCCACGCTGCTTGTTTGCCGCCTATAGGCTATACCACTGTTGTAGGCCTAACACAGATTGGGCAGGCTTCTGCCGCCCCTTCCACTGTTTTAGGCTTAGCACAAGCTAGGCAGGCTTTTGCTGCCTATCTGTGCTGGTTACTACACTGTCTGTGAATTGTTCAGCTTCTGGACGTGTTTACATATTGTCTGTAATTTATTATATTGGTTTTTAGGCCTGTTAGGTTTTAGGCTGGCTTTTGCCGCCTAGGGCCTATCCTAAGTCTGCTGTCTTTGATAGAATCTATAGATAATTCTGTGTCTGAATTCCCGATTTTGATTGCTACTTTAGGGTCTACACACTCCAATTCTTGTCAAGTTTCAGAAAGTTATTTTAGGCTTAGCTGAGCATTTATAGTCGTACATTAGAGATGCCAAGGAATTAGTGAGATTTTATATGGTGAGGTGGTGGTGATCAAACGTAGTGGACATGATGGGGCCTATTTCCCTCTGACAAACCCAGCTTGCTCTTTTGGCAGTTCACTTGATTGTGATATTCGGATTAACCTCTACGGTGGCAGTCGGTTTAGCCTATCAAAATGAAAATCATGTATATATCTATATTCTCAGTAGGGCTTCTATTGCACAAAATCAATTACTGCTACCTGAGTGCCCTGATATGAATCAGAACTGACCCACCTGACCTGTCTCAGGGCACTCTTAATTTTTGCTATAAATGTTGTTGATCCGTTCGGGTGGATTTAATGGCCCTAGATCCCTTAATTCGACACAGCGACATTGCTATTTCTCGAAAAGGACATTCGACAAAACCGTTAACCCCCATACGCATTAGGCGACTTCACTGGCAACTGTGTAAAATCTGAAAACTTACATCCCTGACTGCGAGTCTAGACCCCTCACTTGTGAAAAACAATTTCTGACTATAATATCCTCAATGTGCGAATTTTGTCACAGAATGTGCGAATTTTATTTCAAAATTCATATATTACAGTGAAAATGGTTTACAAAAATGTGCGAATTTGTGACAAGATTGTGCGAATTTTGCTAGTGATATTGCGAAAATAAATTGTCGTCTGCACACCCCTGGCCAATGGTAACTACGTTTTAAAAATCAAAATGTTCAATACTTACTATCCCATTTTGGTACCTCCGTGTACGACAAGGAACTTTTCCCTCCTACTGAATTTGAAGTTATTGATGTTGACGTAATCACCGACTTTAAATGGTTTACTGCTATCCGCCTTGATCATAGCTAGGCATACCGCACTCTTGTCCACCAACACCAGGCGACGTCTGTGGAATAGCACTCTCGCATCCTTATCAACAAAATTATCCTGGATGGCAACAATTTGTACATGTATTTGCTCACTGAACTGTTCCTGGTAAGTCTGCTTCAAGACCGACTGAAGTGTGATTTTTTCAGACGCCGCACTCCGTGTTGGAGTTCCCGTGGTTGTGCCTCCAGAAGTCTTCTTCCTTTTGGGCGGTGACTGGAAATCGTCACTCGTACCGCTCGTCGACGGATGTGGTTCTTCTACATGCGACTCAATGCGTACAGATGCACCCTTTGTCGGCGTGTTTTTAAGGACTGGTAGTCCATTGCGTTCTCCATATTTGTTGCTCAAGTTTTCGGGGCATCGTTGCGGTACGTGTTCTTCGGAAAAGGCAGTAAAACCTAAAGGTGCAGGGCGGAAATACGTCATAGCACGCGCACTCTCACTCTCCCAGCATATAATTACTATATCTACTCCTAAACCATATCATGTATTCGGTCACCGCCCTTGTGGCGTAAAATAAGCTGAAAAGTATTACCTTGTGCAGTCTGGAAAGAACCCATAAATATATCCCAACAAACAAACAAACAAACTCTAGAACCATAGCTATGTCCGTTCTCTTTTTTTAAAAAAAGCATATCTTACGAAAATTGAGGGATGTAAATGTTTTTTGAGGCATTTTAAAAAACTTATGTCTCTTACATACGCTATATATATAGGTATATCTAAATAAATATCTACAAGATTTCTAGGTTAAGCCTTCAACTCCGGTTTCAGAAGCAGCAGTTTCAAAATAAATCTTTCGGAGACGTCGCGTTCCGTGTAGGTATAGTTTTGGTATCAATATAACATCTAATACTATCTTATCTAGTGAATTTTGATATCAGCAATTAAGCGATTAAGCCTGTTACTAGAGGTCGCGCCTTGATATCGGCAATTAATCCCTTAGCGCCTGTTACGTTGCGCCGAGAAAGTTTTGTTTACTGCCAAATTTCAATGTTACAATCATTAATCATGTAGAGTAGTGGCGGGTATTATCGGCAGGGGTGTATTATCGGCACCCCTGACACACAATAAGGTATTACCAGTAAATAAATGTTTCTGCGACTTAAAGATTAACAAAAATTGAAAATAGATTTTTATTCCATAATATGGTTTTACACAGAAACGATACTGGCTGCCTTAACAATAACATTGCATAGCATGTAAAAGAAACATTTAGGTTCATCACCTATTACCAAATATTGCCATTTTATCTTAATCAATAAGGTAGGGAGGTTTACTTGATTTCATTTGTAGACCCCCAAAACAAGAACTATCTTTTAAGGTTGAATTTCTATTAATCAAAATTATCTAAAGACTGATAAATTGTTACTTTTGACTTTTTTTAGCTCAAGGAACAAGTTATTCTGTATGGGTGCCGATAATACACTCCATTCTATGTTATGTCTTGTATTATCGGCAGGGGCACATCGTCAGTTGAATTATTAGACTGGAAATTATAAAATAATGGTTGAAAAAAAAAGTGTGCCTAATTGCTACGTGGTGATTTTAAAGTTTTAGTTCTCTTACTACAATTTATTTTGTATGAGAACAGACCAACACTAAATATGCATAAAGAATAGCCAATAAGCCCCTTAATAATTGTTTAGTTCATCACGTTTTTGGGCAATTGAATTTATTCATTTTTACATCAAGTGATAAACTTGAAATCGTTAGAGGAGCAAAGTAAACATGTTGAACACATTTTTCTAACCCAAAATATCAATCTACATCAGCCTCAAAGTAATGATGATATACATTATAGGGTGCCGATGATACAAGACAGGTGCCGATAATACACTCCAAAAGATGAAAAAATAATTGAACCAATATTTTCATTATTAATTTCTAAAAATCAAATTCTATACACTAGGTGAATTCAAATATGTACAGACTCCGTCATAGAATACATTTTTACTAAAATTTAGGGAAAATAATCATATACTGATATAATAAGCCCTAAGGTGCCGATAATACCCGCCACTACTCTAGATTTAACAGGGGAGGGGGGGTGCCAAGGCCCTTCCGACTCCCCCCGCCCCCTTTACTTTAATTTCCGTATTCGTAAAATTTCAGCAATTAGATTTTAACCCTGTGGAACACCACAGGTTAACGGGAGCAGACTCGAATAATGGCCAGACAATTTGACTTGTTGCTTACATTCTCGTAAGTAATGCCGACATCAACTTATTACTGATTCAGAGAAGCCAAGGGAGGACATTTTGTTATATTTAGACTCCAGATATACAGAAAAATCTCTCACCTTTAAGATTTTACGATGTAATTGCTTGATATATGAAATATGGAATAATAAAAAAATCAGAATTTTAGCTCATCTATTTTCTTTTTTACAAAATCTGGAACTTTCCAGATTTGGAAATTCAAAGATGGCAGTCATGTTGCCAAGTGGCAACATCAACGGAAAGGGTGTGCTCTTGAGTGCGCAGACACTGTTTCAACAGTTAGTCCATACGAGGGCCACTAAGCGTCATCAGAGAGCGTTTGGCCACTGCAACCAGGGTAATCCACCACCCGTCTATTGACAAGTAGGCTGGTCAACCGGCCGGGTTTGACAACTACCGGCCGGTATTAGGTCCCAGCCGGAAGTGCTTGAAAATGTGGCGTTTTGGCTCAATCCTGGGGCCAAGTCCCCCGTGGGGATCCGGGGTGGGGGTTCCTTCGGGAGCCTCCTGGGAAGAATAGGTCCCCAGCAGCCCCTTGCTGTTCGTAGAAGGCGACAAATGGGGAGACCAGACTTGGTAGCTCAATTAGTAGAGTGCCCGCTCTGAGTCTGGGAGGTCTTGGGATTTATCCTGGCCGAGTCACACCAAAGACTTTAACAATGGCAGTGGTCACTGCTTGCCTGGCACTCGGTATAAAGTTAGAACCACTAAACATGACTGGTCGGCCCGGTGTCAGTATAATGTGACTGGGTGGGGTATTGTGTGGGCCTATGACATGATATCTCAGTGTGGCAGCACTATAAAGAGGGCATTGGGTCCCACTGCTACAAATAGGCACCTCATTTCATTAATTTGGTCACCGCCCCTGTGGCGTAAAACTAGCTGAAAAGCTTTACCTTGTGCAGTCTGGTAAAAGAACCCTAAAGGGTTGGCCGGACGTTAAACTAATCCCACAATCAATCAATCAACTGGGGCCAAGTTTTCTTTTGTCAATAAATGACTTAGTGTTCGATCAACAAATCAGAAATAAGTTATTTTAGGGAACCAGTGTCTTTTTGGGAAGAATAGGTCCCCGGCAGCCCCTTGCTGTTCGTAGGAGGCGACAAATGGGGAGACCAGACTTGGTAGCTCAATTAGTAGAGTGCCCGCTCTCAGTCTGGGAGGTCTTGGGATTTATCCCTGGCCGAGTCACACCAGAGACTTTAACAATGGTAGTTGTCACTGCTTGCCTGGCACTCGGTATAAAGTAAGAACCACGAAACATGACTGGTCAGCCCGGTGTCAGTATAATGTGACTGGGTGGGGTATTGTGTGGGCCTATGACATGATATCTCAGTGTGGCAGCACTATAAAGAGAGCATTGGGTCCCACTGCTACAAATAGGCACCTCATTTCATAAATTTGGTCACCGCCCCTGTGGCGTAAAACGAGCTGAAAGGCTTTATCTTGTGCAGTCTGGTAAAAGAACCCTGAAGGGTTGGCCGGACGTTAAACTAATCCCACAAACAAACAAACAAACAAGCGCATCTCTTCCATTTAAAAGCTGATGCATGCCCTAAGTTTGGGACTATTTTGTCTTGCGCCATCACATCCCTCTGGTTACAGGGCTGATGTTTCTGAACTTTGAGTTGTAATTACACTAAATCTAGATGACATAAAATTCTACTTTTTGGTTTATTTCTTAGTTATATCATATTGTATGACCTCGTAAAGGGAATAGGCTGTATGATTCTTCTGAGTATGTGAACTCCAAATGTAAACAAACCCTAAAATAGTCTTAGACTGAAAAATTAATGGCGGACCGGCGTTACGTTGGTTACGCGACCTTGACCCCCACACCCAATACTTGGCCTGTGTTCTCCGACCTGGCCAAGCGGCGCTAGGCTAATTGACAAGCAACTCAGTCCGTAATGCTCCCTGGAGAACAACCAAACCAACACAGGACCAGGGGCCCCACCCACTACCCCGTCAACAAAGTTGGCGGAATGAATGGCCTGACCTACCACACCAAAGCAATCACTTGACGACCAATTTGATTAGCCAAGGGAACAATACAAAATACAGATACTGTTAGGAACCAGATATACTATCTCATCAAGATGATGGTGCTACAACCCTCACTCTTTGGTGCTATAACCCCAAGATGATGGTGCTACAAACCTCATTCTGTGGTGCCATAACCAGAAGCCACAAAAGGACACGTAATCTCAACTCTTATCTAGTCAAACGTCACCACATCCTATAAGCCTATCACTCAACATATTACATTGTATGTAAAACAGGCAACACTACGCATTATGGCTACAGGACGAACATGAACCTAGATAGGAACTGGTGCCAACTATCAACTTATCAAAGCCTTAATCTCATGGCGTTCATCTATCTTAATTTAATGTTCTTATGTCATTAACATCTCTACCTAGCCTCATTATGGTTGTGAAGAGGCTAAACGTGTTGAATTACTAACACAACATATATTGTAAACCTAGTAGGTGTGAACCGGGTGCTAGTCTCACACCTAACTAACCTCGTAATATATAGCATAAAGGACTACTTAGCAGTCTATTCTAACGAACTTAAAAAGGGTATGTATGTATAACATATGTCATAATATAAGCATTATTCCTGATGGCCTTCAAAAATACAGGCATACTCAAAATTGGGAGCCACAATATACAAGGTGGCATAGAAAGAAAATTAGACACTAGTGATGTTAAATGTTTAGTAGAACAGTTCGACATTTTTTGCTTTCAGGAAACATGGCTGATGGAAAGCAACACTCTGTCACTGAAAGGCTATGAGATTCTGAGAAGCGATAGAGGGAAACATAAAAAAAAGAGCACAGGGTCAGGTGGTGTCTCCACCATTTTTAGGTCACATCTCAAAAGTGGTATCCAAAAGCTAAGTAGCGGCGTTAAAGATTTCCTATGGGTTAAACTCGACTCTAAGTTCTTTGGCACCAAAAGGGATACCTACCTGTGTAATTGTTATATACCACCAGAATCCTCTAAAGTACACAAACAACTAGACCAAGACTACTTTGAGAGCCTACAAAATGACATCTCTCAGTATGGCTTGCTTGGTAATGTCATAGTAATAGGGGATATGAATGCAAGAACAGGTGAGCGAAATGAAGTGTATACGGGTCCAACTCATGACTCTGACCTGGATTTCGATACAATGTATATTGACAATGAAACTGATGTTGATTGTTTGAAAACAAATCTACCTGTAAGATCAAATGAAGACAAAACAATTAGCACCTTTGGAAGGAAACTACTTTCACTTCTGGAACAGAATCAGCTCACAATCATAAATGGTAGGAAAATTGGGGATCTCGCTGGTCACAACACATGCATAACTTACAATGGTGCCTCAACTGTGGATTACTGTATTACATCTCTCAACATATTCAATGAGATTCTAAGATTTAATGTAATGAGCCCCCAGTGGTTTTCTGACCACAACCCAATATCTGTAACAATGCGAGCAAACGTTAAACATGAGACAATCAAACCACAAGATACAGACTTGAAACCAAAAAAGAAATTTGTATGGACTGAGGCCTCCAAACAATGCTATGTGCAGAACATGAATAGCAGCGATGTAAAGGACAAGCTCACTAAATTTACAAACACTCTACATCATGATTCAAACACAGCTCTGGAGGAACTAACTACCATCATAGAAGAAGTAGCCTACAGATCAGTGCCCCTTAAAAACATATCTGTAGGGAAAGACTTGGGTAACAAAACAACAGACCTTAGCAAGGAGGATAAACTAACTCTTAAATCCTCCAAGCAAAAGTACAATAGTGATAGGAAAGCCTACCTTAAAGATAAATCTAGTAATGTAAGAAGAATAGAGCTTATAAGATCACGCAGGCTATACCGCAAAGTGAAATATTACATGCTAAACCTCAGCAAGTCCAATAGAATACGCAAACTAGCAGAACTTGAGTCCAAAGACCCTAGGAAATTCTGGGCAGCTGTAAAGAAAATCACTAAGAAAAGCCTAACTGAAAGTCCCAACATCAGCCCAGCGGGCTGGGTAGACTACTTTAAAGACCTACTAAATGTTAAATGCACAAACACTTCAGACAGAGGACAACTTAACTATGTAGAAAACTGTCTGTCGACTATAGAAACATTTGCAGAAAAGGGAACCCTAGACTACGAAATCGAATTAGCAGAACTAAGCAAATCATTAAAAAAAGCGCAAAATGGTAAATCTACAGGACCGGATCTAATCAATAATGAAATGTTGAAATATGGGGGTGAACTACTACACCGGGGCATAGTCCATCTGTTTAATGTGATTCTGAGTTCGGGAGACTATCCAAGGTCATGGAAATCAAGCCTTATAACACCAATACACAAAGGGTTAGACATACATAAACCTGAAAACTACAGGGGCATCGCTGTTGCCGACTGCATCAGCAAACTGTTCTGTAAGATCTTGAATGACCGGCTGAAATGTTACCTAACTGATAAAGACTTTTGGAAATGTAATCAAAACGGTTTTATGGAGAAGAGAAGAACAGATGACAATATCATGATCATTAATACCATCTTCCAAAAGTATGTAAAAGATGGAAAAAAGAGACTGTATGTTGCCTTCGTTGACTTTCGTAAGTTTTTTGACTCCATAAACAGACAACTGTTATTGTACAAGCTACTTCAATGTGGTATCACAGGGAAGTTTTACAGCGTACTAAAATCAATGTACACTAACTGCCTCTACAGCGTTAAGACCGATTGTGGGATAACAAAAGAGTTTGAGTCTACAACAGGAGTAAAACAAGGGTGTTCATTAAGTCCAACCCTGTCCAACATCTTTCAAAATGATTTGCACGACATCTTTGATGAAGAATGTGACCCTGTAGAACTTGATCAAACATACTTCAGCTCCCTTTCCTGGGCAGACGACCTAGTACTTGTATCCCAAAGTACTGAGGGTCTACAGGCATGTCTAAACAAACTCGAAAACTACTGTGAGAAGTGGCACCTGAATGTGAATGTTAAAAAAACTAAAGCCATGGTTATGTCACTGGGGAATCCAAAAATGCCAACCCTCAACTTTGGTGGTGAAACACTAGAATGTGTTAAGTCATACAAATACCTCGGGCTTGTACTATCCAGTAATGGGAACACCTCAAAAATGGTTAATGATAGAGTAACAAAGGCAAAAAGAGCAGCGTTTGCAATACGTCAAGCAATTGCCACTACCCAGAATGTATCAACCAAATTAGCACTTTCATTATTTGACAAACAAATAGAACCTATACTACTCTATGGTAGCCCAATATGGGGCATGCCCACAAGCAACTGTTCTCTAAAATTTGTAGGGGACATGTTTGACTCCAGCAACATAAAATATACTGCATACAAATACCTACAATCAATTGATGTAACTGATGTAGAAATTGTAACATACAGACGCCTAAGGGCTCATCATAATGTAACAGTCACGGTAAAAAACATCTCCGATAAAATCAAGATTGTCAGCAACTATTTGAAATCCCCAGCAACCTTCACCCTTGAAGAATTACATAATGATACACCAAGTACTGTTGACAGGATGCACTCCAACTTCTGCAAGTTCACCTTAGGTGTCTCTAAATATGCAAGTACTAAACTATCTCTAAGCGAACTAGGGAGATACCCTCTCCAAATCAGGTCAACTATATTAGGCATATTATGCTGGTTACGATTAGAACAAGGCACCGAGAGCATCCTTTTGAACAAAGCATTTAGCACTATGAAACAAGGAAATCACCCTTGGCTGCAAAACATACAATCTCTTCTGTGGCAAATAGGGCTAGGGAACATCTGGCTTCAGCCAAAAATATGGGACAAAAAATCATTGAAACATCTTCTAGCAGCAAGACTCAAGGATATATATATCCAGACTTTTGATGCATATTGTCACAACCCTGAAAACCATGACAAATGTAGAGTAATTAACAGCTTGTACCAACAGAATCCATACGAAACAAAACAGTACTTGACCAGAATACAATCCGCCAACATCAGAAATGTGTTTACTAGGCTGAGAATTGATGCTAACTGTACCTCTGACAGTCTGAACCGGAGTTTCAGAAAGAACAATGTAGAAGACCCTCTATGTAAAGAATGTAACAGCACACAGTCTGTATCACATGTACTATTTCACTGTAAAAACAGAGACCTGATTAGTAATAGAAATCTGTTTGAGAGCAAAATCAGTAAATATGTACTTTCTTATAATACACTCTCAGAACAGGAAAAAATGATAGTTGTCTTGGACCTCCAACCTGTATGTAAAAAAGAGGAGGAAGACAACGCAATTGAATCCATTTGTACGTTTGTTAAAAATGCATATCGAATTGTACAATGCCTACCTCAGTGACAAGAATGTATTGCTTACATTAGTCAAATAAAATTACTTACTTACTTACTACTTAGTTCCACCTGTCTCCAATAGATGTCAGTTGTCCCCACTAGGTGTCAGGTCAGACAGTCCTCATATTAAGTTCACTTTCAATTTGTCACAAGAAACTGAACCAGGGGCGCATAGAGTAGAGGAACCAATTTTCACGCATCACTAATTTTCGGGCATTATAATGAACGCATTTTTTCAAAACTTATCCAAAACCTGTTATTGAGGTTGATGAGGATGTCAAGGTTAAATAAATATGGGTTTTTTTATGGTTAAGATTTTCAAAAAATTAAATATTCTGGCAGCAAAACACGTCGTGATGTTTATTTTGATTGGAGAAATGGTGAGAACCTCAAAATATATTTTCTCAAATAAGAAATAATATGATTTCCTCAATTAAAAAAGACTAACTAAAAATCAAAATGTTATGGATCTTAGTTTTAGGTATTGTGCCGTCATATTAATATTAGAAATAGAGAAATTAGAAAATAGACCCCAGCATGAAAACTTATGACACAAAATGAGGCAGTTACCAGTTTTCACACATTTTCCGCAGATTTTTCCAATTTTCCAAAATAATATTATTTTTTCCCAAAAAAATATATATGACTTATCAAACTGTTACACAAAAAACACCCTGAAATATATTAATCCAAGAAACGATGCATATAAACATTTTTTGTCTCTTTGTCAAAGGAACATATGAAATATATGAACTAATTAAAAATGCATATTTTTTATGAAATCACATTTGATATTTTCCAAAACAGCACATATCATACTTGTATTACATATTACTTATCAACCCACAAGCCAATCATGTGTATGTAACAAGGCGGATATCAACAGAAAATTGTATTTTGGTGTCCCATATATATATATTTTTAAAGGTTTTATTGCAATAGCCATCAGGGTTGCCCCTGGTTTTCAGATTATTACATTGATTAGTATGTATTATAACTTCTTTTTTTTTCCTATTTTTTTTTTAATTTCATTTATTTTTTTTATATTTTTAAAAATACGTTCAGGGCTTTTATTTCCCTTAATTTAAATACCAAACGATGATTTTTTTTCCATATATAATATTAAGATATTCAATGTCACGTCCTTAGTGTGCGAAAACTGGCACCTCTTCTCTATCCACAGAGCATCAGAAAAAGATTATCTATTAAAATGTTATGCAAAATAGTCTTAGACTGAATTATAGTTCAAAATAGGGACATTAGAAAAGCTATGCCGTCTTGCAAATCTAAACAAAGAACTAGTCTAAAAGATAATAGATCTAAATATCAGGCATCATACCGTTCCTTTATTTTAAAGGAATTTCCTTTAAATTCCTTTATTTTTGTGAAAATAGGCAAAATTTCTTTATTTTCGTGAAAAATTCCCTTTAATTCCTTTTTTTTCTAAAGTAAGAAAATATCACCATCTCATAGAATGCATAGAATTCCATATTATTAGCAATATAATTGCAAAATTTTCTAGCCATCGATCATTCCAAGTCGACTTGTCGATCTGCATGAGTCGACTCGTTGATCGACGTGGGTCAACGCAGTGCTGCACAGAACTAATCAACAGTAAGGCAGTCCAGTTACAGTATTATTTGCCTTATTTCATGTTTAAACTCTCTGAAAGTTGTCTAAATATTCCTTTATATCCCTTTATTTTTCCTAGAAATTCGCCCTTGTGGCGTAAAATAAGCTGAAAAGTATTACCTTGTGCAGTCTGGAAAGAACCCATAAGGGTTGGCCGGACGTTAAACTACCCCAACAAACAAACCTTGTAAATTCCTTTAATTTTTACGAAAAAACTTCCTTCAAATTCCTTTATTTTTTGGGGAGGGCGGTATGATGCCTGAAATATGCATATTTTGTGCATTTTTATTAAATACAAAAGCATTAATTTGTCTTAGTAAAAGGCCAAAAATAATTGTTGCATCGACTCTTTGGTTGATATCATTTCAGGGATAGGTCTTAGAAATATACAAAAGCTTGATTTGAAAATTGCATTGACACTTATTTGAATTTTTTTATAAGTTTCCCTATGGAAAAATGATGGAAAATTCAGAAAAATAAGTACGTGAAAAATGCGCGAAAAACTGGCAACTGCCTTTTTTTGTCTTTCAATTTCACACAGGGGTCTATTTTCTGTAATAGAGTAGAGGAGCCGGTTTTGACACATTAAGGGCAGGAATTTGAATACTTACACAATTTCTAGGGGGAAAATAAATTAATTTTATATTTTGCTATCATGATGTCATGGAACAACGCCCATGCACATTATCATTGAAGAAAAATAACAATTTTGATATTTCTTATAATTACAATGTATAAGTTTTAGGGGTTAATTCTTCAGTTTTGACGCACCTACTCATCAGTTTTGACGCACCAGTACCTTTTTTCTACCTATTTAACAGATTATCATAAAAAAAATTAAATTAAATTAACAAAATATAGATTAAATGTGTCGATCATTCCAAGCATACCCCTTAACTCAAATATATGTTGCTGGGCTTATTGTGAATCATTATTGAAAGAACCTTGTATGGCCGAACCATGAATACTGTGGCGCCCCAGGGGCTTAGGCCTACTGAGTGGACTGGCACCCTAACTTTCTTCTTATATATGGGGGCCCGGTTGGACGGTCTGTGCAGGACCAATCAGAGGCCAGCATTTTCGGCAAATAGGGAGCCAGATCTTCAGTCAAACCGACCAATCAGAGGCCAGCATTGTTCAGCCACAGAAGAGCAGGTTTTTGGTCCTTGGGAAGTTGACTGTGGGTGCTTTCTCCCAGGTCCGGGCTCATGCTATAAAAGGAGGACACTCAGAGGAAGAGATTCAGTCTGTTTAGGCTCATGGTTTGGTTTAGACCTGAGGAGTGTTGTTTGATGATGGAATAGCCTGATTAGGCTGGCTGTAGGGTTCAGACCTTAGGAGGTAACCCTGACTTTGATGATGGCTTAGGCTTGAGAAGGCCTTGATGATGGGAGATGACTGATGGGTTTAGGCCTAGCCTATATTTAGGCTGCTGTTTGCTTTACTTGTGGTGGAGTTTGAGGCTTTGAGTTGACATTGATGATTTGTCCCACAAGTGTTTTGTGTTCTCCCATGTTGTTTCTAGACCTTGTATGTATTTGGCCTGAATGTTTAGTAGGTATTATACAGGTAATGTATAGGAATTTAGATCTTTAAGGAATTTGGAACTGAACTATTGTTATTACAAGAGGGTTGTTTAATAAACTTTATTTAACTTAAGAGAATTGTTGTTGGGTTTTATGTCACACTGCGCCAATCCTAGTGATCGAATTTGGTCTTGACTCTGCCCCGGGGTAGGTGGGCCGGGGCGCGCTACAATACCATGTGAAAACCCATAAATATATATATATATGGATATTTAGGGCTACCAGCCCTTTGTGTTTTAGGTTGATATTTTCCTTCCAATCACAAAATACGAAATGGATATGAAAACCTAGGGTCCAAATTAATTGCTGCAGAACTTTGTCCTGAAGAGTTTAGTATACATTTACATTGTCTTGTTTATTTATATATATATAATGGAAAATTGAGGAAATTTCGGAAATTGAAAATGGCAGAAATGCATGAAAACTAAATCATATCATAGTTTCTGTATTTAGTTTTCACGCAAGGGTCTAATTTTGAAAATATGAAACAAAATTTAATTTTGTATATCCTAAATGCTAACGTATGACTTTAAACTAGTAGATCTACACACGCATTTTAACACATTAGCCTGCAATATAACTTAGAGAAATTTATTTTCATACTCTTATCAAAGAAATCCGTAATTTATAAGCTTACCATAGACTTTATTGAAATGTATCCATAGTCTATATAATGCAGTTTTTGCCATAAAATAGATAATTGTCAAAAATTAATTATGCAATAGAAAATATGACCACCTATACGTTTTAAACGCAGAAAATCTTTAATTACTATTCTATTGACCCTAAAGGGAGTGATATTGCTTCAGGTGCGTCAAAACTAGAGCTGCATCAAAACTCCATGGCTCCTCTACTCGCAGATCTTCTTGAAAAATTACGCTCCTGCATGCTTTATAAATGGCCATATAGACTATCACTTAACCCTTTGCTGTTCCCTAATGCAAATTTCGGTCATATGTGTCTGAAAATTTTAAATTGGCATAATTCTGTTGATATTCAATGAATTTCAGTAATTTTTTCAGTCCCAGTTCATCCTTGCATCCTGCCTAACATCATCAGACAGTAACATTTTCAAAAAAAATAATGAATTATATGATTTTGAGGCCTTTTAAAGCATAGTTTCAGCAATTTTGTAAAAAACTTAAAGAAAATACTTTAAATTATCCATAAATTCTATGTATTAGTACATTTGAAATATTGGTCAATCATTGAAATAATGAAACTATATTGGTAATAGTGATATATTCTGATTTAAGAAGCTTTTCCATTAATCATAAAACATTTTCCTCTGATAAAATTTTGATTTGATATGATTTTTTACTATGTTGACTGTGACACTCAATTTCCCCCAAAAGGTCAAAATTACCCAAATATTTACACCAGTTGCGCATTTAGCAATGTCATACACACATCCTGTCATAAAATGCTCATCTTTTTGAGAAAAAGATTCCTTAACATTTCATATTGTAAGCATAAACTCTTAAACCATAAATACATATAATTATATGACATAAAATATATTTCCAAGGTAAATTGTTATTCCATGGTGTCCTTAACTCTTATCATGCAAAAAATAATTGTCATGATTTTGTAAAATTTCTCAAATTTTCTTACGAAGAATACTAAATTGAACTGATACAAATTAAATGACCTCTTTGACATATATTTTCACAATGTATATCATCTTATTCCAAATTTCACTGCCTACAATTCATCAATAATAAGTTTTTCTCTCAGATTAATATTTCATCCTTTTTTCCTTGATATTCTCAAAAACTGATGAAAATTTGCTGAAAATTTGGAAAATCCTGAGGTCACATGACCTGGGTCACATGACCCAAAAATAGATATTTTTGAAATTAAATCTTTTGATAACGTACCTCAGATAATAAGCTTTCAATTGATATATAGATTGCTTATGTTGCATTGTTTTTTGGTGGTAAACCCCAAAGCCAAAGTGGGAGAATTTGCATCTCACAATGAAAAATGTCAAAACTGCGGAACAGCAAAGGGTTAAAACAATAGTAGATCTACCTGTATTATTTCGGACCTATATCTAGATAATTTCTTTATTTGAGAAATTGGATGTATATTCATTAATTCAGAAAATATGCATTTTATTAGGATCTCGGCATTTTCTTATAAAATAGGTAGAGTAGAGGAGCTAGTTTTCGCGCACTAAGGACCCAAAAACGGAATTTCTTATCATATTTCTGTAAAAAACCCATTTATGATAATTATTTTTCATTACTTGCTGAAAAATAGTAGGGTAATCGTATTTGGCCAAAAAAAAATTAAAAAAATGAAATTTATCTTGGGTATTTCATAGAATCTTTTTCCTACATCAATTCTTCAGTTTTCGCGCACCTGGAGCCTATTTTCGCGCATTTTGGTGTCAGTTTTCGCGCATTTACCTCTATTTTAGGTCTAAAATGAGTGAAACATCTAATAGAAAAAAAAAAAAAATAGATAGAGCATCAGAAAAACATTATCTATCGATATCTACTAAACACAGCAATTTTTGAGTTCTTAATGATTTGTAATAACGCAAGATAGAATGCTTTGTTGTCTGGGAAAATCTAAAGAAAAGATATAAGATAAAATAGAAGAAATACGCATATTTGTGCATTTTCAATAATGACAAAAGCATTAATTCGCCTTAGTAAAAGAGGGGAAATGCATGCATCAATTCTTTGGATGATATAATCATAGGGAAAGGTCTTAGAAATGCACAGAAGATTGTTTCGAAATATTTTTCTTGTTTTTCTATGAATAAGGACTGGAAAATTCGGAAATTTCGGAAAAATATGTGAAAAATGCGCGAAAACTGACAACTGCCTTATTTTTTGTAATTAGTTTTCACGCAGGGGTCTATTTTCTAAATAAAGGGGTGAAAATTTAGGTTTCTGATGTTCAAATGATCATATATCACTTCAAACTAATATCTATGCTATTTTTGGTATGTGAATAATATTTTTTCTTGAAAAAATAATCTTATAATAATTATTTCAGAAAATATTAGTTTTATAAGAACCCCGCCATATTCCACAATATTATTGACATAAACACATATTTTTGGCCCTAGAATACATAAATATTCACAGAATATCATAAAAATTTTAGAATAATTCCATAATTACGTCTTCATAGGTCTGAGAGTGAAAAAAATAATATCTGATACAAATAGGGAAAATGCGTCCACAAAAATGCGTTAAATGCGCGAAAACTAGAGCTGCGCGAAAACTGGCTCCTCTACTCTACCGGATACATCGATATAATTTTGGTATGAAAATCTGTTTATGATATTATAATGATCGTATATCACTTTAAAATAATATCTTTGATATTTTTATTATGAAAATGATATTTTTTCTTGAAAAAAGTTATCTTATGGTCATTATTTCAGAAAATATTAACTTTTTAAGGGTCCCGCCATTTTCCTAAATAGGTCTAATAAGGGGATTCAAACATAGATCTATTTGTGGCTTTAGAATAGATCTAAATATAGACTACATAGATCTAGGTCTAGAACATCATAAATATTTCATAGATCTATCTATTCCATCATAACGTACTTTTTGGTCTTGAGGTGAAAAAATACATATCTGGTAAAAAAAAAAAGAAAAAAAGAAAAAAAAGGAAAAACAGCATAGATCTAAAATGCGCGAAAATTAAAGATGCGCGAAAACTGGCTCCTCTACTCCAACAGTTTCTATTTATTAAATATTTTACTCATTTTACACTCTAAACATGGTAAAATGCCCCAAAACTGGCTGCAAATTGCCTAAAAATAGACTACAGTGCGCGAAAACTAGCTACTCAACCTCCAAAAGCAATGCATTAGTCTGTTATCAGCAAAATTATATTTCACATAGTTCTACGTTAGACTAGATTTTTTTTTTTTTTTTTCTTCATAAAATTAGACTAGGCTATTGCACAAAAAAAAATTAAAAAATGTTCTTGATCTTTGTTGCCACGTGTAGATTTGCAGGATGGGGATGAGGTCCTGGTATTTTCCCCGTAACGTTATTTTTTTCATTACGATCTAGATATTACACGTACGCCTTTACTTTGGTTCCACCCCCATCACATGATGTCATTCATGAATTATGAATCAGGCGGGATTCAGTGCGCATGCGGTAACCAGCTCCATCCGGGTACCTTGTAGTCCAAGATGGCGCCCATCGGCGAAAAAGTAGACAGAAACAATATTATGGATGATACTAACGACGAGGATGAAGACCAGAACCTTTGGTAAGGAAAAGTGATACATAACAATCGGTATTTAGGCTATTATCAAAGTTTCCCATATGACGTTTCCGTGAAAGTGAGCCTAGAAAGCTCCATAGGGTGTCGGACAAGTTTGTACAGGAAGCCTGTGTCACTCGGAGTCGGTGACACCGCCGTCCATCTGTCAAGAGTGTCAGTTCGCTGAAGATTCTACTTCATAATAGATAAATCCACAATACATCAGATAGCTAACAAATTCTTTCTTGTCATCAGATCAATGTTATTTTTTTCATTTTCAGTAACGGTGCCATTTACTTTTCATGTTACCTGACGTAAGACAGCAAAACAAGTGTAGCCAAGTTAACGTTAGATAGATCTACTTAGAATAGAACTCTAGACGTGATAAACTACAGTTAACGTTACACTTTAAGTTTAACTTACAGTACGATCTAGATTAATATTTGATCTTACATGTACACACGTAATTGATAGCGAGTCCTAGAATAGTTAGAGTTTATCTTGGAATTGCTAATTGTTAAAATAATCAGTAAGCAAAATAAATCCCAAATAATGAAATATTATTCACGAATTTATTGGGATAACAAGTTCTAAGCAGTGTTCCAAAGAGCTGACACTCGGTGACAGATCCGATTTGTTTTCTAGTTGTGTCTAGATCTAGACTACTATAAACATAATCTAGTTAATGTAACTGTTTTGATACTTGCATTGAATCAATGAATGCTTCATTGAAAGTTGTAGATATATGACATGTATGTAGATATAATGCTAACTTCTTTTTTTTTTGCTCTGCGGAAAAATGGAACACAGATATTTTTATTGTGGCCTAAGTTAGCCCTAGTCTTAGTAGTGTTTTATGTCGTAGTTTCGAGCTCACACAAGTTTAAAATGACTTTTAGTGTCAGCAGGATACCCAAACTATGAGTCTTTGGTGTCCTGCAAGACTAAGCCTTGACATTTGGGTATTCGCCCGATTGGCGTATCCCAGAATCCTTTGCGTGGCGGAGAGCAGCCCAAAGATGCTGCTATTATCGCCCTAACATTGATGTTTGAAATACTCTTGTTTATTTTCCTATAGTCACGAAATATTTAGTTGTGTCTCACAATTATTAAGACATCATGTATTCCTGGTTATGTGTGTGAAATTTCTAGGGAAAATGAAAAGAATTTAGCAACTCTAGAGCAGTTTGAAACACATTGAATCAAAGAGAAAATGGCGAACTTGAAGCCAAACTGAGAAAAGCTGTCAAACTTTTACTAAATTGAAAATAATAAAGTGAAATTCAAAAATTAAGTAGGAGTTGTTAGATGAACTATTTTTTTATCGTGAAAAATTTGTAAAATAATTTTTACATCTCATTAAATATAAGAAAAATGATTTTTTTTGGGAATGGACCTGCTCTCCCCCTGCGGGCGATAATATGCGAGGTTCGGAACGTCAATCGGGCGAATGGTTTGCAATGTGTCCACAGGACACCCACAGGCTCCTTTCAGGGTGTCCTGGGGCTTTAGCAGGGTTGATAAGACAATAGGTGTAGGCTGCTGGATATGGTGAGGCTTTAGTTTGAAGCACAGCTTGAACCTTTGTTTACATAACAGAAATCAGAAGATAAATCTTGCCTCCTAGAGTTGAAAGGAGAAATCAGATCCACAGGATAATTTACCTTATTTTTGTTTTTGAATCTTGTTGGTCCTTCCCTTTACCCTTATTCCAGCCATAAATTAACTAATAGACTATAATTGCATTGTATGATAACTCGCCTTTGCAATGTTTTTTATTGTGCAGTTTGGATCCCAGTACTATATTGACAGGTTTATATTTTATTTCTAACCCAGTTAGTTGTGTAAATGTATTAGGCAGGTTTCAGCTCGCTATGTTATGCCAACAAAAAATAGAAATAGTTGTATTCAGGCTTCCCGACTTACCCTTTTCTTTAGCCCCGACCCTAGAGATTTTAAAACAAAATATCAGTGAAATTCATTAAATTGTGGCTAAAATGAGCACCCAAACTATCGTTTCAGTTATCAAGCTAATATTTAAAAGAAATTAAATCCCGACCTATTTTTTTGTAAACATGAAACCTGAACACAGCAATATGTTTTTGGGGGCCTTATATGAGATTCATATCAAGAAAGTTTATTATCTCTTAACTATACTTACATGCTTACTGTAGTGTCATTAACATTGAATGTTTTCTCTCCCACAGGTCAAAATTATTAAATGAAGTACAGTCTGGATCTACCACAAAATTACCGTCAAACAAATCAATATTAGTTCTCGGTAAGTTACACAGTATTTCATTTTCAATTTAGTCGTTCGCCAGGTGATAATCAAATTGTCCATGACTTTGACACAGGGAAAACCCTTTTCCTGTGAAAAGAAAGACAAGGATGTTTGACCAACGATAGGATACCTGACCAGCAAAGAGAATTTAATTTTCCTGATTCTACAAATATATAAAATTTTCATGGTTCTGAAAATCTCAGAATATTAATTGGTCGCCCAAAATTACATTTTTCCTCACTGGCCCCGCAGATACATCGTCCTTCAAAATCCAATGACCAAATAAAGCATTTGCATTTCTGAACCGATTTATTTTCACTGTCCCCGGGCCATCTGCTAATGTCACGCTCACAGCTTGTTGTATAGATACGTGTTATACATCATAAGTGATCTTTTTCAATCCAAACTAAATCCTGAAAAAATTGACTGAAAAAAATTGCTGCAGACCAGGAAAACGAGGAATTCGAATTTACAGTTTCAGAGATGCCATTTTTCCTTCTTTTGTAGGATTTCCTACTTTTTGATAATTTGAGATAGCACAACCGATTTTCCTACTTTGTTTTTTACCTGTCAGGGCTCAACATTAAGGGTTTGAATTTGGCTGCCTGTTGGGCAGGTCTACGTAAAATTTTGCCTGCCCGACCCTCATATTCACCTGCCCAGCTTTAATAGATTATTATAATATCACAGAATTTTTGCCTGCCCTTTGGACAGGTAGATGTCAGAATCTACCTTCCCCACCTCAAGTTTTACCTGCCCCGGGCAGGCGGGTAATGCTTAATGTTGAGCCCTGCCTGTTTTAGAAAATTGTTGTCTTGGTTTCTTTTTTAAAAAAGAGTTTCCTACTTTTCCCACTTTTGCATCAGTTGGGAGTGGCATCTCTGCAGTTTGTGTGGTCAGTCTTAGATTGAAGACCTGGTTCTCTCCGAATCTTTCTCAGTTTACCATAATTCATCATCTAAGTATCACTTTTTAGGGAAAAAAAATATGAAAGACGCTGGAATATTCACGTAGCTTATCGTTTGAAGGTGCTTCAAAAAGTGTCACTAAGGATAATGTCACTCGTAGATATTCACAGTGCACACTGCTGAGTCCGTGCAGAATTTTTAAAATCACGCACCCAGAATCTTTTTTTGTCCACACCACGATACAAAGGTTTTAAAGCTGAAGCCATGTACTATGTCGTAGGAAACATATTCTACGCACAATGGGTCCAGTGACCTCATGTCAAAAGATGTGCATCTGGTAACCGAAATGTACTAGGGTCAGGGTCCCGTTAGGGTGCATGCAACCTTTTTGGACACTGAAATTGTATTCGTGGTGACTTAATCGTCTGATGCACAAGGACATGCAAATATACTTACTGGTTGTTCATTTATCAGGGGTGGACATAAGTCTAAAAATCCACCGGCCAGTCGGGCCCTCAGCTTTCCAAATCTAGGGGCCTGCACCAAAATCTAGGGGCCCTCATATATATATATAGTCAGATTGTCTTTAAAAATACTATGTTTTATTGTAAAATATATAGAAATCTCTAATTGTTATCCATGATTTTCAAGGGGCCAGTCGCAAGGGGCCAGTCGGGCCCCTATGCAAGAAAATCTAGGGGCCCGACCTGCTTTTTAAGGGCCTCGGGCCCCGGGTCCGTGGTTATGTCCACCCCTGTTTATACGTGAGGAGAGAGAATTCGTGCCGATGTTACAAGGATTGAAGGTTTTCACGGTGATACTTGAAAAATGAGGGAGGTGGGATTTTAATCTCTCGATGAATCTGGAAAGTATAGACACAGACCGTTGGTAATATCTTTACCACTAGTGCCACCTTATCGTATCCAACATTGTTAGTCAGGTATGAATAAGCATAAACCTGCCTGGACCTGTACATAGCAATTAAATACTAGAAAACTTTCCAATTTCTGAAAATTGTCTGGGATACAGGCGCACCGTTTATTTCAAATACTGAAGGGATTGACCGAAACAGCTGCCATCCTAGTAGGCCTATTGAGCCGTCCTTCGTTCAATGAGAATCGATCAGTAAGGCTACTGTTGGCCTGGGAAGGAAACCTGATAGCAAGGTTCCGATGAACCGTGCACCGCACCGTGTATCCTCCTACACCCTACATATATTACTGAGATCTTTTTTTCTAAGAAGAAAAAGAGTGCGACGCCTACAAATCGCTTATAAAAGTTTGATCAAGAGAGTAAGACAACATCAAGAATATACATATGAACATTAAGGATACTCCTTCTTTAAACATCAGTTTACCCCTAAATGCGGCTTCATTGCATATATATATATGACAGTGTTCGAAATTAAGGATTTATTTCATGCACACGCCGGGTGCATTGGGGGTTAAAATCATGCACCCGGCATATTTCTGCTGCACACACTCCTATATAATGGCATTTGTACTGTTGAAAAAGCATGCACATGCCGGGTGCATGCCTCCTAAAAAGTATGCACCCTGCAGCCAAATTGTGCACACAGGGTGCAGGGTGCACCCTTAATTTCGAACACTGTATGAGTATCCATCCTATTCAGTTCCTTTTAGAAAATGGTTTGACGGACATGATTGATTGAGTACAATCTGACATGTGCTAGGGTGGCTATAATTATCACTAACTCATAAATGTTCATGAAATCGCATTCGGTATGCCAGAAGTGCACCACGCTTTTCACATCATTGTTGTTTATTCAGCTGTTATCATTTTCATCACACAATTTACAAAACAAACAGATAATACTGATGTTATGTGCGCTGGATTGAAACGTGAGCTATTGACTGGTCATGATTATGGAGTATTCGGTACATTAGCAATACATCACGATGATACGATATTTCTGTGAATGTTGTCCAAATGAATCGTTTTTTTTTCTATTTGGTAATCTAAGAATAATCCTCGTGATACAAATTGACAATCATATAGCACGAAAAAAGAAACGGCTTCGAAATTGATAACTAGCCAGCTGGCTACAAAATATACCTCTAGACCTTTAGAAACCGTCAGACGCAGTTTTGGTGAACATGTTTTTGGCTTGTTGACGTCAAATGTTAAAATCACATGAAAGAGTTGCAATATATTTCTTTATAGATGTATTGTTTATAAATGGACACGGTAATGAATGTTACCCCTTCCTTTTGGTTGGCCTCCAAAGTCTGGTATGCAGATCATCCTGTGGGAAATGGTATAGGAAGCAAGTGTCTAGTGAGTCATCGAGTTCCCCCGGGCTGTTTTATCAAAAAGATAGTGTCCCTCTTGAGTTAACTTGGCGCAGTGCACCGTTCCATCATAATGTAGATTTAATGGGGGGGGGGGGGGGGGGGGCCTCCTGCAATTTTAGATAATACTAGGAAAGTCAATAATCGACTAGGATCCAAGCATTTTAACCTAGTCTATGCAACCCCATGAGTTATATTGATCTAATTCAGATTTCATATAGTGATGACTCCTGTTGTTACATTCTATAACTTATAAGGCTGCAATTATCATTTTTAAAAGCCTACAATAGAACTGCGTGGGGTAGATAATGTCAGGTTCCCGTGAATGTAGACAGTATTTGTACAAAAACAAGTTATTCCTGAAGAGGATGCAAATTCATTGGTGTGACTTGGAAGGTAGTCACTTTGTGGTGGCGGTATGTCACGGCTCGTCTGTTAGACGTACCTGTCTGACCTGGGGAGGTGGGGCTTGAGGACCCGGGGATCCAGTGACCCACAGCTTGTGTGGGTCACTGACCCTGACTGCAGGCAACAGCCAAGAGCTGGTTCACCTTAGCCATTAGGACTTTAATACACAACCAAAATAAAGCCTAAGGATTGATGCATGGCAAGCATGCTTAATGTAATTTGATCTATTGATATTATGAGACTGTAGCGAAGATAATTTGGAGAGCAGCTCATTTGTGGCTATGTAAATATAAGACCACAAATTAACAGTTTTGACTGAAAACGGACACCTGTCTTTGGTCTCTTAGCTATTCTGGGTGATGTAAGGCGTAGATCCTATTGATCTAGTGGCTCAGAGCGGCTTTCCCGTGGCTGTGTTAAGAAAGGCTAATCCCCGAAGTACGATGGGGAAGTGCCCCATTTACCTTGATTCCACAGAACATGAACTCTAATACAATTACAATATTCTCTGGTCAGCCTTCTTTGTTCAAAATAGGTGTATAAACATTTTGTAGCATCAAACTTAAAGCTTGTTGAATACAGTTACACCAATATATATTATTGAAAGAGATGTAATCAGTCACGATATTACACCTAGATAATCGTTCCATGCCATGCCTAAGATACTGCTACATAAATTATAAAAAAAAGAAAGGAAAACAAAGCTCTGAAACTAAGCAATACGTCCGGCTAAACTAGTCATAACAGCCTGGTAAAGTGAGTACTTTGACCCCTCGACTCGTGTATGTATACCTTGAGGCACGCGAGCACTGTGTGACTGAGGCCCTACAGGTCACTTTCAACCGTCAGGGATCCAGGCCTCCATTGATCGCCATTGTGTTATGGCCCCCTTGTGATCCAGACCTGTCCGCGGTCTACTGGCCTATACTGAACTCAAGGCATGGTTTAACCCTTGTCCATCAAGTACTGGAAGCCCTGGTATGTAGCGTTGAGTACAATGCTTACATTCAACATCCCTGATACAAAGGGGTCTTCTACCCTTAACAGACCGACCCAAGAATGTAATATGTACTCAAAACCGGCAAAATGTGTGTTCTGGTCCTGGGGCTCGTTTATTGAAGGCATCACTGTTGCCCAGACCGTTTAAGAAAGTGCCTTGTTCATGGATATGCATCTTGTTATTTGTGATCGCCAAATTGTCAACTTCTGTAGACTAATATACTTTATAATTATTCCTGTCATTGACATTTCTTGAGTCTTTGTGTCATCCAGGTCAAATATTTGCCCTAAAATACCGTAAAGGGATTCTATCAAGGATATTAATAGTAATCCACCTGCCTATTTGAAACACTGTTTCATAGATAACCGTTATTTATAATTATTCTAAAATTTAGAATGATAAATATTACAAAATACAGTCAAATATCTTAGACGTGCGGAATACACTAACGATTCTTAACTTGGGAAAATTACACACAAACTGAGCGATATTAAATATAATAGTCAGTACTCAGTAGCAAATGTTTCAACAATATTCCTTTGCGCGTTTTCAATTGATTTTGGCAACCGTACAGTCATCGACCGATTTGACTTGGTCTGGTTAGTATCCAGTGGAAAGAATGGATAGTTATGTTTGTTATTGAATCTAAGTGCAGCTGGGCGCGTACTAGGACAATGTATGATAGACAGGATCATAGATGTGGCTGTAGGATAATTGCCATTATTCCATGCTAGTGAGAGACCTAGTAGATATTAAACGACCAAATTGCCATTATTTTCTGGTCGTCATTGTCTCGTATTCGCTCCGGGTCAGCATGGCGTATTTATGACGTCACTGACACGGACGGGGTCAGCGTCTGATTGAACTATTCACATCTCCGCTACCCCAGTAGGGTCGTAACACCATCTCCTGCCACACTGCAATTTTCACTGGTTACCACCCGGCCTCTGAGCCGATGGGACATGGCGCCGCAATAATCTGATTGCAAGAGAAATGTTGGAGTGACTAGTTGATACGATGTTACGTCAATGAAAGTCGGTCAACGTCATTATTCTTCCAATAGTCACCTTTTTATGCATCATATGATTAGCTTTTTATTTCAAAGAATTCAAACATGACTGAGAAAAGTTAAATCTTAGTAAGGGGGAGTAATGCAGAGATTGAATGGGAAAGTAAAGTTTGAAATGCACAAAACAAAGAGGCAACATTGAATCATCAGTCTTTTTATGATGCTTCATGGGTGATGCCGTGCATCCCAACACGGTTAAGGATTTGACGATTCTATGTATACAAGTATTGGCCTGGAAAACGAATGTTCGTTTTCAGCCATCTTCGTTTGTAAGACAATTTATGTAATTTTAACGGGAAAATTTCAGCCAACCCGGCTCATTTAATTACAATGTATACTTTTCCAAAGAACCGTCAGCCCTGATTCAAAATCTTCAGCCTACGTCGGACAGACTGACATTATTTTCCAACCCTGAGTATATGTATGTGAAGTCAGGCATGTGTTACATTGCCTTGACACTAGTGATGAATTGAAACAGATTTACGTTAATAACAGACCTTTTTCATCAGCAGTTGCATTTAGTGATACTGACAATGTCAGATACGATAGGAAAAATATTTTTGAAAGCATATGGTGGTGGTGTTCACTATGTCCAGTGCATTAACTATAAACGTGAATTAAAAAAAGACTAAATCACATTACATAGTCCGCCATGTCAGATCTCATTCCACCCAAGGGATCTGGACGGTGCCTGTTCTGTCCACTCTCCCCCCTGGGGTACGATGAAACCGGCACCACGCAGGACTAATGCGTGCACAGCTCACACCAGATGTTTAGTGACTCCATGTGGGGAACATGCCCACTTATTAGAGGGAGGGTTAGACGCTAATAGATGACCCTCAGGAGGGTTTGAACGACTTCTGCCTGTTGAGTGGGCCCTTGACTGCATAGTGGATATTAGATTACAGCCTCTTTCTCAAAGAGCTATGGTGTACCATGTTAATGCATTAAGGGCCTTTTTAAAAAGAAGGTCAGCCTAAAAAAAGTTTTTTTAAGATCTGGAAGGGCACATCACTTCTTGCTCTTGCCTTAAGTGTGAACACCTTAAAGGTCGGAAGGTGTAAATTTCCCATGCTGTTTACGTCTAGTGTTAAGAAGTATTAATCAAAACAAAATAAAAATGAGAAGGGTGTCTTTGTCATGATAAATCAGAATAAACTAACTTTATGACAAAATAAACAATTAAACCTGGGCAGGATCTGGTTATTTTAAACTTTAATAATAAAAAGAAAACTGTCCTGTTGTTATACATACTGAGCTATGATGGATATCCGGATTTAGACTAGGATTATGTTTCAAAGGTCGGTTAGGTTTTTCCTAGCTCTGTTTGATACCCCGAGGGTAAGATATGAGGCACTCATGTACAATAACCAAAACATAATGTAACCCATGTGGTCCGCCTCCATGCTATCCCTTCCCATCCCCACCAGAACGCCACGCCCCCTCAACCCGTCTCCACCCTATGACGATGTTCATATTGAATTATGATGGCGGATTGCACTTGCAGAGGTTCGCATCGACATCCTACTGACGTCCTACTGATATTGTACTAATGGCTTAGTACTTTTAATACATTGTCATAATATATAATCCAACAAGGATCAGGCTTAGCAAGTCTACTTCTAGTCTACTCCTAGGAGAAATATCTTACGCTCCTAGCGCCACCTGTTAACCAGTATAAAAGGCGCTGCAAGGTAGGGAGCGAGCAGTTAGTGAGTTAGTTGGTTAGAAGAAACATGTTTAACCAAGGAGTTATACCTGGAGTAAGTACATCGACTCCATGTAACAGACTGGAGTTTACCAATATCCACTACCTCGGACATAGGATTGTGTTAGAGCTAAATGCTAGAATGGTCTAGAAGGCGTTGGAGCAACTCGTGTTCTAAATGTGGTTGATTGCTGATAGGAGATGGGAGGTGGACTGATGAAGACTTATACATGGTGGCTTTGACTCGGGATGAGATGTTTATTGAATAAAACCCCTTTCATATTAAGAAGCTCCCTCATCGTTCATTTCTTTTGAACTATTGGGAAGTGAATGGACAAACTTTAAACGCGGTCTGAATTACTCAGACATTCTGGAAAGCAACTTACGAAGACTTGGATATACACGGATCTTACGCAGTCTTAAATCAAACATTAACAATAGTTCATTTGGTGGAGAACCCGGGTAAAAATTAGAAATAATTAAAATTAATAAAGAAAATGAGCGGCTTCAAAGCTGACCGCCGTCGAGGAAAATAAAATAAAATAAATGAATGAAAATTAGTCTTGACCGCCGTCGTGGCGCTAAAAGCATCCAGGTCTCCGCTCAACAGTTGAGCTGAAGAGGGGGGACATGGACTACTGATTCCCTGATGAACAAGCTACAATAAACTTGGTTGACACCCAGAGCTGATAAGTTTACCCGATCTATTAGAAAGGAGATAAAAAATTCTAACTCTGTCTTTAGCACTACCTATCCCTGCCCGGCATGCGCATAGTTAGGATAAGCTGGGGGCGGAGTCTTTTCAGGAGTAGTCTTGACTCTCCACAAGAGAAACGGGCATAGACCTGAACAAGAAAACGGGTTTAACCTGGTACTGTACTTCGGTAAAGGCCCGACTTACTAGGTGCTGTCTGGAAGTAAGTGATCTAAGGAGATGCATTTACACATCTCTATAATTTAAAGGGGGTGTAGGCTGCATATTAAAAAAAAAATATATATGCAGTCTGCTCCCAATTATAACAATGGAAACTCGGTGCTGTCCATTCTGGTCCTATGAATGGGAGAGTACCGACAAACCACATGTAACTAATGAGGACCGGGAATCCGATCAGAAGTGAACCTGAATCTGAGACCCGATCCTCTAGTGATAACAAATAAGGAACGAATAATCTCAGCCTCCTTTGTACAGTTACTACTTAATGTCCTTTAATGACATTTATACCTCACGGAATGAAAACGCTACCCCAACCGCTTGCCATGTTGGTTTTTCCCATGTGATGTAGAGTATAGGGTAGACAGTGAAATGTCACTGTTAACATAGGTATAATATCTATTCAGTGAGCCGTTTGGAGTTAGTGGCGCACCCGTTTGCATTCAGAAGGGCGCCACTACCCAATATAAAGTGGAACTCGGTCTTCAAACCCCAGGCTGAATGTAGGGGGTGAACGCCGAGCTACCACCTGTAACTAGCAGGGAAAGAAGGGATTTTGTCGTAACAAAATCATTCAATAAGAACAAAACTGGGGTTTTAAAGCGGATGCTTCATAAAATGGAGTCAAATATGTTAGAACAGTTGTCACCCTTGAAGGGGGTGTTAACTTGTTTGCGTATAAATCTTTGGAGTGTGTTGGGTAATTATTCTACCACACTGTACAGAAAGAGTGTTATCAAGAGTATTGAACCTTGTGACCTCTTAAGGTAAATCACCAGGGATCCAATTCCTATCATTATTCTTATCTC
Organism: Lepidonotus clava; assembly: GCA_936440205.1. Lineage (NCBI taxonomy): Eukaryota > Metazoa > Annelida > Polychaeta > Phyllodocida > Polynoidae > Lepidonotus > Lepidonotus clava. Next base: position 30,047,674 of record OW387140.1, read on the forward strand.
CCCATGAGGTCGGTTAGGGAATCTGAGCGGGACAGTTTTGCATCACCTCTCGGGCACTCATGAAACCTTTGTAGGTGGATGTTCTTGTAACGGCTCAGTCCCGACCTGTGAGCATAGGCTCCCACTCATTCATCACAAGGATATCACTGTCTGAGATGTTTGGCAATCTCGGGCACTGATAAGCGTGGCTTCTGCGTTCAATGGGACGGCGCCTACTAAGGCCTGATCTATGAATGTACGAACTCCCACGGTGTACACACATGTATCTCTGCTTGGGACGCTTGATAATCTTTGTGGTGTTGGTGCCTTTCTAGCTCTTAATAAGGATACCATTCCTTCTTTCATTATATTCATACAGAATCTTCATCTGGGAGTTCATTCAGTGTCTTAGAGACTTCATCTCGGTCTCCTCACAGTAGTATTTTTTCCTCTTCGAGACGACTCTGGACAATAATACTCACTCTAACACTTATTCTAACACGATGACACTGACGAAGTCTTACTGTTAGACTAAAACATGGGATGGGTATCTGTGGCCTTCGCCACTACATCTCAAACTTACCTTGGAGTCGCCAACAGCTCGTTGGACGGCTCCACCTGTGGTGTCGCCTTACGTGGCCGACACGTCAATCTTTCCAGTACTCTGTAAGGGGGACAACTCATCAAAGAATTCTGTCACAGCCAATCTAATGCTGGGAGGTCTGGACCAAAATACTTGGTCACCTACTGTCATCTAAAACTTACCAGGGTAAAACACCCTAGGAAGCGTTTGCTACCTAGGGCACCCCATGTGAACTGTTTCCAATGTAGACATTTACACTAATGCCCTGTACGTATAACGACTAAACAAAGAATCCTGTTACAGCAAATCTTGTGTTGTACAACTCAGACCGGAATCTCTGGCCACCCATACCTGATTATCATGTGCAGTGTCAGTCCCCAACAGTTAATAGTATCAAAAAAAAAATAACAATACGATACGAATTACCCACACTCCAGAAAACCTACTTAGATCGGTAATGTCAACAAACCGCTAGTCAGAAAACCCCCTAATATCGCCCAACCACGCGCGAGGTAAAATGCTTGATCATGTTAGCCTAAACAATCCGCCCACTAAAATTATATAGCCTGACGCTTTTCAGTGCCAACCGTGTCACATTGCTTCATTTACATCACCCTAACATACCGCAGGACCTGGAAAAGATAATAAGTTTAGTACGAAAGATCCTGACTCTCGGCCCGCGTCCACCATCTTGGAACCAAAAGTAAACACTAGGTGGCCACCCACGCTACCCGTTACTAAAATTACCAGCGAAACACAGTTTCTGGTTCCGGGAGTGACATCAGCTTCCGGAATACAACCACGTGAAGGCGAGCCGAGAACCACCAAGAAGAATTCGACCAACAATCTCCTTAAATCCTACGGGTTAGTAGCCTGCCTAACATGCTAAGAACTGTAGAAGGGAGGCGGAACTTACCCGATCTCGGAGCGGTGGTTAGAAGGGCGGCTCCACGAGAAGGACGAAGGCCCGGCAACGAGCAAGGTAGACAACGGGTCCCGTGGCAACAGTCTTATGTTCCTGCGGCTCCTGATGAACATCTGGCCAAAGGCCTCCGGAGAAAAAAAAAAACACTGTCTGGGGTGTCCTGGATAAAATACATCTTAGTGGACTAGGTGCTGATCGGGAATTAAATCACCGGAATCACTCGGTGAAAACAACCCGGAATTAAGTGTTCCAATCACAGGCCGGGAATTGGATCCAGAAAATTACTTGTTGGGAATCACTCCGATAAATTATAAAAAAAAAAAAAATTATTATATACATAAATGAATGCCAGTGGTTTACCGCGGGGCCAGCGGTAGGCGGGCGACGAAACGGCCAAGAGCCCGGGCCCACCGACGCACTATCCGTGGGGACGGCGAGTAACCGTCCTCCAACTCCCTAAAATTGTTCACTGTAATTGTCCCATCCGCCACAGTCTTTACCAAATGAAGTGCTCGTCCGGTGTTCACCGTGGGTACCCCAAACCAATCGTTGCACCTCTTCACCTCCCGGCTGACCTTGGTGATGACACGATTGACCCATTTTTGCATCGACTCGTCGCTGTCAGTCCACTGCCACCTTCCAGCGTCGAACCCTGAGGGGGTACCGATGATGAGGGTGGCCGGTAACGGGTGGGAGTGCAGGTTGTAAAACGCCCTATTTAAAGTTTGGGCATAAAACTTTGCTGCTGCCTCCGACTTGGTAAAAAGAGGGAGATACAAACCGAGCCTCGGGTCCCAGGTGAGGGCATCAAGGATGTTGCACACCACGACAAGAATGTCGTCGGGGAAGACGACATGATGGGCAAAGGCGTGCCCGGATAGTTCCGCCGTTGTGGCGTTTTCCCAAGGAAAAATCACAACTGTGTGGTCCGAGTCCCCTAACAACAGGTCCGGGTATCCTTCGACTCCCGCCTCTCTGTCCGAGCAGAAGATCGCGACTCTGACCATCGTGGTTGGGTTAAAAAAATCAAAGGTTAGATGTGACAAAAAGAATCTACGTCCGCCTCTTGTAAAATAACCACCGGCACTGATTAAAATGACGTCAAAACGAGGCTAATTTGGAAAACCCCTTTTTGATCCAAAAGATCCAAATTCTGAAATCGGCTAACATGATCAATCCATCGCATAAATTTTTACAAAACCTGTGCTAAACTAAAGTTTAGGTCCCCAACCAACATAATCAAGCGCCAGAATTAATTCATATCGGCCCAAAATATCAGGTCGAACAATCAAACTTGAAAGTTTGATCGAAGCAGAAATTTGCCATCCGGGCGCTTCGCACCCGAAGGATCCAAATCGAGGTCAAACCTTGGGGGGGGAACTCCAGTCAAGCGTCCCGCTAAGTACACGTGTACTAAGTATAGCTGGCGGACGCGTGACGGGAATGGTGGTATTTTCTGGTTCCAACTGCTCGGTATTACTAAACCTGATACAGAGACCTTGTGTTTATTGTAAATAATGTTGTTCTGGTTGAAATTTGATTGAAATTCGACACGCATTGTATCATGAAAGTCGTTCGTTCAAAATGTCCGAATTCTCTGAATTGACTTATGTTGTGTTAATTTGTTCTGAAATTGGATTTGATGTACACTTGTTACTCTTAGAAGTTTAAGACAACCCTACACTGTATATATGTTGAGTTCTGTTGACTTGTGTTACAAATCATAAATATCAGAAACTGTATATGCATGTACTAAGTCAAAACTGAATTTGTCACCTTATGCACGGGTGTCGCAATCTTTGAATCTTAAAATCAGCTAACGATGCTGAGAACTGACTTTAATGTACAAGGCACGTACTAAGTGAATACCTAAAGATGACGAATACTTCATCCTCTAAAGTTGACTTTGTCATTTTGTAACCATGATTATGTCATCATCTACGTTGTTATCCAAATAATCATGTTATCAATTTTTAACACTTACCTTGTCATTTTATGAACGAGTTCTGCTAACCTTGAGCTTCAAAATGTGGAAATCAACTCAATGAATAATTTCACTGTGAATTTGTGTTGAAACCGGATCTACAAATCTATTGATACTGTGTTGAATGTACCACGAGAGTCAAGGCCACCCCACCATGGTTTAACAAATATATCCAATCATCAAAATTGGGAGTTCATTATATTCATTTGGTTTGAGCTATGTCGTCCACCTCCTTAAACTCAAACACCTGACCGCCGTCGAATGTACTAATGGCTTAGTACTTTTAATACATTGTCATAATATATAATCCAACAAGGATCAGGCTTAGCAAGTCTACTTCTAGTCTACTCCTAGGAGAAATATCTTACGCTCCTAGCGCCACCTGTTAACCAGTATAAAAGGCGCTGCAAGGTAGGGAGCGAGCAGTTAGTGAGTTAGTTGGTTAGAAGAAACATGTTTAACCAAGGAGTTATACCTGGAGTAAGTACATCGACTCCATGTAACAGACTGGAGTTTACCAATATCCACTACCTCGGACATAGGATTGTGTTAGAGCTAAATGCTAGAATGGTCTAGAAGGCGTTGGAGCAACTCGTGTTCTAAATGTGGTTGATTGCTGATAGGAGATGGGAGGTGGACTGATGAAGACTTATACATGGTGGCTTTGACTCGGGATGAGATGTTTATTGAATAAAACCCCTTTCATATTAAGAAGCTCCCTCATCGTTCATTTCTTTTGAACTATTGGGAAGTGAATGGACAAACTTTAAACGCGGTCTGAATTACTCAGACATTCTGGAAAGCAACTTACGAAGACTTGGATATACACGGATCTTACGCAGTCTTAAATCAAACATTAACAATAGTTCAATATGATAGATTAAAAAACGACCCGTATGCATCAGCAATACACACGCTGAAATGCGTCGTACTTCCTAGAGATGTAATCTCAGTGGTAGATCGTACAGTCATTATGTGTACTGCAAATTGTGAGATGATGGTCTACCACTGGTCATTGCAGATGATATGTTCTTTTGTATAATATTGATCTTATTCAGCTCATGTCGCCAAAAAACATTAAAACATATTTGCTTTACACCATTGTCAGCTGGGACATTGTTCCAAGGATTTCTCCCATTGTCTTCAAGACTCTCCAAGTATCCCTCAGCTCAAGAATGATGGAGTAAGGGAATTCTTAGAGGTATTTGCATGCTATGAAGATGTCTAGATAAACAGTGTTTTCGAGACCTCTATTATTTATGGCAGCAAAGTGCCTGCCTCACCTCCCTACCCTGAGCCCGCAGAACCTCCTGTTCGGCTGACCGGTTTTTGAGGGGTCTGTTATTGTGGCCTGTGGAGGAGAGTGAAACCTGCCTCTTCCAACGTGTCCCCCACTCTCCAGCGGACCACGCTGCCGAGTCTGAGTCATCCCTATAATGGGGCCATAAGTCACATGCTCCAGCCTCCCTGCATAACGCCAGCACTGTGTTTGTTTACCGCACTGTAAAACCTATCATTTACTATTAAATATCACTGTTGGCTCTTCAAAAACTGTGTTGAAAATGTCAACGACGTAACTCGTAAATGACAGAAAAATAAAACGTACACGTAAAGGTATTCAAGATGAGTATTCTTTCTCTGGTCCAGTGTCCTGTATGATCAGTTGATAAGATACATTATTTGATGGATTATCACACCTACTACTACTACTATTAAGTTCTCTCTAAGAATGCCTTGGGTTATTTCGGGCTGTGCATCAACAAGGGGCATAAAAACACCACCTGTTCTCCAAGTCTTTGTGTTTAATAATCATGATAATTTATTTGTATTTAGAAAGGAATGAATGGATGTCAATAATAATGTGGTCTCTTTTGTTATTTTACAGTGATGTCAAACAATTTCCTAGCTGTTCCCATTACGGAAATTAAATTTCTTGGATCATATTATAGTGCATATACTCGGTAGCTTCTTTGGAACTGCATTGGTTTATCATTTTATGTGAATTGGCAGCGTTGTATAGAACCTTCACCATTTGTATTGTGCCATGCAGTATGCTATATTGCACATGCTTGAAGCGCCTGTTAGTGAGCGATAATACATAATATTCACGGTTCACTTCTCCGCCTTTCAGGGGACAATGAGAGCGGTAAGACGACGCTGGTGGCCCGCCTCCAGGGGGCCGAGGACCCCAAGAAGGGCGCCGGCCTGGAGTACCACTACATCGACGTCAAAGACGACTACAGAGACGGTTAGTAATAGTATGATGTACACATGTGTTAATATTATGATTGTCTACTATACTACTTCATGTAGTACTATACTTTACAATCTCGGTGTCCTATCCTTAGTCATTTTTTGAGTAGTTCTTTGATTCATATTAGTTTGCAAGGATGCTGTTCTGGTGACTAGGAAAGTCAGTTATGTGGGTTACCCTAATCGTTTGGTCATTATCAAGAGATATTGGCCAAGGGATATTATTGAAATAAGAATGAGTTTGGCCAGCAGCATCATAACTATTTTCCCCCTCAAATTGGTTTATAGCTATTATACAGCTGTAATATTGCATTGATATAGCTGTAAGATCCTTTAACAGTTTGAATGGAAAGGGCTATTTTGAGATTCTATAAGGCAATATGCTCATCGTCTATATCTATCCCAATTTCTGCATATCGTTTGTGATCTATTGAATGGAGTATCAATGTGAACGCTCGTGCTCTCCGTCCCTCCAGCGGAGCAACCTTAAAGTGATGAGTTCTGTGATGGGATCAGTGTGGCTATTGTTACATCAGTGTAAGTGGGTGCATTAGCCCAGTCGATAATCTATCGCATAAGCTGTATTGACGTGTGATAATAATCAACCGGAAACTAATTTGGGCAAGTAATCAAGCATTGGAGTTCATTTACTCTTAATCGTATTGGATACTTTTCACTCTCGAGGTGTCCCTGCAACACCTGTTCTCGAAAATGGGGTTCAACCAAGCTGAGGGTGTAACAAAATATGCGATGCCGCACATTCTCAAGTTTCCCATTGCATATCTTCATGCACGTGACATACAGGCTAAATACATAGGAGGGTCTCTAAAAAGTGTAGGTGTAACCATAGAGATACATAAGGTTACGTATATCTATGGTGTAACCAATTTCCTAAAGCAAAAAAAAAATCTCCTTGGCTCCCGGGTATAAAATTTATTGGTTTCAGATCTAGTTAGCATATCAATATTTGTTCTTGGGAAACCTTGAGATCAAAATCAAAAAGCTATATTTGCAGCCTCTCTGTCTCTGCCGTCTCTGGACCACCTGTACCCCTTACATGTTAGTGCGTGCAGAGGCCGCTAGATGGCCACCAACTATTTCCGGTCCGCCCACGCGACCTTTACCAGAATCGGGACTTCATATTGATTGTCACTCTCCAAGCAGAGTGCATATCTAGCCATATTATCCCCGCTTCAATAGAGAGACCATCTGTTAGGAGAGTGCTAATCGCCCTAATAGTTATTACTGCTGGTCATGTTTGGCTGATTCCCTGCCTGCGAACGCGAAATCTTGTACGAGGTACAGCTGGTAGCTGGAAACCAGCGGAGATTGACCCCCTCCCACTCCGGGAGAGTAGCTCAGGTCACGTGACTGATGGAGCTGGTGTCGGTGACTGCCGGTAATTTGCATGTAGATGATTTGTTTGATTGGGAAACCAGCCAAACAACGGGCAAACCCAAACTGGGCCAAACATGAATGAGTTAAAAGGTAATTGAAAATAACACTTGCCAACGATTGAACCATGTGCATTGGGAGATAGTGAGGATGATTGATTAAGTTTATTGGCACACAATCATGAGGCTGGATGTAGTAAAAGCCATTGATGATTTGGTAATTTCTACTGAACAAATTAAACGTTTAATACAAACCATATTGGAAATAAATTTGATGCACCCAGAGAAGGCTTACCACGAGTTGAGGGATGGATGGAGTGCACCCAATGACAACTCACACATTAAATTGCTTATGTATCGAGAGTAACATCTCCATTAAGGAATTCCTGAACTGGGCAGATAGAAGAATCAGGTTATGGATGCAGCCATTGTGCAGAATATAAGACCAGGAGAATCGGACACCTAAGTCCTTATAGCCCCCAGTGATGATTAGAATTACAGGCCACGATGCCGGAGGGACTAATATGACCCAGACGTACTTAATACCCACCCCAACTCTCTGTATGAATAGAGGACTAGAGGACTCGGTCCAATCCATTTTTGCAATATTATATAAATTATACCCGGCAGGGTAACTTGTATCGTTCAGCTGTTGAGAATTACAGATTCATTGATTTTTTTTTGTTCATATCTTTGCCTTCCATTTTACCCACAAAGAAAGGAAAACGTAGAAATTCAAGGATTTATTGTTAATGAGATCCATCATTTCTTTATTATTTGTGGGCCCCAAGGCGCACAAATCTAGCCAGGGCAAGGAACGACAGTAAAAGCCGAGTCGTGACGTCACCACCGCCTATCTTTTACATAGGAAAAAAGCCTCAAACACACGATTTCTTCACCAAATTCGGAGGTATTTCTGACGGTGCTACGGCCTAAAAAAATATATCAGTATATGTCAAAACATCTCAACCTGTGAACTTAAGCGTAAGGGAAAGAAATATTCAGTATTAATACGTTTTCGAGGCCTTTTTCTGAGTCCGATTTTACAGAAAACCGCCTGCCAGCCTCTCTGGTCGGCGGGAAGGGAAGGACCGCCCCCTTCTCGGCCCGTCGACCAATCAGCGTTCTTCATTCGATCACGTGACTTTCGGCCTTGAACTTGTGAATATTTAATGAGGCGTCGACCAATCAGCGCCCTCCTCTCGATCACGTGACATCTCATTTGCATATCGCTGTCGGGGCCGTCGACCAATCAGCGTCCTCCTTTCGTACCACGTGACTACCCGGGTGCTTCGAGCAGGATGAAGAAGAACCCGGCCGCCATGCTGTCACCGACCTATGCACCCGTATTTCACCATGAAATCAGTCGTTCGAACCTTACTTATTGGTATACACAGATAGATTTCGACCCATAGCTAAGCCTCCCACTGTCCCAGAATCGAAAATAATGCGAAATAACGCGTCTAAACGCGTAAATGCATCGCGCTGTTTTCTTGCAATCCTTCGCCTCCCCCGGTGACAGAGCCCAGACCGCCCCGCGCTGCCGGCGGGGACGGTTGGTTGTTACTGGGGCTTGCGCCTTCTCCGCCTGGATTACGGCGGTATCTGATGCTTTCAATATATATATTTTGGACGTCTGGACCCCCTTAAACGCATACAACGCATTGACAATTCATGCGGGAACTATGCGTTCGTATCGAAGGCAAAACATTGGATCAATCGGACACGTGGAGGCACTGTCACAACCCTGCTGTCAGACCGTCAACATGGAGTCAAACCTTTCGCCGGGTTCTCTCCCTGCACGCCTGCATCGATACTATGAACTCAGAAAACCTGGATGACATTGGACTAAACCCAATAATTGTGGAGGATTTAAGCATTCGGAAGCATTCTATTATACAGGTAGGTACATATGATATATCTTTTCCAGCAGTTCAAATGATAGACTCAGATACGCTAGGCCTAAGGCTATGCCCCCTCCGACACTGTCAATGTATAATGGAGGCTCCGAAAGCAATTATTAATGATCCAAAGATTAAAAGATTTCAGAAATTGTCACTATAGTGTCATTTTTTCTTACCTACCATCAAAATATTCAATCTGAACTTTAATATGTCTAGGCCTAAGTCACTGTCATTCCCATTCAATGTTAAAACATAGCCGTCACACTGTCAATAAGTTCTCTGGTGCTGTCAGACCAAAATACTCGATAAATATTGAAACCTGGGCCCACAATGGCAAGCATATATGAAATATATGATGGCACGCTTCTTGTCTGTCATCATAATTGTGGCATATGCAATCAAACTGACGATAGTTTTTCTCTGGTTAAACAGAAACAGTCGACTTGTTTTCCGTTACGTGTGTTGGCTTCGTTACAAATAGTATCGTTATAAAGACATCCAGAGTTGACGTACACACACATTCATGATTTTGTTATGTGACATTGTAGGGTTAGACTTGCGGTTTATCCACCGTCTAAAATACAAAATCTCGGAGAACATTTGATACCCAAAAAAAGACAAAAGAGCATCTCCACAAATTAGCAATCAAAACGAATATTCAAAGCAGTGGCTGGGGAGTATACAATCCCAAGACAGAAACGTGAAGATTGAATTTCCATCTTTCTTTCTCTTTCTTTTTCTGTTTTTCCCCACTTTTTGCCTCAAGTGGAAAATAAACTTGTCTGTTACACGTCCATTCTTACTTCAATTCTACTGCCCATTTAATATTAGGAATGCTATAATATAAATCACGCCTCTCAGTCCAGACGTCACAGCTAGAATAGCTGGCGGCTAGAAGTCCTGGTCTCATCCCAATATTTGTGTGTACTGTGGCAGCTCATCCAACAGTCACATTAAACAAATACGGCCGTTTTACCCACTAGCCCTGCCCCGGTTACCTGTACAATAGTACACTGACTCCTGCCTTCTCATTGGCATTCACCAGGGGTCTTCACGTGTCCTCTTCCAAATCTGACTTTTTCTACGTTTTTGCCAAAAGAAGTTGTCCTTCTGCCAAATACTTTAGGGAAGGCCCCTGGCGGTTTTTATCAGCCTTTTATTTGTAGTGTGAAAAAACTCAGGTTGTATTGAAGGTCTTTGTCTTCTTTTATTTGTCCACCGGCTGGTCACACCTCCTAGGGTATAGCATACAGTTACAGAGCGGTATACCGTATACGGTTTAGTTTACAACAAGTCGGATTTCTGGAAAAGAGGCATGGGAAACACTTTACGCGGATTTTTAAGTAGAAGTCAGGAACCCAGCTGTTATAAACAATTTGGACCTTGGCTCAAGGTCAAACGTATATATTCAATGTTTGTCCCAAACCGATGATTTAGTGTGGTAAAAGTTTCATAGTTCAATGTTACAATATATGAAATTAAAGTTAGGTCTGATAATTTTATTTTTCAAACTTTACGGTTTCAATTAGAACAGGGTTTAAACAAAACAAAACCCAAAATCAAAATTGTTCAGATTTAGCAAGTCCAAATCGTTTGAAATAGCAGGGGGCTCCGACTACTACTCTAAATCGCGGCTTTAACTCAATTTTCGTGGAAATCTGACTAGACTACTTCACTATGTACTTGTAAAAGAACAATGAGGGAGACAAATGATTTTTAAATCTATTATGTCATTATGATGCAGAGGGTTGTTATGGATAATAAGCTCCCCGTATGGGGGAGTTTGGCACTGACTGAAGAAAAACACGAGTTAGGAACTTTTAACTCTGTTTTCATGCCATAATTATGAAACCACAAATGGGACCACTTTGACAAGGCCCGATGAACTCTGTTTATCTGGAATGCCCTGGGACATATCAACATGTATACATGTACAGGCCAGACCCGTTCTTTTACACAGTAAATCTATACACCTATATATCGTAGGATTGTGGATTGGCCCTAGTCCCTGCAAATATAATGGCGAAAAAATAATCATGCAATATTACAGAACTTTCGTAGGATGATTGCAAAATAATGGATATTTGTATATAGGTGAAACAATTTCGCGTCTTATATTTGAAAGTGATGAATTATATCATATTTGGAAGTCCGCCAATGCGTCAAGTTTGCCGAATGCACGTAATGTACTATTTCAAGAATATTTTTCCCAAACCGTTTTGTCTTAAGGTAGTACAGTTTGTCATCTTCAAAAGATTACCCCATTATCGGCAGGCCATACAGTGTTTCAAACAGGTGCATTATAAATCAGAAACAAGTTTAAATAATTTCACAACTATTTTATTTTCCAGAGAGGACGCGGTGCGGAGTATGGATCCTGGACGGCGATCCCTACCACACAGGTCTTCTGCGGTTTGCACTGACCAAGGAAAGTTTCGCACATTCAGTTGTGGTCTTTGTAGTATCCATGGCACAACCATGGGGCATCTTAGATCAACTCAAAAACTGGAGCACAATCCTCCAGGACCACATAGACCGACTGCGCATCCCCCATAACCAAATGGGAAGCTATGAAGAAAAGAGTAAGTTTCAATTTATTTACATTGTTGTCCCCACCTAACAACCCCCCTTCCCTACCCACCGAAAAAAAACACATACACACAAAAAAAAAAACAAATAAGTATGTTTCTAATTGCAGTTATTAGGGCGTCATCATCGACTTAGCCTATACTTTTATGACGTAATGAAATAAATCAAAGGCGGACCAGTCCATTGTCCTATATAAAACTCATCGTCCTTTAACATCGGAGTTCTAAAGCAGTTATGATCATCAAAGTCGTCAAGTAGAAGTGATAAAGATGTAAAGACGGCCGAATCTGTGTAGAGAGATAAGCAATGTACAGACAGACTTGTGTTTCTTGTCCTCCAAGTCCTTCAAGACCCTCACACACACATCACAAAGCAAACGAAATAGTAGTTCTGAACTATTGTTAATGTTTGATTTAAGACTGCGTAAGATTCGTGTATATCCAAGTCTTCGTGAGTTGCTTTCCAGAATGCCTGAGTAATTCAGACCGCGTTTAAAGTTTGTCCATTCACTTCCCAATAGTTCAAAAGAAATGAACGATGAGGGAGCTTCTTAATATGAAAGGGTTTTTATTCAATAAACATCTCATCCCGAGTCAAAGCCACCATGTATAAGTCTTCATCAGTCCACCTCCCATCTCCTATCAGCAATCAACCACATTTAGAACACGAGTTGCTCCAACGCCTTCTAGACCATTCTAGTATTCAGCTCTAACACAATCCTATGTCCGAGGTAGTGGATATTGGTAAACTCCAGTCTGTTACACGGAGTCGATGTACTTACTCCAGGTATAACTCCTTGGTTAAACATATTTAGCTGATGTTCTCACTAAACTAAGTGACTACTAACTTCTAACCAACTAACTCACTAACTCCTCGCTCCCTACCTTGCAGCGCCTTTTATACTGGTTAACAGGTGGCGCTAGGAGCGTAAGATATTTCTCCTAGAAGTAGACTAGAAGTAGACTTGCTAAGCCTGATCCTTGTTGGATTATATATTATGCCAATATATTAAAAGTACTAAGCCATTAGTACAGTTCTAGCCAGAGAGCGCTTTGATGCACATGTCCCGCGGAATCTCATGGAGTTTGAATAGGTTGTCTGGCAAGATTACTTTCTGTCACCGAGGCCTGTATGTCTCAGGGACAACTTTACAATGCACATGTTGTCCCCAAGTTCTGAAATGACTGTCATTGGTGTGCTATAATGCATATCATTTAGAAACCAGTTACACTGTTCCCTGCACATACATTTAAAAGTCTCCAATTGTTGTGTGTTTCACTTCAGTTATGTATTCTAAAAATGTAATGACAGGGTGCCCACGCAAGTCTTAAAAGGGTCTTAAATTGATTTTCTCAAATTTAAGGCCTTAAAAAGGTCTTAAATTTCGCATTATTCTTGGAGGAGGTCTTAAAAAGGTCATAAATTGGATCTGATTTGAAAATGAAAATCAAATGACAGTTCAGCAAAATACTGCACTTTTGTTGAGCGTTTATACATTGAAAGCTCATCTGAATAGCTTTTTCTATACATGTGGCAAATTGGTCTTAAATTTGTCAAATTGTGGTCTTAAATAGGTCTTAAAAAGGTCTTAAATTGATTTCTGAAAAAGCGTGGGCACCCTGAATGAACAAAAAAAAAAGGCAAATGTCAAGATATCAGAGAATTTTCATGAAAGAAAACTAAATTTAGGAATTCCCTAAATTCTGGGCTTTCAGTTTTGCATGGGTTTAGATACAAAATAGTTTATGCTTAAGTTCATTTTCCTTTCTATCTATTTTTGAGAGTGGAGGATTCCCTTTGGTTGACACATGGGGTTCTCCAATGACGCACTGTGTGACGTCACAAATTTGCAGATTTCCCTTAAAAATGAAATCTCCCCTAATTGTGTCCAAATAAGGAAATTTCTAATCTTCAGATTTTCCTCAGATTAAAAGTGGAAGATGTGAATGGCATGCTGCAGTGTGCACTGATTTCATTCAAAAATAACGATCCTGTACTTATGTGCAAAGTTTCCTTCTTGGGGGTAGTATTCTAATATGTCCCCAAGCACCATACTTAAGTAACATATTCATACTGTCTATAGACGGTATTCAGTACATGGGAATGTATCTTAGGCTCGTCCATAGACTTACCTAGTCTAAAAAACAAAGTTTATTTCATACTTGGTGATCCCCATCACCTGCACTACGTAGGGACTGAAGGTTCATACATGTAAAATGTATTTGATGGTGTAGATCTCCTAAGAAACGGTCTCGACTTAGGTGTCGCTGGCGCACGAATTTTCCCACTGCATTTGAACTACAAGCCAAGAATACAGTCACATGTATAACATGCTTTAAAAGCAAGGCATAGGACCATGCTATTCACAGATCTAGGCAACAATTTTAGAATCCAATCTCCGGGTGTTGAACAATTCGGAGCCAGCTGCATTCTATATAACGACCATTGTTTTTTCGGAATTGGATCCTGGCAGCAGTGTGAAAAAAAAACATACGCAGGCTGTGGTCATCAAAAAGTGCATTGACAGGGCCTCGGTAGGGCGACCAGCAGAGAGTTATTACATTGCGGCCACACCCGATCGGTCCCCGCAGACTGAGGCCGGGCAACACTGCCTTAACTCTCAGTCCAATCAGGAACACATGGTAGTGACCAAGACCAGTTAAAAAAACTATTAAGGCGATCACATTGATTTAAAAAGATGATTAGAAAAGTATGTAACGTTGGTTACAGTCACTTACTCGAGCTGAATTGTAGCAACGAGTTTACTTGCTGGTCCGAGTGAAGTCCAGCTCCTATATTTTAACCCTGATTTCTTTTATAAACATGTTTAGGTTTATTATGAAGAGTCATCGGAGAGGGGGCAATTCCATACGAAGCTGTACAATAAGGGCAAAGGGTATTGCAGATTGTGTATGCAAGTAAAACTATAATGATTCAATTCTTTTGAATTAATCCTAGAAGCATTAAACGAAAAGAAATATGATAGAGGTTGCAGATATTTAGTTTATCTTGATAAAGTGCTATTGAAAATCTGACTAAGTAAGACTCGAAGGCTCTCATATTGTATATAAGGATTGAATCTGTCGGTAACCAACAGTCGAGGTGAGTCGTGCAGTGTACCAGGCCTTTAGAGGGAAGTCGGGATATGATGGAGGTGGCCCCGGGTGAGGGGGAGTAATATGTCTGTAGAGGGAACCACCAAACACCCACCACCACCCAAGCTGACCTAGCTGATGCTGACGGAGCTATTTCTTGTGTGCTCTCCTGAAAATGTTTGAAAAATATAACAGTATAAACATGTTGCTCAAACACCTGTTCTTTATGTCAGGAATTCTCGAATGGCATGAGTTGCACATCAACACATTCATTGTGATGCAGTCTGAGATGCGATTTACTCATGGGAAATACTAAATACGAAATTGACATTCAGTATGTTCATCATATTAATTTTCAGGAAATATCGGT
The DNA here is from genome assembly GCA_936440205.1 of Lepidonotus clava. Classification (NCBI taxonomy): domain Eukaryota; kingdom Metazoa; phylum Annelida; class Polychaeta; order Phyllodocida; family Polynoidae; genus Lepidonotus; species Lepidonotus clava. The sequence continues at coordinate 30,062,750 of OW387140.1, forward strand.
ATTTGCTCCTAAAAGATATGACACTAGTAAAGCTAAAGGAATGCTTAGGTTTAAAGAATGGGCATCTGATCATTTGTGAAATATTGAAAGAGAGATTTTGTTGTGGCTATACCTTGTAGGAGAATTTAAAGTGTTTCTTTTATTCAGATCAAAGTGTTCATGTATTCTGTTCGTTTCTTAAACACGACCAGTGAAACATGTAAACACAACACTGCTCAAAACTTACGAAGAGATTGCCAGGGATAAAGCCATCTGGAATTACGTAACAAGCCACCGATTATGTAGTGTTTGAATTATTCACGTGGCAATTATCATAATATCTACAAATAAATTCACCTGAGTTCACAACCCATATCCTATTCCATATAGAAATACATTACTTATTCATATGATGATAACTTGGCCCCTTTCCTAATCCCAATCCATGATGATTTCAGACAAAACATTTAAAAGAGGATAAAGAATAATCATACAGGTTGAATATATGGCACGGTTAGATGTGTTTACGGTTAGATGTGTGTCCGTGTAAAGTATAGTTCAGAGGAGGTAGGGCCCAGAGGGGCTGTCCGTCAGTGTCCCAGGCGGGGTGAAACGAAATATGAACCAGCCTTTACTTCAATCTGACCTTCTCCTGTACATTACTCGGCAGCTGTTAGCAGCACCCGTCTGGCCGTTTCGATGTAGGATACCAACAAGTATTCTTTACCAAAATAAGTTTAATTTTCGCAGAAACGTCCTCCCACTATCAGCTTAATAAGTTAATATGTAATCAATTTCCCAGAATCTATTGCAATGGCTCACATTATTTTTGTGATTTACTGATTTGATATTACTAAATTGATAAGAGAAAAACTGTTATACATTCTCGCTTCGAAATTGGTTTATTCAGACAGGTAAGATCAGGCTTTAGGTGGATTGTATTCGCAACCTATACACGTGATTGTATTCGCAAACACATGAAGTAGTCGGGGAAAGTACATACGTAGATCTATAGATGTGGTTGGGGGAGGGTTGTACTATGGGTGTAGACTCATCGGCCCGTCGGTGGTGGCGGAACGAATTGAAAGCCTCACTCCTCAGGTATGTGATAGAAAAAACGCAGAGAGGGGCGACATGCGGGATTCCCGGCAGAATCCGTGTTACCTTTATATAGGAGGAATGCAGATTCATAATAGGAGCAGTCAAAAAAAGAAAGGACAACAGAAAAAAAGCAGACAAGTGTGTGTACAAACGTGGCTCAGTCTTTCCCTCCCTTTCCCCTCCGTGAACTCTTCATCGGCCTGTGTAATTCGAGGTCATGTGAAAGGGGTCACGGCCCATCAAAAGAGGGAGAATACAAAAAGGACAGAATGCCTCCAGTGTTTGCTAGATTCTGTTAAATACCGTTGATCCAATTCCCCTGTAGGCTTAAAAGCCGATTTTGTGGCCGCAGGAGTAGACTTTAGTTGCTTTCATTGAATCCAGGAAGGTGTGATTCTAAGAAATAACAGCGATTTTTTTCAAACAAAATTTCTAGTCAAATATGAATCAGAATGTATTAGTTTCATGAAAAAATGCAATACGTATGACTGGTAGAATATATAATATCACCATTGCATGAAAACGAAATAACTCCAAATAATGCTTTGGAATTCAAGACTTAAGTGAGCTCCCTTGAACAGGACAGAAAAGACTACAAGCGATGCATTGAGAAGTGACAGGGAAAATCTGGTGAACTTCTCCTACTATATTAATGAGTGGAGGTGGGGTGCGGCGTATAAAAGGTGCCCGACGACTGCCAACCTGTGCACGGTGTAGTGTGAGTGTGTGGTGCGGGAGGCCAGCTGTGACTAACACCATCCCGTATAGGCAGCACTCGGTTCACAGCCGCGCATTCTCTGGAAACAGGCCAGACACCAGAAAGGATTGGTGGGTGAGAGGGGGGACCCACCCCAACGCCTACTCACTCAGGTTTCACACGTGAATTAAGGTATTTTCAAGAACAGATGATCGTGTGATTTCCAATAAACGACTGTGAATGAGAGTGGAGTAGAGCACAATCTGCTAGCAATTGCACAATTTTGTATACATCTGTTGCTTGATCAAGCCTTAATTTTGTCTTGGCACAGACTAGACCAATAGAAGAGGAGACATTGAATGATTGTTTGTTATTGGCAAACAATCAGTATTAGTAAGACCAAGGAATGTTGTTGTTATATCCGCAATCTTGTTCTCCAGTGTCCAAAAATAAGGATATATTTTGTGCACTCACCTTGTGCATAGTCTAGAATCGTGCACTCATTTATGTGTGTACATTTAAATATGTGGGAAAAAGACATGTACGTTCTGGGTGCACTCATTTCAAAATCGTGCAACCTGCAGCAGAATGATAAACGCCGTTAATTTCGTACGTTGTTCTCATACGAATCTGAAAAAATGGTTCTCATGTTTTTCAAATATTAACTATCAATAATATTGCAAGCTATTGATTACCGGAATTAAATTTCCACTGTTTAATTGTAATGACGTATTAGGTTCGTCTTCTAGGATTTGAAAAACACGTTTTAAAAAAAAAATCAGAAAAAATGTATTTTTCAGCCTTCGCCTGGCCGTTACCACAGGCGGGCCCTGAGGACATTCTCAGGATAAAGGCTGTAGTAGTACTGGCCGCCAAACTCGATCCTGGCCCCCGCCCCCGCCCTGGGCCGTCCCACCCGTCCCTCCACCCACGGTCGCCAAGTTTAATCACTCATAATTGAGTGGTATGGCCGGAGGAGTGTTCGCCATTTGCAGGTTTGACTACCTACGTCTCAGTTTAGCGCACTATGCCATAGTAAAATATACTCCTGGGATGTCTCTCAGTATGGCCAAGTATTGTGAGGCAAGTGGCGATCCGATCACTAATTGCCTCGTAAATTGCGTCTAGATTGCCCATAATTTCAGACTGCTCATACAAGGACCCGCTGATGAAAAAAAAATACAACACATGTTTTATGGCAGTCATAGGCTGTAAAGTCGCCTAATTAAGGAGGAAGATGAGTTGTAACTGTAAACTCACAAGTATGTACTCCAAAGGTACACAGGCTTGTGGTAGTTAAAGGATCAACAATACTTGCTTTTGGGATTTGTGCCCATTTACATCTAATTGGGGGGGGGGGAGCGAAGTAAAATTACGGAGGAAAAAAATGGGAATACAAAAGCTAGAAAAGTGGGTTATATTTTTTTCACCTTTGACTGAAGTCTTTGTTATCTAGTTTCTTCATTGACATTCCACGAGACCTTTTTCCCTACAAATTTGTGTTTTTCTAGTCAATTTTCAAGTGTTATACATTATATATAGACAAGCCTACTCAAATGAAAAAGAATGTCTGAATGGAATGAAGAATTGTGAATAAAGTGAGCATGGACGGTTAGCTACTGACAACATGTTACGGTGGGTACCTGAGTGTCTATTGGCCCCTGTGTAGGGAGGCATACCGCCGTGGTCTGCCCGGACCGGCCGCCCGCTGGGTCTCAGAATGAACCTACAGGTGCACATATCAATATATGTCACGAGGTACTAAGGCGAAGTTGGAAAGCTAACACGAAAAGTATGAAAAGGCAAACTGAGAAAGAGGGCTTGGTGGCTACATTCAAACTGTTACCACCGTTTTTTTGGGCTCTGCTAAGTGATGTTTACAGAAGTATTGCAGTGTATGATCCTAATATTTTCCTTGATATATTCTCTTATAAAAGATACTTGAATTTTACATCAAAGAGAGATTGTGTATTTGATATCATTACTATATGCTAAACACAATTAATTATTTGTTGATTCTTCAAAGAGAAAAACATGGGATGATATTACATGCAGATGGAGAATTGCCCGCAGAACTGCTTGCCAGCTCTAAAGTAGAAAAAAAGGACGTACTTTGTTGTCAACAAGGTAGTCCGATGTTTTAAATGGAGAAGGGGATTCTTGCTTTAAGAATCGCATCAGTGAACTTAGCCATTGTTAGTCTATTGCCATCGGCATTTTTATGGCATGACGAGTTGAGGCTTTGTTATAGCCTTTGTGTCCTGAGGGCCTTTGGATCCTATACAAATGCTAATCTTAGGGGATAATAAAAAAGAAAAGGAGACAAAAACAATAAGGACATAGATGACTAGAACTGTCTTCTTTCATCTCACTGGTCATGATGTAGATGTGATAAGAATTTTGGATAAGCATAATAAGTAAATTGGTACGTTTTCAATGATAAACAAGCCATGTCTCAACAATTTAAATCGCAAAAGATGAAAATATAAAGAGGAAAATAACATAACGACGAAATGTTTTTAAGACTAATTGGGTAGTAGAAGATTACTGTTTGAATATACCGTTCTCGGGGGAGAAACGCATGAAAAAAAATGTATTATCCCCACTGTGGCGGTTTCCAGTTGTACAAGAAAAGCACGTAAGCTGGGGGGATTATTGACACTTTTACTAATGAGGTACTTTTCATTGTTAGATAAACTTTAAGTGCATTCCTTCTCAAAAGATGGACCATTTCAGTGGGTGTTGTCAAATTCTTTTTGTATAATCTCTAATGCAATATGCTCCACTCGGAAGAGATCTAAGATCTTATGTTTAAGTTCAACTGGAAAGCGATTTCATTAGCATGCCATACTCTTTTCAAAATCCTGGATCTGCCACTGATGAAGAACGGGAATTTTTCCTGTTCTGAATTCTCATAGATCAGGAGGAACTCTTTACCAAAGTCGTATATCTAGTTCAAGACTGCTTCCCTGTGGTGATATCTCTGATTCACCTGAATGTCGATCGAAATTATGTAAATTGTAATAGCACAAAATGGGCCTTCCAGATGTATAGGACAGTAAAAGATACTTCACCATTCGACTTTTAGTATTATTCGATGAATAGTGATGTACAGACAAGGTACTATTGAGCAAAAAAGAAGATAGATTGGGATATCATCCAAAATTGTAATCCCACTTGTTAGTTGGGGTAACCAAAGAATACCAGTACAAAACGCTTGCGGTTTAAGTCGAGAAGAAAAAGTGAATATGGCATTTTGCATGGGCATTGACAATGAGCTTTAAGAGAAATTACGTATTCTGGTCAGGACTGAGACTCAAAGACTCCTATATAACGGCTTGCAGCTCAGATGATTGGGGGAGTAGAAGGGGTTTAGTGTGTGCCCTATAAGCAAGCACACACTGGGTCTTTGTATATAAGCATAAACCGCTCACCCGAATAGCCTCATATAGGGTACCTTAAAAAGAACCTTTTCTTGAAAGCAGAATCAATGGGTCAACTCAAGGATTCAGATTGATCAAAAGACTGGAATTTTAAACCTAAATAGCTGGGATTACCCCCAAAATCCCAACCATTGAGCTGTTGAATTATAGTCATTCATGAAAGGATATGTCTGAAAATAGCTAACAAATGGTTTTAGAGAAAATGGTTTTATAATCATCAATTTACTTGCCCGAAATTGACCTCTAGGCATAGACAGTTTCACATTGCCATGGGCTCCTTAGATGGGACACACCAAAGGGATATTTGCACGCGCGCGCAATCCGTTGCAGGTAGCACAAAATTTCTACATACCAAATTCTCAGAGAGGGGGAAAAAAGGACTAAGCCTTCAACCAACCGAGGTAGTTCCTTGTGTGTTTTACCAACGACCGGGGACAGGGCCAGGGCCGTGCTGTGGGGAGCTGACTCCTGACCCCTGACCTCAGGAGGTGACGGGTTGTTGACTAAGGGTATGTGGGACGTAGGGTGAAGGACCACCTAGCCGTAATAAGATCAGGCACCAGGTTAAGGGAGGGATTCAGAAAGACTTAACAGTAGAACCAAGACATGTTCCGTCCCCTTTGCCGATTGATGCCTTCAAGTTGGGTAGCATGATTGACGTCATCCTATTTTAACTTTGAATAAATTGCTTTTTCTGTAGGCATTGACATCAAAAAACGAGTAAAAGTAAAGAGTAAGAGTTAAATACTAACCAAATTACATATTATAGGACAAATGGCATTAAAATGGGAAGGTATCGTAGATCAGTCATGGGCAATATTGGAAATAAATAACATTTTAACTAGTATAAATTTGGATGGGTTTGTTTTAAGGCAAACTGTAAACATACTGGCGAAATACATTTAATGGGTAGTTGAATAAATACAGGACATCCAAATACGTAATGATGACAGTGTGAGTGTCGACAGGTAGGCCTGTGCAAGTCTATGAAGACCCGTGTCTTGTGCTTATGTAGGTAACCCTGACTGTGCCTCATGCCTATCTAGGGTAACCCTGCCTGTGTGTGGCGCCTGCCAATAACCTGTGTGTTTAGGGTGTGGCTATTAGCAAAAGAAGTCACCCCTCCACCGTCCCCGACCCCAACAATCATAAACAACCCTTGCCACCCCCACTCCACCAACCATACCGTCACATCCCGACTCGTAGTCACACTTCCCCAACACATCCCAACGCTTGTCCCCCTCTCTTGGCCAAATACACACTTTCTCCCCAGACTCTCCACCCCTTCCTTGGCTAAACACTTCCTTTGACTCAACCCCCTATTCCCCTATGGATCCATACCGCTACCCACTGTACAACCCTAAACACATACACTACCCCCTACTCACTTACACACACCCCTCACACTCGCACAGACACGTACATACTTATACACGTGTACACACGGGAGGCGGTAGTCAACAGAACGCTAATCCCTACTTGTACTCCTGATGTCACCCAAGGGATGACGAACGTACTTCTGGTTAGGCGCTTGTCATATCCGGGCGTTTTTAATGTGTTGTACATTAAAATTTTATTCCTTGATGTGAAGGTTGCCGAAGTCCGGGAGATATCCGGTTTTATTTGTTGATTATTCATGTATGTATTTCGTACTTTGATGAGGTACCTCTTTTTGGAATAAAATTGTGTTGTCAGATGTATGTTTTTACTTAATCACACAACATGACGATTCTCCTTGCGGATGAGGATATATTTATAGGCCTATTGGAGGGAGGTCTAGATATGGGTTAAATATATAGGCATAGCGACAGGTATATGGAATGTGTCATAAAAAATGTGTATGTTGCGACTAGTTGATAGAAATGAGAGCAGGGTTTATGTAAGAATGAGTTCAAATGATTCTGGAAAAAGCAATTAAAAACTACCCTGCCCATCAAAACTCGCAACGTGTTCGAGTTTACAGATACAATATTGACCAAAATAAAGCAAGTGCTACAAAATGAAAGGTGTAAATTAATATTTGATAGTAGACACTTGCTACATGGTCCGTTGTGGTTTGTCTTTGCAGTGGTCCAACACTTCCAGGAGTACCAGGAGCCGGAGGAGGGGGTGGTCTCCCCTCCCCGACCACGCACATTCAACGCTGAGGAGGAGAAAGTAGTATTACCCCTCGGGGAAACCACTTTAACGAATAACCTCGGCCTCCCAGTAGTCGTAGTAGTAACAAAGGTGAGTGAGTGGGTGATACTGATGACAGATGCCGGCGTATAATGAAAATGATAGATCCGATTTTAAAGAAAAATAAACATATATGCGATAAAATATATATTCAGGGTAAATTACATAAAAGAAAATAGGTCTTACACTCTTTAATTTGATATTTTCACCACATACAAGTCTCTCCATACTTAACTGAGAATACAATCTTTGTTAAAAAGAAAACGGAAGGCTGTGCTCTTTATGATGAATGAAGTAAAAACATACATGCCTCGAGGGCAGATGTACTTCGTTTCCATGGACTCGTTAACATTGCTGTCATCTTTTTGCAGAGTGACGAAATTTCGACATTGGAAAAAGAGCATGACTACAGAGAGGAACACTTCGACTTCATCCAACAACACATTAGGAAATTCTGTCTAAATTGTATCCTTGACTTCAATACCACAAATATACCTCTAAATGAGCAACTATGTGTACAAATTCTTGAAAGAAAGTAAAGTGAATAGCAAAGGAATGAAAATTCCCCCTTGACATGCAGAACGTCAAGAAAAATAATCTTTTGATATTCCGTAGTTCCCTGTAAATATATCAAAAGATATATATGCGATGATTAGTTAAGTATAGGAAATGTTTAAAAAAAAAAAATCCATGTCAACTTAATCCTAAATGAACCCATTTCTTTACCCATAGACTATTCTTCTCCGTATTAACAAAATATTAGCTTCATAATTAGCACACACAAAAAAGTGGGATTCGACAATAATTAAAAACAGTTGCAGATCAGAATGTCAAACAAGTATCATTCAATGCGCCTTCCTAGTGTTTGTTTGCCCTTGACGGCCGTTCAGATGGTGCAAGTCTCTTCTACACGTCGGCCAAGGAGGCCAAGAACTGTGATCTGCTCTACAAGTACCTGGTGCACCGGGTGTATGGCTTCCCCTTCACCACGCCCGCCTACGTCGTCGAGCGAGACTCCGTCTTTGTGTAAGCTCCTCTGGTTCTGTTACTAAAACAGTTTGGAATTGGAATGTCTACATGATCTGTGGGGTTGAAAGGTAGTGCCAGATATGCTGTAATTGGGCGGGAAGGGGAGGTTTTTGAATCAAACTCAGAGTTTGATTTTTAAAACATATTTAGATTACATTCTTTCTGTTGCTAAGCGGTGACATTCAGGCTGAAGAATTTATTGAATTACAGAATGTTTTGTGAATAACTTTGTGGTTTCTTAGTTAAGTAAAGGTAGAAGTAAAAAAGTGATAGAAATCGATATGCATGGACTTTGATAACTCTTTACTATTGGCACAATAATATTGTCGGCAGCCCAGCTGCCCTTGTTTTTGACTGTGAGGTCCTTGCTGCTAGGGGTCTTTCTCTTATCTCTCTGTGATATGACAAAATTTGTCCCTAAAATACTCACGATAGCAAAAGAATAAGTTTTCTGTTTCATTAACTAGTCAGTACTTAATAGCATATAAGGGATATGCTTCAATATGTCACGTTTAACAGTGCATCCATGAATATCGTTTGTGAAAGGCTGGAGTCAAGACGCCTCCATAAATGATCAAAATTTAAAAAGTACCCTCTAAATTAGAGATATTTGTGTTCGTGTTTTTTGTGGGTTTTTTTCTTGAGTCTAAAGTACAATAATGACAATAAAGGAGGTGCGTTGTGCACAATGTCAGGTGTGAACTGTTGGTTGTTTGCGGCACGCGTACTGCAGACCCCATGTGTACACAGCTGATCTGTGAGAACAAATACACGCCATCCAGGGTCACCTCTACGGGCCCCGCCATGTCAACCAACAACTCAACCGTATAGGTGGTCAGCGCTATGCTGCATCTGGGTGTATTTGTTTACACACTTATTTTGCGTAACAGTCCTTTGAGAATGCTATATTACGCATATATAAATTATAATGTTATGGCTGCGACAAAGATAGACTTTCTCATACGTATGGCACTACGAGTCGACATATTTCCCTTTATACTTTTCAGCAATTTTCTCGTGTTTGCCCATCTGATTAACTAATACTTTTAAAACATTTTGATATTTGATGTAGAGGAATACTCAATGTTGTTTCCCTTTGGAAAAAAAGGGCCTTTAAACCCAAATAAAAAGAAAATATTTAACATGCAACGAACTTGTCATTCTTTGACAGTGAAACAACCCGGTCAACTAAAGGTTACACATATCACAAACTTTTTTAAAAAGTGATAACCATGTTAGACTCTAGGCCAAGGGAGGAGAAACCAGACACTTTCCCCCACCATCATGTCTTTTGGCGACAGACCGTTTAACTTACTCCCACTCCCCTTTTGGTGTCTTGTAGACCGTCGGGCTGGGACACAGAGAAGAAGATTAGCATATTATACGAGAACATGACCAGCATGAAGCCCGACGACCTCTACGACGAAGTCATAGTCAAACCTATCATCAGAAAAGTGAGTACTGTTCTTGTAATTTCTTAGACAAATGCCAAAATCGAGCTAGGCCAAAGGAACAAGCTGTTTATATAGAGAGAAGAAAATGAAAGTTGAATGAGATTTTGTTGACTTACATTATGATCATTAGATTATCAAGGAGAGCTTATGACATGAGAGGTTGTGTAAATATTCCCGTAGAATATGTGTCAGCAAACAGGGTGCGTCCGTGATCAGATTTTGAAATTTGTTAAAGTCAACTTCTAGATCTAAACATCAACTTTTAGTGTAGACGTGAAACCCAGTATTCCTTGCAGCGTTTATCGTAAGATGTCTACTGGCAAATGTTATTTCGTTGGCCCTCTGAACAGAGATGCCATTTTTCCTACTTTTGTAGAATTTCCTACTTTTGGGTGATATTGGATTGCGCAACCAATTTTTATTACTTTGCTTTGATATCTGTTTTTGAGTATTTTTGTGTTTGTTTCAAACCAGTCAAATACAAATAACCTGAAAATCTAAAATCATTTACCCGCCGCTGAAAATATCTTTGATAACATAAACGGAATTTCAGTTCTATAATAGTTTGTCAACCATTCACATGTGCTTCCAGCCGATACAGCGGGACGCCGAGGTACAGGCGGAAGACGAGCAGGTCTTCCTGATGAAACAACAAACACAACTCTCTAAACAGCCCGCTCCAGGAGCCCGGACAGTAAGCCATATTAAATTTTCCAAATTCGTTAGATATATATAGTTGAGTTAAAGTTAAGTTTTATAGTTGAGTAAACGTTTATAGTATTTTCTAACTTGAGTGAGAAATACACATGAATGTAATATGTTTAAGTACAATTCTGAGAATAGAAATCGAGTTCTTAAACAACATTATAATTTTCAGCAAATATCCGCCTGGGTACGGTTCCTTTGATATTAATAAAATACAACGAATTTTATGTCGAATCTTTTTGTTTCTAGTAGACCAAACGGGTACTCTTTTTACTATCCAAATCGGAATTTTACGTTTGACTTAGCCAATGGTTCAAATGCTTCTAATAGTCGTTAACTTTCTGACTATTCCCACTCACATCCTTCCTTACTTTGTCCCCTGCAGGAAGGGTCGCCGATGAGGCCCCCTGGTGGCATTCAAAAGCCGTCGACATCGCCACGAGTGAGCAGCTCACCCAGCGGCCCCGCTCTCACCGGCTCCCCCAAAAAGGTAAGAGATTAAGCCGTCAACATTTTATGAATATTCAAAACATTTTCATCAACAAACGCCTATTATACTATGCTCTACAGCGATCTCTCAATAGGAAATTAATGTCCTTTCTATGGTTTTGTTTTCAGTTGGAAGGTGGAAAACCCGGCCAGGGTAGTACGAGTGAAGGTGTTCTCGCCAACTTCTTCAACAGCCTCCTCAGTAAAAAGACGGCCGGGGCTTCCCCGGGCACCACGCCCAAACCCACAGGTAAGCCGTTCACACTCGTCTGATGTTGAGAGTTGTTACTCTATCCAAAGAGAACAAATGCTATCGAACATTACATAAAGTTGGTCCTTAAATTATCCCTTTCGGCTGCTTCATATGGAGAATCCAATTTTAATATGGACTGAAAGAAAACTGGGTTCACCCGCCAAAAAATATCATAATTTGCGTTACACTGAAATGACCAATATCGAATTAGTTTCCCAGAATTACGGTCTTGTTCAGAATAAGCTGTGTTTCGCTGATTTTCTGTTCATGATAATATTTTTAAAGTGGTGAGAAACGAATCTCAAAACCTTGCCCCCACACACCGTTCATGGCCAGAATGATGTGTCAATAAACAGTCGTCCTTTGTCCTCAGGTGAAAGTGAAGAGATAGAAAACACACAGGAACCCACCAACTCGGTACGCTGGATGCTGGCGTGTGCTTCTCCCACTTCTGCTCTAATATCCAGTTCTCTTGTTTCAGGATTTAACACGCATGGGTTGCAAAAAGGCTACCAAAATATCTCAGAAATACCAAAGTTGAAGGATTTAAAATGCGAATTAAAAAATGTACTATATCTAAATTTTACGAATTTTTGGTATTGACAACATAATATTATTTTCTATTAAAAACTACAGAAATATTAGACAAATTTTCTGAGGTTATTGTGTAGAATCACGTTTTTGTATAATACTGGGTATGAGCAGTGTTTTGGTAGCAACATTTGTATCTTTATTTCAGTACAATAGTGGGCATGCCATGATAACGGTTATCTTTGTGCCACCCAAAGCAAAACCCTCGCAGCCCATCTGAACGTTTAAGGCCATTTCACCAAATTTAAATTTCTGCCTAACTAATGTATTTTAGCATTCGTCACACTAACAGCTAGAAGTTTAAAACTGTTTTCCCCATTTTTTTCTTACAACGAAATGCGGCAATCCTATATAAGCTATACCCTTTAAATATCTTGCAGCGTAATAAAACAAGTTTGAAAAACACTATAAAATTTGAATGCACTTTCTGTATGGGAGGTCCTATCGGGTGTAATCCATTTTCAACCTCCGATTGTTTATGCTAACGTATGAGGGAGAGATAAAATATACACTGTTGTTTTTGTGCGTGCCAGTTTGAACAAAAAAAGGTATCTCAGGTAAATGTATTTTAATAAGTCGGCAGATCGATATGCAAATGTTTGGAGACAGTTTGGTTTGATGCATGGTGTTGTGTGTATTTGTTCCTGGAAAAGTAAGTGTGCTCCAGTAGATTCCCATCAGCATAACTTGCTGGGATATCTTCTCTTGTCACGCATTAAAAGTTGTCGCCAGTGCTTCAGTTCTTGGCAACAACTTTCAAAAATTGAGTACATTTCAGACGTTCCTTTTTTCATCAAACAACCAAAATGCCCTTTGGACTAATACTCTATCATTCTTCATATAAAGTATTAACTCTTGCATATCTAACATTGCGCCGATGCTTGTTTGATAACCTTGGAAGATATTGAGGGTGGTCAAGGCAAATCCTATTGTCACCATGGATCGACAAAAGACAAAATGGTCGACAAAAGAAATCAGCCATGCATGTTGACTTTATTTTCTGAATCAGAGAATTATCTGGAAGTGACAGTAAACCGATTTCTGTCCAACTGAATAGAAACAAAAATGAAAAATTGAGAAAATGGCATCCGTCATGCCTTGTGCCCTTGTGATGACCTTTGAACTGATGTGCCCTCTGTTGACCTTTCAGAGGAAGGTGACACGGGTAAGAAGTGGCCACCAGGCGTCTCTGTATATCATGCTCACAAACCTCTTTCTCTCCTCACAGCCACAACTCTGGGTGTGAACAGTTGCCATAGAAACAACAGCAACCACTCTCCTCCCCAACTCGCCACCCTCTCTCAATCTGTACCATCTCTACCACAGCATTGGTCCTCCGCTAACTTTGTTTTCACGCTAGATATTCAACCAGTAGGGGGTTGGGTCGTTTGTTTCTTGATTTCCGTTTGGCTTAGGTTGAGTGAAAAAGTTGATTTACTAAAAGGATTAGAGCTGGAATTGGAAAGAAAAAAGTGAGAATGTGAATTATTTGGTATCCAAATGTTACTGTAGATAAAAATTTGTACATGTACATTTACTGCCCATCTGTATGTTTCTCTAACTAAAAGTCACAGAATGCTCACGTCGAACACGTAATTTCTTATCTGTACAGGAAGTTAAAGTTGTTTGTAATTTATGGGTCCAAGCAATTCTTCAGTTTTAATTTCTGTCACTGTTGGGCCGTCACACATAACACGCTGGTACCAGAGCTTTTTGTAACTAAACTGCAGCAGTATGTATACACGAGTTATAAGTAAAAGATATCACTTTTAGCTTGCATTATTAATACCCGGGATGAGCGATCATGGAGTGGCTGCTACTACACTTTTTCACTGTCTTGCAAATTTATCTGTTTAACAAAATTTGAGCAAAATCTGATTGCAAATTCGAAGATGGGTGATGTGTATTGTTAGTACCAGACAGCTTAGGGTTAGAATACAAGTATTTTTGTTGAATGTCGAATAGATGCGCTACTCAGATGTGTGCTATGCTTGTGTCCAGAGATAGTGAAATTCGCCTACATATGTAGCAGAAAGATACTTTTTCATAGATGCTTTGGACTGTAATGCTTTTGGTTTTTAAAAACACATGAAAAATACGGTATAGCCACTTTAAAATCCAAATGATGAAAATAAGGATTTGGGTTTGTGGTTCATGCAGAAAGTATGCTTTCTGACGTTCGCTCGCCCGTAGCTTGAAAGTAAGTAAAGCTGTTTGTAAAAACAACCAATGTGTGGTATTTTGTCAGATGTGTATTGCATCTGTTTTGTCCTGTAAAAACAACTTGTTTTGTCTTGTCTTTGTTAACTAGTAGAACTATTTCTGATATAATTACCAATCAAGAGACTAATTGCTTTCCCCTGTTTTTCCCACAGAGCGGGCCGCCATGAGCAGGGACGCCGCGGCCGAGCTGGACCGCATGACGCGCACCAAGAAACCCGTGAGCGGTTCGGCCGCCCCCAGCACCAACAACTCCTCCTGAGCCCGCACCGCCACCTAGCGACACCTCCTCTCACTACTGACCGGCCCCCGGCCGACGACGACCACAGCCTCTTCCCCCTCCATCGACAACTCTGCTTCCCTGCCAAAGACCTGATTCAAGAAAAGCGATCTTTACCTGATTCCATATGGGACTATCTGAAGATGTTAGAAACAGGCAGATTTGATCTGATTTTATCGGATGGTGTCTAGTTTAATCAAAATTGATCTGATTTCAGCAGATTTGATCTGACGTAATTCTATTTAAATCAAACCAGTTCGATCTGATTCAATTCCGATCTGATCTGCCTTGACCATACAACATTGGTTTCAACAAAGACTTAGGGTCATGTGGGGAAGGATAGATGGCAGGAGAAGGGGTTCTCATTAAACTACGAACTAAATTAGCGAGGCCCTGAGAGCAAAGCGATGAACCATGTTCGCGTAATTATTCTATTGTGTGTTTCTACCCAGATAATACGTCGGATGCCGTTGGTGGTCGATGGGCAGAAGACTTGGGGCAGCAGTGTGTGTAGGTCAGATGGGAGGACACCCTTAGATTTAGACCTGCCAGCTCGGGTACCTAAACATACTGAGTGTCCAATGTTAAAGCTTAGCTCTGCTTGGTTTGTTGATAGGTTGGTCATCTTCGTGACTGAACAAAGAGGCCATCATTCCGCGCGATTTTATTTATATACACAATTATTTACCTTGATATACTTATGATAATGACATCAGAGCTGAGGCCATATGAAATACTTACGTTAGCTCAGACAGTATAGGTTATGTACGTGCAGTAAGGCTCTCAGAACCAACCCATCTGCCACGCTGCCGTTAGTCTTGTGTCCATTGAGGAAGAGTCAGGCGATCCGACGTAAATCATTTAACAGGTGTCATTGTTACTTCCTACTCCCTCTCCAGCGATAAAACCATTAGATACGTTGACTGCATCTTAAAATATTGATAAATGAGTGAACAAAAAATAAACCTAAAGTTTCGGTAATGCGTCGGGACAAGGTGTATGGGCCCATAGTCTCCTGTTTAAGAGAAACAAAACTAAAATTGAAAAAAAAAAGATAGAAAAAAATCTGAAACTTGATTAGTTGCATTTGTGGGTGAGCTACAATATATTAACTGTTACCAAAGATTGAACATTGAAAAGGTGGTCCGCATTAGACTGAAAATCAATAGTACATATCCGTAGATTGGATGCTGAATGGAAAAGGGAAGGTAGTGAAGTGCCGAGGCACTGGTTCTTATGACCACTTCTTCACATCACATAACCGATTTCATTTAAATATTTTATAAGAATACTTATGCTATAGACATGCGCCTATTTCTAAGTTTTAATCAAATCTAAAAACCCTCTTAATTTCATTAAAAAAATGCATCTCCTGTCATTTGTTATAGAAAGATGGAATTTGAAAGGGGGGAATTGTCATAAATTCCCTAGTAAAAAGCCTTAGGCATGTTCGATACGTTGAGCCAGCGGACCGGTACTTCACTACTCTTCACGGAAACTCGACCTATGTGCCACACCACTGTTTCATTCTTCATGATTTGTTGGTTGTACCATAGCGCTTTAAACAAATCCCCATGATATATGCATGTTGAACTCCTTTTTTTAAAGTCGACATTAAGGCCAAGCATGATTGGTCTTTTGGTCGCCTAAATGCTATGTCAGAAGATCTTGTATAGGATGTAAATAAAGTTGTAGTAGTGAAATGGGTGCGATGATACTTTTGTGGGGTGTAGGCCAGTTCGTAATGTGTTCTCTGCAGTCTAGTTTGTTCCAAAGGTTCTATTTATGGTAACAAGAATTTTGATTAATCTTTGTACAGGTTTATTGATCCAAAGCCTGTGGTGGCGTCTCTCTAGAGCGGTGATATTTTTGGGAAGGTTCCCGCGAAGAAGGTCTTTGCGATGTACAAGAGTGTTAGAAAAAATGGCGAAAATGAACGGGAAAATACTGTTTTTGTCATTTCTTCTAGGACTTGTTTTCAATGGCATTTTTCAGTCGCATAAAATTATGATGCAAAGCGTGTTTTTGCAGTCCGATGGTGCAACCAAGGAAGGGGAAAATGAGATTTTTTACGTTTTGTTTCTCTGTTAAGAATCATAAAGTGGCAATTGTTCACAGACTACTTTAGAATGAATGGATTGATATAGAAATAATAATAATCTTGCACCACCCTGTATTGACTTGGGACTCTTCCATTCATTGAACGTGGTAGAGTCTATTGGAGAATCTTGGGGTAGAGGCTCATTGATATCTGTTGGGTTATGAATACTTGTACATTGTTTTGTTTTTGAGTCATAATGTAATGTTAACCTTCCTTGCCTCAACTCTTTCGAAATGGCACATTAAAAATAAGAGGAAAAAACCTGGCACATCTCAGTAATGTTACAGAGAAGTGCCAAATCACCTTATTAATGTGTCAGTGTTTCTCAACTGATAAGTGAATGGATTATCCATATTTAAGCTACCCGAGATAGCCGTGCCCTTAGTGAGACGTTAGTGACCAGTAGAAGCACGGGTGTGCGCGATGTAAAAGCCACGCCCTTCTGTGTGTATGCCTCCGCAGTGTCTTTGTGTTGTGAGTATGTATTCGGTGCCTTGATATGCCTGCTGAACGATTAGCAGATTAAAACTCTTGTTGAAAGGAACAAACACGATGAACAGAAACTGCCATAGTTCGCACTAAAATACTGATCATTCACACGTGCTTTAATTTGGTTGAGAACGACAGATATCTGGTTTTTCTTTTCGTAAGAAAAGATAATACTAAATTTCGGCGGTTTAAAGCAAATTGTATTTGGTGATTTCAAGCGTGAGGAATGAGACAAACAAGTGCTGGTAAAATGTGAAAATGAGTAGGAGGATATATACACATGTATTTTGTAGAAACTGCACCATAATATCTTTAAATAAGGAGACCGAGGCTACAGGAGCAACATTTCTAAAGAACAAAAAACAAAGGTGTGCATCTTGTTGTGTTACCTATGTGTTTGTATCCACCCTGTTGATCCATTGACTGACAACAATGACCCTTTGTTCCCTAGGCCTAAGAGCGGGCCTAACTTACCCTTCCTTCAAAATGCATATACATGTAGTTGGACAGTCAGATGTTAAAGTAAATATACTAAGGCTCAGGGCCCAGGTGGAACATTACGAAATACCTTTATAGGGAGCAAAGGATTCAGTGTGATCGAAGGCGATATAATGTACATCACGCCTTGAAGTAAAAAGGCC
The DNA here is from genome assembly GCA_936440205.1 of Lepidonotus clava. Taxonomy (NCBI): domain Eukaryota; kingdom Metazoa; phylum Annelida; class Polychaeta; order Phyllodocida; family Polynoidae; genus Lepidonotus; species Lepidonotus clava. The sequence continues at coordinate 30,080,400 of OW387140.1, forward strand.
TTGCTCGACTAGGGTTGGCTTGGTCTATTGTGTATGTTTCTGCACCCCTCAGTTCCTCAACTAGGCGCGTGTTCTGCCACTCTGACTAGATCTAATCACCTAATTTTGTATCTAGAGCTTTCATGTTCACCATGTACCACCCTGTGTATAGCAGCTCCTCAGACTGCTGACTTGGCAGTTTTGTACAAAACTTCCGCATGTAGTTTGTATCTTAGTAACTAAGTGGATCCGGATTAGCTAAAACCATGTTAACACGAACGTTTCATGTTATTTTGCTGGAAAGCATAATACCGGTAGAAGAAGCAAGAAACGGTTGTGTAAACATAGCCTTAGCAACTCAGTTTCATTGTTCAGTGTAAGATAAATTACAATCAAACTGTTAAATACCAAACAAATATTACAAATATTTTCTTTAAAATATAGAAAAGTGGTTACAAAATCATTCATGTCTTGTGATAAATTATGTGAGGCACTATTAAACCTGCGTAGGTGTATCTCCTATTTGTACTCGCGTACAATGTGTGTAATTCTATGTGTGAAACTTTTTCTACTATTTCATACAGTGTGTTTTAGTTCTATAGACCTTTGAGGGTATTTTCCCCAGAAGGATTGACCCAAAATAATTTCATTTGAAATGTCTTCAGGCCAATGGTTTCGGTACCAGTTGAGATGAATGATAAGGAGAGGGCTATAAAAGAAAACACTTGAATAAGATGCAATGCTTTTCACTTCACGAAATCTGTCTCTAGCAGTCTGTGTGCATAGCCCAGCTTTCACAGTTAAAACTGTAGCCAGCTTCTGATGTAACATCTCAACAACCGTGAAGATTGAGGATCAAAAGAAACGGGGAATCTTTGCCATACAAGGCAGTGTCGTTATAGTGTTCATCATAATAATACGGCTTAATTGTACTTTTGTTTCCGTGGGAACCACAAAAGCTGGACGAATCTGCAAACCAGAACAAGTATTAGATATAGATTATAATGGACAAGTTGATCTTATGGTTTACTTCTTACATTGCTTGTTTGACTTTATCTCTATATATACATGTTATATTTATGAAAGTATATAAATATCCCTAAGAGGTGATTGGGTTCAGTAGATCTGTAAATACACCAAAATAATGTAACAAAAAGAAAACTGCTAGTGTTGTAAGACACTTTCCCCGAAAGATTCCCTTTAATGTGGAAAACTTTAATCCCTACTGTTCCCAATTTGATCCACGTCACGTAAGCAGAACTATCTCGACAGAAGTTTTTCATATCCACGATATTAATGGGTGTTGCCTAGACTAGTTTCAAGTCTGGGAGATATTTAAAGACATAATTGCCAATTTTGATTTTGGTTCCAGGAAAGGTTTCTTTTTCGCAACCCAATTGTTGTTTATTTTTGTATCGTCTGTCAAGTCGGCCCAAACTTGTGTCATGACGCAACTGGAGGCTGATGTGTATGGAGAGTGTAGGCCAGTACCTGGGGCTGTAGGAGGCTGTGTATGGAGAGTAGACGAAAGCCCCCTCTTAGCCTTCCAGGGAAACTGCCTCCCAACAGGATCAATGATGCTATTACTCAATAAACAACAGCTTCTCATAACAATCACGTGTCCGTGTTTTACTTTATTTTTCTAAATGCAGTTTTCTAATTCTAATATTTAATAGGTTAAGAACTTAAGTGTACGCTTTCGTCTTTTGTCTCTTGACCTCCACAAGGACATAGTTGTAAGGTGAACAGACTGCTGTAAGTGGGGTTTATATGGTTTACTTCTCACAGACTCATACAACTTGCCATGCGACAATCATCGCCATCTTGGAACCTGTCCCGCCCCCTACGATCACACCATCTCTCCTCCTTTTTTTTTTTTTTTTTTTTTTTTTAAGAAATAATGAACACAAATTTTAAACTCTTGAGTAAATGTTCCCAGCAGACAAGTATAGTCCAATATAAGTCAATGTCACATTTGGATGCAATGAGATCACATCACATAGTCAGCATATTTAGGATGAGGCTGTACCTGCCTCGTCCTAGTCTCCCTACCAACAAAGGGAGAACGCTCAGAAGTAGCTGAGGACATTCTGGTTCGCCTAGTACACACCGGAGACCTTTGTACTGGGCTCCCCACCCGTCTTTCCACTGGTGGAACAGTAGGCCGAGTGTGGATTTCAGGCCCACTGGAAGCACTTGGCCTGACAGGGGCAGGCACACCCACATTGAGGGCTCTCTCCATATGTGAGTCCGTGGTGGAGAGATCAGCATTACCCTCAGGGCGTGCAGCAGAATCCATGTGAGGCTTGTCGAACACACATGGTCGAGGTTGATTTGGTGCCCTCATGTGGGTGTCGTCTGCCTGTTGCGGGGGAATCCTCAGGGGCACAGGCAGTACACCAGGATGAGCAGTAAAGTTACCAGATGGGGGGGCTGCAGGTCGCACATGTACACGGTTACGACGCACCTCCCCATGTCGAGTAGTGATGGTATAGGACCTCTGGCCATCTTTCCGCGTGATCTGGCCATAAGTCCAAGCCTGTCCTCGTCTATTCGGAGGTGGTTTGAGATAGGCATAATCCCCAACACATAATGGCTCGTGAGCTGAGCCATCTGACTTATCATATTGCATCCTTGAGGCCTTTCGCTTGGCCAATATTTCTGCTTGCAAAACCTTCAAATCCAGGGGGTTGGGATTGAGTAGTTGGTCTGCAGTAGGTAGGTTCGTACGGGTCCTGCGACATAACATGCGCTGTGCGGGAGAATAGGTATGTCCTGCAGGAGGGGTGTTCCTATATAAAAGGAGTGCAAGTTGGAAGTCTTTCTCAGCATCCCTTTTGCTACCTTGACGGCTGCCTCTGCCCGTCCATTCCCCTTCGCATGATAGGGGGAGAGTAGTGTGCTGGAAGTGACACTTTGACGAGAAGTCTTTGTACTCCTTACTGATGAATTGTGGGCCATTGTCTGTATGAACCACCCTGGGAATACCATATCTGGCAAAATGACACTTTGTCCTATCCACAACAGTCACTGAAAGTGTATCAGGGAGCCTGTCAACCTCTATCCAATCAGAGAAGTGACACACAGTCACTAGATAGTCCTCCTTTCCAAAGGAGAATAGGTCTTGGCTCACAATTTCCCATGCACGTGTTGGTATAGGAAGTGACAACATTGGCTCCTTTGGTGCAGATGAACCATAACGTGCACACACATCACACGCCTCACACATGTGCTTTATTGCCTTTCGCATACCTGGCCAGAAAAGAACATCCTTTGCCATCCTGTAGTTAGAGTCACTTCCATAATGGTTTGCATGAATCTTTTCCAACATGGGTTTCACCAAGGTTGGCGGTACCAAAATAGCCAGTCCTTTGTAGATAGCTCCATTGTGTATGGACAACTCATCCCTGTACCCCCAATAGGGGCGTTGTTCCAGGGGGATATTTTCTCTGTTCTCCGGCCAACCTTCCAATATAACCCTGTATAGGCCAGAGAGGGTTGGGTCATTCGCTATCTCACGTATAATGGCAGACTCTGAATTTGCTGTGAGCTTAGGATCCCGTTCCATGACCTCAAACTCTGCTCGAAACACATTGAAACCTGTCACTTTAGTTTTGACTGGAGATGACAGGGCTGCCCTTGACAGTGTGTCCGCTATCAGAAGAGTTGTACCCTTCCTATATTCCAGTTTGAAACTGTAGCGTTGAAGAGTCATGATCATTTTCTGTAACCTTGCTGGTGCCTTATTCAATGGCTTCTTCAAAATCGTCTCTAGGGGTTTGTGGTCAGTATGTACTGTAATGTTACTCTTCCCATACAACCACTGGTCAAACTTGTGAAACCCATTGCAGATAGCTAGACACTCCTTCTCAATTTGTGATTAGCGCTGTTCGGTTTCACTTAGGCTACAAGAAGTGAATGCTATGGTTTGTGGACAACCGTCATCATTTAGCTGCAGTAGGGCTCCACCTAGCCCTTTCTCACTTGCATCTACCTGCAGCACCACTGGTTTGTGTAAGTCGTAGTACAGAAGTGTGGGGGCTGAAGCTATGATTGACTTAGCCTTCCTGAATGCCTCATCTTGGGCTTGGGACCAAATGAATGCCATGCCATCTTTGGTGAGCATTCTCAGTGGTTGAATTTCAGAGCTAAGGTTCTTGCAGTATGGTGAGAGGTAGTTAGCCATGCCTATGAATCTCAACAGCCCAGCCTTGTCAGTAGGAGCTGGCATTTGTGTGATGGCTGATACCTTCTCAGGATCTGGTCGCATACCTTTGTCGGTTATAATGTTCCCCATGAACTTGACCTCACGCAGTTTGAATTTGAACTTTTCGGCATTGAGTTTTATGTTCTTGGTGACACATCGCTCCATTAATGCCACAATGCGTCTGTCATGGTCTTTCAAAGCCTCCTCATTGGTGTCCCCTTCACCATATACCAATATGTCATCTGCAACACATATTATACCTTCAAGGCCCTCAAGGGCAGCTAAGAGACGTTTCTGGAACTCTTCTGGTGCACTTGATACACCAAAAGGTAGCCGTTGCCACCTGTATCTCCCAAAGGAGGTGTGCATCGTTGTCAGGAGTGAAGATTCCTCATCAAGAGGTATGTGCAGGAAACCTTCACGTACATCAAGAAGTGAGAAGCACTTTGCATTGCATAGTTTATGGAGATGTTCGTTTAGAGTAGGAATCTGAAAGGTCGTTCTCATGATTGCTTTGTTTATTGTCTGGCTAGGGTCTATGCATACCCTCACTTTCTTGGGTGTCTCCCTTATAAGTGCATTTGAGCACCATGGACCTCAACTTTGGACATGATTCCGAGCTCAACGTAACGGTCTAGTGCAGCTTTCTCCTTTTCACGTTTGGCCACTGGTACCCTATGCACAGGTACCTGAACTGGAGCAACATTCTCCTTAAGTTCAAAGTGAACTGGAGGACCAAGGTAACCAAGGCCCTCAAAATTGCTTTTATATGCCTCCAGAACATTGTCTTTTGTCAGCTGACCTGGTGGTGCTAGCTTTCTGGCTACGGGGTGACAAACTGGGGGAGATGGGTCTGATCCTAACTTAACTCTATGTTGTTGACCCACCATGTGTGTATCCTGACCACTCTTAGTGTTCACCGGTTTATGTATTGTTTTCACAACGCGAAATGCTGGTGGACCTGAATCATTTGTGTCCTCCAGCTCAGTTGACACACAAAGTACCTCATCAGCATCTATCTTAATCAATCCTAGAATCTCACTGTCCTCCCCTGAGATCAGAGCTGGTTTGTCACCTGTCTTTGTCAGCTATGACCTGGAAGAGTAGAGTATGGAATCTACTTTTCCTCTCACACACAAGTTCCACTTGACCCAAGGGCCTGAACGGCTTGGTGTTCATGTATGGGCTTAGTAAGTATGGTGACCTTCTCATCTCAATGTTGGGGAATGTCTCTATTACCAATTTCTCTGGTATGGTGTTCATACTGGCAGCTGAGTCGATATGGATATGCACATCCTTGAAGGAGTTACCTTCTGTTGATAGAGACAAGCAAGCAAAATATTTTTTCCCTCTTTTGGCATTAGCCTGGAAGATCTGCAATGGCTCTATTGTATAGCAGTCATACTGATAATCATCCTGTGGTACACCCTCGTCAGTGAAAAAGTCCTGACTCTCATCAGTCTGGAGTGAGTTCACAGTGTTTCGTAATCCTGGGCCCCTGCCCTGGTTTTGGGACTGATCTCTGCGATAGCCCCCCTCTACCACGTTGGTTCCACTGAGGGCCTCCACGACCACGGCCACGACCCCTTGATGGTTGCTGTGGCTGGAACGGACGAGTGGGTGTTTCCTGACATACACGCGCAAAATGGTCGTTCCCATCACACCTCATACATGTTTTCCCCTTAGCTGGGCAGTCTCTCCAGGGATGTGGACCACGACGGTCTCCACACCACTGGCATGTGCCAGGTTCTCTTTTAAGTTTCATGTCTTTGTGGGCCTTCTTTGTGACCCAGTTAAAGATCACACGAAAAGAAATATTTAAAAATTCAGAGAGTCTCTTCTAAGATACTATAATGTTTAATTTAACTCAGGACAGATTGGTATGCCACCTCTGCACTCAAACAATGGGTGTGGGTGTAATTCAGTAAGTGCGAAGCCAGTCTCACACTTTAAGTGCGAATCTGGAGGGAGGCAAGCATGGGCAGGTCTGGTGACGTCACCTGAGGCATAGAACTACAACTATAACCAATGGGCGAAATTAAACTGCTTGGTATTTAATTAATAAAGGACAGAGACACATACAACTCTAAGGATAGACAGCTATATATGAATTATAAATCAGGGAAATTTTGATTAATTTTTCAAACATTATTTTTCATGTTATGAATTTTGAAACATGATTCACAGCCACGCACCAGTGAGGCCTAATGACTCCTCTGACGTCACAGGCCATTGTTTACATTTGCTGGCATGGAGTGTGCAGCTGGTGCACTCGACCATACTACCCAAATTGATTTCACTCTATTTTAGTTATAATCTTCAAGGACATTATTTACTTTTCATATGCAATAATTATTGTATAAAAGGAGCGCATTGGGATGCTTAAAATAGCTTTTTCGCGTGAACTTTAACACTCTCCTCTGTACCTTTGTTTGTATCGCCTATCAGCTTATTTGTTTGTCGTGCTGACTCTAGGGCCCTAGCCTCCCAACTACATCTGACAATGATTTCTTTGTATTGTCGGCCTTAAGATGAGACTTTAATAATTCAGTCCTAATATCACTGTCATGGAGACCAAAGACAAACTTGTCACGACACATCTCATCTGTCAGCACCCCATAATCACACAAGCTACAACTTTGTCTCACTCTTGTCTCCCAATCTTGGACAGACTCATGGGCATTTTGATTAGTTGTCCAGTATTTAAATCGGTCAGTCATGAGGGAAGTGTCGGCTGTCCCTGCATAATGGATTCTAAGCTTTTCCATCCATACCCATGGCTTCTTCTTGTCACCATCTGCAATCTGTGGCTCAATGGTATATCGAATCACCTGCAATGCTTCATCAGGCATTGCCGATCTCAAGGCCGAGATCTCAATGATAGGCTTCTTATAATAGGCTGCTTTTTCAGTTTCAGAGTCTTTGGCAAGGTCCCTATACTCAGACTCTATGCAATAGTATTGGAATCTCATTTCAAAGTTTTTGAAATTTTCGGCAACATTGCCAGTCAACTAGGGAGGGGAATTAAAATCGTCTATGGCGATCCACCTACCCTAATAAAAGAAATAAAAAAAAAAAAAAAAAAAAAAAAAAAAACTTAAGTTCGGGCTTCTTTGGACGTGACATGTTGACTGTCTGATAATGTATTAGCTAGAGTTTATTAGCGCACTGTTCCTGAAGAATAGACTGTTAGGCCTGACACCTTTCACTTCAGTCATACACACTGCTAGCACTTTTTGTATTTGAACATTGAACTTGCTACCCAGACAGACACTAGTAGGTATAAACTGTGTGATAAACCATGGACCAACATATAAAGACACTGGGCACACTCAAACATTGGCCATATGCAACATGTACACTTTTGTTATGAATAACACAAGGGGCCCTGAACACAAGAACCACTACAGTTGGGTAATTTCCACATTCAACCATAATATTTGCACACAGAAAACCCTGTCAATTCAATGAACAGTTTGATCCCACTTCTGACACCAAGTTGTAAGGTGAACAGACTGCTATAAGTGGGGTTTATATGGTTTACTTCTCACAGACTCATACAACGTGCCATGCAACGATCCTCGCCATCTTGGAACCTGTCCCGCCCCCTACGATCACACCAACAACATTCCCCGTAATACTTCATTGACCCTACCTTGAACTATTCCATAGCCAAAGTTTCGAAAGTTGTTTAAAACAGAAAAAGGTAACACTATAAATCCTTATTTAAGGTGGCACCCCCTCTTAACAGAAATATGAACCCTGGCGAAGGGAATGCTGTCCAGTTCAGTCTGGAGGACTGCCCACTAGGCCCAGTGCAGAATCCAGTAAGAATTGGGGCCCATTCAGGGGGCCAAGCGTCAATAATAACTAGCAGTGTGGGAATGTGGATGAGAAATGGGAGGAAAAAGGGTAATTGTGGTTGTACTGATGTCAGTCCAAATCATCCCCCTTGCTGAGTACCTGTAATTGGCCTATTTTAGAGAAGACTTGAACTGTCTTCCCTCCAAAAAAAAGACTAGAAAGACTCATGGAATTCCTTAAGGTACATAAACTAGATCTTTTATTATAAAAATAGGTTACTTGTAGCAAAGAAAAAATATTTTTGCATGCTAATATGAATGGTTAATTTGGTTACTTGTTAGTGTATTGGCAAGATTTTGACAAGTTCAAAATGATCCCACTGTTAGCCTATGTGCAGTGCACTGACCTAGTCTGGTGAAATTGCTTTCTTTACATAGATAAGAAATTCCACTTTTTTAATTTTCAACTATTTTGGAGGGAAAATATTCAAATTTGTGTTGAATTTAAAATCTCGAATTGCAAATCCACAAAATTATAGCCATGTAAATATAAAGCGCGCCTTGGTATTATCCCTATAAAACAACGTGTTGTCCTCGGTTGTCCAGGGTAGGATATCGAATATATTGTTATACAAATCCAAATAGTTCATGGCGATTTTCTAATGAACAAGAATACAGGCATTTATTATTTTATTTCATATTTCACACATCACAATCGGACAGACAACATAATTCACTCGTGTAAAAACAAAAAAATCAGCCCGCTCCTTGTTGAAAAAAACACGTTCATAAAATATTTTTATGTTTTATTTCCCTTCTCAAATTAACAAATCACCAACACATATTCTCCTATACAGCTATGCCTTGGAAGGCAGCGTTGGCTGTGGAGTCCAGTCCTCCCGTGCCCAGTCGGGCATCTCAGTGGCGAAGCTCCATCCAGGGCCGCTGTAGGAGAGCGCGTGGAGGAACATGACCAGGTCGTCGGGCTGGGGGTCGATGTAGGCCCGGCGACACTCCTCACAAAGTGGGTCGTGAGTCAACTTACTGGGCTCAAACCCCAGTTTGGCTGCACTTGCCTCACTAACAGCCTTATTTACAGCAGAGTCAGCATCTGCCTTACTAACACCAGGAGTAGCACCTGCTGCATCAACAGCTGAATCAAGTTCCGCCACAGTGGCAACTCCACTTTCTGCCTTGGCTCCGCTGCTCCCCAACTCTCCTGACCGTTCACAGACCATGCCTTCTTCGCTTGGTTTTGGGTTTGAATCACATACAGTGCTGGGCGGCGTTGTGCTCGGTGAGTGCTGTTCTGGGCTGGTTCTACTCTTTGCTGTCTCAGGACTGACGAGATTGCGTTCGGCTGCGACGTCATCTGACACGGCGGTGAACCGTTCTGCACTGTGGTATTTTATAAGTTCTTCAACGAGCTGAAAATAATTTATGAAAAGTTCTCAATTATCTATCACATTTAGTTCTGGATCCCTCGTATCCAAATGCTGCTTCATAAATAATTTTACAAAAACAACATCAGTGTAGGCCTACATGTATTATTAATAGAAGTACTGAGACGAACAACGTCCATCAATTCTAACTAGAATACTTTTTTATGACGAGATAAAGATCTGAAGATATCCTTCAGTTTTGAAGAATGAAATTCAACACAATAAAAAAATTATCAGAGAACTTAGTCAGTTTCATCGGGAAAAAAAAAAAATCTACTTTCAATATGACCTGAACCATATCGTTGTGTAAGATACCTACCTCTTCTTCTGTTTTGCAGTAGTCTCCTCCCTTACCGCGCTTAGGACCCCATGCCGGAGAGTTGTACAGTGGATCGTTTATAATAGGATATCCTACAATAAAATGGTAATGTCATATACAATTTTGAAATAATATGACTCACAATCAAATATAGCCCTATTACTTCTCGGAAAAAGTTTACTTAAATTTATTGCTGAGATACTCGATTGCGTTGTACGATTTTGATGTTTGTTTTGATGTTTGTTCTTCGGAGGAAAAGGCTTACCGAGGTATTGGAGATGGACGCGGATTTGATGCGTTCGCCCTGTGTGAGGTTTACCTAAATTAATAATTAAAAAATCAAAATTATATATGGAACAAGCAATGGGAACACGTCTTATGGAGTGCAATAGACCCTTTAATACAGGGACGTGCCGTGAAAACATTCTTTTATTTGTTGGCACCCAGGATCAGAAAGTGGAATGGCCATACCAGAGTGTCGGGTATAGAACGGACAACCATTATCACCTCCTCGGATTACAGATCTCTATTTTTATTGACCAGATGTCTTAGGGTTGGGGTTGGATGACTGGGTGTCGGATAAAGATAATAACACATTTTTAAGGAAGTTACAGAAAAGAGTGTGCAGCCACAAGATCTTATGGACAGGTAGGTTTAAAGTCAGACGTAATTCAAAGAAAATATATCTTACACTCCACTACACTGGTTTCACCGTTGTAGCTGAGTCGCTTAAAATTTGTCCTAGCTTCCTTTCCGTCGGGGCCAATTTTAAACAGTCCAATTTTGTGAGATAACGTGTCGATTGCTCCTATGCATTCTACAGGTTCACTGAAAATAAAAAGAGAAACAAAGGTTTAACATAAAATGGCTGCAGTGGTGTTGAAGATTGTATTCAGTGCAAGTTGGGTAAACAATGAAGTATGGAAAACATGTATTTACTTATAGTACCCGAGAAACTTTTTTATCATTTTATGCAAACTATTTATTGTTAATAATTTTGTATGTGTTACTGTAAGAGTCAAGAGAATGAATGAACAGTATTTCTCTGAAAGAATATACAATACAATCATGTAAGTTTAAAGAAATATGATACAGGACGTGTGGCGAGGTATATTGAATGTGATAAAATTAAGATTAATGGCATGTTAATTACTTGAAAGAAACATCAAGGAAGTGACTGATAAGATAAAACTCACCTTGGAAACTCACCGACCACCCTCGCGAGGTATGTTTTCTCTACTTTTCTATTCTTGATGTGATTTTGCATCATTGACGTTTGTTTATCATTCTTGCAGAAGATGAAGACGCCAGAAGTCAACCGGTCGAGACGGTATATGGCTGTAAATTAAAAAAAAAAAGATACGATAAGTTGTCACCCAAAGAATGACCACACTTGTTAGATGCTACTGCAACAAGCCAACACATCACAATAGGATGTGTATTATGTCAACGCGTTAACCTTCAATGGTACAGCATTCAAGAAACCAATGATAAAGAGCCAATATCTAATTTATCTTTTTTGCAATAATCACATATAATACGGACATTTATAAACCTGTAAATATATACACATCATGTATCTGTTGATAAGCTTATAAACTGATAGAAAAAATGTAGCAAATGATACTGCTAAATATACGAATGGTACTTCTAATTCTACCCAAATTAAAAAAAAACAGATATAAAATATCAAGGTTGTACATGGCAATCAACGTACTCCTCAAGTTGCGAAGGCCGTGCTCCTTGGCCATGAGGTAGGTCAGGGAGTTGTGTCGGTAACGGCCACATGGGTGAATAGGGATGGAGCTGGGCTTGTCTACCACCACCACGTCCTCTGTCTCCGTCACTATCCGTATAGGGGCTGCGGTCACCGACAGCTCGTGTCTACAAGAAAGAATAAGCCCTCTGTATGTTTATTCAAATAAAAGTGAAAATGTGTTGGCATTTGTATTAAATGCCTGGATCTTGTGATGAGGTCGTGGACCCAATGTCACTCAAAATATCTGAACATATAATACTCTCACTGATGACTCGATGGGTTATAACAAACTTCTCACAATTTCCTACTGAATTTCAATCAAACGATATGCTGACAGTGTAGTCCTAATATTAATGCTAATATATAGCTTCATAAGTAATGCCTTACTGCATGCCCATGTATTTAAAACGACATAACGGGCAGAATTATTGGTTGAAATAAACAAACCTGTGAACAATGTTTTCCACGTAATCATTGTCGATGAAGACATAATCTGTTGATACTGCTTTTCCATTTACTGTAACGCGACCTGAATTGATGGCTTTTTCCTGCAAAAGGCAATTTAAAAAAAATCAAATAAAATCATCTTAAATAAAAAGTGATTCTTTGGCGGCTGGCAAATAACATAAGACTGGCTCTTTTTAAGCAATTCCCTGATGAAAAAATAGGATTCATTCATTTGAAAATACAATAAACAAGGATCGGAATTGCTAACATAATTTTAACTTGAAGAATTAAAACATGAAGAATTAAAACACTGACAATGAGGTGAAATGAGAGCGTCACAATTGTGAATATCGTGGAGGATACAATTTGGCTACAGCAGTGATCTACTACATTACCTTATATATTCTAAGTTCTGTAGAATAAAGAATGTGATTAATTCTATGGTGATACAGATTTGTTCAACAAAATACGTTAGATTCGTTGGGATAAAATTCTCAGTTAACCTTTAAATAACCAACAACATGAATTTATCTTAAGGATCTATCCTTTCCAAAATTATTGTATCACAACTTACGTATGTGGAAATATCATAGGCCTTGAATTCCTTGGCGAAAATATCCAAAATTTTCTCTCCTACCCATCTACCTTTGGCATACGTTGTGAAGGTAAAATAATATGGATACACTTTGCGTAGACCTGGAAAAGTACAGTAACATAACACTTAGATACAATAGTATTGTTGTCCTCAGATCATTAAGTTCGTCATTAGAAAGTCTCTGGCAGCAATTACCAAAAGAACTGTAGAACTTAACAATGAATACTGAAAGCTATAAAGAAAAAACATTTGAAAGCAACTAAGATGTAATGTTGTCTATATAGACCTATAGGTATCAATTATTTATAACACATTTCACTATCTTTCATCTCATCAGATTATCTCATTAAGATTTAGTGTGTTGTTATTGTTGTTTAAATAACTCCAAATATGTACCATGGAAGACCTTACACTTATAAGAATATTGGTCAACACAAATAACCCACAACAATTCATCTATTAGGTCTGCTCTAAATATGGATCTATAGCTATCTAATTATGATCAAATCTAGAATATTTCTTGATTTTGCCTGAATACAAAAATTATAATAAACATGTTACCCCCAATATAAATAGATCTAATCACAAAATAACTTACCATTTTCAAAATAATAATCGGCGTCATTTAGACCTTTTTCAGTAAAGTTCAGCTCCTTTGTGTCGTTCTTCTTTCTTCGCTTGATAGGGCGACCCTCCTTAGCAGCGATTCTGTGCTTTGCTCTCATTATCTGTGAAAAGTTCATAAGATGGGTCTGAAGATAAATCTAGACATGGAGTGTAACCGAATTATCTCATATAATACGAGTACTGGTTCAAGCTCAAGGATATTTCTACTCACATTACGAATTTGATTCCCACAATTGGTTTCCTTTGAAAATCACATTATCACACAAAGAAATCGATATTTAAAAAAAAGACCAAAATAAACAACAAAACTGGAGACTAAATCATGAAACCAAGTCCTCACTGTAAATTATGGCTTATCATAGTTTATCATGGGCATGGAAGATCATCTATCTCTTATGGAAAACCCAGAAAGCTGAGAAAAGGAAGCTGTCAAATCCTTAAAGGGAGCCAAAACCAATCAATTCAACGAATTTTTTCAAACTCAAATAATCATGGAAATCCATTCTTTGAGCCTATTCCTGGCCTTTGTTAAAATATAAACCATGAAATATGATAAAAAATCATTAAAAACATGTTTTTCTTGCTCAAATCAATTAAAGCGGATCCGCAAAAATTGGGTTTGTTTACAAACAAATGCAAATATTACCATCTCTTGTGGCATTCTACTTAGGTTTCAGCTAGTTTTCACAGCTGATACTTTACCAATGACCTTAACTAGACTCATCTAACATATTTCTATACTTATCTCAGTTTTGAAAATTTTGTCAATTATATTGGTTTTGGCTCCCTTTAAATCAAGACTAGCCTAAAGGGGTCCTGATTCTGAATCATTTTTTATTTTTTTCGAGAGGGCTAGGCTAGTAGACCTAGACTTTGCTTCTACTTACCCGTTTCATTGCACGCCTGGATAGTTTCTTGGGTGCACTTTCATCTGTTGTTTCTGTATCTTTGGTGTCACCTTCAGACGTACTTAGTTTACCCTGTGTAGGTTGAGCAGAACACGGGATCACACCAGCACCAGTGGCCGTGGCCGCCGGGCTTTCCCCATTCTTGGTCTCATCAGAGACTGTCTTCGCCTCGATACTCGCCATTTCGGACATGGTTGATGAAGCAGAACGATCAACGATTCTGAACACCCGCGTGCATATGGGTGTCAATCTCTTTGTTAGTCTTAATTGTGATATGACAGGATAATACAGTGATTTACAAGTACGAAGAAGCCACATGATACTCCTTGGCGGCCATGTTCGCGAACACCGGAAGTACTGAAAATAGCAGAAGTAGGTCAGCGAAACCGTGCTTACGCGAAGAGGGAGCATTCGTTATTTCTACTATCGGAGACACTGACGGGGATTTATGACCCATTCTCAGCAGCAGGGGCGGATTCATGAATTCAAGAAAGGGGGGCGCGCCCATATTAAAAAAGTCCCGGCGCCCGAGCTGGGGGCAAGAGTTTTACATTAAAAAAATCTAAATTTGGCCAAAAATCGGGCGGGGGAGGCCCCTCCCGCCTAAATCCGTCCCTGAGCAGCATAGATCTCGGTCTAAACTCCAACATGAAATGTAGTTATTTCCAGAGGACAGTCAATCCGAAATATATAGAACGTATCTTTCACTTGCATTTTTCTCATACAATTCTCAAGTCTAAAATCTAAGATTTCACCTGCCTTATGATCTTTTGCAGATTTGGATATATCTTTCCTATGAACCTTCATTTAGGTATGATTTCTTATTCTACTGCAAATTAAAACTTGTCATTTTTTTGACAATTCAACTTTCTAGTTTTCATAATAAAGTTTTGATCTAGGGTCCAATAACAATCTGAGATATACTTTCCTTCAAATAATCATTGTCTACTTTGACTATACCAATGGTCAAACTGAAATAGATTTGACTGACTTTCAACTGCTCTGCATATAGACTACGCTTATCTATCTCAACAGGTGATTAGATTTTTAATACTCTGACGTTTATTACAAAATAAAACCTTTACAAAATATATATATTATTAGATAGTATTATTGCATTGATTCGATTATGGTTTCTACACTATAAAGTAGTGATTAAGGTAGCGCAGGCATCTTTTACAGAAACGCATGCTCTGAAAAGATAGGATTCGAACTCTCGGCACACTTTATTATAAGATTTAACTTTGCACAAGATACAAGAAGACATTGACATATTTTACCTGCATTTTGAAATCTTTATTCTTATATCTTGAAATCCCAATTATAGATATGTCAACATAATTGCGCTAAGATAATGTAGTCTACAGAAGATCAAAGAAGATACTGTTCTGATTAAGATTATATATATATTTTTTCATGTAGAGACAAAATGATGATTGTTCTGCAGAAGAGCACCACCCATTTTAAGTCCTCAAAATCTATTTATTATGACATCCTATAATTACATTATATTGCCGGTTTGTTATTCCTGAATTAGGGACTTCACGTCAAAAAAAGAAAGATCTATAACTTTGTCCATCACGATAATAGTACAACCTCTGTACATCCAAAACGACTTTGTTTTGTTTATGAACACATAGAGCCTAATCAGATTTGTGTGAAAAAAAGCAGAAGACGTTTTAGTCAAGCCTCATACAACTTGGCTGTTTCTAAGACCATTACAATAGGTTATGTTACAATCAATAACGCGTACATACAAACCGAAGTCTGAGAGCATTCCACAAATTACAATACATAAGTATGAATAATCCAAACCGATTTCTCTCTCTGTAACAGTACATGACAAACAAAAAATACCCCTTAATCAATATATTTGTGCACATAGACTATAAAGACAAAAAAATTCTGGAACTTCCTCGAAAATGCCGAGCAAACTATTGACACAGGATACGGTGCTTAACTGACGTGTGTAATATATATGTAGCAAAACAAAATGTTTCTTGCATATGCTAACACATTAAGTTAGTTGAACGAAATACACAGATATAATAAAAGCTAGAACAAATATGCGCTTAAAGCATAAACACAATAAAGTATTCTAGCAATTACATAGTAGGAAAAGTTTTACTTTCACATGCTATTCGTTCTCAGTTTAAATTCATGCTACTAGGTGATAGATATGATCTCCTACCCCCAAACTCAGCTACTATTTAAGACTAATTTGCAATGTGAATAATGCCAAGCGTGTTTAATTCAAGATTATCCAGAAAATTGGCTGCTAAGAGACATTTGTACCTTACGTGAGGTAGGGCGTCAGTGGTGCAGGGTAGTGTCAAACACTTTCTTTCAGCATCAAGGCAAATGTTTCGTTCACTCATCATTTCTTTTATACTTATTTCGTGGACCTACCCATATATAATATGGACTTTTCCCCATAGGAATTATCTATAAGCACCGAGGTTCGCAGACATGATATCAGATCCTCAGAAAAGACCGAGGAATTTGAAGCCTTGATCGTGTTTAAACAATTCAACTGTTTCTTTTTTAAATTACCATAGGTAAATATCTAACTCTCTTTTGTGTATGATTATTCTTTAGATAAAATTTATAACATGCACTTAATCTAAGAAATGCATTCTCATAGAAAACTCATTCCAATCGCTTGCATCACATTATTTACAAATAATTACTCGTCTTTATATATATAATAATTGAAAAGATATAAACATCATGTATAATTACGTGCGATCTGGACTCATACATAACATTCTACGGGGCCTTTTTTATGCGTTACTCAAGGTTTAAAAAAATTCACTCAAGTTTTCTAAGAATCAATGATAGCCGGTTGTGGTAGTACTTCGGGCATGTAGAGCAGCTCGTCTCCCAGCTCACACTGAATGCCCCGGTCCATGACCTCAATAAACTCAGCTGCTGCTCCGTCCTCCCTGCCCTCCAGATCCTGGTCTGTGTTGACTCCTTGGTCATCAGTCAGCATATGATCCCCACCCGCGATAACACCGTCAGCGCTCGCGCACGCAGGGTTTGGGTCGGTCGAAGAAAAGTCTGCCCCTTCTTGCCCATACACACTAACTCTATCCCCACCAGGTTGGATTTCCTCAGGATCATCTTTAACCTTGATCGGAGACGCCCCACTGGGTCCACCACCACTGCCGCTTTCCTCAGCGGAAAACCCAGGATTATTGTCAGTAGCCGTCAACTCGGCTGGCTGGGGCTTTTCGTCCTCCTCACACTTACAATACCCCTCGGATTCAGTGTCCACATCCATGGGGTCTTCCTCCGTAGAGTCGTTAGTAGTGGCCTGGTCGGGGTCAGGCTTGACGTCCGAGTCGGACATGTCCTTAAACCTCACCGTCAGGTCCAGAGGTTCATAGGCCGCGTCCTCAGCCGTTTTGGCGTCCTTGCTGGTATCCTTAGAGGAGGCTGCAGTTTTCCGCCTCGAGCTCTGCTTGTGTTTTTTCTCACATGGCCGTTCGTTGTTTTGGCTGTTGGGGGCGGTGGTTTTGGCGTGTCGGTGGTTCTCAGCCATGCTGGTACTGTCACACTCCTCCACACTGAGCACCGACTTGTTCAGACTGATTATACTACCGATGATAGGGTTCTGGGAGAGTTTATCTACTTGTAGACCCTGCATCACTGGGACCTGTTCTGGAAGGACAGGATCAGTTGGAATGTCCTTAGCTACACTCTTTACTAATTCCTCACTTCGATGTCCCTTTGATTTATGACTTTTCCCACTGTCTGACCGTTTGGGACTGCCCCTTTCTTTCTGCATGTCCTGACTGGAGTCAGGCTGCTGATACTCCGTGGGAGAATTCCCAGATGGAACATTGGCTTCACCTGTGTAGCCCATATGTTTGTCCAATAGTGCCAACCGCCTTTCGTGTTTCTTTATTCGGTCCTTCGGTAATCGGAGTAATATTTTAATTGGCTTAGGCGCTGATTCAATCTCTGGGGTGATGTCCGTAGTGGATCTATGACGTCTTCTGTGGTCGTCGCCTTTCTTTCCGAGCTTCACTGGTTTGAAGTGTTTCAGCTTTCTTAATCTCTCTTGTTGGAGCAGAACTAGTTCGTTTATGTCATCTAATACTACACAGAGTTCCTGGGTTGCCCCGTGAGACTGTCTTAGGGCAGAATCCTCCTTATGTTGGGACAAGCTCAGTTTTCGATCCTGCCTGCTCAGATCCTTAGACGAGGGACTTTTCTTTTGCTGGTTCGGGGAAGTTTCAGGTGAGTTCTGGGTGGTGATGCGAATGGTGAGATCGGTCAATGTAGAAACCTTATACTGTGGAGGCGGTGAAAGTTGGTCACTGTCCGATTTCCTCCTTACTTCAGAGGAAGCAAACTTACGCCCATGTTTTTTATCAGCACTGGGTGGTGACTTCCTCCAGTCTTTCACAGTCTGACCAGTTCGCAATGCACGAGCGCCTCGGCTTACGTTACTGGACCGAGTTGTCACACGTGGTGCATTGCCAACTGGGTTAGTATTTGACACTTCACTGGAATGAGAGGCCTGGTCCTGGCTGGGCTGAGATTCCTTTTTCCTTGTGTCACAACATTTGGTGGACACAGACTTTTGACCGTTACTCGCATGGCGTATCCTTCGCCTCAGTCTGGCAGTGCCCACGAGCGCCCGACCAGGACTCGCACAACCTGATACAGCAGAGACAGGCGGGTCCTCGACCGCTCCCGAACCCGACTGTGAGGTACAGTCTGTAGAAGTGGTGCGCCTTCTCTTAGCTGCTTGAACAGGTTCCCCGCTCTTAACCACAGGCAGCAACACCTCCCTATTATCACCCACACCCTTAAAGTCGAGTTTCTCTATGAGCACTTTCAGTTCCTTGGAATGAGGACACACAGTTTTGTTGATGCTCAGACCAAACTCAAAGGAGCACTTTGTACACCCGCGTACACACTGGCGTATGGGTTCTCCATCGTGCCCGTTCATGTCCATGTGAGTGCAGGGATTATTGTCCCCTGGTTTCTCATCTCTACAATGATCAGCATCAGTGTGACAAAGAGTTTCACTGATCATCTGAACCTCTGCTACGTAGCTTCCACTAACACACTTAGTGTCAGCATCTGTACAAATGTCTTCTTCACCTATTACCCTGGCTCCACTTTCTTCCTTATTTTGACAACTAGTGGTACCCTGTTCAGTAGCGTCCTCTGGGCTAGTAATATTCTGTTTCGTATCACTACACAATTTATTTTCCGAATTACCATCATGGGAAACAACAATTTCCTTCTGATCACTCTCCTCTGATTTGTTTGAACTGTTCGCAGTGCAGTCAGTTTTTGCTATGCTTTCCTCACAAGCACTACCCTCCAAAGAAATCTGAACTGGTGCAGATTCACATGTTTGAACTGGATTATCAGCAACACCCTTTTCCCCTTCATTTCCCTGTTCTGTCTGTGACTGAACGGCCACTTCTCCCTCCATACAAAAGGGTGCAGTGACACTCACGGGGTTGGCTGGTGATGCCATCTCCTGTGGTGGGCCAACTACCATCTCCTCCGTCTGGGTTTCAATAGGCACTGTGATCAATTCAACAGGAGCAGGTTCTATATGTTCTAAGACAGTTTCCGTTAGTTCAGAATTGGACGGTGCGTTTGTATTGTCTCCCACAGCCTGCGGTTCAACGATCATTTCAGCATTGTTTTTAGCATTTTGCACAACTGTGCTGAGCGCCTCCAAGACAGACGAGCAATCCTGTGCGCCCATAACATTCTGCACATACAGCCCAGTCTGTATGAGTCTCTCCGCCTGGGTTACGATCTCAGATTCGATGACAATAGCTGCTGAGGTATCTGATATCACTTGGGCGTCCTCGTGGCTGAGGGCGCTTAGTCCGTCCTGGCCCTGTCCAGCATCAGTTTCAATCCCACCAAACACCACTGGGCCCGCTTTAGACGCATCTTGCGCATCAGTCTCTGCTCCAGTGTCATTATCAGTTTCCATTTCATACAGATTCTGTATATCTACATGGCTTATCTCCTTATCAGCTGCTTCCATGTTATCCAACTCTTCTAGCCCTGCCACCACTGTCTCATCATTCATGTTTTTCGCTGCAGCGGCTGCGGCAGCATCATCTTCGTCATCGATAACCACCTCATCGAAGGTCTCCGGGTTCACTTCAGTATGACTGCCCAGTTTGGTTAAAGTCTCTATGGCAGCGTTAATATCCAGTTCTACGTCATCCTCAATGTCATCGAACATAACAGTGTCCACACGTAACTCCTTCTCGTCGTGCAGCTCGTTAGAATCTTGAAGGACATCATCACTGAGCAATACTTCCTCAGTGGTCAACAGTTTGTCACTTGAATCTTTCTCAACTGATGTATCCTTTTCGCTCTCAGTTTCTGTAACCGCCTTGGAGCTGTTATCAGTTGGCTCTTCAGAATCCTTCACACTGGATTTCTTTGACTTTCGCCTACCCTTAGATTTTCTCCTGTTTCCCTTCTTGGGGGTCTTTTTGGTCTTTGACGGTGAAGCCATTGGTTTCTTGTCATCATTTTCTGTTGGGGATGGTTTCTTGTCATCCAAATCTTTCTCCTTCTTAATTCTTTCAACCTTGATATCTCTTGAGATGGAGCTCGATTTTTTGGCGGACCCCTCTGAAGCATTTGGTTTCTTAGCTTCGCTATGTGGTGCAGACTTTTTCTGCGGACTTGGGGTCCGTTTTCTGTCCTTCCCTTTCTGTTTTTCTTTCTCACCTTCCTCTTTCTTGTCGCCACTCTCAGCGGCACTGTTCTTTTCTTTCTTTATCCTTTTCTTGGGTGAAGCACTTTGTGTGTGCGATTCTCCCTCTGACGTACCTGCCTGTCCGGCTTTTGTATCGGTCTCTGTCGTAACCTCATCAGTAACGTCAGTTTCAGACCTCTCTAGTTTGATGTCACCTTCTGTTTTAGGCTTGGCATAGTGAATGTAAGAATGCCATATCAGGTGCTGCTTCGTGCCAAATGCCTTACCACAGTCCTCGCAGGGGAAACCGTCCCCTTTGTGCAGCCACTGGTGGGTCTGGAGGTCAGCTTGTCGCCGGAAACTTTTTCCGCATTCGGGGCACTGGTACTTTGGGTTATGCGCGTGCTCTTCGAGGTGGCGTTTTAGGCTGGTGTTTTTACTGAAGTGTCTACCACAGATGTCGCAGATTAACTCCTTCCCCTTGTTGTGGAACTTCTTATGACTCTCCAGTTGGTCTCTGCTCCTGTACTTCCTCCCACATTGGTCACACTCGTGCACGTGCTCAGCTGTATGACGGTATAGGGCCTTCTTGGTCTTGAAGTCCAAATTACACTGGATGCACTTGTAGGACTGCATACCATGGTGGCCTTCCATATGCTTAGCCAATGCATAACTGGTGAAGAACTTGCGCTGGCAGCGTTGGCACTTGAACATGTTTTGGTCATTGGGCCGGCGATAAAATCGCAGCCTCCTACTCATGGCAGCAGTTCCCTCCCCAGCGACATTCTTATCGGTGGCGGATTTATGCGAGTCCATGTGAAGCACAAGGGAGTTGGGACTAGGGAAGATTTTGCCACAGACCGTGCATGGGTGGACGTTCTTCTTAGTATGACCAAACGCCACATGCTTGGACAAGGCTGATTTCTGCCTGAACTGCTTGCTGCAGTGTGGACACGGGTGAATGGACTCGGTCGAATGAGTCTCCTGGTGAATCTTCAGCATCGACACGAGAGGGAAGGTTTTGTTGCATGAAGGGCAGGCGTGGTCATTCTCATTGGAGTGAGTCGCCATGTGCAGCTTGTACATGAGCGCGCGGCCAAACTTCTCACCACACTCCTCACAAACATACTTCCCAGGCGAGTGTTTCTGTCTCAGATGTCGCTGGAGCTGCCGCTTGCTGGCCGTGCGATACTTGCACCGCGAGCAGCTGTAGCAGTCAGCACTGCTCAGCTCATCATTGGCTTTCGGTTTGTCCATCTTGAATGAGATTCTCAATCTTCAATCTGGAAACAGAGGAAAAACACTGATTAATCTTTTGGTGAAGAGTTTTCTTGATTTATTTGAAAGCATTTGAAGAGTCAAAAAGTTACGTTCTTATATAGTTTACCTCTTACACTAACAATCTATACTTGTAAGCTAAACATCGTTTTTCCTCAATAGACTATAATTTTATGTCATCTCATGACCTTGGAATCGAAAAATCTCCGGTAAATATATGTGTATATCAAAATTAATGAAAACAATACACATGAATTACACCTAACTCAATAGAATATAGGCTTATCATTTCAGTTTTCGGTGACCACTAGAATCGTGACGGTGAGTCAGCAATAAGACTACTCACGACTGTACAATGTGGCCAGTACTGATCAGATCTAAAGACTGTCCGCTCTGCATGAGAGAGTTGGGGAGACTATTATGATTATCTGATGGATCAACTTTTTTTTTAAATGTAAGTTTTAAAAGCAATTCCGTGTGAGCAAAAAAAGGTGTGAAAGCCCAAAATAGGCCTACTCATTAAATAGAGATCTACAGGAGTGTTTTCAACAACGAAATACCGGTAGTAGAGGTTAACAAAAATCTCATTTTAGACAAAGAATGGAATACTGACCAGACATCTACATCTGACCAATTCATGATCTACTGAATCAATTTAGAAAGTTCCAATACATTTTAATGTAATTTTGGTTAGATAGAGAATCATTATACTGTCTGATCATAGACCTTCTGTTACAGTGTAGATCAACCGATGGACTATCATAGTAGGCGACAATTTCAGAAGAAATCGGGAAATAGAAAAATGCTTTCCACCGTTATTTCTTCTAACTGAAATATTATTTAAATTAGAGAAAAAAATCATTTGAAGCGAATTAACTGTGCCCATATCTATGTTACATGAAATGTAGACATATATTGTCAAACACACAGTTTCCCGGTTTTCTGGTATATGATTTAAACTAAGACTTCAATCAGGGTCCCCATTCAATTTTCACAATCAAATTCCCCGAGTTCACCCTGCCGCACTGTAGAATTTTTCCTGTCATAGTTTTGCTGATTGTTTCTGAATCTTAGTGTTCAAGTTTACATAGAGTCTAGATAGTCTATGTCTCTAAAGAGATGTGTGAAGTTGCCAGAAGAAAATTTTACTCTCAGAAAGTGAAAAATCCAAAATTTTAAGAATCAGAAAATCGAAAAATTGGGCGGACAGAATTCCCTGTGTTTTAGTTACACTTCCAAATTCTATGTTTTTCTTGACATTGGTTTCTTTTTGCATTTTCCCTGTATTCCCTGTTTAGTGTGATCCAAAAGAAATTACAATCTTAAATATTTTCTTTAATTCAAAAGAAATATTAATCCAGCGTATTTAAAACGAGACATGCTATATTAAATTATAATAGAGCTATAGATGATAGATCTCAGCCTCCTAACGTTACCCCAACTTGCCCAAGTCAAGAAAAGTACTTCAAACTGCAAACTGACACATTCACATTGCACCAAATTTAGATCTACGGGAATTTTCAAGTCCATGCAGCTATATTTATTCGCTTTCCAGCTTAATGAATAATTGGAGTTATTAAATAACCGCAAACCACGCAAGAACATCCCAATACACATTATTTCTTTGCCGTTTCAACAATAACAGGTGCCCGCCGACTGCGGGTCAATGGCCGAAGCCCCCAGTGGCTTGTCGCACTGCACCACTCCAGTTACGGGCGCCACGGCGAGTTCGATCTTTTCTCCCTGTACCCAACAATCGCTTCCAAATCACCCATAAGGTTGTTATTTATACTTTATAGTACGTGGAGAACTTCATAAACTTACCATTTATTGGGTAGGACCATGTTTAATTGCCGATTGAATCATCTGAAGATGACTCCTTTTCGAGTTTTCAACAGTGGAAAAACGACAGAAGACCAAAACAAGGGGCGACCCGTTGCAACGTTGACTCGCTCAAGGGAGCGGTTATTGCACGACTTCACGGTGTGAGAGTGGAGTGGCCGCGCCTCTCGAGTTTGACAAAGCCAGCTTCCGTAGGTTAGGCCGATGGAAATAAACTGTATCCAAGGCCTAGCCTATTCCTGGCATTGTTTATAGTAACAGTTGAATAGGTGTGAAATTATTAGAGCTAGATCTATAGATCTACACAACAGAGAAGTGAGGACTCCATTGCTCAACACTTGATTCCAAGAGCTTGTCCATTGTCCACGCCCACATCTGTGATTTTGTAAGTGGGTAATCATAATTATAACAATGTGATAAGTGTGAAAAACATTTAATGTAGAAATTTACTTGTTGAATTTAATTTCCAGAATTATAGGATAACACCCTTTTTTCAGGATTTTTTTTTTTTTTAAGAAAAGAAATTTGTTTTAATCCACGATATAAAGATGATAATGGTAGATCCAGACAACTTTCTTTTTTATTCTTTAATTCATACCGCTGATAATCTCCTGTAATACACAATGTGGAATTCTTGTTTACAGCGTCGTTGATGGGAATCGATCCGATAGACAGGAATAGCCGTTTCAGAAGCAGATTGAGAAAAGAGGCCACACTAAAAGAAAATCCCAATTTATAAGCTATTTCCAAAAAAGAATCACCGTATTTTGTGATCATAAAATTGAAGTTAATTGTTATTTCAATGACACGTTGGTGGTTAGATGTTAAATTTTGTTTTCCATTTGAATTCCTTTGTGTTGACGTAATACTAAAAAAAAACTAATGGAATAAACCTGATTTGTTTTTCATTTAAGTAACAATGATAATAAGTTCAGATTTTTTTTATATCAATTGCAATGCTTTATTATCCATCCTCTTTAAAGTCTGCGGCCTGCATACATTCTGCCTTTACATTACATTTGTCCTCAGCTGTTGCCGATTTTTAGACAAGCCACGATTCATTTACACTTAATTCATAACAAAAATGGTCCATAGCAAATCAGGGGCAACAACAATCTTAAAAGATCTATTCCCAAATTTCTCTCTGGTGAATACTTCGGCTGTCAAAACAGAAAACAATTATTTGGGTCTTTTTGTCTTCACAAAACCTCACAACACTCCAGAGCACATTTGTCATAGACAGGTACCGACCGCATCAATTGCTTCTGTAAAAACAAATACCCTTTATTTTATTTAGATTATGAATATAAAGTGTCAATATCTGTGGAAATGATCTCAGAGAAGCTTCTCCAAATATAAGCGAATCCTGAACCATCTGGAATATACATGTATATATACACTGTACAAATATTATCACCACTCTTTCTTTTGCCGTTGATTCTTACCTCAATACAATATGGCAAGTTACCAGCAGGGGAGTGCTTCATATTTCCTGTCTCATATTCACGTGTGTGTTATCAACATCTTTATATACACTACATGTATGTATCATAGAATTTTCCAGAATAATAAAAAATATCCAAGTTATTATCAACATTACCAATTTATACGTATGCCTCTACTTTCCAACACGTGATGGTGATGACTTGCTTTATTTTTAAAATCATTGATTCGTCATTTCCGTATCTACCACCAGCTTTGTGTAATATACTTTAATCCTAAGCAATCCTGTCATAGGCTCTGCACAAGTTTATCAACAGCTCACATTTCTTGTTCCAGCAACCACTTAAAGCTTTGGTTGTACCAAACATTAATTTCAAGCAATTCCCCTTGAAATTGCTACCCCATGTAGCACTCTTTTTTCATTTAACTCTTTCTATGTTTCATTATAGAGTGAACAACTTGTTAACAGGATATTTGATTATTTGGCATTTAAAAACTAAGACTTTCAGCAAGCGCCAGTAACATTAGGCTGTACAGAATAGATAACTGGCATATTTGAGATATCAAGAAAAAGCATTTTTAATTCTTTCAAATTCAGAGATTGATTTTCGGCCTGCCTTGAGTTATACTTGCATTTCAACGTCTGTTAGAAAAGAACATATTTTTGTATGCCTAAGAATATGTAACAAATCATAGTCTACGATTATACGACTCCTGCATAAACTCTAAAAGTACATGCGGATCACATAGACCCTAAGAATCATGGTTAACGTGCCACGCTCTTTACCACTGTCCTCTATCTTTGGTCTGTATTATGGGGTCTACAGATCACGATAAAATTCGTGAGGTACAATGTCTGTATATACTCAAGTTCAGTTACAACAGTTGGCACACACCTTCACAATTTCATGATATCCGACCATTTTGTCTTTATATAATTGCAGTCAAAGAAATGGAATACAATGTGTACCTGTATTTGGAATATAGCTGCCGTGTTTATACTCGAAGTTCATAATTGCTCTGAAGTCAAAGCAACTGAAGCAGTCGTATAAGGCCTTACTACGACCGTTGATGACACAATGGTCTACCAATGTTTGGTGCTGCAAATTCTTCAAACGTTGTTAACTGATTAATATGAAGTGGCTGGTATCAGAGACCCATGTCCTAAAGACAAACCTAAAATCATTTCGATTAGTCAAAGCCGTCTATACTGCTCCTAGTCAAACTTTAACGTGACTTACACGAGTCACAGTAACCGAGCTAACCGCTCACGACCCCAAAACATATGAAGGGGTAGTTTAACTTCGAAGAGTATATAGATGATAAAAGGTTAAATCTATAATCAGTACTCTGTAATATACGTCAACAAAATAATATACCTTACTTGGCAGTTATTTCGCAACTGTTAAATCATGAGTTAAGTTATAAGAACATATTATCTTCAATATAACGGAATTGTGACTGTCGCAAATAGCATTCGTTTTTGTATGTACTTGTTGTGTAATGATTTCCTTTTTTCTTATACTGGTATTAAACAAGTTATAACTGGGATTGCATTTTTACCCTTTCGTTTAGAATTTGTGTAGCAGCTTAAAGGCTAACACACTGATGTTAGGGTTGGATAAGCCACTTCAAAACCACATAATGGTAACCCCATACAGGGTTATCTGTAGTGGGTCTATTTTTAAAGGCGCGGACGCCCGCCATGCACCTTTTTCGGCCACCATACACCTTTTTCGGAAAAGTTACGATGTTTTCTGACCGTGTACATTAGGTGTGTACCAATATCTAACTTGCTGACATGGACATTCTTTACAGCTTATCTCTCAATCACAAAATTGAGTATCTCAGATAAATCCCATACAGTTATGTAGAAAATTGCAGACTTGGCCTACCTAAACCGAGTAGATTCTCACAAAATCCATAAGCATTTTGCATGTCTCTCTTTAAATACATTAGTGAGGTGTTGCCATAACATCTAGCAGGTGCGTGTGGGTATTTTACACTTCTTAAGCTATGCACACTAACTATACGTTAGGTGACGTACAAGAAGGGATATACGATGAGAAATGTTCATAAAAAAGACGATTCACAACAGATTTTGCCAATCATCAAGGTATCTCTCATGATGTAAAGTGGATTTCATCATTTTGGCTCTTTCTTTTTTGCTTTAAAATAACACTCACAGGGAGTACAGAACGAAGAACAACAGATTCAAAACAGTCTAAATAAGGATAATCCTTTTTTGTTTTGGAGGGTGGGGGGGGGGGCATTTCTTTTTACCCCTCTTAAATTAAGCAGTATTTTAGTACTACATACCATACTTTATTCTATGTTTATCTTTCGTTGTCACAGAATAATCATAACGCTTAAAATAACATGACATACATAGGTAGTTGGTACTGGGATGGTATTGTATATCACAGAAGGATAGTCTTTCTCTAAAACGGAGAAAGGATTAGTCGGTATTATACTCCAGACGATGTATCTGCCAAGTGGGTAATATCAGAAAATACCAGTATAATTTGCTTAGCCAAGCTAGCAGATGATAGTAGGTCCCGACATCACACAGAATATCCTCAACCTCATCCCTCAATCCTCATACATAATTAGATGTATATAAATGTACAAATAATACATATATATAATAGCAAGACGAGAAGGTCGCAGCTTCAACCCACTTTCAGTACAATCCTCAATCAGCCATCAAGATTAACAAATGCTTGTAAACTATTCTTGACAGTAAGATTAAGATAATGTAACCTCTTCATTACAATTTGAGTAAATATTACCACTTGGCAAGCACATTTCACGTACATTAACTCCCCACTTTAAAAGAGAGAAGAAGAAAATAAGTGGGGGGGGGGAACACTTTTATATGGGCGATTGTTTGCTCCTTTGCAGTGACAAATGCAATTTTTCAACGTACACGTATAATCCCATTTTTCCCCTTCTCTGGTGCCTCGCATTTTTCGTAGAGGCTTTTATTTCTCTCCCAAACTCAGAAAAACGCGTATATTGATCAACAAATAAATGAGAGCACCATGACGTTTCCTGCAACCACACGCAGATTATAAACACTACCTGAAAAGGAAAACTGATCTGATGTGTTTGCAGTAATGTATATTCCATCACATTACTAAAAGTACAGCTTATTCAATACTCGGTGAATTTATACAGGCGTAATGTGTGGAATGATTTTTATCAACGTCTCAACTCAAAATACTAAAAACACATGTATTATATTCAGGCTGATAGTTAATTATCTTTATAGTTGATCTGGGCCCATATTCTTATTTCTGGTAAAGCGAATCAGGTTTTTTTTTTAATTGTGGGCCTTGATCGTGTTATCCTAACATAAAATAGCTATGCTCTATTGAGGACATCTTGAACATCTAGGAATTATGATGAAAATGCTGAAAATTATTAAATCTTCAGTAGATCAGGTATCATAATATGTAGTTTGTTACACAAGCAGCCATTGGATATCAATAAACAATACGATTTAAGTTTCACAAAAATTCGAACCTTAGGTTTTAACAACTGTTGAACCCTGAAGAAGACCTTCGCCGGTAGAAAAATGTCTGTTTGATTTTCATATAAATTCTCAATCATTGAAAACCAATTCCTTGTTTCAGTTCGACAGTTCTTTCATCCTAAAGAATTAAACAATACGATTTAAGTTTCAAAACCATCAATCAGTAACTTAGGTTATTACTGGGCAGTCGCAACACTCAATGTATAAGTCCTTTGAGCATACCCTGGATAAGTAAAGCGATCGTATTGAAATTAATCCATGGAACAGATCCTTCTCGTCCATAAGGCTTAAGAAATAGCAACATATTCACAAATCACTGTATTGCCTGGAAGACCGCGGCATGCCCTGGTGATAACATTTCAAATGATAGTGAGGGGGAAAAAGTATGCAGAAGTTGATTTAAATATATTATCATTTGTTATCAAAACAACTAGATCCACAAAACGATAATTATGATCTGCAAAATACCATCTTTGTTTGCAAAATGCACGTTGGAGTTACATGAAACACTGTGTGGGCATCTAGATATCTTTTTCACATACTTTTTCTAGTAAAGTCGTTTGATGAAACACCATTAAAAGTAGGAGGTCTAAATTCAATTAAACACTCTCTTGGAATATTTAAGAAACCGATCCGAACCTACCGGGCCGATATTGGGAAACATAAGTGTAAGCACAAATACTTTTTTTATGTAATAAAAAATATATCGATATTCGTAACAAAGATTGGAAGCAAGCAGAAATAAATAAACAAGGCTCAACTTTCCCCTATTATGTCAACGTCTTTGACAGAGTCAAGTACTAAAATGATATCGATTAATTCTTGGGATTAATCAAAAAATGTTTTAGGACAATACGTGAATTGAAAGTCGCAATTTCTGATGATCAATACTTATACATCTATCTCCTCATTTTCAGGCGGCCAGTAAGGGCTACACATTGGAAAAAAATATTCGAATTACAGTACATATACCTGTGATTCAAGGGGTAAAGTGAATAAAGTGGAAAGACGCACTTCAGCCAGAGTTCCCCACTCGAGGCTGGATACATACGCGATGCAGCGGTGTAGTCCCCACTTTTTCAATGCAATGAATGGGGGTTCAAGATTTGTCTGACTCAGTGAAATGAACAACCTGTCGCTACCCTTTACAGATACAAAGATGACAATGATTGACCTGAAGCTGATGGTTATCTTCCCCCAAGTCAAAAATATATATATATATATATACATCAATATTAGACTAAACTCATCGCAATATAACGAGTATGATCGTTTGCAAAAGAGCTGCCAATTAGTATCAAGTGACACGCCATTATTTTGGAAGTTATAATCGTTTCTAGTTCCTTGAGAACTGCCCAAAGTAGGAACATGGGTACATGTTCTGTGACCTTTATGGATTCATTTCATGTGTGCAATAAAGTGCAATTTATTGCACAATGTTCGTGGCATTTTGGTTTGACTTAATTTTTTTCTGCCTCTTAAATTCAGGAATAAACCACAGCTTTAAATTTTCCTTGCGATGGTGTTGACGTATGGCATACTTGGCAATATGAAAAGCTGTACCAAGATATAAACTTTTTCTCCATAGTGAGTATGACTATATCTATAGTAATGAATTCAGACTCTTGTTAAATTTTACAAATTATCGAAGAAGCTTCTCTGTACATTTCCTGAAGAGCTCAACTTCTCAGGAGTTACGCGGGTTATTACCATCTCGTGGTGGATTGTGCAGTATTTATGAAGCCGTCAATTCTCGAGGGTGGAGTTGGAATGAGGTACTCATGATCCAAGTTACTTAGGTGCAATATGCACCAACCGTATGTGTAGCCACTCATGATGAAAACTAACCTGGCACCCAGAGATGGCTCACCGTAATAATGTGGCATGGACATGAAGACATTATATTAGAATGAAAACTTCTGAATGATGCAGTCCGCAGAATGGATGGAAACTGAAGAGAATTAGGGTACTTCAAGCATCAACTCAATTAGCTTGTTAACGTCCTTTTCTGTAGGATGATCCTGTAGCAGTTGGTCAATTTGGGCCTCTTTCTCGGGGAAAATTGAAAACATTTTCATTCTCACCCACTCAGTGACCGTGTCTGGTCTCTTTTCGGGGACTCCTTGTCCGCCAGCGTTTTGATTGAAGTGTCCCTGATTCGGGGCGTTCTGACCAGGGTAGCGCTGCTCGTTGTTGTAGTTATACCCAACCGGTTGGCGCATCGGTTGGCGCATTGCGTTCTGTTGTATCCCTTGGCCTTGCTGGCCGGGTTTGAAGTACGGACCTCCCTGAAGGGGTCGCCCCTGGCCGGGGTACTGCTGTGCCTGGTTACGACCCCAGGCCGGTCGATTCCCTTGCTGCGCGTTGTTGTAGTTGGGCCGGTTGTAAGGAGGCATGCCCTCATCGGCACCATTCTGTCTCATAGCAGGCGCATCTCTGTACCTGAAGTTATAAATGATACACATTATAATTTTAAAATATTTTACAGACAACTTTAGAGATCAGTCTGTTACCAACAATTATACAATGGTTCAATTTGAAAGATGGTATTTGTTTTCCTAAAATCTAAGCATAAGTACACATAAATAGTATCTCTTTTACAAGTAATAGTTTTAACAAGAAATTGTTTTAATCTTGATGGACATTACCTGAAATCTGATAAGTTGATTATTCATTTATGTACGCGCTTTTGGCACATTAACTTAGCCCGAACAGAAATGTTCAGGGTATCTTTTAATTAAGCACACATAATGCTGACGATATAGAACTAGTTATGTCGATTGTCGTATTGGTGTACGTACTGTTCCTCAAATATATTGACTTTTCTGAGGAATTCATCGAGCATTGGCCCGTCTCTTCCAAGAGGATCATCCGGTGGCATGAAGATGTCACCAACAAAGGAAAACATCAGTAACCTGCAAGCAGATGCTTAACTGATGACTCAAACTAACACATAAGTAACAGAGACTAAACATTATTTTACAAGGATTTTCCGAATTTTTTGTTTTGTTTTAAAAAGCATCATTACGTCTGATGATTTTTTTTTCTTCAAAAAGGAATATTGATTTTTTTCTGTTATTCAGCTCTAACGTTGAAATTTTCACTTTTATTTCAATAGATTAAAGAGAGTTAACTCTATTATCTCGGCTTTGGAAAATCGTTTCATCTTGATGTATGGATTGGATACATAGTTTTATAAACTTCTCATAATAATACCTACATGTACTTGATCAATAGCATTGAATATACTAACCGCTGCTCTATGATCTGTCTCCATTCTCTTTTCTCGTGCCAGAGATCCCGATAGTTATCGTTGGACACAATGATACCATCAGTTTCTTGAGCGAGTCGCAAAACAAACCTGCATGGACATAAAGTGGGTTATAGTGTGAGCGTGTGGGTATTACTTATATAGAATTTAGTTAAACGTTTGGTAAGTCATCACCGCATAATGGAATTAAGGGTAATTTTATCAACAAGTTATTTTTCATGCTTATCATCTTACATTTTCTTTATATTATACTTCGATATGTTCAAGTATTTGAAAGAAATGGCTGACTGATTAAGATAATGAGATAACGCAATTGATTTTTATTTTTCTGTACTTATCTTATCAGTGAAACGTGTCATTGCTGACCCACAAAATAACAAAGTAATTTGATTAAGTCAGCAATTGATTATCTACAAAATGATATCAGGACTTGGCGAGTCATATGAACAATTGTATAGGAAGTTGTGTTTTTAAAATCAATTGGAAGTATACTTTAAATAGCTTCTTTGATCGTAAATGCAGTGAACCGTTTGAACACAAATAAGACAAGTTGTGACTAGGCATCAGCTTATATACTACTTGGTTTAATCTACCAGTCGACAACAAAAATAACCAAGCAGACTATTTCTCAGACTATGAATCAAACGAAGGAGGCCTCATTTACTTGTCATCGTAACAGACGATTTTCTTTCCCGGCACCTTGCGGGCTGGGGTGAAGACGAGCACCCCCTCCTGCCGCATCTCCTCTAACATGTGCTGGTCTCGGATGGGGTGGTCGGGCCGCTGGTTATACGAGCGGGTCTGGGGCACAAACGCCGTGATCTCCCGGTGACCCCTGCGCCTGAAGTAGTCTATGCAGATTCGGATTCCTTTGCAGGAAAATACCTGATGGTTCCCGTGGCTGGAAATTAAACAACTTCTGTATTACATATTTTTCTTTGTGTGCAATGAGATAGATGATTTACAATGTGTGTCAATTGAAATACATGATGATCAAAGGAAAACTAGAAAAAAAAACTTTAAAATTGGTGTATGGAGACCTATAGATATAATACAGAGTACCTGTATCAAATAACAAATATCTACTGTTTTTCTTTCGTATATCTTATTCACATTTTCAAACGTTAAACCGTTTAGTACCATGGCATCAACAAAGTTACTGCTTCGGCAAAAGTTTAAGCAAAGATATCCAAACTTCTTATTGAAACAAAAAGAAACATGACTGGAGACATTTTAAATCTTCGACTTACGTCATTGCTACATTGCTGCCATCTATGACTATATATCGGAGGTTATTCTTTTCCTTTGGATGTCCCTGTGGTTGAGGTTGTTGCTGCTGTAGTTGTTGGAAATGATGGTGAAGTTGTTTTTGTTGTTGCTGCTGCTGTTGTTGCTGCTGTTGTTGCTGCTGCTGTTGCTGTTGTTGCATATGCTGTTGTTGGATATACTCTTGGTGTTGGGGTCCGTGTGCCAGTGTTCGAGTATTCGGTTTGAAGTACTGACCACGGGTTTGGTTTTGGTGGTGCATCACACCCCGACCTCTATATGTATAGTTTCCCCGGTTAAGCACACGACCATCAGCATTGTCCTCTATTTCATCGTTAATCCCCGGCGGTAGTGAAATGTCATCTAAAGCATCAATGGTGCCACCCCCTGTATCTCCCCCACCAGGTGGGGGCACATCCCAGCGACTTGCCTGCTTTCTTGAAACAACAGTCTCATTCCCAGCATCAGGCTCTTTGATTTCAGCCGTTGCACCCTTCGCTTCACCCTCGCCAGTTTCCTGGGCTTCGGCCTCCTGGGTCCTTGGTGACTTGGGGAAGCGGTGGCGCCCGTCGCGAGAGGCAGTCACCCATTCGGCACTACTTCTGTCCTCACCATCCTCACCTTGGGGATTCTCTCCGACTTGGTTTTCAAGTTCTCGTTGACGCTTTTTCTCCATATCGAGCACTTGTTCGAGCAGAGCACGTCTCTCAGTATTCCGTTTACGCACCTCATCTATGTTGTTACTGTCCTCCTCGTCGTAGTCTTTGGTCAGTTGCTGGAAGTAATCCATCAGTCTTGCACTGTTTTGGTCAGCAGAATCTTTGTGTTTCTCGTCTTTCTTTCCAACATGAGGACTATTCTGCAGTATCTTTTGTATAGGCTTGGGCAGGGAACCACTACCTCGAGGTGGTGTTCGGGGGGTGTCTTCATCTGACAAAGTCACAACTTCCATCTTTTCAATATTTTCCTCAGTTGGGCTCCTTCGGTTCCTGCGAGCTCTGGCTTTTTTGTTATTATGACCTGATTTGGCTGGTGTGGTCTCTTTGCTGAGTTTGCCTTTTTTCATCTTTGGGCCCTGCTTATGACCCTGGTGTTTGTGCTGTTTGGCTTCTGCTTTTTTGCCATCTGTATGGTCCTCCTGGTCTGTGCTCTCAGAGGAGTCAGCGACCACAGTCTGGGTCGGTTGTGGTTTCGGCCGGCGTATCTGGGTTGCCTCAAGTTCACTCACAGTAAGCGCATGTTTCTGTGTATTCACCCGCCGATTGGTGTGCAGCACTTGCAGGAATTGTGCAGTGGTCAGGTGGTCCCCAAAGTCCTTTTCTACCACTGCTATCTCCTCCATGGAATAGCCACTGTTCAAGGCAAACGATATAGCTTCAGTGAGTAGACCACTGGCATTTACAGGTTGTGCGGGTACAGGAGAGTCTCGAGTCAAATCAATCATGGGCGCCCGATGTTGGGTGTCATGAGTAGCACCAAGGGGACTTGTTCTATCACGACTTGGAGATTTGGGTAGTGAGGCTTCTCTCAAATCTATAGTGACTCCTTTGCGGTCAATGTCCCTATCACTCAAATGCAAGGAAAGGCTCAAACTGTTATTACTAGGATGCAAATCTACGACAGGAGCTGATTCTGCCGCTGCTTGAGCAGAGCTTGCCTTTTTGTCCTCTACTTTTTTCGTTGGATGTAAATCAACAAAACAGCTTTCGGAAAATTCAGCGACACTTTTGCCCCCAGCCAGCTTCATGGGCACGGTCTGGTCAGGATCTCGAGCGTATATCTCCTCGCTCTTTGGTTCCTCTACACTATTCTGCCTGCTGTCGTCCATGTACTGTTTCAGCAAGGTCCTCTTGACCGGGCCCGGTAAAGAAGTCAACGTTTCCATATCAAACTCCTCCCCGTAAAGCTCCTTGTTCTGATTAGAAATCCTACGCAGTTCCCGATCTAATCTATCGGTGGCTTCACCTCCAGTGGCAGAGGGACTGGAAGGATCGGGAATGTCAATGTCGTGGTATTTCTGGATAATGTCTTCTATGGCGGACATGGCCAGGGTGACAGCTAGATCATCCTCTCCCTGAATAACTGCCTGGCCGAGGGACGGAAAGAGTATGGCAGTGTTGGACTGTTTCTCGAGCCGAGCATGGCCCTCTGGGTGAGACAACGTGGCGTGAAGTTCATCCGGAAAGTTGAATGACAATGTCTTTCCTGGAGAACAGAGTGCTTTGACGTAGCTCTAGAAAGAAAATAGACATAATTAAATAAGGTTCAATAACTACTTGGCATGTTTATTTGATGTTATAATAGTAAACACTAAAACTTCTGGAAAAACAGCTCTTCGATTGAGTTTTTGAGATTATTCCACGTCATTTAAAGATGGAGCATCAACTCGTGATTTACTACAAATTTGGGAAAATTGAAGTATCTCAACCCATCGTTCAAACTTTCCCTAAAATTCATGGGATCAAATAAGAATATCAATAACTCGTGATACAGGTGACATAGTCATCGCTATTGATTGGATTGTCCTACCTTAGCCATAGTCCTATCCTCTGGAAGACCCTGTATGGCAATCCACTGTTTTTCAACTCCCTCCATAGCCT
Organism: Lepidonotus clava; assembly: GCA_936440205.1. Classification (NCBI taxonomy): domain Eukaryota; kingdom Metazoa; phylum Annelida; class Polychaeta; order Phyllodocida; family Polynoidae; genus Lepidonotus; species Lepidonotus clava. The sequence continues at coordinate 30,116,427 of OW387140.1, forward strand.
GTAAACCAAGACCAACCACCACGTTGAAGACTTCCTCTATTCTCTCCAAATTTTCCTGTAGCAGTGGTACCTGTATGGCAGTAATAAAACAATTATAAGTAATAGAACAATTATTTCCACAAAGACTCAAGTCAACTCGACAAGTATGAATAACTTCACCGATATTAAGCTTATATTATTCAGATGCCCCTGAAAGGTTAACCTCAGAAGTATGGAATCATAAAACAGATGAAATAGAATGAACTGTACCAGCTAATATAAAAAAATGGTTTAATGAAAAGTGTAAGAAAAGAGAACGACCCCTTCACTGGATTGATTCTATTTTCTATCCACGGGTAATACATGTCCCGCATGAGTATAGACGTTGTGCAGATGACGTCACAACAGGCCAGAAGGGGCTGGCCGCCACATTGGTGATTAATTTATGGTCATCGTTTTTCATAATTCTGAAGCATTAAAATTACAGTTTTATGCTGTAATTATTAAAATACTCCCACTGAATACTACTTAGCTATTGTTACCACTTAGAATTAATGTATTTGCAATTAGTAGTAGCCATGTAGTCTGGATCACAACGTGATCACCAAAAAGTGATCACGTGACCACGTCTGCACAAGGTTTATTATTTATAATTCAATAGCAGGTCGGGAATCTTTTACTGTATAATTACTGTAAGAATCTTTATCCCCTTTTTGACTACCTTCAGTTATGTAAAGCTCATCAGCAGAATAAAAGTTGTTTGACAAAGCCGGTTATAAGAACCTGAGGAAAATTTCTCATATTGTTTTTTTGCTTCAGAAAACCAGGGACTATTGTACTCACTTCGAGCTAATTGTTAGAAATCAAAGGACATACTCTACCTTTTCTCTGTCAATAATCAGCTCATCGCTGGCATAATCATTGTCTGTTGACATCTGTCCCTCTTGCCGTGCCGTCTGGTCTCTTCCGGCTGCAGCCTCTGGCTCAATACTCGGGTGCATTGGCTCAAGCATTTTGAGTATTTAACGTCTAAGTAAACTACATTAACATTATTTACTCTGAAATAAAAAAGAAAATATGAGCTATTTATGTCCAGTGCAATCATCATAGTTCCAATGTTTCACTTAAATCCATGAAAATGCTGGAAATGAAAAATGGTTAAACATACTCATATCATTGATCCATGAGCCCATCCCACATTGGGTATATCCCATGGTTGGACAAGGGTTGAACAAAATTACCATAAGTTACCTTTGTCTCCTAGAGGTAGGGTTACTGAACTAACCAAGAATCATGTTTTTTTATATCCCCAAGTACTGATAAAACAATATTTCTTAAATCTTACGAATTGTTAGATTTGCAGGTTTGCCAGACAATTTCAAAATAACGTTGGACAATATAAGTTGCACTGACAGGCTTTAACATTGGTTTCTATGGAAAAAAGGCCAATATAATTATGAAGCTTCATCTTACAAATTTTAGGAGCAATTCACCAAGTTGCTACTTTTGTTAATGTTGTATTATGCAACACTCTTCATGAAATAAACATGGAGGCAACTTTGAAAATGTTTCATGATAAACTTTAATGTTGGTGTAAACTGGGATTCTCGCAGACGGGCGGAAATAGTATTTAGTGCGAACCTGCTTTCCTGCCTTAGCTACGGAGGTTCCCCCTCTAAGCCCCTCCCACAAAGGGGAATGGCGAGGTCACTGCACTGAAAACTTGCATATATTTGGAAGCTTATAACTACTAAATGACATGATAAAAACATTTCAGTTTTTACTATGTTAATTATGAATATCTAAATTATATGTTACATGTCTTTGTGTTTCAGAATTTTTAGGAGTACAGATAAATATGATGGGTTGAACATGGGGGAGTTATGATGGAAATGTATGGCGATCCTGCACTTCCTTCCCCCTTCCTTGGTAAAAGGTGTGCCAGCTACATCTAACCAGTTACAACGGTGGGGTTACCCGACCTATATACCACTCGTGACGTCAGCCCGACTGCGAGAATTGACTTATTACAAATAAATGGCAACTTCTGTTTGTTTCCTTCAGTTAAGCTACTCTGAAATTGTTATGCGACAAGGAAACTGAACCAATATCATTGGAGGCCTCACCAAATCCAGCGCTCTGGGTGTCCTGTCCATCCCCTGAAGTCCCAGGATACCCTGACATGACCCTCTACTCTAGCCAATGAAGTGATAATGAGATGGTAATGAAGGTGACAAACCATATTTACAATTAATCTAACATTTGAAGTACCGTACTGAACACAGCCAGAGAAGGTATCCTACACTAACACTGTTATTCCCTCATCTGCATCTGTAATTAATCGCTCACGCAGTCGCAGTGACAAACTCACACAGCTTGCAAAAACGTAAAAACAACAATTTCAGAAAATGAGAAATGCAATATGACATTCAAAATGATACACAAAGACAGTCAGCATCGTTGTCAATCCTAGAAAAATATCGCGACCAAAGTCCCATCATCTTCTAAATTAGTTGAAGTTTTTACTTTGCCTCGTGCTAATCATGTTGCCCCAATCATACCAACGGCAGATTGACCAATGGTTTATCAGTACCACTCAACTCGACTGGTTGTGCCTGTCGATGGCAAACAAAGTCAACACTGCCACTGGGCTACACTACAGTCTCTTCCGAACTCTCCAGTATGTGTTAACTGCGACGTTTAGGTGGGCTTGCATTTCAATGAAATACATGTCAATATTCTATAAATTACTCTATACATAACATGCAAATACTGAAGGAAATCAGACGCTCCTACCTAAAGTTGACTTTTCGCTTTTACACAAATGTACTTCCTTCGAAAATCCCGGAAGTAGATCCAGGTGAATGCATCCGCAGTTCAAAAAATATAGATAAATAATCAAAATATTTTATCTGGCCGAAAAAATGATTGAGAACATAATTATTTAGATAAATATTGGCAAATATATTTTTTCCTTCTAGTTTTATTAAACAAAAATAAAATATTCTACGCTGGTATCGTTCTTACTTAATGTGCTCACCGGGAACCAGCTAAGACCTATTTTGTGCGGTCCTGTGAAATTCTTGACACTCGTTTGTTTACGGTCGACAATTTTGCCTGCAAAACCACGTTACTCACAAAATTCCCCGCTCACAAACATGGAAGGGGGCAATGAGGTCAGTCAATGTAGTTCCGAAGATATAACCTTTCTCACTATTAGGCAAGAGATGTCTGAATCACCGAATATCCGAGTTTGTTCTGGCTGTCGCTCTGAGTCTGAGTCTCTGAGTCTGACTCTGAGTCTGAGTCTCTGTGAGTCTGAGTCTGACTTTCAGTTTCAGGGGCAAGTTTCACTCTCACTCTCAGTCTCCGTCTGTGTTAGATCTAGCTCTGTGGATCCTTCTCTAATACGACGTAGGGAGTAGAGAGTCGATCATTTGGTTAAATTAGATCTAACATTATTATTAGAGTCAAAAAAGAATTGTTGATTTTAAACTTAAGGATTGTAGCAAATAAATGTTTAAAAAAAAAAAAAACTCAAAATGTAATCAATCAACCAATCAATCAATCAAGTAAGAGATAGCAGTGCCTTCCCTCTGCGTACTGCGTAACTGTTAGCAGTGGTGTCGATAGTTCGGCTAAGTAAGAGAGAGTCCTTTGTAGTAAAGTTAGGTATATTATATTCCACTAGTTTTCCCATAAAAAAAAGTGTCCCCTGTTTTTGAGGTTAAAGCTGTGACTGAGTTTTTCACTTAGAAAATGAACATATAAGCTCACAATAATATTTGATGAACCTACAAGGATATTTATCAACATCAGGGTTCCCACACAACCTGGAAAACCTGGAAAATGAAGGTGGTCATGGAAAGTCATGGAAAAGTCATGGAATTTGAAAATTTGACCAAGAGTCATGGAATTTTGACCTGAGTCATGGAAAATCAGCTTGAGTGATAGAAATATTCAAATGTATCATAGGAATGTGAACTACATAGCATCTGATAACAGTGGCGGATCCAGGAATTTGAAAAAGGGGGGGGGTGCGTGCTATAGTTAAAAAAGTTTCTGCGCCCTCTGGGCGCTTCATTTTACATAAACAAAATTAATATTTGGACCAAAATAGGGGGTTGTGCACCTGGCATGCCCCCCTCCCCCTAAATCTGTACCTAACTCAGCCTAAAGAGGGTTCTAGTTATACTTCTCCAGGATGGGATCTGGCCACTAGCATGATTGATAGAAGGCTAATTTTGGGCTGGGCAATGTGCATCTTAGGAGCAGTGTTTTTGGGCTAACCTGCAGTCAAAGCTCACAAAACTGGCTATCTGTGGTATTATAAGATGCACCTTAACTTTTGGCTTAATTTTGTCCCTCCAATTGGTCCCAGGAAACCCCATTTATAAGATTTTTCAGGTCTCAAAAGGAGAAAATAATGTTTTTTACCCGGGCTCGCTGTATTATCAAGTCGTCTTCGAAATATGATCGATATATTCGAATCTCGCCCGGGTATATGACTTGGACAAAAAGGCGGGAAACGCCATTGAACTATAACAGAACCAGCGGCGACAAGATCGCAAATTTCGACCTGCTTCCGGTCCCAATGATAACTCTATGAGAAGTCTATACCAGAAATTGACCATTGAAAAAGCATTAGGCCAGATCGGGTCGGAGAGTGAAGCGCTCAAACTGTAGAACATCGACTCGACGTCTCAGCATTGAAAAGCCTAGCGTCCTGGATTGCAGTGTAGTGTGGAAGAAATTATGTTAATGAGGGTGATGACGGCGAAGATGGCGGCCCCCGGTCTCTGATCGGAAAGTCAGCCGGGAATGCTCGCCTATTTCGCATATTTCCCGCGCGTTTCAGTCGACTAAACGCGCTATAGAGGTTCATGTCGATATCTTATTGATGTTATCACTGTAATTTAAGAAGAAGGAATCGATATAAACCAGAAAATAAAGAAATTCGTCGCACTATTTTCCATGCGCAATCCCTTCCGGGCGAAGCGCATCTTTCACACTGTCAAACCACAGCGCCTTTCATCAGAGGCCAACATGGCGCTCCCCGGTGAACACGTGTGTAGCTGTTCTCCGCGGGTGACCGCATTTTACGCCTTAAATCGGCATAGTCAAGCAATATGGAGTATATCTCATGGATTACTACTGTCTGGAGGCGGTCTAGGTCGATATGAGATCAAGAATTATGTCGATATATTCGATCGGCATCGAAGAAAAGGTTAGTGTTCTCCGCGTGCAGGTGAACGATAATAGAGGACAATGGCGGGCGGCTTCACTCCACTCGCGCTGGCATGTGCATCTTCTTTAAAATCAATCGATAATTCGCTCGATAATTCGTATTCATATCCTCATATCTCATCATTCAAGCATTCCTTTCATATATAGAAAAAAAAGACGAATAACCCGGGTTTTTTCGGTTTTGTAACCGATATTTTTCTTCCATACCTCAACCTGTTGAACTATTGTTAATGTTTGATTTAAGACTGCGTAAGATTCGTGTATATCCAAGTCTTCATGAGTTGCTTTCCAGAATGTCTGAGTAATTCAGACTGCGTTTAAAGTTTGTCCATTCACTTCCCAATAGTTCAAAAGAAATGAACGATGAGGGAGCTTCGTAATATGAAAGGGTTTTTATTCAATAAACATCTCATCCCGAGTCAAAGCCACCATGTATAAGTCTTCATCAGTCCACCTCCCGTCTCCTATAAGCAATCAACCACATTTAGAACACGAGTTGCTCCAACACCTTCTAGACCATTCTGGTATTCAGCTCTAACACAATCCTATGTCCGAGGTAATGGATAATGGTAAACTCCAGTCTGTTACACGGAGTCGGTGTATTTACTCCAGGTATAACTCCTTGGTTAGACATGTTTCTTCTAACCAACTAACTCACTAACTGCTCACTAACTGCTCGCTCCCTACCTTGCAACGCCTTTTATACTGGTTAACAGGTGGCGCTAGGAGCGTAAAATGTCTCCTCTAAGAGTAGACTAGAAGTAGACTTGCTAAGCCTGATCCGTGTTGGATTATATATCATAACAATGTATTAAAAGTACTAAGCCATTAGTACATTCGACGGCGGTCAGGTGTTTGAGTTTAAGGAGGTGGACGACATAGCTCAAACCAAATGAATCTAATGAACTCCCAATTTTGATGATTGGATATATTTGTTAAACCATGGTGGGGTGGCCTTGACTCTCGTGGTACATTCAACACAGTATCAATAGATTTGTAGATCCGGTTTCAACACAAATTCACAGTGAAATTATTCATTGAGTTGATTTCCACATTTTGAAGTTCAAGGTTAGCAGAACTTGTTCATAAAATGACAAGGTAATTGTTAAAATTTGATAACATGATTAGTTGGATAACAACGTAGATGATGACATAATCATGGTTACAAAATGACAAAGTCAACTTTAGAGGATGAAGTATTTGTCATCTTTAGGTATTCACTTAGTACATGCCTTGTACATTAAAGTCAGTTCTCAGCATTGTTAGCTGATTTTAAGATTCAAAGATTGCGACACCCGTGCATAAGGTGACAAATTCAGTTTTGACTTAGTACGCGCATGTACAGTTTCTGATATTTATGATTTGTAACACAAGTTAACAGAACTCAACATATATACAGTGTAGGGTTGTCTTAAACTTCTAAGAGTAACAAGTGTACATCAAATCCAATTTTCAGAACAAATTAACACAACATAAATCAATTCAGAGAATTCGGACATTTTGAACGAACGACTTTCATGATACAATGCGTGTCGAATTTCAATCAAATTTCAACCAGAACAACATTATTTACAATAAATACAAGGTCTCTGTATCAGGTTTAGTAATACCGAGCAGTTGGAACCAGAAAATACCACCATTCCCGTCACGCGTCCGCCAGCTATACTTAGTACACGTGTACTTAGCGGGACGCTTGACTGGAGTTCCCCCCCAAGGTTTGACCTCGATTTGGATCCTTCGGGCGCTAAGCGCCCGGATGGCAAATTTCTGCTTCGATCAAACTTTCAAGTTTGATTGTTCGACCTGATATTTTGGGCCGATATGAATTAATTCTGGCGCTTGATTACGTTGGTTGGGGACCTAAACTTTAGTTTAGCATAGATTTTATAGGAAATTATACGATGCTTTGATCATGCTAGCCGATTTCAGAATTTGGATCTTTTGGATCAAAAAGGGGTTTTCCAAATTAGCCTCGTTTTGACGTCATTTTAATCAGTGCCGGCGGTATTTTTACAGAGTTAAGACGTGTTTTTTATATCTTCGTTCATTTTACTCTATCCTCCACAAGTTCACCATGGTCCGAGTGGCTATTTTTTCTTCAAACCGGGAGGCCGGACTCCAGGATTATCCTGATCTAATCCGGAGCAGCACCGACCATTATTTTGTAACTTTTCCGAGCGAGGACGCAACGACAGCGGAGTTGGCGGGGCACGCCTTCGCCCATCACATGCTCTACCCGGAAGACGTGCTAATAGTTATGACTAACCTCCTCGACATTTTGACTTGGGACAGAGAATTGGAGCTTTACCTGCCACTATTCATTAACCCGGATGGAGTAGTGAACTTTTATGCGGAACTATTTAACCAGGCGTTCCTGAACCTGCGAGCCCATCCCATCCCAGCCACCCTGATCTTGGCCACTCCCTCCGGTTTTGATGCCCGGAGTTGGGAGTTGACTGACAGTGATAGCTCGTTACAAAAGTGGCTGAACCGGATCATCCCGCGAGTCAGCAGAGAGGTCAGAAGAGCCAACGAGTGGTATGCGGTTCCGACGGTTGACACTGGTCACGCACTCCACCGGCCCAAGGTAGTCGCGGACGGGGTAATGACGGTCAACGATTTCCGCGAGCTGACAGATGGCTACATGCCGTCAACCCGGTTGCTTCGTCGTTGGGCCCGGGCTTTGGGCCGAGTCTTTGTCAGACTGCCCCTTCAGTAGTAGGCCGCCGGCACTCTTTTGTATATATTAATTTTTTTTCTAATTTATCGGAGTGATTTCCAACAAGTAATTTCTGGATCCAATTCCCGGCCTGTGATTGGAACACTTAATTCCGGGTTGTTTTCACCGAGTGATTCCGGTGATTTAATTCCCGATCAGCACCTAGTCCACTAAGATGTATTTTATCCAGGATACCCCGGACAGTGTTTCTTTTCTCCGGAGGCCTTTGGCCAGATGTTCACCAGGAGCCGCAGGAACATAAGACTGTTGCCACGGGACCCGTCGTCTACCTTGCTCGTTGCCGGGCCTTCGTCCTTCTCGTGGAGCCGCCCTTCTAACCACCGCTCCGAGATCGGGTAAGTTGTATCTTCCTTTTCCCACCGTTTCTTGCATGTTAGGTAGGCTACTAATCGTAGATTTAAGGAGATTGTTGGTCAGGAGTTAGTCAGTAGTTTTCTCAGCTCGCCTTCACGTGGTTGAATTCCGGAAGCTGATGTCATTCCCGGAACCAGAAACTGTTTCGCTGGTGATTTTTGTAACGGGTAGCGTGGGCGGCCACCTGGTGTTTACTTTTGGTTCCAAGATGGTGGACGCGGGCTGAGAACTAGGACCTTGTGTACTAAACTTATTATCTTTTCCAGGTCCCGCGGTATGTTAGGGTGATGTAAATGAAGCAATGTGACACGGTTGGCACTGAAAAGCGTCAGGCTGTATAATTTTTAGTGGGCGGATTGTTTAGACTAATATGATCAAGCATTTTACTTCGCGCGTGGTTGGGCGATATTAGGGGGTTTTCTGATTAGCGGTTTGTTGCTATTACCGATCTAAGTAGGTTTTCTGGAGTGTGGGTAATTCGTATCGTATTGTTATTATTTGATACTGTTAACTGTTGGGGACTGACACGGCACATGATAATCAGGTATGGGTGGCCAGAGATTCTGGTCTGAGAGTTACAACATCAGATTCGCTGTAACAGGATTCTTTGTTTAGTCGTTATACGTACAGACCATTAGTGTAAATGTCTACATTGGAAACTATTCACATGGGGTGCCTTAGGTAACAAGCGCTTCCCAGGGTGTTCACCCCGGTAAGTTTAAGTGACTGTAGGTGACCAAGTATTTTGGTCCAGACTTCCCAGCATTAGATTGGCTGTGACAGAATTCTTTGATGAGTTGTCCCCCTTACAGAGTACTGGTAAGATTGACGTGTCGGCCACGTAAGGCGACACCACAGGTGGAGCCGTCCAACGAGCTGTTGGCGACTCCAAGGTAAGTTTGAGATGTAGTGGCGAAGGCCACAGATACCCATCCCATGTTTTAGTCTAACAGCGAGACTTCGTCAGTGTCATCGTGTTAGAATAAGTGTTAGAGTGAGCATTATGGTCAAAGTCGTCTCGAAGAGGAAAAAATACTACTGTGAGGAGCCCGAGATGAAGTCTCTAAGACACTGAATGAACTCCCAAATGAAGATTCTGTATGAATGTAATGAAAGAAGGAATGGTATCCTTATTAAGAGTTAGAAAGGCACCAACATCACAAAGATTATCAAGCGTCCCTTGCAGAGATACATGTGTGTACACTGCGGCAGCTCGTGCGTTCATAGATCGGGCCCATGTGGGCACCGTTCCACTGAATACAGAACCACGCCTATCAGCACCTGAGGTTTCCAAACACCTCAGATAGTGATATCTTTGCGATGAATGCGTGAAAGCCTGTACCCACAGGTTGGAGTTGAGCCATCATAAGAACATCCACCTACAAAGGTTTCATGAATGCCCGAGATGTGAGGCAAAACTGTCCCGCTCAGATTCCCCAAACGACCTCATGGGGAGATAAGAATAATGATAGGGGTTGGATCCCTGGTGATTTACCTTAAGAGGTCACAAGGTTCAGTACTCTTGATAACACTCTTTCTGTACAGTGTGATAGAATAATTACCCAACCTCTCCAAAGATTTATACGCAAACAATTTAACACCCCCTTCAAGGGTGACAACTGTTCTAACATATTTGACTCCATTTTATGAAGCGTTCGCTTTAAAAACCCAGTTTTGTTCTTATTGATTGATTTTGTTGCGACAAAATCCCTTCTCTTTCTGCTAGTTATAGGTGGTAGCTCGGCGTTCACCCCCTACATTCAGCCTGGGGTCTGAAGACCGAGTTCCACTTTATATTGGGTAGCGGCGCCTTTCTGATAATGCAAACGGGTGCGCCACCAACTCCAAACAGTTCACTGAATAATTATTATACCTATGTTACCAGTAACATCTCATTGTCTACCGTATACACTACACTATATGGAAAAACCACATGACTAGCGGTGGGGTAGCGTTTTCATTCCGTGAGGTATAAATGTCATTAAAGGACATTAAGTATTAACTGTACAAGGGAGGTCGAGATTATTCGTTCCTTGCTCAGTTATCACTAGAGGATCGGGTCTCAGATTCAGGTTCATTTCTGATCTGATTCCCGGTCCTTATTAGTTACACGTGGTTTGTCGGTACTTTCCCATTCGTAGGACCAGAATGGGTAGCACCGAGTTTCCATTGCTATAATTGGGAGCAGACTGCATATATATTTTTTTTTTTTTTAAATATGCAGCCTACACCCCCTTTAAATTATAGAGATGTGTAAATGCATCTCCTGAGATCACTTACTTTCAGACAGCACCTAGTAAGTCGGGCCTTTACCGAAGTACAGTACCAGGTTAAACCCGTTTTCTTGTTCAGGTCTATGCCCGTTTCTCTTGTGGAGAGTCAAGACTACTCCTGAAAAGACTCCGCCCCCAGCTTATCCTAACTATGCGCATGCCGGGCAGGGATAGGTAGTGCTAAAGACAGAGTTAGAATTATTTATCTCCTTTCTAATAGATTGGGTAATCTTATTAGCTTTGGGTGTCAACCAAGTTTATTGTAGCTTGTTCATCAGGGAATCAGTAATCCATGTCCCCCCTCTTCAGCTCAACTGTTGAGCGGAGACCTGGATACTTTTAGCGCCACGACGGCGGTCAAGACTAATTTTCATTTATTTATTTTATTTTCTTTTCCTCGACGGCGGTCAGCTCTGAAGCCGTTCATTTTCTTTATTAATTTTAATTATTTCTAATTTATTACCCGGGTTCTCCACCAAATGAACTATTGTTAATGTTTGATTTAAGACTGCGTAAGATTCGTGTATATCCAAGTCTTCATGAGTTGCTTTCCAGAATGTCTGAGTAATTCAGACTGCGTTTAAAGTTTGTCCATTCACTTCCCAATAGTTCAAAAGAAATGAACGATGAGGGAGCTTCGTAATATGAAAGGGTTTTTATTCAATAAACATCTCATCCCGAGTCAAAGCCACCATGTATAAGTCTTCATCAGTCCACCTCCCGTCTCCTATAAGCAATCAACCACATTTAGAACACGAGTTGCTCCAACACCTTCTAGACCATTCTGGTATTCAGCTCTAACACAATCCTATGTCCGAGGTAATGGATAATGGTAAACTCCAGTCTGTTACACGGAGTCGGTGTATTTACTCCAGGTATAACTCCTTGGTTAGACATGTTTCTTCTAACCAACTAACTCACTAACTGCTCACTAACTGCTCGCTCCCTACCTTGCAACGCCTTTTATACTGGTTAACAGGTGGCGCTAGGAGCGTAAAATGTCTCCTCTAAGAGTAGACTAGAAGTAGACTTGCTAAGCCTGATCCGTGTTGGATTATATATCATAACAATGTATTAAAAGTACTAAGCCATTAGTACACTGTGTCCTTGTTTTACCAGTTAATCATTATTTTTCCATCATCACTTTGTAGAAAAAATATCAAAACATCACAGGGTCTTGTATTCAAGACTTTCTAGTCTTAAATATTAAGCATCATTCTCAATAAAACATGATATAACAGTTTATAAAAAATTCAGATTTTTTCTAAGATAACCCCAATTTTAAGACGTACCCCTACTTTTAGGTTACAAACCCTACCCTAGTTCCCTTTATAAGACGTGTCTTATAAATGGGGCTTTATGGTAATCAATATTTTCCTGTATAATACGGAGGGCGGGGGAAGAGGAGGATTGAAATTCCAACACTGATCATGAATTCATTTGATATTTATCAGGCAAAGGCACACCAATTTTCTTGATATTGGAAGAGATGACAAGTATTACTTGCCTTACTTGCATAGGTATTTGGATCTTTCCTGGAAAGCACTTGCACTCATTGAATTATCGCATATTCTGGTGTGGATAGGATTGTTATAGGGGTGATGGGAGGCCATTACTTGTATAATTTTTATATTGGTTCTAATTGTTTAAACCTTGGAAAGTCAACCTGGAAAATCAGAATTGGTCATGGAAAAGTCATGGAAAAGTCATGGAATTTGATTCTTCCAAGTCCATGGGAACCCTGAACATTATTTTCCCTTCAAAATGACATATAGTTTTGTTTTATAATTTGCCCTCGAGCTGCACAGTGAGCCTTCTAAATACATGTCATTTTGACAAGGCAAAACCAGAGTACCATGTATAACTGGCTGTAACTCTTGAACCAAAGCAGATAGAGATATAATTCGAAAAAGCATATTGAATTAGACATTGAATCTGGCTGATAATACATGTCTCAATCTTTTTTGAGCATTTTTCAATTTTTATGTTATATACCTAGTAAAGTACAGTGATCATGTTGGCAACTTTGAAAGTTTGATGTACAGACAGCTGAAGAGAAAGTATGTGAAAGCATAAAAAAAAGCAACAAATGCAATTTGTGGGTGAGGTATATAATATTGTAAGCATGTTATCTTTGTCTGATTGACAACCTCATGGTGACATGAATGTACACTTATAAGTTATATAAATTACATTAGTCAATAAACCATCTTGAACCACAAAAGTTTAAACATGAAAATAATCTTGTAAATCTCAAGTAGGGTTTTCCACAGGATAAATTTATAGCCGGCTCTTCCGGAACATTACTGTGGTAGGCTAGGCCTAGCTGATGGGGCATTAATCTATAACTTTTCGTTTACTATATTTCAATATAATTTTGGAATAATAATGTAGTCGAACATATATTCTACAACTTTCGTTTACTGGTATATTTTAGTATAATTTTGACCACTTCAAGCACTTCACAGCTGCTGGTCGTCAAGAATTTCAGCAGGGGCGATATTTTCGTAGCTAATCAGGGTCATCAGGTAAATTTTTATTAATCTTGTATCATTAGTAATCATGTCCTGAATGTATCTACCAGTGGATCCTATAATTCCAACTGTGGATTTTTTTCGCAGTGACATTGTTAATTTTTATGAAGTATAGAATCCCAAACTTCTTTTCATCACATCTAAATACATCGATCACTAATCACTTTTATTAAATTGTCATGTTAAAACTACCAAATTTTGTGACCACCCTCCACAAAAGAGACTGAGTGGAAAGGGAGACCAGCCTGTTGTAAGTTTGATGGAAACTCAGTATAATAAAAATATTTTTAAAAAAAAGAAAAGAAAAAGTATGACACCCTAATCAACAATTACACGATTAGCCAAATTAGTTACGAAGATATGGGCTCTGGTCGTAGTAGCCGTTCAAAGAAGTGTCTCATTTATATTACTGTCTGACAGTAGTACCCAAATAGCCAAGCAAAGAGCAACGCGGATAAAAAAAAAAAGCAAATAAAAGAACCGAGTCCATTGACCCACCATTACACTCAGAAGCAAAGCGTAGCATAATAATATGCATTATAAATGTACTAAAGCCTTTGAAACTCCCGATATTTTCACCAAGCACTATATATACAACAGTTATAATGTGTTTCCTGCTCACATAAGTTATATGCAATTTGCTATCATTTTTAGTGACCTTTCAATTAAAAAAGATAATCCGAAAAAAGTTAGGGTAGGCCAATATTTTATGGTAGGTTTGGTTACGTGAAGACAACAATTCTTTTATTTGGCCTTATGCAGATATTGTACTAAACGTCTGTATCCATACTTTGACCGTGTCCAGGAAGCCCAGGTGACAAAGGAACAAGAAGCGCAACTGGCACCAAGTGTTCCCGCTTCAGCCGCGCCTAAACCAAAGCCTAAAAAAGGTAATTCCTTATCCCTCCATACTGCCTTCTACCCACTTATAAACAAAACAAAATAAAGTGTTACTTGCTGAAATTTACCTGATATAGAAACTTTAAAATTAGAACATGATACATACATCTTTACTATTTTTTTAACGTTTTTCTTAGCTCCTGACCTGCCGGTGTTTGAGCGAAGAAACTGGATGATCCACCTTCATTACATCCGTAAAGAGTACGAGACATGTAAGGTACTGATCCAAGAGCAACTCGCTGAGAGTAATGGCATGTGTGAGTACGCCGTGTACGTCCAAGGTAAGGATGACAGACTATGCAGTCTCAAATGAAAAAGAAAACTCTTTATAATGAGTGGAATATTTAGAACCTTTAATTCTCATTAGCCCCCCCCCCTCCCACCCACCCCACCCCCCCACCCCCCACCACCACCCCCCCCAAAAAAAATGTCTTTAGTTATCCGGACCGACCCTAATCTTTTGGCCCATGTCAAAACACTGTTTTGTGGAAGGTAAATGAAGGATATTATTCAAGTTCAAAACTATGTGTCAACTGTCGTCTGAAAATTATGTTTTTAAAAAAATATCTAAGATAAAAGAAAAACATCAACCTACCTACCTGATTTTTGTGCCCAATGAAACCTGAACACAACAAATTATTTGAGGGCATTATAAAGGAGGTTTTGCCGTAGTATACCTACTCATTCTTTGTTATTAAAATGAATCTCTTGATTTTTTTCAAAGTTTTGTTGCTGTCTGGGTCGTAATTTGAGTTTGTGGCATCTTCATTTTGACTACGATTTGTGGATATAAATGATTTCACGTAAGATAGTAACATTTATAATCATTTTTACATACAGCACTTATCCTTCGACAAGAAGGAAGGATTCAGGAATCGCTCGAGTTGTTTCAGACGTGTACACTTCTAAACCCGCAAAGCGCAGAGAATCTCAAGCAAGTTGCCCGCTCATTGTAAGTTATTACATGGATCTACTTGACACTTACATTTTCTTATAGAAAGATTGTACTTTAGTCAACTAAATGTAGTCAAAAGAAAACGTTTCTATTTGGATATTGAGAAAAATCTATACAACCCTTTTGATAAGATATCTATGTGGAAAACGTCCTCATAGATGCAAAATGTCGAAGTCAGTATTGCTGGAAAACTGAATATAAATATACACATATTCAATTGCCATTTAAAGGTTTTTACTCGCGCGACACAAGGCAGCCATAGATGTGTACAATGAAGCAGCTAAGATGACAGAGCGAGACTGGGTAAGGACTGGGCAAGTAGATGGTGATAGAGAACTATCAAACCCGATATTGCAGATTATTTCATGTACAATATGACCCATAATCAGTCAATACCGTTATCGTCTCTTATTTTTAAGTCAACTACTAGGAGGTCTGTACGGAAAATTATCATGCCTTTGTAAATCTAGAAACATTGATTCTCTTATTTTTAAGTCAACTACTATGAGGTCTGTACGGAAAATTATCATGCCTTTGTAAATCTAGAAACATTGATAAAATTGAGTTATTGCTAAGGAGTTCACTAAATAAGTTCACTAAATCTATTTAATGAAATATAGATAATGTCCCTCTTGGGTTGAACGGCGATTTTTTACTGTGATAATCGGCGACACTTCACACTGGAATAGAGATACGTAAAGCTTTCGCCGCATTTCTTTAGGATATTACTTTCTTTAAATATCAACCCTGTTTCTTCCTTACCAGGAAATCGCCCATAATCAAGGAGTATGTTTCATCTATCTGAAAGAGTATGAAAAGGCTAAGGAGTCCCTGAAACAGGCCATCTCCTTCGCCCGTAACGACCTCTCCTACATCATGTTGGGCAAGATCTACCTTATGGAAGGCGACGTACATATGGCCATAGACATCTATCGACGGGCCATAGAGTGAGTATTTGTGAAACAGTCCTAGAGAGAAAGTTTAAGGAGACGATTACATGAGAGGAGACAGTGCTATTGTAAAGTGTTATAGTAAAATTTAGTCCTGTTCTTTGAGAAGATGACTGAAAGATTAAATTCATTATTATAAGGATTTCTTTTTCTAAAACTTTATTTAAATTAAAACTGTAACTTTTAAAGCAATTTTCTGTGTAATGTGCCCCCCTGCAATTTCTAATTCAAGCCAGGACAACCGCCTTGTTTGATGTTTCCCAAACAGCAGTGTTTCTAAGTAAAATAATTACAGTGATAGGAATTGTACTGAGGTTTAAGCAAAGGTTAATTTTTGCTTTCTCTCACTGATAATTAACTTTTTAAGATATTTTATGTCCCCCTAGATTTTCACCTGAAAGCTCCGAATTGCTGACAACGCTTGGCCTTCTCTATATGCAAGTGAGTGTCATGTCCCTTTAACTTGAAGTAGTGTGACTCGTGCGAAAGTAAAGCATGCACTGCACCTCATATCTGGAAGTAGACGAGCGAGGTAAGGGGATATGGTGTTTTGGGATAATCGTTGGGATGATAGTTGTCTATAATCGTGACGATTATGGTTGCGGAGATGATACCCGTGGGGATGATTATAAAGGAGATGACAATTTTGGGGATGGTAGTCATGGGGAAGGTATTACCGGGGATTATAGTCATGGGTTTGATGGTCACTACGATACTCATGAATCTCATGAACGTGGGAAGATGCGAAATATAACGTTATAATTGTATGTAATAAATATTTGCCGCCACTTTGCAACAACTGTACAACGTTGTTGCTTCTAACATGTAATGCATTGTCATTTAACATGTAATAAATGTTCTAATGAACTATTGTTAGTGTTGATTTAAGACTGCGTGATGTGTATAATTAATTTATCCATGAGTTGTTCATTCAAGTTATTGAGCCAATCAGACTGCGCTCAAAGTTAATTCATCCATCCCCCAATAGTTCAAAAGAAATGGACGATGAGGAAGCTCTTAAAATGAAAGGGTTTTTATTGAAGTAAACATCTCATCCCGAGTCAAAGCCACAGTGAATAAGTCTCCATCAGTCCACCTTCCCATCTCCTACTCAGTGATCAACCACATTTAGAATACAAGTTGTTCCAGCACATCCTAGACCACCCTAGCGCTTAGCTCTATCACAATCCTTTGTCCGAGGTAGTTGGTATCGGTAAACTCCAGTATACTCCGCAGGAGCTGGTAGGCATAGCTCCAAGCAGCTCAGCTAACGCTGCTTACTAGTTACTAACTCCACTAACTCTGTGGTTAAACTCTAAACTGACTCGCTCTCTACCTTGCAACACCTTTTATACTGGTTAACAGGTGGCGCTAGGAGCGCAAAATACCTCTTCTTAGAAGTAGACTTGCTAGGCCTGATCCTAACTAGATTATACAATATGATAATATATTAAAAGTACTAAGCTATTAGTACACTAATTTCGAGTATTACTCCACAGGGGTATTCAATTAAATTCAGCGTCTGCTTTATAAGTTATCTGTCTTCGGGAGCCATAAATATAACATTGTGTGTGTTCATTCTGTATTTAGGTTGGCCAGTACCAGAAAGCCTTCGAGCACCTGGGTAACGCCCTGACGTACGAACCAACCAACGTGAAGGCCATCCTGGCGGCCGGCAGTATGATGCAGGCCCACGGCGACTACGACGTGGCCCTCACCAAGTACCGCGTGGCCGCCAACGAGACACCGGAGTCGGCACCGCTTTGGAACAATATTGCCATGTGCTTCTTTGGCAAGAAGAAATATGTGGCGGTGAGTACGTGTTTCTAATGATCACGGTCATGTTTCTATTCTTTTGTTTGTTGGTGAATAATTGGATTAAACTGATGGGTCTGGTGGTCAAGAGTAAACAGCCAGTTTAAAAAAAAGTACTGATCCAGGAAAGTTATACAAATCAAACGTAGCATGAAAAAAATTCATTCACTGGTTTTCCTAACAATACCCCTCATTTTCGAATTGTAGCATAAGGGATAGTTAGAGAAAATACCCGCCCCCCCCCCCCCCGTGGCTCCTCACTAAAACAATATCCTTCACATTTTCGACTCACCTTAAAGTTTTTCCTGTCAAAAATCAAATTCGATGAATTCAAAGTCTGACAAAGTCGCGAATTTGGAGGTTCGAAAATGTCTTAAGTTGAGACGTTTGAAAAATACCTTCACAAGTATAGGCAACAATCCATCTTTAAAGGAAACCTTGCACATAAATAAAGAATCAATACTCTTTACTGAAATTGTTTGAATGTGGAATTTATGTCGAGAACTATTAATGCTAAAAATAATATTGAAAATATTCCAACTGTAAACAGAGATGTGAGACTTTAAAATATGGTCTATTTTTCTTAGCTTTTAAGGGGAATTCCCCAATTTGTGACGTCACACGGTGACTAAATGGGAATCCCTAATATTTAACAAAAGGGAATCCCCCACTCTCCAAAATTCATAGGAAAGAAAATTGTCTTTATTATCAAATATTCATATTGAGCCCTATAAAAGCTGTCATTAATTGTATTTCATACTCACCTAAATTAATTTAACTACTTGGAATTCCAAAATTATCTTGAAAGGGAATTTCCATTATAATGACGTAGCAAGGGGAGTACTAAAATGCCTAGGATTCAGGGGATTCCCAAATTTAATTTTCTTCTTTGAATAACTTATTAGAAACTTGAAATTATGCTTTGTTCGGTTGGAATCATCTTTAGAATAGCCAAGTAATATGAAATATACGAAAATTGGCAACTTGGAAATTTATGTGAAAGGAACCCTTTAAGTACTGTGAACGCGTATATTTGCAGACTTTTATCAAGTTTGCATCAGGATTATTTTTGCCACAGATAGAGTTTTTCAATTTCTTATTTAGCTATCTTTAATGAAAAATACAAAACTGGTAAGCACACTCCCCCATCAACACTACATCAATTGATTATGTGGTTCATTTCTATGTTATTAGGCAATCAGTTGTCTGAAACGCTCTGTGTACCTGGCGCCTTTTGACTGGAAGATCCTGTACAACCTTGGTCTTGTCCACCTCACCATGCAGCAATATGCGTCAGCCTTCCATTTCCTCTCGGCCGCCATCAACCTCAGGCCAAAGATGGGACAGCTCTTCATGCTTCTTGCTGGTACTCCTTTTTTCTATTCTCTCAGTTTCTAAAAAAATACACAGAGTTTAAATTTATTGATCTTGCCATCCAGATTGCGAACTTTTCAAAATCAGCCGTTTCTATGTCAATTTCTTAGAACGTGTAATGTTGTCCAACATTCGTACCAAAAGCATTACGGCTGTTGTTAAAAATGAGATATTTAATTTTGTTCAAGATAATTTACGAAATTTAATGCATTTTCACTTATAGTGGCCCTCACTCATCTGGACGACCCAGACAACGCAAAACAGGCTTACGAACAGGCTTCTCAACTGGAAGGGTAAGTAGTTGTCCTGATTTTTAATTTTTTTTCAATAGGGAGAGAACATTTCATGTAATAAAATCCCTATAAGAAACCTACCATATAATTTTGGTATTTGGTGCCTCTTTTAAACAAAGCGGTTTAAATGTGTTTCCCCAAATAGATTAAATTTGAATTGGTGTCTTTTACTCAAAGTAAGACTAAATAAAATACTGTGATCCGAAATTGTTCACTTTGTACATTAGATTAAATGTTAGTTCTATAGTTCTCATACGCAATTTCGCCGTGCCTCTCATTAAGTAGATAAATCTTGTTATGGCTCAGAAACAATTCTTATGACGTCCAAATTCTATGGATGATTTTACAAAAACTGGATACTCAGTATCTTTTCCAAAGTAACCTTGACTTTCATATTTCTCGGACAGACGTGACCCACTGGTGAACCTCAACTACGCCGTCTTTCTGTACAACCAGGGAGACAGGAAAGCTGCCACTCGCCAGTTTGCACAGTTTGAACAGAAATTCCAGGAACTCAAACAAAGCAACCCTACCGACATAGACCCAGAGGTACTGTAATCCATTACAATACATGCCGACTAGGGGAAAAAATTGGGCAAAATATTGATCCTCAGCAGAACTCCAATTCTAGAATGGAATTATAATGTGCATTTTGTGTCATTTTTGGCAGTAGCCTTAATTTTCTGAACGTCTTCTTACCATATATAACTAAATCAATAGATTTTGGTTAAAAGTCGTAATTCTCTTTTTGAAACAACGTAAGTTGCCAATCAACATCATAAAGGAAAGTTAGCAGCACTAAGTTACAAATTTCATTTTATTTCATAAAATACAGAGATGCCATTTTTTCTACTTTTTTCCCTCTCATATTTGCTTGTGGAGAAGAATAGGAAAAGTGTTTCCTATTTTTCATCAGTCGAGGTAGGCATCTTTGAAGATTTCAGTATTTAGTTTCCCTTTGTGTCCTTAATTCAGATTGTGGAGATCAGCACCAAGCTGGGTCCGGCGTTACAGGTTGGGGAGAGTTTGGTCTGGAAGAACCAGCAGCCGCCATCAGGAGTTGATCATAAAGCAATGCCCAACTCTGCACCCAGACCCCAAGGGTGAGTAACGCTACACCCCCTCTGACTGATCTTTTCTTTTCACACATAAGGCAATGTGAATATATTTGAAATTGTGAAATTTTATAGGTATTTCATTTAAAGAAAATAAGTTACAATACGTTAAAATATATGGAAGAAAACATTTGAAAACATGCTGAATAACCTGTTCGTTTATTTTCAAACAGGGTGCGTCCGGCAATAGCTGGGGCCCAGCCATACAAAAACGTAGAGGATGCCATGGCCAACGCCCCAAATCCGCCCACTTACAACCCTGGAGCTGAAAACTTCCATAGCAAAGAATCAAAGACAGCTGTGCCGTCCTAATGTATGAGTTTTCCTTAAAATGAATAGGAGGTCATCAAAATTCAGCCTGAGAATAAGAATGTTCAGTTCATTACTTAGTCGATATTTGACGATGTAGGGGTCACTCAAATTGCAGTATTACTGCCGTCACATTGGTCGCCTAATTCTTAATTTGTCCCCGATTTTGTGGTAAAGTGCCACATCTTTTTTTAATCTTTAAGCCAAATTTTATTGTTTAATTTTGTTCCCAAATATACTATGTAACAAGTGTAAACAATAGGATATTTGATTATTTTCTATGTGAAAAAGTGATGTTATGATGGCTCTTCATGGTCTACAATGAAATAGTTGACTGAACTACAGGATAAATTTTGTCTCCAGAAAAGGCGCCATATCAAATATTTTGTTCCTCCAATATAAGGAGCGTTGATGGCAGTGTGGCGCCGGTTTGAGTGAGCCCTGCTACGGCATAGTCATTACAAGGCCCTTGGCTACAGAACTGGTATTGGTAACAACCCTATTGATATTCTCCTAATTTATTGTCTCTTTGTTACAAGTAATGTGATTATGTTACCTATCTAGTTGTTATAATTATGATGAACACACTGAAAGCATTCCTGAGTTCTATCTGTTCACACTATTTCCTCCAACTAAAGTCTTTGATAAATGGGATAGATTTAGACTGAGTGACTGTCTAATCGCATAGCATGCCATCTACATGTATATTATACTAAATTTGTAAAAGGTTGGCATCCTATTTCTTTATTTAGTTTGTTATTTCTATGTGAATTTAGACGTCATTTGAACGTAGACTGTGCTGGATTCTTTATTTTTTCCAACATACAAAATTGGCGATTGTTATGAATATCAGTGCTCCGTCCTTATGAAATGACACAATCAACTTACTGACATATCCTGCGAAGCAGTTGTGATTATTATCCGCATTCCGTCCAAGGCATTTACACTAAAACTAAATGTGCATGCGGTTTTCATAGACCGGTAAAACTTCATGAGAAATATCTTAATGTTGTTTTCTATTCTATCCTTATAATTGGTATTTAAAAAAAATAAAAAGAAGAAAGAAAATGTAATTGCTGCAACGTGATCAACTTAAAGCACACTGATAGTGATAACATTGAAGCCGTCACACACTCATGAAGTAATTCATATTATAAAATACATTAACGTGAATGAAAAAATGTGTCGGCAATTGTTTTCTACAAGAAATGTGTCTTTGACTTTTAAATGTAATAAAATGCAATTGTACACGTTTTCTTACACGTAATACGCAACCAACTTGTGTGAAATTTGTCCTTTTGTCAGAAATCTCCGTATTATTGGCGGAATTATTGATTAATTATAATTGGCATGCAAGGTTGACATTTTATAAGAATCTCTGTAATCTATCCTTGCTGAAAAAGCATGCCCCCTAGGATAAATGAAGGGAGTACTATCACTATGTCTAATGTTAAACATGTAATAAAGATTACATTTTCGCACTTTTGATGTCAGACTGAAGGTGTCGCGCCTGATGCCAGAGTCGTTCTGCTCAAAAGTGCGAAATACCTGAGAGTGTAAAAGCACTCTAGGTGTGAGAGTTCAGTGAGATGTCGCGCAAGTGTGTCAGTTTTGACATTTTTACTCATTCTGCCATATCTACCCGAAGTTATAGCATAAAATCAGGCAGAGCCAATGTCGCCGAACACACAACCCAATAGCGTACATCAGACTATAAGGTGAAACTGGAAAAGTCGTACTCCTATCGAGCAGGTAAAGTGTCATTCGAGAATTTTAATTCTTAGCTAAGGCTGAACCAGATGTCCTAGCATTCTGAAGGATTTGATTTCTGTTTACACCAAGTTTTTTTTTCCAAAACGTGAAATTGAAAAAAAAAATCCTAAGAAAATGGTAGATCAGCCAAGCCTATTCAGACCATAGACGAATGTAATTTGATTTGTCCCGTCTCTGGGTTTCAGAAACTTTATGTTTCAGCTTTATAGAATAATTCTTCTTTGTTTTTCTCATACAAGGGTTTCCTTTGGTGAATATGTATGAATAAATTGGAGAAATCTTAGGTCACCAGCTGGTCACATGTGTACCCACCTTCGTTATCTTCGTTCTAAAACAAGCGGAAATATGACTTTGTAGAATTATCCATAGTGATAATCAAATCTGTCCATTCTCTTTAAGTGGCAGCAAATTTTGTATAAACAAAGTTTTCTCTGCTGTATAATATAGAGTCGAACAAGAAAGATGGAACCGGGGATGGAACATTGTATACCTTGTATAGGAGTCGCTTGTCAGCGTTCTACAAAAATATGGCTGTTCGTTTAAAACCAAAATAGGAGAGGATGTCTTTTTAATTAAGTGGCCCGACCAACCTTTTGCTCGAAAGAAATGCTGCAAATTCAGACAACTGTATACCAACTTTATGTCATAATGGTACAATTACACATATTCGTTGACTACATTTTTACAAAAATGTGAACCCTTTTATCAATATGTTTCTTCAATATTAGGTATATTTTGGTCCGTTAATGTGGGACGACGACGGGTATCTCTTATATTATGCTGCCTGTTAATGGGGAGGGGGGATCATAAACTTGTGACAAAGGAAAATATTTAAATGAAGTGTAAAGTAACAAAACCAACAAAGTCAGCCAGTTCAGGTAAAGGTTTTAATTTATGTTAAATGAGACTTAGATTGAATAATATTCTGATTATTTCATAACGTTTCGGCGGGTAACGTTCGCCTTTATCAGGTGAAAAGATTTAAAGTCTATCGCACTTTTTCTCAAAAATGCATTAGGCCCTATTTGTTCTCAACAAATATAAAATATGTATTCTATGGTTATATATTATTTAGACGATCTAAGATTTCTACAATTGTACATAATTATTGGTATGATGTTAACCACCTTGTCATGGGATTGTCATAGCCAGAGACCGGGGCCAGAGATGAACCCTTCAATAAGGCCTTTTTGTTGCCAGTTGGATACATAAAAGATGTATACATTATTTATGGAGGCCCACTGCAAGACTACGTGTTTGTTCAACACTAA
The DNA here is from genome assembly GCA_936440205.1 of Lepidonotus clava. Taxonomy (NCBI): domain Eukaryota; kingdom Metazoa; phylum Annelida; class Polychaeta; order Phyllodocida; family Polynoidae; genus Lepidonotus; species Lepidonotus clava. Next base: position 30,140,309 of record OW387140.1, read on the forward strand.
TGATATATGATGATAACGAGCTTATTGTCAGATCTATTACATGCTCGGCAGTGTTAATTAATTATCCCAGCTTTTTATCTTTGCGGCTACTGTGCCGGGCCGTTCCGGCAATACTGGATAATACTAGACATGCCTCGTCTGTCACCCCACTAAATGGGAGTCGAAATTGACACTTGGCAGCCGGAGTTGGCTCACATCCATGGACTTCTCGGCAACAGCGGCTGTTTCCCTTGACTGCTCGCCGCCGGCCCTCCTCTCCTCGGCCCCCGTCGGCCTCCCGCCACCCCCGTATTACGGTGGCCCATTAGGACAATCACGGCGGGGGGGGGGGGGTGACCTTGGTGGTGGGTCCGGGGAGGGTTGCGGTACGGGGGAGGGGGGGAGGGGGGAGGGTCAGTGGCGGTACCCCCCACCCCCACCCCCCACTTTTCTCAAATGGTGGTGGTGGTGGTGGAGGGGGGGGGGGGTGTCACAGATTTAGTATTGTGATACCTATAGCGCCGTTATAAACACTTCCAGTTTGTCAATCTTTCTGTACACACGTGGACTAGTTACAGCGCATGCAAAATCAGGCCTAGATGTTAAGCTGCCAATCAATATGCATGTCGATGAATTGAACTATTGTTAATGTTTGATTTAAGACTGCGTAAGATTCGTGTATATCCAAGTCTTCGTAAGTTGCTTTCCAGAATGTCTGAGTAATTCAGACCGCGTTTAAAGTTTGTCCATTCACTTCCCAATAGTTCAAAAGAAATGAACGATGAGGGAACTTCTTAATATGAAAGGGTTTTTATTCAATAAACATCTCATCCCGAGTCAAGGCCACCATGTATAAGTCTTCATCAGTCCACCTCCCATCTCCTATCAGCAATCAACCACATTTAGAACACGAGTTGCTCCAACGCCTTCTAGACCATTCTAGCATTTGGCTCTAACACAATCCTATGTCCGAGGTAGTGGGTATTGGTAAACTCCAGTCTGCTACACGGAGTCGATGTACTTACTCCAGGTATAACTCCTTGGTTAAACATGTTTCTTCTAACCAACTAACTCACTAACTGCTCGCTCCCTACCTTGCAGCGCCTTTTATACTGGTTAACAGGTGGCGCTAGGAGCGTAAGATATTTCTCCTAGAGGTAGACTAGAAGTAGACTTGCTAAGCCTGATCTTAGTTGGATTATATATTATGACAATGTATTAAAAGTACTAAGCCATTAGTACATTCGACGGCGGTCAGGTGTTTGAGTTTAAGGAGGTGGACGACATAGCTCAAACCAAATGAATATAACAAACTCCCAATTTTGATGATTGGATATATTTGTTAAACCATGGTGGGGTGGCCTTGACTCTCGTGGTACATTCAACACAGTATCAATAGATTTGTAGATCCAGTTTCAACACAAATTCACAGTGAAATTATTCATTGAGTTGATTTTCCACACTTCGAAGCTCAAGGTTAGCAGAACTCGTTCATAAAATGACAAGGTAAGTGTTAAAATTGATAACATGATTATTTGGATAATAACGTAGATGATGGCATAATCATGGTTACAAAATGACAAAGTCAACTTTAGAAGATGAAGTATTCGTCATCTTTAGGTATTCACTTGGTACGTGCCTTGTACATTAAAGTCAGTTCTCAGCATCGTTAGCTGATTTTAAGATTCAAAGATTGCGACACCCGTGCATAAGGTGACAAATTCAGTTTTGACTTAGTACGCGCGTGTACAGTTTCTGATACTTATGATTTGTAACACAAGTCAACAGAACTCAACATATATACAGTGTAGGGTTGTCTTAAACTTCTAAGAGTAACAAGTGTACATCAAATCCAAATTTCAGAACAAACTAACACAACATAAGTCAATTCAGAGAATTCGGACATTTTGAACGAACGACTTTCATGATACAATGCGTGTTGAATTTCAATCAAATTTCAACCAGAACAACATTATTTACAATAAATACAAGGTCTCTGTATCAGGTTTAGTAATACCGAGCAGTTGGAACCAGAAAATACCACCATTCCCGTCACGCGTCCGCCAGCTATACTTAGTACACGTGTACTTAGCGGGACGCTTGACTGGAGTTCCCCCCCAAGGTTTGACCTCGATTTGGATCCTTCGGGCGCGAAGCGCCCGGATGGCAAATTTCTGCTTCGATCAAACTTTCAAGTTTGATTGTTCGACCTGATATTTTGGGCCGATATGAATTAATTCTGGCGCTTGATTATGTTGGTTGGGGACCTAAACTTTAGTTTAGCACAGATTTTATAAGAAATTATACGATGCTTTGATCATGCTAGCCGATTTCAGAATTTGGATCTTTTGGATCAAAAGGGGTTTTCCAAATTAGCCTCGTTTTGACGTCATTTTAATCAGTGCCACTCATCTTTCTGGTCGGAGAGGACGTATTTATTTTTTTCACTCTCTTTTAACAATGGCCCGGGTTGCAGTTTTCTGCAGTCAAAGGGAGAGCGGGATCGAGGAGTACAACGACCTGATCGTCGGGGATACAGCCCACAGTGTGACCGTGGTGGAGTGCGTAGACGCCGGGACTGCCGATTTAGCCGGGGCGGCTTTCGCGCACCATAGCGTGTGGCCCGACGACCTGTTAGTGGTCGTGGTCAATCTCCTGGACATTTTACGATGGGACGCGGAGCTGGAGTTATACATTCCCCTCTTCTCCTCCACTACGGCCGCGGTGACCTTTTACGGGGAAACACTCAACAGGGCCTTTCTTAACCTGCGTAGTCACCCAGCCCCCGCCACCGTGATGTTTACCACCGTGACGGGCATCAACACGGAGTCTTGGGATTTGACGTGCGAGGACGCGTATTTCCAACGATGGATGAACCACCTGGTGCCCCGGGTCAACCGGGAGGTTCGCCATGCTAACCGCTGGTTTGGCGTTCCAACAGCCGACCTGGGTCACCGCCTCCACATCACGCGCCAGACTGCAGACGGGGCCTTCACCGTCCACGACTACCGAGAGTTCGTGGACGGTTTCATGCCGACCCATCGACAGCTTCGACGGTGGGCTCGCGCCCTGGGCCGGCTCCTTCGCCAGCTCCCAATAGCTCCCCTCTAGACCAACCCCTTCTCCCCTGTACATACCGATTTCCTGCGGTGATTAGTGGGTCTTAATTCCCGGTTAGTGATTGAGCCATAAACATTATTTTAACAATCATCAAGTGTTCATCGGATCCAATTCCCGGCCAGTGATCGGACCACCAAGGACTAGATGTTTTTTTTTTTTTCTTTGTGGCTGTTTTTGCCGGACTGTTCGGGGCGACTCGTCGGAGCCGTTTGGGGTTTCTTCTGCCGTTGCCGGGCGTCGTCCCCCTCGTCTCCTCGCCCGCCACCGGGTGCCCTCCCCTCGTCGTGTTGGTCCAAGCCTCGACCGCTCCGAGACCGGGTAAGTTGTATCTTCCTTTTCCCACCGTTTCTTGCATGTTAGGCAGGCTACTAATCGTAGATTTTAAGGAGATTGTTGGCCAAATTCTTCTTGGTGGTTCTCGGCTCGCCCTCACGTGGTTGTATTCCGGAAGCTGATGTCACTCCCGGAACCAGAAACTGTTTCGCTGGTAATTTTAGTAACGGGTAGCGTGGGCGGCCACCTAGTGTTTACTTTTGGTTCCAAGATGGTGGGCGCGGGCCGAGAGTCAGGATCTTTCGTACTAAACTTATTATCTTTTCCAGGTCCTGCGGTATGTTAGGGTGATGTAAATGAAGCAATGTGACACGGTTGGCACTGAAAAGCGTCAGGCTATATAATTTTAGTGGGAGGGATTGCTTAGGCGAACATGATCAAACATTTTACTTCGCGCGTGGTTGGGCGATAATAGGATGTTTTCCTAACTAGTGGTTTGTTGACATTACCGATCTAAGTAGGCTTTTTGGGGTGTGGGTAATTCGTATCGTATTGTTATTATTTTTTTTTTTTTTTTTATACTATTAACTGATGGGGACTGACACTGCACATGATAATCAGGTATGGGTGGCCAGAGATTCCGGTCTGAGAGTTACAACATAAGATTTGCTGTAACAGGATTCTTTGTTTTAGTCGTTATACGTACAGAACATTAGTGTAAATGTCTACATTGGAAACAATTCACATGGGGTGCCCTAGGTAACAAGCGCTTCCCAGGGTGTTCACCCTGGTAAGTTTTAGGTGTAGTGGCTGACCAAGTATTTTGGTCCAGACTTCCCAACATTAGATTGGCTGTGACAGAATTCTTTGATGAGTTGTCCCCCTTACAGGTTACAGGAAATATTGACGTGTCGGCCACGTGAGGCGACACCATAGGTGGGGCCGTCCAACGAGTTGTTGGCGACTCCCATGGTAAGTTTGAGATGTAGTGGCGAAGGCCACAGACACCCATTCCATGTCTTAGTCTAACAGCAAGACTGCGTCAGTGTCATTGTGTTAGAATAAGTTTTATAGGACTATTATTGTCAAAGTCGTCTCGAAGAGGAAAAAATACTACTGTGAGGAGACCGAGATGAAGTCTCTAAGACACTGAATGAACTTCCAGATGAAGATTCTGTATGAGTATAATGAAAGAAGGAATGGTATTCTTATTAAGAGCTAGCAAGGCACCAACACCACAAAGATTATCAAGCGTCCCAAGCAGAGATACATGTGTGTACACCGTGGGAGTTCGTACATTCATAGATCAGGCCTTAGTAGGCACCGTTCCATTGAACGCAGAAGCCACGCTTATCAGTGCCCGAGATTGCCAAACATCTCAGACAGTGATATCCTTGTGATGAATGAGTGGGAGCCTATGCTCACAGGTCGAGACTGAGCCGTCACAAGAACATCCACCTACAAAGGTTTCATGAGTGCCCGAGAGGTGATGCAAAACTGTCCCGCTCAGATTCCCTAACCGACCTCATGGGGAGATAAGAATAATGATAGGAATTGGATCCCTGGTGATTTACCTTAAGAGGTCACAAGGTTCAATACTCGTGATAACACTCTTTCTGTACAGTGTGGTAGAATAATTACCCAACACACTCCAAAGATTTATACGCAAACAAGTTAACACCCCCTTCAAGGGCGACACCTGTTCTAACATATTTGGCTCCATTTTGTGAAGTACCCGCTTTAAAACCCCAGTTTTGTTCTTATTGATTGATTTTGTTACGACAAAATCCCTTCTCTTTCTGCTAGTTATAGGTGGTAACTCGGCGTTCACCCCCTACATTCAGCCTGGGGTCTGAAGACCGAGTTCCACTTTATATTGGGTAGCGGCGCCCTTCTGATAATGCAAACGGGTGCGCCACCAACTCCAAACAGTTCACTGAATAATTATTATACCTATGTTACCAGTAACATCTCATTGTCTACCGTATACACTATATTATATGGAAAAACCACATGACTAGCGGTGGGGTAGCGTTTTCATTCCGTGAGGTATAAATGTCATTAAAGGACATTAAGTATTAACTGTACAAGGGAGGTCGAGATTATTCGTTCCTTGCTTAGTTATCACTAGAGGATCGGGTCTCAGATTCAGGTTCATTTCTGATCTGATTCCCGGTCCTTATTAGTTACACGTGGTTTGTCGGTACTTTCCCATTCATAGGACCAGAATGGGTAGCACCGAGTTTCCATTGCTATAATTGGGAGCAGACTGCATATATATTTTTTTTTTTTTAATATGCAGCCTACACCCCCTTTAAATTATAGAGATGTGTAATTGCATCTCCTTAGATCACTTACTTCCAGACAGCACCTAGTAAGTCGGGCCTTTACCGAAGTACAGTACAAGGTTAAACCCGTTTTCTTGTTCAGGTCTATGCCCGTTTCTCTTGTGGAGAGTCAAGACTACTCCTGAAAAGACTCCGCCCCCAGCTTATCCTAACTATGCGCATGCCGGGCAGGGATAGGTAGTGCTAAAGACAGAGTTAGAATTACTTATCTCCTTTCTAATAGATTGGGTAATCTTATTAGCTTTGGGTGTCAACCAAGTTTATTGTAGCTTGTTCATCAGGGAATCAGTAATCCATGTCCCCCCTCTTCAGCTCAACTGTTGAGCGGAGACCTGGATACTTTTAGCGCCACGACGGCGGTCAAGACTAATTTTCATTTATTTATTTTATTTTCTTTTCCTCGACGGCGGTCAGCTCTGAAGCCGTTCATTTTCTTTATTAATTTTAATTATTTCTAATTTTTTACCCGGGTCGAAACTTGACTTCTTGCCGTTTTGTCTCTGTCCCGATTAAAACTGGTCTAAAAGTGGTCTAAATAATTTAGTCTTGAATTATGGGCAGTTGTTTATATACTAGTTGTCGTTGGATCCTGACTTTATGTTAAAGTCAGGATCCTTTGACCTAAGACATACGGTGATTCAGTGGTCATTTACACATAACCAAGACGACGGGGCTATTAATAAGGACAGCACCTCGCTCCACCGCCTTGTGAGTTTTCGCTACAGCTTCTCCCCCCCAGGGATAGCTTGTCCCGTCTGAGGGAGTCGCGATATAGTGAGAGAGAGCCGAGCACCCTGTGAATGTCACCAATTCGCTGTTGTCCCGTAACTACATTTCCTTGTGACCTCCGTTATAGCTCCCAAATATAGCACGCCTTGTCAGGATTTGCACATATCCTTGCCGCTGCAGCGTGTCTATGCCAGGAGCAAACGAGCCACGTATAAGGTACTCTCGTGTGCTGTCACAGAGCGTCCCCCCTGAGAATGTTACTAATTATTCTGCGTTCTTATTATATTTTGCCCAGAATTCCCTGAGGAAGAACTCTTAGTTACACAAATATTGGTTTGCTTTATATATTAGTTTTTAGGTAAATTTCTTTCTACTCGTCGATTTTTTTTGTGATGAAGGGACCGCTTGTCAGGAGCCAATCCACCCGGGGCATAGTGACTGCCATGGTCGGGCGTCCACCCCAGTGCCCTTCGCAGCGTCGGTGACGCGTAACCCCAACGTCCTGCCTCCTGTCAGGCACCACTGACACCAGGCCTGTGGGCAGGCTCCTGCTGCTTGTGCAACCCCCTCATCTTTGAGAAGAGTATATATGTAAGCATGCTAAAGAATAGACAGTGGCGTTCCCCAAGTGGCTCCTGTACTGCAGCCCGATCCTAGCGGTAACAACAGCACAGGGGTCAGGTGTAGATGGTACTTGCTTGGGGAAGTTCACTTCGCTCGTTGGGAGCATTGGTCCCGTTGAGCGCTCTTAGGTTTTATACAGAATTTTGAGTTTTTCTTTTAAAATGCTAAAATTTTGCGACACTAGGATCGGTTCCAAATGGTTCCCTACTTTTAAAAGAGTTGCCAAATCAATAACAATTAGAGTGTTGAGCTAGGCTACCGGGCATGGGACACTCGACTTGAGAGAAATTTAGATAACCCATGGGTCCATAGAGAGACGGTTGGACCAGCCTACCCGAGCTAAGTTTTTCCTGACTGGTGAATCCTTATTGCTCAGGCTAGTCAACAGAACCCTACCTACCCAAACAGGTATTGCCCAGCGAACTTCCTGTAACATTTTAGTTTTAGTATTCGTGCCTCTGTGTTATTAATTCACCAATTTTACCTGTACAGTACTAGGTCAGGTTTTACCACTCGTTACATTGTCATATGATAACTTCATAAACCGTTCCTGGATTTATTTCGGATGTCCCTGGCCTTATTGTCTTTCGTGCAGATCCTGTTCCGGTCGCTGTTGAGGTGGGCGTGGTCGATCTAGGAGGAGCGTTAGGCATTGTTCCTTGTCCCAACACCGGTTGAGGCCAGTCCGCTCCGACGTCGGACCACCCTGCGTCGATGAGGCGAGGTACTCCCATGGGTACAGGAGTGGCTAGCCCCGAGGAATATCTCAGTAGTCTGGCCCTGGTATTGTATTTTAAGTTACTCATCATCAGACGGGCGAGTTTTTTAGATACCCTCAGGGTGTCGGGTAGTGGCACCTTAGATGGGTGCTGTCCAGGTCTAGTTGCTGCTCCCATCAGCTGCGCCCCCCAGGTTACCGTCAGAGTATACTTCAGACACAGCTGGGTCACCAGTAGATCCCTAATGAGCACATAGCCTTCAGTATAAGTGTGGTCTGAAGGCATAGCCAGTTCGCCCAGGAAGATTGTTTCTATCATATGTGGGTTGGCAAACTGCACGTACAACCCATCCACAGTTTTTCCTCTAATATTTCTCCACTTTCGCCACACGAGGACCACTATGGCGATGACGAGTACTGCCAGTAATATAGCAAGTACTGCCACCGCAGTGGGGTTGGCGGTCGTGTCCGGGCATCCAGTTAGTTCCTTTTCATTGCGCAGCAGCTCCTCCGGGTCCGCCGCTTCCAAGGCCATGGCCCGAGGTAAAGTCATGGTTAGTCCGGCCAGGGCAGCCTTGCCTTGGTGGTTCCGCCAGCACTTCCAGAGAACACATCCAATAATTGTCACAGCTACCACTATGCAAAAGATGGTGAGGAGACCAAAACCGCCTCCGAAGTTGCCTATAGAGAACCACGGGGCGTGTTTTTCTACCTCATAACGGTCAGTCGCTTTCTTGATACCCTTGGCCAAGTCTTTACGGTGTTTTTGTATTCGTTTGGCCAAGGAGGTTACAGGTATTTTGGCCTTCAGGCTTTCCTCGATCTCCAGCAGGTCTTTCCTAATTGTTTCAGGGATAGGGTCTGATTCCAACATAGTGGGTTCGTTTTTGGACGTCGTGAAATTCATGTCCCACCCCTTCACACGACTTGCTGCTTCCAACAGGTCATTATGTGGGTACACAACCGTGGTGATCCTGGTGTGCCTGTCACAATTTCGCAAGCTATACGGTATCCATGCTCCTTGTGTTTGGAATGCACAGTCGCATTCCACCTGAACCCTTGCATAATTTTCTATGTTTACTCCGACCGCAGGCTGGTTTCTGCAAATCATTTGGCCTCTGGTGTCGGCGCTGACCACTAGCATATCTCCGTCGTCTAGATACACTGCCATCTCTCCGAAGTCTGCTTCCAGTAGATAGTCCAGCTCACATTTTTCTTGGATCGCCAGGTCGTCGCGCCTCAGTAGCGCAGCAGTGCAGGTGTTGTCTGTAATCTTTTTCATATAAGGTAGGTCCTTACAGAGCGTGATGGTCTGTCCATAACAACCTGACCAACTGCCACTAGCCAATGGTACGTAATACTGGCGGGACATGGACATGGCGACACTTTTGGGTAGATTAACAATTTGGAGAGCGTCCTTCTTACGTCGCCCCCTAACCGTCACTGGCACAGGAAAAGTTAGTACTTCGTAGACCCGGAACAAATGTTCATCAGCCACCACAGGCACCCTTACATACACTATAAATTCCTGAGTGGTTTCATTGAATTTGAACGAAGGTTGACTGTTCTCGTAATAGAAGGAGGGATCTGTGAACGCGACATGGAACCTGGGGTGGATCCCCTTCAGATATCTGTTCACTTCCTGGACCGCTCCGACCATATATTGGCGGGGTACCAAGTCCATAGTCAGCTGGCCCCGCGTCAGGCGCTGTACACCTTTCCTGAACACGCGAGTTTGCTCTACCATTAGTTGAAGATACACCATCTCTCCTAACTTGTCTTCTAGAGCGACCGGTATCATATTCAGGTACAGTTCCATCCAATCCACCTTATGTTGCACGAGTTTCAACCTTCGGCGAGTCGTGTTGTGTGCCTTATTTAATGATCTTAGATTGTCCAGTAGGCCTATCACGACATGGTTAACCTTTTCGACAGCCTCGTCATGTTTTTCATTCATCAGAGCCAAGTCTTCGATCATTTGGTTCGAAGACTCTTGCAATACTCTAATCAATTCTCTGTTATATTTGACATCAGCCGCCAGCCCTTGATTCCAAGAGGTCGGAAGAGGAAAGGTCGGCCACCCTGGATCGTCTAGCATTGTGGGCAACTTCTTCATTCTCTTAACCCTTCCACCTGGATTTAATTCCGACCCTTGATTTTGAAGGTCTTGTTGAGTGTTCTTTATCAGGGAACTTAAGGTTTCATTAAGAATTTCTCGGTACCGACCCTTAAGCGCCTGTGACGTCTGATCCATCCAACTGACCAGCGACCTGATATGGTAGCAGGCCCGATCGAGGGCGTCTCCTCCCTGTAGATATCGGTGACAGACCTGGCCAAAGGTAGCCTTGTTGAAGGAGCGCCTCCTTGGAATAGTGATTAGGAAGCCTTGTCGGACGTGTGTTATATCCGCGGTGGACATTAACTTCCCTGGTTTTAACACTACTCCATATTGTTCTAAGGCTATCACTTCAGCGTTAGGGGCTAGCCCTTCAGGTGGGCTGGAGTCGTTATGTACTCCCCTAATGCCCCCTATTATAGCTAATACTAACAGCACCAGCCACTTCATTGTCTTTGTTTTGGCCTTAGCGATAGTTTGAGAAAGTTAATTTTGCAGTTTATCTAAAACATGTTCACAGTAAAGTTACCTCATTTTCCTGCGCACTACTATCATCCATGCGCCGAAAAATGCTCTCCTCTTTGGCCTCCTGGTCTGTTTAGTTTGGTACATGCTCGTAGAGATTTTGCCCGTTGTTATTTACCACTCGCCTGATGATCCCGCTCTCATCCTTGGTGACCGTGACTCTTAAACCTCTCATACGTTCGCAGGACGAGGGGCGCATTGCTCTGAGGGGTCTTGGCCTAGTAGGTTCCAGTCCGAAACGGCCCCCGTTGGGTCGTACGACGGTTGGCTCGAGGGGTATGGGTTTGGTACTTGCGGTGGGTTTGTCGTTGGGAGTGGGCTCGGCCACAGTGGGCCCCCCGGCTGGCTGGTTGGCGTCCACTGCTGCTGGTTCCATAGCAGTGGTGAGGGATTGGCGTTGCAGCTCGTTGTCAAGCTGCTCAAGTCTAAACAAGCGGGGTCCGCAGGCTGCAAGTGGTGGAGGAGGGGAGCTCCCGCTGGCCCGTTCCCCACCGGTGGGGTTGGCGCGTGTTGCACGGGTGCTACCTCCACTTTTAGTCCTGGAGCGGCGACGGTTAGCTGTTCCCCTCCCGATCGCCTTTCCAGAGTGGGCAGAGGTCGGCCGCCTCGTGTTGTTTGTAGGCTGGTACTTTCCTTGACGCATTTAGAGTTTTGTGTGGTCCTTTGAATGAAAGGAGCTATCTGAGTTTTAATCTCAGCTAACTGTTTGTTTGATTTTGGCACATCTAGTCCTACTGTTCTCCTAATTTCGTCAACAGTCTCAAATAGTTGGAACAGTGGTTGCGTAAGGTCCCAGAACCAGCCGGCCTGTATCTGCACTGGTTGGTTGACCGCTTCCTCCTTCTGAACCGGCTTGGCCAACGCCGTTAGCCTTGGCTCGGGCTCCGAGTCACTCACCTCAGATAAATTGTAGAAGTCTTTATCTGCTGTCTTCTTTTTGGCTGGAGCCGATTTGGCGGACCTCTTGGCTCCGCCTGTGGTCGTTCTGGTGGGCCGCCGGGCTGGTGTCCTTGGCTTCTTCCGGGCAATCCCGGCGTCGGTCGAGTCCGGACGGACACCGCCCCGGCCCGGCCAACTCCACCGCCTAAGGGTCTGAGCCGGTTGTTTCTTAGAACTCTCCTTCTCGACTGCCTTTTCTTTCATTTGGTAAAATCCTAAAAGAATGGCCCAACGAACCTTCCCTTGGTAGGCAGCGCCCTCAGGGTGGGCCGGCTAATCCGTTTCCTTCTCAGGGGGACGATAATCCTTCCCTCCGTGTCCGCAGGGAAAGTAGTGGTTCCCTTTGGATTGCTATGTGGCCGGAGGGCTAGACAGTTCCCCATGAGTCGGTGGATCAGTGTCCCAGCTAAGTTCTCTTTCTGCTCCTTCCAGGAGAAGTCGGAGGCTGAACAATTTCTATCTCCAACTTCTGTTCAGAGATAGAATCAATATCTATCTCCGTTTCGTCCCGGGCTGGGTTGCGCGCACAATCACCTGCAGCAGAGGTGACTGTCTGGGAGCAGAGTTGCGGACCGACTGGTGGATCGGCGCGGATCCCACGAAATTATAACCGATCCGCTTGTCCATGCCGTCTCCATATTTGGAGCTGTATCCTGTTTCAGGTGGGGGGGGAACGCTTGCATCCGGTCCCAAAAGATGACGCCCAACCACTGGCATCTCTCTTGGTGTGCGCACCCTCCCTTTCTGCCACGCCCCTGGGCGCGGCAAGGTGGCCGTGAGGCAGACCACCTGTTCCATTAGCGCTGATGCTAACGGTGCCGCTCCGCCGAACCTTTATTTTCACAGGGCGGCTAAATTTCCTGCATTAATCATCCATGTCGTCGCTCTCTCCGCCGTTGGACAGAGCGACGTAGTTAGGGCGGCGGTTCCGACGTAGGTTATAGCCACCTTTCGTCGGGACATGGTCCTTTACTGTTTTTCCTGGGCTCTGTTCCGACGCATCCAAGATCGGCACATCACCGCAGGGTAGTTTTATGGGCTTGTTGTTGCCTGGAGGGGATCTCCCCTCCAACGGCTGGTTTTTGCCCCTTCGTTTAGCTCGTTTGCGTTTCCTCTGTCCATTAGCGCCAGCTGTTCCCCGTTCACAGGCGGCTTTATTAGGAACAAAGGATAAGTTTGTGGACAGCGTGGTGTCCACACTGGTGCCCTGACCATCAGTGATTTGCCCATCCGTTTCTGCTAAATCAGTGGGACTTGGGCCAGGTTTTTGTGTAGGTACCTTCCTGGTCATAGGAACTGCATCATGCTCACGGGGACCGGTCGTTCCCGTTGAGTTTTCAGTCTCAGCACCCCTTATTTCGCCATCTTCCTCAGCGATTTCACCCGTCGGAGTGTGATGCAATTCAGGGTTTCGGTCAGGATCTGCCCCTTTTGAGTTAGTGATTTTCGCTTCTCTCACCAGTTTGGGAATGTTATGAGGGACAGCGGGAGACCAGGGCCCATGTGCAGGTTTGAGTTTTGAAATGTTTACTAGATGTGGGACCTGTTTTCCAGTTTTTAAAGACACTAGTCTAACAAGGTGGTCTCCTTTTGTTTCAATTACCCTGAATGGCCCAGTATACCTGTTTGAGAACTTAGACGCTTTATTTTCACTAGCTAGAGGGTCGTACATGTATACCATATCACCTTCGTACATCTGAGTGGGCCGCGCCCGCTCATCAATTCGCAGCCTCAGATCTTTTTCGTAGTTTTGAACTACCCTTTCAGCCATATTCCTAAACATAGCAATATTATCCTTGGTTTGCATGAAAAACTCGCAGTCGTTCAGCGTTTCAGGAATTGTTCCTTGCTCAGGCATTCCCATACTGATTGGATCTCTGCCAAACAGCAGGGTGTGCGGGCTGTATCCCGACCGTACACTGATTGTGGATCTAACTGTCCATAATGCAATGGGAAGTAGATCGACCCAGTTACAGTGATCGTCAGGGATATAATAAGCAATCAGGTTTTCAATGGTTTTATGTAGTCTCTCTACTCGAGCGTTGCCAGTCGGCATTCGCCCGGTAGTGAACGTTTGCTTGCACGCTAGTCGTGTAGTGATTTCCCTGAATAGCCCTGAGAGGAAGGCCGCCCCCCGGTCTGTGTGCAGGCGGTTTACCCGCCCATACCGACACACTATTCCGGTTAGGAAACAGTTAGCCGCGGTCTGCGCGGTGGAGTCTTTAGTGGTGAAAGCCTCCGGCCAACCTGTCAGTAGGTCTATGAAGGTCATGATATATTTTGACCCATCCCTAGCCTTCTTTAGCGGCCCGATGAAATCACACTGTACTACCTCAAAGGGTCGGGTTGGTCTCTCCCAAGACTTAGCTAAGGCCTTGAAATGTGGGGCTCGTCTCCTTAGAGAACAGGTCTCACAAGCCTTTACATAGTCTACGATGTCGGCGTTCATGTTCCGCCAGTAGAATTTGTCAGAGATTTTGGTAGTGAGGTTACTGATCCCTACATGTCCCCCAGCCAAGATGTCATTATGTAATAGTCTCAGGACTTTGGGAATTAACTTTCCTGGAACTATCATACGAGGTTTGAGTCTGACCAGTTGGTCTTGGTGTTTGTTATACCTTTTGATGTTGAACCTACACAGTACTCCCGGTGCTACCATTCCTACAAAATCAGCTTGGTCCATTATTCGCCTAGCTTCAATGGGATCTGTTGGTAGGTCTCCGTCCTGCAGGTAGTCTATCAATTGCGCGCACTCTGCATCTTGGAGTTGCGCGTTTAATACCGTAGCCACAGAAAGCTCTTCATCCTGAACTTCGGCCTCAAATAACTCACATCCCACAGCGGGCTCATATTCCTCACCTGGGACATGCTCATGATAGACTCTAGACAAATAGTCCGGTAGAAAATGAGTCGCTCCTGGCTCATATATGATTTCAAAATCGAAATCTGATAACGCTAAAGCCCACCGTCTCAGCCGGGCTGACGGGGCTTTGTAGGCACTCTGTAGCAGGGGAATCAACGGTTTGTGATCAGTCACTATTGTGATTTTAGCTCCCTGCAACATGTCCTCATAGTTCTTAATGCCTTTAATTACTGCCAGAGCCTCCTTTTCTGTTACCGAATAATTTAATTCGGCGTCCCGGAGAGTACATCCCCAGAAAGCAACCGGACGATAGATTTCATCTAGTTTGTGACAAACCGCTGCACCGCACGCGGCGTCTGATGCGTCAGTTAGTAGATAGAAATGCCCTCCTATATCCGGATGAATTAGTAAGGGTGGCGAGGTCAGCAATTTCTTTAACTGTTGAAACGCTTCCTCGCAGGCCTCTGTCCACTCAAAATAGACTTCTTTCTTTAGCAGCCGGTTTAAGGGCTTTGCTAGGTCAGCGAAATTAGGGACAAACGATCGGTAGTAGTTACACAGTCCCAGAAATGATTTAATGGTTTTCACATTATGTGGACGGTTAAAGGCTGTGATCTTTTCTGTGGTTACCCTTTGTGTAGCCACACCTTCCGCGTTTACAACGTGGCCGAGGAAATTGATTTCACTACGGCACCACTCACACTTTGACGGTTTTAGTTTGAGATTAGCTCTCGCCAAAGCTTGGAGAACCACCTCAACGCTCGCCAGGTGTTCTTCAAATGTAGTGTCGTAGACAATTACGTCGTCTAAGTATGCTAAGCATGTTCTAGGAATCAATCCCTTTAGCGCTATGGCCATTACCTTGGTAAACTGCCAAGGTGCGCCAACTAAGCCGAATGGTACACGCTTATACTGATACACACCCATCGGGGTTTCAAAAGCGGTATATTTTCTACTGTCTTCTTCGATTACACATTGATGATAGCCGCTCAACAGATCTAAAGCTGTCCACATAGTGGGTTTCTTGTAAGCCATATATAGAAAAAGCGAGCGAGCCGTGGGCATGGGGAATTTATCTTTAAAAGTGACTTGATTAAGCATGCGAAAGTCTGTACAGAGCCTAGGTTTGCCATCTTTCTTCTGCACTACCACTAGCGGGCTTCGCCAAGCCGATTCGCTGGGCTCTATTACACCTATATCTATGAGTTGCCTAACCTGTTCATCGATGATATCCATTTTCTGTGGAGAGTATCGGTATGGTCTAGAGCTGATTACCCCCTGCGACTCATCCACAATGATTCTCATCGGCGCTATTTCACAGTGACCTAACTCTTCCATTGAGAACGCTAGTGCATTTCTATTGTTATTTAGCATTTGCCTAAACCTTACCTGTTGTTCTTCGTTTAAGCACGACTCGGTCAGATCTATTTTACTTACATTCTCATCCATTTTACCTCGGGATTTCTCCTCAGAGGTTTGGCTTTCCATTTGCACTGCGTCTTTCATTACTTCTACAGAAATCCTACAGATGGACGTTGGGGTCTCTGTTTTAGTTAGATAACACAAGTCTAGGAACTCCTCTATCTGATTTTGGTTTACCTCAGGCACTGCGCATTCTTCCGCAAAAGCTAATACTTCCTGGGGAGTGATTTCTTGCATTACATCTAGCGGATTCATGACTTTGATCCACCACTGGCTTCCCACCGTATTCACGCACCCCTCCACTAGGACTGGTGCGGTTACCGCCGGTGCGCAGTAAGCTACCGGTGAGTCTAATCCCAGCGGCTCTCGAGTGGTTACCGGTATGATGCATTCATTTCCCGGCGGAATTTTCACTGTTTCTTTGCTAACTATAGGGTTTCCACAAAACACTTCTATCTTTGCGCCTGGTAGAGATAAATCTGATCGAAGCACTGTTAATAAGTTTCTCCCGATTACTATTAGGTGACATAGATCGTCCACTATGTTGAAATCATAGCAGACCACCGATCCCTGGATTGAAAACTTACATCTAATTTGTTCTAGTATTACTTGAGACGAGTTGTCTGCCAAACTGATGTTTCCCTTCGATACCTTCCATTCATCTAAAATGCATTGTTTAGGGATCTGTTGTTTACAATGGGTGGACATGAAGCAATCGCTCGCTCCTGTGTCTACTAAAGATCTAACCTCCTTCTGATCGTCAAATCTTAATGTTAAGAAAAATGCTTCGTCTCCTATCTCTCTCCTAGCCGGTCCGTCCACTGCGCCTAATTCTATCGTGGAATGAACGGACCCTTCCTCTAGTTTCCCTGATTCTTTTGTTCGGTACCGCTGGCTTTGCTATCTTTGTAGATCCGCGGGGGTTTTTCCCTCAACCTATTCTTTAACCACAAGCACGCTTCTGTAGAGTGACCATGCTGTTGGTGAATAATACAAAACTTACTTTCATCAAAAGGCAACCTGGGTCTCTCTACTTTCTGTTGAGTTGGCAGATTCTTTCCCTTATCTGCCTCTCTGTTCGGGGCGATATTGGATTTAGGCTTCTGATCTGAATTTCTTTCACTTTTCTGGTTTTCGTACCTATCTTTTCTCTCATAACCTTGCTGTTTAAAGTTACCACCACTCTGGGGAGTCCCGCTTTGCCCCGGCTTTGGTTTCTGAAACCATGGAGCGGCCTCCAGTCGGGCCAGCACCACTCCAAATCGTTCGGAGATGGAGTTTAGGGCCGCGGTCTCCTCTGATTCTTGGCTTCCAGCCAGTTCGCTCACTGCATTAGATATCTTAGTTCCCCCTTTGCCTTTGTCCAACGATTCTAGCCTCGTTGCACAATCCACCGCTTCGGTGAAAGACTTAGGGTCCAGTATGGCTACTTGTCTGGCTACGCCCTGTTTTAATCCCTCTAAAAACACAGCTAACATCATGCTTTCACTCGCCTCTGCTTTCACTTGCTTTTGTTTCAGAACACCTGCAAATTCGATCACGCTCTGGTCTTTTCCTTGTTTAAGGCCACAGAACTCTGCGTGTTTCTGCCACTTAGCCCTTCGATCACCGAAGATCTTGGTCATTTGGGCTTCTAGTTTCTCAAACGAGTCTTTCTCACTTTCAGCTAACGCTCCTGCCCAGTCGTCGGCCCTTCCTTTTAGGCCTAACAGCGCCATATTCAGGAGATGGGCGTCCGACCAGTCATAGATAGCTTTCAGTCGTTTTAATTCCCTGAAATACTTTTCTATTTGCTCGTCTTCTTTTCCACTAAACCACGGTAACCTAATGTTTGGTCCCCTTTGGTGACCACTGTGAGTCGTTTCACGCACTGGCGCTGGTGTTTGCCCCAGTGCCTGGCTCAACTGTGGTAGAATTTCCCAAATATTTGGTTGACTCGGTGGGTTTGGAGGGTTGTTCTGACCTGGTGGGCCCGGTGGACCTGGTGGTCCGGGCGGCGGAGGGTTCGGTGGGTTTGGGGGGTTGTTGAGTTGGTTAAGGAAGGGATTGTTGTTCTGGTTCGGGGGAGGGTTATTGGGTCCTGGTGGATTTACTTGATTATTTTGGCCTGCTGGGGCTTGCTGACCCTGCTGATTCGTTCTTCCTCGGCCTGCGTTAAGATTGGCAGCGAGTGCCATCGCCTGCAATAGGTGAGGGAGCAGGTTTTGATCGACCCCACCTCCTGCTGGCTCGGCCCGGCCGGGCTGTTGGCCTGGTTGGCCTCCCCCATCATTTTGTTGCAGTCCCCCAAGGTTTACCCCAGGATTAGGCTGCTGTATTCCCGGATTCACACCACCATTTCCCCCTGCACCGGGTTGCTGGAGTCCCCCAGGGTTTATCCCCAGATTGGGCTGATTCAGAGGGGGATTATTAATAAGGTTTTGAGGAGGGTTGATGAGAAGGTTTTGAGGAGGGTTGTTGAGAAGGTTTTGAGGAGGGTTGTTGAGAAGGTTTTGAGGAGGGTTAGGCCCTTGTGGGTTGGCCTGATTATCCTGGTCTCCCTGGACCTGCTGATTAAGAGGAGGAATAAGTCCTTGAGGGTTGGCCTGATCGTTCTGGCCCCCTTGAACTTGTTGATTAAGGGGAGGATTGGCCTGATTACCTTGGCCTCCTTGGGCCTGTTGATTAAGAGGAGGAATAAGTCCTGCCTGCACGCCTTGGTCCGGCTGCTGGATTAGGATCTGGCCATTCCCATTGTTTTGTTGAGGTCCCCCAGGGTCCATCCCACGGTTAGGAAGCCATGCCCCCAGATCTACACCCCCAGCTCCCCCTTCATCGGGTTGCTGGCGTTGATCTCTATCCCCTCTTTCTTCTACTAGATCCATCAAAGGAACGCCTCCTTCCGCCATATTATTTTCGTGGAGGTTTTGTATATCGTGATCGTCCCACTGTTCTTTCACAGGTATTTCCTCTACACTAATTTCGTCCTCCCTTTCTAGTTTAGCTTTCTTACCTGTGTCTAAAACATCCTCGGTAATAATTTCGTATGAAGACGAGGTTGATTTATCTTCTCTAGCTAATTTTCTATCAGGACCACCCCCTCTGACATCTGCGGCTGCTTGTTCTGTCTCGCTATTTTCTTCCTCGTACTCGTCCTCGTATTCTCCATACAATTCATGAGTTAGAGTGTTAAAATCTTGTGCTTTAAGCGTTACATTTTCTTCACTATCCTGATCGCTTAGCCTCTCTAAATCTATGCGCTTTTCGGGGCTTGAGTCTGCCCACTGCTTTAATATTTCGGCTGGATCAAAGGCCTGAGCTTCCGCTCCCCTACCAGCCTGGTCTAAGTTCGTTTCTACACCGTAAGTTAATCGATAGGGTTGTAAATTGCCTACTTTCTCGCTGTTTCCCTCTGCTTCCCTTCCCACTCCCCTATCCCTTCCCACTGTTTTTCCTTTAGCTACAGTGGAATAAGGAATGGACGCCCCCGGGTTGGGGTGAGTTGGTGTTACCAGTGGGTGACTGATAAACTCAAGTCGTTGGGGTAATGGATAGGTGAGAGAGCTCCCATCAGGTAGGATTACCGGATTTTCGGGGCGTTTTCCCCCTGATGGGCTGGAGTTATCCGCGGTGTTTTGTCGTTGTTTTAGATTTCCTGAAGAAAATAGGTTATCTCCATTGGAAACTTCCTGTTCGCCTTCACCTCCCGCTGCGGGCAGTAAACGATAAGGAACACTTTGGTTACACCACGGATTGTTCACATCAGATTCACAGGTGGAGCGAGAGCCAGTACCAGTTTCTTGGTCCGTAGGCGGTACGTACCCTGGGTTCCAATATTGCTGATATTCCGTGAGACGGTTCTTCCCTTCAACTCGTCCCGAGTGTGTTAGGGTTTCAAGTCCTTCGTCAAGAACCGGCCTATCTTTGGACCCTAGGTGCCAGGGAAATGGTTTACCTTTGCCACGGGTTTGGTAATTTTGTGCACCTTCGGGGCAGAGCTGCTTGGGTCTGGCTGCGACCTCCTGTCTCTGTGCCTCCCCGTCTAAGGGATTACCTACCAGGTGGCGGTTTTCCACATTCCCTGTATATGATGTTGACACATCGTGTCCTGCGGGCCGCAAAGATTGAGGCTTGGGGTTAGAGGAAGCCTCAAAGTCACCGGTGGCTGACATCAAGGATGAGCAAAACGGCACAAGTCATGTTTCGGGTATCTCCACCAAATGAACTATTGTTAATGTTTGATTTAAGACTGCGTAAGATTCGTGTATATCCAAGTCTTCGTAAGTTGCTTTCCAGAATGTCTGAGTAATTCAGACCGCGTTTAAAGTTTGTCCATTCACTTCCCAATAGTTCAAAAGAAATGAACGATGAGGGAACTTCTTAATATGAAAGGGTTTTTATTCAATAAACATCTCATCCCGAGTCAAGGCCACCATGTATAAGTCTTCATCAGTCCACCTCCCATCTCCTATCAGCAATCAACCACATTTAGAACACGAGTTGCTCCAACGCCTTCTAGACCATTCTAGCATTTGGCTCTAACACAATCCTATGTCCGAGGTAGTGGGTATTGGTAAACTCCAGTCTGCTACACGGAGTCGATGTACTTACTCCAGGTATAACTCCTTGGTTAAACATGTTTCTTCTAACCAACTAACTCACTAACTGCTCGCTCCCTACCTTGCAGCGCCTTTTATACTGGTTAACAGGTGGCGCTAGGAGCGTAAGATATTTCTCCTAGAGGTAGACTAGAAGTAGACTTGCTAAGCCTGATCTTAGTTGGATTATATATTATGACAATGTATTAAAAGTACTAAGCCATTAGTACAGAATTACACGTACGTTGTAGTATAGAACTTTTAGAAATAAGGTGAGAAAAACAGCTACTTACCATCATGTTTAAATATAGAGGGTTAGACGCTTGGCTGCCCAACCATAATACTACATCGAACCGTAGTCAGGATAGGATTGCATTCGAACTACAACAAGTTAAATTAAATACGTATGCAAAAAGTCCCTATTATGTTGGGGCAAAACTTTGGGAGAGTCTGCCCCATGAGGCACACCTAGCCATAAATAAGGCAGATTTCCATAAGATTATTGGAAACCTGTTTTAGTGTATGTGTGGTTTTCTTTTGCCTAGTTCTCTCTGACGTGTATTAATGAACTGTATATGATCACTTACGTTGTATGGGTGTATCGCATTAACTTATGTTTAAAGCTTCCTCTGTCTCCTGTGCTTAACTTAGCCTTGTATGACAAGAAGTTTATCGATCGTATATTTATATTTGATAATCAATTTCATGCTTAACTTGGCTGAAATGGGTTGCTGCTGATTAGCACTACTTTGAGGACACTTTTCCCCCCTCCCCCCCCCCTCCTAGCCCGGCCTGCCTACCCCCCCCCCCCCCCCCCAGCCAATCCCACCGGTGGAGGAGGAGGGGGGGGGGGTAGGCGGGATGTGGCGGGGGTGGTGGGGGTCCCTGAGATTTTCGGCAAAATGACTGGGGGGGGGGGGGGTCAGTTGGGGGGGGGTGTACATTGTACCTGTGGGCCGCCGTACCCCAACTCCCCGGCCTAGCCCCCATGCACCCCCACCTACTCTGTCCCACTGGCCTCCCCCCCCTCGGGCCTACCTCCCCCCCCCCCCCCCCCCCTCCCGCCTGGCAAGTGGCAGGGGGGGGGGGTGGAGGTCGTAGGGTACGGGGTAGGCATTTGTCCTAATGGGCCACCTAACCGTATACCCCCTGCGAAGCCCCACTACTAACACCAACCCCCCGCGCGCCCCTTCATCCGAAAACGAGGTTACCCCTTACACTCGTCCCACACACATTCCGTACTCACCAACCTTTGAATATTCACTCAACTTGTGTTTGGAGAGTGAGGCACAGACGCTGGCTGCTTTCTGCCCCTTCAGTCAGTAGAAAACTTTCACCCTGTCAACTTTGTGTTTGGAATAGTTGGTTGAATTCTCAGCCATCTGAGTAGGATTACAGTGAAACAGGACATTTGGGAGTTGGTTCGTCAGATGTAGATTGCAGGGGCCACCGTCAAGGTGTAAAAGGAGGTGAGAATTGGGAAGATTTTTACTTTTGCAGCTGACCTGGCACAAAGTTGAAGTAAGTTGAATCTTGAGGTGAACAAGCTAGCCTATAGACAGGCCGAGGCAGCATGCTTGTATGCTCTTTGTAGCTATAAATTTAGGTTGCGACAAGGGGCTGCATGCACGTCCTAGTTCTAGATCCTCTTGAATTCTCAAGATGAATGCCAAATATTTGCTTAGTTAGCAACCTTGAGCAGTAGTTAGTAATAGTACTGATGGACCCTGTCTTAGATCCATAAAAAAGAGATTATGCCTAATGGGTATATTTTATGCACAATGTTCAACCTAATATAATCGGGGGGGGGGGGGGGATCTTGGAATTTAAAGGAGGGGGGGGGGGCGTGCTATAGGCCTTTTTTATTTATTTATTTTTATTTATTTTTTTCGGGGGGGGGGGGCATAGATGTTACATTTATTACCCGTCAAATAGTTAATTAGGCGTGAAATTGCACATTGCTATGCATTGCTTTCGTGGTTGAATTGCTTGTCTTGCTGTCAAAATTTGAAGAAAGAAATTAATGTAGTGTTTAAATGCCTAACGTTAATAGATTGCTTTAGCTTTTATCCTCAGACCCTCAGGCCTCTATAAATTGAATTACATAAACAAAACTTTATATTTCACCTAGAGATTTATGCTTCAAACGCTTAATCTTATTACAATATATAATTGTTTATTTAACATGGCTTCACCAGTTCATAGTGGATGCTGTCTAGTACCGTAAATGATGCCATGATATATGCATATATTATAAACAGAAGACATGATAAATCTATGAATTTAATTAAATTATACCATGAATTATCGTACCCTGATATATATTATATATGTTTTTTGTAGTAAGGTGGCACATTAGAAAACCAATCTGACATTACATAACACAACTGAAAGAGGATCTGATGTAATTACATTGCGTGGATTTCCGTATTTTGCAACAGATAAAAACGCCATTACCAAGGTGGCACAAATCCATAAAATGCATCAGAGAGCCTACAAAGCGATAGCTACCGGATATAAGATAATGGTCAAATACACAGTTAAACATGGCATGACTTGAATTCACAAGGCAATCAGTTGAGCATAGTCTTAATCATAGGGCAATACGTGACATGCGACAATTCACAGGATCTATAGAATTAACATTGTTATATAAGACCAAAATCTAACATTAATTGCAGTAATAGATAGTATTATCCCTCATCATAATGATATGGTCGCCTGGACAAAAGAAAGAATGACCATTCTTCAAATGGAATTGCAGAATGTCATATAGCATGGTAAAACATGGTATATTGTGAAAGCATAACATTATGTCATACGGCATATGGCGTAGAACTACACAATAATTGTGATGATGTAAAAAGGTTTAGTGACCATACATCTTTTCGTCATCAAACAAAATACTTCATGTTTGACATTGAAGTTATATAGCATTATGTGAAATATTCATAGAGTATGTAGGCCTATTCACTATCCCAGAACATAAGGAAAATTGAACAATATACATAATTGAACATTTTGAACAGACCAAGGTATCTATATAGGCAAATTGCAGTACACAGAAGAACATTATACATAAGAATACATAACAATGCAAAAACGAATTCAATTGGACTATTACTTGCCTTATAACATAGAATAATAACATTGAAAAAATAGCATAGTAAAATAGGGCATAACTATTGATGTAGCGACACTCATAGCTTTATTTGGTGCCACATTATCTCCTTTACTTTTTTTATTGAAAGTACACCCTTAAATTATGACAGCATGAAATCTAATATCATATGTAGGATAGAAACATTAATTGGTAGAAGATGCTTTCTAGGTGTTCACAATCCAGAATGCTATGATGTAATGTTTTCTAGTCCAAATTACATGGTTGTTTGATACTTATATCCCATCATTATAGGCATGGAGATATTTTTGAAAATGTACGTGTTTTAAATCTCAAGTCCGACATAATGGACAGTATTCCCTCACTCCGCCATTGGGAATCTAGATCCCTTGCTAATGGGCTTAGCTGGGGGAATTCTTTTTGACAGTAGCTATTTGTGGTATAGTATGGCAGTATAAACTTGTCAGCGACGAACTGATAGACATCTGAACTTAGAATGAGCATCACTAATGGATTTCTCCGCCTGCTAAATAAAGGAATGTGTAGATTCAGTTGGTTGACCACGGCCCAGCGCCAACCAGGTCACACACACAGTCCCTACGCGGTGAAGTCACGGTGCGTGTCGACGCCCACCCACGGTTACCCTATCTGCCTGAGACTGAGCCTATAAGTGGTTACCCCGTGACATAAACAACGATGACAGCTTCTTGTTTCTGCATACTTTACTATCTTTTTTTAGGGGATAATAGGTGTGTTTTGAAGTTACTTTCAAGTTTCCTTACTTTATAGCAAACTACATGTTCTCCCTTGCTTATATAAGCATTAAACGTGTTTGAATCTTTTCCAGGTGAAAATTTATAGATCTAGTTTGTTCTTATTTAATTGTAATAACACCATCATTGAATTCGGACGTTCACTGAATGTCTGCACTGGATTACTTATACAGTATACTATATTTTTTGTGAATCAAAGTATAGTGTTGTCACTGAATAATATATGTGGGTGTTTGAAGCCAAGCCATAATTATGAGCCATACATATATACATATAGAAAATTTCTATAGATTATTTAGATTAATCTATATTAGATTTTAATGATATAATCAAAATCATGCCCTGTCTGATCTTATGTCAAAAATATTGTGTTTTCCATAGCTTAGTTTGTGAAATATTTCAGGTTCTGAACACAGTTTCCTATTGTAACACAAAGTAAAACGTGTTGCTAACTAAGATATTCTCATATTCTAAAATGGTACTTCAAATCACTGAAACTTCATTTATAATTAACGTTTTCATCTGCTATTTCTTCCAGGCCCAACAACATGGGGACTTTTGGCCTGTTGGTGCCAACCTTGGCCGTGCTTTTTCTCGGTGTTATGTACACGGAGGCATGCAACGAAGCAGTATGCGCCAGTCTCGTGAGCAAGTGCATGTTATTGAAATCCTGTGAGTGTAACATGCTAAACAAGGACAATTGTACGTGCTGTAAAGACTGTCACAAGTGCCTGGACCGACTTTACACTGAGTGCTGCTCCTGTGTCGGTAAGTGAAAAAATATTGCTGACTCAATATGATTATTTTGTTACAAAAAGGAATGTGCATTTTCCATGCAACTATCTGAAAAAGACTGGAATGGTGTGTTTTCCAATTATTACAGCCACGTCAACTGCTTACTACACGCGGCCTATAAATTCGTCTTTTTTTGGTAGATGCGTATTATTCTCTGTGACCATTGTCTTTTTGTATCTGTATTCAATTATGCAAAATTATTGCGCATATATCTACATGGACAGATTAATTTTCTAATTCCTAGGGCCTAATAGAAAATAGTCGATAATGTTTTAAATAAGCCTTGATATCGTCTCAAAGAACGATGGTTTAACATAACCGTACAATGTTGGTTTTCTTGCAGGCATGTGTCCGGAAAGGAGCAACAAATCCAACATGCGCAAGTCGAGCACGGTGGAGGAGCTGGACGAGCCCATCCCGGCCCTGTTTAACGTGCTCACCGAGGAGGAGGACGAGCTGCTCCGCTGGACCACCTACACCTACCCGGCCCACCTCGACCTGCTCTACTTCCAGCCCCGGGGCCACAACCTCGACCTCAACTTAGCCGCCAGCTTCAGTGAGTAATGTATACACAATCGACATAGGTGTAGGGCTAAATGAACATTATGAATATTAGGAACTGTCATGGTGATGGTAAGCGGTAGCATTGACTTGAACAAGTCCAAACGTCTAGCCATACTGATCAATTTGGCGGCATGTTTTAATGTTTTAATGTCTTAATGTAATATATAGTAAAAATGTTTTATACAGTATCAAAGCTTCCAGCTTTGATACACATGAGGCGGCGATACTAGGCCTAATAATATTAATGATTTATTGTGGTAGGTCTGAACTGACACTATAGTGTCAATTTCACAAATAATTTAATCTTTGAATAATTTAAATCTTAACCACTTAACTGCTATGCTCCTTGGGGAAATTTTAGGCAAAATGGATGTACTTTTGATCAATTATATTTTTCATACTTATTTACTGATGGGCATGTTATGTTATATCATTCTTTAGCTCATGACCTGAAAATTTAGGAAATTGCCATAATTTGAATTTTCGGTTACCATGGCAACCGTGTTGATGATTTTTCTTTATATTATATTAAATTCTTAAAGTGATCATACAATGCTTGGCCAAATTTTCAAAATTATAATCAAACCATCATGAACACTTAAATTAAGAGCTCAATGAAATTCTCTAAATTTTGATACATTAAGTGCCTCAATAGCAACTTTATGTCAAAAGATATCACATATCGAAAAATGCATGTATTTTTCTAGAATAATGCATAAAAATGCACAAAATTAGGGAATTTGACCATCTAATGAAACCGTTTCCATAGCAACACTTATTTCTTAATAATTAGCTATATTTCTATACATTTTAGTTTTTTATAGGTTGTTCTAGAATTTTGTGCTATAATAAAGTTTTTAGAACACTGTTACCATGGTAACCATGCCATTTTCAGTTTTTCTTGGATTTAATTGACTTTTTACCCTAAAATAAGGTATATTTATTAAAGTTTCCATAGCAACCAACACTTTAAGTGCATCAAATTAGTTCTTTTCCAGAATGAATTGGAAAATGATCTAAAATTTGACCATTTAATTGATTCTGAAAATTTTGGCATGTTTTTTGTAATTTTCCTGGATTTTTTGAAATTTTGAAATTTGTTGCTAAGGAAAGGGTTGCCATGGTTACCATACAGAATGAGTGGTTGTTAAACAAAATGAATATGAGAACCTTGAAGCCAAAGGGATGACCTTTCCAATGATACCTTACACCCCTAACTTTTCATAATATGTCAATATGCAAAATTTTGATGAATATTGGTATATTTTTCAGTAGAATTTCTCAAAAAAGCATCCTGCTCCCGAGTATACTTGGGAGCAGCTGTTAAGTGGTTAAATCTGTGTGACACTGACAGCACCGGAGAACTTATTGACAGTGTGACGCCTATGTTTTAACATTGAATGGGAATGATTCAGACACTGACAGTGACTTAGGCCTAGACATATTAAAGTTCAGATTGAATATTTTGATGGTAGGTAAGAAAAAATGACACTATAGTGACAATTCAACAAATAATTTGTGACATCCTCTGCGAAAAGCAGTCTTATGGCCTGGATTATTAGATTAAGAGGGTGTCTTGGGGAATCTGATACTGAAAAAATTGGGTAAATATTGTTATTAGAAAATAAGTTATGTTAATTTGAAGACACAAAGGTCAGATATACTAAATATGCTAAAATAGACCAGTCTTTGGTATTTATAAAGATATAACTTATATATAATCTAGGCCAAAAATTGAAATCAGAAATAAGATTTCAGGAAATATACTGCCATTTCCTTTCTATTTAAGATTTTTAATATCTGTTTTTTGCTTAATATAGCCAAGCAGTCACTTGATTCAGAATTTCTCATTTTGAAAACTTAATTTTCTTCCATGGTTACCATGGAAACCCTCATTTGCATAGCGGTAGTATCGGCAGGTTTGGACGTTCTATCAATTTTCCGGTTACCATGGCAACAAAATGCAAAAAATCCATTTTTTTTAACCAGTAATGAAAACTATGAAAAATTTGATTTATATCATAAATTTAGCTTATGTTTCTTATTTTTATGATTTCTGAGCTAAATAAAGGCTCTAGAGCTATGAATAGGGATTTCCATAAGGCTGGAAATCCCAGAAACTGTCACATTTAATCTTTTGATCAGAAATAATTGCTGTCGGAGCCGCCATAATACATTGACAGTGTCGGAGGGGGCTTAGGCCTACCTGAGTCCAGTCATTTTTTCATACCATCTGTAAAATATTCTTGCAAGCGTTTCTAGGCCTAAAACGATCAAACTATATGATATGTAGGACCCCCCACATATATGAGAACATAGATATATACATGAATTTCATTTTGATAGGCCTAATAAGGTCTAAAAAAATATTTTTGAGATTGTCCGTGTCGAACGCCTGAGAGGCTGAGTCCAGCAGCTTGTCTAGGCCTATCATTTGAACTGCTGGAAAAGATATATGTACCTACCTGTATAACCTGAGTCCTGAATGCTTCCGAATACTTATATCCTCCACAATTATTGGGTTTAGTCCAATGTCATCCTGGTTTTCTGAGTTCAAAGTATCGATGCAGGCGTGATGGGGAGAGAACCTGGCGCCATGTTGACGGTCTGACAGCAGTGACAGTGCCTCCACGTGTCCGATCGATCCAATGTTTTCCCTTCGATACGAACGCATGGTTCACGCATGAATTGTCAATGCGTTGTATGCGTTTAAGGGGGTCCAGACGTCCAAAATATATATATTGAAACCATCATATAGCGCGGTAACCCAGGTAAACAGGCGGAGAAGGGCGACTTCCCGGGACCAACCAACCGTCCCCGCCGCCAGCGCGGGCGGTCTGGGCTCTGTCACCGGGGGAGGCGAAGGACTGCAAGAGCGCGATGCATTTACGCGTTTAGACGCGTTATTTCGCATTATTTTTGATTCTAGGACCATGAGATACTTATCTATGTATCCAAATCTATCTGTGTATACCAATAACTAAAGTTAGATCGACCGTTTTCATGGTGAAATAGGTCTGCATAGCCTGATGAATATTCAGACCTTGACACAGTTCCCGCGCCCCAGATCGGAGAAGAAACGGTCACGTGATCAAGGCCAATGGCGGCCGGCCCCCCCGGTTACTTATCGATATAACGGTTTGGATTCCGCGCTTGAATGTCTAATTTGGCCCGATTTGAACGATTTTAACTATGCCAATATGATCTATATATCAAAATCTCTGCGATGTAAGCCAAAATAAGCCCAAATATGTGGTCATTTAAGCTCAGAAGCGATCGTCTCATCGGCGTTACATATAAACGCGTCACAGGTCCTCGTATATGACGAAAGGGAAATTCGGCGGCTAAGATCTTAAGGTGATCTAGGACATATTTGATCTTAAAGCCTTGCCGCCTCATAATAATTGTTGGGAAACAAATAGGTGGGTTAACATAGGCTTGTGGGATACGATATTAGACCCCAGAGGTGGAAACTGCTGCACTGGGCTAACCATATACAGGTAATACCACTTAACGTTTTACAGTTTAGGCCAGTTGATTTTTCCACAAAATATCTCTCGAAGCTTAGCAGTATGGCAATTTCCATGAAAAACTTTCTTGGTTATGAATAAAACATTCTGGCCTATAGATTCTCAGTGAATGAGACATCCAGATAAGCTACTGGCATTTGTTGTATAGTTTGAATTCACAATTCCATATCTCAATTTCAGCTGGCGAAGACGGGACGTCAATCCGTCACGGGAAACACCGCATCAACACCCAGCCGCACGCCGACACGACCAACTGTACCGTGGCCTACATGGCCCAGTGCATGTCGCTCACCAAGTGCCACGACTCATGTCAGTCCATGGGCGCCGCCCGCTACCGCTGGTTCCACAACTTTGGCTGCTGTGAATGCATTGGGTCCACGTGCCTGGATTACGGCAAGGGCGAACCTCTATGTCTTCACTGCAGTACGCTGGATGTTGAAGAAGAGGAGGAGGAGGTTGATGGGTTGGTGGGAGGGGAACAGGCTGGGGGTTTGGCCGGAGGTGGTGTACTGGATAAGGAAATCCGCGTGGACACTCTGGGTGGGAATGCTCAGCTGCCGAGCGTTGGTCCGGAGGAGGATTTAGCCGTCCCGCGGTCGGTCCCACTCGGTGGGGGATTATCTGGTGGATTATCTGGCGGATTATCCGGTGGGACGCTTGACTCTGCCTCCTTGGCACTGGGAGATCAGCCTGCCGCTACCCACTCGAAAAAGCACAAGAAGAGCAAATCCACGTCCAAACACCATGGCAGAAATTGAAATGGATTTATTTGCATTTAATATTTATCTATTTGAATTTTGAATGTTGCTTGATTTGCAGAATAATAATTGCCAGGATACAATGAGAAGCAAGCAGGATTTGTTTTTGAGTATTAAATTTTGCTCTCATTGATGGTTATTTTCAAAGGTTCATGAATGTTTCCAATTTGTGTTTTATGATATATTATCTGCTTTTGGATAATGGTTGGATTGTAGAGTTCACTGTATTTTTTATAGAAATTAGTAATTGCTTGGCTACAGTTTATAGAGTGGAAACTAATTATGTACAAATGTATTATACAAACTGTCAAATGTAGACGTAAGTATTTCACAATTGGTGCTGTTGAGCAGTTCTATAACATAATCAAACCAGGGCAATTTGCCCATCTATAACGGTACATCCGAAATTGAGGGGCATAACGGACATAATTATTTGGCTGTCTTCAGCCTTCTTGTGCACACTGCCATTGTAAACTAACGTCAAACGAAAGTTTTATGAAAGCAGTTAATTACGATTGTTCAGACCTGGTCTGCCAAGTGGTTTTCTAAGTATAGGTTTTTATGTGATCCATTTCTACTAAATAGTTTGCATTTGATTGTGTACTAATGTAGGAAAGCAAATTAATCAGCCTAACCTACATTAGTATGTACAATATATCTACCAATTATATTGGGCATTGATACGTAATATTCATTTATATAACATAAAAACATAATTATTTTGATTGTGCTATCTTACAGTTAATGACTTTCAATTGTGAACGTATGGCATTGGAAACAAAACTGTAAACGAACCTAGCGTCTACCCATTCTTCAATGCTCTGCACATTACATTTCTAGCATACCAACTAATAATGTTATCTAAACTGTTTGACCATACACTGGAGATGTCGAACTAAGTTGCTGGTAATAAGGTGCTACGTAATAATGACAGTTTTGGTATTCATAAGAACACATTCTGTGGTATTATAATGAAAAGATATTGGTTTATCTGTATGTAATTGTTGTACCTAAAACGATAGGTTTAGTGACTTACATGTAACTGGTGCGATATAAACATGAACTTACTCCCTGTGAAGATATTTTTGAGGCCGTTTTTTTGCGGGTTATTTAACCAAAAATGTGTAACATAAGTTGCTTTCAATTACATTTGTTGATGAATTTATCCAGATATTACTATAGCAGCGTGAATCCAATATTACTATTATTAATGTAAAGCCGTCGTTCAATATTTTCATACCATACAGTAACCTATTTTCACAAAATGATTTGGTGTATGGTTCTTACTATGCATCATGCCATATAACTCGTTCAATATTAATCTCAAAACTGCATAAGCATAATAACATTTGAAGCAGTTACAAGTGTGTTTCAAATTCAAGAATTCATGGAATACAATTACAGGAAATTCATTCAATGAAACACTTTTAGAATTAACATTTGAATTTCTTAATGTACCTGGGATATCTTTATCTTAATTAATTTGCATATCTTCATTATAAGGGAAATTCGACCATTAAACTTATACCATCTTGTGTATACTAGCAGCTAATGATCTAGACATTAATCAAGTTTCATTTTACCAATCATTATTCATGACAAATTGGCATTATGGAAGCAATCTCATTTAGAAAATAAATACCGTCAAACAAACCCTCTGTTGATGTTGTTTTCTGTTTTCGAAAATCTATTTGAACGTAAATGATAATATCATACTTTTCATATTTAGTACGGGACACTCCAATGGTTAAGCATGATTCTACCACTATATTCGCCATGGAATTAGAGGGGTAAACTTGATGTACAGTATACCACATTTTCTGGTATCACATCAACTCCCAACAGTCAAGTGATAAGGATCGTCCAGGGCCTACGGCCCTCTGGTGGACTCTGGATAAACCATAGCACTAGTCGAAACAGAGATCACCGGATCCCAGCCCGGATAGTTTCCATTTCGTACATTTATGGAGCATTATGTTCGTCATGAACCAGACTAGCTATTGAATTTGAAATTATCTTTAAATGCTGTGAAGCGCAATTTTAAATGTATTACAGGTGATTATGCGAAAAAATCTGAGAACTTACATCCCTGTCTATAGTTTACATATTCTTTGATCCTCAGAGTAAAAAGTTAAAACGTGGTCCTTTGCACAGCAAAGTTTATTTCAAACCAAATGAGTACACTTGTTTTTGCCTCCTACATTTACGAACCGTGTGGCTATACAAGAAACAAAGGTACACGTTCCTATGTGCCTTTGCGATTAGTGCCTGGGTTAACTTTGCCATCCCAGTCCGAAAAATAGCACTAGTTGGATATTTTAATTCCATAGATTGTTAATTATGAGAATATAATCACAATTACAAACATTCGATACACCGTCGCTTCTCAAGAAGTAATCGTTATTGATTTATTTGAAGTACGTTTTTGGTATTTTTCAAGAAATTACGTGGAAAGCACATGAGTACAAATAAAATGGTGGTTGAAGCCTACATCATTCACAGAATAGGATAAGGGTATGCTAATAGTGAAAGATTATAAATAAAACAAGACAATAACCTATACCTCAAACAAATAGATGAAAACATCTCATTCCCATCTTTTGCTTTTTGAGTAAGATGCCTAATCAACAATTTGACAAAATACATTCAAGATCGAATCACCTGACACTGAAAACAATCGGGTAACAATAGGCCAGGTCAAGTACTTTTAAAGGGCGAATTTACAGTAATACTTCAACACAGTAGCATTTATTTAGTTACACGCTCAGCTGTAAAAAAATTCAATGCTTTATGAAATGCCTTCTTAATGAGAGAAAAAAGAAAGAAATATCACTTAAGACATTAAAAAACAACTAATCAATGGGCTTTTGTGCTTCAATTGATAATTTCATTTTAAGGCCATAGTGCTGGGATCAACGCCATATTTCTGTTTGAGAACTTCAAAACCTATAAATCTTTATTTGGGAACAATCGAACAGTCTAGACCAAGTCATCCCAGATGACCTGGCTATAAACACCTACAATCAGTTATAAATGTATGTTGTGCGTGAGTTAAGAGAAACTAGATTATCTCATTAGCTTCATGAACGTTTTATAGAGAACATTTTTAATTTGTTACAGGATCTGTCTCAGTTGCCCAAATATCAGTGCTTTTATCACGGGTTGTGGGAATTAACGGTACATTCTAGTCTATCTACGGTAAGAGTTTAAAATGCATTGTCTCTACCATTCTTGGCTGAATTAAGGTAATAGATTAAATTATGACTAAATCATATTACATGCATACCTCTTCTCTTTAAAAAAAAATCTCAATTGCTCTTAAAAGGAAATGCTGATGATAAAGAGTTAACATTCAATGAGATTATTAACAGGGAATATTGTGGAAGGGGTAAGAGGAATCTTCCTTATGTCCGGATATCTCTAATACATGTATCTCTACAAGGGGGATCTTACATTCCTTTGATACTTTCCAATATTTGAAGAAGCAATTATAATATAAAGCCCACGCTATAAATTTCTTTTCAAGTAACATAGCAACAGTTCATAAATTAGTGAAGTGAACACGTTTAAGGTATTATCCAAAAACATACCATATGGGATCATTTAAAAAGACAAGTTCTCTCAAAACATCTGAGAGCTGACGACAACTAAATACTACGCTTGTCGATTTTTGAATGGGAGCAAACTAAATATTAGAGCACAGCAACAAAGCCAAAACATCAGGGAAGCCAGACGTGGACAAGGCACTGGGCTGTCGGCCAAGGAGGCTGCCAACCGTTATGTACAGAGCAGAGAATTGCATAATAAAATACTAGCAGCTTCGGATAAAGGGGTCATCTCTTAGACTTTTGTGCATTTCATTTTCAATTTTATTCTACGGTCCGCCTGCGGCTAATTCCGAGTAACATGATAATTACCATTCTAAAGCGCTAATTGTTACATTTACTAGGCCCTAGTAGGGTGTGTTCGCCCCGCCCGAGTCAAAAAGGGAAGAAAAGAAAATTAGAAAAGAAAATTCGAACATTCTACCTACATAAAGTTTTTCTCCTTATAATAACTGCTTCAAAGCATGAGCTCGAATATCAGGGAAATTTTCTATACTTGTAGACTGTCTTATGATAAGCCACACGTTGTCACATCAATATACTAAATGGCCGCCTATATAGGCAAGTGTCAGCCTAATGATTAAAGAAAGGACCCGCCTGGTGAACATATTGATATCGGCGGGGGAGGGTACAGCAGCTAAGGTTGGGGCGGGGAGAGAGTAAC
This sequence comes from Lepidonotus clava, assembly GCA_936440205.1. Lineage (NCBI taxonomy): Eukaryota > Metazoa > Annelida > Polychaeta > Phyllodocida > Polynoidae > Lepidonotus > Lepidonotus clava. The sequence continues at coordinate 30,174,352 of OW387140.1, forward strand.
CGACTATACCAGGGTTACAGTCCATATACTAGTAGGAAGGATGGCTCGGCTAGGGCCTGATGTAGAGGTAGCTAACTTTGAGCTAAGGGTCCCAGCTTGGGGTAGCGCCATAAAGACGTGCGGAGCTGGCCGGCAGTCTTTTACCATTTTCAGGGATTGCAGGATGAACACTCAAAACAAGTCTAAACCGACAGTAGCAGCACACTCTGCGACTACAATCAACAAGAGCACCAGCTTTCGATAAATAGATATCCACTGTTTCCCCTTCTCTCCACGATGCATGTATCAATAAATGATGTATTACATTGAACAACAAAAATTAAAACTCTACATATACATGTGTGTGTATAGATATGTGTATACCTCAGATTCAATGAACATATGGTACATATAATGAAAAAGAAACAAAGAGTTCACCCTAATAAATCTGAGATAAAATAATGAAAACATCAACAGGGATACACCCACATACGCCAAGTGATATATGTTTGACAAAGTCAACTGATTAGGGCAACACCACTGTACTCGGAGGTACAATATCCATACAAATCAACAACAATGGAAGCCATTGGTGATTATGAGCTCAATTTCATATCATTGAAACAACATTTTGTGAATTTCACTTTAACATCTCTCATTCTAATACTAGAAATTTAAAGATTCGTAACTGCAACCAGCCATTAGAATGCCTCATATTATTTCCAAACTATGCCTGTAGGGCAATTTTCAAACGTTAAAACTGTAACTTTCAAATGGGATTTCCCTTGATTCAATACTGGGAAAACTATCATAATTTGCAGCCACTCTTTTTAGACGGCTACATTTAATACACCAGGCCAACTTCAATAGTCAAGCATAGATAACCAGTATCTCCGGCGAGTCTTGTTATAACGCTGACTGTATTTTCTCATTCTTAACCTCTTTAGGGGTTATAACCATACCTTCTGTCACAAATCACAGAGCACCGTTCGGGTCATGGTTCAGTTGAGGTTTATACTACAGCTATTTAGTGTGTAAGCCAATTACAACGGACTTGTAATCGTAACCAACCAATTTACAACTCTTTATCGCTAACAATACTAATTGGTCGTAAACCACCTAAAAGTCTACGTTGTTATACTGATTCTAATTATTATTAGTAGGACACTCTGATCCTGACTGGCCTGCAGTTCCCTTCCAGTTGTTTTCCCAAAGTGTTAAAGCTAATTAAAAGGTAAGGTAGTATCAAAGATTTGTGTAAATGCAACGCTATTAAAGGACCTAGTTTTGCCTACTTTAGTAGTATATGGCTTGAAAGTTTCTTTCAGTCCAAGGTAGGCATACCGTCACTTCATTAGATACTGACAATAGGAACATGATTTTGAAACATATCTCATACATTCAACGTCATTCTCGAAGGAATTTGTTACTTGCTGATTTAAAATTCGGTTATACTAGCACATTAACAATGAAATCAGAAAAAAGAATAAAGACGCCAAGGATTTGCATGTCTCACACAAACATTGGCAGGGGTCAAAATACAAAACACAAATAGTACGAACCCAAACTAATAGTTTTCTTTATGGTTGATAACACAAAAGAAATGGAAACCATTATTATTGTTGAGTTCATAGAAAGAGACGAAACAAATAAACTGCAATTCCTGTGTTGTTGAAAGATGCGTTTAACAAGTCCGGACAGTGAGGTCTCATCATCTCCTGGCCGGGACGTGTCCACTAGGGGGAAGTAGATCGGTGCTTCCACCTTGTGTCAAAAGAGGGAAGCTTTGGAGACGCTGGTTAGAGAAGCTGGGTATCGTACCTGTGAGAAGGAATAAAATATGGATCTACACCAACGAGTCTACTTAGTAAGCTATATGAAAAAATATATATCATATAACAGGCAAAAAGATACACACAAAGTGTTATTATCAAACTTTACAATTACCAATATGATCAGGTCGTGAAAAATTATATGGTTTTATCAAGCTTTTTAAGAATGTTTTATTGTAGATGTTAAAAATTAATGTTAAAAAAGGTCTTATCTCTGAGCGTCATGATGCTACAGGTATACAACTAACAGTGCTATCACAGATAGAGTAAAAATTATTCCGGTTGAAATAAAATCAGAAACAAATTACGTGTCTTGTGATTTTTGTAAAATCTTGGTTTCAAAATTCTCATCAGCAAAACTTTATGGAAATAATCTTTGTTTTGTCACTTGTAGAATCGATACCATAAAATACAATTTTAATCAACAACACGATGAAAATAAATCAAGCCCATGGACAACTTCACCACGTTTAATCAGAAACAGAACATCACGTCATACAATCATTAGATCACGCCATGCTTTGTTGTAATGTAAAATGCTTCAATATAAATCAGTTCTAAGAGGCCACGAGATATCACTTTCATCGGGTATGTGATTGTTTCAAAGCATTTACGAGTTGAATGTGTAGATAAAATCAAAGGAGTGCACACATGAACAGTTTTCTACGATGTATACCGACAACATCTACATGTCAGCCTTTGCCCTCCTCAGTTAGATGGATTAGTACTCAGATAGACAACCGCAACAACTCCAAGTCCTTTCCCTTTCCCGTCATCATGTTCTGCTAGAAATGTTATCTGCTTAAATGGTCAAACGCATACTGATAAACTTATATTTTTCAGCAATTCGAAAAGTCCAGAACGCTGCTTTCAGGAAGAGAAAGGGTGAATGTCTTCAGATGCGGTTGCCTGTAGGTTAGTACTGAGAGAGAAACAAGGGCTACAGTACCTACCGCCGTCCCAGGCCGACAGCGGGCGGTTGGTGAGCGGGTCGCTCCACTGCATGGTGAGGGGCGGGTGGCCCGCGTGCTGCTGTTGCTGCCCGCTACTCTCCAGACCGGGCCCCTCCTCCCGGGGCCCGCCTGGAACCCCCAGCTTGGCCCACGGCTGTTTAGGTGGCCACGTGTTGGTCGACTTGCTGTCCTATTGATTTTGGAAAGAAAGGGAACAGTTAAGAAGATATCTAGATTTGAAATTTTTAACTTCGGAAAAATGTGAACAGGCTGCCTTTAATGGGATTATGTGAATAGGATGATGTGTACTTAATTCATAGAAAAGAACTAATGAAACAGGATCAAAATATCTGTATATATTGAGGGTGGGAATAGGAAGAAGCCTCCGAGCCAAACATGATCAGGCTCCTCGATTCTCTGGCCTCGGGGCCTAGCTAGGCCCAAGAAAATCTGTCACCCAATTTTGATGTAAGGAGTATGTTTGGTCTAGGTACTGCATCAATGATTTTGTGCGCATCCAGCCTACGCATGCAAAATACCCCATTCAATCAATAATATTTTCTCTTATGGTATTAAGTAGAATAACAAAAATTAGGTCCAGGATTTAACTTACGAGAAGGTTCTCGACGCTCCGCGGGCGGGTCTCCGTCACGTGGCCTGGAGGGGGAGGGCCAGGAAAACTCTCCTCTCCACTACTGTGCCGTCTGCAAAGTAAAATGAATATCTTGGTAAAACAACAGTGATTTTATTTGAGAGGGGCACTTTACCTTGACAAGAAGGAGTACTTGTTCAATGGTAGAGCAGTCTGAAATTTGTTAAGTCTATGACGAACAACTAGGCAGTTGGGATTTTTATTTTGTTTTATTTTAACTGAATGGAAAAAGTCAGATTTCATGAGTTTGATTCAATTGTGTACCTCTTGTCACTGACGGCCCCCACCAGGTCCAGCCCCATCGTCCATGGTGTGTCGCCCGTAGACGACTCGTCGCTGCAGCTGCTCGAGTCGCCCACTGTCGACCAATTCCGACTAGCGTTCTCTGTCCTGTTAACATGAAGGTGACAAATAATGCAAAAAGAACTACTTACATTTCAATCATTTATGTGGTATTTCACCTCATCTGTTACTATTTTTTGACTTTTTTTTTCAATTCTGGATACAGGGATTAACAGTGTCATAAATCAAAGATCATACTGAGCGATAACGTGTTTTACTTTGTTGGTGGGAAAATGGACGTAATCTCTATACAATATTCTAATTTATTTTTTCTGTTTGGGGTATTTATGTTGGATACTTCGACTTCGTCCCAGCAATGCCACCTGGTGCTTCAGTGGATGCCTATATCTGATATTAACCTACTACTGCTGCACAGACAGTATGTCAGTTTTTACCTTAGAGATGGTATGGGAGTTCAAAGATCAAAGGGGTTAAATCATTACATAAGATTTCATACAGTCCTATCCAATATTACTTATCACAGCCAATTAGTTAGCACCAACTTACCCATCATGGTTAAAGAGGTGCATGGGCCAGCTGCGATGGAGGCCGGAGTCGCCGCTGGACCAGGGTCCTTGTCCCCCTAACGACCCACCAAGTGGCCCGGTGCCCGAGGACCCGCTGCTGCCGGCCTTCATGGCCTTGACTGCTGCCAGGTAACGTGTGTAGTCTACGTCAGCAGCACCGCCCCCTCCGTCATATACACCACTCCCTATGGTGTGTACCAGAGACGTGGGGCCGAGATCGCCAGCAGCTGACCGGGCATGAGGCCGATAGGGCCACGTGTTGGTCTTCTGGTCACGTGGGAAGTTCTCAGAGAGCAGGCTGTCCGAGCGCCTATGATGGTGGTTGGTGCGGTAGAGCCCGTTATGACCGCCCCCTCCATCATGGTGGTGGTGGCCTGTTGGGGGTAGAGGGGGCGGCGGGGCATCAGTGGCCGGCAGGACCGCGAACAAGGGGTGCTGGGTGTGGAGGTGGTGCTGGTGCTGGTGGGGGTGGTGCGGGTAGGGTGGCATGGGCCCGATGGGCACCTTGCTGGTGACGTGGTGGGATGGCACGTTCTCCGGGATGACCTGCATCGGGGACCGCTGACCCCCCGACAGCAGGTCGATGACGCTGTCCAGCTCCTCCTGGGTGGCCAGCCGGCCATTAGGGGGCAGACCTGCTCAATGAAAGGAGTCTTGTATGAAATTGTTCACAACGTGCAAAAGTGAGCGCCTTGGGTAAACGTACAGACAGTAAGACATAGCATAATATCAAATCAATCAACGTCTTTATAATCGGAATCGTGTAAAAGTTATTCTTGAAGTTTTTCAGATGCCAGAAATGTCAACACTGAATATAGGTTAAAGTAGAAACAATGGAATGGCATTCCAATTGATAGCATGGGCGGTGCCATCCGCTTTATTCATTTAAATTTCTTTCTGTAATTCTTTTGGCAACTAGGGCCTTATGAGAATCGAAAAATAATTTTGGTTTTAACTCAAGAAATAATTCTTGTTTCTTACCTGGCATGACCTGTGACAGATCTGTGGCACCAGGAGGAAAGTTCAGTTTGTTTAGAGTGGCAGTAATGGAGCCTTCCTCCTCATGATCCAAAGGTGCCGAGTGAGTCGACTGACGCGTCTCATCCCGGTTCTCTTTGTTGTGACCCTCAGGTAACTGCTCCTCTTTCGGGATGCTCACATAAAAGGAGCTTTGGGGTCCTTCGCTCGGTACCGAACCCGAGCGGGCAAGTTTTGAGAAAAATGAGGATATTTTTCGCAGACCACTAGGGGATCCTACTGCATGCACCGTATTTATGTTTGACTTGGTTTCAGCTGTGGGCGATTTTGGAGTCGAGTCCTGCTCGTTGCCTTGGATACCAGCAGCTGATTGGCTGTTCTCCTGAGGGGATGAATTTGATTGGCTCAGCTGGCCTGCAGCTGGCTTGGATTGGCTAGCTTCTTCTGACTTGTCATTGGGCTCAGGGAGTGTGCCGTCGTTGACGTACTTAGACAAGGGGGTTAGGACTTCTGAAGCGGTGAGGAGGAACTGGCAGTGAAGCTGCATCAGACGAGTGAAGGCAGAGGCCACAAGCTGAAAGAATAAACCAAATGCATATCAGGTACATATTCATATGATTTAAATTGTACCCCCGATTTCCTCCATCTTAGAAATATATTTATATATTTGAAACTACATGTATACCCCTGATACCTTACACATTAGAAACATATTTATATATTTGAAATTATGCCAAGGCTTTGATACCAAACTATTAAACTTTTCGTTTTGTCACGCTAACTTAAGTTCAGAAAAATGTTGGGTAATCAGGGAACCTCGGGAAGTACTTCAGTTGGCAGTAGTGGAAATAGTATGTATGCTAGGCTGATAATTTTTGTTGCTCGGCATGGTAGCCAGAATATAGGATTGCGGTAAATAAGCGACTCTGAAGATCTAAGTGCATTAGCAGTCTTTATTCTGTATTTCTTGCCGATAACCTAGCCATTTACTGCCTAAATGAATAAAACGATACATATCAGGTTTACTCAGCTATGTTTTTGACAAAGGTTATTTTCATATGTTTAGAATTAGATCTCGTGCAGACGGGGTCGCGTGACCACTTTTTGGTGATCACCATTTTTCAGCATAACCACGTGGCTATTACACACATAGACTCTATTTATTTCAGATAATGAAAATTGCTAGTTATGACATTACAAGACTATATCAGATAAATTCAACATCAATGCGTGAGGAAAACATGTCACAGGGTCTTTTTCTGATTACTGTGACGCCATATGCACAATATTTATAGACCCACTTAGAGAGAATCTAACCATATATTCCGTTCCAAATGATATAATCTTAACATTAGGTCGACTAAATGTCGTCCATTGTTTTTTTACAGAGATTTTTTGCAACGCCTGATTTTTGGGTGCGGTTTTGTAAATTTGTAAATCTATTCCATTTCGATGCGCAATTTTCAATGTAAATCTGCTAAACTAATGCCTAATTGTCCATTTAAATGCGTGATTTACGTGTCATGATTAGAAATAAATGCGGGAAATATGAAGGTGAGCTCCAGTGCAGACCTGTCACCGACACAGCACCCCAAAGTACATGTATAAATTGGCCAGTCGTATTGGTTTAATCTTAAGCTCCTTAAACCCTCTTAGACCTGACTTGGCACACTTCTCTACAGCACCTAATCATATTAGGCTACATCTACACCGGGGCTAGGTCTGTACACATTGGCTAAGCTTTTCGCAGCCAATACACATCCGTTGGTCAAAGCTTAAGTCAAACTACTTTTCCATGAAATGTTTCAGCCCACCTAATCCAGCGTTTCCCAGGAAAAAAGCATGGGAAAAGCGTTGGTCTTATTTGGGAATTACAATATTTTAAAACCATGAAAAACAAAGTAATGGGGTTTTGGCGTAAAGAGTTATGACTGATGAATTATTCCTCACTTTGTGTTTCTATGGTAATGTATTTTTCTTACAATGTTTTGCATTGCATGTTTTCTTTTAATAGGTATTTTCCGAACCCTCTAGCCTTAATTCCCTCCCACTTCAAACCCCTACCATTCCTGCATTACATTTACAGTTCATCCATATCCGGCTGAAGATGTATTTTTTCCAAGTGTACCAGTGCTTTACTTTGAAATGCCACTCATCAAGGACATCCACATACAGCTGCAGGCTCCTAGCATCCATGTAGCATAAATTTCCACTTGTGAAAATATCTAGGTCTATCTAAATACCACTATCTTTATATTGTTGTTATACCATGTAAAACGGGTGATGAGTCACCAAATAGATGACTTCATGACATAAATGCCTGAACATTTCTTTTTATAGGCAAACTAGAATTGGATTACATGTTTTTCGTATCTAATGAGTCACAGGACAATGTATACCAGTGTTATTCAAGATACCCTATATAAAGTCCTGAAATGGAAAACTGAAAAGATTAAGGGGTTTTGAAAGATAGTGATATCTGTGAACAGCTGGACTTGACCTGAAATTGTTTACAGGAGCGATTTTCTTAATTTTCACTAGCATAGAATTGTAGTTTTCACAAATTTATTACTGAGACAACGGAAAGTGGCAAAATCTACGGTGACTATTTTAGATCCTGAGGTTAGTACCCGGACTTTACTTTCGAACGATTCTTTTCTTTTAGTTTAAATGGTTCATTTTAACCCACTTCTATACCAGGTCAAGATCTTTACACGTGTATGTTTCAGGACGTTTGTATTTTTGTTACTTCATATGATACACTGTTTGATGGTACTTGTTTGTTAGACATGACCTGATATATCCGAGATACTGATCTCGTTAAGTTAAACATACAGCAGCGTTCTCTGTTTAGATGTATCTGAGTATGATTTAGGTGTCAGCCGTTCTCTGACACCATTGTCATGTATAATATTAAATATCAATAACTACGGCACAACACGTAGACAAACATTCGGTGTCTGCTTGTATTGCTCTGTGTGAAAGCATTAGGCTATGGTGGCGGATGTTCTGAACCAATATTCTTTGGATTACACAGAATTACATGTATTACAAATAATCAAAAATGCAAATTGTCAAGAAATGTTTGAGCGCACCTCCCTTCCTCTTAGAGCCCGTTTTATTGTCATAAGTTGTTATCATTTAATTTTTTGTTTGACAGTTACATGTTAAGCTTTCAATGAATAAACATTTCTCCCAAAACTTGCTAAGAAGGCGAACATTAAACTCAGTATACAGCATCGCTTGCATATATGGATATACAATCAACTGTGCCGAGGAAAGGATTTTCTCCTTGGGTGTATTTGACATGACGACCGCGACATGACAAATGAAATGGTTTATGCGAGAGTACACGTGACAAGGAAACTTTCTTTAAAACCAATTCTTTTATCCTTCCCCAATTAGCCCAATTAACTCGTTAGCCCGACGAGAAAACAAATCTTATTTTGGCCAAGGAAGCTTTCTTTTTAGTATAGCGTTAGCCAAAACACACATAATTCATCTGGTGTCATTCGCTATTGTGTTATTCGTAAATATAAAAGAATATAAGTTGGCCCGGATAAACTTAATTTTCCTACATCATGAGAAGACCTCGGTCAGTACAATACACTCACCTTGATGTCCTCCTCCGAGGCGCTGTCCTGCAGCCCGTTCTCGTCCGACTTGGGCCGCGGGCCGTCGCCGCTGCTCACCTTGGCCAGCGTGGCCTTCACCTCGATGGCGACCTGCGCCACCTCGGCCTTGGTGGCACGCTGCACGTCCTCCAGGCGCTGCCGGCACTGGTCGGCCACGCCGGCATAACGCGACCCGCGCAGCATGCCGGCCAGCTGGCCCACGGCGGCCGCGCCCGTACCGCAGAAGGCCTCCACCCCGGCCAAGTGGTCAGCGACGCGCGCCTCCGCCTCCCGCACCGCGCCCGGGCCCCACGCCTTGGGGGCCGGCGTCGTCGTCGTCGGCGTCGGAACCGGAAGCGGCGCGTGAAACACAGACTTCCGCTCGGGGTCTACTTCCGGTTCCGGTTGCTCCACTTCCGGTTCCGGTGTCGTCGCGGCGCCCATTGCCGTCGGCGGCACTGATTTAGTCGGCGAATTGAAGCGTCGTCGGAGGTTGTCCATCCTGTTCCGTGGGCGTCCTCCTGGGTAGGTGGGTGGGTAGGTTTTAGAGGGGGGCGGGGTGTTGCTATCGGTCGATGGGCCCGAAATAAAAGTGTGAGTAATCGCTTCTGTTCTCAGCTAAGTTTCTCAGGGTCAGTGGGGCGTGGCACGGCCCGGGTGCACACACCATCTTCTCTGCGTCCGGCCGACCGTGGGGGGTAGTAGTAAGAGGTGCAGGGTTCTGGGTGCTGGTTGGCCGCAGGGTAAGGTCACTGCTGAGCGGGTAGCGGCGGGACTATGGTTCACTAAGTGTTTAGCACGGCCATCCCTGCCACACCTGACTGACGACCCGTGCCGTCCTCCCCATCATGGCAACGCCCGCCTCTGAAACAACCAAATGAAACATAGTTAAAGTTTGCTACTGACACATATAATGCATGAGGAAAAAGGAGAACACAAATCCTCTTTTCATGTACTGAAATGATTGGAAATACGTTAAATAAGCAAAAAAATGTGCGAGTTTTACACTAGCCAAAAAAATACGGTGTATGTACCAGGTGGGGCAAAGTGGGGCAACGCCCCCGTCCACCTTACAAACTGAATCTCCTATTTATGGTAAGGGTGTTCCAATAGTCAGGAATAAGGATTTGTGACAAGGAGAAATTGAGTCATGTTTCTAAATTGGACTCCCTAAAACTCGAGTCTATGCCCTTTAGATATATAAGATCCGGGTGTTATCGGATACCTTGAAAACATATAGCTTTGTAGTCACTTATGACAACAACCTTTTGAAAACGTGATTTACTTTTCGGTAGTCCAACATCTGTATACATGGTACATTCTATCCAAGCGGAATATTTGTTTCAACATATCCTATGGCCACATGTGTGCCGGGTGCCCCTGTATTTGAATAAACTACATTTTATGTAAAAATATCGGGCCATAAATTCAGCACATGGTGTTCATACCAGCACTTCCCACCACAGCTGTTATATTTACATGTTCCGGACCTGGCCAGAGCCATGTATTTTTTAGACCTGTTTTTCGTTTGCTCTCATTACCTTCACCTGTTTTATGGCTGGAGTGAGTGCCCTGCCAAACCACGGGCATAGCAGGAAGAGATCTATCACGGTGAGATCAATGTACTTGGTACAACTTGCAGGAATCCAGAGACTCCAACTGAAAGGGATACCTACATCACTCGGTAGCAATACCGATTTCAAACCAGTATTTGCCTACATTATCATAATGTTATGGTTGTGCTCATAAATTATATAAATATCTCTATAGCAAGTTAAAGATCAGTCAATATATGTGTAAACATGCAAGACGTTAAAAAATATAAACTTTGTAGTATCTTCTAAATCACAATAATATTTTCGAACGTACATCGAAAATATTTCCGCGTCCTTTTTGCACACATAGCCGTGCAGATTTCGTCAGGGACACATCAACTCTAAACTTAAACGGCACATCTGCTTTTACGATCACGCTTCCCCCACGGAAAGTCCATTCTTTGCCAAGAAAACACCCGAGACAGCACTATAGTATGGTCTTCCCCATTCTTGCCACTGTCCTGACCCAACCCATGCATCTCTACTTGAGCGCCCCGCCCCTCGATTAACTAATACCAATGCAGTCCCGCCCACTCCACCCAATGATTATTCCGACATGTTTTTCAAACACTGTAATAATACCTGTCTTAACTCATTGTCAAATCAACGCCCAATCCAATTATTTAAGTGTTCAAACTCTATAAAGTACTGGTCCCTTTTATCGACGGGAGTTGTCTATTCCATATATTTCAAAGTTCCGGTATACATTTTGCGACGAAGGTTTACGGTTTCTTGCTTCAGGCCTCAGGGTCAATGCCCAGTCAGTCAAGTGTTCCGTATAAAATACCTAGCCAGTTTAATGTCTGGGATGAGGCTAAATATTATGTGGTGAGAAGAAAATCATCCACCCCATAGCACTTTGTATAGGGCTATGTATCCACCTAACAGACTGATTGCAGTTTCTATAAGCCTACCCAATGTTTATGACCAAGCTTTTAGGTCTGGTCTAACCACCTAGTCAGTGATACATCTGGAGAACCTAAACCTAAGCTAGTCTAAGATATATACACAAACGGTGCTAGGCCCACCCACGCTCTGACCTAAGTAACCGCAACTGGGGTAACCCCACCAGTCCCCTAACACAAGTCAAGGCCATCACCAGCGGCCCAGCCCCCTTGGAGACGGACGTGGGGATCAAATGACACACATACCTACATACACACAAAAAGACAAACTAATCCGCCTATACACTCACTACATGTACTTACTCCTTTCTGAAACTATCTATGTTATATCGTGTCTAATTAGTGAAGGTCATGCAGTGGTAGGCCGGCCCACTTTCCCCTCTAACAGTATGTCAGTGTGTGCAGATTATACATGTACCAAGTTGACTGACGGTGAGAGCTTGACCTACAGTAGAGCATCTCTCTCGGCTTACAGCATCCACTGCCCACTAATAATACACACATGTATACGCCAAACGCTGACGTTATATACACACCCCACACACTCAGGAAAAACACGAGTCTGATACAAGGCCGGTTCCCATGTGAGAGTGACGATGACGGTAATCACTCATGACTGTGTAAAGGGAACCACAGCATGTCTTATCTGATTCACACGCCAGGAGATCCGCATGATGTCCTTGTGTACGCAATGACTAAATCATCTCCGTGGATCTTGAATAACTTCTACTCCGGGTAACTGTGTAATCTACACCACATAACGGTGTAATAATAATAAATATTCTAGTGCCACAAATAACAGGCAATCAATGACGAACCTTTCTGAGGAGCTTCTCAACTTCTTGGGTTTGGGTGCCAGATTGTTCTGTACTGCTTCCCATCACCCTGAACTTCCTACACTCCTTCCGATGTTTCTGTCGGGGCTCTCCCAGCGCCGGAGGTTATCATACGGTTATAGGTAGTACTAACGGCCCACAGAACAAGTAGGATCCACGGGTGTATAATACAGATTGTAGTTCTCCGTGTAGCCTTAAGGGTAGCATTAATGCTAATATATAGTAGTGGTAGTGTTGTTAAGCGTCTGCCCACCTCGGGACTGACTTATAGGACCTCGTCACGGCCGCCACCGCTGACTATACAGCACAGTGTGTGCCGCATGCCGAGTCACATTCCATTCAGGCCACTGCATGAATCATTCACCATGTCAGATCTCACACTACTACCACCACCAGCACGGCCACCTTCAACCGTGTCCAGGCCCGCCGCCGCCGGAGCAGTGAGAGTCACTGATGTCCCACTCCCCGCCCCACATGGGTCGGGCCGACCCTTATGGTTATAGCTAGAAGGAGTCAACTTACAGTCAGATCTCACAATATCGATAGTGTCCTACATTACTTTTTTTGTGTGCGCCAGTGCACAGCTCTGTGAATTGTGCGTCCGCCCGGAAAAAACGGCGATGGACACTTCCTAAATCAGTATGTCCGAAATATTTAGATTAACTACTGAAATACTACTAATTATACACTCTAGTTAATCTAAATATTTCGGACATACTGATTTTCCACTATTCAGCAACTGTATTTTCACTGATTTTCAACTCAAATGCTGCTGCAAGTTCAAGCTGATTATGTACTCAGTACACACTGTTTTCCCACTGCAATTTGTTCCCGGCGGAACCATAGTGATATATTATCAATGCACCATTTAATTAACAAGAAGTTATGGATGTAAGGGGCACACCTCCAAAATTGTGCGCCCGGCCGCAGAGGTTAATTTCGAACACAGATTGAGCTACCTTATAGTTATATAACTTTAAAATCATGTTGGCCTGAAATAATCTTTTCATTTTCTTATCAATTGCAGACTAATTCCCATCTATGTCCATATCAGAGTGTTTTAGATACACCAATGAAGAAATATTTCTTGAGGATATCTATCTCAAAGCATTTTCACTCTTGGCATTGTAATTAACTAAAGACACTTTTATAAATAGAAAGATGATTTAGAAATTTTTCCTTTGAGGTGACTCAATAGACCGAAAATCATGATGGGAAAAATCAACAATTAGTTTATATTGAACACTAGGTTTGGGTAGGACTCTTAGGTCTGAAAAATGAGTAGCACTGTCACTGTTTCCTTAAGTCTAACCACCTCCACTCTCTCGTTATTAATTTTTTTCTGGGGACAGGACACATTCAAGGTAGAGACGGCTGCCTATACAAATACACAACGTCTGTTACCCACCGTACTTGGGCATTGGTTACTTGTTCAGATGTCAGTGACTGTGTGTTGAGGTTTCTATAGCCATGTATGCGGCCAGGCTCACAGACCGTGTCTGATATTATTACACCCGGGTTATTATCATACACGGCGCAGACAACTAACCTATTGAAATATGTTTTAGTTTTTGGTTGGGGGGGTGGAACCCCGACAAATAACCAAACATGAGATCTTTTCAATAAGGCAGACAGTAGACATCCCCTTTGGTTTATGCGCTGGGACTATGTCATTACAGTAAACACAGTCATAAGATACGTGTATGTAGGTTTTGGGGTGGATGTATTGGGTTAAACGGTGACAGGCCTGGTGGTTAGGATAAGCAGATACATTTTTCTGGAAGCAGTTTATTCGCGTTTGTTTTAGCAGAGGCTGGGAAATGGGGCAACGTAATATTTATCTTAAATTGCGGTGGTAAAGGGGAACAAAAATCGTTAAAAGAACCAGATTTGGAAGGAACCTGATTCGGGATGAAGACATTCGAAAAACAGAATTTCATGTTATTTCAGACTAAATATAACGAGGTGCAAGTTGTCTTTAGTTATGAGCAACATTTCTTAATTTCCGAATTATGTGTACCCTGTTGTTAAAATATACATCAACCCTTAGGTTCTATGTTAGCCATGGACAACAACTTCTGATCTGAACTGATACTTTTACAGGAAATACTTGCAATTGTTTCAAATTCTCAATAACTGTAACAATTATTATATTTTATGATTACATAGATACGCCGAGAAAAGTGTTTCTGAGTCACGGAGACAGTCAAGGATTCAAAAGTAAGGTTTTGTTTTGAGGCCTGTATTATGAAGCAGAAGTAAATTGAATCTTTAGGATTACTGTTCCCACGGAATTTAAATGCATTATAGACGCACTGCAGTGCATACAAACTCCCAGTATTAATGTATATTTTATCAATTTACGTGCGATTTATAAAACCTATCCTGAGAAATCCTAAAAACATACTCAAGTAGGTGAAGCATAAAATTAATCAACTCAACACGTTCTTGAAGTGAACAGAGTAGGACTGAATATGATATCAACCTAGCAGGAACTTCATTCTTATTTGAATCTCACTGGGGTGGTCCAATTTCCTATTCCTAAACTGTTACACCAATTCCAACTGTTTACCCTGTCCTCGGAGGCTGTTAAAAGATCCGCCGGCCAGCTGCTTTCTGGGCTCGAGTCACGATTGTAACACAGAGGAACAGTTTTTTGCCATGTAGAAAAAATGTGTGCCTTCTACACACCACTAGCACTTCAAAGTCAGACTAGCTAAGCCAAAAGTGCCCACGAAATACATAAATATTTGCGGTGAAAGGGCTCTCATTGGGACTGTACACACAGTATTGGAATAAAGTACCTGCGACAAC
Source organism: Lepidonotus clava (assembly GCA_936440205.1). Classification (NCBI taxonomy): domain Eukaryota; kingdom Metazoa; phylum Annelida; class Polychaeta; order Phyllodocida; family Polynoidae; genus Lepidonotus; species Lepidonotus clava. Next base: position 30,189,379 of record OW387140.1, read on the forward strand.
TACGACTAACTGCTTGTCGAGGGCGAGGTATCCGTCTAGGCTGGAGTCGGGGTTTAAAACACGCTTTCAGGAGTTACAATATTTGGGCAACTGACCAACTGCTTAGGCTGACTGTTAAGTGTTTAGCCGATCAGCGGATTTCCTCCTTCACTGGAGTAGTGAAAATATCGGGGAACCGAGTCTAGTCCCTTTAATTCCCTCTCGATGGCAGCCTAAGGCAAACTAGGAGTAATTAGTGACTGTCTGATCCTAGTGCAGTAAATGATATGTATTATAGGCCATGAATTCAAATGCCGCTAATTCAATGATAATGTAAGTTTCGTGTACCTGTATACTTCTTTCGTTGTCTAACATTATATATTTTTTACGATCTAAATTATCTTGAGTAAAAAGGCAATATGCTAAAAGGAAAAAAAGTATTCACCCATTCTTTCTTCGGGACCATGTAACAGAAACAGGAGAATGTGGTATCAAATGTAACAGTTAAACCCTTATCAAGAATCACTTACATGATCATTTCTCTGAATCACACCCTACGCAAAGGCAATACATGTTGCTAGATGAACTATACATCTTGACCTCAGACTACCCACGTAGAGACCCAGAAAACACCGGCCCCATACCAGTCATTTGTATTTATTACCCATATTATTAACGCTGAATTGGGGGCCACATTAACTTAGATATGGCTGAGAACTTAGAGGCCAAACGGTGTTTCCTTATTAGTTAAGGAGATTGAAATGATTAAGGCCCACATGTTCATATAATGGCTGGGAAACAGCTTAGTCAATCGGTCGTTGTTTTACGGGTGATTAATCAAACAAGGTTACAGGTGGAATTATGGAAGAAAAGAATCGGTTAGAAAACCGAAAAAACCCGGGTTATTCGTCTTCTTTTTCTATATATGAAAAATTATAATGCTTGATGAAATATGGGGATAGGAATACGAATTATCGAGCGAATTATCGATTGATTTCAAACAAAAAGATGCTCATGCCAGCCAGCGCGAGTGAGCCCGCCCGCCATTTTCCTCTATTATCGTTCACCTACACGCGGAGAACACTAACCTTTTCTTCGATGCCGATCGAATATATCGACCTAATTCTTCACGATATATCGACCCAGACCAGCTCCTGATATTAGTAATCCATAATATATACTCCATTTTGCTGGACGATGCCGATTTAAGGCGTAAAAGGCGGTCACTCGCGGAGAACTCCTACACGTGTCCTCACCGGGTCGCGCCATGTTGGCGTCTGATGCAATGCGCTTTGACAGTGTGAATCCGCGAGATGCGCTTTGGCAGGAAGGAATTGCGCATGAAATATAGTCCGGTAAGAAATGCGATTTTCTGGGTTTATATCGACATATAGCTTCCCAACACATCGGCATCATCAATAAAAGATCGACATAGACCTATATGGTGCGTTAAGTCGACCGAAACGCGCGGGAAATATGCGAAATAGGCGAGCATTCCCGGCTGACTTTACGATCAGAGACCGGGGGCCGCCATCTTTGCCGTCATCACCCTTATTAACATAACCATACTACACGGCAATCCGGCACGCTATAGGCGTTTGAATGCTGAGACGTCGATGTTATACAGTTTGACCGCTGTCACTCTCCTGCCCGAGGGGGCCTAATGATATCTCAATGGTCAATTTCTGGTATAGACTTTACATAGGCTCAGCATTGCAACCGGAAGCAGGTCCAAATTTGCGATCTTGTTTCCGCTGGTGCTGTTACAGTTCAATGGAGTTTCCCGCCTTTTTGTCCAAGTCAGTATACCCGGGCGGGATTCGATTGATCGATCAAATTTTGAAGATGACTGGATAATACAGCGAGCCCGGGTAAAAATAGTAAAAAGTGAAAAAAGATATAAAAAAAAAAAAAAAAAAAAAAAAAAAAAACAAGGGGGGGCTATTTAGGTGCATAGGCCCCGATTTATGGACACTTTGTACACAGAAATCTAAACAATCTAAAATCGGGAAAGTCACTCCCCACAGATTTCCAAGTCTTGTATACTCTTTAACATGAGACCAAACACAAATAATATGTTATTGCTTGACTAATGAATAGTCGTTGTATATATTACAGGATAAGCGCTCTTCTAGTTCAATGTTGTTTCATACCAGAAATAACGACTGTCTCTTAGAAGGAGATGACTAGTGATAAACTTTGTAATACACGATTATCTTTGGTCCGACAGAGCACTTACATATGTTTTAGCTATTCCAATTCATAGGAATGTTCCAATAATAATCTGTGAATCAATTCCAAACTATCCGTTTAACTCTTAATGATAGATACGTGTGCTGTGAAAGCTTAGCACTATCACTGAATGACACTTGAGACTTTTCTCTCTTCGATCGTAACAGGTACTACTGGCTGGGACGGGCAAGTAGATTGCTACAGCTTTATACTGATCCTGAACTTGAATAAAAATGTACGTTCACTATTGGATCAGATTTAATGCGACTAGCCAGGCTACATACATGTGCTTAAGTCCTGTTCAGAAAACCGTTTTTTCCAGGAATGTAGGCAAAAAGACACTGAAGAACCTTGTCGTACGATCACTGCCTGATCCCATCGGGTTCGAGAGGGAGCCAGGAGAACGTTTAGAGTGACTAAGGAGTCTAAAGCCCGCCGCAAACCGACCCAATTCTCATCGGATCGGATCTGGTTTGGTCGAAACAAATACAAATGAACTATAAATCAACAGACAAATAGTGAATTCAAATATTTGGATATCCTCCTACAGTGGATCGAGCTACTTTTAACCCCGAGAATTGAGTGTTAAAGTTATTGGTGCCAGTGTCTCAGAAGTCCCACAAATACACATGGTTCTGTACGAGGCGTTGTAAATCTCTTGTAATGTTGTTTCGGGCACGTCTGTAAAATAGATTAAGTGGTTTGGCTTCACCTAAATGCATTTCAATCGTCAAGATAAGAGTACCATAATCCTATGGCAAGCTTTCATGATGATGCCGTTCCTTCACAACCAAACGCTTCCCCCACAGACATGATTTAAGGGACTTTTTAGATATTTATTGGGAATACTCAATTACTCTGGGTGAAACGTGTAGTGTGATTTCACGTGTTGCAAATGTTTAACTTCCTGAACTCCTAGAAAACAGTTTTCTTTTCTATACGTGCTGCTTGTAATAGTTGTATCATAGATAAGAAGGGCAAAGAACTCTTGATAACGAAAACCAAACACAAACAGTCATATTAACAAAAGGTGAGGACGGAGACAAACACAGCACTTCACTGAACACTTGAGACACACACGACCTCCGGAAGAAACAATATCTACGACAATCACGAACCAATATTGTACTATGGCAGGTCACACACCAACGTCGCACCTCAAGGGTTCCTTGCACGTAAATTTACAAATTGCTATTTTTGTGTGTATTTAACTTCACGTTAGTATTCTAAAAATATTTCAAACAAAATAAAATTGGAAAATGCGGAGGTATTGGCAAATTATTCAAAAAGAAATTAAATTTGTTAATTTCCCAAATTCTAGGAATTTCGGTACCGGTACTCCCATTGCAACATGATAACAATGGGAATTCTCCCTTGAAATATCTTGGGAACCTAGGTTAATAGATGGTTATAGATGTGTAAAAGTTAGATTAAAAATGACATGTTCTGCCTAAATATACATATTATTATGTATGGTTTACCATATATCTTTTAGAATGACTCTGATTGAATGAGGGATTTCTTTTCATTAATAGATGGGGTTTCCTCTTAAGTCCCCTTGTGCCATAAAAGACAGAGATTTTCCATTAAAAAACGATAAAAAGAAGTAAACTTTTTATGGCCCCATAAAGGTGACTTAACTATCAATTTACCAAAGATTTCACTATCATCATTTGTGCACAATGTAAACAGCAAGCTAATTTAGTTTTATTGAAAAATTATCAGACTCTTGGAGTTGCCTACTAAGTTCTAATAACTGTAATGAATGCAAACCCAACATTCTTTGTGGAAGGGTTAAGCTTTACATTAATGAAAAGCTTTTGGAAAAATTAAGAAACACTAATTTGTGTATCCATCATACCATGATAAAACATTTTAGCTGTGAGAAATGCTAGTAGAATGCCCGAACAATATCTTGAGGTCTAAGAATTCAGTATACTGAAGCTCTCTTTCCTTGAACAACCTGTCTGTTTTCCGTCTATCAGGCTACTTGTTTTTAGGTAAATTTTCAAATTATCTAAACCTATTTGTACTGTAAAAATTTGCATGAAAAGCGAATTCAGCCTTTATGCTTACATCAAATCACAGAGAGATAAAACGTGGCTTGCTCTCTCTGAAGACTGCAAATTGTGGGGGGCCCTGAGGAGGGCCTTCCCTGATTGGTCCATCTGTTAATGTCTCCATGGTGATGGTTCACAACAATGAAGGTTGCCATGGATGCAGAGGTTTTCCTGGCAACCAAGTCACAAACAATTTCTTGAGTCTAGGAGAAAGGTTTGGATGTAGATTGACATTGTAAAAAGAGTGATGGGTAGGGATGAGATCTTAGGATCTGTAAGTTTACCCCTATATCACTCAAGATCACGGTTTCACCTTTGAGGATCTTCAGGCATCATAAGAGAGATTAGCGGTACCACATATGTCATGTGGAGATAATTATTTTTCGAAGGAAGAAAAAATATTTTTTGGATAGGTAACCAGGAGGTTACTCAAGGAGCAAAAACCTCTTGTGAAGTTTTGACAGATTGGACAAAAGCCAAAGGAGAAGGGTCTCTCTCCTGGGTGGGGACCTTGTATTTAAAAATACTGAGACCACTAACTAAGCTTACATCAAATCCCAATTACATTCAAACCTTTGTCTTTTTTTAAATGGCGACAAAGGCACAACAACACTGGGATCCAGGTGCAATATGATTCTGGCTAAAATCAGCCAGCCTGTCACCTCGGTACCACCGTCTACTATGCAGGTTGGGGCGTACAGGTACGACTAATATGTACATACCTGAGTCTGCACAGGCCGCTCAGCAGCTGCCCCAACCACTGCTCAACAGATGGTGGTGGGGAGCAACGACCTGAGACAGCGTTGGTAGAGGTGATAGGGATGGGACCGGCTCGTCTATATTTAAGTAATGTAACTTTTTTTCTCATAATAAATGTGCCTTTATTTGAAGAACCGTTAGTTGCCTACATTAGAACAGGCTGCACTGCTAATACATTTTAGAACAAGCGGACGGTCCGACCTAATAACACATTTCAGTATTTTCTGTCGACTTTAAAAAGTTTGAATAGTATGGTACACAACAAATATATGGTACATGTTCCTCATAAATCATATAGGGCTAGAGGTGCCGGCAGAAGTCTGCATCACCACCCGTTTGGACCTTGTGAAGACATCAACAGATGATCAGATTAAGGCCCAGGTGCACACATTCTAAGATTTTTTTTTATTAAATAAGGCCTACGAAACACTGTCGTGTTCAGGTATCCCGAGTGACCCTAAATTTTTGGCCCTACTCTAACTTTTTTCTAAATTATTTTGTTTCGAGATTTTAATAAAATTCAATTAAAATGAAATGTATTATCTCAGACAACTCATTCTATATTACAACAATTTTTTTGGTTTTTTTTTAATGTATAAAATACAAAAAAATAAATCGACCTACCTACCTTGTTGTTTTGGCCGAGAATACCTGACCACAACTTTTTGTTTGCCTAAGAGGAACCTTTGTGGCGAATTTGTACCCCATGTACGCATGAAGAAATCGTCAATTTCTAACATTATTTTTGGTTTCAGAGCTGGGCTGTTAAAATATTTTTTTTAGTCGGGGATTGCGTTAATTATATGTCAGAGCCCGGAATCACATTGTACTTCCTACCTGGCGACTCCCTGTACGAATCCGCGTACTACTCCGCACCTTGGGCCGGGGGCTGTGCTAAACTTGTAGTTGCTATGGCAACCATTGGTATCTATAGTAGCTCCCAGGGCAACCCAGGAATATAGAGACGGGGCTAGGTACGAGGTTTAGGAGTAGAGGGTGCTGAAATGGTGACCGGGGAACACCTCCAGAGTCGTGTAAATGGCTCAGGATATTCAAACAAGTACCTTAATAGCAATATCCATTGATATATGGTTTGAATTTAAGAGTAGAAGTGTCATGTGCTAGTACTAAACCATTCGGGCCAGGATAAAAGCTTAGAAGGCCGGCTAGATAGTGGGACTTCTATAGATTCTAAAATATCTTTCATGTGTGATCTATAATCTTGAAATTTTTAATAAGACTGAAATTGTTTAATTAATAATCATACAGATATGAAATTTTTGTATGAGCTTGGACTAGTGGACAAATGCATCAATCAAAACTATCGTTGCAAGTACCTTATTCTTTTAGCGAGCAGAAATATATAATGGAGAGCTCAGTTTAGTATAGCCCAAGTTTATCAACATGAATGGTTTGTTTCGACACAGGGTCGACACAAAAAAGAAATGGGTAGGTTGTGTTATCCGAACACTTTTATCTTTTGAGGGCCTAATTCAGCATTCGGCGGAAGTCTAAATCTCGTTTAATTCCTTGCTATCCACAGATTTATAAATTTCTTTCGTCCACTTCTAACTTTTTGGTCATCTATAAACTGACGGTGATTATTTATGCTATATTGATTTATGAAAAGAAAAAAAACCGTTTACCCCGTCATTGACCTCGAATACTTCTCATTGAATTGATGAATATGAAAAGAAAAAAAGAACATTGACCTCAAATAGACTTTCACTGAATTTTGATGAATAGTAATTATTTTAGTATACGTTAAACGGTTCCATAGAGATAGCTTGTACTACCGCTACCAGCATATATGATAGTAAATGCGGTCAAATTCTATCAGTAAATCTACGCTGATACACTGGGGGAAAATATGGTTTCTAGAAATGTAGGAATACTGGTTCAGTTACTACAAAAACCTACGCCGTTCACTTACAATAACAGTGTCCACTTGATTTTATATTCAGAATGTACGGATAGTGATAATGAAATACATCAGTGTCTATATAGTACCGTAGGGTGCCGGTTGTCTCCTTTCAATGTATAACAGATAACTGTTTCTAGAGGCAAGATGTAACATGTTGGTTACAACATAGCTAACCCCGACTAGGTCATCAAATGATTAAGTTTCTTCGGGACCAACGCATGCTTTTTTAAAACAAATGGAAACTGGTCCAATTTATAAATCTATTTGTTATCTCAGTGCAAGATATGAATTAATAATGCAATTTATCCTGGAAGGATAAATTACAACAAAAACTACTTCTCGTACACTTTTTATAAGAGTGCCCTATCAATATGAAATATGAGGAATGTACTTACATGTAGTATTAAAACAGGAGGAACATAGAAAGTACGAGTCTAACACATTTGCTAAGTGAATTCGCTTATCCCTTTTCCGCCAGCTGCCTATAATCCTTAGGTCATGTAAGTAAGTGTATGCAGTTGCACGTTTGATAAACGTACGATGTGTACTGAACAAACGACGGCCGATTTAAGTCTCATTAAAGTCTAGAAATAAAAGGAGTTGGATTCACTTCATGGGGATGTTCCTAATCAGGCCACCCATAAGAAATATGTTCGTCCTGCTTTAGTCCCTGACTACCAATTTTAGGGCCGAGCGGCTAGTGCCTTTTTCACGTTTTTAACCTACCAGTTTAAGCTAATGTGTCTCTCGTTACACAGCACGTCTATGGATATCTGTGTACAGTCTTACCAATAGAAAGAGAATGTCCCAAATTAAGTTTGGAGCCTGTGCGCTCAACTGGTACAGAGTCTCTGAAGGCTCACCTTGATTTCGGAGACTGCAAGACATGGGATGCTTTCAAGCAGTATTGCATGTCATATTTCCAACATTTTCTTAAAACACACTTGGGTTCATTCTTATTTTCAGGTTTGATCAATCAATCGACCGAAGGTCTCCAGATACGAGATAAGAATTTTTTTACAATAGCGCCCCCCCCCCCCTTTTCAAAATCCTGGATCCGACGCTGCTAATCTATATTTCAAAAACTTACTTTTCAAGACCTTATTTTTAACATTTTCATTTACAAGCAGGATATGCCCATGAGCTGGATACAATCACACGTAGTACGGTACATTAACAGTAGGTAGCCACATACAACTCTTGCTAACACTGGATTAATAATTGCAGTGTGGGGCTTTCATGCACTTAAATATGGCTCGGCCCGTACCCAGTATACACTCTAATCTAAAGCTGCCAGGAGAAAACCCAAGTCAGGGAGAGAGGCCTCATTGACTGACCTACCTAAACAGTGTGAGTCCAACGAATAAGGACAGCTGTCTTTTCCGACCAGTTCAAAAAGGTCGGATTATGACATCTACCAATGCTGTTGATTAAGGAACGTGGTTAAAATGTGTTTGCCGGATGTATTTCATGTTATACTATTATGGTGATTTTATATCATTTTCAACGATATATTGCGGGTCAAATACAGGGTGCCATCTATAAGGTTTTTGCTGCGCGGCATTATCAACTTCACAGCAAAAAAAAAACGATTTGATATTTTCAGTACGTGGCTTATTCCCTCTTAGTCTTAGGATGCTACCGAACGAAAAAAAAAGAACACAAAAAGAAATTTGATATAACAATCCTGAGAACGTCAGCTGGACCTATAACCATGACCGTTTTAGGACATCTAGACCCTAAAAAGACCTTTCTAATAGCCTTATAAAACCGATACAAAACTTCACAAGACCGAAACAAAACCTTACAAGACTTGTATACGAAATAACAAGGCAAATATAAGGTTCCGTAGGATAACCAGATGATATGAGTCACAAAGGGGCAGGTACTTTTTTTGTTGTGTAATCACAATGAAATAATCATTACAAATGAAAATTCATTGGACCCCTCAGTATGAACAATTTTCTATGTACTTGCCTCAGGTTTATGGGTAACTATGCCTTACGCTTTTAATGTCGGGCCCTGCTAGTAGCACACTATGTTCTTGGGGTAAGACCTGGTAGTTGGGTATACCTTTGAGTCTACAGACTAAGTATAGGGCAAGTCTTGACCACTGTCAATAGCTCTCAGTGATAATGTCCGTGAAACGCTCGTTCTCGTAGTGTTCCCTGCTACTCACCGGTAACTAGAGGATTTAGTGGGGCTTCCGACCAGACGAAGTGACCAGAGTGGTCGGGATTATAATATCAGTAACTGATATCAAAATGTGTACATTACACTAAACCCAGAGCTTGCTACCTGATCTTTCCCACTGTTACAGGCTTTGTATATAATCTGCAACAAGTTTGGAATCTAGCAATCGTGTTAAAGGGTATCGTTCGATTATTGTTTTCAGTTACTTAGGTCATAGCACTATGGACTTGTTATCTACTACAATTCTACTACGCGATTCAAACTGTAATGTTTTGACTTCAACATAGATATTGTTTCACATTAAGGTCACCAAATTTTGTTATTGTATCTTAATACGTGTTACAAAAATGAAGATAGCAACACGGCCTGTCTCACATTCGTTGCCTTTAAATTCCCATAAAACTACCAACAATTATAGAAATACTGATAATGACCCGATCGCAGCTTTACCCCGTGTTATCGCAACCTGGTGCAAAGGTCAACAGTGATTAACCCGTTTGTGGCTGTCGTTTTACACTTTAAGTATAAAAGTTAAATGTTAATTTAGCGTCCTTTTACTAATTTACGAGTTGAGTGAATTGCAGTTATCACTGCGCACGGAGATATTTAATAGACATTATATTTATGTAAATTTCGAAAAGATTCAAAATTTCCTATTTTCACCGATGGTGTGCTCTGGGCCTCGACATATTATCCTAATCACCACTGCGCCTAGATGATCTTTGATTGGGATGTGTCTAATGCATGACCTGTTTTATTCAAGCCCTTATTTTACGGGTCGTTGGTTGCACAAAGACTATGTAAAGCACTTCCTGTGTTTTCCTGTATTACACATCTGTACTTCTGCAAGTCTTTTCATTTTTTCACGGTCCTCTTTTTTTATATGATTTTTCAACTGAGAGGGCTGTTAAGCGTACTTTTAAAACTGAAAAATATAATGGTGGTTAATATGAAACTAGTCCATTCTATAAAGGTACAATGTTGTGGAATAATCTACCTGCTGAAACCCAGAACTCTAGCAACAAATTTGAATTTAAATCGCAAATCAATAGAATGTTCAAGTTTTTCGATGAGGGAATGATTTGATTATATGTAATATATTTTGTTTATTCGTCATTGTTACATGTAACACATTTTGTCATTATTGTTATAATTTGATCTGGAAGACCAGGGGGGTTACCCCTGAAGATTGATTCAGAAATAAAAAAATAAAAAAACTGATTGAGAACATTGCGTGTTTACTGTTAATTCATTTCCTAAATGGAAAGTTACAAATATAGCACGCATCAAATGTGCTCAGATTAAAATCCACTCAAAAGCGTGTTCAAGAAAACTGACAAAGCATGGCCGAACCTACTATGTTATTGCTTGCTTGAAAAGGTACATTCAAACGTGCAAGAAGTAGATGGAACTGTAAAATCTTCTTTGGCTAAGAAAAGGAGAACAGATTCATTTCATCATGTTGGTAATGACTTATCTTTTCATAGGGGACTGTTTTCCAAGCTTCCTGCATGGGACAACCACGCCGGGGTGTGTGATGTGTATCTAGAGAAGTACTGCTGTACTGTAGGATCATGGACCAATAACACATCTATACTTATGAGAACCTGGATGTTTCATCAGTGGAATAGGGACGAAATGATAGACTCAGAGATCAGTTTCCAAAGAACAAGTGTTGAATCTCGGAGATCAGTTTCTAAAGAAATTCTGAAAATGTCCCTCTGATTTACATGGGTCCAAGACCAAGGCAAGGAAGGGATGCAGGGATTGAGAGATGGCATTTCTTCTACTCTAGATCAGCACTCACATAACTCACAGAATTCTGTTCCCTAGATTTTGATACGTGGTCCACCATTGCCTTTTCTTAAAAAATAGCATTTTTGAGATTGATTTTGAAGGTAGCTCAGGAAGTATCTTGACCATTAACCTAATAGCATGGTACCAACCACAAAGGGGAAACAGGCAAAATGGCAACAACAAAAATCCCTGACAGGGAAAACGGGGAATTTGCAAATTTTGCCAAAACACAGGGAATTTCACTTGGCCAGGTTCTGAAATTCTTTATTCTCAAGATATTAGGGATTTGACTTTTTGTTGTTGGGTTGTCCAAATTTTTTCTGCATGCAGAGGCTTTTAAATTTGAACAAATTGTTGGATATGACACGGGGAAAACTTGCCGCAGGACAGGGAAAACGCAGGGAATTTGAAAATGGAATTTGGGTTGGTTACCAGGACTGATTTAAAATGTCATGTAACAACTCTATATCAGACAGTATATGACAAGTCCCACAGTTCAGATTTGTGCAAGTTTGGATCAGAAATAGGAGCTTTTTTATCAAAGCAGCAGTCAAGTGTTTTCTTTGTTAACAGATGAGTTGCTCCTAAAAAAGCATGTAGGCTCCTGGTTATGTCCAGCACTGGTTACGTCCAGTTGCGTACCAATTTCTTCTGACATTATCACTGCAGTCAAACAGCAAGGGATCAAAACCTGGAAATCATTTTTGCTCTACCTCATCCCTTAGTGAACCTAGACACAAACCAGGAATCAAACTTAAGAAACCACTTGGTCAGTGCTGGGTCCCCCCCTATTGTCGCCTTTTACGATCAGCAGAGGCTACTGGGGGCCTATATTCAGAAGCCACACCCCGGTAGCCCCACTGGGGTCCACTCTGAAAGATGATCATGATGTCTTCAAACATAGTAATCATATGATGGCAAAGACATAATCCTCACTTGTCAGTACGGTGTATTACAATTTCTGCCATAAAATGTAAATACAACAAAAACATGGTAGCGAAAAAGTATAAATGCAACAAAAAACATGGTAGAGCCTAAACTAGTTAGTAAAGGCTAGCCTAGGCCTTGGCCTTAGCCTTAGAGTTGGAATGAGACTGAGACAGTCACAGTGAGAGTAGTTAGACTCAAGTCAAGGAAACCACCCTCTCAGTTCATCTCTAACTTGATTTTGATCAGCTGTTTGGTAAAATACCCTGGGCCTGCATTAGATAGCTAGGGGCAATAATTATATAAAATGACTGAACGGATAAGCTCTGTGAGTCTGTGGATCATCATCCTGCTTTCACTGCAACTTGCAAGCAGTGTACCAACGTCAACGAGATCATCTAACCTTTTGGCAAGGTGGGTAACGAAACAGGTTTGGCCAGCTGATATTCGTAGGGTCCATTTTACAGTAAATATTAACTAGATAGTGTGGTAAATACGCACACACTATAGTTATGGTATTTGAAATACTAGAAAACTAGGCAACTAATGGTTGAAATGCTCAAAAGACGAGAAATACCTGGAAACTTTGCTACGAGTTGGCTGGCCTGCACGCGACGAATCACACCGGAAGTGTGAAGGCACTGTCCAAACAGATTCTCGGTCCCTCTGAGTACGTTACTGGCGACCTAACTTCTGCTTGAAGAGTAAGTCTATATACTCTCAAACCAATACTTCTGCGTAGTTTAGGTCAGAAAATGAACGTTTTCATGAATTAGTTAAGTATATCGATCCTTTAATATAAAACATATTTTGTAGATGAATATGTAGTGTTAGATATATATCCAAAGACCAGTATTTTAAGATATTACGACTTCGCTCTTATCTTCCTCCAGCAAGATGGCGAACTTCAATCTCCCACAGCTGACCACCGAGCCCACTTACAAGGCTCTGCAAGACTTCTACAAGGAAAATGGCTCAAAGATTAACATGCGACAGATGTTTCAAGAAGACCCTGATCGATTTGCTAAGTTCAGGTATGTTTCATATGTAGGTTTGATGTGTTTCAACCTGCTGACCTTGTAGGCTTGCCTGCCACCCGGCTCAGTTTCCAGGTTTAGCCAATCAGAGGCAAGCTCAAGGACAAGCCCAGTGAAAGGGGGTTGGGGGAGGGAGAGAGGGGGGATGGGGGTGTGGCACATCAAAGAGGGGTTAATGTCAAGTCTTGAAGACAGGTGTCAGTGTGAGCCCTATTTGGGTCAGGGAAGTACAGTCATGCATGGTCACTTGAGCGAGTCATGCCAGAGCAGAGCCAGGGCAGAGGGGGACAGATCTGATTTGATCTGTCCCCCTCTGCTCTGCCTCTGGCATGACTTACTGACAAGAGATAAGCCCAAGGACTGACAAATCAAATAAGATGAAAAATGTCCCCTTAGGGGGTTGCTAAGCAACATTACCAAGGAGTTCTCCATGATCCATGAATTTATAGCCTAGATCTCATAGTAGGACGAGTCTACCCTTACGGCTTACCGCTAGCGCTATCAGTAGGTATCTCGGAGAGTGGCTTTTTTCACATGAAAAATATCAGAAAACCCTAAAAATGAGCCATTTTCACTCACTTCCCATGGCCATATACTAAATCTGACCATGATAATCTTTATATTGTTGGAAAGCTTGATTCAAGACGGGTTCAATGGTTTACAATACAATACTGACAAATTTTGGGAACACACTCAAATTTAACAGTTTGTTAGAGTCATTTTTTGTAAGCTGTCAGATTTTGTCACACATGATATATTTTAATGGTAACTTCTTATTATCCTTGCATTTTCGCCATGGTAATAGGGGCTTTATCATAGATACAGTGAGAAACCTCAGGTCATGATGTATCACCTTGGCTATGTAACTTTCTCAGATTTTGATTTTTAGTCATATAAAATTAATTATCCTGATAGTGCATTTTTTCATCCAAAAAATGTCAAAATCCCCTCAGAAATGACTATAGTCAGGCATTACTCATGGACACATACTGACTCTGATCATAATAATACTCATACTGTTGGAAAGCTTGATTTAAGACCAGTTCAATGGTATATAGGACAGTAATGACAATTTTAGGGAACATGTTTAAAGCTCACCCGAAGCAAAGATTAGAAATTCTTTTTTAATAATGGGTATAAACGGCAATACATCTAATGAGCAGACGCAGAAACAGGAGAAGGTGTTAAATGCCCCCCGGTAGTTGTAATCGGCCTTTTGTTGTAGGTGTGAGGCCACTCTCACACTTAGACACGCGAATTCGGGAGCTTGCCATATTTAGCCCTATGACGTCATCGGCGTTACTCTTAGCTTGATAGTTCAATACACCACTGCACACATATGTACGCATGTAGTGCAATAGGACCCAACGGCAAGTATTAATCATTTTGATTTTTAGATTATCTACACCCCTACCCAACAAAACCAAAATGCTGCAGGGCATAATTAACTCACAGGGTTACAGAGCTCATACAAGGCATTCAAATTATGAAATATTTGTATCTACTGGCGATAATGGCAACCAGGATGCTTGAACCCTTTGGTCATACACATATTAAAAACGGACCTATGTGCATGTAAATAATATGAAATAGGGTATTTTTTAACATATTTTAATGCTATTTCTGATATCAATAAAATACATGCAAACGCACACAACCATGTATATACACAAACAAATACAGTGTTACCCACCTTCTAAAAGGGACACTTTTTGTGCTTCACATATGGCCTGTTGTATTTGTTTACTTATTATTATTTTTCTGTTGGAAGATCTTGTATGTGTAGGAAACAAAACATTATTTAAAAAAAAAATCATGGACCCGTTATGCCTCAGAATACAAATTCTAGTCAAGTCTAAAGGGTTCTGGCATATATATCCTTCTCATAGGATATTTTTAATCTTTAGATCTAATGTCTAAATGGAGCGATTTAAGGCAAACACTTTTCTGGAGAGATTATGGATTTTGGATGGTTGGCCAACGGGTAGCCCAGGAATACAGGGTAACTCAGTACCCTGCCAGTATCTCTGCTATAGCGCCGATGACGTCACAGTAACATTGGTCACGTGACCCCTCATCGCAGAGAGCACAATTTTCAGATGTGTTGACACCATCTGTGTTTTAGGCCGTATCTCTTAACACAGCCGACTTTCTATCATTTCATTTTGTGTGCAATTTAACCAATGCATAATGAACACATTGAGGCTATTAAAATCGCCATTTCGGGTGAACTTTAAGTATGCTAGTCTGTTAGAGTCATATTTTGGGATTTTCAGATTGTGACAAATTGGTAAAAATCACTATTTAAGATGACTTTTCTCATTTTTCTTGCATTTTCGCCATGCTCTTTGGACCTTTATCATACATACAGTGAACAACTTTAGGTCTAGAACTATCATGCACCATATGTACAATTTTCATATTTAGATTTTTTAATTGTGGAAAATATTACTTAAAATGTGCTTTTTATGCCACTTCTTGAAATAATCCGAAAATCCATCAAAATATTAAATATAAAAAAATTAATAGAAAATCAAATAATACACTGATAAAGGAGATCAAAACAGCTTTCTTATTCTTTTTTTTCGCTCTTTAAGTGGGTTATAACGCCATGAATATATGTTGAGCCATTGAAAACTCTCCAAGATACCTACTATCAGGGTAGGACTCCAAACCCCCGAAATGCGAGCTTTCATGCGAGGCGCAAGATTATGAGAGTTTTCCTTATGAGAGTTTCGCCGCGCTGTAACTAAGATCTCATGGTTGCTTCAAACACATGGACAGACCTATGGATCCACACCAGGGACGGATCCAGAGATTTAAAAAAAAGGGGGGGGGGGCGCCCCTATGTAAAATTTGAGGCGCCCCATCCATGGTCTAGAATTTTACATTAAAAAAACTAAATTTGGCAAAAGTTAGGGGGGGAGGTGCCTCAGGTGCCCCACCCCCTCCAAATCAGGGGTCGATATAAAATCCAAGCAGTCCGGGGCCAGTTGGGCCCCTTGCCTGTACGGCTTTGGGGCCCGAAACACGTTTTAAATAGCCCTAATAATCATTTTCTGTCTAAATATTAAATTTTCTAGGGGCCACTCGGGCCCCTCAACAAGACAATTTGGGGGCCTGACGGATTTTCTAGGGGCCTCGGGCCCCCTGGCCCGTGCTATTTCGACCCCTGTAAATCCGTCCCTGCACACAATGTCCTACCAGTAACCAGCTTTCGTAGAGTGGACCAGCTACTGATCAGAATCCATTTGACTACAACTATGTTTTAATTAACATTTTAAAGGGGAACACCAGTGACAAACTACAACAAAAATATAAATAGATCTTGCCTTCCTGATGTCATCAGTCAAAACAGAATTAAAATCGGATAAGCGGTTCAAAAGTTATTGAAGAAAAAAAATTCTACTGAGCTCCCCACTGGGAGCAGCCATTTTGAATAGATTTCCCAGCATGCACTTCACCATTAAACCAAATTGTGGTTCCTGTTTAGATTTCTGAAGGCTTAGCTGTAGTATGTCATTCATTTTTAGACTGCTTTTGTGAAAATGTTTGTTAATGAAACTTCATATATCCTTAGTGGAGATACATTGAGTCACATTTTGTAACCGGGATTTGATAGGGATTTACATCTAATATAGTAAAATTGCCATGGCAACATTAGTTTGTATAGCAACCCCACCATTAGTCTAACAGATTAGAGTAGAGGTGCCAGTTTTCGCGCACTAAGCAGGGGTGGACAGAACCAGGGGCCCGGGGGCCCGAGGCCCTAAAAAAACACCTCGGGCCCCTAGATTTTCTGAGCAAGGGGCCGACTGGCCCCGAGAAAATCATGAATATCAAAGACTAGTATATGTGAGGGCCCCTAGATTTAGGTGAGGGCCCCTAGATTTGGAAAGCTAGGGGCCCGACTAGCCCCTGGATTTTTAAACTTAGGTCCACCACTGACTAAGGACGGGAAATTATATAATCAGATAATATCTAATGACAAAATAAGTCCAAATAATCTTTTTTCTAGCTATACCCCATGAAATAAAGTCTGTAAACTTAATCATTAAAAACTCTTAAAAATATAGATTTTTTTGGTGATAACATGCTACATTACTTTGAGAAGTTCTGTTGCTAGTTTTCGCGCACCTGGAGCCTATTTTTGCGCAGTTTGGTGTCAATTTTCGCGCATTTAAGCATATCTTAGGTGTAAAATGAGTAAAATATTCAATAGAAAGAAAATTTCATATATGAAGCATCAGAAAAAGATTATCTACCAAAATCTGTTATGCCAAAAAAAAAAAAAAAAAAAAGCCAAATAATTGTTGACTTCTTAGTAATTCGTAATATGGATATTAGAAATGATATGTTGTCTGACAAATTCTAAATAAGAGATGCATGAAAAAAGGAGGAAATATGCATATTTGTGCATTAATAATACCTGACAAAAGCATTAATTCGCCCAAGTAAAAGACAAAAAACATATGCATAAACTTTTTGGTTGATATTATTTTAGGAAAATACTTTACAAATATGTAGAAGCTTGTTTTGAATTTTTTTTAAAGTTTTTATAATGGAAAAGTGTTTGAAAATTCGGGAAATACCTGAAAAATGTGTGAAAACTAGCAACTGCCCTATTTTTTTGTCATCAGTTTTCACGCAGGGGTCTATTTTCTCAGATATATTTAAAAAAATACATTTCTGATACTTATATGATGGTACCTCACCTCAAACTAATATCAGTATAATTTTGAGTCGGGGGATTGAGTGTTTTATTGAAGAAATCATGCATTTATTTACTATTTTAGAAATTATGTTTTTATAAGGATCCAACCAGATTTCCATATAATAGGGACGTTATGATAATGTTTTTGCTGCTAGAGTACATAAATATTTGCAAATCATCATAAAACACCTCAAATAATATTCAACTATAACGTCCTGATGTATCCCAGAGGAAAATAATAGGTTTAAGATGACTTTAGGAAAAATGCGTTCATAAAAATGCGTAAAATGCACAAAAAATAGTGATGCGCGAAAACTGACACCTCTACTCTAACCTATTTATGAGGTATCTAAACTTACCAAAACCATTTATACCATGAAAAAGAAGATACATCATGTGCCACAAGGGAGATCCACCAGACTCCACTGGTCACAGCTTATAGGACACCGAAGAACTTGAGGGAGAAGCTAGTCAGAGCTAAGCTCCCAAAAGAAAAGGAGAACCCAATGGGAGAGAAGGCCAGCACTACCCCCCTGCAACCCCTGCAACACCAGAAGTTGCAGGTACTGCCCCAATATACACAGAACAGGCAGGGTCAGAAGCAAGACCTCCCAGAGGGAATATGTCTCCAGATACGTTACCTGCGAGAGCTCTGACATCATATATTGTCCTACAATGTGGGGCACAATATGTGGGACGAACAAAGAATTGACTCATGGACAGATTGCAAGGCCATTTCTACAATATAGGACACAACAGACCTAACAGTGAAATAGGCAAACATTTCAACCAACCTGACCAATGGCACCATGGCCTGGATGATGTGGAAATCCATATCCTGGATTTTATACATGCCCACCTACAGGGTGAGAAATCCAAGTACCTAAGGGACCTCATTGAATTCAATTGGATTCAACGCCTGAACACTAATGCTCCTTTGGGCCTAAACTTCATGGACCCAAATGCCTACTAACACTAACAGTCTGCCAGCCAAAAGTCCCTAGTATATAAGACCTCTATACCTAGCCTCATCAAAAAAAAATTCATATTCGCAGTTTAGTGGTCCTCTACATATCCTTTTTTCCAGGAACATACCTTTCTTCCTGGAATCACAATCTGTCACAACTTCTCTTGAAGTTCTCCCCATGGCCACACTAAAGTGACCAAAATGGAATTAATTTCCCATACAGAAATTTTTTTCCCTGCACGACCAGTGTGATACCGCTTTAATTCTGTAACATGATGCCTGAAGATCTTCAACATCGAAACTGTGATCAGGGTGATAAAACCTTATGGGTCTTAGATCCTTTTGATCTATTTCCCCCTTCACCCAAAAACTAAGTTTTATACTTTTCATAACACACGAATTCCCTTTTAGGGAAGAGTTACCATGAGGTTACACCACCCCCTAGCAGCCTCCATTGTTGTGACTTATGTCCTTGGAGACCGTGACAGATTGACCAATCAGGGAATACCTCCTCGAGGACCCCCTGACAATTGCAGTAGCATCAGCAGAGAGAACTTGCAACATACACCATAATTCTTTTTCTAGTACATATGATAGTTATATCACAAATTTTAGAAATTCCATTTCATTTTCCTATAATATGGAAAAGAAACAATATTTTTGGGGGTGAAAAATCTGAATAAGCATTTTCTATGTGAAGGAACTGGTTCGTCACCCTCCATCCATAGTATTAATGTTTTACTATAGAAATGTATGTAGATTGATGAAGGAGGTTTCTCCCTTCCAGACCTCCATTTGGTTCAAACTGTTGTCAGGTTATCCAAGCAGATGTATGCTCTCTCTATATAGGAAATAATGGAAATGGGATTCAGAGTCCCCACGGCACAGGGAAAACAGGGAAAACAGCCAAAACACAGGGAATTTTATTTAGCAAAGCACAATGAAATTCATTTATCCAGGATATGAAATTCCTGATTCTGAAAATAGTAAGGATTTTACTTCTTTTTGTTGAGTTATAAATTCAATTTTTTTCTGCATGTGAAGGCTTTAAAATTTGAACAACTTGCTGGATATGACACAGGGATAAATTGTCATGAGACAGGGAAATCTCAGGGAAAATACAAGGAATTTGAAAATGAAATTTAAGCGGGGACCCTGAGGAATACAGTAGCTGGTTCTACTTGTTATGATTATTGCACTATCCTGTGAGACTATTGTGTAACTCTTTCATTCTGTTGTTTTGAACTATTGTTAATGTTTGATTTAAGACTGCGTAAGGTTCGTGTATATCCAAGTCTTCATGAGTTGTTTTTCCAGAATGCCTGAGTAATTCAGACTGCGTTTAAAGTTTGTCCGTTCACTTCCCAATAGTTCAAAAGAAATGAACGATGAGGGAGCTTCTTAATATGAAAGGGTTTTTATTCAGTAAACATCTCATCCCGAGTCAAAGCCACCATGTATAAGTCTTCATCAGTCCACCTCCCATCTCCTATCAGCGATCAACCACATTTAGAACACGAGTTGTTCCAACACCTTCTAGACCATTCTAGTACTCAGCTCTATCACAATCCTATGTCCGAGGTAATGGGTATTGGTAAACTCCAGTCTGTTACACGGAGCCGATGTACTTACTCCAAGTATAACTCCTTGGCTAAACCTACTAAAACTTTAGTGACTACTAACCACTAACTGCTCGCTCTCTACCTTGCAACACCTTTTATACTGGTTAACAGGTGTCGCTAGGAGCGCAAGATATTTAGACTAGAAGTAGACTTGCTAAGCCTGATCCTTGTTGGATTATATATCATGACAATATATTAAAAGTACTAAGCCATTAGTACAGTTTTTTAGAGGTAAAATTACTGAGATCATGTCCAGGCATTTCTTTGGAAGACAAAAATAATCAGAGTCTAAACCAAGCAATATGATTGGGCAACGTCACAGGAAAATTCGTTGTATTTGAAATTCTAGAATTAATGGATAGCTTTTCAGTTGTAAACATAGAGAAATTTATACATTCTTAAACAGTCTCTTATTAGATTTAAGAGATGCCCAGGTTGAGCTCATTGTGTATACTGAATACACCTGCCCATGTCGAGCTCCTTAAGCTTCATCCTAGTCAAAACAATTTATCTTGTTTTGCCCATCTACAAATTCTGCTATTTGGCGACAAAATTGATGATATGGCGACATTTTATGCGTTTTACATATCAGCGTTCCCACGCAGGTCTTAAATTGATTTTCTCAAATTTAAGGGACTAAAAAGGTCTTAAATTTTACATTTTACAATTTAGTGTCAAGAGATTCTAAAAGGTCTTAAATTGAATTTTTTGAAAAGTTAAAATGAAGTTGCCATGAGAATTCCAAATCCCACTTTCAAACGAGTACACTGACTTTTGATTTATCATGCAATATAATCTGATTTTTTTCTTCACAAGCAGTAGATATGTCTCAATATTAGACGTAGTAATGGGGAGATAATTATCTTGGGAAGTTTTGAACACTTGGTGAGAAGATCTGAAGAAAAATAGAAAGTACAGGAGGTTATTACAGCTGATGGCCAGTTTTCTGTCAAGCAACTCAATTTTACAGGAAGGGAGGGAAGTAAGACGTTAGCCAGAAAGAACAACTACACTAAGATAAACTCCTTTGGGAGAAAGTTAATTTCTTACTGAACAAGCCTATCAATTGTAAAAATTTAAACTAAGATACGTGATAATAAAGTGGCGGTCTCATCTTTTGTGGAGATAAGGTACACCAACCAATGTAAGTCTATTTACGGCCCTCTTTCTAATGCTGAAGATGGTACTTTTCCTTTTGAGACAATACAAATTTCACTTCCTTTCTTTTAAACAGATCTAAAAGGGATAGCACTTAAAGAAGTCAGTCACTATCATTCCAGTTATTTGACATTGGTCTTGAATGTTACTGTAAATGGCTTTATTTTCCTCTTACAGTGAAGTTCTTAAAACTGACGAAGGAGATCTCCTGATTGATCACTCCAAGAACATTGTAAATGAACAAGTTATGAAACTTCTTATGGATGTGGTAAGTGCGGTAGTTTTTAACAATATAAAGTAAGACTAGAGATATGTGCGGATAAACCATTTTGCTGAAAAGGACACACAGAAATAAAGTCACAGTATTGAAAATATGCACTGTATCAATTAAGGTTGTAAAGGTGTTCTGCATTAGTAATATACGTTAATGATGCTTTTCATAGTTATTATGTCCTGTATGGTTTCTTGATATACGTATATATGTTTTAATAGGGAGTTTTAGCACCTCCGACGCATCCAATAAACGTAAAAACAATGTATCCTTTATCTCTGGGACATGAAATGTTATACTTTGATACATGCTTTAAATATGAAGGTACATAGGTATTGGGCTTTTTAACTTGTTTCTCGAGCACACACCTTAGAAGTTTTGAGATGCGTTAACGTATCGGGATAGGCGAGGTTGCTAAAACCCCCTATTTCTCCAAAATATGCCCCGTTATTTATTTTTCTATATGTCATATACCTAGTATTGCTTTATTTACTTCAAGTTAAAAAAAATTGCAAATCTACATACTTGAATATTTCATATAGGCTCGCGCTCGTAAAGTGGAACAACAGAGGGATGCAATGTTCTCTGGAGAGAAGATCAACTTGACTGAAGGTCGTGCCGTACTTCATATCGCATTGCGGGATCGCAAGGGTCCAATCATGGTTAACAATGAGAACGTAAGTACTGCAGCTCCATGTATATCTCAGGGTATAGTTACCATCAATATAAATCAAAGGGACGCCGGCGTAAAATCTAGCGTCCTGGGTGTTTTGGCCGCCTACGCCGGGGGATACCGATTACCAGTCTTATTTTAATTTTATCAAATTAAAGGCCTTAAAAGTATTTTTTCAAAAATTTTTAGATTCTTCTTGCATTAGGTCTTAAAAAGATCCTAAATTGAATCTGAATCAAGAATAAAAATGTTTTCATCGTCACGTACCAAATACTGCTTACTGTATAGTATCTGCATGTCATCTGACTACATTTCCTCATTGCTATGACCAGACACCTTAAATTTTCTGATTTTGTTCTTAAATAGATAATCAAAAGGTCTCAAATTGATTTTTTTTTAAAGCGTGGGAACCTTGTAAAGACACACAACACCCTAGCAGGACCATCTAGGCATTATGTGGACACCTTAGAAATGATACCCTAATATCGAGGTTTAGGCAATTGGACCCTCGGGTTTATGCGCAGGAAACCCATGATTCAGAGTCTGGGTGTCCGAAGGACATCCATCCGTTTTCAAATTCCGTGATCCCTACTGGCCTATCATATCTTTAAACCATGTAGACATGTTTTGAAACTGTCTTTTTACTCTTTTTAGGTGACACCAAAGGTCAATGCAGTATTGGACAAAATGCGTAGTTTTACTGAGAGTATCAGAAGTGGAAACTGGAAGGGATACACAGGAAAGAGCATCACCGACGTTGTTAACATTGGGATCGGTGGGTCAGATCTGGTAAGAATAGCAAAGTTTTGGTATTTGATTTCAAAGTCCAATGGAAGAACTGTGTAACCGGAATTGGACCAAAAACAAAAACAAAATAACATGGATGTTTTTGGGAGTCCCTTGTTATATCTATATAGTATCGTAGCTATTGATGGGGACTCCCTCAATGGGGCATGTCTTCAGTCATTCAATTCTCTTCGTTCTTAATGACTGGTTACACACTGTCATGTTCCTCAGTTGAAGGGCATTATCCTTCAATCATTGTTAGAATCAAGCAGAGTTAGAAGCCAGGAGTGGGTTACATGATAACCACTACCTGAGCCAAACAGCCCTCACCCCTTCACATTAGGACCTCCATGGTCAGTCCTTTTAGGAACGACCATCGCTAATGCTTGAGCGAAACTTTGTAGATATTTTACTTCTTGTCTATTTTAAAGGGTCCACTGATGGTGACTGAAGCTTTGAAGCCCTATGCTGGAGAGCTCAAGGTTCACTTTGTGTCTAACATCGACGGAACTCATATTGCCGAAGTCCTGAAGAAAGTGAACCCAGAAACGGTTCTCTTCATCATTGCATCGAAGGTAATGTTGATTCATAATAGGACCCCAATCTTTTTTTCACTCTATAATTACGTTTCCTTCAGTTTTAAGTATTTTGCATATGTGATTTAAGTAATATACATTTCAAACTAGGATATCTGTTACCCCTCTGAACCTACTGTATATGGTCTGGACAGTAATTGTTTTTTGATGTATGTCAATGTATGATGTATGTTTTGGTGTGCCTTTATAGATGCCTGTGGGAATTGTATACTTTTTGGTGAACAAATGTATTTTTTGTTGCAGACATTCACCACCCAAGAAACAATGACTAATGCCGGGTCAGCTAAAGACTGGTTCCTGTCGCACGCTAAAGATGTGAGTTATGTTAAGATTTTGTCAGCCACCTTTGTTACTAATTGAATTATTCGTTTGGTGTACTAGTAAGTTTTCTTGATGAAAAACTGTAAAGGATAAGTTGTCCCTTTCAAAAGTTGTCCCTTTCAAAAATGTTATCACAAGAGCTCTGATTGGTTCAAAACAGTTCTTTCTAGCTAGCAAACCTTTAAGTTGGCTTATTTATCAAGTAATCTTATCAATTTCAATTCCAGGCAGCTGCTGTGGCGAAGCACTTTGCTGCATTGTCAACAAATGGAGTAAGTTACATTATCAAAGTGTCAATTTTTGTGATCAATCTTAAGTAATAATTCTCACAGACGCATTTTCCCATATCATTTTATTTTTGCAGAATAATTTAACACGCATTTAACACACATGAGTGACCTGACATTGTCAGCATTACAGTTTCCACCACAGTGCTCAAGCATATGAGCTATTTAAGATACAAGTCTTGTTTCACATGATGAAAATGTAGGATCGAGTTTTTTTTTATATTTATTTTGTGTCAGTTTTGATCCTCTTTGCCAATTTATTCTCATTAGATTTATAGCAATTTACTTAGCTTTTATGGGTTTGCTCATGTTGTATGTTAAAAAATCTTGTCAACGTTAACCTGCAGATGCAAAATATACAGAAAAACAGTGAATTATGTCTGGGTCAAATTAATGATTATTGGGAGGCGGGCCTCTGGCCGCCTCCCTTCTCTACACTTTTTTTTTCGCGCTTGTTCCTGGCATCTCAACTATATTTTAACCAGCATGATGGGTACCAGCGAAGCTTGTTATAATTTTCTCACAAATATTTCGTTCCACCGTTCTAAATAATGGCTACATCATAAGTATCAAATTATATGTATTTTGTTAGTTGTGTTTCTAGTGTATGGTAGTTTGGTTCCAAATTTGAAAAATACCATCTTGTTTTCTTGTAATGTGTACAAGAAACCATAACTTTTTTGGCCAAAATTGGGAATAGGCATTTTCTATACTAAAGGAACCAGCTCATCACTCTCCACGCACAGCAAATCTTTTTCCCATAGGATTGTATGGAGATTGAGAAAGGAAGTTTCACTTTGTAACCTGTCACATTCTCCAAGCTGATATTTGGTATTCAAATGGTAACTTGTTACTATGTCTATGATTGCGCAATCATGTAAGTTTTTTTTTGGGAGGTGGGCCTTTGGCTGCCTCCCTTCTCTACACTTTTTTTTTGGCTGCTGGTTCCTGGCAATCACCACTATATTTCTAACCAGCATTATGGGAACCAGTGAAGCTTGTTAGAATTTTGTGACAAATTTTTCATTACACCGTTCTAAGAAATGGATGCATTATAAGTATCAACCTATATGTAGTTTCTTACTTCTGTTTCTAGTATACGGTAGTTTGGTTCCATTCTGTTTTCCTGCAAATTTTTTGGCCAAAATTGGAAATAGGGATTTTCTATAGTAAAGGAACCACTCTCCACGCACAGCAAAACTTTTTACTATAGGATTGTATGGAGACTGAGAAAGGAAATTTCACTTTGTCAGATGTGACATTCTCCAAACACATCTTTGGTATTGAAAAGGCAACTTGTTAGCATGATTGTGCTTGTTTGTTTGTTTGTGGGATTAGTTTAACGTCCGGCCAACCCTTTAGGGTTCTTTTACCAGACTGCACAAGGTAAAGCCTTTCAGCTAGTTTTACGCCACAGGGGCGGTGACCGAATATGAAATGAGGTGCCTACTTGTAGCAGTGGGACCCAATGCCCTCTTTATAGTGCTGCCACACTGAGATATCATGTCATAGGCCCACACAATACCCCACCCAGTCACATTATACTGACACCAGGTCGACCAGTCATGTTTCGTGGTTCTTACTTTATACCGAGTGCCAAGCAAGCAGTGACCACTACCATTGTTAAAGTCTTTGGTGTGACTCGGCCAGGGATAAATCTCAAGACCTACCAGACTCAGAGCGGGCACTCTACCAAAGAGCTACTGAGTCTGGTCTCCCCATTTGTCGCCTCCTACGAACAGCAAGGGGCTGCTGGGGACCTATTCTTCCCAGGAGGCTCCCGAAGGAACCCCCACCCCGGATCCCCACGGGGTGCATGATTGTACAATCATATATAGTTCTTGTTATGATTTGGATTCTTGGATAGACATGTTATCTAGTTGTTCTGTTACTGTTTGTTTTGCCCGCCTCCTTTGGTACAGTAGTACCCGATAATCTTGTTGAAAACCTGTTGAACGCTCAGTTGTCCTTTTAAAGAATAGCTTTTCATTTTACATTGTCAGACAATGAGTGTTTAAGGGTTCAGGAACAAGGTACTGAGCTACTCTAGTTGAGAATATAGTGAAATTATATCTTATTAAAGCAAACCACAATGCAAATCAGTTATATATTGTCAAATACAATTTTCAGTGAACTTTGTTTGTTGACAAACCATGTATGATCATGTGTCATCTGATAACAGAATGGTATGCAAAATTCTATTCAAAAACAGATTTAGACTGTCATGAATACTCATTTTCTGACTTGTTTTGGTCTGTTGTGTGGTCCACACAAATACCTAGATTGTTTACCCAAAAACTGATGATGTCATCAAAATGTCATTTGCGGAATCCCCCCTGCATTTTCACTCTGCTAGCAGAGTCTCTAATGAGTATTATTTTTGGTGGAGAATGATGAGGGAATTGAGAGGAGGCAAACATGGTTGAGCCTGGCTTAGTACAGAAAGGAAAGGGGAGGAATTGACCTATTGACCCTGATGATGACATCACTGATTATGGGGCAGTTGGGTCACATGGGGGGATTCCCCAACAAGTTGATTGCAGACCAGAAAACAAAAACAAACAGATCCTGTTTCCAAGGATCATAATTATCAGACTTCTAGCCACCAATATTTGATTTTAACTGGCAATATGATTTATATAAGTGTAGTTGAAGATGTCAGGATCGATTTTGAAAATTTAAAAAATTTACTAAATTTTGATAATTTTGCATTGTGGTTTGCTTTAAGTATGTTATAGTTTCTTTTCAGATTTTACTGTAATTGATATTGTGACTCTCTTTTATCTTCCCTGCAGCCTTTGGTGAAGGACTTTGGCATTGACGAAAACAACATGTTTGAATTCTGGGATGTAAGTACACAGTATCAGGACTGTCTAAGAAGAAACAATGAATAGATGGACATTGATGAAATATTGCTAGGATATGATTCAAATTGTTGGTACTCCTTGGACTTTGATTAGTGCTATTTATGCCTGACGAGACATTCGATTTGCTACGTGCCTAAAGATATGGATTTTCCGCTAGGGCCTAGTGGAGGTATTTGGACAAAATTACCAGTTTGAAATGGAAAGGAGGAAATGAAAGAGAAAAAGAGAGTACAAAATAGTAAATATATTTAAAATGATAAGAAAGTTAAATGATGCCCAACAAATCATCTTTTCGTAATCTAATTTCTAACTCATATGTACTTTGCAAGGTCAATCATTCAATCAATAACATGTAACAAAGGGTGTGTATAAGTAAATCGTGTTAGCCAGAATATAAAAGCTTGTTCATTTATTTCACTTCACATTTATAATTTGTGAATTACTTTATTTATTTAACAGTGGGTTGGAGGACGTTACTCTCTTTGGTCTGCTATTGGCATGACCATTGCCCTTTACGTTGGTAAGCTTGTTATTGCTTTGAGTGCCTGCTGCCTTCATAAATTGTTATTTTGAGGGCCTTTATACCATAACTATATAAAGGAAATTGTTTACACACTACATTACAGTAAATACTTGTTTTACTAAACAATAATGAAAACAAAGAAGCACATTTAACTGTGCTGCTATGACAAAGTGCATGTTCAAGAAAATGTCCAGTTTTCTTTTCAGATGTTAAGATGAACAAACGTAAGCCAATAATGAGTCATCCTTCAGCTGTTGTGATAATTGCAAATGAATTGCATCTAATTTTTACATTTTCGTAAAAGATTTCAAGTTTTACATGTCCTGTAAGAACTGTTCTCAATATATCTTTAACTGTGTTTAGGATTTGACAATTTTGAAAGACTTCTTGCTGGTGGAAACTTCATGGACAACCACTTCAAGACTGCACCGTTGGAGAAGAATGTAAGTATTTTTCCTTGCATATATTAGACTGAGATCAAACAATTCAACTCAACCAACTGATTAATCATTTTTGTAATATTTGATATTTATGTTCTTATACAGGAAAGGTTTTATAATTATTCATCATGATATTGACTTTCTTTAAGGATAGATAAGGGGGAACAGAATCATTGCCATGCAGTTAGATAAAAACAGATAAATAGAAATTGAACATGGATATCTCAGGTACTATCAAAGATTTGAAAGTGTATTCTTAAGGTTTCTCCAAAGGGAAGTATGTCAAAAATTTGATTAAAGTCCTTTTTTTTTTTTGCATCTGCAATTTTATAGTTGATAAAAATTCTATTTGAAATTCATAATTTCTGTAATTCTCTCGTCACGTGGAGAAATATAATACCTTTCATATCATTTATGATATGCCACCATAAATAACTTAGTTACTTGTGCATGTATCTGAATACAGCGCATCGCCCTGAGACCCCTTGTCTATCTTTAATGTTATTGATAGGATTTTATTGTAATGGAATTAATGTTGCACATTTATTCCTTCATTTATTGATTCATTGATTGAAATATTTCTCATTTGATAGGTCCCAGTCATCTTAGCCATGATCGGAATTTGGTACAGAAACATGTTTGGTTCACAAACCTACACCGTGATTCCGTATGATCAGGTATGTAATCATAATTTCTCATCACCCTGGTACAAAATATGAATAACAGAATCGAATTCAAAGCTAAGTGCTTGTCCATTATGAAGACCTTTGTGTTTTAACTTTTTCTCTGATTGCAGCAACAAATGTAAAAATCGTAGCTGGTCTTGTACCTTTGTTTCTTAGATAGAATTTCTCTGATATTCCTGAAATGAACAGCTCAATTTCTTATGTCTGGTCAATCTGAGTCAAGATACTTTATTTTAAATCTGTAGTCTGCTGTTAAAGTGACAGGTTGCTTATTTGGTAACTACTAACACGTTCCGAATGTTGAATACCAAGTTTAACGATTTACTGATTCAGCATTTTGAAAAAGAGGAGTAACGCGTTTCCTCATTTCTTGCATTTTAGTATATGCACAGGTTCACAGCCTACTTCCAGCAGGGAGACATGGAGTCAAACGGAAAATATATCACTAGGAGTGGAAACAAGGTAGACTACTCAACCGGACCCATTCTCTGGGGAGAGCCGGGAACCAATGGGCAGCACGCCTTTTTCCAGCTCATTCACCAAGGTAATGGAGTTGAGGTAGTCGAGGAATTAAATATACATGAAGTTTCAATTCTTCATGATCAGAGATAAATTATTTTCCAGTAAAAGCTGTAAGCATATTATTTACATAAAGCACATATGAATCCAGAAAGTTCTTCGAAACATTCAATGCCTTGAAATGAATACAGGACCTTTGAATTTTGCAGTTTTCTTGCACTCTTCAGGTTTTCCCCCCACATTTCGGCTAACAAAGTATCAAAGACCTACTTTGACGTTTTTATTATGAGGCGGCAAGGCTTTAAGATCAAATATGTCCTAGATCACCTTAAGATCTTAGCCGCCGAATTCCCCTTTCGTCTATACGACAATCGGTGACGCGTTTATGTGTAACACTCGATGAGATGATCGCTCCTGGGCTTATATAACCAAATATTTGGGCTTATTTGGGCTTACATCGGAGATTTTGATATATAGAAGACATAGGAATCGTTAAAATCGTCCAAGTCGGGCCAAATTAGACATTCAAGCGCGGAATCCAAACCGTTATATCGATACGGGGGCCGGCCCGCCATGTTACCCCTTCTTCTCCGATCTGGGGTGCCCGGGAATCGGACCTATGCATACCTATTTCACCATGAAATCAATCGATCTAACTTTAGTTATTGGTATACACAGATAGATTTGGATACATAGATAGGTATCTCATTGTCCAGAAATTCATAGATTGCGAAATAACGCGACAATTTGCGCAAATACATCGCGCCATTTTCTTGCAATCCTTCGCCTCCCCCGGTGACAGAGCCCAGACCGCCCCGCGCTGGCGGCGAGGACGGTTGGTTGATACCGGGGGCTGCGCCTTCTCCGCTTGTTTACCCGGATTACGGCGGTATCTGATGCTTTCAATATATATTAATGGAATCTATGTGGACCTGTGGACGCATACTAACGCATGAAGTGGCCTGAAACATGCGTTCATATCGAAGGGAAAAGATTGGATCGATCGGACACGAGGAGGCTTGACACTGTCAGACCTACTCGGGACAGGCAGACGGCTGGGAGCAGTCGTCCCAGCCGGTCGGTTGTTACCGGGGGCTGCGCCTTCTCCGCCTGGATTACGGCGGTATCTGATGCTTTTAATATATATATTTTGGAGTCTGGATACCCTTAAACGCATACAACGCATTGAAAACTCATGCGGGAAATATGCGTTCGTATCGAAGGGAAAACATTGGATCGATCGGACACGTGGAGGCACTGTCACAACCCTGCTGTCAGACCGCCCCACGCTGGCGGCGAGGACGGTTGGTTGTTCCCGGGGAGTCGTCCTTCTCCGCCTGGATGCCTGGATTACAGCGCTATATGATGGTTTCAATATATATATTTTGGACGTCTGGACCCCCTTAAACGCATACAACGCATTGACAATTCATGCGGGAACTATGCGTTCATATCGAAGGGAAAAGATTGGATCGATCGGACACGTGGAGTCACTGTCACAGGCCATCATTGGCATCAACATGGCGGGTTCTCTCCCCGCACGCCTGCACCGATACATTGAACTCAGGAAACCAGGATGACATTGGACTAAACCCAATAATTGTGGAGGATTTAAGCATTCGGAAGCATTCAGTTATACAGGTAGGTACATATGATATATCTTTTCCAGCAGTTCAAATGATAGGCCTAGACAAGCTGCTGGACTCAGCCTCTCGGGCATTCGACACTGGCAATCTGAAAAATAATTATTTTAGGCCTTATTACCCCTACCAAAATGAAAGTGATGTAGATATCTATGTTCCCATATATCTCAGGGTCCTATATATCATAATATAGATTGATATTTTAGGCCTGGAAATGCTTGCAAGAATATTTTACAGATGGTATGAAAAAATGACTGGACTCAGATAGGCCTAAGCCCCCTCCGACACTGTCAATGTATTATGGCGGCTCCGAAAGCAATTATTTATGATCAAAAGATTAAATTATTTGTTGAATTGTCACTACAGTGTCATTCTTTCAGACCTACCATCGAAATATTAAATCTGAGTTCTGATATGTCTAGGCCTAAGTCACTGTCAGTGTCTGAATCATTCCCATTCAATGTTAAAACATAGGCGTCACACTGTCAATAAGTTCTCCGGTGCTGTCAGTGAATTATTCAAAGATTAAATTATTTGTGAAATTGACACTATAGTGTCAGTTCAGACCTACCACAATAAATTACACATTAATATTATTAGGCCTAGATCGCCGCCTCATCTGTATCAAAGCTGGAAGCTTTGATACTGTATAAAACATTTTTACCATATATTACATTAAGACATTAAAACATTAAAACATGTCGCCGAATTGATCAGTATGGCTAGACGTTTGGTCTTGTTTTGTATTAGTGATTTCTTTAGAACAGATGCTCTAGAAAACTTATTACCTCGTTTTGACTTAATTTGCCTATAGAGAAGTTGGGAGTTGTAAGCTGTTGTACACTTTTCCAAATCCCCCATTTCAGTGGTCAATGTTTACCACAAACCTCCCAACAGATAAGGCCTATGTGGACAGAGCGATGACAAGGGTGGCCGACTTGGGTTCTCATATCTCTGCTGTGGTATCTACCCCATTCAAACTTTGTCTTACAACATGAAATCACAGTTACAATGTACTAAAACTAGAGTAAACCAACAATTAAGAAGCAGTCAAACCTGAATTAGTCAGGAACAATACCCAAAGAAGCACATGGCAGGGACTCAGATACCGTTTAGACCTTCAGATATTTTTCAGATTAAGTTCAGATCACATACAAAATCTGAAAGCCTTAGAGCGGAGTGAATAAATGCTGCCTTCTGATTGGTTGATATTACTATTGATTAAACTTTACTGTGAATCTCTCAGTCTTCAAACATAGACTAGATTTCAGACTTTTTAGCCAACCCTAGTTTACAGCCTCGTATTTAGGGGTCCCTAAGAGAAAAGGGGTAGGAGTAAACTTACCTTCCTATAACCTCCTTCATTCAGTCTTATATGGGGTTCAATACTACAACTCTTGAGATAAAATGATGAATTTATCAGTTTGGGTATTGTTTTCCTGCAGCAGTATAATGAAGGTAGTTAGTGGTAGCCCCCATGGTACAACTTACTACAGGCCTATATGTTCTGGTGTTCAGCGTGCTGGTTGGGGACATAATGACCAAATATTTCTGAGAAGGACAAACAGATCCACATACGTTCTTAGACTGCTGATTGCAGTTGTACGGTGCCCTGGCCATGGCACATTGCACATTAAAGGACCCTTTCCTCAGTAAATGGTTAGTGGTTGGATCTCTTACATATATACTGACTAAAGATTGAAAGTCAAAACTGTGTACTTACCATGACATGACTTTGGATGCTGCTGTGATGTTTAACCCCCAAAACCAAACACAAAAGCACAATGTAATATTATAGCCCCTGTCATTTTCAATCACTTCTGAACTTGCAGTTGACCTTATATATCTTCATGATTTTGAATCTCAGGAACAAGTATGATCCCTTGTGATTTCCTCATGCCTGTTGAGAGCCATAACCCCGTACAGAATGGACTACACCATGAGGTATGCATGTTTACTGAAGACATCGCTATTAAGTAGACAATGAAGCAGTTTTTCTTGCAAAGAATATCATGTCATCAAAGATTATTGCTAAAAAGCATTCTACATTGTACACATATATTCATATATATATATATATATATATATATATATATATATATATATATATATATATATATAAAATATTTTTATTGTCGTAAATTGTTTATATGTGACACATTTTGGTGAAAGTTTCATACATAGTTGAAAAATAGAAATGATAATACAATTTCATTGAAATATCTGTGATGCAGATTCTCCAGGCTAACTTCTTGGCCCAGACTGAGGCACTGATGCTAGGAAAGACTCCAGAGGCGGTCCGTGCAGAGCTGGAGAAGGCCGGTGCTCCAGAGGAGCAGATCAAATCTCTCCTTCACCACAAAGCATTCGAAGGCAACAGGCCCTCAACTTCCATTGTCTTCCAGAAACTGACTCCCTTCATGTTGGGTGCTCTCATCGGTAAGTATTGCATTTTTCTTGATTGCTTTTGTTTTTCTTCATTTTTTGTAGCTTATAGTATAGTGGATTTTACATGAGTACTAAACATTTAACTCCATTTTGAGAGATATATTGCATATTTCAACAAAGCAGTTTACTTTGTGGTTGAACAAGATGTTACCTCAAATGTATCAGGTTGCGCCTGAAATTGAGTGAACTAAAAATATCTGTTGAGAAAATCACCGAAGTATTTTGTTCATGCATGCCTTGTGTAACATTGTAATTGCAGACTAAAGTTTACATATTTACTTTTCAGCGATGTACGAGCACAAATTCTTTGTACAGGGTTCAGTATGGGACATCAACTCCTACGATCAGTTTGGGTAAGACCCAGTTTATATCATTCAATAAGGCGAATCAGAAAAAAAATGCCAAATAAAACTGTGCACTACTCAAATAATATTGTCGCTCGGGACTTGGGTGATAGATTCTTGCAAATTGGATATTTTTTATCAAAAGTCACTTAAAAAGGTTAAGGCCTGGTCAGGAAATCAGGGTAGGTCGGGTAACCTGAACACAACCTGGCACTAGCAAGTGCGTACTAAAGCCAAACTGAGACACATTCTGTTGGAATGAAAAATCGAATACTTTCTTATAAAGGCAACAACTTCTTTCTTGAATTTATACATACTCCAATTATGTAACTAATCTATGTATTGATCGACCAAAAGTAAACATTTATCTGAAAGCGTGAAGTGAAAGAATTGTAAAGCTGGTAGGCTATTTCATACTTTAGGTCAACCCAGATTTTCTTTTTGGTACATGTATGCACGTTTTGTCTTTATCAGTGTCGAACTTGGCAAGCAGCTGGCTAAGTCGATCCAGGCTGAACTAAAAGGCAGCGACCCTGTGTCTTCGCACGACTCGTCAACCAACAATCTGATCAACTTCTTCAAGTCTCACAGGAAGTAAACAGTCACCGTGGAAACCTGTCTATATTGGGTCTTATCAGCTGTGGACAATGTGATAGTGGAATATAACCATCGGTGTCAATTCCTATAATTAGAATTGAATTCATACGTGTACCGAAAGAAAGACGAATCAAAAATGTAGTATCTAGTAACGTGCGATTTAGGGAATCTAGCATAGGCAATAGAAATAATTGTGAAGCTCAACAAAATGTCATTATCTCCATATTACATTATACAAAGATCAGGCATTCATTAGTTCTCTCCAAGAGCAATAATTTACAAATATACAGTAACATGATGTACAATTACTCGGTGAACATGCGAAAGTGAAACTTATGCATTTGTTTAGTTTTACTGTCATCTGCTGATCTCGGTTTCCATCTTCAGTCATCTAATCATTAATAAAGAATTATAGGTGTAGTTGATAGAAGGTGCAACACAATATTTCTGTTTATAAATGAAAATCAAGAGTAATATATGCCTCTGGGTGCTGGTTGTCCTGTTCAAATGTGCTGTCTTGAAAGATCAATGCTTAAGAAGAATTATGACCTTTTAAATATAGACAACGTAATATTGATTTGATTAACACCTTTTATGAAATGATAAGTTTATGCTGCAATGTGATTTTGAGGTTCAGCTTGTTTGTACCTCTGGCTTATTTAAAAGTTATCCTGTTATCCTTTCCTAATGTGCTTGTAAGATCAAATACAATAATTAATATTGTTTATGGCCTGTTCACTTTGAACAATATCCAATCCCTTTTAAACCATATGGATTGATTAGAATTGTGCTACCATGTGATGTGAGGTTCGGCTTGTTTAAAGCTTTGACTT
Source organism: Lepidonotus clava (assembly GCA_936440205.1). Lineage (NCBI taxonomy): Eukaryota > Metazoa > Annelida > Polychaeta > Phyllodocida > Polynoidae > Lepidonotus > Lepidonotus clava. The sequence goes on from OW387140.1 coordinate 30,224,582, forward strand.
ATTTGGTTGTGCTTAATCATGCTGAGTGCTCCTACCATAATTCATAATGATAGTGTTCCTGTTTTATACACCATTGGAGAAAAGCGTCAGATAACAGAAAAAAAACTATTGCTTTAAAGTTTGTTTAAACGGTTGGTTTGCAGACTTTGTACTGCTAATGGGAAAACTATTATCTAAGTTTAAAGAAACAGGTTGTTAAGGAAATGGAGGATGGGTTAAAGGTTGTATTATTGATTGGTGATAAAATGTCCTATCAATCATGTTGTATAAGGGGATATCTTTCTCAAAGTGTCATAATTTAGTGTCAGTGGAAAGTTGTACTTGATTGATTAATCTGAGAGTCAAGTGGTATAACTGTTGTTTCACCCAAATAAAATTTTCAAACTTTCAAAGTTTGTATCTTATTTTGTCTTTATAGTGGGGTCTGTTAACAACATTTTCGTTACGCGGCGGATAAAAGCACCAAATTTTGCATGAGGCACCTCTGAGGCATAACTATTGAATCTAGAAGGGGAGCCATCTTGAAATACCAAAATGAAATTTTGACAAATTTTGTATGTTTTTAGCATTTGAAATTTAAGGTATTTAATTAAAACTTTTGGCTAGCTTCGATAAGACCTATTGTATAGATTTGAAAGGTAAATAATTGAATTCCCTGTCCTATAATCTACCAATTTGGACAGTAGCAATGTGTTTCAAGGCATTTCAGAAGCTGAGATATGAGATTATTTCAATAAAAGTCGGCCATATTGGATTTTTGGCCCTCGTCTGGGTTATATCCATATTTCAAGGTGGCTCCCCTTTTAAATTCAATGAAGGGGTCCCAGGGGATCATCATACCAAACGAAATCAAGAAATCTTGTGGCAAAAGGGTAAAGTCTATATCCTTTCTTTTGCATTATTTTGGAATCCAGCAGTCATTATCAAAGGTATCATGCTAATGAATTCAGCCATTTTGAAATTTATGGCATTGTATTGGATGAATATCATATTTATTGAGCCCTCTAGGCTATTAACAACTGTATTGGAACCATTTCCCCTGGCCTTATGCCTTAGTAGCTAAAAATCATGATATTTCTCAAAATTGGTCAGCCATCTTGGATTTTAGATTTCCGCATTGACTTGAAACATAATTAATTGAATTCCCTGACCCATAATCCCTCAATTTTGACACCAACCATGTCTCTTTAGTCTTTTTAGAAGCTGAGATATAAGAATTTTTATAGTAAAAGTCGGCCATATTGGTTTTTGGGCCCCCACATCCGTCCTATTGATATTTCAACGTGGCTCCCCTTCCAGATTTGATAGTTATGCCTCAGAGGTGCCTCATACCAAATTTGGTGCTTTTATCCGCCGCGTAACGATTTCTCAAAAAAATGACCTTAACAGACCCCACTATTATGGTGATGACTCCATGAATGTTAAATGTTTGAGAAGCATAAACACTATGCACTAAAACCTTTATTTATAATTATATATATATATATAATATATTATATATACGAATGTTACCAAATTACATTTTGTTGAAAATAAATGTTAGTAAAAGTTTGTCTACATTTGCAGATAACCGAAAATTAGTTATATGATTATAGGAATTTATATTATATATATTACAGATATCGAATGGTAGAACTTATATAATGGGTGTAGACCTTTAAAATCGATAGGGCGAAATTACCTTTAACGTACTTTTCACACCTATGCCCTGTACTAATAGCTTAGTACTTTTAATATATTATCATAATTTATAATTTAGTTAGGATCAGACCTAGCAATACTACTTCTGAGAAGAGACATTTTACGCTCCTAGCGCCACCTGTTAACCAGTATAAAAGGCGTTGCAAGGTAGGGAGCGAGTCAGTTAGTAGAGTTTGAGTGAGTTCAACTAGAAGAGCTGCTCGGAGCTATACCTACCAGCTCCTGCGCAGTATACTGGAGTTTACCGATACCAACTACCTCGGACAAAGGATTGTGATAGAGCTAAGCACTAGGGTGGTCTAGGATGTGCTGGAACAACTTGTATTCTAAATGTGGTTGATCACTGAGTAGGAGATGGGAAGGTGGACTGATGGAGACTTATTCACTGTGGCTTTGACTCGGGATGAGATGTTTAATTGAATAAAAACCCTTTCACTTTAAGAGCTCCCTCATCGTCCATTTCTTTTGAACTATTGGGGGATGGATGAATTAACTTTGAGCGCAGTCTGATTGGCTCGATAACCTGGATGAACGACTCATGGATAAATCAATTATATACATCACGCAGTCTTAAATCAAACACTAACAATAGTTCAGCCCCCTGGTGGCAAAATTTCAAAATCCTCAAATATTAGAATTGTACATCATAAATTGATGACAGTTGACTTCAAATGATTTCTTTTTTTGAAATGGTAATCAATGTAAACTGAATCAGGCACACATGCCCCCTATTGACAAAAGTGAATTGCTTCAATTTTTAGAAATCTCATAAGACATGAGCAGGGGTTGAATGTGAAATAGAATAAATGGAAGTTGTTTCAACAACAAATTAAGGGAAATAGATGAGATAGATTTATAAAGGATTATAATATACAGAAACAATGACATTAAGGTTTTATCAACCTCCAGCAATTTAATTACATCAGTGACCCCTACTTTTTTGGACTTCAAAAATTTGATATAGACCTAAGTTACATATTCCTAAGATTTGGTAAAGCTGTCATGGATTTTAAATGTTCTAGGGCCAGTTAAATATGACTAAGTGTACTTTCCCCATAGCCTTCTATAGTTAAGGACTTTGTCTTTCTCTCACTCAGAAATAAGCATGGTGAAATATATATGTTTTGTTTCAATAGGATCTTGCATAGGTCCAATATAAAAACTGGTCTTGAGACCCTGTAATGGATTTAGAATTGTGGTTAAACAGTCCGTCATCCCTTTCACATGCGACATAGAACTTAGTGACGATGAAAAATATGAACCACATGCCATAAGTCATTCCTTAAATTCTACATGCGACATGAAAAATATAAACGACATGCCATAAGTCATTCCTTAAATTCTACATGCGACATGAGGGCTTTTTAAGATCAACATGAATATTAAACAGATAGTGACATGCGACATAGACGTTTCTTAAATTTGGGATTCTTTCACTCTTTATTTCATCATTCTATAATATCTAGTTCCTTTACAATTGTATGTACAAGACAGCCCATTACGTCTAATTCAGGCCCAAATGTGGCAGTTATGCCAGTATCTAGAAATAAGCCTCTTTGTTACATTATTTCATCAAGAAATATATAAACAAAAACACATTTTTATGTTATTTTGTGAAAACATTTGACTTACAGGAAATTTTGTAGAGATTCTCATGATGATTATAAAAATATTAGAATTTTCATAACCAATGCATCAGGGAAATTCTAAATGAAATGTTTTCACCAGATTTAGCAAGTTAGCATGGTTAAAGAAAAACAAATGTCAGGAATGAAAAGAGCATTTTTCATATGTAGTGTACAAAATGTTAACTCTTCTCAATATTGCAGATGGTAAATGGAACAAGCACCCCTGTCAAAAGTTATTGTACTTTTGGTATTTGTAAAAAATAGAACACTTACCTTTTTGGATAAAACATCTCGAACTTTAAGAAGCCGTGACATGGAAACAAATATGACTATTGGGAATAGGGGGTTCTTAATGTACAAGAGGTAGGAAAGTTCATACAAATATATCTCAGCTTCTATCAGGAATATTTGAAAATAGATTGCAGCATTTGAAAGAGTGGTTTCTCTACAATCGTGCCATATTTCATGACATGATGAATTGCCAATAGACCCCTTTTCCCCAAATGCTCCCAATTATGTCAAAAGTCATGTGCGTAATTCCAGCTGGCTGCCACTCTGCAACGCTCGCACCTCCGCGACGTGAATATAGTCCGTGAGAATACTCGGTAAATTAGTCCTTGAGAGAATTTCGGTAAAAGGTGTCGATGCGGCAGAGTGGCTGGCTGCTTCGCTGACAAACGACAAGTAGTTAGGCCTAAGTCGACTCTTACATAACGTTCGGCTCAAATTGTTCAACAGGTGTGTCTTCCCAGGCTACCCTTATCTTGTATATCTCTATAGATAGAAGCTTGCCGATAACATTATGATTTATCTTACTAATTGGAAGAAAAGAATAATCCAATTTAATAAGATTCTAGTGCGATGATAACAGTTTCAAAATCATCACAATGTTTGCTGTACATAAAAAAAAGTTTCAATTATGCTCCTGGGATAGATATTGCGTTTATGCAATGTCTGCATTAAATATTAAGCCTAAATGCTTGCAGATAACTTTTTTTGTGAGAATTCTAGGAAATAAACTATCAAACAAGGAGTTGGAAAAGGTTAAAACCTCCCTGTTCTTTAATTTAAGACTGAACATAGAAACGGAAAATGCTTCTAATGTGCGGCAGATACAATCGTTTTCTCTTTCGGAGAACATCCCGGACGGAAGTATTAATGTGGAGCGCCTAAGATAACGTAAGATTACGGGATGGGAGATTGGGTATAAAACCGCCGTGACTATGGCAAATTGGCTACAGAACGTCAGGGTCCCCAACTGACGATCACAACATGAGGCTCCTACTCGCCTCCCTCCTCCTGGTCGCGGCCGTCAGCGCCACGAAGATGCGCTATGATGGGTAAGTACTATGGATTAGACTATATATTCTGGGGTATGTTAACGTTTCATCAAACGATGCATATGACCCTGTGTATAAATCTGTCTAGTATTTATAAAGACATTTATATATTTTGCATGAAAATTCATACAGAATGGAAAACTCTAGTAATTATTACATCCTAAGATACATGCAAAACATTGGTTTCCAATAGCAAACCGGCGGAATATTTAACCAGCACATCACTTTTGTCGCTATATATATGGCCAGCCTCCTATATATAGTTGCACACTATAGGAAAATACGTAGCCACTGTGGAAACAAGAATAATGATTGATGAATCCCCAAACAGCCCTTTTTAGTTGATTCTATACACATGTATGTACATGTAATAGTATATTCTTTGCAATTCTTGGCCACATAAAAAAACAATTATTCTTCAATTTGGACCTAACTATATGCTTGTAGGCCTATTTGCTATGCCATGTAATTGATACACTGTGTATTACATTCCTGATGGACTCGCATTAAAACAGATATCTACATCCATTCATACTCTTAGATTAGAAATATACTGAGAATGATCAGAGAGACTTTCTCCTTTTATCCCTCCGACCAAATCTGTTGGCATCATCCTTCGCCCATCCGCTCTGCAATGGGTTTCCATCAACCTTTTTTTTTTTTTTAACAAATAACGATATCCCAACATTTTTCACATTTTGTTTAGCCTAAAAGCAATTGTCTATATGAAAGCGTATTTCATTCAAAAGGTCATTGCCATGGTAGTGTCGTTTCGAGACATTTGAATTCCGCTATCTTTCAGGCTTTTCAATTAAGCCCTTGTGCCATGCTATTTCTTGGATCAAATTAAGCATTAGAGAGAGATAATTATTACCGTTTCTGTATATTTTTTGTTTGAATAACGGCTCACTTCTGTGCTTTATTGTCACACTACAAACTGATAACAATTTATTAATTCGGCCAAAGGCATGCATATATTCTAGCTTATGTATGTTCGTAATATTTTTATTCCAGACACAAATTGGTGACCGTAACACCTATCACACAGGAACAAGTCGAGGTTCTAGAATCTTTCAGGAAATGGAACCTTCTTGATGTAAGTTTTGACACAATTATTCACTATCATAAAGATAACTCAGAATAACTCCCCTGGCCACCTAATTACGTGCTTTTGTTACCAGTTAACGTAGTGATAACATCAGTGCGATAGTGATAATAATATGTAATAGCTTTGTGGGATGAGCAGTCACCTCACATTTTCACCAAATAGTTGAACACGGTTGGAATAGAAAAAACCCAGTCCCTGAATGCTCGATTACGATATAATCAGATAATGATTGCAAGTTTTGTTTTAAATTTTTGCATGCAACAGATTCCCATTACTATCTTGCTTGGGACGATATCCTGACATAGGCCTAATTGTGTTCAATACAAGACACATCTGAAGGTCCAGAGTTCAAAATTGCGCAGAAATAAGATTGCAATACAATTATGTATACCTGCATGTCTATAACCTTTGCATCTAGAATCATGACCCAAATGGGATGAAAGGGTCAGAATCAATTACATATTTACCAACCTGCATGGAAAATGAAAAAAAAGGCAAATCAAATTCACAAATTCTGCACTGTATTCTCTTATCTAGCTGGACTTCTGGAGCGACCCTCACGTGGAGCGCCGTACAGACATCCACGTGCTGCCCGCCCGGGAGCAGGAGTTCTTCCAGATGCTGAAGACTAACGGCCTCCCCTATTTCATCCGCTCCCACGACATCCAGGCGTACGTTACACCACCTTTGATATTTGTAACCATTATGCCAACTTATAATGGTTATTTTTGTGTTAAGTGGCATTGTTTTGTTTCCAAAACTGTCTCGGTGTTTTGGTAACATTGTATAGGCCTGGGGCTAGGCCTAGTTTACGTATAAACGGATAAAAACACCTTAACCCTAGTAGGTAAATGTGTAAGCTCCTTCTTCGTCTTTCCTTGATATACAACAGTGCTCTAAAAGTTATGAAAAAAAACACAAGCTTGACCATGCAGTCAGAAAAATCGAACATTCATTTAAAAGTTATCCTGTTATCCTTTACTATGACTTACTAATGTACTTGTTTGGCCTTGGGCCACAATGGGCCTAAAACCAAACATGAGTAGTATACGGAAATGACGATTTGCGACGGGTCTGTATCTTCAATTATATATATATCAGGCCACGATTTCTGCTTTGTGAGTAATTAAACTACTTCTATTTAATCAGTTAATTTCTCAATTTATTCACTCAGCCACATCGACATCGAGGCCCTCTCCGTGAAGGACGTGCCCGTCGACCAGGCCGACGCCATCCTCAAGACGTACCCCCGCCACGGCAAGGTGGGCATCGAACATTGGCCCTTTACTCTATCAAAATATGATGCTCTCAAACAATGCAGAATTTACATGATAGCTCATTTGTTATGTCACACTGCTTCTGTATCATCAATTCAGATTTTGATGGTAAACTTGATTATTGTGTTTCAAAGTTAATTATAACTAGCATGCAGTGACGCTTGAGTATAGAATAATTTAATGCTATAGATTCTATAGTTAAGTCGGGGTTCTGCATGCGTGACGTGCAAAATAATACTTTACTGATGAACCATTCTCATTGTCAATTGTTAGAATAAGTACATGCTCGTCTTTTGCTTCCCTTGCAATAATATATTTTCTGTCAGGACTGCATAACTTGATATTGTCCACAAATTGAGTTAAAAACCGTGCGCTTATAAAATGCAGGTTAACGAATGGCTGGATACATTGGCTGCCCGTTACCCCAACGTGGCGTCGGTAGAGAGCATCGGACAGTCCGGAGAAGGCAGAGACATGAAGATCATCAAGGTTAGTACTATACAAGAAATATAATATCAGATAAAATTTATGAAATCTTGTGCAGCATGCGGCCATATTCACTACTCTTTCTATATCCTGCACACAAAATCTAAAAAAAAATATTTCAACTGCATCAGGTTCGTTTAAGTTAATTGCAGTAGACACAAACCAAAGACACGTTCGTAGAGATGATAGAAGTATATTAGTAATAATCTTTTTATTTAAAGACAAAAAAAGGGAAAAAACTAAAAGTAAAATAATGGTAAAGGCTTCGATAAAGTATAGGCCTACAGTCGGGAAACACAAACTCACATATAACAAAGAGCCCATATGAATTACGAAGACGTGTGTTTAGGTGGTTGCTTTTTTTTCAGATCTGTTCCAGCGGACGTTGTGGTTCCAAGCCCGCCATCGCCATGGATGCCGCCATCCATGCCCGCGAATGGATTACCGTGCCCACCCTGATGTGGATTATCAACGGCGTAAGTTGGATTATTTTGGTCGTGTCTTTAATTCGACATTTTGACATTTTGCGAAAATCATATTAGCCGATAACATTACTGCATTTTTCGTATCTTCAAAATAATCTGGTACAAACACATTAATGTTTATACACGTGAGGGCTGAAACTGATTTTAGTGTTTAGTTTTCTCCTATTAAGTTCTAGGGAAAAACTAAAAAAAGTTATAATGAACGTATCCAATATGTCAGAAAACAAATTCCGATGATAAACAGGAAATGGTAACTTTAAAATCTACTAAAAACTTTAAGGTATAAGAATCAATTCTTCACATATAATAGTGGGTGAATTAAGCGTGCATTTCAATATTCTTTACAGCTCTTGTCAGACAGCGACAATGAGGTTAAGGCTCTCGTGGAGAAGTTCGACTTTTACATGCTCCCAATCTCCAACCCCGACGGATACGAATACACTCACACCGGTGTAAGTTACATTAATATTATTTGCAGAAAAATATTATCCTACAATTCATTAATATGCATTAATAGGTAAATTGCATTGAGGTACTTAGATGCGCGGGTTCATATATCGTATACGACAAAAAAAACCTCGAGACTTAATACAATTGAAATATGAATACTGTGGGCGACTACAACAAAACTAACTTAAGTACACATTGCAGATGCTTAGATGACCGTAATGAACGTTTCCTGTCCTCAAATTTGGCAAATTAGGTTTGATTTTTAAAGTGAAGCAAACTTACATGTTCCTAATTACATTTTAGGAGCGTCTTTGGCGCAAAACTCGCAGCGTTGATCCATTCACTGGCTGCTATGGCGCCGACCCCAACCGTAACTTCGACTCATCCTGGGCAGGTCAGTTATTTCACATTTAACAATTTTATGATGTGAATACTGAGAAAAGTTTTGGGACACTCGCTTTTTCTAATGCAAGAAACAATTTGTGACTGTAATTGGCCGAGGATAGATATGGGGTCGTTGGATCATTTATGCAGATGGCCAAAATTATGAAACTCGTATAAAATTAACTCATATCTGCCATGTTGTACCGTGGGTTTAGAAAATTTCACAAACTACATCATGCTATAAAAAAAAAAAGATTTTTGTTTTGACAACTTGACAAAATGATAACAAAAAAATGGGTACCCCTTCTGTAGGTGCTGGCACCAGTCCCTTCCCGTGCGCCGACACCTACCACGGCTCCGCCCCCTTCTCCGAGATAGAGACGGCCAACATGCGCGACCACATTAACGGTATCAAGGACAAGCTGGTCATGTACATCGCCCTGCACTCCTTCACCCAGCTCTGGCTCACCCCCTGGGGCTTCACCGGAGACTACAGGCCCGACGATGCCCGCGAGCTGGTATGTGTCTTCATTTATAATAAGTTTTGTTAATGATGTGAAAATGTTTTGTACTGCATGTCAGGGCCTTATATCTAAAATAGGGATAAATCTTTTGGAATTTCTTTTTTGGTCAGATGAGAAATAAAGGATTTAATTTTGATGTTAGTATTTAAAATACCCTCGATCATGTTCTGCACATTATTATGCCGTTTTCAATTCAGGACCGCGTCGCCTACCTTGGAGCTGAAGCCATTAAGCAGGTTAACGGACTGGACTTCACCGTAGGAACCCCACCCACGATCCTTTGTAAGTAATCCGCCATAACCACCTTCAATTCAGAATTGGTATACATTTGTTTGTTGGTATGCGTGGGGGAAAAGTATAGCGCTTTAACTTTACATTTTTCATGACGTTTGACATGGCTACAAGTGTTTGAAATATCGATGCTTCCGCTGAAGATGTTTGGGACAGGTGGGGATGTGCCTTTCCTCTGCATTACACCAAAAATAATATAGCTACACTCCTTTTTACTATCGTTGATTACACCTCCAGTACTAGTGTTACTAATGGAGTGTTCTGTTCTACACCAGACGCGGCGTCAGGCGGTGCCTACGACTGGGCCAAGCAGAAGGCGGGAGTGAAATACTCCTACACCCTGGAGCTGAGACCCGACGGCAGCAACGGGCTGGGATTCATCATTGACGAGTCCAACATTGAGCCGTCCGGAAAGGAGATCTACGCCGCTATCAAGACAGTTGCCAATGCTATCAGAGTTTAATAAATTATTTATGTTGTTTGGTAGATTTACTGCTTTGTTTTACCTTGCAAAACGTGCATTTTAGAGACTTAAACTGTAGGTTCTCTAGTTTGAGAGAAACCTAATTCGAAATGGATACGGTGACTTGAGAATGTAGAAAATACAGGCACTTGGGCGATAGACAAGTTCTAGCAGCAGAAGATTAGGACAGCCCCAAGTTTTAAGTTAGGCATAATTGGTACCCTTTGAAGTCTGAGGCAACGATAATCGAGAAAACTATCTGAAAGTGCTTAGTTTTTGGCTTAGTCCTAAAATCGGCCATAAATTAATTTGGTAGTTTTAAGTTTTAATTTGGCCGGTGAGTTAATTATCGTAGTCCGTGCTCTTTGAAAGAATGACAGTTTAATGACGGTTTTACCTTCGGTCAGAACACATAAAACATAACACATATAAACAACCTATACTCTTTACTTAAAACCAATATGGATTGAATGTAGATCACAGTTATATCAACAATAAATAAAAACTGAACAGTGTATATCGTACATATTTCTCGAAATCTGGACGGAGATGATTCAAACAAGGCAACTGACAAAAATAACAGGATATATGGGAATATATTGGACGGAATGTCGATTTCAATCAAAACTAGATTTATAAACAATAATATCACACCATAAACCTCGACAAAACAATATACATACAACTGTAATCTTGCACTTCAAAAAACACAATATACAAGAAATTGATACGTTGGGCAACTTCATTAAGTAACAGTGTATTGTTGCCCAGTCATAATATTGATTTTCTTTGTGAATCGTAATGTAGTGGTTCTACGAAGGTTCCTTTCGTTAAGATATACATCAAAATTTCACTTTTTACGATACATAACATCTATCATAACTTTACAAGAAATATCTTGTTTGGTAATAAAATTACCGATTTGTTCAATGAAACCAGAAACATAAATTATCTAAAACTTCTATCGTTGCTTAAAACACAGGCAGCCTCAATTATTGTGTCTTATTTTTCGTTCTGATCAAACAGTTACTGCTTCCATCACTGAACTTTGACGTAACTAACAATAATCCTCTCGTATACCTTACACATTAGATAAGAATTAGGTGTTGAAAATACCCATGCGTGTGGGTAGACATAGGTTTGGTAAAATGGTCACCATAGCCTCGTACCATAAAAAACCCGTTCATAAGCAACTGTATCATAAGCCGCAATCTAATATGTGACCATAAATTTGGTAACAGATTTCACAATTTTGTTGGAACAAATAATTTCTCGAATATATCTATAAAAAAAAGAAGATCGAAATGTCAACTGCATTTCATGGAAAATAACGGACGTAAATATTTAGAAATTACTTGAAACATAGCACTTAACTTTTCATTTCGTAAATGCAGGGGAAAACCCGATTATGTGACGCGGCCACATATAAGGACTAAAACCATTACCCTACCATCGATTATTAGCCTCAGCGTATAAGCAGAATTGTGTGGTAATTACTTCTCAGTTGATTTTTCGAGTTCATACTCGTTCATAATTTTTGTCAAATATGAGATACTTCTGTCTGATTGAGGTATTTGTTAATCGTGTTTTTGATGTAACCTTGTAGGCCTTTGGCGAGCCGTAAACAATTCATTCAATTGACCTACCTCAGTTTGAATTATTCAATCTAATTCTTCCATGCCAATATACCTTAATATAAATTTACTTTAATATCATCGATGTCTCCGACCAACTGGTGACTATTTTTATAGTCAGATAAAGATACACATATTCTGATAGTCGGACGATTATAAAGGAGCAAAGCCTTTTACTGCCGTTTGATGATATAACCTAAGTCAATGGGGTTAAAACCGATTGAACAAGTTAATGCATTTCTCCTCATTGCGGAGCATTAAACTGTACAAGTTATTGACACCTGTGCTGACTTTTGACTTTGTCTACTCTCAATAGTCTTAGCACCTTTGTCCTTATGGGTTTCAAGATAACGGTACTTGATTACATTGATTTTCCCCCTTTAGATCGATCTTTTCTTTGCATAGAAAAAAATTTCAGCGATTTTTCTTTTTTTAAAAGAAATATCTTTCCGCTATTTCACCTGAAACAACAAGTTTATCAATATTCCCTGATAACTAGGTGAACTATTATGTCTGTCATCATACTCCTTCATTTAAGCTTTCTCATTTTATGAGAAGTACAGATATTAATATGTGTACATTCCGCAAGTATAGCTATCGTTAAATCACTAGCAATTACATACGCTATACAGACTTGTTTGTTAGTGCAATCTCGTGAAGGCATCTTGGTGATAATCACATCTATCAGTAAGTTGCAGTGTCCTGTGATTCGTTAAGATTATGAGCATTAAGCTTGATCTTTTATAACCTGTATATCTAAAAAAAGAACCACTCCTAATTCATACTTTAGCGACAGGCTTATGTATTAGTTCTTTTTACTCTGATTTATCTTACATGAAGATTGCTTTCAGAATGAAAGTAACGTCACTGATACACAATTTCATAGGAAAGTAAAAAAAAAAACGTTCCTTTCTAAACACCGTTGGAGTTCAATTATTACTAACATTAATTGTTTTTCATGATTTGACTAAACATGCAATGAAATTACTTCTTTGCTCTTGCACTTAAGAAGAGCCGCCATCTATGCAATCTATGATTTGATGTATCAGATTACAAAGCTAATATCTGCAGTGAGATATTTGGGTTTGGTGTTCGTCAAAAGACAAGAGTCCTATCATAGACTCTTTGTCTTGGCGTTAAACAACCAATAACTACCTTACTTCGACAGTATCCGAACGTAGTTTGGGAACTTATAAAGTTATTATTTAACATGCAAAAAAAATTATGGCTTCATATTTCGTACGCTACGTTTTCGAGAAAAAAAACAAACATGTTTACTTTATCCTGACACCTGTTTTTCATCTGTGTAGATAAGTTCCAATTAGCGTCCAAAAACTACTTTGTCAGCTTGTATTCTCACAATATCAAAGGTCATAACAGTCAGTAAATGGCAATGATTCAATGACCCCCACCCCCCTCCCAGAATTTCGAAAGCCTTTAGGGGCGGGTCAGCATAAAGGCTAAATACTAAAACCGCGTGCTTTTGTGGGCACCCACGCCGCATATTTACCTTCTTACAGTTTAGGAGTCCATCAAAAAGCGGGGGGGGGGGGGGGGGGGGAATCAGGACTCCCTGGATCCCCTGCATCCGTCCCTGGGCCCTCGTCGGTGACTCAAATCCCCTATCACCATCACCTGATGTTACTCTGGGTATAATCCTCACACTATTGGTGGGTCAGCAAACAACATCACATGACGCCCATTTAACAAATTATAGGGTGACAAATGTATTGCGTTTACCATTCTAACGTTTAACCTTACATGATCAATATATTAACAAATGCTTGACACTTCAATGTAACTCTTTCACAACGCATTCATAACAATTATTGAGATCAATCCATCGCAGGTTCTATGAATATCACTTGCCATAGGTCAACCATTACGACTAACATTTGGTTCATCTTGCACATAACAATATCTTCGAATCAAGGGGGAGACGTAAACATATCACTTGCAGAAATAAATACATGAATATATAACTCTTGTGCTTACAGGCATGTAAGTCATGAAAAGTCATTTCCGCGGAAAAATCGGAAAATCACTAAGAAACACATTTAACCTTATTTTGAGAAGGGAAATTAAGGTATAACATCTTTACTGAGGCAAAATATCATAAATATACCTTTAAAATGTAGAAAAACGGACATAAAATTTCGCTTTATTTTTTCAAAAATTGCTAGGGGACCCCACACCCCCTATAGAAAAAATATTTTCTCCTCGGATTTGGACGAATCTCAAAATTGATCAAAAAATGTCAAAAAACGCGGATTTCCGCATTTCCGCGGAAGTCTTACATGCCTGGCTTACCACATGTTGGTTATCATTTGTGCAAACAACCTAATTGATATGTTCGACACATAATTCAAATCGGACGAAGTTAAATTTTATATATAGTCTATTTGCCTGTGTCATTTTATGACAATCTGTGGCTGATACGTATGAACAAAATTTGGTTTGCTTGCACGTAATACATCAATATTATTCTATGCAAATCCAGAGAGAAATATATCTTACCTAGGTCATGTTGTTTTACTTTGATACTGATATGTTACTGACCAAGGGAATCGCACTGTTACATGATCTTATCAGCCTAAACAGTCTATCTAGTTAAGGCAATGTTCATAATTATTGCATATGTAAGAAATCTGCACAATATCTGTTGTTATTTGCTTGTATGAATTACAACCACCCTGAAATAATTGGTGTCTACTTTGAGATTTCATTAATATGGTAAGACTAGTCTCCTGCGTAGTTGGTGACTAGGAAAGCATACTCTCTATCAGACAACGATCTTTGGCTGGTAGTTGCTTGACAGCAGCTTTGAATGGTGTAGAGAAATCTGAAAACGATGGAAATATTATATGGAGTAATCCCTATCAACAAGACTCGTTATATCTTTCATATATAAAATAATCTTAATATTGAATATTAGAAATAGGAGACCGTGTTTTTTTCTCCGTCTATAAGGTTCAATCTTTTCTATGTGATTCCATTGTATCAATGTTCAGTTTCTATACCACATAATTGTGACACTGAAAGCATTATGTGTAGATAATAGTTTCATTTCCTGCATTATGTCCAAGCAGTCTTAACTTGTACATAGTTTATAATTATACTCTTTCTATTTATCTTTTTTAGTGAATACACTAAAAATCATATCTTACCTGATATACTTTGTTGCTTTTGCAGTTTTTGCAGAAACTCTCCAATTATTGAAGAAACTGCCGAGTCATCCTGGAAAATGATCACATAATTATTTCATACCATAGCAGAATTTAAATTCCTGATTACAAATATGTACATTATCTATATAAAGTACAAAATATGTACTTAGGTACGACATCTATGTTTTAAGTCCCTAATTTAAACTACCGGTATGTCTTAACAAAAATTCTACCTCTGTAGTTTCGTTCTTGTCAATATCCCATGGCCCATGGTCACTATACAAGGGGCCAAACTCAACCAATAAGAACGACAGGAAGTAGAAGATACTGGAATTGAAGGGGACGAGGGGATTAAACGGAGGAGTCCTATAATGGTCAGTGGGATTATAACTAAAGTTCACCTCGATTTCATCCTCGCTCCAACTGTCCCAGTCGGATCCCCCGTCGGAGGTGTCAGGCAGTGGCGACACCCCGCGGGCGTCTCCCACATTAGCGTGCAGACCGGGGTTACTGCTGTTCCCACTGTGGTCCAACAAGTGGCTCTCGTGGATCATCTCCACGTCCAAATCTTTAGTAAACGATAACATCATTTTTAAAGTATGAAACGTCAATGAATTGAATCGACATTTCAGTAGAAGTCTGGAGAAGGGAGTGTCTCAATATCTGAATGTGGTAGAACTTCTACGGGAAGAAACAAGTGAAGAAGATGTAAGGATGATCAAAGAAATGAAGAGTTATTGCTAGTAATGAAAAACAATATTCAGAAATAATGATCAAATACCGATTTTTTGTTTTACTTTGTTTACCCCCCCCCCCCCTTTTTTTTTTTTTTCTCTCTTTTCTTCTGTCGCTTATCAATACAATCCAGGAGGAGTGAAACTGCTCACTCTCTTTCAAATACTACAAATTACATAGCATCTTCACTTACTGTCGTTTTCCTCCTCGTCCGAGTCGGAGGGCAGGTCGGGGGGTGGGGTGGGTGAGATGGGGATGTCGTTAGACAGCAGGGTCAGGTCGGGACCCCCGTTAGTGATCTGTCCTAGGTAGGCCGTCAGCCCTGCTGTCATCGGACCGCCTCCCTGACAAGTCAATGAAATAATACGATTTACTACTTAATATTTAGATTACTGAAGGATCTATACTGCCTACAAACTATCTGTCGAAACATCTTGTGCTCAGTGGGAAACAGAAATAAAAGGAAAATAACTTAAAGTTAAGAACACTGAAATCTATCTAAAACGAAAATGACCAGAAATCATAAATTCTAATGAACAATTCTATGAATCAATGAATATAATAAAAGTCGATAGCCAGTCATAAATTTACGTTAACTATGAACTCTAGGGTGATAAACTCACAGAATTCGTCCTTGTGCAGATTGCTTTCAGTAACAATGGGAGGTGTGCCATTGGGTCAACACGTTGACATATCACACTGTAGATGTCCAGCGCTTGTCGGATTAATGTCACCTCAGCCGTCTGAAGAAAAAAAATGTTAAGACATGTTATAAAGGCTAGACTTCGTTTATCGTTTTCTCTATATCAGGCCTATCACGTTACTCATAATGCCTAACATGTACTCAATGTTGAAATTGAATCTACAAACCTTCGTGGAAAGAATATTCAAATTTTCAAGGTAGACAATAAATGATTTTCCAGACCACGCCACCTAGTGTGGGACATAGGCCACAAATGGTTGCCCAGACAAGCTTGGGGTTATTTCCTCTTTGAGCCTTTGTAATTTGCTGAATTTACACCACCTATAACTTTTGACATATGCAAAATTGCATAATTCTGTTTATATGTTTTGATAGCCCCCAATCTCTGTCTTTTTTCTGATATATGTGTCATCTGTGTGAATGGATGGTATATATTTTAAAATAATTTTTAAGAATATAAGTTTCTAGCCAATCAGAAGCTCCCAAGCTGTGCTTATCAGCATTACAAAACAGGTGTCACCCCCATAGCCGGTGGTCACCATGGCGACACCCAGACAAACAAAGCCACTGGACTGTGACGACCAGGTCGGGAAAAGACTCTATTCTATTTGCAGTTGCTAACAATCAATCAATCAATCAGTTGCATCACTAACTCCCCAAGCGCAGTTAAAGCAGCTGATAGGCACTCACATCACACATGTGAAAGCTTAACAAATTGGAAGAAACAGTAATTAGGAAACTCCAATTTACCTTTGAAGTGAAGACCTGCATCAACTCGTGAAGAGCCCGTGCGCAGTTTACCTTGACAACCTCTACTTGGCCCTCGTCGGGAGCAGATCTCAGGTGGGACTGACAAGATGTTCCCAATACGTTGACGCTGGAAATACATACCAATCAAAATATGATCTTAAAGATGAAACTATTTCGTACCCGTAGAAATGGTAACTGACTAGATACTACTTTACTCAGTCTAGGAATTGGATAAAAAGTTGAGGACAATCTTGGTTAACTGCTAAGGTAAAGTCAGTAATAAAAGAATTACAAGAAATATTATCTTGTGTAGTTGAGAAAAAACTATCATTTTACGTATCTACTGTTCAGGAACATTAATACAACTGCTCCAAGCTACATGGAAAATATCATTTTCTATCCTCATATGTAGAATCTTGAAAGAAGGTGATTAACTCCCCCCCCCCCCCCCCCCCAACATCTTCTTTTCAACTTCCCGATTAAAACAATAATACAAAGTTCTTACCTGTCTATCACCATTTTATGGAATGTATCTGTATGAGCATAGATATTGATATAGCTCGCAAGTACTGGCAATAAGGACGAAGTTAGCATCAATGGCGATTCTTGCAGGAACGTCAGGAAACTACTATGGATGTTTTCTAAGAGATTCTTTTCAACCTGTGGAAGAAATATTTTTTACTTAAAATATTTTGCATATCTGCAGCTTAATTATGATTAATGCACATTAAAATGGTAGAAAAATACAATTTCCATTTATGTAAATATCATTTCACACATGGTTAATACAATTGCAATATAGGAAACAAAAACCCATGCTGCATGATATTATCTCAAGTATGTGCTTCATTTTGACTTGCAAGGTGTGAGTAATAACCACAATCACGGATATACTACAGAAAACAAAAGTGAATATATTCTTTACTCACTTGCTGTGCGTTTTGTTCAGGGGTTCCATTCCTGAGACAGACACTAGAATAAAAGAAGGATCGTATTTAAAGACGACGTTCCATTCGTGATTAGGAGGCTTGTAAATCTATATAATTATTGTGGTAGGGGTCCTATATCTCACATATTTACCCTTTTACGAATTCAATAGGAAAGAAGCTATTAAACGCCATTTGACGGTATCTTGTTGCACTATACTAGGTCTTTCTTGAATGAATTTGATAAAAAAAAAAAGGCACTTAGTCAGAAATGAATCACCTAAGGTATCCATCCTTTAAAGCAACGACCCTTCTTGTCAACGTCCTTTCTTTTCGTATCTGCTTACACAACTCAGTCTGCGGGTGTGCCAGACAGAACGTTTCCAGGATTATTTCAACAATTGTTGAAATATGGCTTTCCTTCTGAAAACGTTGGCAACGGAAGAGAAAGAAAAAAGGGGATTAAGATGTGCATCTTTATAATCACATCAGTACAAGACGTCCTGATAATCTGTATCCTATGGTACTTTTGGAAAATCCCTATTAATTTCCGATTCTTGTGTATTCAAAGATTTTGTGAAAGAAATATATGGTTTATGGCGAAAATGTTGCCCTTTACTGCAACAATGGAATAAGATATTATCATAATGAGGAGGAAAAACTACTTTTCTGGGCCACTGGGTATCAGCCATAGGTGATGATGTTCCTTGCCAGGTACCAGTATTAAAGAAAGTTCCCGGCTTGGTACATTGATAACCTATTGCTGGTTCCCAAAGGCCAAGAAAAGTAATTCCCGTCTTCATTTATTTACATGCATTTAACTGAAACTGAAACTTTGAATTTGTATAATAAAATTATAAGCATTAGAAGTGAGCACAAGGTAAACATGTGTTTTACCTGCAATCATCCCCTAAAAAAATCAAACATATATAATTCTGTAACATCAACACTTCAGGTTATCCTAGAAAACATATCTAAATTGTTATGATCAAAACAAAGCAAAGAACATCTGAGCAGCTCACCTGGTCGGCGGCGATGGGGAAGTGGGCGTGGGCCTGAAGGAGCACCTCCATACACACTAGGGTCAGCTTGTCGAGGGTGGGGCGGCGCAGCAGGGCATGGACCACCGTCAGCCAGGGGCCCAGCCTCCCCGACACGCAGTCGGTGATCCGCTGAACCACCTCTCGGCACATCTCAGGGTCCTAGTGGTTCAATGAAGAAATTGTTTTTTTGGCTGTATTTTAATGTTCAACAATCTTTTACCAAGTCAGAGCTGCCAGTTTTGACTGACGGAAAATTAGAATAAGATAAGAATGTTACTTGATTTTGCTTTAGAAGCAGGAATAGAGCCTGATTTGCACGGAAAAGAGTTGGGAACTAAAAATGCGCTTACATAGATATTAGGAATTTTAGGTTGATATGGAAATCCCAAAACAGGGAAGTTATGTTCCTGATATCTCTTTTTCCAACCAGCTATAAGGGCACCCTTCCCTCTAACATAACTGATTCTATGCTTGTATTATAGACATATCCTTTACCTGCCAGGAGGGAGGGATGGTGTGCAGCATAGGCATTAACTTGACGGTATGAGCCAAGCTGTACTTGAGGGCCAGGCAGGCGCCATAACTGAGGGTACTGGTCTCCGGCTGGAGGTCCCGGGTCCACAGCTTCTCCAGCACCGCCATGTCGAACCAGCGGATCACTTCTACCACGCACGGCAACAGCTAGACGAAATAGTAAATGGTTGTACTAAGGTGTAGTCAGTGTATCAGAGAAGGAGTCTTTTGAATAATTATCCAAACAGGTTGTTTGATTGGGATGTGGTCGTACATTATTTAAGGAATATATGTATTGTAATTAAAACGAGGGAGGGTTACACTGTCAGGGGGAATACTCCGGATGTACGGCTCAAATCGAGATTAACACAGCATTCTCAATCAACTACCATAATTATTTTTTTCAATGTGTGTATACGATGCCTAATTCTCGAAAACGCACAACAGTTTTAGTAAAGCTTTAAAACAATAATGGTACTCTGAGAGATGTGGTCAGATTTTTGAGACACATAAGTCCTGTACCCTTGGTAAACTAGGCCATTTATTCAATTAAAAACAAACATAATGTACAATCTGAAGCCACTCTGAAAATTGCAGTATACGTTTACTTGGTCGTGGTTGAATATGAACGTCAGAAACGTGTACACATTTAGATTGTAGACGAAAACTGAGGAATTTCACTATCTCGAACTACTGAAGGCATCAACTGAGGCCTTCCCCACCACCTACCTGTTGCCCCATACGGCGCAGCTCCCACTGCACGTCGCCCAGACTTTGTACAGTCTGGTGAAGCACGTTCTCCAGGATGGTGGCCAGGCTGAGTAGCTGCACCTTTTTGAGCCACTCACACTGAGAGTCGAGCGCCTCACTGTGAGTAGCAAATGATGGAATGAGTTACATTTATTTTAGAAGAAGTAACATGTCCTTCACAGCAATATGAAAAATACATTATTTATAGTGGAAATGTTTCGTTGTGGGTAGCAAATGATAAAATAAGTTATGTTTATTGTAAAATACGAGGCAATGTGCTCTTCACAGAAAAATATCACTTGTATTGTAAATGTCTTGGTTTAGGGGATAGCTATAAAACTTAGGCAATAAAAGTCTAGTCATATCTTGGATGACATAACACTGACCATCAGTCCAAAACATTTTTCTCGTGAAGGAAATTATCATAACAGATCAGCCAATGTAAAGAAGGAAAAATCCATTATGGAATTTACAACACCTACTAAGAAAAGTATCTATGTTTTATGATTAATGACACTCTTTCATTAAAATGGTCATTTAACGTTGAAAAAATTGAAAGAATTTTCTACCCTAGTGATGGCCTTCGTAGGCTGGCGATGGAATCTCTCACTGTCCGGGGTTGTAACATTTGTGATTTCTGCAAAGGGGAAAAACATTGGGTGCAATAACAATCACACGTAAAGAAAACAACAAATACATTGAGATTTGTCCAACGTATGAACTATATCAGAATAAAATGAAAACTATATGGGTACAATTTAGTAGGTTGCATAAAGAATACAATGGATATGGAAAACACTTTTATTCAAAAATGGAGATAAAATTAGCGAAAAAGAAAATTCGTTTACCTGTTCCTCTTGTATATCAGTGGAGAGGGTGTGCATGAGGAGGGACAGTGCCCGGTTCAGACTGCTGTCTCCGGGGACTGCGGCCAGTGTTGGCACTCCTGCCCCGTCCTGTTTCTCCGTGAAGAACGAGTAGTGTCTGACGAGGGTCCTCTGCGCCGAGCTTTCTCCACAAGAGGACGTTCGGCTGGTTGGGCGAGACGAGAAATTATATTAGAAACGTAGTAAATATTGATCTTTTTGAGTAAGACTTTACATATTCCTGATTTCAAAACATATAATCACACGGTAGTGTTTAAGTTATAGTTAACATTACATATATTAAAGGTTACATCAGCGTTCTATCTATTGATTAGATATCTAAACATTGGATGATAAATGTTAATCAAATGAAAGCAAAAGGGGTAGCCGGGAAATGAAACAGGGGACCTTGGACAGGGTAATTATGTCAAGTACAATTCCTATTGGGTATTGCCACCAGTAACGGAGGAGGAAACAATAGTTGATAGGTATTATATTGAACTTGGCACAATATCTATATCTACAGGCGGTATAACTACTTCTACAGAAAGTTAGTTGCTCTAAGGAGTTACTAGATATCAGAAACAAAGAAATTTAGTACCAGGCGACTATGCAGGAATGCACACTACATAGCTATGTAGGGCACAGCATGTTAGGATAGACTGACTATAAAGCTTAAGGATCTGCCAGTTTTGCTACAAGGCAAAGGGGTAGCAGTGCTTATAGCGAATACTACCACCCTAAACACCCTTAATTGCTTCAGTCCATGCATTGACAAAATTATGGTGACTAAATATCGCACATTCTGTTATGATAGTTAAGGCAAACATGTAGGGAGTAAATGTATAGTAAATACCGTAAAAAGTGCTAGGTGGAAAACAACGGCCATGAAATGCTGTGGCTTTACTTCATTGTAACCATCTTTATACAGGTAACCGATTTTTTTTCCACTTTACTCCTCCATTTGTGGATATAGCTAGCATAACAGAACATGCAGTAGACATAAAAGAAGGGGAAAAGGTTGAAAGGAAATCTAGGCTAAGAGGCGTCAATATATAGAAACTCTACCTCTGGTATTTCAGATTACGCCTGTTAGTATGGAACAAAACTATTCATATTCAACACATGTTCGTTTATTCTATTGTATAATCTTAAATCCTATGTACATAATGAAAATATGCCAACTTAATCACTTGATTACATGATTGTAAAAGCTTGGAACGTTGGCATTTCCTTTGACGACACTTGAGGTTTTGCATGACATTAAGCGCATGTTTGTGGAAATAAATTATATACATTCTACTAAAACATAATTACTGAACATCACTAGAATCTCGTAACTTTTTTCTTCACTGTTGAAGTTTGGGAATGTAGCTAATATGCTGAACGTCACATCGAAAAGAATTATCTTCGTCAATTAATCGTTTGCGCCAATGTAACAGACAGGACCTCGGAAATTTGGTTAAATTTTAGACAACTATTAGAACTATAAAGCCATAGGGTAATATTGTAGGATTGTATGTTGATATAAAAACTACCTTCTAAAACGATAGACTACACTGCTATATTATGATATCAATCGTTAATTGTTCATCATCTAATGATGTAATTTACAATCAAACATGCATGTAAAATTCGAGAAATGGGTAATTAATAGATCAGCCGTATGCACACCCTGAAATTTCACAACTCTGCGTTAAGTTAGGCGTTATTTGAGTGCTGCAAACTCGTCACGCATCAGAGTAGTCTATCATTAAGGGCGTATTATACAAACATAGACATGCGTGAGACATGTACGTCTCATGTACCTCTATGGTACACATTATGGAAATACCCACAAGGCTTAATTTTGGAAATAAGAAATAAGTGGTTTTTAATACAATAAACGAAAGCAATGTCTGTTGGTTTGGATGTTTCATGTAAACTCCTAGCTCTACTTAGCTACAAAGATGGTATATAGAAACACAATCTTATATAAGGTAAGAAAAACACTTCAATCTTATCGCGTCAGTCACGGCATCGACGGTTTATAACATGCAGAAGGGTCACTCACGCTCAAACTCGATTTTTATTTACAATTATAACACACTTGTTTTTGTTGTACTCAAGAATAATGCTCACACATTTCAGTAAGAGTCAAATTTGAGTTAATCACAAACTTACCTTGATACATGTCGAAAGACAGAGGCATCGGACGATCCCATATTGGCTTGACTCATCCAGTTATTCTATAGGTCGAGAAAAATTGTCTCATTATCAGACAGATTTAAGCTTCATATTAATTTTGATTTATTTCATTTCACTTACTGAAATGGAATTATCAATACGCATTCATCTCTTAGCTGTTTTGCAAAGTATAATAACAACCAGGAAAAGGCTAAGGAAATGTGCAGGAAAAAAGATGCAAAGGAGAATTTTGTTCTAACATTTTGTATTGCTCTGCACTCAGATGTGAATGAAATGTCATAAGAAATTCCTGTGCCACAAAACTAAGTTATAACATCGTATTATTGTTGATATTTCCAAAGAACAAAATATGTCAGACTCTGACATTTCCTGGTATGAGATCCTTTGTTTTTATTTCATGGGAATTCAGATGAGCAATTTTAGCATTCTTACTTTCAGTCAAGGAAAGGGAACTGCATACCATGCAAATATTAATTCATATATAATGTAGTATAGTGGATATTGATTAAAGACAAAAACACTGTTCGTAAAACTAGATTTCGACCTTAGGCATAAACCAAAGAATACTGGTACTAGTTTTTACTTGGCTATACTTCAAAGAATCGTAACATGTTGATGGTATGCAGTACCAAAATGGAAAGAAGAATTCACACTTAGCAACAGACAGAGTTCACCAGAAGCGAGATAGGTGCTCCTATAATTGTTACCAATGTGTCACTTCTTTGGCATTATCATCTCTAAGAACTACTAAAGTTACATGACTGAGAATAGTTTTGGGTTCACTCGTGATAGGCCGTTTACTTATCATTATATTCATTATATCTCAGACAAAATCATGTGTCGTGATATCTAAGGAATATATTTTTACAATACGATAACTGCGAATTGCTAGCAATACTGGACCTTAAAGACAGCTGTCGAAGCTATGATGATAACAATCGCTTTAACCTGCAATTCGTATACCATTTTACAAATTTTGTGTAAAGATAAGGAAGTTCAGGGATATTTGATGAAACTGCAGTAGAGTTTACGGTGCATTCCAAAGTACATGTATTTATTCAATAGCTGCAACAGATAATAATAACACAAAATGTATGACTTTATACAAATCTGCAATTTTTTTTCACCTTTTATAATAACCTCACTTTTCCATGACTACTCTCATTTTCCAGTCTCAGTGGCAACCCTGAATACTAAACCATGACCTAATCTTTTTTTTTTGTAGGAAAGGGATAATTATACGGCATTGAAAAACTTTGTGTACGTATATCTCTATTTTCATGGCGTGCCAGGTAGTAGAGCATCGCAAGGGGGAAAGTTCTATTCAGAATGATTTCTCCTATGTTAGTTACCCAACGAAGGTTTTTTGTTTGATTTCAAGTTTCAATTAATGAATTCTGCTCAAACAGTTTAGTTACAAACACATTTTGTAACACATGAACATAACCTTGGAATTGCACCTTATGTGTTGAGCATGCAAACACAGTGAAGTACTGAAATAAAGCAGGTGATAAGTCTTTGATAAAGCGATTAGAAAATTTTCTGTGTCGGATTTCCCTGGCAACCAATCTGTAACCGCGTGTTTACCTGAGCCCAGGCCTGTCTCCTTCGCAGCTGGATGGCAACGAAGGGTGGAAGCGAAGGTCAGATATATGAACACACACACATTCAACCAGATAAATCAATGTCAAAGTAGAAAAATCAACATTTCCCACAAGAAGGGAAAATTCATTTGTGGCCATCAACAACAACAAAAACAAAATCTGGCATGGAAGTATTCAAAGTATCAATGGAGTGAACAAAATTAATATATCGCTAAATATGTCCAGCCGAACTGTTACATATTCAAATTATCAGAAAATGTTGATGATAACATTTGAGAGGGATGGAATATGTTTTAATGGTTACATGACCCAAATTCGGCGAGAACTGATGACAATGAACTACCTTGTTGGAAGAACAAAGGATATTTTGTTCGTTACCACCTTCGATTATGAAAATTCTATTCCAATGTAAACACTTCAAAAAAGTCAAGGCCTTTGAAAACACATGTAGCTATACACATGTTTTAAAATAATAACCATCTTCCACGATGTCCAAATGGAGAATATTGTGAGGGCAACAAATAATAGGTTAAGATATGGAGATTTTCTTCCCGTGCAGCAGTAATAAACGCTGGAGGAGAATGGTGTTCGGTTTAGTCAGTGAATGCGTTTTCTTTTAAAAAAAAATTTGAATAGGACAAGTTACATATGATAGAACCGTGTACTGTAAAATAAATGTGTGTGTGTGATTGGCACTGTCAACGACGTACTGCAGAGTAGGAACTGACCATCAGAAGTAAATGTCGCGTTTTACAAGAAAGACGGAGAACAGAAATACTAGAGAGCCAGGAGAATTCTGTCTTGCAAATAATGATTATGATTGAATGGTTGAAGGTGTATGGTTGAAACCGAGAGATCAACACATGGAAATATTTCTGGAGAGCCAAATCTAGAGTATCAGGTAAGAACCAAGATGATGGGAAACGACGGGAAAACCCACAAGTTTTACAGTTTGGAAAGTGGTGAACATGCATACGCAGCCAATCACGCTCAAATTATTACACCATCATGTAGTGCTACCTCATGCAGCATAATTATAATATTTTCTCTACCACTCACTTCACTATACTACACAAACGGTAATCAATATAACACTCTCTAGATATCCATTGGCTTGTAAGTCACACTCAGAACCTCCCATTCGATTGTTCCTGGAACTGCTATATAACCTTGCAAATATATACCCTCTTTCTTCTAAGATACGGCCACAAGTTTGACAGGGCCAGTTGGAGAGTCAACTCTCAACTTGCCCCCCATGCAAATTTGAACCCGTTCATTGTAGTTTTGTCGTATTTCTTTTGCTAAATAATTTTTCAATTCGATTATGTTAATTTTTTTTATTATATGGCAAGTACCCAGGACAGTGCTTCGAATGTCAAAATAATATTGATAATGCTGCGCCCTATCTTTTCTCAGATAGAAATCTCATCTTTCTCAGATCTAATAGCCATACAAAGCTGTATCATGATAGAATATTCAGCCTAAATAAACTTTCTTTAAACCATAAACAAAAAGTCTCCCAAAAGTCTCCCAAGTCTCCTAGTGCTGCGAGTTGGTCCTGATTGTTCCTAGGTGTCGGCCAACGACGGGAGCTGCTCTCCATGCAAAAACACCGCTGTGCTTGAAGAACCAGAAGCGTACGAAGCCACACAGAGACAAAGGACAGGATTAAACCTCCACCTTACATTGAGGGGGAGTATGTAGGACGGGCTGGAGGTACAGATAGAGTTACGTCCTCGGCGCCTTATCCGCGGGTTACCGGCCACTCCGGGACTCTCCTTAAGGGACAGGCACGAGCAAAGACAAGTTACTGAAGAAGCAGTTATATATGAATTCTTGGCCAGGAGCAGTACCATACTAATATGGAAAAAAAAATTCTGATGTGTTTTGATGATGAAGGAGTTCGAAGAAGTTGTATTTTGCTGGTTGTACAATGAATGCTGTTGGTTTGGAGAAGTTCAAAGTATGACAGTTTACCGGGGTAGTAGTTATGGAAGACATTTCTTCAAAGTACCGCTAGTTTTGTTTCTTGCGGGCTGGACTAATTCAAAGTTCAGGTGATTATTTTGTTTCTGATTTCATATCAGCAGTAAATGGAAGATCTTGGTACTAGATATGAATATCACAAAGGGAACTTCTATTGGATATAAAAAAAATTGCATGTATGTTAATACAGAGATACAATTCACGGCAACACAGTATGTGTGAGAAATAGCTTAAACATATTTCCCCTTCTGAATGGGGTGGTTCTTTTGCACTTCTACATTCCCAGCAATTCACTTAAAAAAGCTGTAGAATATCAGTAATCACATCACCAATATGAGGAAACCAATTCAGAAGTAAACGTGTATCATGTCATCACATTTATACCCTTTAACCAAATTCTTTTTTAGCTAGGAAATAAACCTTACAGGTGGTGTGGTGTTGTTAATTATAAAAATAATGCGAATAAATTGGGAGAAACAGTACAGATTATTGGTGTTTCATCAAGAAAATCATAAGAAAATAATGATTTATTTCAAAGAAAATAAGAGTTTGTTCTCTATAAAACATCTAAGATCTATATTAAGTGAAAGATTACAATTGCTGGTGTCACTCTGCTTCCCAGAGCTCATGTTTCCAACGAAATAAGACTACATTTTTGTCATAGTCCCATAAATATATGATCCTATGTGCCCTGTAAACAATTATTATATTTTGTTTGCCACTGGGAAGCACAGGACTACAGTAATACTACATTAATTTACATACATTTTGTACATTTAAAATTATCTGCTTTTTGGGAAAAAATACTTGCATGACCTTCTTAAACTATATAAGCATATATCTAGTGAGGAGTATTGGTAAAAATGATTATGACGGTAAAATGTAGTGAACATTGTGGGACCCAAAAATGGAAGACTTTACTTGTTTTCACGACCAATCTGCGGGTTCTCGTTTGTTCAATACTGCCATAATAGATTTTCACTAATATTTCTTCTTTATTTAAAATAAATTGCTACTGTACAAACTTAAAGTATTATAAAGATTTGGTCCCAAGTAAAGCCGTCCATTCTCTGGGGTGTTATCATAAAACTGTGATTTGTAAGGTGTATGTTGTCATAAAACTGTGATTTGTTGGCTCTGCTCACGTCTGGCGTTCGTGGCCTGACCACCTGAGTGGCCGGGTTGGAGGAGGAGACCGAGTTGGTGCGGATTCTCGGCGCATCTTCGTCTAAAGCTGGCAGAACAACCTGACAAAACCAGCCCCAGAAACTCTTCAACAATCACTGGTGGTATTTTTTTTATGTGAGTTGTCAACTTAGTTTTGTTGTCATTACATATATGAAAGAGAAGGGATCCCCATGCATAGAATTAAAGTGATGGACAAGATTCATAATGTCGTGCGAAGCATGAATATGTCCGGGTAATTGTTGAACAATTACTTAGAGGATTGTTTTTGTATACAATAGTTCCCACAGCGTAAATCGCATAAAAGATACTGCCATGCATATTACATATCACTGAACCATAATGCATACATATTTCCTTGACACTTTATTGAATGTTGATGGCTATGTGTGCCTGTGAAGAATAAAGCTGAATTTTTCAAGCTCATAGCCAATTCTTCCATAAACACCACTCGATTTGCCAAAATCTGTTTGATCGCCTTTTGTGAGGTGTAGGGATTATAGATCACAATATTCTTTCCATTAGCAATCAACAAGGGCATATAATGGATGTCGAATATAGTACAAAGTGAACAGATATTGATTCATCTCTTACGCCCTAAATAAGTTATAAATCAAATCGGTAAGACATTTTGTATATATATTGAATGGATAGGGCGTAACAGTATGAAGTCGTGAACCGTGTTGACTTCAAGCCTTCATCAATCATACTATCAAATTTATTTTACTTACCAATGACACGTTTGTATTGAGTGGAGAGCTAGACAGTGGGGTGGGGGAGGGACGTTGCATTTTCTCCGAGGACGTACGATGCAGAGTGGTGTGAAGGCTTGACCCTCCATAACTCCGAGACTGGGCGGCGTGCTGGTCCTCCTTTTCTCTGTGAAAAGAATTACAGTTGGAAAAACTGATTCTTTGTTCAAATAATCTTGTCAGATTTCTTGTATATCAGTTCGTGGTTTACATTCATTTCTTAAAATCATTCTGATTTTAAATATATACTTCACAACTTGAAATTGAGTTTACAGTTCGGCCTTTGATATTCCATTATAGCCCAAACTCTTTTTCTCGACTGGTTGGTTCTTGGGCTATAATGGAATATCACGGGGAAGACAAGATGTTTGTCTTAGGTGATCGCACCTATGGTAATCAAACAAGATGATTTTATGAAAAGACAGACCCTTTACCTATTCACACTTACGGGCAAGGGTTCTTTTACTTCCAATACTGAATAGGTACAACATAAGAGAGACAATTTTTGATATAGCAGTATGTCCAGGATCATAAGTATAAATATCTTTTATTCAGGGTTGCCACAGACTAGAGACATCGAAATTCCCTGACTTTCCCTGAACAATTTAGTTTTTCCCTGACAAATAAGATTAGAATATCCTTTCAAAAACCAGCATTGAACCACTCTGGGAACTGTCCTTTCCTCCCATTTAGTCTGGGACTTGGGTAATACACAATTCCTTACAAATTATTTTTAACAACTCCTGTAACCAAAGCAATGCTGCTAGATCGCAGCAAGGTCCTTTAAAAATACAACATGCCTGTCACGGGACCACAATTTACAAAAAAAGTTTTTGCCACACCAGATTCTTATGACTCTTCACTTGTGGAATTGGAATTTCCGTTTTTCCCTGACTAAAGTCAATTTTTCCTAACAGTGTTTTTTTTAAATTCCACTTTTCCCTGACCAATTCCAAAATTTCTCTGACATTGAAAAAAAAAACTTTTCCCTGACCTTTGCTTGACCTGTGGCAACCCTGTAATTCATAGTGGTGCACTCACGTCTTAAACTGATGTAAGTTACGCTGACATTTTTTAATATTGTTTTTGGAGAATTTTTATAAAGGATTATTTGGTTCAGTGGGTAATAAGATAATTATATAGAAAATATTCCACCGACATTCATTTTTCTGTTCACACAAGATCTCAATCCATTTTACCTGGCAAATAAGGCTTGGTCTGCGGACGTTCCTGCTGTTAAGCGGTGGGGACTGTAGGGGTGGGCCGGCAAGGGGCCCAATGTCCACTGACCACCAAGATGAGGAGGGCCAAACGTGTAGAGGCAGTGGTTCTTGATCAGGAACTTCAATATGAGCTCGTAGGCCAACAGTCGTCCTTCCCTCCATTCCCACGAGTCCGACATTGAATATTCTCCGAGGTGCTTACCTGTTAAAGAGAGGTATATTTGAAAAATGAAAGGGGAAAAAAGAAGAAAAATTGAATAGAGAGACCGAGTAGGTTAGATGTTGCCAACTTTGATTATGATACTTTATGTATGATCTCAACATTGAAACATACTATTAATGCTGAACATCATAGATTTCAAATTGCAAAGGTGCAAAATTAATACAGATGTTAATACAAGTCATAATGTCCGTCCTGGAGCAGAGCTTCCATGAGAGGCGAAATAGTCTTAGGAATTTGTCATTAAGTATGAATAGAACTATGTGAAAACATCTGTCAAATGTTGACCACTACAAAAGCATACATCCCCTCCGTAGCGTGGGGTCAAAGTTCAAGTTCAAAGTCTATGCCACTGTTGCCGGGTGCCTCAAAGTCCCAAAGTCTATCTCCAACCTTAAGTACATGTGCACTTGCTCTGTTGCTGGGCGCTGGGTGCCGGTAGTTTTTGAAAGCACCATGACTTGTCAAAAATCTAAATTTCTCATCATTTTCAAACTTTAATATGTCACTTTTATATAATATATTTCACGTTTATGTTGGAGTTCCGATTAACACGTCAAACTGTCAAAAATCTCTGCACCGGCACTTCCTCTGTCACCTCATTAGTACATGCGCACTAACTTGAAGCTCCCAAATTAATATTCAAAATCTACGCCACTGTTACTGACCACCGCCCTTTCCCCATCTACCAATGTTGTTAAGTACACATCTACTTACTTCTATCTTCCATATTTAGGTCATTAGACAATGTCACTGTTGCCGGGCGCCCGCTGTTTTTGCTTTTGCACCGGCGGTTTTTAACCTTACTCTTTCTGGTTCAATGCATACATAACTGTTGCCGGGCGCCTCAAAGACCCAAAGACTATGTCTGACCTTTAGTACACATGCACTTACACTGTTGCCGGGCACCGGGTGCCGGTATTTTTCAACTTGTACCGGTGCTTTTTGAAAGCACCATGACTTGGCAAAAATTGAAATTTTTCATCATTTTCAAACATCAAAATGTGACTTTTATATGATGTTTTTGAGAAAAAATGGAATGGACTATTCTTTCCCAGATCTGGAACTTTCACCAGGATGTATCAAATTCTCTGTAAGAGTTCACATGTCTGAGAAAAAAGGGAGGACAGGACAAGCAAAATCCTAAAATAACAAAGTTTTTTTGTCATTATTAGAGTACAGAGGCGAAATATCATTTCGCCTCTAAATGATCCAAAGTACATTCCAAAACACAAAATCCGTGCACAAATGTTCAAAATGTGTATTTTCTTGAACTTACTTATGTCTGTAATAGATATTCGTTGCTCTTGGAGATTTCCGTTGCTTGCCTTGGTTTCTTCGCTAGCTTGTCCGTTGGCACTCGGTAAAGTTAAAGGAGTAGCTAGATCAGCAGTGCTGACGTCCCAGCTACTACTTAAGCCTTGAAGTACTAGTTTCAGGATGACTGGGCTGTGGGAGTCTCGCGCAACTGAAAAACGAATCGAAGGCATGCAGGGTTGTAGACTATCCTATTAGTCCCATAACAAGACAGATGGGATTTTAATTCTCTCTGTCATCGCAAAAATTCATACTATTCCAGTTGCTTCAGATTGGTAAAACAATTTTTCCCAAAAAAAATGCAGAGGGAAAGCTAATTCTATTAAACAAGGGGTAATACGAATCAGACGAATCAAACAAACATGTATTCTGTAGATCGATTCTAACAAACTATATTCAAATTATTTTCAAAGCTATCCTTTCAGTTTACAATGTCGAAATCTGTACTCCGTTTACTTACCAAGGAATTTAAAAATGGAGCTTGTTGCTTGTCGTACAGTAGAGGCGGGGTGTGACAGATAGAGTGAGAAAGTCGAGAAGTACAATGGCCATGCCGGGAGAAGATGACCAGGGGGGATATGCTGAAATAAACAAATGTGTACATTGATAAAGGAATTTGATACCCCCATATCTTCTTAGTATTCATGTCTTCATGGTAAGTCCCAATACATTCTTTACATTGCATTTAATGCGACTAAGACCAGAGTTTTTTTAAACTAAATATTTTAAAGAAGTTACAGAATTCATGTATACTATGTTTAATTAAAGATACCCGTCTGTACCCTCGATTACTGCCTCGATGCTAGTCGTATTCATTTCAACTCATTGAAGTTGATCTTATTCACTTAAATTATACAACCTTGCATTTTACTACTCGATTTTTAAATAAGCGATCGGAAATTTGACTCACCTTGACTAGAAATATACAAACTCCCAGAAGACCTTCAGCTTCGTAAGCATCAAGGAACTTGTACTCGGGTGAAAGAACGACCAGATGAGGTAGGACCTGAAAGAAGAATTTGAAAGTTACATTTTCCTTATATATCTTCACATCAAATTCATGATATATTTTGCTTTGTTCTGAAGTGCTAAATATGTCATTGATATGTGACTTAGAAAACTCAAGATTCCAGGATCAATAATTTAAGCAAGCTTATGTCACAATTTGTTATTGGAGGGGATTCCCCAATTACTCACCGTGTGATATCATTTTATTGGGAATTTCCTGATGGAAACCTCAGAAATTATCTAAATTTAGATAGTTCCATACTGAATTGGAATTTTGCCTTTTACTTTTTGAAACTCATAAGTATATGATGTAAATGATATGCAGTATATGTTTTATTGACAAATAATTCCAACATAATTATATAGAAGGTTACGCAGTGCTTTAACTGTCGGCCTAACCAATTTCTCTCTCAACCATAACGAGTGTTATGGCGCACAGCGATTTACTTCAAGGGTTATGCTAGTAAGAATGTCTGAGTATGAAATGGACTTTAGTGTTACCTCTTTGCTTCATTGCATTTTTCGATTAATTTAATTTTTTTTGAAAACCTTGGTTGAAAAGAAGCGGAAAAGTACGGACACTTACTGAATAATTTTCTAAATCGTCTGGGACTCCAGTACCACGACATAGGCGACAGATAACTTCTTTAAATGCAGACAAAGCCCCCTGAAATGATACAATAACCACACACATTGAACTCAAAATTTACCAATCATTATTTTAAACGAAAGAGAGCATATATAAACTGCTGGAATCATTTCTACATTACCAAAGCAGGCTGGGAAAATATGCAAATCAGTGACTAGAAAATCGCTGTTGACCGCCAGAAAACAATCTAGATTATCGGTAGATATGTATAGAAAAAAAATCGAACTTGACGACTACAATTCAATTAAGATTCTTAGCCTGCAGCAAACTCTTCTTTAATCCTTGGTTAAACATCTGCACCTAAACTCAGACAACTTCATAATCGCAAAATCCTAAATCAAGATATTTTTTTTTACCTTAAATTCACATCTCCCGAGGAATGATGAGAAGGCTTTGATTGCATATTCGCGAATACTCAGTTGAGGGTTGGCAAGCAAAGGAAAAATCACTTGGTGCATCTGGGATTCGATGAACTTGGGCATACCCCTGAACTCATGACTTCCGAACTGAAAACAAACTCGCAATAATTACTTGTTTATGAAACAACCACAACCCTTTTTATAAGAAGTAAACGCTGATCACATACTCAGTTCTAAAAGCAAAAATCACATCTCTTTTTCTAAGAAACTGAGTATTAGACAGTGATAATGTTAGAAAAATGTTGCATGTGACAATGGCGTACTCCCTATTAATTTTAGGGAGTCATTTTCACTCTAATGTGCCATTTTTTGTTCATTTTGATTAAATTAAAATTCCTAATATTCCATGGGCACATTGATCTCAAAATTAATGTGACATTTATAATTTTAATGCGCTCTAACATTTTCACTGATTAGAAAATGAGTGGAGAACTAAATTAGATTAACTTATCTACTTCCCAATACAACGACCGCATTGGGAAGTCCGATTCGACGAGAAGTAAAGGTGCTTGTTGCACTTCACATGTATCCATTTAATTGTTTTTTCATTATATTTTATGTTCATGTTTCTTATAGTTATTACTGTTTTAGCTACTTTCTGTGCATACTCAATACAGATCGTGTTATATATCAGCCATATGATTTTACTAGTCCCTTTAAATGCAATGATGGTCTACATAGCCGCTTAACTGTTAAATACCTTAAGAAAATACTGTGGCTGCTGTTGAGATTCGTCCCCTTCCTCCTCCTCCTGCATACGGTCTTCGTCCACCTCACTGACCGACACCTGACTCACCCACTGGAAGTGGCGCACCATGCTGTTCACTCCTGCAAGCACAGAAACGAACAGGATTAACTTATATTGAAAAAACAACATTCCAAGTTGTTTCCAGTCTCGTTTGCTTAGATTTTTAGGCGTTAAAGTAAATGTACGTAGGCTGTATGCTTATAGATTTATGCCAGGAAAGATAATCCAACACACTTACCCATAACTGCGCCTTCCTTGGCTTGCCAGGTTGTTTCTGTCGATTGACAAATCTGATAAAGAAATGTATAATTGTATTCGACCATTTTTCAATTTGTCTTGATTTTTTCTCAAGGTATATTTGAAGATTTCCATGTAACCTTGACCATAAGAAGTACTCATAGTTTCACAAACAGAATTTAGACACAGAGAGATAAAACTTTTCCAACTACCGGTAGATCTAATGCAACATTTGTACGCTACTTACTGTCACTAATTCATTAAAAAAGTCTTCTAGTTGTTTCACAGGCAAGAGCTCTAGAACTTGGTTGAGCCTGGCCACGCATGCATTGCGTATAGCTGACCAAACATCAGTGACTCCCAGTAAGAGTAACGACTGAAATGAAAGAGAAAAAAAAGATTGATAGTACATGACAGTCATATTGCTAAATAGTATTATTTTTAGATGTGGAATGGTCAGCACCGGCTCTAGGTCAGTCCATGGCTTTGGCAATATGAAAATTGGTTTAATTATTCAAAGATCAAAGATCATAAAGGACAAATATACGTAGACCAACAGACTGATCCGCAACAAATGCTAAATTTTATGTGTTTTTTGTACCATGTACAGAAACCATAATTTTGAAGAAAAAAGTTAGCAGCTTTATTAAAAGTACAAGAGATTGGATTCGCTCATTTTTGAATGTTGGGTACAAATGATACGATGCTAATTCCCTGTGCATATATTCAATCCAAACGGTCTCCTGTCTCTGCTTCATATGGGAGATTATGCTATGGAAAGATCTAATTTATGAGAAATAATTTATTTTATTGAAAAATCTTACCTTCACTGGACGGTAGTGAGCCTCGGCCATGCAAGAAGCATGGATTTGTAGCCAGTCCATAGACTGAATGACAGTCTGATTGCGTACGACAGGCTTTGAGGCAGCTGAGAGCAAAAGATCGAGATTATAAAAAAAATGTTGGCAGTGTTACATTAAGAATTAGTGAACTACCGACAGGTTTGAAATTAGCTATGTCAACAACATGTATAGCCAAACATAACTGACTGTTTATACTATGATATATTACCGGTAGTTACAATTTTGAAGTGAACACTAAAGGAATGAATTAATCCCGTATACTCACCTTGCTTTATGCAATAGGTTAGGCTTGACAGTAGTTGGAGACTGATACTATGCCACTGAAACCTAGTAGAAAAGATACACAGAAAATTTGAATTGAAACAGATTTTAACGAGAAATCGCACATCACTTTATAAATTTGGACTACTCTTAGTAATAATTGATTTAGGAAGTATCTTCAAACAATTTATGAGGTACATCAATCTTTTTTTGTGTGGTTAAACTTATGGAGTAAAAGACCAAATCATCTCTGAGGACTAAAATTAATTTCGCACAAAAACAGATGGCATGTATCACGCTGAACTTCTTAATTCTTTTTTCTTTTTTCTTCATCTGCAAGTGAAGTTAGCGCTTTATGCCTCGTACACCAGATTGGACTTGTAATACATAACAGCAGAGGATTTTTAACTGTTAAACAAGTTATTTAGATACAATCACATATATCAAACGCCAATGTTTCAGGAAACTCACCACTTTAGAAAAGCGTCAAGATGATCATTTATATGGATTTTATTTCTGGCTTCTGTTTCGGCTTGCAGTCCCCGTTTTGCTTTTTTGAGCTCATTTCTACACTCTGACCATCCAAACCGCCTTTCAAATAGATAATATATAAAGTGATCCAACTCAGACTGTGTTAAAATTATGCTTTCCAGTTGGCATCCTGGGAAAGGATTCTCATCCTCTGAAGGATCCTGCAGCTGGGCGAAACACAACCATTCTCGCTCAATATCATCTTCCACTTGTAAAGCAATATCATGAGTTTCCCCTTCCGGAAGTAGTACATTTCGTAGGGCATCCAACGCTTCTAATTCTTCCCCTGTAGATTTTGCAGTGTAAACAACTTTTAAGGCGGACTGGACATCTTCAGGGAGACCCATATTTGAATATGGAACTGTCTTCACTGGCGTACATTAATGGGACCATTCATCTGAAATCAACAGAAACCGTTCATTCTATTTCTATTTTTAATTCTTAATGTCTAACACTGATTGACAATATGTGATTGAAAATAGATTTATTCAGAACTAATCCCAAACGAATGGGGCAAACTCATGCCATAGTTTGGGAGAAAAGTACTTTAATGAACCAAAATGGTCTTGACGGGGCAAGACGCTTGAAAGTTGAATAAAAAATACCCTAACTGTATTGGTCAGGCTCCCCAATCAAATTTCATTTTCAAATTCCCTGTGTTTTCCCTGGCAATATTTCCCTGTGTCCTTCCGCACAAGTTGTTCGATTTTAAAGCCTTCATGTGCAGAAAAATATTGGACAACCCAGCAGTCAAATCCCAAATATTTGAGAATCAGTAACAGGAGAACCTGGCCATATGAAATCCTCAGTGTTTTCCCACAGCTGCACCCCTACTAAAACACACAATTTAGAGAAGTGATGTGACTATGTTTATTTTTTATTTTATTTTATTTTATTTATTTATTTATTTATTTATTTTTTTTTGGGGGGGGGGGGGGGGCGGGGGTACTTCCTTGTCAAAGCCTGGAATGTATGCAAAACCGTGCTACAAAGCAATAAAAAAAATATATTTGGAGAATTCAAACAGTTTTAAAAGAGCTGAGACTTGTGGCTTTTAGATTCCAAGTGATTCTGTACCAACTTAGCAACTACATTGTCATTGTGACATTGATTGAGTTGACCTAGCTCCCTTTACTTTTAACTAGTTTAGGCTTTACGTTATAATCAACTGAGCAAACACGTAAATAGCTATAGACAGTTTCGTTAGCCTTGTTGGTCGAAGAGGAACCAGTCATTTTTCCCATACCGGCCTCTGTTTTACGCCGAAGCCTACCGAAAGCTAATTCTCAATTGGCTTGGGCCCAGCATCCCAACTCCCAGTGACAGTGCCAGTGGCAGTGGTGAAGCAAGTCTGAATCAGTGAACGAGCGAGTACTGTGTAGACATTTCGCATGCAATTCGCCCGTCAAGCTCTTTATAAACATATAATATGCCTTTCTTCTGTTCTATTTTATGAAACATTACGGAATATAGCATGCACACGATAGAATATCCCTATTTACAACTGTATGCGGCGTATTTACCAATATATTGTTGGCGGTATTTTCTGGAATGCAACAAACGGCGCCATCTTGTTTACATCGTGACGTCACGCGTTGAGAGAGCAGCTGATTGAAAGTCTTACTTTTCCAGAACTGAAACGAAATACAATTTTCATTACAAATTACCTGTGTATTGCGTAAAACTTTTCGATAGATGTAAAATGTGTCATCAAAATGTTGAAATAAATTATTTTCGATGGTACAAGGGAGATAGAAATAAATTAAGAAATAAGAAATGATGGTAAAATCCTCCATTATCAATGGTCAGGCTAGCAGTGATTTATACCCATAATAAAATCAGTAGAATACTTTAAAGTGCTCCTTAGTGTATTCATCATCTACGAAAGTTATGTAACAACACAAATGAAATAAAATATTTTCCAAGTTATATGCATTTTCTTGAAGAAAGTCGGAAAATGGTATTTCGTTTGATGCATAAATAATTACATTTTTGAAATCAACTGTGCGTGTAAATCTACATTTCCTAAATTTCACGGACAGTAAGGTTAGATCAAAGTATGTTACTATGATTTTTATTTCTATTCAAACTGTGGCGTTTTTGTCTCGATTATTTAGCTAATTCTTAAAAGCTACCCTAGTCTCGACGATGCGATAACTTAACAATTCAAGATGGCGAACCTAGGTAAGCCTTATCACCTTCCTTTATAACGATTTCTAACCAAATTCATGTTTATCCATCCCATGTTTCTCAATTGTGGTAGGTCAAGCAGTATGGCGTTAATACGAGGAATATTCTTGCCCGAAAATGTACTCAGTAATTTAAAAGATAGACCACGAAACAGCGACTGAAAGTGCGCGCACACCGCCATTTAGGGTTCCAGCGAAGAGCCAACAAAATGAGGAAACTGCTTGTCATCTTGAAGAACAAGTGGTTGATCTAATTTTCAGACTAAATGCTTTGAAGAAGCTATTGTAACATTATCGGGTTACCTAACTGCTGCTTTTATTTCAGTTTTTAGTGATAAATTTACCTGTAATTAAGCATGACGTCACATTAGACTAGTTTATCACTCTGTCTCTGACGTACAAAAATGACATGAGTGATGACTCATGTCATGAAACATGACGTCGGTCTTGTCTTTATTCGGGCCAAGTCAATTTTATCTCTGATTAGGATGGATAGAACAAGTAATCAAGGGAAAAAAATGTCAAATTCAAGCCATTTTACAGCGTTAACATGTTTTAATCCTGAAAAACAGTATGTTATTGTGTAAACATATTAACGTTAAGACTAAAGTTAATTAATTTTTTACTCAGTCAGCCACTTTGCGACATTTTATGCATGTTATTTGCGTCAGTGTCTACTCTATTTCCCTTACTATTTTCTCCTTCGTTTGGGAGCATGGCTTCGATGTCGTTTTAGCAATTCTGATTATGAACTTAAAACACGCCAATCATATACCATTTTTGAAATTTCTTTTTGAAATTTTGACTAATTATAACAGTTAGTTCTCCCATGGTACAGATAATAATCAGGGTTCCCACGCAGGTCTTAAAAGGTTTTAAAATCTCTTAAATTGATTTTATATTAAATTAAGGCCTTAAAAAGGTCTTAAATTTGTCAGTTTTGAAGCTAGAGGTGTTAAAAAGGTCTTAAATAGAATTTTTTGAGATTTTAAAATGAAGTAACCATGAAAATTCCAAATCCCACTTTCGAATGAGTACACTTACTTGAATTTTAAATCATATGATATATTCTGAAATTGTTCTTTGCACATGGTCGACAGGTCTTTTTTTTTTTCTGAATTTAGGTCTTAAATTGGTCTTAAAAAGGTCTTAAATTGATTTTCGAAAATGCGTGGGAACCCTGATAATACAAAATCAACGTCTTATTGCTAATGTAATGAAATGGGATAAGTTAAGTTGAACATCATTAATACTATTGGCAGTAATTACATATATACTTAAAAATATCTATCAGGTATATCGAATTAGTTCTAATCCATCTCACAAGGAACGATTTGAAACATTATTCGTGCTCGAAATTAAGGTAAATGCCTTTGAAGACGTATTTAATTTTCAATGCAACTTACTGGTGCACCTGAAACGATTATGTAACACTGGTGCCAGTGGTCATTGAGACCGGTGCCAGCAATTATAGCCCCTCAGTAGTCAATGATCCCTCACCTGTCAATCACAATTACCTGTCTGCCCACTGTCTGGGAGCCCTAGAGAGGCTCTGACCATGATCATGGTTCAGTGCACTCACTTCAAGTTTTCCCTGCCAACTTTTGGTATCTAAATGATTATGAAATAGGTGAAATCAAACATCAATGGAAAGCCACAGGAGTAAGCTAATTTTTGACATAGCTTTTGTATAAAATGATC
Organism: Lepidonotus clava; assembly: GCA_936440205.1. NCBI lineage: Eukaryota > Metazoa > Annelida > Polychaeta > Phyllodocida > Polynoidae > Lepidonotus > Lepidonotus clava. Next base: position 30,264,886 of record OW387140.1, read on the forward strand.
TAATATTTCATGAGAAATTGTGTGAAATATCAAAATACATGTGTTTTCAATGTGCTAAGGGAGGAGAAGGTCCCCCAGGAAATGTTAGCCCTGTATGTGTATTCCAACAATTGCCCTTAACCCAATCAGGCCTGACTTATTTTTGGCTCTTGGCAACACCCCCAGATAACTTGGCAAGCTAAAAATAAGTCAGCTAAGCCAGCAATGGGGTTGAGTCAGGAACGCAGCCCTGGTGGCGAGGAAAACATACCCGCTGCTACATCATGTGATGCCTAAATGTCCCGTACTATGCTCCATGCAGGTATAGATTTTAGTTAGGGTGAAGCGGACGCACGTATGAACTTTCGGCCTACAATTTGTTTATCTTCCACACGCTTTCAAGAAACCTATATATTTTGAACACACAGCGCCTACGTTTAAAAACAAACAGACTTGGACCCACCCCTAGCCTTCGTCGGCTGGCATGGTCCCAGGAACACAGGCAGGCGCAGTGTTCAACAAGTGGTGACTGGCCAACGTTCGCTGCAGTGCATGAAATATCACCAAATGCCAAAGGAGCACTACCACGGGAGAAAGGGAAGGTTGCCTCGTGTTTAATGCAAATCTATCAGTACACGTGGTAGCGACGTGACTGGGGGATATGATGACGGATATTTATAAGCGAAGACATGGGGGAGAGGCGTCAGTTTCAAAGCTCCCAATATCAGTACCAGCATTGGAAATTTTTCCTTCTTTCACTGATTGGAGATAATCAGATTTATACCAGTATCACTTCCTTTTACGCCGCATCTAACGTACCGTATATAGACCAGGAAAGTGTGTTCAAACGTACATTTGTGATCAGATTGAGCCAGTGTTAAGTTGTAACACATCGTAGACATCACTCAAGGACCATATTGATGTCGCACTTATATAACGGAGATAATATTGATTATCCAGAAGCCCGATCACCTTATCTGGTACCGTGAAGAGGTTTACCTGATAGGGCTATGTTGACCGACTAAAGTGAGACGGAGCCCAGCTGACTTGAGCCGTGTATACTAACAACACAGAGTCCAAACTCTGACCTACCACGGCATAGGACTCAGGACCTAGGTCTATATATCAGGAACAACGTCTCTCTAAGTCTGTAGTTAGAAGGAGACTCAGTGGACCATGCTGATCATGTCAAGAGTGTGAAATAGATCATCTTTTTTTATTTATTTTCGGAGGACACACCTATCAACAGAACTCGATTTGAAAGGAGGATGAATCTTCACGGCGTGTTTCAGTATTTCTGCGGGCCGCACCCAAGCCTCCTCCTGCGGCGTGGGCCCTGTTGTGGAGCCCCAGGAGACTGGAACAGCATAGACAATGACGGCGACTCGGAGGACGAACAGTACTCTGCTGTCACTCCCAGCCAAAGGCCGAACCCTAATTCCAGGCCTAATTCCAGGCAGGCTCCCAGCACTCAGAACAGGCCAAATAGTACTAGGCAAGCACGAGCCAGCTCGTCTCGTACTTCTCGATCGACAGAAAACTCTAAAGACACTTGTAAGTTTGCTGCGTGTTTTTCCACTGAAGTATTGTTTCTATCTGCAGAACAAGACTGCTTTATAAGGGGTATCATCTTCCCGTAAGAAACTTTAAAAAGTCAAGAAGTTTCTACTTCCCATTGGTAGAACATGCTCGAACTCCTCTTTTTTTCCTATACTTACTCGCGATATGCATCCTTGCTTTCCTCACTATAAATATATAAATAGTAAAGACACAAAACATGCATGTTTTTATATTTGTATGTCCCCCTCTCTTTTACGACCGGAATGGGCCTCAACTAGAGCGTGGTCTAGTATTTTGCAAAAAGAAACAATCTTTTTCCTATTATCTAAGTTTTATCGCATCTTAGATTTTCCTTGGTTTGCTCAAACCTTTTTTGACACAAGTGCTGAAATATATACCAAAACCAGGCATTACCAAGAAGCTTGTATACTTCTTTATTAATGCACCCGCTTTATTGATGGAGCGGCCACATCGTGAAGAAAGTAAAGCTCAAATAAGCCAAACGAATAGCTGAAAGGACAAGGAAAGTCAGCTCTTCATTGTTTAGTTCACAATCATATATCCGGATTAACATGGAGTTCACAGAGTTAAAGAGGACACTAAGTTTGATATGAAATGAGTGACGTGCCTTGTTAAGTGTTGTTGGTCACGTTCACCTGAATTGAACAATGCGTATAAAATAGGTCACATATGAGCATAAAAAGAAAGTTGATAATGAAATTAAAGTCCTTTGCTATTGAATAAAAGAAAAGTGCATTGTGCCTGGCCTTCCAGGGCTAAAAATATAGAGTGCAATACTACTTCAATGGTTTATCGTCCACGTTGTTCCTAATTAGCTGCTGAGTTGGGAATGCTAATGTGTGTACCGTTAGCTAAAACATTAGATACGTTTTATATAATTTACATGTAACTATCTGTAAATCTGTAAATAAAAACAAAAACATGTAAGTAACTAGCCGACAGCACTTGATCTGGCGTTGATTGCGCCCAATCAATATAGCAGTTAACGGGGCCAGATATTGATGTTTCACCTTGTAGGATTTTAAAGTCTAAAGGTGGATATGTGGTTGTCAGCCTAGAAATAAACAAACAATTTAATGCATGTTTGAAATGAGGAGTGTCTTTCTATACCACTCGGTACCAGGTTTTAAGGTTGTCATTCCAGTCACCTGTGGCAGGAATGTTCTGATAACTAATTGCTGGTACCAAGCGGCCCAGTAAAATACTTCTCACTATTCAGGTCTTAACTGATTGTCTGAACTGAATGCACCGAATTTGAGTTAGCTATCAACATACCGTTACAACTTACATTGTCCAGGATGTCTTCCTTTCCATGTGTTACCGTATCATTCTTACAGTTACCCTTTCCTCCTCTGCAGTGCAAGTACCCCGTAACTTCCGGCTTCTGGATGAGCTGGAGCAGGGAGAGAAGGGCTGGGGAGACGGCTCGGTCAGCTGGGGGCTGGACGAGGACGACGACATGTCGCTCTCCACCTGGAGGGGCATGATCATCGGACCACCCAGGGTACGTACAGCTTATTCACTCTTGGTTGGACTGTAGCCAAAATGTTATAGTGCTAAACGAGTAACTGTTTGTGACTGGCAGTCTCAATCTCATCTAGGCAATGTTCGGAAGACCAAATTAAACGTATCTATTATTTGCATGCCTAGAATTTTTTAAGTAGATGCATATGTAAAAGCAAGCGAATAAACACGTAATTCATTATTATAACCGAAGGATATCACGGAACTTGATATAAAAAAAATACATGGCGAGAAACCCTAACAATTTGCCATATCCGTAATTTCATGCGTACCAGCCATATTCATTGATCGGTGAACCATGCCTAGTATTAGTTGCAGAGAATGTTCCCTTTCACTGATACCCTATTGGTGGAACACAATGACCCGGTTTTTTTTTTATTATTCAAGGACAAAATAGATAACAGTCAATAAATTATTTGTTTTCTTGAATGGAGCAATACAGTAGATGAAACGGGGAAAAAAGAAACCCACGACGCAAAATCCAACTCTAAGCTGAGGCTGTTTCCCTAATCTTAAATCAATTTGAATAACTGACTGCAACACTATGTTTACACTCTTATTTCTACAGTCGGCATATGACGGGCGCATCTACAACCTGAAAGTTATCTGCCACGCCGACTACCCTGACAAGCCGCCTACCGTCAAGTTCCTGACACGCATCAACATGCAGGCCGTCGATTCCACTGGCAGGGTAAGGAGACGACGGACGGTTACTGTAATGGGATTCTTCCTTTCAAAATTTCTGAGAGCAGTCCTGAATATCAAAGTTTCCTCAGGATTAAAACAATGGCGTACAGAACGAGGGGATTAGTATTTAAGAAGTGTTTAATGGAATCTAAACTAACAGGAAATCTTGTGTTGCCTTAGATCTTATTTCTTTTGAAAACCAATTTTTTTTTATATTTTTTTTTTTATTAACGATTCTTTATACTGGTCAATATTCGGAATATCACTCCGGTTTTCAATATTGGTCCATTTTGAGTTTTAAGTTCGTGCTCGTTTTAGGAAATTATAAAACAAATCACAAAAGTATTTCCTCCAGACTAAGACAGATATTATCGTACATATTTAAAGGATTGCGTTTGGTTTTGCAGGTGAAGAGTGAACAGGTTCCAGTTCTCAACAAGTGGTGTCGCAACTACACAATACAGCACTTGCTAAACGAGCTGAGGCGATTAATGTCTAGTAATGAAAATAAGAAATTAACACAACCTCCGGAGAACAGCCAGTACTAGGTTGGCTACCTTGAGAGCGGCATCTTCTAAGGAATCTTCTCGTGAAGTAGAGGAAGGAAGACAGAAATGACAGAAAACTCAGAAAAAGAAATAATAGGAAACATCATCGGAGAGACTGCCCAGCAAAAGCAGCTCACTTTTATTTGTTCCGAGGAAGAACGGGTGTTGGCGTGGACTTGATGATGATAACAGCGCTCCTGTGTTTTTTTCTTACAATTAACAACCCAAATAAAGCCACTGTATTGTGAAAGTGAAGAGAGGGAAATGGTGGCACCTAAAGAGGGAAGGGGAGGGAGGGCCCTGGCTTTGGACCACAGCGAGCCCAGCCGAAGCGGGGACGAGGGACAAAGGATAGTTCGCAGGGAAATGTGACACGTCGTGGTCTTGTGATGAGACCTGTGCCAGACATGTCGTCTCTCCTATCACATCCAAAACGAGCCAGTTGGTACTGCGAACATTACCTTATATTCATTTATATATGATACATTATATACATATTCATAAGGATCTAAAACATTGGTATTCACCAACCTCTGCAGATAAATTGCTAATCACCAATGTTCTCGCATAGATTCTGATACTCGGGGTAAAAAAAGAAAAACACTTTAATTAACTGTAACAAGGAGTGGTCAGCGGGAGCAGTAAAATTCCTTCAGTAGTTACCAACCACGCGTGGACTATAAATATGGTCGCCTAGTAATTTTCTCAACTTGCCTTAAGAATTTACTGTATCACAATGAGCGCAAAAAAAGGAGAAAGTATTGATGATGTCAATGCTCTCATTGGTTATATCGCAAGAGTATGCAGATTCGTATGTGTAATCTATTGTGGATACTAAAATATAAAAGTTGTTTATATCTTTTATAATTTGTGAGTGCGATCAGAGCTTTCAGATTCGAAAACAAGGATAACGAAAATTGTCTAAGGGAGGGAAGGGAGGGGTACATAAACATTCACCATGTAGCATTTGCATCGTCCCAGCGTGAGGGTATACATTATGCTGAATATTCATTGGAAATTACCAGGGCTATACCCAACCGGTGCACTCGATTTTCAGTTGGAGAATTCAGCGTCTAGAGTTAGTTCTTAAGATGTGTAAAATTTGAACCTACTACAGCGTACCTGTTAGGGGAGATTATGGGTTTGCCTAAACTCGAAATCAACGTTCTGTTTCGACAATTATGACTTTCCTATGGATCAATTCTTGTAGTCTGCACCGAGGGAAATAAAGAGAAAAGCTGTAGACAATTTTAAATGTATTTGATGTCTTTTGTTTTCATGGACATAATCGTCGAACTCATCTGCATTATACTCCATAGACTGATCTGGGCCTAACTAGGAGTCGAATCTGGGACAGGGAATATGCTTTTGTCGGAATCCGATGATGCTGCAGGGGAAAATGTAAAAGCAGTGATGCCAAACTAGCTGGCTGGCAGGGATAAGTGAATTTGCGAACATTGAATATCTAATTGAATTGTGGGGGTTGGGACAGTCTTGGCGTCGCATATGGTAGCTTCTGGTTTGATCCTGGGCGGTATCTGTTAGACCACCTAATTTTCTGTCGTTTCCATCCCCCTAGACTGTCCTAGTACTTTTTCAGTTTCGTCACTCAAGATGAACCTATAATGCTCCACCGCATTTCGATCATTTCAGCCCTTCCCTTATTATTATTTTTTGTATTATTGAAATGGGTAAATGAATAGAAACGGGAATCAATCCGAGAAAGTAAAAGGATAGGTTTGGTACATCATCTCATACCACTAGATGGCGATAGTCCTAGATACAGGGTCACCTAGTGGCTGAACGGAACACAAGCAAGTGATGCAAGGTCTGGTCATTACAAGTAGTCTGAGAATTTCTCCTGGTCCATAGATACAAACAGACTGTTTAATTATGGATGGCACGAACTTTGTTCAGTGCTCAGGCGACAACTGCGCCCTGTGAGAAATCCCCCGCCCCCAGTTTTAATACTATTAGACCTTTTCCAAACTCCGACAAAAGTTACTATAAAGTTTCAAGAATATTATCTGTTCGAATACGTTTTTTTAATACTAAAAACAACTTACTATGTTTATAAATGTAAAATATCGAAACGGAAGACACAGACTGTTGATTTGGTATCTTTTATTTAAGAAGATACTATTCATTGTCATGAAATTGGTTCCATACCATTGGCAATATCTTAATACATTTATACATCATTGATATCTTAGTATAGAAAAAGCACAAACATAGGGGTTATATTTGAAATCTACTCGCTCGCTTACATAGTTCAGTTAGTCACAAGCATTGAGTTTAAGAAACCTGCAATTATTGTGTTAATTAAGTAACATCCCAAGCTTATGTCAAGTAAAACCCTGAGCTTTTAAGAGTTCCTTTATAGCAGATTGGATCACATTTGCCTTAAAATACAAGCGTTTGATCTTGATAACATTTATTTCACAATTTGCTTTTTATATCTTATACAAATAATGCCATTGATTGACACTCACTCAACTAATAGTGGGACGGATACATGGAAAAATTACCTAAAATAATTTTAACGGTATTATATACAAAATTTCATACACACATTCATTTTGTAAATTAAAATGTCTAGTATTTGACAAATACAATGCAATAACATGCAATTATACTACAGCATTTACTAAGCAAAGCAATTGAATACTAAAACGTGTGTATATATTCACAAACTAAAATTTAAAGCGCGATATATTCTCAAGTAATTTCATTATCTTAAAGTGTACCGTTCAGGGACTGAACCCGATACTGAAAATAATCAGGTACAGGTAAAACTAAAATAATGAATCCTTTAACGTTGATAAAGGATCTCGTACTAGTTGACTGTTCAACACCTTTCTGGACAAATATTCAATTCTATACAGTCCTGTCGAGAAACATAAGGCACTTGGGAATATAGATCTACATGTATAGAACACTTTGGCGATGCAGAGATTTACCCTTGTCTGCCAGCAGAATTAATTAGATATACCCATCGAAAATCATATATATGGGCAATTAATTAATTGAGCAAGATCACTTCTTTTCCTATAACTGATGGTACGAAACGTCAACAGAATTTCATCTGCTTTCACAACACACTAATAAATGGCAGTAACACGTAGCTATAATTATACCATTACCATCACTGGATTTCAGATCTATCACAAAATATCACTTATACCGTAAAATTAAATGGCTTATAAAAGTAAAATTTCTTTAACAGAATACATACAAAAGTTGTTAGATTTGCTGATAAATTGATTGCAAAATATGACATTTATATTTTGTACTTTCGTCTCATAAGCAGATATGTGATGGATCATATAGTGTCATGACTAACAATGAGTGGATTTTCCTTTTACCTTTTGTATAGATTTTTAGAATTCCATTTTCGAATAAGGCACAAACGGAGAGCTCGAAAATTTTCAATATCAATATTGGTTCCAATACAAGGTTAAATCCTGAACTGCAGTGGCGGACATTAAATGGTTGTGTCATCTGTTGAATAATTATTAAGGCCCTGCCTTTGAACTATATATATGGTCGTTCTGTCAACCACAATAAGACAATTATTATTATTGTGTTAATCTAAAATATAAAAAAATACTTCAACTTCCATAAAGAATTCGGTATGTGTAGTGAATAACCTATATGTATGGTTTAATACCTATCACATGATTGCAACGCACATACGTTTGTATGGAAACATGTTGACGGTTTGAGCGGGCAATATTCGATGCATAATACACCAAAATGGAGCATGCCCTTTTACATATCGCAGCATGCACGGCACTTTTACAAAGAACAAAAAAACACGACACAATATATCTAAAAGTAAAATGCAATTTGATTGCCATAGAAATAACCCATTCAAACATCACGTTAAATATCATTGGAAGTTGATTGCTCTTGACTACCTTCCCTCCTCGGGCTGCCTGAACCTTTCCTCGCATCTAAGCTCTTTGCATGGATTTCAGACGCCTCGGGCGTGGAGGGCGGGGACCTGAGAGTCGGTGGGACTAAGTCTGCAGGGGGTAAGAAGCGATGGTCACTCTCCAACCAGAAGTGGTGATGCGCATCGATGTTATGTCGGAAGTTACGCAGGACCTGATTGCCAATGGATTCATACGTCTCTGACATCACCTGCAATCGGGAATTAATCTCATTGAAATGTACCTGCCTTATGTCATCATTTGTTTTTTTCCTTATGGTTTTTACGTAAAGATTAATAATTTTTTCATTATCCAGAAAAAACTTGCCATATACCTATTTGCATCAACACGTGCATCATTCACTAACCTAATTTATCTATTATGCCTGTCAAAAATATATGTACCATTAAATCTAGTTCTTGATAATTGCTTTGTCTGAAGTTGATCCAAAATACCCTTTGAGTGAGGGTAGATAATAATATGAAACTTTCGCCTATTTTTCCAACAATAAAAAAAAAGAAAAAAGAAGTTTTGGAAAGGGGCGTGCCGGCTGTACATACCCAATTTATGTGATGAGTGTAGTACAGTGATATACATAACAGGAGAAATATAATATCGGCGAGTTATAATTATAATTTAGAGGTACCTCTGTTTCAACATTGATACCCCCAATGTTAATGACGCCCTTATAGAGCTGTTTCTGTTTAGACGCATGGACGCCCTGACTCTGAATGGTCCCGATCAGTTCGAGGTTGAGATCATCCAAGATGTTCTGTCTTACTGTGACGACGTCGCTTCCCGAATCCACCATGAATTCTGTCAGGAATGAATATATAATTTCATTTTAAATGAAGGTGCATGTGGCCTTCAGATGAATAACATTTTGTTTCAAATAATATGGGAGGCCTTATATCTTTATAATATTAATAATTATACTGATATGTCTTTTCTTATCGTGATTTTCATGTAACCTACTCTACAAAAGATATGAAACATTCATTTCAGAAGATAATAATATGATTATAGAAAACAAATTGTAAATGTTATGCAAAATGTGATATTGGAACTAGTAAAACCTACCGAGAAATACAGATTTCCCTACGTCCCGCGATGACTTGAGAGTAGCGCCCACACATAAGAAGTCGTTTTTGGCGCCGACCAGAGGTTCGGGTTTGCCCCAGTATCCCTCACAGACCGGATCTTCGGGTTCCGACAACCGGCGGCGTTTTCTTAATTGTGTCACTAAACGATATTGGGAAAGCTATAGCTATGAAATGTGAAAAAATGTCTAATGTTAAACGGAAAAGCCTAAAACAAGAGGTATGTTACAGCAGTGATCAATATGGTCTAGGCAAAAGAAAAATGAAACCTGAAAAAAAACCTTTTTGTTTATACTACTTACTATTGCGGTGGCTAATGGCACTGACCAAGGCGAAAAAAGCCCCTTATAAGAATACACTAAATGAATGAACTTTATGACCACATGAGACTCGCCTTTAAGTAAAGCGCCCAGTTTGAATCGGATTGGAAGACCGGCCTGAGACGTCACATATTACGTATATATACCGTAGCAACACCTCCAAATGGATTCCCTTTTAAATATCCGAAAAATAAGTTAGGTAAAATAGGTAATGAAAATAGGTATTGGCATCTTATATAAAATGTTTGGAAACATCATGCAGAGTCCCAGTCCAAAATTATCACCGTCCCCCTTTCATATAGGGTATAGACCTATCTAGGCTGGCCGCCATATTGATGATCAATTTCAAATCATGAGCATTTATCGTTTTGAAACATTCATACGAACAACTTTCGAAAATAAAACTTAATAAAAATTCACAGAATCTTAATCAACAGTTGTGTACTCTGCCTCTGCCTCTGATTACTCTGTGTCCGATGGTACCTATAGCATTGGGGTTGCATGGGGACTACAATTGACACTCTGATGAACCTACCAGCCTTGGTGAAACGTTTCCTATGGCCTGGTACGTCCATCTCAAGTTCATTGAACACGGAGGCCTCCAGTTGAAGACGTTCTAGTTGACACAGCTCAGTGACGTCACAGCGTCTCAGGTTGTCATAGTAATGGCCCAGCCCATGTTCCTCCAACCAGCACTGAAGACGGAAGGACGCACTTGGCTGGAAGTGACGTGCTAGGGAGCACATATATGTGTAAAGAATATTTAGGAATGTATGAGGAAATTGGTTTTGTATATCAATTTTAATAATGTTCAATGTTTTATATGAAAAATACCATTCGTCGGTATATTGGAGACGTTATATATAGCGCAGATATATAGCACACAAAGCCCAAGGAAATGCGCAGATGTGGGCCGTGTATATAGGACATGCAATAACTAGAACAAAGCATTGAGACACTATGATAAAAAATTGGCAATTCAGGCGCAGATTAGGTATGGGTGGGGGGTTGATGGGTGCATGTCCCCACCCCCGATATTTGTGGCCGAAATTTGTTGATATTAAATGTAAGATGCTTGCCATAGCACGCCCCCTCTTTTTCTAAATTCCCCTGCAATTATATTACTTTCAGCTGATACGATGATGCCTGCGTGCGATCGGAAATAACTTGGGGAACACGTGCATGTCTGTAAGAGAGTAGACCCAGAAAAGCCCTGACTTACGCCCCCTTGTGATGTCCCTCTTATATCAGTATATAGGCCTATAGCTATAGTTGGCAATTACATTCACTCAGATCAAAAAAGATACGGGACGGGAAGGGAGCAGAAAAAGCGGAGTGAGTATGGCAGATGGGGCATAAATACTAAAATCCTTGATCATAGTCACGCCGCGCGAAACTCGAGATGCGGCGCGCCATGGTATAGGTCGTTGTAGCATCCGGCATAATTCAATATAAATCGTATAAACTTCTCTTTCTCTTCCCGTTTAAGTATCATAACGTTAGTAAAATGATTATATTTTCGCATGACGTTGTCTGAATAGAAAACGTTGGACCTAACTGCAACTAAAGACTAGTTACACGATGAAGGGTTAAAGAGGTCTAACCGTATAGGGTATTAATTGTGGACGATTACACGTCAATATTAATTGATAATTTGATCATATAATTTAGTATACACTATAATGATCTCCTATGAATTCAAGGGGAGTCAGTGAACAAACTTTGTGAGGCATTGTTTATGGAGCGAATTAACATACAATTAAAAAAACAGAAATGAAGGGAATAGACCTGGGTGGTGATGCATAATCTACGACCGATTTGTACGAAAATAAGAAGATCTACCTTGCTCCCGTAAGAAAACATCTACGAGAACATGTGCAGGGTGTTGCATACAACCCATCGTTGTGTTTTCGTTAAGTTTTCGCGAAAACTTCTTTTCGTAGCATTTTTCGTGAGTCGTCTGCTCTTTTCGTACGCTTCGCTAAGATTCACTAAGATTCACTAAGATTTGACCCAGATTCTTGCGAGATCACACGGAAACGCGCGAGATCACGCGGGAAATCACGCGAGAGTACGAGAAAGCCTCTCTTTCGTTCGGATGACGCCATCTTCTTCCCGCCACTCGACGCCATCTTGACATACCACCGACGTAACCTTCTTCGCATCCACAATCCAAGGAAATGGAGAAACAACAGGGAAAGGGGAAGCGTAAGGTATGTATTCGACGTCTGGTTTTCATATATACACTTATTAGTACGGTTACTTTACGTCAGACGATGTGAATCGGGGTGAATCGATGTCATTTCTATCGGCGCGTTACTTTCCTGTATTATCGCTCACACCATGTGCGTTCGCAAATAAGCACCGCTCCTTGTACGGCATTTTGTGTGTGGATTTATCACTCCTATGACTGTCACCAATATTAATTCCTACCTATAGTGCACGCAATTCATATTCCTTCGTACCTAATGGTTATAGGTGATTAGAATTTGCGATAGAGCTGTTGGACAACTGGAAAAAAATGTCGTTTTTATGGTGAGTCACTCATGCTAGCCTACAGTGTTATTGCATTTTTTCTAATGGTGAATCCACTAAGTACGTACCTATGTTATTTGCGCGTGCCAAAAACTTGAATGTAAGGTATTACCTAGTCGCCTGCATTAACAAAGATTATAATTCTCTGTTTAGATTCAATATCGTACGTCCCTCCCCCCCCCCCCCCCCCCCCGCCTCTCGCCTCCTTCCGATTTCCAATTGCAATTTTTTAAAGTCCTTTTACTAGTACGTACTTAGTGGAAGTGCCCTAACATATAACCTGTTTTGCGTCAAAAAGGTTACCGCATTTGGTTTTTTTTTTTTTTTTTTTTTTGATTGTTTTTACAGTCTCCAATCCTACATTCTACGTTCAATGCTTATATTGTTTTTTTAGGTATGTAGGTAAGGTACTTACGTGAAAATATTCAGCATTTCAGTATATAGGTATTGCCAAAATAACGTGATAGGTCTTAATTATTCCGAATACTGGCCTTAATTTGGTCTGTAAAGGGTCTTAAATTGCTTTTCAAAAATGCGTGGGAACCCTGTAACTTTATTACTGTGGAATACCGAAAACTTAATAACATTTATAAATCTGGCCTAATGCAGTACATAATTACGTACCTACCTTACTCACAAACCGTCCTAGCTTTTACAGTAAAAAAATATAATTTTTCCTACTTAATTCAATGTACTTCTTTACAAACTTTCAGCACAAAAGTCAAATCAGAACGAGGGCTGCGGCGGAGGATGAGGCATCTGAGAAAGGCTCCCAAGTCTCAGGTACAGAAGATTCTAAGAGGAGCAGGGGCCCCGCCTGGAGTCATGGGGACTTGCGAAAACTAGTACGCCTGGCTTTGCTCCACAAGCAGGGCCTCAGGGGGCCTTACGAGGCGGACGCCCATGTTGACCTGGAGCAAGAGATGGCCTGGTCAGAAATACACAGTACGTATTTAACTCCATTTCAACACATGCCACGTGGCTTTGTCCATTAAATTAATGGAAGCGCCAGAGTCAATCAGCAAAGACGTTGACATGTCCTACCTTGCGTCCTACCTCCTACCTTAGTAAGGTGGGACATTGTCATCACTTTTTTCCCCTCATTCTTTCAATATGTCTTGCTAAAGCATTGTAATAGAATCTATGGTGCTGTCCTTCACCATCCAGTCCATCTCGTACGTCGCCTGACTTAGCAAGTTAGAATAGTATACAAGCTAAAAAGAAATATAACCTAATGACAAATCTTAAATGAACTATTGCAAAAAAAATGTAATTACTTTCCGTTTTCTTTCAGCGGAGTTCAACCGGACAGCAAAGGTTAAGAGGCTGCGGCATTCGTGCGTCAGTAAGTTGCAGCATTTTACGTCGGAGACACACCTTAAGGTAAGTTCCATAATCATATTCCTACCTACTTAACTTTGGCCTTGCTATTCCCTACTCTTTTACGTGCAATCGCATATAAATAATATATAATATTGTAGAGAAAATCTATCTCAACCAGATCTTTGTGTAGACTTTGAAATAAATTGTAGGCATTTGAATTTGCATGTTTTGCATTCTTACATACTGCATCGAAATTGAATTGAACCGCTCAATTTTGCACTTATATCAATAAGCATTAGCCTTAAAATTACCGGGGTCAAATGTGTAACTATTTCCAACTAATTTGCATATTTTGTTAGCACGAGAGACTCCAAAAGAAGTTCGGTAAACGCAACAAAAGCGTCCCGTACGGAGACCTCCTGTCTTACAACGAGGAGCTGGCGCTCCGTTATTTAGACGAGAAGGTCGTTGTCGGTAAGAATAAAATATGTGATCCCTAATATTACTAGGTATCTTTATACAGTAGAAAAGCGCTGAACATATATATATATTCTAAACTACCTAGTGGGTTTCAGATAGATTTTAAATTACTGAGTAAGTAAAGTATTTCGAAATTAAACAAAATGAAAGGTGACCGTTTCAATGTAGGTACCTCATACCATGTAAAGAACAATTACATTTATGGTACCTACCTACGCTGAGTTAACGTAAAGCCATCATATCTACTTTTAAACAGGCAGTCGTCGAAGATGTGCGAGGTATTTCCCTGAGAAAGACCACAAACAGTACGTGTCAGACCCCTCTACGACGGACGAGGGTTCGGACTCTTCCGCCACGGAGGAGGAGCAGGAGCAGGTGGCCAGGCCGGGGCCACTTTCATCAAAATGTCACCAGAGAAGTATGTTTTTTTTTAAAACGAACAAAGAAACAAACAAAGAAACATTAAAGTTAATGTATATAAATACTTAAAATAATTTCGTTAGAAAATGGCGGTTTGAGTAATACAATTCGGGGACGTACTTAACCGAATGGGAATGCTTTGCTTCTGTACAAGTAACGCTAAATTTAGTTGGTCTAAGATACTTTACTCTCTATCCTATCCTTACCATTTCCACTGTGATTTGTATGGCATCTATTTCCTACCCAGGTGCGGCGGAGAAACGGGCAAGAGAGCACGAGGCGGAGAACATAGCCCTCAAGAAGGAACTCATCGTTGAGGTGCGACTGTTGCGGGAGGCTACCACCGCGTTGGTGAGGGAGACCGCTACCCACAATACCACGATGAAAGACGTTCTACACAGAAACATACTTCAGCACGATGCTCTCTTAGCCAGTAAGTGCATCCTCCTTATGGAATACATTACTACTATCCATAGATATTATTTTTATTTACTTTATGCCTATACGTTAACTTTACTTACTTACTTTACTTACTTTTTATTTACTTTATGCCTATACGTTAACTTTACGTTATGCCTTTACGTTAACTCAGCGTAGGTAGGTACCATAACGTCTAAACGTTTCTCCAATATATCTTACATCATTCCTCGTTACCCACTACTTAGGTACGCATAGAAAAATAAATATCTTATATAACGTGATAACCACGTACAATCATCTTATTACGTAGGTAAGAGCCATCATAACCTATTTTACATAATTTGGAATGATTTTTTTTTTTAATGCTACAGCTCTTAACCTGGCGATTGGGAACCCCGCGCCTTCCTCCTCGAGTACGGCTGACGGCGCTTCCACGGATGTGGGTACGAGGGGTATGGACATCGACACGTCCAAGGACCAAGGGCATCGTTCAACCATCACACCGCCTCCGGCCGAAGCTTCTACCTCGAGACAGACTCCTACGCCTCCAGTCAAGCAAGAGTAACTTTTTTTTTTTTTTCCTACCTTTTTCTATTTTTGTTTCTAAGTATCTGCGGTGTGTGGCCTGCTGACGTAGGAGCCTAACTTTAGTATTACATATTTTATCCTTGATCTTTTAGAGTGAGTTGGTACACTAATTGTAAAGTATATGTCTACATTACGGAATAATTTAAAAGACAAATTAGACTATCGTATTTGATCATATTAACAGCACAGGTTAAATCGTATTTTTCTATGTATATTCGTAATTTTGGTCCAGTGTTACTGTACTATTTTCTTTAATATGCATGACGTGTTGTGCAATTTTAAAACACTTAAATGGGACGCATGTAACATTTGCTTAGTATAAAGCGAAACTTTGTATTTCGAGGATAGTACACGTTGTACGCGATACATTTTTGTTTGATTGTCAACTTCTGACTATACCGATATTACTAGTTTCTTAAGTAGATGTTTTGTTTAAAGGCTTAATAACCGCCTTTGAGTAAGTAAGATTTATATCGTGACTGTAACATACTCAAGATAGACAATTTTACATAAATCTTACCTCAAGTAATGAAGACACTTGCTGATATTTTCTTGTAAGGCCAAGGAACCATAATATTTCCCTTCAGCCTAGCATACCCACCCTAAATTTAGACCTCTACCAATGTAACAAGTTAACCTTTATAAATTCTAAATATATCAAGTAACTTAGCAAAATAAAAAATTACGTTTGCATTACTCGCTAACTACCTACCTACCTACCTACCTACCTACCTACCTACCTACCTACCGACGACGAACTCAAAGATTTTACTATGGTTAACAGAACGCTTGATTTGGTTCCTTGGCCTAGCGTAATATATCCATGTATACTTAATCTGACCATTCCAAGGTGTATGATTACCTACCTACCTACCTACCTACCCACTCAAAGTTTTTTCTATTGTGAAGAGAGCGATTTATTTCGTTCCTTGCCCTAGCCCATGGAAGTTCATCCATGTAAATTTAGTCTCACTATTCGCACGTGTATGTTGTTTTTTGTAAGAAGACATAATTAGGCTTGCTAATGCTCATGCTGATGTATAACATTTTCAATTTCCAATTTCACATTGATTCAAAGTAATGCGTCTGTACCTCTGAGGTTTAGGTAATCGCACCTGATGTGATTCAAAAACCCTGATTCCTTACTTTCCTTCCTGCTTGTTAACCAAAGGTATGGGACTTTAAATACTCACTTTTCCCTCACTAACTGAGTGTCAGATTGAACTACGTAGTTTTTGTAATCGCTTCAGTGCATGTTGGTCTTACTTGGTATTCTTTACGTAGGTATATCATGCATTTCATACTCGTCCGTGAACCATCACTCGCATCCATTCTTTATAATTTTCTGGGTAGCTTTCCTTTTGGATTTCACTATAATTGCAACTAATTAGATTGGATTAAGAAGTTCAATAAACGTGTATTCCTACACATTTTACGCACTCTACGCACTGTCCATTTTATTTTTAACCACGCATGCTACCTGAATGTTCTTGTGAAGGCTATCATAATCTTTTGGAGAGGAGATTCTTTTACTCAATTTCCTAAGTACATACTAGATATTTAAACATGATCGCTAGTTACCATAAAGAAAGAAATTGCACACAATATAACGTTGTAACATGTAATGAGAGCACTGATACGTAAACGTCGTTACAAGATATAAATATGTAAGTATGTTAACCCATCTCCGGATGCTACTTTGCCCGACCCATGTACGAATGCATGTCCACACTGTATGAACAATTTCCTACCTAACTTTCTCGTACATACATTTATACATGCTCTTTCTATACTTTCAGAAGCAGATCCCGAAACAGCAAGCGAAACATCTTAGACCTGAGCCGAGTACACCACCACCGAAACCGAAACCGAAAAGGAAGAAGGCGGCACCCAAGAAAGACCCAGGGGAACCGAAAGCACCAGTATGGCAGCCGGACGAACTCCGAGCTCTGCTGCATGCTTCCATGAAACGGCGCAAAACCATCAAAGACGCCCTCAAAGGAATGAGGGGGGGGGAGTCACTCCGTCGCAAGGAGTGGATCGCCATAAGAGGTAAGATAAAAACCTTTCTTCTTATTAGGTTACGTTTACGTTTAAATGTACAAGCCTAGAACTTACCTACATTAGTTGAGGATCCCACATACTTATGTTTTTCAGATGAGGTCGCTTCCTGCGTAAACAACAGCAGGACGTGGGAGCAGTGCAGAGACAAGATGTCTCACTTTCCTAGTGAGTCTAAGAAAAAGGTAATGATCTGCGATGCAACATTTCCTTCTTTATATCGTTATCTTACATTCTTTAAGTAGGAAATTCTTACAATTATAAAACAGTACCCCTACCATACATTCATCATTCTACTTAAAGCTATACGTAGGAATTGCAGAAAAATTTGAATGAGAACTGTTTATTTTTTTTATATATACTACGTAGGTACCACTTGTCTTAGGAGATGTTATTTGTTTCTAGCTAGGTAAACTCCGAATACTGTACGGTAACACGGGGGGAGGCCAAATCCCGGAAGAAAAAAAGCTAACGGAACTTGAGTCGCTGTCACTTTCGTGGATCGGCGAGGAGTCTGTATCGGGCGTCAAGGGGATCAAGCCTAGTCGTATCGTTCCCAAGCAGACCGAAAGCCTACAGACTGACGCAAGTGACAGTGAGGCGGAATCGAGCTTGGGATGGGAGAGGCCCACGAAACAATCGACGCACGATACAGACGACGAGGATGTATCCCAGAAGCAGGAGGAGGAGGGTGCCGATGAGGGAGAGGGTGAGGAAGAGGAGGACGACGACGAGACCCAGGGTGATTATAGTCAAGTTCTGAGTCAAGTTCTGAGCGAGGAAGATGATGTTGACGTAGACAATCCCGTACTCGACGAATTTGATGACACCTTGACCCAGAGTCAATTTGAGTCTCAGGAATTATCTGGTAAAGTACTCACAGTTCTTAGTAAAAAATTCATGTGTAAGAATTCTGAGACCTTTCTCTACCTAAGTAACGTAGGTATTTTTCTGTAATTGTTAATTTCGTAAGCATCCTTCCCACCTTACTAGCTTATTATAATTCCAATCCGATTCCTAAATCCCCCAAAAAAACATTCTTTTCAGAGGACACAACCCTAGATGCCAAAAGTGTATTACTTCCCATGTCATGTGGCTTGCTTTTGCCGTCACGCATGCAAAGACTATTAGATAAGATTCCTGAACCACCACCTAAGAAGACAAACGGTTATTACCACTTTAAATTCCTGTTGTTTTTTTAATCCTAATAACCTCTAGTATAAATGAGAATGGTTCAGCACTGTACTAGCGTAGAACGTAATAAAAAGAAATATAAATAAATAGTAGAAGATTTTTTATAAACAAATTCAATTTACTTCCTAGACAAAAAACAATGTCTTGTTGCTTTTTTACCATGAATAAATAAATTTGTATTTTAAAGGAAAATCCTCCAAAACCAAAGAAAGGCCGAGGAAAAAAGCTGCGAAGACTAAGAAAACGAAGGCGGACGTAGATTTGAGCGACATCTCTAAGTTCACAAAATCTGCCGGTTAATATACCTTCATTACCACTTACTTTTTATTCAACGTGTATCTATTAACTAATTCGGTAAATAATTAAGTAAAGTTCCAAACATCAAATACTAAGTAATATATTACATCTGTATACCCACTCTCTAATCATACCTACGTACCTACGTTAATACGTACTTGAACCAACAGGATATATATATGAAATTTTTTTTTATCAGGTGTGATATTAAAGAGCCTTCCTAATATGGGAAATAACTTAATTTCCAGCTACCACTTCTACATGTCACGAACAAGTCCATCCGTCAGGAAGGAAGAGTGAGAAGAACTTAACTAAACGTCCTATGTGCACTACCACGGATGGGGATACAACCGGACCGGTCGAGATGTCTCAAGAAACGACTTGTGAGTCCCAAGTCCAAGAAATCTCCAGTGACTCCGAAGTGGAACAAGGTAACTTAGTTATTGAGAAAGATTCTTGTCTACTACCTATGTAGCTTCCGACCTACCGACCTAACTAGTCTTTCTACTTACCGAAATGAATGGTCTTTTTTTAAAATACTTAAGTATTGTTCCAGTGAGTCAGTAAGTGTTTCATACCATATGTTCTCAGCTACGTACGTACCTTCCTACATTAAAAAAACGACGCGTAAATATATCAACAAAACAGTTATCATGTTAAATATTGGAAACCCTTACTGCCATGAAAAAAAAATTAAATTTTTAGCCGACACATCCATATGTTCAGAAGCAGTCCGACCGTCAGGAAGGAAGAGTGATACGAAGGTCACTGAGCGTCCGATGTCCACTTCCAAGGATGGGGATAAGGCTTATGGAACGGAACCGGTACAGCTGTCTCAGGAAAGGACTTGTGAGTCCCTAGCGCAAGAACTCTCCAGTGACTCCGATCTGGAAGAAGGTAATTTACCTATTGAGAAAGGTTCTTCTCTACTACCTATGTAGCTTCATTGCATTTCATTGTGCACAGCCAGATAGTTACAGGAATGAATAGGGGGGGGGGGGGGGGTAGGGGGTAAATATTATATTAACGCAATAGCTATATCAAAAATATCATTTATAAGTACTTAAGGTATGAAAATATTAGAAAAAGTTATTTCATACCTAACTACATAGGTACGTACGTACGTAGTTTAGTAAGGACATAATTATAGTAAGAAACAAATAGTAAGAAACCGCCATTAAATTTTGCAGCAGTATATATCAGAAGGAAACGCGTTACACCGAGTCGTGCTCAGACTAGAGGGGAGACCAAAGAAACAGCATCGGATGGATTTCTGCCGGATCTGTCCAGCACTCGAGTGGGGTCATCGGCGGACGAGCTGCTCCTCTGCAGCCAGTCAACGTTAATGAAGCAGAGGAGCCCCCTCAAGGCCACTAAGCCAGAGACTGTTCAACAGCCAGAGACTGTTCAAGGTAACGTTGGGGATCTTATCAACTTCGACTCGCAACCACTGCTGGTACCTATCCCCACAGCTGCACCTACTGGAGAGATGGAAAGCAATACAACAACAACAGCGCCCAACGGAATACAAGTTCCAAACAATATCCCTGAGATGGACGATTTCGACGTTATCTTTTCAAACCTGACTAGCAAGGACATTGAAAGTGAACGCAGACACCAAGTTCTCTCCAAAATACTAACTAGGATGGTCGATGCCCACGAAAACTCAAACAAAGGTTCTTATACTTACTACCGACTTACGTACCTACCTACATACTTACCTACCTTACCTACCTACCGACTTACTTTGCTTACTTACCTTCTTACCTACCGACTTGTTCTTATACTTAATACTTACCTACCAAAGTACCTACCTACCTACATACTTACCTAGCTACCTACCTACCTACCTACCTACCTACCTACATACATACCTACATGCGTGAGAACCACATATACGAGTGCATTTATTAAAGTAAGTTGTAAAGAATTTGTCTTATTTTTCAGTACTAACTGCAACCTTGCAGTTCATGCAACAGCAGGAACAACGCTTCGTGGCGGTGATGGAGGAGATACGTAAACGTCCAGTCACTACTTCCCCACACCGTGTCAATCGCTCTGTTCAAACGGTTGAGCAGGTCTCCGAGTCGCAACATGGTGCATTCGTACTTGGTAAGTATTACATTACTTTCTGCAATTTTCATATTAGTTTAGGAATTGTTAGTCCACAGTAGAGAATTTCACATGTGAATACTACGGGTATTTTTTTCATATGTTTTTTATAATATTGTGTGCTGAATACCGCAATCTAATATTTACTTTTTTTAACCTACCGTGCGAATAACTAATTTTTTTTTTTGTGGACAGAAGAGCACGGTGGCGTTACGAAGAAAGTGAGGGTCCCCACAGGAACAAGGCTGATGACGTCAGTTCAGCAACCATCAACTTCCACTGAGTCCATCCCGCAACCACTACCGGGTGGTTTCATACTTGGTAAGCCGGACTAACCTGCAGTAGTTTATGCCATTTGAATTCTATTACCAAATGTAGTTTGGTTTCGGTTGAATAACTCAATCAAATATTTCCCTAGTTGGTTCGACCTACCATGGGAATACTATAATTATGTGTCCTTCGGTTGAATAACGGAATCAAATATTTCCTTAGTTGGTTCGACCTACCATTGGAATATTATAATTACATTTAGTAACTACCTATAATTATGTGTACTTCACTGGCGGTTTATTGACATTAATAACTACTGCAATAAATGGTTACTTTTTCTTCTTGTGTGACAGAAGCGGAGGGTGCGGATGGGATAAAACGTCCAGTCCGGGTGCCCGTAGGAACCCCAATCATGACGTCAGTTGAGCAACCATCAACTTCGGCCCACTCCGTCCCGCAACCACTACCGGGTGGTTTCATACTAGGTAAGCCGGACTAACCTGCAGTAGTTTATGCCATATGAATTATATCACGAAATGTAGTTTTGTTTCGGTTGAATAACTCAATCAAATATTTCCTTAGTTGGTTCGACCTACCATGGGAATACTATAATTATGTGTCCTTCGGTTGAAAAACTGAATCAAATATTTCCTTAGTTGGTTCGACCTACCATTGGAATATTATAATTACATTTACTTTATTGGATCTCCAAGAATTCCATCTAATAATAAACCGGTTGTTTAACTGATTAATTGTCTTTTCTTCGTGCGACAGAAGAGGACCGGGGCGTTACCCGAGAAGTGAGAGGGCCCGCAGCAGTTCCGAGGCCGATGACGTCAGTTGAGCAACCGTCAACTTCGGCCCACTCCGTCCCGCAACCACTACCGGGTGGTTTCATACTAGGTAAGCCGGACTAACCTGCAGTAGTTTATGCCATATGAATTATATCACGAAATGTAGTTTAGTTTCGGTTGAATAACTCAATCAAATATTTCCTTAGTTGGTTCGACCTACCATGGGAATACTATAATTATGTGTCCTTCGGTTGAAAAACTGAATCAAATATTTCCTTAGTTGGTTCGACCTACCATTGGAATATTATAATTACATTTACTTTATTGGATCTCCAAGAATTCCATCTAATAATAAACCGGTTGTTTAACTGATTAATTGTCTTTTCTTCGTGCGACAGAAGAGGACCGGGGCGTTACCCGAGAAGTGAGAGGGCCCGCAGCAGTTCCGAGGCCGATGACGTCAGTTGAGCAACCGTCAACTTCGGCCCACTCCGTCCCGCAACCACTACCGGGTGGTTTCATACTAGGTAAGCCGGACTTACCTGTAGTAGTTTATGCCATATGAATTCTATCACGAAATGTAGTTTAGTTTCGGTTGAATAACTCAATCAAATATTTCCTTAGTTGGTTCGACCAACCATGGGAATATTGTAATTACATGTAGGTTATTTTATCTCCAACAAATCAAATCATTAACCACGTGCTTAACTGATGAATTTGCTTTTTTGGTGCGACAGAAGAGCAGGATGCAGATGGCACTATCCGCGAAGTGAGGGTCCCCGCCGGAACAACAATCGTACCGAACAGACAGACATCCACCCCATCAGACGCCCCACCCAGTAGGAGTAGCGCAACAGGAGATAACGGATCCACAGGTGAGGAAAAATATAGGATTTACAATTAAGAAGACTATTATGTTGAAACTGGAATAGAAATACTACTATGTAACGTACGTTACGTACGTACGTACGTACGTACATTATTACGTACGTAAAAATGCTATAAACAAATGCTAATATTATTATTACGTGCGGTACGTACGTACGTACGTACATACGTACGTGTGTTCTGCGAATATGGTCAACAAGAAATAAACTTTGATATTTTGCAATTGGGTATAATTATTTCCTGTCTAAATCGAGATGCGTATTTATTTTCAGTGAGAAGCACTTACGTTAGAGGGAAAGGAAAGAACGCAAAAATGTTGGCGGCAACATTACAGAGGGAGCGTGCTAATCAACAAAGTATGAATGCAGAAAGTTCTCAACCAGGTGCACGACGTAGTGTGCGAACGAGGGGGGGCCTTACAAACAAAAAACTGTGGTTAGGTCTGGATCCTTATTTTTCCTAACTTTTAAGACGAACTTCTGCGGGTGAGACTGAGTTTCCATGTGAAAACGTACGCGATTGTACGGTACGTGCGACAATAGAAATGTAAAACCCACGGCCATACTTTGAATAAAACATGTAAATTTGAATTGCAAGTTTCAGTAGTTACTTTGTTTAAATGTATGTTATAAAGCAACGTAATTTCCTTCACCAGAGGAAAAGGTGGGTACACAGTACAGTTTACCCATGAAAATGCAAGTTTAATCGATAACTATTGAATGAAAATCAATAACGTAAGAGAAAAAACATTATTTATTTTACGCGCTAGGAAGCTCTATATTATAGATGATAATATTCAAAACATGAAGTTCAATGTTTAAGCAATTTATTCAATTATCTTTGTCTAATGAGTTCACAATTCAGCAAAATTAGTTGATCTGAAAGTCACACAAAGTATAGAATTTCTTATACAAAATATTCAGAATTTTGGTTCAAGTGGTAGGAATTAAGGTACATGATAGTTGATATTTGGCAAATTGATTGAAATCCGATTTCTGCAGAATGAATAAGAGATTCACTGGATTGTTTCAAAATCATATACTTAACAGTTGATGTTTTTCCTATGTCTTCGTACGCAAACTGTACAAGAATGCCAATACATGTAATGGTGTTCACGCACAAGAAAATACAATCATAAACTTGAACTACACGAAATTCTTTGCAAGTTATAGGATATGGAAATACTCATAACTTTCTTATTAACAAAACAAACATAACCCCACATCCATGGGAATTACGGAAGTATAAAGCCATACCAGAAACGTTCTTAGTAAAAATACCACTGTCATGTAGTAAAGGAACCAAAGTTCCTTTAGAAAGTTCGAGTGGTAATTAAGATCTTGGCGATACATTGATCCTTTACGTAGTAGTCTTTAAGATGGGCGGAATATACAACAGATACAGAATGATATTCACATAAGACAACCCATGTAAAACAACATCCTTACGAAGTCCAGAACGATCTAAGTTACAACACCACTGTCATGTGGTTAAAGAACGATATGTCCTTTTCAAAGTTCAAGTGGTAGTCATTAAGATAGGCGCGCTAGACCAAGGCCGGCCAGTTGCGGGCAATGTACTGCCTCCTTCTTTCGTAGGCGGGCTCATCCTGGTGATTTCTTGCCCGCACGGTCCCAGGTTGTTCCAGGTACCCCACGTTCGGCCGCCCACGGAACACGTCGGGATCGTTGAATCGTGGGAGTGGCACCCGACGAATCCTGGCAATGTTGTGGAGCACTGCACACGCCACTACGATGCGGCCTGCACGTTTCGGTGTGTGGTGAAGGTAACCACCTGCGCAGTCAAGAGCCCTGGAAAAGGAAGCAAATCTTACC
Organism: Lepidonotus clava; assembly: GCA_936440205.1. Taxonomy (NCBI): domain Eukaryota; kingdom Metazoa; phylum Annelida; class Polychaeta; order Phyllodocida; family Polynoidae; genus Lepidonotus; species Lepidonotus clava. The sequence goes on from OW387140.1 coordinate 30,289,777, forward strand.
TTACGAAAGGAAAGTAAATATTTACAGATAAGTGAGTCATATCTAAATAACAAGATGCGGGTATGATAATATTCAGCAGAGCTAAGTATCTACGTGCAAATATAAGTTAGAAGTAGGAAAAATATTTGTACAGTTAAACACAAGCATGTGGTTCTCAGAAACGGTCAAGGGTCTTGCCTGTACGAAGGAAACACAATGATATATTAAAGGATATGGTATACCTCCACCGTTGTTTGGTGAGCCCGATGGTGTGCTCGACGTTGCACCGAGTGCTTCTGTGCCATATATTAAATGCGACTTCACCGGGGTTGGTCGGTTGCAAGTACGGCGTTAGGAGCCAGTCACGGAGAGGGTAGCTGAAAATAAAATAAAAAATTTACTAAATAAATATTTGTATACTTCTTTTTTTCATAATTCCAATACATATGATTTACATTTTTCTTGTGATGTTGAACGAATTAAGATAAATATTCAAGTTACTAGGTATGTACGTACGTACCTAATTACTTACGTACTTTACTAAAGTAAAAATCCGGTACTTCATTCAGATTAGAGAGTTTTGTACAAATGTATTGAACCAGAGTTGTTGTCGAAAGAACAATATTGTTTCTTCAATCCTATTCGATTTAAATAGAAAGTACAACTCACCCTCCATCCCCCAACAGGAAGAAGGACCCAAACTCGCCATCTGCTGCATAACGGGTAAGGGCTGATGCGCGCAGAACGTACGCATCGTTGGCTGAGCCTGGGAACCTGGCGTCTATGTGGGTTATCAACTTGTCCGCGTCACTTACGATCTGTAATACAAAAATGTAATACCACAATCAATGGAAAGCATAGTGAAAGTTTAGGCTCAATAATTATAATTTTCTTTGTTAAGAGGTACTTTACTTAATTACACATATTTCACTTATGTACTTACTTTACATTTTTTTCAAATGATTCAAGTTGTAGTTGAAGGAATTGTTTGGTACCGCTACCTAGTTATATCTACAATATGAATGTTTCATGGGACTACATACCATCACATTCAGGGAGTGATACCCCTTCCTGTTGACGTACGCCCCGTCATTTTCTGGTGGCGCAACGATGGGGACATGCGTTCCATCAATCATACCTATTACGCCCGGTTTACCCTTGCGCTCCATGAAGCGGATGGCTTTTGACATCTTCTCTTCGAAGGTGTGGGGCCACTTGATGTACTGGTGTCTACTCGCGTACAGAAAGTCCGAGACCTCCCGCACAGCTCTTGATACTGTTGTTTTGTGTACGCCCTGGAAATCGGCCACGGTGCTGTAATTGGCACCGGTGGCAAAGTACCGCAGTGCCAGCGCCGTCTGTAAAGAATAATGATGAAAATTATTTCTTTTAAAGACGTAATGTATTTTTAGATTCCTACGTAAGGGTAAGGAGGATATACATACTGGATAGGTCAGGAAACCATAAGGAGTTAATGAACACTGACGTATCTATGTATGGTACGTTGAGTACGTACGTACGTACGTACGTACGTACATAGGATAGGTGATGAAATGATGGGTGGCACATGGAAGTAACTTCATGTAACACGCATTTATACGTACGTATATATGATACTTAAGTATGTACGTATATGTGATAATTAAGAATTTAACTCTATGCTAGTAATTGTATATTTTTGGCATTCTTACACGCTCCTCCATGGTTATACCGCCTGCCCGACGTGTGCCATTCGTTGAGGCAAACCCTGAGTTGGCGAATGCCTGCGCTAGCAGTCTTACTGTGGCCTTATCCAGGCGATACCGTTGGATGAACTTCATTTCTGAGAATCTCCTGAAAGGGTTGATCCTTGGAAATATTTCTTTCTTCCTTGGCTTACGACGCGCTGGTGCCATTTCAAGATGTAGATGTATAGACGTAAAGATATATAGAGCAGCTCAACAACGTGCAACGTGCTAGAAGGAGTTCCCGCCGAAATAATCCCGCCGAAATCCCAGAATGCAATTCGACATTTCCCATAATGCTTCAGAAAACCAACGAAAATTCACTAAAAATGCCAAGAAAAGAGTATTTCACCGCTACGAACACAAAAAGTGTCATCGTTGGATTCCGCCCTATTACAGTGTTTTCGTTAGCTACGTACGAAACGAAAATATCTTATGCAACGGCATTTTCGCGAAAACAGTGATAGTGTTTTCGTAAACCACGAAAACACCGACGAAAACAAATTATGCAACAGTAAACAATTTTCGTTGCACGAAAACACTCTTTTCGCAGTTATGCATCACCACCCTGGGGGTTGTGGCAGTAGGGGCATAGTCACCGATTTCTAACCAATATATTCAACAAATACTCATAAAAACCTAATAATTAAATCAATATTCCTGTCTGAAAAGTATTCTTGTGATTCTTGCAAAAACTTTGACCGGCACAGCTACCCAACTCTAATGGCAGCGAATGGCATGCGGCCGTATAAAAAGAACTAAATGTGTGGGGGTTCTTTTGCATGAAAATTTCATAAGAATAAAAGAATAATCAAATGTGCAATTCCCGATATTAACATTTAATTACCAACAGACTGGCTATAGGTCTATTTGTGTAGCACTGTCACATTTACAGCCTAACATAAACTATTTATGTCTTTATAATGTTTATCTGCTTATAGGCTTAGGCCTTTAATTATCTTGACTTAACAAATGCAGAACGAAAGTAAACTACGTGTATCTATTTATTGCCAAACAGAATTTCTTGCCAAATTATTTTTTCATTCTGAAACAATTACCAAAAAGGTGTTATTAAAGGCATTTCCTAAATTACATATACATGCAGTGTAGTAAGTTTAAAATCTATAGCGCTCCGGTACCATTCATATGTGAATATCTATACTATATATCCAGGGGCCTATTGTCTGACATCAGCATCTCAGCTTTAAGCGTGGGTATGGTGACGTGGCCGTCTCCACGTCAGTATATATCGAGGGGGTACCCTGGATATGATGACTCAATGCCGCGGGAGGGGGTATTCCCGGAGAATCCCTAGGTCGAGAGGGCTTCCCCGGTGAAGGAAGGAATCCCCTCTAAACCAACAACAACGTTGACCCTACGTTTCTAACGGTTGACTGTATTGTCCGGTTTGGTCTACAATTACTGCACAATCTTTACAAACAGATCTGTCAATAGTTACCTACTGTATCTACGACAGTATAGAGATGAGGAATAACATTTTAGTATCAATATGTCGAAAAATGATGAAATCTGAAATCTGACTGTCATCAGAAAAAGCAAGGTTTGCATCTCCATGCACCGCCAATGTATCTACATGTATATCTATGGCATCTAGGATAGTACGGAAAGCTTTTATTAGTTGTTTTTTTTTGCGTGTAAGTGAACATATTTGGGTAATAATATAACACAACTCAGTTACCAAGGGCAGATGCAGAACTCAAGGCGTCACTGTACGTACTTATCCAATCTAAATTACTTCAACAATCTCAATTGTTATAGGACTATAGAATTTAACAACTACGGTATCCCCATAATTATCACATTATACAGATATAGGCTTCAAACGTGTAATATGATGGCCAAGAATCCCCTGGCCCATGCTTGGTATGTTATCACAAATTTGCAGATCTATATCAGTAGCCTATCAGTGAGATATAATATCTAAAGTCTAATCATGCACCGTCCACCCGGCAGAGAAACTGCATGATGTGCAATACGACTAATAATTATAATACAATGAGAATATAGATTTTTGTTTATGTAGATATCAGATCTACATACCTGCTTGTAGAATATCTGCCCTGTCCTCCCCATTGATATGCATGTGTTCCATATCATCATTGTCCAAATCTTCCATATCACTCTCCCTGTCATATCCTTTGGCTTTGAAAATATCCCAGTATTTCTCATGACCAATTTGTTTCAGAAACTGAAGCACTCCATTTCCTTGATCCTCGTCGTCGTACATAATCACAATCGCTGGTTGACACGACTGGATTTATATATGATCGATTTAATGCATAGCCATAGGCCTAATTAAGGTAAATCCAAGGAGGAATGTGTAGTCACTGCTATTGAGGCCTAATACGGTCATCTTCCATCGTAACCATGAGTGGAACTACAGCCGTCAATTCAAGTCCTTCATAATTCCTGAGAGGCTGCTACTCAGATCTGCAGACAGTAGAAGTATCTTGTAGACAAGTTGACACTCCATTGGTAGTGGCAGTGCAAAGTCCTTGCTGGTGGCTGCAAGTGCCCTGCTTGTAGCAGTGTAGTGTTGGATCTACTTCAGGATCTGCTTGAATCACGATCTCCCTGGACATGTTCCAACTTGAAGCAGCATTTTCGTCCTGTCCTTCTCCCAAATCTGGTATCACTTCTTAGTACAATCATCAGGACAAACACTGGCAGGTCGGGAGGGGGAACGCCTCTGCACCCGGGTCGGTCGACACTTGCCCAAACTTGTTGGGGAAAGCCGGCTTCGCGTGGGGGCCACGCGGTGCTTTGTTTACACCACGTGATAGGCGTGACGTCATTGGGGATTCCCACTCCCAGGCGACACTCTCCGTGCGGATTTTCTGAAATCAAGGGATTTCGGCCTGGAGATTGCAGAGCGGCCCGCGCCCTTTCGTGGCCTGAGGTGAGGATGGCCCTGTTTGGTGTTTCGTTGATCAAACATGTAGGGCCTATGTGCTGCTCATAAACGTAGTCCCAACATTATAGGCTTTTGATTAGCCCTAATTCTATGCAATTTGGCCAAATGAAAATGCCTCACAACTCATATATAAGAAGCTGATAGGCTACATTAGGCCTATTTGGCCCAAGGCATTTTTTCCCCCTATCATCTAAGGGGCTGTCCATAAATGACGTCATGCAGTAGGGGGGGAGGGGGGAGGGGGTTCATGTGGTGCAAGACATCATGTTGCAAAAAATTACAATTTCAAGAATTTCAGAGACAATTTTAGGTTACATTGGGATATTGAAGGCTGAATTTTGTATTTTCAGTTAAAAGATTTTTCTGTGAGGCGGTCATATTGCTAAGCCAAAAAATTCATTCTTTTTTTATACTATTTCTCTGAGTGGGGTGGGGGTGGGGGGTTCGCTTTAGGCTATATGATGTCATTTCTAGAGGGAGGTCAAGATCCCCATGACGAAACATGACAAGGGGAGGAGTGGGGGTCAAAAAAGGTCAAAAATAGCATGACGTCATTTATGGCCGGCCCCTAACTAAGAAATTAACCCTAAGTCAACATACAACTCTTCAGCATATCAGTTCCAGTCTTCTGCCAGACCTAAGAGTTTGCAGATTGGAGCGCAGTTCGGTTTATATTATAAATATGACAAAAACAAGTCTGGAAAAAAATACAAGGTGAACAGGAGAAACAACATACAACTCAAATGGAAATATGAGTCAAAAGATATATCAGATAAGCGGGTCTCAAAAAGGAGCATCGCGCGGCGGAAAACGCGAACGGAGGTTGGGGGTGCTTTTAACATAGGATCCTATGGGGGAAAACATGTTATTTCGCTCTAACTTTTTAAATAACTTTTTAAATATCGCACCAATCTCCATACAGTTAATGAGAAAAAGGTTGGAATAAATCCCAGGAATGAACCAGGAATATGATACACCCCTTCAAATTTTCGCAGTTTGCGAATTCTCCATAGCTAAACGCGGTCACTTCTGGAGCCTAGTGTTTCACTGCGCAATGACGGAAATGCCGAGGATACCGCTAACCCGTTTAATCCGTATACACAGGTCTGAGTTTTACAATACATAATATTTTGAAAAGATTAATATACACAAATGTGTTGAGTAAATTCCCATTTCAAAATGTCAATTTTTGTTTCTCCTGTGTCTAGGGGGTGGGGGTGAGGGACAATTGCCCCCCCCCCCCCCCCGGATCCACCACTGTTTACGGACACGAGATTGTGTGAGTCTAAATTGTATTTCCAATAATTAGCAGGTCCTATGGTGACCCATGATAATGAGCATCATGGGAATTGTGAGATGAGTTCTCCGATATAACTAACGTTTTCATTCCCACTTCTCCACATGTCTGTAGTTAGTCGTCATCCCTTTACCACCAGGAGGCTGTAAGATTTATCGCTTTGGCAGCGGATCCATGATTTCGAAGTGGAAGGGGGTTCATAAAGAAAAGATAAATGGTCTATAACAGGTATTTGGTAACATGTGCACCACCGTGCATCTATGTGCACGCTACGCGCGAATGAGCTGGGGTCAAGATAACCCCTTGCCCTTGCCTCCCACCCCCCACCCCACCTCCACACGAAACGCACACGTAGCACAGTCACGCACACGCACACAACAATCTGATGATTGCCCTTACATCCAATGATTCGTTGGATTTTCAATTTTAAACGATTTTTTACATTGAATTCCCCGCGCGACAAATTTAATTGTATATGTATTTTTTAGTTATTACATTTTGACAAAAGAATAATTGCGCGGATGCCCCCGGCGTCCCACCCCACTACACCCGCCCCTGTATACATTAATTAAAGGTCATAGATACCTTGCTACCTCTGCCTGCCGTCGGTATAGACCGACATGCCTGCATGGATCACCCATCGACCAGGAACCCATGCACTGCACCACTCCCTCCTGCTGCAGCAGAGACCTAACGAGCGGGAATCGAAAGGGGCGGGAACCAGAACAACGCCCATATACCTCCAGCAGGTGAACGGGGAGGGGTCGCCTCTATGAGGTTTTTACGCTAAGAAAGGTATGACAAAACAAGGAAACTCGCCCGACCAACAAGCAGTATTAATGGAGTTTGTGCCCTTGGACACCAGTATCTTTCAAAATGAGGAAAACGAAAAGGAAGAAGAGAAGAGTGTGGAAAAGGCGGGAATTAATGCGCGTCCAGGAAAGGCGAGGAGGAGAGAGATGAGGGCCGCTCCGCCTCTGTTTACAACCGGCATGAAAGTCATCGATACTACTATTATACTGGCGGTCTTCTTTGCTTCGGTGGGTATATATTAGCTGGGATTACACGTTGATTACACACGGGCGGATCCGTATAAGGGGGCATTATACTTATGTATACATGCATACTCCCCCTCCACCTCCTTTTTTAGTTAATCTTTGATGAGTGCCAAAAGAGTGCTATAAAACAAGAAGGTAACAAAGTAAACCAATAGGTTATTCTCCGAAATCTCCAAAGTTCAAAGGGAAAATCAACAGAAAGGACATTTTCTCAAAACTTAAGTTTATGTATTCTATTCTAAATACTTGCATGTCGTAATTGATAACCTAGAGGGGGGCACAAATAGTGTCATTTATTCTTTATATTAAACAGATTAATGAGATAAGTATATATATATTTATATATATCCAAGTATAAGGTGTCATATTTTTGGTAAAAGGAACTACCTGCACAATCTTACTGCTATACATTTGCCTGGGCAGCATTGTTCGTTTACGGGTGAGCGAAACAGGTAGAAATTCAGGTAACATGTGCAGAAGAGCAGATGAAAGAACTCACGCGTCGGCCTGTTTTATTTGTATTAGTGTACAACCAATTGATTACCGGTATATGTGAGGAATGGAGCAAGGCACGGGGCATACTGTTCACGGTTTCGATCACACATTTTATTCACTCATGATTTATTTAGTATGTAAACGTATATAGGGCTATGTATGAGTCTCATTATATGGAAACATCTATCAATTGTCTATAGAAACGTTAGGATGATTAGAAATAACCATGCATATCAATTCACAATTTCATTCACTAAAATCGATGGCACTGCCTTAGAAGGAGATGTAGATGGGGGGGGGGGGGGTTCATATAATGTCGCATGTCGAATTTCAGAAAAGGCCACGTCGCCCTGTCGATTTTAAGGGTCTTTAACCATTTTGAGTACATATCACATATCAGAGATGCCACTTCCAACTAACACAAAAACGGGAAAGGTTTGGGATCAATTCCCTTCCAATTATTGACTTAACAACTTAAAGAGAAACCTTTAATAAAGTTCTCATCTCAAATTTGCACTTAATTGGTAATAACTTAACAATCTTTTCTGAATTTAGGGACATGAGAGAAAAAAAAATTGCAATCCGAGTAGACTAAAAAGTAGTAAGTCCTCATATTATTTTTTATCGTTTACAGGGGGTGAACTGCGCTTTGATTGGCCTAACACTGCTGGACTTGGAGAGGCAAGTGACGGCCAACACAGAGGGAGTGTCGGCCCTGTTCATCTGTCGCGGGGTGGGTATCTTCTGCAGCTGCCTGTTCGCTGGCCATCTCTTTGACCGTCTCAACCACGGCATGCTGCTGGCCGCAGGTACGGCCATCATTGGGCTGGGACACCTCGTCATGCCCTTCACCACCACCCTCTACTCTGCAGCTGCCGTCTTCATCCTCCAGGCCATCGGAGTGGGGGCTTTGAACGTTGGTAGGTGGAATTCCGTACAGGTCAATCATATGCATTTACCTTTCCCGGTTGCAATATATATATATATATATATATATATATATATATATATATATATATATATATATATATACACATAAATTTCCTTTTAGATCTACACTTTTAAATCCTATAATCTAGGCACACCAGTTTCAGTCTTTCCGCGGGTAATTCATAGATATATATCTTTAAAGTTCATTTTAGAAGAAAAACTAGATTTTTGAACATGAATACAGTCGATCAACTAGATGTGTCCACTCAAATAACATTAAATATCCCAATCAATTCTTATTCATTTTTTATTTAGGACATCAATACCTATTGAACTCATTGCCCCCTATATTTATATGAATAGATAAATTACATATCCTTGTATTTTAGAGAAATTGCCCAGAAAGAATAAAACGGCGAATCTACGTGGTGAGCTGATATGCCTGTATTCGACTGTATTATAAGTGACAGGTCATATACCTCACAATGGAAACATTGATTAGATAGAAATAATACATTTGTTTAATGATGATTTGAAATAGATTTCGCTTTATGTCATATAAAAGATAAACATTTGAACCGGTTTTTAATTGGCCAATAAAAACTAATTTCATTTCACTACAAATTGAATTACAAACGTATGCTTCGTTATCAATAAACACGTCACTGCCATTATACAATAAATAGTCTGGTCCTAATTCTCGGACAGATAGAATTATTGATTTTAACATTTGGCTCCATGAGTTGAAATCAGAGAGTCGATTGAAGTCAGAATTTTAAACTACATCGATCAAGCCCTGGCTAAGTTCACCGCGACAGGGGTAGAAGGTCTAACTTTTGAAATCAAGAAAGTTTGTCTCATGTCGGCAAAAAATATGAAAAAAAACACACATTAATTTTGCCTTTCAGTCCCCCATTCATGGTGGCCCCCAGAGCACAAGCGGTTGGACAATACATTGGCTCGTTTGAAAGGCAGTTTCTGTTTAAATGAACCTGGGGCCGACTATACGCTTAAATGCCATTAACCTATATGGGCGTCTAGTCATGCACCTATTGATCGGCGTGGCGCAGAAGCAGCCAACTCAGAGAGTGGGCCACACACTTAGCGCCACGTCGATTGAGAAGTCATAAAAGAATAATGATTATCGTGATCGATCCCTGCGTTTAACCATTCCTAATGCCGTCAAAATAAGGATAGGGGCTAACATTATCTTCGGTATATAGGGGCATGCACGAATCTTTAGCTATGATTCGTTACAATTTAATATTGCAAAATATGAAAAACGGAAGAGTTAGCACATTCAAGTCTAACGGTAAACCTAATGTATTGTAATCGGTCCAAAAGCATCTCGTTCGCATACTAAATTTCTGGTGTTACTGTAAAGCGACTGCGTGTCGTCTACTCAGATAAATTTGTAGATAAATGAATACTTGAACAGACAAAATTTGATAATTGTGGGTGTTATTCTGGCGTAAAGCTGGCCTAGTGAAGTATATATAGGGCCTATATGTATGTTGATCCAGTAATAGAAACAAAATCCCACGCATATATTTTTGATAAAACTGGCTTTCTTTTTGTGAACAGGAGCGACCTTTGCCATGATCAAACACTGGGGGAAAAGCGCAGGACCGTTCCTGCACTCGATGCTCTTCGCCTACGACATTGCTGCGTTTGTATCTCCACTCATTCAGAAATTGTTTATAAATCCAGTACAGATTCCATTAACAAATAGGCTACACAGCGTTCATAAAACTCATATAAACATATCTATACAGCCTATATTTGTTGATGTTCACGGGCATTACCTAAATGACACGGTGAATATGTTTCCTCGGCATGTTGATGAAGGATACCGTCAAATAAATCCATGTGATACTTTGTTAGGGAATCAAACAAATTGTACTGGTTCAACAATGACAACAACTTCACAGACGGACTTGCTAGGATTTAACCTAGTCGCAGGCAGTTTTATTTTGCTAATTGCTTTTTTATGCTCACTCATGGCAGTATTCTTCAGAACTACAAAGAATGTCTGGACCGTTCACTATGCTCTCAGAAGACAGAGCCTATCTGACTTCACACCCCCTGCAAGGTTCACAGAAAAAATAAGTTCCTTTGAGTGGGGAACTTGTGTGTTTAAATGTGCATCGGGATGGGACTGGAAAAACCAAGTGCGTGTTGGGCTATTCACATCGCTCCTCACGTTTGTCTATAGCATCGAGGGAACTATGATGGTACTCCTCGTGGTTTACTTGGTGAAGGGTCTCAACTGGAGCTTACAGGCTGCAATGACTGTGGCTTCAGTGAGAGCATTAATCTGTGCATTGTCACGCTTTCTCATGATCTTCATATCTCGTGTACTGATCGCCCGCTATCAGGTGCTCATTGACTCTGCTCTGTGCACGGTGAGCGTTACAGTCATGACTGTCTGTGTGTTCCGGTCACCCGACTCCATCTGGATCCTACTCCTGGTGACCAGTCTGGCCTTGGCCTCTTTATATGCGTCCGCTCTAACCTGGGCCAGTGACCAGGTGCGCATCACCGGAGTGGTCTCTGCCATCTTTACGACACCATTTGCGACTGGGCTACTGGTCGGTCCAACAGTTGCGAGTTATTTCTTTGAGCGGCATGGACCCCACTGGTTTGTGTACCTCATGTGTCTATACACAGTTGTGGTAGATGCTTTGGTTATTGTAGTGATTGCGTTCAAATATGCCTTTCCTCCTGCGGTAGAAGAATCCTATGTGGAAAACGTGACTCAGGTGTTGTCCAAAGGATCAAGTTGGGCTCTGAACAAATCTGGTGAAAAATGCTAGAACAAAAAAAGTGCTTAAACTGTCTGTTGCGTACAGGAAAAAATATTTCAGATATGCCCTGATGGATATTGATGAGTATTAGCCTCGTGCCGTTACCCGGAAATATATGTATATTATGATAAATAATTATTATATACACCACAGGGTACCAACCGAAGTTACATTTTCAAATTCCATTTGCTTTCCCTGAGACTTCCCTATCCCATGGCAACTTTTCCCTGTCATATCCAGCAAGTTGATCAAATTTAAAAGCCTCTGCGAGCAGAAAAAAATTGGACAACCCAACCACAAAAAGTTGAATCCCTAATATCTTGAGAATCAGGAATTTCAGAACCTTGCCAAATGAAATTCCCTGTTTTGGCAAAATTTCCAAATTCCCTGTGTTTTCCCTGTCAGGGAATTCTTTTTGCCATTTTCCCTGTTGTTGGTACCCTGACACCATCACTACAATCACCAAAGCATCAGCTTGACACCATCACTACAATAACCAAAGCATCAGCCAAAAAGTGAAAGACAGGTAGGATTCATATCAAGATATTGACCAATATAACAATTGATCACAAGTTATAAATCCTGCTTCTACCCTATCAAAAGATTTGTTTCATCCCCGGCTAAATATTCAAGATTGCAAGCTTTGAAAAAACAATCTTGGACCTTATGTTCAAAGCCCATCATCACATGTAAGGCATTGAGAGTGCATGGGCAACTTTCATTTGGGAAGAAAAGCGCTACATTTGCAAGAACAATTAACATAAAAATATTGTCAGGATACATAAATTTATTGCTTCTAGGAGTAGAATCTCACCTTTTTATGTGATATCTGAAAACGCAGCATGGCTGAGTTACTTATATGAGTGATAAATTAGATTGAAAAATTCACTAAATCATTAATCAATCATGTACCTCACTTTTCATTCACACAAGATCTTTTCTTCAATTCCATGATCAGCTGACAAATCAATTATAGGTATTTGAACTAGGACGGCCAAAAAGTGGAAGACAGGTAGGATTAACAGTTGTGTAGTATCAATGCCAAATTTATATTTTCTGGTTCTTGATTTGTTTCTACGTGTATAAAAGACTAGATCAAAAGCGCCATTGATTTAATGGATCAAGTTAAGTGCTGTAGGCACATAGGGGCCGGTGTATCCCAAGATCTAATGGAGAGGGCTTAGGCCTAGATATTGAGATATTAATGATTCAGATATTTTGATGGTAGGTCTGAAAAAATGACACTATAGTGACAATTTCACAAATAATTTAATCTTTGAATCATTTAAATCTTAAATCTGTGTTTGACACTGACACTGACAGCACCAGAGAACTTATTGACAGTGTGACGCCTATGTTTTAACATTGAATGGGAATGATTCAGACACTGACAGTGACTTAGGCCTAGCCATATCAGAACTCAGATTTAATATTTCGATGGTAGGTAAGAAAAAATGACACTATAGTGACAATTTCTCAAATCTTTTAATGTTTGGATCATAAATACTTGCTTTCGGAGATGCCATAAATGGCATAATACATTGACAGTGTCGGAGGGGGCTTAGGGCTAGGCCTATCTGAGTCCAGTCATTTTTTCATACCATCTGTAAAATATTCTTGCAAGCGTTTCTAGGCCTAAAAAGATCAAACTATATGACAAATAGGACCCTCACATATATGAGAACATAGATATATACATGAATTTCATTTTGATAGGCCTAATAAGGTCTAAATAATTATTTTTCAGATTGCCAGTGTCGAATGCCCGAGAGGCTGAGTCCAGCAGCTTGTCTAGGCCTATCATTTGAATTGCTGGAAAAGATATATGTACCTACCTGTATAGCCTGAGTCCTGAATGCTTCCGAATACTTAAATCCTCCACAATTATTGGGTTTAGTGAATTGTCATCCTGGTTTCCTGAGTTCAATGTATCGATGCAGGCGTGCAAGGAGAGAACCTGGCGCCATGTTGACGGTCTGACAGCAGTGACAGTGCCTCCACGTGTCCGATTGATCCAATGTTTTGCCTTCGATACGAACGCATGAATCACGCATGAATTGTCAATGCGTTGTATGCGTTTAAGGGAGTCCAGACGTCCAAAATATATATATTGAAAGCATCAGATACCGCGGTAATCCAGGCTAGAAAGAGAGAGCCCCCTCTGTAATGGTCCGCTCGGGACGACTGCGCCCGGCGGTCTGACAGTGACAGGGTGAGGCGGCCGGGCGGAGGCCGAAGGATCAATCCAATCTTTTCCCTTCGATACGAACGCATGAATCACGCATGAATTGTCAATGCGTTGTATGCGTTTAAGGGTATCCAGACGTCCAAAATATATATATTGAAAGCATCAGATACCGCTGTAATCCAGGCGGAGAAGGCGCAGCCCCCGGTAACAACCAACCGTCCCCGCCGGCAGAGCGGGGCGGTCTGGGCTCTGTCAGGAGGCGAAGGATTGCAAGAAAACATCGCGATGCATTTACGCGTTTAGACGCGTTATTTCGCATTATTTTCGATTCCGGGACAGTGGGAGGCTTAGCTATGGGTCGAAATCTATCTGTGGATACCAATAACTAAAGTTAGAACGACCGATCTCATGGTGAAATAGGCATGCAAATTTGTTGAATATTCATAGATTGACCCAGATCCCTTCCTCCCCGATTGAAAGCGGGTCACGGAGAATGCCGAAGATACCCGAGTACCGCCGATGTAACCGACTTTTATTTTGCGTTAATATGTCTAATTTGGCGCAATTTGGACAATTTTAACTATTCCTGCTTGTTCTTGAGATGCCAATTGATATTAATTTAAGCCCAAATAAGCCCAAATGCTTGGATTTAAGCCCAGAATCGGTCGCCAAAATGTCGTGTATTGCCCCGGCGCTCCGGGGGGTCCTTTCAACAAAGTGACTCTAAGTACTCTTCACGAAAGTCTATGTCTTAGTGGGCGGCGAGCGCGCCAGATTCAAAAGACCAGAACCGACTTGAACGTCTAACTGGCTCACCGGCCCACAATAAAACAATGAAATAAGAAATCAGTTTCTTCATATATGTATCAAATTTTATTTCATCTACTGAAAAATATTTACAAAATATATCCTTTTACCTCACACCACGGCAGACCGGTGTATTGGTAGAGTATGTAACATATATCAAAGCCATATCTAAGACATAACGCCTTTGTCATCGTCAGATACACACGGTCATCAGACTTCATACTCTGATTTAACATGTAAAGTGTCAGATTTATACATTCCGATACAGTGCGAACAGTGTACGGACCAATCATTACATCATACATCAAGCAACTAAAAGTCAAGATCCTATTTTGACACTATGACAGAGCACAGCGAACTTCACCGCAATATGTTATTGTGATAGTAGGGCATTATGTCCAATCCAGCAAACTTACTGTACATATGTAGGTACAATGACCATGCAATGGTAATTAGTATCATGCAGGAGTTATCCACTACGCTAACACAATCTTAACTTACCTATTTATCATATGAACATGTTTACATTTATTAAAAGTCAAAGTATATGATATACACTAAAATTTGTCTCGTATTGGTTGAGAAAATACTGGCCGATTAGATTGAAATAAAGGCCTTTGTTGTTGGAATTACAATTGTTATTACTTGTAAAAGTATGCACTGCATAATAAGGCTTAAAGCAGATAAATAATGGTTTGTTATTATATTCTGCGACAGGCAGATTTAAAACCTATAAAACAATAAAAAGAAATGTTGCGTTTCTATTAGTATATTACATTTGTCCCTCTGTTCTATATCTACTGTTTCCAAGAAATCCTGAAGTGTTATACTCAAAAACTGTTCATCCACGTTCTTTATACAGGACAAAGCACGTTCTTCAAGTTGGTATTTTCATTTTATGTTTTAAACTGATTTCTGAGCCCTGTACCTTCAATGCCCCGTCCAAAGGAAATTTAAACACAAAGCCCTGTTCCCCTGGGGTTTGTATTCTTTGATCTCATACAAAATGCTGCTATTACAAAATATACAAGTATGATGAGGGTCGGGTGAACACAAAGGCGTCGGAACACTAAAAAATATATACCTTAAAAGAAAGTCTCAGCACTTAGCTATTATAACAATTGGTATTAACATGGATATCTTAGAGGTGGGTTGACCGGTCTCGGAGTCTGTTGGAGAAGCGTGGGGACTGGGGGGCAGTAAGGGGCACCGTGCTCTTCTGGACTCGGACTGGTTGGTATACGCGGACAGGCTGGGCCCTGTGTACTGCCTGCTTTCTCATCTTCCCTACCTCCCTCTTCTCTTCTTCTTGTCTACGCCTTTCCTCTTCCGCCTTGGCCTGGGCCAGGAGCCGCTCGTTCTCGGCCTTCATGGCCTCCCACTGGGACCGTTCGGAGTTACGCAGCTCAGTGTTGAGGCGGACGTCAGTCACATCTGACAATGAAAAAACCCACGGGACATCAGTATTTTGTTACATTATATAGCAATTCCCTAGCCCTTTTCATCTAAATTTGATCTTTTAAAAGAATCTAATAACAAACTAGCATATGACCGGAAAGTGATACTAATTATCCTAATGTTTGCTCAAAAACGCCATTTTACCTTCAGTTACCATGATCAAATATTTAAAAGTTAGACTATCATGAATTTGTTTCTTACCTGTGAGTGGCAGGCTAGAAGCCTTGGGGATGAAGGGTTCCTTGCGGAGAACTTCAGGATCACGTGCCCGGAACTGGCGCATCTTCTCAGCCATCTGGTGGAACAAGCAAAGGAGACCAACAAAATTTCGCCAGCTAAAACTTAACCATCACCACCAGATAGTTGGTTCACAAAGCGATTGGCGTAAATTTATACATCTAATCAATGTTTCTAGGTAGCAAATAGTCTCAATATATTTGTATGAGAAAAACTTTTGTTGTTTCTTTAGCCAGGAAATTCTCTCTGAAAATGTCCAAGTGTAGGGATTCTTACTAATATTTTTTAAAGAAAAAAAATCTATTGTAATCTATTATGTTTTGCGTTTTACTTTTAGTCGAAATTCCGAAATTACTATGATCTGTCAGTGATTTTTTGGGTATAAGTTCCTGTTTTGTGTGTCATTGTCACCCTGAACCTTGTTCTGGTTGTCCCGGGCGTCTGAACACTACTATAAAGGACAATTCAACATAATTTTTGCAATATGATTGCCTAATAGCTGAAATTCTTACCTTGATCTCCTCTTCCCTTATGAGCTGCTGCTTCCGCAGCTTCTTATGCTGGTCTCGCTGCTCAAAAGAGAATGGTTCAGTTCGCACGATGCTCCGCTGGATCTTCACTTCAAACTTTTTGTTAAGATCAGGCACTGGATTCGCACGGATCACATGGTCGTCCTGGTCCATATTATCATACAATAAAGGGACAATGAAGAGACAATTAGAGGAGCAATCAATGACATAACTGTCCGTTGGGCAGTAAAGTTCAAACCCTTAATGTTGAACATATCGTGACCTTTAAAAAAGAGATGTAAGCAAGACGACCAAAATGATCAGTTGCACAAGTAAAGGGTTGTTGCAATTTGCCATAGCTGTTTTTTTTTTTTTTAGAGATTTGTAATGCTTGGTCCATGCACGCTGTGTTACAAATTTCCCCGAACATGTCAACAGATAAGAGCTATGGATGAGAGAAATCCTAACGCACCTGCCCATCTAAAAGAGAACATCTATCACGAATCCCCTCTTGCTCTGATCCATCTAACATTATGTTCAACACTTTTTTTTCTTCATATATCTCGGATTCACGAATTCTGAATGATTACATTAGCAATTGGTTCCAAAGAGAGTAAGTTTCTTTCATGGGAACTTTGCCTAAAAAGATAACATTTACAGATACTTACTTCCATTGAATGATCCGACAGGTTGGCTGAACGAAGACGATTCTTAAGGGCAAAGGCTGGGGACTTAGCTTCCGTTAACGGTTGACTGGCAACTTCCCTTATGCCCTACATTGAAAAGAACAAAAATTATGTAACAAAATTATTTAAACTGTAATCTACAACCATATTTAGACGTTTATGTTCTCCGTTTGAACAATACTTTTAACAGTCACTGGGTGAAAGATGAATTCTAATAATAAAATACACATATATTTAGTAACTTCATAATATTCGACAGTATTTTCATGATATCATAAAAGGGTACTAATAAAGATTGCTTACCAAAGGTGCCTCAAACATTCCCTTCGGGATAGGACGAGCATGGAAACTGTGGTTGTCTTTGGTGTCCTCTTTATTGGCATGGTGCAATTGAATGCGACGCTCTGTTGCGAAGTTGGGGCTGACTGCAACTGTGGGCTCCTTCGGTGGCTTGCGTGGAACACCAATATACCGATTCTCAAAGATCTTCTCATTTAGTGGCCGCGCTCGGAAGCGATAGCTGAGAAATTAAAATACAAAGGGATTGATGTATTGTGTTCTTAAGAAATGACACACGTGTAAGTGGGGGCTAATCACTTAATGATATATTCAAAGGAACAACTACCGTCAAAGTTTATTCTTTCTTTCTTTTTATCTGAGATAAAGTTGTAAAGTCATGTCCAATTAATTTAGGATTAACATGTACTAAGGTTTCAGACTTACTACATACATTTTACAAGGTACTTACTCCAGTTTAACAGGGCATAATCAAATAACAACATATATCCGGAAAGTATTACCATCTTTTTTTTATCATAATATATTCTGACAAAAAAGGAGTAACTACCGAATTCTAGAAGTTCCCCGACACATCTTTATCATGCATTCTCATGAACAGCAAAAAAATACTCTTACAACTTACCTCTTAATCTCCTCCACCTCTTTGTCCTCCAGATCCTTCTGGCTTGCAGTGTGAGTGGGACGGGCCCGTTTCTTGCACTCGAGCTTTGGGGTGATGGGGACGGTTATCTTACAGCTCATAGATATGCTCCGTCGCCGTTTGTTGCTTGGCATATCTGGATAAGTTGAGAAAAATGTAAGCTCTTCTGAGTAAACCTCAATTAGCCAAATATTAACATTGTCATAAAATAGGTATCTACGTGGAGTTAAGAAGGCAATACTATTCTATACGAATATGGCACTTTTCTTGAACTGCAATATTGATTGTCTGCTATGAATCATTGATATTATATCCAAACAAAACTTTTATCAGTATTCTTTTTACCTGGTATATATTGCCTGGATGAGGTGTGGGCAATCTATTGCAGTCTCATTCATGCAACAATTTTTCAAACGGAGACCGTGGATATACTTACACTTTGCATTCCTGGGTAAACTGTGGAAACGCTCCGGCGTTTTTGACCACAGACCAGGAGCTTCTGAGGCCTTCGATACCTCTTCGGTGTGTTTCCGCTTGCGAGTGTAGAGGCTGGAGTCCAGTGGGATTGTAGGTCCTTTCCGCTGTGCCTAAGAACAGGACAGTTTTGTTTTAATCTATTGACCACTGGTAAATCCTGGATAATTTATTCGTTATAGCCTCAACAGTTGTACACAAAGTAAAGGGGAAAAAAAAAAAAGCATTTCGCTGTACTAGATGTTGTTCTTAGCATGTTTCATATTGTTAGAGCATAAAAGAGTCAAGCAAAGAATATTCACAAATGCAGAATCAACCCTTCAAATATTTTTAATAATTTCAATTTCTGATATAAGTGCAACATGAAAAAAATCAAATCATTAAAGAAAACACTATGTTCCAACTCAAGCACTTTCTCTTCTCTTACCTTCACAGGTTCATACTGGCGGAGCATGCTTGTGAATTTTTTGTGTTCAGTAGCTGTTCCTGTCGGGGGTTTGTGGTCGTGGACACGTTTATCCGTTGCAAAGGCAAACTCTTCCACCTTGGTAAGGGGCTGCACTGAACGTGCAGCCTGGTGTGATGAGGAGGAGAAGGCTCGCTTGTGGGACTTTTGGGCCATGCGTCGGCGTTTCTCAACCTCCTCCCTGAGAGCCTTAATTTTCTCCAGTTCCTGTTGCTCCGAACTTTTGATAGTTGATTTTGTCCTGACGGCTTTAAGTGGCAGGGTTCTAGAAAAAGAAAAAGAAAAATCTATATGAACAGTCTGATGACGATGATGCAAGTTATTCATGTAAGTGGTATTAGTGTTATATTTTTATCGATTTATTCAAAAGGTATACATACATCTTAATCATTTAAAAGATATGTTTACACAAATATATGATCTTATGATTAACAATTTTTGACCCTGAATCTAACATATTTCAGTTAAAACAACCTATGTATAAACTATTTAGTGACTGCCACCATCGGTAGTTTTCTATTTGGTACTATACCTTGTGTGTTTTGGGGACTTCTCAGCAACCGGCTTCTTTTTCTTGTTCCATTCACTTAATGACGTGCACAGATTACTTGGTGCCTTGTGTACATCAGCACCTATAAGGTAAATTTTCAGTTCGTTAACTTCTTTTCGTTTTGAGTTAAGAATACACCAATGTTTATTTTCTAATAAAAATGTGAAGTAACTTACTAACGTAACGGAAGATGGATAGAGCCTGTGAATTTAAGTAGTTTTTGTTGTACATTAATTTCATTACCGATCTTGTACACACTGTGATAAAGTTTATATAATGTATATATAAACTACCATCATTTTCCTACTACATGTATATGGACCACTTAAGAGTACTCACTATTATTGAGAGCTTTTGTTGGTTCATGCCTGGGTGTCTGCTGCAGTTCCGTTCCCATACTCCGGGTCCGTGGACGGTGTTTGGGCTGAGAGGGGGTGACCAACGTCAATGTGTTTCTCCGTTCCTCCGTTGGCGTTTTGTCCTTCCTCACAGGTGTGGCACCTTTGGGGTTGGCCCTCGGTGTTGCATAAACCTCGTTGGGACTATCTTTTACAGCTGGTGCCTGCCTAGCCGGCGTGTTCCTCAGGGATCTGCGTGGCGCCTGACTGGTGCTCTCTGCTTTTGCCCTCTTTGGTTTAGGGGGGTCAAAACCCAAGTCAACGGGCACACCATTTTCGTGATCAAATTCTGGAAAAAGTAAAAAGATTAAAATTAAAAAAACAAAAACAATTTAATAAAAATATTTAGAGAAATATCTTTTAGTTTAGCATGTTACAGCTAAACAGAGGTATAGTATCTTGAAGAAAAATGGTGATGAAATTAACAAAATAAGCTAAATTAGCCCAAACTTTAAAACATTGTCTACTGAGTTGGCAAAAGCCTGCTTTTTTTTAGTGTTATTTAACTTTCCGAAACTTTACAACCAAATAGGTTTCACAACATTGAACTATATTAGATAAAACCGACATATCTCGACTGTTGAAAGGCTTCTCCAGTTTTGTTGTTGATTTTATCCCCCTAAATATCGGGTAATTAGATCGATCAGTCAGGTTAAACGTCTGTCTTCTTGATCTGACATACTCATTATTGGAAGTCCTCAGAAGTTGGAAAAATACGCTACTACAGGATGGTTAAGAAATACCTTCAAACTTGCTTACCAAAGTATTTCTCTACATCTGGGTCGTCAAACTCTCCATCTTTAATGAGAGAGAAATCTACGAATCTTGGGGCGTTGAATTCGTATCTTGGATCAAAGGAATCTGCCATAATTCTGAAATAACAGATATATAAAAAAAAAAAACACAATTAAACACAAATATAAACAAACTCATTTTTTTCTGATCAGGCAACGTAAACAATTTCAGGTTACAAGACAAAAGTAAGGATCTGCTCAGTCATTATGCTAGGGCCTAGGGAACAAACAGATACGTTCCAGTAACATCAGACCAAAGAACTACACGACGTCTATGTGCAGTTCTATGATCAGACCAAGAGATTATGGTTATTGGTAATATATTGCGACCGCTTTCACTACATCCATTTGCATTGTAATGTATGTACTATAGCTGTCCAATGTCTGAAATTATGGGTGCACTCCGCATGCGGCATGCATGTTCTAACTTCTATAGACCTTGTGCAGACAGGGTCACGCGACCCGATTTTGTTTGATGATCACCACACCCACGTGGCCTTGAGAAATATCTACAATTTAGGATTATACTCATTTATTATGTTTAACTGAGTTGCTTTTGGATAAAACAAACATAAAACTACATCACACATGCTTTAGAACTGTAGATATAAGTAAATTTAAGTTCATCACCAATATGGTGCCCATCACAATTTGGGAGGGGTGACGTCATCTGTACAACGTCTATAGACTATATCAGGTAAGCGGGTCTCAAAAAAGAGCATCGCCAGGCTAGGAAAATTCGGCCAAAATTCTGGTCATCAGAGGACGACCAATAGAGGACGACCAATAACAAAATGTGGTTGTCCTCATAAACCTTTAGGTTGTCCACGTTACAGATGTACCAAAATAGGCAGAAAAGAATATTTTTGGAGGTAAAGATTTCATTGACTTTTACTGAATATCTGGTCGTCATGAGGACGACCAAAATTCATTTTCTGGTCGTCCACACCAATTTTCTGGTTGTCGAGGACACGCAGATTTTCCTAGCCTGATCGCCCAACGAAATTTCGCAGAAATCGCGAACGGAGGTTGGGGGTGCGTTTAACATGGGCTTCTATGAGAGAAAACAGGTTATATCGCCCTAACTTTTTAGAAATTGCTCCATTCTTCATACAGTAATTGAGAAAAAGGTTGGAATTAATCCCAGAAATGAGATAGAAGCCTTCAAATTTTCCTAATAGGTCAATTTTCCGCACTATTGCGAAAATTCCAATTTTTTCCATAGGCCTCAATGCTAAATGTGGTCACTTCTAGAGCCCAGTATTTCACCGCGCGATGTCGAAAATGGCGAGGATACCACTAACCCATTTACTCTGTATAGTTGGATGTGTGCACCTGGACTGTGCATGAATTCTCAGGCTCTTACACTGGGAAATGTTCCTGTTGCAGAATTTAACAACCTGTTCACCCAGTGAATGCCCGAAATAAAGCCTTAGTTTTTGACACTGTTGTTTTTCAAACATATTTTTTCAAAGCATCATTTACGAATGGTTTTTAAAATTACTGCAATTTGGAGTCACGTCATTTTGTAAATTTGTATTTGCTGCAGCCATGGGATAATCGGTTAAAATGGGTGACAATCAGGTTTTTTGTGCACCAAAGTCTCACCGTTCTGAGCGATCAGGGGTGGGGGAAAAAGACAAGCCCCCCCCCCCCAAGCGAAGTTTTTTTTAACTTTTTAAACATTTACACTTTCTATCAATAAGAAGAAACGACATAAATGACAGAAAGAGAAATCACATATTCTAACAAGTCATAATGTCTGTCCTGGAGCGGAGCTTCCATGAGAGGCGAAATAGTCATAGGAATTTGTCATGAAATATGACTAGAACTATGTGAAAACGTCTATCAAATTTCCAAACGTCCATGTAATATATATCAATTTGTTTCGGTGGCATGTAATATAGTAAAATACAGTATCAAAGTAAACTTTGATCCACATGAGGTGGCAGTATTGATACAATTAATGATTTATGGTGGTCGGTCTGAACTGACACTATAGAAGTGACAATCTAAAAAAAAAAAATTAACTTGCAAGCCTAGACACTGACAGTAGTATAAAAACTTGTTGACTGTGTGACGCCTATGTTTCAACATTGAGATGTTTATGATTCTGACACTGACAGCGACTTAGGCCTAGATATATTCAATTTCAAATGAGATCCAGGCCTAAAGTGATCAAACCTTAGTAAATATGATTTAGGTGGTAGGTCTGTCAAAATGACACCATAGCGACACATTTACGAATTATTTAATCTTTAAATCATTTTTTAATCTGTAAGTGTAACTTCAAATTGCAAACATCTCCAGGCCTAAAATGACCAAATCATACGATATATAGGACCCTACAAGATATATCAGAACATAGATATCTACATAATTTTCATTCTGATAGGATGGATAAGGAATAAATAAAAATTTTCGGAGCCTGCATGACAGTGCCTATCTGAATCAGTGACATCCCCTACATGCTTGCTTTTTTTTCAGACCATTTGTAAAATATTCTTGCAAGCGTGCCCAGGCCTAAAATGATCAAGCTATATGATCTATAGGACCCTGACACATAACAGAACATAGATGTCTACATCATTTTCATTTTGGTAGGGGTGATAAGGCCTAAAATAATCTTTTTCCAAACGCCACTGAGCTGCTGAGTGAGACAGGTTCAATCTGACATCAGCCCAACCAAATCAATGGGTCTAGACCCTTCAAATCGACAGGGCGACATGGTCTCGACACAGCGACATGGCCGTTTTTTAAATTCAACTGCTCCAAAACAATATGAACCTACTTTGTGCCCCTGAGTCCCGAATGCACCAGAATGCGTAAATCCTCCACAATTCATGTGTTTGGTCTGAATATCATCCAGGTTTCCTTAATTCAAGGTATGGAAACTTGTTGATCTGTGAGTAGCCTCTCAGTCCCAGCAGGCTAACGACCGCCCGGCCCAACCGTGAGGTTCGGCAAAATGGGATCTAGAGTTGGGGATCCATGTGATGCTCACTTTGTTTTTTCAAAATTAGGAAGTAAATTTTCTATTTTCTACTATGAATTTCTTGAGTATGTCATATAACAATAGACAAAAATCCTCAAAATATGTCTAGCGTTTTTCCTTTTTTTTCCTGGCATATAACTCCCATTTTGATAAATTATGAAAAAACACATTTGTCATTATATCAATTTAAGTAGCTAGAGCCTCAAGGTTTATGAGTTCCTTGGGATCTGGACCGTGGGAAAGTTGCTTTCTAAATGTTTCACGACGTGACCAATGACGTCGTGTTATTACGTTCTGAAAGGGCAAAACACGTCGCCAGTGAACCTGTTGCCAGGCTAACGTCGGCGGACGTATCTCAGTGAACTCACGGACGAAACAGCCCCTCTCATTAGGGTTGAAAATTCGGACCCCGGGGTGTTTAAGTTGACGGAATGTGTAGGCCTAAGTGCCGTCAAATTCGCGGGACCGACGGTAGCCTAGCGCCGCTTGGCCAGGTCGGAGAACACAGGTAGTTGTCAAACCCGGCCGGTCGACCAGCCTAGACCAACGGGACCTACAGACTTGTTACCTTCGTAATCTTTATGTCAATGAAATGTGTTTTTGCTTGTCAATTCTGATTGGATTTGGATGTCGTTTCCGCATATGAAAGGGAAAAGGGTGGGCGAGTGTCGGGAAGGGTTGTGGGGTTAGTTTCCTTCGCTGAAAAAAAAAGTGACGGGAACACCGGGTATGTGTTGTTACACCAAGTCCGGTGTGGCAGTTTAAACCCACCGACAGGATAAACCCACCGGCCGCGATCAGAGGCCATTTGACTGGTCGGCTGCACCTAGCCTTGGACCCACCGGGACAGGTGCCCCTTCCACAGACTAGGAGTAGGGACGAGTTAGCCTTTTTGGTCTGAACCCTAGTGAGGTAAAAGATGAGAGGGATATATATTTAGTTTGCTACCCATTACAACTTTGACTGGCACCCTTGACAGAACATACCCTGAGATTATCTGTGACCCAATACGCATGCGCCGTGATGCGGGCGGTAGATGAATCCTGGCCGGTGGGTTTAAACTGTGACACCGGGACCAGCTCGACGGTCGCTGACAGCGTGTGACCTACTTTTGCACCAGCGACATTATTCCCGCCATTCTGCGATCTTTCGCCGTACAGGTGCCAGGGATGAAAGTAAAATAATGCAAAAATATGGATGAAAACATGAAAAAGCCGAATGAACTATTCTTCCCTGGTATATTTGGCACAATATGATGCTGTCTTTTGTGAGTTTTGAGAAAAATGGGCGGACAGCTTCAAAAATCACAAATTTTAGAAATTTTCGCTGGGTTCCGGCGTCAAGTGCTTTGAACCTATGTCTTATTATTTATGTATGCCACTAACCAGCGAAAAAAGTCTATCTACTCCAGTATTTCGGCGAAATATCATTTCGCCTCAAAATAAATTCAGATTGATCTAAAAAAAGACCTTTATAATAACTTAGGTCCTATAAATAAGACCTTTCTAATAGCCTTATAAATGGCAAAACCAAAATAAGACCTTTTAAGAGTCCTTATGATACCTGCGTGGGCACCCTGATACCCTACCCATAAAACAAAGTAAAGCTCTATACGGCCATAGTTCAGTATAATAAAATACTGGCTATTATGGAAAAAGTGAAAGGATTTCATCAGGGGATCCCCTATTCTGGAAGTGTCTATCCTAGTTGGGCGTAATGCAAAATTTTTAGTGAAGAGTAAAGATACAGAATTTGAAATAAGGTCAAAAAAAGAAGTTGTCAGGTAACATAGGTCGAACAAAATAGGGTAGATAGGTTCAAATCTTTTTTTTTTTTTTTTTTTTTTTTTTTTTTACTTACCAAAGAGACCCGGCCAGTGTTGAAAATAAAAAGATGTTCCAAATACCACCTAAAAACATTCTGAGCATCTAAAATACATGCCCTGAGCATCTATATCATAGATGTTGTTTTAAATTTATGGTTTTCTATGCATTTTTAGGTCAATTCTTTTGGATTTTGAAATAAGATAATTATAAATTTCCTAAAATTTTTTTTAGGGTAGGGCCAAAAAAGGGTAGGTAGGGTTACCTGAACACAACAATTTTTGTTGTTGGCCTAAGCAATGAAAAATAATCTATGAAGTTATTTTGATAAATGTTATGAGGGGTGGTGACGTTGTTAGCAGTCTAGAATCTGAAAACTCATATCGCATTTAAGCCTGGGCATAATAATTTCAGAATTCTGAAACAAGATTGACAAATAGAGAAATTTCGATAATTTCCAAAACGAACTTTCTAGCATAACGGTCGTTGATTAATATTACAACGTAAATAACAACAATAATGATAAAAAGGCGTTATTTTTTATGTAACAACCATGTCCAATCAATGCCATGGCATAGACCTTTTGCTTTCTTTGCCTACTTTCATTTTTATGTACTCTTTGGAAATATGACTAAAGTAATCGCTTTTTTGAAAATCATTTACTCGCCAGTTCCAGATCAAATGTAAAAGTTGAAAACGTGGAAAATAACCACTTCCACTCCCAGCCATCTTCAATTTGGAACGGAGGGTGACAGATCGGAGATGAAGAGGTTTCACAACTCAAAGCAGTTTTAAGAGTTTTGAACATAACTTAGCAACAACAAGTAAAGTATTTTGGGTTAGACATGATTTCACTTACTATAATGAGGCAAATATGCCTTTGAATACGTCGCCTTACTTAGAAAAAGCAGCAGTTGTCTCTTTTCCTAACGTCTAATCCTCCGCGCGGTATTTTAAAGTGCCCTCCGTCTATAGCTGAGCCAATCAAACTAACCGTTGTTTGGTCGTCAACAGCCATCCGGTTTTGCACCGAGCGTTTTGATTGGTCAACTAAGTGCAACTTCCGCAAATCCACTTTTCTTTTTATCAAAGTTGTTTTATATTTATCACAACACATAGTTTACATGTAAAACACATTCTAACAATAAAATAATTGAATCCACGAATATATTAAAGGTAAATATCATATTTTGAAACTTCCGAAACACTTTTGCCCCAGGTGGCGCTAGCGGCACCACTTCCGTTTTAGAGACAAGGGAGCGAGGGACATTTCCTAACAAACGTGTTTCTGTTTCCCTAAAATGTGAGTATTTAGTTTGTTATTGCCAAAATGTCTACAGTGTAACAATACATGTAAGAAGTTATCTTTTGACATAATCTTCCTAAGAGCTCAGGAAATCGAGAGTAAGAGAGTTATCGAGCAACGAAAGTTCGCATTTCAAAGTTCGACTCACCGTCACAGTGACACACTACTTTCAAGACCTTTGCCTTGGCTTTGGCTTTGCCTTGGCGTTGAGAGTTCTAGCTTGGTCAGAGTAGGAGTCACGCAGTCCCTATCTGACTTTCAAAAGCTGCATTTAGGTAGTATGGGATATGAAGGTAACATTTCAATGAGTTTCCACACACCTACCAGTCGTCAGCAACAGTGGCGTAGAGTCGAGACTAACCACCCTAGACCTAGTCCTAGACCTTGATTTCTCTACTAAAATGTGTTTTAAACCACAGCTAGAGATTTACAGACACATCTAGGCTGTTCCCCCAAATTATTTCCTTACTCAAAGCTTAAGAACTGATAGTTCTTGGGAAGAATATATGATTTCTATACTTATCTTGGGGTTGACATCGATAGTTTTCTGTATTTTGATAGATTTATAACAAACATTTGGAAGAAAGTCAATTATAGGCTGTATAATTTTAAAAAAGCTGAGAAATTTCTTAACGGAAACTCTATCTATAACCCTATATAAACAAACAATACAGCCTTTGCTCGACTATGCAAGCTTTGTTGTAGAAAGTGCAAACAGAAAAGACATTGTAAAATTAGAAAAATTGCAAGAGCATACATTAAAGACAATATATTTTAAAAGGGACAAAGATTATCATGATGTTTCAGAATTGTTTAATAGGTGCAGTGTTCATACTTTATATAAGAGACGATGCACTCAACTCCTTTCAGTTTTGTATTCTATAAAAGACTGAGTATTATCTGGATAAAGGTAAGCCTGATGAGGATAAAGTGGAAACATGTGGTAGTGCGAAAGTGAAATTTTGTCACGAGTTTACATCTTCAACCTGGGTATACAACAGTTGTTATTTCAGAGGTATGCGCTTATGGGATGTGCTTCCTGCAAAAGTACAGCATATTGACTCGAGTTTCAAACATGAGATTATGAAATTTAACTATGAGTGAAATGTAACGGTACTCCAAGTTAATAACACTGATTCATTCATGTATTCATGTATTTCATATTGCATTCTCATCTCATGTTACATCAACGCCAAGGAAGAACTTATGTATTTAAGATTGGTGGAAAAAAAAAGGCCCTCAGTAGCCCCAGCTGATTGTAGAAAGCGACAATAAGGGGGGGGGGGGGGAGGCAGCACTGACCAAGTGGTTCATTGGGTTTGATCCCCGGTTCATTGGGTTTGATTCCCGGTTAGTGTCTGGGTTCTCTAAGGGAGGACTACCCCACTCCTCGATGCAATTATTGTTGGACTCTAAGCTCGAATCTAGACCCATCTGACATTAGAAACGTGCAAAAATAAAATGTATATTCATTATTTTGTAAAATCATTGAGATTCTCTTCTTGGTGTCCCCAATGCCCAATTCAGTACTTCCTTCGTGGTTTGCGTGGTGGCTACCCCAATTATCGCCTCTTTATGGTTTTTATTTACTGACTAAAAAAAGTATGATTTCTTTCTTAATTAATTTACCAGAAGTTCCGAATCTTTGAAATATTACTAATATAGTATCAATATGTTGCAACACATTTCAAACGATTTTGGTTGGAAAAAGTGATTATTTTACTAAAATTGTTTGATTTCGTTACACAAGATTATAGAGGAAAACTTCGCTGGGGAAGCTACTTCAAAATAACTGTCAAAATATCACATTTTTGCATCGAAAACATATCACATATGAAAATAATGGAAAGGAGCAGAGAAATTGAAATTATTTTCATTCAGAGCGTAGATATATGGCAAAAAGTGAAGTGATAATTGGGGGATACACCACGGACCAGAAGGAGAAATTGAGAATGACGTAGCATGGACCAAGAGAATCAGTGGTAAGTTACATTTGGGTCTTGAGTTGACTTGAAACTTCCTATTAAATGGCTACACGGATTTTGATGGTATACTTTTATTCTTTTCAGAACTCCAAGGAAATGGTGTTGGAGCATGTGCCCTTCCCGTGTGGCGGCGCCATCCTGGTGCTTTGGGGTGCGGGCAGTCCTCCCGGCACGCTGAAGGAGGTGGTGGACGCCCTGCAGGACAGGGTGGGCCTCACAGGCCGTGTCCAGGTCGAACACATAGACCGCCTTATCATGTGTAAGTTTACATAGAGGCTACGAATCTAGTTGCTGAATTTCTATAATGATTCTCTAAGAGCTTTCACATTGCAGTATTGTGCTTGTTGAGTGAGCCATCTTAAACCATTTCTCTCGAGAGGTAAACAGATATCAGTCAAGTGCTTTAGAAGAATTGTTGATACTAAAAATTGGAAGTTGTTCTTCCTCAGTAGGTTTATGTAGCGACTACAAATACTTATAAAAACAAAACAGTGAAAAATTAGTGCTGCATCTATCCATTCGTTGGAAGTGCTAAAAAAAACATTTTGTTGTTGCTTTCACAGCTGATCACACAGCCTCAACCTTCGATGGCTGCGTCTCGGGTCAGGTTCAGCCCACCACAGTGGTCCACACACAGGAGGTACTCACAGAAGTAGCCCGAATCCTCAGACCAGGGGCCATCTTCTGCGTCCAGGAACCCACAGTGTCCACCCCAGATAAATCCACCATGCGCACCCCAGATGGCCTCGCCTCGACACTGAAGCTTGCAGGATTTGTCAACGTTTCTAAGGTATGCAAACGGGTGATCAATTTATACTTCATTGCTGCTTGGAATTGTTTTATCCTTTAAATTGTCTTTAGCCTTACTTGAGAAAATACTTGGAATTGTTTTATCCTTTAAATTTTCTTTAGCCTTACTTGAGAAAATAAAGGTATTTATTTACACAATATTTGTTATAATTATCGTGCCACTTTCAATATTCAGAAATAGCTGACACTAGTATGTAGGGTTAATTGGTGAAATATCAGTACCATACTGTTTTTTTTAAACTTTCTGTATATTAAATGATTTATTATTAGTCTTCGATAAATAAAGGAATAACTTGAATGAAATAGTACCTTTTGTTTTCGGTTTCATAAGCCTGAGCCAGTAACGTTAACTGATGAAGAGGCAAAGGAATTGAAGACGGCAATTAAGAAACCAGACGTTGTTATTGTTGAAGTCCAAGCACAGAAACCCGACTATGAAGTCGGCACGAGTTCACAATTAAAACTCAGCTTTGCAAAAACAGCACCCGGTAAGGACGTATTTTATATTCTGAGTTTTACTATTCCTGACGAGTGTCTAGCTATGAAACTATGTAAGTGTTTCCCACAGTAACCTCTGTAAATCACTATATTTGGTTTTATTCAGCAGCAAAACTACTGGGACAAAGTTCTCGTTTGTGCAAACTTTCATAGTAAAATTTTATACAAATAGTGCATACGTAAACTAAGCCACAAGATAGCACCCCCCCCCCCCCCCGAAAATAGTCAAGCAGGTAATGTTAACAAAATATATTAATCTATTGCTATGGGAATGACACAAATATGGTATTGGTATTTTCAGTGGCACCCCCCAAGGTAGACGCTAACACAGCTCAGGTGTGGTCACTCTCCGCGGACGACATACTCGACGATGACGTAGATGTCATTGATGACGATGAACTATTGGACGAAGAAGACCTTAAAAAGCCCGAACCAGAATCATTGAAAGGTGAGCGTCAAGATAACAAAAATAGTCAATAGCTAAACTATGGCAAGATAGCCCTGTGCTACAGTACCTTCTGGTTTACATAATAGTAAGTTTATACGTCTACACTTATTCCTCATGAAAGAACTACTTAATTCAGTTTTAAGAATTTCTCAAAAAAGTCACTAAAAGATAACATGAAAGAAGGGTTAAGATATACCTCAATTCAGGGCTCACGAAATTTTACACTGACTGGGTGTCCCCTGATATCTAAACTGTGACACATGGGTGTCTTAAACATAGCTAGGGGGTCCAATAGGCTTAGCATTAATATTATGGTATGAATTCCAGTATGTCAAGAAGAAACCCAGAGGGCCTTATTAAGGGTCCTGGGGCTTAAGGGGGTTGGACAGGTCACACAGGACGCTGGATTTTGTGAGGTCTGAGGGCTTCAAGTGACTACAACTTAAGTAATTGAAAATGAAAAATATTTTGAACTATCCAAAGTATCTCAGTACATAGACATTGTTCCCGCCTTGATTCCCATTCTGTATTTATCCCTTCCAGCATCTTGTGATGGTCAGCCTAAAAAGAGGAAAGCCTGTAAAAACTGTTCATGTGGACTAGCTGAGGAACTCGAAGGTGAAGCACAAAAGAAGCCCGCAAAGTCAAAACCTGCTCAATCAGCCTGTGGAAATGTAAGTATTTAGCACCAAAGTATGTCGTATTAAAATAAACAATAGCTTTTAAATTTCATAAGTGAACACACATTTGTTAAGTATCTTGAATTTCGAGCCTTAACAAATATATTCAAGTAAGTCATTTATGTCCATAGCTCTTCTCCGAAAATAGTCAAGATTGAAATCGATTTTTTGGGTGATTTTATTGTGACGTTTGCAAAATTCTCGCAAATAACGTGTTGAGAAAGTCTTTGTAAATATTAAAAGTTTAACTTAATTTAATTATAATTGTCGCACATATAAAAAAAGGTTAACGTTTGTCTGTTTCTCCTCAGTGTTACTTAGGAGATGCCTTCCGCTGTGCAAGCTGTCCATATGCGGGCATGCCGGCTTTCAAGCCGGGAGAAAAAGTGCAGTTGTCTGATCGCCAACTCAACCCCGACCAGTGATAGATCACCTTCTGTATCGTAGACAGTGGTCATTGGCCCTCAACTCAAGCTAACTTGTAAATCAACTTCGACTGAGGGCAATGTAATTATTATCAACAGTACACTGTTTAAGATTTGTAAAGAAAACATTCTTATTTAGTGCATGCTAGTTTAAACTTTTGACTGTATGAATGGAATTTATTTGGTAAAATTAGAAGTCAGTTGGGAGGTTCACTATAGGATACTTGTAAAAGTAAATAATTTCTCTCAGAAGTTAGTTGTGAGGTGCACAATATACTTGTAAAATGAAATAATTTCTCTCAGAAGCGCATTAAGCAACAGACCATAGAAATATTATTTCTTGTTGATGAATTAGAAGCGTTTTCATACATGTAGATCGGGTGAAAACTCCCTTGGTTGTACTGGGTTTAAATAATGTGAATGTCGTTCAGCATATCAGATGCGGTATACATCCCACGCTGGGTTTCCGAGATGTTTATAAACATGTACAAACATGTGTCGTGTAAAATCAGAGAGGATAGCGTTTACCAAGTTTCATTGACTAGTGACCTATGAAAACGGTATTCAAGACCTAAATATTCCATATCCTTAGCTTAAAACCAGTTGAATTTCAAAGTGCTCCCCATATTACTAACTTAAGATAGTTCCCCCCCCCCCTTTTTTTTATTCTAACATAATTGAAGGGTCCAGTTGGTAAAAACTTATATTCATCTGTATTGACTCATAATTATTGCTCTTCTGTTGCTTATCTATTTTGATTATTCTCGGATTATTTACGCCAACTTTGTATGGATGGAGTATTTCCTTCCACGAGTGCACAATTGACTGAAGTGCCCAAGTGGGCTATATGTCTCGTTGGCGCCACCTGGCGAGAGTTTCATCATGTGATGATGAGTTGCTTATTTTAGATTTCCTTGTGCATAGAAGTTTATGTATGCTTGATTTTCACCCACCCATATGTTATTGATAACTGCATACGGCATTTGACTGAAAAAAGCAGCACATTTTAGCATATGGTAACATAGTTAACTACAAATTAGTTTAATCATATTCCAAGCAGAGCTTGGCTTCTGCAATTAACTTCACTCTTTTGTTTGCTTAGCCAGTTCCGAAAATAGACGTTGCCATTTACTGTCCCTCATATATTTATCTTTTACTCAGAAAAATATTCTGTTCGTCAAATTGTCAATTTGTTCAGGTCAGCCTTGAAAAGGTTCTTCCATTTCCCCATATCATTAGTTTATTTTAGCACAAATAGAAAGTATTGTAGTAGTCGTTTTCCTTTATACATATCTGGCTTAAACATTAACTTGTTTATTCGTTTGATACAACCATTGTTATCCAATAATTGAATATGACATTATAGAAAAACTGAGAAAGTGGACGTCTATTTTCGAATATTTTTAGCATGTCAGACTCCTTAATTGCCAATATTTAAAAATTGACAGTTTAAAACATACAGAATTGAACACGGCACCTTGTAGATATATTTAGGGGTCCTCACAGGCAATTTATATTTTGAGTGATGACTGCACCTTAGTATTAGACAGTCACCAACAATAGCTAGATTTTACATACAGTAAGCAATACTATTTCTTTTAGTCCTACAAATCTGAAACAAACCACTCGGAAGAATGGTAATTAATTGAAATATAATTTAGACAGGAAACATTATTCCATGAACAATGCAGTTTCTGTTTGTGAAGAGAAGGGCGAGGATTTAGTTCGATATTGTACTAGATTGGGAGTTCTGAGTTATTTGTATGGACACTCCTCATTAAATATTTGGCGTAGCTCGTGTACGTTTCTTTTAAATAACCAATCGTTCACCAAGGTTTCTGTAAACTATCCAAACAAACAGTATTTGTTGTAAACTAGTCAGAAGATAGCATTGCCTAATTCTTCAAGATCGAGTTTAAACACAAACCTAGTTTAAGTGAATGATGTCCAGGTGACAAATACATTAATTTATGCACCACATTCATATAAACGAGTTAACGTAGCCAAAGAGGGACTTCTGTCTACAATCAATAATCAAACTTTAATGATATCCTTTAAGGAATAGATAAGGATTCCTCTACATAGGGTTCAAATACATGTTGATTGTGTTTGAAGGTATCAAATTGTTAACAGTGTAGCGAGCAGTGAATTTAAAAATCTGTAGAATGTAATGGGGTTAGGACAATGCTACTGCATTTTTTTTTTATCATTTTCCTGTGAGGTACAGCCATAGTTGGTAACGAAATACTCCACGTGAACAATAAAACTGTACATAAATCGAATCAATGAGTTTTTATGAAAAATACAGTTGAAGCAGTGATACCAGCCTTAGAAGAAAAAGACTTGCCCTGAACACGCGGAAAATAATTGGCTTCTGTAATATTGGCCCTTGGGGTAACTGTATTTGGGTACGATAGATAAAATGACCAGCACCATTTGGAAGAGAATCAAACATGAGTTTAACTTCCGGGTATCACAAATAATCCCAGGGATGCAAGTTTTCAGATTTTAGTCTGATTTCAGAATTTTTTCACTTCAAGTTTTGTAACATTTTAATATCATTTCAGTTATTATATATGCTGTTTCAGATTTTGTCATTAGCCCTGACTTGCATCCCTGTTAAATCGTAAAGGAAATATTTATCGAAGTATACAACAAGTCATATTAATACCATTTAAGAGGATCCTCACAGTAGAGGGAAAAGTTCCTTGTCAGCTCAGTTAAGATTTTTTTTTTATTTCAGGGGGTAAACAACATCTAGAGGGCCTTTCCGTTCTATTTGCTAAATATTTAAGATTTTTAATCAACAGTCATCGGTTCCTATGTTGCTTGAATCCATATTATCCGCTGATGTACAGTTCATACCCTTCCCAGGGTTGTTAACTTTCCTATATTTTTTTGGCACTCCTATATTTTGCAGAAAAAAATCCAATTTTTTTCTCAGAAACGTCTGATTTACCACACATAATTGCAATATTTTGAGAAGTCAAAATCTCATGGGAAATGTTTGGGTGTTTGGCTATTAGTGCACATATCCCTAAAGTTTTTACAGTAGGTCCAACATGATTTCGCCTCTCCTTGAAGTTTCAACAAGGATTGTGAATGAAGTAATTGATTTGAATGTTATCGGTCAAGGTAGTTACCCTACTTGTTCTAAATCTTTGTTGCTTCGACGGCACCTGCAGACCTATTAGCCCACACTGTCTCACCAGTAACCAGCGGTGCCATAGGGAACCAGCCAACCCATCTGTACTACGGATTTGTAAACACTGTAATGAGGAGACTGAGGGAACCAACTGAGTCCTGCATAAATTACGAGTTACATGACACCCCAGGGGGAGACGGAGTGGCGACCGGCCGGGGCGGCGGGTTTCGCGGAGTGAACTTGTGTATGAACAAAAATAATTGCTTCTGAAAATCTGTATTTTTTTTTATTCCACTCATTTCTAAATTGAAGTTAGTCTGTAAACTGACACCAAATGCCTATGAAATGGCTGTATCTAATGTAATCAAAGAATATTTTGAAATTATACGAGACTTACCTTGGTATAGTTGATGTAGAATTATAATTTTACCGAGGACAACACGTTGTGTTGTAGTGATTATGTGAGAAGTGCGACGTCCGGGAACCAGCAGCCTTTATAGTCAAGATGAATTTTATAATAATAATAAAATAACAATCTCTACAACTATACGAGACTTAAAATGATTACATAGCCTAACAAACCCTTGGGTGGGTAAGGGAGGGCACATAATCACTACAACACAACGTGTTGTCCTCGGTAAAATTATAATTCTACATCAACTATACCAAGGTAAGTCTCGTATAATTTCAAAATTTTACCTCGTCCAATCACGTTCAGTGTTGGCGTGGTTATGCGAGAAGTTTATAGCTTGAAAAATTCATCTTGAACACAAGTTAACATCAACAAAATTTATTATAACAAGAAACACCATTATTACACAGTCATAGCATTATTCAACAAGACTGAATCAACTTGCACCAAATCTTCTTCAATTCTTTTATCATAGAATTTCGCAAAAGAAGAAACATTCTTCCAAGAAGCTTGACGCATAATCTGATTTAATGGAACACCAAGTTTTTTAGCTGCCGAAGTAGTAGCTCCTCTTGTGCTATGACTTTTGTACTTAGTTACATCCAAACCTGCCATTTGCATAACAGCCAAAGTCCATCTGGACAATGTATCTCTTGAGATTGGCTTGTGAGGTTTGATGAAACTTAATAGCAACTGACTATAATTTCGGACAAATTGTAGTCTATTGAGATAACATTTAACGCATCTCACCACACATAACCTCTTACAAGACAAAAACGGTCTCAAAATAACCGTATCAAGTGGGTCTCCAACCCTGTTGTGTTTTAACAACTTTCTCATCTTAAACACTACAAAGTCACCCAACACCATATCATGAGTATCAAGATTAACTATAGTCTGTCCTCTTTGTGATGTTACCAACAAGAGTAACATCACTAATTTAAACGACAAAAATTTTAAATTTAATCGTTTGTTTGGCCCCCAGTCCTTAAACATAGTGAAAACTTTGTTAATATCCCAAAATTCTGAGTAGCGACATTTAGGAGGATTACGTTCATACACTCCTTTTAGTAACCAACATACATATGGGTGTGAACCAAACGAAGAACACCCGAACTTAGGAAGTATAGTAGATAATGCACAACGAGCTGAATTTACAGCCCCATATCCAACATTATTTTCTGCCAAAAGCCTTAAAAACCGACAGGCTTGTGGTAAAGTTGGAGAAAACAGCTGAATGTTATTTTCCACACAAAACGTAGCCCACTTATTCAAATATACAGTGTACAACTTTTTTGTCGAGGGGCGCCAAGCATTCATAATCAGAAGAACTGTTTCCTTGTCAAAACCTTGCTTCATTAATAATTTCCCGAAAAAAGGAAGATCGCCAATGGGCAATTGTTTGCGAAAAGTGCATTTCTTGGCTTGCCTACTGGAAGTAGATTGTTGGCCTTGGAACGTATCAGTAGTCTCCTTAACTTGAGTTTCATAAGTCGTCCCCAACACGTCTGAGTAGGCCACCAGGGTACCACTAGAATACCCCTCGCTTCTTCTCTCAATATCTTGGAAATGCAACGTCCTACCCAACTGAAAGGAGGGAATGCATAAAAGAAACAATTAGTCCACAGTAAAGAAAACGCATCAGTGGCTATAGCCTCAGGATCAGGTTTCCATGATACAAACAAATCCACTTTCCTGTTCAAACGCGAGGCAAAGAGATCAATGTCAGGTTGACCAAAAACATTACAAATCCTATCAAACAATTTAGGATTCAGTGTCCATTCAAGATCATCTGCGAATTTCCTTGAATGCTAGTCTGCAACAACGTTACATACTCCTGGGATATGTGAAATGGATAACCAAATATGATGTAGTTCACACCAGACCCAAATATCATGTGCGACTTCGTTACATTCCAATGATTTTACACCTCCCATATGCTTCACATAAGCTAATGCAGTCGTATTATCCGTCATAATGTGAACATGTTGATAAGGCGTAGCACAAATAGACTTCAAAGCAAATAAAATTGCTTTTATTTCTAACACATTAATATGAAGCAATTGTTCATTAGATGACCATCTGCCTCCTGTTGTTATGTCACCAGCATGTGCTCCCCAACCTTCCATTGAAGCATCCGTATAAAGAATAATATCTGGAGAAGCTATAACTAGATGCTTACCAGAAAAATCTATATTGTCCATCCACCATCTTATGTCGTCGCGCGCTCCTTCTGAAATAGTCATTGGTTTATCAAAATTCCCTCTATGGAATTTCAATGCCTCAATTTTATCATTTTCTAATGATTTTATATGAGCCAAAGCATAGTCAAACGCAGGAGAATAAGAGATCATTAAGCCTATTATACCTGCAACTTCTCTAATCAACGGATAATCCTTTTGAAGTATCTGCTGAGCAGCTCTCAAGAACTTATCAATTTTATCTTCAGTTAAAGACACTGTCATTGATTGTGAATCTAATTTGAATCCCAGGAAATGTAACGACCTTGATGGTTCAAAAATAGATTTGTCTGGATGAACAACGAATCCTAAACGTTCTAAAGTACGTTTAACTAGTGAAACTGCCTCAGAACAATCCTGTGAAGAGTCAGCCACAATAAAAGTGTCATCAATATATTGGAAAACTTCACAACCCAAGTTACGTAAATGGGCAAACACCGGATTCAGCAACTTTGTAAAATATCTCGGTGCACAAGCCAAACCGCTAGGCATAACAGTATATTGGAATAACGTATTTCTCCAACGAAATCGTAAAAATCTCCTATCCTGAGCAGCAATAGGGACTGAATAGTAAGCGTCCTTTAAGTCTATCGAAGCCATCCAACAGTTTTGACGCATCATTTCCTGAGCTGTGTACAATGATGACATTTTGAAATGTTGATATTCAACATGTTTATTTAACCAAGTTAAGTCCAAAATCATTCTGTGAGATCCATCCTTCTTTGGCCGCAAGAAAATATTTGAAATTACCTGATCTTGTACATCATCTACAATTTCCAACACATGTTTGTCTAATAATTTTTCAATTTCGACATCAGCTGCATCCTTTTCAGCATTAGAAAGTCTATAAGGATACGGCTCTTTAAACTGGATAGGAACTTGGTAGAAAGGTAATTTAAATCCTTGCACAATATGTAACACCCACGGATCATGAGTGATTTGTTTCCATGCATACATGTAGTTAGATATTTGACCGGCTTTGAACTTGAAAATGTCAGAATCAGAAGGACTTATGTCTATTTCTGTTGTGGATTCTTCTTCGGGAATTGTTGGTTCTGGTGTTGCTGCTGCTGCGGCTGATAGAACTGTGGCCGAGGCATTCGCTGGCCTTCCCCTTGGAACCCCCAGGCCTGATTGTATGGAACATACGCCTGCTGCTGCTGAGGTGCCATGAATCGCATGCCATACCAAGGGTTAAAACCCCTCAGCTGACCCCTTCCTCTACCACGCGAAGCTTGTTTCTGCTGAGGTTGTTGCTTTTGCTGAGCTGGCTGAACCTTCTTCTTTAGGATTTTGTCGCTAATCCTTTTAGAAACCTCCACCTTCTTCGTGGTTTCCACAAGATTTCCACCATAGAGCCATTCAGGAGTGGTATCATGGCCTTTTGTTAAGACCTGAGCATAAACCGGAGCCAGAGCCGGCTTAATGAGATCCCTCCTACGAGCCGACAAAGTGTTCAGTGAAAAAGCCAATAACTGAACACAATCCCAGATACCTTCGCCACAGAGTTCATCCAACTCTTTATCTTTATCACCTCTTTCATATGCCAGCTGTAACAACGGAGACAAAGATGACAACGCACCCACAATACCTTTCTGAACCGACTGCAACTGTTGGTCCATATTGCGTATTTTCAAATCTAAGACTTGGTAGACCTCCGAGTCCAGACGAGGTACCCTCATGGATTCTACATTATCCACTCTTGGATGTTGTTTGGCCAATTTATCCATGTCTGTCGGATAGAGACATTCTTTCAAATACTTCTCCACTCCAAAAGCCACTTCAGGCGTTAGCTTTGAAGCAAAACGATCCGCTTCTTTAACATGATTGATGTTTTGTTTGAGAATTTTGCCAAACACACCTGCACTTTTCACCTCCGGAACCACAGGAATTTCTGGAGTTTCAGGCTCGGACGCAGCCAAAACCTCCGAATCTTCATCTTCACTAATATCATGAACAAGCCTTTCCTGAGATTCAACCGAATCCAAGTCTTGATCCCAAAGTGGTGGATCCACTGAACTATTGTTAATGTTTGATTTAAGACTGCGTAAGATTCGTGTATATCCAAGTCTTCATGAGTTGCTTTTCCAGAATGCCTGAGTAATTCAGACTGCGTTTAAAGTTTGTCCATTCACTTCCCAATAGTTCAAAAGAAATGAACGATGAGGGAGCTTCTTAATATGAAAGGGTTTTTATTCAGTAAACATCTCATCCCGAGTCAAAGCCACCATGTATAAGTCTTCATCAGTCCACCTCCCATCTCCTATCAGCAATCAACCACATTTAGAACACGAGTTGCTCCAACACCTTCTAGACCATTCTAGTATTCAGCTCTAACACAATCCTATGTCCGAGGTAGTGGGTATTGGTAAACTCCAGTCTGTTACACGGAGCCGATGTACTTACTCCAGGTATAACTCCTTGGCTAAACATGTTTAGCTGATGTTCTCACTAAACTAAGTGACTACTAACTTCTAACCAACTAACTCCTCGCTCCCTACCTTGCAGCGCCTTTTATACTGGTTAACAGGTGGCGCTAGGAGCGTAAGATATTTCTCCTAGAAGTAGACTAGAAGTAGACTTGCTAAGCCTGATCCTTGTTGGATTATATATCATGACAATATATTAAAAGTACTAAGCCATTAGTACACCACTTCTCTGAAATTAAATCCAGGAACAGCATTCCCGTAGGCGGCAAATTGCATGGCCTGAGCGTGTGCCGCTGCCTGTGCGTCAGTCCAAGTAGGCCAAGCCTCATTATCCGTACCCGCCTCTGAGCCTTCATGTTCAATGAAGCGTGGCTCTGTAACCGCCGGTTTCTTGACTTTAGCTATTTTTGGAATTGTCTCAACTTTTTCTTTACGCTTGCGAGACTTTTCCTTCTTCTTAGCTTCTGAATCCTTGGTCTCTTTACTTAGTATAGTTTCCAAGACCTCATTCTGTTCATCCAACGTTGACACAGAATTATTGGTGGTCCTTCGACCCGCCATGTTGCACCCTCACGTGTACACTTGCCTCGGCCAGTTCTGTGAGAAGACAAAAGATTCTTTGTCATTAAAGGTGCAAAACCATAAAAAATTGCATATTCCAACAGGAACCATGCTATGGCTTATGAAAATGTTAAAAACTAACAAATAGTTCTCTTAAACATAAGAGAAACTAACTAAATCTAACAAAATTAGACTCACCGCTGTAGACACGTCCGTTCCCTTCAACGTACATTCACCTGGCTGCTGGTTCCCGGACGTCGCACTTCTCGCATAACCACGCCAACACTGAACGTGATTGGACGAGGTAAAATCTTTGAAAAAGATTTGCTGAAAACTCCTATACAGGGTTCCCACGGACTTGGAAGAATCAAACTCCATGACTTTTCCATGACCAATTCTGATTTTCCAGGTTGACTTTCCAAGGTTTAAACAATTAGAACCAATATAAAAATTATACAATTAACGGCCTCCCATCACCCCTATAAGTATAACCATCCTATCCACACCAGAATATGTGACAATTCAATGAGTGCGAGTGCTTTCCAGGAAAGATCCAAATATGGAAGTAAGGCAAGTAATACTTGTTATCTCTTCCAATATCAAGAAAATTAGTGTGCCTTTGCCTGATAAATATCAAATGAATTCATGATTAGTGTTGGAATTTCAACCCCCCCCCCCCCCCCCCCCAATTATACAGGAAAATATTGATTACCGTAAAACTCCATTTATAAGACACGTCTTATAAAGGGAACTAGGGTAGGGTTTGTAACCTAAAAATAGGGGTACATCTTAAAATTGGGGTTATCTTAGAAAAAATCAGAATTTTATATAAACTGTTATATCATGTTTTATTGAGAATGATGCTTAATATCTAAGACCAGAAAGTCTTGAATACAAAACCCTGTGATGTTTTGATATTTTTTCTACAAAGTGACGATGGAAAAACAATGATTAACTGGTAAAAAAAACACATTATTTTCTCCTTTTTAGACCTGAAAAATCTTATAAATGGGGTTTCCTGGGACCAATTGGAGGGACAAAATTAAGCAAAAAAATTAAGGTGCATCTTATAATACCACAGATAGCCAGTTTTGTGAGCTTTGACTGCAGGTTAGCCCAAAAACCCTGCCCCTAAGATGCACATTGCCCAGCCCAAAATCAGCCTACTATCAATCGTGCTAGTGGTCAGATCCCATCCTGGAGAAGTATAACTAGAACCCTCTTTAGGCTGAGTTAGGTACAGATTTAGGGGGGGGGGGCATGCCAGGTGCACTACCCCTATTTTGGTCCAAATATTAATTTTGTTTATGTAAAATGCAGCGCCCAGAGGGCGCAGAAACTTTTTTAACTATAGCACGCACCCCTCCTTTTTCAAATTCCTGGATCCACCACTGTTAGCAGATGCTATGTAGTTCACATTCCTATGATACATTTGAATATTTTTATCACTCAAGCTGATTTTCCATGACTCAGGTCAAAATTCCATGACTCTTGGTCAAATTTTCAAATTCCATGACTTTTCCATGACTTTCCATGACCACCTTCATTTTCCAGGTTTTCCAGGTTGTGTGGGAACCCTGCCTATAATTATTTCCCTACATTTTTGCCTTGAAACCTATATTTTTCTACATTTTTGCTAAAAAAATTCCTATATTTTTGCCAAAGGCCGGTATACGGTTACCCCTGCCTTCCTTACAGTTGATAACAGCATGAGGATATTTGACCATTATGATTTACCTCTATCAGAACAACTAATATTTCTCAATTCGATGTTATCGGGCATCACAGGATTATTGACAATTTAACTGAACAAAAGACATTTAATTTGAATAAATATCCTTTTTATTGACTTGTTTTCAGAAATTATATTCGAAGTTATCCACTACTGATAGACAAAGGGTTAAACTAATACAATACTGATCACATTTTTGTTGAAGAACCTAACAACGCTAATGGCGAAAGTTATAAAATCACAGAGAATATTTGAAAACCATATTATTGATCAAACTCTTTGCTCGGTTCAATTCTTGATAATAAGAATAAATAGGGTTAATTATGAATGTATGCTTTACTAGGTAAATCTCATTGGGCAACACCTATATTAACAAATAAGAAAACTAACTGCACTCAAACGTTTGCTCAACCATTAATAGTATAATTTACAATCTGGTAAATCATATCAGATCTCAGAACCAGTCTTCATTAAATTTATTTGTAAGTTTTTCGTTGCTGTTTACAAATATCTTAAATAAGCTGATCATTACCGGAAAGTTTTGATTCAAATCTTCTTCCAATAAACTACAATTGCCAACAAGATTTAAGCCCCATACCCACTAGGCGATTTTACCGGCGACTGGCGACGGGCAACTTGCCAGAATAGTGGTAATATCGTTACAATTCAGATCACCTGTTACTATGTAAAATTTCAATATTACATACTAACAGGTGATCTGAATTGGTAACAATTTTACCAGCTATTCTGGCAGTTGCCCGTCGCCAGTAAAATAGCCTTGGGTATGGGGCTTAAGTTATGTACGATGTAATAGTAACCGGCATAGAAACAGCACTACATTTCTAAATCATTCACAACAGATCCTTTTATATCAACGTTTTGGGTTTTACTTCTTGATTTTCTCGATTGCGACTTGACACGAAGACCAGATGCTGAGTAGGCATGGTCATTTGAGGAAGATTTCACCGGTGACTTTTTGGGTTTACTCCCTGGAGTTTTTGCTTGTCGATATTTGCGCTGAATCACACACGCTCCTTCTGGGAGAGTTTTCACATCCTCTACTTTACTGTAAAGCCCTGCATACTCGGACAGAACGTCAATGCTTTGCTCGTTTATGTCGTGGAGTTTAGTTAGATGAGCTTTGAATTCAGCTGCACTGTTGGTGCCGTAGTTGTTGCATATTCTGCAAGGATATACGGGTAA
This sequence comes from Lepidonotus clava, assembly GCA_936440205.1. Taxonomy (NCBI): domain Eukaryota; kingdom Metazoa; phylum Annelida; class Polychaeta; order Phyllodocida; family Polynoidae; genus Lepidonotus; species Lepidonotus clava. Next base: position 30,333,201 of record OW387140.1, read on the forward strand.
CCCTGCATGCTTCTTCGTCTTTGTCACATGTTTCCTGATGTTCTCCAGAGTATTGCACGTCAGATCACAATAGGGGCATTTATAGGGCTTGGTCCCTATGTGGATGCGCATGTGGCGGCCTAAGTTGGTGGAGTTGATGGCTCGGTATTCACAGTACTCGCACTGGTATTGCCTCTCGCCTGTATGTGTTCTCCTATGTCTGTTCAGCTGCTGTTTGGTGGGAGCAGCATACCCACACTGGTCACAGAGATACGGTTTCTCTTTGGTATGAGTCCGGTAGTGTATAAGCATCAGAGACTCGGTTCTGAACCTCAGCGCACAACCCTGAGACTTGCACTGCACAGGTTTGCTGTGACCCAAAATGTGGAGCCTCAGTTTCCATTTACTCTTTACCGATGTGCCACACATGTTGCAGGTAAATACCTTCTCCTTTTTTTCCGCACTGTGGGCAGTTTTCATGTGCATTACCAGGGCCCGCTCGCGAGAGAACTTCTTGTCACACACCCTACATGTGTGGCACCTGATTCCAAGATGGCCTGCCAGGTGCCGCTGTAGGGAGTAAGGACAGGCAAAGGTCTGGGTGCAATATATACAACCAAAAGGGGACACCCCGTCATGTATTCGGAGATGAGTGTGGATCTGTTGTTTGCTTATCTCTCGTTGGCATACTGGACACTTAACTCGTTGATTAAAGTTTACATCCTGGATCGACTTCAGAAAGTCATCATATTTACTACTTATACCTGTCTGGGACATGCGCACTTGGTTCACACTGTCTTTTTTGTTCCCCTGCACTACATGTCGATGTACAAGCTTGTGCAGTAGGAATTTCTTACTATTGTAGAACTTCCTGCTGCATACGTTGCACGTAAATGTTGCCGTGCTGTGAAGTGCATCCTCTTCAGTGTTAAGGTGCATTTTACTATTCATGTGGTTGTTATAAGCAGATTGAGAAACAAACTTCACCCCACACGTTGTGCACTCTAATACAGCATCAAGATGATTCTCAAGAAAATGTGGCCTCAAGTCTGTATACCTTTCTGCAACGAAGTCACACAGTTTGCATTTATGAGTGACTTTACAGTTTGTTCTTTCCTTAGTTGGACTTGCTGCTTCCTTGGGACGCATGTCCCCGAGTTCTACTAGTCTTTTAATGTGTTTCTTACTTCGGCGGTGCAGGGTCAGGCCGTACTTATCAGCATAGCCCTTGTTACACTCCTCACACCTGAAAGGCTTCTCAAACGTATGCTTTCTGCGGATATGTATCTCCAGACCAGCGAACGACTTCCACTTGGTGTGACAATAAGAACATACTGGTGGACCTTTCCCTCTCAGACTATGCCCCAGTGATTGGCTACCCTCAAGTTGGTCTCCGTGCACGGTCTCCATATGTTTCTTTAAGTGTGTGGCCCGGTGGAAAATGTTATCACAGCTTCGACATTGCATGCGATATCTCGACTCCCGCAGAACGCAGGGTCGGTCGCTTTCGGCGATGGTCTTTTGGTGCTGTTCTCCCTCAATGTGATCTAGCATCTCTGCATTGGAACGACTGGCAAATTTACATCTGACACAGAGAAGGGGTCCTGCCAGGGAGCCCACCATATTAGCGTGGCCCAAACTGAACACGTGCACATTGAGCTGTTCTGAAGTGTTGCAGTAGAACTTACAGATATGGCACTGGAACCGGCTCTGTCGGGAGAGCAGGAGCTGGTACGGTTCATCAAGCAGCATCACTTTATGATCAGTAAGAGCCTTCCGTTGATGGTAAGCACTGACCAAATGACGAGCAAAGTTGTACCTGTTGTTAAAAGTTTTACTGCAAACCGTACATTCGATATTTTCCACCTCTTCCGTTTTCTTTTCTGGCGATTCCTTTCCCTTCTCAGTATTCTGGTCCAGTTGCTCAAAGTCCTGATTTTTGGCTCGTTTTATGTGGGTAGTTGTTGAGCAGTGACGTTCGTAGCTGACCTTATTGAGCAACGTCCTATCGCAGGGTCGGCAATGGTAAGTTTTGTCGGCAGCCATCTGTTTTCCAGGAGGGAATACTTTACCGCGACTGATGTGTTTACCTTTGGTGGGTCGCTGCGGCTCATCCACGTCCTCAGGTTCCTGTTCGTCATCACTGAGTTCTCCCTTGTCCTCCTCACTCTCTTCATACTCTACACCCTGCTGCGGCTCCCCAGCCTTCCATTTCCCACCCATGGCCTTTCCCTTTCCCAGACCAGTTCTAATTTTTCCACCACCTACCTTGGTGGCTATTCCACTAGGTTTGCCCGTTGAATACACAGGTTTGCTAGCTGGTAGAACCTTCCCAACACTGTTCCACTTTCCCGAGGTTCCAGGGGAGTCGTGTTTCGGTGTGGTTGGCTTCTGTCCAGGGGCCCACTTTCCACTGCTATGGGAAACATGGGGAGACATTCCCAGAACGTTACCACTACCACTACCCTTATCTCCACCCTCGTCGTCACTTGAATCAAACAGATTTTCTGTGTCTGACGGTAAGAAATTATCAGAATCACTACTGAAGGCGAGCTCATTGATAATGTTAGCAATGTTGAGGGCTTTGTTGTGGTCTATGTCCAGTCGGCCGTCGGTGCCAACCTTGAGCCCGTCGGAATAGTTATTGGGGCTGGTTTTCTGCATCACATCCCCCAAGGGGCGGGCACCGTCTGTCTCGACGCGGTACTGGAGCTCGAGGGAGGAGAAGAAGTCGGTGAAAGCTGGGTCCTTGTCGTGGAGACTATCATACAGTACCATGTTAGGGTCGACCACACGGGAGGAGGTCGGACTGAGGGTGCTCACAAAGGACACCACGCTGTCCGACACCTCCACGTTCAACCCTGGAGTCTGCACAGTGTGGGCTGACTGGGAGAGACCCTGCATGTTGTGGGAACCGGTGCTGGGTAGAGTTATGGAGGACAGGGGGCTGGCTGTGGTCTGGGACAGAGCCTGCATATTGTGCGACTCGGTGCTGGGAAGGGTCATCGAAGACAGGGGAGCGGCAGTGTAGGACGTAAGCCCTGTACTGGTGAAAGGTGTCGTACATGTAGCCAGATTAAGTCCCAAACTGGAGGCGGTCGACGGCAGAGCTTGAGAGCTATGCACGTCGAGATGGTCGCCCGTACTCAAGTGCTCCCTGTTAGATTGAAAGTGGTGAGAGAAGGGCAAGATTGATTGCAAAGGTTGCTGTGAGGATTCCAGTCCTGGTGTGGGCTCTCTTGCAATATTCGGAAGTAGGCGAGCACTAGACCTAAACGTTCGAATAGATGGTAACTTTTGCCCTGAGGTCGACCCCAGACCTGTAGACATCGCATGGGCAGGAGTTTGAAGTTGTGTCAGTTCATCAAGCTGATGGGAGGTCGAGTGAAAATGACCGGTATTAGAGTGCACCCCCATCAGTGACGATAATGAATGGTTCGTGCTATCCAGAGAAAGATGAGATTGAGAATGGAGATAGGTGGTCGTACCCTGGTCCGCAGTCGACGACAGGACAGTTTGCTGATTAAGCACTGCTGGGTTTTGACATGTAGGGAGGGGGAGGTAACCAGAGTTCCCTGAAGAGTGTGTCGGCACAGATGACTGTGGTTGAAGCCCGTGTCCAAAGTGTCTGTCGTTGGCTTCCTGCCGCACCCCTTGGTGTGAGTAGTTATGGGGGCCAAGCATGTTACCTCCCCCTGAATCAGATCTCCCCAGAACCTGGGCGTGGTTAATCTTGGCACCCTCTCGTACCTGGCAGGCCTCCCGCTTGTGAAGAACATAGTTATCTAAGCCAATCAGTGTCGTCTGACAGGCAAGGCACAAATGGGTGTCAGTGAAGTCCTCCATGGTTATGGTTTCTTTTCTCGACGTGGACCTTCTCTACGTAGATGTGCCTTAGTGCAGGCAGAGGCAACTCTGTAAGTTAAAGTAAAAAGGTATTAGACTACTTGAAACAAACAAATTGGTTGGCACATTCTTTTAATCTATAGTCTTCACATTAATTTTTTTGCTTTTCGAAACTTTACCGGCTAGCATTGTGAGATTAAATAGACCACCTCGAAATGGCACCTGTAGACCAAGTCAAAACCAAAACTGCAAAAACACAAGAAAATGAGTTGTTTCTTGCTGCCTAGAGTAGACCTAAATCTTAGCCTCTCGTATTATTTTAACAACATGTTATCCAGTGCATTCACAATAACCGGCTTACGAGTACACAATTGGACGCTCTGATTACAGGGAGGCACACAAAATAAAACCTCAAATGTTGCAGTGCACATTTGACATTATTCGCTCAGTGTCCCAAGCGAAGGCGGACAACAACGGGTGAGACGGACAGAGCCCGGCAAGAGCAGAGAAGCGCTCATACTTCTGCTTTAAAGTAGAAATAAATAAATTAGCTGAACCCAGAAACTGATAAATTGTTAAGTAATCTATATGCTAACTTTTTGACACTTGCTATTTCACCGATATGTCCATTTTCGAAGAATCTTCATCGCCAAAAACGCTCAACTTCGTCCGGACGGAAGTGGCTTTGCTGGTCATAGCGCAAACAGGCTTGTTAATCCTCTACACGCCGAAACAAGCTAACGTTTCAATCCGAGGACCGAGCATGCGCAGAAAATCACTTCCGTTATAAACAATTCCACGTGGGTGACGAACGCGGGACGAGTCGTCTGGATAGAGGTGAGCTCCTTGATCAAATTAATCCGATTAATCAGGCAATACACTGACTGCGATATAGAACTTTCCCGTTCCAATATCTTTCAGTTAGTGCGATTTCACGCCATGACTCGTACCAGCTTTTGATTTGACCTTTAAATTGAGACCAATTCCCAGGTAGATATAACGTCCCCATGGGATGATGGGCATGGCCATGCGGCATGCCATGGTCGTGCACGTCCCATGACGGGATATGACGTCCAAGAAGTGGTCGGCAGAACGTTGGCTGCCAATCCAATTGCAAATGATGTCATTTGAATTGGACCTTAAAAGTTTACATATGAATCAGTTTTCTACTATTCCTTTTTAGTTCTTAAGTTAATGCGACCATTTCTGACCCAAAGACGTTCAAATGTCTTATGGTGTCATTTGGATGCGCAGCCAATTTATGTCCTCAGACGTCCTGCTGACCAAATTACTGCATGTCCATTTGCTGATGTCTGATGACCATTTGCCGACATCACTTGGGAGGTAGCTATCTGGGTTCTGTCAAAAAGACCAACCCTGGTTCTGCCCCCGCCCCCGCCCCCGGGGGGAACTGACTGTTTGAGGATAGGTAACACCTGCCGCAGTACCCCCTAACCTGATCCTGTGGCTGTTGGGAAATGACCGCCCCCAACAAGAAAATTGTAACTTTACGTATACTGCCATCAATACCCAGATATAGATCTAACAATCAGAAAATAAGGCAGTGAGGTTTCTCATGCTTAATCTAAGCATTATGGACCTATATTTGTTACATAGGACTGACAAATGCCTATGCGGGATTACTGACCGCCCGCTCCCTCAACACCCCCGCCCCAATTATGAGGGTCAAGGGTGAAATTAACCTTAAATACATCGTGTAGTCGACTAAAGATTCAATGAGTTGATATAAGACACTTTTCTAAAGTATTTCATGGAATTATTATGTTGAATTTGTAACCTTTTATTAGTAATAAAATTTAGGTAAGATTATGGAAAATAGCCAGAAATCAGGATATGGTTGGTCCTAATTAAGTAAGTATAACCTATGATAGGCTTGTTCATTTTCCTTAAGAACGACTTAACTGATATATCTTTTATGAAACCAGATATCATGTTCTGTAGAATTGAATTTCTGCCTATATTTATTATCACCTGAGGCTGAAGATTACAAGACGATTATATCATGGAGTATTGTTCACCGCCGATTAGATTTGCGCTATAGCTAGGCCGATAGGCCGAGGTAGAATTCATTAGCGGTAAATAACGCTCGAAATAACCTATACAAGCCGTATGCATGCATCTTCCATGCACCCAGTCATCTATATAAATATACAGAATACTAAATGCTTAATTACTAACTTCAAGTTTAGTTCAGGGATGGATCTACAGATTTAAATAATTTTTGTTTAGGGAAAAAGGGACACTCTATTGTAAAAAGTTTCCAGCAGCTCCGTATCCGAGGAATTTACAAAAATAGGGGGTGCGTATAACCATATACAAAAATTATCACATAACTTAACCTCTGGACATTATAATTCCCTCGAATCTACAAAGGTTTTCAGATGTATATCTATGTCCATGTACATGCTGCCACCAAGTAGCTATTCTGCGAACCATATTTACTGGTTTTCTCTCAACCCACAAGGTGGCGGTACTGAATCAATTGACTCACAGCAGACAACGTTCCTGCTCATGATTGCATGGACTGTTACTGTAAATGTGAAATTTCAGTTCTGAGTGACCGTTGCATTACCTTCATTCTTCAGCTGATGAAGACAATACCTACATATTTGTTGTATAGGCCTGTGGTATTATTAACGAACATATAGAATATCCCTGCATCAATATAATTATAGTTTTAACCTTCCATGGTAGGCTATAGTCATTCTAAAATGGTCACGCTCTAGGAACTTTTTACCTTTGTTGAGTTTTGGGCAAAATTTTCCAAGAAAATGGGAAGCATATGGCTCTAAACCTCTTGTTTAGTATTGTAAGTTCCTTTTAGACAAGCTATAGTGAGTTATTTTGTAACGATATAAAGCCTGTCCTTCAGTTGTTGTTTGTATATTTTTGCGACAAGATTAAACATCATGTTTAGTCTTTAGTGAATTCCTCCATACACTAAAAGTAAAACATTCCTGAAAACCGCAAAATATGCGTATATGAAGTACTGTACATGTACTTATAGGCTATATTGATAATGGTTAAAATTTTCGCGAAGGTTTTGAATTACAGATTTTAATTCAAGCATAAATATGGACACTGTGAAATAAGATACCGTCTACAGTAATTCTTTTGAGAAATTTGATAATAATATACATATACATGTTGAATGGTTGTTTCTTTATTCCCCCTTTTTCTTTCAGATTTGCCTAACCGTAAGCGAACCGAGCCGCATCATGAGCTTTCCATCGGCACCCACCCAAATGCACCAAGTTAGTGTGGCCCTACACTCTCACTCAAGAACGAGTGGGAAGGTCTGTGGCGGCGTAGACCGAGCCAAGCACTCGAGGGGCTCTCTCCACCAGCCGCCACCACTTCATCAAGGGAGCATCTCCGTGTGCCACGGTTCCTTTCGGAGGAGGCGGTAAATCACCGCGGTAAAGACATGCCAGCGAGCCGCTTAGGCGCCAACTACGCGGTCATTGGTTTGACGCATTTAATTAGGCGGCCGAAGCCCCGCCCCTCCCGGGTGATCACCGCGGTGCTTTCCGCGGCCGCGACTCCGCCAGCCGCGGCCGATGCTCACACATCTGAGTCAACTCCGCCCCCGTCGGAAACGGCGCTGACGCCCGCAGAAGACCATTTCTGAGGCCACGGACGTATTGGACCATGCATACTCCCTGTATACATCGATGAAGCCTATCTGGACTATCATGGGCAGTGTTGGCTCAAAGGAAAAGCGTGTTGTTCTGAGCGGATCCTACGAGTAGACCCCTTCGGATTGACAGGTACTGAACCAAAACAAACAGACGACGGCTGGCGTGGAGGAGCGATCCTCGCCGTTGCGCCTGCTCAGTGGGGTTTTACGTGTCTCTCTGGAAGTGATTTACTGGTGGAGTGATATCACATGTGAAATACACCTTTAGTGTGAGGAAATACGCTTGATTCGGATTGAAACTATTCTGTAATCGTCGGAAATCGGCCATCGACTCCAGCCTCTTTAGTGTCCACAGCCTCCATGGGTGTGCTGAGAAGCCACTCTCCAAGCAGAATCACTTTCCTCTTTGACCAGCGACAGGACGTCAAGTATCTGCTTGGAGAGTGATCGGAAGCTGGGTTGTGCGCATGCCCCTTCCTCCCGTGACGTCAGGTTTCCGGTTTATTTAGGAGGTTCATTCGGATCGTCACGGCTTGACAGTCCGTCGGCGACTTGGTCGCCAGCAACAGTTTTCTTGACATTAATCGCACTACCGTGAAAACCAGACTGAGTGAGACTTACAGAACGATGCCTCGAAGGAAACAGGACCGACCAAAACGAATGAAATGTAAGTAAACAGTTTATTCTTAGCGCTGACACCGTAAACAGCATTTGGCAAGTGCCCGTCACTCTCCGGTGGAGGGGCGGCCGCGGGCCGGAGGCTGCGGCCGTGGACCCCGGGGCACTGATGACTGTTTACGTTCTGTGACGTTTACGTGTTGTTAGCGGATATATTGTGATGTTGAACGCCATGGCTGAGCTGGATCCAGGCAGCAGCGGTATAAAACGTACCATGGACCGACCTGGAATATTCTACTGGCGCTGGCAAATGGTCTAGGCTGTCCGCTCTCAGGGCCATAATAGCCGAGCCCACAGCTGCTGCCTGGATGAAAGGCATCAATCAGGCCCTTCACGGCAGGTTGTCAATCATGTGTCAGTCGCTCTTTGTAGGGCTTAATGATCAATCTCCGCTTTCCATCCATCACGGCCACCCCTTTATTCCAGCACTATTTGTTCAACAGAGCAAACAAAGACGTGCGCCCTGCTTGTGACAGCTCTCAAGATATATTGCCACATTGGGCCGTGTAAATGAAAAGCGCGCTAGATTGACAAGTGGCCTTGCTGGGCCTTGCTGCTGATCATCATGGTTCTACTGACTCATAAATAATCATTTTGCATGGCGAGGGCTATACGCCTCGACCATACTAAGTACTTAGGAAACAGTCTAACCAAAGCACTACGCCATTGAATTAATGGGTTTTCATTGTTAATATAATGAGAGATGCTAATTGTATGGTGATGGATCTCCACTGCTATCAGTCATGAGGTCCACAAATGACATCATTTATTTTTCATACTTGTCTCTTTTCAGTCACATAAATAATACTTAATGACCAGGATGCCAGAATGTAGTCTCCAACACACTTCTGGCAATCTTCTACTAGTGATCCACTTTTATTGACGTATTCTTGGGGCCATTACTATATCATCCTACTGTACTACAATCATACTGATTGATTATTGTCTCATCAACCACCCTCTCTACTTTGGCGTAGGCCTTGTAATTATGATTCTGTATCCTGTAAATGAAGTGACTGAGAGACAAAGGAATGTCGGCCCCAGAAGGAAAAAATGGGAAGATTTATTGCTATGTGTGGGACGGATGTCATGTGGTTGTTTAGTGTTGGGTGAGTGTGTAGGTTGGGGAGCGTCTAAAAATGCATGCAAGTTACACGAGGTCAACGACGGGACCCGCCACTGCTGCCAGAGGAAATAATAGATTTGATTTATGTTGAAATTACCTGTAATTTACCATGTGGGCCGCCATAACTCAAGGTGACAAGTCGGCCAGGCATGTCAGGAACTGTGAGGCTCGCGCTGCGCGGGGTCAGCAAATGTTTCTTGATCGGGCTGCGGCGGTGGGGCGTGTTTGGCAAACAGAGGCTGGCGTGCGCTGGTTTTGTCCCGGCCGGTCGGCTACATTAGCAGTCTCTGTGCCTGTCATTTCCAGGCGGCCCCAGTTGCCATCAAGCCCGCTGGAGCAGCAGTACCAGAGCGGTGCTCAGCAGTGGCCGCGGTAGGAGGACGCCTCCCGCGGCGTCAGCAGTGGCCACCGATAGCCCATCTGCCGCCCACTCACCCCTCCATTGCCCTTCCATCTAACCCTGCGCCTCCAACAACAGGCTGCTTGTGGCACCACAGCTGAGCAATGCCAGCCAGCACCAAGGGTATGCCAACTAGAGATGGCAGCGTGCAGAACTCTTGTACCACAAGGGCCACAATAGAATAGTATGCACATTGTACCACATCATTACTACCCTTATGCAGAATGGGTCAGCATGGCCTGGCAGAACCCAAATGGTTGTTTCCCTATAACAACATTTGATAAGCTGCTTGGTCGGTTGATGTCCTCAAGAGAATTGTGGCGGGAACTGAGGAAGGGGGCTTTAGGCCCAAGCACCACAGCCTGCCCCGGGTCACGCCCACCTGGTCAAGCGTGACCAGAACGCTGACCAACTGTTGAGACATCATGTCTGGGGACCAGAAAAGGCACCCATGCATTGATCATTGATCGAGAAGGCGCGGGCTTTTGTTACTGGTTACCAGAGACGGCCTTTCTGTTTTCCTTGGTTATTATTCAGTCCAGCCGAGCAGATGGCGTGGGGCATCTCATTGTGTTAAGACCCCTTCCCCTGTAATATTGCCCTGCGTCATGCAGGGCGGGCAGAGTTTAAGCGATGTCCCGTCCTCTGCCACTTATTCCCAATAATCCCGAGGTCTCCTATTACCCCGTGATGGATGTAATTGAATAGTCCGCGCCAGCTCGTAAAACACTTGGTTAATTCGTTTTTATCCCATGGTGTCTTTTCGCCAAGTCAAGTGTAGATGACGTAGATGCGTCACGTCAGCGACGACCGTCATCCAAACCGACGTTGCCATGGTATCCCGCCTTGGGGAGCAGGCAAGCCATTGTGGCCCTGTCGAATCGCATAGATCAAGAAGTGGACGAAATGTCATCGCGTTCGAGTCCGTTTGGTTTTCCCTGTCGGTCCCCGTTTTTTCCACATAGGTACACTCCCCCCAATATACAAAAACGTGCACCAATACACGTATGGCAGCTGGACTGTTCGTAATGACGTTGCTTAGGATAAGTCGACCATATGCATTAATGGACCCGCACGGGTCGGCCAGTGCAAAAGTCAAAGGGGTCGCGGTGGTGGAGATAGCTGGAGCTGGGCCCAGGGTTTAAAGCCGGGAGCGAGGAGGGAGTGGTCCAGGGGTGGGGTGTGTACTGGAGGGGGCAGTGGAGTGAAGGATAGACGAGGCAAAGGTGGGCAGTTGACTTGATGGATTGGTGCGGCTCTCGGCGGCTCCGGGCCGTCTGGGGCTCTGCGGCCCGCTTTTGGCACTCTGACCTCGCGGTGTAGATATACCCCCGGCCCTGTGACGAGCCCTGACTGACTTATGTGACGGCCGCTGATGGCCAGTGGACGCTGACTTATGGCCGTCCGCGCCGGGCCGTCACCAGTGGCCGGTAGGGTGTATTACAGGGCAGGGGAAAGGGCGGGTAGGGGGGTCGGACGGATATAAAGTACCAGGCCTCGTGTGCACCCCCAATCGGTGGGGCGCAGAGTTATTAAACACGCGAAAAGGAAATCAATGAAGCATCAACCTAAAGTAGCGGCTCCTGCTTTATTTTTTCTGTTAACGTTTTAGTGCCTCCTACTTCTAACCTATTCCTGCCAATAAGATCAACCATATTTCAAGTCCCATACACTATGCGCCTATGTCACTGGTCTTTGTTTAAACGAGGTCCCCGTGACCACTTCACACCAAGTGAGCACAAAACCACCAACCAAGTTTTATTTATTTGAACGAAAGGGAATGAATAAGAAGTGGTCATAAAAAGGAGAAAAGTGCGCACAAACCCAGTGGTGACAGTGAGCAGGCCTGGACCGTTAGTCTTAATATTCTCAGCAGGCTGTGAAGGTCTGCACCAAGACCAGATGACTCAGTCCCTGCCTCTGGTTCAAAGGTGCCGTCTCTGCCTGCCTATGATTGATGGCTGTCATTCATCATTCGCTCCTCTGATTAGCATAACTGATAAGTCGGGCCGATACACAAGCCACGCCCCCTTCAGCCCATGCATGCAGCCCAGCCGGCCCAAATGGGTCACAAAACAAAAGTTTGAAACAAAAAACCCCTCCCCTCCAAACCGCCGTGCACCTACCGGAACCCTGGACGTTTGTTATTAGCTTTCTTTATATTGGAAAATCTACCCACCGCTTCCAGAAATGAGAATGTTCCCACACACACAAACTCACAACAACAAGCGTGACGCAGGAGGAAAGCGCCGGCCTGGTGAGAGATGTCAACACATGCCGCGCCGGAGATTGATCGCCTTCCGTCAGGCTGTGTCAGTGGCATTTGTCCTCCCACTTCTCAGAGAAACTAGGCGAACTTCTCTGAACTTCCACTTTTTCTGCATGCGCCCCCCCAAGCTTGTCTCTGCGCAGTGGCCAAGTTGAGTTTCGGGGAGCACCCGGGGTGCTATACTTGAAGGGGTGGTAATGAAGAATGATGTATGTTGGGTGGGGTGACGGGACGTAGGGGTGGGGGTGGTGGTGGATGGGGAGGGGTTAGGGAGCTGTCCGGCCGTTTGGGCCGGAGAGAAGTCGGGAGGGGGTAGAGGGGTGGGGCGGGCGTGTCACCCTCTCTATTGCTTCGGATGATACATGCGCCAAGTCAGGTGATACTGGATTCACCTCCAGGTCAGTTCGGGTCAGAGGTCAGCGCCGACCCTGCCCCAGTGGGTGCCTGACGCTAAGCAGGGCTGGCCGGGGCAGGAGGGAGGCCGGCTGACCAGGGCAGCGCCGGACAGTCCTCCGGGGCAGACGCCTGGAGGGCGCGCGCTCACAATGCCACCCCCACAGGAGAGGGGAGGGGGTTAGAAGAGTGCATGGGATCAGGAGCAGACCGTACCCTGCCCTCAAACCCCCTTAAATAACATTGGCATCAGCGCCCAGCCTTGACCGGGCCCGTGGCAGTTTGTCAGAGCCACTGACCAAAAGTCATTCTCAAATACCTCACCCCTCAACCCCGCGGCTCTGCTCATCTCCTCCACTCCCCTCTCAGCGCTGCCCTCATGCCGTCACCTTTACCCCTGAGCCAACACCAGCCAACGCCATGGTTATGGCCTACAAGTGATATTTCCTCAAATGTCCTCATAAAGTTTCAAATTTATGTTGTCGATGTACTCTGAGGTGCCCCAATACCACAAGATCTATATTTAGTCAGTTTTCAAACCAATCCCTCTCCGGATAATGTGAATGTGGTGGCCTAAAGTTATTTACGGGAGTCCATGTGACTTTTTGTATTCATTATGAATCTTCACATTTTCTCCCCGCTTCTCGGTTAATTCATAGTTTATTTCAGAGAAAATCTAATTTCGTAGTATGTAAAAACAGGTTCGGACCAACAGCAAGTCTCGGCGTACATTAGCTAACCTACTAGCCGACAAGGCTTGGGCAGGCTTTGATGATATATGACCATGTCACAGGTGAGACTGACACTCAACAGACGACTTTGCCCCCTACATTTCCCGCCAAAAAGTTAGAACGAATTTCCTAGAAAGCTCACATAAAATCAAATGCGAAGTTTACAGTGAACAACATGTGGGATTTCTTTCTAAACGCTGGACGTCAGAGTTTCTGCAAATTGTTGTGGATTCACTGCGTTTTATTTTTGGTAACGACTGATGAGTCATGAGTTGGTGCGGTGAGAGAGCCAGGTATATCACTCCACAACGTGGCAGGTGATGGATAAGCCTCATGACATCACAGGTGGTTCCCAGACTGTAACATTCTCCCGCCACACAACCTGTGTAATAATACCTGCTTGGAAATGCAATGCCTGACAAAAATACCAAAGATTAATTGCCAAAAAGATGACAACTGGAAAATAATTCACCGTTAAAAACGAAAGGGCAACCATTATTCGATCAACACTACACTGGGTGATAAATATAATTCTATAGTGACTACACCTAATCGTTTTTACAGTGAAATGGATATTGTTTGTGCGTTTAATTTCAACTCTCATACTCTGTAGTCAAACTAGATTTGCTAAGAATCCTAGGAAATATATAAAAAGAGGTGTTGTAGATTACTACTTACATCCGGTTTTAGATAACATGTGGTTAATCAAGATCCATAAAAAAGAATGCTCAACAAGAATGACACAGCACATTGCTTACATACATTGATTTCTCAATAAATGTACATAAGCATTTCCTGTCATTTAAAGTAATTTCAAGTAGGCTTACAAGTTACTGGTTCCAAAAGGTTGACTTACATGTATTAAAACATGAGACTATACCCGGTCAATCAGTACGATCCAGCCTTCACGATTTGAACCATCTATGTACCCAAAGACAATTTAATTATGTATATCAATTGCTTAGATCCACATAATAGTGGCAAGGATTGAGCGAATTTAAACACATATGGTCTATAGGTCTATATTTCGATGGTTTTTGGTGTATTTTTTCTTATATCTACCGAGATTACAATGTGCTTTCCATGACATAGAAGAGGTCAATATCCCTCAGGCCCATCTTCATGGGCAATTTGGTTGTTATCAATTGATCGCCTATTAGTCAGAAATACACCACAATTGTGAGGCGTGTGATTACAGCGCGGAAACTAATTAGTTCAGAGAGAGTCTTAATAAATCAGCGCCTAATTAGTGAGGACATTGTTTAGGGCCAAGCCTGGACCCGTTCCTTGGGAGGCAAGATGGTGGTATGTAGATGAGTGATTAGGTATACTTCCGGGTCAGGGGTCATGTCGTTAGGTGGCGTTACCTGTCGTCGTGATGGAGTGTCTTGACTCGTCCACGACGCGCTCTTCGCTCTTCTGTCTATCCCGGTTATGGTAGCCTCCAGTCAAGAAAACACACTATATATCGAGAACCAAGGCACTTTTTTTTCTTTAAAAGATATGTTGTATTCATTGATTTTATCGGCAAATGCCTACATTCCAAAGATTGCCATTTTATCATAAAAATGTCATGTTATTCAGAGCTATTCTGATGTGACGTTTTCATGATTTTTTAATGACTCAGGGTTTCCTCTTGTCTTGGCTACTCTTTGCCGGTTGCAGGAATCCATCATTCAGACTAACTACAATTAGTCCAATAATAATGCTTATATGCCTGGGTAATTAGGTTGTCCCTTCCTTTATGTTGTAATGATTGTCATTAAGCAGCTTAATTACCGTGTCTATCATTACATTTCACACACGTCATAAACTGTCGAAACCTTTTGACATCTGTTTTTCATGAAGTTCACAAAGGATTGTTACCAAGAAACCCAACGTTGTACATACTGATTGTAATCTGATCCATGTATCAACATCTGGGTCTTTTTTTACATTGCCAAACAACATAGAAGTAAATTTAAACACAGTTTCATCGTTTTTATTTGGATGACGTATTGCGCGGCCGACGACGCTATAGGCCCCTACGTCCATGTAAATTGATAGGTGTCTATTTTAAAACGTGTAATTACAAGAAACGAGGTCTGATTCATCATTGTCCAGTAAAATGATGAAGAAGTCTTTAATTATATGCATCGTGCTTCTTGTTTGTGTAGCCCTACTTATCTCTGAATGAGATAATTCCACATCCTAACTAGTGATTACAACAAATAGTTGTGCCCCCTAGGAATGACGGCCAGGGGAATTTCCCCTTAATGACATTTGGTAGGAATTTTATATAAAAATCAAACCCCATAAGAGGTCGCGAGATGTTTTATAACAAACCCAACCTCCTTTCTTCCCCCCTGCTCCTCTTCGGTCCCACCACAACAGCAGACGCCCCACCACAATTAGCGTCAATGTTATTGATGACCGTTACGCTTCATTGCACATTGACCACAGCGCGACCGCTGAAACTGACCCTCGCACTGACCTTCACCCCTGCCCCCAGTCCCTCCTGGGGGTTGGGGGTGGGGTCGGGATGGGACTTGGCCAGTAGGGGTAGAGACCCATCTAGAATGTCACCATAGTTACCGAGCTACCTCTCCGATGTCACCACACTGGCCAAATCGCAGTGTAGGCTATCTGTAATAGGAACAATGGTTTGAAAGTTATTACTTTAAAAAACTAACAAGGTCCAGATCAATTTAAGATGAATTATATTCGAATTAAAACTGAGCAATGTTATTCAGTCAGCTTGGACTAGACTATACCTATCAATTGTAGTTTTCATGTTGACATGCGTCTCAAAACCCATAACGGTATTAAGGCTAACGACCTCAGTTATGCCTAGGCCGATGACCAGTTTTTATGTAGTTGAGGATGTGCAACTATTAATGGGCGTAATCGCTATTCCTATATGGACAGAAATGCATTCCATTACAACCTCCTATATTGAGCCACATCAAATCAAACCATTTGCAATAGAGTTAGAGGAGAAAGATGAATCTCAGCTGATCATGTTGGTTGCCAGGGTAACAGGCATGTGACGATCAGGGTTGCTAAGGACGCTCTCACTGGTCCCAGAAATTAAGCGTAAAGGAACGCCGCTAGAGACCGCTTGTGTCATCCCTTGTAGGCGGCGGTGACGCTGCCATGTCGTGATGTTTAGATTTACATTTTTATGGGTTTCTATCATCGTGTTCGCAGGCTGGCATTTTGAAAAATGTCTTCCGCTGTCGCACCTTGATTGAAGAGGTCATGACAGACCCGGAACAGGCAACAGTACTTAGCCTTATGTATAGCCATAGATAGAAGGGCGCTCACGATTCGGCGCTGTGAGAATCTAGAGGGTAGGGCTGGGGGGCACCCTTCTCTTCGTCACAATCAGTCAATTTGGATCGTTTTCCACTGTTTTAGACCAAGGAAACCTTCCATCCGTCTCACTTTGCTCCGCTGCTACCGACCGCCAGGCTATTCTTATGAGAGTCATACAAAAGCTTTAGTTTTGAAGAAGGCCCTAGATTCCCCATCCATCCTTTTGTTATATTATCAGCGGGGAGCTAGGAGAAAGGGAGAAATTTATTAAACCGCTTTTTGATTCAAGATTTATAGTGATTAAAAGAACCAAAATACCAGTGAAAGTTAATTAGTGGTTTGATCTAGGGGCCCATCATAACGCGCTACAGATGCCAAACCCCGGTTATTATTCATTCTAGAAATGCGATCACCGCCCTCTCCCAATATTGTTATGAAAATTGTCGCGGAAAAAAAGAGCAGGGGGAGAATTCATCATTTCATTGGCCCCCCAACTTTATACTGCCGTGAGCTGTGCTGAAGGTCTGCAATAAATCTGCGCTCAGCCAACTCTAGTTACTGCTTCAGAAGAAGGAGAATCGCTGCTTCCAGGCCGTTAATGCCTGCGTCACCCTTGTGCGTGCATGCGCCCCACCTCCTGACTGGGGAGGGCAAAAATACAGAGGACAATTTCTTTTTTCCCTTTTTGTTTCTGATTCAGAGGGCGCCCGTGTTGTTTACATGCCATAACTCACGTTCATGACGAAAGGCCATTTGATATCTGTCAGGGGCTGTGCGGGGTAACTGCCTTTGTCGTTATTTGCCCAGTTGATCTAGATAAGCCCCTGCCGGGTTGATGGATTGGCATGGGTCGGGCCCAATCAAGCCTGATTGAAGTCCCGATGTGGTGCGACTTGAAAAGAACGGTGGATGATAAATATATATGTGAAATTATGCCTTTTTTGTTACCCTCGTCAGATGTCAATATGGCATGGCTGCATGTGGGGTTCCATACACGTCATCTGAGGTATAGTCTCGGAGACAATACTATATTCAAGGAGTATAAGATGACTATGTTTGGCCATATATCCAGCAATTATCCATCTGAAAAACTACTTTAAAACTAATGCACAAATGATTTTATATTTTGAAAATATAGGCCTACCTGAAATAGATCATCCTGGGAGGTTCTTGTCCAATTTTTCAAGTTTTCCGTTTGTGAGATATTTACATTTCATTCCCATTAAACTTCACATAATTATAGGCCTTGTCCTAAAAGTATCTGCCCCATTGACATGCGTGCATGTGCGTTCCTCAATAACTTGCTCACTTGCCCGACCAAACAACCAACCAACCAACCAGCCAACCAACCGTCCAAGAGTGTGGCAGTGGCACCATCAGTGGAGTTGGTGACCGGCCCTACCACGACCAGCGCCGGTCGTGTGATTGTTTTGTTGGCATTTGCTGCGTCCAGTGACAGATGCGTCGACGGACGGACGCAACTGCCAAGGCGGGGCCGGCAATATATCATGCCCACCGGCCCGACACCTCTGACACGGGCAAATTTGGGAAATGGAGTCGGTCTGCCCGGGGTAGGGGGTCTGAGGCTGCGGAGGGGACGGCTGGAAGGAGGAGAGGGGATCGGAGGGCATGGACTGTGCGTGCTACAAGTGCATAGCCCGCGGCCACGGTGATGGGCCGGCCGGGGACAATGGATGGGTGGGAGGGAGGGTACAGCTGGGGTGGGGGTAGGGGGGGGGGGGTGGAAGGATCAGCCCGCCTGTGGGTGTACTGCGACCCTACAGGGCCAATCCCCATTCTCCCTGCAGCGCTCTCCTTTCCTCCTACCGTCTGACTGCGTCCAGCGAGTGTGCAGCGCCAGAGTGCATAGTCCAATCCCCCTCCCACCATGTGCTACACCCCCGATCGGTCCACGGCTGCCTCCATGGCCAACAACAAGCCTCAGAAGATCAAAAAGCAGCCGCCAGTGGCCGGCGATGTCGGGTTGATGCGGCCCGACAATGGACGAAAGTGTGATTGATAGAGGCCACATGGCCAACGTTACGACGGCCTATGTAATGTGGGCGGCCGCACTGGGAGATATGGACTGGGCTGGAGTTCTGGGAGGTATACGGGGGGAGGGAGGAGAGGGGATAGGGATGGTGATCCATATATATACGAGCAAGTTGGTGGGCGTGTCCGAACAGAGGAAAACTATAAGGAACAACAATACAGTCTCTTTACTTTATGATATGCTGAGGAAATACATGTACTTGTTTTCTGGATTAAGACTCCTTAGGGGAAAATACTGGTTCCTCAGATCTCCAGATCTCTATATCCGTGTCATTAATTACACGGACGCTAGTCATCGTGTCAGGCCCTATCGCCTGTAATGCAGTCAATTTGTGATACACATCAAAAGCAGGCCGGGAACAAGTGAAAGGGCATTCAGGTTTCCTACTGACCTAATGGCATATAGGAAGAAAAAGTGTTTAGAGTAAGGATGGGCCTTTGTTAACACTATGACTCACATTGTCCCTTTACGTCACGGATCATGAAAGACTACGTCTAGTGTTCCTCGAAGTACTAGTACTTCCTGGATTACTACTTCATAGCTCTCGGGAATTATCCTGATATTTGCACTGTTTCCTCTGATAAAAGTACCTCCGCTCTCCCCTTTACTTTGATGTAGGTTTCTCCCGGAGATCGTCCGATATATCAGCTGCATGTGTATGATATAGCTGAGCATTATACCGTTAAAGCAAGAATACATGTAGGCCTAAACAACAGAAATAAAGATACTTTTTACATATGAGAATTATGTGGCACAATCTGAGAAGAATTACATCTTCACGTAGGGACCTCAGGAATAATTCAACCAGAAGTACAGGTCACATCCAGAAATGTACACAAATACACGTATAAAACGATGAATCCCTTCAGAACTATGAAAGGACCAGTACATGTATAGGCCTATAGCAGTATAGGTAACCTATGTAGAGGCCCCGGAGTCAGGGAGGAGGACCGACACAAGGTGTGTAAAGGTGTCGTGTCAACCTGGACATAAATCAGGTGTCATGTCCAGGCCCGGCCACTGCTACCTGTGTGACCGACCGCCGCCTCCCGCACCTGACGGCTGCCTCCGGGATTTATTATACAAAGGTGTGTCACTGTGGGGACACAGGGTGGAGAGGTAGTAAGTTAGAAGGTGGGGGGGGGGGGGGGGCGTAACCCTGCCTCACCTGCATTATTTAAGGCCGTTTTGTTATTTTCCGCGGTGATATTTTCACCTGGTTTGACTTGTAGTGTTCTTATCCATAGTTAAAATCCTCAACTTGGCACACCCAATTAACATATAGGTCATGGGCGCAATAAGTTTCTATTTTTACCATGATTAATGCATAGTGTTGAGTTAAATATACGGTAGTTGTCAGCTATAACGTTTTTGGCGTTGTTCTGTTATATTATTTTGACGGTCTGTTCATTGTGCTTCAAGTGGCTGAAGAGTGAAGTTTACTTTTTCAGATTCCAACCTTTATTTACGTAAGGTTCCTACAACAGAACAGGATGCCGCATTGTTTGTTTGAATTATGACCTCTTAGCATTGTGATTTAATGAATTAAAAAGAAAATAGGAAGAAAAAGAGAACCACAAAGGCATTTCTGTTCCTAAAACTCGTAAAGAGACCCTTGAGGGATAGAAGTCACCAAAGCATTACATAATTTGTGGTAGAGCAAGAGTACGCTCTGCCAGACATGAGGAAATACTTTTGCTGTGGGTTATTTCTAGACCGTGAGAGTTTTCCATGGGATATGAGGTTATGGCTGGGTTTTTAAATGTCATATGACTTCTGAGAGGCCTAATTAGTGAAACCTAATTATCTCAAGCGATATAGCCTAGGTCTAGTATAATAGTCAGGGTTCTCCCCAAAGCCCGGCGCGCCCGGCGCGCGCCGGGCTGTCAATACCGAGCGCCGGGCTGTGGTTTTTCAAAAAAAAAAAAAAAAAAAAAAAAAAAAAAAAAATTTTTTTTTTTTTTTTTTTAAATTTTGATATCTGGATCCCGTTTCCCGTTTGATATCTGGATCCCGTTATGGTCAAAACATCGGACATGTCTGGCAAAAACGGAGTTTTCACAAACACTGGAACACATCTCAGAAAGTATGCACCCGGGAGCCAAATTGTGCACACCGGGTGCAGGGTGTGCCCTTTATCTTTTCAAAATTTTCTCAAAGGTTATCCCCACATATAAACCTAAAATCTCTGGAAAATGGATATTGCAAATAAAAATATAAGAAATTTGTGTTATCCCTTTAGGTCACCATAGTACCTCAGAATGCCTCAGACTGCATGGTTGAGAGGGTATCTTTTCAAAATTTTCCCAAAGGTTATCCCCACATATATACCTAAAATCTCTGAAAAATGGATATTGCAAATAAAAATATAAGAAATTTTTGTTATCCCTTTAGGTCACCATAGTACCTCAGAATGCCTCAGACTGCATGGTTGAGAGGTTATCTTTTCAAAATTTTCTCAAAGGTTATCCCAAAACATATATACCTAAAAATCTCTGAAAAATGGAAATTGCAAATGAAAACATAAGAAATTTTGGTTATCCCTTTAGGTCACCAGAGTACCTCAAAATGCCTCAGACTGCATGGTTGAGAGGTTATCTTTTCAAAAATTTCCTGGGGGAGGCCCCCCATACCCCCCCAATGGGAGGGGACACCCCTCCCATACCCTCCCCCTGGACGGCTTCGCCGTCCAAGATGTTGGCCATCAATCCCCCACCCCCTTCAGAAAAAATATTTCATGGATCACTCCTTGAACACCTGCGCCTGGCTGTGATTTTTTTCTGGGGAGAACCCTGATAGTTAAGCTTATAAAACGGTTTTGCATAGATATACATGTATCTTCAAAAAATCATTGAACGGTTTTGGTTTCCATGAAGTCATTTCCCTTTGGCTTTTAGGAATGGCGAACATAAACTAGGCCCATAAAACGTTCAAAATAAGTGTTTTTTGCAAGGGTTTCTTTGTCTAATTAAAAGCTATAGGCCCAGAGATATGGAAAGGTATGGAAATGGTATGCTATAAAGGCAAACTAATAGTATTTTACTATTAATATGATATGGAGTCATCATTTCCATAAAATGAAATTTTAACCTTGGCCCTCAGGCATGGCACAACTAATGGTAATCATGCTGGAGTAACTAACAACGAACAACGTGCGTCTATATTGTATATACTTTGTGAAGGGCACTTGTCTGCAGGCTCTTCTCGGGTATATACACTCAAGGGTAATTGCGCTGATCAACCAAAACACTATTGCCATTATTGGCGAACTCAAATTAAATCAGCGACACATAATTAAAGAAATTACACAAGACAGATATGTTAGCACCTGCTTTAATAATTGATGGGACGGACCATGGCTGCGGCTCCAATTCATTAGGTGTCCAGGGTAGGCGGTATCAATCATCCCGGGGACGGCGTGACACAATGAATGATTTGACTGCAGCGCCATCTATCTAACGACGAAAACGTCACAGGAAAGTCATGTAAACAATAGAAGCATGATTTACGACTAGAGGCGGAGTGAGGCGCCTTTTTCTCCCATGACAATGATGAAACATCACCAGCGAACGAACAGAACGCTTCAAAAAGTTATTTTTTCGAGGACGTCAAAAAATGAGTGATATATTGCAAAAGATAAGGGCCTCAGCTGCCACGAGGATGGCCTGGCGAGCCGCCGGTCCAAGTAATGTATGGCCTGGGACGGGTTTCACGGGCCTTAGGAAAGTTCATCAAAGTTGGTTTTATTTTTTCTTATTTTTTCCCCTCCTTCACGCGAGGTTCCCCTTGCAATGTTGCTATTTTGTAGGAAATTGCACAATCTAATGACAATCCCAAGATGCATCGAAAGGAAGAGCCTGTTTTAATAAGCGATGAGCGATCGTTGCTGCCTACCCGACTACAGCCGGCTCCCACGTGACACTGGTAGCGATCGCAGCGCCCCCACAATGTCAAGTATTCACTGATAGCTTATTGTGGAAGGGGGAGCTGCCAGGCACTCCAGGCCAAGTCCCCTGATACCAACTTTGAAAAGATTTATCTCCGACTTCACACCTATTCTAACCACCAGCAATTCAGTCTTTATGCACCGAATAAGCATGATAATTTACCGGTCCCCTATCGCAGTTGATTATTCCATACTTGATGATAACGCTTGATATAATTTACTTTTGGGGGTTTGATAGCTGGAAGAAAGAGGGACTACTGCTTAATGCAGGATTGGAGTAACATTTTGTATGGATTACAACGTGTCTACTGGGTTTAGGTTTAACAAGAGGAGAGTATGGGTATCCGCGGCTGCTTAGGTAAAATATCAGCACTTAAACGTGACTTAATAGATTGACATATTAAATGACCCTTTACTGTTTGAAGACTGGCGAAACTTTTGAAAATAGTCTAACCAAAGAAAAATATGCATGATGATTATTGGAATCTTGACAACTAAACTTCTCTATCCGATTTAAAGAAGGCCATATGTATTAATGTTGCGGTAGACAATAGGCTTAAGCCTCATGCAAAGGTTCATACCCTACAATTCTTACGTGTGTCTACACGTTACCCTGAAATGTCTGCAATATGCCTACAAATGCCTAAGCTTTTGATTGCATGGTCCACTCCTATGCAATGTATTTTTGATCGACCTTGGGGAAGCCTTTACCTATATGGGAATCATGGTTCTCTGTTGCCATAACTTGCTATCATCATGACATTAGCAAATTTGTACATATAGGACAAATATCAGTCTCGGTAGCCTATGTATAAAGTGCTGTTAAACATGTGATTGAGTTAGACTTTGAATTTTCACCAGCTTTGTTCTCCATATTGCCCTAGATCAACAATTCTAAAAGAGTTTCTATCATTGCATCAGCTCTCCATACATAATTGCAGCCAGAAATCTAACATTAAGCCTGTTATACCCATACAATGGTATATACCATGTGCTTTGATAGATGGGCCTATTAAATATTTTTGCTGGTTTTGTACATCTGGCGTGTTGTCAAAATTGCGCTGTTGTCAATATTTCATGAACAGACTCTAATTCGCAAACTAAAAACGAACTATTTTACCGTTCAATACAGATTTACACAAATCTAGATTGACAAGCATTGCATAGTCTGAAAGAGTATGTGACATTTCCAGAGTCGTTCATTATGAAATGTGGCTTTATCAGTGATTCAGTAATGCATGCCCGGCCTATATTGATGATCAAAGCATTGCCATTCTGAATTCTCTTAATATTATGATCACATGAGCATTGTAACTGTTGGGGAATTGGAATTCTTGGGAAATACTGTTATGCTAATCAGGGGTGGGGCCTTCTAGCCATACCTGCCTATATACGCATATATATTAAAGGATCTGGATGCAAGGGAAGGAAAGGAGCCTCATGCACACCCGCATATTCACCCGCTGCCCGCATTCGTATATATCTGTATGGGGATAATTAGTTATACTCAGCATATTGGGACAGGTTTTCCGGTCCCTTTTTGGAAAAAAAGACACTGGTGGTTTACGCACAAGTCATTGAAGTATATTACACTCATCATCATTTGTTCGTCGTCAACATTCTTCCAACATCAAACCCCACCGAGAAGGAAAAAAAAGACAGAATAGAGGAAACATGGAGACTGTAGATTATGACTGGCCGCCTGATGAAAGACTAATTAGTTAAGATTGATTAAATTGAAACGCCAAGTAATTAGCAGTACTGTTTCTAAAATTTACTCTCGATTCGTGGCTTTTTATTGGCGTGTTCAGGTAGTTGGAGAAGTTGTTGGTTCTTTCTTTGAGGTGGGTCGGTGTGCAGTGATTGATGCCTGCAGATGCCTTCGTCGCCTTGACGACTAATTACTTGGGAATTACCTGCGTGATTAATTAATTAATGAATGATGTTTTCTTGTCATGTTATCAGTATATCAACAAGATGCCAACGAGCCCCGCCTGGGCCAAGTGCGGCCTCCATGGTGTGGTTTTACGTCACCGGTGCAGTGGATATCTGTCATTGTTTTGAACCATCTCATTTTCAGCTGTCATACAGATAATATGGTTAAACTGAACAATTCACAATAGAATAAAAAAAAATTAATAGGTAGTAAGTACAATATGAACGTTCTGGTGTCGGTTTCAATACAGGTAGGCATAGCTATAGGTTGTACGCCCACCCTCCACATCTCCTCGGCCCCCTGCTCCCTACTTCACCTAACCCCTCCTCACCACCTCAGCCAGTCCCCGCCCCCACCCCACCTTCCACGCCTGACACAGTACATCAGAGTGGCGCGGTAACGTCTCTCTAAAAATCGTCAACCGTCAGATGAAACTTTAAACCCCCGCAGGACGTCAGCCAGGCAAAAGATGTCGCCGGCTGTGTTTTTGGCTTGTCGCGGGGGCTGTCACGTGGGGCGAGGTAAATCCGCCAACCCTAATCCGTCCAGAGAGAGCCTTGACAGACACTTGACGATTTTTGTTGGTCCCCTGTCTGTCACATGCAGCATCTTTGTCAACTTGAAATCTAATCTAGGAGAGCAAGAACTCGGGCCTTTTCTCTGCCCCCTCCCTCCTCCTTCTCATCCTCCCCTCTCACCAGCCCCTGCCAGCAGTCAGCGGCTACCTGCTGCAAATTAATCACAGATCTTTATCAACAGCCAAAAAGTATTAGAATATCAAAAACAGGGAAAGAAAGTTGGAAAAGAGAAATCTTGGAAATCTTAGGAAATACTCAACAGGGACACGCTTTGGGTAAGACCATAACGTAATGAATATGTTACTAAATTTGTCCAGGCGGTTTGTCTGTAATTTGGTATACCAGTCGGACTTATTTTATGTCTAAATGGACCGTAAAACTGCATATCTTTTCGTCATGCAAGGGGAAATCTTTAGAATAGATACGTAAAGTGTTTTTGTGAATAGTGGATTGTACGCCGACTACGATAAAGTAGAAAGGCTCCACTGTAGACTCGGCCAGAGCCAGTCCACTTAATGGGATAATTGCATGCTTTTGTTTCCACAGAAATATAATGCTATGGCAGCGGAGGTAATCAGGCAGTCCCATTTTTTAAAGTGACTGTAGTAAATAAACAATCGCTTTATTCAGTTGGCAACAAAAAGAAACTTGGACGGCCTCTGCCACCTGTGAGAGTATAAAGTGTCCTGAAGGCAACGTGTTAGATGCACTGGATAAATACAATGTAACAATATTCTAGATACTGAAAGCTCCAATTTTCTGTTGTTGTTTTCATTCATTTTTCGTTGTTATTTTTGTGAGTTATGGAGGAAGGATATAATGCAAAAGAACACATGCATATATCTATACTTTTGCATCCTCCGCGTTCTGAAACCACGCGAAAGAACCGCGTGACGACACGTCACGACGCGGCAAAACGCGCCCGACTATGCGCCCGACCCGGGCTGCTGCACCACCCCCACGATACCAGCCTACTCAGTGCCGCTCTATCTAGGTCATTGAGTGTAGGGGGTAGGGGTCGGCCTTGGCAGTGTATGCTATTAGACACATTAGTGTTTGTGATTTATTAGCTGGGGGTGAGGAGCAGGCTTGATGGCCGATAAGACTGGCATATGGGGAGTGGCGTGCCGGTGGGAGGAGGAGAGTGGGGTGGACGGGGGGCAGAGTGTGGGGTGGGGCCACCACTACTGGTTAACTGCCGCCCACCCCCTCTCCCTGCACCTGTCTATAGGTGGGGTGGGAGGTCAGCTATGGCGGTTTGATTTAAGAAAGTGCGCGGCTGGCGGCGAAACAAATCATTATGAAAGTACACCTTGTGACACTGCCGCAATATACAATGGTTTTCTCATAAGATCGGCCCCGAATGCATATGTATGAGGAGGCGTGGGTTTGTTAAATTGTGGAAAGTTGTCACGGGATGCTGTGTCAGGCAGTTTCTGATTTGTGTGATACTGAAAGTTATGCAGCGAGAATAACATGTAATTTGAACTGGTGTCATTTTATCACAGATATGTCAGTGTAAAATTGAATAAAGGCAGGAGTTAATTTGGCAGCTTCTTAATTTCAGATATTGTTTATGACTTCTAATGCAATTGAAAAACAATCCAAGAGTTCCATTACAATGTCACATCTTTAGTTTATATTTTTAGTGTCAAAAATGATATCATTGTTCATACTTTGACACTCAGTTAAAATGAAACATCTTGTCAATGCATCACCCATTACATGAAGATATCTTCTTTCATCAACATCGAACTCATTTAACCGTCATTCTCTTAGCCCCACATCACAACCTTCCCTAATAACTGTCAGATGTCACATAATAAGTGAAGGGGGAACTAACGATGATGTACACAGTATCATCTGCTCTTCTCCACCTGAATACCGAGTGCTATAAGTACATTTGACGCCATTCTGATTGTTTCAAAAGTTTCTTTTCTGAAATTAATTTGATGGCATACATCAAATAACATGACGTGTCGGCTGTCACATTAAATGTAATATACAGGTCTGTAGGGCGAGTTGCCGTTTGGCAGCCAGCCCTGAGTAGTATGTGGAAGAGGGGGTTTGGGGCGAAAATGCCATGACCGGTCCCATTTTTTCAATAACATGATTTTGCAAATGTACAGTTTAACCTGATAAGCCCTTTGCATAACTTAAAAGTGACATATTACTCGCTTGAAAATTATACCTAATGTTCTAGTATGTTGTTCTTGAAATATGTGTTTTAAATCATTCTTAATTGGGACTCCCTTATTTTGATGTTCACCTATAGCTAAATGCTTATTTGTTGTCATACCTGTGATGAAATGTTTGCTCTAGATTTAATTAATTTCAACAGTGTAGGTTAATAGACAAAATATACAGAAAGTACTGCTGCTCAGTTCAATACTTTCTCTTTTCACTCATTTTCCCATCTTAGCCAGCCATTACAAGTAGAGAGGGGGGCCTTGGGTTGAAGGGATGGTTCGCCGTATTTTCTATCATCCTTGGCTTAAAAGATAATCCCCCTAATGGTCCTTAAGGGCCTTGTCCACGGTAACAGCTCCCGGCCAGTGGCCCGGCGCTTGGGGATGCGTCTGTGGGGCAGGGATGGGGTGGGGGATGGATGTGGGGGTAGGGGATGGGTGTGGGATAGGGGCTGAGTGTCAGAGATCCAGGGAGAGGGGATGGCAGACAGCAGGACAAAATAGTTAGTTGGAACTAAAATTGTCATTCATGGACACTTCAACATTTTCAAAGTTTGCCTAAAATTCTGTCACACTATTTGTAAAATATTCTAAGACATAATTATACATTTTACTAGGAATACACAGAGTGAAGACAACTGATGGTGTTGAATCATTTGCATGACCCACTGGAAATATCTATGATTGTGGGACAGGACCATAGCCCGTTGAACTGCATGTTAAATGTTTGAGCAACCTGCTTTTTCATTGTTCAAGTCTATTCCCAGGCAGTTTCAATATTTGATAAGAGCACAGCTGACACTCATAGTGCTTTTTACCAACATCATCTAAGCCAATCCTAGAACCAAATGTCAACATTAACATTTTCGACATTGGCCTTTGGGGCATGATAATCAACATAGGATTCGACCTAGGACATACTAAAAAATCAGTACCTATGTAACATTCTTCGCATACATGACTGTATTCTCAAAATCCACCCGCGACATCGCAACCCCCGATCAAGGGCCCCGTATAGGCTTATCTATTATACATTACATGTGTAGTATATAAAACATAGCCCGTGGCCGCATTCACTACTCTCGGCGCCATGTATATGGGTCTGGCTCACTATATAAATTCCGCGTCTTGACCAACTCTCGTTGTGTCCTGTATGTTCCCCCCCACATGAGGAATGCATAGACTTGTGTGTGCTGGCGTCATGGTCGTCGTCCCCCAGCGGCCACCACCGCTGGCACCCAGCACCGTGTACGGGTCCATTTCACACATGAGGAGTCGCCTTGTCCTCCATGGCATGTTTATGACGAATCCATTCACCGATTCCTCCCCGCGGTGTCCGTCCAGCTTCGGCTGGCCCTGTGTTTGGGAACTCTATGAGGGCAGGGTTTACAATTAGGCAAAATGATTGTACTACATGCACAATCAAACTGATAAAGATAAATCATGAATATGGGAGAGTGTTGTCTAAAGGAGCAGTGTTTCTGAACGGGGTAGGTTGTGTTTTATTGCGTAAATGCATGTATTGTGAATATGCATGTATTGGAATTGTTAGCTTCAGCACATCGGAAACATACAATTCGCCATGTGCGTCCCTGACCCTCAGCGTATACATTAACTGCATGGCTTAGTTCTGTGTATGAGCAATGGAGAATCCCCGAGTTGGTCTATATGTCAATAAGGCTAAAGCAGTCAGACATATATATATACAGGCAAACCCCACACATGTATCTCTTAATTACTCTCAGACGAATGAGCGCCCATGGGCGTGAAGTTCCTCTTTGTAGAACTGCATGGATCTGGGATGGCACCGGCGACACGGCCCTCCTGTGTCTTATACCAGCACCGATCCTTATCCATCTCACTTCCCTCTTCCAGCGCCAAATGTTCATATTTCACGGCGTTAATTACAGCCAGTAGTGGCGGCCCGCGGCGAGAACAAGTGGGCCCGCGGTCGGCGGGGGCCTTCCTCAAGAGGAAGATTCGGATGCAAATGTCGCAGCTCCTTTCCCGACATGTGTAATATTCAGCGGGACGAGCGGCGAACTGCGGGGGCAGAGGGAGTGGGGGAAAGCATGTATACGGCCCGTCGACCCATTCCCCCGGCGACCGTTGCGCCAAATTTACGACCGGCTCGCCGGTGAAATATGGTGTAAGAATTAGGGTAGCGGCGTGAAGAGCGCGACATTAAAATGTTATTATACATTTCTAGGCAGGGCAGCGCCGATTATGCTGACGAGGGGGTGAGGACGGCGCGACTGACGGCTGGGCGACGCGTCGCACCGGTGATGGACGTTAACGCCGCGGCCGGCCGTCGCCTCGCCACTGTCCCCGTCGGCTTTATTAACACAGTCGGGATCGGCCATAAATAAAACTTCATAAATGCACTGTCACAAAATGAAAATTAGTTTCCCCGGGCCCTGCCGAGCCCCGCGCCGCCCCCCGCTCGGTGGGGTGTGCCGGGTATGAGATGTGTATTTGTGGACGTTTTGGTCGGGTGTTGTGCATGTGTTTGTGGCGTTTTATAGAGGGGTGTAATGTTTTAGCTGTATTGCAGGATTCCATTGACGTTAAGGATGGTAGTAATGTGATAATCCGTATATAAAGGTCCATAAGCAACAAAGAACTAATTTGGTATTGAGGACGAGATTACGGGATCAAGTGCTCCTTTTTTGTAAAACCAAAATTATACATACTTATAGATTTATGGGGGAAAGGGATATAATTGTTTTACCCATGTATAGAGCATGATTATCTCTCCTATTTCCAATAGTTCTGTTGCTGATATGCTGGGCTGCCATGGAATCGTTGGCTGTAACGAGCTAGGGATGTGGAGGGACGTTGTGGTACGTTATGGTGTTGTGGCACCGGGGTCCAAACTAACGGGACCAGATGGCACGGAGTAGTCACCCCAGGTTGGCTGACAAATGGCCGCGTGTCACACACGTTGATTAAGGTGCCGTTTGAAAAACGTCGTATATTGCTCGCGAGCTGCTCACTTTATTACACCCCCTGCGAGTTCCTGTACAGCGTCCATCTCTCAAAGTGAGCTGTCAACATGGCGCCCGACTGAAGCGCTCCTGGTGGCCAATATGTATACTTTATTGGGCGCCCTTTGATGGTTTTACTCCAATATAACCGAAAAACTATTGATTTTGCCTTGAATTGATGGCATAATGAGCATTGCGACACCAGCCGACATAGGCGCTTTAATACGTGTCATCGCGTCATTCAGCGAGGTAATTTCAGCGGGGCTTGACAAGGCGACGGGGCGGGCAAAAAGACAATTAATCCCCTCAAATATCATTTTGCGACAGGTCATGCCTAAGCGCAAGAAAAATTAATTTATTTCACTTTCGAAAACGTTGTTTAACTTCGGATTGATCATAGCAATTAAGACAAAATAAGGGAATGGAAAAACACGTCCCTTTAAAAGGGAGTCTACGTTTACTGTCATTTACTGTCGATGAAACCACACAGTAATTTTTGCATTAAATGAGATGGTTTTAGATACAAACAGGACAGTCGTATGCGCAATATTGCTAGGAGAATCAACAGGGAAAACTAATGCCAGTGAAAGTCTTTTAAAAAAGGACCTGAAGGATCCAATAAAACAGGGAAATGATTTAAGACTTTCAAGAGCGGGCCGTGTTTTAGCTGTCTGTTGGGATGACCCTAATGATTTTAAAACGAGACATTGAACACGTGATCGCGTTGATGTGATTTGATTGGCAGGGAGATCAACCGGAAGTGAGTGGCGGCCTCTGGCGTTGGGTGGGGGCGGCGTCTTTCCTGATGCGGCCAATCTTGACGCGGTCTCCTCTCAGTGGCGCCGCCCGACCCGTGAATTAACAAGGCCTAGTTAGCTGGGTTTTGCCTTCGCGTGTGTCGGGTTCTTCTGCAAGCTGTTGGCCTTTTCTTTAACGACTTGTGTTTTCAAACAAAGTGCTGCCGGTCGCAGTGTTTGTCTGTCTTGTCAGCTCCGACAAGGTAAAAGAAAACCTGACAAAGAGAACGGCAAAACCGCTAAGGGGTTGTCAGACCTCTTCTTGATATGTCAAAGCCAGTTGTTTAACGATATTTTGACATTCCTCACCGTTCTCTGCCTGCAGATAAATGCGTATTTAAATACTACTTCTATTTGTAACACTCATTTGAGTTATTCATGACATCAAAAACGTTGTCTATAAGGAACAACGTTCTTATAGACTCATTCTTGTTGTATAAGGCAAATTATGTCGATTGCTGTACGTATAGAATATGCAGCCTCCACTATATAAAAAAGCAGACAACTGCCTCTCTTGTATTATGAATAAAAGCCTAGGTCCGCCTAAGCTTCGCCCCTTGAATGGAAAGTACAAACTCCATCTACTGTTACCGGTTACACCTGTGATGTATAATGGGCCATATATAACCCCCTTTACCACCTCCGAATCCATCCCTACCTGTAGAGTGTCCTCCAGCGATATCACCTGAGAGCTCGGCCTTTGAAGTTCGCCGCCGATGAGTGCTGGAGACAGGTGTAAAGCCGCCCTCTGAGAGTCTAATAACACCGACTCAGCGCCTAATCTCCGACTGCATGCCCTCACCACAAGTGTGATAACTCAGTTATCTTTGTCAACATGTACTCAGGGAGATAAGACCCCTATGATATAGAGAACAAAGCCATGTGGGTCCATCTTAAGGAAAACTGTACTATGTACTACCTAGATCTATAGAGGGGTATTACTAAAAGTGGGACAGCATAGAAGGGATAATCATTAATTCATGTCAAAGGGCCATATCTGAATCTCTATATGGTATGATATTATTTTAACCAAACATAATATGTAATTTGCGTCATGTCGCACCCTCGTGAGTTCTAACATGAAAAGGTCCCCTAGGTCACAGAATAGCTTATTTTGAACAGGATGACTTCCTCGCTTAAAATGGAATGTATATTTATAGATTTAGTAGCGAAAATCAAGCACGAGGGTAATGTATTATGTGCATAGGCACGAAGATAAAGCTACCCCATAATTAAAGTCGTCGGATGTTGCGCTCAGCTGAAACTTGAACATGTACACCATGACTGTATGAAATAATCACTCAACTATAGTTATATGCTGTCAGGTTCATCTCTGCTCATCTTATCACCCCACATAACTCCCTCAAACCATTAATAGGTAATATCCTGGTCTGCTTATGCTTATGATTTCCTCTTGACATAGGAATGCAAGGCACTTCCTGAAGGGTGGATCCCCGGGGGTGGATCACACTGGGTGCATTGACTCACTTTGAATACCCTGTATACAGACACTGAGTAAGCGGTTTTTGCTTGGTCGGACCAGGGATCGGCTTGTTTCGAATGGAGGAACGCTTTGGTGTAACTAAACAGGGAGAGTGAAGGGGTTAGCTCACGACGTGACCGGGTTAGGAAGGACTGACCCCTGGAGCGCCCCTTCTACAGACACCATCTCAGTCAGTCAGTCTGGCCGGCGGCGGCGCACCTCCAACCAGTGTCAGGCCAGCGGGCGTGTGGGGGGCCGGGCTTATTTGGTGAAGGATCTGATAGGAGGCTAAATAGAGGAGAAATAAAGTGGTCGGCGGCGAGTGGCGGCCGAGTGACGTTGAAGAGCGGCGGCGGCGCCCGGCGGAAGCGACGTGTGTCAGCGGTGGACGGCGGGCGGCGGGCGGCGCAGAAAAGCCGGCGTCGGCCCTGGAGTGGCAGCCCGTCAGTCCGAGTGTCGGCGAGTGTCGGCCCCCGCCCGCCGACGTGTGACCACCGCCAAAGCCGCCGCCGTCGGCCTATAATACGCGCCATACACTCGGGGTCCTCGGCCGGTGACATTCCCAAGAGTACTCCTCCAGGGCAGTCTCCGCCCTCATGCACCCTACTCACCCCCCTTCGCCCATTCCCAATCCCAGCCTACCCTGCTTGCCCACCTCCGTCGGCGCCATCGTCGTTCAGAGGACTCAAGGTTAGCTGAGGGAGAGGGTTGATAGGAGACAAGGTTGTAGCTGTTTGACGGATGTTGCTGACGCTAAGGATGCGCGCGCAGCCCGCCCCCACCCGGCGCCAACGTCATTAAGCGTCGGCGGTGAATTAAAGCTGCGCATGCGCGGAGAGGGTCAAGGGTGGGAGTGTGGCAGGCGGGCGGGTAGGGGGCAGGAATAGCTCCAGTGGTGGTGGAGTGGGGCTGGGCTCAGGGATGTCGGGGGTTGTTGACGTGACATTGACAGCAGCGACCTACAGCGGCCACCACCCACACCACAATGAATCACACTGTGAGGTGACGATCATCGTGCCCGCCCACCGCCAGACGGCGCCTCCACTGCGGAGCGCTATTTCCGGTTCCTCTCTGCAGTACATATGGTTTACTGATTAAACAGGCGAATTGTGATTGCGTGGTGTGAACTGAGGGCAGGTGTCAGGTCATAAGAGCCCTTGCATGTGAGCAAGTCACTATGACCTTAAAAATGGGCAGGCTTTATGTGCAACAACAAAATATAGCCCCTTTGAATGGTGGTTATTTCCACCGTTGAATTATGGTTATTTCCCTTCTACATGGACCTGTTTATGATGCTATTTAGCCTTAGCTTTAGCTATTACAGTTCATACATGTATTCGGCTTCACATACGACTCTTACCTCTTGGAAGCCATAGAAGACGACTAGGAGTTACTGGTAAGCTTGAAGAACGTATAGAGGAGGTTTCAACGTTACGAGGAGGGTTTGCTGGCTTGGGCGGTGGCGACCAGGTCTACTGGAGTGGGCACAGACAGTCTCCAGCCACCAGGGCGGACGGTCGACCGGCCGGGGGCACCACATGGCCGGTGACAAACGAGCGGCGGAATCAGCGGGACGAGCAGGGACAGACACAGACAGCATACATCAGTCTCCGTGTTTGTCCCCGCTACCCGCCGCTACCCACACCCGCTGCCCATAAACAACGGGGTCCCCAGCCGCCCACCCAACTACCCACCCCTCCAGTTGCAAACCACGTCCTCCTCCCCCGTTAGATGTCAGAGTCACCAGGGTGAAATTTACAGAGAGAAATTCCATCATTGTAAAGGCCTGGGATGGAAGGATGCATCAGGGTACCCCAACCATGTCGAATCTCTGCCCGCCTCCATGATTCTATTCTCCAATATTTATAAAACATTAATTTGAAGCGCATATAAAGCATTGCATAGGTTTGATGTTGTGCCCATGTCTTTTTTCTTATTAAAACACAAAACACACTAGGTTAAATACTTGCGAATTGAAAATAAGGTTAGATTACGTGCCAACATTGGCCAGAGTAAATGCTTACATGCATTCGTATATACAATGCACATTCGCAAATACAATACGCATTCTGTACCTTGAAGAGGCCGTGTACAGTACTGCTATATAGTCGGGGATTAGGCGGTTGTATAATGTAGACAGGGGGAGGTGCAGGAGCCCAGCATTAACATGAATCATTAACAACTCCAGCTGGTCTCTGTGAACGATGAGCCACTGGAGGAGGCGACTGCAGTAAGAGATGGCTTATTTGATTCAATTTCACGTGTCCATCTTTCATCTGACCATTATGTAGAACACTTTACTGTTGCACTTCATGCTTCTACCTCGAACACTCCCCAGGCCACCACTGAGTTGAGTATATATGCGAGCTCGGCAAATGGGCTTCAGTATTTCATTTAGTCAGTCTTTTTGGCCTCAAAATTTTCTAAAAATTTCCTGCCTTATTTTCCGTAAACAAAGTAGTACCAAACAAAAGAAGTGGTTTCCCTAAGCAGGGTATTTGTGCCCGTTAAATCCGATGATGTATACGGATGATATATCCAGGCCTGGTACGGCTAGAAATTAAGAAATATTAGTTGACTTTTCCTGTGTCTCCCCTCCTTTTTTGTTGGTTAATAAGTAGCGTTTGAGTGAGTACGGCGCGCGGACGGTCATGGAAGCATGTAATACTTCAGGAAAACTTATCAACATCTATCTTGCCTTATCTCTGAGGGCCTATACATTATGATTATAGTGATAGATGGATGGCAAGCACTCTCTTTTTCTGTCATTAACTGGATGTTATTACGAATCACCCGGAGAAGAAAGCCAGTAGTCGATCATGCTGCGCGCATGATAAGGGGGTTATTACTCAACTTGAATCCTGCCTTCCCTTAACTAGAACGCTATTTGTCTTTTTTTATGATATTATTTATGAGAAAAGTTCAAATGCTCTGGCGGTATGTCCACGTCGGTTGTCATGGTGACGAATGACGCCCATCCTGTCACCCATCCCATTTAACCTGAACGTGAATTTAGAAATGTAAAGGTTAATGCAGCTGTAACTCTTAAAACAGAAATGGGAAATGACATAAATATCATAGGAAAAACACACAGGGATGTTTTAAGGCCAGGGAAGGAAGGCAGTACTTTTGATATTAAAATTTCAAATTGCCTGCATATAAAGATCTTTGATAAGCCTTTCCTCTTTTAAATAATAACATCCTGCAGTTACTTGCATTTGAGTCAATAGTTTAACTATTCATGTGAATATTTCTACATAGTATCTTCATATGAAAGATTTGTTTTTTTGATATCTTATCTTGGTAAGCAATCTACAGTAATACATCTATATGCATACGGATCTTATAAATGCAATTCCAATATATGCATATGTGTGCTACTTCAATTCAAGCAGACCATGCAATATTTGCATTCTATATCGTTGTGATAATGAAAACTACGAATTGCGTTCATTAGAACAAAATTGATTTCAGTATGTTATTGCCTTAAACACTATGAAATTTATATGATACACTCCAAGAACACTATTGACTTGAAGTCAGTCTTAGGAATAATGTTACCACGATCAAACCTAATTACCATGACGGGGTGTTTGCTGTATACGTTTGTGGTTTGTTTACAGGCTTTTAGTGGGTCTCTGGCGGGGACCCTTGGCGTTCGGTTGGAGGTGGGTTTGGGCGGAGGAGGGTTCTGGTCTAAATGGCCCTGTTGGAGTAGACACAGGGGACAGATTCACATCCGTCAGTACTCAGTCATCGAGTGACAGCTCACTTAATGACGCCAGTCGATGGCTGCCACTTTTAATACGGACTCAAAGGTCAGGCGTTATACGCCACAGTTCACAGCCTTCTCATGGCTTTAATTCCTAACTACAGTTTTGAATTTCATTCAGGTCTATGTCCACTGTTGTAGTATATGTAATCATAGGAGAATATACACATTATATTTCCACATCACCACAATACGATGTATTTGTGACATTCAAATATTAAGTTTTTTTTCCAATACAAACTACCACTAAACATTTGTGTTCATTACCGTAAGTGTACCTTGAACGTGTTTGTATGGCTCGCTGTTTTCATAGCCATGGAAAGTTTTATTACGAACAACTTCCCCAATTAAATTTGTTTCCAGGGAAATCCGGTTAGGTGCATATGGAATGCATACAATGGGTAATGCATTTAGGTACAACATGACATATGGAGTCACGCCTTGGTTTATTTGACACTTGTATGTCATATTTACAAGGTCATTGTGAGCACTAATGTCTTCAACTTCCTCGTACATTTCATGAACATGACATTTTACAGGTCATAGCGTGCACAAAACTGTACCTTTGTACCAGCACAAAAAGTCATCATGCAATAAACATGTTAGCAGAATGCACGTACAATCATGTACTTAATGCCACGTATGATACGTACTTTGGTACAGGTGGAACATTTTAATCCATCAATTCCGGTGATGGAACGTATCCTTAAAGCTCACTGGTTCCCATGAGCCACATCAAACATTATCAATGTGTGGAGTCTGACTATTTATATAATAGTCTAAAGTATAAGCCTATTAGAGTGAGGAGACAAAGAGCTGGTTAACTTGTGTAACTTGTCTGTAGGTGGTTCCCATGGAGCCGGCTGTGTCCGCTTCTCTCCATAAATCACCACCTATCTAGGGCCGTGATCAGCACACCTGACGTGATCGCAGCTTTACGAGGCCACTCTTGTAGTTCCCCCTCCCACCTGCAGCACCCCCGCCTACCGACCACCTCACCAACCCTGCACTCCAAATGAGAGAAAAAAGTGCGGGAAAAAAAGACACTGTAAGTCAGAAGTAGGCTGCAATTCCCAAACAAGAGGTCTCATATATCTCCACTGACCCTACTCTACACACGCCCTGGTTCCTACCCAACTCTGTTGGAGAGAGCTTCACTGTTTCTACACAGATCTTACCATACCCTTTACAGTATTACTTGCAATTAACCATGTGCATTCCCGTGCACTACTTCCAACCATTTACCTTTCCCACTTTCTGTTCCTCTTTGATACTATCATTTCGGTCGTGCCAGGCGTCTTATTCTAATTAACATGGTTATCGATAGTTATATCCATTTGCTAAGCAACGTCATATCGATGATTCTTAGAAGGATCCTGATACAAATTTCACACCAAGAGCTTTCACTGAACAATAAAGGGCAAGTAGATATAGTTTGGATTACTTCAAGTCTGACATTCAAGTTTCAACACTTGGATCTCCAAACATCCGTATCCTGTCAGTTTGGACGAGGTGGACCGGCGGTTCAGGTACTGCTTCGCCCTGTTTTATGACAAGATTCCATCCTCATGTATTGTGCCTAACCACCACCACACCTTCCCTTTCCCACCTGGTCTCACAGGTAGTGGCAGGTGAGCAAAGCCTTCGAGGGGGGCCATGCGACCTACTCACATCTACCTGTTGCTGCTTTTTTAATCGGATATCACACACAGTGTCATTTCCTTGATTTTTTACCCTGAGTTTTCATTGTGCGAAATCTTCTATTTATTGCTCACTTCTGATGGGGCTCGGAGACTGATATACTGAAAGAGGTCGTCTGGTTTCGGCGTCGGCTACAGACAGAGGGTCTGGTCTCTATCGATGTGTGAGGGCCCTGATGGAATTATTACCAGCACTGCTTAGAGACTTGCATAAGATCAAACGTATAGTTTTTGTTCAGTGCCAAACGAGCTTTGTATTCAATGATTTCCCTATCATTTTACATGAAGTTAGGTTGATACAGGCTATACAATGGATTTTACGGCTCTTCAACAAAATTTGTTAAAGAGCTGTGCCTATTTGATATAGTGCGTAAGCTATCTTAGGCGATTTCTCCTGTTTTCTATCCAGGTTCTTGGAACTTGTACACGGAGAGATAGTGTTATTAGTATGGATGCTGGCATGACGGACCTATAAAACTATCAGGCTTTTGGAAAAGAGCTGACAAATATACTAAGGTAAAGGGCTTGGTACGTCAGTAGTTTATAGGTGGTAGTAATGATGGGCGTGGCTGATACGAGCAGGGGATATTGGATGCAGATGTCTGTAGATTCAGATGAACAGAGACCCTTTTTCTCACACTATCCCATAAGTTTTATATCTAGTAAGGATCTGTAGGAGCTGAGTTGAAAGGCATCGTGCTTAGATGTGATATGATATCCTGTACCACACTGATGTGTGTGTATATGACATGTACGCGCATATGGATTATCTAATACTAAACTACAAGTTTCATAATTACCGCTCATGTAATGTAGTTCCAAGTAGTAAGACTATCATTACAAAAGCAGCAGAATAGCCACAATAAGGTGGCATATAAGGCATTAGATGAAGGGGACTTCGGTAAGTTTAGTAAGCATGTATGCTGACCTAATCGGCTGATGTAGTAAATTGACCTTTTATATTCAATGAATACTCTTACTCATTTCTGAGAAAAAAGTTAGCGAAAGGTGTCACCACTCAACTCTATTGTATGTATTAACTAACTGTAGATCTATACAGGCAGTGTGCACATATGTGACTCCTCTTACAGGACTACAGGGTTACAATATTGGGTGGATAGGGTTTTGGGTTGCTGACAGTTGGAGTTGAGTAAAAGAGGAGAAGTGGGAGGGGGAGTGGGGAGTAGCATCAGAGACAGAGACACAGGGTGATTTAGTCGGCGTTGTCAGGAAGCGCCTGCATTATCCTGTCACCGCCGCCACGTAAATCAGGCCGGATGAAACGGACTTTGTGACAGGGCTACTGACAGTGACACACCAAGCCGCCGTCTTACTGACACTTTTACTGACACCAGTGAAGCTCTTCAGACCAAGGAGGGAGGGGGCGGGGACTGACTGTCATGACAGTGCCTGATTGGTTCATTTTTGGTGGGAAAATTACGTTATTTAGAGCGTCCAATCGACTGACGTTTAGATACTTTGTTCAAAGAGTCAAACTGCGTATGTAGTCTTTTAACTCGACACTGTCCCCTTATAAATACTGATGCTCCTTAAAAAGTATTATTTGGTTCTACATTATATTTCCATTTTCACCTAACTGGATTACAAATCCCAACTGGATAACAGATGTCTGTCTATTGCTCTACTTCAATCAAAATAAATGAATAAAACATTTATGGAGAAATATGCCAGCGAAAAACATGTAGCTACAATACAATGCTACACTCCCTAACTAGGGTTTTATGGCTACAGTGTAACGCAATACTAACAGAATGGATGATACATTTGTGTGATACATTTGCAAACCATATAAATATTCTTTACATGTTTAACCTTGCTAAGACTCCAATCAGAAGGGACGTGGGTGGCTTCAGAAAGAACGCATTAATTACGAATTTACGCCATGACGTGGCCTCCTTGACAATTTAATAATTGTAGGTTCCCCCATCAAACTATACTATAGTATGCATCTGACCTGGTAAATAGACAGTGGAAAGTTCCTGTCGCCAGGTTCACTGATATCGCTGATCTATGTACAATTAATAAATGTCATGTATCCCCAGACCATTATCGCCTCGATCGAGACCCTCGTACACGCGAGGTATCTCTTTGAAATGTAGGCTAATTTTCGGGCACTTCAAAGAGA
The DNA here is from genome assembly GCA_936440205.1 of Lepidonotus clava. Lineage (NCBI taxonomy): Eukaryota > Metazoa > Annelida > Polychaeta > Phyllodocida > Polynoidae > Lepidonotus > Lepidonotus clava. The sequence goes on from OW387140.1 coordinate 30,373,168, forward strand.
TTTCATGCCCATAGCCTGAGGCACGGAAACATTTAAGTGTCACCAGAAAGTTGATAATATATTACACATGATAGAAAGAGCGCATGCAGATAAACATATATTACAACACTGTTTGGTCTACCACAGAAAGTGGGCTTGGTTTACGATCATCATTTCCCTTGGCCCGCTCGAGAGGGCCATTGTTTTGGCGCCAAGCAGACAATTGTCGTCTGCTAAGCTGGGTCACGTGGTCGGTCGGCGCCTCCTGCCATTGTAAAGAGACACTTCTCATAAAAAGCACTCTCTCGTCATTCGCTAGGGGAAGGGTGCCAATTAAATATCAGTACGGGTGGGCAAAGAGCCTGTTGGAAGATGATTATAACAACTCCCACTTACCTGCTTACCTGGTCATTAACCTTTTTTGGGTTTTTATGGAGGCCTAGAGATAGTGATTTTTATTTTTATTTTATCATTTTGATCAAGTGTTAGAAATAATGGAAACAAACTACAGGTGCTACACCTGTTGGCTCCATATAGAATAGAAGTATGTCAACGTGGTGTTTTGAATACAATTGATATCAATGACCTTCCCAGTTGTCACTTACCGCTCAACGTCCGTTATCAACCCAGGTCCCTGCCGTGGAGCATATCAAAGCCAGATCAGGGTGGCTGTCGTCATGGCAACCAGGTAGGGCCTCCCCGCACGTGTCAGGCCCATCTGAGTGGTTACCATGGGAACGCGGCCATGAGACTTGCCCCCTTGGTTGCTATGGTTTCCATCCTGCGGCCCCTCCGCTCGCTGCCCCACCTCACCTGCCGCTCGAGTTGACAGCTGTGAATGACAGCTTCCAGAGCTCGTCGGCCCCGCCTGTCACATGGCCTGTCACGTGGGGCCGCCATTAATGCGCATGACGATTTTAATCACGTCCCCGCGGAGCCTCGCCGCGGCGCGAGAGTCGGCCGCGCGCGCCGCTGTCAAACCGGAACCGGAAGTAATTGCGCTCCAATTGCTGCGGATCAAGGTTTTCTGAAAAGATCAAGCGTCGCGCGAGGAGGGCCTGGGCTGGGCTGGGTGTCGGTGTGGTGGGATCATCGCCCCATCTTGAGTCGTTAAGCCATCTCAGTCGAAGCCCTTCTTGAATGTAACTAGGTAAACCTACAGAAGTAGCAGCAGAGTTTTTAGAAAGTTAGTCATTAAGTTCTGATACACAGGCCCCTATATCAAATGGGATTTATAGGAAAAGCCTCTTGTTTCATTGGCGCTATCTTGATCCCATTAGGCATACTTAGATTGATCTCATATGGCATCTGTTTGTTTAGTTTATACGGCATGGAACTGATAAGGTTCCAAACACATGGACATTTGATTAGTTTTGTATATGATCGGAAATAGATGTGATCGAAGCCGCGCTCTAGGCCTAATGACCAATACTAATAATGAACAAAATATATTGTTATTTTTCAAACATTTGATTTATATATTAACCCGACAACGGAAACAGAGAAGCAAAAATGCTCTTTCACCTTGAAGAACAGTTTGAAAAAAGAAAAACGTGAGCGATGTAGTTCAAACGACCTGATCGGTGCAGGCCCTTGCCTAAGGTTTACTCCCTAAACTAGCCTACTACTCGCCCATTCCCATTCAAGGTGCGTCGTGGCATGTTTTCTTAACGAGAGGCTCCACCTGTTGAGTTTGATGGATAGCAGTGCAGGGCATTGAAATGAACTGAGAAGTCTATCATGGGGTAAGAGATCTATGTAAGCGGAAATCATGGGGAAACAAGTTGTAATTTGGATATGATTAAGGAGAATACTGGTGGGTCGGAGGGATTTCCTCATATTGCCCATCCCAGTTTCCTCAAACAAACACTGAGAGGTGACATTATCGGCATATCGTGTGATGTACCAAACTCAGTGCATGTATCCTTGTTTCTCTTATCAAGTTATGCAGAACAGTTATACGGAATCCTGACAAGGCAAAAATAAGGCATTAATTTAGCTAGTACAGTGACGATTAAATATCAACATGTACGGATGGCAATGAATCGCCGCCTGGAGGAAGTGATTAGTCAACTGGTGATAACTGAGACAGGGTGCATGGTCACGGAGGATTATACTAAACTTGTACTGCTTGTCCAACTTCCATTGGCTGTAACTGAAGACTATACTTGCATGACACCTCCGGTTCACTAAAGGTGTTGAGTAAATTTCTGTCCGTCCATCGTCACTTTTATCTTTGACGATTCACTATTCAACATTTCAATTATTTGTCTATGGCATATACATGTTATCACTGATGCTCAGTGCATGTTTGCAAGTCCATCAGTGATAAAAAACGATGTCCATTGTATCGACTTATCATTAGTGAAAGTAAGCTGACGATTTTATTATCTTTTATTTGAAATAGGCCTAGCTCTTTTATAAAAATCTATACCATTTTTTTTTATATAAAAATCCATCAGTGTTAGTCATGATTAGTATTGGTGCATAATTACAGTCCATGTATCAAGAGTCCTTGTATCATAAGGTCTTTTCATCCTTGAGGTATTGGCACTATCTTATCGTATCACAAACTCTAAAACAGAACGAAACTTAACTGTTGGCTGGATAAATGTTACTTTATCTAAAAGGGTCTATCGTGCAGCACAAATACTCGACTGGATTACAAGTGATGAGAATAAGATAAAACCTGTCTTATCGATCTGATATGTCGTCAAGAAGAAGAGAAAATGAAGTAGTCCATAGTTTTGTAAACGACATGACCATGTCTTGGTGTATGTGAATTCAACCGGGAACCACCACCTTTACGCACCACCAGCACCACCACTGCCAGCACCACCAGCAGTGGTGGTGGTGGTACATTACGGTGGGTCGGCTGGCACTGTTATGCAGGCAGGTAGTACGGCAGGTGAGGCATCTCGATAAGCTTCCAGGAGGTCAGGGCCAGGTGCACAGATAGTAGACCTACCAGCATCTAGCCGGCTGTGACCGAAAACGCGTCAATCACCTCCTTAGTCAATCGATCAAACAGGATTTAAAGCTATCATTTTATGAATTATGTACCATCATAACTAATAAATCGTTCATATACTCCATTGATCTGACAAGATATGTCATCAACTGTCTCTATTTTTGCTTTATCTGATGAGAAAAAATATAAAAGTAACAATGCGGTTTAAAAAGCAAACAGAGCTAGGTTTTTATCCTGGAAAATAATGCAATAAATAAATCAAGTTTGTCTTTTCTAAAGCTTTCGGTTTAAATGAGCATGTATAAGAATTAGGTGTATAGCATGCAGGTGGTCATGTTTTTTTTTATATATTGGGAAATGAGAAACGTGGTTGAGAGGGGGGCTAGGGAGTCAAGCGCAGTTGAGGTGGAGTGTTCTGCAGTTGACGCCAAATCACATTAGGTGTGGTGTATGGAGCTTTCTGACGAAGACCTGCGGTTCCTCCGCCTCCAGCAGCCTTTGACCCGGAAATGATCCATTTGTGGACCCTGGAGAAGGCTTGGGGCGGCTGTGGCCTGGAGACGCCTGCCCTCTCCCCCTGACGCCCCCCTACTCCTCCTGTGGGCTGCTGACCCCGCTGCACCTCCAGGCCTTGTGATAGATAGTACAAATATTGTCAATGAAACTGTCCCCGGGTTTATTGATTATCAGAGTGGGAGGAGGGGGTGGTGGTGTGTGGTCTGTGATGGTGCATGGTAGGTGAGTGCATGGAGATGGGAATGTAACGGGTGGGTAGGAGGGTGAGTGTGATAGGTTTGGGTGAGGAGTGGTTAATTTTAACAGAATGGTCTGGGAGTGCGGCAGGTAGGAGGTGGGGAGGCACCTGCTGCCCCCCTCCCCATCCTCACCTCCCCCTCAGGCCTCATCCTTCCTCCCTCCCCTTCACTCGCTCCCCCTCCACCACCCACCACGCCCCTCCTCATGGCGCGGCGCCCGTCAGAAGAGGGAGAAATAACGGAGATCATGTCGCCGGCCCGCGGGGAGCCCCAAATGAAGTGGTCGCTTAGCGGCAGCTACATGCGGCTGTATTAGTAGGGAAGCAGGCCGCGGCGGGCTGTGGGTGGGGATGGGGATGTAATGGTATGATGACGGTCAGGTGGGACCCTGGAGGAGGCATGGGTCTATAGTAGTACAGGGGTGTGGGTGACGTGAGGGGCGGGGGCGGGGGTGGGGGTATACGGGGTATAGGGCGGCAGTGGCCGTCAGGGCCGGGGGCGCGGCAGGTCGGAAGACGGGCGTCAGCGGCGGCAGGTCGGGCGACCGGGCGCTATTAAAAATATATGGGCTAACAGAAGGTGTCACTTCAATGAGGCAGCAATCACTCAGCGCCCGGCGCGCGGTTAGGGGGTTGCCGCGCCGGGCCGCCCCGCCGCCGCGCCCATTGTCCGCGCGACCCGCCGCCGACACACCCCCGACCCCGGTGTCAACGCCGGAAATATGCTAATAGGATCGACCGCCGGCGGAAGCATTCATCAGTGACGATGCGCGCCGACAACTGTCAATCCGCATTCCACAATTACGAGACATATCGGGGCGCGGCCGGCCCCCACCGCCGAGCTCCGCGACAGGCGGCGATTTAATCAACGCGCGCGTAATTGCGCGCGGCGTGTTTGAACGCGGCGGCCGGTCCCTTCAGCGGACGCGACGACGGGCCTAGCGCCCTACGCGCGGCCGGAAGTGTATGTCAGAGGCGGCGTAAAAAGGGCAGTATTGGTAATGGCTGGCGGGTCAGAAGGTCGTCCCCTGGATTGGATGGACATTCGGAGGGACCGATATGTATAACTGACGACAGGTATTCCCACAGAAAGAGAGAGGGCACGCGATTCTCCCTCGCAGTGGGGTGGAGCTTGAGCATTCCCTACCTGAAACATGGCGGAAGAAGCATGTAGAATAACAGCAGCTCCTACCACGGGAGTCAGCGTTAGGCACCGTGTGACCCCGTCGTTTTCGACTCGACAGGTCGACAGTTGGCGGTCGTCGATCCCTACTCGACCACCATCCGTCATTGCCAGAACATCGGTCAGACGTGACTGACGTCAAGGACATAGATCTGATGTCTGCCATGATTAGCAAAAAGTCGATAACCGTGGTTATCAAAATTATTATGATATTTGATATGAAATTACATTTAAAATAAAGGCATAAATATTACGGGAACGGGCTGTTACCCTAAAGTGCTATCACTTATCTTCGCATTATCTTCTCATGTTTCTCTTAAATTTTAGGATTGCAGATTAAGTTGACAGCTGATTTTACTTCCAAGACATTTTCTATACCAATTACGGTAAAACCATTGTTGGTTATCTCGATTCTTTTATCCCTATCGTTTTGCAATCTCAAAACGAAAGTTCCATGAAACAAGGACGAGCCTTGTTCCAGGCCTCAATGACTTTCCCATCCTTTTTATTGTTCCACAGCCACATTTCTCCACAGCAGATTCCAAAAGAAAGACTACTGTAGGTCAGGGGCGTGCTCGTGATTCAGACAGTGTCACCGTCGTCCTGACCCTCCATTAAAAAAAGACAAAAAGGGGGGTCAGCTTCAAACTGAAGCCTGGATGTGACGTGGTGGGCTGGGGTGGACACTGGGGTGACGGGCACGCACTGACAGTTATAGACGTGCGGGTCGACGGGTCGGGCGGCCAGAAAAGAGGGATTATTGCGTCGAACGGTGGGATTGTGCCTTTATAATGGTGATTAGGCCCCGGATGATCTCACTGATGTCCACTTCAAAGCGCCGGCCACCCTCACCTTGCCGACTCGGGCGCTCCGACTTAATGGCCGCCCCGCCCCGCCAGCCTTTCATGTCCGACACGCACGTCAATCCGAGTCGTTTGTTTCTTCCGTCCCCTTTCCGAGCCTTGTTTCCTTAGCGCCATTGCCTTCTTCTTTGCCCTGAGAGTTTTTGGCCTGGGACACTGGCTGCTGGGCGGAAAGCGGTGTTGGAGGGTATGGGAGGGTGGGTGGATGGAGCCAGGGCCACCCCCACCCCATCCACCTAACCTTCTCCCCCAAAACCAGACCACCCCTGGGTGGGACTGTTGCTGGAGGAGATGAAGTTGAGAAGAGATGGTGACCTCTGCAGGATGATTTCTCCAGGGTTCTGCTGGACGGCGCACGCGAGTATGACCGCCATGTATCAACGTGCCACATCGGTACACCCCGCGCATAGAAAAGTTGGTTTTCTATGGGATTGTGTTTAGGCCATGCCATCTCTAGATTACCTCTGCCACTAGGGTCCTCTCGCCCATGCCCCTAAGAAAATTCACGAGGTCAAGTGGAATGAATCAGAAAATGGACGCTATCCCTTGTAAACAGGAGGAGAGGAAACATTAACATGGCGCATAAATCAGGTACGTAAGCCTGAACAACAAGTGCCCAAGGATATTTTTGTTATTCTTTTTTTTTCGGTGGGTAGCGCCTACAAGTATACTGTATATAATCTGCGTTGAATGTGACTCGCCCTGACGTGGCGTTGATGTGTTCCCATCAGTTACATCAGAACGCACTGAGTCAACCCTCAGCTGGCTACGTCACGTTTTCTGACAGAGCCAATGCATCATCGGGCTCCAGAGTTATACACTTAATTCAGAATGATGAGTGTATGTAGCTAAACACGGATGGTGAGCTCTGGTATTTGGATAGCTGGTGTCAGACATACCTCACTTCTGTGTGTTATGTATAACCTGGCCTCTCAGTGTGATGGGGTCTCGCAGGGACCGGACAATGAAGTTGAAGAGAAATAATATGTTGTCTAGTCGGTGGAAACTCCCTGTAGTCTCCAACCCCTTCTCCCCACCTCAGCAGCTCAGCTTGTACCTACACGGGCGGCTGGGCCGAGAAGATTGAGTAGTTCATGAGAGATTTCCCGTCGGACGTCGGCATGCCTGTGCCCGGCCGTTGGTCAGGCTGGTGTAGGTGTGGGTGTGCATGGGAGGGCGAGAGGTGGGGAGGGTATGGGAGCTGAGGGGTTAGATTTATTATTGATGTTTGCCAAGTGGAGTCGCGGCCGTGCTGTCCCAGCGGATGGGAGACGGGACGGACGAATGACCTGCGTTGTCCCTCAACAGGGACATAATGGTGTGAGATACAAATCGATATAAACGACCTGCCCCCACTCGGCTCATCCTACTTGGGTCGACTCGACCCCCTTACCACTCGACTGGCCCAGTGCTCCCTAACATATGATGGAGGGAGCGCTGCCTCTGCTGAGGGAGGGAGATAGGAGTGGTAGGGACAAGAACCACTTAATACGGTTGATGCTGATACTAGAGACGTCTAATATTACTCTTTCTTCCGGTGTTCCTTATGGTGTTGCAATTGTAACCAATGCCTTGCTCACTGTCACCCCAAAACACCTATTTGGTTTTCCGATACAAAGGTTCGAACAATAATACCACTTGAGAGTGAGCTTTTGTTGTTGTTCCATTGCTACCACTTGCCTGCCCGCCCCATCCTAACTCTCCCCTCCTCCAGTCACTTATGTGCGGGGACCACCCACTCTGACATACCGCCACTCATTTCCTCCAGTTGCACCACATGCCACCACTCGCCCCCACCGTCAGCTTCAACAGACCCGCCTGTCCTCCTTACCCATACTGCCAGCGTCCAGTCACAGCCACACTGACAAACCACAAACCATTTGCTCTTAGTTTCCACCCCTTCAGCGATGATCGCCGCCCACAACCACCCACCAACACCGCGGCCGTTCATGTGGCTTCCGCGGTGGCTTCCCATGTGGGTTGGAGTGGCTTCCGCGCCGTGCTGGCGTCCAGCAGCGCGCGGTCAGGGAGCAGGGGACTGGGCGGCAGGGGGCGGCAGGCGGCACTGGAAACACACAAATCAAGATGAATCGGAGAGATCTGGCGAATCGCTCATGGCAAATGGATGATTCACACGACCCACCGATACACTATACTATATAGGGACCTATCCCGACACCTCCGGCAGTCTTATGTAGCAATAGACCTTTGCACTGGGTCCTTCTGTGGCAGTAACAGCAGCAACAACAGTAGCAGTATATAGCAGTGGTCTACTTCTCTTTCCATTGGCCCCTACTCCTCCTGCCGGTCGACTGGCCTTGTACATAACCCATGGATTCCCTACTTACATCCATCAATGTGACAATCGGTCAGTCCCCTCCCGCACTGCTACCGCCGCTCGGTCAGTCCGGGTCCAGCTCCTCCAGTGAGTGATTCATCCAGGGTGGGAGCACCCCACGCCCCCTTAGACCCCTGCCTCCTCTTAGCCATCGGGTCTAACAGAGTCCAGAGACTCGTTGGTTTTCCTGGCCTGCCCCCATGTAGCCATCCCAGGCGTTTTAGTGCGTAGCTGAAATGTTGGGAGTTTCAATTTGACACATCGCTTTTGATATCGATATGATCATACAGACTTTAAGCTCTGAGAAAATACACCATGCATTTGTCTTTTTCTGAATTGATTTTATCATTAGGATAAATAATATTATTAGGATAGATTCCAAAACATTTTCAGGAAATACAGATCAATACGTCACTCTTAGGTCTTATCAATTTCAGTGCTCCTCGGAGTCTTCCCTATCCCAAGGTTTTACCAAGGCGGACCAGAACCTGATTGCGGGATTTTAAATCGGGGCTGATAGCGCTGCAAAGTCCCAGGTTATAGGTGTAGCCAAAGCGTCCTTGTCTATAAGGCTGGCTGGGCCCCGGCTGCGGCTTGTCGAGGCTCATTGGCTGTCAGGTCGCTGATCGAATGAAGTCTAAATCAGAGTGGCAAGTAACCTTTCCCCCGCCCGCCCCACGCACCCCAGCGCCACCCGCCAGTGCCAACACACATTAAGAAACCCGACCAGGCCTGTCCCTCGTGTTCTCTCAACTCGCACACACGGAAAAATAAAAGTCCACCGGGAGGCGACTGGGGGGCTGTACACGTGACAAACAGAAGACAGCCATCAGGGTGACGTCATTATGAGAGCAGCGCGGGAAAAGCCCTGTCTCTTAGCTTGTCGATTTCACACTCCGAGAATCACATTGATATTTTTGTAGGGTTGAAGTTTACAAGTCAGGTATTTCAGAATTATGAAGAAAAAAAACAGTCAGAATTGTTAGGTCTCTCAATTTACTTATATAAATTCCATCTTATCCTAATGAAAGTCAAAAGTAGGGCTGTTATGTATGCGTAATGGGGTAATGTTCTTGCTCAAATAGGCCAATGGGATTCTGGAATTTAGCATGTAGTCGTAGGCTCATGACTCAAACACGTCATTGTCTCTTTAGCATTGTCCTAACATGATTACCTTATACAGGTAACCTGCCAAGCATACTGATGTAAGAGTTCAGATTACTGTACTTGCGTCTTCTAGTGCACCCAGTTTTACTCTTTGTATATATTGTACTTGGGTCTTCTAGTACACCCAGTTTTACTCTTTGTATTCTTCCACTTGTCTATATCTTTTCTTGGAGATATGCCGTCATCTGCAAAATGTCTATACCACTCTATGGAATTCTCTCCTTATCTGTCACTGGTCAGCATTTCGTAGTCTGTCTCTGGCATTCTGTCCATCTTCTCCTGTCTTTGACTACCAGCATATCAGTACCTGTTTGGCTCTGTTGTGCTTGTATATCTGTCAATGCAGATATACCTCAATCCCTACCCTCTAGTCATCACCTTTCTCTTTGTCACGCTGTTTATATGCCACCACTACCACCCCCTATCAGTCAGTAAACCCATATATCTCTTTCAGTAGCTCATACTTTGGTCATATGCCCCATTTCCTAGCATTCAGTCTACACATATCTCTGTCACCCTTTTCATGATATGTCCAACTGCATATCAGTCAGTCAACACCTATCTCTCTGTTGCTCTGTTCAGGTGCCCCAATGCCTAGCGCTCGGCTATTTACCTATCTGTCCATCACCCTGTGCATATGTCCCACTCCCTATCAGTCAGCCAACACCCATCTTTGTCTCTGTCAGTTTCTCCATATGTCCAAGGCTCAGTCAGTCACCACTTCTCTGCCCCTGTCCGTCCGTCTGTCTGTCTGTCCATCCGCCTGTCCTGCCCTCTGTCGGTGACCGTCGGCACCTCGGAGGTGAGGAATGCCAGCCCTGCCGGGCGGATCACGGGGTGGAGGTGGCCGGAGAATATAAATGACGCCCTCCATCACCTGATGGTTGGCCCAACACGGCCCAGCTGTCGGCCACATACCTCTCTGACAGCTCTTTGACAGCTGACGTATGGCCGACGTATAGACGACGTCGCTGACCTGATGACAAAAGGCGACGACGTCCGCGCTGGTTCACACTGCCGACTATTCATTATACGCCAACTTTTTGTTTCATCTCACAGCCCCGGCGAAACGCTTTGATCTAGAATCGTGACTCACAGTTTGGCCATCACAAATCTTGCTTCTTTATCGGCTTTTCCCTCTGTGTGAGAGTTTTAACTTGAACCAGTCCCGAACTATCCCTCAGTTGTTGTATGATGGATGTGCCTTGTTTGACGTGGGGGTTGAATGGCGCCACTCTTTAAAATGCCAAACGCCCCTCACCCGTATCTCAAAATACCTTCCCGCGCCCTAAAAAAAATCCAGAAATTGCACAAATAAACAGACCCGTTACAAACAGTGCCATTAATTCGGAGCAGCTGCAAATAGCCATCAGTGAAATATATGATAATGAACGTCTGAATAATGCCTTACATATTGAAACTTTTCAGAATATATAATCGCGTCTCTTGTGGCTCTGTCAAAATTTAAAGTAGGCCATAAATTAGAAAGAAAATACAATCAAGAACCCCTGAGCCACACTCCCTGTATTTCGCTATACTACCAGGAAAAAAAACCACGACGTCTTTATAATGTAAAACAAAAATGACACGCCATACAAGCTCAATCTGATGTTTTGTAGATATAATATAGCAGGTTGACCTGAGTGTACTTTAGAGGGGTTAGTGGAGAATGGGGTTAGGTCCGGGGTTAGGTATATAAGTGTCGGATCAGAGGCTACCATGTTATATAAACTGAGAGATTGGCGGAGAACAAGAAGGATCAAGTAGGGTATGGCGTGTGTCAGGCTCTAACGATGATGTATCTGCTGATTCGGACTGGCTTCTACATGCTTCAATCAGAGCCACATGTGGGTTACTCTGAGCTGCTCGCCCATACCGCCCGTCCTGAGCAGCTCGCCAATAGCCAGGGACGGCTCAGGGACCCCCTCCTACAGCTCGGGGCTGGTCTCGTGAGAACCCGCTAATCGCTACATGAGACTATTACAGGTCACATGAGTGATCCATTGACGTCTACCAGTTTCTGATTTCAATATATGAAATATTTCTCACATGCGGATTTAATTTTGATTGTATACCGGTATATGCATGGAGAAACAGAATAAATAGGCCTATAGGACTATATATATGGACACAAATAATATGATCGGTTTGACTACTGTTACCAGCAGAGATATCGTGTCGCCTTTTTGGCTATGTAATTAAGTCGACTACAAATGACATAACGTAATTTGAAACAAAATAATGAAAATACTATTCCATAATGGACCAGAAATATTTCTTGTTCGTCTCCCGAAACAGAATCCGTAGGTTAAGTTTAGGTTTTACGGGGAACTTCAGTACATAATATACTATGATAGCGGTGTCCGAGTTGGTAAAATCGGTACCGCTATAACGTAGGCCTATCCCCTTCAGGCCGTGCCACAGACCTGTATATGGCCACTGCACGGTGGCTGTACCTGGGTCCCCGTCACCAGCCCTTTTTTATCGTCCGTCCCTCAGCCTTGGCAACCACCGGTCTTAAAGGAGACAGGCAGGGGTTTCCATCGTGTAATTAAGTGTAATCAAGTTCAACCGTATAGTAATAGTATTTTATGGCTATGTAAATCTTGTAAATAGAGTCATAAGTTTGTTTTTTGCCCAGCGCGGCCCGGGAGATAGATTATGAGAGATGGGCTGTTTTGTTTGACGTTAAAGATAACGATCTGCCGCGGCCCCCCAATAGAGCCAAACGTATTACTGGGGCGGAAACCAGGCTCGACGTGCTTTATTGTGTCTGAGAGGAGGTCTGGTGAAGGCAGGGGGCGGGGGAGAAGGGGGTTAGGGCTCCTGTAGAGTGTGGGTGGGTGTCGGTAAAACGAGATGAAATGTACACAGATACATCATGTCGGCAGGAGCATGTGAACACATGTGAGCCGCTCACATGTGTAAGCGATCAGCCAATCGCTGCGTGCGGCGACGTTTTCCCCGCTAGATGGCAGCAAGCCGCGAGATTTTACCCCGCCACACACGAGACAACACGAGAACAGGCTGCCCGAAACCATAACGACACAAATAAGAAAGAAACAGAAAATAGAAATCTGAAGAAGGGGACGCTTTCTGTTCTGTGCCAGAACGGATCTGCCTTCTTTACCGTCCCCCCTCATATTTCTTCCTATCGCTTTATGATTTTCTATTCTTTTATCTTTTTATTCTTTCCACATTTGCTCTCAGTCTGGGCTGACGTTCGTTCTGAGTAGCTCAATCGTGATGAATCTCTTCCCGTCGCTTTGAAATGACGCGGCGTGATTGAAATCCATGGATGAGGTGTATTTCATAGTTAGTCGGCGCCTCTGGCCGGCCGACAGCCTCTGCAGGTAGACTTTGTGGGCCTCCTCCCGGCAGGGACACTTACCTCCTGGTACCCTCACCCGAAACACACCCAGATAATATAAGACACGTAACCTGAGGGACAGATCGCCCACGTTGAACCCCAATGACCGATGAAAGGTGTTTTTAACGAAAAAACGACGCCTGCATGCATAAGGAATGGGATCTTTTTCCAATCAAGCCCATCTTATCAATCACTCTCTGAGCAGTGGCACATGCCCGCAAAATGACTTTCAGGTAGAGACCCCACGTACTGCATGGAGACTTTCCGCGCGTCCATATGTTTTCATACCTGTTTTGCCATTTTATCACCAAGGCTCAATTTCCTATACACAATGTATATAATGAACATGTATGTGCCACAACGACGTCGTCACACATCCTGACGAGCCCCAGCACACATCCCCATCTCCCCGACACCCACCCACTCGATCCACTCCTCGTGTCCAGTTTCCCCACTCCTCCCCTCTGACGGCGGCGTTTGACTTTGAAGTTGGCCGAGTGGACTTCCACTCCCCGGACCGTGGGGGATCATTTGGCCTCTCGGCCGAGGCCATAAATCATCGGCACCGACCTGAACGCTCACAAACTGTTGCCGTTTAAATCATATCGCGGCCCCACAATGGTGTGGGGCTGGCGGGTGGCTGGCGCGTCAGGTGCGTCGGGGGTGGTGGTGGTGGGGGTAGTGAGGTGGGGGAATGGGTGGGGTATGAAAGGTTAGTCCGGTAGGGGTGGGGTGGGGGGCTGCAGATGGGGCTGCCGCAGGTCATGTCTCAAATCTTTTTTAAACATGAAAAGCCTATATTTCAATACGCAGGATATACATGGTCAGTTTTAAATTCCAGATTGAACAGTTATATTTACATGCACTGATGTAGCTTTTAGGTTCTGTTCGCAAGGAGTGACGTAGACACGAGATATTGATATAGTACCATAGGCATGTGGAAATTTGATGACACTGCATGTTGGAAAATCCGCATAGTTGTACATTATCATACTAGATGTATTAATAGGCCTAGTCGTCACATAGACCAGTCATCAGGTGGTCATTGTTCTCTGTGTTTGTTTAAATGTAACATGCGCATACTCACACCAACTTATAGGCAACACTTACATTATGATTATATTTTGATTGATGCGCTGTTGCTGTCAACTGTAAGCTGAACACGTATATCCCATATGTAATTATATGCTGTCAGATTCTGTCAGGTAATTCTTCATACGTTCAAAAACTACTCAAATCTGTTGACTCAATGAAGGTTGTTTTTGAAATAAGAGGATTTGGTCTAATATATGACAGAATATGTGAGACAACTGACAAGTTTATTATCTTTAATCACGATATATATATTTATATACACTCTACGGGAAAAAAAATGTTACAGGCCTACATCAAACATCTAGGCATGAAGTAAATGTAGGGAACTCAGTTTACAAACCACATACGGTTTTTACTGACTGTGGTTCAATAACAGGTCAACCTACTTAAGTATCTGTTTGAATATTGCCCTCTAATGTACACAAGAGAGACACATTAATAAGTCAAACTCTACCCCGACTGTTAAAAAGAGAGTGCTATGTACACAATCTTCAATTGTTTTATATCAGAGTTCAACATTGGGAAGATGCTACCTAGTACCAATAGATCCAGCTACAAAGTAAACCTTACTAAACGAGAATTGACTTTTACTTGAACCCATGAAGTTGGGGTAGGCACCGAGGAAAAGTACTTCCAGCTCGTAAATAAATGTAGTTGAAATGAGATGTGACAGAGGCCGCATAACAAATAATCCTCTAGATCCGTTTGAAACCTCATTGCTTCCTTATTGCCAACTTGATAAATGCCCCGCATGTCTGGAGCGCATTACCTTGTTTTCTAGCAGGTAACATAATTTATGATAGATGGTTATAAGAAGCACGAACCTCCAACTGTCTTAAAGTGACGGCCGAGACGTATGACATTTCTCAAATCGTCATTGCGCAGTTGCAAACCGGAAGCAGTCGGCCCCCTAACGGCCAGTAGAGAAAACACGTTGTCAAGGTGATGAATGACCTTGACCCCCCAAGGTAGAGGATCAGTCAGATTGACAAAACGATTGATGGCTCTCAGGGGTACGCTTCATGACCGCTCTCTATGTATAAAACACGATCCTCGACTGCAAAAGTTTGATGTTTTATGACCGACCCAGATCAAACATGATTCTGCTCGTATAGGCGCGCTCCCAGGACGCCGTGCAGGGGCCTTTCTAATCTATCAAATATTAATGTAACTTCTGGGCCAGGTGAAATGTATCGCGGGGGTAATTCAGGGACGCAGCACTTGATTTAAGGCAACAGCGGCTCTCATTTGGAGACGGAATGCATCAATTTTCTAGAAACAAAAGACTCTGGCGGTGCTCTCCGGTTGGAAGTGCCTTGTCCAAATAGGACTAATGTCGTGATTTCCTTTACCTAACTTGTAATAAGATGTAGGCATAGGCCCCTAGCTGTCTCTATTTTCATTTAAATATCTATTGGGGCCTTTATGCATTTTATGATGATAAGGGTTTATTTGACCTAGGCCCCTAGTGGTTCGAACATTTTGGCACAACCGTATTTTCATAATAAGGGCCTAATCCAAGATTATTAAGCCTTTATCATTTCCCTTCTCAATGATTGAGCCCGACAATAAGGTCGTGTCCATTTGTATTGGCGTATAGGCCTATATCATGACAAGAGACTTATTAAGCACCCTCATAGAGGGCACAGGATGATCTAGGCCTACATACAGGTCCTGTCGTCATGGTATCTCTGACAAGGCAGGGAGCTCCTCAGATTATTCAGAGTTTACGCTTATGTCAGGGCCAATTCCTCATCTACAATTTCACCCACGTTCGTCTATCTCTTCTCATACTCCTCCCAGCCCACACATAAACTACAGCACTGATGGGGGTAGGAATGCAGATTTATGTACATCCTAGATTAACTGGTTTGAAGTCCATCCGCCTCCGGCCGCCACCGTTACAAAGATGGCGGTATGTGGAGAGCGCCATTACAGGAAACGGTAAAATAAGATGGACAGACATCTGTCAAGTTGCAACGGGTCGGGCTAAGTAGGACGTATGAGGCCGATGAATAAGGCTGACGTTGACTGCGATTGTACTTATTGAAATTACGCCGGGTGTCATTCATTGCCTTATCTGGGACGATGACAGCTGCTGCGCTACCGACGTGTGGGCTAGATTCTCGCCCACAGGGTGAGGAGGTTGGGGTACAGGGAGGGGTACTACTGCTCACTCGTTGAAAGTTAGCACTCATTTCAAAAACACCAAATTCTAAATCTACATCTTCCAAGAAGAATACCTAATTTATAGAAGCAGAACCAGTGAAAACAGATTTTATCCCTTTCAATTTTTCTCAAATTTTGTTCTTTTCTTTTGCAATAAGATAGACTTTCAGTAGTTCTGTAGCTAAGACTTAGACATTATGAATGAGGAGGGCCCCTTCATGAAATAGTGTTCGTGAAGTCTGCGACGATAGTGCTCCTTTATTCGCCGTGCCAGTGACCCACAACTGCAGCTTGATAACTTTGCAATGGCAAGTCGTTTTCATTCAGAGTAACCCCCTTTCCTCCCTCCCAACAGACCCACCGATGTTAAGTGAGGGGGTGAAGGGGGCGAAGGACTGGGGAAAAAACTGTGCATAAAATGATGCCAGATAGGTGTGCTGATCAGTGATGACTGGAAAAAGAAATTGCCCAAAGCAGACCTTCGTGGCGCGCATCAGGTACGCCGTCCGTGGTTTTATCTCCAGATCAGATGGCAGGGGGAGTGGGATTCGGCAAGGTAGCCCAAAAAGCGAGTAAACCTGTTTGAAATAAACTGCATGAAACACATGAACAGATCCGGGTATCTTCTACTGAAAGATACGTATTTACACGTGCATGTATTGTGAGTTGTAAGCGTAAAAAGTGCCATGGAAAAGCTATGTTACATTTTCAAAGTATGCTTGTATCCCCTAAGTTTTGCCTTTGCTCTGTACTAAACTATAGGCCTATATGATCAATTTCGATGTTTGGCGATCACGTTTAGACCTACACTCATGCATGAGTGAACAGAGTACAAAATATTAGAAACACGCTCGCATCGATCCACAGTTGATGTATATCATATTGCAAACACTTATTTTACATGCATTAGAAACTTCAGTAAAAAGGTTCTTTTAAACGGCATGTCCCCTGACGCAATTCAGCACCCCATATGAATGCGAGTCTTTGCATGGGCGTTTAGCGTCAGAGTGGGTTAGAATCCTGACTACATCACGCGCCTTCCCCGCTCCCCTCGCCGTAGATAATGAAGCGTCCCTCTCAAACATAAAGCAGGAAACGACTTGCTTGTTCCTCTGACTCTTAATTAGACCATTTGTATTCCGCTGTGATCAAACATTAAAATAAAAGATGGCCCTGCTCCATATTATAATCGCCTAATGGCCGCAAAAATAACTTTAATGGCTCATTTGATTAAAGAGGCTAGTATGCAAGCAATTCTGAGTGAAGTTTGAGGAGACGGTATGAAGAGCTATTTACGAGCACTGGGGGTTCCCTGTGGGTAGTTTGCCTTAATTGAAGACAGTTCTTCAGCCTATAATGGTTTTCTAAACAGATTGATATTTAACTAGGAAAAGATCTGATATCTATCGGTCCGCCGTGTTTCCATCCGCCCCCTTCTTCCTCCGCCGGTATCAGCATTAATGCATCACGTAGATCGTCCCCGGATCCAAAACTGCAGTAGTGCACCATGTTCTGCTCAACGTTTGGTAGTCTCAGCCAGATTTCAAAGTAATCCCCCAATCTGGAGACAGCAAAGGTAGTAATATTGATTCCTCATTTCCGCTGATAAATAATTGATTCTTTTTATGGCAAAGGGTTGAAAATCAAGCTGAGGTTTCCACGTTGAGCCTGGTTCCATCAGCAGACGATCTTGTGGATGGCTTGGCCACGCCCCCTTTTGACTCTTACCCCCTCTGGTGGTGGCCACGGCAGAGCAGACGACAATTCTCTTTAATTGGGCCCCACCCACTTTTCTTCATTCATTGATCCCCAATCAAGGCCAATTCAATAACATCAGATTTTCAGGATTTTTGACTGAGCATGACTGAGCAGTGGTGTTTTTGTCCTTGATTTTTGAGTGGATTCTGCTTAAAATGCCAAGGCATTTCAGAATGCATGTGACATAAACGAGGCAGTTTTTCTGTGTTTGGTTTTTGTTTGGAGGCATAACAATCTCTCATTTTCCCCGGCCGCTTTTCGAGTCGTTCTCCAGAGCATGTGTGGCTGATCCATTGTGCGTGTAGACATTTGTTTTTGATCTAAATTCCCGCCAAAAAGTTGTCATAAAAGGCTTATTTCAAGTGTACCTGAAAGTTAAAGCAATAGTTTTCACGTGAATAAATACATTTATTAGTTATTTGTATTGGTGAGGAACTGTCTTTGCTCAAGGTTTGATTTCTGAAGTGCGAACTTAATGCTCCCATGTTCTTTTTATTTCCGGAGTTTTGCCATATATAAGCCAATACATGGACATGTGTCTTTTACGGCGCTGTTGATTTTGAGGTACCTTATTCATACAATTATATTGAATACAAAGAAACTCACCTTTGAAAATACCCACATGCATTTTAGAAAAACTCTTCGCCAAGGACATTATGACAGAGAAAACAATATTGTTTTATCATAAAGCATCAAAACACTCAGCATTCTCAAACTACCCCTTACCCCATTTGCCATACTTTTTAACTCTAAACGCTTAGCATAATATACTACTACGTGGACGGCGTCCTCCAGTCACAAGGGGCGAGTTACGGCGTCGGCAGGTGAACGCCTGTCATTTAGCAACCTCCCTTACTACCGGAAGTCGGTCTGAGTCGCGACGGAAGACAAACCGGCGTCTATCGTCGACTTGACAGCGGGCGCGCGAGGCGGCGCGGCGCGGAGAATTAGGTTTGTGCGCGTGTAGGTGGGGCGTCAGGCGACAGGTGCGGGTACCGGGCGGGGAAGGGGAGGGGAGGGGCGTCAAATGGAGATGGATGCGGAGAATAGAGCGGTGAAACAGCGCAATACCCACTATTGTCACTATTAGGTGCTACTTATGGTTTAGAATATATTTGCATTCTGAAATAGATGATTTATATAGATGTCTATATCAAGCCTAATTTAGGGTGTAGCTATCGTATGATTCAGCGAATAATATGATCTGGTTATTTCCTATTGGAGGGTATGTTACAAGACAGATCAGTCGTGATCATATTGGAAATAATACCTATCGGTCCTAATGTTAATTCTATAGCCATCACTTTTGGATATACTATTATCCCGGACTATTTTCCCTTTGTATTGAATTGCGCTCGACCTAATGGTCAGTCTAGTCACCTGTGTCACTCAGTTTGGCTTGTGACACCACCGACGTTGGCTGCTGCCTTGTCTCCCTAAAACGGGCCTGGGGATGAGTCAGGCCAAAGACGGATGGTGTCAGTCAACAATTACCGAAATGTCATCACTTGGTTTTACCTCCAAAACCATCCATCAGCTTTTACAGTGTCTGCTGGGGCAATGATGAGCACTGGGGGGACTTGGGGGCGTTGCTGGACAAAAAGTGTCACCTAACCCACAACCCCCTTTCTCCAATTTTCCCATGTCGCGCGCCTCTGCTGGGGGCTTCAGACCGTGCTGCTTTATGGCGCCCCCTACAATGCCAGTCTGCTGGGATTCTATACCAATTCGGTCTAGTTTGCCTCGTCATACGATTCTGTGTAGGTAATGTTGAATGGTTTGAGGATCACTGTGAATATTGCAATTGTTTAACTTTTTCATATCGAAGTATGGGATAAACGTATAATGTACCTGTATACTTTTTCATTTGTGATTACTACATACAATCCTAGGAAAGTAAAGTTTAATCAATGTCCGCAGTTAGTACATTCACTTATGTGATTAGAGAATAACTTTGTGTGCAGGGAGCCTTCTCTTATGATTGAAATAATCCTAGGTAGGAGGGAGATTAAGATATTCTCTTGAATCAAATATTTGGTTTATCACATTACAGTCCTGGAGCACTTCGTTGATCAAACACTCTGCTTATGATATTAGAGACCTGGGCAGGTCGAGAACACCGCGCACTGCTAAGAAAACCACCGCACCCCTTTGAAACCGCCTCACAGAGTGAAATCCATCCGCAGCCAATTAGAGTTTTTAACTCTAAACGCTTAGCATAATATACTACTACGTGGACGGCGTCCTCCAGTCACAAGGGGCGAGTTACGGCGTCGGCAGGTGAACGCCTGTCATTTAGCAACCTCCCTTACTACCGGAAGTCGGTCTGAGTCGCGACGGAAGACAAACCGGCGTCTATCGTCGACTTGACAGCGGGCGCGCGAGGCGGCGCGGCGCGGAGAATTAGGTTTGTGCGCGTGTAGGTGGGGCGTCAGGCGACAGGTGCGGGTACCGGGCGGGGAAGGGGAGGGGAGGGGCG
This sequence comes from Lepidonotus clava, assembly GCA_936440205.1. Classification (NCBI taxonomy): domain Eukaryota; kingdom Metazoa; phylum Annelida; class Polychaeta; order Phyllodocida; family Polynoidae; genus Lepidonotus; species Lepidonotus clava. Next base: position 30,393,294 of record OW387140.1, read on the forward strand.
TCAAATGGAGATGGATGCGGAGAATAGAGCGGTGAAACAGCGCAATACCCACTATTGTCACTATTAGGTGCTACTTATGGTTTAGAATATATTTGCATTCTGAAATAGATGATTTATATAGATGTCTATATCAAGCCTAATTTAGGGTGTAGCTATCGTATGATTCAGCGAATAATATGATCTGGTCATTTCCTATTGGAGGGTATGTTACAAGACAGATCAGTCGTGATCATATTGGAAATAATACCTATCGGTCCTAATGTTAATTCTATAGCCATCACTTTTGGATATACTATTATCCCGGACTATTTTCCCTTTGTATTGAATTGCGCTCGACCTAATGGTCAGTCTAGTCACCTGTGTCACTCAGTTTGGCTTGTGACACCACCGACGTTGGCTGCTGCCTTGTCTCCCTAAAACAGGCCTGGGGATGAGTCAGGCCAAAGACGGATGGTGTCAGTCAACAATTACCGAAATGTCATCACTTGGTTTTACCTCCAAAACCATCCATCAGCTTTTACAGTGTCTGCTGGGGCAATGATGAGCACTGGGGGGACTTGGGGGCGTTGCTGGGCAAAAAGTGCCACCTAACCCACAACCCCCTTTCTCCAATTTTCCCATGTCGCGCGCCTCTGCTGGGGGCTTCAGACCGTGCTGCTTTATGGCGCCCCCTACAATGCCAGTCTGCTGGGATTCTATACCAATTCGGTCTAGTTTGCCTCGTCATACGATTCTGTGTAGGTAATGTTGAATGGTTTGAGGATCACTGTGAATATTGCAATTGTTTAACTTTTTCATATCGAAGTATGGGATAAACATATAATGTACCTGTATACTTTTTCATTTGTGATTACTACATACAATCCTAGGAAAGTAAAGTTTAATCAATGTCCGCAGTTAGTACATTCACTTATGTGATTAGAGAATAACTTTGTGTGCAGGGAGCCTTCTCTTATGATTGAAATAATCCTAGGTAGGAGGGAGATTAAGATATTCTCTTGAATCAAATATTTGGTTTATCACATTACAGTCCTGGAGCACTTCATTGATCAAACACTCTGCTTATGATATTAGAGACCTGGGCAGGTCGAGAACACCGCGCACTGCTAAGAAAACCGCCGCACCCCTTTGAAACCGCCTCACAGAGTGAAATCCATCCGCAGCCAATCATTTAATCAGTCGCCAAAAACTGGCGGAAGACCAAAAGGCCAACCATTAAAGCCGCTTATGAGGAAAAGATCAAAAGCTACAGAGTCAGCCTTTTTAACCCTTTTAATGTTCGCCTCGCACGTTTTTTCTCGCTCGTCCGTTCGTATTAGCAAACCTTAAGAATAAAAATGCATTCTAATGTCGGCGTTTGGAATTTCCCTCGGACAGCAGACGACTTTTAATTTTGGAGCCAAAAAAAGGAGGGCGCTGGAATCTGGCACTCTTCAGGCAGGGAGACAGTCTCGTCCGCCTGCCCAGGCTTGGAGAGTGGAGCGGTGCCAGATTACGAGATGAGCAGCGATCTGTAGGGGGCACCACTGCTTTTGAATGTCAAGGTCATCTCCATGGTAGCAGCCGATTGACAGCGGTCTGTGTAGGAGATTGACAGATGTCTGCGATAGGTGGCGCGGCGGCGCTGCTCCAGTGAAAGGGGAGCCCGGAGGGGTAGAGGCGAGGGGTGGCGTCCGGGGGCCGCGTCGTCGGCAGCATCGACGGAACCGGATGAATCGCCATCATGGGTTCAGAGAAAAAGCTGGCAATCACCGTGGGGGGTGAGGGGGCCGGGCGGGGACCGGTCAGTGATTGATAGACCCTTGAACTCCCGGGGAGCAGTTCGTATTGGCATTGTTTGATAGTCAATTTGGATGCCGGCCCTCCGCCTGCCGCTCTACCTTTTGAGGAATTCGCCGCTGAAACTCAATTTGAGGCGGCAGTGGGGATGGGGAGGCAAAAGGGGGCGCGGGGCGGCCACGGGACTAACGGGCGGCAAAATTTATCGCTTCAACGCGGTGTACCTGGATCGATCAGATCTCGCCGAGAACGGGAAGCGGGACGAGAATTACGATCAGATTGCGTCGTCATAAATCGACATCGGGCACGAAAAAGTAGAAACTATGTAGGGGACGGGAGGGGACTGGTTTAGAGGGGTGGAAGCGGGGCTGTGAGAGGACTGGATGGGTCGTGATGGTGTGGAACAGGAGGAGGGGGTAACGATAAAGCCACGACAGAGTTATGACGTCATTCCATCTGTGTCGCTATCGCTGATTGGCCGTTCGCCTTGTAATGTCCTATTTCACAGCTGGGCGCGGCCGCCGCGATCACTCTGAAAAATCGCGTGAAATTGAACTGCCACGTGACACGGGGCGAGAGGCGGCGAGAACAGCCCGCCTGGGTCCCCGGATGTTTATTGTGGTTGTGTGTCGCCGGACGCGACGCTATCCGCCATTGTGCAATCTCGCGAGGAGGTTGGGAGCTCGGCGAGAGGTCAGTGTCAGTCAACGAAGACGCTTAATCTCGTGACATCTCGCGGATCCTCGCGTCTCTCGGTCCTGACCCCCTGGCGGCAGAACGGCGGCGCCGACCTCCACTTCCGGCCTATCGGTAACAACGCCAATAACCCGGAGTGGAAAACGCGCATTCCATTCCTAAATAACACCAGCTAATCACGGATATCGTTTCTCGTCCGTCCCGCCCTCGTCGCCCCCGCCCCTCCCCACGACCAGCGCCGGTCGTCGCCGATGGGGGAGCGCGGGCGGGCCCCAACAGGGGCAGGAGAAAGGAAGCCTCGGAGATTGCCCGGCTTGAACTGCGCAGGCGCGGGCCGCAGGGGCTTAACACATCCGTTATCGGGCGCGGGGCGACGTTTGATGGCGGTTTATTAATCAATATTGGCCCCTGATCAAAAGTTGTAATGATGGGAGGAGCGGCGGGCGAGTCGGCCAGCGGAAACGACGCGGGGGTCGGGGGGTCGGCAGTTGTAAGGGAGAGGCAGGGGGAGGTGAGAGAGGGAGGAGGGAGGCAAGTGGTAGGGGTGGTGGAGGCAAATGGAAGGCAATGGAGCCAATTGTCATATGATGGCTTTATGGGGGATTGGGCGGCGGCCGTCGCCGGCAAACGCCAGCAGCCGGCAATAACGGGGCGATGGCTTTAACGACGCCGGCTGATCACCCTCCGCTAAATGAAGACGCCCCCAAAGAAACTATATTGATGGTAGGCCTCCGTCTCTAACGTTGAAGTCTTTTAGATTAGTCAATTGGCTAAGATCAATGGTCGTTATCATTCCCAGAGCGCCGTTTTGCATGAGAAACGATCTTTATTGTTTTCCGTCTCGAGGAAAATGGGAAATTATTTAACAAGATGTTTATATGGTACTTCTTGATTCACTGCCGGCCGAGTAAAAACGCGGCGGGCAGGAGATGATAACTTGGCCGTGATGGCTCCGCTTTTTCATGATTTATCTGACGTGACTTCATATTTTCCGCGGTGATTTATCCGAAATGGGGGAATATTTTTCTATTTCGTATGCAATACATCACGCGCATAATGTTCCTGCAGTTTAGAAGCAGTGCTAATTAGCATGAGGATGACATTGAGGCAGCAGAGATTGATGCGACCGCCGGCTTCATTTGAAGTTCGCCATTTGTACGGATATGTTTTGCGCTATTACTCAGCTGTAATGTATCGCGTTTGCAACGGGAACTGCGAGCACGTCAGAAAAGAAGGCTTTTTTTCCTCCCGGCAATATTACAAAGATTCCCTGGGAACTTGGGGGCTGAGTTACTACCCTTTAGATTGTCTTTCGAGATGAGAAGATACAGATTACGCCTCCTGTTTTATAGGCATTATCAAAACGGCTATAATTCAGTTACATCACCCCTTAGATCGGGCTAAAGAATGGAACCCTCTAAATTGAAATTTTCTCTTTTTTCTTTAGCAGCACCATTGATTCTACTTTGCAGTAGATGAAGCAGGCACACAGTTGATTTTGACTTTTCATTGTTGACTTGAGGCGCAGATTCTGTCTAGTACCACCACATCTGTTTTATGAAGCTCTGCTCCTTCGTGGCTCAGACAAAGAGAAATAATTTCTTGAATGCTAACTAGGAAAGTACACAGAGTTGAAACACCCTCTCACTAATCTTTTCTACTTTCAAATATAGTACTATTGCCAATGTGTGTATACTGTTGCTACATGTTTTATAAGTGAAACCTTGCACCTAGCTACGATACCATTTTTTCCTCTTTGCATTTAATGTGCGCGTGCCATATCTCACGTTATTTATAAATGGTATTGCAGGATTTTTTTCTGGTGTACGTCTGAAGCCATACATGCATACGGAGGATTGATATCACATCCTCATCGCATTAGGACTCCTAACCGTCTTTTTCAAAGAGACTCGGACAAGATCCATATCAGCTGGATCCCCCTTCTGTAGTGAAGCACCAAGAAGTCCGTAGCTACCACCGATGGCACATTAAAAACATATTCGATGTACTTACAACTAGATAAAATAATCAGGAATACATCCGGCAAATACACAAAAAAAATCCCCCGACCGTGTTCCTCTGATTTCAGATGCCGTCAGTCGTTATTACGTCGTTATTGAGTCGTTATTGGATCTCCTCGGAGGGCGGCCAAGAAACATTTTCGGCAGGAAATGGTTTTCCGGTAATGAGTTTAATTCTGCGCGGATCCTGCGTTGCGGCCTGGTGATGCTTAATCAATGATCCAACAGGCCCCACCAGGGGGCACTGCCACCGCCGGGGGGCGTGCCCAGTGGCCCCCAAAGGATCCCCGCCCTCAAGCAGCGCCGGTGTCGCCGGGACGCAGGTCCCCGCCTCTTGTAGTGTCCGCGGACACTTTGTCCCAGTGAAAGCCTATTGTGTAGAGCGCGTTGGTACTTCAGCCGGCAACTACATGGGCATTGTGGAGCTTGGTGGGAGGTTAACTGAAACACGGGGACTTGTGATCATCTCTCCTACCTCCATGCTAGAATGATATAGGAAGGAGTTAGTATTTGAACATGAAATATTATGTTACATAAATTGCTCGGTGCGACATTTTAGGACGCACAGTGTCGGTGGCTAAAACTATTTAGAGCACATAGAAGACAAGAATGCCTGTGGAAAAAGTATCCGTGAATTCAATTAGCCATCATACAAGCATATTATTTAAGAGAGAATGAGCTGATTTTCTCTCAAATTGTCTCAGATTTCGTGTGTCCCTGATTCAGATATTAAACATAATACCATCTGCCCCATGCAGCAATAGTCTGATCGAGCGGACACTCAGGGCTGGGGCATCTAGTTCTGATTACACCCAGAGCCGGGGGAGGCTGGCGGCAGTTAGTAAAAAAGCGCCGAGGTGTTTTATGTCTATTAATTGGGTCTATCTGGCTTGGTGTAGGACAAAACACGACACAGCGTGTGATTGGTCTTTTTACATGATATTGGTTTAATCTAGAACACCGAGTAGGGCTAACTTATAGCACGGACTGAGCGACACGACGTCCAAACCTCCAACCGGAAAACGGAGTCAACTAGATAATGATTTACTCTGTCGGCCTCTCACTCAAACATCCGGCGGATGGCTTAAACGCTATACTTGGCCGTTTGTGTAATGTTCAAGGTGTAAGCTTTACCTGAGAAGTGTGAATTTAGGCCCAGTTGATACTGGTGGATGTTAGTAATAGCCGAAGCTTGCACTTGCCAAAATTAGTTTACAAGGTTGTAATTCAACGGTGCATTACAATTATTGGCTGCTTACTACACACACATCCAAGAATAGACTGTTAATGTGAAGGCGTTAATCATATCTAATTCTTGAAGGACATCGTTGTTACTTAAATCTGCGAGGGACTGGATATAACAACATTCAAGTCTCATCTAATATATGTAAGCAAAGTAAAACACAAAATGTGTAAGACATCTAACCTTTTAAGTGTCATATGTTAGAAAGGTTTTATAGAAGGAAGGAGTGTTCATAGCCTTGTGATAATCTTATGGAAATGATCTTCCTATTCATGAACACACCAAAAAGTTGTCTGATGTTTTGAGCATCTACGTCAGTGTGATATATTAGTTTACATTTCATTCAAATTTTCTTTTGAACGTTCAGTTCACTAGATTCTTCCTGGAAAGCTCACGACCCCCTGCAGTCGTCTAGTCGTGTGTGATTGGTATTAATGACTATGTTGATATGAAGGCGACTTATTCTTATTAGTATTATTTGGGGGCCCAAGCCCCCAAATCTAGCCAGAGCGAGGAACGACAGTAAAAGCCGAGTCGTGACGTCACCACCCTCCTATATCTTACATAGTAAAAAAGCCTCAAACACACGATTTCTTCACCAAATTCGGAGGTATTTCTGACGGTGCTAAGGCCTAAAAAAGTATATCAGTATATGTCAAAACATCTCAACTGGTGAATTTAAGCGTAAGGGAAAGAAATATTCAGTATTAATACGTTTTCGAGGCCTTTTTCTGAGTCCGATTTTACAGAAAACCGCCTGCCAGCCTCTCTGGTCGGCGGGAAGGGAAGGACCGCCCCCTTCTCGGCCCGTCGACCAATCAGCGTTCTTCATTCGATCACGTGACTTTCAACCTTGAACTTGTGAATAATTAATGAGGCGTTGACCAATGAGCGTCCTCCTCTCGATCACGTGACATCTCATTTACATATCGCTGTCGGGGCCGTCGACCAATGAGCGTCCTCCTTTCGTACCACGTGACTACCCGGGTGCTTCGAGCAGGATGAACAAGAACCCGGCGGCCATGCTGTCACCGACCTATGCACCCGTATTTAGACACGAAATTGGCCTCTCCCCACGAAAACCTTGTACCCAGAGATTCGTGTCGACCTGTATATTAGCATCGCATGGAGTATTTGTCATCAAATATGGATTTAAATTCGTGATCAAGGAAATGGCGCGGGTCGGACTTGCGGAGGCGAAGAGATGACACTACGACTGACAGTCTTCTCCTCCCCGGCCCGCCGGGTCGATGCGGAGGAGTCCTCCTCCCCACGCCTGAATATCTGGACTTAATCAAGTTCTACACGTTTAATTATGGATAATCTACGCATACTAACGCATGAAATGGCCTGAAACATGCGTTCATATCGAATGCAAAGACATTGGATCGATGCTTCAGCCTTGACACGGTAAGCATGGACTCAGATAGGCCTAAGCCCCCTCCGACACTGTCAATGTTTTATGGCGGCTCCGACAGCAATTATTTCTGATCAAAAGATTAAATTATTTGTTAAATTGTCACTATAGTGTCATTTTTTCTTACCTACCATCAAAATATTCAATCTGAACTTTAATATGTCTAGGCCTAAGTCACTGTCATTCCCATTCAATGTTAAAACATAGCCGTCACACTGTCAATAAGTTCTCTGGTGCTGTCAGACCAAAATACTCGATAAATATTGAAACCTGGGCCCCCAATGGCAAGCATATATGAAATATATGATGGCACGCTTCTTGTTAGTCGTAGTTACCGCTTATTTATGGGTCAGTTTTTTTAGTTCTTTTTCCCCGTAACTTAATTGACTATCTATAGCTTTAACGAAAAGGATAGATGTATATGTAAAAATTATAATCACAAATGATTTATAGCGTGAAGCCAGGCTGTCCCTGGTGTTTATAAAATCTATGGCAGGATTATCCATATTCATAAGTGTGTCATAATGAAATCATCATTTACAGTGTGCTGCACCTGCTTTCGTTTCGTGCAAGGCTCCGCACACCTTGACTACGAACTCGGCAAAGAAAAGTACCATTAACTGAGGTGTATGCGAACGTTATACCTATGTATGCATATCTAAAATTCCTCCCACTAATTAGTGACATGCTAAATGGTCGTTGTAATTAGTCCATGGTCAGTTATTCGCAAATAAAACGCAGAAAGCCGTGGTTTTCTAAGCAGACGACATTCATTGAGATCGCTATCTGGAGACAAATTTGGCGCGGCCAAGCTTTATGTTCAACAGTCTGTTTCTGGGGCGTCCGTGGACAAGCCCCTTGCCTGAAATAAGCTATAAACAAGAGTCAGCGGCGGCAATTATGTATGCCGTTAGTAAGCTTAATGCGGCACAGCCATGACTTACGGTCGGGATAAGTACTGCCGAGTCAACTTGTGACAAGCTCGGTTTTGATTTAGGACGCGCGCCGACTTTGTTCGCGTTGAAGACTGTCAGATATAATACGTTGATTAGCGGTGATCTACGGTGGGTCTACGACGCCAGCCGCCCGCGCGGCAGATGACGACGGCCGCGTAAATCGTATGTCGTCTATGGCGTCCGCCAGCGCCAGGGTCAAGGTCGCCGAATCGACGATGGCAGGTTGGTAGGCTGGATGGGCGGGAAGGTAGGCGGCGCGCGGGGGAATGGCGTCGGGAGGGGGGCAATGAAGGGGGCGGCGACTGAAGGGTGGGCTCGTAACTGCAGTAGTAAATTAGCTGATCCATCCATACATGAGATATGTAGAGTGGATAATCTGAGCTTATCGTACAGACACCCTAATGTGAGTCGTTGGGAGGTAGGTATATATAACGGCTTCTTGGCTATAGCTGTGCATATATCCCAAGCCACGCTCACATCCCTCCCTTGCCAGCGTCGACCAATCCACTCCTGTTCCCCCTAAATCTCATCTATTTGCCTGGGAACCAGATGCCCCCATGATTTATCCCAATATGCTCAAGTAATTGCCAGTTTACTTCACGTATACCTCATAAATAGAAAGAAGTATATAAATAGAAGCCCATCGCGACTGCACACTTATTCTGACCCTCTTAGGAAACCATGAAAGGGACATTATACTTTGTAAATGATATACACATAACGAAGGACACTTAGCAACTGAATATGTTGGATCAGCACGTTTTCATCACAATTTCTATTCAACTCAAACATCGTTGTATTTTCTCATGGTTATTGCATCACCCCGTCGTGTTCTTTCATTACAATTATTCCTTTATATATATTATGATATACTTGTATTCATTATGTTGTGTCCCTGGTTCATAATCATTTGCCTGCTCCATTCATCCATAGCGTATCATTACGTGTCAATTCACACGTAGACCATCATATTAGGCTATACAACCAGACCTTGAATCGGTGCTTTTAAAAAATCTGGCGTTCCGGGCCACTGAGAGTATGTGATACGACGTGTGATATATCTATGAGCTGTAGCTGCAGACGGAGTCATATGTTCTGGAGGTGCTCCAGGGTGGCCCTCCGTAGACCAGGTATGTGACCCTTTCCCCGCCCAACAAAACTATTCTCACACTTTCTACACACTCTGTCTTGTCTTAGCTCTAATTCACCTGTCCTGTTTCCCATGTGGGATAACAAGCTAACAGTGTCATTGGCAGGCATTTTAAGTTGTTTTTTTACGGTTAACATCGGAAGGGCAAATCGTTTAGTCAAAGATTATTCTGCCTTTTCTTGCATTTCCTGATTATACCATATATCATATGATAGGAACAGATCTTTTGTCATCCATAGCCAAGTTAAAAGGTGCGCTGTGTCCTCCATAAAAATAACATCCTGGTGACAAAACAATGTCTCTCGTGATTCCAATCTTTCTTGTTTGGTTAATAATTTCATACAGCTCAAAGAAAAGCTCTTCCTTTTCCAAGGGCAGTATAGATAAGCCCTGTTTTTGTACCAGTACCCCTTAGTACCGTCCATCACCGCTAGGGCCACTGATGGGGCTGTTCAGGTGTGTCGGTCACAACTCGCTCACCTGCCTCCATGGAGTGAGGTCTATCCCGTGTGATATATAACCTTCATCTACCTGCCGGGCCAGGTGTACCCCATATATCTATACTACTCACCTGGCCCCAACATACATAACTTGTGTGTGTATAGCTTCCTCTTCGCTGCCGATAGTATACTGCCCTTATTATCTTGGTTATCTTGACCTGGACCTATTCAGTGTATCTTGTTATTGGCGTGACCTGGCTATAATTCAACTTAGTTTAAATGCAACATTAGTTACAATTTTCACAAAGTGGGTTATTAGTATATATGCCACAATGGTTGTACTGTGTAATGCGTACCAGGTAGAATACATGAATATATTTTTTCACTGGTCTTCATTTCTTAGGTAGATACTGTGCTTCACAAATTTGTGTTTTAGAAGCTGTGTTGCTGATGCAGATTTATGATTGATATGTCAAATAGAAGGTGACTGCCAAACGTGTAAAGAATTTATGATGTAAAAAGCTTATTATGCTGACTGCGTTCCTATCTTAGTATTAAGTAGTTTAATACAGAAAGAGAAACTCTATACAGTGAAGTGCATGGCAACAAGAGTCATAAGTTAATGTTGCCTCGTCTTTACTTCCACATCATCACCATAAACTGAAGATCATTAGCAACATTACCTACAGCAGACTAAGGCAAAAACCTGTATGAAGTAGAGTGCTAATTGACATTAGGGTTTCTATAAAAAGCGCTATAAAAAGCGCAAAAGGGGCAAAAATGCGTCGAGAATTGGAGACGAGAAGGGATTAGAATGCAAGCAGAGGCAGAGTTGTCATTAGGCTGGATTATTTTGTGATTAAGATGGAGATCAAAATGCAGATTAGGACTCAGATTATAATATAGATGTCCTATCCCCGAGCATCTGAGGGGCTTTTTAACCAAATCCCCACAGAAGCCCCAGAGGAGGGACTCCTCCTGTGGATTCAACTGTCTTTTTCACAAACATGCCCACCCACGGGTTTACTTTTTTCCTCATCAGCCTCAGAACATTGCATCAGAGGCAGAACCGCCATGATATTAAGAAAAGCATTCTTCTCTGGCAGTAAAAAAGTTGATCATTTGGATGATGAGAGTAAGTTTTATACTTGATGTTGTGTAAGTAGGATTAAAGCTGAGCTTATGGCACCTGAAGAAGCCTATGAAGGTTCGCAGTGTAGGGTGTGTGATGTGGCTTCCCTGATGACTCATTCCTCTGGAGTGGCAAAATTCTAGGGACACCATGTTAACTTTATTTGAAGGGAATTGAAGGATCCATAGCAAGATTGTGAACAATTTACACTGATGTATATCCCACACAGATTTTAAATATTGAGCACTGTTCGGAAAGTTTATGTGTAGCAGTATATTAAAAATGTTAATTAAAACCCCATTGATTGCAATTACTGCGATACTTGTAAAATTGCCTCATAAACCTTTTAGTTTGGTAAGATGTAGGACCTGTTTGGGAGTATCGTGTTACATACTACATGCTGAAAGTCTTACCAATGTTGTTAAGCTGTCTGTGAGCCTCAAATCTCCACAAGTAGGGACAGCATCGAAAAACTTTGGTGTGGATAATGGGAATCGTGGGAAGACGCTCATGTTATATCAATGGCACACCTGCATGGAAGACAAGCAGAAAGGCCGTTGTAGCAGCACGAGAGGAGACAAGCTGCTTAGGCCTACAATGTGCCCCAACCTTCCTCAGGGCCTCTGGGCGTATTGTCCCCACTCACCCTGCCGCACCCCCACATCCCTCCTCCCCCCAACCCTCCATCCCTATCCACCCCACTTACCCACACCCACCCCACCTACCCACAACCACCCTCCTCAACATGCATGCAAGGACCCCGCCCACCTCCTCGCAAGGTTCCCTGCGCCTGTCACATTAGTTTTCTGGCTTGATGACTTTGATTGACAGCTATGAAATATTGTTACTGTTCGTGTAACATAATCGGCGCCGTGGCCCTGACAGCGTCCCCCCTCGTCCCCCCTCGGCCCCCACGTCGTCGGGGTGTGCTGAGCGGGGCTGTCACTCCCTGCTACCGTCAGACCTGCCAGCCCACCGGCCTGCCCCTGTTTACACTGCCCGCAAATACGACGCGCTTCCGGTTCCTCCTTCTCCACGCATGCGCGGTTGAGTTTGAGTGGCACCTGTCGGCCGTGGCCAGCATTAAGCGGGCTCTGACATAAGCAGATAATTACGACCCGGCCAGAGACATGACAAGGACGAGGGGACGAGGGGGGAGACTGGGCACACATTTGGTTTTGGGAGTTTCTCTTTTTTTCTGTGCCACCGGAGACAAACATAGCCGTATAACATAGTACAGAACGTCTCATATTATTGCCCAGGAATAGGGGATATTCGTTGTCGCGAATTGTATGTTGTAGGTCTGAGGGTCTGCTCGTTAAACAGCCGATTATATCAATTTGACAAATAAGTACCATGGTCATACAGAAATTTGCAAACTTATAGACCTATTTCCCTGTCGTCACATTACAGTTGTAGTATAAGTCATATTTCCGTGGCCTTGTCACAACTCCTGAGGTAGCCATTTTCTCTGTATCATAAAGGTTCAATAGTCTAAACTTATGTTTTTGTATGGACATTTTCAGAGTTAGAAATGGTGTGTCTGGTCTATAACAAACAGTCTGTTTCAACACTAACACCAAAGATATGTTAGCTGATAAATAGATAAACCTGACATTACTATTCTATAAGAAATATGTGTACTACATGGGCAAGCAAAGAGCAGCCATCCGGCAGTCATAAAATACACCTGATGCAGAGCACCGTAGACCCACCATGCTGTGTTAACACACCATCATATATAATGCACCAGGACATGGCTATGGCTCTGCGAAATAAGTGGGGCCCTCAGGAGAGCCTTGTGAATATGTTACCCTAGAAGAAATCGGCGAAAACCTGAGACGGGTAGGGAAATGTGAACATACTAGACGGGACGGACGTGAGGCAAACTCAGGCTGACGGCTGGTGATTGACAGTAAGCGGAGACGCCTCAAGCACCGAATAAGAATGAGTCGCTCCTAATCCCTGGTGGTTTTTTGAGCTGCTCATTAGCCTGTGAGGGAAGGGGAGGGTGTAGCTGAGTGAGTTGCTCAGGGACTGGAGCTGCTCAGCTGTCAGTGTCAGTGAGCAGGTGACAGCAGGTGACTGGGCCACCTGAATAGGGGCTGTCACAAAGTGAATGCCCTCTGCCCGTCATTTGGATTCTGGTAAATACCCTGTATTGCAAGCACTGTCACGCTTTGGCTGCCCTGCGTTGGACAAATATTGCATTCAGTAAATCCTCCCGGGCGATTATATAGACCCAAGTACAAATGTGTACTGCAGGCAATGGGAATAATGTACGCCTTTAAAATTGTGACCGATTGTAACACATATATATGCATAGCTAGTGCTATAAAAATAGCGGACAGAATTATAGATTTATTGCTCCAACATAATTTATATGCCTTTGCCAAAGATTTATTGAGATTTTGCGTGATACTTATGAGCTGATTTTGTTATTCAGTCTACCATCCCACACTCGTGCAGCTTGACATATGGCGGTAACTTTGTAATGTTCAAGCTAGCTTTGTGTTTTAGACTTCATCTGATCTAGTCACAATACGTGACAACCTTTGATGTTTGATAAAAGGTAAATGTCATATCTGAATCATATCTGAAGGCAAACCTTCAGTGTAGAACTGTCAGGTATGACACACGTGATTCAATAGATGAAGCCAGATAAAACGACACAGCCGGTTACATATTATGTTAGTCAATCTGACACTACCTTATGTGACACTCTATAGGACATACATGAACATATATGTCAAAGAAATATACACGTAGGCAAATCAGCATACCTGTTTGTTTGCACCTTGTCTGAGGTCTACATACACATTTTTTTCAAATGTGGAATCGGAAACAAGAGGTCCCTAGCTGTATACTTTCAGATACATGTACAATTTCCAAATAAAATGAGGATGGTTCAATCTTGAAGTTAAGATCTTACATTGGTATAACTATTCAAGACATTTAAATCAATGTACGTGCATGTGAAACACAATTCTTTTTAATAATAAGCACAATCTGTCTGTATCAACAGTAAATTTAAGCGAAGCGTTGACCAGCAGATCGGCAGCAGGGCCTGCAGGGCGGTCGCCGAGAGGCCGAGAATCATTAGCAGTAGAGGTTGAATGTGGGCAGACGTGATCGTCCAAGATGGACGCTGGTCACACGTAGATCCGCCACCAGTCTCCTTCTCCAACCCCCCTCCCACCCCAACCCCCACACCCACACCCCTATCTTCACTCCTGCTTCCAGCCCCACTTCCCAAGAACCCCCTCACCCCTGCCACCCCCACCCACCCTGACGCCTATACGAGCGCCTCGGAGCAGTAGACGGCATGAGGAAGGGGAGGGGAGGGGGGACCTACAATACGGGCAGGCAGCAGCGGCCAGGCCGAGATGTGACACTGACGTTTGATTGGTGGAATCAGGTCTGGTTTCCATGGCAACTGCTGTCACCTGTCACTCAGGGCAGGGACGGCTGACGGCAGGAGATTACGGCCGCCATTGACGCCGCCACCGCCGCCCGCCGCCCGGACCACCCGTCCCCCGCGTGTCAATCTTCATTCTATCTAGCAGAATAGATAGGCACGGCTGGGACGTCCCCAACCCCCCTCCCCCTCCCCCTCCCACCTCCTCTCCACTATACAACCAAAGCCACTCACCTCAACTGCCCTTCAAACCCCCGCTCCCCACCCCTATACGTCCTCCAGCCCCTATCCCCTTCCTGTCGGTAAGGATCCGCCCGTTCACGCCATGTTGTCCGCCCCCACTATGACTATTAGCACCACCACTAGTTCTCATCTAAGACATCCATGCGCCAAGGTTGGGACTTCCATACCCTTCAATGCTCTTATACCCTTCTACTTTACAATGCCGTCATCACCTTTTGTTTATACTACTTACGTGCCCTACTTACGTGCGTCCGTCTCCTAGGTATGTTTACATCGCCTGCAACTGTGTCTAATGGCTCTTTCTTTCAATTCAGTGACGATCTCCCTGTTGGTGTGATTACCATGTCAATGATTTAGGAAATCTCTAGTTAATTTCCTCTCTGTCCTATCCATTTATGAGCCTCCTATCTCTTCACTACTGTCTCAACCATAAGGTCACTTTGACCCCATTGCCTTCCCTTCTCATTCTGCTTCCCCTCATTCTCTCTACCCGTATCCCAACCTTCCCCACCGACTACCCACCCAATCGACCTAAAGGCCTAGCTAGCTGGGAGGGGCGGCGTGTAAATTACACTCACTTTTATATATGATGCAGTATATCCACCGTGTCCCTATCATAGAGCCTGGGGACACCATACACCTCCGACGGACCGTCCATCTTCGCCGTTATGACCATACATACTGTGAGAGCTGCTGCCGGGGCGGTCACATACCAACTACTCATATTATGTATGAAACATCAGTATACTATTATACATGTACACATAAGGACAAAAAACACACAAATATGAATTATATTATATCTGTTTATAAATATATAGAGTTTTATAAGTGCATGTGTGTGTGTGTCTGTCGCTCTGTGTATATGGCCGCCAGTGCCAATTATATGTATACTTCCACGTTCAGATGTACCCTAAAACACACAATATGATGTAAAAATAGCATTATAATATACATTACAATTCCCATTTTGTATAGCAATATTGGGTGTTTCCATTGGTGTTGTGGCGCTCCCACTCGACCCGTTCATCTGGCATCAATCAGTGAGTGGGCCGACACGTTGGCCCGTCCTGTAGCCGTAGTTAGCGCCATCCGTGCCGCTAATGACATGTCAATATTACCAGGCGCCGTCAGGCTCGGGTCATGTGAGCACCAGGAGCACTGCTATGCCGCGCCAGGCGTCACCAATTAGAGTTGTTTTTGTACGTATTGGGGTGTGCTTTATCATTGTTTACATATAAGTGTTCGGGATTCATAAGACAAAATAATCAGTTGTTGATGATCTTCATCTATTACATTGAGATTTGAAAAATGTCCCTTACGGGGAACGTGTAGGGTGGTCGATTTAGAATCAATGTCTTTGCAACACTCAGCTCTCCTTTGGTACATGCACATGTGTTTATGAATTAAGAAGAGACTCCTTGGAATAATCATTCTTTCATCCGACACATGGAAGTGCTCATGTCAGGATGAAATTAAACTGCATGAGCCATTCACTTAGATAACTAGAGTATGTCCAACGTCGCTTGTGATACGCAGTTAGATACAAAGGCGTCACTGTTATGTATTAAGTTGTTACGGAATATAATATCATAAGTAGTAAAAATATAAAAAGATAGGAGACTGATATATAGGACATTATATGTGTATACATCTGAATTTTAATGGCATTTAGCTCCGCACACAGTGGCTGTCAGTGTTGGCGTCGGACGTGAGGGTGGGCAGGAGACAGGCAGACAGACAGCCTGTCAACTACCTCACAGGTAGACGTTACCTGTCACCCCGCCCTGCTTTGATCCGCCGTCACGTCCTTGTGGCCGTCTCTCCAGCCCCGTCTAATGTGATGAAACCCCGACCGCCATTGTTTCTGATCCCCTGCTCCCTCCTCCAGGGGGGCCAGCGACGAGTCGTCGTCAGACCCCTGTCAGTCTCCTCCACGGTCGTACAAAGCTCAGGCCCCTCCTCCTTCTTGTCCAAGACCTGTCATCTTTATGGTCCCCAGTACGCATCTATTGGTTATCATATTCTGGGTTCCTTGAAGGGGACTTATTCTGTTTACCCCTACATAGGATGTGGTATATTAAAGACACTGCACTCTTTGCGTAAGGTTAAGATCGGCTCTGGGGCTTAGTTTTCGCTTCGAATGAATGAAGGTTGTTTGAATTGGGAACTTTCCATTAGGAATTAAGGGATTGCCCCTGGTTTCGATTTCTCTTGATTTTTCTACAATATAGTCTACGGTGAGGGGCAGCGTTTTTGAGCGGACTGACCAGTCTCGAATTGATTTTTCTTTTGTGTATTAGCTCTTATAACTTATCATAATATGAATATGGGGCTTATCACCATTAACTTTTACCGAACTCCATCCTCTCTCAACTTATAGAGATGAAATAAAAGTAGACATTAATAGAGCCTTCGTTAGGACAAGAAGAGATGTAATTAAAAGCAACTATAACTCTGTCACCCGTCGACAAAAGCCGGCCATTTTAGCGTGCAGCCTTGGTAATTACGCACAAAAAGCCAGCGCAACGTGTCCGCTTCGCTTGTCATATAAGTATGAACGTTAGGTGCGTCCTGTCGCCTTAGCGGGGGACCCAGCACCAAGACGCGTCAGTAGAAATGAAGAAAAACAAGTGAAAAACAGTCGACCAGTCAGAGTGCGTTTGCTTCTTTACTGTGAAGCTGCTGGACAAAATCAACCAATCAGCACGCTTTAATTTTTAATGGCAACAGCGTCCCTAAAGCAGCTGCCGAACGCGAAAGTGAAGCGTCTTCTGGTCTTGGTTGATTTTAGAGAACAGGAGGGAAATGGACATGGATGTTCGCCTGAGTAACGTGTTATGTCGGTCTAGAAATTGATTCTGTGTGTCGCCGAAATCATTGTATGCTGTTTAGGGGCGTACCTGAAATTTGCATTTTGATGGAAAAACAACAAAATATGGGGTTTTATAAATTTCTTTCCATAAGATATAAAACCTCTTTTTGTGCCATGTATATATAAGTATTATAGTTCCTCCAAACCTAATGAACTGTTCCTCTTCGGAAGTTTTATGATATCTGTCATAATAGTTGTGCCCTGTCAATTCATTAAGATTTAATTGAAAAAAAGAAAGAGATATGCAACAGTATCCAATGTCCATGTGCCATTGTGGGTTTCCAATTAGACCGGCGAAAACAAAGCCTTTTACAGGTGGTCCCGCCTCAATCTCACACATACATTTCCAATATTGTAGTTTTTCTGTTACCTGTATGAGGAATAAAAACTGAATTAAAAGAAACAGAAATAAAAGAACGGACGGGAATCTCTTCAAGGTAGACATGCAGCTGTAGGATTCATCAACTCGACACCATCGGCGAAGTAATTAGTTTTATGGAAAGCTATAAAAATACAACGTTTTTTTCTCTACCTATTTCCTATCGCAGTATCCTGTTTGGCGGTTTGAGAATGAGCTCCAAACCGTAATGTTGAAAGAAACATCCTATTTGACAGAAAAGAAGTGTCAAATCATGGATTTCAATGGAAGTCTAAAAGTAAAGTCTATAAATATTTTCTTGAATTACATACGTAGGATGAATGCAACATTATAGCTAGGGACGGATATTAGTGAAAAGTGATTACGTGAAAAATGGGGCTTCGCAGGGGTCCCTCACTACACCCATGCACCAGTGCCATTGCATGCATTGAAAAGTTATTTCAGCAAAGACGAAAACTGAGGTTTACAATGAAATCTCACATTATGACACGGTCGGAATGGAAGTTAAGTATTCTCTCACAAGATAGTGTAATTTCCCCAAAGAGTCCGTCACTGGAGACGAGACGGCCAAACTTCAGAGGCCAGCAACAGATTGGTGGCCGCGTTCCCTGGACGTTCTGCCAGCTTTGATTACTCATTATAGCCAAGTCCTCCTTCTATTGGATTCGGTGCCATACCCACCAAACCATTGGCGAATGAGAACACGTGCAAATTGAGTCACTCTCCCCCAAATTGTTGGGAGAGGCCTCCCTTGGGGGTTGGGGATTGGCATCCAACAAAGATGCACGTCAGGTGTGAGGCTTAACACAGATTCTGCGGTTTTATGAACTCAAAACAATACGCGTATTGGTCGAAATAACTGGGATTTAAAAACTGAACTCACTTCCCTTGACTTTTCATTCTTTCGTTGAAATACAAATAATAATGTGAACATCATCAATATTCCTAAAACTGCTTTCTGTAGCAAGTGTTAGTTTTATCAGTGATATTGTCCCCTTGTATTATGTTCTATTGTCCCCATGTATTATGTTCTTTTGACAACTGTTATCGAACTATGCTCATTGAACTTGTTCGAAGCTAATACTAATTCCTTTTTCATTTTATATTTTGCAGACTCCGAAGATGGGAAGGAGGACGAGGGTGACCAGGGAGCAGCCACTGGAGAGGAGGAGGAAGAGGAGGAAGACGACGACCCCCAGGAGGAGGGGGAGGGGGAGAGCGACGAGGGCAGCGACGAGGTAAAGAGCACAGAGGAGCCCAAAGTTCCTGAGTCAGCAGAATCCAGCACGGATCATGAACTATCTCCCCCAAAGTCACCAGAGCATGTCGACGCGCCGCCTTCTCCACCAAAAGAGGTGCCGCCCCCTAGTAGCCGCCCCAAGACGCCGCCCCCTCCTCCACCACCACCTCCACCGCCCAGGCTGGAGAGGCCCACGCCCCTCCTACCTGACGAGCCCCTGGAGGAGCTGGCCGAACGCCCACTCAGCTCCCTGGAGAACATGTCCAAGGCTATCGAGCAGAAGATCCCTTCTGTGTTTGAAAAGTACCAGAGCCCGCGGGTTAAAGAGACAGTGAAGCTGCCCTTCAAACCCGCTAAGGTCATCAAGGAGATGCCCGGCAGTCGGAGCGGCCAGTCCTCGTCGTCTTCTCACAGTAAGGCTAAGGACAGGATGGGGTCATCTAAAGGTCAAACTGTGCCCCCAAGCATGTCTCGGCACGTGCCCCCCACGTCACGGTCCTATGCCTCTACCAGTAGCGAGGCCTACGTCGACCATGACCAGCCATTAGACTTGTCGAAAAAGCCAAAGACAGACTCCCCACGTAAGGCCATGGATAACACTACCAAAATAAGTACCTCCAAGTCCCAGTACCCCTACACGCCCTTACCCCCGTCGGACGCCCTCACCCCCGCCTCGGCTCCAGGGTCGGGGTCCTCCTTGTCCAACCTGGAGAAGAGGTTCGGGGGGAACTCCTTCCTCTTCGACGGCACCTCAGGGAAGCTGAACGCCCCCAAGAACCCTCTGTACCAAGCGTTTGGTGGTAACCTCTTCGCGACTGCCTTATACAACACACCTCCTCTGGCCTCCACCGACCAGGTATACAGGCCGCACTATAGGAACTACTGGCCCGGTCCCATCCCAGCCCCGCGCCACGCCAACAAACCCACCGGTCCTTCTGCTACCTCAGTACCCACGAGCACGAAATCCCACCACAGCCACCACCCCGAGCCCAGTAAAAGCACCCCGGGAGACCACGGGTCCCGGAAAGAGGACCAACAACACACGGCGGGTCTTGGCTCGCCGGCCGCCTCCTCCGCCGCCAATGGGAAATACACGAACTTAGTCTGCTCCTGTAAGAAGCAGTTCGAGACTCTGTATGAACTCACTATTCACATGCAAAATACGAGCCACACGCCGCTGCCCTGTAAGAACGGCGACCAGGGGGAGTACCCCAAGCTAGTGCGGGGCCAGGACATGTGGCTCAACCAGGGCATGGAGCAGACGCGGCAGATCCTCCGCTGCATGCAGTGCGGCGAGTCGTTCAAGTCCCTGCCCGAACTGACCATTCACATGATGAAGACGCGCCACTACACCAACATCGTGGGCGCCGAGAGCCGCAAGATCCACAAGTACACATCCTACTACAGCGACAACGAGGAGGAGGACAGCGGGAGCGTTTTCTGCTGCAAGGTGTGCCACGAGAGTTTCAAAGACATGGACGGACTGGCCAACCACATGGTCGTCTCCGGCCACCATAAGAAACACGTGCTCAAGAACTCAAGCCATGGAGGTGGAAACGGTGGGAGCAGCGTAGGCGGAGGAGGGAGCTCTTCCTCCTATGCTTCACGTGAAAATAAATCGCCTAGTCCTAAGCCGGCAGGTATACCCGTCGCTCCTTCTAACCTTGCACACTCTTATCGCATGTCAAAGTCGCCTACAGCTACCGTGGCGACTTTGTTAGAATCACAACGTTCACATCTTAATGGCACTAAAGGAGACAGCTTAGGCGATAGACATACTCCTGAGAGAAAGAGAAAACATTCTTCCAGTCGTCCTGAAGACTGGAAAAATAAACTCATAAAGACTGAGAAGAAAGATGACAGTTCATTACTGACAGATAAGAAGGACAAGTGTGAATCACCGCATGTCAAAGACTATAGAAAAAACTCAGAATCAAAACAAGCACCGGTGGATAAACCAGAAAAAGACGCGACGAAATCAGAGGATAAACCCGTTATCAAATCTGAAATTGTTGACAGTAATGACGCTGATGATGACGACTCTATGAAGGATCTTCCTGAAATGAACAAAATCAAATGTTTGAATTGCAGTGAGCGAATTGAAACGCCAAACTTTGTGGAGCACGTGAGAGCCTGTGTGAAACTCACCTCTGACGAAGTAGACTCCCCTAAAGATAAGACTGGGTCTGAGGAAGAGGACGTGTTGAATCTGAAGAGGAACGCTGCGCCAGAGTCTCCCAAATCGGACAAGGCAGTTGATCGCCCCCGTCCCCTGGAGTACATACCTTATAAGAAGAGGGGACGTTATGAAGAGGCGGTACTGAAGGCAAGGGAACAGGAACGACCCAAGTCCGCCGAAGCTCTGAGGTCTTCGTCCTACAGTTCAGGGGGTGGCCAGGACATGGAAAGGTCCAAATCGAACTCTGACACCAGTCTAGGTATTGACATGTCGAAGGTCAAGGATGAGAGGTCAAGGTCGCCGTTTGACCTTGGTACCAGTAGACTGCCTTATCCAGAGCGGCCCAAATCTCAGGATGTCAAACTTCACAGGTCTCAGGAAATTGAGCGACCCCGGTCCCAAGGATGGGAAAGATCCACCTCGAGCGAGCCCCTCCGGCATTGGTACATGGACAAATTTGACCGACTTTCCCCTAAAGACTATCCCCCAAGGCCTCGTTCAAATGAAGAACCACCCCGCCCAAGGTCAAGGGACAATTTTAGTAGACCAATGTCAAGTGACGCTGTGTTACAGTCCTTGAGGTCCCATGAACAATACAAGGGGATTCTAACCTCTCCCAACAAGGACTTTAGTAAGAAGGATCCTTGTGAGCGGCCAAAGTCCAGAGACAACCCAATGAGGCCGTTATTAAACGAGCCCCTCCCGCCAAGCCCCCACGGCCTGCAGCGGCCTAAGTCTCCCTTACTGCATAGTACGACAGAATCCATGCTGCCTGACCCCTCAGAGAGTTCGGCCCTCAAAGCCATGGAGAACTTCATAGAGCGGAGCTTTACCTCCAACTCCAACAAGCCGAGCTTCTACCGTTCAAACCCACTCAATGGTCGAATGCATGGGTTGTCCTTAGGCAGTTTAGGCCGAGGAGAGTGCCCTCTCCCGGACAGCACAGCGCAGCACATGGAGGCATACGCTGCACAAAACAAATACTTGCCGCCATCTTTGCCAACCAATCTCAAGATTGAAAAGCCTGAATCTCAACAACAGCAACCACAGAAAGAGCCGCGCCACTCCCCCAAAGTCAAAGTAGAGGCCGAGGCGGGGGAGGGTGTGGCCAAAGCCAATGGTAAAGCCGAGGAGGCAGACTCCAGTGACACTGACGTTAGGGACGTGCCCGTCTCCTCCCCCAAACCCCTTCACCAGAAGTATCTTGCTGATGACGGCAGTGCGCAGGCTGAGAAGTCCTCCTCGGCGCTGCAGTCCCTGCAAGGGCTGGTCTATGGCAAGTCATTCTCTACCGAGCACCCTTTGGACAGCCTGCAGAAGCTGATTCACAATACGGACACGCCCGTGACCAGTGTGTCCCGGCCCAACGGGTCCCAACAAACGTACGTCACGGGCATGGCCACTCTGCAGCAGCAGGGCCTGCCCAGTACCGTCATCCTGGTGAACCCGATCGTCACGGTCATGCCCACGTCTAGTTCGGGGTCTGCCGTCCACATCAACATCTCCAGGGACTCGTCCCCTCCCACCACCGGCCAGTGCTCCCCCACCAGCTCCACTCCGAGCAAGAACTCCCCAGTCACCGAGGTGGAAGGAGACCAAACGGGCGACTTCCGCTGTCAGGCGTGCAACCGGACGTTCGCCTCCAAAGGGTCGTACCGCTACCACCTCAGCCGGTGTCACCTCTCGAGTGTCAAACGTTATGGCATCAAAGAAGCTTTCAACATGAGTCCTTACGTGTACCTGCCACTGGACCACACAGCCAAGTTCAACAAGTATTACGAGATGGCCAACGAGCTGGCCAACAAGGGCAAATGACTAACAACGTCCTCTAGCGAGCAAGACTGAGAAAAAAATGAAACTACCATCTGTGATCATTTCTGTTATTTTTAGTGGATGTCGTTCAACGCAAAGTAGTTTTTTCCCACACAGATTGTGATCGTTTTCATCTTAAGTTGA
This sequence comes from Lepidonotus clava, assembly GCA_936440205.1. NCBI lineage: Eukaryota > Metazoa > Annelida > Polychaeta > Phyllodocida > Polynoidae > Lepidonotus > Lepidonotus clava. The sequence continues at coordinate 30,416,418 of OW387140.1, forward strand.
AAGTCATATTCATGTGGTGAAAAAAAAAGTTAACAGAGTCATGAAGTTATTCTGTTGTAATACTACCATATGTGTTCTCCGAAGTCTTTGCCCTTATTCAGCTCATTGGCCAGCTTGTAATATGTGTCGAACTCGTGCGTTCATCTGTTGTATTTCCTGAAAAAGAAATTAGGAAAAAGTTATTTCTTAAAGTTTTCTTCCGGGTTAAATATCTCAATTCACCTGTGCTACAATTCTATTATCATCGCTTCATGAGAGTCTTCTGTCTTCTGTGAAACTTGCTCATCCCACAGTAACTTTGTCACACATGACTACCACTTTTTTTCTGCTCAGGTCAAGGTAAGACAAGACAGAGTGAGTACATGGGAAGACGGTAGACTCGGCAATACCACAGGTGTTATTGACAGGTGAAAACATGTTTGTGGCTGCGTGGGACCAGGTGTCGTCACGACAGGTAACCAGGTCTATGCTGTGTCGGGTTCGCGCAGGAGCTCGTCTGACAGCTTGCACATGCCAGAACGGGAAGAAACCGGACCTGACACCTGAGATGGGTCAAATATGAGTAGAACATCTACATTATCATTACCATCACCCTCATCATCTCAGTCAGGCATGGACTTAGTAGTTTGTAGTTTGCCAGGTACAAGGACTTTCTGCCGCCTTAGAGCTTATGAGAATTACTTCTACATATAGTGAAAGGTTATGAGCAGTTGTGTACAGTAGGAAGCATGTTTGAGAACAGGGATGTTAAGTCGTTTAATGCTGAGGTGTTTTGAACTTTAAAACCTGTTGTCCTGATTGAACTGGAACGTGGTTGATCATGCTGTTAATATTTAAGATAACTAAAGTAAGGTTATTTACCGCTGCAATGCTGTGAATTATTTAAGTGTGAATTGACTGTAAGATATGGCTGAAGTAACAGCAGTAGAATGAAACTCCCCTAAGGAAAGGTAGTAGGTATATTTGTTATCTTGCTCCGCAAGAACTTGAGATGAAGGTAAAGGGAGGGTAACCTTTTAAAGAAGCACCTAGGACATGTTTCAAAATGATTGTACATCTAGATTAAAGTAGATACGTTTTCTCTATAAAATTCATTGTTATGCCAAATAAGAGGTCAGTGTAAAATCAAAGGGTAACTTACGTGCATACATCTCAATGGGTGGACCGTCAATAACACTTCTTTAATGATTTCACATGGTCAGATTATCACGTTTTCTGTGTATCTGTCACATTCAATGATAATTTAGGTATCCATTATCTTTCATGTATGATGCCTTTATCTAATTTTGCAAGAACAATTGTGTGAGTGTCCAAATGCAGAATCATACTCTTGTATTTCTGAAGGAGGCAATGCCATGTGCCATACTTTTAAGAATATCAATACATGTACAAGTTAGGCTTTCAAATATGTCATCATTTGGCACTTAATCATTTCAGTTCTGCTCATGTTGAATACCAGGAAGAAACCCCCAACAATTTTCTTTTATAAAAGTACAATGTCCATGCGTACTCAGTTATTCCGAAATACGAACCTTTTTAAAATCTACATTTAGATATATATATAAACGTATATTCCAATCCCAAAAGTAAGTCAATAGACTTGCCAGATCAAGTCAATGTGTCTCAGAGCCAGAAAATGGATGAGACACCCATGTAAAAAAATTCAGAGTCGTTCTCGCCTACAGGTGATAGATCTCAATCTGTACATATTGATGCCAGTGTAAATACCTTTGTCCCTCCTAAATTATACCAGAAGAACTGTATACGCGACAAAATGTAAATTCTTGCCATAGCCCCTGTTACTCTATGGTAGCGATCGTATCAAATGCAAGGTTGATATGTGCCACAAGAAAATGCTGTTCACGTAATATCCCAAGTTTGAAATTTGGGAAACTCCAGTACCATATGATATACAAAATACTAGTGATTTAAATAAATGAGTACTGAAACACTGCGCTAGTGATCTCCACCTGTCGGTTGTATGTGCTGTAAATGTGTAATTTTTCCAGCATCTACTGTTCGAGAGTTGACTTACTTTGCGGACATTAGGTGACTATGCAGATATACGCAGCAGACTATTATTATAGTAGACACTTTTGCAAAATGTCTAATATTCAAAGGACCTAGTCGCTGCCGAAAAATTATACACTTTACATTCAACCACTTAGTGAAATGTTTGTGCGATGGAATATGTTCCTGTTATGTAAGGCTTTCCCAATTGCAATGTACTTACAGTTTTCTGCTGAGTCTGAATCCGTCAGACTTCACTATTCATTCTATGAAATTAGTACTTATATCAAGCGTGCATCGTGCACCACATCTGGTTTTCAAAGCTCGAATGCAATTGTGCCAGTTGCACAATGTTTGTACATACGCTGTCGAACGAAAGGTCGGTTGTGATATTTAATTTATGACTATTTATGTCTATTCAAATGTGTCATTTATCCATGGTATCATATGGAGAATGTAGTCTTTGTAGTGTTCTTGTTGAATCATTTTTGTTAAAAGACAAACGAGTGGAAGATAACCTTCTAATAAAAGGTTCTGATATTCAATGTAAGTGTTGCATACGTCATAAACGAGTATGAAATGTACGCTTTTCATTCCAACTGACTCTCTTTGGGGCCATTTGGTTAGTAATATGATGGCAGTAAGGGTATATATACATATTTACTTGTATCACACACACGTGTACAATGAAAAAGGTTATAGCATACTGTGTAAAAAGAAAATCCATAATAGAACATCTCCCATTGACTGTGTAACTTACCACTGTTGCAATAAGAGAAATCCACGACATGTCTTTGATACAGTTTTTTTTTTGGTCAATTACCTCCCTGGTTGAATACCTCCCACAACTCTGATACACATATACCTATGGATATTGTCCCGTTCCATTGAACTGTTTGCCTCATAAATACAACCAATAAAGCCCTTCGTATACTTTCCAGAAGAGCTGCATTTTGTGTTTTCTGTTCTGAACCGCGTCCCCAGTCGTTAGAACCCCCCACTCTCGATGTGAAAAGGAGTTGAAAGCTAACCTCATAAAGACTGATAAAGTTCCCTGCCAACTGAGAGCAAGCCCTCTTCCATTCCAGCCTGGGAGATCTATCCTTGTCTACTGCTCAAAAACGGACCCCGTGTGCTTAATTTTCCTTTCTCCACTTATAAGCCTTCCAAAACTGACTTTGTCATATCACTTTACCATCGCAGCCCCCCGGCTAGGTGCCTGGTCCCGAAATGAAGCAGTGGCATTGATGAATGTTTGTCGTCAGGGCCCTGATGAATTGAGATTGATTGTATGTAGAACAAGTAGCCCGTCACTTACCCGGATGTTGCCCTGTCGTCCACGTCACACAGATGAGGTCAGAGGTCAAGGGTCATGTGTAATGACACTGGCTGACCTTGGGAAACGGCCTTTTGCATTGTCTGCAACTGAAAGGAGTCAGTTCCTTCTAACACAACTTTTTTTTAAACTCTGTTTGTGTCACTTTAAATGAAAGGCCTGGGCAAGTTTCACTAAGTCATCAATCTCAAAGATCTCATATGTTCACAAGAAAGGCACTTTTTACCCGGTTATTTTTCCCTCAGATGTCAGTACCACTCCCCACAAATGACCCTTTGATGTGTATCTAGAGAAAACAAGTTTTTACATAGGGGCTCCTCGGTCACTTCAGAGTGACACAATTTTGAGGCGTTCCTAACAAGTGTTCTTACGCGGGTTGTGTGGTGCACTGGGAGTGGAGGCACCATGCCTCACCTAATGGTGCACAGTGGGAAAGCAGGGGGCAAATTGTCTGACAGACACATGAGTGGTGAGGAATTGTGTGACAGATATACGAGTGGTGAGGAGTGTCCAAGTGTATTAAGTGCTGCCTCATCAGTCACAACCGCCATCCCCATGTCAGCCGAACGATCAGAGGACCTCTGATATATGACCCGCTAATTATACTAATTTTAAAAATGGGGTGGTTGTGTTGCCTAAGTAAGGATTGACAAAACTTTGGCAGAACAGACAATAATTGCTACTTAGCTATATGACTCGGTCGTGTTTACCTCTGCCTTCTAACCGTTTGGCAATGAATCCGGTAAACATTTATTTTCTTTCAATTCTTGGTAATTGAAGTAGTACACTGTTAAAACAAGTGTTTAGAACCTAAACATTTTCCTAAACACTTCGGTGCATCCAGTTTTGGAACACTTTATTTCCCTAAACATGTTTAGAATTATCTGTGTTTAGGGTTAAGTGTTTAGAAATGTGTGATGTTTAGCGGTTTAACCATGAAGTGTTTAGGTCCTCAAGGTGTTTAGATTCAAAATGCTTATGCTTTTTTTATGTTTAGCTGCTAAGTGTTTAGAAAACTATGATGTTTAGGTGTTTATCTATGAAGCATTTAGGTCTTCAAGATGTTTAGGGTTAGGTGTTAAGTTAAACAGTAATATACCGTAATATGTACAGTGTACTTTCATTCTTAAGGATGAAAACCATTTTAAATTTAACAATAATATACTGTAGTGTGTAAAAAAACAATGTAGATCTTACATGTAAAACACTGCTATGGTACTATGCCATTTAGTTTACACCAGATATAATGTTAACCGCATTGAAAGTTTTATTTTTCCTGTAATCACACTACAGGATCAATGAGCCAATAACCACATATGTCCTTCCTTCTTGGTTTAGCCTTGCATGGATTGTTTGATTGTTGGAGGTAAAACCTTTAGGGGTATAGCTGATAAAGTTCTTGTACTAAAAAGGTGTCTACATGTTAATCCTACTAAAAAGGTGTTTTAAACATTTTGTAAATGTTTTAGGGATGTTCTGGTTGGTTGACCGTATCTAGAATAGCAGGCCAATGAAGTGATTATCTTAATGACGCTACAAAAACTTAAAAATCTAATATTTTTAATCACAAAGTTCCAAATTCCAAAGTGTATGAAAAAACTACTTTACTAATCATGGCCAAAAATATGGAGGGCATGTGGCAAACCACTAATAGTACAAATACTTCATAGTAGTATTTTGGTATCTTCAGTAGCCGAGATTTGAACCTGGGGCCCCTCACATATGAAGCCGATGCTCTACCACTGAGCTATGGAGGCCTGTAGGTAGACACAGCCCAGCTTTGCTACTTAACTGAATAAGTAGGGGTATGAGAGTACTGAACTATTGTCTGTCACACCAACATGATGGTGAATACCTGTATAGTAGTACTGATCCTACTCATTGGTGCTGACTATGCCAGTGTGCACTGCATGCAGTCCAAGTTAGCTCAGTTGTTTAGGCTTCTACCTTGAATGTAAAGAATGTGGGTTCTAATCCCAAAGTGTCCATTTTTCTTTTCCATAGTATACAATTGATATTATGTGTTTAGATTCTAAACATATCCCATTCAAAACATGGTTAGAGGTTACAAGTGTTTAGCTTTTAAACACAACTCATGTTATGCGTTTAGATTATAAACATAGTTAGCCCACATATGTTTAGAAGTTACAAGTGTTTAGGTTTTAAACAGATATGGTTTAATGTATCTAGATTATAAACATGTTTATGCCCTTAACACATTTAAATTCTAAACACCATTTTAACAGTGTAGTTCATTTGTTTTTCATTAGTTTTGACACTTTGCAAATTTACCACAATAAGTTGGACTCAGGCAATGTTTTGGTCTTTATTTTTTGCCTCATCTGCCATTAATTTTGTTATCTCACGAGATCTTAAGAGATTTCTATTAAAAAGCCAATCCTTGATGAAAAGCAGATGTTCGATGGTAGAAAAAGGGAGAGAACCTGTCTGAACGGACATAATTTTTACCCCAACCACGTTTCATTTCTAAAATGAAGAAGGCTATTTATGACTGACCCTTTGAATGGTGCATACCCCACCCTGTTGCCATATCTAATTCGAACATGGAAATTATACCCTTTGATATTCCCACCGGAAGTCGTCGCTTGAACATTACAAACTGATTTTGCGGCTGATGGAAGCGCCACGAACATTTGCCGAAGCAGTCTGAGAAGACTTTAGAACCTGGTTTCACAAAGATTTAGTTTACAGATAGCGGGGCTTTTCTGACTTCACTATTTCCGGTTGACATTTGGGGAAACACATATATATAAACTTCGTAATGCTTGCGTACCAATGCACCTGAGGGATAAGAAAATTAGAAAGGACATATTTCAAAAGTGATGAAAACAAAAAGATACAGGATAAGCAATTTTATAATTGAAAAATGTAACGTCAATACCTTTAGGTAACAGCAATATGACCACTGATAATAGAAAGACAAATTTCAAACCCATTGGACATGTGATATATCTCATTAGGAAGTGTAATCAAACTCTCACTAAATTTACAATATATAAGAGATAGGCCTATATTCTCTGTAAACTGGTAAACGTTGTTTAGATGTTCAAAGTTATAGTAATTTTGACACGTGTAATCCAGTTATTGACCTAGATAAATTGATACCGTTACTCTACTCTATATAAATGATATAGGTATATACGTCACCTGATGCGACACATGGTGCCACTTGAGCTTTGTCTACGTCAATACCTGCCAGGGTCCTGGTGGATCCCCATAATTATATGATTTACAAACTATTTTTCATTTGCCCAATCATTAAAATCATTTCATTACCGCTCACCTGTAGGGCAATTTGTATCCCAAAGATGACCTTCCAATCTCTCTTGACTTCCTCCATAAACTGCCAGTTGCTATGGAGCCGCGGGAATGTAGGCCAAAAGTAGAACGGTGTGAGGGTTTTAATCAGAAAGTTGTCAAACTGAGAGGTTTTGATTTATGGTCCTTCAGAGGTGCGTGGATTGATAGGCCTGGCCTGGACATGAAGCCTACATCAAAGTAGAGCTGTGTGCCGCCGCCACATACATCATCGTCCGTTATTAATAACGGCGACAGAGGTATGTGGCGACGACTCGACTCAAGGCCGCCGTCCTCGAAAAACTAAACCGACCTAGACAACTGCTGATAAGGTGGTTAAGTGCGTTTTAAAACCAATGCCATCTATAACCGGTATACATAAGGCTTTGCCGGATGTAGAAGCTACTTTGTCACTGTGTTGGATGACACCAGTGCCATTTTTGAGTCTTCAATTTCAAACAGTTTTTAGTTTCATTACGATGGTAATGGAGAACATGGGGTACATACGTGATATGTTGGGGGGAAGTGGTGGGCGGAGGGGCAGTAGAAGGGTGACCTTAGCTGTAAGATGGATAGGAGGCACATGGTGACACTCTGTCATGTCAGGCGCCGGGTGACACTGTCAGTAATGACAGGTGGGGTTGACAGACAGCCCCTTCGCCCAGCGGTACAATGACTGCACTGCGCCACATACCGGTGACCGACGTAATCAAAGCTCTCCTTGCGTGCGCATATATAAATCAGCCGGACCTCTGAGGGGAAGAAAAGATCCCGAGCTGGCAGGGAGGGCAGGAAGTGGACGTGGGAGCTAGCCGTGGGGTGAGCATAAATCAGCAAGGTAAAAAAAAGATAACGAGGGGAGCATAGGATGGGCGGCAGAGGGTATAGGGGATATTCCATACTCACGCAGTATTAACCAGTCAACACAGGCCAATAGAGCCTTCTTCAATATGGGTCAGGAGTGGATCCTTGACAAAGGGATTTTCCTGGCCGCAAATGCGAGACATTTAGTACGTGTTACTGTACTTGCTCTATAGTCCCCCTATGTGCTCCCCTCCCCCTTTCGGAAATTCTGTGCCTGTCCCTGTGCGTGGTGCTCTACTTATATAATATGGATAATAATAAAAACAGGTATTTTGTAAGTACATGTAATAGCTAGGTTACATGGAAAATTACCCACTGGACTATAACATACTACTTCAAACTAAACAGTTCTTAGCATTTAGAGAACCAGAAGATATGGGCTCTGACCAGTTCTATACACTTGATTGATAGGTTGAATTAATTGGACAAGATCCCCTATCTGCATCCCAAGTTACACTTGACTATAAATACCCTACACTCTACAGGAAAATAAACACCCAAGGATTATATATCACCCCTATCCCAACGCCTACCCATGTGAAACCCACCTACACCTATCACTCACCTGTACCACTCATCACTCACGAGCCGCTCGCCAATCCTTCTCCTGCCTCTCCCATTCATCTTGGACTCGGGTACATGTAGGTTAGAGCAGCACCTATAGGTATTTCACACTATATTCCCGTACCTTTACGTTATGTCACACATAATAATTATTCTCGTTCATATTTGGATTCTTTAGGTTGGAGATATCATATAACACAATTAGGGTGATAGAGGTTTTTATGATATGCCCTGCCTTGACATTGGACACAGAGACTTAGACCAAGGAAAATCTTGGATAATCTTGGTTTTATGGGGAGAGAGCGAGAGGAGAGGGGTGAACATATTCAAAACAGATTATTTCGAGATTATTCAAATGTAGCTCGAAGTTCCACACATCCATGCATCTATGCATACATGGTGACACCAGAAAAGTACGTCGGCTTCTTCCATATCAGCTATAATAATAGGCCTATTCAGTTACTATAACCAAATGCAATAAAAAATTAATCTAAAACACTTTTTCAGGGATAGCCCTATCTGAACAAAAGGCTTGACACAGAGGGATGAGAATAAGAATGAGATGAGCACTATACTCACGTGACCCACTCCTTACCTGCTTACTGATAGGTGAACATGTGCCTAAGAAAAAAACTAAAATGTGCGATATTGTTAAACTCATGAAGCTACGCTCACACCTGTAGTTACCTCCTCTCCATGCTTCCACTACCCCTCAGGATACTCTTTCTTCAGCTTGAAACAGTTCAATCTTGGGGAGTTCATCGCACGCCCCCATCAGTCGCTGCCACCAGATGGCGTGCACCCCATCTGTCTTGGGCAGAGGGGGCAGCGTGGTTCCTCCCAATTGCCTCCTTGGCTTTTGTCTCTGATCGCATGGCCGTCTGCTAACATGGCACCACCCCAACAAACCCCTAGCATCCTCAACACCCGGCTCAACACCCTCCCGTCTCCACCCTGGAGGGGCAGTAGGCCTGTGGTAGGTTACTACTATTCAGCAGCATTAGGCCTTTTAGACCTGTAGAGATTGCTGGTAGTAGGGCCTATCATGTTCCCCTATTGGTCATTTGAAGAAGGATTGATTTGGATATATAAATGCAATAGAGCTACTATTGGTTATACTGGACATGCCTATTGATCTATAGGGCCTATTGATCTATAGGGCCTAGGCCTAGAACTATTTAGGCTAGCCTGCTCGCAAATTGTGAAATAGACCTACTTTGTCATTATGAAATACCTAGGCCAAATCCTAAAGGCTAGAGAAATGTACTCTTGGTTTACCATATAACATTGATGCCTACAGTCTATAGACTGGATATGTGAAAGAACATATTAGTAAAGGAGAGAACCTTCCTCTCGATATGTATCCCCATGTTTCTCTTTCTTCAGGAAGAATTGCCATGGACATTATTGCAACGCTTTTGGCCACTCTGCCACTGTCCTCGTTTGCCTTTTTTATCACAATATACTCAGAGCAGCTCCCCCACGTCCCGCGGCCCGTGGCTGGCTCTAGTACCACCATGCTATCCCGTGTATGTCCCCCTTAGGAGAACCGGGCGGGCTGGTGGTACAAGAAGGGTAATTTATTGTTGGCCACGTTTGTCCATCAGCGTACCACGCAGCAGTTGTAAATCATGGCGCACATGACAAAGCTCTAAAAAACATTGCTTATCGCTGCAACAGGGGCCTCGATAACGACTCTTATATCTGGCCGCCATGAAAACAAATAAAATACTCCGGCATGGCGAACAAATGACAGTTTTATCTGTCCGGGGGCCTGTGTAGCGTGTATGAGGGATGACTTGTCACAAATATTACATGCAAATTTCTGCGGCCCGCCATACTCGCCCAGGCGATAAATCAGGGACTTGTGATCGGCCGCACCCCTGGCGCCCTCTGTGGCCGGGGGAGGGATTTTGCCTCGTGTCATAAAGCTAAAATGGCGGGAAAAAATATTACTAGTGGACCCTTCTGGGGGGCAAAGGGTGAGGGGTGGGGTCAGCCAGGCTTTCGTGTGATGTGCCTGCCATAGGGGTGTGTTAGTGGTATTGGGAATAGGGGAGGGGAGGGTAAGGGATGTAGCACATAACCATACTCTTGAGATCACCTCTTTATACTTTCTTCATCAATACACCATCCTGCAGGTGCCATTTTAGTCAATGCCACTCAGATAAAGAGAACTTGTAAGCTTTTGAATGGCAAAACTTGTAATACTTTGTCCCATGCATGGTATCATTCCCAACCTCTGTCATTTACATTGTTGCATTCAGTTCAGATCAAGCATGGGAACATGCCAACTCATTTTTCAAGCCAACTTGTGCTTAAAAACAAAGCTTCCAAAACATCTTCTTTTGACTTTACTTTTATTTCCCATTGAACTATTAAGTGGTTAATGTTATGATGAATGGCATCATAAATGATAATGAGACAGCAGCTCTGTTTGTTTCACTTCCTTTATCACCCATGACCTGTAAAATCTTTAGGCCTAAGTTCGTGCTATTCAGGTTTCTAAAAGGAACTTTGCCTACTCGTAGTTGACTGCTTGATTGTGATCAAAACATGAATAAAGTCGAATGAGTCTATATAGACCTACTAGCAACCTATAGCAGGTAATCTTATATCAATTAATATATCATAATAAAATACCCCAGGGGCAGATCCAGAGTCTGTCCCCTAGGAGGGACAAGATATCTGCCCCCACCTCCCATGATTTACCTCAACTGTACCTTGCAAAATTTCTCCTTGGATTTGTCAAAACTACGAGAGTTCATTTTTGGCCCAGGGGGGGGGGGGGGCAATTGCCCCCCCCCCCCCCCCTGGATCCGCCACTGTATCCCATGATATCCTACTTCAATGAGTAATCTGTGACATCACTAGAGCATATAGCTTATGTTTTACAAGAAAGTCGGTTTCCACATCCAAAAAATCAGTACATTCCAGGTCTTCAACTTCCGTGGCCATGAAGTAATACAGTGTCCTTTGTCCCACCACCAATGTATTCCACCCACATTCATATTAATTCATACCTATTGCCATTATCTTACCCTCCCCTCTTGATATATCACTCTAATCTACCCATATATCTGTCAGACCCCTGAACCCTTCAAATTAGCCAGACACTCCCTAGCCTCTAACTCTCTGCCCCCATCCAAGTCTTTTCCTCCACCCCCACCATTGCACCCCATGTCCCATCACGAGCATCAGGTGTGGCCCCCCCCCCACCCCACCTCGTCATCAAAGTGAGGCTGTGCACGCCATATGCACATATCACTGGCCATAAAACCCACCAATGGGAATTGCGATAACAAACGAGATGCGCCCTAATATGGTGCAGCCTACATATTGTATGGACAAATCCTATTGGCGCCCCGGACGACGACACTGTGGCGGCTTGACTAGACTAGTTTATGTCTAAATAGAGGAAAATAGACAATAAAAAGCAAACAATTTAAAGAAACCAGTTTCATCCATAATTGGACCTACATATATCAGCAGTAATCAAAATCAGCAGGTCATGTGTAAGTGACCAAGTTGATTTCATCACCTACACACCAGATTGTCTATTTGATTATTATGTTATGGTCTATAAGGGCATAATGGCTTTGACACGCTCTTAGCATGTATGGGATTGTGTATACGGAGCACTTGCATGCCTACAACATGACAGAACAGGATTTGTGGGTTACTATATGGCCAACCTTAATAAGGAAAAGATAGTCTTCTAAATGATAGATGCTTACACTGTTGGTAAACTATAAGGCAAAGGCATATAGCCAAAGTTCGTCTTAATGTGTTTATGAGGAAGTCGAATTAGAATGTTGATTGTTAATTGGGCTGATGATATTATGCTCAATGCATGTCAACAACTTATGTAAAATCATCATTAGACAATACATTTGACTAAACATGTAATCTGCTGTGCCTGTCATATCGTTCAGCTTCTTTTGTCTTACGTCACTTTGATTTCGTTAAAGGACAGGGTAGGCAAATTATGATATATGAAACAATTAATTTTTATGAAATTACATGTAGGGGTATATGAGGACTTGCATAGAATATCTATGTGCAGGTTTTGCCACTTTGATAGAGAATGCATACAGTATAATTCAAGAGTGTAGCCACGCCTTTTAGCACCCTTACCCTCCAATACCACGAAAAGCCCAAACCCCTTTTGCAGGTTCACGACACCAAAGTCATACGTAAGATACTCCTCTGAGTTTGATCCCCAGTAAGGTCTTCATGCATCCCTCATGACATTTTGTTTTCTATTTGAAAAGTCATCCAGTGATGACATTAAATTCTTTGGAGACATTGTGTCATTTAATCGACCATGTAATCATTTATCATAGCGAGAAGAGACTAATAACCAAAGTGATCTGAGTATTTTATGAAATGGTGTATAAAATGACAAGGATTCTAATAATGATTACAGACGCAACAGAATGCCTGGCAGTGCAGCCCTTGGATTAAAAACGTTCCCTGTATAGGAAAATATATTACATTGTACTTCTGGGACAAACTTTGCTTAGGGGCTATAAAATTACTTTCCCTCAAGCCGACTTCTTTAACATTATATATTCATGTTCTTGTCCCTTAGCGAGAGGCCAATTTTTATTACTCTGCGATTATGTGATCTACCACCTCTACTGTATGTGTTTCCAATTTCATCTACTTGCTTCCCGCGTAAAACCCCATAAAAAACTCAATATTAAAGAGACCCATAAAATGTCGTCTGCCGCAATAGGAGATGAAACGATAACGCCTTATTATCTCCGCCATGATTAATTCTCCTGTTTTCTCATCCAGGCCTCGCTGACCCAAATTCCCCATAAATCAAGACCACCATTAATGATCATATAGGTTTTTGTCTTTCAAATAGTCAGAATTTCCCCCCAATCGTCTAGGATACTCTAACTAATCATTGGAGCTTTTTATCGACTGCTCAGCTTTTAAATAATTGCCATCGGTTTCAGTTCCAGCGTTTATGTCAGCGTTTTCCGCATCTGGCTTCCTGAATAATGTTATTTTCTATTCATCTATAATTAATTATTCCTTTGGCATTCATGCACTGGTCGTTTTACATGTCCTGTCAAAGATTATGAGGCGTACTTTTGGATAGCTCTACTTGAAATAATCTCAGCTTACATTATTGTGCTAATGAATTAGGAAGATAAAATGAATCATTTTACTCTTTGATACCTGTAAAGCTAAAACATCAGATCGTCGAAGTACCATTTGTTATTATTGAGTGTTATAGTTGCTGACTGAACAAAAAGGAATAGTACATCAAAATACAGATACACTTTTGCATTATAAACATGCATATGGAAATCCGATATCCAATTGGATAATTTTCCTGTACACCTTTTAATTGATGTATTATAATCTTGTGAGAAGTTCAGTATTTTTGTTATTTATATGTATTAATATTTTTCAAAATTAATCAACTGCATGCTGGTTTTAAGTCCATAGTGGGAATGGAAAAACAGATGAAGTAACAATTGAAAAGATGACTGTTTGACCGCACTGATGATACCAGCAACGTGACCAAGAAATAAGGACAAGCAAATACATAATTATTATGCACGAATAAAGTGTATAAGCATCTCCTTTTCATATCGTATTTGTATTCTGCGAAATTAAATTAATTGATCTCCCTAACGCAATTACAATGCATCGTTCCAGTCACTAACCCCCATGTGAAAATAAGGTTACACGTAAAGTAATGACGACAACCATTGGTCAACTGCCAAGTGAGCTGCTCGTCGGAGGTGCTCCTGACCTGACGTCACAACGCATGGGTCGATCTGTAACTTGAGCTGCTCTGGAGAGGTGCTCCTGATGTGACGTCACACCACATGGGTCAGTCGCCAGCCGGCAGTGAGCTGCTCAGGAGTGGTGCTCCTGATATGACGTCATACTGCATAGGTCTGTGGCTAGCCAGCAGTGAGCTGCTCAGGACAGGTGCTCCTGATGTGGCGTCACACTGCGTGGGTCTGTGGCCGGCCAGCAATGAGCTGCTCAGGAGAGGTGCTCCTGATGTGACGTCACACTGCGTGGGGCTGTGGCTGGTCAGCAGTGAGCTGCTCGGGAGAGGTGCTCCTGATGTGACGTCACACTGCGTGGGTCTGTGGCTGGCCAGCAGTGAGCTGCTCAGGAGAGGTGCTCCTGATGTGACGTCATACCACGTTGGTCCGGGCCGGCCAGCAGTGAGCTGCTCGGGAGAGGTGCTCCTGACGTGACGTCACATTTCGTGGGGCTGTGGCTGGTCAGCAGCGATCTGCTCTGGAGAGGTGCTCCTGATGTGACGTCACACTGCATAGGTCTGTGGCCGGCCAGCAGTGAGCTGCTCGGGAGAGGTGCTCTTGATGTAACGTCACACTGCGTGGGTCTGTGGCCCGCCAGCAGTGAGCTGCTCAGGAGAGGTGCTCTTGATGTAACATCACACTGCATGGGTCTTTGGCTGGCCAGCAGTGAGCTGCTCAGGAGAGGTGCTCCTGATGTGACGTCACACTGCGTGGGTCTGTGGCCGGCCAGCAGTGAGCTGCTCGGGAGAGGTGTTCCTGATGTGATGTCACACTACGTGGGTCTGTGGCCCGCCAGCAGTGAGTTGCTCGGGAGAGGTGCTCTTGATGTAACATCACACTGCATGGGTCTTTGGCCGGCCAGCAGTGAGCTGCTCAGGAGAGGTGCTCCTGATGTGACGTCACACTGCGTGGGTCTGTGGCCGGCCAGCAGTGAGCTGCTCGGGAGAGGTGTTCCTGATGTGACGTCACACTACGTGGGGCTGTGGCTGGCCAGCAGTGAGCTGCTCGGGAGAGGTGCAGTGGCCGCCAGAGCTCATCAGGCCCCGGGGCCAGGATATCTGGCCGGCTTAGGCCGCCGCCCCTGGTGGCAGACCGACCATAACTCAGCCGCCTATAAACGACTTCTTAATTCATGTGCCTGTGTGGCGCGCCCCCCATCTTACTTGTAAATTCGGCTCACATTGTTGGCGTTAGTGGCCATCTGTCTTTAGTCGGATGGTAAAGTATCTATCCTGTATCTCTCCGCTTATATAAATAGATACATCCAGACACTCGTCCTCCTGCCACCTCCCAGCAAGTTAAATTGAAAGAGAGGCGAAAATCAGGAATTTCTCCGAAGCATTATTGCATGTACTTTAAAAGTCGATTTCCGGTTTCCTGATTGATTTGACGCTTGGAAAATTAAGGTTGCTTGTTTTTTTTTATATTTATTACTTAGATTGCGATTTTTACTGTTGGATGTGTATTCTGTGTACATTGATAAGAGCCTTTGAAGCAATGGTTGAAACAAATGTCCATATTTGACATAGCATAATGTAATTTCCGGTTGAATTTCGAAAGCACTTTGTTTTTAATGTGGAAAACAAGTTGGGAAATAAATTGTTATTATTCAATCACGTGTTTACTATTTCGTAACTTACTCAAAATATAGTACCTCGTATTTTTGTCAGTAGAACGTAGGTGTTTTGTGACTAGTGAAAGAGTAGTTAAATATCATTTATATAACCACGTGATCTTTCTTTATATCCTAACAAAATAAACATCTCAGGTAACTTCAATAAGCTGTTTTTCTTTCACATTTTTTCTCCCTTTCATACAAACTTTAGATTTGACGCACTACTTTCCTCATGTGGTGACCTATTTTGTTAAAGGTCTTTCACACGTTTAACAGTAGAGGAAAACATCCTCGGGACATGACATAGACACTTTAAAAAGGTAAAGGAAACAAATATATAGGAGCGCTCACTCTCAGGCTCGACAGACAAATGATTAAATTCATAAACGATGTTTTACTGTTCGGGGGCAGGAAGGGCGGGTTCTATCTTTGTATCACTGCGCGGCATGTGAATGTAAGCTAATATTTTTACCCATTCTGAGCTGTCACATAAATTGTTCAATCAAGTCAACCACCCTTGTTCGTCAAGCTGCCCCCTCACCTGGGCCCTTCCCGTGTCTCAGGGGCCATTCATCTTAATCCAGGTGAGACAAAGGCACTAGGCATATTACCTGTGTGTGCACTCACCCGTGATGACCCTACAGGTACGTCCTGCTGCTGCCACCCCTCACCTGGTACCTACCCCCTGCGTGTAATCATAGGTCATCACAGGTAAGATACAGGTAGGTTAAGGTGTGTACACAGACAAAGGCTTTGTGAGAATAAAGTCATGGAAATCCCCCCTAAATTAAGGTGCAATTTTAGAATCTAGGAACTGCGTCACACAAAAGAGATGAACTTGGATATTTGTGTCCTGCGAACTATGCATTTGGCCCATTATTTGCATATGTAATGCAATAACTAAGAATAACTTAATGTTTAAGTATAATAAATTATCATTGTGACGTATATATGCTACACACACACACACACACAGACACACACACACACCTTCAGACACACACACACACACATACACACACACACATTTACGTGTGGATATTCACTTCCTATAACAAGTGGAAGGGGATTTTCCTAATGGGATGGTAGGGCCTACATCTGCTGAAACAAACGATTTGTAGGTCATTGCTTACTGTAGTGAAACGGTTTGGAAGTTATAGCATAATTTTTTTTACTCATAATGTCATAAACAACATGAAGACTTCCGCTAAAAACAAGTTGTGTCCATTCTGCCTTATACAACGTTAATCGGTCACAGACAATGATTTTGCTCTGTGACCGCTTGTATCCTTCTGACAGAGATTCTATACGTCAGTCAATTGTAAAGATTGTTCATTCTCATGATGACGACTTGACGATTTAAATTGTTTGATGTAGGCTTAAGCTGAGTATCAGAAGACAAGTGTTCCTTTCAAGGGCACCTCAGAAGAGGAGAGGTAGACATAAATAATTCAGAGATAAATATGATTGATAAAAACGTTGACAGTTCACCCCGACATCGTCACGTAGACACTCAGACGTCGTGACGCCGTCACAGACCCCGTAGATCACCGTGAGAACCGCCCCATGCCCCTTCCAACCTACCCACGGCATTCCCAACCTACCCACCTTTATCAACCTACCCACCCCCTTCCAAACCCACCCACCCCCACCCAATAGGACATACCCCAGCCACCTGCCCAGTCGTACTTGGATCTTTTTTATTATTATTATTATTGAAAAACAGAATACCTTGGATGATTACTCACAAGGCTCTGTGGTATTTTGTAGCATGTTTACATTCATTTTACATGATGAGGCGCGCAGTTTTCTCGCGCCGTTGATTGTTGCTCAGAATAACTTGCAAGTCATTGGGTACAAAGGAGATTCCATCCTGATTAAAGAATTGGTTCTATCAAAATCAATTTACCTTATCTGAATGACTGGCGTAACCAATGAAGGTTTAGATGGACTAGAATATCATATAAATATCTGTGTTGTTCGATATTCAAAAAGGGGTTTAAACACATAGTACACCCCCCCTTGCAGGTCACTCCCCTCCCCCTCAATGCACGCCAATACATGTACATAGAAGTCTCAGACATGTACATTATGGAAATAGGCGTAAACGTTCTGTCTGAGATTATGAAATGCCAGGTTATGCCAACCGAGTGCACCAAGTTCCATGTCGCACATGACCCCGCTCTAGGTCTCCTGTAGTCTTTCTCTGTGAGACAAGGCCCTTTTACACCTATGCGACTTGAGCTGCGATATGCCTGCGATGTGACCATATCTCAAGCAAGTCGCAGACCACTGCGATACTGGTGATGTCGCACCTGTGTAAATGA
The DNA here is from genome assembly GCA_936440205.1 of Lepidonotus clava. Classification (NCBI taxonomy): domain Eukaryota; kingdom Metazoa; phylum Annelida; class Polychaeta; order Phyllodocida; family Polynoidae; genus Lepidonotus; species Lepidonotus clava. Next base: position 30,434,256 of record OW387140.1, read on the forward strand.
GTTATCGCAGGGAGCTGCGACTTGGAGATGGTGCGATAATTATCAAATTTTGTTATCGCAGCCACGTGGCCCGTATCACAAGCTGCGATATTTATTTAGCATGTTTAATAATGTCGCAGGGGTTGGTTGTAAATGACAGCATGAGATACACTGCGACATCTCAGTGATGTCGCAGCCAGGGAAGGGGTGCTTATATCTACTATATATACATGTGATATCTTTGTTTTCATCTCATATGTGTAAATGGCTGGATGCCTGCAATACACTGCGATATGGCTGCGACTTGACTTGGGGGGGGGATTTCAAAAACATCGCAAGGTGCGACATCTTCAAATCGCAAGCTGAGATATTGTTGTATTGTCGCAAGCATCATATCGCATAGGTGTAAAAACACCTACAGTGCCCCAATTCGGATAGACATCGGTGCACCCTAACATCCACACAGGGCGAGGACCAGAGAGCAGCGGGCCACTTTTTAGTCTAAATAGCCCCGGCGGCTGGTATTTACACCTGGTGCTCTCGGCGCGGTCTCCCGCGGCCAGCTTGACGCCTGATGGATGGGGGCGCGGCGCGCGGCGCGCGGACCCCCCAAACAATGGGCAGCGGTGACGCGGCGGGCGGCTGACGGATGGATTCTCTGTTTGTCGTCGGGCCGACACCTGCCCCGATCGATGGCCGTGTTTTTGATGGCCACCGCCCCTCCATCATTCACCTGTCGCGTCCGTCTTGTCGCCGCGCGCTGACCACCGCCGCGCGGGACGGGCCGCGCCGCGCGGTGCCGCGTTGTTGAAGACTGCATGCGTCTCTAACCTAACTCTCGACTTGCTCTGTCGTTTTCCCCGTATTGGGACTCCTAGGCGGCAGTTAAAACTTAAGGTAATGACCTTTTAGAGTGAGGCTTGATGTTTTTCTATAGGTTACTTGTACGTGTAATTTAATTATATATGCTTCTGACCTGCGCATACACTATCCTGTGATGAAAGCAATACATATAGTTGAATGTATTTTCTATTCTTGCATGACAAAATGACATGGCTTGCAAGGGGTCCACTGTCACATATCCATCGTACGTAATCATTTTCTATAATTCGTAGAGTTGCTTTGTGACATCTAAGAAATATATATTGTCCACTCTCCAAATGTTTCCATTATCCAAAGCTACATGTATGTACAGAACAATGCCTATTCCCTGCCTTATCGTTGAGCAAAATATGTTTTAATACCTTGCTTAGAAATAGATATACACATATAAAATAACCCTATTGCTCTGCTTTTAAAACAATATTGCTGACATTACTACAGGGACAACAGGACAAGGGTTACTAAATGAGTTTTAATAGGTAGTGGTAAAACATGATAAGACAGTGAGGTTGAACATCGTGCGATCAGTCCGAGGGACACCCAACGGGGCGTAGTATGAACGTCTAAGTCACACGTAAAGGCCAGAGCATAGCTAAAGAGAAGACAGCGCCTGGTGTACAGTATTGAAGGAGTCCGCTGGGGGCTTAATATAGCCCCTGACTGCCTGGGACCTCCAGGTCCCCTGCAGCATCACATCATTGATGTCTGCACGCCCAGTGTTGTATGTAAACTGAGCCCCTCCCCGGTGAAGGCTATGAAGGGAGTAGGCGGAGGGTTGGACACCGGCGGCCGTGAGTAGGGCGGACCACTGCCGCCTGATGTACGGAACAGTTAGTGGATTGCCATCCGGGTGCCGTAGTAGAGGCGCCTGTGGCGTGGACGCTAGCGGGGCCAGGGCAGCGTAGTGCTTGTACGCGCGAACTGGGCAGAGGGCCTTATCCCGTGTGAAGGGGAGAAGGATGGATGTAGCGTCCGCTGCGCGCTGGATAGTCTTAGTCCACTTAACTCGGAGGGCCAGGCCCCTGGATGTAACTTGTACATCTTCCTGGGTGAGATGGCGCGTCGGGTCAAAGTCTTTAACCGTCGGGGGGGCGAGGGAGCTCTGCCTTAAGAAGCCCTCGAACATGAGGACGATGGCCAGCCTAACTACTGGTGGGTCCGGTAAGATGTGGAGGAAGGCCATAGCCCGCTTAAGGATGGCGGGGGTCACCGGAGCCTTCGGAGCAGGAACATGTCGCAAGTTGATGGCGACCGATCGAAGGGCCAGGCCCACCCTAGTGTGATACAGGGGGGCAGTGGGGAGGCCCGAGATCATGTAGAACGTCCTTATATGGGATATAGCGTTGGAGACCACGAGAGGGTTAGTGGTTGACCTAGTGAGGTACTCCACGTACCAACATATGTGGTAATATTTTGGAGAGCGGTGATCTACGTTGATGGCGCGGCAGAAGTTGAGGTAGCGAGTGACCGCGGAAGCCCTGGCCTTGTTGGTGCCCGGGCGGTGGGCTGACTTCTGTCTGTCGAGGGCCGCTTGAGCCAGCTCGCGCTGTAGAGGACCTGGAATCAAGCAAAGGATCCGTAAGCGAACACACTACCGTCCACATGGACAGAGACGAGCGACAGTTCACGAATGTAGCGGTCGGCAGCATGGCGGTGACGACGGGCAAGGGCAACGCGACTGAGGGCGTCCGGGACGGACATGCCCTCTCCTGGGACGTGGATAAATCTGACGTCGCATTGGGACTTGACAAGATGGTACCACATCGCCCGACTGCATGCGGCGAGGACTGTATCGCGGGCACGGCCCGAGGTGAAGGCCGACACCGCCGCCTGGTTGTCGCAGTGGACGATGGCATAGCCTCCTGCATGGTCCTTGTTGATGAATGTACGTACAGCGGCCATGACGTTGATGGCCTCCAACTGCGTGATATGGTGGGAGGCCGCCAGAGGCTTGGGGTAGGTGTAGGCGTAGTAGCCGGCGCCGTCCGTAGCACCAGCCCCCACTAGTGACGAGTCAGCCCAGATGCGGAGTACCAGTCTACCGTGGGGAATGATCTCTTTTGCGTTCTGGCATGCGAGGTACCTGGCGAACCAGGCGAAGTCGGAGCGGACTTGGTGGGTGATGTAGACCCGGTCGTCGACTGCCGACCGGAGGGCGGCGAGGATCCTGGACGAGAACACACGAGCCGCTCTGACCACTTTTCCCATGTAGTTAATGTACCCGACTATAGATTGGATATGCCTGACGGGTACATACTTGCGCTGGGCCGTATGAGCCAAACACTCCTGTATCTGCTCAATCTTATGGGCGGGAATGGACAATGTATTGGCCCGTATATCGAAGCAGATGCCCAGCCAAGTGGCCTGCTGGGTAGGCGGTTGCAGTTTCTTTGGGGCGACTTGCAGACCCAATGTTTGCAGTGTACTTATGGCGACCTTGTAACTCCGTTCTGCGGTGGCGCGGGTTGGGTCGACGAGCAGGATATCATCCAGGTACATGATAGCCGTGCAGCCAGCCTTGCGGAGGGCGCGAACCAGGTATTCTGCAATGGACTGCATAACAAAGGATGAGAGCCTCGCTCCAAAGGGGAGGCGCCCATCGAAGTAGACCTTGCCCTCGAACACGATGCCCAATAGGGGCCAGTCGGTAGGGGGGACCGGGAATTGGCGATATGCCCGGGAGAGGTCGATGACGGACAGATGAATGTCCCCCGGGCAACACGCAGCGATAGCAGCCGTAGCGCACTCTATCGTGGGTAGGGTATGGCCTGCAGGCTTACCGTTGAATACATGCGGGCGTATGGCCCGGTTGATACCACCCTTCGGGTAGGATAAGTCCACTATGACCCGGCGATCGGTAGATTGAGGCTTTTCCCTAGTCATAAGTGGACTCACGGCCATCCATGGCGTGAAGGGTCGAGCGTCGAACGGGCCGTGTATAGCGCCAAGCGCGACCTCCTTCTGCAAATAGTCCCGTACCTCCTTGACGTGGCGCACAGCTGACGAGTGGTTGTATTCTTGGGAGGGGCTATACACAGGGGGGCCAGTGTACTGCATTGCAAATCCGTAGCGTATTCCTTCCAAGACTAGGCTGTCGTCTTTGTGTCCTGTGGCCATTGCGTCCCACTGCTGGATGACCAGGTCTGTCTTAATGTATGTGCGTGGAGACACATAATTAAGAGCGTTGGCGGAGCGAGCCGCATCATAGATCTTGGCCATCTCGGCTGGTAACTCCTGGGTGGGGAAAGGCCAGCTGGTGAAGTCGTCCTGGTTTGCATTGACCACGTCCAGTGGGTTGAAACCTTTCACCTGGACCGTTGAATAACAGTGGTGGGCCCACGTAGTCGGCTCCGATACGAGGGCAGGGGCAGCAATACCATCATGGGTGCCCAGAGATTCGGGGGGCACGTCCCGAAGTGAGGGGGATGCGCCTAGATACGGACGACCGTCCCGGGTGTATTCCTGACCCCGGTAATCCCCCACGTAGGCCGGCCCAGCTGTGGGGGGAGGGCGGGGCGACGAGGTGGACTCCACGTGGCTAGGCGTGACCGTAATGTCGGGCGGGGAAGGCTGCTCCATGCTGCCTTCAGGTTGGGCCGTGTCATCCACAGACCCATCAGCTTCAGTAGTAGAGGGGCGATCATGCGGCAGGCCCGGATGGGCCGAGGGGACAAGTGAAAAGCCACCGCTACCACAGGCTCGATCGACCGTAGACGACGTCGGAACAGAGTGAGCGATAATTGGGGGCTCGCTCGCCGGCGGGCTCCCTTCGAGGGGGCGGTCGTGCTCACCCTCGCTAATACTGCACTCAAGGCGGGGCTCACCATCCCAGTGGTGCAGTCCACTCGACTCGTCCATACTTTGTTGATATTCACTGCGTTCGTGAGAAGTGTTTACGGCGTGTTCAAATTCCATTGGTAGTCGGCCATTTTGGGAAGAGGCGTCTGGGAGCTCAGCCGTGGTCGTCTGGAAGCGAGGCTGTGATTGGCCGGCGGGGCGGATGTTGACAGTGTGGCGCACGTGGGTTTGTTTATGTTTACTGTCAACTTGCGCACGTGGGGAGCAGGATCCGTCAGATTCCGCTAAGCTGTCACTGTATTCTCCGTCTGACGCTGGCAGATAGCCGAGCCGAGCATGGCCTGGTTGGGGCCGTTGGGGCCGGACCCCCTCGCCGTAAAAGGGGGTCGGGCCCGTACCTAGTTTTTTGGACGAGTGTCCTGCTTTGGTTTCCTTGGCTTGTTCTGCTGAGCCTTGTTGCGTCCGTCCGCTTTGTTATCGTCCGCGTACTGCTTCAGGCCCGGCTTCTTCCAACATGTCTTCGCACCATGATTGGTAGCGTCGACACCGAGCCCGTAGTGGCATATAGCGCAGCAGTGGACCCATGTACGGCCCTCTGCTGAGTGGTCAGATTTTTCCTTACAGGTGTCCGTGTTGAAGTCCGGGCACGGGGCAGTCACGGTCACCCCGCCGCGTGGGCCTTTAATCCAGGACAGCCTGGTGCGCTCGGAGGCGAAGAGTTCCGTGTCGTGCCAAGTAGCCTGTTTATCCTCAACATGGGCGAGGCATGCTTGGGTCCAGTCCCTGACCGCCGGCCAGGGAATGGAGGCCGCGTCCTGAGCGACCTGCGACACGTGGTTAATGACCTCGTATACATCAGAGTGGGGGCTAAGGGCCGGTTTAATCCACCGCATGAGGCCGCAAATGTATTCAGGAAACGAGAGATCGCGGCGTGACCTGCGGGCTCTGGCCACCTTTTTGAGGTCTGGGGGCAGATTAGTGTAGGGTTCAAGAGTGAGGTAGCGAGTTGAAAGCCTTTTACCTGAGGGATTCCCGACGTCCGGATACTGGTCGTCGAGAGCCCTCTTTGGGTCGTTCGGCTCCCTGGACCTGTTCCTCCTCGGGGAGTGGGAGCGGGAGCGGCTGCGCGAAGACCTTGAACGAGCGCGGCGGCGTCGTCGGGACCTGTCCCTGGACCTGTCGCGGGTGGTGGATCTTGACCGGCGCCTGCCTTCCGATGACCGTCGTGATGATCGGCTGTGGGTCCGTCTGCGGCGTGAGTGGGAGCGGCGACGATGGCCGCTGCGGTCACGTTGACTTGACGGGGAATATCCACGGTGGCTGCATGATCGTTTGGACCGTGCAGACCCCCGGCTGGAGCGAGAGGCCGACCTGGAGCGGCTGCGGGACTTGACTGCCTTGTCTACTTTCTCGTTTAATTCCTTAATCATGTCCCTAAGGGCCACGAGAGTCGGCGCATTCGGTGACTTTGGGGGAGACGCGGGAGGGGTCTTGTTACGCGGAGGAGCATTGTCTTTGTCCTTACCGTTGGTTGGCGGTGAGGTGGGGGGCTCCTGCCGATCCTCGCCGTCCGCCATGACCGATTCCGTGTGGTCGGTTACTAACACCTGACCGGCCTCTGCACGCGTGCTCTTCTTTCCAGTCTTAGCTCGGGAGCCACACGCTATGAGACGTATATTGGCAAGTGTTTTCGCCGTCCTTTGACTTCTAACTGCTGACATAATCCAAATGCGAGAATGCTTGCATGTCGGTGACGAAAATTGCGTCTTTAGGGCATGGAAGCCAATGTAGAAGTGGCGGGATAGCCCTGAGGTGAGAGGCTCCCATTGGTCAAGAGAAGCATGTGACCAATACATATATAGTCTGAGGGAGTCCTATTATTAGAAATGGCGCGCAATCCGGCAGTGGCCCGATTCCTGTGCCTAAGTTATAAGCAGGTTGTTAGCAAATATCAGAGGCGGATCAAGAGGAAAGTCGGAGAAAGGGGGTACAAACTCTTCGGTATTGCTTCTTCTCTATAGAGACTACATATACACGCCCATGAGGGGTTTCCATTTTGGTAACACGTTTCACGTCGCCTGTGGTCACGTGATAGGTCCAGTGGACGTTTCAGTGCACGTCGGGGGCGACGTCAAGTGTCGCCACTGACGTCATTCATCAGTAGGGTCAGGTGCGACTTATCATTTTCCCGGAGGTAGCCCCTTCCCACCCCCACCTCCTCCTCCACCTCTCTCGCCCTGTCCACCAAATGTATCATAATAAATCAAGTGCCATTCCTAAGGCCCATTGCGCATGTCTGGATAGGACGTCCAGTCCGCTGTCAAATGTCGAGTGGTCATGGAAACAGGTCATACGACTGTGGCCACGTCCGCGTGGTGCTGGAGAGCTGTATACTAGATAAACATGATGTATAGTGCAAAAATAGCCTATACAGACAGGGTATAGAGACCATGCAATTCGAGCTGTAAGTCTAGCAGGAGTATATAATGTCAAGTCTGTTGGTGTGGCCTTGGCAGTTGGAATCTTTATTATGACGTATGGGATTTAGACTCAATAGAAGATCATTGGACTGCTGAAATTAAGGTCAACTTTTGTTTAGTCTATTTTGATTTCTCACAAAGAATTTAATTTTTAGAATATCTGCAGGGCATCGAAACTGTACAGCAGTATCTATTGAAGAGGAATTGACCAAAATTCCTTGGGTCACCCTTCATCCATACAACCCAAATAACTGTAAAACCTTGAATAATCTTTACAAGTGTAGATCGGGCAGAATCATAAACACCTGGAGCAAACTTGTGGTTGGAATAGCAGGAAGAATTTTTTTCGGGAATTTGAGAAACCAGGCCTGGAATCAAGCCTAGTCCTACACATGGTTTAATTTCAATACATTAGAATTACGGCAAAAAATTATTCATCTTACCCTGGGGGGGGGGGGGGGGGGGGCATAACTTTCAGGAGGTGTTGAGTGTCATTCATGGGTGGTAAGGTTTACCCCTATAATTAAAAAATAAACAAGATTCCTATCGGGATTGATAAGATTCCTATCCTAGTCGATAAGTGTGAGACGATACCGTGGGAATAGAGATTGCATTCTCTACAATTAACAGCATTTTGTGCCTTGGCCCATAAACTTCCTGGTTAGATAATGAAAAGACACGCTCACACACATACGTTTTAACTAGGACTAGAAATGATATGATAGTAAGGAAACATACTTACTGCTGTAAAATGTCCCTGCATCCCTTTTTTTCAGAAGGTGAGTTAGAATCAAATGTAAGCAATACCGCATACCAAGAGCTTGAAGGAGCGTCATAGCTTCATGAAACCTTCTTTTCATGTAGCCTATTTTGAACACAAATCGAAAAAAACGTACATGAGCATTTTCTTTACAACTTTAATTATATATTCATTTCTCCACTCCTTGTTTTATCGCTCAAAAATATGTTATAGTTCAAACAAAGCTCACGTAAACTTCGTGCAATGCCATTATTCATCTGGATTTGAAAACAAAAACGGCCTATGGCGGTTTTCTCTATGTAGCCAATAAAAAGGGGATACCTTGTAATTTTGCATGAATGAAACAAAAAATATAGCATATATTTCGTGCGTGGAATGAAAAATAAATTGAGTTTTCCTTTCTTCTGCAAAACAAATAAAACATTTACAACTTCAAACAAAACATACTTTTTTTCTAAAACGGTTCAGAGTAATAGAATTTGTATAAATCGCAGAGCTCTTGTATGGGTACTTAAACAAGTGTCGTCACTAGTATTGGCGATTTGCTTGGTGTTGTATAAGACAAAATATCCTTTGGATTTCTGTAAATCATATCCATACCAATATTGATCAAAGAAAGAAGGATAACAGCAACATATGATCCATAATGTAAAACATGAGGTCCCAGTCCAGATGTTCAGAAAATACATTGCATTTAGTTATACAGGTCGATGACTAGCGGTGCAGTGTAATTGCAGCTCAAGATGTTATTTAATCCTGTCAAGGATGATGATATTTTGAACAAGTGTAATGATAATTATATACCTGTCATGGAGATCTTTTAACCAGGGTCAATGTTTTTGTGATGCTTAACACCCTGATAAATCTCATGGAGGAGGACGGTGAAGAATGTTCGGTTGATCCCCCTCCTTAGAGACCAGTCACCCGGAACGCCCCCCTAGGATGCTAAGTGTCCTTGTGAACACAGCATTATGATTTACACGCGCTTAATTCATTTATCTGTTTGTGGTAAAGTAAACTAACCTGCCCCAGTATTGATATACCATAGCGACCTATTGAGATACAAAATGGTTATGATGTTATTGCACATCTACCACTGATTAGGATTAATTGCAAAAACAGAGTAACATTTTTCATGTATCAGTGAACTATAAATATAAAGTAATTCTTGACAACTTTCCTCGGACACATCGATCGATGGTTCCAAAAGTTAAACGTCCTAGCACTATTATTAATCCTTACCTTTGGACCTTTTAAAAGTTATGGATCTTAGGTTTGGTTCAATTTTCGGTGTTTAATCGCATCGTGTATCACACCCATTCCTGAAACAATTCTGTGACATGGAACATAATGCAGCTTTCCTGCATCTAGATAGCGATCATGTAGCTTCTTTGCATCTCCTTAAGTTCCACCATAAAAAGCTGAGATGAGTCTGTTGACAAAAGACGTAGACAACGATCTTTCCAGGTAAACACTACACACATACATAATTAAAGACAAAAAGTGATTGCCTTCTTATGGTGGTCATATAAGGAGAAGTATTGTGGGAAAATGTGATGGATTGTTATCTCAGTATGCCGACAATCTAACGACTGGTAATTGCTTTAAATACCTTAATGACTGTCCTTGGTCCTCCGGCGAGCTCCCCCACGTCTGACAGACCATCAATGGACAAGTCCCATAATCAACATCTCTAATGTCAAAGTTCTAACGAACCAAATCATGCCATCTAGTCTTCCATCTCCATACATGTAGTTTATCACAGGTCTCTTAACACGTGTTATTTGTTTCTTATGGTTGCAAGACAGAATAATGATTTGTATTATCTATTTGTGTATCAATAATTGCATTTACAAGTATACATGTATGTATAATAATCTTTCGCTTTTCTTTATTTCTTCTGGCTTTAAGAGGGAATGGTGACTCAGATTCTTTTTATTGTGTTTACTAGTATACCTGTGTGTATGTACCTTATGACATGAGTAAAAGTTGTTTTCATTCTTTCTATATATAGCTCTCTTTAGTCATTAGAATGTAACAATATATCATCACCACCTATCACTCAAAGGTATACTTAGATGTAATACAGCACGCAATTTCACACAGTGATTATTTTGGAGGTCATGGCTATAAAAACGCACAGGCAATTATGCAAAACCTAAAGGTATGACGTACATCTCGACGTGACCAGTTAAAAAGCAAAGGATGAAAATACTCGACAAGATTTACATCAGAAAATGGTTTGGTTAACCTAACATACGAAAAAGAAGAAAAAACAAAACACTGTTGGCAAAGACAAGACGTTGACTGACAGGTACACTATAGTTTGTATCTATCTACCTGTACGTGGCCACACAGGTAGACAACCCCACCCCCAACACACATACACCTTAATAATCCAATTAAGAAGCTGCTGCCTAATTAGCTCCCTGCTGGTGACATAGGCTGCCTCAGTGCCACATCAGCTGGCTCACATCAAAGCAATGAGGGCTTTGTTTTGCTGACAGTTCTGAGGTATGTGAGGTACCCTTGGTGTAGACTAATTAACATCAGCTTAATTGCACCATTCTACAGTGGGGCCTGATGCCAGGCTGATTGACAGTCTGGCATACACCCACCACTTATTTGTCTGCTTCTAATTCTGTAGGTGTTGACTCAGATCATTCTTCCTCATATGACTGTAAAAAGTAGAGCTCTCGTTTTTTCTTATAAGCCACCCCTCATAAAAAAAGTATGAGTATTCTTTGAAGCCACCATGTCTTGGTATCAATAACCCAGCAAAGATTGTTTAGATATGGAGATACATTTGTCTAGGTCTTAGGATACTTTGTCATCGATGTATTTCATGAGAATTTGATTTATAAGATAATAATTGGTAGAATGATCGTCGAATTCACATGTACATACACTCAGATAATAATGCGAATTGATCTCCAGATGGCATCTCGTGATAAGGGAGGGTTGTTGGCTACAATAGATTGTCATAGATGACATGTCTGCCCTTATGTCGCAGTCATGATATTGACAATAACATATACATCTACTGATGTTTATTCGTATACATAACATGACATCATTATGATTATGTGTATCAAATTATACAAAATGCACCAAGCCTATATATAAAAACACAGTCTAGGAACCTAACATATCCCCAACATGTCGTACGCTGGGCCTGTTGTTGTCCTTATATGTCCCATGGCGGCCATGACGGTCATGTGACTGCCCCCAGGGGGAGCCACTATCTGGGCCGGGCATGCGCAGAGAGTGGGCAGTTTGTAAGCGGCGTCCAGGCTGGGGGGTAGCGTTCGCCGCTTGCCATTACTGGCCGTGCTAATGATAGACGGAGGACCGACACGGTGCCCCGACATGAAGGGCCGCTGCCGCAGATGGATGGCGCTTTGTCAGACGCCACAAGCGACGGACGCTGCTCCAGGGCCGGACCACTCTACTATGTATAGGCTATAGGGGTGAGGTAGTCCAGGCGTTAGACCATAAGGGTGCCCCCACTATGTCTTATATGTGGCATTTTAAGGTGGGGTAGGTTGCCATGTGCACCTTGAATTGTCTTGTATAACAGATATTCATGCGCGATGGATGTAGGCCTATAGAAACAAAGGTTGACAATTGAAGAGGAATGGGGGTCATCTATATAGGAGACTATGTGGTTTATGTAGATGGGGCAGGTCTGAAAAGGATCAACCTAATATGTCTTGGAAATAAGGAAGGGTACCAATCTTCATTTTCTGGAGAAATTGTTTATCCACGTACACCGACTGACGACTCTCCACACCAGCCCCCCTCCCTCCTCCGAGAAGGGTGTCGTAACTGCTACTTCCGGTTTTCATACCACATTGGGTATAGAGCCAGGGCCCGGGTTCTGTAACCTGCCCCACCCCCTCCTTTTTGGTGGGGACTTACACTTAATAAAGAAAGAAAGATCAGATGTGCGCCGATGAATGCATTACGTTTTTATACTTAGCCTCTATACAAAGCCCCTCCCCTTTCCAAAATCTTGTAGCTGCATGCCATAAGATTTAGGAAAGGGGAGGGGGTTCGTAACCTATGGTACCATTGGTTATGATTATATCAGTCTACTTACATCAAATTAGGCTACATGTAAGGTGCTGCTCAAATGCGTCTCCCATATACATGTAAATATTTGTAAAATATGATCTGAAGCAGAAGAGTCATTCATTTGTTCACCATATCACTTGATCAACTGGAAGACCATGTAACTGGACGTGATGTTGACAATAAAACTGTTTCAAAAACAAAAATAAAGGAGGCTAATACCCCAACTATTCCCAAAGAACTGCCACATCCAACGCCTGAAACCTTCCTGACATGGGAAGAAAAAGGCAAATAACATTGCATATCCGCAAAATAGAGTGTCCTGCTCTTAGATGCACACTCGGTCAGATCACAATGACAAGTTACATTTTGATTCAGCTTTTGAATGTACTGTAGAAATTCTTAGTAACCTTTAGTGGTCATTTCGCTTATAAATATCAATATCTCTAGTTTTTGTTGCATGAAATATATTGTGAATATGTATAATATACCTGTTCTAAAAGAACTACAAAAATTTTCTACTCAATAACCGATGGGTTTAAAATTGTAGATGATAATGCTATAAAAAACAGGTTAATTATGACTGCAACAACTATAAATCTGTATATGAAGGCTCAAACTTTAAAAAGATGGACAGTATAATCCATAAAGAGCTGGCTGAGGGCTACCTAGAGATAGTTAGTAGAAAACCAGATTGTATACATAGCATGGGAGCGGTCCCAAAACCTGACGGGGGCGTTAGGCCAATAACAGACTGCAGTATGCCAAAAGATATATCAATTAATAATTTTTGTGAAGATATCATTGAAGAATTTCAGTATAAAAGTGTGGAGAATGTCCTAGCCAACATGTGGCTAATCTAAAAAAATTTAAAATCAACGAAGTGAGCAGGTCGGTGGTGTGGGAGCAACTGATTTGAAACGGTTACGCCCCGACTTTTTATAGTCACATGTCAACGGATCCGCGTAACCAAAGAGATGGAATGGCTACGTCACCACCTTGCTCCCGGAAATAACAATTTTGAGGTCTCGGCACCCAAAATATTACTATGTTCCTGCAAGTGAAATCAAGAGTAGATTTCACTTGCAGGAACATAAATACTTAGTATTGACATTTTACTTTATTGGAAGCCACAAAGGAAGCCACATGTAAACAATAATTAGTTGTAAAGTTTGCACTACATTATGGCATCGCGTCTAAATGTGAAATACATTTTTAAATGGCGTTTCAAGCATTTTATTAAATTCAACTGAAGATGAATTCAAGGAAGGTTACACAATAATTATTATAGTTTACACAATATAGTTTTTGTAGTCAAAAATAACAAAATTTTCCTTTCGATTAAAAAACTATTGTGTAACCTCCCTTGAATTGATCTTGAGTTGAATAAAATTATAACTAATGAAATCTTGTGTCAGTTTAGAAAGCTAAAATTACAAGGATTTCCTAAGGGACATGACTACATTTTTGGTTTTGAAATACATGATAAGAAACTGAGAGGGGAAATATTACTTGTATTTTTGTTCCGTTTTTCGTATAGACATGCAAATACCTTTGGACTTTTCTGTTGTAAATACTATATTTCATTTATAATAGTTATATAGTAGGCCTACAGACCCTCAGGCTCAGCGATAAGAGTATTATCAGCACGTCTCATATTTTGGTTTCCTTTTCTGCGTCAACGGGGTCTGTAATATGACCAGTTTTGGCGACAGCCCACGGCCCGGGTAGAATGAGGGAGGCTGTGGTGGAGGAGGTATCCCGGTGGTGGAGAATGTATCCCGGTGTCGGGGACCTGAGCACACTGTCATCGACATCCTGTCGCCATGATACATTGTGTCCCATCACCTCCAGGGCTGTCAATCATTCTAATGGCCGCGCCTCCCCGCCGCCCCGATCAGATAGCTCTAATTCGGCGCGCGTCCCTAGGCTGACACCCTATCTCCTCCCGTAAACCTCCCCGCCCATCCCTATAGCAGCCTCTAATTAACGTATGTCGCTAATTATACATAAACAATGGGTTCCAGCCCGTTGGACCTTGCGTCGTTTGGTATTATTATGGGGGAGGGAGATGGGCCGGCGATGTTAGCGCCAAAGACGCCAGTGGCCTCTGTCAGTCTCCGCCACGCGGCATAATGCGTGTTCTGCAAATATGGACAGGCGAGGGCGGGCTGATATATGATATTGGGGCCAGGAGTGAGAGTATATCATTCACACGGCGCCGGCTAATTATTACCTTTAGCGGCGCGGCGCGGCCCGTGTAATGTTTAAATGCACACCACGTAGACAATAGGCTGTGTTATCTATAGGCCGGAGCGGCCGCCCCCGCCCTACCCCGCCCCTACCCCGGCCCTGGCCCCGGGGGCAGTGGCCCGACCGGGGCCGGCCGCCAGACTGGGACCCTCTCTGGCAGCTTGGTCTGATTTATGGCACCATCAAAGTTGACAGCGGATATATCATAGCCGTGCAGGTGGAAACGCCTACCGCTGTGTCAAGGACCCCGATGCCCCCCTTCTTGTATACCCTGCCTAGTGTCACCCCGCCCTCCGCTGGCCGCCTGCTGGTCAGTACGTGCCTCAGAGCAATCACCAACTCAACTTTTTACTACCATTTTGTTAAAGATAACCTATATTTCCATCTTCACCTACTTATGTATAAACTATTAGAAGTCTATAGCACACTACATAAAAAAGTATACTCCCAGAGCTATTTAAACTCAAGTAAGTTCTTATCTACCTACATGGAAGATCACGCTATTGTGAATGTAGTTCAATAAAAAAAATAAAAAAATCTTCTCTCGAAAAGGCATATTGATTTGGGATATCACCTCTTTTCTCTAGAATTATAATTATACTACCATGGAATTTGAAATTATTCTAGGGGTTCTTGTAATACACCATGGCCAACCACGACTTAGTACTTATAAATATATTCTGTACACTACCTGGCAAATTGGTTGCATGGTATTGCCTTACAGATTCAGTAGATTTTTCCTAACGGTATAGGCCCACAGACAGTTGAATATATACATAACTATATGAATACATCTTCCCTTGGTCATTTGAAATATTTTCACATTAATATATTTATACATGTAAACACATACATACACATATACATATCCAGACAAAGTATATAAGCAACAATGTCCGCTGTGACCATGTAGAGACTCCCCAGGCCCAAGTCGGCGGCCAACATACCCCCGATGGCATATAAACATCGCTATCTGCGATGTTATCTTTGCATATCTCCAGCAGTGACATAAATGCGAATCAAAGTCATGTCCTGATGGATGTAAACCGTCGGCGATGAGATGCTATCTGTTGAGTTATCGACGCCTCCATTGTTAAAAAGGCCCAGTCTTTCAGAAGCGCCTTCCACTACTAACCCACATTCCCACGGTGGCACTGGAGGAGGTAGGGGAAGGGGAGGACATCTTGGCCACAATCCATCAGCCGTGAGAGTGAGTTCTACGAGCCACTGAAGACGAGAAAAGTAAATGCACGACTTAATCTGATCTACTGGGGTACCACTGGAGGTACAGTGCCATGGGTCGTGTGGTCCAACTGAAGAGCCATGTAAAGCAATCCAAGGAACTCTATTTTTGATGTCTGATCTGAAATGTGAAATCAGATCCCGTCTGTGATGTCCACAAGCGTCAGATTTAAAGAGATATAAATCCTTTGCGGTTGATGTGGTAATAAGAAAGATAGTATAAGGAATCGAATAGCATTGTATAGGTTCTATGTCAAAAAAATAATGTAATAGCATTTATCAATTTTGAACAGAGGTTGATCAATTCAAATCGAAGAAATCAAAAACAAACTGACACAAAGGATTTTTGTTCCAAATACATGTTCCACATAGTTTTAAACTTTGACAATGTGAATACGACCCATTAACATAATTATGTGTAAACAATTGTTTCATGTGCTCATGTAGCCAATCTGCCATGGTAATTTTTTTTGTCTTTTTCATGTCATATACGGTGGCCCATCCAGAAAAGGTGGGGTGCGCCAATAAAAGGGGGTGTTTTTCCAGAATTCTACATTAAAAGTTTGCCCAAAAAGGAGGGGGCACTACAAGAAAGCTGTCTATCTTCTAATAAAACATAATCAATTCATCCACTGCCTCAAAAAACTAAGTTGAGGTTGAGAATATACCTTTTCCTTCATGTTTTATAGATCTTTGACAGTGATCAAAACTTATGAAGAGTTTTATCGGGGTATAAGCCCGGGTATAAGGTAATCTTAGATGGCTTGAAGTTGATAAGGTTAACATAATGTATTATTCATATATAATTTTCTTTAAGATTGCATTAAAACTCTTGGTCTGACACACGCCTCCTAAGCTCAGGAAGACAGGTTTAGGACACTGTGAATTTTACAGGATTTTGTTTACAGTGTACATAATCCTTTCCTTGTCCTGATTATTTTTTCTGAGTTATGTATAACGTCCTTTACCTGAAGACAATGTTACAACTTTTTCTACTTCCTTGTAAGCCATAGATGGCTGCAGAAGCCACTGCAGCAGCATAGGAGTTTTTCACGTTTTGACGTTTATCACTGCTTTAACAGTAAAGAAAAAACTGAAGTAGGATGTATGATAGGGATTATAAGTATCCCTACCCCTGGATGACCAGTAAACATATTTTTCTTTTGGTCAAAGGTCTCTCATTGGAACACTGCTGTGAACGAACTAGGCTAAGCTGTTTATTCGAGAAAATGTTTTGACATATTCCTGGAACTCACCTGAAGAGTCTTCAGTCAAAACTACTTCTAGAAAATCATATAAGTCAAGAAATGGTTTACACTGTCTTTGTCCGACTTTTATCAACAATTGTCTTCAGTCCTTTAATTCCAAAGTTTGACTAAAACCTATTGAAATAAAGATAAACTCTTCCTCTTAATTTAATCAAATATGAAAAAATGAATAATAGTTATGCATGTTTTGTTCTTTGTAGACTGTAAAGTTATGAAACATGTTTGCAGAGTGGCTATTGTATGGACATATAATGTTATATGTCTGCATAGTGGCTACTACATGGAAGAATGTATGGACAGTGGTTACTGTGTGGATAGATTTTGTTGGTCCCAGCAATACCCCTTATTCTTTACAATGGCATGTATGGTTTGACATACAACCATCTATCTCTACATAATATGCTCACTCATTGTATTCAGATGTGGCTAGAATGAAACAGATGGGGCTTGGTTAAAGAATGGAAGCAATGCCATTTTTACAAAATATTATGTAACTTGACTAAGTATATTTGTGTGTGGAGTGATGAATTGGTACATGCATGGACTTGCATAGAACATATTCTTGTGAAAAGTTGGACTCCTTTTACTTTTGAATAAAATCTAGTTGTTTTGACAAATGGGAATTCATCTGCACCTGACTAAACACAAAAGATGTAGCTCTATTCCAATGTAGTTTCCACAGGTTTTCTTTTGCTACAACATGGATGAGAGATCCCTAAAGAATGAGAGGTGTAATTATCTGAAAGGTCCTAACTCTCGAACGAATAATGCGAAGTAAAGCTAACGGTGAGGGGATCAAGTGTTAACACATGATTACAAGTTCAGTTAATAAAGCTGCTCACTAACTAAATTTCAATTTAAAAGCCACTAAATAACTAAATTAAAACATACTAGATAAAGTAAAATATGGGATATATGTGATTTATTATTTAGAGGAAAAAAGCTGGGATAAAATATAAGAACCCTCCAGCCATAGACTCATACTGCAGCTCGTTATATACAGCGATTTTTGTCTGTTTATACTGTCGGACTCTTAAACTCCTCAAAGACTCCGAAGCGAGAAGATCGTTTCAGAAAAGATGCCAAGCAATGGATTGCGAGGCCAACACAAATAAAGAACCAGAGCGCATAACCCCTATGGAAGTGTGTGCATGAAATGCGAAAATACTGACAAAATACATTGTCGGTATTGAATATGAGATGGTTATTCATCACAACAATGCATTACGCATCCTGACCTCATTTCGCACCAAACTATAGGCCTCGGCCATCACTTAGGAAAAAAATAAGAACAAAACGTATCCTCCGGTGAAAACTTTTATGCAAATTACTGTTTTTAGTAGTGATTTATATCACCCTAGGACCATTTGTCAGTTTTCAGTGATTGAGTCACGGCAGCTGGACCCAGGAGCCGGCAATGACGGCCGACATAGGCCCGGCTAATGGGGGGTTGTGTAATAAACGGGTCAGGGACCGTGGAGGAATGCACAGGGTGTGGGGATCACATGGGAGGGGTGTGGCAGGGAGGTGTGGCTGCGGTGGGGGTGGTGATGGGCGCACGTGCATGGGCGCCGCCGACGGAGCGATTCGCACGAGTTCGTAATTATCTCTGTCACGTTGGGGTTGGGGGTGGATGGGACAATGCATGTGCTGCCCTGTAGGGGGTTGCGGCACTGCTGCATGGAGGGTGGGGCGGGAAGGGCAATGATGGCATGCATACCTTACCGGGGTGAATAGGGTTAGTAGTAAATATTGGGGGTATAGGTCATATTATGCACACCCAGTAGACCTATACCATAGGGACTGTTACCCATGTTCCTCGTGTCTATACCGTTCTATACTGTCAATCTACTCCCTTATGGGGCCACACCAACGATTATAGAGGGTGGTAGCTATAGTATGGAGATGGGGGAGGGGGGCAGGAGGAGGAGGAGGCCAGCTCGGCACGGCGCTGATCTATGCAGCGGGTAACGCGGTTTCGGGAAATGCCTTGTTTACGGCCGGTCGGCGACATAGGTCAGACGGACAGTAATGGTGATTGCTGGGTCCCAGTCGCAGCCCCCACAAACTATTTGATTTCGCCGGAACCCGGCGCGGTAAGCGGACGTCGCGCCCGACGAGCCGACGACCATCAGTATCATTTCCGGTTCCTATCTCAGGGGCGGGCCTCATTGATATGAATGCGCGCGCACGTCCGGGCCCACCTTATCCCGCGGCAGACGAGAAGCTACGAGACTTGATAGCGTGATTGACAGTGGGGCGGGCGCGGCGCGGGGATCGGCCATTTGTCGCGTTAATGTCTTACGTGCGACGAGGCCCTCGTCTTAACGATAGGCGATCGCGGCGGCCATACATACTACCGGGCGACGGCCGGGAATATTATCATTCTCAGGACACCAATTTGTCTTGGCGGCTTCGCCCTGCAGAAACGGGTTGAATGCTTTGACTTTGAGTCGCAGTATATTAGTCGACGGGCGGCCGGCGGCCGAGGAACATATCAGTACCGGCGACATTAATTCCGATACTCACTCCCCCTAGCGGGGTAATGGGCAAGTAAAAGATTTACGAGCGGCTATGGATAACCGGGAAATAATGTCCGACTGGTTGGCCGCCGTCCGTCAAGCTGAGATAAAAACGTCGGGGATCGAAGCGGGACGGGGGGAGACTGGGGAGACCTGACCTTCCACTGAGTCGGTTGTATACGGGGAGGGCCGTCCGCCATCTTGCCTCGCTATGGTTCCTCTGAAAAAGGAGGGATGGAAAAGTTGCAGCGACTGTCCCTCTACTTCCGGCCTTGTTTATAAGTAGTGTTTTATTTCGGTGGGTGGCCACCAGGGCGCGGGGTGGTCGACGCCCAATCGGTTGCACGCAGCTTGCATCGGCTGTGGCGGGTAAGGAGGAGGGGGTCCGGCCATTGTACGGTAAATTTATTACCCGCAAGATATATATCACCCGTCCCAGCATGCATGATTACTGCCATGGCTGGTGGTGGGGATGCTACCGATAAATAACTCAATCCAAATTGCATAAAATGACCCCTATACTTTGAAGGTAATTAGATTTTGCCCGCCCAGCTTCTTTCCTCTGTGAACTAGGTCGGAATATGACGTAGACATGACATCCATCAATCAGACGCCGCCTGGCGAGACGCCATGACACCCTCTAATGTAAATAAATGTCTTCTGCGCATGCTTGGCGGCAATCGTGGCAAAATGTCGGCTGCTAGGAAAGAAAATAGCGCGACAGGAAATGAGGGTGGGTTTGGCCGGCTTCCATCTTGAAATTATTCTCTGAAAAGTAAAAGGGAAATCAAATGAAACAATAAGAACACTAACGTATAAACACAAAATACTTCCAGAAGAAAAGGCTAGACCCGTTTCGTCATTCATGTGCGTCTCGGGGAACAATGGCCGTTTGCAGTTGACAGTGCGAATATTACATATTTCAGATCAAAAAGGCACGCAATCTCCTTGTCCATTTATTGCAGGTGTCTCTGAGTGTGGTCCGACAGTTGTGGTCACTCAGGGTCAATCGTGCGAGATGGCTGCCGACGATCGGGTCGGCCAAGGGTCAGCAGGGTCAGTGTAAATAACGATTCTTGACGGAGAAAAACTAGGCCCAGCCGACACTCTACCACTCGGCCGGTGATTCCTTTCGCGGAAGGCAACTGTCAGGAGGGACAGCGAGATACGAGGGGCGCCGAAAAAAGGTCAGAGGATGAAATGACAACAGTAATTCTTTCAGTCGTCCGACTCGGACTCGTTTGAAGACGTGGGAGTGGATCAAGAGAGTTCGGCCCGGCTCATCTGGGGCCGTCCGACCGCCGGTCACTCTCTTATTGTACTTTTAACATATATCAGTAGTCTTCATTAGAAAGAGGCGAGCAGGGGCTGAACTCTGTAGGTCTGGCTGCCACTGGACTGTTTATGGCGCATAAGGTGGACCAATGGTATACTAGTACCTGTGTTGTTTACGAGCCCTGAGTTTCTTACTTTATCCCTGGTTGATTGAAGCTTGTTCACTGCTACCTGAGCCAATGCTACAGTAACAAGAAAACATGAGAAGTCGTTTGAGGTTTTACAAAAACGTTGTTTCTTTTGTTTAGCGCTACACTTGTGATATAAATGACATAATTATATCATAATGGTGATGTTGAATTTGTTAAATCATTGATTCATAAACTGAGTTAATTTCTTGCCCTTATAGCTCATATAGATATCTTCAGGTGAACGCTTCTTAAGGGTATATACATTTAAATGACTGAAGAATGAAACTATCTTCTTGTCATATAGTAACATCATTTCGTAAATACTGTTATTTTTACGAAGCAGAATACATGTATCCTTTCGTTGGTTGCTGGCAGAATTCTTGCATTTCAAGGTGGCTTTTGTAATACATGACTCATCATACATCTCAAAAACATACTTAACCTCATATCGGCTGAAAGTGAGACCTATCAAAAAGTATGCGCTTAAATATATTCTATAGGCCTAGCTAAGAAAACGACCATTGACCTCTCCGGGTGCATAGAGAAGCACATTGCAAGTGAAGGCCGTCAGGAATTGTGTTAATCGCTCGGCACCTCCGTCAGGTACAAGGGTGCACCTGACATTTCTAGGCGGGATTCATTAGCTGCTGTCACAACAGCCGCCATGTTGCCTCCTGCTGGAGGATGACGGCCCTGCGTCCTACCAGGTCTGCCCCGCCCCCAGCGGCTTCCTCCACGGTCCGCGTGACGGTGGTAGGGTGGTCGCCCCGTGACGCGGGCGTGACGCGATCAAGACACGTCACACGTCGCAACACCATTGGCATTGGGGAAGGGGCAAAGCGACAGGCGACGAGCGACAGGCGACGGGCGGGTCGCTCACAGCCGGTGGCGACCGGAATTTACGAGCGACCCAGGGGCGACGTGCCGCACAGGCTGATGAGGGGGAGGTGGATGGGTGGGTGATGGGTGGGTGACAGGACGACCTTGGTGGGTGGTTTAGAGGGGTGGGTGTTGGCACGGCTGGAGCAGGAGGAGGGGGAGTGGATGACCTGTTACGTGCTGCGTTACCTGTAACCAGCATGGTCATTGGGGGCAGAAAGGACTGCAGGAGGAAAAGGAAATGGTCAGAGGTAGAATATAAAGTCCCTTGGGAGACCCTCTAACTGCCGCTGCACACCTCCTTGCCTGCGTCTCTCACTCTCCCTGCGTCCATCCCTCTCCACACCCCTACACCTCCTCCTGTAGCTGTAGCCCCCTGCCCCTTCCCTCCCCCCAGCATCACGCGCCCCGTCCCATCTCGGCAGGCCCCAGACCCGCCCCCTCCTCTCGTTGCGGGAGGGCGGCACCCCTCTCTCACCCCGGCCGCCCGGCCCCCGGCTCTCGGGTGTCGCCTTATCGTCGTCGTGTAATGCCGACCGGGCATATTTCACCGCGCGGTCGTGGCCGACGGTCGTTCATCTTGGCTTCCGGTCAGCCCGCCCGGCTTTATCATGCGCGTCAGGCGGGCACGCCGCCGCCCCGCCCGACCCCGCCCGTCCATCGCCCGGCCCTAATGGCCGCCTCCCAAACCTGTCACTCTGCATCATTTTAATCCAGAACACCTCTAATTATCCGTATAAATATTTATTGCCGATTTATTTCCATTTGCCCGCATTTATTATTGTTTCTCCCCTACTCCCCGCTTCCCCCACCGGCCGATATCCCGTCCCTCACTTACCCCGTCTCCCTAAAGAGATGAAGCGGAAACCCGCCGCCCGCCGCTGGAGTATACCGACCAGGCGAGTTCCGCCAGGTTGCTTTTTAGGGCCTTCAAGCTTTCGGAAATAGACTGATACCATTTTTAATCGATTGATCACCTTGTATAAAGAGCAAAGATTATTTTCTTCTCTAGTTGCTGTCTTTTCTCTAGTCGCTAACGGTTCCACCGGAAATAACATATCCATACTTTCCCCTCAACTTCCGGTCATGTTGATTTTGATCCTCATACGACATATACTCACCATATATACCCATCCTTTGGCCCGTTATGTGAACTCAGCCTTTTGTTACATCTACGGCCATTGGGGAGCCGTCCTGACTACTGCGGGGCCGCCCGTGTATATTCACGGGCAAAAAGTTGTCTTCAATCTGCCACAAATAAATGTATTGTGGTCGCCGGGGGAGCCGTTGGTCACTGATATCACGCCTACATCACGGCCTGATGCCAACTTGTTTGCACAGCTCCAGAGTCCTGGGCTAAAGAGTAGACCTGCAAGAAGGCTAGATGTATAAGGAACTAGCAGATCGGATCTGCAGTGAAAAAAAAAATCAGTTTAACAGTTGCTTAAGTTTATATGATGAACGTGTCGGTGTGTTCTTAGTCTCACTTGTCACGAAATGAAATGTAGCACCACCCAAATGGTGATTTGATATATAAGAAATACAAATTTTCGAGGTATGTTGACGTTGGTAAAATTAGGGGTGTTTCATATAAGGGGTTAGGGAAAAAAGGGACGATCGCATTTTTGAGGCGATGATCGCTGATGTCTAAACATTGAAAAGAGGGTGGGTTTTAATCAGCCATGAACAAAAATAAGGGGGGGAGGGGGTGGTAATCAAACCTCGCGACCTTCATCCATTCCTTTATGCAAATACCCCTGATTTTCACACGATGACTAGATTATTATCAACGTCATATAGATAAACATAAACGATAAGGTAATGATTGTGAAAATGTGTAACAAAGTGCGCCATCTTGAAATATTACCATTTCAAGACTACTGACCCTACCCTTAGTACACTCGTGTCATAATCACCATTCACACACAAGTCACCGTACGTAAATTCACAATGAGATCTATTTGCCCACATGACCTCGTCTCACTGCAAGGGATGGGAAATATCAATGATGCGTGTCTGATTTATGATACTCTTTGTCATTTGATTGATACATGTCCCCACTGACACTCAGCGTGAGATCCCCCAGAGTGGGCAGGTAAATCTCAATCAGGGGCCCACAGTGTAAATCCAACACTTGGGGGTCCCCTGCTCTGAAAGCCTTGTGGGTCGTTGAAGTCACCGTTTTGTTTACATTGACACGGCGGAATCAAGAAGTAGGAAGTAACGGTGAATCACGAGGGCAATTTTTATGACCGACTTACGGCGTGGGGTGGGGGTGGGGGTGGGGGAAAATAAGGCTTGTCTCTTTTACTTGTTAAGTTCAACGCATGATGCGTTATAGGGATAGGCATAATTTGTTAGGGACCAATTCCTGAATTATTGTTCCATTGTGTGTAATATTTGAGTAGAAAATTGATATATACAATTAATCATGGCAGGATCTTCATTGATTAACAGGGATCACATAAAAAGGTTGAAAGACATCTAAGAAACGAGAATTTTTTTAAAACGCTGTTTCAGATGTTAAGCACACCCGAAATTAAATAGATACCAACTTTGAATTTTAGGGGTCGATACAAGTGGTGCATTGAACAACAGGTAACATCTCACCTCTGGCAGCTTCTGTCTTAAGACTTATTCTTGGCCAAAGATTTAACTAGAATTGAACGTTCTTAAAACTTCTTGAACTCCTCTATAAATATAGAGAAAGGAAAAAGGAAAACACTAAAAAAAGTTGAATAATTTCCTACAATCGGAAGCCACTTTCGAAAACATAAAACGAATCTCCGAGACCGCTATGATAGGTCTATTCTGATGTAAAATGATGAAATTGCGTCTCAGACAGGAAATAGAAATGGTTTTCACGCTGCAGGCGTCGAAGTTTTGTCAGTTGACGTAGAAGGACTTCTGTGAGCTGGACAAAGTCTGTTGAAAGAATCACAATGCACGTCGACTGTTTTTATTCTTGTACTCTCCACAAAAACTATATTTTCATGGTAATTCACTGCTAAAGTTTCCCTGTAAAATACTTACCTCAACAGCAAAGGCTAATCAAAACCTGTACATAACATGGCAGACTTTCCGGCTTCCTTGCTTTTATATCACCATATGACGCAAACACCTTATTTTCTACTCAAATCAGGTAAAACATGAAGGAACTAAACACTGAATTCGTTTTAGGTAATAGGCTATTGCATGCAGTAACAGTAGGCTATATCTATGCTACTCAAGTTGGATTCCCCCGCAACTCCATTATTGATATAGGCCTTATTTAGAGACGAAATGATGTTTCGCCTCTGTACTCCAGTAATGACAAAAAGACGCTGGTTCTCAGAGAGTGACACTTTAGACATAGGAAATGTGTACTTCTCGCCGGGAACAAGTTAACTACTAAAAATTTGTTATTTTAGGATTTTACTTGTCCTGTCCTCCCTTTTTTCTCAGACATGTGAACTGCTACAGAGAAATAGATACATCCTGGTGATAGTTCCAGATCTGGGGAAGAATAGTCCATTCCATTTTTTCCCAAAAAACATCATATAAAAGTGACATTTTGAAGTTTGAAAATGATGAGAAATTTCTTTTTTTTGCCAAGTCATGGTGCTTTCAAAAACTACCGGCACCCAGCGCCCGGCAACAGAGCAAGTGCACATGTACTAAAGGTTGGAGATAGGCTTTGGGACTTTGAGGCGCCCGGTAACAGTGACATATGTGTTGAACTTGAACTTTATGTAATAGCATCATGTTTGTTGATTTATTACATTGGAATCCATTTCATAAAATAATGAAGACACTTCATGTCATATTCGGTCAGATATATTTACCTCTGTGTCCATTTCGGACGTTGGCCTACCGGCCGCAGTCTAATGGACCCATGGGTAATTATATCTGACCTCATACTCAATAATAGTGTCTTATTATATTAACAATAATATAAAAAGCACTTATAACTAGTGTTTTTATGTAAAGACACAAGAACATTTGATAGACTTTTTCACATAATCCTATTCCTACTTGATGACAAATTCCTAAGACTATTTCGCCTCTCATGGAAGCTCCGCTCCAGGACAGACATTATGACTTGTTATTTCAAATGTCACCGTGACGAGTGGAATGAGTATTATTTTTATCTGGACCACGGATTTGCCAATAATCCATAATTACCCACTATTCCACGCCGGGAACTTTCTCTACCACTGGAACCAGGCATGTAACACCCAGAATTAACGGCTTGTACCCTGTTGCCAAGATAAGAAGTACTTTTTCCAACAGCAGTTCAATAGCCATTGAATTTACACTTATCTGCATTGGACGGGGATAACTTTGCCTCAACTGGCCGTGTTGTTTCAAACTACCGGGAAATAAAAGTCCAGACTCGCACCTGTTCACAACCGGGCTGGAGAACTAACCGGGCATTTCAGACAGGACTGACCTCCTCCCCATGCAAAGCTTGTCTGTTGGGAAATTGATGGTTGTTCGCGGGAGACGACAGGGTTAGTGCTTGTCCGCCTCGTAAAGCGCATGCGCATGGCTTGTGACCGTCTCCTCAATACTCGACTTGTTTCTCCTTGAAAAAAGTCATCAGCAACCATTACGGTCAGCGTGCGACTTGACAAGATGGCCGACCTTAAGGACGCTACGCGCGCCTTTTAACCGTCTGCCAGCGTCCCCTGGCGACAGACGCGGGTGTCAGATGCCGCAATGAAAACGAGGCAGGGTGAGGGCCGGAAGAGACCCCGGATGACCCATGAACATGCACAGTGGCCATATTGTTGTCAATGGGTGTTCGGGGAGGGTGTTTCAGCCCTGGAAGGGGGCAGACTGCTGATGGAGGAAGTAGAAGGTTGTTGGCATGTCACGTGACGTATGTAAGGCCACCTTGTGGCTTAATGGCTGTCAGGTCTGGAGCAGTTACCATGGAAACTACCTTTGATCTAGCTGGTTAAGGATTTAGTTTGGGTCTGGGAGGGATGCCAAGATTTCCTCCTGCTTTTCCGACCTGGTACACTGCCCTGGATGTCCCAATACTCAATCTCAAACCGTTCTATGCATAACAGCTGGTGAAGCAAAATATTGGCTTATATATGCAGCAAATATTATCAATAAAAAGTGAAATTATTGCATCAAAACCTGGGATGGTTTCTCATGACAATATTTCTACATTATATTTTTTCCGTTATTAACAACCTTGCCTTTGGTATTGAAGGCTTCCATTTTCATTTTTGCTAACACTTTCTTTTCTGAGGGAAGGATCCACCTTCAATTTTATGGACAATTTAGCTATTGATATTAGAGCCCGTTTGAGTACAGGTATAGAAAACCACTTTTAAAAAAACAAATTGTAATTTCAAGGGAAAGCCATTACACGTATGTTTTTCTAAAGCACACAAACATCAATCTATCATGTCCTAAGTGACAGTTCGCCGTAAAAGACTAATATTGAAAGAGTTTTGTTTAATTCTAGAAATCTGTAACTTCAGCTGCTCATAAAAAGAGTTTTATCTTTTCAAAATAAGCATGCTGATCCCAATATCACTGTCAATGTTTTAGTGCCTTTTTGTTGTATTTTCATGGTTATTACTAGTTCCCTTGTGAGGAGAACTCTTGCTTCTTTCCAAATCCTGTTAGAGTAATCATATCCATGACAGAGAGAATAAAGAGGCAATTTCAGCCCGAGTGAACAAAGAGTGAAAAGATCAATTCCAATATAAATGTTTCAAAACGTCGGCTTCCGCCTCCTTGATCTTAATTTCAAGCAACTTACGGTTATACACGACCCTGGCAAAGTTTCTTTCCAGGCAATTGCCAATCGCAGCCAAACATGGACAATTGAGGAAAATCTGATTTCGGAAATTGAACTCCAAGCGAAAGTCAAATCGTTAAATCATCATTATCTATGATGCTGCCGCCGCTTATCACCATTGAGATTTCTACCCGCTTTGGATCTCATTCCTGTGCTTGGCAGGCAGGAGGAGGAATTCTGTTCAAATATCGATCCGTTTACTTCCAGAACGCCGGTGATTGCCTGTTAATGTTTTACAACTCAACAGAAAGACTTGCCATAGAAAACCCATAAGTGATCGTCTGTTGGCGGTGGGCAAGCCGGCCCCCACGCCTCTCCCCCAGGCTGATAGGTAGGAGGGGGCGGAGATGGGCTAGGGGAGTGGCGAACGAACAGAAGACAGTCAAAACAGTTGTGGCTTGAGGCAAGCCGCCATGATAAAACCATTCACATCTGGCCATTGGTTTCATCTTGCAAATCTAATACAGGATATTGGTTTGTGGCCAATTGGGCGGCAATTGGCGCGCGCGGGACGCCGAGGGACGCAGGCTCGAGTCGCCAAAGTCGTCTGCTCGTGATTGAGACACCAACGCGTCCCTTCTATTTCCCACTATGACGACGGGTGCCAATACACACGCCTAATGCGCCTGATTATTTGGAGAGTGCTGTCAAATTAGTAGTTCATTTGGCGACGGGCGCCGCTTGAGACTGGCGAGCTACAGGTTGCTGGTTGTTGCCGCGGCGCTGCCTGTAGACACCGCCACCTAGAGGCAAGTGAGAGAAATTGCTCGAGCAGTAGCTGTTAACTATTCCTTCAGTCAAGTACCTTTGATCTTGCTCATGAACGACCAAAGGGTGCATCTATTGATATTTATACACCATCAAAATTATTGTCTATATGAAAGGGAACTACAAATGTATTCATTATGTTTTCAAATGATGTTCATGAAACAAATTTGGAAAAGGCATTGCAAAGTTACCATGGGCTATTACAATAGGGATATAGCAAATATGATGTTTTCATCGTTTCTAGTTTTAGATGTTCAAATTTTGGTGGCCAAATACGGTAAATGTCATGGTCTTCTCTTACTGCCATTTATATGTTTTGAAATGCAAAATGTTGACTCACAATTGCTTGGGTTTACGTTTTTACCAACAGACTGAGTGTTCTGATGATATTTGCATCGCCTATTTGTATCACTAGTTCTATCTATCTACAAAACCCATTAGATGTATTTATATAGGCTATATACCAATACATGCTTTTTGAATTCAGTTTGAGCAAATCTACACGTTCAGTTTCCTTTTTTCTCTGTGTGGAGACCGTGTGTAATCACTCGCTGATTGGTTACCCGTTCAGTCTCTAGGACACCCCTAGATCAGTCCTTCTCTTCCAATTCCCCCCTCATCAATATAACCTAGTTCACCCTCTCACCGCAGAAGGCACTGCTCTCACTGCCCCGCGTCTCTCTCGTCCTGCACGAGACCGGGCGAGAACGCAGGGCTTGCTGCAAATAGCAGACGACATTTCAGACAGGTCGGGGCGGGCGGGAAGCGGTGCTCACCGGCGTCTCGACCGGAACTTGATGAAATAAATGAACGGTAAATGGAATTAGAGACCGGCAGGCGTCGGCCGCCCGCCCGTGAACGCTTCACCCTTCTGTTTTCTCAATTACGGAAATCGCTCCGAGTCAAACGATCTCAAACCACTGGCGAATGGCGCGCTTTTCATGAAGACGTCATCGATTTGGCGCGAGGCAGTGAACGCTGACATAACCTCCCACCCGACCGTGTCGCACTGCTCCTGGAAGTGGGCGTGGGGAGCGGAAAGGGGGTAGAGAGGGCACACCAGGCGGGCAGAAAGCTACTTTGGGAGAACGGGTGGGGATGAGGATGGAGGTTAAGGTACAGTGGGGTGTGATCTGGTAGTTTCACGCTCGTCCAAGCATAGGATTGGTAGGTTTGGACCCATTGGCAGAACAGGCTGGGGTGATTAAAATCTATCTTGTCGGCGTCGGCTACCCTTCCATAGGTCACGATCCCTGTGAACGATGCCTGTTTTGTGTTAACAGCTCCATGTCAACGTAAATTCAAGCACGCCTTTCAAGTAATCAAAACACATAAAATGATTCTACTTTACGTATGCCAAAAAAACACATGACACCCTTATCAATGTCTGAAATTGAATAAAAAAAATCCAATGCCTAACAAGGACGGTCCGCTGGATGGCAATTCTCTCATCTTATACGATAGAATGCGACTCTCGATTATTAACATGCTTAAATCTACCGTGGAATGTCGAGAAATGATCATATATATTTGATACGTACACTACATTTTCAATATATCATTCCGCATTCTGTTAATGATTGCATAGTGCAGATGGACATCTGGTCACATTGATTAAATTGGTATGTTGAATTATCTTTATCATAAGCATACAGACGCATCAGTGGGTCTACCTATGTGACTACAAGTACACTTATGTACGTACCCATCATTACCCATTATGCTTGTAATTGTAAACACTCTTAACTCGGCACACTCACTATTTCAAGCATATTTTGCAATTTGACCTCTATCCTTATATCGAAACCTGATGATCGAGCGTCCCTCATTGAACACACGGCACTGACATGATCCATTGAGCCATGGCATGGAGATACGATCACTCAGACACTGGAGCCAGGTAGGAGAAAGTGTAGAATAAGTAGTGGGTCTGCAAGGGGCTGGGCCATGCCAGGGGTGAGGGGCAGGTGGTGGCGCCATGCAACGGCTATCGGTGCAACCTCATTTTCCTCCAACACGCATGCGTGGCGGCCATTGTTGCCGGGTCCTTATCTGACCATCTCCTGCGCCGACTTTGATCTATAGCTTACCGTGACGGATGACGTCATGACGTCACTCCAGGACCGAGTGGTTTGGGTCACGTGATTGGCCTCTCCCTCTTATGCACCCATCTATTGACCTGAAATTGACAAATGGCCGACCAACAAAACTGACGGCTGCCCAAACAAGAGGTGCTGGCTATCAAATGTATACTTTTCTAGTTTCATCAACGCATTGTCTCCCAAAATAGGTCACATACGATTGTTAGGATGATATAGATGTTTTCTTGGTCCAAAATAGACTGAACCGTACTTCAGACTGGGTAATCGATTTACTATTGTGCCGATTGGAGGTTCTTATATATAGAAAAGACTCCTAAAAACATCTTTCTTAGGATACTTGTGTAACGACCTTACAAACGTAGACCCATTCTACCATATTTCATTTCAGTGGTAGTCGAATCATCGTTGCACATTCTTATTTACTACAACCACTCATCTAAGTTAGGCCTATATTCCGATGTTACACATTCTCATCATTAGGCCTACCACGTTTCTACAACTGAAAGAACATAAACAGTTTGTACGTGAAGTTGTTAACACAACGAAGGGCAAGAAAACCTATTGTCTTAAGGCCTGGACACATTCACCGACCCGATGGTTTAGTCGGGTCGGGCTGAGTTGGTGTATGTGTCATGGGCTTACGACTGGATGGTCGGGTGTACTCCCCGACTAATCCATCGGCTTGGTAATCATGAGATGTTGAAGATAAGCAACTCAACTGTCGGGTCTGTGAGACTAGTTACTTCTATGATAGTTTTCAAATATATATTAAAACAAAAACGTGTTTTATATTTAGATAGATCATAAAATAAGCTTTTACGTGGTATATTTTATGTTACTGCCAGACCATTATTTTCATCAATAGATTGTACAATTTCACACAATGGACTCCATTTTCTCAGATGATAACATGTAAATGTATCAATATTCTCAGAAAAAGCTTGCACAACATGCATTTTAATGTCCCAACTGAAATATCAGTCATCCTCCTTAATGTTGTATAGAAAGATATCATATAATACTCAGACCAACTGGTCATTGTATGTGACACCCCCCTTGAAATTCCTTACAACTGGATAGTCTCCGACGATCGGGTTGTAATGACTCCCGACGATCGAGTTGGTATAGGGCCTATGTGTCCAGGCCTTTACACTCGAAAATAGTGCACTATTCCTTCTGACCTTATAGGTAAGGTTTACCCAATCCAGGAACAGTATCATTCTTCAAGAATACTCCCAATCTCCATCAACCAATCTACTTATCATTTCAATCGGTCGCACCTTGTTCTCGTTGAACCTGAATACCCGCTGATTTATGTAGTAAGCAGTATACGAAAAGAGTGATATGACACAGGGATTAGGGAGTTGCACTCTCATCCTATATTGGAGCTGATTTTTCTTCCATTCCTTCTTTTCTCCCTTACCACCCAAAACCTCTGAACCCCATCAAGGAACCCATTGCTGACCAACTCGTAGATCAGCTTTTCAGAAAGTTGAGTGTCCTCTAAGTCCTTAATGATAGGTGCACCCGGAGCCGCCACTGAGGGATGGCTTACGGCGATGGCCATCTAATATTGGCGGCCGAAACAAGAACAGAGGGCCGCTGGACGCTGGCCTAATGATGATACATTGGCGGCGTGCTTATTGAACTGGCGGGCATATATCATTAAGCCCAGATTGATGGCGTGTTATGGCGGTGACACCGAGCGATCTCCCCAAGAGCTCCCACCAACAGAGGTATTCGTCATTCGGACGGGCAAAATATACACCGCTCCAGGTTGTGGATATACAGGCTGTGTCCGTTGCATTGACTCTTGACCCTCATTTCTATTTTATTTCCACCGTGCTGGGAATAGCCAGTGTGTTTGCGCTGGCCTGCGGGAGCGGTTGGTCTGGAACCGTGGGGGTCAATCGCCTCGATCAGGGGGATGATCGATCAATCAAGTGTCTAATCCATCAATGGCCTAATCGCTCAATCGGGTGGCGGTCGGGTGGGAGTTCAAAGTCACGCGACTCGCGGGGATGCGCGAGAACCTCGGAGAAAATGGCGGGAAGGCCTAACGGGGAAGACCAGACGACATTTCGCTTGCGGGCCTAATCAATCACATAATCAGTCAATCAGGCCGATCGGGCCGCCGACCCCTAATGCAGACCGAGTGCTGACCGCTCACGACTATTAACTACGCCTTCTGGAGTGGAAATGGCGTGGAAACGGTTACCGGCGGCCAGTGACAAGCGGAAAGAAACAGAGGCCCGGTTCTGATGGCAACGATGTGATGGGCGTTGGGAAAGGACGGCCGGCCGACAGCTTATCGACGACATCTTAATCGTCTGACTTCTGTCCAGATCCTATCAGCCTTGGCTTGTGTCCGACCGTTTTTAGTATTCCACTGGATGATTAAAGTCATTAGGGGTTGTTTTGCTCTATATGTGCTACATTTATTATTGAAATAACGTTTTGTCTAATCGGTGTCTAATCAAATATTTTGATGAGGTAGTACATTGGGTCAATAAGCAATAAAGAATAATAATTAATATTATCAGTTTGATTTATCTGATGCAATGGTCCAAAATAATCATACCAATGTCCAAATGCATATACACACCTAATGTTATGAACAATTGATAAGACTATCAAGGCTGTCACAGAAAATTGTTGTGAATTCTTCTTTAATAAATTTGTCATGGATTTCAATTGTCTCTTTGTGTTTTTTAAAAAACAATAGAATATAGAATAAATACACTAGTCTTATATTACGACTAGGCCTAATTATACCCATTACAATGGAAACATCTTCAGAATTGCAGATCCGAATGAAGGCCACAGAGGCACTTATTATTTGCATACGTCAAGGAGTAAAAACCCTGCACCACATTTGAAAGCCACTCAGTTTGTGTTTTGTCTGCGGCTGTTTTAGGTTTGGAGAGGGAGAGAAAAAGAGAGAGTGCTTGAATAATGACCCTGGCTGACAGACAGAGCACTTAAGCCGAGCCCACAGGTGGGTTCAGCTGAGCAGACGACGCACGGGGACGTTATGAACGCTCACTGTAAAAGCGCGCCAAAATTTAAGTGCATAGTTCGGAGGCCGAGAAGTATAATCTCGTCTGCTACGCCAAAATCGTTTCTCCGGGAGGCAAACGGTCAGACGAGGGAGCTTTCGGGGGTAAGAGAAACGTTTGAAAGTCAAATGTTTAAACGTCTAGGTTAATTTTGTACCCAAGTATCACTGAAACTTTGAGTCGTTTGAGCCTAGGACTAATTTTTAAGGTAGCCTAATAACTTTAGCATAATATGAGCCTGGCGTTAATTACTTAATAACGATCCTTTAAATGAATATAGTGATATAATATATACCTTCATGACAGATATACCTACATGGAAGATCATTGTTAAAAAGAATGTGGCTGAATAACTAAAACCCAAAAAGTATTGAGATCATGTTTTTGTCTTATGCCATACCAGCTTATTGTTGGAACAATGTTAACCAGTTAACATGCATACTAAAGCCCAGTATGGCATTGCCTATACATGCGACGTCGCGTCATCAAGCTCCGCTATTTACATTACAATATCAGCGTTAATTGTCTGTTTTGTATATATGTAACAATTTATTGTTGTGCAAGTAGTATACAAAAATGGGAATTTGATGCTCGTCGCGTACACATGCGGTACACTAAACGTTGCTTATATTGCGTTAATCACATTAGCAATATCGTGTATAAAGCACTATTTATTTGGAAGACATCGTGTAAATATTATAAATAATTGTATATATGACAATTGAGGAAGTGATAAACATTCAAACGTTAATGATAATATACATAGTATTATACAAACAAGCAACAAGTATATCATAGTCTGAGTAGCATATGGAAAGGCAACTTTGATTCTTGCCATGTACATAGTTTATCTTAAACAGGCGACATGAATGTACACTCTCTTTATTAAAACAACATCGCATACACGATGTCGCGTACAGAACTGGTTTGTTCTAGGCGCATAATTGATACACAGCCTACACTATGGCCCTAACTAAGGGAAACGGTACAATGCCAAATGAGTGTTGAAAACACTTGCCATCACAGTGCATGAGTTTAAAAAGAAACAGATAATTAATTGTAAGCGTCAAATTCATATGTATACACAATAAGTTAACCGATTTTGCCTGGGTTTTAAAATTTAACCAAACATTCACATTCCGTGGGTTACCATCCTATAACGTGGCGACTGGGCATCGTGCCAATGTACATAGAGCCTACAGGAAAAGACATTAAACAATCATGGCAAAATATCAAATATTACATATTCAATTAATCACTGTCGTATTTGTTCCGTATAACATACACTAGGCCTATATGGTAATCCCCACATTCTAACGCTCCCTGTGACTCGAGCTCTTAAGGAAAAGAGGACACTTTACTGCGGTGTACATGGGCCTAGTATAGCCTGCAACATTCATTTGAAAGCTTTCCCATAAAAGCTGAGGGTTTAACATTTGTCGCCGGGTGAGTGACAGCGCGCCCTGACGGGGGCCGCCGACCTACGTCCGCCATGCCGACACCAGTGGCGGCCATTTTTCACCTGGCCAGCTTATCATTACGGCGTCGTCGTGACAACCATCGCTCCCGCTGACGGAAAATAGCTTAAATACTTAATGAGGCGAGTAAGGTGTTGCCATCGCAAATGGCCGGCGCGCTAAATTTCATTAATGTCGGCTCGCGGCGTGAGACCAGTTCGTTGTCGTCGACGGCCGGGCGTCGGGAAGGGTCGGGCGATCTGGGCAGGAGTATATATAGTGAACAAGGCCTTTAGGTAAAGTGGGCACAGGAGGTGCTTTAAGAGACGAGTTGTTAGTGGTTTATGACGCAGTAACGGTTTCAGCTATATGAGTGTCACTGCCAGAGAACCGCATGCATGGACAATGCAACCTGAGATCTTTGGGTCTACATACTCATTATCGTAAGACCATACCAAGCCCTAAAATCTAATGGGCTTTTTAAGGAACATCTAAACAAGTTCCAGGTTAGTATGAGGGGTTCCAATTGATGTCATCTGGTGATGGGGTTCGAAGCAAATGTGAGGGGGTTACAGGTAAATCTTAGAGGGTTCCAAATAAATCAAAAGGTTTCCAAATAAATTTGAGGGGGACCCACATGGGAGTTTTCCCCCCCTCAAATTTGCAATTGTTCAAACACCAAAACTTTTCCCAATCTTGGAGAATTTCAGAAAATCCCTTTTTTTACGCCACAGAATGCATCGCTATGAGCATGAAAGGACCTTTGTGGGTTGCTGACAACATATCATTGGTTGTCGTTGGAAAAGCAGGTGCCAGCTATCTTAGCGAATAACCTCGCTTTGAATGTTTGGCATGCTTCGGTATTCATACTGTACCAAACCCTGTTCATATAGGGTATAAAAACAATAGGAGGTGGGATAGAATAGTACAGATTTTATTTCACCAAACAAGTTTAGTAAGAACCCATGTAAGTCAGAATTTGTGAGAAACACATTCTCAGAAATTTCAGCAAAAAAATGTTTGACAATGACAATTTCCGCTGTTTGTACTTAGAGAATCAACGTGCCATATGTGATTTAAAAAATGTGATTTCAATACTGTAGTTGTACACTCTTTCTCGTCTTTGCTGTATTGGCAGGTACACTAGTGTGATTGTGCCCGTACTAGTTTTTTACGTAGATATACATGCCATACACATATGACGTGATGATTTTTTCGTATAGGACAGAAAATAACCCAGTTGTCTATACGTTGTAGGGATGAAGAAGAGGTAAGGATGTTACTTTCTGCTTAATAGTTGCTTAAGAGCGCCGAGGGACAATGCTTTTCACAAGGTGTGGCGACATTAATGAAAAGTTTGTGTACGCTTATTACCTCTGTTCACGTGACATAGCTAATATGCCTGTTTGGTAATTGCATAAATGATATCTATCACACTTTAAAAGTTTACAATGTGAAACTAATCACTATGTCTCTGATATTAAGAAGAAAGGGGTGTTGACTATAGACCTTTTGCATTAGTGTTGCACCCCGCTAGCGGATTTGTCTGAACAAAATGTTGGGGAACGGTTTCGTAAGCCCTGTTTCCACCAGCCGATTTTACTACCGATTTGATGGTATTTTATTACTTTTAACTAGCAATTACAACAAAAGACTATATATCTTACATATCATTTAAAAGAGAATTAAAAACCCTTTCTATTGGTATATAAAATGTTCATGATGAACTAATATTTCCGCTGCCGATTTTTTAAAAATCGGTTGTAAAATCGGTTGGTGGAAACAGGGCTTTATGGAACCGGGCTTGAATAATCGGCACAAAGCGTCTGTGGGAGGGTCTACCACACAGTCTCATGAAATAGGTGTATACCAGAGACGATATAACCATATTGCGTAGACGAGCCTCCTTATATAAATAAATGTACACAAATAAACGTTGAACACATGCATAACCATTTCCCTGTCGTTTTACATGCAGTCCCGCATCAAAAGATCGCGCATGTTAGACCTATTTCAATTTGTCATAAATCTCCATTTCCTCATAGTACACGTACTATTCATCTTTCGGGCATACAATAACATCGTTTCACGGGACATTATCATGTAGATAGTGGAGTATCTTAACGCAACAGGGCCAATCTCAGTTGATATTGCCATTCACGAAGGCGGTGCCTATAATATATATGGGACGTCGCGTCAACTTGTGTAGTTCCCCCATGTACACAGCATGATGGCATGAACTGACTTTACTACATATGCGGGAACATACACCTATGTTAGTAGTAAACAAAGTTGGGTATTTGATGCGTGTTGCATAAAGTACAACGTGACTAGACGTTCCTTGACTATGGCTTGTAATATGGCTGATCACTTTATACGCGCTACATGTAAGTAGTATATTGAAATGGGGACTTGTAACTCATGTAATGTAACGGTCCTGTGCGAAGTCACTGCCTTAAATGTTTTGATAAAAACAACTTTGTCTCGTGGCTATTTGGAATTTGCAGAAAATAAAAACACAATGTTGTCAGGAAAATATGGGTACAAAGGTTGTGACCATTATGGATGCTGCGTATATAGCTATAGTTATGATACACATGCACGACGTCACATGCATGATCTATCACAAACTAACACACAAACTACGATCTGTGATTAAAGTTTATGTAAAACTCGGCTAAAATACAAATGAATGATGCAAACTAGCATTCAGCCGCCAGCTCATATTGTTCAGTCTAAAAAAAGGAATATAGCTGTTCCGATTCAGAGCACGAAACATTGCTCATGCGGATTGTGTATATAGGCCTAATTCGTGTTTGTGAACTTACAATGTATAAAAGAATCCCCAGATTTGCGCCACATATTCGTGTGACGTCGGCTGAGCAGGCCGACATTTCATTATAATATAATACATGACAATATTGCTTGGCTTTTATTCTTCTGTATTCCCGGATTCGGGACCCCCTCGTTGCTATAGGTACCAGTCCTTATTTCCACCTTTTTCCTTGGTGACAACAACCTCATGGATACAACTGGCAACAGTTGTGACAGGGAAGGCGGGAAACATCCATACAGAGAAAAGATATACTTCAATGTTACAATTCTTTAATTCTGAAAGTTTCACATTATATCCTTGGATGTGAAATGAAGAACATAGCTTTACAAGAAGGTGCTAGTATTCTTAGATTATTCGAATTTTGAAAAAAAGATTCCTTAACCATAACCATTGAGTGTATGGGGTTGTATTCACCAACGTTCACAACTTACTGCTGCGCCACCTACAGCAAATGCCCGGATAACCAAATACTAGAATATGCGACTATATAAGCACGTTAGTAGTATACTGAAAATGGGAATCTGGTGCTTAGCCATATACCCACACTATAGAGGAAAATGGGATTTTGGAGCTTGATGCTTGACGATTATAAAGTTCACCTACGAATAATCTAGTATACGCCCATAGGCCATTCAAAGTCTCAAAGCACTTATTTGTGTAATGTATGCCACTATTGTTTGATATATATCATATGTTTTATATATTCCTTACATAAATTCCCATGTCTTTGTCATGTTTATGTATGAGTCGTATATACAGGCAATATCATGTATACACACACTTTGTAATGACGTCGCATCATATGAAACAAGCCATGTACTTAACCTGTTAAACCTTATTCCCATGTGTGCATATTACTAATACATTTATGCCACTACTAGCTTATAGTTGGGTCAAACCACACAACATTATCGCGTTTATTTTGATTAAAAACTCTGCAACGTCCCTGAAATCTAGGCAGGGACAGTAAATGGCCATTTGAAGATGACCTCCCTAGTTTTTGACAACCCTAAATGGAGACAGTTTCACATATGGAAGAATATAGACCTGCATGGATATGTTTCCTGCCCTGGAATTCTGCAATGTGCTTAAAGGTATAGAATGAAACTTCTTTTCGGAGGAAATTAAGTGGGAGCGAGGAGTGGCACCAGGCGAGCCAGGTGGGGATGGGGAGGAGGTTAGATGGAGCTGTGGGGGGTGTGATGAGAAAAGAGTGCCTGCTGCTGACGTTGCCCTAACTGCCCACACCTCACACAGCCCACCGCCACAGCCCGGCTCATTCCTGTCGCTCCGGGCCCTGATCTATGGCCGTGTTGTTCTTCCTCAAGGAGCCCCTAACTAATCTCCTGCCGCCATCTGTCGGTAACTAACAAGTTAATCCGCCCCACTCACGCCCTCTGGTGTCCTCGGCTGACGTGACGTCACCAGAACTACATCAAAGCGGACGGCGACGTAAGGGCGCGGAGTGATATGAGCGCGGCACGAGAGGCGTTAGGCGGAAGGACACAGAGGGCGTGACGGATGGCGTTTGGCCGGCGTCCAGGGAGGAACGCCGGCGTCCTGATGGACACGTGACGCCGGGGACGCCGCCACGATCGTCTGTCTACATTACGGCGCCCTCTCGCGGCCAGATTGATCGCCTCACGCCATACAATGTGCGGATATCATCAGGGGCCCGGTAATGAACTCTTTGGTGTGTCCCCAGTCGCATTCGTCTTCGGCGGGAACGACCCTGAACCTAATACCCTTCGATGGGCAATTCCCGCCATTTATATATATCATGGGTCGAGGCCTGGGATCCAGCATATAAATCAGGCTGGCGAAAAATGGCCGAGGTAATTGTCGCGTCCTTGAAGAAATTGCCTTAGTTGGTGGCGCTGTGTTCGTCTGATGAGTGCAGGCCCATTCGTTACCTGAAAGTGTCTTTTTTCTTTCCTCTATCTAGTATGTATAATATATAACGCGGATATTAGACACCAAGTATAAATTGGGTAATGCGCACACGAAATACGGTGTAGTCTTATAAATCAGAACGCTTACCGTAATCTTAAATTATTGAGTGCGCCTCCAGACGTTCATCAAAGTTGACTGTGATCACCAAACTTTGAAGCGGAACTTGTAGAAGAAAAGACAATTGATTTAACAATCCATGAAAATGTGGCGCATGCAGAAGTAAAAAGAATGATGCCAATTCGTGGACAGCGCACGGAAGCATAAAAGTGTCTGCCATTTCAAATCAGAATTCGGCCCACGTTTGGTGATCACGTGACGGTCGCCCATGAATATTTGAAAATCTCAGTTCAAGGTGCACAGCCTAATTACAGTGATTGACGATTTATGGGATCTCGGTGGAGCGTCTCGTTCTCCCCATGCGCTCTCCCTTTCCCCTGGCGCCGTGCAAGCCACAAAGAGCCGAACTCTACACTGGCTGTTTGAGGAACTCGGGGTGGAGAATTGAAGTTGTCACTAGGTGGCGCGCCGTGGCCGTCCCGCTGCCCTCAGGTCTCGCGCGTCCACGCGAGAAGTGACGTCTCGCCGAGGCTCAGCTGGCCGGACGCGCGCCTGTCACGTGGTGTTACGGCCGACACGTCACCTTGACATGGCGTCGGTGTGACGGCCCGTCGGATCAGACAGAGGCTGCCCGAAGAAAGGCCACCTGGTGGCGAGACTAGCAAACCTGCGTCCAGCAGACGACTTTTCGGACACAGCCCGCCAAAACGGCCCGAGGGCAATGATTCATGGCCTGTTTCCCTCGCCCGAGGTCTGTCATGTCCTAACCTCCATTAGTCCTTAACCAAACAGTCAGCCTGGGGATACATGCTAATATCTTAAATGCTACCTACATTACGTGTCTAATTACTATTCAGCAAACATTACAGACGCATTGAGAGTTATTGGCATGCTTCCTCTATGTGTAGGCCTATGAATATCTTGTGGTTACAATCATGCTAAATGGGTTTCTATAATTCATTTCATTTTTGTATAATTATAAACATATTAATCTAATTCAGTGCACCTGAGTAGGCAAGTTTAGTAGGCCTAAGTCAGAATCACCCTATGCTGATATAGATTGACCTGTCCCATTGTTAAAAAATTGGTTGGCGTAATTAACATGCAAATGTACACACGATAGGCCCAGCTAATTTAGACAAGAGGGCAATGCATGATTTTTTAAAAGTACTTTAAAGCTTATTCTTGAATAATCACTACCTTAAAGGGACGTTCTCGTCAGTGAGTTCACTGAGATAGGTCCGCCGACGTTAGCCTAGCAACAGTGCTACTGGCGACGTGTTTTGCCCTTTCAGAACGTAATCCAGCAACGTTATTGGTCACGTCACGAATTTGGCGCGCTAATTAGATGGTTACAACGTAGCCAGCGGCGACGTCGTGGATGACGAGAACGTCCCTTTAAGGATATGGGAATTTCCTTCAGTTCAAATCGTGAATCAATAGCGGCTGCTAGTATTAAATGTCCCTTTCGTTGAAAATGTCCTGGCCTTGTTTCTCATGAATAGGGCTAGGCCTATAGAATTTTAATTGGCTGGCAAATCTCCCAATATGTTTTTCAATTTTCACAGGTGTACCTGATTTGATAAGGGCTTATTAGATTGAAACCCTATAGGGTTAGGTAAAGGATTTCAGGAAAGGGAGGCCCGGAGGCAATGACCATATAGGCCTAGATCTACTTGAACTCACGGAAACGCCCGCGAAGTTTTCCTCACTTTGCCCTCAAAAATAGTGAAAAGGAAAAGGCAGTGTCCTGACTAACAGCCACACCCCTATAATCTTGGTATCAATATTTCATTTTGCCTATAGGCTCTAATAGGTCTTGGGGAATATACATGTATATGTAGATCTATAGGCCTATAGACTACAGCGAACATAGGTTAGAGCCTAGGCCCTATTTGACATGCGTAGAAGAAAAGAATAGGTTGGCCATGCATGGGAGGGGTTCAGTCAAAGTGCTACAAAAGAAAAGAAAAACCCTCTGTCCAGTCTATTGGAGTGGAACTACATCAGCCTGTAACCAGGGATCAGTCCGGACACGTCAGCCGCCGGCCAGCTGTCTAGAGCTGTCCAGCATTGCCGCCATCTTGACCCACTTTTCGAGAGCGAGGCTGGACCGAGAGTGAGGCTAGCTAGGATCAAAGCGTCTCGCAGGGGGGCGCCCCTGTGGCCATCCGTCGTCCAAGTGAAAGCCTCCACTTCTTATCTCGACCCATACATCACCGGAACGCGCCCACTACATGTGGACGACCCCTCAAAGCCCGGCCCATGTGCGTCGCCATGACAACGGCGGCCAGGCCAGCGCATGCGCAGCGCACCTGGTCCGTCAGGCGGCGGCTGAGTGACAACTGTCGGCCATATTGATGTGACAGCACAATGGTGGCGCCATAACTTACGTGACCCGGTCCAGTGCTGGACACGTGATCGATCGCCATGGAAACCAATTCGAATTTCACGAGAGGTTGCGTCCGGCGAGCGGCCGGCGGCCATAGCCATGGCCATTGTGTGCCTCTCCTGGAATTTATTATTTTGGATTTGTGTCGATTTTTGTCGCGTCGTGCGCAGCAGCAGCGGCGGAAACGTTTGATGTATATGCCATCGGTTTACAACCCAGTACGTCCTACATCAGCGCCCTGACGCCGCTTCCTGTTCTTGGCCACCATCTTGGAAAATTGCATTTCCGGGCAGCCATGTTTGATGCGCACGCAGCTCACATTCCGTTAGTGCGTTTGGGGCCAGCCTGAGGTCCTTCATCAAGTGATCACCGACCGGAACCGGAAGTTGGCCACTCACCGAATGGCGCCAGGTTCATAGTTAAATCCCGAATGCCATTAAAGTCGACGTTTTGTTTAAGTACTAGTGGAAGGAAGATAGGTCTAGGACTATTCTATTTTTAAAAGAATTGCGTCCAATATTTGTAGACGAAAGAATTAACAGTCCATTGTAGACCTATAGGCCTATTATTATAGATCTGTTACTAACCTAGATTGTTAATAGGCCTAGTTTATATAATTGCCCATCGGTATAGGCCTAAGAGGATTAAGTGTAAGCTACAGAAAGTTATTGCACAAGTCCAATTCAACGTTGAAATGTCACAAAAGGACTATAGGTAGGCCCTATAGGTAATGACTAACTACAGACCATACGCCTTAAATATTTTTTTTAAAGAGAAGTGGCAATTTGTTGAATACTAGTACACAACAGCTAGATAGATCACGTTTTATGAGTCTATGTCGCCAAAGCTATTAGGGTACTAACGCTAGTTTTCATATAGGCCTACTACTTGCGGTAGGCCTAAGTAGGTAGGCCCTATGTGGAATAGGCCTACAGAAGATAACCAGGCACTAGACGCTTTTTGCACTGGTATTTCACGATGCATTTGTGACTCAAGTAGGCCTATTATGTAGACCGATATTCTTCATGTTTGCCTAATTCAAAAGAGGAATTTGATATAGGTCCTAGGGCTAAGACTTCAAAAACTAATATGATTTCACTTTATTGTTATGGAGATGATTAATTCAAGCATGTTAAATATTAAAGTCAGATCATTAATTCACAGTCATTCATATTATGGATCTATGCAGTCTCTGTGGACGATTTAGTAGGGCACTTGTGCTTTTATAAAAAAACGTTTTTTTCTCCAAACCGTAGGATCCGTCGCTGCGTCCTGTACTTCTTATCAGTCTTATAATGCAGTTACACTGATTTTTTTAAAGATACGTTTGATGTGTATGGCATTCTATTAGTGTAAATGTTTGCGCACTTCGAGCACCGATAAGCTAATTTAAATGAAAACAAATAGTTGTGATTAAAATAGGCCCAAATAAAGTTTCGCGAACTTTTGGTAGGGGGTACAGAGTGCCAATGGAGCTACATTATAAACATTTGTAATTTTATGGCCATATGTTGATAAACGTATAGTCTACAATATAGCTCCTTGTATGTATAGGCCTACATGTAGGCCCCCTATATGTATAGTGGTGGGGATGGTGAGGGTAGTGATGGTGAACGACGTCCGTTGTTTGTGATGGTAGTGGACGGCGTCCGTTGTTTGGCCTTGACAAACTTGCCCGATGACCGCCAAGGGTATAGATTGCTCTGATAGCGATCAAATCATTTTTCACCATCCTATGCGGCCTCTAGCTCGTGCATGATCGGCCATGGCCGCTGCCGGTATTACAAAAATGCCCCCTGGCCACGAGGGGGACAACCCATGGCCGGCCAGCGGCCATTTGTCGGACGCCGATCGGCATCCATCATCATCGAGCTTGGCAGATGCGCGCGCTGCCGCCGTTATTTGGCCGAATCTTCTTTCGCTCAGCTGCACTGTCCGGCTCGGGGCAGCCTGATTGGGGGCGACTTGTGACAGGTTTATTACGATCCGTCATGACACCGACGCTTAAAAGCGCCCCGCTGCACCTCGGGCCGCTGCGCGACCTCGCGGCCCCCCTTCGGCGCTTTCCGTGACCTCTCGGCACTTTCCGATAGAGCGTCCAGGCGCGGTGCCTTCCGAGTTGACTTATCGGCGCGCTGAATTAAAGCCATGCTTTTTTCATTGTCACCCGGATGGGGTCGGAGAGGGTCAACAAAGTTAAAAAGGTGTCAGCTTCCGGCTAATACAATCAAACCCAGGAAGAGCGACGCCGTCATCTCCCTTCCCGCCCTGCACTCGGC
Organism: Lepidonotus clava; assembly: GCA_936440205.1. Taxonomy (NCBI): domain Eukaryota; kingdom Metazoa; phylum Annelida; class Polychaeta; order Phyllodocida; family Polynoidae; genus Lepidonotus; species Lepidonotus clava. The sequence continues at coordinate 30,478,565 of OW387140.1, forward strand.
CGCCCGCGAACCGAGGAAATTTGGACTCCAAGTTCGCGCCCTTTTGGGAAATGTCGTCTGCTCTCTTCTGACAAAATGACCAAACGAATTATGTCATCGAAAGGCCAGCGTATACGATTACAGAATAATGCATGTAGGGCACTATTTATAGACAGTGTCTACTACCAGATGTAGCTCTTCACTTAAAGTCAATTTCAGCCCATATACATGAATCATGTATTAAGGACAAAAATGCGGACAGCATGCCTGAGAAAGCAGGCAGTCTCGAACCAGGATAAACATCCCGAAGCTGGAGCGGAATTTAAAGAGAAATGTCATTAAGATATAAAATACGAGAGGTTTCTAGCAAATGGTAAGACTTTAAGATGCTTACATTCATTGAATGATCCCAAGATGCTATTGTATTTCATAAAACTGACAATGTAACAGATGACGTGGGCCGATGCACGAGCTTCCTCATAAGAACATGCCCGTTGTCTTCACCAGCAACTGATATTACTCATCTATACGCGGATTTTAGGTCCCGGCTCTCCGGATATTCTCCGCGTTCTTTGTTCGCTGGATAACGAATGTCTATTCTATTTTGCCTGTGATGTGTGGAAATTTGACATAACTTTGCGACAAGCATAAAGCCCAAGCATTGAACCTACGACGATCTATGACCCAAAACCACGACCCGGCACTACAGGGCTGGCTCCACGCCGTACCTTAGAGGCGATAAATCATGACAGTTCCCCTGCTTTTGTGTCATTACCGCCAACTTCCAATGCTAGTTTCCTCCTCGCTGACACTCATATGATTTTCATGCGCTAACAGTGTGAAATATTTAGTCCATCCCCTTAGAATAAACAATTTGTTGTTGTTTTTGGGTCCCGCCGGTGCAGGCGAGCCCTAGGTGGCAGCTTGTTCGATTTGGGTCGGTGGCGGTGTCAATGTTATCACATAAATATCAAACAAACTTTCACTCTTGCTATAAGCGTGCAGTTGAGCGTTATTAAAGCTGATTCATCTCTGACTTATTAGAAATTATGTAAAGGCTGGGCTGGGGATTCAGAGCGCCTCTGTTCTCCTGTTAGGCGAGGCAGCGATCAGTTTGCTTTAGAACGGGGAAATGTGACTGGAGGTAGAGCCGAGGGTAACAATAAATGAGATTTCATAATATTCAACAAAAATTTAAAAAACAGATCATTGGTAAATTCACAATAATTATTTCCGCGGCCATAATCTAAACTCAAATTGCTTCGGGTAGTCACTTTAGTCCAACCGGTATCAGATTCATGATTATCGCCGATGTGTTTCATGTAGAAACTATGAAAACATGCGGTGATTCTTGGAGCTATCTCCTTGTTATTGTAAACGTCTGAAAGGTCTGGACCGGGAATCTGTATCTATATAATGTGGCTGTTTGTGTCTGTGTACATACAAGCATAATTAGCTAAAGCTTAACTAACTTTAAAACAATGTATATAATAAAAATAAGGAAATCCCTAGTTGAATCTATTGTATCCCCAAAAAGCTTATGTCAATTACCTGTGTCTGTAATCATCATATCTCAATAATGGTTTAAGCAAATGAAGGCCAATAGATAATTTGTGTATCCCAAAATATACAATGATGGCGTTATTTAGATTGGAAACTTTATAATATTGATTATCTATTTATGTAACCATTAGCGTGCATGTTAAATTATGCAGAACGAAGTTTGGATGTAGTCTGTAAGTTTTATGAGAAAAAAGATCTGCCCATTCATATTGATTAGTGGACACATCGCCCTTTTGGTACATTTCTCTATACTACTTACATAGCGTACATAACTTAGTGGACACATTGCTCTTTTGGTGCATTTCTCTATACTACTTACATAGCGTTGACATACCAAAGTGCTCCGTTCAAGTTGACACACCTGCGGACTGTACACTGTTTATCTGCACAGTTTGCTGTTTGTCAATTCCTAATCACATAGTCATGATAACGTTGGATATACCTATGATAGACTATATTGGAAATTACAAATAACTTTACTTGAAGACTATGTTTAGAAGTGTGTCTTTGGGGACATATTGTAATATTCAGGTTAGGTGTATTTACGTTATCTTGCAGAAGTCACAAAGTACGTCACAAAATAGATTTGCATGAGGTGTAGAAATAACTATCAAACTGCGTCAGTGTTAGATGATCTATCAATTCTGATTAAATGTAGCCATGCTTAAGATGCTATATACACGTGCATGCATATATAGGCCCTATAACAAGACGGCATGTGGGGTAAATAAGCACTGCCGATGTTATAGAGGCATAGGCGTTGTCAGGAAAGGGAGAGGCCCCCTGAATTCACAGGCTCAACTCGCCTGTCACTTCTAGGTAGGCATCAAGTGTTCACACGACAAAGCAATCTTTTCACAGCCATACGTACCCGCATAATTGTACACACTTCGCCGCGTGCCAATTTAATTGCTCTAGTGATGTCAAAACAATAGCATCGGCAGCTAAACAACTACCAAGATGGGCTCTGACTTGCAACGCCCCATCCCACGGAATCCTCCCCATCCCATGCACACCTCATCCCATGCACCCATGTTCACGCAAACCCATGCTTGGGTTCTTTCACGGTCGCTCGTGCGTTTTTTGGTCGTTCTCATTTTCTTTACGCAATAACCCATTGACTGTGAAGTTTGAAGTTCACGAGCCCGGGCCATTTCGTTTACTTCTCAGTCGAGGTTTTCCTTCTACGCAGCGAGTGTGAAGGGAAAGAAACAAAAATGGCGGCGTGTTAAAATGGCGCATCATTTCTGCCGACAGAATAATGAATGAGCGACATGTTCAAGATATGTCGAACGTGAACCTTCCGGCGAATGCCTGTCAGCAGCCATTGCGCATGCGTCTGGCGTTTTGTCCGTGTCTGTGACAGGAACCCCCTTAATCTGAAAACGGAGAACCCCGTGTAAGCCGACGCTTGTCAAGTCGCGTGCGTCTCGTCATGACAGGTGTCAAACCGGGTTTGTCTCGCCATGACAGCATCACTTGTTATTAAGGTGTCCTCTACGAGGTCCGGGCGACGGCAGTGGCGGGGCGTCCGGATCAGATAGGGGAACCCCGCATTAGCAGCTAGGTCTGGGCGGGCAGGTCGCACTGATAACGTTATAGTCTTATCAACCTCCTGCAACTAGGTGGCATCCATAATATCGTGCTGGGTATATTCAAGCAGAAGATTTCAAATATTCCATTGCTTAAGAAGATTATCAGCATTTAATGTTTTTATTGAAATGTAGGCCTATGCAAAAACTTATTCCAGTGGGTTTCAACACTTTACTATAAAGGTTCATTATTTGAGACCGTAATGGTCATCTTTGACCATGGTGGCTTTATTAACACATAAGCCTCGAAATAGCTAGGAATGGACCATTTTAGACAACTAAAGAAAACCTTAGAGACGAATGGCTGTATAGACTATAAGGTTAATCTTGGCAACAATAGGTGTCTATTATTTCACATCACTGTTTTCTGCCTTGATGACCAAGAGGAAACTGGTTAACTACATGTATAGGAAGCAATATCAGCAAAAATGATGTTTCCAACTAAAACACGTCCTCATCAGCGTTCCTCATGGTCATGTGACGTCAGAGACTTCCTTATCTATCGGAAACGTTACTCGGACAGCATTTCCTGCGACCTCTATCGGCTGTCCACTGAATCATAATGGACACGTGATCCATGACGTCAGAGCCGTGGACGCGTCACCTGCGTCCCGCCCGTCAGAGGGCGTCAGCGTCGGAACGCCGCCTACCGTCAGCGTCCGTCAGCACACATCACGTGACACGACATCCGGGAACCAGTCGACCGGAAGGCGCAGTCTGGGAGGCCGGCAGGGCATTATGGGACGAGGCGAGGGGTGTGTAAGAATAATCCCCTTAAGGAATGATTTTAATTGAAACATATTCACGGTGGAAGAGGGGACGTGGTTGTTGCCTGTAATCCTTGTTCCATCGTATGAAACGGGCATGCTATCTTTGTTAAGTACACCAATCCTATCCCCCATCCACTGGGTTTGAGGCTCACTGTGACAATCAATCTGTTTAAAAGTACAGAACAGTCTTTCTCAACCACAGTCTTCGTCTATTTCAATCTCTTCGAACTTCTGAAGTCTTTTAGTTTAAAGTTACCAAACGGCCATAAATAACGTATAGACAGATTTAATTCTTACAGTCCAGGAAATATATCATCATGTAACGACTAAATATTTAGTCTTGCGACTACATATTTAGAAGAGACGATGTCGCTCAAAGTTTCCCTGTCTCAAATTCTCCTTATTCTTCATCTTATTAGGGCCAAAAAGCTACAAAGAGGATATCATTATATGGCAAAAGGTGACTTGCTGTAACCGACAGGGCTTCACGAGGTCATTGTGGTAAAAGTAGTATATGGAAATGGTCATGGGGAACGATGTAAACTAGAATAAATATGCATGTATCTTAGATATGAATCCATATAACCCTAGCCTTTAATTTACTCTTTCGCAAGCTATTTTATACCTGAGATGAAGTTCGCTTTTTTAAAGCTTCGAGCATGCATTTCTGTCCATGTGTCCTTCGACATACTGAATTGTACTTTTTTTGAGCCAATGTGTTTCTCATATCAGTGTACTGGTAATCGATATCGTTCTGTAAGAAGTATAGGGAAAGAACACAAATGACACTATGAACCAACTGCATGACAAGTGCTGTCCATGAAGTACGCTTTAACAAGTTGCCATAGCCTGAACGAATGAGTTCCAATGGACCCAGGCTAAAAGTGTAAAGGCATCCATGGGTGGGTTCACTACTCACACTCATGGGAAAGGTGTAAAGGGTCGCGATTGGCTCACGCTTGACATTGCAAATATTATCTGTTTGGGATTGTATTTTCAACATTATATCATTTGCTCCAAAGGGAATTATATCTCATTGAACTCTCCTAGATATTTTTCATCAACATGGAAAATCCCATCATGAGCATGAATAATATTGCGATGAAATGAAAATATAAATGTAGAAGGTGGATGCTATGCTATTACAAAGTCTAAGATGGCCCATGACTTACTCTTGTGATCTCAAGGAGAATGCATGCAAAAGCACAATTGTATGACGAGCCCTGTACGTTCAAACCAAATCACTCTCATTTGTTGCGTCGTTACCAGCCAACTGGTACATACTACAAGATGCCTAAATATTCTCTATTGGACCAGATAGAAACATTTTACAGTGATCCTTTGCACTAGATAATGTCACTTATTTCATCTGCACTCCTGAAAAATTACACTTTCTCCCCCTCTCAGTAACGTGGAAGAACAGCGGGGAGGTGTCATTGGATGAAACAGACAATTTCTGACATAGGTCTATACCTATGGCAACAAGAATACCATGAAATTATCAAAATGTATAATAAACCTGCAAAAATATTCTTTGTATTATTATAGCTTAGATCATACAAACAACTTCCTTGCCTACTGTACCCGCGTTTGATGACTATTTAGAGAGTTACAAGGTCAAATTAGCGGCCTATACGTTTTAGGCCTTAGTGTCCGTGCTTAAAAGAGACATTAAGTGACAGTCCTCTGGAGTGTACTTATCAGTTTATCATTTAGATACAACTTCTGTTACAGCTTAATCGATAGTATTCTAAAAATGTGTTCTTTTCAAACCCAATTACAGTGTCAATCCCCATTTTACACCATGGATAGATTTAACTATATGTCAATCTGGAGGTACCTATATCTATTCCCTTGATTTAAACCATAGGCCTACTATGGAATATGCTTAAGGTTAGTCATTGGAATAGACATATTAACATTTTTACCATTTGTTATTCGATAGCAATCTCAATTCATAATATCTAATTAGGCCTACATATAATAAGACTAATCATGTTTTTCATAAATATCACTGTGAACAGACTCAATCAACAATGCATACTGTCCTATCACTACAAAGTGTACACAATTCAAGTTTACCATCTGATTAGTTTTACTTTGTAACGTGAGCTTTTTCTCCAGCTCATGTTTTACTTTTTTTTAATGGAAATTGAAATAAAAAAAGACAATATGAAAAACGATAATGGCAGTGGTTAACAACATCAAGGTAGTAATATGAGGAATGAAGTCCACAGAATCTCCTAAATAACAAAACGAAACTCACATCATAGAGCACTAGACCTAAATATCATAGAATATGATCAAATTGGATTACCCAGACAGAACAATTGTATAGACACGGTTGATTCTGAAGTCCAGTTTAAGGATACATTCCACCACACTGCAGAGATATTGACGCCTTGATACGACTTTTTATCCTTTTATGATTATTCTAACCCATGTGTTATACATCATTTGATATCTTATGGAAGTGCCTACCTTGTGAAATAAAGTAAACAAAATTTAATATGGGAAACAGGAAATGCGATTTCATGTAAACGGAAGAAAATAACCATAAATTTTAAGAAAGTAAATGTTAAAGGAATGTGATATCATGAGGTCGCCTCAACCCAGTTAAAGGTCTGCTGATGTACAAAGGATAAGAGAGTATTGATGCGAAAAGGAGTGAGTCTATGTTTTACCACCCTCTTCATAGTGATGGCATATCTCTGCTGGACTCCTACCCCGCCCCCTCAACCCACTCCCCCACCCATCCACCCCATCCTCCCGACGTACATCGCCGACACCCACTGAGCATGCGTCAGAAAACAGCGCCCTCTGGCAGCCTTCGTGTAAAAGACATACAAGTGGCTTGCAATTACACCCCGTGCCACCAGCTGTCTCTTTCTTGCGCCAATTTCTATGCCACCACTGCCATTTTAGTCATTTTCCACATTTCACCTAGTAGAAAATCTGCCGGCGTTGTCAGGGCGGGCGGCCCGGGCCCGGAGACAGGTAGTCAGCGCGGGCTGACAAGTTCCCAGCCCGGCCCCATGCAAACATGTCAGCGCCACTCGTCACGGCCCTCCCGCCAAACGCCGCCTGACATCGTCATTTGGGGGAGCAGACGACATTCGAAAGAATCATGTCAGTTCGCTATCAAAGGCGCGCGGGAGGTTAGGATTTTGAAGCGGATCGTATTATCCACCTGATACTCGCCTGTCAGCGGCAGGCGCCGGCGGGAAGAGCGGGGCCTGCGACTGCCACATTTATTATGTAATAATCACGTCGCCGAGCTGACATTGTGTGTTTCCCGCGCCTCCGTGACTTGTCGTCTGCTGCTCGGCAGGGCTCCTCTTCCATTGACCACAACCAGAGATTGCCGGCAGACGACACGGAGACAGAAAGAGACAGACGGTGAGAGCCATGTTAGCGAAAAGCCAAGGCGTCATGCGAGTGTCTCATTTACATAGTTTTACATGACAAACATCGCCACTGGTAGTTGTCACCAAGTCTCGTGGACCGCGGGAATTCTCGTCATTCGAGACGCATGTCTTGTTTCCGGTGATAAATTCTGAATGAAGGTATTTTCGAAACGTTAATTTGTCATGTCAGTGTCGGACTAATATGTGGCTTTTTGCCACCATCGCGAGTCTGTCGCAAACTTCATGAACATTTTGCAATCAAGCATGGGTTTTAATTGCGTAATTTGACAAGTCTGATAAAGCCAGCTGTCGAAATAGGAGAATTTGGCTGCTCCTAACTGCAAATGTCGCCATCTTTAACGTTGGAAAAAGGCGGTCGCGAACATCACCTCCCTATCCGCTTTGTCGACTGAAAATTCATCCGTCTTTATAATGTTTCTTCCCAGTTGATCAATCTTTATCAAATTCCATTTGACTGAATCCATCTTCATCTGACTATGTGCAATTGAAGGTTGAACGTCACTCCTGTCAGGCACGATTGAAATGAATAGACTGGAGTGTGATCTGCAGGCAGATGGTCCCGCCCCTGCTTCTAGGGAAACATGACAATTAGTATGGCAACAGGAACCTAAACTACGCGGTATACTAGCTAGTGAATATCTTATACAGTCTCAAATATAACCGTATAAGTGTACCACTGTTGTTGTCTTTTTATGAAGGTAGCCCCCTTCTTTTCAAACTGAAATAAACAGACAGTAAAGAGTTTTGTTTTCAAATAAATGTACTACATCTTGAATAGGCCTACAATAGGATTCAAGGAGCAGAGATAGTCAGAGCGAGAAATTTGCATTCTTTTCTGGTTATGGGGGATTACGCTGTGTGGTACTTCTTTATAAACAGCTTTTGGATATATGAAATTGCTAAGCATTGCTTATTGTTGTTAGTTGATATTGATGTATATGCTAATAATCTAATTTGGAATAAGAGATTGAAAAAAGCTCTGTATTAATTATGACTATATGAATAATTGCGGCTTTCATTCATTCGGTCATTCCAAATTGAAATACATTAGCATAGGCTACCATTCAATACGCCAAAGACTATAATATAGAAACACACAATCTAGAATTGACATCTTAATTGAAATAGTGTTATAGCATTAGAGAATATCGGAGTATGATTATGACTCTTTTCTGGGTGTGCGACATTTAAAGGTCTATAGTCATACACATTGTTTTTTTCACAGTTAGTCTATGTTTACAATTTGCGCACAATCCCCAAAGATAGAAATACCTTGCAGGACCTTGGACAACATTTTACTTCCGTCATGCGTTTCCTATAATAGCGACAAGAAAAAATGCCTACTTAAGCAAGTGTACATGGATGTCCATTTTTACTAACAGAAGAAACAAAGAATATGTATTCTAACCTTTCCTCCTAGACTGTTTCCTTTGAAAGACTGACATAGGGTTATATATGGTGACGTTTCCGGCGCGGCAGCTGGATGTCGTCTACCAAATATTCTCGGAGCAGAAGTGCAGCAAGAAAGTCGTATGTAAACGTGGAAATGGTTTGTTGAGCAAATTGATGGGACACTTCCGGGGCCGCGATGAGTTATACTGTCAGTTTGCATGAGCCAAAGACAGACATTTTAAATAATTACTCCAAAGTCGGACCAGATGGGGCGTAAACAACATGCATTACTTCAGGTGATGCTATTGTAAACTAAGTAACATGCCGGCGTTCCTGTCAAATCTCGCCGAGAAGCGGAGCGCTGAGAGGAGAAGACCAGCGTCGCTAATTTCTTCCACGTCTGCGCAATCCTTCGCGCATCATCAGAAAACTTACTTGGTCCCTACTGAGACTCGTTAAAATGCAAAATAACCAATTAAAATTTCTATGAAACATTTATGCACCGGAGAATTAAGGACAATAAACTTCATAATACGCTCAATGAAATGACATGAGTTAGAAGTGACAAGCCTCTATGGCAACGGGGATTTCATAATTACTTCACGAATGCCATTGATGTCGACAGCAGAGGATGACTTCATTTAAATAAGCATTGACATGATTTCCTAATTTGCTTTAGATGGTAGAAGTTACTCGATAATTGCGTTGACTGTTTCCGATTCATTAATGTTCAATTCAAACCGGAAAACAAAAGAAAGGCTGCGCTACGTCAGTTGATCGGCTGGCGTTCTCATTTGAACATACTGTAACGTGATGAAAATATCTATAACGTCGTTTGGAATGCGACTGCTTGTCAAAGCGGAGATGTCTCGGGGGATTCCATTGGCTGAAAGTAGCAATCTCGCCGCGTTTGCCTTCAGACCATATCACACAATGTAACCCACCGCCTGAAGAAACTCGGAGAAAAAAGAGTCCGCCGCTCGTGCTAAAGGAATTGTTTTTATTTGAAAAAAGGAGGCAGTCTCTCAGAGATTATTATGTTGACGCGTCGCCTTTTTTCATATACCAGTAATCAGAAGCAATTGTTGTTAATCGCCTTCATCAAAGTAATCTTTAATGATTCTCTTGTAAGGCCTATAGTCGTCTCTGCGACTAAGGATGAAAGTTTCACACAGAACTTGGGTTTATCGACATCTGAATCAATTACTCATGTAGGCATAGGCCTATTTATGTAGGCCTAATGCCAGGAACAACAAAGGATCTGGCTTGATTTGCTTTACACTTTAGTTATTCTCTATGTGTAATACGTCCCAAGTGTCTGTACGCGTATACATGCCTATATCACATTAGATGGCTATGTCATGTGCATTATGCATACATACGACGTTGAGCAAGTCCTTACATAAGCTGTCCATCACCCAAACGACCCTGACCCCGCGTGTAATTCTCGTCCGTGACGTACGAGATCTCGTCGGGGGACGCTGGGGTCTCGTTAATGAACGTGAATTCGCCAGTGTTGAGTCGGCCATTGGCGGTGATGTTTCGGCAATCTCCGTCTCATTGTGCCCGAGTCATTGCGAGCCACTCTCCCCACCCGAAGACCATCAACTCACCCCAAGAGACCACTTCTCTCCCCCAGCTGAAGCGACGCGACCGAGTCCCCCACACCGCGGATGGAGACACTGGCAGAAAACCCAGCGGCCGCGCGGATGAATACAAATGGCGGCTAGAGAGTGTTGCGGTCATAAATGGATGGGCACAATATCGGAGAGACTCGGAGCTGTCAGGCTGAAATATAGTCCGGTGCATGCATGAAACACTGCGTTATCCCTCAACGTACGGGCTTGGACGGATTCGGGGCCGGCCTTAACTTAGCCCTGCACGTACATCAACATCTCCTCCGCCCCGTCTACTGACTGGCCGATGCCTCAAAATCAAATAACTACACATCCCAAACCTGGCATGCCATTTACTGCGAAACCTTGCCACTCAAATTTACGCTGGTCCTTTTACCCCCGCCGTTTTTCTTCCGGACGGGGGTCCTAGGGGTCGAGTGGGGGGCTGTGGCCTGAGGGATGGGTGGATAGGGTTGCTGAGGGGTATTGGTGGGTGGGGGCGGGGGTGGGAGGGGAAGGGGGGAGGGAGTCATTGTCTTTATGGTCTGGCTGCTGCCGCCCCCAACCTTGCCCCGAATAAGAAGTGCCAGCCGGGGCGGCCGGCGCAGCCGCGGTGTATTGGGAACATACAGGGGCCATTCAAAATCCACATCACTCAATGGGATTGTTCATCGGGTTAGTTGGCTCCTGGCCCATCACTCACCAGCCTAGCAGACGTGGTATTAGAGACAGAGGAAGAAAGAGAAAGAAATATAGTCACAAACACGCACGTACTTGTTGAGAGCGTTTACTGCTTACACAGATGCGAGCATTGCTTTAGCCTATAATTAGCTGGGAGACCTAATGAAAAGTTTGTGGGATTAAAAAACTTCTGTCCCTTTAAATCCTTTTGACTATAGGCATGTAGAAAGTATCGACTATTACCTACTGGTTACAACACTGAACAGGTAACTATCTCCACTTGGCTAGTATACTCGAATGGTCTGTTTGAGATCAAAATAAACATTCTAGGATGTAAACATGTTGATCTGTGTTGCATCGACAATTCCCCTAGACATCCAGTTATTTTGAATGATTGACTTCAGAGTATTACCCTCGTAAAATCTACAAACCCTTTATGTAATGTACAGACCAAAACTAGAATTGAACATTTCACGCATAAATTTGCGGGTGTTGATTGTAACGAGAAAAAAAAGGCCTATATACAAATCTTCAAATGGCATGGCTAGGCATATCTGGAGGATTACTGAGTTTATCTAAATGGCTAGCCAACTCCATGTCAGACGTACTCCAAAGTTAGATGTATGAAAAGGACTTTTTTATCCATCTGTCCACGGGGCAACCCTCGGGAAACAAACAGTATGATGTTGATTTCCTTGTCAACACATGGCACTGGATAATGCATTACACTGATGATTACCTCTTTAATCCTCCCTGAAGGGACTATGTTTACATACCCTCGGATTGATCTGTCTAATGGTCGTGCTTCAGCGGAAGGGACGCTGTGGAACTACGTCACACGCGCGCTGTAAGTGACAGAGATGCATTCTGTGGCAGCCGCCCGGAGCCAAGGTGAAATTTTATCAAATTTTTAATCAATTGCCTACAAACACGGAGATTTGATTGAGTTGGTGTAGCGGCGGGGCGGTACGTCTGTCGGGGCGGCGGTGTTGTTTGCAATGGAATCGAGGTGTCACCAAGACTGACCGACAGGTCTGAGAGCTCACGTCACACCACGAGAGTTTGCGAGAGTTGGCTGTCCCATAGGGCGCCGCCATCTTCCCATGAGCCCATTGTGCTCGGCGCCATCTCTGGGTGGGAGGGGGCGTGACGGTGGCGCCCCCTCCCCCTCCTGGCCGGCATCACGTTTGGCAGTCTTTGCTCGGCGTGATGAATGTGTCCATTTGTCATCCACCAAAAGGCAGGTCCAAAGGCCGGCCGACCGCCCAACTTGATGAATCTGGCGTCGGGCGCCCCCAGACCATCTCTTGACATACAAAGTCGGGCGCCATTTTGATTCTGTTTCACCTATCAGTGCTGTGTGTGTGGTAGGGGTCCACGCTCAAGTCAGCACGAGTGCTTTTGAATATATCGCCTCGCGTATTTCCCCCTGATTTCTATGGACTATAAATCATTCTTGCGCAATGAAGGGGGCGACACTTGTATGTCGGCGCCTCGTATTGTTTACTGCATGAACTTGGTTGACGTACTGTCAAACTCGGCTGGGGCCAGCGCTTCACTGCTGCATGGGCCAAAAGGACTGTGGGTACTTTTTCTGAGTTTAGGGAATCGGCTTAATGGTCATATTTGATGTAGTTTGGCTTACTTAAGTCCAACTCCTGAACTCTTGTTATAACATAAAGTATTAACTTGGTATTTTGTTGTTGGTCTCGAAATACAAATCGGTGGCATCAGTTTGAAAGTAAGATCTGTGTTTCCGTTAACCCTTTTGACCCCAATCCAGCCGTGGTCGCCCTGTGGTTGTATTCCCCAATCCGGCCGTAGCTGCCCGGAAAAATGGCATTTCTTCCATAATGTTTCCATATTTTTCCAAGGATGACACTATTGTGAATAATTAACATGCAAAATTGGGCAATATATCGTTTAAAAGCTGATCCAATCTTCTATCCAATGCTACAAACTACTTTGAACTTCCCCAATTGAAAGGAATTTAGGGAATTCTGGAGGGAAATCCATGGAAATCTTGGATTAATCAAGCAGTTTATTAGTGCAAGCTGTGGGGTCTAAATGGTTAAGAAAGGGTCAAAAGTAGGAATGCAATATTATGTATATGCCATTATGCAATATAGATATGGTTATAGTATGCATTTCTATTGTTATCAGCATAAACATACGTGTTGGTATATACAGATGATATAAATATAGCGTATACATTGGTATTGCTTGAGTAGAGTTACCTAATATGGAAATATTTAGGAAGGGCAACTGCAATGTATACTTAAATGACATTGAGATGCCACATCTGCCCCCTTCAGTCTGCCGCCTTGTTTACCTGTCTGACATGTCCTCTTCACAATACCCAGCGTGATAGACGTCAAGAAAGGTCATATAATAAACTATGGTGTCTAGGTACTGCCCCCCATCTTCAGTACATGCCCTCTATGAGTATGAAGCTATAGACTGAGTCACTTTACTCTGATACAGGCAGTGTACTGAATGACCTCAAACTTTACACTGTGTTAGCCGGTGCAATTGTTGTGCATCTTTGTAGTAAAGACAGATTATACTTGTATTGCCTTTCATATGTTTCTCCAATACGTTTTGAAACAGAAAGCAAATATGATAACGTTTATCGTTAGACATATCATTTACTTGGTCAAAATGCCGAGAGCATGAAGGAATATAGCAGGTGACCACATGGTTACTGAAGGTATCTATTGACCAGGAGGCAATTTCAGAACAATTCTTATTTCATAGAATCACTTCTTACTTCAATTTCATTGGAATATGATTTTCCTTGAGAAGAATTTTGAGAATTCTTTGTAATAGTCTTTCATAAAAATATTGTTGTTACCCTGGGAGGTCTAAGATGACCTAAAATGTGATCTCAGACAATGGAATTTCAATGGTTAATGCATTACCAAGAAAACTTTTTGACCTGGGTATTTCATAAGGACCTCTGGCCAAAAAATCTTTGCAAAGACTGAAATTCCTGTTTCATTTTAGTTCTTAAAGTTACACTTTAAGAATTCTTTGTAAAAGCCTTTCAAAATACAATCTTTGTTAACTCTCCCAGCATATCTATGCATGCTTTAACTCTATATTGACCCTAAAGATGTGATGGAGAGTGTCAGTTCCTTTCACTTGAGGAGAGGGGGTGGGGGGAAGGGGCATATGAATTTACATATACAACAAAGAAAACATTACAATAGAGTTTTTGAAGAAATGCTAAAGAAAATTCTCAAACCTTTCTTGAAAATCTTAGAAGTACCCCAAATTTTTAAGAATTTCTTTTGAAATACCTTCCAGTCCAGATTACAGGTCCAGTGGCATCATGATCAGCTTGAGTGAGGTTAACTGGTGTTCAAAACAGTAAAAACCCAAATGACCATGCATATTGGTATTGTTCGCGAGAATAATATGCATAAACGTTATGTGAAACTGTTGATATCGATTATGCTTTAATTGCTAAAACGTTATAACGAATATCGTGTGAGATAAAGGCCTAATACATTTTCTTCCACCAGTAAATACAACGCAGGGAAAGGATGCTCGGAGGAGGGGGGAGGATTTGCCCTCAGACCAATATTTAAGGAGATAATATGAAAAATAGTATTAAAACTGTCTTTGACCAACTTTTTGTGTACAATTCAGCTGACCTACTCAAAATATTCTATTTCATTCCAAAATATCCTCATTTGGAATGTCAATGGAACGTTTTATTCCCAAAATTTACCAAACAGTGGTAATTTGGTTGCCATGAGACAAAATAATTTTAGTGATCTATTAAAAAAATTGTGACATTATGTTGGAAAATATTACTTGAAAATATTTCAGTTTCAAACAGATAAATGATACCATGTTTAGATAAAGAGTTATGAACACATTAGTATTTTATAGATAGCCATTTATGTTTTTCAAGAATTATGTTTTGTTATTAAGTAACTCAGTAAATACTGAATAATTCATGTTATTGTCATTTTCAGGAACATTGACATTCCTATGTTCTATAACCTGTAACTTCTTTGATAATTAACACAACTTCACATTTTGTATCATTTGAAAGCTTATTCCATCCTCTTGAATGTTGAATTTTCCACCTGGAGCATTCTTCCCCCCTGGTTGGTTACAGTTATTGCAGTTCTCTTCCTGTTACAAACATTTCCCTTGCCAACAAAATGGTGAAACATGAATCCATTTGGTGCAATCTCCATTGAGGGCCATTGGTTTCATGCGATTTTCGCTAATAATAGAGTTTAGAAGTGTTTTTTTTCATTTCTGAAGTAATCTTCATGGATAACCCCCTGGTCTTCCAGATCAAATATGCACTGCCTGTCGTCATTGTGACAGACAGGTCAGGGGACAGAGGGACAAGTACTGGCTGCCCTACACCACCCTGTCCCCATTTGCCCCCAGCGCTGCCTGTCGTCATTGTGACAGACATGCTAGGGGACAGGTACTGGCTGCCCTACACCGCCCTGTCCCCATTTGCCCCCAGCGCTGCCTGTCGTCATTGTGACAGACATGTTAGGGGACAGAGGGACAGGTACTGGCTGCCCTACACCACCCTGTTCCCTCTGGCCCCAGCACTGCCTGTCGTCATGGTGACAGACAGGTCAGGGGACAGAGGGACAGGTACTGGCTGCCCTACACCGCCCTGTCCCCATTTGCCCCCAGTGCTGCCTGTCGTCATTGTGACAGACAGGTTAGGGGACAGAGGGACAGGAACTGGCTGCCCTACACCGCCCGTTCCCTCTGGCCCCCAGCACTGCCTGTCATTATGGTGACAGACAGGTCAGGGGACAGAGGGACAGGTACTGGCTGCCCTACACCGCCCTGTTCCCTCTGGCCCCCAGCACTGCCTGTCATTATGGTGACAGACAGGTCAGGGGACAGAGGGACAGGTACTGGCTGCCCTACACTGCCCTGTTCTCCCTGGCCCCCAGCACTGCCAGTCGTCATGGTGACAGCGTCAAGACCCCTGTGGGACCCTGTGTGCCCGCTAGGGGGCGTGCTGTGTAAGGAAGGTGGGCCGGGGAGAAGGCGTAGGGGCAGTAAGACTGACAGGTGGGCAGGTGAGGCTGACAGCATCAATTGTGGCATCAATTAGGGAGGTGACACCCGCGCGCCGCCCTCCACGCGCTCCCGGACACCGCGCGGCGGTTTACGCGTCACTATGTGGCCCCACCGCAAAACACCATACGTAATTCGCGCCCGCCCCCAGTCGCTCTTCTTCTGTAATTGAATAAAAAGGGCTCGGGAAAGGCGAGGCAGGGCTGAGGGCACTGATAAATCCTTCCCGGAGTTAGAGGAGGTGTGGAATAGAGAGGTGGTGCACGGTGGGGCGGGGGCGGCAGGACGTACGCGCCGTTACCACCCTCAACGCGTTTGTCCGCGCGGCGCTACGCTAGAGCGGCTGGCGTCAATCGAGGGCGCGGCAGCGGTCGGGACCGGCGAGCCCTTGCCAATCTATCAAGCCTAATGGTGCACAACCTTGCTTATCTCTCACAAATTACGTGTCAATCAGCCGCTGATAGACTTGCCGCGCGGGTCGACGCGCCGCCCGCCGCGCGCCACTTGAGGCCTCCCCGCGGACAGCGTGCCAGAGGCGGGCGGCGGGCGGCCAGCTACTTGTGGATCAACTCCACCTGACGGCCGAATATGACAATCCGCGGGTTGCTATAGTAACACCAATCCCCTCACCCCACACACTGCCTCCCTGTTCTCGTCAAGGGTCATGTGGTCGGGCTCGTCCGTGTGACATGGCTTCACCGACATCTGCTCACTCTCCACCCCGTTCTTTCCTGCTCTCCAAGCAGAGGACTTGATTGTCTGACATACACAGTTATCAAACATACAAAGGTAGGGCAGATGAGTTGATTCAGTTGGGGAGGGGCAGAAGATAGGGTTGATAATTTAAAAAAAGGTTCCATTCTTAATTACAGAGAAATATCCAGTTCAAATGGAATTGTTATATGAACATAGAAATAAGCATAATGTCTAATGGATAAGGAAAGTAAATGATTATATAGGCCTATGCTTATATATGCTTATGCTTTGCCCGACCCTAAAATACAATAAAGTGTATCAGAGATTGTTCTAACTGTACATTTTGTACATATTTTGCATATTCAATCAGATGTCCTATAAACGTTGAATTGCCCCACCCTATTGCCATATTTCACAACATAACCCTCCTTGATATAGCTGTGAGTGTAAAAAAAGGGAAGGCCTCTGAATAAAAACGGTTTGTATTTAACCATCGGCTCGCGAACATGCGTGCCTGACTGCACAGATGTGGTTATGATTGAGGCCTGAAGAGCCCATTCTTCAGTAAAAGAAGCCATCAGAAAAGAAACCTTACTGTGACATAGCTGTAGCGCATTGAGTTATCGAGCTCTTTGGATATGTAACCCGGTCGGTTTAACAGGCATGATCTACTTCATGTCGATGTTCATTCCTTTGCTAAATACACGTACAGACGTTATAGAAACCAAATAAACCAGAGTTGCTTGGACACACACATGTAATTCCACAGTTGCTCCGCCGTGAAATTACAAACGATTTCTTATCGGTGATTTGGGCAAGACAGAGGAGTATGGCCGTATATTCTGTATTGTCTGACCTACAGAAACACCATCAATGCAAATAAATGACATTCAAAAAAGGCGCCTTGTTTCTCTTTTTTTTCCTCGCCGATCACGTACCAGTACGAATCTAATGGTTCAAGCTATCCCTCAGACGTACCTTACTCCCGTTAATAATAGGAGCAGATCCAGGATTTCGAAAAGGGGGTCACCAAATGAGCTAACTTCTAAAACGGTACATTTTCGCTTTTTGAGACCCCAGTAAAAGGGATGAGGCCCCAAAGTTGAAACCCAATGGGGCAGGCGCTCTTAAACACCTGGATCCCCCTGAACTGCCAATGACATAGCCATACAGGGGTCTGGACGTGACATCCTTTGATATTTGATATGGTTATGTCACACATGATTAATACAAACCTATATTCATGGAGTTGGCATGAAAAGCGCATTCAACCTTCCCACATTTGATCTCTCAGATTCACGAACAATTGGTGGAACAAGAAATAAACCTGTGTCATTACCATACGATTTGGACAAGTATTGTCTATACCATATTTAGCTCAGTTCTTCATTCGGTTGGTTGAATTAGGTGGCCTTGCAATGGGCCTTATCAATTGACAAAATTCTTTACAAATCAAACTTTTCTGCTTGTTAGGATCCGTTAAAATATTGTTATATGAACAAATAATGACCTGATATGTCCTGTATTTAGAATCATAATGCATTATAAGTGACCCTTAGTTAGGAAACCGTTGTCACCAAAGAAAAAGTATGGAATAACACGTGCATGAAAGGGACGCCTCAGAAAAAGGTAGTACATGTCAGCGGAGCTTCTTATTTAAAAGATAATTTTATAGTCACATCTGTCTAGTAGGCTATAGGTCCAGGTCATTTAGCAGAGCAATATCGGGTAGTTCTGGACACTACATCCCTGTGGGAATTTCTAGCAGTGGACACCTAGTCCTGGCCTGTAGCCCTCTGTCAAGACCACTGTCAGACCAAGTATCAATAGTGTCAAGCCGCTGTCAGTCGGTCTGAAGTAGCAGCACGACCCTGTTTACCGACTCGTGCGTTATTCCTGCTCTCATTGGCCTGGTTATCGGCTGCGCGGGAAAAGGAGGAGTCGTCGAAATGACCGTCACAAAAACCACCACTCACAGACCGCGCCGACCCCTGGCCGGCCTCAGTCGACAGGGGGTGGTCAGTAAAAACTCCCACGAGTGGACAGTCATTAGACGGGCCTGCCCCCTACCGGCCCTCGCCGCCCGACGCCGGCATGCGACCAGCGACGAAAGCCGACGCTGCCAGTTAGCGTCCCAGTCACGTGGGGCCCGTCAAATGTCGTCTGCGGTTGACTTCCGGTGACAATCATGGCGGTAACCACGTGACATTGACGGTAGGACCGACACGCGAGGTTAGGACTGTGAAAGATCAAGGTTCGGCAGTGTGGCAACGGCCAGTGGCTGGACAGCCAAAGGACAGGACTTAAGATTCTGTATAAAACTAAATAACATAGAGTGTGGTGCAAAGGTTTGTGCATATTTCTCTCTCGGGATTCTCTGTGGTACATCATGTATACACTTTATATAGAAAAGCCGGACAACTTTTCACTTCTTATTTGAACAAAATGGTACTTCTCAAATCAAAGAATTTAGATAATAAGCCCTACTACATGTATTGTATTGTATTTTCAATATGAAACATGATACCTCACTGTGAAGAGAATGAAAATTGCTCTTTTCATTAAATAACCTCTTTGGAACAGTGATGCTGTGACTTTAATCATCCCAAATGCAAAGAAGAATCTGACTGAACTTATATTGAAACAATCTTAAACAGGCAATCCTATCCTGAATTAATCTTCCCTGGCGCGTTAAATAGTGTAATTAAAGTGAAAGTACTCTGTGCATCTATCATTTATTATCCTAAAAGGTCAATCAAAATGTACTCTCCTTGTCTGTGTATTAATTTGCAATACATAAAGGTGAATTTCACGTTAGAAGGAATCCAATCTCTATTAACCTTAATTGGATCGGCTCGATTCCCCAGAGGCCGCTCCCTTAAGAAAAACAAAAAAACTGCCATGTCATTAAAGTTAATTTGAGATCTGACTTTCAGTTTTAGCACCTGTGGGATTATTGGACGCCATTACAGAAATGGTCTCATTGGTGTACATCCAAAGAGAAACACAGTTTTCAATAATAGAAGGATAGTGTAAATCTTGGACAATTAGATGAACGTTTAAATTGCAAAGGCAAATACTGCCGGCGAATACATACTGTCCTATTTTCCTATTTGTTCATCGACGACAGGCCTATATGTCTTGGTAAATTTTGTCTTTATGGTGCATGTTCCCATGCCAAGTATCCCTTCTCGTTGTTAACACTTCTAAATATAAATATTTTTCATGCTATGCTAAGGACCGAATGCCACATTTACCTGATTGGGTGGTTGTTCATATATTGCACAACAAACATGCGTGGGTGTAATACATTGATTTTGTCTTGTTTTTTTTTTAAATGTAAAACCTGTTTTCTCCCTTTTTTCAAATCAGTAATACCATTTCATTTCACAGTGAAACATAAGGTTTTCTTCTTCTTCAATTTGTGGGCCCTGTGCATAAACATTTTCTAAAAGAAACATAATTATATGGTTAGGTCTATAATAATTATTTATTTGAAAGATGGTTATTAAAGAGAGGTTATTGTGATATTGTATATTGAACAAGTAGTGTCTTTTAGAGTTTACCTAATACTGAAAATGCAATCTACACAAAACACTTTGCCAACAACAAAAGAATACTGGAATAATATTGTTTGCCATTCTTGATTGCGATTACCAGTATTTTCTCTCTTGTTGTCACAGTTGACTAGTTATGTACTCTAATAAAGTACTTAGAAGAGATTCATTAGTTATTTCTTATTGAGTTTAATGTTTATTTACCAAATATTTAGAGGATATTTTGCTTTTGCTATTCGTTCTCCTGGTTCCTCCCCTGCATGTTGCCATTTGACGCTTTTCAAAAGTGCACGTTCCATACTATTCTATTTGCTTAGCGTAAGAGAGTTATTGAATACTGTGAATGCATTAAGTTTCGCACTGTAGGCCTACATATTTTCATACATTTCATCGATTGCTCTGAATGTGCAAATATTCAATTTAAGTAAATAATAAAGCATAATAGACAAAAGAGAAATATCAATAAGATGAGAGAAAATTTGTACTGTGAAATGACACGTATTGGATACTGGAAATATAGCAGCATGAAATATATGTGTACATTATTAAAAATTGGACACAGAAGATACTCCTCATCTAGATAGGAATTCCAATTGAATATCACCTAAAATGCTAAGCGTTAATCCTACACTTTGCTGAAATTCACACTATATGCCAAATTACACAGACATAAAGATTGTATCCAGTATTTCACCTTTCCAAAAATTCACAGGGTTTTAGGCCAGAATGGTTAGAGGTTAGTAAAACTGCCAGTAGACTCTAAAGAGACGTAATCCCAAGCTAGGCATCAACATGACCAATCAGAACTGCATGGTAGGTTAAAGACTTCATCAATTGTGTTTATTCCTTAAACAAATCAGCTATACAATCGACGCGCCTGTATATGAGAAACTATGTACGTGATCTTTTTATATACTTCTCAGACCATAACATGCAAATGTCGCTTGATTATGTAATACTATGTGTGTAGTGTTATGTAGGCCTAGGTAATGTCGTCTGTATTATATTTGGTACGTACACGACATTGCCTAAATAAGATCACATCAGTAAGCAACAAAAACGATCGCGTGTATATACAGTGCATCATAATGTAAACTCGACGCAACCATCTTCAAATTCCCATCGCCATACACTACTAGCTTGTCGTATGTATAATAGAATCAATCCACGCGACACTGTCGCCTAGTTCGTGAAACGAATCTGGGCGACGTTGGACATTTGGGTAGCAATAAAACGGCGTATGCAAAAGGGTTTGAGTGGTATATGAAAAGATAAGATTTATTCTTGTTACGTACTTAGTTAATGTTATGCGGGCGTCGTCGTGAATAGATATCAATAGGTAGTGTAAGCGACGTCGCGTGTATTGCTTCACTTATTTGCGCGACGAGATTCAAATTCCCATTTCTATGCACCACTCATATCGTTATAATAATTATGTCGCTTATATGATAAAGTCAATTCACTCGATATTGTCGCGTACATGGTAGAGCTTGTTGAGGCGACGTCGCCCTCACAGACAGTGCCACCTTTACACATTCTAATCGACGTACAGACATGCATGTTCAGGCCTAGTGTTATTAAATACACTTTGAGTATGATATTTTGAATAATTAAACCAATGCAAGATATAGAGGAGAGAGTTCAGTGGTAGAGCACTGGTGCACTAATCCCTGAGCTATTCAAAAGGTCTCACATATGATTCCACATATCATTCCCATCTAAATCTAGATTGTGAGAATTAATCAATTCTAGACATTTCCTATAGTCACGTAGTTGTGATTAGCCCATGGTGATCACCAAAAAACTGGTCACGTGACCATGCATGTATAAGGTCTATATGTTAGTATAATTCTGCATCTTGTTAGAGAAATATCCCAGACTTTTAAACCTTGCTAACAGTCAGAGGTGACTCTGCACCTAAGGAATTTTTTTGGATTATCTCTACTACTTTGACATTCCAACAACCATATCCATATTACCGTAAAATGACCGAGCTATCAATAAATCTATCTATCTACATCATCATCATCATCATCATATATATATATATATTTATATATATATATATATATATATATATATATATATATATGCATCACTAGGGGCCAGGCTATACTTAAGGTGGACATGGTGGAACCAGTAGGTCTACAACTAACCAGGGCCCACAGGGAGGAGGAGAGCCCACAGGAAAGACGTACGTGTAAAAGAAACAGGCCGGGTGAGGGACGAGGGGGTCGGCCACCGGCCCCAGCCATCACCGCCGACATCAAAGACCCCGCCCATCACCCCCTCCCACCCCGCCCCCCTCCCCCCGCTGTCTATCACGTGACCAGCCGAGCCAGGTGAGCCACCCCGCCGACCCCGTCACCTACGTCATGTGACCTCTTCCCGCCGGTCACCTGGGCGGAAGTCGGGGCCTGAGCATGCGCAGAGCTGTCGGACGGAGGAAGCGATCGTGGGGGAGACTATGTTTGTGGCAGGATTTCTTTTTTACCATAACGTTTTTTTTCCATTCTTTATATTGCTG
Organism: Lepidonotus clava; assembly: GCA_936440205.1. Classification (NCBI taxonomy): domain Eukaryota; kingdom Metazoa; phylum Annelida; class Polychaeta; order Phyllodocida; family Polynoidae; genus Lepidonotus; species Lepidonotus clava. Next base: position 30,501,439 of record OW387140.1, read on the forward strand.
ATATTAACGAATGGGAACCGAAGTACTACTGTATGGAAGAGAATGATTATTCTATTACAGGGCAGTCGATCTATGGGTATCTCTTACTCTTAGTAGAAGAACAATATGAATATCTCTAAGGATAGGCCTACTTGTCTATATAACAGGAGAACTCAAAATATTATAAGTTGATGCACAAGTTTAGCCTCAAGACCTTTGACAATGCAACATAGCCTTATCTAGAAAAAACTAATTATTCAATGACGTCATATTTGTATTCTTTCAAACCGTAATCCTTTTGCAGCTGTCTGTAAAATTTGGGGAAACATTATTGAAGTTTTGATTAAGATTAAGGGTCCAAGGTGAGGAATCAATCTAGATTATAATCTTTATTGTATATCTCAAATTCACCCTCTAAGTTTATATCCTTTCTACTTTGAGGACCACTGGATCCCGTCACGGAGCACTCTAGAGAGAGGAAGCCTATTCATTTGTTGTTACTTGTACTTAAAGTCACCTACCAGCGAGCAGAACGCAAATGTAACTTACTACGTCGGCTTCAGTCTCTTCTCTCACGCCGACAGACTATTTAGTTCGCATTTTTCCCACTAGGGGACGCGGTGTGTCAGAGGCTCAGAATCATCTTTATGACACTCGAAAACCTTACAAGAATCACTTACTTGTATGCTTATCACCTTAGCATGAAAATCAAACGTTTGCAAAAGTAATATTTTCCCTTGCACATGGTCTGGATTGTACGCTTTATTTTGTTGAAATAAACTGAGTTCAATGGGCGAGATGTTCAAATAGAAACAATGAAAAGGGTCGATTTTCAAAGTGAGTATATATGCGTGCCTTTCCCTTTGCGGTTTAGATTTATACATAGACATCGTCCGTCACCATTTTTAGTTTAAATCCATACATAAGATATCTAACGATAAGTTTTAAGAATAAAACTGCAGGCATGCAACTAGGGGGAAGTTATCCATGTCCCATGAAGGGGCCTAGATCGATCTGTGAAATGCATAGAAAAGGAATTTTGCTTGTTTTCATTTGATCCTTAAGAAGAAAAGTCAACATTGTCTATGGCGCCTCCAATGAGGGGAGACCTCAACGGATGAGTGGATCGGTCAGTCCCTCCCAATGACAAGGGGATTAGTGCCAGGCCCCGATAATCCCTGATAAATCCTCTTAATCTATGATAATCCGGGTCGTGGTAAAAAGACACCCATCCTGTCGCCTGGGTGAGAAGGCACAGATCATTTCCGCTTGATAGAACAAGGCTGTTTGCAGGATTCTGGCCGAAACTATGGCAGTTTGTGAAAAAAAGGCGGTATGGAACTACGGGTAGCCCGCTCAATGGGAATCTATAATTCAAAGTTATTTTCCCTTATTACTGGAAGGGAGCAGTAAATATGAGGTAATGTGGTTTCGTCTATTGAATCAAATGGTTCAAATATCATCGCAGCAATATTATTACGACGACTCGATTCAACGTTTGAATGAACAATTAAAATAGGCCTACATGGATGTGAAGTAGTATAAGGAAAAGTTTATTTTTATCGGGGAACGTTCTTTCAACGGTTCAGATGAGTGGGTATTGTCCAAGCAGCCATTGATCGAACAAGGTTAAAGCAGTCCATTGCGAGACAACCTTCTTTGCATGTGTAATATTTGGTGTTGTGATTTTCGACCATGGGTGTGTACATTGTATGTATAAGTATATTGTACAACCAAGTAGAGTAGAATGGTTACCTATAGTCATCTCAGTGTAAAACACATCTAAAATGACACGCAATGCCGAAATCCCCCCCATGCACCTCTCGATACATTTCTACGCACCCTGGCGGCCAGCTCCTACCGTCGACAGAACCGTCATGGCGGTCGTCGCCTGCTTCCGGTTCCGTTGTTCTGGCCACGTCGTGCTGACCCGTCCAATATTTCAGATTAAGCGGGGGGAGCGGGCGGCGGTCGGCGCCACTGTCACAGCGCGTTATCGGGCGCGGCGACGACGCGGGACGAGATCACGAAACGGGCGGCGACGGGGTCAGCGACGAGAGATATAGCGACTGGCGCGGTCAGGCGAGACTGTCGCCTCCCGGAAGCGCGGCGCGCGACCGGCGACGACGGGCCGACAGTAGGGGGAACAAAGCGCGCCTGATTCGCGCTGAGTGGCGCTGACAAAGTTTGAGGCGCGGGGTCCCGCCTCCTATATGAGGCCGTCAGCCGCGCCCCGACCGCTGACAAACTGCGCGCGACAGCCGCGCCTCACGCGCCGCCCCGCGACACAATGGTGGCGACAGACGCAGGCCACGCACCTTATTGGGCTTGTTTCAGAAACATCTGGGCGCGGAGAAGTTAGCCCGCAGAAATTAGTGACAAGTGTCGTCGGCCCGCCGCACGTCTTGACGGGGCGACGACCGACTGGAAAAGGCACCTGTTGACCCCGCGCGTCTACCACCGTGCCCACAGCACCGGCCCCCAGATAGGGGCGGGCGGGCGGGTGGATTGGGGGGTGGGGGTGTTGTGGGATGGGATCGGCAAAGGCAGTCTGTACCAGTAACACCGATGAAGTGGTACTCTCCACCTTGTTAATGTTTCCCACTCTTCTTAACCCTTTAATGACGCCAGATTCCTCCAGATGCATTTATGCATCGCCACAGTTAAGACACCAAATGCACCAACTGTCAAAAATCTGTGTAAATACCTATATAATTTGCACGAATCTACAGATTTTTTTATCTGTTTTATCGCATGTTTACAAATATGTACATTTAGATTTGCTTTACGATTTTTATTGGTTTTGCCAAGGATTTAATATTTTATCAGGTAAAATATTGTGTTAATATGTATTGGGTAGTTACCTAGGGCGTCCTGTAGGGAATCATTTGGCACAAAATATGGTACCAAATCGTCCAATTTTTTCACGCATTCTATTTCGAATATTAGAATAATCGAAACTTGCATATTGGCAGAATTTCTACCAAATTCCTCTTGTAATAATTATTACATCATTCATTATCCTGAAAGAGAAATTTTTCACTAAAACCCATTGGGTAATATTAACTAGTTCCCTAATGTTTTTCTTTATATTTCCATACTAATCATTGATGATTTCTATTACAATATGCTAGATTGGTTCAAATATTAACTGTACTCAAACAAAACATGAAATTTGTCTTTTTCTCTTGAAATAACTTTATTCTGTATATGAACAATTTTCCGTACAAATATCTTGTAACCTATACATTTGTAATATTTAACTATTTAGAGTTCTTTGACGTTCATCTCGTTTAACTGTAACATTATGACGTCAAGATAGGCTGTTTCCATTCTTCACAGCTACGCTGTTTTTACCTATTTATGTACACGTTCTTACCCTGGATCCTTCCCAAACGCAATTTAAAGTGAGGCGAAAGACAGGAAATTATTTCTTTATGAAAAAATGCCTTAGACAGAAAATAACGTCTTGCGACTGTTCAAATTGACAAATGCAAAAAAATAAGTTCAGATACTCAGGTGCACTCACAAATCTTTTCTTTGACTTAACAGTTCTGGGCCTTATCTGTCATAAAAATAACTTTCTGTTGATTTCTCTTTTGAAGAGGTTGCCAAAAACAACACAAAATATGTGTATATCAAGAACATGCATATTGTTTCTGTATCTGCTTGGATGAAAATGATAGGATTTATTAGCCAAAGAAATAGAGTTATTAGGGCCCGTTTTCGAACTGTATATTAAAGGAGCAATCTAGTAATGAACACAGTCCAAAATTATATGGAAAGCTTCCATACTGTTCTTCCGTAGAATTAATACAGCCTTTTTTACTGCAAAATAAATAGGACACTTCTAAATCAAACTAAAATACATAAAATATTGAACACTGAAAACGGTTTTAAGGCACACTGATTCAGTTCAAAATAATGCTCATGGCAACAAAGTGTATATACAGCTGATAAATTAATGAACTGAAAGGTAAGATAACGCATAAATGTAGTCTTGCAACCTAAATACATTTTAGAACTTCATATAAAATCGTAATCACTCATATAAATGTCTGTCATGAAGGACGACACCTTGCCATCAGGCATTCGACTTGGTTCGTGACATAAATACATTTTTGTGTTTGAAATTTGTGTTGAACTTTTAAAACAAGGACTAGAAAATAAAATAAAATACAAAAGAGCCATTTGGCTCGAGAATGACTCGCACTACATAACCCATATCGGAGGCACATGTGACTTTTGGTCAGTACTAAAGAGGGAAATAATCCACAACAGCTGCAATATCTAAAGATTCTAGGCTTAGTACTTCCTATTTATTCACTAGTATTTATCACTATTTAACAAAAGCAGGTATAAACAGATGATGATTTTTAATATGCCTTAGATTCACAACTCGAAATGATCAAATAACTCTAACATATACCGAATACTGTAACTTGCTGCAAAAATCACAGTTCTTAGCCAAATAATTACAGCTTTTCCGTACAAATATATGCATATGAATGTACATACGTTACTCCTACTTGAGACACATTGGGTCAGTATCTATAAGAGTATAATGAATGACTCACATATTCAATGAATTCAAGGGAATGACTGTTATATTGATGAAATGATTGTAACAAATGCACACATTGGAAGCGTTGTGGAGTCGAACAGCTGCGAGAGAAACATTTCAGGCTTTGGGAAGCTCAGTGCTAAATTGCAAAAATGAATGTAAACCTACATTCTGAGCTGCATTGCACGTTTTATTTAATGCCAGATATGATATCTATCATGAAAATCTAATGCCTTTAGTCGGCTCATTATGTTAGAACAGGTTCTAAATCTGTTGTGGTAGGATATGTTTGGTTTACCTCTAAGCTTCGCTTAGTTTATTACCTTTGACGAAAGCCAAACTATACCCCTGGAGAAAACGTCTATTGCATACGTGATATTGAACCCTATGACCGTATCACTAGCCACATCTTCCTACCCTGTACCACCAACAAAGCAGCGACGGGTACAGACACAGGAACATTCATACATGAATTCAAATAGTCAATGGAAATACTCTAACGACCATGCACAAGTCACACATGAAAAAATTTGCAAAACTCTTTCATCGTGCATCTTATCTTTCATTACACACGTACAACTCTGAACACAGTTCCTGAAAATAAATCATCCACACTCGCACTGTTTTTTTTTTATCACACACGCATGCGCCATCCTTTCCCTTACACACTCATACATTTCTGCCAAAACTAAACACAAAAAAAACCTCATTGATTGCATGGCTTAAAACAGATATACAGAACATGCACGCCACATTCATTTCTTTTTCACAGCCTACATTCAAAACCTTTTGGCGTAGAACGAATACAATTTTGAACCACCCCCCTCCCCAGTCCGCCTCCCCAAGAAGTTATGCAAGAAGATGGGCCACCCCCTCTAAGTCTGTGATCACTTCGGCCTCCCCGCCGGGTCGGCCGATGTTCATTGTCTGCACCATGTCCATGTGGTGGGTACGTTTGATGTGGGTCTTGAGGTTCCCCTTCTGGGTGAAGGTCTGCTCGCAGTAGGCACACTTGAAGGGCCGCTCCCCGTTATGCTTCTTCATGTGGATCTGCAGCGCGTTCTTCTGGTTGAAAGCCCGCTTACAGATCTCACACACGAAGGGCCGCTCACCTGTGAGAGGTAACGTAAGGAGATAGCATTAGAAGTGCATAGTAAAGAGGTGCATCGTAAAGTAACCAATGTGCAACAAAGAAACGACATCATAGAAGAAATGGTAAAGGGCAGGCTTTGAGACACGGAATTAATTTAATATACCGATAAAATGAAACCCGAACATATATCTAGTGGACCAATTGTAAAGTATTTCATTTGATGTTTACCATTCAGATATACCGTCGGTGTACATTGGAAAGAAAAATTGGACTGGGCGATAGAGTGGATACTATGAATGGTATACGTATATCCTTTGGTAAACATATACATTACATTGTCTTTGGGTCAGGGTTAAATCCAAGACAAAAAGTGGAACTTTGATAGGTTCTACTTGTAACCTTCCAAATAACCTCCACCAAATTACGCACAACTGAATCTCTAGAAAGTGTTGGTATTTGTGTCTTAGTGAGCAGCTCACTTGATTCCCCTGTGTATCCCCCACCTGCTCACGGTGCTAATTAGTCTCCCGGCTGTCGGCGAATTGTTCATACATGTATCCTACACCTATTGCCACAGTATATTGTCGAGCTTCCCGAAACACAACTTGACGTCAGATCTCAATTCTACATCTCAAGCAATGTAGGTAAAGGTCAATTGGTGTATTCTGACTCGCATTCAGAATTCAACAACTCATAGCTATCTGAGTACTTGTGATTTTCTTCACCTACTGCCAAGATTATGGAAAAGGTTAAACAGCCTGTCTTAAAACAAAGACCTGCATTCCCCCAACAACTTAAACTTGCACAATGCTTAACATTTGATCAATGACATACAATTTCAATGTAAGAAATTTTGAATTTGAAACACAAAGAGGGGTGAAAACATTTTGAACACTGGGTTTATGTCGATGGAGGTGCTCGAACTTACCTTCATCCAATTTTTCTGTGAATATACAGGTTACCAGAATATGTAGTTATGAAACTTGACGCTTAGGCTAATGTAATTACCAACTATTAAGTGTAACGGAAGTTGATCAGACGGACCCCTTTATAGTCTCCAATACCGGGCAACGAACTCAATCAATAATATTTTAGGCTAACAGGCGGCAGGTTTATGACCTGCTGTGGGTACATCTGACACGAGCGAAACTACATACACATGTAATATCATGATTCATCCATGTGTTCCGGACTTCAAAGGAAGTACCAATCAAGACTTCTTGCAACACTAGAAGGTATCCAAGGACCTTGCATTAATTACGAACGCATCGAAAGGGGTGGGGGCAATCAATTCTGGAAAATATGCGTCGGTCAAGCCAAGGGGGTCGGGAGGGGAGGTGCAACTTCAGAAACATGCGTTTGTTATTAAAAGAAGCCACCAACATGTATGTATCGGGTCGATGCCAGATACCATGGTTCGTCGTGAATTGTGACTGCACTATAAGGGTGAGCCCTACTAATTGGAATAGGAGTCATCAGACGCAGGTAAACAAACAGAACGCCCACTTGTGACTGGTGACCTGCCACTCAAAGAGGGGCTTGTCAGGTACCAGCAGTGTGGTAATGACGTATACGTCGCGGAGTGGCGCCACCACCTCTCGGATACATCAACCCCCTCCCCCCATAGCTCAGACGCCGCCCCTACATTCGTCACGCTAATTAGCATAGCTCACGCCAGAGTACACAGTCTCACTCTGCGCGCGCAGCATCCATCACAATCACGTGACCGCCACCAGAGCCATCTGACGGCCGAGAGATGTAGCTGGCAGAGTGGTGACGGATTGGGGGTGTCGGGGAGGGGGGTGGGGGTACTAGGGGTGAGGAGGGGGAGGGGTGGGTCCAGGAGGTGATAGAGTACGGCGAGTATTGGCAGGGGCTAATAGATGGTCGTTAAAACTTTACCTAGTCACTCCCTTGGCGTCTCCCCCGCCACCCTGGAGGCAGACATATGGGGCGTCGTTTAAGCTATCATCTAATGAGCGGGTGTCATCACACACTAATTGTCGGCCTCTTACCTAAGGTGCGAGGCTGGTAACAGACTAAATCCCCTACTCGTGTGTCCTCATCACAATGCACCTCTACCGCCCGTCTCCATCATAGTGCTACCTATTCCACCATTTGTCATAATAACAATAGTAACCTCCCTCCTTTAAATACCACATGCCATGGCCCACTTTGTCTCTTCATTCCAACTGTGGATCGATTTCTACACGTTCAATTGTTTATTGCTCATTAGACACGTCTGTTGGAAAGGGCCTCTGTCAGACTTTCCGTCTGCTGAGTTAATGTCCTAATATACATTTTAAAGGGTATAAATATGTTTAAAATGTAAATCTTGCAAATATGTTAAGTTATCTATTTGTTTTGCAAAATATAAACAAAACCAGGCTGTAGAGGAAAAAACCTCCCATCTTCAAGTTTATAAATACAAAAAGAAACACTACTTCAACTTTGATTTTTAAAATTCCCCTATATATATATATACATGTACTTATAAATTGGTGAGAAAATACGTTGGTTCTTAATAAACAGCCTATTCACAATATAGCATTGCCAAATTTCACTCCGAGTCATTGCAATATAACTTCCTGTAAGTTGCTAACTATGAGCACAAACATATCCTACACAACGTTCATTCTGTCCGGGCATTTACTGTAAGCGCGTTACGGAAGGCGGAGACGGTTCACATTCACAGACGAGGGTAAGAAAGGCCTGCGGGAAATGAAGTAAGGATCTGAATGACAAATTATGGACTGACATGTAACAGTAAATGTAATCGAGCTTTGTCTTTTCTTTTCCCTTTTATGAATCATTCCCAACAGCTGGTGGAAATCAATTCCCTCGTTTCCAGCGCCCACCCTCTCCCCATCTCCTACCCTGCTCATTGACGATTGCTAGCTGCGGCGCGGCGCGTAAAACCACGCGCGGCGACGACGATACATAACGCGTCGCATTGAGCGCGCTCCGTAACAGCGCGACGCTCGCGTCTGTGGTGGCAGGGCGACTAAAAACGCGTGGGGATATGATGTTCTCGGCGGCCATTTTTGTCGCGCGGCGTCGGCGGTGGTCGGGTTATGTGGCAACAAACGCGGCGCGGCGACGCGCGCCAATCCGTCTTGTATTGTTTCCTATACAAAGGTCCACGTCTACGGCGCGGACCGCGCGTCAGGTCGCGCCCGTTATGGATGCGCCGCTACCGTCAGGCGTGTAACGAGCGACGACCACCATCGCGGCATTCATCAAACTGTCTCAATTAAAAGTTTTCTTCGCTGAAGCCAAGGCGGGATAAAATCTCTAATATTCCGAAAACATTGGCTACGACGAAGGATATATCTGTCACTAGAAAATAGATGGCTGCCGCTAGGGAGAGCGGCAAAGTCGACAAAAACTACCTGGCAAAGGGACAGGAAGTGATCACAGCAAAGATTATGGATTGAAACTTGAGTTCCGTTGCGCAATGATCGCTGAGTGGTACTTCCGGTGTTCAAACATACGCCGACAGAGCGATGCGTCGCGCCCCCTGTCGCGGCAGGGGGCCGACTTCCGGTACAATCATTCAGAGTTAATGAATGGTGGCCGAATCATAGAAGGTGTTCACCATCTGAATTACTTTCCATAATATATTTCAACGAATCGAATCAATAAAGAGGGGTCTTTCTCTGATACGCTTACCCAGTGATAGGGGTTTCAGTCCACATGTCCCTAAATAAACCTGATACCTAGGTTAGCCCTAGATCGTGACGAGAATTTGGGGAAATATCCGTAATTTTGTTTATGAATAGTCCCTATCTAAAATTTGTGCTCTGAATAATTCTGATACAAGAGGACAGGTACATAGATTTCTGAATATGGCGTTTTTCTTATCTTTCTTTTTTCATGTATGAGTTTTCCTATCTTTCTTTTTTTCATATACAAGTGTATGATAAAGTCTCAAAGGTAATGAGTTCCAATATGTCGTGATTATTTCAGGTTTGTTACTTTGTTCTCAGCCCGGTGCGAGCAGCTCGCGGCGCGTGGTGGCGGCGTTAGGGAGCAGCTCGGTCGGGGCGGCCGGGGTCGGGGGTCACGGGGTGGGGGCCGTGTCCGGGGGTCGCGGCCCGGGGTCCTTCATCACGCCCTAATCTGGCCGGGATCAGCGCGCGCCGACACGGCCGAAACAAGCGATGATTCCCGGGCCAATAAAGGAGGGGCGGCCGGCCCTGGGCTATTGTACGGCCAGGGTGAGGGGTTGGAGGTGAGGGGTGAGGGGTGGGGGCATGGGGCCGGAGAGCTCTTATCTCTGATGGGACTGATACCCCCTCCCCCGGCCACTTCTCCAGGACTGACCACACCCCTCCAGGGCTGAGACACAGGAGGGTGGACTGGGGCAGGGCGAGTTATGGGGTGGGGCGGCAGGCGTATCTCGGTGACTAAGCACGTTGGGTAGATGTGGCAGGACAATAATAAAAGCCCGTCGCTGGACTTTCTCTCTTTGACTACCTATCTGTATATACCTCATTATCTCTCTGACTGATGACCTGCCCCCGCCGCCGCCGCCAGCGCCTCCAGCGGCGCGGCCCATCTCGATTACCGCCGCCGCCGCCCTATTCATTATCACATCCAAACGAATCGGGAACAAAGGTTGTCGTAGATATTGTTTATGGGGCGCCCCGGTCGTTACTCTTTCGCAACAATTCGCCGATGGTAAATGCAATATCACCACTCCCATTTGATCGCGTCGCGGCCGCGCCAAATAAATCGCGTTTTTAATCCAATCCGGAAGGGATTTGCGGGCGGCGGAATCCATCTTTATACTGCACAGGCTTCAAACCCCAATTTGGGGCGGACGGCAGGAGATGAGGGGAGCGACAGGTCATATCACTAGTTGAATCGGCCGACAAATGACGCCCACGAAGAAGCAGACCCCCTCTCCAAACTACCTCCCCAGCTCCCGCCCCACTCGCCGCTCGCCTCAGTACTTTCACTTCACTGATAGGTCTGCGGATGGGGTGTAAAGAAAGTGTTTTTGCTTGTCACGCCGCTTGTTCCACAACCATTTCTCGCGGGTTGATCACTCTCTGTGTATTGTCCCAGCCCCTGATGGATGCCCGCACACAGAACGAACAATCCCGATTAAGACGGGCGAGAACAATGTCTCGGTGACGCGGCATAAACTTTACACCATCCACCACAAACTCACGGCCGCGCGCTTTTACAGGCCTTGTCAGCGGTAATAATCGACCAGGGCAAATAACAAACGGCAAAAGACGCCCTAGCAGTCTCGTATATCAGTTCTTTAACCGCCGGCTTTTGGCCAGGCCTTTTCATGGGGACGCGCGCGGAGATGTCGAGCTGCTCGCGGGTTAGAGATATCCCCTGAATGTGAGCAGTTGTGAGCATTTACTCTTAGTCTATTGTAGTCTTTGTATGTAGGTGTCAGGGCCTAATGAAGTCCCCGCTACAAGCAGTATATCACCGGCTCAGGGCGGGGGGCGGGGGTTAGGGGTGTAGGGACAGGAGGAGGGGAAGGAGGGGCTGGCAGCAGGTGGTATCGGCATGGGGCGGATCCATCTGTATGCGCGCGCCGCCGACAACAGTCCAATTGAAACCAACACAAATATCCTACAGTCGCCAACGACTCGCTCTCTGTTTCACTCTATTGTATGAGATCTCTATTTCATTCCCGCCGCGTCTTTCTTCTTGTCTTTGTCTTTTTATCCCCATCTCCTTTCTCCTTCTGAGCACCGCGCCTTGGTTGCAAACTGTCTTAACATCTAAGTGAGATTAAGCGCGGCGGGCCGGGGGGCGGGCGGCGCGCACGGCGCTCATGTGGATTGTTTGTGTCGGGCCGACGATGTATCACCGCTCTAAGTGGGTGCTTAGCTGACAGCCACCCAACACCAGGCACCAATTAAAAATTTGTCCACTTCCACAAATCTACCTCCCGCCGAATAAATCAACAAATGCGATTTGCCGGTAATCTCGTTGCCTGTGGGCCGGGTGTAGGTAGTAGGTATAGAGCGCTGGGTGGAGTGGCGGCGTTGGTGGTGGAGGAGGGATGGGTTGGGGAGGTGGGATGCGCCTCCTTCATTGGGTAAGACGCGCGCGGGCCGCGTCCACTGCCCGGCCCTAACACAATGAGCTATTGTCGCCGCCAATTTGCCTCTGTCATTTAGCATCACGCGTCCCTCAAGACGAACGGGCCGGGCCTACCCTTCTCGCCGGCCGAGGTGGCGGCCGACTGATCAGGCCGGATCGCGCGGGGATCCCGCGCGGGTTTAGCCCGGGGTCGGCGGCCATATTTCGCCGGGTGGCGCGCCCTACCTGAGGGTCAATCCGTCTTGTCCGGGGGAGGGCCGGCAGGCCGCGCGCCACCGCCGCCCGCTTTGCCATCACTCAATGTTATTAGCCAATTATCGGCCGGCGCCCGCCCCTAAGGCCTGTCCATTACACGCCGATGGCAGATAAATTGGATTGTGGAGGTGTTCATTGGGGCCGGCGGTCGGCAGGCTGAGAGGTGGGGGATTCTTGGGGTGGTCGCCAGGTCTGTCATGGGGAGGTTGGCAGGGGCGGACCACGGTCTCTGACACACCACCCCCTCCTCTACCTCTCACCTTCAAGTCATACCCCCCCGACCACACAACCTTCACACCCCAAGATGCGCGCCCATCGTCGTCGTCGTCACGGTCAGCGCGGCGGAAGTACGTCCTGCCGTCGACGACGACGGTGGTGGCGCTGGGTGGGCGTCGGAGTGGTCAGCCATGTTTGGCGCCCTGATAGATTGGCCGTCACTACGGGGGCCACACATTCAATTACCACCAGGGGGCCTGGGCGCGCCCCCTGTTGAGCGCGTCCCGCAAACTGAGGCTGACAGCCTGAAGAGGGCGCTGCTGACCACTGGTCGACGACAGGGACGCCCAGTGTAGCGAAAGCCCTTTAGCTTTAAGTCTATGGCTGGCCCAATAAACACTGCAATGATTAGGTCATGATGCAGTATATGAGCAATAGACACTACATACATCATATCAAACTAACAAACTGAGGAACCTCACCCCTGCCTCGTTCTGAATCACCATCCCTTGCATTTTCGCATCATGAGGCACAACATCCCCAAATCTTCTCATCTCTCCGCCAGTCACCACGCACTACACACATACACCCTACACATCCCCCCACACGACCAACTCTTAAAGCTGGGACCCCTAGTAACAGCCTGTGGACGTGGCGGCGCGGCAGGTGCCCGTGGAGGCGCGCGGTCCGCGATCCGCGGTCAGCCGTCACCCGCCCTTGGGGGGACAAGCTGGGGACAACCCCGTGACCCAGGGCGCGCTGACGGATGGCGCCACGCCCGCCCTCTCCCCCCTGCCCGCCGCCCGACACTGTCCACGCGGCCGCCGCCCGCCGTCCACCCCGCCATGCGTCTTCCTTAACGCCTCAACCGTCATGTCTTTTTGAGCGGCGTGGCGCAGCGATTTACGCGTCAAGCCGCGCGGCCCGATGTATGGGGAGTGGTCAGCGAAGGAACAGGGAGGGAGTGAAGTTAGGTGGGGGCGTGAAAGTGAAGTAACCATGGATCAGGTTTGGGCTTATCAAACACCAATTATTACCTATGGGCAGTACATCTCACCTCCTGAAATAACATCGTCCAGTAAACCCATTCTCTTTGACAGGAGTTACTAAAGTTCTAAGCTTGAAAACTTTGAGGTTACTGGTCAATATTTCATCCTCTCTCTTAGGCTCTATCAAGTTTGTTTTGTTTGTTGGGGTAGTTTAATGTATGGCCAACCCTTCAGGGTTATTTTCCAGACTGCACAAGGAAATGCTTTTCAGCTTTGGGGGATCGTATCTATGAAATGATTTAGGAGAAATCTGCCACCGGGTTTGATACCCTATTCTTGTTTGAGTGGCAAGGGGTCTTTTATGTGCAGTGCCCAGTGACTGACTCAAACTGGTTCCATTTTAATCTTGTGGGTGTATTTTTACAAGAACACATCGTTTAATGTAGAGTTTTTTTTTTTTTTACAAAATAGAAATACTGAAGCCAAGAAAGTACTGGAATGCCTTAGCAATGTACTATCAACGGTTTCATTATTCGACTTCAGTGGGTTCAACAGTTTCCACATAATGTATGTCCTCTTTTAAAACGTCCCATTTGACACATCACCTTTCCTTATATTAAAACAAGGTTTACAATCTGATAGATCAAACTGGATTTTCAGGGTTAATCATATCATATTAGAAACAAGCGCTATTCTAAACATGGGTCGTTATCACATATGAAAAAAGTCCATCCCCATAACACGAACGACCCTCCAATTAGGGCATACCTAAACGCTGACAGGTGACCCTGGCCGTGACGTCACACGTCAGAGGCCGGGTGATGTCCGTCTCTGTCGGTAGGTGGCAGCACGACAAATGGCGGCGCGTGGCACGTGACCAGAGTGAGGACACCCTGGGTGACACTGCCATCTATCGGCGCGTACCCTGACGGGCTGAGTGACAGGTCGGCCGGCCACAATCCCATACATCCCGGGGAGAGGGGGCTGATACATAGGACAGAGGGGCCGATACATTGGAGAGGGATGGCTGATACATGGGATAGGGGTGGCTGACTCATGTAGGAGGGGTGGCTGACACATGGGATATGGGTGGCTGACACATGGGTTATGGGTGGCTGATACATGTAGGAGGGGTGGCTGATACATGGGAGATGAGTGGCTGATACATAGGAGAGGGGTGGCTGATACATGGGAGAGGGGTGGCTGATACATGGGATAGGGGGAACGGGTATGAGGGGGTGGGGCAGGTATTGGTGACCGGTTGTCAACTGTACTTGTTGATGCAGGGTCGTACGGCATTAAACTACATTGAACTACTCAGAATCTATCATGTACTGGGTGTCACTTTTATACGTGTACCGTTTTACTCACAGAGACGAGAACTTTACAAAGTTTACAGACAGGCACGTACTCCACATCCTTCCGCTGTCGGCCGGACTTGATTATCACGTTAGAAGCAAGACATCCTGCGCGTCCTTCTTTGTCGTCAGTGACATAGTAACGCTGACGTCAGTGACATAGTAACGCTGACGTCAGTGACATAGTAACACTGACGTCACACCTAAGACACCCAGGAGGAGGACAGAGGGTAGGACGCCCAGCAGGTGGCCGGTCCGCTTAGCTCCCTACCGCCAACCCCCCACCCCCTGCCCGCGCCCTGCTCGACACGCCCAAGACACCACTCCCGCGGCTGGCAAACAGCATTAATGTTACTTAGCGGCGCCAAATTGATTAATAACTTTCTCAAGCTGACTTCAGATGAGCGGCAGGGTGGGCGGGCGGCGGGCGGAACAATGCGGGCCGCTCATTGGCTGTCAGTGCCGCTTAGCAGCGCCGTCGGGTGCGCGCCCGCCCGCCCGCCGCCCTGACGCTTAATTACTAAAGCGCCGCCGACAGCCCCTAACCCTGCCGGCTTACACGGCCAGCCAAACATGTAACGCACGCGCGGGGGGCTGGGGGAGGGGTGGGGGTAGGGGGTGGCGAGGTGATGGGTAGGGGAAAGAGCAGCGTGGGACCGTAATGATAATCTGATGCCCCCCCCCCACCACTCCATCCCTCCCTCTCCGTACACCTGGGAGGACACCAGCCCGTCCCGGGAACCCCCTCCCAGGCTCCCCCCTTCCCAAATCACTGCTCTCCCGCCCCGGAGGAACTGCGCTGGTGGTGCCACCTTGGGAGCGCTGGCGACACCCCGTGCCCGGTGGGATAAGTGAAGTTTGATCCCATTGTTGGTAGGAAATCGAATTGACTACCTCTCATGTGGTCACAAAGCAAGAGTGCAGAGCATCGTTTCAACGAGTTCAGATACACTTGCAAAATAGTCTGCTACTCACATGATCCAATGCTAGAAAGCGGCTGCAATGTATGTATACCTGTGCGCCCCACATCGTTCTCTCTAAAATATTAACTTTATTTCTTTTTCAATCTCAAATTTTCACAACATGCTCTTTTCCTTTTCTAATCGCGGACAAAAATACCTACCAAAGAACCACAATACAGCTTCCACTATTGCCCTACTAAGTACAACGTACACTCGTGAAGTAAACGTAGTAACCGAGTCTTACCTGTATGTATTCGGGTGTGGCGCTCCAGCTGGGAGGGCTTGGCGAAGGCCTTGTCACAGGTGCGACACACGTGCGGCGTGGCCTTAGGCCGCACGGCCTGGTGGTTGGGGTTGTGGGTCTGTACGTGCTCCTTCAGGTGGCTCGCCCGACGGAATCCCTTCTGGCACAACTGGAAAACAGCAACATGGGCAAACACGTCAAAACATTTTTGTATGGACACAGGTGAACGCATGTGTAAGTTAATAACTATGTGCACGTGCATGTATAAGTTAATAACTATGTGCACGAGCATGTAAAGGATCGTAGTTAGCCCGAATACCTGAGTGTACTCACGACCGGGCCCTGGGTCATGTTAACAGTGCATTTAACTAAAATACAGCGTAGGCACTTGCAGTTTTGCCCATATTTCACAATAGAATTGGGAAGGATTTTGAGGATTGAGAGGATGCACTTGCGTTTTTGCGCCAAGGTAGCTACGATATTATGACGTGACATGAAGTTTTTTTTGGTAGGAACACTCGCTTAGTAAGTTAATCAGTTTTGTGTATCTATGAAATAGCTCTCATGAGACAATCGGTTTCTGCACTAAAGAGACGTCTATCTTTAAAAAAAAAAAAAAAAATCCATTTTTTAGTCACTAAAAACTGAACTGAAAAAGATGGAATAACTCATACATGGCAGGATATGAGTTTCAAAAGTCATTTACATGTAATTTGAAAACAGACGACATCGTTTCTTTTGTGATATGAAGCCTTCTTGGAAAAGAATACGTGATCTATAACAAGTGGAAGATGTTGTTGAATTGCTTGGGCAATTTTATCCTTCAAAAAAAACCTGTTCTATCATAACAGAATGGAATACACGTGAGTAGGACTTGTTTCCAACACTTGATAAGTTGTTAATTTGCCCTTCTATCTAAATGTTGAAGCATGTGTCATTTTTGGAATTTGAAACCATATCCTATCAGGGGTTGCTTAGTATGTTTTCAATCTCTAACTCAATCAATTGACTCTGGTAAACATCATTATAACTAAATGTAAGCATTGCCAACGTCTCGAGGGCCTCTAATAGTAAGAAAACTGCACTTTCTTTTTTTTTGTAAAGAAAATTAAGACATTTTGATCTAAACTAATTATAATGTCACAGTGCACAGACTAGAAAATAATAATTCCCGAAACGTATCAACACAAAATATATTTCAAACACCGAATGAATCTCCGTACTTAACTGTTCGAACAATGGTGCCAGGGACGACATACCGATAAGTCGCATACTGACGTCCGTTAATGTGTTCGAGGGACTATGCTACAGTGGAGTGTGGGGACAGTGGTCACTCCACTGACCAGTCTCCAAAGGTCAGCGCCATCCCCCGACCCCCTCAGATGGCCGATGGCTATCTGTACAGGCCGGGGGAGGTGCGGGGGTCGGGGGTGGCGTTGACACAGTACACAGATGAGCCCGGCCGACAACAGTAATCACACGGCGTGATTATCGTTATGAAGGGCCGGGAAAGGCCGGGCGGGCCGTATTGACGGGCCGCCGTCATCCATCATTAGGTAATCACGGCCCGTGTCGGCCCCCACAGGCCATGTGGTCCCGCTGACCGGTACCCATTGACCGGTACGCCCTAAACGGGGGGCGCCGGACACTTGCCGCCCAAGAAGTAAAGACTAGAGTTTTTTGGTTGTTTAGTCATAACTTGTCGAATCTCATTCAGACAGGGGCGAATAGAATTCTGGAGGAATAATTGGACTTAAACCTGTAAGTTGTATTGGACAAAGGTCGTTCTCAAGGCTTGTAAGTAGTATAGGACAAATGTCTTTTCCAAGTAAGTAGTAGAGGACAAAAGTCTTTTCTCAAGGCCTGTGAGTAGTATAGGACAAATGTCCTTCTTAAGGCCTGGCCTGCAAGTAGTATAGGACAAAAAGTCTTTCCCATGACCTGCAAGTAGTATAGGACAAAGGTAATCCAAAATGCCTGTAAGTAGTACAGGACAATGGTCCTTCTCAAGATATGTAAGTAGTATAGAAAAAAGGTCCTTCTCAAGACATGTAAGTAGTATAGAACAAAGGTCCTTCGGGGGCCTGTAATTAGTATAGGACAATCTTCATTCTCAAGGTTGCAAGAAGAATAAGGTAAAATTGTTGATCAAGCATCAATCCTTCTCTATACTCAAATCAGGTCTTTAGGTATAGTTGGCAACCTTTTGTCACACATTAGTTGTATGAGTTGCGGAATCACCCATGGTCAATAAATAAAAGAAGTATACAACCATGGCGTACTGAACGATTTTAAGCAATAGTTCTACAGCACAGTGGTTGTTTATACATAGGCTACCATACGCTTGTAGTACTATACAATGTCTGCTGAAAGTAAATGACTAGCTGACGCTCGGTGGCTAATGGTAAAGTTATGGAGCAGCTCGGACTACTCGCCCAGATGGGTCCCGTGGGCGCGCTACACCGGTACCCGGCATGATAACAATGGTCCGAGCAGCTCAGCCAAGGTCACGCCGGCCACCAGCGCCGGGCGCCTCGGTGCTGACCTCTGGCGGTGGCCGCTGACACTTTATAGCGCCCCCGGGCGGGCTGACCCCGGGGGCTGGGTGTCACCATGGTAACGGGGACGCCGTGTCGGGGTGTCGGGGACCAGGGTGGCCCATAAACCTGCGGGCGTTGGGGCAGTTTATATACTACACGTGCAATACGACGTCAGTAAGCATTTCCGGTCCCACACGCCATCTGGTGGTATTTTTTTCTGGGGTACCTGAGGTTTGACAACTTCCGTTTTGTTTGCCAGTGAGTTAACAGGATGAAGCGTTTTGAATTGTGTACATGTACAACCGAAACGTTTTTAAAGGCAGCTGGTACATATGATTGGTTAGAGACAATCGGGTATACAATATCTCGAGAAAATACATCTACTGGGTATCTACCATTATCTGAGAACTAAAAAGACTTAACCTTTCTCTACCCCTACTCTATCTGAGGTATCAAGGCATAGCGCCTCACTCTAAAAGGGCAAACCAAAGTCCTATCGTCCACACTATATGCCGAACATCCGACATTTACAGACATTTCTACATACTACTACCGCCATCGGACTGCCGACCGCTGTCCGCCCTTTGCACCACTCGTACTCCCTCTCCTCACGTCCCCTTACCGACTCGCCCCTACCCCCTTATTCGTCCCTTGGTCCGTTGCCCTGATTGCCACCCCTCCACAAACTACCAGCGATCATCCCCAGCTGGCCTGCCGCTCTCCTCCCTCCACTGTTTTCCTACTCATCCACTTTTTCCCATCTTTCTACCTTTCTTGTTTGGTTGTTTTTTTCAGGGACACTTGCTTTCATGACGGCTACGATTTGGTGGACTCCTCACCTGCCGCAGGCAATCACTCATAACACAATCCACGTCCATTTTTCCCCTCCAGCCCCTGTCGGATCCCCACTCAGTGATGGAATCCTTTTCTTTTTTAAGAGTTGTTCATTAACTATCTCAAATCGCTCTTTAATTGAGAACTTCTGCCACCGCTGCAGGAGTAGAAGAGGAAAACAAGCCTTGACCTTTTGACCCCTAGGGGTCAGAAGATCGTACGTCCTTGACCTTTTGGGGTCATGTAATTAGGAAAGGGTCAAAAGGCACATCTGGCCTCTGTGGTCAGTGACCTTGGTGCTTCTGTAGTTTATTAGTGACCGAGGTGTTATATCCGTTATAATCAGATGGAAAAGTATTTCTAATATCATCCTTTACATTCACGATATTACATACAGCAAAGGCCATTCAGCAATGGGACGCTAGAATAAGCCATAACTACACATTTTTTGTCTTTTTAAAGAAGATTTTGTGGCCTGACTGCGAACACGAAACTCGGTGGCTTTATCTTGAAAAAGCAATTTCCAGCCTTGTGACAATAAATAATGAACCACTCTTGCATGCTTACTTCTTTCTAACAATTCCCTCTTTTTCCATTTCAGCTGACTAAAAACCAGAACGCCAAAATAAATCAAATTTCAGAATAAACAAAACACTATTAATGACAAGAAGTGTTTTAAAGCACACAGAATTATTTATTTGCTGGTGCATTTGCTCAGTAACAGATGAGTGCTTAAGAATCAATTTGCTATCACCACAACAGGCTGACACAAAAACCTAAAAAATTAGAAGAATTACTCCGGCTTCACCCAAGGAATTTCTTTTAAACCACTACATTCATCGACTTAAACATGCCTAAGATTTACATCTCTCCTTGTACTTCCTTCAGGTAGGGAGACATTGAAAATTGAATCACCCATTTTGACAGCACCTTCAGCGTGAAAGATCTTTAGAATCAAAACTGTTCTTATGAACTTTCTTGGACGAAATTAAAAGTGTCAAACTCCATGATTTCAATGAAGCTGTTAGAAATATGCAATTTATTATTGTGGTCTTTCCACAAAGGACTTTTATGACAGATATCAGATACGCTTTCGCATTCAACAATAGCGCCCATGCTGTAATACTGTAACGCTGATCATTCAAACTAGTTATCTGCATATTCCATATAGCATACATGCTTCTTGTTTACTGTAAAATGGGTTTTATTATGTTTTCAAATAGTGATCACACCTGACTACAATATTGAGTGTTTTGTGTTGTTGCTGAGTGATTATATAGCTTCATCTTAAAACTTAAATGGACACAAAGACCTAGGCCTCTATGTATTTCAACTCCTCTAATCAGTGGTAGATGGACCAAACTACAGACCTCAACTCCTCCTTTGGAACAATCCATGCTCCAGTGACTGAGCCCTGCTAGCCCCCTCCTTGTTCCCTCACCCTACACCTTACAACATGCCCACCCCTACCCCAGCCCTCCCCCGGCCAACACTAAGTAAGTGAATCAGGCCGCCGGCAGCGTCCCCCATCGGGCTGGTTGACAGACAGTAATGACCCGGGTATTGTCAGCAGGGCCCGTCAGGTGGCGCCCCGTCAGCCTACACCCGCCCTCGGCGTGTGGCCGCGCGCTGACGTCGTCGGCTCTAATATACACGTCACGACGTCACCCTGGAGAAGCCGAGGGCACTGGGTTCTTATGACCATGTCGATGGGGCCGTGCACTGCCGAGTGGGTTTGTATGTGTGTGTGTGGGGGGGGGGGGGGGGGGGTTGAATAAAAGGGGTGCTCTAATGTGCGTCTATGTTAATGAAGAATAAAACTTAAAATGGAGTATGTTTCATATAGCTATATCTCGGTACAGATATGCCATAACGTTTCATATTACACTAACAGTATATAGTTATATCAATACACTTAACGGTAGTTAGGACTGGAACAAAAATAGTCATAGGCCCTAGTACAATGAAGTTGATATGTATCATGTACGGTATTTCAGAACCTCTAGTATTGGTATATATGCAAGTTTCAAACACTCACATTTGTGTCTCCCAACACAGAAAGGATGCTCCAAGCGGAAATTAGGCATTAAAGAGGATGTTTTAAGCTTTCAAATGAGACCAAACAAATCAAAATTGGATAATTTTCAAGGAATTTATGGGGTGTCGAACACAGGATGGTCAGTATTCCTGAAAATAGCAAAAAGCCATGATATCGAATATTTATCTAAATATTTAGTAATGAAATAAAATGTTCTCCATAAATTAACAAAAAGTCATAAAAGCTTTTAAGCTTATAACTTTTGTTCTACAAAAGATAATCTCTTTTAGTTTGGACTGATAATACAATGAAGTCATGTTTTTCCAAATGGGTTACAATTTTTGGCCAAATTGGCAAAATTTTGTTGTTTCCATGGTAACCAAACATCTGATGTTTGGTAATATTTTTCTACACAAAAAGTTGGTTTAAGACATTTTCATCCCTATTTTTCACAAATCTACCCATATTTCCCTTAATATCAGCTGTAGAGCTTAAGATATATCCCCCTCGGAGCATCCTTTCTGTGTGGGGAGACACACATATAAGCCAATTAAAGGAATTAATCTTTGGTCAATGTTTCTAAAGATGTCATGACCTTTCTGCACACACGTACATCGATATAAAACCATATATTACAAACCCTATTTCAAGGATAACCTCATCCAAGGATCATCTTAATGCATCATCTTAATGCATCATAAATCCTCCCATTACAGAAACAACTCGGTAACAGTTATAGGCATATATCAGAGATCATAAAGGTATGTCAGCGACCGGGCCACGGAATGAGCATACGCAAAACGTGGTAGGCATTGTCTACATCCTGAGATTTATCCTACTCGTTACGGGCCCGTTCATTCATCAGTCCCTCCAGATACCACTGCCTACCCCTGGACCATCTGCACTCATCCCGACACCTCTTTGTTGTATATGGGGAAGACAGGTAACAGAGGCGATCCTCCCACCCCCTCTTCAAACACACACACGCACCTCCAGGGTCAAGCCAATACATATTCCCGCTTGCGGTGGGCGCTGGTGACTATACATATTCATACACGGGGTATGTGGCATAATTCTCGGATGAATCAGTAGGATTTATCCGCCGCCTATTCCGACTGTCTCTGCTGCCGCCAGCTGCCTCGGACCTGAGCCATGCCGATCACCCTGACCTCTGGTGCGCTCCAGATAAACTACAGTCAGGTGGCAGACATTGACACACCACTCCTGGCTCTCCTCCTCCTGTCCTCCTCCCCCACCCACCCACCTACACACCTACCGCGCCCATCGGCCTTTTAATATTTGATAGTCTACGGGGCGCTAACTAATATGTAATACTTTCGCTATCGGGCGCGACTGGAATGAGTGATAAATGGTAACGGGGCGGAGGGACCAACTGTCGCCTGGGATGGTGATAGGTGATGAGACTTTATCTCTGCACATCTGCCTGGCGCTGCGCTAAGTAAATTTTCATCAAAGTTGATCTTGATGTTATAATTAAAACAGTATTTAAAACATATATTGATTATAGCCGTGTTAAGAGAGTGAGGGATGAAATATGGATGCTAAAAAGAACTTAACATCTGCGATATTGAACCCAATTAGTTCTAACTACACCTATATAAAACCATGTAATAGCGCCACATGTGTTGATTTAGGGTTAAACAACCAGTCCATGAAAGGTCATAAATGATACTCATTTAGCGAAAAGAAATATTAGCTGAGAGATGTTTTTTCTCTTCCAGTTTCGACTTCGACTATCGAAGTCCTAGAGGGTCATGGAACACAGAAGGCGTTCCTTTGGTTGAGAAAACATACAATGTTTGAAGGTAAGTCACACCACATAAACAATAAGAGAAAAAACAGGGAGAGATGGCTGACGAGTTATTGACAGATCTTGGAATTTCATGATCTTGATTTCTATAACAAAAGTCCCAAGAGGAGAATATTGGTACTCTTTCTCTCAATAAAACAAAATAATCTTTGCAAAGAAAAAGAAGGAAAGAACGAGAGCTCTTTTGTCAGAAAAAATCTATTCTGGCAATCGACTTAATACTCTTCCCCGGTCGCTATACCATCTTCACGAGGGTCATAAAGCAACTTTTTTCCGACTTGGCTCTCCATTGCATCGAAGAGGTCTCTGAATGACTCCAAGTGACATTTCCCATTTATTTTATTGCTGCTTCTGAGTCACAGGTTATTCAGGCCCACTTATATCAAACCAACTAGTTTAGTTTTTATTGGATGTATCAGCGGGCTACGCTTTCTCTCCAACTCCGACTCCGCCCTCGATTTACTCACTATGGCTATGGATACATCCTTTTTTACAGCATTCAATAGGCTATAGCTTTGGCGGTTGCCTTGAATATACGTTTTAGGTATGACTACTTTTCACTGAAACTAATTAACTATGTCTCTCATACACATTGGCCTATATAACTCAAGTTTCAGTCACTCATAGGGGAAGTCATTCATTACCATTATTCTATATGTAATGAAACAGAAGGGTGAATATTTCCGTCAATGATTAGACTAATAAGCCACTGATTAATATAGGCCCTATTATGATTCGCGTCTTGTGACAAGAGTTCAATTTAACCTGTCACGAAAAGTATTATGCTACACGCAAAGTTCCCTACTTGAGGCTTATTTATAGCAGTTTTACTACATTCCATAATATACCAAATCAATAAACATGAAACGCTAATCATAACATTCTCATTAGTGAGTGATTAGCCTTGTCGGTTACGAAAATATGGACACTGTCGACCAAGGCCGAAGCCAGCCTGCAGGTCAGGGGGTCAAAGTGACAGGCAACAACACCCTAGACAGGAAACCACTACCGGTATGGGCAACAACAGTCAGGAAACATGGTTGTAGATAAGCTGAGTGGCCAATGAGTGGCCATCCAGCGTAACCAAGACTCGTACTACGCAGTGGGCAGCCGGCGGAAGTCGGCCAGTGAGCAGCTCACGCCATTAACCCCTATACACAGCGGGTCCGGCGAGCTGCTCGGGGCCGACTCATAGTAAGTATATAGAGGGGGGAATAGTAGCATTGGCCGTGTTTATCCACCAAGAGTGTATTACAGAGCGGGTTAGCGGCGGCGCCGGGCCGGCCGCACACCGCCCCGGTTATTACCGTTGATCAAAGCGCGGCTTTCGCCGGCCCTCTGTCGGCCGCCTTATTTACGACCCCGACGGCCCCCGCCGACGCCGCGCCGCCCGTTGTCTTGGCTACAATGGCCGCTGCCATGGCGACGCGCGGGCAGCTGACGCGGCCATGATTGACAGGCCGGGTGTCAGCGGTGGCCACGCCCCTTCCATCACTCACGGCCATAGATCAGCGTCCTAATGGGCAAACTGACCCCGTTTCTGCAGCTCACCCGCCTGCCACATGCGCTCCATCACTGGTGGCCAGGCGGCGCAGACCTGACACTCCACACACTCACCGCCCAATGCCGCTACAGCACACCCCAATATGTTTTAAACATATTATATATATATCCCCACATCGAGTGGTACAGTTTTAAATAGCCTGTGTCCAGTGTCTGAGAGTCGGTGAGCAATTCATGAGTCACTCAGCATGAGCCCCACAAGTGGTGTGTGAGCGACAGAACCAGGGAGAGTTTGATAATACCGACATTAAATTACTGTACAGCACTTACATCGTTCCGTCTTATTTCTCCCTTAAAATACAGTTGCAAGACAAAAAGGAAAATGTCGTACTGTCTAAAAGCCGACCACCATGGTCGTTGTATTTTTCATCAGTCGGTGAATCAGCCAGTTTTATCCTATTGGCATACGACTGCAGAAAAAAAAGAGAAAGGGTTAAAAACGTGAAGTCTACAGGGGGCAATGTTTCCATCAACATCCATCACTCAGGTCTAATTCTAAAAGATGGCCTCTCGGAGGAAATTAAAAACCCCTGATTGATAGCAAGTGGCGTATGGGGTGGTGTACAAAAAGGCCGGTGGCTCCGTCTGACGAGGGGTTAGAGAACTAGTGGGTTGGAGGGGGGACGTAGGGAGGGGTACAGCTCGATGGGAGGGGTTCCTGGTTGATAGGGTACAGATACAGTTGGAGCCATGTGCCCCACCAATCACCGAAATAAACGACCCCATCCCATCAGAACCACGTCCTGGTCTCCCCGGGCGTTGACGTCATAACGACGTGACGTGTCGACGTCGAGTGATGACGTCACTGATGACACTCTGGGGTGCAGGATGTGAGAAGGGGGCCTCTCGGAGAGTGATGTACCTCTGACAGGCCGAACGACAGTTTGCGCCTCTCCTCACAAAACAATGTCGGCCGAGACCTCGTGCCCTACTCGGAAATCTATGCGCACTTGTCCAAAAAGCCGCTTCCTATTTGTGTCCATCAATGTGCAGGGGTGATGTTCAGCTCCCAAAGCATTCCCGTCTTTCATCCGGCCCCTCAAAAACAAAACGCAATTTAGCAGTGCACATAAATCGCCCAAACCAAGTTACAATGCACTGTCTAGACAGTCCAAGAGGCACTCATTATTCATGGGGAATTCTATGCAATCCCTCTAGTTTGTGGGGAGTGCCCCAACAACTTTCTGAGGTAGATTAATGGTCTGTCAGCATATCACAAGAGACGTGACATACATCAGCTGGTTAAATCTGCATTTATCACCTTTGTTCTGACAACTTGTGTTCAATCTACACATTTTCCCTGCAATCTACACTGAATGGTTCTCAGAAGAACAGTTTCGACTATTTTACTATCTCCTCACACACTGATACAGATCAGATTTATTGGTTTGTCTGGTATAAGTAGCCTACGTGGTCGCCAGTATGTCTGTTACTGTACGAGTAGTTTCCTGCTGCAAAGTCTACTTCACGTATACAGGTTGATGTGCGTATATATAAATATAAACAATTATGAAGCCTCTACTTATTGTTGGTGACTAAAACTGGCTAATCAACAGCTACCTACCACACATTTATCTCAGAATACCTGCTGATGTATATACATTGATTTAACAACACTGTATTCTGAAACGATGAACAACTGAAGTAAATGGCAAAGTTAAGAGTCTGGTTGACATTCTTTTTACCTGTACATTTAGGACTGCTCATGTCATATGTATGTTTTCATCAGAAACCGTTTCGTTTGACATTCTGTTGAAAACATTTACTTTTGAAGGCGAATTGACACACGAAAGCACAGTGTACTTGGAAACCCTTAGCTGTTTGAGCTGCTCGTTTCGTCTTGACTTAACTTTCCTTACTAGAGCGAAGTTGCCAACACCTTGTATAAACTGACCGACACATGTACCGCATTGTCCCTCGCCTGAGCGCTAGTTCAACAGGGTTTGCTGCAATTTTGGAATGTTAGAAACATTAGATTATCGCAGTTCCAATATGATCAATCCACTAAATCAATATCTGTCTTTTCTCTGAGATTTTAGTAACAAGTTTTTTCTAAAAAGAATACCCCACATATAATCGCAGGGTTCCTTGTCGGATGGGGTGGTACCGTTGATATCTTTCTCATCCTTGCAACAAAATTGCGCCCACGCGACAATTTTATCGGAGTTTTTTTTTCATTCCAAGAATACAAGGATTCACAGCTCACCAAATATCCAACATGTTGGATCTTTTTGGTCTCTTCAGATTTAAGTAGATTATTTTCTAAAATAAAGAACAGGCCTAGGGCACTCACACTGTGATCAATGCCTGTTAATAAGCCCTCCCGGGTAAGCCCTACACGTCCTTCCCATGCATAGACTGTAGTCCTGTTGGCATTGACTGCGAATTGCTTATGCAACATAGACAGGTACCCAGGCCATGAGCCCACCACTGCACCAGGGCCCATGATTTAATCGTTACTAATTGTATCCCAATAAGTAACAAGGCCAGACATAAAAGAAAGTACTTGACAAATGTCATAATGTCATGCATGGTTGGTGTTAAATAGGCTGAACAGCCGACAGCACAACTTTAGTGGCCATGCTCTCTACTTCCATACAAAAGAACAGGCCACCCCCGCAAAAATCACGGGTTCATTTTATCGCAGGTAAAACGTATTTATTGCATCCATGAGACAGAAAACATCGTAGAAAAATATCGCCTAGGGTGAGTTACTGCATAACATCGGAGATCACTTTCCCACACCTGGGTTAACAGTCCCACACAGGAATTGACTATTACACATCTATAATCTATGCCACGTCTGAGTTATGTGCCCAACGTCGGAGATAACTGACCAAAACCCGTCATTACTGTTCCACACATAGGATAAGTGTCCAACGCCTAAACCAAAGACAAAGTAAAGAGTTCTGAGTCTTCCCTCCTTGCCTAAACTAACTGTCCCACACCTATTTCAACTCTCCCACACCTGGACCAAACACCTTACACATCCAAACTTCCCCAGGTACACGTAGTCCAGCCCTCACCTTTCCTAACTTGGTCCATGCACACCTCCCTCTCCCACCATCTCTTCACCCAACCTGTCCGTCCGTCTGTCCGTCAGCCGGGCTATTTGTCAGCTCGGCCCACCTGTCATCGGCCCGCCGGGACCCCACGCACGGCCAGCCCCCTCCCACCTGGGTCGCCGGTAAAAGTCTCAACACCAGGGCATAAGTCACACGCCCAGGAGTGGGCTGCAGGCGGCGGGGGGACCTCCTACAGCTGCCGGGCCGTCCTCCAGAGGGGTCATGATGCTGGTTTGGGAGGCTAAAAAGCCAGCTTTGTGTAAGCACTCAAAAAGAAGAATGCACATAAATATGTACTAGGCCCGGGCGGCGCCGTCATTCCTGTGCGTAGCTGACGGGTGGGTTGGTTTAAAAGTAGGGGCAAAAAGGGCCGCTTCAAAGTGCATTGCCGACACCAGAAATTACTTTGGGTGGGTGTGAGATTTGGCTAGACGCTTTGGAGGGTTTAGATGTGTCTGATACGTGTATCGTGTTTAATTTCGATCTGTTTATATTTGGAAGCCTGTCTTCGGGAATCCCAGTGTGACGTAAATTATGTGAGCATGCTATTTTTTTTTTAAATAGGAGGGGCTCGTCAGTTCCTCATTGCCACATTGCTTTGAAGTAAACCTTGAACTAATTTTCAGGTCGTTATCTCTATTTAAAGTACACAATGTGGCATTTTGGGATGGAGTGTACCTAACAAAAATGTTACGAAGAAAAGACAATCACAGCAGTGCCCTTTCCCTTTTCAAACCACCAAGTCCACCCCGGAGTCCACCTCTACGGACAATCAACGTAAAAAGCCCGGTTTTGATAGATCATTTCAGTTTCAGTGAATAGGGCGAAGCCTATCTTGAACATTGCACATTGCGAAATTATCAACCCAGAATGAAATTGATATCTGACTACCACTCTGGCTTAACTGATAAATACAAGTACTGACCAATACGTTTGCGCACGGGATTGAAAACAATATCGAAATGGTGTCGGGGTTCAAGAGAGCCAGAGGATCAAGTTGTAGGCGGGGAGGAGGCAGTGCCAGAGGGTTAAGTTGTAGGTGGGGAGGAGGCAGTGCCGGAGGGTCAAGTTGTAGGTGCATGGGGAGGAGGCAGTCCCAGAGGGTCAAGTTGTAGGTGGGGAGGAGGCAGTGCCAGAAGGTCAAGTTGTAGCTGGGGAGGAGGCAGTGCCAGAGGGTCAAGTTGTAGGTGGGGAGGAGGCAGTGCTAGAGGGTCAAGTTGTAGGTGGGGAGGAGGCACATCCAGAGGGTCAAGTTGTAGGTGGGGAGGAGGCAGTGCCAGAGGGTCAAGTTGTAGGTGGGGAGGAGGCAGTGCTAGAGGGTCAAGTTGTAGGTGGGGAGGAGGCACATCCAGAGGGTCAAGTTGTAGGTGGGGAGGAGGCACAGGGGGTCAAGTTGTAGGTGGGGAGGTGGCAGTGCCAGAGGGTCAAGTTGTAGGTGGGGAGGTGGCAGTGCCAGAGGATCAAGTTGTAGGTGGGGAGGAACCAGTGCCAGAGGGTCAAGTTGTAGGTGGGGAGGAACCAGTGCCAGAGGGTCAAGTTGTAGGTGGGGAAGAGGCAGTGCCAGAGGGTCAAGTTGTAGGTGGGGAGGAACCAGTGCCAGAGGGTCAAGTTGTAGGCGGGGAAGAGGCAGTGCCAGAGGGTCAAGGTGTAGGTGGGGAGGAGGCAGTGCCAGAGGGTCAAGTTGTAGGCGGGGAGGAGGGAGTGCTAGAGGGTCAAGTTGTAGGTGGGGAGGAACCAGTGCCAGAGGGTCAAGTTGTAGGTCGGGAGGAGGCAGTACCAGAGGGTCAAGTTGTAGGTGGGGAAGAGGCAGTGCCAGAGGGTCAAGTTGTAGGTGGGGAGGAGGCAGTGCCAGAGGGTCAAGGTGTAGGTGGGGAGGAACCAGTGCCAGAGGGTCAAGTTGTAGGTGGGGAGGAGGCAGTGCCAGAGGGTCAAGGTGTAGGTGGGGAGGAACCAGTGCCAGAGGGTCAAGTTGTAGGTGGGGAGGAACCAGTGCAAGAGGGTCAAGTTGTAGGTAGGGAGGAGGCAGTGCCAGAAGGTCAAGTTGTAGGTGGGGAGGAGGAGTTTTGGGTTGACAGTAAGTAGTGTGAAAGGAGTCGTAAGTGGCAACATGCGGTAAGACAGGAATAAGTTGTTGGTAGGCAGTGGGTAATATGAGAGGTACGAGTTGCAAGTGGGCAGTAGGCAGCGATGGATGGCTGAGGTATGGATAAGTAGAAGGCAGTATGGCTGAGCTGTAGATGGGCAGTATGTAGTATCAAAGGGTTGAGGCAGGGAAAAGGGAAAGTATTAGAAAGGAAAAGGAGGGTATCAGGGAGAACATGATCATCGGGTTTAGTGAGGGCAAGCAGAGAGGGCATTACAAAGCCTCATTATTTTAATACAGTAAACACTGCATACTGGGCAGTAAGTAAAGCCCCAGTGGCACGGTGGTGCAGCAGTGGTCGCTGATGGCTGGTGCAGGCAGCTTGGTGCAGACAGGGCGTTGGGCATGGTGGAGGGGTGGAGGGTGGTGGTGCAGGGCGTTAGATGGCGGCCGGCAGGGGGACTGACCGCGTGGCGTCCTGCTCACAGCCTGTCGGCGGCTGAGTGATGTCGACTGACAGCACACAAACACAGCCATAACTCACCGCCACACCCGCCCCCTTCCTGCCGGCCCCGCTGTTACTGTAAACCTGCACATCAGCACCCATTAACCGTAAACTTTGTAAATCTTACTTATTCACAGGGGGTGGTGCTGGATATGCTACGCTACTTGGATTAATCTAGGGGGGACCTTCTGTGTATTTGGTTGATATTGTTTGAGCTCAACCATTCCAATTTTAGGTCATGTCATTGTAGCCTGTTACCATTTCCCATACAAATAAATTATATATTGTTTACGAATCTGAAGGAAATTGACATCAAAACAAAGCATCAAAAGACATTCATTCAACGGAAAATTTAATTATTGGGAACGCTCTTTTCCCCATTTTAAGCTAATTTGTCTAATTGAGCTAATTCCTGTTTGCAAAGGGAAGGTCGCTACAAATTGAGTTAATCCTTACCGTAAACCCCTTGGTGGTCGCACTCTGTCTAACCGTAAAGTCAGTGTGTGAGCTATGGGTGAGTGATGCGGACTGACAGCCAACAAACAGGGTCATAACTCTCCCAAACGCCCGCCAGTCTCACTGCCCGCCATAACCCCATCACACCGCCGCCTAACTATGATTTACCACAGATACGCTACCTAAGTGTCGCTCCCTTCTAAAACTGGTGTACAAAAAGTGCATAAAACGCGTCTATCCACTGATGTGGGATATGGCTATTATGTATAGTTAGCAGTGGCGGGTAAAGAAAGAAGGATCGGTATCTGTAACGTGTGTGATCCCCACCTTGTTTTCATTTTAAACGATATCCTCTCGCTATATCATTTGAAAATAGATGTTTTATTTCTCGGTGGTAAATCTAAGAATTTGAAAGATGTTTTTGGTACACCGTTTCCATTGTGACAGAAATAAGTTCACATTATCCAAAATGTACATGTGGAAAAGAAGGAAAGACAAAAACCGGGGAGTTGGGAGATGCTAAACCTGTAAATTCATCTCTTACTGTGATGTGCTCACTAGGTTGAAACAGGCCCTTATGTGTATTGATATGTTAACGGCTTTAACTGTTAGTGGCTGTGAAATTTGATTTGCATCTAAAAGTTTGTATATGCCAATCCTCCCCTTGTATATGCCAAACCTTCCCTGCTTCTAGTGAAATGTTTATTACAGTTGATGCTAATTGGTGGTGCTTGTCAGAGATGACGTCTATGTATGCGGAATCCAGAATAGAGTGGGTGTAATAGACGATCCGAGTGGAGAGACAGTAACCCCCTTTAAAAAAATACGCCTCAGGCTGACCTAACGAGCGTCCCGTCCCGAAAAGACGGAACGTGACGCACCCCGCCTTCAAACAGTGCCCTAAAAAAAGAGCAGCTCACACACAGAGACACAAACGGGCCGGGCCGGGCCGAGTGGCTGTTTTATTGTGCCGACGACTGGTGTTCCAGCAGGCCAAGCGGGAACCATAGATAAAGCCGCGGCCACAAGTCGGCCGCGCCATGTCCGCCGGCCGCGCTCGTTTTTCGTCCGCGACAAGGACACATTTGGACGCGGCGCGGTGGGGACCGCGGTGGGAGGGGGTAGCAGGGTGTGGAGGTGTGGGGGGCGGGCGGCAGGGCCATGTGGTGGGAGGAGGGCAGGTATGATATTACAACTCATAGATCAGCCGGCTGTCTGTCAGACGCCGCCCGGCCACGCCAGCCCTCATCTTTCCCGCCGCACGGCCCTCCATAAATAACGATTATCCCCGAGTAAACTTCAACACGCCGCAAGTTTACTGGCCTCGGCGGATTCCTTAGATCAACTATCTCGTATTAGCATTCCGCGAGCGGCGGCCCCGACACCGCCCCGCCCGATACATAATGTCCCAGCCCCATATGTCATAAATATTTCACATCATTCCTTCAACAACTGGTCCTTTTTATGGGCTTTATTATTTCTTGAGGCCTAGTATACGTTTCTGGTGTTTTATAGAAGTCATTATAGATCTTGATAAATGTAAGATTTTATTCACCGGGTCAAAAAACTAACGTGAGGCAAGGGCAAAGCTCAAGCCAAGAGTAGAGTACCAGACTAAGCACAGCCATATACTCCTCCCCTGCTTCCAGTAAAATGCTTGGAACTTGACAACGTCTTAGGTTTAGTTTATATACGATATCCCTAATCAAATATACATAACATACACATAATATCAACTTTTAAAAATAGTCACGAATTATTCTATTTAGACTTTTGATAGTCAAAGACCCGAAATACAAGTTCACTTACACATTTCAAAACAGCAACCTAACATCAAAACAAAGAACCCAAATGAGGAGAGGGGTTGTCCCTCAATGGCTAGCCGTCAACTTGATGTTATAAGCAGCTCGTGATTAATTAGAACTATATAACACCTCTGGCCCTGCACCCCCCGCGGCCGCCCAGCGCAGACCCAGATGGTCAGTGATTTATGTGACTAACACAATCAGGCCGCTTTATCAATCATGATCTGTTTCACACAAGGCGACTCCTGCAGGCCATATTTCATAATCTGGGCCACAGACACACAAACCACCGACAGGAATAAAACAAAATAAAACCTCAAATAAAGCAGGGGGATAAAGGCGGCCAGGGCCACGGATGACAAAGCGACTGAGCAACTCTGAGCGACAACAACGTGAGTGGCTCAGTGGGTGAGTGGAAAGGGAGTGGGTTATAAAGTTCCTGAGTGAGATTGAGAGTTATAATTAGTGTGGGTAAATTAGCATTGTTTTTAAGTGGGTTGATGGGTGGATGGCTTAGTGAGTGAGTGGGAGAGTGAGTAAGTGAGTGAGTGAGTAGGTGAGTGAGGGTCAGAGAGATGGGCTCATGAACAAACTACATACATATGAAGTAGAGTTAGCATCGCGTTTCAAACTTCTTTTTTTTTGTTATGTATTCATAACGCCTCTGTCCCAATGTTGTTGCTGTTCAATGTATTGTATGACTTTTAAATGGACGGGTTATAGGTTGAGACAATTTTCGAAGGGATCTAATTCCATTTGCACCGCACCGATGCGTCATACCTAGGTCAATCATCGGGAGGACATTCTGCAAAGGGTCTATACCATACGTGGCGGGGCGCGGCCTATACAACTGGTCTATTGTAGGAGTCGTTGGTAGGGAGGGAGGGAGGGAGGGCGGGCGGCTGGGGCCCGATGGGATCAGGGGCTGTCTAACTGTGCCAATCAGGCGGGCGGTAAATCAGCCTTGATGACGGTCGGCTATCGCCGTCTGACACACTCATTGGCTGCCGGTGACACCCTGACCCCTCCAGCACTACCAGCCCAGCCATACCACACCAGCACCAGCACACCAGCACCAGGAGGAGGTGGTGGATGTCGGGGTGTGGGGGTATGGGGGTCTGGGTGGGGCGGTCAGGTGGACGTGCGGTGGTCACACAGACGGACAGACAGGTCGCACGGCACCCCTGGGCATTGTCTTATCTACGTCGACCGGCCAGAGGCCCGGCGGATCAACGGCTAGCTTTATATGCCTGCCCGACACTATGGCATTGGCCAGTTGTATACACCGTTATAGTGTGGCACTATATGGGATTCTGTCCGGTTAATCGATATCAGAACAGAATACAAATATATAATATGTGATTGAATTATTCATTTCTGGACAGTTTTTATTTCAAAAGTGTAAAATAGTTATGCCATCCACCTGAGGGAGCAGCGACCATAGGCCTAGTTAATGAAGCACGTCACATGTGACAAACACGTCCAATGGGGAAGTGAACCGGAAGTGAGGATTGGCAGTGCCTAAAATGGCCGATCAACATGGCCGACAGTTTAGATCCCCCCGCTGACAGGCTCTGAATAGACAGGCCAGTATTCTAGTTTTTTTTTCTACCTCCAGCGAGTTCCCCTTACCACCGGTGAGTGGCGCCACGTCCCTGGTCGAGCTGACCGCTGACCCCGCGCTGCATGGCGGGACGGGTGTGACAGTAGCGCCACCCCGCGCCGACCACCTTCTCCAGGCGCAGCTGTCGTCCGCTGGCCCATCAGCCGTCATCCACTCTCCCAGCCCAGGCGGCCCGACCTGTCACTTCAGACACCGGAAACGCCGGCCATCAATCAGGTGACGCGTCACGTGAGCGACACCAGGGGGCAGTGCGGCTCTCCGGGGTCGGCGCCATAGCAACGACCTGCGCGGGTCAGGGCCGGGGGTCAAGGTCGTTCCAAGGTTAATCCGGCGGCCGGCCGAGTTATGCTGACTGATGTGGAAAGTGATAAATGTAGCATTGTGTGGCGGGACAGCGAGGTTAGGTCAGTTAGACCTCTTGCCCATTGCTTACACGACCGGAATCTATACTGGGCGTCGAACCTGCCCGCTTGGGACAATATTATGATCCAAGTCCTTGGCTGGACTGTTTTTCTCCATCTCTCATTGCTACCAACCTAGCACATGACAGGCATAGGCGTCCATGTATGACATATGTAGGTTAGTTACGCTGAAGGATACGATGATTTCACTGCGACATGAAGTATGACATGTACAAATATTTGAAAATCTATAAAACCCAACGCACTCGTGATTCCTTCTCGACAAAAAGTGTTTCCAAATGTATGTAGTCAAAGAACACACTGTTAGGGTTTCCATGTATATATGTATAGACTTAGTAGTACACACCGGAAAGATTGATTCATAATCATTTCCACTGCCTCGAAAATGCTTACCCATCGGAACCGTTGACCGGCACCAAATGACAGGTAAATCTAGATGTGTGCGTAACACGAAATGTAGACGGTAAACGGGCGTGATCTATCGCTCTGCTGACTTGAAGATTCCTCTTAACCATCCCCCCTCCCCTAACCCACCCCCACAAACCTAAGCAGCCTTGTGGGTGTCTTCTCCCCGATCCCCGGGCCCAATCAGCTGCCTTAATGGTGGCACCTCGTTAGGACCACTTGACATGCCGGGTATGTCCGGCCCCGCCCCACCTCTCACCACCAGCCCCACTCCCCGCCGGTCAGGTGCCGAGGGCACCGGGCTGGGGGCACCGCGGGGTCAAAGGTCACCTCCATGGTAGTTCCGACAGGTAATATGTATTCCTGACCTGTGTCCTAGTCGTGTCTGGGACGGACTCGATTAAAGAATGTTTTGCTTCGCGGCAAACACGTTCATTGTCTAGTCTGGAACTGACTAAATAATATCAGCTTTGTCCAAGTCAGTGAAGGCCTTTATGAGAAATTGATTTCTTCTTAATTGCATAAGCTAATTGTTGTGCAATCAATGGATTTTCAATCTTTTAGGTATTTGTACAAACAGAAAGTGTACATATGAATTACAATTCAGCTTCGGGGACAACACAGTACCCTTCTATTATTCCATCTAAAAAAACTCAATCGGAAATCAATTAACTTTTTTTGCTACATCTTTGGATTCACATAAACATGTTGACGGCAGTGTCTTTAATTCCGTCAGCGCGTGGGGGCAGCAGGTGGGGTGTCGGGTAAGGTGAGAAGTGAGGGGGTCCTGGGTCGGACTCACCTGTACTCACCTGTGCCTCCTTACCTGTCGGGGACTACAGTTACCGGGCAGTAAAGCTTCCACTAACAGCCCCGTCCCCCGCCAGAGGCACTGGAGTGGAGTGATACACAGATACCACTGCTCATCTGCTCGTCAAAATCTCACTGAGAGCTGCTCACTTACCGATAAGCAACTGAGCAACTCAGATGATTAATTATTATGAACTAGTGAGTTTTTGGATGAAGTGAAAAATTGTCGAGAAGTAGAATTAGGACTAAGATGAATTATGAACAAGTTAGTGAAAAATTGCATGAAGTAGGATGGGGACTTGGGATGGGGAAGTAGTCGAATGTGCAGATTGCGGTGAAATACGACCGGACACTCTTATGTTTTCTGTAACTTTAATCCGCCGACGTTTCCCTTCGGGGGGGCCTTTAGACCATATGCCATTCTCTCAAGTAGTGTTTCATTGTCAGTGAACAATAACAGGACATTTTGATAGAAAAAGGGGACGACTGTCTAAGAACACTATGCCTCATCACCTATAGATCATGGAAAAGACCTATTACCAAACAACCGTATGAAATAACAGCTGCCTGCGTTGAATATGAGGTTGGTGGTCAAATTGCATATATAGGGTGCAAGTATCTTCTGTGATCTCTGACCTATGCTTTGCTTAGTATGGTCGGTGCAAACTTACTCGGTAGAATGGTAGAATTCTCATATTTCTTCGATCTAAAGTTTTACAAGAGTTGCATGACATGAACATGCTTGGGAGATGGTATTACTCTCGATTTCAATGAAAAGTTATCACCAAAAGTAGGTGGACCCGTCAAAGAAACGTGACCTCTGTGAATGTCATCCTTCGTCTTGTATCTCAATAGAGACCATCCGATTTTCAATATCTGCCAAGAGAAGTTGAAAATTGACACGACGTCAACTGCAACTCACTCGTCAGAAGACTTCGAATCTTGGTGTGGTCTCTGATGCGGTGGCTCCACCTAGGAACTTGGACACAAACTAACTGCACTGGTTCAAGTGAGATTGTCGTCAGCGTTATAAAATTCTAGTTTTGTTCAATGTTAGGATAACCATCCTCTTGTCAATGTTAAGAAGAAGTTACATTAAAAAGTTAATACATGTGCAGATGAGGCACTGTACGTGTTCATTCTTATGAAACTGCTAACGTCATTTTAACGCAAAAAGCAGAGGTCTCTATAGGAATTTTTATTGTGCCTTGTTGTTTCATTTGCTTGGAAGGGTGCATTTGAGGTTCATTTTCATGTAAACAGTTTACACTGTGTAAATTGGCTTGGAAATTGTTGTGTGAAATAGTCAAATCCTGGAATATTTGCATTTAATTAAGTATATCCATTTTTATATTTCGATAATGTTTACAGGAGAATATACATGATTTTGTCTATAGTTAATTCATATCAGAGTTTCGTATACAGAGGAATGGATCAGGGTGTGTTGGATGTAGCTTAAAATTAGATTGCACATGGATTCAAATATCACCATGCCTACATTCAGCTTCATCTTTACTGCCTTTAAATAAAACAGTTGTTTTGTGCTTTGTTTGACATTATAGTATAACCCTTCTGACTGTTATGCTCATGCATCCAGTTTTGTCATTGGCTTTAAACAACGAGGCAATATGACATGAGAAGACCGACGTGAAGGGGCCATGTTTCTGACGTGGTGATAGTGGGGTCTCTTTTCCCTGATAATGGTCCTGAAAAAATACCCATCGGTCTTCAATTCGAAGCTCTTCAAAGCAAGCTTATTTGACTTGTAACTTTGAGTACCGGACTATGTAAGGCGAATAGGGGCAGGGCCAAGTCAATCGCTTTATGGTCCATCAAGTTTATATTCATTCTCTAGGATCATTTCCTGCAGTGCACTTACTGGTGTTTCCCTAAAAGAAACACAGATATATGTTAACTTATACTGCGGAGTGAACGGTCAGAACTACCTTATCCTGAATCTCCTCCACACACCCAAATGAGTGGCAAGTTAATACGGGCCAGTTTACACCACGTGGGGTTGTCGGAGGCGATTGAGTCTGCCTACAATTTCTCAGTGTCAATGACAGCCGACGCGCGGCCCATCCGACACCTCCAGGACGAGCCTACCTTCCCACGTCCCTCCCCTCTCCTCCTGGGTCGGCGCGCGACGAGCTAAAGGAGGAGGAGACACGTGGGAACTTTCTCATCATCAATAACTCCCGTGTATTCTTGTTGCCGCTGATGACCCCTCAGGTAATGAATCAGGCCTGCCCCCCACCCCCTCGCCTCCCCCCGGCCCGCTCCAGCCGGCAGTAGTGGGCCGCTGATAGATGCTGTGGACACACGCCACACCTGTATTTATGGCTCCCCCTGACGGCCGCCCTGCTAATCACATAATTATGTTGATCAACTGTCTCCCTCTCATGAGGACAAATGAAGCAATCAGGCCGTGCGCCCTCAACAAACAGTCTACATGCTCCCAGACAAGGATCTGCCAACTTTATTCATGGAATGCTGTTTTATATCTTTCACTTCATATCGTTTAATTTCTGCCCGTTTTTTTTCCCCGAGTGCAGTAAATTTAATATTTTATAGTAGACTTCCCATACCACACACAAGTTGCAGTAAATCTGTCCGCCCGGTCGTTTAAGTAAGCACCACCAGTAACGTGGCCAACCCACACACAGATACCCCAATACACGAGGTCCAATAGGATATGATTTACTCTGATTGAGACAAATCGCACCGAATTCCTGCTCGGCGCTGCTGGTGATAAGACGCGATTTTCCCACCCATGCAGCAGAGAGCAAAATATGAAATACACATGAATAATACCAGCTGAGAAAATAAACACAACCACAACCAATAAAACACATATATATTCCTAGAAGTTTCATTCCAGCCACGCTGCCATGGAGGAATGTGCGGGGCTAGCGGTGGCCGGTGCATGTCTGTTGTTCCAGGAACCCATTCCTGGAAGTAGCCGCGGGTGAGTAACGGGCGCTGGCAGAGTTTTGCCCCGCGGAAAACTTGTGCTGCCTGCGGAAGATGTACGGCGGCCCGTCAGGCGAGTTGACGAGGCCGGGGCTATTGGACGATTGATATATGCCAGGCGAGTCAGAGAGGAATATTACATATGCATAGCGGGCCGGCCCCGCTGATTTACTGTCCATGGTCGGGGCGTCGGTGGCGTCAGTGAGCTCCGAGAGGTAGTAAAAGGAGGGAGGGTGTTGAACAGGGAGGGGTGGGGGTGGGCAGCGCGGGGGTTGTGGTAACACTAACGCTGGCATTGTCTCCTCCAGTGTATAATGGTGATGGTCCGGGGTTGGTGTACGGTGTGGGGCCTCTAATGGGTGGTGGGTGGTGCCGGTAATGGGAGATGGTGGATTGGGAGGTGGGGAAACGTGGCAAGGTATGGGCAAGGTGGAAACAAGTATGTGTTTGATGGGTGATACTGGTAGTTTGGTGGGTAGTGGTTTGATTTGTGGTCCTTTTTGGATAATTAGTGGATGCTAAAGTATTGGTTTGGAGGTCACGGTATTGGAAGATCTGTGGGTATTGGATGGGCAGATTGGTTATACATGTATATGGCACCAAGCGTTTTTCATTAGGGCCTAGTCAACTGAACTTTTTCACTCACAATTTTCTGTAGGGGCTAGTCAGACTGGTGAACAAGAGTAAAAATTTTTAGTGAAGGCTTTCCATGAAGAAAATGGCTGATTTTTTCTGGTGGCAAAAGTATTGTTCTAAGTCAGGCAGTACTGGTATAAAGATTGTCACAAATTGTGGCAAAGAACGTCTAATAATCAGGGACAACTAGGACAGGACCTGTTAAAAGGCACAGGTGCGCCAGTTGGCCCTAGTATGGATCAAGTTGGGGCTGACCATTAAGATTTACCATCAGGCGGTCCTAGAATAAACTAGTAAAGACGTCACTAGCGGCCTTGGTTGCCAGATTATATAACTATTCTATCAAAAAGGCTCAAATAGGAACTACCCAGTCTTGGTGTATTAATATTACAGTGTCGGAAATTAAGGTGCGCCCTGCACCCGGCGCGCACATTTTCGCGGCCGGGTGCGCGATTTTTAGAGGTGTGCGCCCACAATGTGCACACTTTTAATAATTTATATAATTACTATATATTGGGAGGGTGCGTACACCATAGACTTTGCTTATGGTAAGAATGGTCAATAACTGTGATGGGTAGTGGGGATACAGTTTGTGTTGCCAATGGTAGTTGTAAACAGTGGCTAAGGTCATTACAGTCTACAACAGGAATTAGGGGGAATGATTGACAGGACGTTATGATTGCAGATCCATATAGTTATAAACTTCTGTCCACTGGTAGGTAATAATATCAAAGTATTGAATACCGCAACAGAATTTCAGTTGAGTACCTAGCACAACATCTAATCAACCCTTGTTTTGGACCCCGCAGTGTCCAACGCTCTTACGGACAACCAACAGCCAAACACTGATTGCATGTGGCATGTCGATACTGCCTGTTCTAGTGGCACCAGTTGGGACGCCACACAGCCACTGAGAGAGATGCAAACTGGATCGCAGGCAGTTGGGAGCAAGGTGGACTGAGAGACGGAGGAGGTGGTTTGAGGGGGTTGAGTTGGGGTATGCTGGATGATGGCACACAAATACGGCGGTAAATCTTGGCGGCGCCTGGCACATCACATCAAAGACTGACACAGTCCAGCCGGCCCTGCCCACCAGCGGCCCGATGGATGGGCCGCGACACGCCGGGACCAGCTCCTCCTCCTCCTCACCCACTTACTGCCCGCCCACCCGCTAGGTGGCCATTGTTACTGCTGCCCACCACCGCCGTCGTTATATAATGGGGGCGCCACCGTCCGGCTTGGACGATGACCTGGTGTGGTCAAGAAAGAGATAGGAAGGGCCTAGAAGTAAGTGTAATTACTGAATGCCTAAGACTCCTAAGAAAGTATGACGTTATTTCAGCATTTGGCATAAAGGGCCATCAGGGACGGATCCAGATATTTCCAAAGTGGGGGGGGGGGGGGGGGGGCTTATATA
Organism: Lepidonotus clava; assembly: GCA_936440205.1. Classification (NCBI taxonomy): domain Eukaryota; kingdom Metazoa; phylum Annelida; class Polychaeta; order Phyllodocida; family Polynoidae; genus Lepidonotus; species Lepidonotus clava. The sequence continues at coordinate 30,542,184 of OW387140.1, forward strand.
AGAATTTGAGGCGCCCATCCAGGGACTAGAATTTTAATTTAAGAAAAAACGCCCTCCTCTAAATCCGTCCCTGACCATCCAACAATATAGTTTGTATTGTTCCCTAATTTTCAGACAGGCGGTGTTTTATTCTTGATGATCAGCCCTGGACACCAGGATCGAGCTGGGTGATCTCATACTACAGTATGGATGGTCAGTACCCATCCTTTTCACCAGAGGGCAGCACTGTCCAGTGGTCAGTGACTCATCGTACATGCCTCTCTACACTGACTGCCCACAGGATTTGTCAGCATAATAATGTTTCTGTTTCAATCCATGTTTTTACCGAAACACTTACTACTTTGTTTTGAATAACCTTTATCTTTTTTTCGTGCATATCATATACTCCTCAGCCAACTCCTTAGTTCAACCCTAGGCGCTTACAGAAATAAATCATAATGGATACATTACAGAAAGGCACGCTTGATATATAAAATAGCAGTTAAGCTTATACATTCGTTTGATTCTGCAGTATATTCATGTATGGGAATGATGAGGCTGTATACTCTGTACATAATGCGTGTTCCTCCACAGTTTGGACAACATTAGGGTTTCACGGCAAACCTCAGAATACGTAAGTACCAGCAGTGTGTATCTCATCACTGACACGTTACTAATGCCCCAATACAGGCCAACAAACTGAGCGGGGTGTGTACATATATATATGTGTGTGTGACCAGCGCACTTTGTGGTATGGCGGGTGTGATGGACGGGGCGCGGTCACTCCGGGACCATTATAAACAGACGGCCGGCCGACCCCCCAGTCGGCCCGGCCACATCTACAATTCACGATGTATATCGGCGGTCAGCGACACGCGCCACACCGACGGTCACTCGGCCCCACTACTGTCTCTGGTGGCCAGGGACGGGGAGAGGAGGGAGGAGCGAGGGGCTCATCTACATGAAATATGGGTGTAAGTAGTATATCAAAAGGGGACTTTGGCGAAGGAGGAGCGGCTTTGGTTATGTACACTTATGGTGTGTGTACGTGAATATAATGTTATATTGATATATCAAAAAGTCATTTAAGCATTTATATATTTTTTGGGGGGAAATTTACACATATATAAGTGATAATAAGTATAGTATATAAATGGGTAAGTGTGGGTGCTAAAATGAGTAAAATATGTCATACAAATTTGACGTTGTATACACAAACATCCATCCAACTATCAATGCAGAGACACAATAGATACTTTCCAACAATGCACAATTATTCAATAAAGGTATTAGTGGATGTCAGTGGAGGGAGCGGGGGAAATATCTGTTAAGACCGGGGTTCCGATTCCGAACCCGTCTGGCGTGAACAGGATAGGTGACGGAGTGGGGGTGGTGGCGGGGATCCACGAGGAATAAATCATTCGCTGTTTAATCTAGCGTGAAAATATGATCCGCCGTAAATCAGCGCGGCTGGAAATGAAAGCAGCGGAGAAAGCGCGCCACAAATTCCGTGTCGGTGTCTATAGGAGATAGAGGGGGTAGGTGGTCATCAGTCAGCCTGATAGGCCGCGTCCTGCCGCCGCCCGCCGCCCTGACCGCCGCCACCGCCCGCCTGACCCCGCCTCGTAAACCAACCACCGGCCGGGGAGGTGTGGGGGAGGGGCCCGGGGGGAGGGGGTGGGGGTGTTAGCATTGGACGTCCCGCAGTGCTCTAGTAAGGGAACAGTCTAGCCGGTCAGTCCACAAAAAAAGAAGGGAATGAAAAGATTGGGTAAAAAAGCCAGAGCATTGATTGGTAACATCATTGAAGCTGCTATTCTATATAATTGCTAAAGCTTATTTCGGAAGTCTGTGAATTCTCTACCTTCATCAAGAAGTATGTGTGTTATTAAGGATCCGTAATTAACTATCTGAATCTGCATACGTAACAAATGACATATAACCCTGTTAAAACTATTCAATAGTTTATATGAGTAGGTGGGGAAGAGGGTATTGGACATAACCACATGTTGGTAGGCACGAAGGTATAACGACAACTGAATACATTAAAGTCAATATTCATGCACTGTCAGTTAACTGGTGACTCTTGAGGTCTCCATGCACCCCTTTTCCTTACTATACATTCTATCGCAACCTAGGACCCCCTGATGGGGTAGAGATGGGGCTCCGAATGTCGCCTTGTTGAGTTTAAGATATTAAGAACTAACGAAGTAGCCCTGAAATATCCATGTCACCCTGTCGATTAAGGGGTGTAGGACCATAACCTAGTTCCCAAAATGGAAAAACTCATCAAGTTAGAACCAGTGCAGAACCATAGATGGTCTGACACCAAGATGGTCAGAATTTGCTTGAGTTTGAGCACTTGCGAAACTGAAGTGAACAGTGACTAGAAGCACTTAACGATCACGACTTAAAGCATACTGGATAAAATCCATGTTCGCTCTTTATATATAATTACTCAACTTCTTTCTGACAGCTGACGTACGTTACAATAAGCACTTCGCCTAGTCTTACCAAACATCTTCGTAAGATGTTCTTAAAATATGATTATACCACCCGTGAGGAGAATCAAATGAGAAAACATCAGCGTCACACAGACATCCGCTCAAAGCATGTGACATTGGACCTTAACATAAAAACATGTGTGTAGTATAATCACCGAAGATACATCCAGTTTCTGTATATATGCTTGTCAACAACACTGTATATGCTTTTAATTTCATACCTGTGTCAGGATCTGTTAAGAACAGGAAATCACTGGCCTCTCTCATTCATTTTTACCTGTTTAATTTACTTCCCCACTAAAACACTGCAGGGTGAATATAAGGATGGTAGACTAGCGCTAAGGCGATATATAACAAAACAACTGTATTTCCCTCTGGTATGAATGAGAAAATATCTATTTAAAAACGTTTCTTTGACAGAACTAGGTTAATGAATATTGTTAACCAGGCGAATTGCATCTAAATATTCCACCTCTGTAGCTTGGATTTTAATTTCATTTTCACTTTTAAATTAATCCATTTAGAAAAGCATGATATATGCACGTTGCATTCTCAAGTAGGTGACTCAAAAGTGCAGTATGTGTATTTAAAATCTAGAAGGTTTAACGTCATAGTGGTTTAATTATCAAACTTTTGAGAAAACGTTTTCCAAAATGGGCACCCTAAACTCCATGGTTACGTGAGTTCTTTCTTTAAAGCCAGGTGGCAGCACCGGCCAGAAGATACTTTGATACGAAGAACTAACTGCTGACTCATACTATAACTTACAAATGTAGACATCTTTATCAGTATGCCAGGCAACGTTGGATCTCGAAATATTTGTAAATAGTAATCTGTTTCTCATAGCAAGAGATAGCAAACATCTGCAAACATCACCAACGTCTTTCAACATACAGATAAATTACTGAACGTTCAAAGTATCTATGGAAGGTTGTCTCAATTCAGTAAACTCAGAGAGAATTAGTGAAGGTAAACCGCCGCGGAGGCGGAGTTTATGCTATATAACCTCCGAGGCGTCAGCCGAGGAGGTTATATAGCATAAACTCAGCCTCCAAGGCGGTTTACAAGCTTATACTACGACCTCTAAAGATCACCAAATAACACTTTGATATTCATGTTATAATCATTATATATTATATATATATAGGATGAGCATCAGCTGAGATATTAAGGTTAGGAAACGATGATTTTTAACATGGGTTTCTATGGGAACAAAATATTTTTATTTTTCATTAAATCATAAAAAAATGAAATTTGTGAAAAACTAAATATCTAACACAAGGATCATATCGACAGGCTTCTTAGCTACATTTCCCTTGTGAACTGTGTGCTGCAGATCATTATTAAATCCTTGAAATGCAAGTGTATGCACAAATCAGTAGGATCAAAATGCCAGTGCATGCCGGGCCACTCTGTGCATCAATATTCTCAAGTATACATGAGCGGAGAGTGATCTCATTGCAGAATGCAGCGTCGGCTATAAATAGACCAGCTGCGCTTGCCCTGGGGCAGTCCTTTAATGACCTAGCTACCTCTTAAATAATAGTTTGACATCTAGCTTACTTGGATGTAACTACAGTCTATGGCCAGTCGGGCCTTTTCATGGGTGGATCCCAGGCGGCTGACCTTGCGCGTGTGGTATACTGGTCCAGTCGTCACGGTCCACTCCAACACCTGCCTCAATGGGGTAGTGGTTAGGCTCTGGCGCTGTGAATTTACGATCAGTGGTTCGAGCCTTGGCTGTGCTACACAGTTACAATGCTTTTCATGAACTCAAAATTGCCCTCTTAGTCTTCAATACACTCTGTCCTAATAGTCTTCTTTACATTCTGACTTGTCAAATAAACCTCCTCCGGAGGTTTACCAAATAAACCTCCGCCGGAGGTTTACCTGCTTGGTTAATCTCCTGAGCTGCCCAGAAACTGTAGGTTACGATCAGAAACCTCCTGGTGGAACAATAGAGTTGTGGGCTGGGAGTAGTATAATACTATATAATTCTCTCTGGTAAACTGAAAGCATTCGAAACTTTTTAAAACCAAGTCAAAATCTCTTATAATTACATTTCTCATACTATCATTCATTTGCTAGAAAAAAACATATAAAGTTAATACCGAAATTAAGACGTTGAACTGGAGGCATCTGAAAATAACTAATATAGATAAAGCACCTACCGGGCATATGTGGATTCTCTCAGGTGTGCCATTAACAGGCTCTATCATGATGGGGAAGTGCTGACTGGTGCTGCCATCTGTAGTCGTCAGGTGGATGCCGGCTGACTCAAGCTGCTCGAGGTTCTCCTCACTAACCCCCTCCTGTACTGGCTCAGTCATGTCCTCATCATCTGACAAGGCTCCAGCGGGCTCCACAACGTCCCCATCGTCCTGCTGGGTTACGATTTGCTGAACCTGTTGTTGGGGCTGCTGCACTGTCCCCGCAGGGGAAACTTCTACCCGTAAAATCTGCTCGTTGTTAACCAGCTGGTTGATGTCCATGATGTTGGGTGTGGTGACTTGGTGCACCATACCACCCTGCGTGGTAATAGTGGTCGGTGTCGCGGCAGCCGTAGACGCCACGCCTGCCACCGCCGCCTGCTGCGGGAACTGCTGCACCACCACGTTGGGATTCAACACCTCCGTGGTCGTAGCCGTGGACGTGGAGGGCTGCTGAACCTGAACACTCTGCACCAGGTTGGGGTCGGCCGTCTGGATGACGTTGGGGTTGAAGGACAGACTGATGGCACCCTGCTGGAGCTGGGCCAGCATACTGGCGTCAATCTGAATGGTCTGAGTCAGGACGTTGGGGTCCAGGCCCGTGATCTGAATGTTCTGACCCAGGTTACCCAGCTGCAGCTGCACGCTGTCCATCCCCTGGAGGGCCTAGAAGTTTGGGACAATAGAAGAGAGTTAACGGAGAACCATACCTTAAACATATCCAGGAGAATTGTTTTTATTTTTTCATCAATCTATACCTTGTTCGTACAGTCTATAAATATGTCAAAGAACAAGAAAGGGCGTTCTCTAACAGAAACAAAAGGTGTTACATTACCTTCTCAGAAAATTTAATTAAATATGACGTCTTAAATTTCTTTATAAAAAACATACAAAACATTAGATTGAAATCTAAAAGATTCATACCTGTGCAGCGAGTCCACTTTCAGTCAACCCGAGCGATTCCAGTGAGAGCGACAGAGGCATGATGCCTTGCCCAGCCCCAGCCCCGGCCGCGCTCCCACCGGCTGCCGACAGTAAAGGCTGCTCGATGTTGATGACCTGGTTGCCCACCTGCAACTGGTTGGCCCCAGAGGCAACCAAATTCTGCAGTATCTGGGGGTCCAAGTTGAGAATGTCCACTTGGGGGGCATCCTGGATCTGCTGCTCCTGTATCTGGTGGGTAGAACTCCGGCGGCCATACTTCCTGGGCTTTTTGGGTAAGGCAGGCTTGAAGTGTGACGCAATATGTGACTTGCGGTGACCAGAGGTTCGGAATCGCTGGTCGCAGTGGGAACACTTGAAGGGCTTGGCCCCCGTGTGGAGGCGCATGTGAACCTTCAGTGAACCCTTCGTGGAGAAGACGGATGCACACACGTGACAGCGGAACTTCTTTTCAGCTGAGTTGCAGAAAAAAATTACAAAAATATTTTTAATCAATCGTTCATGATTCATGTAATTACAAACAACATTTCTAAATTGTCTAAACATAGTTGGTCAAATACCGTCTTTCAAAATTAAGTTCTTTTAATGGGATTCTTGTTTCAAGGCCTACTCGCCTCTATAGACTGTTTTTTTGTTTTTTTGAAGAAACAAGTCTGTAAATTTATTTTAAAAAGGATCAAAAATAATTTTCAACAAGAAACCGTTAACAGTTCATGTTGTACTTACTTGATTTATGGGTGCGTAGATGAGAGTCGAGCGTGGACTTGACGGTGAAGCATCGGCCACAGATGGGGCAGTCGAAGGGCTTCTCTCCAGTGTGAATCCGTAGGTGGCGCACCAGGTCACTGGGCTTACGGAAATTCTTACTACAATACCGACAAGAGTGATTGTTCCTCCCTCCAGGTGTGTAGGTCTGATCGTTGCCATTCTGAAAGCATAGCGTTTTGATTCAGCGCATCATGGGTTGACAAGTCAAAATGTGTGACACATTATCACTACTAACTCGGAAAAGGCGGAGTGGTTTATTTCCCTCACCGGATGAACATGGTTTATATGGTTTACAACATTTTTTATCTTCTAATAAACTCATATTTTCAGAAATACGTAACTTTTAAAAATTAAATCCAATCTTTTTTCCTATGACATGTCCTTTTGAGTGAAATAAACTAGCCCTCTGGGCCACTACCTAAACACTTTAATTTACATTCCAGTACACATAGGAACTTACCTCGTCGGCTGGTTCTTCGGCGTCTTCGGCAACAGGAGCAGGGCGGTTCTCCTTCACTTCCGACACGCGGTCCTTCTCAGCTGCCGACTCAATGAGCAGTTTCTCCGAAACCGAGAGCGACTCGTCAGGCTGCTGTTTGGACAGTTCTTGGGCCTGCTCTTCAGAGATTTGGATGACAGTGGATCGAGATCTCTTTGGCCTCTCATTTTCGGTGTCCTCTGCAATGATACAAATGTTGTAGCTATGATGAAAGAAACACCCGGCGTGTGTATACCTCAGTAACATTGTTGTATCATTCAAGGAAAACGTAAATAGCCTCTTTACCAACTTCTTGTCTCATAACGCATTTCACTTTCAATTTTATTTCAAGTATATTTTTCTACTTGCTTTGAATTAATCATTTTCTTGCATACCTAAGATTTTTCCACTTCATTCCTCAACCACCCGACAAAATAACTTGGCCAAAACTGTCTTGGTTTCAGTCTACAGATATCTTTAAAAATACATGGACACAAAAAACCACCCCATGAAAACAGGATACATTTCTATCCACACAAATGAACTCCTCTCACCTTGGCCTCCGTCACTGGCCTCCCGATGTGACTTCATGTGCTTCTTACACAGGAAGGCGGTACGGAAACTCTCCTGGCAGAGCGGGCACTTGAAGGGTCTGAGTGTGGAGTGGATCATCATGTGGCGGGTCAGGGAGCCGTTGGTAGTGAAGCTGGCCTCACACACGTGGCACTGGTAGTCTTTGGACCCAGTGTGGGTCCGCATATGGGCCTTAAGCACGCCCGGAGACACAAACTGACGGCCGCACTGCTCACACGGGAACGGTTTTTCCCCTAGAGATAAGGATAAGATGAGTGTTGTGTAAAGTTTGGTGATATGTATGAGGATATAGTTTTTTAGAAGAACTTGTTATGGTGTGAAAGATCATGGTATACACGCTGATAACTTTATTTTATTATCTTTATATGTAAGATCAATATATTTCTTAAGATTTTCAAATGGATTAAAAATGCGGAAAAATGTATTGATTACCCAGGTTAAGGAGCTAGCACAACATCCGTTTATCAAAATACAAACATGATATTAAATGAAATACCAACTAGTAAATACCAACTTTCAAAAATCATTTCAGCCTGGCTGACGCACTTACCCGTATGAGTGCGGACATGCTGTTTGAGATGGGAGGACTTCTTGAAGCCTTTGCCACAAAGTGGGCAGGAATAGGACCTCTTCCCATCTTCCGTCTCGGACTGACCCACGTCGGCTTCAGCTTGGGCATCGGCCAGCTCAGGTTCCCTATCAACAGAGAAAGGTTGTTAGTTGTTAGAGCCTGTAATCCATATAGAGAGGTACATTGCTTGTTTCCATGGTTTTTATCTATGAACATTAATTTTGGCACTTATCTGTTCACTGAAACACTGATTACTGATTAGGGAATTAACTGTACATGGTTTAGTTGGATATTTCGGCGATGAATCTTTTTCTGAACTTGTAATATTAATCATAAGATAATGATGTAATCGTGTGGGTTTTTCTTACCGTGTTTGAAGTATGTTTTGCATATTAGTGCTGGTTAGGGTGGCAGTGATGGCAGAGTTGGGTTGAGTCAGAGATGCCAGGCTTCCTACGTCTATGCTCTGGCCGTTCTGAAAAGGAAAATCGTCGCCCAATACACATTAGAATATACAGTAGGCAGTACAAACTTTAGCTCTTACCGGGGCCGGGGCATTTTAAATGAACATATATATCTGATATTTATAATTATTCTGAACAGAATTGGAATCTAACAAATGATTATAAGAAGTGGCGTTATTGAACACCAAACAGACTACCGGGCATTTCATTCCAATACTTGGACACGTAAACAGCATCCAAAATATGACTACCGGTATATCTCAGAAAGTGAAAATTGGTTAGGAGAGCCATTATTTACATACATAAGGTCAACGGCCTTTCAATTTTGCAATATGACTCTATGGCACAAGCTTTACCAACCTGTAGCGTAAATTGGGGCTGCGAGAAGTTGAGCTGACTGAAGGTCTGTTGAGGGGCGGAGATGTTGAGGAGGCTTTGGGTGAAGTTTTGTTGAGGTTGTAACGTCACCTGCTGACCTCCCAAAACCTGTTAGGACAGTTTAAATATTAAATCCGCACCAGTATGGGGCATCAACCGAAACAAATTCTACTTCGAATTGTGGGTGACGTAAATTATGTATTGCTTTAGTCTTCTCTGAATTCTTTAAAGTTTTGTTACAACAAATAGACAAAGGTTTATTTGTTTTTAATTAAACAAAAACGTAAAGTTTACGAGTTCCACGTATAAGCAGGGTTCCCACTGACTAGGAAGAATCAAATTCCATGACTTTTCCATGATTTTTCTATGACCACCTTCATTATTCGGTTTTCTAGGTTGTGTGGGAACCCTGATAAGTGTATTTTTTTCGATCTTTAATTTGTGTTATCCTCTGCTAAAGAAATGTATACTACATATAATATAACATTACATTGTATAAATCTTTAAGTCCTGAACAGACTGCTCGGGAGAGAAAACCCACCTGCTGGTTGAGCGTGGACTGGAACTGGGCGTCGCTGACAAGGGCATCCTGTATGATGGTCTGCTGGGTAAGGTCCGGCTGCTCGAGGGCTGCCGTCGCCGTGCCCAGCTCAGGCTGGGATAGAGACTGTAACTGCTGGTCCTATCAATCAAAATTTACCGAACTTTTAGAGCAAAGCCTTTTCCATTTCTACGTACATGTGATTCTGATTTCAATATACATCTATTTAGAACGGAAACTTCCCCATCTTCATTTTAGGTGAATCTCAGAAAACTCAATGCGTATTCCTTTTCAGCGATTTCATTAGATAGTTGCGAAATTTAAACAAAGATACATGATTAATCAAATATCCACTCAATACGAGTTTGCACTTTTTTCTACCTTTCCACCTCAATCTCATTAGGGTACATTATTAGTGTACATCAAGTTGTCCATACTTCCGTTTGATCTATATTTGAACACACACATTCTGTGATTGTGATCTTTATATCTAAACCTCGCATACTCACCTGTGTGAGTGTTTGTTGTTGTAATGTGGCCAGCTCGACCTGCTGCATGTCGGGCTGGGCAAAGCCCGTCTCCGGGGCGTCGTCCCCCGTGTCGTGGTCATCGTCTCCTCCAGCGTCAGGCGCCTCCTGGTCCTCGGCCGCCAGCTCTCCGTCCTTATCTCCGGACTCGGTCTGCAGGGCCTTTAAAACAAATACAACCATGTTTTTACATCTTCTGGAGTTCATACATAGGTTTTGGGTTGAGGTAAATTTAACCCTTTGCTCTATTTCTTTTCCGTTCTATTAGGCGCTACCAAGTGCCACAATTATAAGCTAGAGTAACGACGTCAATAATACATCCCTCGGGAACATTGGAAAAATTTCTTGCTAGGGTAAAAAGACGTCTATAATCGTCGCTTGGGGACAGGGTTGGTAAGACAGTGACGTTTCTACGCCTTGCTTGGGGACAGGGTTGGTAAGAGTGTGATGTTAATGCAAGTACCACTGGGGAGCAGAGGAAAACATTTCTACAAAATAACATACGTTTAAAAGGCAACAGCGCGGAATACCCATTTTCACATCACTATATTACAAAAATACATACCTGTAAGGCCAATTCATGCCGATGGGTCTTCATGTGTTTCTTACAGTTGACGGAGGTCTTGAAGGTTCTCTGACAGTAGGGACACATGAAGGGTCGCTTCTCACTATGTGTAGACATGTGTCTTTTTAGGGAGCCGTTGGTGGTGAAGGTGGCATCACAGATGACACACTTGTAGCACTTCTCCCCGGTGTGAGTTCGTATGTGGGCCTTTAGCACGCCCGACGAGATGAACGAACGGAGACATTGGTTGCATTTATATGGCTTCTCACCTGTGGGGAAATATTGGAGTGATTAGTATACGGGTTCTCTTAAAGGAAATCGTCAAATAAAGACGAGATAATGTATATTCATTCTACCTTCCTGGTATGGATACAAAAGACCTTTGTGTTCACGGTCTACAAAATATGATTTACATGTGTATATTGTTTACATGCCTTTCTTTAAGACACACTTCATAATTCGTGTATAGCGTTAACTCCAGGCCGTTTATGGTTTATAATGGATAAAAGTATCACACATCCAAGCAATTTAAATGCACAAACTTCTGGCAATAATGATTCAGATCATGCAATTGCATGTTTCAAAACGCCAAAATAGCTTTGTACAAGTGTAATCAAGATAATATTAAGCAACTGTTTGTTTCCTTACCTGTGTGTGATCGGACATGCTGTTTGAGGTGGGAGGACTTTTTGAAGCCCCGCGAACAGTAGCCACACTTGTAAGGTCGGTCCACGCTGCCTGCCTCGCCCAAATACTGGTTGTAGAACTGACTGTGCCGAGGGGCCTGCTGAATGTAACCTGAAAAAAGATTCAGTATGAAGATTAACTAGAAATCTGAAGATTTTCGGCCGGCTGAAGATGCCGGCCGAAGATGCCTTGCGGAATTTGAGAGGTAAACAATGACTACCGTAAAACCCCTAATTTAAGCCGCACCCTGATTTAAGCCGCACCCTGATTTTTAGGTTTGTCTATGGGTATTTATTCCTAAAAAATGTTTATGAATACCATTGGATTCAAGCTTGTATAAACCCCTAATTTAAGCCGCACCCTTAAAGTGGAGGCCCAACTCAGGGTTCGAAATTAAGGTCAGCCCATCAGCCCCAGGCTGATAGTTTTGAACCAGGGCTGACAAATTTTGAGAAAATTACATTAAAATCAGCCCTGATTTCTCACACCTGTAATACATTGTAGTATGTCCGGGCTGACAGCCAGAAAACTTAATTTCGAACCCTGCGGCAACTGACTCTAATTTTTGAAACTAACCCCTATTTAAGCTGCAGCTTAAATTAGGGGTTTTACGGTACTGAACTACTTCCCACCCCCGACCATTCCCCAATGCCGCGATCCAGCCCGTCCACTCTACTAACCCCCCTCCCCCCACCACCACTCCCCTACCTCCCCACTGCAGTGATCCAGCCTGTCAACTCTATTAACCCCCCCCTCACCTCACCATAGGCTGGACAAACGAGTATATATATACTTGCAGTGATAAGCCAGCCGTGCCCCACCTGTCAATCATACCTTTCACCCCTGTCAATCATACCTTTCACCTTTCACCTCTCTTACTTCAACCACCACCAAGGACCAATGAGAAGTGAGGTGGACACCTGAGGGGAGAGGGAGCAGGGGGAGGCGTGAGGGGGGAGGGGGAGGGGAAGGGGGAGGTGCTAATAGCCCAATTACATGCCCCAGTGCACAACAACAAAAGAACAATTCAAATCCGGTATGCCTCCTTTGATGCCTTCCTTACACTACATTTATATGACTATATCTTTGAATAACGCAAGGCATCAAAAATAGTTCAATAGTTACAACTTCCAAAACCACGAATCGTAGTGAATCCAATTAATAGGGAGTGTTCGCCAATAGCGGTCGGAAGTGGCCCAAGCTGGACACAAAACTGCCAGGTGTGCTAATTACAGGCACCAGTGGTGATCACTGGTGCCACGCCTCACTGAACATACTACAGGTACCAGTGGTCGCTGGACATGGTGTGTTACCTGTATACACCTGGCTGGTTCCAGTCAGACCTTTTGCACCGCTATTTGGCTGGACATGCCCTATTGTCGGCTCATATTGAGCACTTATTTCAGAAATAAGTACATTTATTTCATAATTGCATCTACGCTATACTGTCTTAGATTAAACGCTCAAATTAAACTAAAATAACTTGACGGTACCTGTATCTGTAATCAGTATGGGTTCTTGAAGCGGTATGTCTGGTAGAGCGATGTCAGGTTTGGAGGAGCGTTTGATCAGTTTTCGCCGTTTTCGGGGTGAGGAGTCCTTGAAGTGCGACGCGATGTGACTCTTACAGTGGCCTGATGTCCGGAACTTCTTTTCACAGTGGGGGCATTCAAACGGTTTGACACCTGTAGGAATATTGTAAAAAAAAACATACCTTTGTTGAGTAATTTTGTTATATTATTCTATCCATGAAGATAACAGGACACTGTTTGATACAAATAACAGTGATATATACCCTCTTTTTAAAAAAAATAAATCTGCAATGTTAAAGCTGGGTTACATGGCATCTCATACGAGTCAATATTCGTAGATAAATACATTGAGAGCTTACAAATCGTAGTGAACCGCAGAAACTATACCGGGAATGCCTAAGTCGATAAAGGGCATCAGATCACTAAAATAGCCTTAAGAATACATACCTGTATGTAGCCTGGTGTGCACTCTGAGCGAGCCGACCGTGGAGAAGAGCTTGTCACACTGGTGACAGCGATGGTCCTTCTGACCAGAGTGAGTCTTGACGTGAGCCGTTAAGGTCGACTTGACAGCAAAAGCACGGTAACACTGGCTACACTTGTACGGCTTCTCGTGGGTATGTATACGTATGTGACGTACCAGATCACTTGGCTTCTTGAACTCTTTGGCACAGTACGTACACTGGTGCCAGCGCACTCCATTTACCTGTCAAAGGTAAGAATATATGAGATTGACTCCTCCCCTAATTAGCTGAATCATACTGGCTAGTTAGTCACATTATTTTTTCAATGTTTGATGCCATACTTGATATGTCACGGATTTTTGTGAATACTCTCTATAATTTCGAAAATTTCTTATTTTCTTCAAGACCATGTATTTTCAATAAAATATATTGTACGCTTTACCAACCTTCCTAATCAAATGCTTCTTGATTAATCCCGTTGCCGCGTCCAGAATATTCAAAGTGCGTAGTGTGGCATGGAACTCTTTAATCCCATTGCCCGTCACTGCAGCTGCCCCTGAGCCCTCCGCAGCCGGCTGCCCCTCAGTGCCCGCAGTGGCCGGCTGCCCCTCAGATCCCCCAGCGCCCTCTCCAGACGCAGCCGTAGACGATGAAGCGCCCTCTGCCTGCTGCTGTGACTGCTGTCCTCCAGGCGCAGGTACAATACTCAATCCGCTGTTCTCCAGGGCCTGTTGGAGGATATCCGAGCTGAGCCCGCCGCCGACCGCCTGGCTGATCTGACTGATCTGCTGCTGGACGTTCTCGGCATCGGCCCCGTCCAGCTCCATAAGTTGCTGGATGACGATGGGGTTGACCGGCCCGTTCTTCCCCTCCGCTTGAGCCGCCCGCTGCTGCACCTCCTCCAGGGCGCCCTGTAGGTTGTCAGCTACTATGATCTGCGGCTTGGATCCCGGCGGGCCCTCCAGTTGGATGGCGATTTCGGACAGGCCCGTCTGTGCAGTAGGAGGTACAGACGGGAAGATTAGGTTAAGAACTGAATGCCCTAATGTGAAGCTGAATGATTCGGAGGCTGAACAAGGCATGGGACTTTTCTTATTTACATTTGCAATAAGACTGCAAATCAAACGTATATTATGTTGCACCTTCTCAATTGGAGTTTAGCCCTTGAAATAATATCTGTTCGAAAACTAACTGGAAAAACAATTAAAAAACTATTTACTTACAGATCGAAATAAATGTTTACTTATATATTTTAGACCCTAATGGAAACTTACCGCCGAGTCTGAGTGCATCCTACTCATGTGGGCGTTGAGACTCCCGAGTTTACGGAAGACACAGGAACACTCCTCACACTGAAACACGGGCGTACCGGCATCCTTCGGGGTGCTGTGTACTCTCTGACCATAAGGAGTAGAAGGAAAACGGGTCAGTCTTATTTCATACGTTCCTAAAATATCGTTTTCTATTTCATTACGTGTATTGTACTCATCACTCAACAAACTGATACACATAAAGGTGAGGGATGACTAGAGCAAACCAACAATACCCGTGATAAATCAACATTTCATTAAAAAAAAAAAAAAAAAAAAACTTTGGTTGCTTTGTGCTGCAAGATTGCCTATATGACAAAAAACTCATTTTTCCTAAATTTCTAAAAGTAAGTTTCAATAGTGACCTTACCCTTATGTGTGCGCGTAGGTTGCCCTTCTGTGAGAAGGTCATAGGGCAGAAGTCACAGGTGTGGGGCTTCTGTCCCGTGTGTTTCGTCATGTGGATCTGCAGTGCCCCCTTCTGATTGAACGCCTTGTCACAGCGGTCACATTTGAACGGCCTCTCTCCTAAAACACATATATACTTCTTTGAGGGTGGTTTACATTACATTACTGCATGGATATGCTGGCCAAAGGAGCACTTCTGTGGGCTTCATAGACATAGCTTCACTATCAAATTGTAATATTGAAATTATTAAACTGGAATGCACGGGTCAGGACTGTCACAATATCAAGTTCATATTTACCACACTTAAAGACTACTGATTACCGGGAACTGTTTACAATGGTGAAAGTAATTTCGGTACTGGTAAGTAAAGAGGCTCATGCCTAGATATTGTTGTACAGACCTGTGTGAATACGTGCGTGCCGTTGTAGTTGAGATGGTTTTTGGAAGGTTTTCCCGCAGTGAGAACACTTGTGACAAAACCCTGTCCGGTCTACGTTTCTTTTATAGGTGCGATGTGAGAGAGAGGATCTGAAATAATGAAATGGAAATCATTAGTCTTGCTTATTCATTTACTTACTCAGGTGAAGTGAATCTAATAAGTTGTATTACTGAATAGGTTAGTAAAAGCAGCAAATTTCAATATAAATTTTATAAAATTGCATTCTGCATGGTTACGACTTTTCTATTAGTATAAATCAATTAGTCTTGTGTTTTCACCAGAACATGACCAGAACATTTTTCTTTCCGGTGGAGTACTGCTTGGTGAAAGCATTGAAAGTTAATACACTGAATTTCATGTTGACCCGACGTAGGGGGTAAATATCCGGCGCCACTGACCTGACTTTGTTGTGCTGCTTCATGTGGTCTCTGTAAATGTTGTGTTTAGTAAACTCCATCGAGCATTGTCGACACTGATAGATGCGCGTCCCCTCCTGCTCCTGACGATGCTCCTTCATGTGACGGTCAAGTTGGGACTGTAACGCAAAAGTGAAGTGTGACAACATGGGAATATGGCGTCGAATACTTTGGAGAATTATTTCTTCATACTATACTATTTGATTATCATGACATCGGTATCTAAATTTCTGTTAATCTAGTAATCATGTTTTTCATTTTCGATTTGAAAGGGGGAGTGTTTTAAATCTATCCAGTAAAAACGTCAAATGAACAAGCTTTAATATATATCTGAACATGACATGTATTCAAAGTTCAAAAAATGTAATGCAATCATGAAATCTTATCTTTGATAACGTACAATTTTACCGAGTAATCAAATATGCATTTCCTCTATCGAAATGGAACACTTAGCTGTAAAGATTATATAAAATTCTCAATTTAATGACCAACCTGCAGACTAAATTCGTCCCCACATTCCGTACACATAAGATTCTCTTCTCTCTCGTGTAACATGATATGTGCCTTCAGACTGGCTATTCGGGAGAACTTCTTGCCGCATTCCGGACACACGGGCTCATTGGAGTGGGTGGCCATGTGGAGGCGGAGGTTGCCTTCCACGTTGTACGTGTTCGGGCAGTGTGTGCATCGGAATGGTTTGTCATCCTCGTGTGAGCGGAGGTGACGCTGCAACTGGTTCCACTTAGGGAAGACTTTATCACATATTTCGCACTGAAATGGGCCCTGGAACAATAAAAAATACATAGCGTACTAATGAGTGAGAGATATGTCTATGGTAAGAAAGCAGATGAATCTTTCTGGAAGAAATATCGCAAGCCATTTCTTGGATACCGGCAACGTTCTCAGGAACTCAGAGCTGCAAAACGTGGCATTAACCCCTTAACATTAAAATTATCGGACTATGTCTGGCTGCTGCTCGGAAATAATGCTTACGTAGGTAGGAAACCTTGATTATTGAACAAACGGTCCTTCTGACAAAAGCTATTGTTTTTATGATTGAATACCCCTGAGCTATGTTGTTTTCTCCTATAAATCACCACCGGAAGTTTTCTAGAATTAAATTTTATCTTTTCTTATGATTATCCTGGAGCTATTTTGTCACTTAAGTTAATTAATTTCTGGACTTACCTTGCCCAAGGGCGGCTGCACCGCGCTGGACTGCCCAGAGGTGCTGGTGCCGGCTGCGGGTGGCTGGCCCACCTCCTCCAGCTGCTCCATCTGCTGGTCCAGCTGCTGCTGGAGGTGTGGCGCCACGTCTTGGTGGATGATGATCTGGTGCTGCTGGCCGTCCGGGCCCGTGCTGACCAGCACCTGTTGGTACTGACCGTCCACCAGCTGACCCTCCGACAGGGGCACGGCCACCTGGCCCTGCAGGTGCTCCTGGAGGATGTGAACCTGGAGGGGGCGACCACAACAGGAAATTAAACATGTTTTTTAAGAGTCTGTCTATTAAGGTCCAATCCCATAGAAAGAGCAATTTATAGATTCCAGGAAATGAAAGGGAAAACAATTGGGGAAAAAACATACGTGAAACTTCTTACGTGCGGAAACTATCATCACCCACCGGATGCCTAAATTTTTCAAAAAATGCTACCGACAGTACTCTAAGAACACCACCTAAGAGAGGTATTGATCTCTGGAAAAAGCCTACGTGCATTTTTTCTGAGTAGACTCGCAACAATAAAAACAACCAAAAGTATTACAAAATTAACCGGGAAAAGACTTTTTCATAGAGATTCCATTACAAAACATTCCAAAACTCCCTTTTAGTTGGTCAATGTTGATTGACTGTTCAAGATTTTTAGGAAAATGGTTCAATACCTGTTCATACTGTCCATTCTGGTCTTGGTTGATCTGGTCATTGGCTATGGCGAAGGGCTGCAGCATGAACACCTGAGTCTGTGGGTCGATGTTCTCCTGCTGGTCGGAGCCCACATGTTGGATGACCTGGTGCACGACCTCGCCATCAGTGTTCTGGAGCGGGGCGGTGATCAACGTGTACTCTGAAAGGGATTGGGATATGTTCAATAGAGCTCCTCGTTCTATCAGGGCGACATTATATTGTACTAATAGCTTAGCACTTTTAATATATCCTCATGTTATATAATCTATCAAGGATCAGGCTTAGCAAGTCTGCGTCTAGTCTACTCCTAGAAGAAATATCTTACGCTCCCAGCGCCACCTGTTAACCAGTATAAAAGGCGCTGCAAGGTAGGGAGCGAGCAGTTAGTAGTCAGTTAGTTTTAGTGAGAACATCAGCTAAGTAAGTTTAGCCAAGGAGTTACCTGGAGTAAGTACATCGGCTCCCGTGTAACGGATTGGAGTTTACCTATACCAACTACCTCGGACATAGGATTGTGATAGGGCTGAGCACTAGAATGGTCTAGAGGGTGTTGGAGCAACTCGTGTTCTAAATGTGGTTGATTGCTGATAGGAGATGGGAGGTGGACTGGTGAAGACTTATACATGGTGGCTTTGACTCGGGATGAGATGTTTATTGAATAAAAACCCTTTCATATTAAGAAGCTCCCTCATCGTTCATTTCTTTTGAACTATTGGGAAGTGAATGTGCAAACGCTAAACGCAGTCTGATTGACTCAGACATTCTGGACAAACGACTCATGGAGACTTAGATATACACAAACATCACGCAGTCTAAAATCAACATTAACAATAGTTCAATATGTTCGAATTTGAAAAAAAAAGAATACTGCTAATTACTGTGAATAAGTCTGAATAAGCAAAGCAGCGCTCGAAATTAAAGGGGCACCGTGTGCCTGGTTAGCTGCAGGCTGCACTGTTTTGTAGAGCTGTGTACTCGGTGGTGCACACTTTTTGAAGGATAAATAGACTATATGAATGGAGGGGGGGGGGGGGGGGAATTTGCTATCCATAAAACATTTAATTTTCTTAAGCATAGTGCATGACGTTTCTGATGACACCGTAGTCGGACAATTTTATAAATTGATCATGCCTGAATGTTCATAATTATGATATCAGAATGGTATTGTAAATTTCAAAAAAGGTGCTTTTAAAATGGCCTCGATGATATCAATGGGAGGGACAGGGTTCCCACGCATTTTTGAAAGTCAATTTAAGACACTTTTAAGTCCAAAAATCGGGAAAATTAAGACCTATCGACCGTTTGCAAAGGAAAATTTCAGAACATATTGTATGACATAATGTTGTTAATTTTGTTCTTTTTCATTTCGATATGTTGTATTACATATCATTTCCACAGGAATATTTGAAAATGAAAAAAAAAACCCAACTGTATCAAAACATAAAATAACATGGCTAAATAAAATCTCACAAGAATGAGAATCTGACCAACAGTCAGTCGGTTGCCAGGCAAATCCAGCAACCAATCAGAAAAGCCATACCCTAGATACAGTACACAAACATGGTCACATGGTACACAACAGGCTAAAAGGAGGGAAAATCAACCCCAGCCTGGTCATTTGTGGTCGAGTAGCCCAAAGCCACGTTCAGCGAGTTCCCGCACCAACAATATTGTATGACATAAATTTGAAGTAATTGTACTTGTTTGAAAGTCAGAATTAAAATGTTCAAGGTGACTTCATTTTAACTTCTCAAAAAATTCAATTTAAGACCTTTTTAAGACCTCTAGTAGCTTCAAAATTGTCTAATTTAAGACCTTTTTAAGGCCTTAAATTTGAGAAAATCAATTTAAAACCTTTTAAGACATTTTAAGACCTGCGTGGGAACCCTGGAGGGAGTAAAATAAGCGTGTGAGTGGTCTTTTTTCAAAGCGACCATACTACTAGGTTTACAGGAAGCCAGGGGCGGTGGTGTGAGAGCTAATGCTCCCCAGAGTGCCGACCAGATGACTGTACGTTCAATTGTAAAAATACAGTATACTACTAAAATTGCTGAGAAAAGCATAGAACTATAGGGAATTAGTTCATGGTTATGTGTAGGTTTGCCAGTTATCATTATTCTGTATAAGCTTTCTGTGACAAGGCTGAGAGCCCCTTACTCGCTGGATAAAAAAAAAATCCGTAGATCTATTAGTTATTCCAGTATGCTAGCTTGCATTTATCACAGTCTTCCTTCCTGTCTTGGCTGCAGGTCATTTCAAAATGTAGCCTGTCATTGAGAGGTGACAGAACACTCGAATGAAAGGATAATGTTTATTAAATCCAAACATGTAATGTATATCGCTGTGCTCCCATTGGGAAATATCAGTCCAGGGAGGCTGTCCACTCAACCCACACAACCAACACCCCTAGCCTTCCACCAGCTCACTCATCCAATAGTAACCTGAGTTCATGGTGCCGCTTACTGAATGAGGATTTACCTATCTGCTTTCACGTAACATTCTGAAGCTACCAGTGCTCACGCCTGTTTTACCAAAACTATGACATAGCCTCTAAACTCTCTGCTCCCAGCAGAGAGTCACTCTTAGCCCTGAGTCTTACATACTTATAAGCTGGCTAAAGATTATGCAGTGGACTGGCACCCGCGTCAGTACATTACCACACACCCTGTTAAATCTTTGGTCAATCAGCAGAAATACACAAGTTTGTTTGTTTGTTGGGGTAGTTTAACGTCTGGCCAACCCTTATGGGTTCTTTCCAGATTGGGAAATGCACAAAATAGTGCTTCAGAAGACTAAGGCTAATGCGTTAAATAGCTCAGCACATTAACTTATATGACCAGAAACCTGAGAATTAGAAAAATCCAAATATTTTTTTTAATCATGGATAATCTGGGATTAGCCTTCAAATTGATAGAGTGCATTTTAGCTTGTGGTACATTTTTTTTTTACAGTTCCATTTCTTTATTGTGCAGGTAATCTGTTTCAGCCATGCATTATTCAATTTATTCTTGTCCTATCTTATTCAATTCTTCAGTATTATATTTCTTATTGCATTTATTTCAGTTTTACAATTCTTTTAACTGTTCTGCTTGTGACGTCACATACAGATAATTGCTCTGTCCAGGCAGTGTCAGATGGAGACAGGGAAACTGATTTTGATTCAGACAAATGTGAAAAAAAGCAAAAACTATTAGAGATAAAAGCATAAAACTTGGTATGGTTATTCCCTGGATGGTCAAGATCACGGCAGTAAACTAATTTATGGTCACTGGCCCCTCCCTGTAGATCTAAGACCCATAGAGTAAACATCTATCTGTAATGATGTTTGACAAACAATAGGGCAAAATGAGTATTGCACATTTTCATATTTTTTTATTATTTGAAATGAAAAATGGAAACAGAAATTAAAGAACATTGGACTGCACTAGGCCCAGCTGAGATCTATCACTATTTGCTCATATTTTTGTCTAGGCCAAAAAAAAAAAGAGACTTGTGTTCAGGTAGCATAGGTGAAAAAAATTAGGGTAGGTAGGTCGATTTGTTTTTTGGCTTTTTTTTGTGCATACCAAATAGACATGGGCATTGTTGGAAATAAAAAGAATTACTCTAAATTTCCTCTATAAGAATTTCTAGCAGGTAAAATCTAGATCTACATGCCCTAGATTATCTAGACAGTGTCCCATGCTTTTCTGGCAAGTTCTTTTGGATTTAAAAAAAATGTGGGGAAAAAATCCTAAAAAAAAGTTAGGGTAGGGCCAAAAAATTAGGGTAGATCGGGTTACCTATACACATTTTTTTAGGCCCTAGCATGTTCACCCTTTACAAGAAAAATATCAATAAAGCTGGGATCACGACAAAACAGAAAACTTTCTGTGTATTGAACTATTCAAAACGTTCTCTTCTGAGCTGTTGAGTGTTTGTAGATCTACTTCTACACCAAGGTACTGACAACATTATAAAGCCGATAACAAAGTATACCCTTTGACTATAGTAAGTAGTTGATCACTATTTTGCCTTCAGTTTACCTAAGGGCCGAGCCTTGTGTCAGATATCGTTATTGTGTAGAGTAGCTTCATGGGCGTGTACAATCAACAAAGTGAGCTAAAGCCTAAACGGGCGAAGGGAACCAAGTTGAACGAAGATATTGCAAATGGCGGATTCAAAAAGACAAAACAGTCAAATTCGAATGGTCGGGGCCATTTGGAGCCATCACAGCCAGATGACAATTTTTCAAACCCTTCCAAGACATCACCAGCTACAATATCTTCTTCAACAAGCTAGATTTCGAGTCTTAGCGCCATTTGACTGGGCCTGAATGATCACCGAGGTATCATTGCGCCCTTCACGTTCACTCGGAGAAAACAAATAGAGTAACGCTGGAACTACACTTGGGTTCAAGTGCCCGATACCGCGTTAAACATGTCCTAATCACTCTATTTTGTTCATATTAACTTCGACATAACATTAACGTGAATATTATTACCAACCTGTGCCATTTTCTCCTTGAATTTGCTGAATTTGTTGTTCTGCGAGGGACATAATTTTGCCGTCACCAGAACAAAATGGCGGTGATTTGGACTAGTCGCCGTGAGAGCGAGGCTCCATCTTTTTCACTCTCCAAACCAACTGTGTATCGGCCTGGAGAGTGAACCCCGGAAGTAAGAGGACAGGACGCGTAAATCAAAACAAAGCCACGTGGTTCTTCACGAAGGAAGGTTGGATGTGTATTTCAACCGTTCTGCATCTTTGCAAATTAAATAAAGGCTTATTTTCCACCTTATATTTTGCCAGATTATCTGTTCGAAGAGTTTGGCAGTTTCCACAGTTCTGTTCTCGATGAAAAGCTTTGACAACACAAATTCTCAATAAGTGGGCGGGGCCAAATCTGCCAATTTGACCCGCTTTGAAATGTTGATGTCTTTTTGTATTGGTTAAAAAGCAATGGGGTCAAAGGATTACTTCATTGTATATGTTGACTTATGAACAATATATTCGACTAGACGCCTGTTAAATTTCATGTCTATTTTCATTATTCACTGAAATATGCTCAAGCGATATTGAGAAATAGAGAATGTTTTGTTGTCTTTTTGCAAATTGTCATCATTTTTTCATTTTTTTTCATCTTAAAGTAATTCAGATTGACCAAATAATAGTTGTCTCCATGAAGGCATTTTTGGGATGAATATGGGGAAAATCGTATTGTTCATTAGATCATTTCTTCAAAAAGTCATTCCCCCCCCCCTTTTTTGGGGGGATAAATTTGTGAAACGTCCGAGACTTGAAGAAGAAATATAATGAAAATCCCCTTTAAAATGAAAATTAGGTGCTTATATCACAGCATGAGGGCTAGTTGACTAATAAGCATTCACATAGAAAAAATTAATGATTAAAATTCAAGACAGACTTTTTTTGCTATGATATTTTAAAGGATTTATAGGCAAAGACAACATGAAAAATATTGAATTTTCATACTTGTGACTAGCATTGCGTCCCTCCCATTACCTCATTCAAACCTATCTTTGGAATCCTAAGAAAATCGATGATGACCATTTTTTTTTTTTTTTTTTTTTTTTTTTTACAAAAATGGCCCATGTGATAATAGCTTATAAATAGTTGTTAGATGGATAGAAATGTATGACTATTATAGGAATTTCATAAAACGTTCCGAGACTTGTCTTTGTGACAGCGGCATGCAAGATAAAACTTCGATATGGATAGATCATGGGCACATTCTACCATCCAGAGTATTTTATCATTTCTCATTATTAGTGTAGAGGGTATGATACTTTTTATACCGAATTTCAAACATTTCTAGATAAAATTCACCCCAACCTCAGCCAAATCTGTTGATCCCCCCATGCCATTTGAATTAAAAAAAAGGAGTACGTCCACCTGGTTTAATGGGAACGGACTCAAATTCTGTGTTATGTGTACACATCTGACAGATTTTAAACAGCCGGTTGGTATCAGTACGTAATTGGACTAACATCGCGATTGCATTTTGTTTGTTGAATATTCAACAATTCTATTGCTAATCATGGGCCAAATAAGGGGCGCCGGGCAAGTGCCCCATTATAAACATTATAGCAGTATCTTAATAAACTAGAAATCTCAAGATTGTCGGCCAGAAACTGTCAGATGTTGCGTTGGTGGTTTTTAAATGTTATAAAAGGAACATGTCATATACATCCTTCTTGGAGTGGCGCCCCCTCCTAGCAGAAGAGTGGCGCCCCCTCCTAGCAGAAATAAGAACCCTGATAAGGAGAATGCTGTCCAATTCATTCTGCAGCACTGACCACTAGGCTTGGAGCAGAGTCAATCGACAATTGGTGCCCACTCAGATGGTCAAGTACCTTTGCCTATTAGTAGTGTGTGGAATGTGTTGAGCTGGGTGGTTATATTTTGATGTTCGTTTAATTATCGGGGAGTATCCTATTAAAGTTCGTACTTATTGATATCCTGTGTTGATTCGTCTATTCATTATTCGACTGCGTTGAACTATTGTTAATGTTTGATTTAAGACTGCGTAAGATTCGTGTATATCCAAGTCTTCATGAGTTGCTTTCCGGAATGCCTGAGTAATTCAGACCGCGTTTAAAGTTTGTCCATTCACTTCCCAATAGTTCAAAAGAAATGAACGATGAGGGAGCTTCTTAATATGAAAGGGTTTTTATTCAGTAAACATCTCATCCCGAGTCAAAGCCACCATGTATAAGTCTTCATCAGTCCACCTCCCGTCTCCTATCAGCAATCAACCACATTTAGAACACGAGTTGCTCCAACGCCTTCTAGACCATTCTAGTATTCAGCTCTAACACAATCCTATGTCCGAGGTAGTGGATATTGGTAAACTCCAGTCTGTTACACGGAGTCGATGTACTTACTCCAGGTATAACTCCTTGGCTAAACATGTTTAGCTAATGTTCTCACTAAACTAAGTGACTACTAACTTCTAACCAACTAACTGCTCGCTCCCTACCTTGCAGCGCCTTTTATACTGGTTAACAGGTGGCGCTAGGAGCGTAAGATATTTCTCCTAGAAGTAGACTAGAAGTAGACTTGCTAAGCCTGATCCTTGTTGGATTATATATCATGCCAATATATTAAAAGTACTAAGCTATTAGTACAGCGTGATATATTATCGCTTATCGTAGATCTTTCGTTTTACTTGGATATGTTAATAAAATGTGTTATACTAAGATAATGGGGAGTTCTTAGTGATTATTCGTTGAAGTTGCTAGCTTCTTCCAGATAGATGTTATCCTGGATCAAAGTTCAATTCTTAGTGGTAGAGATTCTAAGTAAAGGGGCTCAATCCTTTACAAAGAACACGCGCTTGGCAAGAGGTCAGTTTATTACATTCATGATAATATTCCGAAGGTACAAGTATACAGTTCTCCATCCATACAGTTCTTCCTTTCCTTTTACAATTCAAACACATCAGTAACAATCCAACCAGGTATAGCTTTGGTCAAGCTTCCCCTTTCACAAGGTATATACGCTCTTACACTGTTGAGAGAGTCACCTCGTGTCTACCGGTAACGGAGACCATTGGTAGGATCTCCGTCACTTCCAGCAAGTAGTCCGTAAGGCTAAGCCTAAGCCGTCCCAATCCTTACTATCACCTGTTCATTGTGGTTACTACCATCCTTAACACTACCCGTGTGATCCGTATGTCTGACTATTGCTCCATGTGTTCTGTTTGAACTCTTTCTTGGTCTGCTCGTCTGTCTCAAGTCTCATACCGCTTATATAGCGACAGCCAAAAGGCTTGTCGCTATGCTCATTTACACTATTACTTAATGAAGTCTTACTTATCTCTCATACTGCCCATTCTTACTCACATAAACTAATTCTATTTCTAGCTATCATATAAACTAATGTTGACGGGAAGGCCTGCTGTTCTTAGCATCTTTTGGTTAGATGTGACGATCCATAACGTACCCTTACAGGTCTCCATCGTCATTCATCGTACCTGTGCGTACCTGCAGGACGTGCCTCAGCCCGGCTGCAGTCCCTGCGCCTGGGGGCCTTACCGCTCTCCACATACTTTAACTATGCCACTAAACGATGTCGCCGCCTGGCGTTTAGCACACGTATCAGCGTTACAAGTTCCACTATAATATTCTTGCCAATACAAACGAGTTTACAATATTTTATTATATACTATTCTAGTTTTTCTTGCACTGTACCTCAGTGCAGTGTATTGGTAGGGCCGGGTGAGAAGGTGTAATTGTGGTTCTGCTGACTGAGGACCAAAACAAGGGATGGGCGAGTGGGGTGGTTGTTATGGGGGGGGGGGTAATTGTCCTAATGGGCCATTGTAAGTCGGTGGCCGGTGGCCGGGGGGATAGGGGGTGGGGGAGAAGGGAGCCAGTCAAGGCCAAAGGATATTTGGATTTCTGTTTCTTTGTTCGCCCTTACTAAAATTGGAATTAAAATCAATTTGAAATGAAGATATGTCACATTATTTAGTAATGATAAATCAAATGCTTATCAATAAAAATAGTTTGAAAATTTATACTTTAAGCATTTGTCAGATATAACTACATGAGTACATTTATTGGAAACAACAAATTAATATTATTTCATGGCAACCTGGGGGGAGGGAAGGGGAGGAGGGGGTTGGAAGGCAGCTGTATCCCAGTAGTGTCCATTGGGCAGTGCAGCTGTCCCAGGCAGCTGTACACTCATTGGTCAACCTGATTGGGGTAAGATATCGGGGTAAGACATCGGAGGTAAGACATCGGGGGTAAGACATCGGGGTAAGACATCGGGGTAAGACATTGGGGTAGGACATCGGGGTAAGACATCGGGGTGAGACATCAGGGTAAGACATCTACGTGAGACATCGGGGGTAAGATATCGGGGGTAAGACATCGGGGGTAAGACATCGGGGGTAAGACATCGGGGGTAAGACATCGGGGGTAAGACATCGGGGGTAAGACATCGGGGATAAGACATCGGGGTAAGACATCGGGGTAAGACATCGGGGTAAGTCATCGGGGTAAGACATCAGGGTAAGACATCTACGTGAGACATCGACGTGAGACATCGGGGGTAAGATAACGGGGGTAAGATAACGGGGTAAGATAACGGGGTAAGATATCGGGGGTAAGATATCGGGGTAAGATATCTGGGTAAGGCCTCCCCCCCCATACAGTGCAGACCGCCAGGGTCACAGCTGATTGAGCGCACGGACGGTGGTATAGGAGGGAGTCCTATTGGTCAATCAGGTTGACCAATGAGTGTACAGCTGTCCTGCACTGCTGCATTCTCCCCCCCCCCTCCCCCTCCCCAGCCCACATACGTTTCCAGCACCCCCCCCCCCCCCCCCCCCCCCCGGTCCTGTTTGACAAATTAGACTGGGAAAGCCTGCCCCGGCGTACGGAACGGAGTGGACGTAGTGGAGTCGAGGCAGGTTTTACAGTCTATTTGACAAATCAGCTCTCCAAGCAGATCACTACATCATTGAATTACTTTACTCAGTAACCTCTCACCTGGTGGGAGAGTGTGACCAGCCTGACCACTGAGTGGTGTGGGGTGTGGATGGCCTCCTCCCCCTCTGGACCTCCCCCCCCCCCCCCCCCCCACCCCACAGATGTTTCCAGCACCCCTCCCCCCAGTCCTGTTTGACAAATCACCTCTCTAAGCAGATCACTGCACCATTGAACTACTTTACTCAGTAACCTCTCACCTGGTGGGAGAGTGTGACCGGCCTGACTATTGAGTGGTTTGGGGTGTGGATGGCCACTCAACTAACCCCCCCCCCCCCTCACCACCCCCACCACCACCACCTCCTCTAGCACAAGTCTGCTCTGACTGCCGGCCGCTCCTAACAGTGGTAGTGGTGGTGGTGGTGGTGGTGGCCCCCCCCCCCCCCCCAAACATCCCACTTCACCAGTCAGGCCAGAGAGGAGCCAGTTAAGGCTAAAAGTAGTTTTGATTTCTGTTTCTTTGTTTGCCCTTACTAAAATTGGTATTAAAATCAATTTGAAATGAAGATATTTTACATAATTAAGTGATGATAAATCAAATGCGTATTGATAAAAATAGTTTGAATATTTATACTTTAAGTATTTGTCAGATATAAATACATGAGCACATTTTGTTGGAAACAACAAATTAATATTGTTTTTAGGGCAACCTGGGCTTTCCAGTCTCTCAAACTTGACAAACCTTTATATATAGGACCCATGGGCAGTGGATGTCAATCACTGATACTTGTCCCTCCTACCTCTACCACCAGTGACCAATGAGAAGAGACTGAGTGGAGGCCCCACAGTCTGACCACCACTGGGGGTCAGAGAGGGCACACCAATTAAACAATTACACAGTCCAATGGTCCACAACAATAGACCCACTTCAAAAACGGACCTATACCTTAGTTGCATTGGTAACTTAACACCTATATGATCAATACTTATATGTACCAATGCAACAAAAATTATAAATCTATCAGAAAAGATGTGTGCTCTAGAATAGACATTAATACACTCAAAATAATTTCAGTATTGATGGTTTCAAAGTTTAGGGAGTGTCTTCAGGTATAATCTCATATTTTCGAATTTTCCATAGATTTATTGCAATAAAATATTTAAAGCCAAGTTCCACTGGGTTTTCCATGCCACACGCAGGTAGTGGGTATTGTCCATGAAGTTGATCAAATTAAATATAGGGATCACAGAGTGTTAACACTGTTATGTAAATACCAAATGGGAACGGGGTCAAGAATTTAGGAAATCAAACAGTGCCTTCGGCAAAAATACAGTTTTTTTTTGTTTTTTGTATAGCAAATATAAAGTGTCCATGACTTGTCAATCACACTTCTGACCCATCCTACCTCCTCAGCACCAACACCACCAGTACTGACCCCCCCCCCACCCCCAAGACCGATCAGCTGTAACGCCGTGCTCTGACCATTGGATATACCTAAATTGGGCACAGTTAAAACACAATATATAGATTTCATGCCTTCCTGCTTTTATACAATGCAAAACCTCCAACGGCAAAGCTTTGTTGACCCTGCTCGACTCTTATAACCGCACAAAAATGTGCATATATGTACTAATTGGAAGCCCCCCTACATAAAACGAAAGTACAGGGATATACTAAAACAGGTCTGTAATGGATTTACAATTTCGACTGAAGTTAGCAATCCTTTTATTGAGAAATATATTTGACGATTTCGTTTTAATCTGAGTTAAAAAGAGACAGCAATCAATATAATTATGTTCTCAGTGACTTTGAATGTTTGTTACCACTTTATTGAGATTAAATTTACCCTGATGGACTATACAAATCGTCAGGCATGCCTTTACAGTTAATAAAGAAAGACTACGATATCACACAATGCATTTCAATGGTCAAACCTAGTTCATTCTCCGTGACTAAATTTCATTTTCTAACTGTACATTTATACATAATATCCACAAACTGATTATGTCTACGTCGCCAGGTTAGGTTCATGGGTAGTTTGACCCGTCTGATGATTTTCTTTTTCGATGGTAAGTTCGAGGTCTTCATCATTGTTAGGCACATGGGTTTGTTCTTCTGCTTTAGGCAATGCAGGAAGAAGGTCGCCCCACTTACAAGCTCGGGCACACCAGTAGAAATCTCTGGAAATAAATTGAAAAGCAAATAACAGAATGCGCCGCAGTTATCCTACAATCAATTTCTTTTAATCATTCTTTTAATCAAAAAGGCTCAACGATGCACTAAAATACTTAGACAAATGTCCCAACAGAAAAAGAGTCTGAATTGATGCCGACGTTCAAACTAATAGATAAGACTCTACAGTGCTTTAGGTCAACAAGCTTTTACAAATTACAAGACCAATTTTAACCACAAAGGGTTTATATAATTCCACAAAAATCAAATTTCTAACATACTTTCCATGTTTAGCGCTGGTGATGACTGACAGCTGCATTTCACCGTTGGGACAGCACGTCCTCACGTGAGCTCTCTTAGAAGGGTTGGATACTTCTCGGACAATCCGCGGCCACGCGGTACCTTTGTTAATTAAAGGGGAAACTAATCATAGATACTGTACTAATAGCTTAGCACTTTTAATATATCCTCATGTTATATAATTCATCAAGGATCAGGCTTAGCAAGTCTACTTCTAGTCTACTTCTAGAAGGAGTATCTTGCGCTCCTAGCGCCACCTGTTAACCAGTATAAAAGGCGCTGCAAGGTAGGGAGCGAGCAGTTAGTAGTTAGTAGTCACTTAGTTTTAGTGAGAACATCAGCTAAGTAAGTTTAGCCAAGGAGTTACCTGGAGTAAGTACAGCGGCTCCCGTGTAACAGACTGGAGTTTACCAATATCAACTACCTCGGACATAGGATTGTGATAGAGCTGAGTACTAGAATGGTCTAGAAGGTGTTGGAGCAACTCGTGTTCTAAATGTGGTTGATTGCTGATAGGAGATGGGAGGTGGACTGATGAAGACTTATACATGGTGGCTTTGACTCGGGATGAGATGTTTATTGAATAAAAAACCCTTTCATATTAAGAAGCTCCCTCATCGTTCATTTCTTTTGAACTATTGGGAAGTGGACGGACAAAATTTAAACACAGTCTGAATTACTCAGGCATTCTGGACAAACGACTCATGGAGACTTAGATATACACAAACCTCACGCAGTCTTAAATCAAACATTAACAATAGTTCAATACTAGATCAAGGTAACAGAGAAAAATAGTGAAAATAATTACATTGAAAGGTAAGGCGTCTCTCAGTTTTGTCAAGTAATATTAAGGAGCACGCATGACTTATGTTTTAAAGAAATTCCTCAAATCGAATATTTAGATATGGATACAATAAGTATATTTCAGTTTATATAGTATAAAAGTTTTCAATCAATTACCTTCTGATCTTGGTCCCTTTTTAAGAACCACATATGAATACTTCATTTGCTGTTTCTTCTCCCCTTCCTTTCCCTAAATAAAGTATGGGGCGTAATTACATGATTAATCGAATGGATGTACAGGTACAATTATATAATTATAAAAATAGATGCGATAATCAGATTTATGGACAATTAACTGATTTTTAAATACATAATGTTAAATCTGTTGTACATTTCTCAAGTATCATATACAAAAGTAACAAAACATGTTATTTTTAAGTGAAATAAAGCATACGGAGTAGTTTGTACCCTCTGTACTCACATTTAGAGGTTTGAAATTGACGGGAAAGTTGCAAGGAGTACCATCTTGTCGTGAAAACCGTCCGCATGCTTTGTCGTGTGGACACTGCAAGAAAGCAGATAATCTGGATCTAATCTTTTTTTTTTTGCATTTTTCATTTGAATTTATTTTCACTGATTTCAAATTTGAATTGATTTATTATTTCTATTTTCAAAAAATATCTAATTTAAGTTATAAGTGTAATAGATTAGGATTCAACTAAAATCCGGCTCTATTCTCTTGTTTATAAGCCATAAAATTACATATGAATAAAAAAAAAACTGAATGTGCAGAAGCTTACCGGAGCAAAGACGTGCCCCTCAAGTTGTGTTCTTTCTTCTTGGGAGAAGTTTTCGTTCCCAGAAAACTGAAAGAAAATTGATTACGATAAACTTGTTTAAATCTATCTTTGTTGAACAACTCAACGTATTGAAAATTTATTGTTAAAACAAAAGAAAAGCCTAGAGAAATAATGGAAAGGTGGTATTCACTACCGTCAATAGCACATTTTATAATTCTATATTATGGAAAAACTTATTTATGTACATTATCGTCGTATAGATCCTATCTTCTGCGATTGGCGGACGTTCAATATCAAAATTTACCTGCAAAATGAAGTCTCGTGCCTCAAGGACTGTCTGAAATCCAGCGTTGGTTCCATTTTCAACTATGACCTATATCGAAAAGTATTAGGAACATGTAATGGATCTTCTGGGACATAAATGAATTATATGATGGTAGAATAACAACACAATCCAAAAAATGAATACGAGTTTTAATTTTAGTTATAATGGTACGTACCAAATAGTTTTCAGTTCGTTGCCACAGGGAGTATAGTGAGTTAAGGCGCTCGGTCTGGCTTGGAAGTTCCATCAGTGAAAATGCGCTAATCACCAGATCGTACTTTGTCTATAAAATAAGTTCACAAGTAGTTAACAAATATGTAGCCCTTCGGTTATGTCAAAGATCATCTAAATGTGATTAAAAAATGCAAGTTCAAGCTCAAACATAACGTAATCGACGAAGAAACAAAATAGCTGCACTCTATTCGGGAAAACGTGCATTCAAAAACAAGCAGAGCATTTTTTTTAGTTCTTTATTATCCTGGCCTGCTTCGACATAGTCGGTTTTCATGCAGGTCCAGCAAAACATAAACTAATTGAAATATAATTCATAACAAGAATTTTACCTGATGTGAAGATGGCATGAATTGCCTAAAATACACTCCTGGCAATTTCATTTCTTTCTCCTCTTCTCCATCTGAAATAAACGCGAAAGAAATTACTTAACGTATTCTACAAAGAACATTCATTTTCTATATAATGATATGAATCATAATAAGAGTGAAATTGATTGCCTGATTCCGATTTCTCTTGCTCTAATTGATTTTCTCACCTTGAAGAAGAAGGCGTGCAATTGTGTTCATGTCGGAAGAGGGGTCCACGCAGTAATGTTCCTTCAGCGATCCCTGCCACGTCTCGTTAGCGGCCCTTTAACCATTAATGACTGATTAAAACCACATATTTGTATACGCTGATTCACTGACTCATTGCGATAAAATCAGATTATAATTTAATGTTGGTAGGTTTTATCTTTTGAGTTATTTTTTTCTCACTGGTGTTTGTGATTCAACCACCTGCGATTGTACCTGCGGTTTTATCTTTTGACATTGAATAATCTTTTCTCCTTGTTCATTTTATCTTTTTTAGGGTTATCATTTGATTCCCAACATTTTGCCTCCCTCACCTACACAGATATCACTGGCAAACTCAGATACTACCAACTTTTTACGCGCATTAGAACTATGTCCTAAACATTCTGTGATTGTAACTGCCTGCAGTATATTGTCAATATTGGCTATTGAGAATTATGACTAGTTTGAAGACATTCTATATCCTTCAAGCTTCGAGAAATCTCAGTATCAATCCAAAAAAAAACAACGATTTCACCATTTTCTAATATCTTGTATAACAATATCTTAGGGACATAGTTAAATTGAACAGAGAAAGAAGAGAATCACAACTCTTACCATAGACTCGAACCCACGCCGGAGCCAAAGTCAAACATGGTCTCTGGGGAGAACCTCGGGTTCCTCTTGGCAATCTAAAGAAAATGCACAGTTGAATGTAAGTAAACCACGTACAACAACTACATACAGTATATATATTTAGCAAAAAGCGGCGAAGTGAACATTCTGTGTAATGAGTATTACATGAATTATAATATGATAAATTGGGCTTCACATTACAAATCTCATATGAGAATCATAAAATTATTTTGTAGACAAATATTGTGAGAATGAAAGGAACCGTAAAATAACATGCAATGTAATACTCACCTCTGAGAAGATTTGAAATAATGCACTATAGTCTTGGGAGATTCGTCCAACTAAATACAGGAAGCTTTCATATGCATTGTATCTGAAATACCAAATAATATTTGTTGGTTCAAAAAGAGGAAAGGCAACATCATGTTTCGAAAGATGAATAGAAGTAAACAAATATACAAAAAAAGGACTACAAATAATTACAACCATCGATGTAGGATACCGCTGCTAGTTTTCAAATTACACGTGTAACAATTAGTAAAAAAAAAAGCTTATTATCTATTTCGAATGAACAACATTGTGATACGGTACATTACTATCTATTTCGAATGAACAACATTGTGATACGGTACATCAAGAATTAATAAAGATCAATCCTTACTGAAGTGGTTTCCAATGGTAAATTTCCTTTCGCAGATTTCTCACAAGCTTTTGTTTAACTTCATTTTCTATTTTGTGTACTTCTTCGGGGCTCTGTTCCGTTTGGCCATCATCTGGAATGCAATCAATTCTTAGAATTTACAAAAGCAAGCAAGAGATATACTCCAAAATGCAGAAATTTGAAAAGGATATATAAAGTATAAATAAAAAAAGAAATAAGAGCAAATTCAGAACTAAATTTATCTAATAAACGTTGTCCGGTTGACGTCACCTCTCCAAAAACAGGGCTAACTTTAACGATCATTTAAGAATTTTATTTGGTTTCAATTGTATCAAATCTAGTTTTAAAGACGAAATTCTAATTTCTTTTGCATTAAAATGTCAACTGAATTAAAATAATAAATATAATTGAACTTGGCACATGTTGATCACAAAAAAGTAGTCACGTGGCTGTCTGCAAAAGGTCAATGGGAAAGACATCTTACATCTGGCTCTAATTTTTGTTTCTAGTATTTGGGCTCGGTGTTGTATCTCTACATCTTCGGCTGGCCGGTGACGAGCCCAAATATACTGCGTCAGTTGTTGTGCCCGTTTTTCCAAATCCTTTGTTGGGTATTCTGGGAGAATAAGAAGAATTAAAAGAAACTGTATTTTTCAATTTTTTCAATTTTTTTTTTTTTTTTTTTATTTAGCCAAAATCCTGTTTACACAAGTTCTTCCTTTCAGCTTTTACACCACCAAAATCAATATTCATATCAACTACATTTCACATGTCTTATCAACACAGTATTTAGTTATATACAATAATATAATTTGAGCAATCTACATAAGGCTGTACATCAACTTCTTTTTTAGAATTCACACCAATTCACATTAGTCCATACCAACATGTTATGATTATGCTTTCTTCTTTTCATGCTTCGAAAATGTATTTAACATACAATTTTTGGGCGTCAACTTCATATAGGTTTCATATGTTCTAAATTGTTCACCTGTCTAGGTCTGCACGGGGTTTATTTTGAACATAGATGAGATACAAATAAAGCAGGTGTACGTTCCTGGGGAAATATCTTACGTATGTCTTCTTTCAAAAGAAGCTCCACTCTGTGGCAGCAGATACTGGGAGAGTTGGAGAGATGTTAAGCAAATTTTGTGATTGAAATTCAAGTATGTTACATCGACTAAATGACCATCGACTAAATAACTCACTTTCTATAAGCAGCTCAACAGCATTTTGAAGCTTGGCAGGTAGCTGGACTTTCTTGGTACAGCGCACTACTCCTGGGTGGAAGCGATGTTTCACGGAGGGGTTTTCCTTAAACACAGCTTCTACTCGGGGATCCAACTCCCACTTGTGGTTCACGACAAGATCTGAAACGCTCTGAATATAAAAAATATTACTTGAACGAATGTTTCTGTATTCATTGAATATAATTTGTATAAAGTCGTTTTCTCAAGCTTTGTGTTCTCATTCCTGCAATCATAATTACAGTCTTCCATACTACGAATAGAACCTGATAATAAATACAGAAAACTGCACGAAATGAGACGTTTAAGGACCTTTCATTTTGTGAATGGGGCCATTGAGGTTCATTAAAGGCAAAATTCCTATGTAAAATCTTTGATATATTTTAAAGGTCACCTGAAAAAGTTTTGGAAAGGTCTTGTAAAGGTGACCTTTCCATTACCTACAGCAAACCTCAATGGCCCCATTTACAGAAACTTAAAGGTCTAATTTCGTGCAGCGGAACTTTCTTTTAAAAGAAAACTATATGCTATGGCAGCGAATGGAGATGTGTCTTCCTATTGATCACCTACACATTCCCAGTCAAGGCATAGCAATGGCTAATTTTGTGAATGGTTTATTAGTCTAACTGGAGGACATTCAGTGATAATGTTTACACCTTTGGCTGTCCCTATGGCAGAAAGGGTCCTCACCTTACCAGAGTTCAATGAATTTTTCACCACTTTTGTTTATGCAATGCTGTCCATCCCTGTACAGAGTTGGGGATGGATATTCCATCTATCACAAATCAAGTTTAATACCTATATCATATTCTTTTTTTTCGATCCGATAGAATTCTATAGAAAAGCGTTCCTTGTCATGAATCATGACATAATTTAAAATAGTCAATGATTAGATCATGATTATGTGATGAATTATAGTAATCAATTCAATTTCGTGGCACGAGTTCGTGTGACCTAATTTTAAGGAGTAAAGCCAAATAGATGTGTCATGAGAAATTATAGTCAAATGTTAATCACCAATTACACGAGAATGTGTATCACGAGTTGTACGAATAATACAAAAATGCGTGTACGAGTTACACAAAATGAATGAGAGCACAAAGTCGATGAAGTCTGTAATGCATGAGATTTAAGTGACTGGAAGTGACCCCGGGAAGAGGTCAAGGTGATCATGTGATGTTGTTTAGCCAATCAGAAGCCAGATAGTGGCTATATAAGAGAGTGATTTCATGAGAATAAACAGTACCATTGTGTTTACATCTCCTTTCTTCACAAGAAAGGACCACAAAAAAGTTTAGAAGACTAGGACAGCTAGAGATAAGGGCCCATGAGATAGGAATAAACTGAAGTTAGGCCAAAAAGGGGACCTAGAAGAAATAGGGGTAGACACATGAACGGATTCGGATGCCTGAGAATAGGTACGAAAAATACGAAGACAAAATTTCAGCCTAGAACCAACACTAGGGATGACAACATAGGAGATCAGTCTACACGCTACCACCTTTTTATTTTTTTGGGGCATGGTCCTGAGCCTAGAATTGTTGGCTACAAAAGGCCGCTAAGCATCTATCACGAGACCCCAAATCCAGGCCTGAACCAAACAGTAGCGCCAGCTCCAGCCCCCTGATCCATCTAGGACCGAAGGCCCCTGTGACACAGAAACCCCACAAGTCTTATCCCAACCACTGTTGGCCCCCGCTTATGGGGCATGTTTCCGAGAACCCTATGACTACTCGCCTGTTTTGTCCCCTGCAACTTTGCAGCAGATCTGGATGAGTACTTACGTAACTTACGTAACTCGTCCTGTTCATGCTCTCAAGATATCGAGCACGACTGGGCTGAGATCCATAAAGAGTACAAATATCTTACACAGGGAAACTGTGGAAGAGCCACCGGGCACCCGCTCATCCCAGCTCTTACCATTCCCTGAGAACATTCCAATTTATTGTCAATTACTATGAATTAGATCCTAAGGTCATTCAGTTCGTGGAGATACAAGTAACAACTAGATCTAGATCCTAGGCCTAAGTTAGTAGATCGTACTGGCCTATTAGTCCGTAATCAGTCCTAAATTAAAGTGCTTGTCTATCAATTCGCGGCCAATAAGTGGATTGGGAATACTTGTTTCTTGCCAAGGACACGGTTGGAGCTTTACGTTTTTTCCAGTACTGAATTATATGGCAATTACTCTTAATATCGCCCATCGGGAAACTGACACAATCTTTTACAAATATAGACCGACTTGTACATGCAGTTGCCTTCTTACTGACACATTGGATGGAGAATACATAAACATTTACAAACCCTTGATATGATGAAGTCAAAATTCTTTTTTCTGAAAGTTCTGACAGATCTTTGACATAGAAAACAAACACGCATGTTCCTCATGTGCGCCGCCATCTTTTCTTTCAGGAAGCGCACCTGCAAGCTTGATTTTGATTGGTCCCTGGAGTTTGTTATTGTTTAGAAAAAAATAGTTTTCCACGTAAGTAAGCGCTTGACAGTGAAATCACAAATACTTATCACATTATACATAACACTGTGGTAACTTTCTGATTTTCATTCAAATAGAAAGATGTGAATTTCACTAAAAAGCACTTTTTTGACAGCTGTGAGTTCATCGTTGAACGACCAATGAGAATTGGCCTTGCATGAAATCTAGCCGACCGGCGATCGGCTGTCAGATGGGCTGACGGAGTCAAAGTTGGGGGTGAAGGAAGACGTGTTTTTCGGTGTATTAGGACTATCTCTGTCATTCCGGATATCAACATGAAGTCTGTAACATGTACAGGGCCTGTAAATATTGCAGTTGTTAAATATTGTAAGTATATTCTTCATTATTGCATCTCCAAAGTATGAAATTAAAATCTCTGGCCTCAGGCTCAGGCTCAGACGTTTAATGCTGTGTCTAACATTTTCTGAATGATGTCAGTCTAATCTATTTCTGTGTATCATTATTGACCAGTGGATATTCTAATGCATGCAGGATATTTCCTCAGTCTTTAGTATTGTATATTAGAGTTCTGTGTAGATCTATTTATTAAGTTGTTGGTTGGCTCAGGATGCTGGATCTAATCTATCTACATTTCAAATGAAGTTAGATCTTCTGGCTAAAGGCAATCGTTCTGTTTTTCATAGATCTGAAGACTACCGAATAATCTAGATATGATAGAGATGAAGATAAAATAGATATGCGTTAGATTACTTACACAATACAAAAAACAGCCTGGCGTTCAGAAAACATGTGAACATATCTACAGTGCTGCCACCTTGTGACTTGGTTCTAAATCTATATAGATCTTGCAGCAATCCCCTAATTTAGAATGCCATCAATGGCCCAACGCTTTCTTTAAATTATTAAAAAGAAAGAGGAAAAATAAGAATCTAAAAGCAGCTAAAACCAAATGTGCCAGTCTGCTCATGGTCTGAACCTTTTCTGATCTTTGGCAACGTTTCTCATGAAATCAGATCTCCCCTACCTTCCACTAAAGATCTATAGTAGACTTAGTCTATTAGATCAAAATATTTTCCTGCCACTCTCATTAATGTCTGGCAAAAGTGATTCAAATCCTGCAATATATTTTTCAGGGGGAAAGCGGGATGAAAGCCTTATCCTTCCAACGAATTCATCCCTCAGTGCCACGCTGGACCAAAAGGAGGTGAGTAAGCTAAACAATCATTTCAATAGACAGACTTCACAGGGACGGATCCGGACATTTCATAAAGGGAGGGCGCCCTTAGCCTAAAAAAAAATTGATGTGTTCAGGTTACCCGACCTACCCTAAATTTTTGGCCCTACCCTAACTTTTTCTTTGGATTTTTTTCCCCCCAAAAAATAAAAATCCTAAAGAACTCACCAGAAAAGCCTGGAACAGCATGGAACATCATCCAGATGCTCAGGGCATGTATTTTAGCTGCTAGAAATTGTTTTAGGGGAAAATTAAAGAATTTTGTAAATTTCCAACACAGCCAATGTCTATTTAGTATGTAAAAAAAGAAACAAAAACTACCTATACCCTTTTTTTTGTGACCTTATGTAAAAATTTAAGGCACCCATCCATGGTCTAGAATTTAACATAAAAAAAGGGCAAAAAGTTCGATGGGGGAGGGGGGGGCGTGCCTCACCCCTAAATTCATCCCTGCTTCAGTTAAATGGGAAATTTCAATTAAACCCCACTGGTTTGATTTAGTAGTTCTAGTAAAAGTTTCTAACGATGTGGACATTTGTTACGCTTTTTAGCCAAAGAATATCAAAAATTCTACTAGGAAAGTATTTCTTGTCCAGCATTTGTCATCTTTAGATAACAAGTTCCAATATCAAATTTTGGATAAAATTAAACTAGGAGACGACAGCGCATATTTCATAAAGTCTGCGATAAGATGGACATTTCCCAATAAAGTGAATGTATTTTGACGACGAGAAAATTTGAAGAATTTTCATAACCTGGATATAGCCTACCACCAGCGGACCTACTGAACTTCTACATAGATCTATTAGAATTATACGTAAATAAGATTCTGTTATTTTGAGGCGAAATGACATTTCGCCGAAATTCTCTAATATAGACTTTTTTGCGCTGGTTAGCAGCGTACATGAAGGAAAGACATAGGTCCAAAGCACTTGACACCAGGAACCAGCAAACCTTTCTAATATTTGTGTTTTTGGAAGCTGTCCGCCCTTTTTTCTCAGAATTCACAAAAGACAGAGACATATAACTTTCATCATATGATGTCAAATATATCAGGGAAGAATAGTCCATTCGGCTTTTTCATGTTTTCTGCCACATTTTTGCATTATTTCATATTTACATCTCGCACCTAGATCTACATGGCGAAAAATGGGGACAAAAATACCGCCGGTGCAAAAGTAGGTCACACACTCTGAGCGCAGCTCTCTGCTGGGAGAGTGATGACACTTTGTCACTGCAACGGTCCGCCACTTTAACGTGTTTCAACTTCACATATCTGCTAAGATAATCGGAATTTCATGCAGATTTTTGAAATATGAACAGATATAGACCACATCTGACGTAGACCATTGGGATGTTCTGGTCCTCCCGCCATTAGGTTTCATACGCCAATGTAAGCATAACGACGCGACGGCCAGAGACTTCTTTTGCCGACTTAGATCTTAATTCAGCGATGTCAAGTCACGAAATTGGCGCAGGAGTAAGGGTGTTACAACGTAGTTAATTACGTCCACCACACGGACAAGAAAGCGGCCCAAAAACCAGATTTCAGTCTCAAATGTTCGGTGCTGCCAAAGTCTATATTACAGTTGTCAGAGCAAGGACTTTAGATCTTTGGTCAGAGTCAGGTTGGGCCAGTGAAAAGCTCGCGGTGCAAACCCCTACACCTCCCGGGGGGTGGCGTCATCCCGGATCCCTTCTTCCTCGCTTGCAGATGTGATGATTTAGGACCAGATTCTTGAGGTTATAGGTTCTTTAATGTTACTTTGAGATACAAGACATGTGGTTTAACCAGGGATCGTTAAGATGCATCCTGCGTCCGGCAGCCATGATGCCGTTCATGAATCTTACTACTGATGGGCCATGTGGCCGTTTGCGAGGATCGCTACAGCAGAAACTCCGGTACATTGAAATCAGAAAACCTGGATGGTATTCAGACTAAACTCATGAATTGTGGAGGATTTACACATTCTGGTGCATTCAGGACTAAAGGCCGTATTCCACATACCGAAAGTGCGGGCCGCCGATTTGCAGCATCTCCATGGCAACGTTCCTTACCGGCAGCCAGCACTTTCGTCGCACTTTCGGCGGCCGAAAGTGCGTCATCGGCGGCCGAAAGTGCGTCACCGGCGGCCGAAAGTGCGTTATCGGCGGCCCTTAGAAAATCGGCAGGAAAAATTTACGAACATGTTCGTAAATTTTTCCTGCCGATTTTCTAAGGGCCGCCGATTCTAAATCGGCACAGGCGAAAGTACATCGGCGCACTTTCGGCGGCGCACTTTCGGTATGTGGAATACGGCCTTTAGCCGTTAAAGGTGGGCACATATATTATCGTTTTCAAGTACTTGAAATAGGCCTAGATTTGCTGTCTTTCCAGATTTGGGTCGGGCTATCTCCCCGGGGCTATCTCCCACACTGGCAGTCTGAAAAAATCATTATTTAGGCATATGTCTTATCAGGCCGATCCAAATACAAATCGAGAAGATATCTATGTTCTCATGTCTCTCACGGTCATATTTATCGTAGGATTTGATCTTTTGTTTTTTATCCTGGACACATTTGCAGACCATTATGTAAGATAGGGGAACAAATGATAATGGCGTTCATGCATTTTCACTCGTGGCTCTGAAAAAAAAATATTTCAGGCCTTATCAACCCTACCAAAACGAATTTGTCACTATAGTGTCATTTTTTCAGACCTACCATCAAAATATTAAATCTGATTTATATAAGACATAAAGACAAACGCCCTTAGGCTTAAGCCTAATTAAGTCAATGTTTAACCTATAGGCTTGGAGGTAAATATTTTTTTCAAATTGTCACTATAGTGCCAGTCACACCACCTCTAATTTTAGGTTTTAAAGTATTATTGTTTTATTAATTTTAATGTTTTATATTTCTAATATTTTAGTTCTTTTTTTACTCTGATACAAATTATTCATTTTCTCTAAAACTGCTGCCCCATGGTATCAAAGCAAGCTTGCATTGATACACAAACATTTGATTTAAAACATGATAGAGGTCTACTCTAATATAAAAATGCTGCCACACTTTAACGTTATGAGTATATGACTTGTTTTTCATATTTATTCTGGGTTTGAAATATTGACTAAAACAATTTGCGCCTCTCATGGAAGCTCTGCTCCAGCACTGACATTGTGACTAGTTGGATTGTTGCAATAAGCTACGTGGTGTATAAGCGCTGCAAATCGCACCCCGTATTGATGGAAGTAAAATAGGAATTTATATTAACCAAATCTATCTTCACAGTTATGTGCCAAGACAACTGTAGCGACTAGCAAGGAGTTTACCAAGGATCGAATGTGGCTCAACGGAGAGTAAGTATTCAAGAAATTAGTAATCAAAATGAAACGATAATTAACTTGCGTTTCTTTTAATAGATAAGCCTTGAGATAAAGACATAAATGGTATGGATAATACATAACTTCCTTTGACTATCTATGTTCTTTCTACATATCTACATAGACATGATTAAATTCAACTCCGTCTTTCATTTTCCAGGGAACAAGATGTTAATGCCCCTCGAATTCAAAAAGTACTCAGAGAAAGTAAGTATATTTCTAAAAACAAAGTATCCTCACCTTAATCGTTTTTTTTAATTACCTTGTCTTTCTTTTCTGTTCTCTGCCATTAAAACCTTTTAATTATAAGAGCTTCAGTTCCATCAGTCTGTAATTATTACTCAGTCCTGATAACAAAAGATTTGTAATTTTTACAATGACACAGTCCGCCGACGAGCGAGAAAGCGGAAATGTGATGATGAGACTGAGATGACTCTTCAGTGGCACGTTCACATATGTTCAGAGAACAATTTCCCCACGGCCGCCGGCCTCGCCTCCAGCGCTGCCGGGCTCGCTTGCTTAGGTTAGCAAAAATACAACTTGATTGATTTATTATTTAAGGCAACTTGTTAAGGTGCCAGAATCGTGTGCAATGTTTCTAGCATAATATTAACGTGTTGATCCTTTTCGTTTCGAATTTCTAGCAATGATTTGTATCTAATAATGTATCAATGGAATTAGTTAGATTAGTCATAATTTTTTAAAGTGACTTTAAGCTAGTACTTTTATTTTGCCACCAATGAGCCAAGGTATATGTATGGTGAATGAAACAAAATGTTAAGGCAGTTGATTGAATATTACCTTTTTATTTGTTACAGTTTTTGCCTTGGCTAAGTTGTTCAAAGTGGAAGGAGAAATTTCAGATATAGCCAGGTGAGTGGTATGACATCTCTCATCCTTTTAATTAAGAGATTACTGCAGCAGCCGGTGTTAATATGCTAGACATTTAGAATGATATTCTTCTGTGATCAGTTTCCTTAACAAAACTTCATTTCATTAGAAACATTGCATTCTGACTACAAGTTAAAATGATCGGTTTATTTTTAGGCAAGGCTCTGGCAGCGCATGTCGCAGTGTGTACGGCGGGTTTGTTGAGTGGCAGATGGGAGGTTTCCCCTCAGGGGAGGACTCCATTGCCAAGCAGGTGGCACCGATGTCACATTGGCCTGAGATGCGAATTATTGTTTTGGTGGTAAGTCTCCTTTATGATATATCAAAGGGGCAGAGAAATGTATTAGCAATTGAAAAAAATGAGCTATTTTTAACTTCAATGAAAAATTATCCTTTTCTTCCTTTTTCGTTCCTAGAAAATATTCATCTTTCCTAAATGGGTCTTTTCTTCCTAATTCATCTGAACATTGATAATGAATAATTATGGCGAAAAGTGAAGCAAAGAGATTGTGATTACATTCAGAAAACATCAGCAAAGAAATGCAAATGAACGATCTTCCTTTTCACTTGATATGGCAAAATCTGAATTATCAGCCTTTAACTCCTAACACCATTAATTTTATATCAACTGAAAAAACAATTAGATTATTAACCCTAACTCGCATCCCTGACCTGTAGGTGAGCGCCTCTAAGAAGCACGTGGGCAGCACCCAGGGCATGCAGACGTCAGTGGCCACGTCGGACCTCCTCCAGCACCGTATCCAGCACATTGTACCCATCAGGGTACGCCTTATGAGCAAAATCATCCAGAACAGAGACTTCCACACCTTTGCTGACCTCACCATGAAGGTGAGTGAATAATGCAGCTGAACGTAAAGATGATATTAGTGTAGCCGCTCAGGAATACACTCAATCCATATCATGTTATTGCCCAGTGCGTGTATTTTATATAAGTGTAACATGTCTATACGACACAGACCGCTCATCCCACCTACCCAGTTACGGTAAATTCTATTAGCAGTATACATTTGATCTCAAAGGAAAATCAATATTTAGAAAAGCAACCAGTAAGCTGCTAAAGTATCTCAAGACCGAATTGCCTTTAGATATTTGTCTGTATACATTTAGTTTTATTAACAAACAGTTTCACATATATGTGCGTGTTCTTCCCGTTGTATAGATGACGATAGCAATCATACATTAACTTGTCATGTATGTGATAGGTGATATGTATTTGATATGTACAAGTACAAGTTTGCGTACTTGATATGTTTGTGTATTTGATATGTACAAGTACATATCAAATACACAAAATCTTAACTTATACACTACTTGAAATATACGAATATGTTTGGTAATTTCAGGACAGCAACCAGTTCCACGCCGTGTGCCTTGACACCTACCCACCGATCGCCTACATGAATGACACTTCACACAACATAGTCCGCATGGTGCATGCCATAAACAAACACTATGGTGAAAATAAGGTGACTGGCTTTTGGGTATATACTACTATAACATATGTAATCTAATCTGGAAAGTGTTTAGAAGTGCCTGCTAGGGACATTCCTAGGGTATACCAAAAGGATGAAGATTTAGAAGACATCAAATGCTTTTATTCGATATGTAATTAGCTGAAATAATTTCTTTTGTTCAAATAAGGAGATATTTAGAAATGTTTACGGGTGGAGGTATGATTTGAATATTGCAGTAACTAGCCTAAAGAGAAAGATGTACTACTATTTAATTTGAATAGAGCCTTATTAAAAAGACCATTATTGTAGACATTTTTTCCTATAATTAAAATCAGATAGAACAATCAATTCACAATAATTATATCTGATCGGTGAAAAACAGGCATGTTTACTCATAGAACTTGTAAATGATTTACCTTGTGCAGGCTGCCTATACATTTGACGCGGGCCCCAACGCCTGTCTGTTTGTGCTGGAGAAGGACGTTCCCCTCGTCATGGGGGTCGTCCGACAGTTCTTCCCTCCCGCCGGGAATAGCGAAGACTT
Source organism: Lepidonotus clava (assembly GCA_936440205.1). Classification (NCBI taxonomy): domain Eukaryota; kingdom Metazoa; phylum Annelida; class Polychaeta; order Phyllodocida; family Polynoidae; genus Lepidonotus; species Lepidonotus clava. Next base: position 30,586,973 of record OW387140.1, read on the forward strand.
TGTCCGGGGCCCAGACATTCCCAAGGAGGACGTGCCGCAGGTGGGTCTATTGAATACAATAATACCGAGTGCCCCTCATAAATTCTTATATGCAGGCCCCATAGAAATGTTTGAAAATCTTGTTTCGTTCACTTTGTTGAAATGATATCATGAATTTCTTCTATTTGTCACTTTGCATTGAAACAGTACCTGGTTACATATAAAAATTACTGATTTATTTGTAGATAACTGTATACATGAGTTCATACATGTATTTGAATGTAACTCGCAAATCTCAATATTTAAAACCGAAGAATGATATGATTCACCATAGGTTAGCCGCCGGACAGGTTTATGTTGGATTTAGCCATGCTTGAAGTATAATGTTTAGAATTTATACTAGATGATCTTGTTATAACTGTCACATCATTGACTTTATTTTTTACACCGTTACAGGAATTATTAGATTCGATAAATTTGCCGGAAATTCCTGGAGGCATACAGTATGCAATACATACGAGGGTAAGTACTATCCACCTAATAATCCCCATTTACTTTTAGACTACTCTAACCGATTTGACTGAAACATCAGGTTTATTTTCAATCGTAACACTTTACAGAGATGTAAGTTTTATGATTTTTGTCGGATTTCCGATTTTTTCTCCCCAGTACCTCAAAAAGTCTGTTTCAAAATTGGATAAATAGAACGTTACACATCATTTTATGACACATTCCGATTTTCTTAATGCTATTTCCGATTTTTTCACTCTCCCTAACTTACATCCCTGAGTTTATAATCTGATTAAGTAGTTCACCTCAAGTACTATTTTGTGTACCACAGTGAAGGATTTAGAGGGGGGTGCAGGGGGCACGCGCCCCCTATTTTTGAACAAATATTATCCTTTTTAATGTAAAATTCTCTGACCCGGAGGTTCCAGCGGAAACTTTTACAATAGCCCCCCCTTGAAAATATCTGGACCCGTCCCTGTAAGGTATTATCTAGACAATACTCTGGTAAAATAGAAAAAAATAGATAGGAAATACACGGTAATCATAACTAAAAACAAATTGTTATAATTATGATTTAATATATTGTTACTGGCTCATTATAAGGCAGTTTAATGCAGTTATAATTATCATATATCACTAACTTCTTTTCCTACAGATTGGACCAGGACCACAAGTTCTTTCGGATGAGGAATGTCTGGTAGGGAACGACGGGCTTCCCAAATCCACGGCCGAGTAGTGGGCCTTGATAATTTCTGTTACAATGGATCAGTTCCTGGTGCTCCAACTAGTGGTCGACATAAACGGTTTTCTGATACCGTTATTTTACCGTTTTCCGGTCCCATCTTAATATGTGGTACCAGCTGGTTACAGAGTGTTGTCCTTTTGATCACCCATTCCCGCCTTTGTGGAAGTTTTTTCCCCTAATTACTTAATAGATAACGAAAAAAAACATGTTTGATAACAGTTTACACTCAACATATCAAAATGTAAGACGCATTGCTTAGCTAACAGTCTGTTTTTATTATGGCCATACTTATAATACACTTTTAATAATAGCTATGTGTAACATACTTGAATTCTTTTAAGACTATTGCATATGTCAAGACACTTTTAGCAGGTTTGTGATGAAACTCTAGAGAATACTCTAGTATATTCCAACGTTTTATTAGTGTACACAGTTTGTTAAATTATATCAACTTGTAATATTACATGTACATGTATATGATCAGAATAACACGTGTTTAACATATGTAATAAGGGCTTATGTTTTTAAAATAACTATTGTCTATACTGCCAAACTTAACTAGATCTCAGTTAGATTCCAAGTGTAACTTGAAATATGTTACTGTGATGTACGATTAGCTTCTGAAGACGTCCTCTTAGTTTGATTGCTTTTAAGATATCCGCATGTATCCAAGTTTGTAATGTATTGTGTATGCTGTTATTCTTATTGTGTATTTTCAATAGTTTTCTGGTGTATATTTTAATCGGACTTAGTAAGTTGCGAAGGTGGAGAGCAAGTAGGTAGCATAATGTCATTTATTTTAATGAATAAACTGTAGGAAAGGGAGGTTAACGGCCTTCTTTTAGGCCACCAACGAATTGTGCAGTGGACGTTGTGTTTGTAACGTTTGTGATGTGAACTATTCTTCAATTAGTCGGATGTAAATTTGCTGCCCTTTAAATCAAAGTATCTCAGACTTGTGCCACACATCATATTATGTATACAGTATAACCGCCCAGAGTGAATACTCGTGTCGACAAAGTTAGTTTACCGTTTTACCCCCAATCTGTGTAGTTCATCTGCATTATCTTACGGAACTAGTTACTGTATGTACAAGGGTATTACAAGGGAAGAAAAAATGTAATAATTTATCAATTTTTAGGTCACAGGTGGGACAAGAAATTTATTCTTCGACAATCAATTATAAGGTCTAGCTACTCGAACGCGTCTCGAAAGACGAATTACCTGTAGATCTTCGAGTTTTAAATTTGGTTGGAAGTATATAAATGATTCCTAAAATTGAATGATTACACACGAATTACGTTAAATTTAAATTTACCTTACCAAAAACTTTTTTGAAGTTGATGACGGTACCTGGCTTATTCAACAGGTTGTGAGGTGTTTAGGTAAAGTTACATCTTGTGGAAAGGTGTATGAGTCCCCTCACCTTACAATTAAATGGTATTCTAGAATATTCTGGAATTCACTTAAGTACGGGCTCAGGTTGATATTTTTTCTGTCTTTCGAGGGTTTATGACCTGATTTGTTTCTTCCCTTACCGTCCTGCTTACTGGTTATCTGCTTTTTTCCCCACGGCCTTTGCTGTAGTAAGTTGTTTAATCAAAGCAAATGAAATTCAAAGAACAAGTTTTTCTTAAACACAAATAGTTTTGATGATGACATTAAGGTATTGAACTATTTAGTTGCAATACGGTCAGGTAACTACCCAGTTGTTTATCATAACGTCACTAAACTTATGGTTGGGTCGTTTTAGCATGTGGAATCTTTGATACAGTGCCATTATAATTATATACAAAACGCAACCCAGTTGTGGATATTATATCAACTAAGGTGTTTTGACGATGGTTGCCTCCTTTTATCTACTGCTAAAGTTCTGTGAGATTGCGGAAATAATCAGTCTTTCAATTTAGAATAACTAAGTCGGTGCTGATATCTAGATGTTTGCACTGTCTTTTAAATTTCGATTTAGGAAATAAATGATGAAAATCGCGCATTAATTAACTTGTAAGAGTTATACATCTTCGTAGTAGGAATAAAGAACAAATATTGGTAATTGTTGTATTTTATTTATGATTTCTTCCTCATACAACTGCATGAGATTTTCAGCGTACACATCAGTTATACCATACATTTTCAAATGCATGAGACCAAAGTGTCAAGAGCTTTTAAAAAAAGACATCTAATGAAATATCTAAAGAGAATATGAACAACTCAATAACAATTCAATTCTGTAGTATAAAGTATGAAATAAAGGTAGCCATTAACAATATTACTTCAAAACAAATTTGAACAACGGTAAACAGCTAGAATAGTTCAGCAAATAGCGGACATTGCTTTTAAAAGCCGGGTAGCAGGTCAAACATTGGGAGTGAACAAAAATTGGGTTTATTTTACCTGTGAAAACTTTTGCAAAAAGGACATGATATTATATGAGTGAAAACTGAACATTTCTTTTAGGCTTTAACATCTATGGACGGTGAAAATTAACGGAAAAGTAAAGTGTACCCTAATCTATGAACCAGATTGGTTGCAAGCATTAATTCGGTCTATGTACTATACCTAGCTATAGCGGAATGGCTCATTCACGGGGAGAGGTAGGGATTGCCTATACACAAGCTATCAAGCACTGAAAGAATCTGTACAAACATATCGTGTGCGTGGTGTAAATCCCATTTTATACACTTATTCCAACGGACTCAACACAGGGTTTCTACAGATTTTGACAATATTTTTTCCATGACTTTTCCATAACAACTTACAATTTTCTAGGTATGTCATTTAGGTTTCTTAATAGCTAGCTCCATGCAATTTTTCTTTCTTGGGTTTAGTAGGAAAATATAGAATTCCTGGGCTGAGGCATTTTCAATTTTAAAGGAAAACTACCAAAATGTGACTCCTGAAATAATTCAATAACTTCTTAACATTTTTTGATTGTCAATGAATTTTTCATAACCATTTTCATTTTCCAGGTTATGTGAGAATCCTACAGGAGGAGATTCGGGGGTTATGCTTGCAACAAATACATACACCCATTTACATTGAAGATACATGTATTCAAAAGAAGGCCTAAGTTTACATTATCCAATCCATGATTTCAAAATGATTTCAAGCATTCGGTTTCAGTTACGCATGCGTCATAAAAACTAAAAAGACTTACTTAGAGATATTGGTAAACTTTTTCTGTGAACACTGGCTAGCAAAAATGGAATGGGATGTTTTCTCGTGTTTCCATCTTATTCTACCAGTTCCAGAATTTACCAGTAACAAAATTAGTGATTATTCTCATACATGCATTTTATGTTATAATGCATTACAGATGCTATTTAAAATCTGAACTTTACATACATCTTGAGCTTAGTACATCTGCTCTCCTGGCAAAGGGCAAAACTACTCATTACTATAGAAAGTAATGAACGTCGATTCATTACAGAGAAAGAAACGTAAAAGGGTCAGTGAGGCGGTTGGTCCTTAATGCAAACCCAGTACATTTATAAATCTTGGGAACCCAAATATATACATTCAATAAAATATCCAAGGTTATGCAACAACACAACTGACACATATCTTTACAATTCAATAAAAGATCAGTAGGCAAAAAGTATTCTCGTAGATTTCTGTTATTTTAACTTTAATCTGAATAAAAACTCCCATTATATCAGAGGATATTGCTGGACAGTGCACATAGGGGAAATCCTTTACAAGGTTAAGCACTTTGACTGACATAATATTTTAAGAAGAAATGCCCAGGTTTTGAACCTGGGGGTGAACACCGCCTATCAACCCACCCAACAAAGACATTTATTGTAAAAAAAATGTTTAAAAATCAATGAACCGCCAATATCTTCCACAACGCACAATTGTGACAACTGCTAATAGCCTTCCAAACCCGCGGGCATAACCAATCGGAATCAGAGCAAATGAGTGTATTTTCTACTTTAAAAGGAAAGCCTAGCATATGGCTGAGAACTTGAACTCGAACTCGCCACTGTTGGGTCTGAAGGTAACCTTGTATTTCAGCCGGGCGCCCGCCCCCACGTTGACGATCTTGGCCGGGTGCTTGAAGAGGTAGACCCCTTGCCGCTGGTTGCGCTCCCACTCCAGGGTCTGACCTGCCTTGGGGGGCGCCAACAAGCCCGTGGAGATGACGTTCTTGGGGTCGGTGTAGAAGTCCATCCAGATGGCCACGCCGTTACATGTCCCCGCGCTAAACAAAAACAAGTTATGATGTATTTAGATAGAATGTAGTTTTTCTAGGGCCAGGACTACAAATGGGTCCAGGTGAATTTGATTTTGCCAGTGCTGCCCTATTTGTTTATATTAAGAAAACGTTTTTTTTAAAAAAACAAAAACATTCCACCAGGAGAGATTTATACAGTAAGTATCTACATCTAAGAAATTAAAAGAATTATATTGGTTTTAGAGCCCGATATTACTTCAAACACACCATTTTCACATGGGGTTAAAAACTATCACTATCTTTGATTCAAGCATATATATATATATCGTTTTCGGGATCAAATATTATTTTTCCATCTTCAGTCTTCAGAAACAAAGTGCTGACTATCAACAGTAGAAGTAACATTTAACATTCTTGGTAACGCCCCCCCCCCCCCCCAAAAAAAAAACAACAACAACAACAACAACAACAACAACAACAACAACAACAACCAAAAGTAAGTAGTAAGTGGTGTCATCTTTCCGTAGCAGTAGAAGAAGCAGGCATCTTTGACAAACTTCAGAGCACAATATTATCAATACTATGTGATCTCTCACCTGTTGAAAGCGATGACTCCCTGCCTCTCTACAGTCCTCAGTCCAACGAGTGGCCGGGTGAAGTCGAGGTGGAGCAGGGCGAAGTGCTCTGTGAGTGGAACACCTGGGTATTCCCACAGCGGCTGGGGCTCCACTGTGGCGTCAGCAATGTCGACCGAGTTCTGGAAAGGGGAATGAGTTACTTTGTGAGATTTCAATATGGATTATGTCAATAAAAACAAGAGTGGGAATACTGTTTGTGCCTTTCTCTTGTTACCTGTAGAACCAATAATGTCTTTGTCGATGAGCTGGGTGGACATTTAAGTTTCTTTTTAATTTAGGATTCGATTTGTAAATGGTTTTCAAATTTCCGAGGCCGATGTAACTATGTGTTTAAGGACTTTGATAAAGAAGAATTAGTTAATTTATTTACTTAAAAATAACAAACTATTATAGTACTTAGTAGTCGTAATACTTATTTTAATAAATGAATAATGAAGCTTACTTTAACATTATATGTAACATGTTGTTTTACATTTGAGAAAAACATACCTCTATGAGTTTGTCAAATGTGCCCAGTTCAAACCCTTCACAGTTGCCGACGGGGGCCCTGATCTTCCAGAGGTCGTCAAAGTCTACGGCCACAGCCTTCATGGTGGCGCAGCAGGGTATGATGGCGGGTGACGCACTGAGGACGTCGGCGATGTCGGTCCGGGCGTACCAGAAGTAGATGTTGTCCCACGGTAACGTCGACGTGTAGAAGTTAGGCTCTGACAATAGTACGTCCGCCTGTAGGTTTGAAAAATATAATTTAGGGTAAAAATATAAAATCTTATTTTTCATTTAATTCTATGTCCTGGTCTTGCCCTAGTATATACATGTGTTTTTGCTTAAAGATAATCGAGGAGTCAGGGTTGTAATGTTTTTATCTGGTAGCACAATAATAACTGAAAATTGCCTTTGCTTTCTAGTTTGGTCTACCGAGTAGCTGGAATTCAAATTAACTTGGTGAAAATGAATGTAATAGTAATTGGCCTGCAACACATATCGTTAAAAAACTACAGCATTACCTTATGATCAAAGGACACATTTCTGAGCATTCAATGTAAGTGTATAATCTTAACTCTAAAAAGTTACAATATGAAAGCTTTACAAGAGCCTTTCTGAACCAAACATTTAAAACTGACCTTTTGTCCTTCTAGATCTTCTAATGTAACTTTGTCCGCACTCTTCTCAATCACTGTGATTTTGTCTTGAAGTCCGTTGTGTCTTACATAGGATTCTATCATTTTCTTAGACATAGGTTGTGGTTCTAATGTATATACCTGGAAAAGATTCGACGTTGATATAAGCCAAAGATTTTACACACTCTACGGATCTCAAAAGCATGATAGATTTTAATACCTATTGCAAATTATTGCAAACAAGTTTAAAAGCAGTAGGAGATGCAGACAACCCTAACATTTTACAATGCTTAGATCTATAATTGGTACACACATATATGAACTAAGGATTAGTACAGCAATTTATTTGGTTCGTTCCTATGAAATCCGAAATGAAAGCATATCAGTTACACAAATGTTTATGTCTTGCAAAGACTGGTTACATAGACATAAAATGTCACTCATCAAAGTACAACTTACATGCTTTGCTCCTAATTTGGCCGCCATAAGCGGTAGTAATGAACTATCACTTAAACTCAGGCAGATACTTTCAGGTGTTATTTTCTGAAATTGAAAACAAAGTACGCTTACATCACAACAGGTTATCGTCCTCACAGAAATGTAATAGTATAAACACAGAGAATTCATAAGAAGCTATTCACATACAATATACATTCAAGATATTGGGACTACCGGTAGTTGCACACAACAAAAACTCTAAATGACTATGCTTAAAATGCACCCTTTTTATTTTACATCGATAATGGCAAGACCTCGATAATGGCAAGCCGTGATACAATATTTCATATTGAATTTTAAAGGCAAAATATTTTCAGATGTTGATCTTACCTTAACGAGGGTAGCTACAAATTTGGCGTTCCGCACTGGGTCATTTAACATTCCTATCCGCTGCCGACTGCATACTATGTGGGCCCCACAGGAGCATGCTGAAGGGTCGTTGTTCTCCCGTAGCCGATCTCCACACCCCCTATAAGACCACCACATTATACATGAGGACAGAAATGTGGCCATTGTGTAGACAACATTTTGAATAGCGTCAAAATAGACGTGATGGGCATTACATAATAAGAATTCTGAGAATAACAGAATAAACTATGTTGTATGGTTTCTTATTTTGTGTTATTTAACAAAAACTGTTAACGATTAGTCTACAAAAAAAGCTATTTTTAAATTGGTCTGTTGTACAAAAGCACAAAGAGCAAAAGCAAGCACATTTGCAGTAGCATTATTTCTTATTAAATCTATGAATTGGGGAAAAGAACTAGGTAAATGGTGTATTCTTAATTTTCGTTGTTAAATCTAAGAAATGTAAATGGGATTATATCGCGCATCTGAAAGCAGCTGAAGAATGATCAAATACTAAGAAACACAGGTAAATGTTACAATTTCTGGGATGATGGCATAACTGTGACATATTAGCGGCTAATATATAAGCCTACTGTGATATCGCGCTTGTTCTTCTATAAATCTAACACCAAATCTGATGACTTTCATAGGAATCGAGGTCAAAGAGTTCATTGGATTCTTACCGTTAGGTTTCTTTCTGAGTTGTCTAATGTGAAAAGTGAGTTATCAAATTTATACACTTGGCAGTAGGCAGACTTAAGAACAGATGGTTTTGGAAGAAACCATGCTTAGTCCAGAAGAGGGTGCAATAAACGTCCCTACGACAATGTAAGGACAAGGTGTGATCTAGAATTAATATGTACGGCACTTTAAGATATCCAATGAACCCTAACTTTTATCTATCAAAGTCATCAGCACTATACCTTATTAGATCTATATTCAGAAATTTTTCCTTTGGTCAGAAGGTAACGCTGGTAGTACTTACTGTGACATTATTTCCGTTTCCTCTCTGTGTAAGGAGAATGAAAAAAGGTGTTAGTAAAAAGGTCATGTGAGAGAAGAGTCCCTTCACTTTATTCACCAAGTTCACCTTTGCGTAGATATTGGAAAATGCACACCCTCAGGGTGATCAAAATAATAAGAAATATAAATCCACAAACATAGGAGTAAAACAGGAACTACTCTTTTACTCAGGAAAGGATTATTTATAGAGATCAGAATAAAAAGCTAAACGCATGTGTCTTTTTGTTATACTGTTTTTCTGTCCGAGAGGGGAAAGGGTAATTTTCACATTTCTATAATGATGCAAAAATGCGTTTAGCTTTCAGATTCAAAATCAAATTAAGAATAGGGCATCCACGGGTACAACTAGTCTACTTAGAACATAAAGTAAGGAATTGTGTATTGTCTTGCAAAATGATGGCAAATGCGATTCTACTAAGAAGCGATGTTTACTCACTTTTAACTCGTGGACAGTTTGGCAAATTAAGTGTAATGTCATACTACTAATCATAGAATACATAGTCACATACATATATACATGCCCACGAGATGTAAACTTAAAATTGGAAAGCCACTCAAACAGAAAGGATATACGCAAAGATAGAGAGAAATAGCAAAGTACGTGTATAATATACTTATTGAGATGAGATCAGTTTTCAACAATTGACTTACAGATAAAACTATACTTTTCGTTCGACACTTTTATGTCGTAAAGGCAAGGTAAGTTGGAACTGATGAATGCCAAAATATAAATCTTCTATGAGGACTGAGATAAACGCTGAACTTATTTTTTCGGGTCACGTTACAGTTCGATCCACAGGCTCCGCTTCTCTTTACTTAAACTTATTTGTATAACGAGAAGAAATTCTTGGTTTTTTTTTTGAGAAACCGTCATATTTCAGCAACCAGAAACTGATCTCAATCTCAATGCGCCCTGCTCCACCTCTATTTGTCACTAAACAAAGGGTTCAGGATGGTGACCGTCGCTGTGCGGTGAGAGGTAGTTAGGGTACTCACGGCCCGTTGGCGGCGACGTCGAACCACAAGCTGTAGTCGTCGTGGGCACATCGCAGAATGAAGTTCTGTCCTTTCTCCACACTGAGTCTTGATTTGGGGAAGTACACAGCCTGCATCCAATGGTCACGCCACTGTGAAGAAACCAAGCTTATTCAATATACACCTTCAATAACAATGCACAGGAATACAACAATTGACGCCAAAGAAACGCTGATTTTATGTCCCTGACTTAAGTATTTTTCTTATAATTATTATTCCGCCTTTTCAATGCTTGATATTTATCCTTTTCCTGTATACCTACTATTCTATTTGATTAATTCGCCTGAATACATTTCAATAAAGGTCTAGTTTTCCTTCATGACTATGGGGTTATTGTATGACTTACAGTACGTCCATTATCTGTTCACCTGATTAAATTTTTTAAAGTATATACAATTTTAACTACTAAAATCTCTCATGCAAACATCACAAGGGGACCATGTATACAAAAAAGTTCTAATAATATAATTCTAAAATATTTTCAATTGCAGTTATAACCGAGGCATCATAACCTAAGAGTCTCACCTGCATGTCGTCGGGGGTGGGGTGCGCCCAGTGCGGGGCACAGGAGAGCTGGATCTGGTTCTTGGTGTCCATCTCCAGGTCCCACCACATGAAGACGGCGTCACACCGCCCGGAGGTGGCCGCCCGCACCACCTCCTGGGTCTCCCCGCTGAACTCGATCTTATCCCCGGAGCTGTAGTCAAACCTGCCGGGAGAAATAATATTTATCAATATCTTATGATTTCTAAACCTTTTTTTATATTTTTTACCTTGTCATGAATCACAGGGTAGCAAATTACATTTTTCCGAAAGCATTTTGGATGTGTTTGTAGTTTGTATATCTTTGGTAAATGTGTACTTTTGTGTACGTTTTCTTTCCTTCTCCTTGCCATAATATAGGGTTTTCATGCTTCCTTTTTATCCCCCATGAATCTATTTTCTTTTATATATCCTATAAAAGCATGTTCGTGTGAGGGGATAGTTTAATGTGAGATGCTTTTTGTTTCCAGTTTGATAAAAATGACTTTCATGGAGACCATAAATCAATTAACTATCAGAAACAGAAACTTCCCCAACCTACCTGAAGACTTTGACGGGCTCGGACACGGCGGAGAACATGTCGGGTTTGAGCTGCTCCATCTGCAGGTCGTGTACGGCCGCCGCCCCGGGACACGACTGCACGTCGGGCGGAGGGTCGATGTCCGTCGCCCCCTCTACCGCCACCGGCAGGAACTGGTTCCAGCGTAACACCTGGTCCGACTGGACCACCTGGGCGTACATGTTGGCCGCTGTAGGCACCACGATGCAGTCTTTCTAAAATAGGAAACAGAGGAAAATTAAATGGATTTGTATGTGTGTTACTTTTTAGGAAGTGTTTTTCGTCTCAGTTTTTTTTTATTTGATGGTTAAACTGTAAACTTTTTATATTGACCTATGTTTGCCTATGTACAATTCGGATCATTTTTATCAGGCATGTATGGTCCGCAAATTTTCATGATTTATAAGCATCATTGTGGCTGCACTTGTTATTCAATATCGTTCGATATAGAGGTTTTCTGAAAGTGAATCCAAGGACTTAAATTGATAACAATGGAGCAAATATGCAAATGATCATCGTGATTTGAGAAATAGGGGTTAATGAGCGGTTGGAAGATCTACCTGGAGCAGCTCCTGGTGTGCGTGTGAGAATGTACCGATGGCGCCCTCCCCGATGAGCTCAGTGTCAAACACCTCTGTGACCAGTACGTTGGCCCTCTGAGGCATATCGCCATCTGCAGGTTAAAACATAACATGAATACAGGCAAGTTTCAACAGCCATACCTATTGTAACAGAGTTTTAGACATGTTTACTTGTTTTTTTCATTCTGCTTATTACTCATCAATATTTCTGGGTATTCCCCTGGTTAGCATCGATAGACAGAACTAGTCGATACTAATTATAAGTCGTATTGTTAATTTTATTATTGTTTTACACAAGAAACAGGATTCACGTCAAGCTATTGGTTAAAAGCAAAACGTCACTGACCTGGTCCGACGGTGACCTCTGTTGACCGTTTGGGGATGAGCCGGATCTTCTCGCCGTAGCCGTTATCACGGATCACCTGCTTGGCGCACTCAGCCATAGGGGCAAAGGCCTGTTTATAAATAGAATATAGTTGTTAAAAAAACAGGCTTTGAACTAGGTTTTGAACAATTTTCTTATCGCTACACATTTTTCATCGACTTCATTTAGGATGTTACTGGTTTTAAGATATCCGCGAGATAACTAATATTTCAGGCACAATTACCATGAATGTAAACTCAGTTTAGATATTTTTTAAAATTATATTTTTTAATTCGTGTTTTTATTTACAGTCAGTAATCTTCTTTCTGATTATGATACAAAACTATATTAACATTACCATACTTGCTACTAAATTATTACTAATCTGCCATTTGTAGAATTTTTATGATGTATTACACCTCAATTAGGTTAATTCTGAAACCTGTCGCACCTCACAAGCGGTGACTGAGTCGGCCCCACAGCGGACGGCCATCATGGACAGGAGCCCGGTGCCCGTGCCGATGTCCAGTACGTCAGCCCGCTGACCCCGCTCGTGGAACACGTTGATGGCATCTCGTAACGCCAGGTAGTACTTCTGGTTCTGTTAACAAATATATCAGCTTCTTGAAAATCTTGTAAAACATAGATAGTTTGGAAGAGTTAAAAAAAAATTTGGCATCATGGCAAAATGTAAATGCGGAAAACACTCTTTATTTCAAGCTGAGGTGAATTTTACTACATGTACAAGTAATAATGGCTTACAGAAACAGGACTAGTTTTTTCAGCATTGCATGATTTTTGAGACTGCAAATCTGTAACTCTCGAAGGCATAACTGATAAGAGAATATGTCTTTTTACTGCTCTTCACAAAATCTGGAGGGCCTTTTCATTAAGTGTACAAGTCAAAGAAAACTGCGTCAAAGGAAGATAAAAATCATAGTGAGCTAGAAAAGATCTATATTGCTGTAAATAAAACGAAAGTGCGACTTACTCTTTCTGTGTCGTGTAACATGTCTGCATATGCTGCCCTGCAAAATAGGAAAGAAATTGGTTTAAAAATATATACTAGATCTACAGATATCTTCCAGTACGTTCTACTAGTTCTACTGAATAATGTACATAACAATATATTGTTAAAAGCTTGGGACATGCAATGATACGCAAATGCATCATAAATTTTTCTATGAATGACTAGTCGATTCTAAAAGTGAAAGCATACAAAGTAGGAACCCTACAAATATTTGATCTCTCCCCGTGACTTCTCTAGACTTTCATTGACGTTATAGTTGATTAAAAAAAATCTAAAGTAAAAGACCTTTCCGTGACCACTTTCATTTTCCATGTCTTTGAAGGAAACATGAAAGATGTCAACACTGGGGAACAATTTGAACCCTCTCAGTATTTATGAGCGGAGACCACCCCTGCATCTACACCCCTCCAGCCCATTGGCTGGTAACCAGGGTAACAGTGGGAGCAGCACAGTACTAGCTCTGGACACGTGACCTTGTCCAAATATTTGCCCACATCTTCTTGTGACGATGGGTGTCTCCCGTTTGTTGGGGAATGTTGGCCAGGTAAAAAGTAATAACCTCGACAAAAAAAACTTTCCAACAAAACACTGTTTGTGCCCAGGCATACTCCTGTCAACTTAAAAGAAGGTCTATGTTTCAAATTCAGTTAGATATTATGAACCATGGATCAGATTGATATTTTATGACTTTCCTTTGCATATTAATATCAGATTATGTTTGTTTTAATAGGGAGGAAATCTCTCATTGTGAACAGCCTAATCTTATACGCTGGTAAATAAAACATCTTAGCATTAGGCCTACTGCATCACAATCCGGACCACCCACCTAACATACTAGACATCTAATAGTATATGCCCAGGAGATCGACTATCGCTGGATAAGAGGCACCTCCTGGTGGTGATCCCTTGCTTAGGTGAGATATAATCAAAAACGGGTGAGGCATGGGCAGGTAATTCATAGTGCAGGTATTTTAAGACTTCCCTATACATTTAGACACGCACACACACTTTCATATGGCCATATTGATCAACAACGAATAGCTTACATTTCTTTGAAGATAATAATTTTCATTCTTCCAGATTAATTTTTTGGTTGTCATATTTCCTGTAACCATTGGTTGGACAAAATGCATCATATGACCCGGGCTAAGCATTGCTGTATTAAAGGTGCATGACAAAATGTTCAACTGTTTCTCATCTCTATTTGTCCTCAATCTATAGTTAAAGCAACCTTTTGAAGTGATTGAAAAGGTCTGTAAACCATGGATATGGCATTCATAAACATAAATCGCCCGGAGCTAAACACCTAGTGGTCATTCTGCTAAGCCTAGGAATTACCTTAAAATATAAATGGCCCTAAGTTGTCCTCCTGGTGGCCGGTTTATCAACCACCTGTCCGCACCCCTCCCCCTGGCGTCAGAGGGGGTCAGTCACTGTCAGAACTTCCCGGCAGGGGTGGTGGCGGTCAGCCCCATAGTCTGATAGGTGAGGGGTCAGTCTGAGTTGGGCTCACTCGGCAGGTGGGGGCACAGGTGCTGGCATCTGACCAGAGGTCAACAGATAGTAAATGGGGATATGCCGGTTATGTTACAGTCGGAATAAATAGGTTTCCGGAGCTGTTTTTGTATGCATCCCATATCCACTCACGTTACCTGTTAGGATTCCCTCTGATTACTTCATAAATTTCTAATTACAAGTAGGCTCTTCCAGGCTCATCAGTAGGCATACTTCAGGAATATTTCTATTATATAATCCACCTTATTTTTTGAATGGTATGGATGATTCTGTAAACGCAAAAGATATTATCAATATCCTTTGTGGATTGATAGCATTGAAGCGGGTTGGGTGAGGGTGTAAAGCCGGTAATTAACATGTGCAGAAATATATGTTATTCCCACAACCATTATATCGAATGCAAATGCATCTCACAAATAGAGTACGATATTTAAGTAAATCGAATATAGAAGATCATCCTAAACCATTATACCAAAACCATTTTACTGAATGCAAATGCATCTCACAAATAGAGTACAATATGTAAGTAAATCGAATATCGAGGATCATCCTAAACTTTTTTTTCAAATGCTGATTAATTCTCTCTAGACTACCTAGTGCCATACACATGGTCCCACACATTAAAGCTGTGGTTAAACACAAACGTGGGGCACGTGAAGAGCTCTTCTTTTCCCCTTGGGTGTATCATAAGAGTAGAGCTCATCTCAAACCCAGTGAGTTGGAGTTAACTCGGTTGTTGTGACAACAAGCACGAGGGCCATTTTAACAGCGCCCGTGAAAGCTACCTGTCCTAAGTAAAGCACTGAGAGGTCGGGGTAAATAAACATCTGCCAATCCCAGCTAAGAAGGGCTCGGAGTCGGCAGTCAGTCGAGTCTACGTTAACCTTATAGTGCTCGGACCAAGCCTACTGAGCAAGATTAACAAGAGGTCCCAAGAATATTTTCAAGTCTTCATGCGGGTTAGTAAAGTACTGATTTCAGTGTCTCTATTAGAAACAAAATGAGTTATTAATTTTAACCGTTACATGTCAAATACCTTACACAAATTATAAGACGTTGTGCAGATGACGTCATAATGTCCAGAATGGGACATGGCGCCATGTTGTTGATCAATTGACCCGTATTATTATTCACATTTCAACACAGATCTAGGAACATATTTATGTTATATTTATCCAAAATAATTATGATTTGTCATAATAAACCTTTTCTATTGCTTAGAATAAATTAATAAATTCTACATTTGTTTAAAAGCCACATGGTCATGCAGAGCACGTGGAGATCACCAAAAAGTGATCACGTGACCAGGTCTGCACAAGGTCTATACTGATGTGACAAATACCTCATAAATAAGCTTACAAATATCCTCATTCCTAGGGTAGTAATTATATTGTACACCTGACTGCAAAACTTTACTGGCCAGAACTAACACATAAAGTTGGCCAAGGTCAGCAACATTTACCTACTCCCCTGCACTTAGCTCGGGGCCAGATAGTAATGTTGTCATGGTAACCAGTCCCAGAAAACGACCCAGGTGCACCAACAGGTGGCTCTGCGCACTTTAACACCCCTTGGGTGAAGGGCAACTTCCAGGGGTAACATATACTACCTGGGCAACATCAAATACTAAACGGACTTTGTAACTGAAGTACTGAGCCTCGGAGGAAACCACTAAGCAGTATTATCGTTTGCAATAATTTTGAAATTCAGTCGTTAAAAAATACTAGAGAATATGTAGGTGATATGGAATAAACACAATTTAATGTCAATTAAATAACAAAGATATGCCAATATATTTTGGCTATTTGTATGGCTGTATAGGAACGTCCGACGCTTTCTGGAGATCCCTTTAAAAGCCCATACTGATAAGTATTTCCAAGTAACATTTTGGTATGATCTATTAACATACTTCTGGCCGTCAATGGACTGGGACGAGGAAATTTTAGGTAGGGTAGGGACCGTTTAAAGGTAACCTTGATGTAAATATATAGCTCGTAACCTTCGGGGGGCTTCTTCAATCCGTCAAAACATATTTTGGTTATGCCGTCACTACATAACACTAAATGTACTGTGCGTCCCCTTCAACAACATCTATGACTTTGCAACCAATTGGGTATGTCACTGAATTAATGGTTGTTGATGCTAACTAATCGCAGAAACGGTAATCTAATTCTATGTGTTTGGAGATAAAACAGTAGGCCTACATTAAACGTACATCAGTAGTGATATACAACAGACTTCAAGTACTACAAGGAAACAAGTCCAACGCCGGCTAGACGACCCAGTAAACCTTGATAGTCATCTGAAGCCTGTTTTTGACATACATTTCTTTGGGCTACTATTTTCTTATAACTGCTGACAATGTTGGGCTGAGTTAGAGCAGAGCTGTGTTTTTTGGTTACAGATGATAAGGTAGACCGTACTTTGAGCTGCTCACCCCGGCCTACCTGAGCTGGGAGGAGGG
This sequence comes from Lepidonotus clava, assembly GCA_936440205.1. Taxonomy (NCBI): domain Eukaryota; kingdom Metazoa; phylum Annelida; class Polychaeta; order Phyllodocida; family Polynoidae; genus Lepidonotus; species Lepidonotus clava. Next base: position 30,604,103 of record OW387140.1, read on the forward strand.
GCTCAGTCAGGGCACATGCCAGCTAAAGCCACCGGTCAGAGCGAATCGAGTTAACAACTGTGGAAAACCACAGTTATGAGCCAAGCATTCCAGGTGTCAGTGTCACATAGATTTGGTTTATTTTCATCTTAGATGTATTTCAAGATCTTTTCGTTCAGGTGAATATAACATATTTGTAATTTATGTCCATGGAAACCTTATCTGGTAGAGATGATTTTATCTACAAAAGTTTGATAAGAAATATGAGTGGGACAATGCAATAAACATCACTTTCAGAGGATCTCAGTATCTCGGAACAGATTCTATGACTTGATTAAAAACTTGGCCGTGGTATTAGCAACTCCACAGCGTCCTAAACCACTACAGCTAGGTCTATGTAAATAAATTTAGAGCAAATTAAGAAAACGCACCCGTCCGAGAATAACACACTCTAACAGTGAGTGAGTGAGTGTTGGGTGTTTTACGTCGTACCGACAGCCAGGGTCATTTCCCAGCGAAAACCAGTTGGGACGAATTCTTCTTTGGTGATCGGATCTATGAGATGAAGGTGACAGGGTGGGAAAACAGCAGGGGATCAAAACCCAGCGATCATTTTTGCTGTACCTCATCCCTTAGTGAACCAAGCACTGACCGGGAATTGAACCCAAAAACCACTTGGTCAGTGCAGGGTCCCCCCTATCGTCGCCTCGTACGATCAGCAGGAGCTCCTGAGGGCCTATTCTTACCCAGACCCCCACGGGGCACACACTCTAACATTTAATTGAATCACAATATAGGTTGAATAGGTATCATGAGACGTTTCCAAAATTTAATGCAGATACAAAGAAACACGCAGTAACTGTATTGTGTATAAAAACACTGTCTAAAAGAAAGATATGCACAGTCTATGCTGCAGGTGGCCTATAGATACCTGAGCCATTCCTTGCATGACCACCTTGTACCCCTCCTGTGGTGTGTAATCACAGATAACCGAGCAAAAAAAACCCACAAAATACAAACTTTGCTTATTGCTAGGCTCAGCATTGAAGTAACTGTAGTGGCTTGTGTACGGAAGGTATAGGGGTGTGCTGGTCTCAGAAACTACTCCTTCACATATTTATAGGCTCTCCACAGAACAACACACAAACAATGACAAGTCAAGTGGCTTCTGGGGTGTCTCTAAGTGGACGCCCTCCGGGGAGGATACTTGTTTAACCCCTGGGTCTGTGGTCTCTTAACAAGCTAGTTTGCGAGTAAACCGCCATGTACATGTATAACGATTTCCATTCATTTATAATCAAAATGTCATTATTTATTCACATGGGATTTCACGTTCAAACTAGCCCCTGTATTCCACGCCCCGTGCTAAATGTTCTCTGTATCGTTTTCCAGTTTTTAGAATAAAGAAATCCAAAACGGACAGTAATGATTATATGTACACTAACAAGGGTTTATTTTTAAAAGAATTTTAAAGTCTTTCAGGCTGTTGAATAATCATGATGGAAACATCGAGCATAACACAAACAACCAGTAACGGTGGTTGTCAGTTGTCCTCCTTGTGGATTTAACAGAATAAACCACAGGATTGTTCAAAAACAAGAGTATTAAAGGACAACACTGTCCTTTTCTATGGCGTAGCATTCGCATAACATAATCCTCATCCGTTTACAAAGAGTAAAGACTCACAAAGATCAATCTTAGTGAGGGGGCAGGGATGGTACAGTCGGTAGGGTGCTCGCCTCGTAGATCCGGGTTCTAGTCTGGGTCCTGCTGGCTGTACCACCTTGTCTTGCTGTTATTCTCACCCCCATAGATTCGGTCAGCCATTTGGTAGTCAAAAACGGAGTTGGTCTCCATATAGCTGGAAAAACTGGTGAGTAGACCTTAAACTCCAACACATAATTATTATCAATCTTAGTGAGCTTTAGCCATTTGTTTTCCTGTGAAACGGGTGAATATGTTAATCATCTATGCTATTAAGTTTAAGATGGTGTAAAAATGCTATGATGAGCTGCGGAAAATAACAACCTCACCTACAATCATAATTAGGTCACTGAACTTCCCTACCCATGGTTTATTTCTAATTTATACAGATCTGCAGGGCGTCGGCTAGCGAATCTTCTTGGACCACCGACGGTGCAGTCAAAACACACGTCGCGTACTAAGCTCTTACCGACAAAAGAGTATTTGTTTTTTTAATATAGCGGCATGTCTTCGATTTTTCCCCTCGAGAATAAACAAGGTGAAAGCAGGCAAGTGCCTTTCCTTTGTGTGGGATCGCTGCCTTCTGCCGATGTTTACAAGAACTATGACGGTCTATCCCATACGAAATACTGATATTTTGCGTTTTTAAAAAAAATCTTCTCATCATATTCCCCTGAGAAGTTGATACCTAATCAAAATAAGTTTCTTTATTTCTGTCATTTTAAGATATTATCATTCTTCTGAGGATATCTGGGATAGGATTCATCATTCGGAATAAGCCTTGAGATATCGATGTGGAAGAGTTGTACTAGGTTCCCTTGATGTTGACCTTATCAGGCCCCCAAACCCTCCCCACCTCTACCCTTTAACCTTCCCACAATAAGCAAACCCTTCCTACTATCTTCACCTGCCATACCTGCTCTACCTAACATAACTGCGTTGGTTACAAGACTTAGTTACTGTCACTTTAATGTATAACAATCAAGGCCATTTCTGATCCAATATCCTTTTTTTAAAAACAAATTCATTAACATCTTCACGCAATTCACATGTTCTACCAGGTTTTAAGTGATTGTGAATAATAGAACATTTAATGTATCTAAGTAATACGAGAATGTGTAATTACTTAAATACTTTTATCATTAATCGGGAGGAAATTACAGAATTGATTCAAAATGATGACATACAGACCCGAACAGGGGGTCAGCGGGCCACCCCCCTCCCCTCCCCCCCCCCCCCGACACATAGGATATTTTTCAAAACGTTCCTCCTTTCCTTTTAAGATTCATTGTAAAGAAAAAAAAAACAGAAAAAAAGTCTGAAAATATTTCAAAAGTTCCACTTTTTACTGCTCCCCAGCCCCCCCTTTAAGGCCAAATTATTGAAAATATGTGCAAAAGTTCCACAACCTCGCCAATCCCCCACAAGAGAATCATACTTGACTCAGGTGACTGCAAAACAAATGAAACGTTTTATATTACTTTCAAACCAATAACCCAGGGAATATCAGTAAAGCCAAAACCAAGCCCTCTGCGACATTTCCGAACGCCCCCAAGTTGCTCCTACAAATGCAGTCAAGAGCCACTCGAGCAGTGGCTCACAAATAGCGGGTAAAGAGACAACAGATTGTGACCCGGGTCTGGGCCTGACTCCCATTAGTCTGAGACCTAAGAGTGGTGTTTGTTTACAGACACCTACCTCCAGCAGGTGTCTGACCTGATGGAGGAAGATTGATCTGAACCAGAAAGACCGATTACTATTACTAGATCAAAAGCGCCATTGATTTAATAGATCAAGTTAAGTGCTGTAGGCACTTAGGGGCCGGTGTATTCCAAGATCCAATGGAGGGGGCTTTGGCCTAGATATATATGAATTTGAAAGAAAAATATTATGATTTATTGTGGTAGGTGTGAACTGGCACTATAGTGACAATCTGAAAAAATATTAAACTTGGAAGCCTAGACACTGACAGCAGCAAAAAAACTTATTGACAGTGTGACGCCTATGTTTCAACATTGAGAGGTAATGATTATGACACTGATTGAATACAGATTGAATATTTTGGTGGTAGGTCAGAAAAAAATGACACTATAGTGACAATTTCTCAAATCTTTTAATGTTTGGATCATAAATAATTGCTTTTGGAGACGCCATAATATATTGACAGTGTCGGAGGGGGCTTAGGCCTAGCCTATCTGAGTCTGAGTCTAGTCATTTTTTCATACCATCTGTAAAATATTATTGCAAGCGTTTCCAGGCCTAAAATGAACAAACTATATGATAAATAGGACCATGAGATATAGGAAAACATAGATATATACATGGATTTCATTTTGATAGGCCTAATAAGGTCTAAATAATTATTTTTCAGATTGCAAGTGTCCGACCAAGTTTAGGCATATTTCAACGGTAGACTATCATTTCAAAAGCTGAAAAAAATATATGAACCCACCTTTAACGCCTGGAGTCCTGAATACATCCGAATGCTTAAATCCTCCACAATTGATATATTAGTCTAAATATCATCCAGGTTTTCTGAGTTCAATGTATCGATGCAGGCGTGACGGGGAGAGAACCCGGCGAAGGGTTGACGCCATGTTTACGGTCTGACAGCAGTGACAGTGCCTCCACGTGTCCGATCGATCCAATGTTTCCCCTTCGATACGAACGCATGAATCACGCATGAATTGTCAATGCGTTGTATGCGTTTAAGGGTATCCAGACATCAAAATATATATATTGAAAGCATCAGATACCGCCGTAATCCAGGTAAACAGGCGGTGAAAGAGGAGCCTCCCAGCGAAACGTCCGACCGAGGCGCCTGCCCCGAGCGGTCTGACAGCGTCAAGCCTCCACGTGTCCAATCGATCCAATGTTTTCCCTTCGATACGAACGCATAGTTCCCGCATGAGTTTTCAATGCGTTGTATGCGTTTAACGGTATCCAGACTCCAAAATATATATATTGAAAGCATCAGATACCGCGGTAATCCAGGCTAGAAAGAGAGAGCCTTCCGCGAAACGGTCCGCTCGGGACGACTGCGCCCGGCGGTCTGACAGTGTGAGGCGGCCGGGCGGAGGCCGAAGGATTACCCAAAAAAAATAGCGCGATGCATTTACGCGTTTAGACGCGTTATTTCGCAATCGTTTCATTTCTGGATCTTGACTTGATCATCTATGTATCCAAATCTACCTCTGTATATATATTTGATCCGTAAGAATAACCGATTTCATGGTGAAATAGGCATGCAAATTTGATGAATATTCATAGATTGACCCAGATCCCTTCTTCTCCGATTGAAAGCGGACACGGAGAATGCCGAAGATACCCGACTACCGCCGATCTAACCGGATTTTATTTCGCGCTAATATATCTAATTTGACCAATTTGGGGAAAATGTCTCCATTCCTGCTTGTTCTATAGATCACAATTGATATTAATATCAGCCCAAATAAGCCCAAATGGTTGGATTTAAGCCCAGAAGCAATAGGCAAAATGTCGTGCAGCGCTCCGGGGGGTCCTTTCAACAAAGTGACCGTAAGTACTCTTCACCAAAGTCTATGTACTGAAGGGCGGTGACCCGCGAAATTCAAATGACCAGAACAGACTCAAACGTCTAACTGGCTCACCGGCCCTAATTAGCCTAATTACATAAAGTGTAGATACAGCGTGCATTTTGATATACATGTGATAGTTTTACTTGGCAATATTTGGCTCTTAAAGCTGATATTCCACAATGCCTTCGGAAAAACATGTTAAAACCTATTGTAAAGATAATAGGCCAGAATACTTTGAATATATCCCAGGTACTTATATATCCAATTGGGATCATTGTGTGCATACACAACTCAAGGGACAGAATCCTGCACACTCACAGCCTTTGCTACTTCGTGGAACAGTCGAGCAGTAACGGGTAAGATCAAGTATGTTCTGTTAAATTGTATTGCGTACACAAGCCCTAGTGTGGTCGTGGGTGGGTCACATATTTTTGAAGTCCTATATTTACTCTTACTTCTACAACCAACTTTATTGGTAAAATTGGCACATGAGCACATACAAGAGTTATATTACGTTTTTTAAGTACATTTTAGGTACCTTTTTACCTTTCCAACCTCTTTAGTACTAGCAGAATTTCCTCTGACTTATCGTTTCTTATGGGAACAGTGTGTTGGTTTTCAGAAGACGATTTCCTATTGCTCCAACGAAGTGGTTTAGAGTTTATCCTTATAGATATCAAAGACGGAATTGCAGCCAAGTTTTCTAGTTTGATATCACTTCAATTGAACTTCAGACATACCAGACATATAACTGGATACCAAAATACGTTTTCACAAAGGGTGCCAAAAAACACAGAGCATACTGCCAATAAATATAAGGATGAGGCGTACTTGATAGGATAGGATATGATATAAATAAGATTCCTCAACCTTATTTCTTCTAGATCATTTTGTAGTTCTCAGAGCTGTAACCATATTCCTGCTAATCTGTTTTATGTTACCAAACGCTCGTGGACCATAACTTTCATTTAAACATGAATGTGATTAAAAACAATCACAGAGGTGTGGTACACTGGATCCCCTGGATACATAAATTTACCCCAGTGTCTGGGGCAAAAACAGGGAATAAACTTCTAAACCTGGGCTATTCGAGAAAACTGTAATAAAACCCTTGTTTATTGCTGGCAGCCACATTTGGGAGCCCACAACAAAAACTGTTGATACTCTACGACTCCGGTTTACCTGGCTCTCGGCAGTTACCTGGCTGTTACCATGGCGACATTGCTACACCCCCAGCAGAGGCTGTTATGACGGTAACCTAAGAAGGTGGGCCTAGTTCGGGCTACCAAAAAGTGCCTAGAATCCTCTATCTACAGTGTGAGGTTTGAGTCTGTGGCCCTGGAGCCACATGTAGGTACATGTAGGTAAAAACCTGACTGCTGTTATGAATTACCTCGCAACCACTGGGAATAACAAAGTGGTCTTAAAACTCTGAGAGCTGTGAGGATGATCTGAAAGAGTTTGCATAGCATGCCATAAATACCAGAGCTTCATCAGCTGTTCATCATCAGTTTTGTCATAATATTCTGTTTACATACTAAAGTATGACAACATACCACCTTGCTGTACAGTGGTACTAAACACTCCCCCGGGTGTTATTATAGACAAGCTGGGAGCTAAAATGGATAATATTCTGACAAATATGAAATAAAAGAACATTCAGTCGGCTCCTGCTGGTGGGGCCACAGCAGGAGATGATGTTTACATCGCGGCATGGTTGGCATATCAGCCGTGGATCTGTTCCCCTGTTTACTCAATCTGTACGGCACCTTGGGAGGCTGGCAGGCCCTACACCACTTGGTTTTACGCCCTTCTGGGCACAACGGGCTTGGTCGTCAATAGTCCTTGGAGGAGCTGTTCAACCCCTTCAGTCTTGTCATCCTTCAAAATGGAAATGCGTATTATATTATCATCCATGAAATTTTCATGGATGATAATACGCATTGAAAGCAATTCAAGGACGTCGTTGTTGGATAGCTAAAACACTGCATTTACCCGTGACGCCTTTGCACGATTGTTGGTTATTAGTATATTTCCCTTTCAAAAAACTTCATTTTGCGTTCCATCATGTATTTTCTTTATGGAATCCATCGCTCCTAAGTTTCATGGGTCTACTAAATTATTAATCATGACGTGGCATAGGAAGGAACTAAAAATTCCTATTGCTTTTCTTCTCTATGACAGTTCTTCCCTGATCATACTCGTCTGAAAGTGACAGGACGCGAACTGATAATTAGATCTAGACAAGTATCCAAAATTGGGCACTTAACCCGTGCACCTTTTAGTTCCGATTCCTCAAGCCGTGCGCCCGGAATTTGGCTCATACACCTTCTAATGCCATATTGTTGCAATGGTAATGCGATGTAATTCCTCAAAGGTGTACACTTAATGGGCGCTCATCTATAGAACGCGCGAAATGTACGCTCCGGGCGGACGGCGTGGCTTGATTTTGGACACTGCTTCATGTCATTAATTAGGGAGGTGTGGAAACCGCCTCTGGTATGGGCAAGATCTGAGTGAGGAGGAACTGTCGGAGGGGATGGTCTATCTTGTATGGATGCTCTTCTAATGGAAAAAAGGGACGTATTTGAATACATTTTCATCTTTTATCACTCATCAACCCTATTTACCTGCCATGCCAAAGTGAAAAAAATACACTTTCGAATATCGTCAGTATCCATGGTTGCATATTTTCAGTCCAGGAGGACTATGCAATCAATCATCCACATGCCACCTCACTAAGGATTTAATTTGTTCAACACCTTTATTTAATATGTACTAAGACCTATGAAAAACATTATTATACACAAAAAGTATCATGAACCCATAGAATGTAATGGAGTGGGTCAGGGTAGGAAATGACCCTGAGGCTACCCATAAATCACAACCCACAAATGTGAACGCCTGGTTTTATGCCAAAGGCTGCTGCCAGAAACCCACTCCTGACCGGCCCCTCCCTGTCATTACTGACCCGTTAGAGAACCTGACCCGGTCATGGACTTACACACGTACGCGGTACCATTCAACAATATAATATTTCTACAATCATATTGTAATCTATTAAAAATCAAACTGTCTTTTAATCAGCTTGTCTGCAGCGCTCCCGTCTTCGTTCATATAATCATTATAAGATCATCAAGAAAACGCGTGCCTGGTGTAAGAGGTCATTAAAGAGTATATACTGCCTAGCAATTTTAAGATGGGTTTTAGATGGGCACTGGCATAATATTGTAATTATGGGTTTGGTAATATGCTTTCCTCTTTCAGTTAGTGCCTGCGTATCTTACGTGATAAGAAAGTCATCCACACTCTACTAACGAGGTTCCATAACGTCACAATGGTTTTAGTAGCATAATACATTATTATATGAATTATCGTTATTTCTCACCAAGGTTTTCCCAGGTTCCATTTTCCTATAGAAAGGAATATTTGCTACAACGTATGACGGCGGTTTGACCGACGATCATGTTACAAACAGCTTGTAAATTGATTTTATGAAAATGTTAACCTTCAAATTCTATTTTATTTTGACAAAATATTTCTGAAAACAAATTCCTATTTTCTAATACTGACTTGATCCTCGCTAACCAGCTACAAAAAAATTGTCTAGATTCAGGGGGTCCTAATTTCCAGTTACCATCCGAACCTGTGATCTCCGCGCCCATCAAAGGCGGGCTTCAGTGATCGTTTAACTGGGAGTGTGACCTGCTCATCACATAGCCTATCTTTAGGGGCTCCGTCTGAAGGGTGAGCTGCTCGGTCGTCGACCGGCCGACCTAACTGGGTCAGGGTGAGCAGCTCACATACCCCTCCCCCATACACCCTGGAGGAGTTACCGTTACCTGTACGTCCTACACCTACACACCTGGCCACGTGCGTTGGGAGTGTGGGGCGGGAGTGTGGTGGGCTCAGAGTGTGGTGGGATGGGTAGGGGGCGAATGGGGTGGTGGTTATGGGAGGAGAGGCATACCTCACGGGCATGCCTCTACTCCCTTATCACACGGCTACGTGACTTATGGATTATGTCCGTACCTTACCAGGTGTCTGCATATGGCTTTAAGTCGCATTCCCACTTGAGCAATGAACGCCGCCGACTTAAATGGATCGGTAAGCTCTATCAGCAGCGACACGTGCTTGTTGGCGGCATAGGTTGATGTGGTTTGAAAGAGTTAACACAGTTTATAGACCGACTTTACTCGTCAGTGCCATTTTTAATCATCACTCAAGCGGGTACACATCTTTAGTGTACAGGCTCGGGACTTCATCGTAGATATTGATTTTGACACACGTATGCAGGCAATTTACATCAGCGAGGCCAGAATTTGAAAGACAGTACCGATTATTCGATTTATTTCCTACCTATCACGAATCATAGTCGGCTTACTTGGACCAAAAATATGGTAAACTTTAACGAATCCATATCTTACTGTCTTTTGATGTCATTTGGACCATTCTCTATCTCTAATTCTATTGTATATCGATTATTTTTGCGCTAATAGGATTCCCAGTTAAACTGTCAAGGTCTGAAGTTTAAGTAAGTTTAACATGTCAAAGGCATGTTATGGAAAATGAAATTTAGAACGCCAAGAGTAAAACCAGATGTGTTCAGGGACCAAATGTTTTGAGACGCAAGTCTTCTGTACCGTGGAACAATACGAAAAAACTAGCATAGGTTAGTCAATCAGCTGATAGCATCAAGATGAAAGCATCATGCATCTAGGTCTCTGTTCTAGATGAGTAGACCTTGAGAGTTCGTATTATTTACCACGGTAGCCGACAAGCTGTGGTACAGACCACCCACATATCAACCGATAAGTAAGAACTTTCTTACCACGAATGAGTCGAGGCGGAAAGAAAGACATATTCTCAAAAACCACGCTGTTATGTTAATGTGCTGGCCATGCTATAACAGCAAACGTGATCGTAGGCCGACTGTGAATGACCACGTGGCCAAGTCTTTACTAACTCTATTACCCCAGGAATGACAGACGTACCTTTGGTTCATGGGTGATTTACGAGAACGTCTGCCGCCACGATAACCTCCCGTAGACCGTATTACGTCGTTTGAGACTGCACGTGCATTGAGTGATGGTTTGGAAATAGTTTGGATTACTCGCATTCATACGTTTTCAATAATCCTTCCAGGATTTATGACCGTGAAATATCCAGCATGTACATTTACATACATGTCTTATGTAATATATTTTTCCAATCTGCCAGAGAATTATCTTCTAATCTGCCGAAATACATCATCTTAAAGTATTTTCAAATGTAATCCAGGCAGGGTATATCGTTGGTAAAAAAATTATCTCTTGATGATGTTCCCCTCCACAAATATGTCACTTTGCTTTAGGTTGTTGAGATCGGGACTGGGCATCGCTCTCCTTCGCCACCCCTCCCCCAGAACCCACTAGCGCGATTTATTCCACAATAATCACGGTTTTGCCCATTCGCTAATCCCTGTGCGGCAATGCAATGTACATGTCGGATGTGAATTGCCGCAAAAAACACGAACGATACACAGTAAACCCTAAGGCTATGATGTATGCGCACTGTTTTATACGCACCGATTCAATGCAGTGAGTATCGGGCTTCGATTAATATTCCAAAAGGGGCCACCCAACCGTCTCCCATCTGTATATCAGTCCTTTGATATATCAGGAAAAACGTAATAAACACTTACATGTACTGTATTTTGCAAGAGGCCATTACTGCTGGTGAATTACCCCAGACTAAAGAGCACCACTCCAACACGTGTACCGTTTCATTCCGGTCTCCCAGACTGGTGTACCAGTAGATAATAAAATTAATGGCCTCGTTTGCTGCTCGCCGGCTGCCTACCTTCTCCCGACCCCACGGACAGGTGGGCCGAGGCTGAACATTAGTTTGAGATCGATCAGGACTTCTCTGACCTTATCTAACTAATCCCGGCTTATTCAAGTGAGAGTGATATATTAGAAAACTAATACTTACACACAAACCGCAATCTAAATTTTCCGTCCGTTTTCGAGCAATATTTGCCCAATAGGTAACGTTTGTGAAAACAACGTTACTTTTACTACAGCAAACTTGCATTTTGACTTTTAAACAAGAACTCTATGTATACGTCCTCTAAACCATTAACAAATCATCTCATGTCTAACATGTAGTGGAGACGGGGAGTATTAGGCAATCATGTGATGAGAGATAAATAAATCGTCTCGGGCCAGCCCTTGGGCGAGTAGCACTCTTCGAGTTGTTTGGGCGGCGGTGGGGCTGTCTGTATTAGCAGTACGCCCGGTAGAGGTAACATGAGCTGCTCAGTGAGCTAAACTTGTGCTCGCCGCCTGCTGCCTACAGGCCCAGTTACGCCAATCACTGCTCCACGCGTGCACCCGCGTGGGCCAAGCGTGCTGCCTTGACTTACCTGGGGTAGGTGTTATTACATGGGTATTTACTACGTGTCTACATGTATTTTAGGACCTCAGATAAAATATGGGTAATTTGAATATAATATATGTAGTTCTAAATATAGAAAAGACATAAACAAGACATACTTAAAGGGACGGGGAGCCTTGCGCAGATAAGTGTAGGTTTTCTAGAAAAGACTGGTAAAATTGTAAAGTAGGCCTATTTCCAAAAGAGCGCCGGTAATTATTTGGATATGTTCCACATTCCCCCCCTGCGTGTTTGCCATCCGAGGCTCATTTAATCTTTCCCGCAGTAAACCGGGCAGTAAACATTCTGTGTTGAAATTACCGCCAGATGTTTGGTTAACTTTTTGGTAAATAGTCAGTATATATGCCTACTTATTTCTAAGTACTTTTCTTAAGTCACCTTAAGTTGAAACATAAAAAAAGATCACGGACATTTCATAGCCTCGTACTCAACGTTTTGTGAGCATGTTTACCGGTTATAGGCAATATAGGGCCTAATGTACTAGTCTGGGATTTGAGGCTGTTCTACAGCGATAAAGTTGATATCCCGTCCAAATTATGACATACATGATGGGTGTCAGAATACTTCTTACTCTTAGTAAATCATTAAGATGAGACTAACATATTTATATTATGGCCGATGATGTGGTGACAGGCCAGACCAAAATGCTGGGCACGTGGAGAACTGCATGCTCATACTGAACACGTGCCGGTAAGTTAAGTCTGGCTATGGATGACCAAGTTACATCAAGGGTAGATCTAACTTTCTATTGTATGAAAAACAAACCCTAAGTTTAAGGGAGTGTATTATGACAATTATCTTATATTGCAATATCTAGTTAGATCTACTATTATATTAATATAGAATAAATCTATGATGATGGCCCCTGTGCTTATAAAAAAGGGTTTTGCTATTGCGTTGCTTAAACAGAAGCAAAAGCGCGCGTGCCGTCAACAAACCCCCACTGAACATCACAACAATAAAAACATAATGCATTACAAATTGAGGATATATCACATCCCTCCCCGCTACGATTCTCCCCTCAAACATACTTCCTCGCCCCGCCCAGTCTCCCTATATCTACCCGGCGGCCGGTCCACGCCCGCCAAAGGTGAGTGAACCTGGGCAAAAATAACCCCGCGCCCAAAAAGCCGACTCCCTCTCCTACCACCACCACCCGCTCGTCAAGGAGACCGGCCCCAGCCAACACCAACCAACCAACCAACCCACCTACCTACCTCCTTGGGGCCGGAGACGAGATGTGTTTCTCTGATGGCCCTGGGTCTGGCTTGTGTCTCTTGCCGCTTTCCCAGGTTTTAATACCTTTTTCCTGGGACTTTTTTGTTCTCTGGGTTTATCCTGTTAGTGTTGTTTAGAGGTCATGAGTTGGATCAGGGATGAGAGATCCAGGTGCACTGAGTGGCCGTGTGTGCCGCTCACCCCAGGCCCGCGTGATGCAGGGATGCTGCGCCGGACGACGCCAGTCTACTCACTATCACGCCGCTTCGCGTGTTTGCCACTAGGGGGAGATCTGACGACAGAGGGCACCACCGCGTAATGTTTTGCCTCAAAGAAGGCTGGCCAGACACGGATTAGATATGTTCCTTTTTTGTTTTATTCTTTATTTCTCTGTTTGATTGCGTACTTTCAAGTGTATGGCACAGTGGAATTTATTTCTCTTCTTGTTTTATAGAGGTTTACTTTATGTTTTAATGGTCTTCCTGCAGAATTCCCGCCAACATTTAGAGTTCTAGTGTAAGAATAAACCATTTATTTTGTAAAGGGGGCTTTTAGGACCTCAAAGAAGATATTTTATCGGACAACCAGCCGACCAATTCAATGCAACTGCCGCCTGAACCTAGACATTTAATATCAGATCCTGGTGTCTGTCTATTTTATCTCCGTGTACATTAAATTTCACCGCACAAGTCATTAATGTTTAGAAATACACCACCTAAGACTAGCCTCAGGTGTAAAAGTTCTACGTAAAATATTTCATTTGATGAGGATCAGAAGTAACGCGTCCGGGGAGACTTGCCTATCTATTGGGAAAAGTTTAGTTAATGGATCAAGATCAAAACAGTATCACATTCGTATGATTTCCGAATGTGCCCATCGAATGCCTTCAATCAAACCGACCTCCTACCCCAGGACTAACCGGCATCCTGACAGTGCCCATGTGCGAAGTCGGCGGTATTTATATATGAAGATCACAAACCACCCAGCCGACAATATCTATGGCATAGTATGGATGGTGGAAAAAGGTCACTGGCAGATTATGCTGTGGCGGCGTCTACCGTTATAGATCGGTGTGATAATGTTATCTAGGGTACAATAAATACTGGTACGAAAAATTTTCCTGAAGATATAGGGTGCCCATAATTTCCGGAAAACACCACTTCCACTTTGACGATGTTAACAAATATACCCCACAGGTATTACCCTATCTGTGATAGTTGATAAATGTAATGCCATTATGAACTTAATCTTAATTTTTCCCTTTATCTCAAACTGAATTCCTCAAGTTTAATAAACCCTGTTCACTGACCTTAACAACTCGTCATTATTATGGGGGTTCTTCCATTTCAATCTCTTTTAGTCCTATTCTTACCAACATATGAGCTACACTCCTGATGCTTACCCTCTGAAAACGAATAGAAAAAGGTTCTAAAATAATCAAATAGATTTTGCATGAGCTTAACTCTGGAAAGCGGAATGTGTTCTTTTCTTTTTTAAATGAAAATACTCTGAACGAATTCGGTTACTTTTACTTCCCTTTTAGTCTAATGAACACATTTATAACGACACAGATTGTACTACAATATTGAAGTTGAAGCATTAATGTGTTTTCTATCTGGGATAGAATATTCTGTTTCTACCATCATATCTTAAATATATCATACGTTCCTACTGGTAACTCAATATCCTAGTTCATTGCAAAGGTGCGAGCAATTTAAGTTTCTTTGCTGTAAACTGCTTCCCGACCACTATTTACTCTCACACTCCGCAGTCACCCAAAAAAGTTTCTGGGTCAGGTGTGGAGCCGCTCAGGTAGACCCAGGGGCGATATAGGACAGAGAATGATGTATGGCTCGGGGAGGGAATCCCTACACAACATACGTGTAGTACCAATGGTGTTTCTATATTAGTTATTACTATAGACCTACTTTATTATGATCGCTCCAGTTTTCACTTTCATGACACATGGTAGGGAGTTAAGACTATTATTGCCCCTGGGTAACTCACACGATGTCTGTTTCATGATTGACTATTACAACTTTGAAATATCTATGTCCAAAAGATCATGGAAGAGCATTGGAAGGATGCAATGTAAAAAGTATCGTTGTTTTATGTATAAGTGAGACGTAGAACAAAAAATGTATAAAGTGTCACATTGCTGAGTTACTGCCGCTTTTCGGAAACAACAATCTCAAGGATCATACAGGCAGATGGTCGTCTTATGAGTACCATCACGATACTCTGTCACTTCGGACTATGACAATGCACCCAGTTACTATGCACCTAATGACTGTTCCTGTGACAATGAACATATGTCTAAGTATCCAAGGCAACATACTATGACAATGAACTAGAACTATGCACCAGGACCATAACTATACCTACCCGGTATATGATTAACTAAGGAGATGTTCGCTATGACCATCGAAGGGGGAGTACTACTGTAGTCCATAACATATCTATTTAAAAATATTTATTTTACATCACAGCTCTTCAACAGAATTATTTTTTAGACGTAAAGTAGGGAACAACTTTTACTATACGAGTTCAGACATCTAAAAATAAAACACTCTGAAACTTACAATGTTTTGTTTTTAACATAGGATTGGAATGCAATAATGGCATAATCCTTCTTATATTAAATGATGTATTTTAGGCAAGAAGTCCCCCACATTCCGGACCACTTCCCCTTGGTCACGTTTCGGCGGTGATTGATCTGTGTGTGTTTATCAATCAACCCTACAGCAGGGGTGGACATAAGTCTAAAAATCCAGGGGTCATTCGGGCCCTCAGCTTTCAAAATCTAGGGGCCCATACCAAAATCTAGGGGCCCTCACATATATATAGTCAGATTGCCTTTAAAAACACTGTTTTATTGTAACATATATAGAAATCTGTAATGGTAACCATGATTTTCTAGGGGTCAGTCGCGCCCTTAGGCCAGGAAATCTAGGGGCCCGACCTCCTTTTTAAGGGACTCGGGCCCCCGGGCCCGTGGGTATGTCCACCCCTGCTGTCTGTAGTAGAGTAGAGGAGCCAGTTTTCGCGCGTCTCTAGTTTCCGCGCATTTTACACATTTTATGGACGCATTTTTTCTGTAGGTATTAGATATGCTATTTTTAAAATGCCAGACCCAAAATAATGTTCTTATGCAATTAATTTGTCATTTTTAATGATGTTTCATATTTATTTATGTATTCTAAGGCCAAATAAATGTTTCAATGTCCTTATTATTAAGGAAAATGACGGGATCCTTAAAAAGTTAATATTTCTGAAATAAGGAGCATAACATCATTTTCTTCAAGAAAAAATATAATTTTCTCTAAATAATTATCATAGATATAAGTTTAAAGTGATTTATGATCATTTTAATGTCATAAACATAAAATCTCATGGATAATATAGAAAATAGGCCCCTGCGCGGAAACTAAGGACAATAAATTAGTCAGTCTCTAGTTTCCGCGCATTTTCACCAGTTTTTCCGAAATTTCAAAATTTTTAAACATTTTTCAAAAGAAAATAAAAAGAAAGATTTTTCAAAGCAAGGTTCTATATTATCTTAAGACACTTTCCTAAAATAATATAAACCAAAGACAAAACTGAAAACATTTTTTTCTCTTTTACTGAGGCGAATTAATGCTTTTGTCATTTATTAAAAATGCATAAATATGTGTATTTCTTCCTTTTTTTCATGAATATATTCTTGAGATTTTCCCTGACAAGGTAGCATTTCTATTTGCATTTTTATGAATTATTAAGAACTTAACAATTATTTTGTATAATGGATATCAATAGATAATCTTTTTCTGATGCCCCATGTATCATATTTTCTTTCTATAAATTGTTTTACTCATTTAACACCTAAAATATGAGAAATGCGCGGAAACTGACACCAAAATGCGCGGAAATAGGCTCCAGGTGCGCGGAAACTGAAGAATAAACATGTGAAAGTAAAACCTTAAGATATAACAAAAATATTTTCAAACTTTAATTTTTTTTATTATGATTATGTTCTAAGATGTCATTCCCCTCAATATGGAAGAAAAAATATTAAATTTATAATGTTTTTCTTAAAATATTTTGTTAAAGCTTAATTTCTTGCCCTTAATGCGCGGAAACTGGCTCCTCTACTCTACAGGCAGCGCCCAGGAACAGACAGGGAGACCTGTCTGAGTGGTAGAGACTGAGATTTGCCCTTGAACATAATTCTGTCTGTGAATTGGCTGTGATTGGTAGCTATCAACATGGGTATAGAGCCCCAGGCAGCAATCATGACACAAGCTAGTTAGTTAAGGCATTATTCAGGGCTCAACATTAAGGGTTTTGACGTTCCTGCCCATCGGGCAGGTATAGGTAGAGTTTTTCCTGCCCGACCCATAAATTCACCTGCCCTTCTTTAATGGGTTATCATTATAAGATGAAAATTTTGCCTGCCCTTCGGGCAGGTGGATGTCAGAATTTACCTGCCCCACCCCAAGTTTTACCTGCCCTGGGCAGGCGGGGAAAGCTTAATGTTGAGCCCTGGTTATTATTACAAATTGGATCAAAATTAGGAACAAAGCAAAACACACACAAAATCACTTGACCAATTTCATGACTGGCTAATGTTCTATAGACTAAACGTCCCATACTATAGCTTTGGTGAACCTGCTCTTCATCCCCTTACAACAGAATAAGCCACTGCTGCAAAAATTCAAGTGATTTCTTTTGAAATTCTGGCCAGCTGAAACTCAATTCAAGCCTTGTTAATATTGGACTAATCACTAAGCTGAACGCTTACAGGCATCAACGGAGGGTAGAATATATGTCTCCCTTTCTCCCTCATTGCTTCCCGATAGCAGAAGACCCATGTACTTAAAGTACTAACTTACATTATCTTGTTGGTTTCAGCCTTTCATTTTTGACCGTCTTGGACAAAAGAATATCTTTTGCTTGCGGTTTACTTAACTTTCCTACTTAGCGCAGTGTTCCAAATATACGTCTGCCCCGAGCTTACGAATCAAATCCTGACCAGGGCTTAGAATGTTGATCAAAAATGATAAAATATCAGCCCAGATAGCCGAGTTCCCTTCTGCTTGTAGGGATACTTACGCCTATAAACAGGGATGTAAATCGGGGACAGTGAAAAATTCGGAAATCTGATTGTATGCTTAAATATTGTGAAACATGTTTTAAACATCAAATTTTGAAACTGATTCTTGAGGGTGCTTGAGCGAAAAAAAAATTCGGAAATTCGACAAAGATTGGAAAACTTACATCCCTAAATAAAAGTGGATTTCTCAAGCTAATACATTACGGTCAGAAAAGAAACCACCAGTGATCACCATCCACTAGTAATTACAACCCACTAGTGATCACCTCTCTCCAGTGATCCCACCGCCCAGTAATCCCCTTTGTGATGACCATCCTCCCAAAGTGATCATCATCCCCCGTAAGTGATCACCTTCTCCTGAGTGGTCGCCTTTTTTTCTCCCCATCCCACATCTTCTTCAAAGTGATCATCTTCCCTTTGTGGGATCACCAACTCCTGAGTGACCACCATCCCACCGTCCTAAACTTAAGGGGGGCGGGGGGCGGGGGCGGGGGTGGGGCTTGTCTTGGTAATACTAAAATTGTAGGGGTAGGGTTGGATCACAATCTATACCCCTCTTATGAACCATGCCCCTCGTATGGCCCACGATGCACTGTGTTACAATGTTAAAAATGGCTTAAGTCAACTAATAACCAAAAGGCAAGTTCAAGCTTAAAACAAAAAATAAAACGGCCGAATATGGCCAGTGACAGTCAAATCAAGAAACATTGATTGAAATACGATAAAAGACAAAGTCAAAGGGGCTGATATCCCAAGCTGCCAAATCCAGCAGCATTAATCTGCCAGCATTAATCTGCCAGCAGTGTCTGAAATTAAAGTTTCCGTTTGTGCAAACACCACGTTCCAGGTTCCAAAAACTTTTTTTTTTTCTTCTTTTATTCTCTTGAAGGTAGCATCCAAAGGTAGTATCTGATGTTCATAGGTATTACCGGACATATTCTAATCAAATTAATCTATAGAAAATTCCAGCAAAATGATTATGAGAATCATGTCATTCTAAAATTATAATGTCTGTCCTGGAGCAGAGCTTCCATGAGAGGCGAAATAATCTTAGGAATCTGTCAGTAAGTATGAATAGAACTATGTGAAAACGTCTGTCAAATGTTGCTGTGTCTTTAGACTTTATATAAAAATACTAGTTATAGTATAGATCTAAGTGCTTTTTATATCATATCCTTAAATTTCAAGTTCAATGCATATGTCACTGTTGCCGGGCGCCTCAATGTCCCAAAGACTATCTCCAACCTTTAGTACACGTGCACTTGCACTGTTGCCAGACGTTGGGTGCCGGTAGTTTTCTTATTTGTACTGGCGCTTATGAAGCCACTATGACTTGTCACAAACACAAATTTCTCATCATTTCAAAACTTCAAAATGTGAATTGTATGTAATGTTTTTTGGGGAAAAAACCCGAATGGACTATTCTTCCGCAGATCTGAAAGTATCACCAGGATGTATCTATTTCTCTATAACAGTTCACATGTCTGAGAAAAAAGGGAGGACATAAAAAGAAAAATCTTAAAATCACAAATTTTTGGTACTTGTTCCCGGCGACAAGTGCACATTTCCTATGTCTAAAGTCAAACCCTCGGAGAACCATCATCTTTTTGTCATTATTGGAGTACAGAGGTGAAACATCATTTCACCTCTAAATAAGGATAAAGGATGATATTCTCATTGGACAAAATGTCCGATGTTAAAGTGCAAAACGTCAGACATTGACGGAAAACTGTCGGACATGTCCGGATGGCCGGCGGTATTTGGGATCCACTGCATTTCTGTATGTAGATTGCTATAATAATCTACTAAAAGAATGAACAAGAAGCAAATGACTATCAAAGTTCTGATCGTTGGAACGATCGATGTTCGCCCTTAACATAACAATGGATATTTCATTGTGTTTGAAAGGTAATTGAACAAAATGTCAATATATCTAATGTATGTAATCTATAGCAATGGTCGTCCCTCAATAAACTGAAGGCCTTCCTACAACCTGAAGGCTATATGGGCTATGAGTAGTGATCACCACCACCACTCCTGCTGTCACACACAACTCAGGGAGGGGCTTAGGAAACCTAGATCTGCCCACCTGCAGGTTTTGTTTGTTTGTTTGTGGGATTAGTTTAACGTCCGGCCAACCCTTTAGGGTTCTTTTACCAGACTGCACAAGGTAAAGCCTTTCAGCTAGTTTTACGCCACAGGGGCGGTGACCGAATTTATGAAATGAAGTGCCCATTTGTAGCAGTGGGACCCAATGCCCTCTTTATAGTGCTGCCACACTGAGATATCATGTCATAGGCCCACACAATACCCCACCCAGTCACAATATACTGACACCAGGCAGACCAGTCATGTTTCATGGTACTAACTTTTCACTGAGTGCCAGGCAAGCAGTGACCACTACCAAGTTTAAGTTAAAGTCTTTGGTGTGACTCAGCCAGGGATAAATCCCAAGACCTCCACCTGCAGGTGACAGTGGTGGTCCTAATGTGGAGGGGTGAGGATTGATTGGCTCAAATAGGCCTATGTAACCCACTTCTGGCTTCTCAAACTGCACCCTCCCCCAACCCCACTCCTTGAACTCAGTTCAAGGAGTGGGGGTGCAGGGGAGAGGCCTGCCCACTCCATAACACTTGATGCACACTAATTGTCCTTGCTTACAAATGCATGCCGGTGGGAAAAGGCATGTAGCTACTTGTATGTAAGATTGTGTAATCGGGCAATCAGATCAAAGCCCAAATACCTACAAAATACATGACTGATTGAGTGAGCCCTTCCCAAAAGCTACAATACTAAAAACTATAATTAAGGGCTCACACAAATCATGCACCCTGCTGCAAAATCATGCACACCGGATCCAGGCTGCACTCTTAATTTCGAACACTAGTACAGGTCCCAATATAAAGTCCCAGACTGTTAGTCTGTATCAAAATTGTATTTAAACCGGGAACAAGAGAACAAGGAAAGATTGGTAAACCATTGGCCCCTCCTATGATTGACCCCTCGTCACATTGAGGCCTTGTATAGGAAGGCCCCACGTCTATAGACCATTGGCCCCCTTGATTTTTATGTATGAAGTGTTTATTTTAGACTTGTGATAAATGTATCTATAGTTGACATGAATTGTTTCCAGAAAGCATATTGTATGTCTAAGTGTTACTAGCGTTAATTTGTTCACGATATCAAGAATTTCAATAATGGAGTTGCACCTATCTTCGGAAAGTATTTCGAAAATCGATTAGTGAAAATTACAGAGAACAATCTATTAAATTTGAACGACTGGCTGACGATACGGGCCTCTCCAAAAAATGTGTGTACCTCCATTAGATTGAGTAAATAATAAACGTGTGAGATCTATTACCCTTCAAGGCTTCATTTTATTAGTCCGAGAACAGCCCTGTCCTCTGTTAAACTACGGTCAGGGTGAACTCCTATCTAGTCCTATGCTCCCTGCTCGGCCATTTTGGTTGAGTAGACTTTTCTCCAAAATTACTGCTTGGTTTTTCTCCAAATCTCCAGGGGTTCTCAAAAACAAATATATCTTTAATCATGAGTGGTTAATAGATCAGATTTGTGATTTTCAAATAGATACAACCATTTTTGTCAAGCTACTTTCAAAATCATTGGTGGGCCTTTCATAGCTGGTTGCTATTTCTTTTAACTTTGGGAAACCAGCAGACAAGATCTTAGATGGCCACTAGAAAACATGAAATGAAGAAGAGCCCCTAAGAGAAACGCTGAGTTAACTTTCTATACAAGTTATTCCAATAGCAAGGTATTTGATTTACAAGATTATTTTTTCACACCAATTTAGAAGTATTAGATGAAATATGATAGTCTAACTAGGTCTCATAGGCAGTTGAATGGTAGTCTATGGAGAATAACCATAAGTTCACTCTGACTGAATGTAGCATAGCAAAATAAAGTCAGAGCCGTTCTCTGACTAGATTTTATTAAATCACAAATCATTAGAGCAGTTATTAATTTATAATCAAATAACGTTCCACATAGGGGCCTTCCATTTAGTACATGCGTACATTTTCAATAATCTCAGACCCCCCTCCCTCCTTGATGTATAAATACTTAATAATAATGCTTTTATTGACGATTGATTTGATGCATAACGGCTGACATGATCTACAGACTATAAACATACAGCAGATGGCCTTTGGGCCATTCAACAGATCTACAACTAATAAATGATATACTTCAATCTTGTGGAGACCACACTTTTAACATTTGATATTTAAAACTGTTTTTCATTAACATGACAAACAGGAAGTCCACACAAATGGTTACACATAATGTGATAGAGTAACAGAATTTTCACTTAGGACATGATCTACATATATATGCCTAACAGATGGCTGTTCAATATAAAAAACCCTTAGGAGCTTTTGACTGCCTCCCAATACCCTTTTCAGCACCCGTCTACTATTGTGACTTAGAGTCAGAGCACTCACTCGTTGAGATTGGGTCAACCCAGGTTCGAGTCCTGGTGCTGGTGACCTAGATCAAGGCATGGTGACCTAGTTCGAATCTGGTGACCCAATGAAAATGCACACTGAGATGCCCCCTGCACTTCAGTGCCTCAGTTGTGGCAGGACTTAAGTGGAAGATCAGCGAATATTGAAAGCTGAACTAAGCCTGTAGAAAAACTGGGAAAAATAATAATACAGCACCTGCCCCACGTAGTATTTTGACTAGTTTACTGTTTCCTGATTTGAAGGTAGAGTTAGATACTTATGAACCTCTCCAAATGGGCTACTTCATTTACATTTTCCATAGATAGCATACAGGTATAAAGCTTCTGTCATTCCTGATCATACAAGGGGCATATTCTATCAGGAAGTGATATTCATCTTCCATGCCAGGCATTCATAAAATATTATGGCACATTTTACAGGTGCAATGTTCTGGTGGTAGTTTTGGGTAGGAATACCTGCCTCTTTCAATCTCTAGGCTATATGCACTGGTTCTGAATCTAGCTATAGAATATTGTAATTTCGGGATGGGAATATCTAAATAGATCTATGATTCATACGGTAGAGTAGATTTAAACAATTTGTAGGTTCTTAGTTTAGGGTTTTTCTGAGCATCCTCAATGCTTTGATGCCATTCAAGTTAATTTTGTTTCTTAAATTCTATGGAGATCCTTCTGCTGCAAGATTCATATTTTGATGAGGGCTTATATCTATTTTCTCAACATTACAATACTGAATATCTTAGGTACCCAAGAATGCTTGTCATGCAGTGTCACTCATATTCAGCAAAAAAAGAGAGTACATTTTCTTAACTAGTTTTCATCTGACATCCTCTCCAGTCTCTTCTGGTATTTGACGGTCTTGATTTCATTAAGGGCCCTTATGGGCATCCTATTAAATTCGCCATAGACTGCAGCTCTAGATATTTGTTTTTTGAGTTGGAGTAACTAAATGGAAGGCCCCACAGATCTATGTCTATGACTATGTCTATGTCATTGTGTGAGTCTGTGACTATGAGGCTTGACTTGAGGGGGCCAATGCCACGGTCTGAGTAAGGGGGCCAATGATCCATCTGAAGCAGGGCCAATCGTCCAGTGTTTTTGAGGGGGGGGGGGGGGGGGGGGGGGGGGGCAACAGTCCAGGGGCCAATACAATAGTCCAAACACTCGTTTGAATCTTTGATTAGCAGGGTTTTACCTTAGGATAGACTGATAGAGTTATTAGTAACAAGTTACCGGGAACTAGTAAAAATTAGCCCGGGCTATTTGAATTGGTGAGCAACTAGCCCAGGAGCCAGCGACCCCCCCCCCCCCCCCCCCTCAAAAACACTGGACGATTGGCCCTGCTTCAGATGGATCATTGCCTTCAGAATATGATAATTAGATCTACAATTTTAACTAATCATAAGGATTAGTGAACCTTAATTGGATCTGGGCTAGTGGAAGACATCACCACTAGTCCGGTGTACTAGCGGCTAATAGTTAAGGAAAACCCCCGATTAGGGAGTGAATCACAGACAGACTCAGTGTCTGTCGGGTAGCAAACATGCTGGTTGAGCGATATTAAAGTGTTATTTACCTTGCCACCTCCTGGTGATAGTCGTAGTTCTCATCTTGCACGACCCACTCTATTTTCCCCGTGATAGGACTACGTCTGGATACAAAGACACTCATATTCCTTCTGCAATATTCCCCTGCCACCTGTCCAAGTAATCGCCTCAGAAACATAGACTGTCTTCTTCACGTGCGCGGCCGCTTGCTTTTCCACAGGCTGTTTATCGGCCGATGATAATGTAGTCCACGGGCACTTTGAACGGGCACCTGCAGCGAACCGAAGCCCAGCGAAATCTTCGCAAAGGTAGGTGTCATTGGAAGGTTTTCCCGTAAGTAGTTTTAGCCAATCTTACAATTTCGAGTTGATTCTAACAATTCTGACTTTGTATTTCTAAAACTAGATATAAAAAACATGCTTTGAATTAATAACAGGTCCAAAAAGGATCTATTGCTTTTAGTGTTAGAAGAAATACATGGGCCCAAAATTAACTGTTACACCGAAAAATGGCCGCGCCCTGTTGTGTGTGTTCTTGTAAGTGTCTTACCTATATAAATTCGGTTCATCTCTACGTTTGACGTTTATTTGGGACTCAAACGTTAGTATAAGTACTTAAACATCTTTCTACAAGTTAGCTCTATGATAACAGTTTTGTAATACAAAGATTGCAAGAACAATGGCAACTGTGTGTGTGACTACTTGAGTTCAGGGCTTGAGTTGAACTTGAAGTGTGGGGCGGGCTTAGCTCTGACAGCCCCCTCTCCCGTGATCTGTTGTCGTTGATACTTATAACTACCATCGTTACATTCGGCTAGGGCGGGCTAAGTTAGGCCTAGGGTAGATCTAAATTTTAATAATTCTAATAATAGCCATTATAACGTTAGTATTGTAGAGTATAATTTAGGCCATTACATAAACATAGATCTACATATCATTTGGATATGGAACATTCTGTAGACTCTAAATTGTAATGTAATATATATTGCCGAAACACAATTCTCGATGCTGCCCAAGGCCGCAGGGAAAAAGGGGAAAAAAAGGGGAATTTTTTTGGGGGGCCAAAACACCGGGAAAACAATGAATTTCATTTGGCCAGGTTCTGAAATTCCTGATTCTCAAGATAGACCATTAGTAATGGCATTACTATTAGTAGGATTCTAGTTTTTGTTGTTGGGTTGTCCAAAAAGTTTTCTGCATGCAGAGGCTTTTAAATTTCAACAACTTGTTGAATATCACACAGGGGAAAATTGCTGTGGGACAGGGAAATCTCAGGGGGAAAACACAGGGAATTTGAAAATGGAATTTCGGTTGGTAGATCTACCCTGAGTAGATCTATAGTGCACAAAATCTCTAGGCCAGCCAGGCAGAATTGATGTTATAGCAATACATCTATAAATTCATATAGTCTACGCCATGATAATGAAACTTGTGTGCAAATAAAGTAACACCAATAGATAGATGGCCTTGATGCCATCATTATGGTGAACGCCCTTAGTAAAGATTTTTATTAACAATAAATTTGGATAAACAGGATAAACACAGGTAACTTGGTGGAAATCATTGGACCTGTCTGGTAGACTTGTCAGTTCGGAACTGAGTAACTAACAGCAACACCTGTTAATAAATGAAAGGGTAGTTCAATTACTAGTCACTAGAGGGGGTAGCCTACCACTTGCTGCTCCCTCTACTTTACTATTTCAACAGGTCTCCCATGATTTATACATTTACCTCATAACAGATAATATACAACTGCATAAGATACCATCAATAGTGACAATAATCCAATAAACGAAAAGTTTGTTTTTGGCATTGAGCTTGTCAATGTTAAAACGAGACTGCTCATTTAGATGAAACTTTGGAAACTTTTGGAATAATCTAGTCTACCTGTTGAAATCAAGAACTGTATTAACGGTGTTAACAAATTCTAATTTAAATTACAAACCAATAGAATGTACAAGTCTTTCGATGAAGGAATTATTTAATTATATGTAACACATTTTTTGTAAACTTGATCTGGTAGACCAAGGGTTACCTCTGAAGTAATCTTTCAATAACAAACTTTTTTTCCAGTCACTTAAACTTTTCCAGAGATCTGTAAGAGGAGCGGATAATGATTATTATTGATTCTCAAAGTTGTTATGATAAAACTAAAAGTAAGATTTACGAAATGATGAGCGGGCACCTGCAGCATACCGAAACCAAGCGAAATTCTCATCATATGGATATGACAGATTGCCACTCAGTGGATATAGATCTATGATATTGATAACCCTATGCCCCCAACTGGGTCATCAAAGGCCGGGTGTGTGGTTTCCTTTCTATGGGACATTGCACATGAAAGACCCTCTGCCACTCTTCGAAACGAGTAGGGTATCACACCCGGTGGCAGGTTTCTTCTAAATCATATCATATATATGATCACCCATAAGCTGAAAAGAATTACCTTGTACAGTCTGGAAAGAACCTTGTGTGGTTGGCCGGACATTAAACTCCCCGACAAACAAACAA
The DNA here is from genome assembly GCA_936440205.1 of Lepidonotus clava. NCBI lineage: Eukaryota > Metazoa > Annelida > Polychaeta > Phyllodocida > Polynoidae > Lepidonotus > Lepidonotus clava. The sequence goes on from OW387140.1 coordinate 30,630,634, forward strand.
ACTCAAAATTGTTATGATAAAAGTTATGATGTCAAAATCAAATTTATAAAAGTACATTAACTAACATTACTAGTTTGGGGGACCCAGACTTCTTGTTTCCGGCAGGAATAGTCGTAGAAAAAGATCTCCAGTATCAAAAGGCCAATATGCCTCAGTTTTAAAGGGGCCATCTCCAGAAATCAGTGGGACAATAAACTTTAAGATCTTCCAGTTTGGGCTTTAATTTATAAAAATCACAATTATTATATTTGTTCTCATTGTACATTTTTCCCTTTACAGAAACACTGTCGAGGCCTACTCATTTTGGCGCAGCTGGCATAACAATAAAATTGCCAGCTGAATAACAACCCTCTAGAGCTCTAACAATGAAACGTGTAAAAAGTGATCAGCCTCATGGGCGTCCAAAAAAGAAACATATTTGCCATGATAAACCTCCAGCCCAACCTTCGCAACCTACAGATATTCCAAGTGCTGTCTTCTGGTAAGGTTTCAACAAATTCTGAAAAAAAAAAATGTTTGTAAAAAGTAGCAAAATATAGATTAAAATGCGGTCCGGAAAGGTGAGCTTCGTTTCTGATTTCCGTCTATCATAAATCTATTTGTTTGGAAATTTTGTTTGTATCTCTTAATACATTTTATTCCGATAAGTTTCCATAGTTTACCGCGTTTGTAAGAAACATCAATAAAGAAATCATTATAGGGCCAACACCCCTCAAAGTAGTCTCATATTATTTTTCATCTTTGTGAAGAATTCATGTGTATTGTAAAAGTAAATTATGATGATTTGTGTTAAGTTGTTCCCAGAGTTTATAATAAACTAATGGTGATGATTATGTTCATATATGTCTAAAAATATCCGTTGTTCAGATAGATGGAGGTTATGAAACTAATTGGAACGAAAATGATGATTTATGTTTTCCATTTTCAGGCTACTTTCTAATCTGACATACGGAAATGACTCCACGTCATTTGTAGACATCTACGCGAGATATGCCGCGGAAAACCCAACACCCATGGGAACGAGGTGGTTTTCTAAATTAATATGCAAAGTATTCCCGGGTATAAAGTGGGAACAAGCACCAACAAAAATAGTGACTACTGCAACAAGACTCTACGAAGGTAGGGCCAGGCTTAAAAAAATATTTGTTTCCTGTCCAGCGCCCGACTGACTTTTTGAGGGCCCACTAGAGACTTTTTTTTTCAGATTTTCGGATTTTTTTTATATTTTAACAAAAGTCGTAGTTAAAACCTTACCCAAAAAAAAATTATAAAAAATATATTATTTCCCGACCTCCCGACTGGTTTTTTTTCCTGCCCACCCGGTGGACAGGAAACACATTTTTTTTTAGGGTGGCCTAATTTATAGTGCACACGATTTACATATCTGCTTGACCAAGTGTATTCATAAAAACTTTCAGTCATCTCCAACACGTCGCAGTGCTGTAATAGTCATGTAAGAGTACATCACTTCGGTAAAACATGACATCGATTATGTTATAATTGATGGTGTAAGTAATGACAATACATAGATACAAATAGTTACAAAAATATGTTTAAAAAAGGTTCATGTGCATGTTATACAACTTCTTTTTCTTCTTTATAGGTATCTCTATGGAAATGTCACCTCCAATCCCTTTCCAACATGTTGCAAATTTGTTTGAGGAACATGGTTACATGGTTTCCATTCATGATGAGTGTGTTACTGCTGAAGTCAGCTCAGACATACAGAGCGATGGATTTCAGCCCATTAAAAAGATTACTTTCTGGGAGTCTGGAACTTACAAGGTAAAATAAATAATGCTTTTTACCTTTAGTAGGGCATCATGTGTCATTCCGTGTGACTTTTGTGATGAAATTATGACACATATCTAGTTATGTTGGAGGGACCCTCAGGTACTAGAAAATGGTTGGTGGCAGTCTGGGATATTGCTCTGGTTGCCATGGCAACCATTTGAAGTGAAAAATGGGGGAAAATCAGAAATATGGTATTTTCATTTTTCTCAGGTATATAATTAAATTAAAGCAGGAATCTAACTTTGGAATCATAAAGGGGCACTGGGGCCCTAATATCTAACATGGTTTCTGTTTAAATCTGAAGGTCGTTTCAAGGTCAAAACCCAAGGTCAAGGTCATTTTTTGGCCTTTTTTTCTCTTAGACTTGATAACATTCCATTCCACAGCAAGGGATATGAACAAAAAGGGATATATCATAGTGAAGATGAAAGCCAAAGTCAAGACCTTTAATTTGATACCTCTCTGATGTCCCTAGCTATAGTAGAAGTATCAGAATCTCTACTGCGAAAGAGGTATGTTCCCCATCTGACTGGGCTTTTCATAGGCCAGATGACCTTGGTAACCATGATGTATGGTGTCATAATGCACTCATCAATAGTGGTTTTCATGCCACAGCTTTGTTAATATCTAAGATAGAAATGCAACCAAGGTATCCAATTGAAGCATTAAATTAGTGCTATCGCCTGAACAAGTTAGATTTGATTTTAGGGTAAGATGGTTGCCATGGTAACCAGAACAATTATGAAAAATGCCAATTTTTTCCCCATTTTTCTACTGAATGCCGGATATCTTCACTGCTTATTTAGATAGCAAAGCAACCAGGGTGTCAAATTGAAGCATTTGATGGGTGCTATTGCAAGGAAGTGCAAAATTTGATTTTAGAGTGAGTTGGTTGCCATGGTAACCAGAACAATAATTAAAAATGCCAATTTTTTCCCCGTTTTTCATCTGAATACCCCATATCTTCACTGCTTATTAAGATAGCAATGCAACCAGGGTGTCAAATTGAAGCATCTGATGAGTGCTATTGCAAGGAAGTGCAAAATTTGATTTTAGAGTGAGTTGGTTGCCATGGTAACCAGAACAATAATGCAAAAACGCCATTTTTGTCCCCATTTTTCTTCTGAATGTCCCATATCTTCATGGCCTATTAAGATAGCAATGCAACCATGGTGTCAAATTGAAGTATTTGATGGGTGCTATTGCAATGAAGTACAAAATTTGATTTTAGGGTGAGATGGTTGCCATGGTAACCAGAACAATTATGAAAAATGCCAATTTTTTCCCAATTTTTCTACTGAATGCCGGATATCTTCACTGCTTATTACGATAACAATGCAACCAGGGTGTCAAATTGAAGTATTTAATGAGTGCTATTGCAAGGAAGTGCAAACTTTGGTTTTAGAGTGAGTTGGTTGCCATGGTTACCAGAATGTTTGTCAAAAATTGCTGTTTTTTCCTGTTTTTTTCTTCTGAATGCCCCATATCTTCACTGCTTATTAAGATAGCAATGCAACCAGGTTGTCAAATTGAAATATTTAATCAGTGCTATTGTATGGAAGAGCTAGTACTAGTAGTACTTTATTTTAGAGTGAGTTGGTTACCATGGTTACCAGTTGTTTTTTGATTGAAAATAACAACTTTGTCCATGTTTTCCTTCTCAATGTTCTATATCTTCATTGTTGATTAAGATAGATAAGCAATCAGGGTGCCAAACTGAAGTATTTAATTAGTGCTATTGTGTAGAAGTACTAATTTCAATTTTAGAGTCAGTCTTTCCTCAACGTACTGTATCTTCGAATTCACCGATAATTAAGATAGAAAAATAGGCAACGTGTGGTTGTACCATCTTTATATTCATTAAAATTCTCATCAGAGTTTAGATAATCAATAAATCATACAGATACCTTGTTCATACAAGTAGGAATATGAATATTTGGATTTAGTTCATTATCTTCACTGATTTTGATCTGGATTTAATTTTTATCAGGTATTATTAGGTGTTACTTAGTATTTATTCCTCCTGGCATCTTGGGAACTTTAGGTACAAGTATGGTACAAATGGTGCACATCATTGGTATACATGTACATGGGGTCAGGAAAGGGTTAATGAGTGCTTTTATGGAAATGCTAAGTTTGTCTCAAGGATAATTTGATCATACTTACCAAATTTATTTTGTTTCCCTATTTTCTATCAGAATTTATAGGGTCTACAACATATTATTTTCTATTCCTAAGAATAATATCTACATAACCTGATATATAGATGAAGTGACATACAAATAATCCTTTCTGTAAAAAATATTTCTGGCTTGTAAAATGAAACATATCCACAAGATATGTATGTAGGAATATGGGGTCTTCCATTAAGTACATACGCACCAAAGGGGAAGAGGGGGTCTGAGAATTTTGGAAATTTGCATATGTTCCTATACAAATCCAATGCGTATTTTAGCCTAAGAAGGGGTTGGGGTCCTAGAATTTTGGAAATTTTGCATACATACTAAATTCATTCCAATTCTTTACCCCTCCCAATAATATGGACTCATGAGAACCTGCTCCTTGGCTGAAAAATCTAGCTTAAATTTCACTTTGCCACTGTTTCTCAAGTTTCTGCCCTCAATCCTCTACTCAACATCCACTAAATCTAGAGAGAGTTTGTACATCATTTTAAGTAAAATAGTGTCCTATCTATGATCTAGCTTGTCAAGTTTTAATTCCTTGTGAAGTACAGTAGAGACCCACCTAACGATCACTTCACTAAGGAGACCACCTCTCTTAAAGACCACTTTTTGTTCAGAATGGAATATTTTCCTCTATTTCATGTTTGATTTAACTTCAATAATAGGACTGGTCTCTAAGTGAGGGCCTCACTAAAAGACCACCTAAAATCCAGTCCCAAATAATGATTTAACCCCCATAATGCGACCACTGCAACCCTCCTACCAGTCACCCATACACTCCCAACACCCCTGCCAGCCTCAGCCCTTTGTGGGAAGTCCTCTCACTCACCCCCACCCTTTCCACACCTCTGCCGGCCTCAGCCCTTAGTAAGGAGTCCTCTCACTCACCCCCACCCTCTCCACACCTCTGCAGGCCTCAGCCCTTAGTAAAAAGTCCTCTCACTCACCCCCGACCTCTCCACACTTCTGCCGGCCTCAGTCCTTTGTGGGAAGTCCTACCAGTCACCCCCCAACCTATCCACTCACCTGCCGGCCTCAGCCCTATGGGGAGTCCTTCCAGTCATCCCCTGACCTATCCACACCTCTGCCGGCCTCAGCTCTTTTTATTATTCCTTATGTTTTGAAATATGAAAAACATAACTAAGGCTTAAATCAAACTTCTGAGACAAGTTTCCCTTTTTACATAAATACGAATTTCGTTAACCCTTTAGACTCCAATATGGCCAGGGCTGCCCGAGGGTGTATTCCCAATCTGGCCGTAGCCTATTCAACACATCGAAAGGGCAAATATATATTGTTTTAAAGCCGATTAAAATCAATGCTTCATCTCTAAGATTTTGATTTACAGGGATGAGTTTACCTTTGAACTTGCTCAATTACAAGAAAGTTAGGGAAATCTCAAGGGAAATCCATGGAAATCCTGGGGAAATCTAGCTATTTACAATCACAATATGTGGGGTCTAATGGGTTAATCATTGAGGCATTATGAAGTGATAAATCCTTGTTAAAGGCAACCACCTCACATAAAGACCACTTTCAGCTAAGTCCCTTAGGTGGTTGCATAAGAGAGTTTCTACTGTAAATCCATTTCTTCATTAGAGATATATCTATTCTTTAATACAATAGCCTTAATAGCTCTATTCTGAAGCTGTTAGAAATGCATCTTTTAAATGAAATATGAACCATATCTGCAAATGCTTGTCTTTTTTTGAAAAAAACATTTTCCAATATGAAAAGGTTTCAATTCTAGCTGATGACAGGTCACTAAAGAGGCCTTATTTGTATAACATAACAGGTTTCCTTAACCACCCACTGGTCATAGTCCATTGGCCCTACTAAGCCCCAGTCAAGGCAGTTTTGCTCTACCCATACCATGTAGATTTGTTTGTTCAACCTCCACTAGCCCATGATGCCCAACTTGGGTTAGGGAAAGAGCCATCTAATCATATGGGCTTATATGATCCTAAGATGCTGGACATTGTGTCATTGAATACATATAACTTCACCAACCTTATCCTTTGTGCAATCTTTGTTCAGAGTCATATGATATCAGAAAATCTAGATAGTATTTTTGTATGATATACACAACATACAAGGTTATTTGTAAATGTAGTCAATGATAAACCTGCCACTCGTATTTAAAAAGGAAGAGATCTTTAGCCAATATGTGGAAATATAATCTTGATTTTTTCCAACCTGTGACCAGTTTCATAACAAAGTTCCGTATCTATGGGAGGTTATGTGAGCTTAGTTCTGAAACTCACATACATGGCAATTTCATAACAAAACTTATGTAAATTGATCCAAACTGATGTAAACAACAACAAAACTCACATAGCTATGATGAAGGTATGAAGTGATCGTAACTTATGAAATGCAAAATTTACAGAGGTTTGTTATGAAACAGGCCACTGTTTAGCCATGATTTGTTAGTTGACACAATATTATCACTGATCTTTCACTTCACGGTTGCCGTTTGGAGGATGTAGGAGCCTTTTGTTTTCAACATTATCACTGATCGTTAGAGTATATATGTGACCTGCTCTGCGATTTTGGGGCTACTTGACATGAATAATGAATTTAGAACAAGGCTCAGGCTTTCTAAAAATGTAAACAGAAGTTAACAGAAGCTGAGCTGTGAGCTTCTGAACATGATATGGTCAGACACCTTAAATCCATTAGAATTACGATGCAGATGGTAGCGACAGAATTATAAACAGTTATATATAGAGTAAAATATTATTTACATTAATTATGATGCAAACAAAATACTCCCATTTTTATTCTAATGAAGATAGCTACAATCTGTTTTTTGCATAATGTAGCTAAAGAGTTCTTCTTTTAAGTTTTTCTAATTCTCGAATAAATGTCACATGACCTGGTTTCCATGGAAACCAAATTCTTTATAATATCAGTTATTCTACATTTTGACGTTCGATAAACATTCTGGTTACCATGGCAACAAAATGTAAAATTTTAGAAAATTGTAAAGTTTCATATAAAACTACACAAAATTTGATTTTTAGTCAAAATTTGACTTATTTCAACATTTTTGGTCATTTTCTGTGTAAATATTGAAGATAGACCTATAAAAGTGTATGTTAATAGGTCCTGAATTTGCAGAGCTGGTCACATATGTCTCCCTACACAGAAAGGATTCTCTATGTGGGATTTAAGCATTATATAGCATGTTTTAAGCTTTCAAGAGATACCAAGCTCATCAAAATTGGATAATAAAAGTTGGTTTAAGACATTTTCATCCCCATTTTATACAAATCTACCCATATCTTCTTTAAAATTAGCTGTAGAGTTTAAGATATAACCCCCTTGGAGCATCCTTTCTGTGCTAATGCCCTAGTATTCCTCTAATTTTTTTGGGGGAAACATTTTACAAATAGCAAAGTCAAGTTAAATTTACTGAAAATAAAGATTGACTCTTAAATAAATATAGCATGTCCATATGGCAGCCCAAATTGAATGCTTCAATTTGAAACTTTACCTCTTTTTCTATCTTAGTAAGAAGTGACGAAATAGTACATTAAGAAGAAAAACAGGGACAATGTGCCTTTTTTATTCAAAGAAATCTGGTAACTATGGTAACCAACTGACTCTGAAATCAAATTTAGTTCTTCCATGCAATAGCACTAATTAAATACTTCAATTTGACACCCTGGTTGCATTGCTATTGTAATAAGCAGTGATGATATCATACATTCTAAAGAAAATATGGAGAAAACGGCTATTTTTAACAACAAATGTGGTAACCATGGCAACCAACTCGCTCTAAAATCAAACTTTGCACTTTCTTGCAATATCAATCATCAAAAACTTCAAATTGACACCCTGGTTGCATTGCTATCTTAATAAGCCGTGAAGATATGGGGCATTTAGAAGAAAAAAACAGGAAAAAATTGGCATTTTTCATAATTGTTCTGGTTACTATGGCAACCAACTCACTCTAAGATCAAATTTTGCACTTCCTTGCAATAGCACTCATCCAATACTTCAATTTGACACCCTGGTTGCATTGCTATCTTAATAGGCCATGAAGATACAGGGCATTCAGAAGAAAAATGGGGAAAAAATTGGCATTTTTCATTATTGTTCTGGTTACCATGGCAACCAACTCACTCTAAAATCAAATTTTGCACTTCCTTGCAATAGCACCCATCAAATGCTTCAATTTGACACCCTGGTTGCTTTGCTATCTTAATAGGCCATGAAGATATGGGGCATTCAGAAGAAAAATGGGGAAAAAATTGGCGTTTTTCATTATTGTTCTGGTTACCATGGCAACCAACTCACTCTAAAATCTAATTTTGCACTTCCTTACAATAGCACTCATCAAATACTTCAATTTGACACCCTGGTTGCATTGCTATCTTAATAAGCAGTGAAGATATCCGGCATTCAGTCGAAAAATTGGGAAAAAATTGGCATTTTTCATAATTGTTCTGGTTACAATGGCAACCATCTCACCCCAAAATCAAATCTAACTTGTTCAGGTGATAGCACTAATTTAATGCTTCAATTTGATACCTTGGTTGCATTTCTATCTTAGACATTAACAAAGCTGTGGCATGAAAACCACTATTGATGAGTGCATTATGACACCATACATTATGGTAACCAAGGTCATCTGGCCTATGAAAAGCCCAGTCAGATGGGGAACATACCTCTTTCGCAGTAGAGATTCTGATACTTCTACTATTGCTAGAGACATCAGAGAGGTATCAAATTAAAGGTCTTGACCTTGGCTTTCATCTTCACTATAATATGTCCCTTTCTGTTCATATCCCTCGCTGTGGAATGGAACGTCATCAAGTCTAAGAGAAAAAAAGGCCAAAAAATGACCTTGACCTTGGGTTTTGACCTTGAAACGACCTTCAGATTTAAACAGAAACCATGTTAGATATTAGGGCCCCAGTGCCCCTTTATGATTCCAAAGTTAGATTCCTGCTATAATTTAATTATATACCTGAGAAAAATGAAAATACCATATTTCTGATTTTCCCCCATTTTTCACTTCAAATGGTTGCCATGGCAACCAGAGCAATATCCCAGACTGCCACCAACCATTTTCTAGTACCTGAGGGTCCCTCCAACATAACTAGATATGTGTCATAATTTCATCACAAAAGTCACACGGAATGACACATGATGCCCTACTAATAACTACTGTCCTCAAAAGACACATAATAGAATCAGTATGGGCATCTGATTTTCTAAAGTAACCCGCGATCTCTGTTTCATTAGATATATTATTTTTCACAGATTGCGGTGGACGGAAAAGAAGTTCCCCTTCAGAAAATATCTCTTCCCAACAAGGTGGTCCTCACGAGGTCATTCTTAGCAAACATGGCCAATGTCATCAAGCGGATGGAGTTTTGTGCCGGCACTACTTATGAAAAACTTGGGAATGAAGATTCTTCGGAACCACAGGTATTAAAAGCTTTTCTTTTGAACCTTGTGTTTTCGAAATATTCATTTCGGTCATCAAAAAATTACCTCTATAATGCAAGATATGCATTATTGTAATTATGACAAATATGAATTACTGGTAGAACATGCAGGACTGCCACTGACCCTACATTTCCTAAATTCACCTGTATATGTATTTTTAGCTAACCCTGTACTTACACAGTTTTGACATATATACCCTATATTTTTAAGTTTTAACAAAATTAATGGTTAAAACTGAAATAAAGTAAACAAGAAGGGTGCAGATCTCGATAGGTCTTTGGGGCTACTGGGCCACCAGACTCCCCTCTTCTAATCCGAGAAGTTAGGGCTCCTTAATCTCTTCGATTCCTTGTTTAACCTCCTTCATTATAATTGTTATATACATATCTCTGATAAGGTGTATGTAGGAGCTCCATTTCTTTCATTTTCATACTGATTTGAAGCTCCATTTCTTACATTTTGGATTTTACTTGACTTAATAAGGCAGTTTCGAAACGGACTATTTTCGAGACTACTTGAAGACCTGCTGCTTGCACAAGCTGAAGTGTTGTTTGAGTTTGTAGATTTAATAAAAGAAATGTTAATAAAAGCGCAAACGCATTAGCGTCAAGGAACTATGCAGTATCCACCTTTATTTGATGTGTAGGTTCTTTTAAATGTAGAGAAATCAGCTAAATATGTAAGGGGGAATTAGCCTGCCAAAGATTTGGGAAGATGTTCATCAAAAGTATATAGAGATTCCACTGTATGATTTTAAATAAATGTTAGTTGCCCATTAGGGTACGTGGATCTTAGGATTAACCTTATCAAACCTAATTATATCTGGCCCTGGCAGGTGGCCTTGTCAAGCCCTGCTTTACCATTACCACGCTGCATCGACGCTTCCAAAGTAGATGACAGTAAATTGTGATAATTATATAGGCAGATAGATGTAAATTGTTAGTGTACGATCTCTAATAATTATGTTGCTTTTTGTTTCATTAAAGGAGTTGCAACAAACCGATTCTACTATAAGATCCAGAACATGCTATCGCCTTTTACCTCTCTTCTGTAAGTGCATATTTTCCCATATTATGATAAAAAGTCTTTCATACTTCCTTCGGGGATAGTCAGCGATGTTTTAGGCCGCTTCCAGTCAGCGATGTTTTAAGTCGCTTCCCTACTATTCCCTACCCTACCCCACTCATATCGCTCCCTAGCGTCCTCCTCTCCGCTACCCTACCCTATAAATACCCTTTTCTGCTTGATCCTACTCCATTCTCCCCTATTATATCCTCACCCTGCGCTGTTCTGCCCTGACACTATCCAACCCTATTCTCATTGTCCCCTACCCCACCCAAACCCACCATGCCTTTAACCTACATGCATTGCTCTGACGCTATCGTACCTTACTATCACCCTCCCCTTTCCAGCCTTATCCTACCCCCCACCCTCTCCCTTCCTACTCTACCCTATCGTTACCCTACCCTACTCTGTCACTGCCCTTTCCTTTCCTTATTTACCCCACTCTATCCTCAACTTATCCTCACCCTGCCCTGTACTTAACCTTCCTTCCCCTCCCCTCAACTCAACTCAACTCCAGCACGCTACCCTACCTAAAGTAGCTTACCAGCTTACCTGAGGACCTTAAATCAGTGGGTTTGTTAACTTGCCCCATACCAACTTGGCGACTTTTACACAGTCGGCCGATTGGTTGGCGCTAAATTCAGTCGATTCTGCCCTTTAAAATCAGCCGACTGTCCATTCCAATATAATATACTTACAGGCAACCTTATGAGTTGGCCTATTCTCCCAGTCGCCTGTCGCTCGTCGGCGTTAAAATCTCCTAGTGGGTATGGGGCTTAAGTTTCAGCGTATGGGTTCATTTACTCAGTTAAGAAGCAGGGGCGGATCCTAGATGGGGGGGGGGGGGGGGGGGGATCCAGGGGGTCCTGACACCCTCCCCCCCCAACCTTTTGGTGGACCCTTATTAATGCAATTCAAAAGATGGCACGTAGTGAAAGGGGGCAGTAGATAAGTAGAAATTCAGTCATCAAAGATAAATGAATTGAGTCACGTTGTCTTGCTTGATTTAAGAGCCTCCTTAACATTCGATGTACTTTGTTTTCTAGCAGATTATGTCTAATTAGCAATCCTTTTTTTCGTAGCTACTAGTCGAGGATGCCAGTCTTGCCAACAAAAGAAGAAAAACATTCACAAGGTAACTCTGAGAAAAAACAGAAACGCTATCTTTAGCCAGACCTTTTCTCCTGCTCTTATAGCCACATTGAAACCTCCAAAAGCCACACCATTGACATCTCCGGGGACTATTGAGGCTCACATTAAGTCAGAAAGGTTACGAGCTCATTGCGCTGTTTCAGTTTGTCAAAGAGTGGCAACTACTCCAGTGCTGGACCCTTCACCAAAGCAGAAAACAAGAACTGTACCAGTACCTTCGGAATCTCCTGAAACTCATATTCGGTCAGAAACGTTACGAGCTCATTGTACTCCTTCAGTCAGTAGAAATGCATCAATCACAACATTATCTGACCGTTCAGACTGTCAAGAAACAATGGCTATACCGTTGCAAGACTCTCCTGACAGTCATGAAGTGATGGATATACCAGTGACAGACTCTCCTGACAATCAGGAAACTATGGATATACCAATGCCAGACTCTCCTGACAGTCCTGCAAATAAGGATACACCAGTGGCAGACCCACCAAATGCAACAACACTGAAACCTCCAGATTCTACTGAGACGCAGAACCCGTCAGAATGGTCCCAAGCTCGTCGCACTGCCTCAGTCAGACAAAACACATCTAATATACCAGTGCTGGGCTCTTCAGTCAATCAGAAAAGAAAGACTGCACCAGTGCCAAACACCTCAGCGAGTCGGACAGCAAAGGCAAACCCAGTGCCAGTCCGTCCCAAGGCCAAAGCCCTGAAACCTCCAGAATTTAAAGTAATTCATTTTCGGTCTGAAAGGTTACAAGCCCGTCATACTGCCTCAGTCAGTCAAAAAACATCAACCACACCAGTGCCAGACCCGCCAACAAGTCAGGAAACAACTACGCCAGGGCCTGATTCGTCTATTGCTGTCTCATGGTACCTATTCTGTTACATTGACGTTTTACACAGTTCGGTTTAAGAAAACATGAGGTACTTGAGAAATCTAAAGAAAAATATGTTCTTTGATATTTAACCCAACGGCCATTATCATTTTGCTTAAAGTTTAAGAACCAATGTCAAAATGAAGCCCCGGTCGTGTATTGCCTGATAATTGCTATAATTACATACTTCTGCCATCTTTTTGTTTTGGTGAATCATTGTGTAGTTGTGTTAAAATGTTGAATGCAGTAATGGTTCACGGTTCAATGAATGGAAAAGGCTATATCTGCATCATAAAGCAGCATTTTTGCTATATTACCGTTGAGGATTATTTTTAGAACATATATACACGCGACTTATCTATCTATGTAATCAGTTATTATTTGACATATATTATCTAACAACTTACACTATTGAATCTGTAATTGATCATTGACCCATTTCAAATTGGTCTTTACATATCAATCAATTTCTTTATTTTTCTAGGAAATAACATTTTTGGATCAAAGGTGTAAAGCTAAAAGATGTGAAGGAAATCATTACTTTAATCTAATCACAGAAAGAGTAATGTTTTGTTTTTTTTCTAGGCTACTCTCTAATATGAATTCTGGAATTGGTGCCACTTCACTTCACGAAATCTACGCTACCTATGTCAAGGACCATCCTCTACCTATTGGAACAAACCAATTTTCTAAATTGATATTTGCAATATTTCCCGGAGTACAGATTTGCCAGACATCAACAACACTCAAGATGAACCGAACAAGACTGTATAGAGGTAACTTGTAATGCATGAAATACTCCTATATTTACTTGAACATTGGCAGTGGAGATTCATAGAGTGGAAGATTAAACACTTCACGTGAGTTTAACAAGAGATCTATTTGCCATCAATCGGTTTTCTAAGCTTTCCATCATTTCATTCCATTTCGACGGAAAAATATTAGCACGTGAAGAAAACTTCTCTTAAGAAATAAGTTTAAATGTTCCATTCTAATGTATGCTCTTTTATTACAGGTATCACTATGGAAACTGCACTACCAATCCCTTTTGAAGATGTTGGGGATTTGTTTGAGAAACACGGTTACATTGTTTCTATTCAAAACCAGTGCATCACTGCTGAGCTGTCCTTGGACATGAAATTTGATGGATTTCGACCCATAAAAAAGATAACCTTATGGGAGTCTGGAGCTTACAAGGTAAAGGTGTTTCTGTCTGTGTTCCCCATTCATGTATGTATGTTACTAAAGAAAGGCTGATCATTAAAGATGTCGTTTTTGTCGAGTACTTACAAAGATTAACTTACCATATTGAAACATTTGCACAACATTTTTTATCAGGTCACCAGAATTAATTATGAAAATGGTATTATGCTCGTTTTGGTTATTTATTGGATATACGTGGCAAATACTCAAGGTATTGGATACATTCATGCTAGGTAAATCAAATTCCTTCAACTTCTGTACACATATGAGTGGATTTAGGAGTCATTGGACCTTCATGCTTTGCTTACTAGAATTGGATGCATGTGTCAGTGATTTACCTCTGAATACCAGTCATACCAGAAACACTCTAAATGGGTCCTTTATATAGACGTGCAAAATCTAGGATAGCTGAAAGACCAGGTTGGCCTAGAAATAACATTAATTGGTGTTTCCAATAGATATACTCATAAATCCTCATCTGAAAAGCCCTTAAAGTATAAACGTCCAAATAATTTTCATTGATGAGCATTTGATTTATCATTATTCATCTGACATATCTTTGTTTCTAATCTTTATTGAAATTATGATAAAGGGAAGCACAGAAACAAAAACCCATAATATCCTTTGGCCTTGAGTGGTTCCCTTCCCACTGAACCTCTGCCCTATCCCTCTTCCACCACCCTACACCTCAGTGGTCTACCACCACTAGCTAGGTATGGGACACACATGTGCCAGATGTCCTGGCTGACACATAAACAGAGAGGCAGCAAAGTTGGGGTCACAGGTCATTGACCAGTTCTTTTTTTTTTCCGCAAAAGTATTTTCTTTTAGTTCAGAGACTATGTCTAATTTCTCTTGTTTCTTTTGTTGATTGTCTACCTTCCCGACCACTTATAACCAATATCTGTATTGGGCAAACAAACTATTCTTTGACCAACATTGAAAACAAATATAGACTTTAAAAAAGACAGTTGCAATCATCCAGTGGCAACGATACCGAGCCGAAGCTCATTTACACGCTTCATTATGTTTTCTTTTTTGAAAAGCAATATTTCACTTAGTGTGTGAGATGAGAAAATTGACGGACGCACAGAAAACATTCACAAGAAGTGATATTTGACTCGTCGTTTTATTACAGAAAGTTGTCTGTTTTCACACAAATAAACTAGACAAGGAACGATAATTCAGATACAGAGCCCACTCAAGTTAAATCTTTATTCTCCGGGATCGTCCTCGATCCCTTCGGGATCAGTACTTCCCGGAGAATATAGATCATATTTTTAGGCCTGGAACCAGCACTTTCGCTAGTAGTGTTAGTACACACACTCTCCAAGCACCAGCGGTCAAATTTCAGCTAATGGCAGCTTTTTGATAGCTCTGCTTGGAGATCGTGAGTCTATAACACTGTCTTCTATGGGGTTTCTGAATGTAGGTCACCCGTAACATCTGTTCGGAGATTGAAATCTTTCCAAATATGGTCATGTATAGTGTTTCCCTCATAAGTTATACTATTTTTGAAAAGTTGAACATGTTTGTGTCTGTTGTTTGATCCTAAGGGTCAACATTTATTGGCGAAAGTATAGATTGGATATTGGAAGGACTGGCATTGTCCTGGTTTGCCCATCCTTGAACCTGGTATGCCAATAATGGTACCTGGTATGCCAATAATGGTACCTGGTATGCCAATACCGGTACCTGGTATGCCAATGCCGGTACCTGGTATGCCAATACCGGTACCTGGTATGCCCATCACCATCCCCATCCATCCCAGTGAAAATATTTTTGAAAAGTTGAGCATGTTTGTGTCTGTTATTTGATCCTAAGGGTCAACATTCATTTGTGAAAGTATAGATTGGGTATTGGGTGTGGATGGGTGTGGATGTCATGGGGATGTCATGGCATTGTCATGGGGATGTCATGGCATTGTCATGGAGATGTCATGGCATTGTCATGGGGCTGGCATGGCATTGTCATGGGGATGGCATGGCATTGTCATGGGGATGGCATGGCATTGTCATGGGGATGGCATGGCATTGTCATGGGGATGGCATGGCATTATCATGATGATATAGCATCGTCATGGGGATGTCATGGCATCGTCATGGGAATTTTACTGATATTTCCTAACCACATCTCTAGTTTATCTATATAATGTCAAATACCCGGAGCTCTTTGGTTTTCTAAACCACTATCGAATCGATAATTCGTTTGGGTACTTGTTTATGTATGTTAAATAGTGTAAAAACATCTCTTCCAGAAAGAGTAAAGCAGGCCCAACGACTGATGTCTGTCTTCAAAAGGAAGAACGAGCATCTCAGTTTCTAAACATGTGCATTATAATTTATATCAAGCATATTTTATCAACAGATTGAAGTTGATGGAGTAGAAGTCTCGCTTCAGAAAATAGGTCTTCCCAACACGATGTCCATCAAAGGGTCTTTCTTAGCAAACATGGCGGACATCATTAAACGTCTCGACTTCTGTGGTGGAAGTACCATTGCAGAACTTCACAACCAAGATTCCTCACAAGAGCAGGTAAGAAAACCAGAAATTGAACATTTATAGACTTTGTTTGGCACAGGACATTAGCATAGTATAAAGGCTATATTCCACTATACTATATTTTCTTGCAGGACCATGAAAAAAATGCAAGCAAACTGCTGCAAACTTGTTTGCGGTAGGGTAGCACAAGGTGGAGTATAGGTACTTGCAGCACTTGCTAGTACTGCAAATGATTTTATATAGGTTTTCTATGGATTGCTTGCAGACAGGGATATCAACATGTTGGTATCAAATCTGCAAATTGCTTGTGGTGGCTACAACAAGAGAAAATATATTTTTCAGTCCTCTGGACTGAAAAACCTTGCTTTGGTGGCGAACTTCTGCAATTTGTGGATCTCCAGCGAAGCTAATGAAATTGCGGTAAAAATGAATGTCCTGACAATGATTATCTTTCGCCACCAAACCACGGGTCAGGGGCAGTACGGAGGGGCTAGGCTGGTCCCCACCCGTCCCGTTTCGCTCTGACTAAGTACTGTGAATGTATTTATTTTCGCGCTGTGCATATTTACTCTTAATTTGCGTTATGAATTTTCCACGAAAATATGTACAACACGAATATATCTTTTAGCATACCACATATTGTCTTGGTACCATGAAATTAAATCCCAGCGAATTTGTTCTTAAGAGCAAATGCGCAAAAATGCAAACACACAAAAATATCTACGTTCACAGTATAGGTAGAGTATAGGAGGGGGCTGGCATACCCGGTCCCAGGGCCACACGTTGGCAGAACGGGGGCCTTCTTTTGGGCCTGGTTGAATGACCAGTAGACAGACCTGTACTGGTCAGTAGTGCCGGGTCCCAGACAAATACCAATTATGACCCCTCAGTCCCGTGGTATACATAGCCCTTGTCAGTAGCTATACTTGATAGATAGTCTCGGCTGACGCCTCAACTATATATCGGGCATACCCACTGACTCGTGCTATATCTACCACGTAAACAGACCTGTTGGACGGCTCAACTACGGTGCCTGTGCAACTACCACTACACCCCCACCCCCCACCCCGCCTTCCAAACCGGCCCTAACCAGCCTATCCCCCCCCCCCCCCCCAGCACTCTGGGACGAATGATCCTCCACGCCTGAATGAACGTCCGTGGTGGGGGGGGGGGGGGATAGGCTGACGGCTTGGGAGGGGAAGGGGGGCCCTTGTACACAAGCAAAGGGTGTTGTTAGAGTCTGTGGGGAGGGGAGGGGGCGGAGCCCACACCACCCTTACCTGTCAATCAGGGCCAACCAGAGGGGACTGCCTTGACCAATCAGTGGCAGGGGCAGGGGCAGGGTGGGGGGAGAGGGTGAAGGGTCCAATTAGCACCAATTTCACGCCTCTTAACTCTACACAATGGAAAAACATCCGACAGTAAGGCTTTTGGGGCGTACTCCACCAATAACCACTAGATGGCGCCCCAAAAGCAAAAAGTGACCACAAATGCTACCTACCGCAAAGTGGAATATAGCCTTCAATCAACTCGATCATAGGTTGTAATATGATCATACTGTAAGATATCAATGGAAACAATAGATTACTATGAAAGGTTTAGATTACTGGTACATGTATTATGTGTAGTTAAAGAACATTATTACTATACAAAGTTTTTTGATATTCCAAATACCTAATACACCTATCATCTATTTGAAAATTGTATTGTGTTCCTATTAGATATTACTTGACAAACCTTTATAGTGAGCAATATGGCAGACTTGCGGCGTATGGACCAGTGTAACTGAAGTGCATTTATGTATTACACATTGAAACCTAGCATATTAAGATTGCAGGGCATAAGTGAATGGAAATGGGTTATTCTTCCTCATATTTTGTCTTTGTAGCAAAATCATATATGTGGCTCCTACTCAAGTAGATGAAGCATCATAATGTCATTTTAATACATAGATCTATACGTCTGATTTAAATAAATGCATATATACGTGTTTGCTATATGCGTTGTGCATCTGTTATAAAATGCTTTTTGTTTCCAGTGTTCTTCGGAGAACACCCAACAGGCAGAACGTTTAGTTAGGTCCCCAAAATGCTATCGCCTGTTGCCGCTCGTCGGTAAGTGAATCAATATGACCCATGTTGAAAACCAATTTTGATAGGAAGATTTGAGTGAGATCAGCGTTGTTTGTTTCAAAATAGTCGTATAGCTATAAACTGGTCCTTTGTACAAATCGCGTTCTCTTAGTGCCAGTGGTCAAGGTTTGTTTGGCAAACGGATATAGACGTAATTGTAAAAATGTGTAATATGGGAGGAAAAACGACTACTACATACGTGCAGGTGGATAGGGAAAACTCCGGGGGAAACTATGCAAGTGGATAAAGTTGATCACCAGGTTTAAAGAAGTTGAATGCCTTTTATCAGATAGACCGGCCTCTTAACATTATGATCCAGTTCTTTTTCCTGACTCTAATAAATTTAGATTAACATTTTTTCTTATTTGTACAAGCTATTACGAGAGGATGCCAGTCCTGCACAACAAAGAAGAAAAATCTTGGAAGGAAAAGGGAAAAACCTGCTCCTTTTGGGAAGACTTACTCAAGTCCTCCTGTCTCCACACCAAAATCTCCGAATCCTGCTGAGACTCCTGTCCGGTCAAACAGGTTACGTGCTGACCGTACTACTTCAGTCAGTCCAAAAGTATCTACACCTTTGCCAGGCCCTTCAGTCATCAGTCAGAAAACCATGACTTCACTAGTGCCTGAGATTTCTATTGCTGTTACCTGGTAAGTTTCAACTCATTTAGAAAGTTTTCAATTTACGTGGGTAGAGAATAAATTTGATATCTTACCATAGTTCTTTTGATAATAGATGAGTTATATCTATAAAAAACTATATAAAAAAATGTCTTGTCCATGCACCCACTGAAGAAATAATATATTCTAAAACGCATAAAATTGCAATTATGTGTTCTCTTTAAAGGTTACTTTATAATATATCATACTAAAAAGTTTTTTATGTATCTTGTGCATGGACTAAATTTAAGAAGACATTTTTAATCATATTAAAAAGCAAAGACATGTTCTCTTCTCAGGCTATTATCCAACATGTCTTATGGCAGAGGTTCTACATCCTTTGAAGATATCTGCACCAAGTATACTAGGGAAAATACGAAACCCCTGAAAGGGATACCACTTGCTAAAGTTATTGCTACAGTATTTCCGGAAGTGAAAACGAGGCAGACTCCCATAAATGTATCGGTGCAAAGAACAAGACTCTACAAAGGTAATAATAAATGGATATTATTTTTTTTATAGCTTATTTTGATACTATATAATCTACGTTGTAGAAATATACATATATATTCCTTTTGTTCATACCAACTAGGATAGGCTACTTGTTTTATTTGTCCTAAACTTACATCTTAAGTGCCTCCTTGTACTTATAACCCTGCCATTGAACCTTATGTCTCATTCCAACCATACCTTTTTGTTGGTATTATCCCAGTCCACCAAGAAAAGTATCAAATTTGTCGTTTTTTCCTCCAAATTTCAAACGTATAGAATTCTACATTTTGATATTAATCCCAGCAAACTTAATCACGTTGTTACTTCGTTGCTGCAGCATTGCTTTGATTTCAATGGAACCATGTAACTATGTACACTCCAAAACGTTGCCTACATATTTTCAATGGATTCCACGAACGTCATTTTAGTCTCTAATGCATCCCCCTCTTAATCCGTCACTGCATTCCAAATATTGAAACATATTCTTATATTTCATAGTTAATCTAATAATTTGCTCATTAATGTAATAGTTTTGGGGAGTCCCTAGTTGGTCCCTAATGGTGGGGACTCCCTCAATCAGTCATGTCTTTAGCCATTTAATTATCTTTATTCTCAATGACTGGTTACACAATCCCATGTTCAGCAGTTGAAGGGCATTGTCCACCTATTCTTGTTAGAGTCAGGCAGGTAAGAAGCCAGAAGTAGGTTACATAACCAATGCCAGAGCCAAACAGCCCTTCCCCCTTCAAATTTGGACCACCACTGTCACCCGCAGGTGGGCAGTCCCAGATAGGTGAGTGATAGGGCACTCAGATGGGTGTAGACCCTTAAAATCGACAGGGCGACATGGCCATTTCTTAAATTCGACATGTGACATGGAGGATAGTGACATGGAGAAAAAAAATAAACGACATGACAGGGACCATTTCTTAAATTCGACCTGCAACATGGAAGGTTCTTAAAATCGACATGGAAATCCAAAATATAGTGACAGACGACATGGCCATTTCTTAAATTCGACATGCGACATGGGACCCCCCCATCTACACCCCTACTCAGTACTAAGTGTATGGCAGTGATGTTTATGGACCTGGTAGTAGCCCTTTCTTAAACCCCTCCCTGAGCTGTGTGTGACAGCAGGAGTGGTGGTGGTGGTGGTCAGTACCCATTGCCCATATTACACATAGCCTTCTGGTGTTAGGAGGACCTTCAGTTTACTGAGGGACGACCATCGTTCATGTATGAGCGAAACTTTGTAGCTATTTTATTTCTTGTTTTTTTTTTCCCTTTCCACACAGACATCGTCTTTGAAAGCCCAGTGGCGATGCCTTTCCATCTGGTCGGTAGACTGTTCGAGGATCATGGTTATAAGGTTACCACATACGAAGACTTCATCACTGCTGTGATTAGGTCAGAGGTTGAATGCTACGGTTTCCAACCCGTCAAGAAGATCACTCTGTGGGAGTCTGGAGACTATAAGGTAAAAATGCACTGAACTGTGAAGTCTGTGGGTTTAGGGAGTGACTTTAGGTAATCCACTGCCAGGCCCGTAGCCAGGGGGACGAACCCCCTTCTAAAATTTCCGACCCCCCCCCCCCCCAATCAAATAGGATGAAATAAATCATCATTTCAAAATTAAAGATTTTCTGAATCGACTACCCATCCATATGAAAATTTGAGCCCCATTACTTAAAAAACGAACCCCCCTCTGAAAAAAGCTGGCTACGGGCCTGACAGACCATAGCTAGCCACAAGTAACTTATTTCTTGAACATTTAATGCCCTGAAATATATTGATATATTATGCTTTAATGCTTTAGATTGGTCTTATTTCTAGTATGTTTGATACTCAAATAACTAACGTGAAATATTTCCGTGTCAAGTAGTCAGAAAAAAGGCATCAATGGATAACCCAAAAATGATTGGTATTGTATGTATTATGTCACACTTATTGCATAAAATGAAATTGATTTTTACAGATTGCAGTAGATGAAGTAGACGTCAAGCTGGACCAAATTTGTCTTCCAGCCAAGTTACAAATTGGAGGGTCGTTCTTAGCAAATATGGCCAAGTTAGTGCGAAGTATACAGTTTTGTACTGGTAGCAGTGCTAATGCCCTGCCAACAGAAGACTCTCCAGAACAACGGGTAAGGGAGGTTTTCTTTATCTTTTTATAACAAAAGATGAGTATGATGTGGCGAGGCAAAATGCTAAAAAAGTTTTTTTTAACAAAAATGGACGGTATGCACGGTTCCATTATTATGTTTAACCAATAAAGGCGGTGTGAATACACACCAATGGGACGAATAAATTACTAAATATTTACATTGTCAGTTAGAAATACGCAACATATGAAATGTGTGCTTTTGTCAAAGTAAGATCCTTCATCAATTTGTTCTCTCTCTTTCAGTGTTCATCGGAGGAGAGGCAACATGGAAACGGCATCATCAGGCCGAAGAACTGTTTGAGACTTGTGCCATTGAACTGTAAGTTTGAGGGTTCTCCTAGGCATTTAACATTCATTGATAAAGAAGAAAGTTGGTCATGTATATATTGTTTCCTGTTAATAACTATGCAGAGTTACATACATTTAATATTCAGATATTATAGATTCAGTTGGGGGCGTTAGCCTTTGGAGACCAATATTGATATCTCTGATGAGATCAAAAGAATTTGTTGTTGTTTGAATTTTTAGTTTAAAACTGTGTAATCCTATACTAGCACGAGTTTGTAAACGGTAACATTTTTTTACCCTAGCTACATGCACGGCATGTCGAATCTGTCGAACGAAGAGGGACAACGATAGCAAACGCTACAAGAAGCTTGCGGCGGTCAGCCAATCTTCTTCATCTGCAATTCAAGAGTCTGAAGACGACACGACTGACTGCCCGTCGCCTTTAATTGAAATTCAAGAGTCTCAAACTGAAAGCGACATTCAAACTATTCCCAGCAATGTTGTTTTATCAGATCACCTGTATTTTAAATATGTTCCCCCAGATGATACAAGTACCACTGAGAATACAGACACTGCCCAGAACACAAACACACGTCTAAAACCTGGTGCTATCACATATGAACCAAGCGGACGCGCATTTTCAAACATAGAACGCATTCAGATAATACAAGAACAGATGCAGGCAATGGACATAGAACCAGGAATCATGATCTTTATGCTGGATCAGTTGAGAAATGCCACCGTGGAGCCACGTGCTAGAAGGTATATAAGCATAGCATGTATAAGTTATTTTTGCTATATTTTCATTGTTCGTCTTCGTTTGATATCCCGTATTTTCAATTCTGTATATGTAAGGACATTGCACAGCAACACTAAAAATCCTTGGCTGGGCGGGGATGGGCTGACACATCTCTCTGCTCTTCCCGCTGAGGACCATCACCTGTTGAGTGTGTGGCCCTGTCAATGGGACCATGCACATTAACGAACACCTGCCTTGGTAAATGTGTAAGGGTATGGTCTCTATCTTCTCATAGATATGATCATTTCACATATTCGATCACCAAAGACAGAATTATCAAAAACCTTGCTCCCCTGTAATATAACCATAGATGTTGCTACGGCATTATCCCAAATAACCAACCAACTAAAAGGCTTGAAATATTAGAGAAGAGGCGGTGTTTGCGATTTAAGAAAAAATAAACTTGAAAAATTGTGTTATGAGATAGTTACAATTCATGTTTATTCCTGACAGATGGGATAAACATGTAACCCACCTTTGGAGTCAGCTTTACAAGTTAAATTCGTCCGCCTATACCGGCCTGGCAAGCAGTGGTATGATAGCAATGCCATCGGTGCGCCACCTCCAGACAAACAGCAGGAAAACAAAAGAGAGGTCACAGGAAAAGGTTCCAGAGGTAGGTGTAACGATTGACATTTTGTCTTCAATCTGCCTTCTCTGAGACTCTCGTCTTCTTTTTGTATTATTCGAAATACCATTTGTTTAAATTTCTTCACTTAGCATCCATACATGTAGCCCACATATTTAATTTCTATTAATATCAGAATTATAATTCACTCCCCGATCCATCATAAAAGTTCTACCGGTAGTCCTTTTGATTGGTTAAATCGGTACCGTCATATGTCGTGCAGCTATTAATATTATGCTGTGTTGGTTTAATAAGGCTGAGCATGGTTTCACCGTTACCCCTTAAATACTGAAGAAATTCGTACGAATGTTTTTATCAAGGTTAAGATCGATTCATGTTAAGGTGTAAGCTTTAAAAACAAATTGTTCAATAATTCTCTGCAACATAACAATATCTGAATGTTTTACAGCCCGTATGATTCTGTTCTGCTTTTTCTTGCGCGTCCAGGTTCCACGCTCCATTCCGCACTGTTAATCAAAAAGTACTAAGCGACTTGTTTCTTTTTTCGCATTTTGTTTTTCTAGGAAGACCATTCTCCTGTGATGCCCGAGATTCCTATTCCGGGCGTGATTGATCCACCTACTGAATCTGATATTGGTGCAGAATTACTCAGCTTAATTTCTTTTGATTAAGGAAAAGCATATGTACAGAGCAATGACAAAGCTGTAAAATAGCGTGATATATTTTACAGATTATTTATGTCTATAAACGATTGATTGTTTTCATTGGCGTAAATGGATACTATAAACGATTGATTGTTTTCATTGGCGTAAATGGATACGCACCTGTCTTTCTTAAAGTGACAATGCAAAGTGTTAATAAAATAAGTTTTCGTCAGCTGGAGTACTTTTGTTTCTCACTTTACACGAACACGGTAAAGTTTCTCAAAATTACACTTTTCTCTCAAGGGTTCATGTATAAAAATGATATATGTTTTCTTAAAAATTAAAATGCAATTATAAATAGTTATCTAGTTCGTAGAGCGTGGCTATTAGCCCAGTCTGATAGATGCATTAAAAATTAATAAAATTTATAGTTATTTTATGTTAAGTCAGGCAAATTATGTCGAAGAAATCCGTCGCAATATGTCTGTAGATATTAAACCGACAGAATTCTCTGCAAAGATCTTATCATATATTAGAAGTTGAAACTAAATATTTTGATGACAAAAAAGATCCGTACACTTCATTAGAATTTTTCCATAGTGATATTTTTTAATATGATGGACTAATTTGACTTGGCATTCTCAGTGCACTATTATCTATAAGACCATTACGATTATGTAACCATTTTCCCTTTCAGTCAAGTCAAAACAATTTTAGGAATCTATTTTTTTTTTACCAAATGTCACTAAGATATTGTAGTCCTATACGTACACGGTTCTTAAAATTCAACTTCTCTGTAAAAAATATGTCCATTAACTGTAATGATACTTAGATATAGTGTCGAAAATAAGGAACCTCCTAGATACAACTGCGATTATTCCTAGTATCTGAAATGCAAGTTTTGATAAAGTATATGACATTTAATGTAAGTTTGTTCATTTTACTTGAATTCTAAAGATTTTAACTCAACTATTTTGTTGCCTCACTTGTTAGGCTAGTATATCCAGTGACAATGACAAACAACCAACTGTAATTCTTCCTACCACGGATAGCTGATTTACTGCATTTTAGGCACCTGCAGGTTAATTTTGACTGATTTTGTAGACAAAAACTCTGGGAAAACTATAGAAAATGTACAACTATTTTCTATATATCTTTCTGAAATAAACTGATTTCCAAAACAACTTGAAAAATATCAAATAAATATAGATACCACATGGAAAAATAGTCAATGCTAGTTTTTCATCACATTAGACTACGAGATATGGCATGGTTATTGAAAATTCCTATACTTAAGCACTAACTTGTCTACAAATTTCCCAGCATGCACCTTGATTTAGGCTAGTCTGCAAGTGAACTTTAATAAATGAGCTATCCGTGGTGGGGAGAATTACTGTTAATATCCGATAAACAAAATGTGTGCGGTATTGAATTTGTAAAATGAGGCAAGAATTCTACTGCCTGATATATATTTACTTGACTATAGCTAGATCTAGACAATTTTACTAAATATTTTCACTATATACAAGTAATCAAATCTTACGAGAGAAATAAAAGATCAATAAATGTCTTTTTATATGAAAATAACCCATTTTATTTCTTATAACGTATCTCCTTAACTTGTTTTTTTTTACCTCACGTTAATTCTCCCACATCTACCACCTTAAACTTATGGTTATAACTTTGGATACTCTCAGTATCCGTTTTTATGTCTTGAAAAGTCACGTGTGACGGCAGCTTGCACAGAATATATGAACATCAATAGAAATAAACAATAATAGTTCGTGCTCGACGGATAGACATTTCAGTTGCGAATAGGAGTGTCCAGTGGAAGCGACACTGAAGTGCTTAACAATTTATATTCAACTATACTATGTAAGGCCAAATTTTAAACATTTCAAATGTTATCCAATTGTTGATTAGAGTACTTAGTGAAAAGAAGGGACATTCAAGATTGAAGAACACAAACTACAATACAAAAATAGATCTACAGCATGATCACAAACTTATTACAGCACGCTGGAAATCGAAATGATCTTAAGTCTGGTTTAGGGACATTCTGGTTCTTCTCGGGGGCATTGCTATTTGGCTCACATTCATCACAATACGGTAGTCAATCTTGTCGTTATTTCGTAGTTTCGGTTCTACATCTTCTTTTTTAGACTGGCTTGCGAATTTTGCTCGATCTATATATACATGTACATACATAACAGATCTAAACTTGGCGAAATGATAATGGATATATTATATTGCCTGACATGAACGAATCATCCGGGGTTGATTCGTTTAACATAGACACTGGACAGTTCTGGTAGTTCTTGAAAGAAGTCATGTTGAGTGCCTTTTGTAGTTTATATCAGTGTTAGGTAGACACACTGCTCGCCGAAATGCAGACTTTGGTTGACAGGTGGTTCTATGTCTGACATTTTGTGGTCGCTACTTTTGATGTGCGACTCATCATAATATTAAATATATGACAAGCTTAATTATCAGGAATGTGTTAAATAATCTGACGAAAGACTGTAAAGAGTAGAACAAATATGGCATGTCTCATGACATAACTAGGCCTAGGCCCTACGTCAAGTGACGTCTTCACAGTTCATCGTACACTTCCTTGAAATGTCCATCCGAGAGCTCAGCCTCAGAAGGACGCATTCCACTTCATTTCCAACCATTGTATCCTTGAAATAACGTAAACAATGTGAAAGACTGTCTTTTCAAGTCCCACTTATGATATCTTTCTCGGGTTGTCATCCTAAATCAAATACAACAGGACACATTGAAGTCAACACAGTGAAGGCCTCGGGAGTCTCGTACTTTGTAAGAGTAGCACGTCATACTTTTTCACCAATCACCGACTCTGGAACTAGGCAGCCCCAGCTCTCCGCCTGGCGTACACCCCTAAACAAGCACATATTCCAAGTGTGCTTATTGTTAGGCCAAGTAATAAGGCTACCACGTCTCCTCCGTCAAATGCTGACACTCCGGGGAGAAATACGGCAAAAAGGAGCGCCACAAACTGAACGAGTACCGTCATCTCCGCCATGTTGATTTTGTTGTCATGTGGCACGTGATTCGCCGCCAGTCACATGACCAGACCCACACGATAAAACGATAGCGAGATGATCGACGATTGTTTGACCACTTTAAAGTTTCAGGAGACTAAAGAATGAATTTTGCATGGTATTAGTGAAAGTCCCTATGCTTTTTATGAATGATTAAATCTTAAAAGGCCGTAAAACGAGCGAAAATGTTGTTGCACAAATGTGGCGGGAAAATGGTTCACTCTCCTAGCACAGACAGTCCGTGAGTTTGTTTGGCCTGCGCCGGCGCACGCCGCCATCCCATAATAATTACCTTATGTACCAAATTGCAATGCATTGTGGGATAGCGGCGTGCGCCGGCGCACCCGATCGAACTGACCTACTTGCAAGTGGCAGGTGCGCGAAGTCGTGGGCAGGAGGTGGCCGAACTGGACCGTTCATAATTATTGGTAAGATTAACCATTTAATGTTTTATTTCCAATATTCTCATATCAAACAGGTTAGAATACAATTTTTCCTTCAGGAGCGTAAACAAATCGAGTAATGTCTAGATGTTTTCCTACTACAAACGCGTGTAGATCATTATTTTACCCTATTATCGCTCGGGCCGTGCAACATTGCCAACAAGCTCGAATTCTTAGTATTAAGTTATGTTTTAAAGCTTTAAATACTTTAAAAGTATTTTTGTTTTGTCGATGCTCTCGTGTTTCATTTTTTTGTTGTATTTGTCCCACTGTTCTTGGTTGCCGTTTGCCCCTATTTTTGTTGTTGTCGGTGTTCTTGTTTGTTTTTTGACCGTTATTGCAGTATTGACTATTGTGTTGTGGTCTATTTCCTTTTTTCCTTTACCAGGGTGTCAGGATCAGTTCTGTTTGAATGGGGGGCTGTCTCCAACAGGATAGCTTTTGGGTAATATAATTTGGTTGGTAGCTGGCCAAAATTGGTAGTCTAAATAGTGGTGGGTCCTAGCTATCCTTTACAAAGAGATCTAGAATCAAAGCAACAAACACACAAGTTCTATAACTAGGAGTATATTGATCTGAGCATACACAATAGTACACAAATACAAAATAGTACACAAATACAAGTAGTAATCAGTGCCTTACCTTTTAGGAAAAGTCCTACCCACTGCCACTAACCACCAAGCAGATCTTTGTATCTGTGGGGGTCAATGTGGCTACCAGGGTGTCAGGATCAGTTCTGTTTGAATGGGGGGCTGTCTCCAACTTTTATAATGGTTGGTCAGTACTAGGAAATCAGCCCCTCACTCAATTATAGGGAAAGGAAGAAGGAGTTTCTGGTCCAGGAAAAAGGGGTGGAGGGTGAGGCACAGGGTGAGTTGCTCACTACCTAGAACCCACCCCACCCATAGTACTGGGTGATCCAGGACGTAAGGTGGTTGAGGGGCACAGGGTGCAAAGATATTGGGGTATGATCCCCATATCCCCATTACATTAGGATGAGGACATTGTTACTGTTAGTGTTAAGTTGCAGGTGTGAGATCCTTTTTTTCATGTTTTCATCGCAGAGGAGGTCTACTATTGATTTTTCCTCTTTTCTAGGTTATTCCTGTTCTCTTGTCCATTCAGCGTGTTGGTCTGTGCCGTGTTAATGGGGGTTAGGTCTGTTTCTTTTTATTATTTCTTCTAGGAGGGTACCATTTCTAGTAGTAATACATCTTTTTTTTTAGGCTTGTGATAGTGGTTCTGATTTCTTGGTATTCTCTCTATACTAGCTGAATCTCTATCTATTTTCTCCTGTGGTCCATAGTAGGCTCCCAGATATGTTGGTCTGTTGTGCTTATCTTTATCCAAATTATTTTGTGGTTTTCATGTGTGTGGATTTGTTCTTCACTTGTCGATCTGAATGTTACATTGTCTCTGAGGATGCCTACTCCTCCTGCACTGTCTTTGTTTTGTGGTACCATTGGTAGCCATCTATTTTCGGAGGTTTTTTTTGGTGTGTGTTTCTGCTATGACTGTTATGTTTATCTGATTCGCGATTAGTATAGCTCTGAGTGGAGAGGCTGAGTAGAAACGTAGGATTTGTTTGCATATTTGATTGTGGCACACTTCAATCTGGTTAATGTTTGAAAAAAAAACATATTTCTGACCCATTAAGAAGAATAGGTAAAATGCAGCTGTCTATTTGATGGTATTGTCTATCTATTGGGATGTTAAGTTTGCAGGCTTAGCAGTGAGGCTGAACATCAAATGTTTGACTTGCATGACCTGCTTTGCCATTGTCTTGTTGAAGTTGCCATTGTAGTTGAAAGCTGTCCCAAGGTACATGTAATCATATTTGGTTTCTATTTCTTTGGACCCAATTTTCCATGTTGGGACCTTCCTAACCTTACCCCTTGAGAACACTACCACTTTTGTTTTGCTGGCATTAATTTTTAGATTCCATTGAGTGCAGTAGGTGTGCAGACTGTTAAGTGCAGTTTGCACGTCTTCCTCAGTTTTACTGAGTAGAATTGTGTCATCAGCATACAACAGAGTGAAGAGGTTTAGATACCCTTCAAGACCCATTTGTTGACCACCTATTGTTGTGCCCTTGCAATTATTTTGTAGGAATGAGTCCAGGTCATTCAGGTAAATGGAGAACAATAGTAGGGATACATTTTCTCCTTGTCTTACTCCATTATTGCAGGAGAAGGCTTCAGAGAAATCTTTGTTATGCCTGACACAGGATTTGGCTTCACTATAGAGGTTTCTAACCATGTTAAGGACTTTCCCATTAACCCCAATTGAAACAAGCTTAGACCAGAGATGTTTCCTGTTGACCGTGTCAAAGACGTTTTGAAAGTCAACAAAGGCGCAGTATGAACATTTTCTACTTTTTAACAGGTGTTAAATTACAAGGTGCGGAGCTAGGGTGTGATCTGTGGTAGAGTAGCCGCCTCAGAAACAAGCTTGCTCCTCCCCTTGCAGGTTGTTGAGTTCTAGGAAATTATTTAGTCTTTGATTCAAGAGGGCAGTGAACAGCTTGCTCATGCAGCTGAGCAGGGTAATGCCTCTGTAGTTCTCGAGTTCGTTTATGCTACCCTTGTTTTTGTAGATTAGTACAATGACTCCAGTAGACCATTCTGATGGTGTCACTACAGAGTCGAGTATGAGATTAACGGCGATGGCGCCATTTTCCAGGTATCACAAAAATGAAAGTTCCTAAATCTAAGTCATATTTTGCAGAAACACTCAATAGTATATGTATAATTCAGAAATGGTATAGAAAATTGGCTAAAAGAGATATTTTTTGAGGTACAAATGGGGGAACATGAGGGGCCTTCCATTTAGTACGTACGCAAAATTCCTGAAATTCTAGACCCCCCACCCCCCCTTGGGTCAAAATACGCATTGGATTTGTACAGGTATGTACGCAAATTTTCAAAACTTTGAGACCCCCCACCCCCCCTTGGTGCGTACGTACTTAATGGAAGGCCCCTGACCATTTTTAGGAAAACTTTGCAAATACTGAAAAATGAATTTTGCAACAAAAATGACATTCTTCTCTCTCTCTCTCTCTTTTTATATAGGTTGTATTAAGGCATATTATGTATCCAAATTATTGTAAGGGTCTCAGGAATAACATAGAATATTCCCCCTGTGGGGGTCCAGGTAAGAATAGGCCCTCAGTAGCCCCTGCTGATCGTACGAGGCGACGATAGGGGGGACCCTGCACTGACCAAGTGGTCCTTGGGTTCAATTCCCGGTCAGTGCTTGGTTCACTAAGGGATGAGGTACAGCAAAAATGATTTTCTGGGTTTTGATCCCCTGCTGTTTGCCCACCCTGTCACCTTCATCTCATAGATTCGATCACCAAAGACAGAATTCGTCCCAACTGGTTTTCGCCGTGAAAATGACCCTGGCTGTCGGTACGGCATTAAACACCCAACACTCACTCACTCACTTCCTTTGAGGTTGAACTTTGTCATAAGCACGGTGCTCATTACTTTCTCCAGAATCTGACGAGTCCTGTGTGCGGAGTCCTTTCCACCAAGCATGGCCGGGTAAGCACTCTGTAGAGAATATATGTAATTAAAAAGGAATAAATATGGATATTTTTTGATATAACAGTATCTGGCTATGTACATGCCAACATCTTATTCTAATTTTGTTTGCACTAGATTATACAAATTATGATAAGAAACAATTTTGTTTAATACTAATATAGTGATAATTTTTTTTAAAACCAACTTTTTGTGTTGGATTCACTTATCATACCCAAAACATTCTATCATGATGGAATCATTCCATATTTGGAATGTCATTGGAACGTTTTGATGTGGGTAATTCACTTAATTCATTCTATTTGGTTGTCATGGAAACTAAAATTCATCAGATTTTCATAAAATAGGTCATTTACAGGTCTCCACATTGAAAACAGAATAAATTTATCATTCAGTCTGGAAAGAACCCATAAGGGTTGGCCGGACATTAAACTACCCCAACAAACAAACAAACATCATTTCTAGTTAAAATCTAGTTAAAAAATTATTAATAAAATTGTGTTTTTAAATATTCATTCACAATTATGATAATTAGTGATAATTTATGCAAAATTTCAATAGATGCAAACAAATTAAACTTTTCCTCGTTTTCCAGTATCCTTATAGTGTAAGGTTTAAGGACCCAAAACTTGCTTAATAACCATCTTATCTGGACCTGTTTGATATCATTTGAAAGCTGAGGATGTGCTCTACAATCTCAATTTCATTGTAAATCCCACACCGAGTACCCTTCCCCCTCGACTGGTCACAAGTGGTTCTTTGGGTTCAATTCCCGGTTGGTGCTGGGTTCACTAAGGGTTGAGGTACAGCAAAAATGATTTCCCAGTTTTGATCCCCCTGCTGTTTGCCAGCCCTTTTCCCCGTGAAAATGACACTGGCTGTTGGTGCGGCAGTGTTTGTGAAAACCCATAAAATGCCGGACATGTCAGACATTTTATTCTCTATGTCCGACGTTTGAGCCTAAAACGTCGGACATTTTGTCCGACACAATTTCAGGATTGGTTGGAATGTTTTTAGAAGTGGATCTATGCACAGAGATGCCATTTTTCCTTCTTTTCCCAGATTTCCGGAATTTATCCAGTAGGTACAGAATAAAAATATTTTCAACCTTATAGTGTCTTAACTGAAAATACAGAAATGACCTTCCTATTTTTCTGTGTTTTTTTTCATCAATCCTTGGTGGCATCTCTATTTAGATATGTGCACATTTATGTACTGCAACATAGGAATGTCTGACAGTGAAGGTAAATGTCCGACAGAATGCTGAAAAACGTCGGACATAATGTCCGGTGTTTCAAAATGATTTTCACATAGACTGGTACAGCATAAAACACCCAACACTCACTCTCTCACTTTCACATCTATTGATACCAGTATATCTACCTACTACAACTGGTAATCTGGTTTCCACACCTGAACTTCCAAAGATACCCTGTGGGGGTTCTAGGTAAGAATAGGCCCCCAGTAGCCCCTGCTGATCTTAGAAAGCTATGATAGGGGGGACTCAGCACTTCCCAAGTGGTACTTTAGGTTCAATTCCCCGTTTGTGCTTGGGTCACTTAGGGATAAGGTACAGCAAAAATGATTTCCAGGTTTTGATCCCCTGCTGTTTGCCCGCCCTGTCACCTTCATCTCATAGATTTGATCACCAAAGACAGAATTAGTCAACTGGTTTTCGCCGTGAAAATGACCCTGACTGTCAGTATGGCATTAAACACCCCAACACTCACTCACTCTCTCACTTACAAAGATTTAGCACCTGCTTGTAATTTAGTATGTTAAGGTGATTTTCAAAAACAAGATCACTTTTAAACATCTTATAATTAGTACAGAGGCTTGAGTCCATAACTGAGCTATGCCAGCCTTATGTGTACCTGAGTAAGATTCAATCTTTTACAATTGACTTGATGTAGATTAGGTTCATGCATTCTGGTTGAGTGTGTCAAATATAAGTAGGGCCACGCTCATTCAAAGTATTCTCAATTTTGGTCAGACAGGGAGAACTGAGGGTACCCTCTGCAGACTTTTGTTTTATGACACGGAACAAAATATTGCTGATTTTGCTGATTTTACGAGTGACAAACCTTGCCCAGCAGTTAACCATTTGTTGTTTAACCATGCATTCTAGTTGGTTACGTCCGAGTTCACCTAAGGCAATGCAGTTGGTAATTGAGGCACTCAGCCGCAGCACATATTTACGAAAAATAGATTTGCAGTCTATTGATATTGATAAGTTAGAGAATCCTTCACAGCCATATAGTATTATTGGGACAATGCAAGGGTCATAGAGATGGCATTGCAAATCCAGTGGTAATTGGAGTTTTCTGGCTTCTGCAAGGAGGGAAAAAAGTTCTAGTTTGGCCTGTGAAATAGTTTTTTCATTGCGTTATTGGATTTGCCATTATAGTTGAGAAGTACTCCTAGATATGCATGGAGAACTGTATTTCCAGGATTTCTTCACTGAAGCAAAGTGTTAGAAGATTCCTGACCTTACCCTTTGCTTGTGTTCACTGAGAGTTGATATTTTTGGCAGTATGTGTGCAGGATGTATAGCATGTTCTGCAGATCATGTGGTGATTTGCTAATAAGTATGATGTCCTCAGCATACAACAGAGAGAATAGTCTAAGAAGGGTCTCTGTCTCGTTGCTAAAAACTGGATGGACAATGCCTTACCAGTTTCCCTCAAAGTGTGATTCAAGATTGTTAAGGTAGATAGCGAAAAAAAGGGGGAAAAGATTCTCTCCCTGTCTACCCCGTGTGGGTTCCGGGTAAGAACATGCCCCCAGTAGCCCCTGCTGATCCTATAAGGCAAGGGGACCCTGCACTGACCAAGTGGTTTTTGGGTTCAATTCCCAGTCAGTGCTTGGTTCACTAAGGGATGAGGTACAGCAAAAATGATTGGGTTTTGATCCCCTGCTGTTTGCCCGCCCTGTCACCTTCATCTCATAGATTCGATCCCTGGTGGCGGGTTTCTCCTAAACCATATCATAGATTCGGTCACCGCCTTGTGGCATAAAACAAGCTGAAAAGCATTAGCTTGTGCAGTCTGGAAAGAACCCATAAGGGTTGGTCGGATGTTAAACTACCCCAACAAACAAGCAAACAAACCTAGATTCGATCAACAAAGACATGATTCATTCCAACTGGTTTTCACTTTAAAGAATTCCTTGTCAGCAGCATAAGCGTCTTATACAGAAGGTTTCACATTCTTCAGTTGGAGTCTGGCTTTCGCAGCTTTCACAGCTTTCAAGGTGCCAATCTGTACAGTACTCCCTTTTTAAAGGAACCTGAAGCAAGTTCATGGTCATGTGAAAAAACTGCAGTTATTGGACTCATGATCTCAAAGCCCTCTGGGAGGTTATGCTCACCAATGATCATCCTTTTTGCTCCAGAGAAACGTTCCCTAGTCAGCTGGTCTCAACCGATGTAATTGCGTGAAATGAGCCCAACAGGTATCCCAGACTCTGTGAGAACATCCCGTAAGGTTTGTACTTAATGCCTGAGGATTTCCACCACATCTCCACAATGCTACTCATTTGTTAGTAGATTAGCAAGTGGTATGACCAAAGTTTTCTTCATCAGTTGTTCGGTGTGTTCATCTGTCAGATGTGTAGGGAGGTCTTTCAGAAGGAAACTGAAGTTAGGCTTTTTTTTTAATGCAACCTTCATCGCCAGATATGTATAGTCCTGCACTAGACTTTCAATTTCATGTTGACTTGGCAACAGTTGAGCAGCTGTGATCTGGTGTTGAAGAACCCTGTGGGGGTCCAGGTAAGAATAGGCAACCAGTAGCCCCTGCTGATCCTAGAAGGCGACGATAGGGGGGACCCAGCACTGACCAAGTGGTTCTTTGGGTTCAATTCCCGGTTGGTGCTGTGGTTCCCTGAGGGATGAGGTACAACAAAAATGATTGCTAGGTTTTGATCCCCTGCTGTTTGCCTGCCTTGTCACCTTCATCTCATAGAATTGATCACCAAAGACAGAATTTGTCCCAACTAGTTTTCCCTGGCTGTCGGTACGGAGTAAAACACCCAACACTCACTCACTCACTTGGAGTACAGTGCTCAACATTAAGGTTTTCAACTTCCCTGCCCGTCGGGCAGGTGCAGATCAAGTTTTGCCTGCCCGACCCTAAAACTCACTTGCCCCTCTTTAATGGATTAATCTATATGACAGAAATTTTGCCTGCCCTTTGGGCAGGTGAAGGTCAAAATCTACCTGCCCCACCTCAAGTTTTACCTGCCCCGGGCAGGCGGGCAATGCTTAATGTTGAGCCCTGGAGTACTTGGAGCTCGATGCTAGGTAGGCACTGCCTATGGGTGTCTGTTTACTGTTGCTCTGCCTTGAGTGTTGGATTCGGGGTATGGTGGCTGCTGCTGGGGCTGTTTGGGTAGGCAGTTTGTCTGCTTGACCTCTGGTTGTTATGTTGGGTTCTTAGTAGAGCATGGCCAAGGCTGGTCCTTGGAGGATGGGCCTGTCTGGTCTTGGTGCCCTGGCCAATTCATTCCTTTGTTACTGGCACCCCATCTTACATTTCTTTTCTGTGTCCAGCTGGGTGATCTCTTTGCTTGTGGTCTATTGCTGCCTCTACCTGTTTGCTGGTGCCATCCATTCTGGTGTGGCCTCTGGTTAGGTTGCCAGGCTCTCGAGGTCTTAGGCTTGGTGTTTGCTGTTTCTTGTGTGTTTAGAATGGCAAACATGTGTGCCACAGGAAGCTCCTAACTTGTGTTGTTTTGGAGGTTAGGCTGTGTTCCTCTGCTTTTGTATCATCCACTGTGAGGACGGGTTGTCTGTCCTTTCTGGGTGTTTCCTTCATTAGTAGTAGCACTCTGGGCTTGGGCTTGGCCTTGCCCAGACAGCATCAGGGCTATGTTGGTCGGTACTTGCTTGGGGCCAGCATTCCTCATGTGCAGCCCACCTTTGTTCAGGATGCTTGGTAGGTTCTTGAAGGTTTGGTTGAGGTTGGTGAACATGACTGTTTTCATTTGTATACCCTCAAGGAATTTGTTGATTGAGTTAATTCTGTTGTTCAGGTACGGCTTGTCATGACGGTGAATAATACCTGAGAACAGAATTTTTGTGCCCTGGGTATGAAATAGAATGTCATTTACCATAATTATGCTGGTAGGATGCCTGCATGTCAATGAGAGAGGAATTTTCTACATTGTAGAACCTGCAGTGGATGACGATAGTCTATGGTTTCTTGTCTTTCAGAAGGTACCCTAGGCCTTTGTCGATCCGATCTGTGGTGCCACCACTGTTCACATATAGCTCAACCTTACTTTGTGTGAAGTGCTTGTCAATTCCTCTCAGCATGGAATCAGAGATGAGGATTGTATATGCGGTCTGTTGCTGTGACTTGATTGGCTGCGAGGTTCTTAAGGTTCAATTCCCCGGTTGGTGCTGTGGTTCACAAAGGGATGAGGTACAGCAAAAATGATTTTAAGATTTTGATCCCCTGCTGTTTTCCCTCCCTGTTACCTGTTAGAAACGATCACCAAAGACAGAATTTGTCCCAACTTGACCCTGGCTGTTGGTACGGCGTAAAACCACTCACTCACTCACACGTCTGTCCAAGGTTAGAGGCAACTTCATCTGAATCAGAGAGGATTGTTTGCAATGTAATGCTCAGGTATTTTTCTGTTTTGATCTATTACCTCCAGGGTTTGGATCATCTCTATATTTCAGTCGCACTAGATTGTCAACCATAAGAATGATAATACACTCTTGAAGACATATATCTGTTGTTGTATTTACTCTTTTGCATTCGTAGGTTGACCTTTCATAAATGTATTGTACCCCGTGGGGCTTCCGGGTAAGAATAAGCCCCCAGTAGTCCTTACTGATCGTAGAAGGTGACGATAAGGGGGACCCAGCACTGACCAAGTGTTTCTTTGGGTTCAATTCCCCGTTCCTGCTGTGGTTCACTAAGTGATGAGGTACAGCAAAAAGGATTTCAAGGTTTTGATCCCCTGCTGTTTGCCCACCCTGTCACCTTCATCTAACAGATACAATCACCAAAGACAGGGTTTGTCTCAGCCTGTCTTCGCCATGAATATAACCTTAGTTGTCAAAACAGCGTAAACCATCCATTACCCACTCACTAAATGTATTGTAATATAGAAGATCATCTACAGGGTTCGAAATAAGGTCAAATAAGGTAAGGGCCAGTCAGCCCATTGCTTATATCATTTAGGGGCCCAAATCAAGTTTGAAGGGGCCATCCCTTTGCATGTAGTTTCCGTTTTAAGATTGCCTAGGGGCCAGTTGGGCCACTTGTTCTTGAAATCTGGGGGCCCTACAGATTTTCTAGGGGCCTCAAGCCCCTGGGGCCGTATTTTTTCGACCCCTAATCTACAGAATTACCAAGTATTGATCTGCTGAAGCTAGGTTCATTGCAGTCCCAGAGCTGCTGGCAACTTTGAGAACTGTCTCTAAGCACTTTGAATGCATGATGAGCTGAAGAGTATTTGCCTGTTGTAACAGCTCTATATACTGGCGGTTAAGGCAGTTGAGAATTAGCTGAAAAGCATTACCTTGTACAGTCTGGAAGAAACCCAGAAGGATTGGCCAGATGTTACACTAAACCAACACCTCTGTAGGGATACCGGGGTGAATATAGGCCTGCAGTAGCCCCCGGTGATTGTAAAAGGCGACCATAGGGGGAACCTGGCCCTGACCAAGTGGTTCATTGGGTTTGATTCCTGGTTGGTGCTGGGTTCACTGAGGGATGAGGTAGAGCAAAAATGATTTCCAGGTTTTGAACCCCTGCCATGTCACCTTCCTCTCATAGATTCAATTACCAAAGACAGAATTCATCCAAACTTTTTTTCGCTGTAAAAATTACCCTTGCTGTCAGTACAGCGTTAAATCTCCATCACTCACTCACTCATTGAGGTATATTCCAAAGAGTAGGGGTGAGAGGTTCTCACTCCTACCTTACAGCTGAAAAAGTCTGAGATGTTGCCCTTCAGCCTTACACAAGATTTGGCAGCATCATACATGTTTTTAATGACTTATGATTTTGCCTTTGTGGAAGCATTTTTGTCCATAGGGAAGGCCGGTCAATGGCATCAAAGGCTTTACGATAGTCAATAAATGTACAGAAGAGGGGTATCTAACGAGAGAGGTAGAGATCAATAATACAATTTAGGGAGAATATATGGTCTAGCGTTGAGTACCCTTCCCTAAAACCACCTTGTTCCTCTCCCAATAAACTGGTTACTTCCAGGTAATTCTGGAGTTGATCATTAAAAACCATATTGAACAATTTCTCCATGCAGCTGGAGCAAAGTTATGCCTCTGTAATTGCCTGTGTCATCGATGTTGCTGTTGTTCTTAAATATGGGGACAATCATACCAATTGACCAGCTGCCTGGTACAACACTTGTGTCAAGGATGAGGTTGAAGAAGTCACATATTAGTTTGTGCATTGAAATTGGGCTATTCTTGATGAATTAGTTGAGAATCTGATCAAAACCAGCAGCTTTGCCATTCGTAAGTGTTTTTTATAAGTTTACCGAGTTCTCCCACAGTGATTGGTTGATTAAAGGGGAGGTCACTGATTGCGTCCATACTTAAATCATGTGTTATCTGTGTTTTGGAGTTATCAATTTCATTTAGCTTTTGGAAGTGATCTCTAAAGGAATCAATCTAGTAAAAGAACCGTGAAGGGTTGGCCGGACGTTAAACTAACCCCACAAACTATAAAGGAATCTATTGTAATGGTGCCCATTTTGTCATTTTTGGTTTGTGCTTTATTGATAATGTTCAAGTATTCTTTTCGGTTTTTTCTTTTTAAGTTTTGAAGTTCCTGGTGCAGTTCATAATGATGGTTTTGATAGACAGTTTTCAGGGTTTTCCTGTATAACTAGCATTTCTGCTTCATATCTGTTTGTTAGGCATGCTCTCATTTGATTTGTACACATTTTCAGCATAGAGTCTTTTGGAGCAGTCTTGTTAAACTATGGTTTGTCCCCTGTCTTCATAGATTGGGATTTACTTTAGGGTGTTTGTTACCGTGGGGTGCGAGAACCTTAATGACCCCTGCCTGTTCAACTGCTTCTTTGTACACCCCTTCAATACATTTTGCAAGGTGGTCAACCTCCCTTTGTTTGATGGCATCCTTATACAAACGTAGGCAATGTATTTGCTCACTCACTGTAGTGATTTCATGTATATCAAAAGATTCAGTGAAAGTTTGGAGTTTGTTATGGTCCAAAAAAGATTTTCTGAAGGTATGGTTAGGTCAGGTTTGGTTTCGCCATTAAACTGTGGTTGTTTTTGTGAAGGGAAAGTTTCTGCCCCTGCCTTTGTTGTTGCATTTAGTTCTAATATTCAGGGTTCCCACGCAGGTCTTAAAATGTCTTAAATTGATTTTCTCAAATTTAAGGCCTTAAAAAGGTCTTAAATTTGGCAGTTTTGTAGCTAGAGGTCTAAAAAATCATAAATTGGATTTTTTGGAGAGTTAAATGAAGTAGCCAAATCCAACTTTCAAATGTTTAGATCATAAGATATATTCTGAAATTTTTCTTTGAACGCAGTCCATAGATCTGAATTTTTCCAAATCTTGGTCTTAAATTGGTCTTAAAAAATGTCTTGAATTGATTTTTGAAAATGCGTGGGAACCCTGTAATATTATTTGGCAGTATATGTTAGATAGGTTCCCATCAAAATTATCAACAAAGAATTAATTTATGTAACAGATTTCCCTGTAGGGGACCGGGGTGGGGGCTCCTGTTTGAGCCCCCTGAGAAGAAAGTTTCCTCAGTATCCCCTGTTTGTCATAGGAGGCAACTAAAAGGGGAACCCTGTGGCCCAAACAGGGTCATCAAAGACCGGGTGTGTGGTGTGCTTTCTATGGGACATTGCACATTAAAGACCCCTTGCCACTCTTCTAACAGAGTAGGGTATCGAACCTGGTGGCCTGTTTCTCCTAAATCGTATCATAGTTTTGGTCACCGCCCTTGTGGCATAAAACTAGCTGAAGAGCTTTACCTTGTGCAGTCTGGTAAAAGAAGCCTAAAGGGTTGGCCGGACGTTTAAACTAACCAAACAAACAAACAGACAACAAACAAATCATGTGACAGAATAGGTTAACATCTGCACTGTAAAAAAAAACACGTAAATTTTACGGTAATCTACTGGCAACTGTGGCTCCAGTAGAATACCGTTAATTCAACGGTTGACCGTACTCTCATTATAACCGTAATTTTTAACGCATCCAAACCGTAATAGCTTAACAGTTATCTACCGTAAGAAATACAGTCAACCATATTCCTTACGGATCAAAACCGTCATTGTTAAACAGTCATCTACCGTAATTAATACAGTCAACCACATTTCTTACAGATAAAAACCGTCATTGTTAAACAGTCATCTACCGTAAGAAATACAGTCAACCGCATTTTGTATGGATAAAAACCGTCATTGTTAAACAGTCATCTACCGTAATTAATACAGTCAATCATATTTCTTACGGATAAAAACCGTCATTGTTAAACAGTCATCTACCGTAATTAATACAGTCAACCACATTTTGTACAGATAAAAACCGTCATTGTTTAACAGTTATCTACCGTAATTAATACAGTCAATCATATTTCTTACGGATAAAAACCGTCATTGTTAAACAGTCATCTACCGTAATTAATACAGTCAACCATATTTCTTACGGATCAAAACCATTTATATTTAACAGTCATCTGCCGTATTTAATACAGTTAACCATAATCCTTTTACTATAGTTCTTTAGGACGAAACAGTTATTGGTGAATTAACCGTCATCTACAATAATAAAAGGAGTTCAAACCTGTTATAGATATACAGTTTTCTGTTGTAAGAAATAAAGTTATTAGGCATGATTATAGGTAGATACTGCTGAGCAAATATCCATATGATAACATTTATTTTTTTACAATTCAAAATAGTTATTCATTATCATTTATCTTGGGGGTTACAACTGATGTACTTCAGTTATAAAAGGTACTTTTCACCATCAATCTTGATATTCAATTCTAAAATGAATAGCAAACTGTAAGCCTCACAGGCTCTGACTGTTTGTATCTAATAAATGGCAATGCAAGTCATAATAAGTGTGTAATATATTTTGGATGATTCAGATTTTGTATTGACCATAAGTCTCTTCATGAATGTTTGCTTGTTCTTGTGCTAGGAGAAAGTAAAACAGACACTGTAAATTTTCTTCACAAAGTGTATTATTATACAAGCTTTTAATTGTACATTGATCCATGGCAATAATATAGATGATCATGAGTCATAACTAGACGTAAATAATAATATTCTGGACTCATTTTTGAAGAATATTAGTGAAATATGACGTTTTCAAATGCACTTTGTCTTGAGTTTTTTTTTGGACAATAGGTATATGGGATGTAGGAGCTCTTTGAAAAGAAAGAAATCATTATCAAGTATCCTCAACATAGAATATACTAGACAGTATTATGATTGAATCATATTTCCATTTAAAACGTGTTGCTCTACTTTACTGGCTCATCATCTCACTCTCTGCCATCTTCGAGATCAGCGAGAGGACTTTTGGGTGGGTCCCAGTCACTTACTTGCCTGTCTTCTTCCCGTTTTTGGACCCGGTGGTTGGGTTGATTCCGATGATGATCCTTAAAAACTAAATTGTTAATATATCAGATTAATTTGAAAAGACTTAATAGCTCCATTACTGAAAAGTAATCAACATTAGTATCCAAAAATATAATGCCTTAGTGTTTAGCTGTCACAATTACTATAATGGGAAGTTAAAAACAATATCTTCTTCTAGTCTAATTCATCCATCCTGAGTGACTCATCAACAAATATTTAATATTTACCTCTGTATGAACTCTAAAGTAGCAGCAGCCTCTCCAGGATACTGCATATTGAAGTTGAAGAAGGCTGCCATCAGCATTCCTAGAGCGCTAACTGGATTGTTGATGTTGACAGCTACCACCCGTCCCTCAACTCCCAGCATTAACCGCTCTGCAGTGAGCGCACAGTTTCCTGGTAAAATATAAAAGGTGGGACCTTTAATAGCTGATCCTATAATGATATCTACAAGGTTTTCTTAATATTGTGGTAATTTTACAAAGTGGGAATAGAATAAAGGATATGCAAGGATAAATGATGAATTTACCTTTTCAACATAGAGATGTTTTATTTGTCAATTTCTTACAGCAACATTATGGTTTTAAATACATCAACTCATAATACTTACCACAAACCATAATGCAGGGAGTTTGCGGCAGGTTAGTGATGTCACTGCGTGAATCTGTTAGCTGAGAAGGAAAATAGAAAGTCTGTCTATGTATTATATTATAAATGATCTGTGGTTCAGCACAACAATGTAAATCAAGCATAGCACAGTATTGAAAATAGGGATTTTAAGATTAGCTATTTTGGTATCTTTATATTTTTACATTGCTAGCTAGAAAATCTTACCAGAATCTTTATAAATAAATTCACCAAAAAAGGTTATGTATGATTCATGTTGCACATTGAGAAAAACATGAAAAGAATCTTAAGAATAATGATAATATTATTGGTCTAGAAAAAATAAAAAACATACATCTACATGAAAGATGACATTTGCAGTATTCTCTTTCATGTATGCAGCAACCAGCAGGACAATGCCCATATACATTCCACGGCTATCTGCGTTTTGCTCTTTGGCTGTTGTGATGCCCGAGATGATACCATCCACCTCAGGGTTCTTTGACTGCTTCAGGAAGTTGAAGAGTCGATCACCTTTGTTCTTAAAGGCTTCCCGAATGGATGGTAGCAATGCCACTCCTGAAAATCATGAGAATTATTGTTGTCTGTGTCCATTAACACTTTCC
Organism: Lepidonotus clava; assembly: GCA_936440205.1. Classification (NCBI taxonomy): domain Eukaryota; kingdom Metazoa; phylum Annelida; class Polychaeta; order Phyllodocida; family Polynoidae; genus Lepidonotus; species Lepidonotus clava. Next base: position 30,673,544 of record OW387140.1, read on the forward strand.
TTATCTCTTTGAAAGCAAGCCTTGTCCAATAATGTAAATTGCAAATATTCATTTACTTTAGGCATGATGTGTTGTATATATTGAAGAGTACTCCACAATCTCATCAAATACTAGATGACAAGAGGGTTAGATTACATCTTGATTAGACCAGACAACATTATAGTTAAAAAATAGAAATTACATCTATCCACAAAGGAAATGAAAAGATAATTAGCAGTAATTAATTAGCAGTGTTTCATTAGTACTACAGGGGTCACTCTATAAAGTCACCAGATCATCAATGAGGCCAGTTGTCCTCATTTGGCGACTAAAATCATGATATGTCAATCCTTTTTTGTCTATTGCACTGAAAGAAAAGGTTAAGAATTGTCACTAATATTGACAATTAGTCTTACATTCGGCAAAAAATAAAATAGGAGGCCAGGGTGACCCCTGGAATAGCTATAAAAAATGAGTCATCTGCAAAAGGACATATTGTTTATCAGATGGTCTACATTGACGGAATTTAATTAAGTTGACTGTTACCAATACTGAAAGCAAAAAAACATAACCCAGTGAAACTAATTACCAGCTTACCAGTGAGCTCATGGAAATGTACTGCAGCCCCAACCTCATGGGACAGGAAGGGCCAATCCTGGATGACATCAGCCACAGGCTTTTGTGAGTTGATGTCTTTGCGCTGCAGATAGAAGGTTGCCTGCATTTTCTCCGTAACCCCATCTAAAGACTGTGTATCCCAAGCCTCCTTAAGCTGTTGTTGTTTTTCAAGGAGACTCTCATCATCCCCATCCTGTGGTGGCTCAGAGGGTTGCCAGTTTATACAGCCATACCTGTAAAATGTAGGGGAGATGTAATGAGATCTTTGCGCTATCATGTTGATTCAATTGAAAACTTACTGGTCTGTTAGTTGGATTCGTTTTGGTGACGGGGCTCCATCCCTTCCTATGAGCACGCGCTTCTGCTTATGTGTTTCAGCACGCCTCACATTTTCAGCGCGGTTCACTAGTTGTTTGGCCAAACCTTCGGACCCTGACCCCACCACTTGACCACCAATGCACTCCCTCATGCAGGGAAACATCTCAACAACACGCTGGGCAAGGGAATCCATTGTCTTTTTCCCCAATGAGGCCCCCTCCTGAACTGCCTGTTCCACAAAAATACGTACTATAGTGCGTCTTGCCTTTGGATCAGGTCTTTTACCCTTACGGAGTGCTGTGAGAATGTTTGCAGGTATACGTTGCACAGGAATGGTGACTTCTACGTACCTCCTACACGCGGTGGTGGTAGGAGTGGTGCCACTAGAGGATGCAAGTGGGGTTTCAGCCTGGTCACTATCCTTAGGCACTATGGGAGAATAACTCAAAGTGATTGCTTTATATTTACTTGATAAGTTTCAAGGTGTTATGAAAAGACAAAATAAAGTGTATTTCTTTCAATGCTTCTACAGACATTAACTTTAATATTTCTTCCATAATTGAGCATATAGTATGAGTATATTTCTTCCATAATTGAGCATATAGTATGAGCATCTATTAGAATCTCACTCTATTAAAGTGATATTCATTAGAATTTCAATCTATTAAAGGAAATCTATCTTTACATATTCCACTACATCCAAACTTCCTTTTCTGTGTGAACATTTACCTTTTGTTTTCTACTGCTGGATGAGTTTCCTGACCTGAGCTTTCCTCAATGCAGGCATAAGGTCACCCTCTAATAAAACAGGTCCTCCTCTGTCTCTACACCTGCATCCAGCAGGCACTGTTTAACTAGCTGCAGATTTTCTTCTTCAAGCAGAGGAAGAGTGTCCTGAACCCGCTTCATTACTCTATCCATCTGCAAATATGTTTTAGTGTAAGGTACTTTTTGCCTTTTACATTGTATCCATTTAGCGGCCAAGGGTCAAGTAGAGAGTCATGTGGAACACAAGCAGTTTGGTGATCTTGTAGGGGTATTTCATATATGCACATATTTGGAACCAGAACAGCTGACATTTTTTGTACAATAAAAAGACACCCTTTTGAGGCACTGACAAGAACAAGTACAATCTTTCCATTGACAAGGTCATCTTCATGAATCAGGATGACATATTGCTCCTTTTTATACTGCAGTCCGTTGATTGTAATCCGATCGTACACCTGTGTTGTGCTGGGGCTTAGATCAAAGAGAGCAACCGCTATCCTGATGGGATCAGAGTAAGTGTCTTGGTGGAATTGAATCCCTCCTGAAGTTTGACATGAACTTTTGAAAAGCTTTCCAGATGAAAAGTATGCTTGAAGCAACTGGTGTCTCTCTGCCTGAGTGGGTTACATTCTTGTAGTTTTGGGTTTGTCGTAAGCACCTCTTGAAGTAGCTGTGCTTGGACTCAAACCTCAGGGTCCACACTCTAATAAGAGGCCCAAATTCGAGAATAAGACTTGGGTAATGGGCCAAATAGTGGTGTTTAGCTCGGAGGTTCACATCAGGAAACAAACATTTGCGCTGTGCAAGATATTCTTCAATAAGTAGTTGTAGGTAGGAAATGTTGCCATATGATAACTTTGGGGCACAGACCTGGTGAGTTATCTGAAGCAACAGGATAACAAGCTGCCACACTGAATCAGTCTTATCTTGTATGCAGTCCCCAATAATAAGAGGTAAAAATCAGAGAAGATTCCAGTTTTCAACTGCCTGACCTCCAATTCTGTCACCCGAGGAACTGACAGAAGAAGGTTGGGTACTTTTATCACTCCCAGTATACTTGAATTGGACAATTCTTCTGTTCAGTTGCTCATAGGAAAACCACTTCTTCTTGACAAAATACTTGATACAAAGTGCCAGGTCGTATTGAACTACCCCTTCAAAAAGGTCATGTCCTAAACAAGGTGGTAAACCTGGGTTACACACATGGAAATATTTTAGTTCATGAAAAATGCTTTGGGCCTTAATACCAACACAAATGCTCTCGGTTTCTAGCGCTGAACTTGCATTTTCATCAAAGCTATCAGGCGTTCTTTTTTCACCAAGTTGGTAAGGTTCACTTGCCGCCCAGTTGGCCTTGCTCAGGTTGCAGTATCGACATAAATGCTCGTTTCTGCTGAAATTCTCACAAAATCCCCCAATCATATGAGAACCCAAATTGTCTCCAGCAATACATAGCACAGAACCTCGTACAATTCTTTCTCCAACCTGAATCCCCTCTATTTCTAAAGTTTTTAAGTCATCAATCAATTGTCTGAATATTGCTGCCTGACCGAACTCTTTTATGTAAGTCTCTGTACAAAGAAGTGCGAGTTGGATGTGATCTATGTTTGAACGGTTATTTGGATGTATATCAGCAAGGGTAAAATACACAGCAAGAACCTTGTGTTTCTTTTTAGCTGACCCAAGTGGGTTGACAACTTCAAAGCTGTCTTGATACAGGATTATCTTTAAAGCTGTCCTGTCAGAAGAAAACAATTCGTTATTCTTGAGAAATTTTCCATCTGTAACATCTGTGAAGTATCCACGGTCGGATTCCTGTGGATGTTTGTACTGTTCAATGAATGATTGGCCGGCTAGGTAGATCTTCAGGGTTTCCAGAATTGGGACATAATGAATTGAACAACTCTTATTATTCTTATTTGTCCCAAGGCATATTTGTTCTGGCTCAACAAATTTAAAGTGATATTTGAAATATTTTTTCCTAGAATAGTTTGATCGAAGGACGTTGTTATGACACAAATTAAAGAGGTTATCCCCAGATGCTTCCTTGATTATACAATCTGTTCTCTCTGGGTCAATATTTTCACCAATCAATTTCTGCTTTAGTCTGTCAAAGAAAAAGGTTCTATCCAAGTCAACACATGCCTGAAACTCCTCTATAATAATCTGGATGACTGAAGCTGGCAAAAGGTGCTTTGCTTGCAATTTTAAATAAAAAAGGGCTAAACTCTCTTGAAAGATTTTTTCTGCATCAACTGTCTTTGATGAATTTTGTTCCACAAAATCTTCTTCATCTGATATACAATTTGGGGCTATCTCATTATCCTCCTCTGCAGATGTACCTGCTAGTACAGCCTCAGTCAATAGATTAGATTTAAAGTGAGCCCTTGAGATATTCTTGTGGTTTCTTGACACATGAGTTTTGAATGTTGATTCATTGGTGAATGTTTTGTTACAGTTCTGAAAAGGGCATTCTATTTCAACTCCCTCAGTGAGATGTTTCCTAAGATGAGCAAAAAATCCCTTATGACCATCAAATTTTGCTCCACAAAAATGAAGATTGCATGTAAACTCGAGATCACTTGTTGTGAGACCATCTGATGCTTTCTTTGCTATATCCCCATGTTTTCTATATACATGGCATTTGAATGAATCATATATCGTGAAATGTTGTCCACAATTTTGGAATGGGCATGGGAATCGATAATGTCTTGAGTTGCGATCAAGTAGACAATGATCAACATATGATTTCAAATCCTTAGCTGATGAATTGCACAAAGAACACCTCAGCCTCAGACCTAGTACCATGATTTTGTGTTGAAGCCATAGCTGGAATAAAGGGAAGCATTGGATATATCAAATTGCTAAATGCCTATTTTCAGAATGAAAAAGATGAATCTAACTTTGATAAATATGGTATATAAGATAAATCCTTTAATATAATGTGATTTCTGAGGTGCTAATCTTTTTTGGAACCAGAAGATAAGTCTGGAGGAAGATCGGATTTCCAAGAAAAGTTAAATCATACATGTTTTTAAAGATAGACAACAGTGGTTTGAGTGCTCTGTTTTTATAATTGATAAGTGGTAATTAAACCTTTTATTTGGAATATCTAGCGCTGAACGTACCTCCTATTTGATAATGTATAATAAATACAGTACAAAGTGCATTCCCATGATAAAATTACAGTATTTTCTTACATGTCTTTTTCAAGTTTTACTTTTTTGAACTAAGAATAAAAGTTTGCTTTATCACAATCTTTTATTTACTGGAATCTGAATATCAGACAGGAAGAAATTGTAGCTTTGCCAATAAACTCCAAAACACAGTTGTCTATTCTTGGATTCATAAACATAATTATTGTAATCTCTGAAGGCATTCATACTGCATAGTCAGGGATAAAGCTAGAGATACAGACATGCCAGTCTCTGAATGTGATTTCTGCGGAAGTTCAGGAAATTAATTAAAAATGAATTTAAACCTCTTTTTTTAATAAAGAAATAGCTCTATCATGTCATAATAGAAGACATAAATACCAGATTCCTCTTAAAATACAAGAAATTTCCCCATAAAATTGACAAAATTTTCATTTTAGTCATCAAAGTTTATCATGACCCCCTACCCCCCTATATAAAAAATATTTTCTCCTCAGATCTGGACACATCTAAAAAAAATGATCCAAAATATTTCAAAAAACGCAGAATTCCACAGTTCTGCAGAGGTCTGGCATGCCTGGAGATATTGGTAAATTAAAGATGAAAATATGATTTGTCATGTACATTTGTAACTAGGCAGTTTGAGCTTTAGAAAGCTGTAGGAAATAGAAATGATAGTTTCCAATAAGTACTTATTTACTAGTACAAAATTATCTTGAACCTTACAATAGAATGTGCAAAATGATAGTTGTTACCTCACCTTTAACTTTAACAAGCAGACAGCTTCGTAGATGCTACTGATACAGGTTGACTTGATTCTTCTCAGAACGTCTTTGATGCAGATTATCTGTTGAATATAAAAGGTAAAGAATATCATAGAGGGTAATTAGCACAATAGCTAGATCTTTAAAACTACAACTTCAAAATCAAATATTTCTAGTTCCCCATCTGCCTTTACCACTACCTCAACCAGAACAATAAAAGATCTATACCTCCCCCATATCATCCCTTTACCTCTCCTATACATCCCCCTTTATTTACCTCCCCTCTACCTGCTCTATACCTCCTCTATACCCTAAACCTCCCCAATACCTTCCCTTTACCATTCCAATATGTCCCTTTTACCTCCCCTATATCCCCCGATTCCTCCCCTATACCTCCACTCTACCCCCTATACCCCCATTAAACCATCCATGTACCTCCCCTATACCTTCTCTATACCATCCACATACCTCTAAGACCACCATCATACTCCCTTTTCCAGCCCTTTACCCCCCCCCCCATACCATCCCATACCTCCCTTTACCATTCCTATGCCCTTACAACACCGACCATCCTCATACTGCCCCTATACACTCTTTAACTCTCCTATATCTCCCCTGTATTACCTATACCTCTCCTATACCACCACTATACCTCCCCTATACCCTCTATAAATCCTTTACCTCCCCTATATTACCTATACCTCTCCTATACCACCCCTATACCTCTCCTATATCCCCCCATATCAACCTGATACCCCCATACCATTCCTAAACCTCCCCTCTATTCCCCTTTGCCCAGTGGCAGATCTCCCCTATAATCCCCTATACTTCCCCTACACTTCTTTTATACCACCCCTATAGGTGACATGATTACTTTTTGGTGATCACAACATGGTGATCAGGACCACATGGCTATTGAATATATGACAATATATGAATTCTACGTGATAATAATTGCTAAGTTTTAATCATAGAGATTATTGCTAGCAAATGTAGCATGAAACTTGCATTCTTAGTGCTTGAAAATTTCAAATAACAATGATAACAATGATATGACATCATCTGCACAACCTCTATCTCCTTATGACATCCCTTTACCTCCCCCTATATCCCCCCTTTACCTCTCCTATACTTCCCTATACCTTTCCCATACCATCGCCATACCTCCCCTATAACATATAGACCATCCCTATGCCCTGTTATAACCCCAAAACTAATCCTATATCCCTATAATATCCCTATACCTCCTCTAAACATCCTCGATACCTCTCCTATACTTCCCTATACCTCCCCTATACTTCCCTATACCTCCCCTTAACTTTTATGCAATCCCTATATCCCCTTCCCTATATGCCTTTGCCTCTCATAATTATACCTTCCCAATGCTTCTTGTATACCTTCCCTATACCCTGTTATACCCCAAGACCTTCCCTATACCCCCTGTAACTTTCCTTCCCCATACCTCTTATATACCTCTTTCATACCATCCCTTTGCCTCTCAAATACTTCCCTATATCACCCTTATACCTCCACCATGTTACCTATACCACCCCTCTACCTCTCCTATACTCCCCTATACCTCTCCTAAACCATCCTAGTACCTTCCCTATACCCCCTGTAACTTTCCTTCCCCATACCTCTTATTTACCTCTTTTATACCATCCCTATGCCTCTCAAATACCAGCCCACTATAACTCTCCTTTACCTCCCCTATATTACCTATACCTCTCCTATACCACCACTATACCTTTCCTTAAACCTCCCCTACACCATACCTAAGCCTCCCCTATAGGGAGTGGTTATACACGCGACAGTTGCATACGTGGACTTAGCGTTTACAGAATTTCTTACACACGCGCACACAAAGTCCGCACAAATAGATCTGCTAACATCCGTGGACATAAGGTAAAGTGAAGTATATTGTATTTCCAAAATCGTACAGAAATTAGAAAAAAAAGACAAATAATATAATAATGGGAAAAGGAGCTATGTCGGCGTATAATATAGGGGGGGTATAGTCCCCCTGTCCCTGTACTTTACCTATACCCTCCTATGACTCACTGTACCTCACTGCACCCCCTCTTATACAACCCCTACACCACCCCTTAGTTTTTCTCTACCTCCCCTATAGCCTCTGTTCCTCCCCTTTCCCCCCTCCTACCTCCCTTTTGACTCCCCTTTCACCTCCCCTTTACCTTCTTCACCCCCATACCCCCATATAACTTCAAAGTTGTAATATCAAAGGGAACCCCTTTAGGGGTTTCAATATGGCGCTGGACTATAAAAGAAACAAACATACACCCAACTTAATAAGCAGCCATCTTCATACTCTAACATTAGTTAGCATTATGCTGACATAAACCTTATAATGTATATGCTTGCTCATACATAGAAACACAGACCTATTGTCAAAAGGCTTGTGCAATACATAGCCTCCTCCATGGCGACATCTTAACACCCTAACATTACTGTGACCTGCCGATAGCATTCACTTTCTCTTTGGCCACGTGGGTGAAAGGAAAATAAGAGAGAATTGTCAACCAAATAGTACTCAATCACACCCTGAATGCACGTTGTTATATATGTCTACACTAGGAGAAGATTCTTATACTTACATCACTTTAATTGCGTCGCTTGATGACTTTGATGAAGGGAAAAGCTGAGACCAATGGTGTGCTGTAGCTTGTGCCCTCCTCGGGGTATGTGGGATTTGTGTCCTCCTGGGCAGAGTGGCGTCCTTCTGTATGTGTAGGCGTGCGGGGTGGTGGAGTGGTCAGCGCGGCCGTCTGCTGTGCGGGAGGCCGGGGTTCAATCCTGGGCCAAACTGGCTATTCCACTGCTCTGAACGTCTCCCTGTGCCAACGACAGGGATATCAAAGGTCCCTTGAGGACCACCGGCTGTTGTGTGTGGGGCCCTGCCTATGGGACCCTGCACATTAAAAGAACACCTGCCTCGGTAAAAGTGTAGGGGTATGGTCTCTATCTTCTCATAGATTCGATCACCATCACCACCCTTGATATGACCCTGGCAGTTGATTAGGGTGTAAAGCAACCAATAACCAACCAACCAACCTTCTGTATGTAATTAGGTCAACGGCTGACCGGGCTCCTGCGGTCACAGTAAACCCTTGAGAATTGACACCACCCGAACGGCCGTTCTGGTAACCATGGTTACCCCGGTGAGAACCTCGCATCTAGAGCCAGGCACACTATGCTGTATGGAGAGGAGGAAAGGGGGAGCTTTAGTTTTCTGGACGTTGGGAAAGGGTTTAGATTATTCAAGTATAAAGTACTTATTTTTTGTACAATCAAATATTCACTGGATAATATAGCCAATCCTGTATACATCAGTAATTCATTTAGATACATGAATGACTTTTACTCACTTCACACTACAAAGTGCACTGAACTTTACATTCAAAAGTATTTTATATCCCATTGAATCCACTGTTATTATGTTAATAAATTCATATGAGTTATTTATCTGAAAGACCTGAGTTATTAATAAAGGGAATTGACAACTTTTGGGCGAGTTGCTTTAAGTCTTGAAGTATAGCAAAACTCCTATATTTGTCTGTGAGGTGGTGATTCCCCATGACCAATATCTGAAACTTATGAGTTGCCTCAACCAACAGAACTGCCGCCTGGCCCGGGGAGACCATGCGGCGTTTTTGCCGCCTAGAGGCTGGCCGTCTCCACTAGTGCAAACCCTGGCAGGAGAGCTGTCAGTCGGTCTCTCCAGACCACGTGCGAGGGCTGAGTGTCAGATAAAGGAAAGATATAAAGTAGTGTGATATACAACAATAAAGCTGTTATCAGAACATAGTAATGGAATCTCAGGTATCAGGAATAGTTGAACAATACTTACATGTCCTTGAAGAAGAATTCTGAGCACCTTGAAGATGGGAAATGTAAAGTTTTCATTCAGTTGTTATCCTCCTCCATGGCGGCATGGCATCCATACGTGTGTATGCAGGTCAAATTTTTACGGTAGATGACCGTAAATAATGTTTACGGGTATACATACAGTGAAATACCGTATTGTGCATTAATTATACAGTTTTTTACCGTAAAATAAAAAACGGTAAAATACTGTCATACTTAACGGTAGTATACCATTTATTTTACGGTTATTTTTTACAGTGTGCTTAGGCGTGGTCAACTGTGCAGACCCCTTTGCTGGTTGTCCTGCCTGACTTATTTTTACTTTTGGACCTGACCTTCGCTATCAACATTCCTGTATTCATGCAGAAGTCTATGATTTCTTTTCCCCCACCCCCCCCCCTATTTTCATCAACAACCTTATCATCCTTATGTTTGATTTATGGTATATTCAAGAATTTTAGAGAAGTTTCATCAATGAAAAGTTCGGTTTGGCAGTCCTCCAACCTGACGGCTTGCAGCAGATTGTCATCTATATCAGGGAAGTTGGGCAGGGCACATGTCCTAGAGTTCATATCACCTATGACGCAGATTTAACCTTAATTCTGTCCTTGCTCTATCTTTTCTGACCCCGTGGGGGTCTGGGTAAGAATAGGCCCCAAGTAGCCCCTGCTGATCTTATGAGGCGACCCAGCACTGACCAAGTGGTTCTTTGGGTTCAATTCCCGGTTAGTGCTTGGTTCACTAAGGGATGAGGTACAGCAAAAATGGTTGCTAGGTTCTGATCCCCTGCTGTTTGTCCGCCCTGTCACCTTCATCTCAGAATTCGTCCCAACTGGTTTTTGCCGTGAAAATGACCCTGGCTGTTGGTATGGCATAAAACACCAAACACTCACACACTCACTCTATCTTTTCCAATTCTTGCGACTCCAACAAATTCTCCATCAAACAGTTGACTTCACTTTCCTCAACACACTTAATGCAGTACTTTACGGTCCACCATTTCTGTTGGAACTTCAGTGAAGAGTGGCACGTAAATTTGCTGTTGTTTGTTCTTCCAGTGTTTTCTTCCCTTTTGCATTTTTGAAACCAAGTCCCCTTATCCTTTTTTCAATCTCTATCCAAAGTATGTCTTCCTTGTACACTAATCTGTTGTTATCAGCGATGTTTGAAGATGTGTTATTGGTTTATAGTATTGTTTCCAGATTTGCCTTTAATTCGGCAACAGGCTTTTGCTTTCCTTGTGTGGAGGCAAAGAACAGAGTTGCTGGACCTTTTGCTCCAATGACCCCCTTGTTAAATCTAATCTGTTTAATCAGTGCATTTCGTTGTGCTATTTAAGTTTCTTTCTCTGCAAAAGGACAACAATTTTTCAAACTCTGCGCACCCTGTGGGGGTCCGGGTAAGAATAGGCCCCCAGTGGCCCCTGCTGATCGTATTAGGCAATGATAGGGGGTACCAAGCACTGACCAAGTGGTTCTTTGGGTTCAATCCCTGGTTGGTGCTGTGGTTCACTAAGGGATGAGGTACAGCACAAATGATTTCCAGGTTTTGATCCCCTGCTGTTTGCCTGCCCTGTCTCCTTCTTCTCATAGATTCAATCACCAAAGACAGAATTCATCCCAACTGGTTTTCACCATGAAAATGACCCTGGCTGTCAGTACGGCGTAAAGCACCCAACACTCACTCACTCACTCACTCACTGAAAAGACCCTGCTGGGGTTTAGGGAAAGAACTGTCCCCAGTAGCCCCTGCTGATTATAGAAGGCGACGATAGGGGGGACCAAGCACTGACCAAGTGGTACATTGGGGTAAATTTCCGGTTGTTGCTTGGTTCACTCAGGGATGAGGAACAGCAAAAATGATTGCCAGGTTTTGATCCCCTGCTGTTTGCTTGCCCTGTCACTTTCATCTCATAGATTTGATCTCTACTGTGCAGTCTGCAAATATGATCGACTCTCGTTGCATGGATTTACTTTCTGTTGCAAGCAGACCAACAACATCTCCTACTTTACATTGCTTTCAAAAGGCATTCACAGTTCACCTTCTGGACGTCCTTTGCAATACACTTTTTCAATGCTGTGAAAACAATAGCGAGACAGTAGACAAGTGCTTGAATGCAGTCCCTGAGGCTTAGCCAATGAGTGAAGAAGACTTGTTTGAGTTTTCATACCTTCTCTTCTTTTTCTAGATAGGCTGCCTCAAGAATGCAGCAAAACTTTGCTTAATACTTCACCATTTTCACAATTTTTCCAAGTTTGTTGTGCCCCGTGGGGGTCTGGGTAAGAATAGGCCCCCATTAGATTCAGTTGTAGCACCTTTTCCTCAGTTAGGTTAGTCGACAGATTGTTCTGTTTGCTGGTTAGCACCTGGTTGGTCTGCTGGGAGGTTGCAGTGACTCCCAGCTGCCCATAGGGAGGTACCTTGTGTGAGTACCTTTTACCAATGTCCCCATGGGCTCTGCCCCCACACTCTGGGCATTTGCAGTTGCCATATGGGTTGGGTGTAGTGACCGGGTACCTGTGGGTGGGGGGCCCTGTGAATCGTTGTGGTGTTATCAAGAGGCCACATCCATGGTCCTTGTTGGTGTTGAGTTGGTTGGACTAAACCAGTATATCCCTCCTTCAGCCAGGGGTAAGCTGCCCTTTGCATCAGCGGGTATCAGTCTGGATTAACTTTTCTGCTGCTCTTCTTCTCATGTAGGAAGGAGAGTGTAGCTGTCAGGAGTGACTGGAGGTCATGGTTACTGTTGCAAGTTGGGTTGGGTAGGTTGTCTGGTTGTGGCTCCAGTTTTTTTTGGCATTGGGACCAGTGGTAGTGTTGGAAGCAGTGGTTGTTTCTGCTGTTTTGATGCAGGGGGCAGTGGTGGTCTAAGACTGTTACTGATGGGCTGATTTGTGCCCTGGGGTAGAGTGGTGTGCTGTGCCTTTGGGGTGGCCTCTGAGGGGGGAAAACTTGTTATTAAGTGCAAGCACCTCCCCGGCTGCTCCCTCTTTGGTTGTGGCTGTAGCTGTCTTCTTCGGAACTGACGAGTGGGCTTCCGTCTGGGGGAGGCTGCGGGTGTTCTGTAGTCCCCTCATCACAAGCTCCAGGTTGCTTGCCACCAGTTTAGTTCCCCAATTCCTCATGTGGAGGCCACCTTTATTGAGGATACTGGGCAGGTTCCTTATGGTCGGGTTGTGGTCCACAACGAGTACAGTCTCTGTCTGCATGCTCTTCAGAAATGCATTGATCCTGTCATTCAGGTTTGGTTTATCCAGTCTATGGATAATGCCAGACAGGATGATCTTTGTGCCCTGGGTGTGGAATAGCATGTCAGATACTATGGCATGGTAACTTGCTTTTAGGTTGTATATGGGTAAGAATAGGCCCCCAGTAGCCCCTGCTGATCGTTGAAGGCGATGACAGGGGGACCCAGCACTGACCATGTGGTTCCTTAGGTTCAATTCCCGGTTGGTGCTGTGGTTTATAAATGGATGAGGTACAGCAAAAATGATTTCCAGGTTTTGATCCCCTGCTGTTTGCCCACCTTGTCACCTTCATCTCATAGATACAATCACCAAAGACGGAGTTCATCCCAACCTGTTTTCGCTGTGAATATGACCTTAGTTGTTGAAACGGCGTAAAGCATCCATTACTCACTCACTCTCCAAGTCGTTGGTCCCACATTGTACTACCACAAAGTGAGGCCTCCTGTCCTTGAGTATTTCTCCCCAAGTTCTGGCGCGAATATGGAGCCCTGAAAGACCAATACAGTGATCATTTCCCCATCTTCACTGATGGCTCCAAGGAAGGAAATAGAGTGGGTTATGCAGTACATACAGAGTATGGGGACCTGACGGGTGCCCTTCACGGCCAAGCCAGCATTTTAACTGCTGAAGCACGTGCTCTAGCGCGTGCACTAGACTGGATCAAAGTATCAGGACAGAAAGTTTATCATCTTCTCAGACTCAAAGTCCTGTTTACAAACTATCCTACAACATCAGCCTAACAATCCCATAATCAGAGATATCCAGCAAAGTCACACCAACCTGAAATCGGTTGGCAAAGAAGTGTTTTTCTACTGGCTACCTAGCCACATTGGAATATCTTGGCAGACGAAGCAGCCAAGGGGGCCTTGGGCCTAGATCCTGAGGTTGCTAGAATCCCACACACAAACTTACTGCCACTAAGCAAAACACATTTGCGGTCTAAGTGGCAAAGCGACTGGAACAAACAGGAGAACAATCTTCTACACTCTGTCCAACCCAAATTAGAAGAGAAAAGTGACAAAAGCAAAAGAGAGTGCCTGACAAGGTCAGAACAGGTGAAACTGGCCCGTCTTCGGATGGGCCACACCAGGCTGACACATGAACACCTGTTGAAAGGTGAAGGTGCTCCTATTTGTCAACAGTGTAACACCAAACTAACGGTGGAGCACATCATATTGAAGTGTGAGAAGACGGATGATAGTCGCAAGCAGCATCTCCAATACAGAACATCGATGAAGGATGTGTTTAACAACAACGGAAGTAAAAAGATCCTGCAATTCCTTCGAGAATGTCAACTGATAGATAAAATCTAAGAAAGGATCCAAGAGTCTGGGATCCAGGGGCCACCCTGTGCTCCCGACAGGGTCATCAAAAGCCGGGTGTGTGGTGTCCTTTCTATGGGACATTGCACACAAAAGACCCCTTGCCACTCTTCGCAACGAGTAGGGTATTGCACCCGGTGGCAGGTTTCTCCTAAACCATATCATTTATTCACTCACCGATCTTGTGGCATAAAATAAGCTGAAAAGTATTACCTTGTGCAGTCTGGAAAGAACCCATAACAAACAAACAAGCACCCGTGACGTATCAGCCCCACTGAGGATTTTTAGCTCAACATCTGTAGTTTTGAGGCACTTGTCTGCTCCCCGTAGCATTGAGTCTAAAATTAAGATGATGTCAGCTTTGTTTGTTTGTCCGGATTTGTCATGTTTGGTCTCCTGTTGTTCTGACCTAACACCTTTGTTTGGGGTAATTTCACCTCTTACAAGATAGTAATAGGATACTCAAGTCCACTTTCTTTCAGACCGGTAGCAATACTGGAGAGAATTTGGTCAAGGTCATCAAACTGCCGTGTAGCTGGGGATCTTTGAATCTTAGTGTACATGATGTTTGGTCTGTCAGGGTTCACAGTGATGCAGGTTGGGTTTTGAAGTCCCAGATCGGATATTATCAGTTCTTTGGTTGACACAGATGCCATTGCTGTCATCACTAAGGCCGGTACTTTGGTGCATAGGGCCAGAAGGTCTTGTAGGCGTGAGAAGTCCGGGCGGAAAGAGTCACCCCTGTAAATGTATGAAAGGAAGACAACTTATATGGGATTTAGATTATGAGCCAAATGTATAGAAAATGTTCTATATTGTATTAATAAACTTCTCTGTTACATGATTTTGTTCTGAAATAAAGTGTTCTATCAAGTATTACAAAGTGAATGACATAACAGATCTCAGTTACAATTGGAATTCATTGGTAAGAGTGAGGAACTGTAGTGCTTATTGAATTTTGATTATGTTACTTTAACCAATTAAAAAATAGTGTTACTAAACTTTGACTTCGATTCTTTAATATTTTTTTTATCAATAAGCACATACCATTCAGCTATCATGTGAGCTTTATCAATAAGGATGCAGCAGATTTTCTGGCGGAAGACTGGGTTGCGCATCATGGCTTTCCCTTGTGGAGCCGTCAAGAGAGCTTCTGGATGAGTGTAGATGAGTTGATAACCTCCTGAAATAATCTCATCTAGAGGCACAGATACTTTCAGTTCACCGGGGGGTGGTTGGTCATCCACATCATGATCTTCGGTAGAGGGATCCATCTCATCACTGCTGTCGTCCAAGTCAGCTGAATTAAAATATGGTCATCAAATTAAAACCTTAATTGATATATTTTTCAAAGAGGAGCATTTCTTATAAATGCATGCACCAATTGTAATAAATACTTAAACCAGATCATTCACAACAAATTTGCATAGGTAGAGTTTCTAAAAGATAGTTTCTCTTATCTTTAATACGAAACTTTGTTCTTTTACCATAATCATTTCTTTCTTCTGTGAGACTATTAAGAAAAGCACACTGTATGAAAATGAAGGATGTAAATAGAAATTACATGTGCATTTAATATAATTATGCAGATCTTGTGGGTAATATATGTTCTGTCATAATGTGCAATTTAGAACAGTCCACCATAATTCAATCCAATTTCAAGAAAAGAAAAAGACCCTTACATTTGCATCCTTAGGTATTTCTCGAAATGCATATGTCTCCCCACTCAAGCATTTCATGTCAAGGTAACAGGCCTTAATACCACCCTGAGCCATCTTTCGCACCTGGTCCTGCATTATACTGTTTAGTGGTGTGACTATTATTGTTACAGCACCCGGAACTTTGTTCTCCATCAAGAAAGGAGTTAACTGATAAATAATGGATTTTCCAAACCCAGTTCTCAGTAAGCAAAGAGTGTCATTTCCATCATACACAGATTTCAGTGCTCGTGTTTGTTCTTCCTTTAAAGAATATTCTATACCGACTTTTGCTTTAGCAAGCTCCAGTTGATTTTCAAAATTGGACAGGTTTCTTTCATTACATAGACCCCCCCAAAAAAGCCAGAAGAAACAACAGACACAGTTAACAATTAAATTATTGTGAGATTTTGTTATACTGTCCAAGGGCCTACAAAGTTAGCATCAGGGTGGTGTAGATCTGTCACTTTGCATAGTTTGCTGAAATGAAAAAATAGAAAGAGGTGTTATTTTTCTCATGTGAAAAACAAAGAGGTATATGCAGTTATAAAGTTTAAAAAATCAGATATCCACCTTTTCTATCTACTGATTTCCCAATTTTATGCATTAACTACACATTTAGGGGTACAACATATCTCCAAATAAGGCAACACAACGCCTGACAACCTGGCTTTTTAATTATTGAATGCATTGGCTGTTTCCAGCCTAATAATTCTTCGCGTTGTATTAAGTTTCACCAATGGTATAAAGTTTGATAGGCGAAGTATAGGATGGCTTTTTCTTTGAACAAGTGAAAGAGCCAGTTCACCCTATTATCACACATTTAATCCCCTGGTTCCTGTCCTATGCTTGGAGAGTGGATGCATGGGTTTTCTTGTGAGAGGAGACTTTAGTTACATTTAGTTACGTGTAGATGTGTCCTATGGCCTTTGATAATTTTTACATTAGAATGGATTTTGTGTTGTTATAATTCTTTTAAAAAATACCTTAAATGTATTTTACAAAATTCTCTTATAAGTTTATACGTATTTTGCTTGTATTCATGTTATTTGATTACAATTTACAAGTTTCAGGATAGTTAAAACAATAATAACTTTGAGTTTTAGGCAACTCTAGTGGGAGAGTGGACCCTAGGTGAAAGTCAATTGCCTCTCATATGCTGTGCGGCAGACCGGAACAGACTGGAACAGAAGTGTCAAATCCCTTACATTCTGTTGTTATGGTGTGCCAAATGAGAAAAAACAAGTTGACAATTTCAAATTTGTATAACATTTTTTCTCAACTCCAACATTTACAGAAGTTCATCAGACATGTTTGTCAGCATGGCAGCCATGTTTTTATGATATGCAAAGTTATTTTTTTATTTCCAAGAAATTTCTTTTCACTTCCAAGTTTAGACAAGGTCATCAGAATTTTTTTTCAGCATGGCGTCCATGTTTTTATGATATGCCAAGTGCACAAAAACAACTTCGATTCTTTTTTATCTTCATGAAATTTCTTTTTACTTCCAAGTTAATGACAAGTTATAGACAAGGTCATCAGAAATGTTTTTCATCATGGCAGCCATGTTTTTATGATGTGCCAAGTGCACAAAAAGAACTTCAAAATTTTTAATTTTCATGAAATTTCTTTTTACTTCCAAATTAAAGACAAGTTGTAGACAAGGTCTTCAGATATGTTTTTCAGCATGGCGGCCATGTTTTTATGATACGCCAAGTGCACAAAAACAACTTCATTTTTTTTTTATTTTCATGAAATTTCTTTTTACTTCCAAGTTAGACAAGTTTTAGACAAGGTTATCAGTCATGTTTTTCAGCATGGCAGCCATGTTTTTATGGTGTGCCAAGTGTACAAAAACAACTTCAAATTATTTTTATTTTCATGAATTTCTTTTTAATTCCAAGTTAATGACAAGTTTTAGACAAGGTCTTCAGATATGTTTTTCAGCATGGCAGCCATGTTTTTATGGTGTGCCAAGTGTACAAAAACAACTTCAAATTATTTTTATTTTCATGAATTTCTTTTTACTTCCAAGTTAATGACAAGTTTTAGACAACGTCATCAGATATGTTTTTCAGCATGGCAGCCATGTTTTTATGATGCGCCAAGTGCACAAAAACAACTTCAAATTTTTTTATTTTCCTGAAATTTCTTTTTACTTCCAAGTTAAAGACAAGTTTTAGACAAGGTCTTCAGATATGTTTTTCAGCATGGCAGCCATGTTTTTATGATCTGCCAAGTGCACAAAAACAACTTCAGAATGTTTTATTTTCATTAAATTTCTTTTTACTTCCAAGTTAAAGACAAGGTCATCAGACATGTTCGTCAGCATGGCAGCCATATTTTTATGATGCACCAACTGTGCAAAAACAACTTCAACATTTATTCTCAGGACTTTTCTTCTCACTTCCAAGTTTTAGAGAAGGTCATCAGACATGTTTATCAGCATGGCGGCCATGTTTTTATGATGCACCAAGTGCACAAAAAGAACTTCAAAATTTTTTTATTTTCATGAAATTTCTTTTTACTTCCACGTTACTGTGATTATGATGAATCGTAATAAAATTGCATTTATAAAAGTCTGTATTCTCTTACATTTGATATTCTCATGTAATATTAACATCCCATTCCCATTTTTACCATTCTTCTTTAACGGCTACGACCTCTTTTATCAGAGAAACATGCATATATTTTATTTACAAATAATCATTGATATTTTAGTTTCTTTTTCATTAACAAGCGAAGAATCTCGTTATTTTAATAACGATTTCAGTTTTATACGAGATTATACACGTGCACTTGTTAAGAAATGTAGTGGAGGTGCAAGAAAAATATTCAGAGATAAATCTACTCTACTGTACATGATTTTTTCAAAAAATAAAACGGTACAAATGTAAGGACTAGACCTAGAAATATTCCGTAAGCATTTTTGAAAATTGGCTCCGGAAGTGGCATTTTCCGGCGCCGAGGTATGCATTTTCTCACTAGCGGCTCCCGCAGTAGCATTATCTGTGCGAACACAGTGCCATGATTTTTGTCAAACACAGTGTATATCTATAGTCCCCAGCCAATCTGGCAGCTTTATTACTACTTTTGATTTTGGATTGAGAATGCAGAGGATGATACTTCACCCAGCTGCTGTGTCAGTTGTCAGCCGTTTCGTCGGCACCACTCTGCAGCACAACACTCTGCACCCGTTGCAGAATGTGGAAAGTAGTCCCGGCGGCGGCCATACTGTCAGCCAGCCTTCCCAGAAACTGACCCTTGCAGTGATGATTCGGACGGAATCTGAGCTGTGTTGCAGTATGGGGCAAGGCCAGTATATTACAAATGTCAGAATGTTACAGATTTCCCGCCATCCGCCACCACTCTCCAAGCACTCTTCTTAATAGATCTGCTTGGGGAGTGATACAATAACGTGGCCGCTCGTTGCAGTGACGACGTCTGTTGTCACAGTGATGTTGCCATGCCCATTGCGATGCATTTTGCAATGCGTATGGATAAAACCAAATAAAATACTACCGGTATTTCTGTGGATTGATCATTTTGAGGCAATCACAAGATTGAGGTGGCTGGTTGAGGTTGGCGTTGCTCGCCGTGACGATCGTCGCCATGGAAGCGCTGATTGCATAACGTCATGAAAATGCATGTCTCGGACACCACGATCTTTTTATCCACAAACAGTATTACTTTGATGATTGAGTACCATGACATGTTGTTTGTATCTAATGTAAATGGCGAAATCATAATAAGTCAGTGAAAAAAAATCTACTTTGAAATGTGTGTCTCCTTTGGTCGTTGGTTTGGAGATTTTAGTTACATGTAGATGTGTTCTATGGCCTTTGACAATTTTTACATTAGAAAGGATTTTGTGATATAATTCTTTTGAAAAAATACCTCAAAGGTATTTTACATAAAGTATTATAAGTTTATATATATATTACTTTTATTCATGTAATTTGGTTAAAATTTACAACTTCCAGAATAGTTAAAACAATAATAAATGGAACAGAGGTCTGAGTGGAACAGAGGTGTCAAATCACATACCTTATTTTGTTATGGCTTGCCAAATAAAAAAAAAAACAAGTTCACAATTTCAAATTTGTATGACATTTTTTCTCAAGGTCAGAAAAGGTGAAACTGACCCGTCTTCAGATAGGCTACACCAGGCACATGAACACCTCTTGAAAGGTGAAGGTGCCCCCATTTGTCAACAATGTAACACCAAACTAACAGTAGAGCACATCATATTAAAGTGTAAGAAGATGGATGATAGTCGCAAGCGGCATCTCCAAAATAGAACATCAATGAAGGACGTTTTCAATAACACCGAAAGTAAAAAGATTCTGCAATTCCTTTGAGAATGCCAACTGTGTTTTGTCCTTTCTATGGGACATTGCACACGAAAGACCCCTTGCCACTCTTCGAAACGAGTAGGGTATCGCACCAGGTGTTGGGTTTCTCCTAAACCATATCATAGATACGATCACCCGTAAGCTGAAAAGCATTACCTTGTGCAGTCTGGGAAGAACCCTATGTGGTTGACCGGACGTAAAACTACCTCAACAAACAAACAAAGCGTAAAAACAACTTAAACATTTTTAATTTTCAGAAGTTTTTTTTGCTTCAAAGTTTTAGACAAGTTCATCAGACATTTTTTTCAGCATTGCGGCCATGTTTTTATGATATGCCAAGTGCTCAAAAATTACTTTAAACTTTTTATTTTTCAAGAAATTTCTTTTCACTTCCAAGTTTTAGACAAGGACATCAGACATGGGGTGCAGACAGATACATACTCTTGAGGCTCTATAGAGCCCTCATTAGGTCAAAACTTGACTATGGCAGCCAGGTTTACGAATCAGCCTGCAAGTCATACATACGTTTGTTGGACACAGTCAACCACCAAGGACTGAGATTAGCGTTTGGAGCATTTCGAACATTACCAGCTCAGAGCCTTTATGTGGAGAGCAAAGAACCATCATTAGAAGTAGTCCCTGCTGATCGTACGAGGTGACGATAGGGGGGACCCTGCACTGACCAAGTGGTTCTTTGGGTTCAATTCCTGTTAGTGCTTGGTTCACTAAGGGATGAGGTACAGCAAAAATTATTGCTAGGTTTTGATCCCCTGCTGTTTGCCCGCCCTGTCACCTTCATCTTATAGATTCGATCACCAAAGACAGAATTCGTCCCAACTGGTTTTTGCCATGAAAATGACCCTGGCTGTCAGTACACCATAAAACACCAAACACTCACTAACTAGGCATGTTTATATAAATTATATCAATAGATAGTGTTATCTATTGGCTGTCTAAAGTTGTTTTCTGTTTTATGATATTTTAAGAAACAAATATTAAGATCAGAATTGAAGGGAGTCACGCCATTTACACTCCCTAAAGTAGCCTAAAACAGGATGCATGCTGTGTAATATGTCAACAAAACTCAAGGCTCTAGCATAGACATTTTCATGAATTGTATCATTATTTTTAGATTAACATTATTAAAAACTAGCTATCATTATTTCTTAAATTAGTATCCATATCCATCAATATTTCCTAAGTCATTTGAAAATGTGTTCATCGTAGTTGACTTTCTATCAGGTTTTTGCTTATTTTCTTTAGTTTTTTCAGGGATTCTGTCGACAAATTCAGTCCAAATTAGCCTGCAGGTACTTGAAATACTGTAAATCAGCTATATGTGGTAGGGAGAATTGTTAATAGTCTGATTTTTTAAATCCCAACCTATCAACCCTACTTCTTTTGGAGGCATGAAACCTGAATGCCACATTTTCTCTTTTTTGGCCTAATGACAACTTTTACTCGACATTTCATACTATATAACTGTTCTCACTGAATATGACCTTATTTGTCAAAACATCCATTATTCACCAACTTAAGGACAGAGAGGTGTTATTCTCATGTAATTTGCAATGGTTGCATCTACTGTTCTTTTAATCAACTATCTGTAGGGATATCTGCTAAATAGTTTTAACATTTAAAATTGAATATATGCTCTACATAGTACTGCATGATATATGTCAAAATGTTGAAAATTGAATAAGTAAGTGAATCATGAAAACAAAAATGCATTTTTTCACTTTTATTTTTTGAAGGTGGATATCTCGCTTAATTTTTAAGATACTTGTTCGAAATTTTGGATTTACGCTGAAATCATTCTTATGCAGGGAACCGTGTCTCAGAATGTTTATATATGTCCTGGTTCAATTTTGAGAAAATGTTCAAAAAATATTGAACAGTTACCCGTTTTTTAAAATAAAATATAAACTAGGGCCTGAAATAACAAACTGAGACACAGTTCCCTCCACAGAAAGGTTCTTGTTATGTCTGTCAAGTTTCAGTGCTTAGGACTAATTATTCATGAAGATATCCACATTCAAAAAATAAAAGTGAAAAATTCACTTTTTAATATACATTTTTTCTAACTTACATTTGTTTAAAAAACTTAATACAACAAGATAGAGAAAAATCTGCCCTTTTATTTGATATATAAAACATTAAGCAATACGCAGTATTAACCAAACTATTGCAATTTTACTGAAAATCCCATTGATAACACCTCTCTATCCTTAAGTTGTTACGGTGATAATATCATATTAGGTACCACAATAGAGGCCGTTTTTCTTCTGAACTTTTTCCTTTCTTCCCTTTTTAGATTTTGGGATACTTCTATGCATTATATATACACATATTTGGTATCAAATTAAAGCTGTTTCCCTGCATTTTCAAAAGTTCATTCCCATAAATTTACATTTTGATTTAATGTACTTTTTTCAAGTAGGTATGGACAAATAAGTAATTTAGTAAAAAATGCAGATAAGCTCTTTTTCTATGCCAATTTTGAAAGACATCTGTTTGATAATCATAGACAAGTTTGGTGCCAAATTGAAGCTGAAATCATAAACAAATTGACCAAAGGGCTGCAATATCTGTACACATCATGGTGAAAATGCGCAAAA
The DNA here is from genome assembly GCA_936440205.1 of Lepidonotus clava. Classification (NCBI taxonomy): domain Eukaryota; kingdom Metazoa; phylum Annelida; class Polychaeta; order Phyllodocida; family Polynoidae; genus Lepidonotus; species Lepidonotus clava. The sequence goes on from OW387140.1 coordinate 30,696,271, forward strand.
GGGTGCTTGGGAGGCAAAAAATGCTTACTTTTGGCAAAATGTCCACTTTTTTACCCCTTATTTGGGAAATGGAAGTGAATATTCACGTGTTTGGTATCAAATGAAAGCTTATCTCATGGGCTATCCTGCTACATAGGTGGCATATTTTGATTCTTTACAGTGAAAGTGTGCAAAGCAAAAACCTCCTTTTTGGGCTTAATTTTATTTTTATTAAAAAAAATTGTCACCAAAAAAAAAAAAGCTTCTATTTCTATCATTCAGTTATTTTTGTATGTCTTTTGATATACTTTAATTTTATCCATTTTCAAATAAAGTCTTAACCCATTTCGAAAAAATCATCTGTGGTACCTAATTATATGGTGTGTAATCGATGTTTATATACAGGGATATGATTTGGGGGCAGTGAACAAATCTGAAATAGCATAAAGGAAATCTGAATGTATCATTAAATGATGTGAAACTTGTTCTAAACATCAAATTTTGAAAATATTGTTTTGTAGGTGCTGGAGAGAATGAAATCGCCAGATAATATAAATTATAATAAGTATATTTAGCTTAATGGTGGGCCCCTCCATTTTCAAGTAAATCATACAATATGCATTTCATTTAAGGATAACACAGAAATGCACATTGTATCTTTTACTGACTTGAAGCATGGCAACATGCATCCTTTGTAAAGTATTTTGATCAGAGTCATTGCTAATATGTTCTCGTCTTGTTTTCATTCTAGGAAGAATACAACCTAGGGATGTCACTTGAAGAGAGACAGGGACAACGTGTGTTCCTCCGCGAGCGGTTCCTGCGACTGCTCACTTCAGTATGGAGCGTGCCCACCGAGTTCACCTTGTACAACCAGGTGAACGTACGTGGCAAGTTTACAGCTGCAGACATAGATGTGCTCAACTTTTTGGTCGAAGACCTGGAGACTCCCATGGGTACACACCCAGCGACATTGTTGAGAACTACTGACATTCTCTCTTTAAAGATGACTTTACCAAAGAGAATAACAGAAGGGACTGAGTGTGATGAAAGTGAAAAACTAACAGAAGATCCCATTGAGGATACACCTGTACGGACAGAGGCTTGTGATAATGCATCTGATTCACGAGAGGATACTAACCTTGAAGGGGATACTCAGGCTGATCTAACAAACAACACGTGAGTCAAGTCTGACATGGAATTATTGGAGACAACTGATTATAAATATTTTCATACATTCATAATAACTACGTCATAGATTGATAGGTATGTTTTTTGCCCAGTGTTTAAAGATTTAAATTATGTGTAATCAAGAAATTACAGTGGAAATGGTTGATTGTGATTGAAAGAAACTGCCCCAATCGTGAAGACCGTGCAGATGGAAGAAAATAAGTAAAATGTAGAATGTGTTGATAATAAAAAAATTCTGTCTAAATCGAATCGAAAAAATAACACTTTATATATATATTAACGAACTGTTTCTGTTTTTATTATAATGGTTTTGCACCATGTTGCTCTCAAGTCCTCATACCTTCGCTTATAATTCTTTCAAGGATATGAATACATAGGTCTCTGCCTGAAATATCCCACATCAACTTTTGTATTGATCTTTATTAATATATGTGGCACATCACAGATAAAAATCAAATACAATAGTCATCAAGAACAAAGAGTAAAATACCGGTATTGGCATCTGCATAACTAACACTTGTGGGCCTGAACACATCTTGTAATGGTTAAGTTATGTTTATGGAACAACATCTAAAGGATACACCTACGTTTTGAAATTATCTTGGAATGTTGTAAATTTTATATTAATTACATTATCAGAGATGCCTCTCACAACTTATGAATAAGTACAAAATACTTTTCCTACTTTTTTCCTACTTCTTTTCTAGAAGCAACTGGGAGAGAAATAACCTTTAGGAGTAAGAGACCTGACTGAGTTTGTATTTGAATAGTTTGAAACTAACACAAACATGATGTAAAACAATATGATCTAGGACAATTTAGTTACACAATCCAAATGACCAAAAAGTAGGAAACCCTACAAAAGTAGGAAAAAAGGCATCTCTGATTATAGAAACTAAAGACAAGTACTCCACATACAATCTGAAAGAAAACAAGAATCGCACGAACTTGAATGAATGTTATCAGTTAATGTAGGTAGGCTTTCGAGGATGATATGGATAAAATATGCTTCCATTTACGATTGTTTTGTCACGTGTTCAGAGGCATGTATTTTGAGTACTTCTAGAATATTTGGACGGGAATGGAAGTATAACAACTGATACCTGTGTTTCCTCCTAGAATCCCTGAAATAACTGTATAAAGCCTGGCACCTCATTGTCCACTGACTAGTCAGAGATAGATTGAAGTATAAACGTAGCCAATATATACACCCACCTTATTATCTGATACACAATGCAGTGTTCTTGGAATTTATTGTTACTGTTAGGCGTGACTGATCATTAACAGTCATTAATTTAAGCCACATAACCTGCCTTTTTTCTGTTTGATATAGAATCTTAAAATAAACAAACCCAGGTCTAACAATTTTCCTTAAATCGAGTCGAAGTTAGTTTTGTACAAATAATAATAGGTTATTTTGACAAAACATGGCTATGTTAGAAAAAAAAGGTTAATGTATTGCTTCCCAATTGAAACAAACCCCCGATTATGGTTATTCACTTGCCATGAGGTTAGGTATCTCCTATTAGCACATTCTTAGCGTTACCCCTGGTTCATATGAGTCAGTTTAACAATCCATATACCAGACTAACATCTGCAAAACATAACAACCTTCGAATGACTGCATTTGCATGATCCAAACAGATTCTAAACATGTACATATGCAACAATACATGTAACAACTAAAATCTGAGGTTATAGTGGTTTTAACCCACTTTCAAAATTTTAACAATGTGGCCTTAGACATACCAGAAATGTACATACATAATTAACACAATTTCCTCAAACAATCGAGAAAATTATGATTAAAGATTAACAGTGTTGTCCAATAATCTTAAACTATCCGAGATGCAGCACTGAGCTAAAATCATTAACCTGCCCACCCAAAAACCCGTCAAAAAATTATCATTATTCTGTTAGCCATCAAGTCTTGCCGGCATAATTTAGAGAAGCAAAGAACTGACTGATAATTATTTAAAAACTGTTTTATAGCAGTAGGTATAAAATGGCTCAGTGAGGCTCGTTTTGCTAGTAATGTCCTTAATCACTATCAGTACTTCTTGATATGGTCGAGTTTGGGAGACCTCACTGAGAGATTCCCTAATCTACAGGTACATGTACAGTAGTACTCAGCTGAACAATTTCCTTTAGAGAGGCACTTCACATTAAGATCTGATTAAGACAAAATCCGTACCATACGGACAGTTGCAAATCCTCATTCAAGTGAGAGGGCGTCAGAGCTCACCCCAGTATTTGTATAAAAGATACCATTTTGCAACAAACCACTTTTGTTCGGGGTCTATTATTCCGATTCCCATTCACTGACCTCTTACAGTTACACCAATGCACTTCACAATTATTTGATATGACAGATCAGCAGTATTCTTTTGCATAAACCAGGCACTATTCCTAGTCCTGCTCAGTTTTAAAAATGCCTAGATTATCATAATAATTTGACCTAGAAAATCATTCAATCAGCCTACTCCTAACTCATATTACTGACACGTTCACCCAAGGCTTTCAACTCTGCACCGATAGTTTCGGGCAGGTCTTGTGGGATCTGCTCGTTGAAGTAGTCCCCGATTTGCTCCACCTCCCGCTGCCAGAAGTCCTTGGGTAGTCTGTTCAGCTCGTCCATGTCCACATTGCCCTGTAGGCCGGCCAGGTTCAGGGAGCCCTCCTTAGGCACATACCCAATAGCCGTCTCATTGACTATATCCTCGTTGTCACAGCGCCTAAAGACCCAGTCCAATACGCGCGAGTTCTCGCCGAAGCCTGGCCAGATGAACTTGCCTTCGGCGTTTTTCCTGAACCAGTTGACGTGGAACACCTTAGGCAGGTGGACCCCCGGCTTGTTCTGCATGCTCAGCCAGTGGGCCATGTAGTCGCCGGCGTTGTAGCCGAAGAACGGCCTCATGGCGAATGGGTCGTGCATGATCACTTTGGCTGTGAATAGTAAACATGTAATGTTTCTATTATTAAAACTACTATTGTGGATTGAAAGGCATATAATAATTTCATGATAGCGAAAAGGAAAATTGATTGACCAAAGATCTAAAGTTGGTAAATAGGCGTCTAATAACTTTTGAGATGATAACAATTAACATGCGTTTTTCCCTTTCACCTAAATTGAAGGGAAACGGTTGACTTGCTGAATGTTTTTTATTTCATTAGATTTAGGATCTGAACCATGGATAATATATTCTATTTTACCTTTATGTTCTGCTGCTGCTGTGGCTTCTGAACGAACAGCGGCTCCCATGAAGACTCCGTGGTTCCAGTTAAATGCCTCATATATCAAAGGCACTCCTGAAAACAAATCACATAAATTATGAAGTGCTTGTTTAAGATCGATGGACATTGAGTAGTGAGGCCAACGTCGCGCTAGACTACCAGAAGTGTATTGCTCTACAGAACGCATGCCAAGTACAGCCACATTTGGAGCTCGTTTTTAAGCTTCCTTGTATCTTTGCAAGGAGGAAGCTGAACATTTTTTTATTTTTTTTTTAGATATTTTATTTCAACTGGGAATTACAATTTGGCCATAGGTCATTTTTCGTTGTGTCCCAGCATTAGTACATCTAAATAGCATGGGAGTATAATATTATATGATAAGACTGACAGTACGGTATTCAACAATTACAAATGGAAGTATTGTTTTAGCAATTTAGAAAAGTCAAAATTATTATACAGAAAGTTAACAATTTACAAATATAACAACATCATGAAGTATGTACAAAAAAACAAAAAACAAAAAAAAATAAGAGCCATTGATAACTTGAATTAAGGAATTACTAAATACATGTATTTATGGCATACTTAATATATGTTTTTGTTTTTTTTTCTCAAAAATTCCCCCCCCCCCCCAAAAAAAAAGCAAAATACCCCAAGGATTTGTTCAGGAATGTACGCACATTGAAATTTTTCAGAGATCCCCAGTTTATTTAATGGAAGGCTCCAAATCTGATCATTGCTTCAAAATGCTCAACAGATCTTAAACATATCTCCTGGTAGACTACTCACCCTGTGGCCGACGCCCACCGAACAGAATGGCCTCAATAGGTACCCCACGGGGACTCTCCCAGTCGGCGTCCATCATCGGGCACTGACTGGCCGGGGTGCAGAATCTACAAACATTGAATAAATAGTATTAAAACACATATAACGTGATATTCGTTTGGAATGTTAAATCAATATATTTTCAAAATGTTTATTACACTTTCAATTTCACCAATAACACATGTGAATCACATGCGTCAAAATGCTTGTTGTATGAATAACATTATACGTCTGACACTTCTTGCAAATGCCATATGGTTTCTCAACAGTTAGACAATAGACGGCAGAACAAGTCAATAGCGCAACTAGCTTTAATAATTGAATGGTATAGTCACTTTGGTTTCATACAAACACCAGGCAGGAACCTTTTAGTGAAACACGAGACATTCCGATCTCAGGTTCGAGAATCTAGGTTGAACAGTGTGAATAAATAATGATAACATAAAAACAGTCCCTATTTTGACAGTACTCATCATAATTCACCTGGAGTTGGGGTGGGCTGCGGGCTTGCCGCTCTCTTTAGACCACTTGGTGTCTCCGAGCCAAGACGTCACGCCGCTATCAGTAGAGACTTCCTTTTCTAATCCCTCCCAGAAATAGCCCCCGTCGGCCGTCTCGGCTACATTTGTGAAAACTGTATTCTTCTGGATCGTAGCCATAGCATTCGGATTTGTTGCAGCAGATGTCCCTAGATAGTGGAAGTAAAGGTTAATGTACTGGGAAGTTCAGCGTTTCTTCATTTCAAAAAAATATAACTCAAAAAGCTGTACCAGGTGATGAATTGCATACCCAGGTTGACCTTGGCTTACTCTTAAAGTAGGACGCGGTCTACTTACTTCACATAGGCATACATAAGTAAGCTACAATTCATTTCAATAGACTTGTCTAAATGAGAAATGGAGATATGTTGCAGAAATGGCCTCCTGGAGTGACGGTGTAACTTTCAAAGGCATGCTATACATGTTACTGTAAAACTCAGAAACGTTTTTTTAACTTTTCTGGTGTTTTCTATAGCTACACGAGAACTGCCTAAATATGACCTAAGGCCATGATCCACGTTGCGATTTTGAACCGATTTTGAAATATGGCAGTTTGTTAAATTATCATTTTCCTTATACAACATACACTTTTCCAAAGATTTTTGAATATTATATATCAGAAAAATTGTATTTTCATCAGGAAAACTGATTCCAAATATGTGAACTAGAAATCTGAAGATTTTCGGCCGGCATTTTCAGCCGGCCGAAGATGCCTTGCGGAATTTAAGAGGTAAACAATGAATGTGGTGCCAGTCCGCTCCACCACTACCCCCCCCCCTCCCCCCTCCCCACACACCTTACCGCTGCCATGTCCCTGCTGGTACCGTCGCCGCCCCCCCCCCCCCCCCCCCCCCCCCCCCCGTACTCTCCACTGCAAGATGCATCCACACCGGACGTGCTGTGGTGTACGGCGGCTGCCTCCAACCCCCCCCCCCCCCTCCCTACTGATTCCCCACCCCACCCCAACGTAACATAGGTCGAAAGCCATGGTGGTGGTGGTGGTGGGGGGGGGGGGGGGCATGTACAGCCAAATAGCGGTGCAAAAGGGCCTGACTGGAACCAGCCAGGTGTATACAGGTGTGCCACCCTGACCAGCGGCCACTGTGACCTGTGATCTGCCCACTCAGGTGTGTCACCAATGACCGCCACTGGTACCTGTAATCAACACATTGGGCAGTTTTGTGGCCGGCTGGACCCACTTCCAGCCGCTATTGGCGAACACTCACCTGTCAATCATACCTCTTACCCCTCCTACTTCTCTACAACCCCCACCAGTGACCAATGAGAAGTGAGAAGCGAGGTGGACACCTGAGGGGCAGAGGGATGCTTGAGGGGGGAGGGGGAGGTGCTAATAGCCCAATTACATGCCCCAGTGCACAACAACAAAAGAACAATTCAAATCCGGTATGCCTCCTTTGATGCCTTACTTACATTACATTTATATGATTATATCTTTGAATAGCGCAAGGCATCAAAAATGCATGAGACGAAAATCGGTCGGCCCAAAATCGTAACGTGGATCATGGGCTTCAGTCACTACCTCTTTAGTCCGATCTGACCAAGATTTACATTTACATCAGGACTTTGGACACATTATTTCGTAAGGCAGTACTCCAGTCAACCCGCTCTCTACCCTTCATAAAAGAGCCGTAGAATACACTGGGGAAAGATTTAGTATAAAAAAGTGCCATACCTATACCAGCGTCCCAATACTCCCTAGGCTCCAACCCCTTATAGGACTTAATTTAGTAATTCCATACACTGAGATAATGTAAATCCCCTAGACTAAAATATCAGTAGACAAACTTACCTGGCGCGACCCCAAAGAAGCCGGCCTCTGGGTTGATGGCGCGCAGTTTGCCCTCCTCGTCAAACCTCATCCAGGCGATGTCGTCGCCCACACACTCCACCTTGTAGCCGGGGAGGGTGGGTACCAACATGGCTAGGTTGGTCTTACCACAAGCACTGGGGAAGGCCGCCGCAATGTACTTCTTCTGACCCTGAGGGTTGGTGATACCAAGGATCTGAAATAGCAAATATATAGTGCTAAATATAATACTACCTTGTAAATAGGTTAACGTTGACTGACTACACTTTGAAAAGATGTCGCAAAATTATGATTCCTTCATAGTTTACTTATAATTAAGTATTAACATAAATTTCCCCTCTTTTAATCGTTAAAAAGGGTTATAACTAAGGATGATTGCAAAATATATTCCTTCATATTTTCTAGTTGTCACTCGTATTTGTGAATTTCGTGCTCCATTAGGGTTATTATAATTATGAAGAACAACTGTTTTTCAGCCTGCTACCAAGCCTTCCCTATAATCATTTAAAAATATTCGCATGTGCCTCGCTTTTGTACAAACACAAGGTAGCATAACTGGGTCACGTGTGTTGCTACCATTAGGAGATCTGACAGATATTAGAATTTCTCGGAAATCAATTTTAATAGAAATGCCCGTATATCCCAAATAAGCCAAATGAAATGAGGGGCGATATCCAGTGGTACGGCATGGTTTAGATATAATATAACCCTATTAGCTCTAAGCCACGTCCTGACCTTAGACTTGGTACACAATTATAAGTGGAAGACGTTTGCACTATCATAATTATGTAGGAAAAATTAGAACAGTGAAGAATAGCACTAATCTTACCCTACATAGTTTCTCACACTTACTCTTCTTTAATTAACCATAGCAATAAATACTGGTTTTAATGGCATTCACATTTCATTTCTTCTCTGGTTGTTATCTGGGCAGTGTTTGTTGTTCTCACATTAAGTCAAGAGTTGCCATTCTCAAGTTTGAATGCTAATAAACCCCAAAAAAAATCACCTACCAGCATGTGCTCTGCGAGCCATCCCTCGTTCCGGGCGAGGATACTGCCCAGACGGAGTGCGAAACACTTCTTGCCTAACAAGGAGTTTCCACCGTAACCCGATCCGTATGACGCGATCTCATTCCTCTCTGGGATGTGGGCGATAAGCGTTTGGTCGGGATTGCATGGCCAATTATTGATGAGTTGACCTAAAGAAGAACAGACAAATGTTAAAAATGAAAAAAATACGGCGAATGAATATATAGGCCTTTGATCTTCAATGACCTATTTGCACTTGGACAAAATGAATATACATGAAAAAATGCATGGAGACTAAAAGTACCTTATATCAGCTTACCTATATAAAACATCTTACCAATACAACCTCCGATGTAAATTTCAAGAAACTCCATACCCTCCTTCAAATATGATTTGTGTAATATCCAAAATAAGGAAATGTGCAAATCTATTAAACACATACTGTTTGAAACGCAAATATTTCAAAGTTCTACTAATGTTGAAATGCAAGTCTTTCAAAGTTATTGTTTTTTTGAATAGTTACTCACGCTTCATGGGTAGTGGGGATCCTACTGAGTGTAAGCAGCGCACAAAGTCGCCTGTGTCCAGTACGTTGAGCACGTTTTGACCCACTCGGGTCATGATTCGCATACTGGCCACCACGTAGGGCGAGTCGGTGAGCTCTACGCCGATCTTAGAAAGCGGTGACCCCACAGGCCCCATACTGAACGGGATAGCATACATTGTCCGGCCTGTTGAAAGAAACAATGACATTAGTTTTTTAATGTATTTAGTTCATCTACTAATGAAATCTGTAAGAGAAATTGAAGTTCACAATATATAACGTCTTAATGTCAAACTTTTTGTAATTTTCGGTTAGACGCGTTTGGAGTATACATGTATTTGACCGGGTTAGGACGTCCGTCCTCATTACTATTTCGAGGAATAGGGAACACTGAGCAGGTGTAGAGCAATTACGCGTCATTGCTTATATGACTTATCATTTGCCCTTTAGGCATAAGCAATAATGGAATTTACCAGCGTGTGCACTATTAAAAGCCATTCTCTGCAGCAAACTGGATGGGTACACTGACAAACTCAAAAAACAATTTTCTCATCAAATAGAAAAGAAAAAAGAAACTAACCTCTCATGCAGCCGGGGAAGCGGGCGTTGAGGGCAGCCTCCATGTCCGGGGGCGACATCCACTTGCCCAGCTTACCGTCCACGCCCTCAGCGGTCGTGGGTACCGTGTCCCTCCGGTTCGGGGTCGAGATGACCGTGCGACTCTCCACCCGGGCCACATCGGCTGGGTCGGTTCGTGTGATCCAACTGGGGAAAAATTGCATTTTCATCAGTTGCAGGCCCTCATGTAATTCAAAATGGATATTCACTACGGATTCATATTGTTTGAACAGCTCATTCAGTTTATTGAATAAACGGTTGATCCGCTCTCTGGGAGTGAGTTGTTCTAAAGCTAGCTGTACTCTTGGGATGTCCATGAATTTCTTTACTTATCCTTACTTAGTTCTTTATTGTAGAACACTTTGAACAAATTTATGAATTGTAATGTAGAGTGTATCATCTTTTTGGACTCATTTGTCATTCGTCTCAATGGAATACACGGTGTATTGCAACAAACGGAATAACCTTTACAGGAGAGATGGGGATGGGGGGGGGGGGGGGATGGCAGAAATATTTCGGTTTATTACGTCAGCCCGTTCCACTTAGATCTTGTTTTACGTGAGGTTTCAGGAACGAGGAAGGTATATATACAAGCGGAAAACCCAAAAGCAATGCGACAATTTATTAACGTATAATCAACATACCATAAGTCTTATTTTTATCTAATTATATATATATATATATATACTAATTAGGCTTGGCATGTGCTCAGCTGTACTTATCATTAGATTTTGTAGATTACAGTTGGCGTGAACGTTGGTTTACTAACTTTTATCGTACCATGTACGTCATATGTACATGTATATGTACGTGTAGATACCGGTTTAAATTGCGGTACATTGGCACAGCTTTTAAATTGCTTTCTATACACTATCCTTTTGGTATGAATATTTTTGCATAGCTATTGACGCAAAATTGATAGCTGACGGTGTATGTGGTTCTTGGTCGCTGTACTTGATCGAGCGAATCTAACAATACAAATCGTTACGGCTGGCCTAACACACAAAGGTTGAAAACTCTCAACCTCCAAGGCCTTTACCAATGCGCATACATATGTATTGAACGATAGATTTATCGCATGCCTAGTTCCACATTGAACTGTACTACACTATTATATTTGTGAATAACGTATACAAAAAGGCCATGCAAACGGTAACAGTACTCTGAATAAGACATTCACGAACGTCCTGATATAGCATTCTAATGCACTTTTTTTTTTATCAGTTACGGTAGAGTAAGTTGTATATATTTCCAACACATTCAGCGTAATGTTATGGTGGAACATTGGGAACATTGAGAATTATGATGTCTATGCATGGGAATATTATTTACGGCAGAGTAAGTTGTATTTCTAACACATTCAGCTTAATGTTATGGTTGAGCATAGATATATTTGATTTCTATGTATGAACATATCATCAGAGGGCTAAGTAACATTAAATATGGTTGATATAAATCCTGACTTACATGTGCGTTTCATCTGAAATATTATTTGTACTGATAAGTAATTAAACAAATTGTATGGCCTAGGCGTCCATTAACTTTAATGTATACTGTTCCACAAAAGCTTCAGGTGGACAGTACAATGTGAATGTACGTGCACGTAACCATACGAGCCATTCGGGGAAGGAGAACAATAGCCTGCGGTGACTTTGCCACATGTGACCTTCCCGATGGGTTATGTTACACGGTTAGAGGTTCAACCTACATATGGTTACCGTGAGTGCTTTGAATGCACTAGATAACTCCGACCTAGGCCTGAATGTTTGACTGTCTAGGCGGTGGTGGTGGTGGGGTCCAGGACAAACATGCCATGTCAACCATATTAATTGTCAATAAAAGATGCATCTTTGTCAATATGATATATATCCAACTAACTTTGTAGTAATGGTAACTACGTCAGCTGTTAGGAGAGTTGAGGTGTTTTATTGTAAACGTTATTTGGCTGATGAAATTTTCCTATATGTTACATCATTTTGTCCCATGATTTTTGCACTTTTTTATATTTTTTATACAAACTCACTGTCTTATGCTTGATAGATGAACTTGATTATTTGTGAATGCTGATGGGGAAAAAATGAACGGGAATTATTTGACCGGTTTTTGTGGTTGTATCTAAACTATAGGCGCCTAGAGCTAAAAAGTAACTGAATACTTCAGGAGATTCATTGCTGAAGCAGAAATACTCTACATAAAGATGTCACTTTGACAAAAGATCACGCTATCAGTTTTTAGACCTCCGGACTAGCGGTTAAATCTGTGCTTTATCTGTCGCTAGTGCTTGTTGAGCTCCTTCAATCCATATCCACGTTTGACCCGCTAGGAGGGTAGGTCACTAGGCCAGGGAGGGTCATTAGTTAGGCCAACAGGGGAGGAGCACAACAACTATTAAGATAATGCATGGTTACCGGTGTCTAAATTTAGGTACACCAACCAAATTATCTATTTGGATTTGGTATCACCCTGGTCCCATAGGGGAAATGTCCTACAGTAGAATAATGTGTGACCCTAGTACAAAAAGGTTGTAACCAACACTCTTAACACTTATTGACCCAACGGGCCAAATTTATAATTATTTGCTTTAAAGTTATATTGTATTGCGATTTCAATTTTGAAGGGCCATTCAAGGTGTAAATGGTGGATCCTCATGATTGAAAATCTTACCATAACCATTACAAAAAGTCATCCAATTCCATCACGGCCGTATAATTTTGGTCTGACCTACATGTCACAATATTGATTTTAACCTCACTCAATTATTTAAATCTCAAGGCTGTCCGAAAACAGAATAATGTATGTGCTCCCACGAACATGCAAGAATGCAGATCCCTGAGCACCAGGTCCACATGTGTGGTTGTAGCTGTCACCATGCCAATCCCGCTATGGGTGACGCCACCGATCTGTGTCCTTCTCCCCTCTAAGGACGGACAAGGTCACGGTGTCTGGTTCTACATTACAAATATACGTAGTCTAAAACTACTTATTTAATCTATTTCCACTTGAACCACGTAGTCTAATACAACTTGTTTGATCTACTCCCACGTAAGCCAAGAAAACTTCTCCCCCTTATTTATAATTCAATGCTGATTCATGGTTTTTGTATTGTTTTCACTATATGTGATGAGTATTACTCATTTGAATTTAAAACAGTGCTCAGAGCAGCAGTTCACAATAAGGTGTTTCCTTAATACACGTATTAGTGCAAAGGAACTGACAATTGACGGAATTGTATGTCCAATGCCAATAGAAGCACCTCAGTTGTAGGTGCCACCGTTAATGGATGTTAATATCCGACGCTGTTAATAGGTTAATGTATACAGTATTACTAATATGTAATGATTATATATATACACTATTATAATATTATGCCGTGGCAACATAGTCTATGGTAAAGCTTCAACGATGTATAAATCTTCTGGTTTAAATCGCAGTAAAGTTTGACGTACACTACACAACAGATCTTGGATACATGTATGTTTAACAAGAGGCACTGATAGTCATTGCTATCTCTACTTCAAAGTTCTGATAATCTAATATCAGTGCAGCGCCGGTTTTATCTGATTATGAGGAAATACGTGCTTTTCTGAGGAAGTGATATGGAAGAAGGAGCGGGAGAAATAGTACTGACACTCTTTATCATGACTAATAATATTAATAATTTGTCATGTGTTGAGCATTGTGTTGACTGACTTGACAGTTGATGTTTACGAGATGTAGGGCCTAAATGTACATTCAAGTTCTGTCTTTTAACATTTACAAACATGTTTATGTATATATGTGGACTTTAGAAAATGTATCATTTAATATCACACGATTCTTTTCCCCAAGTTTTGAAGATTTCAGTTTTTACTTTTAAAAGGGTGTCTCTAATAAGGTCTTTATAACAAGAGCCAGCCGGGCCCTAACTTTAGAAATGAAGGGGCTCCAAACTCTCGATCCAATATTGAAACGTAGATATTGTATATGAAAACAAAAAGCTTAGGATACCTTTGCTTAGGATACTTTGCTCAGTGTGTAAACACTTCCTCTATTTACTAGGGGAAAGTTTTGGCTCATACTGTGGGGGAAATGGATTATTCTAGATTCTACGGGCCCTTGGTTATTTCGACACCTTGTCCCTAAAAACTGTTTTCATGTCATCATTTGTTGACACGCACCGTTCTTCTTCGTATTTATTCCTCGTATCCGAGATTGTCGAGAAAAATGGGGGATTGTTTGTCTGTCTGTGTCAATCATATAACTTACTAAGAGATAACTAATAACAGGGGGAGATGTTGTCTTTCTGTACCAATGCTGGGAGGGATCCAAAAATAAAAAGACAAATTCTTCCGCAAGGATAATGCTAAGACATAAATTAAAAGTTGCGTTCAAGTTTCCAAGCTACCCCCTCTATTTCTTTACTTAAAACCTCAACACAACAATTTTGTTTATGGAGCCCAACGGATGATCTAATTACAGTCGTTTAACTAAAAAGAGTATTACCATCATGAAAGAAACCTACCAGTTTTCATATTTGGGGAGGGGTTTGACCATGCCAGCTTTTTGCATCATGTCAAAGAGCATGTTGTTCTCTCTGTCGGACCCATCGACGATGTGGACGTTATCCGGCTGACAGACGGCGGCATTCTCCTCGATAAAGCGCTTCACCTTCGGGGCCAGACTGTCCAGGTTGCCGTTAACCACGCTGAGACACCGCGCGGCCTGCCCCAATGACCGCTGCAGGCCCAACACCCGACGACTTGTTCTGAAACAAGAAGCAAATGACTATCAAAGTTCCGATCGTTGGAACGATCGATGTTCGCCCTTAACTAGAAATCAGAAATCTCATCATAGAGGTGTGAGTGGGGGGGGGTCCCAGTAGTGTCCATTGGGCAGTGCAGCTGTCCCGGGCAGCTGTACACTCATTGGTCAACCTGATTGACCAATAGGACTCCCTCCTATATCACTGTCCATGCGCCCAAGCAACCATGACCCCCCCCCCCCTCTCCTCCTCCCCCTACCCGGCCTTGCATACACTGACTGCCTAGGTGCCGGTGGCTCAAGTACTGGTTATGTAACCCACTTCTGGCTTCTCAAACTGCACCCTACCCCACCCCCACTCCTTGAACTGAGTTCAAGGAGTGGGGGTGGGGGAGGGTGAGGGGAGAGGCCTGCCCACTCAATTACACTTGATGCACAGTAATTGTCCTGCTTACAAATGCATGCCGGTGGACAAAGGCCTGTAGCTACTTGTATGTAAGATTGTGTAACCGGGCAATCAGATCAAAGCCCAAATACCTACAAAAGACATGACTGATTGAGTGAGCCCTTCCCATAAGCTACAATACTAAAAACTATAATTAAGGGCTCACAAAAAACAATAAGAAAAGACTCAGATTGTTACAAACACAAATAATACTGGGTAACACCCAACCCAGTGCTGGAAGCCCAGCGGTAAACCTTTGTTTAAATCCCCGATTGTTATTGTCTATTCGGCAAGTATTTAAATGAAATATGAACAAAAACGTCCTTCACAAAGTTTACAAAAAGTGTTTTCAAACGTTGTTGTTATTCGTTTTTAGAAAACAAAATCAGACGTTAATAAGACCCTTATACAAAACTGTTGCTCTCTTAAAGTTGAATAATCCCAAGTACAATCAAAACATAGAAACGGGTATGTTCATTCTCTATATCTAAACACAGGTAAGTGAATTATTCAGCAGCTCCAACTGAGGATCATTATACAGACAGAAAAACAATCAGTTACCCTCAAACCATCATCTGGGCCCAAATAAAACGTCGTCTCGCAATAATACCCTTCTAATCTATTGGCTTTATTAATACAGATACAAGTAAATCCTACGTTGGTATCAATGATAATCCAGATTACGCTCTTCCTGTACCTGGCACTATTATCATGTGGGATCATCTGATAGTTGCCCTAGTGTCGTCTGGGTTTGGGATTAATCATTATACAGACATACTGTATTATTTGTTTTTGTGTTGGGGTTAGTGGATAGTTTATGGCTATGCAAATTATGTGACAATTCCCTGCATTTGGCTGTCTTAGGATAAAGTGGTATTATTTCTTTGTTTACAAGAAATAATTCAATTCTTGGCACACACAACTCGGGTTTGTTTTCTTGATACTGATTTGAAGTAGGTTTTAAACATATTAGTAAACAGTGGCAAATAGCAGATTAGCAACAAGTGTGCTAGCCTGTTGACATCCTTCTCCACATGGTACACCCTGTACTGAAGACAACATTCTAAAAAATATTAAGCATGGGGGTTGAGGAGAAGATCATGTTTTATATATAGACAGCCGTGGACGGTGACACGTAGGCCAACCAGTGGGGCTCCCGATGGCGGGCACCTTAAGTTACATAATGACTTTTAAAAATCCCAGTGTCATCTGTGCTCTTATAAATCGATTGTAAAACCCCCCAGAGGTCCCATGTCGAATTTAACCAAATGGCTAGGTCTTGTCTTTTATTTTTAAACCATGTAGATAGGTTACATTTCACAACTTGCTCTTTTTCAAAACAAAAAACAAGACAATATCGCCGTGTTGAATTTATTGGTAAAGAGCCCCACCAGTCTAATGGGTAAACAGTGGAAAGGCTACTGGGTTGTGTATTGCATCAGCTGATCAACATGTGCGTCTAGTGCGGGGAGTGGGGCGTGGGGGGTCAGTACGTAAAGTGTGACACGACACGGCCTTGGTCCCACCCCCCAGCCGGCCGCTCTGATTGGCTGGCCGGGGAACACACCCACTTCTCTCTAACTGCTTGGGTCAAACCGACTGGGGCATGACTGGACAGGAATGACGCATTACCAACAACTAATCTCCTGTTTCCATGCTTATTTTTATCAGAGACATGATGACGTTGTACACATTGAAGTAAATGTCCATAACAATACCACGTTTGGTAAATAACCATATGGTTCTCTTTCCCTTTTCTGATTTATGGCCAAGCCCCAAGGTGAAGGTTGTACTGTGACCTCATTAAAACAGCTGTACATGCCACGAACAACATGGGGAGGTTCCCGGGCAATGGAGTGTGACCTACAAACCCTGACCCAACCTAAGATACTGTTGTTTTGTTCCACATTCTGAGAAAGAGTAAGGAGCTAAGCTAAAGAGCCAACTACGGTATCTACTAGTACCAGTGCATATCAGGATTAGGTGGGAATTGAAAGGAGGCTTTATTCAATGAAACATCAGCTCTCTGAAAAAATATAGATGAATATGAATGATAAATTGTAACGGTATAATCATGGTATAATTGATTAACAACAGGCTTCTGCTTTGGCCCCTGCACGTAGCCTAAAACAATAGATCTAGTGTATCCGTCTCTGAAGATCTAATATATTTTTATTAACATAACTGAAGTGGATCTAGGGTCTTCAAAACCAGATCTAGCTGGTTAAAGCAAACCACATGTCCGTCTTAAGACGTCTACAGTAGACAATAGGCGGATACATAGGCCAAAGAACATACAAGAGTCTAAATCTAAAAGCTACAGGATATGCATGAGAGAAAATATACAGACTAAAAGTTTAAGTACCAAATACCGCTGTAGTTCAATGCGCTCTAGACTATATTAGAAGTGGGCCCATTTGCCATTCCAGATCTATATCTAAATATCTAACCTTTCAGAAATGCTGAGATCCATTGTGGATCCAACACGCAGGTCTATTGAAACATGCGGCATTGCCATATTGTTTATTTGTTGAACTATTATTGAATAAGGTTTTGGTAGCAACGAAAGTAGTCAATGCATTTGTCATGTTATAAACAGATTATAGAGGTAGTTCTAAATACAAGTTCTAGATGGAGGAGGGGTGTGTGTCACTATGTGTGTGTGTTATGGGGAGGGGCTGGGGGTGAAGGGGGGTTGTTGGGGGTGGTGGACTCTGGAGGAGGGTGTGGGTGTTGGGGGGGGGGGGGGGGGTGCTGTAGGGGTGTTGTTGTTGGGGGGGGGGGGGGATTTGGAGGAGGTTGTGTGAGTTGGGGTGGGGGTTGTTGGGGGGTGGACTCTGGAGGATAGTGTGTGTGTTGGGGGGTGTAGAGGGGTTGTGTGGGGTGGTGGACTCTGGAGGAGGGGGTGTATGTTGGGGGGTGTAGGGGGGTTGTTGAGGGTGGTGGTCCCTGGATGAGGGTGTGTGTTTTTGGGTGGGGTTGTAGGGGGGTTGTTGGGGGGGGGGGTGGACTCTGAAGAGGGTGTGTAAGTTGGGGGGTGTAGGGGGGTTGTTGGGGTGGTGGACTCTGGAGGAGAGTGTGTGTGTTTGGGGGGTGTAGAGGGGTTGTGTGGGGTGGTGGACTCTGGAGGAGGGGGTGTGTGTTGGGGGGGGGGGGTGTAGAGGGGTTGTGTGGGGTGGTGGACTCTGGAGGAGGGTGTATGGGTTGGGGGGTGTAGGGGGGGTTGTTGGGGGTGGTAGACTCTGGAGTGGAGGAGGATGTGTGTGATGGGGTCGGGGTGTAGGGCCTGGGGGGTTGATGGCGGGGTGGACTCTGGAGGAGGGTGTGGGTGTTGGGGGGGTGTAGGGGGATTGTTGGGGGTGGTGGACTCTGGAGGAGGGTGTGGGTGGAGGACATTCAAGCTTGTGCCCCCCCCCCCCCCCCATCAATTTCTGGAGGGGAGGGATGGAATTTTCTCTGAAAGGGATGGAATTTTCTCTAGGAATTCCTAGTAGGACGAGTCTACCCTTACCGCTAACGCTAGAGAGTTTCGCCGCGCAGTAACTAGGAATTCCCGATTTACACGTGTAAGAATAGCTTTACTTGTTAGTTTACAAGGTTGGCGAAGTTAAGCCACATAAGCTATATTAGCTCTATTCTATTTTTAACCTTTTCTGGAATACACAAGTCACAACACAAAAACGTCTCGGCCTAATTAGCGAGCAAAGGTCCCGGGGCCAATTTATAAGCCTAAACGTAAGTAACGTTACCAAGTTTTGGACGTTATTTCTGTCACTACATTGCTAATACAGTACACATTATCAAACCACGGATAAACCGAACTTGTCAGTACATTTGAATGTTGAACAACCCCGATCTAGGACGACAGTTGGACTTTGTAACACAAAATCTTCTCCGTATCCTTTTTCGCTTTATAAATCCTACCGCGTCCTCAGACTTTAGTTTGGGGACACTCGGTCACACAAAACGTAAACAGCTGATTCACAGTTAGAACAATAAACAGGTGCGTGACCGCAAAGTTGGAACTTTTGTATGAATATCCACCAGGTAATAGTAGACTGAACAACCTAAGAGATACAATTACCAACCTTGATAACATGTTGTGTGATCCGGTGTCTGCTGCCACGTACTGTAAATGGGTGGCCTCAACTGAGAGTCGCGACGATCGATCCCCTGACTGGGCAAAGCCGTCAATCTCCAAGCTGATACTGGCGTGTGAGGGGTCTCTGTTTGGAGAGCGAGAAACTTTCCCGCGCTGAGTCGACTTCGCAGTAATGGTTATATAGTTAGCGTGAAAGCCTTCGCGGTCGGCTTTTTCGTCTCGGTGGTGACAGTAGTTAGTGTGTAGCTTTATTCTAGACCAACTTAACTGTGTAAACTGTATATTGTTTGACACGGTTTTAAAACCACAAGTATTCTTTTACGATTATCTACAACTGCATTTTACCATTATTTTCATATCGTAATTAAAAATTAAATCGAGCAGGCAGAGCCAAGCGTATTTCGTAGCTACTACCTCTGGGCCAAACATCAAATGTTTCGAGCCGTTGTGATAGTTTCTATCGATTCATTGTGTCTTATTGATATCTGCAATAGATTCGTCTTATCAGAATTGGTTTATGAATTTACCACCATCATGTTTTTTTGCGGCCGTCACTGATTCAAGATTAGATGGACCCCGTCGGCCTACTTAGTGCAAGTCCAAACTTAGGCTAGGTGGTCTCAACACTATGCGTTTAGTAGTAAATAATTGTGAGTAGAGTTACTGGATAATGCATGTATGGGCAGCATGTTCTGATCTCCACGATAAAAAACAGACGCGGGTTCAATCCATCACACTTGTTTGGTTAAGTTTCTCTTTCGGCGGAACACGTTAGTTGCTACCACTATATCCTTATCTTGGAGATCTTGATAAATTAATGCAAGCTATGTACTGCATCTGGCAGTTTCGTCTGGATAGAACGTAACGTTAAAACAGTTATCTCAGTTTTCAAGAAATTGCTATTACAGCTTTCGATAAACTTGGTGCACGCACAATTTGTGTGATAGCAATATAAAAGCGGAAAATGTGCGGGTACTTTGTTGTATCCAGACATTTTAGGTATAGTTTAATTTTATAATTTGCGTTATTAATGGATTGAATTAGGGCGCTTTTAAATACATGAACAGAACTTCGAGTTGAGATAACGTTTATTGAGCATTTACTTTTGCGACGTATAACTGTTGTACAATGCTGGAAAAAATATTTTCCACTGACCATAAATAAAAATTCTATCAATAATCAAAAAAATACTTCTTTTATCCTTATAAACGCAAATTAAACAAGACCCCTACATTTAGTCAGAAATACCCTTTTAGTAATGCCTCAACGGCGTTATGTTTCTCGATTTCTTGCGATATCTCGTGGGAATAGTTCTGCGGACGGTCAAGCCACTGTTCCTCGTTTGTCTGGAACCCACACATCATCATTTGAGCTTGACCCGGGGAAATCGAAGGGACTCGTCTCCTTTTGGTTGGAGTTGTATCCGCATCCTGGGACGAGGACATAAGGTTCTGAGTCATGTTTGCGCATTTTCTCGGTTTCTGAGATTCGATTGGGGAGGGAGAAAATGATAATCGAGCTGATTGCACCGGAGATGTTTGCAGTTGTTTTCCACAGCTCTTGGGGCTGACTGGTGAAACGGACCATCGCGCACGCTTTTTTGGTGGAGCTAGTGTGGAAATGGGATGAGATCCTGGTCTCTGTATGGGTGAAGTGATCACATTTCTTTTTGGGGTTTCCACGGGTTGACCAATGTTCTCGGACGCCCACGCATCCAGTGTAGATATACCAGCAATCATGTCATCAGCGATAGATCCCGAGAAATCGGACCCTAATGGCGAAGGCATCGCTGCTAAATTGGACAAAAAGGGACTTATGTACGGTATGGAGACATCGTCTAAACTGTCATTGCATGATAGGTTAGCTGGAGAAATGTTGGCATCTTCACATATATCGTGGGCAGGTTTTGAAGGTGGCATCACTGGTGTAGATGTCCTACTTGAAACGAGTGGACGGCTTTTGATACTCAAAGCCTTTGCATTGCTCGAGTCGCTCAGAATTGAGTTCATTAACAAGGAGTTGCTCTCGTAACGAGATGCGGCCAGAGAACTGTCTGAGCTGTCCGTGAAAAATCTTGTAACGCACGAGTAGTCTATGGAAGGTGTCAGCTTAACCATGCTCTCCCAGGTGGGTGTTGTCGTATAACTAAACTCTTGGGTAGAGTCCTGACTCAGTGTGTTTTTACTGGGACGAATGGACCCTGCATCCCCAGAATCCAAAATACTACCGCCATCAGGCACAAGAAAAGATAAAGATGAACTTTGATCAGATACGTTCTGTACTTCTGAGACTTCATCCGTTATTTCCCCTGTGGATCTCCTGGATTGGGATTCGTTTTCTAAGTCAAGGTGGAAGATTGTTACGATAGGAGAGTCCGACAGGTCTCCGGTGCTGTCGAGTTGGTTATTATGGAAATCTTCTTCTCTCAGTGCGTGGTAGTTGTCTGGTTGTGAACCATTCGCATCTCTTGATGAGAAATTGTTCGAGTTCTCCGTAGCCATAACTGAAACTTTACCAGCTTTAGCGGCCACCTTCTTTCTGTCCGTTTCAGTTGAGGAAAAATCTAGTCCATAAAGAGGATCTTCTGGAAGATGTTGGTCAAGCTCAGGACATGTCGATATCGATGTTTCTTTCCTGGCTGGTACTGCTGGTGAGTTAAGAAAGTCAAACTCTTGCCACCACAGACTAGTTTCCAATGCCCTGCTTTCGTGGCAAACCAATTCAGAATCACATTCAGATGCAACTGGTAGTGGGCTAAAATGATCAATCCATTCTGGATTGTTACTCTGTTGTTCTTTTTTCTCAGATGTATTTGGTTTTACTGGTAAAGGATGCGTGCGGCAATCAATCCCATCCCAAAATAAGCTAGATATGTTTGGACTGAACTGGTCTATCCAACTGGGTGATTGCTCAATGCTCGTAGCATATTCTTTGAAGAGGTCAATGTCGTTGCTCAGAGAATTCTTCTGAAGGTCAAACTCATCCAACAAAGCAAGGAAGTCAGTATCACTTAAATTATGCAGATCCCAACTTTTCCATTTATCGTCAGGAAACTTTTCGATACCATTCTTCCCACCTCTGGTACCAGTGCTTGTAGAATTTTTCAACTTTTCATGATCAAGTTCTTTTTGCCTTATCTGGCGACAAACGTATTTGTCAGGCCTATACTTTGGCACAATTCTAAATTTTACTTTTGATGGATCCTTAATGATCACTTTTCTCTTTTCTGTAACTTGTGGCGTTGGTATTGGCTTTGTCAGTGGTTTAGCAGTTGGGATCGGATTAGGCCTGCGGCCGCGATCACACCATGGAGGACAGACAGGACTCAGTGGTCGCACAGGGGAAACAGGCCCAGGGACCGGCTGGATAGGGATAGGTCTTGGGGACGCCTCAAGAGAACCTGAAATGATATGGTTAAACATAAGGCCAAAGGTTACATCAATCAAAAGATGTAATGTCATGTAAAATTTCACTTTCATATAAAATAATATCTCAGGAAAAGAGAAAATTAAACGTAAATTGACATTCCTCCGCTTCAAATCAGGAATTGTATCCAATTATTTCCATAAAGAAAACTTAAACTCACTTAGAATCAAATAACGACTACAATGCACGGAAATTAGTTTATTTGTGTAAATATATATGAGCAAATTGTTTCTAGAGGTATATCAAATAATTGAAATGATTATATATTACAACTAAATAATATAACTTCTTATGCCTTGAACAATACATTATAAATGCAACAGGTTGCGTTAACCTGATATAATCTAACATAGATGAGCCTAACGTTGCTTTCCATATGAAATACGTCCTGAAATAAAGACTAGGGGATCACGAATACCTTTTCTACTTAAAGTCGGTCCGTACTGTACAATCACCGGGCGATGTGAGGGGACGAACTCTGGATATTGCTGGCGGTGAAGTGTCTCTAGGAAATTGGCGTGGTCTTTGAATGATTTCCTTTGTCCTACCGTCAACGAATTCCATATAGTCCCTAAAGCATTTAATAAAAGCAAGATTAGGTTTACATTTTACAGTTGAAGGCTAACTGGACAGAAACGGCTCAAGGCTCACATTGAAATTTGTTTCCCCCCAAATCCGCTTTCCTAAATCAGACTTACTGGTTCAAGTATAATTCTAAGTTTCGATTTACATCACATTGCCTTTTGGTAACATTTAAAATGAGAGATTTTCCGTTTTGGTCCAACAGCTGAGGATACTGGTTATATTTCCTTCTAACGTTAGATACGTCCTTGTTGGTCTCTTATAGATTAGAACAACTGAACTGGAAATCATGTGTTATCTACAAACCATTAACACTGTCCATAGCTGAATACTAAACCTGTTTAAGGATTAGTATTTACAAACAGTCAATGACAACTTCAATTGATCAAATCAAGTATTCAAGCCTATATTTCTTGGCTATACCTATGATTCTTGGAATAGCAGAAAGTGGCTTCCCATGAAGGACCTGAATCCTTTTCAGATATGGTCGAATATGGTGACTAAATAGTATGAACGCATTGGGAGGTCGCTTGATACGTCCATTCTTGGCATTTACAAATGCCGCATGTTTAATACTCGTCATCTAACCTGTAAGTAATTTACAGTATTTCATTTTTGTCTGTTTTTTTTCCTGTAGTGTATGTGCAAAAGATGGGAAAGGTGTTCAGCATTTTAGCGACTTCTTATTTTATAAATCATTCAAGTAGTATGTATGAAACAAGAAGACTGATAACTCTAATTTCAGGACCCTAATGTTACTTTGAAATCCCCAATGCCAATGGTTTTGCTGCCATGCAACAAGCATAATAAATAGTTGCATTACGGTAACCCGGCCTACGATATTTGTCCAAACTCTTAACATCTTTAAAAAAAAAGTTGGAATAGTACAACAATGTTGGAATAGTACAAAACAGCAGGCCCGCACACAGGTTCTGCTACTTTTTTTCTTTCTTTTTTCCTTTTTTGTTGTTGTTTTGTTTGGGGGGGGGGGGGGGGGATGGGGGTGGTGGCGAGGTTCCTTGAGTGGAACTTTTTCTTATCCAGAATTCTAAAAAAAAAAAAAAAAAAAGGTGGTGGTGGTGGGTGGCAAGACTCGCCAGGCGGAACCTTTCAACGTCTTCTTTATTTTTTTTTTAGGGATTTTACATTCAATTTTTGAAGGAAATGTGGAGATTTTTGAAAAATTGTCCCTGTGTGTGTGTGTGTGGGGGGGGGGGGGGGGGGTTACAGGCCTGTTAAATATATCACAAAATGCAAATTTATTGAATTTATTTATCTCATTCTCAGTATTTTCTGAACAAAGATGACATTGACATTGGATCAGCCCCTTGTTCTCACTTCTCAGTCTGACCGCTAACATTTCATGTTAACACTGTTAGCGGTAGACTGCTTCTACATTCGCCGAAACTGGCCCATCAATCCAGTCGGGCTCCACTAAATTTTAGTTCAGGAACCCAAAATGGACGAGGCGTTTAGCGCTAACGTTATTATGTGTCTTTGAAACATTGACTTGGGCCATTTCAAAAGATGGAACCCAAAGACCTACTCGAGGCTTGAGTTGACTTGCTAAGCCGTGGGCGTGGCAGTTAGCCTACGACTATGTTATTCTAATCTTAGGATGTTTTTTTCGTTAATAAATGACTGTTAGACAGAAGATTACACATGCAATGCATGTACAAACTAACAAATGCATTGCCAAAGAAGTCTATGTATTTAAATAATCGCCATCAAAAGGATACTTACTTGATTCAAAACGAGTGTTGTTTTGAAATGCGTACACTTCCGTGACGACACGAAGCGATGACGTTATCGTTGACGTAGCGTTCGACAGGGGGCGTGTCCAAGGTCCAACAAGAAGATAGGACTATGAATCTCCTATTAAACGTTGCCATTGGAAATAAGGTATACGTTACGCTGCGCAGCTTATCATTCTATATATCAAATTAGCAGTAAACATTCGGAGAATTCATTAATTCTCGGGCACCTGCAAAAAGTGACCGTCCGGCCCGCGCCAAATTGCCTCAGCGCCCGTGCTTGTGCTGCCACCTAGTGGTTACAACGACACCACTACACTTGAAACGGGTAGGTATCAGTTGGTGTCTATGTTCGCCCTTTCGGTCTCATATCCGGCACGTGTAAACTCAAAAGTTTACATCGTGTTTGCATCACTGAAATACATCGTTCAGGACCCTTCAGCAATCCTAAAACTGTACATCAGATTTCTCTCATTATCTGTTAGTTGCCCATGCTTAGGACATTAACCGGAAATCGTTGTCAGACGTTGTTCACTCAGATTTGCCACCAAACCCGGGCCGGCCGAGTGAACTCATTTTCAACAGTTTCTTTTGAAGGTGCATCTAAAGACATGGGTCGTTCTAAATTCCGGCAGAGGAATCGCGATAAGAAAGAACACAGGAAATGGGAGGATAGAAAAGACAATGCTGAAGGAAAGCCGACACATGGAAATGATCCACGGGTACGTATTTCAAAGACTTTGGCAAAGTCGAATTTTACTGTTTTTATAGATCTGACAAACATCTGGACCTGGCTTAGGCTTAGCTCTAGAATTAGAAGTAGAACTCTAGCACTGCTGCCACTGCTATTAATCCGTATAATGGTCTCCCAGATTCCTTTGCGCATGGCGCAGCTTCTGCCATTCAAATCATGTTCAAATATTGGTTCAAACAACCATTACCAAGAATTTATGCAGAATAATTGATTAATATTCCCTTTAACTGTAATATGATATTCTAACTGGAAGCTATTTTCAATTTACTTTCAATTTCTTACATTTAATTGACTGAAATATAAATATTGTATGTTGAATCAAAGCAATTCTTTACAACAGATTGTAGAAGAAATCCATCTAGTGAAGCCAGACCCACAATAACTGTCAATTAAAAAATAATATTTTTACAGAACTTTATAATAGCCACATCGGCAGAAGAGTTCATAATCTTTACATTTTATAATTTTTCTAATTTTTTCTTTGGTTAAATATAGTTTTATGAATTTTTACCGAAAGTTACCGGAAACTTCTTCACAAGATCGCGAGATTTGGGATTGTAATGCAGGGAATACCACTTATTATTAAGTAAAGACTAACACGCACATTCTGTTCTGAGCAGACATTCACTTGTCTCTTATCACTATTATTTGTCTCTAATATTTGTGTTTATTTATTCTATTATGACATGTCCAGCATGGCAAGGAAATGTCAGATGTAATCCCTTTAAATGTCGGTCAATTTGTCCGCCATTTCAGAAAGTTTTGTGGATACACTGATTAGGCATCCGTATGATCTCGTTTGTGCTCTCTTTACAGGATCAAAAGCCACGAGGCTACGCAATGGCCGTTAAACAGAATGAAGCGTTCGAGAACTATTACAAGGTATATGGATAAAAAAGGATATAATCTATAGCTATCTTTAAAACATAATATGATTCACGGTCAGGTAAAAGACAAGAAGGCAATTTGAAGTTCAAGTACAAATGTTAGTTCTAATTTTGTCATCAGTTATTTTAAGGACCATTTTTTCATGAATATTTAACTGTTGAAGGCATTTTACACGGCCTACATTTTCAAAAATTGTTCGTCAATTCTAGGGCCAAGGGATCGTGCCTGAGGGTGAATGGGATGATTTCATGGAAAACCTGAGAAACCCCCTCCCCTCAACGTTTCGTGTTGCTGGATTCAGAGCGTAAGTTTGTTCATTTTTGCTTTAGGGGCTTCCTTTTGTGGTTATTGTTAATGGTTCCCCCAAAGGTTTACCATCAGATGTTCTGCATTGTATAAAATCAGGGGGCCATAAAATGGGTGACTGGGTCTTTTGTGCAACCTTGTTCCCAATTTGGATCCAATTTATGACAATTATGTCTTGATGAGCCTGAGGTATTGACACCTGTCAATCACTGTTACTGCCAGACAATTGGTAACCTGCCTCCTCTGAGAAGGCTGTCTGGCTGTCAGCAGGTAAGGGTCAGCACTTGGCACCATGCCTGTGGGGAGGGGCCACGTAGTGACGTACCCTGATTGACAAGTACCCCCTCCCATCCCTACCTGTGCAGGGCCCGTTCTATAAAGGCACGAGGTCGCCAATAGCCCTCACTTTTCTACTTTTGGCGACTCAAATCATGAGATATCTTTTTCTTTTTGGCAATAGCACTCGAAGAAAAATACTAAAAATTGGGACTAAAATCGGAAATTGGCATCTTTTTGGCGACTAAATTTCAAAAGTTAGGGCGGCCCCTGCCTGTGGCCCATTATAGGGAGGTCGGGAGTTTAGTTCTGCGCATGCTTGGTCCTTTGGCGCCACTAGCTGTCGGGGGTCAAGCGCGACTTTTCAGCCAATCAGGACCCTCCCTTCTTCAATATGGCCGCGCCCAGGGACAGACTCCCGTCAGCCCTATAGCAAGGGTGGTGCCACAAGTCATTATGAGACGGTCAAGGACTCGAGCATATAGCATAGGCCCGTAAGGTTTGAGCGTCTCATTCTTATATTTAGAAATCCGGGAGACGATTTGTAAGCGGCAGCGACCTCGGCTTGTTGTGGTAGAGATCATAGAAAAGCATCTAACCTGCCACCCCTACTACAATGGAATAATCCGGACCTGTCCACTATAAAGATATACCTGGAAGAGTCTATTATAAAGAGAAAGGGATGTTAGGTGCTAAAATATTTAAATCTTTAAACCCATTCTCAGCTAAAATACTGATTATTCGGGATTATTTAGGCATACAGGAGATATTATTATGATATATAGAACAAGGAGGACGCGTGAACTTCGTCCCAAATCGGACAAATTAGGCATAAACGCCCGGAGTCGAGATCGCTATGTTATCAGATACGGCATCATACGCCTTTTTTTACCGATATATTCAGACCGATTATGAGCTAAAATACCATCATTTGGGCTTATTTGATCGAATGCTATATCAATTATGACATATTCTAGCAGGAGGACAAGTGCAAATCGTTCCGAATTGGACATATTAGATATACCAACGCGGAATCAAACTGGTTATTTCGTCATATTTTTTCAATATGTTGTCCTTCCTGCTCGATAGCTTCGGCGGTATTCGGCATTCTTCATGTCCCGCTGGTTTCCGGTGAGAGTGTAAAATCTAATGTGATCAAGCCGAATACCAGCGAGTCGGTTCAAGCGTGTTTCCGGCTTCTTCCTGCCACTCGTTGGGTGCTTTGGTCAGATATGAGATCTAATTTGGCCAAATAATACGATATATCAGATATTAG
The DNA here is from genome assembly GCA_936440205.1 of Lepidonotus clava. Classification (NCBI taxonomy): domain Eukaryota; kingdom Metazoa; phylum Annelida; class Polychaeta; order Phyllodocida; family Polynoidae; genus Lepidonotus; species Lepidonotus clava. Next base: position 30,724,609 of record OW387140.1, read on the forward strand.
ACTGCTTAAACGCATGCTAGCGCATTGAGGACTCATGCGTAAAAGATGCACTCGTATGGAATTAACAAACATTGGCAAATTGAGGCTTGAAGATGGCGCCGGCCGGGAGTGTTAGGCCTACCTCCGTTGTGGCGGACAAGAAGGATCGATATATAGAATTCAAAAAGCCTGGATGATATTTAGACGAAACGCATCAATTGTGGAGGATATACGCATTGAAACGCATTGAGGACTCCAGGCGTTAAAGGTGGGTTCATATCTTTTTTCCGGCATTATTTTAGGCCTGGACAAGTTTGAAATTCAAATATTTTCAGACCATGTTTAACAGGTTTAAGATTTAAATGATTCAAAGATGAAATTATAGATTAAATGATTTGTGAATTTGTCACTGTAGTGTCATTTTTCCCTACCTACCATCAAAATATCTTATCTAAAAAATAATAGATATCTAGGCCTGAGTCACTGTCAGTGTCACAATCATTACATCTCAACGTTGAAACATAGGCGTCACACTGTCAATAAGTTTTGTTGCTGCTGTCACTGTCTAGGCTTCCAAGTTTAATAATTTTTTCAGATTGTCACTATAGTGCCAGTTTAGACCTACCCAAAATTTTTTTGCATACATAGAGTCGACCGTCTCATAGGTATCCTCAAGATACCCTAAATAGATCAGTAAATGCTTTTGGTCTAGTTGTTGAGTATAGATGATTATTTTTTGTCACCAAAGTAAGTATTCTTTTTCGATCCAAAGGGCTGACAAATATCTATTCTCTTGTACATGCAACAATGCAATGTTGTAGCAACAACAAAAATTATATTTTTTTTGTTTCTAGAGGATAATAATCTTGATAAGATATTATTCTTAGTTTATTAATAAAGACTTTATGAGTGCATGAAATGAGTTTTTCAACGTATTACCTAATACCTTTGCTACCAATTGACATCCCTCTTTGACTCCTCATGTTTGTTGCATAGTTTATCTTCTTTATTCTAGCCAAGCTCGCGAGTTGGTGAAGTACATTAAAGGCCAGTATTTTAGTTCCATAGTAGATTTGACCATCGATGGGAAAAAGATAGATGCTCCAAAGTGTCTGCCCTGGTAAGTTATTTATAAAGTGCATTTACAATTTGATTTGATTTTTATTTACTCCACTCTATGCATTCATTCACTCAACTTTGGCCAACCAGTGTGGTTCCATATCTCAGAGAAGAAAATTGATTAAGAATTAAAATATTTTAGTTCCAGAATCAAGTACCTGTACATAAACTGAGGGGAGTGGAGATAACGAAGTAACATTTTGAAATGTTGACCTTTCCGGTTCATTTCAAGTAAATTCAAGTTATTTAATCTGAGTATTGGGGATTAACTTTGGCGATCACAAAAAGGGTGGCAATCAATGTATCTGATCATGTGATGGTTGTGAACTTTTGACCTACCTACAAGATCTATTGCATTTTGATTACTCTTAGGTACCCTGGGGAGCTTGCGTGGCAGCTCAACCTAGACCGAGGCTGCATTCGAAAGTGTGAAGAACTGAAGAAACTGCACCAGTTCTTAGTCTCAGAGACAGAAAGCGTAAGTTTCATTCCTTTGAATATGCCTGGGGAGATAGATCTATGAAATACGAAATCTGTATTTGTTCATTATGGGTATATTTTTATATGCAGTACCATAATAAAGATATTTGCTGACAAAATACTTAGATTAAGCAATGTTGTAGTACTCCATTTGTCTCCTCTTGGAGGAATACACAATTCTTATATATGCTCGCTATATGTTTTGCATATCTTTTACCAGGGCAACATTTCTCGTCAAGAGGCGGTCAGTATGCTGCCTCCACTGGTGCTAGACATAAAACCACACCACAAGGTACCTTTTAACTTATTATACCACATCTTGTATTATAGGAGGCAGTCTGGTAAAAGCACCCTAAAGGGTTGGCCGGACGTTAAACTAACCCCACAAACAAAAGTATTATAGGAGGACCTGGCTAGTGTGTCAAAGATTCAACTCAGGTACTTTATTTAAAATGAATAAAAATCGCGATTGTTTAAACATTTGAATTGTACAAGTACAAGCAATTTAGGTTTCTAACCTTAGCACACTCATACCTTTATGCAGTCAAATCCAGGACAGATATCACATACTTTAAGATACCAATAATTCACTGAAATTAACCTAATCGTAATTTAATAATATCATAATATTCTTCATCGCAGATCCTAGATATGTGCGCTGCTCCCGGTTCCAAGACTGCACAGCTTATCGAATTTCTGCACGCTGACGAAAACATCACGATTCCAGGTAGGTTGAACAGATACATTGCTTCTTCGCAAGTGTATACTCTATTTATCAGTGCTTAATCTTGTGCGATGCTATTCGAATAAGGACCTTTTGGAATCTAAAATGTTTTTTCCCTATAAATGAAAAATTCAGGAAATTGTATAAAGAAATAGGAACTTCAAATATACGTTAGAGCTTTTTCATTACAAATTTTTTTCCCAATTACTAGTTCCCTTAAATAGGCTTTTTTTGCCTTGCGAGGATAGTATAGTGTATTTTGATGCTATTGGAAGAGCACATGTGAAATAGTTATGATTCACTAAAATTTAAAAAAAAGGGAAAATGTGGTTACCTTAGAATGATGTTTAACAAAATCTCCAGAATAATTCTATTGTTGTCTTTGTAGATGGTTTTGTGGTTGCCAACGACAGCGACAACAAGCGATGCTATTTGATGGTGCATCAAGTAAAACGATTGGAGAGTCCAAACTTCATGATCATCAACCATGACGCCTCCCAGTTGCCCAATATGAGGCTTACAGATGTAAGTTCAAATCTGTGAGATTTTCGATCAAATAGCACTGTGATATTATACCAGGCTTGATTCATATAAGCCAGTTCTTTTCATCTAGCTGTGATTTTCCTTTTTGGTTCAGAAAACTCAGGTAGAATGTCAGTGTCAAATATTTTGTTTAGTGACACCTTTCCATTACACATTTCCAATAAGTCCTAGGTGTTTTACCTTTATTATGGCCCAATTCTTTCTTATTCTAAAAATGAGAATCGGTCAAACACATACAGAAGAAAACAGGAAAACAAGAGGTCAACCAGATAACAAAGAAAACAGGAAAACAAGAACAAACTTTTCCAGTGCATTTTCTCTTAAAAATATATTAATATTTTCTCGAACACATTTCTTGATGAGGGGCGCGGGGTGGTGAAGTGGTTAGAGCGTTCGCTTGGCATGCAGGAGAGCCAGGTTTGATTCTCGGCTGGGCCAGGCAGGGCTGCTACACCCCTCTGTGTTTCTCCCAGTGGCAACAACTGGGTTATCAAAGGTCCCTAGAGGACCACCGGCTGTTGTGTGCGGGGCCCTGCCTATGGGACCCTGCACATTAAAGAACACCTACCTCGGTAAAAGTGTAGGGGTATGGTCTCTACCTTCTCATAGATACGATCATTTCATAGATGTGATCATCAAAAAGACAGAATTTTCAAGACATTGTTCTCACCATGATATGACCCTAGCTGTTGATACGGTGTAAAACCCCAACAACCAATAACCAACCATTTCTTGATGTATTTAGTATGTGATTTTAAATGCATATTTCTTGTAATTCTTTTTAAGGATGACAGGCGCAACTTTGTGACGTATGATCGCGTGCTCTGTGATGTGCCATGCAGTGGGGATGGAACAATGAGAAAGAACCCAGATGTCTGGACAAAGTGGAACGCTGCGGCCGCCATGAACCTCCACGGGTAAGTTTTAATAGATGCACCAATTAAAGTGAAGTGAGGGTACTAAAATAATCCGTTTAAAGGCATATTTTATGCACTCCTTTTTTATAAACATTAAGTTTGATTGAAAAACCCCAGTCGTCATTTTAATTAAAAAAATACACGTTCTTTTTTAATGGACGACAGAAAGCAAGCCCAACATAGATTTATCCTGCATCATTTCATAACCTTTTCATAACAAGAAAAAATTAAACCCATCTGTCCCTTAGCAGACTTCTTGCATATCTGTGAAAGAAACAGTTAAACAGGCTTTAGACCACAATTTTTTATTAATATTTTTCTTTTATCCCATCCTCTCCCCACCTTTTGCATCCATAGCCTGCAGTGCCGGATCTTGAAGCGCGGGCTGGAGCTGCTGGAGGTGGGTGGGCGTCTCGTCTACTCCACCTGCTCCTTTAACCCCGTGGAGGATGAGGCGGTGGTGGGCAACCTACTGGAGAAGTGTGAGGGCGCCGTGGAGTTGGTCGACGTCACCGAGCAGCTGCCGGGACTGAAGCACACGCAGGGCCTCAAGAACTGGAAGGTTAGTGTAAAGTCATATTCAGAGATTTAGTGGGTTTTTTTAAATCATACTGATTTCTTAAAACTTTTATTCATATTGTTATCAGAATCACTTTTACTCAAAATATTTGTCAGTGGGTCAAAGCATATGCTATGATAGCAGATCAACGGTAATTTGAGTTTCGATTAGATAAGTATGTGTCCTATACTTCCGTATGTATTTACATAAACAGATTGTTTCTGTCAAAAAGACGGTTGATTTTTACATTGTGCTTAATGTCAATGTTTTTTTCTCCTGTATGTAGGTAATGACTCGTAGCCAAGAATGGTATGAGTCGTTCAGTGATGTGCCTGAGAAACTGCACACCCAAATCCGCCCTTCCATGTTCCCCTTGGAAAAGGAACTGAGAGACAAATATAAGCTAGAACGTTGGTAAGTGTTTTCATCCAGAAATTGGATATAGTAGAGGTGGATATGTTTGCGTGTATACATACTCTTGGAGTTTTTTTAAATATATTATTTTTGGCAGGGGAGACGAAATCAGCGGGTATTTAAATTCGCTATTCAATGTTAGAGTAACGTTTTGTGATATAACAAAAGATGTTCACTATATAAGTATTTGTGCGACTATTTCCAGGGGTCATAACGTTCCTATATTTTCCTATATTTCCTATATTTTCCTATATTTTTTTGGCACTCCTATATTTTCCTATATTTTGCCAAAAATTCCTATATTTCCTATATTTTGTTCAGAAAAGTCCGATTTACCATGCATAATTGCAATATTTTCAGAATAATATCACAAAAATGAGAAGTGTGGATCGTGAATTGAATAATTGATTTGAATGTTATCGGTCAAGGTAGTGCATTGAACAAATATAATTGCAAAATAGGTTCCACTTGTGTATTATCTTTATTCCACTCATTTCTAAATTGAAGATGGTCTGTAAACTGATACCAAATGCTGATGAAATGGCTGTATGTAATATAATCAAAGACTATCTTTGAAAAAGATTTGCTGAAAATTCCTATATTTTCCTATATTTTTGCTCTAAAACCTCCTATATTCTCCTATATTTTTGCTAAAAATTTCCTATAAAAATTCCTATATTTTTGCCGAACGCCGTTATGACCCCTGTATTTCACAAACGTGAATTAAATACTGATTAAAGTTAAAGCTTTCAGGTAAATCATGATAATATGTTAAGATACAGAATATTAAAGTGTGTGAAATATCAGGCTAAAACGTGGTAAAACGTAACCAATTGTGTTCATTCCCTCCAGTATCCGTGTCTTACCCCACCACCAGGACACCGGCGGTTTCTTTGTGGCCGTGTTGGAGAAACGGGCCACCCTGCCCTGGATGAAGGAGAAAGAGGCCGAGGCCCCGGCACCGGCAGCTAAAGGTAAACATACATGTATAATAATGCGGTTGCTGTGCACACATACACTTCGCCTCGTCTACCAAATAATATATTGGAAGAGGAATCATATTTAGTAGTACCAAACTCGTTTACAGAATAAGATATTTTAAAATGAGTCATTTTTATGCGATGAGATACTTTAGAAGCTGCAGTCGTAGCAAGGTTAGACGAAGAAAGTTAGGCATTTGAAAAGGCTTCTGTATCGTTTTTAAAAATATCTTGAAATAGTTCTTTAGAATGCTATTCACGTCAGTGCACTTCTTGCCAGTGGTACGGAATAGATTTCCACATATTTATGTGACCTGGAATCATAACCAGAACCTTTGTTTCTCCAACAGAAACTGAGACACCGACAGATTCCAAAGATGCATCGGAAACCAAGGAATCCTCAGATGAAGCAACAAAGACCGGAGAAGAGACCAAGACTGAGGATAGCGCGACAGCAGACTCGGCCCAGGAAGGGGAGAAGGACAAGATGGAGGTGGGCGAGGAGGCCAACAAGAAGAGAAAGGCACAGGAAGAAGATAAGAACAAGTATATACCACATTATATGACTTTAGCATTATACTCAATTTTCATTACGCAATTTTCAGAAATATTTCATAAAAAAATACACATTGAAATTCTATATATTTTTAAGCAAAAATTATATGTCCTCCAATACATCTCCGGTTTGCTAATTCAAGTTCGACCTTATGTTTTTTTTCCCAAATCAGAGAAGAAATAACGGAAATTTCATTTTGTAAGCATAGTGTCTTCAAGCGTTAAAAGCGTAGCATGAAAATAATAAGCATAAACAGATTACATGATGCATGTATGCTGTATAATATTCATGTGATAACGGCATAATATCTTAATATTTATGATTTACTGTTTTTTCAGGCGAGCAAAGAAGCCCAGACTTCAAGGTTACAAAGAAGACCCGTTCGTGTGGCTGTCGGAGACCGACCCGGTATGGCCACCCATTAAGTAAGTACTTGTCATCACTCTTCTATCTCTTTGATACTTGTTTTGTGCATTACAATATCCATCTCTACAATATCCATTGGTCGTGCTGTGTGTTTAACATTTTTTACTGCCATTAATTAAAAAAGAAACGTGCAAATTTCGGAAACTTAACACCTTATCAGAGTGGCTCGCACATGTCTAAGCGATCTTACAGATGACAAACATAATTTAGAAAAAAAAAAATTAATAAACCATGCTATTTCAGAGAGTTCTTCGGACTGAAGGAAGGCTTCAGTGCCAACCAGCTGATGGTCAGGTGTATCGAGGGTAAGAAGCGGAACCTGTACTACACCACAAACGCCGTGAGGACACTCACTGAACTGAACGCCCACCGAGTGAAGGTAAGCATGTTTGAATTGCTTTGGATCATTTTTATGATTCTTTCCATTTATAATGTATTGGATGGCTCTCTTTCAACACGTTTTACATGAGTATGGATTTCAGCTGTATTTATTGATGTGTATTCTGCATAGACAATTACGTTGACAGGCATGCCTGTAATTGAAATCCTCTTTGCTGGAAGTACAACGATAGTGAAATGTCAAAAGGCTAGACTGTTGCTGCTTAGCCATGCATAGATTTCTGATAACATTATAAAAGAAAAACACACTACGATTTGCTTTTGTTTCCAGTTTATCAACATGGGTGTAAAGATGTTTGCGAGGAGTGACTCTCAGTACGTGAAGTGCGACTTTAGGCTCGTCAACGACGTAAGTCGAAATGCTCTGTCTTTGCTGTTAAATTCTGTTCTTGCAAGGGTATCTATACCATAAATATTAAAATGGTTCTGTCAGTACTACGCGACGAAGACGTCCTATTTACTCTAGTTTTGAAACAAGATGGAGGATATGATTTTAAATATGACTAAGAAAGCCTATATAAATAATTATCATCTAATACATTGTAAACAATGTTTTCACCAAAGAAAAATCTACAAACGTTGGATTAGACAATGGACTATGCAAATCTAATAGAATGGTTGGTAATACCATCAGAATTTCTAAGCAGAACAGGTCTAACAGATTTGACAATATTGTTTCTCTGATCCCGTTCCGTTCAGGGTATAAACGTGGTGTACCCGTTCATCGGCTCCCGTGTCGTGGAGATCCTGCCTGAGGACCTCGTCACCATTCTCTCCCAGGAAAACCCATTCCTCTACAAGATCTCAGACTTTGCGCGGGACAACATCGAAAAACTTGGTAAGCATAACTATTTGGACTTGTTGCACTAAGCCCAAATGGACGATATAGCAATGTGCATCAATTCTTGTATTTTACCCCTTAATCTAATCCAATCAAATTTTCCATGCGTTTCCCTATGGTTAGCATGGTTTAAGCCCGCCATTATTCAGGAAAATTAAACGATGGATAGATGAAACAATAGTTTACAATCGTAAAAGTGAAATTGATTTTCAGCAAAATGATGTACCATTGTTAGATACACTGGCAAACATGCACATATTTGTTATTTTTTCAGATCAAGGTGGCGTTGTATTTATCTGCAAAAACAGTGGCAAGTGAGTAGAAGTTCATTTCACGAAATTACACGTAATATAGTATGTAGTATTGTATATCCTCCTGAATATCGTGACAATATAGATGCTTTATCAGTTGACAGCAAGTTTACTTTCAAGTAGCGCATTTTCTCATCATTGTACATACATTTTGCTGAAAATGTGTGTAACGTGAAATGTTTCTGAGTGCATCTTTTAAACGAAGTCCCAAACCAACCGTAACACACAGATATTAATTTCTGTTTTATAGGCCAAACACACCGAACTGTGATATTGTGCTCACCGGATGGAAGGGAAAAGCCTCCTGTCGCTCCTTCCTGAGGAGATTTGAACGTTCTCACTATCTCAGGCTTTTTGGTCATGAATTGAAAACGAAAGGTAATTGTCAATGTTATTCTATTTTCCTCAATTCATTTAGATTCGAACTTTTTCTCTGTATGTAAGTTCGAGCCTGTAGTAAAATCGGGGCAGACTGATTTGGAAAAAAATATTTTGCTGATTTATTGAAATTACCTTGTTTACTTTAATTATTCAAACCTTAATTGATTAAGATCTTTAGAAAGGTGCTACATCTACTTTCCCTTATAAATGAAATTTAATTTATTTTCTTGATTGGTATTTTCAGAAGAGAGAGATGCCGAAAAGGCTGCTACCAACAAGGAAGAGGACTCATCAAAAATGGACGATGATTCCACAGAAGTTGAAAGCAAAGACACTGAAAACGGAAATGGGGACACCCCTACCGACGCGCCATCTGTAGAAGAATCTGGAAACTCCGAGTCAGAAGTAAAAACAGAAGCAGTTACTGATGAAACAGAAGAAAAGAAAGCCGAGAAGTCAGAGGAACAAACAGGTTCCAAGAAAGAAACAGTTGAACAGACAGAAAATAAGACTGCAGAGAGCACAGAATCACTAGATAAGGAACCCAAGAAAGAGGATCAATAGATTATAATACTCTGTGGGACAATTATTTTATATTCTTATGTAAGGGATCTGACTGAGGCTACGAATGAGTGGATAGGTGAATTAGACCGAGTATATGGATTGTTGCCTGACCTTAGTAGGCCAATGACAGAACTTAAACATGATATTATTTCATATTGTGTATTATCGATAATATGCCGAATATCTATGATAAGGAATTATGAAATATTTGTATTGGTTTGTTTTTATCATGGCAATAAATAATGTGATATAATTGCATATTGACAGTTTCATCTCATCACCTGAGACAAATACATTTCAGAATTGAGCATTTACTTATGTAGATTTATCAATAATGTTTATTTCTAAATTGTTGTAAATCGACTTCAGACACCGATTGTTTTGTATGCATTGAAAGTTTTGTTTGTGGAGTATCATTCATCAGATTTGAAACATCTTTTGTTTAACTCCGTAACAAAGTATATTTTTGTATGGGATTTGTTAAGTACACAATATAAGTAATGGTTTAATTTCGCAAGTGAATGTCAAGGTTTTAACAAGTCGTACATTTGTTAATTCAAACGCAGTTTTTTTCTTTTTAAAATAAAGGTTAAAAAATAGGATTTGTGCGTGTCACATTTATAAAATGCAGTGATACCCCCTCGTATGCGGCTGTGAAAGAGAGTTGGCCACAGGAAATAGGATTAAACAAATTCACTAATGTGAACAGGAGTCTCAATGCACAGGAAAAATAGCAGAAAAAAATTCCTGACAGGGAAAACGGAATTGGTTAAATTTGCCAAAACGCAGGGAAACCCGCAATACATAGGGAATTTCATTTGGCTAGGTTCTGAAATTCCTGATTCTCAAAATATTAGGGATATGACTTTTTTTCTTCAGTTGTCCAAATCTTTTCTCCATGTGAAGGCTTTTAAAGTTGAACAACTTGCTCGATGTGACACGGAAAAATTGCAGTTGCACAGGGAAATCTCAGGAAAAACAGGAAATTTGAAAATAAAATTTGAATTGGGACCCTGTATGAGGCTTGCTCTGTTAAATAATGGTCGCATATGAGGGGTGACCAATGACGATTGCTCTATGTAGGGCTATCAGTGTAGTAGAAAATTGTATGAAAAGAGCATCTTTTTGGGGGCCTTCAGTCAGATACATTTAATTGCTTAGAAGTTCGTTTTTAATTTTATATACACTACTATTCGTAATGATTATGTTAGTTGTAAGCATTGAAATGCATTAGATGCCATAGATCTGTCAAAAGAATGGTCTTCGACCTACGTTTATTTATAAAAGATTTTACCGAACCCGTCCTATAGCATCGTTGGCAAAAAAAATACGAATGCACATGTCGACAGTAAACACACATGTCCCTTATTATCCCGACGCCAGTAAACTAAAGATATCTAAGAAAGTTGGATCATTTTTGCCATGACCTACAACTTTTAATTCATTTTGGTTTGTATGTAAACGGTTACGTTACCAGATAACCAAAATGACATCTGAGATTCAATATTCGTCGTTATAGATAATGTCACGTTTAGTATATGTATGCATATTGATCAAGGCACAGACTTATATAACGCTGTTGCAAAATATACATAGTAAACGTTTACAGAGAAATGTCGGTCATACCTAACTTTCATCAGTGGTCAATTTGCGTTTGTCATGTGACCGTAAACAAAAAGAATATAAAAAAAGTAAATAACAAAACTGCCAGAAAGAATATAGAAATCTCTGCTCAAATTATCAAACTGGTCGCGGTAATGAACTGTTCCCGAGTATCAGTTAGGTCCTAATCAGTTTATGGTAGTCGTTTATAAATCAATTAACTTTGTTTGGTGAGCATGCTTTCTGAACCACGTGTCCGTGCGCCTCGGGGGTCACGAGATACCATCTGTTGTCCTTTGATCTTTTACTGCAACCTTTAGTCTCTAGGTTGAGGCTCAGACGATTACCTAAATAATGGGGCCATGGCCACTGACCTGAACTGCATATCACCAAATCCCATTAAAGATAGATAGGGGAGATCGACGTATTCTGTGTATGGGCTGCACTAAAATCTTCGTATTTCTCCTTAATGAGGCTTATATATGAGATGTCTTGGCACGTGATGTACCGAAGCGATGTGGAGCGACGCCTGTCTGAAAATGTAATTATGTCCTTAGTGCCGATTTTATGTTATGTAAAAAATGTTTTATATTTCTTTTTAATAATTGATGATAGTTAAAATAAAAGCTTAGATGTTCATCTTGAATATGAAGTATAACATGTCTATACATGTTTTAATCAAATGAGAAGAGATATGCACATTGACACGTGTCCTCGCACCCATCCCCCTACTCTAACCATAATTACTCTCAGCTGTCAAAACAAACCTTTCTTCTGACCCAAATTACACTATAATTATTTAACTTCCAAGCACATTTCTCTGCATATATCTATAAAAACATTCAACAGTAGTTTCCATTCCTATTAAGGTAACGTGCTTTATTTATTCTTTTGGGTGACTCATAAGTGCGTTAGAGATTAAAAGATAGTGTATATCTTAGATAGGTCCAACGGTCAGGTGGTACAGTAGTAGGATTGTTTGGGTCGTCGCGTAGACTCCTCGTGGAGAAGCTGACCATATATCACTGGGTTATACAACAGCGGTGGTTCACGCTAGATTCGCCATGACGACTGGCTTAAACTAGAACGACCAGTTTCAGAACTGATTGGGAAATAAGGAGAACAGTGACTTCAGCAGCCTGTCCATGAATTCGCTCCATATAAATTATGGTCCATATGAGGTACACTGTCGGAGAGATGAAACCTTGCCTCAAAATTATCCTCAACGTTCAAGTTGGAAAGGAGAGACAGAATGAGATGCCGTGATCTATATTTTTTTTATCTGCGGACTAGATAGTCTCTGAGGTTCTGTAAACAACTGAAAAAGGAGAAGTCATTATGTATACAATGTGTACCCAAGCTCTCATATAAGGAGTTTGAAGAAGACAGAAGACGTCACGTAAGTTGTTTTCCAATGGTTCATTAAATATTAAGGAATTTCACCATGTAGGTTTGAGATCAGTGGATGGGGTAAACCGACCGTTTTTGTTATAGGACCTAACAAAAAAATTAACATTGTTTCGTCTATCAAGTAGGTTTAAATGTTGCTTTTATCAACAGTTACTATTTACCTAGAAGGTAAACTGAATTCGGAAACATACAATTTCGTTTATAAATGAAAAAACATTGATTCAACTTATTTATATAACCATTATGCAATATATTGCGTACGCAATTCGCGAATATAAAATTAAATGCTCTATATTTTAAATCGCAGCGTTTAGTGGCAATGGCCGATGATTGCAAAAAGGATGCGGGCAGCTGGGAGAGCAATGGGTCGGAGGATAAACCCCCTACCGATTACAGAGAGGGGTCCGAGGACCGTACAAGTTCGACGTCGGGAGGGTCGAAGAGGGCAGCGGCCGACGGTGGCTGGGGCTGGCTGGTGGTGCTAGGGGCAGCCTTAGTTAACATGATGTTCGGTATTAATTACCGCGTCTTCGGCCTGGTGTACCTGGAGATGCGCGAACGGTTCCAGGCCTCGGCCACTGCCTGTGTCTGGGTAGGCGGCCTCAACCTGCTGCTTGGTGGCTTCTGTGGTGAGTAAAATGCTACCCCAAAAAAGTTTTCATCAAATGGCCAAGGTCGCTTGTGATAATTATTTTCAACACGCAAGTTAAATGCTACCAGGTGGACTTTTATTTCACATGAATGCAAGTCAAGGTTTAAAAAAAATATGTTGAAAGTGTATCAGGAAAATTTGAAATAATGTTAAAATGCTATAAAACATGGTGAACCCTGATACACGAAATTACGTGAAAAATTATTAATTCACTAGAAAATCTGAAAACTTCTATTCAGATTCCTGATTAAACAATGGATTTTGTTTCTTTACTTCTAACTTTTAAAAACTTGAATTTGCCGAACAAAATGCCATAATAATGTTGTTTAAATACGTATTGGTGGGTAGTTTGTTAACAGGCTTTCCCAATGTTAAAATAATTTGCTTGTTTCGGGTTCGTTCCTCCATTAGGTCCACTGGGGGCGTGGTTGTTGCAGCGCTACTCCCACCGGGCTGTGACGGCCGTCGGCGCCACGCTCGCAGTGATTGGTATGATCTCTACAGGTTATGTGCCAAACCTGCCGCTCGCCTATGTTACCTATGGGCTGCTCACAGGTAAGTCCATTTTTTCTCAGAAAATCATGTGAATCAGATAATAATGTAATAAATTTACCATCCGTTAATGATTGTAATATTTTCAATTGCAATCAACATCAACAAACATTCCTTTAGTGGTGGAGTGAAAGTTGACCATCAGCAGTTGCGCTTCAGGTTTCATTTACATTTGAGGGATTTAAGTTCTTGAAATATTAACTGATAGTAAATCTTTTGATATTTAGTGCATAATCTTTTCTTATATACTGCAATGGACAAACTGAACCCAGATTGTAACACGCCCACTGGGGGGCGATGAAAAGCGGACCAAGTGTCCGATGCTCCTCTCAGTATAAATAAACTAATATAAAAAAAAATTAGATTGTATTGTCCCTTGGAACCTTTATATAAAAAAATGTCCAAAAAGCAAACAGAGGCCCCAACCCTCACAGGGCCCAAAAGCAGAGAAATACCTGAATTTAAAAATGTACAGATATTCCAACGACTAACATATAACTATGTTTTCAGGTGTAGGCATAGCCTTGGCGCATATATCTTCAGTAGCACTGGTGGGACAGTACTTTGAGAAACGGAAGGCGCTGGCCCTGGCCCTTCAGTCGGTGACTAGCGGACTCTCGGCAGTCATCTTCTCACCACTTATGGCCCTCCTCTTCGCAGAGTTCAGCTATGGAGGCACCTTCCTCATCTTTGGCGGCTGTTTCACCCACATGTTCATTGCCTGTGCCCTCTTCAGGCCATTGGAGGATAAGAAGATGGCTAAAAAGGAGGGGGAGAATCAGGGAGTAGACCAACAGGACACACAAATTCAGACCCAGGAGAAACCTATTCAAATGGTCCTACATTTAGGGATGAACAATAGAGGGGGCCCAATTCTCAGAACTCAGAGCCATGTGGTGTACAATACCAGCGGCTCCTATGCTGAGTTTATGAATAAAGTAGGCAAGAAACGGCCATACCAAACAGAAAAAGGACACATTTTACAATCAAACTTGAAGGAACCTTATAAAAACGGACATTTTGAGTCATCCAATAGGATGACTCAAGAGAATTCCTCACAAGCATCACCTAAGAAAAAGTCCCCTTGTTTTGGCTGTGACAGTTTATTAGTGGCTGTTCGCAGCCCTGTTTACATAGCCTTCTTCTTCCTTCTGCTTTCTGTGACAGCAGGGCGGGCGGTGACCAGCTCTTTCCTACCCGCCTTGGCCGTTGAGTTTGGCACTTCCTTGACCGAAGCCGCCTTCCTCCCCGCCATCTCGGGCATATCGGCCTCAGCCGGGAGCCTTCTGGTGGGTGCTGCCTTCGACACCAAGTATGTGCGAAGGTATCGCGTCTACCTGTACGCACTCAATACATTCATCATTGGGGCCACTATGCTGTGGATGCCCTTTGGGGGTAATTTTACCGGACTGGCCATACCAACTGCTATTAATGGAGTGAGTAGTACAGTGGTCTTCGCCCAGCAGATGACCGTGCTTACAGACCTCCTCGGCCGGGAGCATGCTGTAGCCGGGTTTGGGGTAACTCGTGTGGCCCTGGCGCTGGGCTCAATCCTAGGACGATCAGTGTCTGCAATATTTGTTGACACTATGGCTACCAATACACTTGGCTTCTACATCACCAGCAGCTTACCCATGGCCGCCTCTGTGGCCTTTATAGGGGTCGTGTTATACTCTAAGAATCACCGTAAAGAGCTGAACTCTCCAGAAAAACCAACCCATGTATAGTAGGCGGACATTTTGACAGTAAAGAGAAGGGAAACTCTATGTTATATTCCAGGTTCACTGAAGACCATTGAATGAAGGTGCCAAGTAACAGGAATAATTGTCCGTTTTAGAGCAGATTCCTATAAACTTCAGTCAGTAAATCATAACCTATACAATAAAAGTGATCATTAGTAATCATTGGTGAATCAGGAGTATCATTCATCATTATCGCCCGTAGATACTATCCTGAGAAAAAGCTTCTGTCATTTGCTATCTCTATTAAGAAACATTATTATGCCAAAGACATATTTGTCCTTACTACCGAGATATGGCCATTGGGAGTGGAACACAAACCAGATAATTATTTATCAAGGCCGGGGGAGACTTGCATTTCCAATGCCCAAATGTGTTTGTGGTTCGAAAACACTTTCAAGGACACCTTTAGTTGTAACACATATCCATAAAGATATGCTCCTCAGAAATCATATCCATAAGAGATATTTGTAATGGAAATATGAATATCATTTTTGCATGGAGTCATTCTTAATGCCTCAACTTTTCCTGTATTTGGGCTATTTTACATGGAATTTTTAAGTCCCGGGGCTTTTCTTAACACTATATCATTGACATGAATTCACAACCCTTATAGGATGAAGAAATACATGTTGCACTCATTCTGAACATATTCTCTTTCATTTCACATGATTCACGTAGTTCACTTTTTGACACACACACACCTAGGTATAACTGAGAGTGAGTTGTCAGTAGTTTAACAAACAGTAATGTATATTGATTACTCATAACTAATATTAGATCCACAACATTCTCTTGTCAGAATACTTTATTGATCACAAAGTTAAAGAACAAAGAACTGACTGTTTAAATCAATATCATAACATGTCCAAACGGATGAATAAATGTGGGTCAGGAAATCCTTAGGAAGACTCATTCGCTCATAATAAATCACCAAAAATATAATAAGTGCCAAATATTATACCGAATTTCGACCTGAACGTTTTCATCAAATCTTTCTAATAATATGAACTGAACTTGAACTATCATGCATAAGTTTGCAGCATAGAAGACGCACTTAAACATAGTTTGTACTATTAACGTTTTGTTTGCTGCTTAATTATAGAACAAAATGGCTGATTTGTCCAGCCGTTATCTTGCTACATCAATGAACAAATCTATCTTGACAAGAATTACAATAAAATGTTATCCATATTGTTCAGGTAACTGGATGAGTCACGGAGGTACCGAACTACCAAACTAAAGGAACTGTACTGGATCAACATAATACTTACGTGTTGGCTTACTTAAACTGCCAAATATGGTACTAGATATTAAATATGACATGGATGGTAGAATATATCAGCATATGTAATCATAAATTCTCTGAATGTATTCTACATAAATATATTGAAAGAAAGCAAAGTGGAAATACACCCGAAATAAAATCTTCAATATCGTTTGAAGTGAAAAAGTTCTTTCATGCTCAGTTTCTTGTAAAACTTATATAGACGAAATCCATATTACCCTTTGCTCAGGTATAGTCGGCAGTTCACCCGAAAGTTATAAAAAAATATTTTCTGGGCTCATGTGTATGTTAGAACTAACAGACTGAAAACAGTGATCGGAGAACTTTAAAACGTTGGATCCCGACTCTTTAAATCATGTTATTAGTACAGATTATTACATCAAAAATAAAATCTGAAATATCACTGGCAATCAAAGTTCTTTCATGCTCAGTTGCTCATACAACTCATAATCTCAACTAACGGAGTAGCACTCTTAGCTAAGGTATGGTCAGCAAATTACCTCAAGGTTAAAACAAAAATCTGTAATGTACTGGTAACGTACATGGTCGATTCACCATAAACTTAACACTTTGATTCACCTAACGATAAACTATATAAATCAAGAGACATTAACATCCAAACTTCCGCTTACGTATAAATACACACATTCACCAGGATAACCTTCAGATTCCTTTAGACAACTTAGAGACTAGATAGTAAAAAAGAAGAAGCCTTGTACATAAGTTACATGTAAAATCAAGATGTAGAAACACCTACATCATAAAATGAAAAACCATCAAAAACAAAAAATAACTTTATCCTCTTTGGGAGGTAAGCCACGGAAGGACAGTTACCTTTCCCTTAGATATAAATAACCATATTTCAGACCTGCTTGCCATTATAACATATATATTAACAACAAACTTGAGTTGTTACTCTGTTCATAAGTTACTCCTTTTATGGTCTCATACTTAACCATATCTCTGCCCAATACGCCCTTATTAGGGTTGTGCGCCGAGCCCCAAGACCTGAAGGACCTTCTCGGTGAGCTCGGCCTTCTTGTCCTTGGCCCTGCACGGCACGCCGCGACCCCTCAGCCACGACAACAGGGTCGCCGTGTTCGCCTTGGAGAGCTGCAAGAGAAAGTGATGAGTGAAGATCCATAGAATCCACAGGGCGACGTTTTTTTTTTTTTTTTTTTTTTTTTTTATTATCTAATGAGTTGTAAAAAAGAACCACTACAATAAAGTATATTTGCCAGTTATTGATATCGCGGACATGGAATTTAAAGAGATAACGACAGGGGACATGGAGATAATTTCTTAATGATTCGACTGGGCAACATAAGGATTTCTTAAATTCGACAGGGCGACTTTAGTCCCCTCCCCATCTCCACCTGAAAGTGGAGGCGAGACTGATAAACTTGATGGTAAACATTGGAGACACTAAAAGCATAGCCTGAAACGCTGAAACTCGTCTGGGACTAATTAACAGGGACGCCAGTGAGGCCTGAGAGAAAAAGGAAAATTACAGACAATTATCAGAAACTTCTGTACATATGTTTTACTTAAGTTGGTGTTTGGTGTTTTTTTTTTTTAATCTTAACAGAAAAAGAAAAGCTGAAATTCTTTGAATAATGGCAGCTCTGAGTATAACAAACGGGAATATGGATGGAGATTTTCAAGACTATTTACATGCCCTAGCATCCCTGACGCATATAATTTTATTGAAATCATATGGAGAGGCACGGATGTTTACAGACTGACCCCTTCCCCTGATAATGATTAGAGAAATACCCCTGAAACACGCGGACTCGTATTTAAATCAGAGCATCTCTGCTCATAATGTTAGAATGACGCAATGTTCTTTTATCAAGCGTGTTGTAAAGTTTAGTTTTAAGTACCTGACCAAGCCTTGCGAGCTCTTCCACGTCCAAGTTTTCTTGAACTTTCGTTCTCTTCTTTGGTTGACTGTCCGTAGTTTCCGTCTGAAAAATCATTGAGATTTCATTCGTTTACAGCTGTCTGTTTTTGTTTTTCTTTAGCCACTTGTTAACTATTGATCTATTCTGAAAACATTAACATGCAACTTGACAGAAAATACTGTTATGATAATGGTTTAATAACAGTCCCCAGTTGAAGGGTTTCCTCAATATATGATAGACTTAAAACCTATGCTTGTATCAAATTAGCATGTTAATTTTACTTTAAAAATGGAATAAACGTGAATCTATTCAGTTTCCTTAAAAGAAGTAACCCAATTGAAAAGGTACATTTCATGTTTGGTTAAATATTATTTGGGTATAATACTTGATATTTACACTGCGTTTAGTCGGCTGTGGCGGGGAAGGACCAACCAGATCGTGAGATACGATCTGAGGAGTACGGCCAAACGTTGGTGCTTGTCTCTGAAAACTTGGCGTGGTTTGGTATGGACGGACAATACCACCCCCAACCGGTACATGATGACCTGTGAACCCTCCACTGACTGGTCTCGGGGTAAACCTGGGGGCTGCGTCGGCCTCACGTGGGAACGTTGAAAACCCGTCACTAGTTCCTGTTTTCACCACTGGCGTCACGACCGGGCCTCTCATAGACATAGGCTGAGTCTGGGGCTGTTGGCCAAACTGCGGCCTTGTACTTGAAGAACTGGACGGAGCTGGGGTTTTATGCTGGGACAAGTTGGCTCTGAATACAGGAGCGGTTTTGTGTCCTTGTGACGGCATCGCCATTGACTGGTTTGGTTGGGATGAAGGTGGAGTTGGTCTCTTAGCGAAGGATGGGACTATTCTTGTGATGGCTCCCCCTGCAGGAGCAGGTCGGAACGACTCGGAGCTGCTCGCACTTGTACTGCTCCCTACAGTGGTCACCACCAACGATCCTGATGGTTTTCTGCTGGGGTCGAGTTGTGTCAGAGGGGTGGGGGTGTGAATGGACTGGTCTCCTTGTGCTGGAGGCTGTGGTCCGGAGGTAGGTTTGGCTTGGGCCGTGGGGTTGAGCGGCATGTAGTTGAACTTTTTCACGGGGACAGTATCCGTGAGGTTTGGTCCCGTGTTTGGTAATCCCGATGTCTCTCCAACCTGATTATAGTTTGAATAGAAAATACAATTGATATTATGATGATGTACCAGTGACTCTTTCCTACGCATTGATGAATTGCCAATGCAAACAGAGTTAAGTTAATCAGGGTAACGGCGTTTAATTCTGGGTTCTGGATAGTAAATACTATTAAGGTTTGTTGATTTAAATTTTCTCCCTTTAAAACGAATTACTACAACGAAACATTGCCAAACCGAATTCTAGCCAATTAATCAAATGAACCATAGAATCTACATCTTCTTCCATCAAAAACCACAAAACAGCATACCTGTTCCGATGGGTGGAGAAGGCTGGGCGTCGGGTAGGCCGGGTCGGGGATGGCCCTCAGCGGCTGGCCACAGGCGGTCGGGAGGCGGGCGGCCAGGTCGGTGAGGAAGGCGGTGAGGATGGGGGCGGGGTCGGCCCGGGGGAAGGTGAGCATCGGGCGGGGCCGGATACACACGTCGGGGTAGGTGAAGAGCATCTCCCCGACCAGCTTAAAGTACACCTGGTAGTAGAGGAGGTGGGTGTCGTCCTCCGGCAGCCGGTAGCCGTACTGTAAAGGGAAAACGATAGCTGATTTTGGTTCACAATCAGGTATTTCAAATCAAATTATTGAGCCTATGAACCCTAACACATATACGTGTAATCAATCTTATAGATTACACTTAAAATTCAATGCAAGGCATCCTCGTAATGATTATTTTCTTAAGCGTTATATCATAACGTTTTTTGTGTGTGCAAAACGTTTAATTAATCAATCCGATAAATGAAGTCATTCGTAATTTGCCATGAAAATGAATTGAATGTGTTTACGTTAATCATAATGGTTCTAAGATACCCGCAATTAACCTATCAATGCATCAATAAAATAACTTTAGCCGTTCTTAGTATACCATGGGTAGAACCAATTCCAAGTGACTTACAGTGTTCTTCCAGTGCTTCTTGATGTCCTTGTAGGACTTGAACGGGCTGTCTTTAGGTAGGGTATGATGCACGTTAATCACTTGGCCCCTCTTCATACTAAGAATAAAAAAGCAACTTGAACATGTTGGATCAACACAAAAAGAAAGCCTTAACTCTCAGTTATTTGAAACCATTCCGAACGACAGCCCCGCCTCAAATATAAGCTGCTTCTTTTTTCAGTATCAAAAACACCTATTCTTCCCGGAACATACACATGCATGTGCCAATATAATTCTTTGTACAGGTAACACAAGATATCCAAATCATGACAATATAGACATCCGAGGTGCAAGAAATGAACTGACCTTGGTAGAATGTGGCACCACTTGTTTTCTATTGAATATTCGCGGATCACTCCTTCTGGCTTTGTGCCGAAGAATTCCCGAATGATTGGTGTGCAGATACCCAGGTCGCTGAGCTGAAGGAGAAGATACAAAGTGATGGCACTTTACAGTATTTTCATTATATCATTATGTTGTCCCTTAAGTTTCATTTTTGTGCTTGTCGGGCAACTGAATATCAATTTGCGCTTCTTAATTTCCTCATATATACAAAGACAAAATTCAGAGTATTTGATGGAACCAAAAATATTATAGCTACTGGGGGCTCGTTGGTATGCCTACCTTGGCAGGTAGACTTTTCAAAATTGTTGGAACAAGCGAAATGTACATCTTTTCTGCAGTAATGCGAAGGTCAAAGCCTAAAACATAAGTGCCGTAAAAAATAATCTACAAGAATGCAGGTTATACAGTTTGTACATTGAGGTCAATTATCATGATAGCAAAATTATTGTTATTCTATTACTTGAAAACTTGATTAATTTTTTGTTACACGCGTTAGACTGATCGAATAATCTGGATAATACAAAGAATGGACTGTACATTTATCTACAAGCTTATTACAAGTTTAATCACATTGTAAAGACCAAGATGCACTCACGGATTGCATTTTGTTTGTGGGCACTTGCGATGAAATCTCGACCTGAACGTATTAGAAAATCATGTTTTATAGTATCGGGAATTTGAATTACCTTGTTAAATCCAGTTAGCAAAGCAAGGGATTTATTCAGTGTTCAAAAGCGTTGTTTTCCTATTTGTTACTAATAATACGTTGTAGGCACAATTCATTTTGCAGGGTACCAACCGAAACTCCATTTTCAAATTCCCTGTGTTTTCCCTGAGATTTCCCTGTCCCGCGGCAATTTTTCCCTGTGTCATGTCCAGCAAGTTCTTCAAAATCAAAAGCCTCTGTGTGTAGGAAAGATCTGGACAACCCAATAACAAAAAGTTGAATCCCTAATACCATGAGAATCAGGAATTTCAGAACCTGGCCAAATGAAAATCCCTGTGTTTTCCCTGTGTTTTGGAAAAATTTCCAAATTCCCTGTGTTTTCCCTGTCAGGGAATTTTTTTTGCCATTTTCCCTGTTTTCCCTGTGTGGTTGGTACCCTGATTTTGGTAGATGTTTCATTTACAGGTTCCAGATACAATCATGGTAATGCTAATCAACTGCAGTTAAAAGATTTTGCATGGTTAACTTTGGGCAAAGTATGTTGCAGTTCTACATCAAACTGAGTGCCAAGGTATTATCTTCGTACAATTCGACCTGGAAACTGATTTTTTAGATTAGAAATCTTACCCTGGATAAGATATTCCCCTGCCTTGTTCCACGCAGGAGCTATCCTCGCAAATAGGGTGTACGACAGACAACTCTGGTAGTCAGACGTGGTCACTCTCTTGGGTTTTTCATCCTGAAAGATTAAGCTCCGAATGTATCTAGTCAAATGACATTCAGAATGGTGATTTAATCAATAACTCTTACTAGTACCCCAATTATTATACTTTAAAGGTGTATCTCATTGGATGGTTTTGAATGGTAGTAAGTTAAGATTTTAGTTAGTGAAATTATTGCAAAGTGACAAGTTAAGAGGAATGATACCTGACACCCCATTCTCTGAAATCTTGCCTGCAATCTACCAGTCCGATACAAGTTTTGCTGAAAAAAGAGAAAGCTTTTGTTAAACTATAATGTGGAACACTATTTGTTTATTGTACTTTGTTTAGTTTTGTGTATGTATGTTTTCTGGTTATTCAAAAACACGGTATAATTTATAAATATGAGTGTAGTAGGATGTGCTTAAGTGTGTGTGATCTTACGAATTTTTATTTAGTTTTCCAATGAACGAGAACGCGGAAGCAGAAATTGAATAGTCATTCAGGTATGAGTGCTGCACTTCGCTGTGAGCTGGTTACTGGTTACGGGTGTAGATGTAACAATGTGCCCATATACTAACACTGACTGAGCAATGAGCTTTTGCATTTATAGGTTAAAGAATCATTGGCAATTTACTTAAAAAATAATAAAGCAAGTTAACTAACCTGCATTATAACCATAACCTTGTTTTCGTGGTTCAACGACGGCGTTGCAATTATATCGGGCTCAGTGAAAATCAGTTCCCTTGAAAATAAAAAAAAAGGATCGAGATAACACGCTATAGCTTCTGTTTTCTAAGGCGTGTTCTAGGGGACTCTTCCTGCGACCCTTCTACCCCCTTCCATTTGGATCAGAATCGTATTGAAACAGTATTAGATGTCAGAAAAAGTTCAACGTAAAGCCTTAAAAGACCTCTGTATTTCTGACTTGATTCATTGTAATACAACTTGTAAACTATGAAATATGTATTTTCTTGGGTAAGATTTAATCTGAAAATAAAAGGTTTCTCAATTTAGATAATTTGCTTAGTTTCTCTTTAAATATTGACCGAAACACTTGAGCCTTTGACTCACATGCTGACATTAAATTCCAAATCTGTAACGTGACCAGAATAACCTGTTAAAATGACAGTAGCATGTATCGGTGTATATACATAGGGAAAATTCACCTGCATCTTATAATTTGTGGCTGTTGTCCCATTGGCTTGCCACTCGAGTCTTGGGTGGGAACAGTGATAGTCACAGAACATAGGTCTTGAAGGCGCGGCGGTTCAATGAAGAATAGAGTCTCGTGTGACTGGGACCGATTTTCCATGGTTTGTAGTTCTTGTTAACGTTGACCTATGCGGATAATAATGTGTATCACAGTGACTATGTATTTTCTATGAATAAAAATCACCCTAAGTATATTGAAATGAGATACATCTTTGAAAGTGACTAAACTTATTTTCAACAAAATTATATATTCTGCAATCGAGAATCTGTCATATATGCAGTGTTTGCATATTTAGTGTGCTATCATATTTTATGAAATTATTTTGATAAATCCGTATGTTAAAGATTATTTGGGTCACTTATAATAATAATAATGATAATATATTTTATTGACAACTGAAAGTCTACAAAGGCTTATGTGTCATTTCAAGCAAAAGAACAACTTGACTAGACTACGCTACACTACAACTACACATAGGTACATACATATTATGGTGAGACATGTAACTCAATACAGATTTACAAACAGTTAAGTACAAATAATACATATGAGCATACATATGACATTAGAGATAGGGATCATAGGGCAAATGCTATGCCGCTTACAGTGATCCGTAAAGTAATCCTTTTGATTTCTTTTGACTTAGAGAAAATCAGGTTTTAGCACCATTCAGATCTATTATTGGGAATCTAAGAGTCGGTATGCTGCTGGTTGATCCAGAGCATATAGCACCAAGTTGTTGACTGTAATGGATAAAGAGTGTTAGGTAAAACGCTTAACTAACTATTTTGAGCTTAATTATATAGCACCATATAATTAGATAGATATGTTTTGAGCCTGTTTATTAAATGCTGATAGTCTTTCTGATTTGGAAGCTGTTAAACACAAATTGGGCAAGAGCCTTTATCAAGTTGTCATTGTCAGTTGTCATTATCTGAATGAACTTGTCAGTATGACCAAGGCATTGAAAATTTGATATTGATTGATGGGCACATCTAAAAAGTTTTTTTCTGAGATTTTCATTGGCTGAGCATCCCATAATGAAATGGATTTCATCATCAATGCTGCTAGAGTGACAGTGCCTACACTTCCGTAATTCTACTGGGACTTGTGGTCTTGCGTGTCTCCCAAGCTCAATTTCTAGATGATGAGAGCTCAGTCTAAGCTGGGTTAGGGCCTGTCTGGACTGTTTGTGCGTAACAGATGAAAGGTATTTCTCAAGCTTGTACTCTGTTTTAAATAGCTTGTAGGTTCGGAGCTTATTGTTTAGACTTGGATTAGAGATGCTGTGCATGTATTTTGTTATATAAAGGGACTCAATATCCCTGGAGATCTTACACACTAATTCTTTGTTATACACTTCATTGAGCCATGTGTGTTCCTGTCCTACTTCAAACAAAGTTGTTTTGATGGATGTACACCAGTTTGATTTCCCTTCTTCATCTAGTTTTTTCAGACTATTATAACATTGTCTAAGAATATGGTCTGTAGGTTTGGACATGATATGGGTCCAGTATTTAACGCCTAGACATTTTTGTCGCACTTCAATTGGGGTTTGACCAGTTTCTGCAAATACTGCAGCTGTGGGTGTCTGAGTTCTCACCCCAAGATTGTGTTTTAGGAATTTTAAGTGGAGTTTCTCAGCTTGTATGTGGCTTGATCGTGAGATGTTTCCCCATACCTCTGTCCCATATTCTAATATAGTGGTGGGTGACGAGGCGTGGGTGTACTCCCGTGTCAGGACCACAAAAAATTTTCTTAATAGAATGGGGTAACCACTCTAAGAAAAAATTAATAAAAAAACAAAACAAAAACAAAACAAAAACATTCTAATATAGGTCTGACTTGACAGTTAAAGAGTTTAATAGCTAACTTTGGTGGAGGACAACCAATCTTGGATTTAAGATGGCCAGCAAGTTGATAAATAGCATTATTAGCCTTGTTGCATAACTGGTCTTGGACTTTTCCAAGTGGATTCCTTGTGTCAGAGTGTACATCAAGGCCTAGGTATCTATAGGAGTCAACAATATCAATTTTATCCTCTCCAAAATGAAAGCTTAGGGGGCTGTTGTTGGCCTTGTTATTGAATAATATAATATAACAACGTTACAACCTTCATCAACTTTGTTCGTAACACAAGGTATCGCTAGTCTGCGATACCTTGGGCGCAAAGGTCAGGTTCTCCATTTAACTCAATTTCTCACAAAATTTGACATAACCAAAATTGTCAAAATGCACGGTACTTGGTATGTTTCTGCAGTGGCGTATCTAGGCTTAAATTTGTTAAAGAAAGGGGGAGGGGGAGGGGAAGGGAGGGGAGGGGGCCACTGACGTTAACGTTACCCATTTTTTTTTTTTTTTTTTTTTTTTTGTAAAGTGATCCGTGGCAAAGCCGCCACAGAGCGTAATGACATGATCCCTTTAGCCCCTGTCCAAATTTCATGGTGAAGGCAAATCTTCAGGTCTCACATCACTGAATAGGACATGTAGCTAGGGCCAAGAGCAACTGTCAGTACTACACCAATAGATAATATTTCTAATTTATCATATCTTTAGGATATAATTGAATCTTGGATATGATTTTATGGAGATGGTATGACTCAATAGATATTATTTTGAAGGCATTTTTAAGATCTCACAACAGTAAAACATGTCACCACAACGAGGCTGCCTCGTTGATGTGTCAATTGTAGTTGTGTAAAATAAGAATTTAAATGCTTATAAATGGAATCGGCAGCTGGCAAACGGAACAACACAACTACAACTTAGCAGACAAAGAAGCGACCTAAAATCCTTCAAAATTGGACTTTCGGACCCGGGAAAAGGCCCAGTAACTAAGAATTTTATGATTTACAAGAATATCAGGTTAGATTTCATCCCTATTGTGTAGTTTTAGAGCTAGGGCCGCCGAACGTCGCAGCCGCGGACATCACGATGAACTATGGGAGTTAATTATCTGTTATATGTTGTGTACATAATTAGTCGTGTTTAATTATAGATAATAGCTAGCTCCAAATGCAGTCTCGTCCTCGTTCGACTGCTGTCGTCCAATACATAATCATAGTTCCAATATCATGTAAGATGTGAACACTCGTGTGAAAGGAATCAGTTGTTTATTATCCTGTGTATTGTCATTCCGTGACAAGAACTCGATTGACAATGATCAGTTCCGAGGTAAGAATCCTCTCCAACACATTCAGTCAACGCTCCCGCGCTCTACACGATCTTTCAGCTTCTATCAAGAACCAAGGCTCAGTTTAAAGGCCCAACCTTTCCAGGATGTTTACTCACACCGCGTTTCAGCGAACTCTGACTGACTGAGAGCGAAACACGCTCTTTAGTATGGTACGTCACACCAAAGTCCTCCCCCATTTCACTATTGACAGAGTGAAACACGGCTAGCACGTGCGCTGACTACAGCTCACGCTATAATGCCTAACAATCATGGACTGGCCATCCGCGTCAGTATGAGTCGAAACGCGGTTTGTCCGCAGCCGCTTGGGCCTCGGGTGAACTCCCCAACTAGGCTAGCCAAATGATCTAAATGCCGTGAGAGAAGGGTCCACAGAGCTACAACTAGGCCTACAGCAGTACTGCCAGAGCCTGAGAGGGGTGCAAACCTTAAATTATTTTTGCATAACTATAGGTCAGGTGAGCAAATAGCAGACTTAAAACTACCTTTTCTGGACCATCTTTACTAATTTTAGAATAACACATCATATAATGTGGCGACAGTATTGAATGATATATCAATTTAAAGCTAAGAATTCACCTGTTCTATGCGTGCAACAGATAGCTATCCCAAATGGAATGTTTTCATTCTATAGAACTAAATAGAACCCGAAATTTTATAAAAGTTGCCGAAAATGTTGGACTTCCAAACTTAAGGGCTATAGAAATATTTCTGAACCATTCCAATTGCTTAAAAAACCTGCATTTTCCAAAAGGACATTTCATGAGGATCATTTTGATATGTTATTTATGACCATAGTCAGCACCAATAAAAAGTTATTCAGTTTTGAATGCAAAAGATACAAGTTCTGAAAACCACCTTTTTTGCCCATTTGGCAGCCCTATTATAACACTAGATTTCACTCCAAATATGATTGGGATTCTATTATCCTCTGTTCTTACACATTAATATTATATTTTTGTGTGCTATTGTAAATAGCAAATAATTTTGTTCATCAGGTACACTAGCCTGAATTATTTAGCATGTAATGTTGTAATATAGATTCACGGAACCTCAGGTCAGTGAAACGTATAATGTGTATTATTGTTGGGCAATAAATTTTGTAACTGTCTAAGACTTTTATCCCAGTGAAGCCTCAAATTTATGTGGATTTTTTAGGATTTTTATTTCAAAACTGTTCTAAATTGTAAATTATGGAGATTTACGAATGAAATATTGCCTATAGAAACATTAAATACTATTATAGATATAACATAATGGATTGTATTATGAATATAATCCTAATTACTAAAGCATATGTGCAAATAATGGTCAGAAATGGTAATTTTTCTGCTTAATGAGGCTAAAAATGCCCCTCCAAAATGTATAAATTGTGTTCTTTTGAGCATACGATAAGTTTTTAGATATTTCTTCTAATCAATTTGAAGGAAATTGATATTTGACCACATCCTCTAGGTGAATTTGGAATATCATGATGCCTATTTATAAATTTGATCAGGAATAACAAACTATGAAATGGATGTCTACCAAGTCCCCTATTTGCCAACCTGACCTATAGCAGTTGTATTCGCACATCTTAGTCACAAATTCACATATTGCACACATATTGTGGCGACTTAGCGACGGCGACGCATTCACAAATTCACACATATTGCATTTTTGACCTAGCGACGGCGACGTAGCGACGGCGACGGCGACGTAGCGACGGCGATGTAACGACGGCGACGTAGCGACGGCGACGTAACGACGGCAACGTAACGACGGTGACGTAACTAGCAAGGATCGCCTTTTTTCGGCGGCACTGCCGCGTTTCTTGTTGGTGGAAGTGGGGGGGCAATATGTATTACACGGTGATAACTCTCTCCCTATTCCTCAATAGATATCTGAAACACCGGTTGTACCTGGTGCTGACTCTAACTTCTCGCGCCTTGTCCTTGACTTTGTTGATTCTTCGTCACTCGACGATGACTCGTGTCTGCGAATTCTTACACAAGTTACAGTAGGCAGATGTCGTGACTTGTCGTCTGCAAAAGAGGAAATTTGCAACTTATATGAGGTTCTGGAATCCAAAGTAGGTCTTATCGTTTCGGATAAGAAATTTAGAAATGAGATTATGGTATTAAATCGCTTTCTATTCGTTTTGATATCTAGATCTAGATTGATAAACGTTAACTTACCTTTCTTCTCAATCTACGTCGAGTACGGTGTCTCACAGAAGGATAGTTAGCTCACTACTAGGCTTAAAATGTCTTTTATTTTCATGAGGAATATTACTATTCAATAGAAACAACTAAATTAAATATGCCTTTAAAAATGCAAATTAGTTAACCAATGTCTTTGCAATCTAGAATTTAGCAGTGTCAAACAAATCTTAGTACACCGGAAGAAGAATAAAGTAGCAGACGACGCCAGACGTTTTGAAATGGAAGAAAGGGCGGCTGAGAGTGACATATTACAAGATGCAACAATGGACACATTGGTAGGTATTAAAATATTTTAGATGAACATAACAGTTATCGTCTTTTTTCACCCATTGCCATTGAGGTGGCATTGGCGTTGAACCGGCGTTGAAGTCAGAAGACGAAGTTGAAGTTGAAGCTTCTTCAAGTTCTTGATAGTCCGAGAGGCCCCGACCCGACGTTCACCCACTCTGGGTCTGAGAGAACTTATCAGAAAATCTCATAGGCCAATGTTCAAGTTACTTGAAAATGCACTTAAAGTCCATGTCTTACCCCAAAATTGTGAAAGTATCTCTCCATGGATGTATTCTCCTTTCTTATAAAGTTAGAAACAGTCTTTCTGACATTTTGAATGAGATTGAGCACTTTTGCTGAGTCCCTGTCAGTTGCTTTTCAAACTAATGTTAGCTGGTTCCCTGCTGGTGCCTATGCTCAGGCTGGGTACCAGTGGACTGTAATGGTGGACAGGTTCAAGTTTTTCAGGGCAAAGAGGCTAAGCAAACTCTTCAATCCTTGATATTAAGACAAGAATATTCATAAATACAAATCAGATTGAGAAGAAAGGATGATAAAGAAGAGATTGGGTAAGTTTAGGGACCAGGCATGCCATAGTTTGGGAGAAAAGTCTACTCAACCAAAATGGTCGAGTGGGCAGACTAGGAATGATAGATTTTCACCCTGTCTGTCAGTGGGAACGTACAGACAGGGTCTCTCGGTCTAGTTCTTGATAGACCGAGAGGCCCTGTCTCTGTATGTTCCCACTACAGTGTTAGTGTTAACGTTGGGTCTGAGCCTCTCGGACTAGTTCTTGACTTCCCCCTGTGGGGATCCGGGGTGGGGGTTCCTTAAGGAGCCTCCTGGGAAGAATGTGTCCTCAGCAGCCCCTTGCTGTTCGTAGGAGGCGACAAATGGGGAGACCAGACTCAATAGCCCAGTTAGTAGAGTGCCCGCTTTGAGTCTGGGAGGTCTTGGGATTTATCCCTGGCCGAGTCACACCAAAGACTTTAACAATGGTAGTGGTCCCTGCTTGCCTGGCACTCGGTAAAAAGTAAGAACCACGAAACATGACTGGTCGGCCTGGTGTCAGTATAATGTGACTGGGTGGGGTATTGTGTGGGCCTATGACATGATATCTCAGTGTGGCAGCACTATAAAGAGGGCATTGGGTCCCACTGCTACAAATAGGCACCTCATTTCATAAATTCGGTCACCGCCCCTGTGGCGTAAAACTAGCTGAAAAGCTTTACCTTGTGAAGTCTGGTAAAAGAACCCTAAAGGGTTGGCCGGACGTTAAACTAATCCCACAAACAAACAAACAAAGCTGCCCTTCTGTTAGCTCTGTGGACCCTTCTCTCAAGGCAAGCAGTGTACGAAGTTAGGAGTAGAGAGTCGATCATTCGGCTACCCTTCTGTTAGCCTGCGCCGCATCCCCTCCTGCTCCAGATGTCTGCTCTGGAATGGGAATGTCCAGAGACGAATACTTAGTCTACCCTTCTGTTGCCTTAATGTTCCCTGGCGTGCCCAAATGTGCCTCAGCATGCTCCAGCATGCTCTTATGTGGCCGAGCGTGCCCTAATGTGCCCAACTCCAAGTGTGCCTTAGCATGCTCAAGCTTGCTCTAATGTGCCCGAGCTGTGCCAGGGTATGCCCTGGCGTACCCAAATGTGCCTCAGCATGCTCCGGCATGCACCGTGCTCCAGCGTGCTCTGTGGCCCGTTGCACAATGGGTTTCGTAACAACGAAAATATTGTAAACAGCGAAAGAGTTCGTTGTTGCTTAATAAATTATTTGCAGGTATTTTCGTAACAACAAGTTTTTTTAACAAGTTTTTTTCTATAGTTAGAATGCCCTCAATGAGTTGTAACTTTAAATGCGTTTTCTCCAATGTCTTGCCTTTTTATATCAATTTACAGAATTCAATTCCATCCATTAGAAGCCGAGATTTTTAATATTTTCGTAACAACGAAACATTTCGTTGTTAAGCAAAAGTTCGTTGTGCTTTCGTTGTTTTATCTTAGTAACGAAATTCTATTATGCAACGGACCACTGATGTGCTGGAGCGTGCCCTAATGTTTACGAGCGTGCCCTGATATGCTCCAGCATGCCCCAGTGTGCCCTTGCGTGCCACACCGTGCTTTCCTATATAACTTATAAGTAGCTGCGTTGCAGCACATAATTGTTATTTAGCCCAATAAACTCATAGAATCAACATCTAAGACAGAGATGCCATTCTTCCTACTTTTGTAGGATTTCCTACTTTTTCAAAAAAAAGGAAAAATGATTAACACCCCTTTATTTTTCTATTAAACACTCATTGTCCTATTGCTTTAGTGA
Organism: Lepidonotus clava; assembly: GCA_936440205.1. NCBI lineage: Eukaryota > Metazoa > Annelida > Polychaeta > Phyllodocida > Polynoidae > Lepidonotus > Lepidonotus clava. The sequence goes on from OW387140.1 coordinate 30,755,982, forward strand.
ATTATAAGCTAAAAATTTGATCTGGAATGGGTTGGAATAGTATTCCTCAATTTCCTACTTTTTGTAGGAACTTTCCTGTACACCGTATAATATGATTTTCCTACTAGAAAAGTAGGAATTAGTTCAGCCTTTCTGCCACCAGGGATACAGAAAACTAAGTCTCTAGTATACCCCTAATTGTAAAATAGAGAACTACTCTGCTTGGGAAAATAACATAGCCATAGGTACAGTTCCTACACAAAAGTAGGAAACTTGAGATTGTATTTGTTCAGATAATATTTTGCTTTCAACTGAACGTCCAACCACCAGAGGCATTTATAATGTTGTTATATGCTATTAACTACTGCAAATTCTAACATTTACATATTTCCTACATTTTGATGGTCGGGGAGTGGCATCTCTGCTAAGAGGACTGGTCTCTCTCCTTCTTGAGTAGCCATTTGACCCTGCCCTTAAGGTAGCCACAGCCACTACCCCCACCTAGTGGGCTCACTAGTGGTCTTGTGTTTTATCAAGTAAGAGGAGACTACTACCCTGCTTCCCCCCTGCTCTCACCAGCAGCCTACTGGAAGCGGCTCATTAGTAGGTGGTCTCATATATCCAACACGATCAACATCATACTACCTATTTACTTAATTGGCTCAGAGTCCAAAAATAGGGGCACCTCCGTTAATCACTTAATCATGCATATAATTATGTGCATCTGTTATCATTCATGGTTTTTACAGGGTTCTTCCTAGGCGTGCAGGATGCGGGATTCCTGTATCAAGAATTTAATTCCCGCACTAAGTTGATTTGTGAGAGGCCATTCCCGCATTCAAAATTACAGAAACTTGATAAGATATACATGTAGTGGAAAAAGCCCCTAATGTAATTACAATGGTCCCCAAAGGATAAGGAAAGAGGGGTTTTTGATACTCGAAATCTTTTTCTAGGAAGAACCCTGTTTTTACTATAGGAATGTATGGCAGACTGGAACTCTCCCCCCACCCCCACATGACACATGACGTCATTTATGGACGGCCCCTATGAAATGAGGTCTAACCCGCTTATATGAAATCTCAGCATTTATTTATCTAAAGAATTTACTACGTTAAGGGATTTTTTCTTCTGATTTTATATAAACAGTTACTGGGGTGATATGCGTTCCAAGGCTATGTGTTAAGAATGAGGGAGCCTTTCAATTGATATACACTTTGCTGCACATTTTGGTCTAAAAAAGAATTTCCTAACATAATAATGTTTTCTGAAAAAACTGATTAATCCATGTTTCTCTCTGGTCTTTTCTCCAACAAAGTCAGAACTTGTACGGCAAGTGCGAGAAAACTTCGATGATGTACTTCAGCAATACAATGAACTCAAGGAGATTGCTGATAACCCACCACGGGTTGAAGAACCTGTAAGTTTGATATGATTAGTCTTGATGTGACAAATCTAGATATGACTAAAACATGTTTCACTGACCGCCTGCACCAAAGTAATTCAGAATAGATGGATATCATTTATGTGAAGACTAAAGTCTTATAGAAATTGGAATTCATACTAACCTATGATACTAATTAATGAAAATATTCCTCCAGCAGTTCTCATTTCCTTACTTATGTATCTTTCAGAAATACGGTCCAGATGTTGTTACAGTTTCTCGGCAGGATCTCGACAGGTTGACCCGTGAAACATCAATGTTGCGTGAAAATCTTCAAAAGGTTTTAACCCCAGATTTTTCTAAATATCTCACCAAGCTAGATGACGTGGAACAAGGTTAGTTAAAATTATGTCTTTAAATCATTTACATGCGTTCTTCGTGTATCTAACAGAATAGATTACATACGTGAAGTACATAATAAAAATAAAGACATTAGATAAGGATATAATTCAATACAAAACGAGAGGGTATCTTCATCTTGATAACGTAAATCCTCTTTTGTAGAACTGAAGATCGAAAAGAGCAAATCAGAGGAGAAGTTAACGGAATTAGAACATTGGAAATCTCGATGTGACACAGCCCTGGCCGAGTTAGAAAAGTTGAAGGAGGTGAGATTAGTCTTCTTTAACCATTGAAAATTAGTTGGTAATATTTTTAGGGGAGAAAAACACAGCTGGGGGTAATGTTGTCGCATTTTGTCATTGCATTGCCTTCCATGCCAAGGATTACACAGATATTTGTCTTTTACATCCGACGTACATAAGTACTGACTCTCTTCTTTACTAGTCCTCTACAGTCTCCATTTTCACGACATTTCTCCGAGAACAGTTATATTCATTACATTTATTCTCATCTTAAAATTGAAAACACTCAACTAAATTAGAAAAAGAAAACTAGTATTTGGGATATTAAGTTGATAAAGAGTTAAGAAAGTGCTTGTTGAGTGATCTATTGAATATCTTTTAACATTGCCTTAAGTTAAAATTAATGTATTTCGTCTACGGTTTGATCATACAGGAGAAGTTCGGCCTGCAGGTGGAGCTGCAGGCCGCAGGTCAGCAGTTGTCTCAGCAGGTGGAGTTCAGCTCGTGTATGGGGGCGGCGTGCGGCACGCTGCTGTGGAGGGTGTCCCGCTGTGAGGGCTACCGTCTATAAACACGAGGGTAAAAACGACCTCGTGCGTATTAAGGTCCCTTATATGCACGAGGTGGGTCTTCAACCTCGTGTGTGGACTTTTCAGGGACAGAGACCTCGTGTAACATGGTCTCTAAAATGCTGTATACACGAGGTCTCAGTTTTCTGACCTCTCCTGCCCCATCTCCCGGCCCTCTCCTGCCCAATCTCCCGGCCCTCTCCTGTCCCATGTCCCGGCCCTTTCATGCCCCATCTCACGGCCCTTTCTTGCCCCATCTCCTGGCCCTCTCCAGACCTACCTCCCGGCCTTCTCCTGCCCCATCTCCCGGCCCTTTCTTGCCCCATGTCCAGGGTGGGACAGTGAGTGTGGTACATGGTTGGTCACAGGATGGGACAGTGAGAGAGGAACATGGTTGGTCACAGGGTGGGAGAAGTAAGGAGGTACATGGTTGGTCACGGGGTGGGAGAAGTAGGGATGCACAAAGTTGGTCATATTGTGGGACAAGAAGGGTCTTACATGGTTGGTCACGAGGTAGGACAAGTAGGGTTGTACATGGTTGGTCACATGGTGGGAAAATAAAGTAAGTACATGGTTGGTCACCGGGTGGGACAGTGAGAGAGGAACATGGTTGGTCACAGGATGGGACAGAGGGGGTGGTACATGGTTGGTCACAGGATGGAACGGCGAGAGAGGTACACGGTTGCTCATAGGGTGGGACGAGTAAGGAGGTACATGGTTGGTCACAGGGTGGGACAGTGAGTGTGGTACATGGTTGCTCACAGGATGGGACAGTGAGAGAGGAACATGGTTGGTCACAGGGTGGGACAAGAAGAGTCGCACATGGTTGGTCACGAGGTGGGACAAGTAGGGTTGTACATGGTTGGTCCCAGCGTGGGAGAAGAAAGTAAGTGCATGGTTGGTCACAGGGTGGGAGAAGAAAGTAAGTACATGGTTGGTCACAGGTTGGACACGTAGGATGGTACATGGTTTGTCACAGGGTAGGACAGTGAGGGAGGTATATGGTTGGTCACAGGATGGGACAAGTAGGGTGGTACGTGGTTGGTCACAGGTTTGGAGAAGTAGGGACGCACATAGTTGGTCATAGTGTGGGATGGGAAGGGTCGTACATGGTTGGTCACGAGGTGGGACAAGTAGGGTTGTACACGGTTGGTCACAGGGTGGGAGAAGAAAGTAAGTACATTGGTGGTCACAGGCTGGGAAAGTGAGAGAGGTACATGGTTGGCCACAGGCTGGGACAGTGTGAGAGGACCATGGTTGGTCACAGGATGGGACAGTGAGAGAGGAACATGGTTGGTCACAGGGTGGGACAAGTAAAGAGGTACATGGTTGGTCACAGGGTGGGACAGTGAGTGTGGTACATGGTTGGTCACAGGATGGGACAGTGAGAGAGGAACATGGTTGGTCACAGGGTGGGAGAAGTAAGGAGGTACATGGTTGGTCACAGGGTGGGAGAAGTAGGGACGCACATAGTTGGTCATAGTGTGGGACAAGAAGGGTCGTACATGGTTGGTCACAGGGTGGGAGAAGAAAGTAAGTGCATGGTTGGTCACAAGGTGGGAGAAGAAAATAAGTACATGGTTGGTCACAGTATGGGACAGTGAGGGAGGTAGATGGTTCGACATAGGGTGGGACAAGTAAGGACATACATGGTTGGTCATAGGGTGGGACAAGTAGGGTGGTACATGGTTAGTCAGAGTTTGACAAGTATGGTGTCACATGGTTGGTCACAGGTTGGACACGTAGGATGGTACATGGTTTGTCACAGAGTGGGACAAGTAGGATCGTACATGGTTGGTCACAGGGTAGGACAGTGAGGGAGGCACATGGTTGTTCACAGGATGGGACAAGTAGGTTGGTACGTGGTTGGTCATAGGATGGGAGAAGTAGGGACATACATGGTTGGTCATAGGGTGGGACATAGGTAGCTCCCGACTTGTCCTACCCTGTGTCCAACCATTTACCACGCTACTTTTCCCATCCTGTGACCAACTAGGTAACACCCTACTTCTCCCACTCTATGACCAACCATGTACCACCCTACTTATCCCACCCTGTGACCAACCATGTACCACCCTACTTATCCCACCCTCTGACTAACAATGTACCTCTCTACTTATCCCACCCTATGACCAACCATGTACCACCCTTCTTGTCCCACCCTATGACCAACCATAATTATATGTACCTACTTCTCCCATCCTATGACAAACCACTTACCACCCTACTTGTCCCACCCTCTGACGAACCATCTACCTCCCTCACTGTCCCACCCTGTGACCAACCATGTACTTACTTTCTTCTCCCACCCTGTGACCAACCGTGTACAACCCTACTTGTCCCACCTCATGACCATCCAAGTATGACCGTTGCTGTCCCACACCATGAACAACTATATGCGTCCCTACTTCTCCCACCCTGTGACCAACCATGTACCTCCTTACTTCTCCCACCCTGTGACCAACCATGTACCTCCTTACCTCCTTACATGAGAGAAGTGAGGGAGAGGTGGTATGAGGCCGGAGGAGGTGGTATGAGGCCGGGGGAGGTGGTATGAGACAGGGGGTGGTGGTATGATGCAGGGGGAGGTGGTATGATGCAGGGGGAGGTGGTATGAGGCAGGGGGAGGCAGTATGATGCAGGGGGAGGCAGTATGATACAGGGGGAAGATGGTATGATGTAGTGGGAGGTGGTATGAGGCAGGGGTAGGTTGTATGAGGCAGGGGTATGTTAGTATGAGGCAGGGGGAGGTGGTATGAGGCAGGGGGAGTTGACAAGATGCAGGGGGAGGCGGTATGAGACAGGGTGGTGGTATGATGCAGGGCGAGGTGGTATGAGGCGGGGGGAGGTGCTATGAGGCAGGGGGAGGTGGTATGAGGCAGGGGGAGGTGGTATGAGGCAGGGGGAGGTGCTATGATGTAGGGGGCGACAGTATGATGCAGGGGAAGGTGGTATGAGGTAGCAGGAGGATGGTATGAGGCAGGGGGAGGTAGTATGATACAGGGGGAGAGTGGTATGAGGCAGGGGTAGGCAGTATACACAGGGGGAAGTGGTATGATGCAGGGGGAAGATGGTATGATGCAGGGGGAAGTGGTATGATACATTGGGAGGTGGTATGAGGCAGGGGGAGGCAGTATGATGCAGGGGGAGGTGGTATGAGGCAGGGGGAGGTGGTTTGAGGCAGGGGGAGGTTATATGAGGCAGGGGGAGGTGGTATGAGGCAGGGGGAGGTGGTATGAGGCATGGGGAGGTGGTATGAGACAGGGGGAGGCGGTATGAGACAGGGGGAGGTGGTATGAGGCAGGGGGAGGTGGTATGAGGCAGGGGGAGTTTATATGAGGTAGGGGGAGGTGGTATGAGGCAAGGGGAGGTGGTATGAGGCAGGGGGAGGTGGTATGAGACAGGGGGAGGTGGTATGAGGCAGGGGGAGGTGGTATGAGGCAGGGGGAGGTGCTATGATGTAGGGGGCGACAGTATGATGCAGGGGAAGGTGGTATGAGGTAGCAGGAGGATGGTATGAGACAGGGGGAGGTGGTATGAGGCAGGGGGAGGCGGTATGAGGCAGGGGGAGGTGGTATGAGACAGGGGGAGGCGGTATGAGACAGGGGGAGGTGGTATGAGGCAGGGGGAGGCGGTATGAGGCAGGGGGAGGTGGTATGAGGCAGGGGGAGGCGGTATGAGGCAGGGGGAGGTGGTATGAGGCAGGGGGAGGCGGTATGAGGCAGGGGGAGGCGGTATGAGGCAGGGGGAGGCGGTATGAGGCAGGGGGAGGCGGTATGAGGCAGGGGGAGGCGGTATGAGGCAGGGGGAGGCGGTATGAGACAGGGGGAGGCGGTATGAGGCAGGGGGAGGCGGTATGAGGCAGGGGGAGGCGGTATGAGGCAGGGGGAGGCGGTATGAGGCAGGGGGAGGCGGTATGAGGCAGGGGGAGGCGGTATGAGGCAGGGGGAGGCGGTATGAGGCAGGGGGAGGCGGTATGAGGCAGGGGGAGGCGGTATGAGGCAGGGGGAGGCGGTATGAGGCAGGGGGAGGTGGTATGAGGCAGGGGGAGGTGGTATGAGGCAGGGGGAGGTGCTATGATGTAGGGGGCGACAGTATGATGCAGGGGAAGGTGGTATGAGGTAGCAGGAGGATGGTATGAGGCAGGGGGAGGTAGTATGATACAGGGGGAGAGTGGTATGAGGCAGGGGTAGGCAGTATACACAGGGGGAAGTGGTATGATGCAGGGGGAAGATGGTATGATGCAGGGGGAAGTGGTATGATACATTGGGAGGTGGTATGAGGCAGGGGGAGGCAGTATGATGCAGGGGGAGGTGGTATGAGGCAGGGGGAGGTGGTTTGAGGCAGGGGGAGGTTATATGAGGCAGGGGGAGGTGGTATGAGGCAGGGGGAGGTGGTATGAGGCATGGGGAGGTGGTATGAGACAGGGGGAGGCGGTATGAGACAGGGGGAGGTGGTATGAGGCAGGGGGAGGTGGTATGAGGCAGGGGGAGTTTATATGAGGTAGGGGGAGGTGGTATGAGGCAAGGGGAGGTGGTATGAGGCAGGGGGAGGTGGTATGAGACAGGGGGAGGTGGTATGAGGCAGGGGGAGGTGGTATGAGGCAGGGGGAGGTGCTATGATGTAGGGGGCGACAGTATGATACAGGGGAAGGTGGTATGAGGTAGCAGGAGGATGGTATGAGACAGGGGGAGGTGGTATGAGGCAGGGGGAGGCGGTATGAGGCAGGGGGAGGTGGTATGAGACAGGGGGAGGCGGTATGAGGCAGGGGGAGGTGGTATGAGGCAGGGGGAGGCGGTATGAGGCAGGGGGAGGTGGTATGAGGCAGGGGGAGGCGGTATGAGGCAGGGGGAGGTGGTATGAGGCAGGGGGAGGCGGTATGAGGCAGGGGGAGGCGGTATGAGGCAGGGGGAGGCGGTATGAGGCAGGGGGAGGCGGTATGAGGCAGGGGGAGGCGGTATGAGGCAGGGGGAGGCGGTATGAGACAGGGGGAGGCGGTATGAGGCAGGGGGAGGCGGTATGAGGCAGGGGGAGGCGGTATGAGGCAGGGGGAGGCGGTATGAGGCAGGGGGAGGCGGTATGAGGCAGGGGGAGGCGGTATGAGGCAGGGGGAGGCGGTATGAGGCAGGGGGAGGCGGTATGAGGCAGGGGGAGGCGGTATGAGGCAGGGGGAGGCGGTATGAGGCAGGGGGAGGCGGTATGAGGCAGGGGGAGGTGGTATGAGGCAGGGGGAGGCGGTATGAGGCAGGGGGAGGCGGTATGAGGCAGGGGGAGGTGGTATGAGACAGGGGGAGGTGGTATGAGACAGGGGGAGGTGGTATTAGACAAGGGGAGGTGGTATGAGACAGGGGGAGGTGGTATGAGGCAGGGGGAGGTGGTTTGAGGCAGGGGGAGGTTATATGAGGTAGGGGGAGGTGGTATGAGGCAGGGGGAGGTGGTATGAGACAGGGGGAGGTGGTATGAGGCAGGGGGAGGTGGTATGAGGCAGGGGGAGGTGGTATGAGACAGGGGGAGGTGGTATGAGGCAGGGGGAGGTGGTATGAGGCAGGGGGAGGTGGTATGAGGCAGGGGGAGGTGGTATGAGGCAGGGGGAGGCTGTGTGAGGCAGATGGAGACTGTGTGAGGCAGGGGAAGGCTGTGTGAGATAAGGGAAGGCTGTGTGAGATAAGGAGAGGCTGCCTCGTGCATGGAATTTCCGAAAATAACGACCTCGTGTATATAATGGTCCTTAATATGCACGAGGTGGTTCTGTATCCTCGTGTTTCGTGAAAATCCTCGTGTACATAGAATTTTCCCTGTGAGGAGAGCGTCCAGGCCATCCTCATCGGGGTAGGGGGTCATGTAGCATATCCAAACCTTTGAATAAAAGGCATTGCAATGTGTATAGATCTACGTGCGTATGCACATTTCCGAAGATTTTATCTTGAAACGCACTTTTATGTGTAGAAAAAAGAAGTACCATCATATCTGAAAGATGATGACGTCAAATCCCATGAGCCATGTCACTCTCGATGTGTTTTGAAACCATTAACTCTGCATAGACTCCCGCTCAGTTAAGACGCATTGTATTTGTATATGAATGCACGCACATGTAAGGAAATGTCGAACATCCGAACAAACTCGTTGCTGCGTAGATAATAAGTGGGGTGGGCCAAGCGAAAATGGTTTCTCGATCCGGAACTTATAGTTTACATATAATTAATTTCCATACAATGTAGTTGTAGTCGTGTTCAGAAAAGTGATGTCTGGACCAGGAACCTTTATGGGGGTTGTAGAACCATACTTCATTACAAAGGGGTTGAAGTAGTACAAGGAAAAGGGTTTTTGGATGGGGCTTAAAGTAGTATACAGAAAAGGGGTGTGTAGGCAGGAACCATACTTCATTACAAAGGGGTTGAAGTAGTACAAGGAAAAGGGTGTTTGGATGGGGCTTAAAGTAGTATACAGAAAAGTGGTGTGTAGGCAGGAACCATACCTCATTACAAAGGCGTTGTAGTCGTACAAGGAAAAGGGTTTTTGGATTGGGCTTAAAGTAGTATACAGAAAAGGGGTGTGTAGGCAGGAACCATACTTCATTACAAAGGGGTTGTAGTAGTACAAGGAAAAGGGTTTTTGGATTGGGCTTAAAGTAGTATACAGAAAAGGGGTGTGTAGGCAGGAACCATACTTCATTACAAAGGGGTTGTAGTAGTACAAGGAAAAGGGTTTTTGGATGGGGCTTAAAGTAGTAATACAGAAAAGGGGTGTGTAGACAGGAACCATATTTCATTATCACGGGATTGTAATAGTATAAAGAAAAGGGTTTTTGGATGGGGGTTGAAGTAGTATACAGAAAAGGGATTGTAGTCAGGAACTATGATTCATTATGAAGAGGTCATAGCAGTATACAGAAAAGGGGTTTTTGGGTGAGAAACCTAGTCCTATTGCTGGGGTTTTAGAAGTAGAATCTATTACTGCAGGGATCGTAGGCGAAAAATAGGATGATGAATCAGCTACTTGTGTTTTGTTTTCAAATTTTAAAAAAGTACTAAAAAGCAGACGTCAGTATCATATACACTATTTTCCCACTTTTCCCTCATCTCCTACTACAAACTGAACATTTTCTAAGATGAATCAATATTTCAGACCAAGGTGGACGAGTTCCTTATGCTGGTGGGGAGTACCTTAGAGAGTTACGTGTCAACCTACCACACCGACGTACCGCAGGAGAGTACAGAGGAGACACAATTTGTCCTTGCACTCTGTGGCATCATCACCAGTAGGTTTTATTCTACATATTTGGACATTCTAGTCAGGTAATAGGTACATATTGTTTCATGCTTTTTCGAGTTTCAATGTGTTGTAAACAAAGAAAAAAGGTTGGAGTAATTGCTCAGGTCTATGCTTGAATTATAAATCCACATGATAACAATTTCTATATCACTTTATTTTAAGAGACGTTTAATTTTTATCATATATGTTCTTCCTCATAACCTACAGATATTGCCGCTTCACCTTTTGGCCGTGAATTTCTTATGAAAAATGAACAGGGCCGCAGCCTCATAGATACGTTCATATCCATCCTGAGCGATGCCCCTAACAAGCAGTGCGCTAAAATGAAAAAGTAGGAATTTATCAAACCTTTTAGAAGCCCTTCTGGCCTTTTAGTTCATTTAAAAAAATTACTATTTATGGGTTTTCCTCACAGATATGAAATTGTATTTCTCAAATTCTAATTAGAAATTTGACTGCAAATATATATAGCATTCTTCTTTTTCAGTTTGATACTTATGTCACTTTACAACCTATCCATCAACCAGAAGGGACTGAAGCTCATCACATCCAAGCCAGGAATAGTGTCGCTTTTGGCATGGGTCATACAAGGTAACTTTTTTGTGTGTATGATCTCCTTATTTCAAGAGGTATTCAGTGTTAATGATAACTATAGTTCAACATTACCAACGCGGACGCAAAAAGAAAAATGCGCTTTTCACAAACGCCGTTAAGTTCTTTAGAAATTGCCATCATTATAAGTTTTGAATACTTGCTTTAAACGTTTAATGGCCGTTACTAAGTTAGGGCGTTAGAAGAATGGTCAAAGAGCTGCTTTCTGCAATGGATCGTGGTATAAGCAAAATATATGACATTTGCCTCTAACTAAATACCGTTGCGTAGCTTTTATCTTAGGATCATGAAAAAAAAAGAAATCGCGATGAATAGAAATACCGACGAAACGAAGATGATGTAAACGCCCACAAATGTCAGTCATCATTATGCTCTACGATCCATCATGTAAAAAAAATATTATTCATGAGTCATAGATACATTTATCTAAATTCACATACGCCCATCATACCAATCAAGTATTTTTCTTGCCCATGGTGAATATAAACTTTACCATTTCCATTATTCCGTCTTGTAACATGATGATATTCTGATCATGTTGCATTGAATCATTTATGGATACATTGTATGAATGGTTGTTAGGTGGGAAGGTGGAAAATAAAAAAATGTCTACATGGATTTTGTATTTTCTCATTTTCTGTTGGAGAGAAACCTACTCACAGCAGTATATTTGTGAGAAAGAACACACATTCTCTCTCAAGAGGATTACAGATACACATGTATTTACCCTCGTTTTTGAGTTCTCATCTTTTGGTGAAGTTAAAACAATTTTTGAATTGAATCAGTTTATCCCTCTGGATCATATAGGTAGTGACATTAAGCCATTGATTCATGAAGCGGCAATCTGTTAAGGTATATTCAGTATACGATCAAGTCATGTTTAATAAAACAGAAAACTCTTATTTTTTAGAAGAGACCGTGGTAGAAAACCGACTTCACGCCCTAAGACTAATCCAGTCATTGCTCTACGAACAACAAAGCCCTGAACTTATCAGCGAGGCCAATGAGGTGGTATGTACGCTCCCAACTTAATGATACAAATTTTATCTCCGGTTGCCTCTAGCAATTAGCAGAAATATATCAAAATTGGCCATACTCCTGATTGATTAGAATTATTTAATTATTTTTACAGCCACATTGTACAAATTGCCACATATTCATGAGAAATATATCAAGGAAACATTATTGTAACGAGTGATTTAAAAACGACCAATTTGCTCATTTCACCCTCCAGTCATAACAGACATACTCTTCATGAGTATGTTATTGTGCTACTTTAATATTGTATGAAGGACGTGGCAATGTCTGCTCAGAATAGCAACCACATTTGAACTGACAGTTGGGACTATCACTGCATTTTGTAGGTTTTGTGACGTAAGGAAAGAATGTGATCCGATATCAATTAAGTAAATGACAAATCTTGGTATCTTCTTACAGTTGACATCAAAGCTGCTGCAACAATTGGCTGCCGACCCCAACATCGACATACGGGAAACAGCCCTGGAGTTAGGGACGGACTTGAAGGAGCAGCTCAGGGAGCAGTTTATGGAGATTGACACCCCTGACCTCCACTCTGAACTCTGACTGAGTCACTCCTGGGACCTCCACTCTGAACTCTGACTAAGTCACTCCTGGGACCTCCACTTTGAACTCTGACTAAGTCACTCCTGGGACCTCCACTCTGAACTCTGACTGAGTCATCCCTGGCAGCTTCACTCTGAACTCTGATTGAGTCCCCCCTGGCAGCTTCACTCTGAACTCTGACTGAGTCACTCCTGGGACCTCCACTCTGAACTCTGACTAAGTCACTCCTGGGACCTCCACTCTGAACTCTGACTAAGTCACTCCTGGGACCTCCACTCTACACTATGACTGGGCCACCGCTGGGAGCTTCATTCTGAACTCTGAATCATTCCTAGGACCTCCGCTCAACACTCTGACAGAGTCACTCTTTGGACCTCCACTCTGAACTCTGACTGAGTCATTCCTGGTACCACTCTGACTGAGTCACCCCTGGGACCTCCACTCTACACCCAGACCTCCACTCTGACCTGTAAACTCTGACCTGTAAACACTGATTCAAACTCACTAACTTACCTCCACCTCTATTCTCAACTCTGACTCAGATCACCACCCTAAAACTTTGCCTTGTGAGCTCTGCCTCAGGTGCATCAATCTAGACCTTAAAATCGAACTTTTGACCCCAACCCCTCCCTCAGACCACTACTCCGATCCCTCTCACTACCGAAACTTACATTTAAAACTCCTTCATACCAACAATTAAGTGCGTTGGTACACTAGAAACATACCTTTAACCTTGGAATAATTCTTGTAAATAGAAAGCCAAAAAGTATATGTATATGTTTTATGTAAAAATATCAAAAAAAGTTGTATACATACAAGTGCAAATTCATCTCCGTATCTTGTGGATGTGACCTCAATAAAAACACATGACGCCGAAAAAATATTTCGGTTGACCAAGATCATAAAATACGACCTCTATTTAACTTTGGAATGTGCTGGTTAATAGCTTTTAAGCAGATTTTCTGAATAACCTTTGTAATGAATGTTTCATTCCACTTTTGACTCTTGACTTCGAGTCTCTCTTGGGTCAAATGGGACCTAACCTCCGATCCGTGCTCTATCACTAGAGATTGACCCTCAGCCATTTCTGAGTAAACTGTCACCTGTACCCTATACTTTTAACCTCCGATCTTATAACTAAAAAAAGGGCAATTAATTTTCTACAATGGTAGTTCTTTGAATTGTGAAGATGACATTTGTCAATGGCCAAATCAGCCCTAACAAAGAATATGTCATCTGATGGTTGGAAAAATATTGTCTAGTAATAATCTTGATCTATTGAACGATTAAATCAGGTAGATAGGGGACCTGACGAGAATGTTGATTCTGATTAAAATATTATTCTGGATTTTTTGTTTGTTTCGAACCTTAGTAATAGACAAAGGAAGATTCTCTGGCAATCAATCTCCGTGTATCATAAATAAGGACTTACTTACCCTCTCCCTTATGTGATAGAGTCTTGTGGTAGATTAACTTAACTTAATTGAAATGGACACTTCAACGTAACCAAACGGCAGTATTTTCAAATTTATCTATCTTTATAACTACCTGGATAGCTGATTAGTCGATAGAGTTTAGTTTTATAGAATTGTTTTAAAAAACGCATAAGAGGTGGGATAACATGTCCGCTACAATAACTTAAAAAGCACACCGCAAATATTCAGTTTATACATCCCCGCAACATTCATAAAGGCCTGTTATTCAACAGGCGAGTTCTAGTCCATACACTCCATACATTCCCAGTCTTTTCTCTTCAGACGTCAGAGATGACAAGCACATTTGACCACACAGGTTTTTTCTCTCTTGACCTGCACATCACATATCAACATGCAGTGAAAGTATGGACGGATATCACCTTTGACACCTGAACGTGGGTCGGGAATGGAGTATCTTTGTGAAGCACATAGATAAGTGACCTTTAGACTATGCTTTTTACGGCTTCTTTCTCCTCCTGCATACTAAAAGAAAGTTCCCCATTCTTACAGGAAAGATGAATATGCAACGATTTAGGTTCCTTTGATGGACGTGCATTGTGACATTTTTTTTCTGTAGAAGTACAGCGCCTTTGGGTTCATGAATGTAAATTTACGGGGAAAAACTGACGTGTATGCTTCTACATCATTCTTCAGTGACATCTATTTTTCATCCACCTTTATGAAATCATTTGTAACAGAGACACAATGTAGATCTTAATCGAATTGCAAATGTTGAGTGCTGCCACGCTAGAACTGATGAAATATTTTTCCATATTTGATAACTGTAAACGGAATTAAGTGTTAACTGAAGTTTCGCAATCGGTTCTAATAGAGCCTTTTTTGTTCTATAAATATGTATTATCTAAAACGTTGCGGCCCCTTGAAAGAGTGGTGTGAAATATGCAAAAGTATGATACTTGTATACAGCACGAGAATTAAGGTATGCCCATACAGACCTTGGTCAAGAATACTTTTATTTCACTTACCCGAGGAAATAGTTAACTCCTACCACGTCAGATAGGGTCCTTGCAGCGAGAACTAGGGGCCTATAATTGAAATCGTAATCGATTACAGTTATGCTTTCACAATATGTTTGTTCAAGAACTTTTTTTTGTTTGTTCCATGAGACATTGACACTTGTTTACGCATACATTAATTCAAGAAAATCATGTTACGTTTAGTGTCATTCAATGATATTTTCCATATTAGAACGTAGTTTTGATGAAAAAGAATGTTCACGCATCTATTTTGCTTCAGGATCGAGAATGATGGTCTTAAAAGGACCAAGCCATAAAACATAGTGGACAACTTTTGAATAAGTATATAAGTGGTCACTAGGTCACCCAAACATTTGCACCGGAAATTTTACTCCTGATCTCTTATGTGGATATATGACTTCAAAGGATGATTATTCAAACTCTTTTTAATTGACCGTAGTTAGCAGTTTCTAAGTGGTGTTAACTAGAGCTTCGGGGCTTCCTGCTTTGTGACAAGTAATGGGTTGCGAGATTATTTGGTTCAAAATGATTTTCTCCCCTTCATCTTCAGGGTATGTTCTGGACATTTTACCTCAGTTAATCTACAATCATTATCTTGAAGATAGCCGTGGCATATCGTTAAGTCGTGATTTTATATACTACGACATGACATAACTCTATACAAAACGAAGAATTCCTTAGTTTGAGGTATTTTTTTGTATTTAATCTACAGCTTTTATCAGATTAGCAGCGCAATTCTTTAGAAAAGAGGAGAGTAAATTACGCAGTTTCAATACTTTATGACGTGAGTGATTGATTGTAATTTTAGGTGACTGCACTAAACTGGTCATCCCTTACTCGAGTAATAATTTGCCTTAATGAGAGTTGGGCCTGAGGGCCATCGCGTGCAGGTAGTGCCTGGTCAGGCCTAGCTTTCCCGTCACCACAGGTCCAGGACTTCACTACGCCTACCAGGGCGGGTCTGAACAAGGCCAGGGCGATTGGAGTTGTTTCTCCTCCCGTAACAGATAGAAACGGTTTTCACGAATCTTAAAGTAAGAGTAATGTTTCATATACTGGTACTTTCTCGTTTTAGGTTGTCTCATCACTCGATTCTTGTTTTATTTAATTAGACAAGTGTGTTTATGCGTTGAGTTAGATTTATAAAAGCTCGGATTTGTCGAAGTGATTTAAAATACAATTCCCCATGCAATGTTATACAAATCTATAGTCTTTCTTGATTCCCTGATACATTACAACATGTATTACTTTGGTTTGGTACTTTGACGTAGAATTTTACTGCAATACGAGAATGCGGATACTTGAAAAAGACAGAAAAGTTTAGAACTTATAACGTTTTTAGGTGGAATATTAAGGTATTAAGGCAAGAAACAATCATTAATTTATTTTGAGTGGTTGTATGAATTTAACACCCCTTAGGCGTTCCCTTCATTGGTAGGTAATGTGTCAGAAAACTGATAAATTGTGCGGCATATGTAAGACATTTATTTTTGATATGAAATTATACTTATGTGATAAGTTTTATTTTTATATGAAATTCGATAGATGAAATAACATACCTTTTTCAACCAGTTGTAACAAGTATCTGAAGGAGATATTATAAGTATTTACCTAATCAAATTGTCATATATGCAAAAGGAATTATCACATTCAGTAACAAAATTAATATAACCTACAAATATACTTTTTCAATTATTGCATTTTCGTTATTTTAGATTATTCAGGAAAAAAGTCCATGAATAAAACATCATTAACAAATAAACGTTACAAGTGGTGCACCATAATAGAGGAGTCATTCTACTACTAACGTATGGACAACTGTACCAGCAGAGACTACGCCGACGTTACCTGCTTGAGGTCCACCTGGGATGGTTTTTAAGACGGCGAGAACAGACACGTACACAGTTAGGGAAGTTGGAGCTTTGAAATAAGACATCCCTACCAGAGAAACATGTAACTTGGAGTTGAAGTTTACACGGAAGATGGAATAAACAGGCTTTTATCAAAGCTTCACCTGTTCCTACTAAGGTTTCAGGTATTATACATACAGGGACGTGTTTTTTTCCCCTAAAAACTGGATTGAAGGAGTTCTCTTCAAATTTAATAGAGGAATACCTAATAGACACTACCCCCCGGAGGAGTGGCAGTGAGGGGTGTCGGGGTGGCACCATGTGCAGGGTGGGGCAAGGGGGTCAGCACGATGCAGGTGGGGGTCCGGGGGGTCAAGACCCCAATACTCTTCATTGTCCTCTTCATGGTCTTCGTACTGTGCTCTTCAGCAACAAATAAGACCTCCAAACATAGCAAAGGTAAGTATATATTAAAATGCATAGATTCTCAAATGATCATGGCAAGCCAAATGAGAATCTTGATGAAACTTAGCTACTTTACTTTGTCAACCAAATTTGACATCTTCTAAAGCCTACCTTTAGTATAAAAAAGTGAAAGTACTGTTAACAAGCTATAAGTGAGGAAATTATTATAACAAAAAACTCGTTTATAGGTATATTTCTCACAAACTTAAAGACATCAGATTCTTAAACAGAAAAAAACATGTTTAAATTACTGTAAAATCCATAGACTACACTGTTTAAAAACTGAAGGTAATAAATCAACCCCAGGAAAACAGGCAGTCTCAATGATTTATACCACGGTTTGTCAGGCCAATTTCAAAGCGAATTTTTCATTCTTACCTATTTATTAGGATGACAGGCGATTAGGAGCTTGCACACACCTCACATGCTTTTACGACATAATCACCGAATGGTGCGACTATCATTTAGCAATTTCTGTCTGGTCCAGTCGTATCTAATTATGATAATTAGAAATACAGGAGAATGTGTGGCACAACATGTGTCATCATTAGGCCTTAAGTCCTGATCCACTTAAGATTTAATGGTTTTAGGCCATTTCGATTTGACCATGGCCATTTCTAGACAAACATGCACTATCCTATGGGAATTGCAATCAGGAATTGCTTTTTAAGAAAATTGTTGTTATCTTCAATTCACCATGTAGATTCTTTAATTTCAAAACAATATTAATGCATACCTTTTTACCATTCAGACGATTCTAATGCGCTCAGTTGTTAACTTTTGTTTGAATTAAATTGAATGAGCGTTTGGGGAGTTATAAACAGTTTGTAAACATTTTAACGATTTAGAGATAGCCTTCATGTTACACTATATTGCAGATCGATTAACACAGATTTAAGAATTTAACTAATCCACATGCGATGACGATGGATCTGTGATCATGAATCATGTATGCATTTATCTACTATAAAAATTGCCTCAGGTAATTTGGTTAAATATGTACATATTGTACGTTTACTATCCAAAAGGAGACTTAAGAACTCAAATTGCACATGTTTGTAGGTCAAATAATCACAATGAGATGAGAGAACACCATTATCATTAAACAGGATATTTGTGTTGTAGAACGCATTGCAAGAAGCAGTTATGTGATTTATATCTAAATATATTATATGGAAATGTTGAAAACGAAAGGCTCCTACATCCTCCAAACGGCAACCGTGAAGTGGGGGTAGTCCACTTTCCAACACCGTTATAATATGGACATGATATAATTGGTTTTATGAAATGAACTTCACCATTTTCTGATACCCCATGTAAAACACGAAAGACAGGATTGAATGGAAAAATTGTTTACTTTGTTCAGATGACGACATACCAACATATATCCATGTTTTGTGTTTTCAGAAACATTAGAGCCTTCAAAAAAACCTAAAGAAGTGGCAAGCGCCGAAGAGTCGGTGATTGATGAAGATGAAGAAGACCGGCTGGACGGACAGAGGAGTGGTGGTATTTGGGTGGAGGGGGAAGGGGAGCTGAAGGGGCGGAGTCGGACGGAGACGGTCTCCCTGGCCGCTCAACTCATCGCCCGACTGGTGGGCTTAAGCACCGCGCGACGCCCCCCGGCGCCCCGCCCCCCGGCCCCCCGGCCCCCAGCGCCCCGCCCCTCGGCTAAAACCGCCACACACAACTGGCCGACCGAGAGATGGGGGCGTGGTCATGGAAGGGGGCGTGGCCGATATTACGGGTGGCGCCCTTCAAACCATCTACAATCTTTTCAGGGTGGGTCAAACCGTGGTGGTAAGATGGGGTATGGACCCCACGGGTATGGTCACCGCGGGCATGGGTACTACCACCAGGGGCACGGTATGCACAGGGGTGGCCAAACCATGCCGAGGATGAACCATAGGATGCCCAGTATGAACCATAGGATGCCCAGTATGAACCATCGGATGCCCAGTATGAACCACCGGATGCCCAGTATGAACCATAGGATGCCCAGCATGAACCATCAGCTGCCCCGTATGAACCAACAGCTGCCCCGTATGAACCAACAGTTGCCAAGGCTGCACGGCGGCATCCACCCACCACAGGGCCTGAGACCCAACAACCTGCCTAGGGTCCAACCACCTCACTACAACAACGTCAAAGTGCCCCAAGGCCCTCAGCTTCCCAACAATAAAGCCCTTCCCATCATGTACTCGCCGGGCATGCCAAACTCCAAGCTCACCCTGGACATGCTCGGCCAAATGCTGAGAGAAGGGAAAATCCCACCCATCAATTTTAACTGTAACAGCAACAACCACATTCTCCACCTTGTCAAGCAGAACTCCAAAGAAGACAAGAAGAAAAAGAAGCGCCGAAGGAAAAGGCGGGCTGGCGATAGTGGGTCTTACTCTAAAGAGGAATCGGGCGAGGAGAACGACGATGACGAGGATGATGACAAGAAGAAGAAGCCGATCGAGGGAAAGGCTATC
Organism: Lepidonotus clava; assembly: GCA_936440205.1. Lineage (NCBI taxonomy): Eukaryota > Metazoa > Annelida > Polychaeta > Phyllodocida > Polynoidae > Lepidonotus > Lepidonotus clava. The sequence goes on from OW387140.1 coordinate 30,775,291, forward strand.
ATCCCGTTGTTAAAACGAGTTGATGCTAAAGATGTGCACGCCCTGAGTCATGGCCTAAACAACGGGCGTTATGTTCACGGGGGGTACGGACCTCACGGCAGACCCATCATCCACCACCACGGGCCGCGCGTCATCCTCGTCTGTATCTCCAACACCTACCTACAGACCCTCATCAAGGAGAACAGCGGCTCGGGCTCCGACTCGGACTGAGCAGCTCACAGGAAATGGGACTGGGTGGACCATGAGAGAACTCGGACGGAGCAGACTATGAGCAGCCTAGACGACTTAAACTGAGAAGACCATGAGCAGCTCAGACACAATAAATAATAAATAAGGTTGAGGAGACCAGGAACAGCTCAATTACATAATGTTGAAGAGACCACGAGCAGCTCGGACATCTCAGGCTCAGCAGACCATGACCAGCTTGGATGTTTTGAATTGAGCAGACCACGAGCAGCTCAGACGACTCAGCAGACCATGAGCAGCATCTCTAAAAACTCGTCCCAAGCAGACCACGACGGACCAAAAGCGAGCAGTTAATGGTTTTGGGACCCTGTGGAACACTGAACAATTTCTTTGACCTCATGGAACGTGTAGAAAAGCAAGCATTAGTTCGAAACCTATCAATTTTCTATTGCATAGTACCAAACGGAGTTATACTACACATTTTAACCCTTAATGTTGCACGAGAGGGATTTTCTTGAAAAGTGTATAATGCCATTATTCAAATATTATATTACTTATTATAATCTGAAGCCATGGTATGACATTACTAGCCACGGATACATTTTGGATTAGAAACTAACAAAACCGCATTCAATGCCAACACTTGTTCAAATTACTTCCATCGATAAAGGTATGCGATGACTGTCTTTTCACAACCAAGAATCTTTATAATATATGTTAAAACATGAAGAACATCACATTAAAGCAAGTCCATGTTCATGTATAATTCTCTAGATAATTCCAGAAGCCGTCGTTTCTCTTTGCATAATTCAGAACTAAATGAAAACCTAATTGTATCACATACCTACCGGTTTGCATATTGCAAGGAAAGAAAACAGGGGATGGAAGGTGACGGCAATGTAGTTGCCGGTCAAAAGTGGGTGCATCTTCCTAAATCACATTACCTTGCTTAGTATTTCTGATGTATTTATTAACACGTCGCATTAGCATGTTGTTCCCAGATAGAATTTACGTGACACAAGGTGGTATTTAACACGGTCAACTGTGACCTGATTCGGAAGAACAGTCCTGATTTAATGATGTAGGTTAATCAGCCATTGCAAATGAGCCAACTTCCATAAAATTGAATAACTAGAAACACACCGCAGGCAGTGAAATGTTAATCGTTTGTTGAGGTCAAAACCATGTTTTATATTCGATCATTGGGTTGCGTGATGTAGGACATGAATCGAGCAATTGACTTTCATATTGGCACCTAAAATGTCCCAGTTCTAAGCTTGATGCAAATAATAGGCATAACCTCTATGTTGTAAACTAATATACAAATAAAGTAAATATCGCACAATTAACTAATGCTGTAGATAAAATCAAGGATACTGCCCACAAACTAGTGTTTCCACCTAGTGGTGAAAACTGCCAAATCCCTCTAGGATGTAGGGAAATGTCCTCAAACTTTATCTAAAATGTTATTCATAATCTTAGAGGTCTGTTTTGGAACCTTAAACCAAAATTTGATTGATTTAGGGAATTTACCGTTTGCTTTACTAATCATTGTTGTGCAAGAAGTGGCAGTTGGTCGATAAAAACATTTTTTGCCAATTTCATCCTTAAGGCTGTATTCCACATACCGACTTTGATCTTGCCTATTTTGTATTTGGCTGATTTTCTCTGAGAGTATGGCATTAAATCATACATTTCATAAATCATTTGAAAGAGAATTGTAAGATCTTTCTAACGATGTATAACTTTTTATATTTGAACTCTTTGCCCACTGCAGCTGCCGGTTTTTAAAATCAGCAGCAAAATCAGCATGTGGAATACAGGCTTAACAAGCTTATTGTTGAGGATATAAAGGAAATTAATGTTATGATGTATTAACAAGTTTAGCTACTTTGAAAATTACTTGGTGAATTATTTTTTCTGCATCCTTCTTTATCACTGCAGTGCAAAACATGCCAAAAAGGCATGATGTTTTTTCTGTTTGTCATATATATTTCTTCACTTAACACATACTATCACCCCAGGACCTATGCTATTTTTTTGGTTTATGTTCACAACATGTAAGTAGGTCTATATATATATATATATAGATTTTTAAAAAGAAAGTTTTAAGTCTAGATGTTTTTTTCTTTAGGCAAAATGAGGGCTGCCAAGAGCCTTCTTGTACAGCTAACATTTTTTCTTAAAATAGAATATAATTTATAGCAAATACAATGATTAGCCACACAATAAATCTATAGGACCTCTCTTGATACTTTAAGGAAGAAAAACTAAAAATATGTAAATCATGTATCTTAATTTCATTAGCATTTGACCTCTGTTTCTCTCTCAAAATGTCCCAAGGTATTGTCTCATAACTCTAAAATTAGCTCTGGGGCCCCACTCATGTTTTCACATATTGCCTTTGCATCACCAGGGGATCAATTGTACCAAATAATAGTGGGTTTCCATGTTTCCTTTCAATATGAGCTTCAGTCGAGCTTGCATGAACATAATCATTGTCAGTTGGAGATTCTACTTCACTTCAGTATAACAACGTCTATATGTGTGTAAACAGAAAGCTAGGAAGAGGGGTAGCGCCAACGCATCACGTACAGCAAAGGGAACGCATTTCACATCTCCTTTATCGTAAAGTATGTGGAAATAATATAATCTTAGGTTTGTTATTCTTCCTTGTCAATAAACAATTATTGTTTAGGTTTTATACATTTTGAACAGATTTTCTTAAATATAGCTTGTATGCTTGGACAAGACTGAACTCATCGAAATTCGGACCGGTGGCTGAAACTCCCTATTTTATGTATTACCAATGATTTTCTTTAGAGGTATGGGACATTATTAAATTTTAAAGATGTATTTTGTTATTGTCTATTTTGAAAGTACAATGTATTTGTCATACAGAGGGTTACTACACGCATAATATATGAAAAAATATTCTTCCTGTACTTACAGACGATATTAAAAGCACACATTTCTTGTATGAGGAAGAACTGCTCTCTTAAATTTACCCCAAAAATGTATTCAACGAACTTTGCGTTTCGTCACCTTTTGTTTAAAAGGAAATAAAATGAGCTAAAAATAGAGCTAGACTAATCTTAGATAGTTAGATACATTTTCGGAAGAAAGCCAGGAGACCGTCTTAAAAGGTAACAACGACAAACAAGCCATTACTTCTAATTGTAGTATCTATATTTTGCAGCAAATTCCATAACAAGAATATTTGACTTCCAATCCGCAATACGGTTGCAGAATTATATATTGTTAAATAAAGATCGGTCAGTACACAAATGAAACCCATAAGGAACAAGTTACACTGAGTATAACACTGTCGCTAAACACGCACACCATGGCATAAGCAAGATAGCCATTAAAAAACCTTTCCATCGTTACAGTCAAGACTTATCAGTGTCAGTTTTCATTTATCATCTTTCCAATTTTATCATCATACAATGTATTACTTTCCGATTTTATCATCATATTACACTTAGATCTAATTTGTTTATGTAATATATTCACATGCCAAACGTCTAATCTACATCATATACGTCCATAAATATCTTCAATATCACGTCAAGATGTAATATCAGTCATTGTAGACATAGGGACAAGAAGCAAAATATACAGATATCGTCTCCTACGTTCCTTCTATCAACCATTACACATGTTTTCACTGGAGGTGCAGGTCTCTGATCATGGAGTGCGTCACCTAGCATTCATTGGTGATTTCAATAAGCGAGGAACTAATGAAAAATATAAACTATGAGGAAAATGTGTGGCAGGCTATAAATGTGCGCTGACGATGTTATCTACATAGCCATCCCAAGAGGCTGAGATCTTGAAGAAGCAGAATACTTGCTTTCCATGTTTATTCATAGGTGTGGTTTTAGTGTAATAAACTATTCTGCAGGGTGGCTATATCTGGATTCCAGATCACACCTTTACCATCTTGTTCTAAATAGGAATGCTTTAAAAAGTTTGTCAATAGTTGACTAGTCTTCGTTAATTAACAACAAGTGCGACATTTCATCACATGGCTTGTAGTTGTTTACGCAAATGAGCCTCACATAACTTCGGGATTAATAAGATATATCTGAACTTTAGATAGTAGATAAAAGATTGGTGAACATAATACTATTGGCTCGATATATTGGTGACATATATATCAGGAATATCACCTGAACCCCATTCTTTGGTGACAGAAGGATTCAAAACATTTCTGTTAAGAATAAAACTATGCTCTTTCATAATATATACATAGTGTCTGACACTAACACAAACCACATACATCACACTAGATAGTGAAGACTGAACCCTATCTGCGATAACATTACAGAGTCTTTCACGTAGATTGTATAACATAACCTTGTGCCCTTACCATAACATGTGCAAACAACAAATCATAAAAACTAATTTCAACCATGAAAAATGTATTTTCTATGACAATATTTGCGTACAGCAATGGTGTATGTTACGATGTTACCAAATAACTTTTGGCTGAGCAAACTGGCGAACGGTCAATATATCAGACCATAAGAGAAATTGATTTAAACATAAACATACTATCAATAACTTTTGCTAACAAATATTTCATCAGCCTATGCCTAAAACTAACCCCTTGAAATGAGAGAAAACAGAGACAAAAGTGCCATATTTCCAACAAAGACATGACCCTTGGTATATACTGTTTCATTGCGCAGTGGTTTTGAACACACACAGCACTAAAGTTGGTATAACTTGAGTAACGGCATCCCATCTAAAATACTTGGTTTTGCTTTGGTGCGATAAATCACGGATGTATGGCAAAGATGTGGTAATAGCTGCAGCGATGCTTTCAACCAGATAATAATACGTGTAGTTACGTTCACTTTTTTCTACAGTAAACACATAACATTTAACTTGATCGTCTTTGGATTGACAGTTACACCCTAACTGTTGCAGCACATGTTGTCTATATTAAAAAAAACCTTGGAGAAGGTTTATCGCCGGTCGAGACAGAATTTGGTGCACTCCGTACTGGATTATTCTCTAATCCATTCTCCTCCTAAGCCAAGGATTGTTAGCTGTGTATCACGTTCACATTATGCGTCAACTTTCCTTCAGTGGTGGTGCCTCGGAGACCACCGTTTACTTGTACTTTGCCATGAAGCCATCATGGAATGTCTTCAATCGCTGGAGAAGTTTCTCCAGAAGCTCAACTTGCGGCAAGATCGTCATCCTGCACATCAGAATAGAACAAATATTTTTTATGACAGATTTTGGAAATTAGGAGTTTGTCAAATATAGTTTCACTTAAGAAATGTAATAAGGTTTGAACTTATGCTAGACGAAACAAAAGATGGTGCTGATTTACCTCAAAACCGCACACGCAATGTTGGTTACAGAACATTTGTTTTATAAACAGGTGGAAATGAACATATGGTAACTATGAGCTTCATGAAGTAGTGATAATGGAACACTTAATATATCAAGGAACCAATGAATTTACTGACCTAAAGTGGAAGGTTCCTTCCACTTGTCCAAAGCCACTTCCCGGCACAACACAGATTCCGGTGTTCTCCAACAGTTCGAAGCAGTACATGGCGTCAGGGGCCATTCCTCGTTTCTGTAAGGATTCAGACCATACTGAACGTAAGAGTTTGAATGTGATAGCTTAACAATTGAGAATCTAGTTAGAAGTCCTAATGACAATATAGCAATCTTTACTTAATCAAAACTATCCTAAATTTTAAAAATATATCATTTTCATTTACTCTTCTATATTTTAATACAACTTGGTTGAATTTGATCAAATATATAAATAATATAAATCATCAATGTCAACGAATGCCAGTCTTAATTTTACCTACATTCTTATGATAACTATCGAGCCTAAAACGTTCAATTAAACAGGTCAAAATATACAAACCTTGGCCTCTTCGACGGCCTTCGGGGGCAGGTGGACCCTGGGGAAGGCGTACATGGCGCCCATCACCTCGTTACATGTGATACCGTCCATAGCGTTCAGCAGCTCACTGGTCATGCGTGCCTTGTTGGCAAGGTCAGCGAGCACATGATCCCGCTCGGCTATGTACTGGTCGTGGGAGACCTCACCGGGCTGGGGCGGGTTGACCACCACATCCATGGCCGACTGAAAACAGGCAAGTCACAAGATTGCAAAAATGTTTTAAGTTTGATTACGGTATTTCAATTCTATTGAATGTAGTGAGAAGTAAGATATTTTCTTAGTAAAGAATTGAATATAACCCGACGTATTATGGGAATACCATGGAACTAAAAGTTCATTTGATGTTCCAAAGGAACATTGTTTCGTCGTTTTGTCCCCAAAATCTTTGAAAGGATGTATATTAGTTGACCACAATATTAAGATCACTTTTTACAGAAATTCAACCAATCAAAATAGTTGGCGCCATAAAAAAAAGTTATAAAACAGGAATACCTCTTTTTTTTTCATTTTACAAAAACAAATATTGTATTACAAATGAATGCTTTATCACTTCGTCCGATAAAGAAATCCAATCACATCCAAACAAAAGAGTGGACATGGCGCTGACAGACAGTTATAACTCACCTGTCCTGACACGGTGGGGCACAGCTTGGCGGAGATTGACTTGATGAGCTCGATCTTGACCTCCGGGTCCAGGTTAATGACCTCACAGTAACCTCCTCGGTACCCACACCTACAATACACCCATAAAACACATAGTGGTGAGTGGCATTCCCACCGAAAGCAACATACGGACAAGTAAAATGATACCCACAATACTAAATGTGGTTCTCCGTAATATATATTTATTTTTGCTTTCTTATGAAATGGTATTTTACGATAGTTATGCCTCTGGTCTTAAGAAACTGAGGAAAACTTAAGAAAATAAGCCAAAAGTAATGCTAATAAAAACTTGATAATACCAAGAGAACAACGATTGACCTTTTTTTGAATATAAGACTTCTGCAGCCTTAATTGTGTGTACAGTAAGTTAAAATTACCTATCAATTTTACAATTAAATGTTGTGAGACAAAAATTGACACCAGAAATGTCTCAATATATCTTACAGTGTTTACCTTCTACTGAGTTCATTATTCGTAAAAGAACTCAGTCAAAAGAAGTCTGAAACAAGACGAAACATGTCGGTTATAGTTACATGGTTGTAACCTCAATTCATCGTGTGAGTGTGAGTGTTGAGTAGAGTTGCATAGTATTGAAGAATCATTTTGCTAGTTTAGTATATGGTGAGGACGGTTCTTACTCTCCCATGTAGCCCTTGGAGGTGGACATGAAGGAGGCCACCTCCATCCCGGCGTACTCCGGACCCATCTCCGACAGCACCTTCTTGAAGGAGTGGAACTTGGAGCCCTTGGCGTAGACATTGTGTTGATAGACCTACAAGGCAGTAACCAACTCTTTGGTAAAGGTACATTGATAACATTGTAGGTATGTTTATGAAACTTTTGATTTGTCCTGTTTTGAAGGTAACTAATGGCCTGGTCCCCACAGGGTGGTTAGACTAACGTTGGCTTTCGATCCACTAGTATCAACCCTTTCGAACCACAGCAATCATAGCGCCCCTAACAGGCACAACTGGTCAAGGATGAAAAGGGTTAACACTAGTCGGCCGACGGCAAACGTTGGTCGGTAGGGACCCAGCTAAATTCACTGTGTATGCAGTGTTTATTTCTTTTCTTAGGGTTATTGTAAAAGTACTAGTGCACTGCAATTTATCAATATTACTACAAATGGATGTTATTTGAACATAACATTACTTTAGTTCTTTATCGGTATCTGCACTGACCTCGTCGGCGAGAATGAAAAGGTTCTCCTGCTTTGCGAACTTGATGATATCCTGGATGTTTTCCTTGGTAAGGACTTGTCCTTTATGAAATATAATTATGATCTCATTAGTTCTCATGGTGTTACATATGCAAACTAAAGTATCAGTGGTAGAAATCGTTAACGAGCGATAGTAAAAGTAATTGAAAGGTTTTGTTGCTTTCAATCACAAAGTAAACTGTCACAACGAGCTAAAAGATACATTGTCCGATTACCTTTTTTTTTTTTTTTTTTTTTTTTTTTTCAAAAAGTCAGCATTATAGAACGATTTTGAAACGTGAATATATTAAATGGATAGAAAACTTATCATTTGCGTATAATAGGAACAGGAGTGCAAATCTAAGTATAAAACTTTGATTTTTTTCATTGTTTGAAAATTATCTAATAAATAAGCCGTACCTGTTGGGTTGCCTGGGTTGATGATGACGATGGCACGTGGCACACACTCTGCGTTGCCCGCCTTGATGGACCGCTCGAGTTCAGAAATGTCCAGACCCCAGTGTTTGTCCTCGTTCAGGTAGTAGGGAACCTACAAATACATAGAAGAATAATACATGGGTCGGTTTCCTTTGCAAATTTTGTTAAATTTAGAGATACAGTACATTACTTCAGCCAAGCTTAGTATTTTGACTTGGAATATTTTTAGAACGCTCTTTTGGGATTTATAATAGGAAATCCAGATACAGAAGGGAAAATATTAGCCCGAATATCCTGAGAAGCTAATTTCTTTATAGATTTTTAATATAATTATTTTGGTGGCTGTATACAGCTGGTTGTGGGGATAGGGACCATCCATGTGGGCGTAGTACTCGGCGATATTAGCTGTATATACTGCGGAATGGAGACCCAACATGTGAGCAGTACACTCACTGGTGGTGGCAGCATACAGCAGCTACTGAGGAATGAGGACTTACCATGTGAGTGTTATACTCAGCGATGGTGAAAGCAGTATATGGGGGGCGGGGGTACTGGGGATATCTCAGCGATGGTGACAGTATACAGCTGGTACTGGGGGATAAGTGATTGAGTGATGGATGCTTTATGCCGTTCTGCATCTAATGTCATTATCACGGTGAAAACAGGTTGGGATGAATTCTGTTTTTGGTGATCATATCTAGGAGATGAAGGTGACAGGGCAGGCAAACAGCAGGGGATCAAAACCCGGAAATCATTTTTGCTATACCTCATCCCTTAGTAAACCAAGCACAAACCAGGAATTACTGGGGGGTGATGACTTACCATGTGAGCGTTGTACTCGGCAATGGTGGCAGTATACAGCGGGTACTGGGGGATGGGAATCATCACTCCTGCAGCCTGGTTGCCTGGCTTAGCCGTCATAAGAAGTTTGAGGATTGACTGTAATAAAAAGCGTTTATATTATGAGCAAGATTAAAAAAGATCGATGATGCAAACATTTGTATCTATCGAAATTAAATTGTCTATTCAAATAATTATAACAAAAGTCAGCGCTGCCATTACCTTGATTCCATCACTGGCTCCTGTGCAGAGGAAGATATTGTCGGGGTTAGATGGGACACCGCCATCCCGCTCAGAGATGTAGTTGGCAATGTGCTTCCTGATAATTTCTACGCCCACACTGTCACTGTACGCACCTGGAATAAATATTTGTAATTTAGTATTAGTACAATAACTATTGAGGTACAAGATGCCTATGCAGACATGCTTTTGTTGTGAAGATACCTCGTGTTGTAAATATGTTATGAATTTATCTTGCAATCCAAGACTTGTGTAACACTAACAGGCAATTTACTCTAGGTTAGTCTAAGAAAGTATGTCTATGATATTCGCCATAGAGTTGGAGACAACCGGGGAGCTTTCCCTCACTACTGTTTATATGTGCCATTACCTTGATGTTCATAATCGACACCTCTTAAAAGTTGATAGATGCCAAGTAATACATTCGATAATTTTATAATTAAGAAGCAGCAGGTCACCTATTTCGCCTTTAACAACCCTATCCACTCTTCTATGTTTTTATTGTCCGTGCGAACTAGAAGCTTTAATATATTAATACATGTAGTTCTTTCCACACCGGTTTTAGTGCTTGCCACATGATGGCGCCAATGTAGGCGAATGTTAACATGTACCCCACTATCCCATCTGGTGGTACAAGCATTCAAGCAGGGATAAGTGGCCATAAGTAGCAGCTGGTTTGTGGTCTGATTTTGGTTATTTTAGATACCACGTATAAACAAAAAAAGAAAGAAAAAGAAAAAATCATTAAAGTTGAAAATACAATTATGAAACATTTGTGAATATAGGCCTACACAGATGGATTATGCTATATGAATATAGGCTCCGTAAAGCATTTTCTTATTGAAATCAAAACGTTTACATGCAGTTAATGTTACCTAGTTATCTAATCAAAATTTTAAGGGACACACGACTTCATGCAAGATTTAGCCTTTCTTCCTACCTCTCTTACACTTTGTTTTTTGTCACCGTCAAACATCGGGGCCTGATAGGTTGGTGATAAGGGGGTATGTACACGTGTTACGGTTTAAAATTGATAAGTACATGTGTTAAGTAAAAAATCGATATGTACACTCAATAACCAAAGAGTTGAATCAATCCAGGAAGCCACTAAATCTTATGGTTTCTAGGTTCACCAGTCCCACACTATAGACTGCCAAATAAGATCATACGTTCTAAACTACATCTAGACTCTTTAACAACCAACAACACCACAGCTAGCCCCTATGCCCTGATGTAAAGCAAGAGTTCAAAACGATTATAATTAAATCATTTGAAAGAAGAGTAGTCGGGGGGGGGGGGGGAGGCAGTAAAATCAGTTGAAAACTCAGTAAGGTCACAGGAAGTGCTGCACAGTCAATTAACCAAATGGCATTTAGCCATGTGGCACACGCTTCTTCTAACTGAAACAATGTTTATTATAACACCACCTGTCACAAAGGCTAATAAATGAAATAGTAAAATTAAGATAACATTTCACAACAGAAAAAAAACCCACCGATTTTCGGATCTCGTTTATTTATCAAAATGAAAAATCAGCTCGGATTTTCTAAAAATGTATCTTAATTGAACTATAGTAATTTCACAGGAGTACAGTTGCCCTCCCGATATCAACTCAATAGCCATCGGTATTTCATTTGGTGAAGCCCCATGCAGTCATGTCAAACTCTTTGTGAACCTACCCAGTAAACTAGACATAGCCCGAATTCTTTGTTGTAAGCTTTACATAACCCAGCAACCAGGGCTCGTGCTTTCTTCCACTTAAATAAGTTTTATTAGTCGTAAAGTGGTTTAACGAACAAACTCCTCGTAAAGTGGTTTAACGAACAAACTCCAAGTTTATCCCGAGAAAACCATGAATTTATGACACGATTATTGACTTGACCTTTAAGTAATATTTTTCACAGGTTTTCCAGGGTGTATCAAGATAAAGGAACTCTCAGAACACACAAGATCGACACAAAGTTAAACACTTGAAAAACACGAGAAATGGTGTCCACAAAATCTCGTGAATACCATCTCTTTTTGGCCACTGAAACCCCCGTTTTATCCTGTGACTTTGGTTCTAGGGTACGTACCTATGCTGTGACCTTTACAGCCGTCCAGTATGGCCCGCGCGCGCGACTTGGCATCCTCCGGGAACAGGTTACTCTCCAGGAGTTCTGGGAACGTGGCCAGAGCCACCACCTTAAACAAAACAGAGGGGAGGTCATGAGCACAAGCCTACACATATATTTGTAAAAAGTAAAAACAATTACACAACCAACAAGGTGTCAACAAGTGTTATAAAGAAATGGAGGTTTAAACCATTCTATTCGTTGACGTACTTTTCTTTCTAACTTTGAAGTAATTATCTGTTGGCACAGTAAACCAGACATCAATTTGCTTTACATTTAACACGACGCCTATAGAGAATATTTGAAATGGCACTGGCTAAAATAGTCACCGTAGACATTCGCTATCCTACACCAGTCTACAAAAGTGATGAACAGGAAAGGCAGGGGCAGATCCAACATTTTGAAAGGAAGTGGGGTGTTTTTTCTTGTTAGTTTTTTTTTGTTTTTTTTTTATAGAATTTTAACCTTGACATTTTCAGAAAAAAGGGAGGGTATCCCAACTTTTCTCACTATGCAACTGCAGGGATTTGTCTGGCCACTATTATTTTGGTCAGTTGTCTTTGGTTCCTTTCCCTTTCATCGCTTCACCGATCATGTTGTAAATGCCATCGAATGTAGACACTTATGGCCCTATCTGGTGTAGTGTAGCATGGGGCAAAGTACAGATTTAATCAACGAGTAGTGTGCTGGTCAAAGAGTGACGGGTACCAGGGGGGCATGTGGTCACATAGTGAACAAGCACTACTAGTAAAATACTGTCTGCTGTTATAGGTGTACTGTTTACTGCTATAGCCTCGGCAAGGGTTGAGAGAGGAACATTATGGCCAGTTTGCTTTCAATTCTTCAATTCTTTGCAATTTAACCCTTTCCTGACGCCATGTATACTGGTGAATTGCGCCATTTGGCGCCATTTATGTTTCTATTGTTTCCCTATAGGACGCCAGAGGTAAAAGAATATAATTATATATATATTTTTTATTATTATTTTTATTCAGCATTACCCTGAAAGGGGTCAAGCTTTCGCCTGTTCTCCCCCCACCTTCAGCGTTAACATACATACAACTAATTCTTAATGTACATATTCATTTCTTAATTAACATTGATTTACCAAGGACAGGACTATACAACAATACATGGGACTATACATTGACAATACAGTGATGTTGCTTATAATTTTGAGGGATTACAATAATGGATTTCATCAGATTTTATGAAAAAGTTAAGGGGTAGAAAAACAGTATTGGAAGAAAAAGATAAGAATATATCCTGGTCAAAATCAGAAATGCATGTTTTTACACACATAAAACAAAAGAACCTGAATTTTGCAAATCATTTAGGTTTTTATGTGAATTATAAAGAATGTTACAGTTCATAAATTAATACTTTGGCATCTTTAATGTGGTGATGCACAAATGCATCTGGCGTCGGACGTGGTTTAATAATCATTAAGCGGCACATATATATCACTCAAGCATAATCAATATTTTAATATCTTTCCCTCCTTGTTATTCTGAATGTTCCATGTAAATATTCACGAGTTATAAAGTCAAAGTCATAGTAAGGTCCGTGTCGCCCTGTCACATTGAAAAATAAGCCCGTGACGCAGTGTCGAATTCAGGAGTCTAGGGCCATAGACACAACATAACGGTTAACCTCACTTGGCAACATCAGTATTTTTCTTTTGTCACTTCTAGTAGCATGTTACGTGATGGGAATGGAAGCATTGCCAATGGGGTCGCACTTTACATCAGTCTCAACTAGATGCTCTTCCATGCGGTTCACCGTTCACGAAAATCGGTGTATATGATTATATATGCAGCTTAAATAATAGATTGATACAAAGGCTTAGATTAAACAAGACACGATTAATCGATATTAACGTACTGAAGAATGTATTTAACAGAACAGGAGAATGAAACAACATCAACCCTTACATTCTGAAATCATTTCTTTGAATAACTGATATGTTGTAAAATGGTAAACACAGAACACGAGAAATAAACACTGGATATAGTTATATTAGGTTCATGTTAATGCTACAATCATACTTTGCCACAAACCCTTGCTCGGCCGAATCAACATCCCGATTATTGTATATGCAGAAACTATGCCAAACGATCTATATTTAACATCAAATATAAACTCTCTGTTATCAATTCAATACGGGACCAAAAAGGTTCATTAACGCTCGGTAGTAGTGGTGATGCTACCTGTCAGGGGGAACCAGGTAGGAATGGATCAATATCAGGATGCCAGCGGTACAGGAATAGAGGGTGGGTTGTTCTACACCACCCCAACTGTCAGACGTACGATCCCCTACATGTTCAACTTTAGATTTATTACCATTAGTAGGGTGACCTTGGTCCTTGTCCTTATAAAACTAGAGGGAGGTGATGCTATTGTAAAGCGCATAAAAGCTGGAAAACGGGGCAGCGATATATTTGCATGTGATATTTTAAGTTGGCCTTAGACACGAGTCAGGTGCACATTTATCGCCCGAGACACATGAAATCTATATGACACATAAGTCAGGTTTGACTTCTTGATTATGTCCATAAAGGTTACTACTACTACTGTAATAAAGTATGAGGATTTTCATACATTTATAATGTTCATTATACACTTAACACTTTAATTACTATCAGATATATATTTTATAATAAATAAATATATTCCACGAACGTATTAGGTTGCACATTTATGCACGAACTGGATCACAGACAAAATATCCGGTTCTGGTCTGACTGTAAGTTTAATGGCCTACATGTCTGCGTCTGCTCCATACTCACCATATAGCGATCGGATGTCCGTTAATAAAAAAGTGTTAGGTTAAACCTTATACAGACAAATTGTTCATACATGTTGTATGAGTGTCTGTGAAGAGCATTTATCTGAGGCAGTGATGGATATGTAATCAGGTTGCACTTAATACATGGGTTAAGATTGTAAGTGGTATTTTGTTATTAAAAAAACAACTTAAACCTGCAATCTTACATGTCAAAAGTAATGGAACTAACAACGGGACTAACCACCGAAGCCTAACCCAACCGAGTGCAATTGGCTGCCCGCCAAATATAGATAAAGGGAAGCACGATATGCAGAGAGGGCACAGTACACCACTACATGTAATGAATGTATACCTACTACATATACATCACTTCTCCTAGTCTTTTCTCATGTTATGGGGCGGAACCGGGAATTTTAGTACGTGGAGAAGAGGGGAGATATTATACCATTTTATCATGCCCTGCCTTTCTTCCAGCATTCTTTTTCTAATATTTGGGCAAAAGTTTCTACGCCCCTCACTGAATCCGCGCCCGAGATTAGTTCTTTATTCAACAGATCCACTGGATCTCCGCAGGAAGAAAAAAAACGTTGTCTCATTGTGTAAAAGTCCGAGCGGCAGGCACCAGCCACACATTGAACAGATTGTAGCAGCACAAACAACTGTTTATAACTGAAACAGGTGCAATCTCCCTTAACCAGTTCTTTATGGCACCGCTCCCGTTAGCACGAAACAAGTGCAGTAGCCTTGACTTTAGATAATGAGAGACATGTAACTCGGGGTGCTTTATATCTGTAGCACTAAGCAGTGGGGATTCAGGATTTTGAAAAAAAAAAGGGGGGGGGGCGTTATTGGAAAAAAATTTCCTTAATTACTTTTAGGCCGGTACATTAAAGAAATGCAAAATTTTCCTGAAAAAGGGTGGGGCGCACGCCCCCCCCCCCCCCCGGATCCGCCACTGGGGATAGGGTGGCATGGACAGTGTGTGTGCCTCGAATCGTGTGCAATAAAGCTTTATTGCCGAAAGATAAAAAGAGTAAAAAACAGCATATAAAATAATGATGTCGCTACATTCATTCTCTAGTATCATTGCAGTGCCACACACACATTCTTCTTAAAGTACGTTCACTACCGGTAGTCATGACTGTAGCTCTCATCACTGTAAAATGCTTAAATGAAAGTACAAACTCCAGAGGAAAAAAATGAAATGTTCTTAAAATGCTATAAAACGTTATGTAGGAAATTTATTTTGAAATTTTGGTTTGGGGTGATGATCCAAAAAATCTGAAATCAGACAAAAATCTGAAAACTTACATCCCTGAACATTACAGGCACCTTTTTAAAAATCTCACCAATAATTTTGAAGAATATTATATTATCTTGGGCCTTGTAACAAGATGTCATGTTTGTTTTATAATGAACACAACGTTCTACACCAGAAATATTTGTCGGGCATTTTTCAACCAACAACTAAGTTTAGTATTCCTACATACAAACTGGTGATAGACGTCTGTATTACAGAATACAGCTACGAAGTCTTTTTTATCCAGGCGGCAAATGTGTTCCTTGTTTTGTAAATTGTTATGTGTATCCTAGATAATAGTCGTGAACCATCATGCATAGGAAAAAGAGGCCAATATAACTGCAACAGTCGGATACATAATTACATCGAGGGTAATTCTTTTGCTTTGATAAAAAAAAAAACTAAGCTTATCGCATTGTAACAAGTTAAAAAAAACACTAATTTGTGTGAGGTCTAAGAGAAACTACGAGCAAAATATTTTACATGAGGAGGGGGAGTTTCCTTTATAACATAGACTAAAGTGCTGTTTTTTGCTCTCCCCTTTAGCAGGCCAGGTCAAACGGAAGGAATCTGTTCTATAGAAAGGCACAACAAGCTCGGTTGTATGGTATCTTGGCATTACTGCGTAACCCGGATTCTACTCGGTAAACCCCCTAATTTACTGATGTGGTCCAATTTGATAACAATTTCAGTGTGCAATAAGCCCATTCGCAGTAGCCTATTCAGGTTAGCATTTCATAGTAATAGATGATTATATATATTTTTCTGAGCAAAAATAACTTGACAAGTCACCATCAATGGTCCTGTCAACTGTTTCTTGTATGTATGAGCACTTTACTAACCTCCACTACAAGGGAAAAAGGCTGTATTTTACTCTGAAAGTTTACCTAAATACGGAAAAACAAATTGCATTCAAAAGATTGTAAAAGTCCGATACTCGTCAAGTCACAGCTGAGCAGCTACCTTTTCATCCCACACTTATATAGGCCACATTGTACTAAAGGGTCGTATTCCATGAAAAACAACGCCCTCTTCTAGTTGGTTATCTAAAATTTGATAAATCGTTGATAGCCGCGTCCCATATCTAGGCCATTATTATTATTATTAATCAAATATTGTCTTCCCTTGTTAATACAGTTAAGGGCCTTATCGGATTTTGTATTTTTATTAAAAAAGACCAGAGAACAATCTTCAGTAATGAGAACAACAAGGGACATTTTATGACATGTTTGAAATCATATGCTTTAAAGAGGCTTTAAATACAGTGAATCGGATTAAAACAGTTTAAGACTTTTTGATACTTTCGTGAGCATCCTAAGTTATGAATACTACTATATTCCAAATTGGCTGAAATAGTGAGTCACTCCCTTCTGCGTAGAGCACCAAAGTACGCCAAGGGCAAATCGGGGTGACAAACAAGGGCACGTAATAGGGGGCTGGCAAGGAGAAAGTCATATCACCCTTGTGTAACATTCAGTAACTATGCCGATGTACCATGTAGTGTTTGGCCTTAAAATAGAGTTACTTATGAATAGCCTGCCACTAGTCCCGTAGACATTGCACAAAAACAAGCCATTGACTAATTTTGATCAATTACCAAGAATCATTACGCCCGTATATAGAATACAATATTAAGCCTTTATATCAATAGTATTAAGGATGAAAATATGTAACACTTTTTCTGTGTGGTGCATACCATCAAGTAAAAGCAAGCAAGTTTTTTGGACAAAAATGTATGTAACCACACTGATTATTGCTACTAATCAGTCTATTTCTTAATCTTAAGTCTTTTCGGAAATAACATTAAAAAAAGGCAAAATTTAAGAGAACAATTATTTGATGAACCAACATTTGAGCACAGGAGTATGTAAACAAAGTTGGTAAGAACGCGGCTAGGGCTGGATGTGGCAAGATTATCAGGGTACCGTTTTGATATAAAACATAAAAACAACACTGGTCAACACAAGCCATGTCGGTCGTTTGTAACTACAACAAAACAAAAACTAAAGAAATAAAGTTCTCATCTTCCCGTTAACCATTAACGTAGCAGTGACGAAAACATGTTAGAATGGCGGCCACATATGTAAGTAATCCTACGTATGACCTCTAAGACGAACTGTGGAATACATGAGGTCGATTGGGGATTGTTTACAACCGCAGGATTGTTGATTGTTAAATTTCAGAAGAAGGTGAACTTGAGATAGGGCCCTACAGCTGGGGCAGTTCCCACATAAACGTGCCATTTGAAGCTTATCATAGTGTTTGAATCCTCTGCGTTTCTTAAGATTATGTGCTGGTGCTGTATTTTATCCACAAAATTGTTTCACATATAAAGGTAACTTATTGGGTCTTTTTGGGGGTCAAAGAGATGAAATAAGTGTGAACAACCGAAGCGCAGGAATTCTTGACATTAGAGTACAAATATCTAAAACATAATCTTTTGTCTCCTATAATTGTATACGGACACGCACAGATGTCCTTCCTGCTGTTTCCTGTATGATGCAATGTAATCCTAGTATTGTCATTTATCAAAAGCTGGCTTGACACTAATTAGTGTTCTAGCCATATTGATATAAAACTACTCTTACCAGCAGGCACCCCCATACGGCCCATGAGGGTCACGATTCAGCCAATCAGGGAGGCAGGAACTACATTGTTCTGACCGGAAATAGTTTGTGAAGTCACTCTTAAACATCAATAATGTAATGGATATGACAGTGAACCGCACATTGGAATTTCCAGGTGGACATTTTAGGTCTAATTAGTAAGATGAATATAAACATAAATCCTCTCCAAATCTATGCACTCAGTTTGAAGACGAAATGAACAAACAATATGGTTGAACCCGTATAGCCAGTTTTATGTCGCCACATGTGCTATTTCCATTTGGTGGCTACATGAAAAGGGTATGACTGTACATGTATATCCACAAATACGCAAAATACTACCTCATCATATGAACGTGGATCGTGTTTGTGCGAATATATCCTGAAGTTAGTTACCAATTGTATTCTATCAAACCCTACAGAAATAATAGAAAATGCCAGTCTCTTACCTGTCTGAGGAATGTAATAGGCTTTTGGCCCATAGCATGAGCATCTCCGATATTGGCCCGAATTACTTCGGTGAAGGATTTTTGTGCTCCCTGGAAAATAAATTCAGAAATATTAACTTCACGAAAAATTGAACATGAGCCATGGCATGGGGCTTATTGAGGCTTTTCAAAAAAAATATTGATATATTGGGAGTCCTAAATGGTTCGTTTCGTATAGTGAAAATATCAGAAGTCAACTACTGTTGCCGACCTATTGATAACAGAAAACCCCTTGCGAATATGATTTTGAGACATAATAATTCAGTTCCATGCACCTTATTTCTAAAGGGTGGTATTAATATTATTGCAGAGGATCCTATGACTGATACTTCTTTTATTTTATCCATCAGTTAATACATTAAACTTATCACAGGGCTTGACAAATCGGGTGTCCAGTGGCCCAGGACCACCAAAAAGTCATAATGAGCCACTAAAATGAGTGCCTGAGTTGCCCAGTGTGCAACCAGAGTCAAGGTCCAAAATGTGGGTTTGAATATCATGAAATTCATAATTTTACCCCTTTTTGTCATCTTTATAATTATTTTACAATATTCTATTCAAACATTACTGGGCAATCACATTTTACAGCTGGGCAACCACTTTCTGGGCCCAAGTTGCCCATTGGGCAACCAGGTTTCAAATTTATTTGTCAAGCCCTGGATATTATCTATTGTGTATGCTTATATATGATACTTACCCCATGAAGTTCCTTCTCGATCTCTGCCGCCCGAGCTACGATTGGGCCTCGGACAGCATACTGCATGTTCTTGATGCAGGGGTTAAGTGTCTCCATAGTGAGAACTTTGTGAGCCTTGGTCTGCTGGTGGACTCCCTTACGGAGTCCGTCACCCTTGGCCTCAGTTGCCATTCTTGGTAATATTCTTCTGACAATTCGGCGAGTTAGCATACTGTCGCGAAGTTAAACTAAAATAGCAAAAGTGATTTGATGCTTACAAGGTGGTCTTTTATAACAATGATGCTTGGCAGCAAGGAAAATGAAAGAAAAAAAAGCGAAGAAAAATGATTTCATGGACTCAAGTAACATGGCCAATATTATTATTACTTCAGGCCAGAGAAACACGAATCTGAAGACCTTAAATAGCCTGAATATTGGCAGCCAACCAACCCTGTTATATAATAAACCCTATGCTAGGTTGTGGATGAAGCATTTGCAAATGTGATTGGAATTGCTAAACTATATTACATAATAATACCCAGTATTACTATTAGTTTGGGAACACATATAAGTTACGCAGTGCGGATCCAGCTTTTTGAAAAGATGGAGGCGCCCTAATAGAAAGGGGAGGAGGGCGGCCTCCTATTTTCAGAATTTTACATTTTAAAAAAAATATAAATTTTGCCCCAAAAAAGGGAGGCACGCGCCCCCTCTAAATCCGCCACTGTTATGTATTATCTATAATTGGGACTGTTTACAGCTTCTAGTGCATAAAACACCATTTATCAATCTGACTTACAATTGACCAATCGCGGGGCTCAAAAATAAGGGTTTTAACTTCACTGTCCTCTGGGCAGGCACAGGTCAAACTTTACCTGCCCATCTTTATAATGGCTGTTTATTGTATGACAGAAATTTCACATGCCCATTGGAAAGGTGGATATCAAAATTTACCCCCCTAATCTAAAGCTTAACCTATTGTAGGCATGCTGGCGGCCAATCCTTAGTGTCGTGCTATGAATCGGACAATGCCACTTCGGTTGACAATTACAACATGATAGAGTGGACCCTTGCCTGTGCGGATTTGGAATACATTGTTATTGACTGAGTGCGTAACGTTATGCACATGTGGATTAGGAAAGCTGCACAGATGTTTGGCAAAGTAGACCATTGAGTGGTTTCCAAAAGCAATGTTTTCGTTTATAACCTGGGTGCAACATTGTAATTTTTATGATCTGTCTTCAGCTTAGATCTTCTTTGGGCTGACTGATAATATAGATCTAAAAGCTATCAAATAATATAGTCTAATTTGCAATAGATCTACATTTAGACTGCACAGCAGTAAATCAAGCTATTACCAAAAAATCAATGATCAATCATACTGAATGTTAAACTAAACTTTAGATAGCAACGATAATGCCTTGAAAAACATATCTATTCAACCAATCAAGACACATAGGTTATTGGATATTACTTGATATCCATTTGCCAAAACATTATTTTACTTGCATTGTAAATCCTTGACCTTGTTTCAATAAAGATCTGTTTTACGCTTCATTTAGATTTGATCTTGACAAAAATGTGAAATAATACATTGTTATGAAGTCATATAAACCAACCTAAATCCAAAAAGAATGTTGTAATCACAGCAACCACACTGCCACTGGCACTGATGAGAGAGAAGTTTGGGGTGGTTATTTGAGACTCAGATCCTCAACTAATTCCTTGGTCTATCTCTGATGCACACAGAATCAGACTGACCCACTGGGAGTGGCAGTAAAAGGGTTGATATTTATATAAGCTGGTTGGACTCAGGCAAACCTCAACAGTTGGTGGCCTGACCTTGCCCTTGACAGGAATACAACTGCGTGGACGTCCCCTTGCACGCACTAAACTACTCCAAGGCTAGGCTAGAGTGCTTTCCAAAATATTTACAATAGCCAGAGATAGCACAACTACCACTGACTCTTGCTCCCTCGTTTCTTCTCTTCTTTTTCAATCAGAATAGGCTTTTTATATCCACGTTATTATGTAGAATTTCCTGAAGTAGTATCCAATACCAAAAATGAAGATTTACTCTGATTTTGGCCTTTATGTGATAGACGAACTTGTAACCTTACTTAGTCAGGTTAGTGTTGCTATGATCTAGCCTCTACTCTAGGTACCAACTCAGATCTGTCTCTGCTTGCGTCTGAATAATAATTTTTCCGATCCTTTTGAGTGTATCCTCGTGGCGTTGCCGTTGGCTAAATAAAGCTTTGTAACTAGATAAATCGGTAGTAAGTCGACCATAAAAAGGTGCACATGTCTAACCAGCGAATAACCTCAATCTGCAGTCACTCCCACTTGGCCCACTAACGGGCAGGAACCAGTCAGCGCCCGGCAAAACCAGACCGACTTCGTGGTTGGTCAGAAACCGTCTACGCTCTATTTACGATAACAACGTGGCCTGTCAATCTTTCCCGGTCATAGATAAGTGTATTCTGATCACATCTAGGGGTCAGTGGGTGAGATTTTTGATCTCTGTATTACGTAAAACGATCAGAAGGCTGCGAGATAACGTTTGACACTTACCTTCGCGAGGGCGGTGTGACACGACGACATCTTTTGGCCTTTTTTCGAAGCTCTAGTTCATGAAATTTCCTGTAGGGGGCGAAAAAGAACGTCGTTATTGAAAGTCTCCACACGGTGGCGCCACTTTCTGAGGCAGGTGCCCGAAATTGGAAAAGGGGTTCTGCACAAAAGAAGCGGTAAGGGGAAAAGCACCGTAACCGGTAAGCAGTAAGGTAAAGCAGGGGAAGCAGGGGATAGACCGTGTGCCAGTTCCCTTTTGCTGCGGACCGATTTCTGACATCCGGCCTATGCTACAGCATTGGAGGTGGAAGAAAACATTGGTTTTCTCAACTATTTCTCGTGATTTAACCTTGATCTTTTAGTATATCATAGAAAAGGGTTATAGATATCCTAAATCATAAACATTTTCCTTAGGAAATAAACCTGAGAGATACAGGGAATCATAAACTAATTCTTAAGCATTGGGCCTACGGACCGGAACTTCGAAATTCGCCATCAATTCCGCGCGTAACATAGGGGTGGATGCGCGACTGGCACGGGGTCTATAGGGAAGTGGAGGGTTTCAAGTGGCCTATGTCATGATGAGGTCTAAGGCAGTAAGGGTGTGAAGATGGGGTAACAGGGTTGTATCGCGCACAGTGATATATCGCGCATTTTTTGTTAACTGCTCTAAAATAAAGAAATATATATGAAAATACAAAAAAAAATCAAAAAATAGTAAAATGCTCCAGAACGGTTTGAATAAACCATATTATTACCTTATAAGCTTTTTAGTTGTTCAGTTATTGGGAAAAACGTATTTTGTCATATACAAGATGCGCGATACAACCCTGTATTGATAATTCTATAAGATTTGATTATCACTTTTTGTAATATTTTATGAGATACCATATCCCCTGTGTTCCCTTATCCTATAAATTTGAGCATGGGGGTATCAGTGGAATGTATCGACGTATATGATCCTATTTTCAACATTTAACTCATTTTTCTTTTAATAATCATAATATTTGACATTTTCTGACTATTTTAAAAGGAATGCGCGATATAAGACATAGGGTATCCTCGATATAACCCTGACATATGCAACATGAATTGAAAAACAAAGATCATTACATTTTGACTTCCTATCCCTCAAGTATTAAAGGTAGAAACTATTAAACATCCCTGGATGATGTACCCTGGATTGGTAATCTGGTAATGTGACTTCCCAATTTTATTTTGTGATAATAAATTATACTAATAGTACCCTATCTGACGTATCTTTTAATATAACTTTTCTGTCACTTGCTTCAGCCCTAGGGAAATAAATGTAATACACTTATTTAGGCCTTGTATCGTGCATGTCAGGTTAATATCGTGCATTTAGCATGCCTTTTATTACACAATATAAAATTAACATAGAATAATCTGTAATTAAAATGAAAATCTGACAAAAAATGAGTTCTATGTGGACTTGACATACGTTGAAATTTTCTATTGCGACTCTTTGTGGCCAGGTTCTAAGGGATGTGAACTGCTTCTCCCTACAGTTCTATAGTAACATGATATCACATAAAAATATAAAATAAAATAATTTATATAGAAATCACCCGCTGTTGCCCCAGGGTACACAGGACTATACTCCGTATGCGGGTTTTGGTCATCTTTGCATGAAGCAAATGGCATTCCGCTTTGCTCACTCACCAAAATGTGCACAAAAGGAGCGCTTGGCAGAGAATGATGATGTTTCACCCCCCTAACTTCTTTCATTTCGATGTAGGAGAGTTCCAACCACTTGCTCTATACAGTACACAGGACAGCCAATCAGAATCAAGACAGTGCTTATGTGGGTATGTCAATGTATTTATTCAAAATTTCATATGAAAAGGGTTTTTATACCCAAAATTGGGTATGTCAATGTATTTCATCATTGCAAAAACATAGTCCATGTATGAGGAGCCTACTAAAAGGACTTTAACTGTTAAGTAGGAAAATCAACATAGAATATTAATGACAAAGTCTGTAGCTAACTAAAAGTGGAAGACCATGAGATAGACAACATTTGTAGTAGCACTACTAAAATAGGCCTATTAGAGTATATTGGAGCATACCCAGTGTAGATCTATAGAGGTAATAAAGGAACGAGGGGGTAGAATACCCAGTGTGTGAAGGGGGGGGGGGGGGGTAGACTACCCAGAGTATGGAAGGTGAAATAGGTATGGGGGGTAGAATACCCAGGGTATGGAGGGGATATCATATGGAGGGTAGAACTTACTAGAATAGGTATGGGGGTAGAATACCCAGGGTATGGAGGGGGCATGGAGAATAGAATAGGTATGGGTGGTAGAATACCCAGGGTATGGAGGTGGTATGGGGTGGGGTAGAGAATACCCAGGGTATGGAGAGGTATTGGGTAGAATACGAAGATGACCGAGGGGGTATACAGTTTGTCAACATGACAGTAAAAGGGAATAGGGCTCAATATTTGTGGATCCCAGGGTATGGTAGCTCTGCCTCAAGGCAGAGCTCCAAGCTCGTGGGCCATTCGCCCACTATCTGTTTCCCCAGTATACTTCCTGGCCCATACCCAGGGTATGCTATGGAACAGCCAATCAGAAGCAAGCATTTCATTTGGATATTTTCCTACACACAGCAGTGACATGTTGTCATTCTAGAGGTGAGCTAGAATACCCAGGGTACAGAACAGGTAAAAATATAGAGGGCATGGAGGGGTTGTTAATTGGAGGGGGTAGTGTGCCCAGTGTATAGAGGTGAACTATTGTTAATGTTTGATTTAAGACTGCGTAAGATCAGTTTATATCCAAGTCTTCGTAAGTTGCTTTCCAGAATGTCTGAGTAATTCAGACCGCGTTTAAAGTTTGTCCATTCACTTCCCAATAGTTCAAAAGAAATGAACGATGAGGGAGCTTCTTAATATGAAAGGGTTTTATTCAATAAACATCTCATCCCGAGTCAAAGCCACCATGTATAAGTCTTCATCAGTCCACCTCCCATCTCCTATCAGCAATCAACCACATTTAGAACACGAGTTGCTCCAACGCCTTCTAGACCATTCTAGCATTTAGCTCTAACACAATCCTATGTCCGAGGTAGTGGATATTGGTAAACTCCAGTCTGTTACATGGAGTCGATGTACTTACTCCAGGTATAACTCCTTGGTTAAACATGTTTCTTCTAACCAACTAACTCACTAACTGCTCGCTCCCTACCTTGCAGCGCCTTTTATACTGGTTAACAGGTGGCGCTAGGAGCGTAAGATATTTCTCCTAGGAGTAGACTAGAAGTAGACTTGCTAAGCCTGATCCTTGTTGGATTATATATTATGACAATGTATTAAAAGTACTAAGCCATTAGTACATTCGACGGCGGTCAGGTGTTTGAGTTTAAGGAGGTGGACGACATAGCTCAAACCAAATGAATATAATGAACTCCCAATTTTGATGATTGGATATATTTGTTAAACCATGGTGGGGTGGCCTTGACTCTCGTGGTACATTCAACACAGTATCAATAGATTTGTAGATCCAGTTTCAACACAAATTCACAGTGAAATTATTCATTGAGTTGATTTTCCACATTTTGAAGCTCAAGGTTAGCAGAACTCGTTCATAAAATGACAAGGTAAGTGTTAAAATTGATAACATGATTATTTGGGTAATAACGTAGATGATGGCATAATCATGGTTACAAAATGACAAAGTCAACTTTAGAGGATGAAGTATTCGTCATCTTTAGGTATTCACTTAGTACGTGCCTTGTACATTAAAGTCAGTTTTCAGCATCGTTAGCTGATTTTAAGATTCAAAGATTGCGACACCCGTGCATAAGGTGACAAATTCAGTTTTGACTTAGTACGCGCATGTACAGTTTCTGATATTTATGATTTGTAACACAAGTCAACAGAACTCAACATATATACAGTGTAGGGTTGTCTTAAACTTCTAAGAGTAACAAGTGTACATCAAATCCAATTTTCAGAACAAATTAACACAACATAAGTCAATTCAGAGAATTCGGACATTTTGAACGAACGACTTTCATGATACAATGCGTGTTGAATTTCAATCAAATTTCAACCAGAACAACATTATTTACAATAAATACAAGGTCTCTGTATCAGGTTTAGTAATACCGAGCAGTTGGAACCAGAAAATACCACCATTCCCGTCACGCGTCCGCCAACTATACTTAGTACACGTGTACTTAGCGGGACGCTTGACTGGAGTTCCCCCCCAAAGTTTGACCTCGATTTGGATCCTTCGGGCGCAAAGCGCCCGGATGGCAAATTTCTGCTTCGATCAAACTTTCAAGTTTGATTGTTCGACCTGATATTTTGGGCCGATATGAATTAATTCTGGCGCTTGATTATGTTGGTTGGGGACCTAAACTTTAGTTTAGCACAGATTTTATAAGAAATTATACGATGCTTTGATCATGCTAGCCGATTTCAGAATTTGGATCTTTTGGATCAAAAAGGGGTTTTCCAAATTAGCCTCGTTTTGACGTCATTTTAATCAGTGTCGCTCATCTTTTTGGTCG
This sequence comes from Lepidonotus clava, assembly GCA_936440205.1. Taxonomy (NCBI): domain Eukaryota; kingdom Metazoa; phylum Annelida; class Polychaeta; order Phyllodocida; family Polynoidae; genus Lepidonotus; species Lepidonotus clava. Next base: position 30,801,885 of record OW387140.1, read on the forward strand.
GAGAGGACGTATTTGCTTTTTCACTCTCTTTTAACAATGGCCCGAGTCGCAGTTTTCTGTAGCCAAAGGGAGAGCGGGATCGAGGATTACAACGACCTGATCGTCGGGGATACAGCCCACAGTGTGACCGTGGTGGAGTGCGTAGACGCCGGGACTGCCGATTTAGCCGGGGCGGCTTTCGCGCACCATAGCGTGTGGCCCGACGACCTGTTAGTGATCGTGGTCAATCTTCTGGACATTTTACGATGGGACGCGGAGCTGGAGTTATACATTCCCCTCTTCTCCTCCACTACGGCCGCGGTGACCTTTTACGGGGAAACGCTCAACAGGGCTTTTCTTAACCTGCGCAGTCACCCAGCCCCCGCCACCGTGATGTTTACCACCGTGACGGGCATCAACACGGAGTCTTGGGATTTGACGTGCGAGGACGCGCATTTCCAACGATGGATGAACCACCTGGTGCCCCGGGTCAACCGGGAGGTTCGCCATGCTAACCGCTGGTTTGGCGTTCCAACAGCCGACCTGGGTCACCGCCTCCACATCACGCGTCAGACTGCAGACGGGGCCTTCACCGTCCACGACTACCGAGAGTTCGTGGACGGTTTCATGCCGACCCATCGACAGCTTCGACGGTGGGCTCGTGCCCTGGGCCGGCTCCTTCGCCAGCTCCCAATAGCTCCCCTCTAGACCAACCCCTTCTCCCCTGTACATACCGATTGCCTGCGGTGATTAGTGGGTCTTAATTCCCGGTTAGTGATTGAGCCATAAACATTATTTTAACAATCATCAAGTGTTCATCGGATCCAATTCCCGGCCAGTGATCGGACCACCAAGGACTAGATGTTTTTCTTTGTGGCTGTTTTGCCGGACTGTTCGGGGCGACTCGTCGGAGCCGTTTGGGGTTTCTTCTGCCGTTGCCGGGCGTCGTCCCCCTCGTCTCCTCGCCCGCCACCGGGTGCCTTCCCCTCGTCGTGTTGGTCCAAGCCTCGACCGCTCCGAGACCGGGTAAGTTGTATCTTCTTTTTCCCACCGTTTCTTGCATGTTAGGCAGGCTACTAATCGTAGATTTTAAGGAGATTGTTGGCCAAATTCTTCTTGGTGGTTCTCAGCTCGCCCTCACGTGGTTGTATTCCGGAAGCTGATGTCACTCCCGGAACCAGAAACTGTGTTTCGCTGGTAATTTTAGTAACGGGTAGCGTGGGTGGCCACCTAGTGTTTACTTTTGATCTCAAGATGGTGGACGCGGGCTGAGAACTAGGATCCTGCGTACTAAACTTATTATCTTTTCCAGGTCCTGCGGTATGTTAGGGTGATGTAAATGAAGCAATGTGACACGGTTGGCACTGAAAAGCGTCAGGCTATATAATTTTAGTGGGCGGATTGTTTAGACTAATATGATCAAGCATTTTACCTCGCGCGTGGTTGGGCGATATTAGGGGGTTTTCTGACTAGTGGTTTGTTGACATTATCGATCTAAATAGGTTTTCTGGAGTGTGGGTAATGCGTATCGTATTGTTATTTTTTGATACTATTAACTGTTGGGGACTGACACAGCACATGATAATCAGGTATGGGTGGCCAGAGATCCCGGTCTGAGTTGTACAGCATAAGATTTGCTGTAACAGGATTCTTTGATGAGTAGTTTCCCCTTACTGGTTACAGGAAATATTGACGTGTCGGCCACGTGAGGCGACACCATAGGTGGGGCCGTCCAACGAGTTGTTGGCGGCTCCAAGGTAAGTTTGAGATGTAGTGGCGAAGGCCACAGATACCCATCCCATGTTTTAGTCTAACAGCAAGACTTCGTCAGTGTCATTGTGTTAGAATAAGTGTTAGAGTGAGTTTTATTGTCAAAGTCGTCTCGAAGAGGAAAAAATACTACTGTGAGGAGACCGAGATGAAGTCTCTAAGACACTGAATGAACTCCCAGATGAAGATTCTGTATGAATATAATGAAAGAAGGAATGGTATTCTTATTAAGAGCTAGAAAGGCACCAACACCACAAAGATTATCAAGCGTCCCAAGCAGAGATACATGTGTGTACACCGTGGGAGTTCGTACATTCATAGATCAGGCCTTAGTAGGCGCCGTTCCATTGAACGCAGAAGCCACGCTTATCAGTGCCCGAGATTGCCAAACATCTCAGACAGTGATATCCTTGTGATGAATGAGTGGGAGCCTATGCTCACAGGTCGAGACTGAGCCGTCACAAGAACATCCACCTACAAAGGTTTCATGAGTGCCCGAGAGGTGATGCAAAACTGTCCCGCTCAGATTCCCTAACCGACCTCATGGGGAGATAAGAATAATGATAGGAATTGGATCCCTGGTGATTTACCTTAAGAGGTCACAAGGTTCAATACTCTTGATAACACTCTTTCTGTACAGTGTGGTAGAATAATTACCCAACACACTCCAAAGATTTATACGCAAACAAGTTAACACCCCCTTCAAGGGCGACACCTGTTCTAACATATTTGACTCCATTTTGTGAAGTATCCGCTTTAAAACCCCAGTTTTGTTCTTATTGATTGATTTTGTTACGACAAAATTCCTTCTCTTTCTGCTAGTTATAGGTGGTAGCTCGGCGTTCACCCCCTACATTCAGCCTGGGGTCTGAAGACCGAGTTCCACTTTATATTGGGTAGCGGCGCCCTTCTGATAATGCAAACGGGTGCGCCACCAACTCCAAACAGTTCACTGAATAATTATTATACCTATGTTACCAGTAACATCTCATTGTCTACCGTATACACTACATTATATGGAAAAACCACATGACTAGCGGTGGGGTAGCGTTTTCATTCCGTGAGGTATAAATGTCATTAAAGGACATTAAGTATTAACTGTACAAGGGAGGTCGAGATTATTCGTTCCTTGCTTAGTTATCACTAGAGGATCGGGTCTCAGATTCAGGTTCATTTCTGATCTGATTCCCGGTCCTTATTAGTTACACGTGGTTTGTCGGTACTTTCCCATTCATAGGACCAGAATGGGTAGCACCGAGTTTCCATTGCTATAATTGGGAGCAGACTGCATATATATTTTTTTTTTAATATGCAGCCTACACCCCCTTTAAATTATAGAGATGTGTAAATGCATCTCCTTAGATCACTTACTTCCAGACAGCACCTAGTAAGTCGGGCCTTTACCGAAGTACAGTACAAGGTTAAACCCGTTTTCTTGTTCAGGTCTATGCCCGTTTCTCTTGTGGAGAGTCAAGACTACTCCTGAAAAGACTCCGCCCCCAGCTTATCCTAACTATGCGCATGCCGGGCAGGGATAGGTAGTGCTAAAGACAGAGTTAGAATTTTTTATCTCCTTTCTAATAGATTGGGTAATCCTATTAGCTTTGGGTGTCAACCAAGTTTATTGTAGCTTGTTCATCAGGGAATCAGTAATCCATGTCCCCCCTCTTCAGCTCAACTGTTGAGCGGAGACCTGGATACTTTTAGCGCCACGACGGCGGTCAAGACTAATTTTCATTTATTTATTTTATTTTATTTTCCTCGACGGCGGTCAGCTCTGAAGCCGCTCATTTCCTTTATTAATTTTAATTATTTCTAATTTTTACCCGGGTCGAAACTTGACTTCTTGCCGTTTTGTCTCTGTCCCGATTAAAACTGGTCTAAAAGTGGTCTAAATAATTTAGTCTTGAATTATGGGCAGTTGTTCATATACTAGTTGTCGTTGGATCCTGACTTTTATGTTAAAGTCAGGATCCTTTGACCTAAGACATACGGTGATTCAGTGGTCATTTACACATAACCAAGACGACGGGGCTATTAATAAGGACAGCACCTCGCTCCACCGCCTTGTGAGTTTTCGCTACAGCTTCTCCCCCCCAGGGATAGCTTGTCCCGTCTGAGGGAGTCGCGATATAGTGAGAGAGAGCCGAGCACCCTGTGAATGTCACCAATTCGCTGTTGTCCCGTAACTACATTTCCTTGTGACCTCCGTTATAGCTCCCAAATATAGCACGCCTTGTCAGGATTTGCACATATCCTTGCCGCTGCAGCGTGTCTATGCCAGGAGCAAACGAGCCACGTATAAGGTACTCTCGTGTGCTGTCACAGAGCGTCCCCCCTGAGAATGTTACTAATTATTCTGCGTTCTTATTATATTTTGCCCAGAATTCCCTGAGGAAGAACTCTTAGTTACACAAATATTGGTTTGCTTTATATATTAGTTTTTAGGTAAATTTCTTTCTACTCGTCGATTTTTTTTGTGATGAAGGGACCGCTTGTCAGGAGCCAATCCACCCGGGGCATAGTGACTGCCATGGTCGGGCGTCCACCCCAGTGCCCTTCGCAGCGTCGGTGACGCGTAACCCCAACGTCCTGCCTCCTGTCAGGCACCACTGACACCAGGCCTGTGGGCAGGCTCCTGCTGCTTGTGCAACCCCCTCATCTTTGAGAAGAGTATATATGTAAGCATGCTAAAGAATAGACAGTGGCGTTCCCCAAGTGGCTCCTGTACTGCAGCCCGATCCTAGCGGTAACAACAGCACAGGGGTCAGGTGTAGATGGTACTTGCTTGGGGAAGTTCACTTCGCTCGTTGGGAGCATTGGTCCCGTTGAGCGCTCTTAGGTTTTATACAGAATTTTGAGTTTTTCTTTTAAAATGCTAAAATTTTGCGACACTAGGATCGGTTCCAAATGGTTCCCTACTTTAAAAGAGTTGCCAAATCAATAACAATTAGAGTGTTGAGCTAGGCTACCGGGCATGGGACACTCGACTTGAGAGAAATTTAGATAACCCATGGGTCCATAGAGAGACGGTTGGACCAGCCTACCCGAGCTAAGTTTTTCCTGACTGGTGAATCCTTATTGCTCAGGCTAGTCAGCAGAACCCTACCTACCCAAACAGGTATTGCCCAGCGAACTTCCTGTAACATTTTAGTTTTAGTATTCGTACCTCTGTGTTATTAATTCACCAATTTTACCTGTACAGTACTAGGTCAGGTTTTACCACTCGTTACATTGTCATATGATAACTTCATAAACCGTTCCTGGATTTATTTCGGATGTCCCTGGCCTTATTGTCTTTCGTGCAGATCCTGTTCCGGTCGCTGTTGAGGTGGGCGTGGTCGATCTAGGAGGAGCGTTAGGCATTGTTCCCTGTCCCAACACCGGTTGAGGCCAGTCCGCTCCGACATCGGACCACCCTGCGTCGATGAGGCGAGGTACTCCCATGGGTACAGGAGTGGCTAGCCCCGAGGAATATCTCAGTAGTCTGGCCCTGGTATTGTATTTTAAGTTACTCATCATCAGACGGGCGAGTTTTTTAGATACCCTCAGGGTGTCGGGTAGTGGTACCTTAGACGGGTGCTGTCCAGGTCTAGTTGCTGCTCCCATCAGCTGCGCCCCCCAGGTTACCGTCAGAGTATACTTCAGACACAGCTGGGTCACCAGTAGATCCCTAATGAGCACATAGCCTTCAGTATAAGTGTGGTCTGAAGGCATAGCCAGTTCGCCCAGGAAGATTGTTTCTATCATATGTGGGTTGGCAAACTGTACGTACAACCCATCCACAGTTTTTCCTCTAATATTTCTCCACTTTCGCCACACGAGGACCACTATGGCGATGACGAGTACTGCCAGTAATATAGCAAGTACTGCCACCGCAGTGGGGTTGGCGGTCGTGTCCGGGCATCCAGTTAGTTCCTTTTCACTGCGCAGCAGCTCCTCCGGGTCCGCCGCCTCCAAGGCCATGGCCCGAGGTAGAGTCATGGTTAGTCCAGCCAGGGCAGCCTTGCCTTGGTGGTTCCGCCAGCACTTCCAGAGAACACATCCAATAATTGTCACAGCTACCACTATGCAAAAGATGGTGAGGAGACCAAAACCGCCTCCGAAGTTGCCTATAGAGAACCACGGGGCGTGTTTTTCTACCTCATAACGGTCAGTCGCTTTCTTGATACCCTTGGCCAAGTCTTTACGGTGTTTTTGTATTCGTTTGGCCAAGGAGGTTACAGGTATTTTGGCCTTCAGGCTTTCCTCGATCTCCAGCAGGTCTTTCCTAATTGTTTCAGGGATAGGGTCTGATTCCAACATAGTGGGTTCGTTTTTGGACGTCGTGAAATTCATGTCCCACCCCTTCACACGACTTGCTGCTTCCAACAGGTCATTATGTGGGTACACAACCGTGGTGATCCTGGTGTGCCTGTCACAATTTCGCAAGCTATACGGTATCCATGCTCCTTGTGTTTGGAATGCACAGTCGCATTCCACCTGAACCCTTGCATAATTTTCTATGTTTACTCCGACCGCAGGCTGGTTTCTGCAAATCATTTGGCCTCTGGTGTCGGCGCTGACCACTAGCATATCTCCGTCGTCTAGATACACTGCCATCTCTCCGAAGTCTGCTTCCAGTAAATAGTCCAGTTCACATTTTTCTTGGATCGCTAGGTCGTCGCGCCTCAGTAGCGCAGCAGTGCAGGTGTTGTCTGTAATCTTTTTCATATAAGGTAGGTCCTTACAGAGCGTGATGGTCTGTCCGTAACAACCTGACCAACTGCCACTAGCCAATGGTACGTAATACTGGCGGGACATGGACATGGCGACGCTTTTGGGTAGATTAACAATTTGGAGAGCGTCCTTCCTACGTCGCCCCCTAACCGTCACTGGCACAGGAAAAGTTAGTACTTCGTAGACTCGGAACAAATGTTCATCAGCCACCACAGGCACCCTTACATACACTATAAATTCCTGAGTGGTTTCATTGAATTTGAACGAAGGTTGGCTGTTCTCGTAATAGAAGGAGGGATCTGTGAACGCGACATGGAACCTGGGGTGGATCCCCTTCAGATATCTGTTCACTTCCTGGACCGCTCCGACCATATATTGGCGGGGTACCAAGTCCATAGTCAGCTGGCCCCGCGTCAGGCGCTGTACACCCTTCCTGAACACGCGAGTTTGCTCTACCATTAGTTGAAGATACACCATCTCTCCTAACTTGTCTTCTAGAGCGACCGGTATCATATTCAGGTACAGTTCCATCCAATCCACCTTATGTTGCACGAGTTTCAACCTTCGGCGAGTCGTGTTGTGTGCCTTATTTAATGATCTTAGATTGTCCAGTAGGCCTATCACGACATGGTTAACCTTTTCGACAGCCTCGTCATGTTTTTCATTCATCAGAGCCAAGTCTTCGATCATTTGGTTCGAAGACTCTTGCAATACTCTAATCAATTCTCTGTTATATTTGACATCAGCCGCCAGCCCTTGATTCCAAGAGGTCGGAAGAGGAAAGGTCGGCCACCCTGGATCGTCTAGCATTGTGGGCAACTTCTTCATTCTCTTAACCCTTCCACCTGGATTTAATTCCGACCCTTGATTTTGAAGGTCTTGTTGAGTGTTCTTTATCAGGGAACTTAAGGTTTCATTAAGAATTTCTCGGTACCGACCCTTAAGCGCCTGTGACGTCTGATCCATCCAACTGACCAGCGACCTGATATGGTAGCAGGCCCGATCGAGGGCGTCTCCTCCCTGTAGATATCGGTGACAGACCTGGCCAAAGGTAGCCTTGTTGAAGGAGCGCCTCCTTGGAATAGTGATTAGGAAGCCTTGTCGGACGTGTGTTATATCCGCGGTGGACATTAACTTCCCTGGTTTTAACACTACTCCATATTGTTCTAAGGCTATCACTTCAGCGTTAGGGGCTAGCCCTTCAGGTGGGCTGGAGTCGTTATGCACTCCCCTAATGCCTCCTATTATAGCTAATACTAACAGCACCAGCCACTTCATTGTCTTTGTTTTGGCCTTAGCGATAGTTTGAGAAAGTTAATTTTGCAGTTTATCTAAAACATGTTCACAGTAAAGTTACCTCATTTTTCTGCGCACTACTATCATCCATGCGCCGAAAAATGCTCTCCTCTTTGGCCTCCTGGTCTGTTTAGTTTGGTACATGCTCGTAGAGATTTTGCCCGTTGTCATTTACCACTCGCCTGATGATCCCGCTCTCATCCTTGGTGACCGTGACTCTTAAACCTCTCATACGTTCGCAGGACGAGGGGCGCATTGCTCTGAGGGGTCTTGGCCTAGTAGGTTCCAGTCCGAAACGGCCCCCGTTGGGTCGTACGACGGTTGGCTCGAGGGGTATGGGTTTGGTACTTGCGGTGGGTTTGTCGTTGGGAGTGGGCTCGGCCACAGTGGGCCCCCCGGCTGGCTGGTTGGCGTCCACTGCTGCTGGTTCCATAGCAGTGGTGAGGGATTGGCGTTGCAGCTCGTTGTCAAGCTGCTCAAGTCTAAACAAGCGGGGTCCGCAGGCTGCAAGTGGTGGAGGAGGAGAGCTCCCGCTGGCCCGTTCCCCACCGGTGGGGTTGGCGCGTGTTGCACGGGTGCTACCTCCACTTTTAGTCCTGGAGCGGCGACGGTTAGCTGTTCCCCTCCCGATCGCCTTTCCAGAGTGGGCAGAGGTCGGCCGCCTCGTGTTGTTTGTAGGCTGGTACTTTCCTTGACGCATTTAGAGTTTTGTGTGGTCCTTTGAATGAAAGGAGCTATCTGAGTTTTAATCTCAGCTAACTGTTTGTTTGATTTTGGCACATCTAGTCCTACTGTTCTCCTAATTTCGTCAACAGTCTCAAATAGTTGGAACAGTGGTTGCGTAAGGTCCCAGAACCAGCCGGCCTGTATCTGCACTGGTTGGTTGACCGCTTCCTCCTTCTGAACCGGCTTGGCCAACGCCGTTAGCCTTGGCTCGGGCTCCGAGTCACTCACCTCAGATAAATTGTAGAAGTCTTTATCTGCTGTCTTCTTTTTGGCTGGAGCCGATTTGGCGGACCTCTTGGCTCCGCCTGTGGTCGTTCTGGTGGGCCGCCGGGCTGGTGTCCTTGGCTTCTTCCGGGCAATCCCGGCGTCGGTCGAGTCCGGACGGACACCGCCCCGCCCCGGCCAACTCCACCGCCTAAGGGTCTGAGCCGGTTGTTTCTTAGCACTCTCCTTCTCGACTGCCTTTTCTTTCATTTGGTAAAATCCTAAAAGAATGGCCCAACGAACCTTCCCTTGGTAGGCAGTGCCCTCAGGGTGGGCCGGCTAATCCGTTTCCTTCTCAGGGGGACGATAATCCTTCCCTCCGTGTCCGCAGGGAAAGTAGTGGTTCCCTTTGGATTGCTATGTGGCCGGAGGGCTAGACAGTTCCCCATGAGTCGGTGGATCAGTGTCCCAGCTAAGTTCTCTTTCTGCTCCTTCCAGGAGAAGTCGGAGGTTGAACAATTTCTATCTCCAACTTCTGTTCAGAGATAGAATCAATATCTATCTCCGTTTCGTCCCGGGCTGGGTTGCGCGCACAATCACCTGCAGCAGAGGTGACCGTCTAGGAGCAGAGTTGCGGACCGACTGGTGGATCGGCGCGGATCCCACGAAATTATAACCGATCCGCTTGTCCATGCCGTCTCCATATTTGGAGCTGTATCTTGTTTCAGGTGGGGGGGAACGCTTGCATCCGGTCCCAAGAGATGACGCCCAACCACTGGCATCTCTCTTGGCGTGCGCACCCTCCCTTTCTGCCACGCCCCTGGGCGCGGCAAGGTGGCCGTGAGGCAGACCACCTGTTCCATTAGCGCTGATGCTAACGGTGCCGCTCCGCCGAACCTTTATTTTCACAGGGCGGCTAAGTTTCCTGCATTAATCATCCATGTCGTCGCTCTCTCCGCCGTTGGACAGAGCGACGTAGTTAGGGCGGCGGTTCCGACGTAGGTTATAGCCACCTTTCGTCGGGACACAGTCCTTTACTGTTTTTCCTGGGCTCTGTTCCGATGTATCCGAAATCGGCACATCACCGCAGGGTAGTTTTATGGGCTTGTTGTTGTCTGGAGGGGATCTCCCCTCCAACGGCTGGTTTTTGCCCCTTCGTTTAGCTCGTTTGCGTTTCCTCTGTCCATTAGCGCCAGCTGTTCCCCGTTCACAGGCGGCTTTATTAGGAACAAAGGATAAGTTTGTTGACAGCGCGGTGTCCGCACTGGTGCCCTGACCATCAGTGATTTGCCCATCCGTTTCTGCTAAATCAGTGGGACTTGGACCAGGTTTTTGTGTAGGTACCTTCCTGGTCATAGGAACTGCATCATGCTCACGGGGACCGGTCGTTCCCGTTGAGTTTTCAGTCTCAGCACCCCTTATTTCGCCATCTTCCTCAGCGATTTCACCCGTCGGAGTGTGATGCAATTCAGGGTTTCGGTCAGGATCTGCCCCTTTTGAGTTAGTGGTTTTCGCTTCTCTCACCAGTTTGGGAATATTATGAGGGACGGCGGGAGACCAGGGCCCATGTGCAGGTTTGAGTTTTGAAATGTTTACTAGATGTGGGACCTGTTTTCCAGTTTTTAAAGACACTAGTCTAACAAGGTGGTCTCCTTTTGTTTCAATTACCCTGAATGGCCCAGTATACCTGTTTGAGAACTTAGACGCTTTATTTTCACTAGCTAAAGGGTCGTACATGTATACCATATCACCTTCGTACATCTGAGTGGGCCGCGCCCGCTCGTCAATTCGCAGCCTCAGATCTTTTTCGTAGTTTTGAACTACCCTTTCAGCCATATTCCTAAACATAGCAATGTTATCCTTGGTTTGCATGAAAAACTCGCAGTCGTTCAGCGTTTCAGGAATTGTTCCTTGCTCAGGCATTCCCATACTGATTGGATCTCTGCCAAACAGCAGGGTGTGCGGGCTGTATCCCGACCGTACACTGATTGTGGATCTAACTGTCCATAATGCAATGGGAAGTAGATCGACCCAGTTACAGTGATCGTCAGGGATATAATAAGCAATCAGGTTTTCAATGGTTTTATGTAGTCTCTCTACTCGAGCGTTGCCAGTCGGCATTCGCCCGGTAGTGAACGTTTGCTTGCACGCTAGTCGTGTAGTGATTTCCCTGAATAGCCCTGAGAGGAAGGCCGCCCCCCGGTCTGTGTGCAGGCGGTTTACCCGCCCATACCGACACACTATTCCGGTTAGGAAACAGTTAGCCGCGGTCTGCGCGGTGGAGTCTTTAGTGGTGAAAGCCTCCGGCCAACCTGTCAGTAGGTCTATGAAGGTCATGATATATTTTGACCCATCCCTAGCCTTCTTTAGCGGCCCGATGAAATCACACTGTACTACCTCAAAGGGTCGGGTTGGTCTCTCCCAAGACTTAGCTAAGGCCTTGAAATGTGGGGCCCGTCTCCTTAGAGAACAGGTCTCACAAGCTTTTACATAGTCTACTATGTCGGCGTTCATGTTCCGCCAGTAGAATTTATCAGAGATTTTGGTAGTGAGGTTACTGATCCCTACATGTCCCCCAGCTAAGATGTCATTATGTAACAGTCTCAGGACTTTGGGAATTAACCTACCTGGAACTATCATTCTGGGTTTTAGTCTGACCAGTTGGTCTTGGTGTTTGTTATACCTTTTGATGTTGAACCTACATAGTACTCCCGGTGCCACCATTCCCACAAAATCGGCTTGGTCCATTATTCGCCTAGCTTCAATGGGATCTGTCGGTAGGTCTCCGTCCTGCAGGTAGTCTATCAATTGCGCGCACTCTGCATCTTGGAGTTGCGCGTTTAATACCGTAGCCACAGAAAGCTCTTCCTCCTGAACTTCGGCCTCAAATAACTCACATCCCACAGCGGGCTCATATTCCTCACCTGGGACATGCTCATGATAGACTCTAGACAAATAGTCCGGTAGAAAATGAGTCGCTCCTGGCTCATATATGATTTCAAAATCGAAATCTGATAACGCTAAAGCCCACCGTCTCAGCCGGGCTGACGGGGCTTTGTAGGCACTCTGTAGCAGGGGAATCAACGGTTTGTGATCAGTCACTATTGTGATTTTAGCTCCCTGCAACATGTCCTCATAGTTCTTAATGCCTTTAATTACTGCCAGAGCCTCCTTTTCTGTTACCGAATAATTTAATTCGGCGTCCCGGAGAGTACATCCCCAGAAAGCAACCGGACGATAGATTTCATCTAGTTTGTGACAAACCGCTGCACCGCACGCGGCGTCTGATGCGTCAGTTAGTAGATAGAAATGCCCTCCTATATCTGGATGAATTAGTAAGGGTGGCGAGGTCAGCAATTTCTTTAACTGTTGAAACGCTTCCTCGCAGGCCTCTGTCCACTCAAAATAGACTTCTTTCTTTAGCAGCCGGTTTAAGGGCTTTGCTAGGTCAGCGAAATTAGGGACAAACGATCGGTAGTAGTTACACAGTCCCAGAAATGATTTAATGGTTTTCACATTATGTGGACGGTTAAAGGCTGTGATCTTTTCTGTGGTTACCCTTTGTGTAGCCACACCTTCCGCGTTTACAACGTGGCCGAGGAAATTGATTTCACTACGACACCACTCACACTTTGACGGTTTCAGTTTGAGATTAGCCCTCGCCAAAGCTTGGAGAACCACCTCAACGCTCGCCAGGTGTTCTTCAAATGTAGTGTCGTAGACAATTACGTCGTCTAAGTATGCTAAGCATGTTCTAGGAATCAATCCCTTTAGCGCTATGGCCATTACCTTGGTAAACTGCCAAGGTGCGCCAACTAAGCCAAATGGTACACGCTTATACTGATACACACCCATCGGGGTTTCAAAAGCGGTATATTTTCTACTGTCTTCTTCGATTACACATTGATGATAGCCGCTCAACAGATCTAAAGCTGTCCACATAGTGGGTTTCTTGTAAGCCATATATAGGAAAAGCGAGCGAGCTGTGGGCATGGGAAATTTATCTTTAAAAGTGACTTGATTAAGCATGCGAAAGTCTGTACAGAGCCTAGGTTTGCCATCTTTCTTCTGCACTACCACCAGCGGGCTTCGCCAAGCCGATTCGCTGGGCTCTATGACACCTATTTCTATGAGTTGCCTAACCTGTTCATCGATGATATCCATTTTCTGTGGAGAGTATCGGTATGGCCTGGAACTTATGACTCCCTGCGACTCATCCACAATGATTCTCATCGGCGCTATTTCACAGTGACCTAACTCTTCCATTGAGAACGCTAGTGCATCTCTATTGTTATTAAGCATTTGCCTAAACCTTACCTGTTGTTCTTCGTTTAAGCACGACTCGGTCAGATCTATTTTACTTACATTCTCATCCATTTTACCTCGGGATTTCTCCTCAGAGGTTTGGCTTTCCATTTGCACTGCGTCTTTCATTACTTCTACAGAAATCCTGCAGATGGACATTGGGGTCTCTGTTTTAGTTAGATAACACAAGTCTAGGAACTCCTCTATCTGATTTTGGTTTACCTCAGGCACTGCGCATTCTTCCGCAAAAGCTAATACTTCCTGGGGAGTGATTTCTTGCATTACATCTAGCGGATTCATGACTTTGATCCACCACTGGCTTCCCACCGTATTCACGCACCCCTCCACTAGGACTGGTGCGGTTACCGCCGGTGCGCAGTAAGCTACCGGTGAGTCTAATCCCAGCGGCTCTCGAGTGGTTACCGGTATGATGCATTCATTTCCCGGCGGAATTTTCACTGTTTCTTTGCTAACTATAGGGTTTCCACAAAACACTTCTATCTTTGCGCCTGGTAGAGATAAATCTGATCGAAGCACTGTTAATAAGTTTCTCCCGATCACTATTAGGTGGCATAGATCGTCCACTATGTTGAAATCATAGCAGACCACCGATCCCTGGATTGAAAACTTACATCTAATTTGTTCTAGTATTACTTGAGACGAGTTGTCTGCCAAACTGATGTTTCCCTTCGATACCTTCCATTCATCTAAAATGCATTGTTTAGGGATCTGTCGTTTACAATGGGTGGACATGAAGCAATCGCTCGCTCCTGTGTCTACTAAAGATCTAACCTCCTTCTGATCATCAAATCTTAACGTTAAGAAAAATGCTTCGTCTCCTATCTCTCTCCTAGCCGGTCCGTCCACTGCGCCTAATTCTATCGTGGAATGAACGGACCCTTCCTCTAGTTTCCCTGATTCTTTTGTTCGGTACCACTGGCTTTGCTATCTTTGTAGATCCGCGGGGGTTTTTCCCTCAGCCTATTCTTTAACCACAAGCACGCTTCTGTAGAGTGACCATGCTGTTGGTGAATGATACAAAACTTACTTTCATCAAAAGGCAACCTGGGTCTCTCTACTTTCTGTTGAGTTGGCAGATTCTTTCCCTTATCTGCCTCTCTGTTCGGGGCGATATTGGATTTAGGCTTCTGATCTGAATTTCTTTCACCTTTCTGGTTTTCGTACCTATCTTTTCTCTCATAACCTTGCTGTTTAAAGTTACCACCACTCTGGGGAGTCCCGCTTTGCCCTGGCTTTGGTTTCTGAAACCATGGAGCGGCCTCCAGTCGGGCCAGCACCACTCCAAACCGTTCTGAGATGGAGTTTAGGGCCGCGGTCTCCTCTGATTCTTGGCTTCCAGCCAGTTCGCTCACTGCATTAGATATTTTAGTTCCCCCTTTGCCTTTGTCCAACGATTCTAACCTCGTTGCACAATCCACCGCTTCGGTGAAAGACTTAGGGTCCAGTATGGCTACTTGTCTGGCTACGCCCTGTTTTAATCCTTCTAAAAACACAGCTAACATCATGCTTTCACTCGCCTCTGCTTTAACTTGCTTTTGTTTCAGAACACCTGCAAATTCGATCACGCTCTGGTCTTTTCCTTGTTTAAGGCCACAAAACTCTGCGTGTTTCTGCCACTTAGCCCTTCGATCACCGAAGATCTTGGTCATTTGGGCTTCTAGTTTCTCAAACGAGTCTTTCTCACTTTCAGCTAACGCTCCTGCCCAGTCGTCGGCCCTTCCCTTTAGGCCTAACAGCGCCATATTCAGGAGATGGGCGTCCGACCAGTCATAGATAGCTTTCAGTCGTTTTAATTCCCTGAAATACTTTTCTATTTGCTCGTCTTCTTTTCCACTAAACCACGGTAACCTAATGTTTGGTCCCCTTTGGTGACCGCTGTGAGTCGTTTCACGCACTGGCGCTGGTGTTTGCCCCAGTGCCTGGCTCAACTGTGGTAGAATTTCCCAAATATTTGGTTGATTCGGTGGGTTTGGAGGGTTGTTCTGACCTGGTGGTCCGGGCGGCGGAGGGTTCGGTGGGTTTGGGGGGTTGTTGGGTTGGTTAAGGAAGGGATTGTTGTTCTGGTTCGGGGGAGGGTTATTGGGTCCTGGTGGATTTACCTGATTATTCTGGCCTGCTGGGGCTTGCTGACCCTGCTGATTCGCTCTTCCTCGGCCTGCGTTAAGATTGGCAGCAAGTGCCATCGCCTGCAATAGGTGAGGGAGCAGGTTTTGATCGACCCCACCTCCTGCTGGCTCGGCCCGGCCGGGCTGTTGGCCTGGTTGGCCTCCCCCATCATTTTGTTGCAGTCCCCCAAGGTTTACCCCAGGATTAGGCTGCTGTATTCCCGGATTCACACCACCATTTCCCCCTGCACCGGGTTGCTGGAGTCCCCCAGGGTTTATCCCCAGATTGGGCTGATTCAGAGGGGGATTATTAATAAGGTTTTGAGGAGGGTTGTTGAGAAGGTTTTGAGGAGGGTTGTTGAGAAGGTTTTGAGGAGGGTTGGGCCCTTGTGGGTTGGCCTGATTATCCTGGTCTCCCTGGACCTGCTGATTAAGAGGAGGAATAAGTCCTTGAGGGTTGGCCTGATCGTTCTGGCCCCCTTGAACTTGTTGATTAAGGGGAGGATTGGCCTGATTACCTTGGCCTCCTTGGGCCTGTTGATTAAGAGGAGGAATAAGTCCTGCCTGCACGCCTTGGTCCGGCTGCTGGATTAGGATCTGGCCATTCCCATTGTTTTGTTGAGGTCCCCCAGGGTCCATCCCACGGTTAGGAAGCCATGCCCCCAGATCTACACCCCCAGCTCCCCCTTCATCGGGTTGCTGGCGTTGATCTCTATCCTCTCTTTCTTCTACTAGATCCATCAAAGGAACGCCTCCTTCCGCCATATTATTTTCGTGGAGGTTTTGTATATCGTGATCGTCCCACTGTTCTTTCACAGGTATTTCCTCTACACTAATTTCGTCCTCAGCTTTCTTCGCTGTGTCTAAAACATCCTCGGTAATAAGTTCGTATGAAGACGAGGTTGATCTATCTTCTCTAGCTAATTTTCTATCAGGACTACCTTCTCTGACACTCGCGATAGCTTGTTCTAATTCCCTATCTTCTTCTTCGTCTTCCCTTTCGTATTTATCATACAATTCTTGAGTTGGAGTGTTAAAATCTGGTGCTTTCAGCGTTACATTTTCCTCACTATCCTGATCGCTTAGCCTCTCTAAATCTATGTGCTTTTCGGGGCCTGTGTCTGCCCACTGCTTTAATATTTCGGCTGGATCAAAGGCCTGAGCTTCCGCTCCCCTACCAGCCTGGTCTAAGTTCGTTTCTACACCGTAAGTTAATCGATAGGGTTGTAAATTGCCTACTTTCTCGCTGTTTCCCTCTGCTTCCCTTCCCACTCCCCTATCCCTTCCCACTGTTTTTCCTTTAGCTACAGTGGAATAAGGAATGGACGCCCCCGGGTTGGGGTGAGTTGGTGTTACCAGTGGGTGACTGATAAACTCAAGTCGTTGGGGTAATGGATAGGTGAGAGAGCTCCCATCAGGTAGGATTACCGGATTTTCGGGGCGTTTTCCCCCTGATGGGCTGGAGTTATCCGCGGTTTTTTGTCGTTGTTTTAGATTTCCTGAAGAAAATAGGTTATCTCCATTGGAAACTTCCTGTTCGCCTTCACCTCCCGCTGCGGGCAGTAAACGATAAGGAACACTTTGGTTACACCACGGATTGTTCACATCAGATTCACAGGTGGAGCGAGAGCTAGTACCAGTTTCTTGGTCCGTAGGTGGTACGTACCCTGGGTTCCAATATTGCTGATATTCCGTGAGACGGTTCTTCCCTTCAACTCGTCCCGAGTGTGTTAGGGTTTCAAGTCCTTCGTCAAGAACCGGCCTATCTTTGGACCCTAGGTGCCAGGGAAATGGTTTACCTTTGCCACGGGTTTGGTAATTTTGTGCACCTTCGGGGCAGAGCTGCTTGGGTCTGGCTGCGACCTCCTGTCTCTGTGCCTCCCCGTCTAAGGGATTACCTACCAGGTGGCGGTTTTCCACATTCCCTGTATATGATGTTGACACATCGTGTCCTGCGGGCCGCAAAGATTGAGGCTTGGGGTTAGAGGAAGCCTCAAAGTCACCGGTGGCTGACATCAAGGATGAGCAAAACGGCACAAGTCATGTTTCGGGTATCTCCACCAAATGAACTATTGTTAATGTTTGATTTAAGACTGCGTAAGATCAGTTTATATCCAAGTCTTCGTAAGTTGCTTTCCAGAATGTCTGAGTAATTCAGACCGCGTTTAAAGTTTGTCCATTCACTTCCCAATAGTTCAAAAGAAATGAACGATGAGGGAGCTTCTTAATATGAAAGGGTTTTATTCAATAAACATCTCATCCCGAGTCAAAGCCACCATGTATAAGTCTTCATCAGTCCACCTCCCATCTCCTATCAGCAATCAACCACATTTAGAACACGAGTTGCTCCAACGCCTTCTAGACCATTCTAGCATTTAGCTCTAACACAATCCTATGTCCGAGGTAGTGGATATTGGTAAACTCCAGTCTGTTACATGGAGTCGATGTACTTACTCCAGGTATAACTCCTTGGTTAAACATGTTTCTTCTAACCAACTAACTCACTAACTGCTCGCTCCCTACCTTGCAGCGCCTTTTATACTGGTTAACAGGTGGCGCTAGGAGCGTAAGATATTTCTCCTAGGAGTAGACTAGAAGTAGACTTGCTAAGCCTGATCCTTGTTGGATTATATATTATGACAATGTATTAAAAGTACTAAGCCATTAGTACAGAGGGGGTAGTGTACCCAAGGTATGGACTCCAGTACTACCCCCTCTATACCGCACTTGGGAGAAGCCCACTGGGCGCGGCCATGTTGAATAATCGAGACTCCTGATTGGTTGAAAATTTGCACTTGTCCACCCACAGGAAGCTGGGTCAGAGGTGTGTGCATGCGCAGTCCAGGACTCCTGAATGCGGTATAATGGAGAGGGAAGTGTACCCACACTGTAAAAAGTTAATGTTATTCTACAGCAAACTGTACTTTTCATTTACAGTAATGTTTGCTGTTGAAAAATAAACAGTTAAATTTACTGTAGGATTACAAAATTTGTACTGTAAATTTGAAATTACAGTACATCTTACTGTAAAATACAGTGACCACCAGGAGTGCAAAAAGTAAAAAGTGAAAACCTGTTTGGCATAATATATTAAAACCATTTTTCTGCATTAATTAATTAAATCTAATGATATCAAAAAGTGAATCCCATGCACACGAAATGAACTGACATTTCAGGTTATTGAAACACATACAAATGATTGTAATTATCATGAGATAATTATAATCTGTACACATAGACACCTTTTTGGTGTAAGGTTTAATTTATAGGTAAGTAATGACCTCTTAAACTTGCTGCAACATCACCCAATGCATGTATGTACTAGTAAATCTAGAATAACTACATCCCACAACCTCTTTCCATAGGTTTGTGGTTGGGAATTAAATTTATTTTTGATTTATGGGGAATATTTTATGTTAAATTGATGCTAAAAGGCTTTTAATTGGAAGTGCTGTAAAATAACAGTGCACTGTAAATTTACAGTAAACTTTGCTGGCAACAAAGTTTCCAATAAACTTTGCTGTGCAAATACAGTATTTAGTTTGCTGTTAAATTACAGTACTGTTTGCTGTAAGACACCTACAGTATCATGCACTGTACAAATTACAGTACATCATATGCTGTAATTGAACAGCAAAGTTTACTGGAAACTTTGTTGCCAGCAAAGTTTACTGTAAATTTACAGCACTTATTTTTTACAGTAGGTACCACACATGATTTTTTGAAAACCGTTTTAGACTATATGTCAAAGACGATAAAAATAGAGTAGATCAAAAGACATGCAAAAATACCTTATTAAAGAAAATTACACGTTTATGTAATTTTCTATGATTTTTTTAAGAATAAAAAAAATAATAAGGTCAAAAATAAGGTTTTTGGCTTTGCGCTATTTCGCCATAAGGAATGGAAATATGACAATGCTATAGCAAGATTGCCCATTGGAAGAGCTTTCATTTGATACCAAACATGTCATGATCTATTGAATTTAAGTACCTTTAAATTCGAAAAAAGGGGTGAAAAAGTGGACATTTTGCAAAAAATGTGCTATTTTTACCTATTTTGCCTAGTCTGGCGCAATTTCGCCATAAGGTATGTAGATATAGTACCTATTTATCCATATTTGTCATAATCAGAGCTTTAATTTGGCACCAAGCATGTGTGTATTAATAACCTAAAAGCCCTTCAAAATTATTAAAATATTGTAGCTAATTTGGTTTTTGTGTTAATTTTCATATTCTTTCATACTTACTTTGATAAGAAAAGAATAAGCCCATGAGTTTTCAGGGAATCAGGGCTTTAATTTGATACCAAATATGTGTCATTATAAGACCTATATATAGTCTAAATCTTAAGAAACAAAAGGGCAAAAAAGTTCAGACGTTTTTTGGCCTCTATTGTGGTACCTATTTACAGTGCAGGGTATGGAGGGGTAGTATACCCAGGGTATGTTAGGGGTATTAGGTGGTAGTGTACAGTATATAGTTGATGAAGGCCATGCTAGCATAGGTATGCTAGGAATAGGGCATAGGTATGCTATAGGAATATGGCTCAATTTTTGGAAGTAAACCCAGGATACAGTCAGCAAAGGCCCTGGGTCTAGTTAAATTTCAACTTTAGACCCAGGGTATAATCTGTAAAGGCCCAGGGTATGGCAACTCAAGGCAGCTCGACAAGGCTCTACCTGGCTCCATTCTGGAACTCCACACCCTAGATGCACTACCTCCATACCCCTTCACACCCTGGGTATTCTATCCCTTGTACCCACTCTATATCCAGGGTATTCTACCCCCAATACCCCGCCATACCCTAGCCTGCGTATTCTACCCCTATACCCTCTTCTGACTTCATACACTGGGCACCAGGTATTCTACTCCACCCCTGCCTATTTATTTTCTCTATACATGTACCCTTATTGCTCCTGCTATATGCCTACAAAACCTCTCAATACCCTGGTTATTTAACCATCATTTATCTGCCATGTACCCTGGGTATTCTAACCCTCTGTGCATAGGGAACTATCCAAAGGAATGCTCGCTTCTGATTGGTTGTTCTTTAGTATACCAGAGATCTTACAGCGGGCAAACAGCCCACAAGCGAACAGGACCCCTCTCCCCATCACAGCAATAGCAGTGGCCGATTTAGAGGGGGCACAGGGGTAGCGTGTGCCACCCCCTATTTTTGCCCCCCAAAATGCATTTTTAATGTAAAATTCTCAGCCCCAGGAGGGTACGCAGATTTCTTTTTGTAAAGGGACGACCTCCCACTTGGTCGGCCCCACAATACTATGGACAGGGGGGAGATAACCAGGGGCCCAATACAGAAGATCAGGCCCCTAGATTTTCTTGCCCATGAGCTGTCCCTTTGAAAATCGTTGGTCTTAACTAAAGTAGAAATTTCAGCATTGAAAATCTCAACTTTACCTATACATTTTTTCTGTGTGATTCTTGCAATTGAAAGGTTTCAATTTGAGGTTATGCACCACACGACCCCCTCCTCCTCCCACCTTGTCATGCCTGGTGATGGAAACAACCCTCCCCCTGCTGCATGACGTCATTTATGGATGGCCCCTATCCATAGAAAATCTCTATCTTTTACACTAACTAAAAAACCTATCATCACCCTTTGCCTTGTAGAATCAATATAATATTTCAATTATTGATGGTTTAGTTCAGACCTGGTAGCAATCTCAGCCAAAACTCAGCTGCTTAACCGATCTGTTTTAAGAATTATCACATTTTAAAATATCCTCTCTCCTTGAATAAATATGCTACAAACGCAATTTAAACATAATCATTCTTATATCAAATAATTTTCTTCATCATCATTAATTTCATCTTCTTTAAAAGCACCACGTTATATTGATGGATGCACCATTTACAAATTTACAACCCCCCCCTAAAATAATTGTACTCGTATAGGTCTACTCGGATAGTCTGTCACTCCGCCTTCATCCATGCATCTCATATAATAATATTATTGTACATCCAAGGAAGAACTGAAAGATTGGATTTGAATGTTAAAAAAAGGTGTGATGCCTACTTGTAAAATATCTATTAATTGACATCTTTAATCTATTTGAAATATTGTACCAGCAGTACCCGCCTGCCTATCCGGCCAAAGGCCTGTCTGCCCGTAATTCCGACGTTCTTGTAAAATTCAATTTCATTTTCAAGAAGAATCAACTCATAGAATAATATAATGCCTAACATCAGCTTGGCCTAGTTATCAAACGAAAGCTCAATGAAATTTCTCAGGAATAAAACGTTCTTTCACTTTAACATAATATTTACTAAATTCTTACCAGAGTCCACAGGCGGAAACAAACAGAAAGGGCCTAAAGAATAGAACCATCGTCAGTAAGGCATGTCCTACAATATTTGCATTGGCGATCAGGGATAATGAAGTGGACCATTTCTTATAATGTGGTCGGTGAATGAAGAGTTCCAAAAGAGGCAAAAGGTTTGAGAATAAGAAAATAATAGAATCATGAAAACCAAGACGTTAATTGGACCTTGACGAGCCATGTTTAGAGGTGGTGTACATAGGCATAGTTAAAATACATGAGTTAACCCGGGAAAGACTTAGATCATATAATGGAAATCTTTCAGTTTAATATATAGGCCTAATCACATTACATTGGTCGACAGAATATTTCAGACTCATTGCCTTTACTGAATTTAAAATAAATGAGAAAAACATGAGTTTATATTGGAAGAAGAAAAATATAGATGTAGAAAGTGAAGAGAATGTTTTCCGAATATTATGACATTAGGGACACAATTTTATTGATCCGCCAAATCGATATGGAGCAGCGAGGTCCAGGGTGGCTAAGTGCAGGTTGATGTTACTTGTTAGGACAAGCTGAGATTGAGAAAAGCTTACTGACTTCTTGGTGGTTTTTGGGACAAGTATTTGGGATTCAATAGGTAGGACATTGGGCAGGGTGAATATTGCAGTCCAAGGGATGTATTGAACCCTATTTCAAAATCAACATGAGAAAATGTTTAAATGGAATAGCAATATAATCAATATAGCACACTCATGATAAAAAGGGAACATTTTTTTAAAATTAATAACCAAATAGATACTTTGCAATAGTCTGACTCGTGTTAAAGGATCTATTGTTAAAAGTAGCGTAATTGGAAGTTTATAAGGGAGATGTCATCTTTGGTGTATTTGTAACCAAATTGGATTTTCCTTAAACTATCCTTTCTGATATAAGGAACAATAATGCAAGTTTTCAATTAGGTATAAGGTAATGTGCATCTTCTATTTTCCACTGTATGCTAGAGGATGAGCGTTTTCAGTGTAGATTTGTTTCTGAGAGTTTGTTTATAACCTATGAGCTCTACAGTCAACAGCTGCTCAATATAATATTATATTGTGTCTTAACACTGGGACGTCAGAAAACCATGCGCATTTCAATGTCTTGAACTATTGTTAATGTTTGATTTAAGACTGCGTAAGATTCGTGTATATCCAAGTCTTCGTAAGTTGCTTTCCAGAATGTCTGAGTAATTCAGACCGCGTTTAAAGTTTGTCCATTCACTTCCCAATAGTTCAAAAGAAATGAACGATGAGGGAACTTCTTAATATGAAAGGGTTTTATTCAATAAACATCTCATCCCGAGTCAAAGCCACCATGTATAAGTCTTCATCAGTCCACCTCCCATCTCCTATCAGCAATCAACCACATTTAGAACACAAGTTGCTCCAACGCCTTCTAGACCATTCTAGCATTTAGCTCTAACACAATCCTATGTCCGAGGTAGTGGGTATTGGTAAACTCCAGTCTGCTACACGGAGTCGATGTACTTACTCCAGGTATAACTCCTTGGTTAAACATGTTTCTTCTAACCAACTAACTCACTAACTTTTCACTAACTGCTCGCTCCCTACCTTGCAGCGCCTTTTATACTGGTTAACAGGTGGCGCTAGGAGCGTAAGATATTTCTCCTAGGAGTAGACTAGAAGTAGACTTGCTAAGCCTGATCCTTGTTGGATTATATATTATGACAATGTATTAAAAGTACTAAGCCATTAGTACATTCGACGGCGGTCAGGTGTTTGAGTTTAAGGAGGTGGACGACATAGCTCAAACCAAATGAATATAATGAACTCCCAATTTTGATGATTGGATATATTTGTTAAACCATGGTGGGGTGGCCTTGACTCTCGTGGTACATTCAACACAGTATCAATAGATTTGTAGACCCGGTTTCAACACAAATTCACAGTGAAATTATTCATTGAGTTGATTTCCACATTTTGAAGCTCAGGGTTAGCAGAACTCGTTCATAAAATGACAAGGTAAGTGTTAAAATTGATAACATGATTATTTGGATAACAACGTAGATGATGACATAATCATGGTTACAAAATGACAAAGTCAACTTTAGAGGATGAAGTATTCGTCATCTTTAGGTATTCACTTAGTACGTGCCTTGTACATTAAAGTCAGTTCTCTGAATCTTGAAATGATGCTAAGATTGCGACACCCGTGCATAAGGTGACAAAGTGAGTTCACAGAATTGTTAGCCCATATTAAGGCCTAGGGATAACGACACCCGTGCATAAGGTGACCAATTCAGTTTTTGACTTAGTACATGCATGTACAGTTTCTGATATTTATGATTTGTAACACAAGTCAACAGAACTCAACATATATACAGTGTAGGGTTGTCTTAACCTTCTAAGAGTAACAAGTGTACATCAAATCCATTTTCAGAACAAATTAACACAACATAAGTCAATTCAGAGAATTCGGACATTTTGAACGAACGACTTTCATGATACAATGCGTGTTGAATTTCAATCAAATTTCAACCAGAACAACATTATTTACAATAAATACAAGGTCTCTGTATCAGGTTTAGTAATACCGAGCAGTTGGAACCAGAAAATACCACCATTCCCGTCACGCGTCCGCCAGCTATACTTAGTACACGTGTACTTAGCGGGACGCTTGACTGGAGTTCCCCCCCAAGGTTTGACCTCGATTTGGATCCTTCGGGCGCAAAGCGCCCGGATGGCAAATTTCTGCTTCGATCAAACTTTCAAGTTTGATTGTTCGACCTGATATTTTGGGCCGATATGAATTAATTCTGGCGCTTGATTATGTTGGTTGGGGACCTAAACTTTAGTTTAGCACAGATTTTATAAGAAATTATACGATGCTTTGATCATGCTAGCCGATTTCAGAATTTGGATCTTTTGGATCAAAAAGGGGTTTCCCAAATTAGCCTCGTTTTGACGTCATTTTAATCAGTGCCGACGGTTGTTTTATCGCGTGTGGACGTACTTTTACAAGCTTAGCCCTTTCTATTATTTCGTCGACTTCCACCATGGTTCGCATAGCAATCTTTTGCTCTGACCGAGAGGGTGGAATCCAAGAGTACCCCGATCTTCTTCTTTCGGGTGGCGAACACACCTGTGTGGTGTTTTCTTGCCGAGACGCCTCGACGGCTGAACTATCTGGCTATGCGTTTGCGCATCACGTTATGTGGCCAGACGATATTCTGGTAGTCATGTGTAATTTGCTGGACGTTCTTACCTGGGACGAGGAGTTAGACCTGTATATTCCACTCTATACTAGTTCCGATGCCGCAGCAAAGTTCTACGCTGAGACCATCAACCGTGCCTTCTTGAATATAAAGTCGCACCCGGCCCCGTCGACCTTCGTGATCACGACCCCCTCCGGATTTGATGTTCAGCGCTGGGCTTTTACTGACAGTGACGGTTCACTCCAGAAATGGGTGAACCGTCTCATACCCAAAGTTAGCCGGGAGGTGCGCCGGGCCAACGATTGGTTTGGCGTGCCTACCGCGGACACGGGGCGGGTGCTCCACGCCATACGGACAGTAGTCGACGGCAACATTACAGTGAATGATTTTCGTGAGCTGGAGGACGGCTACCGACCTTCAGACAGGATCATCAGACGCTGGGCGCGGGTGTTGGGGCGGTTGATCGCCCGTCTGCCCATCGTGGCGCGCTAAACCGTCGGCACTCGGTTTCTTGTATATAATAATTTCTTATTGATTTTCCCCAAGTGATTTTATGATCCAATTCCCGGCCAGTGATTGGAACTCTTAATTCCGGGTCGTTTTCACCGAGTGATTCCGGTGATTTAATTCCCGATCAGCACCTAGTCCACTAAGATGTATTTATCCAGGATACCCCGGACAGTGTTTCTTTTCTCCGGAGGCCTTTGGCCGGATGTTCACCAGGAGCCGCAGGAACATAAGACTGTTGCCACGGGACCCGTTGTCTACCTTGCTCGTTGCCGGGCCTTCGTCCTTCTCGTGGAGCCGCCCTTC
The DNA here is from genome assembly GCA_936440205.1 of Lepidonotus clava. NCBI lineage: Eukaryota > Metazoa > Annelida > Polychaeta > Phyllodocida > Polynoidae > Lepidonotus > Lepidonotus clava. Next base: position 30,827,326 of record OW387140.1, read on the forward strand.
TAACCACCGCTCCGAGATCGGGTAAGTTCCGCCTCCCTTCTACAGTTCTTAGCATGTTAGGCAGGCTACTAACCCGTAGGATTTAAGGAGATTGTTGGTCGAATTCTTCTTTGTGGTTCTCGGCTCGCCTTCACGTGGTTGTATTCCGGAAGCTGATGTCACTCCCGGAACCAGAAACTGTGTTTCGCTGGTAATTTTAGTAACGGGTAGCGTGGGTGGCCACCTAGTGTTTACTTTTGGTTCCAAGATGGTGGACGCGGGCCGAGAGTCAGGATCTTTCGTACTAAACTTATTATCTTTTCCAGGTCCTGCGGTATGTTAGGGTGATGTAAATGAAGCAATGTGACACGGTTGGCACTGAAAAGCGTCAGGCTATATAGTTTTAGTGGGCGGATTGTTTAGGCTAACATGATCAAGCATTTTACCTCGCGCGTGGTTGGGCGATATTAGGGGGTTTTCTGACTAGCGGTTTGTTGACATTACCGATCTAAGTAGGTTTTCTGGAGTGTGGGTAATTCGTATCGTATTGTTATTATTTGATACTATTAACTGTTGGGGACTGACACTGCACATGATAATCAGGTATGGGTGACCAGAGATTCCGGTCTGAGTTGTACAACACAAGATTTGCTGTAACAGGATTCTTTGTTTAGTCGTTATACGTACAGGGCATTAGTGTAAATGTCTACATTGGAAACAGTTCACATGGGGTGCCCTAGGTAGCAAACGCTTCCTAGGGTGTTTTACCCTGGTATATTTTTTAGATGACAGTAGGTGACCAAGTATTTTGGTCCAGACTTCCCAACATTAGATTGGCTGTGACAGAATTCTTTGATGAGTAGTTTCCCCTTACTGGTTACAGGAAATATTGACGTGTCGGCCACGTGAGGCGACACCATAGGTGGGGCCGTCCAACGAGTTGTTGGCGGCTCCATGGTAAGTTTGAGATGTAGTGGCGAAGGCCACAGACACCCATTCCATGTCTTAGTCTAACAGCAAGACTGCGTCAGTGTCATTGTGTTAGAATAAGTTTTATAGGACTATTATGGTCAAAGTCGTCTCGAAGAGGAAAAAATACTACTGTGAGGAGACCGAGATGAAGTCTCTAAGACACTGAATGAACTCCCAGATGAAGATTCTGTATGAATATAATGAAAGAAGGAATGGTATCCTTATTAAGAGTTAGAAAGGCACCTACACCACAAAGATTATCAAGCGTCCCAAGCAGAGATACATGTGTGTACACCGTGGGAGTTCGTACATTCATAGATCAGGCCTTAGTAGGCGCCGTTCCATTGAACGCAGAAGCCACGCTTATCAGTGCCCGAGATTGCCAAACATCTCAGACAGTGATATCCTTGTGATGAATGAGTGGGAGCCTATGCTCACAGGTCGAGACTGAGCCGTCACAAGAACATCCACCTACAAAGGTTTCATGAGTGCCCGAGAGGTGATGCAAAACTGTCCCGCTCAGATTCCCTAACCGACCTCATGGGGAGATAAGAATAATGATAGGAATTGGATCCCTGGTGATTTACCTTAAGAGGTCACAAGGTTCAATACTCTTGATAACACTCTTTCTGTACAGTGTGGTAGAATAATTACCCAACACACTCCAAAGATTTATACGCAAACAAGTTAACACCCCCTTCAAGGGCGACACCTGTTCTAACATATTTGACTCCATTTTGTGAAGTATCCGCTTTAAAACCCCAGTTTTGTTCTTATTGATTGATTTTGTTACGACAAAATTCCTTCTCTTTCTGCTAGTTACAGGTGGTAGCTCGGCGTTCACCCCCTACATTCAGCCTGGGGTCTGAAGACCGAGTTCCACTTTATATTGGGTAGCGGCGCCCTTCTGATAATGCAAACGGGTGCGCCACCAACTCCAAACAGTTCACTGAATAATTATTATACCTATGTTACCAGTAACATCTCATTGTCTACCGTATACACTACATCATATGGAAAAACCACATGACTAGCGGTGGGGGTAGCGTTTTCATTCCGTGAGGTATAAATGTCATTAAAGGACATTAAGTATTAACTGTACAAGGGAGGTCGAGATTATTCGTTCCTTGCTTAGTTATCACTAGAGGATCGGGTCTCAGATTCAGATTCATTTCTGATCTGATTCCCGGTCCTTATTAGTTACACGTGGTTTGTCGGTACTTTCCCATTCATAGGACCAGAATGGGTAGCACCGAGTTTCCATTGCTATAATTGGGAGCAGACTGCATATATATTTTTTTTTAATATGCAGCCTACACCCCCTTTAAATTATAGAGATGTGTAAATGCATCTCCTTAGATCACTTACTTCCAGACAGCACCTAGTAAGTCGGGCCTTTACCGAAGTACAGTACAAGGTTAAACCCGTTTTCTTGTTCAGGTCTATGCCCGTTTCTCTTGTGGAGAGTCAAGACTACTCCTGAAAAGACTCCGCCCCCAGCTTATCCTAACTATGCGCATGCCGGGCAGGGATAGGTAGTGCTAAAGACAGAGTTAGAATTTTTATCTCCTTTCTAATAGATTGGGTAATCCTATTAGCTTTGGGTGTCAACCAAGTTTATTGTAGCTTGTTCATCAGGGAATCAGTAATCCATGTCCCCCCTCTTCAGCTCAACTGTTGAGCGGAGACCTGGATACTTTTAGCGCCACGACGGCGGTCAAGACTAATTTTCATTTATTTATTTTATTTTATTTTCCTCGACGGCGGTCAGCTCTGAAGCCGCTCATTTCCTTTATTAATTTTAATTATTTCTAATTTTTACCCGGGTTCTCCACCAAATGAACTATTGTTAATGTTTGATTTAAGACTGCGTAAGATTCGTGTATATCCAAGTCTTCGTAAGTTGCTTTCCAGAATGTCTGAGTAATTCAGACCGCGTTTAAAGTTTGTCCATTCACTTCCCAATAGTTCAAAAGAAATGAACGATGAGGGAACTTCTTAATATGAAAGGGTTTTATTCAATAAACATCTCATCCCGAGTCAAAGCCACCATGTATAAGTCTTCATCAGTCCACCTCCCATCTCCTATCAGCAATCAACCACATTTAGAACACAAGTTGCTCCAACGCCTTCTAGACCATTCTAGCATTTAGCTCTAACACAATCCTATGTCCGAGGTAGTGGGTATTGGTAAACTCCAGTCTGCTACACGGAGTCGATGTACTTACTCCAGGTATAACTCCTTGGTTAAACATGTTTCTTCTAACCAACTAACTCACTAACTTTTCACTAACTGCTCGCTCCCTACCTTGCAGCGCCTTTTATACTGGTTAACAGGTGGCGCTAGGAGCGTAAGATATTTCTCCTAGGAGTAGACTAGAAGTAGACTTGCTAAGCCTGATCCTTGTTGGATTATATATTATGACAATGTATTAAAAGTACTAAGCCATTAGTACAGTCTCATCCCCAATAAATAATGACCCTGTAGCTTATGCCAGAAACTTATGCGTGTACCAGGGCGTCTTGACCTATCAAGAATGCAAAACCTTCCTCTGGTGGTTTCTAGTTACTGAAAAACATTTCTGCCAAGATCGTGGTTATTCCCTTCGCCAACTTGACCTGTGGCATTAAGCGGAATATGAGAAGCTGGCAGACCGGCTGGTAGCCTCTGACAGCTGACGGCACACGCACATTTTCTAATACCTGCTTGGTTCGTAAATTGAGATTCGAGATTCTAAATAAATCATGAAAGCAGGCACGTCTAAACCTATTTGATGGAATTACGATGATGCCTTCTCATAGTAAAGAAGGCCTATTGTCCCATCGTATACCTCAAGCAATTGTCTCCGTTCGGTATTATGATGCGTCGCCCATTATTAGTTGTGGTCCACATACTGTCATATAGTAATTGGGGATATTACATTCTTTGTTGTTCTATTTGCAACAACAAAAATTCCAAGCCCATTAGTAATAGCGTTTATATAAGTATCAGGCAATGTTCTGCCTATCTAAAACCGTCCCAGAGGAAGGTTGCAATTGAGGGCAGAAGGGATACTACAGTCAAGCAATAAAGTGGGTCTGTTTTTATAGTGGGATCTGTTAAAGTCATTTTTTAGTGAAATCGTTACGCGGCGGATATAAGCATCAAATTTGGTATGAGACACATATTTGGTATGAGGCATAACTTTCTAATCTGGAAGGGGAGCCACCTTAAAAATCAATAGGACAGATGTGGGGGCCAAAGAAGCAATATGGCCAACTTTTGCTATAAACAATTATATCTCAGCTTTCTAAAATGACAAAAGAGATATGGTTGGTATCAAAATTGGGAGATTATGGGTTATTAACTATTTACATTTAATGTGGATTATGGATTATTAACTATTTACATTTAAAGTCAATGCGGAAATCCAAAATCCAAGATGGCTGACCAATATTGAGAAATAATGGGGGTATAGACGGGGGAGTCCCATGCCGCATGTCGAATTTAAAAAATGCCCATGTCGTTTGTCCTTATATCTTGGTTTAGATCCATGTCCCATGTCGAATTTAAGAAATGGCCCTGTCCCCTGTCCCTATCTTTTTTTAACCTCCTGTCGCATGTCGAATTTAAGAAAAGGGCCATGTCATTTGTCACTAAATTGCCATGTCACATGTCGAATTTAAAAAACGGCCATGTCGCCATGTCGAATTTAAGAAATGTCCATGTCGGCCTGTCGATTTTAAGGGTCTACACTGATAATAATATGATTTTCAGCTGCTAAAGTATCTAGACAAGTGGAAATGGTTCCAGTATCAGTTCCTTATAACCTAGAGGGCTCAATTAGTATAATATTCATGCAATACAATACCACAAAATTCAAAATGGCTGAATTTATTAGCATGATTCCTTTGAAAATGACCACTGGATTCCAAAATAATTAAAAAGAAAGGATATCGACTTTACTCTTTTGCCAGAAGATTTCTTGATTTCATTTGGTATGATGATCCCCTGGGACTCCTTCATTGAATTTAAGAGGGGAGCCACCTTGAAATATCTACACAACCCTTATGGGGGCCGAAAATCCAAAATGGCAGACTTTCAGTGAAATAACGTGATATCTGAGCTTCTGAATTGCCTAGAATCATATTGTAAGTGTCAAAATTGGGAGATTAGAGCTCAGGGAACTTAATTATTTACCTTTGGAATCTTCACAGGAGACCTGACCCAAGATGGCCAATAGTTTTTGTTAAATACCTTAAGTTTCAAATGCTAAAAACATAAAAAGTTTGTCAAAATTTCATTTTGGTATTTCAAGGTGGCTCCCCTTCTAGATTTAATAGTTATGCCTCAGAGGTGCCTCATGCAAAATTTGGTGCTTTTATCCGCTCCGTAACGAAAATGTTGTTAACAGACCCCACTATTAATGGAAGGTTACAAAACGAGTACAGTGCAGAAAACACACTGTAGTTTGACCTTAAGACCCGGTTACATCACTAAGGTGAGCCAGGGTTACTCCCGTGGCGTTGGCCGTACCGAAGGTTCAACAAGGGGTTCTATAATTATTTTGTAACCATTAGGTCTATTTGTCAAGCATTAGGTGTAATTCTGTTAATCATTAGTTTAAATCTTACTAGGCTTAGTTATACAAATTCTCATCACAGCTCTAAAATGGTGAATAAATATCCAAGGGACAGGGCAGAGGGATCATGGATCACTGGGTAATGTTATGCAAATCTGTGAACGTATCTTCTACCCATAGAATTTTCCTCAAATTTGAGTAAAATATGGTTTTCTAAATAGATTAGGCCTATATATACTGGTTTGCATTTTCAAACGAATAGGCTGGAATATATAGGGAAACATTAGATCGAACTGTGAAAGGTTATGACAGATTAAGAACCAGACTAACCTATAAGTCCGTTAAGGGAATGTTATCCTTGATTTAATTTTGCATAGTAGTATTTCAGTTATATCCTTAGAGCTGTGAAGAAAAATGGATAGTGCATGATGACATATACAATATCGGACTCGGTTTACCACTCTGTGAGATACTGCATAGAAATAAGATCTATGGTGTCATTGATTCACCACATTTTATATTGAAAAGGAGAATACGTTTCCGAAATTCACAAAATACAGTATAACTTTCGGTATGCTATTGGTACCTTTCATCGGAGACATGTGGAAAAATATGATGTCAAAGCTTCGGTGGTTGTTATTTAGAAAGGATATAATCATGCATGCATTGGTAATTGCAATTCACATAGGAAGTATAGCCTATTATTTGGAGATAAAATCTCAGGCACGAAAAAACTCTTTGCACTAGACTGTTCATACGCCGCGGGCTTCCGCGTCTGATAACGATGGTCGCAAAATAGGACATTCAGTACAATATAATACCCGGTATACCTCTATACATGTGCACATGCACCATTTCCCTGAAGCCCAGCATATTATATAAATGTATGCTTTCTCATTGAAGTATAAGCAATAAACCAGCAGGGGGGCCTTATGGCATGATTGATTTGTGTGTGCCTCGATTTATCCCATACAATCACGCCGAATGCGTAGGACATTGGAATTTTAACTTATTTGTGCATGTAATGCTGGTGATCCACGATGAGATAAAACGCCAACCGATTTTCTTTTCGTGCATTTTCCACATATTTACAAATATATTTTTGGGTAGAGATTCCCTTGGTGTCATAGAAACCGAGGAAAAATTGATACGAAATTACATATTTGATGAGAATACTCATTTTTGTCAAACCGATTTCTGAAATCAGTCCAAAATCGGTTCAAAATTGCGTCGTGGATCACCAGTTTAAGAATTATCTGATGGATGGGAAGGAACACGCTCGTCAGAGGTTAAGGTTAAAACTAACAATCATATAGGAGTATTCCCATACTAGGGTTGGCAACTTACTGTATACCATTTTGTCGTTTAACACCATCCTATAGTATTAACATATATACACAATCATACTGGGACGCTGTACCCTTGAAAACTGCCCTTGCAAATTGCATTCAGCATAGGCTATAAAACTCATGTAAAACCTTGCTATCTGACTGGCTGCATGTATACAAACGGAAAACTTCAACCATATAGTTATGATATAGTAAGAGCAATCAATGGGAACCAACAAGCCTACCTTGAAGGTCCTACGTAGGACGATATTCCACCTTCAGTAAACACCGTTACAGAGAGCGGTGTACCCCTCTCCGTGAGCTCGTTTGACCTCACCGGTAAAATTCTAGGTAAAGAAAAACAGCTGTGAGCGGGCGGGAGGAGGAGGAGCTGGAGTTGACTGGTCTATCCTGGTCGACAGGCTGCTCAACACTGAAGCCCGGCCGCCAACTGCCAATGACGAGGCCCGCGTCGACCTCTTTTTTCAAATTTTTATTGAGTTGCTTTCTCCAGTGCTGCACACTCTCCAGGCCGAGTGCTGCTGCTCCTGTCCGTGAGACCAGCAGGCCGGTGGTGAGACTGGAGGTAGGAGTGGTGCTTGGAGATACTGGCACGTGCAACTTTCACTACGTGCCTCATGTGGTGTAGACATGGGAAGGTTGCATCCTTGAATGGGTGATGAGTTAAGCCAGGTGCATAGGTGGGTTTATGCGGGAAGGAGATAGGAAAAGTTGGGTTGGATAGGAGGAAATGATGTAGTCTTCCACAAATATCCGGGTGAGAAGATAAAAGGATTCGGTGCGGGTCGACATGGCCTATGCAATCCTATATGCATGCTAGTATAATATATTAACGGCAACATAAATATACACCATATTATACATGAAGCACACACGATTTTGAAATGGGTCCTAGTTATATTTCACGAACAACGACACGGCCGAATAATCAATTCCTAAATTCAACATGACTCCCCCCTGCGTTCCACCCACGTCAAGAGCCCCATTCGTAGGCTATCATTAGCCCCAACATCATAACACATTTATGTTGTTCGGGGACACTTGTAGACCTATAAGCTATATAGGCCTACTATACAATTCCTGTTGTCCAGGGGGTCATGACCCCATCCTTTTGGTGGACCCTTAAACTAGGGAAAGAAGGAAAAATGTTGCGTGCATGTGTGCAAATATATACATTTTTAGTACTTAGCCTATATGCTGACTCCCTCCTTTTGGGAATCCTGGATCTGGCTCTGTGCGACCACTATTATTTGGCATTTATCCATTATTCATAGGGTTTACCGATCCCTTTGATATTATCAAACTATTGTTTAGTACGTATAAAAGCGTATATTGGAAATAGACTGAAAAGGGAGAAGGACTTTTTAGCTCCAGTGCGGACAAATTGTGTGTTCAGTACATTTATATATAAACGTAAGGAGCTGTTTGATAAAACATAGTATTAATGATATTATTGTTTTGCTACCATCCACACTGACCATACAGTCATCCGTACATGTAATAGTATAACAAGAATAAGGTGACCCACTGGCCACGGGTGGCTATTATGATACTATTCATGTTGTGACCTCTTGGCATGGGAGTAGCTCCTATCATTAGCGTCATCATGTCCCCGAGCAAGCCGTGAGCAGCTCGCGAGCAGTGCCCCTGTGATCAATCTGAGCAGCTCGCTGGTTTGGGAACCGATCAATACCTGACAAACCAGGGTCAGCTTATCCTTAAATAAATAGGAAGGTTCGGCGGTACGCTCGTAATAAAGAATGTTGACCTTTTTTTCGTGCTGTATCTATCACTACTATTCCACCACCAATGAGCTTCCACTATTTCATGAGCAAACAAGACTATATATATGTATAGCGATCGGTACATATATAGTCTGTTTTATTATTGGACGTTGCACAGAGGAGAAAAAAACTAGGGCGCCTTCACGCCGTCAAAGTGTGTCACTGTATATATTAAGTGGGGTATATTGGTCGGCACAAATACATCTGCCAATACACATTCAAATTAATCCTTGCGATGATATACCCCATACGGGAGTCCTGGTCTGAGCATGCGCACACCTTTGGCGCCACTTCATGTGGGTGGACAAGCGCGACTATTCAACCAATCAGGACTCTCAATTGGTCAAGATGGCCGCGCCCAGTGGGCCTCTCCCGAATACGGTATAAACCAAGTATATGTTCAGTGGTGAAAGAAAATGCCATTATGCCGTTTTACACATAGTAAATAATATAATTATGCCACTCGAATACTTCAAAAGTTCCATACATGTAGCTACATCACTAAGTCCTACCTTACAGATCTAGTGTCTATATACATGATCACATAAACAAATACACTTGTTCTATGCGTTTACGCACACTCCACACGTGAATATTAATAAGTGTTATGACATGAAAAAATGCATGAATTGCGTTCATGCATGCAAAAAAGAATAGTTCTAAAATGAAAACTTATCACGAATACAATCCATATGGATTATAGTCTATGGTTATGCTTGATTATATATATGAATAGCTTCATAAGTCATTAGGTATACCTGTTTACATCGGAGAAATGCCAGAAGGTTGTTTTTGGCAGAGCTCAAGTTTTATACTTAAACCCCGAGACTGGCAGTATGCCCACACATATGGCCGGCCAAAACAAGAAGGAATCGCATACGTTGGTCCGGGTTAAGCAACCAATGAGTCATTTCAGGGGCAGATCTAGAGGAGGGGGCAGACCCTCCCCATACATTGATGTTTGTGTCCCCCCGTACATTGATGTTTTGACCCCCCCCCCCCCCCGCCTTACATTGAGGAATACTGTGGACATTGTTATGGACATCATTTGCACTTTTTCGCCCTCTCTTATCGGAATATTTTCAAACGTATTTACCGGGATTTGACACCGACTTTTAGCATTTACTTTGTACCATAGCTACTTTATATTCATTTACATGTTCAATCTGGAATCAATTTAGGGATGAAAAAAATCCAAAATGCATGTTAGAAAAGTAATTTTACTGCGTTATAGTGATCGGGGATTAATAAGGCGATAAGGAAATAACAAATGCGGATTTATAATTTGGAGATATAATCTGCTGACTATGTCAAACCCCTCCAATCAGATAGACTCCTGTGTTTAGAATGATAAGGAAGTGACCTGCCTAGAGGTGTGCAAGCAATTGAATGGCTGCAGCACCGGCTGTTTACAGCGACATGTCAACAAGGTGTGATAACCGTGGTAACAGAATGATTGCGTCGCTCGCCCTTTTCATCATGAGATACTGTGCCCTAATCACCACAAAGGTGATTTGCCTGATCGGTAACAAAAATATGGCATCCAGAAAGAATAAACTAGAATGATTATCCCATTTGGTTGTTTAATTCTACTTTCAGTCATGTCACCACCATCGATTTGCTTTTATGTGAATCACTAGTATAGTTTCTTTATAATTATAATATATAATTATATAATTATAACAATTTAAAGGTATCTCGGTTACTCTGTCTCGATGTGAAATGCATTCAGACACATCACCACCATCGATTGTTTATCCGTAAATCACTAGTTGTTTATTTCTATAATGCATTATATGGTAAAATGCATTGGGCTGTAGGCCTATTTCTGGCGTACTTTGTAGATGGACCTTCGGGGGGAGTGTGTAGGTTGGAGCGGAATTTGACGTTACTTTTGTTAAACTACATACAAGTCGAAAAAACTGCATCAAAATATCACCTAGTTTCTTGTGAACATCTTGAAAAAGGCTATCCTTGAACAATCAAGGCCCATATCTTCGTAACTTATTTAGCTGATCAGGGAAAATTTGATCAGCGTCACATGATCAGAAAGTCTGTCTATCATTAATAAGTTTTACACCTAATAATTCCCCTTTGACACTATTTTGCAATAACACTATACATTTTAGTAAAAGGCAAAATCACTGATCATAGGACCCTAATCAAATTTTCCCTGATCAGCTAAATTAGTTACGAAAATATGGTACCAGGTAAAATGGTGTGCAGCTTTCCAAATAATTAAAGAACAACAGAATCCACATTCCTCCCATTTTATATATCGCTCACCTGATTTTTGCGTGTAATTGCTACCCCCAAGCATAGGTTAACTTCTTCAACTGAAATCCCATTAAAGGAAAGCTTGTACATAAGTGCAGCATTGTTATATTTCAATTTACTCAATTCAGCATATTATCTATAACTTACACTATCAATATGAGCAAAATCACAGGAACATTCCTAGTTTTTGCACAGTTATGGGACATTAAACTTGTATTTTATTTCATTTTTAAAGGGAAATCCCCTAATTTATGACAAAGCAAGGGGAGTTCTTGGGGAATCCCATTTTCCTTTAGAAGGGAATCCCCATCCCTGTAGAATTTATAAAAAGAGTTACGCTTTCTAACTTAAATTATATATATATGTGGCCCAATGAAACTGATAACAAATATATATATATATATATCTACATTCATTAATTAAGCATGGACTCCCAAATAACTTAAGAATGAATTCCCTTAGCTGTGACGTAGCAAGGGGAGTACTGTTCAGCCCAGCATTCAGGGAATTCCCAAAATTAAATTCCTTTCTTGAATAATTCCTTAGAAACTCTACTTTTTCACATTCTTACTTTTGAAATATTTTTAGAATACCTAACTCACGTTAATTACATCGAAAATAGCATAAGTAAATTTATGTGCAAGTTTTCCTTAAAGAGGAATTTGGCATTTCATAGAGAAGCTTCCAAAACGAGAGTGCATTGTATTTCTCAGATTGCATTGATATGGTAGTTAGTAACAATGTCCCAGGCCTGGTCGGCGTGACCCTTCTAAAGATTAAAGTCATCTCTCTTTTTTTCAAATAAAAAATCTTATATGAATGAGGTTCCTCCTTTACTGTAGAAAATAATCCTAAACATCTCAAATGAATAATGAGATAGTCATGAGACGAAAATAAAAAGTTCGCATATAACATAATCAAAGACAACCAAATTTTGCATAAAATTAATTTCTTCTGAAATTCGACTTTTTTTTATATTTGTTTCTCTTGCATGTTATTGTTGAGGCCAGGATATAGATGTAAAATAGATCCTGGCATATTATTGAATACAAAAGTGCAATATTTATACTTTGGCACAGATGTTTTACAGAATGAATCAGAAAGTTGACCCATATAGATTCTAACTTAGTTTAGGGGACAATTAAGAGCTCCATGTAAGAGGCGGGGGGAGAGAGGGGGAGGGGGGGGGGAGATGTCTTCAGGACCCCCTGGCCCTCCTCCCTGGATCTGCCCTATACTATATTTTTTAGGATTTTTATTTCAAAACTGTTCTAAATTGTAAATTATCGAGATTTACAATTGAAGTATTACCTACAGAAATATTAAATACTATAACAGGTATAATTTGATGGATTGTATTATGAATATACTCCTAAATACTAAAGAATATATGTCCAAATAATGGTCAGAAATGGTCATTTTTATGCTTAATGAGGCTAAAAATGCCCCTCCAGAATGTATAAATTGTGTTCTTTTGAGCATTCAAAACGTTTTTAAATATCTTTTCTTGTCAATTTGAAGGAAATTGATAGAGTCTATTTAACCACATCCTCCAAGTGAATTTGGAATATTATGATCCCTATTCATCAATTTGATCAGGAATAACAAACTATGAAATGGGTGCCTACCAAGTCCCCTATTTGCCCACCTGACCTATAGTTAGCCTTGTATGGGGCTGGGCCCCGGGGGATGTCCAGGGACGGTCCCCACTCATTGACATTGTTACTCGCCGCCCTGCCAAGTTATATACTTAGATAAATAGATCTTACAATATCAAAATTCTGTCCCAGTCCTATGCCTTCAAACTAAGAAAATATTAATCCAACGTCATGTGGTCTTCGCAAATTATATGTTACGTGAGGGCACTTGCTACACGATCTTTGAGCCAGATGAGGGCACCGCCCACTTCTAGGAGGGAAATCCCTAATGCCTCGTTTTCGATTGTGGAGGAAAATGACGTCACCGGGGAATCCCTCTCAAGAACATGGCGGAGGGGCAGCGTCTTTGACCGCATCCAATACGATTAATTCAGTTTGTTTATTATCTGGATCATCATTCAAGTAAGTATCTCATTTTAATGGCGCCCGTACAACATTTTGTAAAATGTGTACTAAATTTAAGCCGTTGGGAAATGGTAAATAAGGTGCGGCGGACTGACTTACACTGGAATTTAGGGTCAGGCAAACAGAACCTTGACTTCGTTCTTGTCAACCTGTTTTGGTTTTACGCCCACTTTTATGATTCTATCATGAAACTAGGTCTGATATCTATGTTGAAGTGTAGATAGTTAATGAATTAACTGAATTGCCAGTAACGTTACAACACAGATCTGCCCATGGTCCTTTTCCAAACTGAACTCCAGTCTAGACGAACCCGCCCAGGCCCAGCCTGGCCAGCCACCCCAAACGACCTCCACTCCACTCCAGAATGTGAAAATCTAGTAGAAGCCGAACTTAAATCTCACTATAGTCCTAATGCCTGGCTAAGGCTAAGGCTCTGAAGCCCCAGTGTTACCATATAACGCACGGGATCTATATATCTCTATATACAATTAGCTATTTTAGCCAACTACGTTTTCGCTTAGGCTAGTAGTAGATCTAGAACTGGCCTAGGGCTAGGCTAGAATATATGTGCCACCAGACTGACAAGTGGCATCAGTAGTAGATTTAGTAGATCTTTCATTGACAGTCAAGAAGTGAAATTTGACTTATATATCATTTTGTTAAATATGGGGAGTAATCAACGTTAGGGGGTCTAGATGGGGGGGGGGGGGGGGGGGGGGTAAGAAATGGCCATGTCGCCTGGGGGCCGTCCATAGACGACCTAGACTCTATGCACCAAGAAAGGGTGACTTTAAAAGTTATGGAAAAAGGCATTTTTTTCAAATAACCATAACTTTCTACGTAAAAATGAGTTACAGTATTACTTCATATACCATAGGATTCAAAATGAATTGGACAATGCATACCGACTTGTTTGTAATACTTATCATAGAATAAAAACGTTCTATTTAGAAGTGAACCAAATTCAGAAAAATGAAAAAAACTTACTATTAAGTCATGTAATCTGGTTTGAGGTGCTATAGAAAGAATATAATGTTTGTGATATGTGAAAACAAATTTATTAGGCATATCTGTCTTTACTTGAAGATTACAATGATGTATAGCCTAATGTTAGTGGCTGTTAGATGTATATTCATAATTTTACAGCTAAATCTTTAATTCAAAATGGCCAAAAAGTACAAAATTTATGATTTCAGATATTCTCTACGGGGATTTACTATAGACTAGGATTCGGTTGTAAATGTGAAAATTTGTGATATGAAAGGTCTTTTTCACAAAAAATCATTAAAAATTGGACTATAATGTTGTATAACCACTTAAAGGAAAGACAATGTTTTTTACATCCTCAGGTATCCAATAAATGAATTTAAAGTTCCTATCGTGTGATTTACAAACTTCATAAATGGCTGTAAAAAGATGAAAAAGTCAACCTTTCTTAGAGCATGGGTCTATTTTATAACGCTGCTTTATATATGCATGCATGTTATTTCTTTAGCTTAGCTGACGCCACGGCACCTCAGTAGAAAGGCCTGAAAAAAGAGCATAGCGCACCCACATTTGGTTTTCATAAAAAGCTCATAACTTTGATTTCGATTTTGATAACCACAATCTGTTTTCAGTGGAAACAAGATAAATCTTTTACCTTCTTTTAAAAAAACAAAAAAAACAAAAATAAATATTATTTCACTAAATGCTAGTTGCCATGGAAACAGGTAAATTGAATATATTCGGCTATTAACCAAGGAAATCCAGTTTGTACCACTGGCACATTTGGAATGTTTTCATCCAAATTGTATATAAATGAATTCTGCCATTGGAATCGAGGGAAAATTTGAAATTTAGGGATTTTTAAGACTAATTTTCATATGTTGGCCAATATCTCAGTAATTATTAACTGTAGAATGACATATTATTATGCAATAAAAGTGTTAAAGGGATTCAATAGCAATAATATTAAGAGGTCAAAATCTTACAAATTCTATTAACGATTAAAATATTATATGGCTGTAACTTAGGTCTGTAGTAAAATTCTGGCCATGAAAAATGGCTGAAACTTCATGAAGTACATTCCAACTTGTTCCTGTTTAATTTTCGGTGACCTGCTAAAATAGCCGTTTGAGGAGGAACGAACATACGCCTACCACGTTTTGGCCAACTAATTAACATGTCCATACACGTATGGAGATCTGTAAATCGCTACTAGGCAGTCATAGAATTTAAACATACCCTAATTTCTAATAGGATTATCAGATAAATCTAAATGTAGTCTAATTGAATTCAATGAAGCACACAGTCTGGTTTATAAGGCTTTACACATTGCCGTGAAATGAATAAAGAGCTTTTAGTTCGTCTAGGTATCATATTTAGGTTGAACACTTCGACGAGTAGAACATTATGCTAAGTCGGGATGACTGGTGACTGGGAATACCCCGGGAAAAAAGTGTCGTTGCGGGTGTGTTGAGGATGAGGATGATAGTACACGAAACGATACTGAAATACAGTAACCCCCATATGGACGGTTTACAAATAAAACAACAAATACCATTAAAACAAGACCGCAGAAAAATAACCTAGGTTTTAAATCCTGTTGGTCCAAAAACAATATAACACTGTAATCCCGGGGCAGACGAGTGTGAAACAGGAAATACTTTGTTTCATTTTATTACTAAACTATTGATTATTCACTTTGTTTTCATCTTAGTCATAAACTATTGACTGTTTACTTCACAGAACGATGTCATCTGTTATCTCTTCGATAAGACAGTGAGGTGTAGATCAGAACAGTTATATGATCAGTTTACATACAACCGAAAGGTCAAATGAGTAATATGTTTTATCCTACTGTACATACACAAAACAAAAAGAATAATAGTTGGTCTATTTTTACCTTGTAATACCTACATGAAGTCTGCATGTGTTACACATTCTTAAAGTCCTAAAAAGATCTTTCTCTTTATGTCACCATATCTCAGTTGTCCCCTTGTCATAAACACATAAAAGCTTATCTTATCATAGTTATATACTGCTCAACGCTAACCGTGATCTAATGAAACGTGAATCAGGTGCCTCTTGATAATACATGCCGCTATATAGTGTTCGTTTTATTTTTTGTGTGTGTATCAGCAAGGTTTTTTCCTTCTGAGCTTCCCCTGTTTTGAATGGTTGATAAATAACGTGTTATCAGCCATGACCTACCTCATTTGAGGGCGTACCTAAGAATGTAGATATTGGGCGGGCAACATTCTTTATGTATGTGTAAACTGTAATATGATGATACACAGTAAATATAACCTAGTATATATTGCAGTATTTACCCAGTCGTACTCAAACTCTTTAGGGGGATAGGCGAAGCCCGTCTTCTGTCACTAACGTTTAAGTGATAGTGAACATGAAAGAAAGATACGCTGGACATTCTTGCCAAGGTCAGTCTAGGATCATGGTTTTTTTCGTAGGGCAATCATATATTCCATGTCAGACTCCACCCATATTTGAGCAATTTCCTCATGTTTTATGTCAGACAACATGTCTGACATTTTGGACATTTTGTTTGGACAAGAGATAAAACGGCAATGGACCGAATACTCATGATTTTACGGCTTTAATGCTCGTGTGATAACCAAAAAATTAAAAAGAGCATGAAAGCATACGGAAACTAACTGATTCCACCAACTTTGCAGCTGTGACTGTTAGCAATGGACTGAGTGCAGGCCTTGGTCAGGATGGGGAAGACAAGCAGGGTGGTTGTGTGCGGGCACGCGGCCTCCGGCAAGACGGCACTGCTGGAGCAACTCATCTACGGCAACCACGTCGTCGGATCTGTAAGTACATTGTGTTAACAACATCTGGACTCACGTGAATAGTAATTTACTTAGTTACTTTCCAACGGATGAGAAACAAAGTCAAGTCGGGCGGTCGGGATTTCTTATTTTAGGATTTTCCTTTTTTTCTGTAACGAAGAGACCTAAGTTACTGAGGAAAAGATGTAATTTAACAACAATTTTGTAAAAAAACAAACAAAAAACAAACAAACAAATAAAATAAAAAAAACAACGAGGAAAGAAAACAAGGAAAGAAATTATTATATGATAAAACATACTGTTGCAAAGTATATCGTTACAATGTACTCTTTAAAGTGGAACATTTAAATCTTTCCCTCATTTTGGAGTTTGCTTTCAATCTTTTTAAGAAATCAGGAAAATGTAGGACCAATGACTAGGGGATTCATGTTAACATTATTTGTGTGGCATTATATAAGCTTTGTGCTCCTCTATTCTTCTGATGTAAATATTACGGCATCCTTCACTTCTCTGCCTTTCGCTCTCTTCGGTTGTTTCAGTTTACTAAGCTAAGCTGATGATCAAACATTCTCATTTTCACTCTTTGCTCTCAATGAACATTGCTTGTTTCAGCCTATGTTCTCAACCATTGAAGACATATATGTTTCCTACATTGACACCGATCGAGGCCAAAAAGAGAAAGTACGGTTTTACGACACAGCAGGCCTGGTAAGTTTATATTATATGTATGTGTATTATCTCAATAAATTTGATCAGTAACGCAAAAATAAAGATTTTACAAGAAGACCAAATTGTACGGGTGCATGTAATTGCGTTTCCATTTCAGCAATAAGCAGCTTTGCACACAACTGCATATTGTACAAAGCAGCTTTGCATACAACTACATGTACTACGTTATTTAGTAATCAACAACAACTTTATTTTTGAAAAGCACATTTCACGATCAAGGTGCTTGCACTATATACCACCTGTCCACTTTGATAAAATAGAGCCCAGTCTACCTATTGATGCAGTGCTAGCCTAATCACTCTTTGCCTCATTAGCATTGCATCTACTGTCGTTTTAGAAAGATATCGGGAACATAAGTTAATTTCCATGCCCAACAGATGTATTACAGAGTTATTCTTAATAATTTTCAGGACGCCAAGAACCCAGAGCTACCGAAGCAGTATTTTAGCTTTGCAGACGTAAGTTATGCGGAATCGTAACACTTTTTATTTGTAACCTATTAAGTGTATGGTTTCTATTTGTGTATGTATTCTATAGCTTCAGTTGTTTTTATGTCACATCGCCTGTGCACTTTTGGGACGTCCTTTTGATATGACTAAATTATACATTTTGAGAATTTTAATTCTAATCGTTTATTACTACTTGTATTAGGCATCCTTTTCCCATATCATAGAGTGACGAAAGTATTCTAAAAAATTAAACTCTCCAAAATAGTAGGCGCACATTTGCAGCTGTGCATCGCCATTGAACGGACTCACTTTCGTTTTCAGGGTTATGTCCTAGTGTATGATGTGACCGACCATCAGTCCTTTGTGTGTATGGATAAATTAAAGAAAGAAATAGATAGAATCAAAGACAAGAAAGAGGTAAGTCGTCATTTGAATACCACGCTTATACACTCAATGCACCTTCATCAAACCATCTGGAAATTTTGACCTCAATATCACAGTGCCCACATTCTGACCCCTATTGACCTAGTCAATTATATCTCTATTGTGGGTCATAGTCAACAGTTGCAGTAGATAAGTCATTGAGCGTCAGCTGTATGTTAATGATGGGTCTCTGATGATGAATAGATGACCTCATTCAGTTCATGGTTAGTTCGAGGTTCAAACGTATATTGTGTGACCTCTGAAAGCTTAATCAAATTAGCTGTATTATAATGTATGTTCACAAAACCATTTATGGTCCTCTTTCTGTATTGAGGAATATTAGAGACTAATTCATTTTAAACAAACTGAGAATTAGACGAATGGACCTTATCTTGTATGATAATACTCTCTATGTCTGAAAGAAGGTATCTTTTATAATCTGATCTTATTAGGTTTTGAAGTTCATTCTTTATTTCTTTTGTATCGCTGTTGCAGGCCCTAATCATTTCACTTGGAAATAAATGTGATCTCAAGGAGAACAAACAAGTGGACTTCAACACAGCAAATAAATGGGCTCAAAAAGAAAAAGGTAACTTTGCCTATACATACTTTTTTTAACATACGTTATTTCATGTATGATTGAAACAAGTAAATAATTGATCAAGTCATTTCTTGTATCCAAATTCTTTAACTTAATTCCTGTGCTTTGAAACAATGGCAACTTTTAAGAATTTCTAAGCACATAACCTTGCAAACATAATGTTAATCTTTATCCACTGCCCTCAGTACACTGCATATTAGACGATTATGAGAAATCTCTCGTACCTCATTACAAAAGTCAAAGACATAGATTTAATGTTCGCTGTTATCATGGTCCTTTTGCAGTACGGCTGTGGGAAGTGTCTGTGGTAAACCGGCTGTCGTTGATCGAACCCTTCGTTTGGTTAACCTCCAAGATGACGCAGCCACCCAGTAAGTCCGACTTCATTGTTGAAGATTATAGCGTTATTTTAACCAATACTCTTCCGGTGATAGTTTATATATTGTTTTTTTTCCCTGATTAAAATGAGCTGAAAAATGATTTATTTGATGATTATGATCGATTTCGGTGTCAGATAGAATAACCATATTACAAATTTTAGGTTATTTCAATCTAATATCTGAAATATAAATTCAAAAGCATGACTATTCGAGCCCATGCTTAAGTACAAAGTTACTAACGCTAAGAGTATTTCAGGAATGATCTGAACAAGACATTATCTTTGGTTTATACAAGCCTTTATGGATAGCATGAGATGGCGCCACCATCGAGTTACGTTGCATTACTAGAAATATTGCAATGTGTTCAGCTCGTGAGAAGGTCGTATATGGGTTCTGCCGCCCTTTTTTTCATTCTTTTTTTGATGGGCTTAAAAACCACAGTAAGAGGGGGAAATGTCATCGGAGCATGCAAAAATACCAAAGGTTTGAATATTTAACCAATATGTAGAGCCTCCCCTTTTCAAATTCCAGGGACCGCCGCTGTTCCTGGCATTCAGTCTGCGATTGTTTTTCACACACTCATTGATTTTAGAAACAAACATGAATGAGAAATTCGAAGAAATAACAAAGAACAAACAATAACACTCAATTGCATATTTTTTTTTATTTTATGGAAATGGGGTGTTAGAGGGCCTTTGGAGGTTTTCACTGAGGGGGGAAATAGTGCTCCATTTCTGAGCGGCAAATAAGCAGGAAAAAAAACACACTGGCAATAATATGCCCAACTTTCTTAGATCCTTTTTGAAATAAACTGGAAACGTGGGGCTCTAACTGTGACCTTCAGGTATACAGGACAGGATTCAGGCCCGCACAGGTATCGGACGCACCCTGCATGCCGTGCGCCACCGCCTGTCGTCAGGGGGCGACACCACCTACAAGAGTGTAGCCTTTGAGGACGGCCTCTAACCCACAGGGTAACCTAGAGATAGGCCTTATCAGAGAACCCCACAGTGTGTTGATAAGTCAGTAAGGAAATTATAATGCTAAGTGAAATTTGTTTTGCAAATTGTTTATTTACCTGCAACAAATAAATGTCCTAAGTCCTTTTTTTTCCGTGAGATTCGAAATTAATTAATGCCCTTTAACGCCGTAAGAAAAGTCGTTCCGTATCTCTCATTTTCGTGTAAATATAGTTTCTGTTTATCTAATTCTTTAATTGGTTGGATAGGAATGTATAAGGTCTTCCCCACTGTGTTCAATCTCACGTGGATACCATAAGCACGAGGGAGATAAGAGGAATAGAAAGTGTAATGGTTAATCGTTAAACTATTTAAGGATTCATAGAAATACTTGCTACACATATATTTTATTACACTTATAGAACGCCTTCGAAAAGAAATGTACCCCATGGGAGGTCCTTTCCATCACTAGTTTCACTGTCAATCCAGTAATTCCAGTCCTCGTGCCTGGTTTAGATCTACCTGGAGGCAGATAGAATACAACTTTTAAAAAAAAAATTATTTAGATTAATTTTTTTTTTATGAAACTACCCCAAAAGGATTCGCTCTTTTATGCGTATGTCATAGACTGGTCTAAATTCTCTTCGAAAACCTGCAGCCGGAAGATTGAAAGATATCATATGCAGAAATGCTTGAAGAGGACAGTTTGGTCAAGATATGATAAATTACGGTCAAAACCCCCATTTAAGTCTATGTCAACCTAATTACGAACCGCACTTAGTATTTTCAATAAACATGCACATGGACGACAAATTGTTTTGCAATATCACAAGTTTGTAAATAGATCCACTGAGGTTTAGGATAAAAGAAATCAAATATTGAAACAATTAAACTGTATATAACAGAAGGTATAAGTCCAGCTATAATTAAAAACCGCACGCCTAGGCGCCTGGGATATTTCTCCCCTGAGCACAGTTACAAATGAGCAAAGGTATGAATGATGGCCTGCCGTCTAATACAAAGTTTAGGAGTACGAAGTACATATTTGGACTTTATGATTACAGCTATCATTGTATTGACGCATAGTGCTATAGTACAACTATGTTTTTTTGAGTAATCACAACTTCATATTGTAGTTCTCAGGCGCCAGGGCCCTGTAAAGGGAATATTGTCTTGTGAAAAAAGTTGCAGTTATTTGGCTGGTTCTGAAAAGAAGACCTTCCAGGCTGTTTATAGTCGTACTAAGTGGTTACTTAACCTGTTAACCATTAGAGACCAAATACTAATTTTAACAGTCGCTGTGCATAACTGTAAAATACCTTTTTTGGAAAAATAATAATATATGAAACCACTACAATGCCATTTCTCTTTACCTTCCAGACAAGTCCACCTTCCCGCTGTCCATGGGCATGGGGAAGAAAACCAAGTCGACGTCGGCTACCGATTCCTAGCCACTTCTCCTGGTTTAAGCTAGAACTTCCTCATTCATTTTCATGTTTATCAGTTTATAGCCACATAGGATAACCACCGTTTAATCTAGGATATTATAGGTTAATTTTATCGACTGGTGTGAAATACTATCAGTTCCTTATGAAAGTTTACATGTTTCTAATGACTATCAATGTAAACTATTGACTAAATGTTAAATAGTTTACGTTATCATAACAAAACACAGGTTACTCATTATAGCATTAATCAGGATATAAAAAATGCATTAATTACTGCTAGGGTCCTAACCAGATTGTTTAGGATGAGCAACAAATATGTTGAAAAGTGCTGATTATTAATCCTATTTTATATCTAATAATAGCGTTTTATAAACAGTCTTTTTAAAGTTTTTTAAAACTGAAACTAGAGTCACGCGATGCATCCCCATTGCAATATATTCATCACAGAACATATCCTCATCACCCCAATCATTGTCTTTGTGTAATTGCTTTTAGGATTAGGGGTATTACACCTAGATCCCCAGGGCAGGGATCTAACTATGGCCAGGCCTGTTCCTACCTCCCTTCTCCCTTGGCCTGTCCATAAGTGGGGTTAATTAAGTGCTGTGGTATGTTATTCACAAAGGGCGCTAGGATAATATAGTGTTAAGTGGTTATATAGTATCAGAAGTTTGGCCGTATCCCGGCATGAGTGCAATACTACAGCGATCTGAGCAAATACTTATCACAAAAAGTATATGGGATATTAGAAGGTTTCTCCTTTTCTGAGACAAATGTTAAAATGTTGAGGCGTTCACCATTTAGTAACGCATTGCCATTGGCAGCTTCATTTGGAAATATCGGTTGAAATTGTGAAGTAAAATATATTTGTATAACTTTGAAAATTGTATTTTGGTTGAGGTTTTTACTTAGGATTACCCAATTGATAGGCCCAAAATAATCCGATTCAAATAATGTTTTGTGGAGAAAAGCGGTTTACCAAAGACATTTATAAAATTAGCATTAAAGATAATCTTGGTTCAGTTATCGCATAATTGATGAAAAGACTGTTTCAGTGAATGGTCTGACATTTACTGTTTGATCGTATTTACAATTTAGTGATCTTTAGAAATTGTGTATAATTTAATTACACCGTGGAGACTGATATGTTAAGGTATCATGCAAATCTACAAACTTCACATCATTTCATTGCAAAACTCTACTCGAGTCATTGTCGGAGTACTGTAGCTGACTTCATGTATTTTAAAAGTAAAATGCTATTATAATTATAGTGCCTACAATCACATGTTCGAGTTGAACAATCCCAAGGGAATATGTCCATAATAATTAAACAAACATTGACATAATTATTATATATCAGAATGTAATATATTAACAAAAAATGCAATCAATGTGTCTTCTTTGGTTTAAGAATATAGCATATTGGTGAATTAGTAGATCTATATTGCGAATGTATCTACATGTATGTGTATCAGTCTTTATATTAGTTGTGGGAGAAATAGTAATATTTCCACCAGGAATATTCTGAAATTGTACTTTTCTGAGACAAAATGATCTTTTATGCATTTAAAAAATGAATACACTCTCATAAAACAATGAGAATGTTTACATTTGATAAGATTAAAAATAAAACTTGTAAAAAATACAGAAGCATTTAATGTGAATATTGCTCCGGAGATCCTTCAGGAAAGTGAGCCATTGCTCAATCTCTTGTTACATAGTCAACAGAGAAAATCCTTTTGCATCGTCACGTTTTAAAGGACGTTTTATTTCAGATTTACTTTAGACACTTCTACATCTAAGCATTACACAACAAATTAAATGCCCAAGGAAATGATGTTTTTGATAAAATGAGGTGTTTTCATGACCTGACTATCTTTTCAACTTTACCTTTGCATGAGGTTATTTAATCTGGTGCGGATTTTAGTGTTAGTCTCTTGTGATCTGAAAAGTGTATTTTTACGATGTGGTCAGAGATCTAATGCAACGTCTTGCTGGAAACCAGATACGTAATCAACATAATCTGTTTAAGGTGTTGTTTTCCTCAGCACATGATAGACGTGTCTTCACTATGGTTTCCCGAAAACACCTTTTCTATAACTAGTAATCTTCAGTTTCCAGTATATATGTTCGCACCTTCAGTATTCAATATAGACTTCATTTGAAGTACGTGTGTACACGTGAATCGTTCATCACTATCAAATGAAAGAACTATATTGTATTAGCGTAACTGTTAACTACTTTATTTAAAATAATGTATCGGTGCAACTAATGGAAATATATAATACCGCTCATTGATTTAACGAAGTCTGTATTAGTATTACTAAACGAAAATCATTCAACCACCAATTCTGAAATGATAAGCTCACTTTTCTAAATGGGTTTGTGCTCAAATTGTATGCAATGGTTTAGAACATGGGTCAGAATCAGAAACAAGACATTTGATGAATTGTTTAACATTATTGTGACTTATTAATGAAAACAGTGGTAATTTTAGATCATAAATGACCCTTGGGAAACCGACTTGGGAAGTGAATGATAATCGTAGGTTAGGAACAGCTCAGGTTCATCATAAAGGTGTTGCAAGTTAATACTCATTTTTAGGGACTATACATACAGTGAATCGGATTAAACTATACATACAGTGAATCGGATTAATGTTTCTTTCTCTGATTGCAAGTTGATAGAGAAATAGTATTCCTTATACCCTGGGCGTTTTATTACTTATGCTACTGCTTTCTGTCTGTATTATCGTGTAATTGGTGTGGAAATGCTATGTGTTACTTTGTACTTAATCGGTTTTATTGTTTTAACATATTAATTTACATGGAATTATATGTTATACAGTGTACCTTGTTATGTTTAATGACATAGAAATAAATGTTACAGAGTGTTATCAGTTGCTGTGTCAGTTAGATTTATACATCTTTTATATGAAATGCACCCATTACGTAATTGTGAATGTTTTTGCACATATTCGTTAGCGTATCACCAGTGTTGTACCAGACTAGTAGATTTTTCATCACTGACGAACAGTCGAAATGATGGAAACTCCCATAGCCAGTGTTAGATTTAGATTACAGTAGACACTGAAAATGTAAGGGAGACCATTTCCTAATACCCAGTGCTTCAAGCTAAAAATCTAAAATTATTTAGCTCTACCGGTTGATGAATCACATGGATATAATCTATCCATATGATTCGTCATCCGGTTACATAAGCTACATGTACAGAGGATACAGTCATAATTATTATCCTACATCATATTACCAGGCAGGATACTTATGATCATCGGTTGTTCCAACATGAAAGCTGCGAGTATAGCATCTTATTAAGCAAGGCATCAGAAATGGGACCTTAAAGGGCTCCGATTTACCTTTATCTCAGCAATATAGGTAAATTGCTATATCAAAAGCCTGCCCATTGATAAAGGTGTAAGGCAAATGCAATATCTATAGGCTTGTAATATAAAAGATCCACCAATGATCCTGTAAGAATGAAACACCAACCAGAGTCCAACAGGCATCGGTATCTGTAAGGGCTCATGACAACTTACGGTCAGTTTCCTTTCAAGAACTTTTTTTTTTTTTTTTTTTTTTTATTAAGTCCAATCTTATACATATAAGTTCTTCCTTGGATATTGTGATATATGTAATAATGTGATGATGCAAATGATGAAAATGATGGAATCCCATTAGTCTAGTACATCCATCAGATCAAGGAGTATCATTTATACAATTTCTTCTCAATTGCTCCCTTAAAAGCTATTTTGGTATCCAGTAATTGTTCATCAGCAGACAGACGATCCCAAAGGTCTACTCCTCTATAATAACTACTACCAAGAACCCTTGTCAAACTAGTAAAATCCCTTTTAAATTTAATCTTATTGCTACTACGAGTCAGTGCCATATCACACTTATTTTCAGGTTCCAGATAGTACTCATTATGTCGGAGGCCATACATCATCATTAACAGTTGAGCTTGTCTACGCTTAACCAGTGGCTGAATATCATATCTAGTAAATAAATCAGAAATATCATCTATTGGACCACAATCATAGAGAATAGCTCTTAAACATTTTTCTTGTAGCTTGTCCAATTTCACGATCTCTGACTTATTTGTACTATCTATTATAAAGCTTGAGTATTCAAACAGTGGTTGGATAGTCTGTTTATACAATTGTTTAGCAATAGATTCACTTATGTATTTTCTAATCTTTTTAAAATTATATAGACGTTGGTTAACCTTACCCATAGGAAATTTGAAGCACGAGACAGACAGTGCTATTGCCGTCCTGCATCTTACTTAGTGCCATCTCCAAAAAGATACTACTACATTCTATTTGCATTATAATTTTTCCATAGTAGACCATTCACTATAAAGGGTGTTATATGTGGCGTAAACTTGGCATTGCTCAATGACTCACCCAGCTGCACTTTGACATCAGGGATGTTTTTTAATATAGGATCCCCTAATTTCAAATGATTTTGTATTGCACAAATGATTTTTGTGTTCAACGTTAAGCTTTTAAATTCCAAACTCAGAATTCCATTCCTTTAGATTATTTCACTTGTATAGTTACTACCAGAAAAAAAAGTAGGAAAAGGCGTGGGGGTGGTATATCTGTGACAATCACTTGGTATCATCCCTTCTGAAATAGAAAGAAGGTGGTGATCAGAACCTAGATGAAAGGGAGGGCTCCTGAGGACACGGGACCACTGATTGCTGACATGGCCACTGATGGTCCCCGAAAAGGAATAGATATTCATACGTCCGCTATCAGGTAGACTATCTAGACCTACACCTTTCCCACAAACATGCGCAGCCAACTTGCCCCAACGCTATAAAGGCCTAGTATGATGTATACCCTTTACAGAATAGCCTCAAAATACGCTCATAATGACACTTCAATACAGGTATAATGCGCATTCTGAGGCTAGTCTGTAAGGATAGTCCCATATAGCAACCCATATCCCAATCGCTTAGATTGGGCCTTTGCGCTAACAGGGCGCCACACTATTGAAAAGATTGTTTAAAAACCTCTTTCACAAGATGCATTTTGTCATTCGTCTATGGTATCCATACCGTAGGATTTTAAAAACGGTTATGATAAATGAAATGTAGACGATTTAAAAGTATAGACTGTGTAGAACATATCAACATAATATTATATATCGTTCCTTTTCAGACTTAAGTCACGGTAAGGGGCCAAGCATAATACAACTAGTCGTCCAGACTGAAGTAGACAATTCTCAGTTCATATGCTATCTAGAGTGCATGAAGGTTTCAGCTAAAACCAATGGGAAAATGCCACATTGGACGTAATTATGATTAGTTTGTTCAGACAGCACGTTTGAAGTTTCTATTGCTAATTAGCAGATTAGGTGATGCAATGTTCAGCCTCTCCGGTTAAAATATGCATATCCATTTCTTTGTTCTTTAAATATTGGCATCATGCAGTAGATAACACAAATATGTTTGTTAGATACACGTAATGTCTAGGTGCACTAAACAGGAGCCGAGTAATTGAGAATTATGCACACTTATCACAAATTATACACGCCTAGTTCCTTTATTCCTACCGTCATGTAACAAAAGAACACTACTCATCAGATCATTCTTTTGAAAGATGTTCTTCTCTTTGAAAGTTGATCAATTGCACCTATTTACCTCCCTGGTTTCTTTCTCAAGCCTCTTGCAAACTTCACAACTAAATTCCTTCTTTTTCTTTGTCCCTCTTTGGTAAAGGTAAGTTAAATTACTATTGAGACCTCACACAAAAGACGATGAGAAGTCAAACGCCGTGCGTGCGGGGCACCGGGTAAATTAAGATTTAAACAAAGGGACTTGGCTTAGGCGATCTATCTGATGTCGTTAAGACGATAAGAAGCTTATCTCTGTTTTACAGAGACCTCACAGCCTTGGGGCATTATGCAGAGTGACGTAGCGTGAATTCTAACCCACTACAAAGGGCGTGTTGGAGGCTCGGTTTGCGAAAGACACGCACAGTTGGGTAGGGCGTGGGTGTCCTAATGTCCTATGTTGAATTAACCAAATAGTGTCAATTAGACATAGCCTACTTGCTTTTCAAAAAAAAGTGTTTTTTTTATTTGATTTTATACTGGCTGAGTTCACTTTATTAAATGTTCTTCCACTGCAGTCCTGTGGACCATTTGGGCACAATTCCGTTCTCATAAATTTCAAAATCGCAAAATTCCACTTCCCATCCAAAAAAATAAACAGGTGCAGATTCAGTGTGGGGGAGGGGGCGGTCAATTACAATAATTCTCTTAAATTCTGCAAAACTTATTGCAGTGTCTCCATGACCAAAGCAAACTTCAGGCATTTGGAACATAAAAGGAATTTATATGCATAATAAACGAATACCCCCATTACAATAATTCTTTCACCGTTATGTATTAGGCACAGTGTACATTCATAATAACCGTGTTAATTTTTGCTTATTAAATATATGTATTAACTCGCCATGTTGAGCTGCTCTTTCTCTTATAAAGGGTGTTTGGGACGTTCCTCCGTTAGCGCTCATCAATGAATCCAGCAAAGGGGTCAGTGAACCGTAACAATTTGACCACGGCACTGGTCTTCAGGAAATGTAAAAGGCCGCAACCAAGCAGAAGAACATGGCGATCCTGAAAGGATGGTTCGGATTGGGTCAAATCTTCTTTTGAATAGAGGGATTTGCTCCTTTCGTGAGAAATCGAATAATCTTGTTTAATTTTTTCTAGGTGTACATGCTTTAATGGTCATGAGATGGTCGGAGGTCGTTGTCTATGGACATTCTGAGGGAAACAATGTCCTTTTTTCTAAAAGGAAATAAAAATGCTCGTATAAGAAATTATATTATCAAACAATAAAGAATACGATAAATATCACGGATATATACGTATGCATCTTCTTTCTAAGACATAAAATTATACTTTATACAGGCCATGTATCAAGACACATTGATCTCACAGAGGAGAGGATAAGCAGTTATGACAGCATATGTCAGGTTGTACTTAACTTTTTATTAATTTAAGACAAATAGATGACCCTTACATTCTATATCCTATGTTCACAACAAAAATTAAAGAAACCAGAGTATAATCTATCATATAACTGCCTAAATACCAGACACACCCACAAGCAAATTGATGATATTAACCCTTACACTGCCAGAGGGGTCAGGGTATGGTCCGGCCAACCCTTTAATTCACCTGTTTCTTTTTCCAAATAACCAATAATGGTCCACTATCACCCATTTGCAATTCCTCATTCTACAAAATTATATATTTCGTATTTTTATGAGAATACAGGAATGTGGTCATTTTCTGCCCCCCTTTAGCCTATTCCTGGTTATAACATTTTTTTTTTTTTTTTTTACAAAATTGAGAAAACGGAAAACGGTTTGCAAAATGCAAAGCTACCTACGTCTTCCCTTCTCCATTTTCCCTTTTCCTTATCCTACTCACAAAATCAGGCCCCCTATCTCATTAGTATGACTACTGGCTGAAATTAATTGACTCATTAAGCACCCAGGTGATTAGAGGGCGGGCCTATGATAATTAGGGGGCGTGACTAAATGGTGGGAGGAATCATGTGAAAAGAGAAAATTGAAAAAAAGGAATAGGTCAAAATTTGAAAAAATACAAAAAAAGGAAAAGGGAAAACGAACCAAATGGTATAACACTTAAAAAGCGAAAAAGGAATAGGGTGGTAGATTGGGCAACTTGACTATGACATGATAAGGGAAAACGGCTTAGGGTATGACCATGTAAGGATGAAATAGTGTAATAAGGAACAGGGAGGTAAGAAAAAAAATAAGAAAAAAGGGAAAAGGGAGAAGGTAAAATGGGAGCGTATCTGGGAAAAGGTACCTAATGGCAATTAATGAGGTCACAAAATCACATGAAACATTGGGAAATGTGTCAGCATTATTCTTATTGTAGACAACCTACTCTTTCAAATGCTGCAAACCATTTTGAAATATTCCTGATAGAACCTGAGATACACATGTATGAACCTACCCACCTCTTGTACATTGGGAACCCCTTATTCCCAATTGCTGTTGTTACTTCCATGTTATGGCGACTTATAGTTTCTAATGTTTATCAAGAAATTAAGTTTTCTTATTTCTGAGAATATTAAAAGTGCCATAACTATTGACAGGAGTGCTTGTTCCACTTACTGTTTTCAGTTTTGAGAAGGTAAAAACCTTTTCTACATTACCTGTGAAAAAATTTTCTTTTCATTTTCTATATTCTTTTTACCGTAACCATGGTAACTCACTAACCTAAATTATGCGCAGAAATTCTGCTAAAAACGTTCCATTTTGATTTTCCCATGATGCATTGCTTATGAAAATTTTGATTTTTTAGTAAATGTCATGAGAATCTTTAGAAAATTTCATATAAGTCAAAATTTTTCACAAAATAACTTAAAAAATAGTTATTTCCCCATATATTTCATGATTAATGTAACAGAGAGTCAATTTCTGCCAGATACTGCCAGATTTGGCCCAAATTGAGCATAATGGCCTATATTGTGCATAAGATTGCGAAGGAACTAAATATCGTAGAATGATAAAACAAAGAGTAGAAGAATCCTTAGGACTTCAGAAACATTATAAAACATAACTTTTAGCTGCATGTTAAGTGATTGTTTCATGATATGAACAAACCTCCAGAACTAGCAGCCACAGGGTGGCCAAATATGTCATTAGGTACCTTTTCCCAAATATGCTCCCAAATATGTATACAAAAAAGGGGTGGACACTCTATACCCTCATCCAGAGGCCTCATATGGGGCCCTATAGTAAAATCCCATAGGAACACCATTGAAAGAATGCAAATTATGCTTTCAGAATCTGAAGGAATTTTTCAGATATTCCAATTAGAACCAGAGATACAGGTGTTTGAACATCAGACTATCAAGTCACCCAAAAATGTTAGAATTGCGAATCCAGAAACCATAAACAGTGTATTTACATTTGAATTTGCCATACTAATTAAAAAATCATGAAAAATGGGTGAATTTATGTAAATGACATGATTTTCAATTTGCTCTAACTTTTCTTTCATTTATGATAATCACAAACTGTCTTTTGCACAAAAAAGATAATGTTTTCATGTTATTTTTATAAACAGTGTCATAGTTATTTTATGAATTATCGGTTACCATGATAACCTGCAAATTACAAAAGAAAGAACAATTACTCCACACAAGAAATTTGCCTCATTGGCACAGTGCCAACATTTGGAACATTTATATCAAAATTATTGAAAAAAGCTTTTCATCTGAAGAATCTAAACTAAATTTGAGTTTCAGGGAATTTATGCACTAATTTTTGTATTTTGGGCAATATTTCAGTAAATATCACTTACATTGTGATGTATCTGGCAGTGAAAGGGTTAATCTATGCATGGTTTATACATGGGATTGGATAGCACCATATAGGATCGGTGATAACAAATTTTGAAATTCTCTCATTACTTCTACCCCACCCTGTACTCTCCTGGTTGGTTAAAGCGCAGGCCTAGCGGCAGCCGATGGCATTCTCCTTTCTGCCGTATTCCGAGCGAGTCCTGCTATACGTCGGTGCCATCATGCATTGAAAACGTACATTATTTGGAATAGTTACACCAAATTCACAATTGCGCACTTCAAGCATGCAGGAATGTAATCTTAAGATGGATTTACTTATCGAGACTAACCAGGCAGTTGACATGAGTTCAAGAAGCAGGAAATATGTTATTGGAGAAGATGTACAGGCAATACACCAAATGAGGACCTTCAACCAATTTGATGCCCCATTTGCAATGGAAACCCGACAGGGAGACACAAGGAAAATGCTAAGAAATTGAAAAGTGCTGGAGTGTAAACGATTTCTCATCAGGAATTACAAGAAGTACCTACTTATGAGGCAAGATAATACATATATATGCAACTTTCCTGTAGGACCATGCAACGCCTTAAGAGGTATACCAGGGATAAGTAGACCAAATACCTCCCATTGGATATCAATTCTGATTCTGATTGAAAGACTACACATCAAAAATTGCCTTTTCTGCGTTCTTTGAAGGTTTTCATTCTTTATTGCATACCTCACCAATATGTACGGAAAGGTAGAAGTAAGCAGTCCCACAAAAACATTTCAATTAGAATCAAAAGTGCCACACAAAAACGAGGACTACGTTTACTTGGCTCTGGTCAATAATGGTCAGTTACAAGGGGATCACCTCCAAGAACCCACGGGCTGCCGCTTGTCCCCGGGAAGATGCCTGGATAGAGTTACACCTGGGACTAGTACCAACCCAGAGAGTATAAGGAAACGTCACCAGAAACTGCTGATAGCTTCCGGTGTGACGAACGCCGCCCTCTTGTCGCTATTGTTACCTTTAGGGGCCATTTGTATCTACCTAGTACTGACGCGTAAGTACACTGAGATAACTTGTTTTTCCCTTTTTCTAAAAAAGAATTGTTAATAGAACGAGCTGTCATCAGCTGGTCATTTATCAGGTTGGGGCTACCACAGAAAAACAGGACGTCCTGGAAAAACAGGACGTCCTGGAAAAACAGGTAATTATGAAAAAGTGTATTATCTGGCTATTTTAAATGAATTTATACATGAATAACATTCAAGACACACATGATATAATACTTCTGCATACCCAAACTACAAAAATTATGAAATTCTGCATTTAACATGAATTACATGACATTTTCCATTTTGACAATTTCATAAATAAAATGTCACAATTAATATTTGTACATGAATAAAAATGCTCAGAAAATCAGGAGTTTGCTAAATTAAAAACTTATTTGTCATAAAAGTACACATTTTTTGCATCAAAATGATCGTTGCATTTTCAAATTCTATCGTTGCATTTTTTTTCTATGAATTTTTATTTTTTAAAAGTTACAAAAATCATACCAAGAAAACGGACCGTCCTGAAAAAACGGGACGGTTTTGTGATCCGTTTTTACAGGACGTCCCATTTTTTCAGGCATGACTTTTAAAACCCATTAAAACTATTATTTTAAAGATGAAATTCGATTTTAATTTGACCAAATAATCAGTTGTCATAAAGGGAAATATTCTGAAATTGAAAAAATAATAATGGAATGTTTTTAAAGGATTTACAGGGTTGTGTCCTGAAAAAACGGGACGTCCCGTTTTTCCCGTCGTAGCCCCAACCTGTTTATATAGTCTACTATGTGTTGGCCACACTCACAGCTGATTATAGAGGGATCAGATCTGATAATGAGGGGGGCCTGAGGGTCTGGACGTCCAAATTACCTTTCATCTGGACCTAAACTCCAAAATACATTTTTGAAGTTGGTGCATAATTAAAACCAGCACTCCCATTTATTAGGGGAAGCCATATGCCTCGAGAACTCTAGACCCGGGACTCTAACAAGATAAAAAAAGAATGCATATTTTCACCGCACGAAATGAGACCTTCAAGACCTTTAAGTTTTGGATATGGGACCATTAGGATATGTTACCTTTCCAATTCCTTTGCAAGATCTTTGATGAATTTTAAAGGTCACCTGAAAAGGTTTTGTAAAAGTCTTGTAAAAGTGACCTTTCCATTACCTTTACCAACCTTAATGGCCTGATTTACAGAACCTTAAATGTCTTAAAGGTCTGATTTTGCGCAGTGGTTAGTAGATAAGACCTGTACGTGTTTGACTATTTTGGTTTGTCTCTATTGTGTTACCTTTGTGTAAGCAATGCTGTTCCTCATTTCTCATTAAAGATAACAGTTATTCAAGGCCCCAGGAAAATGATGGTACGTTTGGAAATGGTGAGTAGGTCCCGAACAAAATAATATCTAGACAAAATTACATAAACATGGATAAAACAGGCAAAATCATTGTTAAAGGTTCACTTCCATTACAATAATACTCATGAACATCAATTACAGGTCACTATAAAGACCTATGATCACAAACTGGTTCAAATCATACTGCCTCTTTATTCCCTAAAAGGTAATCTCAAACAGAACAATGTATGATAACTGGGTGACCCATGTCACTTAGGCTTATTTTCCACTGCAAAGTCATTATGGGCCTGCGTAGTATGGACCACTATGCAGTTGATATTTATTCCATCATAGAAATCAATATGTTCCATTAAAGAAGATTATGGAAGAAATGTTTGTAACAAGAAAATGTTATAGTAATTGATCAGCCAACCCAACATGCATTATTTATATGGAAACTCATTTATTTTAAATCTTAATGAAAAGAAAAGGGGAGTAGGTGGGCACAGCCCCTAATTTATGTGCATTTCTTTATTGATCATTCTTCCTATACTGACCATGCTTCCTGCATGTGTAACATTGACAGAACGGACCTTACTTACAAACAAAATGAAAAGGAAAAAGGGTTAGGGGGCACAGCTCCTGACTTTTGAACATATTTTCTATTAACAAGACCCTAAGAACAAAAGTTAGCTTGTAATGATCATTCTAGTTGGCCCATTGTGCTATCCAGGGGGTCCATAATGACTTCCCATATGGACCATAATGACTTTCTATGTGGTCCATAATGACTTTGCATGTGGACCACAACAAATTCTAGGTGGACCATAGTGACTTCCAAGGTGGACCATAATGACTTTACAGTTGGACCATGATAACTTTTCAGTTGGATCATAATGATTTTTCAGATGAACCATAATGACTGGCCCATAGTTGCAATGGCTCATATGTCGACTATATGTCAATGGCGTTGCAGCGGGACCATAATGATTTTTCAGTTGGACCATAATGACTTCTCAGATGGACCATAATGACTGGCCCATAGTTGCAATGGCCCACATCGACTATAGGCCTACTTCACCACTTATTATGTAACTGCTATTTCCTCCCCAGCCTCCTGCATGGTGCCCCACCTCTGCTCAGATGCATTGTGGGACCAGTTCCAGGACCATTTCTATTGGTTCAGCTGGCAGCACGTGACCTGGGCCCAGGCCCGGGAGAAGTGTCGCCACCTGGGAACGGACCTGGTGTCCATCCACAGTAAAAAGGAGAACGACTTCTTGGTGAAGAAAATGCTCACTAAGTTCCGCCCTGGAAACCGCGCGAGTGGCTACTACTTCTGGATCGGCCTGATGCGGGACATCACCACTTCCGGTGAGATAAAAAAAAAAAAGGAGCAAAAATAGCATTTTCTTAATCATTAATTATATCATCATGACAAACAAACATGTTCTTCCAGTTGATAGTCATAAAAAACGAGTGATACATGAATAAAAGTGATACATTTCAAATAAAGATGATAGCATGGATCGTACACAATAATGATCAATACACATTTTACATTATTCATATTCATTTCCATAGTGCACAAGCATAATTATACATAAAACCTTTGTCGGTGGCCATGCATTGTACCGTTATAACTATTAGGCACATGGGCAGTTCTGGTTGGGGATAGTTGATAGATGATAATGTATTTAGGGGTATAGAAAATATTGGTTTTACAAAATAATATTAGAATGAAAATCAGTCCTCATCTTCCAGAACTTATTGTCATAGGATTTTGAGATCTCATAATGTCAATTGTGGACTCTCCTTTCATGGTATTCAGAATATCATTGAAAAAATAAATGGATATCAATTGTGCGACAGTATGCTATCAAAAGATGTGCTGGTAACCTTATGCAAAATAGCCATTCATTCTGAAGGGGAATAGCATTATGGTTATGTCAAGGGGAACGGTATTATCATGTCAAAGTGAGTGGCCATTATGATGCATTGTGTATAGAGTGGCAATTGGTACTTTGCTTTGCTTTTAAACCATCGCCAAATATGAAGAAGCTCTTAATGACCTTTTCTCATTATCAGTATGTCATTGAATTGAAATATTAGATACAAAATTGCTGTAAATGTCGCTTTTTTCAATATGAATTCATTATGATTAGCTATCCTGTAATGAATATATCAAATATAAGATCCCAGATACCCAAATCTTTATTGCAATATTTATGACAAAAGATGAGTAGCTTATTGAAAAAGCTCCATATGTATGTGGCTGTACTGATGCAGGTGGCCAGTCCATGCTTGTTTGGGCACTACAGCGTGAGCCTTAGACTAGCGCATGTGCTAGTTATAATTCTCTGTCAAAGTAGGGAATTAAAGGAGGAGTCAATGTGTGACGTATCATACTAAAAGCGCATACGCCACTCTAGCCGGTTAGCTGAACGTTGAGTGAGTAACCATCCTGGAAAGGTTCGGTCTTAGGAGCTGAGTCCTGTTGTTTGGAATAGAGGCAGTCAGACTGTGCTAGAAGGCGGGAGCGGCGACTGAATGTGTTTGAGGGGATTCCTTCCTTGGAGCTGATCATTGTCAATTGAGATCTTGTCATGGAACAGCAATACATAAGAGAATATCAATAAAGAACAACCTTTCACGCGATTGTTACGTCTTACATGATGTTGGAACTATAATTATGTATTGGACGACAGCAGTCGAATGAGGAGGAGACTGCTTTTGGAGCTAGCTATTATCTACAATTAATTACGACTAATTACGTACACTATATACAACAGATAATTAACTCTCTATAGTTCATGGCCATACTTGCATTTTTTTAATAGCCTCTCCCCTTAACAAAATACTGAATACTAAATACCAAATACCAAATACCAAATACTAAATGGCACATACCTAAATGACCTAAAACCCTTTTCCTCTAAAGTAAATGCAATTGTACCCATGGCAAACTTTGGTACATAGCCATGCCTTAAGGGTGTGTCCAGTTAGCATTTTGTTTTTGACATACAGTACATGTATATTGTACATGGTACCAATGAATAATCTTTTAACCATTCCAAAAGGTAATACTGCATTTTGTATTTGAGTTTTAGGTTTCCATTACGTAAGTGATGGATGGAGATAATTGCTTAATGTGAGGTGAAGACATGTGATCTAATGTTATTTATTTTAGATGTAAGAAGGATATACATTGTAGTTTCTTGAATTAACATTTCTACGACATGTATAATTCACCATCACAATAATAGAGTATTGAAAAGCTGTTCCTATTGGAGTCATTTAGGTTTTATGTTTGACGATTAGAGATTGGGAGGAAAGCAAGACACAATTGTCACTTTATACACGCATCCATTATGTCTACAAGTATAAATACATGTACCGCGTTACTTGCTAAGATAATATTGATATATGAGATTCTGTATCCAGATTTTGCTTCAGGGCTCAATGTACACAATGCAATGAATCCCTGGTGCAAAGTCTCACTTTTGTGTACTACTCACTGAAAGTTCGTCTGTTTATTAAAGGTAAAACACAATAATTCTAGATACATAACAACAAAAACTGAATGCAAATACTTAAAATCATATCATCTTAGACCTATGAAATTGGGCCTTCACCACTGACTACAATAACTCTTTGCATTTCCTCCAGACCAGCCCCTGGTGTGGGTGGACGGCAGTGGCGCCACCTTCCAGCTGTGGTCGCCCCACCAGCCGGACAACCAGGAGGGCCTCGAGCACTGCGGTCAGTCGTCGCTGTCTCCCGGCAACCGTGGCCACTGGGCTGACCGTCGTTGCTGGACTCAGCAGCCCTTTGTCTGCAAAAGGCGGATTGCTGGAAACCAGCGGAATCCACTCCATAACACTTTTTAATTATCTTCCAATGACGTTTCCCCCAAACTGTCCCTTAAAATATTAAAAAATGTTTTAGTCGATCTTCCAAAAGTTGATGTTTACTACAGTGTATCATGATTTTAATCTAAATATTGTTGTTATCTCAGATAAAATCATTTTCATTGATTTAATTTTTTCATTACTATTTCTTAAAGTCATATGAATAATTCAATTTCATTATGGCTAATATAACTACGATGTACATAATTATAGACCTAATTATTGGCTGCAGAATCGGATACAGGATTTGAAAAAGGGGCGGGGGCGCTTTTGGAAAAGAGTTTACTTAATGACTTTTCGCCCCCCTCCCCTATAAATCCGCCACTGAGCTATTAAGATTAGGAGAAATGAATGTTACCGGTGTGTATGCTATTAATAACAAAGTTTAAGTGTACGTCAAGTGCAATTCCTTTGAACGTCCAACACAGATAAAATGAAGTTAGGTACATAAACTTATTCTTTCACATATCAACAGGCTTGCAGATTTGGGACTAGGTTTGGTGAGCTTGCACAGAGTTTGTTGGAATTATAATGATCATATCTTGACATGTGTATCTACAAATTGCAATTCAGTGCAATTAGGATTAGGGAATTATTAGCCTTCAACTTATTTCTGTTATTATCGTATATATAACATGTATGGCTGCTTAGTGCAATCAATGCCTCGATGTAACAGATGCCAGGTGTGAAAATCTGCCTACGTTCTGAAGTGGCTATGGAATATTTTTCTTTGCAGTTCAATACCAAATGTACAGTTTCACTGCTGCTATAGATAATGATTCTACATTGTAATTGTATCGTAATGGTAATGCTGTGAAAATTACATTACATATTATCTGGTTTTACGTTTGTTAATATCTTATGTAAATCAATAACACTTGGTTGAGGTCGCAATATTTGCTATACTACATTCAGTCAGACGCTTTCTATGTCAATAAAACATTCCAACTAGGTATAGATTTAATGTCACATCTCTTCAGATTCATTTGGGACAGATTAAGCCCCCACCCTTAACTTTTTTTCATTGATTTCTTAAACATGAAATTCAATCCACCGGAGGGGGCGCCATAAATTGGTACGTTAGGGTAGCCAGCCTTTTGAAAAATCTCTGGATCTGACCCTGACATTATGGCCAAAATCGGACGGGATGTGTTTTATACAAGCAAAAGCATCGACTTAAAACATATACATCCCTTATTCCAATCTCAGGAGAAGAAACTCGCATGCATCAACTTAAAACGCTTACATCCCTTATTCCGATCTCCAAACGAGGATCTATATTGTTGCAGGTGAGAATGCACAGTGAGTCTCTTCATCATAAGTATATACGAGTAACTCTATACTCTTCCCGGGCCAGACACGCACAGACTGGCCTACATTTTAAGTTTCTTAACGCGCATTTATCGCCATCAGCTTGTGAACTGTGTCATCTATCAGTTTAGCCTTCTTTTGTGATTTCCAGGTCCCACAGTAGCGGTTTCAGATCACCGTGATATATATATGCACAGACACTTTTTTAAGTGCCTACAGTCAATTAAAAAGATTACACGGGGTAAAGTTCATTTACAAGCGGTATAGTCAGGAAGTCCTGCTGTGTTTTTTGTCTTTTTTTTTAATGCGGTGAAGTATGATAATTATTTCCACAGTATTCTGATGACCACATTAGTGATATTTGAGGATTGCATCAATTTCAAGGTGTATGTTAAGACAGGGTACACTTAAAATGATTAAACATGGACCTTTTGGAGTCGTCTTCTTTTTTCATATCGCAATTTCCAGCGATAATGCCTCGTCGGGTTCTGACTCTGATCTTTTATAGAAATATTCCATGCAAAAAAGACTTCCCAATATTCAATACGTTGCCGTTAGGACATTCATGGTCCCAATAAGACAGTGATCTTGACATTTTGGTAATCCTAATTTGCAATAACATGAGCTATATTAAAGTTGCATTGTCATTTTCAATTTCTAAAATAAACCATTTCATCCTTCGTTCTTATAAGAAAAAAACGTGTTACACATATTGGTACTCAGTGGCTTTAAAT
Source organism: Lepidonotus clava (assembly GCA_936440205.1). Taxonomy (NCBI): domain Eukaryota; kingdom Metazoa; phylum Annelida; class Polychaeta; order Phyllodocida; family Polynoidae; genus Lepidonotus; species Lepidonotus clava. The sequence goes on from OW387140.1 coordinate 30,866,822, forward strand.
GCACTACTCATAAGGCTACCTCCATAGATTCTCCCACCTTTTCAGGCCATCTACAAATAATCGTTACCAAACACTTTAGATTCACATCCGGAGCTTAGAACACCATTCCTCAGAGGATACAAAAACAATTTCCTGCCCATAAAACAAGTATTTTCGCAAGTTAAAGGGAGCCAAAAGCAATGGTGTGTCAAAATACGAAAAAGATGTGCAAACTCAAATAACTATAAAAATGCATTCCAAGAGTATAGCTTTAGCCATTGTTACAGTGTAAACCATGACAACTAACTTTAACTTTATTTGAATTCCACAATGCTCAGGTAATTTATGCCTGAAGACAGCAATGTTTGTAAACAAACTAATTTTGGTGGGTCACCACAATTGACCATGGGCAATTTTTAATGTAGTTTAATGTAGTTTAAGTCTTTATTCACAGTTTATATTTCACCACAGGCTGAGGTTATAGCCAAAGAATATATTTCAATAGGTAACAGAGGTTGCAAAATTTTGACTCAACATTGATTTTGGCTCCCTTTAACACATGGCGCCCCAATTCCCTGTCACCCTGAGCCTGTTGATCGGCCCCGCTGGGGGTCTGGACCCTACCTGTCATCTGATAGGGTGCCGTGGTCACGGTCTCCATGGTAACGGCCTGGAGGAACATGGATCCTTCAACTCCAGGGCGTGAATCAACAGGTTTTAATCGTGCGGGGTGAAAAGGGGGCAGCGTGGGGGAATGCTTGGGTGTGAAGTAAAAGGGGATACAGTTCTGAATGGGTCAGTTGACTGAAATTGAGAAGTGTGCATTAGGTATGTACATGTATTATGTTGTACACGTCATTGTGGGGGTGATTAAAATGCTTGTATAGTTAGTAAGCTTGTGAGTAGATGGACAAATTAATCAGGTGGGTGGGGACAGATATCTATGAAAAGTATTCAGTCTTTTCTTGGGAAAAGTATTGTGTACTTGAAAATGAACTGAAAACCAGAGGCAACTCTGATGTTCGTAACTGAATAAAATGTATGCACAAAAAATATATGAATAAAGATTATAAGTTATAATTGTTGGCTGATTTCTACTTCCGATTTTGAAAATCGACAGATAGAATTAGGGCTTACGCCTGTCATTCATCATTAGAAAAGAGATTGACTTGTCTTCCAAATGGCATGTTGCGTGCATGGGTTTCTGTGATATTTCAAACCCATTTGAAAGTGTCAGCGATGGATCCGTCTTTTCTTTTTAGAGAAGGACGCCCTTTTATCTATTTACTCGTTTTTTCTCTCGATGCCTATTAAGGAAGCTCAGATTTTTCATGAAAAAGAATATCAGGGGAAGGAACTCGCGTGTCCCACCCCACTAGCAATTTGTCAAATCCATCCCTGGTTGTAATGCTCTCAGTCAGGTTGCCACGTCGGCCGACGCGTTGTTAGACGGACGCTATAGACCGACTCTGATCCTACCCAGATCCCATGACACATCACCGTGATAGCGGCTGACAGAGCCACTCAAACCAAGCACCCACTCCCCACCCTATACCCCTCACTCCCCACCCAAACAAACGCCCGGAGGAATGCTCAGTGGTGTCGGCCCGACCTCCGGGAGTAGCTCCACAAAATAAAACCCTTCGCTCCCGTCTAGTGGGTCTGAGTCCTGCCTTCACACACGCTGAGCTGCTCGCCTTGTTCCTATTTTTCGCCGCCCAGGGCACTGAGTCACTCACACGGGAACGCCCCGCCGACCCCTGCACCCCATCTACTGCTCAGCAGCACCGGATACCTTCAGGGTTTGGTCGGGAGTTACAACCTGGAGTAAGGTGCGGATATAATACCAGATTACAGGTAGGTAAGGTGTAATCTTTCGATCAGACCTACCCCCCAACCTCGTTGATCCACCTTGTATCTTTGTGCTAACATCAAACACACCATTATTTTATACTCGATATATCGGAATGTCAATGCTTTACCATTGTGATTAGGTCAGTTAGTTACCCAATTCTGCCTTCTACGTTTCCATGGTTCTTTGTGCTCACTTACCTGGCCGCCGAGTACATAAAAACCCACCGAAGTCCTATGCTCTAGAACTCCTTACAGACAGTAGGTCCCTTCGTATTCTAGGTTAATGTGTTTCCTAGTAATCCATACTCCTGGTAATATCATTAGAATATATTTATGGAGAAAAGTGTCCTAATGTAAACTTTTAACACAAGTAGAAAGTAGTATGCTACAGTTGAAGTTTAAAAACTTTGGAAAGTAAGAAGGAAGGTCCTTGTGCATGACTAATACAAAAAGCTTGTCCGTCAAAACAAATTCGACCAACCTACAGTTAGTATAGGTTACTGTGTAATCTATAAGTTTAATTTTATGTTTGAATTAGTACGCACAAACACACATACATAAATACATACATACATACATACACATACATGTATACATGCATACATTGCAATGGATAAAGACCCCTAAAATCGACAGGGCGACATGGCCTTTTCATTCAACATGCGATATGAGGCTTAGTGACATGAAGAAAACATAAACGGCACGACATTCGTCATTTCTTAAATTCGACATGTGATATGGGGGTTCTTAAAATCGACATGTGATATGGGGGCTCTTAAAATTGATATAGGGACATGCAACATGATCATTTCTTAATTTCGATACGCGATATAACCCTCCCCCCATCTATACCCCTATTGCATTATGTGTATACATACATACATATACACTAAATGTGTACAGACTTAATGTATTATCATACATAATTTTATATCATATCAAATCGGATTACATAATGAATACATTATATACCTTTAAATTCCCCATAAAATTGTAAAGAATCAACCCAAAACTTTCCAGCTAAGTGGTGACACAGGGTAAGGACTGGCGCTAAAGTTGTATGGCTTTTACAGACATTTCCCAGTCTACAGTCTGACACATTGTTGATACAAACTTGGGTCATATTACTACGCCTTGTTTTACTGTCATGATCTCCTATCGTGACAGTGGCGGGCACCACCTTAAACATAGCAGGACAGCTGACTGAATGGAAGTGGTATATTATTTAGCGTGTATTAGTGACAGCAGTTTATAAGAAAATTATGGTGTGAGTCAAATATTTTCTATGCGTTTGCCTCCTATGGTTGCCACTGTGAGGTCTTGAAGAATTTTCACCGTAATATTACCCTCATATCTTTTCCCCCAAAAGTACATTTTTACATTCTGACATTGATTCTGATAACAATTTAACTATCTCGAAACATCTTACTTCTAAACTGCCTCTCCTATTGACAACATGAAGTTAAGGCAAAAAGTTCACGTGGTCTAAATAAATACAATGCACTTACCTGATGTTTCACTAATACTTACTCAAAAACACGCCATTCCATTTTGGAACGACTTCCGGGCCTTCTCGTCGTTTGTTAAGAAACGTCTTAAGCCAATAGTCGGTGCAGCATTAAGGAGGGTAGTCATTCATTTCACACCACCAGAAACTGTCGAAAATGACCAGAAATAGTGTTCTAATTGAGTAATGTAATATCGTTAATCTTTCAAAAAAGAGTCAATTACTTGGGAAGTATCTAGTAATGTTAGACATTGGTTATTATCCATCTCTAATTCGACCAGAATCTCAGTTGCATCACTCAATGGGTTCCCCTTCCAGTGTACATGTACGTATACCTTTCTGGAAATGATATCGCAAGTAGGCCAACAATTTCCCAAGATATTTTCGAATGTGTCTATGCAATTGGCCTGATTGCCCTACAAGAGCTTATACTTGTCTTCGTGTGCAAATCATATAATTATATTCATTTCGTTTCAGAGGGAAAACATAGCCGACGAAATTATGATAATACATTAAATCCCATAGGAATATTGTCACCCGAATGCAACATAAACAACTATAGACATATATCCTGGAGATTCGAATGCCTCAAAATGAATTGCACTTCACCCTACGCCCACACGTCCAACCATGTCTTCATCATGACCAATGTGGTCATTCAGCCCATAGTCTTTGGGATAGGAATCATTGGGAACATTCTCATTCTCATCATATTAAACCGCAGCTTCCTACGCACCACTAGCGCCATCTATGTCTACCTGACAGGACTTGCTGCATGCGACCTACTCATTCTGATGCTTGCAATACCAAAGATTCTCCGAGACACAGCAGTGATATCATTAGAGATAGGATATGCCAAGGAAATGGCGCAATACATAACGTATATGTATGGCTTCAGCCATATTCTGAAACACTCAACAATATGGATAATTGTCTTTGTGTCATTGGTTCGTTACGTCACGCTGACGTCACCGTTGAAGAAGCGACGCCTGACGACAATTAGTGCAAGCAGGATCATTGTGTTTGTCATCGTTCTCTTTTGCCTTGTTCTGGATTTCCCGCGGTTCTTTGAGATGCAGGTGGTGGAAAAGAAGCAGCATTGTCTGGAGAAGAAGGTGTTGTGGGATTGGGACTATACGCCATTTGCCAGCAACGCTCTCTACCTCGAAGTGTACCCTTTGGTTATCGTCATAGTCGGCTTTGCACTGCCCTTCCTTTTGATGGGGCTCATTGGCGTCCTCTTTGCCCTGCGCATCCGACTGGGGCACATCTTGCGCAATTACAGCAATGTGACGTCAGCAGCGGACGGAAACGAGGTTCAGGTCAATGTCCTCCTGGTGGCCATCATTGTAAGCTTTCTCATCCTTGAACTGCCTACAGCCATTATCAGTGTCCTATTCGCAGTTCGCAGGGAAAGGATGAAACATTCATCGGAGTACGATAACTTCACCCTGATCGCCAATTGCCTCAGCTGGCTGCACTCCAGCATTAATTTTATTCTCTACACAGCAATCAATGGCGACTTCAGAAAGACCTTCCGCCGCACCTTTTGCTGTGTGTGCATTACTGGGGATGAGTACTATGAACCCATGACCTGTATGGACATTCTGACCTGCGCCTGCTGCAGCAGGGTCCCCAAGGAGGCTATTTCCTCCAGGGCATCCTCAGCCTCTTCCGGGGGGTCCAAAGTCCCTCCCGACTCCTCCAGTGAGGTGTCCCAACCAAGGCCCCCTACTGCGCACTATATTGGACCCAATGTTTCCAAGGATGGCTGGATATAATTCAAACTGTAAAAACATTTGGGGAGTAAATGAACAACGGCTGCTCTTGGGCAGCAGGTGCCCTCCGCAGTAGGAAAACTGATTATATACGAATGGAAGCCAAAGACATTTTTCTCAGAAATACAATTCTTGGTATTTCAAGTTTTTCTGAATGAGATGTTCCCTCTTCTTTAGTTCTCAGAATAGATCTTATTTATTTCCTTTGTGAAAGAACGTGTAAAACAAAAACCAGCACATGTATTCAAATCCGACGCCATAACCAATATACCCGTGGATGTGAGAAATGAATGTGCACATTTGTACATGTTATATGTTTTCGCTGGACAGCTGTATGTTTAACACATATGAGTTAGATCTAAAGGACAGTTTCCTAAAATACACAATATAGTATATTCAAGATACGATATTATATCTCCTGTTAATAAATACACTTTTGAATGCTTTGATTGAAATCATTTAACCAATGAAAAGCCTTTACAGGGCCTGTACAGCATAATGTTCAACATAATAATATCTCTTTACTGCAATTGCGTCAAACTATTCTAATGCAGTGAATAAACAAAACATTTCATCCCACATGCCTTTCATACCGCGAATTCTTCAATCAATAAAGAATATATGTAAATGCATTTTGGTTGTAACCAATATCCGTACGCTTATCTTCAAGTGCACATTCGGAACCAGAGTTATGTTGCAGAAACCCTAGAAACGAAAATCTACACATTTGGTAATTCCATTATCTGATGATACAAATTGAGCTTGTAGATAAATTGTTGTTAGATATCTAGGGTATGTCATTGGGTTAATAATTGCAAAGCGTGGCAGTTTGTTTTGACTTTGGTGCCGGGGTTTATTGTTGCATGAGTATGATCTTATGATAAACTGTAACGTTTGCCAGATACTTGCAACGTAGGCCTATAGATTTTGCGCACCTAAAATGAGGAGTTCAGGCTTGTCCGACATCATAAAACATGACGTTTTTGTAATATTTATACGCATTACTAAAGTGATGAAGACGGGAACAATAAAATTGAATCCAGTTGATTTCTGCTTTTATTCTGTACCGTACATATATTGCAATACACGTAGCAAAATCAGTTGATAACTAAAAGTATTGTTTAACAAATCATATGCCACGCCATAATACACGAGAATTTTCTCTCTACATTCTTTCAAGTACAATTTCAAAAGATGCTCAAAAGAACGATTGAGGCTATAAGCAGCGACCTAAAGAATATCTGAAACTATGACTTAAGCACAACGCTATTGTTTAACGTTTTAAACATTAAACATAAAGAAGGCATTTGATCCACGTAATCTAGGCTATTCGTAAGTAATACAAACACGGCCAGGTATAGGTGCTTCTGGGCTGGTGGCTTGTTGGTCGGCTGTCACTCTGTCACTCTCCAGGGAGGAGCGCCGAGGTCGGAAGTTCAAGCACTGCAACTGAAGAACAGGTAAGTAATATCTTATTAGTGAAATATGATAATTCTGTATGAAAAGACGTCCAAGTAGTTGATTGGAGCGTGGAACATTTCCATGATGTTTCGGAACTATCATGGCATCATTCATGGGGCAAATTGAATACCTCTTTGGGTGCAGAATGCTAAGGGCCTTACTTTTCTAATTCAAGAAATGTTGATAAAATCACTCTTCATACATATTGAATGGGTCTACGTCTACAGGTATCTCGGAATGACAATATCAAATCACTTATTTTAGAGACTTTTTTTATATATATAATAATCATATCCATTAAACAAAACATAAATGTTCCATGTGCAGACCAGTTATACTAGCTGAACATACTTTGCCCATAGGAAACTTTTGTAAAGCAAAAAAGTGAACATACTACTCACATAGCAATTTGACAATTCATTTCGTAAAATAAGGAACCTTTTTTCATGAATTGCCCAATATTCTTTTTCTTCCTATACTATTACTCATTAGATATTCACATCGTTCAGCTGTATAATTACCTATAAATAAGTGTGGCAAGCATTCTGAGGTGCCTTAGTCAAGATTTGTTTAAACCTGGATTACCACCTGATTGTGAGTTCAATAAACAAAGTTAACCCCTATTAGAAGCGATGCATAATTTATCACGACAATCTGTAAGTGTCTATATGTGCATGTATTCTGTAAACAAAGCCTGGCCAAAAGGTCATTCTGTTCACACTTTCTTTGTTAATGCAAACAATGTTTTAGTTTGTAGTTAATAGTTGCTTTATAATTGATCCATATTTAAGTATATAAATGCTGTCACCAACAATCAACCTTCAACATGAGAAGCCAGTTTGCCCTGACTTAAGATAAATAAGTAATATACACGATGTATACGTATTTGTGACAGTAACACATCCTTCAGAGGGATATTGCGCAAAAAGAAACCTAATCACACAAAGGACAAATGCTTAACCATCCTCCCACCTGCATGCTGAAACCTAGAGCTTTTAACTTTCTGCTACGGGGAAGGGGACATTCAAACGGAGACAGTAAAGGGGCAACACTATGCTCCCACGGCATGAATGATTATATATAAGTATAATAAAGCAAGTACATTTGATCATTATTGGAATGGCCTGTACGATGCAGAAATGACATGTACGGTTGCAGAAAATAGTACATACTGATATTACTGATACGATTATAAAAATGTCCATCACGTACAATTACAATGACTGTACAAACAAACTTGCCTCATCTGAAGGTGTGGAAAATGATATGAGCAAGTATGTATGCCATTGGCCCAGTGCGAATAGACGGTCCCATGCTGTCGTGCATATATCCCGAATAGATCTACTATGACATTGATCACGCCATGGGCAAAAAACTAAGGTTGGAATGGCAGCAGAATTGGTCTAGTGGTGAAAGGTATAGCAGTCAAATGTAGAAAGGGGGTGATAGCCATGGACGCCTTTGTTTGAGGAATGGCGGCTCACAGAATATATCGATGTTTCCATAGCAGAGGAAACAATAAATCCCTGCCTTACCAATATCTCCATAATACCTTTAGTTATGATAACAATATATCATGCAACACCTAAGCATAAAGGTGAGAGTTATAGAACCTTGGGTTAGATTTCGTAAAGGACCACAGGGGAGTACAGTTTATAAATGCAGAGTTAGAGAACGTCTAGAGATGCATCGTCCGTAGAACGTCTAACAGATCCTGACACTAACAAAAACGAGACACCAGAAATCCAGTATCTTAATCAAGGTATATTCACTTTCTTTTTTATAGAATAGATATGCGATAGGCCTAAAAGAATGGTTCTATATTCGCTGAGACTACAATTTAATGTGTATTGACCAAAGGGAAAAATAGTTTACCCTTATACGTCTACTCTTATAAGCGGAATTGAAGGCTGATAATACCAACACTATGCGTATAAGCACCACACAGACAATGTAATCATGTGATTGCTATATATATATAAAACACGTTGGTAATGTAGTTAGCACTATGGTGACGTTTATAGGCCCTATTTAAAATAGCTTATTACATATTCATTTGGCATGATTTGCTTCGGTGTAAATCTTGTGTGTAAATCGATGCGATTTTAACTTTTAATGCAATGTTTGAGGCAGTGGTTTTTGTCATCCAATAGAATACTTCATAATTCAAATTTCAAGGAATTTGGACGTTGGTTAAGAGTTGCTTAGGGTATTTCACATATGCAGCCTCGATCTTAGGAAAATGTCTCCCGCCTTCCCTACTCGTCACAGGATGTACAGATAAGGACTTTTGGGGTATTCGGAATTGAATATTCTTTTTCAATGTGGGCTCCGGTGTCAGCAAGGTGCGTCCAGGAATGTCCACAAGACTTAAATTTCCTATTCCATATATCATTCAATTTCACTACAATATTCAACAACATGGCTATAGATAGCTTCAATATAACTTAAGCTGTTGCAAGTATAAATTTAGACCCTACATTTAATAATTCATTATCGGGCTATTCTAGTCTGGTGTCAATGGGCCTACAAGATCTAGATTTGAGGACATTTTGAACACCCTTTCAGTTTCATGTGTGTTGCAATGTTTCATCCAAAGCTAAGGTTTCTATTTAATTTGACATTGTCATAGCCATGACGTCACGTTGGAAGCGTCTTCTTGTGGTGGCCACGACAAAGAATCCCCACCACCTTACCCTAAAGGTGACGTCACCACGGGGGTCACTGACGTCACCACGGGGGTCACTGACGTCACCACGTGGGTCACTGACGTCACCACGTGGGTCACTGACGTCACCCCGCACTGTGTCACCTTCAACAAGGAGCCCAACAGGACGACGTCTATCACGGGTGGCGCCCCCTATCAACACAAAAAAAACATCAGTATCACAGCAAGTTGACAGGTAAGAAACTTTAGAAACTATTGAACTATATAAGGTTAATTATACATTAATGGTAGGGTGCGTAAGTCATATTTAATTTTATAGATAATAGCTAACTCCATTCGCAGTCTCCTCCTCATCGACTGCAGTCGTCAAATACATAATTATAGTTCCCACATCATGTAAGACGTGAACACTCGTGTGAAAGGATTTTGTTTGTTTATTATCCACTGTATAGTCGTTCTGTGACAAGAACTCGATTGACCATGATCGGTCCCGAGGTAAGAGTCCCCTCAAACACATTCAGTCAACGCTCTGCGCTCTAACACAATTTCTATGCCTCAATCCAGAACCAAGACTGCAGGTTAAAGGTCCAACCTTCCCTGGATGTTCCTCACACAGTGTTTACAGCTACTCTGGCTAGCTAAGAGCGGAACACATTATTATAAGATGGTACGTCACACCGTGACTCCTGCCTCATTTCACTACTGTCAAAGTGAAACATGGCTTACACGTGCGCTTCTAAAGCTCACACCTTGCTGCCCAAACATGGACTGGCCACCCGCGTCAGTACACTCTGATTTCTATTGAGATTTCTAGGAGAAAGAAAGGAATACGTGTTCTATCTAATTTCTTTAATTCTGCATATATAGGGCATTTGCCCTTCTTGGGGGATCCCTACAGAACTATGGTTAGACTAAGCAGGAAGGAGTGGAAATCCAGACCTCTTTTCCTTGGTCCGCATTCTGCATGGCTTTTGGTTAATCAGTGTCGTGATTTCAGGGTGGAACCCTATATGTATTCTTTCTGCTTAATTCTATACTACCATTGTCCTATACACAATGTGACATACGACATTCTGAACACCCCTATTAAAGATAAGCATTTGACAAACATAAAGTAGCAAATGAATCCTAGTTCAATATAATTATTCTCAAAGGAATAATTAGTATCGAGTTAATAGGCGGTATAGATCAGATATATAGGTGTACCATAGGGATTAAATGACCAGGTATACAGAACAGGACTCCGGTGGTATAGATAATACGTCGGTCAGAGGTTAAGCCAGGATGTCCGTCCCCAAACACCACCCATACCGGTCGGTGGGGAGGTGACCAGTGTGAGTGGACACTGTCCGGTCCCAGGACGTCCCCGGGATGAGGAGGTACAGTCTCAACACGCCGTCCCCTCCCCGCTGGAGGACGGCCCGGGAGCAGAGGGAGGCCCGCCGGAGGAGTACCAGCGTCGTGCCGGTTATCAGGTACCTCATAGATCTTGGATATATAGGAGCCTTCGACTAATTAGGCCTATATATACGCGCCAACAGGGATGGGGGCGGGAATGACATTTATGAAATGTGCGTATATTCACTCAAGAAATTCATAGATCTTTGATAGCCGCCTTCGGCTTCCGTTAATTGATATGGACGGACCGGTACCAAGGGGTATACACTCCGGTACAAATCCAATGCGTACTTCAGCCACGGGGATGGGGGTGGGGGTTAAAAAAGAGAAAAGAAAAGAGCGGGGTTGGGGTATTCGATCTGGAAATGGTTACCAACTGCAGTCAGACTATCGAGGAGCTGAAGCTGCCAAGCGCCAATTTGGCTTCAAAAGGGCAGAAGTCAAATGATTAAACCACTCTTTAGGACAGCTACTTTAGGACAGTCAATAATAGATTATCTTGATATTAGACTAAAAGTCAAAAGTATGCAGTTCAATTATTGTATAATGCCTCTAAAACCAAGCATCACATTTGGAAATCAGATTGGGACCAAGAAATTTATTACAATATGCTTTCTTTGGAAGGGCTGTCCATCAGATATATGAAAGGGGGGCTGTCAGATCATGTCCATCACAAAAAAGGGGGCTTTTGTTTTGCAGCTGGTACCTACATTCAAAGACTGAGTGCCCCCCTCCCCCGACCCCGGGGGACAGATCCGGGGATGGGATCCAGGGTGTTCTGCCATTCTTTTGTTTTTGGGGAGTTAATCTATACACAAAGAGGGGAAAACGTAGCATGTTAGTAACCGATTGCACAACGTTGTAGTGGCTATACCATAATTATATGCTGACCGTCATAACTTTTTGAAATCCTGGATCCGCGCCTGATAAGAATATATGACAACCAAGGAATGCATATATGTTTTGTTTTGCAAAGGACATTTATAATCAGATAATTCAAACTGTGCACGTGGCAAGTCGAATAATATTGCTTTGGAATGTTATAGTTATTGTTCTTCATTGGTGTTCGATGACTAAAACCATAACTTAACTGTTGACATCCCTGCTGGTAGGATATCTAGAAGACTTTAAAGAGCTGGTTGCTTGTTATAACATCAACAAGAATATTGTGAACGAATCCCAACACATTCTTTCAAAATGAATGCATATTGAGGTGTTGACAAGAATACAAAACCACAAAAAACTAAGAATCTATATCTATATCGTCCCTATCTTACACGATAATGCACATTGAATATGCAAAATGGAGGATTGGAATTCTGGAAATATATCAATTGGTTCTGCATGCCCCATATTATTAGAAATAGTACTTATTACCAGTTCTCATCATTCATATTCCAACGCTCACACAAGCATATAAATAGATATGTATATATATAGTTTACCAAATTAAACGGTCCACGGTAATTACGAATACGTAAAGAACCAAGAACTCTAATTTCGAACATTTTAGGAAAAACATTCTAGGTGCCTTTTCTAATCGATGTTTAAAATTCCTCTGAGATTCATCATCATCCTTGTAGCTATTTGAACTAGAACCCAATCGTTAATGCATGTTCTTGTTTAAAACATCAAAACAAAGATGTTTTTCTGTGAGGCTTGTTTAAAACATCAAAACAAAGATGTTTTTCTGTGAGGGAACTAATAGGAACAACGTTCCTAAATACAATCCATTGCAAATTTATGGATAAGTCTTACCTATGTAAATTGCAACATAATCATTACGTCAACTGATCTAGACTTTCTGGACTCATCACCGGCGAATATTTCGCTTCACGCGGCTTTTTAACAATATATTTCAACTGGATCTATATCTTCAGACGAGTCTGATCTCCAAAATTCTACTTTTCCATAATTGGGATATATCATATTGGACCTAACTACCCTCAGGGACCTAGCTATTTTACCTGCCTGTACCATGCAGTGCTTTGATGTTACCGGTGATGCGAGCTAATCTGCGGATAGTGGATCAGTCTAATCTAAAGCGGGTCGGTTACATGCTCATATAATGACTTCTAACTGATTCAGGTATCGAGAAAGTGAGATACAAGATGTAACACTACAAGGATTGGCTGTTAACACCTGAGATCTATCTAATTAATACATGAACATACGCCATGGAGGTCCGGTGAACAACAAGTACTTGTTGATCATATTATATTATGCGCACAGATAGAATAATCAGCTATGTGAAGAAATACAAACGCAGTTAGGGAGTTTGTGATTGTCTTTAAATGATTTAATCAGGAAAAATTGTTTTCCTATCTTTCCACTCTTGTCTGCTTGTGTTATCGAGTGGTGACCTGAAAGAGAGATTAAATTATATAGTGCGAAGAGTTCTTTCCAAATCCATGGTTCACTTGGCAGTTGCTGCTTGCAGCATAAAAATCTTGCTATCATATTTATTCATTCTGTATAACATCATCATAATGTGCTGCAGAATGACCCTAGCAATAACTGTACTCTATGTTGGAAATATTATATACAACAAATCACTAAGAAACGAGTTATTTGAAGATTCGATAAACATATTAAACAAAATACATTGTAAAAAAAAACCCAGACAGGATGCATGTTGATCCCGCTGACACCTAGCATGATAAATCGAAGCTTTCAAATCACACAAGTTTGTTGTCTTCTTCAAGCTTATTACTGAATTTGTTCATCCTTAGATGCCCTTAATTCTCAAATCCGTCATAGATTTAATTAAGATAACTTGAAGAAAACATGCAAAGTATAAGGGAATCTTTAAGGAATTTTCCTAACACAAATCTTACATAACCTTATAAAAGATTCAGCAAAGTCTACTTCAAAAATTATTATTTGTAATTTCAGAGAAAAGGACAATGAGCTCCGTGAAGCTCAGGGTCAGGTCGAACAGCTCAAGGAGCAACTCGAGGCTGAAAAGACCAAGTTTCAGGTAGGTTAATGTGGTTATGTTAAATGAAGTTTGACATATTCAGCATACAATACATTGTGATAGGTTTAGTCAGTCCAGTAAACTTTGAACAATGTACTGTGATATCCTTCAGGGAGTCCATGTTTCTCTTTTCCATGACGAAGGGAGGTTTTGGAATTTTTGGTCTCCTGCCGATCAAAGTTTCGGGTGGGAGACCAGTTTTTGGGATAGGGAGTCGTACCTCACGCACTAGGGTGAACGGGGTCAGGGTGGTCAATGGAGCTTTTGGGCTGAGATTCATTTGACCCAATTGAAGACACAGGGGCAGGCGTTGCCAAAGTGAGCGGAGGCTGGGTTTTGATGGGGGACCGGGTCTGGTTTCTTGGGCTCAGGTCAGTCTCCGTCGTTCCCGTCCACTTTTGGTTGATCCCGGCACTGGGAACTCGGGCCATCGCACATAGTTAAAGGGTGGTAGTGCAGTGCCGAATGGGTCACACCTTCGTTCCCTTAGTTCTGGGCTGACTTTCCATGATTTTGGGCCGTTGTACCATTCCGGTCTTTTGCGCAAAGTAGGGTTTTTGTGCCATCTCGGGCTTTTGTGCCATTTCAGGCTGTTGTGCTAAATGCCTATACTTCTACTAAATTTGAGATCCCTGGCTAGGCCCTCACTCATCTATGAACTTCTGCTCGTCTAGATCCTATGGTCATCTAGATCCTACACAAGGAGTACCATAAAGGAACTGTTTTTTCAGGGCAACCATGCACCCTTTTATAGTTTTAAGTCATCTCTCTTTGGTCAATTCAATCACATGACCTACATGACGTCACTTCCAGCAATACCATTTTTAGTGCTTTCATGATTCTATTAGAGTTTTCGGTCTACTTTTGGTTCTGATTTTGTTCTATTTCATCATTTCATTATTAGTCGATAACTACCACATTATTTGATCATTTCATATTACAAGTTGATTCTGCACAATAATGATACCCCATTTATAGCTTCATATTTTCCATACCATAAGGATGAAATAGGCAATTCATCACAGTACAAATGAGTGGCCGATATGCTTGAAGAATGTATAGCTTTTGTGCTACAACGATTTTCCGCTGTGAATCATCCTACAACAAATTCAAACGACAACAACTTCAATTTACAACTATTGGCAGACACGCAGATTTGTTATTGCAAAAGTCCTTTATATAAAACAATATCCAGTATGCACAACATTCAGATTTAGACCTATCACCAAGAAAATTGTATATATATATGTCTAAACCTATCACCAAGAAAGTTGTATATACTTATATTTAGTGTGCCAGTGTTTTGCTCCTTTTTGGCAAAGGAAATCATAACACTGGTACAAAATGTTTCTGCAAAATCACAACATCGCAATTGGTGTATATGGTAACTTTGAAGGCAGGTCGAGATAACTATAAGGGTAGGTTTGAGAATGAAACTGAGCCCCTTAAACCTCCTCTTGTGCACAAAAGATGATACCACACATATTTCGTAGTTTAACGCCGCCTGTATCATTATTACTAACACAAATGACCATATCAAAACACACTTCCTTCTCACCAATGGACTCTATACACTGGAGCTTGACGACAGGTTATTCTGATCAGTTCGCCAAACACAAGTCCATCAACCAGGTATTAGCACCGGGCCCAGTGTACCTTAGCTCGGGTAGGGATTTCCTTCCCTGCCAGAGTGTAATCGTTGATACGTTTCATAATAATCGGCATTATACGTGGCCTGGGGGAATCAACAGTTATTAAGGTCACTATACCGTATTGAGGTACTTTGGGGGCTCATTCATTAACAAGAGAGTGCAATAATTTCTTCCGCTGTAAGCTTGAATGCACTCGAACAAACACTTCACGAAAAGTACATAGGATGTGAAGGACATGGCCCTATGCAAACATAGACTTGTTACTCACAATTTTAACTCTGATTTTATATTGTCCAGAAGCTCTAGGGACTACACAAGAACACCGGCCTTATCTTTAATTAAAATCATAATTATGATTTGATCAAACTTCTGATAAAATCGTTTTGGCACTAAAGTAATTCAAACTTACTGGTAAACTGACTGATGTAGATGTGCCAGAAGTCTTGCTGTTAAGATTAAATAAATCGCCGTCGGAACTATGATGTACCCTCGTATGGGTGTTTGATAGTGTGGTTCCTTACTATATTTTGGATCTTAAATTTTATTTCTCTCTTCCCCTTCGAGAGAGTGTAGCAGTTGTTCTATCAAAAGAATCAATGGGTAGATAAACAACCAAAATTAATATCAGCGCCTGCTTATGATAACATTAGATTTCTTTTATAAAATAATGTGATTACTATAGAAAATGTTTCAATTTCTTTTTTGCTACTTCGGAAAGAAAATCCAATCATAAAACCGAGGCCTATCTCATGAAGAAATTACTTAATTATAGGTTGAGATTGCAAAAACTTACACCAAGAATAATCTTCACCATGAAAGCAGATAGAAATAAATTTGCATCATATTAATGGATAATAAATCATGAATAGTTAGGCCTATTTTTTGCATTCGGAATTAGAGCTATACTATAGAGCTATAAGGAAGTGAAAATAATTATACCACAAAAATAATGTTAATATCAAGGCCCGCGCAAATCTAGCTACGTAAGTGAGTTTACAGACCAGGAAAGCAGTGCCTTAAGTTGATTTGGCGCCTCGGCTGGGTCTTACAGTGTGGGGTGGGGTGGGTGAGGTGGGGGCTAGGTGGCAGTAAACCAACAACTACTGGAGGCGGGGGAGCGGCAGATACCTGTCACACACCTGAGCTGGGACACCTGAGCTTCAAACAACATTGGATTCATTTACACCTGTAGCTCATGTCACCTAATGACAGGTGGGAGTTGCTCCTCTTGGATTATGGTGGAAACATACATTGACCTTGGATTTATTAGAAGGGTCTGACATTAGCAAAGTTCGTTTGAATTGGCTGAAGAAACCCATGTGATTTTTCCATGCAATTGTAAGTCTGAGACGACTCCATATCATATGAGATTCATTTATATACGTCTTGTCATGTGATATTCGTTTATATATACCTCTTTTATCTTAGCAAATCAGAAGCATTAGCAGACATTTGGTTAGTAACTGGACAAAATAACGGAATAAAACAAAAGTCAAGCTGTGGATTTCTGTTCGACAAGGTTGACATAATTATAAAGCACAACACAGTCACTTTATTGTAAAAGGACTGAAAAAACAACAACAAAGAAGCAATATATCAATGAAGGCGAGACCGAAAAAAAGTACACAGAGGACACTGAATATCCTTGCCACTAGAACACAACTGTTTGCTATTAAATCGCTGAGCTACCTTCAAGACATACCGCAAATAACCAACCTCGACGTTAAAGAAGTGACAGGGCACTTTATGAACCATTGAAGTCTCTGGAATCTTATAAAATATGGCTTCTGGAACCAAACGTTGCCATGGGAGCACACGTGGAGCAGTTTTTGCGGATACAAAACCAAATCAGATGGATCCTTTACCTCCCCACTCAGTACAAAAACACGAGGTAGGTATTCACACAGTGGTATCCAGTTGTCTTTCTTTTCTTTTAAATGGATCTATATGACTCCCTGAGCAACGAAAATATATAAATTTTCGCTAGTTTCCAGAAGTGAGTGTAGGTCTAAGCAGAGATACTTTATTACTATCCTTATGTTAAAGATCCAGTGCTTCCAATCCCTACCCAAGCCTCAACTTTGAACAGGAGCCGCCATCGCGATAGAGAGTCAGCCAGAATGCCACCAACTAAATGCTGGTATCTCAACTCTAAGATGCCACTATGAAATACAAGGCAGAACACCAGCAACCAATAAATACTTTAATGTATAGTGAAAAGAACCCTCGCATCAAGACTTAGTATTTCCGACATGTGAAAGAGGTCTATGGAAAATCGGGGTGACGAGGAGTTGTCAGAGTTGAGCTCTATTAACAACCTACGTTTTTCAACGTTATTAGTTATAAGAGGCAAGGTAGCAATTATTCATTTGCGCTATTTATATGAATACTTCAGTGATTTTTCCTTTCCATTTCCCATCATTCCTATTGCCTTCTCGTTGTAAGAAAAATTGTGGACAGCCGAGGGGAAAGGGTACTCCGTTCGGCATTTGATATTAAATTGATGTTGTAGAGCATGTACTTAGCTTTCAAATGATATCAAGCATGTCAAAATCTGACCATTATTAAGGAAGTTATGGGCCCTTAAACCTGACACTGTCAGGAGAGCGGAAAATGAGGAAAAGTTTAATTTACTTGTATTTATTGAGATTTTGCATAAATTATCATAAATTATCATAATTATGCATAAATATTAAAAAAACACTATTTCATTCATTATTTTTCAACCAGAAATGATAAACGTATTCTGTTTTCAATGTAGAAACCAGAAAATGATACTTTCTCATAGTTAATACAATTTTATCAAAATCTCGAGAATTTTAGTCTCCATGGCAACCAAATAGAATGAATTTAGTGAATAACCCGTATTAAAACATTCCATTGACATTCCAAATAAGGGAAGATTCCATCGTGATGAAATGTTTTGGATATTGGAAATGAATTCTACACAAAAAGTTGGTTTAAGAGTAAATTATCACTATTTTTCATTAATCTACTCGTATCTCCTTAAATATTAGGTTTAGGACAGCAAATATAGAAACCTTGGAGTACCCTTTCCCCTCGGCTGTCCACAAATAACCATTAACTTTACTGGCTTCAAATCCATTGACCCAAATCAACTGATGCCTAAGAAGAGAGTTTAGATTGTAGGGACGATAGATTAAAAAGCTTTTTGGCCTTGGTTTTACATTATCCATTTTTTATGAGAGGGCACATGAAGAACTTTTCCCCCCAAAAAACAAAAACCAATATATCCAGTCTTCTCTTAGCATAATTCCAGGACATATCATTATGTCGGTACAGAAGCATTAGACTGGATCCAATGCCTGCTACTTTCAACCCACTACCGTAGTGCTAATCTTGGTAAGAGTGATATACCAACATTTTGTAACCAGCTCTAAAAGAAACGCTGGTATCCCTATTTACTCATTTGCCCCGTGGTCAATGTTTGTTTACTTCTCCTTCTCGACCAGAGAGAATCATGAACTAAACACTAATCCTTGGTGTTTGAATACAATTGGCCGTAAATAAGACGGCCTGGCCACTGAAAAAGAGGCACTTCCTGTGTTGATCCGTGGGAAAGCTTGACTTACTTAGCTTTCTCTGTTCTGTCCCGTCTTTAACCATATGGACTCCCTTATATAGGCAGACTTTTACTTTCAGACCATTGTAATTGAAGTTCCTTTGAGTGGAGACGAGTTAAATCAGATAGACCATAAAGCATGGTCCGTATTAATCGTTATGCTTGATATTATTCTGACAACTAACATCATGTCACTGGATGGAATAACGATGAATGAAAACGCAAGGAATTGAAATAATTTGTCTATGTTTCTGTAACAAACAACTATAGATCTTCATTCTTTCAAGATACATGACTAAGTATTTAAACATCAGTATTACATTTTTGCCACAAGCTCTCTCACGTAATTCATAACCACATGACCTATACAAGGCTGTGCAATAGGGGCATAATCGGCATAATATGTGCCAGCTTCTGATCATCTCACAGAAAATAAGGTTGTAGAAGTCCCGCATTATTCTTTTCTGAAACCTGCAGCCTCTTCAAAGGTGCAAAGTCCTGTCAGGAAAAGCAGTCATTCTTGTAATGAGCTAGATCTGTAACATTCTAATGTCAAACTGGTTATTTTTGTCCTATTTGCAAAAGAATAAAGATCCATTCACTAAAACAAATTCTCTGAAAGATATGGTATTACCTATGGTCAAATTTCATCACAGAGATTTTGATCAGGGCCGAATTTATAGCTATTACTTTTATTATGTCAAGTATAGAAGACTAGTTTTTTCCGTTTCTCAACTGACCAACAAAGAGGTAAAATTTATCAATTTCTTTCAATTTATCACCCCCGGCGGTACATATTGTAGTCAGGGCGTATTGACAGGCCGTACGCACCGCTCGCTGTGAACTCAGGAATTTCACATATTTGTTATTTTGTTTGGGTGATAAATAAAGAAGGACCTTCAGGGGCGTCCTCACGACCCATGGGGATGGTACGTCCCTTGGGCTTTGCCCTCGGGTCGTCACGATCCCCTCTCGCACAGACCCCCAGACGCCCCCAGCGGTCCTTCTTATTATAATAATCCACTTTTGAATGAAAGTATATCTTTTAATTGACCCCTATACAGGGGTAGATAGGTTCCAGCCACCTCCAAAGAATTTCTGGACACCGTATACCCATGGCCAGGTCTCTAAATCTCACTGCACATGGAAAAGGTGTCTAAATAAAGTACATCTTCATAACCCATAGAACATAATTTTCCTTAAACTCAAAACACATTCAAATACATTTCATTCACATTTCCTTAAACATTCAGCCATACTCTGAACATTACTTAACACTTAACAATGAATAAATACTTGTGAAAAGTTCTAAGAACTGCATAGAATTGGCATACACTGCCACTGGTGGAGAAATGTTTAACTACATCAGAGGTATAATATAATAAAGGGGGCTCCTGACATGGACCGAGGGTGTCATATTAGGAAGACATTTTGACAGTATAACTTGACCAAATTATTGGTTTTCTGGAAAGACTTTTAAATGTGTTAGGCCTACTGATGGCAATTATGTGGTTTCCCCTAAATGAAAATCGAACGTAAAGATCCCATAATATTATACAAGAGACTTTTTTATTTGATCAACCTAATATCTCGACAAGAGCTTGTAAGCCATATCATAAAGGAAGTAATTGTGAAATTAGACATGAAAAAAAATATTATACATAAAAAAAACTGAATTTTTCACTTTTATTTTGTATACGCCGATATCTGACTTAATTTGTTTGCGGCTATGGAATTTTGAAGGCAGGGCCATAGGATAATTTTTATATCACAAATTGAATGAGAATATTTTTTCACTGTAGCTTGAAAAGATAGCTTCAATGTTACAACAACTATCTCAAAAACGTCTCCTTGATAATCCCTTTGTACATAGACTAAATGCATTGATCTTTAAGGACAAACATTACGTGACTGCCAAGGCGTGGATACTCTCTCCATGAATAATCCCTGTTGACTTGTAAAACACTCTACATGTTCAGAGCACCCTGGGTCAAAGGAGAGGCTGTAAATTTAATGTTTTGCTGTGTTTGAAGAATGGAGCCACTCCCATGATTTTACTTTTGGTGTGTTTACACATAACTTTTCCATGCATTTTATGGGAGCATTATGTCTCTATAAAAGTCTTCGTGAAAGTACTTGGTATGTGCTATTGCCTATAGCTTAAAGTGAACAAAGAGCAATGTAGGGTTACAATTTTGCAAATTCAGTTAAAACACTTGAAATATGTTCTAGGGCCATAACCTAGGCCTGTGGTAAAATATAGAATGTGAATATAGACTTAAACTCTATCTAAATACATTTAGACTTGTCCTTAGTCAATTTTGGTGACCCACCAACATTGGTTTGCTTACAAACATTGCTGTCTTCATGCATAAATGACATGAGTATCATGGAATTCAGGTAAAGTTATAGCTAGTTATCATGATTTATACAGTACCAATGGCTAAAGTTAGACTCTTAGAATGTATTTTCATAGTTATTTGAATTTGCAAACTTTTTTCACATTTGGGACAAAACATTGCTTTTGTCTCCCTTTAAGAATAGTGATTCTAGCCTTTCTGGCAGTAATAGATAATTCTACGTTCGATTGGGTCCTCCGGGTTGGTTTAGTATGGAATTGCCCATTATTATCTCTCTCAAAGTTTCTGCATTCAGCCATGATTTTAAAATCCAACCAAACAATCGCCCAAATAATATTTTATCGGCACTTTGATCATTAGCAGCACAAAAAAGTTTAATCCTTTGCCGCTCATGGAACAGCGCTGTCATCTACTGGCCAGTGCAAAGGTTCCCCTTGAACCGCGCCTGCTGTGCTGCTACCTACTGCAGGGGAATCAAAACAAATCTCAATGTCCTCAAATGTATTGCAAAGACTTACTTCACTTTAGATAGAATAAAACAACAACTAGAAATTGGTACCACAGTTCTTTTTTGTAGCAGAGGGGACAATCTCTGCATTTTAAAAGGATGAAAATTGAAGGGATAGGCGTTGAACAATATTATATTCCTTATGGTCAGATAATGTAAACGTTCTGTGACAGTAATCTGTTATATGGTCAGTTCTATCTATCCTATTGGTAAAGCAATTTGAGAGGGGCCACGGAATCATGCATGAAAATACTTACATTTTCAATATATAAATTGTAGCGTATGACCCCCCACACCACTATTTCTCCTTTGCGAAGTCCTAGATCAGAAACTGGCATTTCCATCTATTGTATCCCTGGAGAAGAATGCCTCAAATAAAAGATTTCTATGAATATCCATCCCTCAACGAAAAAAAGAATCTTAGCATATTGCTGCATGCATGTACATGCATTCCTTTTGATTACATATAAGTTGCTCCTCACCTGATATGAGCACTTTGAATCAATAACAATCTTTTTTTGAAAATATTTCCTTTCAATCACCCAGGAGCAGGCGGTGGAGCTGGACGTGGCCTCCCTAGACCGGACCCAGCTCCGGCAGCAGCTGGAGAGGAGTCAGGGCAACGCCTCCAAGCTACGGGAGGAGAACCGCGTCCGCCAGGAGAAGATAAACAAGTTAGAGCGCCAGGTGTCCATACAGGAGGACCGCCTCAGGTCACTGGACGCCAAAGGTGAGCGAGATACTATATTATTTCATAAGGTCATTCCTAACCCATTGAAATTCAGTGTTAGATGCGAATTATTTCATTGGATACTGCGATGAACATCGAAGGGAAACCGCCTATTAGAAATGCAGACAATTGCACGCTTCTTATGGCTAATATATGAAAAAATGTTGGAATTATATTTTCCAATCATATTGTTCTGACTGCATGGCTGAATGAATATTTGCCTGTTTTACTTTCGATACCCTTTTAGGGTTAAAAAATTGTTTCTGATGTAATTTATTGAAATTGTTCAGTAGGGACGCTTTCTGTAAAACGATCATCATGGTAGCACTAAAACAGTTTTATAGTGTAAAAAATTTCACTAATCCTTTCATTGCTGAATATGTCATTCTACAGGCCATGATTACTAAGATATTGCCCCAAGTAATAGAAATTTAGTATAATGATTGTCTATACCTGCTCTAAATTCTTTTCGTAGGGCCCTTTTTTTAATGTAATTTGAATGAAAACATTCAATATCCAATATATAACATTCAATTTAGGGTTCTCCATGGCAGCCAGCAAGTGGTAAAATTGGTCCTTCTTCAAATTCAAAAGATGTCTCATGTTTTAAATGAAAGCAAGTTCTGACTTTTTGAAAATCGTATGACACATTTGCATGATTTGGAATAATTTTAGTAAATTTAGTCCTATATCACTTCAACTCTGTTCAATTGGAATTCATGTATTTTCTTATAAACTGATGCTACATTATTAAAATGATCATAATATCTTTGGTTCTAATCAAGATTTCTGAGAAATTATTCAGTTCCTTTTAGGTAGGTTCCTCCTTTTTAAGGGCTGTTCACATTGGAATTTACTATAGAGCCACCCGCGTGGCCTCCAGCCATGAAAGGGTTAGGGAATAATACACAGGAGACAGCAATTGATTTGATGTAGTGTTTTTGAAGGATTTGAGTTTCTCACGGTCTCCGATTGACAGATCACTAAATAGTATAAATGTGAGGTATATATATATGGTTTTCTCCATTGTACTGTTGGAAGACTGCATTAAAAAATCTGCACTTCCTCGTAGATTATCCTCCGATCATATGGTGTTTAAAGATAAGACCAAAAGGCCTATCGTTGCCTATGATAACACCGAAACCTAAACACGCTATCATCATTGGACCTTATACTGCATCTGGGTATAATTACATCTTTCTGTGCATGATCTTTTTATAGCAAACCGAAACGGTAAGATATAGGAACTACAAACTTGTATTTTAGAATCCTGCACTACCTAGATCTGTTTAGCCTTCCATCTCTCTGGAGCAAGATCCCTTAACTAAATTATTTGCACATGGGTCCTTCGGTAGCACATGTATATCGTTCCCTTTTATATATAATTATAATCGATCCACTTTACCACCTTAATTGATTATAAGTCTTTTAGAGTAGATTCATGCAATCCACTTTATTTCACTGAATCCTCCATGCTCACATGATCGATTAGACAATTGACTTATCTATTAGTTAAGCGTAAAGACATTATACATAGTAACACATTTCGTCCCTTTCCACTATTAATACACATTCTAGCTGGGATAATATTCAAGTAAAAAGGCTATATAGAATATAAGATTAACACTATGAGAAATACATTTCCTTTCACATAGAGCACAGAAACCAAACAACACTCCAAAACCTGGTTCTAATCGCAACTCATTTTGGGTAGCAGGACTCTTTTGCTGCACAATATTTACCTAATCGCCCTTTGAGGACTTGGTTTTATTGGTTTCCTATGTGGCTCTATCGATGTCTGGACCGTTGGTTATGCGTGTCAATGTACAGCATATGATTGTATGATCGACTCCTCGAGTGGGGCCACTTGGCATGAGGCTGTTGTTTAGGGGACAGGTAGAATAGGCCAAACGAAATAGATCCTTTTTTTGCATATAAATTATCATGAAATTGAAACCTTTTTTCGCTAGAATACAGAAAAGTTTGGTTAATTCATGATGATGAACAAATACATTGCCAAAACTAAAACTCTAAAAGGTTTCAATTACAGAGATCCATGTACAACGTTTAAATTAAATACTTAATAAGGTAGTTTAATTCATACAGTCATGCTTCTTGGTTAAATTTTGATGTTAATTTTCACAAGATAGAAATAATTAAGTATATCGAAAATTCTACTTAAGAGGAGTCGTTGTAAACAATAGAAAATACTCATGCATTGTCTGCTGAAAAAACTGTGGAGACATAGCTGTGTACAACAGGAAACCTACCCATGTACAACACAAACTCCCCCTCTTCGGCCTTACTCCTATTGTTGACACAGGTTCCATCCTCTCAGTCTGTGTGCCTACCTCTCAGTGCCCAGTGCCATGTTCCCACCCTTCTCGTCACACAGAGAACCTATTGTAACCATTAGTCTGCACACCTGATAACTGTATAGTGTAGAATAGTGATAAGGCCAAAATGATTCGACGAACTTCCAGTGGTAAGTTAAATTGTTCTCATAACAATTTATCATTTATTGCAATCATTTCTTGTTATCCTTTGTAATGTTTCGATGCCTGTTGTTATAGGCAGGTGAATGATCTAAGGATTGTGCTATAGTGCATTAAAATTTCATATTTACACAATATTTGTAATATTATTTCGGGGAATACTGTTGTTTATCGGGATTGCACTACGGGCAAGAACAGGAAGGGTATGGGAAACTATTTCGAAAAATCGACCGTACATATAAGCATTATGGGTAATTGTTTATGTGAAATCATTATAGAAATGTCACCTATTGTCTAAGGATATGTTAGAATTACCGTTTATAAATACTAATTTGGGACCTAGGTGATGGCATTTGAGCATTTGACACATTGAATTGATGCCATCAAATATTGTTAACACGGCTGCTGCAATATGATATATTCCACATTATAGTTAAGGATCGAAATAGATATAGACAAGTTAGCATTCCTTTAGCTTAGTCCATGTGTTTCACAAAATGAGAAACCATGACAGGCCAAGATAGTTGGTAGGCCGACACGTCAAAGGTTTGAAAGACAAAAACGTTGTCTTATGGTTTAAATACTGGTATGTATAGCTAAAAAATGATCCAAGGTATAATAATTTATATCATTCTATATAATGTTCGGAGGAAACATTATTAGGATTTGTCATAATGTAAACCAAAGAAAGAGATTGTGATTGAAAATTGATGTCAGAATATATTCCCTTCAATGGAGCGTTCAGAGTCTGTTATACGTAAACATTTCTTAATGGTCTATCATGATAATTTTGATTGTTAAAATGATTTGAATTACACGGGCAAACTTTAAGTAGGCTATACGCTAAAAAGACAAACCTGTCCAAAACTGATGCAACATAATTCATGAGTGCCATGGTTGAGCAACGATGACATCTTTTCATACAACAACATAGTAAAAAGGATTATGATAATAATGTTGAGCACACATTTCCCAAATAAGCTTCCTTTAATTTTTAGTACAATAAATCAAAATCCCGGCCCATGACTCATAACTGCTTCAGCTTTCTATATATGTGTATACGATGGCTGGACTGTCGAATCTGCCAATAGACGGCGTGCAGTATACATCTTGTCGAGAAATAGCACATGGGATTGCCACTATAGTTAGCAGTGCACATCAGTTTTTTTTCACTCTGATCAACATGATATTGAATGGACAATAATTATAGCATAGCTGTTTGATCTCCGGATTTTTTGAGAGGGGGATGAGCAGATGAGAGGGCGGCCCTTCCTGGAAATTTTCTGATTCAAAATTTGGTCGAGAATATTTTCCAAAAGCGCATCCTCCCTTTTAAAAAACCTGAATCCGCCACTATGCTGTATGCCTTATGACAGAAAATTGATAAAAGATATATTCATTATGAATACTATCTATCTGTCTATATCCCATATGTTCAAAAATCATATAATGAGTGTTACATAACATTGCATTGCCAAACAATTTCAGGTACTGAGGTCGAGAAGCTGGAACTGATGCTGGAAACGTTGAGAAACAGATTAGATAACAGCCAGTAAGTGCCTTTTCAATGTATCTATCATTGCGGATAATGAGGGGAATAATTATGACCGGGAACACCTTGCACTTCACAATTTCACACATCTAGCAGTCAACGTTAATTCCATTTTTTTTACTCCCGTGCGTCTATCTGTAATGTTGCTCCCTACATTGTGTTTATTGCCTCTTTAGTGATAGTGCGTGGAATGCTAGAACACGATATTTCTCTTTTTTTATTGCTTAAACACATCATTACAAGTAATGTTCTTCCATGTAGGTATTACAAATCATTCTTCATTAGTCATTTAAAACTTTTACAACAGACATAAATCATATCTGGGATATTGGGTCCATTGGTTGATTGGAGACAGATGAAGTTTGGTTGGCCGAGTGAATATCTTCATTTCAGAAGTTAGATATAAAGCAGAGGGTTTCAGTCTTTATAATGCAATGGGGCAACAACTCAGTTACAGGGTAATTGGTTCAACAACACGCCTTATAATGTTCCTTATTGCCATCAATAACATTATGCAATTGCCTCCTAGTGATACCGGTGGTTGGATTGAAAGCTGGCCGTTCTCATATGTATACCTATTATTTGTTTTCTAAGATGTGAATTTACGAGGTTCCGCTTCCTATATACCCAATTCCCCTTTCCAGTTAAATGGAACATAACACTTTAATGACAGCATTACAACTGAGATGCCTTGAAATATTAAGCAATAGTTTGATGATGTTGAATATTTTCCATTCTTACAATTCTATGAAAACATTTCTTTTTGAAAACACAAAAGACTAATGCTGCCTAATAACAACGAAATTCCAGCAATACATACATGTACATTTAGTTGGCCACTAACCCGCAGGCAGGGGGTCTCCCATCGTAACCGTGACCAATTAACAGGGGTCTGCTATGAAGCCCAATGGCAGCTATGGTGCCGAGTTTGTTGTTGTAGTAGGTAAAGCTATGTCTGCACGCTTAAGTGGCTCTCCCACTTTCACTTGACCATGTCAAGGAGGCTACTACTGCTAGCTTCCATACACCACCCCTCAAATACTCCAGATGGTACGTTTTGGTCGAGGTCCGTTCCATGTAGGCCTTTGGAGTTTGGGACATAGGACAAGGTTTTCTTACCAAGGACGTGCAAACCTCTGCTTTCCGAGTGGGATTTTAGCATCAGGGCGTGAGGTATGGCGTATATAAGTTATTTATTAGTTCTTTTTATTAATCTGTACCTCGATCTATGAGCTCGCATTCTTGTCATAACTTACATATTGCTGTACTGCCTGTTTTACCGGTCTGTCTTCCAAGTTTTACCTGTCCCTTTTTTCAGCATTTCAAGGATATTCAATATGGATTTTTAAATGAAAAGTGTTTTTTTAAAGGAGAATCTTAACTGCATCATAGCCTAATGGCCCCTTTATGAAGAGTCGCTCTTTTCAAGTACAATCTATTCAAATCCATTCCAACGAAACATTCCAACCTTTTAAGACATATACGAAGCCATTTTGCTTAATTTGGTATGTCTGCACAATTATACGAAGGTCTGCATAAAATTGTATAAAAGTTACTTAGTATAAAAGCCAGGTTAGTGCATACCTACAAAGAATGTAGGCCGATATGAACGAGTTTCTTTAAGAAATGATTTCCTTTATCGGCGATTTCATCAAAGACCTTTAGGCCTATCATATGCATACTTCACCATAATACGTATATCAGTGAGTGCATCAATGACGTGAAAACCTATATCCCCGGCTATCTACCCTAATAAAACGTAGATAGTAAAAACACCTACTATGGGCTCCATTTATCTCAGCAGTAACAATTTAATCTATTGGCACTGTCCTGGCATTAGGTAAATAGAACACGTAAACTAACCAAACACACAACAATTATTGGTGAGTATCATACAAGGTCAATAAAAATAAGATAAAAAAGTCAGGTTTCTTACTAACCACCAGCAGACATTCTATTCGCTAACCTGTAGTGAAGGACTCCCAGCGGTGTGTTTATGATAGAGGTGACTCAGACCCAGGAGGTGTTCTCTTCCTCCAGGTGTGAGACCCGGGAGAAGGAGCAGGAGTTAAAGACGACCCGCAGAGACCTGCAGGACACCACCACCAAGTTACAGGTGAGTTAGGATTATTCACTTATGTATACAAATGACGGTTTTATATATCATATACTGGCCATATACCAAAAAGATACATATATAGATCTTTCTGCATGAGTCTGAAGTATGTACACCATTCAACTCAACGATGACAAAATAATATTGAGAAAAATTATACATGAAAGTCCCAAATGTATATGAATACAATTCCTACGACTAATACAACAATGAGACCAGGAGCCAACCTCTGGACAACCAAAGGCAATCAAGTGGATATGTGTTTTTGAGCTTCTTCTAAACAAAAAGGTCTCTTTCTATGCCTTACTCGTCTTAAGTTGGGCTGACAATAACATAATTGATTGCAGCAAACCTTTAACCGCCGTTTGAAAAACGTTATGATAACTGGTTCAACAGAGTCCGCTTCATATATCCCCCGAGAAAAACTAATATATTGGAGCAAAACATAATTTATACATGTTGCAGTATTATGATCATATTGTATCGTCTGTGTATTTAATCAGACCAATAGTAAATAATAGTTACAATAGTCATTGTATTCCAACCGACAACGTTTTCCTCATAATCTAACCAACAAAGCGCTGTCCTGAGGTTTTGAAATGCATTTTTCCAGCAAGGGTTGACCGATGTTTGTTTCTCACGGCGATGACCATTCCATCAACATTCCAAGTATAGGAAACTGGTGCATCATTTTTACATATTTGCTTTGATATTGCACACCCAGGCAAGCATGTGACGTTATTATAACGTTGCAGCAACGTTCTGTTTGGTTCTGTACTGGTTCTTGTTACGTTATTTTGATGGCTTCCAATAACGTTGCTGCAACGTACTGTTGTGACATGTCACTGCGACATTATTATAACATTCTGGTTACATTCTTCAACCTAATCAGGACGTTCTTATAACGTTCTGTTATGGTTTCGTCCTAACCTCACCAAAAAATAACATTGTAATAACGTTCTGATTTGGTGAGGTTTGAACCTCACCATCAATAACGTAATTGTTACGTGCCATCTTAGAAAGTAACAGACTGACTAAAAAAGTATGGTTGCAGAACGTTTCTGTTACGTCGCAGCTTGGCTGGGCAATGAGATAGATAATTATTATGCAACTTTATTGAATCTGAATACTTCTGCCTCAACGAATGAACACCTTAGACAACAAGAGCTTGTAATGGACAGGAATTATTTAGTCAGATCAACGACTATCTGTTATTAATTTTTAAAGGATAAGTCGAATTGCCATTAGATTGAACGGCCGCAAAAGACATGCGGATGGTCACTGGTTAGCGATTTAGGTTGTTGTAAAGGCCAGACTGCTATTTCTGCTATGTCTGCGCAGGATCCATTTATAACACACGGATATAGACTGATGAAAGTCATAGATGTTAAGTGATGGTGAAAATAAATAAACGTTTTGTAAAAAAAAAATACAATTGAATATATAGTTGTTTTGAAGGTGTATCCCTCAGTACATCAAACTGCCACTTAACTGTCCTCTCTGATCGCTGTCTTATTGCTGGTTGTCCCTGTTCCTTATTGAAATTAACATTTGAAATGGACGGGATAATCTTCTAAACGTGCAGTACGTTTCTAGACAAACCAGCTCTGGCCGAGCAACTACACACACGAACCTATTCTGATAGTATAAACGCGCTGAACCTCGAACTTCCAGTAACCGTTTCTATGCCATACGTACAAGCTGGCTATATCGATACACATATCTTCAGCCTTCTGGCACCTATAGCCAATAATCCCTTACCTCTTCACAATGCCTCCAGGCAAGGTTTCCAACCACTGTGGAGCAGTGTCAAAGAGGTGTAATGTTTATCTACCAAGTGGCGGAGGTTAAGCCAGTAATTGCCCCACAGTAGTCTTGGCTGAGTTGTTAATGTTATTATAGATCATATTCTCGCCATTGGGGGGACCTTTTTGGCTTGAAGCAATTGCTTGAGACGGTCAGTAAGAGGGGACTCAGTTCTCTGAGAACCACATGGTTAACATGCACCAAAGTGTGAGAGATAGGATCGTATGCATATGGCGCATACATACACTCTATGGAAACAAATTATGAACGATTGAGGTGTTAATCTACAACTAAAATGGACATACCTCTTTAATTTGGAGTTTACGATTTACCCATTGATCAGAGCTGAAGGTACATTGCTGACTGGATTTCATGGAGATCACAGGAACACCCTCTTTGGTGTAGCATCATTGTTTGCATTAATTTCTTGATAATGCAAGTACCTGGTACCATTATAAGTAAATCATGTTGGAATGTATTCGGATAGACTGACTTTTATCAAACAGTATTGCCTTTTGAGCAAGTCAACTCTGGAGACTTAACAAAATAACTATGGTGCCCTTACTGCGGCGACCTCGTATGGTGAGAAACTTACAGGAATACAAAGACTTTAAAGAGGGAAAGGAGATCGAACGTGAATCCTCACATGCTAGTGATGAACCCAACATTGTAAAAGTGAATCAAACAACTGACCAAGCAATGGCGGAATATCATAGGACATCGTTCGACCAGCGCAAGTCGCAGCCTGTTACAAATGAAATTGGACAAGTAGGATATGTTTTTGTTTTAGCATTAATTGGTATTCCTTTCGAGAGACAGAAGATTATCAAGATGCCAGGATTTTATACTTTTAAAATAACCGCGTTATGGGTCCTTTGATTTATCTAGTAGTGAAAGATGTTTCAGTGGACATTTCTTTCGAGGTTGGGATGGGGTTCATTATTCGAATAAGGTCATGTCGATTATAGTAATAATCATATCTTTCACAGACCATAATGCTGATATCATGCTGAGACTCACCAAATCAGTTAAAACTTTATTTTGGATCCCACACTGATAATCCTAAGCTTTCAAAAGTTAGTCAGTAGTGACTAACTTATGTTAGTCAATTATAAGTTAGTCCTTATTGACTAACTTAATTCATATCATGTTAGTCATGAAGACTACATGGTTGGTCAAAATGACTAAGAGGCCACATGACCAAATAAATGATCACATGACCACCAGGAAAAAGGCATACAAAAGGAAACTGTCTCCAAAGCTTGGTAAGTTTATCCATTATCATCCTTAGTTCAGACCATGCATCTAACTTTCAAACACATTCTTTTTAAAAGAATATATATCAAGGATGATTTCTAAACTCTTTTAGATCAATGAAATGGTCTATCTAGTTGTAAATTTGTTAACTTGAGTGAAGTGAATGGAGGTGTATCTTAGGGTTAGTCATAATGACCAACCCTAGTCAAAATGACTTGGGCATTGGTCTTTGTAACCAACTGGGAACTTTGCATGTCAGTTGAAGTGAAAATATATATATTATAGATGATTTTCATACGCTGATCACCAGGACCAGGCCCTGACATGGCTGGAAGGAGGCCCTGACATGGCTGGAAGGAGGCCCTGACATGGCTGGAAGGAGGCCCTAGCAGCTGGGAGGCCACCAATACAACTTGGAAGAGGCCCTGATGGCCTGGAGGTTACCCTAACAGCCGTGAGGAGGCCCTGATGGCTAGGAGGAGGCCCTGACAGCTGGAAGGAGGCCCTGACGGCCGGGAGGTCATGCTGAAGGCTTAGAGGTCACCGTGACAGCCTGGAGGTTGCCCTAACAACCTGGAGGAGGGCCTGACAGCTGGGAGGAGGCCCTGATGGCCAGGATGAGGCCCTGACAGCCAGGAGAAGGCTCTGGTGGCTGGGAGGTTGCCCTGATAGCTGGGAGGTTGCCCTGACAGCCAGGAGGTTGCCCTGATGGCAGGGAGAAGGCCCTGATGACTGGAAGGCCGCCTGATGGCTGGGAGGAGACCCTGACAGTGGACCGGCAACCCTGATGGTGGTGAGGAGACCCTGATGGAGGAGGGGAGATACTGACAGTCTGAAAAAGACCCTCATGGAAGAGAGAGGATTCTGAGAGTAAGCCACTGATGAACTCTATTTTAAAAAAGTTAGTCATAGGGGACCAACTTTCTTAGTTTTGTTGACTGTGGCAAAATTCACTGTTAAATGTTAGTCAGTTAGTCAATATTGACCAACCCTGGTTAGTTATATGACCTACCCTGGTTAGTCATAATCTAGGCAAACTTGGTGAAATCTTTATTTGGATAAAGGTACTTGTTGTTGAGGTCTCACCACCCTCACCACCCTCAGTACTACAAATGGACTGTTTTTGGCACTTGAGAGAACACAACATTTTATTACCTTCGCCTATAACAGAATGGCTTGCTGGTGGTCACAAGGCAATGCACTTTGACGGCTTTATTTGTTCTGTTCTTCATGTATAGAAAAGTACTCAGAAGATACATAACGAAATATAGAAAAGTGTGATATAATTAATGAATAGAGGCGAAGGGTTTGCTTAAAATGAATAGTAAAGCTGTGGCATGCAACCTTTTTCAATAGGCGTCAACCAAAGTTATGGCCTCAATACTAAAAGTTCATATGGCTGTAATGCAACTTAATAAATTACATTTTCATGTGAAACATAGTGGATATAGAATACAGGGGATGTAGTGTAAAGTCAGTGCGGGTGTTGATAGACTTTTCCTGTAGATAAGCTCACTAAAACCAATAATATGCAAATCCCCGTAGCAGTAACTAAAGCCACTCAATCTCCCACCTGGTGCCTACATAATCCCTCCATCAAGGAACTTTAGGTCAGGTGTGGGAAACTTTAAGTACATGTGGCCCTGACATAAGCCAAGTCAGTGATTAATTGACACAATGGTGGGCCAAGTCAACAGCACTTTGTTTGGAGGGTAAACTAACCACTGGCCGAGTGAATAAAACTCTGGGTTCAGTCAGAGGGTGAACCCATAGTCCTTAATGTTATTATGCCTGGTTTACTTATATTTCCATTTACTTGCTAAAACAAATGTTACTGGATGGCTTTTAGAATTAGACGTTTGATTTACTTTGATCTAAAGCAGATCAAAGGGAAAAGGATGTTGTGAATTTCATTGGTTCTAATGGAAAACTTCCTATTTTTTGTGGAGGTGTAATATGTGGTTCTTAGGCGTACAAATAATTGCAGTCCTAAATCCAGAATAAGAATTCTTCATATGAAAGGACAAAATAGGACTAGATGCATGATGCTCATGTAGAAATATCTTTTTGTGTGGTGTTATTGAATGGAGAGTGACAGTCCATTGTTCTTGTAACATGAATAAAAAGTAAACAGATACATGTATATAATTATAAAAGTGATTCTATTTCCCTGTTGATCTCATCCCCTCCCTCATTACAAAACTGTTTATCCGATATACTGGCAGCCTGTTATGAAATGAATGTATTCCAGAGCCATACTTGATTAGAGGGAAAAATTGTAAAACACGAGTGACACGCGTGCACATGCTCATTCCAAAGATACTTAATTAATTCCACTATGCGCTCTTTTACTTGCGTCGGGGACGTCACTTGTGTTTATTGACACAAACGCATGTAAAACGCACTTCAAGGAATGCATAGTGGAATATGGAATTTGATTGTATTCATATTTGCGTTTAGGGATCAGGGTTCTATGGAATGCTTGCGTTCAGATACCAACATGTTGATATCACAAGCTAATTGCGTTTCCTAATTAGAGGGAACGCAAGTGCCCCTGAACGCATAGTGGAATGTAGCCTTTATTTACAAGCACATTCCCTGCAGATGAGAAATTGTTTAAAAACAAAAAATATTGCAATCAGAAGGTATTCTGTGCTAGGAAAATCAAGTATAGCTCAGCGGTGTGTCTGTGTGAGGCATGTCGGCGCGCAGCCACATACCCTTTTTCTGAATCATGCAACATTTCCTTACGTAATTCCTCCCCAAATTGGATGTTGACATGATATCCTACCGATCCTACAATCCTGGATCTGCTATTCTATTTATACTGCTCAGAGAAGTTCCTGAGAGCTACACCTTTTTCTTCATGTTACAGACGGCGGAGAAGTCGATCGAGGCGCTGACCATCAGGGTGGATGACCTCAAGGAGCAGGTGAAGGAGGAGCTCGCCAGGAACGACCTCATGGAGCAGGTCAGCACCTGTCGACTGTTATCATTAAACATCGTTATGCATGTATGCTATTGCGTTTGGCAAAAGTCGTCAGATTTTCATATATTAATCCTTTCACTACACTGCCTTCACATTATAACGCATACACTGAACCTCTTCTCCACCCCTGTAGACCTGTAGATCATGAAAGGACAATTGTCTGTATGATCGATTTTTAGGATCAAAGAGTATAATTCTTTGTGATTTCTGTTCATGTTTGCACTAACATCTAGATCTGTTAAATTGACAAATGTATATATGACAAGTTCCTTGTATTATTTATCAATGAGCCTTTCGTGAAAAAAGGACATAAGAAATGAATAGTTCTAAGAAAACACATTAGCATCACATCATCTCCATCCACGTAGGAGCGTAGCCATACATATAGACCTATCGATCTTTGCCGTTACCCCAACATAATTATCCTATTCATGTGTGTTTTTGCCTTTATCCCTAAATCCATCCCTGTTCAAGCATTATCCATATCACCCTCTACAGAAACTGGTGAATCTGTCCGAGCTCCGGGAGCAGGTCCGTGAGCGGGACGAGCAGGTAGCAGCTCTCCAAGCGGAGATCGACCAGAAACAGGCCGTGCTCAGCCATGCTAGGATGACGCTACGGGAGGAGCGCGAGAAACTCAAGGTCAGTTTTGGGCTGGGGTGCCTGGAATATGTTTATCAATGGGCCATGTATAGGACAACATGATATTATGATTATAGCTATGCATATATACATATGATACACGTCAACAACCCTATAGTGTAGCTGATCGTTTTGCCCTTTTTTTCGACTCGTTCCCTTCTATTCATGTATTACACTTTGCCATACATTTAAAAGTCTTTGTCTTATTCCATATGGACATGGACCAATTTTGTTCAAATTTTACATCAGTTCGTCCATAGACCAATGGTGTGTGTGTATGGGGGGGGGGGGGGTAACAGATAACGGTAACAATTCACTTTGAAAGTAAAAAGAATATCTAGACCTAACCATTCAGTAGTGGAGGCTGCATGATGCATCCGCCCCGCCCCCTTCTTTTTTTTGACAAATAACTTAATACAAAATCATGCCCTCTCCCAACTCACCATCTGAAAATCTGAATCTGCCCCTGACTCCCGCTGTAGGAGCTGCGGTCCCACGAGGACGAGCGGGACACCCTGCAGGAGGAGCTGGCCCTCACCAGGGCCGAGGCCCTCACCCTCAAACGGCTGCTCATCGGAAAGGACACGCTGCTCGTACAGAAGACACAGGCCCTCGACCTGGCCAAGGTAACACAAGGGGGGGAAATTGAACGATGCAATTTAGCAGCATTCTAGTGATTAATAGTTCATTGCTCGAAGGCCTATAGGGATAGCCTTTTACTTCATAGAAAGTTCTTTATTGGATGTCAATCAATACTTTATTATACTTACATTTTGAAACTGCGTTCTGTAGGCCTAATGATAACCCGCAATTTCATACAGATAATACGAAGGTGATTTAATGATAAAGTGGTATGGGCCAAACATTATATACATTAATTGTATGTGTACATGTGGTACAATGCGCAGCATGCATTTCCCCCAATAGGCAAATATATTTCTCCATATATGACAGGGACGTGCTCCTCCCCCCTTTTTTAAAAAGAGAAATACATTTCCTCTTTATATAATATGACAATAATTATGTAATGATGAAATCATTCCTACAGGAGTTGATCCGAGAGTTGGACCAGGGTAAACAGACGACGTTGGCCCTGCAGTACCTAGACCAGCCACGCGCCCTCTACCCACAGGGGGCACACTTCAACGACCCCGACAAGAAACAGTGGTGGGTGCAATGTATTAGATAATAGGACGCAAAATGCGAGAAGAGGATGAAAAAGAAGTTATACCCTAGGCCTATTGTACTTCATAGTATAGATCCTCGATCACCTGATGTGACATGTATAGCGAAATTGGACTGAGGGTTCCTCGTATATATTTTCTGAATATCAGTTATTTAATTGTGCAATCTTAATTTGTGCGCCCATACTCTATAGAATAAGGTATCTTTTAAAGGTAACAATGAAAATGTTCCCATGGTTCAGAGAAGACATGCTTATGTACCGACAGAAATGATCGCCATTGTTTGTCAATGCATGTAGTAAAACAAAATAAGATTGTCAATGCATGCAGGAGAACAAATTAAATAACATTTTATGTACACTTTACCACTTTTTTGGTGACCAAAAATATATAAAAAAAATACATCTTTTCGGTTGCAGTCTTACAGATGGCAGTATAGAAGACTTTGACAAAATAAATAGGCAATATATTGCCGACGTCAAACCTAGAAAGGTAAGTCTTAATGAATTCTCTCTTCTGTATTATTCGTGCCTAAGTAAATAGAGATACAGTAACACAGCACATGGGCAACTGATATCCATAATGAGCCTCATAGATCTAGTGATCATGTCATCTGGTTATTTATATGTTTCCCATTTTAAACAAGAGCTGATTCAAAATTCCCATTTGATCTTATTATAATAAGATGATAGTGAGATTAGACTAACATTGTACATAAGGCATACCAAAAGTATGCTTAATACTAATTGATTGTAATTATGTATACGTTTGTTCCTGATGAGTATTCATAAATTGCTATACTGGGATTAGGCCTATACAATATGTTTCAAGTGAAAACAAGATCTTTTTATTTTTAGCAGGGGGTTCGTTCTATGCTGGACGCCTCCAGGGCGGTGGAGGACAGCCGACTTGCTCCAGGGGACCGACATCAAAGTAACCACAACAACCTTCTGGACACCATTCTGAGGGATGAGCAACAGAAGGCTGCATACCCACATCGTCCAGCGACCAGCAAACCCATGTTTCAGACCCACGGAGGGATGACCGGAGGGGCGCCTTTTAATTACACACACAATGACCCGACTTCTCCCCAAAGACGCCCCAAAACGGCCGTAGTTAAACCTCAGATCTATCATGCCAACCAAACCTTTGCCAACTTTCGGACTTCTACGAACTCTGAGTTGGAGAACAAGAGGCAGGTGCGCCTCAAGCTGCAGAACCAGAGGGGAGAATCTCAGTCGGCAGCGGCAGGATCCAAATCGCGGGCAAGGGTCAAAGCCTCTTGGATGTGTTCGGGAACGCAAGGGTTGCGCTCGGAGTCAGGAACCTCCAAGCTGTCTCGAAATACCAGCAGTGTGTGGGGTGAAGAGATGAGCGTTTACGAACGCGACACCCTGGCTTCGAAGTTTGTCCACCTTGGGGATAGAGTCATCATTGATCTGTCAACTAAGAAAGGTAAATCATTTACTTATAACTGTGCATTGCTATACTTGTAAGAAAATTTGCATCGCATGAGGCGTGACTTTAAAACCACAACTTTACACGCAATCATGTAAGTACAATATCTGTTTGTGGGTCATATGGAGATTAAAAGAATGATGACATTTCATTGAAATGTTTTCAGCTATATATAATTAATATTATTAGCTTGTAGATCAATATGAAAACGCAATACTTGAGACTTTAGAGATTGGGAGTATGGTGAAACAAGTGTGCATCAACATTTACCTGCTTATTTTGAAATTAGAAATAACATTTAATTTAGCTAATTGCAGATTAGTTTACATATTGTTTGGGAGGACATTAATTTGAGCGTAGCCCCTACACAATGAAAACACCGCCTATTTAGCCACTTAGCTAGGTTAATGCTCACTTTTGCAGGTGAGAAGGAGAAGCTGTCGCCAGGTGTGGTGCGTTTCGTCGGCCAGGTGGACAAGGAGGTGGAGGACTTTAGGATATACATAGGCGTCAAGATGGATGAGCCAGGTAGAGAAATTACCATAATTATTTCAAAATATGTTTAGCTCCTACCGGTGGATTAATTGTTTATGTCTTTGTCTGTCACATAGCAAGTATGCTTGTGTTCATGATTACAGAAATTTGTGAAAAAAACACATCCTGCAATAGTAGTGAAGCGTGCCAGACATATTTTGAAGGAGGCTTCTCGTTATGACATCTAGGATTGTATCTCTGAATATATCACTGTGTATTGGGATAAAATAAACAATCTGAAGTGTATTTCTAAAAAATATAAATGTTTCTCTTCCTACAGTTGGTGACATGGACGGCGTGTATAAGGGCAAACGGTATTTTACTGCACCAGAGAAATCTTCTAAAATGGTTAAGATTCATAAAGTCAAAGCAGTTTTACACGCAAAGGTAAGTTATTGTAACAAATGACATATATTGTTTGCGTTTGCAATCACGTGTTATGTTTAACATTATACTTAGCTGCCATTCTATTATAGATCGATTTGAAAAGATTAATTGTGTCTAGTATGCCTAATCATTTTGTTATCTTTCATAATGGTCCACTAATAATCAAATGATGACAATAAACGTATCCTTGGCAGTTGGTGTGGGGAAGCTTTGCAAATTCCATGAGGCATATGTCCCAAGGCTCCCAGTAGAATAATTTAGCCCATATCATAATTCTTATTCCTAATGATACATTTGCTGACTATTTGGAGCATACAGTGAGGGGATAATATGACATCTAAATAAAGAAAGAAGATTTTCTTTATAATGTTGGTAGATCAAGTAATCCTCTGCTAAATATGCAAAGCTTTCCTCTTGAAAAATCATTCCTCTTGAAAATGTTAGATTATTGTACATGTGTGCATTCTTTTCTGACAGTAGAGGCAAAAATCACAGTTATCACTGACGTCTGTCCAAAAAAGAAAGTTATCCATTTATAAAACCAACAGGTGACACTACTGCTCCATAAGGTGCACAAAATGAGTTATTTTAGTGCTGCCACCTGTTAAAATGGTTTTCGCCAAATATGCTTCAAATCAATGGACATTCAATGAATATGATCCGTTGCTCTTCCATTGCATTCTTGACCCAATCAATTGATAAATGAGGTTGTGGTTTGTATGTCTAACTGATGATGCCACCCTCTGAACAGGCCACTGGTCAGGGGCATAATCATGTCTTTTTTTTATCAGACGGGACTTGTTCCAAAAATAGTAGCCATTCATAATTACAATATTTAAAACAAAGTTCATTGTGTTGCTATTCGCATTCAGTATACACTGAAACCTCTTAATTGAAATAGACCGTCATGATTATATCAGAACAATGACTTCCCCTTTTTCTGTCCTTTCAGGCCTCCAACTTCAAATCCTTGTCGGAGTGCATTGAGAACTACCTTACTCTGGCTGCTGGTGGATCAAGTAGTACCAGTATCAAATCGAGAATAAGTTAACCTGAATTAGTGCCAAAGTAATACTGTGTATTTTGAAATCAATAATAAAAACGTTACTGTATATATTCATAGAGGTTGTATAGTATTTATCTGTCCTGTAACAGAACTAGATCAAAAGTAGACCCAATGTGATCGAAAAAAAAACACAAAAGAACTTCGACATGTCCCCGTAACTCTTATGTTCTCATTATTATCAGTGATTTCTTATATTATGGGAATTTATGGAAACCATAATATTTTTCATATCATGCATTCTCACTTCTAGTTGATAGTTAGGGGTATCAGTCTTTATACAATAAAAAACACAAATATCTCAGGAGTTTCTTTATTTGTCTTATAATATTCAACAGCGGTTTACCCTAGATTCCATACTATCTTCGGTAGTCTGCGTTAATACACACACTGAGGTAGCAGTTTCCGAGTTTCCTAATCTCTGTAATGGACCTATGAATGTAATACAATAACAGTGAAGCCCTGCACTAATGTACAATATAGAAATAGTTGTGAGATAGACACTCTGCAGTAGTAAAACTATTTACTCTAGATAATGATCCAAAGAGATTTCTTGATATAAAGTTATAGAGAATCTCAAGAATACTGTTTCTATGATAGACATAAAAGATAAACAATCATATTGTTGATGATTTCTATGAAGCGGGAAATGCTTCGATTATCGTCCAATATAAAGCAGCATTGTCTAAACCGAATAGATATAACATTTAAGAACCCTAGTAGCAAGAAGCAGATACTGATACATTATATTCCACAGACTTCTTATAAGCGGATATCACCTACACAGCTTCAGATCCTGTAACTAGTTAAAAACTTTATAAGAGTAGATTGGAAACCTTCCCAATATGGGATCCAACAACCATCATTAAGGATTTTGATTGGCTGGCAATATACAAGAACGCCGGTTCTAAGGCGAGTGTGGCAAGAAAATGGTTGATTTACCTTTACGGAATAAATCACGATATACTTAGGGCTTTAAGGCTGGAAAAGATCACTCAAAACAGGTGAAACAGGATAGAAATAATCATGGTAGGATTTTAAAATGAAAATGCAAAGTAATTTACCTTTACAGTATCATTATTTCGATGATAGAAAAAAGTTTTCCTGAGATGGTGATTTTTGTATAATGCATAGCAGTTTCTTTTACATGTAATCTTGGAATGGCTTAAAATGTAATCACAATCATTTCGATGTTCCTTTCAATCTCTCCTGATGTTATATAATGTTTTTGTTTTTTAGAATTATAGATATTAGATACCTTTTGTGACCACCCGCCATTCACAGTAAAAGTTAAAATGTATCCTTACAAATCAAACACAATTAACAAGAGAAGGTTTGCCGTTGATGGATATGCATTGAAGTTTTAACAAAATTATCAATTACCTTTACCAGGACGGTCTTGCAAAGCCCAACCACTGGCCAACGTCATAATTTTAACAAAAAACAGTAATGACGAGTTCAAAAGTAGCAACCTGAGTACAACTAAGTTTAGCAAAATTACTG
The DNA here is from genome assembly GCA_936440205.1 of Lepidonotus clava. Lineage (NCBI taxonomy): Eukaryota > Metazoa > Annelida > Polychaeta > Phyllodocida > Polynoidae > Lepidonotus > Lepidonotus clava. Next base: position 30,908,266 of record OW387140.1, read on the forward strand.
GCCCGGACATTGTATGCTGCATTACCGTATCACTCACCCATAATGGACAGGTTGAATTAATTCAATGTATAAGGAATGTTGCAAATTCTTAGGAATTAACGAGGATGTAAGGGTAAGAAAATGATATGTTAAAATATTGGACTCATAAAGTACAAGCTTTATGGCGTTTATCTCAGTATACCTATCCTATACTCTCTGGTATAATGCACTGGACATAAATGCACTTGACTTGGACCTTCAAGTCCCTATCCTTAAGGCGGATCTCTACAGAGTAATGAGTATAGACAGACATTGCATTTGAATGGGTTAGAATTAGAACAGGCATGTTCTTATAAAGAATATTAGAACGATTGAAGAAAATACGCGAAGCAAACTGCAATCACTTTAAATAAGGAAATCCTGAAAAAGTTGTGAAAATGTGGTCAAAGTATCAAAGTATTCATTTAGGCTTGTGAACAGGGCGGATGGCGATCAAGCTATGTCACTTAAAATCACATACATGAAAGTCCAAGGTTCCTTGGCAAATAGGAGGCCCTTTGAATACTTCACCTTTTGTAATAAAAGTCAGTTTGTCTGGATGTATAAGCGCAAGGTAGGGCTCAGGCGGAGCTGCACCGCTTAAGCCTATATTCCATTAGGCAAGCCAGACTTCTGGCGATTTGTTAACTTGTCAGTTTTTGATTTCGTCAAAATGTGCTAGTATTTCTGACTTACATTTCTGGAGGTTTGTACTGAATTAGACGGTTTTCTAGGTAGTCCCATGGACAGAGAACTCACCAAATGCACTTTTGTATTCAAAAGTAGGACCATGTGGACAAATGTTCTTTTGAAACTTATTCTTTGATGTACACTGAGTTAACATATCCTAGAACAATACCACTGTGACAGTTCAATAAGGGTACGTGATACTTTAGAAATTTAGGCACGACCTAGGCTTTCTACACTGGCATAACTGATCATATCACAGGCAAACCCATTAACATTACATTCAATAACAGATGTTGTGACTGAAGCCAGCACTCACTATAACCAGATAAAGATAAAACATTTCCTTTCCCTTCAAGCACATTCATGCTTAGGCAGCATACGACTTTTCAGCAGCAAATGACATAATATACTTATTTCACAGTTCCTAATCCAAAGTGTAACATTGAAAGTGACTTGTTTAAAGTAATAGGTCAGTTAGGTATATAACAGGATTTTTCAACGTTTTGTTTAACAAAATGATGTATGTCATCGCATCTTTTCAACAGGTTTTTGTTTCCTAATAATACATGCGACCATCATAGCTATTACAGTAATACTTTCAAAGGCGAACCATAAGACAACCAGCATCTCGTAATCTAGTTCAACATGTTCAACAGACAAGATTATCACTTCTATTAAGAAACGTTTTTTTTCTCTTTTTTCAATGCCTCTATTTTTCACATTTTGCCGATATTCTATTATTGAAATGGTCAGCACGTACTATTTCTTTTTTCTATATGAAAAGTTTCTTCCATTCATGAGAATCAAGTAAATCGCCGCTGACTTCATGTCTTTACTAAGGGATACATGGGTAGTTAAACCTTCAGGATTCCGTTTAGCCGAGCAACAGTTATAAGTATCACACTTATTTCAATAAGGAATCATCTCACCCTTTCAGTATAAATCAGTGGTTCCATTTAAATATTCAACGTAGACATATAATTCGTTGCAAAATATAACAATGATGATCTTACAACCATCTTCAATTTTCTGAAAACTAAATCATAATTTAACATTTTCATTAATTTCACACAAGTAACGCTTGCTCAAAATGAGTTTTGAACCTGTCAATCTCATAATTGTTGCGGAAAATGTCCCTAGTAAAACGGTGAAATCAATATAATAGACAATGAATCTCCTATGCAATCCTATATAAACATGTAAAACAAGATGACGTATAAAACAAAATAATCATAAAAAGATTATGTTATCTTATTGAACAATCAATTGACACGTGAAAATATTTGAACTATACAGCTGTCCCACTGATCCAAATATGGCTTTCAAATGTTGAATTAATCTTGTAAAACTAATTTTCTGTATCCGTTTCCTACAAGTGAAATCAATGTGATCGACAATGAATCTCCTATGCAATCTTATATGATTATGTAAACCAAGGGGACGTATACAGCAAAATAATGATAAAAAAGTATATGTTATCTTACTGAATAATTGACTGCCACGTCAAAATATCACGCAAATTCAGTGATCAGTGCTTTGACATTTGATTCAAACGTGGCTTTCAAATGTTGAATTCATCTTTCAAAGATTAATTGTCTGTATTTATTTCCTAAAACATGTTTTCCTTCCTCATTATGATAGGTTACATTTTTATCAATATAAAAACAAATAAAAAATGTTGGTGGGTTATATGCTCCATTGGCACTCTGCGTCAATGTTCTGCGAGGTGCAATTACCGTAGGCGACCCTGAAAGTCAACCCTTCTTTTTTTTTTAATGTAGACCAACTTTCGATGCCCTGATTCTGGATGGTCCCTGAAGTATACAGTTTCTTAGATGTATATCCTGGTAGAAGCACTTGAGGTCTTTCTCCCTAATCATCGGATCCCTCAGGCTCCCTCCACTCCGGCTGGATGCGATCAGTATTACCAGATTCATCTAAGAAACGCCTCCTGAAAATCGATAACATCTTTTTATTTTTTAAATGTTTGTGCAAATTTTGAATAGTTTTTAGTTTTGCATGCATATAAAATACTTTTCCCATTGGCACAGTGAAATACAACACAAATTAAGCAGGTCTGTAGGTAGAGATGAAATAGATATCAAACAGATTTTCGGTAGAATGGTATGATCGTGGCACAGATGTAATTTGCCTGGAAGAACATGTACACATTGTATGTCAATATCAATCAAAGTGGAGTCACATGTGACAAGCATGGATAACTTATTTTTCCACTATCAGCTATCTATGGTACTGGTAGAGAGATTAAAAATTGACTAAAGCGCTGACTCACCATAGAACAGGGAACAGTTCGCCGTTGTCCTGTGTCGTCACCTTACCCTGGTCCACCTGGTCCAGGCACCACTTAAGATACCCCGTCCCCAGAACCTAGCAAAAGCAAAGTAAACATTCTTTGGTCAACACCTTATAATCATATAGACTGAATCTGACTACGATTGACAAATCATTATACGGTTCGGTTACCCAAGAAATTGACAAAAAAAGAGGTTATACGCTTTCAGAGTCTGTTCACTGACAGACTCTGTGTGTCATTATTGTTGTGGATAGTTATCTTGTCATACAGTTGCTCCTATTAATGTGGAAGAAAATTCATAAGTATGCTTATAGTTACCTTCCAGGCGTCCGTGCTCTCATCGTCCAGGCCCAGCCAGGACTGGATCTCCTCAATTCGAGCCTGAGTCTACAGGGTAAAAAAAATAAAAATTAAATATGGAATAATTAAGTTAGTTTCCAAACTATTTGAATAATTTGCAAGCATCAAAGCAGGACTGATGAGGAGTTTTTTTTTTAAATAAATAAACTACTATCTCTTTTTTTTTTTTTTTAGCTACATCTGGTAACTATTTTTGATGCACCACAACACATAGCCTCGTCTTCCTGATCTTATATCTACTATTTCTAATAGAAAAATAAACCTAATGTCATTATTTTACTATTGATTCAGCATTAGTTACCGTTCGCATAATCGAACAAGCCATATCCACAAAATCCTAATGGTTCTTGGTTGTACATAGATTTCTAATTATTTTCAACTACGTTTATGATTGTCACAAAAGATAATTCAACCAGTTAGTTTACAATATTGACGAGAGCTATCGAACCCTGACTAACCTTTTTAATGGCTCGGCCAATTCTGAAATCTGCTCGTCGCCTCTTTTTGGACTGGGCGGAATAGCGAGTCTTCTCCCGAATAGCCCGACACAAAATGTACCTGAAATAAATAAAAATGAGTCTGTACGTCAAACATAAATACCTGCAGTATTAGTGATAAAATACCAAATATTTAGATGTTTATTCGTATGTTTGTTCAAACACTACTAATCATTTACCTTACACGTTGTAACACAATACTGGAAGATTTCTATGTCAACTGAGAAGTAGGTACACAAAATAATAAAAAACAGTCGTTAAAGTTCGTTAAAGTATTTTCAGACTTGGCAGCCTACTTACCATATGGTTTTCTTTTTAAGAAGTCCTATGACAGAGCTGTCAGAGTCGAGGAAATACAGGACTTCCCCTTCATACCCATAACCGAGCCGGACCTTCGAAGAAGAACATAATCCATTGTGTAAAATACACATGATGGTAAACACACCATTCAATGGAAATAACTCTTATCCAAAATAATATTTTACAAAATAACAGTCAATTTCCCAAAAGAGAAAACCATATTGTATTGCATATTGGTAAATTAAGTCTTATCGTTGAAATTTTCAGAAGATGATGCCATGTGAAACAACGCTGTCGGACATCTGGAAATGTCCAATGTTTTCATTAGTGTCTAACGTTTGACGCATAAAATAATTACGGGGAATTATTTCCGACATTACACAAAAAATGCCTTTATGCCGCGGCCTCAGAGGTCAGATAATGTTTCTGGCGCTTGAAAAACGTTTTGAGTTCGAGAAGTGAAGATTACTTTACTGTTAGTACATTAATGTTAACCAATGGATGTTTATTTCTCTTCGAGAAATTTAAGAAACCTACTTCTTTCATATGTTGATCGATATCGGACACAGGAATCACTTTGTAATCAACCGTGGGAATACGAAGAGCCCTCGCAATCTGTGAAAGAATGTCCATACATAAGTAACAATACCTACTGTTCTTCTCAGGTTTTAGCTACATAAATCATGTAATGTAAATTGTTTTAATAACAATTTAATAATAAGTGCATAGTCATAGGCATGTATAAATCTCTTCAATCCATAAAAAATCCCATGAAAAATATTGTACTTTGATTTTACAACGATATGAATATCAACATTATCTCATAATTATTCACCATTTCAACATTATCTCATAATTATTCACCATTTCATGTAATTATTTGAAAACCGGGGGCAACCCCGAAGGTTATTGCAATGAAACACTTAAAAAAAACAAAAAAGACAAAAAAACATGTGCTCACTTCAATGGCGACATGAGGCGGTACGCTGCAGAGCTGGGACTCGGCAGGGGGGTCGAGATCACATAACGTCCACGTGATGAACTGTAGAAGAGGCCTGAAAAGTACACAGTTAAACAAATATTTTATTCTATTTTCTAAGAATATCTTCTGTAGTCCATTTGGAATAAACACTTTATTTCTTTATGTTTAAATGAAAAGTTTAAAAAAGTACTTGATATGTTCACTTGATGTATGACTATTACGGATATGAGTATTTAAAGTAATGTGTCCTCTTGTACTTTTTTAAGTAGGCCAACTGTTAGTATTACAATGTGGAGGAAGGTATAGACTCATAAACTTGTGTGGTATCTACGCTTCCTTTTAAAACATGACTGTAAGTCGATGTAGTAGGACAACCTAACACTACTATAGCTGAAATGATATATTCATAATTCTAAAGAAGACAATAACATTTATACTTACTTTTTCAAGTGGGATAATTCCTCAACGTGCTGATGTTTTGGACTCAATATCTCAAAAACCGCTGTGAATTCGGTGACACTCAAAAACTCAAGAAGCCTGGAATAGAAGAAAATTACACATACTGAATGGAATGTTTTAAAATCCTAAGAAATATGTTTTATCTAAATATATTCGTGCAATATCATACACGAGACTGCAGTTTATTATAGAATATTCACACTAAATATTATACGATTAGATTTATTACAATGAAAGATTTACAGGTATACCACAACCTCGAATCTGCAGCATAATACTTTGTCTATAGATCTACTCAAACTCTGTTGAAGACTTAACCTTTTTATGTAACACTTACAAGTCCTTCTCATCTGTGTCCATATTCTCCAGTAGATCCATGATGGTCTCACTTACTTCTGAGGCGATCGTAAACCTCTGCTCATTTCCGTACATGATAATATCAGCTGCAACGGAAATCAAAAAGATAAATATATATTCTAGAACACTGATTATACGGTATTCATATTTCATACATACATACGGACAAAATATATCATGTTCTCGTGCCGGCTCTGAGTTAATCTTACAAGCTTCGAACTGATAGAGTAATCTAAGATATAACTTCAACAATCACTATCAATTGCTAAAATGTTCTATCTCTTTACAAAAGTTTTACATGTTGGGCGTCTCTTACTGCGTAATTAAAGTTATTCAGTCAAAAACGCACGGTAAAAATAATGGGATAGAGACCCTCTATATTAACACACCTCGAGATCGAAAGGCCATATGAACGTTTTTGGAGCCCGCAAATATCACATGCTCCCCGTTGATTTTTCGGGCGGCCAGATGGGCAGCTTCCCCGTTAGCCTTCATGGTACAAGCAACCGTCGTGGCGTCTTTGAAGGGCTGCAAAAGATAAAATTATCATAGTGTGAAATAGATATATTTTCTAAAGAATATTGTGCATGGCTTTAATACTAACGATGAGCCTGGGCTGAAGTTAGTAGTGTTACAGAAATAATCGATATTCATATAGCTTTTATCAGATACTAGCAAACATATTATAGCCTTGTACTATCCTTGATAATAAGGACGTTTTATTGCAATTTTTGTGTGATTGGGCCTGGTGACAGACCCTTCTAGGGTCAGAAAAACTATTCTTCTCCTCAAGCATTGAGTACAATAGCCAAGATTCTCTAGATAACCAACTTGTAAACGTTTTACTGACACTAATAATCAAGTTTTGACACATACTGTTAGGGCTAAAATTCAGTTTGACAGGTCACCTTTGTAAAGTACTGCTTCCACGTGTGGTTGTCACCCCTGTCCCGGTCGTCATCGTCACCCAGCCCGCCGGTGAACTTTTTCAGTGCATACGTAACACAGGTGACACCCGCCTGTGGGCCTTCTAAGATCTCCAAGAAGCAGTTTCCTCTTGCTACCTGTGAAAAGACAAAAATATACTGATATGAAGCACTTTTCGAGGATTTTTTTTTCTATTTTCAACACTGGCCAGGCCTATCTGCGCATGTAATAAAAAAAAGAAAGAAAAAATCGACCTACCTACCTTAATTTTTTTGACCTGTTACCTGAACACAACAACCTTTTTTTGGCCTTACCAATTTGAGATAGACCAGTGTGAGAACTTATTGGCTTTGCTGGTGTATCCACGTGGCAGTTTATTAGATGGAAAAGAAAAACATGCTGATATCACTAAATGTTGCTATAAATAGAAAAGTAGATCTACCTTTTGCCTAATCTCTGCATGCTGGTCGAAGATGATGTCATCTGGGCCATGACAAGACACCTTGACGTCCAGCAGTTCGGCCCTCAGCCCGTCAGGTAGCACCCCCGCAGGCACTGGGGCATTGACCACCTTCAGGTGGGGGCTGGACCGTGCCCATCGCAACCACCTAAGCAACACAGAAAAAACAAATTCACAAAGTTAAATGGTTTGAGTGCATCCCCTCCCCATGGTTTGCGGATTTTTTTTACTTTTTTTTTTTTTTACTTAACTCATCTACAGTTTTTGATCAGTAAGCTGGTAAACATGCAGTCATATCGGCCAAATATTATCTAATTAAAAGATTTAAAAAATATAGTTTTTGAAAATCTTTGTGATCTAGAAAATGACTTTCATTTAACCTATAGCTAATAGATCTATATCTATTGTTACCATCACTACGCATTGCCCTCCCCCTACCTAGATCTATCCCTCTATTCATCAGGATGCATGGTTTCATGGATTTAACAGGGTTTCTATAGAACTGTTTCCCATTAGATTAATATATATTTGTGTGCGACTTCTCCAAATGAGACTTTTCCAAGTTGTTAATGCTTAGTAAAATATTTCAAGAGATTTTATGGTAGAATGTAAAAAGAAAAACGTGGATAACTTTGGCCACAAAATACAAAACAAATAGACTAGATCTACATCTACATCTAGAGATCTAATCTAGATCTATGAGAAAATTAATAGTTTTAGGACTTCATAGCATATTCCTCCCAAAAGTATAAAAGTAATTGATTTTGACCGGAGCAAACAAATCGAATAATTTTTTGAGTGAAAAAGATAATAGATTCACGACTTTTTTCTAGATCTATTTCAACATCGAATTCCATGATTTTAAAATTAAACTACCCGGTACTAACACTTTTACATTTCTTTTCTCTTAGATCTACAGTTCTTAATTGTAGATCTATATAGACTATGTATTAGAAACTAATAATAATGTGGAGTAAAGCAGATATGTGATAGATCGATGGGAATATCATAAATAGTCTAATAGCTAGATCTGAATCTAGATTATTTATCATGGGTTAGATCTAGGACTTAGTTGACTAGGCTTAGGCTAGATGGAATTTTTTAATTGACAAAGAATTTATAAAACTAGTCACAATCTAGACTAGATACAGGGAAAGACTAGATTCTATATAACAGCATGACACAGAGTTGTGAAGGTACATCAAATGGGAGGAAGAGTAAATAGACATTTCGATTTTATATAGAATCAGATTACCAGAAAATTCATTCATTCAATCAGATTCAAGGTGGCATAAGAAATGAGTGGGCGATAATAAACGAATTTCTTATTTTATATTGATGTATCCTACTCACTCTGATGCCTGGTCCTTTTTATCGTCCACGGATAGTTTCTTGCCATTTATAAGAAAGGTTTCCAGATATTGCTTTGTTAATTCTTTAAATTCTTCATTGGTAACTCGGTCTAATATCCGCGAGACGAGCTGGGGATGGCCACAGACGGCCGCCATGTTTACACTTCCACTCTTCAAGCAGAAACGTGTTAGGGCAGAGGTATGCGTTACTCTGGTACCCACGCCCGCCGCTGTAGCTAGCTTTAGCTCTGGTAGGCGGTAATAGGGGTAATGGCGGCGTGCTAATCTCGAAACTGAATTGGCTAGCCTATAGGGGAATAAGACCTAAAGTCATGTCAGTGAATTTAATTAAATCAGTTTGTTATTATTAATATGTCAGTAATCCTACCATGTCTTGGCGGAGTCTGATGGTAATTAGGAGAAATCAATCAATTAAACTGACAGAACACAGGTAGCCTCTCCGCGCATGCAAATGAAGTCACGTGATGCCTACCTACAACAGCATAGGCTGGTCCCTTCCCCTGCCAACTCCTCTCTGACTAAGGGGCAGAGGCGATCTAGGTCAGCTGAGTGGTCTGAGTGAGCGGTGTCACCTATTAGTATTACATAATGTCGCGCGACGATCAGAGTGGTCTGTGCGACTTTGAGAGTGGTTTCTCCCAGCTGGTCGGAGGTGGAAGGCTGTGCGACTTTGAGGGTGGTTTCCGGCCCCGACGGCTTTAAACATATTTTAAACATTTTCTTTTATTGTTTTCTGGTCTAAAATAATTAATAAAATGTACTTTGCTTATTTTCCCTATGTTTATGTGAAGTAGCTTCCTCACTGTGTAAAGTATCAGAATACCACGCCCGGCAGAGGTGCCAAGTCTCCCGGAATTTCGGGAGATCTCCCGATTTTTTAACAAATTTGAAGATATCTCTCGATCTCCCGCACTCAATAGCATTTCTCCCGCATTTAGGACATTTTGAAAGGTGGTATACTTACTACAGAGATTTCACGGAGGGATGGATGTACGGATATTGTATTTCCTTTGCTTTAGATCTAAATTAAACCATCAAATCTCAAAAATTTTCTGAATCTGTATTAAGATTTAGACTCAGTTTAAGGCCCGATATTTCAAAACTCACAACGTAAAATATAGTTTAAATTATGCTAATTATGACTGACATGCGAACATTAAGCCAAATGTTACCAAATCGGAAGGCTGCAAATTCAGTTAATTCACCTTAAACTTTTAAGGTGCCAAGGTGTTTCGAAACGTTGCTCTTGCCCTAAACCTTTAGGGAAAAAAGTTTAAGGTGGCTATATGTTCCAACATTTAAGGTCACCTTAAATCAGGAAAAAGTTAAAGGTAAGGTGTTTCGAAATATCAGGCCTAAATCTTGTACAGATTTATGGATGTGCGGAAATGCAAGGATCATGTAGATCTACGGATTTTCTTGTTTTCTTTTAACTTAACTTTTAATCAACAATGATATATTCACATTGTGCCATTACATGTAAAATAAACATTATGTATGGGTAAATACCTATAAAACTGAAGGTTGATGGCAGGGGAATATATTTAAAACATAGAGACAAGCTCAGATTAACAACTTCATCATGACATCTATACACGGATCTGCAGGGACGTACGGAACCTCCGTAGTTTGTCATCCAGCATTTTGAAAACCAATTTTAATCTAAATTATGGAAGCTGGTCATTATTCACTTGACATACACTCATATGCCTAGAAATGTCGGGGTCAAGCCGGCGACACATTATGTAACAGGGGACGTGGGTTGGCGGGGTTTCAGTGCCCAGAAACCACCCTCAAAAAGTCGCACACCCGCTTCAATGGCGCCGTTGCAACGCGTGTCTCAAGGCCGGTCAGGTTGGCGCTAGCAGTGGCAATTTCAGCAGCCACGGTGGAGGAGTGTAAGGTATGCGTATGTACGAAATGACCAAGACTGTGGTTGTAGAGCGTAGTGGATGCCACGTCATTTATCATCCAGGTGGCAGCACTATCACTATGCAGATTGCACCACAGTTAATCACTTGCTAGAACATTGCACCATCAGAGACCATTATTACAAAAATGTATGACACTTAAAAGACATTTTTGAAATTAGATCTACCTTGGGTAGAAATACTGTGAAACTTATTAATATATTTTGTAAATAATTATTTGAGGGGACGTGAAAAAAATCTAAATTGAGTAAAAAGTCTGAGAACTTATACATTCCTGCTAAAGAAAAATACTATTAAAACTAAGATAAGCAACTATATAAAATAAAAATTGCTTATTTTAACTCAAGGATGAGGAGTACAGATTACCAAAGCCTGACACGTGTTATACTTTTTAGGAAGGTAAAAACTGAGAATACTATTTTCTCTTGACTAATCATTTGACGTTAGTTTATTTCTATAATTGGCTATCAAAATCAGATTAATTAACTTATACATTCCAATACTATAGACATACATTAATCAGTTACCGGTAATTTGTTTATTTTTCATATAAATTAACATAATTAGTATTACCATGGCATTACTTGGTGACCCAGGTATCGAAGTCAAATTGGTGCTCCTCTTCTAAGTATTACTTTAGACTAATAATTTGAACGTACACAATACATATATAGATGTACATTACTATATGAAGGCCAGTCACTGGAATCATTCTTAACCATCAAAAGAAATATTCAATATAATCTTATCCGGACCTGTCTCCAACTTTCTAGCCCTACCTTAATTGAAAAATTTAACTACAAGGTTTTTGAGTAAATTATAAGGTCAAAATCATCAGAATTTAGTTACAAACATATAGAAGATGGACAAAATGAAACATGAACACCCCTGGAATGGATTTGATATGAAATTATTTTAATTTTACAATACAGACAATGGACACATGGGAAAGTAAAATCACAGTAGCATAAGTATCCCTCAACTGGAGTTTTTTTCCTTCTTTTTTTTGTGTTTTGTTTTTCCTATTTTGTTGTATTGGGCTTGCAGCCATTGCGGCCAGCACCAGCTTCCTGTGGGGCCCGCGTGGTGTCGCTAGTGGCGGCGGCTGGCATCACATAGCACCTACGCGCTTCGTCGAGTTTGTCAGCTACGAGGTGAGGTCCGTTATTGCTCAGTCCAGTTTAGTGTACCATGTGGTAGTAAGACATAGGTAGGGGCACGCCCGAGCCAGCCGGCCGACAGACAGCCGGGCCAGCGGGGTGCGAAAGGCCGAGAAGACGAAGAAAGAGGAACCAAAGACCAAAAAATAACATGAAGCCTATTGTGTCTTGCTCGTGACATATATACTAATTCATATACACTAGTACACTTGGCGATGGAGTAGATCGTATAATTTTATGGCAACAAGGTCCTGAGTGTGCCATGATAACTTAACTCAGGGATGCATTTTTTTCCATTGTTTACTCTTTTTGTTTCCTAATTATTTCTTTTCTTTCACATATATCCATTTGTTGCGAATTTGTATGTTATTCTTGCATGTATCAACAACTTGGCAGGTACAGACAAAGATCTCTCCCTCCGTTAGTGGTAAATATGATTCCGGCGACCCATACACACAAAATGGATGGTTCTTGCCTCACCATTCATACAATTTGATTTTTCTGGGTGTGACCTTGGGCATGGGCCCAACGGGAAACGCTATCTCTGATGGGCAGCGAGGAAAAAAAATAGAAAAAAATAACAAAAATGTTACAATTTATCGTCACAAGATGTACACGGAGGACCCTTTTTGATGTTTATTGCCACGTTGTTCAATCTAATTCTAATGATATTCATCACTATTCAATTAGGTATATGTTAATCAACAGGATAACGTGGAAAATCAACACCATGAGTAATGTGATAATAAAAAATAATAAACCAAATAAGAATGTCTGAAGCACCTAGACAAAGCAAACCTAAATATACAGCATTGACTACTCGTAGTAAAATGAGGCTTTCATGGGGTATTCATGAGCCGACGACCGACTTCTCGTCGGCGCCGTGATCCATCTAACAAAACGGCATGGCAAACATTAACAAACCCATGCAAACAATGTACACGCTCCCCCACACAAAAAAGCGCACACCACACACCTACGGTCGTAGCAGGCCGTGGACATTCATAGCGTCAAATCTCTCAAACAATCAGTCGACCAACAGGCAGATCCACGTACACAGAACACTGACTTAGGCCCGGCCCCAACTCCTATTCCTCCAATATGGAAAAACGCAGGCCCTCTTTCTTTTCTCTCGCTTATTCCCCTTTCTTTGTTACAGGGAAATAGGGGACTGACATGTAGTGGTTAGTTTCTGACTTGGTGACTCAGGACTTCAGTCGTAGTCAAGAAGTGCGAGCGGCTACGCACGCACAACTTTCGTTGCAGAGTAACAAATAAAGATATTAGCCAACACATCTGGACATGACCATTCACGTGTATGTATATATGTATATAAATACATATATAAATACATGCACATATCAGGGTATGGGTATATGTACATGTAGATATAGTTATATATGTATATACAGGTATGGACAACAATCTGAGCAATAAACAAATTCCTTTAAGTGCCTGCCCAACTCTGCACTAGGTTTAATGTCAATGTCCACGTAGCAATGTCTTCTCAGCCACACAGGATATACAGAATTGTTGGATTTCGTCCATGTGTCCTTAATACTCTATAAAGGTTATAGCATAACTATCATTGATCAGTTCTGCGAACATTAACTAGTATAAGATGGACATTTTCCCATCCGTCATGCACGAGACTCACACAATCAACCACAGAGAAAAAAGCATTCATTCCATTTTTCTTACACGCCGTTTCAACCGACAATAAGGTTTCCCCCGCTGACAATATGATTATGATTACAGAGTGCGACATCCATGAACCAACAGAAAACGCCTAAATATATCATATTGATACGTGACGCCGACAGACCCATGCCCATGCCACACCGCATAGATACAGAAGCCTCTGGTTTCATTCGATTAACAAAATTTTTAGTTTTTTTTTCAAGAAATCTCGACAACCCATTTTTTGTGTTGGTCTATTCTCGGGTAAGAAATTAAAATGGTTATGGGTGCCCTGACATGTCTGAGGTTTGCACATTGAGGGACTGACCAATCCGAGAAAACAAGCTGGTGGCGGAGAGCAGTGGGGTTTGTCCCTCACAGCGCGTTCAGCGGGCAACATGCGTGGAGCCCACTTTTCGGGTGCAGTCGGAAACCGTACCGACCCTCCATGTCTACTCTCCTCCTAGGGCTAAAAGTAGTCTGTACAGAGACTTCAATCCCTGAATTAGTTCTCTCCTAGGTAGGGCACTCTTTTTGGTAACACTGCTCTCCGACCACATGCAACCAAATATGACACCAAACTTAAGACATGTAATTCAATGCTACACATCTTATTACAGAATAAACAAATAGTACACAGGCTTTACTCTTTAATTTCCAGTTACTCACAGTATATTCTCTCTACTAAATTGGGCAAACTATAGAAGTAAAGTTATTTAAAATAGCTTTTTAGGGGGAAAAATAGCCTATTTTTCTTTATGGTGTGTATGCTATGCATCGGTTTAGTATACAGAACAATTGGTCAACTTGTGGAGTACACCTAAATTTGGCAGGGAAACTGTCCCTAGAAAAATCATACGAGTCAAACAAGTTATGTTGCCATCCATATAATACACAACCAATGGTACATTCTCAGTATTATGCCTGGACGTATAAACCAATAGAATCCTTCCATAAACTTGCAGGCCATATGATCAAAAATGGTTGAAATGCAGATTTCGTAAGCAATGCCATGATGAGACTGACCAAATTCTCTAACTGATCACTTGTTGTATAACTATGCTTAGCATGATGAGTGGGTTATTTAACAACTATTATCCTCTTACATGTCAGTCTCGTGTTTTTATTTTCGCCAGTTTTTGGGGGAGGTAAACCACCAGAGCAGGTACATAACGATTCATGGTAGACTCTTAAAGTTTGTGCAACTCAATTTCCCCCCATGCCTGCAGTTCTAGGCACAGTCTCCGCGGGCTCGTACCTATACATGCAGTAGTGTGCCCGACTTACTGTACCATAGCATATCATAATCATATCATACATTTATAATTTGGTCAGTTTCTCTATTCTGTACAATGCGCTCTGACATGTTGGGGTGCTCAATCAAGCAGACTCAACTTGCAAGTGCTTTTTGTCACATACCAACGACGTTTTATTTTTTTCCACTTATATATTTGATTTCCCACTAACGATAAACTCTGACCGTACGCTGGATGGCTTATCTTTGCTTGAGTAGTATTTCTTTTTAGCACAAAACATATGAACCCTGTGAGGAATCGTAAATCAAAGGGGGTTATAACTCTCGTTTTCTGGGTAGCACTTAAGACTTTATCAATAAGCAACAGAACCACTTTAATGGTTCTCCCACTTTAAAAGAATACACCTAGCATGAGCACTTAAGTGTCAGTCTAATGATAACAATAATAATAATTACAGGCAGCAAAATAAATCATTCAACTTACACATGTAGAAATGGACCCTAGAAATAATTGCAGTTAGCTCATGCGACTCGCCCTTTTCATAATAACAATCGCGAGTCGGCCTCAAGTACGTATTCTAACCGTGTCATGTTGAATTAATCAATCAAAGGACCTAGCCTTTACGGGTTACACTGGTTAAAAAGAAAAGTAATATCTCAAAATAGCTCAACTAAAAGGCAGCTTACAAGCATGCAAACCGAACATTAAAAAAGAGGGATACATGGCTACACTGTTCAATGACGATGAGGTGTCGGTAGGCGATGGATGATTACAGCCTAGGTCGGGCGGAGGCCAGGTAGGCAGCAGGGCAGCGCGCTCCCCCATTTAGTAGTTGTTGTTTTTAGTAATTCGCTCCAAAACTGACTGCTGAACAGTTAGGTGTAATTTCAAAGTAGAGTCTGGAAAAGACGATGACAACCATGCTTACGCTTTGTTCCAGTGTCCAAAGAATCCACCCCTAACGCCTCCAGTCTCACCAGTCCAGCAGCCATGGGGTGTGGCCTTTCAAGTCTTTGCTTCAAATAAACATCAGGCTGACACCACAACGCCCATCACCACAACTACCCTTTGGATTCCTCGCTCTCATTCCTCGCTCTCGGTACTGCTGGAGACTTTGTAGTGATACTCTTTTTTCAATTGATAAAAAAAAATCGGTGTAATCTGTTTGCCCAATAAACGATGACTGTCTGCTGTTGTTGCAGTCACTGTCGCTGCCAGGAGAGTTGGCTGCAGATGATGGGGAGGTTGGATGGGGGAGAGGTGGTTCTCTGCTCCAGCCGAGCACAGGGTGACTACGCCCAACAGTGGAGTACTGATTTTAGTGGACTGCTGGTCTTGTTGCCTAGAGGTGGTGTTGGCTGGTCAATTTAGGTAGGTGAATAGTTGTTGAAACAGTATGTCGAAGGGGCCAAACTGGGAAGCCAACGCCTGTTTAGTTGCTTGGTCATTTTGATGTTCTGGCTATTTTGTCATCTTGGGAGAAATGTGGCGATGCTCATCTGCCTGCCAAAGTAGCTCTCACTACAACCAAGGGACCGAGAAGTGGTTGAACCAGTTTGTCGCTGTTGTTACCCGAACGTTTTTTAAAAATAATTTTCAAGGTGTCGTCATCGTCATCAAAATGTAGTCCTTGTAAGCATTAACTAAAAGTAGCGCACAGCGTCCTTCGCGAGGCTGATGTTAGTATTATTATGCACATGTAGGCTGTTCGGTCGTTAATCCCTAGGATCGAGTAAGGCAATTTACACAAATCACCTGTGTAGACTGGACAAAGTAAAGAAGTAGTAGCACACGGAACAGAATAAGTGCGAGAGCAGACCCAGTCTGCCATCCTGATATGCTGCAGTCAGGAGCTGGTGGTCGGCGCGGGTAGAGCGGCTGGTGAGAGGGGTTAGGCGACAGGCGGAGAGTTTCCCCATGGTCACTGCGCGCAACGAGATGTTCACCGTGTACGGTCATCGTTATCACCAACATGCACAGCATCAGTGTCTCCTTCACCACCAGAGTCTATGTCGTCGTATCCATTATCATTATTGTCATTATCAGAACCGTCGTCTGTTTTCAAAAGGTTTTGTCAACTTGTTTCTTCCAGCCAGTCCGAAATGGTAACTGACCGCATCACCAGGCGGTCGGCCCTGGGGGCGGCTTTGGTGGAGGCGAGGCGGCGATACCCGCCCCTGGCGTGGGTGCGCCTGCCGCACACATCACACGTTGTGGCACCTGGCGGAGAGAGGCTGCAAGTCTGAGAGATACGAGGAGAAAAGGAGGCCTGGTGCCCCTCTTCAACCCAAACTGACCGTAGTAGAATTAACATGTGCTGGTCCACTACAAAGAAATCTGCCTCCTCCCCCCGGAAAAAAAATCGTTTCGTTTTTTGACTCCTTTGTTTTAGTTTTTCTCGTCCTCTTAAATACATATACAGAAGTTGATTTACAGCTAGGGCACCCCTCATACAGGAGAAATGACACGAGTTCCGTGCAGCAGCCGGCCTAGCGGGCACCAGGGCATGGCGTAGGCGGCGCTGGGCCGCGGTCTGCACTGGACTGAGCGGGCACCTGGCCGTCACAGCAGCTCATACTGCCGGAGGTGCATCCTCTGAATGATGTCGCGGCAGTCGTTAAACACACGCCGAATGTTCTCAGTGTCCACAGCACACGTGAAATGTGGATAGCAGTAATGTCGCCCATCCCCGCTGGCTGTGCTGATTCGCTGGAAGAATAGGAGGAAAGTTGGGGTTGTAGTTTCACTAACAGGTAGTTGTTGGCCCAATGCATGTACATGGTTAATGAATGAAATGTCTAATTTTTATGCAAGATATGCTTTGTTATTAAGATTTACTGAGGCCAATTCCCCGATAAACTAGCTGGAGTTAATTTGATTTTTATACACAGTTGTTCCTCAGTAAATGAGGGGCATTGGTTGATAAAGGACAGCTTTGTGTGTGTGTTTTTTTTATTTTTTTTATGTCAGGTAATATAAGCTAACTAGAACATGATTCAAAACGGTGACCCTAAAAACAAACATTATAAGGAGAGGAAATGAAAATCCAAACACGGATTCTTTATATAGGGAACAAATCAAATGAAAACACTTGGTCGCTGAAAGTTATTTCCGCGAAAAACAAAAAAATTAGCTGGAGAAAATTGGTTTGCAGGAGGAAATTTATGTAGACCATATTTGTTAATAGAATTTACTATCGATACAGATAATGATAGGTTTCTCATAACCGGAAATATGCGAACTGACAGATTTTTTAAAAACAATTTCCCTCTCGCTTTTTGCTATAACTAGAAATTGTCCAATACAGGACTGATTTATGACTCTGAAAAGCCTTCACTACTTTTCTAAGCTCGTATAGGTTTTGAAGTAAGACAAGAAAACACCGTAATATACCAAAAACTCGTCACGGATGAAGTATTTGGCCCTGACAACTTCAGCGTCTTCTCCGGCCTCAAATGTGGCTGAAAAAGAAAACACTTTGATTAGAATTGTCATTCTACCTGTAGAATCAATATTTTTGGCAAAATAACCAAGGTAAGCCAGAATAGTGCTGTTATTGCCTAGAACTGCCGAACACTCATTCTGTCGCCGCGACAAAAAAAACACCACTGGGGAAAGATGTGGTTTCCCGTTTTAACACCAGATGGTGACACTTTTGTATGGCTCATACGGTTAACTCATACCTGGGAACAGGACTCTTACAAGCGTGCAATATCTGTCGAAATTTTCATACAAATTAATACCTTTTAAACATAGGAACATCATATGATATCATACACATATTTAAACATTCAATTCCCTGTAGACATAAAATACAGAGGAATAAACCCTTCTTAAACAGAAAATACAGAGGAATAAACCCTCACTTAAGATTGTACACATACAAATGTTGGAACCCAAATGTTGTACTACTGATTAATAATTTCTTTACATGCTAATTGGTGTCGCATGTTTCATTGCTTCATCATCTTGACGGTGACTTAAAGTTATGTCAAGCAATTAAGCTTGGACAGCTGCAAGTCATTAGTAAAGTCAATGTCGTTTTCAGCACCCAAATACAGACTGTTGACCAACATTGTAAGCGCCAGGCAATAGTACAACAGATATTTACTCGGGTTTATACTGATAACTTACAGTCTGAATTCAGAGGACAAACAACTTTATGTTAATTCCTCTGTAGGGGATTATCCCACATAAGAGATTAATTATTTTCTAGAGAAAAAAAAATCGTGAGAAGGGTGGAACCTACCATCTGCAGGCGTTGCGTATCTGGCGAAGTCAGGAAAGTAGTCCTCGATTTTGGACTTTCCAGCTTTGACCTTCTCCGCCAATAAATCTTGCTTATTTAAAAACAATATCACTGAGATCGTCCGTAGCCACCTGGAAGTAAACACAACGTTTTCAAGCCTGCTTGAGAAAAATTACGAATCATAAACGTTCAAAGGTGATAAAGCTGTAACACGTATTGACAGATATTTTCTTTATTAGATTAATTAATTTCCACAGTGTGGCAATATTCTTTCAATGAGACAACCAGAACAAAGATGCATATAGAGGGACTAAGGCCGCATTGAATTGTAGATAATGAACTTGACGGAAATCATTTTTTGACTTTTCAGAATCCAATAGGACACATCAAAAGTATTCAAAATACAATGCTAGTGTTAACCTGAAAAAAAGCATTGTCTTTAATGAAATCCATGTTTTATGGCTTTAAATATGATTTCCATTCAATATATCCCAAATTTACATAATACACGTATGCAGCAACCATCCAACAAAACTCACCGATTATTCCAGATGCTTTTGAAGAGTTCAAGGGATTCTTTGAGTCGGTTTTGGCTCGGGTCTTCTCTCAACACCAAGTTATAACTACTGCAGGCCGTAACAAAAATGATGGCCGTAACATCGTTAAAGCATTGGATCCACTTGCGACGTTCGTCTCTCTGTCCGCCCACGTCGAACATGCTGAAAGTAAGCAACAATAAACCGATTAAACTATGCATCTGAGATTTTTTTTTTTTTTTTTTTTTTTTTTTTTTTTATTGTATTTTTATCCAGGCTGAGTTCACTTTATTAAATGTTCTTCCACTGCAGTCCTGTGGACCATTTGGGTCCTGTGGAGCATTTGGGCACAATTCTGTGCAGGGGTCATCCAAATGTCCTTTTACCAGGCTGCACCCCATGGGACTCGAACCCATGGGGTGTCAATGCCAACGAGTGGTACCAATACCTCTGCGACGCTGGCCACCCCGACCAATATTGGTATTTTTGCATTACTCTACAACTCTATAACTGTACAGTGAGCACGTAAATGGCGTAACAAATACAAGTTGTACACACTTAAAATATTTATGTGAACTTTAATAATTTTAATTCGTTCCTTGAGGTTAATCTGGCCATAGTTGGGTACTACAAATTTGTGTAAATCTGCTAAACTAACAATAGTAAGAGGCGATATTCTGCAGATTATCATAACTCAGGCGTGAGGAGAATGAAGACGGTACTTACTGAAAATTTACTTTATCCACTGTGAACTTGGTTTCAAAGATGCCTGATGTCAATACACGACACCTAAGTATATCCTGTAGAAGAGAAAGAACATACACATCAATAGGAGGGTCACTAAGATTCTGTTAAGTAAGGAGGGCAGGGAAGAGGCACCGTAAATCCATCGTATTTAATGGTCTTTAATATGTGGCCAGTTCGATTGATGAAAATGGTCCTCGTATTTTTTTAATGCTGAGGAATGTGCTGTTTGGGTACCGCTTACGGTAGATCACATACTGGAACATGACCATTTCGCGACCCCTTATGTCCCTGTGTGTATACCAAACTAGTCTATTCAGACTGGTCGGTACTTGAACTAGGTTGTCACCAGGTTAACTTTACGTGGCGTTTATACAAAGGCATCGACGCAATAATTCTGTGAAACGAGCATATAACTTTGCACTGGTCATTAGCTATCTAAAAGTAAAACATCTTCTCGCCCAACAATCGACCATCTGCTTGATTAACTCGGGAATATATACTTATGGAACTCATCGATATTATTTATGATGATAATTCTACTAGTGCGAGTGTATGAATATATTCAAATCGGCCAGGTCATTTGACATGGATAACTGATGTTAACACTACTTACTTTACATAACCTACCAATTACATGATTCACTTCCTGAGTTTTTATTAATTGTTATATGTTAGGAATTATTTCGCCAGAGCTCACT
This sequence comes from Lepidonotus clava, assembly GCA_936440205.1. Taxonomy (NCBI): domain Eukaryota; kingdom Metazoa; phylum Annelida; class Polychaeta; order Phyllodocida; family Polynoidae; genus Lepidonotus; species Lepidonotus clava. The sequence continues at coordinate 30,929,260 of OW387140.1, forward strand.
CATAAAAGATGGCAAATTGATACCAACGTAAAGGGGTCAGACACAATCATGAATTAGACTGTGATATATATAGCACCAGATAAATTAACGTCGAGTTGGAAAAAACCTGTCCTGCTCTACTTAATGCATCACAAGGATGTTTGATCGCCGACAGTTCTTGGTAAAACAGGAGGGAGTGGCACTTTGGTCTTAACACGTTATGTTCATGCGCATAATGATAATCTAAAACTAAAGACCAAGATGTCTCTTATACATGTACTTCCATGTGTTGCATGTAATCCAAGACATTGTTTTGATATATAATGAACATCCGGACTTTCAGTCTCCTTTCCCCATATCTGTATGAAAGACTTTTTTTATGGACTTGTTGTTTGTTTGTTGGGAAAGTTTAGTGTCTGGCCAACCCTTATGGGTTCTTTCCAGACTGCACAAGGTAATGCTTTTTATCTTACAGGTGATCATATCTATGATATGAATTAGAAGAAACCCACCATTGGCTGGAATACCCTACTCATTGCAAAGAGTGGCAAGGGGTCTTTCATGTGCAATGTCCCATAGAAAGGACACCACACACCTGGCCTTTGATGACCCTGAGCACAGGGCAGCCCCTGGATCCCAGACTCTTGGATCCTTTCTTAGATTTTATCTATCAGTTGGCATTCTCGAAGGAATTGCAAAAAAATTGCAACAAAACAAACCCAATGGGAAACTGTTCAATGTCAGACGTGTTGTCCAGCGTTGGACAAACTTGGGGGTATACTGGAATAAGCAAAGTCTTATGGAGCAGTGTATAACTTACATAGGTTTTAAAGCCTTAGATTTCTTGGATTAGGAACAAGGGGTTTGGGGGAACGCCACACGTCCAGCAAACAATTTGTGCATGGTAAATTAATAAGAATGTGTGAGATGTTCGTCACTTGACGATTCTTCAAGGCCACACGGGATGGAACCAGCGGACCGTTTTGCCTCAATATAGATACAGATATATTTGTGGCCGGGGAATTCAATCAAACAGTGTACTAATTATTGAAACTATAACGCAGAAACTGGTCAAGACCGACGACGTGCTACTATCAATGGATCATTGTGCGTTTATTTTAGGAGTCTTGGGGGAATATGGTATGAGAAGAAGTCATGTTTGCTACCATGGCAACAGCAAGAACGTACTTCCTCTCTACCAAAATAAAACTTCAACCTGTTGACCAACCTACTCTTCGCCCGAGTTTGTGGTACATTTAGTTCAAATACACATTATAATCTTATCTCTCACTAACCAATGTTTAAACAAATAGAACATTTCGTTGATGCAGCTTTAAACCACTTGGTAGATATCCCCAAACAAGAATTCGTGCCTAGTTCGGATAAGATTAAGATAATGATATAGGCCTAAATAAATTCCCATATCTCCTAATTTTTCTCATTAAAAGAGTCGATGGAAGAGCCGCAATGTATGTAAAGCAGCAAATTGTATAGGTCATCAACAACATTTACACTCTCTTTCATTCTATCAATATCTTCCAATGGAAAAACCTTTGGACCGAATCAGCTCAGCAAATCAGAATCATGACAGGAAGCGTATGGGAAACAAATTTACGGCTTCTCCCATGAAAATGTAATACATCAAAAGAAAATTTTGCATTTAATCCCAACCCCATCCTTTCCTCCTGGAAAATACATAAAGCCACGTGATGGTGGAACCCGCCTAAGCGGTATAGGTGCGTGGGTCTTCATTGTGCACCACCGGACGAAGGCCCTTCGATACCCGGGCCTTATCAGCCGACCTGGAGGGGCCGGCCGAGTTACCGACCCACCACCGAGGGCCCTCTGTCTCATCTTTACACGATCACCTCTTATCGATAGAGAACTTCTGAGCCCGCCGCCGCCGATCGGTTATAATACAGATCCGGCTTGTGACGTAGTGGGCTCTATCCCAGATAACCAGAGATAATTTGATTGGAAGAGTTTTGTGTGTAGGAGGTAGGAGAGACGGCGGGGGCAGAGGGTGGAATGACGGCAATATACGTGTGTAAGGTATCTTCTAGAATTTGAACAATGCATGTATGACAACATAAACAGCCCAACTTTCCACACTCAAATTCCCTCTATTGTCCCAGTCTGGCAGTAATTGTTTCCTGCCATGGTTCTGAAGATTTGTTCTGGTCTCAACTCCCTGACAGTGATTATTTCTTGTTGCCATTTCCCCTGTGCAGTGTCCGTTTGCAGTGGGGTAGGTTTTCTTTTCTCATAAAGACATTCACAAACATCTTTTTGAAATACAATCACTCTGCAGCTTGAGACACACACACACAAAAAATCCCCCACGAAAAATGGGTGTTACATCATGTGCACCACAACAGACAAGATCTTCACCCCGATCTGAAGCTTATGCACAGTTAATTGTGTTCTCTATTTATCATACAACAATTTCTAAAACTGTATTCATTGTCAAAAAAAAATAATGTTTTGAATATAGATACGCATTACCACCCTTCAGCTTATTTTGAATAAATCGTCACCAAAATAATGTCAGTGGTCAACACGAAGGTATCACACTTCCCACAGACTATGGAGTTTTACCAGCTAAGACGCATCACACAACCTAAGTTAACGATTTTGATCTCAGCCATTAACTCAATTTCAATATATGTCCTTATGATAATAATCCTTTATCGATATCATACATGGTTTTCCAAAAGTGCTATCTTGTAGTTGTAGTCTAAAAGATGACCAGCAATATCAACGTACTGAGATGCGTTGTCAGTGTCTGAAATTTCGGGTGCATGATTTGGCAGCGAGGTGCATGCTTTTTAAAACAGTGCATCCGGCAGGTGCACAAATTTTTGGAAGAATTTATAAACAGACTTATACAACTGTGGGTGCACAAAAGGGTGCAAAATGATCAAAGCTATGCATCTGCCGGGTGAACGTAATCAACCTTAATTTCGGACCCTGATTGTAGTTGGTAAACCTCCCTAATATCGTCCTATGGGTCCTGTGTTTGGATAGCTTACCTGTTCTGTTACAGTGTAGTCTGGTTGCTTGATTAAGTGGGTTTTATCCAGGAAGCTGTAAAAGAGAGAAACAATGATTAGAAATGTTTCCAAAAGGTAAATATCATTATGAACTGACATCTTTAAAGTTAATCTTTTCACACCGTATTGACAAGGGGCATGAAATGGTTACAAAAGTTTCTTCAAAGTACATGTATCTGAGTTTTGCAGTTTGGATTGAATGCTCAAATAGATAGTCTTATGACAGAAAAAAATGCTTAATATTTGAAACAAAGTTACTTGTTTTTCGCACGTTTACCTTTAAAATCAATTGATTATCAAAACAATCAAATCCATTATAATTAAATATCAGATCAAACAGACAGTATGGTGATAGAATGTGCTTGTCGAAGGGCTCATACCCTTTACAGACTAGACCACATGGTGACAGTTCAAATCAGGGATAATTCACATCTGGAGGCTAGTCTGTAACGTCATGGGACATGTTTTATTTTTACATACATATAGGATAATCTCCACACCTTCCATGTTCAAGTTGTGCATTCCGAAATCCATATAGGACTCAAGAAGCGACTATACTGTATGAGATTTGCGACTATACTGTATGAGATTTTACTTATTTAGCGCAACCTGAGTCTTGTCGTGTATTCAAGTAACTAAAACTAGACCGTGGTCATCAGCTAAGTCTTGCAGACAAATCGGCTCTTCGGGTCATAGAAAGACCCAGTGGTCAAGTCTCAATGTCCTTCTTGGCGGCAAGACTGCTTTAATCCAACTCGATCATATAGATTGGTGCATAAAGGTCATATTCCACTTTGCAGCGCTTTACTGGTGGTGGGCATTTTACTAGCGGTGTACGTTTGAGAAATTGCTTGCGGTGGCACTTGCAGTGTCCCACCGCAAGTAAATTTACATAGCTTTTCCATGGAACACATGCGCTGGCAGAAACCAACCTATTCGTTTCTGAAACACAAAGTGCTTGCTGTTGAGCCCACCGTAAATGGCAACCCTACCGCATAGTGGAATATAGCCTTTAGGCACTGACAGTTGTTTGGCAGCACAAACCCTAGCAAAACACACATACATCCGTGTCACAATTAACCCCCGTCCCACCTGAGAACCTCAGAAATACACTACGCGAGTACGAATTTCGAGAGGACAACATGCAACACCTGAAGACAACACACACAAATCAGTCATTTTTTTCGCCTTAAAAATCAGAGGCGCTTGTGTGTGTGTGCGGGGGGGGGGGGGGGGGGTGCCCCCCTGCCCAGCCCCCCTCCTCCCTCCTCCAGTGTTTCTACCTGGCGGGGTCCGGCGTCACCCGACACGCCACTGTTACACCTGTACTCGCCCTGTCGGCGGCCGGCCCTCGTCCTTTTGTCACACGCCTTCCTTCTACCGCTCCCTCGTCGCCATGGCAACGGCGAGCAGCACACACTCCTCCAGCACCTGGGTCATCATACGGGCATCTGCCGGCTGGAGGAGGCCGAGGTCAGGGGTCAAGGACGCCGTAAAGGAGGAGACCCGGCGCCCTGCTACTCTCTCTTTCTCCCCTGGAGGAGAGCCTGAGGGGTGGTGGCCTGGGGTGTAGGAGGGGCTGGATGTGGTTTAACTTTAAGTAGAGGGCTTTGTTTTGTATTTACTAAATGTGAGGGGAAATTGGATGCTTCCTTGGTCCTTGCATTGAGTCCTTGAATGTGCTACACATCATGTCTGAGTGCGCCATCAAGCTTCCGTTTATACAATTTTATGTTATTTAGTCCACAATAGAATGATCTGTTTTGTGCCTACCGTAGGTTTGACTGCACCTTTAGACAATGTAACCAAATACCCCGTTGTCAACGGTATATCACGTTAGCTCCTACTGAATGAGCCCAAAACAGAAGTAGCAAATACTGACTTATCCTTCGTGGAGGTCTGGTACAATTGTGAATTGAACGTGCAATTTTGTTCCTCGCAAGACATGGCAGTGAATAATCGTAATTTCAAAGTTCCCGAATTATATGCTAAGATTGATCTGTAGGTATCCTTAGACTGATGGTCATTCGCCTTCTCTGCACAGAGATGTACAAGTTCAATTCAAACTAGAAGTACTTCCTTCTGAAACTGTTGGCCATACAAACGCCAGTAACCATACTTAATGGTTACGCCAAAAGCAGGGCGTCAGCTGAACTGTGAATTGGTTTATGGCCAACACTTGGGCTCTGTTATGAACACAACTTTTTTACATAAAAATCGAGGGTTAAGTTTTCAAACAATAATGATATATGTATTTGTTCTGGTTCTGGCGGTACGCTTTAAGCTAATTAACATGTACGTACGTACAGTGGACACAAGTTTTCTCCCAACTATCATCAAATTATTTTATATATTTTGAAATTATAAATAGAATCAATAACAGCGTCATTTAGATCCATAGACAATATCACTCATAAGCTTCTAAGGTATAAACACAGCAATAACTATCCAGGTAATTCTGGCTACACAAAGATGCTTGTGAGTTGATTATCAAAGTGGCAAGGAAAACTGGCCTAGCGGGCTGCGGCCTGAGAAGACGTTGTAACCCAACTCGGTGATAAAAGCCGTAAAGGCCGACTGTTTACAGGTGAGCTTGGCCAGGTGAGACACGTGAAAGGAGGGTGGGCAACGCACAACATTCCTCTCAGCCTTTGGCCGTATACATACATTTGCTGGCCGACAATAATTGGAATCCGCAAATGAAAAACAAGTACAATCATAAAACATCACCTGTTGGGTTTTATCTTGGCCCCTGGTTGGTTGGATATTACGTTAATGAGCAGCTGACAATTCAGTCAGGTGTTGTTTTAGTGGACAAATAATCAAATATATCATCACTGATTATACAATGTCTCAGGTGGAACCGAGTTAAAAAGAATCTGAATCTCCGCGCAACATTGTTCCAACCCTGTTGCTTCTCGAGAGGACGTCCTGTCAGTTGTCTATGGTTTCTGGGAATCAGGGGGCGGGGGGCTATATAAACCTTGTTGTTGTTATTTTTTATACCAAAGGGGCTGCGCACAACCGCCATATGTAGACGACAAAACGGTAAGCACCCGGGCCATGTCACTTGTTTGTGTTGTTGGGCGTTGTCTTAGATCGCCCAGATGGCTGGAGAAGGAAACGTCCTAATTGTTTACTCCTTCGGAATGGGGTTGGGGTGTGTAGGGGTTGGGTGCGGGGCACCTCCGATGTATTCCACTTTGTAGTCGGAAAGACAGGAACAACTCCTAACTAATAATCCATCTATTTTATTTGCGCCGATTGTTACCTGTTGTATCGATAAGGTATATCCTTTGTACAGTTTGGTTAGCGCTCACCCACGCAGCCAGATGTGGGGCGATTTATATACATATTATCGTAGTGTTGGTCATATATCTGATAATCTCTCTAATCAGTGTCCTAAATTAGTGGCAAGCCTTAACAGCTTCCTGTTTGAACAAGGTGTTTTTCGGGCATGTTTTTTTTCAACGTATTTAACACCTATGATCAGCGTTAAATGTATCTTGACACTAAGGTCTAATTACAAAATGAGTGGAATTAACGAAATATGGCTTTACTTTTTGCTGAATAACTTCATTCTGAGTAACCTGAATTATGGGATATATCTCCAATATTGATCTCGATAAATTGATGGCTAATTGATCGCACTAGATGGCAGCACCATTCCCTAAGGTATTCACTGTAAGGTTGTTTATCTGGAAAAGGCGACATTGTAGGGAAAGGTTACAGAAACTTCCAAATATATAATATAGCTGCCCCGTGTCGAGAACCTTACGGTAGATACTTAAAATACAAAATATTCACAACTTTGATTATGTATATTTACAGAGATGCCACCCCCGACTGATGAAAAAGTAGGAAACATTTTCCTACTTTTATTCTAGAATAGACTAGGAGGGAAATAACCTTTGGGAATTGACCTGACATTAAATTCATATTGGAATAGCTTGAAACTAACACAAAAATACTCTAAAAAGGATATTTGTGGTAAAAAATTAGTTGCACAATCCAAAATCACCAAAAAGTAGGAAATCCTGCAAAAGTAGGGGAAATAGCAACTCTGCATTTAGTCATATTTCGAACAGCATGACGGCCGGGCATGAACCATATAATGAACCACCTTGCCTATTTGATTTTGGGAAGGGGGCTGGTATGGAGTGAGGTAGGATGGGTCAAAGGTGCTCGATAAAAGCGTCCATTGAATCCCAGAGCCACACGTGTTATGGACATACTGAAAAAGTAAAGGTCTGTCCCTCGATCTCACCCAGTATGGAAAATAAGGAACTCTTACCTTGATAAAATGTGCTACTAATAATGTTGTCTGACAACACTTCCTACTTTTCGTATTTGTTCTAAATACCATGAATCATGCACTGACCTTAAAAACAAACTGCTAAATTTGCAGACATACGCTATGCTATTTTGATTAAACGTTACACATCCTCTCTGAAGAAATGCAATAGCGCCTCTTCCGGCCAATAAGTTATGCGCCTTTCATGCTTCAATCAAGTGACCAGCATTAATTCTCCGGCCCCTGGGAGGCCGGTGGCCGGCTGCTATCGTAATCTACGGGCCGCGTTTACCAACCCATAACCACCAGGCCACGCCACAAGTGCCAAATGCACACTCCTCAAAAACCAACTGTGGCTCGGCATGTGTACAGTCGGTGCTATTTATAGCCCTCATGACCTATTAATAGGCGGGCCGTATCAACAATGGGAAAGAGCAGCGGGAGGTTGGAGGTGGTTGGCTGGGAATATTATAGTTAGAGAGGGAGGTGGTGGTACCTGAGGAGGGGTGTGTCACAACTCGGTAGTTAAACGGTGTCGGGTCAATTAATTTTAAGTGGAGGGAGTGAAGAAAGTCTATGTTTTTGTACATCCAGATAAACATTTCAGATTTCATTGTTGGAAATTTATCTAAAATTTCCTAAATTAAGATTGTCAGCCTTTTTCTCTACCCACTTTGTAATTTTAAAGGGGTTTTAAAATAACTATGACCATGAATTTGTTTTCATTGTTTTATACAATGAGTTTAGCAGGCTGAACTCATACAGAATAAAATTGGGAAAAATGAAATACCCACACCCATAGTCGGCAGGGTCAAGCTTTGATTCACCTCCATGCTAAAAATGGGTTATACAAAGAACTGAAATGTTGTCTTTTAAGAAGGCTGGATACTAATGCCTACCATAGGGCCATTTGTATGTACATGTACTCCATTTCTATATTTTCTGAATAGCTCATTAACTGTAAAGCGCATTTGGCCAAGGGTTTGCCAGTCCACAAATAATGGACTTGAGAGCTTTTTAAGGCTTTAAATTCAGAAAAGTCGTATCAAGACCTTGAGGTCTTCGGTATTTTAGGAAGCGTATATAATTATTCAATTTGTTGTATTGAAACAAATTTATTTGTAGAAGACTAAATGGACATACAAGTTATGAACAACGTTTTCTTTTGAAACAGTTAAGACCTTTTTCTTAGATGAATGCTGAGAGGGACTTAATTTTTTTTCCCGAAATGAATTTGTATATATTTCAATTATCAGTTATAATTAGGGTTCTAACTCAAATTTCATTTTCGAATTCTATCTATTTTCTTTGAAATTTCCCTGTCACGAGTAAATTTTTCCTGGTGTTTTTTCCAGCAAGTTGTTCAAATTTAAAAGCTTTTGTGTGCACACAAATTTGGACAACCCAGCAACAAGAGGTCAAATCCCTAATATTTTGAGAATCAGGAAATATGGAACCTAACCAAAAGAAAATAAAGAAAAAATTGCCCTGTCAGGGAATATTTTTTTTGCCATTTTCCCTGTTTCCCTTATGCAGAGGGGACCCTGCATAATGTAAGTAAATCGGGGGAGGAGGGGGACGCAATGTGCTATAATTTCCCGTATAATTGTATACAATTTTAGCAAAAGTTAATGTCTCATGTGTTCGGTCATTAAATTTTCCATTTTTCACTATTGATATGTCACGGTATTCAATATTGATGCGTCCCCACATGTCCTATAACATTACCCCTCAACATACCATATACTTTTCACCAATTGGCTGAAGAAGGAGACACCGAATTATTCTTTGTCCCAAACCTTTATATTAAAACTTATTCTGTCGTTTTGCCTCAGGGTCTCGTACATTTTGACAGGTAGGAGATCTGAGAGGTGGAAGTGGAGAAGCAACAACACTGGAGGAGACCCACTGCCCGGCAGGTTGGCAAGGCAACACCATGGAGCAGGTAGAACGGTCCTAAGACCAAGCGATCCAGGCAAAAGGCAACGGACAATAAGTCACTCAGCAGTTATCATTGGGTTTAAATGTATGTATTAGATGAACCAGTTACCAGGGAATATTGCTATAAACAGGGAAATCACAGAAAGAAAATCTAAAATTATCTTAAAATGATTTAAAATGTGATATAAGAACTTAATTTTGAAATTATCATTTAGGGTGATAATGTGGAAAAATCTGATATCTGACAAAAATCTGAAAACCTAAATCCCTGTATTAAGGAGCAGATAAAGCTATCGTATGACCTCATATAGAAAGGGCCATTGTCAATCTATAAAAGTACTCTGAGTCTGAGCCAGTGGAGTCTTAACTATCACCATTATGCTATGACATAACATGGACCTAGTTCTTTTCAAACAAATATTCCACATACAAGTCTGATGTAACTTCCGTTCTGTCGACGTCAATAAAAGTTAATACGATACATGTACTACTACAAGTACTACTATCGAGGAGCCCAGACGCGCATTAAACAAGAATTTCTTAGCAATTATCATACGGTTCAATGCTTCTAAATATTCAACACTTGGTCATTATGTAGTTTTCTAAATCAGGCCAAGTTTTTACGTCTACAATTAGGCCTCCTTCATTACCAGGATAATTTAGCAAAGAACTGACAGTCTTGACTTGAGAACGGTGACTTTATATAATTTGTAGAATAACTGTTACAGATAATATTACGGCCTAAACTCAGGGTAAAATCAAGATTTATCTTGACTAACCATGAAGCAACCCTAAAACTTTAAAGTCATATGATTTGTGGATGTCGCTCGAATGAAAAATAACTCATTTACTATATATTAATTTATATTAATACCACTTTAACTGGGAGGCGGGAAAATACAAAATATTTAGACTCCCACACGCCAGACCGTTTTCCGTTATTAGAAATATATATGGCTTTCCGTTCATACAGTAATGTATCTAGTTTTCATGGGAGGACAGTGCAGTTCATTCTGGTGGGGAGCACAGTCCGAAGCGATCGATTCACAAATCTAGGTCAACGAGTTGAACATTTCTTGTCCACTGCAATCTACAATGACAGGGGCACTTATGATGGGAGCTAATTTTAAGCATGGATCGATCAATCAAGGACTTTATCGATAAGAAACAATCGTCCTTCTATGATCACTGAGTGATTAACTGCACGTGGTGAGTACCAGTGCCGCTATATCCTACCTTATCTATATAATATGGATACATCAATTATATAAATTACATGGAAAACTGTCACTGACTTCAAAAACAAGAGAAAGCAACTTATGAAAAAAGAGAAATAATGATTGTTTTCTTTGATATTTTATCACTCAAAACGAGTCCATAGAATAAATACTTTGGTCGCTGTCCAAATGCGAATATCTATCTGTAACCAGTTTTATCTTCCTGGTTTGTATTCTCTCTGCGAACATTTCCTATGCTTTAATGTCGGATTATTTGATATAAGCCCGAATTAATTATCTAAATACAATAATGGGCAATTCAAAACACAGGCACATGACCATTACTCCATCTCAGGATGCCCTGTGGTCTAAGGGATATACATGTCATTTCTTACGGCTTACACAGCGCCATTAGGACGTCCCTTTTAACCACAATGATGATTTAATGCCGACTTGTGGTTTTACCCCACCCTGGAGGTCAGCTTGATATCATCATTGTGTACATGAGATCACAGCCTGCCTGGTACATACACATAATGTACACCCGACCCCTAGCCTGCTTCCTTATACAGACATTCCCCAAACCTAGTGCACCTCCTAGACCCGGCACCGCCCCGTTCTGCTCCCAGCCCACGATCTGGGCTCTGTTCTACTAGATAGAACGTGGACGACGTTTGTCGTCGTCGGAGAACCTAACCACCACCCCCTCCCCCAACTCCCCCTCCCCCATGAAAGGTCTAGCCCTAGCAGATCCCCCCACCGTCCTCCTCCTGCCCCTCCTACGGCCGCTTCAAATCTCTCCTCCCACCTTCGGCCGCCTGCATAAATTTAGATAATGATCCTCTATTTATAGGCCAGCTTTCCCCATTTTACAAAAGAACGTGCTATTTTTAGACGGCGGCCGACCGTTGCATCTGTAGCAGTCGTGTTCTACTTGCCGCGCGGCGGGCGGTGGTGGGGGTTGGGGGTTGGACCGGGGGTGTGGGGTGAGGTGCGCGGGGTTAGGGGTGGTGGGGGTGGTAGTGGCGGACGGCCTACATAACGCGCAGATCCGGGCCTGAAGCCCGCCGCCCGCCCGCCCTGGAGGATCCAGCCACGCGGTGATGTACTGGAGGTAGTGTGTGCGGTGCTGGGGGTCGGGTCGGGTCGGGTGTGGGAGCGTTGGAGGGGAGGAGGGAATGGGGTTGGGGGGAGGTGGAATATCCCTCCTGTGGGTGGGTAGGTAGGTCGACGGAGGAGGAGGAGCACGGCAACTAGGCCAGGACGGCGGGCGGGGCGGTGGGCGCGGGGCGGCCGTCTGAAACAATACCGTCACCGGCGGCGGGGCAGCCATGTTCCTGTTCATTAAGCGAGTCTCTCCGGGCGGCCAGCAGCAGGAGGAGGTACAGGAGGAAGGAGTAAGGGCGGGCTTTACTCCTTACCTCGGGTGCACCAACCTGGGCCCCACTCCTCCAGTCCAGTCACTCACTCAGTGAGTGGTGGCTGGACCCCTGCACCACACACCTGGCTCAGTCAGGGGCTCAGGTCGGGGCTGGACCAGGTGGGCCACTCACACCCCGCCCCCCTCCCGCCCTCGTCGGGTTAGAGTGCTGCTGATCAATAACCGTTCATCAGACACGTGCAGGAAAAACTCACGTATCCTAGTTTAAGGCTGTTGCAATACCTAAGCCAATCAAATTACAACTCACGTAATATTCCAACCTACAATGATCCCCTGTCCTGTTGTAGATTTTCCTTGTAACGCTTTTCATGGATCCATTTATATTTTTTAATGTGTTCAAGCACAAAACTATCATCCCAATAATGTTCCATTAAAGAAACAATTTTCAGCAAAATCAGTAAGTGTCGAACTTAGGGAAAAAATGACCTAAAAGTCCTCTTTTAGATAAATTTCCTAATTTCAAGCATTTACCCTGACAGGGAGCTTATTCTTTTCTGCGCAGTGGTCTTCGTGCATTTCCTTATTTTGTTTTACCCATCAGGTTCTAGCCTCGTTTTTAACTGGATACATTGTCATTGATCATTATACAACATCTTCCTTCATTCTTTCCATATAGACACAATACTGTTAAAGTACCTATCTTTAGTTTGCATATTCTTCCCATATAGACACAATACTACTATACCTATCTTTAGTTTGGCCAAATATGGGCAAGTACATATATACATACAATTTATATCGCATGTCATTGCTATTTACTATGATGCATAAGCGGGTGGCAACAAATTGTTTGCCCCTGAAAGACCTAATCTTCCTCCATTGATATGTTATGTGGGTCCTTGTCAGAGGCCTGTCATGGTTTGGTCTTGTCAGATCATGACAATACATGACCCTGGTGGTGTTCTACTCTGTACTTTTAGGTACTTACCCTGACACCTATCATCGATAGCATGTTTTATGCACAGTACAATGAGAGGCCAATCCACACAGTGGACAGTTCGTGGACAAAGCGGGAGTCACAACAGTGTGCCCCTTCATTTTCCAATACAAAAATAAACTTGTGGAAGTCGTATGTATAAATGACAATTTTAAAATTAAACTTGTGGTAGTCCTATGTGGAAATGACAAATTTTTATATACTATCAATCCGCCAACAGTCAAGTAACTCTAAATATAATAAACAAAATAAAAATGATCCAGTGTTATAGAAGAGCTCGGGTATTCTTATAAATCCTGTTCCCTTACAGTTTGGGAGGCGAAATCCTGTCAACTTCAGCTACATTAATTACCTACATTAAGACTTCCTTAGACCTCTGGTCTTAAAAAGACGAATCTTGTAAAAAGTCAACATTACCGGATATCAAACTTTTCTTTTTATCTTGTTTTTTTTTCCTGTTTATAACAACACTGTGTTCTATTTCTGTTAGAATTCTATTACTATCCGAGACAAATTGTAAAATTTATTTATTTATTTATTTATTTTTTATCATTGGCTTTGCTTTTTCCTTCATTACTTCAATTCTATGTGGTTGTGCGTGCTGATGTGACTGAAGGCTACTAGACCAAACACGTTTTTTTTCTAACTTGAAAAAAATACCATTCAAATTATTTCAATTCTATTCCTTAAAATATCATATTTTCGGCCATTGATTCTTTCCCTTCCTAAATCTCTAGTGGAGCGGTTAATCGTGAGAGGACCGGAGATAATGAGTCTTTTTATTCCATTTTTCTTTGCTTCTGTATCCCATCTTTATAATCGTACATGAGTTTTCTGTAAGCATACATGTGATGGGACTCCAGTACTGTCACAATGCCACTCGCCCTCCCTTGATATTAGCGACAAAAAAAACCCAACCTACTTTTGGGTGCAATAGCGTATTTTCTAGTTAGCCTTATAAGGCCGGGACCTATATGCAAAGGTGAAAAAGCTTAGGACTCGGTCATTCCCGAATCCTTTTACTACCATTATACTGTATGGTACACTGAATAGTTCCAGGTGTCAGATTTGATCAATTCAAGTTCTCTATGTAATATCTAATTGGACAAACTGAAGAATTTGAATTATATTTACCTGATAATTGATTAAATGTGATCAAAAGAAAAACTCAACAACTAAGGCAAGCCCTTGTCAAGTTTCGGGAAACCACAGCTCTTTTGGAAACATGAAATATTCAGACAGACTTCCATCATGTAGTAATATTATTTCAGTATCATTTCTAATAAATACAGTGTCTATTACTAGGAAGGGATTTAAGTTGATTTAATTTTTGTCCCTAATTCTTTAGAAATGTATTGCTAATGTAAGTCATAACATGGGTACAGTATATGTACCGCATTGGGAGGGGTGTCCGAAGGAAAATTGTACCCATGTAGATAAATCGCCATTGACAGTGAGAACTGGAATAATATTATATACCCTATTGAAAATTAAAATCTTTGAATTTTTGCATGCATCCTCTCCAACCAAATTCAATTTACTGCAACTCCAAGTTATATTTTTTCTTTCTTTGTGACAATGTGATGGAACCGAGAATTTCGCTGGCGTATGACATATATACTATTATATTGAATAAGTATGATTTATACTACCGGGTATATCACGAATAGAACGTGTAATCATTGAAAGGTCAGAGATAATATGAAGAGTCATTAAACTTTTTGTCCCTGACAAGTTATACTATCAATCAGCCAGAACCATCATACAATATCAATCACACTTGTCTTCGATCTAGATCACCCCATCCCCACCCTGGAGCAGCTCGGCCCCGGCAGTGCTGCTTTTAGTGCTAACATTCCTCTAAAGCCTCGCCCGGCCGGCGGACGTTTCAATATAGTTAATATATGATAATACTTCATGATAGCAGCGGCTGCATGAAGCCCCTATTGGTAAGTCGGCCCCAAGACTTATGGGCTGTTATCAGACGGTGCAGCACTGCCACCCGCAACACGCCAGCACCAGAGGCAGCAGCAGCGGCCGCCGCTCTACAAACCTCCGCAGACCTCTCCATCACCACCACCTCCACCCAACCGGCCACCCCTACACGCCCACAGTCGACTCGCCCGTCTACACAGCTAAACCGATGGGCTCACGGCGGAGGGACAGGCTAAAAATAGCGCGCGCCGTGTCCCTGCACTCGGAGTAGGCGACTCATTTTGGTTGACGCGGCGAGCCCTGGCCGGTGCGCGGTCATTTTCCCTCACACCCACCCGCCGTCCGGAGGTGGCTGGATACGCTCAGTGCCCGCCGCCGGGCCCTGGGACCCTCCTACCCCCAGCCGACTGGGGCAGGGACTCGTCGGTCCTGCTCGGTCCCCTAGCTAACCGAGTGTGGTCGAGCGTTAATTCTTTAATATGATCTATCCTATAAGTCATTGCATTGTTATTAACGGAAGTGTTTGCTTTTCATATTTCCGGTCAAGAGTTAAGAGCATGTTCCATACAGACGCGTATATCTCAATTAATTTATAAGAATTGCATTCCCAAATGCAGCAATCAATTTGTTTTCATGACAGGAAAAGGCAAATCCTGAGTCCCTGAACAAAATTGTTTTGGTAAAGAACTGCAAAAACCGTCCCTTAAAACAAAAAATATGGTACACATACTCATTTTCAACACTGCAGTTCGTGCATTCACAGCTCATTAATGCTTATGTAATCTATTAGTTAGATTAATAACCCAATACAATAAACTACGCCCTATTTTCAATTCATACACCAAAACCAGGGACGCAGAGAATAGCCCATTTATTTCCAGTTGAATCGTGTACACCGTATGACCTAGGCCACAATGATTTAGACTTGTAATTAGAGTAATTTTGTGTGCGATCTTATCTAGGCTTGTCGAAATGTCAGCGGGAAGAAATATTCATTGCAGGGACGAATCAAACAGCCATCATGTAGATCTATATAAAGAATCGGTTGTGCTTTCTAAGATTAGCAAATGCCTTTATATTTAGATTTCCGTTTTTTAGATGCTCTTTTACTTTCCTAAGGTTATCCAAATGGTGAATGAATGATAATGCATGGCCACAAGAGTTACATTCACATTTGTAAAATACTTGCTATCTGTAACCTAGCAATACTGAACATCGGTGTCTGCATACCGAAAATAACATTAGCAATTATATATTTAACATGTTTATTGCGGCAGGACGAATATTGATGAGATTATATATTTCGTGGGTGACTAATTAACTTTATTCAATGGAGTTATTATAAATGCGATAACGTTGTTCTATAACAACCAATCTATGAAAAGCAGATTATAGCTGTTATTTCTAGATACTTCAATGAATCTATGAGATATCGATGGTTGCATGGATTGTTTAACGAAGTACAGTTCTCCGTAACAATTGCTAATTTTGAATATATCTGATATGAATATTCTAGAAAACATCTCACCTTTTAGGATAGATCTGTGAAACCCTAAGCACTATAACTAGTATCGACTTAACCGGTCTGACAATGTCACCCAGTATTCGCTACATTCTTTCACCCGTTTGTGCACACGTGTATTTGCCAAAGAGGTTTGCTCCTACTCATATAGGCTGACTTGCGATCTGATCTAAAGCTGAATGCATGCATGACACGACAGCCCGCCATCCCCGGAAATCCTAGTTAATCCCATAGGAATGTTCAGCTTTCCTTTTTCTAGGTTTATTTTTATGCAGGGATACGAGAATCAACGTACTGAGCTCCTCTTAATTTGAAATATTTTTTATCTTGTTTATACTGAATTACAGAGTGCAATGACAGGGCTGGACATTAAGGCTTTAATTAATAGGTTAATTAAACCTTTGCTTCCCGACCATTTAAGATTCACAGGCGCAGCTTCGATAGATTATTATATCACAGAAATGTTGCCTGCCCTTCGGGCAGGTAAATGTCAAAATCCACCCCAAATCCAGTTTTACCTGCCCCTGCAGGCGGGCAATGCTTAATGTCGAGCCTTGAATGATAAAAATCTGCCTAGCATGTCTGTAGAAGACACGGGTGAGTGAGTTCCTGCTGTCGAAATTGCTTAAAATAGAATCTGTATTAAAAAAAAAAGACGTTTGTAAAATATGATTTTCCCCTTTATTATCAGGTAACAATCCCTGCCACTCTTAAAGAAGTAAGTGTTAAAACGCCCTGGAAATAGCTGCACTGTAATTTGAAGATTTAAAGCTTAAGGTCGGTGACCTGGAGCAAAAAGAGAGAGACGAGTGATGTACTAGATGGCGAGGGGACGGGGAGAGGTGTTCTTGCTATAGGCCAATTTTACTGAGTGCATGTCGAATCAGTAAAATTGGGCGATGTCAGTCTCATTTATATGATTCGAAAGTCCTGATCGACTCTTTGAGTGACATTTCTTTCAACTGAGAATGTGAGATACAAGCCTTTCTTGATGACAGGTATGGGGAGCAGGGAGTTTGGGAAATGCAAATTGCAGACGCATGCACAAGTCGTTATAACCATTATCACTCATAATCAAATAAAATGTCTACCATGCCGAAACCCAGCCGGGCAGAGTGGTTCTCCTCCAATGTGCAAATAAACTTATCAGTGGTGGGTCCTCAAAACCGTCCCACTCACCAGAACTAAACCCAGTTGACATGAACATAAATCGCAGTCACATAAGTGGGGTGTTCATCTGCAAATAGGTTATGGGCGACCCCCCTCCCATCCCCCTATACTCGGAGACGCACGGTGACGGTGGTGCTAGTGGTGGTGGTGGTGGATGTGGTGGTGCCGCCCCGGGGAGAGGGATTCAATGGCCGTGTTGTCATCCCGCCACATGCCTAATGGATCCTCGTCTAAAAATAGCCGCGTCTGTTTGAGGGGCCTGCTATTTATGTGGCGGGCCTCCTCTGACAGGACGCCTGACACGGCCTACTTCGCCGGCCCCGGGACCACGACGACGGCCACGCCGGCCCAACTCACTCACTCAGGTCTATATTCCACTAGGCGACTTTGGCCATCTGGAAGATGTCAATTTCCAATTTGTTTTTCCCTAAATATTAAAAGAAATATTTACATACCATTTGAAAGATAATTTGAAATCCATGTGAATAATATATAACATGTGTGTATTGAATTCGTATTGCCGCTGGCGATTTCTGAAATCGTGAGTAAAATCAATGTCAGGTAGTGTAATCGGGTCTTCATTCAGTCAGAGAGTACGCCCGACGCCCGGTCATTATTATAGCGTGTCCCCACACACGCTGTATTCAGTATCATACTCAGGGTAGGGCTCGTGCATGCAAGTTTTGGTGGTTTTAGTAGCGGCTAGTGACCACTAACTGGTTATTTGTAACGCTAAATTAGTATTGTAGCGGCATGTGAATGTCACCGCGACTAGTTTCAGGGTCGCCGAGTCATACATTGATAGCATGGCAGGGTTCGCACATTCAATTTGTGCATGTTTGGTAGCAACCAAATATTACTTTAAAAATATAGTTATTTTTGTCGCTAATTATCAACCCATTGTTGGCATTTGTTTTAAAGGGAATTGCGCCTGGTCGCGACCAACACCCTGTTATTGATGATTGTAATTACTCATAAGCTTAAGTGACAAATGGCTTTGATTTGAACCTTAAGTTCAAGACAGGTCGCTTAATATTTGAGAAAGTGCACGCCCCACGGGGAGACTTAAACATAATCCCATAAAACAGACGCACTTGTCATATTGTACTGAGTTAACTTTGTGTCCCAGATGCACGTTTTTTCTCTATCAAAGTAATTGAAAATAGCTGTCACAAACTAACGCTAAGAGTGAGTGTAGTGCTTTTTTCTATGTATTACTTGCACCGTGATCTCTGCACTGTGAGCATGATGCATTTGTTTTGTTTTATTTAACTGCCTCTTTCTGTTTTAGTAAGTAATGCTCACCCTAAAAAAGATGAAGGTCACATGATACTTCGTGGGAAAGGCAAGTTTTTAGGGCTAACATTATATAGACCTCTCCTCTATTCAGTATATATTCATGACCATTATTCATGTATTAGTGAATGAGTCACATGGTACGTATGTTTTATGACACAACGTATATGCAAACCTGCCCAGTAGCACTTTCTTGCCTTTTCTTATTCATAAGAGCTGGAAAATAAGTCTTAAATAGAGATCGTGGAGATATTTCATTGCCTATAGTTTCAGCTGCTACTTCATTAACCATTTCATACGATAAGTCTGAGTCTGAATTATCTTAATTTTGTCCCCGGGATATATAGACGACCGGGTCATAATTATTTCATTGGTCAAACCATGCACCAACCTTTCAGTTTTATCCTTTATCTTTTTTAGACAAGGTTGTACGTGGAAACCACTCTATCCCACCTCATTGTCTCCCTATCAGTCATTAGCTATTATAGGCCCCAAACATTCCCATGACCTGATCTCACCACTTCAGACCAGTAGTATCTCATTAGTTGGATGCACTTTGGTCCAGCCTATAATAAGCCTGCAGCTGGTACCAATGGTGGCAAAAACTTTGGTCTGTGACATAATGGAATCTCCGTGACCCTGCGGTCTCGAATCGGGTCAGGCCGAAGGATGATATCCTGAACGAGTGGATCGACTACAAGCCGGAATACTATATACATGTACTACTCTTACTACAGTACAGAAGATAAAAACCTCTGACAAGTCCTTCTGATTTTCTTCTCTTTTTTTTCAATCTGGAGCGGGGGATTTTTTACTAACTGTTGAATATGTTATGGAGACTTGGTTTTCGGAAACATTAATTTCTATGAGGCCATGTAAAAATCAGACTACACTGACGTTATAGCTTAATAAACTCAACTCAGCATTGTAAGAATGCTAAGTGTTGCCCATTTTAATCTTAGTCAATGTAATCATTTTCCCAAGAGGTAGCAGTACAGGCGGAAAACGTGTAGGTAAGCATAATGTCTGCTCAAAAGTAGCAAATTTTATTGGTTGTATATCAATCATTTTCTTTAATGTTACAGGGGCTAGTTATCAATACTTGTATTGTCAAAGTTATCCATCTTGTCGTCCATGTACAATATAACATTCGGCTATTAACGCATGCCAAAAATACATGGCAGCAGTAGCCCCATGGTGGTGGCCTTCGTGGGTGATTGACTATCAATATGGGCTACCTCTACTAATCTCCCACGACGCAAATAAACGTGCGATACCAAAATATCAGCATGTATTTATACATCCTTTTTCTTATTACATTATGAAGATAGGTGTGTTATAAATAGGTCTCAACAAATAGCGGCAGTGGTACAATACAATTTACATCTTTGTCATATTGTATTACATGTGCCTACAGAACTCGCCGAGGTTGAAATATACTTGTCGGTTTGTTGAGTTCAGCATGGCCGGGTTTGCTCCGTACAGTATGGCAGTTTCCAAGTATTGGGCAATGTCAGACAGTAAGGTCACCTGATTTATCAAAGGGAACATCTAAATATACAACACAATATACTTCATTTAAGCCGGGGCACAGATTAATAGATTTCAATAATCGGAACTCAGAGACTTTTCCGACCTGCTTGTGTATGGCATTTTTTATATTAATGGTGCACATTTTACGGTAGCTGTACACAATAATTAAGGCCTAACGGAATCATTCATTTTAAGTCATTTAAATCGGCGGTTTGCAATTGATGCTTATTTGTCTCCAACCTTGAAAATCTAAATTGAGAATAGTTCGCCTGCATGAAAAATCACGTTATTATGTGATGTATTTCATCTCCCATTAATATTAAATTAAATGCAAACCAAAAAGCAGGCGTTAGGTAGTGTAATCTTGTTATCTCCTTTCGAGGTTTCACTTAGCATTTGTGAGTCATATTGATAACAAAAACTAATTACTTCTGGAGGTCTTCAGCAACCCCGGAGGAATATTGAGATTATACGAGACTTGCCTTGGTAGTGTTGAAGTAGAATGATGATTTTACCGAGGACAACACGTTGTGTTGTAGGGGATAGATGAGATGGAGTGCGCATGCGCGTGACGTCACCAGCCTTAATAGATTAGATCAAAAAAGGGGGGACAACCTCTTTTCTATCTTTTTTTTTTTTTTTTTTTTTTTTTTTTTTTTTTTTTTTTTTTTGGGGGAGGGAGGGATAGGGCATCTATCCCCTACAACACAACGTGTTGTCCTCGGTAAAATCATCATTCTACTTCAACACTACCAAGGCAAGTCTCGTATAATCTCAATATTTTACCTCGTCCAACACTTTCTGTGTTTACGGTAATCGATGAGACTTTAAAGCCCAAATTCATTGGACCCCCTTTTTTTTTTTTTTTTTTTTTTTTTAAAACCAAAACCACATCTGTTTTTGATTTTCGTTTTATTTTTCACACAAAGTAGACGAACACAACAATGTCCACTACAAAGCACTATCTAACAGTGCATGACCCACGTTTGAGGTCTCTTGCTCCAAGTCTTTGTCATAGAACTTTGAGAAAGATTCTACGTTCCGCCAGCCCGCCTGGCGCATAATTTGATTGATCGACATACCAAGCCTTTTGGCTGCCGATGTCGAGGCACCCCTCGTCGAGTGTCCCTTATACTTCTGGGTGTCTATCCCAGCTTGTGTCAACACCTGCACCGTCCATCGGGCCAGAGTGTCCCTGGATATAGCCTTATGAGGCCCCGCAAAACTGACTAGCAGTTGCCTCTCCGCTTTCCTACGCTCTTTGGTCCTCTCTAAATAGACCTTCAGTGTCCTCACTACACAGAGCCTCGCACACTGGTGATATGGTTTCAGGACCAACGTGTCCAGCCTGTCACCCAATTTGTTGTGTTTTAATAACACCTTAAGTTTAAAGACAGCCACTTCTGTCAACTCCAAACCGTCCAAATTTAATGACAAAATGGTCTGGCCCCTCTGGGATGTGACCAGTAATAATAGAACTGTTAACTTTAAAGACAAATTCTTTAACGACAAGTGCTTGTTCTTCCCCCAAGCCTTAAAGAGGTGAAACACCTTCCGAACATCCCAAAAACATGTGTATCTGGCTTTGGGGGGGTTCCTGTGGTACGCTCCTTTGATCAACCAACACACTGTCGGGTGTTTCCCGAAAGAAACCCCGTCATAACTCGGCAGGAGCGTTGACAATGCACACCTTGCCGCATTCAACGCTCCATACCCGACTCCTGCTTTAGCCAGGTCCTTCAGAAACCTACAGACTTGAAAAAGTTTCGGTTTTAACAGACTGACATCATGTTCCACACAAAAAAGTGCCCACTTCTTCAAATAAGTCGTGTACACCTTCTTCGTAGAAGGCCTCCATGCATCTAAGACCAACTCAATCGTTTCTTTGTCATAACCTAAACTTCTCAGTTTCCTGCCTAGAAACGGCAGACTATTAAAGGACAGTCTTGCACGGCCGCTCTGTTTGTAGGCCTGCCCCTGTTGAGAAGATTGTCCTTCCTCCTCCTGATGTAGATCCTCCGACGAGCCGACCGCACCAGTCGCCCGTACCACGGTTGGCCCGGCCACCAGGGAGCCACCAGGATCGCCTTCGTCCCGTCCGTTTCCAGCTTCTGAAGGACTCGTCCCATCAGACTGAAAGGCGGAAAGATGTAGAACACAAGGTTAGTCCATTCAAAAGTGAACGCATCTACCTTCCAGGACTCTGGGTCCGGGTTCCACGACACAAATGTATCTACTTTTGCATTCAGTCTAGACGCAAATAAGTCTACATCCGGGGTCCCAAAAATCTTTGAGATCCTCCTAAAAATACGAGGGTTCAACTCCCATTCTGTATTATCTACAAAGTGTCTGGACTTATAGTCCGCTAGGGTGTTATCAACTCCTGGCACGTGTGCTATCGTCAACCAAACTTCGTTCCTCTCACACCAATCCCAAATCTGACCTGCAACCTCATTGCAGGTCGGAGACTTCACCCCACCCATATGTCTTACATATGCCAAGGCTGTTGTGTTGTCAGTCATAACCCTAACGTGGGCCCTCCTTTCTTCACAAAGGCTCTTTAACCCAAAAAGGATCGCTTTCAGCTCTAGTACGTTAATGTGACTCTCAGCTTCAACAGCTGTCCACCTACCTCCTGCAGTCACGGAGCCCCTATGAGCTCCCCAACCCATCATAGAAGCATCCGTAAAGATCTCGAAATCTGGTGAGTCCAAACGAACCTCCCTCTTACAATCTAGATGGTGTAACCACCACCAGATATCTTCCTTAGCTCTTTCTGTGAGACTCATGTGCGCATCAAAGTTGCCCTTATGTCGCACCAACTCTTCGTTCTTTAGGAGCTCCAACCCTTTAATGTGAGCCCCCCCATACTGTACTGCTGGGGAGTATGCTACCATCAACCCCACTAGGGTTGCTATCTCCCTGATTGAAAGGACCTGGGCCTGCAACACTTGCTCTGCCGCCTTTGCTAACCTCTGCTTCTTTTCATCTGTCAATCCCACAGACATATCAGTCGAATCTAGTTCAAAACCCAGGAAAGTAAGAGACTGCACCGGTACAAAAACCGATTTCTCCTCATGGATTACGAACCCCAACCTGTCTAGAGTAGTCGAAAGCTCTCTCAGCGTTTCCTGACAGTCCCCCACAGTATCTGCCACAACGAAAGAATCATCTATGTAAGGGAAACATTCATGTCCCTGTTCTCTAAGCTCGGCAAACACTGGCGTCAGTATCTTTGTGAACAATCTCGGTGCTGAGGAGAGTCCGTTCGGCATACCCACAAACTGGTAGAGGTTCCCATTCCATCGGAATTTCAAGAACTTCCTAAACTCTTGTGCTATTGGCACAGAGTAATAGGCATCCTTCAAGTCTATGGATCCCATCCAACACCCCGGTCTAAGCATCTCCACTGCTGTGACCAGACTGGTCATCTTAAAATGCTCATACTCGACCCATTTATTGAGCTCTGTTAGATCCAGGATAACCCTAAATCCCCCACTCTGCTTGGGCCTGAGGAAAATATTGGAGATGAATTGCCCCTCCTCCGGGTAGGAAGGCTCAACAATGCCCTTCTGCAACATTCGTTGCAGCTCAGCATTCATGAACTCCACTTCCCCCGTAGACAACCTATAGGGAAAAGGAACTCTATCCTGTACTGGATAGTCAAGGAAAGGAATGTCTGCCCCTTGAACTACCGTCAGTAACCAAGGATCATTGGAAACCTTGGTCCATTCATTAACAAACCTAGCTATGTTCCCTGCTCTGTAACTATCAGAATTATTCAGAAACGGGGAACTCACCTCTACTTTTGAGCTCCCCTCTTGGGAAAATCCTGGGCGTTGTTGTTGTTGCCCTGGCCTCCGAACGACTGCTGCTGCTTCTGACCTCTCGGCCTGAAGTTCTGATAAGGTTGCTGCTGGTTCGGATACTGATACTGATAGTTCATTTGAGGCATTTGAGGCATCTGGAAATTCTGGTATCCAAACATGCGTGGCGTCATCTGCTGTTGCTGATTATTCTGCCACCCCTGCTTACCCGAGTGCCGGAACCTTTTGTTTTGGTTCTGACCCTGAGTCACCTGTTTGCCTTGCTGGCTCCCTTGCGTCTGCTGAGGGCCTTTCCGCTTGACTATCTTGTCCACCAGTCTCTTGGCCACCTCCGCCTTGCGTGTAGCCTCCGACAAGTTGCCTCCATACAGCCACTGAGGATCCCCTTCCTGTGCCTTCGCCAAAGCTTTGGCGTAAGTCTGCTGTATGTTAGGCCTGAGCGCCTCTCTGCGCCTGTGCTCCATCCCTTTGGACGTCAGTGCTAGCAGCTGCATCGCATCCAACATGTTATCACTGAGTTCATCCAGTTCTGGATCCGAGTTGCCCCTCTCGATCATGAGAGAACCAATCGGTGCCATCGCCGACACTGCCGATACAACCCCTTTCTGAAGGTTCTGCAGTGCCACATCCAAGGCTCTGGTCTGAGGATCAATCGCCGAAAACAGCTCCGGATCCAGTTTGGGTACGATCTGCCGTTCCATATTCTCCACCCGAGGATAGTTCTTAGTTAGTTTCTCCAACTCCCCCGGAGCCTTCGCCTCCTCGAAGAACCCATTCACAATGCCCGCCAAAGCCTCATTGATAGGCGGCGTGAGCTTATGTTCGTCTTTCACCTGCTGGTGTCGATTCTTCAGAAGTTGGGCCAACTTCCCCTCCTTCAAAGAAGAGAAGTCAAACTTCTTCGGTTCCGCCGGTCTGTCCTGACGTGAGCAAACCGACGCGTCGTCTTCCTCGTCTGAGATTTCGTGTTCTGGCCGACGGCCACTCTGACACGAGCCGGCTTCTGAAAGCGCCGAGTCCTCCCACAACTCCTCCTGTTGTTCGGGATAAGGTTGAGAAAGTCCTACAGTCGGTGGGAAGAAACCCAACTGCTGAGGCATCATGTAAGGCATTTGAAAACCCATGGCTTGTTGTTGTTGAGACTGTGCAAATGGCTGCACCGGAAATGACGCCATTTGCACACCACGTGGCGTTATGACGTCAGCCTCATCCGAGTCCTGATTGACAAGCGGAGGCTCCGCCCCCGCCCCCGTGCCTGCGGTTTCGTCCGAAACAAAGTGTCCACTTTTCTGGGGCTCCCGATCCAGGCCCTTCTTGGGCGGCGCCCCCGCCGCCGCTGAAGGCTTTTTCTTGGATTTCTTTTTGTCTCCTAAGTCTTTATCCTTGACTGGAGGGGGGGTTGAACCCCCTTTGTTTGCCCTTTCCGACATGTTTCGGATTAAATCCGTTTGTTCCGCCAGAGAGGAAACTGAATTGTTCGTAGTTCTAGCCTTCGGCATAGATAACGAGTGGAAACACGGCGGCCTGCTCGAGCACCACCTGTGAAAATAAAAAGGGGGAAACCCCTTTTAGTAAAGTGCGTTAAGTCCAAAAACCAGGCAAAACCTGTCCGGCCACACTTTATGAACAAAATGAACCCAAAACTTTGGGTCCTCCAACTTTGAAAACAGTAAAAATCATCGGAAAACGATGAAAATACTTACGCTGACACGTCCGCCCAACTTAGGACGCAACCCGCGAACTGGTGACGTCACGCGCATGCGCACTCCATCTCATCGATTACCGTAAACACAGAAAGTGTTGGACGAGGTAAAATCCCTAATTAACCCTTCAAACTCTACCCTACACAGGACATTATACGTTCGGCCATGAGAATCTGAGAGACCCTGAACTAGTGTCCCTATCTACTCAAAATACAAGCCCTGACCTCTCTATAACTCAAACATTGATACAAGCTTTTCTTGATGAACAAACTACTTGAATAAACTCACATCTTTTATTCATACAGCATGTTATGATCGAGGTACAAAATAGACCTCTTAAAACCATTCCCAGGGAAGGGGATCAGGAGAGACGAATCCCTTTCTAAAGAAGTCTTTTTCAATCCACACCCACGCCTTAAACGTGTATAGAAAAATCTTTGGAAATTATAACTGATAGACAGCCACCCAAGACGTTGAAATCCTAGTAAATCACTGATTTTATAACTTTTCATTCTTTTCCATATGAAACGGGCTTAAAATAACTGCAGATAAACAGCCACCCCAGACATTGAAATCCTAGTAAATCACTGATTTCAAAACTTTTCATTCTTTTTTCTATACAAGATGGGCTTGAAATAACTGATAAACAGCCACGCCAGACCTTCAAATTCTAGTCCATCACTGATTTTACAACTTGTCATTCTTTTTTTTTCATATAAAACGGGCTTAAAATAATAATCAAAATGCCCAGACTCCCAAGACACCGTTTACCACAGTTTTGCCATAGCAGAGTACATATTAGAACTAGGGTGGCTCTGCCGGGCGGTTCTCTGACAGCTAGTACATAGCCCTTCTGGGGAAGTGGCAGGAGGTGGAGGTGGGGTGGCGGCGTGCCAGGCCGCCGTCCCCCTGCAGGGCGGGCCGGGCCGGGACAGCCGCCGCCCGCCCGCCGAGGTCGCCGCCCGCGGCACCGGGCTCAACTGCCGGCTTCTTGTTGTGTTCAAGACACGGAGAATATGATCATAATACTAAGTATTGGCACTGGAGAGGTGAGGCTGTTCACACAGGAGGTAACGACAAAAAGAGGCCCAGCGGTGGGTGCGTGTAAGCCATTCAGGTTAGGGGCTGCGCTGTTCGTATAGAAATGCCTTCAACCCATGGGGGCCACCGGAGAAGCACTCCTCGTCAACGTGGTTAATTGAACAAAGAAAACTCTGGATCCAACTGAAGTATTTTGCTGAATCAATCATAACTGGTTATTCGTGCAGGTATAGGTGTTCGTTAATCTTACGAATACAAATCCGACCCCATGCGAATCTGTCAAAACGAAGTTGATTAATCGGATTCGAAATATTTACTGCATGAGTTATGATCTTGGTATTCTAACCTGTTTTAACTGTAGATATTTTATCTTATTAAACGGCTCGTCTTCCTGAACTACTTTGATTGTTTTCCTGCTGCTATTTGGTGATCAAACTTGACTGTTTTCCTACTGTGCACTAAATGGACCAGGTTAAAATATTGTAGTTCATAAAATATGTCTAATATCTCTTGATTTTCTAATGCACAATCTACATCTAAAGAAAAAACATCTTGCCTATAAAACATCTTACCTATAAATAATTTGGCACAGGACCTAGGAATGCAACTTTGTAGGTTAATGTGTAGTTAGTTAATTGACACACTTGTTAAGCCAAACCAATAAATCCTCTGATATAAAACATTTGCGTTGCAAACGCACAAGTTAATGTTTCCTTCGACGTGAAGCTCGTTTGATAACATGATAGAGCAACCAGTCAAAGGGACTATCATCCAAAGTGTATGTGTTTTTAAAAATGAGGTTTCAATTTATTCAAGAGATCCAAATGAAATCAGTCACTTCCAGTGCATGATTACGAATATTTGATTTCCCCCATTCATCCCATCCTGCGAACCCATAAAGAGTTAAAGACACTTCGGTTTGCTTTTTGCACTGTGATCAAGACTATGACTATGACTACCATCCAGGATTCCCTTGGTCCCGAGCTACACAACTTTTAAATATGAACGTGACAGCTCTCGACTGCAAATGATATGACGCACATGTGATTGTCATTTATAAAGTAAATGTTATGTCTACGAATCTTTGTCACAGTAAAAACATAGAATTCCAGGTACGTGAAAAAGGATTCCTATATTTAGCCTTTTCAATACGGACTTCCGTGTTCATCGTATCCCTTATTTATTGACGGTCCTGAAGAGAAGGCTTAGCATCTAGAACCATCTAGACATTTTAAACTAATACGTAATATCTCTTAATGCTCCTCCATTCGTCGTTTGAACAACATAAAACCAAGCACACCCTATCACCAGACTGAAAGTAAATCTGGCTATATACATGTATCCGTGGTCAACTATGTATGAAAACACTAATAATTGAGAAAATGTACTTACTATTTAGCACAGTCGATCAATTGGTACTCATTTGACCGCTCAAAACATTGCTGTACTCCCGCGTCCTTCCAGAGAATTTCTGTATGTTCATAGAACTCCTGAAAAAGTGATGTAACATGAAATATAACTCTGGTCAAAGTATGTCAAACAGGTAATATTTGTGATAAATTATCGCACTGATCCATTAAAAATATTCTTTTTCATTGTTTCCAGAAACTATGATTTATTAATTCATTTGAACTCTACTGGGAATGCGGATCAATGAAAAACGTATGGAAAATGTTTGAGGTTCTATTTTTAGCACTTAAAAGCAACAGTGTTATAATCTGTCATAACAATATGATAAAACTGTCTACATGAACTGGGAACGCAACACCTGTATCAGTACAGGAAAAAGTTCAAATTCCAACTATAACACTTGAAACACAAAAAGGATCCTGGCGACTCATATAATCACTTTGACTTTCATAACCAATTTCATACAATTACAAGAACAAAAATTATAATTTCTTGTAAAAGAAAGTAGATAACAAGTTATTCCATCACCACACAGTAATGCGAAAGCTAAATCACGATGAATTTAGTTCATGGACCTTTATTCTGACTATTAGTATTACACGTCGCCTGAGATCCGATAATGTGCAACCAAACAATACGATAATGCTTCAACTTTCACGTTTATCTCGAACCTTTATCTTTGGACGATGACTAAAGAGTCTCGTTTCACCTGTGGATCTGGTTTATCTGATCAGTAAACACCTGCACAGACTCACGTCTAGAAGAACATATATAATATGTATTGGTTTCGTTGAACTAAATCGAACTTAACAAATGAGGACAAGTTTAGTTTTCCTCCTCTATGTATTCTATACTACTAATTGTAACTCATATCGCGGAGAAAATGGTTCGCATGCAGCGACGGCTGGCTCACAGCAAATACACGTATCTAACAGCAGGCACGTTATAGGTAACAAATTCAAAAGCTTGTACAGTCGACTTGCAAGGTTTTGCCAACCTGTTGGTTCAATGTACTCTTGTATTGGAAAACCACTATTCCCTTTAGTTAGTTTAACATTAAGTATGACAGTATCCCGGCAAAAGGTAACATGAGTTAGCGTACTATCATATCAAGAACTATCTCTTTCATACCGCCACAGCAACTAAACCTTGAATTATGGTTACATAAAAAATTATGTTCATATCATCCCTATAGTGATTTTCTTCTAATTGAAATGAAATCTGAAAATGTTAAGAAATTTGCCAAAAATCTACTTTACTACTGTTGTAGGCCAAAAAGATGGAAATGGATTTGGGGAAACAGAACTTTACGTGGAGAATTGATCAAGGAATTTAAAAATAAGAAAAAACGATTTCAAGGCCTTTTGATTCCGTAAATTATCAATACGCAGCCAACGTAATTTGAGCGAGGTGTTTTTTTGTCCGTCTAAAACCAACCCGAATGTTTTACTTTAGTCTGTATAGACGTGAGCTGTGCGGTCCAAGGCCTGTCACTACCTGTAAGATGATCCTTGTCAAACTACCTCTCTTCTTTGATTCCCTCGAGCACACCTGTTAGTGCTAATGAACCGCCCCCACTCCGCCAATGCTGGACATAGCCTGATACAATGGCTTCGCTAACTTGTGAGAATACAAGTGCAAGCGTGGGTTGTATAGTCTGGGTTTATTCTATCATCAGATATTTAATAAATTTTACCAAAGTTTTGGCTCTAATACCGCAATGTAACGACAGTTTTAGCAGAGGTTTACGTGCAGTTTTCGGACCTGGTTGCCCAACACTTGACAGAATTTCAGCAGCCCACTGGGCAACTGAGACCCTCAATTCAGTTTTCCAGTTAAGTCCTATTTATTTGTAAGACATGGAAAGAAACTTGGTAACGTCGAATACATCTTTGCTAATATGTTTTAGCAACTATCATGGTTGACAAGTATAAAAAGAAAAAAAAAGGGGGGGGGGGAGAAAAAGCTTCGCCATACAAGTCATAAGAATGCCTCGTTCATGAAACTGCGTTAGTCAACCGTATTTCCGAACCGAAATTACTTACTAAAACAATAGGAAATCCTGACAGAGTACGACAAATGACATCTCTGTAATTGAGGTATTCCGCAACTTCTATTTTGGGATACTAGTAGGGCGTAGTAGGTATGGAAGTATGAGCATTGTAGCGATGTGCTAAATTAACAAGAAATGATTATGCTTTCTCCAGAAGCAATTACCGATTGCATCGTGTATCCATCAATAAGATTCTACTTAGGTAAATTAGTCATACTCACCGCTGGATAGTCGAATTCTGATTGACTAGCAACATCTTGAATATAATCTACTCGGAATTGGTTTCCAGAATTTTCTAGTTGAACTGGGGGGTTTATCGTACTCATCGCTCCTGTGATTGTCTGCAACACAAAGGAATACATCAAAATTATTTCAAATGATCTTTCTATGGACACAAAACAACTTATTCGGGCGTTACACTTCCAGTTACTAAAGCCTCGGCCATGATAATTCCTCTGACATATCAACCAACAAATAACCTAAGAATGCAGTCACTGAAATTGGCTTTTCCTTTAGAAAGAATTGCAAAATGGCCATCGAAGTAATTGGCTACCGTTAGGACACAAAATTTGTAACTAATGGTGAAAATATATTGTGAAGACTGCATAGGCCCACTTCGTAAACCTTATTATGTAATGATATGAATATTGATACGTACAATCTGAAAGAATTCAAAATATCGGAAGAAGCACATCTATAATTTTTTATTTACATTTTTTCAACCATACCCATAAGTCATGTATTAACACAACAAGGACACGGGGACCTGAGCGTTCAACCAATGTTGCACTGGCACTGGCGTTGCGTATTACCCTAATTATAATGTACACATAGTTTATAGAGGTCCTAACTGGCTGAAGATACTTATATCTAGTTTTTAAACTTCGATCTGCAGCTGTGTTTTTTCCGTCAATAACTGTTACAAACATTAATAAATTATTGTTTCCCTAATTTACTCCTTCATGACGTTAATGATGCATGATTTTCTCCATGACTTGTTTCACAATTATCATTTGTAGATAATATCGAAACTCTGATTCAAACATAGGTTTAAAACTTTACAGAAAGAATACTTTGCAGGTATAAACAACGGCATATACCATCAAGACGTGTATGTAAAATCAAATTTACGTGTCACGTAATATCTAAAAACAAAATAAAGCTACTTTAATACAAACTGACATATGAGTTAGTTATTTTATTCTATAGAGCTGGCACTTATAGCTTATTTTTCATGGGCGCGGATCACTGTTTTCCTGCATTTATAACTGTTGACTAGGATGGTAGCACTTTTCTTCCTTTATGATATCTTATCTAATTATGTAGTCATTCCTTATAGAATTAATATTGATTTTGTCAGCCCAAAAAGAGGGACTTGCACTTTGCATTGATACTTTTCTTAATTTATAAACAAATCGAACAGAAACAAATCTGTATTTAATAGTGAAATAAGTCTGACCATCACACTCACAGCTGCACTTAAATGGCTTAAGAATATGCAACATTCACATTGTAGTGCTATCATCTGTGCATTCGGAAATCACTTACAAAAAAGAAAGAAATCCTAGCACAGTCTGCGAAATTGGCATTATTTTTCACTGGCCCGGGAGCACATAAGCCTGCAAAATATATTAAATTTTCCTAAATTTCCCCAAATTTTTCACTGGCCCGGCTATAAATTTACTGGCATTTAGCCCCGGGCCAGTGCTAATTTCACAGACTGCTAGCAAAAAGTAGAACAAAAAGCGTCTCTAACTTCTAAGGAGAGGAAAACGTGATCCGCAGCCATGAACATTAGCATAGTACAATTGCATCACAGCTACACATGTAGTAGTTTCAGTATCAGTCCCTGAAGTATGAGAGTAAGACATCTCAAAATTAAGGTTTCCTTTCTCCTCTCATGATTTACTCGATTAGCACTGTCAGATGCAGAATTCGAGAAACGAAGACACACATAGTTCGGGCAATTTTTCTAGAATGCCGAATGACCACCCTTTAAACCTTTCCCTTAGACATCGTAGTTACTATTATCACAGCCACCTAGTAAAACAATGTTAATGAATATGTTGTGTTATATACCAATACTTTTTGTTGGTTTTATTGTGTATATAAAAAGGAAGTTGGATATCAGAACATATGTGATGTAAGCACAATGTCCTACGTATCAGCCGTGATACACATTACAATAATCCGAGGGGAAAGAACGAGCTGTACTAAAAAAAATTAATATCAAGGCACTCATTCGGTGAGCCATGACACATCCACCGATGATCAGACCCGACATTTGAGTTCGGTCTGTACGTGTTGTACTTCTAGCTGTGTCATACGATAGGCTTACAACTGGATTGTTGGAAAATCGACCCACTGAACCATCGGGTTATACATAAAGAACATATTATAATTATATCAACTGTTATATTAATTGTCAGGCTTAGAGGGAAATATTTGTAAGGGGGAACAAATGTTCAACCCACGAAACTAAAATATTATAATATTCTGTTTTGTTCCTTCCATGTATAAGTTCACGAAAGAAATGTGTGTACTCTGTTAAACTATCGAGGTTAGTGTTAGATCTTGAGAAGAAGACCTAAACCTATTTCGCTGGAGCTAAGGGGACTTTTTAATTATAACCCAGGGCTTACCCTACACAACTAACTCTTATGTAGTGTTCTCGATAATCGAGTCTTAACCTGTGGTCAGTAATAGAATTTCTGTTAGACTTTCGCCAAATCTCGGGGATCCTAGCGGCTATGGCTGCTACGTCAGTTGAGTTGGTAAGTTTGGTAATGGCTTTAGTATTCAGCCCTGGACACACAATTCGAATCCGGAACCCTGCAAACAGTTCGAACCCTTAGTCTTATCTACGATCTATCAAAATGTAATGCCCTTCTTCTACACAACCGAGGAAATACATTGTGTAGATCATTAGCCTAGTTTGCCAATATTAGAAATTTATACTTTTAATTCTGACCAAGTATGATAAAGATGGCTATCTTGGCTCGTTTCCATGAAAGTAACATCACTGTCAGGTGATATATATTATATACAAGTGCAGTGTTTGTGAAAAGCCTCAAAATGCCGGACATGTCCGACGTTTTAAACCCTATGTCCGACTATTGAGCTAATAACGTCGGACATTTTGTCCGACACATTTAAAGGACTCACACAGATTTTTTAAATTCATAATATGTTCTATTTTAGTACTACAATCTTAGATCATTGCAAATAGGAAACCTGTATGAATAATGTCTGACAGTACAGCTTAATGTCCGACAGAAAGATAGAAAACGTCGGACATAATGTCCGAAGTTTTGAAATGGTTTTGACATAGACTGCAAGTGGCTTCGCCAGGATTCGAATCCACAACCTTTGGGTTTGGAGGTGAGGGTCTTAACCACTACACCATGCACATGGAGGATGAGGCTGGAACTAAGAAATGGGGTCATGACCCAATTCGCTGGTTCCCTTGGTACCCACATTACAGTGTTTACAAATCCGTAGTACAGATGGACAGGCTGGTCCTCTATGGCACCGCTGGTTACTGGTGGGATACAGTGTGTAGTAAGAGGTCTGCACGTGCCGTCGAAGCAACAAAGATTTAGAACAAGTAGGGTAATAAGAGCTCACCAAATACAGCGCCTAAGATGTCACCAATGGTGTCCCGTAATAAACATCCTACACATAGGAATCCCCGAAATCAAAGCTTAAGTAACCCAAGAAAGATGATCTGTCTCAAACATTTTGGGGGCCGAGGATATATCTTATCTTAATATTACATAATGCTTATATAAGATCCTGGCTGATATTGGTTCAATTTTTTCCTGAAGTAAGCCTTTATCTGTACAACAACAAGTTAATCGGAAAGAACAATTTTGAAGTAATATCTTCAAAATTAAGGTAGAAAACTTAAAAGTAATTTGGTAAGTAAAATTCTTTGAAAACTAAATTGGTACGTGTTAAGAACCAGTCGTTGAGCCAGAAAATTTCACAATGTGCGATTTTTAGACCCAGTTCCTACATGTACAGTTTAGGGATTCCCACTTAAATGCGCATGTACAATGTAAATTGAAACACTGTTACATCAATGGGCGATTTTCCCCCTCAATGTGTAATGATACGCGCACTGCACGTCCCCAACACGATCGCTGCAGAAAGTCTTAACTCAATCAAGAGAGAAAGAAAATGAGACATTTTCAAATTCATGCCTTATACCTTGACTTATTTCATGCCAAAAAAAGGGGGGTATTTGGTCGTAGCGTCATTCACCCGGTACGTATCCACCATACAAAGAAGTTGGATCCTTACAAGGTATGCACTTACCAGTACATAAGCACTGGAGGAAGAGCTGACCTTAAACCTTAATTTTCAATATAGTTAGTATAGCCATTCAATTGGGAAAACCTAAACATGTATGGGGGGGGGGGGGGGGGGGTGTCAGTGGACTTTTCCGGTTTGTTGCGTCAGCATTAGACTACACACTGACACAGTAGTATCATGTTTGCTAGTTCTTCCATCAGCAATAGGGTTTATCAAGCAACCAACAGAGGCATGTCTACAATAAACTAGATTTTCGGGTACTGCCGTACCGAAGGAGGCGGGCGGTGACAGGAAATTTTAATGATTGCGCAATAATCATAACAAGTCACCAGTTCAACACTAAACTTTGGGAAGAAATGATTACGTCAATGGTCATTTTCTCTAGCTAGGTTCTATATCTGCAGTCATTTCAGGGGTTTTCCTTAACTATTTTGTCCACTTGTCCACCGGGCAAGTGGTCCTCTCTCTGTCCTAGCCCGAATCAACATTCCACTAGTCCATACATACTAAATTATTATTTTAATTTCAAATTTTTCACTAGCCCATCGAGCTAGCTGCTCAAATTTTACACTAGCCCAGCAAGATTTTTATTAGTACCCTGTACTAGTAACTATGTTAAGGTCAAACCCTGCATTTTAACAAATCAGATGGTAATTATGTGCCTTACCACTAGTGTTTGCAAATTCTTTTGATATCTACTATCATACTCTTATGGCTACTGTTAAATTGTTCTGTGAACGAATTTAGATGTATTAGGCAATACTTAATTCAGATAGTGCTTGACTTTATTCATACTCATAGCCATAGGGGAATCGATCAAATATATATCTAAAATCTTTTTGACCACATATAAACCAATGTTGTTTTTTTTTAGCTTTAAAATACCATAATGCATTCCCCTTTGGAGGGTTGTGATTAAGATCGTTTCTAAACTGTAATCATACTTATACGTCAAAGATCTTGTAATCTAAAAATCTTTAAACTTTAAGTAGTCTAACTAGGCCTGTCCCAATCCCTACAATTAGATAGATGAAGCAAATTTTCATTCTTTGCTTATCTAGAGATCCATATTCCAGTCGCAACTAGATTTATGTTGATTGACATCCACCATGGAGTTACTGCTAATTACACTTTGCTAATCGAGCTAAATACTTGACCCTGAAACAACACTTGCTTCGGTCTGGGTCTAGGTAGCATCTAACCGGCCAGTCCCCGGTCTAGGCCTAATACACATTTCAACGTGCCCTGCCCACTCGCTAGAGTCGGCGCTAGATCATGTTCCTGGCCTCCCATTCGGCATTCCAGAAGCCTAATTTTCCTCTGCTGGTTCACACTAGCACTACAATCGAAATCAAGGTTACCCGATCTAACATACAACCTTCGGCTAGCCTGCAACATGGCAACACTCGCCTATCGTTGAGCGAACACTATCGGTTCATACCGCCATCTTGGAATAGTTGTAAGTAAACATGGACCGGCGAGCGGCGTTATAAATAAACCCATTTCTGTGCTTCTACTCACCAGAATTGCATCTCGAATGTTCTTTTTTATATCCTCCAATTTCTGCTTTCGTTCACTGGCAAAAGAAAAGGGGTCTTTTATTAGTCATTTGCTCAAAACAAGGCATGTTTTACGGAGACTTTGGAATTCATAATCAAGACGGGGCCCATGCATAATCACGGGGTTGGAGAACAACATAGACAAGGTAGGGAGCATCGTAGACGGACTCGGGCTTTATTTTGGCTCATATTTTTACTTACTCGGCTCCGAATCCATTGACGTGGAGAATCCTCATCTGTTTGACAATGGTGGATTTGCCCGACTCTCCAGCCCCTACGGAGAAAACACACAAATTCAGTGACTGGCCGAGCACATTAGAATAATTCATTATCATACGTAGGCCCTAGCATTGAACGATCCGCCAGTCAAGTCAAGACAGATACTAACCCAGTAACAACAACCTGTGTGTAGCCCTATACAACTGTTTGTCTTTCTGGAGTTGCTTTTCGATCTTCTTATTCGCTTCCTTGCGTATTTTTTCGTCCTCATCTTCCTTGGATGGTTTAAAACACCCCATTCTG
This sequence comes from Lepidonotus clava, assembly GCA_936440205.1. Classification (NCBI taxonomy): domain Eukaryota; kingdom Metazoa; phylum Annelida; class Polychaeta; order Phyllodocida; family Polynoidae; genus Lepidonotus; species Lepidonotus clava. The sequence continues at coordinate 30,966,010 of OW387140.1, forward strand.
CGGCTGGGTTTAAGAATAAAAGCTGCAGCCTAGGAGCTCGGGCCCCGATGTCGGCGTCCTTCTGCCGACAGTCGCCAGTCTGCTGCACCCGTCCAACGGCCCCCTACTCCCCAAAAACCCCACTCCTGGTCCCGTCAAGGCCTCCAGGGGACTATAATACCATCCAGCCCCCTTTCCTGACGTCCCTGCGTCGAAATTTCATGAATGTAATCCGTGAGGAGGGCTCAAACGGCATGTAGTACGCGTCAATTGAGAGCTGACAGAACGCTGGGTGGAACCGCCTCGCGGTGCATCCTGGGTAACATTAACATGGAGTCACGTGAATGACCGTGACGTTATTTTTCCAAAAGCATTATGACGTCAAATTTGAACGGAGAAAAGACTTTCCTACGAGTAAAATAACTCCCCAAGGTCAGCATGAATTGATAAGAGCTGCGTGAATTAATCTATTCGCGATTGGAGCCTTTTCGATTGGTATTTACACGCTTATTTGAGGTCATTTGAGGCGGCCGCCGGCCAGTGCCGAGAAGTTCGGGGAAGATAGGAATCCTAGAAGGCCACATACTACAACCATAATAAACTTGAAACCCAGCGCGCGGAAATTCTTCATGACAAGGCTAATGCATTATTTGTTGAAAAGGGATTTACCTATAATTCACTTAGCAGAAACACAAGCTTCATATGCAAACCATACGTTATCTACAAAGAATAACCTACTTTTAGGAATAAATGGAACGCGCGCACCTGCTAGCGCACCTGCTGGCGCGCGCCGTGGCCCCGCCCACCCCCAATTTTGCTTAGAAGAGATAGCTAGGTTTCGTGAGTGTTAACCAAACGCGAAGCAGTTGTAAATGCCATATGGATTATAGCCTAGGCCTATACACTGGCGGATCCAGCATTTTGAAGTAAGAAAAAAAAAAAAAAGAAAAAAAAAAAAAAAAAAAGGGGGGGGGGGGGGCGCTATAGGAAATAAAAGAAGTTGCTCTTTGGCCGAGTTTTACATTAGAAAAATTCTATATTTTCTGGGAAAAGGGAGGGGCACGGGTCCCCGCGCCCCCGCGCCCCACCTCTGGATCTGCCCATGATAGAGTTATACCCCCCCCCCCCCCCCGCCCTCTAGTTTGGCCTAGTTTCCCTTTTTTTTCAGTTAGGGGGGTCATATGAAACTGCAATAAAAGTAGGCATAAAACTTTTTTTCACCCTTCAAAGATAAGACGTGCACACAAAACTTATCTTGTAGATTTAGGAAATTGTTTTTCCATAGCACCTGCATGGTATCTTTTCTACCGCCGGCTGCGCTCGCCAGTTTTAATCCGGTATGATCGGCTTTGGCCGAAATAGATTTTAAAAACATGTTGATTTAGGCCTAGATCTAATTAATTCTATGGCCTAGGCCCCTATAGGCCTATTATTTCTAACTAGCTAGGCCTAGTTCATATACTATTCTTAATTTTATTCTTTTACCATCACATTTACTTCTATTTTCATTTTCCTTTCTTACAGAAAAGTTCTCCTATTACTTAGATCTACAAAAGATTAGGAAAATTAAAATATTGATCGACCTCCGTTCCGACTATTTATTTTTCCTGGACGCCTGCAGGACAGGAAACACATTTTTTTGAAGGGTGGCGCCCTATTATTCTAGGCTTGGTCTTGGGTGCTTGTTTGAGGCCGTCCATAAATAACGTCATATTCTATTTTTGACCATTTTTGACACCCCCCCCCGCCCCGCCCCGGTCATGTTTTTACCATAGGAATGTATAGGGGACTGAATAACCCACCCCCCATGATGTCATTTATGGGCGGCCTCTGAATTAATCTCAGAAAAATGAATTATTTCTAATGGCCTTCGTGACGCTGAAATGTACGAGCAATGGCCTATTATAAATCAACGTATCTATGGAAAGGCTTATAGATTAGGCTCTTTATATATATTCAAAACCGAGACCATGTACCAGTGAACACATACAAATTCTAAGCAGAACCTATTTTACCGACGAAACGGTACTAATATAGCATAATATTAATTTTGTCTTTCACCAGTTTATGTTTTGAAGAAAACTAGAATTGAATTGTCCGCTTTAACAATAATTTTATTTTGTGTCAGAATGAATTGAATACAATTCAACAACAAAAAATTATGGTAAAGCTTTAGTTTTGTCTGCACAAATCAAAGACAGAGAAATATGTCAATAAAAAAGAAACTTGAACAATAGTGTTTACTAGAATAATAAGTTTTACCAAGCCCAGTAATAGATGCAGCGAATCACCGTTCAAATTATGAAGATGGGTGATAGGTGGCGACATCTTGAGTGTTCTAGGTGAAAATGGTACCCTTGATCATAACACGAATAGTCACTAGGTGTCAGCACTATGGCAGCAGGGCTATTATATCGATTTGACTGCGCTATATACCTCACAACGTAAACTATCTTCTGGTTTGAGATATTATTCATGTAACGTCACACCTGGTCTCTGATTTAATCTCTTTTGTTCCGCCCCCCTCCAGTTTTCTTCTTATTTCCGTTTCAAGTATTAAAATGAATTCATGCATATGTGTCTTTCTAGTTGAGAAAATAGCAATTTAAGTGAAATCCAAAAAATAGAAACAATTATACATGATTAGGCACCCCCCCACAAAGGAAATCTTTTCAAAAGTTCCGCCTTTCCTTAAAAATTTAATGTAAACCCCCCTTAAATTAGTAGGGAAATGTTGAAAAGTTCCAATTTTTACTGCTCGCCACCCCCTTTTTCAAGTTCACATTATTGAAAAAAATAGGCAAAAGTTCCACTTATGGAACCTCGCCAACCCCCCACAACAGAACCTGGGAACGGGCCCGACCCCCAGTTCACAAAGTTTAAGTTTTTACAGAATAATCCCCCCCCCCCCGCCCTCGAAAAAAGATGCCCTAAATAATTAGTATCTAAACAAATTCCTTAGACTTCTAGGAGCCAGTAATGATGAAAAAGGGGCGGGTGCTTTTGCATTTTCTTTTCTTAATTGGATTTCAGGCCAAATTTTACAATAAAAAAAACTTTAATTATCCCGGCTAAAGTGAGGGGCCCGCGTCCCCGCGCCCCCTGGCTCTGGAATAAACAACTATTTTGTAGAAGCATATTATTTTCAAGTCTCGCTTAATATGGGTCTTAAGCGGGGTCTGAAGGTTATACTTTTAGGACGCCTGTCCTTTTCACTATTATAGGCCTATATTAATCCTGCTCAGAGATAATTTTCCCAAAATCGCCCCCCCCCCCCCTTTTTATTATTTTTTTAAATCTGAAGCCACCATAATCAAACCTAAGGGGAAGGACAATTTGGAATATTTCGAGCGATATTCCCCAGGTAGAGTTATTTTTTTTACAGAGACTGAATTTCTACAGCAAAACATGTTTTCAAGTCTTTGAAAAATCCATAAGAAGAAAAAAGATGCATAAATGCATGAAAATGGTAATACTACAAGGAAAAAATCGATTGGCTTTCTGTAGCATTTTGGCTTACCGGTAGCACTCTATTGGAACGTACATATTCATAGACACCAATCCAATTCCAAGTGGGAGTGTGGGAGCAACCATTTTCTATATATTACAAGTTTTTTTTTCATTTTTGATAATTCTTTTTACTGTAACCATGGTACCTTGCTTACCTAAATTTTGCCTAGAAATTCTGCTCAAACATTCCACATCATGCATTGCTCATGAAAATTTTAGTAAATATCATGAAAATCTTTAGAAAATTTGATGTAAGTCAAAATTTTCCACAAAATAACATAAACAATTTTTTTTTCCTATATATCTCATAATTAATGTAACAATGAGCTTATTTCTACCAGATACTGCTAGATTTGGCCCGAATTGAGCATGCTGGCCTATATTGTAAGTAGGGTTGTGAAGGAACTAAATATCATAGAATGAGAAAACAAAAAGTGGAAGAATCCATGGGACTTCAGAAACATTAACAACCATAACTTTGGGATACATATCAAGTATTTAATTAATAATATGAATAAAACTCCTAAACTGGTGGCCACATGGTGGCCAGCTATGCCAATAGATACCTCTTTCCAATATACTCCCAATTGGGGATTAGTTGGTTTCTGTTCATCCCTTGCCTTGTGTCTTATGAGTTACAGATACCATCTTTGATGAATTTTAATTCAAGTATCTTACTAGTAGTATTACCTATACCGAGAATGATGGGCAACCACTCGCTAGTCAACCAACCACAAGAACGAGGGATTTGGGTTGGGTGTCATTCCCAGTCAAAGCCTATTCAAGAATTACAGAAATATCTTACAGACGCTAATGTTGATTTGATTATCGGATTTAATTGAATATCTATTGGATGCATTGGATAGAAATTAAGGGCTGTGCCCCTGATACCCCCCCCCCCTTTTTTTTTCTTTCTGGTTTCTTTTTTTCCTTTAAGTTTTGTGCAATTGGTCCATAAACAATTACAGACAAAGGAAGTCAACCAACTGACCTAACACAAATAATATGAGATTATCTTCCACCTACGTGTTGACTACTGAAGCGATTCTGAATGATGGCATACCACTGCAACTATTCTTCATATTGCAAAACGTTTAGCAAACGGGTCTATAGCTAAATGAGGACGCTGCTTTGCACCAAGCTATATATCATCATTATTATTTAATTGTTAATTATCTGATAAACATCATAAGGCAACATAAATTTTACTTCCTTGTTGTTTGATATATGATAAGCATCAAGTATTGCAAATATATCATTAAAGTTAAACCTGTATACTGTTATGCTATATTTACTTGTTTTTGTGTCACCATACAACGATTTACATTTTCATTTATTAGATCTTTTAAGAAGCTCCAAACTCCTTGGTCACCAAGGTTAGACATCTCCAGTCAGAGTGAATAGCAGGTATATAGATTAACACGAACTGATTCGACAGCCCAAAATGGCAGGGGAAATATACATACATTTTGAAAAAAAATTCTTTAGTATCCTGGTCTATCTCGACAATATCGACATTTCTCTTTGTCGTTTTTTCCCCTTCAAATATAAATACTTTGTATGAAACCAATACACTGGCTCCCACTATTGGGACTCCTCCTGCGCTCCATTTAGATAAAAATGCGATACAATCCTTTATCAGTTTATATCTGAGCGTTTCTGGACTTTTCGTCTAGGTCTGAGTTGAACCCACTCGGGAACATGTTCTCAATCAATGTAACAAACATTGGGTCACTAGATGGGCTGTTTGCGCTCAACTACCTGGCCAGAGCGGAACCCACAGGTGCCCGTTCTCTCACCGCAGTGGGCGCCAATTATGTACCCCAAACATGCCGAGACATGCGGCCTGTGGTCTCACTGAACTCTGGGCTGCCAATTGGCCAACTGTCCCGAATTCACCGGAACAGCCGAGGAATTATAAACCTGTCCCTGGTCAGGGATGGTTGTCTTTCAAAATCATGAATACATTTGATCTTATGGGCTCCTATGGGCTCCGAAGACTACCGACATAAGCATGTCTTTTTTTTAGACTGATGTCTTTTGAAATGAAGATTGCCTTTTCTATTGTTAAATGATATTGTTTAGGTTAGGTCAGCCGTTCAACCAGCTGTGTTGGTCATTGTTTATAGGGGTATTTATTAGGAATCTGAACAACAGAAAAAATAAAGGAAAAGGTGGGGTTTGGGGGCACAGCCCCGATTTCCAACCAATATTTCTGACCAATATTTCCAAAAAGTAACAAGAAAAATCCCCGACAAAATCAATATTCTTGTTTGAAAAGTTTTCTTGTAATTCTTGTATACACATTGCCGGGCACTTCCAGCCGACCCTTATCCCTGATTGGTGGTTGATTGACCAGCGAATGGTAGCCATTATGATTGATAAAACATCCCCATTCAGCGTCATACTGGTATAGGCTTACTTTAAAAATTTGGGGGTGTCCATCCCCACCCAGGTTGTCTGATATAATATGTCACCAAAGGTTAACTACGCGCCAATTTCGGTACTTGTTAGACTGACTGGTCAGTAATCACAATAATTTGATATAATTCGACCTAGTATCTACATGATTGATGACTCTGTCACAAATGGTAGCGAGGACATTTGGGGGAAGGGGGGGGGGGGGGGGGGGCTATTTTCCAGACTTCCCCACAAAATCAACTCAAACGATCGTGGAGTTGTTTTTCTTTAACTATAATTAGGAAAACATAAATTATCCTTACTACTAGAGTGTAAAAATGCTAGGAGTCACGGCCCAGTTATTGCTGGTTTTATACTGTTGGTGTAGTTAGTATACACATTTTTAGAATACTATCTATATGGTATGTATCGTCAGTATGCAGGTATGGTTCATGTTTTAGAATTTATGTGTCACAGTACAATTTTTTGCATTTAATTCTAACCAATCAATGGCCGACACTCTGTGCTTATCAGTATTACATAAGCGCTGATAAGAGTGTCTCTCCTGGGACTCATGGGCGTCACACTTCAGTGGTTTATTTGTCTGAGTGTTGCTATGATGTCCAGTCTGTGGAAAATATTTCAAAATACTCTATTCATTTGTTCTATATCATTTAATTACTGACATCATAATGTCCCGCAATAATGAGACTACAAGAAATGTGTTTGCAATGCTGAGCGGAAATCTAAGCCTTTACACATATAATACACCTCGTAAAATTATTATATCTACAAGGAGCAAATAGCTAACTGCTAGCTGTTTATTTTCTTCTTCTTTTTTAAAGATTGCGAAGTTGCATTAAAAGGTAATTATAGTTTTTAGTTTTTGGCCACCTTTACAAAGAGCTACATATCGCTCTAGAAATGAGCGAATGTTAGCCCTCCCCTTCATAATTTTCAGCTTTCACAATTGGGATCTTACTCGTGTAACGCGCTTACGTGAACACATTGGCACCAGCGTCGACTACAACCCAACGTTAACCTTACATTTATAGTTTGCTTTCAATGGTGTTTACAGCATGCCCTGTTCACGTGCCTCTACCGGATATATCTGCTATGTCCACAAAGGCCTAGAGCTTTGCCAAATATCATGATCAGGACAACACTTGAATATCTGCCATTAATTCTCGCAAACAGTGCATGTCACTGCAAAAGCTCTAGGAGGTCTTTTCCAATGAAACGACGCTCCACGGTTATAGACTTCTGAAAATCACGGAGACGTAATCGATCAAAACAATGAGTTTTGGCTACACTATGAAACCCAACTCAATTGTTGAGTTGAAACTAATCCATAAGGACTTCGGGGCTTCAAACTGAACTTTTTCTTTTGCACTCGCCCCTTTATTGTAGTCATATCTAAGTTCCCAACTAAGTTTCTTTATTCACTATCCTTTGCTCAGACCTAAGAGGGAATTCATAATAGAAGACGGTAGATTTAGTTATCTTCGAGGCAGCGTATATACTAACTTTATCTGTTTTATAATATTGCTATATTCCAAACATCTGCGTACGCCGGCCCTTATTGAAAATCTCAGGGTCAATCTCTGTAATGGATTACGTTAATCCTATGGGGGAAAGAATGTCTTAAGTTAATTTGATAAAATGAATGGATTTTGTAAATGTTTCGATTTATAAAACTTGGAAATTGAAACATCTACGAAATATTTTCTATTGGCATAAACAAATGACAATTTTGATAGACACTCTTGTGAAAATGGCACAAACCTGTATGTAAGATATTCGGTTTTCATTCCAGATGACAATTTGGAACCAATGAAAGAATTAAAACAAACTGACAAAATGTTAAATCAGGAAACTTGCTATGATATATTCTACAACACAATTTCAAAAACCTATACAGCCTTATCACGAGTCCACGTAGAGAAATACCCTATATGTTGTTCCCAACTTTTTTTGTCTGGGACCACAGGAATCTAATCCCAACTCATTGGTTCAGGCTTATGCCAGCCAGCAGGGCGCTATCCCTGATCAAGCTATTACCATGATTAATAATATACATTCTGATTCATATCAAGGAATCTATCTATCTATCTATCTATCTATCTATCTATCTATCTATCTACATATATACACGTATACACACATACATTTTCCCCATACACAAAAGCTACATTCCTCAGAACGTGATTTACACCTATTCCAAAATACGCATCTCATACAAAACATAAACAGATAAAAACACATCTCAAAAACAGTTGTAAATTGTTCCTTGAGAGAATGAACTGCAAGACTTTGTTGCGACGCAAGGCGGCACTCACCTGGTTATTTGATATATCGAATATAGAGTCCCTGCGGATGCTTAAATTAACTAGTTAGGAGAATAAACTAGGATACTATAAGGGGGAGGATTGATGTATAAACATTGTAAACTGAAATTTTCGCGAAATCACATCAATATTATTCAGGGGCGTACCCAGCCCTAAAATCTAAGGGGATTCCAGGTAAATCAAGGGGGTTCCCTGCAAAAGTGACAGGGTTCCAACCAGTTATTTTGATAAAATGTTACTTTATTTGTAGTTATTATTACACAATCTTGGATAAATCTGAGGGGGTTTCGAGGGTCCCCCTCCTCGCTGGGTATGCCGCTGAATATGATACTTAATTGACATCAGAGGTGTTAATATAATTGGACTTCATCCACTTCAATCTTTCTGGGCTCGACCCATTTGCAATCCGCCTCAGGCCAGAACGAACAGACCACCGAACCTGATCACGTTGGGTATTCGGAGGTTAACAAGGTCGAGGTAATGGTCACCCAAGTACATGAGGGGCATAGCTTTCTTCTCTTGTCATAGAAGATAGGATGGATATATTCACGAATATCATTTAAATATCCCCCTTACAGAGGTACCGAGGAGTCTAAAATTTGTGTGGGTGAGACTATTCTTATTGTTTTACCATGCACCTCGTATAAAATTGTACATTGCAATTGTCATTATGTATTTTCTTCATAGAATGACTCCTTAATGCTGCTGCTTTATATATAATTGCATAGTCACTTGAGAAATTGTGTCTCTGATTCATACTACATGCCAGCCCATTCACATGCTCATTAAAACCTTAATGGTACATGCTTAGCATGGACAATGGCAGCTGCAGCTGATATAAGAGTAATATATAAGAGAACCTTTGTTTCCCAAACACTGATCTATATATATGGTGTACTTCTATCATCACTTGAATGAGGTCTTCACATATAAATCATTAAGTAGGTCATTCCTCCCGATACAAACGTTTCACAAATAGATAAAGGAAAAGTTATTTACGACTTTTCAAAAGGCAAGTGTGACAAAGTATGATACAAAATAGTGGCCTATAGTCTTTAGATTACGTTGTCTAGTCCTCTATGTAAATGGGGATGTTACTGAGCGCATTTATGTGTTACTTAAACGGTAAAACGTTTTGTACTGCAGTGGTGCGGTACTTTTTCTGAATAGATCATGCAAGTCTTGCTGAAAGTTACAATACCAACTTTCAAAAGTCTGCGCAATGAACCCCTCCACACACGCCTTGATCCAGCTCTTTTAGTTTGGGTATCCATATCCCAACTCGTTGGTTCAAGCATATAACGCTAGCAAGACCCCATACTAATGAAATAGGTTTATAGCTTATGATGAGTTAAGTCTGGTTGACCCCCCTCCCCCAATACCTCATGACCCCTCCTCTACAGATTCGTGCCTCAAGAGTTATACTTTTGGATTTTAAAAGTACGACATGACACGCATATATATGTGATGGTGATAAATCAGTTTTCTTTCTTGGAAACATGGGCAGTAGATGCTATCATAATGTGTGCATGCACAATTGATTAGCCATCTATAGTGTTTCATATCAAGTCCATCACCTGCAGAGCACATACAGGTGGTAGCTTCTCCAGTAAACCGTCCATTGGTCTATGTCAATCCCACAGGGGTGAATGGTACAATAAGACGGGAAACAATGGCTTGGGGCAGCTCTTCTTAGAATATAATATATATACATATCGACATGTTTGGTAAAATGACTAATTCACTTCTTCTGACCGTGAATAAGAAGATCATCTTGGTTGTTTCATGGAAGTCCCTTGTGAGATGCAGCAGGGGTAAGGGTACTGATTGGCTTACTGATCCCCAGGGGTGGATCCAGGGGGCCCAACGTGGTTCTGACCCCATCCCTTATAAAGACCGTTTAAAGCGGGGAATTTGACCTCTCTCTCTACCCAGAAAAGCTAAACTAGATTGTGTCATAAAGATCCTGTTAGATTTCATATATTTATTCATTATCGATAGTGATGTATCGAAGTATTGATATAATATACGTATGCACGCATGTACTCATGTAGGCATATTATGCATTTGCATATAATTAAATTTATACAATATATTTTATGTTATAATTACATATACATAAACACATATACTTGTACAAGGTATTCTAGAATAGTAAAGGCAATCCTTGGGGACAATGATAGCAACACAGGCTGATTACCTTCCTTATAACAAAACGCCATTGTTACCCGCATTGTTAGCAATCTTCACCCAACCCCAGCTGTTCAATTCTAGCTACCATTGGACACAGAGTAGTCAAAGCCAGAGGCAGAGTGCCAGTCAAGATAAATGCTGGTATCTCAACTCATACACATCATTAGGAAATAAAGGGGATAACACTAGCCCCCAGTGAAATTACCTCTCCTACCCAAACTGAGGGCCCTCCAGAGGGTCATACCAGTGTTAGGGTAGGGGTAGAATGCCTGCCTCCAGTGTGAGGGGCCCCGGATTCACCTCCCAGTCCCGGCAGCAGAGCCGAATTGTTCCATATAAAGTTATGATAATATCCATTACCAGAAGATTAGATGAAGGACAGGGTCATCATGGAACAAGTAACATCAGAAGCTAGTATTGTTGCTCCTGATTGAGGAATGCTTAGGAAGTGAAATTTGCCTTTCCCTACATCACCACCATTTCATTCAGGATATTAAAGACTACTAATGTAGTGTAGTAAGTACATATCATTAGACATACTATATTATGGATATTTTTAGAGTTTTAGAATGGTAACTAATTTTTTTTTAATAGGCCTGAATAATTAGCTTTAGATTCACTATTTTGGCATTTACTGAAAAGATGCCTTAATGACTGTATCTGATCCTATCTGGCATGGGTACCGGTCTAATGGCAAAGCCAATTTATTGTCAGCAATGCCATATCAAACACCAACATAATTATATGGACCATGAGGAAGACCAGAAAAATGAGTTCAACGTTATGTATTGGAAGTTCATATGATAACAAAATTAATGGCGTGAAGTTCTCAAGAAACAGCTACTGTTTCAAAAGCAACTAGACTTCGGGTCGTTTGTGAATGCCAGAGCCTCAATACCAAGGCTAATCATAATCGGATAATGTGCATATAATCCGATAATTCGACGTCATAATGTGGAAAATTACAATCATGTCATATAGTTTAAAGACATCCTTCATGTGGTTACATGGTGGGTTATAGCATCGTCTTGACTCTTGTGGCAGGATTGGAAAACAACTTCTCAAACTTCTCGTTCTTTTGATTTTGTGAAGAAAACCCCTTTATAATTATACATAGTGCTTCTGTTACTATATATCTCATCCTTTTATACTTTAATGCCAACTGTTTTAAATCTATGCTCAATAAGAATTTTGTGAATAAGTGTAAATGCCGTGAATAATTGTGTCATGGCAGTACATATGTGAACTATATTCGGTTAAAATATATCACCCTCTTTATCAATGTTTAAACACTACAAGTAGGTAATTCGTTATCATGATGACATACTTAAAAGTTAAAGAGAGCGGAGATATATTTCTATCATAACTGTATGACCATGAGTGTCACATGGCATAATATACTGAACAAAGTAATATATTCAAAAACCTAGGTCTACAACAAATGCTATTAAAGTTCCTACCTTAGTTTGAATAGTTCAACAACAAAACATTCTATAGATCCAACCAATTAGAGTATACCTACCCAAAAGTAGCAGTCGGTGAGTGGCTTTATACTTCTGTCTATCTTTATCCAACTGTTTCTCTATGAGTTTACTTTTTTCCTTCTGCTCCTTGCTCTGCGCCTCAGCGCTGCCTCCGCCGAAGCAGCCCATGGCGAATCCCCGTGTGGACTTAATGGTTGAGCTGTGAGGCGAGGGGAGACCCCTCTTATTAAAGCCGACAGAAGGTATGGATGTGCCGGGGCCGACCGCCTCTCCGCCTCACCTGTCCAATCACAGCCGGCTAGGGGCTGCCCTGGAACAGGTCCTGGGTGACTCTCACTTCTCCAGCCTCTCAGTATATGATAATCATGCATTCACTGCTCCAGGGTGACGGCAGGGGCACGCAGGTGTGGCGGTGGTAGTGGTGATTGGTGTGGAGGAGGAGGAGGGGCAGGTAGTGGGGGCAGAGGCACTGGAGGCAGGAGGAGGTGGAGGCTGTATGCTGTGTGTACGCGGTTGTATGTAGAGGGTGTACAACAGAAAAGACTGTAGCTGAGTCATAGAGGCCTCACAATTGCTGGTTGGCTGACTGCTGGCCGGCCGGTCCGTCGGTCGGTCGGCTGGCTGGCGACTGCTATAAGCACGGCTTGTTGTTGTAGGCCGCTGCTCCTGGTGATTGAGGCTAAACTCAGGTGTGTCAAGTCCCAGTTAGTTAGAACTCCTCCTGTGTTCCACCTCGCTCACCCGACAACTTGTAAGCACACTCTCTCCAGCGATGACAAAACGGTTACTGGGCCGGTGGGTGTACAAGATCCAAATGTAGCACAGATGCACAGTTTCATACAGATGCTATCTCTCCAAACTAGATAGATGGTGTATAGTGGCCTTATCCTATAGGGGCCGGAACTCTACAATAGAGGTCGTTCCTACATACACTCAAAACTCCTGTTTAGACAAGTACTGGAGTTCTAGTTTGAATTTAGAAGTGGCGCCCACCAGACATCCTGGTGATCCAGTGCTGTTACCGGCTGTGGTTAGGCTCTATAGGCCGGTCGCTGTTATACAGTATACATTTATGTACATAGGCACCTAGCTCAGGAGATCCTTGTTTGGGACACTTCCTTTAACAAACGGCCCTCGATCTTGTCTCAAAAACACTGACAATCGGGCCAGTTCAGCACGTGGGGTACATCAAGGTAGCTCCTTATGTTCTTCTCCACATGTCAATTTACTTGCCTTTGAACATAATTCCACGGAATTCACAAGTTGCGTCCACTTAGCAACTACCATAGGTTTGATCAAATATACACTGGGTCGAAACAAACATAAGCCCAAAGGCCGCGCGGCACCATGGGATAGGTCGAGGTGCGTGACGGCCTTAATGCGTTCGCTGATTGTCGGCGTGCCAAGCCTTAAGGTATGAACCACTGGTATGTAGGGACCCCCTGACCAACCGGCAACCAGCGTTGATCTAATCAGGGACCTCTGCTGAGCTGGGAGGGAGGGTGGGAGGGATATTGGGCAGGTATAGAGGAAAGAGGGGTGGGGGGAAAGGTTGGGAGCTTGTGGAGTACTGTTACTGACCGAAATTTGGCTCTGGTGCTTTATGGTCCGAATGGGAATACAGCGAGCATTACGCCAGACATTGAATCCAATAGTAGGATATTGTAGGGGATATTGTAGACCCACGGCCAAGACTTCATTTGTAATAGATGCCTAAAGAATTAACTATAGGTATACGATCCACAAAGTCAGCGTTACAGCTGTTACAGGAAAGAACAATACAAAATAACATATTGGCATTACCATATAGGCCTATACCGAAGATGCACTTAGAGGGATCCCCAATACACCAGTAGACTTACACCAATGAATTATACAGGCTATAGGACTATAGAAATGCATTATGTAGTGATTATATAATATCATATATATGTGTTTTGATACAGCATGACAGACACCCTGCAAGACAGGGATACATAATCTAATTCGGGAAGTTTTCTAAAATTAACCTATAGCTACATGTGACCCAGATGCACATTCATCGAACTCTAAATCAAATGTAATTAAACGAATTTTCAGGCCATGAAGCTGCCCCAATTACGGGCAGACATATTAACGAGCAAAGAATAGGAGACATATACATCCTATTTTAGAAATTGACTGAACATCAACCATTGGAAAGGTCGGTTTAAATCAGAGGTCTTTTGCCATACAATCAGCAGCGTCATTCTCTATGGAGCTGCCCACGTGTACCAGATAAAATATAGATGGCAAATACACACAAACAAGATAAGAAGATACCAACGGTATCCCCATTGATCTGCTAAAGTAATCGTTCTCTTGAAGGACCGTAATCCCCTGTCCCGCCGGTACCCATGTGGCTAAGGCCTGCGTTATCTGCTGCTTATCTCTACCAAATGCTACAGGTTCACTTAGTTACAAATGATACAGTGTAGCAGTGTCTACATATTGACAAGGTATTAACCAGTTACCGTTATAACATGGATGAATTAATTATACATATGTCGATTTCCCCTTTACAATGCACGTGAAAGTCAGTAATGTATTATGAGATATTTTTGTTGAATAGAAATATGAGTTGGAAACTGTGTGATATCATCAGAACCCAGATAATATTAAGGTGTCCATTGCATGAACTACTATTCCCACTTTCTTTCTAGAAGCAACTAAGAGGACAATAACCTTTGGAAATGGAGTTTTGAAATTGAATTTGCACTGAAATATATATCCTTATACTGAGAAACACGCTGAGTATATATATATATATGTATATATATATATATATATATATATATATATTAGAATAATGTGAGAAAAAAGTTGTAAATCCAAAATAACGAAAAAGTGGGGAACCCAAATAAAGTAAGAGAAAGGATGGATCTCAGGAGAAAGGCACTATAAGCCTGCAATGTCAATGAAAAGACATTCACTTTAGACCCCTCCCACATCATCATTTAATGTGATGTTTGTTATTGTTAATTGGTAAGAACTGAAATAATTATGTCTTGATATACTCAGCTTGTTTACAAGCGATTTTCTTGCCAGGCTGATAAGAAACGAGGGGGCTCAAACAAAATTTGAGAAGCTTCAAAACAAATCCGAGGGAATTGCAAATATATGGAAAAGGGTTACAACTACCAACCATGTGACCAGCTTTCGTGTAATCCAAACTTGAGGGGAGGATCTAAGGGAGGTTTCAGATACACTTTCACCCTTCTGAGGTATTCTACTGTTTATCGATTATGATATGAGCTCTAAAGAACGATGAAGCAGTTATGTCGAACTACACCATGCAAGTTCCCCTGCATGCCATTGCTACAACCTTAACTCAAGTGCACCGCCCAACGGAGAAGTGATAGTTATGTTTTTGACGCTAAGATATTGGCTAGGGCTCTCTCTACAATTACAACGTAGCCTATGTCTACCCAAAGCCTATATAAATAACTTCAGAATGGTTTAGTATTGATTTAGGCCATATCTTGTTTCACCATGAGGAGCCCTCTATTTTGTACATAAGCGTGCACATTTTCAAAAATCTGAGACCCCCAACTCCCTTGAGCAAGAATACGCATTGGTTATGTAGTATAGAATGTACGCACATTTTAACCCCCCCCTTCATGCGTACATACTTAGCCTAATGAAAGGCCCCTAATGAACAATTGAAACTATTGACTTATTGAAAATGTAAATAACTATAACTGCCTTGGAGTCACAGCTGATAACTATGTTTTCATGCATTTGTAGATAAGATTAACCAAAAGGTATACTACCTATAGGTCAGTAGATGGGAGAGACATCTAGAATACTTTTCATAAATTTAATTGCTTTTATTTAGTTTTAAAACGCACTATTCATTGGGGGAAAATCACAAGATTGTTATGGAGAATTTATGGTGGACAGGGCTCCTAAGAAAATAGTTAACGAACTGGATAAACTGAATGAATGGGCTTTTCAAATTATAAATAGCGACCTGCATCACTGTGCATGGAGGTGAGAATAATTGGGGAAACAGACGAATTAAAAAAAATGGCAATAAGGAAAACCGTGTATTGTGATTTGCTATAGGCCCGGGACTATTATAAGAGGCTATATTCTGACTCAATGTTTAACTACTGGAGAGTGCACGGGAGGGAGCCCTGTATGTCGGACCACTGGTACCTAATCTCCCCTATTAAGTTTCCACGATGACGTCTGTGTAGCCTGAACAGGTTATGGACGGTTGGAAGCTGGAGAGAACCTTCAATTAATACCAGGTACTGAATGAGGGGCGCACTTGCCCCCCTCTTTTATTAGTGTTAAAACTGTAAAAAGTTAGTATATGAATTCTTCGCTCTAATTTCAAGGCGCAAAAGCGTCATTCTCCTTCTTATTGTATGGCCTCTTCCCTATCCTTTGTAGAAAAAGTCTTTCGTCTACTCCGTCCTCTCTAAATCCCATATCAGGAAAGACAGCAAATCGTTGTTTCCGGTCTCCACTGATCAAAATATAATCATAGAATAAAGGACATTGCAGAAGGTGTTGTGCATGTCACATATCCATGATAACATTCTTGTATACCTATGATCTAAAATGGTGGAAGAATTCAGTGGCGGATACAGCTTTTGGAAAAGGTGGAGAATCGCTGATAGAAAGGGGGGGGGGGGGGGGCGCACCCCTTTTTCCAAAAAAATTGCAATAAAATGAAAAAAGTCAAAATTTGCGCCGCCCCCGCGCCCTTCCACTAAATCCGCCACTAAACGAAAACAATGAAACAAGTGGCCCATATATAAGCTGACAAATTTCCCTTACCAAATACTTTCGTTTCCTTAGGCCGATGAAGGCACCCTCCCTTAAGGTAGTGACAGATTCCTCTAAGGTCTACTTTTGCATCTCAGGTTTCGACGCCCAAAATCAATTAAATCAGGTATTCTTTTTCTCTCAAAAGCCCCCCTCCTCGCTTTCGAAAATTATGGATTGGCTACAGCGTTGGGTACATATATATGATTGAGGTGGACATGGCGACATTGCTATTTCACAGTTAAACTTAAATTCGACATAGGACATGAGGAGTTGCGACATGCAATATGAGGTTTAACCGGATAGTGACAGAGGACATAGCCATCAATTCTTAAATTTGATATGGGACATGAGCATTTGTATGCGACAACGACATGCAACATGGCTATTAGCTGTATTGGGGGTTTTCTAAAAAGGCCTACATATGATAATCAACCTTTTCAGAAAGATTGTACAAACATGTTTCAAATCATAGCATGACGTATGACACTACTAATAATACAATCGGAGTTACTTCCGAGCTACAGTGATTACACGAATGGTGAGCTGCTGATGCACTAGACTATTGCAATATTATAAATGATAATCTAAATTATCGGGACATCCTCTACGACCTGCATTCCTGCCTGTGACAATTATTATTCCATGTCCTGTCATGTCCACGACGACGTAAACACGTCTCATGAGAAGAACCTAGCGCTGTCACCCCGCAATAGACTACATGTGTATTTGATTTCATGGCTCTCTATGAACCCGGTGCCCCCGTCTTTACTTCCCGGCGTGTTTCTGGTTGGCTTTCCCCAGGTGTCCGGGATGGCATTCACAGGTAGGCGGCGTATACCTGTTGACAGGTAAGACCATTTATAGCCCAATCACCCCCCACACCCTCTCAGCCCACCATGTCACAGTGCGCATTTAATACAGATTCATATTCCTCTTTTACATTTCCGCGAAAGTGTATTCTGGTCCTATTTCCCCGGCCGGATAATGTTTCAATGTGTGTGTGTGTGTGTGTGTGTGTGTGTGTGTGTGTGTGTGTGTGTGTGTGTGTGTGTGTGTGTCGTGGGGGTGCACGGGTGGGGCTGGTGGGAAGTAAGTGGGAAGTGGGGGGGGGGGGGAGGGAGGTATACCCTTAAGATTCCGTTCACCATAAGAAAAAAAGAATGGGGGGGGGGGGGGGGGGGGTCAGGACCCCAACAAACCCAGGCAAGCAGCGATGTAACAAGCTCATTCTGCAACAGTATTTTTTTCGTTATTCTGTGACCTGCCCAATTTTCACCTAACAGTCACATTATTTTAGGTAAAGTTGGGACTTCCTAAAAAGAATGTTATAACAACATCATATTTTAGTGAAGTTGAGACCTTACTAATAGAGAATGTTATGACAACGCTATTATAACATGAAAGAATGTTACAAGAATGTCACAATAACGTCACAGTGCGACGTCACAATGCTGGGTACTAAAGACGTTTTTTTGGGTGCCATCAAAATAACATAACAAGAAACAAGGCAGAACTAAACAGAACTTAATAATAATACTAAAATAATGTCATATTCTTGCTTGGGTATCCCTTCCCCTGGATGCTCCCCTAAAGTTGCACTGGGTTAACCCATCCTTCCATTTAACCTCAAACACAAGCTTAAGGTTCATCTATGCCAAAGTGATTTATTTGTCAATGTACACATATAAATTGCACTTATCGAAGAAAAGTCAAATGCGGGACTTGGTTGATTCCATGATATCTAATTCCTAATCAAATTCCCAACTTCACTTGATAAGATACAACTAAAACTGCAAACAATCTACCCCAGGTAAAGACAACCAAATAAAGATTAAAAAATGTATTTGATACATTTTTAAAATCTTTATTCTAATCCTTTTTCAGCCAAAGAGCCACGTCTGCCCACTATACTGACATGCTCTCCAGTTTCTAAGAATTTACAGGAAAGTAAAAGCCGTGTGATGGTACCTAAAAATGAAAAAGTAGCTTATATCTAATGGCAGGCTCAGACATGCTCAAAATTTACAGATATTGTTTCAATCACCTCGGATGGTTAAACGTTATGTTTCAAGATAGCAACGAGAGAACCTTTATTCTATTGTACTTGGGGAACATAGTAATATTTAACAAGAATGTACTTTTTACTTCAGGGTGTAAGGTATAGAAACATACATATTTACATTTTTGGGTAACGTGATGCAGTAGCATGAAATTTGATTATAAACAAGTCGTTTTCAGAACTATTGAACTGTACAGTATTTCAAACTGAACACCTTTTCATTTTTTCTATCTTTATTGCATATCACACACGAAATCTTGATTTTCTCTTTCGCTCATGTATGTTTACTAACAAATTTAGAAATTACCCCCACCCCCAACCCTAAATTTTCCGAAACTCAGGTATTTGATAATCCAGTTTTGATGGTGCGTGCATTACTGATTCAGGGAATAAGAGACGGACGAATCACGAAATTTGAGCCATGTGCGTTGTTTTTAGCCCTTAAAAACTACTGGCACGAGTTATGAATTCGTGTACGAAAAATACAAAATGTGTTCTCCATATTCATATGCACCTGTTCATACCTCGCAGTAATAAAACGACATGATGGTGGGAGGGGTCAAGAAGGGATAGGTAGGGAAGAAACGTTCAATCACCATCGATATGGAATTGCCGCAAATTTTGCAGGCACCAAACACATTTTAAGTACACAGTCATGAAGGCGTTCATCATTTGAACAAGTTCTTCATCTTAACTTGTTTACCAGTTATATAGATAAATCTAAACACCTGTTACTTCTTAACCTGCAATGGGTTTACAGTCTGAACATGAACATTCAATTGCGTTTTGGCTTATTGCTCTAAGACATAGGCTTTGGCTCCCACAGTTCAAACAGACAGTGAGTTGCCTGAACAAAGACACAATCAGAGAGGCTGGGGGCAGTCAATGAGCTGCCCAGAGAGGGACACAATCAGAGAGGTTGGGGTCAGTCACAGAGCTACCCATACAAAAACAAAACACTGCATGATATTAGAACTTTTTAGACCATTAATTTTGTAAATGGGGCCATTGAAGTTCATTAAAGGCAAAGGATATGCCACCTTTCCAGTACCTGTGCAAGAACTTTGATGCATTTTTCTAAAGTCCCTGAAAAAGTTTTGTAAATGTTTTGTAAAGGTAACCTTTCCTTTACCTTTAGCACACCTCAATGGCCCCATTTACAGAAACTTAAAGGTGTTATAGGTCTTTTTTGGTGCAGTGAAAATCAGAGAGGCTGGTTTCAGATACAGAGCTGCCCAGATGAAGAACAAGTCATAGATCTGCTCAGATGAAGAATCAGTCACTGAGGCCGGGATCAGTCAATGAGCTGCCCAGACAAAGACGCAATCAGAGAGGCTGGGATCAGTCAATGAGCTGCCCATGCAAAGACACAATCAAAGAGAGCATCTATGTATTAGACGACAGCAGTCGAACGAGACAGAGACTGCGATAGGGGCTAGCTATTATCCATAAGGCAAAACAACTAATTAAGTACACCTAACATTAACGGATAATTAACCTACAATAGTTCACTATGATCGTAGAGGCTGGGGTCAGACACAGAGCTTAGGCAAAGACCAAGAAACACTTGTAATTGATGTCAATTGGATGTCTTTTGGTCTTATATTGTTGGAAATGGTCGCATTCAATAATGGAAAGATAATATAGATTAACCCTTAAGTGATGGCTCCGTAGGAAATGGATCACATATAATTATTATGATGGATGGTCATTGTTAGTTTCTTTAATTTTGGTGTTGAAATGTTGATTGTTTTAATATTTATATTAGATGTTGTTATAATACAACCAGAATGAAAATATTCTTCATATGATTATGACCAAATATGAATTTTATAGAGCCTTGATGGGCCTCACCATGAGCAATTTTGATATCCCTTGTTATTGTTATTCTTCTGACAATGTGAATTGTCCGAGAACTTTGGTAGTTAACTCACGTGCACGCTTATAGATGGCACTTTTGGGTCAATAACAGTCTACTGATATTTGATATTATCACAGATGTTTACTCCCGACAAGGCAAAACTTGTTGCGGACCGAATGTCACTTATTGATTTCTTTCTTTCTGTTTAGATGAACTATACAATTATCGGTTCAGATGCTAGAAGAAGCGTGAAAGTTGTTATCATAAACAAAGTGATGATAACGAGTATCTGATATTCAGTTATTCAGTTATCTGAATTCCTCTGAAAAATAACCATACAACAGATCTAACTAAAGTTTTGCTTTACTCCTTAGCCTCAAATACGACCACATACGCCCATGCATGGATAGTATCCTACAGCCGACCATAGCTGCCTAAAGTGCCAATTTTAAATCATTTACAGAAAGTTTTTATACCAGAATACATAAGGTGATCACAAACCTAGAAGGGCACAATATGATTATATTGAATGAAATCTGGATTAACTGCCTACCTGCAGGATTCAAAACATCAATCCCTTCAAATCCCTTTGATTAACATCAGTAGATATTGAAAGTTCTTCGGATTTCCCAGCATTTATAGCATTTTTGGAAAAATATGAGAAATCGAGCATGTTTCTATGCTGAGGGTTCTTGGTCGACATTGAATGGGACACCTTTTTTTATCTCCAAACTATTTCAATTACAAATTGTTCTACCAATAGTGTAAGGATACAGGTGAGGTGAATGATCGAGCTTAAACGCCGTGTCGACAACAGAGGTCATATAATACGAGGAAGCAGGTGAAGTGATGTGAAGTGAGATACATGTGATAGTTTATGACTTTTACTAGTAATGATTGTTGTGCACTTGTTATTATGTTCAAGCAACAACATAACGATAGCTATAATAGAGATAAATAATTACTAATCCATTTTCAATGTGTCAAAATGATTTCATCATTTCAGATAATACATTTCTCCAGCGAAGGTTGGAAATTCCAACTTTCGAATGACTTTCATTAAAACATGTTTATGATGATCCAATTCTCCGTACCATGGATAGCATAATTATCTCTTGTGGTTTACCTGCAGGCTAGCCTAGATCAAGTTGCATCATTGGTTGCAACAAAAAAATAAGGTTTATGTAGAGAAATTGTCAATAACCATGACATTATTTGTGGTTATATAAGATAAGATCAATATCAACTGATTTAATTAAAAAATCATTCATTACATATGGATGTATATTTTCTGTAAATTTCCCTGTGTTGTTTTTGTCCAAATTAACATGCAGGTGCTTGACATTCCGAAGATCAGTTATCTGTGATCAGCCAGCGGGAAATGGTGCTCCAAGCAGGAATTCAACATCTAAGAGAATGGAATAAGCTTTCAAATGATGCCAAAAATGTGAAATTGTGTTAATTATCAAAGAAGTTACAGGTTATAGAACATAG
Organism: Lepidonotus clava; assembly: GCA_936440205.1. Taxonomy (NCBI): domain Eukaryota; kingdom Metazoa; phylum Annelida; class Polychaeta; order Phyllodocida; family Polynoidae; genus Lepidonotus; species Lepidonotus clava. Next base: position 30,988,138 of record OW387140.1, read on the forward strand.
GTACGTCAATATTTCTGAAAATGACAAAAACATGAATTATTCAGTATTTACTGAGTTATTTAATAACAAACCATAATTGGCTTTTTATAAAATACTGTTGTGATCATAACTCTTGATCTAAAATTGGTATTGTTCATCTGTTTGAAACTGGAATATTTTTAAGTAATATTTTCCAACATGATTTCACTTTTTTTTAAATAAATCACCAAAATTATTTTCTCCATTGCAACCAAATTACCACTGTTTTGCAAACTTTGGGAATAAAACATTCCATTGACATTCCAGATAAGGATGTTTTGGAATGAAATAGAATCTTTTGAGTAGGTTAGCTGAATTATAAAGAATAAATTAGTTTAACCCTTTGCTGACGGCACAAAAACGGGATTTGCAAAGTGGAGAGTAAAGTTGAATTGTATTTTTCAAATAATATCTATTTTCACTTTATATTTCTTGATGAAATTATATACCATCATGACCATCAATATAAACTAAAATCTAGATTTTCATTGGTGGCTATCTTGAATTTAAATCAAGTAATATAGTGTAAATGATTTGGCATTATACTGAATATTTGAAAATTAAATGTATTCAAGCTAACAAGATACAAGTATATCACTGCGTTTTGCATGTCCAAAGTGATAGATGAGAAAAATTATGAAAATGCTAATAATAAAATCTCTATAAACCTAGAAAAACATGATTTCATGTGACTAAATAAAGAGGGCTTTATATATAAAAACCTAAAATTGTCATTGGTGGGGTTGATCATAGCATCATAATATTATCAATTCAGGGTAACTGTGTATGAAATATGCCTCCTATCAGTAATAACATAAGATGTACTATATATAATTATTTAAAAAATCAGCAATAGGATACAGAAAATAGGGAAATTATGGCCTAATAGGTAACCATTGATCATATGTGATCGATTTCCTATGGGGCAGTCACTAAAGGGTTAAGACAGTTTTAACACTATTTTCATTGAATACATTAATGAAAAAGGGGCGCGGGGTGGTGAAGTGGTTAGAGTGTTCGCTTGGCATATGGGAGTCCTGGATTCTATCCTGGGCTGGGCCAGGGTAGCTGCTGCACCTCTCGGCATTTCCCCAGTGACAACAACTGGGTTATCAAAGGTCCCCAGGGACCACCGGCCATTGTGTGTAGGGCCCTGTCTATGGGACCCTGCACATTAAAGAACACCTGCCTTAGTAAAAGTGAAGGGGTATGGTCCCTACCTTTTCATAGATTCGATCACCATCACCACCCTTGATATGACCCTGGCAGTTAAGGGAGCCAAAAGCAATATTGTGTCAAAATATGACAACATTTTGCAAATTCAAATGATTATGAAAATACATTCTAATAGTCAAACTTCAACCATTGGTACAGTATAAATCATGATAACTAGCTTTAAGGTCACTTCAATTCCATAATACTGATGCCATGCATACCTGAAAACAACAATGTTTGTAAACAAACCAATTTTGGTGGGTCACCAAAATTGACCTGGGATGAGTTTTCATCTATTTTAATGTAGATAAAGTCTGTATTCACAGTCTATATTTTACCAAAGGCCTAGGCTATGGCCATAGAATATAATATTATTTCAATAGTTAATAGAATTTGCAAAATTTTGACCCCACATTGCTTTTGGCTCCCTTTAATTAGGGTGTAAAGCAACAAATAACCAACCTACCAACCATTCATGAAAAATGTGTTATAGCCTTATGAATATATGTATATTTCTACAAATTTCAACTTGAATATCACCTACACCAAACTTCCTGTATGATCAACAAGAATATGGCCCATAGATCATTGCAGCAAATAGTGATCAATAGACATAAGATTTTCCAAGGTTTGAGCTGTGATAGAATCAAATTTAATATTATTAATCATTAGTATACATTATGGATGGGAAATGTACGAAGGAACTTTATTATGAGTTTCAGATATTTTGAGGCATTTCTGCCTTTAAATTGAGAAATTACCATTGGAATACATACAAAACCTAACTGATTAAGGGCCTCATATGCTGAAAGTATAAAATATTAGAAAACTGATATTTTCGACCACAAAGCCTGATTAAAAGGACTATGGACTAATGTTGATGAGTTTTTTTCTTTTATAGAATATAGACAATAATTGTAGAATCTGACCTTTACATCTAACTAAATACTAACTTTTTAATTTTATCAAGCATGAAAAAATGGTAAGGAATAACCAAAACTGATATTTGAAAGCAACCCAAATACAACAATTATGCAGTCTATGCTAAGATACAAGCAGACAGTTGGAGATTCTCCTTGTCACATGTGGAAAGTCACCGTATTTGAGAAGTCACCGATGCCGGAAGAAGGGTACTACGTATGTGCTTGGGAAAAGTATCTAGCCTCAAGGCATGTTTTGCCAATGTATTCCACAAAGTTGAAACGGGTAGCAAACTAGATAAATATCCCGCCCATCTTTTACATATCTGGGATTCATACCTAAATTTCTAACTCGTCCCTACTCAACAGTTTAAATTTGTGGATAACGTACCTGTCGAGATTACATATACTTCAAACATGGGGACTTCCTGGGCTCATGTGCAGATGCCACACTATTCCCATCTGCGACTTTTCACATGCGGTGATTTCACAAATGGGACATGATTCTCCTCATGTTTAAGTACATGTAACCCTCACAAACTGTTGTGATGGCAATATCTTATATACTTTCCCATAGCAGAACCTGGTAGTTATTACAGATAATTGTATAGAGAGATTATGGCAAGAATAGGCAAGATATAAGCAAACATTCTGTGATTAAATTCAAATTGCTGATTAGCATCCAGATGGTATGTTGGAAAACCCTGAGCCTGAGCAAAATGGTAATATTTCACAATAATGGATGCAGTTTCCAAACATTATATACATATAATTTCCATTCATGTTTGCATTTTTCATTTACATCTGCATATCCGCAAACAGAACCAGTCTGTGCCATTACAGGTAGAAATTATTATAAATCGAAAGAGAGAAAATCAGGCGTAATGTGTTTTCCCCAGAAAATTCAGGAAATCTGCCCAATAAGCTCTCAATGTGCACACACCAACTCAGGTGCAAAGGCCAACATTACCCTCTACCTGTTACAAACAACAGCGTCACAGAAGAAGAAATCTCACAAGGGAGGGAAGAATCGGATCACCAAGCTGAAGATCAAGTTGGGATTAAAAAGCCCACATTGCCCCATTGTTGGTGATAAGAGACGCAGCAGAAGTTTGGGACGGCTGATACTTAGTTGGAGATCGATGAGGGTCTGATTGCTGGCTTCGACAAGGCGTCTACAGCTACTTACACAAGAAGAGCGCCAGGTAAGCAGTGCCTCTGGGACCTGCAGATTGGGTGTCATTGGGGAACTATTAGATGAGATCGATATGTTTGTATAAGGTTACATCTGCGGCAGGATTCTCCTAAAGTGCTTTTTGCGCAGCGTGCATAAAAATGAAACAATTGCCATGGAAAAAGTTATTGCTTGTCCCCGACGTTTTCGTTGATGTCCGCTGGTTGCTGGAAGTTTGCTGTGTTATGCGGCGCTATGGTGCACCTGTAGGATATTTGTGGGGTTCACCACAGACGCTAGGTGGCTTTATTGCACCAATATGTGGTACATTCGGTTTGACCATCACAATTCATCATTTTGAGAACGTCTTCTGTACTTTCAATGAGATACTTACAAGAAACTCTCTACCAAAGACATTATTTTGCTTTAACTTTAGGGTGAGTTATTTGTAGGCGCGCACAAAACTGGCTTGATTTTGTCTCGGCCAATGCCATTTATTTGTGCTAGGCATTAAGTTTGTAGCTATTCTCATTGCTCTCCTACATTGTCAACATAATTATAACAGTAAGGCTCCTTCTACTATACAGTTAAGTCCTTTATCCAAGATCCGCCCATATATACCCGTACAGAGACCTCTGCGAGCGCCAAACTACTTCCTACCCACTGTTATCATTGGTTGATTATAATTAAACAAGATTGAACACCGTGTCTTTGCATACTGGCGACGTGGAACATGTTATAGCATGGCCAGTAATGCTTTCGATACGGCCAAAACAAGCAGCAAAGGGCAGTGAACAATGGCAGGGGTCTTGATGATATAAGACATACCTGATCGCCATGTTTGGGCACTGACCCCAATCTGCCACCAGGGCCGTCATTGTGTAAAGGGCATTGGATCTTCTAAAAATAGCCCACCTCTGGCCCCCATCCAAGTTGTACAGACCCCATTGAATCCTAAGGAGCTGGCTTTAGCCTTAAGGTGAAACTAGCTTTGCATGTTTAGGAAGAGGTCATTGTATATAATTATCAAGCTGTTTGTTGTGGCTTTACTCTGTAAATTACAACACCTCGGCCTCTGATCTTCTATTTGGGCCCACTGCAGCACGATCAAATTGAACATGACGATTCTAGAATCACTAGCATTTACAGATCTAGTAAGAATCAACAAGAGATGGTAATGTACTATTCTGTAATTTCTGATAGCTGATAGCAAGTAAAACCTAAAGATAGTAAACTGGCATGATGGCAGCCGGTGAGAGAACGATAGTTTCATAGTTTTACTATAGTTTTGCATTTACAACTAAGTTATGAAATAATTTTTTTCAAAATGTTTTTTAATTTCGTTTTCATATTGTTAATTAAGTACAATTTTATTATGTTCATGAATTTTCGTTTTGTAGAATTTCTCATTTTCTCCCCCTCGATCAGTGCAACCTTTGCCTCGTTTAATCGTTGGGCATCACAGCTAACCACAGTTGCTGCCTAGTTTCTATGCATTAGTGATGCAAAGCATAAGTTAGGCTATATCTATCCATTGTATACTAGAATTAACTATGTGGTATAAAAGCGAGCCAAATTAATTGAGCTCTTCAAATGACAGCATTTCAAAGCAGACCGTATTGTACTAATAGCTTAGCACTTTTAATATATCCTCATGTTATATAATTCATCAAGGATCAGGCTTAGCAAGTCTACTTCTAGTCTACTTCTAGAAGGAGTATCTTGCGCTCCTAGCGACACCTGTTAACCAGTATAAAAGGCGCTGCAAGGTAGGGAGCGAGCAGTTAGTAGTTAGTAGTCACTTAGTTTTAGTGAGAACATCAGCTAAGTAAGTTTAGCCAAGGAGTTACCTGGAGTAAGTACAGCGGCTCCCGTGTAACAGACTGGAGTTTACCAATATCAACTACCTCGGACATAGGATTGTGATAGAGCTGAGTACTAGAATGGTCTAGAAGGTGTTGGAGCAACTCGTGTTCTAAATGTGGTTGATTGCTGATAGGAGATGGGAGGTGGACTGATGAAGACTTATACATGGTGGCTTTGACTCGGGATGAGATGTTTATTGAATAAAAAACCCTTTCATATTAAGAAGCTCCCTCATCGTTCATTTCTTTTGAACTATTGGGAAGTGGACGGACAAAATTTAAACACAGTCTGAATTACTCAGGCATTCTGGACAAACGACTCATGGAGACTTAGATATACACAAACCTCACGCAGTCTTAAATCAAACATTAACAATAGTTCATTTGGTGGAGATTACCCGAAACATGACTTGTGCCGTTTTGCTCATCCTTGATGTCAGCCACCGGTGACTTTGAGGCTTCCTCTAACCCCAAGCCTCAATCTTTGCGGCCCGCAGGACACGATGTGTCAACATCATATACAGGGAATGTGGAAAACCGCCACCTGGTAGGTAATCCCTTAGACGGGGAAGCACAGAGACAGGAGGTCGCAGCCAGACCCAAGCAGCTCTGCCCCGAAGGTGCACAAAATTACCAAACCCGTGGCAAAGGTAAACCATTTCCCTGGCACCTAGGGCCCAAAGATAGGCCGGTTCTTGACGAAGGACTTGAAACCCTAACACACTCGGGACGAGTTGAAGGGAAGAACCGTCTCAAAGAATATCAGCAATATTGGAACCCAGGGTACGTACCACCTACGGACCACGAAACTGGTACTAGCTCTCACTCTACTTATGGACCCGATGCGAACAATCCGTGGTGTAGTCAAGGAGTTCCCTATCGTTTACTACCAGCAGCAGGAGGACAAAGTGAACAGGAAACTTTCGATGAGGATTACTTATTTCCCATAAAAGACAAGAAAAATCGACAAAACACCGCGGATAACTCCAGCCCATCAGGGGGAAAACGCCCCGAAAACCCGGTAATCCTACCTGATGGGAGCTCTCTCACCTACCCATTACCCCAACGACTTGAGTCTATCAGTCACCCACTGGTAACACCGACTCACCCCAACCCGGGGGCATCCATTCCTTATCCCACTGTAGCTAAAGGAAAAACAGTAGGAGGGGATAGGGGAGTGGGAAGGGAAGTAGAGGGAAACAGCGAGAAAGTAGGCAATTTACAACCCTATCGATTAACTTACGGTGTAGAAAAGAACTTAGACCAAGCTGATAAGAGAGCGGAAGCTCGGGCCTTTGATCCAGCCGAAATATTAAAGCAGTGGGCAGACTCAGGCCCCGAAAAGCACATAGATTTAGAGAGGCTAAGCGATCAGGATAGTGAAGAAAATGTAACGCTTAAAGCACAAGGTTTTAACACTCTAACTCATGAATCGTATGAAGAATACGAGGACGAGTACGAGGAAGAAAATAGCGAGACAGAACAAGCAGCCGCAGATGTCAGAGGGGGTAGTCCTGATAGAAAATTAGCTAGAGGAGATAAATCAACCTCGTCTTCATTCGAACTTATTGCCGAAGGTATTCCAGGTATAGATCAGGAAGCTAAACCAGAAAGTGAGGACGAAATTAGTGTAGAAGAAATACCTGTGAAGGAACAGTGGGACGATCACGATATACAAAACCTCCACGAAAATAATATGGCGGAAGGAGGCGTTCCTTTGATGGACCTAGTAGGAGAAAGAGGTGATAGAGATCAACGCCAGCAACCCGGTGAAGGGGGAGCTGGGGGTGTAGATCTGGGGGCATGGCATCCTAACCGTGGGATGGACCCTGGGGGACCTCAACAAAACGATGGGCATGGCCAGATCCTAATCCAGCAGCCGGGCCGAGGCGCGCCGGCAGGAGGCGGGATAGACCTTGGGCCCATACGGCAAAATATGCTGAATCCTTTCCTAGCACAAGCGATGGGAATCAACCCACTAGCAGGTCAGGGAAGAGGGGTTAACCAACGGGGTCAACAGGCTCAAGGAGGCCAGAATAATCAGGCCGATCCTCAAGGGCCTAACCCTCCCCTTAATCAACAGGCTCCAGGAGGTCATATTAATCAGGCAAATCCACCTGGGCCTAACCCCCCTATAAACCAACAGGGTCAACAGGCGCAGGGAGGCCAGAATCATCAGGCAAACCCACAAGGACCCAATAACCTTCCTCCAAACCAACCTAACAACCCTCCTCAAAACCTTCTCAATAACCTTCCTCCAAACCAACCTAACAACCCTCCTCAAAACCTTCTCAATAACCTTCCCCCAAACCAACCCAACAACCCTCTTTTGAATCAGCCCAATCTTGGGATAAATCCTGGGGAACAACAGCAACCTGGTGAAGGGGAAGATGGTGGTGTGAATCCAGGAATGCAGCAGCCTAATCTTGGGGTAAACCCTGGGGGACTGCAGCAAAATGATGGGGATGGCCAACCGGGCCAACAGCCTGGCCAAGCCGTGCCAGCAGGAGGTGGGGTCCAGCAAAACATGTTCCCTTACCTATTGCAGGCGATGGCGATTGCAGCCAATCTTAACGCAGGCCGAGGAAGAGCAGGTAACCAGCAGGGTCAGCAGGCTCCGGCAGGCCAGAATAATCAGGCGAACCCACCAGGACCCAATAACCCTCCTCCGAACCAGCCCGACAACCCTCCTCCCAACCCACCTAATCAACCCAACCCGCCAGGACCGCCAGGCCAGAACAACCCTCCAAATCCTCCAGGTCCACCGGGCCCACCAGGGCAGAACAACCCCCCAAACCCACCAAATCAACCAAATCTTTGGGATATTCTACCACAGCTAGGTCTGACACTGGGGCAAACACCAGCGCCAGTGCGTGAAACAACTCACAATGGTCACCAAAGGGGACCAAACATTAGGTTACCGTGGTTTAGTGGGAAGGAAGACGAGCAAATAGAAAAGTATTTCAGGGAATTGAAACGACTGAAAGCTATCTATGACTGGTCGAACGCCCATCTCCTGAATATGGCGCTGTTAGGCCTAAAGGGAAGGGCAGACGACTGGGCAGGAGCGTTAGCTGAGAGTGAAAAAGACACGTTTGAGAAACTAGAAGCTCAAATGACAAAGATCTTCGGTGATCGAAGAGCTAAGTGGCAGAAACACGCAGAGTTCTGCGCCCTCAAACAAGGAAAAGACCAGAGTGTGATTGAATTTGCAGGTGTCTTGAAGCAAAAGCAAGTTAAGGCAGAGGCGAGTGAAAGCATGATGTTAGCTGTGTTTTTAGAAGGATTAAAACAGGGCGTAGCCAGACAGGTAGCTATACTGGACCCTAAGTCGTTCACCGAAGCGGTGGATTGTGCAACGAGACTAGAATCGTTGGACAAAGGCAAAGGGGGAACCAAAATATCCAATGCAGTGAGCGAACTGGCTGGAAGCCAAGAATCGGAGGAGACCGCGGCCCTAAACTCCATCTCCGAACGGTTTGGAGTGGTGCTGGCCCGACTGGAGGCCGCTCCATGGTTTCAGAAACCAAAACCCGGGCAAAGCGGAGCTCCCCAGAGTAGTGGTAACTATAAACAGCAGGGTTATGAAAGAAAAGATCGATACGAAAATCAGAAAGGTGAAAGGAATCCAGATCAGAAGGCTAAATCTAATAATGCCCCGAACAGAGAGGCAGACAAAGGAAAGAATCCGCCAACTCAGCAGAAAGTGGAGAGACCCAGGTTGCCTTTCGATGAAAGTAAGTTTTGTATCATTCACCAACAACATGGTCACTCTACAGAAGCGTGCTTGTGGCTAAAGAATAGGTTGAGGGAAAAACCCCCGCGGATGTACAAAGATAGTAAAGCCAGTGGCACAGAACAAAAGAGTCAGGGAAACTAGAGGAGGGGTCCGTTCATTCCACGATAGAATTAGGCGCAGTGGACGGACCGGCTAGGAGAGAGATAGGAGACGAAGCATTTTTCTTAACGTTAAGATTTAATGATCAGAAGGAGGTTAGATCTTTAGTAGACACAGGAGCGAGCGATTGCTTCATGTCCACCCATTGTAAACAGCAGATCCCTAAACAATGCATTTTAGATGAATGGAAGGTATCGAAGGGAAACATCAGTCTGGCAGACAACTCGTCTCAAGTAATACTAGAACAAATTAGATGTAAGTTTTCAATCCAGGGATCGGTGGTCTGCTATGATTTCAACATAGTGGACGATCTATGCCACCTAATAGTAATCGGTAGAAACTTATTAACAGTGCTTCGATCAGATTTATCTCTACCAGGCGCAAAGATAGAAGTGTTTTGTGGAAACCCTATAGTCAGCAAAGAAACAGTGAAAATCCCTCCGGGAAATGAATGCATCATACCGGTTACCACCCGAGAGCCGCTGGGATTAGACTCACCAGTAGCTTACTGCGCACCAGCAGTCACTGCCCCGGTCCTAGTGGAGGGGTGCGTGAATACGGTGGGAAGTCAGTGGTGGATCAAAGTCATGAATCCGCTAGATGAAATGCAAGAAATCACTCCACAGGAAGTGTTAGCTTTTGCAGAAGAATGCGCAGTGCCTGAGGTAAACCAAGATCAGATAGAAGAGTTCCTAGACTTGTGTTATCTAACTAAAACAGAGACCCCAATGTCCATCTGTAGGATTTCTGTAGAAGTAATGAAAGACGCAGTGCAAATGGAAAGCCAAACCTCTGAGGAGAAATCCCGAGGTAAAATGGATGAAAATGTAAGTAAAATAGATCTAACCGAGTCGTGCTTAAACGAAGAACAACAGGTAAGGTTTAGACAAATGCTTAATAACAACAGGAATGCACTAGCGTTCTCAATGGAAGAGTTAGGTCACTGTGAAATAGCGCCGATGAGAATCATTGTGGATGAGTCGCAGGGAGTAATAAGTTCTAGACCGTACCGATACTCTCCACAGAAAATGGACATCATCGATGAACAGGTTAGGCAACTCATAGATATAGGTGTCATAGAGCCCAGCGAATCGGCTTGGCGAAGTCCGCTGGTGGTAGTGCAGAAGAAAGACGCAAACCTAGGCTCTGTACAGACTTTCGCATGCTTAATCAGGTCACTTTCAAAGATAAATTCCCAATGCCTACAGCGCGATCACTTTTCTTATATATGGCTTACAAGAAACCCACTATGTGGACAGCTTTAGATCTGTTGAGCGGCTATCATCAGTGTGTAATCGAAGAAGACAGTAGAAAATATACTGCCTTTGAAACCCCAATGGGTGTATATCAGTATAAGCGTGTACCGTTCGGCTTAGTTGGCGCGCCTTGGCAGTTTACCAAGGTGATGGCCATTGCGCTAAAAGGCTTGATTCCTAGAACATGCCTAGCATATTTAGACGACGTAATCGTCTACGACACTACATTTGAAGAACACCTGGCGAGTGTTGAGGTGGTTCTCCAAGCTTTAGCGAGAGCCAACCTCAAGCTAAAACCGTCTAAGTGTGAGTGGTGCCGCAGTGAAATCAATTTCCTCGGCCACGTAGTAAACGCGGAAGGAGTGGCTACACAAAAGGTAACCACAGAAAAGATTACAGCCTTTAACCGTCCACACAATGTGAAAACTATCAAATCCTTTCTAGGATTATGTAACTACTACCGACCGTTTGTCCCTAATTTCGCTGATCTAGCAAAGCCTTTAAACCGGCTGTTAAAGAAAGAAGTCTATTTTGAGTGGACAGAGGCCTGCGAGGAAGCGTTTCAACAGTTAAAGAAACTGCTCACCTCGCCGCCCTTACTAATTCATCCAGATATAGGAGGGCATTTCTATCTGCTAACTGATGCATCAGACGCCGCGTGCGGTGCAGCGGTTTGTCATAAACTAGATGAAATCTACCGTCCGGTTGCTTTCTGGGGGTGTACCCTCCGTGACGCCGAATTAAATTATTCGGTAACAGAAAAAGAGGCTCTGGCAGTAATTAAAGGCATTAAGAACTATGAGGACATGTTGCAGGGAGCTAAAATCACAATAGTGACTGATCACAAACCGTTGATCCCCCTGCTACAAAGTGCCTACAAAGCCCCGTCAGCCCGGCTGAGACGGTGGGCTTTAGCGCTATCAGATTTTGATTTTGAAATCATATATGAGCCAGGAGCGACTCATTTTCTACCGGACTATTTGTCTAGAGTCTATCATGAACATGTCCCAGGTGAAGAATATGAGCCCGCTGTGGGATGTGAGTTATTTGAGGCCGAAGTTCAGGATGAAGAGCTTTCTGTGGCTACGGTAATAAACGCGCAACTCCAAGATGCAGAGTGCGTGCAATTGATAGACTACCTTCAGGACGGAGACCTACCAACAGATCCCCTTGAAGCTAGGCGAATAATGGACCAAGCCGATTTTGTGGGAATGGTAGCACCGGGGGTGCTCTGTAGGTTCAACGTCAAAAGGTATAACAAACACCAAGACCAACTGGTCAGACTAAAACCCCGCATGATAGTTCCAGGTAGGTTAATTCCCAAAGTCCTGAGACTATTACATAATGACATCTTGGCTGGGGGACATGTCGGGATCAGTAACCTTACTACCAAAATCACTGATAAATTCTATTGGCGAAACATGAACGCCGACATAGTGGACTATGTGAAAGCTTGTGAGACCTGCTCTCTGAGGAGGCGGGCCCCACATTTCAAGGCTTTGGCTAAGTCTTGGGAAAGGCCGACTCGGCCCTTTGAGGTGGTACAGTGTGATTTTATCGGGCCACTAAAGAGGGCTAGGGATGGGTCAAAATATATCATGACCTTCATAGACCTACTAACAGGTTGGCCGGAGGCTTTCACCACTAAAGACTCCACCGCGCAAACCGCGGCCAACTGCTTCCTAACCGGGATAGTGTGTCGGTATGGGCGGGTAAACCGTCTGCACACGGACCGGGGGGCGGCCTTCCTATCAGGGCTGTTCCGGGAGATTACTACCCGACTAGCGTGCAAACAAACGTTCACTACCGGGCGAATGCCGACTGGCAACGCTCGGGTAGAAAGACTACATAAAACCATTGAAAACCTGATTGCTTATTATATTCCTGATGACCACTGTAACTGGACCGATCTACTCCCCATAGCGCTATGGACGGTTCGGTCTACGATCAGTGTGCGGTCGGGCTACAGTCCTCACACCCTACTGTTTGGCAGAGATCCAATCAGTATGGGAATGCCTGAGCAGGGAACAATCCCTGAAACGCTAAACGACTGTGAATTCTTCATGCAAACAAAGGACAACATTGCTATGTTTAGGTATATGGCAGAGAGGGTAGTTCAAAACTATGAAAAAGATCTGAGAGTAAGAATTGATGAGCGGGCGCGGCCCACTCAGATGTACGAAGGTGATATGGTATACATGTACGATCCTTTGGCTAGTGAAAATAAAGCGTCTAAGTTCTCAAACAGGTATACTGGGCCATTCAGGGTAATTGAAACAAAAGGGCACCACCTTGTTAGACTAGTGTCTTTAAAAACTGGGAAACAGGTACCACATCTAGTAAACATTTCGAAACTCAAACCTGCACATGGGCCTTGGTCTCCCGCCGTCCCTCATAACATTCCCAAACTGGTGAGAGAAGCGAAAATCACTAACTCAAAAGGGGCAGATCCTGACCGAAACCCTGAATTGCATCACACTCCGACGGGTGAAATCGCCGAGGAAGATGGCGAAATGAGGGGTGCTGAGACTGAAAACTCAACGGGAACAACCGGTCCCCGTGAGCATGGTGCAATTCCTATGGCCAGGAAGGTACCTACACAAAAACCTGGTCCAAGTCCCACCGATTTAGCAGAATCGGACGGGCAAATCACTGATGGTCAGGGCGCCAGTGCGGACACCGCACTGTTACCAAACTTATCCTTTGTTCCTAACAAAGCCGCCTGTGAACGGGGAACAGCTGGCGCTAATGGACAGAGGAAACGCAAACGAGCTAAACGAAGGGGCAAAAGCCAGCCGTTGGAGGGGAGATCCCCTCCAGGCAACAACAAGCCCATAAAGCTGCCCTGCGGTGATGTACCGATCTCGGATACATCGGAACAGAGCCCAGAAAAAACAGAAAAGGACCATGTCCCGACGAAAGGTGGATATAACCTGCGTCGGAACCGTCGGCCTAACTACGCCGCTCTGTTCAACGGCGGGGAAAGCGACGACATGGATGATTAATACAGGAAATCTTGCCGCCCTGTGAAAATAAAGGCTCGGCGGAGCGGCACCGTTAGCATCAACGCTAATGGAACAGGTGGCCTACCTCACGGCCACCTCGCCGCGCCCAGGGGCGTGGCAGAAAGGGAGGGTGCGCACACCAAGGGAGATGCCAGTGGTTTGGCGTCATCTCCTGGGACCGGATGCAAGCGTTCCCCACCTGAAACAAGATACAGCTCCAAATATGGAGACGGCATGGACAAGCGGATCGGTTATAATTTCGTGGGATCCGCGCCGATCCACCAGTCGGTCCGCAACTCTGCTCCTAGACGGTCACCTCTGCTGCAGGTGATTGTACGCATAACCCAGCCTGGGAGGAAACGGAGATAGACATTGATTCTATCTCTGAATGAAAGTTGGAGATAGAAATTGTTCGACTTTCGACTTTTCCTGGAAGGAGCGGAAAGAGAACTTAGCTGGAACACTGATCCACCGACTCATGGGGAACTGCCTAGCCCTCCGGCCTCATAGCAATCCAAAGGGAACTACTACTTTCCCTGCGGACACGGAGGGAAGGATCATCGTCCCCCTGAGAAGGAAACGGATTAGCCGCCCCCACCAGAGGGCGCTACCCACCAAAGGGATGTTCGTTGGGCCATTCTTTTAGGATTTTACCAAATGAAAGAAAAGGCAGTCGAGAAGGAGAGTACTAAGAAAAGACCGGCTCAGACCCTTAGGCGGTGGAGTTGGCCGGGCCGGGGCGGTGTCCGTCCGGACTCAACCGACGCCGGGATTGCCCGGAAGAAACCAAGGACACCAGCCCGGCGGCCCACCAGAACGACCGCAGGCGGAGCCAAGAAGTCCGCTAAATCGATTCCAGCCAAAAAGAAGACAGCAAATAAAGACTTTTACAATTTATCTGAGGTGAGTGACTCGGAACCTGAGCCAAGGCTAACTGCGTTGGCCAAGCCGGTTCAGAAGGGGGAAGCGGCCAACCGACCGGTGCAGATTCAGGCCGGCTGGTTCTGGGACCTTACGCAACCACTGTTCCAACTATTTGAGACTGTTGACGAAATTAGAAGGACAGTGGGACTGGATGTGCCAAAATCGAACAAACAGTTAGCTGAGATTAAAACTCAGGTAGCTCCTTTCATTCAAAGGACCACACAAAACTCTAAATGCGTCAGGGAAGGTACCAGACAACAAACAACACGAGGCGGCCGACCTCTGCCCACTCTGGAAAGGCGAACGGGAGGGGAACAGCTAACCGTCGCCGCTCCAGGACTAAAAGTGGAGGTAGCACCCGTTCAACACGCGCCAACCCCACCGGTGGGGAACGGGCCAGCGGGAGCTCCCCTCCTCCACCACTTGCAGCCTGCGGACCCCGCTTGTTTGGACTTGAGCAGCTTGACAACGAGCTGCAGCGCCAATCCCTCACCACTGCTATGGAACCAGCAGCAGTGGACGCCAACCAGCCAGCCGGGGGGCCCACTGTGGCCGAGCCCACTCCCAACGACAAACCCACCGCAGGTGCCGAACCCGTACCCCTCGAGCCAACCGTCGTACGATCCAACGGGGGCCGTTTCGGACTGGAACCTACTAGGCCAAGACCCCTCAGAGCAATGCGCCCCTCGTCCTGCGAACGTATGAGAGGCTTGAGGATCACGGTCACCAAGGACGAGAGCGGAATCATCAGGCGAGTGGTGAATGACAATGGGCAAAATCTCTATGAGCATGTCCCAAACTAAGTGGACCAGGGGGCCCGAGAGGAGGGCATACTTTGGCGCATGAATGATAGTGGTGCGCAGAAGAGTGAAGGTAACTTTGTTGTGAACATGTTTTAGTTAAACTATAAACTTGACTCTCACGGACTAGCGCTAAAACCAATGACAATGAAGTGGTCGGTGCTCTTCGTTTTCGCCATGATAGGAGGCATTAAGGGGTTGCGGAATGACTCCAGCCCACGTGAAGGGCTAGCCCCTAATGCTGAAGTTATAGCCTTGGAACAATATGGGGTGGTACTGAAACCAGGGAAATTAATGTCCACCGCAGATATTACTCACGTCCGACAAGGTTTCCTGATCACTATTCCCCAAAGGCGCTCCTTCATCAAGGCTACCTTTGGCCAGGTCTGTCATCGGTACCTAAAGGGAGGAGACGCTCTCGACCGAGCTTGTTACCACGTCAGGTCGCTAGTGAATTGGATGGATCAGACATCGTAGGCGCTCAAAGGTCGGTATAGGGAAATTCTCAATGAAACCTTAAGCTCGCTAATTAAAAACAACCAACAGCGACCTCAAAATCAAGGGTCAGAATCAGACTCAGGCGGAAGGATCAAAAGAATGAAGAAACTCCCCATCATGCTGGACGACCCAGGATGGCCGACCTTTCCTATTCCAACATCATGGAACAAGGGGCTTTCAGCTGATGTCAAGTATAACAGGGAACTAATTAAGGTGTTACAAGAGTCCTCTGACCAGATGATCGAAGACCTGGCGCTGATGAACGAGAAACACGACGAGGCAGTAGAAAGGGTTAACCACGTCGTGATAGGTCTATTGGATAATTTAAGGTCACTAAATAAGGCGCATAATACCACTCGCCGGAGAATGAAACTTGTCCAACATAAGGTGGACTGGATGGAACTGTACCTGAACATGATACCTGTAGCTCTGGAAGACAAACTAGGCGAAATGGTATATCTCCAATTGGTAGTGGAGCAAACGCGCGTGTTCAGGAAAGGTGTACAACACCTGACACGGGGCCAACTAACCATGGATTTGGTGCCACGCCAGTATATGGTCGGAGCGGTCCTGGAAGTCAACAGGTATCTGAAAGGAATCCATCCCAGGTTCCATGTAGCGTTTTCAGATCCCTCCTTCTATTATGAGAACAGTCAACCCTCGTTTAAATTTGATGAAACCACCCAGGAACTGATTGTGTATGTAAGGGTACCGGTTGTGGCCGACCAACATTTGTTTAGAGTCTACGAAGTACTGACTTTTCCTGTGCCAGTACCAGTTAGGGGAAGGCAAAAGAAGGACGCTCTCCAAATTGTTAATCTACCAAAAAGTGTGGCTATGTCCATGTCCCGCCAGTACTACGTACCACTGGCTAGCGGCAGCTGGTCAGGCTGTTATGGGCAGACCATCACGCTTTGTAAGGACTTGCCCTATATGAAAAAGATCACGGATAACACCTGCACTGCCGCCCTGTTGAGACGCGATGACACGGTCATACAAGAGAAATGTGAACTGGACTATCTTTTGGAAGCAGACTTTGGAGAAATGGCAGTGTATCTGGACGACGGAGATATGCTTGTGGTCAGCGCTGACACCCGGGGCCAGATGATTTGCAGAAATCAACCCGCGGTGGAGGTGAACATAGAAAACTACGCGCGAGTTCAGGTGGAATGCGACTGTGCATTCCAAACACAGGGATCATGGATACCGTATAGTTTACGGAACTGTGACCGACACACCAGGATCACCACAGTCGTGTATCCACATAACGACCTGTTGGAAGCAGCGAGTCGTGTGAAAGGATGGTACGCTAATTTCACGAGGCCCGAGAATGAACCCACTATGTTAGAATCAGATCCTGTCCCTGAAACGATTAGGAAAGAGCTACTGGAAATCGAGGAAAGCCTAAAGGTCAGAATACCTGTATCCTCTCTGGCCAAGCGAATCCAAAAACACCGGAAAGACTTGGCTAAAGGCATCAAGAAAGCAACTGACCGCTACGAGGTGGACAAACACGCCCCATGGTTTTCTATAGGTAACTTTGGGGGCGGCTTTGGCATCCTCACAATCTTCTGTATAGTGGTGGCAGTAACCATTATTGGGTGTATTCTCTGGAAGTGCTGGCGGAGCCACCAAGGCAAGGCTGCCCTGGCCGGACTAACCATGACTTTACCTCGGGCCATGGCCTTGGAAGCGGCGGACCCGGAGGGGCTGCTGCGCAGTGAAAAGGAACTAACTGGATGCCCGGACACGACCGCCAACCCCACTGCGGTGGCAGTACTTGCTATATTATTGGCAGTACTAGTCATCGCCATAGTGGTCCTCGTGTGGCGAAAGTGGAGATATATTAGAAGGAAGACTGTAGATGGACTATACGTACAGTTTGCCAATCCACATATGATAGAAACAATATTTCTAGGTGAACTGGCCATGCCTTCTGACCACACTTATACGGAAGGTTATGTGCTCATTAGGGATCTACTGGTGACCCAACTGTGTCTGAAATATACCCTGACGGTTACCTGGGGGGCGCAGCTGATGGGAGCAGCGACTAGACCTGGACAACATCCATCTAAGGTGCCACTACCAGACACCCTGAGAGTATCTAAAAAACTAGCCCGTCTGATGATGAGTAACTTAAAATACAATACCAGGGCCAGACTACTGAGATATTCCTCGGGGCTAGCCACTCCTGTACCCATGGGAGTACCTCGCCTCATCGACGCAGGCTGGTCCGATGTCGGAGCGGACTGGCCTCAACCGGTGATGGGACATGGAACAATGCCTAACGCTCCTCCTAGATCGACCACGCCCACCTCAACAGCGACCGGAACGGGATCTGCCCGAAAGACAGTAAGGCCAGGGACATCCGAAAAAGATCCAGGAACGGTTTATGAAGTTATCATATGACAATGTAACGAGTGTTAAGACCTGGCCTAGTGCTGTACAGGTAAAATTGGTGAATTAATAACACAAAGGTACGAGTACTAAAACTGAAATGTTACAGGAAGTTCGCTGGGCAATACCTGTTTGGGTAGGTAGGGTTCTGTTGACTAACCTGATCAATAAGGATTCACCAACCAAGGAAACCTGGGTCGGGTAGGCTGGTCCAACCGTCTCTCTATGGACCCATGGGTTATCTAAATTTCTCTCAAGTCGAGTGTCCCATGCCCGGTAGCCTAGCTCAACACTCTCATTGTTATCGATTTGGCAACTCTTTTAAAGTAGGGAACCATTTGGAACCGATCCTAGTGTCGCGAAATTTTAGCATTTAAAAAGATACTCAAAATTCTGTATAAAACCTAGGAGCGCTCAACGGGACCAATGCTCCCAACGAGCGAAGTGAACTTCCCCAAGCAAGTACCATCTACACCTGACCCCTGTGCTGTTGTTACCGCTAGGATCGGGCTGCAGTACAGGAGTCACTTGGGGAACGCCACTGTCTATTCTTTAGCATGCTTACATATATAATCTTCTCAAAAATGAGGGGGCTGCACAAGCAGCAGGAGCCTGCCCACATGCCTGGTGTCAGTGGTGCCTGACAGGAGGCAGGACGTTGGGGTTACGCGTCACTGACGCTGCGAAGGGCACTGGGGTGGACGCCCGACCATGGCAGTCACTATGCCCCGGGTGGATTGGCTCCTGACAGCGGTCTCTTCATCACAAAAAAATCGACGAATAGAAAGAAATTTATCTAAAAACTTAATATATAAAGCAACCCAATATTTATTTAACTAAGAGCCCTTCCTCAGGGAATTCTGGGCAAGTTGTGATAAGAACATATGAACGCAGAATATTTAGTAACATTCTCGGGGGGAACGCTCCGTGACAGCACACGAGAGTACCTTATACGTGGCTCGTTTGCTTCTGGTATGGGCACGCTACGACGGGCAAGGATGTGTACAATTCCTACCAAGGCGTGCTATATTCAGAAATTATAACGGAGGTCACAAGGAAAGGTAGTTACGGGACAACGGCGAACTGGTGACATTCACAGGGTGCTCGGCTCTCTCTCTTACCATATCGCGACTCCCTCAGACTGGACAAGCCATCCCTGGGGCGGGAGAAGCCGTAGCGAAAACCCACAAGGCGGTGGAGCGAGGTGCTGTCCTTATTAATAGCCCCATCGTCTTGGTTATGTGTAAATGGCCGCCGGATCATCGTATGTCTTAAGTCGAGGGATCCTGACTTTACCATAAAGTCAGGATCCAACGAAAACAAGTATCAAAAAGAAAGAGAATAATGAACAACTGCCCAAAAGTACAAGACTAAGTTATTTAGGCCATGTTTAGACCAGTTTTAACCGGGTCTGAGGCAAAACGGCAAGAAGTCAAGTTTCGACCCGGGTAAATTAGAAATAATTAAAATTAATAAAGAAGACGTGCGGCTTCAGAGCTGACCGCCGTCGAAGAAAAACAAAAAAAAACAAAACAAATGAGATGCTAGTCTTGACCGCCGTCGTGGCGCTAAAAAGTAACCGGGTCTCCGCTCAACAGTTGAGCTGAAGAGGGGGGACACGGTCTACTAATTCCCTAACGAACGGCTGCAAAAACTTAGTTGACACCCATAGCTAATAGTCTACCCAGTCTATTAGAAAGAAACTAAAATTCTAAAGTTGTCTATAACATTAATAGATATTCCTGCCCCGCGTGCGCATAGTTAGGATAAGCTGGGGGCGGAGTCTTTTCTGGAGTAGTTTCGACTCTCCACAAGGAAAAACGGGCATAGACCTGAACAAAAGGACGGGTTTAACCTTGTACTGTACTTCGGTAAAGGCCCGACTTACTAGGTGCTGTCTGGAAGTGAGTGATCTGAGGAGATGCATTTACACATCTCTATAATTTAAAGGGGGTGTAGGCTGCATATTAAAAAAAAAAAAAAAATATGCAGTCTGCTCCCGATTAAAACAATGAGAAACTCGGTGCTGCCCATTCTGGTTCTATGGATGGGGGGTACCGACAAACCACGTGTAACTAATGAGGACCGGGAATCAGATCAGAAATGAACCTGAATCTGAGACCCGACCCTCTGGTGATAACTTTTCAAGTAACGAATAATCTCGCCTTCCTTTGTATGGTTAATACTTAATGTCCTTTAATGACATTTATACTTTTACGGAATGAAACGCTACCCCACCGTTTGTCATGTTGGCTTTCCCCATGTGATGTAAAGTATAGGGTAAACAGTAAGATGTTACTGTTAACATAGGTGTAATATCTATTCAGTGAACCGTTTGGTGTTGGGGGCGCACCTGTTTATCTCGTTAAGAGGGCGCCACTACCCAGTATAAAGTGGAACTCGGTCTTCAAACCCCAGATTGAACATAGGGGGTGAACGCCGAGCTACCACCTGTAACTAACAAAGGGGGAAAGGATTTTGACTTAATATAAATCATTAAAGACCAAGATGTGTGACGTCACCGGTCGAATCTTGTAGGAGCAGTCCTCTTGGGTGCTCTGGTGGGCTACTGGTCGGCTACTACTGGGTTTTACCGACATCAGTGGCATCCAGAGACGATGCCGGATCAGTTGGTGTTGGGCACACTATCCGACGTTAACCACTCAATGAGAACAAACTCTGGTTGAAGTAGTACTTCACAAAAAAAAAAAAAAAAAAAAAAAAAAAAAAAAATGAAGTCAGATATGTTGGAACAGTTGTCACCCTTGGGGGGTTGTTAACTTGTTTTCATATAAACCCTTGGAGTGTATTGGTAAATTATTCTATGACAAAGTACATAAAATGTGTTGTCAAGAATATTGATAACTCGCAGATATATCGCTGTTTGAGATGTTTGGTAATCTTTGCTGCGGATTTTGGTGCCTTTCTAGTTTTTTAACGAGAACACCATTCCTTTCTTGACAACGACAAACATCGAATCTCCGTCTGGGAGCTCATTCAGTGTCTTGGAGGCTTCGTTTTGGTTTCCTCGCAGTAGTATTGTCTCCTCATCTGGACGACCTGCACAATAATACTCACTATAAAACTTATTCTAACACCATGACACTGACGAAGTCTTGTCGTTAGACTCAACACGGGATGGGTATTGGTGGCTCTTGCCACTCCCTCTCAAACTTACCTTGGAGTCGCCAACAGCTCGTTGGACGACTCCACCTGTGGTGTCGCCTCACGTGGCCGACACGTCAACATTTCCACTACCCTGTGGGGGGGACAACTCATCAAAGAATTCTGTTACGGCAAATCTAGTGTTGTACAACTCAGACCGGAATCCTTGGTCATCCATACAAATCCATTGGTGCAGTGTCATCCAACTAACAGTAATAGTAATACAATAACACTCTAAGGCCAACGCGGCGCAATCTACCCACACATTGAGAGCCTGTTTGAATCGGTAATGTCAACAAACCACTAGTCAGAAAAAACCCTCTATTATCGCCCAACCACGCGCGAGATAAAATGCTTGATCATGTTCGCCTAAACAATTCCTCCCACTAAAATCATATAGTCTGACGTCTCTCAGTGCCAACACTACCACCTTATGCCGTTCATATTGTCATCAATAACCACAGGACCTGGAAAAGATAATAAGTTTAGTACACAAGGTCCTAGGTTTCGGCCCGCGTCCACCATCTTGGATCCAAAAGTAAACACCAGGTGGCCGCCCACACTACCCGTTACAAAAATCACCAGCGAAATACAATCTCTAGTTCCGGGAGTGACATCAGCTTCCGGAATACAACTACGTGAAGGCGAGCCGAAAAACCAGTAAGAATAATCCTGACCAACAATCTCCTTAAATCTACGGTTAGTAGCCTATCTAACGTGCCAAGAACAGTTAAGAAAGAAGGCTGAACCTACCCGGTCTCGGAGTGGTCGGGGTGTTGGACCATCTCGACGAAGAGGACGAAGGCCCGGCAACGGGCGAAGAAACAGCAAGCCCCCGTGTGAACAGTCTGTTGGTCCTTGATCCTGATTCCCGTGAGAACAAACTGGCCGAGGCCTCCTGGTTAAATAGTGTCCTAAGTACTAGTCGGGAATTTAAGCTAAAGAATCACTGGGTAAAAAAATTACTTGAAAAATTATTATGTACAAAAAGAGAGTGCCGACGGTCTACTGTCGGACTACTGGCAGCCGGGCCACGACATGGCCCAAGGCCCTAGCCCATCGACGGGACACCTGGGCGGACGGCATGTAGCCGTCCACGAGACCTCGAAAATCGTTGACTGTCATAGAGCCGTCAACGACGGGACGAATGATGTGGAGGGCCTGCCCGGTGGCAACGGTGGGCACGTTATACCAGTCATTTGCCCTCCGTACTTCTCTGCTAACCTTCGGGACCAGTTTGTTTACCCACTTCTGTAGGCTCCCGTCACTGTCCGTTGATGCCCACTCCCGGGCGTCAAACCCTGAGGGAGTTGCCAGCATGAAAGTGGTCGGGAGGGGGTGCGCCTGGATGTTCAGAAACGACCGATTAAATAATTCGGCGTAAAACTTTGTGGCCGTCTCAACGCCTATGTAGAGGGGAAGGAAAAGGTTGAGTTCCCTGTCCCATGTCAGGACGTCTAATAAATTCACAATCACAATCAGGGCGTCCTCTGGATGGAGTAGATGATGGGCGAACGCATAACCGGCAAGTTCCGCAGTTGTCGCCTCGGTACTTGGGAAAACAATAAAGGTGTTCTCGGAGCCCCTGGTGATGAGATCCGGGTAATCCTGAATGTTCGCCTCCCGATCTGAGGTAAAGATCGCCACACGAACCATGCTGGGGATGTAGATTATAAACGATAAAGTTGAAAGTCAAAAAACACGTCCGATTGACACAAAAGACCGTCGGCACTGATTAAAATGACGTCAAAACGAGGCTAATTTGGGAAACCCCTTTTTGATCCAAGAGATCCAAATTTTGAAATCGGCTAGCATGATCAAACCATCGTATAATTTCTTACAAAATCTGCGCTAAACTAAAGCTTAGGTCCCCAACCAACGTAATCAAGCGACAAAATTAATTCATATCGGCCCAAAATGTCAGGTCGAACCTTCAAACTTGCAAATTTGTTCGAAACAGAAATTTGCCATCCGGGCGCTTCGCGCCTGGAGGAATCAAATCGAGGTCAAACCCTGGAGGGGAACTCCAGTCAAGCGTCCCGCTAAGTACACATGTACTAAGCATAACTGGTGGGCGCGCGACGTGGATGGTAATATTTTCTGGATTCCACTGCTTAATGTTGCTAGATCATATGCAGGGACCTTGTATTTATTGTAAATAATGTTGTTCTGGTTGAAATTTGATTGAAATTTGACACGCATTGTATGATGAAATTCGTTCGTTCAAAATGTCCGAATTCTCTGTATTGACTTATGTTGTGTTAACTTGTTCTGAAATTGGATTTGATGTGTACTTGTTACTCTTAGAAGGTTAAGACAACTTCATACTGTATAAATGTTGAGTTTGTTGACTAGTGTTCCAAATCGCATATATCAGAATTTGTACATGTATGTACTAAGTCAAAAACCGACTTTGTCACCTTATGCACGGGTGTCGCAATTCTTAAGCCTCAATATGGGCTGACAATAACATTTCTTCATTCTCTAAAACTGACTTTGTCACTTTGTCACCATGATTATGTCACCATTACTTTATCATACAAATGATCATGTTATCATTCTTTAACACTTACTTTGCCACTTTATGAACGGGTTCCGCTAACCTTGAGCTTCAAGCTGTGGAAGTCAACTCGATAAATAATCTTATTTATGAACTTACCATGAAACCTATGAATGTTTTCATTGATCTTGAGTCTCAACCTGGGACTACCAGCAAAATGTACTAAAGCAAAACCGATCATATGAATGTATCTTTGTTTATACTTCTGAATGAACAAAAGAACTTCTGATTATATTGACACTGTGCTGAATGTACCACGAGAGTCAAGGCCACCCCCAATGGTTTCTCCATATGAAAAGTAATAATAACAAATATATCCAATCATCAAAAAATTGGAAACTTTATCACATTTGATTGAAATCTTCATTTGGTTTGAGCTATGTCGTCCACCTCCTTAAACTCAAACACCTGACCGCCGTCGAATGTACTAATAGCTTAGCACTTTTAATATATCCTCATGTTATATAATTCATCAAGGATCAGGCTTAGCAAGTCTACTTCTAGTCTACTTCTAGAAGGAGTATCTTGCGCTCCTAGCGCCACCTGTTAACCAGTATAAAAGGCGCTGCAAGGTAGGGAGCGAGCAGTTAGTAGTTAGTAGTCACTTAGTTTTAGTGAGAACATCAGCTAAGTAAGTTTAGCCAAGGAGTTACCTGGAGTAAGTACAGCGGCTCCCGTGTAACAGACTGGAGTTTACCAATATCAACTACCTCGGACATAGGATTGTGATAGAGCTGAGTACTAGAATGGTCTAGAAGGTGTTGGAGCAACTCGTGTTCTAAATGTGGTTGATTGCTGATAGGAGATGGGAGGTGGACTGATGAAGACTTATACATGGTGGCTTTGACTCGGGATGAGATGTTTATTGAATAAAAAACCCTTTCATATTAAGAAGCTCCCTCATCGTTCATTTCTTTTGAACTATTGGGAAGTGGACGGACAAAATTTAAACACAGTCTGAATTACTCAGGCATTCTGGACAAACGACTCATGGAGACTTAGATATACACAAACCTCACGCAGTCTTAAATCAAACATTAACAATAGTTCAGTATACACCTTCGTTACATATGGTCTTCCAATAGTAGTAGTAGTGTGATGAATATATATATGTA
This sequence comes from Lepidonotus clava, assembly GCA_936440205.1. NCBI lineage: Eukaryota > Metazoa > Annelida > Polychaeta > Phyllodocida > Polynoidae > Lepidonotus > Lepidonotus clava. The sequence goes on from OW387140.1 coordinate 31,012,948, forward strand.
TGTATGAAGAAATATGAGCTCTATTATGAACAGAATTTCATATGCACCATTATTCAACATATATACATATTATATGGCACACATCATTTAATAGAGATAAGAAAAATAAAAAGTAATAATGACGCTTTCACACAGCTGACCAGGAGATATCCAACCCAGCATTATGTGAGAATGATCAAAAGAACTATTACCTTTTTCATTGTTTCAGAATTAATGTTCGTGACATACATCAGGAAATACAAGTTAACACTTTAAAGTTCTTGTCAGATCTTGTATCAATAGACCTTGTGCAGATGACGTCACACATGCCCAAAGTAGGTTGGGCGCCATATTGGTGATCACTTTACATTTGTTGTAATTAACGATCAATGGGCATTTAAATAACATATTTATGTCTAATTCATTTTATACAAACCTAAGAAATCGTAACAAATGATAATAATTGTTCACAATCTATTAATTTCAACTTTAATATTAAATTAAAGCAGGTTATGATCACCACGTGGTGATCACCAAAACGTGATCACATGACCACGTCTGCACAAGGTCTATAGATAAGTGACCATTTTTGCTACACTGGCAAGGAGATATCCCACCCAATGTTTTGCAATCACTGTCATACTATTGCCAATTCTTACTACATAGGTCAAGTTTCTGTAGTTTTCTTTTAAATATGTGGTCAGTAGTTTCTTGTTGTATATCCACTAGTAATTTCTCCCACAGAGCACACCCTCTATAGTACGGACTCATCATAACTTTCTCTTTATCAGTTTTTGGTTTAACAAACTTGATTTTATCATTATTTCGCAATACTATTGTAGGTCTATAATTGTCAACATGTAGTCCTTTGGTTTTGTAGTTAAACATCATATGCAGTAATTGTCTCCTTGTATCTCCTATAGTCTAACCAAATTCAACCTTTTACCATGAAACAGCAGTTCTTCATCATGCAATTTGGTTTTCACAGGAACTATGATATTAATTGCCCTATCCTGCATACGCTGCAGTTTATTCACACGTCCTATTGTACAGCTAACTATGAATATGCCACATTATATAAGTATTGGAAGAACATGCTGCTTATACACTAAGTTGCTGCTCTTCTCATCCATGTACCTTCTGGTGCACCCAAGTACAAAACAGTTTTTTGTTCACCCGATTAAGAATATAATCAATATGTTGATTGAAAAATAAACTTCTATCAATAACCACACCTAGATAAGTATACTGTTCTACATACTTTATACTCCATGAATTACCTTTCAGGTCCTCAATATCCTCTTCTGTTTTTTTCTGGCATAATTTCAAACATTTTGTCTTCTTATAATTTATGGACAAAGCATTCATATTACACCACAATATGAGGTTATCCACAGAACCTCTTAATTTCTCCACAGCATCCCTTTTACATTGTCCCATAGCTAATATCACCGTATCATCAGCATATGCATTCACCAATATATCAGAACTATTTAATTCAGTCAGCAAATAGTTTATGTATATTATAAAGAGCAGCGGCCCTAACGAGGACATCTGTGGTACCCCATGCTTGATAGACAATCTGTTTGAGACATGCTCACCTACTCAGGTGCAGTGTTTCCTGTCTGATATGTAAGAACTTAACCATAAATATTCATTTCCATGTACACCAAATACGCTGCTTTTTCAATAATATATCATGATTCAAAGTGTCAAATGCTTTGCTGTAATCCACAAAGCAGCATTTAGTATACTGTTTATCTCTAATATTAGAGTAAGATCTATTTAAGAATTCCATCACTGTACTGCTAGTGCTACATAATTTCCGAAAAAAACATGTTGTTTATTGTCAGGTTGTGTTCTGACAGGTGTGAGTAAAGTCTAAAGTGCATCTAAGAGTTTACCTGGTAAAGGGAGACAATATGTATTGGGCGCCAATTCTCAACTTTCAAAATATTTCCCTCTTTCGTAATAGGAGTAATATTACTACTTTTTCATTTTTTGTGTGGGAATACACCAGTTGTCAGAGAAAGATTAAATAAATGAGTTAGCTCAAATACACATATATCAAAACAATCTCGCAGAACACTGGAGTTTATGCTGTCTTTTCCTGAAGACTTATGTATATCAATTGCCTGTACAAGTCTTAGTCTTAAAAAAACGGAACACCCAAGAATAATCTTAACAATTACTTATAGTCACACTGAGGACTCATGCTGATGGTCACGAGCATATAATGAAGACATAGGCATATAATATGTGGTATAAAACATTGTGGGCAATGCTTCTGAGTACTACAAAGTCACGTCACTCAGGAATGAACTGGCTCAGGGCAGGTTGATTAAATTTGAGTGTCATGTTGATTTAAAATAGATACTTTAGCCGACAGCCAAACCCCTCTCCACACTGAGGGAATTTTGGATGAAGCAAATAGCAATCATAACTGACCAAATTATTCATAGTTAGTAATATCATATCCTTTCTAGAATAACTGATAATTACATTGGAATCTAAATCAATGGAGCGAATTATCGAGACTGTGTATTGGAATTATTATATCTCACAAAGATAATTCAATCACCTTCCAATGTTTAATGTGTGCTAGATATTATCATGATTGAGGAATATGAATGGAGATCCTCATGACCATAATGTTATCACTTGTTGTTGAATACTGCATGAAACTCTATGTGGATCCACCATAACTTCAAAAGATAAATAATAAATAGCTATTCTGCTGATCAATAAAAAAAATATAAAGTGAAATATAGAGTACCAAGCTAAATGTCCGATTAATTTGCTATTTCTTGATGATCTGCAGATCTATAGTTTAAGGGGTTCTTCTCAGTAGGGCCGCAATCTAACTTCTAATGTCTATCTTGATTATAGAAGACAGAAAAATCTCAAAATTGATCATACCAGCTTTCAGGTGCTTAATGTATCAGAAACAATTACAGACAAGCCCCTCAGTGACCGTTCTTCCTATTCTCAATTCTTTGTTACTCCACCATATTTACTCCCCCATATTGCATCAATTATCCAAGTAGAACATCCAATCAATGTATAATTTCTGACAACAGGTTGTATGATTATGCTTATTTGGCTACTGACGTCTAATTTGTAATAACTATGTAACATTGACATAAACATGTATATGTGAATAGACGCTGATAGCGCGCACCGTTTGACTTGTCATTGTTACTATCAACTGAACTCTATATTTTCTCCATAACACTTTAACATTATAAGGATGCTATATTTAGGTATCCCCACAGATGTAATGCAGTGATAATGACATTATCTTATAACGATCATTGAGAAAATAATGAGTAGTATAGAGTATATTTGGCTTATCGATGTGAAAATTGGACAGTAGGCCTATATTTAAGACATTTATGCATAATGAATTGCAGCTATATGGACATTTCTTTACGAGAAAACTGCTATGGGTTTATTGCCCGAGAATGATTTCACGGCAGCTATATTAATGTTTTAAAAGTTGTTTTCATTTCTTTTATTACTTGGACTACCTGCGAAGGTTGCAAAGAAATATATTTTCATGGTTTTTTTTTTTTGTTTTTTTTAATTATCTTATTTTGTATTATACACAATCCACCGGAAAGATTCTCATCTGATTTCCCATCTACTCCTTTCTAAAATCGCTGGATACGTTTCTCGTTTGGTATTTCATCAATTTACCTACGAACTTCATAAAAGTGTTAATTTGCTTACCACTTAATCCCCAATCCGGCCGTGGCCGCCCACAGGCAGTTTTCCCCTAAACCGGCCATAGCCACTTAGTAAAACGATCGAGTTTTCCACAATTTCTAAATGTCTCATATGAAGACCCATCAAAGGGAAAGCATCCAGGAATTACGCTCCACACAGCAATTAAAGCTGGTCAAAAGGTCTGTAAAACACGACATTCCAATTTCATTTTTTTAATTTCAAAATTTGACTGTATGTAACAAACAATTATTTGGTCAAATTAAAATCAAATCCCATCATTAAAATAACTGTTTTAATGGTTTTTAAAAGTCTGCCTGAAAAAACGGGACGTCCTGTAAAAACGGATCAGAAAAACGTCCCATCATTTCAGGACAGGCCGTTTTCTTGGTATGATTTTTGTAACTTTTAAAAATCAAAAATCAATATAAAAAAAATGCAACGATAGAATGTGCAAATGCAACGATCATTTTGATTCAAAAGATGTGTACTTTAATAACAAATAATTTTTGAATTTAGCAAACTCCTCATTTTCTGAGCATTTTTATATAATATATTATTATGTAACAATATCAATTGTGAAATTCTTATTTATGTAATTGTCAAAATGGAAAGTGTTATCAAATTGATGTTAAATGCAAAATTTCATAATTTTTGCATTTTGTATATGTAGAAGTTTTATATCATGTTTATCTTATGTATTACTCATGTATAATGTCATCTAAGATAATTAGATAATACATTTTTTCATAATTGCCTGTTGTTACAGGACGTCCCATTTTTCCAGGACGTCCCGTTTTTCAGTAGTGTCCCCAACCTGTTTAAGAAATAAAGTAGACTTCTGAAATATCGAACTATAGGCCTATAGTGTATTTCAAGGAAATCTTAATGGGAAATTGAGAAAATTCCGGGGGAATCGAATGTACATGCAAACTGTGGGGTCTAAATAGTTAAAGAAAATCGGTATGATACAATGTCAATGACACATTTCGCCTCGGGCGGAAATACTTATTTATGCAATGTTTTAGAACAACCTCATTGATTAATTATCGAAATATTTTCTTGTGAGGAAATTCATCCTGATTACTTCCCGGAAATAACCAGGTATTTTCTTTGTGGGTGGAAATGATCTCGCCATCACAGGGTACCAATAACATCTCTCATATAGCTATCACTCTGAGGGTACGATCAATGATAGCACTAATCATATCGACCCATGTCGTTTTTCAGACGCCTTCCATGGTTGTTATTTGCTTCTGCATTGTTTTCTCATGTGGCTTATTAATGCAGCGCATATCATATTAATGCAGCGCATATAATTATATATTTACATACATCACGAACTTGATAGAGCATTTTTTATGATATATATAATACTATTGTATATGAAACAATGGACCCAATAATGTGCGTGTGTATATAATATATTTATCCTCGTGAAATTCATCACGCAAGCCCGTTTTCTATGGCATGTCATAGTTTAGTAAGCCACTATTCTAGACTCACAAAATACATGTAGCCAATCTAGGCATCTAGAAAAGCACAAGGCACATCAAATTTGATCATGACATTCCAAACCAGACCACAAAATCCCTCTTATTGGTAACCCTAGGCGGCTGTAAGTGCTCCATACGCCACCTGGAAGTTTGGTTTAGGATTACAGACACACAGTGCAGAACACCGTCACGAGGAGGCAGCAACTAGTGTACACAGGTCCTGGTCAACCATATACGACATACATGTATCGTGTATGAGACCTTACAAGTGCAGACATGGGGGGCGTTTCAGACTGGTCGTAACTTTACGATGGTATTTTTTGTTAAGATATTTTGACTTTTTCATTATTGAGTTTCAGACTTAATATCTCATGTTCCTGTTGTTAACTATAGTATCAGAGATAAGATTATTGAATATTAAGATCATCTTATCTTAAATTTTGTGAGATGTGAGAAACGCATTTATGATACACCTAGTGTGAAACTCGCCCTTAGTCACAAGAACGCTTTTGGTGATCACTGTGTGGTTTTCATGACATGTAAATCATAAATGCTTTGTGATAAAGGTTGTTCATTGTGATATCATAATGATTATGCGAGATAGTTGTGAAATATAAATAATACAAATTGAAAGTTGATCACCAAGATCACCTTGAGACCTTCCTGGCTATTGTGACGTCATCTGCGCAATGTCTATACACCTTTCCATGAGGCTACATCCAGGGGCTGCATAGTTCCTTTCCCTGAAGCAGTAGTATACTCTCCTCCAACAGCATCAAAACAAGTGAACACTTGCCCCTTTGAAAACTTAAAGATGTCAACTCATTTTCAAATAAGTACCTGACTGCAATTGAGTCATGCTCTTTCATTCTACATTAGGACATGTAACCACGGGCGACGAAAACTGGCAAAATTCATGGGCGACAATGAAGTCACATCAACAGACTGATTAACGTTTCTTCCTGATGTTTGTAGACAGGCTGGTGATAATGTCACTTCCATGTTTATAGGCCCATTGATCAATTAAGACCTATACTTATTGGCTCAAAACATAAGTACAGGAAATGAAAATGTAGATTTCTGTGCATTTTGATTCATACGATCACTCAAGAAAAGAATAGACATACCTTCTATTCCTGATGATTTATACAGATCCGTTTTCTCTTTGCATTTCTTCATTATGAATAAAAAGGTAAACTCACAATTCATATGTAATAAACCTCCGGAAATATTAGCATGGATATGGTTTATAGCATCAGCTGTGTCCCTTTCTTTTACAAATTCCCCTTTGTGGTTCTTCATCCTTTTATCTAACTACTATTATTACTTCCAATTATTCATTTATTATTCTAAAATGTTTGCTGCTTTTGGTTTTCCATCTTGTTTTGCAATATGACATTCACATTTTGAAACCAGTTTTGTTGTTTCCTTTTTTTTTATCTTTTTAAAGTTTTCTCAAACCAGAGCAGGCTCAGAAATTTGCAACGCTTCTGAAAGCAACTTAATCTTTTCTTTTTGTGTGTGCATAACAACATCACCTCCTATCTTATAATAATCGCTATTTCTTTTTACCGTTTCTATAAATTGTAAATTTATCTATATATCTAAAGAGACTTGTGCTATTTACTTACACTTAAGCTTCACCAAAACCTTTTTTAGTATCCAAACCTATTGTTTGAAAAAGTACATACTGCGTCTTTTCCCAACGTATTATTTGCTAATTAAGACCTTGTGCATAGAGGGCACAGATTTTGATGATCACCACACCCACATGGCTATGATATATAGGTATTTGTTAACTATAATTTTATGAGTTTTCTATCGATAAAATAGACAAAAATCGTGATCAAAATTCCTTTAGAATTGTGAAAAAATTAAATTGACCATCAACATACTGGCCAACCCAATTTGAAAGATATAACGTCATGTGCAGATGATATTAATATGTACTTATACACATCCCTCCAGGAGGCCTGTTTTCGATTAATGTACCCCCTGCCTGCAATGTCTGGTGCAAACCGGTCTTAGGATACTATACTAGTATAATAAACGCGGGGTTGATACTCCATGATGTTCATATAAATATATCATGAGGCTTGTGTTATATAGGTAAATAATTTCATTATAGAACTCGTCATAACCACTTACTTGTTTGTTCATAATACCGTAACACACGTCCTGTTTATAGATCCATTAGGCGCTCTTCAGTTTACCTTCCTGATAATGCTTAAATTGTATCTTTATTGCACGATCTAATGGTAACATCCATTAAAAGAGTTTTTATTGATCTCATTGTTCATTGACCTTGTAAAGACACTAAACTATACATCTCAATGAATATTTACTCATTTAATATAGGAAATATTATGTTGATCTTTGTTTTAGTGACCTTTGTGGCAGCACCCAAGTCAAACAGAAATATGCAATATTTAGTATGCCCATCTTAACAGGTAGGCCTAAGCCAATCATATGCAACTCTACCCAGCCAAGGATGTGACGTTGAAGAACGTTCTAATAACGCCGCAGAACGTCACAGAAAGTTAGCAGAACGTCGCAGAACGTGACCGTTACGTCGCACCTTGGCTGGGTAGTCTATGTAGGTAATTTCTAAATGTTTGCCTGAATGGCGTCTTTAACATGTAGACCTATTCTAGATGTAAACGAACAGTAGAAAATATTAATTGTTTTTTTGTTTACCAATATGGCGTTCTATCCATGTTGGGGGATTCTGTCGCCATTTGCACATCTTTACCTGTTTACTCTTCTGTGTAAAAAATAGATCTAGATAGGCAGGACTATTCAGCGTGTTGCCATGCATATGTCCGGTCTCGACCTACCGCACTCTCATGCTGATACACACCATAGGTAGGAATAGATTTACAGGAGTTAACCGAGTAGAATGACATTCAATAATTAAAGAGAATAGGGGCCTACTAAACGATGTATACCGTCGGTTAAACAAGGGTATTGACCTTTTGGTGGATAGGGAGATTTTCAAAAGAAAGGCGCCCTAATACGAAAGAGTCCGCCAGACCCTCTGGGTCCGAGAATTTAACTTTAGAAAAACTAATATTTGGCCAAAAAAAGAAGGGGCGTGCTAAAACCCGCCACTGTGAATCATTTATTTGACAACTAGCAGACCTACTTTATATATTTCGATTTCAGACTTCAATACCAATGCTATAATTATACTGATTAACACACTGGTAAAATCCACCACTTACCTAACATAAGCAGTCGGTAGGGGTTAGTGCTTGGCGCATAGAAGCCATCAGAGTCAATGTTGCCCACGGACGACAGGAATTCTTGAAGGGTCACAAAAGAGATTCCACCGTCGTCAGTGGTGTACGTCGCCGAAGACACGTCCGACACCGGTTTGATGTACGTCACGACGGAGCTCGAGCCGCAGGACCCCATGGTTACCTCCTGGAGACATAATCAAAATTACATTATTCAGGGGCTGATCCCCAGACTTTATAAGGGAAAAAAGAAAGAAAAAAAGAAGGTGTGTGTATGTGTGTGTGTGTGGGGGGGGGGGGGGGGGGTCGGCACTCCCTCTGGGGGCTTGAGTTTTATATTAAAACAACCCATAATTCATTTGTTCTCCTACCCCCCCCCCCCCCCAATAAAATAAGGCGGGGGTGGGGGGGGGGAGGGGCTTATTTGCGACATAAACTGAAGCCTAAGGATTAGTTTTACAACCATGTCACTTCTATGCCTGAATTTAAATTATGCAATAAGGGACACCCACTCCAATAAAGTTTGAAAGTTGCATTCAAGTGACTACACATATTTTCAAGCATTTACGTCTTCACAATAAGTATAATAATTATTATGTATGGCCACACATTATGCATGTTAAAGCCTACCAGTTTATGAATGGTGACATATTCTTCAAAACTGAGCTACATTGTGCATGGGGTCTATTACTACATGAAGCTCAACATATCTAGTATGATCTGCTATTATCGCAGACATTAATGCCTCTTAATATGTATAGTTTCATCTTTCCTAATTTGCCTCACCTGAGGGCACCAGCCAGCTCAGCAGCTGAGCTTTACATCTCATGTAGTAATAGACCCCATGCACAATGCTTTACATGCTTAAATTTGCTTGCAGTTGCGCACCTGAGTATGCTGGTCCAAGTGTAATTTCCAGAATTTACCATGCAATTTTGCAATATTTTTGTTTGATGGATGGATGAATAATTATCTATTATTTGGGTAAGGGGCCAATGGTCTTGGGGGCCAATTGTCGTTAGGGCCAATGGTCTTTCTCGAGGCGCAGGGACGGCGCACGCCCCCTTTTTTAAGCCAATTATTTTTAATGTAAAACTGGCGCCCCCAAAGGGGACTTTTTTTTAATATAGGCGCCCCCCGCCCCCCCCCCCCCCCCGCCCCCTTTGCAAAATTTCTGGATCCGCCCCTGCAGGGGGGCAAAAATCAAGGTACGGGGGCAATGTTCTTGGGGGCCAATGGTCTCAGGGGTCAACAGTCACAAAACTATCAAACAGTCAGGGCTCGGGTAAAGATTAACATGATGAAACTAACAATGAATGTATTAAATAAATAAATTGAAATGCACATGATTCAAAATATTCTTTATATCAAGGGATGAAAGGAAAATGGTGTAGGGTTTACCATTAATTTTGATAAAGGAACCCTAAACCCCAATTTCCTATCTCACTCTACTGTCCTCTCATGCCTCCTGCATCTGTTGGTGTTTCAGGGTAATGACTTCACGACTGAACTCTTTATGGGCGTTTCACAGAGACACCATACAACCAGCTGACAACAGCTTCTCAACAGTTTCAGTAGCTATATGTTTATCCAGTCTATGAGCCTAAAATAGGAAAATTGGCATTACATCATTAAAATTCCTACAATGGATAGCTGATCTACAATATTTTAAGTATCTGCAGGTTAACTTGGAAAATTTTGTAGACAAAAACATCGGAAAAAATATGGAATATAAGCAAATACCTGTTATATCTGTGACCCAACAGGGGAAAAGGATGCCTCAAGAGTTTGTTTCCTAGGACTAATTTTAAGGAGATATGAGTATTTTAATGAAAAATTGTTTTAGAAATGTCTTAGACTAACTTTTTGGGAACAATTCAGCTGACCTACTCAATAAAATCTATTTCATTCCAAAATATCCTTATTTGGAACGTCAATGAATCATTTTATTCCCAAAATTTACTAAACAATAATCATTTGGTTGCCATGGAAACAATGATTATGTTGGATATCATGTTGGAAAATATAACTTGAATATATTCAGCTTCAATCAGATAAACAATATTGTGATGAATGTCCATTCATTAGTGTCAGAATCAGGTACCGAAAAGTAATGGAATAATAGATTAGAAGTGTATTTTATATAATGGGACGAAAGCCCGAAAGCCGGAAACCCGAAAAACCCGAAACCTGAAAACCCGGAAAACAATGTAAACCAGAAGTGACGTCAGTATAAAAAGGGGTGATGAGGCCCGGAATAAACAGTTCCTTATTGGTACTCCTTGTGTTCACATGTGTCTTCTTCCAGTAGAATAGCCCTCAAAGGGGTTAAGATCCATAAGATAGTCAAATAACATATAGTTCCCTAGAAAAGCGAAGTAATTAAGGTAAAGTTCACAAGTAATTAAGAGGAAAAGGAAACGAGGGTCCAAGAGCCCGAAGGACCGAAACATATGGTGCGAAGGCCTGAATTCATCCGAGAGGCAACTCGGAATAGGAAAACCAGACAAGTACAAAAGCCCGGAATAGTCAGCGGCCGTCCTGTCACTGTGGGTACGAAGGCGCGACCAGTTCGGCCCCACACTACCAACCTTTAGGCGAGCGTTGGCCTGACACCCCACGAGAGATTGGAAGTTTTCCCATTACCCCCCATTACCCCCCGCCTGGTAGCAGAGACCCCCGGTCTACCGTGTCCGATGTCCAGAACATCCCAGGCCCGACTGACTGATGCTCACCCCCCTCCTCAACCAATACCGATTTCCCGACTGATCCATTCATCCCCCCTTGTGCGCAAGGCACGGCTCGTGACCGCACATCTCGGCTTCTTGCTCAGGCTTTTCACCTGACTCAAAACCAAAATAACTCCAACGTCCCTTCTTCGTAGAAATTGGGAATCCAAACTACCGAGGAACGTTGAACTATAATGAGGTTAATTATCCATTTAATGATAGTGTGTGTAAGTTGCATTTAATTCTTATAGATAATAGCTAGCTCCATTCGCAGTCTCCTCCTCGTCGACTGCGGTCGTCCAATATATAATTATAGTTCCCACATCATGTAAGACGTGAACACTCGCGTGAAAGGATTTAGTTTATTTATTTTCCAATGTATAGTCATTCCGTGACAAGAACTCGATTGACCATGATCAGTCCCGAGGTAAGAGTCCCCTCAAACACATTCAGTCAACGCTCCGCGCTCTAACACAATTTCTATGCCTCACTCCAGAACCTAGACTGCAGGTTAAAGGTCCAACCTTCACTGGATGTTACTCACACAGTGTTTACAGCTACTCTGGCTAGCTAAGAGCGGAACACATTATTATAAGGTGGTACGTCACACCGTGACTCCTCCCTCATTCCACTACTGTCAAAGTGAAACATTGGCTTACATGTGCGCTTCTAAGCTCACGCTATGCTGCCCAAACATGGACTGGCCACCCGTGTCAGTACAACGTCACAATATTATTTTTAGATCAAGAGTTATTACCACTATAGTATTTAGTAAATAGCCATTGTTTCATCAACTAATTTGTATTCCAAAGTCCTTAGGGAGCCCCTCACAGGTGGGGTGAAAACAGTTGCGCTTCACCAACAGGGCCATATTTCCAAATCTCTGTCCATGGGGGAAAAAGCCTACAGGGCCAGGCATGGGATTCCAAAAAGATTCTGTAAATTAAACCTTTGGATATGGATATCAATCCAGATCCGGCAGGCGTAGATTTAAGAAATTCCATGTATGAAGATATACGGATATTTTCATACTTATGTGTTTTTTTATTGTTTTGTGAGTAGACCTCTAAGGGTCCTCCTACAGTATGAATTACGTTTTTTTCAAAGAAATAATCTACTGATTGTTATTGCATTAAAAAATAAATGCAACTTCTGTGGATGTCAAAGTGCGTATATGAATACAAGAAATTAAGATTTTAAAAAATGTGTTTTTTGGGGGCAAATTTTCATTTGTCGATTCTTAGCTTAAAAAAATCTTATGTTGTCTAAGAAATAACCCTTGATGAGTTAGATATCGTTCTAATGTTATATAACAACTTGTATTTTCTCCTTCCACACTGTTAGTTGGATTCCCAACGTGGATGAAGATAACTAGTAATTCGGTCAATTTCAAAGAAAAATGCATAATAGAATTAAAAATCATTAATAGAATGCAGTCATGGCAACAACCTGAAATGAATGCTCTATCCTTGAATCAGTTTCCAAATGTGGAAAATTAATTGTGATACATGGTGAACTATAGAGGTTAATTATCTGTTATTCGTAGTGTGCTTTAGTAGTTGTAATTAAGTCGTAGATAATAACTAGCTCTGTACGCAGTCTCCTCCCTGTCGACTGCTGTTGTCCAATACATAATCATAGTTCCCACATCATGTAAGACATGAACACTCGCATGAAAGGATATTGTTGTTTATTATCCAGTGTATAGTCATTCGGTGACAAGAACTCGATTGACCATGATCAGTCCCGAGGTAGGAATCCCCTCAAACACATTCAGCCAACGCTCCCGCGCTCTTACACGATTTCTATGCCTCTATCCAGAACCTAGACTGCAGGTTAAAGGTCCAACCTTCCCTGGATGTTACTCACACAGCGTTACAGCTGGCTGGCTGAGAGCGGAACACTCTCTTTTAGAGTGGTACGTCACACCGTAACTCCTCCCCCATTTCACTACTGACAAAGTGAAACAAGGCTTACACGTGTGCTTCTAAAGCTTGCGCCTTACTGCCTAAACATGGACTGGCCACCCATCAGTACAGTGGTAGCTGGACGTGTATTTCTCAATATAAGCTATTCGGCAACAAGTTGTGAAAATCCACGTCCAGATCTACCCTAGTTCAATGCAAGCAAAAAATCCACGTTCAAATTGAAACAGGCCGCTGGTGGGCACCTGTACTGTGACACCTCCCAAGTCAGTCTCAAACAATAGAGGTGCGAGGTGAGCTGTTACTGGAGGTGTGAGGGAAGCAAAGCTGTGGGATAGCCTTGCATGTTTTGTGTCTATATATAATTATATACACTTTATTATCTCCTTTTTCCATCACAACATGATTGCTCCCTCATTAGCGGCAATTTATAAATGTTACATAAAATTGAATACCCATCAACATAAACATTGGCTCACCCTTAGCCGGTGGCCCCTTAATTAGTGCTAGTGGTAGGCTTGGCCATGGGGAACATCTAGAGAAACGACCACGGGGAGCAAAGGGTTAAAGCGCACACGAAAAGAAATTCTAAATTTTGGCAACCTCTTCCACTGTTCTTTGGACTAATGGCCATGCCCTAGGGAGGCCTATTCAGCCCAATACCTCCCATGACGCCATGGGATTTTGTTTACATTGACAGGCACAGAGCTAACTCCTGAATGCTGTGACCAGTCTATGTTATATTTGAAGTCACTGTATTTAAGTAATAATCCTCAATATATTTATTTCATTCTCATGAACAATAATGAATATAATTATAAAGGTACACAATATCATGCTTAAAACTGTCTTTTTGTGTCTTCTGTAAATTTGACCCCATGTACTGATGCGGGAGTCAGTCCATTAGGTGGATCTTAGCTAACTTCTTGATCGGTCAGTGGCACCGCAAACTCTGGTTACTGTTGGGTCAGCGAGTGGGCCAGCTAGTAGGAAAGCTAGGAGCATTAGCTGTTTGGGTTGATTTGACTAGCTTCATTGGATTGATAATTGTCAGTGAGAGAAAAGGGACATATATCATGTGTTTGGACTAAATAAACATCATCCTTTCACACAAGTGTTATGTCAGCTCTTAATGCCAAGCTACATTGGGAGATGAGTTGCAGACAAGACAGGAAGGAAGGCTGCGATTATTACAAGCTAGCACACTGGAATAACTAATATGTCACTATTCTTGACGGCACTTATTCTTCATAGTGCAAATCACTCATCGTAGTGCAAATCACTCATCTGTCATATGTTTCATGCGCGCACTATTGTCTAAAATTGTATCATCTCTTATCATCTTCATCTGGAAGAACATGTGTATAATGTGATGTTGAAATAAATTGTTTAAAAAAAGGCCGAAAGTACTTGCAGCCGATCTGAGCATCTTCATGGTAACAGTCTATATCAGAGTGGTCCACTTTTGGTGCAATTTCAGCTGCCGAAAATGCAATATTAGCTGCTGAAAGTGCAATATCCAGACCCTATAGGATATAATCGGAAGGAAATATTTACCAACATGGTGTTAAATTTTTTTGCCGATACCCGTGATTTTAAATCGCCATTTGCGATTGTGTATCGGCAGGATATTGGCAGAGCACTTTCGGTATCTGGAATATGGCCTAAATCTCAATGAAAGATGAGGGAGAAATAGACGTGGTCCTGTCGAGGAACAAGGATGCAATGCTTTGTAGCATAATAATGGGCATACCCAAAAGTTCCATAGAACTCTATGGAAAGGCATTGATAGTAATATGGAAAAGCTTTATGTGTTGCATATATTAATCTTTCATTTCCAGCAAATGAAGCTGAAGGGATGCCCATGTTAAAATAAGTGGGTAGTAATTAGGCCTAATATGCCAATAGTGTTTGAAAGGTAAAAAAAAAACACCTGTCAATCATACATATACATTTTCTTCATAAATGAAGAATGCTATTTTTTGAGTTGGATGGTCAAACACTCCTTAATTTATTCAATAACTGGTTAGAGTTCCATAAAAGGTATCAAAATGAAAACTGAAAATGTATGTTTTGACTAAATCTTCTCAGTTCACAACCATGTGCTCTTAAGGGATTCATATTCTCGAATTCACCCTAGCTACGTTTATTAATTACCGATGCCCTAAGATCTTGAATTGGCCAGCTAAAAGGAGTCAGAATTATTCCTCTTTTCCACAAGTAGTATATGAAATCGGTTCTTTTTACCTGGACCCTTGGTAGTCTTTTACAAAGTTAGATCTAACTTAGTTTCAACTTAGTGCCGTGCGGGCTCAAGCATTAGGCCGTATTATATCATACCGTCCCATGGAATAAACATATCACAAATAAAAACCGTACCTGTAAGACTGAATAGTCAGGCCAAAAGCATTCACCTTCCCGATACAGAAACGACGTATTCTGGTCTTGGCTTGTGTCACATCATCAGAGAGACTGATTCAGCCGGCTCCGACCCATATGGGTCAGCTCTAAGCGGAGGTGTAGAGCAAAGTGAGCGGTGTGGTTTTTAGTCGGGAAGCCAAGTGTTCCTGGTCTAACGATAAGAGTAGGCCCACCTGTTGATCGTACACACACACACCTGTAGCACTGGAGAGCTCGACCGTCCAGGGTGTGAGCAGTTGATACAGACTCCGTGTTTGTTTGACCACCGATAGCAGCGCCCTCTTAACCCAGGAGAATCAACCAACTGTTTCTTTTTAGCCGTCACTCCGTGGATGAAATATAATGGACCTAGACCACGAAATTTGACACGGCGACTGGGCCAATATTCAGTTTAATGACATGCAACGGGGCAAAATTGTAACCCCAATGTAAGCTTCCGGCGTAGGCTACTATGGGTATAAGCTGTGTTTATGGGGCCCGGGTCCTGATTACTGTGCGAAATTATACATTTAATGACCTTTAATTTTGTAAATGGAGCCATTGAGGTTCATTAAAGGCATAGGATATGTCACTTTTCCAATACCTTTGCAAGAACTTTGATAATTTTTTAAAGGTCACCTGAAAAAGTTTTGGAAAGGTCTTGTAAAGGTGACCTTTCCATTACCTTTAGCACACCTCAATGGCTCCATTTACAGAAACTTAAAGGTCTTAAAACGTCTTTTTTGTGCAGTGATCGATGTTGCATGTCGAATTTTAAAACTGACCATGTCCCCTGTCGCTA
Organism: Lepidonotus clava; assembly: GCA_936440205.1. NCBI lineage: Eukaryota > Metazoa > Annelida > Polychaeta > Phyllodocida > Polynoidae > Lepidonotus > Lepidonotus clava. Next base: position 31,029,244 of record OW387140.1, read on the forward strand.
TATTTTGTATTTCGTGTAAATTTTAAGAATTGTCAATGTCCTATGTCGAATTTAAGAAATCACCTATGCCCAGATGTTATGTCACTTATTTTTCTTCATGTCACTAAGGCTCATGTCACATGTTGAATCTAAGAAAAGTCTAAGTCGCCCTGTCGATTTTAGGGGTATATAGGCTACCCATGGTATAGACCCCTAAATTTGCCAACTCTTAAATTCTACATGCAACATCGGGACTGCCCCCCCATCCATATCCCCGCTACTAACACTGAGAGAAAATAATATTCATAAGTCTTTTATGCTTAGGCACAGGTGTGATTATATGGGGATAGATAATAGGCTATCATATAACAGAGCCAGGCGATATCATACCAAATCTTCAGCATAAAAAGCAATTGTTAATTATCTTTGACACGAGTGTTACCCTTTTTTTCCCACTTGTTTCCTAACGCAGTCTCCTCTTTGTTTGACTGCTGTTGTCCAGTACATAATCATAGTTCCACATCATGTAAGACGTAACACTCACGTGAAAGGAAGTTCTTTATTTATTTATCTCCCATGTAGAAATTGTTGGAGCTGTACATTGAATACTGAAGTAATTATCTATATGCAGATTGAAAAGAAGCCAAGCCAAACATTTATAAATTACAATATGATATACAATTCCACTGCTTTTTGTTAGAGTCATGGAGAATACTAGTTACAGAATAGCTACCATTCGAATTTAAATTATTTTCTACCCCTTGTACTAATAGCTTAGTACTTTTAATATATTATCATCTTCTATAATTTAGTTATGATCAGACCTAGCAAGTCTATCTCTAGGCAGAGACATTTTACGCTCCCAGCGCCACCTGTTAACCAGTATAAAAGGTGTTGCAAAGGTAGGGAGCGAGTTAGTTAGGAGTTAGAGTTTAACCATAGAGTTAGAAGAACTGCTCGGAGTAATACCTACGGCTCCTGCGCAGTATACTGGAGTTTACCAATACCAACAGCTTCGGACAAAGGATTGTGATAGAGCTAAGCACTAGGGTGGTCTGGAATGCGCTGGAACAACTTGTATTCTAAATGTGGTTGATCGCTGAGTAGGAGATGGGAAGGTGGACTGATGGAGACTTATTCACTGTGGCTTTGACTCGGGATGAGATGTTTACTTCAATAAAAATCCTTTCATATTAAGAGCTCCCTCATCGTCCATTTCTTTTGAACTATTGGGGAATGGATGTATTAACTTTAAACGCAGGCTGATCGGCTCGATAACCTGGATGAACGACTCATGGATAAATTAACTATACACATCAAGCAGTATTAAATCAAACATTAACAATAGTTCATTTGGTGGAGATTACCCGAAACATGACTTTTGTTGTTTTGCTCATCCTTGATGTCAGCCACCGGTGAATTTGAGGCTTCTTCTAACGCCCAGCCTCAATCTTTGCGGCCCGCAGGACACGATGTGTCAACATCATATACAGGAAATGTGGAAAACCGCCACCAGGTAGGTGATTCCTTAGACGGGGAGGCACAGAGACAGGGGGTTTCAGCCAGACCCAAGCAGCTCTGCCCCGAAGGTATTCATAATTACCAAACCCGTGGCAGAGGTAAACCATTTTCCTGGCACCTAGGGTCCAAAGATAAGCCGGTCCTTGACGAAGGACTTGAAACCCTAACACACTCGGGACGAGTTGAAGGGTGGAACCGTCTCAAAGACTACCAGCAATATTGGAATCCGGGGTATGTACCACCTACGGGCCACGAACCTGGTGCTAGCTCTCACTCTACTTGTGAACCCGATGCGAACAATCCGTGGTGTAGTCAAGGAGTTCCCTATCGTTTACTACCTGCAGCAGGAGGTGAAAGTGAACAGGAAACTTTCGATGAGGATTACTTACTTCCCTTAGGGGACAGGAAAAATCGACAAAACACCGCAGATAACTCCAGCCCATCAGGGGGGAGACGCCCCGCAAATCCGGTAATTCAACCTGATGGGAATTCTCTCACCTATCCACATCCCCAACGACTTGAGTCTATCAGTCACCCGCTGGTAACACCGACTCACCCCAACCCGGGGGCGTCCATTCCTTATTCCACTGTAGTTAAAAGGAAAACAGTAGGTAGGGACAGGGGAGTGGAAAGGGAAACAGAGGGAGACAGCGACAAAGTAGGCAACTTACAACCCTATCGGTTAACCTATGATATTTGGGAGAACTTGGACGACGCTAATAAAGGAGCAGAAGCTCGAGTTCCAGATCTGGGGTTGGATGGGTATGGTTCTAACCCGGCAGAACTAATAAAGAAGTTAGCAGAAGCAGGCCCCGAAGAGCATGAGGAGTTAGAGAGGTTAAGCGATCAGGATAAAGCAGAAAGGGAAACGCTAGAGACCCAAAGTGATAAGGAAGGGGAAGATAGAGATGAGGAAGGTAGTACGGTAAAGAAAGCCTATCACGTAGGAGAAGGGGACATTGCAGCCCGTGAGCCGTATGATAAATACGAAAGCGAAAACGAGGAAGGAGATAGTGAAACAGAACAAGCTGTCGCAAATGTCAGAGAGGGTAATCCTAATAGAAAACTAGCTAGAGGAGAGAAATCACGCTTGTCATCATTTGAACTTATTACCGAGGATGTTTTAGGCACAGGTAAGAAAGACAAACTAGTGAGTGAGGACGAGATTAGTGTAGAGGAAATCCCTGTGAGGGAACAGTGGGACAATCACGATATACAAAACCTCCACGAAGATAATATGGCGGAGGGAGGTGAACCTTTGGTGGATCTAATAGGAGAAAGGGGTGACCAAAACCAACTTCAGCAACCCGGTGAAGGGGGAGCTAGGGGTGTAGATCCGGGGGCATTGCAACCTAATCGTGGGATAAACCCTGGGGGACTTCAGCAAATTGATGGGGGTGGCCAACCGGGCCAACAACCCGGCCAAGCTGCGCTAGCAGGAGGCGGGATAGACCTTGGGGCCGTACGGCAAAATATGCTGTATCCTTTCCTAGTACAAGCGATGGGAAACAATCCTCAAGCAGGTCAGGGAAGAGCGGGTAACCAACAAGGTCAACAGGCTCTAGGAGGCCACATTAATCAGGCGAATCCACCAGGGCCTAACCCTCCTATAAACCAACAGGGTCAGCAGGCGCAAGGAGGCCAGAATAATCAGGCGAACCCACAAGGACCCAATAACCTTCCTCCAAATCAACCCAACAACCCTCCTCAAAACCTTCTCAATAACCTTCCTCCAAACCAACCTAACAACCCTCCTCAAAACCTTCTCAATAACCTTCCCCCAAACCAACCCAACAACCCTCCTCAGAACCTTCTCAATAACCTTCCTCCAAACCAACCCAACAACCCTCTTTTGAATCAACCCAATCCACCAGGCCCACCAGGGCAGGGCAATCCGCCAAATCCTCCGAATCCCAACCAACCAGGTCCACCAGGACAGAACAACCCCCCAAACCCTCCAAATCCACCGAATCCGCCATACCAACCAAATATCTGGGATATTCTACCACAGCTAGGTTTGGCACTGGGCCAAGTACCATCGCCAGTGCATGAAACGACCCACAATGGTCACCAAAGGGGACCAAACATTAGGTTACCGTGGTTTAGTGGAAAGGAAGATGAGCAGATAGAAAAGTATTTCAGGGAATTGAGGTGACTGAAAGCTATCTATGACTGGTCGAACGCCCATCTCCTGAATATGGCGCTGTTAGGCCTAAAGGGAAGGGCAGATGACTGGGCAGGAGCTTTAGCTGAAAGTGAGAAAGACACATTTGAGAAACTAGAAGCTCAGATGACAAAGATCTTCGGTGATCGAAGAGCTAAGTGGCAGAAACACGCAGAGTTCTGTGCCCTTAAACAAGGAAAGGACCAGAGTGTGATTGAATTTGCAGGTGTCTTGAAACAAAAGCAGGTTAAGGCAGAAGCGAGTGAAAGCATGATGTTAGCCGTGTTTTTAGAGGGATTAAAGCAGGGCGTCGCCAGACAAGTGGCTATACTGGACCCTAAGTCGTTCACCGAAGCGGTGGATTGTGCAACGAGACTAGAATCATTGGACAAAGGCAAAGGGGGAACTAAGATATCTAATGCAGTGAGCGAGCTGGCTGGAAGCCAAGCGTCAGAAGAGACCACAGCTCTAAACTCCATCTCTGAACGGTTTGGAGTGGTGCTGGCCCGACTGGAGGCCGCCCCATGGTTTCAGAAACCAAAACCGGGGCAAAGTGGATCTCCCCAGAGCAGTGGTGGTTATAAACAGCAAGGTTATGAAAGAAAAGATAGGTATGAAGGTCAGAAAGGCGAAAGGACCAGAAAGGACCAGAAGGCCAAAACCAATAACGCCCCGAGCAGGGAAGTAGACAAAGGAAAGAATGTGCAAACTCAGCAGAAAGGAGAGAGGCCTAGGTTACCGTTCGATGAAAGTAAGTTCTGTATCATTCACCAACAACATGGCCACTCTACTGAGGCGTGCCTGTGGTTGAAGAATAGATTGAGAGAAAAACCACCGCGTATGTATAAAGATGGAAAACCTAGTGGTACCGAGCAAAAGAGCCAGGGAAACTAGAGGATGGGTCCGTTCATTCCATGATAGAATTAGGCGCAGTGGACGGACCGGCTAGAAGAGAGATAGGAGACGAAGCATTTTTCTTAACGCTAAGATTTAATGATCAGAAAGAGGTTAAGTCTTTGGTAGACACCGGGGCGAGTGATTGCTTCATGTCTACCTTTTGTAAGCAGCAGATCCCTAAACAATGCATTCTAGACGAATGGAAAGTATCGAAAGGAAACATCAGTTTGGCAGACAATTCGTCTCAAGTGATACTAGAACAAATTAGGTGTAAGTTTTCAATCCAGGGATCAGTGGTTTGCTATGATTTCAACATAGTGGACGATCTATGCCACTCTATAGTAATCGGCAGAAACTTATTAACAGTGCTTCGTTCAGATTTATCTCTACCAGGCGCAAAGATAGAAGTGTTTTGTGGAAACCCCATAGTTAGCAAAGAAACAGTGAAAATTCCGCCGGGAAATGAATGTATCATACCGGTTACCACCCGAGAGCCGCTGGGGTTAGACTCACCAGTAGCTTACTGCGCACCGGCAGTAACCGCACCTGTCCTAGTGGAGGGGTGCGTCAATACGGTGGGAAGTCAGTGGTGGATTAAAGTCATGAATCCGCTAGACGAAATGCAAGAAATCACTCCACATGAAGTGTTAGCTTTTGCAGAAGAATGCGCAGTGCCTGAGGTAAATCAAGATCAGATAGAAGAGTTCCTAGACTTGTGTTATCTAACTAAAACAGAGACCCCAATGTCCATCTGTAGGATTTCTGTAGAAGTAATGAAAGACGCAGTGCAAATGGAAAGTAAATCCTCTGAGGAGAAACCCCGAGGTGAGATGGATGAAAATGTAAGCAAAATAGACCTAACCGAGTCGTGTTTTGATGAAGAACAAAAGGTAAGGTTTAGACAAATGCTTAATAACAACAGAGATGCGCTAGCGTTCTCGATGGAAGAGTTAGGTCACTGTGAAATAGCGCCGATGAGAATCATTGTGGATGAGTCGCAGGGAGTAATAAGTTCTAGACCGTACCGATACTCTCCACAGAAAATGGATATCATCGATGAACAAGTTAGGCAACTCATAGATATAGGTGTCATAGAACCCAGCGAGTCGGCTTGGCGAAGCCCGCTGGTAGTAGTGCAGAAGAAAGATGGCAAACCTAGGCTCTGTACAGACTTTCGCATGCTTAATCAAGTCACTTTCAAAGATAAATTCCCAATGCCTACAGCTCGATCACTTTTCTTATATATGGCTTACAAGAAACCCACTATGTGGACAGCTTTAGATCTGTTGAGCGGCTATCATCAATGTGTAATCGAAGAAGACAGTAGAAAATATACTGCCTTCGAAACCCCAATGGGTGTATATCAGTATAAGCGTGTACCTTTCGGCTTAGTTGGCGCGCCTTGGCAGTTTACCAAGGTGATGGCCATTGCGCTAAAAGGCTTGATTCCTAGAACATGCTTAGCATATTTAGACGACGTAATCGTCTACGACACCACCTTTGACGAACACCTGGCGAGTGTTGAGGTGGTTCTCCAAGCTTTAGCGAGAGCCAACCTCAAACTAAAACCGTCTAAGTGTGAGTGGTGCCGCAGTGAGATTAATTTCCTCGGCCACGTAGTAAACGCAGAAGGGGTGGCTACACAAAAAGTTACCACAGAAAAGATCACAGCCTTTAACCGCCCGCATAATGTGAAGACTATCAAGTCCTTTCTGGGGCTATGTAACTACTACCGACCGTTTGTCCCTAATTTCGCTGATCTAGCAAAGCCTTTAAACCGGCTGCTAAAGAAAGAAGTCTCTTTTGAATGGACAGAGGCCTGCGAGGAGGCGTTTCAACAGTTAAAGAAACTGCTGACCTCGCCGCCCTTGCTAATTCATCCAGATATAGGAGGGCATTTCTATTTATTAACCGATGCATCAGACGCCGCGTGCGGTGCAGCGGTTTGTCACAAACTAGACGAAATCTACCGTCCAGTTGCTTTCTGGGGGTGTACCCTCCGTGACGCCGAATTAAATTACTCGGTAACAGAGAAAGAGGCTCTGGCAGTAATTAAAGGTATTAAGAACTATGAGGACATGTTGCAGGGAGCTAAAATCACAATAGTGACGGATCACAAACCGTTGATCCCCCTGCTACAAAGTGCCTACAAAGCCCCGTCAGCCCGGCTGAGACGGTGGGCTTTAGCGCTATCAGATTTTGATTTTGAAATCATCTATGAGCCAGGAGCGACTCATTTTCTACCGGACTATTTGTCTAGGGTCTATCATGAACATGTCCCAGGTGAAGAATATGAGCCCGCTGTGGGATGTGAATTATTTGAGGCCGAAATTCAGGATGAAGAGCTTTCTGTGGCTACGGTAATAAACGCGCAACTCCAAGATGCTGAGTGCGCGCAATTGATAGACTACCTTCAGGACGGAGACCTACCGCCAGATCCCCTTGAAGCTAGGCGAATAATGGACCAAGCTGATTTTGTGGGAATGGTAGCACCGGGGGTGCTCTGTAGGTTCAACGTCAAAAGGTATAACAAACACCAAGACCAACTGGTCAGACTAAAACCCCGTATGATAGTTCCAGGAAAGTTAATTCCCAAAGTCCTGAGACTGTTACATAATGACATCTTAGCCGGAGGACATGTAGGGATCAGTAACCTTACTACCAAAATCTCTGAGAGATTCTACTGGCGGAACATGAACGCCGATATAGTAGACTATGTGAAAGCTTGTGAGACCTGCTCTCTGAGGAGGCGGGCCCCACATTTCAAGGCCTTAGCTAAGTCTTGGGAGAGACCAACCCGACCCTTTGAGGTGGTTCAGTGTGATTTTATCGGGCCACTAAAGAGGGCTAGGGATGGGTCAAAATATATCATGACCTTCATAGACTTATTAACCGGATGGCCAGAGGCTTTCACCACGAAAGATTCAACCGCGCAGACCGCGGCCAACTGTTTCCTAACCAGAATAGTGTGCCGGTATGGAAGGGTAAACGGCCTGCACACAGACCGGGGAGCAGCCTTCCTCTCAGGGCTATTCCGGGAAATTACCACACGACTAGCGTGCAAACAAACGTTCACCACCGGGCGAATGCCGACAGGCAACGCTCGAGTGGAAAGGTTACATAAAACAATCGAGAACCTGATCGCATATTATATTCCTGATGATCACTGTAATTGGACTGATCTGCTTCCCATAGCGTTATGGACGGTTCTGTCCACGATCAGTGTACGGTCGGGATACAGTCCTCACACCCTACTGTTTGGCAGAGATCCAATCAGTATGGGAATGCCTGAGCAGGGAACAATCCCTGAAACGCTGAATGACTGTGAATTCTTCATGCAAACAAAAGACAATATTGCTATGTTTAGGAATATGGCAGAACGGGTAGTTCAAAACTATGAAAAGGACTTGAGGGTACCAAGAGGGATGAGCTCCTCAACGGGTACCCTCAAACAGGCGGCAGTGGGCTCGCGAGGGTCCGGGGACACGTTAAACTAGTCTTATAGTGCAGTGGAGAAACGTACTGAAGGCCCCCGTGTCTAGCGAAGGATGAATCAACATCCTACTGTGGTACCGTCTAGTCGGCGCACATATCGGGCTGCCGGTGTTTTCGCCATTCCCCCACCTGTAAGTGGTATGTGCGTGGTACGGGGTCGACAGACCTCACCTAGCTCCTGACAGTAGTTCCATCACTCAGGAGTGAACAGGCAAGGCCAGTGAAAACGGTCAAAGTTCAGTGTGGGTTTGCACGATTCACCTGGATCAGACCGTCGGTGACCACCCAGGGTGACTTGGGACCGGTAATCGCTATCGACTGGGTCACTGGCCGGTCGTCTCTGTCGGACTGGTAGAGTTTATTGCAACCTATCGGCGTCGGAGAGGGCTCAATGTACAGTCAGGCCATGGTAAAGCTAAACATGCCTATTCAAGACCTCATTTCTTGAATTAGTGTAGGTTATGGTTGAGCCATGCTCTCTGTGATCAGAAAACATCAGGTTTGAAAAGAACATTCTGGGAAGCAGAGAGAGCCTTATGGCTGGAAAGGATCCCAGCTCAGGTTGCAATCCACTATGTCTAATGACATAAGGGAAAACCGAAGGGATCAAGCGTACGAATTGATGAGCGGGCACGGCCTACTCAAATGTATGAAGGAGACATGGTGTACATGTATGACCCTTTGGCTAGCGAAAACAAAGCGTCTAAGTTCTCAAACAGGTACACTGGGCCCTACCGGGTGATTGAAACTAAGGGGGATCATCTCGTTAGACTAGTGTCGCTGAAAACTGGGAAGCAAATACCACATCTGGTGAATATTTCGAAACTTAAGCCTGCATATGGGCCTTGGTCCCCAGCTGTCCCTCATGTTATACCCAAACTGGTGAGAGAAGCAATAACAACTAACTCAAAAGGGGCAGATCCTGACCGAAACCCTGAATTGCATCACACCCCGTCGGGTGAAATTGCCAAAAAGGGAGGCAAAACTAGGGGTGCTGAGACTGAAAACTCATCGGGAACGACCGGTCCCCGTGAGCATGATGCAATTCCAATGGCCGGGGAGGTACCTACACAAAAACCTGGTCCAAGTCCCACTGATTTAGCAGAGTCAGATGGGCAATTCACTGATGGTCAGGACGCCAGTGCGGACACCGCACTGTTACCAAACTCATCCTTTGTTCCTAACAAAGCCGCCTGTGAACGGGGAACAGCCGGCGCTAATGGACAGAGGAAGCGCAAACGAGCTAAGAGAAGGGGCAAAAGCCAGCCGTTGGTGGGGAGATCCCCTCCAGGCAACAACAAGCCCATAAAACTGCCATGCGGTGATGCACCGATCTTGGATACATCGGTGCTGAGCCCGGGAAAAACAGATGAGGGCCATGTCCCGACGAAAGGTGGCTATAACCTGCGTCGGAACCATCGGCCTAACTACGCCGCTCTGTGCAACGACGGGGAAAGCGACGACATGGATGATTAATGCAGGAAACCATGCCGCCCTGTGAAAATAAAAGCTTGGCGGAGCGGCACCGTTAGCAGCAACGCTAATGGAACAGGTGGCCTGCCTCAAGGCCACCCCGCCACGCCCAGGGGCGTGGCAGAGGGGGGGGAATGCGCAAACTGGGGGAGATGCCAGTGGTTGGCGTCATCTCCTGAGACTGGACACAAGCGTTCCCCACCTGAAACAAAATACGGCTCCAAATATGGAGACGACTCGAGCAGGCGGATCAGTTATAATTTCGTGGGATCCGCGCCGATCTAGCAGTCGGCCCGCAACTCTGATCCTGTACGGTCACTTCAGGTGATTGCCTTGCCTAGCCCAACCACTGGAGGAAACGGAGATAGACATTGATTCTATCCCCGGACAAAAGTTGGAGATAGACAATTTTCAATTTCCAACTTCTCCTAGGGCAGATAGACGAAACTTCAAGCCAGAATACAAATACCTCCGACTCATGGGGAACTGCCTGGCCCTCCGGCCCCACAGTAATCCAGAGGGAACTACAACTTTCCCTGAGGATCCGGAGGGGAGGATCATAGTCCCTCTGAGGAGGAAACGAGTTAACCGCCCATACCGGAGGGTGGTGCCCGCTCGAGGGATGTTTGTGGGACCTTTCTTCTAAAGCACGCCAGATGAAAGAAAAGGCAACCGGGAAGGAAGGTACCAAGAAGCGTCCACCCCAGAATCTTAGGCGGTGGGGCTGGCCAGGCCGGGGCGGTGTCCGCCCGGACTCTACCGATACCGAAGTTGCCCGAAAGAAACCGAGGACACCGGCCCGACGGCCCAGCAGGGCAGCCACCGGAGGATCTAAGAAAGCTACCGGATCAGCGGCAGCCAAAAAGAAGACGGTGAACAAAGACTTTTACTGCCTATCTGAGGTGAGTGACTCGGAGCCCGAGCCAAAGCTAACTGTGGTGGCAAGGCCGGCCCAAAAAGGAGACATTGCCGCCAGACCTGTACAAATCCAGGCCGGGTGGTTTTGGGATCTGACTCGACCACTGTTCCAACTATTTGAGACTGTTGACGAAATAAGGCGGACAGTGGGGCTGGAAGTGCCTAAGTTGGACAGACAGTTAGCTGAGGTTAAGGCCCAGGTCGCTCCATTTATACAAAATCCCGGTCAAAATTCTAAATGCGTCGGGGAAGACACCGGACGGCGGGCAACAAGAAGCGGCCAACCTCTGCCCACACAGGAAAAGCAAGTGGGGCAAGAACACTTGGCCGCCGTCGTACCGGGAGCAAGGGTGGAGCCAGCGCACGAGCAACACGCACCAACCCCACCGGTGGGAGCCGAGCCGACAAAGACTCCCCTCCTCCACCACTTGCAGCCCGCGGACCCCGCCTGTTTAGACTTGAGCAGCTTGACGCCGAGCTGCAACGTCAGTCCGCCGCAACTGCTATGGAATCAACAGTGGGCACCAACCAACCCACCGGGGGGACCCCTGTGGCCGAACCAGCCTCAGACAACAAATCCCCCACAGGTGCCGCAACTGTTTCCACTAAGTCAGCCGTCGTACGAACCAACGGGGGCCGCTCAGGATTGGAGCCTGCTGGCCCCAAACCCCTCAGAGCAATGCGCGCTTCGTCCTGCGAACGTATGAGAAATCTAATGATCACAGTTACGAAGGACGAGACTGGAACCATCAAGCGCGTTGTGAACGCCAGCGGGCGGAGCCTTTATGAACATGTCCCGAACTAAGCGGATTAAAAGGCCTACAAGGGAGGCGTACTTTGGCGCGTGGCTGATAATTGTGCGAAGAAGAACAGTGGCAACTTAATTGTGGTAGTGTTCCTGGGTGAGTTACAAACTTTGGCTTCCTTGGAGGTATACTATAAACAGTGACAATGAGGTTGTTAATACTCTTCGCCCTGGTCATCGTGGGAGCCATTGGGGGGCTACGAAATGACTCCAGCCCAGCTGACGGGCTAGCCCCTAACGCGAAAGTTATAGCCCTAGAACGATATGGGGTGGTGCTAAAACCTGGAAAGCTAATGTCCACTGCGGATATCACTCACGTCCGACAAGGTTTTCTGATCACCATTCCCCAAAAACGCTCCTTCATCAAGGCTACCTTTGGCCAAGTCTGTCATAGGTACCCAGAGGGAGGAGACGCTCTTGACCGAGCCTGTTACCGTGTCAGGTCGCTAGTGAATTGGATGGATCAGACATCGCAGGCGCTCAGAGGTCGGTATAGGGAAATTCTCAATGAAACCTTAAGCTCCCTAATTAAGAACACCCGGCAGAGGCCTCAGGCCCAAGGGCCAGAACCAGGTTTGGGTGGAAGGGTTAAAAGGATGAAGAAGCTACCCCTCATGATAGACGATCCGGGATGGCCATCCTTCCCAATTCCAACCTCGTGGAACAGGGGACTCTCTGCTGACGTAAAATACAATAGGGAACTGATTAGGGTGTTACAGGAGTCCTCTGACCAGATGATCGAAGACCTGGCACTAATGAACGATAAGCATGACGAGGCAATAGAAAAGGTTAACCACGTCGTGATAGGTCTATTGGATAATCTGAAGTCGCTAAATAAGGCACATAATGGAACTCGCCGAAGAATGAGGCTCGTCTAACATAAGGTGGACTGGATGGAGTTATACCTGAACATGATACCTGTAGCTCTGGAAGACAAACTGGGAGAGATGGTTTATCTCCAGTCGTTAATCGAGCAAACGCGCGTGTTCAGGAAAGGTGTGCAACATCTGACACGGGGTCAACTGACCATGGATTTGGTACCTCGCCAACATATGGTGGGAGCGGTCCTGGAAGTCAACAGGTATCTGAAGGGAATCCACCCCAGATTCCATGTGGCGTTCACGGACCCCTCTTTCTATTATGAAAACAGCCAGCCCTCATTTAAATTTGATGAAACTACCCAAGAACTAATAGTGTATGTGCGGGTGCCGGTTGTGGCCGACGAACACTTGTTTAGGGTCTACGAGGTACTGACCTTCCCTGTGCCGGTGCCAGTTAGAGGACGACAAAAGAAGGACGCTCTCCAAATTGTTAATCTGCCTAAAAGTGTGGCTATGTCTATGTCCCACCAATACTATGTACCGCTGGCTAGCGGCAGTTGGTCAGGTTGTTATGGGCAAACCATCACGCTTTGCAAGGACCTGCCCTACATGAAAAAGATCACGGATAACACCTACACTGCCGCATTGCTGAGGCGGGATGACGTCGCTATACAGGAAAAATGTAAACTGGACTACCTATTGGAAGCGGATTTTGGGGAAATGGCTGTGTATCTGGATGATGGGGACATGTTAGTGGTCAGTGCCGATACTCGGGGTCAGATGATCTGCAGGAATCAGCCCGCCGTGGAGGTGAACATAGAGAACTATGCGCGTGTCCAGGTGGAATGTGACTGTGCCTTTCAGACGCAGGGGTCCTGGATCCCGTATAGTCTGAGAAACTGTGACCGACACACCAGGATCACGACGGTCGTGTACCCTCATAACGACCTACTGGAAGCGGCGCGTCATGTGAAGGGATGGGACACGAACTTTACCAGGTCCGAGCATGAACCTACTATGCTAGAGTCAGACCCTATCCCTGAAAAGATTAGAAAGGAACTGTTAGAGATCGAGGAGAATCTGAAGGTCAGGATACCTGTGCCCTCTCTGGCGAAGCAAATCCAGAAGCACCGGAAGGACTTGGCTAAGGGTATTAAGAAGGCTACTGACCGGTATGAAGTGAACAAGGAAGCCCCATGGTTCTCTATAGGGAACTTTGGAGGCGGTTTCGGTCTTCTCACGATCTTCTGCATAGTAGTGGCAGTAACAATAATTGGGTGTATCCTCTGGAAGTGCTGGAGGAGACACCAAGGTAAAGCTGCTCTCGCAGGACTGGCCATGACTCTGCCTCGGGCCGTGGCCCTGGAGGCAGCCGACCCGAAGGAATTGTTAACCCAGGAGAGAACACTCACTGGATGCCCGGACACTACAGCCAATCCTACCGCGGTGGCTGTATTAGCTATACTGCTGGCTATACTGGTCATCGCCATTGTGGTCCTCGTATGGCGCAAATGGAAGCGCATCAGGCGGAAGACCGTGGATGGGTTGTATGTACAGTTCGTAAATCCACATTTAATGGAGACAATTTTCCTGGGAGAATTAGCCATGCCTGCCGATCATACATACACCGAGGGCTATGTGCTAATCAAGGACGTGCTGGTTAACCAACTATGCCTAAAGTACACTCTAACCGTTACTTGGGGAGCGCAGCTGATGGGAGCGGCGACCAGACCGGGACAACGACCATCTAATGTGCCACTGCCAGATACCTTGAGAGTGTCCAAGAAATTTGCCCGCTTAATGATGAGTAACTTGAAGTATAACACTAGGGCCAGACTCTTAAGATATTCATCAGGATTAGCCACTCCAGTGCCTATGGGAGTGCCTCGCCTCGTCGACGCTGGCTGGTCCGATGTCGGAGCGGACTGGCCTCAACAGGTGCTGAGACATAGCGCGGTCCCAAACGCCCCTCCTAGATCAACTCCATCCACCTCCACTGCAACTGGACCGGGCACTACTCAAAAAACTGTGAGATCAGGAGTACCTGAAAAGGACCCAGGGACAGTCTATGAAGTTATAATATGAACAAAAATAACAAGTGTTATCGCTGATCTAAGGTCCGTAAGGAAAAAGGTAACAGGTAGATCTAAGAATCATCGTTATGAACACTGAACTGGGTTGTATTGGAGAACTCGACGGAGTCATGTCAGCATGAATAGACAGGACCCCTTCGATTAACCCATTCAATAATAATTCACCAATCAGGAAAAACCTGAGTCGGGTAGGCTGGTCCGACCATCTTCTATGGACCCATGGGTTATCTAAACTTCTTTCAGATTGAGTGTCCCATGCCCGGTTGCCTAGCTCAATACTCTTATCACTAACAAATTTCGGCGACTCTCCTAAAATTCGGCCACTATCCTAAAGTAAGGATCCATTCGGAACCGATCCTAGTATCAAAATTCTTAGTATTTACAAAGAAAATGGAAAAACACAAAATTCTGTAACATACCTATGTGCACTCAACGGGACCAACGCTTCCAACGAGCGATGTGGCTTCCCCAGGTAAGTACCATCCATACTTGGCTCCTGTACTGTTGTCACCACTGGGATCGGGGCTACGGTGCAGGAAGCCACTTGGGGAACGCCACAACCTATCCTTTTAATGTATATATATACGCTCCTCAAAGATGGGAGAGCCGCAAGAATGGCAGGAGCCCGCCCACATGCCTGGCGTCAGTGGTGCCTGGCAAGAGGCAGGTCGTGTGGGGCTACGCGCCACTGACGCTCTGGGAGGCACTGGGGTGGACGCCCGAACATGGCAGTCACTATGCCCCGGGGTGGGACGGCTCCTGACAGCGGTTCTCTCATCACAAAAAAATATAATAATATAAATATCAAAAGTCTAGAAAGGAACTAACTAAAAACTTATATAGTGCAAACCTATATTTATTTAACTAAGAACCCTTCCTCAGGGAATTTGGGCAAGCTGTAGTAAATATGAAACGCCGCCATATAGTATCATTCAAAGCGTGGGACGCTCCGTGACAGCGCACGAGAGTACACATATACGTGGCTCGTTTACCTCTGAAACACACATGCGACACTGGGCAGTGACGTGTGCCACTCCTGCCCGAGCCATGCTAGACACAGAAGGTATAACGGAGGTCACAAGGAAAAGGAGTGACTGGCATATACGGGGAACTGGCGACATTCACAGGGTGCTCAACTCTCCCCTTTCATAAAGGCGACTTTCCCTGTGGGGGGGAGTTGTAGCTAAAACCCACAAGGGGTGGGACGTGGCGCTGTACACTCTAGAAGTCTCATCTTCTTGGCTATGTGTAATGTCAGCCGGGTCACCATATCCCCCAGTCGTGGGACCCTCGATTTTCCTGTAAATCAGGGTCCAGCGAAAAGGTGTAGATGGAATACAGCTGCCCAAAGGCGCGAGACTGATACATTTAGGCCAAGTTTAGGCAAAATTAACCGGGATTGAGGCAAAACAACAAGAAGCCAAGTTTCGACCCGGGTAAAATAATAACAACATAATAAAAGGACGTGCGGCTTCAGAATTGACCGCCGTCGAGAAAAAAAAAGAAGAAAATTTTAGTCTCGACCGCCATATAAAAGTAACCGGGTCCCCGCTCAACAGTTGAGCTGAGGAGGGGGGAGACGGAATACTAATTCCCTGACGAATGGCTACAAACTTGGTTAAACCCTTAGCAGATAGTCTACCCGTTCTATTAGTAAAAAATCAAAATTCTAAAACTGTCTTTAGCACAAAAAATTCCTGCCCCTCGTGTGCATAGTTAAAATAGGCTGGGGGCGGAGTCCTTTCAGGAGTAGTCTCGGCTCTCCATAAGAAAAAACGGGCAAAGACCTGAACAGAATACGGGTTTAACCTGGATCTACACTTTGAAAAAAGAGGCCCGACTGATTAGGTGCTGTCTTTCTGGAGAAGTGCATTTACACATCTCAGTTGTAAAGGGGGGTAGTGTGTATATTAAAGGTAATATACATGCTGCTCCTGATTGTAAATATGTGGACTCGGCACTCAACCCCTTTAGTTTTACAAAACAGGGGGGGGTGCCGACGACCACGTGTAGCTGATTAGGTTGGTGTTCAGACCGGAAATAACCCGGGTCTGGGCCCCGATCCTCTCAGGTGATAATTAAGCAACTTGTAACCAACCAACTTCCATGTACAGTTAATACTCGATGCCAGCGCAAAAGGCACGTAGACTTGCGGAATGAATACTCACCCCACCCCCATACTGTGTGTTGTACAAATTAAAATGTTAAGCTATTACTGTGCATGTAGACAAAATATTTGTATGAAAATATCAGGAATACACCCATCTACCTAGAAGCGGGATGTTAACTGACCAATGTAAACAGTGGAGCTGACGCTCAGTCCCAGTACAAAATTATGAGGATGAACGCCAAGCTACCACTCTGTAATTCAAAATATATACCGACCATATTTATAAAAAAAAAAAAATAAAAATAAAATAGCAATAATAGGACATACCGTTCAAGCATTGGCTCTTAGAAAACCAAAAGTAGTCTCTCTAAAAGAAAAAAAACATAGCAATAAACCAGTCCTAACCATTATTTCTCCCCCTCCCCTCTGGGCGACACTGCACACTAACATTGTCTATAAACCTTATTCTAACACAATGACACTGATGCAGTCTTGGTGTTAGACTAAAACGGGATGGGTATTTGTAGCCTTTTGCTACGCCCTTCCAACTTACCTTGGAGTCGCCGACGGTCAGTCGGACGACTCCACCTGTGGTGTCTCCTCATGTGGTCACCACGAGAGTGTTTCCATTACCCTGTAAGGGGGACAACTAATCAAAGAATTCTGCCACAGCCAATCTAATGCTGCGCAGTCTGGACCAGAGTACTTGGTCACCTGCATTTCCTCAAACTTACCAGGGGTAACCCCATGAAGCGCTTACACCTTATGGCGCCGCCAAGTGGATTGTTTCCATTGTCTTGTACGGGGAACGTCGAAACAAAGAATTCTGTCACAGCAAATCTGGTGCTGTGCAGTCCAGACCAGAATGCTTGGTCACACATACCATTCCATTGGTGCAGTGTCAGTCAACTAGTAGACAATAATCAGAAAATAATACTATAAGGCCAATACGGCACACTCTACCCACCCACTGAGAGCCTGCTTGAACCGGTAATGTCAACAAACCAAGAAAACCCTCTATTATCGCCCCACCTGCGCGCGAGATAAATAACGCCTGATCATGTTCGCCTAGCAAATCCTCCCACTAAAATATACAGCCTGACGTCCCTCAGTGCCCAATACTACCATCTTACACCATTCATGTTATTATAAACCAACCACAGGACCTGGAAAAGATAATAGGTTTAGTACACAAGGTCCTAGTTTCCGGCCCGCATCCACCATCTTGTAACCAAAGGTAAACACCAGGTGGCCACCCACGCTACCCGTTACAAAAATCACCAGCGAAATACAATCTCTGGTTCCGGGAGTGACGTCAACTTCCGGAATACAACCACATGAAGGCGAGCCGAAAACCACTAAGAAGAATTCTGACCAACAATCTCCTTAAAAAACCTACGGGTTAGTAGCCTACCTAGCGTGCGAATAACAGTAAAGAAAGAAGGCTGGACTTACCCGGTCTCGGAGCGGTCTCGGAGCAGGGTGTGGACCAGCTCGACGAAAGAGGGGCGACACCCGGCAACGGACGAAGAAGAAAAGAAGGAACAGTCTGTAGTCCGTAGATCCCATAATAACATTCCGGCGTGGCCTCTGGAGTAAATAATGTCCGGGGTTACTAAGAAAAGAAATTAGTGTCCTGGGCCCCAACCAGGAATTGAACCTGAAGAAATTGATTGTTAAATTACTACAAATCACTATTTACAAAAGGTGAGTGCCGACGGTCTATGGCCTAACCAACGGCAAGCGGGTGACCAGACGCCCTAGGACCCGGGCCCAACGCCGAACTAGACGGTCCGAGGGCATGTACCCGTCTACTAGCTCACGAAAGTCGTTGATGGTCACGCTTCCGTCTGCTACCGCCTTGACCATGTGAAGGACGCGGCCTGTCTCTGCAGTCGGCACCCCGAACCAGTCGTTCGCGCGGCGGACCTCCCGGCTGACTTTAGGCACTACTCGGTTGATCCATTTTTGAAGGGAGCCGTCGCTATCAGTAAGGTCCCACCGGCGCGCGTCAAACCCCGAAGGGGTCGTGAAGATCAAAGTAGCTGAAACTGGGTGTGCTTGAATGTTCATGAAGGCTCGGCTCAGGGTTTCCGCGTAGAATTTGGTCACAGCGTCCACGTTGATAAAAAGTGGGATGTAGAGCCCGAGATCTTGATCCCACGTCAATATGTCAAGAAAGTTGCAGATAACTATGAGTACGTCCTCCGGAAACATAACATGATGGGCGAACGCGTACCCCGCCAACTCGGCGGTGGTAGCGTCGAGACAGGAAAAAACTACTAAGGTGTGATCCGTTCCTGCTAAAATAATGTCCGGGTATGCCTCAATACCCTCCTCACGGTTGGAACAGAAGATTGCGACACGCACCATGATGAAATTGCAGATGATAAAGGGTAAAAGACGAAGAAGTCAAAAAACACACGTCTTAATGCTCCAAAATTACCGCCGGCACTGATTAAAATGACGTCATATCGAGGCTAATTTGGGAAAACCCCTTTTTGATCCGAGGGATCCAAATTTTGAAATTGGCTAGCATGATCAAACCATCGTATAATTTCTTACAAAATCTGCGCTAAACTAAAGTTTAGGTCCCCAACCAACATAATTAGGCGATAAATTTCAGTTATCATGGCATAATAATTCATATCGGGCGCGCAAACTCGCTAAATTCATTCGAAACAGAAATTGCCATCCGGGCACTTATCACCTGGAGGAACCCAGACCGAGGTCGGGCCCTGGATGGGAACTCCAGTCAAGCGTCCCGCTAAGTACACATGTACTAAGGGTAACTGATGGGCGCGCGCTGGGTATGATAGTTTATAGGTGTCAAACTGTTTAATACTAATCGGTCCGCCACAGGGACCTTGTATTTATTGTAAATAATGTCGTTTTAGTTGAAAATTGGTTGAAAATCAACATACATTGTGTAATGCCACCCGATCATTTAAGATGTCCGACTTCTCCGAAGTCACTTATTATTGTGTTAACTCGTTCTAGAATTGAATTTGTTGTGCATTTGTTAATTTTAGAAGATTAAGACAACTTCACACTGTATATATGTTGAATTTTGTTGACTTTTGTTCCAAACCGCATAGAGCAAAATCTGTACATGTATGTACTAAGTTAGTACTGGACATAGTATTGAGAACACCTCCCAAACTTACCTGTTTTCTTCTGTGTTTTACTGAACCGTCAAGTAACGGACCTTACACTCAGAACAATGAGTACTGCCACAGTAGGCAGAATCATCTCCTTTACCTTGAGGATCATTTCACAATCCTCTGAACTTTCCTTGTCAGGGTTCGCATGACAATTCCCATCACCTCGAGGATCATTTCACAATCCTCTGGACTTACCTTGTCACTGAATGCATGACAATCACCTTCAATCCTTGAGCTCAGTGCGGGGCTTATACCATAATGTACTTATGTAGTAAATAATTCCGTTCATGAAATTGTACCTTTTGGTCACATCTCTGAATAACCAGAAAATGGAATCTATAATTATATCGACACTGTGCTGAATGTACCACGAGAGTCAAAGCCACCCAACATCAGTTTGTTCTAATAATAATGAAATATGTCCAATAATCCAAATTGGGAACACATCACATTTGACTGAATAATCTTTATTAGGTTTGAGCTATGTCGTCCACCTCCTCAAACTCAAACATCTGACCGCCGTCGAATGTACTAATAGCTTAGTACTTTTAATATATTATCATCTTCTATAATTTAGTTATGATCAGACCTAGCAAGTCTATCTCTAGGCAGAGACATTTTACGCTCCCAGCGCCACCTGTTAACCAGTATAAAAGGTGTTGCAAAGGTAGGGAGCGAGTTAGTTAGGAGTTAGAGTTTAACCATAGAGTTAGAAGAACTGCTCGGAGTAATACCTACGGCTCCTGCGCAGTATACTGGAGTTTACCAATACCAACAGCTTCGGACAAAGGATTGTGATAGAGCTAAGCACTAGGGCGGTCTGGAATGCGCTGGAACAACTTGTATTCTAAATGTGGTTGATCGCTGAGTAGGAGATGGGAAGGTGGACTGATGGAGACTTATTCACTGTGGCTTTGACTCGGGATGAGATGTTTACTTCAATAAAAATCCTTTCATATTAAGAGCTCCCTCATCGTCCATTTCTTTTGAACTATTGGGGAATGGATGTATTAACTTTAAACGCAGGCTGATCGGCTCGATAACCTGGATGAACGACTCATGGATAAATTAACTATACACATCAAGCAGTATTAAATCAAACATTAACAATAGTTCACCCTCATGCACATCAACAATTTCAATTTTAATTTCCAAGAAAACAATGAAAGTAATTGAATCTTAAATATTATTTCATTATTTCTAATGTGTGTAATAAGATCTTTTGCAATAGGGAACCTAATAGGGAGCCCAATTAAAAAGATGTTAGAGACAAAGTATATGAATCATAAAATGCTAATGTGAGATGTATCACATGAGTCCATAATAGAGGTGTAACCATTCAGTAACTTGATGTGGTGATATATGACCCATAAACACAGCATGTAGTGGTTCACTAGGGGCCTGAGAGTATAGACAATGAGCTGTCTCATTAAAGGGAGTCAAAACCAATAAATTCAACGAAATTTTACAAACTCAAAATGAAAATGCATTCAATGAGCCTATGTCTGGCCTATGTTAAAATCTAAACCAAGAAATAATGCGGAAAATCATCAAAAAAAATGTTTTCCTAGCTCAACTCAATATTAATGTGGATCCGCCAAAATGGCGGTTGTTTACGAAAAAAAGAAAATACTGTACTGACGTGGATGGTCAGTCCATACTCTAGTTTAGCCATTCTAGTGTTTATTATTATTATTTTTTTTTTTTTATTAACTTTGATTAAACTGGTCAACGCTCGGTTTTAAATCCGGTTTTCGTTGCTGCACCAGCGGGCTTACAATCAATTTTTCAGTCAATTTTTGAAATATCAATACAATAACAATCAAATCAACTAACAGTGCTTAATCAAAATAATTCTACATCAGTTCATTATGTATACAGTAAATAACATTAACATTCTGTTTTGTATCTCCAAAATATATAACATATTTACATAAATGTATTCAGCATTTTTGACTTCTGAATTCTTTTGAATTCAATTGAAGTTTGTGTATTTCTAATTGATGGATTTTGGTTATTCCAGATGATTGATCCTGAATAAGCAATACTTCTTTTGTATGCTTCACAATTAGGTTTATCTGTTTTAAAAATAGGACCATCGTTTAATCTAGTATTTACTTTACAGTCTTTAATTCAACCTGGGTATTTACTTTTCCTATTATACATGAAATTCAATAAATGATTATTTCTTCTTGCTTCAAGACTAGAAATTTTACAATTTTTCAGAAGAGTGTGTGTATCGCATTTACCTTGAGTTTTCAAACAGATTCTTAAACCCCTAATATGTAATCTGTCAAGTTTATATAACAAAGTTTGACTTGAGAACATATGTACAATGTCACAATAATCATAAAAAGGAACAATCATGGATTTATATATTTGGATAGCACATTTATCATTGACATACCTTCTTATCTTGCTAAATAACAGTATTTTATAAGAAACTGCACTGATTTTTTTTTTAAATTGGTTTTTTAAATTTAAAGTTTGGTCTAAATGTAAACCGAGATATTTAAATGTTGGTACTGATTGCAGACAGACATTGTTTATTGATAGATTTATATTATTTGTTTTTTTGACTTTTTGTCTGCTCCCAAATGTCATGAATTTGGTTTTATTTTATTTTTTTTTTATTTTTATTTTTTTTTTTCAAAATTGTTTACCCTGGGTATGCTTCAGTCTGAAAAGACTGGTTTTCAAGATTGACCCAGCCTACAAATTATACATAAGTTTTAATAAAGTTGAACATGTAATGGATATATGATGAGTTCAATGGACATATGAATAGATGAGTCGATGTATTCAAATTATGGATATGGGATAAAGGAAAAAGGATGTACAACACTAACTATATTGTCAGTAAATAAAAACTTTGATAATTTAATTCAATTTGTCGCGCATTTTTTGTTTTTGAGTATAATTAAATCTTGCTATTGTAGGAATATTTCTCTCAATAACTGGTAATGCATTCCAAAGGGTTGATCCTCTGTATAATACACTATGCTGATAGGTTGTAGTATTGGGAATTTTAACTTCAAAAAGTGGGGCCTGAAATGCTCGTATAGGTAAATTTCGATGGTCCAGTTTCTCACCATTACATTTTCTCTTATACATAATGTTGAGAATGTGGCATACCATCCGGTCTTCAAGGGGGTTTAACTTAGCATTTGTATGTAGTTGTTTTTCTTCTTTAATTTTATAATTATTTGAACAGAGTCTTAAAAATTTATTTTGTTTATTTTGAATAATTTGAGTTTTTGTTTTGTTTACACCATGATAAAAGATATCTCCATAATCAATATGAGGTAAAATGTATGATTTATAAATGGTGTATCTAGTATTAGAAGGTAGCATGTATCTTATTTTATGAAAAATAGATAGTTTGTAGTTTAAAGTTTTTATTAAATTGTCTACATGCTGGTTATATGTTAGATACGGGTCTAGTGTAATACCCAGATATTTATAAGTCAAAGTATTGGTTAAATTAATATTATTGATAGACATTTTGGGTAGATCCTCTCCTATTCTTTTCAGCATTTGTTTGCTTCCAAAATACATATTCTTGGTCTTTTTCACATTGATAGTCACATGATTATTATTACACCATTCAGTTAAGTTATTCAAATCATTTTGGAGTTTAATAGGGCTAATAGTTGCTTGATCATGTTTAATACAAAGTGCAGTATCATCTGCGAAAAGGTATGTATTGGAATTCTTGATTTCAGTATGTAAATCATTGATATACAGTAGGAATAGGAGAGGTCCTAACACAGATCCCTGTGGTACGCCATGAGATATAGTTTTAGTTGATGATTTAAGGTTGTTAACGCATGTACATTGTTGTCGATTAGTCAAATAATTGGCTACTAACCCTATTGATCTAGATGACATTCCAAAGGTAGGTAGTTTATCTAACAGAATTGTATGGTTAATTGCATCAAAAGCCTTTTTAAAATCAATAAAAATACATTGGGCAATTGATTTAGTATCTATTGTCTCAGCAATAAAGTCAGTCAAATATGAAATTGTCTGTATTGTTGAATGATTTTTTCTAAACCCTCCTTGATATTGATATAAAAATCCATGCTGTTCAATATAGGTATATAATCTTTTATGTAGTAGTTTTTCAAATATTTTGCCTGGTAGTGGCAGCAGTGAAATTGGTCTTAGGTTATTTACATTCTGTTTATTTCCCTCTTTACGCAAGGGGGTAACAGATGCAATTTTCCAATCATCTGGAAAAATATTGAGACTAATGCTTTGATTAAAGATATAAGTTAATTGGCTTTTCAAAATTTTAAAAGCATCTTTTAGTACTTTAGTTGGCAGATCAGGAATGGCTGAGCTTTTTGATAATTGAATTTGCTCTATTTCTTTCATCACTTCTGCCACTGTACATAATTCAAAATCAAAAATTGGTTGAATATGTGGACCATACATTGACAAATATTTGGAAAATGTATCAGCAAGGGTTGCACCTATTGATATAAAAAAGTTATTTATATAGTTGGGAACATTCGATTCATTAATAGGTTCCTTGGTACGTTGGTCAGTTAAGAAAATAACATCTCCATGATTTTTTTTATCAGGAATAACTGTTTTGATTGTTCTCCAAAATTTTTTACTATCATTTTTATTTATTTCAATTTGGTCATGTATGTAATCTTTTTTTGCACAACGTATCAGATTTTTCAACCTATTTTTTTCATGTTTGGCTCTATTCCAGTCTTCTTCAGAATTTGTATCCCTTGCAATATGATATAGTTGGTCTTTGAATACAATTAATTGTAGAATTTCATCAGAAAGCCAGGGTTCCTTAAGCTGTTTAATATTAAACTTTCTTTTAGGACATAAAGTATCTAATATATCCTTAAGAATGTCATAGAAATATGTCCATAAATCATTAGGGTCTGTTAAGTCATAGAAGGAATTCCAGTCCACTTGATTAAGTTTATCTTCCAAATTATTAAAAGAATAGTTCAGATAGGAGCGTCCTTCAAATTTGAGTGGATGTTTGGTCTTCTTATTATGAAGTTTAGTTACATAAATTAATTTATGATCGCTGATATTTACATCTATCGTTCCAGAATATAATTGGTTCGAGGTATTTGTAAAAATCTGGTCAATTATTGTCGATGAATCACGTGTTTGTCTAGTTATATCAGAGATATATGATTTAAGACCAAAATCTGCCATTAAGTTAATTACTTTACGAGACTCAGCTGATTTTATTTTAAAGTTTATATTGAAATCTCCTAACTGATATATCTCAGTATGTGGGTATCGCTCTGCTAAGGAAGTCATATTATCATTCAATACCTCAAGAGCTCTATCCACATTACCTGAGGGCGGACGATATGTATTACAAATTATCATGTTTTTCATGTGTTTAAATATTAGTAAGATATATTGTATTTCAATATCCAATGTTGAAATATTCATGTGTTCTAACATGTGTTCATCGACAACAAAATCTGCATTATTATTCATGATATAACAGGCTAGTCCACCACCATTTTTTGAGCGATCATGATTTCTGTCATGACGTACTAAACTGTAGCCTGGTATATAGAATAAGTTACTTGGAATATTGATATTCAACCACGTTTCAGATAGCGATAGACAGTGAATTTTGTTACTCTTTAAATAAAGTTGTAGTAATTGAAAATTACTATTTAAGCTCCTTATATTGAGATGCGCAATATGGATACCTCTTACATCACAAAATTGTGTTTTAAGAACCATTGAATTTGCAAAAAAGGTTGTCGGTTTTTCCTATCCCAAGAATATTTAGGTTTGTCCATGTTCTTCCTAATATATCGATGCAAACAGCCAATGACAATTTAATGTCAGCCATATGCATACGACATATCAAGTGACAGGTTGGACAGAGACTCCTATTATAATAACAGTTTTATAAAGAGAGGGATAAAGAAGTCACCCCACCCAAGTGGGTAGTGGGTGGCTATAAAAATGTATAGAGATATTATTTAATAGAATATTTATTGATATATTTATGATGTTATTTATGGTAATTTGTAATACCAGAAAAAAGAAAAAACGGATGCCCAAGTGGGCTTGAATGAATCTCTATGTTATATCACCCAAGCGGGTATTGATGATTTAAATATTATTAAATTTATTATCTATTACAGGCCATTAAGTTATTATTAAACACCCAAGTAGGTATTAAACGATATTACTTATAATATAATATATTCATCCATTGGCCAGTTCATCGTCTAGTCACCCAAGTGGGTATGTTGATGATATAATTTAGTCCTGCTAATAAATATGTAGGATCACCTAGGTAGGTAATATAGTACTCTATGCTATAACTATACAGTAGATACTGCTTGATATTCTGCTTTGTCACCCAAGTGGGTATTTAATAATCATATCCGTCGTCTCAGATTCTTGTGTAGTAGATGTCAAGGTTGGTATATATAGCCCGGACCAATGCCTCAGCCCACTTCATTTTCAGCAGATCTGTTAGATGAAGACCATCAGACAGCTTTTCATATTTATGCAGCCATATTTGTGATCTGTGGTCATACACATGTATTGTATTTGCCCACATAGGGGGAACTACATGGGTTTCAGTGTTAATAGAGGCTATTACTCTGTTGACCCCTATGATTCCCTCATCTATAACATTCTGCAGCTCTTCATGATCCGTCCTATTCTTATTGTAGCAGTTAACATCGATTCCTACTATGGGACAGAAAATGAACTGTGGTATGTGAGGGGTAATCAGCGTTTTGGCTATTTGAAACTTGTCGCACATTAGATTCACCAAATGTCCTATATCATCATAGATAGGAGATACCATTTTTGTAATGGGATTTAGATTAGTCAAGTCATTGACCCCTGCAGCCAGAAATACAAAATGGTACTTATCGTGTTGAAGTTCTGCTATCGTTGGGGCAATCAGGTCTATTATCCCTGCTCCTGGTATCGGTAGCACGTCGAACTGCAATGGTGTACTGTATTTCTGTGCCTCAAAATTTAGGTAGCCTTCAAAATTTTTAAGTCTTGAATCCGAGACAACTAATATTTTGAAATAGTTCATGTTGTAGTGTTAGTAGTGATTTCCTGCCTTATTCTCTCTCTTGTTCGCATGACAAAGACTCCTGTCTTGTTCTCACCAGGGTTGCCTGCTCGTTTGATTTTTTGCCTTTCTGCTAGCGTGTAGCCAACTCCGTACTCCCGGTTTGCGGTGCATTCGTAAAGTTGCATGTCACCTGTATCTAGTAGTGCCTGTTGTAGTTTTGGATGCTGTCGGAATTTCATGTATATCTGATCTAGTAGTACATCATCTTTCATGGATTTCCATCTAGCAGTTTCCGGGAATTTTTTGGCAAAAGCCATTAATTCATACGGATCTTCTAAGAGTAGTGCTGCTGCTACTAGTTGGTCGTTTTCTTCCAGCCTTCCCCTTGTTGCATGCAATGCATGTTCAACTGACAGATATTCTTGATCGTCATAAATGAAGGGGGCTTTTCTCAGGTTTGAGAACGTACTATGGTGACCCTGGAAGGCAATACCAATATCTGGAATCACTGGCGTTTTGATTTTTTCAATGGACAGCTCAGCTGGTAATGCATTGATATTACTCTCTGAATAGGTTTGGTCATTGATAATCAATTTGTTGCCTTTCACTTTGGCTTGATATCCTTTTTTTCTGGCAACTGCAGATACAATACGTAGATCACGTATTTTTCTTTGTTCCTTTGGTGTGGTATCATTGATGACTTCGACCCTCTTGTAGTCAGTTGTTTGTAGTTTGCTAATGTTCTGGTATAGTTCACCTTTTTTGGTCGCAGATTTTAGCTCAACTAGTATTGGCCTTGCATATCTTGACCCTGGTTGAGGTGGTCTGCCTACCCGTCTTATTTGGTCAACGTCTTTGTCTACGTCAATGTTGCATCCTATTGACTTTAGTACCTTGTTTATGGCAGTTTTGGCTGAGTCTTCAGTTTCAGGCACATTTCTGAAAATAAGGCCTCGATCCCTGTTTTTGATTTCCAGTTGTTCAACATCATTTCTCAGTGAGTTGATAATGATGGTTTGGTAGCTCGAGTATTCACTCAGGTGATCTGTTACCTTTTGTTGTATTTTAACTTGTTTCTCTAGTAATTCGACCCTTTTTTCAATTCTGGATATTTTGTCATCTCTTTGTTGTAGTTCTACTTCTAGGTCGGTCTTTATGACTATGTTTTCAGGTGCAGGAGCTACAGTTTCAAGAGATTTGGTGAGTTTGGTGAGTGATTCGTCAAGTTTCTTAAACTTATCATCGAATTTCTCAATTTTGCTATTTAATTCATTGTGTCGTTGCTGAGAAAGTAGGGCTTCATGTTCAATTCTTTGGGTTAGGTCTCTTCTTTTTAGTCTTTCCGAACGTTCCCCTTCAGGTGAATCAGGTGGGACCGTGGTCGGGTATGGCGGGGTTGGCAGGCTATTTTTAGACATGGCGGGCGGTTTGTTGACACACAGCGTCGTGCAGTATCCCAATATATTCAGTTCTTATTGGCAATCAAGTGCGCAATCAAGTTCAATCAATAAATATATAGTGTCACAGTACCTTTATGGTGATGGTTATATAGATAGAATCATGTTACATAGCTTGGACTCTTCTATTTTGGTGGTATCATGTGGGAGCTCCGCCGATCACAACCTGTTTGTGTTTATTGTCAGTGCATTTTCCGAACACCAATCTGAGAACTTATTTAATTTTAACTGTAATTCTGATGAAGCAGTTTGACTACATTTATTTGAACAATAAATAACAGTATCATCCGTATATATCTGATAATCTTCATCCTCGATTATATATTGTATGTCATTTATGTATAGTAAGAAGAATAATGGTCCCAAGATTGAACCTTGCGGTACTCCACAATTCATTTTCCTAATAGTTGATAATTTGTTATTTGTTATTGTTTTTTTAAATCTGTTTGTTAGGTAATCTTTAATCCAATTTAACATTTCACCTTTAATACCAATACATGACAGTTTTTTTATAAGTATATTATGATTTACAGTGTCGAATGCTTTCTTTAAATCTATGAAAGCCGCAATTGTAATTTTACCATTATTTAATGCATTGAATAAATCATCAGTTAAATTGGTAACTGCCTCAGTAGTTGAATATCCCTTTCTAAATCCATTTTGATTTTTACTCAAAATGTTATGATCTTCCACAAAATTTGTTAAATGTACATGAATCAGTTTTTCCAGAATTTTACCAGTAATAGGAAGTAATGAGACTGGCCTATAATTTGATACATTTTGATTATCTCCTCCTTTAAATAGGGGAACTACAGTAGCAATCTTCCATTTATCCGGGAATATACCTTTTTTCATTGATAATTCAAATAGATATGTTAATTGAGGAACAAGAACCAATAATGCGTCTTTTAAACATTTTGAAGATATACATCCAAAACCTGATGACTTGGTTATTTCAATATTTTTTATTTCTTTTATGAGACTGTCTTTATTCACCTTGAATTTTGATATTTCTTCAAATACTTCTGGTCCAAAATATTTCCAATTTTTATTATGTTTTTCAGCTAATTTTGGCCCAATATTTGTGAAATATTCATTTATGTAATTTGCAGTTTCTTCACTAGAAATGTCTTGATTATTATCATTTTTAAGATTAATACTTTTTGAAACATCTTTATTTTTTGGTAGTATTCTGTAGATATTTCTCCAAAATCTTTTAGGATCTCCTTTTGATGCATTGAATTCATCTTCAAGATAGTCTATTTTTGCTTTGTCAATTAATTTCCCTACGTCATTTCTTGCAATTTTTGCTAATAGCCAGTCATCAGGATTGTTTGTTCTTTTTGCTATTTTTAATATCTTGTCCTTATCAATTATCATTTCCATTAGATCTTTGTTCATCCATTGTTCTTTATAACATTTGATTTTAAAATTATTTTCCGGGCACATACTATTTAAAACATCAATTATACAATCAAACATAATCCCAGGCTAAGTTAGGATCATCAATACCAAAGAAAGTGACCCAATCTTTCATTCTAATTTTTTCTTGAAAATCTTCTTTAATATAATTCTTATAAGATCTGCCCATGAAATTGGTAGATTCACCATTGGATTTTAATTTTTTTCTGGAGACAAAAATTGCTTGATGATCACTATAACTGAGGTTTAATAAGCTTTAACTTTCAAATGCTGAGATGGTTTATCATGTTGCACATGGTGTTGTGATGAACGGCTATTCATCCAAAATATGTAGAGGTCAAAATAAGAGAAAATACGATAATACTATAAAAAGGTATATATGTAAAGAACGAAATATATGAAATATATGTAAAAGAACGAATATGTAAATAATGAACGAAAGTATAAAAAGCCCGAAAAAAGAGGCACGAATATGTAAGGAACGAATATGTAAGGAACGAAAATGTAAAGGAACGAAACCCGGAAAGATATAAACCGGAAGTGAAATGTAAACCGGAAACGGAAGATATAAACCGGAAGTGACGTCAGTTGTAGATCACGTGACCGAAAGCAGCCAATCAGGGCTGACCTCTATAGTATATAAAGGGGCGGTGAGGCCCGAATAAACAGAGTTCTTTAACAGTTCTCCTTGTGTCCAGACGTGTCTTCTTTCCTGAAACAACCGCTAAAGATGAGCTGATTCGAGTAATTAACCAGAAGTTAGGATAAAACAGTCGAAGTTCGAGATAAATAGTAGGAACTTAGGGTAGGGGCCCGACGGCCCGAAGAACGAGGAACGAAGGACCGAAGTAAGGCACGAAGGCCCGAAACAGTCCCGGAGACCGAGGTGTAGCATGGCACGAAGGCATGACAGGCGGGACGAGGGAACGAAGTCCGCGGGGACGAGGGCGCGGCAGGCTCGGCCCCACGCTACCAAACAATAGGCGACCGTCGGCCCGTCGCCCCCGCGGACCGGAACCGTGGGGTGGACCGCCCGGTGGGGGTGAATGCTGGTCTGGGAGATAGAGCGAGACGAACCCCGGCCGACCCGTACCCCTACCATAATTTCCCTTCCCCGCAGTCCTCCGTTTGACATCGAGCGCCGATTCCCGACCGATTCGCTCAGCCCCCCCCCTCGTGCGCGAGGCACGACTCTAGAAACACATCTCGGTTCTTGGCCCGGATTCCCCGTCCGCCCCGAGACCCGAACAACCCCCACGTTCCTCTGTTGTAAGAATCGGCAACCCCGACTTACCAGAGAACGTCACACTGGTGGCAGCGGTGGTGCTGAAATAAGCACATACGGACTTGTGGATCTTGGGTGTTTCGTCGGTATTGGATACTCATGGCGACCGCGGCAGTCTTCGAGCAGATGGATTCTGACATCGCCTTCAAGGAAGGTGGGGAGGAGAAAGGAGGTGTGAAACCCGAGACCAAAGGGGAGGACACGACCATCATGGGTAGGCAGTTTAATTTTATGGGAACGTCCACCCCGACGGATGAGCAGAATGCGCGGGCTCAACAACAACTGACCGGCCAGGTAGGAGCGAGTTTGAAGAAGTTTAGTTTACGACCGGAGAAGTATGACGGTAAACCGGACTTCGAGGGATGGATCAACCAGTTCGAGGAGTACGCAGCCTTGGGACATTGGACGACCGAGGAAAAAGCGGCGATGCTCTTTCTCTCGCTGACGGGAACGGCACGAATGTACTTTGTCGGACTCCCGGACAGGGAACGACTCCGTTACTCAGCGAGGGTAGATGCGTTGCGCCGGAGGTTCGGTCAGGAGAAGGACACGTGCAATGCTCTGCAAGAGTTGGCAGGATTGAAACGTGTAAAGAACCAGACAGCGAAGGAGTTGGCTGATAATGCCCGGCGACTGGCATCGAGAGCCTACTTCTCCAACGACTACGCCAGCCAGGAAAAAGCAGCATTACATGCGTTCCAGGCTGCAGTTGGGGAAGACCTTCAGCTGAAGTGTGCAGAGAAAGGATGCAAGACACTAGAGGAGGCGGTGGAGGTGGTGGAAATACAGGAACGATACTCACGCCGCCTCCTGCGGGCAGTGAAGCCTGAGGAGGACGCCAATACACAGATCATGGCCTTAAACGGTAAGTTGGAGGAGATGATGAAAGAATTGGCAGAAGAACGGGAAGCTAGGAAACAAGCAACGGCCCGGAGGGAGGCGTTTAAGAAGCGAAAGGAAGATTTGGAATGTCATCAATGTCACCAGAAGGGCCATTTCGCGAGAGAGTGTTCGCAGCGTCAGGGAAACGGACAGTTGCCGTCGCAGTAAGCGCGGGGCCCCCTTCGGGCGCGGCGAGAGAAGTAGTAGGCATTGGAGAATGTGGACTTTATGTGGCCGGAACGGTGGGAAAAAGTGTCGTCCGTTTTTTGGTTGATACCGGATCTATGATCAGTCTGCTGTCGGAACGTCTTTGGAGAGAGTGGGGACGAAAATGGGAAGACCTGGATGGATATGAAGGACGTCTCTGCTCGGTGGATGGTAGCCCGTTGCGGTGCTATGGATGCACGAACTTACCAGTAAGGTTGGGAACGCGCGTGTTGCAGTGGACATTCATGGTGGCAGACATCGGTAGAGATGAAGGGATCCTGGGAAACGACTTCGCGGTGAAATACCGGCTAACAGTTAAGCCCCACGCGAGTGCTGTCTTCCTGCCCGCCGAAGGGGAGGGAGAGGGGGAACGAATCCCGGGAGTAGAACAAAGAACGGATGGGATTCGGGCAGTCACCGTCGGAGGACAGGTCGTGAGAATCGAGGGAACGACGGAAATACCCCCGCTCCAGGTGACCCGAGTAACAGTAGTAACGAGAGTAGACATAGGACAGAGTGGACAGCTGGCTGTCATCACCGGCGCTGGATTACCCATGGGACTGGAAGTGATCCCAGGAACGGTGACGTTGGGAGAAGAAAATAAAGTTTGGGTGGCCAACCGAGGGACCGAGAGCGCGAAATTGGAAACCGGCGGGGTACTCGGAGAAGCCACCTTCGTACAGGAAGTACGAGGTATAGGAAGTGAAGTAAAAGAACCCCCTGGAACGCTCGTCGAAATGATAGAGGAGGCTAAGAAAGGCCTAACCACGGAGGAAGGCGGAGAGTTGGAGAAAGCCATCATGGCCCGGGAACAAATGTTTGCAACCTCGAAACATGAGTTAGGACGGACAGATCTAGTACAACATCGAATTAAAACGGGGGATCAGATGCCGATCAAGCAGAGGGTCAGACGGTATCCAGCCACCAGGAGAGAAGAGGAACGAACACTGGTGGAGGATATGTTAAATCTAGGAATCATCCAGGAGAGTGGAAGTGCGTGGAGCAGCCCGACCGTCCTAGTGAAAAAGAAGGACGGAGGAACGAGGTTCTGTATCGACTACCGAAAGCTGAACCAGGCTACAAAAGTGGACGCCTATCAGCTTCCACGGATAGAGGACAGCCTCAACACTTTGGGCGGGAGCCTATTCTTCTGCAGCCTGGATCTCGCAAGCGGATATTGGCAGGTGGAGATGGCACCGGAGGACCGAGAAAAGACAGCCTTCGTGACTCAAGGAGGATTGTATGAGTTCAAAGTGATGCCATTCGGGCTAGTGAACGCCCCGGCCACCTTCGAGAGGCTGATGGAAAGAATCCTCAGAGGAATCGTGTGGGAGGAATGTCTGGTATACCTGGATGATATATTGGTCTTCGGGCCAACGTTTGAAGTGACTCTGGAAAGATTGGTACGGGTTCTGGACCGATTGAACGCCGCAGGACTGAAGTTGAAGGCGCGAAAATGCAGGCTGTTCCAGAGGAAGATTCCGTTCTTGGGACACGTTGTCTCATTCAATGGGATCGAACCCGACCCCGAAAAGTGTCGGCAAGTAACCGAGTGGCCGGTCCCTCGGGATCTCCATGAGGTACGAGCCTTCGTGGGATTATGTTCGTATTATAGAAGGCATATAAACGGCTTCACGGAATTGGCTGCCCCCTTGTATGAATTGGCAACGAAGGAGGAACCGTTCGTGTGGAGCGCGAGACGACAAGAGGCGTTTGATGCAATGAAGAGGGCGTTAACAGAGGCCCCGGTGTTGGGATTCCCGGAGGAAGACGGACAATGGTGGCTTGACACGGACGCCAGTGACGTGGGAACGGGAGCCGTGCTATCACAGGAGCAGGGAGGGGAGGAACGGGTAATAGCTTACACGAGCAAAACCCTGGAGTCAAACGAACGAAAGTATTGCACTACGCGGAAAGAACTGTTGGCGGTGGTGCGAGCTTTGAAACATTTTCGGTGCTACATCTATGGTCAACGCGTAATAGTCCGGACGGATAATAGCGCGGTTAGTTGGCTGCAGAGAAGTAAGGAACCGATGGGGCAGGCTGCCCGGTGGATTGAGATTATCGACTCGCACGACGTGTCGTTCCAACACCGACCGGGTAGGAAGCATGGGAACGCTGATGCGTTGTCCCGGTATCCGTGCAAACAGTGTGGAGAAGAGCACGAGAATACCGAGAAAGTGAGAGTAGTGACGCGGGCCCGGGGGTATGAGCCCGGATGGTCCCCGCAGGAGATGAGAGCAGCGCAGAAGAGGGATCGAGATATAGGGCCGATTGTCGCACGGATGGAAGAAGATGCGAACCGGCCAGGTTGGGAGGTCATATCTCCGGAATCCCGGGAAACAAAGATCCTATGGAGGCAATGGGAACGATTAAGCCTCAAGGATAGCGTGCTGCATCGGAAGTACTGGGAACTAGAAGGACATGGTTGGAGGAACCAGTTGGTCGTTCCCCGAGAGGAACGGGCCAAGTTGGTGAGAGAATACCATGGAGGCGCGGCAGGAGCGCACTTGGGAGTCGCCAGAACGACGGCCCTGTTGGAGCAAGGGTTCTACTGGCCGGGACTCCGAGAAGACGTGCGAAAGGAATGTCGAGAATGTGATTGCGCGTTGCTGAAAAAAGGACGAGGGAGACGGGAGCCGCTACACCAATACATAGTGGGGGAGCCAATGGAACGGCTGGCCATGGATGTTTCGGGCCCGTACCCAGTCACCAAACGAGGAAACAAGTACTGCCTGATGGTGGGATGCTATTTCACCAAGTGGCTGGAATGTTTTCCGATCCCGGATCAAAAGGCAACGACAGTGGCGGACAAACTGGTTGAAGAAGTAGTAGCACGGTACGGCGCGTTTCGAGAACTACACTCGGATCAGGGCACGAATTTCGAATCCGAGGTGGTGGCTCAGGTCTGTGCACTATTTGGAATACACAAAACAAGAACGACGCCGTACCACCCCAGGAGCGACGAGTACATAGAACGAAGTTTCCGTACTTTGGGGTGTTGTTTGAAAGCTAGCTGCCGAGCAACAGGTCGGGAATGGGACGAGATGGTCCCGCTCGTGATGATGAGTTATAGAGCAACGCCACAAGCCAGCACGGGAGTGACACCGAACATGATGATGCTGGGCCGACAGACCATGATGCCACAACAAGCGATTCATGGGAGACCTCTAGGACCGGAGGAGGAACCCCGACGGGTAGGCGACTACGTGGAAAGCCTGGAGAAGGGGCTAGTCGCGGCCTATCGGGAGACCCGGGCGGGGCTGAAACGAGCCGCCATTCATCAGAAACACGAGTACGATGGAAAGGTGACTCGGCGGGAATACCACGCCGGAGAACTGGTCTGGGTGCACGATACGGTGGTGGATAGGGACAAGGGAACGAAGTTGCGATTTCCATGGATAGGCCCTGCACTGATCGTCAAGGTGCTTGACCGAGGACGGGTGGTAGTACGGAAGAAACGAGGAAAACCGGGGGGGGTGGTCCATGTGGACCGCCTGGAACCCTACCGAGGACACGCTGCGCCAGCCTGGATGGTAGCTGACCAGCAAGGATACGAGGCTGCACAGTAAATGCTTGGGGTGGGGCGCGCTAGGGCACGTACGGAAACGGGGCACCCCTTTTTGTGATGAAGTCGTTCTTGCGTCTCGATTCCGCAGGTGGAAGAGGACCAAGGGAACGACCAAATCGGCGCTACACAGAAAGGCTTTGGCTAAAAAGGACTGATCAACCTGGGGCCATTGAGTCGGGGCGGTGCGTTGACCACTACAGTAGGAGTGCAGGTCGTTAGGCTGTAGAGATTTGCTACCTAGCTGAAGATTGGTTCTCTTGCGGATGTAATATAGGTGAGAAATGCGGGGTTGGAACGAAAAACGGCGTTCGGGAGCCACGACGGCCCGGATGTCTAAAGTAGTCCCACGGAGCCGCTTTCCGGTCAGTTCGGAGGAACCACAGCGTGGAAAAGATGGTTGGATTACAACGGAAGACAGACCCGGTGGCAAACTGGTGAAGACTTTTGAAGTAATGCCGACTTGGTAATACCGCTTTACAGCGTCCCGGAGACTGGAGGAGAGTGGATGCGGCACTCTCGGGAACGCCGGAGGAACGAACGGACGGTTGTAAAAGGCGAGGCCTGAAACGAGGACGGGCTTTAAAGTAGGTCGTAAAAGGAGTAAAAGATGACAAAGAGAACGGGGCGGCGGCGAGAGGATGATAACGTCGAGCCCCTGTGTTCTCAGGAAGGTGTACGGAAACACTGCGAGGGCCGAGATGAAAAGGCAAGGGGAGGCGATGAAGGATGAAAGGACCGAGGACGTCCGGTGGAGCAATAAAAGGCCTAGGAAAAAACGCGTAGACGGGCGAGGAGCCGCGAGGTAAACGACAGGCGAGGCGGTGACCAGCGGCGGGCCCCGGGGACCGGAAATAAGTAGGGGGCGCCACCGTTGAAGTGGATGGTGAGCTTGACGCTAGGGGTCGCTAGTGCAGGCCACGCCCACTTCCGCCTGCGGCGGCTATAAAAGGCAGAGCGCTCGCCGGAGCAGGTCATTCTGGTCAGCCGATCAGGATTCATCAAAATCGCAGACGAGCAGACCAAGCTGGGAGAAGAAAAAAAAAGAAAAAAGCAGAGAAGTGAGACGAGCAGCATCACCACGAGGCAAAAACGGAAACGGCTGACGGGACGAGCTTCAGGTTTGGAACGAGCCCCGAAAGCCCGGAAAACGGACACGATGAGCGGACAGTGCTGGGAAGGACAGTGTCGCGGAAAGGAATTTAAGCATCTGGCCAAGCATATTCGAGGCCAGCACGATGGAGTACGGAAGCAGTATTACATGTGCCCGGTGTGTTCGAATCGAGCCTATTCGACGCACCAGGACTGGAGAAAGCACATGTCGGAATCGCACGAAGGGAGCCTGCTGAGGGGGATGCCGAAACAGGACCCCCTTCTGAGGCCGGAGTATGCTGCGGCGTTCGCCTTGGATCCAAAAGGACGGCCGCCGTACACCAGTTTCGCTCCTGGAGATGAAACGGCGGCCCGGGTGGCCGATTTGGAACGGGACTACGCTGTGCGCCATCCGGAGGGATTCCATCCCCCGGGGAAGGTGGTGGATGAGGAGGCGCCGGAGAGGCCGCGACGGAGGATCCGTATCCCTTACTACCCGAGGGCGTCGAGAGGGTCCGATGACAGCGACGCCGAGCAGCCGGAGCAGGAAGCAACCGAGGAAGGACCAGAGGCCGACGAGGCCGGCGAGGGAGCCCAAGCAGCCAAAGCAGCAGGGAAGGGACCCCTGGCCAAGGTAGCGGAACGATCGACGCCCACGCGTCGTTCCCCTCGGAGGGCCGCGAAAGGAGTGCGGAAGGAAGCCACCGAGTCGCCGCGAAGCGCGAGCCGAGCCGTGGTCAACCCGAAACCACTTCTGACAGCAGACCAAATAACAGGGTTGGTACAGAGCCGAATTAAGAAGTTAAATGCCCAGGGAGAACCACGAGAACCAAGAGGACGAGGACTCCCGGGCAGAGGAAAAGGAGGGAGATCCACACCCGCCCCGAAGCCGGGTTGCTCAGGAATACCACCGGGGGCTGAGGTGGTGGAATTGGTGAGCTCGTCCGACGACCAACGTCCGAAAGTAAAAGAGCAAGAGGAGCCGCTCGCTTTCAAGAGGCCCCCGACGCAGGGATGCCCGGCGGAGGAGCCGTCGCGAAAGAAGAAGTGGAAAAAGGTCAAGAAAGTCCCGAGAGAATTGGAAGAGGGAACGAGTTCGGACCAGTCGGAGTCGGGCCGGAGCATGTCGGTCCGAAGCGATCGGTCCCTGATTATCGCCGAGTCCAGTAGCGCGGGAGAGTTGGGACCATCACAGCCTGAGACCTCGACAGGAATCAAACGGACCACGGGACTAGAACCACCTTGTAGCGACGCACAATTTACTATGATGACAGTTCATAAGAAATCGGTTATTTACGAATCACGGCACCCGAGGTACCCCGGATATTTAAAAGGAACAATGAACCGGGAGGGAACGTTCAGGGGTTACCGCGAGGCAAGATCCGACCGGGAGCTGGAGGACAGCATTCGGGAAGCGCAGGGAGGCCGGCTGGTAGAAAGAGAAGCACTGTACCTGGGGAGGTTCCTCCACGAGATGGCGGAAAGGCAAGGACTCAACCCGTCGGGGCGGGTAGAAAAAGTAAAGTATGTTCGGCACGCGGCCAAGACCGAGGACACGGCGTCGAAGGCTTCAACACAGCCGTTGTTCTCTACCCCTACCCCGACGAGAGCGGATTCACCCCTAGAGAAGATGGTATGTAAACAGCCGGTGGTACCGCCCCCGGGACTGAAACGGATAAGAGACATTTTGGTAGCACCAGATACGCCGGAGCCACGGGCAGCGGTGGACAACTTGACTCGAGCCAGTCTGGGGAGCTCGTTCTTCGGATCGCAAGGATCGGAGGAGACCCCGGGACCGCCGTCGCCCGAACGGATGGGATCGCCGCCAGGACCGGATACCCCACTCAAGGACGAAGATAAACACGGGCGAGCGCTACAACCACGGGTTGTGATACACAGACTACAAATACCGGCTGCTCAATCCATGGACGCAGAAGTGGAAGACTCAGAGGACATGGAGTTGGGGCAGGCCGAGACCAGAGGATACGAGCCGGAGAAGCAAGAATTGGACGAGTCGGGAGCGGATTCAGTGTTCGGGTCCATAGGAACGGAGACACCGACAGCAGGACCATCTAGAGAAACGCCGCGACTCAAGTTATTACGGACACAGGCCATTCACCAGGTATTACAGGGACACTTTCCGGTGACGGCGCGGGCAGTACGAGACTGGGACACGGAGAAGGCCATTCAGGTGCAACTGGCGTGGCCCCCGAAGGAGGTGCGAGGGATGACGGCTAAGACACGAGCAATGGCTTCAGCGTCTATGGCGTTCCTGATGGCACTGGAAACGGGCCGCAAGCCAGAGACATTTGAGGAAGCGATGGCGCAGTTCCCAACGGCAGCGCTGGGGCCGTTGACCAGAGAGTTCCCGGGAGTTGACCGGCTAGTTAACGAACACAACCGGACCGTCCAATTGGCTCAGACCCTGGTAATGTTTAAAAACGAAGATCAGTTGGACGACTTGTTGAAGGCGACAAGAGAGGCGGAAAAACAGAGCGGACTGGTGGATCAGCTTCTCGAGCTCCCCGCCAGGGAAGAGAAACTGTTGCTACCGATCCGACGCCAGGAAGAAGGATGAAAAGCCTCGAAGAAGGAGAGAACGGTGGATGCTGCTTAGGGTCCTGCACGGAAGGAAAAAGCGCGACGGAACCAGAGGCGGAGAATGGCGCGTCGCGAGTCGGGTGGGGAGGGATTACGGGGCGTTGGCTCCTCACCCATAGTGTCAAACCCCCAGGGAGAGAACCGGGCCGAGGCGGAGGTACCTGAGCCGCACAGGAGGCCGAAGCCTGGATAAAAAACTCTCCTGGAGACCGCTGGACGGGCCCGAAACTTTACTTAAATCATCGGGAACGGGCTGGCGGGCTCGAACATTCTTATCTTAAGTATTCCTACTAGTTTCTTTATGGGAATCTTCTTGCGGAAGTGAACGAAACCACATGTGTCAGGAGGTGTTGAGTGTAATCAGCGAGCTGGAGGGTCCATGACTGGAACGAACTTACCAAGCCTGCGGGGCGAATACGGAACGGGAGGAGGCGCTAGGAGGAAAAAAACAAGTTTGTAGCTGTTCCTCTTCTTCCCTGGAGCCCGCTGCGTTGGTTGGGACCGAGCAGGTTGAACGGGATCGTCCGGTCGCGGAAGTTGAATAGATAGCGGACCGGGCGGCCCAGGAGCGAGAGTAAAAAGTAAGGAGGCAGAATCGAGGAAAGGAAATCGGAATGGACAGATAGTGTTGTAATCTTTGAGTCAACGGTCGTGCCGGGGTAAAATAAGGTACCGGTTGGCCGGCGACTCGCGGCTGGAGGAAAGGCTGGCGCGGGCCAAGACTGAAACCCTTCTCCCGTGCCGCCTTGAGGGATCTGGAGGCAAGTGAGAAACGACCTCTGTCCTCTAGCGGCACCTGAACTTTCCGTGGCTTGATCTGGGATGAACCGCTCAGAATGTGGGACAGGATGGGCCCGGATTTATTGTACCATCATCTTCTGAGTTTCCTTGTCTTCAGCCTCTTACCGCGTACGGAGAGCGGTAAAGTGGAACTTTTCGACCTGAATGCTGGTTTTGTCGTGCCAGGATTGATGCAGCGAGTCGTGAAAGGACCGCGGTGAATTATAGATGTCTCCCGGAGGACAGGGGGGCGAGCAGGAACAATAGTTAAAAGACCCCTCATACAATAGGACAAAAATAATAGACTTACTAAATCATACGTTAATATCTTACCTGCAGTAACGACAGTGACTGCTTCCATATCGTACTTCCTGATATCTTCTTCCTGAGGAACGGAACAAAATAGTCTTTGAAACATATAGGGAGGTGGTGCTTGGAACGTCGGCCGCGGATGCCTCGATAGACGCCTCAAAAGGTCTGCAAAGAGCGGCGAGGAGCGATCCTTCTTGGAGTTTGATGTCGGATGAGTTCTTCTCTATATGCTATTTGTGAGATGGGCTCGTTCTGGATCTCAAGGGTTGACGTTGGGTGCAGATCCCAGTTGATGTCGTCCATCCTCACTTTCTACAACTTCTTCCTCTCCTTCTCACCAATATCTTCAACTTACCAACTTCGAACCGCCGTACCTAGGAGCAGCCCGGAACGGCTCGGAGCTGTTGTCTCGGCGTTCGTCATAGGCATAGTGGCTTCATGCAAGGTGACATGGCACCGTGGACGACTGTGGCCTTACTCCAGAATCAAACCAGACCAGATCTTAAACTTACCTCTATTAACGAACTATTTGTTGGTATTACAGTCTCACGAAAATCGTCTAAAAGCATGGTCCTCCGGGAGGACGAAGAGAAAAACTTAGTAAGCAGAGCGAGGCCCGAGAGCCTAGGAGACGAACGAGGGCCCGAGTGCCCGGAGCAGGAATCCTCTTCTTAGGAAAATCATCTCATCAGTGGAACGAAGGAGCCTCCCTCTCGCCCCAAAGAGGATTGTCTTCCTGCCGTTGCTTACGGAGGGGGGGAGGGATGAGAGGCACCGGCTCCTGTCATCAAAAGAAACTTCATCAAAATTATCTTCTTAGTCAGGTCTCCGTTCCGGTTGTTGTCATGCCACTTGGGCCCGGAACGGTGACGGAAATACTTTATTATGGTGGACTCTCTCTCTGACATCTCTTTCTGAAATCTTTGAGTGTGTCGACGTGGTCGAAGACTGAACGTCTTGATGCCGGGTTAACCACGAGGACATGTGCCATAAAAGTCAAACTTCAGTTCCTGTACGGAAAACGGACACCTCATCGACAATTAATGATTCTAGTCTTCTCAGACTTACCTTCACTCCAACTCCATCTCAAAGTTTCACTGTGACAAATAGCATGAACCCCGCGACGTCGTCTGCTGAAGCTTCCACTCTAAGCTTTAATGCATGAAGTTAAGTTCCTTTCCACATACAACGCCAGTTTCTTCTTTGGGTACCTTGGCCTCTGGCTCGAACATGTTGTCCTTGCCAAACGTGAAAAAGTCACTGGAGGGCTCTGAATGCCGAGGCGACCGAGGGCGCGAAGTCCAAAAAGAACATTCTATCTACAAAAACTTCAGTCTTTCTTCAAAAACTCATCCTTAAAATCATCATCATCACCTAAGAGAACGCAGAGAAGAGTAATAGTTACGGAAGAACGAGGGGTCACGACCGACCGGGTGGGAGAATCACGACCGATTCTCTACCCAAAAACAATGGAGAACGTCTGGACGACGGAAGAACGGACCGAGGGTCGAGAGGACTAAGGGTCACGACCGGCCCTGGCCTCTGGGTGGGAGAGTCGCGACCGATTCTCCACCCAAACTAGGGGAGAACGTCTGGACGACGAAAAACGAAGGGAACGGGGGCACTGCGGGTCACGACCGACCCATGGCCCCGGGCAGGAGGACCACGACCGGTCCCTCTGTCCTAACGAGGGTAAAAGCAAGGAAAATGAGCCGAGGGGCTAAGTAAATAGAGCCCAGAGGAGAGGAGCGGGGGCGACGGGGTCACGACCGATCCCCAGTCCCAGGTGGGAGAGCCACGACCGACTCGCTCATCCTAAAGACGAGGGAGAAGAAGAAGTGCAGAACGGGTCCTAATAGATCCAGGATAAGAACTAGGACGAAGATAAAAAGAGACTGGGATATATGAAACAAATTATATGAACTTTCACTAAGAAGAGAGAAAAACGAAGAACGAAAAACGAAGAAAGAAGAGAAATAATAATTAGCCGGATAGGCCCCGGGGGCCCTCCGAAGTAGACCGGAGGGGACAGAGGGTGACACCTCCTCCTCTACCGATAAGGAGCGTAGGATTGAAATGTTTCTGGTTCTAGAGTATGTTCTGTTGTCGTTGCTGTATGAACTGTTTTGAACTTTTGTAAAGACGTGTTTTCCCACCTTTCAAGAAGGTGCGGGAGGGTGTGATGAACGGCTATTCATCCAAAATATGTAGAGGTCAAAATAAGAGAAAATACGATAATACTATAAAAAGGTATATATGTAAAGAACGAAATATATGAAATATATGTAAAAGAACGAATATGTAAATAATGAACGAAAGTATAAAAAGCCCGAAAAAAGAGGCACGAATATGTAAGGAACGAATATGTAAGGAACGAAAATGTAAAGGAACGAAACCCGGAAAGATATAAACCGGAAGTGAAATGTAAACCGGAAACGGAAGATATAAACCGGAAGTGACGTCAGTTGTAGATCACGTGACCGAAAGCAGCCAATCAGGGCTGACCTCTATAGTATATAAAGGGGCGGTGAGGCCCGAATAAACAGAGTTCTTTAACAGTTCTCCTTGTGTCCAGACGTGTCTTCTTTCCTGAAACAACCGCTAAAGATGAGCTGATTCGAGTAATTAACCAGAAGTTAGGATAAAACAGTCGAAGTTCGAGATAAATAGTAGGAACTTAGGGTAGGGGCCCGACGGCCCGAAGAACGAGGAACGAAGGACCGAAGTAAGGCACGAAGGCCCGAAACAGTCCCGGAGACCGAGGTGTAGCATGGCACGAAGGCATGACAGGCGGGACGAGGGAACGAAGTCCGCGGGGACGAGGGCGCGGCAGGCTCGGCCCCACGCTACCAAACAATAGGCGACCGTCGGCCCGTCGCCCCCGCGGACCGGAACCGTGGGGTGGACCGCCCGGTGGGGGTGAATGCTGGTCTGGGAGATAGAGCGAGACGAACCCCGGCCGACCCGTACCCCTACCATAATTTCCCTTCCCCGCAGTCCTCCGTTTGACATCGAGCGCCGATTCCCGACCGATTCGCTCAGCCCCCCCCCTCGTGCGCGAGGCACGACTCTAGAAACACATCTCGGTTCTTGGCCCGGATTCCCCGTCCGCCCTGAGACCCGAACAACCCCCACGTTCCTCTGTTGTAAGAATCGGCAACCCCGACTTACCAGAGAACGTCACAGTGTCAGGAGTTGCAGTCCGGTAGCACATGATTGCGTTCATGAATTCCTGGCCCTTACAGAGATGACGAGGTTCACAAATTATGCGTACCTGCGCCCTAACATCTCCCCCTTTTAAGAAGTGGAAGACTACATAAAAGTTCAGTCTATGTCACAAGATAGTCTATGAAACTATACTATAGTTACCACTAGAAGATATTAACTTTAAATGGTTATATGAGAGAACACAACATAGATCTTAATTTGTTTCACACAGTTCACACTCTATAAGTTCATCTTCATTGGTGGTATGCCCTTTGTGGTAAGCTGTGATGACCTGACTGGCGGTGGTGCAGCCGCTGGTGCTCTCACTTGAATTGGTGGCTCAGTAGCCTCAGG
Source organism: Lepidonotus clava (assembly GCA_936440205.1). Taxonomy (NCBI): domain Eukaryota; kingdom Metazoa; phylum Annelida; class Polychaeta; order Phyllodocida; family Polynoidae; genus Lepidonotus; species Lepidonotus clava. The sequence goes on from OW387140.1 coordinate 31,072,905, forward strand.
TGGTGGTGGTGGTGATCCCTCATTGATAGCAGGAGCTGGTGGTGGTGGCACCTGCTGGATAGTATGTCGTCAGGTGGACCATGGTTGCCTCCTCTGAAGATATGGTCAGGGTGACGTCTAACCAACTTTTTCTTGGTGGTGTCCCGGATCATGCAGCCCTTACCACCAAGGTTTTTGGTGATCACACCTGGGAGGTTTTGGTTACCTCTCCCAGAGAAGTTTCTGTATTACACAGACTCTCCTTCCTGGAAAGTCCGACTAACAGCCTTTTCACTGTGCCTCCCCTTTTGCTGCCTCTACTTACCACACACTTTAGCCTTTAAAGGGGAACACCAGTGACAAACTCCGGTTCAAAAGTTATTGAGGAAATAACATTCTCCTGAGCTCCCACCTGGGGGCAGCCATTTTGAATAGATTTTCCAGCATGCACTTCACCATTAAACCAAATTGTGGTTCCTGTTTAGATTCCTGTAGGCTTAGCTATAGTATTTTGTTCATTTTCAGAATGCTTGTACTTCACATCCTTAGTGGAGATACTTTGAGGCACATTTTATAATAGGAATTTCATAAGAAAATACCTCCTAATAAAGTTAAGTTGCCATGGCAACATCAGTATGTATAGCAACCCCACCATAAGAAAAACAGCCACTGTTAATCTATTTAAAAGGTATCTAATCTTACCAAAACCATATATACCATGAAAAAGAAGATACAATAGTATCAATTCAATGGTTAAGAGTCAATCAATTATTACTGGTTGCCTAGCAACACACAGTTTTCATACTGACTAGTATAGTAGCCATTGGTTCTGCCTAGCACCAGCCTGCTGCTTAGCAACCCAATATCAGAATTGGTTGCTTAGTAACCTGGATGCATTGTATAAGTTTATTGTGAAGGGTTTTCAGCATTCCGGTACCATGATGTTTACATGGCTGGTTGCTATGGTAATACCAAATCCTAGAAATGGTTGCTAGGGAAAAACTACACCATAGTTACGGTTTCTATGTAGTTTAAAATTTATGGCCATACTCAGTTTTCATCATTTTGATTATAACAGAATGGGTAATTTGGTATATTATACTCAATATGAGACAGCAAAGTAATAAATGACTCATATATATTACAAACCCAAACAGGAACCTTAAAGGAAAGCTTGCACATAACTATTGGATGATTATTTTTCAATGAAATTAATCCAGCATGTTATTCACAACTTGCACTATACATGTAAGAAAAATCACAGGAAAATTATCAGTTTACACACAGTTATGGGAAATTTTTTAAAAAAGTATTTTATTTCTTTTTAAGGGAAATCCCCTATATTATGACGTAGCAAGGGGAGTTATTGGGGAATCCCATCTGCCCTTACAAGGGTATCCCCTTTCCTGTAGACTTTGTAATGAAGGCCATACTCTCTAGCCCAACTTATATATATTTGGCCCAATGCAACTCATAATAAAATAAAACATATATTCATCTACAACAATTCGTTAATTAGGGAATCCCAAAATAACTTTAGAAGGAATTCCCCTTGTTGTGACGTAGCAAGGGGAGTACTGAGCAGCCCAATATTAAGGGAATTCCCAAAATTAAATTAGTTTCCTAAATAATTCCCTCAGATTTTGATATTTTCAAAATTTTACTTTTGAAATATTTTTAGAATACTAAAGTCAAGTTAATTATGCAAAAAATAGCAGTTTTCCTTTAATTGGATAAGTTGGTGAAGTGCATGCTGGGTAATAAAAACAAAATGGCTGCCCCCAGTGGAGAGCTTGATAGACCCTTATTTGGTACATAACTTTTGAACCGATGCTCCGATTTGAATTTCGTTTTCGCCATCAGTTTGGGAATACCATATTCTCTATGCACAAAAAATGTGTTTTTTTCACTGGAGTGCCCCATTAAGTCCGGGCGAGGTAGATCCAGAGGGCACTTGATACAACAATTAAAAAACAGCTCAGCTGGTGAATGTCCGGTCGTAGGCTGAGATGTCACAGAGTAGCGGAAGAGGAAACAGTTAACCTGTCTCTGAACTGTCCCGCCACTCAACTTCTTCATGGCATTTTTAAAAGTATGCACGGCCCTTTCTGCCAGACCATTTGATACTGGATGGTATGGTGCAGACTTCAGGTGTTTGATACCATTTAGTGAGATGAACTGCCTGAAGGCCTCACTCTTAAATGATGGTCAGTTATCTGTAACCAGTATGTCAGGTAGGCCATGGGTTGAGAAACTGGCCTTCAGGAATGGCCCTGCGAAGTCCGGGTGTAGACAGGACCATGGCTTGTCTGGCCACTCCCACGGGTGTAACTCAGTACTCTGCGGAATGTTACGGTGCTGCTGGCAGGTCGTACAGTCCAAAACTAACCTCTCAATGTCTTTGTTAATCCCTGGGCAATACACATAGCTACATGCCAGAACCTTCATATGGCTCACACCGGGATGGGTAGTGTGTAGGTCCTGCAGAATACCGGCCCGTCAAGAACCCCACAACACACAACCATCTTGCAGACTCAGCTCAGTACAACTATGGTACATGTAGTAGGGCAACAATTTAGGGCAACTCGGATTTCATGGTGTCTGGCCAACCTTTTGCTGGAAGACATGCTACTTTGGCCAAAACAGGATCCTTATGGGTCCACTCCTGTACCATTGTAGATGGATGGGGGTCCAGCTGCTCCAGGGGATTCCTCCAGTACTCCTGGCACAGGTAATCGCGAAATACAGTCAGCATTTCCATGGTCAACTCCCTAGCAGTACACCAGGTCGTAACTGTACCTAGCTAGAGTCACAGCCCAGCGCTGAACTCTTGGCAAAGACATCACCAGAATCAGGCGGTCTGCTCTAACACCCTAAGCAACAGCTTATGATCTGTCTGAATCCTGAATTTCTTCCCTTCTAAATACTTGTGAAATTTGGACACACCAAATACAACTGGTAGGCCCTTCTTATCTAGTTGGGAGCAATGTCGCTCACAGGCTTTCAGCTTACGCGACGCGAACGCTACTGCATTTCCTGTCCACTATCACCGATGTAGGATAACACAGCTTGGATACCGTAGGGAGATGCATCACAAGACAACACAATTGGCTTACTCGGGTTGTAATGTGTGAGCACAGGCGTGGCCCTCAGCATTTCCTTGGCCGTTTGAACGCCGTCCACTCCATGCCCGTACACAACAGCTCGTGATGTGGCTCCAGCACGGTACTCACGTTTGACAGGAAACGGTTGTAGTACGTGATCATACCCAAGTAAGACTTCAATTCGCCCACATACGTTGGGGCCAGAGCTTCCATAACTGGCTGAGTCCACTCAGTCAGTGGTTCCAGCTCACAGCTGGAAACCTTATACCCAAGGTACTGGACCTCCATCATACCGAACTCACACTTAGCCTCCTTGAGTGTAAGTCCAGCATCACACAACCAGGTCAAGACCTCCAGCAAGTTTTGCTCCTACTTCACTTGTGTCTTGCCTGTAATTATCACGCCGTCAAGAAACATGGCAGTCATCGGCACTTCCTGAAGTGGGCCTTCAATGGCCTGCTGGAATATTGCTGGTGCTGAGGCCACACCGTAATTCAGCCACTTGTACTTCAGGAGTCCCTGGTGAGTAATTAGCACCAACAACTCTTGACTTGGCTCGTCCAACTCAACCTGCTGGTACACATAAGATAGGTCCAGTTTAGCAAAACGGACTCTTCCCTCCAGCTTGGTGAACAGGTCGTCAGGTGTCGGTAGCGGATACACCTCTTTCTGCAGAGGCTTGTTGACGGTGACCTTGTAATCGCCACTGACCCATACCGATCCATCACGCTTGAAGACGGGCACTGCAGGCGACACCCACTGAGCATTACGCACTGTCTACACGATACCAGTCTCATGTAGGCGCTTATACTTAGCATCAGGTTTTCTGTGCATGTAGTACGACACAGGTCGGGCTTCATAAAAATAGGCACAGCATTAGGCTCCACTTCCATGTCACAATGTGAGCCTTGAACCCCTTAAGCTTCCCTGTCTCCTCCTGGAACAGGCTGGGAAACTGGTCCTTCACAGATGCTGCACCACTCACCACGCGGTACACCTGGTGCTGCTGCACGAGTTCCTTCCAGTTCAAACACAGCTCACTCAACCAGTTACACCCCAACAGCGCTGACCGCGTACCGGGTGTCACAAGCAAATTTAAAGGGAGACGGCAGGTTTGCCCTTCGTACTCAATCTTCACATCAGCTTCACCCTGCGGAGTCATCGCCTCACCTGTAAAAGTCCTCTACTTGACAGGTGACGGCTGAAGCACTAACGGTGAACCCCACTGCGACAGCTGATTTTACCCAATCACAGAGATTGTCACCCCATCGTCAGGTCAACATCTTCGGGCTTTCCGGAGGGGCTTTCCGGAGGGGCTTTCCGGAGGGGCTTTCCGGAGGGGCTTTCCGGAGGGGCTTTCCGGAGGGGCTTTCCGGAGGGGCTTTCCGGAGGGGCTTTCCGGAGGGGCTTTCCGGAGGGGCTTTCCGGAGGGGCTTTCCGGAGGGGCTTTCCGGAGGGGCTTTCCGGAGGGGCTTTCCGGAGGGGCTTTCCGGAGGGGCTTTCCGGAGGGGCTTTCCGGAGGGGCTTTCCGGAGGGGCTTTCCGGAGGGGCTTTCCGGAGGGGCTTTCCGGAGGGGCTTTCCGGAGGGGCTTTCCGGAGGGGCTTTCCGGAGGGGCTTTCCGGAGGGGCTTTCCGGAGGGGCTTTCCGGAGGGGCTTTCCGGAGGGGCTTTCCGGAGGGGCTTTCCGGAGGGGCTTTCCGGAGGGGCTTTCCGGAGGGGCTTTCCGGAGCGGCAAGTTAAATCCCCATTCGCATCCCGTTAGTGCTCTGTCAGAGTGCTGTCAGCACTGCGTTAGTGCACCAGTAGCGCATCTGTAACACCCCGCTAGCACCCTAATACATCCTTAATGTGCCACCCATTTGGAATTCTGTTAACATCCCTAAACCCCTTAGGAAGTTGAACTCTTCCTTAGGCCCTCCTGCTGAGCATCTCACACTAAGCCCCTCCCACTGACCCCCCTTCCTTCCCTTGTGAGGCCCTCTCCTCCCACTGAGCCCCTCCCTCAAACCCTGCACGCTGAACCCTTACTCCCAGAGTTCCCCCCTTCACCCCCCTCCCCCCTCAATCTTCAAAATACAATCATATACCATCATATCTACAGATAATGAACTAAAAGAACATATTGGGTACTCTAGAAAGGAAGTGTAAATGTTTTGGTAGCATAATGTGTATAGCAGAGCCACTCCAGAAGAGTTTTAGGAAAAGAATAACCAATTGAAAGAGTAAAAGTTGATCTATTGGACAATATAGAGCACCTGGTGGATGAGTTCTGTACTACAGAAGTCCTTTTAACTAGCAGTGCTCTAACCAATATAATGTATTGCAAGAACCACCTCATTTGTCAAAAGCACAGTTCAACTTTTCTCCACCAGGTAGGAGTGCATTCTTTGTAGTTCTAAGAGCTTTCCTCTAAGTGTTCATTTACATTATAAAATTTAGAGGATTTTCTAAGTACTCTTGAGTATTCAAGAAATGTATATAGAGTGTATTAGAATCTATTTTGAGTTGAAAGAAAATTATCATGTATGAGTTTTGAAGATGTACTGTGTAGGCACACCTTTTTCATAAGCCGTCAGACATAGGGACTCAGGCATGGGTCTCAAGCTTTTGGAATTCACTACATGTAGTTCAGACCTACCTTGCTCTGCTTAAGGGTAAATAAAAAATATAAAGGTTTTCATTTTCCATAAGTCATGTTGTAGTGCAATATGAGTGAGATTTTTTTGATTATGAGAAATTAATATTGATGATAAGATATCTTAATATATTAGTTGAATGATTTTTCTTTCAGAAGGGTATTTACAGACAAGTGACGGTGTTTGCTATTTTACTATTAATTAACAAATAAGGAACACCGGTGATTGGAGCCGCCATTCTCCACTGTAGGAAAAGTGAATCATCTATTTGCTAAAAGTTTCATTTTATTTTATCATTTTAAATATTGTAAATTGTTGTTTAGTGTGCAGACTATTGGACTTAACATTATGTTATACAGGAATAATTATTAAAATGATCCCAACTATAATCTACTTTGTATAAGTCAACTAATTGAAAGTTAAAAAAATAATGGAAAAGTGAACCTCCCCTACACTCAAATGCGAAGTCCTATTGTTTCTGTGCCCTCCAACGTCACATTGGGCATCTGGCTTGTCCTAACTACTGTTGTCGTTCCATCTTGGTGTTTGTCCTCTGAAACCAGTTGTGATCCCATTGCTAATCGCGTCTAGTGCCCAAGTCACAATAGACCAGTTTGTTTCGTCAGTCAGTGGATTGCTGCAGTTCACTAGCATATACTGTGCAACTATGATTATGGTAGCATAATTGAGTTCTGATTCTGGCGGTGGCCGTCTCAAACTCGCCTATTATACCAAAACGACAACCTATTCAATTGGCCGGTTAGAGTTTATTTGGCTGATTTTTGGTATGAGTAGGCAGAAACAAAGACAGAACAGGCCTGTAACCAGCTTTTCTCAGAGGGGGGTTCGATTTTTTACAAGTATTTTTTTTCCAGGGGGGGGTTTGTTGTTTTGATTATAAATGGGCTAAAATACTTTTAAAAAAAATTTACTGTCATATTTTACATTAAAAAATAGAGAAGAGATCCTCCAAGGGGGGGTTCGTACGACCCTCCACGCCCAACCCGCCCTGGCTACGGGCCTGCAGAGTCGATATTTTTGGATAAAAATATTCCAGAGAATATCAGCAAGATGTTTAAAAAAATGCTGACATGGCATGTTACATTCAGCCAAACAGAAATAAATGCCTTCAGCTTTTCGCTAGCATCTATATATATATATATAAATTAAACTGCCATAAAAAGCCCATCCCAGTTTACTCCAACATTAAAGTTTACCATGAAATATTTTCAAAACTGCTTCTGTAATGGTTGCATAAAACAAATTAACCAAAGCAGTTTGGCCGACGGATTGCCTTTAAACTTTGTAAAATGTATCTTTATATATATATTGGCCTTTTCCCATAGCAACCAATGTTAAAGCCTGTCAGCCCAACCTATGTACTGAAATAAAGTGATTTGACTGGCTGGCAAAAATGCAGATCTGACAACTGGTAAAATTTAAGAAATCATGTTTTATCAGTAATTGGGTATATAGAAAAATTAATATTTTTGGTTATTTCAATTCCGTTACTCAATGATTTAATCCAACCCTGAGATACTCAATGTGGGATGGGCTTATTGAGGACATAAAAATCTACAAGGTGTCCCTATAGAAACAACCTTTCTTTTCAGTCGGGAAAATGGCGGGCAACCTTTATTACATCGGAGAAATTCAAAAACTTCGGATTTCATACTCCTTGGTTGTGCCTACATGAAATAACAGTAACAACTGGGTGACTTTAAAATAGGTTTTATTTTTGTCATGAAATTCTACATCAAGTTCTCCTCTTTTACGATCGGTAGGTGGTTTTGTATTCCAGCAATAGCAGGCTGTGGATTTTGGCTGCCCTACTCGTCCACGCACACAAAATACGAATACAAACTGACTAATGGGAATGTCTGCAAACCCCTCTGAGGTGTGGCAATCATCTTAATCAGGCCTATACTAGGCTTTATCAACAGATGTTAATATACTTTACCTGTATTTTGCAAAAGTGTAGGTCTACGGCAACCCACATGCCCCCCGATTGTGTTGCATAAATTTATTATTGTAAAGTTTTTTAAAAAAAAGTCACTTTGTCCAGAGTAGTTGAACTACACACACATTCTGTGATTGTCGGAATATGGTTGATTTAAAGAGTTGGTTTCATATAAAGTGGCCTTTATTAAGGAATTTACTGCCCATATCCCATTAAATCTACTGCTGATGACATGACCATTGATTGACTCAACATTCATATATGAGGAATGAACACTCACTCATTCATACTTTTCACATACACACATCCTTCTGTCTTAACAACTCGTGTCCAATCACCACAAAGGTCTACATTATTTATAAATAATAGGACCTTCAAGTCTTTACATTTATCATTTCATATTATACAATTCAGTGCACTAAAACAATTCTTAGGACATTCTACAAATGATGATGGAGGTGATTCATATTAAGTGTAACTTTTTCTTTTGCTATTTTCGCGCGAGAACATGGGGAAATACAGCTAGCATGATTGAGCAGTATTCACAAACGAATTACTACAGAACAGGTCTGAACAGATTTCAAAACAGGATTTCACTTTTCAACTTTTTATCCCTTTCCCTACTCTTAAATTCTAACGACCTTGGGTTTTAAGTAAAGTCAACTGTGTACATTATTTAAAGGAAGTGTACAACTTTGGAAAGCAGCGCAGTGGCCAGCACAGGATATGTGAGAAACATGCAATTTTCATGTAGACCATAGGTAAATGTGTCCAACAACTGCAATTGAGACATACGCCCAAACTGTAACAGTCACTCCCTGATAGTCTTTCACTCTGAGATCCCAGGGGTTCACGCTTACGCACCGAATTCCACTTTCGCCACGACACATATATACATCTCAATTTCGTGTTACTATTTGCGCTAGTTACATGATTCTCTCAAATACTGTTCGTAAAATACATGTGACGTCTTGTTTGGATCTTGAAAACATGCCGGCTGAACATTTTGAAACAAAGGCAATGTCAGCGCTCCAAGTGAATACGCGATTCAGTGTATTCACAAAATAAGTAGGATCAAATAATTTCCGTTAAGCTATATACAGCATGGACAGCCCAAGACAAAACAGGAGGTCATCTTTACAAGATGTTTTTTTCCCTCATTATTCTTAACAGTATCCTTAACAGGGTGCATACTAAGATATACACAGAGGACAGCACAAAACAATTTGTGCGGTAACAAGATTGCACCTACATTTGGCAGCTCCCACCGCTTGCCTGAATATCAAGAGAGAAGTTTCTCTTAATAATTTCAATTTAAGATCTTTCCAATCAATTAATCCATACTAGCTGTACCCACACATCCTGTGCTGCCACTTATTTCTTCTTACTCTTCTGCTCTCCCATGCCTTCTCTTTTTAGGCCCGATTCCTCCTTATATTTTTGCAGGAATCCTTAGATCTTTATGAGCCTATGAACCATGTTGCTCTAGTCTTCGGAGCTGCCTGTGCTGCGTTTCGTGCGTCGCCGGCCTGGAGATTGCTTGGGTGACCTCCTTGGTGACTTGTCTGTTAGAGTTGAATAAAAAAAACATTGTTTCACCCGTTTTTTCCACAGTATAATTTTTGTTATTCCTCGTCCGTACTGACGGTTAAGATCCCTCGAATCAAAATCATTATCGGCAAATATCGAAAGGAAGTACACTTTTTTTTAACACTCTTTATTGGCATTAAGTTTTTATGCTTTTATATATTCTTCCAGCCAACATGCTAAAAGTTGTTTTTTTTTGTGAAAGTAGGAAAATACTGGAATAGATATGCTGCAAATACAGTTGCATGTATGTTTTGGAACTCTTATAATATGTAACGTTAATGCTGTGATGAACCTTATGGAGGTATCTAACACAATGTTTAAAAACTTACTCATTCCTTCGAGTGTCTCCTTTGGCAGCCAGTCATAATCGACGTCAGTCTTATTTTGTGTTCCCATCTCTATTTGCTGCTTAGGCTTTGAAAGACGTTTTTTCTGTACAAATAAAATCAAATAATTAGGTGCATGATACTGACTGTTTTTTATCACGTTTCTTGGGCCATCCATAAAGTATTGAGACATCAAGGGGGAGGGGTCTTGATATTTATTTTGTAAAAGTGCATACGCTCCTGTATAAATCCAATGCGTACTTACACCAAGGGGGTGGGGGGTGGGGTGGGGATTTAAGAAATATGTACATATTAACTGAATGGAAGGCCCCTGAGAGGGATGAGGTACATGAACAATTCTGTGATATCCACGTTCCACGTGAAACAGAACTTATGTTCTGTTATATACGGGATTCTTTGGACCTTGAGACTAATCGATTGATTTCGCACAAACGCAGTTACTTAGCGGGCTCATGGTCAATTTACTCTTGTCATAAAATCAATACGGTTGATACAATAACGATTCCGAAAAGATACTTACAGTATTGACACCCATTGAAGCAAGGAGTTGCTGGGCTCCAACCAACAAGAGGACGGCCACGGCGGCAAGGAAGACGTACAGGAAGAAACTGCAAAAATGAACAAGTGTTAAAACTTTTCGCAAGCAATATTTCATTACCAGTATCTTGTAGACCTTACGAGGAACTTTATTTGTATGTAAAAATGTCAGACAGGACCTAATCCCTGCATTTAACATGTAAAGCAAGGTTCAAACACCCGTCATTATGTTGTTGCAAGTTTCTAGGAAGTTCAAGGGACAAAGACCCAGGATCAGCTGGTAAACTTGCTTTAGTTATTCTCATTGCTGATAACATGGCACCAGTTACCTTACAAGAACTTATGCTTTAAGATTCTGATTAATATTACCGCATTATGTTACCAACGTTAAATAACTGGAACAACTGGCCCTGCGATGAATATGTAATGCAAGACTGAAACACATGTCTTACAAAGATCTAGGAAGTTCAAGGGATAAAGATCCAGGATAAGCTGGTACCTTTGCTGTTGCATACTATTTCACAACAAGTTGATTGTATATTTGAACAATTGAACTGGTTGCCTTTGATGTCATAATTTCTCATGTAAATGCAAACTTACGTTTCACCATCTAATCCTTCATCAGCTTCGATGATGTTGACAGTTTCGTTGAAAACTGCATCCTGGAAGATGTTTCCGTCCTGAAATGTTGAACAAGGATAACCTGATAAATAAATTCATAGGAAAATACTTGACTCAAGTATAATGCTCGCTATACAGCCAGGACTCAATATTAAGAGTGTTATCATATGCCCGAAATTTTACCTGCCTGATCAAAATTTACCAGCTCCACCTCAAGTTTTACCTCCCCCGGACAGGCAGGCAAGGCTTAGTCAGATGTGCTAGTCCCCGCATATCATTTCCTTGGAAAACCAGGAAACTAATTTAAAACGCATTTTAACCTCAAATCTAAAGAAGAAATGGATGTGATATGTCGGTTGCGAGAAAAATCATGTTTTCCTCTAAAAAGATATAAATAAATCGCCCAAACATTTGACCTAATTTTGATTTTAATAATCACAAGTGTCTCCGACACCTGAATTCCACAATTTGACAATAACCTCTACAAATATGTTCCTTTCAATTAAGTCAAATTTCATAATATTGAATTCAGAATGAATTCTTTAACCCTTAAGTGACGCCTGACTGACGGATCCACAGGATCATATGCTGTCAGCAAAGGGTTAATAGATGCAGCCTCTCTGAACTGTCATTAAAATTATAATGTCTGCATATATTTAGTGGCTACTGCATGGACCTATATCTGTAGAATGGCTACTGCGCAGACATAATTATGCCTGCACAGTGGCTATCGTGTGGACAGATTTTGCTGGTTCCTAGTGTTTCTCCTGATTCAATACACAGACATATTTTGATATACCAGCTTTTATCAACAGCATATTGGCTATGGTTCACTCACTGTATTCAATAATGCTTGGGATAAAACAGATAGCAATACCGTTTTAATACAAACAGTGGAAAAATCTATAAAGGTCCCAAAATCTTACATACGCCCCATCCCCCCCCCCCCCCCCCCCCCAAAAAAAAAAAAAAAAAGAATTCGTGTTAGGTAGCATGGCCCGAAAAAATGAGGGTAAGTAGGTAGATTTTTTCTTAGCTTTTTTCTTTCCACTTGCCAAATAGAGCTAGACAGTGTTCAAAATCATAATGAAAAAAAGACCTAAACATCCTCTAGTACTATTTTTAGCCTCTGCTGTTCTATGGTGCTGCTTGCTCTTCTGGTAATTTTTTTTGGGCAAAAAAAAGTGAAAAATGTTCCTAAAAGTAAGGATTGGGCCAAAATTTTAGGGTACGTGAGGTTAACTGAACATAATAATTTTTGGGGGCTTAAACAAATTTTCTCCCCGAATTTGGACAAATCTAACACAGAACCAAAATATCTTAAAAACTGCGGAATTCCACAAAAGACGAATCCTGGCAGATGTCTAATGGAGTAATACTGTCTGTATCGCAGAAAGAACGAGGTTTTGATTTATTGAGTTATTCAGTGTTAGCTGAATGTATCAAAGATAGCGAACGAATCCATAACATGAGGATACAGTTGGCAATCCATCGCTCTAGTAGTAGTACTGTAGGGACACACTGGTCGATTTGAAATACATGTATCGGGACTATCCATATATATGTGTTTGAATATCTTTCAGGTTTTACAATAAATAAAATAAGGTTGCTACTACGTCCTTAGGTTATAGTGTAGGTTTAGGTTGTAGTAGTTATTGTCAAGTTGTGGAATTCAAGTGTCGGAGTCACTTGTGATGATTAAAATCAAAATTAGGTCAAATGTTTGGGCGATTTATTTATATCTTTTTAGAGGAAAATGTTATGCGTCCTTATTCCTTAGGAAATTTCGTACCTCGCAAGTTTTGTACCGATAAGAAATTTGGCCATGCCTATTAATTCTAATACTTACAACGTCCTTGTAGTTCAGGTTGATGGTGAGGCCGAAGGGACGAGCATTGAAGGTCTCGCTGGGGGTGAAGGCGTATTCAAAAGTGGCCTGCAGGGATGGCTCAATGACCCGGTCAAAACGGACAGTGGTGAAGTTCTGGATGTAAAAGCTGTAGTCCTGGGGGTAGCGGAAGGAAGCCTCCATGGTCTCAACGATGAAATCCTTATCTCCCTTGTTGGTGAAGCCAACAAGCAGCTTGACCATCTCTCCAGCTGGGAACTCTGCAAGACAAAAGAATTATTTGGTAAAGAAATGTACTTCACACTTGGGAATACCATTTAGTAACCATGTAGGGGTGGATCCAGGGGTTGCTGGCCCCTCCCCCTTTCGGTGGGTACCTAATCTACATAATTAAGTGGAAATTTTGAGTTGAGTGCACGCAGTAGCATGAACGATGTTTTAGTACTTCTAGAGTGCTGACCGTGTTAAGGTATCTAATTTGACACAATTAAAACGCAAATTTTAGCCAAAGCAGGGCTCAATATTAAGCATTGCCCGCCTGCCCGGGGCAGGTAAAACTTGAGGTGGGGCAGGTAAATGTTGAGATTCACCTGCCCGAAGGGCAGGTAACATTTTTGCCATATAAGTAAGGTTGGGCAGGCAAATTTAAGGGTCGGGCAGGCAAAATTGCACCCTCACCTGCCCGACGGGCAGCCAAGCCAAAAGCCTTAATGTTGAGTCCTGCAAAGTTTTATTGGGCCCACAGTGTCATTGGTCAAATTTTAAAATATTGACAAATACGCATTTTTTAACGACTTCCAGAAAAGAAATCTTACCAGAATTGGTTGGCTTGGTGAACAGAATCTGAGTGTCGGCGGATGGGGAAGGCTTCAGTGGGCTTTCTTCCTCCTCTTCATCTTTTTCAGAGTCTGCAGCCGCTGCTTCCCCGGCTCCACTTTCGGCCGGCGCCTCCTCCGTTTCTACAGTAGCTTCTTCCTCTTCACCCTCGATGATGTCTTCTGCCACATCATCTTCAGCTTGCACCAACATGGAGGATCCCCCTACCATAAAAGAATATTCTTTAGTTATGCTAATAATATAAATGACATTGAATCAGTAGGGATCTTGTTAACTGTTTTTGAATGATTACTGTCTAATGACTAACATGAACATCTGTTTGAACTTACAAAATTCAGTAAAGAGAAAGCCTCCAGGCTCTAGCAGGTGTGTCAGACGTTTTGAATGGCAATATCAAAACTTTTATAAGCCGGCGAGGGGAATTTTAAATAGGCTTTTTATCACAATTGTGTATTAAGATAGAGGAAACCATGCCTAAAATGAATTATGAATAATATTTAAGATGTCAGTCAACACAAATTCGAGAGTAAGACTAAGTCTAAGAAGCGACATTATTTTCATCCAAGTCTTTCCCATATTTGCACTATTCTATCAAAACCAAAACGCCTGCTTGCTCATAACACTCTTTGAATTATTAGAAAGGTTGAATACTGTATTCAGGTACATCTTTAATGTTATCTTTGCAGGTGGGCAACGGGCAATACGTGGCAAAACAACTCCTGAGTCCTTTCACTGTTGTGTTGGTCAGTGAATATACATTTTGTGATTGTTTAGCAAATTTAGCTTTGCACAGGGTCAAATATGATTGAGACTGCACAAATATAATAAGGACTAATTGTGCTGCAAAATTTGCAGGTTTGAATATCATAGCTTCGACCTCAAATAAGCAAAACCCAAACATTGCGACCCGGCCTACCAGATGTTTTGCCACGTAGAGCCGGTTCCGCTACCGGCTCAAAATTGAACGTAAACCGACAAGGGGTCCATCGGCTTGGAACTTACCATTTCCTGCAAACATGAAGGTTGAAGGTAAAACTAGCAGCAGGAATAAAAATAACTTTGACACCTTCCCAGCCATGGTCGATTTGTCGTTGAACGGTCGTCCTCTGGTCCGATGATCGGGGATAAATTTGAGTCCCTTGGCCGGCTTCGTCGGCCACTTTCTGCACCACAAAAGTAAACCGGAAGGTGTGGTCCGAACGACGCCTACAACATTTGTAAACACATCGGCGATTGGTAGACAGTTGGGGATTCCTTCTACGTCATAAATTTTCAGCCAATCAACGACAGGGTTTCACGGGGATTGAAAGGGATTCCCCAAAGTCGCTTAGTTTATTTTTAGCTGCAGAGAACCAGGCCACGTAGGCTCCACGTCAAATCTGATATGAAATTAGCCAATGATAATTATTATCCTTTATTACATGAAGATATCTAAGAATAAAATGATGTTCTATATGATTTTTACACGTGATAGAAGCCACATACACGAAAAAAAGTAAAAGGGTTTGACCTAATTCTAGAAATAGGTCAAGCCCCGCATGCGCATTGGAACTGCAACACCGGCACGTGTTTGTAGTAAGTGGACAGTGGCTGCATTTGACACACTTCGAGATTTTTCAGAAAAACAGCAATAATAAAGAGGTAAGAAGCTTTAGGTTTAGTTCCTGTATGTAGGAAGAATACGAAAGCACTGCTGTTGCTTACTCACATGGGCAGACACACTCTCGATTTCTGATATTTTCCAGATCTTCCCGTGACGGTGACCGTCAGTGACTCAGTCTGTGTCTGTGATGTGTATTCAAATTACTTTTAGAACTGAACGTGTCTGGACCTGTCGAGGGACGAGCCTGCTGTTGACATCTACTGAGGCTCTGGGGACTGGGTCCCCTTGTCGTGTATCGTATTTAGATATTCTAACATATGTATTCACTCATTTATTTGATGTTCGCCATTGATAGGTAGATTACATAAAAATTCAAATGCACTTAAATGAAATGATCTAAAATAAATTGAGGCATAGACAAATTTTTTTTTATGTAGAATGATATACTTTTTGAATTTTGTCTCTATTTGCATTGGTTCTCAAGTTACAGACATTTGTTATTGACATGTTGCTTTTTTTTGTCCCAAAAGATTTCAGTAGTCTATTCATTAATTGTCAATTCTTGTCTAATTAAAACAATAAAAAGTAGACTCTACAATGTGACCTCCAGTCCAGCCTCCAGGCCCTTTATAATGCGAAAAGGATTGCTTCTGACCTGTTATAGGTAGGCAGATAATTGACCTCAATTTTAGTCCTGGCCAATGCTGACAATTTTGATTAAAAGGTTTATTTCGCATGATAATAGATTTAAGTTATACAAGCAAAACGGGCATTATATAGCCTTACTGCCAAATCCCGTAAACTTAATCTGCCATTAGACATACAGTGCCACCTAATAGATAGCTGTGTATTACCAATTCTACTGTATGGCTCTGAGGTGTGGGGGTTTGCTAACCTCAAGCATATAGAAACCTTCCACTCTCAGGTCTGCAAGCAACTGCTAAACCTGAACAGAGGCACAGCAAACTGTATTGCCCTAGCTGAACTAGGAAGGTTTGATATGAAACACTTCGTAAAACAAAGAATGATGAACTTTTGGGCTAACCTGGTGAATGGTAAACAAAGTAAAATATCCTACTCTATCTACCAATTACTTAGGAAAATGCATATGCATGATAATTATTCATCTAAATGGCTCTCCTGCATCCAAGAAAACCTTAATATGCTAGGCCTAGGATACCTGTGGAACATAGGGGAATTCAGCACCAAATGGTTCAAACACACGATAAGCCAGTTATGTAAAGACACGTCAATACAACATTCGAATAGTTCCATAGCAGAATCTGGCCACTGCCAAACATACAAGACAGTCAAAACTAAACATGGACTTGAACCCTACCTAACACTACTTGATAGGAAGTTTGCAATTACCCTTTGTAGGTTCCGGGCAGGAAACCATAAATTACCAATTGTAGCAGGCCGCTACCTTGGCACTAACAAGGAAGACCGTTTGTGTACTCTATGCCCGAATAAGGAAATAGGAGACGAATTCCATTATATTTTTGACTGTAGTTACTTTGCTGAAAAAAGAGCACTTTTAATTGACCACCAGTACTCAGAGGAACGTTTACACTTACGAATGAACAAGTTATTTGGCACACAAAATATTGAACACCTAATAAACCTAGCAACTTTTGTGTACCACATTATGGAATGTTGCAAATCAAACTAGTCAACTCTCCCTAGATATATTCACTGGTGTTACCAGTAGACTTGTCTGATCCGTCCAGAACTGAGTACAGCTTGGTACTGCACTAGTCAAATTTTACAGCTGTAATCTGTATTTTGTATTCTGTATGTTTTTTCTTTAAATTTATATTGATGTAACATTGTTATTACTGTATATATTTATGTATTTACAGCTGTAATCTGTATTTTTTATTTTTTTATTTTTTTATATTTCTTGTAAATTTTCTTTTTCTTTTTCCTTTTTTTCTTTTTTCTTTTTTCCCCTCTCTTTTAAATTTATATTGCTGTAACATTGTTATTACTGTATATATTTATGTATTCCTGTGCCTCATGGAGGTTGTGAATAAAGTTCAGTTCAGTTCAGTTCAGTACAAATTATTTTTGGTAAGCTTGAGTATGCAATATGTTTAGAATACATGCAAATGTCATCATTCATTTTTTTATGTTTCCATTACATGTGATGTTTTAGTACACATGGTGCTATGTTTCTGTTTTGACATCTCAATTTAGATGGTTTGTTGTGCAGCTTGAGGGCAGCTTACATACGATGCCAGTTTATATGTCATTTTGAAGGGAAAATTATGTTGATAAATGCTCATAAAATATTTAAACTACCTTACAGTGTTCTTCCCAAAAGAAAATTGCAAGTATCAAAAGCCCCATTTTCCTTATACTGAGGGGGCATTTTGGGAAATTCATGGGCTGGTTTTACTAAAATCTTATTGAATTTCTGTTGTAATGCAGGAATGGCCCCTCCTAATCAACCTAGTGTGGGAATTAAATTCCTGATGTAGGAATCCCGCAACTCACATGTCCAGGAAGATTTATTGGCACCAATGGTCCACACATCTGAGGCATGCCAGACTTCCGCGGATCCGCGGAATTCTGCGGTTTTTGAAATTGTTTTGGTCATTTTTGAGATATGCCCAAATTCGAGGAGAATTTTTTTTATATAGGGGGGTAGGGACACCCTGATAGATTTTGATGAAAAAAATGAAAAATAGATCAATTTTAGGAGGAATATCTTGGTATTTTTAGTCAGAAAACAGTTGTAGCCCAGTGGGCAAAACTGGTTGTATTGACGTCATACTGACGTTGAAGTATGACGTTGTTTTTACGTTGTGACGTTGATTTTAGGTTGAATTAACGTTGGATTTGCAAAGTTTTCTGACGTTGTATTTTGGTTGAAATCCTGACATCCTCTAATTTTAGTCACAGACTGAAGAAAAGCATTTCTATGTTACCTTTATGCCTTTTTGACTTGAAATATCAGAAATAAAACCTTTTTCTAATGGACATTATGCCTTATTTTGCATAAATGTTGTAATTTTGAACGTTGAACCAATGTCAGTATTTCAACCAGAATACAACCATGGTTGAATTTAGGTTGTATTTTGGTTATCTGACGTCATGACCAATATCAACGTAATATCAACCTTGGAACAACTTTGAAATTAGGTTATGTGCCCTGGTCCTGAGTGTATTTCTTCCTTAAAAATGAGTGTAAAATGTGTTTTTCTTGAATTTTATGATTTTCCGCAGAAATGACAATCTGTGACTGGCATGCTCTAGGATGTCATGATCCCTGCTCTTGTGTTTTCAATTTTCTAGTCAATACTTCAATAACATAAATGAAAATATCAACAACTTTTTCTGGACATAATATTTGTATATGATAGCTAAGGTTCTGTTTAGTTGGTATGCAAATTTTGGTATAGAGTTAGATATATTCGAAAGTTTTGAAGATATGGGAGAAACGCTAAAGCAGTACCCAAGCTGCTGGGTCACAACATTTTAAGGAAAACAAGGTATGTTTTCAGTGGCTCCCCCTAGTGGAATGTAACATACACATACCACCCTAATCTTTATTGGATATTAAACCTATCATACTTAGTTCAAGTACTCAAATAATTTAGGCGAATTTGTCAAAAATATGCCCATGTCGCCAAATTATTTTAAAGGTCGCCCTTGATGAGTGTGTGTGTGGGGGGGGGGGGGGGATTTCTGAAAGGGGGAGGGGCGTCAGCATATAGTCTAAATACTAAAACGGTGTGCGTTTGCATGCACAAGTGCAGCATTTTTACCTCTTTTTGTCGTGTAGGTGTAGGAATGCACCAATTGGGGGGGGGGGGGGGGGTCAGGACCCCCTAGAGCCCTCCCTCCCCCCTCCCTGGATCCACCCTGCCCAGGCTACCGCTTTTAAAGTGGTCAAATTTTTAATTTTTAGGGTCAAGGGCCCCCTTACAACGGCGATAACTATCATAAATCGTGGAGTAGATTTGCTGGTTTTCGCGCATTAAGGATGGGAATTAAGGATGGAAATGACAGTTTTTTTTAAAGCAAAGGCTAATCTTTCTTTCTGCATGTATAACCTGCGTAATAAGTTTTCTAGACGAAACTAAGAAAAAGGGATTATTTGTAAGGTATCTCGAAATCAAATAGTGACTGATGGGTGTTTCAATCCACAGCCTCTAGAGCCTAATTCATCAGGGTTTGGCAATTAAATTAATGCATATCAAAAGCATGTCCAATATAAAGAAGGAAAATAGGGGAGAAACAAATCACGTCGCACACGTTTCATACCTGAGACTTACAAGATGTTTAAAACATTTTCTTTTCCTTTTCAGTCAGACGCGCTTTCTAGGGCGTCAAAAGATCGTGGGAGGCTGGAACCCTGCTTAGCTTCAGCCATGGATAGCCAACAATTGATAGTTTCCAAACGCAAATGTCTTCTCCAGAACTACCAGGTCCGAGACAATGAAGGGACAAACGTTAGTTCCTATGAAGTTAAGTTTACCTGTTGCCCATTCTTTAATGAGCCTGAGCTCAGCGATGTCACACTGAAGATCAACGATGGAAGGATGGAATTCTTTTTGCACAAGATCATCCTGTGCACACGGAGTGACTACTTCAAGGAGCTTTTCACCAGAGCTAAGGTGAGCCAAAGCCAGAGTAAAACTATAGAGCTCAGTCCAGAAGAAGAATTTGAACCTGTGTTTGAGTCATTTCTGAAATTCCTGTATGGCCACCCTATAGAAATCTGCAAAGAAAATATGTGGCTTTATTATTTTATGGCCAATGAGTACAAGGTTGACGACCTCACCAAAGCCTGCGGGGCTTACGTGCGCGAGAGCCTACAAGTGACCAAACGAAAGAGACAGGACGGAGTAGCTCTCGACCCCGCCTCTTGGTTTACCCCAGAGGAGGTGGTAGACATATACGAATCCTTTAACGTTGATGTGGTAAAGGGCTATGCATCAGCTAACCTAATGGCCAGACTGGACACTGTGGACGAGGAGATTCTCCTCAATTTGAGCAAAACTTGCCTGTGTGCTATGTTGCACGGTGACATCAGCGTGCTGTCAGAAAAGGACCTCTTCCAGAAGGTCCTTAGCTGGCTGGGGCATAGTGAAGCTCGAGCTGAACATGCTGAAGAAGTGCTCTCAGCCATCAGATTCTGTCATTTTTCCAAACCGTCGGACATTATGGAGGCCCAGACGAACCCGTTAGTGTCCTCCTCCCCACATCTAGTGTCCCTGCTGGCATCTGGCTGCCATTACAAGTTTATGAAAAGAGAACTGACCCCTGAAGACTTTTCAAAGTTGCCTGAGTTTAAGAAGAAGCAGTACGGGAATAGGCGCTACCGGAAAGCAGATGCCAGCGTGCGAGTTAGTGGAACGCCTCCATCGAGTTGTAACTAACTGATATTCACAAGTCATGTATACTATAACCAAACTGGGATATCACTTATACTAGTGCGGGGCTCAATATGAAGAAGGGTTACAACATTGAAAACATTGGGCACGTGCAGTTGGTGCTTTTCCTGCCCAGTGCCCAACAGAAACACTTTAACCCTTTAGTGACGGCCCCATAGGAAATCGATCACATATGATCGATGGTCACTGTATTGTCTATAGTATTTATAATTTTAATAGCTGAATATTATCTTTTGAAATAATTGTATTAGATGTTATGTCACTGCTATCAGATACAAATTTTTATCCATTAATAGCTCACTTTTAATTTTTCTGAGGTCTTAATTGGGGTACTTTTAACAATTTCGCCACTCCTTTTATGAGGGACCCTTCTTATACCCCTAAAATTCCCTAAATATTTAGTTTTAATTGCCAATTTTGAAATTCTTTTTTATTTTATCTCAATAATTTTTTTCGAATGCACAGCATAATCATGTCTACATACCTTTACACTTTTGATTTACTTTTTACATTCATTTTCTTTGGCCTGCAGTCAGGTTAATTTGATACTACTGTATAGGAAAATGGTTTGGAATTACCCATTTTGAGCCATTTTCAAGATGGCCGCCCATGAAAACTAGTATTTTAGAGTTTTGATCTCTTAATTTTAGTATTTCCTGAGTAATGTTGCATAAAATTTCTAAGATTTGCCATGAACATGTTGTTTTATCATTGTCATTATTAATTTGGTTGTTCACCATGGTTCAATTGTATTTTCCATCTAAATAATATTGTATCTTATCATGGATAACTGTAATTTAGGGAAATTTGAAGATTTTACTGCCACAAGGTCCTCATACTTCTCTTCAAGGCAAATGCACAAAGAATGCAAATGGCCTAAAGAATGTAGTATCAAATGAAGGGCAATTGCATGGGGAACAACTTTCAAATCTTTATTTTTTTTCTAAAATCAGTATTAATTTTGTCCTATTTTTTGGCCATTTTTGCAAAAATAGGCTTTTAAATATTACATTTTCCAGAAATTTGACTTTCATTTAAAACGTTCTATGGTTACCATGGCAACAAATATCTAAGATAATATTTGATTTTCTCAATCCTGTTATTATGGGTCGTACATCAATATTAAACTTCACCATAAAACAACCATTTACAAATGACAATTTGAAAATGAAATCACCCATGCCAGTTCTCTTTGTTAAAATCCGTTTTGGTGCCGTCAGCAAAGGGTTAAAGTCATCATAATTATGTCAGACAATCTGGGTTGGACAGAAAATGTACTTGTCCTTTCAGGGCGACAAATCTCAAGATTTATTGGCGATTACTTCTGGTTTCCTCCGCCTGTATGGGCCATATAATCAGTTGTTGGATAGCATTTATAGTTGAGGCAAGTTAGGCTGTGCGCGCATTAACACAAATGTGAATAGATAATGAGAAAATTATGTAGTTAGATCAATTTTTATCAATTAATTTTCATATACTTGTATAAAGCAGTCAAAGTACATTTCTTCACCTGCAAGTTTAATGCTATGCTTAATTATTCTTGTATATCTGTCCGAAGAAAGAGAGTTTTTACTTTCCCTCAATGCTAATTAATTCCCACTTTTCATATGATTCGCCAACTATAGATCAGAGCAGCAAATTGGGAACTTTGAACTAGCCACATTCGAGGCCATCTTAAACAAAATAAAAACATAATTTTTTAACCTAAATAGATTTTAAAAGGAAATTATAGTCCTTATATGTGATATCATACAATAAAAAACTAATTCAAAGATGATTCTTGGGTCAAATTATCAGTATAATAGCAAATACCTATGTCTAAAGCCCAAAAAGCTGGTCCTTTCCAACACTATGATTTAGTAAATGTCTTATAAATCCATGGGAAACATTCCGTAGACATTCTCCAGGACCCTCTATTCATAATAGTAGGGCTTGTAAACAATATCATGTCTTGAATAACAGTTTAAGAAGTATGTTTGAATTCATAGAAATATAAAAGACAGACTTAATTTATGTTTCCAGACATTGATTTCGGCTTTCCTGATCAAACTGTGCTACCAATCTGTTATGACCAGGCCATGACTCAGATAATTGGGTCATGACCTTGACCTCTATTTCTTAATTCTGAACCATAAAAACATGACAACATGTCATGACATCAAATATTTTCTACTATGGACCTGCAAACATGTTTGTAGTTGACATATTTCCTTCGTGTTGTTTGATTAATTAAATTATCTTCAAATTTATCATGAAATGCATGGAAATAGTGTACAAACAATCAATGACATCAGTGTCAAAAGGTATCAAAATGGCAACGTTTTGGGAAAACGTACTTTCTAAACAAATCTTGATAAATCAACAAATACAATGTGCAACATAAATAGAAAGACATTAAGGGAAAATGTGTGAGACATTTGTTAATTTAAAATGTAAAAAATTGAATTCATAGGATTTAATTATGAACTATGACGCCAGCTGGACATATATGTCATAACGTTTTGAGGTTTTTTCCATATTTTTCGTTCACTTCACATGGCATTATGGGTAATATCTGCTATAAATACTACGGTAACACATACCACGAGATAGAGAATTTCATAGGCTTTCTTATGATACCTCTTTTGTAAAGATTGATTGAAAACTGACTGTGCTACTACATTTTTTGTGTTTTAAGGTTTGAAAAGGTACCTTTTAGTTCCCAATTTGCTGCTCCGATCTATAGTGAGTAGGGTTTTTCAACAGACGGTATATGTCTACGCTCTTGGGTGTTCTTGGACTTTTATCAGTTAGAACTGATAATATTATGTGTCTAACAGTTGTGAGGCTAAATACCAAGGTTAAACTCGGAAATTATAGCAAATAGTTCAACTTGAATCTCCAAAGTGGTTTACCTACGTGCAATGGATTGAAAATGAAAGTGTACCATATTACAATTTTAACTTATCTGTTTCAGTTTGCATAATACAATGGCTTTCTTAGAAGGTTTACAGGAAATAAATGCATGTATTTTATTCTAAAACAACGTTGCAAATTTATGTCCGTGAATGAATGATTTTAACAATGCTATTCTAAATACTTAACGTTTTCTTTTTCACATATTCAAAAGATACAATCTAATGATATTCGTTTGCGTATGATTGAACATTGTTAAGATATGTGGTTGAATTCCTTATACACAAAATTATCTGCCTAACAAAGTAGCATTATTGTTGGTGATCAAAAATTGTAATAACGTTTTGAAATTTTGATATTTATTTCAAAACCAAGTACCTGTGAACAAAAGTTGAACATACATAGCCGGAACCGCAGTAAGGCATCAGAACGAAAGAAATACGGTACGATTAGATATCTAATCATTGTTTCAATTGCTGAATGTGAAGTGGACGTTACATTTTTTTTCAAGTGGGCGCAATACATGTACAACTTATGCTACCCGTGAAACTTGACTAAAAATGCATTTTACAAAAAATGTCAGTTTGTGCGAACTAGGTGCAACGAATTGGGAAAAAAGCTTGCTCGGGCACTGGTAATTATCTTCTAGAATACGAAATAGCATCCCTATTAGTTGTAACCAATTTTATTGTACACGCAGCTATTTCAGGCAGTATCAAATTATTCAGTTACATTGTGTATCTTTGACCACTTGTTCTCATGTAGGGTGCCCGCACAAGTCTTAAAACGTCTTAAGATGGTTTTTTTTTTTCAAATTTAAGTCCTTAAAAGGGTATTACATTTCACATTTTTGTTGAAGAAGATCTTAAAAAGGTCTTATATTCATGTTGGATCTAATTTGAAAACAAAAATTCAATGATCAGTTGAGAAATTGCCGCTTTTTGCTGTGTGTTTTTATAATCAACCATTATGCAAAAGAATTTTCTTTAATTGTGGCAAATTGGTATTATATTTGCCAAACTTTGGTCTAGAAAAGGTCTTAAAATGTCCTATAAAAAGCCTGGGCACCCTGTCTTGTTTTAACAAAATGTCAGTTACGCTCTCAGGCAGACTCACTCTCATTGAGTTGATACATCCTGTGAATGCCTACAAACATTACTTTACCTAGAAATAAATTGATCAGTTTTGGTATGAAAGTATAAAGGCATTTAGTTCACATGTGTTCATCTATCAGAATTAAGCCGTTTTACATATCTATTTATCTGGCTTGGCTTTTCATAGGAGAACGTCAAGTTAATCAAATTCAGGCAACAGCCGTCGTTAAAATGTGATGCTATTATGCACACATAAACATTTAATGAAAAGAAATTGAGTAGTGACTATCATAATGCCTTTCTTGGAGTAGAATGTACAGAACTACATGTAATTGCTCAATGCAAGTTTACAGAACACGCTAACAATACAAGTTGGGCCATATGGTACCCTTTCTGCTGTGACTTATACAGTTTCTCCAAAGACTGTGGTGTCAAAAAGCACTTGCTGGATCCTCAGCTGCTGTTCCGCCTCTTGCCTTTGTCTCAGTTCATGCACCACACAAGCCATAATAATACACACCACCCCGACCATCGTCACTATAGGCCCGAGCAGCAGTGACGTCATACCTGGTCTGACGTCACTTCCGCTGGGATTACCCCCGACGTGGGGGAATCCCGAGCTGCCATAGCGCGTCCACACCCAGAGCGTTGCCAGGAGACCACAGATAATAATGGCTGAAGCTGCTAGCAGGGAAAGGCAGGTCCATTTGGGAAACACCCTGGTAGACGTGGGTGATGGTGTAGGGGTTTCCTGGTCCTCTTCAGGGATTACCCAATAAGTCAGAAGTTTACTGCGAGTTGGCATGGTTACAGGTGGTTATACTGACCTGTGGTGTATCAGAGCGTGAGCAACGAAAAAAAGTTGCCTTAGTTGAAAGTTTAACTTTCAGATTGTAGGCTTAAGCCTGGTTTGTTCTGAATGCTGAAACTTTTGTTCAGGATGTCGTTGGTTAATCTGAATTCACGTGGGCATTCCTCAGACAGAATTGAGAGTGGAATCATAACCCTTTGAAATCCTGAATAATGGAATTGTGTCCTTGCTAAGTGATAAGCCTACTGTACGGTAGATAGGAACCGAAATAAATGTAACGAATGTTAAATTTTTACTGAAGATGCAAGATTTATAGGTTAATCATCAATGTGCCTCATTCTACATTGTAAGTACAAACACTTTCCATGCAAGGTATGGCAGTCTAATTTCTTAGCACTGTCATCTCACCACAATTCAGTAGCCCGGATTACTGATGAATCAGCACACTTCCGTTCCTTTATCCTAATCGCAGGCGAAAGGTCAGAAGAAATAGCAAATAGTCCCAAATGTGATTTACTGAACTCCGTTGTAAAGGATATAAGCCTATGCAATTACGCCTTTGCTTTGTCTCCCTGCATCCTCCTTTTTGCTAGTCCAGATTGAGGAATGTCCTCCTTTCCTATTTTCTGGCCAGTGCGGGATCCCATCAACATAATCACATCCTGGTACATACAGAGAAGGTGTGAGATAAAAACGCGTATCCTTCAGTGGTACATAACCATGCAGATCTGTATGTTATAGGTAATTCCTACAAATAAGCCCATGCGAAGTGGTAAGCAGTAGATACCGTTTGCCATACGGTAGGTATAGTCCTTAAATCTGAGGAAAGTTGTGAGTGTATGCAGATAGGATCTGTTCCCGCGGGGACGGTGGGAGAGTCTCCGCCGTGCCTCTTGTGTGCATCACCTTCTCGGTCTGTTCAGTGGAGAGTGTCCTCGTTCCCACATATACCAAGGGACCCCAACGATTACACCCTCGCGGCGAATACAACGATTTTAGCTGTAATTCTTTACCGGGAGACAGTAAGGGGTAAAAGGCAGATTTTAATTTATGAGATTTGAATAGGATTTTTTGGTGACAAGAATGCATGTCAGGGAATGTTAATAAAGCCAAGCACTGTAATCCAGACTGTATGCCACTCTAAATATACTTTAAATTTACCAATAGACTTAAAACCAGAAAAAGCCATGCACATAATTGTTATCAGAAAAAAACAAGGAAAAAATCATTACTAATTTCTGTAAAACGTGTGGTGAGGTGAAAGGGGAGTGAAATAATATAAACAGGGAAAGGGATTTACGTACGCTCGCTAAAGTAGACATTATTTTTCAAAATTAAACAAAAATATATATAACCCCCTCTTTTAGCTCCCTACATAGATGTGGTGTACATCTAAGATCGCCTTGGCTGTACAATGGGCTGGGGTGACAGTAGGTGTTGGTGTAGACTGGGGGAAGAGGGAGGAGGTTCGTCACCCCAGCCCCCCCGGTGGGAGAGTTGGTGAACCGTGATCTGTTTTCATAGAATGTGTGTCCGCTACACAAAGATGGTCAGAGAGACCATGGGCCTACACGTCCCATAGTGTTAAAGGTGCATGGCCTGGTTGGCCGGCCTACTTCTCCTGCCTCATTTACAATACACGTGTAAAGACACATTGCTGGCCGGTCTGAAAGGTGAGAGGTGGGCCGATGGAGGCGTCAAACATAATTCATGGAAGTTTTGCCAAGGGAGGAGCTGCCGCATGCATTATATATAGTGGAGAGGGTTGGCAGGAATAACGCATAACTGTCATTTCCTAACGGCGTGTGTATCGGTTTTATTATCAGAAACTTATAACATTAATCTATACTGTCATTGCCTTCTTCATGCATAATTGATACTACTATATATATGCCTAACTTTCAGCTATAGTCTAAAGTTACGAAACTCTCTTGGCGTGCAAATACTTGCACCAAAAATTACTATTGGATTCAAAAGAAACCAATATAACAAAAAATCAGAGTAATTTTCCGTTTTGAAAAAAAGAAAGAATATTAAAGCTGTGATCTTATATGATCGTACACCAACTTGAATTCTTCAATATCATCAAAACTTATTCGTTTTGTATTGTGCTCGATATAATCTTATGCACTTACAGTTAGTATGGCATTAAGGTTATTTGTTTTGGACCTTTCCGCTACCATTCATTATGTGGTTTATATCCTTATACAATGTAATGAAATATAGGTAAATACCATAAGTCGCATCCCAGTGCTCATGCAGATATCTAACCTGAGAAAAAACAGAAATTGCGTGGAAATTAAGTACAAATCTACAATTCCTCCTTTTTATTTCGAGAAATGTATTTATATATATAAAAAAAATCATTAAAAAAGTAACCATACCCTTCCCCCCAAAGGTAGAACAGAGTTACTAATGGTCGGTCCTATATAGGCTCAATGTTAGGCTGATCAGTAGGCGCACATCCTGCTGACAATGGCCCGTAGGGCACGTCCTAGGCTCACACAGGGCCCGGGCACAGGGGTCGTGAGGGGACCCTGAAAAAGTGGTCTATTCAATAAGTCACCTTGAACTAAAAGGGATGAACCAGGTAACTTCAGACCTGCCCCTATATTTATGGCCCTGTTGTTCAAGTTGTGAAGAATTGCAGACCTGCTCCTATATTTATGGTCTTGTCCAAATTTCTGTGAAGAATAATTTTTTATGTGCATGCAGGGAGCTGTATATACTCTGTAGACCTCCCTGCATGCATGGTGAGTGAGAATATCGCACGACACAGTTATAATGATTTAACCCTTTAGACCCCAATCTGGCCATAGCTGCCCCAGGGCATTTTCCCCCAATCCGGCCATAGCCGCCCGAAAATCCGACGTTTTTCTGACGTTTTTGTATTTTTTGATAGGTTGGAGCTGCATCAAGGTAGAAATAGATTCTACATATTATATGAAAGCTAGTCGAATCCCTTATTAACCACGGGAAATCATGTTTCTTTAGTATGTAATTGTAGACTTGTGTAGGCTTTAGAAGTTTCAAGAAATTACAAGTAATTTTCCGGAAAATGTTAGAAAATCATAGGAAAATAGAGCCATTTATTTACGAACTCTGTAAGATCTAAAAGGGTTAATTGAAATCATCATGTATGCTATATTTTTTTTTTTATTTCCGAGTAATTCATTCTCACCAAATCCATCATCGTGTGATCACCTTTTGGTGATCATGACCACGGTAATTGCCATGAAATAAATATAAAATTGTGAACGACAATAATTGTTGATTAAGTAAGAATGTTTTAATTGGATGTGGCATGGTTATTTTGTTCTAAGCGGCTCAGAGTTGTCTAATAACGATTATAAAAGTATCACCAATTTGGCAGCAGCCCATTTTGAGAGATGTATATAACGTAAACAATCATTTTTACGACAGCGAAACTATCCGCCCTCCCTATCTCTATCAATGTTAATGACTGCTTCTATTGGAGGGTTAACGCATTTTCGGGCATATTTCTTTCATTAATTTTGAAGAATGTGTAACAAGACACTGACAGTTACTATTTTTCCAACTTAGTTGAGTTTAATTCTATTCTTTTGCGTTTACCACTACCATTTCAGAAAGCAGCAGATTCAAAATGTCCTTCAATTTCACTTCTGCAGAGTCGCCTCTCTGCAAGGTATAAGCTTATGGATGCTTATCCTATTAGACCAATTTTCTGTACACAGTTAAGCGATTCAATTTTTTCTACGTTTTGTGGTTTCTTACTGTTAAATGAGGGAATGCATAAGGGATATAATTCCTATACATCCCTCTATTAAGATTAAAAAAAACAAAACATTTTTTAGTTTGCGGCGAAGATTCCTATCTTCCTTGTAGCTTTTAAAAAAATGATTAGGAAGGAGATTATGATTGTATTCTACTTGTCCCGTATGCTTAAGCTTTTTCACCAAGCCGGATTGTTGTCTATATGGTATTACATAGGTTAGAATAGGCATATGCCACAAGTATACTAGCTCGCCACACGTGTTTGGCCCCAATTGATAAGTATTACTATACAATTTTGCCCTGCAGAATAATTGCTATGCATCTCTTCTGAGCAGCAGGATTATTGCATTAGCATTATAGTTAATATTGACACCTTATGTATAACTATACCAAGCCAATAAATGAAGTTGTTGTATAAAAATGTATTTTAATACATTCTTACTGCAACTTTATTAATTTTAATGTTTTAGTTGTATGTCTATATATGTATGACATGTCAGAGCACCTGTTGCATTAAGGATATAGAGCTTACATGAGAATGCAATTGAAAATGCATCTAACTTAGGGGGATTAAACGACGGTGGTTATTACCCGGGTTGGATATGTAACCAAGCATGGATAATCAGGGGTAATTTGGTTAATTACAGATGAAACACTTTGTGGTTTGTAGACTGCCAACACCTGTTACAGTGTCCTCCTAGTGGCAATAGAAGAGGTAGGCCTACTCTGCCTGGGACCAACATGCCATCTGGCGAGAAATAAGGCGTCCATCGGTATAGGACGGGCACTCAGTTTCGTGTAGATGATTAAATTTCGTCATGTTTCTTTGTGAAATGGGGCTATCATCCAAGACTGAAAAATGATGTCAGTGGAAACAAAGAACTTTTTTTAAAGAGGTCCTTCAAAGGCAAAAAAAAAGCCAGACAGTAGAAAACTCCTGGTATTTGAAGAAACCTTTTGAAATTAGATATAAAACTATGTAAGAACGACTAGAAACTTGTTTATGGCTGCCTATCTGGGCGGCATAGGGGAAGGGGAGCTATTAAGACTCCTTCTTTAACCCTGATGAATTCTGTCAACATGTTTTATATTCATTCTTTCTGTACAACTTTACATGAAATGAAGTATATTATACCTCATAACGACATTGCCAGAACTAGAGTTACATGTTTCAATAGTTGATATTGCATATAATATAATGTTTGTTCAACTATTTTCTCGTAGAGCCGATCCATTGCACACATGGGCATTATTGTTTTGATAGGAGATACAAAGGCATTGGAACATGCACTTTAAAATGGTATCATGCACATGTAACTATCTTTTATACACAATGCAACACTTAAATTCTTATCCAGCCGCAGAGTGATGATATGAAACAGTTTGTTTGCCATAACCCATAGAGGCATGACAAAAAGCATCCCGTATTAAAATGTGTGACACATTAGTTAAGTAATAAGGGACAGTGGATAAAATAAACACATTTATTGTAGATATATGGAGGTGAATAGTTACAGGCGGCGAATATATGTTGACAGCACGAGTGAGGCTGTATAATTGTCCGCTGGTGATAACTATAATAAGATACACTTCCACCCGGATACAGTCAGAGGCCCTATTGTGTGTATAGTTTTAGTTCTTGTAGGGCGTGGTGGGTGGCCAAGAAATACATCCACTCTGTTGTGAGATTTGAATTCAACTGGCGGGAGGCCCTTTGTGTGAGAGGGACCAGGCCTGTGTTGTGGGGGTTGCATAGCAACCAACAAGTGAGTGTTCCAATCAAGCAGCCAGTGTGGACTAATGACAGGCAATCAAACAGAGGGCGGGGAGGTTTGATTCCTCTCCCCATTCTTATGTCTATGAAGTTTTACAATCAATATGCATGGTAACCTTCATGTAATACATAGCATGCAAAACTTACAGCTGGAAAAAGTTAGATATGTGCTCAATTCCACTTTCTTTTGCTTTTGCCAATCGTCAATTTTCACTATTACACATTCTATAATGAGTAGTATATAAAAAGGGCACATAGCGAGCGGCTCATATTGTGAGTAGTATATCAAATTTGGGAGTTTTACCAGTTACCTGGCAAAGATGAACTATATACATTGTGCTTCCAAAGGCTACCGCTAGGTAATTATGCAAGTAATTTGGACTCATTGCTTACGGCGACAAGATGTTAACGTAGCCGATGTACACTTAAAAAAGATCTGATATAGGCTACGTCAAATTTTTCGTAAGTAACAATTAGTTCAGCGATGTAGGGACAGGTTCGCAACGGCCATGATATCTCCTTCTCCATTTTGGCAAAATGTTTCATGGCAAGATGACAACCTGTGCACATGCTGTGATAGCCCGGAATTTATATGTAAAGAACCAAACCACTGTGTTTTCTCCCCGGAATTAATCCATAATTAGGCCTTTGCAATAAGCAAGTCTCATGCGACCGCAGTTGAATTGTTAGAATAGATAAGGTTCCATCTCTTTAGCTATAGTCCAATACGGCAATGTCAACGCACTGCTTTTGATAATTCATAACGATGCTTTTTGACGTATACAAGTTCCATTAAATTTGGGCTCGCCTTAGAAGGATAAGGAAAGAGTACATTGGAAGTGACTCATCCTGTAAGTAGTTTACCAAAATAGGTTTTCTGCGATTTTACATTGGTATGAACCCTCAGCCTGCAAAAAAGGATTAGGAGGGTGTCCATGTAAGGTGGATCCTGGAATTGTTAACCCTTTAGACCCCACTCCAGCCATAGCCGCCCGAGGGCACATGTACTCCCCGATCCGGCCGTATCCGCCCGGAAAAACGCTATTTTTCCATAATGTTCTGATATTTTTCCAGAACAGAACAGTCAAAATCGTTTTAAAGCTCATTGATTTCTCTATTCAATACTTCAATTCAGATTTCTATTACTTTGATTTATATGAGTAGATTTAACAAAATTTCAAAGGAAATCCATGGAAATCCTGGGGAGATCAGCTATTTATTATAGCAATATGTGGGGTCTAACAGGTTAAAGAAATTTTGGTCTTCTGTTCCAATGATAAGGGGATGCAAAATCCCATGTAAAAATTAATATTGAAACAACCAGTGCTATATATACTTGCACAATGCTGAAAATAGCCAGACATATCTAAGTAGATGAACAGATTTGATTTCTTAATGTACATAGTAGAAAACCTTTAAGGAAAAAGTATCTATTCATCATTCCAGTTGTCTATAAATTAAATTAAATAACTTTGCTGTACTGGTCAACTGACCAAGTTGGCCTACTTAAAGTTTAGCACCCCCATCTTAAACGTCTGTGTTTATGGAAAATCATTGGAGCGAGCTGAACTCCAACAGCTATCAAAACAAAATGGCATGCTGAGAATGGTCATACTTCTTTCTAAAATGCTAAACTAACAAAGATGCTCACATCATGTAGTGTTTTTGTGAAATACCAGATGGAGCCACCTGTTTTCTACGTTGTATGTTGGTGAATCGCATTGCCTATATCATGTATACAAGCATATAAACCCACTTGCGAATGATATAATTATGATGTTATAGAATTGTTGATGTTCTTCTAATTAAATCAGCCAACAAATCGATCTTTCAAACTTATACAATTTAAAAATAAGATCAGGATTCAGGTCCTATAACCAGATAACCAGATAACGGTTATAACCTGTCATATTACTAATATCTCATATCCTATAATTATTTGATATAAACATCAATGAATTGTTCGTCAATGGATTTTTGTTTCATTGACAGTTAGCCTAATACAGTTGCAATGCATTTGCCCATTTACAAATACGAAAAGAGTTATAGAAACCCCCTTTTTACGTCATTATTTTCCAGCTAAATATTACCTTTATGTGACGACCTGGTTATCCGCGTTGCGATTAATCAACTTGTTGACTGGTACAACAGTCTTTCCCTGTGCATAACATCAAACGTAATACTTTTTAGTGATAATTATATTGCTGTATATAAGGTATGTTTCATGCTCATTAACAGACCCTCTGTTACGTCAATGAATTGTGAAGAATTAGATTGGGTCATGATTCACATATCAACTGATCAAAATGCACTGTATATTTTTTTTTTTGAATTTAAGGTCACAAGCAAGCATTGTTTTCTTTAAGATAAAATGAGTTCATCAGTGATAACCAATGACAAACTTATCATGAGAAGCTGATTGCACCAGGCTGTGCTATCTACTACCAGTCTTAGTTTCTAGATAAATCCAGTGACAAAGATAACCTCTGTCTGACCTGTTGTCCTATCAGATAACTAGCACTTATGATAACAGTTATTTTATCTTACTGCTTATAACTTGATAGACAATTTGAAGGCGTCTATGATGGCCTCATATATAAACAATGCGGTTCAATGTCAACAAAGATCAATAGGTCTAAACTATTGAACAAAGAAGATAGTTCTCAATTACTTACAGCTTAATCAAGCTCCAACTTCAGATAAAAGATTTTTTATAGAGTTTCTTCACTATATCCTAGGACTTTAAAGTGTTGCCCTATATCTATCTATGTCTAGAAGTTCACGTATGTCATTAAAAACACGTGTTTCAATTTCATGCATTGTTTGAGTTATAAACTTTCGCCACAGTTTTATATAACTTTTTGGTGAAAGAGTTGCTCCGCAAACGATGCATGCAGAATTGTTCCATACAGATTTTCAACTTTCATTTGTGTAAAGCATGAATTCCTGTCTCTGTTTAAAAAATTGTATAAAAAAGAATAGTTTTGCCAAACGATTATGCATAGTAGTGTCACATATACAGTTGAGATTCGAGCCTAGAAACTATAGTTGCTTCCTATTCTGTATATGGTACATGTAAACTGTTCCTATATTTCAATATTGCGCTATTATTGGTTATCTTCAAATTGCATTACCACGAGTGTAGTTCTACTTTGTTAGAAACCGTTTTATCGCCACTTTTTTTTCATGCTTACTTTCAGAGTGTGGTGAAAAAAAAACGAATTCAGTGCTTCCGACCACCATACTGGTAACAGTTTGTGAATGCGGTTTTAGCTTTAGAATAACGGCAAAGAACATTAAATTTTGTGAAAAGTTAGGATAGAACCTTGTACGTATCCAACTACTTTGAGTCACTTTTTTCATTTGACACACATGCAGGAATAGCTCTTTCTAGCTCCACCCAGGAGCTTAATATTTTAATGCGTTCTTAAAAATGAGTAATGGTTTGCACTCTAGGGACATCAGAACGTTTAGGGCGCACCTTCCGATGTGTTCTCGAAGGTTGACTGACATAGCCGTACCCCCAGGGTAATAAGAGGTGGGCAATCACTGAATGGAGAACTAAATATAGGCCCTTTCATTTCTAAATAAGAGATGAGTTCTATGATTTTACTTTCACGTATCATTTGAGGAGCAGGGCAGAACGCGACAATGTGGGAAGGAAGAGTAGGTGAATGGGCATGTATACTGAATTTGGCAAGTGCGTTAGCAACTGGTTTTATGACTATACTATCGCGGAAAAAACGCTTGCAAGTGCGTACACTCAATTTACATGATATCATTAAACTCTATAATTATAAAATTTGGCAAAAGTTTTTAATTGCGTACATTCAATTTAGAAAGTTGTACTGTTAAGCATCTCCAAGATACGAGTGAGTACACAATAATGGGCAAGCAACGCCCGTCCATTGCCTCCAATGCCATCGATTATGTATTGTAATTGCTTCGTTAGAGGCCAAATAACAATAGACAACTCTAGACAGCTAATTAAACTAACTCCCAATGCCTAATATAAGTGCAGATAGATCTTTTAGACCCCCTGCAGTATCCAATGCAATTGGCAGGATGACTGGTCAAGATGTATGACCACTAGAACCTGGTTTTAAAGGTGTTACATCACGGGATTACGTTACACCTTAACCTCATGGTATGTATATCTCTCAGGTATGTAGCGGGGATTGGCACACATATCACCGTACAACTTGGGAACTAGTACTGTTGTGACTGGGTCGTCATTACAAGAACCCCATAGCCTGCACTTTCTGACCCCTGCAATGACCCGGATCCCCATTTCCGGTCGGATTAATGCAATTATCTGTAGATATAAGGATATTACAAGGCGCCGTTACCAGTTGAACCCTTATTGTGGGGTGAAAAATGGGGTTATATTATACAATAGCTATAACAAATCAAGGATCTTGATCGTCGTCTGTTTACATAATCGATACTATCACTATCATTCAAAAATAATGATTGCATTAATTTTGTAGTTTTGAGTGAAAACTGAAAAAAAGATTGTTGTCAGGACTATCTATGACGCCTTCATATCCCGATCTTGCGACGACATTTTTACGTAAACCATTCAATTCGAATATGGATCACTCATTTATACCATTGATTCTGGGCATTTATGTAACCTGATAACCAAAATGTACTGTAAGGGTGGTATCATGTAAACGGACGCCTATAATTTCAGAGTATTGCAATGTGCGTCATATCTTTAATAGTATATGGTTCTCTCAGTGTGTAAAGACAGTGTTATTTGATAAAAATGGTAATTGTTAGGTCCAATAACCTTATTCAAGCGACGTGTTCGATTTCATTATATAATTACGAAGAGAGAAGGACCCTAATTTTTCATAATGTTATTGGTAGGCCTACGTCAGTATAGTTTTTCAGTATCGGTCTACGTCAAGTATCATAATTATGATGATAACTAGGCATTTTAGAGGATAAGATGCATACAGTACACCATAATTAATAAACAATACAGTGGAATGTGCGTGTATTATGTTTCAAGATATTTAATTTGCATGAACCATTCACCTCTCTCAGATCTTATTTGAAAAATCCTCTGCGATTGTACATTCCTTTCTAACTTCCTAAACTATCGGAAGAACTTGAATATGCCTAAAATTATATATATAAAAAAAGATAGTTGGAATCAATAAAGTCCATAGACTATCGGAAGAACTTGAATATAAAAAAGATGGTTGGAATCAATAAAGTAACTGTCGAATGTAAGTGTCCTGTATACCTAAACCCCCACATTATTGTAGAATCGTATGTAAGTGGGGGCGATGGGAAGACCGGCTATGCCGATTTTGCTTACCCAAAATAAAATAAATTGAAAAAAAAAATCATTTGCATAATTATGTCTTTCCAGACATGATTCACAGATTTTGCTTATAGGCCTTATATGAATCAACGTCCAACGAAGTTTTTATATTTCCTCTCTCTCTTTTTGATTCGTGGACTTTTTCTGGATCAGTTTCGAATATCTTTCAAATGGATGCATACACAAGGAATTGGAAATCAATCTTCCTACATCCCGAACTCGCGCTGTCCTGTAGATGAGCACAAGGTTCTGCGCAGTGCACTCTGCAACACGACGCTATCTAACAACGGTCGGAAGTAGGGGGCGCGACGGAGAGTGTGCGCAGTGACCAGCTGAATGGAAGGCGCACGACACGTTCTCCAGACCATTCTCCCGCCGATTTACAGTTGACCAATCAGCGACCAGGGTGTGCGCCCACCCAGATTCCCAGTCATAGCTCCGGGCTCCCGGCTTTAAGTGAGTGCCCAGGTATAGTACGCTGACGTCAGTTCATGTCCATATAAGGCAGTCACGTCTCCTGACAACGCTTCTGTTTGTATTCATATGCAAATGAGCTCGTCATTTAAGGCACCCATGATATCGCGGGAAGGCATTATATAGCCTGCTAAGGTCGGAAGCGAAGCAGTGAAAGATCTCTCAGAGACACAGAGTACAGACACTTTGGATTCCCTGGGAATTGCATAAGCAAAATACTTTGACGACTAGGAAGTTTATTCTTATACATCATTTACTGAACAAAGATGGCAATGATCATGGTAAGTCATAATTTCCATTTACTCAACTTATTGTAATAGTTTGACCAATCTTGCGTCTATTGGAAAACGTTTCTCAATCGCTCCTAAATGATTAGGGTTGTTATACTTTCAAAATTGCATTTTGAGATTGTAATTATCTAGTTACGTTATTCATTTGATTTATCTTATCGTTAGTTTTCGCTAATGATAATTTTTATGAGGGCACCTTTTATGAACATACATAATTGTAAATGATGTGGCCTATACTTGAGGTCATCCAGATAAGGCTATCTGTCTTGACAGATAAAACAGGGTTAGATACGACAGTGATAAGACAGTGCTAAAAGATAGGATGGTACAGGTTTGGAAATTTCCTTAAGGATTCAGGAGATGCAGACGCCAGTTGCTGATCTAAGAAAAAGGGGAATTTCGTGCCATTAGTCACCCACGTGGTGAAAGGATTTCGCAATGCCTGTCACATTTCTGTCTCACTGTTTAGCCATCACACACATCATCAAAATAGATGCTATAACTCAGAAAATGGTATGAATATGCAGAGAAAGTCTGCTATTTCCTTTATATCTAAAGTGCAAATCCCGCCGTAGTTTTGCGGTTACAATTTTACGTTGAGATTGCGTTGGCCGCATACCTTACCCCACCCACTTACCTCCTTCCGCCATTATAGGGACTTCCCCTCCCATGGCTCCATGTATGACCCCAATGTGACCCCCACATGACGCCCCACCTTTCCCCCTTAGCACCCACCTCCCCCACCCCACCCCACCCCCACACTGTCTGGGCTCTCTGAATGCACCTCCCATTGACATAATTATCATTTACCTGGGAGATATGGAAAAAAGCAGGACAACTTTCAAAGGATCTATTGAATTCATTTGAATTCAGCTGAATGGAATGGGAAGAAATTGGAAGAGACTATTTGAATTAAGTCTGGGACGGATGGGGTGGGGAGACATGGTAGGGTGGGGATTGGTGGAGAGGGGATGGGGTGATGGGGTGGGGGTGGGTTGAGGTTGCCATGCCTGTGACCCGACTGGGGTAGCAGCCAGAGGGATGAGGTAATGAGGTCGGTCGGTACTCTGCCGCCATGCAGTTGCCCGAATGCCCAGCACATCCGGCCACATGAAAAAAAGCTTGACTGTACAATTAACCAACGGGCTATTGTTTAACATAATGTTTTATAGGAATGTCATATCTACATATTTCGTTCCATTTATTTGAATGTGAGACTGCTATCATTCCTCTACCTTTTTAGGTAAATTACACATATTCAATCAATTCTGTGCAATGCTTATACATACATTAGGGCTATGTTCAATTGCATTTCCGATAAAGATGTCCTTATCTAATTCCGCGGTTACTTATGGGAGGTCAACTTTTGTAACGTCAGGTCAACCACAAACGGCGTTTGGGTACCTGAATGAATGAGCATGCATGTGCGTACTTGGCATCCGAGGACACGAGTGAACCATTAGTGCCCATTGCTGCTGACCTTACATGATGCAATGTACACCCGTGCGTTGCAGCATGCTCGGGGCAGGCAAGGCATTGTGTGCGTTGACACTATGATGCAGTGATGGATGTAGAATTCAAAATCTGATTTTGTCTCCATAAGATTATTTCATCTGCAGGTTTATGAATAGGCCTACTATAAATTGCCGAACTTGGGTACGACTGTATTCTGATCTTATTCGCGACTTCAGAAATCGCCAGTAGGAATATAGGCTTTATGGTCATGTAATATATCATTAGAAAGGATGTTCAATTCCCTTTCAAATAGCGAGCAGCATGCATGGGTAGCCTACCTGTCGTATTCCTTATGGGAAATTAGAAATTGCCAGATTCCCAGCGGTCAAATTGCCTATCGGAATGCAGGCTCTTTGGTAATGCGGTTTGAAAGGTCAGTACCGCTGGGTGACCTCTTGACTCCCGCCTACACCCACCTGTAAGTGCAGGTAAACGTAACCTGATTACCATGACAACGGCAGGTGACCCGGTCAGGGGGGATCCTCTGACCGCCCTCTGACCACTCCCTGACCACTCCCTGACCCCCTGACCTCTTGAACCCTCACCCCATCCCGACCCTAAACTGCCATCGGGTTACAACATTCTGAGGACAAAAGGGGTAGAATACGAGTATAGTAAAAACTGGTGCAAAGGTTCGCAGAATCTCACGCTGAATATGTGGTCCTGTGGATTCCTATAACCACACGTATATATAGTTACAGAAGCAATAAAAGGCTTTGCGCTTTCCTGAATGGCATTATTGAGAAGGTCATGGGATTGATGTGCATTGAATTAATTTCTTAACTTTACATAAGTATAAATAGAGGAAAGATGATTAATTAACTTTTCGCCATTATGCATTGCATCCGCCAGAGCATTGACCAAACTTTCTTCTTTCGTTTTGCAGGATTGCGTCATGTTATGTCTGGCAGTTGTACTGGCCACGAGCACCACCTCAGCCAAGCACCACTCGTTAAATACTCACGCCAACAAGAAAGCTGGCATCGAGCGGAGACAAAATCCTACAGCGAGAGATGACCTGTCCTACAAGGACATCCTGGAGTGGACGGAGCGACATGCGGATAGCAATAGGTGCGTAAAGTTACATCATTTCGTTTTTGACAAAAAAAAAAGTTCATCCTTAAATTGTATGTTCCAAAGATCCCATCTTATTCGGATATTTGATTAATGTTTCTGACTAGCGTCGGAACTATAATATGGGAAGAGTTGTAGGGCGTTAACGAATTTTTCGTCATTTTGGAAAATTAGATTGAAAATTACAAGAGATTTCCGCAAAGAAAGCGACAAAAAAGAGGGCCATTCCCGATGGTCATACCCTAGAATAGAATGGCTTACATAAGCCTACTTTGGCAGAACTAATTATAGTTCGCACGTGGAACACCCGAGAACACGTGGAACTTTCCTAGCTGTAACACACCCAGTCCCAGGTTTTGACCCATAGGCCATAGGTCACTGCTGTCCTAGAAATAGCCCTGACCCAGAGTTAAGTATATCAAATCATGTGACCCAGCTAAGTCGGATTATTCTAGAACTTTGAGAAGATCCTAACCTCTCTCCATGGTGCAGTCACAATATTTAGTCCCATTTATCCCATACAATGCGTTGCTGCTCTGTCGCGCTGCAGACTTTGGCAGATATCCAAAACGGATTACATTAAGTAGCCAATCAGCTCTCTTTTAAAGTGTGCTTTAATTGTGATAGATCACGCTTAATTTTCGAAGTAAAGTTGCTACAAATATTTGCTGCACAAAACTGCTAAATAAGAGACTTTGGGTTCTGTTTATACTTAACCTATCACGCTTTAAAGTATGAGTAAAAACTAATGTGAAAATTGCCTTTTATTCCAGAATTATCAAGAACAAACTAACTCTCGGGGACCTCAAGACTAAAGTACTGAAGACCATGAAGCGTGACGGTCCCCTCACCTGTGCTCAGCGGACCGTGAAGTCATGTGACCTGAGGGCCATGGCCCGCCTGCAGATGGTCGACGACTCTCCATGCTCCCTTCTACAGGTAGGTCTTCGTTTGGTTCATGATTTACTATACTACATATGTATTTTAATGTAATTCTTTGCATTTCTGATGACTCATAATTACAGGCCTAATTGGTTAGATATGAATAGTTCCAGGGTTTGAGAAATGTAGTTGGTTCAATGTGAAAGGAAAATTGATTTTTCTTAGATCTGCGCTTCAGGCAAATTCACACATAGAAACAGCAATTGATTGTTACGCTTATCATTAACGATGAATAAGACATTCCTTAACTCTTTAATTAAACAAATATCTGTTTCATTGTCTTTTATTGTCTTTTATTAATATCATCCCTTAATTCCACAGGAGTACCAGATGTGCATAGAACGCGAATCCAGTCATTGTGAATCCGGTCAGGTGACCCTTCTGACGTCATCAGTACGCCATCTGGTGGCAGGACTTCAGCAACAGGGCCACTGCGCAGGTCTGGTCAATCAACCGGAAATGACGTCAGCAAAAATCCATGGTGAGTATTAGCCCTATAATCCCATTATATCCCTATATCCCATGTTGTCTGCGCTTAAATATGACACAGTCTTACGGCTATGAATCAATAGTAATTGATAAGCAAAATTTGCACGTTTATCACCATGGCAAATAGTTGACCATAATATAATGTTGAATGCAATAATTACATGGCCTTTGATCAAGCTTTAGCCTATTGCACACTTACAACATTTGGTCATCGCAACACGCTATTATAACAAATAACGGTGTTTTAACTGTATTCTCTGCAAATCCTACATACGTTTCTAATTTGTCTTTCAGTTCGACCAGCTCGCCCATGTGCCAGGAAGGGTACTTGGATGTGTATGGCATCACTCGTGGAAGACCTCAAAGATTCCACCCAATCATCGTGTACCTCTTTTGCCGAATTCCGCCACTGCCTACACAAGTGCACTGCGAGCTGCAATCATGACTCGACAGATTTGTTAATACGCGGATCCAAAGGCCTATCTCGCCTCTACAGAAGGTTAACGCAACAATGCTAACACAGGATACAAATTAATGACTATATATCTAGGAAATTATTTATTCATTTATTGAAAAGGTTTTAACTCATGGCAATGACTACTTGTGTTCATTATATATCTTATTTATTGTACTAAAATTGTCTAAATAATGTATTATTGTTTTGTGTAAAGAGTTTCAGACACCTGATTAGACCGTGTGTGCATGTATTCGGTTGAAAGTGGTGCTAAACTTTAGGAAAGTTATTTAATGTATTGCAGAGAGGGGATTTGAAGACCTTAAAGTTGTACTTTGTCGATAAAAAAAAAGAATGTTAATTTACATTTAGATACAAGCGGATCCTCGTATTTTGTGTTCACTATAATTAGGCCTACATGTGCAAGCTTATATGACCTCGGAGTTAGCTGCTGACAATGTGCATATATCATAATGTCATTCATGGACGCTACTGTCGACATTGCATGTGCATAGTCGTAATATCATTCATGGAATGTGTATTAATGTGACGCTATTGTCGATAACGTGCATATTGTATTGCCATTCATAGAATGTGAATGCTACGCTATTAGCGTTAACGTGGAATGTGACGCTACTGTTAAATCAGGCATGCATTTTTTTTCAAGTTTCAAAGAAACACAATACATGTTATTACATATATATCTATGTTAAATGTGCAACGTGTGTCAATTACTGGCAAAATATGTGAGGATGTAGGCACATTTACCTACATTGCTGACAAAAATGTGTTCATTGACTGGAATGATAATGTTATTTATTTGCGAGACTGTATGAGTATGGTAGAGTTTATACTGGACATAGGTATATCGTGCTGAATATTTCATGTTCTTTGACTGAAATAAATATTGAATGACAAATGACAAACTCAATTATTTCTCTATCACTTTTTTACTTTTTATTGCTGTTATATTATGTTGATATCTCATTATGACTTCAAACTAGTTCATAAAACATTAAGTAAAGCTATTCTTTCAAGCGGTATCAATAAGATAATGATTTTGAGTTTAACGCAGTATGAAGACTGTTCATTTCTAAACAGTTATAATCGATTTTCAGATAATTATTGATAATATCATAATTACAGATAACATCATATTGATCAATATGACAGATGATTGTCAGGGTAGAAGAACTAATTATCTTTAGTGCTGTTTAATACTTCGTCGAGTCTTATACGACTTCATGTAGCATACAAGTTCTTATAGGTCGCGTATGCTCATGAAAAATGAATAAAGTGCGCCATACCACTGAAATCCCATCAGCGGACAGTCCATTTGCTGTCAGCTGGTACCAGGCTTTAACCCCTTTACGGCCACAGGCCCAAGTAAAATCCCATATATAGGAGGAGAAATGCAGCTTTCGGAATCTTAAAGAATCTTTCGAAAATCCCAATTAGAACTGTAGGCAAAGCCATTTCAACATCAGACTATCGGCGGCGGCGGCAACATGTACAATTGCTATTTTAGAGGCAGTTTTTAGACTCATGTATTTCGGTAATTGTCAGTCATTATCATGTCTGGCAGTAAAAGCTCAAGGATCCAGGCATTTTCTAGTTGGAAACACTAATGTCATCTGGTGAGAAAAATTGCAGTAAACCTTAGTTTTAAATTGAAATTAAGAAAGACTATTTGAAGAGAATCCAGCAGTCTAAACAAAGCATTTTAGGGATGTTGAAAGTGGCACAGTAGCACAACATAATCTGATAATGGGAAAAAAGTAATACTTCAAAAATTATATTGTAGATCACCTTTTCCTTTTTGTAATAATATATACACTTGATTCCAATTAAAAAGAAAGTTTCTAGACAAAAATTGGATTGCTCAGAAACAATTATTCAAACACGAATGAGCTGAAAAAATCACTTTTGAAGGTTACTGATGGCTTGGGCAATTTTACCTCATTGATATCCCTTACGTCCTTTACCTGATATAGGTCTAAGGAAATACAGGCTATTTATAATTTTGGTAGGCCTTGTATGATACAGTTTAAATAGTATACTTAAAATGATTTTTAAACAAAAATTACAAAAGCTGAAGTAAAAGATACG
Organism: Lepidonotus clava; assembly: GCA_936440205.1. Classification (NCBI taxonomy): domain Eukaryota; kingdom Metazoa; phylum Annelida; class Polychaeta; order Phyllodocida; family Polynoidae; genus Lepidonotus; species Lepidonotus clava. The sequence goes on from OW387140.1 coordinate 31,116,388, forward strand.
TTCCGTTAAGGGAACATTGATGCGTTGGAGTTTCTTAAACATATTTTTTTTGTATGTATAGGTACACTGTAAAACTTAATAATTGGAATGAATATCATAATTTCCATTGCATATTATTTTACTTTTAGTATATTATGTTGTACGTTTGCTTTGTGGTTTTCTGAAGTTTTGTCAACAAGATGGACTAATATTAGTGTGCCGAAAGAAATAGAAATTTAAAGCGCCCTGGGTAGATAATAATTGCATTAATATTTATAGTTGATCATCAGCAATATAACTACATTCCAAGTGTGTGCCAGTCATCAAAATTGCGCAGTTTCTTTTACTCTTCGGAGAAATTGGATCAGACGAGGTAATTAACATACTATTTCTGAGGAGGCACATACATCTCAATATCCACTTAAAATACTCAGGCCTTGGCTTAAGCAGCAGGTTCCTCTTTGATTCCAAAAATATATTGGCAGCTAAATGTAGGTGGGCGATTGCCTAGTCACTCTGCTTAACGTTATAAACCTAATCCCCCACTACAAATCCATCACACTGTCGGGCATTTAGCCAGACTGGGTTCGACCTTCTTCTGACAGTCACGTAGAGATATTGGCCAGTGTCGGGGACTGGGGGTGTAGATGGGGGTTCCCCATGTCGGATTTAAAAAAAAGAAAGAAAAAAAAGGCCATGTCGCATGTCATTGTCGGAAGTGAAGTTCGGTGTCCCATGTCAAATTTAAGAAATGTCTATGTCCTATGTCGCTATATAGTTTTGAGATAAGTATCGCCTGTCGCCCAGCCCTATGTCGCCCTGTTGATTTATAAGAAACTGCTATCACCCTGTTGATTTAAAGGGTCTACATCCATAGTACTAGCGCTAACAGTATAGATTGCCAATCGAAACTGCGCATCGACTTCAACTCCTGAACGTAGTCTGGTATCTATGCATCACATTCCAGAGAGTGCAAAGAGTTTGTACTCATTGCATGGATTTTATGAAGGATAAACGAATTAGGTCATACTTTATCTTGTGACATGTGAGCTGGAAGGACATCAAAGGTTTGTACGTTGCAAGCTACAACAATTTACTGATCTTTCATGGAGCGTTATATGTAGCACATGGCATTGCAGGTGATCTATATAGGCCTATAGTTCGGAAATGTAGAGAACTTTGGCATGATAAGTGCTACCTTAATTCAATACTTTGAAGTACTGAAATTATCTGGTTTGTAATCAAATAGGAGGCAACCTTTCAAAGTAGGAAAGTGGGATGAAGAATACCGTGTGCATTAGGCTTTTGATATAGGATCTAAACCATTAAATAAATCAGTAGGAAACTTATCTTTTCTTCTACTTCCTTCACTATTCATTTGCATTGGACTTGTCTATATTAGATTATAATGCGTTGACATCAGATGACGTATGATAATGGTTACTTTGAACAATGTGTGATCATACCCATTAATTATGATGCTCACGGGCAGACATGACAATCAAAAGGCTGTAACACAATCAGAAGTCAATCAATATCAGCAGGCAGATATGTGGTAGTTTAGATTCCATATTTTGGGCCGCTGTACAGTTTCAGCCCCTAGTTTCATTTGGAAAAATGATATTCATTAATTCATTATTCTAATGTTATGTTGGAAGTATAGTTTGTATTCTATATCTAAGGTGATTCCCCAGCCAAGGCATGACATAACGGTCACGTTATGCTACCACACTTTTTTGGTTTGTCTGTTACTAACTAAAATGTCACATAACTGTTACATTATTTTCCTGTGAGGTTATGACCTAACCAAAACAGAATGTTATCATAACATTCTGGTGAGGTTAGGTCAAGATCAAATTAAGATAGAATGTCATTGTGACATTCTGATTAGGTGAGGTCTAGACCTGACTTAAACAGAACATTGTTGTCACCTCCTGACCAGGGGAGGCCCCAACCTTACCTAAACAAAACGTTATTGTGATGTTCTGATTATGTCAGGTCCTAACCTTGCTTACACAGAAGGTTACTGTAACCATCTTATTAGGTTAGGTGTCACCCTAACCTAAACAGAATGTTATTGTGACATTCTTATTAAGTCTCAGCCTTATAAATAACATGACAAGAACATTGTCAGAACATCACAATATCACGTCGCAACAGTTGGTTGCAGTGACGTAATTGGGAGTCATCAATAGAACGTCGCTGTAACCTAACAGTGTGACGTAACAAGAACCAATCCAGAACATTATTAGAACATTATTAGAACGTCAAATCCTTGGCTGGGTCGATCTTGGTCGAATATGATACTCATTCTGACGCAATTATACCAGACGTAAAACAATCAGTTTTGCATGCATAGAACGGGAGAATGCAACCCAATTATTTATACTTGGAGTTTGAATTAGTGAACCGAATTTGTCATTAAGATAAAAGGAACAGATACACGCCATGGACTCGATGCAGTCAATACCTGAGTACCAAATTGAATAGAAAATAAACCGTTCAGGGTGCAAACGCAATTACAGGGTCCAGATCGTAGATTTTATCGAATTTGAGTGTGGTTTGAAAAACCAAAACCTCCATTTCATCCCTCTTTCCACACGTAAAATGATAAAGAATTACAAATAGATTTTTAATGAAAGGCGAACAAGGAGAGCATGTGAAACTGACAATTTAAAAAGCAATATAGATCTAGGTGACTTTGGTGAAGAAAATTATAAATCTTATTTTTATACTGAACATGCAGAAATCTGGAAATCAGGGAAAAGAAGGAAAAATGGCATCTCTGATCCTGGTATGGGGTTCTTAGGACCATTCTGGTGATATCATTGATCAAATACTCTCAAACGACGCTATCTTATGTGTTCCCAGATATTGGTGTACCATCCTGGTTTGAGGTTATTACAACCATTCTGATCACATCATCCAATCAATCTCCAATCATTATTTGGTCCCAACAGATTTTCCACGCTCTCCATACAATTCCTATGGAAAAACCTCGCCAAGCAGAACGACGCTAGTAAAATAATTGTCCCTTTGCATGACCTGATGGTTCCCTGTAACTGCTATGTACAAGACACTATACATGAGATTATGCTGGTTTCAGACGTTTGAAATGACTTCCTACTCTGTTTGAGAAGACTTATCGACGTAATTAACTGAGGTCATATCTTTGTATCTGTTTTCTGTGATTAGGCTAATTAGGCGAAATTTGATTAAGTGTCTCATTCTTATAATATTGGGTTTGTAAATCAAAGTAACTATACAACAATCCCTTTTCAATGGTATTTTCAAATGCTATCACCAATTTTGGTGACGAGACAGGATCAGGTATTACGAGACATTAATCAAAATTCACCTAATTAGCCTAATCACTTAAATCAGTAATAAAGATATCCATGGGCCCTGGACAACTACGGAGAATAAGCTAGCCTCATGTATACCTTGTAGTTTTACTTTATCCTTTATAACATGTTGTCTCACTGAAACGACCGATGCCATTTTCGATGTATGGAACACATCAGAAATATATTGAAGTTAACGAAGATTATCAAATACAGCTCTGTTTCTGGGGTGAAAGGATGGCCCTATTCTGTGTAATATATAATTGCTAACCAGTTTATATGAACTAGAACCTTTTCCTTTCACATATAATTGGTCTTGCAATATAGGCAAGGATTTATTTGCACTGCGTATAGTTCTGAATGCTGTTCAAATGTAATTTCCACTACACACTATGAAGATACTTGCCAACGAAGAAATTGATTATTATAGAAACTTTTCTTTGCTTTCTAAAGCTTACAATAAAACGCGACCTAGTATTGAAAAGAAAATAACGAAAAGGGATCAAATGTGAGCAATACAAAGTGTAAAAAAATAAAGGGTTTTATATAACGCAGCACTTGATTATGAAGGTGCCTGACAGATCGGGCTAAACATTCTGTAGGTCGCCCAGATACCGGTTAACAGTTTCTGGGGAATAATAGATATCTGGACCGGTTGTAGCCATCCAAAAATCTGAAGCTTTAGGACTGTTATTTCTATATACTAGAATAAATTGGGGAAAGAATCAGCATCCAAATTACATTCTATGTATCAAAAGAAATCTCATCAAATTGCCAATAATCCCTGAAAACAAGATGTGTTTATTGTTTCTCAATTAAGTTTTACATAGGCTACTTTTGAAATATATACAAGGAAATGTCCAGAAAATTTCGGATAATCCTTATGTTATGGCAATATACAAATAGACATAATCCTGGGCTAATTGGTTAGTGCTCACATTGATCTATACTGAATTGCCGTAAGAAGGTTTATAATCATTGAAGTAAGAAAACCCACTACTATATGAATCAAATCGATAATGTAATACGCTTTCCTATATAGTTGAGTGTTTTCTTGGTTTTATCAATCTCTCATGCATGCATCCGACTTGGGAACATGTAGGAGAAAAAAATCCACCTCTTTCAGGAGGTTCCAGCCGCTGCTGTAGAGGGCACACTCTCAGGTGATTATGACTGGATTAGGGTCTAAAATCATTGATCCACAGTATGCAAAGCGATTTACCACTAATGAATAAATTTATCATGTACATAATTACACACCCATTGAAGCCACATATCAGGCTCAGAGGCGGCTCCTATTGGCCAGAGAATTATGTAAATTTGCCACTAGGTGACAGCACTGATTTTATGCTTACTGGTACACAGCCCTGGGGAAAGGGGATTGGGGTTCTTTTCATTCTCATTTTCTTCTCTGACTATATTTGCACTTTCCTGGTCTCCTGATAATATTCTCCAATAAATCTTCATGCCGATCACTAAAGTTGTGCCATAACTGCCTAAGTAATACATACATAATATTTGTTCATTGATCATTTAATTAATTCGAGTGAATTCTTAATTATTTAAGCTATTCCAAAAGGAAACCATAGGATCATTTCGTTTTATTTTCTTTGATCTGAAGGAAAGTGGACACAAATATTTCAAATTAATAATTAGTTTTTATTCATTTATTTACAGTTCCGTCATTTGCTTAATACTACAAGTTTGCGAATCTTATTTACAAAAGACAAATATTGCAGTTATATAGACATGTAGGTTTGCATGTAATCATGTGCCAACGATTGTTCCTGTATGTTTCACACACTTGGCTTTCTTTATTTCAATACAATAAAAGGATATGGGAATTTCATTTAAAATAAAAGTAAATAAATCATAAATCGATTTATCCTTCCCCAATCTTTCACGCAAAAGCTTATAAGTGTATTTACAATTATCTAATATCACAGCAGTGCATTGACAAAGTATAGACAAATTATTAATTTTATTCTATTACTTTCTGGAGCCATTCTATCTATCGTATCCCACGTAACTAAAACTTAAATGGATGTTAAATAAATAACGAAGACGTTGGGCCTAACATGCTGTTTTAACATATTTAGGTAAGAGGACAGGCGAGGTACATAAATAGAACAGTGGAAACTCCGTGACGCTAAAAATTCATACAAAAATATGAGCAATGGGTAAAAACCGACCAAAATGTTAGAACACTATAAATATTAATATTCTGATTCCGCCCTGGCATTTCGTAGTGTTTGCTCGTTGAAAAGTGCCTTATGTTTCCCATCTATGGAAAGAAAACGTGGGAATTTTTACCCAATAAATTTCCAGGAGAAAAGAAAAAAGAAAAATAATATAGATAAATGCAGTGCCATTCAAAACAAAACAGCACAAGCGTAGAAACAAAAGATTGTCTAGATGCAAGCACAACCAGTTGGATGGTCCCAAACCTTCTCATTTCCAGACCACAATATACAAGAGGTTCAATAATATCAGATACAGTTCAGCTAGCGTCCATTATATCAGAACTGGGGCGGTCCCATATAGGAGCGGTCGGGCACAAAGTACTTCTGGGCGGTTCTCAGGGTTAGCAGTAGGGGTTGTTCGGCGACCAGGTCGTAGTCGTCGATGGGGCTGGGGAAGGGGTTCATGTACACCGTCTTAAGGGGGAGGTTGATGGCCGGGGGCATGGCGAACAGGCCCGAGTCACTGCCCGCCGACTTCTTAGGCACCAGTGGCGGCAGGCGCAGGTCTGAAAATTATTAGAAGATTGTCAAAAAAATATTACATAAACTTATTTTTTCTTTTAGAAAAATTGACAAATCTCAAATGGAGAATTAATTGTCTATACATTGATTACAGTTTGATATGATCAAAACTGTTACAGCTATCTTAAAATGTTACTTTTAGGAACTTCCCCATGCCATTTTTATAATTATATCAAAAAAATATACGATTGCTTCACCATATCTTATAGGTCTAAAAGTCAAGTGAAAAGTCTCTGTACTTACCAACAGCATAGGACGTTTCTCTTTTGGGTCGACACTTGCTGGTATGTGTTTCTCCGAGCCGCACCAAACACGATTTCCTGAAATCAGGATGTATCCTTATTGAGTGGACATTTACATCTTTAATAGAAAACCATTTTCAAATTACAAAACAACAAATTCAACAAACCATTTACAAATTACAAAACAACAAATTCAACAAATTCTATAATCCATATTCAAATTACAAATTTAACAAATTCTATAATCCATATTCAAATATTACTCCTCCAAGTGACTTGAATATGAAAAACAAAGAGATAATCTATTGTACATACCCTGGCAGTTTGGGCAGTACGAGCACGGTGTTGCGTTTGACCGGTTGCTGGGTGTCCGGGCCTGCACCAGCTGGGGGACCCCGCAGCACCTCCAGCTGTTTCTCCGTCTGTATGTCGATGAAGTAGTTAATGGCCTCAATGCAGGTGGCGTTATCCACGGAGGAGCCGTCCGGCGCCGTGTCAAAGGTTACTGGAGGAAAAAAATGCAATCATTTATTATCTTTAGATCTTGGTGTTCAGGGTGCGATTTATATACGCATATTATCTGTTCAGGATGCGATTTATATACTCATTGTATTATTTTGTTGCTTTTAACCTCCACATATATTCTATGTACATAATAAATTGGAGAAATCAAGACAAGCACATTCTTGATGGTGCTAAATGTAAAAAGTACTTTCAGTGTAGTTTTCAGACCGCTGCTCACTTTACACATCCATTAAGTCGCCAGGATTTTCCAATGTCCCTTAAAAGGTTTTCTAAAAGTAACATTCATACTTGTGCCCATCGGGATGGACTGTCTGACTTACCGGTGACCCTGCCGGAGGAGGCTGGAGTGACCCTGGAGGAGGCCCCGCCCGTCAGCCGGGAGGCCGTGGGCCGCGCCATCTCCTCCTCGTCCTCTGTGATCACGTCCTGAGGAACAGAGATTCAATAGTATCATATTACGGATAATGTGGGACGAAAAGAAATATATTGCATTTCAATAAAGTATTAAAAGTTTAGAGGGTGCGTCGCCTAACTGGGATTGCAAGCATCAATGAGTTTAGTTTGAATTACTTCATTGTTCCTTTAAACACCTTGAGAGAAAAAATATTATCTAATCAACAACAAAAAGTAAGAAAGTGTTATCTTTTAATCTGAATAATAAAAGGATGGAGCTCAGAGATTGCATTGAACTATATTGAAGTGCCGTAAATATAGACAAAGTCTAACTCACCACGCCCGGCCGTTTGAGTATTCCCCGTACCCGGGAGCTGTCGGGCTTACCCCGCCCGCCCCGCCCCGGCTGCACCCGGCCCTGCACGTTCTGACCCTTCTTTAGACGGTCTATCGTGTCCTGCACGTGCATCTTGAACGACGAAAGCCACCTGAAAGACACCATTGATTTTGGAAATTCTCATCAATCATCGATTTGAATGTTACTATCTTCAAACCGAAGTTATGTTTGAAGCATATGCGATACCTGCAACTGTTTTCAAAAGGGCTACATCTATACCATGATTGGTTCAAGAAGAATTGTTAATGTTACTTATTCTTTTCTTTTTTCTTATACATAATGCATTAAGTTATTTTTTTTAAAACGAACGTTGCATATGTCATGCGGTATGGCACAAGTGAAATCCATCCCGAAAAAGGCTTTCCTGGTATCTGTACCAAAATATATCAATATTGGATTAATAACAAATAAACACTTCGTTTTTATAAATGTACCACGGGTATTTAGTCATTAAACTTGTGAGTCAGATGCAATGCGCCGCCCTCCGATATCATGAAATATCATTGAGATGCATCATAGGTTGGCCTTATCAAACTAAATATTTCTTATCTGCTGATTAGCACAGTCCCAAAACTCACTTCTCTAACCAGGCGTGGGCCATCTTCCTCAGCTCGGCCGGCCGCTCGTGTTCCTCCAGGTGCCAGATCTCCCACGAGTCGAGCTCGTGCTCCATGTGTTTGTGGACGTCCCGCATGCCGCACAGGTGGAGCACGTCGATACACGTGTTTCTATGGATGGGAGAAGAGTAGTAGTTCTAATCAGACAAAAACAGGTAATTTTTGTTTTTTGAACAAAAATAGCGGCGGATTCTTTTTGGTTAATATTTGCCTTCTTCGGTTCATACCCTAATCCCTGATCATTAACCTTGTACATTATAATAGGAACGTCTACAGAACTTGTTCGCAGTTCTTGACAGGCATGACGTTAGCAAGGGTTGCATGCAAACCTAGGCATAGAAATAACCATAAATATTGTTTATCTTCAATCCCGAATCAACGGCGATTAATGTATGGATTTTCTACTTCACCGAAATTTTGTCCCTCCGTGTGAAAATCTATCACTAGTATCAGGGCTAGTCCTATCCAGAAAGCCTGATATTACCTCCCTAAAAGTTCTATGTTTTTTCTTTTTAAAAGTGTTGCAAAATAAAATCTTCCTACCTTGCGTCCTTGTCGCCCTCAATAAACTGCACAATGATCTCGGCGTAGAAGTCGCGGTCCCACTGGTTGAGAGAGTGCATCAGGCGGAGGCTGCTCAGCAGGAGGTCCTTACCGTAGGGGTCCAGGCAGGTGGGGGGTCCGGACCTCCCGCCCCGCAGTACCCCGAGCAGTGTCCGCTGTATGTCGGCCCCATGCCCCAGGCCGTGCTCCCGCTGCATGGCCTGCAGCTGCTCCACGATGTCGCTCGCATATCGCCAGTCAGCATCCCGCAGACAGTTGAGCATCATAGATATGAAGTGGGTAAGCGTCCATGGTTTCTCCATGGTCTGCAAGGGAAATTTAAAATTAGCTTACATTCTATACTGATTTTCTTTTTTTACTTGGATGTTTGAGTAAGACTGCAGGGCATATCTGTGGGATATCTGTAAGATATTTTCTTTGCAATAATACTTAGAATAATTAATTAATGCAGCTGCCTCCCTCCTTTTTTTTCTTTCTACAATATGGATTTCTGTATTTAAATGTTTAAATAGACTTGAGTGGATTGGGCCTCTTTTCGATACAAAACACTAATCTTATGAGCTTCCGGAAAAAAGTTCGGGGCATATATGACAAATCTGCGACAATAATTATGGAAAAATATACAGCAAGCTTAACAATAAAGAAATATAGGGCCAGCAGCAGCCCTTGTGCTATTCTAATTTCGAATCATGCATACATTAAACACAATACTCACCTCTGGGCTACAACTTGGGAAGAAGTGATCAAACCACTCCTCCCCGATGTGTTTGGAGATGAACTCTGGTAGCGGGGTGACCGGTCTGGGTGGGGTGGGCGGGGGCGGGGTGGGCTCGCGGGGCGGTGGGGATGGGGTCTTCGGATCAGGGATCTGGATGACTGTAGTCGGTCGGGACACAAACTTGACGAGTGGTTTCCGCGGCTTCACCTCCCTCTGGGGTTTAGGCGGCTGAGGCTGTAAGGGCTCGGTCGGGGGAGGAGCAGCTGGAACCTCTGGCTGTTGGATGAATCAAGGTTGTATGTTAAATCGATTAGTTTACTTGATTCATGTTAGGGTTGTATACGAAGAATAGGAAGATGAGATAACCAAAAGACAGTGCAGCATTTTTCAATGAGCATGGCTGAAGATACTAAAAAAAAAAATTTGTACCCGGACCGACAAAAATCTAACAGATTTATAATAGTTTTCACTTTTTTTCTTAAATCCTAGAATAACCTTCTTGATTTTCCAGGTCATAGAACAGTAATTATATACAATTATCCAAGTTTAAATTTAAGACCATATTCATATCCCTTATATTCCGTTTCCGTTTAGACTTAGCAACTGTTATACATATAGGCATATAAGGAAAAATCATCAGCTTCTGCGACGCATTTGGAATTCTCAAAATTTGCAAAATGTAGGCCTATAAGAAGCAGAAAAGTGCATACAAGTAAGCACAGGCTATAAGTAGCTACTACAATGAACACGGTATATTTAACGAAAAAAACAAAAAGAGGATTTGGTGATCACAACAAGCAGGTTAGACGTTTTATCCTGACACCTGACGGAGACCTGGGTATATCTGAGTACTAAAAGCTTGTAAAAGCTTGCAAGCGAGATGAATTTCACAGATGGTATGGCATAGCAATCCAAAGAATAACAAGAATCTAAGAAGTTAATGCCATATAGTGTATGAATACAACTACTGTCTGCACACACGATAGCTGAAATATTGCAATTGTCCACGCTGTGAATTATCATTTTAAGCAGGTGAAGCCGGATGCTGAATAGATCATGTTAAATAGGTTGCTAGCTATATTGCCCATAGAATGGTATACATACGGACGGTGGAACTGAGGGGGGAACGATGGTTTGTTTGGAACCCTATGATCAATACAGAAGGCAGATGTGAAAAAATATCAAACTTGCCATTTTGTGATTAAAATCTAGAACAAATGTTTGCATATGCTCAGATAAACTTGTTATGTAATACACACCCATACAGGCACAAGTCACACTATTGACAAGAAATAATCTTGTGTTTGAAGAGAAATATAACCTCCATGTACATTAGAAACAGCGTTGGTTTTCATTACCAGAAGCCTGTTTAAATATTTGGACTACAACCCATCAACCAATATTCTAATTACAATATAAATAATCTATAATTTAATTGTAAAATCATATACTTTACCTCTGGCGACGGAGTCTTTTCCATTGCCTCCTGCACCTTCTGCATGAGTGAGGACGTCAGGGCGGCAGGAGGTTTGGAGAAGTCCTCCTCCTCCTCTTCCTCCTCCTCTTCCTTCTCCTTTTCCTTCGCCTCTTCCTCGTCGCTGTAGTCCATGAAGAGGGGCGAATCTCGGAAAGAGGCATCCTTCTGTGGTTTGGCAGCAGGTTTGGATTTTCCCGTTTTTACGCCAGGTTTTTGTTTTTCCTGGAAATACAATCTATTTGGTTTAATTTCTCATATTTTGTTTATAAATAACACTGTTGTAAGGCGTCCATTTGATTGATGTTTTTAGATTATAAACACAGGAGCTTATTTTAGTGCTGGGAATTTAATAATTGCTGCGGGGCCACTTATAGTGGATTAAAATACCGTAAACCCTCATTATCCTATGGTAGCTTCAGCCAAAATATTTATGTTAAGGATTTTTGATGATCAAATTGGAATATTAACCTTTTATAACCAACTTACATTCTTTTGGGGCACTTAAAATTTATGACAAAATGTTCTTTAAGAAATTATAAATTCTTGAATATTCAACTCTTATTAATTAAGCTATAAATATAAAACAAATTAAACTGCGAAAGTCGAATGAAATATCACTACAACGAGATTGACTATGGGAATATTGAAATATCTGTTTAGTCTTCTTCATGCAAAAGGATTTTATACATTTTTTTCCCCAATTTTTATCTACACCAGCTCTCCCGACACGAGGGGTAACTGTCAAACAGATTCATGCATAGGACATGCGTGGATAAAGTATTCATACATCATTATTTTTCATGCTATCAAGTCCCAAAGTCTTTCATTTACAATGACATTGTATAACAATTACCTAATTGGCTACGTCACCATACAAAAAAACTGCAGAAATCTAAGACCAGTTTTAACTCTAGAGTACACATCAGCAGCTACTTTTTAAGAATTATTCTAATAACTTTATGAATCATACTACAACAGGAAAGGTTTCTATCTATTGAGACCTAAGGCATTCTAACATAACAACGAACGTAGAACAAATTTAGACTGAAAATTGTAGAAATGTAGGGGGAAAACGAGAAAACTACACTGCGTCACGAAGTGCTTATGCACTACATTACTTTGTATGTCAAGTTGCATATTCCATCAACATCGACCAGTTTGGAGAACTACAACTACATTGCTACAAGTGCCTACTGTCGACTAAATACTACTATTAGGCTTTATTCGTTGGAGAAAATTCTAAGCAAAAAATGGAACGTTGTCCCCAAATAGTGTATTGCAATCAGCCTATTCTTGTCCGGTTGATAAAGGTATAAACTAAGGATTTTAGTAGTTGTATCTTGCCGTACGCAAGGGGTGAGGAGTTAGGCAATAGCAGAACTTATGAACACCAATGGACCTATCTAGATGTCGTCTCATCATACTCACGCATATTGATTAGTTATTTATGTTCATTGGTAGATCATGGAGTGGATGAACAGCAAGGTGCAGAAAGGAGACATTGACACAAATGAGAATGATTGAATATTTGCAATGTGCGACATTTAACGACAGCATAAATAACAGTGCGATCATATAATGCATTGCTCCTTATAAACGAGGTCACCCTAATTGTTAAAATGAAGATAACAATTCGGTAATCAAATATAGATTCCACACATACGAACTAACAGGCCTGCTAGAAATTTATGTCCATTAGAAAAGAAAAATGAAATTATGAATTGGAGTAACTAGGGAACTTGCCAAATAACAATTTATTGTCATGAAATTCCAAAGAATAAGAGTATATTTTTGGTAAACATACTTTGTTAAATAGGCCAGATGTAACGGAACTTACAAAAACGAAATTCAACTCAGTTTATCTAAAACAATTTCATAGTCATCATTGTACGGTAGATTCACAGAACATTTTACAGAGTCATTTCATTTGAAAGATAAATGAAATAGGTAAATTAAAACAAATGGATAGCTAGCAGGCCTGATTGTCAAGCATTAGGCTGGCAGCCTTACAGGTGACTTAGGTTGGGAACTTTTGATGGAACTTTTGATGGAATTCCCAGAATGTTTAGGGGATCGTGCTTTTTCCTTTTTGTCCTGTGATAAACAGAAAAAGTGATTAAGTTTGTAAAGTTATATTCGTCTAAGGTAAGCCCAAATATTTGTTACATTTTGTTCTATATTCAAATATGTGCAAACCAAGAAATATTAGTGTCATATTTAAAACAAAATATATTGCTTGTATTTGTTACCTTTGTACCGACGCACATAACAATAGGGTAGACATCCAGCATATAAAACATCTGATACAAGTGGCAAGTTTGAAGATAAAAAATAGAAATACGGTGCGGTACAATAGTAGAAAAGCCTAGAAAAGGCTGAAAAGAATCCATGTGCGGAAGGTACCTTTACCCTCCAACGTCCAGCTAAACATAGACATAAAAATGACTATTGAAATATTGAATATTGACTTTTGCAACGGATAAAAACCACATAAATATCACGTTGAAATTATACGGTTTGTTTTTGCACATCAAACAAATATATTGATTATAAGGGAACAGGGTGACTTTGGGGTCTGGGTAACATCTGGGACACTTGAACCAAGTTTCATTAGGACCATATATATAAATACAGAATACAACATTAGATACTCAATTAAGCAACAAAGAATATTCGACATGCGAAATCAATTTTCCACGTTTACGATCGCGATCTAATTACAACTACTGAATGTTACCAACATTTCCCTTGATGATCTCTAACTCCACGCGAATTTGCTGGAGTAAAAGACGTGAAAACATTGCAAAATAATTCCATATTGATTTATTGTATAGACAGAAAAAATTGCTACCACTCCTATTGCTAAACATAGCATGATTTTAAGTACGACCAAGGATAATAGATTCTATTTTTATTAAGAGAGGAGCCTAATTAACTGAAACAGAATTCAAATGCTGTGAGAAGATTTGAAAAGTTGTAAAAAGATTAGAAACGGTCAATGTCTTCTCCTGTTCATTCTGAAATACAAACAGTTAAATGACAAAAAGAAAAGAATAAAGAAACCAAAAACATTTTGAGTTGCTCTTATGTTCTCGCATTCACCCACCTTGTTGAGGGAGGCGATCTGGTTGAGCTGCTCCAGGTTCAGAGAAGGAGGGACCCACCGCTCGGCCTGCTCACGGATACGTTGCTGTTCCGCAGCCTGCAGTCAAGAGAAATCAACATATTCTGAAGTATTGGTCGGGACAATCATTCAATACGTTGGCAGTGGTGCAAAAAAGATATCCATACAGGTTCCCGTATTGCTTTTAGGTGATTCACTATTCTTTACACGATATAATATCGTAATATCCCAGGATAGAAGAATCCTTTGAAATATTTGGTATGCAAGATTTCAAAGTCATATTTATTCTCGGACTTCATCTTCATATAGCTACGACGAACTCCAACAACTTACGTGCCCCAAATATGATACCATTTTAGAAATACTAAGAGGACAACACCTTATTCTTATCAATTGGAAAAAGGGACACATGAATCAGGTACTACCTATATCACTTCTCGCCAATATCATAACTACCAAAGTGTTGGGGCACCTCACCTTTCTGTCGGGCCAGAGGAGGTGGACCAGCACTGAGTTGGGTACGAAGCCGTCACAGCGGACCGGTGGGCGGCTTGTCGGTGGCTGGGTGCTCGGTCCCTGGGGGAAGAACCCGATCTGACCCTGCTCGGACCGATACGTGTCGGGCTCTGAAGGTTACCAAATTTGACAAAGTTAACAAAAATATATCAGAATGTCCACAATGATAGACATACACAATATGTATCTCTATGGCAAAATGATGAATATATTCATACAATTATGGCTTGTCAGATTGTAAAGTAACCATGTGTAACATTTTTCGTCCGATTTTGTTTTAATCTATTCAAATGGGCGATAAATTAAACAGTAATTTATTTGAATAGAGTTAACAACCTACCATCGTCTTGTTCTTCCTGTGCTATCTTCATCTCTGCTGCGTATGGATCTTCGTCCACCAACTGAAAACGAAGAAACAGGTAATTAATTAGTTAATAGAAAATGAAATATCACAAGAAAACTTTCGACAAAATACAAATATTCATCCTGTACAGTTTGATAGTAAGTCAATAAAAACAAGCCTGAATGTGCCATTAATTACTGACAACGCCATACGGTATCATTCTTTACATTAAGAAAAAAAAGTTGCAATCAAAAGAACAGTACACACCTCTACCCGGGTTCTGTTGTAAAAGATATTGAGGTATTTCTCAAACGCGTCCCTTTTAGTGGCTGCCGTGGCCTTTGGTTTCCGACGAGCTTTTAACCCTCCATCCTTGATGAGGTTCAACTCATTTTCTCGTTGTTCCAGCGCCGAGAACGCCTGTTAAATCAGATAAGAATTAAAATGATGAAAAGCTAGAAAGTTGAAAACTGCACAGTAACATTGTTTAAAATACATGTATGTTCGACCAAGGAAAACTGATGAATGTAATGCATATTGCTAGATGTGAATTAAAATATCCAAACACATACCGATTCACGCTGACGTTTTTCACGCATGACTTCATCCGTCTCCTCCTGCGTAAGGATATCCACAAAGTGGCTAAACCTGTGAAGAAAAAAAGGAGAGTAATGATAAACAAGACAACACGGGTCCTACTTGCAAATTTAGATGGTAACGCCAACCATTGAGCCTTTTTTTTCTTTCTTTATATTTCCCCAAAACTCATGTTTGTGTTAAATTTTTGCCAAAACAAAAATTATGGATGTCCCATAACCTTCAAACCCCTATCAAAAACCGTACATCAGTAACTATCCTCAAATTACAATTAATTTTCTGCGTGTACTCAAAAATATGTGTACAGAACATATAAACCCTATAACAACATGAAGAACTCACTTGAAGGAGGAGCGAGCAGCTTTGAGTCGTTTGACGTCGTCCCGACTCATCAGACTGAGCAGCTCCTCGTCGAAGGGCAACGGCTTCTCCTTGGCCTGCTCCTCAAACTGGATGGACACCATCTTCAGCCGGTAACTCTTCGGTAGGTCTATACAAAGTTGAAAGTTGAAAATATTAATGTCAGGTAGAAGTATGATTTCTCAGGGTTGTGCTGCCATCTCCTCTGGTAGAGTTGTAATTGATTTTATTGATATTTCTCTATCATGCGAATATGAACCCATTTTTACCTAACATCATTAATTTTTTTGGCTTTCTCTCTTAAAATGATTGAGTAGTTGGGTAAAAATGTCTAAAACCGACGATATTCAGACATGAGTGGAAAATATGTGATCCCAACATATAGCTCTGACAAGCTGGAACATCAAAAATTAAATGTGGGATAGCTTGAAAATATGCAATTCAATGTGTATCTGTGCACACAAAAAAAGGGGATATGTCAGCATAAATAAACATATCATATAACCTCTTATCTATCTCTTAGATTAAGTAACTCATAATCAGGACGTGCTGGTCAAAGACCACAGTATTGAGGTTCTACTTACAGTCCTTGTGGTCTATGCGGTGGACGTGGTCGCCTATACCGACCAGCAGGTCCCCGCGCTGACTGCAGAAACACAGACTGTTGGGAATAGCGTTCAGCTTCAAGATCCTTAAAAAGATCAAAATCAAAATAATTATTCATGTTTTGTGATCTTTGTACAGGAAATACTACTACAGGTGCAACGACATATTTATGCATGCAGAATTAAACATTTTTATGTGTTTTTTTTGTGTTTTTTTTTAACCCTGTGGTGTCCTAGGGCATCAAAAGTTTAAATAATCTTCTCGATCCCCAATTAAGTGCCTGGACCTCATTTAACTGTAGCCTATAGGCCTATGCCTGTAGCCAAAACCATAAAGAAAAGTGATGCTTCGGGACAATTATAAAGTACAAATCAAGATGTATCACAGAGATACATAAGACATAGCCACTTATTTAAACCCAGAAAATTACAAACTAAAAGATTAAAAGAAAACTAAAAAACCTACCTGACCAAAAGATTGACTTCGTTCCAGATTCGTACAGTGCCGTCGGCGGAGGAGGAGGCGACCAGCTTCAGTTTGTGACAACTGGTCAGTCCGGTGATAGAGTCCAGGTGGTCGTCTTCGGGGCCGTGGTCGTGACGGTCTGAACAGGGAGAGAAACGGGGAAATACTTATTTCTCAGACTCTTTGATTTTGCAGAGATGCCACTCCCGACTGATGAAAAAGTAGGAAACACTTTTCCTACTTTTATTCTAGAAGAAACTAGGAGGGAAATAACCTGTTGGAATAGACCTTACATTGAATTGATATTTGAATAGCTTAAAAACTAAGAAAAAAAACTCTAAAAAGAGATATGTAAGTGATGTAGGAAAAATTAATCTCACAATCCAAAATCACCAAAAAGTAGGAAATCCTACAAAAGTAGGAGGAATGGCAACTCTTGAAAGCGATGTGGAATACATCTGCACTTAATTGAATTAGACACTCGACACATCAATTGAATTGATGATGATAGCCCGTTTAATTACAACGGCTGCATTGGCTTGTTTAGCACTTCCCAATATATGACCAACAAAATGCAATTTGTTGAATCTTTTCAAGCCAAGTATGAGAGAAAGGACATGTTATTTTATGAGGTGAGAACGTTTTCATTCGGCCTAGTTCGATTGAACTGGGCCTACAATGATTTGTGTAATCACTAATGGAACCGATGTGAGTGAAAGACATGCGACTTGCAACTCGCGCAGAGTATTCAACGAACATTGTGACCAATTTTTGCGTGATCTATGTATCAAACCTTTTAAAATGCCATCCTAAGAAATCAATTTCTTGAAACTGCCACATGCATAGCGCAATATGATATGCTACAGTGAACTTTTTTTTAACAAGTTTCAGTTCAAATTTAATCGTCACCTGCTAAAAGAATAGTAATGGCATGCATAGCAAACCATGGTATACTGTTTACAGCAATGCATTTTATCATGTAGAAACCCATACATGCGCGTAAATACAAAACTTTTTTGATTGTGAATACATGCGTAAATGTGTTTATTGCCCTTTATTTCCAGGTAGCGGGTGTCATACCGTATTAGCTATGGCCTTATCAAGTTATCTAACTGTCGTGCTTTTCCATTCTCTTCAGTATAATTATTTTTTACAAATACAAAGGAATCGCGTGAAAAACCGGTAAGCAAATAAATATGTACATTGATTAACGTCAGCGTCATGCCTAGGAGTTCTTTTTCTGATGACTTACCAAGCTCCACATCTTTTTCGTTCTTCAACTTATTTATATCAAATTCTTCACCGTCTTTCATTCAAGCAGAAAAACACAACATATTTTCATTTAATCTGTCTTCCCAAAATAGATATCTGGTCAAAGGAGATATCTCATAATGAAGATTCTGATTTTAATTTTCTTACCAAAGAAATGATAGATGACTAAGACTTATCGGAAGTGCTTCAATTGACTTGCTTTCAGAAGCAGATAGAACTTTGATTTCTATGCTTATGTGAATAGATACATCCTTATTGAGAATAAGTCGTTGAACAAACAAAGTGACGTAAACAGTATGTGATGTGCATAAAAGAAATGTTAGACAACAGCCACATAGTATCATGATTTTAGATAAATTGTGATGATACCTTATTCATCACACAATAAAATGATCATAAACCTGTTAAATAAAGACACATGAAAAATAATGATAAGAAAAAATGAAAAGAAGATATTTCATAGATACAACAACAAAAAACTTAGAATCACTTATAGTAATCGAAGATGTGCTGAAGACAAATATAATATGTAGATGCGTGCGTTTTGTTTTGCAATATAACCATGACCATAAAATAAAATGCTGTTGCACTACCCGAAAATGGTGCTCTTAGATGTATATCCTTCCTGGTTGGGACATATTTAACTGAAGAAACCCAAATAGACCATTCCTTAATGCATGACAGCGTGTTTAATTTGATGACTTACCTACTGTAGATTCCATACTCACTGTGCAAAGGGAATACTCATTAATACTCACGGAATCTTAATTAGACTCATTCCTATTGGAAAAGTTATTTCATTCAATGTTTTATTTTTCATCCCTAGTTTCAAATTCAAAATGGACTAAAGTGTTTCCATCACTTTAATACTGCCCCTTCAGATAATATTTAAGAATATCTTATAGTTTCAATAACAGGGTAAAATAGACAATCTGATAGATGTTCTTCCTTTTCAAAAAGTGACAAATCGACTTATATATATCAAATCTGTATTCATCGCCTAGGTTTACACATGCACTACTACCAGTTACGCTGTACTAAAAACTAGAAAAATTATCAAAACACGATCTACTCACTTCTCCTGTTGAGGTTGTACATGACGACACTGTAGGTGGCGCTGGCGTGTTCCTGGAAGGCGACGACCAGTTTACTGCGCATGACGGTCATGTGGACGGGGGTATGCGCGCAGTAAAAGGACATCAGGGGGGCCAGGGACTCCTGGGCATAGGGATACAGCCGCCAGATCTTGATGATGTTGTCTAAAGAAAGAAAACGGAAGTGTTTTACTTTGTTGTTTGAACTTAATAATATACTCTTTTTTTTTGTAAAAGTACTTCAAGCTTTTTAGCTTAGAACAAGAAGCTACGACGATACACACTCTGAGAAAATGAATGCATTCATCAAAATTAGATGGAAAACGGTTATCAGATATCTAAATGGTCACGTACATTGTGGTAATATGTACTGTTCATTAATCACAGCGTAGATATGTGTCTCACCATAAATCAAATTTAGTCTTTAGTACTCCCGACTTACCTAAGCCAGCTGATATCAGTTGATCGTTTTTAGAGTTAGCAATCATACTCAAAACTCCCTTGTGACCATGAGCCTGCAAAATGGAACGTAACTTTAACAAGCATGTACGACAAAATGACAAAAATATGGATTGAGGTTGATGTAGTAAAGTCACTAAATATTGTTCAAAGTAACCTAAAGTAAACTCTTCTACGCTTGAGTTGGCACATATGAGCTCTTAGTTTCGTTAAACAGTATAACTATTTTCTCTGTTTTCAAACCGTGAGCGGTACTATCCATACCTCAATTTCGAATTCGACTGCACCAGTGGCCCAGTTGAAGACACAGATGTGGCCGTCTTTCCGTCCCCCTAACAGAAGGGTCCGGTTGGCACTTTTGCCCGCTGTGTTCTCTTTCCCTATTTGTTTGGTGGCGATGGCTCTCTTCATTCCTGCCCAGGTGTCGTTCTCAATATCCGCTGTAATGACGTACTCGTACACCAGCAAGTAGTTACATGCCTCTGTAAAACAAATAAAGCACAGTAAGTAATTGTGCAGCATGAAAATTCAGATGTAAAAGTATCTAATTAAACCAAAAATACGTTATTAAAAAACAGCGACAACAAACACCCGCACTTCAGAAATCAATACAGACTTATACGAGTATGTGTGTGCTTATAATTGAAGACCAATTTATTATCTTTATAATTCATTGATTATGTTGACAAAACACTTCTACCTATATTATATGGAAGAAAACAAAATAAAATTAAGAAGAGTGATCTAATATACAAGCAATACCATAAGAAGGGCATAGTTAAAACACATTATGAAGATATATTGAATATTTTTTTTTTTTTTTTTTTTTTTTTCGCGGTAGCATCTCAACCCTTACAGCTCTTTAGCCACGTTTCACTCATATATTGAATTTTAAATATGCTCATACTTTTCAGGTCGTCGCATTTCCAACGACTAAGCACCCGGCAGGGATTGGTTGATGTATCACACTTCACGATGTCCCCGCTGGTGTAGACTGCGAACATGATGTCTGAAAAGAATGAGATTGTATTGGTTACCATTTTAGTCTTTGCTATATTCTTATTATTGGCAACATACCCAATAACAAAAAACATTATTATCACAGATAACTAAGAGGAAAAAGAAATAATACAATCTTTAACACCCTTCCGTTCGCGGTAGAAATAGAAAAGCATCATTTATCATTGATAAATAGGGATATTCTCTTATAAATGATGATTAGAGATTAATAAAACGATACATTAATAAATAGAGAGATTCTCTTTGACATCTAAGCCAGATGTGACTTCTGCTTTCTCGATGTCAGAAAAAAGACTAATACTACTACTATAATAACTCCTTATGTTATATCTTCCATAAGCATGACAATGAACTCATATTCCTTGAATTTTGTACAGTAATGATATTATAAAACTCACTGTCTTCTATGGCATAGGCAGCATCCACTAATTTAGTACGCGGGTCACCCATCAATGTGGTGATGATGTCCCCAGTGGCCGGGCTCTGAATGCGCACGCTCGCGTCTCGACTTATGAGTAGTATACGAGTTGGGTGCTCCGGGTGGTCTGTGCTCTTCAAATGTTCCACTTTATGCCTAGAACAGATGAAGATATAGGCATGTAGATTTGCTTCATTGATGAGAGTAATAACTCAATAACTACATGGTAATTATAAGAGACCAAACAATTTTAGATACAGTACTTGTAATGTAAATATTTTTTTAATATAAATATCTTTTGACGCAATGCAACAAAGATATATGTCTCCTATCTTTTAGATTTACGAACAATGTAGTTCCAGAATACACACTTTTTAATCACATCAGCAAACTCTAGACAACATAATTTGTGACTGAAAAGGTGTATTTCAAAATTAGTAGAGACAGTTCTAAGAAACATAACAAGTATCTTACCCAATATTAGCGTGCAGCATGTGGATGTTCTGCACCTTCCACAGGTCGGCGTGGTTGGCGGACATGGAGGCCAGGTTATCATGGTTCACCACCGTGATCAGACTCAGAGCTGGCTCAGTGGTGTCCACTCTATGAGGAAAAATAAGATATAGCAAAGTGTTCTTAATGTAAAAGTATGTACGAGCACTAGACAATTAAAATGATTACAACAGATGAATGAAAAAAGAAAATCTTCTCTGAAAATCCTACAACGAAATTTCTTGCTTGCCTTCAAAGTGATATCAAAACTGATTTTTAAAGTTCACTCACTTGTCGACCTCGTCACAGGTTTCCAGGCTCCATACCCTGATGGTGTTATCATGGCTCGCGGACATAACGAGTGGTCCACAGGGGTAGATGGCCAGGGCTGACACCGCCCCGCCGTGTCCAACGAACACCACCTGCAGGTGCCATTGGTCGTCCCACACTTTGACTAACGGAAAATTAATACATCTATATATACAACGCTGTTAAACTCATCAATTGTATTGAGGGTTTTTGAATGTCTACATTGAACTATTTTTTTTTTTAAATATGTGTCTTATCTATTATCCAAGAGAGAGATTTTCATCCTTAACATTGAGACGATAATGTTCTTGAGAAATGATAACTGAATTCATTTTAAAACTTTTCACAATGTTATTTTCCGAGAATGTGATGTATGGATTATAAAACCAGCACATGTAATAATCTATGAAAAGACGTAACGACGAGGCTATTTTTCTAGCATAAATTTCTAATTGAAAATATTTAAGAATAATATTTAAAGGTATTTTAGAATAAAAAAAATCTGAAGCTAAAAATAAGCAGGTATACATACTCGAGCCATCCTTGGCTGCAGTTACTAAGTACTTCAGGGGGTTGAAGAAAAGTAGTGCAGTGATAGTCCGCACGTGAAGTTCTTTCTTAATTTCGAGAAGTGTCCCCTCAAACAAGTTAAAGACCTGTAAAAGCAAAAGTCCATGCAGTTGAAATATCATGAAATCCAAAATGAAAGTATGCTATCTTTTATATTCTATCCAACGTAACGAGGAAGCAAAAGAAACGAGATTTTTTTTAGAAAAAGGCGTAGATGCAAATAAGGACATCCTATGTATACAGAAATCTCCCCATGTACGCCATGTATATTTTTTAATTTCACAGTGTTTTTAAGTTATACGACGTAAGTTCTTGTAATAACTCTTTTTACTATTTGATGTTGCGTTATATTTGTTCTTGTCATAAATGTATGTTTAAACTATCTTCTGGATAACCAGAGGCAACTCTGAGGATGATTTTCAAACAAATTTGTTAAGAAAAAAAATCACTGCAAAACCATTCTGGTTCCATTTACATTTTCAGTTTACATATAGTCATGGTTTAAACTTAAACTCACTGCTACAGAAGTCCCGCAAGCTGCAAACGCCTTTTGTGAGCGGGAGGCGGTTTCCTCCAGGACGAGCAGCGAGTACTTGTCATCGGGATCAAGGCCTTCTTGAGTCGTCTTCCGAGGAAGTAAATGACGCCCGCCATACCGGAATACCCAGCTCTAACGACAAAAAGGGAATGGACTTATACACAAACTTGTTCTTGTTTATGATATGATTAAACATTTTAATAATATACACAATAAAAAAAATCTTTAAAATAATCAAATGCATAATCAGCCAGACTCACCGTCAAAAAGCCAGCTCCCACTGTTACTATTTCGCCTATGTTTTCATTGTAGACTGCAGCCAAGATTGGACCAGGCGCTTGGGATACGGATGATACCTCGAATTCCGGGTCTAATAACTGCAACAAATAGGAGATTAATTCAATTAAAAAGAATCATTTTATATATAGAACACAATACACTTAATTCTTTTGGCACAATATTCCTTGATTCGTTTTTGAAGATAATTGCTATCTTTTTTGGTAGTAATTCTTAGCAGAATTGTTGGGGTGAGAATGACAACAATTCATGTGTTTGATGATTGAACTTAAATGGTGATAAAGTCATACACGTACCACCAATAAGTCATCTTCTGCAATCCATCCCACGTACAGGTTGGGTTGTATGGCGTAGATGAGTCTGTTGATGGGGTCCTCGACAAGGGGTACTGTGTGTTTCTTCCGTCCGTCTGTTTTATAAACTCTTATCTCCTTCCCGTCTGTTGTTAGGTATTCCTGAATTACACAGAAACGCATAGAATAAGTTTCAGCTACCTCTCCAATTTTCCTTTGACGATTTCATTATCCTGATTTGGAATACTCCGTGTGTATTGTTTTTCTAAAAACTATATTCAATTTTATTGTCTTAGAGTTTTAGTTCTCCTAATAAAAAAAATACTACAGGAAAATGCTTTTAAACAATACGGTTTCAGGTTTGCATTTCTCAATTACTTTGATGTGACCAACATGATTTTTTTGTGTAAGCTACACTATTTTTTGTCAAATCACAAACTATATAGTTTTGACACTCAACAGATGCATAAAACTATCATGCTATCTTTGTTTTTTCGTGACTTCTTGCAACACATAGCCTATGGTCAATCATCATGCCCACGGGTTTACCATCTAATGACCACATTTCAGTGGAGTAAAAAGCAAAAATAAGGAACACAGAAATAACATCAAAACATTTGAAACTGTGATCTAATTATTCTACGCTATATGTAGTACTATATGAATGTGCTCCGTATCATGTGATGTCCATGCATTGCGTGGCTTATGAACAAATTATAAAATACCTTTTCATTGTACCATTCTATAATCATGTGAGTCTTTTTCAAACAATAAAATAATGTTTTGACTAGATTCAAGCACGTATATATTTGATAAGATAATACGTTTAGTTTATGAATCCATCCAATTCGGAAATAACCTTGTCCACATATCTAGAAATATGAATTCGCAGAGAACATGGTTTATTCTTTGTCCTGGACCAATTTCTGTGAAATGTATCTCCAGGGTTTGTCCTCCTCACCACTCCTTTCTCCACTGAATTTTACAAACTACATCGTACATCTCGGCAAACATTTTTTTAAATATACATTTCTGCTCTCTCATAACTTTTTGCATAGCTTTTTATTATGCAGGTTATTTCAAACAAAGTAATCTTTTGAACTTACCCTGGTCTTTTTGTTGTAGATAATCTGCTGCAGGCACTCTAGATGATTAATCCGGCGGCGGTGGTGGACCCCATGACCCACAACAACATCCTTCATCTCAGACTGGGTCATCACGTCCACGGCGTGCCGCACACAGTGCCGGATCAGTCGCCAGCAGTAGGCGCCCTTACTCTCCCCCTCATCGGGCGGGGGCTTTTCCACCTGACTGACCCGAGACTCAGCCCTCAGGTACTCCTCCACCTTCTCCACGCCCGACGTGCTGTGGGTGCTCATGGCACTCTCCCTCGCACTTGTTCCTGTTCCTGACATGTTTCTATTTTTTTGGTACTGTTTGGTATTGTCTCTTGCCTGTTAGTTACTCCTCAACATATTCAATGTTCAACAAGCTTATGCGGGTAGATCTTCACCCGTCCATGCTTGCTAAGGTGATCTGAAAATAAAGTTCATACTGTTAGGAAATTTGAGAATGGCAGCAAAGATATCGCCTCAATAGAAGCAGATGTGGATATTGTAATATGGGTTTTTCTTTTGAAGCACAGGTACAAACTAAGTTTTTCAAACAACCTCCAAAACAATTTCTAGCATCTGGAATCTATGAATCTAAGGAGGATCTACGAATTGTTCCGTGTTCTTTTGGTCAATTCCATTGGATTTTGATGTTTAAAAACGTATTTCCAAAAGTTTGGGTTGGGCCAAAAATAGGTCGGGTTACCTGAACACATTCTTCTGAACCTGGCAGTACTTAGCCCCATCCCCCCCCCCCCCCCCCCTCCAAAAAAAAAAGATTAAAAAAAGAATTGTTGCATGCGGGTTTCATGCCCCGTCGGGATATTCATTTTCTTATACTATTTTTTAACTGTAATGATACCCTCAGAAAGTGTTCAAAATCAAAAATGGCCTTGATTTACCTTCTGTAACGAATTTTAACAGCTGTAATAGATAATTTGATAAAGTTAACACAATGTAATGTACAACTGCTTATTTTAGTTTAATTTTAATCATTTTCCCCATATTTTCCCTGGAATTTTTTTTTTTTGGGTCGGGGCAAAATAATAGAGTCGGTTGGGAAACCTAAACAAAGTATTAATCTTTTTTGACCTTTATCATTGTTGTGGTAGGGTATATGACGTTATAATCAAGTTTTAGAGTAACGTTAGGGGGATGTCTCTAGTTTAGGTCTAGCCCTAGACTAGAGCAGAGGTGTATGCAGCCGTATAAGCGTATGCATCTGTCCATGACTCATGTAAACTACAAGTTCTATAGCCGTTATGCCATACCTAATCAATTATAACTAATGCCCACAGAAGATCATTAAGTGTTAACGTTACGGCACCAATCACATGTCTATTGCTTTTCAGTTATAGACTGCTAGTAGATCTATCTGCTGTTTATTTCTTATCAATAAGAAATATAAAATGGTAATGATATTGTCCATTAATTTATTATTTTATATGCACGGGAACTTAAACATTAACTTAAATGAGCCTTACCGCTTGTACATACTTTTCAAAAGTATGTACAGGATCTTTTGACATCTATGATCTAGATCTATAATTGTAACAACTCTGGAAACCTTGACGAGTATTACTAATAAAAAAATATACTGCCATGATATTGTTTCAATTCAATGAGCTCATGCCAAGACATAGCGTTAGATCGAACTGACATGAACGATAGATCTAGTCTATCTTAACTGTTATTTAGAAATTAGTCTATTATTATTAGGCCTAGTAGAAGCTCATTGAATTGTTCCGACCAACTTCACCAAGGGCCGCTGGGCGCGAAACTCATAAATATTAAGGCGACTTGTTGACACGCTTATGTTCAATTACATAAAAGTGACATTATAAAGTGTGTGGACTGTATGTATCTTACGGGGGCACAGTTACTGAAGTGTTGACGAGACAAGATTGAAGTTGAACATTCAAGTTTGTAAACAAAGACTGTCCAAACACTTTACCACTTAAGTTAAGAACTCCGTACCATTGGACAAATATTGAATAACAGGGACATTTTTATGTCACGTATCTTTCTCCCCTTCATGTATATCACGTCCGTCATACTGTTGTCATTAACAGACGTGCTAAAAACACTTTATAAACATCGCAAACAGGTGGAAACTCACCATTTCACGAAAAGGTCGGCCATATTGTTTATCTCCATGGCAGCTGACCTTTGACCTCAAAAACAGTGTCGCAGTAATTGTAACGATTTAAGAAAATCGATTATTTGTGCGATAATTTTAACGAAAACAATATCTAGAATTGATAACAAATACTCTAAATTAATATCATCTCATCTTTATTCGTATTCTTCAGATGCAAGCGGAATATATTTGGATCTATTATTTGACAGTGGATTTGACAACTTCCGGTTTGCAATCTTCCAGCAGAATGTGGCTCCTTACAGCGAAGCTCTGCTCGGAGAGTGACCGACAAGTGCGGACACGCCCCTCTCAACGTAAACAAACGTCATGTCTGAGCTTGCATAGCAAGATAGGTTCGGCCTCCAGGCTCAGTGGAGAGAGGTATATAGGTCAGCCCCAGGATCGAGAGAATCAGTCGGAATCGAACAAGCGGTGGAGGCAGAACATTACTACTCAGCTCGACTTGTAGCCCAATATTCTGTTACAAACCTGACAGACCGAGTGAAAAGATTGATCCCATACCCAGCGGTCCAGTAAAGGCTAGTTTTAACTTCTCAATCATACAGTCTATACAGTTTTGTTTTCAGTAAAGGCATGTATGTCACATGTACCATGGCCTCTAGGCTCGACATGGATCGATTATGCTTACTTGCATTTATAACTTATTCAAGAAGTACGGTCGGTAGGCCTTAGGCCATGATCCAATCTTATATTTTCAGAATGCACAGACCTTTCAGGATATATTCTAATTCAGTAGGTCAGGGGAGGGGGTCTGATTGTTCTTTTGTTTTTTTAAAGCCATTGTTGTAAACTTGATCTGGAAGGCCAGGGGGTTACCCCTGAAGATCGATTCAGTAATTAAAAAAAAAAAGCCATAGGCACATTTCTTAAAAATCAGAAGTGAGTACGTACTGGAAAATTTATCGAATTAATGGGGTTTATTTTGCCAAACCACATTAACCATTGCCTGTTACAGGCAATGGTATAATATGGTTTGCCAAAAAAAAACAGTGTAAATCCACGTGGTACCTACAGGATATGTCCATCCTTCATAGTCAATGTAGGATGATACTATTTAATGGAAGTGGATGGACTCCGTTTGAAACATGTATAACCATCTAGACTATCTACAGACAGTCTAAATAATGGCGTACCGGTAACGCATCAAGCATTAAACTAGGCCTATTTGTGTTTACGACAATACAATTAAAAAATCCCATATTCTTTTTTTAACAGAACCGTGATGGCAGTTAAAGGAAGCGTAGTTGTATTTTCCGGCACGTTTACTGGATATACCAGAAAAGTAGCAGAGGAAAGGGCAGTGAAAGCCGGTTGTAATGTCCGGAAAGCAGTAAGCAAAAATACCGACATCCTGATATGTGGTGATGAGCCAGGAGGCAAATTAGAAGATGCTGAACGATTAGGTAAGCCATAGTGCTTTGATTCTAGTTATAGGCCTATTTTTGATTTGATATATCAATTTGCAAGTCAGACCTCTACGTGGAATATTTGGATATTTTGTTATGCCAACCAATAACTAGATCGAAACCTGTGTAAACCAAGATAAACATATATACTACATACTATCTGTGAGTAAATAGAATCTATGTCAATGACATAACCGGCTGATAAGGTATTGCCCAAGTGCATCTAACATTAATCATGGATATCATATGTGGTATATTATGTGTTTTCAGGCATAACGGTACTGGACCAGACCGAATGGGAGGCAGAACTGAAGAAAGGTGCCCCCGCAGCTTCTGACGATGAAGAGGATATGGAATCAGAAGACAGTGAATCTGCGACGACATCCAATTCAAAGGTATTAATTTACCTTTATTGGTGATACGGGTTAGACTTATGCAAGGCGATATACGATGAGGAAAGTAATACGTTTTATAAAGAAAATTATAGTCCAGACACTTTGTAGTGAGATTTGCAAAAGTGGGGTTGGGAGTCGGAGGGAGGTTGCTTTCAATTTGTCCCTGCAAATTGTGTATCCTTATAGAACCACATGAGGATGTTTGACGGAATATAACTACCAAAAAGATTTCCATCATTCATGTGACACATAATTATATCTAAGTGTAATGACGGAAATAATTTATTTTCACTTCGTTTTCAGAGCATCTCAGACATTAACGAGAAGAAAGTTGTGTTCACCGGTACCTTTTCCGGATATACAAGAAAAGAGGCAGAGCAACGCGCCATGAAAGCTGGCTGCTTTGTCACCAAGGCTGTGTCGTCCAAGACGGACATACTCATCGCCGGTGATGCACCAGGCAGCAAAGTCACCGAGGCTAAAAGGCATGGTAAGGAAAACAATATTTTACTCAATCCAAAACCATATAATTTTCATGTTCATATCTTCAAACTTATACCGGTTTCATTGTCATTAATGGCATAAATGCTATTTTCGTAATGTAGTTATTGTATTGTAAAATACGGGTGTAGGTGTTCGTCACTTAAAGGAACACATATATAAACCCGTTATTATTTGATATGAATAAACATTTATTACCGGTAGTCATCAGACATCATAATTATTTCAGATATTTAAGACCATAATTTGATGAATTCAGGATAGTTGCATGGTACCTAACACATTCTTATTTAGTACACACTCGTACCACTAGAACCTGTATTAATACGTATCGTCCTTACAATAATTTATTGTGATTGTTCTTTAGGTGTGACTGTTCTCGATCAGAAAGGTTGGGAGAGTTTGTTGAAGAAATGTTCAGCGGACGACGATGAGGAAGACATGGACTCCGAAGCATCAGGCAGTTCAGGGGATGCCCCACCCGCTAAAACAACTAAGCCAAAGGTAACACAAACCACTGCTTCCATCTCCATATGCATG
Organism: Lepidonotus clava; assembly: GCA_936440205.1. Classification (NCBI taxonomy): domain Eukaryota; kingdom Metazoa; phylum Annelida; class Polychaeta; order Phyllodocida; family Polynoidae; genus Lepidonotus; species Lepidonotus clava. Next base: position 31,146,297 of record OW387140.1, read on the forward strand.
AACTGATGGAATCTCGAGAAATTACTATCTAAGATATATATTCCTTGCTATTGTGACTATATGATTGCATTTTAAATGTTTGAATGAATTGCCATCTTATTGTGTAAATAATGGCATATTTATACGAAATTTTTACGTGATTTCGAAATTTTATTAACAGTTAAAGAGAGTTCGGACACATCAGATGAGTGACGCTGAAGACAACGATGATACACCAGCAAAACCCAAACTGGTCAAACGTCGCAGTCAGCGCCTCTCAGATCAACAAGATGTACGTATGTCGTTATTTCTTAGAACCCTTTTTTAACACATAGTATAATATAATCTACATATTTTTTTTTTGTAATGGAAATTTATGGATTGTATCAACTCGATTGGCTGATCGGTTGGAAATAGTAGATTGTGTAGATATATGTTATGTGGCATGTGGATGGAAATAATAATTTTGATACTATTAATGGGGAAAAAAGAAAAATCTGGACGTATTCGTATCCCGGACACATTTCAAGATTTTTCCTCCGTCTTTAATTTTAAATCGGACTTGCTTGTCTACATTTGCCAACATCTAATAGATTCCAATGGAATAAAACTAACGTATGTTAAATACTTTCAGTCTACCGAACCGCCTCCTGCTAAAAAGGCGCGCGTGGAACCAACCCCCGTCGCCGGGGCGTCCCGACCCAAGTGTCGGTACTGGGACAAATGCTACAGGAAGGACCCAGTCCACAAGAAAAACTTCCGTCACCCTCTGAAGGGGGACAAGGCGGCGGCGGCTAACGCTGAGGTGGACGACGACGACGATATGGACGTCGATGGGGTGTCGGTAGAACCGCTGAACGCGCTTGCCGACGGGGAGACGGCCGAGGTGGCCGGAGGTCTGCACGGGGCGTCCAAGTACACCGTGAAACGAGTTGGGGACCACTACACGTGCACGTAAGTGTTCATTGATATCTATGGGTCGGCTTCATTTGTAATATTCGATTTTTATTTATTCATGAAATTAAAGAAATGATTGGTTACTCATCTAACTCATATGGTAATAGGGCAGATCCTAACAGACACACACACTGTTTTTATTCATAGGACATACACTGAAACATAGAGGGTGTCAAGGACAATTTTCCTAACTTTGTTTCTATCAAATATCTGCGAACTGGGATATAGACGATCAAACACAATCGCCCAACTATCCTTATTCAACCTTTCCTATGTTTTGAGATACATTAAGACAAAAACTATGGCATACCTTTCTTTGCAAAACGCCGATTGAGTAACAAAATCCAAATGCATTATATGCAAATTGGTTCAACCATGTTTCCCTACCCAGTTAAATACATTATCCGAATCTTACCGCAGGTGCACGGCCTGGAAGATGCAGCGGACCGGCGTGGACACGAGGACGTGCCGCCACCTCCGCTCGTACCTGGGGGACGAGTACGAGGACGAGCGCACCAAGTTCGACCCTGAGGTGAAGCCCCAGCCGAGCAGGTCCCTCAAACACAAGACGGTGAACGTGCTGCTCGCCCACAAGTGGACGGAGGACGTGGACCCCAAGGGGTGGTGGCTGAGCGAGAAGCTCGACGGGGTCAGGGCCTACTGGGACGGAAAGTGAGTGTTTTTTTTTACCTTTTATTAATAGAGTAATTTTTATTTTAGTATTTTGGGAGTGATTGGGGACTTGGCGTGAAGAATTATAATACAGCTAGAATCACACCGGTAGGATGTGCAATTTGAATTTTCGTTGAAAAAGAAACCATAAAAGCTTACTTTCTAATATTGAGGGAAAAGGAGGGACAAACGATTAGGTAGTTCAGGACAAAGACTTATCCACACTGTACTGTGATTTTCGTTACCATAGGCCTATATGTTTTGCATTATTGACCGAATATTCTCCTTAATCATAATACCATTCTTCCCCTTTCAGGTGCTTTTACTCCCGGCTTGGCAACGAATTCCTGCCACCTAAATGGTTCATCAAGGTACGACACGTTTTTCTCTTAGTTGTAAAATCAATCTGTTACTGCAATTACTGCATTACTCAAAATTCCAATGACATTCTAAGAATGTCTGAAATGACTGTCAATAAACTCTGTCATTGTCTTTATGCAGGGATTGCCCACTGACGTTTGCCTTGACGGAGAATTATTCGGAGGCCGCGGGAAATTCCAGTCAACGGTCAGCATAGTAAAAACCGCGGAGAGTTCCAGATGGAAGGACGTCAAATATTGTGTAAGTATAGACAACCATATATATGTACATCTAGGCCTATTGCGAATTGTGATCCCTTCAGCTTTCCATATTACTTAGACAGAATTTATTTGTTACCTTCAATATCTGTGATATTTATGTAGAGTCAAAAACTGAAATGGATTGATGTTGTTTTTACGAGATATTTGTATGTTACTGATCAGGAGCTGATTGCAAGTGAACTTTATTCACAATGTATCCTTCTCCTTTCAGGTATTCGATGCTCCGTCCCTAGCGAAGCAGCCATTTGAAAAACGAATCAAAGCAATTAATGACATCTTTGAGAATGACGAGTAAGTATACACATTAAATTTTGTCTGTTATTCGCAAACTACATTATAAAATGTCTATATTGTGAACACAAAGAATACATCAGTCCTGTGCTATTAATGTATGCTATTGTATATGGATTCCACATTGGCCGATGCTATGTGCTGCTATCATAAAAATCATGAAATCTATTACACTTAGTACTATGGAATACCTGTATTTTAACCCTATGCGTAATGTTAAATTTGACATATGATATATATCGTAAAAGAACCATGCATATTGGTCTTTAATTGATATTTCCCATAACTTACAATGTATTATGTCCTTTTCAGCATTCCCTATGCCTACGCCCTGGAGCAGGAGAAGTGTCGGGGCAAGGACCACATGTTTGAGGAGCTGAAGCGGGTGGAGAAGCTGGGCGGGGAGGGAGTCATGGTCAGGGAACCCGGGTCCAAGTACGTCGGGTCCCGCTCAAAGACTCTACTCAAGTTAAAGTCATTCCACGATGCAGAGGTGAGAGAGGTTTATTCTTATCTAGGGAGATATAGTTGATATATATATCATGATTTACGACATTTGTATTGATATGACGCTTTTACAAATGCGCTGACAAGGATGTTATTGTTGGCTCTGTAAACAAAAATATCTATCATTATTAAACAGCTATCATTATTAACCACATTCATTATAACATGATTATCCATGTAGGAGAGTTGACATTGAATTGAAGTGTTGGCAGTAATTATGTATCAATCAAATATAAGTTGTCTTTAACAAATAACTTATACCTTTAACTAAACCCACAAAATGTGATTGCATATCCCGAAACATAATTGCTTATTACACATGTATATACTAATTGTTTTCCGCGGAAGGCCCGTCCAATTGTCATCATCTTATAAGTCCCACTGTAACTTAAAATTAATGTTAGAGCTCAATACTTAGAATTCTTTGCACTTCTCCATCCCACAGGCAGTTGTTATTGGTTTTGAGAAGGGCAAGGGGCGTAACGCTAGTGTCGTCGGCGCCCTCGTCTGTCGGATGGCGTGCGGTACCCAGTTTAAGGTCGGCTCAGGCCTATCGGACAAAGATAGGCGCAGCCCGCCTAAGAAAGGCTCCATCATCACATACCGCTTCCAGGAACTTACCAATGGGGGCCACCCGCGCTTCCCAACGTTTGTCGGTAAGTCTGTAATTACTGCATTTATACATGTGTGTAGATGATCATCCCTTGCCTTTTTTGATGGCCTACTTTTTTTTGAAACAAGGTTATTTTCTATAGTCAGCATAATTATAACCCAAGAAGAAAACATAAGATATACTCTTGAAAAAAAAATTATTGTTTGTATTTGGTACTTTTCCATATCATGCCCTATTGTACAATTGATAACAAAGTTTACCGGTACTCAACATTGACATAGTAGTACATGGAAAAGTTACTCGAGGGATGGCAACGTTGTATGGATATACTGATTCACCATGATTATGATATGTAATGGTACTATTTCATATGGGCCCTATGTCCCATGGCAATAAGCAATCGCTATATTGAGTATATTTGTTATTTCAGGGGTACGAATCGACCTTGACGAGCCTTGTGATGCTGTCCTTCCTCCCAAGCCGTCCGACGGTTGAGTTGTCAATTGGATTTACCCAGGACAAGAAAGCAAATATTGGTTCTTTCTCCTCTGTATTTCTACATCTTCTTGTACGCCTGTTGTTTCAAAATGGTTTATACAATTAATCGTTTATACAACTGCTGCAAGGTTACTAGGGCAAAAAGTAACCCCAGACAGTATTGAATCTCTGGACGTTGAGGAGTTGTTGATTGTTAATTCCAAAATATCAAAAAGATACCAAAGGAATACTGCAAGTGTAAAGTGATTTTGTACGATGAATGGGCTGTTGTAAGCGTGATACAAAATTAATGGACGTTCACCTCTCGTGAACTGTATGAGTTAGGATTCCTTATTGGCAGCAGGAGTCACCAGTTTCTGGTTATTGTTGTAAGATGAGATTATAAAATCATATTCATAGACCTATATTTGTGATATGATTGTTATATATAGGCAGCAAGGTACACTTATTAAGCATTTACCATTGTGTAAAATTAATGATATTCATAGAGTCAATTGTTTATTAGCTACACGTGTTGATGTAGCGCACTGTATGCGTGTAAATTGTGTGAAAGCAGTAGCAAACAATATAAAGCTGTTTATCCTTGATTGATATCTATGTAAAATATTCTAAGTAATATTGCATACACGAATCTTTGCTTGAATGTCACTTTATTTTTTATACAATGTATTTATACAACATTTCTATCACATTGTTACTATAATTTATGTCAGTAAGTATCATAATGATTTAGTTAGAATTCTATATTTACGCCTAGACGTAATTTGTATTTGTGCTAAGGCAATGCAATCATGTTTGTTTACAGACTCAGCTGGTTGACAAATTCATTTACAGTAAGAATTAAGAAAAAGGAATTCTACAAACTGTAGATCTGTGCAAGTAAAGCTTTACATTCTTGAGAATTTACAAGATCATGTGATTTTCTTTTTACTTCTGTAACTTATACACTAGTACGTGTGATGTTGTAACTGTGATTTCTATGGATTGTTTCTTTGCTTACCTACCTCACAACTAGTTTTTAACGAGGGCGCTTTTGTAATGTGTTTTTATGTATTAGACGTCCATGGTACGTGGTACCAATTGCATGTATACATAATACATGGACATTGATAATGGATTACTGAGTGCAATATCTTGGCAGGTTGCGTTTTTATTCATCTTATTATCTATTGATCTCTACATATGTTAATGGATTGATGAGAAATGCAATATGTGGTGAGACACTGATATGCACTTATTACCTTTAGGATGAATGTTTACATAAAAACAGTAATGTTACCCAAATAAAATGACACATAATATTGATTGTTGTTTACCGTCGTCCTTTGTTTTGAGCACATTGCAAAAATTTCGTGGTACAATATATCAAGTATAGGTTTGGAATGCAACCCATGTATGATTGACAAGCACTGCTGGTACTATCTTATTTCAAGTTTTCTTATACTTTTGCTTTGAGGAACATTGCCAAATCAAAAATTCACAGAGAGTTTTCCCTCTTTTAATTACTAGCAATAAGTTAGATAACATCTTCCGGTCATACAAACTATGAGGGAGATATTAAAGATGAATATCGCAATTAATTTTCAAACCATAGTAATCAGAACTTAAAGGAGCATCAAATAGTATTTCAGTGCAGCAGACTACCTGGAACTCAATTGCTAAAATCTCAAATTCTCGCTTCCATGATACCTAAGCATGTCTGAATAATTTATATATCATCACGGAGGATATGGGCGCCGAAAGAGAGGTTAATCGGCTGAACATAACCCTTTTAGTGGACGTAATATCTAGTCATTGAACTATACATTTATTCATTTAACACTTTGTACCTCAGAGTCTTGTTCGTTGAATGATCATTATGATAGAAAGGGGACACAATGTAGGTTTCTGTATTTTGTCTTATTAATTTATGGTCCCAAATATCTCAGTATTTAGTGCAAGCATTGTATGAGGTCTGCTCTTGTAATACCACTGAAGCTGTCTGATACTAATAGATAAAAATCGAGAATAATAATTTTTTGAAAACTTATGTTTTTTATTGCATAAATATACAAATATTATAGACTCGCTCGTTAGTGAAGGGGCAATGAATCTATGTCATTTATAATGCCACCTTTGGTTTTCAAAATAAGTAATGGTCTATCTATTTCCCCATCACTTATCAAACTTGAGTTAAGATTTTTGCATGATATGTCACAGTTCCATTCACTTAGCCCAATTGCAACTATACAAGCATGCACACAAAGATATTATGTTTCATTGTATATAACATACATGAACACACACTTGAGATATATTGCATGCATACAACCATGTATGTGTGTATGAACATACATCTGCGTTGATGTGCATGTGCCGATGCATGTGCGAGTGTCCATGTGCACACACATGCGCATATATGTATATATATATATATATATATATGTTTGTTTTCTTTGGTATTAGGCACCTGTTTGGCATCCCTGGAGCCCCAAGATGTACGTGACAGTGGTACTTCTCCTGCTGGTGGGGACTTTACTCTACAGATGGTATCAGTAAGTAACCTTCACTTACTCCTCCCTGCAATAAGCCCATCCCAGTTGACACCAACATAAAAGTTTATCTTGAAATATTTTTTCCAAAATTGCCCCCATGCTTATTCCATGAAGACAGTTGCATAATACAAAATTAACCAAAGTAATTTGGTTGACAAATTGCTACTAAAATTTGTAAAATTTGTAAAATGCAGCCTTTTTCCCACAGGAACCAGTGTTAAAGCCTATCAGCTCAACCTCTGATGTCCAACCCTATTTTGCCTCAAAATACAGCATTTTGATCTGCTGGCAAACCTGCAAATCTGTCAATTGGTAAAATTTAAGAAATCATAATGTTTATCAGTACCTGGGGATAAAGAAAGATATGAATCTTGCTTTAATATTTCAGTAACCACAACGTTAATTCTAGGAGACAAGGATGACTTATACAGTAATTTTGTTAATTTTGTCCAACCCTTGTCCAACCCTGGGATATACCCAATGTGGGATGGGCTTATTGGATCGCAATTTATAGGAATTATTATGATAACCTTATCAATAGGTCGACTGTAAAATTCAGAAATATTATCTATCTTTAGCAAAAAGAGCTGTTTTGATCTTTATCTTTTTTTTTCCTTTTTATTCCTGAACCAAACTTGAGAACAACAATTTGTCTTTATTCTGGGAGATACATGGAATGGGGATAAGGAATGATGTGGTTTCCATTAGCATCATTCTAGTAAATAGAAGATAGATCTAGCCGTACAGTTGCACTTTTAGATGATATCTTATCTTCTAGTAATTGTATATCAGCAAACGGTGTACTTCAAATATCAACTTATCTATCATAACAACCATTCTGCATCCAGCTAAAAATGGTCTCGTTAGGTGTTACAGTTATGTTATCTATATTTACACGAATATTTGTTTATTTTCGTTGCTTTAGTTATCTCCACCTATGTCGCAGTTAGATTGTATATATTATATACAGTAGAAACTCTGGCATGCTACCACCTAAGGGTCTGAACAAAAATGTGTCTTAATATAATTAGGTGAGGTGGTCGTTTTAATGAAGGGGTGCCAGGGCCAGGTAGAGTGGGAGTGACTTAGGTGAGATAGTATAACCCCCCCCCCCCCCCCCCCCCACAAAAAAAAAAGAAAAAAAAAAGAAGAGATCGATACCTCTCCCAAAACATTAATTGGGGCTGCCTATTAGTTTCTTGAAATGGTATAGGCCTACTGGGTGTAGAGCTCAAAACAGCTAATATCAGTAATGGATAATTTTATACCCCCTTGTCACCTGTTTGTAAGGCTAGTATAATATTATATAAACATGAGTAAAACTTACGATTCAGAGCCTCCTGACCAAAGGGACTGACCATGGTCGGTTCATAGTGTACAGGGGCCGTCCATACACCCGCGCGTATCAACCGTTTCCCAAATGCTGCCCAGATCCGCCCTTATGAAGTCACCGTAATAATAATTATTATGTTCTTTCCTCCAGAAATCGAAAGGAGAGATTTGAAATATTCAAAACCATCGGAATCAATGGCCCAGAACCAAATATCTTCTTTGGCAACTTGGCCGAAATGAAAGATGTTGTGAGTAGAAAAACCCATATTTTCTCTTAAACATGTCATCTTAAGAAATCCAAATCTCATGTTCTGAAAGAGCGAACTATATATTCCAAACCTCAGATATCAAGAGATATGGTGCAAATACGGGGCAACTAATATACACGGCTGATTGAGAATCACCAACGCTGAAATGTCATACACTATAGGTTTAGTTACCAGGGCTATCATTGGTAACATTTTGCAATGATACTTCAAAGAGAAGAGGCCCTTTATCAACTCATTATTTAACACTGTCCTTGTTTTGCTCTTCTGAACAGACAGAAATTTAGATATCTCTACTATATAGTCCAAATAGCAACACATTGAATTTATCTTTAATAATTTTTGAACTTATAAAATGTGAGCACAATATCTGTGTGAGCATGTAAGCACAGTATTTATAAAAGTTGTGTTATCCTGTTGATTGTAGATATTGGCTAATTGTGTTACTGACGTCGTGAAAAGCACATAGTTGTGACGATGTTTGATTTAATAAAAAAAGATAGCTAGTGAAATGAAATTTAGATATTGTAGGCCTTTGATGAAATGAAGGCGTTCCTTTAAACGTAGTGAAAGACGCGTAGGAATTAAGTTCCACACTTCATATTTTGTTAGAAACTATTTAGAAGAAACGAGAAAATAATAGAAAAGCCCCTGATTTACACAATAGACGAATAGTCGCAAGACTGACAACAAAAATGTACAAAATTAGGACACTGCCCTCACATAGTACTTCGAGTAATCATAGAAAGTGCAATGGTTCCTGTTTTTGTACTTTTCAATAATATTAATCTTAAAAGAAATCTTTTTGAGATTAAGTATGGATAAAGGTATCTAATGTATCTCCTGGCCTGTGATGATCTCAAAATAGATGCCCACGAAATTAAAAACGATAAATGGACGACCCATACTTCATTTCCATAGTCTTCATGTTTTACCTTTAGGGCCAGCACAAGAAGTGGATGGACTGGAGGCAAAAGTACGGCAAGACATATGGGTACGTCAGCGTTTTCCTTTTTGACCCAAGATAAACCAGGGGCCGACCAAAAAACATCCATGAGAATTCTGTGCCACAAGAAGTTAAAATACCCACGATCACACAATTTGCTATCGTTGGTATTTTAGTATCCACGAAATCTTGTGGATTTTTGTTTTAATTGTTCCAATGTCCTTGGAACATACTTTTAAAAGTATTATGTGGATAAGTATATTATGGGAATGATTTTAATATGATTTTTCAAGAAACTTTCATGTCCACGAAATCTCGTGGATATTTTATGGGTGGAATTTTCTTCTCGTGGGCCTAAAACAACCACCACAAGACATCGTGAACATATTTTGGTCGGCAACCCAGGCATATAATATATGTATTATTCTGATTGCACCTTGGCATATAAAACCGTGAATACTGCTTGGCCAGCCACCATCCATGGCACATTCACATTCACAATTCAAACCCAATGACATGGTATTTACTGAAATTTAAACTTCAACCCTATGCCCCTAGGCCTGACCTCAATTTACATACATCATGATTTTGTCACACAAAATGTTACCTTCTCTTTTTTATCACCCGCACGGCCGGTGAGCGGTGCGTATTGTCGGTAGGGTGTATTGACAGACCATAGGTGCCGCTCTGCAATCCCAGTATTTTCTCGACAATTTGAGGCCTGTTTAGGTGATGAAATAAAGAAGAACCTTTGGACACGTCCTCTGGTGGCTGTACGACCCATGGGGATCGTACATACCTCAGGCTTGATCCTTGGTTTGTAACGATCCCCTACGGGTCGTACAGCCACCAGAGGACAGCTCCCCGGAGTTCTTCTGATTATAGTACCTCCCCCTGAATAAACGACATTATCCCAAATGTTTTATCTAAATTGTTCTTCTTTTTAAACAGATACTTTGAGGGCCCCAAGCCGATCTTGGTGACGAGTGACGTTGATCTAATTCAACAGATAATGATCAAAGAGTTCAGCAAGTTCCACTCCAGAAAGGTAAATCAACCCATAAAGACATCACATTGGGAGAGGTTGCAGTTTAAAACGACTCACATGAAATAACTTGTATAGTTGGTAACAAGTGCCACTGAATGTTCATTATTTTCGATATTGCTTACTAATATTATATTATTGGTGGTCTGAATCAGAAAAAAATCAGCTGATTCCTCTGCTAGTAATAAGCCCATCTCAGTTATTATAAAAAAATTTAAGTTGACTGTAAAATATTGTTATAATCGCTTTCTAGTTCATTCCACTAAGACAGCAGCATAAAAGAACTGAATCATGACAAATTGTTTGACAAATAATTTCTGGAAGTTAGTTGTGGATTGAGGAAAAATAAATTACCATTTTTCCCATAGGAACCACTGTAAACGCAACCCTTAATGTCCAACCTTTTATTACATTGAAATACTGCATTTTAATTGGCTGCCAATTCCGTAAATTTGTCAATTGATCAAATTTCGGAATGTGTAATGTTTTAGCAGAACATGGTGATATAGAAAAACCTAAGTCTTGACTTCAATTTAACTACCTCGTAGAAACTTGGGTGCCTTGTATTATTGTTTTTTGTCTAACCCTTGTCCAAACCCCAGACATACAATGTGGGATAGGCTTATTGGCCGCATTGTTCACTGATTCAGCTCAGTGGGTATGCTACTTTCGTTTCTCATTCCGGATCAAATTACTATTGATAATTATGCTGCCTATACTTGAAGAACCATGTTGACTGTAATATCCTGTATTATCTGGTTTCAGCCGTTCCCTCTACACGACAAGGACGACAAGTTCCTGGACATGTTTGGGGCGACAGGGCAGCACTGGAAGCGGATCAGGGCTATATGTAGCCCCAGCTTCAGCACCCGGAGGCTCAAAGAGGTAGAACTGCCCTTCTTAAAGAGAGCCAAAACCCCAAAACCAATAAATTCAACGAAATTTTCCAAATTCAAATAATCATGGAAATACATTCATTGAGCCTATTTCTGGCCCATGCTTGAATCAAACTGTGAAATTATGGTAGAAAATAATTAAAAACACCTTTCCTCCCTCAACTCAATTAATGTGGATCCATAAATTTGGGTTTGTTTACAAAATGGAAATCTCCCCTGGAATTCTATTTCAGTTTGAGCTAGTTTTCACAGCTCATACTTTACCACTGACCTTAACTAGACTCATCTAACATATTTCTATACTTATCTGAGTTTTGAAAATGTTGTCAATTATTTTGGTTTTGGCTCCCTTTAAGCCTATAATATTCTACTAGGCGATTTTGACTATCTGGAATTATTTGGCAATTTCTCAATTATTGTTAGAAATGTGAAATGAACCATGGCATGATATTATACCTTTTCAAAGGGAATTTGAGGTCCGGTATAATGCTAGATAACATGCCTATAGTTAATTCTTATAATTATTGCCAATGGAGAACTCTGAAATCGTGAATAAAAGCGGGTAGTGGAATACAGCCTTTATTGTTTGCACCACCACACTTTTATAACTTTCCCCTGTTTTTTCCAATTGTTACATGATTCAGACAGCTAACAAGGGGAGAATTTTTCAAAGGGTATGGGACTCAAAGTTGTTTTATGTTCTTTCCAGTTACCAAAGTCCATTTCCCAAAACAGTAGTGCTACTATCATATTTTGAGGAAAGGGACAATAGCCAAAATAACAATTGAATATAATAGTTGCCTTAATAATTATCAACAAGGATATACATAAATTTGGATATTTATAGCCACAAAAGTAGCGGAAATAAGATTGTGAGAATATGGCAGGATCAAATTTCTCATTGTTGTATCTTACTGCATAGACAAAACACATGGGTGTTCAAAGATGTATGTATGTATGTATGTATGTATGTATGTATGTATGTATGTATGTATGTATGTATGTATGTATGTATGTATACATATAGTCAATGTCTCTGACTGTGGTATTATGACTTTAAGCAATGTAACCTATGGCATGTTCCACCACCAGATGTCGCCACTCATCCACCAGTCCATCACCGAGTTGCTGGGCGTCCTGGGTGCACGGGCAGACGAGGGGAAACCCTTTGACATCTATGGGTAAGACAGAAGTTTCATTAGATTTTCAAGTCAGTTTTTTATTTAACTAAAGTGTATAATTATATAAACGCGATATCAACGTTCACATTTGCTTAGTCCTTGATGAAAAAGCATGCAAATTTAGTTTCTGTTATGGTCAAATTATGATTTAATTAAGACAAATTATTCAACCTCCAGTCTATTCTAATCCGTCTAAACTCAAGGCTATGGAGATGAATCCCAAAGTATCCTCCTAGATACTAATAATTGTATATTGGGGTATTTTTGGATGTTCAAATGTATGTTGAAAGGTGCGAAATTCCCCAGATGTAACTTAGTTTTCTATTAGTTTGCCTTTTCGGTGAGTTTCAGTATGACTCCTGGGCACAGGCCCACAAAAACTGTATGCAAGTGTCAGGATTAACTTTTTATGGAATGGCCCCCTGAATGTCAGTAAATCTCTAACACTATACTTCATTAGGAAGGCTCACTTGATGAGTTTCAAAAGGTGGCCCTGGGGGTCGATTGTCTCCACGGCCTTTGATGTCATTGTAAATGCCATACAAACCCTCGGGACATATTTCCTTCTGAAACTCAGGACACTGAACTCAATGCTCTTTTGGTATTATTCAGCCGATTTGTGTGCCGATTCAACCTAGTGGGTATGGTGCTTGAGGGCTGTATTTTACTAGCCGATTTTGACTTCTTGTAATTTGGTTATTTACAACTTTTTATGAATGATATGACAAATGACTGTACATACTATATGTGACCCCCCACCTAATAATTAGGCATAAGTCGCAGGCATGAGTTTTTTTTGGCTTTTCGTATATCCTTAAAGAAGGTGGCATAATCGTTACAATGGTGAAAGAATTATATTTCTATCATTTATAAATCTCAAGTTATGAATGTTTGAAGTATCAGTCATAAGATAAGGTAAATTGAGAAAAATGGCCTTAAGGATTAGACTTATCTGTATGGCAATGCAAATCTCTATAGACCATAGTTATGACAATCTGGAAATATGTATGTAAAATCAATAGTTCCTTTAAACTTCTTAGTAAAATGGATTGCTGAGGTGTTTATCTTGTGATTTCTGCAGAAAACTCATTTATATATTTTTTGACTTTTTTTCTTTAATCATGCATTTTTCTCAGAACTATACACAGCGACTTATGCCTCATTTAGTGGTGGGGGTCACATATATCCCTTGAAAGATCATTAAAATCTCGTTCTAATGGTATATAACTTATCGATGATTATTCAGAATTCCCACTGCCAATTTTTGAAATTGGGAATAAAATCGGCTGGTGGAATAGCCTTTAGCTCCTGTTATTGCAAAGCTGTGTTCGTTCAGTGAGTTTCAGAAGTTGACCCTGTCAGTGATCGCGTCGACGGCCTTCGGTATTGAGGTGAACGCCATACGGAACCCTCAGGATGTGTTCCTCCTACAGGCCAGGAAGATCTTTGAAATAGCAGAGGAGAAGAAACGTAACTGGGCAATGACCCTCTTCATACCGGCTGCAAGTGAGTCACCTACTGCTAGAAATTCTAATTTTTTTTTAAACACATGCCACAGGGGGCCAACCAAAAAACATCCACGAGAATTCTGTGCCACAAGAAGGTAAACTACCCACAATCACAAAATTTGCTCTCGTGAGTATTTTAATTCTCGTGGCACAAAATTCAATTCTTTCAACCATTAAATGTTCCAATGTCCTTCTAACATACGTTAAAAAGTATTATATGTAAATAAATGTATCACGGGAATGATTTTAGTATGGTTTTTCAAGAAATTTTCGTGCCCAAAAGTTCTCATGGATATTTTTTGGGCGTGGGCATAAGATAACCCCTACAAGAAATCGTCAATGGTTTTTAGTCGGCCCCCCAGGATATAAAGTTGCTCCTCAAAGCAAATTAAATGAACAATAGGATTAAAATGTTTACAAGGAACTGTGAGATAGAAGCGGAATGACTATAGCTAGATCATTGATAAGGACTCATGGCACAGTTATATTCATTATGGTATCGTAGTTTTCGGTATGAAACTCATTATTCGAATTTTCGTAATTTCGATAACATTGGACCACCTGTAAATATTAAAGAGAATACGTATACTTGAATAATGATGCCAAAGGTCCTAGTTTCATAATTAACATTGTTGTCAATTTGATCGATTTCACTACTCTAGGTGCCTTCCTTGCATTCCTTGTTCTCTTGATACAGGTACAGTCAGTCTTCTTAAAGGGAGCAAAAAGCAATGTTGTGTCAAAATTTTACAAATTCTATTAATCATTGAGTTATATTCCATGGCCATAAACTAGGCCAGTGGTAAAATATAGACTGTCAATAAAGACTTAAACTACATCAAAATACATTAAAACTTTTCCCTGGTCAATTGCTTTTGGCTCCCTTTAATGATTAATAGGTATCTATATTTCTTTGTCCACCAGTTTGCTTCCCGGAGAGCTTTCACAAAGCCTGGCACTACATCAACCCTTACATTACCTTACCCAGAACATGGTTTCTGGTCTCAGCCAAAAAGATCCTCCAGGAAAGAATGAAAACCACCGTGAGTTATCTCCCATAGATAGCAGTCCTATTTTCATAAAAATATCCTTTTTTTCTTCTTCTTTTTCTTTTTGATTAGATGTCTGCTTATCAATGTTTCTAAACATAGTGATGTTGAGTCACATAATCTCAATAACAAATAAAGCAAAGAAAGTAAATAAGAGGAAATTGCGGCACAGCCCCGATTTCGAACCAATATTTTCAACAAAAGTTAAGATTGTGACTTTTCATGTGATATTGGGGCTTAATGACATAGATGATGAATGTAGAAGGCGTCTCAGGCTTTCTAATGATGAAAACAGTTTTTTAATATTCCAAGTAGAAGCTGAGATATGGGTTTCTGAAAATGAGAGGGTCAGACACCATAAATCCATCAAAAATGCATACAAAGAGTACTAAGTGAGGTAAGAAGGGTTAAATATAGAGCAAAATGCAAGAGCTATAACATATTACTAGAACAAAATGCTATGTTTTTTGTTCTAATTAAGATATCTTTAAGCTCTTTTTTGCAAAATGTAGCTTGAAAGTCCTTCTTTTCTTTTTTCCTAGTTTTAGAACTTTTGTCATGACCTAGTTTCCATGGCAACCAATTTCTTCATCTTAGCAGCATATCTATGTTTTGATGGTCTTTTAACATTCCCATAACCATGGCAGCAATATGCAAAATTTTTGAAAACTTTACCTATAATATAGAATTTCATGTTTAGACAATTTTTAGCTTATTCTACTTTTTTGGTCATTTTTTACGTAAATATCGATTGTAAACCTATCAAAGTGCATGTCAATATTCATAAAGAATTCATGATAAAATCAATATCTCTGTCTGAAAGTTGTCTTGTTGCGTAATTCTTGCATAAACTTTGAGCAGCATAGCCCCTGTCCCCTATCCTGATCACTGTTATGGTTAGTTGATCAGTGAATGGCAACGTCGAGTTTGGTAATTACCCTGCTACTTCTAAAATGATGTCCTTTCGTATGTAGCAATCTACACACTGAACTTACTTCAAGTCATCCCGAGAACCAGCAAAATAGGCTGTTACCAGCCTGTCAATCTGGTTGCTGCTTTGTTAAACTGCTTATTAAAAGACCTGTGGGAACCAGCAAATTGGGTCCTGACCCCTTTATTTAGTTCCACTCTCATCCTCTATGTGGCTTCATGGTATAGTGGTTAGGACCCCCACCTCCAAATCCAAAGGTTGTTTGTTCAAATCCTGAAAGAGCTTGTCATTGCCAGTGTTTTTCAGCATGGCGAAGCCACTTGTATTCAATAAATGGAGGATCCTGGGAGGGAGGGTGGGGGGTGGTCCGGGGGTCCTTGCCTTGTGCGGCACTTACACTCGACAAAAAATGATTGAATACTTAGCCTCTATGCAGACCCCCCTTCCCCCCCGCCCCTTTCTTTTTTCATCAAAATCATGTTTGTGCCCCTCAACCTCTTTATTTTCAATTACTTATTTGTTCGCTCTCTGTTGCTCTATCAGTTGGACAGGGTGGACTTTGTGCAGCTGATGCTGGACGCCCAGCTGACGGACGAACCTGTTGACCTAACCATGACTGCCGACGAGAATGAGGCCGAGGAGACAGCGCATGTGCAGACAGAAACCTTGAAGGAGCGGCTGGGAGAATCAGATTCAAGAAGTAACAGAAAGAAACTCACTATGGAAGTAAGGATCTTTTATATCTTTAAGCTCATTTGAAAGAGAATATTGTTTCTTCATGACGTTCTCCGAAAAACATATGTCAACTATAAATCCATAGGCAGCAAGACGTAACATTGGGAAATTTGATCCTGCTATGTTCCCACAGCACTATTTCAGTTACTTGTATGCCTATGGGTGTCAAAATATACATATCTTGAGAGTTGTTGACAATTATATATGCCAATTATTATGTTCAACTATAATTTTGGCCAAAATTCATCAATCTTTTGTACTTTTTCAAAAATACCATACTGAGCAATCACTCTTTTTGGATCTATTTTTCCATAAATGGAATTTACAAAAAAGAATATTCTGCCTCATACCCCTTGGAAAATCCTCATCTTATTAGCTGTTTGGTACAGCAACCTTATAATCAAGATATGGGAAAGTGATGAACATGAAATTAGAATGATCTGTGACTGTTCTTTCTGAATATTGGTTGCCATAGTTAGCACATGTTAAAATTTCTAAGTAAATTTCCCGATTGTCTTTGTGTTTTGGTAAAATATCCCACAGAAATGTTTTTGAGAAGCCTGTTATTAAGAAACTGTTCAACAAATTACTATACACATTTATGTACTACCAATCACAGAAAGTGAGTGTCCTTGATCATTTTTGTTGTGGTGGTGAATTGGTGGTGTAGGCTATAGAGGTTTTAAAGGGCCACCACAACAAAGGCATAGGTTGGTGTTTGAATTATTCCAATTGTTGTTGTGCACTGGGGTGTGTCATTGGGCTATTAGTAGAGAGGGGGCGGGCATGAGGGCAGTGGAAGTGTGCTCATTATTGTAATCTACCATTTTACTACTCTTATTATCATACTTTTAAAACGATGTAAAATTCTAGCTGAAAATTGAAAATACAGATTGTATAGGTATGAATATTGGAAGCTTGTTCCCTTGATTTCTAATGCAAGAAGTTTGTTATGGCCCAATCTTTTGATACAATGCTTAGAATATAATCATAAGACACGAAGTTACATTTCTTGCTTTATTGCAGAAATACACATATTAGTTTCCTGAATATACATATATACAAGGTAAAAATGTATCTTATTGACAATTAGCAGCAGCCATTTTCACATAAGATGCTTATAACAGCTGTTTTGGTTACCCTAGTATAATTGATTGACGTTGTCATTTGATATGCAATACATACTAATAGATTTCCGAAAATGGTATCTATCATAATTATATGGATTCACGTAAAGTATATCAAAATTTTGCAATCTATCCTCCGTGGATATTAAGATAATAAGAAATTGTTGTGCAAATCTTCTTTTATCTGCTAAAGTAAGACCAATAACTGCAGTAACTGTGTAGCTTTTGTGTCGATAACCCTGATAAATGAATATATACCTTCCCATTAGTTTTTTAAACATACAGCATGAGCTTGATAGATTGTCACTGTTATGGAGTTTCAAATATAAGTTATGCTATCTTTTTTATAAGCGAAATTAGGCATCTTTTATCAGCATACTGTACGTAACTATCACATAAAATATGACTGTATCTGTGTATTCTCTTCTGTACATACACTCTGATACATTCTGATACATTCTGATTAATTTGTATTCACTTCCAGATGCTAGTTATTTAAGTCTCATGTAGCTATCGAACTTCTGTTTTTTAATGGATTTCACGTAAATCAAATGGCCATGAATGCCTCCCTCCAGCATATATATCTGTGTAGTTTACATTTTCGTCCAAATATCGTAGCTCTTATACAAACATTAGAACATTATAAACATATTGAACTTGCATGGATTTCCTGCACAAACCACTTCAGCATATTCTAAATATAATTTTCAAAGGTGAAGTTGAAGCCAACTAAGTTCAAATCATCATTGGGACTGGGTCTCTTCATTATATGGCAATGATCTATTGCACTTGCATCTGAAAGCATCGTTCTCCAAGTTCCCTTCATGTAATCATTGCTGTGGATGATCCCTCCTGGAAGGTACAGAGTATGACGAGTTGGGACTTTGAATGCTGTCAGATGAAGCATTTGGTTAACCATTTTCCCAATAACAAAGTATCCACTGTCATCTTGCAGTGGACAGTCAAGGTGGGAAAATGCATGCGTTTCCAATCCACAGCCTCCACCTGCAGCCTCCACATAGTCTTCCAGGTAGTTGTTTCCATATGTGAAGTCTTGGATGCCATGTCTGCACATGAGGGACACTTCTACTTGAGTGCTGTCTGCAAGTGATGCACCATAGTATCGCAAGTGCTCTGTTGTTGCTATATCTACAGGTAGCAAACCATCGAAGTCTGGTGGAAAGATAACTTTTCCATGACCTTCTGGAGAAGATTTGATCCAACAAACATTTTTAACCTGAATGTAATGTGGTGTTATGGGTGGTAGATCACTATAGCAAGCTAGGTCTATGAGACTGTACTGGCCTGGCAAGACATCGGCTACCATGCCGTCTCCTCCTGTCATAACAACCTCTCCTGAAGCACCAGCACGTTGAAAAGAGGAAAAAGCTGTCCATCGATCATGCAAAAATTGTGCAATGTGCTCAGCGTCTGCCTCCCTGTACATACTCATTAGTTGGCCCTCAAGTTGGTCACTCTTAGAATTTCCCTCTTGTTGGATTTCATCCCTTATAAAGTCTTCGAACTGACCCAGGGACATTTCATCCTCTCCATTTGTTAGCTTAGAAAACATTTTCATGATTTCACTTGATTTTATGTTACGTTTCATCTCTGTGATGTATTCTGTAAATTCTTTAAAATCAATGGTTCCAGTGCCATCATGGTCTGCTTTCAGGAAGGCAGCTTGCAAGTCAGATTCCACTTTAGTGTGTTTTTTTCCACTTTCATCCAGAATATTGTTCATAAAGTATTCAGTGAACTCGTCCATAGTGATAATGCCATCTTCACTATCTTCGATCTTTGAGAAAATTGCATCGATCTCTTTATCATCAAGTTTGAGTCCCAAGCTTTGAAGAAAAGTTCCAAACTCCATTCTATCAATGGCACCATTGTTATCTTTGTCAAAGTTGCAGAAAATGACCTGAATTTTATTCACTTTTTCACGAACCTTTTCATCCTGCAAGTCCATTGGGATTTTTTGTGGTATGACTTCTTTTTTCCCTCGCACAGGCTTGTAGCGGTCTGCTGTCAAAGATTTCACTTTCTCCTGGCTTTCACCTTCGCTGTTTTCCTTATTGTCTGTTTTGTTGTCCTTTATACTTTGCCTCAGTGACATTCTTCCTTTGAATATCAGCTGTAATGGGCTTTCATTCATCTTGGTAGCTTGTATTACCTCATTCAAAGCATCCATCCATGACATTTTCTCATGTTTGCTCACTGCTGCAAATTCTATTTTTTCATTGTCTGGATTTCTCAACATGAATCGGTACTGGCAATTTTGTGCTAGAATGTTAAACCGAGATTTTGGCAGATGTTCAACCTTTGAGTCACTTCCTATGAGTATTTCTCCTTCTTTCCTCTCTATCTTCTTGTTATGATAGTAAATCAGGTGACCTGGTTTGAGCACAAACCATTTTCTGTCCATCCCATGTAACCGGCCTAGTTTGAAACTGCACTTATAAAGCCATCCTGAATGTATGATTTCTTTGACTAACCAAGAATGAATTTCAGTGATTGATTTCTCAATTGCCGATGATGGGGCTTTGAGAAAGCACTTCTCATCAAGTATTTTCAGGAACTCAGCAAACTGTACATTACTTGTAACATTTGTAATATTCCAGTGCTGTCCCAGTCTTGAGCTTATTTTCTCTGCAATCCAGTTGGCCTCTTCTTGATCCATGGTTGGTGGAAGGGTACCTTGTTCACAGAGCTGGTTAAAAATCTCCCAAAGCATCCTTGCAGTGGAACCCTGGATACTTAAATCCTCCAAAAGATAATCATTCTTGCTGATGCTCCAGCATTGTTCTTCAATTTCTTTTTCTATGAATTCTTCTGTTGTTTTACTTGATTTCTTTATCGTAAGCTTCACAAAATTAACATAGTCATCAAATGTGATAGAGTTCTCCTTAAAATGGCTTTCAAATTCTTCACCAGAGAAAGGTGCTGTGCCACTTGCTGTGAAGGTGGAGGTGATCTCTTTGACCTTGTCTCTTGAAGGTCTTCCATTTGCAGAATGGTGTGTGGCATGCAAAGCTTGCCACACAGACATAAGTCTTCTTGAGGACATTCCGTAGGATTTCTGAAAATACATTAGAAAATATTCTACTTAAACAGGTTGGGGATACTACTCTACTGAAAAAGGGGACGTCCTGTTAAAACGGGACGTCCTGAAAAAACAGGCATTTATGAAAAAGTGTACTATCTAATTATCTTAGATGAAATTATACATGAATAATACATCAGACAAACATGATATAATACTTCTACATATATAAACCGCAAAAATTATGAAATTCTGCATTTAACATGAATTTAATAACATTTTCCATTCTGACAATTTCATAAATAATAATTTCACAATTAATATTTTCACATAAATAAAAATGCTCAGAAAATGAGGACTTTGCTAAATTCAAAAACTGTTTATAATGAAAGTACACATCTTTTGCATTAAAATGATCGTTGCATTTTCACATTCTATCGTTGCATTTTTTTAATATTGATTTTTATTTTTTAAAAGTTGCAAAAATCATACCAAGAAAACAGCCCGTACTGAAATAACAGGACCGTTTTGTGATCCGTTATTACAGGACATCCTGTTTTTTCAGGCAGAGCTTTAAAAACCACTAAAACCATCATTGTAATAATGGGATTCAATTCTAATTTTACCAAATAATTGCTTGTTATATAGGTTTATATTTTTAAATTGAACAAATGAAAATGGAATGTTTTTAAATGATTTAAAGGGTTGCGTACTGAAAAAACGGAACGTCCCGTTTTTCCCGTCGTAGCCCCAACCTGTTAAACCAATTGATCAATGAAACATTGTATTCAAGACAGATTTGTATTCAAGACATGGGTTAGTTTTTAAAAGCTAAGCTTTGAGGATAAATATTTCGTTTGGTCCATAGCAGCTTTGTAATCCTGTTTCTCATTGAAAGAATATGTGCCTTTGTTCATAGCCCTACGTGAATTAAGTGAATGTTCCTTTGGGTCAGTCTGTCCCTTCCTTTAGTATACAACAGTTACAGAATTCTTGAGTTTGTCTCAATGTTACTAAAGAACTTGATCATAATATCAGGATAAGGATAGACAACAGTTGAAATAGGTGTTTTTCTATTGTTTTGATAAATTGCATGTGATGATGATGATTGGAGTTTAATGTCTACTCAGCAATTTTTCAGCTATATTGAGACCAGCTCCGGTTTATGTTTGTACCTGAATTGGTATGACCGAATCTATGGGGATGGAAATGAAGGCAAGGTGAGGTGGTGTAACAGGTATCACAGTAATTGGGACATTTTCTCACGAACAGACATTTGAAGAATTCCCAAAATAAAAAAGAAAATCCCGACCTACCTACCCTATTTTTTTGGACTGATGTTACCGGAACACAACAGTTTGTTTTTCCTTTGGCCCTATACCTCAAAGCCCACAAATTTGGAATGTATGCTATGTACAGCTAAATCTGTGCAACTTACTTTGATATTTAATGCAAACCTTCTCTGATCAATAGATAACCCCTTTTTTCAAAATAATATTTTCTGTCTCACCAATTTCATATATGTTTTACTTTAAAAAAAGTTTTACTTTATATGAAATTAAATGCATTCCACTGTGACCATGATATCCAACACATTTCCGTTAGTATGCATGTTCAACATCTGCCATTTGAATTACAGGGAGAAAATCAATATTAGAAAATAAGGGAAGGAAATGTTTCCTCTACATTTTTAAATCTGCTGATTCTAACGATAGGCCTATTTGTCCGAATCAGCTAAGCTTTGAGGTGTGAAAAACATCAGTGCACTCAGTGAGTAACTCTCATCAGCATCACTATAATAAGCTTTTGTTACCAAGAGTATCATGAATCATGTGAAGAGCTACCACAACATGTCTTGTGTGAAAATGGAAATTCAAGTAAAAATAGTTGAACAATTCTATAATAGGTATACCGTGCATCATAATTGCAACACCACTATAATATTTATTTACCAAACTTTTTAATCAAAGTAGTTTTTATCATTGATGGAGAACATCTGTTGTGGATCTTCAGTGTATGACGAACATGAAGAAAAGGTATTTTGCTTGCAAAGGTATAAGTGCTTTAAGGCCACAATAGCTTCTGGTACAGTTTCATTGTTTAGGTAAAAGCCACTATCCACTCAGCAATCTTGCCTGCAATGGGTGACTACTGGTACCAGGTGTTCAGAGAATCACCAGTAAAGTCGTCAGGCAACTCTATTATCAAGCAAGTTTTTCCCACTACTCTACCGGCGATCTCGTCGCCCATCACACATTGCCTAGAAAGCACACCAGACCCACTGGAATTCAGCAAGCACAATCGCCCAGCGATTCCAGTTGCCCAGCAATTTGATATTTCTGTGCTTACCTGACCTTGGTAAAATCGCCTAGTGGGAATGGGACTTTAAAAGACTGCTGAGGTGTAATTATAATTAAGTCTAACTAGGTGGCCTTAATCGAATGTTTAAGGCTGACCCTAAATTAAAATTTAAAAAACTCTTCAGTCCAATGAAATATGATTTCCATATACCTCATAACTGTTCATGAAAGTCTTGCGAGTTGCAGATAAGATATCCACTATCAAAAGCGCAAAATCAAACAATTTGGTTGTTATTACAACTTTGCTATCTTACCTTTTTATCAGAGAATTACCAGCCTCACCCTGACGAAAGCTCTCCTTATGCGCAGTAGCTAGTATCTATATTGTGAGCTTTAAGGACCTACACCTGATTGGTATGCATAACACAACCCGTCCTAGTTCTTAGTATGGGGTGCCAAGTAAACAAGAAACAATTTCCAAAAATAATATTTCATGAAAAGATGTTGTAATCATAATAATTATCATGACTTTTATGTAACCTAAGACAAAAAACCATCAGCCATTGAATTTTCGATCTTTTTTGCGATTAACCATTTTTCCATTTGCAGCTAAACTGCATAGGACGTAAAGTCTTCTTGCAGTAAAATCCTCTCTTTACCTAATAGAAATAATTAGAATTTGTAGGACCTTCTTTGATATTGAGTAAGGTAACACTGGACTTTTTTGATGAGTGATTAAATAAAGTGGACATTACCACTCCCCACAAGGACAACTGGGATCACTACCTCCACAGGACAGGTACCCCATATGACAACTGCCCCTCTAGGACGACTTTCCCCACTAGAACAACTACCCCTCTAGATAGCACAATATACAGAAATTCTATACAGAAACAACAACAAAGTGATCTAAGGTACTAATCGTGAGCAGGGACAAAGTGTGCAATTGTGCAAGGTTTATCATTAATTCTGATAAATAACTCCTAAAGCTTGGGATTGGGGTCATTTATTACAATCAATGATACACCTTGCACAATTGCTCTTAAATACCTGTACATAATGAAAAGCATGTGAACATTATGTTTTTGTTCTTTCTATAGCAAACTGTCCCTTTAACACTAAGTGTTAAAGGGACAGTTTGCTTTCTTCACACTCTGCATCCCATATCTATTTGAGTTACCTGTTTGTTTTGTATATCCCCGTCAGGAGGCTGGCCTCTATTACCATGCCTGACTGGCCATGACAGCCGTGATTCACTGGCCTGTCAAGAATGTGGCAAGTTGTAACTCCCAACTCTTTTTTCTGAGGTGTTAGTATAAAAGTTAATTACTAAAAGGGCATACATCTTCGCACACATGTGCAGCATTTATCCCTGTTTTGAATGTTTAGGGGTCCACCAAAGGGCGGAGGGGATCAGGGCCCTCTCAGCCCCCACCTGTATCTGCCCCTGCTCTAATCCTCAGATATGCCACTTCTGACTGATGAAAAAGTAGGATAAGTAGGACACGTGTTTCCTACTTTTCTTTTTCTAGAAGCAAACAGGAGGAAAAAATCTTTTAAGAATAAGACCTGACATTAAATTTGTATTTGAATAGCTTGAAACTAACACAAAAATACTTATATAGGTTATATAGGAAAAATCAGTTCTCCTACACAAGTAGGAAAAATATCATTGGCATCTCTGAATCCTGTTTTATAAATCACAGTACATCAAATCACAATAAAAGGGTAGGTATCACACCATACATATTGCATGTAGTTTCTCATCTTACATCTTCAGATCAATTGACAATGGGGCTGTATATATGTCAAATTTAAGAAATGCTCTTTTTAATGTACTGTCGCAGCTCTTAAACATTTACAAAAGAATTGAAATGGCCTTTGTACCTTAAGCCTGTATTCCACGTGCCGATTTTGCTGCCGATTTTAACATTCAGCAGAGGGAATAAAGTTAGAATATAAAAATGTTATACATCATTAGAAAGGTCTTACAATTCTCTTTCAAATGATATATAGGATGTATGGTTTCATGCCATATTCTCAGAGAAAATTAATCAAATGCAAAATCGGCAGCATCAAAATAATGGTATGTGGCTGTATGTGGAATACGGCCTTTACATTCAACATGATGACACAGTCTTTCGTAGGGCTTGGTGACATCTATCTGACAGGGGATTTCTAAAGAAAATGACATGGGAAATTGCCTTTTCTTGCTTTTAAAAAGGTGACATTAACCTTTTTACGTTCAACAGGATGATATTGCTTTTTCTTTAATTAGACATGTGATACTAGGACCCTTCCACAATCAAGACTAGGGGTGGATCCAGGTGGGGTGTGATAGGGGGTCCCGACCTCTCTCCCACTCCCCTCCCTGAAGAGCCCCATTATATCCATCATTTGTATTTGAGGGGTGCATGCTTTATAAAGTTTCTATTCAAAGTTTTGAAAAAGGGAAGTATTCACATTTTCAGGGGAAAGGAGGGGAGGGTGCTGTGAATGTAGATATTTTTGCATGTATAAACTTTCGCGGATTGGCCTTAAGCGGTAACGTTTTCAAGGTGAGATTATTAGTTAATTATAGCTGTAAAAACAAACTTTAGAACTTACACATATTTCATTGCGTGGTTTGGGTGGTTTGTCAGCTGCAGCTGGCTTCGCTTGGTTCACGAGCACCTCCACCTGGGCCTTTGCCGCAGCCGCTTCAGCCTCCGCCCTTCGGCACTTCTTCTCCAGCTCCTCCATCCTGGCCAGCAAATGGGCCATGGACGGTTCAGCTGTAGACGTGGAGGGGCCGGACGAGGACGAGTATTCGGGCATGAACGACCTTTGGGACGTCGTCGACGAGAACGACCCTTGCGATGTCAAGGGCCCGGGCGTGAACGACCTTTGGGACGTCGTCGACGAGAACGACCCTTGCGATGTCAAGGGTCCGGGCGTGGACGACGTTCTGGACGTGGAGGTGGGGAACCATGGATGGGTTTGAGACGTGGAGGGCGTCATCCCCCAGGGCGTGGATCCGGAGGGCGTGGAGGGCGTGGAGGGCGTGGACGACGATGCGGATGCAGTACCGCCTTGGGAACCACCAAGGCTAAGCTCAACGTCGTTGAGGGTGGATCCCTCGTCCGCGTACAGGGAGTCCTGAAGAGACTGATCCGCAGAGAGATCCTGAAACCCATTCTGAGACCCATACTGACGCGCATCCTCAGACATATCCAACATCAGAGTACCTACGCCTGCTGATGAATCATGATCGGTTATTTTCTCGCCACCCGATTTGGGGCTGCTGGTCAAGATCCTGCATGAGCTCGTAGAACAGAGTCACTATAATCAGTTGACCCGTTCATGGTGGCAGCAAGTTTTCAAGTGATCTATATAGCCATATGCCACGCCGTATTTATACATGCCGGGCAGGCCCCCCTGTGGATACATGATCTGGTGAAAGCGATCTTTTATCGATGAGGCAAGACTTTGAACATAAGTTACGTGGTAGACGTGACGGGGTGTGGACGGGGTAAGAGAGACTTTTACCATAAGTTACGTGCTAGCCGTGACGGGGAGTACATGGGGTATCAGCTGATCAGCGACACCCTCACCGCCGCCCCTTGTGAGGCCTGTTACGTGTCAAGAAGTGTTAAGACTACCCCGCGGGCCGCTGCCGCAGTACTCCTGTGAGGGACCTGACACAGAAGCTAGTTGACATGCGCCGCCTCAGATGGCCAACAGGTGGACGCGGTCATCATAGACGCGTGTCCCGGTGTCAAACGCGACAGAAGTCATTTCAGATGAACCCCCTGTCGATCGGCTCTCTGAAGAAAATAGCGGCCTATTAGATGTGCTTCGCACTACCCAGTGTAAAAACTTGTGAAGCCCCCGGCTAGAAGAAGTCGTTTTAGTTGTACCTTACCTAGCGTTTAAGTTGTCGACCGAGGGTTAACTTTTCGCTAAAGACTAGACGAAGCCCTTACAGTACCTGGGGGGTTGTGATGTCGTGTGGGGTGGGGGGTATAAGTATGTGCCTGTACTAGACACTGGTTCAGAACAGCCACTTGATGGCCATGGACATCGAGCGACTGTTAAACGCAAGTCTGCGTCTGCGTCTTGTTCGGGAGGAAAGGCCAGTGGTGAGACCTAGTCACCTCCAACCCGCGGACCAATCCGACCATTAGTGGCTGCTTCTCTTGTTAGTGATATACCTGGGGTGGAAATTTATCGGTATCTTCTGGAAATTGGCAGCAGGCTGTCGCTCGTTGGCGCAGGGTCAACGTCGGAGGGCTACAGTGCAGTGCTGTCTGAGAATCTACTGCCGATGGGAAACGCTCCTATTTCCACTGGCTCCCATTCCCGCCGAAATGGAAGCCGTAGGAAGTGCTGCCTGCCCACGAATGATCATCCAAAGACCGAGCATCCTGTCCAAGGCCCTGACCGTCGCCTGGTCAGGCCCACTCACGTTCCATCTGAATGGCAGTGACGAACCCTTGACGTTGGAACTCCCGCAAGAAGTCAAGATTCCTCGTACGGAGCGCGTGCGCCTGAACAAATTTTTCAGGCACAGACTTTGTAGAGCGAGCGTTTGCCTGATAAACAACAGGAACAACATGGCCCAAGAACTACTCCCAGCCAAAAAACTGGGCTGCATGCCTGACGTAGACTCTTGGGTGTGATGAACAGTTATATAAAAGTGTACGATATGTTTGAAGTAGATATGGGAAAATTTTAATTGTGAAATGCATATGTTCACGAAGCTTTCGCGTTACATATGTACATTAGTGTATGTTCAGTAAATACACTTATGGGAAAATAGGCAAAACGTTGACACGTGGACATCCTAAAACCTTTTCCGCATGCATAACAATAAAACATTTTGATATCATGAACGTGTGTAGTCTTATGTGGCTGTGACTAATTATAAATGGGAATTCATGAGGGCGACAATGAAATCGGAACTGGTCCTTAACAAATTTTGATAATGGGAAATGAATTGCTGCTGTGTGACGAAATTATGAGGGCGAGTATATATTCTAAACAACAAAAATTGAACATGAATGAGAACTGATAACTTTTGAGCTGCAATAAAAGGAAGAGTTAATAGCTAATGTATATATAACCAACTCAATTTAAAGTCAAGCGTCTGCATGCGCTTTGAATCCTACGTTGTCTGAAATACAGAATTGAGATGAAAACAAAAAGTGCTGGTACCATTATAAAAGTAAGTCCAATGTTCAACAGGTAAACAGTACCGTGCACACTGGGCGGGAGGAATGGTACGTGGGGAAGATGCAAGTCACCACGAAGTTTCTTGTATTCGACCTCATTCAGTCGAATCTCTTTCATGTATGTACGGAGGGAAAGGAAATTGTCTTTTGCTCGCTTAAAAATATCCTCTTGGCGGACTCGCATTTGTGGGCTAAGAGGTAAAATTGGGAATGGTTTATCGTACGAAAAATCCGGGTTCACAAGTCGGCTAAGTGACAGGTTGAGGTGTTGAAGACTAGCAAGGTTGACGGGGAAAACTGTTCTTAAGGGGCCTGCTGTAGAAGGCAAACAGTTAACACTTGAGACTGGAATTTCCCATTCTTTGGCGGACACAGAACAACCACATTCAAAGGCACGAACGCACGATTCACATCCAGGATGGGTTGTTGTTCGGTTGGGGCAGCGCACGACGACCTTGTCTATGTGAGAGAACAAATAGGTCCCTGTTGCAATGACTTGGATGTTCGACCTTCTGAAATTAGACTGAATGAGTATTTTGAAATCACAATAAAGTTTGACAGACTCATGATCACGTAGATAGATAGAAATGAGGCACGACGAGGGAGAAAGCCTGCGAATTGGTAGGTCATAATGACAAAACAGAGAATGGCAATTATCCAGATCTGGGTTGGAGGATACCGTGTATTGGGTTGCGGACACCAATAAATAAGCCGGTGTGTTGGAGAGGCGAGTATAATGCCCATGGAAGGCTAGAGGGAAGGTGTTCACTTTTAGAACCGTAAATATTTTGTCTAAGGAAATAACGGGAATCTTCAAAATAGTTTTCAGAACATTTCGCTGTAAAACCGGGGAGACTAAAACAGTTACACTTCTATACATGTCGCGAGTGTTTGGAATATAAATATTTGAACGATTGGACTTGGAAAGGAAAAGGTACCGAATCTTCCTCATATCAGTCTCCGATATCAAAGAGTTACTCAGCCTGTTCTCCGTTAGGTCGCGAATAGCCTGTAGCAAGACATCAAGGGAATAGTCCAGTTTAAAATCCAGTAGACGCAATTCTTGCAAATCTTGCATCAACCTGACCATCAATTCCCGGTTACTAATGTAAGCCTGGAGTCCTCGGGACAAATTGTATATGGAATGAGTGTTCTCTATGATGGCCTGGAGTTGGATTTCCAAAGTGGAGTCAACTACCTTTAGGACTGCATTTATTTTGCCATCGAGGAAGCCAATTTCATCGGCATTTACCTGGTCAGCACGAGTCTGTTGCTTCAAGTCATCGAGTGTGGCCGTTCCAAATAAAGTCTCGGAGAACTTGCCGATTTCTGGAATCAGAGCCCGCTGCTTCCTGGATTTGGCTGATGGAGGTGTTGGCTGGGCCGTCGATTCCAAAATTGATTGCACTTCCCGGAGTCCGTTGGTGACCTTCGCTGCTATAGTCTTCCCAATAGATGTTATGTTATTCAACATAAGTTGGATTTTTCGACACTGTTCCATTGAACCGGCTGCCAGGGTAGCGCCGTGTCTACAATTTAGTGCGGCTGCCTGTTTGGGAGAAGGAGGAAGTGGTAAAATGATATCGACTTCGGTAGTGAAGTACTCATTACCTATGTGGATGGACGGTTTACTCTCGAATACTACACCATAGTTGGTACGAAAACGGTTTACCGTACTGGTGCATAGGCATGGCTTAGCTGAGACAGTGCCCAGGATAAAGAGTCCACGAAGGAGGAGTATGGATACTGTTGGAGCCATGTCTGATGCAGGCTAGAGACCGCTCTAGTCTTTTATTACTTTTTCCCAGTCACGGGAAGGAGTAGACAGACAGTGGCCACGTGCACCTGGGATCTAAAGGTTTTGACCTCCGTGCAGAAACCTTACGTTAATGCCAAAAGAAAAGCCGTGCGAAGAGTATAAGCTTAGGCGTATGCTTGCTAGTAAGCTTTCGTTGGTTAGGGTGTCGGCTTGTTCTAATTGAATTGGAAGGCAGACTTCAAAATGAATTGTTGGCATGGGGTTCCTTAACTTGTGGATGAGAAGTGAGAAAGCCTGTAAATGCCATTACTGCCTGATATTTATAGGTTTTATTTGCAGGTGGTTTATATGGAGTTCAGGCCGATTTAAGTCTGGACTGGCTGAAATTAGTCTCAAACCTTAAGGTCGGCTTTATATCTAACCAGCTTAGACCCAGTTTAAGGTGAATTATTTAGGGTAGTTATATAGGCCGGGAGGTACCTTTTATCCATACAGAAAATGTTTAATGAATTTTTAATGAATCTCATCTTTCACGGATGACTTCAAAAGAAGTTAATTTCAAACACTTTTAATACTCCATCTATGGATGGTAAGGGTAAATGGTTTTCCGGGTGGGAGGGGCGATGGATGGTAGGGTGAAATAGGCCTGTCAAAGATTTAGCTACATGTGCTTTGCAGGCGAACGTAGGTTGGGTATGGAAGTGCCCGACCCAGCAGGTTCCCTGGGGCAACTCTGGCCCGTGTTAACTCGATAACTAACCCCTGATAATGGCGGGGAGTCCTTCAGATGACACCCAGCATGATACCTGTGTCGCTCTTGAGTGGGTTTGGTGTGAGTTATGTGATTACCAAGACTGTGCCCCTGCCCTTGTCAGATGTCAGAGGGGGTTACAGATTAGATGGGGTGCTTCCGGGTACTTATGGGTGTTAATGGATTAAGGCCGGCCATGATGGACGCTTCCAAACTTTGCCGCCGTTAGGAATGGACCTGATTTATTATGAAATGTTATGCACAAGGGAACAGGGGAGCGAGGGATAGCTGCAGAATCGCGAAAATGCTTTCTGTCATGTTACTTAAAAAGTACATGGAACTTGTTAACTAATGGTCATATTTAACTGAGACAATTAATTTAAATGAAGTGTGATGCCCAGTGTCTCCTGTTTATTCAGATGCTAAGATCGGGAAAGAAGGTTATTTAGAATGTTTGCAAGAAGTATATATAATAAATTTATAATATTCGGAATTTCAGCCGGATCAGTCTCATTACCATTAGGACTATCATGTTTAAAAGTAATAGTTGAGGAGAGGGCGGGTTCGAGCAGGTTTTTTTTTTTTTTTATAATTTTCCAATTTTTTTTAGGGTCTTTTTGATTTAACAACTTTTTGATTACAAATGGAGAGTTCTCCTTTAAAAAGCGTAACGTCCCGATCCTGTTTAAAATAAGTTAACAATCAACCTCCTCTCTTGACATGACGATTAGGGTTCAGAGTAGTCCTATCCTTATGATTAATTTGATAATACAAGTCTGATGGATGAACGAAAAACGTAAAGCATGAAGGGGATTCGAACCCGGGGCCAGGAGAGATAGCTGGTAGCCAAAAATCCACCGGGTTCAATAATACGATGACGTCGCAAACCAGCGAAAGCCGTCTAGAGGTCCTTCCGGTCGCAGGACCAAAAACGATGACGGGCGATGTAAATTGAAGTTGATAAACTTGCCTTTCCGCCGAAAGAGACACATCAGTGACAATTGAGGGCGATCAAAATTAATAACTTGTGGTATTGCTTGTTTTCCAAATCGGAAAACCCACTGAAACACAAGGACCGAAGCTACAAAGTGTCTCTTTTTGGTAAACACCTTTCTGGTTGCCCCGATTACACCTACGGTATATATATGTCGCAAACTCTGTAGGTGATTGGGTCTGGTTGTGCAACCAACGATGAAATGCAATGAACTGAATGGCACAGATGAGTTCGCCAGACCTGGGTGGTAGGATCTAATCGAACTTGATGCACTCGATTAGCTCCTACCACTCTAAATTTTCATTTTTTTCGGAAGTTTTATTTGTAATAATGGTGTTAAAATGACCGGATGGCCCACGGGCCGGTCAGGGGGGTTGCAGGGGTGGACCCAGGAATTTATAGAGGGGGGGGGGGGGGGCAATGCATTAATCTATGTGGAAGGGGCCCCTTTTTAAACGACGTGATTTAACAGGGGAGGGGGGGCATGGCCCGTCAGGCTAATATAGCGCATTTATCATTTCTTATGTCGAGAGTTAAATAAGGGTAAAAACTTGAAATCACACAAAATAATAGTTTTATGTGTAGTCAAGGTTATTTAATATTATCATTTTCAGTGAAAACCATTTGCGCTTTCATGCCTTTCACCCTGTATTTCCAAGAAGTTTAAGAATCTGGTTTAGGCAGCCTGGTTTAACTCCTAAATAATGTGTTTCAAGAAAATCTGTTTTAAAAATGCTATATTTCTACCTGTTTTAGTTAAACTAGTACTGTATCTAAGGGACAGGGGTGGACCCAGGAATTTGTAGAGGGGGGGGGGGGCCCAAAAACATGAATGTACGGGGGGGTGGGCCCCCCCATCAAACATGATTTAACAGGGGAGGGGGGGGGGGCAAAGCCCGTCTGCCCCCTCCCCCCCTGGATCTGCCCATGAAGGACCTTAAAACAAAGTTAAGGTGGAGAGTTCTAGTTGAAATGGTAAACAATAAATAGGGCGAAATACAAATTTAGAATAGGTTTATGAGGCTATAACTTGTGAATTGTATTAGTTAGCGTGTTTTATTCTGTTACTGAGTTCAGTAGCTAGGTTGGGAAAGGTTAACGTTGGGACCAAATTATTTTTGCCTTATAATGCTTACACGAGTCTCACAAGCGAGTTTAAGAAATCTGGTTTAAAACAGGCTTAAACCATATTTGCTTTTTGGAAATACGCTCTTAAAACTTTTAGCTACAAGTTTGGTTGAACTAACCCTATTTTTTTTTAGAAATAGGCCTATTGGACATCACTTTCATGGGATGGAAAACCATTATTGATATGATATATGTGATAAGATTTCTCAAAAATATTACTTTCATTTCATGATAAGGGTTGTACCCAACATCATGGGAAGACAATTGTTTCATTATTAATTAATCATAGAGGTTATAAAGTTAAATCACGCTTTATCGCTGTTTTTACGCATTTGATTAATTATTATGAATTATTTTTGATTTTATATAACTTTTGTTTCTATATGTAAGGGCTATTAAAACTAAATGCGCTAATGATATACCAGTGTGAGCGATACAACCCTGTTTTACCCTAGTTGTGTGCACACTATAGGCTACTCCTTCTGCGCTTCAGCCTCATCTATTCTTATTAGGTCAGGAAACTGAGTATTATTTTTGTTGAGCTTGGAAACCCATATCAACCTGCGTTTATAGATTATATGACGCAAATGTGGGAAGGCCAGTGTAGATAAATAATAGTGTAGCCCTGAAGTTGCCCTTTTTAAAGGT
Organism: Lepidonotus clava; assembly: GCA_936440205.1. Classification (NCBI taxonomy): domain Eukaryota; kingdom Metazoa; phylum Annelida; class Polychaeta; order Phyllodocida; family Polynoidae; genus Lepidonotus; species Lepidonotus clava. The sequence goes on from OW387140.1 coordinate 31,179,841, forward strand.
AAATTCGTATTTATATGAATAAGAATGAACGGTCGGTGGTTATGTCGCGCATGTAAACTTTGTATGGCGGATTTTTATAGGCTCATTTTTGATAGAACACGAGAAGTAATCTAATAAGAAATTCCAAACGAAATTTACTTATATACACGCCAGAAGGGGAAGGGAAACTTTGAGGTGGGCGCAAAAGTATTACCTAACACGCCCACTGCTATGGGTGGTATAATGATACTTTGATTTTTCAGGGATAATGGTGGAGTAAGACTTACACTCCTTGACATGTTTTAGAGCAAGTGGATTCAGACACGGCCGAGCCTGTCTAATGTATGAGTTCAAAAATTTGCCGTGCTTAAAGGACGAATTCATGGGGATTTGATTTCATGTTACCAAGAGTAAGGCTCCCTATATGGTATGGTATTGTACATATTTTCGCGTATAACTTTCAGTATAACTTTTCTCACAAACAGCGAATATCTGTATGTTGTTATATGAATATAAATGGGTAGAGGTCTCTGTGGTATAGTCACTGTCTGTTTCTTACCCCTCAGGAGATGCAGTCTCAGTGCATGCTGTTCCTGCTGGCTGGGTACAAGACGACGAGCACGGCCTTAGGCTCCACCTGCTACTCACTGTCTGTTTCTTACCCCTCAGGAGATGCAGTCTCAGTGCATGCTGTTCCTGCTGACCGGGTACGAGACGATGAGCACGGCCTTAGGGTTCACCTGCTACTCACTGTCTGTTTCTTACCCCTCAGGAGATGCAGTCTCAGTGCATGCTGTTCCTGCTGACCGGGTACGAGACGACGAGCACGGCCTAAGGGTTCACCTGCTACTCACTGTCTGTTTCTTACCCCTCAGGAGATGCAGTCTCAGTGCATGCTGTTCCTGCTGACCGGGTACGAGACGACGAGCACGGCCTTAGGGTTCACCTGCTACTCACTGTCTGTTTCTTACCCCTCAGGAGATGCAGTCTCAGTGCATGCTGTTCCTGCTGGCCGGGTACGAAACGACGAGCACGGCCTTAGGCTTCACCTGCTACTCACTGGCCATGAACCCAGACGTTCATGACAAGCTTATTGCAGAGATAGACGAACATTATCCTGACAAAGTAAGTGTCATGTACTATCATTTAGTTAACAACAGAGAGTAGTCATAGAGGGCCATCGTCTTCTTAAAATCAAGCATGACATCAAGTATGTTGACAAAATAGAGTGACATATTGAGGCCAAAAAAAAAAGTATAGTTGCGTTCAGGTTTCATGCCTAAAATAAAATAGGGTCGGTATAGGTCAGCTTCTTTTTAGTATCTTTTTTAACTGATATGATAGGCTGAGGGCTCACGCTAGCCCTATTTTAATTTTATTTTTGCCCAATTTATGTTCGTTACTTTTTCCCTCACACTGGCATATTTTATTCTCAGTTTATATCATTAGATTCAAGATCAGCCTTTTGGTGTATATTCAATAACATTTTCTAAAATTTCAATTTGACTATCAACCAGCACGAAGAGTTGAGTAAGTGAATGATTTTAAAACGTTTCATTAATCGACATGTTTTGCCCTTTTACAAGCTTCTGATACACCTTTTCCACCAACCTGCGCAGTCCACAACCTTGCTTACTTTTAGGGATTTTGGTAGCTGGGTCACCCCACTTCATATAGGTTAACTATAGGGAAAGCCCTAAAAAGGTGTTTAAAATTTGATACACCAAAGGGCACCATCTTAATGAAAAAGATGTATATCAAGGCCGAAGACATCATACTGATACAATCATTGTTCAATCTCTTACAGAATTGCCTACCAGATTATGATTCTTTGAAGAAACTACCATATCTAGATATGGTGTTTTCAGAGGTTCTACGAATGTACCCAATTGCTGCCATGTAAGTATGACTATATAAATTTATTATCTGACAAAGAGAAAAAATACAAACATTTTGTCATTCATGTCTTAATGATGGGTTCGATAAGAAATGTGAGTCCAGTTCAAAGATTTCTTAAGTAAAAGAAAGGGCTCCTGTTAGTCAAGACCGCATTATTGTCCAATCATAAGCTCTGCTCATTAATGTTAGCCTTTCACTTCCCGATCCAGTTGACACAAGAACGACTCAGTTTGCCTCGTGTTCTAAGTAGAATAATCCCGGTGATGAATACATAATCATTCACGTTCGACATAATTATCACACTCCTATTTTGCAATGGAAGCTCATGGTTGTACGGTAAGAATTGATATGAATAATAAAATAATAATAACAAGCATTCAAAACAGGATGGGGAGCAGAAAGAAGACTTTAATATCCATGTTCATATCTAGTGATAAAGGAAGTCGTTTTATTTTGGAAAAAAAAGTAATGCCTTGAAACATAAAATTACAAATAGAAGTCATAAAAGTAGCATAGGATGCCAATAATCTATACAAAATCATTGATCAGTTAGCAATAACTATCTATAAAAAAGTTATAATAACATGTATACTTTTCGTGCTGACTTTAATAGTGCGACGACTCGTCAGGCGATGGAGGACTGCGTGCTGAACGGTCAGACCATCAAGAAGGGTATGATGGTCCAGGCCAACATGGAGGATGTGCACTTTGACCCCGACCTCTGGGGCCCGGAGGACCCCCACCAGTTCGTACCTGAAAGGTAAGGGGATGTAATTTCACCCTACCACGGATAGCATATTTCCTGTGTTCTACCTGCAGACTAGCCTAGATCAAGGTCCATCCTGGGTAATATCTCGACAAAATACAAGGCTTAAGTATAGACATTTTCATTAATCATGGCATTTACAACATGTACCTTGGTTATTAGAGTATCGATTAATAACTGGAATATGTTAACTAACATTAGATAACAACGAGAACAAGTTAGATTGATTTGGACATAAATATACCATTGATATTTATCAATCCTTCCTGTTTACATCGACTCCAAAGCTTAAAAATGTCTTGATGGTGGTTGGAACGAGAATGAAGTGGTGGTTATGTGAGCCACTATTTATAGCGACATGACAACAAGTCTGTGTCGCCGTGGTTACGTTCGCAGTGACGTCACGGTTCCGTTGAAATAATTATTTTGTTTAGGTATCGCCTCACAAAATATTTCATTATGTTTGGTCAAACATTATAGTGATGAATATCAACTATTTTCTCATTATGTACCGATATATATCTAATGTCTTTGGAGTTGGTTTAAAAATTCATCCACTAGAGATGGATGTAGAGCAAATACTTGTATATTTTCTATAGATTTCTCTGTGTTTTTGTCGACAAAATTAGCAAAAATTAACCTGCAGGTAACAAAAATACTGAAAATCAGCTATCTGTGGTAGGGAGAATTAAAGGTGTACTCTTGAGTCATATAACCACTAAGCTGTTTTTTACCAAGTCACCGACTGATTGGCTCTAATTTGACTGATTTTTCTTTAAAAATAATGTTTATTGACTTCATCATGTATTAACATAATTCTTCCTGTAGTCGCACACATTATTTTTTACAATCATACCAGAATAAACAGCCAGTTTTAGTTCAGATTCATATCAAAACTCTACATTTCAATATTGCATACTGATTGGTGATCTGAAACGGTGCAAAAATTGGCCCACCCTTTTGGTACCAATTGTCTTTAAGACGTGGCAACATGGTGTATTGACAGCGGCCGCATGAATGGGATGAATGACCAGAGCTGTTGAGCTTAGTTCTTTGAATACACAGACCAGGGGTGACGACAAAAGAAATTTCACAAATCCATTTTTTCATCCATGCATCCACTAACTGCTCCAGAAAACAATCACACACCTAAAAAATGATTCGTGAAAGTGTAAAAAAAGATACGTGGCAGATTCGTGAACGAAATGTCCATATAAAAACATGTATAAAGTATAAATATTGATATAAAATTCTTCACAAATTGTAATTTAATCAGAAAGTATTCAACCCCCAAAAAATGTCATGAATCTAAAATTTGGTGTATTTTCCCGAAATCCAAATTTTTGAATCATGGGCATAAAATTCGTAAAACCTTTCTGGTCGCCATACCAGGGTTGCTTTAGTGATGTTTTATGAGTGGAATCATGTCATGGTGACATGTTATGTTTTCAACTACTTTTGACCTGTGATGTCAATGCGTGTGACAGGAGTGGTCATTGGGAGGAATAGCCCATAGAGGGGTCACTCTTAAGGCAGTTTCACCAGTGGATTCTTTAGCTGTATTTAGACAGGTTGGGGCTATGACGGGAAAAATGGGATGTCCCGTTTTTTCAGGACACAACCCTTTAAATCATTTTAAAACATTCCATTATTCTTTTTTCAATTTCAAAATATGACCCTATGTGACAAACAATTATTTGGTTAAATTGAAATTAAATTCCATCATTACAATAACAGTTTTAATGCTTTTTGAAGGTAAGCCTGAAAAAAACAGGACATCCTGTAAAAATGGATCACACAACTGTCCTGTTATTTAAGGATGGGCTGTTTTCTCGGTATGTTTTTTGTAACTTTTAAAAAATAAAAATCAATAGAAAAAAAATGCAACGATAGAATGTGAAAATGCAACAATCATTTTGATGCAAAAGATGTGTTCTTTTATTACAAATCATTTTTGAATTTAGCAACTTCTTCATTTTCTGAGCATTTTTATTTATGTAAAATATTAATAGTGAAATTCTTTTTTACAAAATTGTCAAAATAGTAAGTGTTATGTAATTCATGTAAAATGCAGAATTTCACAATTTTTGTATCTGGAATATGTAGAAGTATTATATGTGACAGTCTATGGGATTTCCAGCCTTATGGAAATACATATTCATGGCTCTAGAGCCTTTATTTAGCTTAGAAATCATAAAAATCATAAAAATAAGCTAAATTTGTGCTATAAATGAAATTTTCCATAGTTTTCATTAATCATGAAAAATTGGGATTTTTTTGCATTCCGTTGCCATGGTAACCGGAATGTTGATAGAAGGCCAAACTTGCCGATAACGCTGATATGCAAATGAGGGTTTCCATGGTAACTATAGAACAAAATTAAGTTTCCAAAATTTGAAATTCTGAATTAAGGAACTGCTTGGCTACATTCTGCAAAAAAACAGATTGTGAATATCTTAAATAGAATGGAAATGGCAGTATGTTTAATGACAGGGTGACATGGGCATTTCTTAAAATCTACAGGGCCACATGGGCACTCCTTAGAGTCGGTAGGGCGACTTTAGGAACTCCCCCCCCTCCCCATCCACACCCCTAATTGTAAACGTTAGCAGGTTAGCGGGTTTTCATCAAGAGGTGATGAAATCCCAGTGACGATTAAAGGTAATAAGGTAAAGTAATCTTAAGGCAATACAGATTTTTTTAAATGTGGCCAGTAATGGAAATACGTCACCCAGTGATGGAAATAGGCCTACGTCTACCCGACGAGAGAAAAGTTTATCGCCCTGTTGGGATACACTAGGCGACCATCGCACTGGCGATAATTTTCCGCGAAAAAAGGTATTCACCCAGGATGCTAGCATATTTCAAGCTGATAACAAGCTGATAACAAACCATCTCTGTGGTTTTGGAGTGAAAAGTTTTGCAGGTTTGACATTTTTCGTCTCTTAAATTGCCTTCTTTCTTCATCACCACCATGCTTCATTGCCCAATAACATTAATTATGGTCAATTCTGAGGATATTTTCAGTTACCATGGCAACCAAGTAACTAAGACAACCAATTTCATTCCATCATCTGATAGAGCTAATGGAATGTGTCAATTTGACACCTCACTGGTGTTTCTACCTTGCATATCAGGAAAGATATGACCTAAAGAAGGTTAATTTCAGAATAGCCTAATTTTGTTGACGGTTGCCATGGAAACCAGCTGTACCTTCCACATCTGCAGATGAATTTTTGAGAACATTGGCTTCTGTGAAAGAGCAACTCCTGTACTACAAGAAAAGTGAAACAAAATGTAGTAGGAAAAAATGGTAACTTCTTAGACATTTTAGCTGCCAGTGTGTTATGGCCCATTAGTGGAGACAAGTCTTTAAGATTTCAATAGTTATCCAGTAACGACATGTTTCTACTGGACAAGTTTTGATTAGTGTGACAAGTGTCTTACACATAAGGGGTCCAACCGGGCCAATTTTTCGAGAGAAATTGGCCCCATACCTATTGGACTGATAGCAGATATACAATGCTCGCCTAATATTTGCAGCGAATCAGATCAAACATGTATATTTCACTGCTGCATACTGATGGGTGATTGGAAAAAAGCACAAGACAGGCTAAGGTGCAAATGACTCACATGGTTAGTGGGCTAATATTTGCAGATTAAATGTAAAAAGGACGAGTATTTGGCAGCTTATCATTCATCTCTTACTATTCTGTGGTCTGGTGTTTGTGATTTGATTATGTTTTTTTCCAATATTATATAATTAACATTCCAATCTGGTACACCTAATACATGTTCTCTCCGCACCGGAGTCTGTCTCACGAATATATTTGTCTATGGCTGCATCAGAAAGGTATATTGAGGTATACAATAATAGTGTGTATCAGAGAACACTGTGATAAGATTATTAACATGTCATATTTTCTATGATAGCGTATCAGAACGTCTGGTTTGGTGTCATTGACTCTGTTAGTAATGTTGTGAGTTGCCGATAACGTAATCCTGTATAGCAAATAGCTGTGTTGTGTTTATGTGTATGTATAATTATGTGTGTGTGCATGTAAGTGGATGTGTGTATGTGTGTGTGTGTTTGTGACACAGTGTCCTATATTCCCAATATAAGCTGTTTGTATGAATATACAATGAATGTATGGATGCATGTACTCTCTAGTTTTCCATTGTAAGCAGTGGCCACTGCAACAATACACTGTTATTCATGTTTTAATTACTCAATGATATTCTCAGCTTGTCTGATAGGTATAAGTTTATAGTCAAATAATGCCCATAAAATGCTACTTCAAAAATAGTCGAGGAAGCACTTAGATTACAAAGAGAATTGTACTTGGCGACGATGGGAATATTCTGTACTAATAAGTTATTGGCCTAATTTCACCTTCTGTGCAGATCAGAATTAACCTTCACTGATTCCCCACAAGCCCACCAGATGTCACTTCACTACAGCCTGTTTGATATTGCGGTGGACATATCACGCTCTGACATTAATACTGACGAATATTGTTAAAGCTTCTAACCTGATAATATTTTGTTTATAGCAAATCAAAACTTTGAAATAACACGTGTGCTGATTTGTATAACCAAAATAATATCAACAATTTTCATTATTTACATCGAGAGTTGGAGTAACTTGATCAATATGTGTTATTGATGTTAAAGGGAGCCAAAAGCAACAATGTATCAAAATATGACAAAATTTTGCAAACTCAAATAACTATGAAAATACATTCCAATAGTCTAACTTTAGCCATTGGTACAGTATAAATCATGATAACTATCTATAACTGTATGTGAATTTCATAAAACTCATGTCATTTATGCCTGAAGACAGCAATGTTTGTAAACAAACCAATTTTGGTGGGTCGCCGAAATTGACCACGGACAAGTTTAAATGTATTTTGATGTAGTTAAAGTCTTTATTGCCAGTCTGTATTTTACCACAGGCCTATGTTATGGGCATGGAGTATATTTCAATAGTTAATAGAATTTGCAAAATTTTGACCAAACATTGCTTTTGGCTCCTTTTAAACTTGAACATAGTGTCCCATAGGCCCAAGAGAATTCTTCTTTAGATCAACAACGCCATGTTTCCTGTGTTCTACTTCTTTTTCAAATTAATTTTTATTCATGTGTTCTAAATGCTATAATTGTACTTTTGGGAATCGTTTGGTAGAAATGTTGCCTTTGATATGTCCAAACCAGGCGTAATAACATCACCACCAGTGTGAGTCGATATCCGCAACATGTAATTTCTTCCACTGAAAGTACCACGCAGAATCGTTGATGTATGTAGAATATGAAATATATCAGGTACATTAAATGGCATCTTGCCTCTGTTAACTCGTTGGAAACTGCTAACCGTGTTTCACATGGCTGTGGTTGTTATCTTCAGTATGGTATCAACCCATGCCTATGCTTAGTAAAGGACAAAGAGGGTTTGCATAGGTTCCAACATTAAAAATAGAACACCAGTTATGATCTTGTTTCAAGTCATGTTCAAGTCAGTCTTAAACGTTTGTAAAATGTCTGTAAACTATTATTGAGTTGGTAATTCATTGATCAAAGAAAGGAATTGGATTTTGGTTACCATTTTATATAAAAGTCTATGATATAATCAAAAGATACATTTTTATTTGCCTTCTTGAATGTCATTGATGTAATTATTACTGTAAATGATGTCTAGTTTACTTCCATTCCTGACCTCAAGCACCCATACAACCCCCTATGAACTGCTATATTTTTGCAACCACACTACGGTGAATTCTTCTTGGCCGTCATAATTATATTGAAAGTTGTGGTGCTTTTTTATGTTGCTGTATTGTTTTGTAAAAACGCTGAAATAGGTGCACTGGGACACCTGTGACTTGTTACAAAAATAAGATTTAAAAAAGAAATAACTAGTGGAAATTGTAGATTGTATATATTTTGTTACAATATCGTGCTGTTTGAATAAAGATACCATGTAAAAACATGTGAATTGTTCTAAATCTAAAAGACGAAATCTACCAATGCAGTATATACACACAGTTAACTCCTTCCAGAAACTTACTCAATTCAACTGAGATCAATTTCGCAACCATCTTTAACAGCTGAGGTAAATAGTACCGCCATTCGATTCGCGAATTATTTTATATGTATATTTATGGTTTATTTAACTGCTTCATGTGAGTACATGTTCTTCCAGTAGTCGGTGATGCAATGATGTATGAAAGGATGAACAATGAATTAACAATTGTATGACATATATTCTAATAATTATATTATGTCACTTATATGTCACTTTTATATTGATTTATTGGACTGATAATTAATGAATAACAGCCACCCTCCCATGACCTTAAATATATATATGTTAGCGAAGCTGTGATTCTCCACTTCATACTTAAATGATGATGCACTGCTGGTACTAGGTAAGAAATAGCAGATGAGGTGCCAAAGGGCACAGAATGAATACCGTAACTATTGAGGTAGCTAAAGCATCCATTTTAGGGGGGAAAGTACAATTGGGGGGTCACATCTGGATAAAAGCCAACAAATTCCGGTGCAACGAAAGGAAAAATACACACCTTCACCACAGAGTGGATTATGTAGGTATTTCCTTTTTATTACCTGTAAGCCGACTTCGACCTAAGAACCGATGAAAAAAAGAAATAAAAAGATATATTAACAGGTAAAAAAGAATAAAATGAAATAAAAAGGTCGGGTAAGGGGAGGGGGTAGGACTCTCTGACCTCCCCCCTCCGGACAGCTGATATTGTGTTTATGAAATACCTTTGTGAAGATATGATACATCAATATCGTTAGCAGTAATATTATTGATAAAAGTATTCCATGGATGAGCTTTCATTATTTACGTGGGACTTATTCATAGGTTCTTCCTTCCTAGACTTATTCACATTTACATAAGAACGTCAGAAAACGTCAGCTTTTCCGGGCGGCTATGACTGGGTTGGGGTCTAAGCAATGGTGGTCTAATGAAGCTATGATATTTTTTGGTCTAAAGCGGCTGTGGATAGTGCAACTAACTAGGTGGCAGTGTTGATCAATTACCAATGAACAAACGCTATTTCAGTGCCGCCACCTATTAGATAATATTTTCACTGAATGTTCCTCTCATGTTGAATTATTATGGTTATCTCCCTTTCTTAAAAAGTGCAATCTCCCTTTCTTAAAAAAAAGAATTATAAATAATTCAATTCCCGTATATATTAACCATTTCATTCAGCATACCTAAATAATGCTAAGAAGCATAATGGGTTGAGGCTTCAATGTAAGATGTTTTCATGCACCAGACTCATGATTTCAGAGTTATGTGATAAACATATATATATATATATATACATAGATAGATAGATAGATAGATAGATAGATAGATAGATAGATAGATAGATATTATGTGCAGGCAATAAATGACATTACTTTCAATGGCTCATGGTGTCAATTTCGCAACAATAAAACTACTTAACTATAAATCATTGCAGCAAATAGCGATCAATGAACATTATCTAGTTTTTCCAAGATTTTGAACTTTGATAGAATCAAGTATTGATAGAATTTCTCTGCACTTCTCCACAAGGGATGGAGAAGTGTAGAGAAATTCTATCAATACTTGATTTTTTATAGAGCTGTGGTTACTGGCATATTACAAGGTCATGTGTCAATCAAAGTAGAAGTCAGTGATGACATCTCCAAACTCGCACTATTCCTTCTTTGTATTTTTTGTTGTTGAAATAATTATCATTTAATGACCATGGAATATCAGATGAACTATAATGTTAGGTTCATTTTGCATCAGTTTCTGCATTCTAGAAGTTATAGATAATGAACATGAGAAAATATGCAAAGTGTGGAACATCAGATTTATTGCCTTAAAAGCTACAGAAATGGTTGAACTTTAGTTGAGAAGAAAATCCACGTTTTCAATTAATAGTAAGGTCCAATAAGGTTTCGGTTGTATCTACTTAGTGTTAAGGACAAATGCTCAAAGTTAATAAACCAATGCAGTCAATAGATTTAGGTTCATGAGGGACCACATTATAATACCTGGGCGTTATCTTGTCAACCAGTACTTACTGGAAAATATCATCTCAAAAGTGGGTCTCACGATTGGCTTGTCTTTGGTTTTCAAAAATAGTAATCCATAAATAAGTTAGTTTTAGCAGATACAGCATATTTTATTTTCCTCATGTCGAGAGTCAATCTCATCAAAGAGTTACATGTAAGTTTCTTGAAAAGCTATAATGATAACAACTAATGACAAGTTTCACAACATAATATTCAACATTTATAGCTCCCATTCAGTATACCCAACAGCCTAGGAGCCTAGGACTATCAAGAATATCAATATTGATAAAGTCATTTCCATTTAAAATGTAATTCATAAGGCTGCAAATTGTGTAAGCATAATCTCAATGGATTGAAAATTCTAATAGCTAAGACAACATCAATTTAAACAAAATTGAATATTTGACATTCTAGTCTACAAAATAAACACTGGCCATAAACTGGACCAAGTACCTTGTTCTACCACTTTTGATTGGCGTCGGACATTTGATTGTCCAAACTTTAAGTACTAATCGCAAGAAATAGGTGAACAAAACACCATTTAAGTACATGTTTAACATTAAGTACATTTCACAAAAATAAATCACGAAGTTACTATTCAATTGATTCACTGTAAAGGTAATTCTCCCTGCTTGCATGAGTTGCCCAATTGAGAAAGTGATACCACATTGCATAAAGGAAAGTACAATGCTCAAAGCTATTCAATGGGACTAGCGGACTTCCCGATAATGCTTTTCCCCATAAAGTTCTGAAATATAGTTAGTTAGCCTATACTTCTAAGCAATATGTTTAAAGTAACCCAGATTAATATAAGTACAAAACAGTCAAATGGTCATCAACAAAACTGGCCTCCAATTTGACAAAATAAGACAACATAATAGTCTACAGGAGATATTTGCACCGAAAATACAATTTCGTTCCCTAATTCAACCTGTTTAGATTGATATAATGACAAGATGAATCGCAATATCTATCTTATTTCAGTCAGAATAACTCCCTGGATATCCCGCACATAATATAATGACATTCTAAGGTTCTACGTGCATATTTGTACAGTGAAAAAGTAAATAATAAATTATACCTCTATAAATAAATCAAATACATCGAAGTGATGGCTGTCCTAAGAAATAATATGTACATTGACATAGTTTTGTCAAAATAGGGTGTAAGTTTGTGTCCACAGGGAAAAGGTCATTCTTGAGGCAGATGACACTTTTACAAAATGATAATCAAATAATAAAAGATAATGGAATAACGCACATATTTACAGGCAATATATATACATCATGATGATAAGCTTCTCCCTAATTAATTCGAAATACCATTTTGAATCATATTTCAATGTTGAAAATGAATGTTCTTGTCAGTAATCGGGACTAGAACATATGGCAAAATTCATTTTAAAAAGAATTGAAATCCTACACTTCTCAGACCAGCCGTTCACATGTAAAGTATCACAATATGCTTTGTTTGTCAATACAAAGAAATCTGGAAGTGTTGCGTTCCTCATGGAATGATAAATTACATGATCAGCTATACGTCACATTACATAAATGACTCTTCATAACACCTACATAATTGTAAGTTCATCGAGAGATGACTAACACACCAGTTTACTCTCTAGTCCTATTACAGGGTAATTTTTTACTTCGTAAGTTGACATATTTGATTTTATATAGCAGATAAAACTGCGAAAATTGCAATAAATATAAAAATAATTAAAGTAAATAACAATAATGCTAGATCATTTTCAATTACGAGATCTTTCAAATGTCATGTTGACATCGGGCCCATGTGAAATACATCTACATGTCAAGAATGATCGGTAAGGCCTTTCTGATCAGAAAGGAATACATGACGGATGGAATGCATTACAAATAATTATAACAAATAAACTGTCTCTCCTGGCCATACGTCCTTTGGGAATCCCGACCATGTTCACCATGTGGGATATTCATGTGTTTGACACATATAAGCAGTCTTTGTGCACATCAACAGCCATGAGGGCCTTCTATTATTCCTATGCTTTAATAGCATAAATGTTCACATTGTTTTCTCATTGCTTGAGCTTCTCTTTCACTGTTGTACCCCCAATACTCGAGCGGCGGTGTCCGCTGAGGCTGAGTTGAGCATCTCGTCGATGGTGGCATCTTCCACCCCAAGCATACTGTGGAGTAAATCGGAGCCAAACTTGGCCGACAAGCTCACTGAATCCCCCTCACTGGTCATTTTGGCGATAGCCTCTCGTCTCTGTAAGCAGTAAAGACAATGGGTTAGTCTCATATATACATCATGTTCCTTCATTTAAAAAAAGATAATGGAAATTGTCTTACAATAAGTTGTACTTAGAATATATTTCTGCATGTGATTGGAATTAAACACACCAAGAGTGTTTCTTCTGAACAACTTCTGAGCAATTAAGAGATTGCTTTTGGAATCTATAAAACGCGTCTATAATCCCTTTCTTATTGGGCCAATAATGAAATCCCCTTACTAGCAGAGGTAACCAAACGATCTCCAATGGAATTTACGACAGAAATTGGGACTAGTAACAATTAGAGCAATTGACAAAATTTAGCCTATACTTAAACACTAGCAGAGATACGCACCTTCTGGCTATTGAAGAAGGCCTGCGCCTGCTCGGTAAACTCGGGGCCGTGGCCCATCTCGTCGTCACTGGCGCTGAGGGAGGCGGCACCCCCCGCATCAGTGTGCTTCCGACGATGTCTCATCATCGAGTGTTTCAGGGTGAACCGCTTCTGGCAGAGGTCACACTCAAAGGGACGTTCTCCTGTAAGGGGAAGCAATGGTAGATATGTTGGGTTAGGAATTGGGATTAATGAATGGTGATCGAGTTTTTGTTTTACCTTTCCAATTGGTAATCTGTATTGCTATGTACCATTAAGAAGAAGTCAATGTCATTATCCAATAGACAGGCCTAGATGGTTTTACTTCTAAAAGGCGAAAAGGGACTTTTGAAAATGTAGATGATATTGCTTGAGGGACAAAAGAGCAAATCCTTAAACCTTTAAATCACACCCTATTGGAACAATACATGGCATAAGATATCCTCCCATAACCAATAGACACCAAAATGATATGACATCATATAGAAATTCTACATCATTTGTGATGTGAGCAGCTCACTTACCAGTATGGGAGCGCATGTGGCGGCGCAGGTCCTGCAGCGACCAGAACCTCTTGGGGCAGAGCGAGCAGTAGACCTTTCTCTGGGCGTAGTCCGACTCAGGCTTCATGTCCTCAGCCAGCTGCACCTTGTACTTAGCCAGCTCCGCCTCTGTCAACTTCTTCCCATACCCGGCATTGCCAATAAAGTTCTGCTCCACGATCCGGTTCATACAATCAGCGAACTCGGACACATCGCCAATTTGGTTCTTCTCGCACAGCACCGACCAATCAGCGGCGTGCTTTTGGGTCATGTGATCGAGGCATTGGATCCGGTGGTCGAATGAGGCGTCACAGAGGTAGCATTTGAAGGCCAGGTCGATATTGTGCTCTTTGAGGTGGCGCAGGAGGCCTTTTCGGGAGCCAAAGTCTTCGTCGCACTTCCAACATTCGGTGATTTTGTCCACGTTATAGTTGTCCCTCTCTGGGTTGATTTGCTGGTGGCGCTCGGGTGTGCCTGGAGAGGCTGGGGTGGTGCTGGTGGTGGTGATTGAAGTGGTGGGTGGTGCTGGGGTGGTGGATGGGGCGGGGGATAGAGATCTCGGCGTTGGCGTGGATGAACGAGAGTTGCTCACTATTAAAGAGGACGTCACGTGGTCCATCAACTTGTGGCCCAGACCGTCCTGAATGCCATCTTTACTGTCCTCGTCCTCATCCTAAAAATAAGGAAAGGATTATAAGTTTAAGTTATATTTCATCAAATTTGGGAAACTGCAGTGAATGACAATATACCTTCATTGCATTTGATAACCCCAGAAGCAATAAGGGATAGGCACAGGCCTATTGCTCGTAGGCAATATATTATGCTAAGGATTATCTTCATCCACAGCGGTTGCATAGTTATTCATCTGACAGAGTTTCTCATTATTTCATATTTCAATTAATGCAAAATATATCCAAAGTGTTGTGTCTGATAATAACCATCCTTCTGCACTGACCTGACTATTCTAGATTGCAAAAGGCACCAATTACATATACTACTAAGCCTTCAGTAATATCTCATTTAATATACTACTTACACTAAATCCTAAACATGTTATGCCTAAACTTACCCCAAACTCGAGCCTCTTAGCCTTGCTGGCCTCGGCGGCCTGTCTGTTCTCGTTGCACTCCGTGCTATAGGTGTCGGTGGTGTTGTTATTGGCGTCTCCCTCCTCCAGTAGGTGTTCGGGTACAGGGTGCTCCGGATGCTTCTCAGTGTAGTGCTTCGTCAAGTTACCTGGATGAGGAATAATCAATGTTGTTAATCTCATGTTGATTTTGGTAAAATGACCGCAGGCATCTATTGTGTGCTAAAAAATTTGGCAAATACTTGCATATTGTCTTGTATTCATTTAATGTGTATCCTTAATGACATATAAGAAGTTATAAACATTTATTGCAGAAAACTGTAATATTTATGGAGTAAGTGGTTAAAAGAAGAAGACAATTTGATTTCCCACAATACTGTTATTTCTTTTCCAATTAAACTTCAACAATAGCCTACTTTACCAAATAAAATGTCAACAATGCCCCCAACTTCCAGTTGATCCCACATACACGGTATACCTATATTATTGAGTAATTCTAAACCTACCTCCAGTGGAGAAGGAGCTGAAGACGCAGAGGTGGCACTTAAAGGGTCGGTCCATCATCTGACGGGTGGCAGGGTCCAACACGTTCAACCCGTGTTTACGGACCAAGTGACGTTCACGGTTCGATTTGGTGGAGAACATCACAGGGCACTGAGGGCATTTGAAGGGCTTTTGACCTGTAAGGGGTAAAAAAGCAATCTTGAAATACCAGTGGGTTATAGATGTGTTGTCTATTTAAAGATTTAATAGTTTTAGTCCGTTAGCGGAGGCATACTTGTTTATTAAATATTTGTGAACATATATGGATGATAGCAATTCTTGAGTTAACAATAAACATGACGATTAAATCTTTGTTAACCAATTTTACTATATTGGACTGATTGACAAAAATGCATTAATATTGAGATTGGTCTTTTTTTCATTTTAGTTATAAAACTTACCAGTATGAGTAAGAATGTGCCTGTTGAGAGAGCTTATCCAAGGGAAAGCTCTGGGGCAGTAGGGGCACATCAACTTGTGAGGGGAATCAGCATACGAGTTGCGCTTCTTCTTGGCCGGCGACCCGGACCCGTCCTCTCCAGTACCACTTCCCCTCTCAGCACTCTTCGGATTACGGATTTTGATAATGGGCAGTTTCTCCGTCGTTTGTCGGATGATCTCCTCCGGGGAAAGCTGATGCTGGGTGAGGACGACGTCACTGTCGGCCCCGTCACTCTCCAGGTCTTCCTGGTCCTCCCGGCCGGCCCGGCTGTTGCTGCTGGAGTGGTTGCTGCTGTCCTCCTGGGTGGCCTCCTCCTGGTAGCGGGCGAAGGGGGAGGGTTGGTTGGGGGTGGGTTCGGAGGCCGACTCGTCCGAGGTGGTGGCGGCGGCGTTGAAGAAGCTGCGGAAGTGGTTGGGGTTGGTGGCGTCCAGGATTTTGGTGACGGAGGAGAGGTCGCAGTTGGAATCGTCCGACCCTGGAGAAAATATGGGTAATTGATATTTTTTCAAAACGGTAGGAATGAAATCAATGTCAAAAGTAGTTTCTTTTTGGTCGATTATACTTAATGAATATGTTATTGTCATACAAAAAGCTTAAATGTTGGGCTGTATTAATTTTGTAGTTTGGTATGATATTTCAGCAAACTTTCGAGGTGTACACTGAGAGCAAATAAAAACAAATAAAACATATAGACCTTTTTTTTTTTTTTTTTTTTTTTTTTTTTTAAAGACTATTACTCACCTCCAAAGCTGTGCCTTGGTGACCGGGCGGGCTGTTGTACCTGGCTAACCCCAGTAGACACATGTACAGGACTGGCAGTGGTAACCTTAACCTCTGGCACCTCCAGGGGGTCCTCGGCCGCCCTCGGGGAGGGAGCGTCCTCCAGGGTCTGGGTGGCGACGTCGGGGATGACGAGGGGCTTGTAGGGGTGGCGCGTCTTGAGGTGGCGCTCCAGG
Source organism: Lepidonotus clava (assembly GCA_936440205.1). NCBI lineage: Eukaryota > Metazoa > Annelida > Polychaeta > Phyllodocida > Polynoidae > Lepidonotus > Lepidonotus clava. The sequence continues at coordinate 31,196,761 of OW387140.1, forward strand.
TTGGTCTTGATGGTGAAGGAGGCCGAGCAGTAAGCGCAGGCGAAGGGCCGCTCGTTGGTGTGGGAGCGGATATGGACTTGGAGCTGGAACCAATGAGCAGCACATGAGCAACTCGCTAATACGTGCATCTACTATTTATCAAACAAATGCCATATGCGAACTAGACTTATATACTGTCAGTATGTATAATTATATGCCAATTCATTTCACCATGATTGAACCATTTAGTCGTCAATTAAAGGAAATATACTAAACATGCCATGCTAATCCAAGAAACAGGCTTATAGGACCAATTGGATAATATTAAGCTTTACAATCTAGTGAATGTGACATGCAGGCCAGAGTGACAGTCATGCAGTGAAAGAAAATATAGAAATGCTGATAGGGCGATAGAAAATTTGCATGAATAGCCATATAATATAAGCAGCAAATAGTATATCGTGCAAAAGAATTTCCAAATAAACTGAGCCCAGAATGATGGAAGGAATTGATCACAATGCTGCCGTGATGAAAAGAGAAAGAATAGAGTTGCAACCAAAGAAACCAAAGCATACCTTTAAACCATGCTTGAAAAGCATTTTGCAATAGGGGCACTGAAGCCTACCGACCGTTGGGTTATAGAACTTCTGGTACTCCTTCTTGTAGCGCAGGACCCCATAGTCGGGGGCCGACTTGGCGGCAAGGAGCTGCGGCAGGGCTCGTGCAGCGACTTCTGGTGGGAGATCGCTGAGTGTCATGGCGGCTGGAGGCCGTGAGGGCGCTGTGAGGTTGGCAGGGGGCTCGTATACCGTGGAGGAGGCGCTGGAGGATGGGGTAGTGTGTGGGGTGGTAGAAGGGCTCGGTTTCACCGTCAGATCCATTGGCTCGTCGCTGGAGGGCGGGCATTGCACCATGGCGTGTCCTCCGGACATGTGTCCCTGTTCTATCTTCACCACAGCCATGGCGAGCTGCTCCATGGGGTTGAGGGGGCGGCAGGAGGAGGCGGTGGACTTCATACTGAAATCTAGGGGTTGGTCATCACCATCATCAATGTTCTGTGCCTCTGAAGAGGGAATGCTCAGTATGGGAGGGGAAGTGATGTAGGTGCCGGAGAGGGCGTTGGCGCTGGGAATAGGGATATTATGAGGTATAGGGGAAATAACAATAGGCTTCGGCGAACTATAGGCCCCGCCCATTGTAGGCGTACTACGCGCCATAGCGTTAACCGGCGACAGGGACCGATCCCCCATGGCCTCAATGCTCTCATACACCTTCGTATCTTCAGCCACCTCAGCGGCGAGCAGCTCATTGGTGAGGATCTGCTCCTCCAGTAGCCTCTGGTCCACCTCTGGGTGGTGCTTCTGCACGTGGCGCACCGCGTTGGCTTTGGTGGAGAACCCACTCTCACAGATCTTGCACGTGAAGGGTTTGCGCGTGCACGAGCTGTGCGAGCGGAGGTGGTGCTTTAGGGCGCGGAAGAACTTGAAGTCCTCGCCGCAGTACTTGCAGACGGTGTCGGGTGAGCCGAACGATTCGAGCTGCTCGGGAGTGGACGCCGTCGGGTACTGGTTGTAGCCGATCACGTCGTCTATGTCCTTCTTGGAGAACCGCATGTGCTTTTTCCTAAGAAACAATACGTAATGACAGGTCAGTATTGTTCATATTACATTATTTCCATGACAGAATTGTAATTTTTGGAAAATTATTCCAAAGAAATCCATGTAATCTACTTGCAAACTCAGTTATAGGTATACGCTTGAAATAAATGTAATGACTGCCAGATTTTTGTTAATGATTCAATACCTTCTATAAATATCTATTTTCTCATCACAAATCAATAGTAAGTTTTCTGCCAAAAACCATATGGAAATATGGACTTACCTGACGTGTCTCTCACAGTTGGCTTTGGTGGTGAAGGCGAAGCTGCAGATGCGGCATTGGAAGGGCCTCTCACCATTGTGGGTTCGGAGATGCCTTATCAGGGTGCTCTTATCAGCACTGGAGTAAGGACACAGGCTGCACTTGTAAGGGGCCAGACCAAGGTGGGTGCGTTCGTGAACTGAAGTAGAGAAAACCATGAAGTTATTACAGTATGTAATTGCATTTGAAAAAACAACGAATGCCATTGCAGTTCTAATTGCATTTTATTGCATATCTCAACAAGGGTGTAGTTCAGAATTCAAACGTTATTATACCCTTGAACAATATGACTAAACCTATAAATTGCAGATAAATAAATTGTCTTTAACTTGGAAAACAAACCAATTTGGAAAACAAACATATAGAATACTTACTTTTGTGGCTTTTCTGGTTGTTGAAGATCTCGGGGCAGTATTTGCACTGGATGGACTCGATGGGGCCTGAAGAGGAGGGGTCCTCAAAGTTTTGTCTGTTCTGGATGGGCACAAACCCGTTAGTGACCATTACTGGAAGCCTCATACCGTTATCCCTCTCTTTGTTGGCCGATCCCGGCACCATAACCATGGGATTAAAGGCTTTACTATTGACCCTGGAGTTGTCCCTCTGTGGCGAGGAATGCATGCCCGAAAGGCTTTGCACCAAGCCTCCGCCTGAGCCGAAGTGACTGAGGATCTGCTGGATGTCGGCCAGGTCGCTGCAGCCGCTGGCCTCGGGGTCTCTGTGGTTGGTGAGCTGCTCACGCTGGCGGTCCTGCTGCTCGCGGAGGGCCATGAGCTGCTCGGCCTGTCTGCGGGTCGTCTCCCGGCGCCGCTGCTCCTGGAGCTGAGCCATACGCTGGAGCATGGGGAAGTACTCCTCGTTGATCCTCCTGTCCTCATGGCGGGGATCCACGACGGATGAGCTGCTCTGAGCAGTTTTCTCATCCTTCTTCTCTGAGTCTTTCTTCTCTGATGCCTTATTATTGGATACGGCCAGGCCAAAGCAGGTGAGGAAGTCCTCCTTGGAGACCACCTCCTGTGGGCTCTCGGCGCCGTCCTCCGTCTGGCTCACCCGCGAGACCACCTTCTCGCCGATATGCTTCAGCATGTGTTTGGCATGGGCGTGACTATCAGGCAGGTGGATCTCACAATCCCGGCACTCGCTCATATTATCAGGGGCGTGCGCGTTGCTGTGGATCCTCAAGGAGGCCTTGCAGGGGAAGGCCTTCTGGCAGATCTTGCAGGTGAAGTCGTGGAAGGCGCTGCTGGCGCAGTGCACGTTTTCGTCGCACCAGGCCTCGGCGACTAGTGGGAATTTGTCGCACGTGAAGTCGATGAAGTCGAGCTCGTGGAATCCTACGGCCACGTCAGCCCCGGAGGTCGCCGACTTGTCTGCGTTGTTGACGACCGAGCATTTGTGCTCTTCAAATCTAGAAAAAAGAAAGGAAAGTCTAATGAGTGTTTTATTTCTACAACCTTTCACTTAACTTTCAAGATAATATTATTGTGTTTATAAATACATAGTTATAAACATTTCGTGATATAATTCGGATCTTTCTAATGATGACATTGTATTGCGAAGGTAAAAACAAACTCGTAAACATTGAATGGAGACAACACTCTTAAGAGTTACTCAAAGTCCAAGAGGAAGGAAACAATACAACATATAAAAAGATAAGAATGTCAGAGAATGAGATACACATTTATATTATTACTTCACAGCAAAATGTATCGTAACTTGGATAATAATTGGGACATGCTTTCTTTTTTAGAGGTAAGGGGTTGCAAATTTCATGCTTCAATGGCGCCTGTCAAGCCATACATTTTTGTTTAGATAACTATACTCTATAAAAAGGGAGGGGAGACAATACTTCTGAATTAAAGGTATTCCAGCATTCATGACAACCGCAAATATGTGCTATTACCCCCATTGGAAGCATACAAGATGGGATGGTCAATGCAAATGTACTAAACTAAACGAAAGATAAACTGGTAAAATCCCACTCATCTTTACGCAGAAGCAACGACAAAATACATAACATTCCTAAATATATATACACTACCTGTTCGAATCCTCGTTTGGCAGCTTTTGACATAAACAACCACATGTTACTATTCCATGAATAACTCATATTATGAAACCAGTATTTACCATTAAGAACAGCATACAATCTGAATGGTCTCAACCAAAAGCGTCTAGAGTCCAAATTGTTTTACCTGAGTATATCAAACATAATGCTCAGCTTCTTTTACCAATTTATTGAATATTTCAATCAAATTTGATTGAGTTACAAGTATTTGATTGGGTTATAAATACTTGATTAGTATTATACTTACTTGTGCATGATGAGGTCCTGTCGGGTGGAGAATGTGCGCGGGCACAGCTGGCAGGTGAAGGCAAAGTCGGGGTGTGTTTTGAGGTGGGACTCGAGGCCGTACCGACACAGGAAGGAGCACCCACACTCCGGGCACTGGTACTCTTGTTGGTCATCGCCATCTTTTGTCTCCTGGAGGATAACAGAAACAATTATTATCACTGAAAATGATAGTTGTATACATATCGCTCATGTTTTTATTCCATTTGATTCCTAGCCACATTCGTTGTCATTTCATTGGCGGCATCTCATTGTTTGCTAGGGCAGTTTCTTATGTGAAGCTAAGAACCATTTTCATATACTACTGAAAAAGTCCGCGATACATTGAATTTATAATAAGAGAACAACAATAACTTATGAGTAGAAATAAAGAACACACAACAAAATAATAGAACTCACCTGTTTGACAGAATCGTTGGTGGCGGCTTTTGTCGGGTGGGGCGGACTGGGGGTGGTGGCGTTCACCGCCCTGCCCTCTGGCGACATGCCGCTGAACTCCCTCCGGATGCTGCTCATCAGTTCAAACGTCCTGCGTTTGGCGCTGGAGTTGACCAGCTCCTCCTGCTGCATGTCGTAGGTCAGCTTCCTCTTGGACCCGCTGGAGGGCAGCTCCATCGGGGGGATCCTCTTCATGGCCGGGGTGAAGCCCACCTGGCTGTAGGTGTCACTGGTGGTGGCGTACCGGGACTTGATGGGTACAGGTTCCTTACCCACTTGGGGCTTGCCGCCCCCGTCGGCCGCCACCTCCTTCTCGTGAATACGCATGTGCCGGTGCATGTTACCGTTGGTGGTGAAAGCCATGTTGCAGAATTTGCATTTGAAGGGGCGTTCACCTGCAATTGCAAAAATTGGTTATGGTTAATGTTTATGTAAATGACAAGTGCTTTTTTAATACTGGGAAGAATATAGAAAGAACAGAAATGGAAACAGAAACACATCCATTTGAAATGGTCCTATAATGTGCCATTGTTCCAAATAAAAACTAATCAGACAATGAAATCGGTTGCAAAAGGACATTATACTATGAATCATCATGGTAAGCAATTCAGGACCACAATGTGAAAGACATAATTATTGCAAATCAATATCATCAGCAATTGACAACAATCCCACAGATCTCCTGATTTACTCTCTTTTGTTAAATATATTCCAATATGAAACACCAAACCCTGAAATATATCGCAGAAATAATGAGCCTACCTGAGTGGACTAGCATGTGTCTGTCTAGGGAGCTCTGGGAGCTGAGCACCTTCCCGCAGATGGTGCAGGAGTTGGCGGCCACCGGCCCGCCGTTATTGTGAGATCGGATGTGTTTGGTGAGCTCCGTGTTGGAGATGACGGCCACGTGGCAGATCGGGCAGATGTACTTCTCACCGTCAACCGGCAAGATCTAGAAGAAAATACATGAAAATCTATCAGAAACTGTATCTACATGCATGTATACATATCTTTTTTCACTTTTGAGGTTGCTCTATAAGTGTATTAGTTGGATTTGTTTTTGCTATGTTTAGACTTGCTCCTCCTTTTCTTGCGAATTGAGCTGTAATGAGTAACTTTATTCAATTAATTTAATTTTCTTATGAAAATTGAAAAAGATAGATGGAATAGGCAGGGTGTTTATAATCATGTTATGAATATCGACCATAACTAACAATCATATAGAACCAATATGAATGGATGATTTAGTTATTCAAAACACGTGTATCAAGACACTAATCTTTCAATATTCTCTAAACACATTGCTAAAAATTCCTACCTTATCCGTCTTGCGGCGCGCTTTCTGCGGGTGCGACAGTTTGTGGGATGACCTTCCCGACCCTCCAGAGTTGGACGTAGTGGACAAGGCCGGCGAGTGCACCCTGCTACTGGGGGTACTGGAGTCACTCTGATGTAGACCAGGGAACACACTGGGTGTGGCCGTTAGGTCCTGGAGGCCCTTCTGGTCCTCCTCCTCCTGTAGGTCCGAGGTCCCGTTAAAGGCGGGCAGGTCCTCCTCGGTGTCGGAGGGGTTGTTCTCCTTGTAAAGGGCCATGTCCCGGGACAGCTGCCGCAGCAGACGCTGCTTGTCCTGCTCCATGGCGGTGGGGGCGCTACTGTCGGGGCCGCCTCCAGTGTTGTGGTTGTTCTCCCGGGTGTCGATCACCAGAGGTCGGAAATCGTCCTCCTCTTCTTCATATATCTTATGTTTGGGAGGAAACATTCATTTAATGAATAAGTTATTTTGCTTTTAACTCTTTCTCTTTTTTTAATGATTCGGAAATAGATGGACTGAGAACTGTTTCAAAACGGCATTATTTGTCATGTCATGCATCATGTCATGCTCATTTTTATCAAAAATATCATTTATAGCATATGACACAAGATTAAAAGGTGAATGATAACGAAACTATTACCCGATCCAAAATCATCTCCACAATACATATCTCTTTGAAAACCACTAACAATTCGAATGTTAACCGAAAGTAGACAACCGGGCCAATTGGTCTATTATGTATCTGACTTTAAGGTAATGAACTATATATGATTAAATTCTTACCTTTGTGCTTTTGTTCTTCTCGTTACGTTTTTGGTCGGCCAGAGTCACCATCTCCTCGCCGCCTTCCGCGGGCCCGCCGGGGGGCGCCACTGAAACACACAAATACCAAGAACATGAAGATGACTTCAGACAGTACAACTAATGACAGGTATTTAAACTCATTGATGCAAATGATATTACCAAACAAAGCACATAAATCTTAATGCAATTGAGAGTTTCCCGTTATAGATCTGAGGTAAGCATTTTAGGATGGCACAAGATCTAGAAGTGTGATGATGATTGGTGGAGACGTTATCCATGCAATCATTTCCAAGTCAGACATAGGCCTATATGTGGTGCCAGGTATATTAGTTCCAGATGTGCTCACTTGAAGTCTCCACTCTAATCTGGGAGGAGGCGTTTCGGTTGTGAACTCACAAAGTAAAAAGCCTTGCCTCAGTGGACTTGGGATTGGAATGCTGCCAGAAGTTAACAATTGTGTTACCAGTCGGCAATAAGGTGTGCTGAATGAATGTTATTCTTGTGTATTCTCCTTATTGGAGTCCCATACAAATTGGACCAGTTCTAATCGATGATAGGTATCAGTAAGATAAGGGGCTACACGAAACTACTGTTCCATAGCGACAGAGAAACTGTGCCGACGTGTTTCTGACGCATAGTTGTATACGTTTTTTGAAAGCCCATCCTAATATGGAATGGTCAATCTTGTAAATGATAACCGCATCGATTATTCCCATTGAAGTGGACCAACCTGTTAATCAATAATCACATGAAATGATCAGATAATGTACCTTTATCATACTTCCTTATGGCCTATTTCACCATCGTTAAGACTACCTTATTAAGTTTTCTTCAATAACATCTCTCCTAACATCATCGTGTCCTCTATATTCCACCTTCCTTTTACATCCATACAATTACACTTCCTCATCCCCCCATCTACCATACATCTCTTCTCACCTTTCCTCTTTCGGCGACTGCGTAGAATCATGTTTCGCTCAGCCTATACAATATCCCCCTCCTCCTGGCTCAGCTATTTACACACTAAGATCCACCACAGGGATGGCTCACACCTGGCCCATTATGGAAGGTGTGCTCTGCCACACGTAATGGTACATCCACTTCCTGATCCCTGCTGACTAACGGTAACACCTATCTATCTTTAGACGACTCAATGTGTGTGTACATCCAAGGTAGTTGTTCCTCCTGGGCTAGTAGCGTTTAAAGGTGTGCCAGCTTTGTTGTCTTGTCAGGTGCGGCGTGTCTGTACAGGTAAGTCGTATTACATGTGCCCAGGTGATGTATGGAGCGTACAGGTGAGGCTGGATGATGTAGGCACAGGTGTCATGTGAAACACACAGGAGGGAGGGAGTCCTCCACGGTAACGCGCCACAGCACTGGGCGTCCGCACACACTCAGAGTAGAGGGTATTGAATTATCTCCTCCAGGCTCCAGGGCTTATAGATGAGTCACAATGTATGCTGCTACAGTCCAGCCTCTACAGGTGGCTATGTCCGAGCACGCCCCGTTACTAAAGGTATGCGGGATACAGGTAGAATCAGAGATGCTGATACCCTGATAACAGCCTGGGCCTCCTCCCGCCGTCGCCATGGCAACTATCGCCCTCTCTGACCTCTGCTGATGACGACCTCTATCGGATTCAGGTGTCACTCAGCTGGGTCATCTATACACCATCCCCATACCCTAGGACGTTATCTATCAATAATGTATAACTTGGAGTAACTCGGAGGAACCCTTCGGCTTTACTAAATAATTTAAAGGCTAAATTCCAGGCCCCTGACTCAACATCCTTCAATATTGATCATTCCGAAATTCTGCTGATAACACAAAGTGAAACGTCTAGGTCGGTGGATGGACGCACATAACCATTGTGCTAGGCATCACAGATTGGGATGGGAGGGGGCAGGTACTGATAAGGTTATCAGACTGCGTGGGCCTGCGTCACCCGCTGATAAGGGGCGGAGATCTGCACTGGCCGAGGACATGCTGAGCACTTATCACTTTTATAGAGCGGCGTCCAGCATTCGGCTGGGATTCTGAATCCTCTTATCTCGTCTCTATATACATAACTGCTCTTGCCCATAATAGCCCACATCATGTCATCCCCTTTAGCATCACCGCCGCACGTATCACCGGTTAATATCCAATATAAGAAGCTTTACTTGCCAGGGTACCCTTGGCATCTATACGTGTTAGTGCAGGTTGTGGTATTGATTAAATGATGAAATAGTAGAGATACTACAGGTATATGAAATTCTACTGCTGGGCTATAAGACTACAAATCATACAGATCTATAGGCTGGAGGTATTTTGTCATCTTAAGGTGGCAGGGGCGTGGCAGCTGATAAGCGAGAAAATTTAGACAACTAGGTGATAAGAATGTCTTTTTAGGAAATCAAAGGAAAACATAAGACTCTTTTTGAAAATATCCCTTCCACTCTTTTTTTCTATGCCAAATGTTTTATTTACTCTTTCTCTGTGCAAGTTCAAAAATCCTTAACTTGTAGAAACTTCCACACATTTCTTCAGGCATAGTAAATATACCTTCATAAACATCTCTTTCTTTGGGAGAGGCATGCATGGACATGTAGGGAAATAAACAAGTCAGAATGGGGGGTATCCCAAGTTAAGTCTATAAATATAGGCATATAACCCAGAGCAGGTCATGTGTGACGTGTGACGTCAGCGGCGGCACCTGATGCTTTGCTTTAGAGTTTGCAGGTAGTAATGATGATGGGTTCTCAGGTGAGTGTATGGAGGGTGGGGGTATGCCTACGTCATCATCAACAGCACGTGATATGCCCAGGTATTTACCCACCTGTGGCCCCCCACCCCCTGACCCCTCCGTCTCACACAAAGACCAGCATCACGAGCACCCAGGTAAATCAGTGAGTCAATAAACACAAACCCCCAGGGAGAAGGATGGGCGGCGAAATTGGCCATCTCCATAGTACAACCATGTTTTTTGTCGGTAAACTCTCTTTACCTGTCCTCACACGCGCTTCCCATATGACAGGTGGTACCACCCTCTGTGGTCTTTGCCCGACTAAAAACAAAAGGTAGGTATAATAAGGAGATGGGGACGTTCAGCGATGCAGAACTAACCCGGGGGTATGTGGTTTGGTACTTAAAGTGCCACACAACTACTGGTCTGTGGTAGTTGCCAGTGATGTGAATTACAACAAGAGGGTGTGGTCCATCTGTAAGTGGGACCAGCCTGTAACCTGCAGCTCCACCCTACGGGCGACTGCCAAACAAGATGACGCCTTTAAACGGTTTCTACAGTTTAAAGGTACATGTATGCACAAAAACTTCATAGAATGTATACATATGGAAGGACAAAGGGATAAGAAATACCAATTATTGGTACATCATTAAATCTTCTCGCTGCCTTTCAGCAACGCCTATGTATGGAGTTTCAAAAAAAAAGACGTGATGATGTAATCCTTTTTGATTGAATAAATATAGGCGGATCATCTCGGATTCTTTTTCTATGACTGTGCTGGCGTCTTGTTATATAAAGGCAGTAAACATTGATGACGACATTATGATAAATGATAGCGCGGATGACTTCAGACCGCATGATGCACTCAGGGGGAAAACACCCCTCAGGTCACCTGCTGTTTCCCCACTAGGGGGCGCACTAAGTAGTGGGGGCATCAGGGGGGCATTGCCAGCCAAACAGAGACGCTGTGCCAACCCATAATAGTCAAAACGCACCGGAAGGAACCGTCGCGGCCCAGCGCTCGCAGCCGCAATCATTGTCTGTTCTCTTGCATTCTCACTCTTCTTCCCGTCATGCGTCGAGAAATGATGATGGCCCACTACTTCCGCCATGCATCAGACACCACATCCCTCTCTTGGCGGGACCCCCCTCCCACCTATAGTTACCTGGCTGTCTGGGCGCCACAGGTATGTCCTTAACCCAGGTAAGTTGATGACGCAGGGGGATCTACTTATATCCTTCAACCTTCCGTCCTCCCCACCCTCCCCTCTGGCTCTTCCCCCTACCAAACCAAGGCGGCGTGAACCAGGACATCACCCCCTTCAGTTCTAGAAACAGTCAGTCAGTAAGTCCAGTCAGCATTGCCTGACCCCCGCCCAACCGCCCCTCCAACTCACGTCATCACTGAGAGCTTCCCTCTTATCCAATGTTCTTTTTTCCCGTGGCATTTACTTAGATATTGAGACATAATGCAGTGAATGACCAGTTGACCAGTTGAGAATAAGTTAAAAGTATCTTAAATCAAATAAAAGAAACCTGAAGTGATCAAAGCTTGTTTAGTAACAGACGTTGTGTGTATATGTCATTCTCACCTTCCCTTGGTGTAATAAGTATTAACCTCCAGTATATTGTAATGATTACAATATTCCTTGTTTGATCCTAATGCCATAACACAAGTGTCCCAATTCATACTAAATGCCAAGTTATTATAGCAGAACTCTTATAAGTTCAGTCTGAGTTACCTAACCTATGTACATGTCATGCAAAGGGGTGGGGCCCACCGGGCGGTGGGTTGGGAGGGGCTTGGGTAGTACTACAAAACTTCAGTGAATGAATGTAAGTATGAATCTTAAAATAAAAGGAAGGGGTATGTGTGTAGGGAGGGGGCGTGTAAAATGTATATATGGACAACTCAGGTAAGACAGGTAAAGAGGGGGCGGTCATGTCTGGTGTTAGTAGTGGTGGTGGTTGTTGTTGTTGACGCCGGGTTTCGGTTCCCCATCTCCTGACGACGCGTCGTGACCCGCACGCCCACCTCCCGATCCCCCGTACCTGTGTGAGACAGCACCGCCTCGGCCACCACCCCACCGCCGGCCCACCACCGCCACCACCACCACCACCACCGGCACCACCACCCTTCCTCCTCATCCCACTAGACTCACCTGAAACCATCACGACCATGCTAAGGGCGTTCAGCTGGTGGGGGTAAAACTGCTTGTAAATCCCTATGTCTCCGTAGACTTGATCATGTCCATGTGTCTCTCTCTTCTATGTAGTTAAGTGTATTAGATCCTTATTGTATAATGGTAGTGTAATCTCCAGGGTGGGGTGTGTCTCTGTAATGTGTATTGGATGGGTTGTATGTATGTAAGTAACGTTGTTACCCTCTCGGGGATTTCTCATCAACTGACTCCCCCACCTGAGCGTCGGATTCCTATATACCGAGTGCCAGCATCCCGTCCTGGCCGCAGCTACTACCTGTGCAAGCGCCACCCCCTCCCACCTCGCCGCGTTACCTTTCCGCGACCTCACTCTCCGCGTTGGGTCACCTGGTTGGTGCTCAGCGGAGCGGGACGGCCTACAGGGCGCTGGGGAACCATATACAGACACGGGGGGAGGGGAGAGTCATGGTTGGCTGCGTCCAGTCGATCTCCAGACTGTATTGGGTGGACGAACTGGGCTGGGGTGAGGAGGTAGGAGGGGGAGGTAACCATGGCAACCATACGGCATGCCCATACAGGGATGGGGAGGATGCGGTGCCCCACCTGAAATACCTGAACCCTTGGAGTAGAACCAGGAGGCAGGTGAAGCTAAGTGGTGCTCGAACAACTCTTGTCCAGGCTCTCGTGCCTACTTCTAAAAGACGGTGCCGCCACTCAAAGCCTTGATTAGTTTACAGCCTCCTTCCTATATTGTTAAAACCTGACCGCTCTCTGGGCTATATTTCTATTGAAAACCATAATTTACATACGTTTTGTATGAAACTATTCCGCGCTGTAATCATTGAGGAAACAATTAAAATGTTCAGGAAACTTAAATGAATTTCTTATTTTGCTCGAAAGTATGTATAAGATCCTGTACGTGCTATGTGTATAAATAGAGACCAAAGGACAAAGCAATAAATAATGTTTAGTATGCTATGTTGTGGGTGGATCAACTAGTTCTGTTCTTTCTTTGGATCAATCGGTGCCTGGCTCGACCAGGTAATCGGAACGAAATTGTATTTGTGTGGTAAGGAAACGATAAGAAACTATACTTTTTATTCGCCTCCCACGTTAACCATCCGATACACGACGCAAGTCGAATTCACATTAGAAATAATTTGCACAGCCACGCCAACGCATGGGTGTGAACATCTCTTCGACCTGGGTGTGAATGTTTGTCACACCTCGTTCTGATCATGCATGCCATTCAGAATTCACACCTCCACACTTCGGACTTCTGAAGCGTTCACCATGGGGGGCAGCAACAACAGCGATGGTTCGCACGGTGGGCACTAGAGGGGGGTATTGGGAAATAGGACCATTAATTTGGGCGTCTCTCACCTTTGTAGCAGAGAGGGTGTGGGAACGCTGGGCTAAGGTTATGTCACCTGTGTGAGGGGGCGGTAGGAGCTGGGGCAGGCGTGACTGCTGACCATTCTCCAGACACCTTGGATTCCCCTGAGAGCAGTGCTGTGTTACAGTGTGACTGCTGACATGTTTAATGCTAGTTCAGCTCCACCGAACGCTCATTGCAGATGTGGATATGGGACGGGTATGGTTAGGTATTGTAGATAGGGATATCGGACCGGTATGGTTAGGTATCATTAATGAATATTATTGGAGGACACATATTACTAGGTATTATTGATTGGTATCATAGGGGAATAGGTCTGGTTAGGTGTTATTAATTGGTATTATTGGAGGGTATGGTTAGGCACTAGGGCCTATCCCTATTACGACAAAGAACAATGTTCACTGCATTGAATGCATTAGGGCTGTTTGCTTATTGAGTGTTTTCTGTGAGGTGTTGGTAATTCCATTGAGATCATCCACTGGGAGTCTCTTTAACACTAGCTTCCCATCCTTCAAGATCACGATCTTTTAAACATATTTTTTAATTATAGCAATTATAGCCATCGAAAGGTACGGGAATCCCAGCGTCATGATGCGAGGCCCAGGGAGGGGCTCAGCCATGCGTGTCATTTGAAGCTCTCAGATGTGTATCACAACACCCATCATGTGTGGCAATTGTTTGGTGGGGCGTTATAACAATGTAACCCAGACCGACAGGGGATGTCATCATTACGTTATCACACCTTTACCACTTCACGTGTCTGCGATGGTAATCTGGTTATAGATAAGAATTACGTCAAATTATATAATATGGTTACTATTATAAGCTTAGAAGTACCATCTTTATAGTAACATTTTTTATGGAAAATATCAAATAGACTACCGCTGCTACAAATACCAATCCAGCCCATGCTTACAAATCCAAGAAAAACTGTAATAATTGGTCAATATACCGTTACTTATTTCCAATCCACAATACCAGGGAGTCTCGTAATTTTCTTCTTAACCTAGCTACTGGGTATCACCAGCGGATTAAAGCGGCGAAAACACCAATTGTAAGATTATGTGTATCAAAGCCGGAGATTAGTGAGTAAAAGGTTGGCGGCGCAAGCGGGGGAAGCGGGCATCAAAGGTGGGCGCCGACACCTGCTAAGAGGCTGGATGCTGCTGCAGCGTCCCCCCACCCAACCTTCCCACTCTTAATCCATCTTACGCCCACATACTAGATGATTCATGTGACCCCCGCCTGATGTTTTAACCCCGGGGGTCAAATACCCCCCACCCCCACCCCTCCACTAACAACCAAATAACTTGTATTGGTTGTATACACTGATAGCGGGCCGTACCTGTCTCAGCCTGCCGGGCGGCACCCTTTGATGTACCGTTGGGTAAAACACAAATACAGGTGTGGTCATTGCTGGTCAACCTTGGTCAACCCGCCCCATCACCTGTGCTTTATACTCCGGTGGAATGTCAATCCATACCAATAGTGGCAATAGCCCACGCCACAGCTATGTCAGGTGGGTGGGGAGTGAGAGGAAGGATGGGGAAATAGGGAAATAGTTGGGGAAAGTGGCTCTCATGCAGGAACACAGTCGCCTTTCCTGTATCAGTCAATCGTATGGAAGAAAACATACAGATTACAGTACATTGCATGAGTTTTATGTTTTAACAAAAAGGGGAAAGTATAACGCCGTTAACACAGTGATCCATCTCCCAAACTAGCATCCTCGACTAAGATTCTACTGATGAGGTACTATTCATGAGCAGCTGATGGAAGTAGGCACGAGGGAGCTGCAGGAGTATGCATACAAAACAGCATGGTCACAACTTAACGTTCTATGCATGTAATTCCAGAAGTGGGAGTATTATATTTCGAAAATTAGTATTTACCTTGTTTTTGTTGCCAACTTATTGCCATTTGAATTTTAATGGATATTATTAAAAGATTATGATTGTGATTCATAGAATGGTTAAGTACACAGGCAAATTTGTGGATTACAGTATTCAACTTGCTGTAGCATGTAGCCCGCATCCAATTGCAACCAGCCATCCCCTGTCACCCTTGTGCTTCCAGGACTCGGATCTGTTACCAGTATGTAGTTGTATTTGTAGCAGACCTCCAGAGGAGTGATGAATGAGTCAGGGGTGGGGGAGGAGTGGAGCGGCTTGGTGTTGAGGCTGCAGCAGGGGGTGTTAATAGGATTGGGCTATTGTACTCGGTTCATTGTGTACGGACGCGATTAGCGGGGTGCTGCTCTCTGCCTGCTGCAGAATGCGGGGATTGGGGCAGGACTTAACATGCACGACCGGGTCCGGCCACTCTGCTGTCACAACATTCTCTACTCAGGACCTGTTTCGAGGGCTTGTAGTAACAGAGTTGGGTGCAGATTGGGTTTGATGCTGGCTGCTGGGGTCACAGCGTGTCCCCAGAACCCCGCATACCTTCAGCATACACTGCCTCCAGTCATGTCCGTACACATACCTGTGCAACTATTTCCCTATCCATTCTGACTCTACTTTCACAACCCCAAATTGCCCCATTGCCTTTTTGTCGTGGCTGTCTACATGCTGCAAGATATTTATATCCGCGTCGGGCATTGTATGGTATATCCGCATTGCAGGTATTACGTCGTGACTTGGTGCCTCGTTCTTAATAAATTACAGACACACGCATACACTATACATTATGGATGAATAGCAATATTCTTGAGTAATTACCTAAATGATTTCAGTTTCATGTTTCTATTTGTATATTGACGTTTTTGTAATGTAAGTAGTACAGAAATTGGTCCATTATAGGCATATTGCATTCGTCAATGATCTGTAGAATCGTTTTGGTCTTACAAGTATTTATAAACCCGTTAAGTATCACGTCAAATGTATGATATACATTAATGGGTGGGCGCTGACCAACGAAACGGCTATAGCTACATTCATGTTATCCTTCCAGGCTTGGCATGTATTTGTATTCAATCGGGGTAAGTACACAGGTCTGGTTCTGAGGCAGGTGGCATACGTGTACGAGTTGGAACAGGCATACAGCTTGCTGAAGAGGTTTGCCTATCCCTACTGACCATACATGCGACGCCTCACTTATTCCATTGTATCGAGCTTTAAGCCTTCGTGGCTCCATGCTGACCTGCCTTCAATAACCAATCAACTTCAATACATCTACACCCTTGGTCACCTATAAACTGCTTAACTATTATGGTTTATGTCCAAGCTTATGTATTTACGTACGTGTATACATGGAAGAGGTAATGCACGCTATAAACAAAGCCATTATTAGTATTAATTAGTCAAGGGTATCTATTTTTGCACCAGATCGCATTAACATTATAAATATTTCAGATTTGAGGGTAAATGACATTCTGGTTTAAAAGAGAGAACCTATCATTTCCATCAGAGATTTATAAATCTTTAAAAATCAAAAACTATAGACCTTGTGCAGACGTGGTCACATGACCAATTTTTTGTGATCACCATGTGCTCTCCATGACCACGTGCATGGCTATTAAACAAATCTAGAAATAATGAATAATATATCATTAAAGTTATTCATTATGATATCATATGATAATTTTAGATACCCTCCACTAATGTTACTGTTCCAGAAGTTTACATAATGTCAATATCAAGAATTCTAGATTGATCACCAACATAGCGCCCATACCCTTTTTGGCTATTGTGACGTCAACTGTACAACGTCTATAGGATTAATATTCCATTACTGATTACTGCAGTCATGTTCAAGTTGTGCTATTCTATGCACATAGGCCTAAATGCGTCTATAAATCTTGAAAATAAGAAAAATACCTTTATTGACAATGCATGGGACAGAAGGATATACATCATCATTTATACTTCCCTCTTATTCCTTCTTTGCTTTCCTTGGTTCTGCTTCATTTTTTGCTTCCAGACCACAACTATGTGACACCTCAATCCCTCTTCAGTCTTGCTGCTGCAGATACTTTCTCTTCGGAGAATTTCCTATACTTCTTAGAACTGAACAACTATATAGCCTAAACACTGAATGTTTAACATGAATGATCCATACACCATAGCAACGTTGATATTGGAGAGACTAACATCAGATATTGACATGTAGGCCTATGGACACTGATATTGAATCACTCAGATGTGGACTTGCTATCAGATAGGGGCCTAGAGGTCAGGTACTGTTTTGACTTCTTTCCAGATATTATCAGCTTCCTAATGTAAGCCTACTGTAATCCCCCATACTACTTAGTTCCTTTGATTGCAGACCGTGGCCATTAATGTACGCTCTACATCTTTTCATATGAGCTCTGGACACCATCTGTACATCTAAGTTGATCTATGGGCCTATATAGGGCTCGGCGAAAATACCTTATTTATGAGAGAGCAAATGATAACTATGCAATAGGCCTACAAGGAATCGAGCTTTATCTTCAACTCACTATTAATATCTTTAATGCCATATGCCATCCCGTGTCTTCTCCATAGTAAGAAACACCATTCTAAACGAATTCTTAGGAATTCCAAACGTCAAAGATTCACAGTACAGAAATGCGAAAGTGCTCATACTTCAAAGTAGTACAGAACACATTCTTGTCCATGCCGATCATCTCTGGACATCCGCATTACCTGAAGCACGACGCTGGCCCTTTTTTCATCAACTTCCGGTTGGTCGCTATGCCAACCCAAAACCACGCCCCCTACAGGAGTTTCTTTGAACTACACCAGTAGATGGCGAGACTGGTATTGTCTTCGCTGGTGATTGCCGTGAGGGTAGCCGGAGGGAGGGCAACGCCGGATCCAGCTTTTAGGTATAGGCGTACTACCTTGAAAGGCACTTATCTGTCTGTACGACTTGTTCTTGGTTGTTAATAAAATTGTATTATCTCATATAGTTCATTAAAAAACATAGAGCAATTGCAATATAGAAAGGACAGACGATGAACAACACTGTTTAGTATAGGCTTTGGACGGTGAAAAATAGTTTTAGATATATCATATTGCCCTATACCACACATATAATGCATCATCAAGCGTCTCTAACGTTTTATCAGAAATCTTAAACTCCATCATAATCATTATGTAGTAGTCCATCATAATACAGAAATAGCACCAAGGGCGGCATAGGGGCATGATGTTACACTATAGGTGTCCCTTGCCACGTGCCTCCTCCTTTCTCCTTCCCAAAGTTACAAACTCAAGGAGACACCATTGTCAGTTACTTATCATTACGACCCGAACACATTAACCACTTGGCTGAATCACTTAGAGCAGACGACAATTTTATACTTTTTACAGACCGCTGCCCTCCCACACGTAGACATTGAGGTGTACTGGAGTGTGAACCCACGGTAAGTCTGAAAGTCTTGCCAACTTAGAGACAAGTTTAAATTTTGTGCATCATCCCCTGAAGATTTCTCTGTCTGCATGAGTGCATTAGCACAAGTATTTCATCATGACGTGTCATTTAGATCTTGTACTTTTCCAACAAAGGAAAATGTAGAAGGATGTACATTTATCATTAGGCTTTATTATAGGCTAATTATACTGTTGACATCAGCCTAATTCATAATATGTCAATAGCGTTAGGCATCATGGTATAATATTATTATCTTCGACGTGTACATTCATGGAATACCGCAATGAAACATAACTCTTTTATGTAATGGAAAATATTTCCTGCAATCCAAAAATATCCTCACACAGCTTCCGCCTCTTCCCATCACGCCGTGCCTCCCCTCACCTGTCTCCATTCACCCACGCGTCGAGACGGCCGAGACAGGGAGAAAACAAAATATATGTCTGTCGAGGAGTTGGGGGTAGGGGCAAAGTTGAGAGGAGCTGGATCTAAAAAGCTGAGGACACGATCTCCCCACACGAGCTGGGCCTGGGGGTCGCCTGTCTGAGGTTACCGGCGTTGGACGGTCGGCCGGCGGTCGCCCTCCCTCCCTCCTCCCGCCCGCCCTCCCTCTACGGCCCGCCAGGAAGCTGCTGCCCCGACCACCCCCCTCCTTACCCCAACCTGCTTGATCCTCCTCACGATTTGCGTGGGGGGAGGGCAGGGACAGTGGAGAAGAGTGGTGGGCTGGTAGTGGGGGTACCTGGCGTCAGCTGGCACTGCATCCTGACTCGCCAAGCCGCAATTTAAGCAGCCATCAATTGATTTCTTACACAATAACAAGTCGTGGCCAGTTTCGAAAGCTTCCTCTGGGTTTTGTGGGAGGGAATGTTGTTTTCATACAAAAGGCAATGGCATATGCATTGACCCGTTCTATAGGAACTTGGTCATCCATAGTATTATCATACATTTATACGTCTCTTTTGGTTTCATATAGATATCGGAACTGGGGATTGCAGTTGCACAATGACTATTTCTAGCTCTTGCACTGAGCATTGATCTAACCGTTTGCATTGATCATAGGAAATTTCATATCAAGCAGACAAGAGCTGAGTGGTTCTATATCCTAGACCTTTCTAAAGGCATAATCAGAGCAATTAATCCAAGGTCCTTATGTCCTTAATACTAGCTTGCCAACTTGAGGGGTTGTCTGAATAGGAATCTGTTAATACCACTTCCGGTGCAGGTGAAATGATCTTTGGTTAAATGGTTCTTTGATTAAGAGAGAGGTACCTATGAAAAGATACTTAATGACATCACAAACCACCAGTACCTGCTTTACCTGTGGCATATGATTAACGATCTGTTACATACAAAGATATTTGCACCTAATGGCATTAATCTTTGTGGTGATCTCTTGCCACAGGATCACGCTGGTTACCCCAAGGCAGTTTTTTATTCAGTTCTTAAGGTCGCCGGCTGCCGACAAGAAGCCTTTGGGGGATAGGTTTCATCTTTGTGAACTCTGAATCTGGGGCCATACGCTGGGTCCCCACAGGTACTCTTTGAAACCAAAGGATCTACTTTGGGCACACCGGAACCAGCCTGCTCACAGGAAGTGCCGCCCAAGCAAAGGCACGCATGTGCACACACACTTCCGTCCTGTCTAACAAACAAATAGACCCTACAGATAAAGACATCAAACGTTGACCCGTTTCCCTGAAATGAGGAGGGGCGAAAGGAAAGGGATGCGCGGTGAAGGTATAAAGCCTGTATTCCACTAGCCGATCGTACTGACGATTTGATAAATCGCAAGTAGCAATAAGGGGACAATAAAGACATGTAACATACCATTAGAAAGGTTTTTAAATTCTCTTTCAAATGATATGTAGGATGTATGGTCATTTACCAAATCATTGAAAAGGCGTTATACATTGACGGCAGTAAGGATCGCTTAGTGGAATACAGGCTTAAGCAAAAGGGGATGGAGTAAAAGGACATCAACGCACTGCAATTGGTCATCACCAACAGCACTAACCTCAGACCTTTCCTTATTGTATGACATCCCGATGACTGCATCTCAGGAATTTTAATGGTCTGATGGATGATTCAAAGAAAACCCACACATATCAGGCTTCATTGTACATCCTCTTTGCTTCAGCATTCTCGCAATCATCTTTCATTTGAACACTGCCTGTATTTAAGAGACTGTGCCTATCGATTTCGAAAAGAAAAATTTTATTTTCTGTTATAAAGTAACTTTATTAGTCTATTCATATTATACAGATATCATGAGCTGTGATGTGACAGCATTATGATAAGATCTGAGAAAGTTTATCTCTGTCAATATTGGAGCAGCCCCATTAATTTTAATGCCAATATTTCTTGTCTACAAAGGGATAGTTATTTCAAACGGTCTAGCGAATGCAAGCATACCTGCTACTAACTTCTATTGTCCAATATTGTCGAATTACCGGATTTATATTTCACAGCAAGAGTAAGAGGGTGTTAATTTGCTATGTCTTCTACGTACACCCTCGGACCCATCTAAGTGATTATATTCAAGTGTAAACAAATTTTAAATATATCTTAATTGAATAATATGGATATGAAGTAGAATTACTCAATACATATAGAATGTAATAATATAGAAAGAAAACGCTATGCATGAATGCTTCCCCAACGTGTCATACATGTTTCAATGGTCAAATTGAATTAATTGTGTCTTGAATTATACTGAATGCTTGTTGCCACTATCTCAACAATAAGAAACTCTTAACACTATGCGTGGGGCACAGAATCATTCAGCTGATCTAACCCAATTCCCGGTCCTGGCCTAATATGACCTATTAAGATGTTGTACCTAAATGTGGTGCATGAGCAGTAACATAGGGGGTTGAAGCAGAGACCGTGTACCTTTAGAGACTGCTCGATCCTTTTTCGTGAATGATAGGTGGTTATCTGATCAAGCATGGGTCGATCCACAAATAGACCTTGTGTGCAAAGAACTTTGACTCAAACTTAACAAGAAGCAAAAGAGCTACAAAGTTTCACTCATGCATGAACAAGGGTCGTTCCTCAATAAACTGAAGGCCTTCCTATAACCAGAATGCTATACAGGCTACCGGCAGTGACCACCACCACCACTCCTGCTGTCACAAACAACTCAGGAAGGGGTTTAGGAAAGGGGCTGGTACTAGGCTACTGCCATGCACCCAGTACTGAGTGACCCATCACTCACCCACCTGGGACTGCCCACTTGCAGGTGACAGTGGAGGTCCTCATCAATTGTAGGACAATGCCCTTCAATAGCTGAACATGACATTGTGTAACCGGTCATTAAGAACAAAGAGAATCAGATTACTAAAGGCATGACTGATTGAGGGAGTCCCTACCAATAGCTACAATACTATATATAGATATAACTAGGGACTCCCAATAATGACCAAGCCAAACTTGATTCATACCTGCACCTATCTGACTCAGCACAGAATCACCAATGATATTTGGGAGACCCCTAAACAGAGTGTCCACTCCTCCTGATCTAAGTTCTCTGGCTGAGGAAACCGTTAAGGGTGGTGCAGGTTGCACTGGAGGGGTGTGTGTATACCTGTACACCTCCATCCTGTGAGGCTGTGTGCATGGCGACATGCGGCAGGTTGACAGACAGTTGGTGCACTAACACAGGTGTGTCAAGGAGGTCAGGGCTCCCAGTGGTTGCCTAGCAGCAGCACCATCCTCCTGAGGACGACGGGAGGCAAGTGAGGTGAACGGAAGAACGTCCTTGGCAAAGGGCATGGCGAGGAAGAAGTGGAGTTTGAGGTTGGGGGGGGGGGGGGGGGAGGGGGGGGGGGGGGGTTGAGAACAGTTGGAGCCTAGAGGGATGCGAGATTAAAGTAGGAAGTAGATATTTGTCTTGGGAGTGGGGGAGTTAATTCTGTACTATATGCCTCCATGCAATTTGTGCTTCAGGTTATCCAAGATGAATGCTATAAATAAAAACTCGCGCTTTTAAAGTACTGTCCCAGCCGAACAAAAATGACAGTCTGTCCACTTGTGGGAACTAATTTGTCATTTCATTTATTCCTTTACTCATTTACTCCTTAGTTCTAGCTCAAGCTGACCTTCCATCGGAACGTATTCAATATGAATCAGGTTAATTTGAGTATTATACATGTGTAACTATATTGTTTATCATTGTTAACATCTATTTACACACACCATATTGAAACCGATTTCACCACATGTTTGCAAATTTGCATTTGTTTGAAAGGTCATTCAATTTTTATAAGCAAAAGTACACGTCATTGTCAAATACATTATGTTTCGACATAATACCTATGGCTATAATTCATGTGAACATCACCTTTTATCATAGAGCGCCCAATAAATCTCCCCTGCACTAAAAACGTGGGGATGTCTTTTTTTTCTGGGACGCAAACCTGTTACACTTCCTTCGCTGACTAATTTCAGATCTCTTACAACCTTCCCTAGACAGAAGACAGAGAACAAATAAAAATAGTGTTTGGTTTTTACCGGAAATTTTGGTCATATATTGATGGTCAACACGTGGCAAAGCCCACACGTTTTGCACCTGGTGAAGGCAATAAGGAGATAACTGATGTAAGCTGAGAACGACAGGGGGCGGGAATGGTGGGGGTCGAGGGAGAAGCGGATCTTCTTGGTGACAGATGCCTACCCCAACCAAGAAGGACGCGCTGTAGGGCTTTTTTTAAACAGGTTATTGGATCCGTTAATATCCGTTTGAAATTGTTAATTACCGGAATATAGTGTGAACCGAGTGCAAACATTTCCGGGTGTTCTAATTACCTGTGATGCTTGTTAGGCTTTATTCGAATGCATGGGGGTTTCCCTGCTTCTCAAGTGTCAGTTTATCGCTTGCCTTTTTATATCAATCTTTTCTTATGAAGGGTAAAATAGAGTGTGTTGTACTGAATAAAGTCATTATCGAACTTCACAAACGTACAAAAAATATGTCCGTCAAGGATCTAACGAGTTGCCAACGGCTGTCAACCGATCATCAGAGGGGAAAGGACTGAACAGAACAAAATACGGACTTCCTCATAGAAACTGACATTCAAAGAAGTGAATTTCCTATCATAGGCATAGCCTGAAGGAGTCTTCAATTTCTGAGGTTTCTAATTCTAGGCAAAGAGATCAGACACAACCTGAGAAAACCCATTTTATAATTGTATGGTATTCAATGTAATTTGTAACTATTTTATAATTGTATGGTATTCAATGTAATTTGTAACGATCTGAGTGACCTGCACTGATGACATTCATGATCTGTGGGCCTCACATAGGTAATTAGCTTTAGACAACTATGGGCCTAGATTGTACATAATTTCAATAATGGCTGACTGACAAGGAACTAATTTACCTCGCGCGAATTGATTTTGTGGCATTTGAGTCTTTATTTGTGTTCCTAGAAACAGATAACAAGGAAGTTAATTCATCAAAGGAGTGGAATAGGGATGGTTCATATGTACGGTATCTTATGGGCCTAAGTTATGTTTTTTCTATAAAATATAAATACACTTCTATATCTTGCACTGGTTTGATGGAGCTTTAGGGCAAAACCTATATATGGTCCTTTGCTACATCTCAAAGAGAACGAGTAATTGAGAGACCAGGATCATCTTTGATGCAGTTTCAATGGGATTCTAATGAGACTTTATAAATCGCGGGAAAGAGATTATTACTCTTAAGAAATATATTATCTATAAATTATTCCTATATCCAAACAAGGACATTCTTGAAGAAAAAAACAACAAATTATGCGGAAAATGCAGTAAAAAAGGGAAGCGCTCACAGTCAAATCTGAAATAATGGATTCTGGTTAAAACACCCACCTAAATATGAAATATATTTCAATGGTATGTTTGTCGACTCATAATTTTCGCCACACATCCTTTAAGTTTACTAATCCACGGTATCCCCGAAAAGCCTTTAGGATCATACAGAGAAAAACAGCAGGCGCATCCGGGTTATATACTCTTCTGACCTCACACTCTTCCCTCTTCCCTCCAAGCAAGATTTGTAACACTAATTTGCTCTGGATAATGTAAACTTTAAATTATTTCACTTCCACAACCAGTTGCCATGGGTTTGAATCTACGAGTGGACAATGAGAAAGATGCAGTTTTATAGATGCTTCATACAGTACGGTATAATCCCTATCGACTCCTAGCCTTTTCATAAAAATTCTCATGAGAAACGCGTGAAAATTCCTGATAAATTGTAAGGACTAGGACCACCAACTATTGCACCAAATATCAGGCTAGAGACAAATTTTAAACCACTTCCCGTGATATATGAATTAGAATAGTCTTAATTATTTTCTTAATTTGTACACTCTTAGCTTACGGAATTCGTACCTTAGTTCCGGAGTAAGAATTAATTATGATTAGAGGGTGAACATATGACTCTAAGATGAACGAACAATGTCATGGTTGGAGTACATTGATTGTTCTTTCTTAAGCTGCAATTTGAAAACCCTACACCTCTGGCAAAGTCAGAGGATCAGGAGCGTCTTCAAACCGGTGAGATTTTTGAAAGACGTTTGCTCCTTATTATTTTATTTATTTTATATGCAATCTTTTTTAAACGTGATGAATAAATTCCCCTGTTTCGGATGCCCCCCTCCTCCCCCGATGTTCTATTGGCAATTTGCATAAGACAAATTATATCGACTAGGAAGTCATACCATCAGTCTGTTCTTTGACAGATACATAAATAATTTTAATATGAATCAACAATATCTGTTGTCAGCATTCTTAGTATCACCTTTGGATGTATAGAGTCAAACTTTTGATCTAAAAAACATAGCTGCCAAGTTTCCTTGAACGGCAGTTTTTAAAGGCCGAAATCCTATACAATTGTAGTGTAGGAAGTGTTTCGCATTCTTTATCGTTTTAGAGAACGTTATACAAGACACAAAGTATAGGTAAAACACACCTTAATGCATGCCTTGCATTATATATATATATATATATATATATATAGCTTTAGATATATATATATAAATCATTCACTGAATAATTATGTTGCTATAAGCTGATCAATACAATAGTTATCCAACGTTATTTTTTGATTCTCTGTTATAACTCCCTGTACATCTTTGGTATGGACTCGGTTCTATATTCGTTCAAATTCAGCACTGTCCTCTTAATTAATTTTAGTGACTATCTAATAAGCTAGAATGACCACATTCCTTGTCATAGGTGTAGTTCTGTGACCATCCACTCAAAAAGGAAATACCGATAGGACAACATAGAGGAGTAATCAAAGAACCTTGAAATGCCCGTATAAAAGAAAATGGATGTTTGAAAATATATGCCGCACTGTAACCACATCCCCTAGCCCTAAACGAACAGCATCTACAGTTTACAATTTCTACGATCAATTCCTTAATAACCAGGGTAGATTTTCGAGAACAACCTTAGTTTTATTTTTGTATTATGCATCGATGGCATAAACACACCATGATTCATACATAAGCAGCAAAGTGATCGTTCCGTTCACTTAGAAAGATACCATTGGAACAACACCCTTAACATCAATTTTATATTCCCCCAAAAAAGAAAGATAACATGTAAAAATGAACACTGGGAGGGACAGATGCCCGTCGACTCATCTCACACTTTTAGTTTTTTCCTTTATTGTATACACCGCAGGTAAGGTGAATCAGAATCGGACCATATCAGTGGGAGATTTTCGTGACATTTAGTTTTGCCAGCTTCTTGGCCCAAACCCGACGCCCACCAACACTCCCACACCTACCGGCAAACCACCAGCATAACCACATCAAAACGTAAACACAGGAAGAAAGGATCGACTCTACTACAAAGGAAGCCTAAACAGAGAAGTTAAAGAAGTTATATAAGAAGCAACCAATGACCTTCTGTCAATGTCATATTTCTTAACTAGGCTGTTTATGTTATTGATATCTGAAAGTCAACTTTGATTATTGAAAGCATTGTAAAAAAAGGAGACTGATTTTTAATTAATAGTATAATAAAATAACAACTAAGCAAGTATCTGGATGGTAGAGATAAAGAATAACATAATGATAAATGAGCGGAATACAAAGAGAACCAGACATTCCAAGGCTGAGGGGTGTTTTTCCCTAGAGGACATTGCTGAGGGGAGTGGTACGGAGGAAGAATCGAGATAATCTCTGGCATGAAAACACCTGACATCACCGGGCTAGGTGTGTTAGCCCCCACCTACACACACCTGGTTTTACCTGCATGCTCCAGCAGGGTGGAGGAGGGTGGTTCAGGCCCGTACCTGGTGGAACTGGAGCAGCCCTCCCTCCATTGGTATGCCCTTATTTGGTAGGCCAGGCCACTGGGGATGCTGGCATCAGCAGCCTGGTGTTTTTCAACCCAGGCATTTTTATGATGACATTCAAGCGCAAATAAAGATCTGCTACGCCTAAGACCAACCTAAAAGTGGCAGCTAATTCCATACAAAAGTTGCCTCTGTTGATTCAAAGCAACCTGTCACAGTTTAACTGAAATTAGCAAAACCATCCAGGTGACCTAAAAGGGTTGACAGTCTATATAATGAGCTGAAATAACATACCCTATATACCAGACCCCCTCCTTTCCTCCTGGTTAAACCAGACTGTCTGCATGCATGCAGGATCCAGGGGTGTTGAGAGGGAGTCTGGTAAGGTAAGGCTGGGTGGTTGAGGCTGTCCTGGATGGAGGAGATTCATCCATCCATCTTGATCTAACCCTCTCTTCTCAGAGTAGCAGCTATTGACAGAGGGGCAGACTGACAACATCCCCAACAAACAGCCTCCCCACCACTCAGCCCTCTCAACACACACCCTCCATAACAGATGGAGAAAAAGGGCTAAAAAACAGATATCTCATGAGCTTTTGGGAGGCATTTTTCTGCCTTTCATATTCACAGCCCATCCACACAAAGTCAACCAGGCGATAGGTCTCCACCCCGCACAACAAACCATCCTCTTTTTGTTTCCCAACAAAAAGGGTCCGAACAAAGTTCCATTCAGTGCCGAGAAAAATAAAACTAATTCTGAAAGAGGGATCCAATCCCTTCCACGCCGTAGCGCCGCATCCTTACTTACCCAATAATCCACACTCCCGTCCACACTGACTTAAGTTTTTTTTGTTCTTTTGGCATTACCCATCATTTACACACCAGACTATGATAATAGTTGTTGGGTGTGTCATCAGGACCTGGGATATAATCCTACCCTTGCCTGCATGCCAAATAAATTACCATAGCGTCTGGTTTTCGTCCGACCTGTCGTAAAAGCCTGTGGTGAGGCGTAATGCTGAAACCTCAGATGAACTGCGCACAGGGGGTAAAATGGATGGAAATCCATCTCAACTTCTTAACATGACATGAAATAGTTGCCATATCTCACATATTTCGGGAAGGATCTACACTGTGCATAGGGGTAAAAATTCAATGTAAATCCACCTTTACTTTTTAACATCACATGAAAAAGTTGCAATACCTCCCATATTTCATGAAGTCTCTCAATGCATGTGCTTCCCGATCATCAGATTCACTAAGATATACGTTGAATGCTTAATTGTTTTATTATGGTAAATTCTTAATCATCATATTTGTCAATTAAGTAGTAATGGCACATGCAGGTTTAGAAATTACAGAACTATCCTGTATCAAATTAAACCAATAAACTCACTATGGAAATATCACTCTAAAGTCTGAATGACCTTTTTGGTCATCTTTGGTGTCCCCTGAAACTACCTTTTCCCCATCCCATCCCTAAAACACTTCACTCCTGTGTCGAATGTCACATACACGTCCTGTCCTTGCTTACTACCCGTCGTAATCACTAGGCATAGGAGGCTAGCTGCTCCAGCCGCCAGCTACCACATTCCTTCTCATCTCAACAACGTGGAACAAAAAACTCCCTGGAGACGCTTCCTTTTCACCGACCCCTCTGGGGCCCCCAGCAAGTTTTTTCTCCTTTTCATCCACTGTATATATGGGCAACTCTACTGCTGCATCACTAACGCCCTCTAGCGACACGCCCACAAGGCATGGTGGCCATCTTTGTTTCAGCAGTGTTAGATCTTACATTTGGGCCTTGTGTACTCGCTGGCTTTAATGGCAGAACCATTTCATTGAAAAATGTTTCACCTGAATTGGGCGGATGGAAAACCTAAAGGCAGCATCCTCCTTTCATGCAAACTCCTCCGCGTTAATGTGAACTACGACATTGAGGTCTACTTATAGAAAGTAGGCCTTCTATTTGAACTTTCTGTGAACACTATAAAGAAGTAGCAGAACCTTTAGAAACCGGAAGATGGGAAATCTAGTGGTAAATGAGAATTAATAGTCTAGTATCCTTGGTTAACTGAGGGTATGATCTATATGGAGTCACTTTATTGGAACCTCGGATGGAAGCCAGCATTATATAGGATGTAGCTGCAACATCTACGTATATAGTACAAGAACTACTTTCGAATGTATGGCTATTATTTCACATAAAAGCCATCAGGCATTTGTCCTTTTAAAATGCTTTCCTTCCTTTTTGTGTTGCCTCGAAAAGGAGGGTGAAAATTACACTTGATGGTAATAATCCATGACAAAATGCAATGTACATGTATATCTTGTTGCTATTCATGTGGTGATTGATGTATGTATCTTGAAGTTTATTGCTTCCAAAATTACCAATTACTCAGAGGGACAAGCCCTTCATACACAAACAAGTCAAAGCTTATCATTCAAATCTCTAAAAAGACTGTACAGACTGAACGGCCTCCTTCCCGTACAAGAAAAAACTAGCCATGATAGAGGACGATATATGAGGTACAGAGTAGGTTCCAATAGGCCTGACGGGAGTTTGTCCCTGGGCGCCGCCATGTTGAAAAAAGGAGGATTCTGATTGGCTGAAAGGTCGCGCTTGACCCCCGACAGCTATTGGCGCCAAAGGAATACGCATGCGCAGACCTAAACTCCCGACTACCCTATAACATTCTATTACTTTTACAATAATAGGCCCCATATCTTAATTACAAAAACAATAATCATCAAGGGATGTGTATCAAGTATGAATTATTATAAGATAATCCATACAGTATGTATATCATACATATTTTTAACAATCAAAATTAAAGCATGAAAAAATGTGTAGAATAGAACACTTCAAATTTTGATGAACTAATATCCATTTAACGTCACAGACGCATTGACACTCTAGTTACAGCATGAGTAATACTCTCTGTGAGAACCGACTATGTACAACGTTATAGACGTTTTGGTGGAAGGTCATTAATTTTATCAAAAAGCTAACAGTAAAGTATGATACCATTTTGTTAACATTTGAGTGTGAGACGGGAATAATGGCCGAGGTGGCCTTGGAGCGCTTGAGTGTTTTCAATATGTACACACGGGTGTCAAAAAATGATCACTGATGGATCACCAACTATCAAATAAAGTAGAAATTAATAGGTATTTACATGTGATAGATAGGGTGTGGTGTGATGTCAACACACTGAGTCAGATTAATAGTAAACACCAAATATGCCTGGGATGGGAAATGACTCACATCTGGATCTTCTGCGTCTTTAACGTTACTGGTCCTCACCCTTACACTAGACACATCATGCACATGACATTAAGCCATCTGCAAACAAATCCTTCTAGGCCTGTTTGAAAGCAAAATTACAATGCGTAATAAAGTAATTACAAGTGTACAACACAAGTGAAAATAGTAACAAATCTCAAATTAATTCATCGACATCCATCAACCTTCCGCACAGGTTCGCGTTCTTAAAACTAATTCTCAGATTGTAACGTGATCCACTAAGGTACGAGGGTGGGGGGTATGCATTTCCTGGTTTGGCTCAAGAATAAAAAACTAAATATTTCATGGGATACGGCCTTTAGGTTGCATTTTATGTGGTAGATACCGTCTGGTACGATTGTTTACACCTCTTGACTTAGCCATGACAAGATTACATATGGAATGCCTCATAATATTTTTTTCCCTATTTTCTGATGACCATTTTTAGTTCCTAAACTTGATGGGGTATCCTGGTTCGTTCTGTACATAGAGGCTCAATTTAGCCCCAACGCCCACGCAAAGAAAGATACCCTATGAGAGACGCCTTCCTCGTCTAACTTTTTGTTTATTTTTATTCCAGAAATCCGGCTGGCAGGCAAAATAGTCGCACGTGTAACCTGACTAGGCAAACGCTTGCAGAAGGACGTCGGCAAGGAAAAAAACTCAAGTCAGTTTACATGTACATAGACCCCACGTTTGTTTATTCTGAAAAGCAATGACTTAACGTGCAAGCCAACTGAACCCATCACTCAAGATGAGAGGGTATATGGTAGGACTAGCTAGAGGAGGGATTAAAGGACGTCTTAGGGAAAGGAAATGAGGGAGAGGAAAAGGATAATGGGAGTGGGGAGATGATAGAACGTTGAAATAGAACAGGGAAGTCTAAAATGGAGGATGAGATTTGGATCCATTAGTAGATTTGATAGATAAGAATAGCAACAGCCTCATCCCTCTTTAATTATTTGCGTAAATTATGATTATTTGTGGTGAAAATGCTTTGCTAATTATAGAAAGTAAGAGAACAGATCAGTCACAAAAAAGTGAATTAGCTCACGAAAATTCAAAAGGCATGAAGAGAGGGGCCGCATCCTTAAGAGAAATCTAGGAATTGAAATGGGAAAACATTAGCTAGGACGCCTAGAACATCCCGACGATGTTATGAGCTGGGATAAAACTATGGGCAGAGAAGGGTACGATGAAGCAGGTAAATAAAGCTCATCATAATCTGAGGTATCTCTAAATTTGGGTCTTCTCTAAAAGATCTTTGTACCAGGAGGTACCAGGACATTCTGAGATGAATCACTCCAACATTAACAAAAAACATTGAACAGTCAGTTGCGGAGCCACAGAATTCCTTGTAATTCATCTTGAGTTCCCCTTATTTTCACTTCCTGGCACCAACGCTCCCAGGTGCCCAAATCCAGGCTAAGTTTCCATAAGAATAAAAACAATGAATTGTAAAAAGAAACACTGGCATGCTTGTCTTAAAGTGTATACGTTTACAAGTACACTTTCCTTTGTATAGTACTGCTGAAGGATTCCGTCTTTTTGTCTGAATTACCTCATTACACAATTAACATGCAGTGTTCAGTCAATTATTAGATTCATAGTGACTTGGTTGGCCCAATGCACCAACCTATGTAAAACACGATAACGTAGAAAAAAAGATCGCGTTAAGACATCTATACAAAGGCCCGTTAGTCGCAATTGGCTGGGTGCCGAAGCTGAGGAATACATCATCCTTCGTTGTATTTTACTGGTGATGTAATTGTGTTATTAACAAACTAAAGCCAAATGACAATTACGCCTAATACCGTTAATGACCGTTGTAAACAAGCTTAATCCTGACACGCCCAAAATGACAAACTCCCCACACGATTGAAGTAGGCGTTAGGTGGGCTGACAGTTTTGTTTTTATAAGTCTAGATCTAACCATGGTCAACCTGCTGGAGGGTTGTATGTTTTGCAAACCTATTGTACCATACCATATTAGGTAAATGCCACAATTTCGCGTTTTGCAGTTTCTCAGGAAAAAAAAAAGATATTGAAAATTCTTAAAACTCTTCTTAAAACTCTTAAAAGTATTTTTGAAGATGGATATTATTTGAAATTCGCCGTTCTTTTGTAATTTTGTAATTCACGCTTTTTGCTTTTTGTTAGTATTTATAAGCTTTTTATTCACAAAAATGTTTGAAGCATTTAACCAGTGGATTATCTATAAATACAATTTGAACTTTAATAGAAGTTTAAATGAAAGAAAATCTGTATTTTTGCAATTACTCGACAGTCCAAAATCAATACTCCCATGCCAAAACAAGCTAATTCAAGAGGAACCTGAAAGCTCCTTGGTTTAGATGATAGGAATGATATATTTCATAAAGAAATGTATATCATATAATTATCTAGTCGCGTACACAAAGATCTAGTTGAGTACACAGAGAGGGAAGTAATCAGAGGGTGTGACCCCACAACCAAGATAAAGGACCATCCTTAAACTGCCCTGACTAAGACCAAAACTTTCCCCAACTCATCTTTGTGGTGATGCAGCAACTTTCTATCCTACCAATGCTTTTTCCGGCTTCCCATTGGGAGCCACCGGTAAAGACCGGAAAATGGCAGATCCCTAAGTATTGTAAGACACATTAGATCACTCTCCTATAGACAACTGCTTACATCAAGAAGGAAGACTATTGAGGGTCTAAAATCAGCCAGGGGCAACCCAATCCCTAAACCAACGATTTATACTTTACCTCATTCCAGACGACTGGAATCACCTGACAAATACATTTAATATTTCAATTTTCCTGGAAATTGTAGGGCTTTTTCCCATTCAACATTTTAAGCAAGACATTATGACATCATACCATGTCAATATCATTCACTGGAGGTAAGCAGGGCGACCAAAATGTATCTACCTTCAAGATCACAATTTTGTAATATGAAGAAAACTATCCAATCAAAGGTGAGATGCGGTGTTTATTTATATATAGGCTATACATTGTTTTATAGATACATTATATATATATATATATATATATATATATCATTACACATGAATATAACATATGATATATCATATTATATGGGCACAAAAGTCAGCCATGAATATATACCCCCTCCCCTTCCCTGTCCATCCAAGGTGTACATCTCAACTCCTGTACCGAAAAGGCATGACAGGGTGCGGTGGTAGACTGAGGACATCCCTATATTTATAAATATGTATACATGTGACTCACATTGTATACCACCCCATTCCTTAGTACTCCACTCCACCCGTGACCTATCCACATCCCAATGTATTAAGACGCGCAGAATGACATTGCCAGTCTTACAGATAATTTCCCATCACCTGTCCTCTTATACAACTACTCCCGTCCCAATTTCCAACCTTTCAACCATCGACTCCCGCCTCCACCCTGTATCCAAGTCGCTGCTGCGATCCTTTAGACCCGGGATTGTAGCCAGCCTACACTGATCCCAGTTGTTATTTTTGCTAGTTATCGGCTATTTACATTCAGCTGACCAAAACCTGCTATTCGCTTATTCCCAATGAGCAGATTATACCTAAGGTTTCCTGTCGGTCATTATGATTAGATTATGTGCATAGGAATATTACACTACTGGTGAATAACTATTAACAATCCTATATGCAGCAGAGCCCATTTCCACTAGAGGGAATAAACAGGGTTGTCGCAGATTGCCCTGCATGGTCTGCATCCCTCTCCAGCGCCATCTTCGTACGTATTTGCACAGACGGAATCGGCCAACTGGAACGGTTGTCACAGCAACCGGCGACTTGTACCCCCCTCCTCCAGCCAGAGCATCCAGACATCCCATGGGCAAAAAATAATTGCAAAAGAAAAAAATATATGGATTTACTTGCGTGTTGCCAGCTATTGGGGGATGAACATGAACATCTTCTGAGAATAACTGAAGGAAAAAAAGTAATCGCAGCGGTGATGCTATTACTGCGATTATCCCAATGGCTTTCTGGGTCGCCCCCAAGTGCCAACAAACCATGCAGCCAGCCAAAGATGTACGGTTATTTCTACTTTACCTGGCTCTTTATCCCCACGGTAACACGCACCCCTGGCGTGCACTCGTTACTAACCAGCATCTCCAGGGGAGCGAGATGGGGGCAGGAGGGGGTAGGGGGGACCACAATTGGAGTCCGTTTTCCTTTGTTGGAGAGTTTTCTTGTTTGGCTAGGATCCAGCGTCTGCGGCGAGATCAAAGGGTGGTTCTTCCGCCCACCTGAGATCTACCTGGGCTACGAAGGTAAGGACTGGGGGGCCCTAATGACCAGAGCTGACCAGCCCCACCGGACTGCATGCCCTCAGACTGGAACTGTGGTCTCCCAGCCTTTTGTTAAAGAATGTTCTTGTTCTTTAGACGAAATGGATTGTATCTGAAGTTCCTGCTTTTAACCTGTACATCTTCTCTATGTGAAAAGCCGATGCATGTTTCATTGGAAGACCTTTTTTCACCAAACTAGGATCGTTAGAGGAAATAATATGCATTTGAATAATGGATGTATATATTGATCAATGTCTACCCTGATGTATAGCAGGAATGGCTGCAATTAATCAATCATTAAATATAATATACAGTCCAGTGCAAGCAAATAGTCATATGGAACTGCAAGAAGCAGAAACTCTGCCATTGAAACAGCCCCTCCCCTCCCACACAGTCTTTATGTGAGGAGTCTGATGTTAGGGCCTTCTGTCTCCGACCCTAATGGACTGATTTTGGGGGTAGCCACGGAGCACTTAAATACTGGCCAAGGTAAGATATGTATCAGGTAAAAGGGCGATTCCCAACTTGGACCTTGATTGAATGTATTAATTTTAGTTTTTCCAAAGGTCATTTCCTAGTCCAACATAAAAATGAACCAGAGGTTCGAATAAGAGTCCGTGCCCACTCACAGACCAAACAGTTATTTTCAGATAATGTGCGTGTACTTTGTAGTTTTTTATGTTTGTATTTTTTAGTGGGAAGGGTGTGTGGATTTCCTTGGAGAGACCCTGGGGTATATTTTCGCGATAAACCAATGCATTATAGTTGTATGCATTAAAGGCTTAGGGGGTCTTTCGACATGATACAGATAGCGGAAGACCTCTTTAAAAAGAGCCCTTTACATGTATGCATACAGATTGGGCAGATTGTCTTAATGTAGGGTCCCGGGGTTGGGTCGTTCACACAAAGTGCTGCAGCATTATACGTACACCCAATAGTAATGAGGCGCCTCATGCCATCTTCACCACTCTCCACCACCACCCCCTACAAACATACAGACACAGACAAAGGCACATACAGAAACGCACTTAGACAAGCAATTCTTCTTACTATATTGTTTCGGGGTTCTTCATTATTGAAGACATACTCAATTTCCATTTGATTTTATTCCCCTTATTCCCATCCCAGGCCCTGACGTATTAGTACGCATTGGAATGCTCCAGGGAAGTACGCATCTCCCAGGATGCAAAAAAAAACACTCCATTCACATATAGTTGCAAAATGAAAGACCCATTTTATTCTTTATTCCAATGGCAACGACTCATGTCTCAGAACCCCACCGGAACCGTCCAAAATTTTAGGTTTGGATAAAATTAATGGCCCTGATGAAAGGTCATGATGAGTGGTTTCAAGTTGAAAGGGTTTCTATTGAATGTCATTAATTCCCCGAATGTATATGCTGCTGTGTCTGGTTGGTTGGCAAGGCAAACCTCGTTTTTCGCCATCCCAGTCCCTGTCCGACCACTTATTAAATAACGATGGGGAGTCGAATGCACCTCGTCACGGCCTCTTGGCTCCCCTGGAACAAAGACAAAGGCGCATGGAAATTACGCCTATTTCCAGATAAGCAGCCAGGCGGAACGGCTTCTCTGACATGATGGGTCTGACCTTTGACCTTCCAGGGCTGACCCCTGACCCGTTACGGAGGGAGGTCAAAGCTCGAACGGGGAGCACGCCCTGGAGGTAGGGTTCAGGGAATCTTCCATTCCAGGGAGCTATCAATTACCAACAGTGCAAACGCCAAATTTCCCCCCCCCCCCCCAGACGCCAGGGTAGCTTTTCTAAGGTGTTTTCCCGAGACTCATACCGTTATTTGTGTGCGATTCATCCCCGGCATTTTCCCACACATCTCTCCAACCCCATGCGACCCGTTCTGGAGGCTGCACCTGCTGAAAGGTAGGCCAACACCACCAGGCACTAACCCCCACCTTCCCACATTAGTCTCCACCTCCAGACCTAAGTAATATGCCACTCAGGTGAGCAGAGTGTCATTTTCGGCTTTCTTTTCCATTTTTTCACCGTGCATCTGTCCACAGGACGGAAAGATAGTCGAATTAGTTGTTTACAACTAGAGCCTAACATCCAGATAAAACATATCAACTCATTTTTAGGCAATTTATAATTCCAAAAACTAGATTAACCTAAAAATAAAATGTACAGTGATTCTGATTGGCGTCGGACCTAATGGTAATTACGACCTCATGTCATGCACCTGTTACCTTATTATAAAAAAATAAAACCATTACAACAACATCTTCCCCAGCCATTCAAAAAAATCCCTCATTTTGACTTTGATATTCTCACGCTGTCTTCACGTGCAAAGACGATCCTCATGGGTTGTGCGACCACCCGAGGACGATCCCAAAGGTTCTTCTATACTTTATCACAAAACAAGGTTCAAGTTTAGGGTTAATTATGTTGAAACACCTGAAAATGAGGAGCGGTACGTACAACCTGTCAATACGCACCCCCCCCCCCCCCATACGCACCGCTCGTCGGCGGTGCGGGTGATAAAACCTCCCGGGGCCCGTCGTACGTCGGCTGAAGCGTCCTCTCCAGGGGTGGCAGATACCCACCCCGGCCTTTGGTGGTCAGCCAGGCACTGCCGTCACCCTCCAGTGACTCTCCCATCACCTGGGCACTGCGTGTCAGGTGTCGACTAGGGTGAGGGAGGGGAGCAGGAGGAGGAGGAGGCCGGGGGAGAGCGGGGGGTGGGAAAACGACGCCAAGCGACGCTAGGTGACGCTTACCTGAAACTATGATCATGAAGCGTCAGGTCCAGTCAACCCGAACTCAGTGTAGAAGTTACATTCTAGGGATACCCAGACAAATTAAAAAAGAAGAAAAATTGAACTTTGTGTCTCTTGTCCCCTTGGCTTATCGTCCTATTTCATCATCTGCTTGACTTTATTTCTTCCCACGGTTTCTCATAAAGATTTTCCCCTCCGTTTTCCCTGTTATTTTTTGGGGGTTCCGGCATTACCATGATCAAACTAGGATCGTTGGCTTTGCATAACAGAGGCAGGTGGAGACGGTGGGAAACTCTGGAGGAGTGTGGGAAAGGGGCAAAGAAGATGAATTGGGCAGTAAAAAAAGACTAATCCATAAGGGCAATAAATAAGTAAAACATACAGGAATGATTGCCAGGGTTATATAAAAAAAAGTCATGATATTTCTCCGAAGGCTCAATCTTCTGTTTGTGGAGGATATCAAGGATGCCTAATAGGCCTAAATGTATTAATAATCTATCATATAGTTAATCTCTGGATGGCAAATAAAAATAACTTTGAGGTATAGGGGTCATACAGCTAGGCCTGTCATATTCATACTTTTGCTCTTCCACTGAACTCGGTAACAGGTGTTGCCATCTGGAAAAACGGCACCAAACAAAGAAGCGCCAGCCAACCAACAAGCATAAAGCAACAGTCGGCAACAAAAAATAAAGCATTCAACTTCCACCCAAAATACGGCTCTTCTTCCCACTGGAGCATGAAGGGGCGGGGGTAAAGGTAAGTTTATTGTGGGTGGGGGGAGTTTTCTTGGTTCCCACATATTGCAAGGTTTATATATGTGTGTCCTTTAGAGAAGGGGTGGCGGTTGTTGATGAGATGAGACAGGTTTCCCAGGCAGTGGAGAGGATGGAGTGGGCTAAGGGGTTAGAGCTACAGTGTGAGGGGACCGCCTGGATGGCGTTGGTTCTCACGGGGGTGGGACATTGGACCAGGGGGACACACCCATAAAGTCCGCCATCACTCACCCCACCCACTCACCTTTCTTTACCTCGTTCCCTGCCGTACTCGCCCCGTTCCCACCGTGCATGGCGGGGATCCAGGTGTTTCCACTGGCTCCTGACCTGATCCAAGATCTGGTATAATGCAACGACTGGCACCAGCGGCCAACCACTAGAGTCCCATAAAAGGATGCGACCACAAACTTGACAAATAGTACCAACAAAAAACGAAAGATGAAACGGAAAGCAAAAGGCAAAAAAATAATAACATTAATTGCTCAACGACGTTTTGGCAATAATGATGCCTGGATTTTACCCCTCCAACCACCCCGTCTGCCCCCAGATCCCCGGCCATCCTTTTTTTCAGTCCCTTTCTATAGAATTGCCCCGCCTTTGCCCTTTCTTGGCCTCATCCCCACTGGTGTCCATCAGGTAGTTAGTTACCTGGGCCCACATAAAATACACCTTTAGAGACCCCGCCCAGAACTCCAGCTGTACCTGGCCGTGTGTGTGTAGGCCTTACCTATAACCTGCCCCCAACTACCTCCCCCCCCCCCCCCCCCCCCCTCTTTATTTCCCCATCTTGTGCGCAGTATCCAAGCCTTTTCTTTTTTCCAGGCGGCCACATCTACCGTATCAACTGCGCCTTTCCTGGCTGGTTTGTTTGGTTAATTTGGCACTCACAATAGGTGAATGACTGTCAATGTGGAGGGGTTAATTCATTGGGCGGAAGATGGACACGAATTAATCATCCCCTACAGTGGACGTTTTGTATGCACTTAATCCAGGGTCAGCAGTTTATAAAAGAACAATTGTGAACTCTTTAAGGAACATATAAAAGTAAATTTAATAATGAGGGATGTCGACCTCATAAGGTGATGGAATAGAGAATAGATGAAATAGAGACTAGAGAAGAGGGGTGGTTTGGCAGATATATGTGACCAATCATGGGATTTGGTGTCCTAGAGGGGAAAAGTATGAATTTAAATTTGCATTCCTACCTTTCAGAGAATGCAAACCATTTATAAATATTCCCATTATAGGCTGAGATATGGGAGTTTGAAATCCCCTATGCTGTACACATTGGTACACCCCTGTTTTACCATTTGTGCTCCATTTCCATATTAAAGCTCCTTGAACTGAACGGTATTTGATTAAAAATTAAAATGTTCTCACTTATCAAAATTATTTAAAATACAATAACTTTTCACATAGATCTTCATTCAAATAACAGTTTTTACTACCAGAAAGTGAAAAACTTCTATTATAAGAATTGACAAAAATATGTTATGCATTCTGAACATTCCTTTTTCTGTTGCCATGGTAACAAGACAACATTGCTTATTGCAGAACTCTTTAAAAAATGGATGTTCCTTACAAAATTACCCACAATGCAATTTTCATAAATAAATAGAATGATTTTTTGCTCAAAATCTTAATCTCTGGAAAATTCTGCCTAAGTCACATTTCTTAGGGAAATATGCATTATTAGCTTGTTTTCATCAGTAACCCACTTAATAATGGACTTAGAGCAAAATGACTAAAATCCCTCTAGGTTACCATATCTCGTGACTGGTCATTATGGTTACTGCCAAAAAGAAATCGGATGAGACGACCAAGGACCTTTATAAGTCGCCTTTTTTATACTACATGTATAAGTCATTTGTTCACCTGCAGATTACAAGTACCAGCAAAAATAAAAGATGTTTAGTTATACATTGCGAATAGACATGCTGGTTTGTAAACCTGAAACGTTAAGTAGCTTCCTCAGTATCCGGCCATCATCATACCAATTTCCTATGTCTAATGTAAGTTACCACTATTAGATACCCCCCTTTCAAAAAAAGAGGCAGGGGAAAATGATGACATGCTGGTTAACTGTGTTCTGATCCGCTAGGGTGCATGCTGGAGACAACCATGGGAAGATGATGGTAAGTGGTAGGAAGAGAGGAAAGGGGAGGGGGCAAATAGTCTGTTAGCGTGGTTGTCTGCGCTTCTTCATGTGGTGGTAGTGGTAAGGGATGGGGACAGTGGCCGATGGGGGATGTTTGTGCACTATTTTCTTGGCACAGTGGCAGTAGTGGGGGCACTATACCGTAGTGTTTACCGTATAGGTAGGTACGACCCCACACCGTATCTAAGTACTGCAGGGAGGCTGTGGTGAGGTCAACCGCGGATGAGGTGGCTTAGGGGATATGTGGGGAAAGGGGGGGTAGAGGGGGATCTGGGATAGGGTACTTGAGGGCATCATGGATTTGCCAATTAGCATACATCACGATACATTGGGACAAGAAGATTTAATTGCACCTGGGTATTTTCCCGGTGTAATTGACCAGGCGACAGTGCTATACCTGTAATGATTGGATGTGGTTTAATGATAAACAGACATTCACAGTGCCCTATCCAGATATAAACTCATGTTTGCTCTACCTCATGCGGCGACATGCATATATATGCCTACGTGGACACAGGATATGCATTAGTTTATCTGTTCATGGTATCGAAATAAAAGTGCATGTTTTATGATGAACAGGGGCGTAGCGTGTCTTATTGGAGCAAGGGCCTCACTTTTTTCACATCTAAAGGGGAATATCATTTCCAGGATCTGCAGGTTATTTCTTTTGCATGAAAATGTAAAAAAAAAGAGAGAGAGAGATTATATTTCATTCGCAGAAATTATTACATTCGCCTTAAAACTCCCCCCCCCCTTTTTTTGTTGATGTTTAATTATGAAAAAGGGTTCTGATGTACCACATTTCAAATTATTTCAACTGCATCACTTTGAAATAATAGCACACATCTCTTCTGATTGTAGAGGCGACAGAAGGAGGAGACTGGAGGTCGTCTAGGAGGCATGGCTTGGATCCGCTGACACAGATTCACACCACCTTGAACACTGACAATGTGCCCCTCAGATGGGGTGAGGACACGCACACAGTTTCTACCTGTGACCACCTCCTCCCCCTCCTGCCTGCCCATCATCCCAGCCGACCCCACCCCTTTACCTACCCTGCCCCCGGCCTGTCCCCCTCCTGTGCCTCTGACCGTGAAGTCCTGCCCTGTTGGCCAACACCACCACCTTGTAGGTGCAGGAGGAGGAGGAGAGGAGGGTTCATGCCCTGTCATTCCGTGTCCAGTGCGTCCTGACCCAGACTCCTCATTCTGGTGACCTCCTGTGCCCCCTGCTATGACACCAGTTTCTGGGAGGTCCCCTCTTTACCTTACCTTATCCCAGCGCAAACCCTGCTACCTGTGCCCGTTGCCATCCCAACAGGCCGCATCGTAAACTATGTGAGATGAGAGTGCGTCTTCAGGTCAAAGTATCTGTGGGTGATGTCATCTTTCTTTTTGATTCAGCGTTAAAACGTTCGATTAGAGAAAGGGCAAATATCAAATCCAATCTCATTATGCAATCTCATTATGCATTCTCACAGCCACAAACAGCAACATTATCAGCAACATTATCATGCTTATCCATCATTTTCTACAAAATACCCAGACAGGCATATCAATGAGTTTGCGGAGGTAAAGCCAACAAGTAACAATACTGGGGCTCTTTAATGGACCAATACAGTTTCATAGTTCAAGGTGGGCTGGGGTCGCAAGGTGTATTGATGTTGTTATTTCCTCACTTCACATCCCTTTATGCTATCTTTTTCCAACCGAAGCCAAAGAAAGACATCCCCGGAATCCCCCCGCCTCTCTTTAGGGCCCTCTCAAAAAGCGATGGGCGTATCTAAGCCGGCCCTCTAAGCCCCGTTGTCTCCTCACCGACAAGGGGATGCCCTTTCACGACAGAAAACTAGGCGTGTGACCATCTTCGGCCCACTATGGCAGGCCCTGAGGCTGTTGTTCCCCGGCAATTACTAACACAATGAAGGTCGGCCTAAGTGGGTTGGACTAAGACCTCCAATTGGCTGCTTAAAAAAGCCCTTAACTGTGACTTGTGATCTACCCCAGCGTGGAATTAATGCAGTGAATTTGGCTTTACGCTTTAATTATCGGCATGCTATGCATGTCGAAGGATGGGTTCATGTTCCGCGAGAATGGAGTTTGGTAATTTGAAGAGAAAAAAATCAGAGAAAATTTACGCAAAAACAGACGAGTGATCTAAACATGCATACAGTTTGATCAAATTTGCATTCCTTCTTGGGATATAAATCACAACAAGTTTTATTGTTATCATAATCTTGGACAAACGTCATGACTGAGAAAATGATGCTTGCTCAAAATGTGATAATTTGAATAACGGATAAAATTGCCAAATTCATGATGTCCCATCCAGGGGCCTCTTGCCTCCTGACGTTTTAACAACGGTAACCGCTCGCCAACTTTAGGCCGAAACAACGCCTCCTCTTTCTTCCCTTTCTTTTTTTATTCCACCACCCTGTCGACTGCTGCCAAAACTCATGATTCTTTATCTATCCAGCTGAAAACTTCCACAAGTTGATGAAAGAACAACGGAGATGGAATTTGTATCACGCTCATTGAACAGTAAGAGTGCCTGTCTACAGGCTTGGCATTGGTCCAGCCAGCCAGCAGGCCATTTGAGGATAACTTTGACGTTGTCTAGCTGAAAGAAAGATATGCAAACTTCACGCACCCCTGCCTCTTTATCCCCCATCTCAGTCATACACTCAGTATACCGTTTCTGGAATGGCCTGGGCGATAAAACAGCACCTCCCTTTATCAAGATCCCCAGCAGACAACAAAGGCAATTCCCGTATGTAAATT
Source organism: Lepidonotus clava (assembly GCA_936440205.1). NCBI lineage: Eukaryota > Metazoa > Annelida > Polychaeta > Phyllodocida > Polynoidae > Lepidonotus > Lepidonotus clava. The sequence continues at coordinate 31,239,555 of OW387140.1, forward strand.
ATAGGAACAGATAGAGATGCCCTTCAAAGGTATCCATGACAATAGCTGGCTTTATCTCTTGCCATCCTTCCATCAACACCTTGAATGTTTACTCGGTTTGGCCGCTTTCCCCAAAGGTAAAACCCCCCATGACCTCTCTATTCTTGGTCACATCGATGTGGGCACACCTCCATCTGGGGTTGCCATGGAGACATGGGAGGCAGACCGTGACCATGGTAACCTTCAGTTGACTCAACTCACCTGAGATACCCCACACCTGAAGCAAATAAGGGGGGAGGTGGGGCAAACCATCCCACATCTTACACATCCCGTGCACATCCATATGCTGTTAGGAATAGGGACACACCTCTGCACTCATGTTCAACGCTCATGTGGATACCCTTACTTCATTCATCTATAGACCTTTTGCTGAAGTGGTCAAGTGATGAATTTCTATAAATGAACTATTTCATATGGCCACATTGTCAACAGTTGTTCCGAAAATAATTAAAACTAATGCTGAACTGATACACAATAAACGTATAGGTGTTATTCTGTAGGATCAATGTCTACTTTATTTATAAATGGATTTACTTTTTACAAATTCAACCAATCACTAATGTACACATAAACCTTACCTTATGACCAGTGTTCCGCGTCTGCAAAGAGACTATATAGACTGGGATTCATGCACCATGTCTTTTTGGGTCCATGACCCTGCCTTCACCTCAGCAGCCATTGTGTATGGATGTGCACGGTGTTTACACAGACGTACAATACACCTAAGGTGTCAGTAATTACTTCTTTTCTAGTTAACCTTACTGTTTGTGACACTTTCTTTGACAATACAGATTCCTCCCATTGACACTTATATGATCTTTTTTCTTTAGGTTAACTACCAGAGTAGGCCGATTATGAAAAGAAAATCATGATTTTAGGACAGTAGTAGAGTCTATTTTGGACATAATTCCTCATAATTTTGTAAATCTTTGATCGGGTGAATAGATTCTGTCTAACAGTTTGAATTGAAAAATAGGGATTTCCTCATCATCAGAAATGAGTAGGATGACATCACTTCATTGCAACTGAATTGATGAAGGCAGTTTATTGCCAGCACAGTTGGAAATCCTGACGTCAGCTTGCCCGGATAAGTGGGTACTAATGTCTTTATCGTTCAGCTCGGATCTCAAGAGATTAGATTTCATCATTTGGAACTCCTCGGAATAATTTTTGTCTTCGGACAGTTATGGTGAATTTGCCGATAAATTCACATTGCCAACAGAAAACATAATTTTTGGATTGGTACCAACCAAAAACATAACTTTTGGATTAGCCTGTGGGAGCAATTTCCTGACATAAAATTCTTTTTATAGAAAATTCACCATAGCCTACCACTTTCAAATTGGCACACAAACCGGGGAGGACGCCTAGGATGATTGATGGGTGTATAATTCAGCATACACCCTGACCACACCCACCTCGTATAACAGGACCCAACCTGCAGGCCGCCTCCACCTGGATCCTCCTTTGTCAGCCTGGAGGTCGGCCAGAGGTCATGGGACCCCACTGATGCTGCTTGACACGCGATTTGGATCCCACCCCCTACAGCAAAGCCACCCCCACCTCCTATACTATAGCCAGACAACCCCCACCTCCTATACTATAGCCAGGCAACCCCCACCTCCTATGCTATAGCCGGGCAAACCCCGCCTCCTATTGTATTTGCAACCCCCACCCTAAAGACAGCGCCCATTGACAGCCCCCTACCCTCTGCCCCTACTCTACCTCTCAGATAGATGTCCTTGCTGGGGTAGTGTGAGGTGGTCTGTGGTCTGCATTGTGTCCAATGCCAGGATGGAGAAGGTGAGGGGGTGCAGGTGAGGCAAAGAGGGGGCATCCTATCCTTGGTCCGGAAAGCAGGAATCGCACATTACCATATGGCTGTATCCTATTACGATGAATAGGCTATGTAAATACACTCGGGGACCTCCTGGAACCTTGCAGTATATGTACATATTGAATATTCCTAATCCTGATGGGACAAGTTATTCAACATCAAGGTATCATATCAGTTTATTTTCCATAGTTCAATGTAAAGCTAGCATTTTGAACGGGAAAAGTGCCTTCTGATTTAAATACCTCTTACCTAGATAACTATCATAAACAGTTCTTAATGGTGACACAGCAACCCCCGATAAGAATTAATATCAGCTTCTAAAAGGTTTTGACACCAACCCAATCCCTATGCACAAGGGATACCTGCATCCCTAAAGACAACATAGAATGCACCCTCTATGCATCTCTTTACAGACGATACTCCCTTGGGTCTCCTTACATCATTAACTAGGTGGGACAGCATCCCTATAAAGGGAATAGATCGCGTCCATCAGCGTAACCATGAGATCACTAGTTCACCATAGTTACAGCACTAGAATAGCCCCCCTCCCCAACTCATTCCACTTGTCCACCTGTCGTGACCTCACCTCACACACCCAGGTACGAAAAACCCCCTTTGGGCTGCTTCTCAGTGCATCCTAACCCCTGACCCCTCCCTGACAACCGTTGCCAACCACTGCCTAGCCCCCCTGGCCACTCCTTGTCCCCTGAGGTGGTCACACAATGGAGCTGTTGTCTCATCCCTGTGCCATCCCCAACCAAAAAGGGGATCCTTCTAGGTACGGCCAATGCTACAGGTGGGGACTAGCCGCAGGGCACCACCCCTCCGACCCTTTACCTGACCTCAACCACCCCTGGGTCCGGCCAGAAATGGTACCAAGAAGGGCCGCATAACTCTTATTCAACATACATCTCTTTTTCTGATTGCTTCTCGATCCATACATGTCTTTGGGTCTTTATTGTCCGTTTGAATTGTCCGTTTTCAGTGCAACTGGAAATTACCTATGAATAAGTTCTATCTTCAAATCCTGCTATTGAATTTCCAAATACTTTGAAAGTTCAGAGGAAGCCTTCAATCAAGATTATAACATAAATCAAAGAAATAGATATGCAACAAGTGGTTGTACTTGAAACTTTGTACAACTTTTCCAAACAGAAATGTACGTAGGGATGTTATTAGAGTTGAATCGCTCCTAACCTGAAAAGGTTTATGCTAGGCATTGTCCCTGAACTAGATATGATTCAGAATCGCATGAGAAGGATGCTGTTCTCAATGCACTTATCGGTCTATTGCCGCCAAGGCAATTCGGTCATTCGGGTCACGGTATATGGGGTGAGCACCAGAACAATAAATAGCCACCTAGAACAAAAGTACCAGAGGGGTAATGAGGGCACAGGTGATACATAGATGAGTTTGGTCATAGAGAGGGTCCACACCTGGTCAGGCACAGATTGGCAGTGCCCAGGTAAATGAGTGCAGGGTGTACCTGGAAGTGGTCAGTGAACCTACCTGTTCCCCCTTATGTTACCTGAGTGAGTGCAGGCCGCGCACCTGTGGGATCTGTCAGGGAGGAGGAGGAGGAGGGGAAGAAGGGGGTGATTCACCGCCAGGGCACTGCAGGCCTTTGTAGCCCACCTGACACTCCACCTGGATCAACAATCACAGGTAAAGTAGGGGGGGGGGAACAAAGCAAAGGTTGTGGCCCAGAGCAACAGGTAGGCTACAGCATCAGAGACCGTGCAAAAAGAGGAAGAAGGAAATAAGGATGAAATGCCGGATAGCGATGTGCAGATACAATTCTTTATTTTTCTCTTTAGGGTTGAATTTATTTGGAATTGGGGCGGGTCGTGGTGGCTACATCGGGTACCCCCTCCCCCTCCAATCACAAAGGCATATATCCATTTCTATCACAAAGTGACCCTTCCTATTGTCATATTGGCCACCTGTTGTCTATGCTGTAAATGGATCTCTTTTGATTCAGTGCCCCCTCTTTTACTATAATACTCGGATCCGTCTATGCAAACAGTTTTCTTTATAGAAAACAGTATGTATAGTTCACAACGGGGGTTCACATAAATCAAAATAGCAAAATACCCCTTTAGAGTAAACACGGAAATAACCTAGCATTTACCCCGTGGCTTTTTCCATAGAAAACTGATGGATCTTCAGGTGGCCACGCTTCCGTTGACTTTTTAAGGAGTAGCATACCGTGCAACGTGTCGTTAGGAGGAAATGACTCCCCGAGAACGGTTTTTCTGATTTCTTTAGGTTTTTCCCTACCCGTGACATCTACTCCCTCTTCCCCTTATCTCTAGTCATCTCCAGGCTTCTGGCCCTGGGCTAAGGACGTCCATGGGCCACCATCACTCTTATTTTTCTTCACCTGTGGTAATCTCCCTACCTGCACTTGTGGCATTTACCTAAAGGCCATTGTTTCCACCTAACACCCCTCCTATTTTCTTGACTATTTCTTAGCTTCGTGGATGTCTTTGTTTGAGTGAAATCCCATTAAGTTCTTTGCTAAACCTATCTCAACATCTTTGTTTTTGCAAAAGCCTGACAATGACAGAAACCACATGAATATATCACATGACGCTACTAAGTATGGTGGTAGCTGCTGAGCCTGCGAAAATCTCAGTTTTTCTGTAATCGCTCCCCAAACGCCCTGCATACATGGTGGCCCCAGTACTTAAAGAACCGAGCCATCACAGGGATGACATTCCATCTACAGTTTCCCATAGTTAGGACCCACCAGCTCCACCCCTCCATGGCCAGTTGCGCTGATGCAGCAATTAGCCAGAAATGCCCCTATATCCCCTACGGCGGGGGGACAATGCTTCCTTTTTCTGGGCGCAGCTCGGGTGCCCTCACCTCACCTGGTTGCCATGGTAACGGGAGGATCAGAGCTCACCTGTGGTCTATGTACATGTCAGTGTCCCCTAACCCCTCCGACAATTAGGCCCACCTGTAAATATATACAACACTGAGGGACGCTACCTGCTCCTGCAAATAGGCCTACTAGAAGAAAGTAACATGGGATGGCCGATTTTATTCTCCATGCAAAAGGTAGACTGATGTCTAAGGCTTTTCAAATTTTCATCAAAAGTAGATGGTGCTGAACGATTTGCAAAGGAAGAAACCCAAAGATGGGCCTTAAACCAATAACCCGTGAGGAATTGGTTTTACTTTTTTTTTTCCAAACTGCTTCACCCTATACATATCCTATATATAATATCCATCTGACGTCATATCAGTAGGGTCCGGGTTGGGGACAATGGAGTAATGTCTATCAGAGTCCCTGACGTTGGCAGTCATATGCTGTGAGCTAAGAGTTTAAGATAAGGATGGCAAAAATATTTTTAAAAGACCAGGGTCACACACAAAGGGGACTGCCATTTGGGTAAAATCATACACCGCATGTAATACGAATAAATCTCCCATTCAGATTCATATGATGTAGACTTTAAAAAGCTAGTTCTATGTCTTTTGTCATTCAATTGGTGCACATGTGTATTTTGAGTGGGTGTATCTCAACGAATAATTTCAAAAGATTGCTAGGAAAGGATGTATTAGATTTAACTACAACAATAATTAAGCAACCGTAACTTGACTTAACTTACCTAAGCTTGACTGCGTGCTTTTAAGGCACGAAAGACGTGCCAATGGTTGTGTCTCACTTCCTACAATGACACACAAGGTCTATGAGGTATTCCCAAAGTCAGAAAAAATCCCTCACACTAATGAGGTTAAGAGCCTCATCCGCATTTACTCATAGAACCCTCTATGCATGCCCCTATCCATTGCAACCTCTGCTATTTTCACATAACATGTGAAATAAAAGAAAGGCCAGTGGTATATATATTGCCCTGCATAAAGACGACAACGTTGATATTGTTTAACATTATATATTATATAACGTTAAACAATATCAAAGTTTTCGTCTATTTGCAGGGTAATTGATATACCACTGGCCTTTCCCTATAAGTAATACAACTCAAAGACATCTTTAATCTACATCTACAGTGAGTATATAAGTAATTTTAGAAAATTTCCAAATAATTCTGATGATGTTCTATCAACAAAGTTATGATTATCAGAGGCAGACACATGATTTCCCCTGGACCCCCTCTGGATCCGCCCCTGACTGATTGACTCAACAACCGTTAACATGTTAACCCAAATTATTATTGACTGAGCAATAGCAAGGATTTGATTGAACAATAATTATGTACTTACACTACATGTATTAGGCCAATGCGAAAAGAACAGTAACATTTTTCATGTGATTTTCCAGGTTTTTTTTCTATAAAAACCAACCCCATTGTATATTTCTTTACATGGCGTTCTCTCTATCGAAATCAAATATCACATGTATAATTCTGGAGTTCATTTTCAGACAAAAGAACGACGCTTATATAATTATACACATACGCATTAATCTATCATCCCCATCAGGGGCGTCCCTATGCACCCATCTACCCCTTCACCCCTTCCTAGTGAGGATTCCTCGGCATTCCTCTGCAGGGAGGATGCTTACTGTAATTGGCCTAAATGAGGGGCCAATTAGTCACTTAATTAGGGGCCAGATGAGGGGCCTAGTAATCAGCCAGCCAGAGCCCTTCATCCCTGAACGTGATGACACGAGGATACCGCCAGCACGTTACCGGTACGCCACCCTGTATCCACGTGTTGTGTGTGTGGAGGGGATGACGTGTTATAATGTATTGTCTCTCATTGATGGAGGAACGCAACTATGAGTTTTGCAAAGGATACTAGAAATGAAATTGCCTTTATCTTAACTTTTCGCTCAAATATGTTATGTTGGGGCGGCCACTCCTTTGTTATGTACAGCCTTTATCCACATTGGAATCATGTGTACCAGAACATCTAACCTATCTATGAAAGTAAGATGGTTATCCTGAACAAAATATTTTATAAGCATTCAATTGTTCGCCTTTCACGTAACACTTACAGGGTAACAGCAGGATGACCTTGGGCATTCTTGCACAACGTGGTTAGGAGAATACATTCTGATAAACACAAAGACTCGAAACTGAAAAGTGGGGAAGATATAGATCTGCATCCTATATGGAAGAGTTGAAAAAGGGATTCACATTTTGAATAATTCTCTTTCTTATTGATATTTTCTTTTTTCCTTCGTACTTTTTCGTCATACTAGGCTAAGTAACAACCAAACTCCCGTCACCTTGAAAGTGGTGCCACTTTTAAAAAAACACTGCTGGCACGGTGGCTGCCTCCAATTGGCTACCATTGCAACCGCTCGGCTCTTCTACATATCATCTACCCTTCCCCTCTAAATCTTCTTTTGTCTTTCTTTGATACACCAACATGCAACAAGCCGATGTAATGACATCTCGAGTTTGATTGATAATGGAGCCCCCAATCTCCATTAGATACAGCGAGGGATGCCTCGTTTGATCTTCTAGATATGTGCATGCGTGCGCAGGGGCAAGAACGGTCTCTCCTGGTGCGATTCGGGGAAACTATTTTGATTGCAACGGGTCTGCTGTACAGACACTTGTTAAGGCATTCCATATTGTCTTATTATCGGAAAGGCTTGGGAAGTGAATGGGATGAATTGCTTTGTTTGTGCTTTTACTTATCAAGATCAAACTTAGCTTCCATGCCTGTACGAGGCTGGGGTAATTTTCCTAAAATGAATCTGAATGTCATATGGGACAAGAGGCATATCGGTCTATGCAAGGGAAAGGTGTCATATACTATGATGTTCTACATGCACTTCCTGCAACAGATGCACGACCCTGGTTTCGGCGAAAACACTTTTTATTCTTAGAAATATTATCTGTATGATACAATATCAAGGAAGATTATTTGACAAGTATCTTTTACAAAACATGATGTGATGTACGCCGCACTGAAAAAAAAAATTGGAACGGAAATCTAGAGAGGAGTAGAATCAATAATGTGAAGATAAAAGATTTTGTTGATAACTGATACACCTTGTAACTCGTTGGCATTAGTTCACCCTATTCATTGATAAAGAGGGTGCTCTGCCCCTAGAACGTGACCTAGACCAGGATGGGGCAGAAAGTGTCCTCGGCACGAGAACTTTGTTAAGGATTTTCTGCTGGCAATCGTGATCATTGGGGTTACGCTCGTGCTACCATTAACGTGGAAAAGAACTCGGTTTTACCCAGATGTCTTTCTGACAGATTATTTAAGGTATAATTAGATGGATAATACTCGGATACGGACATATTTATACGTTTAAAGCCCACAAAATAGGAGAGAATGTAAATGCACTCTCTGTTGACTAGATATAAAACGAAAGGTTAGGGATGTACAAATAAATACGCTATACCATCTGCAGCTGCAGGTCAATCTATACTCGTTCAAATCATATTATATCATCGATTAATTCTTTATATGGATACATAATGATTTGTTTGGACATTCTTTCCATGGGGTACATTGTATGTTGACGGCATACAACAATAGGTATCCAATTTTAGCCACTGACATGCAATGACACACAGTTACGTCATTTACGACGCCCCAGGTCTAAATCGAGGCTATTCTTCCAATGCAACCAAAGGAATACAGGCGTTGCTATGGTAACCGTGACAGCCATTTTTACCTGGTCACGGATGGTTGGTTGAGACGGCCTAGGATGTTAATTGCACCCAGCGTCCGTCACCAAGCTGTTGTCTCTTTATCTTTATCCAAGGAACCAAGGTTAAACCCCTAGACAGCTTTGGCAAATACCCTCTAAGTGATAGACTCTAAGCCTTAGTCTACATACGAAAAATAACAAAAATGAATGAACCAGCGAAGCGTAACTGTCATACATGTACATCCAAACGGCAATCTAAAACAGTGACTATGTATTTACATAATGCTTGCCATCATTTAACTTAAAAATTTGTAATGGAAAGTTGGAAATTTTAGTTTCATTGTTCCGGTTTTAAACCAAAAAGACTGAGATGTAGGTAAGCCTGGGATACTATCTCATGGTCAATGTAACTGCACGCTATTTTGGGACTGAAAGGGTATAGTGTTAGTGGAAGATGGACAAGATGGCTGGTCCAGCAGGTATACTAGAAGTAGCAAGGTGTCCGCAGGAGATGGGATGGACAATGTAAACGTGAGACACTATACCTGTGCTAAAGATATAAAATCTATTTTTACGAAATAATATCACCATCTTACTACGATAGTCTTGTACCAAACTAAACAAGCAAGGGAATTTATGAAGGGAATTTACAACGTGTGTTAGACTGTGGTGAATCATTTTATTTTTCAGGTGTAGTCTATAGCAAGTTTAGCATTTTCATCTTAAGATCCTTTGCATTTCCATGTCTATTGAAAAAATATCCCCAGCTCCCATCCCCCCACCCCATCCCGAGCCCTGCCATCTGTCAATGTAACAACTATAGCTAAATACACAAAAAGCAGTGCATAGACCAACTTTAATTGTGTCCATAAACGTGCACTTCAGGATCAAATGGAACTAGCGCCAGGATGGGAAACAAGATGGAGGGATGAAAGGCCCGACGGCTTGACAACCTGTTTTATGAGCCAACATTTATTTTCAGCTTATCGCCTATTTGAGCTATGGAGGTTGCAGGGGACCGCCTATAGGCCCGTATCCTAAAACAAACGGCTACAGACAAGCCTAAACAGGCTCTAAATGTGTTTGTTGGGGATATTACCTGGAGCCTATTGCTGGATAAGGGTTGGCATTTGGGGGATGGGGGTGCAGAGGGAGGGGGGTGCAGAGGGAAGTCCCCCAAATATAGATTAGTGGTGATGGCATTGGACGCTGCGGGTGACGCCTCAACTCAAGATGGCGCCTGCAGCCCAAACATACCTCACAGAATACGTAAGCACGTTTGCTTTTTAAATTTTAATATGTATTAGCTAATTATTCATTGAGACGAAGGGTCTCGTGAGAGGGAAGCGGTATTTTTTCCCAGAGTTAGGAGGAGTTTGCGCCAGGTTTTTCTGAAGGGGAAGTACAACTTGACACAAAAAGACAATGGCCGAGAGTTAATTTACATAGGTGACAAGGCGCATCTGAAAGTCTTTTTGAAAAAAGGTTCTGGCTATGTGCGTGTGGCAGTTGTCGCATCATTGGACGGTTCAGAAACTTAAGGTAGGCACGTCGTTCATCACCAACTTCTTTCCTTAAGGCAACTTTCACTGAGAACTGCATTGGCCTAGGGGTAACAGCTTGTCTCCTGACAATGACGACGGTTGCTATGGGCACCACCCACCACTCATATTCTTCACCGAAACCTGTTATTTAGCTAACTTTGTCTCTTAGTGTGTCTGTTATGGTTACTTGGTCGTATATCTTTCTGGATCATTTGAGTATTTAATTCATCATCTTTTATCTTTTTACACACTAATGATTGTTCCTGTTAATCGTCTAGAGCTGCAGAGAATCTAGGCCCTGTATCATACCACAAATTAGAACATGATATTATATTTTGCATTTCTTTTGTGCATAAATCGTTAGGATGGCCGTTGGCCTTTGCATTTTAACTTCTTGTGAAACACAGACTGGAAGCTGATTCAAATCAGCTCGTGTCTTTAAAAAAATGCACTGTTAGACTGCCCTCCAGGGCCCTTCGCGAGCTTCAACAACTTGACGCCAGGGGACGCTCTGCTGGATGCGCGCGCCGCCCCGGAAGCACAAGTTTGTCGAGATCCTGGAGACTAGGAGGCTTTGTTTGAGAGCACACCTGGGGGGTACAGTATGGAGGAGGAGCCCACCTATATTGGTGTAAGAAAAAAGGCCCCAGTCCATCCTAGCTTCGTTTGAGTCTTTCTTTGTTTGAAACCATTATAGGATTTACAAAATGTATCATATTTACTGATAGCATTCTGGGAGCGTCTTTAGACACTTAATTCCTGCTGATATCGGTATCTTCTGGGGTAACACCTCAATCATACCCTTAATTAAACTACATGTAGCGCTGGTCTCATTTTTGTTATATAGTGATAATCTACCATGTATTAAGCAAACTTTTATGTATTAAGATGGCCTTTTGCATTAAGCCTATTGCATGTGCCTATTGTAACACGTAAGGCCACCAAAGCAGCGACAATGGAAGTCTTCAGAAATCTCTTTTTAGGCCAACATCAATTCATTGAAAACGAAAAAAGTACAATTTGTGCAAAGCATTGATATCCTGATTTACATTTATAGGAACTGACAAGACCCAAGTAGAGATATTGTAGCCAGCTAAAAGAAATGGGAGTCTTGATCGGTGTACATAGACCTGAGGTGGCGTTGACGGTGAGGAGGAGGAGGAGGAGGACGACGTCAGGTGTGACCTTCTACCTGCAGCCAGCCGCCGGTGGCCACCATGCATCACTCCTCCAGCACCAGACACATACCTGAGGAGGACGTCAGCCTGCAGCCACAGCCTCTGCACCACCCACCCACCCACCTACACACCACCCAGGGCACCACCACCACTACCACCACCACCATCTCAACACCCCCACCCACCTACCTGACACACAGCAGCCTTCTGTGAAACAAACCTTCATTACTCCATTATACAACGCCGTCAGGCTCCTCCAACCCCCTCCAGCCCTCTATGGACCTGCGTCATTTTTGGCTCTGTGTCTTTTTTATTTACCTTACCTTTAGGCCTATTTAGAACACCTGTGTTGCTGTCTTCTCAGCCTGAGTGTCTGGCGGCTTGCCTAGACTACATCAGTTTGTCAGACTCCATTGTTTAGGAATTTACTTTGGCTGATGTATTCTTTTAAATCATCACTATTGTTCTTCTCCTCAATTGTAGGTAGAATTGTGATACTTTTATGGGAACTTATGCCTTAAAGTTTAAACTAAATTAATCATTGGTTACTTGTCCTCATGAGATCTGAGAAATATTGCATACGCTTAAAGATATTTCGCCTGTAAGCATTATACTATCTACATTCCAAACTGTCAATTGCTTGGTCGTCCTTGATGCGGCAATAGGTACTTTTCCAAAGGGGCGTCGGCATGTTCCACCCAAAGTTCCCAACCACCCAATTTTAGTCATCACTAGCTGCCAGGCTTTCCACTGTACGCCATATCCAGAAAAGATCTGATCCTTTGTTTCTTATTGTACACACGCATCGACAGATCTAGGATAAAGCCATTTTTGAGAAGAATGGAAGGTACCCCCCAGCACCCCTCTGTGATGAGTTAACCCATCTTTTCCTATCTAAGCTTTGTTTCCACTTTTTGTGTGTGAAAAAACGATATGCAGGTATGCTGAAAACATTCCTATTTTTACTAGCACTGACAGAACCCTGGTCCTGATATTACCCAGATGCTGGTATAGATCCTAATCACCCTTCAAACAATCTGGGAGTTAAACTCCCCGAGACAAACTGCTGAAGACACGGGTCAGAAGGTATGCTGGTGACAGAAGACAAAGGTAATCTATAGGGAGTAACGCCGGTAACTAGGTGAGGTCAGAGTCGAAAGAGGCACCACCATCCCAACATCATATGACTTGCCTACTGGAAGTCATTCTGAGTAAACGCTAACTTTAGATATGTTTTTGGTCAGGAGAACCAAGGGGTGAAATGATAAGGATTGGCCTAGCATAAGCATCGGGTATATAATTATTCAACCATTCAACATCATATGACCCGCTTAGTCATTGAAACTTTACCTGGTAAATTTAATCCAACTAAGACCAATGGTAAAGATTATCATGTGAGTCCAACTTTGAAATGAGCTAATATGACTGGTATTCAGTGGTAGTAATTTGAGGATAACTGGTGTAATATTGTGTGTTAACCAGTTATGTACGGACATTGCAAAATAAACATCTAGGCGTATACCATATATTTAGAGTTTACTATTAAGATATGCATGAATAAAAAAATAGGGGAATAGGGGTTTCCTTTATAATCTACAATGGGACGTTGTAATCCTTTCTAAAATTCCATGTTTAATTGGATTAGTGTCATTTACCATATGCGCCTACGTCTTTAAATGGTAGAATAAATCCGTGACTATATAAACTGTTGCCCCAACAGAATATGGCCTGAGGCACCTTGGTTAGTTGGTCTGGTCTCTTCTACACAGGTGTACAGGTCTCCCAGGGTGGCCTGCAGCCCCTCAGGTATATATAAGTGGCTGCTTTACCTGGCCGCCGCCCTACCTGCCCCATCCAGGTGGTATTCAGGTCACAGCCATGTGCAGCAGACCGTGACAGGGATGCTAGTAGGGGCCTGCTTCCTCCATCTTTGCTGCGGTCTCCACCCCACCCCTCATGGGCTGGTTACAGAGTGTTGGAATGTGGAATGATGGTTTTATAACTCTTTTTTTCTATATGATACTGGGAAGGAATTTAATTCGTATTGTGAGTTAATGTGTGCGAGTCACCAACTTTCACTTATGAGCAGGCCGTATGAAGGGGGGCAATAACCCCCCCCCCCCCCCCATCCCCGTCCAGCACCTTTTTGGAGGACTCCTAAACTACAAGTTGAAAGCCGCATGTATAATTTGCGCAAATGCATACCGTTATCATACTTAGTCTGTATGCTGCCCGCACTAATTCGTACTAATCGATCAATAATCAAAAGTTGGTACTCAACAATTTTTGGATTGGATTGATATCTATTGATAACAGACCTTTACATTTGCACATAATACGACAGGAAAACCAGTTATGGATTTTGAACTATCAGATATATATACATTCATGTTTCTTAGAAAGAATTAATATGAAGATGGGGATGACAGATGCATGGTTACATCAAGACAATTTTCCTTGAGGTTGTCAAGACATAACCTCCCTCCCACCCTCCTCTGTTAAAACCATCATCACTCGTGTCGTTGCTTCATACCATCCCACCCCCATCACCCCCGTGATCCATATGTCACCGACGGAGACCTGGGGTTCCCAGACAGAACCAGAAATATCGGCGGCTGTAAAAAGAACCCTCTAATGCCTGGATAACGTTATACAGCAGCGGAGCTCAACTCCCTACTTCTACATCCCATTTACTCAACTGACTGCATGCCCCCTCTCTGATATACAGAACGTATAACAATCGAAATTGGTCCAATCCATACGCAGTCAATGGTTTTAGAACTCTACGTAAAATGGGGTATTATCATTGATGATAGTAAATCCGTAAACGTGGAAAGTTGATCTAAACATCTTTTGTTTTTGGTGTTTGGTATGGTTATCAGTTTCAAACCTTGGAATTTTTAACAACATGCAAATGGTTATATAAACCATGAGCCTCCAGGTTGTGAATTTGAGAAATTAGTATAGCCAAATAAACAATTCAACCATTTTGACCTTGTTCGCATAATAACATATCAAATGTAGATATATTAGGTATGTGCATATAAGTTTGATACATGTAAAATGCATGTGCGCACATGTAGGCCTACCCGAAGGAGCAAGGATGTGAATTATAATTTGGATCCAGGTGGGATGTAGAATAAGTAGTAGGGCGGAGGTACATGGTTACCTGGATACATCTATCCAGGTAACCATGTACCTCCGTTTACAAGTTTATTAGTACTGAGACTGCTATAGTTGTTTATAAACAGACAATTAGGCCATTATTGGAATACTGCAGCATTGTTTATGACAGTGGGAAAAAATCTAAATTAACCAAAATCAAAAGTATTCAGTCAAAGTGTATAAAATTGATTGAATATAAGTACAGGCCTAGAATATCTAGGGATGAAACAGACTTAATGGATGAATATGATATAGTGAGCTTAGAATCACGTAGACGCAAACAATTATTATGCTTGATGTACAGGTATCGAACACATCCAATGTACATTGACTGTACTGAACGCAGGGAAAATTTAAGGAGTGAAGAAAAGATAAGGTTTAAATGTACATTTACTCGCAATAGCAAAATAAGATCAAGTCCATATTACAGGGGCGTAGAACAATGGAATTTGTTGAAGACGGAGCATCATCGAGCCGAAAATAAGAAAAGATTCAAAGAGCTATTAAACTAAACAACTACAAATTGTCAAGTTATAGAAACTTGACATGTAGGATTGCTTTGGAGTGGACGACCCCCCCCCATTTGTCATTATGTTTTTTGAGATTTTAATTGTCATATGTATATATATATATATAGTAGTTGTATATATGTTGCTGTATGTATTTTCTGTGTGTGCTCTCTGTTGCTTGCTGTTCTGTCCCATTTTCTAACTACTGGAAGATCACTAATTATTGTGAAGTGGTTTTTGCTAATAAAAAAAAAAAATCTGTCCCCGGCTGACGCCCTCATTGCAACAGGAGGAATAGGATATAATTCAACCCCATTGTACCATGGAGGTGAGAGAAGGGTAGGCGGTCACCTGTGGATGGAGGTCGGGCACGAGAACAGGGGCGGCGGCCCAGAACAAACACCCTCCTCCCGGAATCAATATTGATAGAGGGAGAGCAGGGCCTGGGTCTGTCACATCCCTGGCCCTCATCCCACTGTTTGTGGGGGGAAAGTCCCCGTCGACTGCGCCTTGTATTGTACCGGGGTTGGCGTATTGTCATCGCATTGGGTGGGGTTTCAGTGTTCTATGCATGAGTTGGTTTTAAAAAGAATATCATATATATAGGTGCGAGATAATGGTAAAAGTATCCCTATAATAGATGTGCACCTGCAAAATGGACGTTGGTGTATGAATTATCAGATTTCTGGAAAATATCAAAAGATCAATCAAAATATATAAACCCGTATAAAGAATGTTCTGGTCTCAGACATACCTCACCGTACAGCCTTGTACGACAATATGCAGCGATGGTTTGCACTAGGTGGCGCTACCAGAGTATAAAGGCGTATAGATATGGGCGTGGGCAAAGTTTTATATGAAGAAATAACGAGGAAATGTTGTTGGTAGTTGGAAAACCACACTATACATGTACCACATCTGTTTTTGAGTACAAGACACACTTTCAATGAATAATCTTTTTATTGCAATGTATACCGTCACATCAAATTATTTTCATCAATATCTAATACTGTTCAGGGTGTAACCAATAGTTTTGAATACGTTGATAATTTCTATAGTTACAGCGTCTGAGGAGAACCAGATCGATGCGATAAGGGCATTGATTATTGATAACCTGAGGTTATGTGGAGGTATCTAATGGCAACCATGGACGATGTAATCTGAAAGAAGGCTTCCTTTCATTGATCCAATGCCATAGATGACTTTAGATCCCTAGACCTCAACTGTCTCATTAAGAAGCGCTATTAATCTTTTTATCGGTCCTGTTTTTTAGTCTGGATTGCATGTACGAAGGCACGTCTATATCGAGGACGACCACCTCTGACTCATTGTCCTCTAAAGCTAAGCACCGGTTAAAAACAGTGCAACTCAGTCTACTTCTTGCACTAAATGGAATTCGAAACCGCATCAAACTATCATAAGGAAAATTTATAGGCTGTGCTGATTCAGTAAAAAAAAAACCTGAAGGTTGTTACGTAATAAACGTATTTTAAAAAGTCCATTTTAAGACATTAGGTGTATATGCAAATTGTTGATGTGTTAACCATGAATACAGAACTGTTCCAGGGGCATCATTTTGTTGAGAAAGTGAATATTGAAAGTTATTCTATGTATTTGTGTACTCAGCTCATTCTGAAAGTAGGTCTAACGTTCTTTGTTACTAAAAATAAGTTTTTTGATCCACTATCCATACAAAAAATACTGGCAAGGGCATGTTTTATGTTGAGTAACCTAAATCTTCAAAGTCTAGGGGTTCCAGACATTGAAAGGAGGAACACAGAAGCACTGTCAGTCACAACATTTTTCAAAAATGAAATATTCAAAATGTTATATAATCCTTGCGCATGTTATTTTTTGTTCTATGTTGATCATATAAGTTCATTAGATATAATTTCCTGGCTAATCTATATCATAGTTTTGAGTACTGATGGTTTTTGGCTAGCTAGGGCCCATAGAAGAATACCGCTAAGACAAACTGAATACAAGTACATCGTCTTTCACAAGGCCATAAAATCTATAGGTGATGAATTTTGTCAATATAACCAGTTTATTCTATAGACGAGTAATCTTTTTTCTCAAAATGTATTTCAGCTGGTAGCCGGCCAAGCTTTAGATTGCTAACAATTATTAACCGCCTTACATCAACAGGCATCCAGACAAAAAAAAGTTTACACTCAAGTTGCTCCCGGAATCGACTTCATGGGGGTTCCCCGGGACAAATCTGATAAGCTATAAGTCTAAAGATATGCACCACATACTCACGCCTACAGTACGTGTCGCTGGCAAGGGGGGTCTAATCATAATTATGGCATTATCATTGATCATTTACATGTGCTTGACCACAGAAAGTTGGCCTAATCAGCTAATTGCAATTATTGTACGTATGTTAACTTTATATCTACATAACAAACTGCACATGTCAATGGTAAAATGGTTAGAGTCTAAAGTATTATGAGCCGGAAGCTGATTTGTATGGAAATTAATGTTATTATCACTCAAGATGGTGGATATGATTAAGATATGACTAACGGTGCTCGTGATTTTTTTATTCAGATAAATTGTGGCAACAGCTTACTTCAGGCAAAAATGCCGCTTGTAATTATATTTTGAAGTGCAAAGACGTTTATCTGTATACTCATAGCCAGATGGCAAATGTACTTGATTTTTTTTCACTAAAAGATTAATTAAAATTAATTAATTGTACTAAGTATACTCGGTTCCTGGCGCTGTCCCTCTATATGTTGGAACAGTACACGGATATTATGGCTGACATGATGCCATTAGCTGGCCATTTCCCAAGTTTTAGTTATTAATTTGAGGGTGAGCTAACTTGCAATATTGACATCTGACTCAAAATACCGAGGGAGGGTGATCGAATCAGAATCGACCAAAACTTTTGGGACTGTTGCCATCGAGAGGGGACAGATGCCATTGAAAGGATTCGAGGAATCGGTCATTATGAGATACATTGTTGTTTTAATTAAGAATAATAAATATTTCAGTGAAAGTGTAATACAAAGAGATGTTTTTAGATATCAACAGTAAAGGGCCTTTATATGAGTCAGTTATATTCCATATGCGTGGAAAGTTATTCAGAAAAACCATGGATGTTCCTTTAGCAACCACTTGCATTAACTAACCCATCCCCACTTTATTAAACTAAATACTGAGAAGATGTAAATATAAAAAAAGTTGTGACAATGACATGGGGAGATTTTTTAATGGCAGAGTAAAGTTATGATGCCAAAATGACCAAGGAATAGTTCAAACTTCAACCGTTCCTCTTTCAAAAACCGACAAATTAAAACGACAATACAAAACATAACCATATTATCTTTCATAAACCTTTTTCAACTTCGGCCAACAGGTTGGGGCTGACTTCATCCTACTCCACATCACATGGTCATGCTACAGCCATCCTCTCAGGTGATAAGGACGGCCGAGGTTATCGGTGTACCTGTCTGTAGGCTGTCAGACATTGTACGGTCACCCAGAAACCGCATGATCCACCTCCGCAGCTCCCCTCTTGATCTAAAGGGTTTTCCCCATTTCCAAAGATGAAAATGAATAACACTTTTTTTGTGTTATGTTTTTATCGCTCCGAATGCAATTGATTTTGGCATAATGAACAGTAAGTGATCATAATCAAACTGTTATGTTTAGACACCTACATCCCCCAATCCCGCGCTCATCGGTACAACTGATGGACAGGTCTTTATTCTGTAACAAGATTGACCCGAACACCAAAACAATTCTTTCCTTAGGCGAATTTGGCCGCCACCAGGGAATAGGAATTGGTCGCAGAGGGGCGGCTGCTATTTAAGGGGTAAGAATTCAGAGAACCCATAATGCGATTTGTCTATTAATACCAATAAGCCTACCGTACTTGATTATCAAACAAGCCGACAGGTTCCCACAAATACAAACGACAAAAAACGGCTGTAACGATGGAGTCACATCGATTTATTTGATGAATCACCTAGTTGAATTGCAGAGGGCGGGTCAAGAGATCGCCACTTAGGCCTATGTAAACGTCCCCAATGTACATGGAGGGTGGAGGCAGGCCGACCCAGGGCTCCATCTGTTCTGACACGCTCGGTACTAACACAGCGTCACTGTTTGACGACCAAGTTCGCTCAAACACTCCTGGAGAATGAGTCAGTAAGCCGCCTGACTCCCAAGATTAGCATCAGCCGGGATAAGCCGACCAGGAATAATCTATGCATGCAGCAGGTTGAGAACTAATAGCACCTACTTGATATATAGTTTCTACTATATCTCTTTTTTACAATTGAAATTTGATATTTATTCTCGCCATCCTCTGTCCTATTCATCCTATTTGTTCACTTCGCTGCATGATGGAGTATTTCATCAACACTGGTAATTGCCTACTCCAACAGCAACATGTCTGCACATGCCCCTTTCAGGGCAAATGCCCCTACTATTTGGTATGCCTATAGGCCTATGCCGACCAGCTACTAGGGAGCCTCCATCAGAAGACAAAGAAACTAGTACCTGCCAATCTCTCTCTTTGACTCATGATTTGAGCCGTGATGTATAATACAACCAGAGGTGAGCCTGGGTCAACTCTGGGAGGTCTGTGGATCTGGGCGGGGGCCAGATACAACAGGATCTTTTCAGCCGGTTTGCTTCCGCCATCTTACGTCACAGCGTCTTAAAGCAGAGTGCTGCTGCGCCCTGGCGTGAGTTGGTCTATCAACGGTCTAACTGTACAAATACTTGGTGGGACCAGCGGCCTGCATGCCCTCCCCTAACCCCAGCAACAACCTAGAGCTCTGGATCCCTCCTGGGCCGGCCCCTACCTCCTTCACTTGCTGACCCTGGATGGGGCAGGAGGATATTGAAACTTTTACTTTAAAAGTCTGCCTCAGGCTATGGCAATATGTGTAGATGGACGTTAGAGGGCGTCTGGGTACATACTCCTACAACTTTTGTAATTCGTTGCAATTGGTTTTACTTTTTTGAGGATAACACAAATAATTAAATGTTATCCGTCAATGGAAAGGTTCTGTATCTATAATCATCATTGAGTAGTTAAATTAAGCCGCATCATTGGAACCAGTTAGGCCTATGTTATAGCAATAATGTATATTGAGGAGTCTACGTGCACCGAATATTTTGATTAATAGTCACCCTTGTCAGAACCGTAAAATCAATAAGACCTATGTCCCATATTACTAATGATGGAAACGACGTGCACACAGATATGATTGCAAAGATTATCTCGTCCAGTGTTTGTTCCTTTCCCTATGAGACCATTCTTAATCAAAGTGCTGGAGCATTGATGAAACATACGGTTTCAATAAACAAATACGAAAAAAAGGTCAAAAGACACAGCAGTTTTGATGTGTTGGTATATCAGTAACACATGTGGCCAGTGTGTAACCCCAAAGTCAATGACAGATTTTCTACATCATCAACCAATACAATATCCCCCCTTTGTTAAACTTCAGACTTCTTACTCAAATCTCATTATGACCATACCCAGGCTGCGGCGATAATACACCTACTGGAGGGAGATTTGGCATCAGGGGGGATTGCCTCCCTAGGCCTAGTTTGGACCATCCTGAAATAGCTTCGTTGTTTGGTGGCAGGCTGAGTCGGGACATGTTGGCCATGATTGTTGTCCCCCGTTGCTAGGTGACGAGGTTCGCCATCTTGGATCTGGCCACACTCAGTGATTGCTGCCACAGGGAGCAACCGGTGCACTCTAAGGGAGGGGCCATTATGGGTCTTGGGAGGGGGCAGAAGCGTAATTTTCTGGATACAGATGGGGGGAAAACATTAGTTGGTGGTAAAAGAAGTACATGTATATCCTATACCTCTATCAAACGATGGTTTTGTGGATTTAGTAATAGTATTTGACTATGGAAAAATATGATGGTGAGACCCTAAAACGAACTCTCATCATAAGATTATCTCAGCAAGATGGGGATATGGAAATGAGAAGCATAAGTATATTAACATCAAAAGTACTTCACATTCCTAGAATGATACATTGCCGATGAGCAACTCTATGAAAAGAGTCAAACTAAATGAAAGATTTGCCCAGAGGCTAACATCAAATGTAAACATCCCAAATTACACCTCCAGTACCTATAGGAGTCTTGAGTCTGGGCCCATCTCCTTGTGGCTTGCGGCCTTTGGCCCCCGGAGGTGGTTGGTGGACTGGAGGCGGCGGCGGCGGCCGTCAGGTCCGGACTTGCTCGCGGCCTCCTCCACTCGCCCCACAAAGGTACACACAAGGTGGACGTCTTTGAACAACAGGCCAGCACAAACACCACCTCAGCTGCCACCACCACCACCTCCACCTCCACCACCTCCAGTTCTATAGCACCACCACACGCTGCTCCAGTACCACCTTGGTCTACAGCCGCCCGGAGGACTTTGCAGGGCCTCCTCGTACATGATCAATGTACTGGGATGGCGGCGGACTGAGCCCATAGAATTCAGTTTGGGTCTTGGGGAGAGGCCGGTTGTGGTTCTGTGCAGCCGAGAACTACGTGCAAATTATGAAAGAAATACTTATAAATGATGCATTGTGAAAAAGGATCTCCCTTTTAAATTATGTCCTGATATTTTTCTTTTTATTGTATACAAATATGCATATGTAAAATGCATATTTAGAAGACATGGTTAAATTATTGAACAGTAGGTAGTAGATCTACTACTCACTTAGAGCCCATACCTACATATATTTCGCAAGGTGTTCTAAAGAGGGAGACAATCCACTTGTTCTATGATAAGAGTCACCATTTAAAACAATATAGATTCTTCAATAGGATTTATATAATATTATGTATCATTATTTCTGCGTTTTCCCAAGAAGCGGATACGTGTTGAATACACTAGGCATTGGAATTATATGAATAATGATCTAGTGACTTATTTCTCTCTTTGTCTAAGCCCTAAAGCATGTTGAATCCTCGGCTCTGTGTGATTCATCGTTATTACATGTACCTATTATAAGGAAGCATCATCCATCATCACGATTGTTAAGAGTACACCATCCCAGATCAATATTTCAAATCTATCAAGAGATATTAATCACATTATGGAACACATGTACTAGTCATGTATACACTCACATGATGTTTAAATCATGAGAAGGGGTCAAACTAAAGGCCTCCACTAAAGGGGGCAGGTATATCTTGAGGGAGGGGGCATCCAGAAGAGGGGGTTGGGGGTGGACATCTACTGAAATTCACAAGGCTAATAACTGCTCATTGGGACTCAAGCTTGGAAACTGCGCATGATCATAAACCTTGAAATAACTCTTTCAGAGTTGATACAAGAAATTGTATATTTGCGAATAGTACATAAATTTGAGATTGAAATAACATTTCTTCAAAACATTTTACCCTGAAACTAAAGGCCTGTGCAAATTGATGGGATTGCAAAGTGTCGTGAACTATCTTCACATGTATGACTTTACTAAGTATCTGTTTACCTAACACCCTTTTAACTCCTTACTCTGTTATCCCCCCATCTTTTAGCTGTCATCCTTTTTTTGATCCCTTGTAACCCAACTCCGTCTCAATAGTTGATGCACTGAAGGCGTGACGTTAGAGTCAGGATGACTTCACAAAGAGGAATACAATAAGGGACCGACTGTCTTGGCTGGTTGGTGCAGCAGGAATGGTGACTACCTCATCGATAAGGTGGCTGATAACAGCATCCCTCCTCCAGCGGACAGAGATAACAGACGCCCCCATGCTGAGACGTTTAGAAAAACCCAGTTTGACTGATGAGGCTGTGCAGTGACGGCCAAGATATGTTTTCTTATCACGTTTCAATCATGAGGAGGGGTCAAACTATTGTTTCGCTGATCAAAAGCATCACTGCACGAAAAAAGACCTTTTAAGACCTTTAAGTTTCTGTAAATGGAGCCATTGTGGTGTGCTAAAGGTAATGGAAAGGTCACCTTTACAAGGCCTTTCCAACACTTTTTCAGGTGACCTTTAAAAATTCATCAAAGATCTTGCAAAGGTATTGGAAAGGTGACATTTTCTATGCCTTTAATGAACCTCAATGGCTCCATTTACAAAATTAAAGGTCACTAAAGGTCTTATTTCGCGCAGTGCATGTCAAAAGGAATGGGTTAAGAAACATGATGTTTACAGCGGCTAAACATTGACTATTCTAAGATGACTAATTATGTAATTTAATTCAAAAGTAGCCGATACCCTAGATCTTAATAATGTGACTACATTGCTGATTGATTTCAACTGAATCATTGCAATAGTGACTCTTTAGTGGATTTGTGACTTAATCGCCTTACGTTCATAGATGAATTAAACTCTAACCTGACAGGCACCGACTTCTGAACATACAATGCAATTTTTTCAAAAGCATCAATGCTCAATAGTTAGATAGACATTTATTTTCAGTCGTTATCATGAGGAGAATCGTGACAAGAGGCCTTTTGCTAAAATAACAAGTGTTATGAGGTGTGCATCTTAAAATAAATTATAATAACAATACCCAGCTAGACAGATAGGGGTGAGGGTCTGGGAGTGTGGGATGGAGGGTGGCTAAGGGGCTATGAGTGGAGGACAGCTCTCATGGGATGTTCCCACACAAGATCTTTAACTACCTCATCGAAGTAGGTATGCCTTATCAGGGAGTGCACCATCACCATGCACCTGACCATACCACTCATCTCTAAACTCACTCCAACATAATCTCTCTCAGCCTGCTCTATCTGACAGTAAAATCGATAGTTTTCAATACCTACGATGATCAATATTTCACCAAAGGTTTCGGCAGAGATAAAACGATTTCCCGATGGCTCATGTAAGCTTCCCGAGGTTTCTAGCACACACTGGTTTCACTAAAGTGCGATGGGTGGGAGGATCTGACGGGCTGGAGTTCAAATGACGGTGCAATATGGCTTTTATGTCGAGAAAGATTATGTCCTCTCAAATAATATCTCAATTTTACAGTGGTTGAGTATCTTACATACCGTTTTGCACAAGCTACACTGTAAAAAAGGTATGGGACAGTATGCATGTCTGCAGTACCCAGGGATGTAAGTTAGGGTTAATGAAAAAATCTGAAACCCCAGAAAGAAACTTCGGAATTATCTTAGAATGCTATATAACATGATATAAGTAATTCATTTAGAAAAGTTTTATTTGAATGGATGATGTCAAAAAAATCTGAAATCAGACAAAATCTGAAAACTTACATCCCTGAGTACCTATAGACTTGTTACCTGAGTATGTATATTGGCATAATGGACTCCATAGTGGTCATTGGGGAGCTGGAGGGAGGGATGCATTGCAGGCTCGTCAGGACTGACACCAGTGGACTAACCAAACTTAAAGGATCAACTCTCTTGTCCCTATGTCATGTGAGCCTATGTCGTAGTGATGACAGCTCAAAATTATTTTCCAATTATTATCTATGAAAAGACCTAAACACAGTAACATTAAACACCTAAACATGTTGAATATCTAAACACTTGAACCTAAACACAAGAAATTTTCTAAACATGTTTAGGATCTAAACATGTTGTCAAACTGGTTACAACAAAGTGTTTAGGAAAGTGTTTAGGAAAGTGTTTAGATTCTAAACACCTGTTTTTACAGTGTACATTATGTAACATCAGTAAATGGGACACGAATAATCAAATCAGATAATTATGCCTTTTTCATATTCAAAGGATGATACAGCAGATACCCTAAGGACCTACGATAATGGTAGTAGAGGTCGAATGGAAAGGCGTTAGATCAAACAAAATTAGAAGATAACACCCCTAGATACTGAACAGAAATAAACAGTCTCCTCCCCTCTCTATAAACCGTTGGAGAGGATGCAGTCATCGGATGCAGTCAAAGGATGCATTCAAAGGATGCAGTCAAAGGATGCAGTCAAAGGATGCAGTCAAAGGATGCAGTCGAAGGATGCAGTCATGGGATGCAGTTATGGGATGCAGTCATAGGATGCAGTCATAGGATGCAGTCAAAGGATGCAGTCAAAGGATGCAGTCATAATGATGCAAAGATGAGGCAGAGATAAGGATCAATCATGAACAGAAGATGCTGTATACAACAGTCTCTGTTTGTTCATGTGCGCCTTTTCTGATAACACTATACTCATTCGGTTGACATTTACCTCCAAAAATAGTCTTAATCGTCAACAAGCAGGATGCTCTTTAATAGAAAACAATCATACTCCATCAAATTACTTTGGCCTCGGTACATTACAATGTCCCATTTCCAGACTGAGTATTATGCAAGTATATGGGTCCTATAGAAATCACGTGCATCAGGCACTATGAATCAGTCTGTTATCAGTCGCCTATAATTATAATGCAATTGCTATAAACAAATTTGGTAAAAGACACTTTCTAAAGCCGCTCAGTATTGACATTTTTAAATAGAAAACACCTCAAGCTGGGAAGTAATGAACATATATTAGTAGCAAAACAAATCGTTTTCTTCTGTGCGTATGTTTTTTTACAGCACAATGCAACCGGAAGTGGATTGAATAGTCAGCGTCCATCTTCTTTTGGCCACATTAAGCGACTGATCTTAAATCTGGCAGCTCTTAAACACTATACGTAAGACCTACCTATAATACCTGCATCATAATGTCAGGTTAGAGCAACCCGCACTCACATGACCCTGCTTCCTACCTGCCTACCTGCATGCTTCTAACATGATTAGATCAGCTGTAAGGTCATAAAGTCACCATTGGAAATATTTTAGGTAATTGATTGCAAGAATGAAGTAGATACTGAATGGAATTTCAGTGCAAGCTAGATAGCTCGGTCGTTTCAAAGTGTATCCTTCCCTATGTGTCTTGTTCACTTCATCTCTCTCAGTTTATAAGGGGTTTCTCTTTCTCTTTGAATGAATGTAAATTTGATGATGCTCTTTCTGTAACAAGCATAATGTATTTTCAAGTACGCTTTCCCTTTGCATTTCGTAATGTTTATCACACAATATACAGATAAATCTTGATTACGAGTTTAATTTGCATGACTTAGCATAAGTCATGCAAATAAAGGATAATGCATAACAAAGCATAAGGTTGCAGTTCAAACCTTAATAGACTTATGAATAAGAAAATGGTTACTTCAGGAAATGTAGGAGATATAACTTTCCATAGGCACAGTTTTTTTTTAGCATTGAAGAGGATTTATCTCATATTCTTTGCAATAATCCCAAATAGAACTATTTGAGATTTTTTATACGAATCCAGACGGGTGTAGGGAAAACAGTTTTGTGGTTGTTACTCAACAGCAATGCACCCCATTTTGATGATGAATGTAAATGGGCGACTAAATAACCACTTACCAGCCTAGATAAGTACATATACAAGTTATTTTTCCTGGCGATTGCTATTAGGCCTACTATCACTCGGTTCGGACCAAGAGACCGAGATACAATAATTATGGTATTTCAATTAAATTTCTCATTCATGCAATTAATCTACAAGTTATTCAACCACTCATCTATATTGGTGTAAATGCAATATTCAATAGAAAGCAAGTATTGCCCGAATCTATACTTTACTATAGAGAAATCTTTCATCTTGCTTTATGGCATTCCTAGCACCATTTTCCAGTGCCTTTGTTATCTAGGATTACACATCCTGGTTACCTCTATAGCTAGGGACAGCCAGCAAGAATCCCAAATGACCTTTTCCCCGATCAACACACTTTCAGTTTTGTTCTTCTTCAGCATCAAAACCCGTCTACAGATTTTTCTTAACAAAATTTGGTATTGATAAACATGTTTGTGCATTTAGCACCGTTAAATTCTTAAGTCCAATAAACAATGGTTAGACCTATTTCTACATCCTTCCCCCATCCTAGACAACCCCTCCTCCCATTCCCACATGGCAATAACTCCAGGACTGCCTGGTTACCTAGAGGTAGGATGGCAGCACTTGTGGTCGCCATGACAACGAATTCCAACAAGGCATCAGAGTGTGACGTTCTTTGTTCTTGTCCTGACCTGAGTTCAAGTACCTATTCAGGTATTACGATATGGTTACCAGACAATGTGGGCTAAGGGGGTGACGGCAGGGATGGGTATTCCACATTGTTATCTGAGAGCCCAAGAGAAGAAGAGGGGTAGGGCAGTTAGAGGGTTTACCTTTACAGTGTAAAACAGTTATGAGGGTCAGGTGCATGTTTGAAGGTGCCTCAATTTGGAGAGTTTCGTCCGTTAGCAGGTTCGGGACAAGACTGAATCTAGCAACATGGTCATATATTGCATCGTTGTTAGATCTTGCAACACAGGTGTATTGTTATCTTGCATCGCTGCAGGCATTTTAATTTCTAATTGAAATAATTCATCTAATGTTTGTTGCCGAATTCTAACAAATATATGCAAATAAAGAATTATATTATCTAGATGATATTTGATGATTAGGCATATTTCTACCGAATAGATTTTCTAAAATCTTTGCTTAACCATTTTTGACAAATAGGCTTGCAGTACTGGTAAGTGCGGGGTGTAAATCTAATAGCTATTTCGTGATGTTGCTAAAATCTTATGTTATTATGCTATAAGCATGATATTCTAGCGTCATCACCAATAAGAATAATCATAATGTTTATATCTTTTGTCTAATTGCATGTATACTAAAGTTGTTTAAAACACTGTTCAAAAAGAATAATAAAGGGGTTAGCCTCCTGGAACTCTGATACCAGAAGTGTGTCTACCTACAGCAAATAAATTGACCAATATCTTGATTGAACGATAACTGCCTGCCTCAATATGATTATTAGTAATATTAAAACGTTTACACGAAAATAATAAACAGGGATTATTCATTGCTCTGTGCATTCTGATGTTTCTTAGGTTGAATTCACCTCAAAATCCAGGGGCCAATATTCAATATTTACTTTCGGAATCTTTTTTTATGGAAGTAATTGATATCATGCAATGCCACCTAGGGAATCGGACTATGCTGCAGACATTGGTAAATTCATAAAGTAGGAATATAAGTAACAACTGGGTAACCAAAGTCACGGAGGGGGTTGGAGAATGCACCTTCTCGGGGCCCATCCAACAATATCAAAATGTCAAAGTACGTTATCATCAGACTAAAAATTATATTATGATTGATACCAAATCGAACCAACAAAGAGCGGCATACAAGTTGATGCACGCTCTTCACCTTTAAGTCATCTTACCTACCTCTATGACCTTTCTCAGGCCTGAGCTGTCAGATTATGCTCACCCCTGAGATGATTAAAGTTTAGAGGTTACATGAACCAGCTTCCTTATCACCTAGGCCTTTACAAGGGCTATACATCAAGAAATCAGGCACGAAAACACGAAATCTATGATAATGGATCAGGGCGGAGTACAGGGAAATTCGTGATGAATTCTGTCATCTAGCGCCGTGCCTTGTGTATTTTCTACGGAAAAAAAGAATTGGTGTTGTGGCCACGGCAATATTCAATATGGGAAGAGAATTGAAAGTAGGATGACGTGAGATTGGGCTGCGTTATCTGAAGGGTCCAAAGTGGGACATAAAAAGAACTGGGATACATCCAGGTAGATGATGACTAATCAGGTAGGAATCTCAAGATGCTTTGATCAATCAATTTGCTACGTGACTCTACCTGTATTATTCTTATCACGGCGTTTTTGCGGTCTTTGTGTTGCATCTTGTTATCATGATGCTTTGACAGGATATACAAAAAAAAACTTGGATATTCTTTTTTTGAGAGGCAAAGATGATCTCCAAGCTTTTATCTGGATGATGAAAGGGTGTCAGATCGTTGAAGGTTATCAACTTCAGATGTGATATCAAAGATGAATAGTCATGATCTTGTCATCTGCATCGATGAAGTCTTCAAAATAACGATGGATATTTATGGTATGCAAATAAAAACAATTACAAATGATATGAAAAATAAAACGATTTTCAAATGAAGTCTTCCATGTTATTCACGAAATTCAAATCTTCCATGGAATTAATGTATAGACGTCCTTTTTAGAATGCAAACGGGAATAATTTATTTCAAATATAAAGCACATATTTATGGATCTTTGTTAATTGTGATCAAGTGAGTTATCTGGAAATTGCATTGAGATACCATTTAGCAGGGCCTGATTATTACAACGATAGGACAAAAGAGATAACGTTATCCTTGAAAGTAACCGTATCCCTTTGCATGTCTTGCATGAAGAATAGAAACATAGAATACTTTCAATTCATTCTGTGGTTTATTTGAATAACAGATATTTCATTATCACCTGTGCAGATCATTATAAATATGTACCCTACGCACTGTAAGACACAAATTCAAGTAATCTACATGCATGATGATCAAGCATAAATAAATCCACAGGTCTTTGGTTTATTGATACGGAACGTGTGTAATTTTGTGATCAATCACTTCCCAACAACTAGGCCTATAGACAGGCTACCTCAGCAGCTCAGTGGTTTAACATTTATTTATACTTAGACAAAGACTCTCAGCCACTGCTGGTGAATACGTACAATTATTCACAGCCTACAGGAATTCCTACCCATCAACAAATACAATATCCTGTATCTTATACAGTGATTATCATATATGCCATATGTAGATGACCTTTAATCCAGGGAAATTTCCTTTTTGTTAAAAAATTGTTCTGTTGATGGGCCTCGCCCTGTGGTTCCACTGAAAATGTTTTACGGTTATAAATATGTAAGCATCCCTCTCCATTTCACCTACACTGACCCTTATCCAAAAATGTGAAACACACTTGATGTGTTTATAACGACCTAATAGGCACTACATCAATTATACGTATCACCCATATCTTCCGACTGTACTTCATGAAGTATTTCATCAAATAAGGTTGACAATATATGTAATGTGCTTTATATAGGCCTACGTAGCTTAATGACTGATGTCAGAATCATATTTAAATCTATCATAGCTGTTCATCAGTCATTTATTGAATGTTAACCACGTCACGGTTCATTGGTTTCCCTTGGGTCCCTACCAAAACTGCTTACAGGGAATTCCTCCTGAAAGCAACCATGATAAATGGTACATGCAGACATGCACACAAGCCAGCCGGCTGAAGCCAACTTGGGGCCAAACACTGAGTCTCGTACCAGGCGCAGTACATCAAGCAGCAGTCCACCATCGCCGCTCGACATGTTCCAACTCATTTGTCATCTTGGGGATTATTGACTATGGTGGTGCTGGTGGGGGAGGCGGTGGGGGAGGCAAAGCCTGCGGGCGAGCCGGCCAGCAGGGAGGTAGGCGACCATCAGGCAGGGGCACAGGGGGTCAGCCGGCTATAGAGGCTTTTCTCAACTGCACCATCATGTGAGATGGGAGTGTCATTCTATATATGTAAATGAGATTATTGCGTATGCTTTAATTGCCTCGATGTTTCACTTAGCAATAAATACTCTCAAGTCTATATGTACAGTGTGTTTTGAATATAAGTACATGCAATGGATGACATATTGCATGGAATGCTTTATACCTCAGTAGGTTACTTATTTCTCTGGATGCTTTTATTTCTGAGCAATACCTAAATATTCATCCCTAAACATACTGGAGTCAGACCATAATTACTCAGGCATATGTATGGCAGTTTGTTAGTTTAACTAATTATATAAGGACATCATCACTCTGGGCTTGTATCTTAGAGTATCAATAGAAATGTCTCTACTGGTATAGGAAAATACCACAGAGTGCACATATCTCAGATGGCAGAACGTGGCATGCAGACTATGGAGCCTCCCTGCCGTCAGTAGTTAGTTACATCAACAGGTCGTTGGAAGGTGGACCTAGGACGGGGAGGGGTAAGCGGAGGGGAGCGGTCAGAACTGTTCATTTGCATACGTATGAACCATGCAGCCCAAGCAGCCAGCCAGCAGGCCTATGGATAACAATGTCTCAGTGCCAAAACCTGCCTGCACCCCCTCCCCTCCTCTTCCTCCTCCCCAGTTTCAATCTACCTGCTGCAGGTATTTTTTTGTACCTGGTGATTGGCCTGGGCTGACGCCACCACTCAGGTGTGCTCAGGTACCGGGGAGGTCAGCAGGCATGCTGCAGACGGCGGATCATCCAGGTAGATGGTTCAGGTACACACCTGGTGGTGCTGGTTCAGGTGGTGGCTTTGGTGGTTCTCTCAGTGCCACCACCACGATGCAATGCCAAGTCAGGAATAAGCCGGAGAGGGTGACTGAGGTTGGGAGGAGTGTGTGAATACAGCGTGAGACGTGTAGTGGAAAGGGAGGTGGATGTCCAAAGTATAGGGCCAGCACATGCAAAAGGGCGTGTCCAGGGTTTGAGGTGGTTAAGAAAACAAAACAATGGTTCACAAGGAATACTCTCAATTATATAGACTGTCACAGTACACCTTGCGAGGTTACATCAAGACAGCATAATACATTCTTTCTGTTTATTTATGATAGGCAGGCCCTCAAATACATGTATGACCAATTGCCAATGTAGAGGCATCCATAACTGCCTGTCATACCTAATTATATCCCAAGAGGACACGACATTGGGTTTATATTTCCACCTGTTTCTAAGCATGTTCTATTCTAGGATTGATAGGGCCGAACAAGCCCATGGCCCTATATGTATTGGATCATCATTATAATCTTATATTTCATAATAAGATCAACCCTCCTATGAAATGCCAACATAAAACATTAAACATGAAAGAAGGAAAAACATATTTCTGTGACCATGACCCGTGATGCAAAGTTGTCTTGTCGGCGCCTTTTTCTCACGCCAGCTCATTTGACCTCTACCCCCTCCCCCCATCACATCCCCTATGCAAAACAACCAGACCCTTCCCCAGCACCACCATTGGCACCACAACTACCACCCTCCCTCCCTCCCTCCCTCACCTCGCCTGCCCTCTGCAGCACCCCCCCCCCCCCCAAGCAGCCCTCTACCCGTCGCCCACCTGAACCCACCCATTTACCTGGTTGATGATGTTATGACATCGACACCCCGAATAATTGGAAACGATTTGATGCGCTTCGGTCTGGAGGTTTCATTTCACAGGAAGATGTACTTGCTTCCCAAGCTACATTTACAATAATTGGTTTACCCTAGCCTAGACTAGTGCTTATTCAGATAAGCATGAGTAACCCAACCATTTCAAAGAGCTTAGGTGTAACAATTAGGATGACAGCGACTTGAATTTGACAAAACATGTGCATGTAGTTTTTAGTCCATCACCTACATCCTTTCGCTTTCCTATACAAAAACACAATTTTGTAAACATGTAGGCCTACAACACAGTTAGGTACATGCTTCACTCTCTGCCACTCAACCTCAGTGTTATGTAATGCCATCTTACTAGGTGTAAACCAACATTCACCTTTCCCGGTACAAATAAAAAGAGATGATGTTCAAACACAAACAGATGGGAGAAATGGAAGGAGTTTTTTTTTTCGGGGAAGATGGTCACGGTGTTTGGGACCGGCCGGTCTGTGGCGACGACCGGCCGGCCGGGGCACGACCCACCTGGCCGCCCCGGCACACCTGGGCCACACTCCACCGGATCACCTGCCTCCATCCCCGGCGCCAACCTCGGCCCCTCTCCCTGCACTCAGTCTCCACCTGTATGCCATCACTCCCTCCCTCCCCTCTACAACACACACATTCTCTGAAACAAAATCAGCCCTACATAACCCACCCATGTAAGTCACAGAGGCAGCAAACCTGCCAGGTTAATTAGTAATGAGTTAGCCTACCTTTTAACAGTGGCTTGGGGTTCTGCTGTTTCCGTCTTGACATCTCGCTGATGCCGCCCGCGATGCTGTGTTGGCTCTGACTGGGCCTCGGCCGGACCTCTCCAGGCATGCGCGCCGCACGGCACCAAGATGGCGGATCCAAGAGAGGCAGTGGACCGCTGAGTGGTGCCAGGAACAATCACCCAACTCCGAGATGGATATTAACCCAGCCGTGACGGCCTCTCAACTCCACTGCCACCACGGCCTCGCTGCATGCATGGGTCGGGCTCAAATACAAGACACTGACTGGGTGCCCCCCCATGCATGAGTATGAGGCGTTATAGCCACCTCAGGTGGTTGTTTCCCAGGTGGTATTTTTAGGGGAGCTGCATGCACTCGGATTCTCTCTCACCTGTTGCCGCGCTACGCCCCAGATCACCCGTAGACATTTCTAGGCACAGTATCCAAAAACCGTAAACACGAAAAACGCATTTGTGTAGAGTGGGAAGGAACACACCTGAGAATAATTACTGTCCAATTAACAGTTAATGGTGTCATCCTCATAGTTGTTTTACATTCATGTGTAATGAATTTTAGGGTTCATAAAATCAGATGTGCACATGGGATTGTTACATATAATTATATTCATAACTGAACTTTGGCTTCTATTTTTTCCCACTCAATGGAATGGGAAACGGTAGACGCAATATTCCTTGATCCCATTCAAGACTGGCTAATAAATCCTCTCATAATATCAATGAATCTAACAAATACAAAAGTCACTTCAAGTACGAAATTGCAGAATTACACTAATGCACGAAGCATAAATTTCTTGGTTTGTCCTAAGATTGACATAATTAGGGCATTTTCAATGGGGGGAGGGGGGACTATTAGATAAGAGCTACCTAAACCAAAACATTACCTATAGCTCACAGACCTGCGTGTTGTGAATGGATGACCTGGATTCCCTTACATTAAAATAAAAATCTGATCAAAGGGGTCTAATCTAAGACATAAGAGGTGCAGCGGTTGTCAAGATTATCCCAAGAGTGCTCTCTTAAGTGGCTACCGTGATTTTCACGCTTATCAAGATAATGATTGGATAAGGTCTGTACATCATAATGCGTTGTAATGGCTTAGTATAATAAATGATACCTATGTCGACATGGGTATATAAAGTTGAGATGGTAACTGGTATGTTAACTATTTCAAACAAAAATATAGGTCTAAAGAGGGACCTCTAAATCATTATCAGTATCAAATCATGAGTCGAGCGTTCTGGATGGAACTCAGCTGCGCGCTCATATATTTCTACATGTATTATAAGTGCGCTCTGATGGAGTTATACATAGTGTAGAGTCTTTGGAGGTTACAGCACACAAAGTCTCCCAACTCAAGAAAGCCGGCCTGGTGCTGTGGTGGACAGGCACGGACAGGCCTTGGGTGGCGTGGCCGCTCAGGCTCTACAACAAATACCTCATCTAGGGAGTAATCCAAACCAGGCTGCTGCCTTGCCGGCCGCGGCCCACACAATTGGAGCTTTACGGGAGTGTATGTGGGAGGGGGTGGCAAAGATTTTGAGCTAGGCGGTGTGGGTGCAAGATGCATGTAGCTGTTGGGCCTCGGAATAGATGATCAGCGTGCACGCAGAGACATGTTGCGTTTAGTGGGCCGTTGTGTTGGCTATCCTCCCTCCCTCCGTTTTCGGCCCAGAGTGCCAGCTGTATACCTATAAGTTATCCTTGCATCGCTCAATATGTTGGTCGGTCCGTCAGAGAGTATGAAAAGATCAGTGTATCAGGATTTGCAAAGAGTTATGTTTTTGGTCGCAGTTATACAGCGTCCTGTACATGCAATCTTTAAGACAAATACGTAAAGCTATAGGCTAACGATTAGTGAATCATCCTGTCTTTGGTTGCACTGTTTCACGTGAAAGAAATACCACTTTATCGGTTAGTAAAGGAAACATCATCCTGCCCAAGAATATAGTTTGTTCAAAAGAATACTTATATAAAATTTCTCGGTAGCGTACTGCTACTGTCATGAGTTATATATCTGTATCTTAATCTGTAACTTATTCATTGCTCATCAATCATATCAAATTTATCTTATATTATTTTACTATTATATCATATTATTATTCATCCAACCTCTGGAAGATCATGTGTTACGCGTGAAGAAGTTAATAAAATTTAAAAAAAGAAAAAGAAAAAAGACTATCGTCACCTTAACGGTATAGAATCTTACAACCATCGCGTAATGGTTACAAGATCAGGGACATTCTCTAAAGTTAGATCCTTTTTTCCGCAACAATTAATTGTGGTTTTTAAGAATTACACATAGGCCCTAGTAATCATAGGGCTTGATCATGGAAGAGAACGAAAGAAGAGCACGATCCACACATTATCACCGACGATTTCTGTCATTGTAAAACAACAACAGCAAGTAGTCATATAGAGGGAGAGTAAAAGAATATATCCTGACATTAATAGTTTGCGGTCATCCCTATTTGTAAAGTATAATTAAGAAAGTGGTTCTAATTACCATTAACACGATGCTAATCATCCTATTATAGAAATACATCCGTCCCCCAACATGATTCCTTAAGCTTAATTGTTATCCGACCCTTTTGATTAAGGCTTAAGATTAGGTCTACATTCTCCATAATTATGTGTGCCCGAAGAAAAGGACATCCTGGTATTTGCAATGAATCCCTCGACCATAATTGTTCTTATGTCTGTCGGTTTACATTATGCAGTTAGCCATGTAGCATCAGACGTCTGCTATATATCTAATTAGATTCAATAATGTATTTGATTGACAGATGAAGTAAGCAGACAGTAGGCCTACTGTCTTTAACTAGGTTTAGATGAATTATAAATCAACTTTTTCCAGTACGCGCTAACAAGGTTTGCCGTCAATGCATATAATAACGTAATCCCAATGTTAGTAATGGATATAAGTTTTCGAAATGGCGGTAATTGGAGATGGGGAGGGGATATTTTATGTTTTTATCAAAATGGCGCTCACTTTCACCTTCACGTGCACGCATTGCGTTTTCCTTTCTTTTTCGAGTTTGGTTCACCATCAACTACAGTGTTGCTCCAATCTATTAACTTAAACCCACATTGTTATGTTACATGAAATTGATTGTGCTTTCTCATATTCATTATTGTGACTTGTCACACCACACGATTAGACGATATGTGGAAGCTACATCTTTATAAATTATTTGTACCAGCTACCATTAAGTCCAATTATACAACATTTATCATGTGAATGACATGTACTATGCATTGTAAATACTTCACAATCATTGAAATATCTCTGAGAACGAAAGGAAACCTTGAAGATTATTACGAATAAAAGTTATAAAAAAACAATGACTGCATGTGCAACCGTAGGCTCTGGCTGAATTAGTAACTGTACGATGCTAACAGAGCATGTCATGCATTGAGTCATTTGTAGGTAGCACTATAAGAATACTTATTCAAATTCGCATGGATAAAGCCAGATTTCCATCGACACTGGGCGCATGCTGTCATTTGAATAAGTGAAAGTGGACTTTTCCTCCTCCACGTGGGCGTATAATTATATAACGGGCGCGACAGGTCAGCATGGGCGCGGCTCTGAAAAGGGTGGGGCCTTTTACATAAGGTCCCCAAACGACATAGGGAGGTTAAGCAACTGTAACGCATCTCGATACGTCAACGTATCTCGAAACTTCTTGGTTATGCACAAAATCCCAAGAACCACATATCCAAAAATTGAATACATTTAAATTGATTACATTCACATTTCTTTAAAATTGCTGTGATATATTTGTGCAGAAGGTGATAACATCTGAGATAAGAGATCAGTTACTTTTACGTTACGTGATGCGTTGGGCGTGCTTAACCTCCCTAACTGCAGAGACGCGTGACAAATTTTTGGTTATCAGCATGTGGTTCAAATAGAAATCTAATTCTATTGACATGATATGCAAGAACAATACAACGATACGTGTAATATTAAACCAATTCCATTTAAACATAATGCTATGCCCATATACAGGTAATTAACATATTAAACCATTTGTTAAGTGATTACTAATGAGGCATCTAGTCTTATACACAACCGACAAAATATCAGTAGATTCAGAACTGCCGTCTATATTCTTAAAAAAGATTGTTGAAGCCACTATGTAAGGTTAATAGAAAATATTGTTGTAGGACCTCATCTGCTCATTCATTGAAACACAGATCCCTGACGTGGCGCGGCGCGGCCCTTCACTCCGCGCGACACATCTGAGCACCATTAAACTATAGATGCTGCCAGCGCGGCAAAAAGAGAAATGGTAATTGTATTCAAAAGACTTCCTGAAAATGCGGACATAATGCCCAACGTAATTCTCTCTTATGTCCATGCTATACTGGACATATCATAAACAAATTATTACTTATAGGAGGATTCAGCATAATTCCGTAATGAAAGTGGTATTTCATATAGACATATCGACGCTTAAGGGTAAAACGTCGGACTATGTTGGAAAGTTCGAAATCTCCGGCGGTTTTGGGCATAAACTAATGCCATACAATTAGTTGTTAGATGGACAATGATTATGTTCCCTTTGTAGAGATTTCATAGGGGTGACAGAGATGTGAGCTAGATTAAGTTATGGCTTTTAGGGAGGGAAGACTGCACATGCATGGAGCTATCTAACACAAAGGGTTACCCTTGTCACAATATGAGAATCTCTATAGCACTTCATTGATTACACATTCCCAGTAAGTGAATGCTAACAAACGGCTTTCAGAACCTCATGACCATGGATGTCTATGCTTTGGCCACCATCCATGCCAGGTACATCCAATCAGCATAATTAGGTGAGAACTGGAAAGGGTGGGGTGTTCTACTCACCAATCGGTCTGATATGTTTGGTTAGATTATGACTCAAGTTTGCCTGATGGATATCATAATGAAATCTTCAGATATGTTATTCGGGATCTTTGATTTTAGAAAGTATGACATTACAGTATAAGCTACGGTAATCTTTGTTATAGGTCTATGGCAGGGTAAAGATAGGCCTATATCAAAGGCTATTTGGTAAGATGATACCAAAAAACAGGGGGGAGGGGCAAAAACTGTACAATAAAAATATCAATATTTGGCCCCAAAATAGGATGACATATTGTTGAATCTAGTATTGTAATCACTCGAATCTACATAATCTGAGTTTGACACATTGCATCCCGTCGTACCAACCTGCACAGCATGGGTCTTGTTAGCTGGGTATGCTATCAATTTGCTGGTGTCCTTTCTTTTTGGTAACAATCTTATCATCAATATCAAATGAAATACATGCATGGTCTTCCTGGACAAATGATAATTATTATTGTATAATGAAAGGTGATGAGATGGAAGGGAAAGAACAAAACAGTCATTATAATTCCTTGCTCTTCTCCTCATGTACTGATGGTGTGTGACATTAAGATTACTCTTGTCGTTTCACTCACTATAGAAAACGTTTTTTGTTTTTTGACTCAGTACTGGTTCAGCCATAAAATTTGTACATTGACAGATCTTAGCTTTATGCATGAAGTTGGGTTTATCTAAATATAGTAACACACATGCTATTTTCACGTCCAATTGTCATGCCAAGGAATTCCATATAAGTATGTACAATTTCATAAAGTATTAACAGAGTAACATTAGCCTATTTCTGAGGCTAATATTGTGACCTCGCTTGATAAAAATGTCACAATAATGCTCTGATTAGGTGTGGTTGAGACCTCACTTGAAGAGGATGTCACAATAACATTCTGTTTAGGTTATGTTGATACCTAACCTAACAGGATGGTCATATTAACATTCTGTTTAGATAAGGCTAAGACCTGATGTAATCAGAACATCATAATGATGTTCTGTTTAGGTGAGGTTGGGAGCGCTCCTGGGTCAGAAGGTCACAACAATGTTCTGTTTAAGTGAGGTCTGGACCTCACCTAATCAGAATGTCATGATGATGTTCTGTTTTGATTTGATCTTGACCTAACCTCACCAGAACGTTATGATAGCATTCTCTTTTGGTTAGATCTCGTCCTCCCACAAAAATAATGCAACAGTCATGTGACATATTAGTAAATAACTTACAAACCAAAAAAGCATGGTTGCATATATAACGTGACTGTTACAGAGCACCTTGGCTAGGTTTGAGAGATGTATTCACAGTCACGTTAGTCAGAGTTTCCGGAAGATGTAAATTAAACTTTAATAACTGAATTAGTCCCTTCATGATTACCTTTGGATTCAATCATATCATCTATGATATTATCTCAGGTGTGACAAAGGGGTATAGACGTTGTGCAGATGTCGTCACATTGTTCTTTCCCTTCCATCATATTGTCAGTATTGGAACACATATTTGTGCTGCATATGATTAAAGCAAAGTTATTTGATCATAATCCACAATCTTCATCCCTTAGAATTTGAAAGTGTGAATCTATTTCATATAGCCACATGGTCATGATCACCACGTGATGATCACCAAAAAGTGATCACGTGACCACATCTGCACCCTACCACGGATAGCTGATTTCCAGTATTTCAAGCACCTGCAGGCTAATTTGGGCTGATTTTGTCGACAAAACCCCTCGGAAATACTATAGAAAATCAACAAATTTATAATTGTTATATCCAGTGATAATAAGTACATTTTCAAACAACTTAGAAAGTGTATGTTGATACAAATTTTTAAAAAAAGTTTGCAATTTTTTCATCACATTTAACTACAAAATTAATAAGGATAAGATTTATAATAATCTCATTGCTAAAGGCTTGGTTCTTGTCGACACATTACCCAGCATGCAATCTGATCTATAGGGTAACCTGCAGGTACAACTCAAGAAATTTGCTATCCGTGGTTGGGACAACAAATTAAGAGGCATCCCCTTAGAACATCCTCATGCGGGAGATCTATTCGCTGTATCAACAAATCAAAAGGTTACTCTATTGATTACCTGTCTCGTGCTCCTAGCGCATTAAATCTTATAGGCATTTATTCTTGTTAAGTTACACAGAACGTGTTTTCATTCTTGTGACTTCGCTGGGAAGAAAAATCACATATCTTCATTCAAAATGAGGTGAACAAAATGCACATTATTATCATGGTCACGGGGCTGTCAGCTGATGTCTGACAAACCGCTCCAGTTCCGGTTAGCTAGTTTAATATCATCGTTATCATGATGACAGAAACATAAATCAAACTACAGAATATTTGATACTTACCCATTTTAACTGCTAGAAAATGTGGTTGTGTACTTATTTTGCGTTCTTAAAATGATTTTACCAAAAAAAATTTAAACACATCTCACCATTGCCATAGGCCCACCATTATAAAAAAAAAACAGTGTTCTCCTTTTAAGTTCATCGATTACAATAAACGTAGACAACCATACCGTAGATTGTCGAGATGCTCAGCTTCTACTAAGTATAAGCTAAACGGCTTTATCACGAGATGGTGTTTTCAGATCTAGACATGTAGATGAGTAACCTAGCCCGTGATAAATTATTTTAGATACTGATGGAAATTAGTGACCCTTGCTACTTTTGTGTAAAAGAGGGATTTCATATATATCCTTGTAGTTAAATCATTTGCACAATAGGACATGAAAACAAACGTCAGAGACACCGATTTTTCTTTTATTGATAAAAGGGCCTCCAGTGAAAACGATAATTTGTCACAGAACATGTAGGGTGTAGCAGACACTTGTCAATCAACAGGCTAGTTAAAAAGCATTTATCACACTATAAATCCACGTTATTATAACAGTTACAAACTTCCCACAATTGTTTTTATTTAT
Organism: Lepidonotus clava; assembly: GCA_936440205.1. Classification (NCBI taxonomy): domain Eukaryota; kingdom Metazoa; phylum Annelida; class Polychaeta; order Phyllodocida; family Polynoidae; genus Lepidonotus; species Lepidonotus clava. The sequence continues at coordinate 31,279,957 of OW387140.1, forward strand.
TTCGGGACGAGGAACAACAAAAGAAGAATTTTGGTCAATACGTGGAATAGTCTTCGCTGTCCTTGAGTTTTGTCAGTCCCTTATTACTAAATCCCATTGTCTTTGAGAAACATTTTATTATGACAACAGATGCATTTTCCTTTTAAACAAGTCGTCCCGACTTGTTCCTGGATCAATTCTATGCTCACTGCTTAACCTAAACAAAGAAATGGGAAGCTGCCAAAATGTCGGGAAGGAAAAAGGGCATATTCTTCTTTATGTGTGGCCGAGTGTTACCAAAACATATCTGAATGGACCCTCCAGTGGCGCCCCCGTGTGAGCCGTAACGGGTTGAATGTGTTAAGTGACGCGCGTCACATACTACACTCTGACAGGTACCCTGGGTCTGGTACCTTGGGCAACCCGTTGATCATGGTAATATAGTGTATAGAGCCCTCTCTAGGCCTGGGGAAATGCATTGTTGCTCCACTAAGGTGGTGGGGGAATACAGGTTTTGTGGTCTATACCTCGGATGGTGGATCGACAAGATCAAACTAAACCCTTAATGAATGGTCGGATCAGTCCCTACCCTCCAATATTTCTAGATTAGCTACATTATATATACACATGTACATACAAACATACATATATACATCATACTTTCTAATCAAATGAAAGCCAAAATGACATTACAGGTGTCAATCTACTGACCAATCAACTGATCCACCTTAAGAGGCTGTCCATAAAATCAATGATGTCACACTTTTTCAGGGTACTTTTAGGACCCCCCTCCTACCCCCATTCACACTATAATTTCAGTTTTAAGCATGAAAATAAGGCCCATTTTCAGGCGGTGTCACTCTGTTCCACCCACCCACCCACCCCTTGTATGTGACAATTAATGGACGGCCCCTAACAAGACCTTTCAGTGAATTTAAAGGTAATCTAATAACGTTTTTTTAAAGACTTTCCTTTACCTTAAAATTTAAATAAAGTTTGATATACCATTGATGACCCTTAATGGTCCCATTTACCAAACTCATAGGTCAGTAAAGGTATATTTTCGCAAAATGAATTACACGCCTGCATGTATATATATAGGTGCAGACCTCTTTGTGTAAATGCTCGGCTACTGGCACTGCTGCACCACCTAGTGTAACATAAGTTTCACCACAGCATCACCTAGCGTTAAACCAGGGAGTCTACAATGACCTGTTCAAATTACACATCAACTTCTCACAGTTTGTAAGCGAAAAGCAGATTTAATATAACATGTGTCACAACCCTAACGTGACCTACTCTGAAGTTGGGAATAATGACAACTCCTCGGCATGTACCAGTCAAACAGTTTTATTCCTGTCATAGATTACATCAGTATTTTTAATCTTCAATGGTTTCATGTGCATTTTTGTGCAATCAATTTGGCTGGGTTTGTTACAACAAAGTCGTGACACAAATGTGCGGACAATATAGATCTACATTATGCATGAGTTGGTCCTCTGTCCTTCGCGAATGATAGGCTTTTGGGTTGACATGGTTAGCTAAGAAATGTTAAGGTTCTCAGATTATTTTATTTCATTTCAAATTAATCTTAATTACCCTCGTGACAAAATGTATGTATACATGTAAACATTGTTCTGAAACAATAAACAAAACCATAAGTGCTTTATAAATATGTAAGCTATCCTAAATCTAAAAGAACAACGATGAATACATATTAATATCAGCGTCCTCTTGTGGCAAGAAATAAGGAATTTGTAATCTGGATTAGTACATAAGTGAAATGAAACCTTTTTTTCAACAATTTGATAAAAGTACTCCATAACGTTAACCAAACCTTGATAATTAATTTCCTCTGGAATGATGAATGTTGCTTAACTCATATATGAATTACATGTACTTAATTTCGATTTAAACTTTTCATCTGTAGACACCAAATACGTTGTTCCTTTTCCACCGTACATTTAACAATGTTCGCATAAGCACGCTGACATACACTATCAATATTAAGCACAACAACAGGGAATTGAATCTCCTTTTGAGCATCACAACCTTTTTTGGTACAATTAACACTTAGTTTCTTGCATAACTTCGTGTATTACATCTCAATATTAGATTCTTCACCCAATAAATTATACAGATTAGGCCCGTTTAGGTGTACCAGACAATATTTTGAACCTATAACCCTTTTCAATATATTGTGTGCATACATTTTCCCTCGTACATATTCATTTTCAATTAATTTTCATCTAACATTTTTCAATTAATTTTCATCTAACATTTTTCAAAATGTATCCTTTTCCATAGATTTACAGTTCTTTCATTGGAGTAAATATATAATAATTTGCATAAGAAACACGCCACCTGTTAACCTGAGTTAAACATTCAGAAACGGCTGCAATCTCACAGGCCATTCGACTTTATGATACTAAACTATATGGCCACATAGAGAGGGAAAAGGGAGAGACAAAATCAAATCCTTGCACAGATATCTAGAGAGACGCCATTATAATTACACTGTTCATCTTTAGACTGTGATACGCTTCAGTTATTTTACAAATAGTTTCTTATTTTCCTATCATTTTTTTCTCAATTAATTTACACCTTGCCCAGCTTATTTCTGACTAGGAATAAGGTCATGTAGATAAACTTCAAATTGTGGTATGCTACCTTATTTTGTACTGATTGAAAGGCAATAAAATATTTCAAAGAACTCAAAATTGTCCATCTAACGCGTTCTTTTCCCGATCAAAATCTTTTTCCAAAAATTTAAAATACGAATAGACCATGAGCAATTTCAATCACAGTAATGGGATCTTATTATAATTACTTAGTTGTTTGAAAATAATAGTTACTTTTTGGTCACTAAGAAAGAGTGGGCGTTTCAGGTAACCATGTAGTAAAGGACCATCCACAAAGCCGTTCACAAGTACTCCCTGCTTCCCGGTTCAGACTTCATAGAAGAGGTTGTCGATGTAGGCGTGGGCATTGATAGCTACCGCTCCTGTAACGTAGGAACAGGTATCAATATTTGAAACACGTATGCAAGCGAAGGATATTGATAGTAAGATGATAATAGTCATGTTGGGTGTTGTTCAAAGGGGTAAGGCTTCCATTAAAATGTTGCTACTTATCGATAAATAGGTTTTACGGGAAATTTTTTAAAAAAAAGCCCCTGGGCAAGCATTAACCACTTCCACCCCATAAGGCCATTTACCCATAAATTGGGACCTAATGTTATGGTTATTTTCTAATTGCAAAATGAGTATTTAACCTACTCAAAAGGTAAATATCAAAATATTCCTGATGCTCTAAGGAATCTTCAGATTTTTATATTATCCTTCAAAGATAATTAGGTCTTTTAGAACACATATTTAAGTACAGGACATCATACCCAATTTAGGGCAAATATGGCAAAACCTTAAAATCACTCTCTCAATTGCAATAATTAAAGAATTATTTGGGAAAACATATTTATGGAATTGTGTGTGAAAATTTCCAGAGAATTCAATGGCGTTTACAGAAATAACCAAATTTTCATGAATGAGGCATTATTGGAAATTTGCATTGGAACGTTTTTTTCCGGGAAATTCTACATTTAAGAAAGGTTGTTAAGTTACCATTGTTACGGAAAAAAGAATATTGAGGGTCAATGGAACATTTTTCATGGATAATGTAGAAAATATCCTTGTTTGCCTAATACTTCAAACAGGTAGAAAAACTACCTTCTGAATCAAAAGTTATTACATTTCTATCATTTTCTATAATTAGATTTGCCTTCTTTTCCGTACCAAATATGGTGAAGTTCAAGTTGCAGTAACATGGAAAGTATTATGATAATCAGGACTGGGGTGTTTCTATAATGCAAGAGGTAGGGCACTTCATACAACCATATCTTAGCTTCTAAAAGGAATATTTTAAAAAGGTTTGCAGCATTTGAAAGCTTACTTTCTCTTGTCTGCAGATATTTTCTACCTAATATTCTCAGGAATAGAGGGTTGAAGGGGTTAACTACCTTGTTTATTTCTGGAAGATTTGAAATAACTATATGTAACAAGTACAGCAATAAATCATAACGTAAGATGAACTTGAAAAAATGTACAACACGGAATGATATAACAATATCTCTTTTTAATAAACCTTTTCTACTGTAATTAAATAATTCCTTCGAGTTCCAAATACCTGATTCAATATCCTGTCTACTAGTAGCATCCCACTAAATGTTGTATCTTGGTTTTACCCCGACGTTAATATTCGGGAGTAGGATTCAACATAGACTGTTAAGCTAAGTACCTGTTTGTGTTAGTTAAACACGGACCTCTCAGTCCCGTTCATACTCCATGTGAACCATACACGGGACAAGTTGGTTGGCCAGACGCTCTGTGCCCGCGCACAGGATCCGCCGAGACATCAGATCCACCTCACCACCTACACAAAAATTCACATAAAAACTTTTAGTTTTGTCTATCTAAAATTATTGAGACTGGCCGCAATTTGAAAAAGTTATGATTAATAGAGTACAAAGTATAGTATATTTCTCTAGTAAAATTATCAAAAGTTATCATATAAAGTACATTATACATGTATGTAATATATATGTATGTGTGTATGCATGTATGCATTTATGTACGTTTTTTTTCGCATCAGAATTGCAATAGCACTCTAGCCACGTATCCATGCATCTATGTATGTATATACATACATAGTTCAAACAACCAATAATGGCTTTTTGTTAATACTGATTACAAGGGGGTAGATGATAATCATTCTGTTCAGAAATCAATAATAAAGTTTGTAGAAAGAACCGGATCTCACACAAAAATTACCTACCTTTATCTGTGCAAGAAGCAAGAAATGTTTGCCTTCAACTTTAACGTTTCTCTTTTACAAACAGTTTTGACAACACAAAAAGCAGCAAATGACGTGCAACGGTGTTCATAAGTTTTTATCCAAATTTTATGCATCTAAATCTTGTATAAAGGCGTTAGCCTGGAAATTAGTTGAGATGTACTTCTTAAAACAAAAACTTTTTACTTTTTTTCTGAATACATTCTCAACTGGAGGAGATCTGTATTCATAGACTTCAGTCAGTTTTATGAGAACACATCATCGCTACGCCATCATAACGACTTTATCAAATTTAAATAAGTGGCTCAAATTTTGATGAATATATTGTTAGTCACCATTTTTTTGTAGTTGAATGAGTCGGCCCTAAATGCTACCAGTATTTACAAGCATGTATTTCACTGGTTAATTAGTTGAGTTTTCTAAAGCCTTTCTTTAATAGTTTACTATTTTTAGAAAGGTTTTATGCAATAGATGTCCGATGCGACGTCATAATACTTGCATGATACTATTATACAATTCTAAAGAACATTATACAAGTGATTAAAGGTTAACTTGAACTTGAACAGAACCTAATCCCCCTCGAACATGATTGATAGAAAATCGTCTATTCTTGCCCCCCCCCCCCCCCCCCCAAGAAGAAGAAGAAGAAGAAAAGAAGAAAAAAAGAAAAAAAGAAAAAGAAAAAAAGGAAATCTTATTAGATCCAACACTTTTCAGCTACTTGTCCCATTTACATTTTGTTTTAATCTTATCATTTTCAAGAAAGACATTTCTTGATGGATTTGAGCCACAGTACCTCTTAAGGATAATCCTACCGTACTAAAGATTTAAAATAATAATCTAGGTTCTACGAGTTGAATAAATACTTTCATCCCCATACTCTTACCACTAGTGTCCATGACAACGCCCCCAGCCTCGCGCACTAACAGGATGCCAGCCGCCATGTCCCAACAGTGGATGCCATGCTCAAAGTAAGCGTCCGCCGAGCCCTTGGCCACGACAGCCATGGCCATGGCGCATGACCCCAACGAGCGAATCCTGCAATCCGCGATGTGAGTATTTACAAAAGGCTCACCTTTCAGATGGTTTTCATCTTAGATTATTGAGCAGGAGTAATTTTTATTGGAAATTGTGGTTAGTAGACTTGAGTAGGTGGGATCTGGTTTGGGGACCAAATGGGTGGGGTTCATAATCAGACAGTTTTAACTCTCTTACTCTTGGTCTGTGGATTGATATGTCTAAAAAGGTAAGTGCAAATTAGTGTCCGTGCAATGCATTATACCAAAGTAAAAGGATCGAAAAGCCTTTATTGTTTGTGGCAGCACTTCCAATCGGCCAGGCTGACATTAGCCATATTTATGGTTCCGAAGTTTCAGGTGACTATTGCATGAGACACCACAGGCTCAGATCAGGTACCGGCCTATGCTTCAGCATTGTAGGCGGGATTCAGAAATCAATATCTCCCAAAATATTGTATATTAAACGTACATTTTTTGACAGATCAGAGATTGGACGTAATGCCAACCATAAGATCGCTTTAAACCTTTACTTATTTGAATCATTACTGTTTTAGCCAAACGCAAAAATATTCAAATTGTCAGCATGCAACCAGAAACCGATCCGAAGCAGTGTATTGCAGTTATTCTGCAGAGACCGTAATATGGCGAATTTTGGTATTCTGCAGGGATGTAAGTCAGGGTTGATAAAAAAAGATTCGGAAACCAAATACACAAAATATGAAAGTATAATTATTATAATGCTGTAAAATGTAGTTTAATTATAACATTTCACAAGTTGTCATAAGAGGTGTAGAGATGGAAAATTCTGAAATTTGAAAAAGATCTGAAAACTTACATTCCTGCTTTTGAATCGCACCAAAAACTTCTGCATGGTCCAATTAGTCAGAAACTTTAAACAAGTGCCACCATAACCATGAACTTTCTTTTCATATTAAACCTAAAACCTAATATGGATTTGCATTGAATAGAGATAAGCAAAACGAAAAAAGGCAGTGTGAAAGTGGGATTGGGTAAAAAGGTTTTGACTGACCTGAGTCAAATGCACATACCATCATTGGTCACCTCTTTCAAAAATGCAAAAACCTTGACCAAAAAATCTTACCTTCTCCAAAAAGCCAGCCAAACACATCTCTGATTATACCTATACTGACCGCTCCAGCACAAAAAAAAACTTTAGTGAGTCCCACGCACCTCTGGTATCCATGGTAACTCCACCTGCCTCCCTAACTATGAGCTCCCCTGCAGCATAGTCCCAGCAGTGGATACCCTCGTGGAAGTACCCATCTACTGACCCACGCGCCACCATGCACAAGTCTATGGCGGCCGACCCCGTGCACCGTAGTCTGCAACAAGGTACATAGAGCACACCTCAAGGCAGAGAGAATGGGTACCATCTGTTTGCACCGGGAAAAGGCACAGAGTATGTGTTCCAACAGAGGTCGCAAAAATATTAACAACAACAAAAAATTTAAAAAAGAAAAAAAAGAAAAGAAGGGAAAAAAAAGAAGAAAAGAAAAAAAAAACGGAAAAAACGATGTTTATTGTTTTATATGTGAATCAAAGTAGTTTAGATAGCATAAACTCAACATGAGATTCAAGTGGTATGCTAAGAGCCAGCACTTTATCACACTGCGGTTGCTGCCCTCTGTTTGAACATATACTCTGTGATAAAGGTACGTATGGCTATCTAATAATCTCTTCTTGAGGTAGTTGGTTTTCGGCAGATACAAAACCTTATTTGGTAATCTAATTGTAAATGTACGGTTACCCTAAGACATGGGAGGGTTCACTTACAATTTTAATGAAGCAGACGTGTCATTTTTGTAACCGCATAATATATATGCCACTTTCGTAATTTACCATACATGCCTTTTTCGTAATTGTACATACTGTATGTGCCGTCCCATTAAAACTCGTTTGAAGGTCAGGTGTATAGAACAGATCATGATTTGGCCTATAGACCTTTATTCTTAGTGACCATGCTGACAATCCAGAATAAGGCATATCTGCATGAACAGGGCATTGTTTCTTGATAGCCAGGTATATCTGAGTAAACTCAAATCCTCAAACGACAGGTGGCAATTTCCTTTTGGAATCCAATACAAAATGTCGCCACCTGTGCAATGAGTGAGCAAAAAGCGCCAGTCGAAATTTCCTCTACTCTTTCATTTAATATTAGGAGTTTTGGGGGTTCTCTTTTAACCAACATCTTATGACAAAAAGATATAGCGCATTTAGGTTTGATTTCTGAAAATATAGGTGGATAAGGGTTGAACCCCTACAAATTAGGGGAATGTTAGGATAAAAGCGCTGTGGCCTGATATGGTTAGAAAAGCGTAAGTGAGAAAAATTGCCTCAAAATCATAAGTAAAAATAAAGGGCCATTAGTTTTAATAGTAAATGCTCACTAAAAGTTTCGAGTGTGAAAAAACACCAGATATTAACCATATTAGAGTGTCATTGTGAAAAAGATCAAACAATCTCGTAATTATTAAAAAGTGTATGACCAAATTGACCAATAAGGGCTTTTCCTTCTGGGGGATACTTTTTTACCTTTAGAACTGCATTATTGGATATAACCATCCTAATCTGACCAGATAAAAGATATCACTATCGCCCCTGTTATTCATTCTCGGGGGTTTAATCTCGATTATCTTTTATCGGTATAAAGAAGGGCTGCTCTTTCATTAGCTACGGCGAAAAACAATTTTCGTTTATTGTTTGGACGATAAGTTTCTTTTCTAAACCAAGAAACAATTTGCTACCTTTTTAAAACTTTTAATATGATCACAATTTCTGAAAGGTCTTGAAAACAAACGCATATTAGGACTTACCCGTGAGCCTTACTGATGACGTTGGTCATCACTTGAGACTTGAGGTTAATCAGATCAGGTTGTCTAGATGACCCGAACTCAGTGCATATCAGTGCATCCGACAGATCTAAATGAACAATGTACAGCTTTAAGTAAAAGGACAATCTGTGCAAAGGTCAATAAAACTTTCAAAATTTTGATGCAAATATTAACCTCACCCCACCCCTTTCAAAAATAAAATATCGACATGTACATGTTAGCCCGAAATTTGCTTTTAAATGCACGTAAAATATTTTTTTTACTCTTACTGATGTAACAGTTTTATTCAAACTTGAAGGAAAAAGATTTTATCTCAATCGATTAAACATATAAACATAAGAATGGATAAATGATGTACAAATGGATAACAAGTCCAAACGTCTAGCCATACTGTATCAATTCGGCGGCATGTTTTAATGTTTTAATGTAATATATAGTAAAAAAGTTTTATACAGTATCAAAGCTTCCTGCTTTGATACACATGAGGCGGCGGTATTAGGCCTAATAATATTAATGATTTATTGTGGTAGGTCTGAACTGACACTATAGTGTCAATCTGAAAAAAATATTAAACTTAGAAGCCTAGACACTGACAGCAGCAAAAAAACTTATTGACAGTGTGACGTCTATGTTTCAACATTGAGAGGTAATGATTCTGACACTGACAGTGACTTAGGCCTAGATATCTATTTACTTTCAAGGTTAGACATTGACTCAGGCCTAAGGGGGTATGTCTTATACAAATCAGATTTAATATTTTGATGGTAGGTCTGAAAAAACTGACACTATAGTGACAATTTCACAAATAATTTAATCTTTGGATCAAAAATAATTGCTTTCGAAGACTCAATAATACATTGACAGTGTTGCAGGGGGCTTAGGCCTAGCCTATCTGAGCCTGAGTCCAGTCATTTTTTCATAGGGGCCTTCCATTTAGTACATACGCAAAATTTATCAAATTTTGGACCCCCCCACCCCCCCTTGGCCTAAAATACGCAATGCATTTGTACAGGAATGTACGCAAATTTTCAAAATTTTCAGACCCCCCCACCCCCCCTCAGTGCGTACATACTTAATGGAAGGCCCCATACCATCTGTAAAATATTCTTGCAAACGTATCCAGGCCTAAAATAATCAGACCATTTGATATTTAGGACCCTCACATATATGAGAATATAGATATATACATGAATTTCATTTTGCTAGGCCTATTAAGGTCTAAATAATTATTTTTCAGATTGCCAGTGTCCGACCAATGTGTGTTAGGCCTCTCGCCGAGTTTAGGCCTATTTTTCAATGGTATAATTTCAAATGCTGGAAAAAAGATATAAACTAACCTTTAACGCCTGGAGTCCTCAATGCGTTTCAATGTGTATATCCTCCACAATTGATGCGTTTAATGTCATCCTGGTTTTCTGATTTCAAAGTATCGATGCAGGCGTGATGGGGCGAAGGGTTGACGGCGCCATTCTTTCGCTCAACCCTCGCAAAATCTCATAGGGGGCGCTGCTTTCTCGCGAGGTTATGTCGTGACGCCATATTGGACAGGGTAGTCACCCCCAAACTTACAGGGCAAATTAAACAATTTCTGGCCAAGTTAAAATTCTACTTTCTTGGTTATTTCATATTAATTTTGTAATGTTTAACCTCGCAAAAGGAATACGATGTGGAATGCCTCTGAATATGTGAACTCCAAATGTAAACAAACACTAAAAGTTACGAAAAATTCACCCATTCAATATGGCGGCGTGACGTAACGTTGGTTACGTCGTGCCGACTTCCCGTCATGTGACAGGAAGTAAGTGAAAGAATGTTAGGTCTGACAGTGACAGTGCCTCCACGTGTCCGATCGATCCAATGTTTTCCCTTCGATACGAACGCATGGTTCCCGCATGAGTTTTCAATGCGTTGTATGCGTTTAAGGGGGTCCAGACTCCAAAATATATATATTGAAAGCATCAGATACCGCCGTAATCCAGGCGAAGAAAGAGGAGCCCCCGCCATAACGTCCGACGGGCACGCTTGCACCAGCCGGTGTGAGTGGAGCGGTCTGACCCAGCCTTGTCACCGGGGGAGGCGAAGAAAATAGTGCGATGCATTTACGCGTTTAGACGCGTTATTTCGCAATAATTTGATCCTAAGACATTGGGATGCTTATCTATGTGTCGAAATCGATCTGTGGATACCAATAACTAAAGTTAGTTCGACCGTTTTCATAGTGAAATAGGCCTGCAAAGTTGATGAATATTCAGAGATTGACCCGATTCCCATGTCCTACATCGAGCAAGGAAGGGTCACGTGACCAAGTAAAATGGCGAGGGGGCGCCCAGCGATCGTACTGATATAACGGTTTGGATTCCGTGCTTGAATGTCAAATTTGTCCCATCCTGGCATATTTTCACAATTTATTTGTATTCTATATATCCAAATCTCAGCAATATAAGCCCAATTAAGCCAAAACTTAGGTTATTCAAGCCATTTCGGGAGGGTTTCAGTGTGTGACTTGGTTGCATCAGCCGATTCACCACAATGTCAATGGCACCCGCGCGGTCACCGTAACGATCATAACGATTTAGATTCCCGGCTTGAATGTCTAAATTAGCCTGTTTTGGACGATTGTAACGATTCCTATGTGTTCTATATGTCCAAATCTCTGCGATATAAGCCCAAATAAGCCAAAATATGTGGTTATTTAAGCCCAGGAGCGATCGTTTCACCGGGTGTTACATATAAACGCGTCACAGGTCCTCGTATAGATGAAGGGGGAATTCGGCGGCTAAGATCTTAAGGTGACCTAGGACTGTATTTGATTTTAAAGCCTTGCCGCCTCATAATTATCTATATAGTGAAACGTAACTAACCTAACAAAAGACTACCGTCTTCCAATATAAAATAGGAAAAGTATATAAATAGATAAATAAACACAACAACAAATGGATATATGAATACAAATAAAAATATAAATAAATAGATAAATGAAGGAATAATGGAGAATTAACTTTAAAAAATACCTTCTGTCTTGGTGCATTGGATAGGCTTGTCGTTGAGGAAGGCTCCCTTGGACCTCCGCGCAGTATACATCTCTTCCAAGATGGGGTTATATACCAAGCCAATCTCAGTCTAAACGTAAATAGCGCAAAATAAGTAAGATATTTTTTTCAGGCAATTCTTATATAAAAGATGAAATCCTCTGTTAGTCATATGGTTACATGGGAAACCTCGCAGGGTAAAGTGCATACTGAAAATACGGAGTAAATCCTGTAAACATACAAATTACAAGTAACTGGACATATCACCACACTCTGAGCAGAACTCAATTTTTTTAATGTAAAACATACTGTAGGCATATATATACAATTAATTTCGCGCTGCCACTTTTTTCACACCTCTTCGCGTCTAGAATCGTTGGGCCTTTTGTGCTTTTAAGATTTCCCGCATTTTGTAGGCAATTAAATTGCCACAGAATTTTATTGGTATAAAGTATTTAATGCTTACACATATCAGGGAACTAAATTGATACAAAATGTAATTCCAAATATGCTTAAAATCTCCTGTATACATACATAGCATACATAATATACAGGTACTCTAAATGTGTGTGATTATCTATATTTTAAGCAAAACGACTAGGATCTCAGAATAGAACTTTTAGCATCTGTCACCTGTTTGTTCACGGTAAGAGCAATAGAAATGCAGGTGTAGGGGAAACTGTGTACGAAGTTCGTTGTTCCATCAATGGGGTCGATAATCCAGGTAGGATTGTCCGTGTGGTTGCACTTTATACCAGCTGCTACCGATTCCTCGCCGATGAAACTGAAAATGAATCATAATTTCAACATTATCTAATTGATAAATAAATGCCTCAATTAATTAAAATAGGGGTATGTTGTCTGAAGCCCACCATAGTATGCAATTAATATACTTATAAAATGAGCATAGTACCTATGGCAGAGAAAATATATTTCATGGATTAACGAGAACCAACAGAACAATTAGTTATAACAAGCGGACATTTTCTTACAATATAATGTATCTGAATAAACAAATTATGATCATGATATCTAAAGTATGTGTTGACTCACATATTTGTAAATACAATTAGGACGGTGCCATAACTTACCTATGCGTAGGGAACTTTTCCTTTAACGATGAAATGATGAACTTTTCGACTTTTTGGTCTGTCTCTGTGACTAAATCGGCTGCACATGATTTAGTTTCTACCCGTTTTTCCTTGTAGAAAGCCTCCCGAACGACCTGTTAATATAGACAAATAAATCCCATAACTTTCCACACACAAAAAACATAGAGAAACCACGAACCTTAATGCACCAAACTATATTTTTTACACTTCTGTCCGTTCTCATCCATTCGTAAACCTTGAATGAATTTCTGTTGCATGGTACCAAAAGAATCATCAAGGTTTGACCATATAAACATGGAACCGAGTATTACCGGGTACTGATGCAAATCACACTGTGTTGGTTCGTTTTCTGAGCAGCTAGGTTACTTGACTCATGGAAATGTAACAAATTTCAACTCAAAATTGCTAAATTCGTATAATGTGAATATCGTGGGATCATCCTTTACTTTAATCTTAACGTGCGTGGTATAGATACACTGCAAATTCCTTACAACTAGCCCGGCGGTCTGATGCAAAAGATGTTAAGGAAACCCCTCGAAGTGATGTAGAGATACAATGGGATGTTATGTGATTAGCGTAATCAGTTACGAAAATATGGCCTTTGGTAGTCCCAGGGGTTCACAATCTAGTGCCTGGTACTAGATAATCTACAATAAGGTCAAATCAGAGGGTCACTATGGTACATCTGTGTATAATCAATACTAATTATGGACGTTCTGTAGCGTCGAGGTCATCACCATGTATACGTTGGGCAGCACCTTAATAAGTACTAATTGGGTGACGTGCCCAGATGATGAAATCCCTCAGGTAAACCTTGCCTGCAGTGAAAATCCAATAACCCTTTGCGAATCGCTAATCCTGAAGATAACTGAAATATATAACTACCCAAGCTTTGATACACACTATGAGAGTAAATGTAATGTCATTGTTTATTCACAGGGATAAATGCAGTTTTATTTAAGAATTTGTAGTCAAAATATCGTTGGCTATATCTAATAAGTGATATTCTGCAACCGTTAGCAACAGTGATGGTGAGTATTGAGTATTGCTACCTTGGAATAGTACTTATTCACGTTTCCCTAAAGAAACCTTAGATCTGCCGTGACCTAGCTTTGCGTATGGGCGTGGCTCCTACTTAACTGGATCAATAGAGGTTCTAATTTTGGTTCCATATAGTAAAGATAAAGGGCAAAAAGCAGACTTATGTATGTGCGTCACAGACATGCTGACAAAAATGCCTGATTTTGCCTATAGATAGCTCTTCTGTGATAAGTGTGTCAATAATATAGTTCTTCCTCGGAGTCGACCCTTGAAAATTTAATTGAACATAAACTGCATGTCTTTGAGTCTTCCTTTTTTTGAGAGAGAGTTTATTTTAAAAGTAAAAGACAAATCACCAATACCTCCAGGACATGGTAATGTTATAATTTTACAAAGATCTATATTTCACATAAATATATTGCATATGAGGGGTCTCAGAAATGCACATCACGCACCCATATTTTGAGGAGCCCACATAGCATGGGCTGTTCATATAGATCTACAATCAACGGGGAACCCCTCTTCCCCCATAGGCCCAAATACTGTAGGACCCCAGGGCCCAGCATTTCCCTTTGTGATCTGCACATCGCAATGCACAAATGAAATGCCCAGGATTTCCCCCCCAAAGCCCCAGACTCGCATTCTCCTTATCTAGGCCTATTTTATTTTCTATAAAAAATATTCCATGACCATGTCCTGGAGGCACTCTCCTGGGTTTTTCTCTTTTCATAGAAGACTACAATAAATAAATGAGTTAATTATTATAGAGTAGGAGAGAGTGGGGGTTTAGGGGAAATCACCGACCATTCGTACATTGCTCTGTGAAGATCACAATGGGAAATGCCAGGGTCCTACAGCATTAGAGCCTATGGGGGAAAAGGGAATCCCTGGGAATTCTGAACAATCCAGAGATCTCAACGTAATTTAAGGCCCACTATGGTATGTGTGTTAATGCCAAACGTTTTTACACGGGCAATACAAAGACTGGACCAACTTTTTTTAAAAACCACCGCAAAACAGATTGAACTGCTTTTCCTCCATACATTGCCCCAGCATTGCCGATTGCGATTTTGCCATAAGGCCAAAAATAAAAAAATTGTTGTGTTCAGGTAACCGTACCTACCCTAACTTTTTGGCCCTACCCTAACTATTTTTTAAAGGAAATTTTCATTTTTATTTTAATCCAAAAGACCTGACTTAAAATAGCATAGAAAACCATAAAACAGCACATTGATGCTCAGGGCAATTTTTTTTTAAGGATATTTAGAATTTTTTCTTTTTTTTCTAACACTGCCCAGGTACCGTATCTTTGGTAAGTAAACCTGAACACAACTAATTTTTTTTTTTACCTAAGGTGAGTGCTTGATGCGCGTTTTTCAGACCATCATATCCAATATAACTATTTAATGTCACACAACAGAAAATAAGGAAAAAATAGCAGTCTCTTTATTTATTTATTTTTCAGAAGAAGAAACAGCTAAGTTAGCTGGTAAAGTTCCCTTGCCCTTTACTTTGAAATAAGGATAATAATAATTTTTTAAAAATTAATTTTTTGAAATTAAGATTATTTTTTGAAATTAATATTATTTTTATTTTTTTAAATTAATTTAAATAAATTAATGAAATACATCTTAAAAATTAATATTTGAAAATTAATTTATCTGAATTTTTGATAATATTAAAATACAGTAGTCTATAAAATATGCAAAGCCACAGGAAAAGTGCATCACACAATATGATTGACGTGTCTTACCTATGCATTAGCCATGACTCAATGATAAACAGAACCGACCAATGCCACTGGCACCGGCATTGACTGACAGAGCAAAGCTAAAGGTCTACTCTAGTCTAGATCTACACTGACTGAGACTATTTATAACATCTGATCTGTCTCCTGTCTGAAATCACCTAATCAGTCATGTTTTCACTGTTCCTTACCTTGCCTGCTTCCTTGGAGATTTCCACGACGGCTGTAAAGCATGCTTCTGTATCACACTCCATGATTTCGAGAATTTTAATGATCTCAGAGTGCTGGAAACGTTTGAATGAGGGGATGGGCCCAAGTTGTGTATTCGCTTGTCGTCTGCTTTTAGTGCATGACACGTGGGAACCAGCCAAAACTTTGCAAGTGTATCACGTTTATGTGCAATCGAATAGAGTTAGTTCTTCCACCAAAAGACAGATGGCAGCACATGAACATACAAACCATTGAACCAATATAATAGATCACATTGTGATCTATTATATTGGTTTTAAAGGACAGTGAAAATAAATCTGTATTAATTACGAGATTAGTAAGGATTTTACTAAGGGTGATTAGTCATTTATACTTTTTACTTGGATCTAGACCCATCTCTTTCCTTTAAAAAAAAAGAAGAAGTTTTTATCTATTTTTTTTATCACTATTTTTATATTTTTTTTGGTGGGGGGTAGGCCTTTGGCTTTGCTTTTCAACTTTTCTCCTATATATATAATGATTATATTTATATATTTTTGTATTCAGTAAATAAAAAAGGAAAAAAGGTTTAATGAGGGGGGGGGGGGAGAAAGAAAATCTAAATAATTTTAATTATAGAAACGATCTTCCTGAATGAAAGTCAGACTACTGCTGCTTCTGAAAAGCCTTGGTTGAAAGACAAGAGGAAACAGATTACACTACATACAAAGTTATATTTTATTTCACTTTCATGACTACAACAAGAGTAGACATTGAGAAAATCGTACCTGTGATTTCCCATATTTATTCTACGAGATACTTCTACTCTGATCTACTCTTTGTGACAAATTACAATAAACGGACAAGTGCTTGCGGTTTCACTTTAAGCAAATAAATATGGCAGTACCAGACTGGCAATAATTTTACATTGTCGTGATTTTAGTGCAGACTAGTCTTTAGACAATTATAATGAGGAATATATAGATCCATATATATCTATATTAAAAATACCATCTTTATCATGTAACAAATCTACTTAACTCACATTGGTTTTATCAATAAGATTTCAATTTACAAGTAAACCTAAACTGTTATCAAATTCTTATATGTAATTCAATAATGTTTTCTTAAAGATTTCGTTGAATGTTGTTTTAAATTTCCTTTCTATTGCAAAAAAGGTAGAGAAGTACATCACGTATTCTTCGACTATTATTGGAATACTTCTTCATTTGTTGAGGCTCCTTTTGCAAACTGCATAGGGTAAAATTAGGCTTCATTGATCAGGAATTAAGCTGTACGTGTCAGCATGATGCCTCTACATATCTCATACAAATTAATGATTACAAAAATAAAAAATGAATAGAAAACTTATATAAAACTGCATTAAAACACATAAATATCTAGATCTGCAGGGTTTCTCCATTTCCACAAGATTTGGTGCCTGGGTGTAGAATAAAGTCTGGATTTTTTGATGTAGCTGAAAAACCTGTGGACTTGCTCTATAACCCTTGGATCTGCAGTAGATATTTACTGGGGGTGAGTGCGCAGGGAAGCACCAGTTGGTATGCCTGTGCCACACGTCATGTAGAACCCCTTCATGACCCGGTCAATCCGTACATGTTCCCGGCTGGTGGCATCATCTAGTGGACAGTGGACAAGACGTCCGTAAACGGTGGATGAGCGCACGGGAACTGCACGGGTCCGCTCCTGATGGAAAAATCAACGTTTTTTCGATGACAGTTAAAATTGAAAAGTTGCATCACGTCTGAGCTAACATTTTTCTCAACTAGAAATAACAAATAAAACAACTAATTGATAAGTGATTTTAAACATATTTTGTTATATATTCAAAACTGAAATCATCGAAATTTATTAGGTCCCGATTATTGCATTGACTTAGGATTAGGTTAATCAAATAAAAAGGAAAAAAAAAATATACACATCTGTAATGCATGCTACACGCTATACTTCAAAGATACCTTTAATAGGTAATCGGTAAACTATATCTATACACTGGAAAAAATTACTGGAGTTTCACATCGGTAACACATTCATATGATTGCAGCATACAAGTTGAGTTTTTGCTGACCTCAGCTTGAATGTCAAGCCCGACGGTGTGTTGGCGGTCGTCGCGGCGAAGGCGGGAGTTGTAGCCAGACTCAGTGTGGAACATGCGGTCATACTGAGAGGGGTAGTCTTCCCCCTGGGTACGGAAACAAGAGCGTCTTTACGATAAATTAGAACAATTGATAGATATGTTTAAAAACGTGAAAATAGCGGCCATTTTATATGGGTGTGATATATTATATAGGATAATTATTCAATCATTGTTCTGACAAGACAAAGTATCCGTTTTCACGTGTGTTTTTTAAAAGCCAGATCTCACCTTTTTTACTATAAGTATTTCCACGTCATGAAAAAGATATAGAACGGGGAGGAATGGGGATACTAATCTGGGCATTACACATATCATGGTTTTCGATAATTGTACGTTTCTTTTTCTTCATATGCCGAGTTTTTTCATCTACAATCTTAGATCCGCTTTGAAATTTAAAGGGATGTATTTATCCAAATTATGATATCCAAATCTCTTTACCTGTTTTCGTTTGTCAAAGTATGATGTAGTTGGTAGGTCCTTCTTTGCCTCCCCTGGCCACACATCGGTACCATTTCCACGGATAGCGATGTGGTTGTCATGAATGCGGTCCTCCGTCTGAACGAAAGTAATAAGTCTTTATAGCCAACTTCCCTTTTTTTAAACAAAATTCTGAATCCTTATTTAAATGTTTTTAATTCCTTATAATATTAGTCTCATGTTAAAAAAATTCAATTTGCCGTCAGATGAAATGTGATGAGTGATGATGGGCTTAATTATAAGTAGTACAGGAAAAAGTATATTTCACCCAGCTCAGTATTACCACCGAAGACAATTGCAGCTACTTGCGACTGAATGTAAGTAGTATATGAAAATGTTTTCTTTAATCTGGCCGATCAGACGATTCCTGTTTTGAGCGTTATATTTAATAAAATTAATTTGAATCCTTATGTTTTTGCGCCTATTGCACGTTGTAGAACCCTATCCCTATCTCTATTACCCCTAAAAGCCCACCTTGATGACCTCCTTCCACTGCCCGGCCGCCTCCCCCGGGTTCCTCTCCCTCATCCCGTACAGGGACATCTCGTAGTCGGCTCCAGGGTATTTCGCCATCTTGGTCGCCGGTGATTTTCGTGGAGTTCCTTTTACAGGCGTTTCCTTTCCAACAGTTGTCTTTAGTGGGGACGCTTTTCCAGGCTCCTGTATCGCCTTGTTTTCAGCTGCAAAAGAAGTAGATGCGAATAGTCAGCATGGTTTAAGTGTTCAAATATTTAATTAGATATATACGTATGCCGCTTTCTACGTTCTTTTTATGCAAGAATTATGCAGTGAAAGATTAGTCAAAATGTTTATAACTTCCCCCCATTAGTTCGTTTTTTTTTTACGGAATAGTCTAGCTAAATCCGTATAAAACCTACATTTTCGGAATGGTAATTAAAGTAGATACAGTGGAGATTAATTGATTCAAGCGGGCACTCACTGCATCCACTGCTGTATATATATTTCTCGTAAAAAAAAGCTGTCTTTACTTATTCCTAAACGCGAGTGACAAAAAAATAATATCAAAGGGAAAAAGAAATGAACTGAAAAAGAATAAACATATGCTAACACATACCAATCCTTTTTAAAACCTTTCTAGAGGTCTAGATAACATTGACGAGGTGAGAAAGGGTGACGTCCGATGTCCATACCTTTTAAATTCTCATGTCTCATATGGCACAAACTAGATCTTAGCCCATTATCGCAGGTCGAATTCCAGAAATGGCCAATTTGTCTGTTTGATTTCATATGTCTAGCTATCATTTTGGATTCAAAACATTTAGCAGATACTTTGAAAGGCTGGAAATCGCTTTAAAAATCAATACGAATATCCCTACGTTTTAAATAACCAGGGAAAAAGTGAAAAACTGTATTTGATAGGTTTCCTAGTACTAAAGAATTAAAAAAACAACAAAAAACAAACACGTCAAAATAGTACTGTATACGACAACAATATTCCAGAAAAAACGCTGACAGGGAAAAAAATCAGAGAGAGTTCCTACCTATGGGAGATTTTGATGAGTGAGACATGATTGTAACCCGTAGACCTACTTGTACGTTTATCCTTCCACAATGACGAATTACTAAATACCTCTTTGTGCTTACTTTCATATCCGTCTTAGACAAAGTCTGGGTCTTCTTTTTCTTTTCTTTTTTTTCTTTTGCTAAGCTCCGGCTTTCTACTCCAACACTCTATAGATCTGCCAAGCCTCCATCGCCCTTCGAAACGACTGGCAAAAAGGTACCGGTAAACAGAAGGCTACTTGGTGTCTGAATTTTGCATAACAAATCGATCAATTTCGATTTGTCTGCACTCATGTAATCGTCCTGTTGGCAACCTACCCGCTACTTATACCAATGTCTGGATTTTTTTCCCTCAGATTATTCAATACGCATTCATGTTTTACCAGATAGGGCGATGCAGTTTACCCATTCACGGAGAAACAATTATTATGTAGATGTATTTGCCCACTACACCCCTTTCAGATTGTCTTTTTTTTACGGCGAAATTAGAAATTCAAACCATCTGATCTTGAAATAAGCCATGTCTCCAAAAGTTATTTGGTTTTCACATAAACAACTAGAAATTGGTATTTTCCTAATTGATTTTTGTTGTTGTCGAGAACACAAGGACACACAATGTCTGGTATTCTAGATATATTACTCTAAACAGTGCCTATGAATATCCGAATCTCAGTACAATTATTACATGCAGTTTTATGAGGTGTCTATTTTATCCACCTGGACACTGCACGATGCGAACTGATCAATTGATATAGACTAGACGTAGACACTTACAGCTGAGTGGTTTATACTTTGTAATCTTTAATTCAAAATAAAATAGGTTCTTGGTTTGTTGGGGGCAAAAAAGGATATGTACACGTATGTAATGTTATGATTGCGTTCTAAGCAACAGCCTTTCAAAAGTAGAGTAACAAACAGAAGAAGTTATATCAGGCCGTATGCACCCGTTCTCACATGAGGAGCAGGAAGCACCGTCGGACTGTAATCACCGTAAGTAGTATATAGAAAAGTACAAGTTTCTCTGGCTCTTGCTGAACCGCTTTGTCGGCGTGTTCATTATTAAATTGTACATTATAATAAAGTGAAGGATAACTTCTCTTTATAAGAATTATTTGGAGCAAATATGAAATCACCTCTCAATTGGCTCTAGCCCTTCCATGACCTCAGACCTCGAACTGTCAGCTATGGCAAAATTGGGCTCAAATGCACCACCTGGCCGCTGCTTGACTGTATACAAAATGTTAAGCGGGGGTTGACATAACATTAACAAGGGCACGGGGGCCTGAGGCCCTTAACAAGAAAATGGAGCAATCCCCCGGAAAAATTTAATCAATCCCTTACATTTGGAAAAACAAAAAAATCAACCACTAATATTTACTGATTAGTTTGTTTAAGAGATGATTACCTCTACAACAATATTGCTTAATTTGGCAATTTGATCACATTTTTCATTTCTGAGATAGAGCATGGGAAAGACCAACCAAGAGACTCATCAGGTTTCATTCTTCCAGAAAACATACCTACCAACAAACGTACGTATATAGTACGTTTATGACAACTAAAACTGATGACAAACCGTTTGTGCAATTGATAATAGTTTATCAATAGTCAGTTATTAGTTGGACATTTAGTAGTTTATTTCAAACAGCCAAGATTAGATAAGAGTGGGGGTCTATATGGGGGGGTTCCATGTCGCGTGTTGAATTTAAAATACGGTAGCCTGTCACTATATCACAGGTTAGATCCATGTCGCATGTCAAATTTAAGAAAAATAAGGGACAAATGACATTGCTCATCTCTTAAATTCGACATGCGACATGGACTATTAAAAGATAGTGACATGGGACAGGGTTATTTCTTAAATTTGACATGTGATATGGGTGTACATGGAGATATATTGACAGGCGACATGGCCATTTTTAAAATTCGACACGCGACATGGGACCACCCCGTCTATAGCCCCATTAAAGGTGGTGGGTCACATTAAGCTCTGTAGAACCTGAATTCTGTCGGGTAGATCTAAGCTGTGTACGTTTGGAGGGAGAGAGCAAACCTTTGGGGCCATCCATAAAATGACGTCATGCTATTCTTGACCAGTTTTGACCTCCCCTTTGTCATGTGATCCCTGACCCCGCACTAGATTGAGAAATGACGTCATATCTAGTGGACCCCCCCCCCCCGTTAAATAGGGGTGTTGATGGGGGGGTCCTCATGTCGCATGTCGAATTTAAGAAATGGCAATGTCCCCTGTCGCAATATTTTGAAATTTCAAGTTGATTTTAAGAATTGTCCATGTCCCATGTCGAATTTAAGAAATAGCCTAGTTATGTCATGTCCCTTATTATTTTCTTCATGTCACTAAGGCTCATGTCCCATGTCGAATTTAAGAAATGGCCATGTCATCCTGTCAATTTTAGGGGTCTATACCCATTAAAATTGCAGAAACAGTATAAGCAAAGCCAAAGCTTACGGTGGATTTTAACATATATAGTAGATCTATCTAATTTTGAATGTAGTGGTGATGGGTCAAAATTTTCAATGCAATTAAATTTTGCAGATTGTAGCCTACAGTTCCCTACATTTCAAGAAAGTTATTGATTTTTGAAAAAACTAAATAATGAATCTTTTCTCTCAGAGTCTAGTGACAGTACATTGTAGTCATAATGCAGAGACCCCAATTTCTAATGATTTTTCAAAGTCCGAGAATCGTCAAAATCCAATGATATTTAGAAAGGTTAGATCAATAGAAACCAAATACAAGTTGAAATAGCAATGTAGGTCAAAAACTGAGGAAGATATGGAATTTGGAAAAATAAAATTGCTTAAATGACCCAATTTTACCCTAATTTTGACTCAGTCTCTCTTCACTAAAATCGCTGGGCTAGAACTACACCAAGCCAGTTTTGTCATATAGAATAGACATATATCAAGGCTTGTTTATGAGTTCATTTTAGTTCACTGCGTTTTTTATATTTAAAAAATATGTTGAAGTTCTAAAATTATTTTTATGTGGATTCTTTTGCCCCATTTTTTGCCGTGGATAAAGTTGAGATGATTCTCTATCGCATCACACCAACAGAAAACATTATTTAGCACCCTTTCTAACCAATTCAGCAGTTTGAAAATGGCATAAGCCATGCAGCAATCTCTACATGAGACTGGTATCCGCGTGAAAGTCAACAAAATCCGCAATTTATGGACATAAGGAAGAGTTTGGGATCATTTTAATGGCTAGAATCATTGTCCTTAATGTTTTTTACATACTATAAGTCAATTTTAGCATAATAGACATGATAGCAACACCGCTAGAGTAGATTTGTTGAGGGTTGTTTTCCTATAGTGACAGAAAAGCAGAACATTATATGCACGGTGGTCCGTCATCGCTATGTGAATTTAATGCAAAAATAAAATCTACATTAAAGGTAGCCTGTGCCGCAGGGTGATATTACATTCAATAATCTTGATACAGAATTAAAAATTTGAACTTGTATTTGTTGTACTCGTTAGGGGGGAAAGGCTCTAAACTTATTAACAATATTTCTAGGACAGGATCTTGGTTGCCCGTTGGGCAACCAGCCTCTTTTATCTGGTTGCCCAGCACCTTTTTCTGGTTGTCCCAGGCGTCCGGACACCTGATTTGTCAAGCCCTGTTCAATATCCTTATCCAATATACAATTTTTCTCTGAAATTCATTAAATTGATATTTTTTTTCAACATGTCATGCACCATGCACATGACCTTTTTTGTAAGAAATAATCAAGATATATATAAGTTAATGGGGGTGCGGACCACTAAAATCGACAGTGCGACACGGCTATTTCTTAAATTCGACATGGCGACATGGCTGTTTTTTAAATTTGACAGGCGACATGGCAATTAAGGGACAAATGACATTGCTCTTTTCTTAAATTCGACATGTGACAGGGCCATTTCTTAAATTCAACATGCGACAGGGCTATTTCTTAAATTCGACATGTGACATTGATCTAAACTGAGATATAGAGACAGGCGACACAGCCGTTTTTTAAATTCGACATGCGACATGGAACCCCCCCATCCATAGCCCCTATAATATATTCCTTTTTCAGTAAGTAGGCCTAATGTATACGGATTAAACGGGTTAGCGGTATCCTCGGCATTTTCGACATCGCGCGGTGAAATATTGGGCTCCATAAGTGACCCTACTTAGCATTGGAGCCTATGGGGGAAAACGGAATTTTCGCAATTGTGGAAAAACTGGACTAATGAGGAAAATTTGAAGTCATGTATGGCATGTATGAGGAAAATTCCAAACTTTTTCTCATTTACTGTGTGAAGATTCGAGCGATATCTAAAAAGTTATCGCGAAATAACCTGTTTTCTCCCATAGGATCCTATGTTAAAAGCCCCCCCAACATCCGTTCGCGATTTCCGCGAAATGATGGTGCGCGATGTCGTATTTTAAGACCCGCATATGGCGTATATGAGATTTTTGCCCAATTTCTCAAAATAAAAGACTTAACAATTATTTAACACTTTTAAGCATTCCATTAAGATTTACCCAATAGTATCTGACTTTTGACGTTTCTCCCCTAGCCTAGGTCACAGTGACACTCACTGACACTGGAAGACACTGCTGTTTTCAAAGTCCCCACCTCCTCCCTGAGCCTGCAACTGAGGCAGATAACCAGGCTGAGGGCCTAGAGTCACAGGGGCAGATCCAGGATTTCTAAAGGGGGGGGGGGGGGGGGCAAGATTTGGAAAAATTGTAAGTAGTATTTAATGACGTAATTTATGGACGGCGAAGCCGGCCATGGGGAGGGTATGGGAGGGGTATCCCCTCCCATTGGGGGGGTATGGGGGGTCACCCCCAGGAAAATTTTGAAAATTAACATCTCATTAATGCATTCTGAGGCATTCTGATATACCTTAGTCACCATAAAGGATTATATTTTTTTCCAAATATTTATATGTATTCTTCCAGGGAATGGCCCCTCCCATCGGAGCGGGTATGGGGGACCACCCCCAGGAAAATTTTGAAAATTAACCTCTCATTAATGCAATCTGAGGCATTCTGATATACCTTAGTCACCATAAAGGATTATATTTTTTTCCAAATATTTATATGTATTCTTCCAGGGAATGGCCCCTCCCATTGGAGGGGGTATGGGGGACCACCCTCAGGAAAACTTTGAAAATTAACCTCTCATTAATGCAATCTGAGGCATTCTGATATACCTTAGCCACCATAAAATATGATAGGTCGAAAATTTTGAAAAGATAACCTCTCATTCATGCAATCTGAAGCATTCTGAGGTACCTTAGTCATCATAAAAGATTATATTTTCCCCCCAATATTTATATAATTATATATGTTTTCTTCCAGGGAATGCCCCCTCCCATTGGGGGATATGGGGGTCCACCCCCAGGAAAATTTTGAAAAATAACCTCTTATTTATGCAATCTGAAGCATTCTGAGATCCTTGGAGACCTTAGGGGATAATGTTTTTTTCCTGATTTTTATATGAATATCAATTTTTCCAGGGAATTTTAATGTGCATGGGGATAACTTTTTGAGGGGCCCTCAGGTTAAAGGAGGAGGATGAAGGCTGACTAGAGAGGCTAGGGGGGCCTCAGGTTAAAGAAGGAGGGTAAAGGTCGACCAGAGAGGCCAGGGGGTTCTCAGAATAAAGGGGGAAGGTGAGGGTCAACTAGAGAGCCCATGCAGGGGGGCCTTAGGATAAAGGGGGAGGTTGAGGGTCGACTAGAGAGGCCAGGGGGGCTTCAGGTTAAACTTAAAGGGGGAGGGGGGAGGGTCAACTAGAGAGGCCAGGGGGGGCCTTTAGGATAAAGGGTGAGGGTGACGGTCGACCAGAGAGGCCAGGGGGGCCTCAGGTTAAAGGGGGAGGTTGAGGGTCGACTAGAGAGGCCAGGGGGGTCTCACATTAAAGGAGAAGGGTGAAGGTCGATCAGAGAGGCCAGGAGGGCCTCAGGTTAAACTTAAAGGGGGAGGGGGAGGGTCAACTAGAGAGGCCAGGGGGGCCTTAGGATAAAGGGTGAGGGTGAGGGTCGACCAGAGAGGCCAAGGGGGGCCTCAGGTTAAAGGGGGAGGTTGAGGGTCGACTAGAGAGGCCAGGGGGGTCTCACATTAAAGGTAAACTTCTACATAAATTCCATAACCGAATTCCAATAATTCACAACGAAATTAATTTTAGTAGGTCTTTATATAAGCAACATCAGAAACAAAAAATCTTAATATTTTCATCTACCATATATGTATGTATGGCTTAGCTCTGTGGATCCTTCTATCACAGCAGGCTATGTACGAAGGCTCTGAAGCTATCACTGGGTTTTTGATCAAATTTCATAAACAGATGAGTATTCTAAACCTTGCATCAGCTAGGAAACATACTTTCATACTTAAGTCCAATTGTATATATCTTGTTATTCTTCCTACCAGCTTTAAAACGTTAGATGGTGCATTTGATGCTCATTTGATAAGGTTTTTTCTTGAATAGTTGACGTTCTGACAGTTGAAACGGGTATGGCGGACACGTCTTTGACGTTGTATTCAATCTCGGATGTTTGAGAATGAATTTAACTGCTCAGTTTTTCATTTACACCAAAGCATTTACGCATTTTATGGGGTTTTATAACTTATCCACTTCGAAAAATAGAATAAAAAGCATTATTTCTTTTTCTCATATTTGTTGACGTGAATATGCGCATGCGCATTGACGCATTAATGGCGACGTCCGTAGCATGTTTAAGGTGAAAGAACCACAAAATGCTCTAATATTTCTTTATATCTTAAAGCCGTGCGCAAAATACTAATGCCTAAACTTTAAGATGGTATTGACAATTACAAATATATATTTAGATGCACTTTCACGGGTGGTCTAAGAAAGTTATCAATGATTCTTTTCTCAGCCTATGTATAGCTTTTCGACTCTCATACGAGTTTAGGAGTAGAGAGTCGATCATTTGGCTATGTATGGCTTAAACCTCTGTCCTCTGGACGGTCTTCTCCATGAGGGACTGGTCCTGGTAGCCTGCTTTGTGACGTCACACGGAGACTAGGGGCCCAGCCAATACTAGAGTAGAGGAGCCAGTTTTCGCGCACTAAGGTCCCTGAAACGGAATTTCTTATCATATTTCTGTAAAAAATGCATTCCCAATAATTATTTTTCACTAGATGTTGAAAAATTTCGATGGTTATCGTATTTGATCAAAAAAATGTTAGAATTTTTTTTTTATCTTGAGAATTTCATAAGATATTTTTTCTATATCAATTCTTTAGTTTTCGCGCACCTGGAGCCTATTTTCGCGCACTTTGGTGTCAGTTTTCGCGCATTTTAGCATATTTGAGGCTTAAAATGCGTAAAATTTTAAATAGAAAAAAAATATGATATATGAAGCATCAGAAAAAGATTGTTTACCAATGACTGTCATGCAAAATAATTGTGGACTTTTTAGTAATTTGTAATATGGATATTAGAAATGATATGCTGTCTGACGAATTCTGAATAAGACATTAATGTAAAAAATCAGGAAATACGCATATTTGTGCATTATTAATACCTGATAAAAGCATTAATCCGCCCAAGTAAAAGAGAAAAAACGTATGCATACAATTTTTGGTTGATATTATTTTAGAAAAATACCTCACAAATATAAAAAAGCTTGTTTTCAAAATATTTTTAATTTTTTACATGGGAAAATGTTGGAAAATTCGGAAAATTCGGAAAAATACGTGGAAAAATGCGCGAAAACTGGCAACTGCCTGATTTTCTGTCATTAGTTTTCACGCAGGGGTCTAATTTCTAAAATAAGAATAAAACCTTATGTTCCTGTTATATAAATAATCACATATGACTTCAAACTAATATCTATAAAAAAAATTCTATGTATATAATATTTTTCCTTGAAATATTGACATTATATTCATTATTTCAGAAAATGTTGATTATATAAGGGTGCCGCCATATTCCTAGAAAATTTGGACATTCAAACATGTTTTTGCCTGTAATATACCTAAATATCCATAAAACACAACAAAAATGTCACATATATTCCGTCATGACGTCCCTATGGGTCAGGTAGTTAAAAAAAATACCTTTGATATCCATAGAAAAAATGCGTTCATAAAAATGCGCAAAATGCGCGAAAACTAGTGATGCGCGAAAACTGGCTCCTCTACTCTATATAGGAAATATCTTTAATCTTAAATAAATTATATCCAGAGTCTCCCTATTCAATTTTGACACACGTATATGATAAACTATATACTATAGCATAATCTCATACTTGTGATTAGATCATACTATAATTTGAGACTGTCCAGGGAGCAAAGAAAGAGTACGGGTTGACCGTTACTAAAGGCGCCGAGTGGACATAAGGGGTAAGGTGCAGTCCGACCCGGGAGGAGGTCGCACGGCCGCCCCGCACATAGCTGCTGTCCCTCACCCTACACTGACCCACTTAGCGGTAGTACCCGTGGTACGTCACACCCTGGCCTCTGACCGCCTGGAGGACCTCCCGGGGCTCATTACATCTTTACCACTGTAACTCCCGTAAGCATTAGATTGTTTTAAAGATACTCATCACTACACATTGGACATATGTAATAGAAACGAAAAGTGATACATACAAGGAGAAGGGTGAGGGTCGACCAGAGAGGCCAAGACCCTAGCCCTCAAAGATCCCTCACTCCCCTCTGTCCTCTTCTTTTCTTTTCTTTTCCTTTCTCTTTCCTCCTTCTCTTTCTCCTTTTTTTTTTTTTTTTTTGGAGGGGGGGGGGGGGGGGGGGCAAGGCCCCTCCGGCCCCCCCCCCCCCCCCCTAAATCCGCCACTGAGTCATAATCCACACTACAGCCCTTTAACGTTATTACTAGGATATTCTTATTTGAAGGATATTTGATCTAACCTGTAACAACATTTCACTAAGAATTTGTAACAGGAAATTCTGGATTTAGAATCCCGTTCCACCGCATGACCATGGCATGAGGCTGAGTCAGTCTCACGACCGTCCGAATTGGCAGTCACTGAGTCAGGATAAGGTTCATTTTCTAAATCTATTAACAAGTTACCGGGGATCAGGATCACAGTAATAGTACCACCAATTCAGTGACAACGCTTGTTGCCACGATTCCTTCTCTATATTTTCTTCTAAACTTCTATAATATCACAAAAGATCAAATACTTACCAACTGTGCCTTATCGATATCAGCTCCCGTCCTTTCTGATAGCGTCGTCGTGGTTACCCGGCTACCATGGTAACCGTCGTCTCGTTAGTTGCGTGGCGCCCTCTCTCGTCAAATACACGAACTAAGAATATTCGCTGCGGGACTCCTCTGGTCGCCGGTCAATTCAAGATGGCGGACATAAGCGTAAGCACGCGAGCTTACAGCAAACTCATTTTGCATGCGGCAAAATACCCACATCGAGCTGTAAATGGAGTCCTCCTAGCAGAGAAAGTGAAGTCAAAGGATAGCAAATGTATCAAGTTTGTAGATGCCGTACCACTGTTTCATTTGACGCTTGGTTTGGCGCCAATGTTGGAAGTAGCTTTGACGCAGGTTAGTGGCACTCCCAGTCCCAGTCTCCCAAACTGATAGTGATACTGTCGACAGTGCACATACTGAAAACACCAGCTGTTACAATCTGACTGTCAGTAGTAGAATTTCAATCAGTTAGATCATCCCCTACCTAAGAAATATTCTACAATACATTTAATTTGAACAGCAAATATTTAGATCTAGACTAGACGTGATTGTGAATATTTCTGGGTGTGTCACTCACAGGGGCGGCATGGGGAGTAGTAATACACACGATTGGTAGACTATTGGTACCTTGGACGATTGGTACTTCATACTATTGGTACTCCTATGTGGACGATTGGTACTCCACATATGGACAATTGGTACCTGTGAAATATTTGTATGAGATAAATGCTGATAACTTTGTTAATAATTGGTCTATCGACTTCCAACTCGGGACTGTAGGTTTAGGATAATATAATCTGTCACCAGGTGAGGTTAATTTGCATTTAAAGGGACGTTCTCGTCCGCGAGATGAACGTAATTTGCTCTGTTGTAACCCCCAGCCTACCGCGCCATTTTCGTGACGTAACCAATGACATGTCAGGATTATGTTTAACGTCACAAAACATGTCACCGGCCGTCGCGTTGTTAGGCTTACGTCGGCAGATATATCTCTTTGAACTCACGGATGAGAATGTCCCTTTAATCTTTTCTTATCACTGCGATGCGTTGCCCATCCGATGCATATACAGGGGTGAAAATAGCACGGGCCCAGGGGCCCGAGGCCCATAGAAAATCTGTAGGGCCCCAGATTGTCAAGACTCAAGTGAAGGGGCCCGACTGGCCCCTGGAAAAGCCAATATTTTGACAGAAAAAGAATATTAAGGCTATTTCAAAAGTGGTTCGAGCCTCCAAACTTACATTAAGGGGCCTGACTGGCCCCTGAATGCATGGACTTTATGTCGTCCCCTAATATATGAGTTATAGTTATTATTTTTTCTTCATTATCTGTATATATGAGTTATAATTGAAATTAAGATAAGGAGTGCCAATCGTCTATAACATAGGTGCCAATGATGTAGGAGTACCAATAGTCCATAACATGGAGTACCAATCATCCATCCTTTAGAGTACCAATGGTCCAGGTACCAATCGTCTTAGGTACCAATAGTCCAGTCACCATACAGACTTACACGGTTCCGCATTTGCGAGCACACACGAGGCCACTCTGGTGATTACACCAACTGGACTAAAATCATGCAGGACGCTCTTGAGAGAATGAATTTACTCGCGAATATGACGTCATATCTCCTTATATGGTAAACCGTGTAAGTGTGTATACTAATAGGGCCAAGGATAGTATTAGTATAGATGGAATAGCCATCCCCGACTCTGCAGGGATGGACTCATGGAGAGCACCCCATAGACAAAAGTGGTGAACAAACATTGAACTCTGGGAATGTGAGGACCCTTTCTCTCATAGTCTAGACTCTATGAGAGAAAGGGTCCTCACGTTCCCAGAATTCAATGTTGGACCAGTTCCAACATGGCTTCCTCTGTGACATCAGGCTACCCATGCAGGTATTATAAGGTCTTAAAAGGTCTTATTTTGGTTTTGCCATTTATAAGGCTATTAGAAAAGTCTCATTTTAGGTCCAGAGGTCTTAAGAAGGTCTTATTTTTGGTCAATCTCAATTTATTACAAGGTTGAATTTTTCCTCCTGTCATTTCAATATTTACTTACTTTTGGTAGAATGTATAAATGTTTAAATAGGTAAAAAAAAACTCTTCTTAAAAAGGTCTTGCAAAGGTCTTATTTTGGTACCAGACAAGGTATTATATAAAGGTCTTATTTAGGTCTTATTTTAATTTCTTAAAAAGCGTGGGCACCCTGGACATAGGGGAAGCCATGTTGGAACTGGTCCAAGTCAGTCCACTTCATTGGTTCAAATACTGAATTTGGAGTAACAAGCATGCTGCTCACCACAAAAACAGGTGTCCATGGTATGAAAAACAGTTCTTGATACACAGGTGGGTGTAAGTTATGTGTGCACATTGTATTTTGTGTGTCCCAGAACTTGAGTTGAGTTTGCCCCAGTTTTGAATGGGGTGTTGTTGTCAGCCCAACTACAGAGAGGGAGGGGGGAGGTAAAAAGTTACTTTCCAACACTGCATGGTTGCTCATATAAACAGCGTACCAACCACACAGGGAAAACAGGGAAAGTGGCAACAAAAAAATCCCTGACAGGGAAAACACAGGGAATTTGCAAATTTTCCAAAAACACAGGGAATTCATTTGGCCAGGTTCAGAAATTCCTGATTCTCAAGATATTAGGGATTCAACTTTTTGTTGTTGGGTTGTTCAATTTTTTTCTGCACGCAGAGGCTTTTAGATTTGAAAAACTTGCTGGATATGACACAGGAAAAATTTGCCGCAGGACAGGGAAATCTGAGGGAAAACACAGGGACTTTGAAAATGAAATTTTGGTTGGTACCCTGAATAAAGATATTTTAGCTTAAAGGGATGTTCTCGTCTGTTAGTTGCTTGGCTTACATACGCCGACATAAGCCTAACAATGCAGCAGCTGGAGACGTGTTTTCCACTTTTGGAACGTAATCCTGCAACGTTATTGGTCACGTCACGAATTTGGCGCCCTCATAAGATAGTTACAACGTAGCTAGCAGCGTTTTTTTTTAAGACCCGCAACGATTCGCGTGGATAATCTCTTTGATGGTTGTCTGTGTGCTGGCTAGTTTACAGCTTATCAAGCCTATTTATCTCAAAGTAGAGAACCGAGTAATAAGGCCTACGACTAGCTGGTTTATGGTCCCACATAAACCTGGCGGCACCAAAAATGCTGGGATATAAGGGAGGAAACCATGCCTAAAAGGGATACCGATTTACATTCTCTACTTGGTCTCCAGTAGGGCCTATCCTCCCCTGTGAAAACCTTCCTTTTCCTTTTACAAACCACTTTTCTAATCTATTTGAATTCTTTTTCTGTTTTACAAATATTCATTGCACCTTCCTGTTTCTGTATTCCAGATTGACGCCTACTGTTCCAATCAAAATTTAGTGATCGCTGGTTACTACCAAGCAAACGAGCACCTTGAAGATTCTAAGTAAGTAGAAAATATTGTTAGGCACCCTATCTAAATGTTGTATTCAATGCCGCTGGTATCGTACCAGAGTGCGGATGAATCGAGAACCCGTCGCTTTAACGTTGGAAATAATTTCAGTTTTTATAGCACTTTATTACTATTAGCATGACTTGCCATTAAGAAATTAGCAAATAGCAAGGAAAAGAATTGGAGGATTATGTATGTATAAAATGAAAACAAACGTCAGTCATCTGTAATACATTTTGCGAAAGTATAAACTTTTTTTTTTGCACTCCTTAATTAATTATCGCATTTTATATCATAAGTCCATGTATAAGTTGAACTTCATAAATGTTATTAAAAACAGATATTATCGGACTTCATAGCTTTTTCTTGATGACATGAATATTTCTGTGTGCTTTTTTGGTCGGAATATCAAAACAAGTCGATATCTATCGTTTAATGAAAAAACTCAATATTTGCTAATACCTGATATTTTCCCCTTCTTAACTTTCAGGCCGAATTTGATTGCGGAGAGAGTTGCAGATAAAATACACGAATATAATTCAGATGCTTGTCTTTTTATGGTGAGTTTAGTATGAAGATCCAGTCTTTGAATGGATGGCTTTTTTGATATGTTACTTGGAGAATAATTTCTTGTCGCTGTATATACATTTTCGTTACAAAAAAGTAAAGCCCTTTTAAATTGTACAAAAGAATAGGCACATGTAATCTTTTATTTGTAAATTTTCAATTTGATAATAATAGCCAATAGCTGTTTGAGTTATGACTGTATGAGTTTGGTATTGAATAATATAAAAAAGCTACCCTTTATGGATTTTATTTATAACTGTTGGTCATAGGTTGAAACTTGAACCTTTTACAAAAGAGATATTTATTTTTCCAGATCTGTAACGAAAGGTTGGTTTTAGACTGTCCCGAAGAAGTGTATCAAATATACCAGTATTCCGACGGCAAATGGAAAAAGAAGTCTCAAAGGTAAGTTTGTTTGATTTTTTTTTTAAGTACATTTATTATGATTATATCAGATTCGAAAGGTTATTCAGAAAAGTATGAAATAAAGAAAATAAGTAATAATTGCATAATAAGATTAACTGAAGATCAATTACGGTATTGAATTGAGATTTTGGAATGTCTGATGAATATCTACCAATAACTTTTTTTTTTTTACACTTCTTTGCAGTAAAACGTTGGATGAATCGGCCATAGAGATCTCCTCAAGTTTGCTAGAAACAAAGCTCTACCGAGACTTAGTTGATTTTGACAACCACCTGGACGATATAATGCTCGACTGGAGGAACTGTTTAATAAACGAGCGTCTGGAGCTTGCGACATAACAGCATGGAATTAAAGTCTAAATGGATTCGCGATTAAATATTTCGTTGCTACTTTGTAAATTGAATTGTTTCTATAAAGTGCTAGGACAATAATGTATGATGTGGTTATTCACAGGGCAACACGTAACGGTACGTAGATCAGTATAGCCACTTTGTGCTACATGTATGATAAACTAAAAACAACTGAGAACGATCCCTAAAGTGGGTCGTCTTTACAGTTATGGGCCAAAATCTGTGACACGAAAGACTTTGTTAGTTTGTTTCTGTGATGTCCTAAACTGTAGTCATGGATGCCATGTTCAGTTGTAAAACGTCCACGAGCAGAGTACTCACAGAAAGTGTCGGCATAGTCAGGATACAGGTTCCCCACGAACATCTAGGTCATGCTATTATTTGTATCCTGCGTAACCTCCGTAAACTTGACGACATATTTAATTCTTTTCATTATAATATTTGTAGGTTATCATAACTGAAAAAGTAAAGTAAGCTTTCACAAAAGATGTTCATTCCACTCGGCCTTTGTACATTTGCATGAAGATTAGTACTGTGCAGTCAATGTTGATTATTATTCAATTTTCTTTTCCTATATCATCTATCATGATATACTTGTATAAATTATGTATGATTGTATCTATAAGTTGCAAATAATATTTTTTCCTAGTAGATTCACATGTTTTTGACAATTCGATAGAGGTTTCAACAAATATATGCAATGTATAAGATGCCAGCCTGTTAAACCTTGTTTTAAGTGATTAATCTAATGTTTAATCCTCAATCCCTGTTGAAGAGGAATACACACCAGAATGGTCTGATCGTGTCCCCAGAAATTATTAACAATAAATGTTATTCAGGTTTGTATATGAATGTATGAATGTGAGCCAAATAATTCGATTATAAAAACTACTATTTTGCAATGTCAGTTTGGGAAAAAGATGCACCCTGTTTTAATGTAAGCCTAAATGGGTTAAACGGCATAAAGTTTTGGAGCAATGATATACACTGAGGAACTAATAATTTGCTACCGGCGAGCATTGAATTCGCAGCATTACCTAGGGGCGAAATTTACAAGCATGACCGCCAGTCCCCGTGACAATAAAAGACCTCATACAAGTAGTTCCCCTGTTTAAGTATAACACATCCAACGGTAAAAAAGCTTCTTTAGGTCATACGGTTTTCTTTACCATTCTTTAATCTAATTATTGATACCATGTAATGCGAATTGCTCTATTTCATTGACCTAACGGGATATTGTTATTGCATAAACCTAAAGAAAGTACGGCACTGCCTTGAAGCATTTCTTTACTGGAGAGATTCCTATCTGGAATAAACGTGTAATGTATGGTCCAACATTGTGTAAAGTTATCTCTTGAACGTTTTTTTCAGAATTGAAGCTAGGTGAAAATCTGTGGACATTTGCTTTCTTTTTTTTTAATTGAATAAACTGCACTATCTTGTCATTTTTTGTTCCAATTGTTTTTTTGATGACTTGAATTATGTGAGGGTGAAGATCCTCCAAAACAAATATGGTTTAACCGAACCTGACTGTACAATAGATTATTAATGCCTAAACGAAGATGTGTAGATTTTAGTAAAGAATTACGATGTGTTGTAGATTTAGATGACTTGTGTTTTATATCTAGATGTATACCAGTTTAGTTCTTTATTTTCCCCAGATTATTTTGATGATTAAGCATTGCATGTAAACAGTGTATGATTGTCCGTTGCATGCATTTGGTTGAAGTGGCAATAGGTAGGTAGAGTATGTAAGGTAACAACTGATTTATTATATCGCATTAAATGTGATATACAGGAAATCTTCTAATTCAAGCCACGGCTGAAATTAGGATGCTTTTAAGAAAATAAGGAGAACTTAAAACACTATCAGTTGGTATAAAATCATGTGGACACAATGATTTGCACCTGTGTAGAATTGCCTAAGAGTTTCGAAATTCACATTAATTTAACCTCAATTTCAAAGGAGCAGTCTCGTCCGTGAGTTCATAGGAGATATGTCTGCTGACGTGAACTTAGAAACATAGCAGCGGGCACAGTGGTTTATGATTTCTGATTGAAAAATTACGTAATTTGTCACGTCATGAATTTGGGGCGGTGTTTGGGTGTTACAACGTAAAATGAAGTCTTCATGAACCACACCGTTCCATTGAAAAAAAAAACATTGCAAAAAATTGATACCTTGGATGTTTTGGCATGAAACGGAAAATGAAGTTCTAAAAAAAAAAAAGAAAGAAGATACAACCCTGGTTTTGAAAAGAGATATCATCACTTTCCATGAAAAAAAGAAGAGTGCTAATCATCTTCAGAAATTAATTTGAAAAAAAGTTTGTAAGCATCTCGGACTTATTATTTATATCATTGGATCGAGAAAATAAGTTAAAGTTGAGAAGTAATAGAATTTACCTGACTAGTGTGGAATAGAATATGGGGTGAATCAAACACTGCCTCCCTTTTCCTCTACTAAAAATAGTTCAATCTATCAAAATTTCTAAAATTTGATATTTCAAAAATATTTCCATTTAAAATGCAACCCAAAATCGGTGTGGCTTAAATTTAAGATTTTGCTTTTCTGTATTATAACACTGTGTGATACTATTTCTGATTATTTTTGTTTTTTGTATGCCTATTGTTTGTCATTTTGACTATAATAGTTATACTATTATTTTAGCCATCCTGCATATGGTCATAAACATACATGTATTGTATGAAAAGAAGCATATTATATATTAGCCATCCTGCATATGGTCATACACCTACATGTATTATATGAAAAGAAGCATATTGACACTCATTACTGATGGTGTTCTAAATGCCCTATATAATTATGTGTATGAGCTGATACCGAATGCAACTCCAACTAAGTAGAAAAAGGTCAATGACATCCTGGATGGTAAGGGGTTCAATTCAATCATATTCAATTGCTAGTTGAGAACATTCAGTTCAATATTGCAGGTACCCAGGACTCCGGACCTCAGTCTAAAGTTGGGTTCGCTCAGTATTTATACCCACCTTGCATGTTTAAACAGCAAGAAAGGTGTTGCTCTCAGTCAGGCTTAAGCTTAGGTAGGATTGCAGGCGAAACCTAAAGTTTATTGGCCAACTAATTTAGTTAGTCCCGTTTAGGTACAAACGATACGTATTTTGACATTATTAATTTTGAAATATAGTCAACCATATCTGCTATAACTGTTATTTATCGACTTAATAGGTTTTCTCCTCTTTCTACATAGAGAGCTTAACATTTTATATATCAAGCCACACTGAACACAATTTCCCGTCTATTCATGTGGTTTTGTGCATTCTGTCAAGAAAATATTATTTGTACTAATTGCTACAAGTTGCATTTTTCATCTAACTTGCGTATATCGTATACAACAAGGCATTATTAGGGTAACTGTTTTACCAAAATATCCTCTGTGGTTCTGGCTTTTCCCGCTGGAGGGCAGTAGTGGTACGCTGTGCCATTGCCATAAGCCATCACGTGGCTTGGAGCAAAACCAGCGCCTGACTCAGACAAAGTAAGCCAGCCCAGCCCACGGGTCCACTGATAGAGAGGTGGATAGATGTACACCATGATAATGAAATCGCATATTTTGGTGGTACCTTTCGTGTATGTTAGAATTAGCAAAACATGTATAGCTTACATAAAGATGTATATATACCCAGCAAAGGAAATAATAATCACACTAAACAGAACAGGGCAGGTCCAGGGGGAGGCACGGGGTCGCGCGCCTCTCCCTTTTCCCTGAAAATTTACGGTTTTTTTAATGTAAAATCCTGGGTATTGGGTAATTACTAATTCAGTCAGACTCCATCGTTTTATAAAAACGTGTTGATGTAAAATTCTATGTAGATAAAGGCATTGTAAACTCGAATTTATGCTTTTGATAAATCTTCCATTTGTTTATAGATTATTACTTGCACATTTGTGAGAGAATTAACATATTCTGAAATTTCTCCAAAAGCCTGCAAAATACAGACCAGCAAAGCTTATAACATATCCGTACAGTTAATTGTGATCATAGATATTCCCCGTATACGCCTCTTTACTGAAAGAATGTGATGTAAAAATTGTATCAATAGCGTGACTTGGATGTTGTAAAGTACACGTCAATGTCAACAAATCCTAGAAGGGAAGTGCTGTATATAGCCAGTAAAATATTTGTTCATGAAACGAAATTGTGGTGTATTCTCTCCTGCCTAACCATTTAGACCCCAATACGGCCGTAGCCGCCCGAGGGTCTACTATCCTCTACTCCCCAATCCGGCCGCCCGGAAAAACGGCCGTTTTCCATAATTTTTCCATACTTTTCCAGGGAGAACACTTTGAAAAGTATACAATATACAAAAGTGACCAATATATCGTTTTAAAGCTGATTTAAATTCCCTATTCAATGCATTAAACTGCATTTCTATAATTCAAATAGTTAACCATTGGTTAACCTTTGAACATATTCAATCGATGGGAAATTGAGGAATTCTGAAGGGAAACCCAGGGAAATCCCAGGGAAATCACGCTATACATAACACACACTTTTCCGAGTATCAAGTGTCTACTCCATTCCAAACGACGACCATCACCCCTCCCACGTTTCACCTTCATGCATTTGGCAGCATTCGGCTTAGTCAAGAACTTAGGCATTGTGGCACTGCTCGCTCACCAACCACCGCTATGACAACAGGATACAGAGGGTCCTCTGTGGAGAGTGCCACTGCGGCAGAACCTATTAAACTTTCACGTGGCCGAGGGGTCCAGTCAGGTGTGGCGTAATCGGTCCCTTAGATACGACCAGCCGGGCATGGCTCATTCCGTACCATTCCCAGGGCGCCTGCTTTGATTAATACCCATGGAATCAGAGGCTGAGGTGCATGGTGAACACATCCACAATCTTCTGAGTGGAGCAGAACAGTTGCAAGATGGACAACATCCTTTATCCAAGTGGCCAGAGATGTTTGAGCTTCCTTGAAGAATTCTCTACCACAACAGAAAATCGAAATACTTTGAAAAATTCAAGACATGGGAAACACGTGGCTGGATGCATTCCTCCACACTTTTAGCCGTCTGGAAGAGGGTGATTGTTGAACGAGTTGTGATACATGTTGATTGAGTCCACTGGGTGCTGGTGAGTAAGCCTATAGTTCTCTACCTGTTGATCATTGGTCGTCATGACTATTTATCTTTTTATGAGGATCATATGTTCCGTTCCTTTAAGAAAAGGAATGATGCAGTTACCAAGATGGCTCTTGTACTGCTTGAATTTTATGATTATACATTTTACGTTTTTAAATCCCACAATTTAGTTCAAAACGGTAAAATTAAAGAACAGAATCGTCCATATGGTAGAAATAAAGTCATCTCTTAATGGTACTTTTTTTGGTCATTCAAAAACTGACTACCTAATTGGGTTTAAAATCTTAAAACTCCATGGATTATTTTGATTAAAAAAATCTAATCAGTTGGACTTAACAAGTACCCTATCTTAGAGAAATATACCTGTAGTATATACAGCTCCTATCCTGCTTACCTAATCAAGGTATAATCAATCTCGGGCTAGAAGCAGCGGCAGGTTAAATACTGAACCCGCAACATGCAATATAAAATCCCATGGGGTCAGCACTTAACAAAAGAGAAGCATCTGTATGTGTTTCCCCATTGTGAGATCCCCACTATTTGTACAGTGAAAGCAGTCCCCTGGTTATTTGTAGGCCTTAATCTCCTGGCCATCGACACAACATCCTGCGTGCTTGGTTTCGTTTCCCAAAGATCGATCACTTCCCTAGACTTGTTCAATAATAAATAACCTAGAACACTAACCGTGCCTTAGTTCTACATTTGTACGGTGCACGTGTGGATTTTCTTTTGTCTTTTGTTCAAACATTCTGTCAATGTTGTTTTTGTAGGGTAGGTCGCTGGTAGACTTTGCCAACTTTCGTAGAAGCCAATTTTGTCTTTGTTTATTATTTAGTCATGACTTTGTTTACAGCGCTTCTCGTATAGTTGTACACCGTCTACATTATGCAGTCAGCAGTGTCTGAAATTACTAAAATTTTACGGCAGTACAACTTTCTGAAAATCAATTTTTATTGTACAGATAGTTATGAAAGATAGCAATTTACTAAAACGGAGTAAGAATCAGAGCTGTGAACAGTATTAACTCGAATATTGATTACAAATTTACAAAGGAGAGCTTTAGGGTGATTGGCATGATCACTGGCCAATGGTTGGACATTGGAAATCTTAACGGAATAACTATAACTTATTTTTGTGTCGACAAATTTAATTGAAACATGTAAAATATGCTACATTCTCTTTCAGATACGTTGAGATGGCTGACTTTTCTGTCCCACGAGACGCTCCTTTGCTCTCTGATCGAGACACGACGACACCTGAGCTCGACCCGAGCAGTATCGAGCACCTCAGAAAACGAGAACGACATAAGAGACGTCGCAAGAGAAACGCCGTGGTCCCGGGCCAGAGCCGGTCCCCACGTCGCTCCCACTCCCACAAAGACAACCCAGGACTGAAACTTCAGCCGATAGAAACGACTGGGCTGAAAGGGAAAGGGGGTTCTCATTTTACTGAGCCCAAGCACCATGGTAAGATGCCTGCTGTTACCTTTGAGGTGGGGTCCAAGGCTACAGAACACCTGGAGGGGGATATAACTATAACCTCCTCGTATCCCAATCTCAGGGACTTGGGTACTGCCTCAGGAACGACCTCCGACCAAAAGTCGTCCCAGAAAACCCAATCCACTTCCCTGACCTCAATGAGCTCATCTTCCCCAAGGTTAGGACCTCAGAAGGGCAGGCTGGGAGAGGACAGGTGGCCAACTGATGTGATGAAGGACGTAAAGCCAACCAAAAGGGCAAGGTTTTCTGGGGTCGAACGCGCAAGCCGTTCGGCCTATTGGTGGGAGGCGTACAAAGCCACTTTAGTGAAACCCATGTCAACATGTTTGCTGGTGTCTCACCACTCCTCCCCTCACACCCTATTGATCGATCACTTCATAGAGAAGTATAGGACTGTCAGTTTTAGCAACACTAAAAGTAGTGCAGGACCAACAAGCATCCGGCTGGATCTCGAGTACGTGGCCAAGTGTCTGGATGACGGTATCGACATCGACCAGCCGGACTCCGCGGGCCAGACAGTCCTCATGGAAGCTGTTCGGTCTTGGCACCTGGATGTCATACGCTATCTCATTGAAAATGAAGCGGACGTGATGCACTATGATAACTATGGCAGGACTGCGATCCATGTCGCTGCAGCGGTCAACCGGCCTGCAGTCGTTCACCTTCTTTTAGACCGAGGAGCATTTGTCGAAGCCAGAATCAAACGAAGCAGAGAAACCCCACTTCATTTGGCTTCCCGAAGAGGGGCTTTATCCTCCATAGAAGCACTCCTCGAAAGAGATGCAGATATCGAAGCACGTGACTATAAGGGGCGAACACCGCTCCACCTAGCGGCTGAATTCGGAAGAGTGGAAGTAGTGGAGGGACTACTCAGAATTGGCGCCAATCCTGCCAACGTGGACGATGAAGGATTTTCATCATTGATTAACATTATCCTTAGCTGTCCAAAACACATAGAGAAAGCCCTAGACTCTCTTATTGATATTAGTCGTGAAGATGATACACCAATTTTCGATCCAGTATTTTTGGAAACCTGCCCAGAGGGATGGAGGGAAAAAGTGTGGACGAACTGTTTGCTCGACGTGGTGGAAAGCCAGAACTGTAAATTGGCAGTGAGGCACACAGTAGTGCAAACCATGATCAAAGCTAGGTGGAAAAAGTTCGGCAGGACTTGGGCAATAGTCAACTTTTTCTTCAGGTTTCTGTTCTTTGCCGTGTGGACCTTCTGGATTATGATGATTCGCTGGGAGGAAAAACACGTGTACACCTGGCCTGAGGATTGGTGGAGGGGCCTTCTGCCAGTCCTTGGAATCTTATTTCTCATCTGGGAAATCAAAGTGGAGTGGCTGGAGGCATGGTACAGCATTACGCGTGGAGTAACACTGGCGAAAATACGATACAAAAGAGTGGGAAACGACTTGCAAAACCTAGCACACCATTGTTGGAAAGACGAGATCACAGCCATGGAGGCTGAGAAAGAGACAGAACGGAGGCGCACATATTGGTGGAGACAGTTGGGGTCGTACTGGAAGGACCCGTGGAACTGGTACGACTACCTAATTTTTGCTATCATTTTAACATGCATTATCACTCACATAGTAGACACTGTGTACCATACGGTGTTCCACGCCCGGCTGCACGGTCAGCTGGGGAGCGTGACCATCCTACTCCTCGGTATACGCCTCATGAAAGATACACGCGGCTTCTTTGGCCCAGGCCAACTAGTCATCATGCTGGGACTGATGGCTAAAGATTTTGGACGTTTTATATTCCTCTATCTCCAACTTTATTTTCCCTTCACCGTCGCCTTCTGGATGATCTTCGGTGGGACGAGGCAACCTTATTATACTGGTTGTGACAACATCACAGTTGGAAACTGTTCTTTTAACAGTACCAACATCACAGTCGTGGGCATGGAAACCTACTCCAGCCTCTGCTTTTCACTGTTTAGATTAACGTTAGTTGACGAATATGATCTAGATGCCATGAGATCCATAGACCCATACATGGCGCTGCTATTCGTAACAGCTTTTCTCTTAACCTCAGCCGTAGTGGGGATTAACTTCCTGATAGGTCTGATTTCAAACGCGCTGGGTGAGGGAACGAGGCAGAAGGTGGAAATCAAGAGCATTCTTCAAAAACTAAGGGTTATCCTTCTCATAGAGCAAACAAGATACTTCTGCGGTCCGCGTCCAGATAGATTCTTCGATACGACAACGACAAAATCAAAATGCGCACTGGATACGATTGGCACTTTTAAACGGGACGAAACGCACACCATTAAAGAGAGTGTCACAGACTTGGAGAAGGGTCAGCGACAACTGAAGAAGTTGTTAGCACATGTGGTACAACAGCAGGTCGAGCTGATTGACACTTTGAACCTGCACCTGGAGAACTGCCCCGCCTCCAGGGTCAAAGCCCAACAGGAGGAATCTGATGCTGAGGTAGAATATGAGCTACCAGCCTCTGGAAAATGGTACCCGTTCCGACCTAGGAGTACGAGTCGGACCATGAAGATAAGAAGTGGCCTCGACCTGTCCTTAAATTACAATCATACAGCCAGAGACGTGGATGCCGAAGACGGTCCACCAACAACTCCTACGTATCATGTTAATGACGTCACCTCAAGACGCAGATCGAAACGCATTAAGATCAAAGACTAACTACCGTACATCGAATTTCTCTTGAAACATCTATTTGATTATGCATACAGCAAACATACATGTGTACTTAAGTACCCATACGGATACTGCATTATTTATCATTTTGCCTATGAAATATTTGTTTTTTATTCTTGCAAAGTGATTTAGATTAATGTCTACTTGTTATAATTTCTATAAATTTGTTCTGAACTTCAACTATTGCCTGTATATTAAGATATTAGGTCAGGATTTCGGTCATAAAATATTACCATCCTTCTTAATAATTTCAAACAGAGCCATTTTAAAATGCAACACTTTGCTGCTTGCAACTAATTTATTAATGTATTAGGATTTACTTGAAAGACGAAGCATACACCGGTGTATGATATCACATTTAGCAGTAGTATCTTATGTTCTGCAAACATACATATATATATATAGGCAGTACATGCAACACTTAATGTTAATGACCTGAACGAGTTTGACATGACACATTGCCTGAACTTGGAAGTACATTTCTAATCAGCATCAATACAGTAAGAGTAATACAACTTAAATAACTTGCTAAACGGAAGGTTATTAAGCAATAGATTGGAGTATTTTCTCCCTGAATAAACATAAAAAGTTAATATATCTTCTATAATTATTACAAACAAAACCGGCTGCCTTAGTTCAAAAAAACTAGAGCACAGTTTGATTTGAACGCCTACTTGACTATTTTCTCGAGAAATTTCTAAAAAATAAATCAAAAGAAAACAAATTCTGACTACCATGTTGAGCGAAATAGTCTGTCACATCAGCAGTATACTACACAATAGTTATCATTCAAGGTAGACACTAACAATGTTCAAACGAAATTCCAGTTTTCTTATATAAATATTTGATTAGGGATCTTGGGATAAATCTTCCCAGCGTTCTTACTTGTGCTTAGATATAAGTGACATGAACAATTCTGTTTTCAATTTAAACTGGCCCAATATGGTCAAGGACAGTATAAATGCATATAAACGTCTAAAGTAAACGTGCAGTCCTGCTCAACAGACTATTTTAAAGTCAACTGGTGTGTATCTAGCCGAACGCTCTCTCATGCTGTAGAGTTAAACCTGCAAAACACTGACGCGGCAAAAGTGAGATTCAAATAAAAGACCTGGGGCAAGTACCTTACAACAGGACTCGACATTAAGCATTGCCCGCCTGCCCGAGGCAGTTAAAACTTGAGGTGGGGCATTTCTGCCATATTTTGATAATCAAGCAAAGCTGGGCAAGAGAATTGAACGACCGGGCAGGTAAAATTCCACCTACACCTGCCCGACGGGCAGCAATCCTAAAAGGTTAATGTTGAGCCCTGTTACAACACTAATATTATTAAGGAATCATGAGTATCTAATGCCATGTACCTTAATCACGGATATATGGTTCTAAATAAATCTTTATGGTAATATTCATCACCAGTAATCATGGATTGTTGATTACAAAAATTAAAGACCCTGTTACACTTCACTTTGGCAAAGCCACATAATGAACTTTACATGTTCTTCTGTCCTCAACAAATTACCACTTGCGTTTTACCTAAAAATCTTAAATCTGATATATCTTGGGCGTACAACGATATGAGTTTTCGCGTTCGCGCATTTGACTGACTTAATTGAAAACGCATGAAACGCGTCCTACTAACGATAGTAAAAACTCAAGGGAAAACTCATAGTGCAATAGGCCCTTAATATTCATTGTCAATGAGTTTA
This sequence comes from Lepidonotus clava, assembly GCA_936440205.1. Lineage (NCBI taxonomy): Eukaryota > Metazoa > Annelida > Polychaeta > Phyllodocida > Polynoidae > Lepidonotus > Lepidonotus clava. The sequence continues at coordinate 31,324,942 of OW387140.1, forward strand.
GTTTTATAACATTGGATATATCTGTTCACCTTACATGAGTACATGGATTGCTACATTCACTACACAGCTGAGATTTTACAATATAGCTACATGTCACTGCATTGTCACTTTAAATGAGCCAAAATCGCAATTCAATCTGAAATAAATCTAACGAGTCATAATACTGTGTACGTGTGTCAGGTAACGCTTCACCCTTTTCTTCCTTAGATCCTAGTCGATAAAGGTAAACATATGAAACCAAAAAATGACATACATTATCTGCACATCATAAGTATGAACCTTGTTTGCAAGGTGAAATAAACTTTACACTTTCTAGGACATGTTTAGTTTTTATAATACTTCTACGATATCAAAACTGTAAGCTGGGCACAAACATAATTAATTTTTCTCTACAACATCGTTTAGACACGCAGACGAAATATACCAATAAAATACTAATGTTTTCACCATTCACTTGTCTTTATTTACTCAATCATTATCAAAATCATGATAATAAAAAATACTGTTCTAAACCGAAAGGTGAGTTTTTTAAATGCAGCTAGTGATACAAAAATACAAACTAGCTAGTGGGATTTCAGAAGCCAAATAAGATTTTCCAAATAAAACGTATGAAAAGCCAAAAAACAATTTCTTTCATTCTATGCATGACATCTGTGTATTCTGTCCCCGTACACCGTCAGTCTAATTTAATTATATACCACACACCTTCATGAATTGTTTTATATCCGAAATTAATATGGTTCAAAAAGCAAATCTTTAACAGAGAATCAACATGTTTGACGGGTGCCGAGTGTATACTAAAACAAATGCCAATGAACACTCCTTTGCTACTGAGTACCGGTAGTCTTTGCATCAAAGACAGGATTCAGAAAATAAAGAACAACATATGAAAACATTCTAGGGGTTAACTAACAAAACATACTAATTTATTCTAACCACCCATACCTAAGTTGCGTGAAATGATAACGAACACATCTCAAATACATTGGTCGTGACCTTATACCATAATAAAACCATGAATTGTGACATTTCAATTTTCAGGCCTCTCTTTATGAACCTAAAGCCGGAGTACACAGGGGGTGGGTGCGTATCCATAGTCGTCACTGTTGGCCCTTTCTCCCTCCTCCTCCTCCTCCTCCCCCTGTGGGTCCTCCCGGCCGTCAGGAGGGGTGGGCGGGCGGACCCCACCACTGCCCCCTCCCTCCATCCCCGACACGAGCAGCTCGCTGTCCTCCAGGGTCAGCCTGGGCTGCTGCTGCTCCATGGCCAGTAGCGGCCCTGTGGGTCCGGTCAGGTCGAAGGACCAGGCCGGGCGGGGGGCAGCGGGGCCGGGGGCGGAGGCAGTCGGGGCTGGGTTGACCGGGGTAGCGCTGAGTAAGGGCCGACTGCTCTTGTCGGAGAATAACACCGACTTGTAGCCGGCGCTGGCGTCACTCACGTCCTGGTCGTCCGTGGAGACGTCCTCCTCCTCTGCCTCCTCGTCCCGGTCTCCAGTATCCGAGGAGGAGGAGGAGGAGGAGGGAGTGGGATTTCCTCCAGGTGCCTGTGGGTTGTCCAGGAGAAGTAATCCAGGTTTCACACTACTAGGTTGGGTCGTCTCTCCCTTTCCTTCTCGCATGAGAATCCCCATTTCAGCTAGGGGCGCTTGCTCCAAGTCTCCGTCCAGGACTAACCTGGCAGGGGCGTACCTATAGGCTGGCACCTCCCCCTTCGTGAACGGCCCAAAGTGATCGCCGGACGACTGCTCCTCTTCTCCGGGGAAACACTTGAGGGTGTTGAGAACGTTCTGTCCCTCAACGTCTTCAGGGGAACTACCAGGGGCGAACGCAGGGTTGGGAAAGTGAATGTCTGAATTGGGAATGACGCCTGGACTGGAGACAGCCAACGGTTCGTCGGGCCCAAAGATAAGCGAGCCCATCCCGCTGTCGTTTTGGTACTGGCTGGGACGGGCCGGGAGGGCCGGGGGCGCCCTCCTGGGTGGGGGACGGTGCCCCACCTCCTTCTCGGGGGAGGTGTCCTTGTCGGTGAAGTTGTAGTAGGGCACGGCATAGCCCTTGATCGAGGGTTCCTCATTTACAATCTCCGACGGCGGGTACTGACAAAATAAACAGAGCGACTTAGAAACATGAGCAATTTTTTTTTTATAGCCAAAACAAAAATGTGAGATTATACTCGTTTACAACATAATAAATATATGAAAGGGATTCAAATAACAAGGATGTATTCCTTGCATGATCCCCATCAGCACTTTACATATGTATGATTGTATCAATGATACTAACGTGAGGTAACTGAGTATCCAAGTTGCCTTGACAAAAACTGAACACTTAAAACATGAATAGGTACTTTTCAAGGTCTTGGACTGAGCGAGGAAAAGAAATTATCACCAAAGAGGGAAATAAATACTAACACGATCGCCTTTAATGAAGTGGGCAGAGCAGAATATATATCCAGAGAGCAATACCTTTATCTCTTCTAATTTCTCCACGTTATGTTCTAATCAAACGAGCACCCGTTTAATCACTATGTGGTCACAATGTGTTTCTAAAGTCGAGTAACGGAGTAAGGTGAAGTTCTTAGCTCTAACATAACAAGAATGAAAGAGGTGTGGTGCAGAGATTTAATTTAACAAAATTCTTTACCTGATCTGGTTGTTTGATTAATATGTTCCATCGTCGTTTACAACCCTCTCTACATTTCCTGCAAGAAAAGAAAACGTAAGTGTCACATCCTGGGCTAAAACATACAAAACTCATCTCGAAATCACTTAGAACAAACTCTTAATAAGCTTTTGCTGATTACGGGAAATAGTCTTCCCTCATTTAATTGCAAAGAGACTGTAAGTGTGCTGGCCATTCTGTCCCTCTACAACTGGTGTTGGACTACACCAGTAGAGTCTAAACAGTAAGCATACATTTATATCAGTAGGTGGCATTGTATGCATTCAAATATCTCGACAATGCAGTATAATAATTGTCAACTTCTTCAGACTAAACATATGTTTGTAAATGAAAATGTAGTTTAACCTGTAAAACAAAACCAATTCGAACTCCTTACCTACAACAGCATACCACGCCGATAATAAATAAGATGAGGCCGAGTAGTATACACAAGCCAATGACCGTCGCCTTCCCTGGTTTTGTCAGTATGAATGATCTCGCTGCAATATCAAATTGGCAGAGCTGTAACCCCAAATAGCTATATACATGTATCAACACACTTTGCAACACGACGATAAAACTATGTTATTTCGGTTAATTTTGCTTTTATGAGAATTTTCTAAAGGCGGGCCATCTTAAATGATACAGGATAGGATTCTTTCTGTCATAAACACTTTGAATTTTCTCACAAAAACTCTAGCTCAGATCGTTTTATTTTTGTATGCGAGAAGGAAATAATTATTTTCCAACATACGGATTTATTTGTGTACACTTACGTCCATCCAGGGTGGCGACTTGTATACCCCGAGACCCGGGGTCAGGGGGCTTCAACTCTCCGGCCACGGTCACACTGTAGGCCCACACCTTGTAGGTCGTACCGTCATGGAGACCTGGGACACTGGCCCCAGTCACTGCTCCCGTTTTTAGCACGGTGAAATTCTGCACGCGACCTGCATAGATAACAATATTTGCAACATTATTAATTCATGGAAGTAAATATCCGTATGTTTGAAATTTCGTTTTCCCTCGTACAGTTGTATTAAGCTGTCTTTGGTTGTTTTAAGTTGTTTTTTTTGTTTTGTTTTGTTTTGTATTTTAGATCGGAGACATATCTCTCTTCTCAGATAATTCTTATTTTTGACATAGTTTTACATTTTAAACAATTCCTTTATGTACATTACAAACCCATAAAATCAAAGTTACATTCTTTTTTTTAATGATTTTAATGTATCTAGTATAAAAAAGTGCATAACATGATGATATCCTTCTAGATACTAGATTAGGTAAAATATATATGTTTTCTGTGGCAAGGGGAATAGGGAACATCACGGTAATCAAAATTCTAGCCTGCAAAACCAGAATATAGATTTATGAATACAGCCCAAACACTCAGGGTATTTGCTGTCACGCTGGCATGATGCATGTTTATTTCATGCACTTTAAAATATATGAGAGACTCATTAAAACCCTATCATCGTAACAGGGGCTTCTTGTAATATAGTCGAATACAATTCTAGGGTCGGTGAATTTTGAAACACATTTATTTTTGAACAAGTCAGGTATACCTGAACAGTGTTGGCCAGTCACCGGACAGTAGTGGATGTGGTAGGCATACACGAATCCACTCTTCGCCGGGCATTTAGTAAATGGGCGTAGTTCCAACGACATGCTTCTTTCCTTTACGTCAACAGATTCAATCACAGGCGGACTGCTCTCTGCAAGGCAAAGTTGATTACATGATTGGAAAAATTCTCATTGTTCTAAAATACAAGTTAATCTGGCCGCGGGGTTTTGGATGAATTATTTCATTGTATATAAAAAATTCTAAAACATGGGTTACTAGTAATGCTTTAGTATCTGTATAAATGAATATATAATGTTGATACTTATTGTTTTTGTATTATTACATGTACAATTTGTGCGAAAAAAAACTTGCAAGTTACGAAACATATTCTTATTCCACTTCGCTTCCACAATGCTTTATAGATATTTGATTTCCAAGAAATACACAATGTATTTCCTTAACGAAAAGTTTATTGAAGTACATACATTTACGTTTCACCAAATACTTACTTTCTTTAATGTCATGATTACAATCAGCCCATTGGATCCCACTGCTGTCTGCTATGTCCAAGGCAACTCCGAAATGTCTTTTGGAATCCGATGTTTGCTGTATGACTTTCCATGGTGAAGAAATGTCCTTTTCCCATTTGATGGCTCCCTATGAAATAATAAAAATTCAATTCTTTAATACATAATTTTAAAAAAAGTCGTTTTTGGTTACCTATTGTATCAAACATTGTATCGTTTTTGGATATAAATATTACTTGGATACTAGAGTTGATAAATGTATGTACATCTCTAACTGAAAACTAATGACGTATGCATTTCCTCTATGAACTGAAGAATGTCAGAATGCGAAGATCTATCACACGAAGTCTGTGTATACAAAAGAAAGGAAAATGATTATAAAGTCAGAAGGAAAAGGAGAAGGAAAAGTGAAAGAAAATGATTTGCACAAAAATGTAGAGAAAAGAACGGGAACAAAAGGCTGATGGACCTTGCGCCTCAATTATTAGCAAAGTTTAATACAAATATCTTTTTCTGGAGTTATTCTGAAGAAAATACGACATGGCTTCAGAATATCTGACCTATTCAAAATCCGACTTTGGTTTTTAATGTTACCAGTTATTGTGCCCACAGTTCTCCATACAGTATTTAGAATTGTGAAACCCTTTCATAAATTAGTAAAACAAACTTACATCACAACGTGAGCGCTTTGTCTCACACCAATAGCCAATGTATTCGGCCCCTGGAATCGGTTTCCACTGTATTTCAGTAGTGTTTTCATCCATTACGATTGCAGTAACATTTTCTAATTCAGGTTGCACTGGAATTTAAAAGAGAAAGAGACGGTATAAGCTGGCCTTTCAAAAACACGATTGAAAAAAATCGACCCGATCTATGTCTCATTAAATTGTTGAGACGCGAGGTGTGATTTATTCATTGAGGACCACTTTCATAACTGACTTCCCTGTCAATAGTTCCGTGTTAAATGTGACTAATGATGGAAAGTGCAACGATAGTTACATTTGAAAACACCTGACTATAATCTAGATTTGTATTTCATGGTAGATCTGCGCGTTAATGGCGTTATGATCTAATTGCCATAAGTAGAGATCCAACTCCGGTCTACCTAATGAAAAAGTATGAAAAGAAATCAAAATTTATCTTAGAAGCGACTAGAAGTCACCTTCAGAAATAGCCCTGAATCCGAAATTGCACTTATGATCAATTTATATTCGCACTTTCCATTTTTCATTTACTTATCTTTTTTTAATATCCGCAAATAATTATATGCATATGGAAAAATAATCTTTCAACATATGATAGGCTATTATAATAGTTTCAAGGGCTAGGATTCACAAACGAGCCTCCAAAATGTGTAAAAATGTAAAAAAAAAAAAAAAAAAAAAAAAAAAAGTAGCTACAATATTTTTGGATTCACGAAAATGTATTCGCGTCAAAATATCAATGTTTTCGGTATTCAATGTTTCCACTCACACAGAGCCTGAGGTAGCACGATGATGGGTTCCCGTGGCTTGAGGCTGGGGTTGTAGCCGGCAGAAGTTCGAGCAGACACAGAGATGTTGTAAGTCTTATCCAGGTCCTGGTTTTTAATTGTATACATTGTCGTCTCAGGGGGTAGTTTTACGGAGTAGGCTGAGGAGGGTGTACCACTGCCCACCGATATGGCCGTCACTTTGTATTCCGTAATGTGGCCTCCCGAGTATCGGAGAGGCTGGAAGGTTTAAACAACAGTGATTTTTATCAGAGCTTAATGAAGTGGGTGTTCAGTAGCCCAAGAAACCCAATGTAGATAAGAAAAGTACATTGATTGTCACAGTTGCTAGGGGGGATTTTTTCTGGTGTTACTTACTGATTGAAAACCCTATGACATTAACCTGATTCGTGAAAAGAGCCTTTAATTATAAGTCGAGAAGATATTAGTGTATTTGCAATAGTACCTGTAGGAACTTTCCATTCACTGGTGTTAAACTAATGGCTAGGATATGTTATCAAGTCTACATTAGTTTTGGTGTTCCAGGTAATTCTGAGGCCCTTCGTACAATAATTTACTATTTGGCCAATGTTGGAATGACAAGATCAATTTCAAAATCAATCGAATTTCTGAGGCGAAGAAAATCAGTGTCAAAATGATGTGCACGAACATAAGCACTCTCTTTCACTGCATATACGTGTATATCCAAATACAAACCATAACATAGTATGTCGCTGCTCACCTTCCAATATATTGTAATATGTCGTACAGTTTCGTCGATAACATTTACGTCAAAACCACTCCGAGTTGTTTCTGGCAGTTCTGACGGCACTGTACAAAAGTAAGATAGGAGAACGAAAATAAACTATCTATCACCTCATAGAAAAAAGTCATGTAGATTTAATATCCAAACCATTTGTATCTATCTGGATAGCTCTTTGCTATAGTGTAGTTTTTGTTTTTTATACACATTTTGTAGTTTTTTAATTTTTTTTATACACATTTGAATATGGTACAGTTCAACGTCAAAATTAGACTGCACTTAGTTCATTGTTAGGCAGCAAACATAGCCTACCCGTGTCTTTTAATCGCTCGCGGATTCGCACAGGATCACTCCACAGTGAACCCGGGATGCCAGAAGTGGAAGTTATTTTGAAAGAACACTTCATCCCCGGCTCAAGACCAGTGATGTTTTGGATAATAACACGAGCTGTAGTTGGTCCTACTGTAACCTGGACAAAGAAAATAAAAGTCATGAAAAGATACCCATTAAATTGCTTATGCTAAATGTGTACCAGCAGATATGGATGAGTTACTCAATTTAGCATTAAGAGTAATTTGAGCAAATAATTTTTTCTTCCCTAACGCCATATTCTTGTACGTGAATGACCTATCATCAAGTGCATTAACAAAGAAGGTGGGTACTTGCCCTGCATACCATGTCACCATTTAAAGCGCTCAAGAAATTCAGCTATGATGGTATTTAATCAACATACAAATTACAAGCTCAAACAGGAAAAATGAAAATTCCGCTGAGCTTTTCAAAGACAGATGCCATTGAAAGCTGGGTATCTACAAGTAATAAACGTGGAACGTATTACGCCTGTAATATATTTATTATACGTACTTGTTTTTGTACAATATGCGTCCATGAGACTTGGATTTCATATATTAAGCTCCTATTAACGGCGGGACTCTCCCACCTCAGCTGAAGCCAATCAGTACTTCGACTAAGACTTCTAACAGACTTCACAGCGGCTGGTTTATCTGAAACAGTAGAAAAACAATACCAATTTTTAAGAATACATAAAAATGTATATTTATTACTGAACTTTGGACAAACTTCATATCACCTTTCTATATTTTTTATGTAGTCTATCTTTTTATATGTCTGCTTTTACTTGTTTTTATACAAATTTTCTAAATTTAACTATTTTCCTTTTTTAGAGGTGTTACCTATGAAATATTCCTGTATAGACTGTCATATGTAAACGTCACTACTTCTTTTTTCAAATACATCTTAACTCACATTTTTGTTTACAACACAAGACTTCCAAAAAGAAAAAGATAGACATTCTTCATAATGAATATTTGTCAAAATTCAAAACTTCTAGTATGAAAAAAAAGATGGCACTCACTTATATCATGGACGTAGTATATCTTTTCGGGCGTAGTTAACTTTCCTAATGCATTCGAACTATTGATTTTGACGATGAAAAATGAATTGGAGGTTAATTCAAGGTTTCGTAGGTCGACCCAACAGCTGCTGTTTTCCATAACGTCTTCCTTGTTGACTTGCAGATTCTCACATTTTGTAAACGACGATACACCACTGAAAAATAGATGACGACGTATACAATCACTGATAAATGGTACTGAAGCTAGACGACATGGTTTTATAGTACAATTTGTATGGAAGATTAAGTAAAACTTACTCTGAAACTACGATGTAGATATATTGAGGTCTGGCTTGGGAAAATGTGGTGAGAAAACCCTATGGAATAAAAATGTTAACCCTTCGGCCCCCAACATGGCCACAGTCGCCGGTGTGCGATTTCCCAATTCTGGCCATAGCAACTCACAGGAACTTTCTATATAACAAATGAAAGCTTATTGCCCGTATGATTAAAACAGACAATATTCCTATACAAATCCCCAGTAACTTATGTTTAACTTAGCTGCCCAGTATTTATGTTTGGGGTAAAGTTTGTGGAAATCAGGCACTTTTCATTGCAATTACGCAAGGTCTAAAGGGTTAATTATTCGGTTTCTTTTTTTCTCTTTTTCTTCCTTTTTACTAATATATATGTGTGCTATTTGCCCTATTCATGTCTTTTCTTATCGGATATTTACTCACTAGCAATTAGGGGATATAGAAACCAAGTCAGGTATGAAAGTAAAACTGATGCATTTCTTTTATCAGTGTGTAGACTGCTCATATTCTCCACGCTTAGTTTGCTGTGACGAAAATGCTTTCTTTCACATCACCTCTGTTTGTTGAGGAATTTCTTGTATTGCTTTCGTTTTCTTACACAAACAAGAATAGACGCGTAGTCAACTGTAAGAGAGGGTATTGAGCTGAAGTACTCCTGGCTGTGGTTGAAATTACCGCGATCTCCAAAGTATGCCAGTAAAGCAGAATGGGGATTCTAATCTAAACGTTTCTTCGATAGACTGACATTTCAAAATATATGCCTATATTTGTAATATAAATAATCGTTTGAGGGTTTTTAAAGTCTGAAAAAGGAAGAGAAAAGTATACTGGTAGGAATTTTGAATGCCTTCTGTTGAGCCTGTATTCCACTGTCCGATGTTGATTCAGCCCCCCCCCCCCCCGAAAATACGATATGAAACCATACATCCTTAAAGTTTATAACATTCGAAATTATAAACTGAGCTGAGGAGGTTATGCAGGGCATAGTTCCAAAGTACAGGTGCTCTCCGATGATAATGATTGTTGGAGTCTAAGAAATTTCACTTTTGTGTCTGTAAAAACACTCGTTATCGAATCTATACTAGTGAACATGGTGGCAAGGAAAGGTAATCCAGTTGACTCCATTCATAAAGGATTCTGATTCAGTTCTACCCCCGATTCACTTTGTTTTGGTTTCACAAACACACGTAATACAGCAAATACTGATGCAACGCCATCCATACCTTACCTAAGGTGCAGTCTTCCAAGCACATCGTAAACACAATAGGCAATCCTAACACCCAAGGGTTCCATAGCTTCTATTGTTACCATTAACTTTTTGACATTAAGTGACCATTGCATCAGTACCCCCTGCTATGAACAAGCAGGATTAGTGACGCCACATAACCCACCTTATTCCTATAGATAAGCGCTCAGTGGGCACCCATCTATATAATATTTCTAGTGATAAATTACTGAATACATGAATAGTTCTTTCCTCTTAAAATTGACAGCAAGATTAGCTGTTGAAAGTAAACTTTACTTTGGTAGCCGTCCTGCAAAGTGCGCGTATCTCTACTGTTTACAAATACCAAGGAAAAAGAGTGAAGTTCTACAATGGGAAAGTTGAAAGTACATGCATGAATCAGTAAAATAATGTCAGGCCATCTAATATACCAAGCCTTTGGAGGTGAGTTAAAATTGTTTAGATATTGGAGAATGGTATCAGTTTTATTTTCTGTTCATGTGAAACAAGCAGTGTACACAACATACTAATAACCTATCAGTGATTAATCACCACAAACTTCCAGGAATGTACATACGAAACCGTTTTCTTTTTAATTAGTGACCTCTGGGCTTGTATTTCTTTGGTCTCTTTACATAATTCTGAATCATGTTCTGCTTTCTGACTTATTTTTCTGATACATTCATTTCTGTTTTGGGTGAACTACGTGCTCTCTTATCCAAAAACTCACCCCAGCTTCCAGTATGCGTTTCCTCGTGTAGTAAAGACAGGGTTTACTTTCTTGCTCCACGATATTGTCAAGTTTTCCCAGTTTTTGGCAAGAACATTGATGTTTCCAATCGGTAGTGGTTTGTCTGCATTAGAACAAATGATAGAGCTTCAGGTCAATGATTCGAAAATAATGAGCCACGGGCAGTCGTACCAAACCAAACCATGGGGATAATATTGTCATGAAACTGAAATTGGATAATCAATTGTCATTATTAATTTGTTATTCAGGTCCCAAGCTCGGCCCAATTTATTTTCAATCCACATAGGAGAGCATTTTCTGAATAAAGGGAGTCAAAACCAATAAATGAAATTATTCAACTCAAATAATTATCGAAATCCATTCCTTGAGCCTATTTCTGGCCCATGTTAAAAACTAAACCATGAAATATGGTAGAAAATCATTAAAATCATGTTTTCCTTGCACATATCAATTTATGTGGATCCGCAAAAATGGGGTTCGTTTACAAACAAATGGAACTATAGCCATCTCTTGTGGAATTTTACTTCAGGTTGGGCTAGTTTTCACAGCTAAACTTTACTACTGACCTTAACTAGGCTCATCTAAAATATCTGAATTTTGTAATTTTTGTAATTTATGTTGGTTTTGGCTCCCTTTAACCTCGAAACAGTGAAAGTATGCACAGGGTCTTTAGCTCCCATGTAAACATCATTTTGTGACCACTTTACTAAAAATCCTACTAAAGAATCCGTGCATTATAATAATAAGTGAATTTTCTAAAGGTATACAAAGATAATTGTCCATATTTTCACAACAAATAAAGGAATTATGAAATTGAAAATGCCCAAGGAAAAACCCAGAGCCTAGCTTCAATCAAGGTGAGGCCTCAAATTTGTGGTTTTACGGTAATAGAATAACATTAAATATCTTACGGCCGACTAGGGTAAAGATGGCATCGAGCAGCTCGTCGTCGTCCTTGTTGAGGCAGTGGAGGTAGGAGCGGTGGTACTCCCTACCTACCCGGGGCAGGAGGAGGACGGCCGTGGTGGCGTTCGGCCGCTGGACGTAGTTGTCGGGGATCATGTCCGAGTCGTTCCACCTGAAGGCCAGGTCGGCCGACGTGATGCCACTCTGCCCGCCATCTGTCAGGGTGCACAGCACCCGGAAAGACATGTCCTCCTCCACGTAGATCTTGTGCGGCTGCATGCCTAACAAGACAAAATGAAAGGGAGGAAAGTTTAAAGGATTTATTCCCACTGAACCATCCCTATTCTGAATGGAAGGGGGTGGGATCTGTGTTGGAATAATATCAGCACCTTTTCAAGAGGTTTGGTTTGGTAGCTACGCTGTTGGGCAAATGTGAGTTATAGTAAATTTTATTATTTTTCCATCAAAACACTGGTGGGTGGGTGTTGGTTGTAGAAGTGGTATGTAATCTGTAATTATGGGAAAGAACTGATTAATTTGATGCCGGAAAAACATGTGGAGTATAGGTAGGCTTGATTTATTTTTTTGTATTAGTAAAATGACAAACGGGAAAACGACATTTAATAATCGAATACTAAATAAGCATTAATCTGCTACCCTTATCAGGTCATTTGTAAACCATGCATGACTTTTCAAACTGCCATAAAACAAAAAACCGAATCACGAAAAATAAGGCTATTTTAACGCTATTTTAACAGGGCGGATACAAATAATAGTCACATGCTTAAATTAACTCTCAAACATAGAACGCTTATTGTAGATGTCTACCTGTCTGCTAAAGTCTAGATTAGTACAAGCAACCCGTATAATGATTAATTTCTTTTCACCCAAATTACCAGAACTGCTGCCAATCAAAGTACTGCAGACCTTTGTATTTGTCTATCCTTAGAATACAAGGGAATAATCGCTTCAATGAACCACACACAAACTGTTTAGCCCATATGACATCCTATTTTACAAAAGCACTTATCATCCGACCACAATTATTCAAACATAATCTCGGAAACTAATAACATCCTTTCTACGAGCAGGAAGATTCTCATAGGACACATCAGGAATCTCAACTTTCAATTTCTTGTTAGGAAAACATTTTAAAGTTTGTTGACCATTATTCAAAGGTAAAAATACCCTCATAGACAATGATGACACACATGATGTTTCTTGGTATTCAGTAATAGACTTTCCGTCACCAATGGTGATTCATCATAGTATACATTCGACGAAATAATCAATTCTTATCACACAGAAAGTCTTCCTCTTCCAATGGCTAACATTTTTCTTTAGGTATTTATGAATTATTTGAGTGTAATAAAACACAGCTCAACGCCCAGAGGGAAAGTTAACTTCCTGCTTTTAATTGACGTCAGTATTTTTTTTTTCAACTTCGCACATGAGTAAGATGTATATAGGCCTACTCCAATAACGAATGTACTTTTTTAGATATGAACATCCAAATTTTGTCTTTTATTGGGGGAAACTGAAGAACTCAAAATTCTGTCAGTGGACCCTTTATTAGCGACCATGATAATTAGATGATTCACAAGAATGATCAGTAATAAGAGTAAAATGACTAAAAGATATTCCTGCTGTTAAATGGTGAGAAGAACACCAAACCCAACGGCCCTAAAGTGAAGTTAGTAGAGGTAAGCATGTCGGGACAAAATTCTGATTCATAAATTATGGGTTGAGGACCGGGGGTGGTGGTGGGTCAATGAAGAGGTAGGGGCGGTGGGCAGTTGTGGTGTGGAGGGATGGAGAGAGGGAGGTGCACCTGGACAATCAAATCAATAGGCCACAAGAAAGCCAAGTTCCATGCATGGTTTGTGTTGAATGTTTACGTCTATGAAGGGAGGCCACCTGGGGGGTTTGAAGCTATGACCACTGGTTGACAGCTTGGGCTCGGCCAATGAAAAGATATGAGGCAAGAGGAAATCCCTACCATGAATCTACACTTAACCAATTACATCCAGTTACACACTATATTGCCTTTGAATAGACTAAACATCCCATGGTAGGCATTTTCCAATTGCAACTACTGGATACCGACCAAAGCAAAAATCGTAAAACCAGTGTGAAGACTCACTGAGAAGCACCATCCTAGTATTTGATGAAAAAAAATAGACAAAAAAATAGACATCTACCAACAGGGTAGACTAAAACGTAAGCGTTGTACGCACTATATTTTCAAGGGTGTCAAGGCAATAAAAGCACTGAGTGTAGGGTCACCTTCATGCTGTGACAGATCAAGGGTGTCCACGCTTTTTTAAAAACGAATTTAAGACATTTTTAATACTATTCAATAAAGAGATTTTGAAAAATGTAATACCAGCCGGCTATATGCAAGAGACAAAATACAGACAGTAGGTGTCATATATAAACACCTAGGTCGAAGTGGCAACGTTTTTTTGTCTTTATAAATCCGATTAAATCGAATGGTTTTTAAAACCACTTAAATCTATGTTGAACGGCCTTGAGTTAACCTCGAGAAAGTTAATTCAAAATCTGTTTCAGACACGCGTGGGCACCCTGGTTGCTAACACTAGTCTACAGACTGACCGATACTTACCTGGAACTGAGATTTCTATTGGAGAAGACGGGCAACATAAAGTTAGGATACAGGCTGGGTGAAAAATATTTGACAAAAATGCAAAAGCCAAACAAGGTATATACACCGCATAAAAATAAGTGCAATGTTAATATGAAGGGATGATTCTTTACTAATGTAGCGTGCATTCTTTGAATCACTTTTTAACGACTCTTAAAAGGTCCTCTACTGCATCATCAGAAAGGAAAACATGAAGTAAATACATGTACTGATATTCACACACTTTATACAGAGATGCCACTGCTTGGACATAAAGAATATGGAAAACAAAGTACATTTACGTATTTTAGGAAGGATCAAGGTAGTCTCTACTTCAGTTTAAACTAAAAGGCTCTAATATTGAAAACAACCTAAGTTAAGTATGCATTCTGTTATCTGAAACTACCCCGGTAAGTACATTAATCACTTTCTTGGGAAAATTAGGGAGTGGTAAAGATTTGTTGTGGAAGCAAATAAATAAGGAAATCTCTATTAAGAAGGAAAGGTGGCATTTCTGTATACATAAGAAATGAGACGAAAAAGAATCATTTTGCCGTTTTTTCTTACACGTATATGATCTATGTGTGTTGAGGGGAATGCGGGGAGGGGGTGTTATTGGCAAGAACAATTTCATTTGATAATCATTTCCAGGAACATTAACATTGGTAAATTAGGTTTTCCTGGTATTACACTGGTTAATATAAACCGGCAATAATCATCTTGTTTCTGTTATGATTATCTATAGATTGTACTGTTATTTCATATATTTTCTAAGAACACCACCAAGAGTTACAGTTGTTAACTTGATTGTCCATCTAAGTTCGAAATAAAATTAAGAGCTGTCCCAGATACCGTGACCTCCCACTTGACGTCGACGATAAAACAAAAACACGTGTTTACGTTTCAGCTTGGGAATATAAACTACGTCACTCGAGGAGTTTACAACTTTTTTCAACAAATTCCAGGCAACCTGATCATACTACAACGGAATTCTGAACAGTTAGCAGCTCGGATGTCAATTAAAATTATTAAAAGAAATATATAAAAATAGAATAAAATAAAATCATCAATAGATCTCTGTTCGGTCACTTTGGAGTTTGGTACAAAGGCTGCATTGGCAGACGTTGCACTCTTCACTAAAGGTCTACATTTACTAAACTGAAAACTAAACAATACCTCGAGCGAAATATATGTATTGTTATCGCTCTAAGCCTTACATCAAGCAAATATCACTGAAATATTATTTTGATAATGGATACTATTGCTGCATTGGAAAAAAACTGAGTATTATCAGGGTGATCTCTTATCTTTTCAATGCCAACATTGATCGAACAGTTTAAGGATAGACAACACCTCTCAGTGTGCAATTCACAGTACTCTTTTTAAATAGGTATTTATCACTTCATGTTCAAAGCATCATTGCTGATTCTTATATCATTAAAACGCCTCTTTATAAACCTATCTACCCATATAAATCATGTGACAATACATAAGTGCATACTTCTGGAGCTTAGCCAAGAATTGAAAAATTGCATTTTTAACTTTTACTTTTTGAACAAGGATATCTTGCTTACAACTTGACATAAATGCATGAAATTTTCAGAGTCAACAGATAACATTCATTTGGAGGGAAACGTGTCTCAGAATTTGAATTTAGGTCCTAGTTTTTCTTTTATTAAATGTAGAAATTAATGTTGAAAAAAATCACAAAAAGTTTCCCGTTTTTTGACATAAAATTAAAACTAGGACCTAAATAAAAAATTTGAGACACGCTTCCCTCGAGAGAAATGTTACTAACATGTATTTAAAGTTTTGAGTAAATACATTGAATAGTAAGTGAGAAATCGCTGTTCAAACAATAAAAGTGAAAAAATGAAATTTTCGCACATAAATCCTCAAGGCACAAAACTTTCACAATATACTTTATATCATGAGATGTAGAAAAATAAGTACTTTGATTTGATATATAAATCATTATTGTGGCATTAATAGGTAGGGCGCCATGCTCATTTTGCCAAATGGCCCTTGGAGAGGTGTTGTCTATCCTTAAGTCGAAAATTAACAGCATTGAAAAACTCATGGTTTAACTTTAAGTCCAAAATTACGCATCTTTATGTCCGACGTTCGTTAAAAGACACATGTACCCGACTTTTTATTTATGCATCCTTCTTGAAACATGAAACAAAAGTTGTGTATTGGCCGGGTGAACCATTGTGCACCTGGTAAGTGCACAAGCGTGCACCTCTGGTTAAGGCTGCACCGTTAACTCGCTGATACCTTTAAAACACTGGTATTGTAATATAATACACTAAAAACCCTCCATACTAAATATAGTAGATTAAAATAAAACATGATCACCGATACTAAACACTTATAAGGTAATATCTTAACCAAAAGCCCTCCATACTAGATATAGTAGATTTAGATAAAAAAACAAAAACATTGTAGTTTCACCAACAGTCAACAGCACACACGTCTGTGGAACCTAGTTCGATTAAAACAATAAATCTTGTTTTTACTGCATGGTAAGCCATTACAGTATTGTTCTCTTTGTCAATCCATCCTCCCCTGCATCGCATAATTCATAGAGAAAAGAATAGTGTTGGCATCTAGAAATGATGCGGGTCAATTTGCTTTGTGTTGTAAGTTGTCATTCACTCACGCCAGACGAAGTTGACAAAAAGAACTCTACATCACCATAGACATAATCACAAAAGAATTTTTGATAAGATATTCTTAATTTAAATCATGATAGCCCCTCGTTTTTCCATACTCTAGCATTGTTTTGACAACAATAGATATTCCCATTGTAATTATATCTGCCCGCATGAAAAGTATCCGTTTTTCTATAGCAACTTTTAAACTGCTCGCCTGTACTGTCTACCATATTTCTACTGTATCTTATCTGGCCTTCTTTACTGAAATACGATTCCAAGAGAAGATACAAGAACAGCCAGTGACCCCAATCCTAACCAAAAAATTACTTGAAAATGACACCCATTTCATTGATTTCCTTTCCAGTAGGTCTATCTTTTATGAGTTCTCAGGATATGTGATGTTATGATAGTACCAAACGGACAAACTAAGGATTTTACAAAAACTGTTTTGAAATTCTACCAGAACTATATAGAAAAGAAAATCGGTATGCCAGACACTAGTCTGAACATTTTAATCGTATTTTCTGACCCGACCGTAGCAAAGAGAGCGTGGTATGTCTAGGACGTTATGTATGTTATAACTGTGACAGTTGATGGATCCCAGGCACCACCCTCTTATTCCGGACACAGTCTATACTTCTGGTCCTATTTCTTCACACTCGATGGTCCCGGACATGGAGCAGGTTTCGGAACTCACCACAATGGTAACAGAGACTGCGTGGAGAGATAAAAGCATGTAATTGAGAAGCTGAATATGTGACACATAGCAGGATATGCCGTAGCATTTTTATTTTTCTTATTTTATTTGTTTATTTTACTTATTATTTTCTTTTTTTTTTCCTTATTTGTTTCTTTTACTTTTTTTGTGTGTGGTGGTGCTGGTGGTGGTGCTGGTGTTGGTGGGGGGGGGGGGGGTGGCAGTATGCCAAAGACCACAACAAAGGCTGTCATATTTGCACGTAATTAGTATCTATGATCTGTGCTCATCAGTTTTACTTGTAGTTTCGTTAGCGTGAACATACGCACTTAGGAAACAAAAACTTTTGTTCAAACTTTGCTGACGATTTTGGGAGGCCCCCGATGGTAAACGTTTGATAACGTGACCCCTCCCCCCGCCCCCTCCACGTGAAATTGACATTACGTTACAATGGTTTATTTTGGAGCTATCTATTCAGGTGCACCCAAATAGATAGAGGCACGGGAAGTAAGAGGTCAACCTTTAAAAATAAACTAGTGCAAGGTCTTATGAACCATTAGGGCTCGCTCTTTTACCCCAGAAGGGCACCTGCCACGCGCCCCCGCGTTTCGCATATTGTGCACTGAACATTCACAAATTAAACATCTGTTGAAAATGAAATGATATATTTTAGAAATATTTGTATCGAGATATTCTTTCTACATAAGGCCCATGAAATAAGTATGCAAACTTGATAAGTATATTTCGTTGAATCGAATGCACAGTCCATACTTATTGCATAGGCCTACATATAAATGCAAAATGACAATAATATACTTTATTGTTTTGTTTTTTTTTAAAAACTGATGTTTGGTAATAAATGTACCATGGTCGCTTGTCTTTCTCAACCGGTTCATTTTCTTTCTTTTCAATGCGCCTTAAGGGTAGGAGCAGGGCGATACCTCATCCCCATCGGTGTTAAGTGTTTTTTTTCAGGTCAAGAATAAGATCCATCTCTCCAGCCCACTTTTAACAAAATACACGGGCAACTACTAAGCTTCATTGGTCATGCGTGTAAAGAAAATGCGGGTCAGGTTATATAGTACACTTACACTAACATAATAGCCCAGAGCAGGACTTTCGAACCAGGCATTATGTGTGACGTAAAACTCCGTGGGGAAGGGAGGGGGTTTGAATTCTATGCCAAGTTCTAAGGTACTCCTCGAGTTGAACGATCGGACGGGATTAGATTTAGCAGTTTAGGAGCGCATATTGCTTGCTGCCAAATTGTGAAGAATATTTGTTCAAAATGGCAGACGCGAGCTGCATTCGAATCTTCTAAATTTTCAAAAGTATCGATTCAAAATTATATCAAAATACCGGTGAGGCCTTAATATGTGTGCTAGTCTTTTTCTGATGCTCAAAACGTTGTTGGAACTTATAAAAAGAAGGTTCAAGTAAATATGTTTCATAAATCAAGTTAACTATTTTTCCCCTACAGGTATACAATAAATTTATTATGCTGGTCTTATTATTACGATAAGATCTCTAGGATTCACGTAAATCATAAATTGATATATTGTGAGCAGTACTTGCATTAAAAAGCAATATTACTGGGTGGATACTTTCATTGACAGACACATATTAAAACTCTGAACATGTTGGGAAAACTTCCCAGCCTCTCATCTTTTTCACACTCTCCCGATTCATTCCCAGCCTCTCATCTTGTTCACACTCTTCCGCTTCATTCAGTGTTTTGCACCAGGGGGTAGCTAGCTCATTTCATTATTTGATACTTGGAATAGTGTACGCAAATTAGTGTCACGGTTTCATAGGCCAAGGTAAACACTTTCACCAAGTACTCTGTCACTCCCCGTGACGATCAGCCTTTCTCTACCTTTATGAACATTCATGACCCATTTCTGAGAAACTTATCACGATCATATAGCGGAACACAGGACCCTAATCTCGACATATTATTGCCATAGGAATTCAAAATACTTTTAGGTGCGTATTAGGCAGGGTGAACCCCCTAACCCATCCTCACATGCAGTTGATCAAGGTTCTCACTGTGGGTGGCCGCACGCATGGGCGGATCCAGGCAGGGGGGAGGGGGGAGTGCTGGGGCGCGCGCCCCTCCCCTTTTCTGGAAAATTTGTAATCATTAATGTAAAATGCAGCCCCAAACTCATTATTAAAAAAAAAAAAAAAAAAAAAAGCGCACTTCCCTCTTTTCAAAACTCTGGGTCCGCCACTGCACGCACTTTGCTCTCAAACGGGCCTATCGACCGGTAGACGATTTTTTTTTTATCATTATCGACTTATAACTCATCGCCTTAGTGCTCTCCTAAGATTTTCAGGTGAGGTAAAACAAATTTTCAACTTTTTTCAATATCAAGTACTTTTTGGGCAGAAGGGGAATTAGTACTTACTTGCTTCCACCTCAGCATGCGTTTTATCCACCACTACATGAGAAAGAACGAGCACCTGGATCATCCAGATCGTCCATGGCCACGACATGGTCGCTGAAAATATGCAATTATTGAAAATATACGTTTGAAATTATTTCAAGCATGTATTGGCAGTGAGCATTAGAGCGAGCCCTCTGCTGAAATACAGGAATAATGTGATTGTAATATAGATTAAACATTGCTCCAATGCCAAAGCTTAACACTAGAAAAAAGAGACATTGATATTCTCTGAGTGCTGTAAATTTGGGCTTTTGATTAATGAATTTTTTTTTGGGAGATTCCATCATAGCTGGAATTGTTTTCCTAATTGCGACCAAAGGAAACCACACAAGTAATGTAAACAAATTGGGAGAATTCCATCATTTCCTTGGTGACTCTCAATCTGTAGTTTCATCGCTGGATAAATCTAAAAATTAAACAACAAAGTCTCGAAAACATCAAGTATATATGTAAAAATTAACATGTGGAAGAAAAACCATACTGTTGATGTCATATAATATGGACATCATTTCCACAAATCAAGTATGTGAATCATTCTTACGGGCAAGTTAGAAAATGAGCACTCCTTTCCACTTGACTTAATTCTTCTTGTATACGTGGTTTGTTGTCAACTTGGTAATCTTATAATCCCATTGGATGTGCGTTTCTGTGGTCAATTCGTCTGATATGATATAATATATCCCCCCCCCCGATCTATCCTATCTCAGCTACATCCAAACTGTGTTCCAGGAAAGAATGTTAAAAAAGCTGATTTACTCATTCAAGTCACCAACTCAGGAACATGTTTTGTGTTCATGTATATTAGCAATGTGCATGACTGAATCCAGAAGTGGGGGCGGGGGCGGGGGCCCCTCCCTTTTCCCGTTATGTATAATAATGTAATGTTTTAACGAGGCGCAGGTGGTTCCCATAAACCAATGTAAAAAGTTGTTGATGTGAAGGTGTTGAAACATTTGTTCTCAAATAACTGACATGTATCACCCTTTGACATGCTTCTCCGTGGTGCTTATGCATTATCACGCCTGGAATTCATTGAAACAAGACTAGTCAAAAGCAGGCCCGATCCTTTATAAAATCCCGGATCCGCCATCCATGGGGAGTGTCGGGGCGATCTTACACAAATTAACTACATGTTGAAAAAAAAAAACACAGAATGGGCCTCGACCATAAAAGCTGATCAAAAACCCACAAAGCACAAAAAAAACGTTTATCATTATAATTTCTTTAGGAAATCTGGTATTTTAAAAATCAACCATATATCTAAAGGAAATTTCCATGGAAAATTGGGAAAATCTCGGAAAATCGAACATAAATGTACGCAAAATGCGGGGTCAAAGGGTTAATCCGCCCATGACCGTGCTACGTACTATGACAGGCTTATTTCGGTAAAAGAAATGACTCATTTAATTCGGTAAACACTATAATTTACTTCTGATAAGATTAAACACTTTAACTGGACACACGCCCACTGCAATCATGTCCGAAACCAATACTTAAGGACGCTACAAGGATTACTCACACGCCTGGGGCAAGTATAAACAGAGGCAGGGCAGGTAAATACTGAGATCCAACTGCCCAAATGGACACATAAGCAATCTTTGTCTAAACGATGTACAGATATGGTTTGTAACACTTTTCCCCTTAATAATGGAATTATTATAATCACGGGCATATACATTTCTTGTAGAGCATGTGAATATCCAGATTTCAGCGAGTTGCAGCCGCTTTGAAACCCTCATGTTGAATTTGTACTAGGATAGTAAAATTGTCTAATATAATCATATTGATAATTATATGTCAAAGGAATCAGACTCAATTATTAGTTAAGGTCTCATCCCTGTACTTCATAACATAGTCACTCCCTTCTATGAAGTTAAACAATTGCTGCAAGTATCATGTAAAGAAAACGCTTGCTCTTGAACGCTATCGATATTAAATACAGTTTAACATGTGTTCCCAAACACGTTGGTCATTTTGTTATGACCATCAGCATGATATCTGAAAGTATATAATACGGTCCGAGGAAAAGGCCCTCTCTGGACTAATCCGGTCAGAAGTTATAGTACAATGTCTGGCTCATTTGCCTGTTAGATTCTAACCACATTTGGCACACTGCCTGTGCAAGAAGTAATATACATGAAAGCAGAGATGCCACTCAGGAGTAATGAAATATCCGGAAAAGTAGGGAGAGGATTTCCGGATGTTCACTCTTTATACTAAAAGGGCCAAGCTATTCAATTTAGAGTGTTAATTTTGTATCCAAAGTGCTTAGAATTGGTATAGAATTTGCTCTCAAATGTAGAAATATTGATTTAGAAAAGAGAAAATCCAATTTCATTTCCGTACTGAACTGATAAAATATCCGGAAATCCGGAAAAAGTCGGAAAAATGGCATCACTGATGAAAACGGGTTGATATCGGATTAGAAAAGATTACAAGACAAAATATCAGGTACCGAAGTACCTGAGGAGGTGGGGAAATAATTCAAAGCATCTACTTGGAGATTGAACAGTCTCATAACCTATACATTTCAATATAATGTGGACTGGCAGAGAGTTTAGCCCAATAATGTTTACTACTAGTACTACTATAGAAAATGCCTATTGGTACTTTTTGAATCAAAAGTTTGGAGTTTGACATGATCCTGCGAATCTAAAGCTGAATATTGGGAAACTGGAGATGAGCTTTTTTATTTCAGGAATCACAATTTTCTGAATATTCAACATGGTTTGAGAAAAACGACACTTAGTTTTGGTTATCATGTTTCTAACATACTTTGCTGGTGCCCAGCATACTGGTTAAAAATGACTGAAGAATAACAGCGACCAGCAGCCTAGAATTAAGTGAACGCCTCCCAATAATTGCACTCCCAGATTACCACGTTCGGAAAATCTAGCGGTCCACGACAATCAGAAAATGGGTGTGGACAAAAAGAATTTGAAAAAGTACTGGAACTGTTGCAACATAAGTTGTACATGTCCGACCAAACTTCAATCATTAAAAAAAATTGTCATGAACTATAGAACTATAGAGGTTAACTATCTGTTGTTTGTAGTGTGCTTTAATAATTGCAGGAGTCGAAATAGAGTCCATGTATTCAGGGGCCAGTCTGGCACCTTAAGTTAAGAGGCTGGGGGCCCGAACCACTTTTAAAATAGCCCTCATTTTTTTTCCTGTCGAAATATTGGATTTTCTAGGGGCCAGTCGGGCCCCTTAATTTGACAATCTGGGGGCCCTACAGATTTTCTAGGGGCCCCCGGGCCCGTGCAATTTCGACCCCTGAATTGTAATTAAATCGTAGATAATAACTAGCTCCGTAGGCAGTCTCCTCCCTGTCGACTGCTGTTGTCCAATACATAATCATAGTTCCCACATCATGTAAGACATGAACACTCGCGTGAAAGGATATTGTTGTTTATTATCCAGTGTATAGTCGTTCTGTGACAAGAACTCGATTGACCATGATCAGTCCCGAGGTAGGAATCCCCTCAAACACGTTCAGCCAACGCTCCCGCGCTCTTACACGATTTCTATGCCTCTATCCAGAACCAAGACTGCAGGTTAAAGGTCCAACCTTCCCTGGATGTTACTCACACAGCGCTACAGCGAACTCTGGCTGGCTGAGAGCGGAACACACTCTTTTAGAGTGGTACGTCACACCGTGACTCCTCCCCCATTTCACTACTTGACAAAGTGAAACACGGCTTACATGTGTGCTTCTAAAGCTCACGCCTTACTGCCTAAACATGGACTGGCCACCCGCGTCAGTACAACACACTATGATTTGACTTGTACCTATCGACTTAAACGTTGCATGGTTTATTGTCTTTTTTAAATAGGAGACCAGGGGTTTACCTAAGCATAGAGTTACTAGTACCGAGTACTAGTAAAATTCTGATCGGGCTAGTGGAACAAGTGAGCAACTAGCCCGATGGGCCAGTGAAAACTTTGAAATAACTGTAATAAATTAGTATATAGACTAGTGGAACTCTGATCCAGCTAGTGCAAAAGCAGGATGACTAGCCCGGTGGACTAGTGGACAAAAAAGTTGAGGAAAACCTCTGGGAGACAGAACATTTTAAATCTATATGGTTTAATCCAAAATTGTTGACGTATTATATAATTTGGACGCAAACTGTAAAAACAACTAGACTCTTATCTCAACAAAACATGGAGGCTTTGAGATTTGTTCTGCGTTAATTTTGCTATTTATTGTATCATTTGAAACCTAAAGCGATCTGACTCGTGGATTGTATATCTATAGATATGGGGTCGCATCTGCCATCACAGTATAGAGATACATGTTATAAGGTCATACGTGACACAGTTAGCCTAAATACTCAAGAATACCATGAGGATGAATAATATGCGACGCATGAAAATTTCTTGGGACAATCCATAATAGACAAGACTCTTCAGTGGGTACATTCTATTGCAGTACCGATGAGGCGCGGAAAAACGATCCTATGCTTCATGATTTTTCACATCTAACTGTAGAACCGTTCTAATATGAGAAAAACGCCTGGACATTACAAAAATAAACTAAAAGCTTGAACATAACAACTGTGTCAAACACAATTGTAATGTAAACATTGATAATCATTATCACAACAAGTTGAACCACCTAGATCGACTAAGTATTCTTGACATCTCTGAGTTCCTATATAAATACCAAATATGCTTGGAGAATAGGACTACAGACTCAGGATCAGGGATGCCAGTCATCCCGGATTTTCTTGGACAGTGAGTCCCATACTTTAAACCATCCCGGATTTCCTGGAGATGTCCCAGAAAATGGAGAATTATAAATAATGTTTGTGTATTAAAATTGATAACAATAATCTTTACACGATGTCCAGTTAATGTGATAATTTTCAAAAACATTTCCCACATTTTCTCACATGTCTATAGAATCGAAATGTCAGTTTTCCTGCTAGAAGGTCTAATTTCCAACTAACTCCTCACTATTAGATCTAGATCTATACCAGTAAAGCTGGCCTTTACTTTTTACTATTTTGTCCTTCATAAAGTTTATATTCTAAAAAGCATGTACCACTCCTAGGCTGCCATAGCTACAATAGAAATAGAGGAGTACAGACGTCTAACAGAGAAGGAGCAATTTACTGCCTTAATGCAAAGCAAAAGCCACGTCATGAAGGTGATAGGTAAATTATGTGCGCACCTGCATGAAAAAAAGGTCTACCTCAACTGTTTATCAAAATACCAAATAGTTCTCTCTGGTGGTAACTAGATCTACGTAGAACAAGTTCAAAAGTTTCAATCTCTTAAAGTTTTAGCGAAGGTTACTATCAAAAGCATTTGATAGAGATAGGTCGGCCCATTTTAATCTTTATTGAATAATAATATTAATGATTTATTGTGGTAGGTCTGAACTGACACTATAGTGACAATCTGAAAAAAATATTAAACTTGGAAGCCTAGACACTGACAGCAGCAAAAAAACTTATTGACAGTGTGACGCCTATGTTTCAACATTGAGAGGTAATGATTCTGACACTGACAGTGACTTAGTCCTAGATATTTTTATTTTTTAGATAAGATATTTTGATGGTAGGTAGGGGAAAATGACACTATAGTGACAATTTCACAAATAATTTAATCTTCGAATCATTTGAATCTTAAATCTGTAAAACATGGTCTGAAAATGAATCTGTGTTCGACACTGACAGCACCGGAGAACTTATTGAGAGTGTGACGCCTATGTTTTAACATTGAATGGGAATGATTCAGACACTGACAGTGACTTAAGCCTAGACATATTAGAACTCAGATTTAATATTTTGATGGTAGGTAAGAAAAAATGACACTATAGTGACAATTTCTCAAATCTTTTAATGTTTGGATCATAAATAATTGCTTTCGGAGCCTCCATTGACAGTGTTGGAGGGGGCTTAGGCCTGAGTCCAGTCATTTTTTCATACCATCTGTAAAATATTCTTGCAAGCGTTTCCAGGCCTAAAATGATCAAAATATATATGATATGTAGGACCCTCACATATATGAGAACATAGATATGCACATCATTTTCATTTTGGTAGGGGTTATAAGGCCTAAAATAATTATTTTTCAGATTGCCAGTGTCGAACGCCTGAGACTGAGAGGCTGAGTCCAAAAGCTTGTCTAGGCCTATAATGATTTGAACTGCTGGAAAAGATATATGTACCTACCTGTATAACCTGAGTCCTGAATGCTTCCGAATACTTAAATCCTCCACAATTATTGGGTTTAGTCCAATGTCATCCTGGTTTCCTGAGTTCAATGTATCGGTGCAGGCATGCAGGGAGAGAACCCGGCCATGTTGACGGTCTGACAGCAAGCAGTGACAGTGCCTCCACGTGTCCGATTGATCCAATGTTTTGCCTTCGATACGAAAGCATGATTCCCGCATGAGTTTTTAATGCGTTGTATGCGTTTAAGGGTGTCCAGTCGTCAAAAATATATATATTGAAACCATCATATAGCGCTGTAATCCAGGCGGCGAAAGAGGAGCCTCCCGCCAAAGCGTCCGACCGGGGCGACTGCACCCGGCGGTCTGGGCTCTGTCACCGGGGAGGCCGAAGGATTGCAAGAAAACAGCGCGATGCATTTACGCGTTTAGACGCGTTATTTCGCATTATTTTCGATTCTGGGACAGTGGGAGGCTTAGCTATGGGTCGAAATCTATCTGTGTATACCAACAACTAAGGTTAGAACGATCGATTTCATGGTGAAATAGGCCTGCAAATTTGATGAACTTTGATCTAGATCCCTTCCTCCCCGATCGAAAGCGAGGCTGCTGCGCGTAAGGTGACGCGCCCTTACTACAAGCTTGCCGCGTCGGGTAACGGTCCGATGTGACGATTGTATTTCTGGTCTTATTTGGTCAGATATCGATATAAATGATCAAGTTATGGTGTTATAGCACCTTAATGGTCATGTACGATCCATATCAGACAGGATTACGCTGAATTCTATCGGATTCAAGGTTTTCTGGAGGTAACGCGCCCGGTGGGGCGTCACTTAACGCGCCCGGTAACGCTGAATTTTGTGACATTTGACGAAGGGATTTCTGGTCGTATTTAGTCAGATACCAATATAAATGATCAAATTATGGTGTTATAGGACCTTAATGGTCACGTACGATCCATATCAGACAGGATTACGCTGAATTCTATCGGATTCAAGGTTTTCTGGAGGTAACGCGCCCGTTGGCGCGTTATTTAACGCGCCCGGTAACGCTGAATTTTGTGACATTCTGACCATGACGCGTAAAATCGTCACCGAAACTAATATAACCTGACTTGATGTGGACTGGAGAATAGGTCGGCTAAGATCTAAAAGATCTAATGTCTTATTGCTTTCATCTAAAGATCAAATTCTTTATTTTACTGAGTATGTTAGCCGACCTATAACAAACAATAGTACACAGCTGCGTAGCTATAGTATTTTTGGTAGAACGGTCATGACTCATGTTTGAAGTCGTCCATGAGCAGATCCTGGGGGAGGCATAGGGGCGCAGACCCCTCCCTTTTTCTGAAAATTGGCAAAATCTGCCAAAATCAATTTGTTCCCCTAAACGTATGATCCCTGGCCCCCAGGTAGCAAAAAACATCCCCAGGACGTCCAAAAAGTGGTCCAATTAAATGACGTCTGCTACACATCCAAATGACGTCATTTGGACCAAATATGGTCCTAATGCTGACCAATTTCTTGTTGTATATTAAACTCAAGATATATTTCTGAAAATATAATTCATCTTGTTGCCAATGTTTATAAAAGTATTGCATATCAAGAAATCAATGATCGCTTGGAAAAATGATAAAACAAAAAATTGATATAATTGATCAAACTATGTAATTCTAATGAATAAATAATTTTTCTAACATGTCTTTTTATTTTTGAATGCGACCATTTCCGACCAATTTTGGACCAAAAGACGTCCAAATGACGTCATTTGTAAGTGCAGCCACCTTCCTCAGGACGTCCTGTGGACCAAATTACTGTCCTTATGCAGACGGCAGTGGAACATATGCCGACGTCATTTGGACGTCACATTGCGGCCGTTTTCAAATTGCTGGATCCACCAGTGATTACTTTACAGATCTATCTAAAGCATCTCTGGTCCCAATGATCTACAATACAGTACAGTATGGCACCTGTGAAGAGTTGGATCTAGTCTGAATAGTACAATAATTGGATAATTATTATGTAGATTACTTGAAAAGTAGATCTCGATCTAACTCAAAATTGAAAAGTAGTCTAATTCGAATTATGTAATTACCGGTACTCAAAAAGTACTCAAATTATGTGAATGCTCGAGATATAACTCAAAAGGGCCGTATCGTTGTGTCGAATTTAGTGGTCAACCCCCATCTAAATGCGAGATTTATGGGGTAGATCTAGATCTAGTAATGTGAGATGTGGCCTATAAAAGGTGGCTTGTTATCCCATAATAAAACCTGTTTTTGACTTATGCTTGGGGAAATATAGCGTTCATTGTGGTGATGGTGAACACTTGAGGAGGGGTCTTATACCCCTTTCACACTAATGACGGCAAAGCGCATCAAAGCGCTTCAATACCCTTTCTAATGTGTATCTAGAATTCGCATATGGAGCAGCACTAGAGAATACGGTTTGGTTCAGTTCACATTTTGGTAGTAGTCTGAAAGGTACAGAAGCAAAGCGAACCGCATTCTTAGTATACGAATCCAAGGTGTTAATATACGAATCCACGGTATTATCATACGAATCCACGGTGTTATAATACAGATCCACGGTGTTATCATACGAATCCATGGTGTTATTATACGAATCAACCATCAAGTGTGAAAGGACGGTCATATTCTACAATGCGCATCAAGTCGATGGGGTTCGCTGCGCATGGAGACGCTTTGCTTTACTCCCCGTGCCTAGTGTGAAAGGGGTATTCAAAAAAAGTCGAGGATGCTAGGCGAAGGCAACTCGGGCACCTGCTGACTCAAGGGGCCCAGACTGAATGTGGGCCCCAGAAAAGTGGTTGATGGCAGCACTGAGGATTTGTTTGTTTGTTGGGTTAGTCTATTAGTTTAACATCCGGCAAAACCTCCAGGATTCTTTTACCAGACTGCACAAGGAAAAGCGTTGCAGCTAATTTTTAGCTAGATGGGCGATGACCAAATTTATAAAATGAGGTGCTTATTTGTAGCAGTGGGACCTAGTTACTGCCCTCTTTATACTGCGCCCACACTGAGATATCATATATCATAGGCCCACACAATACCCCACCCAGTCACATTATAGTAAATAGACTGACACTGGGCCGACTGGTCATGTTCTGTGGTTCTTACTTTAGACTATCCACTGATCTCAAGTGCCAGGCAAGCAGTGACCACTAGTCTACCATTGTGGAAGTCTTTGGTGTGACTCGGCCAGGAATAAATCCCAAGACCTCCCAGACTCAAAGCGGGCACTCTACCAATTAAGCTAGAGAGTCTGGGGCCACACTTAAAAATAATTCTGTTTCCGGTGGACCGGCCAGGTGGGAAGATTTTTTATTAATTTTTCAAAAAAATGACACTGACAAAAAAAAAAATTCCAAAAATTTCCCGTTATAGCCTTACCAAATAATAAAAAAAACAAAATGGGGAAAAAAAAAGTTGCGGCCGCCCGGCTCACCTACATTTTGCCCACCCGGTCCACCGGAAACAGATCGATTTATCAGGGTACCAACCAAAAGTCCATTTTCAAATTCCCTGTGTTTTCCCTGAGATTTCCCTATTCCACGGCAATTTTTCCCTGTGTCATATCCAGCAAGTTTTTCAAATTTAAAAGCCTCTGTGTGCAGAATTTTTTTTTGGATAACCCAACAACAAAATGTTAAATCCCTAATAGATCTATCTTGAGAATCAGGAATTTCAGGACCTGGCCAAATGAAATTCCCTGTGTTTTCCCTGTGTTTTGGCAAAATTTCCAAATTCCCTGGGATTTTTTTTTGCCATTTTCCCTATTTTCCCTGTGTGGTTGGTACCCTGTTTATGTAAAAAAAAAAGGATAATCCCCCAACACCGTCACCCCGCTATGTCTACATCTTTTCAAGTAGGCCTAAACCCCCTTCTGAGATCTAGACCCCATGCACTGGCCACTCCCCCACGCCCTACCTAAGCTGTCTACCCATCGCAATCCAATCTCAGCTAGGTTGGAAGGCCTACCATGACCAGCTGATGACCATTGTACATGCGGAAAAAAAAGAGTGAAATTCTGACATGCGGGATCTAAAAACTGAAACCAACTTAAGGAAAGTCCCCCAGTGGCCGAGACAAGCGAAACTAAAGACTAAACTGTCACTGAGGACATCATGGAACAGTTGGAACGGTGGGAGCCAGGTGGGTGGTCGGTTCATGAATCTTGGCAAAAACCTACCTTATTCATGTTCCAGATCTTCCCAATCTAGATGACAGTAATCCTCGGATGACGGTGTTCATGTCTTCCCGCCATCTATCCAACGTAGGTTATCCTATGGGTAGATAACTTGGTCATGTTTGTAGAACATTTGGCCACGGCGAGCACCTGCTGACGCTCCCGGCCGACAAATGGTTTACTATCACTTTCCGCCGGCCGGTGGCGCCACCTGGGCGTATCAGTCTAGTTGTAAACATAAAAGTTACTGCTGCCACCTACCGACTTGTTTTAGTACCACGGAGCGCAATCAGCTGATTTCACCAGTTCACGGATGGGTGAACTCTCGTTACTTCAATTGTCCACATCAGGAAGCTGTATGATTAATTTTTATTTCGTTTTTAAGAGCTTTAAATGTTTTAGTGATCATCTCTAGCCTATGGAATCATTAATGGCAAACCAGAATAAAGAGAAGCAGATCTACCAAACTATGTGCATTTTACTTTTAATTTATGTGCATTTTACTTTTAATCTGGTTTAGTGATCATCTCTTCCTTGAGCAATCATTTAATGAATTTGACCAGATGAACATTTCTCCATTATAATCCAATTCTTAATATAGATCTACAGAGATACATGGCGTTTTACCATTCTACATCTATTTATCATCATAATTAATTGGTTTCTTTTTTATTTCCTAGGCTATAGTACAGACATGCAGATTATGTCGCAATCCCCAGAAAAGTGTATTGCCATCGTTAATTTATCAGATGATAAATTTTGGCTGTCCACTCAGATTTCACTTCAACATTTCCTGAATTTCCTGCGCTGTGGTAAATTTTCCATTTGTCTTTTTTTACATAAATCTTTCACTCGACAAAACAGACATGGACGATGTTTTTTTATGTTTTATTTGTAGTTTTTCTCACGGAGAAAAATATGAACATCATATTTCACTATTTACACATCCATTCAATTCTCAGTGGAGACAGTGACCGTTGCTTTTCTTTTTTAATTTACAACAGGGTCACCGTCAGACCTGTTGATCTTTACATTTGAATACATGATGTCGATCTCTTAAAAATGCCATGAATTTAAGCCTATGTACATACAAATTGACTGTATAATAAAAGGGTTCAGTTAAAGGCGTTGTACACAGTTTAGAAATAAACTTCTGATCTTTCATTTGTTCTTTTTCTTAACCAAACAAAAACCTTTGAAAGGTTGTATTCAGAAAAACGAGATCTGAAAGTGGTAATCTCCAAACATGTTGATTTCAAGGTAATCAAATTAAACATCCTCTTGGCACCGAATTATGATATATTTCTTCTAAATTTGACAGGTGGAAAAATGTTTAGATCTTGTAGATGCATGTATAAATACATTTGGCCGTAGTTCAGTTCAGTCGCCATAACGTACATTTTCTTTGCAGTGACACTAGTAAAAAACACATAGGAGGGAGAAGCATCGCCTTCAAGACTTAGATCCGCAGTTTTCATGAAAATAACCCCCCTCAAAAAGAAAAAGAAGAAAAGAATTGCTCATGCTGTATTACCCCGACGCAAACACACTGTATATTGCCATTAAGTAACAAAACCAGCATTATTTCATCCTAAGCTCCACCCCTAGCGTCAGACTCGCTAGTTCGGCTATCCTGAAGTGCAGTTCGTTCACCTCCTGCTGCGTGAAGGTTTTGTCCATGTGGCGGTAGACGATGCGGTAACAGTGACTGGTGCGTAAACTCTTGGGGTGTTTGAACTCGTCGATGAGCGACACCTGTTCGATGACATCTCCCCCTTCGGTACGCACCAAGTCGTAGAAGTCGTTGGGGCTGAACGAGTTGGGTATCCAGAAGGCCACGTCGCTGATACACGGCGGGAACTGACTCACGGCCTGCGAGATTAACACAGAGTTTGTCATTACAGATTGTATGATTAACATATAATTGTATGAACAACATAGAGGTTATCATCACAGTTTGAACTATTAACTAATATTTTCTTACCACCTACAACTGTTTGGCTAACATAAGTTTATGATCACAGATCGTGTGATTAACATTGCAATTTCAACACACATATTGTATGATTAACATAGCGTTTATTATCTAAAACATTATATTACAAACCATACTATAAATCTATCATTTAACATTACAGCTTTAATTTGACTGACTAACGTTGGACTTATTAAACATTAGATTTTCTTTGGTCTTTCCCTTTTTCGTGAGGTTACGGTATTTCATTCAGAGGTTAACTAAGAACTACTTAAAAGACAAAAAACAACAAAAACAGAAATTAACTATAGAACTGCACTTTAATGTTTATGAAGTTTATAGACATGTACATTGCTGATAATAATTATTAATGATAATATAACGAATGTCCAGATGTACATCCATGTGTAATATTTTTACATTCGTATTGAATCAATAGAACGGAATACGGTGGTCTCACCTTATATTTGATTGACATACTGGGGTCATCTGTTTGGAACTGAATTGCAAATCCCGGGTCTTCAGACCAGAATAGGCGAATGTCAGGTATTCCGTAAAGTTTCATTGCTAGTCGCTCTAAACCAAGTCCAAACGCCCAGCCTACTTTTTGACCAGCACCAGCTAAAAAGAAAATCAATATGATTATATGTCAGATTGACAAATGGTGACAATTCTTAAATCGTAAAAGAGTGCAAATGATTTTGTTAATGTCACCGACTTTTAGAGAAAACCATGTTCTTAAAGTGATAAGATTAATTATCAAACATGTACCAAATATGTAAATGAAAGAGATATATACGTCCAACTCATCTTGCAAGCAGGAGCAAAACATTATTTCAAAACGGCCATTTTTCAAAGAGTCATTTTAGTAATTCTTGATCATTTTCCAGTGCATTTACCTTCTATTCATATTGTGGACTATACCTTCTTACAAAGAAAGAATATCATAACGCTCATTTAATTTCCTTCTTAAAATCATAGTTGGTAAGTAACGTATCCTTACCATTTTGAAGTACTCGTTGTTCCACGATGCCACAACCTAAAACTTCCATCCAGTCGCCCTGGAATTCAATCTCCAGTTCCCAGGAAGGGTGTGTGAAGGGAAAGTAGGCGTCTACCCATCGATACTTAATATCTGCAAGGTCAATTACAGTTAACAGGTCAACGAAATAAATCATATACATTATATACACGTAATATCATGATAATAAACCATCTATCTAAATCACAAACCATCTATCTATATCTAAAGTTACTTGAACATTATTTCATACTCAATAAAACGTTATTTTTTATGTCTTAGGTTAAGTTCTGTCATAATATATGGATACAATCTAATTTTGTTTGTCATTTCTTCCATTTCTACACATATCTACATCATACTTCGCGTGTTCGCTTGAATGTAAACAGTTCGTCACGTAAACCAACGCTAGCACAGCAAATTTAGTGGTGGATTATAAAACTTCTACTTATTTGAATAAATCTATTTGTGTCTTAGAAAATTCTTGAAAGAGAGCGCAGGCGATAGTACATTTATCTGAATAGGAGGTTCTTACTGCTAATACAAATACCACCAACCAACTACTATACTACATGTATATAGGTTCTACATTACGCTCACCTTTGCCGAAGAGGGCGTGCGCCACCCCGAGCAGGGTACACTTGAGGTCGTGCTCCACCAGTTTGACGGCCTCCAGGGTGTGAGACTCCTGCTTCTCCGGGCCCCGCCGCGTCTGCTCGAAGATCTCCAGGTCCGTCGGGTCAGAGACATTCTCAAACACCTAGCGTAATGGGAAAACCAGATGTGATGCTATTTCAAAAGTAGAAGCTACGTGCTTTTGACCTTATCTCTGTAGTGCAAATTAGATGTAATTGTAAACTGACAGACCGTTAAATTAGTTTTAGCTTGTTTCCAGGTGTTTGCCGCTTCAATATGCCATCCTTTGGGAGGATCAGAATTAGTTCTATTATCCCAACTATCTTTCCTTTATCGGAAAACTTAGTGAATGAATTGAAGTATGAATAAGTGATTAATCAGCGAAAGAAAATCAAGATTTCGTGAATATATACCAGGTAGCAGTGCATTTAGAAAAACAGTTGTTCTATGTAAAAGATTAAAAGGAACAAATAAGAATAAAAAGTTGTCCAGGTGGAAATAGGATGGCACTCGTCCTACCTTTTCCTTGTTGAGAAGCCGCACCCCCTCCATCTGGTGAAACACGGGGTAGTGGCTCGAGTCGATCTCGTCTCGCCGGTACACGTCTCCCACACACAAGAACTGGTCGAAGCCCATCTTGATGAGCTCCTCCTGGTGGGCCGACGTGTGGGCTCTGAGCAGCTCGCGTTGGTTTATATAGTACGTGTCCGACCGCGACCTGCTCACATGGCCCTCAGGCACTAACAGACTGTCAAAGTTCTGCTCCACAGTCACCACCGGGTTCATGGAGTCAAACACGACAAAGGTGGGGTTGCCCATCAGGTTCGAGAAGCGCGAGTAGAAATAGTTCACGATTCGCTGCCGGATCAGGTTGATCGGGTGGTATTTGCGGTTGTGCAGGTTTTTGCCGACTTTGGAGATAATGCGTGGGGTGATGTTGGTCCACTCATCGGTGGTGTACGTCTGACCGGCGATTTCTAATGTCTTGGATGGGTTGGTGAAGGTTGGAGGTTTGGTGAGAGGTGTGGTGGGTGTGGTACTTGTTTCTTGGGTTGTGGTGCAGAGGTGCTGTCGCCCGGTTATTGGGAAGCTACAGGCAGGCCTTTGGAGGCGCACCCAACGAAGTGAAATTACCCGCATCATTCTGGAAGAATACGATGGAGAAATACAAATTAAATAAATCTAAAATATAATTATATAGAGTCTAGGCCTACACATGCATCATGGAAATAGACAGTTTAATTGTGGGTAGGGTAGGCTGGATCAAAAGTATTTCGAGATCGCGAGACTGCATGACCATAAATAGAATTATGTATTTTGGGATTTTCATTGTTATTCCTCTGAGTCTTGGGCATTTTCAGTAATTCTACAGTCAGCTGGCACAGCCTCAGGTGGATGATTTATTAGAACATGGAGTTTCTGAAACCACAAGTGGCACAATGCATTCTTGTAACCTAAGTAGCTATTTCATGTTTAGCAATATTTGAGACTACAAATATATCATGTTCAGCCATATTTGAGACTACAAGACAGTAAATTGGGTAAGTCAAAACTTTGCAAAACTAGATCATCACTGAGATGCCCCGATTATCGCTCAGGACACATGTCAGGAAGAATATACAGGTGCGCAGATTCCACGTAGTAGATGTGTGCCAATCCTACCTGTCGGCTGTCTACAACTGCTGCACTTCAACAACCTGAAGATGAGACATAGATGGCCCCTGGTCGCAGTAATTTTGGTGTTCTCCCCTTCACTGTTCTTCATACTTCGCTGCCCCAACTTGAGAAGGTCATAGGGCACAGTTTGATTGACAATATAAAGCTCTAGTCTTATGTTCCAGTTCCATAAACTATGCTATGGGTGCAAGAACTAAAGGGATGTGTACTTATTCCTGGCACTTTACAAAAGACTTTCAATTTTTGTCAGTAAAAGGCCAAACTTTCCACGGAATTTTAAGTTTGCGTTGGCATGAGTGGGTGGCGCCCCCTTGAGTAGAATGTGGGATAAAAACTTAGCTGGTTTCTTTACGAATCCATTTCTATTTTATTTCTACGCGTCATAACCAGCGAAAATGATATCTCACGTTCCCGCCAGATGTCAGCACCAAACAAGCGGGAGAAGCAAGAAGATGAAGAAATCAGCTGCCCGTGTTTACATGTTTCTAAGTTTATTTATGATTGTAGATGGCTTCAACCAGCCGCCAAACTTTATCATCATGCTAATGGATGATGTAAGTATTGGAGAGAATGATAGAATAATTAGATATAGTTGACAAGTGAAAAACAGCGGTTGCGCGGTCTGTTCAGGATCTCGTGATCTACATCCTTGAGCCCTGAGGCTTGATGCATGGTAATGCTGGGGGAGGATCCACGTTATCTGATAAAGGGCTAGCGATATTCTAAAAGAAATATCATACATCTAGATAGATGCAATCCTTAGATCTAATCTGGATATTTTGTTGAGCTATAGATCTAACATTTATCTAGAAAGATTATAGATCTAGATCATCTAGTCTAATTCATATTCTATTGACTTGAGATCCATAGGCATAGATCTATTATTTCAGATCTAAGTAGATCTAGACTCTAATTGAGATTTTACTTGAGGCGAAAAACATAATCGGGATCTGTTCAGGTAGATCTGCCATTATTTCAGATCTAAGTAGATCTAGACTCTAATTGAGATTTTACTTGAGGCGAAAAACATAATCGGGATCTGTTCAGGTAGATCTGCCATAGTCGAGAGAATTTGGGTAGCCACATCTAAAGGTGTCTAGATTATAGATCTAAATTTGATTTACCCCCCCCCCCCCCCCAAAAAAAAAAAAAAAAAAAAAAAAATCGCTTTGACTATCATAACATAGACTTGGATTCTTGAAAATTAGAAATCACAACAGAAACCATCTACAAAATTATTTAGCATCTTAAATATTATTCTGAACTATTTCCTTCCCATTGGAATTTTACTATTTATTTAAAAAAAATGTAATGTTAATCAAAGAAGTTAGGATAAGGCCAACATAATTATTAGGACAGGACTTTTTATATTTCTTTAATAGGCAGAATTAAATGGAGCCTTTTTTTAAATAATAGCAACCGCTGGAAGAGTGGCTGCAAAGATAAGCTGACATGTAGATTCTAACTATCTATTTGTATTAGATTAAATTAAGTTTAATATAGAAAATGCACATAGATCAGCCACCCTGATGAACTATAGTAGGTTAATTATCCGTTAATGTCAGGTGTACTTTATTAGTTGATTTGCCTTATGGATAATAGCTAGCTCCTATCACAGTCTCCGCCTCATTCGACTGCTGTCGTCCAATACATAATAATAGTTCCATATCATGTAAGACATAACACTCGCGTGAAAGGATGTTCTTTATTTATTCCTGTGTTACTGTACTTCCATGACAAGATCTCAGTTGACAATGAACAGCTCCAAGGATGGAATTCCCTCAATCACACTCAGTCAACGCTCCCGCCAACTAAACAGTCAATCAGCTTCTATTCCAATTCCAGGACTCAGCTTCTAGAACACAACCTTTCCAGTATGGTTACTCACAACAATGTTCAGCTAACTCTGACTGATAGTATACACGTCATACCTAGTCTCCTCCCTTACTCCAAGACACTTTGACAAGGAGTTATAGCTAAGGCGTGCACTGACGTAAACACTACGCTAAGCTAACAGAGCATGGACTGACCATCCGTGTCAGTACACTGATATGCTGTTTCTGCAAGAACAAATTAATTAGATCTAAACTATTTCGTTCACTCAAATCTATCAGAGTTCTATATCTATGTAGAGAATGCTAAAGTTTTCTTAGGTTTGTGTAAGTGCTAATCACAAGACGCTAACACGCTGATCATTTAGTAAAAATGTAGTTTTCAAGAATCTCATTTTCTGTCTCTGGCTATTGAAGAAGGCATATAACTTAAATATTATTATTATAGATAAACAGTGCTAAAAGTCCATCTAACATCCCAGGGAACCTTATGATGATCAATAAATGAAAGCTAAGCGTTGCTGAAATATTATTATTATAGATAAACAGTGCTAAAAGTCCATCTAACATCCCAGGGAACCTTATGATGATCAATAAATGAAAGCTAAGCGTTGCTGAAATGACAATCCTCCCTCTGACCACCCTTCTTCAGTTTCAAATCACCCCCACCTAAACCCCACTTATTCATATCTATAAATGGAAACATACTCCTTTATTCCCATTAATATCTAAACTTAGAGACATTAATTTATTATAAATTGTCTGCTTCTTTGATTAAAAACCACTCTAAATGTTTTACCCGTAGATGGGTTGGGGTGACCTTGGAGTCAATGGAGAGCCTTCCCGGGAGACGCCTCACCTAGACCGGATGGCGGCAGAGGGCATGCTGCTCACAGACTTCTACTCCGCCAACCCGCTCTGCTCGCCATGTAAGTAATAGTTAAATGTAATATATAATTAATGCATAAATGACACTTTTCTTAGGATTTCACAATTCTCCTTTCTTAACTTGTGTAATTTTGTTGTCTAATTGTATGGAAATATTTTATATTCAAATTAGAGCTTTTCTAAGTAAGTTCTAAATTCTAATGATCGATGCATATCCAGAAAAAAAGGAATAGTACGGGAGGAGGAAGGAATGAGTATTAGTGGTTACCTTTCTCAAACATGTCTAGTCACTTACTAACGAAACAAATTAAATAAGAATCTTACTGCTTTTTATGATATGGCAGACTTTATGGCCTCAGTGGTATTCATGACGATCTTTAGAAATGCCTCTGTTAGTTGCTATGCTAAAGTGTATGCTCTCGATCATCACCAATGGAATCTATTACCAATATTCTCAGTTGTTCTTAATTGTAAAACAAAACAAAAAAAAAACAACTTTATTTCTCCTCAGCTCGGGCGGCCTTACTAACAGGACGTCTGCCCATTCGTAACGGGTTCTACACCAACAACGCACACGTAAGGAACGGTAGGTATACACATGATGAGTGGCACAAAGTAAACACCCATGAAATGTATGTTATTTGTACAATCCATACTAGAACCAACATGCTGTGTGGACCACCACCACGTCGTATTCGCATAAACAGTTATCGAATAAAAAATACTCATATAATATGTCCTGGTTTATCTAAAGGCCCGGTGTATTTATTTACCCACCGACATTTGACTTAATTTTTTAAGCCGTATTTAAACAGGTGGCACAGGGTATATTGATATTTTTATTTCTGTGTTTTTTTTGCCAACAGGCTACACGCCTCAGATCATAGTTGGGGGTATCCCGGACGAGGAGCAGCTCCTGTCTGAGTCACTCAAGGATCTAGGCTACGCCACCAAGATCGTCGGAAAATGGTACAAATCACTGTTAAAAATATCAATTATTATAACATAACCCGTGAGAACGATGTCAAAGGGCAAAAAATGTCGGTTAATAAATGGTTAACACCTGTTACCTCTCTTGCTGTTGGTTTAGATCTCATAATACAGTTTGAATATTGGAGAAAATATTTTTAAACATGTGCATGTATATACCAGGGTACCAATAGCACAGGGAAAACAGGGAAAATCGCAAAAAATAATCTCTGACAGGGAAAACCGGAAATTTGCTAATTTTTGCTGAAACACAGGGAATTTCATTTGACCAGGTTCTGTAATTCCTGATTCTCAAGATATTAGGGATTCCAATTTTTGTTATTGGGTTGTCCAAATTCTTTTCTGCATGCAGAAGCTATTAAATTTGAACAACTTGCTGGGTATGACACGGAAAAATTGCTGCCAGACAGAGGAATCTCAGGGAAAACAGGGAATTTGCATTGGTACCCTGATAATGATTTACGATGGATTATTACATTCAAAATGTGAATTTCTGAGGCAGAACAGATTCACTCGGTCACATCGTGAAGTTTTACCTCGACAGATTAGGAATTACTCCCGCAACCAACCTTTCCCTTTACTTTATTTGCCATAATGTGCGATCAGGGGAGTTAACCTCTTAAGACCCTTTCTATAGTGATACGTCAAAAAAGTCGCAGTGAAACATTGATATATAACTTTAATTTTGTATTCCAGGCATCTTGGCCACCACCCGGAGTACCTGCCCCTTCGGCACGGGTTCGACGAGTGGTTTGGGTCTCCAAACTGTCACTTCGGGCCGTACAACAACAAGGACACACCCAACATCCCCGTCTACAGGGACGACCACATGATAGGAAGGTATACCAATTATCCCAGCCAGAAAGATTATTATTTTCAAAAATAGATTAAAAATAGTTTAGAACAGAAAGCACTTAGGGCCAGAACCAGGCTTTCCAAAGTAGGGGATTATAAATCAGAATTTTACGTCTTGTAGAGTGGATAGTTATCTTGTATATTAAGAAATGGAAAACAAATATATTTTCATTTCAGATACTACGAGGATTTTAAAATAAATCGGACGACTGGGGAATCAAATCTAACTCGGATGTATACAACGGTAGGTAACACATAGACACATTTAAATGGTCTCCTTCTCTAGGTGTTAAAATTAATATGATAGACCAACTAAACTTAAAAGTATATGCACAATAATGTGAAACCACACTCCTTAACATCAACTTGTTTATGTGTATGTAATTCCACCTCACTTAAGTTTATTTGGCAATTATATCCTTAAGAATTCGGTACATGTTTTTCTATGAATACCAGATAAAAGTCCTGACCCAATATTGTATGTATTTCAGGAGGCTATAGATTTCATAAAGAAACATTCCAATAGCACCAAGCCTTTCTTCTTGTACTGGGCCCCCGACGCCTCACATGCCCCTGTATATGCCTCGAGGAAGTTCCTGGGTACAAGTGCCCGGGGTCGGTGAGTGCTATTATTATGTATACATGTACTTTTGCGTCAGTTAATCATAAGTTTCATAACTAGTATAGTTGCCTTATTTTTTATTATCGAGTCTAAACGTGGATTCACATCAAAAGATCAAGTTTTATTGTTTGTACACATCAATCTCTAACTTGTATTCGGTTTAACAGAGTTAACTGTGAGAGCATTTACATGTATTTATACAGCAAGCAATACCCAGGCCAGAGTAGTTGCAGTTTTGTGGATGGTATTTTCAGATATGGTGACGCTGTCAAGGAGCTGGACTGGGGTGTCGGGCAAATTCTGGACACTCTGAAGACGTTAAAAATTGCTGATCAAACATTGGTGGTTTTCTCTTCAGACAACGGAGCGGCCCTTTACTCAAAAACACGAGGTACCGATACATTTGATGAATTTTGCGAACTTTCACTGTTATAGGTGCGAATGAAAAGAAATAGTTATTTTGATTTGATCATACCTGAGAACTCATCCGAAGCAGAATATCTTAACATCAGATTTTTTACATAAGATCATTGGTACACGATTAGAAATAGAAGGATTGATAAATCAGACACGCCACTCTCAGATCTAGAGATAGATAAAACGATAAACCATTTGGTATTCCTTATCGTGACGTTTCTCCTATTCTACACTATTCATATGTACTTCATGCTTCTTGCAGGAGGTAGTAACGGTCCCTTCCTCTGCGGGAAAGAGACTACGTTTGAAGGGGGTGTGAGGGAACCAGCTATAGCCTGGTGGCCAGGGGCTATCCCGCAAGGAACGGTGAGTTGACATGAAACTTAGAATGAAAATATGTCAAACTAAGCCTTGAATCCAAATATAAACGTACAGACAGTAAACTTCTGTAGTTATTCATCCAGAAACTATATTTATTATTATCCTCTTCACTCTTTCTGCAGACATGAGTGAAAATATCCAAATTGATTATTTTTGGAATTGATAACAAAATTTTCAGAGGAGAACCAAACCGCCTCGTCCCACCACTATTCCTCAAGAATCTACCTAATAAACTCACCGTCACTATACTGTAATACGTATATCACAGGAAAAGTATTATTGCTCGATTCACTCACTCATACACTTACTCGAGGCTATTTGTTAATAGGTTTCCCACCAGGTTGGGACACTAATGGACCTTTTCCCAACCTTACTGGAGCTAAGTGGGAAAACGCCACCCATAGACAGGTCACCATTTATAGACGGAACAACTCCTATTGACGGGATTAGCCTTGTGTCAGTCTTACTTAACGGGTCTCAATTTCAGCGGTAAGTATTTGCATTAATGGGAAATTCATAAAGAGAAAGAATTATGAAATTTGAAAAAAAAAAATAAAAAAAATAAACAAAGATTAAAAACGAAAGAAAATAAAAATGGAATTTTGTGTTGAACTTAAGAATTTGAATTAATATAATTAGGTTACAAAATTTTCTGCGACGTCATGTGGGGTTGAGTGTTTCTGAGGCGTATTATGAATAAACGTATGAGATTATTATCATGAATGAGAATGGAAAATATGTTTCTGTATATGCCTATAACGGCCTCTTGCAGCCCCCTGTTCCATTACCGCGGGGATGAGCTGATGGCGGTAAGGGTGGGGCTGTACAAGGCACACCGCTGGACATGGACTAACTCGTGGCAAGAGTTTCATAAGGTTTGTTCAGAAAAGACAACTGATCATTTGCATGTTGCAACAGATATATAAAACTCGTATTAAAAAAATCAAAGTTCGCGTTTTAGTAAAGAAGAGACAACCAAAAGATATGTCATCTCTCCTAAATTATATGTCATCTCTCCTAGGTTTGGTTTGTATTTCAGTTTCCCTTTTTAACGAACGATATCCTACAGATGGTAAAGAGATTTCCCCATGAAATAAATAGAGTAAAAGACATCCCGCTGTGCCAAAGCCCAGTAAGAAAGCCTGTTACTTGTACAGATATTTTAAATCCCTCATCCCTTCACCTATATCATTGATTGTGTTTCTTTTTCTGTTGCAAATGAGAAATATATAGATGTTTGTTGCTAGTTTTTATGCTTATACGAATAAAAGGCCCATCGATGAAAATTATATGTTTAAATAATTATATAATTAATAAGATTTTTTTTACCTATTTTCAGGACATCGACTTTTGTCGCGGGGAGGAGGTGGTGAATGTGACCACCCACGACCAGGTGGATCACTCCAAGGCCCCGCTACTGTTTCATCTGGGCCGGGATCCCGGAGAAAAGTACCCCATCAAGTAAGTCCCGACCCTGTAACGTAGATAGCACGTCCTCATAACACAAGTAGGTACGACCCTCTCTGACGTACATACCATATCCCCAAAACACAAATAAGTTACAACCATTTGACGTAGATACAAAATGCCCGAAGCGTAAGATTTGTTTCAATAGTTGATTACTCTACTGTTAAACAAAAAAAGGTGCAAATGCCATAGAGTAATTTGCTTGATGATCTTTAGCAGCAACATTACTTAAGAGCATCACAATCGGACCACGTTTTTGATGAATGATTTTAGATTATGATCTAAGATCAAAGAGTCCATGAATCAATTTTGTCCCAGGTATACCCAGTAGCACCGATGGAAGGGAAGAGCAGCTCTCTTCTCTCCTATCGGGTCTCGTAAGCTTAGCAGCGCTTATACTATTTTGCTGCTTTTACACGACATCAACCTGTCTGAGAATTATCAGAATTTGTTCTCTACATCTAACAAGAGAGGAAAAGATATTTCATTATTACTTGTTGTTTTTTTTACGATAAATAACATTTTATAACATTGGTCGTTTCTCCACAGGCAATCTACGGCCGAATACAAAACGGTGATGCCGTACATTATGAGGGTTATAACCCAACACCAGTCCACCCTAACCCCAGCTAAACCTCAACTCAACTGGTGCGACCAGGCCGCCATGGTGGGTAGAAGAAATTGAAATA
Organism: Lepidonotus clava; assembly: GCA_936440205.1. Lineage (NCBI taxonomy): Eukaryota > Metazoa > Annelida > Polychaeta > Phyllodocida > Polynoidae > Lepidonotus > Lepidonotus clava. Next base: position 31,368,773 of record OW387140.1, read on the forward strand.
ATATAGAAGAAATTGAAATAATATTTTTTTTATGTTACAATTTAAGATATAATGGCTATTTTTTCAGATATGATAACATGTTATTGTAAATTTTCCTCAAGCAAAATAGCTATAGCATCAACTTCACACAATATTTGTTTTTGGCTTAACCTTTATTTGATCGGGAAATAACTGTGCGATTTTTCTGATGTAGTTCAGGTTACAGTGGTCTATAAGGTTTCCTGACTGATATCCTGGGCCCATATCTTCATAACTAATTTGGCTGATCAGGGAAAATTTGATCAGGGTCCCATGATCAGTGATTTTGCCTTTTACCAAAATTTATTGCGTTATTTCAAAATAGTGTCAAAGAGGAATTATTATTTGTAAAATGTATTCATGATAGACAGAATTTCTGATCGTGGGACCCTGATCAAATTTTCCCTGATCAGCCAAATTACGAAGATATGGGCCCTGGTGATTGTCCCAGTGCCTAAAAAAAAGGCTATATTTATGTCAGGTTTGGCCCTTGCGGCCAGTCCCAATGTATTAGCCCTAATACACCAGCACAAATTGATTATCTATAGAGATTGTATCCTGTGTTTTGATAGAACTGCCTATAGATTGTATCCGGTGTTTTGACAGAACTGGTCTCCGCCCGGCTGTGAGAAGATAAACCGGTGCCTGACGCCGCCTCCCTCCAACCCCGTCCGCTGTACCTGGCCCCACTGAGTGACCCTCAGCCACAGAGAAGACTTGGTGGAGCTACCATGTGATGTCCCATCCTTTTGTAACTGATTCGGCTAATCACCTACCTTATTAGTAAGGTTTCATTTTTGAAATTAAACTATAAGACCGTTTATTAAATCTGTCTTATCTAAAAATTAGTAATATTTAAGAAACTAATCAAAGTTAACCTGATTGGTTTAATTTGTTATGAACATATAGCCAGGGAATGTAAATGAGACATGATATATGATAATGTCTCTGGATTAAGTTCTAACGTTACAAAACACATCACCAGCGACAATGTCACTAGTCTTAGGTGTGTAGCCCTCAATGTTAGCAACACAGACGATACCCTGGCTTTGAAGGTTAACCCCCTGAAGTAAAAGGTTTCATGGGTATAATTCTGCATGTACGAATCCTTCTAATTTTCCTCATTTCAATGCTGTTGCTGTTCTATATGCAATACAAGGGCTATATTATGTGCAATATCAAAGAAAGTGCATGCATACATAAAAACCTTGACTTGACAATGTCTACAATGATTAAAATAGATGTTTATAGAATTGTGTTGGGATCTATCAGCATTTACGTTGCTGGCTATTTTTGTCCAGAATTCTTGTTTTGTATGTCATTTTGAAAAGCAGACTATATAACTTGTAGGCACTATCTAATGTTATCGCTTTCCTGTATTTCTGATCAGGTTCAACAAAATTGCAAGAAGAAAAAATGTTGCAGTCGAACATCTCATGAAAGGTAGTTATTCCTCGCATTCCATAACACTTTACTCTTTCGACCATTTTTTAACATTTAACTTTCAATTATGTTTGACGGTTAGTATTAGGAATTTAAACACAAAAATAAACTTGTTCAAAGTTTGAAATGATACTATGTTTTGCATGAGAGAGCTAAACTATTAAGATTTGATTATAGAAAATCATCTTATCACTTTTGATCAAAAGATGTATGTCACTTTTAACAATATATTTAATGCTTATAGTTTCCTTATATAGTCAAAGATTGAGAGGTAACTTTTTTTTGAGTGCGAGTTGTGTAGGAATCTGGTTTGATTACCTTTTAGTGTCATATCATCACTTATGGAAGAACGTCAAAAAATATCTAGAATTTAGTGATGTTCGACACTGAGTAGACATTTTTTTTTTTTTTTTTTTTTTTTATTTATTTAAACCACATTCATTTACAAAAAATGATCTTCCATGTAGGTATACAATATATACAATATAAGTTGATAATTCAAATAGTAAACAAGACATATGAGATCCTATAGATAGACACTAAGTTAAGTGTCAATTGTGATGTAGCGGAAACAATTTTCATATTGATCCTTTTACACAGAGAAGGAAAATATAGGAAAAATATAGGATAAATATAGGACGCTAAGTTAAGCGTCAATTTCAGTCTAACTAATTTAGACAGCTCAATGTTCAGATTTATATTGTAATATCATACAATATTTCTAAACAATTCATTCTAGTGTATCACTTCATTTCACATCTATACAACAGTAACGTTAATTTTTCGGTATTCAAGCCAAAATTTTGTAGTCCTCTTAAAGCTAGCGATATCAACAGATAATTTGATATCATTAGGCAATGAGTCCCACAGTTTTACACCTGTATAATATGGACCATTTTGATAAGGACGTTTCTTTGGGATGGATGTTTGGAAACTGCACACTTCAGCCTGCCTAGTCATATATATACCAGTTTCTTTCAACCATTCAGTATTATTCTTATTTTTAAAGAATAATGTAAGTAGGTGAAGATCTCGCCTCTCATCTAATGGTCTTAAACTAGCCATATTATGTAATTCTCGAACAGTAATATCCCTTGGGTTATTTACACCAAAGCAGATTCGTAGCGATCGATTTTGCATAGTTTGTAGTTTAGTTAGCTCATGACTTGTACATAAAGTTAGAGCAAAGTCTGAATATTCTACTATTGGTAACACTGTTTGTTTGTATATTAAAATACGCGTTTTAGTGTCCAAATATTTTCTTATCTTGATAAGCTTAAAGATTCTTTGACCAAATTTTCGTTTAATGTTATTAAGATGTTTCCTTAATGTCAGGCATTCATCTAGGGTCACACCTAAGAAATTGTACGATTGACACTTAGATAGAATGGTACCTTTCACCTTTACATTTAATCCCTCAAGAGATTTTAAACCATTACGCATACCATAAAGGCAGACCTGCGGTTTTTTTATATTTACCGTTAACCTATTACGTGTTGACCACATATCAAAATTATTCAGTGCTGACTGTAATGAACTTTCAATAGTTGATGGTAAATCCCCACTACTATAGATTACAGCATCGTCAGCATATAATATGATGTTAGAGTTATTTCCTCGTATAATATTAACAATATCATTAATATAAATATTAAAAAGAAGAGGACCCAAAGTCGATCCCTGAGGTACACCGAATTTAATATCAGATAATTTAGACACCCTGTTATTTAGTTTCGTTCTAATTTTCCGATTCCCAAGGTATCCCGCAAGCCATTTTCGCAGTTTCCTACCAAAACCAATCATCCCTAGTTTACTAAGTAAGATATTATGTGATACACAATCAAAGGCTTTCGCCATATCGACATACACAGCACCAACAAATTGGCCCTTATTGATAGTTTCACCAATAAATTTAAGAATTTTAAAAATTGCATCAGAAGTACATCTCTTGGGCCTGAAGCCATACTGAGCATCAACAAGCAGATCTTGTTCATCTAAATATTTTGACATATATGAGTGTACATATTTCTCCAAAATTTTGCCTGGCAAAGGCAAAATAGATATTGGCCTCCAGTTTGTACACTGTTTTAAATCCCCACCTTTGGGTATTGGTGTTATGGTGGCTACCGCCCAATCATCTGGAAATTTACCAGTATTGAGAGAGCAGTTATACAGATCAATGAATTCATCCAATAATATATCGAAACAATCCTTTAATATAAAGGATGGGATGTCCAGTATACCAGAACCTTTATTAATATCAATATCAGCAATTAACTTTCTCAGATCAACTGGATTTATTTCTAAATCAGAAACAATATCAATAGGATCAAAGTTCATATCCAATTCATCACAATTAGTATCATGTGTTTTCTGGATTTTTTTAGGGCGCCATTTCTTTTTAAAGGGATCATCCGAGATGACCCTGTAGAGCTGAATGTATCTTTATTACGGTTTAGCTATTTTTCGAAAAGCTTCATAATTCTTCATGATATTTGACAGAACAAGTATATGTGATAAAACATACTGAACAGAGTGGTAAATTTTTAAGGCAGTAACACGTTGGTAGTTTTTTTGTGACCAAAAAAAGAGTCATATAAGAGTCAAGCTAAAGTGATGTTTCTGTTTTTGTAGCAGTATAATGTATATATTATATATTATACCACATGTAGACCTTTTTGTGTTTCTTGAAATAATGCTGAATATCAAGTGATTCCTTCTCTTCTAATAGGAAATCATTTTATTGTGCAATTAACTCGGTATCGCACTGTTCTCCAACTAGTCAATCTGAACAGACATTTTCCTTAGGGTTTCAGAGTGTAAGGAAAGGATATTGTATGGGCATACTCTTCCTTAATCAGCTGAATAACCTCGCAGGGGTACTGTGATCTCACAGGGGAGTTTTATTCCTGAAAAGGTGAAATCTGTTCATTTGGTGCTTATATCACTTGATGTGTATTAAATAAATTTGGTAACATTCCATCATATTTGTTCTTATATATATAGTTGTCATTAATGAGTCGCAGTAACTTTATATCAGATCAATATTGATTAGATAAATGTCACTTCAGTTGATTGAAGATGCAATGATTCTATAGCCGAGGCAGTTTGATTTTGCGTAAAAGGTTTGAAATTATGATAAGACAAGACCATTATACACGTGATGTAAAAAAAACACTGGTATATCATACCCAACTGGACTAGTCCCACTCGATGGTACTCTCTACGCTACTATATAACATTGTATTGATAATCCTTTAGGGTCACTACGTATCGGGGTCGTAGCTTACTACCATCCTGTTACATAAGTGATGTATATCAAACCTATTTTTACCAAGACAAAATCTTTCGATTTGATCTCTAGTAGTTTTGCCTAAGATAGGACCATTTCTATACATTGTCTCTCAATTGTAAATAGTCTTCTTTTGATAATCAAAATACGTACTTGTTTGCCAAAGTTTAGATATAGGGCAATTGAAGATAACATTTCTCAATCATTAATAATTTGAAATAAATTACAAAACTAACCAATCCACAAGCACAATTAGTACTTTAGTGACACTACCATGTAGGATATGATATAAATATATCTTGTGTGTGGATTGTCTTGAGGAAAAAAAGAATCCTCTACTGATTACACTCTTACAAAAGAATGATGAAAAAAGTGCAAATGTGTATGCCTCTAAATCATTGAGCTCTATGATGAAGACCTTCCACATCAGCCCATTGGTGACATAATTCTCGGCCCCATCCAGTGAACTCCTATCATCACCCACACACCTAATTTTACCCGTTGCCATGGAAATAACACCTCATGATCTAAGCGCGAGGCGTCTCTAACCAGCCCAATCATAACCCAAACCACAGGCATGATCAATCAGCCAGGCCTCTTGGCAGTTGCAACGGGTAGGCGCGGCTAGGTTTCAGCCGGCGAGTTAAGTGCACTTTCTCCCAGCAGAGGCCAGTTGCAGCCCAACATCATATGACAGCTGGGGTCAGTTGACATCTGGGGCTGGAGTGGGGAGGAGGCAGGCGACGGGGACAACTCTCACTCAAGATGTTAGCTTTGTTATTCAAGGTGCTCCTGGCCACTGTCACCTTTAACCATGTGGCCGCCAAACCGCCGAATTTTGTGATAATGTTCATGGATGATGTGAGTATAGCATGGAATTCTGTTATGATGGCCAGCAGGAGTAGTGTAGGCAGGTGTCATACCTAAAACGGGTATGGCATTCTATTATTCAGAAAAATGTTATACTTTAAATCTATTTCATTATTTTATATATAATTTCAAAATATACACCACTATACCTTTATTATTATTATATTTTCATCAAACAATAGCCTTTTTATGCTCTACAAGTTATATATACATATCAATTACTTAAATTAGCCACATAGCACTCCTGCTTTGAGGCTAGGCCACAGGTAAAACAATAACCCTGTAGCCCCCATGTGGAGCTGTGGAGCCCCCCACTCTGATTGGTCCTACAGGTAAAACAATAACCCTGTAGCCCCCATGTGGAGCTGTGGCCCCCTATAGAGTTAATAAAAGGCTATGCTCACAGCCAGTCTCTCTCTCTTGGAGGCTGGGCTTGGAGCTGGACACATCCCTAAACATTAGCACCTGACTTTGGTCTTTTGTTCCTACTTACACTACAACACTAAGGTAACCTTTAGTACACAGGGATATACTATTCTGAAACATTATTAAGCATTCAAAAGCTCTACCACTTTTACAAAGCTAGCTCACCCAAAAATTATAACCAACAACTTTTAGCTTGAGAAAGTTACTTTTAATACACACAAAAGTAACTTTCCACACTGCTGGAAGAACCTGGGTACCTCTCCTCCATAGCCAAGCACCAAGTCCAACCAACAAGATCTACAAACTACAAGACTACACTGCAAATCCGGTGAGAGTATTTGTTTTCAACTGTATACTTTTTGTAACTTTCTTTCAGAGGTTATTATCCACTTAAAGTGGCCGCACATTACGCCACTACGGCCGTGATTCCTTTGTTCTAACGCCCAGAGCCACCTGCCCCTTGAAATTACCTTTCTCTGGGTAAAAGTTGCAAGTTCCTAGGTTAATTTGAACCGGACTTACTCTAAATTCTCCAAACAACAGTCATTCATAATTTTAAACAATTACTAAACGCCAAATTGATACAGGATTACAAACAAATAGTTGACGCCTAAAACGGCCCCAAATAATGCTAATGTGACCCGAGATAGCCTTATTCTAAGGTCTATGCCCATGTGCGTCAAATTGGCTTTATTACAATGCAAACTACAAGTTTCTACCTCATCTAGAAGCTGAGATATAACGCGTTTACTGTTTTAGGGTAACTCTGTGAAAATACGTCCAGAATCTCCTGAAATCTTGTATTACAAAAACGGCCGCTATTAACGACATCCCTGACTTGATTCCTTTGTCTGAGGACACGTGCATCTAAAACATTTGCATTCTTTAAGTACAGATTTCAAGTCTACGTTGCCTAGAACCTTAGCCACGTGCCCCTTTGAAATTACCTGTCAACCTGTGACAGATTTTCAGCAAATTTCCATGGGAAAAAGCAAAGAAACTTTAGCATTGTTCTAATACATGTAACAACGTGCGTCCTGAAATCAGCCTTTTCAGTCAAAATTTAAAGTCTCTAGGATAAAAAGAAACAGAGCTTATCTATTAACACTTTAAAATATTAGTCTCAGTGACGTTTTAGTAGCAGCTGCAGAATCAAAGTTATTACGATTTAAAGAATTATAACTATTTTCGGGAATACCCATTCATTCCCCACTGACTCACTGGTGCCCGCCGGCCAAAGCTTAAACCCCCGGCATCTTTGCCGGCCCCGACCAATTAGCCAGACGCGGCGACCGCCGCCAATACGGCCGTGTTCCCTTCGTTCTAAGACCAATACCTACGTTCATTATCAAATTTCCTATCATTGAGTGAAAACTACAAGTCTCTAGCTATCACAGAACCAAAGTTATCACGATTTAAAAAGATTTGAAAACATTTTAGGCAATATCCACAGACATAAACGGAAAACAAAGGACCTTAAGCTACATAACTTGCACTGACCTCTTTGCTTTTGTAAAAAGAAAAAAAACGGCCACAATTAACGTGTAAGGGGCCGTAGTCATACTAAAGACTTCCCTGGCCTAACTTACTTTCACAACGGTTCATAACCTGTAAACAAAATTTAAATTACACACATACTTCCAAAGTTATAGACAGATTACAATTTTCGTTTGTATTTTCTAAAAACAAGCAGAAATTCTCTAGAAATACGGCCGTGGCTTCTTCTGTTGTAAACTGCATGTTTATCACTATATAAACGTTCCCAAAAGAATCCTCAGAAATCCCCAAAAACACGGCCGCGATTTAACTGCTGGTGAACCCACAAACACAGACGCGCGCCACCCGCACCGCCGTAATCTCCGCGAAAACGCCGCCACTACAAGCCGTGGCGTCTCTCCCACCACTTGACCAGACGGTCGCATCTAAGGCTCGGCATTTCTCCGACCAGCGCATCCACTAACACAGACGGTTACCCCCGCGAAAACACTGCTACTACAAGCCCCCGACACCGGGCTTCGCTCATTAATCCCTTGGCGTCCAATTAACCAGACGGCCATATCTACAAACACTACCCCAGGTCAAAACATATTTCTATAGCTGCAACTGCATTTTGAAATTAACTTTGTCTGACCTAAAATTTCACGACGAGTCCAAATCTGAAATCAGAATTCAAATCCAACCAACCATTACGGAGATATCGCGGAAATAAACGTGACGCGATTTTCATTGATAATCACCTTTATGAACACTCAGACATAACTGACCAAAACGTAAATAGATTATTGATAATCATTTCAACCAAAACATTATTAGATTATTGATAACAATTTCCAAATATTTTCAGGCATTTCTTTTTCTCATTCATAAATATTTTCAGACATTTCTCATTTGACTTACCAATTTCGAATTTTCTAAAGCAACTTGACTTTATCAACAATTGCTGAATTTAGTTATCCCACACTTTGAAATTTCTCAAGCCATCTCAAATTTTGGAAGGTATTTTAGATTTTGTCCACCATCTTGGATTTGTCCACCATCTTGGATTCTGTCCACCATCTTGGAATTTGTCCACCATCTTGGATTTCAACTCCATCTTGGATTTTGTCCACCATTTTGGATTTCGTCCACCATTTTGGATTTTTCAGCCATTTTGGATTTTATCTGCCATCTTGGATTTTGGAATTTGAACAACAGTTCAACCATTTTTACAACTACAACTGACATCATCTAGGACTTTCCAACCATCTTGGATTTCAGAAACTTGGACAAACAATTCAGCCATTTTGGATTTTCCCACAACCATCTTGGACTTTGTACACAACTTGTATAAAACCTGATCTTCTCAGTTGCTACAAGTTTATATAAAAAAAAAAAATACCCTACTATTTCCATACAACTTTAACAACATATTACAGATTTATTGAGATCCTTTCTTCAAACCTTTGCACAATTATTGGAAATTAATTTTGAGAAAAATATTTTTAATTTTCAACGAAATTCGATTTACATAAACTTTTCTCGTACAATTATTACAAATATCCTGACAATTTATGTCAGTTAGACAAACTCGTAGCAACAAAGATCAAGAACTACTCACCTCAAAGGACTTACCGCCTCTAAGAAAAAACAATTCAAGGAAACAACAGGCAGATCAGCCTACCGATCTCCCACAAAACCCTGCACCTACCGCAACAAACGTCAACGCTTCAACAATGGCGACTGCTGAGGAACTCGCACTTATTCTGAGCGAGTCAAACAGACAAAATAGGGAATCAAATGAACAACTTCTTGAAGCAAATGCCAGAACTACTCAAAAGATTGTTGACGGTCTGTCCAAAGAATTGAAAACCAAAAATGACAACAAGACCAAAAAAGAACGCAAGATATCGGCAAGACAGAACTTGTCAAAACCGAAGAAGTTCTCCTCTCCGACGAACTTCTTCTCAATCGACAGGTTCGTAAATGACTATCAATACTACATGGACAAAACCGAGAATGGCGATTACACAACGTACCTCCGATCGTACTTGACCGGACCAGCCGGGGATTGGTACGATAGAGAAGTGGACGGTGACATGCAAGAGAACTTCGACGAAATCATCACCAACATGCGACAAAGGTTCGACCGAGAAGACAAGCAAACCAAGTCCTTCAAGCCGATGCAAGGGGACAAAACCGTCAAGGAATTCCACGATGATTTCATTGCTATTGCAACAGCCCAAGACTGGTCCGATGAACTAGTCTTAGATCGGTTTATTTCTGGAATAGCGGACCGACTCAGAGCGAAACTACAAATCCGGAACCCACAAAACATAGCACAAGCCTATGAGAAGGCCCTCATCCTGGAACTTGACAACCCAGCCACGGACGGTAAGGACTCGGAAATCAAAGAGCTGAAAAGAATGGTCGCCCAACTAGCCGTCCAGAAACCTAAAGTCACAACAATTCAACAAGATGAAATCCCACCAGAATCCGTCAATGCGTTTCGTCGTTTCCAGCAAACTGGAAACCAGCCAAGGTACCTAGACCAGGAGGAACTCAACTTCAGATCAGAAATGCGGGACCTGAAAAAGATGGTGACAAACATGTGTGCCGAACGATCCAAACCTCAGCAAGAAACCCCACAAGTACCTCAGATAACCTACCCTGGGTACCAAAATGAAGGATCCTACCAACAAAACCAACCGCGAAACAACTACCAACAACGAAACAACTACCAACAACGAAACAACTACCAACAACGAAACAACAACCAACAACAACAAAATGGCCAACAAGGATCCTACCAACGACCACCAAACTACAACAACCCTAACCCAAGGTACCAAGGTTGGAACTACGACCCAAATTATGCCCCCGGATACAACACACGTCAGTCCCAGAACAATAGGCGTCCGGAAAACTAACATGTCCGACCAAAAACGGGCTCATTGGCTCGGACAACCTAAAACTAACTGACGAACAAAGAACAACCAACGACGTGACAACGAACCACAGATTAGGCACCACTCAAACGCCAACTGTGGATCCGATCGAGGCGACCCTAACTGTCCAGAAAGATCTGGATGGGTCAACTCAACATGGCAAACACGGCAACAAGGTAACTGAAACTGTAACTGTCCCTATCAGAAATGGGTGCGTTACTGCTTCAGTCTACCATCTCACATTACCAGTTCTTGTAGACACTGGCGCCTCAGTGTCCTGCATAGGTGAGAAATTGTTCCAGTCTCTGTCTAGATCTCATGCAATTGCTACCAAGCAAATCCGTATGAAGATCTTTCTTGCAGATGGAGGCGTTTGCCATGTCCGGAAATCAGCAAAGATCCAGTTTCAAATAGCAAACATTCGATTTTCCCACTATTTTGTAGTTATGCATGATTGTGCGGAACCTCTAATTTTAGGAACAGACTTCTTGAAACAGGCAAAATCTCTGATATCTTTTGCAGTGGATATAACTCAAGAAAACAAACCAATAAGAGCTATAAAATCAACAACTATTCCCCCTTACTCGGAGATTTGCATCACAGGACAGATCACTTGTATCAATTCACTATCTGATAATCCTGGTGTTACAGAAAATCTCAAAACTAAAGGTGATAGACCCTTCTTGATACAAAGAGCTTTAGTTAAACCAAATAGCCAAAACCGACATCCCGTTGTGCTACTCAATGTCACCCCAAATTCAGTGAAAATTCATAAAGGAGAAATTGTTGCCCTCTTCCAAAAGGCAAAAGATGAGGACTTCATCAAAACTTCTGACAAAATCACTACCAACAAGCTTGAACAAACATCTGAAGACATTGAGTACAAACCGGAAGAAGGTATTAGTGCTATGAGGGAGTCTGTTGCTCATGATGCAGAAATAGACCACTCAAATCAATCTGAATCCTCAATACAATTAACTGATCAAGAACAAGAAAAACTAAATAACCTGTTAAAAGAGTATGATGACATCTTTGTAGGGAAAGACGGTAAAATTGGTCTGACAAATTTATACGAACATACAATAGAGTTAAAACCCGATGCTGTTCCTTGCCACTTCCTCCCATACAGGATGGCCCCGGACAAAGCACGGTTAATGGAAGAAACTTGTCAAGACTATGTTAAACAAGGGATCTTAGAAGAGACTACCTCTGGTCCTTGGGCCAGTAGGGCATTCCTCCTTCAAAAATATGACTCTGATGGCAATAAGTCAGGAGTCAGACTCATTTCGGACTTTAGGCATTTGAACACTTCTATAATCAAGCAGTCACTAGGTTCACCGCGTGCCGACACAAGCTTAGAAATGATTGGTGACTTAAAACCAACCATCTTTTCAAAGCTCGACGCGCAACAAGGCTTCTTTCAAATTCCACTCTCTGAAGCGAGCCGTGACGCCACTGCATTTTTGACCCCCAATGCAAAGTATAGATATAAAGTGATGCCTCAGGGTTTGGCAACTTCGCCTCAAGCATTCTGCGCCCTGGTAACCATGATTTTGAATAAGTTAAAGTATAAATGTGCGATCCCATATTTAGACGATATTCTCATTCTGTCGCAAAACAAAGAAGATCACTTCAGAGATCTTAAGGATGTCTTTGAAAGTTTAAGACATGGTAATTTGAAATTGAAACCCTCAAAGTGTCAATACTTCATGGATAAAATAGATTTCTTAGGTATGGTTGTTACCCCTAAAGGTCTCCAACCTTGTCCCAAAAAGGTTCAAGTAATTAAAACTTTCCCAACACCGAAAACAGTCAAGCAAGTAAGATCATTCAATGGCATGTGTCAATTCTACAAGAAATTCATTAAAGACTTCGCTACCTTGGCAAAACCTTTGTATAGATTAACGGAAGACAAAGTTAAATTTCATTGGACAGAAGAGTGTGATATAAATTTCAACAAACTTAAAAATGCTCTTTGTAAAGACGCTCTTCTCCATTATCCAAGTTTTGACAAGGAGTTCATTTTGGCAACTGATGCTTCTGGAATTAGTGTAGGAAGTACACTGTCTCAAAAAGATGAAAACGGAATTTTGCGACCCGTGGCTTTTGCCGGGCGCTGTCTCAAAAAGCACGAACGGAATTATAGTGCAACAGAACGAGAACTTTTAGGCGTAGTTTACTCTGTTCTACACTTTAGGCATTATTTAGAAGGTAGACATTTCCAACTTTACACTGACCATGCTGCTTTGATCCCACTCTTGACTAAGAAAGATAACCAGCATAGATGGGCACGCTGGGCCCTCGATATCCAACAGTTTTCTTTCACAATAACTCATGTGGCAGGTAAATCAAAAATGATGAATGGTCCGGACACTCTTTCTAGACGTCCTTATCCAGATCAACCAGGACTTACGAACCCACCGCCACCAGCACCAAAGATCAAAGTGTCAAAAAGAATACATTTTTCCAAAAATACCAAGGTTCAACACTTCGATGATGAGGACATGCCAGTTCAGATCGTAAGGCATGAAACTAAAACAAAGCCAATTTTGAAAGAAGAGACCCACTACCACTATTGTGACTGTGAAGAGACATACAAAACACACGCAGGGGACAGAAACTACGAACCCGTTCAGAGTAACACTTTGGACATAACAGCTGCCAGCGATGTTGACTTCAAGTCTACAACAGTGACCAGAACACCCATCAAATCGATTCAAAGCCTGACACTTTCAAAATGTTCTGACTCTTCAACTCAAACTTCATGTCAAACTGACCTTAAGCAAAAACAATGTAAGGAACAATCAACCCAAACTACTGAGACTCCTCAAATTATACCTGAAAAGAAACTACAAATTTGTGCAACAACAGTGAAACCAAAAGGAAAACAACCTGTAATTGAAAAACCTAAACAGAAGCCAAAACCAAACAACCAAAAAGTCAAACAGACAGAAATTCCTGATCCAAAGACCATAAAGGATAAATCTGCAGGCCAAGCAGAAAACATCATACATTTCCTAAATTCTTTACCAGAGAATGACTTCAACATTACAAGTCTAAAAAGAGAACAACGTCAAAGTAAAGAAATAAGAGAAATAATTGAGTACCTAGAACATGATCTTCTTCCAGATAATAAGAGTTTTGCTTCTCAAATAATGAATAAATCGAAGGACTTTCTCTTGATTGAAAATGTTCTAGTTCACATTAACCATAGATTGTGGAAAAAGTTTGGAGATATTTCCCTCCAACTTGTCATTCCAGAGACCTGGGTTCCAAAAACATTGATCCACTTCCATGATGATCCACTTGCTGGTCATCTGGGAGCTGTGAAGATGTTGTCAGCAATGGCGCCTAGAGTCTATTGGAAATCAATGACATCGGACGTTCAGAAATTCGTAAACACCTGCAATACTTGCATGAAAGCAAAAAGAGCAGCTAAAAACATGATCAGTCCTATGACACTCCATTCTCAGGCTCCAGCTATCTTTTCTGAATGGAATCTGGATGCCATAGGTCCTTTACCAGAAACACCTGAAGGCAACAAGTACATCCAAGTTGCCATTGACCGTTTCTCCCGATTCTGTGTAGCCTATCCTACAGCTGATCTGACTGCCCATCGAACTGCTTATGAGTTCGTTAAAAATGTTGTGTGCCAACATGGTGTGCCCAGCAGAGTTCAGACTGATAATGGTACATCCTACACAGGAAAGGAATTCAAAGAAATGTGTCAAAAGTACAACATAAAACATGTTCTATCTTCCCCTTACAGACCACAATCAAATGGACTAGTAGAAAGAAATAATAAAACCATTGGGAATGCACTTCGATCATACAGTATGAATAACCAAGAAACATGGGACTTGTACTTGCCATCAATTGTATTCTCAATGAATAACACTGAAAATAGATCAACAGGTTATAGCCCTTTCTTCCTAACATATGGACGCAATCCTATGACAGTGATTGATGCGACGATCAATCTTGGAGACAAAGAGAAAAACATCATCCAAAGCGTCACAGATATGATCCTAGCTCAAGATCTGGCATGGGAAATGTCCCAGAAAAATCTAAAATTAACAGAACAAGAAATGAAGACTAGGTACGATTCTAAGACAAAACAATCTGCAATAATGAGAGCAGATATAGTGTATGTACAAATCCCTAACCTTCTTAAACAAGGAACTTCAAAGAAACTCCAACCTATATACTCAGGCCCTTACTTGGTATGTAAAAGACCAAATATACATACAGCTACCCTTCGAGACATAAAAACTGGAAAATTGCTGACCCGGAACGTCCACGTCGATCGATTAAAACGGATAACGGAAATCAGAAACAACAGATTTGCCGGAAGACTAATCAACCCTGACATTGACCAACTGAAAAAGATGTGGAAAATCAACGACAAGGAAATAAAAGTGACGGAACAACTACTTCGTACAGACAACAAAATACAAACAAGACCAACACACTCTAAACTCAAGAGAAGGTCAAAACGTGGACACAAATCCACATAAAACAAAAATGCGAAAGAACTAAAAGAAACAATGTCATGTGAACTAATCAAACAAACTTCTTTTCAGCACAAAATACAAATAAGGTCACAACATCCTCATAATTCATCCTCAATACTACCTATATACGAACACTCTGATTGCCTTTACCATCGATCTTTTGGGCCACTGCCAATGGCTGTTAAATAACTACTTCACGTAGAACAAATTAAGTCAAAACTACCTAATTCATATTGATAAGGCAAAACTGCCTAACCTCAGTAGTCGATGAAGTTTACTGTCTAGACTTGGAACCTCTGAACAGAGGATAGATGGTCGACTATCTATCCACAAACAGCAATTGACTATCTATAGCCTATTACACAACAATGAAGACCTACCTTCAGGGAGCTCTAGCTCCGGGGTCCTAGCCAAACCCCTATGGTGTGACGTGCCACACGCCCTGAAGTTCAATGGGTCAAACACAACCTCCAAACAGTCATATTCTGAAAGATTTTCCACTCGGACAGAATATCTCCTATAGCAAATCACACATTTCCAATGGCAACCCAATAGACGGTATTTGAGCCTGATAATTCAAAGTGGTACAACGTAATGGTAGATTTGAGCGCAATCACAAACATTAACCTCATACTTCTTTTAAGCTACGACTATTTGCTGTTAATAAAATGATTGAAAGATTTCAGCACTAAATTGTCGTCATGCTTCTTCTTGTATGCAAAGTGAAGTTAAAAGCAAGTTGAAGTGAAAATGTAAATGACAACATGCAAAATGACTACTCTAAGTCTAATTGAAAAAGAATAAGTAGAAAAACAAAGAATGTGCAAAACAAAACAAAAATGTTGAAAACAAAATTCTTCACTTGCATACACACTCCTGACCTACACGAACTCTGAACCATATACAATTTTATTTTTCTATTACAACAGATCATGGAGCGCACCGTGACGATCCTCCTCATCATCACCCTCTGTGCACCTGCCTCCATCATCTCAACCAACTCGCCCATCCTCAGACAAAACGTGGGACTCTCCTTCGTCCCGATGACAACACCCCTCGTCAACGGGCACCAAACACACCCATTAGTAATTGCGATTCCATATGAGCTACCTCCTCTACCTGAAACACCGAAGCCCATCAAACCGACCATCCAGAGTCTCCAAACCTTCCCGGGAAGACAACTGGGACCCCAACAGGCGGAGATCGACACTCTACTACACATGGCTGGCGAGATGGATACCTTCCTGAGGTCTCAACATGCAGGAATCATCAACTCCTACAACAATGTTAAGTACTTTCTGACCAACCCCCTAAACCCACGAGTAAAACGAGCCCCTCTTGGTTTCCTTGGTGACTTAGCACGATCCCTTTTTGGCCTAGCTACTACCAGTGACGTTCAGAACATGTTAGGGACCGTCACTAATATGGACAAAGCTCTTAAGGACTTAGCAAAGCAACAGGTTGATTCGGCAGATATTATACACAAAATTGCTACTAAAGTTGACCACCTTTTTGACCGTTTCGTAGCTCAAAAATCTAAGGTACAGGAAAGCCTTAACGACATGGCAAAATCTATTCAAAATTGGTCATCGAACATAACAATCACACTTGACAGGCAGTACCGATCAAACCAACTTGCAAATATGCAGATAGTCGCCGCAATGGAGGGTATCTTGCAATGCTCAAAGCGAGCAGATTTCCTTACAAATCTAAATTTCGTCGCTCAATCCCTCCGTCTGTTATCGACAGGTAGACTGTCGCCGGACCTGGTCAGCGCTGAACAACTCAGCGATGCCATCTATGATTTAGACTCTTACATCTCAAAAGAGGTCCCAGGCGCCAGGGTAACGATCAGAGATGTCCAATACTATTTCGGCCAAAACATTCCTATGTACACTTATACGGACACTCACATTTACGTTACAGTAAATATCATTATCTCGGTGACTGAATCTCTTTTCGATCTTTACAAAGTTAACGTCATGGAAATTCCTTTAGACACAAATGCCACTAACACCAAAGGCACCACATTCTTAAAGACCGAAACAGATTTCTTGGCAGTAAGCAAAAGTGGTCAAACATTTTTGGAACTAACAAATAATGATATGCTTACTTGCCGTGGTGATAACATCAAATTCTGCCCAAACATCATTCCTAGATTCGAAATTGAAGATCCTTCCTGTCTTGTGGCACTATTTCTAGAGAAAGATTTCAATGTCCATACGCTATGTAATTTCAAAGTCAAACCTGAAGTAACTCCCCAAAACAACGTCATGACTATTTCTGATGATGAAATGTTAATCACTTCAAACCAAGACCACTATTCGATCTCATGTTTCGATAAGAAAATCCAAAGATTTCAAGCTTCAGCATTATTTGTAGTAGGTCTTCCATGCAACTGCAATTTACAACTAGGCAAAACTATTGTTCCAAATTCTAGAGTCCCTTGTAACAAAACCTTATCTATTCACTATCAGTTGCATGCTACCAACCTCCCTCTTATCCATGCTATGACCTCGGAAACCACCTTCGTAACCCCTTCTTCCACGAGTGAGATGCCTCTCGAAATTCCTGAACTCAAACTTCAGGCCTTCCTTCCAAAATTGACCGACTTCGATTTGGATGACGACACCCATGTAGTTAACCTTGTCCCCTACACCAAAATTCTTCTTCAAAATGCAACAAAATTGTCTCAAAACATTGACGCAATAGTCAACTCGCACTCTGCGCCCCCACTGATAACATCTCTTACACAGGAGCCGCTCTTTGGTTTTGTCGGCTGTATCGTAAGCATTCTGAATCTAATTTTCTTCATCATTCTTTGTGCGCGCAGAAACAGTGCTGCCTTAATGTTAGGAGGAATACCTCAAGTAGTCCAAGGTGTTGGTGCGGCCTCCTACAGAATTGGAGACCTTACCAAAAAGCACTTACAAAGGGTCGTATCTGCTCATAAGAATTTAACAAAAACTGCAACAAATAATGGTCAATTCAGAGTTCAGGATACAGACAAACCTTTTCTTATTCTGGAAACTGATCAATTCCACAATATGTACACCATCCTTCTGATGATTCTCGTTTCCACTATTATTTGCGTGATCTTGAAGAAAATGTACAAATCAATTCACAAATTTTTCTGTCAAAATGGAAAGCTTGATCATTCTAATCCAAATTTGTTTGTCAAATTTTACCGGGGAAATTCTAATTACTCTATAGAACTCTTTCCCATTCAGGCTGAACTTGATGATATTTCTCACCCCAGAGCTCCAAAACTTCTCAACATCGGTAAATCTTTCGGACTTGTTCAGACCTTGACCTTTGATTGGAGTGGCCCTGCCCTCATGAAAATTCGCGGTGTGGAAACAGCCTTTGAACTACCAACAAAGCTGTACCTCCCACTCAGATCCTCATGGTCAATCCTACCGAAACTACTAAAAGACCAGAACATTGTATCAACTCTCCTTCTTAAAACTGACTCTAACCCAATTGTTACCCTAAAATCTATGTCAGAAACCGATGAAACTGACGCAACAACTCCCATCTCACTCGTTCCAAATGAACAAAACCATCGGTCAACATTCGAAACTATAAAATTCTTATTCAGAAATGGCCCCCAACCAGTATTCCATGAATCAAACCGTACCCAAGTCCCATGAACAAATCAGAGTTCAAAACCTTGTACATGAATACACAATAGACTTAAACCAAATACACCCCTCTTTTTGTATATGAATACCCTGATCCTGCCAAACACATTCATTCCAGTTGCTGTGAGACGGTACGTTGGGACGGCAGCAGTCGGCCGATGACCACCCAACACCGATGGAGCAACGCATCGGACAAGCACGAGCCGCCTCACCACCAAACACCAACACATCACGCAAGGGCACCGATTCAACACCAATTCAACACGTCAATACAAATGAACAATCAATACACAAAATGTGCTCAGACCCACATCAAACGGACCGGACTTTCGACAACCGCTGAAGAACCCGTCAGCAAAAAGACAATTTAATAACGAACTATAAACAACGAAAACTAAAAATCTAATGCTTTTTATATATGTATCAATGTTCATGTTATGTGTAAATACCCATGTTCCTGCATGCAATTAATCATGTTTAGCAACTAAAACTAGAATAAGACCTCCAAGTGAAACCTAATTAAGAATGCTAAACTGAATTAATGAATAAGGTAACAACTGTAAATAAGTTGGACATGCCTCCACAAGGAGAGCCACATCGATGTCCTTGACATAGATGGTCCCAAAAGGAAATAATTTCCCCAAACTAAACAATTAATTAATGACTTAATGACTAACTGACTAACTGACTGCCTGACACCCTATTTGTACTTAGGCGCAAGTACTTATGGACACTTTACTAACAAGACAGAAAACAATATATTCTAATACTAAGTCAAGGCTTACTTACTTAGATTAATGCATGTAATACTTCAAAATAAGTTTTTAAAAACACAAAAAGCATGTTAATATGCTAGGCAAAAAAAAAAAAAAAAAAAAAAAAAAAAAAAAAAAAAAAAAAAAAAAAAATTAATGCTAAGTTATTAACTTCTCGATCTTCCTTTTCAGCTACACTTAAGAAATAATCAATCACTTTCCCTTGCAGAGAATAGTCAGATATTTCAGTTAGGGACTTATCACTTTGACAACTCAACAAAACAAAAATTTAATGTTAAGTTAGGTGAATACCATTGTATTAGCAAAAATAACCTTGTCAATTGTGACATGGTTTAGATAAATAGAAAACTAAATTAGAAAAGTCAGATAAGCAATTTTAAAATTTAAAGCTATCATTGTGATAAAATACAACTGCTATCATTATATAATCGCTATCCAATAGAAGCTGCTATCATTGTATTAGAAGACTATAGGTAAAGTGGTGTATTGAGTATGTGTTAAATTATCAAAATTTCGTTATAAAGAAAACATTTGCGCAGAGGCAAATAAATTTTTGGGGAAGGGGGGCATTATGTCATACCTAAAACGGGTATGGCATTCTATTATTCAGAAAAATGTTATACTTTAAATCTATTTCATTATTTTATATATAATTTCAAAATATACACCACTATACCTTTATTATTATTATATTTTCATCAAACAATAGCCTTTTTATGCTCTACAAGTTATATATACATATCAATTACTTAAATTAGCCACATAGCACTCCTGCTTTGAGGCTAGGCCACAGGTAAAACAATAACCCTGTAGCCCCCATGTGGAGCTGTGGAGCCCCCCACTCTGATTGGTCCTACAGGTAAAACAATAACCCTGTAGCCCCCATGTGGAGCTGTGGCCCCCTATAGAGTTAATAAAAGGCTATGCTCACAGCCAGTCTCTCTCTCTTGGAGGCTGGGCTTGGAGCTGGACACATCCCTAAACATTAGCACCTGACTTTGGTCTTTTGTTCCTACTTACACTACAACACTAAGGTAACCTTTAGTACACAGGGATATACTATTCTGAAACATTATTAAGCATTCAAAAGCTCTACCACTTTTACAAAGCTAGCTCACCCAAAAATTATAACCAACAACTTTTAGCTTGAGAAAGTTACTTTTAATACACACAAAAGTAACTTTCCACACAGGGGTTAAGGCTTGGGTCCGACCCAGCTGAGTCGCAGCCCTACTGACCTGGGACTGGGGCTGTTGAGGGGGGTCCCTGCTGTTGAAAACACATTTTTGGAAAAACATTAAATGCACGATAATGTACTTTTATTGTCTCAAAACCACACTTGGGACAACATATTTAATTAGTAAAAAAAAAGATTCATTCCTTAAGATTTTATTAATGTACCCAGTATATTTGATGGGTGAAATCATAATAGTGAAGTACATTTATGTAATCACATACGGTCGTTGGTGCCGCACTGTAGCCCTGTTAGGCAGTTCATTCAAGTTCTCAGCACACCCCGTCAACCTCAGACAGTGGCCCATGTAGATCACTGATCCAGGCTTAGGGTACTACTATAGAGGGCTTACAAACCGTGAAAGAGTATAGGTGAATGGGAAAGGACTTGCCTATTCTTAACTTGCCTTGCAAAGCTATACTTGTGCATTTCAGACCATCGAACGTACGTATGATATCTTGTACATTGCATTATTTAGCCTATAACGTATCCTGGAGTTGCTAGGTATATTATTATTATTATCCTGTATTGTGGTTACTTCCTTAACAGAATTACGAGTTAAAAACAAAAAGACCCAGAAGGACAACAGAATTAAGTTCGGTAATTTGCATAAATAATTTTCTAAAAAAAAATACTTATTTTCTAAATAAAAAAAAAGAAAAAAAAGTTATTCTCAACATTCCCAGGCACGGGCAAAAGTGTTATGTTCCATTATTGGAAAATGTTCGTGGGACAATTGTTTTCTTAATTCAAACCCTACGCAGTTCCATAAACTAAACATATTTTTGAAATCCAGTTCAGCTTTGTTTAAGATATTGCATGTTTGCATTAACCACACTGAGTTCAATAGGATCAGTAGCCAAGAATAGTAGGGCAAATACGTATAGAAGATCAAAACAATCTTGATCCTTATCGGGTCCGGAAATAGGGGGCACATTTTAGGCTGCGTCCCTGTGACCTGGATGGTACTCCAGAGGTCAATGGGTCACACCCTAAGGTCACATGCCCTGCGAAGTGGTCTGGGTCACTGTAAGTGAACCATCGGGGCCGGATTAGGTACCCCAGTCATACTGCTGTGTACTATATGAGGACCTTGCATATATATATAGGCTCAGTTTGAATTCATAAACAGGTGACACGTGTCGCAAAGTTATGTTACTTGTATAGAATATATTACTCTATCGTAATGAGAATTACCTAAAACCCTAATTTAGGCCGCATCCAAATTTAAGCCGCACAACTTTTGGATTTAATTTTTGGATTTTTATCATAGCATATTTTCATGAGTGCTATTGAATTCAAGGTTGTGTAAAACCTTATCTAGGTCTCACCTTTAAAGTTCACACCTAAATGTCTTTTATTTCTTAAAATAACCCTTATTTAAGCTGCGGCTTAAGTTAGGGGTTTTACGGTACCGTTGTCGCCAAATGATATCATAGATGATATTATAAGACTTCAGTCCTTAAAATAAAGATCGAAAAACTGTTTTCTTAAAGCTAAATGAGAATGACGCTACGTTTATATTTACTTTTTGTGGTTTATCTACGAAGGTAATTTGTTATGGCACTATTTCTTTTGCGAAATTGTAATACAGAAACTAATTAGAACAAGACAAATGTCGACTCTTAATATATATCGATTAAATGTAGTGTTTGGACTCTCAGCTTAAGGAAATCACAATCTACATCAGATAACTCAGTCCTATGATACCTTTGTTATAAGTGTAAGTGATGCTTATCTACCACAGCCGCTGATATCAGATAAAACACTTGATGTCTACATCTATTTGTAGACACCGAACGGAAAATGATAATACGAGGACTTGGCATTATGGTCGTTTCTGTTAATGAATGTCCTCGTTTCCTTGACCCCAGCAAATCTTGATATGTCAACACAAAATATTGTCCTCCAGTCTTTCATCGTATTCTAGGTTGCATAAAACGCGACATTGAACTCAGTCTAGTTGGGAATGGAGAAGGTCATTCGTTTGCATGATTATTAGTAATACATGATGTTTATTATTTTTTGTTGCAAAAACAATTCTATTGAAATAAATCAAAAAGTGATAGGAAGTTGAACCTTCGCACATCGGAATAAGTTAAGTAAGGTAGCAAATGCTTACAGAACCAGCCATAAAGTCCTTCAAAGAAGTAGATCTAAAGCGTTTACAAGCAGGCTGAATCCAGGCAGTAACATTGGAGTGGCTGGGACTGTTAGTCCCTTTTCGATTATGATTTTCACATAACCAGGATTAACATGGAGGTCTACCTTTTCTCTTCCAGATGGGTTACGCTGACCTGGGTTGCTATGGTAACCCGGCCCGGGAGACGCCTCACCTAGACCGGATGGCGTCAGAGGGCATGCTGCTCACAGACTTCTACTCGGGCAGTTCTATCTGCTCACCTTGTATGTATAACAGTCCATGAGCTGCTCATGTAACTTACTGATGTAACTTACTTTTTGAAGGACCGTTTAAGTGGACAGTAAAGTAGAATATTTGCCTTTGAAACCACACAGTTTGCATGTTTTACGTGTTAATCTATTCTATTTCACATCAAACTTTTTATATGTAAATTATCAACGAAAAAAAAAGGGGGGGGGGGTGGAGTGGTTGTGGTCAACGTGCTCGACTTGCACGTTTAGGACCTTGGGCTCGAGGCTGGGCAGTGCCTGTTAGTAACAGTTACACCGCCTTACCTTGCTGTCGTTTCCATCCCAATAGATTCAATCATACAACTGTCTTCAGTCAAAAACTGGAGTTGGTCTTGATATAGTTGAAAAATTGCTGAATAGACCTTAAACTCCAACATCATCATCATGATATTAAATATCCAACATCATCATCATGATATTAAATATCCAACATCATCATCATGATATTAAAAAAATTTAGTAGCTTAAGAAAAAGAATGATAGACTGACCCAGAATTGATCTGGGCCTCCATTCATTTGCTTTTGATGTCTTAATATTAGAATGTGTTTATGTCTTATCTGAATTTTATAAATATAAGAACGAATACGGGAATAAGTTGTATTTGTTTGTTACCTGGTGAAGTGTTTAACCGACAAAACCTTTCCTTGTGTCAGCTCGGGCGGCCATTATGACAGGACGACTGCCAGTAAGGAACGGCTTCTATTCAACCAATCAGAAAGCACATAATTGTAAGTAATTTCAGACATCTTTATAGATACATTTATTATAATAATTAAATCACTAGGAAGTATTGTATTTGTTATGAAGATATATAATGACATAGGCTCTAAACATGTCTCGATTTTCTTTATGCTCGCTTCCTTAATATTATATTTCTTAGATTAGATGTTTCAAATTTCCATAGAAATGTGTTTAATTCAGTGGTATCTTGTTGTGAAGATAGGCTTCATTATTGGTTGATTGGTTGCTCTATGCCTTTTCTTTAGCAGTCAGACACGTATCAAGGGTACTGATAATGACAAGTCTATTTCTGAAATAGATGGTAGAGAATTGTAACCTGTAGATCTTGAATCCTCCCCCTTTCTCCCTATCAGCCTACTCGCCCCAGGACGTGATGGGTGGGATCGCCGAATCAGAGATTCTCTTTCCCGAGGTGCTGAAGGAACACGGGTACAAGAATAAAATAGTTGGAAAATGGTAAGTCGTAATTGTGACCATGTATCAATTAATGATGTGGAGAAGGTGGCTCGTTCTCTCAGTCCAGCGATCACATCTAAAGCGGCCAATTGACAGTTGGTTCTATGCCAGATCAGTGTTGCCCATAGTTACAGGGTGGATTCAGAACCATTAGCATGGTAACATGTTATAATTATATCAATGAAAGAATTAGGATATAGGATTCACGATGGGTGTTTTAGCATACTCGGTAATATTATACATCTGTTTTAATCTCTTTTTATCTAAAGCATTGGGCATATCACTATAATCATATTTAATTCTTACAAGTCTTGGATATTGAATTAAATTCTCTTACCAAGGCATCTGGGTCACCGGCCGCAGTACTTACCGCTTAAACACGGCTTCCACGAGTGGTTTGGAGCCCCCAACTGTCACTACAAGTACGACGACAAAGTCATGCCCAACATCCCCGTCTACAAAAATGAGGAAATGACTGGCAGGTACGTCTATTTCTGTCCAGGTACTATATTGACATTCCTAACACATGTATGTCTATTTAACATCTGTTTGTGTAACGAATATTGACTTCGGCTATTATGTGATTAGTTACTACAGTGTACATAAACAAACGTAGGTGATATTACTTTCTGTCCTCAGATTCTTTGTATGGGATGCATTTATCATCATGTATCCGTGTGTTTCAGATACTATGATGACTACAAAATTGATCATGAAACGGGCATTGGAAATATGACACAACTGTACATAGAGGTAAGTATAATCTGAATGCGATTTTATATCTTGTCCTATTAATTCTTTAATCTTTCAACCCACCTTTTCTGAATTTTAAACTCGAAACTAAATAAAGTCTCATATTTTGATAGACCCAAAGGGTAAAATAGACACACCTTGTTTTTCTAAAAAGAGAATTATATGCTTTATGCATTGGAAGAAAATTGGCATGACACAAATTCTAGAACAAATATCTATCCTTAGGAGGCCTTAGAGTGGATCGAGCGGCAGCACAAGGCTGGAGAACCCTTCCTCCTGTACTGGGCGCCCGACGCCACCCACACCCCACTCTACGCCTCGCACAAGTTCAGGGGCCGCAGTTCCAGGGGTCTGTAAGTACAGACATGTCTTTACAGTTTTCCCAGCGTTAACTTACTTTAAAAATAATAATATTTCCACATTTCAAAAAGGTTTTTAGTTTCAAGAGCGAGAATTCCTAGAACCCCAAGAAACAGGCATGTATTTCGTGAAAATAGTTCAGGCACATTGTTGCAATATTTCACCGCCTCTAGTAATTCAATATGGTATAAATAAACAAATAGATGCAGGCAAATGAGAAGAATCATTCAATTGAAATTATGCAAGTAGGATAATAGATATGCTATTGGAAGACATGATGAGAATAACTTTGATGAAAATTATTTGCGTCTGAAAGTAATTTTCGATACTATAAAATCAACGGTTATAATTGCCTTTTAATGTGATTTCTTTACACTCAAAATCGAATGAATATTTAAAAAAAGTGTAATTATTTGTATCACATCAAGGTACGGAGATGCGGTCATGGAGATTGACAGTGGCGTCGGACTTATCATGGAGAAGCTGAGAGAACTAGATATTACTGACAACACATTCGCCTTTTTCTCCTCCGACAACGGAGCGGCTACCTATGCACATACACACGGTATGAATACTTTGCATATAGAACTCAGAGGTAGTTTTTTTGTAAATAATATTCTGATATCAGAGAGGTTGAATGAACTTAATGAGGAATAACGATTATAATGTATTGGGGAAGTCTGAAGTTAATGACAGAATGGTTATCACCATGCAGATTCTATGCACCTTTTTTCTTATACAAACGATGGTTTCGAATTGCCTCGAGGAGAAACTATGTGAATTCAACAATATATCAACTGACAATGACTTTTCGTTGTTCAGGTATTAAAATGATCTGTGGATATCACTGATTTACCATAATTACCCCTTCAGGAGGTTCTAACGGACCTCTGCTCTGTGGCAAGCAGACGACGTTTGAGGGAGGTTTCCGACAACCCACCTTGGCCTGGTGGCCGGGCAAGATCCCCGCGGGAAAAGTAAGATTCTATAAACAACATTTTGATATAATTATCGAAGGTTAATAAAAAATATCATTATGCATGTCCTTTTCTTTTAAGGAAATATATATTTAAGCAAAATAATCTCTTTATCTGGCAGCTAATAATTTTTTCTAATCATGAATAATTCCATTCAGGATATATAAAGTAAACTCGAATGGAACTTGAGCAGTAAAACCAATAAGAAAGAGAAATATTAAAAGAATATACCTAGTCTGATAACAGAGGTGTAAGTTTTTAGAATCATTTTCAAAATTATTTTCTTAAATCACGTTAGAATACTTTCACAGTTTATTTCTGGGGTTTCAGACTTTTTCATTTACCCTGATTCCATTCTTGATGATTATAAAATGTAATATTTCCATGCTTGGTTTGTAGATTTCCCACCAGGTGGGGACGATGATGGACCTGTTCCCCACCGTCCTGGAGATGGCGGGCATCAAGGTGCCGGACGTCACCCTGGATGGGGAGGACATCCGCGAGTTTCTGTTTGAAGATACACCTGAAAAAGACAGGTGGGTGAAAGTCTGGACAGAAAAAAGTTTTACTCTTAAAATGTCAAATTGACCGCATATCGAGTCAAGGAGGGATAGATAAAAGTTTGGAGTTGCTGACACTTTTATCTAAAAAAAAAAAAAGAAGACCTTCCTAGGATCATATTAATTTACTCTTACTTTGACATGATCTGCTAATACCTTGTTGTTCCCCTTGATGAAATGATAATGTAAAACTGCATCAGCTAATGTAACCTCACAGATTAGTTCTTATTCATAAACTTAGCCTGAATGATAAAAAAAGATACATTATTTCCCAGGTCCGTGTTCTACTACCGAGGGGACACGCTGTTCAAAGTACGATATGGATCTTACAAGGCCCACCTCTACACATGGGGAACGCCGCTGTTTGCCAGGCCTTTGGTACGTAATAATATAAGAAGACCTGCTGGGGTCGTCCTCAGGCTGCTGGACGAACCGCCGGGTACTGCCCGGCTGCTGGATGAACCGCCGGGCAGTGTACTGCCCAAAGGGCGAAGTCCGCGGGCAGCATGCTGCTCAGAGGTTCGTCTGGCGGCCCGAGGACGACCCCTAAGGGTCTTCTATATTTTATCACCCAAACAACTGTCCGAATATGTTTAAAATACTGTAAATGAGGAGTGATACGCACAGCCTGTCAACACGCACTGACCCTTGTATGGACCGCTGCTCGGCCATGCGGATGATAAAACAACTTCTATTTTTTCGTATTCGTTATTCAGCAGTGTTGAAGGTGACGAACATATATATACCTTTGAATTATCTATGATCTTTTGAGTAATGCACGCGCAATGTTGCGTTTTCACTTCAAATATACTGGAAAATCTCCAAATCTAAAAAAAGAAAATAGCAGTCATTAACAATGAGATATTCGGAAGCAAAACAAACTCATATTAAAACAATGTGTGTAGGGTGGATCTTGGATATTCATATAGCAACACCCCATATACAAAGTATGTTTTAAACTACAGTATATCATAATTAGATACCTCTTTGCAGGGATACTACTACTGCCCCGGTCAGCACGTGGAAAACGTGACCACCGACGACATGCGCGACTACCGCCACCAACCCATGCTGTTCCACATGGGGCGCGACCCCGGAGAGAAGTTCCCCATCTCGTAAGGCGTCATAGCAAATCTTTTTTTTTATTCACTGCTGTGCCTTATGACAGAGAAATAATGTTCTTTAAATTTAATCCGCACGTAAACAAAACTGATGATGTTTGAAATGTGTACTGCATCCTTTCTTTTGGAATGGAAACATGTTTTAGCTAGTAGATTAAACATTTAGGTAACTGACAAAAAATTGAAAAAACAATCGCAGATCAATTTATCTGTATAAAAGGCAACACTCCGGGTAATAATGTTTTCTGTGAGTTCTGTGGACCATACTAGTATTTTATCATAGGTTGCTTTACCAATGAATCGGGTTTTGACGTCAATATTAAATTATAGGTAATTGCCTCTTTGATGTTCCATTGGTATCACTACATTCATCTTTTCAATACATTTATTCTTTTCTACTTGTAGACCTGAGAGTGAGGAGTATGTGACTGGGATGACGGCCATAAAGAAGGCCATCGATGTACACGCCGCACATATGGTCCCCGGGAAACCAGAGTTTAACTGGTGCGACCTCGCTATCCAGGTTAGTACTTCTCTAGGCTTGATTTGTTTTTATTTGAAAATGTTCAAAAACATCTTTTTGGCAGTCAGCGGCAGATGGCGTATCCCACTTAGTAGGCACGAAACTTTATTCCTAAAGTAATACGCGACAGGTTTTTAGTCATGGTTTAAAACGATGATAAATGATCATGAAAACGTGCCGCAGAAATCTGCTTTATATTTTCTTTAACATTGCTGCAAAAATCAATAAAGACCATCAAAAGAAAAATCAAATCTGATTATCTATTTAAAGTACCGGTAGAAGTTATGTCAAGAGGTTTAGAACAGAGAAGGTACACTTATATACAATTTGCGTTGACATGATCGATTGCTTGCCACCCAATATAATACTATTCTATTATGAAAGAAAATTATATTTTCTATTTCAGAACTGGGCTCCCAATGGCTGTGAAAAGATCAACCGTTGTATGAAAGCTCCTCCTTCCTACCCTTACCGCTGTGACTGGCCGTATTAAGGATGAGAGTTTTAACGAACTAAGATGTAAAGAGGTATTTAGGAGAAACCATGCTAGAATGTAAGGGGAATTTGTGAGCCTATTCACATTCAGGATCCGATGTTAAAATTATTTCCTCCCTCCACTTTTTTTTTTACCTATCTCGAACTTCGTAATCCATTGTTATCGAGCGACAGTAAGACGATATTATACTATATGTTTCTGTTTAGGGTTCCAATTATTCAGCATTGGTCAGTCATAAAACATTTGTCGTTATTATTGTATCCAACTTTATCTTATGTCTGTAAGGGCATTCTCCGTTATTCGTGATTTACTGAGTTATTAGTTCCATTCCACACGTTTCACATACTACGTTTTTGTGGGAATTTGAGTTTATATTATAAAGATGAAATGGCCGCCGGTTTTTATTGAGGACCAAGGACAACCATCATAGAAAGATGGACTGTAATGCTGGTTGAAAATATTCTACCTCTTAATCAATTGGTATGATTGAGGTTGTGGTTATTAGTCACTTTTATTTTCTTAAGTTTAAACTTGATGCATTTATAAGTGTGTTATACTTCAGCATTTATAACCTGTCTTTTTTTAATTATGCCATGGGTAATAACAAATACGTAATTGCCTTAAATGACGCCTTTAATAATAAATAAGACAGAGATTAATCTGTCTATTTCGTCATAGGAATTGTAAATAGTATTGTATTTGAGTAATGTATGATGACGGATGAAGTAAACTTTACAAAATATGGCTGCATGTGTACCTATGATTGTTTCAATGTGAACTTCAACTAATTTTGTCTATAGGTATTACACCTACAGTGTTACGTTTACAAAAGATTTTTTTTGCATCCATGTTATACCGAATGCAGATACGCATTCTTATGCAAACAATACATTTATGCAAATTTACTTATAGTTACTTCTTTGTAAATTTTGCATTTTGTTTAGAGATTATTCCATGACTTTGCTCTGGTGCTATTCTTGCCATTCACCGCAAGGCAGATTCATAGAGTTTATATACAGCATAAAGTGGCGGATCAAAAATGTCAAAAATGGTGATTCTACTATAAGGTGTGTTTGTAGCACCATCAAAAGGGGTCATGACCCCCGCATCCACTCATACCAAACTATCATGTTGAAGATAAGATACTGAAAATGCACAATAGGTTCTGTATGATATTTTGTAAAGTGTGAGTGCAGTTTAAATTTGCAATAATTCGCCTCCACATAGCATCTTCGTCAGATTTGCGCATAATATATGTATCACAAAGAATACAAGAATGCAATGCTATAGATGACCATACAATTAATGTGCCAACACTATACCCCAAACCATAGTTGATAAGTCAACTAGTCCCATTTCATTCTTTCCTTCCCGCAAGTATAACCCATGACATTGATTTTCAGGGTGGTTTTATCCACAACTGCAATTCTATATTAATTATGTTTAACATTGTACTTTGTATAAACAATTCGAGTTACAGTGATACTGCTTCTAGTGCTATCTACCAGTCATTAAACAATTACAGTAATTAGGGTGAATTTTTGACACGATCCCTTTGCATTGATAACTTAAGGTGCATTGCAGAATCAATTCATGTTATGTATTGTATTTACAACTACGAGATGTAGCACCAGCGAAGCATTTGACACCTGTTTCCATCAGTAGACTAGTGTAGATCTTGCATTGTATTTATAGACATGATTATCACAATATTTCATAAGCATGCTATATGAACTCATTGTTGTAATAAGCCTTTGCCAGGTCGATGGATTACTATGCCATTTTTATACTGTTATTGTTCTATAGCGCGAAAATGCACAGAAGTGAATGTACAAAACAGAATTTGCATGCTTTTCTAAGAGATTTTGTAGGAATATTTCCATGACATTTGTGTTCTAGGTCTATACTTGATACAATAAAGTTGACAATTAATTTACACTGTTTTTTTTATGCTTATCTAACAGACAACACCTTATTCTCAAACATAAACAATTAGTTGAAATAAGACAAAGGGCATGTTGTTTGTTGCAATGGATTACAGAAGGTTTTCATGAATTATCAATAAAGCCAACAGATGATTCTATCTAAAATGAATGAGGAGGCTTTTCGGTTGTGACATTTCATCTCCCCAGGACTTGCCAGGTGGCACCACTTCATTTAGTTGAATTGACTTTAGCCAGTGGAATGTTTATAAATGAGTGTAACCTTCAGGACAGTTCTAAAAGAAATTGACCACTTTTGTTTTACTGTGAAGTAATTAACAAATGGCAGTCAATATGCCCTTCGGTTACACTAGATAACTGACGCACTTATTTTTGTCCTCGCTTATTCACTCAAGGCCTGGACACATATCCCGACCCGACTCAACTGTTGAGTCGGGTCGGGATGAGTTGGTGTATGTGTCATAGGCTTAAGACTGTTCAGTTGGCCTTATTCCCGACAGATCCGTCGGGTCGGGAATCATGAGATGTTGAAGATTAACAACTGGACTGTCGGGCCTGTAGGGAGTGGTCCCTTTATCAACATTTCTATTTCTGTACTAATTTGAAAATAAATCCTACTTTTGAACTTTACATAAAATTAGCTTTCAAATGGTATATATTCTGTGTTTCTACGACCAGTATTTCTATATTTTCTATAAGACTTCTTTTCTATGATAAAAAGGATCTACTTTTATAAATCTAATAGAAATACTGTAACACACTTCCAAGTCTGAAAAAACAATCTGTTCAAACATATTTTGTAATATATACTTGGTTTATTAACAGAGGCATATCCATATGGCGAGACCAGTTGGTCGTTATATGTGACACCCCCTATTAAAATCCTTACGACTGATCAGTCCCCGACGGTTGGGTCTGGAGCACTCCCGACGATCGAGTTGGTATATGTGTCCGGGCCTTTAGTCTCACCATAATGTGACTGTCAACAAAAATAACTATAATCTATTACCCTTTTCAGACTACACAGTAATGCGAAGTGAACCAAAGTGAACCGCATCTATAATTATAACTCCCGCAAGGCTGGTGCCAGTGTTTAGTAGCCTAACATTGTGCAATCATAGCCTAACTTGATGTATTCGTAGCCTAACATGACGCATTCGTAGCCTAACATCAATTATTCGTAGCCTAAAGCAATGTGCATTGTAGAATTTGGTTCCTTTCAGACACAAACCATGGAGCGAAATGATGCGCTTCAAAGCGCTTTGATTCGCAGCTTCAGTAGTAGTCTGAAAGGGGTATATATAATAGTTATGTTATGCTGCTTACTCCAGTGTAAAAAGGGCCATAATGAAACGTATTCTTTATAAGCCATAGTTGATTATACAGATTGATCAAGTAAAAACATGTTGCAACCATTTCTTTTACACTAGAAGCTCCTCCCATAGTGCAAGGAATATAACAACAAAAATATACATCCCAAAGTACTTTTGAATCTTTTACAGCTTGGTATGGATAACAATATGTGTATCGAATGAAATTACCTATCTATTGGAGATTTTACATGGGCGTCCGAGACCGCCCTCATTCATGTTTGTATATATAAAAATCATTCAACCTTTATCAGATTTCTTAGACCCCCACCCCCTCAGTCTTTCAGGCTGCTCCGGGAATCACTCTTTCCTTTAAAAGGTGAGAGACGGGCCAAATAAGGAGAGTATGGCAAGGAGCTACTCTCAGTATAAGAAAAATGCATGGCAATAATACACCATGCTCACAGAACAAAAGGTGTAACTAACCTATAGGCTGTAGTAACATGTTAGGTATTACTACTTTGACCGATCTTCAGAACATTGTATTCCAATTAGCCTTTGCAAGTTAGTTCTATATTCACTAGTGAAACTGCATGGGAAATACATTGTCTCATCCCATGCCTTTGTAATTATAGTCTATACATGTTTAAACAAGTATCAAAATGAATCAGTATCAATTTTTTTTGTAGTTGTGCATGGGTAAGGAACACAGTTTAGTATGAACATAGAACTGTACTCCAAGTAGTCCCAGTAGTTATCCACTTAAAGGCTCACCGGTCAATGATATGTTATTAAAACAGAACCAAGGTAGATTGGTATGGGAAATAACCACCTTCATCTAACAGTTCCATTACTTGAAGCATCCCTCGGCATAGGCCAACATCTCCTTCAGGGGTGTAGTGTTAAGGTACCTGGCCACTGACGATTCTCACCATCTACCGTCTGATGGGGCTTTAAGCCTGAAAGCTCTGCTGGAGAGGCTAATATATTGCAAACTTAGGCCAAAGCCTCCGACTCACAACACGTTTGAGTTCCGTGGCTGTGGCTGTTCCGAGACATATGTGATATGGGTAAGTGCCAAGACTGCAGTGGAGGGTCTGGTAAGGTATTATGATAATGTAAACCCCCGAATTTCTGCACTCCATGAGTCTGACTTGAATTAACTTCTAAGTGAATTCTAGATTCCAAGCCATTCGTTGGAATATAAAACATTGCTTTTTCAAACATCTGTAATGATTAAGGATAGTCAAACAATGTATTTGAAGGAAAAACACTCTGAAACAGTAAAAATAAAGAAATACTTTTGCAATGCATTACGCGAAGATTTTAAATTAATCATGCCTCAAGCCGCGCCTAAAATGAGAGAGTTTATGGTTGCTAAAGGAAGCAAAACCTCTCTATTCAGGAGGGCCTCCATGGCTCGTGGTGGTCGTAGGTGTGTGGTGGGGGTGGGGTGGGGGAGGGGGAGTGGGCACTCATGGGGATTGATGTGCTGTGACAACTCGTTATAGCTTTGTGGTAAAGTGTCTGGGCATAAGGCTTAGGTGACGGCCGAGGAACAACGGAATTACAGCCCCAATGGTTCTCACACAATGGCAGTTGGATCTTAGATTCAGGGTGGAATACACGACGGAAAAATGGAATAACAGACTATTATCAAGAGATTGGATTTAGATATTTATCTATCGGGTGAGTGTTTATAATGATTGATCCAAATCCCCTTTTATTATTGAAACCAGGAAACGTGTTACATGGTGTGGGCGCGGCCTCTGGAAAAAGGAACAACACAATGGATAAATAGGTAGCTAGTTCTGGAAGGGTTAGGGTTTGTGAAATCTTGTCATCTTTTTAACTGTTCAAGTTGGCATTTTGATATTCTCCGAGTCACGAAAAAGATAAAATCTATCAGTAAGTGATCCAAAACATATCATGTTTTGGATCACTTACTAATAGATTCTCTGAGAATATGTTTTTGATCACTGAAAGATCGAATGCAACTCGAAGTGTTTAACGTTTTATAAGAAAAAATAATTTATTAATCTCCTAAAATGACCTTTCTTTGGATAACATTACAAAGTAAAGATGCCCACTCAATTGGAGCAGGGATGTTCGTCCCTATATCTCAGTATTATCCGAAACCCATAATTATAAGCTGAACAAATATCAATCTATTTCACAATGATATTGCGAAACATTCATTGTATATGGTCGTCTCTGTCTATTGTTTAGGGCATAGCTCATAATCATAACTTTCTGTATTCTTGACTGTTTTTCCGCATCGTCTTACTCTGGCATCTAATACATGTACAACCAATAAGTTAATGACCTATTGCACTGACGTGACATTTATCTGGTATTAATTTGTGTCTGCAATTGTGTATAGTTTTCTGCAATTCATTAAATCGAAAAACAAACAAACAGATAAAACACAGAATCAGGTTCACCAAGTCCTAGTCCTTGGTAGCAGACAGCCACATTTTGTTGTTCGTGTCAAACCTTTCAATTTTGACATGATAATAATAATGCAGTAGAACTCGTTTGAATATGGTATGCACAGCCGCTAAGTCACCAGGGAAATATTATTCCTCGGTAGTATTAGCAAAATTGCATTATTTGAGTGTTTGCATCCACATCTTTTATATTCCACTGAAATTAATGTAGCTACCTCTAGAATCATCATTCTGTATGTCACGTGCGTCTCACACACATTTTTGAATTACATATCGTGTTGTGCGCTTAAACTATAATTCCCACTACAATTATAGACCTCACAACCATTTCCCCGGGATTATTTCAACGAGTGTGGTATTGACCAGGGATTATCCTTGACCCAGGTTCCTCAGTAGATTGGATCATCGCGTCAATCCCTTGCCCCCCCCCCCTCATTCTCCTCCTCGGGCTCACTGGTTTAGCCTGATCAAGGAGAATCAGGATACACACAATCATATACTATAATGTTATAGGCAATTGAGACAAAAATATAGTCAGTAGATTTCTTTTTAATTCTTATAACACTTCGGTTTGTATGTGCCGGAGATCTTCAAGTGGTCGTCTTTAAATAATCTAAACCCGACAATGTTCTTGGACCCATACGTATTACTATAGTCGTATTGTATTAACTTGAGCTATTAACTGATTAAGTAGCTCTATAGGTGATCGTCTGAGAGGTGGCACTGTTAAATCAATGAGACTCCTGTTGAGATCTTGATCCCAAAGGTCCAACCCAGTCTTTGATCTAACCCAGCAGGGAAGCTGTCAGGGGCTGATCGCCAATAATCGCATTATATTCTTGGGTTCCCGCCAGAAATTTGTTGAAAACCATCAGTGAGATACGGGGATTACATTGATTCGGTGAAGCCTGTCGCAGAATTTCCCTGCAAAAGTAAAATTTTCACAAAGATTAATGGGTTTTCTGCCCATATCCTGTTGGAACCATAATCATTATACCTCAAAATGCATTAGGCGTGACTTATCTTTACTATTTAGACACATTGTATGTTGGCATTATTTCGGAGGAACTGCAATAAAATATATATGGAAATTTAATGGTAACCAAATAGATGATATTTGTGACCCGTTTTGGCGAAATGAGTCGGATGTCGCAGAAAGTCGAACTGAGATATGGGGCTCTGAAGTCGCATTTCGCATTTTTTATCGAAAATGGGTTTTTTCTTTTATTCATATCTCCTATATCAGAAGTCTTCCCAAAAAAAATTTTAGGTCCCAAAGCCATCTCTTAGTCCCTCTAAATAGGCCCCAAAGACGCGCAACGCCTCAGTGATCTGAAACAAAAGACCCTCGATTCACGCCATTTTCCCCTAACTTCGCGGCTTGCCTGTCGGTCTGGATCTCATCCCAGCCCCATGTTCCGGGTACCTGCTGAAAAGGCGCGAAGTGAACTGGCCAATGACAGCCTCGGATTTTGAATTCGCGCCGGCAAGGACCAATCAGAACGTGTTTCCCCGATCGTCGTCACGTAAACAATCGTCGTCAAGGAGGTCACGTGTGCGGAATGCGGCGCGCTGATTGGCTGAGAGGCCTCGCGTGCCTTCCGGTTTCAGTTGTTGTGGAAATTTAAAGGGACGCATGGCGAGCAGGACGGACGTGCGACATCACTTCTCCGACGGATTTAGCTGTTTTAATCCTGGATCACTGCTGGATTTTGATGTGGATTACCTCCCAACATCGTCGGGAAGGACATGGATCGCGAGGAGGCTGTCGCGGATGCCCTGAATACGATAAATCGGGCAAATTTACGTGGTATAGCCGAGCCACAGCAATGGCGGACTTTGGTCGACGAGTACTTTCTCTTCGCCGACGGGGAGGAGGGGCAAGACGATCCCCCCGAGGAAGAAGAAGATGTTCAGGAGGATCTAGGGGAACCGGAGGATGCTGAGGACGATGAGGATGAGCCACTAGTCATCCCTAACCCCACGGACGACCTTCTACAGGCGGAGTGGGACGACTGCGAACGCTTCATGTGAGTTTTTGAAAAACTTTATAATGGCCGACATGCGGTCGGCTGCCCTATCTCTGAAACAAGTACGCAAAGTGCCTAAATCCCTTTCAATGTTGATGAAACTGCCTACGATTGTGCCCTAGTATGTATTCTAACTGCCTAACTAGTTTTTATCAAGTTTCAAAGTTGATTTCATGCCATAAACAGGGATGATCCGTCGGGGTTGTCCGGTGACCTACTTAATGGCGTCAGCTGATCCGGCCGGCCTGTAACGGTTATCAATCATGTCTCATGCCATTGTGGCCCTCAGGAAGGTGAACTAAGTCTAATATCATGTATGTTGTTGTCTTTAGATGTTCCTGCAAGCACTACAAAGACAAGGAGTGCAGTAAACAGTTCACGACGTCGGAGCTGGTCGCGCGTCGGCAGGAGGTCTTTCAGCTGTCCTCAGGTAAGTTTTTCATGAGATACATGTTATGCAAACCTGTCGCCACGACCATGTAGCTATGTCGTTCTTGCTCAAAACTATCCCATAATCCATGACAACGTCTTGAAGTATAACAGACAACTATTAACACTCAACCAGACCGTTTTTAAGTTAGTATTTAGGGTGTGTTAACCTAGTTCATGGGTCAATCCAGAAACCTCATTCCTTGAGTCACATGCATATCATGTACAGATTGTTATTATCCTAATCTACTTTGTTTTCTAGGCGAGAAGGACATGTTGCTACTGGGCATCGTCAGTACCTGCACAGACAATAGCAGCAGGCTGTCCACCTGGAAGAAGGGGATTAAGGGGAGAGGGGAGAGGCAGCACCAAAGAAGCCACTACCTCGTCGGTTCTCGGCCAGTCTGCAGGGACACTTTGAAGTTCATGTACGCGTGAGTAGCTTTGATATTCAACTTCTTTGCTAAACTAAGGTCTACCTAGATATCCCTACTATTAATGTACTACTTGAGGTAAATTACAAGATGAACTGTAATGTATCATAACAGAATCTGATCATGGCACTTACCTTCACAAATCGTCCATATTAATATTACAATACTTACCTGTATTTGTTGCCTGTGTCCAATGATTATTGGCCTAATGTAACTCTTACCTTGTGACCTTTCCAGCATCAGCCAGAACAAGCTGACGTCCATCATCAAGTGGTACAAGTGCTACGGGGTGGTGACCAGGCAAAAGAAGTCTGGCGGGCGACAGGCGACTGCAAGGATCCTCCAACTGGAGGACATCAGGCGGGTCGTGGACTTCATCAACTCCTATGCCGAGACCAACGCCCTCGTCCTGCCTGGTCGTGTGTCTTCCCACAAACGGGATGACATCCTCCTCCTCCCCTCCTCTTCCACAAAGGCCGACATCTACAGGTTGTACAGCAACGCCATGGAGGAGGCTAACTTCAGGTGTGTGGCTGACTCAACCTTTAGAAACCTGTGGCTCCAACTCCTCCCTCGCATAGTGTGTTCCCGCCCTATGACTGACCTCTGCTGGGAATGCCAGCGCAACAACAGGGATATCTCTGCCTCTAGTAACTTACCTGACATTGTGAAACAGGCCAAGCTGAAAAAGCAACAGCTTCACCTCGAGGTGGTGGCTCGGGAGAGGGCCTTTTATCAGGACATGGTCAAGGCTGCCAAGGCTGCCTACAAGGATGCAGAGTCCCCTCCCCTTGGCCCCCACCCCCCTTGTTCTTCTGACACGAAGGTCCACATCAGTTTTGATTATGCCCAGCAGGTCCACCTTCCCTCCTTTCCTATGCAGCCTGGCCCATTGTATTTCCTTGTCCCCCGCAAGGTCGGCATTTTCGGTGTCTGTGCCGAGGCCATCCCCCAACAGGTGAACTATTTGATCGACGAAAGCCATTGCGGTAGTAAGGGGTCAAATGCTGTTATTTCATACCTGCACCACTATTTTGAAAAGTATTCCCTGGGGGAGAAGGCGGTGGACATGCACTGTGACAACTGTAGTGGTCAGAACAAGAACAAGTTTGTGCTAGCGTATCTTCTCTGGCGGGTCCTGACTGGCCGGCACCAGTCCATTTCCTTAAACTTTTTGATCACAGGGCACACCAAGTTTGCCCCGGACTGGTGCTTTGGTTTGCTTAAACAAAGGTTTCGTCGTGAGCCTGTCTCGAGCCTCTCGGAGATGGAGGCGACTGTGGTGAAGAGTACCCAAGAACGTGTCAACATTGCCCAACTTGTGGGGGACGAGAATGGGAAGGTGTTTGTCGAGTCATATGACTGGCAATCTTTTTTGACCCCTTTCATCAAGCCACTCAAGGGCATTAAGCAGTATCATCACTTTGTATTCTCTGACCAGAACAAGGGCCACGTCACCTTCCGGCAGTATGCCGACTCGGCCCCCGAGACCTTCAAGATGCTGACTATCGCCCCTGAAGCTGTCCCCCAGGAAGGCCCTCAGCCCACCGAATCCCCTGGCCTCCCGGCCAAAAGACAGTGGTATCTCTTCAAGAACATTCGGGATTTTTGTACTGAGGACACGAAGGACATCATGTGCCCTAAGCCCTCTGTACCAGAACCAGCACCCGGTCCAGGCCCCCGTGCCGTACCTCCGCCGGAACCAGATGCGGAATCAGAGCCAGAGGCTGGCGAGGGGGATGGGCCAGGCAGGGGCAGGGGCAGGGGCAGGGGCAGAGGCAGAGGCAGAGGTAGAGGCAGAGGCAGAGGCAGAGGCAGGGGCAGGGGCAGAGGCAGAGGCAGAGGACAGACTCCAGACACATCATCAGGATCGGAGGGGGAGGAGGAGGAGTTGGTCAGACAGCTGGAGAGGGAATCAAAATCTTCATCTGACTCAGAGGAGGAAGGCCCCCCACCCCCCCCTAGGGGCAGGGGCCGTCCTAGTAAACGTGCTAAACGTGGTCGTGGCAGGCCCAGGACCACCTGAGAACTATTAAGAATCCGTTTTGAACATTGTTAACTTATTTTTAGTTGTTAAGACTTTTTCTGATTTTAAGATTTTTACCTCGGTGGCTTTTCACTATTTTAACGACCAAAGACAATCATGAACATTCCAAGAACTTTTATAGACACATTATGGATACCCAGGGTACTTAGGGTCATCACAGAGTCGTTTTTAAGAAGCCAAGATGAGGTATTGTGATCCTTTATGCTTGCCGTTCTAGGTTAAGTTGTTGTTTCAGATCCGGATTTTTGTCACTTTTTGCAGCGCCGGCATGAATAAAAGTTTTGTATATAAACGCATGAATTACTGGTATTTGTTAGCTAGAATAGTGTAGAATGACTATGTAAAGTTTCAGGACCAAGGATTGATTACAAGTGTATGTTGCTAGGGCTTTATCGGAGGACCGCGGTAGCGCGCGGTAAGAAAAACTTTGAACTCATTTATCTCAGTTTCTTATACCCGCATAGGCGCGGTTCTTTTTATTTTCGTCGCAACTTATCTCAGGCCCTAGATATCGGATCTAGACATGCTATACCTCGTTTTAAAGCTAAGAATTAGTATTTTCTGATGGTATACCTAACTAAAAATCTTCCCCGTGCGACATCCGACTCACTTCGCCAAAACGGGTCACATTTGTCATCAATTTTTCCCCTGTTTTCTCTTTTTCCTATTATTCACCGATTCTTTGCTAGAAAAGATTTGAATTACAAGAAGGCATCCTTTGACATTAATATAGGTTTTATTATATTAAGGTAGGCATTTAAGGACCTAATTTGTCCAAAAAAATGAAGGGAAAAGAATTCGAACCAAACAATGATGAACATATGATCTTGCCAATACTGTGCATTATTAACTGTTTCGAATGTCTTAAATCATTCTTCATATATCATTATTAGACTTAAGTAATATGTCAACTAGCCTAGACCAATTACATGATGATTCTTATAAATTTTATAGCCGAAGTAGAATTTCAACCTTGGTGCAATATTTTGACAGATATCCTGACGTCCTATAAAATAATTCAGGCAATCCCCGAGGATAGCATAGAAATTCCCTGGGATTTCTTAGTGATTCCCTGTTCCGTTTTTAGACTAAAGGGGGGGCTTCTACGTTGTTTTGCAATCGAGGCCTCTGGTAATGAAAGGGATGCTAAACCTTCGACAATGTAACTCGCTATCCGGGAGAAGATTTGGAGTTTATTATCATCTCATTTAACTTGCAATTATCTCTAGGAAAAAATGACTTCCGAGACAAAAAGAAACTGACCCTCTAACGGCATCATCAGTAGGCCTACATCATTTTATAATGAGCACCTACAAACTATATATGACTTTTTGTTGATTGGACAGTGTCTGCACTGTAGAAAAAAATTTATCAAAGGAAATAGAATAGATGAGAGTTTTTTTCCTATGACAAAATAATTTCTATTGCAATAACATTTCATATCGACGCAATAACTACCTTATGTTCTAGGATGAGAGCAACACCTTTATGATATTACTGGTGAACGTTTTACTATTATCACCACATCGTTATGTATGGCTTTGGACGAGAATTAATGCACGTGATCCCGTAACACCTCATCCAATAAAACACGATTTATGCTTTGTTTTCACAAATCTAGCAAGCCATAAAACGCTCAAACATGTACAAATTGCTCCAGTAAAACTGGGAAAGGTCTGGTTGGCTGGGTTCCGTGGCTTATATATAGGCCTGGGCCTGGGGGTTTGATCTCATTCACTTACTTGCACATCTCTGCTGAGACATAACGAATAGTATAGAATAGGCAGAATTTGTACACGATCAGACAATAATAAGGACCTCTGAGATGGAGTCGGACGACGAGGATTATCCGACAACCAAGGTGGGTAGCGGCCTACATGGACACGAACACATTTGGTGATATATATTTAAACTTTCTTTATCGGTTTATTGAATCTTCGCTGGTCATTGGATTAATGGACGGATGTTCTAAGTTGATCCACCGGTGACCCTTCTCCTTAATCAATTTCGAATTGGATACTACAGGAGGAAATGGGCCAGTGCCCTACGATATATGTATAGGGGGTGGGGTCGGAATTGTCTACAAAAGAGGTGAAGGGGTTACGGTCTTGAACGTTTTAGTTATCATTATTAAGAAATCTGGGATCAGTTGGGGCTGCCCAAAGGGCCGTGTGAATCACTGCACATCATAATCATTTAATAATATTTCTTCAGTGCCATCTTCATGAGACGAATTACGTTTCTACTCCGTATTCAAAAGCCGTGGGAAAGCAAGACCGACTGGTATAGTGAACAAACAAATTCGTTTGTGTAAAGATCCAGTCATGCATCCCAAGTGTAGCCGGTCGGGTAATACACTGACTCTTTGTGGGATATCTGACTGGTTAATGGTCCACAGTGGCCAATCCAGGATTTTAAAAGGGGGGCAGGCGCTTCTGGGCCTTTATCTTCGTAACTAATATGACTAAGGGTCTAATGACTTAGGGTCTTAAATTCATCAATTTTGTCTTTTACCAAAATTAATAGGCCTAGTGTCATTGCAATAGTGTCATCAAAATTTCCCTGATTAGACAAATTAATTACGAAGATATGGGCCCTGGAAAAATTTGCTCAATGCGGGTTCAATGGATATCTAACAAAAACTGTAGCTTTTAACTCAAAATGTGCTGCTTTCGATTATTTTCTCTTCTAGTTTAGAAAACATGCTGTATCTACATAATGTAGAAGTCGCACATTACAGAGGCTTGCAAAATCTACTAACACTTATTCACATATGGCCTTCCCGGCCAACTTGATGACCCCAGCTACTGACGAATGGATGTTTTTTACATAGCAAGCTTGTGTTGGCATGAATATTCACTTGAATTTGGGGTGTCCCATGTATGCTGGACATTTAAATAGTGTTTACAGCTAGTGCAAGGAAACTGCACTTTGCCCTTTTCACAAACATGTTGTGTGGGTACTTGAGTTCAAGTTACACATCGATCTAGCTTCTCATGCATGACTCCCGCCGAACACACATTGTTGCCATGAAAAAGCCAAGTGTAAGTGGCCATGGTCGCAAATAAATCTGCCAGCAGGTAGAGATAAGGATAGATAGCAAGATTGGCGTCTACCAGAGCCAAGCTGCCTTCTACTCTTTGTCGTTCAAGGAGCAGAGGTGCATATACCATTGTAGGATTAAAAATCAACAGTTTTTACTGTTTCATCTACAAAAACATCTCTGGTTCTGGCATGAGTGTTATGTCAATCTGAGCAGAAGTCATCATGTCCAATAAGGTAGGATTAATATGTGTCATACAAGGAAGTTTATATTTGCTGATAGAATTTAATCAGGATCTATTCTCAATAAGGAAGTGTACACTGTATATGGCAATGGAAACGAACGGGGTAAAATCCTCTTTTAGTTGTGTATAGCTATGTGTCTTTATGTTCGATACAGCTGACTGATCTCTCACATGGTCACGGGGCAACATGATACCACCCATTTGACAGAAATTCATATCAGTATTTTAAAGGTTGCTCTTATTCATCTGAAACTTGAAAGGGAATCTGGGATCTGCTGTTCAAGTGCGACTCCTACAAACTGGTGGCTCTTTGGTCAATTGTGGACCATTACAAATTTATATGCTAAACTATAACCCATGTGAGAATCAAGGTTGGGAATTGGAAACGGTAAACGGTGTTATACCACTGAGCAACTCCTCCTAGAGCAATGGGAGAAAGGCTCTGTGATTTTGACGCGACGTTTTTACCATCGCAACTGGGATACCATTGGTAATAATAATATTGGGTGGTGGTTAACACCAAGAAAAGCATCCCAGCAGCACATGATATCACCAGCCCTTAGAGTACAAGATCTGCCACTTGCACATGCTCTTTATAACATTTTTATTAGG
The DNA here is from genome assembly GCA_936440205.1 of Lepidonotus clava. Taxonomy (NCBI): domain Eukaryota; kingdom Metazoa; phylum Annelida; class Polychaeta; order Phyllodocida; family Polynoidae; genus Lepidonotus; species Lepidonotus clava. The sequence continues at coordinate 31,412,377 of OW387140.1, forward strand.
GCATCAAGGAAGTGACTGCTCCTTTTGATCATGAATACAATCAATATGACTATTTGTAGAGAAGTTACATATGGCTCTGCAGTTAAATGGCTATTCACGCCATATGTAGATTACTTAAATGAGATCCAGATACACGAGTGTCAAATCTGAGAACATTCTTCTTTACAAAAGAATATAAAAAAGATAATAATTTACAACTTATGCAGGCATACTCAGATTAAAGTAAAACATTTTACATATGAGGAATTGAAAGGAAGAGCATGTGAGTCTGCAACGCTTATTCATGTCAGATATAGATTGGCTAAATTCAGTCCACTCTTCATCTAAACATGATTGTGTCAAATCTCGATTTCAAAATGGTATTGAAAAAGACAATCATGGTTAAACAAAAACAAATGATTTTTTTGTTACGTAGGCAAACATAATCAAGGTAAAGTAGAGATAGAATATGTGGGGAATTGAATGGAGAAGCTGATACATTCATTAGTAAACAGGTAAGTAGTTGTCATGTTGAGTGTCTTTACATTCTAGGATTTTTGAAAGGATTCCTTTCCTATCAGGATTCCCTTCTCTAGCTGCTTTTATACCTAATCTTACAGTTGGAAAAAAAAGGAAATTTTCCGAATAAAAGACTGTTCCCCTAAAATAATGTCCAGCAATGTTCGATTTATCAAATCTTTGTTGGGGCGGTTGAAGAGAAAGCATGATAAATCACATTTATTGGGGCAATCATTATGCAATTTAAAGGCACTCAACATGGGTATATTGCTCGGCGGCCCAAGAGCTTATGGTTCCCTCTTGGCATCCTTTTTCTGGTTTTATAAGATTTAGCCCCACATCAATTCTTCAATTGCTACTACAAATACTGATGCAACACCAACGGCAATGTGCAGTGCGTAATACATTGGAACTTTACTCATATTGGATTTCAAATTAATCCCAGACCCTTTGGTGTGACCTACCCAGGACTGGTGTTCTGCGCTGCTGGAGGAATGTATTCCATGCAATACCCCCTACAATGATCTCGTAAATCTGACTGCTATACACCCTTCTCACGAAGCTGCGCAGTGCAGGCCTGCTGTGCTGCAGATCAAGGTGGCAGGAGCCCACCACTCTGCAGTCACTGCACTTCATATAGACTAACAGTGGGAGCATTTTGAACTTTTTCTCTAAATCTCATCAATACTCTCAAAGGAAAGCAAAAGTATCATTTTTAGCACTCATATTGGTATGTAAAAACATTTGTTCTTAGCTACAAATAATATAATTTCATGATAAAAGATGTAGTTTAGTTACATTAAGGAATTTTTCAGCCTAGCTTGAATTTTATTTTGAAAGGAGGTCAACTCTTAGCACAAGTCAATTACAGGTACTCACCAGGGATTGTTTTGCACCTCAGCTTGGGTGGGTGTTTAGGGGTCCTGGGCTGTGGAACTGAACTGGTGTGAACAACCACAACTAACCCCTCTCCCACCCCTCCCCCACACATACATTCTATACACTACTAACAAGTACAGACCCTTGACTATCTAAATAGGCACCAATCCTCAATCAACTCTGCTCCAAGCCAAGTGACCAGTGCTGCAGACTACACTCCCCTCACTAGGGTTCACATTTCTGCCAAGAGGGGGTGCCACCTTTAGTAAGAAGGGTGTATAGATCAAGGGGACCATTCTAATTCAATTAATCAGACTAATAGCACTAAATTCAACAAGAAGATCCACATTAATAGGTAATTTACACTGTCAGGTATGCTTGATATTGCATTAATCTCATAAATATTAAGGAAGATAAGATGATGAGAGGCCATAGATGTTATATATGAGCCATCAGACCAATTCATTTAGAATGCGACACTGTTGATCAGATGGTCATTCTCATACGATATCATGCATGGTGAAGTAATAAAATCCTATTCAACATACATAATTCGGTCTTCACTAATACATTTCACTTTTATTGCTTTGTGATTTACTTGCAATGTTGAGTAATAAGAGGTACAAATAGATAAATCTATTATTCTGTATTTCGGCTAATTCCATTAGCCTTACACTGTTTCCGCTTTCCAGATGCTACAGAACAAAACCAATTTAAGGGCAAAAATAACAACTAACATTTTAGAGGATCTGTGAAAGATCTAAACAATACATATTGTGCGGTTGGGACTAGAATATATCTAGGAATATAATATCTAGTATACGAACAGTGCCATAAGGCGGTAATCACGCTATATATAGGCTATATCCGTGCACACCTTCCATAGCATGGCAGCCAAAGGCTTGATCCCTTTAATACCACACACAACGCGTAGGTTAGCAAATTCATCCTCTTATTGCATTTGATACCAGCAATTAACTCACAAAAGTAAACTGTGTCAACACAGATCGGGCGAAGGGCCAGCTATAGGCAGGTGGGTTTATATATACACCTCAGATCAGGGGAGCGTGTTAGGACACTATCCTACAAACAGATGCTATCCCACAAATACAACCTAATTGTCACTTAACATCCATGTCAGGACGCTATCACGCAAACATTCACTAAACCACTAAGCACTTTGTCAGTTAGCAGCACCCATATGCTGCTAAGCTACAATCAGATGCTATCCAACAAGATGCTATCCTACCAATGGATGCTATCCTACAGATTTATGCTGAAAAATAGCAAACTAATTTTGAAGATTATTTCATTGGGGTTTGGAAGAGAGGTGTACTGCAAATTCCTAGAGGACATAGGACTAACCTTTTTGAATTTTCAAATATATAATTTATTTAGGAAAATTAAATCACACTTTCATTTTGCAATTTCTATTCCATATCAAAAGAAATTTGAATATTGATAAACTATCAACAAAATAAGTTCAAGAAGCAAAAATAAGACTTGAGTTGTTCAGCCCCTTGTCACTTCATAGCGGGGAAGGATAATAGATAAAGATAAACAAACATCGGTTTGTTTAGAATGATAACTCACTCATCTGTTAGTTGTTAGTTGTTGCACACAACCCTTTTTTCACAAATTCTGTCAATATTCTTTGAAGATCGTACTAAAAAGACCAAAGTTTCAGAAAAAGGTTAATTTCTATCACCTCTCATATAGCGAAAACTAGAAAATTGTCCCCTGAATCATTTTCCGAATCACTGAAAAATGCATTTCCCCCCATGATTTCTTATCTCACATTTCCCTGAATAGAAAGCTGAAAATGTTTATACAAAAATATACTATCTATTTTATTGGACATTTTATTAAAATAAAAATAAGGAACTTAATGTTTTGAGGCATAATACATAAGAGACCTGACACCCCCTTTCAATCCTACAGAAAAGGTAACTGTTCTGCTGTATAATACTTTAATATAGCTTTGTGCAGAGATACTATCCCACAAATATTTGTGACTTAGCAGATATGTTTGTAGCTTAGCATCTTGTGGCGATGCTAAGTCACAAAATGATGCTAAGCTACAAATATTAATGACTTAGTGTCTATTTTTGGAAAGATGCTATCCAACAAATATTTTTGGTTTAGCATCTGTTTGTAGCTTAGCATCCTGTGGTGATGCTATCCTGCAAAAAGTCACTAAACCACAAACATTTGTTGGATAGCATCAGTTTGTAGGATAGCGTCCTAACAAGCGGCTTACGCCAGGTGAATGGAGGTTATACTACACTATCCGATTTTACTCCCGATTTCGAAAATCGCGAGAAGGAATAGGTGCTAATCATAGGCACGTTACATATCATTAGAAAGGGTTTTCAATTATCTAGCGAATGATATGTGACATGCAGGGGCTCTTGTAATAATATCTTATGTCATAATTATTATGTCTAACAAAAACGTAAAAATTAGCAAATTCCGAGTAGACAACATCGCCTAGTGGAATACAGGCATTGATCACTCACCTGTAATTGCCCAGGTGAGGCAGTGATCCAAGTGAGGGGATCCAAGTTATGTGATTGGTGCCAATGTAACCAGCCTCTGTGAGACTAATATGTTTCGCATAACGTAGATTGTACAAGCTTAACGTAAGAAGTAATTGTCATCAGTTAGTTATTAATTTAATGGAAATGATGTCATGGTCAGCTTTGGCAATTTACCATTTAAGAAGAATGTAGCTGTGTAGGGAAAAGGTACTTATAAATATATATATATATATATATATATATATATAACATGTACATAATTATATGATAAGTGATTGGGGACAATAATCACGATTAGGGATTTTAATCTTGCGGATGATTTTAAAACCCTGAGCATCTCTTCTTCATCAGATTTGATAATATCACTAGCAAATTTGTAATAAGAGATCCATGCAATCTTTGATCGATGGCATAGATCGATTAAGATAAAAAGTATGTTTTTAAGTGAACAATACTTACAACAAGGAACGTTTCGGCGTGTGTGACACAACATGCTATACCAGAGATAACGAGATCCTTTAAGTGTGGTCCATTCCTTTGAATCTAGGGGAGGTTGTTGTTCTACGTGTGACGACCTCGTGTTTATGTTCGAGCCAGTGATTGTTGTTGCTTTGTGTTTGTGATACATGAGGGTGACTACCCAGGTAAAGACAAAGGAGGTAACTACGTACCCCTAGAAATGAACAAGCACGGCGTATTTCATTCAGTAGCCACAATGGCACACTTTATTTGAGCAGCTCTGTCCGTTATAGGCATTCATTGAAACTTCACTCTGAATGTTAAGGTTTTCACCGTCGCCTGGTCCGAAATAAGATTTTTATCATATATAGTGCATTTTACTACAACTTGCAAGACCAAATGGACCTTTTTCAACAGTTTGAAATAACCCCCACTTCACCTATCTTTAAAATCTTTGAAATGACATGATCATATGGCCTGTAATATAAGATAGGATAGGCTTGAAACAATTATTATCGCACGTCCTTGAAATGATATTTACATTATATTTATTATCAGGTTCGGGCTACGACGGGAAAAACGGGACGTCCCGTTTTTTCAGGACGTCCCCCTTTAAATAATTTTAAAACATTCCATTTTCATTTTTCTAATTTTGAAATTTGACTCTACATGACAAACAATCATTTGGTTAAATTAGAATCCAATCCAATGATTATAATCATGGTTTTAAAGGTTTTCAAGAGTATGCCTGAAAAAATAGGACGTCCTGAAATAACAGATCACAAAACCGTCCTGTTATTTCAGGACGGGCCGTTTTCTTGGTATGATTTTTGAAACTTTTAATAAATAAAAATCAATAGAAAAAAAATGCAACGATAGAATGTGAATATGCAATGATCATTTTGATGCAAAAGATGCATACTTTCATTACAAATATTTTTTTAATTTAGCAACCTCCTCATTTTCTGAGCATTTTTGATTGTATAAAAATATTGATTGTGAAATTATTATTTATGTATTTGACAAAATTCAAAGTGTTATCAAATCCATGTTAAATGCAGAATTTTTGCAGTTTGCATATGTAAAAGTATTATATCATGTTTGTCTTGTGTATTATTCATATAAAATTTCATCTAAAATGATTAGATAATACACTTTTTCATAAATTGCCTGTTATTACAGGACGACCCGTTTTTACAGGACGTCCCGTTTTTCAGTGGTAGCCCCAACCTGATTATAGAGTTGCCATAATTAATGGGTTTCAGAAATAGACGCTACATGCGGCATGATCCCGGTGGTCTAGAGGTAACCACACGCTGAGTTTGAAAGATGAGGTACATGTCTCAGTTCGGGTCGGGCGTTTGATTTATATGAGTGCCTCAGTGTAAGAATGTGATTAATAGTTTACCTAAACACACACGTCTTCGCACCGAAAATAACGAGCGTTTCACGTCTTGCCAAAATATCGGATTTTGTTTTTCAAATGTGATATTATCATCCTAATAGGCCCATATATGATGATGTGACTTACTTTTATTTTACTTACAATGACACATGTATAATATATTGTCACATGTATAATATATTTTATTACTATAATATATATATATATATATATATATATATATATTATACTGATTATAATGTCATGGGCGAATAAAGTTTCCAGTCAGAACAGGCAATGGTTATCACATCTTTAGACTCAAGTTATGAGAAAACGCACTGATTATAATCATAACTGTTGTGACCCCCTCCACAATCGCTAATTGGAACCATATCCCCGTATGCATTACAAGCCTTATACACCAAGCTACCTGTACACTTGACATTTACAATGGTGGCATTCTGATAAAGATTCAACTCATTCCACCACTTACAGACCTCCCGGCGACGGGCACGGTACTCGACCGGAAGTGCCGACGATCAACCGGAACTGACCCTGCGCTGTGGTGAACTGAGCATGAGTGACTTCTGTACACAGCGTCTGTTGGCCCTGTGTGTCGTCAACGACCGCGGGGAGACGGCGCTCGACCTCTCCCAGCGGCACCTCGTTAAGGTAGACTAATTCAATTTTAACCTTTAAATGGGAGTTATTCTTGCAAATGATGATGATCTGCATACTTATTTAGTCCAAAGAATCAAGGGCAAATTTGCCCTTTAAGGCATTGGTTCATAGACTTTATTGTTTTGATCATCAAACATGTTTATGATTCAGGAATAGTAAAGCTAATTACAATTGAATGACATTTGTTTGGATTTGGTCGTTGACCTATATATTGGTATGAGGTATTGGGATCGCGTATGACATCGTCCATTCGTATACATGTAGTACTCAAAATTTGAGTATGTGATCTATCCTACAACTACATGGAAATAATCAAGCATGAAGTAGACGGCTAAATAACTTAGAAACATAATTATAGATAAACAAAGTTAATCAGCGTTCTTGTCTAGTTGTATCCATAACACTGATGAAAAGTTTGTTTTAAGAGTTTGGTGAATAACTTTTGCAATGTCTTCCCAAAAGGTGCCGCCGGCGTTATACAACCTTGACAACGTGACCGAACTGATCCTGTCGGAGAACCCTCTCCGGAAACTACCCAAGGACCTCCAGCGTCTGCCTAAGGTCAAACGCTTCTCCTGCCTGCAGGCCGAGCTCACCAAGTTCCCCACCGTCTTCCCCTCCATGGCCTGCCTGGAGGAACTGCGCCTGTCCGTCAACAGCCTCAGTCGCTTCCCGCCCACCCTGGAGACACTGCCCAGGCTGAAGGTACTGGAGTTGGTCATGTGTAACCTGGTGGAGGTGCCCTCCTGTATCTTGACCTTGCCCATATTGAGGAAACTTGACCTCCAGTGCAATATGATCAACTCCTTGCCCAGTGACTTCTCCGGGATGAGCCGCCTCCGGGAGCTCAACCTAGCCAACAATCAGTTTATGCACTTTCCAGAAGAGATCTTCGCTTTGAAGAACCTCCGCATGCTCAAATTCTGCAAGAACAGGATCTCCCAAATCCCAACTGAAATAACAAAGTTGTCCAAGCTTACTGACCTACGGTTGAATAATAACAGTATATCGTATGTGCCGTCTTACTTGTGTGAGCTCAAGAAATTAACGGTGCTTCAAATGGAGAACAATAAAATCAAATTCCTGCCCCCAGCATTCGTGAACCTTATAAGGTTGGGTGAAAAAGGAGGACAGCTGAAACTGAAGAGGAACCCTTTATTGTTTCCTCCACTTCCGGTTTGTGAGCAAGGCGCAGGCGCAGTCTTGGCCTTTATGAGACAAAGTGCCAGCGGCAAACGTTCAGAGGTCAAAGGTCAAGAGGCCGAGAGTAAGGTCAAGGTTGTTGGGACAAAGGTCAAAGTAAAAGCCACTTAGGTGATGGTATGCTCAAATCGGGAAACTTCTGTCCAGTCACCAACTTAATTTCTTAGTTCTTACACCAATATATCAAAGTAATAACCAAGAGACTTGGAAGTATATATCTATCCCTGCAGGAATGTTATTGCCTAATGCAACATTTGTCTGCAGTCGATCATTTCGGAAGGTGAAATCGATCTTATACATATGCAGGATATCACAAAAACTGTAAATAGTAGTATTATACTATAACACACAGAACAAATTGTCATGAGCAATTTCTCATGGAATGCTGCTTAATAATGTATATACCTACACTTATAAATTTATGTGCCATAGTGATAGGATAACGGACGGACCATAGAACATAATATTATACAGTCATCATGCTTACTCCTAGCAAAGGATTCTTACGAAAAATGTCACTTTTAAATTTCCTGCACCAAAAGTAAACTAGGATCTTCTTATAGCACTAGATACTAAAGGCCCAATACCATTTTATTATCTTATATGATTAGCACATGTCATACTAAAGTAAGACATAGACTATCAAATCTACTTGGTTGGATAGAACTAGGTATGATATTATCTAACGCTATTTCAATATACAAGATATCTAAGGTAGCATGTAAGCCAAATTTCAATTAGATCTTTCGTATCGGATTGCATTTCATTATTGCCCAGTCATTGGAGATTTGAATAAACCTAATGAACTGAAATGACAGAGGCTTGATGATCCGCTTTTTCTATAATAGTAAAAGGACAAGATGATGCCGGAGTATTTACATAATAATATGTCAGAATTATTCATAAACAAACAAAGACATCTGTGACTTATGTTTTATTTCCTACACTTTCATACAACGCAATAAGTTGGTCTACACCTACAATAATGCGTAACTACATGTTTGATTATGCATAACAGGAATATACATAATACATATTTATAATGTATATTATAGTGTCTATATGGTATGTGTATAACAATAACGCACTCTAATAAGTTAACTTCCGTGAACCACGCGTACAACACAGCCCTAGGACTTGGCACCAAGTCCCCACTCACAACTGTATCTAACCCAGTGCGCCAACTGAATGGGGAAATTATTGCTTCTAGGACACCCATAGCCTTCTATATTTGTAGGCCATTTTTAATGACAATATACCCATAACTGACATATTGTCAGTGCTGCAAAAGTAGCGAATCCAAGTACCTAATTTTAAACATATTTAATTGATTTGGTCTTTAAGCATGTATTTTAAATTACAATTGCCATCTCTTGGGTGAGATGATGGCTGCAAATCATAGTAGTATTTTTCATAATTTATAAGTTAACAATTTCGTTTTACAATTCCATTATTAATCTCTCAGCAAACTAAACAAACCGTCTTCTTTGATTTGTGAAGGTTTAGATGGTATCTATAGGTAACTGATTTATTTCAATCTAAATTAATGCAATGTTGTGTAACCTTTCGAATTTGTACTGCATTTTTCATTTATTGGTTTCATTTTTTTCAATGGCCTACATAGGGTGTTCAAAAGAAATTGGAATGTCATTCTCCATATTCCCTTATGGATTATGGCTTATATTATCACAGAAACAAACACTAATCCGACCTTATAAGTCACGCTCATCCCGGCTTCATACTTCCACAAGTAGGAATTCTTATACTGCTGGCTTTGCTGAATGTACCTTTCAATAATAGACAATCATGTCTAACCTATAAGCATATAATTTACTTATCATTTCTGCTTGTGACATCTTAGCTCCGTCGTTTAGCTCCGTACTAATGTACAGCCATTGGTGGTTCGATTGCAGTGGGTACACACTTATTTATGTTTTCTTTTCAAACTAAAACTGTTTGTTAACCGGTCTATTTTTCTCTGCATAGCACAAAATCTTACTTGAAAAAGTATGGTTTTTGGTCGATGCAGCCTTTCGGACTTATTGCACTGTGGCCTTTTGACTGATTCACAACTATCCAACAAGGAACGTGTCACACTTTACAGCTTTGTTAAACAGACCAGAAGTAACCAGTAACATATCTGTGTAATAATATCTGACTTCAAGATTATGTGTAATGATTCATAATACAGTCAATCGACTTGCGTAAATAATCTCTACGCAAAACCTATTCGTGCCTATACATTCATATCTATATGTGTACTAATATATATGTATATGTATTTATATAATGTTCAACATGCCCAACAGTGCAGATAGATTGTCACACTTAAATCACTAGTATTGTGGATTTTACACTCAGACATAATCAACACAGGCCATATCTATTGTCATTGTCACATTTACAGAAGAGGAAATTGATACTTACATGAAGAAAAGCCAGAATGGTTGTTAAATATTGTCAATATACAATGAATCTAAAGCACCCCTTCAGTGTATGGTTATTACCAGTGTAACAATAATAGAGTCTGGTATTTCATTCCCTCACTGATTACTCATGGATCTATCACTGAGTTTCACATTCACAGGTAACTTTAGGTAGCTATTCATAGTAATATAACATGCCTGGTTAGGTAGCACATCACACCTACTATTGTTGGACCTATTTACTGTGTGAGAAAGGTTGACTATATGCACCAGAATGATGCCTTGTATACCTTCTTGTTGGGGACTATGGTTCTTCCTAGACTCCTATGCTAAGCTCCTATGCAAACTTAGTTATGGTGATACACGATAGGTGACACTACAATCTGAGGTAACTAGGTTAATCGAGAACAACTTGCTCACTTCAGATGTGTCTGCCTATGCTCACTGCAGACCTTTACTAGCAATCCAAGACTCACAATTCCTTATCCAGGCAGTATTCCCACCTAGACCTTACTCAACCAAACCGACCTTTCAACGAGTTGGAACCCCAGCAGTGGCTATTGTAGCACTCTCTATAATATGGGTTCCATCCATTTCAAGCTCCAGCAATCATGATCAAATAGTGAAATAGAGTATATTTCTTTTACTCATGGTAATCCCCCTCCATATTGCATTCCATTTCTTTTTCCAATCCATAAAGAATTTAAACATGTATAACATCATTGAGATGAGCTATATTACTTTATTATGAGTGTATAATACAGGTTCAGAAGTGATTCTTGTGATCAAAGGTACGCTCTACATGCAAACTAAGATTTCATATTTTTCATTGTACTTATGTTTCCACACTGAAACAAACCTTTCATTATCGACCTATGAAAATTATTTCTACTTGCAGAATATTGAGTAGTCCCTATTGTCTCATACTATTGGTCTATGTAGTTTGTCTTAAAGGATGAAAATAATGTATTGGTAGAACTAAACTTGATAGATCTAAAATCTCTCTTTCTAAAATAAATCTGAAGATTCAGGCTATTCCATTCGCTATATAGTAGTTCTATTAATATGTACATATATATTGATAACGTTACTTCAACTTATCACCTAATTCGATAAATACAATGATGATATTAAATATATACACTACATTTTGATATATTATATTGTGTATTCTCTTTTTACAGGTTATACAGACCGAATAGTTCACAATATTCATATATTCACCTCCGATTCGGAATATGTAACATGCCCTACATTTTTAAATAAAAGAAAATCAAAATAATCAAACAACCTGCAACATAGTGCAGGGCTAGTGTGTGAAACTCAAACAAAGGTGAAACTATCTAATATCCTCAATGTCACTTTGGTTACTTAGTGGTTTCATCATACTATCTTATATCTTCACTCTACATTCTAGAACCAAGAACGAGTGCGGTGTGTTCTATAATCATTGTCTACAATTTACAAGTCGTGAAGCTTTTCGTGAAGTGTCATGTTGGTTAGTATTTTGCTGTTTGTATATGTATACCAATCAGCAGGCTAATAAATATAGGAACAAGTGACTCTATACATAGACCATGACTTGTGCCTGTTTAGGTGAACGTGTAAAGACACCTAACTACGTGATTTGTGTTGCTCACACACCAACAAAACGATCAAATGATGCATTAGGACCTATGGAAATCTTAAGTGAATACATTTTACGTGTATCTTATAGTCTTATAAGCCTATGCTGTTATAGAATTGTGAGAGACTACATGTATGTGTGTATATTTGGATAGTGCATGTTTGGGTTATTTCAATGTAGTTATTTCCACTTATACTTAGGGTCAAGTTATAACATATTTGTAAACGGCCTAATCATTAATTGTCTTTCCTACTTTAATTCAAAACAGATCAATCTAAACCTCATCTGAATTGAGTAACACTAAAATGGCTTGGAACCAATGAAGACTCTTCATCAAAGTAATAACTAGTATTACCACACCAAACACTGATGGGTGTATGGATCTTTACTGACTGCTAGGTTGCTACAACATCGATGATAGAGTTGCTTTTTTTTGTATAATCAACAGTCTTGCCTCATGCTATGTGCATCACACTAAGTACATCAGTTCTACGATGAATATTCAAGACGAACACCGAATATATGTCCACCAGTACCAAGTAACACTTCATTGCAATAGTTTGCAAAGGCAAAATCAACAAGAATGGATACTAAATGGTCCCAAAATTTGCTAAAATCCCTGGAAACAACGAACCCAACATAGTTATTATGTGGGTACTAGTACCAATTCGAGTCAGACATAAATAAAAGGGGAAACCAGGTTATTACATTTCCTTTCGTACTATCATAATATGACCAATTTACCCATGTGCACTTTACAGAATGATGTAGTCGCCTTCTAGCAGTGGTTCAAGTCGCTGCTTGTTTCATTCGGTGCAAGGGTTGTTCAAATCAATGGCAAAAGATGTCGCACTAACGCAACGGTTCAGCTTGGCGACGGGGTATTTGGCAGCACCAACATCTGCTATTGCTCTTCTGATAGAGGAAAACTGGATTTTGAGTAGTGAGGCAGTATATCTCCCTTTGTTTATTCGCTGTAGTGGTCAATGTTCTCTCGAAGCATTATCACTTGATCTGCAAAACAAATGCCATATGAGAAATGTAAAAGGCGATGTAATAGCTATTCATACAGCTGGCTTTTGTGTCCAATTATTATGTACTTGTGAGTCATCTCTACCTGCTGGTTAGAATAAGTCATGCTTTCATACATTGGGATAAACAATTATTATAGAATAATTTTGAAACCATCGATTTTCTCTTTCAATCGGCAAGAGATTTATATTGCCTTTTATCCTCCATTGTGTATATATGTGTTTAAATTATCATAATATAATATATGTATATACTGATAGTATTCATATTTCATCCCGACCAATACTCAATAATATTCCGGTCAAACTCATTTATTTTTCAGTCTACGTTGATAGTCTTACCTCTGGGGAGATGGGCAATGGTACACTGCTTCCTGAGAAACTCATGACAGAGCTCTCTGCTAAGACCGAATGCTCTCATGTTACAGGTAAATGTTCTGTAAAACAAAAAAAAACAGGGATGGTATCATCAGCAGGCAGTCAACATAGTCAATTAGGTGTAGACATCATATATTGAACGTAATTATGCTTGTTATCTATTGTTATTGTCTAAGTTTTATCTATTGATTTATTACGTACACTGACAAGTAGAATTACCTTGACTTTGCAATATGATTATACCTACCCTAGCTGTCCAAATGTGATGTTCTCCTGGAATTGTCTGTCGTCAATCCTTGCTTCTGATCCGTCACCCCTGAAGGAACAGGTAGTTTCAGATCATTATATGAGTGCTTTTTTTGAGATCACATTACAATGGATCTGTTTTTTATCTGTCTAGTGCAGTGATATCAAAAAGGTAATGTTGGGCACATTGGAAAGTTAACACTCCAATTTACAGCTTTTTCCAATTTCGTCCTTGGAAGATATATAATTTGTTTATAATAACCATTGTAGTATTTCTGTTAAAAATCTATCATAGCCATATGTTGCCTATTTAACCATTTACAATGTAATTATTCACATCATTATCAATGGAGAAAAAAGGTCAACCACAAGAAACTCAGGCCTAAACAATATAAGGCTGTCAAAACATAATACTGGCAACTCAGTTGCCCATTAACACATACTAGTTTTATGTCTTATCAGCTATCACTTGTCCTACAAACCCATGGCCTATGCCACCAAACATGAGGGTACGGAACATGGAATTACTTTACTGAAGAAACATATCGACTATCATGTCCTACTGTAATGGGTTGGTTCTACTTTAGGTTAACACCTGGATGAAAATTGGGAAGATAATGGCCTAACCACATCTGTTTATCGTCCTCGGTAGATATTAACCTGGGAGAACCAGACTCTCGCTTTACAGAATTCTCCAATTAGAGACACAATGCTGGAGTCACCACACCTGTATAGCAACACTGAGAGCCAGAATGGAACTAGGTAACAAAGAGAAGATTGGCACCATTGCCTGTTGCAACTGTCTACCTCTGACATTATTATGAGATGCTACCACCTCCTGACCACAATGATTATCCCAACAATGGCAAACCTTATTTTTAACCCTGCAACATAATGGGCCTCCTACAAAGGTCACACTGACAACCCCCATCCCCTCCCTCCATTATTTCCTCCCCGGTGGTATAACAAGTTCCACCCAGGGGGCGCTACCATGCTTAGCACGCGTCCAATCATACGCCTCACTTAGCACCTCGGGCGCTGACTTCTGGGTATTCTCGCCAAGTGTCGCGAGAACGAGGGCGCTGGACCGGAAGTTTCGGCCAGCGTTCGTCGATAACGAACGAATGGTGGTGCATTAATTTGGAGCCAGCCAGAAGGTGTGTAGGCGTCAGAGGGTGGTGAGGTGGAGAAAGGGCGTGTGGCATGGATAGTTATCTACATAGGGGGGATGGAACTCTGGGGACAAATTATCGGAAATGTCAGCTATTGTCTGCACGCTTGAGAAGATTTTGGACACCAGAGGAAAGGTCACTACATGCCAAACACAATGTGGACGAAAGAGTGGACGGTAATGCCCTTAATTAGGATAAATTATGCCTACCTGTTGGTTCTTTTTTGTATTGTTAGTAAAATCAAAGTAAGGTATTAATGTAGGGGCATCAATTAATAAACTGATAGCCTAATAACACAATTCATGAGACTAGAAAAGATAAGGTAGGCCTATTCTTTAGTGCACGCTTAAGGCGATGCAATGTCAATGTCAATAGCACTAGACCAACAATACTGGCAATTCAGAAAAACATTGAAATAATAAATTCAGGAAACAAATGGGCATAAAATATGCAAAATATATAATGAAATAAATTATTCTTTGAGGGAAAGGTTTACCTTGTACACACGGGTTTCCTTCGCCTTTCGTTTTGTACAGCGATGAAGAAAGCTGCATTCCAGAATCTCAGACTCTGCCAAATAGGCTGTTCCTTCAGGTAACTATACAAATAGTGCTTCTTGGGTGGTCCAGTGACCGGCGGAGCTACAAAAGGAAAAGGTGGAATTGGGTTAGTCTCTCATATAATCATATAAAACTATAACCACTAGTTTATGGTATAGTTATTACTAATAGCCGAGGGTAGTTTTGATAAAGTTTTGATTAAAAATTCCATAATAGATAGGCAATTTCATATTAGGTTAGGCTTATTAAACAATAAAGTAGTATCTAACATTTTATCTCATCATTTCAATGTTATGATTAGACCCAATAGTAAGGTATACAATCCCTTTTGTATATTATTGCGATACAGTTTGTTTATCAATTGTCGTGTACGGAAGAAGGAGTAAGTCTATAGGAAGTTTATCTAATATGTATGGTCCATTTGGCTGTGGGGGTGAGGTTAACTTTCTATGTGGTAACACACGTGGTGGCAGGTTTCCAATCTGGTGCCAGATAGATATGGGACATCGCAACATAGAGGTACGTCTGTATCCTGTCTGTATATCATACCTTGGTGTGGCCTATGGTGCGTGGTCGTTGTTAGGACATTAATTTTACAGTCGTTTGACCCTGGAGTATGTTATAAATATATACAAAAGGCAGAGGCAAACAATGCATTGACGAACATGCTTAGCTTGGCGGACGACGAACAGGACGCGCTTTATACACATACTCCCAGTTTGGGCTCTTAAAGAGAGCTGTTGGTACTCTTTAAATAAGCTGTGTGTACTCTTTAAATGAGCGTTTTGTGCTCTTTAAAGGATGTGTAAACACTGTTGAACACTAATTGCATTTTGTCTCTCCCACCAAGATTTTTGCAGTGATGTAAGTTGAGTGTTGGATGTGAGAATGACACGCTTACATATATATCAAAACAGGACTCAACACACTTATATTCTATACAAAACAGTTACATTCCCAATGTGATTACTACTCTGTTTTATACCCATTTGACTTAAATAACCTAGTCTAAATCTTGAGTAGTTTAAAGAGGCTGCTTAATCTAGTAGTATTTTGAACATGTTCTCTTATATAATATGATTATTACATGACTCCATACCAAATTAGCCATCTCAATGTGAAGCCACAAAATGTATCTCCTTTGTGTGCACGTTGAAATGTCTAAGCTGTTTGATCCCTAAGGATCAAGGACAAAGACACGCTCAATGGATATGTACAATAGCTGTATGGATCAAGCGATGAATTATGCAAGAGGACGCCTTGGGACGTATGCATAGAGATTATTTCTGAGGGAGTCGCTGCACGAAAAGCGCAAGGGTTGAGATGAAGGGAGGATAGAATCTCTTTTATGCAGAGAATGGAGGAGAGAGACATCTAACTACAAAAAAGGGGCGTCTTTAAAATTGGTTCTAGTTAGGACAACATTGAAAATTCGGCGTAAAAATCAGACGATCCTGAAGTGGCTTGTAAACATGCGTTTAAACCCCCCTCCCCTCCACCCACCCGCCTTCCCCTATTTGACGGTAAACATGTTTGCTGTGAGAAGCATTCATCACACACTGTACACACGCTGCTTTCAAGACATCAAAGTTCCACTCATGCTATTGTAAAACATCCGTGGCTACTCTCCGACATTGCGACACCATCGGAAGCGGAAGTGAGAAAGAGGAAGCGACAGAAAAGGTAGGGGGACCTCACCTACGGAACACGATCGTAGCGCTTGACAAAGAGAGGTGGAATGACATATCAACGAAGGGCAGGGGTGATTGGACAAAATTCTCATTAAGCTTATTATCAACGTCTTCAATTGCCTTGGGGAAACTAGATCGATTTTGATTTACAAGCACTATCCTAGCAAAGCTTACATACAAGGCTGATGTTAATGGAATGATTCATAATTGAACATGTATTGCATTTACTCGATATTGATCTTAATTTTCTATGGTAATCCATGCTCATTGGGTTTACTTGTGCTAATGATTATGTGTTAGGGTTGGCAATTATAGTAGTTCAACAATTTGCACTGATCTTTAAGCATTAAGAATAAAGTATTACACTGTATCAACTACAATATTTGGTTTTCCTATGGTTAAGATTGATCTCAGCATAATATCTAGAGCTATTCAACATAAGAGGGACATGGACATAGAAGTTGACTATGAACAACAATATTGACATGGGACAGAAATGATTAAATTATGTAATAGAAAATAAAAGTGGGGTAAAAACTACAACTATTTAAAACCTAATTCAAAGTTTCCTCATTTTAATGAACCAAGGAAATTGTCTAAATATAATGATGTTTGTGAAATGAAGTTTGAAGGTATATCACAGATTTCTGATGAGGCACTGCCATGGAAATCTCTTGTATGAATGTGTAAGTTTAGATGAAAAAGAACACACTATCATCCACTTCACACGTTTATTATGCATGTGGAATGAAAAAGAAAAAAGTGTTGAGAAAATAAGATAAGGAAATAAAGTAGCAGTTTAGGTAGGAATACTACATTAGGTGACAACACGAAACATGGTGGATACTTTAGGAGGTAACTACCAGATTGCAAACTGTCCTTCCAGGGAAGTATCGAGAAAATGGCGCTCTTGATAAAACTGCTCTTTGGCCGAGGTTCTGCAAACAAAGAAATCAAATCCTGAGTAAGAAATAAAATAGAAATCAACCTCTAAACAATTAATGTACTTGTGAGTTCTGCAATATCAAAAGAAAAAATTGAGCTATCTTAGTACTAAGACGATGCCTATAAGCAAATGAAAATTCTACTGCTCGGAATAATACCCTTTTCGACTTTTTTTCTTCAGGGGCAGATGGGACTGTTTTCATTCTGGTAAACACTTAATGACATCTAAACTATGGAATTAGTGATATCATACAGAGTATCAGTAACATGTATAGGTTAATCTTAACAGTATACTAGGAAATACATTACTACTTAGGGTTAGTCGTTTGTGGATGATTGTGTTTTGTGTGTTGTACCCTCTTGTATGGAACTTCTTTTTAGGGGTTGTGCCGACTTGTGTGTGTTTTTTTTAGAATTATTGCTCAAACCAGATGTTCTTGGGGTTCCAGGTCTCCCAGTTGACTATCAAATCTCAACGTATGATTACTCTTTAATGTCCTTTCATCTAGGGGAAAACTCCACTTTCTATTGGCAAATATAGATTTTTGATAATTGTTCCCCAATGATAGTAGAATTTGACAAGAAAGCTATTAACAGCTTTAAAATTGACATCACTAATCAAAGCGCGACAGACCTTAAACGTCATTCATACAGCCACAACACAAAACAAATGTCGTTGGTCACATAAACTCACATATCCTGTATATTGTAAATTCTCCCCAACATTTATTAAGAAAACATCAGTTTTATATCCAATCATCCAAATATCACATTTATGCAACATATACGTTTATGCGAAATATTATAATATACAATTGTTTCCAGCATATACGTTTACGTGAAATAGTATACAAGTATGCAGTTGTAACAAAATGTAGGCTTTATAATGTGTACAACCTGTAAAACAACACAATGGGCCGTCTTTCCCGGAAGCACGATTGACCCTTTCAATCATAGGTCTACCACACTCATGTAGCAACTTTCTGTTTCCATGACAACAAATTGGCCCTATTGAAGGGCCTGTTTTTCAGAGCATAGAAATTGAGAACACAATAAACATTAATAGTCCTTTCCCGATCCAACTAGTGTTAAAATGAAACGCTCTCTTGAGAATCCAATCAAGGAATCTCTACTGGGACACGTAATAATGGGAGGACAAAACGTAGGACTTTCCTGTCATTATCATTATGTATTGGTCTTAGAGATGACTTACGGTGTAACGCTTTAGAGGGATTATTGCTAAGGCAGTGACCCAAATTCCTTATATTGTATACTCCTGACCATTAGATTATAGATTGGAGAGCTTGCTAATGAAGATCAACCCCTTTACAACATCTTATGATTATTTGGCAAGGTAGCATTTGATGAGAATCATTACTCTAATAATTTCGAATAAATAGCCCGACGTAAAGGCACTCTGACCTTAAATGGCAGCCAAAGTAAAAAGGTGAATCCCAGCTGTGATTATTGGAAATCAACGCTAACAATTATTTCCAATAATTCTTCAAATGAATGGGTGCTACCTTCACGCTAGCAATACATCTCAAAATTGTTGATAATTATGAGGCAATGAATCTCATAATAACCACGTTGGATAATATTCAATTACCTTCATGCCATTTTCTAATCTAGAGATGTATAGCTGATTTTTGTCATTCATTTGTGATATGTCACATTTATAACAACATCATTCGCTGATACTGCCTATTCTACTCTCCTATCTAATACATGCCCGACAGATATTCTATGCGTTGATTTCTATAACCTGGTCCCATCGATATTTCCATCAAGTGAAGACACTTACTATTAGTACTCGCGACTATGCCTAAAAGCTACCACTTAAAACGAACTTCTTTCTTGGAAAAAAAAACATAGCCTAAAAAGCTAAATATATTCAACTTTACTGCTCTTTTGTCCTGAAACTGCATCAAGAGGTTCCGTTCCAAGATGTCTGCCAGCTATGTTAGCACCTTAACTATGATGCAGGATTTAGGCCTTGGGAAAAACAACTCCTCATGGTTCCATACAAATAAAACCAATTCAAAATGCAAAGAATAGACCCACCTTCATAGTAGAAGGTGAAGCACATTGTCATGAGGGTTTTCGCGGGTCCCCAATCCTCCTCCTGGGCACACTCAAAGAGGCAGATGGCGAAGAACTGGACGAGTTTAAAGAAGGTCTGCTCCTCCACTCGTTGGGTGTTGGCTCGCTGCGAAGAAGAGGTACAGAGAGCAACTCAGATACGGACCCACTGACACAGGACGCAAGCAACAGAGCAGCTCGACATATGGGGTAGCTGAAGGTGCATTAAGTCAAATTGGATTGGACCGCCGCAGCATTTGACCTGATACTCTGGCGAATATTACCCATCTTTTGCCTACGCTTTACGATAGAGACTGAGCCCATCAAAATGTTATGTCCCTGCATATGAGTTATGTCCCCGCATATAATGAGTCCACGCATATTAATTTAGAATCTGAAAACTTTTGAAAAACTTTTAACTTGAAATTGGGATTTACGTTCTCAAAACAATTGGTTTTCCTTAGATTATGAGATCAATGTTTGAAGGGATGTACTGCTCAACACCAGGAAACGTAATGCTTATAGCTAAATGGAATTTGTGTTGATACAATAAGGATTCCATTTTCAGAGGAACTTATTTTCAAAAGTGTGCTTTTGGGCATTCAGCCTTACCGGAAAAAAGTGTTTTTCGTTTCAAAATACATTTTTCCTGTTTACCACAGAGGAAATTACTTATAAGCTTATAAGCTGTAGGAACTCAGTGCTCACAACATATCATTACTAGTTTTAACAAGAAATATTTGAAGAGGATTCGGTCAAAAGGCAATGAGTGTTAAAACCTAGCTACAGGTATGATCAATGGTGCTTTTACTGCGTCACAGAAAACTCTGGATTTTCAACCGGCTTTTCAATATTTCATTTCTGAGGCGATTGGATTCACTCAGCCTGCTCAGCCACCCAGGAAACACAAATGCAGTTCTGGTAAAGAAAGTGGAAGCTTTAATCAAAAAAAGGCTCCCAACTGTTTTTCTAGCCATGACCAAGCTGTGTTAACATTCATATCTGAACAGACTTTTCTCATTAAGCACATGTCTGAAAGAGTTTATTAATAAAGGAGAGAATGGAAGGAGTCAGCTCCTCCTTTGTAGGTATTAAATCGTTTTACCTGTACTGATATTAGATATAATAAAGAAAATACAAGTATAGTTCTGATCTACTCCTTTTCTTCCTCTATGAAATATTTAATTTACCACAGGTGTATCAATGGAAGACTAAAAACTTCATATCTATGATCCCTTATCTAATCTCCTATATTATAATCACAGTGTACATCCTTCATTCTAGATATTAATGTAAACACAGCTTTGCCACATTGAACAGCAATCAAGGTGGTAGAACAGGATAGGCAGAGTTGTAAGCCAACTCAATGGGTCAGTCCTTATACATCCGGGTGCTCACAGGCTGGTAGAAATCAAAATATTGCAGAAATTAATACACACTGTGACAGGAAGCCACGTCAATGCTGAAAGAATAACCATGCAGACTTAACAGTTTCAGTTTGATTGCAAGTTTGCAATCCAATACCAACACTGGTTGTATTGGGGTAACACACAGAATGATAAACCAACCATGGAACCAATAATACCATTGTGAAATGATCACAGGAAAATACAGTTCATGTACCTTGAAAGATGAAAATACAGAAGAAAGTATTAAAATGAAAAACAACAATGAGTTCAGAGGGTTGGCAAGAGACAATGGAATGGATGAAAAAAATCAGTAAAGATTGTTTGTACCAATGGACTATAGAACATAGACTGCACCCGATGTGAGAGACTCTGAAGTTCCATCTTCTGGATATTCACATACTGAAAGAAGCAGGAAAAAGAAAATAATGGACACCTTTTCCATACTTATCTAGAAGAAAATTAAATTAATTGGACTGAAGATTTTGTCAAAGGTTTTACAAGAAAAAGTCCTATAGTAAGATATTCAATCAAGATAGAATGGACATAATCAGTGTTTAGATTACAGACAGAGATATCAGTAAACAAATGCGTTTCCCAATGAAACAAATGGGAATGATACTGATAGAAAATCAGAAAACTATTTCTTTTCAGTATGTGTCATATTTGGGATAGAAGTATACGAGTCGGATACACAATTCAACCCACAACATTGTTGTTCTTAGTGTAAAAAGCCTGACAACAATGCTCAAATGTAAATAAGTGCATGGTGTCAGAATACAATTAGACCTGTTAGATAGGCAGGTGCAAACATTTAGGACCACAGTTTTTACCGAACAATTAAGAGGAAGGGTGTTATAAAAAGAAAAAGGCACGGTTCTTTGAAGCATTAAAATGTAATTTAGAATAAGTGTACTGGTCCATTGCTTGGACGTAAAATAATGATATCAAAAAGCCTATAATAAGGCCAAAAGCATTTATGCACCTGAATAAAAGTAGCAAAATATCTGCTGTGCTGTGCATAGAAATAGAAGCAGGAGTGTGCATAATAATGTGTTTCCGGTGTCTCATCTGTAAGACAATTAAACCACTTTAATATCCCCTCAAAATTCTAACAATTTCCTTGCTGTTACATTCAAAAACAATAACTGATCATAATAGAATCCCTACCCTGTGAGTAGTATATACAAAAGAGGATTATAATAAGGCTACGGTGCAGGCACATAATTATGGGCTTTCCATTTTTGTATGAGTCATGATTTTAAAGTGTGCCTCATGTGAGCTGCACCTCTCATATAATATAAGGTGGTCCCTTGTAAAAATGACCCCAATTAACACAGGTATCCCCATTGACACAGAGGGCATCTTGAGCAGGAGGACCTTTTAACAGAGAAGGTCCCATGAGGGTTTAAGGTATGTGTAGTACTAGGTTGTACCTACCTCAGCGTTGACGAAGCGAGCGAACCAGATCCTCCCCGGAGGGTGCTGCAACATACAAGAGAAGTGGTTACTAACACGTTCTAAAAGCCGTATATGGAGTTCAAAAATGGTTTGGCAAGCAACAGACGCTCTTAGCACAACCAACTGCGTTTTTCATCACTATTAAATGTAGTCGCTATAGTGTCTTTGGTCTCTAGCATTATGTTTTTCACCTCTATTGTGTTTCAGCACTATGGTGTCTTTGGTCCCTATCATATAGTTTTTCATCACTATTGTATTTCAACAAAGTAAGTCTTCTTTCCATGATGAAGGGCTACTGATGTTTGAATCTGATTAAATAAAAGAAGAAAATGTCACACATTTCAGGAGATAGTATTGTTATTTTGGTGTATTATCCGTCAACAAAACATTTCTGTCTAAGTTTATGAATTGAAAGGGCTCCTTTCAGACTTCAGGGCGGCAGCTGAATAAATAAGCTGACATGATACACTCCTTCCCTAACACAATATAGTATGTGTAAACTAACGCTTCATGTCCATGGCATAACATGCAATTGGAACACGTGCTATGGTGCGCACCCTGCAGTACAGGAAGCATAAGAAGACTGATGTACATTCTAAGGCTAATCTTTAATAGGCAGGCTCCCTAGAGGTACATGTATGCCATTCGATATCCCATTTTCAATTTGGGCATTTGGGCATTTGGGCATTTTGCCTTTCTAGCTTGACCCGTTCCCTCGTGTAGTCAGTATCTGTAAGAGGGGGATGTCGGAAAAACTATTGCCGTATCGCACACTACCAAAATTATATAATCTTTCAAATACTTTACTCACAGCAACCTTTACTGTCCAAAAGACTACGAACTAGTCCAGTGAGAAATAAGACCGAAAAAGAAGTTTTTAATGGCAATTTTATGTGGACGCTTTCATATGAGGAAAACCTAAACTTTTTCTCAAAGTATCTGAACATTATACTTTTTTTTTTGCAAAGGATGTTATATCATGTTGATAAGGTTCAAGGGTGATGTGTAGCGTAAATCAGTGCTAATGACGTTTATATTGGTATCATCAACTGTCTTCATTTTAGCATAATAGGCCTACACGGACATGACAATAGCATAAACAAGTATCTAGAATTTCATTTATTTAATGATCCTAAACAGATGCAGCTGAAGGTAATAAAAGTGACTCAAACAATGATTTTAAAACATTCATTGTCTTCAACTAAATGTAGGCGGCTGTTCATTAAAATGTCCCTAGGGGTTAGTTAGAACGACAGTAATAGTAGCGATGCGGGACGACTGGCCCATCATGTTTTCTTAGAACTCACTGCCTTGGTAGCGTTTTTCCCAACGAAATGCCCCAGGGGAATAATAATTGGAGAAATAAAAGCATTTGCACAGAATAAAACCTCACTCCTGAGCTTCACTGACATCTAAAATTCACGACTTGTCATGTTTGCCATTGAAATCGCACAAACAATATGACAGAGAATCCTGTATTTCAATCAGATTCTGTTAATCTTTGATGTATTGTTATATTGTACAATTTCAAGCATTACATTCACGAGTGGTGAGCCATTAATATTTCTTTGTCCATCGACTGTTTACAGAGACTGTTCATATATTGAAGAGGGTGCCGATGAACCATGAATGGAAACTCTTAAGATATCGATTGTCGAATCGAATGTTGAAAGTTCCAATCGAGGTTCATTACACTGAAAATGAAATAGTACACGATACTATCTGGCAACGTTTCGTGCAATGATAATTACATTTTGAAGAGGACGTCTGTCACTGTACGTTTTTACATGCAGTTATCTGGTTATGCCTTCACCTAATGATTGCTTCCTCCTATATTAATTGTATTTCTTATCACAATATCGTCCGCATGTCTGCAGTTCCTATTATCTCTAGGGCTAAAATTGACCGTATAACATTATATTTATGGGAAATCCAAGCTTTTTCTGAATTGATTTTACCATTACCTAAGCTTGGATTTCCCTTGGAGCACCTCGCAAGCACATATATGCAATTTTTGTTCCAATGTCAGTATACTTTAACAGTATCTTATATCAGGTTTGCCTGTCTGGAGTAACAGAGCTGTATGGATTTTGATCTACCGAATATCAGTGTTTTTTTTTAATCAGATGGAGTCAAGTTCAACTAAGTCAAAATCTCAAATAGGTTTTCCAAAACCTCAATGCACAACTGTAAATGACAGGTCTACATCCTCATCAAATATCACAATAGTCAATTTTCCAGAGAGAACAATACTAAAGTCAGGCAGCCATCCTCTGACCTCATAATGTCTTGCCTCAGTTGCATCATTTGATCAATCTAATTCAATAATATTGGGTTCAGCCATTGCCAGATTACTTGATGAGGCAGACAAGCCGGTTTGCAATTTAGAAAAGGCTTAACCAACGTTTAGGCAGCTAAGTTTAACACATTCCAAGTCCTTAAATCCCTTGACCCCGCCTGGTGCCCAACCACAATACTGTTTCTGGCTGTAAACCCATGCACTGCCAACAATGGTATAACCTGGTATTCCCCTGGTCTCCCTGGCTGGTCCTGACCACCCATACAACAAGCCTAGCGCTGCCAATATTGATTTCCCTCCTCCAACCCTCCCCCATCCTCCACCACTCGCTACAAATCCACACAACCCTCTTGCAACTCTCGCCCAGACGCTGATCAAGCACGAGATCTCGGCACGCATGCGCGAGTAGAAAGGCCTTTTGAGGACCAGGGTACAGATTCTACAGAGCGCTGGGCTCCTTAATTTGAGTAACCCCAGCACTCAAACTCGCTTACCACCCCCACACCACCACATCCCCTCAGTCGACCGCTCTTTCAACCACCCTTATTATCTCGCCACTCTAGTTCTCCATTCTGCTGACGTCACATCTCGATCTGTATGCCTCCTTATGTAATATAGATTTGTTATCCCCCCAATGGGACCGATATTATACAAGCCGATAGCTTCGTGTATGTTGTCAATTATCTATCGTGGGCTTGCGACGTATAGGTATTGACGTGGAGATATCGACTGGGACCTCATGTCTCCAGATAGCATGAATTCATGCATATATATCAAGTATCATTCCTAAGTCTGTTGCAATGGGATGCCTTTGCTATTTTCGAACATTATGTCTATGTTTATTGAATAGCTTGTATCATGTGTGCAATTTGAATTCCAACGTTTTCGTAAAACAAAGATTTCGAAAATTTATCAAACGTAGAGAATAAATGGCTAAAGCAGCTGGGAAATAGCATTATGCTTATGAGATTAAATGTAACATACTTACAATTCAATACTTACAGTGACACTAACAGTTCATTTGCACACAATGTCTAGAACACTTTTTTAGTTCCAACAAACCAAATTTCCGAATCAAAGTTGGTTGAACCCTGTAAATGTCAACAGGCTAAAACGTACAGAGGAGAACAAAATCCCGATGAATCGCCATTTCACTTAAATGTTTTGGAAACTTGAAACAGCTCCAGGCACGTCGGAACGTCCCATTGCGTACGCCAGTGAAGCATAAATAAACCAAAACACCAGAAAAAACACACAGGGCTTGCAAGAGGCCTAAAATAAACCAAAACACCAGAAAAAGACAAACAGGGCTTGCAACACTACAGGACGCCCCATAGAAGGGGATTCCGTGTTGTCGGGGAGTTAAGCCCATATTCTACTAGGCGATTTTGGCTGTTATGAATTTGGTAATTTCTAAAGTTTTATCTGGAATATGAAGGGGACCCATGCATGTTGCTTACCATTTGAAAGGCGATTTTGGAAATTGTGAGTAAAATCGGCTAGTGGAATACGGCCTTTAGTGGTGAGCGTCATGTCAGTGGTCCCCACTGCTACACCAAGCTGTGTCAATGACACGCCGCCTCCCCCCTGGAGGACGGCCTCCAGGGCGTGCCCGGCATGGGGACGGGAAGGTGTGTAAACAAGGCACGTTTGTCAGGCCTGACCTCCTCCTGTGTGATTCCTCCCCTCCAGCCTACCGCTTATTGACCTCGACATGACGGCTCAACTAGATTTGCCTTTCTTAGATGCAGGTATTCTCTTGAATCTATTTCTATCATACAGAAACATATTATAGAGCTAGATAGACCTATAATTATTAACTATAAATAGGCCTATATTGTTTCTTTACATCTAGCCGCCGGTTGCCACATCGTCCCATTCGCTATGCCTTGTACGACATGACAGAACATTTTTAATTGAATGTTAATTCTTTTAAGCATATAGTTTCATGATACCTTAGGGTGAACAGAAAGGGGCGTCATAATATACCCCCCCCCCCCACCTTTCAGCCTCAGATTGAGTATTTATTTTATATGCTTTATCCAATACAGGATAAGATAAGTATGAGTATAGCCATTATATGGTGAATACCCTTGTAAAAGGAAAAGATTTACTTCCCTCTTTGGACAGGGGTCACAATTTATATAAATTAACATCAAACCAAGAGTGAAATAATTCACTTACCTGACAAAGCATCCCAAATTTAGCTTTATCCTGGGGTGTGATGCCACCTCTGGAAATAGAAAAAAGTCATCATTAGAGACACATGTCTTCTCACGTTCTGTTGAAGTTTGGATATCTACTGCACATCTTAATCCCACTTCTTTCAAAAGGAGATTCATCTTGGCTTTGATCACACGAAACTTCGGGGAAGTTGTCACCGTAATGCCTGATTATTCGTATGATAGAAGGATAATCTCAGTTCCCTGTAGCTTTAATGTTTCCATCATTTTAATTACATTGCTATGGAAATTAACTCTCTCTAGTAAAGTTCAGTATTTGATAAATGTTCTGAACAACTGAAGCCCCCACAGCACTAATTACGGGTGAAGTGAATATTAAGTACCCCACTAAATTGCTTCGACAACTGTTCAGCAAATGCATTTGTAATGTTCGAATCTAAGTAATAGTGCCCTGAAGGGGCGGCAACAACTGTGTTTCTGTGGATAAAAATGACCCATACTCAAAGGCAAAATATTGTCTAATCACATGAACATTTGTAAACAATTTACAAAACAACTGTGCTATTTGTTGCATAATTCACACAGAAAAGCCTATGCTATTTGCGGCATAGTTCACATGGCAATATAGGCTGACACAGAGAAGAAATATGCTGAGTCAGCGGATCTCACACTTCAAGTGATGTGTAAAATGCGCCTGTGTCATGTGACCCTAACGCCTACTCCCATTGGACCTTGGACCTTTTCCCTCATACTCATAGAGAGAATGGGCGGGACGCTACAATAGGTGACCTCTGAAGTCTCGAAGGAGAAAATGATGGATATAACTGCATGCATTGCTTGGAGATGGGCTTTAGTATTTCATCATGGCGCGGGATGGGGCCTGCTTCATAGGTTTTTTATAGTCCCGGGACAGTGGTTGGAGGACATTGTGAAGGCGAACAGAGACAGAGTTATTTCCTTCATGAGCCATAAAAAACATGCAGTGTTGTTACAGACTTGCTTTTGATTTACTTAGTCAATGGGTCATACACGTGTATGAAAGCTAGTCAACCGTGCTTTTATCTTCTAGCTACCGTCTCTATCCTTTCTGGCGTAAGCGTACCACGGGGAAGTGCGTTATGAAATAGTGAGCCATACGTCTGTTGGCATCATTCTATAAAGTATCCAAAAAATTAATACTACAAAATATTAAGCAAAAAGGTTATAGAAGTGCATTTATAATTCTACCAAGACCTTCCCCTCAAAATGGATGTTTTATGATACTCGACGCAATAGGCAAAATTGTTGCAATTTTAAACATATCTAGACCTTAACAAGCTTTTATGAAGTCAGTCTGGTATTACAGCTAGGCCACAGATAAAAGTGGCTTATACATCAGGTCTCAGGCATAGATTTGCGAGCCAACGCACCGTCCTGTCTTTTGCCATTTGACACATAGAGAATTGGGGTTCTAAGCAGGTGCCTAAACACCGCCCTTCTTTAAACGCACCAATTTTAACGGCGCATTTAGGAACCCCCTGTGAGCTGCTCAGCCTTCTGCTCGAGGTCTAGTCCGGTCAGTAATGAGTCTCGGCAGTCTGACGAGATGAGCGATCGCTGCCTCGATCTGAGATTGAGCGGAAGACCCAGAGATGCGCGCGCAGACTGTAAAACGACCTTTCCCAAACTGCTATGGTATTGCTATATCTATTACCCAACACGAGCTCGTGAAGGAAGTTAAATGGATCAAGTCTGATGATGGAAAGACCTGTAACTATTCAGTTCTTCCAAAATTGATTGTAAACACTGCTAAAAAAGAGTGAGCGAATACCGAAATATTCCACTTATGATTGATTACCACCCCCCATTTTGATGTTTAAATCGGTAGAATTATAAACAGATAACCAAAAGTAAAGCTCGCCTCCCTCCCCTCGTATACCGTCCTGCATGTGTTCTAAAATCTGCGATTCGTTAATTTAGAAGCTATATAGCTTTTCTATGCGTAGCCTTGTCTGGTTTGCAGATGGATATGATTTAACAAATTTGAAAGTCGTCAGCAAAAGCCAATAGGAAATCGACTAAAAAACAATGCTTATTGGAGTTAATTTTGAATAACCCTAATTCCATTATGCATTTTGACGATAAGGGAAGACTTTGTGCGAAGAAAAAGTAGGTGACTTCTTTGAAATTTAATATATTATTCTTTTTGGTGGTGCACAATGCCAAACATAAGATGCGGACAGAATGTTTGCCTTTTTATTAGGATAGTACTTTAGAGTATTATTTGAATTTGGTAAACCTGTCTGTTACCCTGATTAAAAGACCTCAGTGAATGGCCGCGATTTTGAATGTCAAAGGGCTCGTTACTGTGTCAATCCGCACTGGATTTCCCTGGATACAAACGACCATTATTTAAGGATAGTCTATCCTGACTTCTAACAAAAACAAGAGGTCGGGGAAATACACAGCTTTTTACATCACGTTGAAACATTTTCAATCTATATCTTTTTTAATGGACAAAGTCAATCTGCCCCTGCTCTGCTCCCTTGTCAATCTCACCTGAGCAAATAGTAATCAAAACATAATGAAAAATTGATAATACCTATTTAATCGACAGAAACCTCATTTAACTTTAAAAACACATGCCTTCCTCGTCTCTAATTCCCCCTGTTGTTAATAACAGTACATCCGCCCGTCTCCCTCATTGACGTCATCTGCCAGTGTTTTAGACCCGGGACGGAGGCATTAAATGGTGCACTTTGCTTGCTCCGTGTCTTTTACCAGTGGCTGGCAGACTTGATTACTGCCAACTCTCCGGGGAGAAGCCTGCCACAAGGCCTAATGGCCAAGCCCTATAGCGCCCCATTATCGGATGGACCGGCTCTGCTTTGAAGCCGCCTCTTAGTTTAACTGATTAACTCGAATAGCAAATGACCTCTCATACTATAGATGCTGCGCTGTTACATTTCTGAAATGAAAAAAAAGAAAGCCAGACTGTTCGAAACAGGTCTGCTCGCATGCATTGGAAGTGGCTAGAAATTCTTGTTTTCTTGCGTCACAAGACACCAATAGAATCGTGGATTTTTCTTATTCTTTGACTGAGGCTCATCTTAGGACTTAGAAATGAGAGTCTTGTCGGTAACAGGAGTACCCTGCCAACTGTGAAAATTCTACTTCTACTGCTGCTAGTCTGCATATCAGACAAGCCTGCAATTAGTCTAATTATTAATCATCTCTTCTACCCATTTCACGAGACATTTTTACAGTAGTGTCGAACGCAAGTAAAAGTAAACGGGCGCATTTGCTGAAAATGCAACTACTCAAATAAGCTGGTGAATGCTGGATTGGAAGCAGCCTAGGGAGGTACTCCTAATAAAGGATACATGAATTCTTATCCATATTTCTAATAAATGGTACATAAACCCCATACAAAGGTTAGGATAGCACTGGCTACTTTGCAAATATTGATCAAGTCTCTCTCAGGGACAATTCCCGCAGTCGACCCGGGGTATATTAGGGCCTGGAAATAGGGGTTGGCGGGTGTTTAGGTTGCGTACTTGTTGAGGTAATGGGAAATATGGTCGTGAGACTAGGTAAGGGCAATACAGCTATTATACATATGGAAATTGTACTGTAGGTCCAGCCAATCCATTTTTATATTACTATTATATTACTATTTGAATAGTAAACTGCAATATCTCTAATGCACTCTAACACCTCTTTGAAATATACTTTGGTCGATCTAAAATAAAGCGCTTGCTCATGGATTTTAAAAAATAACTACAGATAGTTCTGTGACTAGCCATTTGGTGTTATATAAAGTTTAGAACTCATAGTTCAAAATATCAAATAACACATTGTGAAGTAATAGATTAAAACTTAAATATTCAAGCTATGCTCACCCATGGAATATCCTGGTGACGAAGCTCTTCATGAAGTGCATGGCGTCGCGGGAGAAGTCATCCATGTGGGCCTCGTCGCTGTAGCGCGACCCCCACGACTTGTCAGAGCCCACCGACTCGGACCGGCGCACGTAGCCGCCGTAGCCCTTCTCGTCCACCACGAAGTGGTCCCGCTCCAGTTCCTCACAGCCCTCGGTCGCGCCGGACGCCTCCGACGCCGCGTCGTCGCCCCGGCTCGTCGGCTCGATGCTGGGCATAGGCAGCGCATCGCCGGAAGTCGGGGTGATGGCCAGCAGGTCGCGCTGCTGCGGCGCGCCCAGGAGCCCCGCCCCCGTGGAGGCGGCGCCGCCGTGGTGCGCCGTGTTGTGCTGGCTGGGAACGCGCGGGATGCCCGGCAGGAGGTCCTCCCCCAACTGCTGCTGTCCCCCTACTCCTCCACGGTGGTAGGGGTCGTTGCCGTACCCGCCGCCGCTCCCCGCCCGCCCCGCGTGGTCCATCGCGTTGGACGCCGCCTGTGTCGACGGCAACTTCCGGTGGTGTGTCTCTTGCCCCCTGCCCCCCGTCGTGGTGCCGTAGCCGTACTGGTCCCGCGCACCCGTCGTCGTGCCATACGCGTCCTTTGTCGTGCCGTCGCGGTATGGGCTCTTGCGACCGGTGTGCGGACTCGTGTGAGCTGAGCTCCTGTCACCATAAGGGCTCTGAGTAGACGTTCGGTCGCCGTACGGACTCTGCGCAGACGTGCGGTCACCCGAATGAGGGCTCTGCATACCGCTACGGTCTGCGTACGGACTCTTCGCTCTTGCACGCTCCTTTGCGTACGGATCCTTCTCGGTGCCTTTTGGTGTGCGTCGCCCAGCCTCGGGACTACCATACGGCAGCTGATGGTCAGCGCCCGCTTGCTTCTTGGAATCGGAATAGGCATCAGTATAGCCTGAACCCAACTGTCCTGCAGTTGTCTTTTTGTAAGGGTCTTGATATGTGTTTTTCTGATACTGATCAGGGTATTTCTCCTTCCCATACACGTCCTGCAAACTTGTCTTATCTGTCGACTGGTAAGGATATTGACTGCTATCCTTTGGTTGACCATACTGGTCTTTTGACTGGGTGGTGTAGCCATATTGGTCTTTGGTTTGGTTGACACCTTGGTAAGCATCTGCACCCTGGGTGTTGCTTGCATACTTGGATTGATCGGTTGCATAAGGGTACTGACCTTTGCTTAGGTCTGTGGTTTGTCCAGAGTGACTGTCCGTAGTGTGAGATTGATAAGGATATTGCGAGGTGTCTTTTGTTTGATTGTTATAGCCATATTGATCTTTTGTCTGACCATATGGGTCCTTCGTTTGGCCATATGGATCTTTCGTTTGACCATAGGGGTCTTTTGTTTGGCCATAGGGGTCTTTTGTTTGGCCATAGGTATCCTTCGTCTGACCATAGGGATCTTTTGTCTGACCATATTGGTCTTTAGCCTGCCCATAAGGATCTTTCGTCTGACCATATTGGTCTTTAGCCTGCCCATAAGGATCTTTTGTCTGACCATATTGGTCTTTAGCCTGTCCATAAGGATCTTTTGTTTGGCCATACTGATCTTTAGCCTGCCCATAAGGGTCTTTTGTATTGCCATACTGATCTTTGGTCTGACCATAAGGATCTTTTGTCTGACCATAGGGATCCTTTGTCTGACCATAAGGATCTTTTGTTTGTCCGTATGGATCCTTTTGCTTGTCGGTTTGTCCATAAGGGTCTTTTGTTTGACTGTAGGGGTCTTTTGGCTGTCCATATTGGTCTTTGGTTTGTGCATAGGGATCTTTAACATTACCATAAGCGTCTTTGGTTACCCCATACTGATCTTTTGTCTGACCGTATGCTGTTGTAGTTGGTACATTTTGTCCATATTTATCCTTGGTGTGTCCATAAGCATCAGTAGTTTGTCCATATGGATCTTTTGTTTGACCATAGGGGTCTTTGGTTTGTCCATAAGGGTCTTTGGTTTGTCCATGGGGGTCCTTCGTTTGTCCATAAGGATCATTTGAGCCATATGCATTTTTTGTTTTATCCGTCTGACCATATGGATCTTTCACTTGACCATACGCATCTTTTGCTGTCTGGCCATAGGGGCTTTTGGCTCTTTCAACACTACGTCCATAGGCATCTGTATATGCTTCCTTTGTTAGGTTGGAATGCCCATATTGATCTTTTGTTGTTGTTGTTGTTGTTGTTTGTCCATAGGGATCTTTGGTCTTATCAAGGTGCTTGTATGGACTTTTAGCTCTATCAGTACGTCCATAGGGGTCTTTGTTAGCATCTGAATATGGATCTTTGGTTGTTTGATTATTTAGCCCATAGGAGTCAGTGGTAGTTGTGCTAGTATTTCCATATTGCCCTTTGCTTGTATCAGTATATCCATACTGGTCCTTACCATATGCATCTTTTGAGGCTGTGACATTGCCATACTGATCTTTTGCTGATGTAATGTTACCATACTGATCTTTAACTGTAACATTACCATATTGATCCTTTACTGTCACATTACCATACTGATCCTTTGTAGTGACATTACCATATTGATCTTTAGTAATAACATTGCCATACTGGTCTTTTGATGTTGTAACACTACCATGATTATCTTTTGTTGTTATTACATTTCCATATTGGTCTTTCATGGGATTGCCATATTGGTCTTTGGTTATAACATTGCCATATTGGTCTTTTGTTATCAAATTACCATACTGATCTTTAGTTTGTGCATTGGCACCTGTGCCATAGCCATATTGGCTGCCTGCACCATATTGGTCTTTTGTTGTGGCGGTACCATATGGATCTTTAGTTGTGCTGGTGGTTCCATAAGGATCCTTGCTGGTTGTTCCATATGGATCTTTTGTTGTATTTGAAGTTCCGTATGGATCCTTAGTAGTAGTGGTAGTACCATATGGATCTTTTGTTGAATTGGTTGTACCATAAGGGTCCCTAGTTGCACTGGTGGTACCATAGGGGTCCTTGGTGGTATTTGTGGTACCATACGGGTCTTTTGTAGTTGCAGTACCATAGGGATCTTTGGTAGTGGTAGTACCATAGGGATCTTTGGTAGTACCATAAGGATCTTTGGTAGCAGTAGTACCATATGGATCTTTTGTTGCAGTGGTTGTACCATAGGGATCTTTGGTTGTGGTGGTACTGCCATATGGGTCTTTAGTACTTCCATAGGCGTCTCTGTTTGCCCCTGTAGTGCCATAGGGATCTTTGGTTGTATTTGTGGTACCATATGGGTCTTTGCTTGTAATGGGGTTCCCGTACTGATCTTTGGTCTGACCATATCCATACTGATCTTTGGCTGGAATGGTATTTCCATACTGATCTTTGGTTTGTCCATAACCGTATGGATCTTTCTGAGTATTACCGTACTGATCCTTTGTTTGATTGTTGAGACCATACTGATCTTTTGTGCTTTGTGTAGTACCATAGGGGTCCTTGGTTAGATTTGAAGCACCATAAGGGTCCTTGGTTACATTGCCATATTGGTCCTTAGTTGTAGTATTGCCATACTG
This sequence comes from Lepidonotus clava, assembly GCA_936440205.1. Lineage (NCBI taxonomy): Eukaryota > Metazoa > Annelida > Polychaeta > Phyllodocida > Polynoidae > Lepidonotus > Lepidonotus clava. The sequence goes on from OW387140.1 coordinate 31,446,951, forward strand.
ATCTTTGGTTTGCCCATAGCCATACTGATCCTTGGTTTGATTATTAAGACCATACTGATCCTTAGCCTGACCTGTTTGGTTGGAATATGAGTTTTGGTATCCATATTGATCCTTAGTTGTTGTTGTTGTACCATGCTGATCTTGGGTCCCATATCCATATTTATCCTTTCCTTGAGTACCATACTGATCCCTGCCAGTATCTGCATAGTTCCCATATTGGTCCTTGATGGGGTCGGTATAACCATATTGAGCCTTTGTTGCATCCTTGCTGTAAGGATCTGCCTTTGTCTGAGCACCATAGCCATACTCATCCTTCGTTTGACTCGAATAGGGGTCCTTTTTCTGTCCATATGGGTCAGAGTACTTATCTGCCACTGGCTGGCCGTACTTATCCAATGTGCCATCTTGGTATTGATTCGGGTCCCTAGAGTAGTCCTGGGCTCCTTTTCCGTACTTCTGGTCAGTAGCAGTTGTACTCCCTTTCTTATACATATCCGCCTGCCTGGTGGCAGAATAAGCCGAGTATGGGTCCTTTGAAGCAGCCCCAGTTGCATCATGAGTCTTTGCATATGGGTCCTGCTGGGTAGGGTCTGTATAGTCCTTGGCAGTAGACCCGTACCGGTCATACGTCGTGTACTTGCTGGCAGGGGACTCCCCTCCTGCTGCGCCATAGCCGCGCGGACTGGCGCGGTGGGCGCGGTCGGAATGGACCTCTGCGACGGTGGTCTGGGTGAGCCTGGCTGACCCGGCCACATCCGGCGAGTCTGCCGCTGACGTCCGGTACATCTCGGAGTGCACGGGACTCCTGTGCACCTGCGGCGGGGTCCGCGGGGCCGGCTGGATGGGACCGGGTCCCCCATTCACCACCCCGGAGCCGGGCTTGGGCGCCACGTCGGTGAAGCGCGTGGGCTCGCCGTACAAGCTGTCCCGTGAGTACTCCGAGTCGTACCCGATCAGGGACTGCGCTGGCAGGCTGCCCTTTCGGGTGAGGCGCTGGTGGGCTGCTTGCTGTTGCTGCTGCTGCTGGTGATAGGTCATGTCGTCCGAGCTGTACTGCCTCCTGGGAGCTGGCGGTTTGGGCGGGGGCGCCTTGGTCACTGGCCGGCCGAACTGGTCGTAGGTGACCTGCCCCTGTTGGTACCCTCCTGCTCCTGCCCCGGCGGCCGCTGACCCGGTGGTACTGGGGCTGAAGGCGCTGCCGGACACCCCTCTGGTGCCATAGCTGTCGGTGGTACTGGTCACTCCGGCCGCCGCCCTGCCCTGCTGGCCTGCGCCGTACCCTCCAGCCTGAGGCACCTGTTGCTGGGCCCCATACTGAGAGGACTGCTGGGCGCCATACCCTTGCTGTTGCTGGTACCCTTGCTGCTGTTGTTGCGGCTGTTGTTGTTGTTGCTGCTGTTGTTGCTGAAGCCGCTGCTGTTCTTGTTGGTATTGTTGGAACGGATCAGGCTCGGTTTGTTTCAGCAGCCCGCCCACCTGGTTGATGCCCGAGGAGAGCCCTCCGACGAGGCCCTTTCCCGCGCCGCCCAGGGCCCCCATCAGCCTGGAGGAGCCCTCAGTGAGAGACGATCGCAGGGCCCCGCCCCGGATGAAGCCGCCGCCCTGGTCGTCGTTGCCCTCTCCGCCCGCGTCCAGCGACAAGCGCCGGGCCAACCCGCTGAAGTTCATCTTGGTGTTATACTCTCAGATTACTCTGTGTAGTATTGGTGGCTGCCTGCGCGACGCTGGAGGTTGTGGGTGGTCGTGGGGGGCCTGCGTCCCCTACTGCCGGCTGTGGCGGCGGACCCTGGAGGACGACAACACTCAGAGACGGCCGCCGAGCCGGTCAGGCGACTGGATGGCCGCACCGGGCCTCACACTGCAAAGACACGACCACAGAAACGTTATATTCAATGCTGTCTAAAAATTGTCCATTCCATTGACACATTGTATTCTGTCACTGTGTGCATGTATGATTTGAGTGAGGGTGGGGTTATCACGAAAGCAGGTTCATAATGAGAGCTTACTACATATATCATACTATGCTTTTTATATCAGAGAACTATCTATTCCCCTGCTTGCTCACTCACTGAGGTCTATGAAGGACAAATTCTGTTCACCCATTTACAAAACACACCCGCATGTACATTATAAAATATAATGACAACGATTGAAAGTTATCTATGGGATTGTCCATTAAATTTTATGTTGTATGAACGATAATTGCAGTACGAGTATGATCATTTTTCATGCGGCCCATAAGTTGATTCATGGAATGATAAGTGTAAAAGATAATAAAGATGGAAGCGATATAAAGATGTCAAAGTAGCATGTACTTGTATTGAGTGCCCTGTTTTACATGCGAGTTCAATTAAGTTTTCAAAGCAGGTGCGTGTTTCTAAGTCGAATATTATAATTCTTTACCGTTAGGTTTTTGCCATTAATATCATAATATCAAAGGCAGTAGGTACCCAACCGACTTAAATCCAGGAAAAATAGGAATGAAGCCTAATACAGCAGATCTATAACATCAAGAGGACGGACTGAGTGCAGATTAAAACCTTAAAACCAGCTCTGGGACGGGTTGTTAGCAGGTTAAAGACCCAACAAATTGCTATGATTAGTCGCTCATTGGGCATTACGTGGGATATTACTGTCTCATCTAGGGGACATTACGTTCGTTAGGTGTGTTACTCTTGGGAGACATTGATTCTCTAATCTGTCCAATGATTGTCACTGATCTCTTATCTACGTGGAAATACTGCATGTCGTATTGAAAAAGATGTATTTGTAACAAGGTGAATTATAGAATTCATGAAAATAATTGCACTGGATGTGTTTGTGGGGAAAAAAGGGAAAAGATGAATGGTCATTTGCTTCACCAGGATTGTTCCTACTGTTGGGCACTATTGTAACTATACCTTTAATGCTAGCTGCATGTGCATTAGTAAATACATGTCTCTATTTGTCAGTCTACAAAGGTATTCGTTTTTTGCTCGGTGCGATATCAATTTGTTATCTGCATAACTGTTAAAACAATAATGGAGATTACACATGTACATAGGCCTAACAAAGCCACTGATAGTATATTTTATTTTTATATATTCGGGAAGAGCAAGTAGATAGAACGTTATCATAGCGCTTAGTAACATTAAATCTGATCGAAAGTGCTGACAATTTGGCATACGCTTATGGATGTTTCCCTGTAGGATAAGACTTATATCAGAAAAAGAGTTGCAAGAAAACTGAGAATGAGATGATATCCAAGTACAGGGCAATTTCATATTGTACATTTGTCTTGAAATGAGGATTGCTGAGGAGACATTCAATACGAATTGTATGCTGAATATCTCCTCAACAACCAGTCAATTGATTACTGTGTAATATCCATAAGACAATTCAAAACTCCTGTTCAATAAATAGCCTTGTGTCATTTCATCCCTCTATGACGACCATATGCGACAAGAAGACTACATTAATAGTGCAACTGAGTCGACCCCTTTAACTACCTCTAGACCTTACAGATTAATTGTGGATAACTCCGAGAATAAAAATAGCAATGATTCAGTAACATCCCCTCAATACAGCTGGGTTGCGGTCCAAGAATAGATCAGGGTGGCTCGCGAAATAATACATATCATCGCCGTATGCACATGTCGGTGTCTTACAGCCATGTATGAGTGCAGGTTAAGTGAACTCGAAGACGAACCACTGTTTATAACCACATTCGAAAAAAAGACACCCCTCACATACCCATCTCCCCACAATCTCAACAAATTCCTCTCTTTTTTCTATTCCTCTGATTCTTCCCCTTTTTTTTTCTCTCAAAGCTAATTCCCACCATGGACCAACTCCCGACCGCCGGCCCCACTGTTCAAACAAAGACCGAGGCCGGCCCAGACAAGCCCATGAGTTGCTCACTGTATCGGGTGTTATTGACTGAGAGCTGCTCGCCGCCGCCACCATCTATCATGTTCCACTGTGCCGTTAAATTACTTCAGGATTCTCGTCATCCATCCTGCCCAGTGTCATCTGATTACCTCCCGACCATCCATCAAGTTCAGTCCCTTCTCGCTTTACCCGACAGCCGCCACGTCGCCTCAGGGTCAACTGGCAAGGAAGTGGCTTCAACGCCTGAGCCTCTTGTGTTATGTCACTGATGGCGATGAGAAACTCGCGTGTGTGTCAAATGGGTATAGCTTTGGGTTTTATGTAGTTAATTTGGTCAGTGATCAGTTACGGCTGTTGAGTATGTGAATTTTGTGAGTGTGGCTTATACCCTTGTGCTAAAAGAACGGTTATGAATATTGTTTGATATATTGTAACGGCAATGATTGTGTGATCCTATTAAGAAATATCTTCTTAGATATCTATTTCTATAAAAAATGAACTTCGGACTTCAAAGCTAATTTCGGAACACAATGTGAACTCGGTAAAAATAAAAAATATCTAAATAAAACATCTCGCTGAAAACTAGTACATACCAAACACAATAAGAATGATGTTAACATAAGCTGAAAAACGCCAATAGAGAAATCACTTTGTTGACATTGTTTTAGTCTGCAATTAAAGTTATCCATGTAATCTGAGTTAGCCCCCCCTCAGTTGAGACAGCAATCAGAGTAAGTGTCCTGGCGCCGGACGTTAAGTGGGGAGTCACGTAGGCTGTCCCCCGAGAGGCCCATCAAAGCAATTGGCACTAACTGGCTTTAAGCCCTTAAACATCTGACATTTATAGTGCTTAATCTACAACGCTTGCAGTCCATGTGAACGATATTTGCTCAATCTGTAACTTTACCGCCAATTATTGTATGGGTTATACTGATGACCGTAATCTGAACTGTGAGTTTGAAAATGTTACTTTTTTAATTAGGTTATTGGTGCATTTTAGACACATCACTTAATCTTCTTTGTAGGAATTGATCTGTTCTATTTGGGTGTACTTAAGCATATATAGATCGGGTAGTAGTGGCAAAATCAAGCAGTCTTCATCTATGTGATGGAGTAGCTTTCTACTGTTCCACTTCATGACCTCAGGTATTATGTCATTGGCACTACACCACTCCTGCCATTAGATAAAAAAAACACGGAATGCTCCATGCCAAATCAAACCGTCCATGAAACTGATCAAATTTGATCAGACAGCTTCTCCCCTTTGCCCTTGCGGCGGTTATCACGAGTGAGTTCATAATTCCAAAGGCCACTTTCCAATTGCCAACTTTCATTCTGTAACGGACGAGTCATGAATATCAAATGTTAAAGCAAACCATTCATTGAGGGCCATCATTGGGGCCATCGCAGTTAATTTCGGAAACAAAGTTACCTGATTATGTCTTTTGTCCACTTCACAATTAGTAATTAGGTAATTAGTCCAACTTCCATTGCCTAATATTCACACCCCGAACAAGAATATACCCCCTGGAAATACACCAGGTATATCCAGGACCCCTGTGGGGTGGTGGTCAGCAGGGTACATACTGCCATAGACCCACATACAGTTCTATGATAATACCTGCAGGCCGTCAGGGTCGGTGTGATCGATGGTCGGCCCCACTCCCCACATTATACCTGCCGGGAGCTGTATGCAGCCATATAATTGACACCTGAATTATTGACAACGACCTTTGACAGCTCCGTGGTCTCCAAAGCAGGCCCCCCTGCCGTGCCTATTTGCCGGCCTGTATACACCATTCGGAAGTCTATAATCACACATTATGGTTATGTCATAGGGGTGGTTTCCACACAGCTGGGCACATGTATGTATAAGTTGGTTGAATAGTAGCCTGTTACGTATTCATGGGTTAGAAGTTTATCAATGTATGTCTATGGGATCACTTTTCGAGACGAAGTTATTTTTGAAGCGGCCCATTTGAAACTCATATATCTCTGTCCTGGCTCATAGGTCAAAAGTGAGATCATTTTACATTCGAGGGGATGTTCGAACGTAACATTTGATGGATTAGTAAAGCTATGACAAGAAACACGATAGAAAAAGAAGTAATATTCTAAAATGAAATTGTAACATATGAAGAAAAAATATCACACAGTATGGATTTATGAATACTTTCTAAAAGTAATATGAAATTATAATGCCTATCTAGAGTCAATCCCGTACAACGCCCAAACACCAGTCAACCTATTATCCTATGATTCACCAATCTCCTCATCCTCTATAATAATATCACCCATGACAAGGTACTTCCCCATTAAGTGTTGACACCCAGGTGAGCGCCTCCTCCACCAGGTGAGCTGCTCGGAGCAGCTCGCTGGTGATACCTGACCCTGGAGTCGTGGCGGGTGTGGTGAGCCACTCCCGGGGGTGTAGGGTCATCGTGTGGTCCCACGCTGATATGGTAATCCGACCCCAGACACACCTGTCAGGTACTGGAGGCGCCAGCTGCACGACTTGACCAACTTGACCAAAGTTCCCAGGCAAAAAGTGTGTTTAACTTTATAGATTGACGTAAATACTGTTCTTTTGGATTAGAATTGGATATCAAATTAAATAATTTGGTTTTTCTCTCCGAAAATAGCTACTTAGTGGACACACCCTGTTTGTTTGTGTGTGTTTGTAGCGTTTTGTTTTGTTTAAAACGTTTCTCAATTCACTGCATGTGTTTCTAAGAATCAGTTTTAATATTAACATGGCTAATTGAATCGAATAACAACTGTACTGAATATCACATAAACTTTGAATTCGGCCCATAGTTTATCTGCCTAGGCCTCGCTCGCAGGCATATATTTGTGTAATGCTAGATTTCCATTATGCTGTACTAGGACAGGGTCATACACCTTACATTAGAGCGACATGGACATAGTCATGAATCATGCCATTTGATTAATATGTGTCCATTTGTTAGAGGACACAACCACTTTATATTTGTAACACTTTGCAATTAGTTTTATGAGTAAGGACCCGATAAGACTTAAGGCATATTCCACTATGTGGTGGTTTGCTCGCGGTGGGCAATTTACTAGTGGTGTTTGGCGCCACCGCTAGTAAATCTTGCCACCGCAAGGTGGTATATAGGTATTTGCTTGTGATGTTGCTTGCGGCGGTGCTTGCAGTGGGCACTATAATAGCGGTGGTCATTTGCTTGTGGCAGCAGAAATGAACATGTTCGTTTCTGCGCCGCTAACTCCTTGCATTGGGGCCAGAAAACAACGCTAGTGTCAACCACTGCAAGGTGGAATATACCCCATTTTTGGGACTTTTTACTAGTGTTTATGGGTTTGCGGCCGGTGCTTGCGTTGGTTTGGGCAAACAATCAGAAGCGCTCCATCAGTTGAATCAGTTAGTCTCCCATTAGACCAGTCGATTCACAACCCGATGGACAGGGGGCGGGTACGTAGCTTAACACAATAACAAAATGATACCTTAATCAAGTTACTTAGTTATCAATACTAAGACAACTTAATCATCACAAATAATAAGAGGTGAACTATATGACGACTATTCTTTGGTTCATTATAACCTGCAGACTTATGGAACGCTATATTTGTGTATGGATGTCTATATCTGGCGGCAGTTGAAATTGATATGTTATTTACATGACCATAGTCTCACTCCTTCACGATTTCCTACACCTTAATTGTGCACGAATACACCCACCTTCCCGACAGACATCTGCTGACAAGGCAGTTTTCAGAGCACTAGAAATATGGGCATACCCTTGAAAATGATTATCCATACCATATCGGGCGTCGTACCTTCAAGCCACAATTTGATATGCAGCAGGACAGAATTCCCCGAAGTCGTTTCATGCCGCCGAAGGCACTGCTGACCTGTGTGATAGGTTCATTTTCATATACTTCTTCATCAGAGACGCCAGCGCACAACTCCACTTTATATATACTACTCACATAATCAGGGTAAACCTTTTTTTATCTCTCAGGTTTCGTTTGAAGTGGATGGCGGGCAGCAAGTGAAAGTACATACATGCTATACTTATCTAGTATGTTTTTGAAAATGATTAAATGATGTGGCTATATGACATAAATACGGACGTGTCACCATTAAAAAAGATTGTGAATCGGGTTCTCCTGTCACTTTAAGTCATCTCATCTTTCACAAAAATCCGACATAGATATATTAAAACAGAGAGTCTTCATATACATGTAATATATTTCCCTTGCAGGCATGTGTGAGGATATCACTTCATCATTTTACACAGCTTTACTATTGAATAATGTATGACTAGGCCTATGCTGGGCGCAATAATGAAACAACCTCAGTATTCTAGAATAGCAACAATAACCTGATCATACGGATTTAGTAGATTATACCTTTACGTTCCAGAGCATCTATAGCACCACTATGCTGTAATCTTGGGGACTACACCGTCAATAGATAGGCCAGTCCATGCCTTATCACCCCTACCCAGGGACATGGGCCTCTTGATGTTCCGCCGACACCCAAGCCCCCTGGCACGTCATTCGCTGGGCCCTCAGGAGACCATCTCTACGCCCACCGCAACCAGCGAAGACCCCATACTCGAGGAAAAGGGTCAATACGTGAAAAGACCAGGTCGATATTGCCATGGCAACGACAGACGCTTCTAGGTCACTCATTGGTTCAATTATGCAGGGGGTGGAGGCTGAGGGGTTGAGGATAGGAGTACGGGGAATGGCCAGGGGGTGTAAGCACCACAGGCTATATACTACGTAGCGTAAAGTTTATGACCTTCAGCCATAACGCGGTGGAGGTTGTGTGACCTTGGGTGCGCGCGCACGTTTAATGATGTGGAATGCCACCAGTGGCCCACTCGGGATCAGTTAAAGGTTGTACCACGTGATCTATACACCCCCACGGTGACAGGACCTCGTGGTGCTGACGTCAGGTATGACGTCATAAAACACAAGGAGGATATTTACCAAATACCAAAGGCCTTTCTTCATCTTGATAAGAATTAGGTTTAGGCATCGTATATCAGGGTTCTTTCCGAATCTTTTACAATAATTCAGGGAGAAAAATAAGTAGACATTCGAAAGCTAGGCAATTGAGTGTGTAGTGGCTATATGATATATTGGAGATATTGAATTTGTTGAATGAAACCACTTGAGCCCACTGTTGGTTGCTCACGTTGTAGGCCTATGGATCAATGCTAGCTTCCTCTTTCAATGTGGATTGAACCGTTTCGAGCCATTACCTTAGTCGTATCATTTATGTTATCAGTCAACATGTTATAGCGCTGATAGCAAATACGCTATCAGGCAACTTGAGTAGCAGGCAGAACAAGCCCTACCCCACCTGCCAATGGTTGGTAAACTGCTGAACTCAGCACAATCAATATCGTATGAATAACATGCTCTGATAGAACAGGAACCAATCAGTGGACTGAATTGGACCGCCAGACCGGAACCTGAGTATGTTAACCGATTCATCCAGGACCTTCATAATCTAACTATAATCGATTAATAGTCCAGCCCCCGCACTGTCAAACGCGAAAAGGAATTTATATTAGTTTTAGAAGGCTGTATTCGTATCTCGTTTATAAAATGGCAGCCAATGATAGATCATGCAGTTTCCAGTTCTTTACTAGGCCTAATACCCATTAGATGCGCCTTTTCTTTTAGCATCAGTTCCCTTTAGTTTAATGTCATCTTAATAGCCCACTTCATCAATGAACATCTCCTTTACACTGCCTTATCCGTGCCACATTGCCAAAGCTATGCGTATACCGGAACGTTAATGTGCATATAAGCGTGATGTAAATGTAGGATTGAGCTATTGCGGTTTTCCGGACCAAGCATTATTATGCTGAGGTCGGGCCCCGGTATGTAGAGAGGTGGGAATGTCGATCCGAATACCTAGTAGTTCAACATGCCGGCACGTCGACAACCATTGTGGGGGAGATGCTTGTAGCATATTTGGTCCTGAGAGTATTCGACTAGGTTCCACTAGGGAATTTATTGATTTTAACCCCGCATTGAGAGCATTCCGTTTAAAACGTTCAGTCTAGCGGTAATTCTAATGGAACTTCGGTTAACGTCTGAGCTATATGCGGTGGTCTTTTAAAATATTTTTGTCGCTGGATAATAGTGATGCGACCATCTCTACGAATAATATATAATTATGACAACATTTACTCAAGTGCAGCTGGAGATTTATGATTATCTCTTCCTATTTCCATATCTTGAAGATAGACGTCTCGACAGAAGAGAAACATTGGCGGCATTACTCTTTAAATTCTTAGCTTGCCTCTCTTGGTAATCAATGAATTCGTGGTTTGTAATTTATAATGATTCTTCAGAAGAATCTAGGGTGGCTAAAAGTAGAGACATATCACCATGGTTTACAAATAATAAAGTTACATAGGGACAACAATTCTTCTATTGAGAGTCCTTTTGTGTTCAAGACCCTTGAACTTCGGCAGTGTTACAGGAGAATATAATCATTGCCTATGCAGTCTGAATTGGGTGAAAACCGATTGCAGCCGAAAGTCAAATATAGAATTCTACTTTATTTGAGGACCGGTTGGTCTACCAAACCATGATAATATCAAAACACTTCCTGGTGCAAACGCTGATTTGTTATTTGGGCTTGGCATAGCAAGCTATCTGTGGAATTGACAGCATGTATTCCTATGCCATCCATGCCTCCATAATTGAAGTCGAACTACTTCTAATGTCTATCAGTCAGACATTCCTTATCATATGTAATATACGTTTATCATCTACATATTTCAGGAGCTAAGCCTATTTATTGATTTCATGGCAGAATTTGTCTGGGATTGATTCCCAGGATTGATTAGAGCTTATAATGAATCCTTTTACTATAACCTTTGACTGCTAGGAAACGTGCATGCCCCATCATAATGATAACATCCTTAGCTGTTAAAGAGCCCGTATCAGTGAACGGAAAGGACTGTGTACTTCTCCTCAATTAAAGCAGAAAAAGTCAATGCTTAGCGCACACAGGCGTCCTCATAAACATGTCCGCCCTCACATTCCACCACAGCATCCATTCCCCGATAAAGAGAACACAAGTAAGGAGATTGGTGGAGGCTGGCAATGGCAACCACCCGACAACCAGCCCCATCCTCCTCCAAACCCGCTTCAGCCTACTCCCTTACCGACCCGTCACATAAGACGTAATGTGCTCAAACAGATCGCACCCACATGAGTTCGATTGACGTGTAAACAGGGTGGCGGTGGTTCGTTGTGTGCTCGGCGCGGACGCCGCCCATGGTGCCAAGCGTCGTCGACCGGTCGGACCGGCACAGTGTAAACAGGAATTATCTAAGTAGGGCCCGCCAAGTTATTTATAGAGGGAAATCGATCGGGGCAGAGAAAGGATGCTGGGAGCCGGGGTTGGGGTGGTGAGGGGTCAGTGAAGGGAGGGATTGCGGGGGAGAAACGCTGGAGGGTTGGGTAGATCTATAGGGTGTGACGATATTATAGAGAGTGGATATTGCTTAGAGCCTTCAGGGTTGTGGCCAAGGGAAATGAGGTGATGTGTTCACGGATGGGAGAAAGTATCGGGGAAATATTTGAATGAACGTGGTTGATGAATATCAAGAAGGGTTGTGTGGGCGTTGTGTGTCTGGGAAGTATCTGATAAGCATTAATTATGCGTTTATGTGAGAAAGGAAAAGCTTAAGTGAGGAATAAGCCAGAATTGAATTGAAGTTTAAGAATCCATAATTATTACTCTGGCTTATTCACGATAGCCTATACACTATAGAAGACATGTGAATAATAGAAGGGAAATCGAAGTGAAAATGCAGGCATCATAAGCGATACTTTCTCATACGTATATGCAAGATTATTTGATGAATATTGATCAGACAAATGCAATACAAATACCATCATAATGGAACAGCCCCTCGCGTGAGAGATCTAAATTGACAGACTACATTGTAATAACTAATTTCTCAATTTGGATATTTTCCCATAGAGACTTGTAGTTGAATGTACAAGTCACGCCATCATTACTTTTTGTAAATGCCTGGTGATAGATAATTCCATTGATGAGATAACATAAAGGGAAGCCATTATGAGTTTAATGAACAAACTTATATGCAAGGATTCATTTACTCCTTTCAATCATTAATTTTCTCCTGGGTTCAAATGAAAGTACAGAACCTAATTACCTTCTATGTCAGGCAAAGACATACAACTAATTAGACTTTAGAGACAAAAAAGGGGCACGCCAATAGAGCAAAAGAAGATGCAAAATAGCAGAAAAGGTAAATGCATTATAGGATTCCAGACGCTAAAATGTGGGAATTCAGCAGCTGATCCCGACAAGGAAACGTAATGTCTGTCTCTGTATGACAACGTCTCAGACTCAGACCATCAAGGGAGCATTGATTGTAGTATAACCCCGACGTCCACCATTCAGGGCCACATAACGATCGTTTACTTAGGTCAGGCCTTAATCTCCAGGGCAGGCCATGCTCAGCTCATCTGACCACACGGAGAGGGCCCCGTCTAATGGACTGTGTTGGTCTACTATACTGGAGGAAATTGGTTCAGCTTAGGATACGTTATTCTATATACTTGATGTAGACGGAGTGAAGTAGCCATGCATGCATAGATGTTTTGATCCATCTTCATTGTACATCAATAGCATTTAAACCTTTATGAAATAGATATTTGAAATGCTAATTGAATGCTGAGATCACTCACACACTAAATATCATTTTCCAAATACCTAAGAGTTTACATGATTTACTTAACTTTATATACACACATATATGTAAGAGTTTACATGATTTACTCGCTCTATATATTATGTGCATGCATATTTATAAGTTGAAATTTGTTTGATGATAAGCTTGGTAAACAAGACAAAACGTGGTTTTCACACCAAAGAGATCCCATGTAAACAGTTGTTACGTAAAACCAATGTTGCTGCGTCCTTATTGTGGGTTGAATTTCTGATTTCCAAATGTCTCTATGTTAGCGTCACTTTCTTCTTGTAAAAAGGAAATAGAGATGCGTACCAAGCTCTGTCTGTGAGTGACTTTGAAATCTAAGAGGAAATGATGCCGTGCAGGGAGACACACAAAATTGAGGCGATCGAAAGCCTGTATTCCACTAGGCGATTTTCAATATCTAAAATTCTAAAATGTCATTGTGAATATTACAGGACCACATACAAATTATACATTATCTGACAGAAAATGAAAAATCCTTCTAGTGATATATATATATATTGATGACATATATATATATATATATATATATATATATAACATGTCGTTATTCTCACTTGCGGTTTCGGAATTTGCGAGTAGAGTCATATATATACAGCCTTCAGTTGGCACCGCTAGCACACTCCATTTATCACACATTGCCTAGTCCATTACCGTTACAGTTCTACGCTGTATACCTTATACGGTAAAACGACGGAAAGACGTTAAACCTATACCCTACGACCCGGCCTACCTCTTCTGTTTCAGAACAAGTCAATAAGACACCTAAGCTTAAGCTTGGGACATGCAAATAGCATGTTCTGCACTCCGTAGACTCTATACAAGTATATCGTCTCGGGTGCGTGCCGACATGGCAAGTTAATTACGTGGCTCTCTCCTCCTTCTGCCCCACTTTTAACCACTGAAAGGCCATTCCATTTGGGTCAGGCCAACTCCGGAGGCGTTTTAACCAACTGCCATCACAAGCTCTGGTGTTGGCCAACTCACACTTTAAAAAGGAAAACACAAAAACAGGGCATTATTTTCACTCTGTGAGTATTCGATCACAGTTCCTGCAACATAATTAAACCGGTTTTACACTGTTCACTGCCAAAGAAGCCACTGCGAAAGGATAAGCTGGGAGGTGTAGTTTGATTTTTTTTCATCTGATGATTTGTGTCTTCAGCTTTTATTTTCTGTGTTTTTGGCTTCCTTGGCTGTTGCTGAAAACGGCACCTGCCCTGCCTGAGGCAAAAGTCTGATTCTGACCACAAGTGCTTTGAGAAGAGTCATTATGGAGAAGCCGGAAGCCATGCCAATCTGCCTTGCGCATGTGGAGTAGAATTACCTCAGCAGGTCCCTCAACTTCATTGATATCCTGTCTCTTTTCGCCTTACACATTTGACCAACTTCAGTGATTTACAGTAAAAGCTTACCAATGCCACCTTCTTTTCCTGCAAGCTTCATTTTAACATAGCTCCTATCTGAATCTTTTCAATGAATCTGTTTACACTCCTCCAACTACAAGTCTGGTCTTCTACCTCCAAGTATTTCTGTCTTTCCTGAATTATAAATTCATAAATTGCTTTCCCTGATATTCATTTTCCCGCTGAAATTTCGTAATTTATGTTCTCTTAAGTAAAGCCGGCTTTCATTTATGTTTATTTCTTTTTTTCTTGCAGTATGTAGGCTCTACTCCTTAAACAGCCACACTGTTAAAACAAGTGTTTAGAACCTAAACGCTTTCCTAAACACTTCGGCGCATCCAGTTTTGGAACACTTCATTTCCCTAAACATGTTTAAATTATTGGTGTTTAGGGTTAAGTGTTTAGAAATGTGTGATATTTAGGTGTTTACCTTGAAGTGTTTAGGTCTTCAATGTGTTTGTAGTCCAAATGCTTAGGATTTATTTGATGTTAAGCAAATAATATTTAGCTTCAAAGTATTTAGACTACATGGCATGTAAGTCAATAAAACCAATTTCTTTGGTAATTTTCACTGATATTATTCTGAAATGTTATGTACCTACAATTCAGAGAGGAAAACATGTTTCCTGGTCTCAATTGATCAACAAAGAGGTAAAATTCAAGCCTAGAGTTAAACCTCTTTCAATATTATGCAAGGGAAATGTAGAATTAACCTCTGAACTGAGTTAGGGGTCAGCTACCTCTAGTGGGTCCCAGAACTTTTAGACCCAGACTGTAGTCCCTATGTCTGTCTGCATATGGAAAAGGTGTCTTAGCAAAGTACATCTTCGAAACCTTGAATAAGATAATTTTCCTTCAATTCAAAATGCTTCTAATGTATTACATGTACACTTCTCAAACACTCCACATTACCTAAAAAAATTATCTTTTTTTTATAATGAATTTATCTCAACATTTAGAAGTAATCTTTAAGAACTACAGAGCATTGGCATACAGTGTCACCTGGTGGAGTACAGCTTAACTACACACATAGTAAATCCACTACATGTGTAGAAGTAGAAAGTATTTAGGTTTTAAACACCTGTGATTTCATGTGTTCAGATTCTAAGCATATCTAATCCAATACATGATTAGAAGAAGAAAGTGTTTAGGTTTTAAACACCTGTAATTTCATGTGTTTATATTCTAAACATATCTAATCCATACATGTTTAGGAATTACAAGTGTTTAGCTTTTAAATACATGAGACTTCTTGTGTTTAGATTCTAAACATGTTTAACCCCTTAACATGTTTAAATTCTAAACATCATTTTTACAGTGCACTGGCCTGTCCTTCTACCTCCAGCGTTTGACTCGGCTTTGTCTCCGTATCCTACCACAGGCAGGAATCACTCTCCAGGCCGTTACCAGCATTGTGTTAAAGAGGCAATCCACTCCTTCTGCCAACGAGAAGTGGTTCTGTCTGAAAAATGGACCGTTTGCCTCGTTCTCCGCCATACCTCTCACGTGATCCCGATAAAGCGCGGTGCATCACGGGAGCGGTGGCGGGCGGTTATGCAAATTAGCCTGGCCGTTGTCGATATATAACAGGCAATGTGTCCCCTGCAATGTGTCCCGCAGAGTGTCCCATAAAGTGTCCCGCAAAGTGTCATGCAAAGTGTCCCGCAAAGTAGTCGGAGTGCATGCACTTCTCTTGGAGCCAGATGTGGCCTCTGTGTGGTAGAAATGCCATGATGGTTATGGTGCCAATTATCTGCGCTATAAACAGAAGAAAGTGGGCAGATGTGCTGCCTCCAATATCCAAAGCAGTAAGATGACTCCTCAAGCATTTACACTTTTAGATTGAATCGACTTTTTGCAGTGGTCATCCTGCAAGCAATAGGTCAAGATTTTCAACAAGAGCGTTCCAGTAAGTTTTGCGCGTCAAAAAGAACTGTAGTGATAAATGAACAGCAGAAAATAAAGTGTGTTTAAATCATCCTGTCCATAAGGAGGACAACTGAAAATACTCAACGAAATGACTATAGAAATTGGCTCAAGAAGTAAAAATTGTACTTGTAAATTACAAAATAAATTAATCCATTATTCAATAGCGCATTCCAGGTTGGAATTGATAGTCCTATTGTCGCTAACATTGTAATCACTCATAACAAAAAGAACACCCAACAATGCTAAAATATCCCTTATTGCTCAAAAAAAGACAAATAGTGAATCGAGCAGGTACCTTGCACCTTATTCTTCGTTCATAAATAAAAAGAGACCTAATAAAGTTCTGCTGACGTGGCAGTATTAAAGTGGTTACAGGATCCTGCAGCAAAGCACCTCACGGACATAATGAAAAGGTACTTTAATCCAGATCACATCTGAGGGACCGCTTTTTGCAGAATGGTTTAAATCGAATTTTTAATCACTGGGTTCGAATTGCGGATTTGGCTCTCGCTGATGCAAAACTGAGCCTCTTGAAAATCATGAAGTCACTCAGATTATAAAATAAGGGGTTTCGTTTGCTTAAATAAGCAAGTGGCTGGCTTGGAGATGAAACAATTTCTGTTTTTATTAGAGCAAATTAATGTTGACTCCTTTCTAACTCATTTCTATTTGATCAGTAGCCTTCAAACCTGAACCAATATAGGTCACTTTCCTTATGCTACTTTAGCTGTCAAATTCAAAGCAATCCCTGGGAAGACAGTATTAGCCTAATTATGGCCTGCTATTATGGAATTAAAAAGTAGTTTCTACTCTCTCCTAATTTTAATGCCATGCTAGTACTCCATTCCCCACCACAACACCCTGATCAATTAACTCAGCTAAGAGTTGATTTTGTTTTGACATGTTCTAGAGATTGTACCAGACGACCACGTAAAAACGACCACGTAAAAATGAATTCTTGTATCACTACCCGGATGCGACGCAAATTGTCAAGATTTAGTGCGATCTATATAACTAAACTTTAACGATATACACAAGAAGATAAAAAGCTACGACAGCACAACGTTTAGCTGAAAGTAGTGCTCAGGAAACTAGTAATTGTGACATGATATTATGTAGTAGAAGATAAAACTCAACTTATCCATCCAAGATTTATGATTGAAATCAAAACAAAGAGCCAATTTGTCCTTGAAAACACTAGTTCATGGAGCTTATGAGCATTATACAACAGTTACGAGTTGGTGGAAATTTGATCAATTGTAAAGGTGCTAAGATTTGTCATTTGATAAACCATACCACAAATGGACGGAATAAAGCGTTCATTTACTGCTGATGATACAGCCTCTTTAATATGCATGTTTTTTTATATGTACACCCTGCATAATGTATTACTTATAATAAATTATCATATCTTGATTATGCTTTCTTAAGGTTCCAGTTCCATCTCATGATTGCATGCATCCATAATGCCACAACTGAGATATATGTCGGCCCATTGTTGAGGACATAAGAGGCCCAGATTCGTGAGGGTAATGAGATAGCAGCGGGAAGGTTGACATTGGATGAATAATGAAAAAATGTCGTCTGCTTTTATGAGGTCTTCGCCTGCTAAACGAATGAAGATGGGCGTCTGGTAATAAAAAGCAGAGTATGAGGCCAACAAACGACCTTACTAGCCTGACCGCATTTAATTTAAGGAGGTAGGGTAGGAAAGAGTGGTAGGCTATATGCCTTGAGACGGTCTACTTTCTACGCACAGTTATCGTAACTGGTGTCTCTATCTTCAATCAATACACGTTTCTTATATTATGATGTCTTGCAAAAGATTTCTTTCCATATGTTCAATGTACTTGTCAAAAGGACAAGGTTTTGCAAACTCAATTGAAAGCATGAATACATTTCATGCTTCTGGCAAACTATGCATATGTCGAGAAAGACATTGATCTGAGGCAAGATACAAACGTTGAAAAATAGCTTACACTTTTTAAAAATTCTTTTATTCTGCTCATCTTTTGAATGGTGGATCAGTAACAGAAATGACTAAACTGTCAGTCTTCATTGTAGGTAAATAATCACGGGTACTTATCGCTCATAGCTGATCTGAGATGTGCATACAGATAGCTAGATGACTGTGGGTAGAACCAGGGAACAATTGAGTTACCTTTCGGAGAGCGAAGAATATCTGCCATGGACAAGATTGCGACGTGCCATATCCCGATTCCTCCTTTCTTCTATTTTAGCTCCATTTGACAGCCCCTACTAGGGCCCTCTTCCATATCACTCAAAAAACTGAACCTAAATATCTTTGATGCAAGCACTGAAACACTGTACCTCCGGATCTCGTATCCTGTCATTCCGCCATCAACATCCAGATAAAAAAGATGTAGGCCTAACTCTTTTCACAATGGCCGCATCTCCACTCGTCCCCCATCTCCCCGCTGCACATGCGCGAGATCAAAACAAGATGGCGTCACGGGCATGCGCAGTGAAGTATTAGCTAACCAGAGCCCTCTGGTGGCCGCTAGGGCCGCTGAGACCACTGCGCAGGCGCCGTGAGATTTGTAATCATTCTAATCCCAGTCGGGTAGGGTGGAAGTATTATATTGAACCTCTCCGATTCTCTCGGCCTGGCGTGGCCTGCTGCCATGATGTATGGATTGAAGCCTTCCGCCCAGCCCCCCATGCTTTGACAACCCACGCAAGAAATATTAGACGACTAGCTCCCTCGTAAATCCGCACGGTAAAAAACGAGACAAAAAGCAGAACACAGTCTCAGTCGGGAAACTCTGATGCCTTAATTAACAGTCAGGGGCAGGCCTGTCAGACGGGATACTGAATAGACGACAGACATAAAGATTTTATAGATCAAAGTGCATGATGGAGAACTAGGTCTAGACATATTCAGAGGCACAAAAGAGCATAGCCTACAAAAATACACAGCAACACCTCTAAATGTAGTGATTCTCAGAACTAAACCTTGTTCACATCTTTATGTCTCTGATTGGCTTTTCAATCATTCCGGTCACAATCTGGGGTTAGCCAAAAGGAGACCACTGATTCCGATAAGACAATATTGCCAATAGCAATAACACCGAAAGCAACTCTGGTCATATCAGCCAATCAGCAGGCCTTGTAAGGTTTGGAAAGGAACACTAGACACAGTCCCGTCACGTATAAGCAATAGACTTATTGGAGCAACATTCTGTATCTTATTGCTCGTATATCTTTCCTATACAATATTCAATTTTCTGTAAATGATGGATAATCTACCTCGGGAGTTTTTGTATTCCCTAAACAACAATAGTGTTTCGTACTCAGTATTCGATGCAAGCGCAGAAATGATTCTTCATTAAAACATCCCCATGGCATTATAGCCATCATGCTCATAGTTATATAATTTATATGAAATGGAGGACAGCGAACCTGTAGTGAACATTGCCGATTCAACAGGAAACAATGTTAATTTCTAGGCTGGCAAGACCTTGCATTTGCACAACAACAAACGTTATCATGCATCCCTCTATAATAATTTGAGCACGGGTGGATGTTTTGTTAATTTGCCAAGTGTCACGATGAGACAGAACCCATTAGCGTTCCCACAGAAATTTGAAGGAATTTAAAAAAGGACAACCCTGAGAGAAATTACAGCATGGAGATAACTTATCAAGTATTGTCTATCTAATTTATAGTGGTCTTCCACATGAGACTAGTGATAATAATAATTTATTGGTTATCCTGCAAATTATACTGAGGACATCTTCTAATGATTAGGTTCTCTAAAATATTATGAGATACACAATTGGAGGTGAACAATAACTCAGTTACTGTATTACTGCAGATAAAGGATGCGTATGTAGAATATATGCAGCAAGATATCCAATAGATGAAGGAATGCCATGTCAGTATATTATTAATACAGTTTATATTCTAGCTCCATTATTGATTCTTCTACAGTCATTATAGTGAGTTACCATGAAAATGTCCCCGTCGATTGGTGCATGATGACTGTATGAGTGACCTATGTCATTATATAATAATAGTAATACACTAGTACTGTATACCACTATTGAAATCAAAATTATGATATTACAAACACTATAAACTGGGGAGCTGCTCCATGAATGAGTTAGTCCCTATAGCATTATGGTTACCATTTCTGTCATTCCAGTTTTGCAAAGGATATTCGGTAACTAACGGTTTCCTCGATGCCTAACAATAGAAACTATCTTCCTCCGTTCACCTTTGAAACGTGATCATTATGTGCCGTTTTATCTATATTCACCATCAGTTGTGTTTGCTTGTATTTTTCCTAAAACAAAATGTATATAATTATATGCTGCCTACATTCGACCAACATTGATTATACTGATATCTTTATGATGTAAATCAATTCTTGTTTTAGTTCATTGAAAAGAAGATGGGCACATGGTGCATTAAATTCACATCACCTTCAACTGTAGGGAGTAAACTATTGCATTTCTGCTATTAGGACATGGAGCTTTCATAATGTTCCTCTCCCGTGGGAACGTCCAGATGTTCATGGTGCCTATGGATTATGTCCTAAGGGGTGTGACATTATGTAAAGCCTGGTGAGGACATTATTGCCCCGACCTCGCTGTCAACTAGGACAAGCTTATCCTTTTAATTCAAAGTACACATTTTGTACCTTTTCATAAAGGTTCATCGTTCAATTTTGCAGCAAATTGTCCTTGATGGCGCCAGAATAATAATTATTTTTTCTTTGGCGTTCTGGAACATTAATTTGGTTATCGCTTCCATCAACAGCTGATCAATACGCTAGATAAATTACCTATTTTTAGTCTCTTTTCGTATGGATATATTTTTATGAAAATCTTCTCTTCTGTTTGGCTTGTGTTACTTGTGAGCAATCTTTATAAACGAAGAAGACTGCGTTCCAATTACTTCAGACCTAACTTAAGATCTTAACACCCACCTAAAACAAATAACACTTTGCTTTATATGAAAGTCAGTTCTGCGTGCAGGTTATAACACACACAGTAAACTGAGACTTCACTCCCACAAACTGCCTTCACCTTTCACCTTTCCCTCTAGTAAATGTACCGCTGACCCTTTCACGGGAAAAATCGATATACCTCAATGAATATTTTTCCGCATTGCATGCTCTCCAGGCTACTCTAAATCGATCGCAATCGAATAAATCGATTCCGTGTGTGAATTCAGTCCTTATTTAAAAAATAACCGACCGAAAACAAGGTAAGGGTCCATGAAAAAAGCTGCAGGTAGTCCATTTTATTGGTAGGTGTATATATAATCTTGATATTGTTGTTGGTTATTTAGGTGCATTTCACAGCATTTAATGTATTTTCAACTGTAGTTTGATGTGTTTATTGGTGTTATTTCGGGACATTCCGGATATTCTTTCACCGATCGATTTCCCGATTGGTTCTATAAAATAAAACAATGGATATCATTCACCAAGTGGGGTCATAATTTTAATGGTACCAGTCGTTTCAGGCGGAGCCGTGCTGCGACCTAAATATAGCCGAGCTCAGTGCTGAGGCAACCACTCTGAGGTTTTAGGCTTTTTATCCCTTGATCCCTTTTCCGCACCGGCAATAAAAGGTTATTTTCGATTTTGACTCGAGGCTAGATTCCGATAACTAGCCTAATGTTGTTAGACACGAGGGGAATAACTTAGACAGATACATTTAGAAACAAGCTTTCCACATAATAAAGATGAAGCACAAATCCTCTGTCGGATTTTTTTAAGGCGAGGAAATCTTGGAGAAATCACGACCGGCTTTGACGGTTTTTGCCCACTTGGGATTATTAATAAGTGGTAGCTCATAGTGAATGACATTTAGCACGCATATCCGGCGTACACTTTTAATTATGTGGCAGCTTAGTGAGGTACGCTTCTTTATGGCGGAAATGAGGTAGGAGGTAGGAGGAAGCCAGGCGTCCCTAGGGTCAAAATACGAGCTCTATACCCTAGAGGATCTACCATAAAAATTCGCGTTTTCCATATTTTCGCTTAATTCGTGTATGGTTAAATATCCGAAAAAAAATATGAAGATAGTGAAAGCATACATCAAGAACAGGATCTAGATCGTTGGAATGCGACTTACAATCCACTCGAATTTGTGATTTTCTGGGGATCAAATCCGCGAAAGTCTAAACATGCGAAAATATCCGCGCTCACAGTATACAATAAAAAGGATGGCGCCTTTGCATACAAGAGTGAAGTTACCGACTGCTCGGACAATTGTTAACTTGATATTGAAGTGGAAGATACACAAATAGTAAACTACGACTTGATTCAAAATTATTTCCATCTGAATAACAAGATAAATTATCATTGTTTTTCCAGCATCAGCTAGGCTTACCCACACGTCCATCGACTTGAATTATCAATTTACTGTCATACTATCAGGTTTCAGTTTATTATCCAGTCAGGTGTTATGTTTCTCTCACCCTAAACTTTGTATACTTTTTTTTTACTAGAATCAATCAGGAGTTTGATTGAACGATGTTACAACCATTGCCCTCTCTTATGTGACCATTTAAATTCATATCACAGTTTCAATTTCATACTACACTGTCTCCTCCCCAAAAACCACCATATTCCTGCAAACGCATTGCGTGCACATAAACATTCATTTTTCCCAGTCTTTAAAACGATGCGATTCAGATACAGCTACTGATAATGCAGTTGTAAGAAAAAGCATCAAGCGTTGCCCCTAGGTTTAGTAGGATTTGACTTATATCTAAGGAATTACTCCACCAAGTAACAGAAAAATGGTGGTTATGTCCAACTACCTGCTGCATCAGGTCAGCGACGAAAATTCACATTCTCTGGTGTAAAGCTAGCTCAGACAACCTAAAATAAGTAGGTTTGAGACATCAGGTTTCGCAGAAAACAAGTACGCAGTACATACAAGTCTTACAAAAACAATCTAGATATAGCAGCAAATGTAAATCCCAGCTTATAGTATCCCTAATGCTTTATATTTTACATGACTACATAATAAAGAATCACGGAGCCTTGTCTCAAGTATGTTTGTCTAGTACCCCAGGAAGAATAATGAATACTAATAAAATTATATATTCTTCATCGTTAAAGATATTTATGATCGCAGTGTCTTTCAGGCCTATTGTCCCATGCTGCATGTACAAAATAATATGTATTATCTAAAATGTACTTGACAGTTACACGACCATGATACATACACACAGAAATATGGGTTACAATTTCAATGTAAGAATACTGTATCGAATATGCCAGTACTTTCTCATTCATAAAAGAGAGAATTCATACCCTTAGATGTTGTACGTTTCAGAAGAGAAAACTTGTCCTGCCTCTTGGCAAAATATTGCTTAAATCCATGTAGCTCAAAGCAGTGGATATGTTATCGGCTTTGCGGATTGTTTAGATAATCCATTACATCTACTATGACAGTGATCCATCCAATGATCCCACATTCGATCAATATACAACGGCAACAACATATATTATAATTATCGTTTATATTGCTCCTACCCCTCAATGGTATTACTTACGGACTAGAACTGTTCAACAAATAAGGAAAAGTTATTGCTAAAGGTGAACAGGTGAAGGCTTATCCTCAGTTTCTGATTTTCATCATCATTTGATTCATCTATTGATAAGGAATGTGGAGGCGGAACGTTTGGCTTTGAATTCATGATTCATTAAATGCTCATTTGTCTTTCGAAATATTCTGCTTCTAGTGGAGCCTTCCAAAACACGCACGTCGGCAAAAAAATGAACAAAATCCAGGCAATTCTCACAAAACCCGCACAAATGAGACAGTTTTGGCAACAACCTTGGAGGAACATCAAATGATGAGTTTTTCGGTTCTGGGTCAGGAAGAACACTGATGGAAATAATGCAGCTGTTGTCTGAAAAAGGTCACCATTTCAATAGTAGGCTTGTCAAATCTAGGTACTTTGGGAAAAGATGCTGAGTCTGGTCTGCTGGTGAATACCAGGCCGCGGAAAGATTGCGGAAATCAGCCGGCCCAGCTCTGCGGTTTGAGCAGCTCGCAACTGCTCGGACCGACTCATAGTTGCTCCTACTTAATTATATTTATCCAACAAGGTCGTTGAACACATGCAACATAAAAAAGTGTTTGGCTTAACTGTCATTGGAGGTACTTCATTGTGAATTTAAAGGCTGATGATATTGTCGCACAGCCAGTCTTAAGCCTATATTCCGCATGCCGATTTTGCTTACGATTTTAAAAATAGGCATGGGAACTAAAGGCTTATCATAGACATGTTTTTATGTCTCAGAAAGGTTATATCATTCTATTTCAAATTGTATATGGTAAATATGATTCCATGTTATATTCTTGACGAAAATCAAACAAAATACAAAATCACCAGCATCAAAATCGGCCAATGGAATATAGGCTTGATTTAGCCGAGAACAGTGGTTTGGGCCTGAGGTTGGCGTGACAGGGTTGGAGCCATAATGGCCCACCGGTGAGCAGAATGAGCTATTAATGAGCGACTCACTGGAGGCGCCTCCTGGTTCAGGTAGCAACGCGGCTGGCAGAAGGGATGCATGGCTCCAGCGTAGTATCCCCACAACAACGCACTACCTGTATCATACCCTGGACACAATTATCACCGGCCGTGGTTTGAAATGATGATTGGCAGAGACAGGGATCGTAGCAACATAGAATCTAAATTGACACTTAGTTTCCGTGTTCCCCAGATTGAAAGCACACAGGGAAGACCTTTTTCTGGCCAGTCTTAAAATCGACATTGAAAAATAAGGTATAACTTAGATCCGGATTCATTCGAGGTGTATAGAAAAATGACGACCAGTTTGTACTAGCATTAACATTTTGGAATTGGAACTTAGAGTTGGTAGCCTTTAATATATAATTGTGCTTACCGGGATGTGTCTGACATATTTGTCACTGAAATTCATTTTTAAATACATTTTAATAAAATGAACATGTATGAGATGACATATGCCATCCTATATTCATTTACACGCCTTATATTAATAATTATGCACACCTGTGGCTTCCTCAGCCCTGTCTGCCTGCCCCCTCCTCTCCCATACTGACACCTCCTTCCTGTCCTAATATCATAGGCAATAAGGACATAGGTAGGTCTGTCGAGGCGGTTACCTATCCTTACCTAACCTTCACATGTCCTTATCTCACTAGGCTGTCGCCTCATTACCTCAGGCCTACCACCCATAGGCCTAACGTCATAACGTCATCAGGGCCGGGGCTACCCCTGCGGCGCCTATTCCCCTCCCCCAGGTCAGTTACATCCTCCTGTGTACCTATGCAGCTCTCCTGGGTGGGCCCGGAGGAGGGAGAATTGGCCTCTGCTCGTTACCGGTGGCAGTTAGAGCTGTGAGATCGAATTAATAAGTCACAAGCGACGAAATGGCAGCCGAGTGGGGTGTTAATAAGATTCATGAGCGTTGATTATGTCCTAGACTGATTGCAGGCAATAGGCCAATTTTCAGAGCTCCGACCCGTGGTTGTCTGTAGGGATACTCCGTGGTTATATGAGCATGGGTCTAACTTCTAAGCACGAATGGCAGTTTCTAGGCAAATTGGCGGTTATGTGTAGGTCGAAGTACCTAATCATGCATCTGACATATCTGACATTTTGAACTTTATTATTGAGAAAAACAATCATTTCCCCATACTACTATACATTTGCAAAGACATGTTCTTAGGTGCCTGAGATACATGTTTAGTTCATTATATCGTTCTAGCCAGGTTTAACCAGGCAAATGAGGAATATCACATAACGAATATTTGAACCGTTCAATACAGAATACCTAATACATAATGTGATCATTAAGGTCTATTGGAATGTATATTCAACCAAAACTATGGGGGATTTCCATTGCATTGTGATTGTTGAATACTTGTCACACCAAGTCTTACCATTAAGATAAGTTTATGCATATTAATACTTACATAATACTTACATGATTTTCATTTGCTAATCTATCAATTTATAATTATATGATATGAAATTATCCGATTTCATGTTGAACAATCCAATAAAACCACCAATCTTGATTTACTGCAAGATTCTACTTCATTTACTGCAACGGAAAGCTATAGAAACATGAACTCACCGTCATTGATTTAAGCGCTGCTTCAAGGAGAAACACAGGACCGATCGAGTTTTTCTTTCAAGCCTGGTTTGTTTGCACAAGAGCTTCCCGCGCTCAGGGAAAGTGAGACCATTGTCTCCTAAAGTGACTGCCAATGTGGTGTGGCCGACGCACCGGAATTAGCGCCTGGTGCAAATGTACCACTACGCATACTACTTATTGGCTTTACTCCGAGGCGGCTGCTTTTAGATGTGACAAACACCCTGTTCTCACCCCTCAGGCACTTGGCAGAACATCATTTAGCTTTACAATACCCAATTGTTTCTGGCTCTGCCAGTAATTATTTTGTTTTGCCCAGGGGGATATGGCGCCGGTTTTGTGATGACAGGTTTTGTTGACAGACATCGGTACTGATTTACTAGCTTCTGTTGCGGGTTGTGGTTTTGAGATAATGGAGAATTATTGGGTTGAGATTAATTTAGATTGTGCAGAATTATTTGGGTGTTCATCCTCCTCGAATTACCGGAATTCAGGTTATGTAACTCTGGAAACACAGACTAACGATGTGTAACTTTCCTTTAGTAAGGGCGCCAGGGTTAGGTGCCTGAATCACGGTCAGCCGATGATTCAATACAATTACGTGTATCAATTAAACTAATTGATGCGTATTACATCATAACACCGATGCTTGAACGATTCGTTCTGTCTGCCCTTCGAATAAGTGGGCGTTTTTTGGATCCAAAATTAAACCCCACTCATTGGTTTAGTTAAGAACATGACGCCTGCGGATTACCAATCGACCTTGCCTCTCTCTGAATTGCTACTCACGCAGATATCAATCGAAGCTTTTGAGTGTGTACTATAAAAGCCTGGAGGTTATATTGAGCTTCAAATACAAGCAGAGAAACGCGTGGGTGGGAGGAGAAGGAGGGGAGGGGTGGGGGAAGGGATGGTACCCGTCGGGCTGACCTACGCCATCGTGTCCTTGGCGGCGGCACAGCCCGCAACGAGGGTACCAGCAGCCGAATCACATGACCAGTGGCGCATTAACATCTCCCCCTGCCAGCGGCGCCCCACCACCACCTCCACCTCCCCACCCTCCGCCCCTTTGAACTACTTTGTAGCTTGCACAAGAATACCATCCACTGACCTCTGCTTAGAACCGGCTCTAGATTTAGCCGACGACGTTGGCGCCTTCAAAGCTTTTAAGGAGAGATGCATAGAATAAGCGTCGAATATAGAGAGGAAATCAATAGTAACTTGGTCGATATCATCACTGTGATGTTGGCGGGTCTGAAATCACTACGAGCTTGTAGTATAGGAAAAAAGGGGGAAGGGGTGTAGGATGAAGGGGTTGGTTTGCGTTGGAATGGGGGCGGAGTGGGTAGGAGAGTGTGGGGCCGTTGGGAGGTAGGGTAGGGTGAGTAGTGGAAGAATGTAGTTGGCGTCGATCAACCGTAATTGCGCTTACTTACCGTGGATAGTGCCGAGCGAATAGGTAGACTGGTGAACAACATTCCTCCAGCCCCTGTCTCCTACGTGCAGGAGGTGGCTTGCTGCTGCCTGCGCCTTGCCTTACTCCACGGTTTAGGCCTTGCCGGCAATGGCTTACACCAATGCCTCCTCCTCCGCCTGCTCCTCCTCCTGTGCCTCCCTCTCCCTCTTTTATCCTTCCTCTCCTGGCACTACTCTTCCAGTCGTTCCTCTCCCGATTCTCCGAATGGGAGCGAGTACCCTAAGGGTGCCGACTCTCCAGGGTAGAATCAGAAAACCAACTCTATCCTCCTCCAGTGGACAGTGGCCGTCGGAAGCTAAAGTCCAGGTATCCGCGCGCTGCCTCCACGGCCCCTCCAGTCCATATCTCCGGCAGGCCCAGCGCAAGGAGAGTTGAAAAATTTATGAAAATGGGGAGAAGACTGTGTGATGTGTAGTGTAGGGCCTCGGAGTGAGCCGGCGCACTGGCACGCCCGCCCCTGCCGGCCTAGCCAGTCCCACCCTAGACATGCTTGTGCCTCACGTCGTATTTATTGTTTATCAGATGTAGACAAAAACGGACGCATTGCCACTGTTATAGTATTGTAGGTTTGAAGCAGGGCAACAGAATTGCAGTTTGAAACCTATTTCACCGTAAAATATACATGTACAGGATGTGTACCCTGATACTGAACAGCTTGGCGTTTTACTATTTTGAGGAAAAAAACGCTTTTCATATTGATGTAATAGTTAGCTTTAAAAAAATACTGATTTTTAAATAGTCTTATCATTAAAAACTCCCCTTTCAATTATTCTGAATTTAAAAGATATTTATTGGAGGAGGTGCTCAAATCACATAAATATCATATCATTCCCTGAGATCATGCAGCAAACGAGGTCCAAGTGCACTCCCTGGGGTAGTTGTTATTCTCCTCCATCACCACATCCGCTTAATGAATACTAAATAGAACGACATGGAGCAGAAATTAGACCATCCATTGCAGACCAAGATGACATTTTAATCAGATTTGCCTAGTGCCACTTAAATTCCCTATGCATATTTAAATGGGTAATATTCGAAGGGGCGGGTGGCAAGTCGAGGCTGGTGTTGATGGCAGAACTGCAGTCTCAGCCCCAGCAGCGGCAGCGGCAGACGCAGTCAGCCTCCCGCCGTAGGATCAATAGAGTGTCGGTCCGGAGCCGAGACGCCGCTCCAAAAACCAGCGTCCCCTCAGCGTCCGTTCGTTCGTTCCCACCACCACTACGACCCCCTCCCGTTATACCCTATACCCCCCTCCCTCCCTCCTCCACGGTGTCCAGCCTAATCCCACTACCTAATCCACCCCCTCAGCTAATTCCATTCCTCCCTCCCACACCCCCTCCTCTGCTCTCCAGTCTTCATTTTGTTCAGCCTAAAAGCACAATCTCACCTAATTGCCCTCAACCTCTACTGCTCCCTTCACTCACTTGTTTTTCCAACAATACCCATCTTCCCCGCAAAACAGTGTCCAGCATAAAAACTTCACCTAATCCACACACTCAACTCATTTCATTCATCCCTCCCCCGTCCTCCTTTTCCCCCCTACAATTTGAAGTCCTGCCTTTTCCCCATAGGACCTGTTCATTCCGTCCTTAATTTCCTCTCTTTCGCTCCATAATCCTCTGCACTAATTTCCTCCTTAACTCATCGTCTTTCTATAAATAATTAAAAGAAATCATTTCTACCTCCTTTCCGAACATCCAAGTGTATATGTATTCTAATTTTCATATCCTTACCCGGATCTTATTACCTCAATATCCCTTCCCATATCCCTTCCTCACTTCCCTATAGACCTACGTTTCCTTACTGTTTTCCTTTTTCCCTCTGTTCTATTCTACCGTATATATATCTTCCCCCAAGGGCATTAAACACCTAAACAGACTTGTGACCTTTTGGCCTTGATATACTGCCCTCAGTGTGGATAGTTCAGAGAAGACTAAAGCTCTGCTGCTGACAGAAAGTAAAAAGCACGGCCCTAGACGACCTTCTCCTTCCTAACAAGCCACCACTTTGACTCCCATAACAGCTTCAGAGCTTCAGGTCAACCCATGTCTGGAAAACCGCTGCTGACTGCTGGCTCCTGCTACACTAGTATCCATATCAGAAAAATAAAGCTTGTCTTGTAACTGAATTGCAAAGCTAATAATTATTATATTCTCGCTTACACTGCTATCAGTATTAGTCTGGGTCATAGACCATAACACACTGGCAGCTAAAATGTCAAAGAAGTTATCATTTTTTCCTACTACATTTTGTTATAATCATATCTTTCAAAGAACAACAAGCCTCACCTGAAGGATATACATTTCTACTTTATGAAACAAGATGTTGCTGTGTAAATATATGTATGGAACATATTGAATAGCTGGTCTCCATGGAAATCAAATGAAAATTCAGCTTTTTTGAGATAAACATTATGTTGGCCATATTTTCCTTAATAAGCAAAATAGAGACACAATTCTTATCTCAAATCAAGGCATTCATAGAGTTCTATAGTATGGGAGATTGAAATTGGTTGCCTTGGTTACCTGGTTGCCATGGTAATCAGAAATATCATAAAATTGACAATGAATGCTGTTTTCCTTTTGTATTTGTTAATATAGCTGTTGTTCTTTGAAAGACAACAGTGGTTGCTATGGTAACAGAAAAAGAAGGTAACCTAGAATTATGGTCCATTCTGAGGATATTATCAGTTACCATGGCAATCATGTAGTCAAGACAACCAATTTCATTTCATCGTCTGATAGAGTGTCAATTTGACACCTCACGGGTGTTTCTACCTTGCATATCAGGATAGATATGACCTAAAAAAGGCTAATTCCAGCTAATTTTGTTGACGGTTGCCATGGAAACCAGCTTTACCTTCCACATCTGCAGACATTGGCTTTTTTGAAAGAGCAACCCTTGTACTACAAGGAACATAACAAAATGTATATTATGAAAAATTGGTGACTTCTTTTGATTTTTAGGCCTTTTAGGTGCAGACCAAGTGTGTTGTGGTCTGTCATAACTGTTTGATTATACATGTAATAACATTTTGCTATTGTGATTTTCCTTAAAGAGATGAACATGTATGATACCCATACGACTTCATTTGCCACGTTAGAAGTACATATTTTCACACACACTCATAGTATCATCTCTTGTGACAAAGATCTGAAGGCTACGATTTGAGTAGAACATTAAAAAGGAAAAATGTAATTGTCTTTGCGGGGATTTGCTGAGGTTGGCTGTTGACAGGTCCCTCTGACTTTGATGGATGTGTCACATTCTGGTGTAGGAAGTATGAAGGCCCCTAAGGAGGATTGTATATCCTTGTTCACATTTATTCAATATGAAGATTCCAACATCTAAACCGTCACTGTCCTTATGCCCTGACAAAATCGGTTGAATAAATACAGCTCTTGTTGGCCCCTGGAGGGCAATAATGCTGACTATGCCTATGCCAATTTGAGTATAAATTATCATTATGTGTTTTCAACCTTCTCAGGGTCCTTAATATAGAATAATAGAAGTACAAGTGTTTGCATACATTGACTAAAGCACAACAGAGCAATAACAATAATTACTGATTTTTGCCTTCTTGGTCTGTGCTACGTATATCATATTTAAACAGGCACTACAGTTCCTTCAGGAAGTGTTCAATAGACCTTGGATATTATGCCTCCATCTTCTGTAGAGGCAAGAGACATGGGTTATTGATGGTGATGGGTTTTTCTAATGAGATAAGACCTATGACTTGGTCTACCGGGGTCTACCACTGCTCTTATTAATCTGAACAGGAGTCTCCAGAGCAGGGAATCTTTTTGTGGTACGGGACAGAATAATATGCATACACGGCCGTTGCTAATTTGATATCCAAACAAGGAGATAGATGAAACACATCTGTTCATAATCTATGACCCTAGTACAAAACCGGTCCTGGAATCGATTGAAGAACCTTTGGATAAGCAAATTAAACTGGTGCATTATGTCGAACATTGCTGCTGTTGCTCCCTAATACCCACGTAAATATCACAGAGTAAAGAGAATTTGAAATAATTGAGAGTGTCTGTTCTTTTTTTCCTTATTATTTCTTACCAGAATTATTTACGACCTTTGATGGAATATTTTACTGAAGGAAATTGCCCCTTCATCCTCTTTCTTGTCAAATCTGATGACAAAATACTGACAGGCTATGATTAAGTAGAATATCATGAATGGAAAAAAATGTAATTGTCTCAGAGGGGATTTGTTCAGGTTGGCTGTTGACAGGTGCTACTGACTTTGACGTATCTTCATTCATGTGCAGTAATATGAAGGCCTGAGAGGATATTTCTTATTTTTTCTGTTCATAGTTCATCTCACTGTCAATGTTCAACTTGTAGAGCTTGTCTTTCACATTGTCCGAGGGTAGAATACTGCCATCAAGTTACCAATATATATTGGGTTCCCCCCTATTGTTTTTAACAATACACTATCCGACAGTGCTGCTATAAATATAGATAAGAAACAATGCTCGTTTTGTGCATCAGGGGTAGTATCTTACGGACCCTTTGTGGGTATCCAATTGTGGACTTGCAGAAAAATAGGAATTTCTCATGTCTAAATATGGCAGTACCACCCTTTGTTAGGTCGTGGACCAATCCGTAGGTAAGATGCATAGAACATGATTGGTCATAATCCATGACCTCGGTATGAAAATGGCTCATACGAATTGACAGGGGCAACATATCCGTAGCCTACACCGCTCAGATATTGTCAACGTTATCATAGCACCCCTTCTTGTTCAAATACGCCCAATGCGTGATCCATCAAATAGAACCTGTGAATATAACTGAGATAAATTAGATCACAGAGCATATAACATATGGCTAAATTCATGGATGCTGAATTATTCATCAGTTCGTCTACTTCATATACATCACAACCGCAGGTGGGAATTATCATCCCGTATGAAATGTAGGAAATACATTAGCACTGAATGATGAACTGAGGATCTGAGAGACACAACTCACATATACATCATATAACAGTTATTCACGTGTTTAACATGGAATTATACCTGTAACGGCATGGCGTAGGGACACAAACAACAAACCACGGGGGCACAGTGCTTCACTGATAAGCACTGATAACCCGTCCGAGCCGAGCGGTCTTTGGCGGGGACACAATCGCCTTGTTAAATTATGAACGCCGTGGGATCGACTGTGGCGCCCCCCTTTGGCCGGCGTCTGTGTGACTCCTGGGTATGTGACGTCACTAGGTGTTGGCACTCGGATCTACGAGCTTATGATTAATTACGTTAATCCGATTACCTATGTCCTCCACTGTATCTATCATCGCTTCTTGTTTCCTGTTCGCTTTCCTATGCCATAATATTTCTGTCATTTTCTATGTTGCTGTAGTCATGATAAATGTGCTCATATATATCTCTATTGTTGATGTTTTCCCTTTGTCTTTGAATCATTGATAATGTCATACTGCCGCCTAGACTCCAAATGAAATACATTATACTCAACCTTGACATATAAATAGTAGAAAGATACGGTTCCGGAGAATAGAAAATGGGCGTGTGACTAACATCACAATGCCGGGCTCCCGACTTCTCTCCAAGGAAATGATGAAAAAAGTAGCTAAAACAAATTATTTTAAAAAAAGCTCTTAACATGAAGAATATATTAAAAAACCTCTTACCATAAACAACAGTATTGTATATGTTAAGAGCTTTGCGAGAGAATATGCGAGAGAATGGCAATTTCTTTCTTTTTTCCGAAACAGACCATTGTATATTTGTCCACAGCCTTTGTTAAGACTATGCACAAGTCAGAATTCGGAATTTCACTCTTCTCTAATCCTCACCAACCAAGTGACAGCAGGTAAGCCACACAGTTAAGCCGGACCCCGGGTCCTGAGTGTTGAGCCTGCAGGCCTTAAGCCTAGGCCTGAGCCCGCAGGCCTTAAGCCTAGCCCAAACGGCTTATTAGCAGATGGTGAGCAGCTCAATGCCGACAGGCCTGAGCTGCTCACAGGAGCAGTAGAAGTAGGAGGGATATAAGCCAGTGTCCCATATACCTACCGTTTTTTGTTACGTCTGCCTCTTCAGCTAGAGGCTAGATATATTTTTGTACAGCATAATTATTTAACTAGTTTTCTTATCAGTCTAGGTCGGGCTGATAGACAGTTAGTTATAGAGCGTGGGCGGGAGGGACAGGCCGAAAATGGGAATGCTTTGGGGCGTGCAAATAGAGAATCATATCCAATCTCGCTGGCTCTCCCTTTACTGTGGCCCAGTGTCCCCTGTGCCCAGTTCGGGACCGATTGCCCCCCTAAGTTCCTTCTGCTGAATCGGCCGAACTTCATTTAGGCCTATAAAGATGCAATCGTTTATGTATAATGCCCAAGAAGATGCCGAGCATATTCAACGGGGTCATGCGAAATATGGCCGTTGCTGACAGAACCAATATTTTACGTCACATAGAAACAGCAATGATACACAGAATAGATACTGATAAACAACAATGCACAGAATAGATACTGATAAACAACATAAAGGCCATCGGGGTCGTGTCGAGGAACAAGGGACCTTTGGCGATAGAAGATCGGGGATTTGGAAAGACTATGCCATGTTCTATTTCCTGGTCCATGGCATCAGACAGAACTTGAGAAATCAGACACCATGGCTGTGGTATGGACCTATAAATGGTGCCCTCCTTAAGGCTGTATTACACTATCCGATGATACTGTACTGATGCGGATGGTCAGTCCAGACTTTTAGCTTAGCCTTTCCTGTGTGGAACCAAGACTCAGGGCTAAGAGTGGAGCTCTCTGTGCTAAAGGGGAGAGTTGTGAGGGCATTGTTAGGCAAGTGGATGTAAACATAATTATGTCAGATGAAGCACTCAGCAGAGCACTACTAACTGTCATTGGTTAAACATCATGTAAAGATCGGTACTGGAAGCTAGGTTCTGTCATTGGAATTGAAGTAGAGAGACTGGTAGTTAGGCAGGAGCGTTGGCTGGGTGTGGTTGAGTGGACATTACCCTTTGGATTGTTCAGTGTCAACGGGAGTTCTTGCGACTGGTATCTGCATGCCTATTGGACATTAATAAACTTATTCCTTTCACACAAGGATTATGTCCTTCATACTGCAGAACTATGTTATGGATTGGACTCGCAGTCTGAGTGGAGATAGACTGCCGATGGAGCTAGTTAGGAACAAACAATATAACATCTAAATAATAACCTAAATTTTAAAGAATATTAAACCTCAATAGTTCAATACTCACGATTTCAAAAATAAATTCCCTTTCAAATGATAATTATGTAGCATGCAATGATTCCTTTCATATTTCTAATATCAATTTTAAAATTGTTGAATTCAAGATAGTGAAGATCGCCTCGTGGAATATAAGCTTTGCACTCTCCAAGCAGAGACGTCCAGGAAGTCTGCCTAGGGTAACGCTAATGAGAGCCCTCTGTTAATAACCTAGCCCGTTCGACACTGTCACGTGATCACTTGGCAAATATATCTTTGACTGTCATCAGCACAAAAAAGATAATCTTTGGCTTGTTGCTCAATCACATATAATGGTTCATAAGGATACTGTTTCTTATGAAGTAGCTGCTGCTGCTCTGATGTAGATGGATGTAGATAATGTTGTCGTGGGATAGACAGTTATGAATTGAATACGATACGCATATAGGCCTATGAGGTGCACTGTTTATTCAAACTCGTACTTGCAACATGCAACCTGGTGTAAATGATGTCGGCTAAGGACCAAGATATGGCTTGATTTTTGGAATAAGATCGATTGTCAGTTATATCTGATGCAAAGTGTGTAAAAGGTCCGGGAAGGGTCCGGATATGTCAACATACATAAGAAATCACAACCATCGCTCATCATACAATTGTACTCATGATTGAATGTAACTAGTGTTTCAACTTGAAGAACATGTTGTTAGCAATATTTCATGAAGGTGCAAAAAAACACATTTAAATTGAAAAGATTCTTGAGGAAAATAAAACTTAAGTGAGAATTCAATGTCAC
This sequence comes from Lepidonotus clava, assembly GCA_936440205.1. Taxonomy (NCBI): domain Eukaryota; kingdom Metazoa; phylum Annelida; class Polychaeta; order Phyllodocida; family Polynoidae; genus Lepidonotus; species Lepidonotus clava. Next base: position 31,482,572 of record OW387140.1, read on the forward strand.
TGATATTTCATATAATATAAGATTTCAATACAACCAGTATAATAAGCAGATCAAACACGTCATCTATATTCAAAGTAGTGGTATAGAAATTGCAGGCAGGAGGTAGTAGGGTGGCAGCGGGATTATGGGGTTCGGGGAGCCCAGCAGTAGCCGAGTGCTGTCGCTGGTTGTAGCGTCTGTTACCAGCAGCCCCCTGGTTCCGCTAGTAACCGGCGCGTGCCCCCAGTTTATTGATCAGCACCCCCTGGTGCGGGTACGATGAGCTATTTCAGGCCCAACTTTAGCACCATACCCTCAGCACTAACTGTTCGCCCCCACCCACACAGAATAGCATGCTGTAGCACACAGCAGCACTCATTCCCTTATTACCCCTTATAAAGAACTAAACCGGCTCTGAATCTATACCCCTTATGTTATAAAGAACTAAACCCGCTCTGAATCCCTCCCTCCTCATGGTGGTCTCCCAACCTTTACCCCTGACCAGTAGGGTTAACTGTTTACGTCTAGTCCCACAGGCCTGGACCCCGCACCTGCCTCCTACCGGGCTAATAAATCTGGGGGCACCAAATCCCTACCTGAGAGTCTGCAGCGCGCAGGGCTTAGCCTCCATTTGTAATGTTCTATTTCCACCATGTAATTGCCATAAGTTAGGGTATTTTAGACATGCCTGCAGGAAGTTGGCGGCTCAAAAATGTTAATTTAGTACAAAGTTTAGAATTTCGTCATTGAACAGTGTTGGTAATTAGACAATGATTCTTAACTTTCCTTCGTCGACCCATGTGGCATGTAATATATCATTTTTGAAATTGCCGTGATCCTGCATAGGGCTTTACAAACAGATAGAATGTCAGTGCTGACATTAATTTCTATTTCAGAATAACCTTAGGTAATTTGTAAGCTCATTGCAATAGAAAAGGCTTCATTGTTGTTTGTTAGCATTTCATTTGATTTAAAAATCTCTGAGGGTGAGTTTATCATCACCTAGAGTAGAATAAGGAATAATCCGGGTAGTTACGTAGTTATTAGAGAACGAGTGGAAGGGCCAATGCAAGGTGTTGCATGGCACAAAACTGGTAGGATGCTGTTCAAATCAGCAGAGGGAAAGGATGTTGAAACAAGGCATGAAGTAGTGTAGGAAAATGAGGATCTGAACCGGGAACAAACTGACAAAGTAGTACAGTGAAATGAGGGTAAGAATCAGGCATTACGTAGTATACGGAAATAGTAGTTAGAATAAGGTATTAGGCCATAAATAGGTATAATTGGTTATAGAAGTATGGTGGCAGAAGAAGAGTCAGGAACAAAATGCTATAATAAAAAAATGGTTAAGATGACATTGATATATTAATTGTGACAATCGGAAAGACCCCAGCCTATTCATAAGGTGGCAAAAGAAATGATCAATCGAAAAAGATACTTTTAAACACATTTTATTTGCAATGAAAGGGGACGTACATTGTGACCAAGCTTTGAGGTACTAAATGCTAAATTAAATTCCAGTGGATATACATGATGCTAATTTATTATATTTTACCACTGTTCGGCAATATTTCCAATGCCATTCTAATCACCCACCTACGGACCACGAATGGATTATAGGCTATCGGAGGACGGTATGGATTAAGTAGGCACAGGTACAGAAGCTAATCTGCAGCCTATTGATTAATCCAGCTAATCAGATTATGCAATGATGGAGGCACAGGTCTGCCTGTTATAAATCAATACCTTGTCTAGTCATATATATATATATATATATATATATATATATATATATACTATCGTAATAAATGTGTGTAAGCTAAATTCTTGCTAGAATGATGTTCTATGGTGGCTAGTTTTCATTTGTATATGCACTGGAATTTTCTACTTATATAATGTTATTCCCAGACGCTGTCAGGCCTAATGCAAACTTATACCTCATCGATAGGAGTAAAAACCTGCATACATCCCCATTCATATGGGGGGTATTTACCAAGATCCAATGCATTTCTATGCCGTGCAGAGCTCTGGTCAACGCATTTCTATACAGCACAAAGGTTTTATCCATACCCTGCTGGTTAACAAAACAACCTCCTCCTGTGCCTGGCGCCTGTGGCCTGGGAACTGCCTATTAGCTTTGTCATTTATATTCCCCTTTCCGACCTCCCCTCTGCCGGCTCTGATACACCACAGGTGGCGGCCGGAAGTCGGCCCTCATGGAATTATGGGATGGAATGTGAGAAGAGAGTGGGGCTGGAGGGAGGGCAGCTGGCTCTGGTCAACGTAATACTGAATTAGCTTCTGTCACCCGACAGGCCGTCCTGCCTACATACTTGTATAGAAAGGCTACCTGCCTTTAACCAGAATACATACATACATGTATACATACACTGGTCGCTCCTTACTGCATTGTCCCTTCGTCTCTCATATTCCCTATTTCTGTGCTACACGTCTTACCCAGTTCCCCTTGCCCTTGCCTTGTATACCCTTTCCCTGCCCTTGTACTACAATCTCCCCTTTGCCTTTTCATATCCCATTTCTCTGTTGGCATTCATCCTACCCCACACACTTTATCCTTTTATAGCATGCCGCGCCTATTCATTTGCCTTGCCACCCCGCCCTCCACCCTTCCGTCAATCCCACCCCCATATTATCCATTTCTTTGTGTATTTTATTGCATGGACAGATTCCCCGAAAAGCTATAACCTCTGAACGATGTCTATGTATGTCTTTCCATTTACCATCGACCCGATCTATTGCACCTTCGCCTGTTAGAACACTCCCATCAAAAGATGTGTCCATGCCGGCTCATTGCATATTCATATTTTGTCGCCTCGCCTTTCTGCCGGCAGTGTGATACGATATTTATGTATGGCCATTCAAAGCGTACCTCCTGTACCGTGGAGGATCAGGTCCACAAGGCCTCGTCGGTTATTTAGCATTCAAATGTGTTCTGCTATATTTAACCACAAATACAATAGTGATTCCTCTCCTTTTACTTATAGATAGGTGTCCTGTTCACTTATTCGGATTGGTAAAAGAGCCATATGATTCTTTTCCATTCCTGTCAATATATGGATATAATTACTATACTGAAAAATGTCACGGTTCTTCTATGTATACATTGTAATATCTTTGTTGTTCAAAATGCACATCAGATATGTCAGTTGTAATATAACACTACAGTTAATGTTCCATTTCATAGAACATCTGCATAACACCCCGGTTAATAGTCCATTTCTTAGATCATTGGAAGTCTCCCAGAAAATATGTGATAATGCCTCCCATTACTTCATTGCGTTGGCAACTGGCTAGTACGTGGTCAGCAGGTCTCCCAGTGGACAGTGGTCAGTCAGTGACCATTAACCGGCCAGAAAGCACAGGGCAGTCCCCCAGTGGACACGCAAAGATCCCATCACGTCAGCCTTAGTTGGGGATTATTGCTGAAATGTCGGCAAAATGGTGGCACCAGGCAATCAATGTCCTGGGCTGAGCCTCAGTCAATGGACAACCTCGGGGCCTTTAGGGCAATCTGACCTTCTCCTGTAGTACATCCCACGCAGAGTAGCTCTCTTTGTAGTTGTACCACACGCTCGATTTCCAGAGTTTAACCATACAGTAGCATAGATCTATTCAGGAGCGATCTATATAGTGGACATGCGAGTTAGATTTCAGAGGACTTCTTTATATATTTTGTTCTCAGAAATTCTAGCACAGGAATACTTGGGCTGTTCTGTGTTGCCGTTGGTTTTGGGGAGACAATTGTATTTCATTAAAGTTCTCCAGACATTCAAAATATCCATCGAATCTCTATACAGTAGGTGAGAAAGGATTTTACGTTCTATCCAACTGTTGTCATTTGTTAATGCCTAGTTAAGTTTTTCCAGATGCATTAGGCCTATCTTCTATAACCATGTCCTAGCCCCGAAATCGTTTTAGTCACATTACTACAGATATGCCTGCTGCCCAAGATATAGTCATGCCAATACGTGTCTCATCCACCACGACATTCGACGATAGTCACAGCCTCACTAGACACTAAGATTGATATCGATCTCAATGTTGGATGAGTTTACAGATGACCTCACAATACCGTAATAATTGCTGAAACGTCGGCAAAATGGTGGCGTAATAAAACATGCATTTCAAGTCATAATTGTCAATAGATATTACCTGATATGTATCTCTCCTAGATCATTAATGTAGAATTTATCTAAAATATGTACTTGAAGTCACAATTAGAAATATAGGCCTAAATATTACCTAAAATATAGTTTAGATTTAATCAATACCCACAAGTTTTAGTTGAACACATGCCCCATCTCTGGTAGGGACAGTATTACATGACTGGTTCTTTAGCGAAAACAATTTTGATTAAAGGCATCTTCTTGCCTTAACTTGATGTGTCTTTGGTATCTAATTTTAGCATAGAATCTATGAATTCTACTCCCCGCATTTCCAGCCCCCGTGCATGACAAAACCCATCCCCCATCCCCATACCCTCCTAATCTTCCTTGGTTCCCACTCCCCTAAGATCCAAAGCAGCCCTTTAGGGATCCTTTCCTCTCCCATCCCACAAGAGGGTCATAAAATATTTACAGCCCGCTAGCGTGTACACCTATTGGTGGCTGACCGGCCGGTACCCAGTGTTGGCAGAGCCACTGATGTCTTTACTCCCAGTGGCCCTGACTCCCCACACCCCTGACCCCCTGGTCCCTGGTCCCTACAGCCATAACGTTAATAGCACGCCTTCCGATTTCAATGTTGCCATCATCCACGACTCTTCTAACTTTTTTATAATATGGCCTTTGCGTGTATGCCTATCTCGTATTTATGTAATAGGGGGTATTTGTTAAAATGACGTATTGTTATGATTTGAGGGTACTTTAGGTACTGCCTTTGTGACCCGGCGCAGGTCCTGTTTCTACATATTTATGTCTCCCTCCTATTCTCTAATATATTGTTTAGGATTGACATGCTCTTTTAATTTCGAATTGATAAACCTCGGTTCCGTGTATTGTCTTTGCGTCCCGTCGTAGAATTTAGACCATCCATGTCAAGATACATTGTGTCAATTTTCATGGATGCAAGCATTCTCACGTTTTTCCCCTCTTTATGACCAAGGACTCCTCTCCTTATGATAATGTTTCCTGACCTCATAATATCATTCTCCACATGCTCAGGCCCTTTCAGTATTCCACTGATAGCTTTATCCCATAACCCTTTAACCTCCAGATACGTGTCTATTTTGCAGCTCACGCAGAGAGGAAACCAGAATCTGACCCATAGAACGATTCGAATGAATAAACACCACAGAGAAATAGCCTTTAGTTACAGGTACGTTTTATATTCTGACTTGCCATGCACCCATAAGGTTATAGGACAGGGCAGATGTATTTTTCTGCATTTACATATAGACGAGGGCATTATTATTCCGTTGATCGGTTTCGCTATACAGTAGGCAAAGGATTGGGGACATAGCACCATACATGTTTGTCCTCTCTCCCTGCGCTAGCATCTATAGCTAGTGGGTAAGGAACACCCTGGAGGACACCATTAGTTGTGATTATATCATTTTGACAGTGTAGACACAGGCTGGCGGGTAGTATCAACGTCTACAGCAGGTCCCATGGGAAGTTGTCCCCAGGGCAGCTGTTTCAATAGAGCCTACATATGAACGTCACAGAGATGTGGAGATGGCGAGTCTCCTTCTATTTTCTTTACCATCGTACAACACGTAGATGGTTCCTCTTTACTGCTTTTGACGTTACACATAGAATTACGCATAAATTTATTATATGAAAGGCTTAAGCTTATATTTATGAACAGTCGTTGTTCCAAGCGTTGGCCTTTTCCATGTGTCTAAGAGTTGTCAAACGTTTCCAGCTTTTGCCGTCCATTCTGAACACTTTCGACCTTACCATCGCCATAACATGTGATACACTATATATATAAACGTAAGTTTGTACTCTATATACCCTTCCATGTTATAATGGAGTTAACGGAGTTACGGTCATGCCAACTGAAGTTACTGAGTCTATTTCCTAACCCACTTTGGCCAACGTTTTATCAAAGAGTAAGTTTTGTGCCCATCGCATCATTGATATTTAATTTGTTTTTTAGGCTCTAGCTGCAAGACAATAATCAACCGTATAAACTATAATCATGACGTTGATTATGCTTTTATATAATAAATATGTAATTCAAGCAATCTTCCCAAGACGAGGTTCTTCAGCTAAGATAGCAGAATCTGACAGATATACCTGATAAAGCATCTCTCTTGATTGCAGACTCTCGCAGCAATCAAATGATTGGCGGAAATAGGATACTAGAACTAAAGCCAATCACTGCTCGTCCTGCACAACCTTCTTCTGTTGCCCATCATCCGTCTTTAACAAGATGTGCACCCTTTTTTTTATTGACAATCAGAATAAGGCCACCCTGAGAAAATGATTAATTCTTTCGTCCAACGGGTGGGGCTAAAAATATATCCCCGAGGGGCGGTCGGGATTGGTTTTATCATTAATTTTCTTTTGTTATCGTGAAAAATTACCTTTTTCATGCGAAAACATAACCTAGTGATATAACAAAATCTGTGTATCAGGGGTCAAAGAAAGGTAAGTCGATTGCTGGGCAGGTATATTTTACCTGAGAGCATAGAAGGCTATGAATCTGACACAACGATGACGTTGTGTTAAGTTTACTTATTATAGTGTGATTACTCATTCTACATCTTTTGTGACAATCCAGCTTTACCCTGACAAAATGTTTTCAAAACTAGATGTTCTAATAATACTTTAATGCCTGAAACCCACTAAGAGACTCTTACTTTTGGGTTTTTGGTATTGTGTAAGTTGTCATTAGGATTAGGATTGGATCCAATGCATACTAGATACTGTAACGAATGAAAATTAAGATAATTTCTATTTATATACAATTTGTTTGTAATAAGCCCTCATTCCAACTGAACATTCTCAAAGTCACGAGTAAAATCGCCTAGTGGAATTCGAACTTCAGATGAAGTGCCATTTAGCCCAATCCTCATTTTGGACCACCCTTTGGGCCGAACGTGCCGGTAGGAGAGTTAAAAAAGGTTAAAGCGTGGTTGTTGCAGTGCGTGCCCTTGAATAGGGCGCACCCTAAATAAGATAAAGACTGACGTCACATGTTTCATGCTCATAACGGAACACTTGGCTGCCTGCCATTGTTCTGAATGGGGAATCTTCAGGCATTATAACGGAGCGCAGGCACATCAGGGGTAACCAGGTAGAACAATACACAGAGGAGTAAAGGGTGCTTGGGATGGTAAAAGATACGGACCCACAATACAGTCATCTATTTTTAGACTACTCGTAAAGAGGTTTGTTTTCAAAGGGGAAAGGGTATTGGTTTTCTATGGAAGACATGCATGTTTAGGAAGATTAGAATATTTTCCAGATGACACAAGTGAGGTGAATTGGTGAAAAAAGCTTGTATCATATAAATAATGAATATAGTGGCTTTTCACAACTGTTTATCATAGTGGTTTAAATCACTTTTCTATAGCTAATTTGATAGGTTTATTGCTAAACCCAGGGTCCATAACTTTTCTGTATGTTATTTCACAATCACAGTCAATGATCTGATTGAACACTTTCAGACAAGCCTTTATCTTAAAAGGGTCTGTAAACACTTATCCGAATAGTCATAAACTATGAGCAAGTTTTAAATTAATTGAAACACACTACCCCGAAAAAAATCCTCCTAATTCTTCTTTTCAGGAACATCTATGACACATATTTATGTCTACAAATCAAGGTAATCAAATACCATCCTTTTAGCACAGTTCACCACTGCCAATTTGCTAACCAAGGACATGGGACACAATCAATAGCCCCCATCAGTCTTCATAGACCCTATTCATTGACCCACCCTGGCTCCCATTGGTCAACCTGACCATTAACCCTCACCTCCTGGTCAGAGATGTGTCCCTTCTGGTGCCACAAGCCCTCTGTCAGGGTCGGGTCGGTGTTGGGGTGGTGAAAGGGTTAATTTATCTGACCCCCAGTTGATGTAGTCTCTCATGCCAACACGCCATTTACGCCAAACAAGGTCTGCTTCATGTTCCTGCCATATTGCTTTTACTCATGGCCTTCATTTTTGTGGTTTCATTTATGGTTTTTTTCTGAAACGACAGCATGCATTGTAAGGCCTGTCCTCGTCTTTGGATTAAGTGAGGTCTAACCTGTCAACCTAGATACTGATGAAAACATAATCTCTTTGATGTTAAGCGTGGATGTGTCGTTTGTCTATATTTAGCACTTCGATCTTGAAGCAGCAACTTTATTACTTCGCAAAGAATCCTTTTTGCTATACCGTAGTTTTTCTCTCACTAGGCAGACATATTCGATATTTCGACATATCAAAAACTATGGATACTAAAGGTAGAAAAAAATTCATTGTTTTGTCTTTAAGTGCTTGTATCTATCAGAGAAGAGAAGGTTTATATTTGATTAATTCGCACGATATATTCTAACGATTATACTTATTGAAGCATATAGATGGGTTGACCCTTTTTTTTGTTACCCTCACTACTGGATGTGATTGTTTTTATATTCATATATTTGCTCTTCTAACCAAACTTTGGGAAATGAGTCTGGAGTCCATCCTTTAATCGACAGTTCTTTTGTTAATATGTGTATCTAATTTTCCTACCAAAAAAACAACAGCTCTACAATAAAAGATACCAAGGTACAAACATTTTAATCTTATCTCTATTTAGATTTCATGCCGTGAATTAATTTCACGTTATGGAGGCAAGAGAATGTTGTTATCTCTATTCATGAGTTTAACTGTGAAATTGTTCATTAATTCAATCATTTGACCATGGGTCCGGTTTCACACCGGGGACACTGTTTATTGCAAAGCAATGTCACGTACCATGCTCCACAAGTTCTCTGTTCTTATCTTGGGGATTCTGTTTCGAAAACACAAGGGGCTCGGATTCCTATTCCAATTCATAGAAATGAGCATAACTATCCCTAAAATTTAGAGAACACACTTGGGGTCTTTTTTGTTTACGTATATTTGGTAATGCAGCAATTGAGTGTACGCACTTTCGTATCACGTTTTGATAGAATTATGTAATAATTATGTTGAAATTTGAGTGAACTAGAAGGTTGAATAGTGGTAAGAAACCCTTTCTCACATTCTCTAAAAAACACAGTAGTAGGCCTAAACTGTCAAACAACACAAAGAGGACCACAAATCAGAAAGTTTTGGGATATTAAAACAAACAACGATTGAAATGGTAAAAAAAGTATTACAAAGAAATATAAATATATGTACATGTATGTAGAAGTTAACATTTAAACGAAATTGACCATGGGTCACACAAAACATACAAACTATTGCCTCTCAAATAATATATGTAAATATACTTGTCCAACATCCCTGCAGCTCTTGTACAAATCAGAGGGCCTGTTTGCTACATCTCAGAGCATGATCCCAGCGAGTCGATATAATCTGCTCAAAGAGCAGCTCATCTCTGGAGGTATTTGTGAGTCGATAGTGCACCATTAGTGGTCCCTGTGTGCGTGGTGCCGGCCGGTCAGTCCGCCCATTAGCACTGAGCAGCTCAGACCCTGCCTCGGGGAGGAGAGCGAGCTGCTCAAGGAGAGTGAGCTGCTCCACCTGCTCCATCCCTCTTCTTTCCATCCCAGGAGGGCTTTGCGTGGGTCTGCCACAGTCCCCTGGATCCCCTTGGGGATGATCCCGACCCTCCCTTCGGACGCCCTCCATTCGCCATCCACTTATTTTCACGCCGTACAGGATACATTATTAGCGCCGTTATTACTTGCTTCTAACGTTGGGTTTAGTGACCTTTCTGTCCGCATGCGAACTTGTAATCTTGTAACGTGCGGTAGTGTATGAGGCTTAAAGTAGATCTACAAAGGGATGCTGCTGTATTGAAAGCTTTCAAAGATTTTATAATAGCACTTTATGTTGTTAGTATTCACTCATAGAAATAGAACAATGAAGGACAAAACCTATTTATAATCTAGTCAACTATCAAGCATAATTATAGGAAATTATTATTAGCATACATGTAATTCCACAGCAAACCAATTGATACAAGCCATGAAAATTTGGAGTAAACTAATGTTTAATTGTATGATAAAATGTAGGGTTTACGATACATGCAACTCTTGTATCCTTCAGTTATATCTCCCATAACTCAGCGCCAATGCGTGTGAGCTGTTCCGTTCTCATAAATCCCGTACAGCATTCATTCGACCTGGGGGCCTGGCATACTGTGACAAGGGCACAATCCACACACACCTCCCGACGACCTGCCACATGTGAGCCAATACACAGCACAGACAAAACAGGGCCAGCTTCCCTCAGAAAACCTTGCTTCATCCCTCATCACTCCAGCCTTCCCCTGTACAGCTCCCTAAGGCCCTTTACTGCCCTTAACACGCAAACCTGCCATACGTTCTCCCAGTCCATCGTCTAGGCTCTCCCGCCAGCTCTATACTTTATATACTCTGCCTTTTAACCCGGCGCCCCAGACCTAAACACATAACTCACATGGGCACTAAAGGCAACAGATCTCTACCGCGATATCAATATGAAATGAGCAGCTCCCGGGACATAACAGGGCTAATATGGACTGACTCGGCTATTCATCATATGATGGCGCATACCGCTAAAAGTTGAGAGTTTGAAAGTTGTACGGTGGTTTGTACAGTATTGCCAGAAATATCTTGGTAAAGGGATAAATTCCAATGGCTATACTACAGCCGTGATATAACAATTTTCAAAGGAGAAAAAATGTGTTTATCAATTTATGAAAAGTCTCAAATCACTACGAATATGTTTTTCCAGTATTTTGGTATCAGTCAGATTGAGAGAACACAAGGTAATTCTCAATTAGTCGGCTGTGGCTGTTTTTTTTTTACGAAACAAGGAAATTCATATGGCAACATAAATTACAGGCCTATGGCTGAGCTTTCCTAATTCTACTTACAAAATATTATGTTCTATACTTGTCTATATCTTCATTTCATTGTTATGAATAGCTTTATTCCCAAAGTCTGGCTTATAATAGTGAGTACATTCTGATTATAAATCTACCAACAGTATTTTATGTTCCATCTTCTGCCTCTAGCTCTGTATTTCCCCATGTTATCAATCAGTAAGGACAGTATCACAGTAACAGGCGTAATAATTTATTTGTCTATAGAACGAAAGACGAATCAGATGACTCTGGGCACCGAACAATTAGACTGCAAAAAATAGAAAAAGGCAACTCGACCAGCAGAGAGCCTTGAAGAAAAATCCAATTACAGCTGGTAGCTGAAGAAATGACATGAGTTGACTTGTTGTCTGTGTCTGGGTCTGTGGGGTGGGCAGGAACATAGCCGGTGCTCCAGGGCATCGCCCCACGAGTGTCAGTGGACAGGGAAAGGCCCTCAGGGTGTGAGTGTCTTTGGACATGGAAAGGGCCTCAGGGTGTGGGTGTCTGTGGACATGAGTGTCCGTAGAAATGAAAAAAGCAAGGCATGAGTGTCCTCGGACAAGAGAATTACCTTAAATTGTGGTCCAATATGTTGTCTGCTTATAACCAGAAAATCACAGCGAGGGGACGTCAAAAGTTGAGTTGCATATACGATGATCCAGATTGCATGAGCAAACGGGCTCTTATGGCAAGAACCTGCGCTGATACAATGGTAAAGATCCCAGGGTATTAGTGTCTCAAGAATGAAAACAGTATAGGAAGCTTGAGGGTTGTTTCGTTTTTATTTAATAATAAAAGCAGTCAGTGTCAACTACACTCTCTTCAGTCTTCTTAATACTTTTCTGATTCTGGACGTGGATCCAAACGTATTTCCTATACAATACACACCGTCCTCGGCTTTATTACAATGTTGCTCTATAGGTCTGCAGGGCAAGAAAGGACTGAAAAACTTGAAATATCTGGTCCTTCTACCTGTCTTAAAAGTGTAGCGCTGTTTATAACGTTATGATAAAAATAAAAGTGGTATATTTAGATTCAGTATATTTTTTTCTATCATTCAATACCAAAATTGTTTGTCAGGCACAAGTATTTTAATAAAGAAATTGGAGTAGAATCTGACAAAGACGGCACAAGTTTTCAAAATATGAGCATCCTCCCATGTGAAATTGCTAATGAATATAATAATTAATGGGAACAAAGGGGAAAATATATCAAATACATTCGGATGATAAGTGGCCACAAATGACACACAAAATATGTTTAGAAAATTCAAAAAGTCATTAATCATGTACTCCCCCACCAGTAACTTATGTGATTGATATAAAAAAACTTACTACAAATCTTTGGAAAATAGAACTCAAAATAGACTTGAAAAACAAAACCAGCCCTTTCTTGCCCTGCAGACCTATAGTTTATAGCCATAGTGGACTCTTATACCTTCCTTTCAATCATTTCATTCAACATATAACAACAAAAAGATAGTTTGGCTGGTCCTTTTTCATCATCGACACTGTTAGGTTGTCAATGTTTTTGCTTGGGGAACAATAGGCCTATATATCAAACTTCAGCGTAAATATTGCTTACTCTGCATCGTGATTACGCTACTGACCTATCCAAGAAATATTGTCATAAAGCAGCCTCAGACAATTGATTGTTTGCATAGGTCAGAAGTCAAAAAACAATGCGGAATAAGCAATATCTACTGCAATCCAAAGGTATATTTCCATAAGAAAGAATCCCAGAAATATTAAGATGAAATCCAGATTCTAGAAATGATAGAAAGCAAATTTACATATAAACCATGGTTCAATTCAATAAATGACTGTAGCTTCTCTGTTACCTAAAACCCTAACGCGGGTATTCCTTACTTTGTCATCATGTAAATGTATTCAGTCAAAGCCAGGCCTTTTTCAGCTATCGATATTTTCCCTTTGAAATACATACATGCAGATTTAAATGTAGCAATAATATTCATCCTTGTGAATTATGATGGCTGAAAATTGATTTGTAATCAATTATGAAATAACTGAATATACAAGGAACCGCCTCTGCATATACCTAAGCAATGTGATAAAAGGGACATTGTATATCTGAGCTAGGGTAGGGTGGGGCAAGACGCCCATGTGGGGTAAAAGGCCCACCCTTTCTGTTTGCATAGGTCACAAGTCAAAAACCAAGGCGTCATAAGCAATATCTACTGCAATCCAAAGGTATATTTCCATAAGAAAGAATCCCAGAAATATTAAGATGAAATCCAGATCCTAGAAATGATAGAAAGCAAATTTACATATAAACCATGTTGCAATTCAATAAACGACTGTAGCTTCTTTGTTACCTAAGACCCTAACGCTGGTATTCCTTACTTTGGCACCATGTAAGGTTCTTTAACGATAGCTTGTTCCATTTATTATTTTGAAAACGGTATCAGAATTCGTTTCACGGAGCTGCTCGGTAGAGGCGTGCCCCACGGGGTGAGCAGTTCATGAGGTGCTCGGGGCATGGGGCCAATACAGACAGCCTCCGACGGATTCCACTCAATTTCCCCTCTGACGTGACAGGTACATGGCATGAGCTGTCCAGACTCAGCCCAGACTTTGTTTAGGAATGTATTCAGTCAAAGCCAGGCCTTTTTCAGCTATCCATGTTTTCCCTTTGAAAAAACATACGTGAAGGTTTAAATGTAGCAATACTATAAATCCATCCGAATTCTGATGGCTGAAAATTGATTTTTTAACCAAATATGAAATAACTGAATATACAAGGAATCCGCCTCTGTACACGTTGAGCAATGTTATAAAAGGGACATTATAGCTCTGAGCTACATAGCTGAAGGTAAGATACCATACTTTATGTCCCCATAATGGTTATTATTACCTCGTTATGTAACTGGAAGAACATGACCTAATGTTGTCCGTTAAGTTGTGTCAAAAGGAATATTACACCACAACATAAAAACATAACAATATTGACACATTTAAAAGGTCTAGAGCCACCTTGTCTAGTGACCGACTGGGTCACCGCCCCAGACTTTGCTACTATTTGAGCGATTAACTTGCAAAGAGCAGCTCACTCAAGTGCTGCTCACATCGCCTGATCACCCCCTATCTCCTCGGTCACCCCGCCTATCTCTGAGCAACTCGAGTGGACAGAGTAACAGGATTTAGGCCACCCTGCTGACCGGTTGGGCCATTCTGAAAAACGACAAGGGGTGGTAAAAAAAACTGGTTGTCTGAGGCGCTCGGAGCGCGTGTGAGTCACTTATTGGATCGACAACAGCGGGGGGGTCCATTTACATTGGGGGCCGTGACCAGGATTTGATGCATCGCCTACCGGTGGGGAATACTGTGGTGAACCAATGTAATCCGCGGTGGTCGTCTTCCAGCGGTTTCTCCTATAACGGTAACATCTTGTGCCAAGGGTAATGTAGTTTATAATACAGGTACGTTAAAAATGGCCCTACAAAATTGCACTTTTTAAAAATTAGACGACTTGATAAACTGCATTTTAGGACCTTTGATCGTTTTTCCTTTACAAGAGCAATGTATTTTCGAATAGCGGCCTTCCAATAGCAATGCCTATTACTTTCGCGGGAAATGATTCGTTCTGACAGAGGAAAGTTAAATTAATTTTATCCTTAGACAAACTATTACTCATAACTTGCTCAACTTGTAAGGTTTACTTTCACATGGTCAAGTATAACTGGCGCGGCCCACGTAGGGAATAGAGGCCATTTGACAAAAACAGTTATCAGCTTATAAACATAATCTATGCTTTATTCACAGACTCTATTAGTATACGTCATACAGATCGCGTGACGTTTAAGATTATTGTGTTGGGATTACATACATATCAAAGCGTCATCTAGCTCGTTAACCCAGATTACAAGGAGCTTAAAGTGCATCACCAACGTTATTATAAGGCTGATAGCTATAGTGATCTTTTTTCATTCAGTTCAATACGGGCATTTTTGTGTGCAGAGCGAACCCTTACCTATCTCCGGTTTTCACAATTTTGCTGTAGAGTAAATATAAATGATTGCTGTCCACAATTTGATTTACCTATACGTTTTCCCTTCATTCTTGTATAACTCCATGTTGAATAAGATTTTGGACAGATTTTGGATTGAAATTTAAAGAAATTCAAGTCATTAAAGAAGAAACAGAAGAAACAAATGATAATATATATTTCACTGAGACTGAGACAATGAATAATGTCTAAGTACTAAGCACCCACCATAATAACCTAATCTCTAGGTGCAGACAAATGAGCCGAGGAGGGTGCACCTGTGTAGCCTTCGCTGACACCTTGGGCGCCAAGGCCTAACTCAGGCTTAAATAACCTGACACCTTCACTGCTCCTGCTGCTGCTCCTGGCTCCCCCAAGCGGCGTTTACTACGGCTTCAGCAGCTGTATTGCTTCCCATACCCGTTACCACTATCATCAAAGAGGTCTAAAGGACCAGGTAAAATACACCTGTCTCGCCTGCACCTGGAGGTGCCTCCAGGGGAGAAGTAGCAGTGGTGAAAGGTTGTCACATTTAATCTGAAATGATTCTGGGATCCTGGAGCCATGTACTATATAGGTACATAGCTTGTGTATGCATTGGTTCAACGGTGAGGTGTTGGAGATGTGTGCTTAAGTAGTTTTGTTAGATGCTGTGTGAGTAAATGTAGGCTATTACCCAAAGACTGGTTGCTTTATTATGCCATGTTGAGAATATTGGTAAGGTAAGAACTATAAAGTATGAAGCTATACAGCGAATAAGACTGATTTCTGAAGGTTGCTAAGTTTAGATAGATTTGAATACTGAGACTTGTTATGTTTATATTGTATTCTAGATTCTCTGACAAGAAGCACTGTTAAACCATTGATATTACCAGGTCTATTTGCCATTTGAAGGCATATATCATAAGCATAACTCTTACCACTATCTCTAATCAGCCTGTATATAATGAGAATCTAAAGTACAGTAGGCCTACTTCAGTGTAAGAATAATTTTGTTAATTTGAATCATTAAAAGGAAATAAGAAAGTACATAGTGAATTTTGATTTTACGCTATTGTTTCCGCTGAGTCAGCAGTTAATAGAGTTTGAATAATTCTTGTAATCCTTTTAAATATAATGCATGCTCAGTTCTTGTGGAATTATTAGGAAGTCTTGGGAAGGAAAACTAAAGGATTATTTTTGTCCTAATAACAGCAATTATGTGTCTATGGCTTTGTTTCATGTTCTACTTTATTTCCTTAAAGTTTTCCTTTTACAGTTCTATACAAGAACTTGGAAATATATTCTATACCTAATAGACCACGGACTGTAACCTTCTCAAACTTTCTGCAATAGCTAACAGTGGGGCCAAAACCAATCTCATTCAAACTACAGAAGCAGAACCGTGGATTTTCTCCCCATACTAAAGAGCACTAGTAAATCCCCAAAGGAACCTTATGCTGTCTGTGGGAGGACGTTTAGTCCCCCTAGACATGGGACCCCCTCAACCTCCCCCTGCAGTGTTCTCCCATCAATGTCAAGATGGCACACTGGGGAGCCCCTCAGAAGCTACAGAAGCTCCTGGTAGAAACAGAAGAGAGGGAGTAGCAAGTGTATTACCAGTAGAGAGAGTAGCAACTGTATTAGTAGTAAAAGGAGAAGTGTGCTGAGCTCACAATAGTATTTCTTCTCGTGTCTGAGACGTCCATAGACTCATGGTTTATTCATACTCTGTTGAAATAATTATTGTATGATGAAAGAAAGATGTGAATTAAATCATTTATATTTATGGTTATAAGGAACGCATAGATTTAATTGGGCATTGTAGCGTTTCCAGAACACTGACGTCTTTTGCTAGGCTATGGTTAGATCAAATTAATTCTTGGCCATCTCAAAAGGAAACCTAGCACAACAACGTCTGTGCAAAATAGTTGAAAACAGATTATCTGACAAAGACAACTTGGAGGTGGAATGAATTATGAATGTAGAAAGCTGGAAAGAAATTTCCTTGCAATCATAACATTTTATCGTCATATGAAATTGGATTAGAACCAATGATTTGCATGCTTTGGCTAGCGTTTGTGTCTGGCATCTCTATATCTGGTTACTTTGCTTAAAATGAATTTGAATGTCATTTTCGCTTATTGTCTGTACCACAGCAGCTACCAAGCAACGTCATTTAAATTTGCTCATTATATCAACCACCAATAATCATAAACTCAACTTGTTTTGTAACAAATAAATATTTTATTTTTATCAACCCGCTATTCCCTAGCTCTACCTAACAAATAGTGTGGCTTAGATAAAATAAATATTGCGGGATTACACTATCATTCTCCACACGCTTTCTAGCTATTTTTGTCATTTTGTAATGAAATGATACTCGGGAATAACCCATTTTTTTAAAACAAGAGCGCTTAGGTGAAATTCTGAAAATTTACAAGCGTAAACAACATATCAGAATATACTGAGCTACTAAAGAACGATATGCACGGCCGCGGAATTTAAACTGATATTATTCTAAAAGTATATCATAAGAATTGTGAATCAGGTGTAGTTTAATTTCCAATGTGATTATCTTATCTTTCTTTTGGTTTTAACTCGGTAGAGATCAGAAATGATCATGATCTAGGTCAGAACTAGAGCAATGCCTACATGGGCCCATATCTGTATACTGTTTTTTGTGATTAGGCTAATCGTGTTAATGTTGATTTGAGTCTCATTCACATTTATTCTGTCTGTCAGTCAATGTAACTATATTTAACAATCCCTTTTCAATGTTATTTTGAAATAATATCACTACTTTAGGCAACAGACAGGATCAGGTATTATGACACACTAATCAAATTTCAGCTGCAGCTGGTTAGCCTAATCACAAAAATCAGGTACGAAGATATGGGCCCTGGAGGGTTAAACCCGATAGCGGTTGATACCACCATGTAGCCTGGTGTATGGCATAGGAAAAAGGAATACCAATGTGCCTGAAACAAACATGCAATGTGCTCTCCCTACCCAATCCACCTGTTTAATCTCACCCGTTTACCAATTAGGCCTACTCCCACTCGAGTCCAGTATCCCCATTACACTCACAATGTTTCATTACCGGAGCGTGTTCGAAATGATCATATCGTTAAATTAGCTGGGATTAGACAAGCTGGATCGACCCAGGTCGAGCTAATATCCAATCTTAAATTTAATCAATCACGTAGGATTTTTCCTAAAGATAGTTTAATCTCAGGTTTTTGTGCAGGGGAGGGAATCTGAAATTGTCAAATATTGCTATCAGGGGAGCAGGTTTAGGACGGATCGTTTGACGTTGAGCGATGGACCAGTTCCGAATGAAACAGATCCATTATGGCTGTTCAGAGAATCATTATAGCAGCCCACCTCAAGCATCGCTGCGTGACTTGACGGCCGGTTCACACTGAGTGATTTTAGCCCAAGCGATTGATTATCATAGCAGACTGGCTCCATTCTTTCTTTTAGACCAAGCACAATGCCTATGCTAAAATTTGATTAACCATAGATTTTCCAAATGAATCAAGTAATCATCTGGGATATGCTTAAATAACATAATTATGCCAATCATATTGTACAAGGTTTGGATATTTTTTGTTAAGATGTAGGCTTTTTCCCAACTTTCTTCAGATCCTGGGAATAATTACAATTGACCAGTGACTGCTGAGGTGGGAACCACTAGAGCTCAGTTACCTCTCATTAAAATCGAAATAGTTTATGCTTGCAGTTTTTAAATCGCAAGCATCGTTAAGGATGAAAATGTATGTAAACTGAGCGTTGAAACTATGCATTACTAAGTGCCCCCGTGGTCATAATGCATCATGATTTCCTCTTTCCCAGCAGTGTCTTTCATTTTGATGTGAAGCTGGGTTATGAGCACTGTCATTGGCTATTGCAGCTTCACGTTACATTAGCAAACACTTCGTCATTTCACTGAACATTGCGTCTACTTTAGTTTGGATCGATATGGAATGTAGAAGACCGCGGACCGATTCAAGGGTAAAAGGAAATAGGTAAACACAATAGAGTGTATGACTGTGCACAGAAGAAAAGTACAGTTATACGATTAAAGATGCATTTATTTTCAATTAAGACGTGATAAGTGTTATATGCCTTAACTCAAATCGATGTTACTGAGCTGGAAAAGATTAGTTTCTGGAATGTCTCAGGATGATTTAGCTGAGTTTATTTGTAAGTGTCGAGTCAGAACCGACCCTGACCAATTCTTTATCCCTTTAATCTCATGGCCCCATTTTTGAATTATTATAACGCGCTTCCCTCCCTTATCAGAGCATAGAACAGAAAAAAATCCTCATGAACTCCTCAACATTTACGAGACCGTCTTCTTCTATTTTCTATTATATCCAAAAGTGCTAGATACTACATAGTTAATTATTTCACGATATATAACCCATTACCGCCATAATAAGTGCATCAAATATTGATAGCAGACATGAAGGGTCAGGATTGCAAAGTGCCAGTAGATGTTATGTAATATTTACCCGTTTTGTCTGGAAGATTAAACTTGCCTGAAGAAGCACAATAGAAATACTCAAAGGAACAGATATAAATTGTGACGTGTGTCCTCAGACGTCCATTGAATTCATAGAAGGTTATCAAACCCAGTTCTTCTTTTGTAAATTTGTAAAATATTGTCCCATCGTTATGATCTCGAAACCTACGTTATATACAGATCCAAACATGGTTTACATGGTCTGTCCTTTCAGTAGAAGTCTCCGACCTATCCGCACGACTTCAATACAGTTCGTCATTTATAACTCTAGGAGGAAAACAGTTCCATCTGTCACCGTCACATTAACGATTGATTGGACCGTAAATGTCCACTGGCTCCAGACTGCGAGTCTGCCTCCAGAGAGGCATGTGCACGTACAGGAGGAGGAAAAGGGAGTGGGCTGGGGACTACCATGGAGCACTTTACAATGATGGACTAAATGACAGCTCATGCACCTCTTTTGTGCGTGGTAAAACGTCATGAACGGCCCTGCCCTTTTGTGGGGGGAGGAGGAGGAGCATAGTATGGGTATTATATTGAGGATTCATCGACTAAGCAAGGAGACAGGATTCTAACAAAAACTGTTTTCGTGCTTGAAAAAGTTTTGAAATAGCCAATTGAATGTTTCCTGTTGACAGAGGTTTAAAATGTTTTTATCGTCGAAACTATAGGAAAACATCGGAAAACTAAACAACAATGACTGGCGAAAGAATAAAGATTAATCATCATAATAAGATCGGAGCGTTTGGAAATATGACACTAGGCCTAGTATATTGCTTAGTGACAAATTATTTCTTTCTTGACTTCTAACTGTCAATACATCTTTTTTCTGAGACCGGAAGGTTTAATTTCAGATATGAACTGGTGAAACGCTGACGATACTTAAAATATTGCCGATACAACAAGGAAAATAACTTTGAAGCTGATTCAAATTCACTTTGATGGATACTGTTCATTTAGCTAATGCCAGAGAGTTGATGGGCCAAAATTATTGCTTTAATGCTCCAATTACATTTCATAAGAGGGTAATAACTGTTGGTTGACATTCATTTCCAAATCTTTGATGTTATTTATGACTGACACTATCATATTGAGGCATGGCGTGTTTACTGGCAATGTCGAACATGATTATTGAATCAGTGCATTTGGATAACGTAATCATGGCGTCCAAACAATAATGTGAGAAAGATGCAGGTGTCGTTGGTAAACAGTAATTAGCATGAATACAGTTAGGCAAAAAAAAGCTTGCGTATACATTTGTAATTCGTTAAACAGAAAAAGTAAAATAAGTTTTGCTCCTGTATGTAATAAACAAACTTTGTGGGAAATTAACCCAGATTATGCTAACGTCCTACTGGTAGGACGCCTATACCATGGGTTTTGTGCTACTTGTTAAAGTTAGTCAAAATATGAATACAATCTAAAATCTTGGTGTAATTATGACCTCAACACCTATAGATCATGAAAACATTCCAAATAAGAACATAAACCACGTAACATCATGTTGCCATGGCAACAAACAATGAGGTAAATTGACAAATACAGATGATAGAAAATTTGCAAAATCAATGTATATTTTTCCTATGATATAATAAATATTTTGGGACAAAATTTGGAATTTAGATAGACCTTATGGAGCTCCATATGCATGCTAATTTTTATTCAAATCAAATGATAATGTTCAGAGATATTAAGAATTTCCTATTGCCGTCCTACATGTAGGACGTTAGCATAATCCACTACCTTAATTTTATGCCCTGCATCAATGTGGATACTACATGATATAGCCATATTTTGAAGTTTTGTCATCATTTACACACACATTTTTCATACAAAGGATGTAGTAGATGCCCATAGAAGTCCAGTATTTAGTACTTTAAAGCTCTTTCTGAATTTTAGAAAAATTTTTTTTTTGCATTAACCCTTTAATGATGGATAAAGGCATATTATCATAGACAACCAATAAATTGGGTTGTTGGTTACCATGGTAACCCCAAAAATAAATAAGAATTAATTTTTTCGCACCCTCCGAAAGTGGATTTTATAACTATGAGTGGCTATCCATTAAATGGATTGCTAGAATACTTATTTTCAAAATGAATAGTATGATTTATTTGTTATCATATATTTGACAATAAGGCTCTTTTTAGCATTAGCAAAGGGTTAAATACTACGGAAATTGCGGTAGTGGATTATGCTAACGTCCTACATGTAGGACGCCCCATATCTCAGCTTCTACTATAGATAGAGACCTAAAATTTTGTATGTGACTTATTATCTCATATATAGTGCCAGATATAAGATATTTAGAGTTTTGGATCACAATTGGCACTTTAGTATAATTTGGGTTAAGTATATCTTAATGTGTAACAGTTACTAGGTGCCTAAAGGGATTAGGTTGTGTATACAAATTATCACCTATGTAGAATGCACGTGAAAAATACATTTCGTGAAAAGTGCAGCAATTACCATTCGGGCAGCGACAAAAAAAGAACCATATACACATTTGGTATAGAATTCAGGACGAGAATCAGAGCTGTATACCAAAGGATCCCAATTTAAACGAGATCTTTCCGACAATATCAACACTGACATTAAAAACCTTAAAATGCTCATTCTGGGCCTAAGTTGTGAACGGTAATAACAATAAGGCACCGGTTTGCTTCATTTAGGCACATCTTAATAGAGAAACTGTTTTAAACTTGCCACGGATACAGCGCTATACATATATATCTATATATACTTTTCTAATCTGCAAATTGTATGTGCTGGAATCTATTTGCATGAATATCGTTAAGAATAGCATAGGTCACGCATTATGAGTAATCAAAAAAAAAAGATTTTACTATGTCAAAAAGGGCTTCCATGACTTTCTGTCTGAGACCCTGGGCTGACCCTGGTCTCCTCCACGGCCTCCTCCATGGCATGTTGACATTTCTATGACAGAAGTCGTCGGTCCCAGAGGAGGCGGAGCCATCGGCCGGAGGTCATTTTGTCACCATCCACCCGGTAGCATATACCCCGGTGGAATTTAGGATCATATAGGCCTATACCCTGGATGACAGGGACAGATACAACATATAAAAGAAGAAAAAAAGAAAAGGGCATCAGCATAGGTTAAGTGCTAAAACGGCGCAGCTTTTCCCTTCTTTTTGAAGTTTAGGGGTCCGCCAAAAGGGAGGGGTCAGGAGCCCCTGGATCCCACCCCCTGGATCTGCCCCTGGGCCTAGGGAAGAAGAGTGCATGTTGGGAAGGACAGGCAATCATATAACTGAAGAAACGGCCCCGAACAGACAACAGTGATCTAACATTAAATACCCTAGCCATGTCTAGTATTGCAGCAATATAATTAAAACCACGGTGTAACCGTAAAATGATGTTGACCCAATAGATCTCGACACAGGTACCGACCAGTTACTTCTAGAAACAGGCGAATACAGCCCTACATCAAATAGCTCAGAGACCTACTGCATGTGCCAAAATGGATGTCGATGCTTGATGCCCGAAAATCACGAAAATATAGTGGCACAATATGTGTGGGTGGCTACATTAACACTTTAAGGGATATGGAATAGGTTGAGAACCTATAGACATGCAATAACATTCTCAAAAATCAATATTAACAAGGTTTGAACACAATTTCGCATGTCAATCTTCTTTTATAGAATTTTGAATAAGCATTGTGAATTGAATGAAAGACCATGAGGTTGAAAAAAAGGTGACAGACGAGTCAGATGGATACTTGAAGAGTAAATGAAGATTGCCGCGGTAAGAAATCCACTATTAATCAATTTGTGTTCCAATTCACTTTGCGCTGGGGCGTCATTTCTTAACTCTAGTATAATGGTTTATCAACGCAAAAAATCAAGATAGACTTGTACGTGAGCCACAAATCAACGTATTGCAAACGAAGTAACTATGAGACACAGTGATATTTTCAGAAAAATACCTTTCTTCAAACATATTGCTGATGTATGAATTCAAAATAATTATATAGACCTAACACTTTCCCTAATTTTGGAAAAAAAACATTGATACAAGTCATTAATTTTATAGGATGCTGCAATGTTTTCCGTGTCCACTAACTTTAGGCCTATATGAAACAAGAACTGTTACATGTTTATTGTATTTTGCTTTTATAACAAATTATTATTTTATTCCATATCACACAATGATTACTACAACTTCATTCACATAGACCTTCAGCTTCTCTCGAATTAGCCTATCATCCTTTCCCTTTTTTTAAACTAAACCTTCCAGACTTCCAAACCGCTATGTCCAAGACGTTGGCACCGTCACTAATGTCACTGATTTCTCTGTGTGGTTGGGAAAAGGCCGGTAGGGGTCTGGGATGTAGTTAAATAATTACCGTGAGAGGAATGGTCAAGTAGGAGTGGTCATTACCGGGGTGGGAGCACCGGACGAGGGGTGGACATGGCATACATGTGGGAGTGGGCAGGGCCAAGGCCAGCTGGGGCCTGGGACCTGGGACCTGCACTATTGGGAGTATATTGGCCCAGGGTGGAAGGGTGTTATTAAGACTGCCCTGGAGGTATAACAAAGTATCATTAAGGTCGGCCCTACTTCATTATTTTCCTGATATATCATTTTCCTATTATAAATTGGAAAATGTTAAGGCTGGAGAACCCGGGTATCGATCCCGGTACCTCTCACATGCTAAGCGAGCGCTCTACCACTTGAGCTAGCTCCCCTTGCCTGACGAGGCCAGATTTCATTTTAACCTGGTTAGGTGTACACCTGGGCTACCTATAATAGGCCTATACAATTGGCCTGTAGGCCGACATACAAAAGTGTCAGGTCAAGGAGGTCGCTGACCTAGATTTGACCACAATACACGGTCTTTGCCCAGACGCATCACTCTCTCCTCTTCATTGTTATCACCCATCACCATACTTAGCCTAAAGGACTGCCTGATTATTTTACACCTGCTGTTGCACGGCCTAGAAACAATATGTAGGCCCCTATATGACTATAGAGTCATGTATGGGCCTATATAGGCTAACATAATATTAAACATTTTGATCTCAATGAAATTATGTTCGATTTCGTTAACGTCTTCTCAACATGCCAACAATAGCCTTCAGGTGCACAGTTTACAGTCGAGAAGGGCACCGTACGCGTGTCAGACAGAATAGAATTATGTAGATCTATCTATTTATTTGAAACCATCCAAATGATAAATCATTACCAATTGTCATTAATATCATTATCTTCAATGAATAACAATGGGAGTGGGGTGCTCCTCACTAGTCAACGTGTTGATAGAAGATAATCCCCTCTTGTTTGTCTTAGGTCGGTCATTGTTTATGGGGCAATTAATAAGAAAGTTTAGAAATAGAAAAAATGAAAGAAAAAGGGGGGTTTGGGGGCACAGCCCCCGATTTCTAACCAATATTGACAACACATTTTCAGCCAAACCCGATAATAACATCAATATTCTTGTCTGGAAAGTAGTTTTGTAATTCTTGTATAAACTTTGACTGCCACTGACACTCGACCCTAATCCCTGAGTGTTGTGTTAAGTTGACTAGTGGATGGCAGCCTGGGAGTGTCTTGTGATTTCCAGAGAAACGCAATCTGTATAGTAAGTGTTCTCTGAGGTACTTCTTTAGCGCCAGTGACTGGATGGAAGTATAATTATGACTATGCTGTGTCAGCAAATCTGAGCTATATATTATGGAATATAGTCGACAGTCGGTAAGCTTATCTTAATGAAGTCACGCAGCAGAATTTGATAAATAGGGCATTAAAGTGAACTGATCCCCCGGATATCACGATCCCTTCATGAAAGTGCTATATCAAATCATAAATGTGAAAGTTTCATCCAATAAGGTATAGCATCCACACAGGGACTCACTTAATATAATATAACTTTAAAAGAATAAAGTATAATTCGTGACCTGAGCCTCATCGCTCACAGCCATGTCCCCTCTCCCTTTCAAACACCCACACACACACCCACCCACACACACACACACACACACACACACACACACACACACACACACACACACACACACACACACACACACACACAAGAACATACACACCTATACTTCTGTTTACCATTGTAATATCGATGTTCTCCAGGGGCACCATACCCTTACCTAATTCTCCGGGTTGGCAACACGAGCCTGGCAATTAAAATGCAAATAGAGCCCCCATCGTATTGATTAGAAATGCCTTTCTCTCTCCTACTCCAAGTCGACACTCGCTTTGCAGATAGTAGGAATAGTAGCAGTAGACACGGCGGTTTGGATACTATCAGAGTCAAAATGCTCAGCCTCGAGTAGCAACCGGAGGACACCATTATCACCGGAAAGGGGTTTCTTATATTCTAGACCAAGAATTGCAATTCATTCTTCGTTACTTTCACCATGAGGCGCGCGCACCAACGAATAGCAATCAGGTTTAATTATTCAGGGGGAATACATATCATGCACTGCATACAGCTTCTTTGTAGCTTTAATGATCTTGGTTTTATGAGATAAAAAAAACCTTCTTCTAGACTTCTAGACAGTATTTTTCGTGATGAATTCCGAAGATGGTACCCCTGCTTAGGCAAATGGGAGTGAGACTGCTGCGCGCTGGTGGAATTATAAAAGCCTATAATAAATATTTCATTTTGTTAGATTTGATTTTGTTCTGGCACATGTTATTATAGTCTGATAGTGGAATGCATAATCTATTTGTACGGATTTACCAATTATATTCGACATTTTGAGATTTCTTGCGTGTTTTTTTTTATATGCACATTACATTCCTTATGCATGTTTGTTCAACAAAGTATAGCTATAAGCTTGACTCAAATTGGTATCTATAATTTTATTCCTAAAATTCATTGACTTCTATGTACATTGCAGACAAAACGGACTCAAATTTGCTCTGGTAGTTTGTTCTTATTCCCTTGGAAACCTAATTCACTGGAACACTGGGTGAGGACGATCAGTCCCCTAGTCTCTAAGTCCCCAGCCGGAAGTGAATTAGTGTAAGCACCACGTGACTGGAATCTCCGGCCCACGTAAATTGGGCAAAGTCACAGATTTGTTGCTTACGCAGGAACTCTAGTGAAAACCCCGTGCAACTGCAGATAAATAACCAAGACTTTCGAGAAATTTTGCGCACGGGCAATTCTACAAGAAGAGATAATCCCTCTTTAAAGCTTTGCACCATGGTCTAGCTGTACACTGGTCGGTTGGAGAGTAGTTTTTTCTTTCCGGGAATAGACACTCTTGATGCCCTTAAACTGAGTGTTTTATTTAAACTTCTTCTTACAAAGACTTTGGGGATGAATCACCATAATAGGACAATCTATATGCAAATTGAAAGTATAATTGGTTTTCTAATTCGTTCATTCATTTTCCATTAGGCCCAATAGATATTTGACATTTTATATTTCATGAAAATATGATACATGAAAATTGATATAGACATCTCTAAGACCTGGGGGAAATATGGAGGAAAGAGGGTCTATCTCCCAATATGTTATTCAGGGATATGAACAGGCGTTCATCCTTCTCCGCCGAAAGATTTGCGTGCGTTTAATTCAAAATTTGGCAAAATAACAACATTAAGGAGGATCTTCTTTCTAAAGTTGCCTTCCCTTCTTTTGAAAAGGCTGGATCCACCTATGAGAACAAGAATAACTTCTTTCACATTATGCGACTCGTACTTACGAGAAAACCTTAATGATTCATAAAGATTTAAGGAAGGTTATTTCCAACGTATCTAAATGTTAGACAGTAAAAGGAACCGTTCCGAAGTCATTATAGCGCCTATAGGCCTACATATCAACTTGATATAATGCCTCCTTTCGGGAAGGTTCTTTAGTTAACGCTGTCTAGGGTGGCTCCTGAGAAATCAATAATTTGATTTGATGTACAGACAAAAGAAGTGCTTAGGGTTTCTTAAAGTACATAGAACTCTCCGTTTGAATCTTTGCCGGCCTCAGCTCTCTCTGCTCCCTCTCTCACACGAGCAGTATTATTTCAGACGACCGAAAATGAAAATGGCGGACGCAGGGGTCAGGAACTCTTCAACTGGTTGCTTCAGACTAAATGAAACTCCCGAGAAAGGTAAATAAGGTGCGGCAGCTGGGGATTGTGTAGTTAAAGTGACAGTGCTTTAGTGCCAAAGGCAACAAGCTGTGGACCGTTTCTTCTTGCAAAGGCTCTTTTTCAATGCCTTGAGCGAGTAGTTGTCTGAAACATCTGCTGCTTCGGTCCTGAACGACGTCTGGTGTCTTTTTATTGTTTTCTCACTTTGATTTGCCAAGAAATGGTTCTGTTAGTGTGCCTCGTGGGTCTTCATTAAAGAATGTGTAGTACAGTAATATGAAATGCAGTGCCAGCATACTATACAAAACATTATTATTGCAGAGAATTCTAAGACAACATAGCCGCGGATGGATGTTATATGGCTTTAATAATTAAGGGCTTAATTAGGAATCTATAACGTTTTATATTTCGTTATCAAGGATTCAGCTGATAACTCTAAGAAATGCACACGTGGTATGTATATTAGAAGAGAGTATTGTTACTGTTAATTAGTACGTTTTTTTTCCTGAATAGAGACATCGGATGTCATTTCAGCAGCATTGTCTTTGCTTATGCAGTCTCCAGGCATGAACAATATGCAGATTACTCCATTTGCCATCCTATCCTTATACTTCCGTTGCTGAATTTATATAATTTTCTTCTATTTCATTACCTCTGCAAGGGAATATGAATGGTCATTAGAATGTATTGAAATATATTGATCACTTATGTTATAATATTATACTGCCCTGTAGGGTAATTGTCATACAAAATTATGTGCGTGACGTGGTATGCATTTCTGATTCAGCATTGCAGGCAAATCACTCTGTGGGGTAATGTTCCTATAAGGTAATTATGCTATAGCCATATGGGTAAATCTCCAGCAGGTAAAAATTGTTCTGAGGACATATATACCTAGATTTAGACGTTATGGTAGAGAGACATGTGAAGTGGTTGACCTTTTCCCCTGTAATATGATTGTCCCTGGGGAAGTTCTCCTGGGGTACAGTTGTTCCTTGGACAGTTCTCCCACCAGGAGTAGTCGGCCTTGAAGCAGAGAACCATTAAGGTACTGTTCGCTCGCCTACCCCCCTTGACTGCAGGGATAAAAGGGCGCTGCAGAGGGAATGGTGGCAGTGGCTTCCGCTGGCGCATGCGCCAAACTGTGGGCGCTTGAGTTGTCACACTGTGGGGACCTGATAAGGCCCTGGAGGAGGGGTAGACAGGAGGGGGTGGGCGCATTAAGGGGAGGGGGAGCTGGAGGCTGAAGGTTGGAGTCACCAGATGTCGGGGAAATATCTATTTTAGCGACCACAGTACCGCCGCAGTCCCCATAGAAATACTCTGCGACACCGACGACCGAACCTCAGAAGGGAGATGTTATAAGTAGTATCCTTTTTGGTCGAGTTCAACACATCGAGCAGAAAATAGGGTCGAGTTCGACACATCGAGCAGAAAATAGGGTTGAGTTCAGCACATCGAGCGAAATTTAGGTCTTGTTCGACACAATTAATGCTTGAGTCAATGGTAGAATGTGCCGGTCTTGTTCAACTCATCGAGCAGAAATAGGGTCGAGTTCAACACATCGAGCAGAAAATAGGGTTGAGTTCAACACATCGAGCGAAATTTTAGGTCTTGTTCGACACATTTAATGCTTGAGTCAATGGTAGAATGTGTTGGTCTTGTTCAACTCATCGACTAGATTTCAGGTCGAGTTCAGCACATCGAGCGAAAATTTAGGTCTTGTTCAACACACGAGTGAAATTTTAGGTCTTGTTCGACACATCGAGCGAAATTTAAGGTCTTGTTCGACACATCGAGCGAAATTTAAGGTCTTGTCTGATTCATAAGTTTGAATGGAATAATGTGTTGTTCGATTCAGGTCTTGTTTCATTCAAATGTAGTTTCAAATATGTGGTTGCCATCTAGTGAAATGTTAGCGAATTATTAGTTTAAACTGCCATCTATTGGATTGTTATAGAGTTGCTTGTAAATGAATTTAAATAACGTGATTGTTAATGAAGCATATAATATTAAATAGTTTGGTGATTGGTTTTGGTGATTATATTTAGAGGTTAAGAATCATATATAATTCATTAGTAGATATATTTAAAATGGTTTATATAGAGTTTTGGTGTTGTTTGTTTTTATAGATTGGTATAATCTATGTATCGTATTAATGTTTTATTTGTATTGTTTTTGAAAATAAAACTGTTATGTGAACATAATATGAGTTGATTAATATGTTATTTTTAGATTTAAAAGTATTGATATTGAATCTTTTGTTTTAATATGAAAATGGTATTGACCTAGATAATATAAGGAAATCGTTGTGACAGCGTATAACATTTGTTGTTGTGTTTTTATTATTGAGGGTCTAGATTCTATAAATTGACGTGATAGTGCTACTTATCAGAATTCTGTTCCACTGGAGTAATGAGTTGCTCTTAATGACCTTCTGTTTAATGATTATATTATCATTTAGAGATTTAGTTTCAATGGTTAATCTTAAGAGAGTTTATGTTGGCTATTGAGGGTTTGGTCTAATTTGCAAATTGTGATTTTCATTAAATATAGGTTAAGAATAGCGTTTTGGAAGATTATTTCTGGAGTTTCAGGATTAGATTGGTAGGTAAAATGTATTTTATTTTGAATTTTGAATTTTTATCAATTTGAATATGATTTCTTTTATGTGTTTTTAATTATAGTTTCTTTTATAGGTTTATTGAAGACTGATCGTCGAGGGACGAAACTTCTTTTGACTTTGGTAAGGTGGTATTTCAAAACTATTAATTTCGTAATCTAGATTTTCGATGTTGAAACTTAAAGATTTCCAAATTTGTATTGGTATTTGCGTAATTGTTTCTGAGCTTGATTCTTAGTACGTTGGGTGGACGTCGAACCAACGCCTCTCTTAAAAATGTAATGTTTTGTTATAGCAGGTAATAATTCTTCTTCTTATTTGTCTTCGGTCCTGTTTCAGCGTAGATCTGTTTGAGGTACTGAAAGGTATTTTATTCAATAAGCCTTTTACTTTGAAAGTATTATGATGTTTTGAAAGGTATTATTGAATTTTTATTAAATTATTAGTAGAGTTTAGTTTCTTTTTGAAATAGGTTTGATGTAATCTTATTTAAGAAAAATGCATAATATTGTTTGTCATAATATTTTTGACTGAATTTTGTTAGATTATTTTGTGAAATGTAAATGGAATATAAAGTTTGGAATTTTAAAATTATTGTTTGATTTTGCTTGAAAATTCGGTATTTCATAATCTTTCATAATCCTTTCAGTTCCTCTGTTCCTTTGGAATGTTTGAACGTATTGTGAACGTACTTGCTGGAATTTGATTGGCTGATATTTTGGGACGTGGTATAAATAGTTACGTAGGTATAAATGGTTGCGTCACAGGGGTTGTTCGCTGTCGTAATCTGAATCTTCTGATGGGATAAGTCGAAGATCTCTAGTGCGGATTCATAGGATAATTCAAATAGTACCAAGGCAATTATACAGAGAACAATTGAACTTTATTGGATAATCAGTACTTGGATATTTCTTCGAGACTCTTCTTCGTTACAACACCGATAATACGAGGCTAAGGTAAGTTGAAAGTTTTATATTTGATTTTAATAGATATATTGGTTATGCATTTTCAGATATAATGTTAGGATAAGTATTCTTGGATATTATAGGTTCAGATTATTTGTTTGTTTGTTATATAATAGATGAAGTTTAATTAAAAGGTCAGTTGTATATTCGATGAAGCTTTGTTTGTTTAGTAGTTCAAGATTTAAAGAGTTGTTTGGATCGTTGGGAGTTCAAGGGGATCATCAGAGAGTTCAATGGTTTCGGGGGGTAGTAAGCGGGGAGTGCGAGGTCTATAGTATTGTCGGTTCTTTATTTTTCTAAGTCTGTGGATGGTGCATGATAGAAGCGTTATTAGGATGATGAGAATTGAGCATAGAGTTCCGCCAGCAATTTTTAAGATCAGTGATTTAGTTGGAGATTGGGTGATAGCCTGAGGGGTACCTGAAGGTGTGGAGTTTAGAGAGAGAGGCTTACTGGTAGATAGTACTGCCGAGGCGGCTGTTGAAGGCTTGGGGATTGTTTTTTTGATTGTGATAGGTGTGGGATTTGTTGGATTTGGTGTTGGAGAGATGGTTGGTGTTTTGTTTGGAAGAGTCGGTGGCAGGATCATTGGTGTTTGAAGGGTTGAGGCTGGCTTAGAAGAGGTTGCTGGTGTTAAGGGGTTTGGAGATGGTAGTGGTTTAGGGGGAGACGGTTGTGGTCTAGGTATGGGTACAGGTGTTTGAAGGTTTGGCGGCGATCGTGGTTTAGGCAGGTCTGTTTGAAGGGCTGGTTTAGGCAGAGTGGTAGGTGTTTGAAGCCGAGGCGGCGAACGTGGTTTAGGCAGGACTGTTTGAAGGACTGGTTTAGGCAGAGTGGTAGGTGTTTGAAGGCTAGGCGACGGCAGTGGTTTAGGTAGGGCTGTCTGAAGGGTTGGAGATGGTTGAGACGCTGGTGTTTGGAGGCTTAACGATGGCAGTGGTTTTGACTGGGTCGTAGGTGATAACGTTGGTGCTTGAAGTGTAGGTGATGGTTTAGGTGGAGCCGTAGGCCATGTCAGTAGTTTAGGCGAGGTCGTTGTTGTTGTTAGAAAGGTAGGTGGCGGCAGTGGTTTTGGTAGAACTGTTGGTGCCGGAAGAGTTGGTGCTGGAAGAGTTGATTTTCTGAAATAAAGAATTAGTTTGGTCGAATTTAGCTGAAATTATGTTAGTTGGAAGTACGTTGTAGCTAATAAATAGTTGAAATTATTATGTGATTATCATAGTGGTGTGGTCAGAAAAATATGTATTCCAACAGTTAAACTTTTTATGGGAATTTTAAAATCTGAAATTCAATGTGTCATTTATAAACATTTTCTGCTTCTTTATTACGTCATTTATTATTTCAATGTGCTTAGGATGCATAACACGTCCTTAACCTGATCACTAGGTGGTAGTTTTGGTTATAGGCCTATAGCTGAAATTACGTTGTGATAGGCGGGTTGATGAGCAATGTGGTCTGGTAAGATGACGAGGGGTAAGTGACTTGAATCTTAGGAGGGATTTCTTGATCATTTTTTGAGTATTAAGGCAGGTAGGGTTTGCGGAAGTTATAGGTTTGATGAGTTTAGTGGTAGTTTATAATTATGAAAGTTTGTAATTATGAAATTCAGGCTTGTATAGGGTTGGGAGCCTCAAGTAGTTTCATTAGTGTTCGTAATTTGACTAAGCGTTTAGTTACAATTTAAGTATTGATTCATTCTTACATTTAGCATAAGTTTATGAGTTTGGAAATTAGATTGATTTAAGTAATAACTTACGTGCATATTCCGGATTCACATTTGTACTCTTTTTCGTTGACGGTCATTGTCGTGAGAAAGGGAAACGCCGCAAGATCGTAGTTCAGTTGAGAATTTGATGGGTCGGCCGTTTCCAATTTCAGTAGTTCTGCTTGGATTGTTTCAATCGATAGATGTGTTGGAATGCAACTGCATTCTAAAATTCCTGGTTCTGTAATGGTCTCACAGTTGTTTTGTACAGTGCACGTGGTGCATATTTTCGTACAAATCATTAAGAAAACTAGGCTTATAAGAAGAATTTTCGTCATTTTGTAGTGTTCTGGGCTCTAGGTTAGGCTCTAGGCTGCTGCTGGTTTGAGTGCTTGACGGTTTGATTCTGAGTATAATCTTTGTGGGGCATTCTATCAAGTATTAGCGTTTTATTTTGTTTGCTTTATCTTAATCTTAGGGCAAGATTTATCTAGGGGCAGAAGTATTAGGTTTAGTCATTATGTGCATCTGCTGAATTGCTGCCCTCTGGTGAATGTTAATGTCGGTAAAGGTTTTGTAAATGTGCTGCCATCTATCGAATAATTGTTTAGGTTTGGAAATGTATCGCCCTCTGTGGATTAAGATAATGAATTTCTAACAGAGGTCTTTGGTGTTTGTTTAGATCGTGCAGTGCTGGTTGGCTAGTTTAAGCTGAAGGAATTAAGCAGTAAGTATAATAGTATATATTTACAAATGAGTATTGTTATAGATTTTGTAAACGAATTTGGTATTAAGTGTTCTTGTTTTTTTTGTAGGGTTATTGTCAAAATTATTAAGCGGTGTTCTTTTTATTCGGAGTTGCTTAAAATTTGTCCTTGTGATAGTTTAGTTACTTTTTCAGATGTTGTTAAAGCCGCGACATTAGCTCAAGAGATTAATTCAAAATTATATAACAAGATAACATTAAAAGATTTATGTTTAGAAACAATTGTGAATATTGCTCCTAAAATTACTAAAGATGAATTAGACACTTTAGGATTACCCTGGATTTTAAAAGAAGAAATTCTGAATTTTGCTGAGTCACAATCCGAGGAGTTTGATGAATTTGCATATTTGTCAACGGTTGTAGTATTGTTTAGACATCATATAGGTTTTAATGTGCTATATACTGAAATTTAGTCAGCTTTATTAATGGGTTCTGCTTTTAGTTTTAGCTGTATTAATGAGTACTGCATTAGTATTAAATTTTTCTGAGTCAAAGTGTAAATTTTGTTATTTTTATAAATTGAAGAGGTCAGGGAATTCATGTAAAGAAAATCGTTGTTTTTGTAAAGTTTGTGCTAGTCATTTTTATTCTTTAGATTTTGAATTGGTTCCACCTTGTATTCCTATTTTAACATCTTTAAAGGATAAAGTTGTTTCTAAAAGATATATTTTGAATTTAAATTTTAGATTATTAACATTTTATAAGAAAACTCCACTATATAAGAGATTTATAGCTGATATTCAGCTTTTGGTTTATTTGCATTTTGCTTACTTTTGTTTTCACATTATAAGCCATGCGTCATTTATACTTTGTTTAGATGACAAGTGAAGCAACATATGTTTTAGTACCATCTAGTTCGTTTCGATATCAGACTTGTCTTGATTTTGATAAAATTACGAGGCTGAATGGTACAGTTACTGAAATAAGGTGTTGTTGTCACACTTGTATTAGTTTGTATCTTTATTTTACACTTTTTGATCCTATTCCTAATTGCCATCTTATTTTACTTTATTCTAAAGGCAGGTTTATTTCAAAAAGAATTGCTTTGAATGAAAATTTAAAGATATGTTCATTTTATAAAAAGGTAATAAAAGAGAATTATGATAATGTAGCTGAATATTATAATAGTTTATTGTTTGCTCATTATGCTTTTTTTTCTGCTGCTATTACAAAGCATGTCGGATATTCTTTAGTTTCAACATTAAGTGAATGTATTGTTGTTATGCCATTTTAGTATGCGATGTTTTGAATGAAATCTTTTGAGCGCTTTCAGTTCAAGTCTTATCTTTGTTTTTATAAATCTAAGCGGTTGAAGAAATTGGTTATAGAATATAAGTGCAATTGTCCAACTTGTATAAGTTTATATCTTTTTTCTTTTCATTTAAAATTAATTCCTCATTGTCATTTTATTTTATTGAGTTTTAGGGGTAAAATAATTTCAAAAAGAATTGCTTTAAAAGAGAATTTCAAAATATTATCATTTTATAGGAAGTCAGAAAAAGATAAATTGGTTAATTTTGTTGAATTGCAACGAAGTTTATTGTATATCCATTGTGCTTTCTTTTGTTCAGTCATTATAAAGCATGTTGGATATTCAATAACTTCAGGTTAGGTTGTGGTATGAGAAGAAGATTTTATTTTTATAAATATATTTATTCAAATACTTCAAAACGTTTTAGAAAAAGAATTTGTCATTGTGCGCAGTGTCAACATTTGTTGGATCTTTATTGTTGTAAGAAATCTTGTCATTTTATTTTATTGAGTTTTAGGGGTAAAATAATTTCAAAAAGAATTGGTTTAAAAGAGAATTTCAAAATATTATCATTTTATAGGAAGTCAGAAAAAGATAAATTGGTTAATTTTGCTGAATTGCAACGAAGTTTATTATATATCCATTGTGCTTTCTTTTGTTCAGTCATTATAAAGCATGTTGGATATTCAATAACTTCAGGCTAGGTTACGGCATGAGAAGAAGATTTTATTTTTATAAATATATTTATTCAAATACTTCAAAACGTTTTAGAAAAAGAATTTGCCAATGTGCGCAGTGTTATCATTTGCTGGATCTTTTTTGTTGTAAGAAATCTTATACAGGTTTTTTTAGGTTTCATCAGATTCTAACTAAACGTGAAATTTTGAATATTAATGATAGAATATTTGAGTTTTGTCGAATGAATCCAGCAGAGTTTCTGATTCGATCATCAGAGTACATGTTAGGATATTCAGAATTTTTTATCAAAATTGCTCAGATTTATTTAATTGTAGTGCGGCATGAAAAATATAGATTAGCTTATAAGCGTCGTAGGAAAATATAGTTGAGATTGTTATTCAGATAGTGATTAATTGTAGTTCAGTATGAAATATATGCATGAAATATATAGCAATATATAACTATTGTAGGTAAAATTTGCTTAAGGTTAGGTGTGTCGTTTATAGATGCAGATAAGTTATAGTATAAATTTAGTTATTTTCAAAGTCAATTTTTATCCGAAAATTAATTTTGATTTGTTTGCAATTCATAGTTCTAAATATTAATGTTTCAACTGTTCTTTATAGAGGATCTTTAACATTTAAAAGAAAATCTTATACATTAAAAGTAACAAAGCATGGATTTTGTACTATTTATTTAAGGAGGAATTTTTCAAGTTTATTATCTGATATTTCTAAATTAGCTTTAGAAGTTTATGATTTTATTGAATTATATTGTTCATGTGAAGAGGTAGCAGATGATATTTCTATTTTTATAACGCCAAAGAATATTCAGATAACTTTTCAAATAATTTTTGTTTCAGAAAGGAGTAAAAGTTTTATGGAATTTTGTTTTAAGATAGTGGAAAGGTTTTCAGATAAATATAGTTTTGAGATTAAAGAGTCAAATTCGAGTGATTCTGTTTGGCTACCATATACAGGAACTGGCTCATCATATTTTTCAAGTTTTCGTTTAATTTTGAATAAGCTTGAAAGTAATTGTATTTTAACATTTTCACATACTTTTAAAGGTAGTTGTTTAACAAGTAATGTTTTATATTTTTCTGAAGTTTGTAATGATATTAGGACCTGCTATTTAGGTATCTAGATATTTAACTTATGGCCAGCATTTTAGATGAATTGCTATTGTTAGTGGTGGGGTTTTTATTGAAAGTTAATTCTGATAATAAGCAGTTTTGGCATAAAGTAAAAGTTGATGATACTCATCCTTTTCATTATATTTTTTTGCAGTTGAAAGAGCAATTTATAAGTGAAAATAAATTAAATATATTTAAGGAGGAATTAAAGGCTACTCTTCTTGAACATTTAAAGAGTAGTCAAGCAACAAGGAATGTTGCTTATTTGATTATTTTTAGTGATGAAGAGAATTTAAGATTAGAGTTGCGGTCTTTTCAGAGTGTTATTTTGCAGAAGCTTGTAGATATTTTAAAATTAAGTATTGTAGTATATACTGGTTCTGGTCGATCTAATCATTTTTCACCGTTTGACCACTTATTTAGACAGGGTTTACCTTTGGTTATTCAGTGGAATAAAGATCAAAATAAATTTGTTCAAACAAATTTAGGCTGTCATAAGTCATCAAAATTTTCAACTAATGAAGATTTGATTACTAAGAAATCTTTACAAAAATCATATAAGAAAAGAAAGATAAATGGTAAACAATATAAGAGTGTAGAGAGGTTATCTTCAAGTGATTCATCTGAATCAGATGAAGATAGAAAAAAGGAAGATATTGAATTGAAGCGAAAATGTAAGAATGTTAATAGTGATTGTTCTAGTGTAAATGATGATTTGTGTGTATCAGATACAGATGAATATGAGGAGGTTGAAGAGGTTAATAAACAGATAAGTGACAAAAAGGTTAATGATTTCCTATTTGAGCTTAACAGATTAAAAGAGACTCAACAAAGTTTTGATAAAAGTCAAAATGATTTTGTAGATGAAGGTAAAGAAATAGGACAAAGGAAAATAGATAAGAATTGTTTTGGTAAAGAGTTTGAGGAAAATAAAACAAGTAAGAGGAAAAATATATCAGTTAATGTAA
Organism: Lepidonotus clava; assembly: GCA_936440205.1. Taxonomy (NCBI): domain Eukaryota; kingdom Metazoa; phylum Annelida; class Polychaeta; order Phyllodocida; family Polynoidae; genus Lepidonotus; species Lepidonotus clava. The sequence continues at coordinate 31,520,238 of OW387140.1, forward strand.
GTGAAAGTGGAAAACATCTTCAAGATTTTTCAACATGTTCAGTGATGTATCAAGAATCTAAGGAAAAGATTGATGCTAATATTTCAAAATTTGTTGAAATTACTGACCGATTACGTAAACATGCATTAGTTATTCAAAATAATCTTTTGCCAGGAAATATTGAAACTTGCTTATGTTGTCCTGTACATTGTGCTCAGCCTTTGATTAAAGCTACAAAAGATAAGAGAGGTCCAAAAAAAAAAAAAATTTAATTTTATGTAGCGAGTGTAATAAAGAGTTATTGTCATTTTCGTTATTACGTTTACATAAATTACGTTTTCATTCAAATTATAATCCAAAAAGTCATTTGTTTATTCCACCGCCTATAAGAAATTATTCTACCATTTCTAGGAAATTTCAAGCGACGTAATATTGTGAGTACAAGATGAGAATGTGTTCTTTAGCTTTTTTCCAACTTATGCAAAGTTGTTTGTACTTTTCAGCTTTGGTTTCTTTCTATGCAGGTAATATTGATCTTCCTTTAGTAATTGAAATTCCAGAACAAGATAGTTTATCAGAACAGGAGTGTATTGGAATAATTAAGGTTATTTCTGAACATGACGAAGAAGATTGGTTTCGAATGTTTAATGAATTTTCTGTTCAAGCACTTTTATTTTTTTCATCTTATTTCCATTGTGATGCTATTTTGAGTTATATTCAAAGTACTATGTGGACAAGTAAGAAGAGAATTGTAACTACTTTAAAAATGAGTTGTTATTTATTTGGCATAAAAGACAAATATACTCAGAGTATTTTGAATTCAATATCAAATTATTTAGGTACGCCAGAAGATTATATAATTTATCTTGTTAGACTTATCCATATTAAAGGAGAGAGACATGCAATGAGAGCATTATATAGGAAATTGAGGGATGTATCGCGGTATAGAAGATTGATTTTTTCAAAATTTGATGTGCATTGTTTATTTTGTTCGTTTCCAATTATTTTTTCTTATAAAGGCCCAAATTGTGAGATGGTTTTCCTTCAATGTTGTTTTAGACCAGTTCATATTGCAGGTTGTTTTGAAGGATTTCTTTCTCAAAGTTATGATATGGAAGTTTATTGTTTTAAATGTAGAACTAAATGGCGCGAAGGAAGACCTATTTTAGATAATAGATCTAGATTGCATTGTATTGAAGAAAGGTTAAGTTATGTTCCAGATCATTTAAGACATATTCAGAAATATTCTTCAGAGTTTTTATTTGACAGGTAAATTGTTTTGATTTTATTAAAGGAAGATCAATATAACGGTTTTAGTTTTAATGCATATTTAACTATTTATAAATTGCTTTGAGATTAATTAAGTATGTGAATTAGTTAATATAGGTTAATGTAAGAAAGTAGTTAATATTTATAATAGAATAATGACTGGGAAGATAGTTGATGGGTTTTATTTATCTTTAGTATCAAATGTTACTCATCCTACACGACATAATCTAACAAGCCATTTTTTTACTGAGTTACCTGTTGAAAAAACATGTAAGGGTTATTGGGAAGTGGCATTAGTCGAGATAGACTTTCCAATATCCTGGTATAATGTGCCAAGACATCCAGAACAAGGTCGAAATTGGGTTTTAAGTAGAGATATTTTTAAATTAAAAGATCCTCGTTTTCGTGTAATTAAATCTATAGATCAAGTAGATATGACTTCAATTAAGAGGGTTACCAAATCTTTTGCTCATAAGTTTGGAAATTATACAATAAAGTCATTAATAAAAGAAATGAATGATAGATTTATAAAAGCAGATAAAACTGCATCGGAGGGGAGTGAAGGTTATCTTAATTATCGGAGGTGGACAAAACTTTATGTTGATGATCAAAATTTGATTTGCTCATTGTATGTCGGAACTGGTGATACCGTATTTTTGTCAACATATTTAGCTCAAGTTTTGCGTTTAGATCAATGTAAAGGAGTTATAAATTGGGGACATTTATGCGAATTTAAAGGTAATAGGTTAGGTAGTACTGTTGGAGGTTTTAATGATGTATTAGCTTTGGATAAGGGAGGAGCATATAATCAAGTTATACAGGCTCAATATGGAACAGAATATGTTGGATTAGGTATTCCTGTTTTTCCTACAGATTCAACAAATATTTATATTTATTCAGATATTGTTGATTATGAATTTGTAGGCAATGTTGAAACCAAATTATTAAGAACTGTTCAAGCGTTTGGCAAGTTTGGAGATAATGTGAAGCATCGTTATGATTTTCCTTTATATAAGAAATTAGCTTATGATAGATTGAAAGAGATAGAAATTGTTATTAGAACTGATCAAGGAAAACCTGTTGAATTTGAGTATGGTAATGTATCACTTACATTGCATTTTAGGAGACTTGAGATATAAAAATTACCTTATGATAGATATAAAGAGATTGGAATTATTGATAATTCTGATCAGAGAAGTATGTTCAGGTTGAAGTCTATTCAGATCAAGCAAGAGAATGTATTTTTACTTAACGTATAAGGAAAATTGATATGAGGCCTAAAAGGGTTTTAAATAAAGATTTAGTGAGGAGACGTAGGGCTTTAAATAACCTCTTAGTTGATTATGATTTTGTTCCACAGAAAAAGCGTATAGATATTGAGCTATATCTGTATTTAAAATCTAAAGTTTTGTATAAGAAACTAGTGAAAGAGCTTTCTCGGCATGGAGGTATCAAATTTCAACTTTCTTTAAAGGTTTTATTAGGTAAATATAAGGTAGATACTGAAGAGTACTTTGAATGTCAACCATGGTTTCAGAGTCGTGTTACTCAGTTGTTGACTTTCCATTCTATTAAAGATAAACTTAATGAAGCTAAAAGATTAATTTTAGCATTTTTTGATGGGTTTATTCAGATGGGGTCAGGTTGGTTTTTGAAAGAAATTCAACTTTTACGTTTATCAGTTTATAGGTTTAATCCTTTTGGCGGGTGTGCATATATATCTCTTCCACTTCCTAATAAGCATTCACTTGTTAATATATTATGTGAAGATAATAGATGTTTTGTTTATTGTGTATTAGCTGCCTTTAAGAAATGTAAGAATCCTAGCAGATTTTCAAATTATCTTGATATGGTTTCTACTTTAGATTTATCTGGTCTTTCATTTCCAACAAAATTAAGTGAAATACCAAGATTTGAAAAGAAAAATGGTATAACTATAAACGTTTTTGGTATACATTTTGTATCTCTTACGTATGTTCCTTTTCCTATGTATATTTCAGTGAATTTTGAAAAAAGTAATCATAAGAAGCATGTTAATTTACTTTTATATAATAATCATTATATGTTGATTAGGAATATTAGTTCATTTCTTACTCCATTTTTTTGGAAGAAATCAAGATATTTCTGTAAAAAATGTCTTATTTCATTTTCAAACAAAACATCATTTAATCTTCATGAAAATGCTGATTGTACAAGTAAAGTATTTACTGGTCAACTTTATCATATGCCGTTACAGGGAGAAAGAGCTCGTTTTGTGAATTATGCTAAACAAATTAAAAACCATTTTATTATTTATGCAGATTTTGAAACATATAATGTTGCTTTGAATAAACAGAAAGGTAAATCAACTTTGAAAACAGAGCATAACCTTAATGCAGTGGGAGCTATACTTTTATCAAAATATTCTGAATATTCAAAACCACCTTTTATTTATGTTGGACCAAATGTTATTAAAAAGTTCATAGAATATATTTATCAAATGAGGGCAGAAATTTCATACATATTTGAGAAAAATAGGAAACCATTAAATTTAACACCTTCGGATATTTTGCATCTTTCACAGCAAACATGCTGTTATCTATGCGGCATTAAATTTAGGAAGGGGATGAAAAAAGTAATAGATCATGCTCATTTAGGGAGAGAGGGGAAAGGAAGAGATGTCAATTACGCATGTAATACATGTAATTTAACATATAGTGCACTTAAATTCCCTTTGTTTAAAATCCCAATCGTTATGCATAATTGTATGAATTATGATTTACATTTTGTTGTTCAGAATATTTATAAGTTTATTGCAGATGATATTACTGTTATTCCAAAATCTTCAGAAAAGTTTCTGACAATGTTTTTTGATAGTTTTTACTTTATTGATTCATTTCAATTCTTACCAAATTCTCTTTCTAATCTAGCAGATTTATTAGTAAAAAAAGATGTAAATGATTTAAAGGAAACAAAGAAATATTTTCCAAATGAGAAATATTTACCTTATGTAATGCGTAAAGGGGTTATGTGCTATGATTATATAGACTCATGGAAAAAGTTAGACGAGTGTAAGTTACCTTCACGTAAAGCTTTCTTTAATTCATTAACAAATAAACATATTACATCAAAAGATTATTATCATGCTTTAGAAATGTTTAAAATTTTAAAATGTAAGACAATAAAGGATTATTTGAAACAATATTTGAAGATAGATGTTTTACTATTAGCTGATGTATTTGAATCATTTAGGGAGCAGTCTTTGGATTTTTATTCTTTAGACCCTGCGAAGTATTTAACAGCACCATCTTTGAGTTATGACGCGATGTTAAAGTTTACTGGAGTTAAGTTTGATTTATTAACGGAATATGACATGTATGAATTTTTTGAAAAGGGTATTCGAGGTGGAATAACAAATGTTATGAAAAGGTTTGCTAAAGTTAAGAACAAGGGGGAACATATACTTTATGTTGATGCTAATAATTTGTATGGTTATGCTATGGTTCAACCTTTACCTTTTAAAGATTTTGCTTGGATAGATCCTAAGAAATATTGTAGTTTTGATGTTTTGAAAATAGAAGATTCAGCACCAATAGGATATGTATTAGAAGTTACTTTAAATTATCCAATAGAGTTGCATGATTTACATAACATGTTTCCTTTGGCGCCAGAGAAGATAAGTATTGATTATAGTCAGCTTTCGCCCTATGCAATTTCTGTTTTAAAAGAGTTTGATATTAATTATACTAAAAGTACCGTTAAGTTAATTTCAACGTTATCACAAAAGAAGAGGTATATTTTACATTATAGAAATTTAAAGTTATACTTGCAGCTGGGACTGACAATTGAAAAAATTCATAGAATTTTATCTTTCAAACAATCTTGCTGGATGAAGCCATACATTGAATTTAATAATCAGAAAAGAAAGGAGTCAACATCTGATTTTGATAAAGAATTTTTCAAATTAATGAATAATTCTACTTTCGGCAAATGTATGGAGAATGTTAAACGAAGGGTTAAGATGGTTTTAACGTCAAATCAAAAGAGATGTTTAAATATAATAAAGAAACCAACTTTTCAATCATTACATATATTTAATTCGAAATTTGTAGGTGTCCAGTATAGGAAAGCAGAACTGAAGTTAGATAAGCCGATTTATGTAGGTTTTACTATATTGGATTTGTCAAAAATGCATATGTTTAATTTTCATTACAATGTTATGTTAAAAACATTTGGTTTAGGTTCATTACAACTTCTTTATACAGATACAGATTCATTGATGTATAAGATTATTCATAAACGTTTCGATGCACTTCTTTATGAAATAAGGAATAATTTTGATTTTTCAAATTTGGATAGAAATAATGCTTTGTTTAGTAAGGAAAATTTTAAAGTTTTAGGGAAATTTAAAGATGAAACTGCGGGGAAAAAGATACTTGAGTTTGTTGGTTTAAGGCCTAAAATGTATTCTATATTGTTGGATAGTGGTAAGGTTATAAAGAGAGTTAAAGGAATAAAAAGAAGTTGCGTTGAAGATTTTTTACATTCTGAATTTAAAAAAGTTTTATTTAAATGTAAACGAACTTCAGTTACTTTTCATACAATAAAAAGTTTTAAACAAAAGGTATATACAGTAAAGGAACATAAATCAGCTTTGTCTCCATTTGAAGATAAGAGGTGGTTGTGTTCTGATGGGATAGATACTTTAGCTTATGGTAATTATAAAATAAAAATTCGGAAAAGGAGATATAAGGACAATGAAGATGATAATGATATTAGTGAAAAATTAGACTGTGATTACTTGTGTTTGGACTGATTATTACTTTGTGTTTGGACTAATTAGTATACTTATTGCTAATATAGTAACTTATTGTTATTATAATTGTTAGTGGATAAAATGGATAAAGAAAGGGAAAAGTCTAATAGGCATTTTGTTTTTTCATTTGGGAGAAGGAAGCGACTAGATATAACAGATTTTAAAGATGAGGTTTATGTACATATTAATGATTTGTATAAAACTAAAAATTTGTCATTTACGAGACAAGAAATTAAAGAATTGTTCGGATTAAAAAAGCAGGTAGAAAAGAAAATAAAGAAAGTTCGTGCTGTGTTAAAAGAAGAGTTAAGGGGGAGAAAGGATGAAGAATCTTCTAGTGTTGTATTAAGTAGTGATGATGAGGATATATCTGAGAAGAAAAAGAGGAAGAAGAAGAAGCAACGTAAGAGTAGACCAACTAAGGTTGCGAGAGTGGATATGTCTTCTGCTGATGAGGAAGAGGAGGAAGAGGAGGAGAGTTCTTAGAGAAATAACTTTGTGATAGGGTAGATTTGTAGCTGTGATAGGGTAGATTTGTAACAAGGTTAGGATAAGATAGGTTTAGGCGTGAATGATATTAACATAATGGAGACCTGTAGAGATAAGAGTTTATCGTCAATATATAGGACTGTGAGATGTTTTAAGTGTGGTTTAGTATATGATTATGCGTATAATTTTAATATGGATGATGAAAGATGTGATTCATGTTATCAGCAAGACAAGGCTAAAGTGACTACTACTGTTATTTTGGATGATGATGATGGTGATGATAAGGAAATGGAAGAAGTGATTGCAAATGTTGATGAGGGTTTTTTGGATTATAATGAGGAAATATCTGAAGATGTTAGTATTTTAAGGAGTGATCCAGTCAAGACTGAAAAGGATTTGCCAGATAATTCTAGTATTTTAAAGAGCAATGATTTGATTGAAAAGGATATGCAAGATAATACTAGTGATAGTGATAGTGATTGGGAGATGACACCTGAACAACGATTAATCAGTAATATGTTCATAGCAAAATGGAAACGATTAGAAAAAGAACGACTATGTAAGATAGCTTTAATGGAGAGAGATAGTGATGATGATGATGAGTTTACACCTGAGGAGCTAGAACATATAAGATTAATACATCTTAGGCGTAGAAGGCAGGAAGATATGGCAAATGATGAATAAATGTTTCTGTGATTAGGTTAGTATGACTGAAGTATCAAGCATATTCAACATTAGGTAAAGTATCAAGCATATTCAACTTACAAAGGTAAAGTATTATTATATTATATTATTTGCTATATATCATTATGGTTTTACAAAATTGTAATTATTGCGGCGATGATCGTCCATTTGTTGACGGTAAAAAATATTGTGAGATCTGTGAGGAAGGAATGTTTAAGGAATGTATTAGGTGTCATTTACCATATGATCATCCAAAATATTTTACTTTGGATGATAAAAGATGTAATTCATGTCAAAATAAGTATGTGAAGGAGAAGGATAAAGTTGCATCAGCGAGGATGACAAATTTAGAAGAGAGTGAGAGTGAAGATGAGCTTATAGATGAGGATAGAGAAAAGGAGAGGGAGACTAAAGATATGAGTGAAGATGATTATGATGATGAGGATCTTGTTATTAATCTTCCAAAGAAAACAAAGAGGAAAATAGTTAGTGAGGATGAAGTTGCTCCAAAAAAGATTAAGAAGACTAAAGATATGAGTGAAGATGATGAGGATCTTGTTATTAATCTTCCAAAGAAAACAAAGAGGAAAATAGTTAGTGAGGATGAAGTTGCTCCAAAAAAGATTAAGAAGAGAGTTTATAAGAAGAAGAAAGATAATGTAAATGATGAGCCAGTTCCAAAGAGAAGGGCTCCAAACAAAGCAAAGAGTGCACCGAGAAAGCCTAGAGTTCCACCAAAACAGAGGTTGACAAGACAGGCACAAATTTATGGTTGTATTCCACTTTTTTTTGTTAAAACTAAAGGGGGGGAGACTTTAGCAATGAATCCTAACTTAGTAAAGTCAGGATAAATCATATTATATTATAATATTATATTATATTCAGCGTGAAAGCGCTGAGGTGCTTACGGACTCCCGGAGCACTATATATTTTAATTTACTATCATGTTCTAGATCTGAGTTTCAAATAGTGTTTAATGGGATGTAAATGTTTGGATAGCCAGCTTCATCCTACCAGCTATTTGAAAAAATCAGTGAAAGAATGTGAGTTTTGTATATATTGTATTTAAGCTTAGCATGTGATTGTTGTTTATATTAAGCTTAGCTTGAGCAATAGTATATTAAGCTTAGCTTGAGCAATAGTAATTAAGTTTTGCTTGTGATTGTTTAATACTTAGTTTGAAATATAATTGCTTTAATTGAGTAAAATGGAAGATTATTTGAATAAAAGGGATTTATTAGCATCTATATATTTCAATCCCTTACATTCATCTTCATTTTCTTCTATTCGAAAATTATATTTATCTGCAAAAGCTATTAATCCAACTATTACTTTGAAAGATGTTAAAACATTTTTACAAAATACCGAGACATATACTTCATTTAAACCTGTTCAGAAAAATTTTCAAAGACGAAAAATAATTGTACGTGGAAGAAATGATCAATGGCAATTAGATTTAATGGTAATTCCTAAATTGAGAAATGATAATGATGGTTATACTAATATTTTAGCTGCTATTGATTGTTTTTCTAGGTTTGCTTATGTTGAACCTATGAGAACTAAAATGTCTTCAGAAACATTATTTGCTTTTAAAAGAATATTGCAAAGAGCAGGGGTTAAACCTCGTTTAATTCAAACTGATTCTGGTTCAGAGTTTAAAGGGGTTTTTAGCAATTTTTTAAAAAAGAACAATATTCAACAGTTTTCAACTTTTCAAGATCCAAAATGTGCTATTGTAGAGAGGTTTATTAGGACATTTAAAAATAGACTGTTTAGATATATGAAAGCTAAGAAGACAAGAAAATACGTTGATATTCTACAAAATATTGTTAATGGTTATAATCGATCTTGTCATAGAACGTTAGGTGTAAGTCCAATTGAAGTAAATCAAGGAAATGAGCAGGAATTATGGGAAAAACAATATAAAGATTATTTATATAGTAAACAAAGATATCAAGGCTTAAAAGTCGGTGATAAAGTGAGACTAACTAAATATCGAAAAGCATTTCAGAGAGGATTTTTATCAAATTGGAAAAAAGAAATTTTTCAAATAGCTTATATTCTTAATACAAGACCAGCTACATTTGTTTTGCAAGATAAAGATAATCAGATATTAACAGGTGTAGCTTATATTCAGGAAATAGCTAAAGTTGTAGGGGCATAGTTATGTCGTCGGAAGAGCATTTTAATATTTTTGATGCAAGATTGAAAACTCCGTTTTCAATGATTATTGCTGGTCCTAGTAATTGTGGAAAGACTACTTTTGTAATTGATTTGCTTAAGAATAGTGATAGGTTAATAGATAAAGATTTTGAATATATTCATTGGTTTTATGGTGAAACATTTCCGCATGATAAATATTTGTTAGAGAAAAATGTACAATTTCATCAGGGTTTACCTGATTCTTTTGATAATTTTGTAGATTCTAGCAAAGAGGGTCTTGTTGTGTTTGATGATTTAATGGCCGAATGTGGTAATAACAAATTGATTTCAGAATTTTTTACAAAACGATCGCATCATGAAAATGTTAGTATTGTATTTATAACACAGAATTTATTTCAAGATGGAAAAGAAAGAAAGAATTTTTCAAAAAATGCCACTTATTTGTGTATTTTTAATTCGCCTCTTGATCAAACAATTCCTTATTCTCTTGCTAGAAAGCTTATGCCAAAGAATCAGCGTAGTTTTGTTAATATATTTGAACATGCTGTGAATAAACCTCATGGTTACCTTTTCATTGATGGCCATCAAAAGACACCTAAAAATGCAATGCTTCGTGCAAATATTTTTGGTTTAGTGCAGCATGTTTTTATTCCTCAAGTTAAATAGTGTTGAGATTGATAAGGTTAATCTTTGAAAAGTAATTTGTTTGGATATTATGGCACCACAAAAGAAGTTGATGGCTCCGCAAAAGAAAAAATCACCTCAAAAGAAAAAGCAGAGACAAAGTAAATGTAAGAACAGTGCTTATGTACATAGACATTACCTTACTTTACTTTGTTGTGCGGGGCATAGTGTAAAGAAAAGAAATCAAATTTTAGATTTAGCAGATGCTAACGATATATTTTCAATTTGTGATTGTATTCATAATGTTTTGAGAGGTAACGTTAAATTGACTAAGTCACAGTTTGAAAAAGTAAAGAAGTTTAAAGAGGTTATGAGATATTTACTAAGAAAAAATCTTTCTTTGAAGAAGCGAAAAGATACCTTAAAACAAGACGGTGGTTTTCTTCCATTTATCTTACCTTCAGTGTTGGGTCTTTTATCTAAATTTATTATGCCAGTTGCAGGTGGATTACTTAGTAAAGTGGGGCAGATTGGTAAAATTTTATCATAATGATTAATTGACTTAAGGTTAAACTGGATAATATTGGTATTACAAGATTATTATAAATAGCTCAGATGGCTTCTTTTAAAGAAAGTGTTATTATACCATATGTAATGTTTAAAAGTTGTAATTTTGATGAAAAAACGAAGAAAGATAATTATGTTTTATCTAGACAAAATGAATTAATGCAGGAACGTATGTTTCAAAGACAAAGTTATCCTACTTTTTCATCATATATTCCTCAAGATTATGAAACTATGAGGAGTAAGCATACAAATATTTTTGATGAAAATGAATTAACAATTGAGGAAATTTTAGAAAGAATAACTTTATCACAGAAGCCAAATGTTGGTAGCATTTTAAAAGCAATGAAAAATAAATCTGCATCATGGGATGAAAAAGGACAATTAACATTAGGAGATGAAGTAATTAACGGTTCAGATATTATTAAATTAATGCAATATTTTTCTAAATCAAAAGAATTTAAAGCGCAACCAGTAGGAGCTGATAAAGTGTGGGATTTCTTAATGGATATAAATATTCCAAAATCTTGGATAAAGTTAAGATCGAAGAAAGCTTCATCTATAATGGAATACTTTTCGCGTTTTCCAGAAAAAAAAGATGAATTACCTAAACCTAGACCTACTAAAAAAATTGAAGAATATTTTCCACGTATTCCTAAAAAGTCTTCTCCAGTTTCAGTAGGTAAATATCCTTTCGAAGAAAGTAATAGAGCTTGGATTTCTGATGCACTTAATACTCCTTACTTAATGAAAGATAAAAATGAAAATTTAAATCAGGGTAAAGCTGGTGTTCATGTGGGAGAAATAGTTGAGAAGAAACCACCTAAGTTTGGTGTTAGTGATTTTGAATCAGATAAGGAAGAATTATTTCATAAGAAAGTAGCAAGTCCTACATCAGATGAAGAATTTGTTACTCCAAAATTAGATTTAGTTAAACGTAAATCCAAAGAAACTGGAGGAAAAAAGGAAAAAAAGAAAAAAAAGAGAAAGGTAACTAATGTTACAAGTAATGTAGATGAGGAAGTTTCAGTTCCAAGTCCAGAACGAACATCATCATTTGGTAGACCAATTAAACGAACTTTAAAATGGGAATCTTGGAAGCCTTAGAAAGTGAATCTTGACCTACTTGAAATTACTTTAAGATTATCACTTTCAGACCATTATGAATAATTTCATTAAGTAATAAATCTCAGTAAATTTATGTTAGGTTTATGAAATAAGAATGCAAAAGTATTGTGGAAAAGATTATGTTGGGCATTATAGAAATTTCTTTAAAAATAATGCAAAGACTCAGAAAGGAGGGTATGCAACATTTATTCCTCCATATATTGGAGTTCAGCATCAACGAGGTTATGGCATTGGAAATATATTCGGCTCTCTTTTAAAGGGACTTTCTGGTATGGCGTTACCAGCTTTTGAATCTGCTAAAAAGCATTTTTTAAAAAGTGCAATAAAGGGTGGTCAAAATATAGTTAAAGATGTTATTGTGAATCGAAAAGGTATTAAAGATGCATTTAAAGATGAGGCTACTAAACAGTTTAAACAATTAGGTTCAGATTCTATTAATTATTTAGCATCTAAAGCTAAGAATAGATTTAATGATGCAGATGATGGTGAGTATGAAAATAGAAGAAAAAGGAGAAAGGAATATGATGAAGTTCCTAAGAAAAGAAGGAAAACAAGAAAAAATACTACAAATAAGAGATCAAATAGAAATAAAGATATTTTTAGTTAAATATAATTCAAGGAAATCTGCCTGAGATACACTTTATATCTTATGTTATGTTATGTTTATATCAATTATTTTTGATCCTATAATTTGCTGAAATTTTGAGTTTAATTAAAATGTCTATGTTTAATGAGTCTTGTGTTTGTGTAGATGATAGTTTTGATTATTATAATGTTCCACCAACAGATACAACTGCACGTAAAAGTTTTTATTCTAAAGTTTTTCCTATAAGCTCTTTAAGTCAAGGCGGTCCAATTGAGTTTGCCTTGAAGTCAAATAAAGCTGATTTTATTGATTTATTTCGAAGTTTTTTACAATTAAAAATAAAAATTTTAAATTCTGACGGTACTGCTCCTGCTGCACCAGCTGTGGATCAACAAACTGGTGCAGTTGGTCCTATTCCAAATTTGTCAAAGGTGTTTCCTGCAAATTATTTCAGTGGAGCTTTGTTCAAAGAAGTTCAATTGTATATAGGAAATAAATTGGTTTCATCAAGTAATAACCTTTATCCCTATAAGGCATATATTGAAAATCTTTTATCTTTTAGAGAATCTGTCTTAAAATCTTGGGGTGACTTGACATGTTATCATAAAGATACAAAAGATTTTAATGAAGTTTCAAATTTTGATGCTGCGCATAACCAGGGAGCTAAAAAGAGATTTGAAAAAACTCAATATGGGAAAAGTTTTCAGTTAATTTGTAAAATTCACAATGATTTGTTTAATCAGCAAAAGAAATTTCCTGGAGATATTGATATGAAAGTAAGGTTAATACGAAATGATCCAGATTTTGCATTGATGGCCAAAATTGAAGATGCAAAATATAAAATTGAAATTGAAGAAGCAATTCTTCAAGTAAAAAGGTGGACATTAGAAGACACATTTTTAGATGAAATAGAGAATAGTAGAAAGCCAGATAATTTTATGAAATTTCCTTTTCGGCGAGTTGAGGTAAAATATTCAACTCAAGCTCCTAACAAAAGTATTCTTCAAGAAAATCGAATGATTTCAAACGATGAATTACCAAAAAGAATTATAGTTGGTTTTATAGATGCACGTGGGTTTGATGGAAATTTGAAACATAATCCATTCTATTTTCAAAATTTTGGACTGACAGACATTGTTATACAAAAGGGTGAAGATGTTTCTCCTTTTTATGAAATGAAGTGTGACTTTGACGCTGATAAATTTTATGAAGCTTATATGGCAATGCTTTATGCTACAGGTAGACTTTTTGAGAACGATCCTATAAGTATAACTCCTGAAGAATTTAAAAATGGTAACACATTATATTGTTTTGATTTATGCAAAAGTTTACCAAATTCAAATTCATTTGAATTATCAGAAAATGGTACTATTAATGTAATAGCAACTTTAAAAGAACCTAAGAATCATGGTATAGTAATGGTATTCTTTAATGAATATGACAGCATGCTTGCAATCGGACCTGTAAATCAACCTGAGGTTGTTATGCATTCTTGATTGCTTACTTGTTTGTAAATAAATAAATAGTAAATAAATATTTGACTAAGTGTGCTGGAATAATAAGTATGCTTGGATCAGATATTTATAGAGTTTTAAAATCTAATATAGTTACGTCTAAGATTTTTAAAGGTGTTTATTCTTCGGATAATTTATCAAATATAAGAAATGTGAGGTATCCTGCTGCATTTATAGTTAATACAGATGAAAGTTTTAAACCTGGTGAACATTGGGTTGCTTTCTTTTTCAAATCTTCTAAAGCTGTTCCAGAGTATTTTGATTCTTATGGTTTACCTCCGTTTAAAAAAAGTTTTTTAGTTTTTCTACAAAAGGGTAAACATAAGGATAAATGTAAATTTAAGTATTCTTCTAAAACTTTACAAAGTTTGTTTTCAACTGCGTGTGGGCAATACACTATTTATTATGTGTTTCAAAAATGTAAAGGTAAAAGTCTTATAAAGATTTTGCAAAGATTTACTAAAAATACTTTGAAGAATGATGATTTTGTTACTCGTTATGTTGAACGATTGAATAAACAATCTATAGATAAAGTTGTACGTAATGTTGATAATTTAGAATGTCATTATCAATGTTCTAAATATATGCAAGATGTTATTGAATCTTTAAAAACATGATTAAGAAATATGATTAAGATTAATATTATTAACTATGTTTAAGTATTATTTGAGTAATAAGATTAACAATATGGATATAATTAATAAGAACAATTCGAATGGAATTAAACCATCAACAAAATTAAGTATTGGTGGTTTATGTGTATCGGCTGCTCTTAGCTTAATTGTAATTGTACTTGAGATAAAAAGACCAAACTTAACTCAGCAGAAATACTTGTTAAATTGTGTGATTACTGGAGAATATAAACAAATGTCAAGGTTATTTCTGAGATGCGAAACTCAACAATTACAGTCTAATAATCAATTAATGCAACCTGTTATTGGAAAGGTTTCTGCGAATGCTTCGCAGCTTATGCAACCTGTAATTGTTAGGAATTTTTCAGTTACTGAATTGCAACCTGATATTGCTAAGGTTTTTGTAAATGCTTCACACCTTATGAAACCTGTTATTGACAGGAATATTTCAGTTTCTGAATCACGGTTGAAACTTATTAACGGGAATTGGTCGACCTTTGCAAATACATTGCAGCAAAATATTAACAAGAATAGGTCAACCTCTGCAAATATATTGCAACCCGTTTGGTAAATTCATGTAGGAGGAAGTTTGATTTACAATTGTGTAATAGTGTAATATGCATTATTATATATTTTGTTGACATTATTACTTATATGCAGACAACATTATTCTCAGAAGGAGTTTGATTGTCTGTGTAGCAATAGAGCTACGCTTCATAAGGAAGTTTGTAAGTAATAATGTTTCAAACTTTTTCCTTAAACTATATACATGTGATTTCAGTTTCTGAAAATGTATTTTATCTAAACCTATCTGCATTGTAACCTGATAGGTAATGGTATTTAACTAAAATGAGACCTGTTATTGGCAGGAATATTTCAGTTTCTGAATCACGGATGAAACTTATTAACGGGAATTGTTCGACCTTTGCAAATACATTGTAGCAAAATATTAACATTAGGTCAACCTCTGCAAATATATTGCAACCCGTTTGGTAAATTCATGTAGGAGGAAGTTTGATTTACAATTGTGTAATAGTGTAATATGCATTATTATATATTTTGTTGACATTATTACTTATATGCAGACAACATTATTCTCAGAAGGAGTTTGATTGTCTGTGTAGCAATAGAGCTACGCTTCATAAGGAAGTTTGTAAGTAATAATGTTTCAAACTTTTTCCTAAAACTATATACATGTGATTTCAGTTTCTGAAAATGTATTTTAACTAAACCTATCTGCATTGTAGCTTGATAGGTAATGACCAAGACCACAAATTCATGTAAGAGGAAAAGTTTGATTTACAATTGTGTAATAAGTGTTGCATGCATTATTACTTATATGCAGACAACATTATTCTCAGAGAGAGTTTGTCTGTGTAGCAATAGAGCTACGCTTCAGAAGGAAGTTTGTAAGTAATAATGTTTCAAACTTTTCCTTAATGTGTGAAGATCATATATTGAAATAAGAGGAAAGTTTGATCTGACATTATTATTCTCAGGAGTTTGATTGTCTGTAGCAATAGAGCTAAGCTTTCCTCAAACTTAAATATTATCATAATCTTTACCGAGACATCTTCGTAGAATTTATATTATGTTTGCGCAAACTTGAAGGATGTGCGGTTCACTCAAGACTGGTTTGAAGATCGTGCGCGGTTCAATCATGACTGGTGTGAAGATCGTGCGCGGTTCAATCATGACTGGTGAAGATCGTGTCAGGTGCGCTATAAATATGGTTGAAGATCGTGGAGAAGATGTGCGTCTACGATGTTTGAAGATTGTTGTAATCAAGACTTGAGATGATTATGAAACTAATTGTTTGTATAATTATGAAACTAAATGTTTGCATGATAAAGCTAAGAGCAGTCCGAACATATTTTAATGTAATGTTTCAATGGTATATGATAAAATTGGAATTTAACAACATTTATGCTGTTGTGTTTTTATTTTTATAATATATGGTAAACATAGCGAATACTTAGATCACATATTAGATTAAGTAAACCAGTAACTAAGTAATATATATATATATATATATATATATATATATATATATATATAATACCATTAAGATGAATATATCTGTCAAGTATTAATACTATTAGTAACCGAGTAGGAAATATTTATCGTCGTGACAAATTATCGAATATAACTACTAGTAACCGAGTAGGAAATATTCGTTTGGATCTATTAACTTTGGTTTGTCTATTGACTCGTGGGTTGTGTAAAGGGCAACCAAGTGCGTGACCTGCAACACTTCCAGCACGAGTCTATCAAAAATTACCTCTAGCCTACTGACAACTGAGAGGGCGTATCGGATTAACGCTTAGTTTGAATGTGAATGGTTGACAAATTATAATGTGTAAGGAGCTTCATTCAAGTAATTTGGAGTAGGAATGGTGTTCCTGAAAATGTAGTTTTAATAACTGAATGTTTACGTGCTTTTGAAATTTATGATTATAAAAATAGTATCGTAAGCATATTTAAGATGTTTATTTTACATTCTTATATTTAATTCAATTGAAGATTCTTTAGTTAACATCTTTTGTTAAATTGACGTGCAACGTTATTCCGCGAGTAGTTGTGACGACATCTTGTGAATTACTTGACCTTAATTGATCAATTAGACATTTGCGCCACCTAGCGTATATAATGGTGTATTGACGTAAGTGACTACGTCACTAGAGATTATAAGTACTTAGTTACTGGTTTGTACTTGGTTGCCATCTACACACAACTCATGAGCCGATAAATAATCAAAAGTAATTTAAGTCATTCGACTCTTATCTTCCCTTAAATTATATTGTGATTACTGATTATAGTACGATTGATATAGGTCTTGTTATCTGCAATTCCAAAATGAAATCTAATCGTGAACTTAAATTTGCTAAATTAAGTACTGAGGCGATAACTCCAACAAGAGGTTCAAAAAAAGCAGCTGGATTTGATTTATACAGCGCTTATGATTACGTTATAGCTCCAAAAGCAAAAGTATTAGTTAAAACTGATATTCAAATTGCACTTCCTGAAGGATGCTATGGCCGTATTGCTCCACGATCAAGCCTTACATACAACCATTTTATTGATGTCGGTGCCGGAGTAATTGATCCGGATTACCGTGGGAATGTATGCGTTATCTTGTTTAATTTTGGTGAAGTTGAGTTTAAAATTGCAAAAGGTGATAGAATAGCTCAGTTGATTTTAGAGAGAATTTTTATTGCTGATTTGATTGAAGAAGTATCATTAGATCAAACTGAGAGAGGAATAGCTGGCTTTGGTTCAACTGGAAAGTAAAGATAACCTTTGATTCATTTGTAAATGACCTAAAGATGTAAAGATGTAATGATTTTAGAGAGAATTTTTATTGCTGATTTGATTGAAGAAGTATCATTAGATCAAACTGAGAGAGGAATAGCAGGCTTTGGTTCAACTGGAAAGTAAAGATAACCTTTGATTCATTTGTAAATGATCTAAAGATGTAAAGATGTAAAGATGTAAAGATAAATAAAAATTTTCATATGACTTTAATTCTAGTGTTCTTTATTTATCAATTGCATAACCTTTTAACTCATTTGTACGAGTATGTGGTGAGATAGACATACCTTGAAAACTATTAAACTTTCATTTATATAGAATCTCTTTTAAAACAGTTTGTGGCATAGGAAGTGAGTGGAGTTTAGAATGTTCCGCTCACGAGAAGTAAAAAATTAAAGTCCAGCTCGCATCTTCGACGCAAAAGTCAGGTCTTGCCCGGCTCACCAGCTCCAAATCAACCAAATATAATCAAGTCTCTTTTATAGCAGTTAGTAGTAAATGTTTTGCTGGTGAGCCGGGCAAGACCTGACTTTTGCGTCGAAGAGGCGAGCTGGACTTTAATTTTTACTACTGTTATAGTTGCTTTTATCCACCAAAGGTCTGTAACAGCTGCACCGAAATGAGTTGAATGAATAGCAATACATTCTCACACGAAAATCAGAGTGAATTTTGTTGTCGTAATTGTTTTCCATTGGCTCATACATCTTTATAATTATGAGGTAAAATTATAGAATGTATTCTGAGGTGTATTGCAGAAACAGTATTACACAAGAATGGCGACTTCTGGTAAACGTTGTACATATTCATTGGGTACAATAATGATCTGTCAAGTTACACATCATTTGAATACATCTGGATCAGGATCGATGGAACTTGTAAGGTAGTAGAATTCATGTAAAATAGGATACAAGTAGATGATGGAAAGCTAGGAGTAGAGCAGATCAAAAGAGGGGGTCATAATTGCTGTTTCACTACAACCCGTCTGGTAGAATTTGCGCAATTTGCAATGGGCTGGTATCTATAATCTTAAAGTTGTACATGTGCAATGCCTGTGTGCCCATCACCAGAGGTTGTGTGTGACAGGGTTATCAAAGGCCCCTGGGCCACCGGCTGTTGTGTGTAGGGCCCTGCCTATGGGACCCTGCACGTTAAAGAACACCTACCTCAGTAAAAGTGTAGGGGTATGGTCTCTACCTTCTCATAGATTCGATCACCATCACCGCCCTTGATATGACCCTGGCAGTTTAACAGGGCGTAGAGCAACCAATAACCAACCAACCAACCAGAGGTTGTGTGTGTTTTGTTGTATCAGGCTTCTGTCTCCTGATGTCAGGGGATGGGTGGGCCTATTATGTACCCTTAGGAGGAGTACAGGTGTACCAAATCTCACCTGTGTAACTGATCAATAGAGGGCAGGCGACGAGTCGTGACATCAAAGAGCCAATATTTTCGTTTTGTTATTTGGCGTTTTACTTCAACTAATTATTATAGCCACTGACGCCTTTCGCGAGCTTTGATGTTAATTCGTTTTTGACTGCTTAAAATTCCCAACGGACTTTGCCCTTCAATTTTATAAAACCATTTGTGATCTTTGACCACTCTGCATGTTTTCATCATGAGACAATTACTCAAGGGAAAACCTCAATGAATTCAATTCTTTAAAACTTCTTTAAAAGAAGAGCGCCAGATCTTATGAACAATGACACCATGCCAAAAGCGATCCAAAATACCTGTCAATTTGAGGGGGTTCCAGGTATACAGGGGGGTCCAAGAGATCTAAAAAAAACGAACTTGATCATGTTTTACCTCTATGCACTTTAAGAAATGAAAAAGGGTTCCAGACACCCATGACGCCCCCCCCCCCCCGCCTCCTCGATACACTACTGAACACTATTCAACCGCGGAATATTTCTTATACTGTTATAGAGGCACCTTTTTCAATTATATCTCTAACGTCCTATGGCAGTTTAAAGAGATACAATTATAGATAATTGTTTTACAGACGTTAGCGATTAATCAAATCAGTTAATTAATTCAAAAGAACCAATGTGATCATTTATAGAATGGATGGACCGGGTTTGAAATAACTTCATAATTTCTATTACTGTTAACATATCATTAAATAAGTCTATGTTTAATTTTCTTAAATCACACTTCTCGCCATATGTGCATCATTGTGTACACCCATGTAAACCTAGATATAATGCCCTGTAGTCTATAAGAGATATTGATCCAAAGAGTATTTAAAAAAAATACCTTCTACATAGGCCCTATATCTATTTCAAAGCGTTGTCTTTTACCATCTCTATGCAAACATATTGATCATGGTATTACTTGAGTAGAACATGATTCTGCACTCTCTGCATAGCTTCAGTTCGTTGACGTCGGGGTCTGTCTGAGTATGGATCCATCGTCGATATAATCCCACAGACTGATTGATTTTCTGTCACTTCGCCTTGTTCAACTACAGCTTATTGAATGCATATACGTGACGTCAATCATAACTAGCGTAGGCGCATGCTCGCCCTTCAATCTCCTATACATTGTGGTTCAATTTATTCCAATTCTGTCGATAATTTGTGCCAGTCTGATCTTCATTATCGTTCTAGATTTAAAGGTTTATAGGAAGCATAATGCTACACATTATGTATTTATGCATTTTTTTTACTGCAACTGGAATGGCCATGGATACGGATGATATTGAACATCATGCACAAATGGATTTGGTATTCGTGGAGGTAAGATCAAAGTGCAACCCAAAGATAATAATGAGTATCTCTTCTCTGTAATACAGATATACAGTAGTTAGTGTACTACCCCTGGTCAATTCAAAATACCAGACACATGAGGAAGTTAATGAAAAGAATAATAACAATTAAAAGAAAAGGTAAGCCAATATTCGAAACGATTAAAACCGGCAAGCATGGCTTCACTTAAGGACCTCTACACCCTGATTACTCAATTGTCTTCCATTACTCTGCTTGATATGCGAATATAATTATCTTCCATCAAAAAAACACCATGAGCTTAAGCATTGGTTCAGCGATTATGCCTCCATATCCCTGTTATGACCCATCTTCACATCACCTTGTTTGCAAGAATACAACAGCATAAGGTATAATGCTAGACTTTTAGAACTTCAAATAATGTCGAATAAACAGCTGATAAAATGCTTCTGTCAGATTATTAGCCATGTTTGGTAAACAATAATAATCATTCTCAATCACACAACAAAAGCATAAATGGACATTCATAATAAACTATGAAAATATCCTTTATTAGGATATAAAGATTGTCTGTCATGCCGCATATAACAATGTCTCTGATTAGTAGAAATATTGAATATCTTTTATTTGCATGGTATACTGTAATGAGTCGGTCCAGTTATATTGTTTTCCTTTTGAAAGAATCTGACACACTCTACTTTACTCAGAAGATAGACCATATTGAATAGATTATATCATGCATGCATAAACGTATATTTTCTATTTATGAGTATGATATGCTTTTCACCAAATATCTCCATTATCAGCGGTGTAATTACTTTGATACAGTACAATGATATAAATCTAGGGTGGCTCTTGATATAGGGCCTACTGATATTCCCTAGTAATAACAATTATTGATGTATCCTTATCATATATGTCTCAGATTTCCTTCAAGACATCACATGCATATAAATAAACATCTCACCCCTACGGCTACAAATAAAGCTTATTCCACACAGAAAACATTTACTTACCAGAAAAGGTGATGAAGAGTTCAAAACGAAGAAGGCCCTGTCTGTTTGAATTCCTGCAGAGTGCTATTGCCCTCAGTTTATGGAATTTGGTGGTGGACGTGGTGTCCCTCAGGGTCCTCCAGCGGCCGGTATAATCCGTGCTGGGAGTCCTCCTCCTCCTGCTGGAGTGAGTGGCTCCTGGGGGTGGCTTGTCTTGGGAGCAGCTCGGCTGTCACCCGCTCCTGCTGCTCCTGCTACCACTGCTGCTGCCACCACCACCACCCGCCACCACCGCCGCCACAAGCACCGGTAGGCACCACCAGCACCGGTGGGTGCCGATCCTGGAGGTAGGCCTGGTCCTGCCTCCTCCTCCTACCTCCTCCTGCACCTCACTCTCCTTTCCCCCATTGCCTCCGACAGGTTAGACTTGCACTC
The DNA here is from genome assembly GCA_936440205.1 of Lepidonotus clava. Classification (NCBI taxonomy): domain Eukaryota; kingdom Metazoa; phylum Annelida; class Polychaeta; order Phyllodocida; family Polynoidae; genus Lepidonotus; species Lepidonotus clava. The sequence goes on from OW387140.1 coordinate 31,542,133, forward strand.
TGCCCCCCCACCCCTTTCCCCAGAAAAATCAATAAAACCTCTGAACTGCAGCGACACATTCATACAGCTCCCCCCCTCCACCCCATCATTATACTGTTGGGGTAAGTGCTTAAGAGGAGTTATTTCTTTACTGAGGTGTTGGTCATCACAGGATTATGTTGACTATCGAATGTCTCATCCAGAGATTTAATCAATTATGTTCTCTGAAACTCAGGACATGCATTTCGTTTTGCGCTAATGCTAAAAGTTACTTTTGTTCGTCAAAGTGTACACGTTTTGTGTATCGAAAATGGAGAATATACCTATACATTAGCACAGTAAATTTTAAGCCTAGGGCACCTGCATCGTCTTCCCTTTCCCTTCACAAAATTGCAATTGCCTAGGTATCCGTATACTCTGGTATGGAGGCTTTTGAATATAACTGGTCAGTAGCATACACGCTTTAAAAATAGTAATTTGCTCCAGGTGATAGCTCATCAATCACTGTCACTCACTTTTGTTCGTCAAAGTGTACACGTTTTGTATATCGCAAATGGATAATATACCTATGCATTAGTACAACAAGATTTAAACCTAGGGCACCAGGTCCTCCCTTTCACTCTTTATGTTGTCACTTTATGGCAGGTGTTTTTTTTAACCGGTGTAGTAAAAGTACAGGCTGCAGTTCTGAGCAAATATGCCCATACCAGGATATCAACCCTTAGTTGCATAAATCAAGGGATTGATGAAAAGAAAATTTACATGGAATGTTGCGGAAAAAATTTTGACTAAATGATTTCACTTGAAAGTTTCAGGAGACGTTATGGTATTGGTAGAAATTACAGAAAATTTGCAATGGAATTTTTTTTTCACAGAATCTCTCAATAGAATAGAATTTGATTGTCATGAATCATTTCAATCAAAGGTAATTGCATTTTGAATATTTTTCATACTTAGGAATCTCTTTTCAAGCAGTCATGACAACTTAATAATCAGATCTGGGGCGGGGGTTGTGCAATACAAGTATGGAGCTTCTAACAACCATATCTGAGCTTCTAAAAGAAATATATTCTGAAATGGTTTGCATCATTAGTAAGCTTACCTTCTATCTTCCACAAATGATTATACCCCTAATAGTCCTTGTTACCTCAAAGTTAAATGTATAGTCCATAATTGCACTGCCCCATCGACTTCAGTGGCACTATAATTATTTTCATCCACCTACGCAAAAACTATAGATTATCATAATAATATTACTAATGCACAGCTAGCTAAAGAGTAGACTAACTAGGTTCCCTAAATGTACTTACAATCTCATTGTAAATGTTAGTACTAATACAATTTCAGCAACAGTTGATAGAATTGTATCTCATCCATTTTCTTTTAAGCCCTTCAGATACAGGCATTTAGTTGAGCTAGAATCAATGTACATGTCTTCGTGTAGCCTTGTACACAACACATAAGGGCAACAATAGTTCACTCTTGACTGTATATACACGCAGCCGCCTGTATAAGGGAAACAACGTCTGAGACAAGAATCAAAGGTGTCTTTTCGTATACTACTCAGACTATTTCGAACATCTCTATATCTATCATAATACTATCTACGCGATAACAGTCATAGAATTGATCATTACCATAATATTATCCCAATTCGCCCGCACTAAAGCGGCTATGTACGCTACGTCGTGTATGCAACATGGTTCATACTGAAAAGAGACTGTACACGACAACTAACAATGTGCGCGACGTGATTCAAAGTTATATTTTTATATACTACTTAGACAGTCGACTACTCAGACTATAATTGTATGCTATACGTTTCATATATCTATGTGTGTACCATGTACTATTTTTGACCGCGTCTTATGATTAATATGAAAACAATTCTTCCGCTGGAAGATCTTGTACATTAACAGGAAGTGGTGAAAAAAAAATGAAAAAAAAATGCAAAGGGCTCAGTTCTCGTAGAAAAACCTCAATATTTCACAAAATCTATGTGTAATTATAATGAGAAAAAACGAAAAATGTCTATTCAGTATAATTTTTTATAATACCGCTAAATACGCAAAAACTATTGTGGTGCTTTATTGATAACTGGGCCCATATCTTTGTAACTAATTTGGCTGATCAGGGAAAATTTGATCAGTGTCTCATGATCAGAAATTCTGTCTATCATGAATAAATTTTCCACCTAATAATTCCTCTTTAACACTATTTTGCAATAACACTATTCATTTTGGTAAAAGGCAAAATCACTGATCATAGGATCCTAATAAAATTTTCCCTGATCAGCTGAATTAGTTATGAAGATATGGACCCTGGTATTGATTAGCATATCAGTACTTCTATTGAAAACTGTTATTATGAATATTTATATTACTACTGTATCATGAATAATACTTCCATTTTGGGTTGTTTACTAACTAGTATAAGTTGTACATATTTAATGTATCGTCTGGAAGACCAGGGGTTACCCTGAGGATAACTTGATTAGTAAAAAATACAAATAAAAGCACATTATTGTCGATGTCGTTGGGTCACTCTCCGGAAAGTGTGCAGTTTGCTCAAATATAGGGTCAAAATTTAAGAACTGCTAATGTGTGTATTTTAGCATTTTTCTCTTTCTAGATTATTTGAGCATTCTTAATTTGGAAAAAAGTTATTCCCATCGTGTTTATTTTCACATATTAATTATTTAAAATGCCTTTTTGCTAACCCCTACTCCATCAGTGATTACATAAAAATGTGTGTTGTGTGACTATTTCTATTTGTTAGAAGAACATGACACATGTACATTTATGAGCAATAATAAAAGTTGCAAGTATATTAAAAGGAAAAAAATAATTCCTATTATGGACAAGAGATGTGAGAGGGAGGAACGCCATGAAAGAATATCCTACTTGATAAAAATGTATGGGTCTAGACCCGACACCGGAATTTCTTAAATTCGTCAATGCTATAAGGGGATCCTCAGTGGGGGACACCTATTTTTGGCCAAATATTTATTTTCTCTAATGTAAAATTCTTGGGCCCGAGGGTCCGGTGGAAATTATTTAATCATGTGCCTCCTTTTTATATATATCGGTGGATCTGGCTGTCTGCAACTACAACTAGGCCTACACACCAAAAAGGATAGTGGCAGCAGATAAGCGACAAAGACACACGACAACGGCATTTCTTGTATTCGAAGCCCGACAACGGGACCCTCCCATCCAGGACCCCACATTTATTTGTAGTTCAGCGTTTCCAAATTTGAGAAATTTCATTCTAATAGAAATATGTCTCAGCTGCATGTTGGAAATATCCAGAATTAGGCCTAGGCCTATAGGCCTACTGTGATTTGTTCAAATTCACCTTCACTAACTAAAAAAGATAAAGCACTTCTTTTTCTCTGGAGAAAATATACAGCCTTTCATTCCATTGACAATTATTTGTTTTTAATTCTCCCGCCCTCCCCCCCCCCCCGACTTCCAACCTCCATAAAAACTGAAATATGAGGATTTGTTACATGTTTGACTTTACAAAAAGTGATGGTATAATATTGTGTATTCTTCTATCTCGATGTATTGTTTATCATGGAAGACCAGGGGTGGCCCTGAATGATGTTTTCATAATAATAATAATAAAAAAAAATAATAATAATAGTCATTCTTACTAAGTCTTATGCAGAAACATTTTCAAAATTGCCTCTATGCTTGGGTCTAGCAAAAAAAATAGTTGCGTTCCGGTATCCCGACCTACCCTAATTTTTGGCCTCGACCCTAATATTTTTATTGACTTTTTAGTGAAATATATCAGATTTCTAAAAAATGTCAGAAAATTTCTGACATTTTTGTTCAATAATGCAATAAAAGAAAATTCTAAAAAAAAAAAATCCCGACCTACCTACCCTATTCTTTTAGACTCATGTTACTGGAACAAAACAATTTTTTTTCCATGGCCTTATTCCATGTAGACAGTTCTTAGGCCTATAAACCCATCCTAGTTTACACCAACTTCAGAGTCTATCATGAAACATTTTCAAAATTGCCTCTATGCTTATTCCATTATGCAGTTGCATAATACCTGAAATGTGTAAAATTCAACTATTCCTAGCCCCTATATATTTGCCGTTTTCTCATAGGAACAAATGTTAAAACCTTACACTGTAACTTACAGCCCAACCTATAATAATATGACAAGCCCTATTTTATTTTTCTATTTTTTTTATCCCCCCCCCCCTGAAATACAGCATATTGATTGCCTGATAAACCTGCGAATCTAGCAATTTGTAAAATCCGAGAAAGCATAATGTTTTATCAGTACGTGGGACATAGCAAAATAATCATTCTTACTTATTTCAATAGAGGAGTCTAACCCCAACTCAACGAGACAAGGATGGCTTTTGTCCTCTTTCATTTGAAGATATAAGTAGATCTTTGTTCCACAGCTGTTACATATCCCCTCCCTTGCCGTCATCAGCTGTTCAGTTAATATTGTGCTACAGGCCTAACTATTATTTACGGCCACCTTTGTAGCAATGCAGGTGCCCGCAATCTTCATCAGCTGGCGGGAAATTCGACCACAGTATCGTAGCGCCATCTGCCGTTTCGTCGAGTCGTTTTTCCTGCTGGTTTCTGCCTTACACTAGCCTGGTATATTATATAAGTAGCTCACTCTGCCAATCACCAGTAACCAGCGTCAGTCAGTTAGCTGGTTACCGCAAACTAACAAAGGACATTCATAGAATGAGAAATAAAGCCAAAAACCATTATTATAGTCGCGTCCTCTTTAGTCAGACAACCACAACAGGATCTGACTTGCGTCAGACCACTGGTCAGACCACGTTTTCCCGAATATCACACTTATGAAACGTTTACATATCGGATAAAGGACAATGGCGAGTTTAGGATGCTCAATTGCAAGGTCAGCGCTAAGAAGTACACATGCGGCGACCAAGTTTCATTGGAGAATTCCAACTTCTTTCCGATCCATTCATTCGTCAGTCACCTGCCTGAAACATGTTGACGATCACGCCAGACACACAACAAAGTCACCAATCGGCCAAAACGGGGACAATCTGAGTCCAAACTCACAAAATTGGATACTCCACAGAAAGGTGATAACTACGTATTCTACTGCTTTCTTTGGGAGGCGGAAAAAGGCATCTTTTGACGTTGGTTACGTTGACACTGGTGAGGGTTGGTCAACTGAGAAAAAGCAGACGACACCCACAGTTGTGGCCGTTCATGGCTCCCCAGCCACCCACACAGACGTTCTGCCTGTGGTCAGTCCCTTCAATGACCTTGGGTATAGGGTTGTAGCCGTGAATCTCCCAGGCTATGAAATAACTGCAGGAGTCACCAAAGAAGATAATGAAATGTTCAACCAGTCTACAACTGAGATTGCAGAATTTCTGCTGGATTTCCTCAGCTCTGTCCATGTGAATGAGGTCACACTGCTGGTTGGACACAGTGGTGGAGCACTGCCAGTAACAATTTTAACAGTTTTGTCCGATATGGTTAGGTCTGTCATGTTCATTTGTCCTCCATCTGGCCATAAAAGGCTTGCCTCTGTTGAGCCTGCATGGGTGTTCAGGGCTGCTGTTAGTGCATATAACTATACATTGGGAAGAATCATCCTTCGCCGGTTGCTGCCAGTGGTCAACAAGATCAGCGTTGGACTTCAGTCTGATCGCCCGAGTCATTTGAGGAACACCTTGCGCTATATCTCAAACATTGATTATGCGCTGCTAAGACAAACAGCAAAGAATCTCAACTTGAAGGAGATTCCAACTCTCTATGTTTGTTCAGAGAATGACTCCTTGGTTCAGTTCAAGCTGAGTGTAGAATGGGCAGCCATGCTGGGAGTAACAAGAGATTGCTTCGATGAATATGACTCAGAGTTCAAGATACGTAAACACGCGTCAGAGTCAGAGACAGACCATGGATACAAAAAGGGTGTAATTTTCGCTCGTGGTGGACATTTTCCACAGTTCAAGAAGCACACAGCCCTCCCAGTAATGATCAGTGAGGCACAGCAAATGCTAGAAATTGCCCTCCAGGAAAAAGATGTACATTAATATATTTATTTGAAATCTAAGAAATTTAAATGCATGTGGGATCACATGTGAACTGTCATCTGTATCTGAATGTTGAAACCATGAGATCTCTGGAATGAATGTGCTTCAAACCATCGGTGAAAACAAAGTGAAAAAAGAGACGTGTGTGTGTAAAATTTGTAGTCAGTAACCATGTTCTAGTCTAACTTATTTTTGAACTGACTTTTGTCATTTAATTTATAAAGTACTATTGATTCTAATCATTTGACCTGTAAAAGTACTATTGATTTTTATCAATTAAACTTATAGAAGGACTTTTGTCTTTTAACGCATGAACTACTCTTTGTTTTTGTCATTAAGTTAATTCATAAAAGCAGCTACCTTTGGTTCTCAATTTTTGTCTTGTACTTTTTTAAGGTTCATGGCATTTTTCAGATTCAGGTTTTCAAATATCTGATTTGTGAATATCTATCATAATGCTCAAAACGACCTGGAATTGTATTCCTTTTCCCAAAATCCTATGAAAACATAACGCAGTTATTGGTCTTATGCCTTCGGATTTGTATTTAAAGACTCATTTAAAGGACATTTCTTCCTTGTTTTTGGTGAGGCTAAGGAAGAAAAATCCTGACCTACGATATAGCTGTTGGTAAACTGAGGTTATTGTATTAGATAATTGATAATTCAGAGAATAAATTCCGCTTAATAATGTGTTGGACAAAGTAAGACCTATTGACTGTGTGCGAAGCAAAATTTCAGAATAGATTGTATGATTCAAATTTGAAGTACCCCTGGTAAGTGAACTTGTTTTTAACTTGACTTCATTTTGACTTCTCAAAAAATCAATTTAAGACCTTTTTAAGACCTCTAGCTACAAAACTGTCAAATCTAAGACCTTTTTAAGGCCTAAAATTTGAGAAAATCAATTTAAGACCTTTTAAGACCTTTTAAGACCTGCGTGGGAACCCTGCAAGAAACAAGTCGTGCGAAAATAATTGTCATCATTTTGGCCACCCATTTGATGGATTTTTTCCTGGGTATCCTCAGGTAAAATTAGGTTAAAAATGATGATCAGATGGACCTATCTTATACATAAACATATAAACTATATCTAATCGGTCAACAATATTTTAGATCCTTTTTTTTTCTTCATAATTTTAGTCTTTACTTGAATAGAAACGAGAAATATCTTTCTATATATATGATAATATAATTATGTCTTTATTGATAACAAATCAAAGCAAACATCTATTCTATCTAAGTGCATTTTAACAACATGTTGCACCGTTAACAAAAGATCCTCTCAAGTTTTTTAATTAAAATATCACAGTTATCGCTGTGTTACATTATGTTTGATATGACTTACCGAGTATGATAAACGTGTATCACAGCTCTTATATTAGGTCTTACATTACGTCCCAGATATCAATCTTAAAGATTATTTAAATATTTCGTATATAATCAGTCAATCTAAGTTCCTTACCGCCTAGTTTCTTTGCAATATCAAACGATTAAATTTCCCAATTGTAGATAGAAATGTTCAAGTGTGAGAAGACTCAGCCGTTAGGTAGCCCTCCTCTGACTTGCTTGTTTCGTCTATAGGGGTTTTCTTGGTAGCCCTCTCTCTATCCTCGCCTTGTGCTGCAGGCGCCACTTTGTTCCTCGACCCCTCCGAGGTGCGGGGGCGGGGCGGGGCAGGGGGCGGAGACTGGACCCTGGGTGGGTCTGGCAGTGGTGGCCCGTATTCCCGACACCAAGGGTCCTTGATGGGATTAGAAAATAAACCAATGTACAATGTGAGATCACAACATTTAGGTGGGGTGGTAACCATCACAGTGTTAAAAGAAGAAAACAAACCTAAAATGTATAGGAGTCTTTGCGTCTAGGCCTAAGTAATACTTTATAACTTACCTTTACCGATACACCAAATTCTAGACCCCATATTTGTACAAAAAACAGTTTAAAATCGGAGCTCAGGAATTTAATTTCCGTAACCCCAACATACATGTATTTTAATCTGTTCGTCAATTTGATTAACAACTAGATGTGACAAATGTCACTATCAACGGATTCCTTGAGGGGCACCGGGCAGGTAGAAAAATATTAGACATTGAAAAGATATAGTGATAGGCATGTATACTACCAGATTGTCGGTGCCGCTTTGATATTGATAAAATAATTGACAAAATTTGGGGGTGCCCCCCCCCCCCCCAAAAAAAAAATAAATAAATAAATAAATAAATAAATTTATAAATTAATAAATTAAATTAAAAAAAAATCTACTGGCACCTTTTATGTTTCAAATTCCTAATTTCGGAGGTCGTAAGCGAATACGGGCCCGGCCTTGCTGTACTCACCATTCTGGCCGTGGCCATGGTACACCGCAGCTCTCTTTTCACCAGGATCCTCTTGATGAGGTTCTTACACTTCTGGGAGGCCTGCCGGTCGGCCCGGGTGGGGAACTCGGGCCCCCGCTTCACCTGACGGAGCAGCTCACGGTGGTTAGCGTCCTCAAAGGGCAGGCTGCCGAACACCTGTAAAACAACGGGAGTGGGCAGAAGATGGGTATTGATACAAAAAAACAGGGACAATTCTCAAGTAAAAAATTATAGACGGAAAATAAAACGTTGTATGAATTGAAGTAGTATACTGGAAGTACACAAATCTAAGTAGTGTACGGAAACATCACATTGAGTGTGGCATACCCTAATTGTGTTAAGAGCTTGCAAGAATTTATCGACATTGTGATTTTCAAATATCTGCAGATATGACAGATCTTAAAATAATTACGCTTACCTTTATCATTCACACGAAATGGAATATTAAAATGTACTTCTGTTAATGTGCACACACAAAAACGTGTAATTAAGGCAACGAGATATTGTCATGTTGTTTTCATCTATAAGGCCTATCCATCTTGAATTGTCTAGTACATGACCAAAAAAAAGGTGTGCAACTACAACTTTCCTCACCATAACGTAGAGTATGACGCCAGTGCTCCAGACATCTGCCAGCTGTCCAACGTAAGGCGTACCCGTAAGGATCTCTGGTGGGGCGTAGGCGTAACTACCACAGTAGGTTTCGGAGAGCACAAACCGGCCATCTGGTTGAACCATGCTGTCCCGGGCAAAGCCAAAGTCGCAGATCTTCAGGTTATTGTGCCGGTCTAAGATAAGGTTCTCACACTTCAGGTCACTGAAAAGTTTAAATATGTATATAAGTGAGGTGACAAACGATTATGTACATCATAGGAAAAGGTTTTCTCTTCAATAATGTATTGATATGATTTGCATTCATCTTAGTCCTTAGCCAAAAGGTAATCAAGTAGTTTTTCCTGGTTTAAACCTCTTTTTGTTGACGGACTCATTTTTTTATATTCTTTCCAGCTGGATATAAACATAAAGTGGGCTCATCAATATGACGTTAGAAAGAAAATCATGAGTGATTTCTATGATCTATGAATGGTCTGAACTAAAGGGTTAGGGACCAAAAACTCTTATGTCGCTCTTATTTAAGAGCATCATAAATTTTTGTTTTGCCTAAACTGCCTAAACTAAAGGGATCGTTACTTACCGATGAACAACCCCAATGCTGTGGCAGTAAATTATTCCATCTGCAAGTTGGCAAAACCATAATGCCGCCTGTTTTTCTGGGATACACTTCTGGGTCCGTATGATGTTGAGCAGGTCTCCATTACAGGCATTCTCCATTATGATGTATACTCTGTTGTTTGTTTCGATGCACTGCAGTGAAAACGTTAGGTGTTGAATTGGTGTGCAATAATCAAGGATTTCATAGCACACTGACAGAAATTTAAAAAAAAAGGGGGGGGGGGAGGGTTAGGCTGACCCTTCTCATAGTAGAACAGGATGTATATATCGAAAACTTTGATAGTTGCTGCTTGCACAAGCTTTGATCAGTCTCTAGCCTAATTATGTTAGCAATGTTTTCCGGGGCATAATATGTCTCAACATCACCAGTTTGCAGAGACTCCAACATTAACAATATTGTAGGAGGGTCCCCACTCAAATAGCTATCATAATAAAATTCCCTGTGTTTTCCCCGAGTTTTCCCCGTCCCACGGCCACATTAGATTTCCCCTAACGTTACCATGGTTTCAATGATTTTTTTTTATTATTCAAAAGTGTTCATGTGTTATAAATAATGTTATAAACGTTGGAGATTTGTTTCTAAAGAAAATAAAATTATGTTCTCAGAAAAGAAAAGTGTGAATCTCATGTCGCTCTTATGCAATAAACAGAATTAGGGCCTAGAATGATGTGTATTTCTTCTAATTCTTGACTTGTGTTTTGGTAACAGTTACAATTTCCTAATTCCCTATTTTCCCTGACAGGGAATTTGTTTTGCCGTTAATTCCCTCTTTTCCATGTGCAGTGGAGACCCTTTACCAAGCAAACTGTGCACACAAAATAGAGAAACAAATTACATTTTAACTTTCATAACCTGGAGAAATCAAGATGTAAAGTGGAGTTTACCTGAATATTCAATATCAGACTTGGATGTTTCAACTTTCTAATGATATCGATTTCTCTGGGCAGGAATTTTTGCAGGTAATCGTTTGGGGCTCTCTTCTTTGATATGATCTTAATCGCGACTTTCATGTTGTGCTTTTGTGAAAATGCCTCTTTGACAGTAGCATAGGACCCATGGCCAAGCGTGTTACCAACTCTGTAGCCGTGAAGTTCTAAAATTGTGGCCTTTGGTCTCCCACTGCTATCCGGTCTGCCTCCTCCAGTTGGATACGCGGAGCCAGCTTCGACCACATCCGACCCTCCTATGACAACTTCACGGCTTTGCGCTGCCTCTTGCACAATAGCCCTCGTCATGTTTATGTACTATGACATTGTTTCCTGGTTTTTATAGCGTTTTCCCTCACAAATAACTGGGAAATTCAGGCTTTTCACCTTGCCGTGTGTGTGACGGAGATAGTTGCTCCCTCCCGACGATGCGTTGTCATGGCAACCGTCATCGTTAGCCGGTTACCGGCGATGTCAACGATAAGGTCTATAACCAGCGTAACGATTTGTGACACCACGCCCACGCACCGGGCTGTGGTTTGCCAAAGACAGTCCCCGGCGCTTCTAAGTAGTTCTTGTGATTTATCTACTTGGATCGTGATATATAGGGGCTTTACTTTTCAAACGGTGATTGTATGGCTCTAGATTCTAAAATGAAGTCCAAGAAGGCTCAGTTCCGGCAAGACGCAAAAGACTCAAGTCAAGGCTTCAACTTTCAAGTTCAAGCCGACTTAGCCTGGTTCCCGGGCCCACTATGCGCCATCAGTACATCGGAAAGCATTTGGGCACGGGAACCAGGGTAAAGCCGACTGGCTCCTTGGGCCTGAATGAAAGGCCTAGACCTACTCAAATTTATCACCTCACATTCTCCGTCTCATACCATGGATGATGACGTCTTGCATGCCAATATTCTGTGCGTATAGATATCATATGCATGTAGTTTTATTTGGAGTTCAAAATAATTTCATGACAGTACACTGAATGAAGTACAATTTAGATCTACCTACGCTGCGGACGAGTTGCTATAGTATAGACTAGTTCATAATTTTCCAACAATGATATATGAGAATGTTCAATCTTTTTTTCCGGCAGCCAATCCTTGGTGTTATTCAGTTGTTTGTCTACAAATACGTGAGACAGTGCGATCTCGGCTGTATTGCCATGTTTAACGTTTATCTAATGCCAAACCAGTGTATGGTAACGTCCCTTCATAATAATGTAACTATAACAGTTATTACTGAGTTAATACGTTTCGATTCTCAATCAAGGTATGTATATCACTTTTTAACTTAGCTTGCTAGGCATTTTACAAACATAACACAAAGGCACGTACATAATATGTAGCTACTGTTGTTTTATTGGCGAACATAGGTTGTTAGGTGGCGTTGATGACAGAGCAGTATGAATCCAGGCAAGAGTCTGTCGCAAAGCATGCAAACAACAGCTGATTTGTATGAAGTGATGTCAAGACACTTACCGCTGGACCTCCAACTCTTCAACATTTCCATGTGAAATACAACGTAGTTCTTGGGATTTAAAACCAAACTATTGTTTTGTACTATTAACCAATATAGACTTGGTAATGTAAGTCTCCATTTAATGGGGATTTAATAAACATTGTTGATCAAGGCTTCCTGGTTCAATGGGGATTTATGATTCAATGCTTTTGTGTATGAAGTATTCTCGGCTATAATGATTACAGCGTGTAGAAATCCAGAGTGAGCGATACAACGAAGTAAAATATCTACATCAACCATGGTACATAATGATAATAATTAACATGTCTATTAAAGTTTCACATCAAATAGTGTGGCACTATTAAGTGAACAGAATGCCAGAAAAGAACGGTCCTAGGCCGAACCGTCCTGTACAACCATAACCTTTCATAGACAACTGACACATAAAATTAAAATAACAAAACAGAAAGCTAACAAAAAGACGTTAAAACCATACCAATCTCTCTTCTTCAGTGATAAAAATTGCTCAGCCTTGCGCATCCCGCACCAAGTAGTGCTCAACCCCAGACGAATATAAAAACCCCTTTTCGTGCTAAAGAGTGATAAAATGTTGACGTGGTCCGGGAGGTTGGCCCGATGGGTATGTACGAGATGACACATGAAGTGTGACCCCCCTCCTAGGCTTGGGGGGTCAGGGGATCTGGGACTGTACTAAGCCTATACCTGCTGCTCGCACCTGCTCACAGCACTGGCTTCTCACATGGAATGCGTCCTTCTAAGCGAGCTGCTCACCTTCTGCGAGCAACTCTCACAATCGGGTGCGCTCATCAAGTGGTTTGCAAAACCAAGCTACCCACTTTTCATTCTTCTTTAAACATCTCCATTCTTCTGTACACAAAACTACAAGAATCTAAACCAAAGTGCAGGCAGCTAAGGCATAAAATACACTGTACATTTTTTTCTCAAACAACGTTACGGAGCGTCCTCAGACGGTCATTAAATTTACAATCTCTTGTATTCACCGACCATTGCTTGCACAAAGCATTTTACAATCCATGATGATATAAATGCGTGATTTCTTTATTAATATTCTGTGTTTAACGTGTTTTAATCTGACCAAAAACTCATAAAAGTCTAACACTCGTAGTGTTATTTCATGACAAGATTCGGTTATACTTTGCTCTCGTGCATCTACAATCTGTAATCCACAAAGTCAATGCAATTTGAGTGTTCAGTAATATACAGTAAGTCACAATAGTTACAAGACAGTTTTATTTAATTCTATATTTTCTTCCGTAACCTCTTTTACTTCTGTCGAATTCATAACAAATGTACCGGTAGTAATAATTTCTCTATGGCTATTACCACAGTAAAAGGTATGTATTCCAGGGTGCACAAACTGAAGTGAAACTGGCTTTTTGAAACAGTCTTGGCCTGAGCCAGGCAATTGTTCTTCAATTGATTTCAACCCATGGGGCCAAACGTAAACGACGGGATGGAGGCAGGATTATGTTGTACACTACGTCAAGTTTTCACCGCGTCTCCTTGTTTTTCTCTGCTGCCAGTCGCCTGCTGCAGAGTTGGCACAGAATCTGCGTGGCGCCCACTTATAAAGGGCCCTGCATCCCGGGACAGCTGCCACGTCCTCGCCTATCACAGCACGAATGCTCCACTCTTTAGGCCTCCTCGCCCACGTCGAAGCCGAAGCACTCCTCAATGTCCTTCTTCTTCTGTTCTTCTCTCCGCCTCTCGACGTCGTCAATCGCTAATGGATGGAAGAAAAGAGAAACAGGATTAAAACTAAATCAACTTTGCGTGTGGCCAGAAAAAGAGTGCGAGAAGAGTTCAGCCCCCTCTCCAAACGGACACCTGTGAATATCAAAACATGGTGTCATATCTAACCGCATATAACGGAGCGGGTTAGGAATATGAATGCCAAACTTGAACATGAGGCTCCTTTCATACATGAATCTGATTGTATGATAGTTTTGATATCTATTAGGAACATGGTACTTCATCACATATCCTCCCTGACTGTTCCTTTATTTTAACATTTAGTGTCTTTTCATCCCATTTTTCAACGTAACTACGTTGTGTCAACGGTAACTACGTTGTGTATCAACGGTAAACTAACAAATCCACAAAACACGGCGGAAGTGCACTAACGGACCACAACTCAACAGAACTTGACAATTTGTCAGAGATGGCTCACTGATCTAGACCATGCAGCACTATGATGGTTTCTCCTTGTCCACCCATCAGTATCTGAGCGTCGTGACAGGAGCATTGTACGCCTGACAGGGAGACATCGATAGTGCATGCCAGGTAAGATAAGAGTGAATGTTGCAATGTTGAAGTAGGGTGTACAATCCCAAAGACATTTAGAAAATTATATCGATATACTGAATGATACAGAATAACATACACTTCGCGGATCATACCAATGTTTGTAATTGGGAAAACATTAGGTTTATGACACCAAAGAAAAGGGCTGATAATCACAAACATAATTATTGTACAATTTGAGCATAGAAAATAAGCGTGATTCGATGCAAGCACACAGGAGAAGCTGGCAGTGATGATTGTCATTTGTGCCTAATTAATTTTTTCTTTTTTTTTTCTTTTTTTTTTTTAATAACAGAGGAGCTTGGGGCCAATCGTGAATTATTATTAATCAGACGTTTGTTTAAATAATTTTATATATGGAAAAGGAAGCCATATATCAATTTGCAATCTAATAATTTGAGGTTACTGAATTATTCTCTCGTAAATACTAGAATTCCACAAATATGTTGTAATGAAAGAAATGCTGACATCTCTAGAGACGTTTACTAAATAAATTTAGCCATGCAGACATTAAAAGGGCCTAAACGAGTTTTTTTTTTTTTCATACGAAAGCCTATAGAAGACTACTTCATGCAAAAGGCCATGCTACAGAAGGGAAGGCACTACATGCTATGTACACTGACAACTATACAGCCTGTGGCCTACCTTCACCCCGCTTCTTGCGCTTTGGCGTACCCTGCTTGGTGCTTCTCTTGTCGTCCTCTTCCTCCTCGTCTTCGGGCAGGGCTCGCTTGCGGCCCCTGAAAAAACAGAATTTGTGTTAAAAGATTTCTTGTTTTATCGAGATGACAGTCAGTTTTCTTAGGGTTTGAGCCTCAATCTGGTAGTCAGACCACTAAACATTTATATTCAAAGGATTTTTAGATTATTTAGTTATTTTAAAACCCATAGATTTTCTTATATTCCCATTTGAAATCCATTGAACACTTCCCTATTTTACCTTCATTTTTTAACTAATTTTAGTTGCATCCCCCCACCCCCGCCATGTAAAATCAATCCAACCCTGGTAATTTGTCATTATAATTCAAATGACCCACCTTCTCGATGCCCGTCGGGGTGACTCCAGCTCGGGCGGCTCCTCCTCGGCGGCGGCGGCCTCCTCCTGCTCCTCATCCTCGTCCTCCTGGACCACGCTCCGGCTGCGGCCTCTCCTGGGGGGCGTGGTCTGCTCCTGTTTGGGGGTCACTGCTGCTGCCCGCCGACCGCGGGGCGACGTCACCTTCTCCGGGGTCTTAGGCTCAACCTGAGGGGGCAAAGAAAAGAAATGTTGAGCATTTTGGTTTAACAACTAATATGGAAACATTCACTTTATTATATCTGATTTCATTGCCTCAGAGTATGGTATCTCTTTCATCATAAATGACAGGAACATGTTGGTGAATATTAAATACATTTTTGTGAACATTAAATACATCTGATGTTTTTACTGCTGTCAATGTGTGATGCCGAGATAAAAATATGAGTATGCTGATTAAAGAAGACATTGAAATCACACAGGCTTGTTTGCCACGCGTGTAAAGTAATTTTGAACGACGATATCGATGTTAGCATTTGCGATGCTGCTGTAGAAATGTAGAAAAACAAAGCCGTGTTTATAAGGGAGCGTAAATTTTGCTTGCCTCTTTCGCACTGAAACTAAGCTTTTCGTGCATACTTGTTGTATTCGTTATTAACGTATCTGTAGAGTCAACCTACCGGGGTCTGGGGCTGGACCTTGGGCGGCCGACCACGGCCCCGTTTGACGGGAGGGGTGGGCTCGGGCGGGGTCTGGACCTCCGGCAGGGCCGCCGGCTCCTCCTCCTCTTCCTCTTCGGCCCCCTCCTCCATTTGTAGGAAGATCTGCGTAGCGTTCTGACCGTCCTCGGTGACCAGTTGTACCGCCACCTGCTGCTGTTGCTGTGAGGGTCAAGCAATATTTAAATCAGTACGTGTGTATTGCATGTGAATTGCTAGTGTTTTCTTGGAGGAGAACATGGCGTCGTATCTCATATGTAATTTGGTCGTATAAGCGTTTTCTAAAATTCTTTACAAATTCAATTTAACATTCTTCTTTTTCACCATGATAGCCTATACGACAGGGATAATTTTGTATCGCTAAAACTAGGAATGAGTTTTTGATTATGTTACCAAGGTTTATTTTTCGCAACGTTGTTTCCCCAAACTTATCTGATTTAACCTATGTGACACGTTGGTTCAATGAATACAGTTTCTATTAATTTTGGTACTAAGCAATAGGCGTGTGAGTCTTTACCTTCCTGCCGCGTGTTGGTCGGCCGGATGGAGTATCGGCCTGTACGATCTGTACGTTCTGGAGCTGCTGCAACTGTTGCAAGTCTTGAACCTGTGGCCAAAAGGAATATCAATGTTGATTAAAATCTCCTCACGTTAAACTGACTGATTATATTTCTGTTACCTTGATTTCTGTAAGAGCTTTCTTAATTACATGTTACAGAGGGCGATACAGCTGGGAAAAAATCAAATACACCACAAAAATTGTTAAGCTAAATAAATTACAGTGTTAAAATTGATTAAAATCACGTCTTTGTTACATGTGCTCTTAGACTTGTTAGTAGCCGTAACATGATTGATCTTGCCTTATGGTTCTTTTCCCACAATCGATGTTTCGTTTAGAAATAATATATTTACAAAGGTTCATTGCTTTAAGAATCAGGGTTACTACACATTTTTGATATTTAAAGCGTACCTACAAAAGCCAACTTATTTTGCTGAAGCCCTCTACCATGGCACTATCTCTTACTCTAAAACTTCTAAAATATTTTACCGAAGTTTCAGGCGTTTCAGTTGATGCATATTTTGGGTTCAACATCTAAGTGAAACGAAATTCAATGTTTTAATTTAGCACCTTTACTGATAATTCTTATCAAGCATACAACTATCTCATCTGAAACGTCCATCAAACATAGTGACACAAGACTCTATTAACACGTTTTTAAGTATGTCTCTTTTGGGGTCAAATCTGGCAACATAATTTTGATCTAGTATAACCAGTGTTATCCTAAGTTTCTAGAAAAGAGACTCAAGAATCCGCCTGTAAAAGAGTACTGACCTGTATGAGCTGCCCGCCCACCTGGACGTAGGTGACCTCCTGTCCATCGCCTGCTGCCATCACACCGTCCAGATCGCTGAGGTTGGCAACCTGACCCATTCCCTCATCATCCTCCTCCTCAGACTCTTGACCAAGCTCGTCCGCTTCGGCTAACATGGCCTTGGACTCGGGGTTCTCAGGATCGTGAAGCGCCATGTGTCGGAGCAGGTTGCCGCGGTGTGCGAATGTCTTTCGGCAGTCACCACACTCGTGAGTCTTTTCCCGGGGAGGTGGGGCCACGTAGTCTGGTGTGTGGTATAAGTTCTGTGAAATGAAGATTGATAAGATTAAATTCATGTTCTAGTCATTTGGAGAACAACCGAATAAAAAAACACGTATGGAACAAATGCTGTGTTAGAATTTTAAACTCAAGATCACCATATATGTACTTTGAAATTCACAAAAACAACTTAACTATTCTAGTTGTGAGTCGTTATGCTGTTAAAACTACGTGTTTTTCCCCCAACGGAAAGTGTTTACTGCTAACAGATATTCGACACACTGAATATAAGACACTGTATCATCAAAAGCTGTAAAATAAGCCCTTTATATCCTAGACCTTGCTTACCTTGTGCCTCTTGAGGAGTTGTTTTTGTCTGAAGGACTGGTCGCACTCGCTGCACTGGAAGGGCTTCTCGCCCGTGTGGGTGAGGATGTGGGACTCGAGGTGACGTTGGGACAGGGCGGCGTAGGGACAAAGCTCACACTTGAAGCACTTCTCACCTAGCCAACATTGATTGGAAATGTTTAGTATGATTCTTTGTATCAAAGATACATAACGTGGACTCGTAAGTCAAGTGATACCATAAATCTTGGTCGAATTTACTCAGCTTATTAGCAGGAACTAAATTAACATTGTTTGTTATGGCAGCCGATATATATAAAAGGGTAAACAAACTATGGTTAAAACACCGAAATATGGTTAACTATTTGTGTAATTAAATCTATTTTAAAGTTATTTTTTGTCAAAGCAATAAATTTCAGTAATTAGCTTCATATTGTCGTGTTTTGACCAAATGCTTGTATGTGAAGTTATCTACATTAAAACGATAACTATCTCTCATGTAATGAATAAGGGGGAGTGGTGTCTCACCTTCGTGGGTTTTGAGATGGATCTTGTAGGTGTATCGGTCGGGGAAGGACTTGCCGCACTTCTTACACTGCAGCGGCTTGTCGGAGGTGTGAAGCTTCTGGACGTGGATCTTGAGGTCCGTCTTCCGCCCGCAGGTGGTCGGGCAGAGCTCGCACTGGAACACGGGCTTATTACCCGTGTGGATCAGTTTGTGCGCTTTCAGGGAGTTACTCTGTGAAAGGGTAAAGAGAATTGGATTCATACAATGGTCAACCAGTTTTATGTGGTGTTTTTGTATTTTGTTATCATTATTTATTTACTTTTTTAGTTTATCTATCATCATTTTTCATATCTATTTTTTCAAAATGTATTTATTACTATATATTTTAAACACATATTTACAATATCTACTAAAACTCTTTTCCGTTAAGAATAGGACAGTAGTTAACATGCATTTCTGCTCTTAAAAAGCGTAACTGGATTTGAAGATGCATTGTATATCTATAAAGTCACACTTACCTGTGTAAATCGGGCATGGCAAACATCACACTCGTATGGCTTCTCGCCGGTGTGTATGCGGAGATGTCGCTTCAGCTTGTATGTGTCCGGACTGGCGTAGGAGCAATGAGGGCATGAATAGGGACGTTCTCCTGTGTGCGACCTGCCAAATGGAAAATAAAATGTGAAATACATTGGAAAATAGAATGTGAAATACATGTGTATATAGGTGAAGGTAGACATACTCAAGATTTTTCAATATTTTCTAACCATTTTACCGGTAATAGCAAACTGTAGGGATACAATCTGATATAAAAAATATAACCTTACCTCATGTGTCGCTTCAGTTTGGAGAGTTCTACGGATGAATAGTCGCACTCTGTGCAGTGGTGGGGTTTTTCAAATGTGTGTCGGTACCGTACGTGGCGAACCAGCTCTCCAGACGTGGTGAACTGGGCCTCGCACTCTTTACATTTGTGGGGACGTACGCCAGTGTGTGTGTTGATGTGGTTCTGTGAAAAGAAGTGAAAGTTGCATCAGCCATGTTAAGTGGGATTTTTATACTTCCCTGAACAGTTATAAACATTAATTTGACGCTATTCTTACAAGCTGTATGCAACCAAAGAGGCGTCGAACTCGATGCTTCTAACTCGATGATACATCAAAATCCCTACTTTTTCTCTTGAAGTACAAGAGTAAGTTATTCGGTTATGACAGTTAAAGTATTGAAGTTGGCAAAATAAAGAAGAGGTTTCGAATAGATTATGTAACTAACCTACTATAGCTCCGTCTTCTATTTTCACAATCAATCTAAAAAACGTTGATAGATATTCTTGTGGTGGCATGCAAAGACCAGCATGCCGCTTACCTGTAGTGAGGCGACCGTTTTGAAGCCGCGGTCGCAGATGTTACACTTGTGGGGCCGCTCCTCTGAGTGGGTCTTCATGTGGCGGGTGAGCAGGTAGCGCTTGGGACTGGTGTAGTTACAGTAGTTACACATGAGCTGGGCCTGCATGCCCGACGACGTCTTCTTCGGGGTCACTTTGATCACCTTCTTCACGTTGCCCTCCTCGTCCTGCTCCTCCACCTCCTCGCTGACACCTGCTGGGGAGTGCAAGAAATCGAAATATTATGAGCAATTCTAAAGCTAGATAGACTCAGCCGAAAACAAGTACGCCTAGTATGTATACTCAGATTCGAAAAAAAGTATGACGACAGCATTATTTCAACAGTCAAATGAGATTACACTTGAGATGACCTTGGGTTCTTATCCTCCTAAATCAACATCTGTTGGTAACTTGGAAACACAACGTCAACACAAAGTAACTCTTAACCTATGCCATAAACCAAAACGTAGAAACGTAGAAACGGCTTGTTTAAGACAACCATTTACCGGGTGAAGTAACTACTTCAAGCTTGGCGAAATTTGGCGGGGTAACTAGCCCGTTACTCTGTTCCAGTCTCCGTGACCGTCTCCGAGGCATAAGGGGCATGGAGGTCAATAATCTTATGATCTCCTGGTCGGCCTCCGATCCACAGTAGGATTCTTTAATCAACTGTTCTGGCGACATGCTAATTCGCCTTGCTGTTAATAAAAGATAACTCCAAAGTTCTTAAAACTGATTTTTTTTTTCAAATAGTTTTTTTTTTTTTATGAACTGCAACACTTGTAGAACGTTTGCGGGGACATGCGTGGAAGGAACGGGCAATCTCAGTGTAAAGTGATTTTTGTGTGACTAATTAGTTAGCGTTAAGATTATGAAACACCCTACTATTGATCTAAAAGATATTTAGTCATAAGTAATCATTCTGAATGTTCCTATGCAGTTTCAACCGTTGGGACAAATAAGATTGATAAAATTGCAAATCACTGCTTTTCTTACCTTTGTCTTCTTTGAAATCATAGACAGACATGTCTAGGGACAGGTTGTTCTTGTCGCCCTGCTTCTGGTCGCCCTCCGGCTGGGACACGATAAGGACGTAGCTGACCTCTCCGCCCTGGTTCACCTCTGAGGGCACGATGGTCACTGTCTGGTACGAGTTACCCGTGTTCAGCACCACCGAGCTGTTCTGACCGTCCGCACCGACCTGGTTTGGTACAACCTGTTGTAGGGACGAATGGATATTTCTCTTAGAAATGCAATGAACGTAACATCAAGATAGACATAATTCACACTTATTTTTGATTTAGAGATGACCATATTTCTCAATTTTTAATAATTCTTATCATGTTTTATATTTTAATATGAATATAGTTTTTTCTTTCAGCATTCAGCAATGACCAAGAAAAATTGAAAACTATATGCTCTTACAATGACCCTAACATAATGTATCAGAGTATGATTACATATTGATTTAATCAAAACGGCCGTCAACGATCCACAGAAGCACACTAACCTGTAGAGGCTGTGTCTGGGAGTTTGTGGCGCCTGTAGTACTAACCGGTGACTGATTACTCTGGAGGGCCACGAGCTGTGGCTGCGAACTGTCCTGGTCATTCTGCACGGCCACGAGCTGCGCGTCTTGGGGAGCACCATCCGACGCCTCGGGGATGGATGTCGCTGCCATGGAGGCCAACACCTGGAGGAAACAAGGGGTTAGTCACGGTTACAATACAAGGAGCAACATTAACGAAACTAATAGGGCAACCCTACTTTCAGGCCCCAAGGTCATATGGATAAATTCTACAATAGAGCAAGACCTCTGAAGACGAAAAACATCAGGATTATTAATTCATTTTTCCCATTGGCCTTAGTTATTTAAGTTCCCACCTCCAGTTAATGAAAAATAATCTCTTCATAATGTCTAGCAAAAAGTAGGCGTAACCATGAATTTCCTCTTTGTGAAGTAAAATCAGGTAGGCAATTCTTAAATAAAAGAATAGTAGCAATTTCTGATTATGGTATCCTGAATAGGCTTAACGAGACAAAAACAAAAAGGATGTGGACTGTACCTGGACAGCAGTCTCGGAGGTGTCGGCCTGGTCGCTGGTCTGCGGCTGGATGGTGAGGATGGTGCCATCCTCACCCAGTGTGGTCAATGAGCCCCCGTGGGACGTGGTGGGCTCGCCAGAGGCCAGTTGGAGATGGTCCTCCCCCTTACCTTCCCCCTGGTAGAACTCAATGTTGTTGAGGCCAACTCCATCTGAAAAAAAACCAGATAGGATCAGTAATTGAATGAGTAAGTTCATTAAGTTAATACAGCCTCAGGGCATTGATTCCAACTGTTATCAATCTTGATACCTCTGATATCCGGTGGGTGATATTCAGTGTCACTCAGGGTACGACCTTAACCACCATTACCGGAATCTAAACTGGTTTAAAAAGAAAACAAAGCGTCTGTTTTCTCGATAAGCTGAATAGTCTAATCCAATTTAGAGGATGTGGCTACTTTCTCTCTGAATATGCTTATTCAATGGTAGAAGAAAAACAAAAAAACAAAAAACAACCTAATCCACAACCTTAAGTGTATACTTTAGTTTGTACAGAATGATAGCAGAAACTGGGATTTACAAACAGAATGATTTATGAGGTTAACTGTTGTATCTCAGATTTTCTTTTTTTTAAACTCACCTCCCTGTTGGTCCCCCTGCTGGAGAATGATAGACTGGCCGGAATTATCAGCGATTTCCTTGTTGAAGTTGGCCAGGTAGCTCTGGATGTCGGTGAGGGACTGGGCCTCAGAGGTGTTCGTCCCGTTCTGGCCCTCCATGATCGATGAGGACTAGACACAACAAAGGGGAATAAAGCGATCAATATCAGGATCGATATAAAACAACTATTCCGTTATCATGAGTCAACAGTGATAGAGGAATTAGCTTGAATGGGGTGTAATAGCATGTATTACATGTATTTAGGCCAAACAAAAAAAATTGTTGTGTTCAGGTAACCCTACCTACCCTAAATTTTTGGCCCTACCCTAACTTTTTTTCAGGAAATTTTTAATTATTTTTTTTCAAAATCCAAAGAATTGACCTAAAATAGCATGGAAAACCATAAAACAGGACATGGATGCTCAGGGCATATATTTTAGATACTAAAAATGGTTTTGGAGGATATTTGGAATATCTTTTTTATTTCCAACACTGGCCGGGTCTCTTTGGCAAGTAAAAAAAAAAGCAAAAAAAAAAGTTTTTTCGACCTACCTACCCTATTTTTTTCGACCTATGTTACCTGAACACAACAATTTATTTTTTTTGGCCTTATGTAATAACATGTCTAGCGAGTAGGCCAAAAAAAAATAAATGTTGTGTTCAGGTTTCCCGACCGACCCTATTATTTTGCCCCGACCCTAAAGTTTTTAGGAGAAAATTTGGGGTGAAATTAATTAAAATATGGCTGAAATGAGCCCCGAGCCTATCATTGCAGTTAAAAAAAAATATTAAAAAAAAAAAAATTGCCGACCTACCGACCCTATTTTATTTCAAGCATGAAACCTGAACGCAACTATTTTTGGCCTTAGTTCCTAGTAAGCCTCTAAACAACTTCTTAGAGAAGACCTTTTTTGCGAGGGCGTCACCTCGACAGTAGTCATGTGTTGGAGGATTACCTCATATTGTTTGTGTTAGGTCAAGCTCTCAACAAGCTTTGTAGTTCATTGTTTATGGAGCAAATTAACAGAAAATTAGAAAAAAAGAAAAGAAAGGAAATAGGGGTGGTTAAGGGTGCACAACCCCCAACTTCTAACTTATGTATACAACAAATATTCTTAAAAACCTGATAATCAGATCAATATTCTTGTCTGAAAAGTGTTCTTGTAATTCTTGCATAAACTTTGGCCAGCACTGCCACCCGACCCTTATCCCTCATTGTTGTGGTAGGTTGACCAGTGAATAGCAGTCGTTTCCGAGTTTTCTTTTGTGCTTATTTTAGGCATGTCAGTCAGTTAAAAAGTCGAAAATCGTTATTTGTGTAGGTTCCTAACTCAATGGTTGCATCATTGGCCACCCTATGAAAATTGGAATTCTGAAGAAAATTCTTAAACAGACAACCCTGCCATCATTGGGAAAGGAAACACTGATGATGGAGTAAAAGGAGCTCCCTTAATTTTCGAGGAATTTTGTCAATTCCTATTCGAAGTTCTCGTAAAAGCTGTTTGAAAAATCGTCAATGTTAAGCAATAATGATTCACGGTTCGCTTTTTTTTTTTTCATTTTGAGGAATGAAAATAGCAGAAATAATGTTTAGCCTGCGACGCTGGCCGCTGGCAGGGACTGAGGCCAGTGAGTACGAGGGTTATCCATTCAGACACCAGGAGAAATTCCCTAGAATATTCCAACAAGGTACGGATCTTTCTCGGGCTTTGTCATTATAAAATGATGTTTTTGTCAATACTATATTGCTGGATTTTTCTGTTAATTTGATGAGAGCATGTCTAGAGTTAAACCTATCCATACAAACGTCGGACAATTTGTCCACTGCTTCAAAAAGTTTTCGGGATAAGCTGGTTGATGTTGACAACACATGGCATTGTGGGGGATGAAAAGTTGTGAATTCCAAGGACAAATCATGAAAATTAAAGAAATTAATCTATATAGTTCATTTGTGTGACAATCAAGCAGGATATCCCAATCAGGAGGAGAACTACTTTTCTGGGCCGCAGGGTACGAGCAGTAGGTGACCAGTGTAGCATACTGGGAACTTCCTTGGCCGCTGGTGCCTGGCGTGTACACCAATAACCTATGGCTGGTACCCAGTGGCCCAGAGGAGTCATTCTCCTCCTAATCAGATATCTATCGAATGTTACAGTTACTGAAGACGACAAATATTTTGGCCCACACGATAATACTTTTGCTACACATAAGATTAAAGGTTCTCCGTGACCCAACACATTCTGTTTGATTAAATAATGCGGATATATTCATATAACTCCCCATATCAAATGCAAATCAAACACATAGTGTCCTATGACCCTTACGTCTTGTGAGAAAATTGTGTTCTTTTACTTTTTCTGATTTACCTTAGGTGAGATCAGTAAATAGAAATGTACGATAAAGGACTAAAATGCATATCACAGAGGCTGTCCTTAACAATTTTATCTACTACTCCACCGGACTAGTGACTAGTGGTCCTATCTTTGCACTAGCCCAGATCAATGTACCACTTGTCCACATTTAAGTTTCTAGTTGCAATTATATTTATAAAGAATTGCACTCGCCAAACGGGCTAGTTGCTTATAATTCCACTAGCCTGGGAGGATTTTTACTTGTACCCAGTATCAGTAGAATAAATCCCTGTATCATGTCAAGCCCCGTACTTCGGAATCCACATTTACTCTGAGTTTTCGTTTTAAACAACTGCATCAGCCACACACACACACACAGAAATATAACTCGTAGTTGCGTATCTTTTTTGGGCCCTTCGATCTGAAATTATTATCTTGTTTTCACTCCTCCTGTCAACAGTCATGTTATAGCCGTATGTCATATGAAGAAATACCTGTCACTGTGTTGAATTTAGGAGTCTATCAAATATATCTAAGAGTAAGAAAGTAAGGAGGAAGTCGTCATGCACACATTTCGGTTCCTTTGCTAAATATATCTCTTAAGATATCAATTCAGATTGGTTTTTTTTTTAGGTTAATCACGTGTGTTTGAACTGAGGGGGACTAAACACTCACTTTCGTCGGCAAGGAAGTCTTTGGGTAAGTCAAGTCTACTAAAAACCTCAAAGTGTTAAAAACTTCTATCGCTTATCTGCCATTGTAAGAACTGCATAAATCATAATTTTTTGTGGATTTTAAGAATCAGGTTACCCATGTTTCTTCGAAAATGAAGATAAGACCTTCCTTAGACTTTTAACCTTTACCTGCCCGCGATTTTGGAAATTTCTGAACTCAGATACGTTTAGGAATGACCTATTAAAATATCAAATTTCTTCATAATATTGACAAACTCTATATTATGAACTAGAGGTTAATTATCTGTTATACGTAGTGTGCTTTAGTGGTTGTAATTAAGTCGTAGATAATAACTAGCTCCGTACGCAGTCTCCTCCCTGTCGACTGCTGTTGTCCAATACATAATCATAGTTCCCACATCATGTAAGACATGAACACTCGCGTGAAAGGATATTGTTGTTTATTATCCAGTGTATAGTCGTTCTGTGACAAGAACTCGATTGACCATGATCAGTCCTGAGGTAGGAATCTCCTCAAACACATTCAGCCAACGCTCCCGCGCTCTTACACAATTTCTATGCCTCAATCCAGAACCAAGACTGCAGGTTAAAGGTCCAACCTTCCCTGGATGTTACTCACACAGCGTTACAGCAAACTCTGGCTGGCTGAGAGCGGCACACGCTATTTATAGAGTGGTACGTCACACCTCCCCCATTTCACTACTGTCAAAGTGAAACACGGCTTACATGTGTGCTTCTAAAGCTCATGCCTTACTGCCTAAACATGGACTGGCCACCCGCGTCAGTACAATTACATTTTCTGATTTCTAGGGATTTATATTTAAAGAGAATTCCATACAGCATCAAATTGGACCTTGGCCAAACAGGCAGCTTTACGAGTCAGAATATTTTGTCAATATCTGAAAATTCATAATTAGAAATTTAAGAAACATGACATTTTCCTGCTTCTCAGTAAAATTGCTACAATTGTCTCTTCAATGTAATAAAATAATCGTTGTTTGTCCTTTTATAATCAATAATAGTCTGTGTTTGTTACACATCATGACATCATTTTACATTTGAAAAGTTAAAAATTGACCCCCAAAAATGGGGGCACCGTCGCTGGTGTGTGTGTGTGGTTTTTTTTTTGTTTTTTTTTAAACATTAATTGCTTTGTTTTGTTCTTTTTTTTCAAAAATGAAAAAAACAAAACAATGTTGTGGCCCAATTGATATGCCTCAGGCTCATCCATAAACAGTAACGTTTAAGCTGAGTCACAAATCGATTCATATATTGAATTTGATTAGGCCTAATTTCCGGTTAGCTCATTATCTGCCGCAACATCATGTCTAGGGTGGAAAAATCCAAGAAAGCAGGAGTGAATTCATTTTGCAAAATTGAATTTCGGTACTAACATTGGTCCTGGCATAGGCCATAGACTGATTGTGGTGGATTGGGGTTGTGCAACCACCGCAGTCCGGCCCGGTTGGTGCATGCTGTTACAAGCTCATTTCCAATTCACAATGCCTGTCGGCCGCAAGCTCAAAATTAGGCCACATTTCCAACCATGGCGAATCGTCATCATGTTTTTGCATTCAAGGTTGTTCAATGTTCAAGTGTGTTGGTGGGCAAGATCGGTGGCCGAAATTGGGGGAAAGCCGGGAAAAGTGGCCACCCAGCGGCCGAATTCCGCACTGCTAGCAACAACAAGGCAGCATTTTGAATGACCGCAAACAAGGCGGCCGGAGGCCTCGGGTCTGAAACTAGCGTTGGGTGCAAGGCGACAGCCATGTTCCCAGGCTGGCTTCTCTTCCTCCTCTCCGGGGCGGACGCCATCTTTTAATCGTGGTATCTCGCCGTAATTTTCCATTTCGCACAAATAAAGATCGATAGGGGTGATTTCCCCGAGGGTTGTGACTCTAACGTCGGCCTGGGTGTAAGGTTTGGGTGGGCTTGGCGTGTGTTGTGGCTGCAGTGAGCCGGTCTACCACAGGTGTCACTGCGGCTCGTCCACCATAGCGCCCTCACCGCCATAAGCGCCATCTGCATCGGCCATCTTGCCAGACAAGAAACTACGGTCGCACTCCCTCGTCAGTTTTCCGTCGAATTCATCCCGAAATATCTATCAAACTCACCTTAACGGTACTCCAACGCGCGCCTAACTCCTTTGGTAACGTCCTGAGTCGGTATTCATTGGGAATAACTACCGTAATCTACCCGGAAAACGGAGTACACTGCCCGAATCGAGGCCTCAACAAAGAAATACACTTCCCTTGTGGAATTATGCAAATGAGGTCAGCGCGACTGAACCGGCGACTGGGGAATGGATTGTCAGGGGAAAACACAGCGATTTACAGCAAATGCACACTTTTTGCGTTTTTTTCTGAATTATTGGAGTTCTGTACATACTAAATTCGCCCACGGAGGGTCGTAGGAGGCGTATGGATAGAAAAATCTTACCAAAATCAGTATCCCAATCGGTCACTTGAGGGCGTTACGGCTTGCTCGATGGCTGCGTCACCACGCGTCGTCAGTGCGCATGCGTCGGGCACCACGCCGCGCGGGGGTCGATGGGAAATGCGCCAGATTTGAAAGCCGCTTGTAAACAAAGCCACGTGGTCGCCGCGTGGGGGTCAGAGGAGAGACTTTGGACTGGTGCCGCTTTTGATATATTTCACGGTGATAACGCATAGTAAGAGTGTGGGTGTAAGACTGCGCTGTTTTCAAGATAAGCACGGCTGTCCTGATAAAATGTGCACGATATTTTCCACTATATCACACTCACAGGGATTGTTGTCTTGAATAATAAATTTGAAGCAGGTGCGACTCTAGGAGGTACTGAGAAAACGGCAGTCTTACTCTTAACGAGACAGTGGGCGTGGTCTGTAGCCTACAGTGTAGGTGTAGTATTTTCAATTGTCAAATCTACAGTTCTTTTAGGAAAAGGTATGGTAGAACCACCCCGTCTAACCATAACATTTAAATTGCCTGTCATCCTAGAGGATACAGGCATATGACTGATAAAGGTGGGAGGGGGGAGGATTTCAACCGATGAGTAGATTCCATGTTATTGTAAACGTAGACAAAGTATTCGTCTCTGTATATTGCCATTCCAGAGAACAGGGGAGGGGCTTGCAGCGCAGGTTATTGTAAATGGAATTATCTAAGTCTAAAACCTGTGCATATCCGTGTTCAAGACATTTATGTCCTGCTTTTGAATAGCCCTAGCTCTTAATTGAATAAAAAGTCAATTCCCTCCCATCTCCTTTTCTTGATTATTGAATTGATTCTTTCACTATCATTAGTGGGGTCAATACTGCACCCTAAAAACGGAGAAAACGGCCTCACACTTTCTGTCGGGAAAAGCACGGGAATTTTGAATTTTTTGTAAAATAAAGTGAACTTGTTTTGACAGTCTCAGGATATGCTAAGGAGTGTAGGAGTTTTTACATTTTTGTAGATTAATTATCCATTTTTGTGTGCTTCAGTGCTTTAGAATCAAAAGTGCAGGCCCGTAGCCAGCTTTTCTCAGAGGGGGGTTCGTCATTTTGAGTATTTTTTCCAAGGGGGTTTGTTTTTTGAATAAATACATATTTTTTTGATTTACTGTCATATTTTACATTACAAATTAGAGAAAGATTCCTCCAAGGGGGCTTTGTACGAACCCCCGAACCCCCCCTGGCTACGGGCCTGAAAGTGGGTTGTACTGATGCGGGTGTCAGTCCTATTAGGCAGTAGTTATCATAGCTAGTTGTTTGTTAGAAACTAGACCCATACTAAGATAGACTCTGACTTATGCACATCTGTGATGTGATCGGAGAGAGGGTAGATGATGTCACAGAACGAGGCAAATAAGATGCGCATGTTGGTACCTGTACTCATTAAAGTGAAACTAGTAGCCGCCGAAGTAGCTCCAATACGTGTGGGCTTAGAGAGCTGGGATAACTCTTTGGCGCATGAGCAGAGATAGATAGGTGACTTTAGATAGGAGTACTGGTTTGTGTGGAGTAGAGCGGACAATCTCTCAGACTGACATTGGTCAAAGGAGCTCAGTGGAGCATTTTATTGCATTTGGACTAAATAAACATTGGCCTTTCACATGAGAGTTCTCTGTCCTCCCTGAATTAGGAACTAGGTTTGAGGATGATTTAATGATCGTAACAAGATGGAAGACTGCAATCGGCATTGGCTTTATTGGAATATTTCACATGGAAACTTGGCGGAATGTAGACTTATCTTTCATACGAAAAGTAAAACCCCATAGTTCAGGGTCAGGAAAAACAAGATGGGTCTAGACCCCTAAATTCGACACTGCGACATCAGCATTTTAAAAATTTGACACGGCAACATGACGGTTTTTAAAATTCTGGGTGCCAGAGGAGCCGCGAGAAAATATCTATAACGCCCATCTATAACACATTAAGGGTGTCCCCCCTCCGCCCCCTTTGAGTGCAATTTAGGTAATTCATTATTGTGAGCCATGTATAGGCGGCAACTTTAATGCAGCAGGAGCGGATCCCTATATTGGGGGGTCCTGACCCCCCTCCCTTTGGTGGACCGCTAAACTACAAAAAAATATGGAAAATCCCATGGTTTTTGTACTTAGCCTTAATGCTGACCCCTTTCGAGAATCCTTATCGATCCGCCCCTGTAGCGCATATGCGCATATGTACCCTTCATATTTTTCCTAATATAATTGAAGGCTAAATAGTCTTGTTTCAGCAAAGAGCCGAAAAAAGGGAACTATAAAAAATATATAACTATAAACATAATAACTAATAACTATAAATAGATATAATAACAAATCTGGGACACAAGAAACAACTCAAAAACCTGAAAATTTTCTGTCACCTCCTGTTGGTTTGTCTATTCCTATGTTATTGTAAATTCACCAAAATGCAACTCTAATGGCACATTCAAAGTATAATGACAATATGTGTTTTGTTAGCATACACCACTTCATATAAAATAACATTTATAATATCTAGCCAGAACTCTTAATTATTGCTATGTCACAATAAAAGGAACACAAATTGAGCTGTTTGTTGCTGATCAGATCTATAGTTCCCATATGATTATTGTAGCCTATATCATGTCTTTGAGAAAGAAGACCTCCCCGAACTTGTTTTAGACTCATTAAGTAAGTCGGGTGCGTGCCTAACTTTAAACTGGGACTTCGTCTACTCCCACCCCTTTAGAGGATCTGCTCCAGCCAGAAACAATAGCCCCTTCCAGGGGCCCTAAATTCAAAGGTAGTTTTCAGGAAAATGTAAGGGGGTTACTACCTACATTTTGTTCGCAAGATATCTTATATTTTGGCAAATAAAAGGGGGTTCCAGAAACCCAGAAACACCCCTCTCCCTCGGGCAGGTCAGTCACTGCCTTCCCCAAATTGCGAATCCCCTCTGTTAAAGCGTTGGCTTTAGCATGAGAAAAATGATTATGATGGTGCTGCCACCTAGCACCTATATGGAAGACGAAGGATTTTGTTCAAAACCAAAACTGCTATCAAACTTCCAAAAGATAACAAACCTACTTCTAACTTCAACGTACAGATAACTAGATTACATTCATGAAGACAATTTCCATTTTCTATTTTCTTTTCATTATCCGTGCAATGAACCTGAGCGATTCTATGTACTGCACACACGAACAGATATGTCATATATTTGACTAAACGCGAAATAAATATACTGCGAGCAACTGGAATCTGAATCAACATCATAAGTATGTATCATGTATGGGGCCACTTGACCCAGAAATTTGATATGTTGTAACAACATGTCTATTTCTTTAAATGCACATGCGACATGGGAGCTATAGTAACATGAGGAAAACTATGAACGGCATGGAACTTAATTGTGTATTTCTGAATTCGATTTAAGCCATATTAAGCGTTTTTTTAGAGCCAATGCGACACGAAAGTTTAGTGTTCAAGTGATTGGGATATTTTAACATTTTCATATTCGACACGGGACACCCTCATCAAGGGCCCTATTGGTCCCCTGCATATGGGTATGAAGTGCGCTATGGCTCTCATAGCTTATATTATAGAGGTTTTCAGATAACTTTCAGTCGTTGTGACTATATTTTGACTGTACAGCGAAGTCAAATTCGCATGTAATAAAGCCGACAGTGAAGTTTTCGCAGCTTTTAACGCTGTGTTCTTTAAGCTGTTAAGCTTTTTATGTCTCTATAGTTGTAGATGTCAAGCAAACCTGCCAAAGCTAGGCGAGCGATAGCTGTCATCGGCCAATCTGCTAGTTTTCATGTTACTGTCTCCAGATTTTAACTCTGAAGGTATAACAAAGTATAGTCCCAGAAGTTCTTTATTTTCTAATTCGGTCTTGAAATTTGCTTTTTCATTCCATCGACCCTGACTTTATTACAAGTTACCATTCTCAACTTATGTTCAAATAATTAAGGAAACATAATTATTGTTACCATCGAATCTAAGAAACATAAATCGACACTAAAAAATATTGAACATTATACATGTAGTTAACGTTGGTAGTAGATATCGCAATGGTCCGAAAAACCGGCCGGCCCGCTAGTCCTTTCATGACCTAGTTATTTCTTGCATATTAGTTTGAGCAGAGAGAGTTAAGTTAAAGTCTCCATGGTTTGAGCCATTAGCAGACTTGGATTAACTTCAGTCTCTACCCAGACCTTTCAGTTTCACGTGCATGTCTCTTTATAACTCCCCGGTTCTTATAATTACTTTAAGTGCGGCTGCTTATTTAAAGCATGACACTATAGCTTACTTTTTTCAATAAGGTTGTTTTATGAAATTAGCTCAAAGTTTAATCTAGACATGTCATTATCATACCACAGGGCAGTGTATTTCATGAATAATAATCAAAGAGAGTAAAGTTAAAAGTTTACCACATGTATCTCTGGTAATATATAAAATAGGGACACGGGAAAGAAAAGTACGATAAGAAGGGAGGTAATGGACTTCATTGATTCCCCCCAGCTCTAATGGTGCTCTATAGATGCTTGTGGGTCCCAATGTTGCATGTCGAATTTAAGAAATGGCAATGTCGCCCTATCGAAACTAAGAGCACAATCATCATGTCGCCATGTCAAATATAAGAAACTATACCATGCATGTTGCATGTTTCTATCTATTCAAAATTCCATGACCCATGTCACTTAGGCCTGAAAAGGGCCATCTCGAATTTAGTGGTCTAGGACCATTCTTATATATTTGAGAACCAGTGCATACTGCTTTAGAAATGCAGATTAGAATTCTACAGATGGAAACATCAATAACACTTGGCTATAATGAATTCTATTTAGTGGAAAACTTTATCAAACCATTTAAATTTTGACAAGAATTATTATGTGCGCCTCATGTTCACCACATCAGATTATAATTGCTGACATTGGCTATATCTATGGAAGTCTATTACTAATGTGAGAAAAACAATGAATGGCTTATACATATCTGATACAATATATCATACGCCATGCATTTATTGCATATTATATCAACTAAGAACTTGAATTAATCATAAAAATATTGCGAAGGCAATAGAATTAATAGCTACGGAGTTGCTGCACATAATACAGCCATATTTTGCAACTCGTTTTAAGACGTTCTGATAAATACTTTTGTCGGAAAATAATGAAAAACGACATTCATTGTCAGATGCATGGTTTTATTTCAAGATATTCAATATCCTGAAAAGTGGTTATATATTTGATGTCGAGTTTACTTTTACAGACGCTAATAGGTTGATATGCATCCCTGGATGTTCGATTCCCCTTTAATACTATAAACATTTACAATCATTTCTATATACCATGCATGGTGTTTGGTACACTGATAAAAGCTAAATTACTACGCTAACATTGGGATATGTCAATAAACCTTTGGAGACTGAATGAAAATATATTGTGTGCAAAATGTTTGTCACTTTATAGCATTGTGTGCTTTAGGGCCTATATGTGTAATATAAGCCAAATTCTTAAGTGGCAACTCTAAAAAATAATAGATACGCTGTAATATCATTGTGGAAATACTCAATTTAATTATATGCTACAGTGTACAGAAAGGGTATCGTTTAGCACCTTATGCATTAAGTTACAGACTATCCACATACCACATAATTATATTATACAATACGGCTTTAGTAGTATGGGTATATGCATGCCATTTACTAAGTTTCGAAATAGCATGGATCTGAGAAACCGCCAGGGTTATGCTGATCTTAATTTGTAATTTTACCTGTTGACAAAACAAACAATGAGTTTCAATCTCGTAATATTAGAGTGGTAGCGATCAGCAGTTATCAATAGAAAAGGGTACAGACCAGGTAATACTTGTATACTACAAAATATTTTCATTCATTTGTTGGACATGCAGAATGACGGTCACTGATTACTATACTTAAATATTGCCTATATTCAACCACAATATCTATTTCAGACCTATAATAGCTCTATGGTTCTATTGCATGGTTCGCTCCGTCAGGTTGTAGATTATATACACTATGGATATTAGTATCACGGCCTTAGTAGGACAATGTTGCAGTCTGATTATGATTTCGTCATGTATAACTTACATATAACCATTTGTAACCATTTGTAGTGTAAAGTATGTAGTTGAAGCATTTTTGGTGTGTCAAGGGGGGCAGGAACTGTGGCTGCCGATATATTTATGGGGTTTACTGCCCCCGGGTTATTTTTAGTGTTCGACATGACTATAATATGATTTCTCGAGGATTATACAATTATTTTCTAAAAATTGAATTGCAATAACTAACTTAGCTTGTGGTATACGTCCTACATATTGAATCGACATTCAGTGACAGGTATGGACATTGTTTTTTTTGGATATGATAGGTACATTGACTTCGAAATAAATAGACAAATATATTCTCAGCGTTTTGCAGCGTAAGCAGTTTGTTGTGAACACAGCACACCTGAGACTGTAGACATGTAGCAGCTGTACCTTTTTACTTTTTTCTCCTATGTCACACGTTGCGCTATGTTAATTCATAGCTTCTAATATGTTTTTTGAGATGCAATTTAGAATGTATTTGGCATAGTATTGCGTTTGACCTATATGCTATAGAGACCTACCATTTGGTAGAAAAACAAATTTACATCAATCAAATCCACATAGTTTGAGATTCATGACACCTTCTAAAAGTCAAAAAGAAAAACGCACAAAAATGTAAATAAACAGTAATAAAAGCATGATATCTATGAACAATCGTTACAATAATTTGATCGATGTAACTATGACATATTTCGTTTATAATTTAAACCCTAAAACCTGCATTTTATCACATACTTAGACACTAGCTGGAGCAGACACAATTATTTTATGGTATATGCAATTATTTGTAAAATGTAAAAGTAGCCCCCCCCCCCCACCCCTCTGTTGTAAATATAGCTATTTATGTAGCATTGCCGTAAATTTAAACATATTCTTATCAGAAGATATTCTTGATCATTAACAGAATAATACTAACACAAACAGATAGATTACACCCTTATACTCTTCATTACTCAATAGAAAGTCTTTATAAAACACACAAGGACAAAAGTCCAGTAAGAGAATACCATAAACACTATTTCGAATAGGTTTTGTGAACTCAATTCACCAAAAGACTAAACCTGCAACAAAACAATTTGATAACAGAGACGTGAAAATACAAAGCGAAATTACTCGTATTGCTGAAGTTGAAGGGCCATTTTCATAGCTTCGGTCCTTTTCAAACAAAAGTCATGGAATCATCGGCACCGTCCAGCTTCAAGCCCTTATCTCCTGGCTTTGGGTCAGCAGCTGCGGGGTTGGCCGACGTTGGTGCGGGCACGATGCTACTACCACTGTCGGCGGCAGGGGCCACGGCGGCCGGAAACGGAACCGGCTCACCTCCATCCCCGGAAGTGGGTTTATCCTCTGTCAGCAATTTATCGACAGTTGAGCGGAGCATCTCGACACAGTCGTCCTTACGCCCTTGGGCGCTATTGCCGCTATTGTCTTTGGTAGCGGAGGACACCTGGCGGCGAGGCGAGGCCTGGGGTGGTGGGGGCACATCCGCCCCGACCCCCTGGTTGTCTCTCGCACTGCCCCCTGGCGGTGACTGTACAGTATCCTCCTGTTGCCCCACCTGCCGGTCGGAGGACGGTAACGTCGGCGGGGTGGAGGGTGTGGTGGTGGCGGTGGTCGCCTGGCGCGCGGCGCGGCCTATGAGGTTTTGGACAAAGTTTTGTATGGGCGAGTTGGACTCTGAGCCCTGTCGCCGGGGCGGGGGCGGCGGCCGGCGCGGGGGCGACGACGTCGACGACGGATCAGACCGACGTCCGAACCACGTCCGCTCACCGGAAGTGTCTTGCCCCCGCCGACCCCTTTGGCCCCCATTCCCTCCCCTCCCTCCTGTTCCACTATTCCTAGAGTCTCTCTGATTCGCTGCCGTCTGGCCGCCATTATTATTAACCGCTGGAACTCCGTGATACGCCATGGTCGCCGGCGACCTACTTCCGGTGGCGCCCTGTCGCTGCTGTCGCCCCCGCCGTCGGCCCGGGTCGCGCGTCCCCCGGCGGTTCGCCCCATTCCCTCCGCCGTGGACCGCCGCTAAATCGACGCTGCCCGCCAGGTCGCCGGCGCCCGTCAGCGCCACCTGGGGAGGCGGCGGGCGGTCGGCTTCCGGCGGCGGGGAGTACTGGCCGGTAGGAGGCGGCATACCGATGAGCACGCCCCCTGACGGGTTGGGAATGTAGAGGCCCCGCGCGGCCAGCTGGGCCGGCGGGTAGGGGTTCTCATCACGGGGGGAGTAGGGCGGAGGGGGCGTCATCAGGTGGTCGTTCGAGTCACTCATCGAGAACGCCTGCAAAAGAAAATAATTATGTCTCATCTTAAGAATTGTATTTATTTAGGGAAAAAAACACATTGAAATTTGTAATACAATGCGTATAAATATATCATAATATATAGGGCATATGAGTGTGTGAGGGAAATGTGTTGTCTTCCGATAACAGTGATCTGGTGATGTGCGGTTTCGAAAAAGTAAAAAGAGAAATCTATAAGCCCAAAAGATGCAAAAGCATAGATAGGCCTATGGTACGCTATTGCCATGGCTATTTCTATCGTTATAATATCAATACCATATCAATCGGGATATCATTTAAAATTTCTCCATTCACGTTATAAGCTATTGTACATGATTGCACATTGAAAGTCTAGCCTACCATGTTGTGGATCCCGGAGTAGGTGGACTGGCTCTGACTGATGGCCTCCTCATAGGGTGGCGGGGAGTCCGGGTAGTGCTGGATCTCCACGTTAATATTCAGGTGGGTCTCACTGGCCGACCGCAGCCGCCGGCCTGTTGATCAAAAACCCATAATTATAGTTTTACATTAATTGGACAGATGTAAATGCCGTTACTATATGGAATAATCTACCAAAGGCCAACGGTTACCAACAATGAAATGTCACAAAGAGGACACTATTGCAAAAAAGAAGTTACTCTGAACAGATTTATGTAAGAGAGAATTGCCTAAACTGCTTAACATTGACACAGATTAACCAAGATAAACCATCAATATCGCATTTATACTAGGCATATGAAGGCCTACAGTAAGTATGGGAGACTTTTTCTAATCGTTGATCTTATAAGATATTTGCAACTATAACAATAGAATTGCAAGTAAGTTATTAATGAGCCAACCTAAATAAATTTGCCATCCATCCCATCAAATACTATGTTTATTTTTAAAATTGGGTATAGGCCTAATAAATGTCCAACTGACCCCGGCCGGGCAGGCTGGCGCTGATGGAGGGTAGTCCCCGCCCACTCTGCAGGGCGTGCTGCCGGCGTCTCATCAGGTTCCGCTTCCTGCGCGCGCAGCAGCTGATGACGATACAGGCGATGATGGCGAGCAGCACGGCCACCAGGCCCACGGGGATGTAGGTACCCAGCCGGTAGTAACTGTCCAGGAACGGCGGGTCCGTGTTCGGGTTCACCGCTGGAAGAATAGGAGATACAATTTGTATATGAGCACATATGAATATGCATGATATCAGGAGTGTTTTCCTCTGTATTACATGTGTATAATGTTTTTTGTTTTTTTTTGTACTGGGGTCCCAAACTGTAAGACTGTGCTTTCAATTTTAGATACTGCATTATTTGCAACATAATAAATTATTCGTTATCCTATTTCAGAAAAGTCTTCCATATTAATATTATATATATTGTAATCAAAATTGCATCTAAAAACGTTATACATGTATGGTAGAAAAAATCGCAAATGATGCTAAATTGCATCCTGGATCACCGATCTTATTATTGATATAACTTACCAAATTATTTATTTCAAAAACTTTGCTTTTCAATTCCTTTTTGCTTTTCAATTGCATTTCTCGTACAATTTGCTTTTCAATTGCATTTACTACGGTACCTCTCCCCTCCCATTATGATATACCAAGCAGGTAAAGCGCCACACCAAAGGAAGGATTAAAACCAACAAATATAAATCTGAAAATCTCCACATATGAGAAAGCCTACTTACTGTTCCAGCAGTTGAGTTCGTCCGTGCTGTCCTCGCAGTCACTCTGACCGTTACAGCGGTCACTCAAACAATACCACCCCATGCCATTACCGCAGACGTAGGTTGTTATACACTCTTTCCTCGTGCTCGGGTTGGGGGCTGCAGAAAACCAACAATTGGCCACCCTTACAGTCAGGTTTAGAGAGAAATTCAGGAATTTTGTAGAGATTTTTTAGATGGTTTGGACCATGCGTATAGGGTCTGAATACATATGCATTGAACTTAATTAGCAGATTGTAGAAGATGGATTTGGAAGTTTGGTAAGCAGGTAAGGAGGGCTATGATTTTATGAACGTTTGAGAAATGTATTTCGTCAATACAGAGTTTAAAGCCATAATAATTATCAAATTCAGACAAATTTGAAAAAAAAAAGATAATAATATTAAGATTGCATGTCGTTAAGCAAACTTCCAAAGAAAATCTTTCCGAAATAATTATGTTTCTTTATCTATACATGCTATTGATATTTCAAATTAAGGACACACCCGAATAATTAAAAACGTGAGCTTACATGCTTTTTTAAAGAAAAGCTCTTCCCAAACATGTTAAGATAAAAGTTACATTCAAACAAAACACATTGAAAATGTTATGATTTGCTTCGGTTCAGTACTGGGTGTAGGTATGTTTCAGACGTCCCAATGCAGGCGGCATGCGGAAGAAATACGTGAACTGAAAATTCTCCATGCAGACACATTTTACCCAACCAAGAATGTATAAAGGTTGTAAAAGAATAGACCATGTAATAAAAAGGCCAGATAAAACTTAAACAAAATCATATATACTCACTGGTGCAGCCTATTTCGTCCGTGCCGTCTCCACAGTGGTCTATACCGTCACAGACCAGAGACTTGGCAATACAACGGTTGTTGGCACATTGAAAATGGTAGTAGTGGGTGCAGCCATCTGAAAACAAAATCCCTTTAATTAACATCGTTTGTATATGTATGTGACCAGTCACGGGATATGGTAACCTAGAGGGACATTCAGCAATTCGCTCTATACCCATATTTAACCCAGATATGCTAACGTCCTACTGGTAGGACGCCTATACCATGGGTTTTGTGCTACTTGTTAAAGTTAGTCAAAATATGAATACAATCTAAAATCTTGGTGTAAATATGACCTCAACACCTGTAGATCATGAAAACATTCCAAATTAGAACATATCCCACGCAACATCATGTTGCCATGGCAACCAACAATGAGGTAAATTGAGAAATACAGATGAAAGAAAATTTGAAAAATCAATGTATGTTTTTCCTATGATATAATGAATATTTTGGGACAAAATTTTTAATTTTAGATAGACCTTATACAGCTCCATATGTATGCTAATTTTTATTTAAATCAAATAATAATGTCCAGAGATATTGAGAATTTTATATTGCCGTCCTACATGTAGGACGCTAGCATAATCCACTATCTTAATTTTATGCCCTGCATCAATGTGGATACTACATGATATAGCATTATTTTAAAGTTTTGTCATCATTTACTCACACATTTTGCATACAAAGTATGTAGTAGATGCCCATATAAGTCCAGTATGTAGTACTTTAAAGCTCTTTTCGTATTTTAATTTATTTATTTTTTTGCCTTAACCCTTTAATGACGGATAAAGGCATATTATCATAGATAACCAATAAATTGGGTTGTTGGTTACCATGGTAACCCCAAAAATAAATAAGAAATAATTTTTTTGCACCTTCCGAAAGTGGATTTCATAATTATGAGTGGCTTTCCATTAAATGGATTGCTAGAATACCTATTTTTAAAATTAATAGTATGATTTATTTGTTATCATATATTTGCCAAAAAGGCTCTTTTAAGCATTAGCAAAGGGTTAAATACCATGGAAATTATGGTAGTGGATTATGCTAGTGTCCTACATGTAGGACGCCCCATATCTCAGCTTCAACTATAGATAGAGACCTAACATTTTGTATGTGACTTATTATCTTATATATAGTGCCAGATATAAGATATTTAGAGTTTTGGATCATAATTGACACTTTAGTATAATTTGGGTTAAGGGAGCAATACTATTGGTAAAATTAAGTAAATGATAGATATTTTCATTAAAATTGTACATGGTAAGAATTTCCAGATATCCTGATCTGCAATCACTAAATCTTTTTTCTACTTATGAACATTGCATTATGGGTAATTCTGAATGGAATGAATTCCTTAAAGGATGCTAGAACATACAATTATAGCACGTTACCATGGCAACAAAAAAGTATGCCCTGCAAATTTCCATTTCAATTAAAAATTCAACAAAAAAAAAGAATGCGCGAGTTGCCAAGCGAGGTGCACAAATACCTCTACAAATACAATTAAACAAATAAGAAAATAACGCAAAAATATCCTATACAAATACACCAAAATGAATAAGAAAAAAATATCAAATACCTTGCAAATACAACTAAATAAATAAGAAATAAGTTGATAAATATTCTTTGGAAATACAAATAAAGAACAAATTCAAAGACATCTTTTGCAAATAAACTGTAAAGAAATTAAAAATGCGTTGCTAAAAAAAATTATCATCGAAAATCAAGGGCCGCGACCACTACCCCTACTCATCATAAAGAAATTATAAAATAAAGATGCGTTGCTTGCCTTGAGTGGCGTTGGCGAAGGAGGCGAAGACGGCGTGGAAGGTGCGGGTGTTGCTGCAGGTGGCCCGCAGACGGAGGTAGAAGCCGTGCTTACTGACGAACTGGGTGCCCGTCAGGTTACTGTGTTCGTACTGCCCCAGTAACAGGCCCTCCGACGAGTTACCAGAACGGATCTCCAGGTAGTCCTCGCCTGTGGGGATAGATTATATGTGATTTGTTATAGGGAGGGGAACTAATGACATGATATATAGCTGGAAATTGAAGAACATAAAGACTAATTGTTTTGTATTGATGATTAATTCAAATCTATCCATTTATGTTTTAGGGTTGAATATTGGAAAGAAATACATGGAAATTTAAATATACACTGAGGAGTGTAGCTGTGTGAACATAATAAGCCAGGAAAGAATATATGGGCAATAAGCCTATTGCTATTCACAATGATACAAAAAATGTATAATACTTACTTAAAAACATACGAGTCAGCAATACTGACAGGGGTTTGTATGCGCAAGGAACAATGGCATACAACCCACATGAATTTGTTAATATCACAATCATTCAATGTAATGACTATTTCTATGACACCGTTTTCTCAGAGTTGCTACTTTCAAAATAAAATTGCTAATTTTTCACCACAAGACGTTCCTATAGTTACCTGGCTGGACGAAGAAGGACTGGACGGTGAGGGCCACCTGGTCGTGGCTGTGGTCATTGTACTTGGTGACCACCCAGATACAGTCGACCCGGTCCCCCGGCCAGCAGCGCTGGGTGTTGAAGGAGAACTGACCCCCGTACCGCGAGTAGAAGTACTCGTCATGGACCGTGTACGGCTTGTCCGGCCACGACGGCTCTGCAATGAATGGAATTACAGAGATTATTACAGGAATTACATTACATGCGAAGGGCTTGCAATTGGATAAGCTCTGCATGGCTTTACTAGAACTATAGAGTACATCTGTTAGGTTGAGAATGTGATTGAAATCCTAACAAAGTGATGTAAATGTGTGCAAAGAGATAGATACAACTTACCTTAGAGGTACCGAAATTTAAATTTTAAGAGCACACTCAGATTGTTAAAAAATTATTTCATAGATTTTCATTGCAAATGTCTGTGCTAATAAATTTTTCAGCAAATAACTTAAAGTTGGTTCACATATATACTGTAAATCGGCAAATGAATGAAAAAAAAAACCATATTAATTTTACAAAAACTCTGAACTTTGATAATCATGAATGACATAATCCAATTTATAAATACTTCATATTAAGCATTGTAGTAACTCTGGAAACCTAGGAAACTTTAACCATTATAACTCGTATAAGCCTTTAAAAAAGGTTGGCATTTCATTCATTTTTTCCTCTATCGTTTTCATTAATAGTTAATTAATATAGCTAGAACATAAATAAGCTTGTAAGTTATCCACCTACCGGAGACAAACTCGTAGGAGGCCTTGAAGCCGATGTAGGGGATGGCGTAGAGGTCCTCGCCCGTCTCGAACCGTATGAAGAGGCTGGGCCCGCTGGACAGGACGAAGGGCCGCTCGCCACGCCCCATACGGGTCAGGTAGCCATCTGGATGGGTCGTGTTGTGGAAGTAAATCTGTAGGTACGCAATAATTGTAGATTATTAAGATGGTTGTACATTTTGTTGTTTCTAAATCCATTGAAAATCGCCCCAGGTAATTTTCCGTATATTGCTATTTTATTGTGGCTGTTTTGATGTAGCTTTTTGTTTTCACACTACACGTATTGGTTAGACTTCTTTTTTATTCTATATCAGGATTCTTCTATGCCTTCAGTATTGTCATGCCCAGGTGAAAAAAGATCTGCTATTGCCCTTGAGGGATCTAATACTTGTCTGTAAATGCTTATGCCAATTTTTGTATTGTCAGTAAAGATTGTCACCAATTTGTGTAATTCATACAAAATATATCAAGCACAGAAATCAGGCACACTCAGCAATTGTTATTGTCCCAATTTTCACAAGCCAATGTCTCGGGGCTAAAGCCCTCAACATCATGTGCCTGCCAGGGCAATAACAATTACCGTATATTGCTATTGGTCGTTCTATGTATATATAGGCTATTTGATGACTCATTGTCAGGAATCGACTTCAGTTATGAATTGATTTTAACAAAGAATTATGCAAATCAGCTCTAATTTCCAAGGCTTTTCTCTGTAAGTTACTCACGGTAAGCCGGCTATTCGGCGAGAGGTTCCAGTCGTCGAACCCCAGCCGCACCAGGCCGTTTGGGTCGTCGTTCTCCAGTAGGTAGTGGAACACCTCGTCGTGCAGGGAGTAGCGGTGGGGGAAGTTGGGACTTGTGAAGTACCCCACCTGGTTAGGGCCCCCGACACGCCCCCGGATCACACGCCTCTTTTCTGGAAACACAACGTTATAAAAGTTAATATAGCTTTTTGTTTGGTGTGAGAAATGCACATGTTTCGTTGGAAATGCTAGCGTCATTATACATATGAAAGATAATATTGAATCAGTAATTATCTACCTATGAAATTTATTATTGTAACGTCTGGAAGAACAGACTATGTTTGAAGACGACAAATAAAATATTATCAAAAAGAAAAAAAAGGAAGAATCCTATATCATTACCGAAATTTCATATTTCCGTTTTCTTCCTTTTTATACACTTTTGTTTTGCAATAAATCCCAGGGTCCCTGGTTAAGTGGCAGTTGCAACAAAACTTAGCTCTTTTAGATAAGAAAATAAAATGTAATAGAAAAACTTATTAGTCTGGTAATAATAGCCTCATTACAACATGGATGTTAATACATATTTGAGCGTTTTTGTAGCGATATCACTTTCTAGTGTTGAATACCCTTTTATACAACTCAAAATCATAATTTTTATCAAACCTACCTTGTATTTCATAGCCGAGTTTGAACCTCCTCATGGCCTTGTCGTTGGAGATGGTATGGCAGACGACGATGGTCACCCTATTGGACACGGAGGTGAAGGTGCTTAAGGTGGAGTCCCCAAACACATACTGGGTCGTCTCCTCCGGGTAGTAGGGCTCGTAGATTAACAGATGGTCACACCTGAAACAGGTGTCAAAATGTTATTAGATTGATGTTTGCCGTAAAAGTAAACTTATACATGGAGTTGATTGTGGAGGGGACTGGTGAAATACCTATCCTTTTTACCCGTGGTATTCCGATACTCTTCATAATTATTAGACCAACGGATGGCCCAGGGAATCATGGTAGGACGTTATTTGCTAGCGTTGCATTGAAACCCCCAGGGGACAGTTTTACCAAAATCTGATTGGTCAGTTCGTATCTCTTATCTGGTAATCAGATCTGTCCCCCTGGCATTAGATAAAGTCATGCTTGAGTGACCATGCATGATTGATTGTTACTAAGGAATTGGCTATGATATGTTGATAGGACTATGGCCTAATCATTGAGACAATAGCCGAGATCCAATTCTGATTAAAAAAAAATAGTTTTCAGCCCTTTTTGTGCATTCCCCCCCCCCCTTTTTTTTTCAATTGTCCCCCAATTGTTAACCTGTGAAAGATTTTGCATTTTCATTTTTTCTACTTTTTCCTTTTTTTAATTGTCCCATTGTCTCCCAATCCCTTAACTATAAAAAAAGATAATAATAACAACAACAAAAACACTGAACTATCCCAGTGTTACAGAATCACGGAGTCTGGTGGTTCAAACCAACAAACAACATAAAAACTCACCCGAGGACGCAGGAGCCGAGCGGGATGTTGCGCGTGTTGCAGGGCGGCGCGGTGAACTCGGTGTAGGTGAGGTGGATCCGACACTCGGGGCACGCCCTCACCTGCATGCGG
This sequence comes from Lepidonotus clava, assembly GCA_936440205.1. Taxonomy (NCBI): domain Eukaryota; kingdom Metazoa; phylum Annelida; class Polychaeta; order Phyllodocida; family Polynoidae; genus Lepidonotus; species Lepidonotus clava. The sequence continues at coordinate 31,586,799 of OW387140.1, forward strand.
CAGTTGTGGTCCTGCGGCGACTTGGGGGGCATGGCGTCAGGGTAGTTGGTCGACGTGATGTTACCGCGCGACCCCACCTTACCGGGGGTCAGACTGGGCGTCCGGCACGGGTCGTGGTCCACCGCTACAAAGGGTTATATCATATATAATGGTACTAATTGTAAGAGGGTCAAGGCAGAATTACACTACACGACTTGAGCTGCGATCTGACGACGTCACAGAGAAGTCGTACATATTAAAAATAGAATTATTTGTTACACTTATGTGAGAAGGTACAATTTGCCATTTAAAAATATATATATCATTCGTGTATGTGATTTGTTTGTAATTATCATTATGTCCCATAAATGATAGCAGCACAAGTCCTGTAGTGTAATAGGGCAGTCCTTGAAAGTTACTAGCTTTTCAAGGCGCGTTTCCATGCAGTGCGACAAAGGCAGAGGCATTGCTTGCATGGAATTCAATGTCGTTGTCGCTTGGGACAAACAAGAATGTGATATGTGCAAGGGGTTGTGTAAGGTCAAGATGGACTACAAACTATTATCTTAATGGTTTCAACTATTTTAGTTTTTTTTCTGGCACCATGTGGGTTCATGGTCTTCAAGTCAAGCATGGGAGATGTAAGCTATTGTAATGGAGGGCTGTGATAATTATGTGACGAAAATAAGTTTTAGTCCATCGGCTGTTGATGATACTTGTGGCCTAGGTGTATCTTATTATTGACTTGCTCTATTATCACCTACTAAATGCCAATCTGACGGACACTGAATAAGTGTGTATCGCTTATATTATGCTGACAATAACCTGGAATTTTGAGTTATTGTGTTTAAGTTTCACGAAAGAGTTATGCATGCTTCAATAATATAAGTTTGATTTACTTTAACAGTTTTAGGATGCGAGAAGAGACGGATAACATCTATACTGTACATACCTGCTGAGCCGGGGAGGTTTGTTCCCAGTAAGACGAGGGTCACCGTGAGCGCCACCCCGCGGGCCATGGCCACACCTGGAATAAGAGAGATGAATCATATAGCCTGCTCAATCTTAATCTTAGTCTTAATTCTGGTTTGTGCTATTTTGAACCTCCTGAATCTGGATTTAACATTTATTGTCATTGGGTTAAACTCAGACGCGGTTTTCATGTCTGCCAGTGATTCTGCAGTTAGGTTGTGACCAACCAAACCAACTTTAAGATATATATGCCTATATATATGTATATATATATATATATATATATATATGCAAATTAAAAGAAAGAAATGCTTAATGAATACACGTACCTTCCTATTACGTTAAACAAACTATGCCACAAAAAAATTGCAATTCACCTTAGTTACAATACTATTTCGACTTCATTGACAAGATCTAAAGTACTTACCTGAACTTAGCATTCCCTGTTGGTTCATCTTATTGGTATTCCATTGTTTTGTTTTCAAGTCACCTGTAAAAATAAGAGGCAAACGTTGTAAAATAATGTATGGAAACTTTGAATGTCTGTCTTCTGATTCAGTACACATGTACCATACATTGACCACTGTGACCACTGGTACTACATACTGACAATGTACTTTCATCCCGTTTTCACAAGGACAGAGCTGCTCTGAAATATCATTTAGACCGTAGATCCAGTATAACTGAAAAGAAAACAAGTCCTTGTATTTACACACCTGCCTTGACGCAAAACGTGAGTTCACTCAGATCTCTTGATATTCCAAAATTTGAATTTAATGCAATCTAAAATTGAAATTAAAACGTTTTGATCTATAACCTCATTTCAACAGTCTGAAGTGCGTTACAGTAACTTACACGCAGTTTCCTATTTTGATACTCCCCTAAGCCACCTCCCGAGAAACAGTAGACTATATTCATTATTTAAAGAAAATATAGATAGAGAAATAATAAATTTCACCGTTTGGTATCTATATTAAGTGAAATAAAGGTGCTTAAAACAATTATGAAAAAAAAATTTGAAATTCATTTTTTTTTTAACTGATAACATGCTCACTTATTCTAAGAGGTTGTGTAGCCAGTTTTCGCGCACTGTAGCCTATTTTCGCGCATTTTGTAGCCAGTTTTCACGCAGCAGGCAATATTTTAGGTGTATAATAAGTGAAATTATCAACAAATTAAAAAAAACTACTATGGGGCTTCAGAAAAACATTATCTCTTGGTATGCATCAGACAAAATAGCTTTGGACTTCTGCATTCTATATAAAATGCGTATAAGGAATGCTTTGTTGCATGGAAAAATAAAATATAACAAATTCTATGATAAATGTAGAGAATATGCCTATTTGCGCATTTTTATTAACTAAAAAAGTAATAATTTGTTTGGTTAGAGACAAAATAACTAATATATCACCTTGTCGGTTATTATGATTGTAGAAAAGGATCTTGACAATGTATAAAACCTTTTTTTGAAATATTTTGCATAATTTATCCATCTAAATATAGCAAAATTCGGAAATTTCGGAAAAAATATATGAGAAAATGCGCGAAAACTGGCAACAGCCTATTTTTAAGTCATTAGTTTTCACGCAGGTGCCTATTTTAAAATCAAGGCATCATATTGTTAGTATCTCACATGGAAATCGTAGGATATCACTTTAAACTAATATCCAAACAATTTGGGATGTTTGGGTAGTGCATTTATTAAAAATATATATATCCTTATTTTTAATCAAGAAAATATCAATTTATAAGCCCCCCGACATTTCCCCTTGTATAAAGAATAATATATGCTATTTTTGCCTCTTAAACACACAATTTTTATCAAATCACGCCAAAAATTGAATGTTGACTTCATTATAATCCCCTCGTGGACACAGGAGTAGAATCAAATCTGTAAGTAATAAAATGAAAAAATGCGTTCAGGAAAATGCGCAAAATGCGCGAAAACTAGTGATGCGCGAAAACTGGCACCTCTACTCTACCCATTCCGATATCGATTAGCAAATAGCAGAGGAATGACAGCGTCTAAGCCTGAGGCAATGACTTCATTTTTGCGCGATCAAGTCGGCGGACGAGCCTGCACCTATCTGTTTCCGTACACAGAGTTAACCTTTCCCTGACCGCTCGTTAGAAGGACACAACTGGATGATAAGGTCAGTCTAATAACACAAAAATCCATCGGCTGTCTGACTCCAGCTTATTCTTTTTCTGAGTGTTTTTTTTTATACTGAATGAACACATAACCCAATTCATGCAACGTATCCGGTTCCTGCCAATATCACCTTGAAGGAGTGTAATGACGTTGGGAAATTCCCGAAAATTGGGCTTGAGACAGTGGCGAGGTCCATCCAAGCGTAACCAATGATAATGTCCCACCTGTAGTGACATCCGACAGCTTCTCCTTATTTCAATATTTTGGTAATGCTATTGAAATCCACTGTGATTGTTATTATTAGGAGCTCTTCGAAATTGAAATGTTTAAGGAAGACATAATACTATGCTTCAAACGTAAAGTCATCAAACACCTTGACCTATTTACCGCAGCGAAACAACTTTTTAGCTCTACAATAAACATGGAAAGTGTATTACAAATAGAGTTCGCCTTGTAGATCATACCCTATATGGAACAGAACAGGTATTTTTTTTCTAGTTTACCCTTTACAGACTAGAATCAGAGTGAACATCATGCATGGTATACGCCCATAAAACTGTTGAACATAATCAAATGGTGCTTTTTCAGAATCATGGCACCTCTATATTATGTTGTAAGCATATATAAATCCCATCATCTGCTGCTAAAACGTTTTGACCTGCAACTTAGGCCTATATTCATAAGACTTTTAGTTGACTTTCCACTAATGCACAGTGCTTCTAGATCTTACACGTGTACCTTCAAGTAACCGACCCCCTTAATACACCTTACTGGAACTACACACTTGTCCATAACAATGAGACTAGTTACTACTAAAAATACCTATAGTTTGTTTACCGTTCTTGTCTGCATGCAACACGGTATCCTTTCCAATATAGCTTGGTCAAAATGAACTTTAAATAATCCTAGGATAATCACATATTACATTCCTCGCCTGGACATGTTTTCATGAAACACAACCTAAAGGCTTAGTCCTCAGTTCCACATTGACGGCGTAGTGTGACACTCCTTGTTTGTTCTTTCTAGATCAGGTTTTTCCCAGCCTTAAAGGTCTCACGTAAAAACACAAGAAGTATGTTTGACCATCAGTAAGTCGCCTTGGCAGGACAATACAATAAATCCACAGCATCAGATACAATATGTCTCAGGTACACATTGTTCAGCTATATGGTCCAAAATCAACATCCTCACCTTTTCCTGAACAACTAACTTTGTGAATATCCTTTCCCGGTGTTTTAGTATGCACAGGAAATCCGTGGTGGGTGCTCTCACTACCTGGAGCCGGCCAGGTATAAAGGTGGTGGAGGGGAGTCAGGAGTGTGGTCTAATGGGCAGGGTAGGTGGGCCACTACTGACGGTGGGGCCAGGCTGTACCAGTCGTGCTGGCACAGGACCAGGTGAAACCAGCCGAATACGGCCCTGTCGGCGACCATCAGAGATGCCTGATTATGATCATTATAAAGTGCGACATTTGTGACTTTTGTCGCCCACTATTGATGAGGGGAACAATCGGTGTATTCAAATAAAATCAGAGCAGAACGGATTTAAGGGTTGAGATCAATTTCTCAGAAGCCACAAAGAGATAAAGGTTTTAACAACTATGGACATATGACCTCTTTTAAAAGGACAAGAAACGCCAACAAAAACAACAGTTACGACTGTATGACCTGACCTGAGGGAATAACTAACCCCCTAGTAGAGGATCACATACAGCATGTACGCGACGTCAAATAGGGTCACAGCATTAAAAACGTATGAAGTATATAATAATTATTTCCACAGGAGATTTTTATACCACACCTATATTGAATCCATTGAAAACCTTACACAAGGTAAAACCCTCATCGGCAAAGTCTAAAATTTATCAGCATGAATTTGGCTTGTGGATAGAAATAGACTTGTCGACATTTTGTACATAATGCATGATGATATCTGCACCCAAAAGTTCAAAGAATGTAGATTTGTATCTTAGAGAATTGACATGCACATGGTAACAAAATCGACAAACAAACAAACAAAAATATTGGTCGATACCCCTGAGATTTCCAGGCCACAAAACATATATTTCTGCTAAAGTCAGTTGTGAGGACAAAGTCATTGACCCATGAAGGAGCCCTAGTTAGAAAATGAGGATTTGTCTAACTCGGTAACACAAACCCAACGTTTCTCTGATATAACTATTTGCCCCCAATCCGTCACTTTAACAGTGCAAATAATTACTCACATGTTTTTGTGAACATGTGTACTGTTTGTAGTCTATAAGAGTGTACATATAATATGTGAAAGCAAGTACGTACATCTGTACAGGTAACTTAAAATGTTGCACTTAAGTAGCTTATATACACTTTTTGAATACATGCTCATCCTATATTCTTAGAATAGCTTCAACATCATAATTAAGGTGTGCTGCAATTATTCATTTGGTAGGAACCAAATAAAACACATTGGAAGTAGTATTTCCGGAATAATTGTTATGTTTATTTTGTAATTCAAGGGCATTACATGTCCATTACCGTAGATGTGGTTTTGTTAGTCATCGTAATCAAATCCGTGGTGAACCAAATACATAGCCTACGTCACCTTAAAGCGAACTTTCTCCCCATACCACCACGACGTCACCAAACCCGTCATAGTAAGGATATCCTTCGTGAGTTTCAAGAAAGAAAACAATAATAGAAGAAAGCTGAGTGATAGTATTGTGTTGTGGGTCTAGTACCTTCCATAATGTCCTCTCACACCAATGATCATTCATAAAGGTCTCCGCTCACGGGACACTCTTTACAAACTATTTATAGAATATGACCTACTATATGGTGGTATACTGAACGATGGGTAGGTAAGATGATTAGTCAGTGGGCCCGGTTTAGGATGGCATGGGCAATGACGACTATAATCGTGCAAATGATATTCAAGGATCTGATGTACTACCGAATAATTTGAGACCGACCTAAATGTAATGTTTGAGAGACCTTTTGCAACCGTCCAAATTTCAGATACAAGAGACTCTATCAGCTGTTTATGCAGCCATCATGAGCTTTGATATTTGACACTTAATCAACTATTGTGATCTCAAACATAAGAGACCTTTTGCAATAATCCCAACCTCAGATGTGAGATAACCTTTGTCATAATTTCAGTAGGCCTATCAATTCGCAAAACAATCATATCAGGATTCCTGAAACTGTGACAAGGAACGGATACTAAGATCTTTGTTGTCTGTGCACAGATGGTTCCCATGTAAGGTTTCTTCCTTCTCACTATCTTATTAAGGGTTCATATCATATAAGGTGCCCTGGAACCTCCAAGTACTCCCCCATCAAATCCACCCCCATAGAATTACCCACAGATTCATCCCATCCAGATGCAACACTCTACCTGTATCTGTAGGTGTTTGATCCATAAAAAGGTTCCACCAGCTGCAGTCCCCTGTCAGTCACTGACCGGTGTTAGTGTCCACTTTACTCCTGTGACCGGTCAAACCAAGCTGTCGACACCAGCTGCCTCTGTAGTGGTCCCTCCACCAAGTCCAAGTCCGAGCTATTTGTGTATAGCCCAAGGTTGTGTGGCATTATTAAAAACCTCCCAACTGGAACAAAATGGCCATCCTATTCATGCACTGATGACGATGTGCACCAATATAGACAAAATGGTAAAACTACTTATGCACATATTGGTGTGAGCTTAACCATGTATGGTAATTGTTATTATAAAATCGGGCGTGGCTGATTGTACCTGTTATACCAATCCAACAACATTGTTATAGTCCCATCGTTAGCTGTGCATTGAGTGGAGGTAAGAGTGAGGCAGTGGATCCAGTGCTCACCTGTTTTAATGAACACGCCAGGTAGGTGGATTAATCATGAGCGTTGGGTAGGCCCACCTGGCAAGGGAAAGGGGGGGGGGGAGAGTGCCAGTAGTCGGCATAGAGGTACAATACCTGAGGGGTTAAACTGACTCACCACTACTGCTGCTATAGTTGAGTGATCTGTGTGTGTTTGTGGGCTCACGAGGACCGCATAACCAGCCCAAAGTTGAATAGTTTATAGATTTTAGTTCATCAATGTCAATGCAGTTTTCAATTGGGGTCACCCCTATATGAGCCTGCATTATCACTGCAGTGGTCAAATAAAGGTCATAACTTGAATGCTGGTACAATGTGCAATTTATATATTCTCTGACTTTCATGTTACTGCCCACAACACATGTATGTACCGAGCTTATATAAATAGGTATTTTTGATGATTGTTATCAAAGGTCAGCGATTGTTCATGGGGTTAAACAAGAGACGCCGATTAAGCATGTAAAAGAGAAATATATTTGGCCATCACTTAAAAAATAGTATAGGGGAGCGCAAAATTGTTAACCTACACTCAAAGATCAATTCAAATCCTTCATTTCTTCTTAAACAAAATAGAATTAGAGATGCTAACAGACATAGGCATACTAACCTGCTAACTCATTATGTTAGTTTAAACAAAAGCTACAAGTAATAGACTAGATGCAGGATTCATTCCAAGTACACAGTTGTTCACACAGGTGTGAGCTTTACGAGCCTGTCAGATCAAACAGAATAGTAACGCCTTAATTAAAACCTTAAGTGGGACAACCATTATTAAACTGAATACAACAAAAAACGGAAAAGGCCAGAAGGCACATGCACAGGCATTATCCATTTACCAGATGTGAACTAGAAAATTGCATAAAGTGTGCCAATCACCTGCGGGGATTCGATAAATAACAAAGGTAACTTTGGCAACCCGATACAGGTGTGGGGTAGGGAGCCTGGGATGGGTGAAGGATATAGCCTGCCAAGTGTAATCCTCTTGCATTTGTCCAAAATTCCTTGTTTATCTAAATAGCCATGTTTTGTCAATACTTTAGGTACCAGGCCCTTTATACTACTAAAGAGTTCCCAAACTTGGACAACTGTCCGACGTTTTCTAATAACCTTGACATTGTCAAAATCACACTGGTTTGGAGGAAGGAGAGGTGGGATGTTTTATCAGTCTTCATCACGGTCAAAGATGTCTTATCGGGAGATAATTTTAATGAGTCCGAGTAGAGGTTTCCCATATCTTGAATACATGTCCATTGGATAAGTGTACACGTCTCTGTATCTTTGACATTATGCAGAAATATTGTCAAATAGATAACCAATTCCTCCTAGGGGCTACTTGACAATATCCAATTTCACTTGCAATTTCGAAACTCACTAACAGCAGTCATAAGGACCCATCAAAGAGATTTAAGATTTCATTAGAAGCGATTTTAATTCGCATGCAGGTGGTATCTATCTTGCATGGGTCCCTTAACATTTCTAATGAAAATTTAGAAATCGGCCTACTGGAGTCGAAATCGCCTACTGGATTAAATCGACACCAATATCGGCATGTGGAATATGGGCTTAACCCAGATTATGCTAACGTCCTACTGGTAGGACGCCTACACCATGGGTTTTGTGCTACTTGTTAAAGATAGTCAAAATATGAATACAATCTAAAATCTTAGTGTAAATATGACCTCAACACCTATAGATCAGGAAAACATTCCAAATTAGAACATATCCCATGCAACATCATGTTGCCATGGCAACCAACAATGAGGTAAATTGACAAATACAGATGATAGAAAATTTGAAAAATCAATGTATGTTTTTCCTTTGATATAATGAATATTTTGGGACAAAATTTGGATTTTAGATAGACCTTATGGAGCTCCATATGCATGCTAATTTTTATTTAAATCAAATAATAATGTCCAGAGATATTGAGAATTTTCTATTGCCGTCCTACATGTAGGACGCTAGCATAATCCACTACCTTAATTTTATGCCCTGCATCAATGTGGATACTACATGATATAGCATTATTTTGAAGTTTTGTCATCATTTATTCACACATTTTGCATACAAAGTATGTAGTAGATGCCCATATAAGTCCAGTATTTAGTACTTTAAAGCTCTTTTTGTATTTTAGAACAAATTTTTATTTTGCCTTAACCCTTTAATGACGGATAAAGGCATATTATCATAGATAACCAATAAATTGGGTTGTTGGTTACCATGGTAACCCCAAAAATAAATAAGAAATTTTTTTTTCGCACCCTCCGAAAGTGGATTTCATAATTATAAGTGGCTTTCCATTTAATGGATTGCTAGAATACTTATTTTTAAAATTAATAGCATGATTTATTTGTTATCATATATTTGCCAATAAGGCTCTTTTTAGCATTAGCAAAGGGTTAAATACCATGGAATTTATGGTAGTGGATTATGCTAGCGTCCTACATGTAGGACGCCCCATATCTCAGCTTCTACTATAGATAGAGACCTAAAATTTTGTATGTGACTTATTAACTCATATATAGTGCCAGATATAAGATATTTAGAGTTTTGGATCATAATTGACACTTTAGTATAATTTGGGTTAATGAATTATCACTTTTCTCTAAAATATGGCAAAAAGCGATGCATCCCACATACAAGTTAAAAGAGAATCAAGAGCTCTTTCTACTGATATGTACCGGATCCATACTTTACCCATATTCCCAAGGCGATTAATGAAATCGGCAGTAAAATCGCCTGGTGAAAAACAACATTGAGGACCAACACTCGGTGCATTATCCTTGTTGGGCAGTGCATGGGGTCCGATACATCAACGGATGCTGGTAGCCGAGGCCATTGAGGCGGTTCCTGACGAAGGTGCCAGCTGTGGCTGCCATCACACCACTACTACAGGCACTCGGGCCAACAACCAGAACCACCCTAGTGGCCCGCCTTGTAAAAGCAGGTCGCTCGTGCGCCCGGGACAGCCGCAAAGTTTGCCGGGCGAGTAGAGGTGGGGGGGGGGGGGGGGGTGAATTTGGTGATAACATTTAGTATTCATTCAGATTGATTGACTCATTTAGATTGTTTTAGAACATTGGTGTGAGTGTATTATTGTTTAAAGCCTACTAATGCGGTTGCAGCATGTGTATATGCATAATTATGAGAGAATGTCTTGATATCTATTACAAGATCCCATCAAGAAACTAATATAAGGCACGGTCAAATTGGGAATAGATACATAACTTTACTGGGAATAGAAGAGCTGGTTCAATCGTACTTCCAATGTTTTCCCGAGGGATTTCAATATATTTGACTACCGAGACCGTATGTCTTCAAAAAAGGGGCTCCCAATAAAAGAAGAAAGATCCTAACCTGTGTATATTAGAAAATATTCATAATGTATCTTTATATGTGACACGTAGACTAAAAATTTATTGCGATGCAGTGCGCTTCTTCCATGAATACAATGAAATACCTCATAACAAAACTTGTGAGTATGCTAATGTCTCACAAAGAGTCCATACAAGTTATATAAACGTGTGAGGTTTTTTATGTTGGGAAATTATCAAAATTTGATGTAATTATCAGCATCTGTGACGATACAATTATGTCTTGACGAAAGCAAATTTTGCTGTCAGAGATGCTTTTTGCCAATTAGTTGATAAAATTTAAGAAGATGGGGAATCTGAACCCGCCATGAGGATTCATACAATGCAATTTTGATTAAATGCTCTGTGAAATGAATTGCATTGTAATTTTTTGGGAGATCGTGATGCAGCATTAAATATTCTGAAGTTACAAGTCATTCAACTAGTAATGAGATAATGATCTATTCTCATACACTATCGGTACAAAACTGCACCTTTACTAGTACTTGACTATGGTTACATCATTTAAGCCGGATCTTTCCCTTTCCTCGAAATGCATACAAAACATAGCCCCACAGAAAAAAAAACACGAAAGTTTAGTCAAATCATGTTTTTTGCCAAATAGAATTAAGGTTAGAAATGACCAAACTGATGTTCTTACCCCTCTGACTTATACATTATGGCAAAGACATGTATGTCTATGATTATAGCCATGCACGATATTTTTCAGTGTCGTTAAAAAGACGGCCTATCTCACAAATCACAATAATGTATTTATAGATCATCCGACCAACTGTTACATGTTATGTCCAGATCAGAGGCAGAGGAGAGATGATGGATTCACTAAATAGTGGACGGTGGCCCAGACACATTCTGTGCACGTTTACTATTAATTATGTTAAACAGTTGGTTCTGTAACACTGTCTGACCGACATACGTTCCCCGCCCAACTGCTGTTCCGTCAACATTAAGGCACCGGCTGTGTGTATAAACTGCTGCTGTTATCGATCCATCTCCCTTTAGTAAAAACAAGAGCATATTCACTACTCACACCCACATCCCTTTGGCTCATTCCTGTAACATGTCAGCATCCTATTATTTTCTTTTCAGACCCATGGGGAGAGTCCTTTTTAAATGTTTGTGCCTCGAGACGGCTAAAACGGCCACCTGAGAAATTTAACACAATCATTAGTGGAATCTTCACAAGTTGATTTAATAATGAGGGATTACACAGGATTCCATTCAACCAACGGAGTGTTATTTCAACATGGGTGCTTAATTATTTCCAGCTCTTTTTCGGTTTTCGTTAATTTCACGAGCCAATGTGAAGGCAGATTTGGATTTCAAACAGCATGCCTACTTGTTATCTGACTTAATGGCCATCCTGTAAAAGACCAATTTTCTCAGCATATTCCATCAGAGCTGTGTGACTCTTTTCTTATACTTTGCAATTTGATAATTATCCTTTTTATATAAAAAGAAACATGAATCATGGCTTCGCTGCAATATTTTGCTCATTAAACACTCCACCAGACAGATTTGTCAGCATGAAATGTGACTTTCACATTGGACAAGCTGGGAACCAGCGAAAGGTCATTTGCAGGGGTCGGCAATTACTCCATCATGGAGGTCACCTGACCTCGCTGGGTGCCGGCGAGCCGAGTAAACTGCCAGATCAAGGTCGTACTCCGTGCACAATATCATAATAGATTAGATGGCCAAGTCCAGCTTTACCTCCTAGCATTCCAACGGCATTTTCGTTATAAAATCCATAATAGACTATTCGCACGAAAATGAGGGAAAACTTGATATAAGAGAGCGCAATAATATCATACGCTCCAGTATCTCTTTCACCGAAAGGTGTTTTTACTTGATAGAAAGTTAACTATTTGCCGTTAAACTTCATCAAACACATACTTTACCAGTAGGCCTACCTTTGTATTTTAATTTTATGAATGATACATATAGGTCAAGTAAATTTGATCTCACCTATCGGGGCCAGATCTTTACTGTTGAAATAATCAATCATGATATTCTTATCGTGTCAGTAATTTGATAGAAAGACGTCAGACTATTATATGTAATTGAGGTGCAGCTGCAGGATGTATAGATGATGAAATATTATCCACATAACTTGGCAAAGTAGGTCTCACAGGTTGCGTCATACATAATGATAGTAATCAATCATTGACATTATGAAATTAACAATGGGGAACATACTTTCTATTGTAGAGCCAAATCTATGCATGCACCTGTTCGACTTTACTAAAGGTTCTTTTTTTGCTGTACCCGGAGAACGTTTATGGATGACACACATTCAAGATACACCATAAATTTCTCACCCTAACACACTTCCTTAAAGAATCACTTAGGCCTAGTTTCCCTAGAATTTTGGAAAAGCTGAAAATACATTTTTTTAAATGTCTGTCTACAAATGTCTAACAATTCATCAAAAAGTAAACTGGTCCAGTGAAGGTCATGTAAAGTAGATGTTATTTAGCTAATAAGGTGTACAGAACGTATAAGGCTGCCAAAATCTATGCACATGAATCAGAATCAGGGTCTAGTGCTTACGCCGCATCTTAATTCAATGAACACAGTTCCAAGTGAAAAAAACAAGTGACATTTATGTATACTTCACCTTATGAGTATGGGGTCTATATCATCCAAGCAAATGAATCATTAACATGGATTCATCTAAGTCTTGTCAGCGAACCATTCCTGAGTGTCACAGTCTGACTAAACTCATCCATTTGTATAGAGTCCTAAGATCGTTGGCACACCAATATATCCCTGACTCACCTAGAACATAACAGGCAGTGAGCCCCCTGTATATATATGAGCTAGGACTTGTGGTTAAGGAAGAGTCCCCTATGTGTTACCTGAAGCAGTTGGGTCCCTTATGTGGTATACCTGATGCAGGTGAGTAGGCCTGAGACCCAGTTCTGGGGGGTGGGAGGGAGGGGCAGCCTACTGGACACCTGTCTCCAGTCAATGGCCACCTTTTTACTGGCCTCAGGGATGCATTGTCTATACATGTGTATAGCACCCTGCTGGGGGTGTCTGTGGTCCACATTTACTACACAATCACAAGCATTGAGGTCTGAGCTGTTGAACAGCACTTCACCTTGCCATGTGTCCGGAAATTGTTATGTGAAATAATAGACTTTTAGCCACAGGTTTTTAGAAGAGAAAGGACAAGGGACGTAGGATATAGAGGCATTGGTGAGGATGTATATTTATAAGACAATGTCATATTGCATTGAATGAGAACTTGTTTTTAAAAGAAGCACAGTGCACTTGTATAAGGAAAAAGAGTATGCCTAAACATATATATCAATGTCACTACACGTAGGGCCTAATAATCAAATAACCTGCAGTATAGACCACTGCCCAAGGGCCTGACGACCACCTGTTCTGTTGCATATAGTTTAAGGACAAGGGTTGGTCATCAAATATGAAAGCTTTAAGCCAGTCTCTGAGTTTCTACTATACCACCTTTATAACGCAGTTTTTATTTCAAATTGCAAACTAAAGCAATCATAACCCGTTAGTTGACCACATAACATTCAGATCTGATGATACATGTCACATTTATGATAATCAAATATCCGGTAAGCCTAACTCATTAGGGAATTAAAACGATATCTGTTCTCATAAATATCTCTTAGTGCAATCAAAATACGATGGCACTCACTCTCTCATAATGATTTTTGAATCATAAAAGTTGAGTATTACAATGAATTGACGATGACAATAAAATAAGCCTACTGACTTTATATGGTTACGTCTACACTGCAAATTACTCTTTTAACTTTTATAATAGGAAACTTACAGTGTGAGCTCTCGTCGATCTATCTTACGGCTAAAGCAATTACTTCACAAGTTCCACTGGCCTGGATTGGCAGGTTGTGTCCCCCTGGCCTTGGTCTAGCAGGCCACTGGGTGTGGAGCAAAGCCTTAACAAGCCGACGTGTGTCTGGAGAAGTAATGAGGTATCTCCACGTGAGGGGCATCCCTAGCACCAGTCCCCGTCTGAGTGTCTCAGTGCCCGATTTACCACTGGTCAACCGCCTCCAGGGTGGCTCCTGCACTAGGTAATGTCCTCCTGGCTCTTGTTGGTTTATCATCGGTCGTTCGAACCAGCACTGGTCAGCTTAAAGGGACTGGCCCAGTTCAATGAGTAAAACAGTAACTTTCTCTTTTTTTTGCGTGGTAACTGAATGGTGACTGTTCTTTGAAAAGGAGTGTGAGGAGAAGGGATGCTTGAAGACCTACATTTACAAACGTATGGTGTTAAATTGACATAAATATACCACCAGAAGTATTCTGACCCATTTCCTGTATGGGACTGGTTGAATTCTATAGTCATAATGTTACATTAGGATATTTTTGTAGCCCGGAAGGAAAATATAAATATGCTACATCCGTGCTTATAACATTGCTCGCCAGTTTTTATAGTGTTTATATTTAGTAGATAGTTCTTAAAACACTGCACATGGGATCGAAATGACGGCATTGTGATACCCTATTAACATCTTGTTATCATATCAGATCTTCAAAGTTATAGAATATTGTGTTGAGTCGGCAGACTGTAATTATACATTTTGATAAAAACAACTACACAATGGACAAAATAATAAATTGCACCCTGTGCCAAATGACACCTTCCCAAACTAGATGTTCCTGACAAATCTCATAAGCTGTATTTCAGGACTACTTAGAATAAGGACTCTCAAACCGGCCATACCAGAGATAGTCCCTATACGCATGGATACCCCTACAATAAAGAAAAGTCCCTTAACATATGAAATAGCTAGTGCCGTGCCCAGTCCTCTTCGTCTTGGAGCCTCACCTTAAGTCTAAGCTAGCTCTTTGCTACGACTTGATTACTTGCTGGGCCTGGATTGACCATAACGTCCAGGAGGACCACAATACATATTGGCCTGTCTCAAAAGAGCTATTCAGCCAGGAGCGAGCGACTCATAAACATGGCTTTGGCTCGGTACTTAGAGTCAGAACTGCCGCCGAGAACGGATTGCTACATGACTTCCCACTCTGTCTCTGCAACTCCCAAGAGAGTCATATGACTAAAGGCTACTACAGTAGCCATTGCGACAGCGGTATTGTAAGTTGTATTCAAGTTGGGTAAATTCCCAAATTGTTTAACTGGTCGCTTTTGGTACTGCAGAATAATACAAACGGTTAAGATGTTGTTATAGAAGACAAAAGAAGCCGTTATTTCCAGAATAAAGCACCGCTTTTAGATAACAGAATCCACCTTACAGTTGATATCATCCAGAGGCTATATTACATTAATTTTGCAAGAGGCAATCGGACACAAGGTATGATCTTTGGTGTTTGATAAACTTTGATCGTACCCTTGAAATGTATAATTAAATTATGCCAACTAAAAGTGGTATGCAAGGGTTAACTAGCACGATATCAATAAAAAATATTCATCTTCTGTTTCATCTCATTATCACTTTAGTTATTCTCTCAGTGCTCATCGTTAAAACACTATCCATCCAATCATATTGCACTTCCTCATGTTCCTAACACCACCAACTAATTACATGTCAAATAAGTCCTGCCACAATGTTAATTACAGTGGTAGCAATTGGCAACTAATTGAAAGAGCAAAATAAGTTTTTTTCTAATTATCAGGAAGTTATTGTGATCACAGCCTCGGTTAACATTGTTATTGGGGATGAGGTAAGGAGTATGAATGTCAGATACCATTGGTTGATTCCCTCCATGGCATTCAGGCCATAATGATCAGCTTCTCCTGTGAGAAGGCCATGCTTATTACTGGTCCGAATAGTTCAAAGGCAACCGGCAGGAGTAACCTTTCTGCCTGGATAATGACTTCGCAGGAACTTCCCTATCTCTATGCTCTCTGCCTGTGATCTCTTATCACTCCTTTCCATCTCGGCAAGCTTCTGTACCAGGCTCAGAAAGAGCAGCATAAAAGTATGCAACAAGGAAGGACATTCTTTTCTGGGTATCTAATTACTTGATATAGTTATGTTCTAAGAGTACATGTCGGAGATTTTCTGTGGTGCCGGTTCCTCTTGTGCATGTATACTCCTAAGTCATGGTTTGTATTAAACTGCCTATACTGAAAAAATAATGGTTAGAACGTTAGTCAAAAGTCCCAACTTTTTGGCAAAAGGTTAGTCATACTCGCTGTGCCTTTTTGTCCAAACTTTCTAACATTTTTCTGACTTAGGCATAGTCATTTTGACTACCTCTTGGTTAGTCTGACTTACCATTTGTGGTATAATAAACTGAATGATTGTATGCACTGAAAGTGAGTTAAAATATGTCCCTCTATGTATAGATTCAATCCCTATAAAATCTTTTGATATCTAAACTAAAGGTTTGTGGTGAGCAAAAGGCATTATTCAGTCGACGGAGTGAATAAATCAGCCTGTAGTTCAGAGTTTTCTTCATGGGTATGAAGACTTCTTTGAAGAGAGAAGTCAGGTCCCTGCCTTCACAGCAGTTACTGCCCCAGTGAGGTGTCACACCAGCCAGAAATCCCAAAATGGATTGACTATAGAGACATTTGCTACCAAAAAAGGTGTTTACCTATGTGCAACTTTCTTTTTGCCTTTCAGCAATGATCAATATATGAGGCAGGGATGACTACTTGACATCTGTCAAATAACGGCAAGGGTTACACATTGTCTACATGTGAAAGTAATATTGATGTTGTCTTTAATTGGAGGTGATGCTTTTCCTAATTTTGTGATCGACATCTAATCTGCAGCGAGGAAGATAATTGACGTGAGACGTCAAAATATTTGCCACATGCAATCACTTAGCCTAATATCTGCATATTTTAATTACCATGAGAGAACGTTTAATGGTACCTATGGTAAATCTGGTTGATATAATGTAAAAAATCGCCTTTGTTTCATGGGTTTCATGGGCATCTTCTCTAGACACTATTGGATTCTATTTTTTTTAAATGTGCTCTCTGGACCTGTACATCTTCCCAATAGGGGAAGTACTCAAACCAAACCAGGAAGGTATTGAGATAAAGGGAACATACCCTTTGGGACCCAATAGCTGCCTTGTCCATGCCCTTACCAACCAGCAATACACACCGAATCCCTAGGGCACCAACACGCTTCCGACTACCCTCTCCCTCATATTCTCTAATCTCCTCCTATCTCGCGAGATCTCGCCGTCGGGGCGCCCCCTTCCGGCAAGCGGCGCTCTGTGGAACTAACCTCTGCCATATCAGTAAATAAGGTCACCAATGGAAACCTGCGAGAACCAATCTATGAAGGCTTCCTCTGCACAAGACGTGGCTCGTATTATTCATGAGCAGTTTTTATATCGGCCACTCGCCGTCTTCAATTCCCTGTTGCATCTCTCCTAATCTACCTCCGGAATAGACTGTGTATGTTCTTGATTGCTCAGACATTTCCTATAAATCTGACAAATGCCACCACAGTGGTAGACGGTTGTCGCACAGTTTTCTATGGAAAAAATATATCATCATGGGACCTTTTCTTTTCCAGGCGACAAGGACTAACATCAATCTTTCTCTAAGTATAGATAACGCTTACTGAGCGTATAGCTGTTCTTACACAAGGGAGCATTACATCTAATCCTTGATAACACCTCGAAAGCCGTTTCTCTATGTAAACAGCTGGTAAAGGAGAGTCATATGAGAAAGACGATGCTCTTCATAAGAGCAATATCTTGCTGCTGGTATCATTGCTCTCTATAATCATATAGATGATGAGCTGAAATTACTTTCAACTTCTTACGTGAAATAGAATTATAGATTATGATAAAAGGAATGGTTGACTTGTGACCTTTGTTTGAATAAAAGTAAAAGAGATGTGGAGGCTCCATATAGGGTTACCAGTTTCATTTTGTCCTTGCAAGTTGCATAAAATGATAGATGAGCCAAACAGTTTTAAAAACGATAGATTAACCAAACCGTCTAAAAACCATCATTGAATATAGAAAGCATTTTCTTCTATATTACCATTCATTGTTCTTCTTAAAACGTAAGGAAATCTCACATTAACCCTTTCACTGCCAGAGGCCGCTATAGTGGCCAAAAGGGGAAACCCCCTTGGGCTAAATATAGTTCCAGGGAATCCCTGGGGAATCCCCAGGAATCCCCCAATTTGTCTCATAATTTCACAATATCACCTAAATTGCTTCAAAAGTATACCTTCATCCCAATTTAACCTTAATTTGCTTGTTTTTAATGTTTCTCATTTAATTATATCCTAAATATATCATATCACATTGATTTAGGGATATTTCAGTACTTTGAGGAATAGTTTGCACATTTATATAGCATATGATCATCCCAGAAAAAGTCAAGAAAATGACTTTCCAAAATCATTTTAGACACATTAGACATATGGAATGCATCTTCCATGAGTCTATGTGATTTAGATAGCCTTGCAGAGCTTCTAAGTATAATATGATGCATTTATATAAATGTTTTGGCCAAAAATAGAAATAAAATGATGAAAAATGTGCAAAACTTACCAATTTTCTGTTAATGTTGGCTACCTGGTTACCATGGCAACCAAATTTCAAAAATTTTACAAATGATTACAGGAAAAGCAAAGCAATGTTTGATGTGTTCAATTATTATGGGAAAATAACAACTAACTGTTTGTGGGAAGTATAATGTGCAATAAACAAATAGGTCCCTTGGATACATTAGTATCCCCTGAATTATCCGGCAGTGAAAGGGTTAAATTGCATTGCTTTCCCATAAGATGAGCAGCTTAAGTCAGTGCTACTAGATTGATATTGACTGGAACTATATAGCTCAGGTCAACATCAATCTAGTTCCGGTCCTTTCGATTAACTAATTTCAGACAGACTCTCATGTGAAGTATACACCTGCTTCCTTGGATACCCTAGTATAAATGCCCTTCCACTGTAGGACGTGTGGGGAAGATTCATGATTGTCTACCTCCCACCAACATTTGACATGTCTAGTCCCTTTTTCTAGTTCGTGTTCTCACGGTCTGAGTAAGTAGTGAGTGGTGACGATTGAGTTAGATGGCTTAGAACTACGAGGCTGACGAGAGGTGGGGCTCGAGAATACAGGACCCTGTGTCCTCTGCAAAACTTAAGAATTGCCGAAGTCCATTGTGGTTTTATGTACGAAATGCTTATGTCCCATCCCGATTGTAACATTGACAATTACCGATGTTATCACCAATGTTACTATATTTTTTCATCATTTGTAACTTTTATTATGGTTTATATCGTCAAGTGAAATTTAAGAAATGTCTAAGTCGTCATGTCCATTTCAGGGTCTAGATCCATAGATGAGGATTGAGCAGGATGGCCAGGACAGGAAAGAGATAGGGGCGAAGGTAAAGATTGGATCACTGCATCACTCGTTCATTTTGAGAGAGCCCTATATTTTTGTTCATGGACGTATAGTCAGAAAAACATACCTCAAGTTTTTTTCGTAGGATTTCAAAAATTTAAACACGTAAAACCCCAGACCACCCTAGAGCTTTGCAAACTTACGCTGACGGGCGTAAATTTGGACCAGAAGTGGATATCCACACCCAGCTATCCCTTTTTATGCTTGAACCAGAAGCTCGTTGAAATGTGTAAAACTGATGAGACCGGGTAACATCCCTACCTTATTTCAAGCTTGCCACCAAGGTATATTGAGTCGTTCTTGATTGAGCAGTAAAGGAGGAAGTGTTGCGAAGTGGTGGAGGTCCAAGAAAATTTTTTTCTCCACACACATCTTTACTGCACTATCAGTCAAACAATGAGAGCATCCCAAGAAGTAGTATCTATTACAATTTCTTCTGTAGTCTTTGATAAGTGGGTTGGGTCTATTCTGCAGTCGGCAACAGGCCCGTCACATGTCACTTAACAGTGGTGGATCTAGGGTGGAATCCAGGGAGGGGCATGTCACAAAAAGCTCACTTTGCTCAGTCCAACGAATATAAGGTGAAAATAGATTTTTCTTTTGTAAATTATATCTTTCTCAGAATCCTATTTCGGTACGCACCTGCTACTTGCATGTAGTTGGGTGAGAATTAGCGCCATGTGGCAAGCTCAACTTGAGAAAAATCCATACCAGATATTGCTAACTGTATACCACATTGATAACCTTATGATACCGCATGTCACATCCAGAAGTGGGTGCGCAATCTGTGGAATTTCTGTCAGCAGACAGCAATTTTGTGGTTTATTCTATGAACTACAGAATATAAATACCCAATTTCCATACGTTTATAACAATTACGATAGCATAATATAATTATGTAGCAATGGAGGTAGCTGTGTGGTTGCATAATCATTATTATAATCCTATTTTCCCCTGTACCTCCGAATGTATTTCAAGCTTTCACTCTTTTTTGTGACACAGTATAACTTAAAGCAGAGCTCAACGTTCCCACATAAATTAAGATGCTATATTCGTCTCCACTGAGATCCACTGCGATAAGTAATAATGGAAACCTCATGTGCACCATAAGGTAAGGAATGTATGTATTTAAAAAAGACATTTCACATGATATCTGATATCATCCAGCAGCTGACGGGTTCCATGTCTACTCAAATGTAGACAGAATAGATGCTTCCACTAAAATGGACAGGCGTACCAGTAATATGGACAAAAGTATATGACGCGATGTCAGAAGAGCTGTGAATTGATATCACATCAAGATCTACTTGGGAATAGGTCCTCATAATAAAAAAAAGAGTCAGATTTCAGACTCAAAGTAGAGAGGTAATCCTTACATTGATTTCTCCTGGCACTGTAGGGGGTGGACTTGGCGTATGGGTCACCAGTGGTCAATGTCCATCCGTGTGAACGTATGGTGGTGATGGTCAAGCCTTGATGGACCTGTCTCCGACGCGGTCAATATGACATACTGGAGTAAGTGGAAGGACTGAGAGCCCAATTTCAAGAAGATGACCTGTCCCTGGCATCACGTGTATAGACTGGGCGGGGTCCGCCTAAGGGCTATTGCTAGGCGATGGCAGGAGAACCAACCAATGAGCGGCCCCCATTGTGCGTTTGAATGAGCGTTAAACGGACTTCCGGCTTGGCGTCCTTTCATTTTATTCTGAACATCCGGTTCCGGTTCTCTCGAACTCCGATTCTATGTCTGAGTGATGGCTGCCGTTTGGGACAAAGACAAAGGGAAGGTAGCCTGTAGCCTTTGGGTGTTGGTTCTGAATGAGTAGTGAGCCATCATACGGAGCTTTGATGTCTAACCGGATCGCTGGAGTTAACATGTCTGATATAAATGCCGAAACCATAAGCTGATACGCGTTGCATATGAAAAATTAACTCTTTTGTTAACTATCCTCTCCCCCAAAATTAATATAATTAATAATATTAATTTTCTGCATCAGTTTTGCATATTTCACATTCAATCAATGTACATTAATCACTTTAGAACCTTGAACATCGTCCATCAACGAAATTAAGCAATTTGGTTCAGGAAACAATAAAATCTAATCATAATTAGTCTATGACCAGTGGTAGCGGGTCCAATAGGTTGTCCAATAGACTTTGTACATCCTGTAACCTCGTAAGCCAAAATTGAATCGACTATCCGTTACATATGTTATGATTCATTTTATTTACATAAGGCAAATACTACTGCGAAATTTCATCATACATGCACACTGTAAAACATTTTCACCAATCTTGAAATACGTCTAGCCGACCCCAATGTCTTGCAAAATCAGCAAACTAACTTAATGGTTGTATGACCAACATAAATTGTTAAAATGATGATAACTAAAAAGCACACGACATTCAAGAAATAAACTAAATGGAATGAAAACCAAATCCCTTGCCTTCCTGCATGCACGTACACTATTCCAGGCATTCCACAATCACCAGCCTGCCCCATGATATATCAACACACCGAGGAATTCACATGGTCCCCGGGAAAGGTGGATACACTAACATTTGGCCATACACTGCCCCAGTCCCAGGGTCCTCATTATGTGCGAAGGTTTATGTTTATTTGTGTAAGGGTTTGTGGCGGATCGTGTCGGTATTCGTCTGGATCACGGTCCAGACGTGGGCAGCAATCCGTACATAATCCCTACCCTCCTGGAGTAAGGCCAATGTAAATTGATTCTACCGGTAAAAGGTGGCGGTATTAGTGCACTAATTAGGTTATACGTGCGTCAACCTCGCTAATGGAGGAGCCACTTTATGTTGGGAGATCTATTCAACATAACCACTTTATGTCGGGAGATCTACTCAACAATGATCCATCACTAGGGATCACATTCAGACGATAAGGGTCCTCCATTAATTACGTCAGCATTAGAAGGGCAGGTGTTCTGAAATTCAAGAAACTGTGCCTGGCTAATGGAGGCCCTTGAGATAGCAATACTCATTAGTTGACTTAGTTTATAAACATGCATTGGTATACGTATACACTTATTGAAGATACTCCCATAAGTGTCCACATGCAACGCAGAGAGAGAGAGGGAGGGGGGGGGGTGAGGATGTCAATGACGAAAGAGTGAGCCTACTATGGCGATTAAAATTCTATAACGCCATTTGTCTGATTGCTTTCAGTCAGATTCACTTTAATATTTTGACTAGATTAATCAGAAGAAGTTATGAGAGGATTGTGTAAAGTTCCATGAAATAATAATATTATGCTGTCTTTGAGTAAAATAATCTCATCAATTTGAATGGCATTTGATCGTCCTTATTGCTGTGCCTATACCTATTGCGCTACTTAACATAAACCTACAATATAAGGCACCACCTTTTTCTACACATCCCATTTCTCTAACCACCGGCGCAGACTCTACAATACTAGTAGAGATGGCAGCAGCAGGAGCAGAAAAGCCAGTTTTCTATGACCTTGGCACGTGTCTCCGTCATGCTTCAGTGCCCCCATTCACATCGCATTATATGACATACCGGCACAGGGAGGTGGCAGGAGGAAGCCGAGTTCGATAGTCCCCCAGGGGCGCACGCCGGTAGCTGAGAGGGTTCGTAATTAGACACTAGCCGTGGCTGACGAAGCGAACCCTTCCCTGATGCGATCCTCCCCTGAGAGGTGATGCCAACCGAACTGAAGCCGTTCTAAGCCTAGCATACTTCCCACTCTGCCTAGGCCTTCATTTATACATGGTTGTCAACTCGTGACTAATGAGAAAGGCTATCCGTAATAATGAGAGTGTATAATCCTTTCCACATCAGCAAGCAATATTACAATAATATCACTAATGCAGAATTATGCATGGAAACAGAGGGTATTATAGAAGCATTGTATTATGCAAATGTATAATATTTAAGTAATACAATTTACCTTGGTTGACTATCCCTAACATCATAACAAACCGAGCGACCCCTGGCCTGGCTCTAGGTGGAACGTGCCTCTCCTCTTGCATTGTTTATTTTAAATGCCTAATTACACTCATCCTACCGCGAACATTATTTATTATGTCAGCCTGATCACGCACATCATGCGATACAGTACATACACTTTGCTTTGTGTATGTTTTATTGACATTATTGATATACATTTGATAAACTTGTCAATAGGGTTATACATAACACTGCACGAAAAAAGTCCTTTTAAGACCTTTAAGTTTCTGTAAATGGAGCCATTGAGGTGTGCTAAAGGTAATGGAAAGGTCATCTTTACAAGACATTTCCAAAACTTTTTTTTATGTGACCTTTAAAAATCTTGCAAAAGGTATTGGAAAGGTGACATATCCTATGCCTTTAATGAACCTCAATGGCTCCATTTACAAAATTAAAGGTCATTAAATGTCTAATTTTGCGCAGTGTAAATTATCATGATAATACACCGATTAAAATGGAAAAGCTATATTCACTCTATAATAATGTAACTATACGCATGTTTTACCACAGGAAGAACATGACCCCTTATGTAAAATACAAATGATCATAATACGGGACTGCTTTGAACAAAACTACAACACATAACATTTGTAGAAGCTGGCCCCGCGCCAGCTCTTTTGTCCCTGATGTCGATGGGAGGTTAGAGGTGGTTTTTGGGTCAGACCTCAGCATTGTTAGTTTGGTTACACAGGTTAGGTTTAGCGTCGGTGTCACGGTTGTGACATTTGGTTAAACGTCAGGGCCAATTAAAGGGACGACATGGCAGCTTATGTGATCCATGTTATTGATTCGAATGACATTAACAAAATGTTACAGCGAATTAATTCCAAAACGTAAAGTCAGAGCCTAACGCTTTAGACTGTAACCAAATACTATTTTACTATTGCAATTCCTATAAAATGCCTTAGCTACATAAGTAGACTATCGTAATCCTAATTATTTGATTACATAGAAGTAATAGTATCTTGTCCATTCATAGCAAACCTGATTATGTTTCTAGAATTCAGTATTGTATCTGCAAGATAGATAATGAAAGCAGACATACGCTGGCAGCGTGGGAACCCAGGCTTTGGGGACTGGTCACAGGTTGTGGAGGAGGCTTATGTATAATCTATACAACCCACGTCCTCGTCCACTTACCCTCCCACACCTGTCACTGCACACCACAGTGGGTCCCTAAACCAATATATGACATACATTATAAAAAGAGCAATATCAGATCTACATAATGGGCCTATGTATTTTCCCAGTTGGGATTAGCTGTCTTATAATGTTGAATTCTGATTATTCAAAAAACGGTTAGTCCTAAATATGCTTTTAGTAGTACAATACAGTACATGTAGTACAGTACAACCATTGATGATGAGTTATCAATAAAATAGTATTCAACAGAATAGATGTCAACAGTAAGTGACATGTAACAGGATCACCCTTCCTAACTGCCATGTTATAACTCTAAGCCCGTAGGCGGTAATATACGACTATGTATCACATCTGCTCTAACTGACCAAACACCCCTGTCACTGCCCCCACAGTATGTTTCTCCAGTATCCCGAGCCTCAGCCTCCCCTCCATGTTTCACATATATATCTACACCCCTCCATATCTCCGTGGCAGAACCACCCACCTGTCAGTGCTGCTGCCGCAGGCCCTCCTGTAGCTCCTCCATGGTGCTAGGGGGCTCCTCCTGTTGCCTGTTGGGATAGTGTACAGGTAAATACAGGTGTTACATGTCGCTGCGTGTGACCGTGTGCGGGCCGGGCCGTAAAGCCGACTGCTGCCTGCTGGAGGCTCGAAGGTACTGGAGGAGGCCGGCCGACAGCCCGTGCCGCTCGCCCGGGGGGGGGGGGGTGATAGTGGGGGTGGGGGGCGTCCTGGGGGGTATGGAGAGAGTGCTGTGGGAGGGGGGCGTGTCTGCCAACACACTCAGACTCACTGCCGTCCACACACTGGAGGAATCACATGCTCCAGTGTGTACAGATGGAGGTGTGATGTGATATAGAGCTAAGTGTGATATATGCGAGCCTAGTCGCCTCAATCCTTTGTATATACAAGATCTAGATGTCCTGGCAGGCTCAGCCCAAATTAAAATGTCCCCATCTATCCGTCAGATCATGTATAGCAACGAAGCGACGCTTGTGAAGTTGTATGGAGGGGGATCCGACGCCTCCAGGGTTGGTCTGGAGTGGGGGCCTCCGCCGCTGCATGCCGTATCCACACTGTAGCGTTTGCTGAATCACTTGGGTTGTGGGGAAAGGCAAGAGGGGGACTGGATACTGGATGGGGGGGGGGGGGTGAGAGACCCTGGAGAGGGGAGGGAGGGGAGCGTTACTACGCCAGCACTACACCCTGGACGCCATCTGGTAACAGGCTTGCCGAGACACGCTTTGTGTATTTTTATGTGTTTTTCCCCCTTATGGTCGGATAATCAGGGTAAAAATCCAGGCTCTTTGTTTCAGTCCATTAGTCACTGCCCAAACTCATTAGATATTTTAGATGAATTACCTTAGACAGTTGTTTTTTTCGGGGTGTCTTTTTTTCAGTGCTAGTCTAAATGATATATCCCCATATTTTTAACATTGCAGATAGGTTAACAACCATAGTCATCTGCAGCCAGAACAGTGTCTAGATGTCTGGGTATCTTCCTTTCCAACATTATTGCTAGTTATTTATTGAGAGGTGTCATCGGGAGGACAGCAAATCGTAAATTGACGGCTGTACTCTGTTTGTAGTGCCAGTTATCTTGTTGCCCCCACGTGCACCAGGAAACAAATTGGTCTTGCCAGGTGTAGGATCAATGCCTAGCCGTTCCAGTTTTTTTTTATGCTTCTTTAAGTGCAACGTCAATAGATTCTTGGAGGTTGCATGGCTGGTTCCAAGCTGTGAGAATGAGCATAAAAGGAGTGCTGTCTTCTTCAGTTATTGCCACTGGTTAATCCTGTGAATAGGAAATGTAAGGCCGATCTGATATTGGTCATCCTATTTGATATAAGAAGCAACTGCACAAGTCCAGCATTCAGTTGAGGAAACTGATGCCTTTTCTGAGTTTTCAGGGGCTAGACGGGCATACACTCTGATTGCTAAAGAATGAATTATGGAAGTTCGCTGAAGCCTCCAGCATGGATTATTTATTGATCATTAATTACATGTGCACACTGTATATTGAATCAAAAAGTTCTTACACATCCCCTACATAGGGGCCGTCCATAAATGATGTCAAATTTTTCAGGGTATTTCTAGGACCCAACCAACCCCCCTGTCACACTAAATTCTCTAATCTGAACATGAAAATAACACCCAGTTTAGGCAGTGTCACACTGTTCAAACCACCCACCCACCCCCTTGTGCGTGACATCATTTTAAGATAGGCCTATGATTCTTCTCCACGGATATACCTTTTGATTCGCAGTCAAAGCCTATCTGTTTGAACCCCCAACACCCCCCACCCCCTCCTCCATGCAGCAGTGCGCCTCCTGCTCCTTCGCTATTGGGTTCCCGCAGGAGATAAGACAGTCCCCGGAGGACGACCTGTGACAGAGGCTGTTCCCAAGACGACCACCGCCGTGGAGGACGACAAATGACATTGACAACAATGACTGACGTCAGTGTGGATGATAAAGGAGGGTCTCCGGCCTCAGACAGCTAAGGTGAGGCACCCGAGGTCGGGGGGTGGGGGGAGGGGGAGGGGGGGGGGGGAGGGGGACACCAGGTTCCATAGTATGTAGGCCTACTATTACAGAGCATGTCAGCAGGGGCAGAAACAGGATTTTAAAGGGAGGTCGGCATAGTATTTAAAAGTGGCTTTCACGGACACGCGGGTGTGTCATTTTCTAAGAACTACTTGTCAAATTGAAGTCAATAAAGAAAAATAAAAAGCAGAGTGGAGAATCGGAATCCCTTGTATAACACCCCCTGCATCCGCCCCATGAGCTACACATCAAACGATACCACAAACAAGGGCATGTATCATAACTATATGTGCACATTTGTGTAACCATACATGCCCCATCCTAGTGTAAATGTAACCATACATGCAGAAATGTGTTACCATGATAATTATGTGCTTTCATCCCAGTGCGAAAAGGCCGTTGTGGGACAGAGCTGTAGCAGGACAGCAGGCCACGTGAATTACATATCAATTATTCACCCGTCTACAGCCACTAGGGACTGGGGGCAGCCAGATTTCACCTTACTGCATACAAACTGCCTCTTATATGCTCCAGACTGCTTCTTATTAGCTGCATCCTGTTTGTAACACTCTATAATACTCTTAGTTAATACTAATGTATTTGATAAAAGCTCACAATTAATCTGTTTGAGTTATACATGCAGTAATCATTTCTAACTGAACACTGCAGAGGGCAATTAATTGAATCATTCGATGAATACTCTACTTTGTCTGCAACTCTGCTCATCACACATATTTATTTATTATTAATTCTTTTCTTCCTAAACCTACTCCTCATAGTAAGAGACTACACTGAACCGTTCACCACCCTAGTTCTAAAGATTTTATCTTTGCATGATATGCAATGGGCATAGAAATGTGATTTCTATGCCTATTACTTGCTATCGAGTAGGCCAGTTGTAGACTATGATAAAGCACATTTAATATGTACATGCATGTACGATATGCTTGTGTCATTTAGTCCACCGGTTTCTACTCTAAGAGAGTCCATAAGATCACTACACTGGCACTTATCGTTTGTGCTATGAATGTTTCTTCTGCCAAAGGGACAGCAATGCCATACCTCACATACATCGGTACCATCGCCTTGCAGACATTAATTAGCCGAGTTAATAAGAATCCTCCTGCCTCAGGATAGTAGTGCCATAGCCATACTCTACCATGATGTGTCTTGGGAAATTGCCCTGTGGGGAGTTTGCTAACGACTGTATTTCCTGAGTGTTGGCCCTTTGGGAAGAGTAGAGTATGTACACACAGTCTATAGAGGCTTTTACAAGTGCGCCATAAATGTGAATTAATAGATACATTAACAATTACCATTAATCATCATTATAACATTATAGCGCATAAATCTATGAACAGGTATACAGCTGAACCTGTGAGACACAACATATAACTTAATATACTTTAGGTAGTTTCTACACATAGGCCAAAATCTTTTCACATCCCAATTTAACCTTTACTTTCACATCGTCAGAGGGATGTGAGGCACAAAATAAAGTTATTTTTTACACACAATGTTGTCTTTTTTCCAACCCAAATCCCTTACTTTCATTTGCTCAGGGGCCTGGCCAGAGGAGCTGCTCGGCTGAGTGATTTGGTCTGTTTTTACAGGCTGGCTCTCCTCCTCAGCCCCAACCCCAGACGGCCGGTGGCTCTCCACACACCATTCATCTTAACCAGACACACAGGGGGCCATACGAATAGGTAGCATTTTCTCAGTGTCAGGGTGTGAACGAAGAATGTGTTTGTTTTACTTAATCTGAGGCGACATGGAGCTGTTCTAACGTTGGGTGTCGACCAGGAAGATATTCTTCTTTCAATACTTATCCTGATAAATATCTCGAAAGTAGCATGGTATGTTTTTGTGCCTTTACATCTTGCGACGCCCATGGTACTTTAGAATGATAATTGGTTTATGAATTATGTACATGTTGTAATCCTTTCAACAAACAGGGTATGGTATATTTTTACGTCAGGTTTTGCTTTCTATATTAGATAGGATATCCTAGTGTATGCAAACCGTACCTTAACACCTTTCAGTAGCTTCTTATTTAAAATAATTATGTACACTCAGAAAATGTGTGCTTATCTTAACAGTGTTAATCCAAAATCACATCATTTGATCACTCTATATGTGATAAATGACAGAGGTGCGCGGAATACTAATATTTAGATACATGTAGAGCTTGAATTGAAAGCAACCACGAAAGTAATCAATGCCAGTCTCTCAATAGACTTGTACAAGCTGCGGTGAAGTACCTGTTAAGAGCGGAACACTCACACCTACTTGGCATTGACCAACGCTGAGAGGTTCAGACACTCATTTGGCCGGATTTACTATACTCACCAGATAACCTGGAATAGTTTGGACCCACTATAGCATGTAGCCTAGTACTGGCACTCTCTCAGTGTGAGTCTATCCCTAAGGCAAGGCTTACGGTCCCTTATTTCCTAGGGTATTGGAGGACATGTTATATTGTTTTATTCCAACTATATATTTCACCTAAAACAAAGTTGTCAGGAACCATACAATGAGTGTTATACAAGCAATATACCTTATGAATGTAATAAAAATAAATAAATAAAATTTTCTCCCTATCCACCACCACTATCATTTACAACGTCACCCCTTGAAAATATCAGTTTCTTTTATAACAATACTAACAAGGAAGTTCCAAGTTAGCGACTGTCCTACCTAATTCTGCGTATAGATTGTTTTATAGTTCCACCTCCTTGGGAAGCTTGCAGTGAGCACTTAATTTAATGGAAGTGGACTGACCCCCCGGCCTGTCAGCTTCTCAAAACTACTGATAAAAAGCTAGAACGAGATTGCCTCTTTCATTTCTTCCTGTTGTTCCATTGGGAAATATTTATAGTGTGCATCCAGGGGTACGTATGTCGTTCCAATGTTATCGTCTCAGTGTTCCGGGTTTTCAATGGTATTAGATGCTGTCCTGCATGAAATGCATGTTACAGGTACTGCTGTCAAACGTGTTTTGTGCTAAATCACAATATCGACAATGCAAGCAGTTGAACAAAATGAAAACTGTATATATCATATTGGAAGATATAAACAAAATAAGATCAGTGAATATTAGTATAATTATAGTCTGTTTCTGAGCTATTCATTACCCTATACAATTAGAGATAAGATACCTTATGATTTTATATGGTCGTGATTTATAGAGTCATTACATAAAAAGGGGCTATGCATAGATCCTATAAGAAGGTCTTAAAAAAGGTTTTGATAGGAGAAAGTAGAATGTCCGTCAAAAACCCTCCCATTATGTCGCAGTAAAAGCAAGCATAGTGTCCACAGGAACTTTAGTTATTATGTCTATCTATATTAAATAGATCGGAAAACAATAAAGATGTCATTCTTGAGCATAATCCAAGGGGAAGTATTTGCCAAGCAGTGGTTTGAACCAATAGCGATATTATCAAAATGCCTTCTTTCATGAGACAATACGAAAAAGGGAACATTATACACGTTGAAAGAAACGTCTTGATGATTGTTTAGCCCTTGATAATATAGTCATGACCATTGGTTTAGAGTATAATGGGCATTGACGCACAAAAAAGTATCATAGA
This sequence comes from Lepidonotus clava, assembly GCA_936440205.1. NCBI lineage: Eukaryota > Metazoa > Annelida > Polychaeta > Phyllodocida > Polynoidae > Lepidonotus > Lepidonotus clava. The sequence continues at coordinate 31,617,759 of OW387140.1, forward strand.
TGGTATAATTGCTGAGAAAGGATGAGAGTTAATAGTTGGAAAAAAACATGTCTGACGTCCGACGACTGTATCTAAATGTGATGACAGTAGTTTTTACCAATAGACGTCGTGGGTGAGCTATCACTGAGATGACATGACAGACGCAGATGGATGTTGTGTGGACTGAATGTTCTTTTCTAGATAGGGGCCTATATCTTTTAAGGATAGACACCAGTGGTTGAGGCGTGAATGGTACGTCTCTCTTTGATCAGAATTTCAAGATCTGTTTTAGATTATATTATTTAATAGTCAACATCATTTGATAGCCAATAAACAATCATATCTATTGGTATAACTTATATAAAAATAGGCCGAACAATAGTTGTAGAGTATGGTGGCAAACTTGAAAATCATAATTTTCAAATTTATTTTTTGAACATTGATATCTCACTTAATATTTAAAGTAGAGCTTTGCAATTTTTACTACACCTTCTTGACATATACAGGGAGGGAAGCGTGTCTCAAAATGTTGATATAGGTCCTAGTTATGTTTTTATGTAATGTAGAAAATGAAAATGCATAAAAATCTAAAAATGTTTCCCGTTTTTGGCCGTTTTTTGCTCTAAAATCAAATCTAGGGCCTAAATCAAAAATCTGAGACACGCTTCCCTACATATGGTTGTTATAAAGGTGTATGTAAAATCTTATTAATGTAGGTTAAGTATTAACCGAGATATTGATGTTCAAAAAATAAAAGTGAAAAAATTAGTTTAAAATTGATGAAATCTCAGTTTTTATTTACTTCATGATTCTTTGGAGATCAGTAGATAGAGAAAAATATGAGCTTTAAAATGGTGTAAGGTTTGTCTGGATCAGACCATTATTAAAGAATTCATTGATGATTTCTTGAAATGGCCGTTAACCACTGGTGTCTATCCTTAAGATTGCTACCTCTCCTCACATACAGTTCTATTTCATCCAGAGATGTCTCCTGAAGTACATGTACGTTAATAGTTGGATCTTCAATTATATTATATCATTGAACCTTTGGATTTCCTTGTTATGATTCCACAGCTTATTTGCAAACCCTGTATCTTTGATCGATTAATAATCTTGAACGAATATTCATACAGTCAAGTGAATATATAGTACAAAAGAAAGAAGAGTATGTGGTACAAGTTATAAATCTATAATATTCCTACTATTGTAATGATATAAAACGGACCAAATATTATTCTTTATACACTGATAATCCTATGAGTTCAAAAGTTAGTCACTATTGGCTAACTTGTGTTAGTCATTTATGGGTTAGTCCTTTTGACTAACTTTAATGATAATGTCTCAGTCATTAGGACTATATTGTTAGTCAAGATGACTAACAGGTCACATGACCAAATAAGTGATCACATGACCACCAGGAAAAAGGCATACACAAGGAAACAGAATCCACAGCTTGGTAAGTTTATCTATTCCCATCCTTAGCTCACATTGCACATCTAACTTTCAAACACATTCTACTTGAAAGCATAGACATCAAGGATGATTCCTAAACTCATTTAGATCAATCAAATGGTCTATTTAGTTGTAAATTTGTTAACTTGGGTGAAGATAGTGAAAGGGGTCTCAGGTTAGTCATAATGACTAACCTCAGTCAAAATGACTAAGGCATTGGTCATATATGACCAACTGCTAATTTGGCATAGAATATCATTGGAAACACTGCATAGAATGATTATAGGGTAACAATGGGGGTATATCACGCATTTAATTTCATATTCACATAATAATGTCTCTCACATATGAAGTTTTACACAGCTCCTTACCGTTTTTATTTTGTGGTATAGGGACCTATGAAACGTAGCTTTTTATGGGTCAGGCTTTAAAAAAGCGCATAATTGATCTTTTTAATTTTTTTTTTTTTTTTTATTGAGTCAAAAACTATTTCACAATTTACATCGTGCTTTTCAAATAGTTGTAGGAGGATGAAAGAATATGAATAATATGATAAATGTTCAAATGGGTTAATCGCAACAATATTAAATATTTATTACATCTACATAGGATTGTACGGCAAGAGCCATCCATTCATTTAATGTCTTTTTGTATTAGTTAAAAAGAAAAGTTGTGTCTATTTTCATTTTTCACCGAAATATGCTAATAAGATATAGAAAAATAGAGATTTCTATGTTGTCTCTTTGCAAATGTTAGTGATTTTTTCATTTTTTTTATCTGAAAATAATTTAGATTTACCTAATGATAGTTGTCTCTCGGAAGGCATATATGAATTGAGTATGAGGAAAACAATGATTTTTTTATAATCATTATCTAAAAAAAAAGAAATTGGGTCTTTTTTGGGGGTTAAATTAATGAAACGTCCGAGACTTAACAAAGATATATAAGGAAAATCCCTTCTAAAATAAATGACTGATGAGCATTCACATAGAGAAAATCATAAAAATCGAAAGGCAACTTTTTGTCCTATGGAGTTTTGAAGATTTTTGGTCTAGTTTTCCATTTTTCCCCTCTTGGACGTTTCACTATTAAAAAAACTCTTTTTTAGGGTTCACAAAGACAGATAATATGCCAAATTTTATATTTTTCATATTTTTGGCTTGTAATACGTCCCTCCCAATAGCTCAGACCCTAAAAATAAGGGAAAAAAATGTAACATTCTACTGTTTTAATGCATGATAAAAATTTGATGAAACGTCTGAGATATCTCGGACGTTTAATGTGTATTTTATAGTAATTTTAAGCAAGAAATATGTTTTTTTGATCACATACAACCTAAATAACAGATACGAAAATTATTCATGTTTCATTTGATAGTGTAGAAAATATGTACTTAAATTGATTATCTATGAACATATTCTATTTCTTTATGATATCTCTTAAAACTTGTAAAATCTGATTAAGGAATCTATTTTTAGATAAAATGTTTTAAGTAATTTTCGAGGCTAAAGCAATAAAATAACCATTAAAATCTTTAAAATACCATAAAAAACATAAGAATTGGCTTTTCATCAAGGAAAAAAAAGTGCCAGAATCCCCTCATCGATATCTTCCCATTTTTATTGGTTAAAATCATTTTTGAAATAGATAGAATTCTGTTTTTTATTATGGCAAATATGCACTTTTTTTAAAGCCTCGCCCTCATATAGATTTTTCCTCAATAGCCTTAAAGAAGACGCGAAAAGACTATTTTAAGCACCATATTACGTTTCATATGCATAATTTTCAATGTTTAAAAGTGATAAATGATTATATTTAATATAATTATTGAAATAGACTGAATCTTAATGACCTGCCTGTTTGTGCTGGTCAGCCATACCTCCTAAGCTAGCAAATGTAAACAAAGGCCTATGACGTCACGGGAGCCATTAGCCCTAAAATGTGCATGAATATGGGTCCACTTTGAAAATACATAAGTCTTTAAACTACTGTATACAAAATCAAGTAAATATTCCTGGATGTTAAGGGGCCTTCCATTTAGTACGTACACTCACATTTTCAAAAATTTCAGACCCCCCACCCCCCTTTGGCCAAAAATACGCATTGGATATGTACTAAAATGTACACACATTTTCAAAAATCTCAGACCCCCCTTCCCCCCTTGATGCGTACATACTTAATGGTAGGCCCCAAACACATGTAAAATCTCATTCTGAAAATATAAAGTGCCTATGAATTATATTATTTTGAATACCAAGCATTTTCATTTTCTCCATTGGTAATAACATTGAGTATATGGTGCCCGTGACGTCACCAGCAAGTCCAGACTTGCCTCCTGCAAATTCGCACTTAAAGTGTGAGTCTGGCTTCTAACCTATAAAAAGAGCCCCCTCAGGCTATTGTTTGAGTGCACAGGTCAGATAAGACATTACCAGCTTTAATATAGACAAAAATAGTACAAGAGGTATTCTGAATTTAGAATATCTTTTTTTTCGTGTGAGCTTTAAGCCTTTTTAGCTAGGGACTGATATTGTAATATACTTATTTAGGCTTTTTATCGCACATATCAGGCTAATATTACGTATTTAATGTGCCTGATAAAACTCTTGGCCCCTCCCGAGGCTGACTATACGTGCGGCCGTCGCGTATGCGATAGTCGCGCATATGGAATTCTTTGCACACACGGACATAGGGTAAGGTGATGTGTTAAGTGTTTCTAATACTTAATGCACACAAAAATTAGATAAAAATATATAGATAAAAAAGGAAAGGGGGTTTGGGGGCTTAGCCCCCGATTAACAAATAATATGATGATAAAAAATTGAGGTACGTCCGCGTACATTACTATGCCTGTATACGCGGACACAACCCTGCGTGTAGAGGCCTAGCTGAGTATGCAGACTTCATAACCCCGCGGGTACGGGCTCCCCTGTGTGTGCGGACCTTACATCCGTGTATATAGGTAATTCTGTAGGCGCGGCCTTCTGTTGCCAGGCCCGCACGGATAACTCCAGCCGCCCCTCCCCCCTTTCTTTTTTTAAAAATTTCTGTATCTGCCCCTTGCTAAGCCCTGTGATTTCCAACTATCCTATAGCCTGATATTGAATTATAGGCCTATGTTAGCTTTCCCGCTCCCCACACACACACACACAGGAAAAAAAAATCCTGTTTTGGATACCATGAATACGGGAGATCTCGCAGTTTAGGGGACAGTTTCATTGGCAGCCGCCATGTTTAAAAAGGGATGGTCCTGATAGGCTAAAAAGTCGTGTTTGACCCCCAAAAACTATTGCCGCCAAAGGACCACACATGTGCAAACATGAACTCCCGACAGCAGTATAGGAGACCCTGATGGCCAGCCAGTTTGTTTGTTTGTTTGTTGGGGTAGTTTAACGTTCGGCCAACCCTTATGGGTTCTTTCCAGACTGCACAAGGTAATACTTTTCAGCTTATTTTACGCCACAAGGGCGGTGACCGTATATATGATACGGTTTAGGAGAAACCCGCCACCGGGTGCAATACCCTACTCATTGCGAAAAGTGGCAAGGGGTCTTTAGTGTGCAATGTCCCATAGAAAGGATACCACACACCCGGCCTTTGATGACCAGGATGTGACCATCAATGGATGGGAGGGGACCCTGGCAGTCCAGAAGAGACCCTGACAGTCTGAAGGAGACCCTGGTGGCCAGCAGAGGTCTGTGATGGCTTGGAGCACTTTGGAGTAGACCCAGATCCCTTTCCAATGTCCCTGTAAAGTGTACAACTGGTCCTGCAACCTTTAAATGGTTAGTCACTATTGGCTAACCTGATTAGTCAATTTGACCAATCCACGCCAGGAAATCAAAAGTAAACTAGTCATGTTAGCTAAGAGGTTAGTCAAATATGCTGATCTCTTAGTCTATGCAACTACCTCATGGTAGTCAATATGACTAACACCTTAGCCCAATAACCTGAGGCATTCAGGGTGATTCCTAGAACAAAAATGACTAACTTAGGTTAGCCACATATGGCTAACTTTGAATTCTAAAGTAGTTAGATTTGCCTCAGCCAAAATGACTAAGAAAGTTAGCCACACATGACTAACTTTTTCAATGCTGAGATTATCAGTGTAGTCTAGATCAGCACTCATTTTGTTCTGTCCTGTGGTACAAAGTCCAGCTAGGTACCCTATAATTATCTGTAGCAAAACTGTGGAAACAATATATGGAATGGACTTTTATGTGTAATGTACATGAAACTAAAACTCCGTGGTCAACCACAAATCCAGCACTGACCCACATTACAAATACTCCATATCCGAAACCTGACTGTCAATACTCTACTCGGTCTGGTCTGTCAGGTGACGAAGACCTGTGTCAATATGAAGTCCGCCCCTATATCCCACTGTGTAGCCAAGGCATTGCATCAATCAATAGGAGCGACAGGAATTTTAGATTACTATTGATGTTTGCTTGCTGTGGTGAAATGACTATTGATTTCTATGGCCGATTTATTGACACAGATATAATTTATCATCTAGCTTCGAATTATTGTTTATGTATGGGCTAGGAACTTAATGGCATTTACGTTATCTATTTATCAACATCCCTTTAATGTCTGATTTTATACACAGATACAGTGTGGTATGAAAACAGATATTTTTAACCCCTCCTATTATGCGAATATAAACTCCTATAATGTTTTTCCTCATAAAGTAGGGTCTTTCTACAAGAAATATGGGATCGGAATTTACCATCAATCTAAATTTTCTGCAAAAATGACTAATGCGAATTGCAACCTTAAGTTTATAAAACATCATACAAAGAATCAAACATTGGGAATTGATGTTGTAAAAAATCTAACTTTTAAATTTCTTAAAAGTAACTGCACATCTAAACACTAACGAAATTGGTATTTTGCATGCAGGCGCTCTGTATGAGGTAAACCACAGCACCGCAGGTTCCGAGAACCCCATCTCACCTACACGTTCTCTATTCCACTCGCCTGGAGACAGCCCATGCCGTGGAGGAAGGCAATTTCCCGGCGGGAGCGGGGGTTAAGGGAGGTTGTTTGTAAACGGAGCTGTCTGAGTGGACAAATGACTATCGGTCGACAAGTGGCGCAGAGGCACTGGTTCTCCTCCCCCTGCCATCCCTTACAGTTCACCACATGCCCGGGGATATCCTTAATATGGTGTGAGCAAATCTCCTATGACAAACACAATATGGGACCAGTCATATGGGCACTGGATTGGACTCAAATGCTTACTGGGTTTAACACTGCCTTCAACGCCTGCCTGCTTACCCAGGCAAGCAGCAACATAACAAGAATGTTCTGCGACTGTACTTTTTTAGTTAATCTGAAACCTATCCAATTGTCACGTAACAATAACGTTATTTTAGGTAAGGTTTCAACTTATCAAAAAATAATGTTATAATAACGTTATATTTTGGTCAAGTTGTGACCTAACTAATAAAGAATGTTATAATAACGTTATTATAACATGAAAGAATGTTACAAGAACGTCACAATAACGTTATATTGCAGCATCGCAATGTTAGGTTCTAAAGACGTCTTTGGGTGCCATCAAAAGAACGTAACAAGAACCAAACCATGACTCACCAGAACGTTATAATAACGTCATATTCTTGCTTGGGTAGTAAACTATACAATGTATCTCATATAACTCGAAATTACTTAAACTAAGCATTCAAATAATTATATCATCGTTTACATATATAGTAAAAGAAGGGAATATACCAGAAGAAATGGTATTGCCCTTATAATAATACAAAGAGCCAATCGATGGAATAACGAGACATGATTGTATTTGAACATTTGCAATATGTTTAAAAAACATCGAGTACAGACATACTCAGCTTCTAAATTTGCTCTGTTTCCGTAGATAACAAGAGTTTTAGTACATCATAAACATTATGTATAACTAGTGAACATTATTCGAAAAGCATTTAGACTAGAAGGTATATAGGCCTATACTGTGTACAGTTACAATACAATATGGTATATCAACTTATAGATTAAGAAAGGGTTGGTGCATCATGTTATACGCTTGAATTCCTGCCTAGACGATAGGGAACTTTGATAGAGGTTGGGGACGGTAAGTGCAGCACAACAAGCCCATATCGCTCTCAATTGATAAAGAGGGTAATCTCTCTGTAACACGAACAGTGCGGACAATAAGTTAGTTTACAATGTAATGTACATGGATAACTTTATAACCGAAGTATAGCAAGACCATAATTATTATATGTGAAGATATCAAAAGAATCGAAGTGCTCAGGGCATTTAAGAGAAAATAAATGTCGAAAGAATCTGCTCATGTCATTGAAGGTTATGAGGAAAATAAATTGATAAAAGAAATAACATTCTGAAAGAACTAAATTGTATGACTTTAGACATAAATCATTCATAAGTATCAGTGGTTCATGAGACGGAGATAAACTGTAGGCCTATTGGGCCTATTATTTCAAATGCATAACCTTATTCACTGAAAGCACACAGATAATACACATTTACAATACACAGGCAACCACCCAGATGGTTAACAATGAGAATCTTACCATATCTGTTCAGTATATGAACGGTAGAGTTCATTCGTATCCAATGTTCGTATATCCATGAGTCCAGACAATCACTCTGAATGTATCTCGACCACTGGAGGTGCCAATGTATGAGTAGGGGGAGGCGTTCTGGCAGTAAGTACCATACCTCGACCCCGACTGATCTAACTATAGAAACCTTACACCCTGCCAATCCCTGGGTAGCGCATAGGAAAACTGGATCATATTATGTTTCCTTATGATTATGTTGCCTGGTAATGTAAAGATATATCAATATTGTTATGCGGACTATGCACAGCTAATTCGGGGACTAAGCTGAGTTCTTGAAAAAGGAATCACACTAGGAATTATGCATATATATAGACATATAAGCCTATATATGAATTTAAACATCTATAGCTTTTGTGTGTGAGTGGGGGGTGGAGGGTGTTACCTATAACAATGTCAGACATTAAATTGTATCTGACCCCCAGTAAGTTTCTTAAACATCACTTGGGACATGGGTTAAAAAACGTCAGACATATCCGGTTTTTCTAAGTTTTGGGGTCACTTACTACGACATTGCATTTTCGTATCTATCCAATATAAGGACCATATGATTGTTAGTCCCAGTCTGAATATTATTAACCCTAGTCCCTGGCTTTTGCTAGTACCCGAATGATACTTCTAATTTGTCACAATAACGAAGGGGATTCTCCCAAGCATTCAGGCCTCATTAATGAAATAATAATTGGATAATACAGTCCATTTATTGTAAATAATATCAGCACTGTACGCGGCGCGGCAATATTAGGGGACTGAAAAATGCCGCGCCGCATGTCACCGCGCGGCACCGCGTCAGGTGTGAACCCGGCTTAGGACAAACCTGTCGGCACGCGGACCCTCTACATCCAGGCGCTACACTGGAGACAACCCGATACCCTGGAGTCTGTCAGGGACTGCCAGCTGTTACCCAACCTAGGCCACGGCGTGCCAACGGAGGTTTGGAGGAGGAGGGAAGGAGGAGGAGGCGAGGAAAGGGAGAGGTTGGGGGGTAGGAGACGATACTGTCTATCACCCAACTCAGAGTGGCTAACCACATGAATGATGTGTGTGTCTTTCTATATCAATGATAATCCCCTATCTCTATAGGGGTGACTGACATGGGGGCTGTATCGGTGGTATACATACCCCACAGGAGTGTCGTATCTTGTCAAGGGGGATCCCGGTGTTTGGACTAGATGTGGTCGTGGAGTATATTATAGGATATCAAAATACCACTTTCATGTATTCTTGGGTAGTGGCCTGAGAGTGGTGGGCACAATGCCAGGCTGTCTATACATTCACAAATGGCATTATCATGTTCTAAATGGATGGTTCGACATATTGAACGATGGTGAATCCAATACGACGCAATTAAGCGTGGACCGCTGTCATTTCTGGCCAAATGTCAACTCTTCTAATGTAAAATCTGCACACATGCAATTTTCATATGTGCGCTCCCTCCAGGTTAATTGTTGAGGTCAATAACAGTGCATAAATTAGTGCCTGATGGATATAGTTTGATATACTCCCTGTTAACCACAGACCACTCTCAACCCTGGACTTTGTGTGACAGACTTATGTTTTATTGTTTATACCTTTGTCTTCCCATCCACATAATCATGAATCAAATGTGCGTATTATAAGAGTATAAATAGTAACGCGGTGACTAGTTTTCGGCTCAACAACTCCATTGATTTTGTATTGACAAATGGACAAATGCAATCTATGTATCAGGGAACATGTATAGAATCAGATAGAAGAATTGGAAATTCTTCTAAAACAATGTTTCAGCGTCAGAAGAAACATCTATTCACACATCCGTTACGCAATAGGAGCTAACTACCACTTATATAGACTGCAATATATGGTTGGCATGTCATTGTTTATATGCCCATAGTGTATCAAGATTCTAATTGCCAAATGAATTCTTGCCCTTGTTCGCTAACCCTTCCTGTCAATTGGTTCTGAATAAATGGTCCATTTTTGACAATACAATAAACACCTGACTTATATAAATTACAAAGAAAATTTGCCTTTTGTGACTGAAAGAATTTAATGATAATTATTGGTTATCGTTATGACCTATAATTATAGGTTCACCTAATATAGGCCTATAGAGCATGTTTGATTTTTCCCGAATGCTTAATACTCATCACTCATTAAAACTTAACATATCGTTTTATAACTATTTTGCTTTTTCATCCAGCTTACATGGAAAAGTACGTATCTTTCCTGGATATGCTTTATTGAATGAAAAACATATTAATACATTGTATACCAGATCGCAGTTGTGTCCCCGGCGCCTCATAACCAACATCCCGAGGGCCATCAACACCTGATACCCTGAGCGGTAATAAGTCGGGATCCCTGGACGGACCCCGGGGGCACCCACTCCCCAGGGCTATTAGCATAAGAATGGCCATTTGCATAATAAGATAAACAGTCGTCTCCTATAGCTACTAGCTTGTGACCAATGATAAAGCTGAGGACGTTCATCTACAAGTAGATTATAGTAGGACTAATGAATACTGGCAGTTACGTATATATACTCCATGAATAGAGGCATTTTTAGGTCGATCTGTTATGATATTGCAAAAGAAGAAAGCTATAATCTGAATAATTATGATGATAAACACAATGACTCAACAGTCAGCATATGCGGTTTTTCTAGGATTTCGGGTCCATTGCAACTACATTGCGTTTATTTTATTCAATATAAGGGCCATATGATTGTTAGCCCCAGTCTGAATATCAACCCTAGACCTTGGCTTTTGCAAGTACCCGAATGGTACTTCTAAATTGTCATGATAACATATAAAAGGGATCCTCCCAAATATTCAGGTCTCGTTAATGAAATACTAATTGTAAATCACAGTCCATTATTAGTATACTAATACTTAACAGTATGACGTTGTTGTCTGATCTAAATGTAATATATGCAGTAAGTAATAGTAAATGGTTGGTCATAAACGGCATGATTTCATGATAGAGTATAGACCATCATGCGGTCAGGTTACCTCACAGGAGGCACCAAATCATCTGGTTGAAAATAGGACTATTGCATGAATAATACATAACAAAGGCATCCCTTTTATGTGGGGCCAGACAGGGCTCCCTGCCACGGAGGTTCGTAGCGTGATCCAATGCCCCGAGCCCCGGGCCTCAGGCCCCGTTAAATGACCTACATTCACCCATCACCCTCCTCCCATCGCGCCAACCAAAATTCCATTATATGCAAATAAGGTCAGGATGTAGGTCAGGTCACGACCTGGCCATATAAATCTACGGACAGGTTACACCTATGAAGTGAACAACCAGACCCACGTGCCTGTGAATATGTAGCAGCAAGTGTTGTTTTGGGCTAAAAAGAGAAAGCGGGTAAAGTGAGTTTGTTGGGAGATTGGAATGATCAAACTTTGCAAACCAGAGAGCCGGGTGATTTTTTAACTAGACAATCTGTTTGAAGACAACTGCAAAGAGATAGGTCTACACCAATACGTCTGGCTATTATAACTTTAAAAGACAAGGAAACTATTTGGTCTCATTCACCTGAATGCAAATGTGAAATCAATATGGCGATAGGTTGAAGTGCGCTATTGTCACACAATATTGGTTCTATTGACGTACATTATCTTTACGTGACATAGGCTCCTCGCCCCATCAGCTACCCTCTTGGGCACAATGCCTAGCTAGGAAGATCCTGCAATCTAGTGCATTTAAACATTATGCTTATTTAGTATCACTGAAAGAATAGTTACACAGTGGAATCGAGAGTGGAATGCATTGACAATTGAATGAAAACGCCTTATTGATTAACTCTCCGCAAATGTCGATCTTCCTCCCTGACTTTTGTCTCTCATTCCTTATACTACTCACAAGAGGCGCTGCACGGCCAGATCCTTAAAGCCACGGATGGAACCACACGCTCATTAGCTAAAGGGGGATTTACGCTAGCTATATTCCATATATATTTGAATTGATCGAACCACAGACATTACCAAGTCTATTGATTGGGTGTGTCTCACAATCTCAGCTTTAAGATTGTGCTTAAGTAGCTTGCAATGGTAGCTTTAATGCCGCTCCTGCATGCATTGCCATCATGATCGCACATTAGACGGCTAATACACATTGGTATAGGCCTAAGCAAGGAGTCATTGTTAAAGTTTCAACCCCCATAGGTATTACGTGGAGAACAAAACTCATGACAGCTGAGAAAACACACGGTTTGTATGCACTGACACCCATCGCTCGTCGATGGATTGCTCGGGAGGAGGCAGGAGGAGGAGGCGTTGGCCCTGCTGTGTTGACAGCAGTTGTAATTGAACCGTGAACACCACAACCACAACCACAGCACTCACCCATATAGCACCATCATGTCACGCACCAAACAGCAAAGGATTATATACATAATTGCCACTTACCCTGCGCGCCATATATGGTCGGGAATCGCGTAGGTTAAGCTGGGAATCCCCAGTCACACTTCAGACGCACCTTGCTTCGCACAAGGCTGCGTTCGTACAGGAAGTGGGGGGCCCGTGACGTCACGACTCTAACTTGGGTCTTCTCCAAGCAGAGCTCCAGTCACGATGTGGCTGCGGCAGGAGATCGGTTATTTTAGAGTAGAGCATGCACGGTGGGTGTGTTTATGTGTCTGTGCTTGGAGAGCATGGCATGACCCGACCTGGAAAGGAATGGAGATTGGTGGTTAGTCGTTGAAACAATCCACAGGTGTGTTGATAGTGTTTTCATCCGTAACTTTGTACAGGTGAGATTGGGTTATAAGCTACCAACAAGAACCCCACTTGGATACTCGGCCAGGATTACTTTGGATGTGCTTATAAGGTGTGATTGGCAAAGAGAAACGGGAAAACTTAGTCTTTAAATAGGCTACACTCACCACGACGGTTTCGCTTTGGCTATGTATAACATATACCTCACTATGATGTGTATGTATTGCATGAGTCTGTATGAAGGCTAGACAAACACGGTGGTAAGTATCAATATCATATAGACCTAACAGACAGCTACACTAACCCGTGCTTCTTAACACAGTCATACCGACCTAGTGACTTTAACAAGTTAATGGACAATTCACCCAACGTTAAGCGTTGAGTTAAGGGCTTTAGAAAATTACTTTAGTCAAAGAGATGCAAAGTTTACATAACAGTCTTTAAATAGGTCTCTCACTTGACACAGAAACGAATATGGATTAATCATTCTACCGTCAAGAGCACGGTCACGACGTGATGTTTCAGATCTGTAGCAAGACAGTTTACCTAATTCTAAGTTAATGGAATACGTTCAATGTATGTCACATGTGGCGCTAGTTATAACTGAACAACAATTCTTTTGTGAAATTCTACTGGTTAGCGATGTATGTGGGTGGATTATACTACACATGGGACCGGGGGCACGTTTTTTCTGGCCCTGTTACACCTGAATTCAGTGAGCTATATATAACTTTTATATCCAAGGCCATTTATTATTCTGCATAATCATGGCTCTGCAGGACATAGTCCGCATGCACTAAAGCAACTCATAAAAATATCCCTTGAACAGTTGAATATTATTATAAAGTAAACTTCCTAAACTGCGAACCTTCCAATAATGAATTATAGTTCCCATAGACATACCCCAAAAGTTGCAGTCATAACATCCCTAAATGAATTCATACTGTTTACCCCATGCACTAGGTAGGCCGAGGGAGACGGGGTCATATGTATCCAGAAGGGTTTTTAGTTGCTTTTTTCTCGTGATGTTTAACAAGATTTAGACATAAGAGTGCCATTCGTTGGTCAACCTATCACAACATCAAGGGATTAGGGTCAGGAAGCTGTGCGGCACTGATGGTCAAAGTTTATGCAAGAATCAGAAGATTAATTTTCAGACAGGAATATTTATTTCATTATTAGGTTTTTATGAATATCAATTGCATATATTGGTTAGAAATCGGGGGCTGTGCCCCAAACCCCCCTATTTTCTTCTTTTTTTCCTTTTTTGAATTAGCTTTTAAATTGCTCCATGAACAGTGACCGACAAAACTGGTTGACCAACTGACCTAACAAAAACACTAGGAGATTATCCTCAACCAACACGTTGACTACTGAGATGATGCCAGGCATAAGCACCGAGTACTGTTATCTCCTAGAGAAATTATAACCGCACGCACACCACTGTTGGTATACTGTTCTATTGTCAGAAATTATCATGAATGGAGATGGTTCACTAGCCAAATAGAGCATGCAAAATGTCGATTCTTGTTCATTTCTAGAGTAAACGAGTATAAAAAGAACTATGTAGGCCTATTGCAAATTTAGGAAATTCTAAGTTAATTCCCAGACAAATGATAATGTACACTTGTAATGTCATCCACTCTCTCCGTCTTGCAATGATTGAACAATTTTTTTTTCAGATTAGACTGCTGCGAAGACAATGCAAACCAACTTACAAAACATTCAATACTTCCGTCCAGAAAAACCACCACCATGTCTGACCAAACAACCTACGCTACCCCATCCACCACAAGGGACTTTCTTAATGACTTTGTGACGACGACGTCGAGGCCACGTCGGTCCTTCAATGGCTACGACTCGCCCCTGGATCTGTCCACTTACGGGGTGCCCCTGGCCTTCACTGTTGTAGTGCTGGTTATAATGTGTATGGTAATTGCCTACACTAAGGCCCAGCGACGACGTCAAAGACAACGACGTGGGCCCGAGAACAACCTGCGCTCCATTAGTGGAGGCGTCCCTATGAGTAAGGATTTTTTTCCTCGAATTCTGCAGAGTTTGACAATTTCTGAAGGAATAAACTATAAGTATTCTGTTTACTACTATGACGCCACACAAACTTTGTCTATAAACACGACTCCTCCCTTTTTAAAATCCAGGGGTTCGCTCCCATTATACTAAAAGTTGACAGCGAGTTTTGTTTAGAAAATACGGGTAAAGATTCCAAAACACTTAGAAAGAAAGCATCAAATTTTGTTTCAAAGACAACAGCTTTTGGTCAGCTTTGGTTTTAATGACCTACTTTACTTGCTATTGCAAATTCCCTATGATCGAATGGGTTATCTGTTGGACAGAACCTGATGATCTATTCTATGCATGCAATTTAACGAGTTGATATCGTTTGGCCAGATTTGACAGAGATGGAAAACATGATTATCTCCTTCTTCCCTTTGCTTTTTGCTTTTTGGGGTTTTGACCCATGTTGGGTACTGGAGCACTGGACGCAGGTCCTTGCTCCGGACCTCCTTCTTCCAATCACCCAAAAAGCCGGTGGTGAATTGTGCTACCCTCGTTTTTACACCTTTGTGCGATGGACATATTGCATGCTGAGCAACAATGTTGAGCTACCGGCCTAAATGTCCAAAATGTTACATGGAATTATATTAGTTCTTTCTACAGAAGATATGACGGCCTCTTGCATAAATGACGGCCTCATGCATAAATGACGTCATGCTATTTTTTACCCTTTTTGACGCCCCCCCCCCCCCCTCCTCCCTTGTCATGTTTCGTCATGAAACCCTTGACCCCCCTCTAGAAATGACATCATGGCAAGAGGATCCCCCCCCCCCCCCGCCCTCCCAATTACAGAAATTTTATTAAAAAAAAGGATGGATTTGTCTTTGCCTAACTGACCTTTAACTGAACCAAAAAATCTGTATTATATATCCCAACCTGACCTAAAGTTGTCTTGCAAATTCTCAAAATCAAAAATTGTTCAACATGATGTCATGCACCACATGACCCCCCCCCCCCCCTGTCATGCTTGGTCATACAAGCATAACCCCCCCCCCCCACCCCCTTTGCTGCATGACGTCATTTAAAGACAGCCCCTAATCGACGTCAAAATGGTAAAGACTATAGTAAAGCTTTCATGGTAGGCTACCTGTCATTATGCACAGGTCCCTATAGTCCTGTCGCACCTGTCACAGACTTGACCTGTTCCTGTTAGGCAACTCCAGGTGTTCATCACTTACCTGTCAATAATTATCATACAGGTGTGAAAAAATGCTGGTAATAATTCATAGCCAAGCTTTGTATTTTGACAATGTGACTCTTGCATCTAACTTTTTCAACAGGATTTCCCATTAGAGTCAGTATAATTTCAAGCCATAATGAACTTGAGGTAACAGTGTCAATCATACAGCAGAGGCAGATCCAGGGTCTGTCTTCTAGGGGGGGGGGCGAGATATCTGCCCCCACCCCCCATGATTTACCTTGCAAAATTTCTCCTCGGATTTGTCAAAACTACGAGAGTTCATTTTTGGTCTAGGGGGGCAATTGCCCCTTTTGCCCCCCCCCCCCCTGGATCCGCCACTGTACAGCTAATGATCCTAGTATGATTAAAACTAATTAGAAAATTTCTTAGAAGGTGTATAAGATCGGTCTATCGCAAAAAATGATTTTGATCATCAACACTTATGATCCTTTCTTAAGCAAAATGGAATAATGTGAAACCTCTAATCATGGTTATTCATCACATGTCTTTCTTCCTCCAGATGTTGCTGCGTTCAGAAACTATGGGCTTCACCTGGCGTCTCAGGCGAACGGTGGCGCCCCCTCGGGGAGTGACGGGTACTACCCGGACTACCCGCCCCCTTACGAGGTGGCCATCCAGACCCCTCCTCCAGCGTCTCAGGTAGAGTCGCCTCAAAATTTCGAAAAATGAAGAAATCTATATAATTCATTCGAAAATCAAATGAGTTTCATGAGCAGTTTAAATGTAAGCTTTGTTGCCACGGAGGTTTTAACAGGTCTTCCATTTGTTTTCCTATCAATTCTTATAAGGCGCTAATACAAGGGTATTTTTTTAGGTCCTGGAGTATTAAAAGTCTTACTTTAGGTCTACCTCAATTTCCGTAATTTGGGATGAGCTTTCAAAAATTGCTTGCCAAAGATGTCATTTTCATTCCAAAAAAGGTCTTATTTTTTTCTGAAAAAGCTATATCTACTAGTGTTGCAGATTACTGGAATCGTAGAATACCTATATAAAGACAGAATGGAAACCATTACTGAACATTGTATGCACAGATTCATATCTAATGGTTTCCGTAGGTTAATTGGTTAACTACATGTATCTAATTTGCCAAGTGTCAAATTCAAATTTTCGAATTCTTTCGTATCTATATGTGTTTCAGGGGCGAGTCATCTGTGTATCGCAGAGACTCCTAGTAAAAAAACTATAATAGTAGGATTATGCGGATTTCTATGACGATAATTCTATACTCTGAATATTCACCAGGGGCGGATCCAGACATTTAAAAAAAAAGGTGGGGGGGGGGGGGGGCGCTCTATTATAAACAGTTCTGCCGGACTGTCGAGTTTCGGGAATTTTAGATTAAAAACTTTAAAATTTTGCTTTAAAAAAATCCGCAACTGATTCATTGATTGTAAATATAATCTAACTTTTCACTTGCAGCCTTATCCATCTACAGGAGTTCCCTCCGTCCAGCCACCTCAACCTCCAGCATACTCGGAATCAGTCGAGGTACCAGCCCCTGCCGTCCCAGGGGCCGGCCCCGCTCAGCCGGCCCCTCTGAACCCCGACCAGCCCCACGTATCTGCAGGGACCAGCGGGGACAGCGGGGACAAAAATAAAAAACATAAAGACTCAGAGCAACTCCCTGAGGTCAACTCTGACCTGAGAAGAGTGGCCCCTAAACCCGAAGACGGGGGTAGCGGTGATACTAATAATTGTGCTACAACAATGACACTTGATGACACAGAGGTGACTCCTGCCAGCGTGACTTCTCATACCAACCCAACCTCTAACATAAGTAGCTGCTGAAGAACAGACTGTTGAACCTCATTAACATACCGTCGTGCCTTTATATAAATAGTAACAACAGTTTGTCTGTTTTTAATCATTGTGCATATTGCATATTTGCTGTTCTCATTTGTACAGGTTTACAAGATGAGAAAACAGGAATGTAAGAATATTATTGTGCTTTCAACATGACGTCAACAAGTGTACTTAAGCTTACAAGTACATACAATCGTTGAAGGTTAACGTCTTATCAACATTCCATTTTCCAATGATAAATTTACTACAATTGTACATAACTTATAAATGGTTCTAAAGCCTATTTCTCTATTTAGATATCGGACATTTACATAATTATAGTAGTAATCACTTTACCTGAATCATAGTGCCTTTTTAGCAAAGCATTATGTCTTATGGGACAACATAAGCCTACACTGTCTTTCCCACTGTAAATGTTATTGTATTTTTACATTATTATGTTTACCGTTTTACTGAATCTCATGCAAGATGTTTCACTTGAATTTCCCAGATGAATTTTTCAAGAATCTGTCTGGCAATTAACACTGTGCGTGTGACTGAAATGATAATTATTATCTACCTGCGACTGGCATTGCAGAAGATTATGTATTCTACCTAATTGCAGATGACATTTTGTATGCTTTACCTACATTGCACAGGAAGATTGTGTATTTTACATACAGTGTATCCAAAATGACTGTATTTCATCCACTTGACATTAAATCTGAGTTTTATCTAGATGCTTTTGTGCGTTTTGAACTGATCCCAGGGAAGGACTATAGAAGGTGCTTCTCCCCCCCCCCCCCCCCCCCCACCCCGAAGAGCGGACAGACACGTTAACCATGCATCAGCATACATGCATTTTCAAAATATCAGACAGATTTGCATATTACATCATTGTATAATCTTTTTAATATTACTGATCTTAGTGCTATTTTAATAGAAAACGTTATCAACATACATTCAGGCAAATGCATTAAATCTTTAAAGAAATCCAATACTCGCCAGACCTATACTTTATAATTCCGATACTCCTCATCTTACCATACGTTTGGAAAGTAAATTAGACATTTTCTAAAATACAGGAACATATCAAAATTAGGCAAGTGTATGTAAACCAGTAATTATAATTTTGTTCAGTTTTCCTACTTTCAATTGTTCAATATTGAGCAACCATTCGTTTGTCAACCAATCACAACATGAGGGTATTAGGAGGGATTGGGTCTCGTCAGTCAGGGTTTATACAAGAATTGGAAATGTGTGTGATGGAACTTTCTTGCAAGAAACTCCTGCTTTAGTTGAATTTTCTTAGGATTATTTTTTTTGGTACAAAGTGCAAATAAACCCTCGTTTGTCTTTTTCTATTTCTAAAAGTATTTTCATAAATCATTTTGTAAACACTGACTACTTGACCAAGCCTTTTGTTGGATCTCGACTGATTTATTAGACCGGATACAGAGATTGCCAGGTTCAAGCTAAGGACAAGCTTAGTAGCACCAGGTAACATTTATACAAGATACAAGAATTATGTATGTAATGTGAGATTACAAAGAATCAACTGGCCTGTAAGTGTAACGCAAACTAGTCATCTGTACTAATACTTGCCAGAATAAAGCGATGTTATAAAAAAGGACACTTTACCGCTTGCTGGTTACAGACTTTTAACTTGCCTTCACTAAAAAAAAAAAAGGGACACCATACTGGTTACGTACTTTTAACTTGCCATAGCTATGGACTTTGCAACCGCAAACCATACTGGCAACACAAGTCCACAATTACTTACAGTCTGAAACCGGAAGGACTTTTGAATGCACCGCTGTAACCTTGGGGAGGAGGGGGGAGGGGCGACTTAACCATGGGCCGAGATCTCCATGAGGCCGAGTTCACTCTTGGGCCAACTTAACCAGGGGGCTGATTTAACCACGGTGCGAGATCTCCATGCATAGTCCCTGTCGCGTCGGATTACAATGTAATACTCGCTCCGACTATAGCCTTTTTTCGTTATGTAATTTTTACTGTATCACTACACGCTGCCGTTAAGTGGGTCAAGCCTACATCTGGGTACTTTGGTAAACCCAGAATGCACACTACCCGTAGCATCTGATTCTTTCAAAATCATGGTTTCACGGTAGGCGGACTGGTGCGGAAAGGATCTCTTTAGCACAGTTTGCCCAGAATGCTATAGTGGGAGCAATCATTACAAGGAAATCAGAAGTGAGAAAGGAGTACGATCTCCAGGGGGCCGATATCAACTGTTACCATGGAGAACTACGTCTTGAGATGGCCTGCCGTCCAGGTGGAGAGAAGACTGCGATTGAGACTAGCTAATAGATGCATAATAACAAGAAATTTAATGTTTAAATACTCCCCTAAGATTAACAGTAAAGTTAACCTCCATATTTCAAAATAGTCAAAACTGTAAATCACAAAAAAAGCAATTGGTACTCAAAAGTACTCGAGTGCGTCAAATAAAGCGAAGTAACTAAACACTTGAAAAGTGAATACTTCATCATTAGGTTGTCTCGAGCAACCTGAACCAGGACAGTTTTAGAGTACTGTCCATAGCCAATCATCAACATTGTATCTTTCAGAGGCCTGTGAAAGGTGATTTGTTATACCAAAATATATCATTGTCCTCTTTGGCTGTCAACTGTTAGCATCTACCTGTTGTTGACTTATGCTTGAGCAAAATAGCTGAATGGCAGTAAATTGATACCCAATGAGGGATCCTAGGACAGACCTGGCCATGGGGTCTTAGGTGACTCGACCACCTGTTGACCCTAGCCCAAGGGCGGCCCTGACTGAATGTTGGTCGTGGAAGGTGCACCAAGGACGACCTCCAACTAGACTCAGCCCTTAAAGGAGAACCGCAAAGGCGATTTTAATTTTCATATTATGTTGAATATGTGTTTCTTAAAATATATATAGAGAAATAACTGCAAATACATCATAGATATAAGAGATATTTATATCTAAAAGTATGTTGTATAGTGGCTTCTACTGAGTGCATGTGACGTCATCTAGGCTTTTTCACATATGTAGTGCAAGCTGATAAGGCTATTGCTATGGTTGACTGCACACACAGACCCCTGTGATTGAGAGCCTAGATGACATCACAGCTTTGTGAGATAAGCTGTGAGAGTGTATTCACACTCCGTACAAAAGCTTATTTATCTTATAATGTTGTGCATGTATGCTAGTTTGAGTCTGATTCTGCTTAAAATATTATTACATTGATTAAGAGTTTTGTACAATATTTGGAATCTTTATTTTCTCCTTTGCGTTTCACCTTTAATTGACCTCCAATCACGGTTATGTAACATTGACCCACAGAACAATCCTTGATATCCCAATTGCCCCCCCCCCCCAACTCCCTATCTCTTTTCTTAATAGTGTACTCGAGCCACACAATACAAAGATCCCGAAAACCTCTTGAGACCGTGCAATATCGGGGATTAGGGTCACCGCCCTGCCTTGTGTACCTTAATTAGAAATATCCGGCCGTTGAAGACCTGTCATATAACCACATGTAACTTTTGATTTATCGCAAATGGAGTTCTTTTGCCACCTCTGCTATCCAGGCCCGTAGCCAGGTGGGGTGGGGGTGGGGGGTTTGGGTTTCGGGGGGTTCATACGAACCCCCACTTGGATGAACCCTCCTTAAAAATATTACTTATATGGTAGCTACAAATAAAAAAATATATATGTTTTAGGCCGAAAAAACGACCACCTGCTAGTCATAAAATGAACCCCCCTCTCAAAAAAGCTGGCTACGTGCTTGTTATCCATCACGGTCCAGTGGAAGTTGGACAAATAATTCATGTGTTGGGATTAGCATGAACCTTCCCTGACTTGGTCTTAGTAGGAGCCTCCCATTGTCTAGAATTACATCAGCACTTGTAATATTGCAAAATAATTTTACAATACAAGACAATCGTTCATTGTCATGGTTTATATATGTCAATAAAAAAAATCAGGTTCTGAATTATGGCGTCATTGTTCCAGTATTCGTTAACCTTGTGTAGATAAGAAGTAATCAATTTACATGGTTTCAAAGAGGAAATAACAAATGCCTTGTAAGAAAGTGTTAGTTGCCCATAAAGCTTGGCCATATTGACAAGAGCTTGTCTTTTTCTGTAAGAATTTGTAAAATCTTTGAAAGGCGGTCACCATGGTAAGGAAGAAGCTTTCATGTCATTCGGCAGGCTATTCCGAGCATTCCCTCCCCTGAATATAATAGTATTTTTGAAAGTTTCCTGATTTATATGAGGTATTTTAAAGGATGTGTGATTATGAGCTCTGGTTCGTATATCACAATTATCTATATACATATCCACAGTTGATCGTTCATATATGTAATTTAAAAGATGTAATTGTTGTCTATCAGATAAATAGTTCACATTAACCGATGAATGAAGATCGTCTCGGCTCATATAATATTTATATTTTAGTAATACAAGTTCTCAGACATGTAGCTTGTAGTTTTTGTAATTTGTCTAACTCAGCAAAATACCAGTACTATAGACAAAGTTACCACAACCAAATAGACAGCTGATAGAGGTAGGATCATTGTTTTATAAATAACGATTGATGCCTGTTTCGTTAGAAAAAAATCAAATTTTCCTAAGAGTAGTTAATCTTAAGTTGACTATTTTCGCTATATGCTCAATATGTTTCCTCCATCTCAATTTCACATCTTAAATATATCCCCAGATACTTATATTCCTAAACTCTATGCAGATCAATATTACCAATCCTGGCATATCTAGGAGTAATAACCATTAGCAATAACCCCTCCAGTTCTATAGTGGACCGTATCTTTGTAGCCATGGGGGGTAACTCCTGCGTCTATATTCATTTGCATAATTGCACGATTAATGTGCGTTAAACCGTCATGTATGGTATCTTGGGCAGTTTCAAACAAAGTATTATAATTATTATTATTATTATTATATTTGTCACAATAAGGTTTCAATTGTGACTGGCCCAATGATAGTGTTGAAACTGTCCTAGACTAACTTTTTGTGCACAATTAAGCTGACCTACTCAAAAGATTCCATTTCCTTCCAAAATTCCCTTATTTGGAATCTCAATGATACGTTTTATTCCCATAATTTACCAAACAATAGTAATTTGGTTCCCATTGAGACAATGATTTTAGTGATTTATTTTAAAAATTGTGACATCATGTTGAAAAATATAACTTGAAAATATTCCCACTTCAAATAGATAAACAATAGCATTTTAGATCAAGAGTTATGATCACAATAGTATTTTATAAATAGCCATTTATTTTTTTCACAAAATATGTTTTGTTATCAAATAACACAGTAAGTACTGAATAATTCATGTTGTTGTCATTTTCAGGAACATTTACGTTCCTATGTTCTATAACCTGTAACTTCTTTGATAATCAACACAATTTCACATTAATTTTTTGGCATTATCTGAAAGCTTATTCCATCCACTTACATGTTGAATTTCCGCCTGGTGCAACCTTTTCTCCTGATGGGTCACATAATCATATATTGGTGAAACCCTTGCGGTATTGTGTTCCAATGTCAGGTCATTAACTCCCAGCATCACATAGGTTAGATGAAACCCTTCATTGGTCAAATATGGTAATCTTTGTTGTATACCTGTCGATATAGCTACACCCATTAGTGTCAAAACTCTATGATTAATATAATCACAATCATTATCCGCAAGATCCTTGGGTCTCTCGAATATGCCATTACCATGTGAGTCTAATATCAGCAAAGGTTTCATATTTACTGTAATTTATGAAGGCTGATTTGCAAAATGGGAACGTGTATTTACCAGAATGCACCCAAATCCATTCTGTCCAGGAGTTGTAGGTCCTATATGTTTGTACTGTAGGAGCGGTAAACCAAACCCGTAGACCTTACTAAAAATGCACTGCTGACCTGTTGCCAACAGTTTGGCCCTCAGGGTTGGGTTTTGTTCATATTTACAGCTGAAATATTCTGGAACAGAGCTTCTGACATTATATCAATTTGATCAAGAAAAAGAAATTACAAAATAGATAACTATCCAAGTCCCCTATTTGGTCACTTGACCTATCCAATTAGATTAAAGCTATCCACTATGCCTAGATTATCAATTCCCATTATGTTTCTCTTATTATCCTAGGTCCATTTGATAATGTTGGTTGGTTAGTTATTGGTTGATTTACTCCATAATCAACTGCATAATGAACTATGTCTCAGGAGGCTCTTATATCATGATGACAGACACAGGATGACAGGATCTCCTGAGGAAAATTGAACTTGTTAATTAGCTCCTATTGTTTCCTAGTAAGGTACAGTTGCGACAAGAAGCTAATGTATGTATTGAACAAGTATGGGGTATATCTTAAAGTTATTATATAGTGGTATTAAATAAACAAAGAGTGTGTTCACTAACTGTTCACCGTGTTCATTCTTGCATTATTATTCATCCCGCAAAGGTAAGTAATTATCTTCTTTTTTTAGTATTAGTTAATGCAAATAGGTTCTAGGTAGAGTTCTCATCATCTAGGTGGTTCAAGTCTAAATGAAGACACTCATTTGCAGAGGCACAATATTTTTTATTGTGCGTCAAGTCCATGAGGTTGAAGAGTACAATGTTTCTCCATTCACATGAGTATTCCAGCACAATCCGGTTAACTACCGATGAACTTTCATAGTAAGCCAAGCTTACCAGTTCATTTTGCTCAAGTTATACTCCTTCCTAAATTAAAAGGCTGTCTACAATTTCCTTGCTAACTTCGCTGATGATAATGGTACACTCCTATATTGCGTAACAGCTACTCCAGCTAAACAAAAATATAGCACGTCAGATGCAATCTTTGAGTCATTGGAATAACCAACTCATCAGTACTTCTATTTTTATAGATTTTTCATGCGCTTTTGACTTCTTAGATTATAAAATTCTACTATCCAAATTAAAAAAATACATGGCTTCAGTAAGAGTGCTATTGGTCAAATGGAAAACTATATATTGTAAATGATAAACAATGTACAACCGGAAATGGCCTGATCTCACATGAGAAAAAAGTAATGTATGGTACTGCTCAAGGGTCAATTCTGGGGCCTTTAATTTCCATAATTTATGCAAATTATATTCTTAATGTTTTGCCATCATGTAATCATGATACGCTGTTAATTGAGAGTAGTACAAGTGTTGGAGAATATGTGAACGCGGCTCAGACGAAATCAAATCTTGTGGTATTTTGGTGTTGCAAAAATAAATTAATTATAAACCAAGGTAAAACTAAATGTCTGTTTGTTGCACAAAACGGGGTAGACAAGAACCCAAAACAGAAACTTAATATAGATAATTACACACTACAATATGTAAATCTGTATAAATACCTGGGTATTGTACTTGATAGTGATTTGAAAATGGACATGCACATTGTCCGTCTATACAAAAAGGTGCATGGAAAATAATGCATTTTGTATGGAATAAGGAAAATACTGCATTGTTAATATTATGAAACCCTGATTATTTGCCATTTCGATTATGATTACTTTCTCATTCATTCCGGTTCTAAATAGAAAATTGACAAGTTGGAAAAAAATCATGAATGTGCTATGTTGCTAATAGAATATAGCAAAAAAATGGATACACGGCAGGACTTGTGTGTGTTGAGAGATACATACAAGTTAGATACACTACATATATATTGTAATGGGAATGGGGCAGGCCCTGGCTGCCCTACTGGAGTTCCCTCCCTCTTTACCACCCATTAATTCCATGGGTGGCTTACTAGGCTGGGGATGGCTCAGGACGGGTCAAACCACGTTAAGTGTGGAATTTGAGTGTTAAAAAAGTCAAAAAATAGAATTAAAGTTATGGAACCAATGAGTGTACTTCCCAAATATACAAGTAAGGACCAAACTTATTCTAAAAAAATTAGAACTTTGAATTTTTACATTAAAAAGTTAGATTGATTTAAAATCAGGTCATTTTTTCAACATTTTCACTAATTTTTTCCTAACTTTTTCTAATAGAAATAAAGTGAATCAATAATATTCAATTGAGTACAAATAATAAGCTTTCTAAACAAATGTAAGGATGTGTATTGCACCTTATAGAATACAAAATTATCTTTCAGATGATATCTAGAATGTTGAAATCGGATATTAAGTTACAGAGATACTGAAACTATACTACTCTAGCTGTAAACTTAGAGGGCACAAACATTATCAATTTTGAGCTTGTACTGTAAATATTAAACCTTTGTTTATGGTGAATATTGACAAATTTGGGACTGTTTGATAAGATAAGTTGTTAAAATTTTAATATTTATCTTAAGATAAAGGTAATTTTGCAATAAAGCTTCCCTTGGCAACTGCACAATGGTTCTAGGTCCTTTAATTTTGATATAATATAGCATTATGGTAATTTTTGTTGTCAATGATATCAAATCTAGGATAAAAAGGGTTAAAATGAAAGTCTCATAGATCCCATAAAAGTCTTGTAGATACCATCTTGTAGATACTTTTTACTACATATTTGCCTCTAGGACCCTTAATAATGTGTCCATCAGCTTGAAAATTGGTATACTGTCTACTTTGCTGGAGGTCAAGGCTTACTTAGTAGAAAATTTATTTTTATGTTGGGAGATATGCATGGTCTTGTAGATACCCCCTTAAATAATCTCTCCAAAAAGCACCTTTTGCACCCCTGGATTTCCATTATAATATAGCATTTTGGATATTTCAAGTTTTTAGTTGGAAGGTCCTGGTTAATTCTAATTATTGACACTAAAAAAATCCTATATTTTAATTATTTTTCAATAAAAATGCCCAATTTATTGAAATAGTCTTGTAGATACCTATTTCTGTGGACACTTTTCAATGATTTAAATTAAAAATGAAGCATTATAGAAATGAATTTGCAAAAATGATCATCTTTTAAGAAATGATACATAGATTGTAACAAAACTCATTTCTTTTGTTCATATGGTATTTTAAAGCATATTTTGATCAAAATAAAAATTTTAACTCTCCCTGTGGACATAGTACTTAATTATTGGGTATAGGCCTTTTTTACCTCTAAATATCTAATAACTAATCATTTTCTACAAAAATAAATTTTATATGTAAAGATTGACTTTTATATGAATAAAATTAGCAAACCAAACAACGGTATCAAATTATGTTAATGGAAAATGTTACAGCACTTTATATCCTGAAGACATCAAAGTCTACACTTAACGTGGTTTCACCCACTTCACTGTTTTAGAGGGAGTTGGAGCTAAGCCACACCCCTTTTGGTAGTGATTGACAGCCATCCTGGCTTGGGGTCTAGACCTCCTCCTCTGATTGGCTAACCTCAGCCAATCAGAGTGGTTGAGCCCTTTCCTGGAATTCTGGGAAGGTACAGACCCCTGCCTCGGCCAATCATTATACTACTCCCGGCCCATCACGCTATTGTTCTCCCAGTAGGTTTCTGAGCGTAACCTCCTATATCTGACCAGGTAAACCTCCGGAGGAGGTTTATCTGATAACCTCCGGCGGAGGTTTATTTGGTTAACCTCCGGAGGAGGTTATTTGGTAGAAGATTTTGATAGAAGAAATTCTATATGTGAAATTACGAATTTATGAAAAGTTTTAGCATGTATGATTCTAAGACCAGATTCGAACTCTAGACCTGTTGATTTACAGTGCTAGAGCATGCCCACTACGCTATTGAGGCAGCTGTTCGAATTATCCTATGGCATATCATTGATAGAAAAATAGCATCAATAAAAGAACAATGAAAAATAATAAAATGAGAAAATGCACAAAAAATAAGTAAAGCTTAAGTTAAACAATGATATTAATGCGTCATACATTTGTATGGCAAGAAATAATTATTTTAGTTAGTAAAAATAGGAGACAAAAACATAGAAGATCGAAGGGATTCTAAGATAGAACTTCAGGGATTCGATCCTGTGACCTTATGCATACGGATCCCACACCCTAGCCACTATGCTACCCAGACCACTGTGGGGATAGCTGACTAAATATAGGCGATATGACAAATCAGTTGCATATACAAACACCTACATATATATATGTAAATTCATATATATATCATATATATTTTTCGACCAAGAAAGGTCATTTTTTGCCTCAAACGATGTGTCCCATGGTTATGGAGGTAGTATAAGTTCGTAAACCACCTTGGAGAGGGTGGTTATGCTATATAACCTCCTCGGCTACTGCCTCGGAGGTTATATAGCATAACCACCCTCTCCGCGGCGGTTTACCTTCACAAATCCTCCTTCATCATCTGGAGGGGGATTCAAACTCCTCCAAGAACTCTCACTGGAGGAGCCAGATTTAGAACTAATGAATAACTGTGCACCACTGCATGCAGAGTTGTTCTTTCCCAAATCCACCACCATTCACCATCCTTACATCTCCAACTTTTTTTTTGCTTTTTTTTTATTGAAACCAATTCCTGTAAAGTACAAGTTCTTTCATTGGCCGGTCTCACATAAGACTATAATAATTAATAAACCACATGATAATTAAACAAAACCAAAATAAGTAACATGTAATTACAATAATTATGTACATAATGTCAATAATACTATCACATAAATTCATATCTCTTAATCAATACTTTGAATTTGCCTTTGCTCTCTGCCAGTTGGATATCCAAAGGCAACTTATCCCAATCTCTTAACCCTCTCACATAGGGACTCTTCAATATTTTTGATAACCTTGTGAAATTAATTTTCACTTTCACTTTCTTTGTGCTGCGCAATGATTTTGAATGTTTTAGCCGGATGATATTTACCGGCTCTCTACTATGACAATACATAAGTTTCATCAGATTTCATCTTCTGCACATACCTTTCGTTGCCTTATTTACCATGCACTCTAAGTAGCTTCATTGTCTGAGATTGTTGTCAACTGTCATTTTGAGCTGTCTCTTGTCATCTTGTCAACTTGAATCTAATCGGTCGAACCAACGTGATGAAACCAATTCCTGTTTCAACATATATATATATATATATATATATTATACATACACATGTAGGAAACGAAGTTTATTGAAAATCATGTACAGACAGAGCAAATGCAAGGGAAACTACTGCGTGGTGAAAATACAAAGGTAAAAATGAAGACCTGTTTTACCAGGCTAACAAAAATACAGAGGAGTCCGTATCATATAGGGCCAGTTCAATGTGATAAGCTCCCAAAAGATATACAGTCGGAGGTAAGTCCGATAAGGTTCAAAGTGTTGATTAAAACTTATTAATTCATGGTATATTGATGTGACAACAATATATTGATCGTATAAATCAGTCTATCGTTGAATTGCGATATCGCATACACAGTCTGTCGTCAAACCCAATGTGTCCCTAACCACAGGTGGCCGACCTGGGCCCGCATCTTAATTAGATAAGCATGCATTGTTTAGATTAGTCCTCTGACACTGGGAGATGGGGCTCACTATTATAGAATGTTGCTATGGATATTGGCATCGTGCATCAATATCGGTGGTGTGCACTTTTGGTATGGCCTTAAAGGATCATATGCATGTATTTTTTAGTTATTCAAAATGCAAGGCAGTAAACCTATTCCTTGTGAGATATCATTTTTAATAACCATAAATTTTTGTATTCATTTCTTAATCTAAATAATGATTCTCCCATTCATTGGTATCTATTTCTCTAAGATAGGGAGGAATAAATTTAAAATTCTATCTTTCACTTTAATTCTTTGAACAAGGACATCTCAATTACAATTAATTTCAACTTCTGAAATTTTCGTGAATTTTTCTTAAGCTCCTTCCTGAGGAAACTAAGTCACAGATGTTTTTCATTTAGGTTTTAGTTCTCCTTTCATGTTATATAGACCTTGTGCGGACATGGTCACGTGACCACTTTTTGGTGATCACCACGTAGTGATCAGGACCACATGGCTATGGCAAAAAATAAGAATCTATGCATTTTAGATGATGGCATGGCAACATGAGATTTTTTCAAGTATTTGTAGAATAATATTGTAATTTAATTTCTTTACAATTGTAAATAGTAAGGATTATAAACTGATCACCAATATGTTTGCCAGCCCATTATGGACAGTCATCTGCACAACGTCTATAGGGAAAGAATTTAAAAACAGGAACAAAGGTGCCCGTGTTTTTTTTGTTTTTTGTTTTTTTAAATCAAACTAATCTCTAAACCACTTTTGACCTGAGAATTCATACCAAAAAAATTAATGTGGGTTGTGACATAAATCCTGTCATGAGACCCCTTAACAATGTTTTTAGGGTATTTTAAGTTGTCATGTCTAGTGACTTAATTCTGTATACAGTTTTCAAAATTAAAGATTTTTTTATGCACATGCTGGGTACAATGGCTTCCAAAATCATGCACTCTGATTTTCTTCCATGAGTACACTGCTATATAAAGATATTTAGACTAGACAAAATTAATGCACACGACAAGTGCATAGCTCCAAAATAGTGTGCACCTATTTTTTTCAGATATATATATTTATACATATGAACGAAGGTTTAGAGCCCACTCAGGCACAGCTGTTATTATGTAACAACAGGCGGCCGCCACCCTCCACAGGAGGCCATGGGAAGATGGCTCTGCTCACGGTGAGCAAGGAAACCTGGGTTTGGCGACAAACTGTACATAAAATGTTATTTGTTTCACGTTGTAATAATTTGTATGGAAAAATTGTATTTGCTGAAGGAATCAGAAAAAAAAGAAGTACACTGTACAGGTAGAATCGGACTAAGGTTTGGTCACCGGTGAATTCCACCCACTCCAACATTAATTTTCCATACGAGCTCCATCCTCTGTATTGGTTTACCTTTAATGTAACTCTCCGTCTGTCACGGTTACAAGCTGGATCCTGAACTGTATGGCGTCTTAGATAGAAAATTAATTTACTTTGAATTGTTAAGTTGTATGCATGTTTATACTTTTTTATCTTTCGATTGTTCGGAAGTAATCGTCTCCTTTCTGTAAAGTACTTCCACCTTACTTCCAACTACAAGAGGATTTGCTCATTTATGGGTTCACATAGTCACAATGCTGATCCAGAATCAGGTGCAGGGTTTCGATAGTTCCAACCACCATGCAGTTAGCATGTCTCTGAATCTTTAAGGATGATTAGAAGCTTTTGTGGGGATTCCACTTTACCTACAGAAATTGCTTAAGGGTAGACAACACCTATCAGCGGTCATTCCGCAGCTCTCCATTTCAAAAAGCACAATGTTATCTAATACTTAGTCCGAAAAACAATAAATATGGGATTCAAACGACTCTATAGCCCTTTAGGAAACATACTCATTAAATCATAATGCAATGTCATATTGAATGTCTGTTGGACTGAAAGGGGAATTCAAAAATTGCGATGGGAAAAAATCTGTGCCTGTTATGTCTCAGATCATAAAGTCATAAGAATAATTGTCTTCATATCAGAATAGAGATACATTTTTGATGGACACTATACATTACGGTACCCTTACCAAAGAGAACACGATGCAAGATATCGCGAATAGCCCCCCATGAGGTGTTGTCTATATATCCTTAATCTGTTATTTCTTTCTGTAGTGAGACACACGTATGGTAATTATAATAAATGTTAGGTTGTTTAAGTTACTGAGATATCGTAGTTTAAGAAATAAAAGTAAAAGAACTTTAATACATTAATTTTGGTCGGACAAAACCCTTTATTTAGCCCATCCTAATATCTGTATTCATTTTTGCTGATTCAACACAATTTTGGTCTAATTCAAGAGCAAATGTACTTCATGTAAAACGGCGAATCAGTGTTGGAAATTAACCGAGAAATTAAGTTACGCCCTGCCCCGGGCGAGCACATTTTTGCGGCCGGGTGCACGATTTGTTTTAGGCATGCACCCACAGTGTGCACGTTGGGATTATCGTAAACGTAACGTATCGTTTTTCTGATCTATAATGATGAATTTCAAAAATAAGTAATTGTGAGTATATAGCTGTACCTCAATATTTTATAGCCATTTGATTACGATTAGCAAAGTTTGCACTTTTTTCCTTCAATTTGATTAGGTAGATTTGAGATATGTTGACGTATCGAGATCTGTTGTGGGATCTGAAACTCCCTAATACAATACGCATTTATCTTGTGCACTTAATAATGCAGCATATGGTCAAAGACCCTTAGCTAGCCTTAAACCTAGCATCGGCCTATATAGCGCCTTGTTACTTCACACCAAGTCGCAGGCAATGCTTTTCTGATTTCCAAGGAGACAGCCCACCACTGCAGGTGGCTCGCTATAACTACCAATCACATCACTGCGGCCGTCGGCACTGCAGTCTGCAGCCTTTGGCCACTTTGGGACATCTTCAAAAGTTGCGCTGGAGAGGAATCTCTAGCGAACCATTGTAAAGGTTGTAAGGGAACGTATACTTTATGTGCAACAAGAGCCACTGACAATTCTGGAGAACAAATTCGTTATTCATTTCTTTTGATAGAATCTGTGACATTATAATTTCATAGTCACACGTCGTCCGGCATTCTCAATAGGATTACCAAGAGAATTTGGAGCGATTTGGCCTACAGAATTGAGAGACGGTGCTTAATGAGAATGATTCAATGGAATATTGTTGGGGAAAATTAAGGAATTACCCTTGAGCAATTGAGGAGGGGATCAACATCTGTCTACAATCACATCCAGAAAACCATAGGCCTGACATCACATTCATAAACTCACATCCAGAAAAAGTTGCAGAAAACAAGTCTATGATGTCTTCTGCATGGCTGTTTGCAGTCTATTACACCATAAGGTACGTGCAGGCAACTCTGGCCGTGGGCAGTAACTCGCTGACCTTACTCTGCATAGTAAAATACCCTTATCTCAGAACTGCCGCCAACCTTTTAATTGTCAGCCTCACCCTGTGCGACCTGCTTCAGACTGCGGCCAGTCTGGCCTTCGTCCTTCCATTCCGCAACGGGACCTACGGCCCCCTGGGTTGTAGGCTGCGTATTTCAGGGATCACTATACAGTCAGTGATAACATTAATCCTATTTATCACATTTGCCCTGATTGCACTGGAAAGATGGAACTCACTGCTCGCCCAGCTGAACAAGGTCAAGAAGTGGACAACCCGCAGACTGCTAGCCTTGATCGTTCTTTGCTGGACGATAATACCTACTTGGGGTATCACGGTTGTGATCATAGTAAGCAGGAGATGGGAAGATCCCATCAAATGCACCATAGCCGCCATCTTTCCAGCGTATTATAATTACGTTGGCGGGGCTGTGTTTGCAGTCAGTTCCGTGATTATTGTGGGTTCCTATGGGCACATCGCTTGGCAGGTCATCCGCAGCAAGAGACAGGTGAGAGCAGCGGGGGAGTTGACCACGATGCAGATTCAACGCCGGAACACCTACATACGTTTGACCAAGATGATGGCGACCGTTTTTGGCCTGTACTTCCTCCTCTACTGTCCGGTGACGGCCATGACAGCCACCCTGTCGGACACGTCACCGCTATGGCACCGTACTCTCTTCTACGTCACCGTCACCATGTACGACGTCACTCAGTGGATCAATCCTCTCATCTACGCATGGGGAAATAGCCACTTCCGTCGAGCCTTTGCTGATCTCAAGCGCCGAGCCTGCAGGTGCTGTTGCAGAAGCCCCCCTGTCACTAACGATATAATCTCTGTAATCCACGTACGCCAACAGGAAAATGTTGCAACCTTAAGCACCCAGAGTGAATGGATTCTAAAGTCGAACCTTAGGCCTAGTGTTCTTATGCCAAGGGCCAATGAAACGGTTTAGTATTGCATAGGTGGTGAGGGTTAAAAGAGGCAGTTGCCCCTCTCGACCAAGGGATAATGTTTTTGAAGAACCTTCATTATTTTGATGTTTTATTATTCCCATATTACAATAGGGCAAGGGGTTGGGGTTGCTAGATTACTGACTCGCCTATACCCTAGAGCCTAGGTCCTTTTGGAAAATAGGGGGCTGTCCATAGGACGTCATGCTATTTTTACCATTATTGTTTTTACCTTCCCCCTAGAAATGACATCATGATGTCAGGTCTGTCCCCTAGATGCTTTTGCCTAGGAGTAGGCCTAGCATTGGCCCTTAAAAAATCTTTGATCTTAAGTGAAAATGGACATTTTGTCAATGAAAGCCCTGAAATTTTTCAACATTCATTCATGATGTCATGCACCACATGACCCCCCCTTGTCATGGCTGGTCATGAAAACATGAACACTGTTAAGACCTAGGGTATGGAGGGGTAGTTTATCCAGGGTATGGAGGGGTACTGTACCCAGGGTATGGAGGGTTAGTGTACCCAGGGTATGGAGAGGTAGCAATTATTCTAGACCCAGGGTCTTTGCTGACTATAACCTGGGTCTACTTCAAAATAATATAATATTGAGCCCTATTCCCTAAGGTTCGCCTGTCCATGTCTGTGTCTCGTTATGCAGACAAATTCCATATCCCCTCCATTCTGGGTACACCCCCATAAAACCACCTCCATACTCTGGGTACACTTCCCCCTTAAACTCCCTCCGTACCCTGGGTACACTTCCCCCTAGAAAAAACCTCCATACCCTGGGTTCACTACCCCCCTAAAATCCCACCATACCCTGGGTACACTATCCCCCAACCACCTCTCCCTTATGGGTTAGCATCCATATGTAGGATAGCAGCAGGTGGCTGATGCTATCCAACAACATGTTTTGTTGGATAGCATCTCTATGTAGGATAGCGTCTTTATACTGCTGCTAAGTGACAAATACTGGATTTTGTTGGATAGCATCTGTATGTAGGATAGCGTCTTAACAGCTCTCCTCCTCCCCTGCTGCATGACGTCATTTATGGACGGTCGCTAGGATTTAATATGACAGGTACCTACAATGAACAGGTAAAACGTTACTGAAAGGCTTTACATATTGTATTGAATCATGGCTGTCATTCTCCTGGGTGAAGCCGGATATCACTGTATCGTCATATCAAGTTTTCCTGTTATTTTAGTGGTTTGCCGATGGTCATCCGTCCTATAATCCGTCTTTGATCACTGATCATTTGGCCCAGGAAGGGGGGAAACACGGGGGAAATAGGAACTGACATATTGATTTTTCGAGCTTTTGAGAAAGTTTTCGAAAATAGATTATTAATTTCTATATATCATTTTTACATGGACACGTTTTTCTCTACTTCTGTTATGTCTAATATTTCGTGATATTTTGACATAATTTTATATCAGTATATGATCATATCTGACCAGGGACAAGGAGATTGCCGACGGGCTCACAATATTAGCATAAACTAATATAAAAATGATGTAAAAAATGTAAGTCTTTCAATCTCAATTCTATAACTATAATGGAGCGATTGTCTTTAAGAATAATAGAAAAATTATATAAAAATTATATAAAAATTAACGTCATTTGTAAGTACGTGTATTTTATACTCCAACCCACCAGAACAGTTAGAATCCTACTAACCCTTTCGCTATGCAACCGAATATCTTGCTACATGTGACACCATGCCAGACATAGGGCAGCCAGCAAGATACACCATCCTTGACATAATCTTAATATGATCAGCTTTATTAAAAAATTGTTTAATCATTATAAAGATAAACATTTTATTGAATATTGGAAGATGAATGGTAGTGAATTGATAGATACACATTGAGTGCTGTCATTCTATAGACTATTTTTGGAGAAACAGATTTGTATTTGGTTGAATGTTGGCAGATGGGCGTTAATGAATTAATAAAAGCACATTTGCAGTCATTTTATAGAATGTTTTTGGATAAACAGACATTAAAATCATGAGATGAAATAATGCCAGAAGGCATTGGGCATAGAGTGCATGGGCAGGCCATAAAGCATTGGTCGTTTTACCCATGGGAAAGCTTTGAGGCATTTGCTGGGGTGAAAGGATTAATAGGTTTCTAGGGACTAATGTTTTAAGAACTGGACTAACATGTACTCATTGAACAAACTTTGCCGCCCATGGCTGGGGGTTATCAAAACGTGTCTGAATTACAGCTTCAGTCCCCCCCTCTTCTTTTTGAGATGACAAAGGACAGCCCCTTGTTTTCACTTAAGTTATCCTGCAAAGAAATATACAGTCCTATGTCAGACCGGTTATCTTTTGCTCAGGTCGAGCTACTCATGACATCAGGACTCCATTCCAGCAGTCGGCAGCAAGGTTCCCTGAGACCAGATTAACTCTGGGGCTCTTTTCAAAGGTCGTGCAACATCTGTCATGTGGGAACCTTGTATAAAACCTTTTGTTTGAGTGGATTGTAATATGCTCATAGAACAGATAGGACACCTACAAGTCCGGTGTCTACGGGTAGAAACTCCTGTAGGATTGACTAAGTCCAGCAGTTCTACTTACCGTCGATAGGTATAGTTGCCAAATGTACGATTGGATGTTAATACTGCCTTATTGATATATTAATGGTGGTGAATGTTGTCCTATAAAGCAGCTAAGTAAAGTATAATTAGTCGAGCAAGGTTGTTCTCTCCTCCAATGAATGTTTTTGTATGATACTCTACATTTTACTTATTTACCTCTCTATGGTAGTAAGAATACATACTGTGATGAATTATAAGAATCAATTCAGTATTTAAGCACAAGTCCTTGAGACTGAATTATAAAGAGTAATCCAAGAAGACGATACGAAAAGTCAAAGTTAAAATAGACTGTTAATGTAAAATGTGTGATCACGAGTTGTATGAAAATACATGTCGTGAAGTACATGAAGTTACATGGAGTTACAAAACACACAAAAGTACACAAAATCTGTGATGTACGAGAATCATACGACCGGAAGCAACCCCGGCAAAAGGTCAAAGTGACCACATGATGTTGATTAGCGAATCAGAGGCCAGGTTGTGGCTATATAAGAGAGTGATTTCACGAGAAGAAACTGTTCCATCTTGGTACTCACTGTGTTCACACCTCCTTTCTTTCCTCGAATGGACCATGAGAAGAATTAGAAGGCCAGAGATAAGGTTCTAGAAGTAGGATTAGACCAAAGTTAGGCCTAAAAGGGGAAGCTGGACTTAAAAGAAATAGGGGTAGGTTCACGGGACAAACTAGGACATCCGAGAATGGGTACGAGTCAACCGAAAATATGAGTTAGTAAGAGAACCGACATTAGGGGTTGAGATCATGGGCGATTGGCTTACACACTACCACCTTTTAATTTTTTGGGTGTGATCCCAATCTTGTCTCTTGAATGGTCAGTTATACGAGACGATCAGAAGCTCAGTACGTGACCCCAAACCCTGGCACGATCTGAGCAGTAATGCCAGCCCTTGCCACTCAATCCCTCTAGGACCGAAAGACCCCAGCGGCGCACGAGCCCCACAAGCCGTATCCCAACCACTGTCAGCCCCCATGTATGGGGGACGTTTCTGAGAATCCTATGACCGCTCGCTCGAGTCATCCTTTGCGACCTCGCAGCAGACCCGGACTAGTATTTATGTGACTCATCCAACTCGTTATCTCTAGATACCAAGCGCAACCAGGCTGAGATCTCTCAAGAGTACAAATATTAAAAGCAGGGAAACCGTGCAAAGCCAACCACTCGTCCTGGCTCTTTTTCCTGGGAACATCACAATACAATACATTCTATGAGTGAAGAGTTAAACAAAAATAGTAATACCTTTGTTGAAAACGCTGTTAGAAGTGTACAGTATAGAACCGTTTAAGGTAAGGTACAGAGAAGCACTATAGGACTCACCTGAAAGGGGTAGATCAAAATAATCATTACCCATATCAACCATATCAATAAAACCTTGTCCTCCAATGAGCAGCAAAAGAAAATGCCTATATATGAATGTTGACTTACAATTTGAGTTCTAAAAACCTGCATTGTAGCAATGTACCATTAGAATAGAGCATTGTGAAAAAACTTGAAAGGTGTAGAATTATCATGAGTAATTAACTTTATCCTAATTTCAGGTCAGATAGTAATTGCAGTTATACACAATAAGGTGAAAGTCTGGTATACTGTTCTCATAAGGAGAAGTGTTAATGGCAAAGCATGTCATTAATTTTGTGAATCATCGCCATTCATGAGGGCTGAAAATGTATAATAAGTGGGCATGCATAATTTAATGTCTACAGTTCGTTGCCTGTGACCAATATTGTTTATCACTTCTAACTGTTGTTCGTTAAACCTTAAAATTAACATTACCTTGGTTAAATGTTAGAGCTAATGGTAACTATCAATGATATCAACCATTGTATTTGGAAACTGGTAATAACAACAACCTATTTTGGTATAAAATGTTTGATTACTGGCTACCCCAATTGTACAGCATAAGGACACCAGAGTATTGAAGATTGTGTTTGTCTACCTCACCCTATCTTCAAATTTAGCTGCTGTTGATTGTACTGATGTAGTACTATTCCACGCTTAAGATCATTTGTATAAAGATCATGTAGCTAAATATAGGCAGGAGACCTCTGTGAACTACTTAGTTGAGGGCAAATTCCCAGCTAAAGTTATATAGTAGTGATAACGTGGTTCTCGGACCCTCAACACACTGAGTTGTTAAAACCATCCACGAGTAAGGACTTGCATAGGGCCAAGAGCCTTGGAAATGGTATAGCTCTGCAGAAAGAAAAGAAACTGTCTAAGAGTATTTGGTTGAATGAGCTGAGTAGACTTAGTAATCCAGTAATCAAAAGACCAGTAATCAAAAGAAGTAATCTATTGAACGAATGGAATACAAATATTACATCAATATAGCAACAATTTATTAACCAAATTGTTCAGTATAGCCTACCTTATAATCATTTAAATGAATAACTGTGAATGGAATGACATAGATCTATACTGTATACTGGGAGAATTGTAGCTCCTTTCACAATAACGCAAGCATGTGTTAAAAGTTTTCTCATGAGATAGAGTCTATGTAACTTCTCTGCACCACAGGGCCATTACTAGGAAAACACAATGAAGGATTTGCAGTTACAGTGAGAGAAGAAGAAGAAGAAATCACTCTCAGTAGTGGCTTCATACTGTACATGTCTTTTCCCTCTATAATCCAATGACATATAATCTATCGCATTCTTTAAAATATCAAAGAATTGTTCTG
This sequence comes from Lepidonotus clava, assembly GCA_936440205.1. Classification (NCBI taxonomy): domain Eukaryota; kingdom Metazoa; phylum Annelida; class Polychaeta; order Phyllodocida; family Polynoidae; genus Lepidonotus; species Lepidonotus clava. The sequence goes on from OW387140.1 coordinate 31,656,666, forward strand.
ATTGTTTTGATTGTACCCTAATGATGGTCCTTTAATGTCAGTTCAAGAATATATTTGTCTTTGGTTTTGATTGAGTAGATATTTAAGGTAATATAGGCCTTCAAAGGGTATCATGTTTATTTAATCATCAATTACTCCAAAAGAGTATTTGTCAGATACAACCTTTTATTACTGAGCCATCGCTATTAAGCAATTATTCATCACAAATGTTGATATTTATCAGATTTTTTTTTGTTTTCACTGATTAATATTGATTCAAAGCAAACTCAAAAGATGAGCAACTCCCCTTATCCTCATATAATTGTGTTATCATCCAGTGGCGGATTTTAGGGGGGGGGGCCGGACGGGCCTTCCTCTCCCCCCCCCCCTCCAAAAAAAAAAAAAAGGAAAAGGAAAAGGAGGAAGGGGGAGAAAAGGAGGAAAGAGCCATAGTTCCCCTGCCGGCTCTTTCTTTCCCCTGCCGGCCCTTTCTTTCCCCTGCCGGCCCTTTCTTTCCCCTGCTGGCCCTTTCTTTCCCCTCCTGGCCCTTTCTTTCCCCTGTCGGCCCTTTCTTTCCCCTCCTGGCCCTTTCTTTCCCCTCCTGGCCCTTTCTTTCCCCTTCTGGCCCTTTCTTTGCCCTCTCGGCCCTTCTTTTTCCTCCCGGCCCTTGCTTTTCCCTCCCGGCCCTTTCTTGTACCATTATAGCCAAGGGAACATCATTACTGATCAAAGTACGTATTTTATTGATGGCTTATGGGAAGTTATGTTTTTTGGGGCACAGATGACTTTTATGATATTAGGAGAATTGTCAGGAGCCTTATGCCCTGTTTCCACCAATCGATTTTTCTATGAACGATTTCCAAAATACCAGGAGGGGAATCCCCTCTCATACCCTCCTTTGCCACATATATACACTACCACATATACACCATCATTCTCTGGAAGAATGGAAATATGCAAATTGAAAATATTAGGAAAAAAATGTCATCCCTTAATTTCAATAAGTACTTCAGATTGCCTCAGATTGCATGAATGAGAGGTTAACTTTTCTTTTTTTTCTGGGGGTGGCCCCCATACCCCCCAATACAGGAGGGGAAATCCCTCCTATACCCCTCCTTGCCACATATACACTATAACATGCCATCATTCTCTGGAAGAATGGATGTGCAAATTGAAAATATTAGGGGGGAAAATGTCATCCCTTTATTTCAAATATTACTTCAGATTGCCTCAGATTGCAAGAATGAGAGGTTAACGTTTCAAAAATTTTCTGGGTGTGGCCCCCATACCCCTAAATTGGGAGGGGGAATCCCTCCTATACCCCTCCTTGCCATATATACACTCCCACATAGGCCTAAACACTATCATTCTCTGGAAGAATAGATATGCAAATTGAAAGTATTAGGAAAAAACTGTCATCCCTTAAGGTCACATAAGTACCTCAGAATGCCTCAGATAGCATGAATGAGAGGTTCACTTTTCAAAATTTTTCTGGGGATGGCAATGGGAGGGGGATCCTCTCCCCTAACCACCACTGGGACTTGGTCTCCAAAGTACCTCAGAATGCCTCAGATTGCATGATTGAGAGGTTATATTTCCCAAATGTCCTCATAGCCCAGGCAAGCACATGACGTTATTATAACGTTGCAGCAACGTTCTGTTTGGTACTGTTTTGGTGCTTGTTACGTTATTTTGATGGCTCCCAATAACGTTGCTGCGACCTCCCATTGCGACGTTGCACTGTGACGTTATAGAACGTTCTGGTTACGTTCTTCAGTTATGGTAAATTTATTGTGGTTTTTCAGGCAATATGAGTGATATTTTTTGTTCATTGGGCTTGATTCATGAACTTCACCTAGCATTTCATTCTATCTTCTATTTCTAAATAACTGATAATTTAGAGATAAAAAATGTAACCCTTTGTTGTATTCAATTTGGAATGTGGTTAATAAATAAGAAACATTTAGAAAAGTAAGGCCTGGCTCCTGTGGGGATAGAACCCTGGACCTCTCACACACAAAGCAGGGAACTTACCACAGAGCCACTGAGGATTGCACTATTAGTTAGGGTCAAGTCATTGCATTTATGCTAGATCTACTACTATTACTACAATAACTACTAGATTAGTCCATGTCATACATATATTCAGGTAATCTGATAGGAGTTATATCTAGACATTATAGTATGCATAACTATATGTATGTATGTATACATACAAACATATACAGTTATGCATAATCTTTATGTCTAGATATATGTATGACATGGACATAATCATAGTAGTAACTATGTATGTAGGTAGGTATACATACATAGTTATGAATAATTTATGTCTATATATACCTATAGATATCTAGGCATGGACTCATAGCAGAAATTGTAGCAATAGTAGAAGTACTAGCATAAATGCAATTGCTTGACCCTACCAATCAGGCAATCCTCAGTAGCTCAGTGGTATGTTCCCTGCTTTCTGTGTGAGAGGTCCAGGGTTCTATCCCCACAGGGGTCAGGTTTTCATTTTCCAAATGTTTCTTATTTATTGACCACATTCCATATTGAATACACGAAAGGGTAACCTATTTTATCTCTAAGTTATCATAGACCATTCAGTTATTATTGTCATATGGTTAGAAAAAATGATGCTAGAAAAACCACAATGAAACTTAACTGAAGATCTCCTATATAATAAATAATATATATAAATATATACATATATAGAAGACCTTCACACTATAGTTAGGTCTCAACCATTATTATAATGTTCTGATTTGGTTAGGTTGAGTCCTCACCAGAGCAGAACATTATTATAACATTCTGATTAAGTTACGTCAAGACCTTACTAGAAGAGAATGTTATTACAACATTCTGATTTGGTTAGGTTGAGACCTCACCAGAGCAGAACGTTATTATAACATTCTGACTACATCAGGTCGAGACCTTACTAGAACAGAATCTTATTACAACATTCTGATTTGGTTAGGTTGAGACCTCACCAATAAAGGACGTTACTGCTACATGCCATTTTAGTAAGTAACACACTGACCAAAAAAGTATGGTCGCAGAACAGTTCTGTTACGTCGCAGCTTAGCTGGGAGGTTATCTCCATGTACAACAAAATTCCCTGGAATAATTGAGGGGAAACCCCTCCCATACCCTCCCCTTGGACGGCTCCGCAAACTTTCCCAAATGTCCTCATAGGTTATCCCCATGTGCAACAAAATTCCCTGGAATAATTGATACCTGAATAAAAAAAATACTAGGGAAAAACATAATCCTCCAAGATCCCCAATGTACCTCAGAATGCCTTAGATTGCTTGAATGAGAGGCTATCTTTTCAAAATTTTCCTGGGGGTGGCCCCCCATACCCCCTCAATGGGAGGGGAAACCCCTCCCATACCCTCCCCTTGGACGGCTCCACCGTCCAAACTTATATAATAAACGCCATTTATAAAAACTAATCTGACGTGGTTAAAACTTACTCCTAACAAAATGCTGTTCGATTTGTTGTGACTGAAATTTAGATGTGTATATAATTGAGTATAATTATGTGCATATTATTGGGAACATCCACCGCACTGATGTGGCTATAACTGGTTCCGGCGATCCCGCGATGACGTCATAGAACTCACACCCGTGTGACGTCACCGGTAACCGCCCTTCACCTCATTCAAGTGTCATCCGCCGGAACCAACAGACCATATTTTTGTTTCGAACTTCTTCGCTTTGACCTGGCTTCTTTACAATCGCCATGCCTCCCAAAAAGTCTCAGAAGGCATGCAAGAGGGCTGCTCTCCGTCAACTAGAAGCTGCTGCGTCCAAGTTCACTATTCCGCCGTACTCACCGGTTGTTACCCGCTCGGCTTTGGCCGCGAAGACTTCGGGTGTGACAACAAAGATGGCGGCTGACCCACAACCTCCTGCTCCGTCGGAGCCTGTGCCAGTGTTGTCTTCCTATTCTGCTGCTACTGCCCCTGCCACACCTACACCTGTGACAGCTATAACTATGGAGGACCTATCCAGGATGATTGACGAACGGTTTCTACACATAGAGGAAGCGGTCAGAGCCTCGTCAGTAGCCACATCAGCTGCTCCTTCGTCTGAATCACTAGGGTCTTCAACCCCATCATCGTCATCCTACACCATGGCGACTGCCAGTGCTCCGGTAGCCACACCACCTCCTCCCCCATCAATGGCTTCTGTCAACCTCTTACGAGCGCCTGAGCCTAGTCAACCTTCGTATTCTTCGAGAGATGGCTTCCAAGAAAAAAGATACCAAAGGTTTTGTCGAGCACATGATTTTGTTAGCTGAAAAAGCTGATACCAAGGTATTCACTTCCGAGGCACTTTGCAAATATGATTTGTTTGTTAAATGCGCTGCGGTTGAAAAAGGGTCTAAATCCTGTGCCACTATCGACCCGGCCGCCATTGTCAAATATTTGAGTTATGATGGCACTCAGGGTGCTGCTCGCCAGAATGGTAACACCCAGTTTAACAGTAGATCCAAGGACAATGGGTCCAACAATAACACTAGTTACCCTAATAGTGGGGGGGCTTGTTACAAGCACAACTTCGCGTCAGGTGGATGCCGTAAATCCAACTGTTCATTCAAACATGTTTGTGCCGCAAGCCTAGGGTCAGGCCACGTCCTTTCCGAATGTTCCAATGTTAAACGTTCTGACAACAAGTCAGGTTCCAATTCTCAATCAAGATGAATCGAGATGGTCAGCGCACCTCATGATGTCGTAGAAACTGTTGACTCATGTACTATACATTGTCCGAGTTTAAAATCTAACACTGTGAGCTTCAGTGGTACATCCGGAGCGAGCTGCGCTGACTCTGTTAATAATCCTGAACCTCAGGTCTTTCTATCGAAATCTGTTGATGTACATACCACAGATTCCCCGGTGGTGTATTGCTCTTCTGACCACTGTTCCAGTTACATTCCCAGTTTTGGTGTCGACCCAATTTCCAGTTCCAGTGCTGACAACGTCAGCCCCTGTGTTCGCATATTTGATGTGTCTTCCCCTTTTGTAGTTGATGGTATTAATGTTACTCACCGTTGCCTGTCTGACTATTGCGATTGTGTTTTTTATGTGGGTAACAACCCGGTTCAACTTCGTCCTTGCCGCGTGGCCAAATACATATTTGATCCTTCAGTTACACATTCTACTGAGGACCGTGACTACCTTTGGCGTGGCTTCTGCGAGGGGTTTAGAATCGTAGATGAGGACTGTCCAGTATCCTATAAATGTACTAACTATGCTTCCATCCTGGAGGACAAATGTTACACTGAAATGTCCTCCATTATTCAAGATGAATTACTTTCAGGCAAAGTTTCGCCTGTTTCTGAACCCCCTCGTTGCATTCACGCCTTAGGTACGGTTATTAAAACTAACGGCAAGCTTCGCCCCATTACGGACTGCAGCAGGCCGGAGTCTGGTTGTATAAATGATTATATGTCTAGTACTTACCGTTCTTTCACTTATAATTCTGTGGATGATGCTGTACAATTACTCAACCGTAATGACCACATGTGTGTAATTGATATCAGGGCAGCCTACCGGAGTGTAAATGTCTTCGCAGACCACACTTCTTATCAAGGCTTTGTCTGGGATCTCGGTAGTGGGGACGAGTACTTTACCGATAATAGGCTCTGTTTGGCCTCAGATGCGCCCCAAACATTTTCTCTGCTATCTCCAATTTTATTGTTGACGTCACTCATTCTAAGGGCGTATCAAGGGTTGTCAATTACCTTGACGATTTTCTAGTTATTGGTGATTCCTTTGAATCATGTGCTCGACACAGAGACATTGTTATTTCTACCCTCACCGGGTTCGGGTTTGACGTTGCCTGGGATAAAGTGACTATACCCTCTACATCCACAACCTTCTTGGGTATAACTATTGACAGCGCGACCATGGAGCTCTCGCTACCCGCCTCTAAAGTGACTAAGCTCAAGGACGCCATTCTGGACGCCAAATCTCGGGTCGCCGTTCCCAAGAAGGCTCTAGAACGGATAGGAGGCCTCATGGCCTTTTGCTCTTAACGTCGTCAAAGCCGGTCGCACTTTCAGTCGCCGCCTGTTTGATCTATGTGCAGCTGCCCCCAGACATGGACTAATTGACCTGACAGAAAATGTACTTCTGGATTTCGTTTGGTGGCTCCGTTTCTGTGATATATTCAACTGCAGAGCACTTATTCTCAAGGAACCCCACTGCCTCCCCATCACTTCAGACTCCTCTCACACCGGGTTTGGGGCCTGGTGCGGCTTGGACTGGCTTTATGGTACTTGGGATAACTCTGTACCATTCGAGCCGGGCTGTGGCCACCATTTGCCACCCCCGTCCTTCGAAAAAGTCCCCAAAAACATAAATGTCTATGAACTTTCCCAGTTCTGGCAGGAGTCAGACGCTGGGGACCATTGCTCACCAATCACAGAGTACATATTATCACAGACAATATGCAAGTGCTTGCGATGATCAATACCGGACATAGTGCAAATAGGATATGCATGTCTTGGCTACGAGAACTATTTTGGGTGTGCTTCTCCCACTACATTGAGTTATTCGCCACTTACATCCCTTTGGCAGATAATGTTCTTGCAGACCTCCTTTCACGCCTGTCTTACAATGGCATCTCAAGAAAATGTCAGGAGTTCCTGCTAGAGGCTAACATGTGTTGCTCTTCCTTCCAGACCCTACCTGGCCTTCGCTCCTAGCGCGTCGCTCTGCGCTCCAGGATTCTGCCCTCTCGGACAGCACTTCCAGAACCAGATGGTTTCAACTCAGGTGTTATACGAACTTCTGCAACATTTACAACCTTCGAGAATTCCCCTGTTCGCCCGACCAGGCTGCTAACTATGCCGCCTACCTCTCGGATAAACTCTCCCCGTCCTCAGTTCAGAACTACCTCTCTGCGGTCTGGTACCGACAGAAGTGCCTGGGTTTCCCTTCTCGCGCCTCGGATTTCAGACTACGTATGACCTTAAAAGGAGTTCAACGCCAGGGCGCCTCATCTCATCCCCTTAGACACCCATTCTCACCTTCAGACATGCAGGCCATGTTCAAGGCAGTGAACACTCTTCTGCTAGGGGATCTACATTTCTGGGCGGCGTTCCTCCTTGCGTTCCGAGGCCCCCTCCGCAAGTCTCACATCACCGCCTCTCCTCACACTCTGCTACGCCGAGATATTTCACTATTCCCTGACCACATGGCTGTGGCAGTGAGATCCTCCAAAACGGATCAATTCGGAACTGACCCTCGCAGGGTGGTACTACACTCCTGCAAGTTGAGGCCGCTCTGCACCTTCTATTTTGTGTCAGAGGTTCTTCGGACATTGGACAGAGCCCCCGACGCACCCTTATTCTGGATGCCTTCCTCATCGGGCTTATTGCCCCTTACTTACTCAGACTTCAACTCATGCCTTAAGGCCGTGGCTGAAGCAGCCGGCCTAGACTCATCATTAGTCAGCTGTCATTCCATCCGGCATGGTGGGGCCTCTTTTCTGGCTTCACTGGGCATGCCCCTACCACTTATTATGACATTGGGGGGTTGGAAGTCAGACTCTGTTTATCGTTTTTTGCATGACTCCATCCCTCGCCTCCTCGCCCAGGACCGTGTCGTCACTGACTACCTCGGGAACTTATAGGAGGCTCTACGGAGCCTGTGGGTTGGCGGGTGTTTTGGCCGCTCTTGGTTCTCATTCAGTCAACCCCTGTCTCCTTGTCCCTCATTAGCGGGCTAGCCGCTCCCCCGCTTATTGGGAACATCCGCCGCGCTGATGTGGCTATAACTGGTTCCGGCGATCCCGCGATGACGTTATAGAACTCACACCCGTGTGACGTCACCGGTAACCGCCCTTCACCTCATTCAAGTGTCATCCGCTGGAACCAACGGACCGTATTTTTGTTTTTACTGTTACTTGTGTTATGGTAATAAAGGCCGCTCTTGGTTCTCATTCCGCCAACACCTGTCTCCTTGTCCCTCAATAGCGGGCTAGCCACCCCCCAGCTTATACAAGAAATATGAACACAATTCTCCCTACCACAGATTAATTAATTGCACTGAGGCTAGCTCATGCATTGTCTGTCATGAAATTTGATATTAAAGCAATCAGTGTTAGCCGTGGAAGACTTAGAGGTGACAAGTAGTGTCAGGCTCAAGTCGTCATATAAGAAGAGCTACAAGTAAATTGAGGAGTTACTGCAACCTGTGTAGCCGCCGGCGAACTACGCGCCTGAGCGATAATTGGCAGCTTTGCAAACCACCTCGAAATTCTAAGTTATAACCAACCTGTAAGGGGACAGACCTGTCTTGTCCATATCATATGGGTCTCCTAATGCTGTAACTGTGTCATATTTACAGTGTCAGTCTTGTATCTGTTAGTAATCAGGTGTTGCACTTGTCGGTCTTGAGACCCACCTGCTGTTTACTTTTGGCTGGAAGCCATGTTGCCTCCACTTCTCTACAGAGTGAGACTTGAAAGTTCATGTCAGTTTTTTGAACTACTGAATGTTTTTTGATTATCTTTTGATGGTAATTTATATTTTTATATTTCATGACCTATGCATAGGTTTTGATCTGCATGTACAACTTAGAACAAAAAGTAAGAAAATCTCATGGGAGCAAGATCTGAGAGATGACCTAGGCAAAACAACAAGATGAAACCTCCTGTTCTTGTCCAAAAGAAAACCAAGTTTAAGAACCTTTGAACAAGCATTGTTCGGTTTGGACAAGCCAATAGGTATGTGTGAATATCTTGAGAGTTGTGTGAACTATATTTTGTATCATAACATGCAAGATCTAAGTAGTAAAAGACAGTTTTATACAGGACCATGTGCTCTGTAAACTGGGCCACGTGACAAAGTTCTAGAAGAATCTATGTAGGCTTTATGCCTAAGAATCCATGATTTATGTACAAGTAAGCCTAAATAAGGCCAAAGGTTATTATGATGGGTCAGTAGTATTGACATTATATTCTAAGTGTGTACTTTGAGTAGTATTCTAAAGAACTACAGAGTAAAGGATTTATGTAGGCTTTGATCCTAATCTCATGAATATGGTAATGAGTCAGTGTAAGAACTAAGAAAGACTAAAGACTGTGTGTATTATTATACACTTTTATGGATAAAGTAACCATAGAATTATGAGTACAGATCCATGTCTAAGATTGCCTGAAACTATTATTTAGACACAAATATCCTTTTGTCTATTTTCAGTTTTTGACGTTATTTGTTACTACAAAGAATAAGCACGAAAGTTATTTATTTACTGCTACGAACAAAGAACTACGAATCAAGAACTAAAGTTGTAAGAACAAGGACTGGAATTTGTGAACCTTTATATACTGAAAGAACCGAAGAAATTATCCCGAGAACTGTACATATTGTTTCATCATTTTCCATATTTATCCAAGAAGTAGTAATAAATATCAGTTACGAAACCACGGTTTATGTCTCAAATGCCATCGAGCCTAACAGCTGCTACAACCTGAAATCAACTAAACTAAACTTTATTCAGGGACTCATATATGAATAAGCTGACAATAGTCATGACAATGGCAATCCTAGACAGAAGAAAGCCAATTTCTTGCTACTATGGATAGTCAATTTCCTACAAAATACCTGTAGGTTAACCATAAACAAGATGAATGCTGGGTAATTTGTCAACAAGTAACAGGGCTTTAGCATATACATTTTCACTAATTATAGATTAACATGAGGAAAAACAAGCATTCAGTATTTTTCAGTTTGTATCCCTATGATTTAATATTTCTGAGTTGACTTAGAAAAATACGCATTACAGATGAATATAAAGCAAATATTTGTATATTTTCTATAGTATTTCCTGTGTTGTTTTTTTAAATAGTCCAAATTAACCTGCAGGTACCTAAAATCTGTGGTAGCGAGAATTGTATTGGGTGTATGGTTAAATTACACTGTAAAAAGTTGCTGTTAAAGGGATAACGGACTATTTGACCACAATTCTAAATCCATTACAGGGTCCCAAAACTAGAACTAAATGTAAGAGCTATACACCCTTCTCACGACCCTGCGCACTGCAGTCCAACCAACCAGCAGGCCCAAGGTGGCAGGAGTCAGGCACCTGGGTCAGCGCATTTCATATAGGATAACATAGGGACCATTCTGTACTTTTTATACAAATACCAATAATACACTAACAAAAAAGTAAATTGGTCATTATTAGCACCCATATTGGTATGCAAAAAGATCTGTTCTTTGCTACAAGTAACTTAATTTCATGATATAATGTGTACTTTAGATACATTAAGGAATTTTTCACCAAAGCTTGACTTTTATTTTGAAAGCAGGTCAACACTTAGGCCCCTAAAACAAGTTAATTGCTGTACTGACAGAGAGCACCTCAGTTTGAGTAGGTGTTTAGAGGTACTGGCCTGTGGAGCTGAACTGGCATGAACAACCACAACTATCCCCTCTCCCACCCCTCTCCCATACATGCACTCTAAACACTACCTATAATTACTGACCCTTGACCATATTCTGGGCACCAGTTCTCACTCAGCTCTGCTCCAAGCCAAGTGTTCAGTGCTGCAGAGTGAACTGGACTGCACTCCCCTCACCAGGGTTCATATTTTTGGTAAGAGAGGGCGCCAGGCTTAGTAAGAAAGGTGTACATAAGAAGAACCCATAATGCAAAAATATGTACTTGTCACCATGTTTATTTCTGAGTGAGAAGTTGTGAAAGACAATGTCCTTGACTATCAAATTCTATGGGGAAAATGTACTAACTGATATTCAACTGACCCTACAATCTTCTAAATCCATTACAGCTTCTCCAAGCCCTAGGAGGAATATGTACCTTAGGTCTATAACATGATTTTAAAGCCAAAAAATATAGGGGTCACCGATGTTATCAGAGAGCTGGAGTTTGATAAAGCTTTATCACACTTTCTTTTCTAGTCCTCTTAATTTTCAGTGATTTATTTTATTTCAGATTCAACCCCTGCTTATGTCTAATGAGAGATTTCCAAATTTTGAGGCACTTCATTTTTGTCACTAGGGGGCACATGAGTGCCTCATCCATTTAAAATTAGATACACTTTTCGTTATTATTCAAAGTCTCTGATTTTATTAATTGTCTTTTCTCATGTCAACTGTCATCAATGCATGATGGGAAATTCCCTTTAATCTACAGCAGGTGTTGCAGTAAATTCGCAGCACTTTTTGCTGTTTGAAATTAAACAGCAATATTCACTGTACAATTACAGTATTAGTACTGTAAATTTACTAAAATACAGCAACTTTGTAATTTTACAGTACTTTTTTCTGTAAATCTATTCTCCACTATAGGGGGCAAATGCTTATAATCAGTAAAACATTGGCAGTTTTTACCTTAAAGCTATAATTAAGGATGAATTATTCACATTCAATTAGGATAAGATATGATAAAGAGATCCATCTACTTATCTAGTATATCACATGATAGATATCCCTACTCTTAATGACTTTAAGATACAGAGATAATTGTCTGATTCATGCATTGCCTTCATGTATGTGTGGGATTGGTAGTGCCTCATAATAATGATATCCAATGCATGTATTTGCTAATACTCTTAGCAAAAATACATCCCTCATCCAATAAGCCTATAAATTGGGTTTGAGGATGGAATTAAACCTTTCTTTAAACATTTGGTTGGATTTTATAAGAAATCAATGAAGATAAAGTGGTAAGATGTAAGACTTAGGATACTGTAAAAATACAGTAAGAACTGTAGATTTACAGCAGAAATTGCTGGAACCTTTGCTGCCAGCAACTTTTGCTGTAAATTTACAACACTTTGTCTTCTGTAAAATCTTTTAGCATATTTTGCTATAGGAAATCAACAGTACTTTATACTGTACATTTCCAGTACATAGAGTGTTGTAAATTTACATAAAAAAATTGCTGGAACCTTTGCTGCCAGCATCTTTTACTGTAAATCTACAGTAGTTACTTCCTACAGTGTACATCTTGTGACTTTGGATATAATCCAAGAGTGTTTCAGCCTGGATACTGTGTAAAAGAATATACTATCAGAGAATGTGATACCTTACTTACAATAAGTGTCCATTAATCAACAATAAACTTATATCTGTACCTCCTCAAGCAAGTGATAATTCATTTGGTCTTGAACTTACCAGCTGATAATAGAAAGGACAACCCCTTGATTTAAAGACATTATTTTATCAAACCCAATAGAAAAGACGAGTTACATAACTGAATTTAAGTATAATAGCAGCCCAAAACGTGTATATCAATAGATAAAATATACCTGTATCATTCATATACACATAAAACAATCATAGTTCAATATGATTCTTGATTATGTTGACATAATCTGTTGTTTAATATTATGATGAAAAATCAGCATTGACTATTTATCCATGTTGTCCATAGTTCAGGTCCTAAATCCTGAAATGTTATGACCCTATGGCCGTTGTCGACATCGGGAGTGCTTATATACATGATTGTTAATCCACATCAATATAAAGTGAAGTCTCAAATGGGACTTCGGAAATAGTGCTTTTAATTTGGTCGATGATTGACTCTGAATTAAAGGAAAACATTTAGGCTGCCTTGGGGGCATGCTTGTCGTGTCTGGAGAATTGGCTCTCCAAATTAATCCGGGTGCCCACTTCGGCGACTAAATACAGCAATTAGTGAAAACTAGTAGCTTTCACCGGTGACCAAGCATGGATAACTTGGGCAGGCAACTAACCATTCGCCGGGCTACTAAAAATCTAATCGCCACGTGGGGATGCTCTTGCTATTAATTAGCTGGTGCCTAGAGGCCACATTAGTACACCGCCCGGCGACTAACTAATCATCTGTGGCAATGGGGAAATATTAAACATGTCAAGTATTTTGCTAGAAAACAACGGCGACTAGTGGTTTAGTCACCAGACATCAGGGCGCCAGTGTGAAGTTGATGGCCAGGCTACTAACCACCTTAGTCACCCGGCAACCAAGGAAATCTGATCGTACAAGTGGAGACTCAGCTTTACTGTTCAGGGTTCAGGGGGATATTGCGGGTGCTTCTAGAGGTCACAGTGAAATTTCTGTTCTGAGATGTGGAGGTTACAGAAAATCATTTCTGAATTTTGAAGCTGTTAGATTCTAATCACTTGCTATTTGATAGAATATTCTCCTGCTTTCATTCTCATCCTGTCGCATACAATTTATACAACACTTTAAGATTTAGACCTAAATTTCTTAAGTTGAATAACATTGCACACTCAAATATTTCAGCGTGACGTAAACTTTTGTAGAGGTTTAACAGAATATGTGGAGGTGTAACAGTATTTCTCAAAAAATGGAGGGAGGGGGAAAGAATAATGAATTATTAAATGTGTTTTTTTAAAATGTCATTTTTTCACACCGCTGTTCTTTTGAGCAGAGACATCTTGTCTAGGAGACCAATTCTGCCCACCATGGAAGGCTTAGTTATCGTTGATGACCTGTAGACTAGCCAAAATCAAGGTGTATGCTGGGAAATTAGATGGTCTTTCAATGATTTTGTGGTATCGAAATATAATAAAGCTCAAAGTAGAATTTTCCAAGTAAAGAAACTTAGACCATATATAACAGTAAATATATCAAATACTATATATAAATAAACAATTTTTCCTATTATTGACTATGCAGACTTTATGATGGAGAGTGCAGCTAAAACTTGTTACAACAAACTGGAAAATCTTCAGAATAAAGCTGTTAAATACATTGACAATAAACTACATCCAGATGAGAACATTGACGAATTGTATGTCCAGTATAAGATTCAAAATTTAAACCTCAGGTGGAGATAGCATATTTCCAGTTTTATGTATCGAAGGAGCAAATCTAAAAAAGAACTGAATCTGGAACGCCCACAGATGATTTTAAGAAGTAACAATAAAGTAAAATTCAAAAAGATAAATCTACGTAGGTATGGGTTCCACCTAAAAAGCCCACTATCTAGATGTGTCAAGATATGAGAATTGTTTTACTATTTTATCATTTTGTATCTACATACTATCTAAAAAGATTTCTAGTTGGTTTAAAACTTCATTTATTTCAGAAAGATATATAGCAAATATTTGTAAATTTTCTATTCTGTTTCCCAGTTACCAGAGGTTTTTTTTCTACAAAAACAAATCAAAATTAATCTGCAGGTGCCTAAAATACAGTAAATCAACTATCCGTGATAGGGAGAATGAAGGATAGACCACAGTAGGCAGAGTTATGTTTTTGAAATGCGTTTTATCAACTCTCCTCTTGTTATTTTTCTAAACTTAAACTTCTAGATTACATAAAAGCACAACCGAGACCTAAATAGATCTGAGACACCCTTCCCTTGGTACTCATCTACATGAAAACAAAAGCTTCAAATCTGGAATCAATTGTTTTAGCTTAGTTTGGTCGAGACGCAATTATATGCAGCCATTTTACATTGAGTGAAAATATTTTTCATTTATATTTCTTCATTGTTCCCTGAGTGAGTATTTATGTATACTGTGACGCATTTCCTACGCCATCAGGATACGACCGTACACATTCCATTCTAAACTTAAGAATCATAAATCAAAATGTGGGAGTAATCATAAATGAAGGGGATCTTTATGATGATATACCCTGACACTTCGGTATGAAATGAACTGGTCTAAGTATACCATCTGTATTTTCATCATTATATGTAAAACTGTTAGACAGATTGTATTTTCCTCATGAAGTAATAAACGTTTCTCTTTACATGTGAAAGGAATTGTTGATCTGCACACAAAGTGTTTATTATAACTACCCCGGTATGTTTGTAACACAAGATAAAGATACTCACTGAACTATCTAGAATCAGAATCTTTATGTTCCCCCAACCTGTGTAGGGAATCAACCCAAACGCCATTCTATGCGCCAAACAAAAGACATTTCAAAACTCCATCTGATTCTCTCCTGGGATTACTTTTATTTTTAAAGCACTTTTATTTTTCTTCTGGTATACAATAAGCTCCCTGGTTAGTTTACATTGTATGTCCAGCGTGTCTGAATACATTTTATGTATATATTAAGTGGAGTTGAATTGTACATTCAACAATTAATTACATAATCAAAATTCTCCCTACCACGGATAGCCAGTTTCCTATAATTCACCTGCAGGTTAGCCTAGATCCAGGTGCATTCTGGGTAATATGTCGACAAGTTACAAGGCTTAAGTATAGCAATTTGGACTAACATGCCATGATTTGTAAGTGAACATGGTAGAAAATTAACATTCAATATTTTTCCATTTGCATTTATATATATCTGATATTTTCTAAGTTGGCTAGAAAATATTTTCATTACAGATGGATAGAGAGCAAATATTTCCATTTTTCCTATAGTTTTTCCAGTGGGTTTGTCGACAAAATCTGTAGAAATTAGCCTGCAGGTGCAAAAAATACTATAAACCAGCTATCTGTGGTAGGGTGAATTATAATGAAAACAACATAAATAATCATTCAAGGTAGGATAGACAATCTTTTAGGCAGCAAACTAATATAAAGTATCAATTAATAAGTATCAATTTATCACATATGTTCAGCACGAATCTGAAACAGGTGGATCCTGAAATTTGGGTTAACAATACCGTTTTAATTGGAGATACGAGTGGTCTCAAGGGCTCCTCCTGGTGGCCCCATTGTTGCACTCCTTCTAGGTCCCTTAAGGTGTGCTATATTTCCTGCTGAGATAGTTACTATCTCCAATTACTATGTTGGTTTCTTTTTCTTATAAGGAGGTTAATCAACGAACGTAACGTGGGGACTCTGGGCTGCATTTTCAACTTTGTTGAGAACTTTTCCATATCCCCTATGACACTCTCAGTCCATCCAGTTTCCACAATTAAACTTATTTCCCCTACATGTGGCACTTACTGGAATATTCTATAAGTGTCCCACAATACAAATGCACATGGTTGGGTCAGGCAAGACAGGTCCATGCTCTTTGTGGTGTTACTTATTGTGACATTATTCAGGAAAGCGGGGTTTTCATTCTCCTAAATATAAGGGGGTTGACTTTTGATCTCTGTCTGACCAATCGAAGACCGTCTGTTTGAGAGTCATGTCTCGCGCATGAGAGTGAATGGATTTAGGATTTGCCTCTGGGATGTCGTGCTGGGTGTGCATTCCAGGAGAGGGGCGAAATAATGAATATGGGGAAGGAGGTAGTTGTTGTTCGGGGCTGTTCTCAGCATCTACTGCTTTAGTCTACTCTAGGTTGGCCTTGCTACCAGAGAACTCATTCACATAAAAATGGCGGTAGCGCTTCGCTGAACTGTTTGTGCTTTCACCCCCCTGGCTCCTGCCCATTTTTCAACTAAGTCTGGAACTCTGACTCTGCTTTTTACTCGATAGAGGACTCTACCAAGGTCATATTTTTCTGGCCAGGTTGAGAGGCTGCCCATCCCAGTAAGAAGAGTTGTGAACACAGGGAATACCATTATATATAAAAGGACTGTTTATTTCATGTGCCAATGTGCCTTTACATATCTACAAACATCTTCCTTTTGGTCAATTACAATCAAGTGACCCACATGACATCACTTCTGGTAATAGAGTATTTTGTGATTTCGTACCATCATACCTTAATTTTGTTCCATTCCATTATTTGATTCTTAGCTGGCAAATCATTCCATTCTTCAACTGTTTCACAATATAAGTTGATTCTACACCTTTGTACGTAAATTATGACCAAGTTTTAGCTTCATATTTTTGTGCCTAACTGATGAAATAGGCTCAATTCATTGCATTATGGACTACCTGTATGTGTGTGGATGAGGGGGTCCCAAAGTCATATATCTAATTTAACTCTAATGTCCATGTGTATCAGTGTCCTATGATTGGATTTTTCCTTGGGAAGTAAGCTGGAGGTACAGGGCTTCCCTAATGGACAACATATGCCATTTTGCTAAATTGTGTAAGACTTATAAGTGCCCTGAGCACCTATAGCTTTTCCACAAAAATTGAGCCCACAAACCCTTTTTTCCACAGGTTGGATAAGACATTTCCACAAATGCCCTACATTTGTTCCACAAGTGACTGATAATCGGGAAAATCCTACATTTAACACACAAATATCATGTGACAACCCTGAATGCCACATTTGCTTCACAAAGCCTCACAAAGTAAGAAATGGTAATCTTTTAAAGTCACAGTTCTACCACATGTTCATGGTCACGAACCCATAAAGCCACTTATGACATACTTGTGGATTCACAAATCTGAGTTGGGAATACATCCCTAGCTGGGCCGTGTTTCCAACTTTGTGGATGGCATTTCTGTATCTCCTACGGCACTCTCAGTCCGTCAACTGGCCACAATTAAACCTGTTTCTAACCTATCTCCCCCAAATGTGGCACTCACTGGAATATTCTGTAAGTGTCCCATATTATGGTACATGTGCAGTCCGTAGGTCTTGAGTTTGTTCTTACAAGCATATAACATTGAAAGTTAGATGTAGTTACTATATTGTTGTAAGTTGGATTAATTGTGAGGAAGTATCATGGTAAAGTATTGCAATAAGTAAATTTTAGTATGTGAGAATGGTGTGGGCTTCTTGTGGTGTCCATATGGGATACTTATAGGCCACATGTAAGTGTACAGACAGGGATGGGATAGTCCCCATTTGGCATTTTGACATTAAGAAAAGGCTCTGTGACATGCCATATATGTTTGAGATTGTCATTTTTATATTCATGTTGGCACCTCTATGTAAAGACCCTGTTTTTGTTGAATTTATTTTAATTGTGTAACACTTATAGGTGCACTGAGCACCTATAGCTTTTCCACAAAAATTGTGTATTTGTGGGCCCACAAGTCCTTTTTTCTACGGGTTGGAAAAGACATTTCGGTAATGTCCCATATTTGTTCCCCAAGTGACTGATAAAAAATTGGGAAATTCCACATTTGACACACAAATGTCCAACAATTGTAGCTTACACCATAAGTTAGAAAGGGTAACCTTACAAAGTCACAGTTCTATTACATCTTCATGATAACTAACCCACAAAACCACTTATGGAATACTTATGAGTCCACAAATCTCAGTTGGGAATGCAGCCCGGTTAGTACATGTACAGTAGAACTCTAAGCTATTGCGAGCACCGCATCAAGAAAAGGTGCGTTTGCTAGCCAAGAAAAATATCTGTCATATAAATTAATCTGCCCTCATTAAGGGTTACCCCTCAGAAAGAGACAGATATAAACAGCTGACTCTATATCGAGAAAGAGGGAAGTTCCAGCCAAAACTGCCCTGAATAAATGTGTCCCCTCCAGAACCAGATGACCCCTATACTGGACATTTTAATGTTTGATTGTGTGTCTGTTACAGTTGCAGGTTCATTGTGGGAAATGGTGACCTTAGGGGAGTGAGGTGATCCAAATTAATTAGGGATTTTTTAAAGCGATCCGCAGCGAAGCCGCCATGGAGAGTAGCGATGTGATCGCTTTACCCCCTGTCCAAAATTCATGGTGGTGATCAATCTTCAGGTGCTACATCATAAAACTTCTGTCAGTGTATTTGGAAACAGAAAATGCATCAATACTACATTAATAGAGTACATTTTCTTCAGCTGATCATAATTATGGGATACATTTACATCTTAGAATGATTTTTCAAATGATTGTGAGAATTAGTTATCATTAGTTTTATCCCATTAATTAGGTTTCACACAAGTGAGAGCCTCGTTTTGGTGGAGATCACTTCCTGTTGCAGTTTAGATTCAGCTATCAGCAGAGAACAAATTCCCCAAAGCCATCTGTTAACTGAACTGTGATTGGTCACCAGGTCGATGAACAACCAATCAGAGTTCAGTTAATAGATGGCTGTGGGGAATTTGTTCTCTGCTGATAGCTGAAACCTAAACTGCAACAGGGAGAGCCTTTCACCAAAGCAGGCTCACTAGACGTCACCACATCGACGGACGTTGTCACAGCGACGAACGTCCATGGGATCGCTTTTTTTCAGCGGACACTACGCATTTCTTGTTTATGACATGACCAGTCACATGAAATGGCAACCTAGGGGGATATTTTCCATTTTTTTCCCATTATTATGAGTTATTGTTGAAAACAAGCTAATGGTGCATAACTGCATTCTCATGTGGGCAATTTTAGGCATGGATACATTTTTGGTCAATTGTGTTCCTTCTACTTTTCGACTGATAGGCCTGTTGTGGTACATCATTCTTTAGCTTATGACCTATACATTTAGGAAGCTGCAAAAAAATGACGTTTTGGTTGCCATGGCAACCATTTTGTTGATTTTTCCTCATATAACATTAAATCATGAAAGTGATCTCATAATATTTTGCCAAATTTTCAAAATTGTAATAAAAGCACCATGAAAACTAAAATTTCGATATATTTGCTGCCTCCATAGCATTTTTGTGTCAAAATATATAAAATATGCATGAATTTTTCTCAAATAATGGATGAAAATGCAGAAAATTCAGGAATTTGACCACGTAGCCAATGTGTTTCCATAGTAACAAGTATTTCTTAAGAATTAGCTATATTTCTATACATTTTAGGTGATTATTGGTTGTTCTATAATTTTGGGCAACAACAAAGTTGTAACAACACTGTTATCATGGTAGCCATGCCATTTGTAATATTCTTCATTTAAATTGAATTTTTCCCCTAAAATAAGGCATATAGGGGGAATGTGGGTTATATCGCGCACTTAATGCGCGATATAACAACAACCTGAGATGTCAGACAGAAAGAAAAGCCATTAGATATATCACTAAAGTATGAGGAGAAAGAAACAGATACCCAAATAAATTATTTAATTTTGTTATAAGATAAAACCTGTTTTACCCAAGGTTAATTTCGATTTGGGAGAATAGCACCTGTTTATTATTTGAGAGCATACATAGAAATTGTGATATTATATATAACAAAAAGGACACTCTCATTAGAAGTAACTGTCTGTTGTTATATCGCGCATCTAGGTGTTGTATCGTGGATTTAAGACACCTATCTTTAATATGATGGCATGAAATAATTGCATAAGAAATGAATGACAAAATATTAGAGAATGTATGTATTTGCCTATATTTTCTTGAAGAAAAGAAGAATTAGCAAAATATATTAAATCAATATGATTTTCAAATGATTTTTTGACAATGAACACCTTGTGCTGTTTTATAATTGAGAAATTAGCAAATTCTGGTCAAATTACTGATTTTCTGTGAGTTGATATTTTACACAATACATAATAATCATATTTTTTTCTGGATAATTCTAGATTTTAATTTGACATAGTTCATGTTTGATACATGAAATGGAGAGATATTCGTTGTATCAAAAATACTTTGAAATATGAATTTAAGTCCAAAATTAATTAAAACAGAATGATTTGAGTTATATATGCATAGTGTGCACTCACCTGCGCGATACAACAACAAATAATGCGCGATTCAATACCATCTAAAGTTATATTTTCACTTTGAAATATAATTGAAAAAAATGTGTAATTTATTCTTAGAAAAAAATACGTGGTTCATAATTTCACTGACTTTCTGTTTAACTAGAGGGATAATGTATCATAAAGTTAATTAATTTGTGGTAACAAATTCAGTGGACTCACAAATTAACTAAAAGTTAAAACCAAAACAATAAAAATAATGTGATACGATACATACTTGGTATTCTGCTGGTTACTTAATAAGAAAAATGTATCCTGGTATTGCATAGGCTACCGTAGACAATACTGCACATGTGCCTTTTTGAATTTTAACAATCAATTAATTTTTTACTAATTTATGAGCATTTAAGTAGAGGTGCGCGATATAGCCCACATGCGCGATATAACCCACATTCCCCCTATATAGGTAAGTTTCCTTGGCAAACAACAATTCTAGTGTACCAATTTTTCCTTTGCCAGAATAAGTTGGAAACAGATCTAGAATTTGTCCATTCAATTGGTTTTGCAATCAATGCAATTTTGCCCAATTTTCCTGCATTTTTTGTAATTTATACATGTGTTGCTAAGGAAAGTGTTGGCATGTTTACCATGCAGAACGGCAAGACTTTGAAAGAAATCAATATGGGAGCATGTTTGGGAAAAGGTACCTAATGACATTTTTGACCATCCTGTGGTGCTAGTTCTGGAGGTTTGTTCATATTATTAGACAATCACTTAACATGCAGCTAAAAGTTATGTTTTATAATGTTTCTGAAGTCCAAGTGATTCTTCTACTCCTTGTTTTATCATTCTACGATATTTAGTTCCTTCGTAATCTTACATACAATATAGGCCATTATGCTCAAGTTGGGCCAAATCTGGCAGTATCTGGCAGAAATTGACTCTTTGTTACATTAATCATGAAATATATGGGAGAAAATCTATTTTTTAAGTTATTTTGTGAAAAATTTTGACTTACATGAAATTTTCTAAAGATTCTCATGACATTTACTAAAAAATCCAAATTTTCATAAGCAATGCATCATGGGAAAATCAAAATGGAACGTTTTTAGCGGAATTTCTGTGCATAATTTAGGTTAGCGAGTTACCATGGTTACGGTAAAAAGAATATAAAAAATGAAAAGAATTTTTTTCACATGTAATGTAGAAAATGTTTTTACCTTCTCAAAACTGAAAACAGTATGTGGAACAAACACTCCTGTCAATAGTTATGGCAATTTTGATATTCTCAGAAATAAGAAAACTTAATTTCTTGATAAACATAAGAAACTGTAAGTCGCCATAACATGGAAGTAACAACAGCAATTGGGAATAAGGGGTTCTCAATGTACAAGAGGTGGGTAGGTTCATACATGTTTATCTCAGGTTCTATCAGGAATATTTCAAAATGGTTTGCAGCATTTTAAAGAGTAGGTTCTCTACAATAGGAATAATGCTGACACATTTCCCCATGTTTCATGTGATTTTGTGACCTCATTAAATGTCATTAGGTACCTTTTCCCAAATATGCTCCCATATGAGAACCATGAAGCTTAAAGGATGAGCTTTCCAATGATACCATATACACCACTATCTTTGGGTAATATGTCAATATGAAAAAATTGTCATGAATATTGGTCTGTTTTTTCACTAAAATACCTTAAAAATGCAATTTGCATCCCAGTTAACTCGGGAGCAGCAGTTAAGTGATTAAAAAGAATGTGACCTGGGCAAAATACTCCAGAGATCAAAATTATGATCACAAACCTACTTTATTGATTCATGAAAATTGCAATGAGAGTCATTCTTGAGAGAACGTCATTTTGAAAAAGGGTGTAATATTAAAGGGACGTTCTCGTCCTGCCATCATTAGGTTTACATACGCCAACGTTAGCCTAACAACGCGATGGCCAGTGCCCTTTTTTGCACTTTCATAGTGTAATTACGCAACGTTATTGGTCACATTGCGAATTTGGCACGCTAATCAGATGGTTACACATAGCCAGCGGCGACGTCGTCAGTGACGAGAACGTCCCTTTAAGGAATGCTAGCCCCAGTGGGTGAGCACCAGAGCATGAACCAGGACGGTACAGGGAATGATGGCACGGGTTGTCAGCCAGCATGCTACCACCCTTTTATTTTTGGTGACGGCCCTGCCATCCTTCTCCAACACAAATCCCTAGAAAGTCGGTACAACGACACGAAACCCAACGATGCCCCTGTCCGATGCTACGGTGGCCGAGAAATACAAATACTTGAAATAGGGTACGTCTAACAAGTGCGGCGTATCTCTCTAAAACAGACCCTCATGTCTCATATCAAAGTAGCTCATCTCATCAAAAAGTGTGGGGTGTCTCTGAAACATACCTTCATGTGTCATCAAATAGTATGGCGTGTCTCTAAAACATATCTTCATGTGTCATCAAAAAGTATGGCATGTCTCTAAAACCTACCCTTCTCTCTCATCAAAAGGTATGGCATGTCTCTAAAACCTACCCTTCTCTCTCATCAAAAAGGATGGCGTGCATCTAAAACATACCCTCATGCTCATCTAAATATAGCTCATGTCATAGAAAAATAGGGTGTCTGTCTAAAATAGCGCCATCACTCATCAAACAGGTATGGCATGTCCCTAAAACCGACCCTCATGTCTCTGAATGTAGCTCATCTCATCAAAAAGTAGTGCATGTGTCTAAACATACCCTAATCTACAGCTTGCAGCTTGTCTCTTATCAAAAAGACGGCCATCTCTCTAAAAGTATCTCATCTCACCTGAAAGTACATCATCTCTATCCCCCCCCCCCCCTCCTCTCTCCCCCAAAACTGATTACCGTGGGAACTGATTGGTTTCTTCCCACACTTCCAGTATTGTTTTAGAGACACGCCCTACTTTTGATGACAAGAGGTACATTTAGATGAGAGAGGAGGGTAGGTTTTAGACACACACCCTACTGTTTGATGCGAGAAGAGCTACATTGACATGAGAGATGAGAGTATATTTTAGGGAGATGAGGTATGTTTTAGACAGACGCCTATACTATTTGATGTGAGATGAGGGTATAGTTTAGACAGACACCCTACCGTTTTAGACACATGCCCTACTGTTTGATGACACATGATAGTATGTTTTAGAGACATGCACCACTGTTTGATGACACATGAGGGTATATTTTAGAGACACGCCATACTTTTTGATGCCTAAGGAGGGGACTTGACAGAGAGAGGTAGGTTTTAGAGAGAGGACATACTTTTTGATGAGAGAGGAGGGTATATTTTACAGACAGGGCACAGTTTTTGAGAGATGAAGGTAGTTTTTAGAGAGACGATATACCTTTTGATGACAGAGACGAGGGTACATTTTACAGGCACGGCATAGTTTTTGAGAGATGAAGGTAGCTTTTAGAGAGACGATATACATTTTGATGATAAAGAAGGGTGTTTTTAGAGAGACGACGAGGTTATTAGAGATGCCCAGTGACGGTATTTCAGAGACATGCATGCAAGGAAAAGAGTGGGACGAGGCGTTTTATTTATTTTGTACGGTGGCCTAGAAATACAAATACTGAAATAGCGTCGTGTGTCATCAAAAAGTGTGGCGTGTCTCTAAAACCTACTCTCCTCTCACATCAAAAAGTATGGCATGTCTCTAAAACATAGCCTCGTGTGTCATCAAAAAGTATAGCATGTCTCTAAAACCTACCCTCCTCTCCCATCAAAAAGTATGGCATGTCTCTGAAATACACTCATCCCTCATCTGAATGTAGCTCATCTCATCAAACTTGTATGGCGTGTGTCATCAAAAAGTATGGGGTGTCTCTAAAACACCCTCATCACTCATCTGAATGTAGCTCTCTCTCAAACAGTGGGTCATCTATCTAAAATATACCCTCATCTCTCATCTGAGCGTGGCTCGTGTCATCAAACAGTAATGCATGTGTCTAAAATATACCATCATGTCTCAAACAGTGGTGCATGTCTCTAAAATATACCATCATGTGTCATCAAACTGTGGTGCATGTCTCTAAAACATACCATCATGTGTCATCAAATAGTGGTGCATGTCTCTAAAACATCCCCTCATCTGTCATCAAACAGTGGTGCATGTCTCTAAAACATACCATCATGTGTCATCAAACTATAGTGTGTCTGTCTAAAACATACCTTCATCTGTCTAATACACACATTTAGAAGAGACATGATGGTCTGTTTTAGAGAGAGGCCTAACCTATCTGAGGAGTTTGGTGGAGAGATGAGTGGGTGTTTTGGAGAGATGAAGGTCTGTTTCACAGACATGGCTACTGTTTGGTGAGATATGACACTAGTTTCATCAGACATGGATACTTTTGGATCAGACATGGATACATTTGGGTGAGATATGACACTAGTTTGATGAGATGAAGGTCTGTTTTAGAGACATGCCTTACCTGTTTGCTCTCAGAGATGAAGATAAAATCGACTGATCCCAGACACGCTGACGTCAGACAGGAAGTTTCGCGATTTTGTATTTCTAGGCCACCGTAATTTTGTATTTCTAGGCCACCGTACGATGCAGCCGGGCTGACACCTTTTCCTGGTTACAATCTGGCCTGGCATTGGACTTGGGTGCTTGGGCAGGACCCCACTCCCCCACAGTATCTCAAGGCACAACTCCGAGACCAATGGGTCCCCGCTCGTTCCCTCGTGTCAGGTCTGCATCCTTGCATCCTGACCCAGCCCCCAAATCAGGTGCTGTGTCCTTCCACTCTGTTCCTCATTACCCTAAAGAATGGTGGGACTTCAGCAGAGAGGCCAACCCAAAAAAAGGGAACCAGACCCAAAAACCTGACTTCCATCACAGAAGGATGGTCATCAGATTATGTTACAAATTCAGTGAATAATAGCTAATAATAAAAAACTATAAACTGCCAATAGATCAAAGGTGAGCAACAGCTGGGAGTGAGTGAAACGGTCACAACTCCTACTCAGTGAGCATGCATGTGACGGTGGCAACTGCTTCAAGTATGACCGGGTAAGGGCTAAGACATAGACAGGTTGCAGGCGATGGTGTATATAAGGGACTGTCAAGGAAAAATGGGTGGAGAGTTACATTGAAGCTAAACCCATACAGCGGGTATAGGATCTATAAAAATTATGATAATAATTATTGTTGGAAATATTCAAAAACACAAATTCATTAATGATAAGCCTATTCTATTTTAATGTGGAGACCTGAAGATGATAATTCCTCATAGTTTACACTATGTTATGAAAATCTCCTGAATTTTGGTTTCCATGGTAAACAAATAGAATTAATCAGGTGAATTACCCATATTAAAAAGTTCCATTAACATTCCACATAACGTGGAAAAATCCATCATGATGGATTGTTTTCAGTATGATAAATGAATTCTATATGCAAAGTTAGTTTAAGGCAAAATTATAACTATTTTACATAAATCTACTCATATCTCCTTAGATATAAGGTTTAGGATGGCAAAATTAATATAGAAACCTCGGAGTACCCTTTCCTCTTGGCTGGTCGAAGCTGTTCATGAATTGAACCATTATTTGTAAATTAACACTGTGAAAAATAAGTCTTCATTATCTTTTTCAATTAAGTATCCATTTACGTTTAATATTCCTGAGTTGTTTGACAATGCATGTATTACAGATGGATATAAAACAATTTGTTGTTTAATTTTATAGTTTATAGTTTTTCCCAGTTTTTTTGCCGACCAAATTAGTCCAAATTAGCCTGCAGGTGCTTAAAATACTGTAAATCAGCTATCCGTAAAAGGTCGATTTTATGCTATTCCTGAGAATGTATGGGTAAAGATAAATTACGTATCTGCCACAATGCCACAGTCATAGCCGATTCTGGACCGATTTCAGAAATTTTGTTGGTTTGTTGGAAAAAAGTCATTCTCATGAAATATTTAATTCATTTAATTGTTTGAAGCAATAACTGCTGTCAAAAAAGATAATTCAAACCTGAAATCATAATATCCAAATACATGTGTAAAGAATCGTTTGCCGTTTTGTGGCACTGTTGCTCTTTGGATTCCTAATAAATCCCATGTATTTTTTTTTTTTTTTTTTTTGTCATTTGACACCTCAGGATTGATATCATGTATTACACTAATGACCTGACATACATCCTTCCGATAACACCATTATGGTTGGCAACAATAATAGAGACTGGGAAATTATCTTCCAAATATATGTACTATGTTCTGATTCTACCTAAAAGAAAATCAGTTAGGCCTACGTCCGTATCAACGATGCCTCCTTTCAATATCACTCTTATCCGTGTATTGTTGCTGGTGAAAAGGATATGTTGTGCTATTGATAAGTAGCTGACGGGTGACACTAAGAAGGATAATCACATCCGTATATGGGGGCGTATTTGGGGAAAGGTAAAATAACAACCTATTGGCATATTGGGCCACCTCAAGGCCAACAATTTGGACATTGTGTTTTCATCATGGAATAATCATTTGCCATGGCCAGACGCCATACTCATCACCGCCCTCGTACAGTGTAATAATATAAATTTATAAAGTAAATCATGAATTGTTAATAAACAAGTTGAATAATTTGCGAATATTAGATGGTAATAAAAATCGGTACAAAAGTTATCTGGACAACAGAATGCAATGTACATTTGTTAATGGAGTAAAATCAGGTTATGAATATATGTGTCCTGTGGTGTTACACAATGGTCGATTTTACGCCCGACATTATTTTTGATGTATATTGATGACCTTGACCAATGTCTTAGAAATGTGTCCTCTATACAACACATGGAATGTATTATGTGACCAGTCATGAGATATGGTAACCTTTCAAACTCGCATATCAGCCTATTATGGGAATATTTAAAAATGGTTTGCATTGCCTGAATGGTAGCATTGCAAATTCAAATTCATACTTTCCCCTTCTAGGTTACCAATTCCCATGATTTGTCAAAATAATATTATAAAGTTAAAACATATTAAGAGACATTGAAAAACATGGTGCAGTAAGAATTCATACTAATGAAACGGGAACCTGGAATTTATTGAATCCCTTCCACAGACAGACCTTATCGAAATGATAGAGTAATAAATACGCATATCATTCGATGTATTTTGAATGATCTTCAGTGATTAAAACGATAGTTTTTAATTGACAGCGAAGACATATCAGCTTCACTATTTACAAAAAGTTTTGCAATGTACTTTGGTACACAGCTATTCAGAGCAGACAGAGCCGGCTTTTTTCTTTTGATTTTTGAAAAAATGTGGGTTTTTTGGGTTGTTTTTTTGTAGAATAAGAAATTAATATTAATTTTGGTTATGAAACATAGTGTTTTGCCCCTAGCCAGTGGCTAAGTGCCATATTCTTTGAATAATTACAATCAGAGTCAAATATGAATTCATCTTGGTTACGGTGATTCTAGACATTGTCTGAATGATCTTTATTAAATGGGTTTTCAGTGACATAATAGGATAAAACTTTTTAAAAGTGCAATTTCCTATATCTGTATAATGTACATAGTGTGTTTCTTATAACGATGTTGATTCTTGGAAAGGATTTGTTATGCGGCTTTCAAAAGTATTTTGAATACGCGTTACTCAGTAAAATATAAAAGGTAGGATTCTGATATTTGGTGTGGATGTTCCAAACTTTTAATGAAGGGAATCGTGTTTCAAAATTTTGACATCTGCCCATACATTCTAAAAAGTCAAAGAATAAAAACAAAATATCTTAAAGTTACTTGTTCTTAGACATTATTCAAAGACTAAGGCCTAAATAGAAATATTAAGACTCCTTTGCTTCCTGCATCTCAATGTTAAGAATAAGCATTTCAACTGAATTTTCTCTTGGTTATTTAGTAAATGCTTGTTCAAAATAATTAAGTGAAATCAATGTTTCCTTATCCAAATGATTTGATAATGGATATTAGCACGTGTTAGTACCTTTGTCCTTACTAAATTCCCACTCAGTCTTGCAATAGTACATCGCAGGATATAATGCGAATTTTTGACAAAAGATGGCAGTAAGGAGCAAACAGAAGTTCACAGACGTTCCATGTACACGCCGCAAATACCACTAGGGGGCAGCTGTGTATGACTCCGACAGGACAATTTTGTGACTCCCAGAGATAGCATGTAATCAGGTAATGCTTGCATAGAATCATTGCGGCTGTCCACTGTTATTCCCTGTCACAATACCGGTGGACGAAGAAAATTAATTCTTGGACATATATTTTTATTGTTTGTACTTATGACATTATTATGTCATAAAACTGTTTCTTTACAAAAGTAAATCATTGAGAGCGAGTATTTACTACAAGGGCCTTACACCTCTTATACTCTGCACATTCTATACGCTAAGTTGATTACATGTTTTAAAAATGCTACACACAAGACGTTTTATAAGTATTTATTTATATTCATCATTGGAGGGAATACAATAAAGGTATAAAGGGATAAACACATCCATAATAAAACAAAAATTGAAATTATCTAATTTAGGAATTTTGGGTGTTGCATTGACGTACCATGATGCAAAGACACAAAGGTGTAGGCTTACATAGGGGCGGATACACCTAGAGATTTTCCGCCAGACCCTCCAGGTCCAAGAATTTCAAATTAAAAAATAATCAATTGTTGGTCAAAAATACAGGGGGTACACGCTCTCTGCCCTCTCCCACTAGATTCGCCACTGGGACGATCAATTCTCATTATAGTATCAAACTCTATTTAAAATATTATGGCAAAAAGTGTGTACAACAAATCTCAGAAAATGTATATCAGTAGGCCTATATTGGAAAAACATTTCAAATCTTAAATTGAAAACTTCAGCTGCCTGGACATAACCTGATTCATTATTACAAAGATTTAACATCTAACCGATTTTTAGCATACTAGTGGAATCTTGATGATATTGTTTATTATCCATCATCATCATTAAGTAGAGAGGTAAAAAAAAAAAAAAAAAAAAGGAGCGTGTGACATTCCGTTACGCTGTGTGACGGTCACAGGGCGTGACGTCGTCGTCCCGCCTGACTGCAGAAACAAACCCTGTCCAATCAATGAGATGCTAATCACTTTAAGGGTCTTGTCCCGACCATCTGTCCTCCCACCCCTCTGCCCTGAGACACAACGCCCCCGCACCTCCAACAGTCAATGTGATTATGTCTTAATTATGTCCATGTGATCAGGCCTATTGGATTAAAACTACTACGCAAAATGCAGTAAATTCAGGAATTTCGAAATGATAGGCCTGTTTCTTTTATTCTCTGTATGTCATTTATTTTGGTTTCTTGAGGTTTGCATGTCATTGGACCATGGGGCAATTGTTCATTTGGATTGTTTAGAATAGAATCTAGAAGTAATGGTTTTAGACAAAAAAAATTGGGTGTTTTATCCCAGTCTATCTGAACTAGGCCTATAGCTTTTCAAATTTTGAAATTATAATTTCTTGAAAAGACATTTCGAATGCAATTCGTTGTCTTAAATACAAATTTACGATTCTAAACGTTGTAGAATTGAAAAAAATTGATTATCAGATGATGTTATCTCCGCATTTCTAAAATGTCATCTCATCTGTTTGTGATGTCACACACTTGCAATGTGCAAGGTGCTCCAGGTGCATTCCAAAACCGTGCAGTCCTTCAAATTTAGGAGAATATGCATTTATAAAATGAAAGCAGGTTATAGCCTATTGCTATATCAATATTGATATAACACTTGTCATGAAGACTCCCTGGACAATAGGGTCCATGGAAATATAATATACCTACATGTATTGTTTTAGGCCTATAGGCCTATTAACTGTACTCATGGCCCCTCCCTATAATTATGAATTCTTACTTTTTACTTTAAATTAGCATTGGCTACCTGCATGCATACAGATGATTTTCTA
The DNA here is from genome assembly GCA_936440205.1 of Lepidonotus clava. Classification (NCBI taxonomy): domain Eukaryota; kingdom Metazoa; phylum Annelida; class Polychaeta; order Phyllodocida; family Polynoidae; genus Lepidonotus; species Lepidonotus clava. Next base: position 31,686,974 of record OW387140.1, read on the forward strand.
TGCTCCATAGTCTAGAGGCCCATGCCCAGCTGATGCCCTAACTTTTAATTTTGGTTTAACCTCGCAGCTATAAACTGATAAACCTTCACATTCGAACGCCGTCCACTGTGCAGGTCCTTCTAATCCGCAGCCTATAGGCAATGACCAAAGCTAAAACAGCGGCACACTCAGAAACTGTGAGGCGGGAGACTGCGCTTCCTCTACCTCCCGCGAGATGGCGTGCCGGCCGGAAGTATCCAGCAGAGTTGTACACATCATGGCGCTTGGCCATGAAGCATGTTTTAAGAGCTCCTGTGTTTTGTGGATTTTACTCCTCGTCCTGGCGAAAACCGCCAGCAAAAAGACACAAATATGTAAGTACCCGTTATATTCTCTCTATATCTGAGTTTTTGTCGAGATTGACCCGGTGGATCGCGTGCAATCAGCAAGTTTGTGCAGTGCGAAGGGAGGCCGAGCGCATCTCTCGGCGGCCCCAGCCACCCTCCCCCGGCGGCCACAGGCGCTGAAGCCGGGCGGCAAGGCACAAAGCGTGGACGATGCATCTAGTCGTACTGTTGCTTTTCCGATCACTCCTGTTGCTTGCTTTAAAAAACGATCATAAACCACTACTCAGTGAATACAAGTATGGTCAGGGGGGTGTTGTTTAGGTTCAGGTGTAAGTAGGATTGGTAGGCATGGGGCTTGGCTGAGTGGACATTTGAAGGACCTCTCCACTCCAGTCACTGAGTTGACGCACCTGCTGATCGGTGGCCGTAGTAGTGTTGGTGGTGATGGCTTGGCCTGGAGGAACGTTAAGCAGGTAGCACTGGAGGCCTCTGTGCCTCTATGCAGCACTCGTTCTAAATCAACTACTGTCACGGCCGATGCGACAGCCACATCTAGATGTCATGAACGGAATGCTCATGATCAGATGATGTAGTCTAGAACAGCTAGGGACGGAATTTGGGGGAATTGTCTGTTGAAGATGCGTGTTAGTTCTAGATTCTGTAAGAAGATCTATTGAATGAATGCTGGATACAAAAAATCACACTAAAAGTTACATAGTTCCAGCAATAGTAGGGATGATTGAACCACTGAGATATCGGTCTATATTACCGGACCAATCTGTGCCAGTCTAGCTTGCCAGACGTTTGCAAATTCTAACAAAGATTTAGATCTAAAATGAGTGTTGAATAATTTGACAAATAGCTATAGTGTCTAATCTAGATCAAACTGTATATTCACAGCGATGCTTTCGCGTGGGAAAGTAATCTACGGAGGAATCTGAAGCGACACAGGAGTTTGAATCAAGATCTTTAGAGCTCCATGAAAGGAAACCTCTTAGAAATTGACTGAACAACATGGTTATTTCTTTACTGTGTATTGAAGAACATGCTTTACCATAAGCGACATGACTATTTCTTAAGTGGAGAATAGAATATGACATGACAGAGTCCCCTCCTCCAATCGCACAGTGATAGTCTACCTGGGTTGCAGTTGTATAGATGTCTACAGCCAAAAGTAGATCTTCATGGAAGACACGGATAAATGCCTGCATTTTGAAACAGCAGGAGGACACATGAGAAGAAAACAATCAAATTGAAATATCATTAATAAATAAGTAGACTCTACAAACAAAGATCACTTAGATCTACCCAGGTATTCAGCTTCCTTTCAAGATACCTCCAACCGTTTCCTCCCATGAAAAAAGAAGAGAAACCCCTTTCCTTTAATCCTGCTGAGACCCCTGAAAGCAGGAAGAGGATATGGTATAACGGTGGCCAGCTGTTTGTGTACGGTGTCCTGCCCAGTCAACCATTCCGATCCTCTTTTTCTAATGTGGACAGAGGAGAATGGAATATGTATAGCCCTGTGAACGGCCACTGACACTGATAGCATCGACAAACGTTGCTCGCTGATGGCTGTGTAAATACGGTAGTGTGCCGGACAACTTATCCCCATTCCTGCCCGCTATACGGACGGCCTGGGGCCACAGGGTGACGTTTAGGGCTGGTAGTCCGACAGGATCTTAGATATGTTTGTACGTTAACTATTCTCCAAGTCTACCTGACTTGAAATTTGATGGGGATTTCAAGGTGTTTCATTTGGCCCTGATCACTTGAAAATCTTCACCGTGGTGCCGTATAAAATGGAGTGCTATTTGGTGATGATTGGATTCCAAGTTGTTTCATAGATCTAGTTTGAAGTAGTTTAGCTTTTGGATAATAGATTTTATGAGGGAAGGTTATCTTTGAAGAAAGTGCAATTCGTTCAAAAGAGGTATTGACCATTCACTAGGAGCGCAACTTAAAAAAATCTTTTACGGCAAATCTATCAATAAGATTAACTTGAGCAGCATCTAAGACTCACTATTGGGTCATTTTATTAAAGATATTCCCAGTAGTGATAAGGCTACACCAAATCAAGTGAAGGCTTTATTCCCCGCACACCACATTGTCTGTGGGTACTCCAAGCGTTATCCGGTAAATCCCCCTTGATACGACAGTCCAGCGATAAGTGCCTTTCAACGTTTACTTATGTTAGGGCCCATTGCGTCCTAGTATCATAAGTACACACATCATATCGTGATTAGCTTGGCGCTACTACAAGGAGCCTGTCGACTTTCACACCGTCCCTTCTACTCTACTATGACCACAGTATGCAAGGACACAGTGCATGGGCATGGATTTATTGTCTGTTGATACAATAAATTATTTTTACCTGATACAATACATTGATAATTGGTCAAACTACTCTAATCTGGCTATTGTACCCAGATTACCAAGTACAAATTTTAGGACTTTCGTTTAGAACATACTATTACTATTTTTCCATAACCGGTCCTATCTATCAAGAAACCTCAGTTTGATTTTGAGATACTCTACTTGTTGTAGTACCAGCTCTTTATTATATCCCATGGAACCAAGTGGGAACTCAAAAGTTGTTATAAAATGCTATCAGTTATGACTAGTGTATGTACACAACTTTGTATTTAACTTGTTAATATCCTGGACCAGTTCCAGGAACTACCGTGTTATCCTCGGGTCCGTGTATCTTAGTTTGAGGTACTGTGAGTACACCTAACTTATGCGGTGGTTCATTTCAATCACAATTTTTTATAGTATCAACAAGTCATCTAAACCCGGGCATCTAAAGCAATACCATCAGTGATTCAATGTAGACAGGATGCCAGGGTACGTCTCATTCTCCGAATTCTTTGATCGAGATATACTTATAGTGAAGCTAACTTCTGTGGTACTTATTATGTGTTTTGTATCCCTGTGTCCGATTTGACATAAATTTGATACAAAACCCAGTCCCAGTCCGCCTGCCTACTCCAAAAAGGTATTTTGCCCCTTAGACATATTAATATTATAATACAGGCAGTGGATGCTTCGCCAGAAACATTGTCACTGTCAGGAATAAAAAAATTGTAATTTTCCGAGGAGATAGTGTGGAAAACAAGAAGTATATTAATTTTCATTGGAACACAAACGTGTAGTTAATATCATTTTCCTGTCAGCTTGTGAAAACTTAATGAGAGTTCTCACTTCTCCTGGCCACTCCTAATTTTCTCAGATCTGAAAATTATATGTAGGCCTAATTGCAATCTTTTTATACTCCACTTATAGTTGTTTTCAGAATCTACACTTATAATCACAGGGAATAGTTTTTGGACTAATACAAGGATATTTACCATTAATAATGGTAAAAAAACAGTCCCGAGTGTGGGCATTGAATGGTGATTTATAGCGAGGAAAGGGTACGTATACACAACATGTCGACACAAGGTCCAGCCCCCTACAACCACTCCGCCTCAGGTGGCCCTCAGGCCCAGGTCTCAAGTAGCCCGTCCTTAGCCGGCCGAGCTGCTCCTTAAGGTCTGTTCACACTCGTACTTTCTGAGCAGCTCTATGCCCAAAAGGTGAGTTAAAACTTGCCTGCTGGTATCCCGAGCTAGTTGCTGGATGGTAAAGCAAGACTGAAACAATCTTGAGTCTTGAATGACTTTGAGTGTCAATTTAGATACAAGCTCCAGGCCTGAGAATTATGAATAGAACGAAACCATTGGCCACCATTCCCATCGAATGTACAGTATGCATGTTGGTGGTGTGAATATGCCTTTAATTGACGAGAGCTGCTCGCTGAGTCGCTCAAGGGTCAAGGGGCTCGAGCGGCTCTGTTAGCTGTAGTTACTAGTATAAAGGCTGATTAAACTAGAGAACAAAAATGGTAGGCTCGAATGCTTTTGCAAATGAAATTTTGACTAAATTCTGACCTCTGTTACATGGCTTCAGTTTTTGTGGACATAAACTTTCTGTGAGCTAGTAGAACATATAATATAGAATATAGAACATATATTATATGATATTTCAATTCCTACAGTTCAGTCCATCAGTTACTGCTTGAACCAGTATAGTTCAATCATTATTATAATGATATTGATAAAGTCGATTTCTCCGTCGCTCTGTTTACAATAGTTTCTCAAGGTTTCCCAATGTTGTCCGAGTCAGTTTGCGCTGGTTGTACACACCGGACACAGGTCAGGTTCCCGCCGATGGTGCCCGGCGTGACCACAGTGCCCGGCGTGACCACAGTGAGTGTACACACAGGACGGGAACCAGCCAGTGGTCTCACTATTAGAGGAGGCTGGGAATGGCACAGCCCGAGATGTGGACAGATGGGCGGGGTCACTCTTGGTTGGATTTGAGAGAAAGAAAAAAAAAAATGAATGTTGAATGTGGCGAGGTGTGTGTGTGTGTTCAAAAAAGGTTTAAAAAAAAGAAGAAATGGAAGTAAAAACACTAATGATGCAACTTTGAATGATTCCTAGTTAAACAGTTTCAATATCTACGATTGAAAACCATTTACGCACAGGTAAACACACGTAAACATTGGGCACAGTAAAAGTAGAAAGGATCAGAAAAGATAAGGAAATAAGTTCTTGGGGGGCCTTTTCCCTTACTTGATGAGGGATCATACAGGCATGGCTCAGTCATATAGGCCTATGGTACATCTCAATCTCGAGTGGTCCACAACCTGCCAACGATTGTGGATTAATATGATTACAATTCAAAAACATACCAGCACACCGAGGAAAGTTTTAAGGGTCCTATTTCTACAAGTTTATGAAACATAATTATATTGACGACAATACTGCTTGTCCAGAGAACTTATCATTGACTATATATGAGTGGCTGATAACATCTCTTCATCATTATATATATATAAAAAAAAAAGTCACTTGTTGGCAGCATGAAGATCCATCTTAACGGAAAGTGGCCTCCCCTTTGGTAAGTGGGTTGGCTGACCAGAGAACCCAAGACGTTGACACCATGCTAACACTACCTGTGTGCCAGTCCCGGCTCCTGGTGTTTTCGTCCGGCTTCAGTTCCCACGGTTATATAACCTGGTATGGAATATTCATTAAGTTATTGCAGCTTTGCTTTGTCATTACATTCATTTATTTTTGTGTATATGCATTTATCAATATTAGCAAAATCAACCTATATCCATGTAGATCTATCTCCGTTAGTTGACACTCTCCATGGTTGACAGAGCCACTATTTTGGGAGGAACATGAACTAGCTGGACTTTAAGTTTTATTTGGAAAATAATTTAGTAGTAAGGAAATTGCTCTTCCCCAGATGGATTGCTTTCTTGTTTAGCAATCTTTATGAAATTGGGAGAGGCAATGTACGCAAACGTACCGAGATGGGTCGGGGGTTGTAGAGGGCACACCTCCCCGCCGTCCGCACTGAGTGACCCCCTCCCCGACCTCCGAGGCAGTCGACTCTAATCAGTAAGCATCAAATGGACAAAGCATCAGGGGGCCGTAAACACTCGACAAATAGACCCGCAGGTTACCGTAAACATACAGTAAACAGACCGTACAATTACCATAAAGCTGCGGATTAAGGCCGTCAATCACCATTAGGTTTGTTGACAGGTGGGGTGGGTAGTTTTGTGGTTTGGGTATAGAGCGGTGTGGTTTGTGTAGAGACAGGGCTTAACGCCTGGTAGTGGGTTAAGGGGGCACGGAGGAGAAAAGTAATCAGTCTTATCCTTAGGCCATGTGGACAATACTGTAACGCTTTCTGGACAAGCTATAGTTTAGTGTCTACAGTCCCCGCTACTGCTATTTGGGTATACCTGAGTTTAGTATGATTTAATTCCATGAGATGTAATAAATTTAGATGTCCCTTTAAGAGTGATGGAAGACTATATAAATTTGACTGTCATTTGACATAGACTTTTATCATATGCATGTATAACTGTATGATGGCAGCAGTGTCCGAAATTAAGGGTGCATCCTGCACCCGAGGTGCATCATTTTGATTTCGGGTGCATAGATATTAGAACTGTGCACCTGGATGTGCATACCTGTTTTTTTATTTTTTTTTATTTTTAGATATTTAACATCTTATTTGATAGAGAATGCAAGAAATATTGGTCGGGTGCAGTTTTTGAAGCCCTGCACCGGGGGGGGGGGGGGGGGGGGGCTGCAAAGAAAACATCCTCAATTTCGGACACTACTGACATGAACTATTTTGAGAACTTTACTTAGAGAGTGAGGGGCGGGGGGGGGGGGGAGGCTTCAGTATATTAAGTACAACTGATATCAGTGATAATACGTATACAACATCACACAGATGGGTCCATAACATGGCTGTAACTTTACCCAAATAAGGGCAGCATAAGTATAAAACATCCTTACTAATACTATACATCCTCCACAACCACCACAACCACCCGGCAACCATTGACGCATCTTCCTTTGCATGCCTGGGGTTAGGTATATAGTTGTGGCCATATTGCGTTTGTATTGGTGACGGACACAAAAGCAAAAACCAAGACTAGTTCCCCCCTTGACCATTTGTTTGTTGGACAGTGTCCATCGTCCTAGATCATTACACACCAGGGGATATGTATTGGCAACTAAATTTGCATTACGGGTCACGCAACGGTCGGACTATATGTGGATTGGTTTGCATACGATAAAAACAGATAGATGTATCATATATGATCATTTTTAACGGCGGAGAATAATTAGCGATTAGAAGAAAAGGCATTATTAAATATATAAAAGTTAAATTAACAGTGCATCCTCTTTTTACAATGTACAATTTGAAATCCTGTGCACCCTGTGTAAAATCTTTTTTTTCAAACGTTTTTTGTATGGTTATTTCACCATCAGATCCCAATTCACACTATACAATACACCCACAATTAAACATTCCCCTCCCCTGTTTGTGCAGTCTGGTAAAACAACCCTAAACGGTTGGCCGGACGTTAAACTAACCCAACAAACAAACAAACTCCCTTGTTTACATAGGATCATTGTTACCGATTATTAACACGAATTATATGCGTTTAATCCTTCACATAAACCTCATTAGTTCTTGTAGGGCCCGACCACAAGTTGTGGCCATTGTGGTCGCCGGTCGCTCACACAGCTATAGAAAAAGAGGCGACCAAAGAAGTAATTACCGCTGAGATATGATCAGCTCGGTGTGCTTAGGGCACGTGTACTAAAGCAACACATGACGGCTACTTTTTTGCCGTTGTCCACGATGAGATTTCCTTTTAATGATTGCCAATCATTTACGGAAAAAGGCTTAAGCAAGCTGTTATTCCGAATTATTGATTATAACGTCAGGAAAATGAATTTTTATTTTTATTTCTAAAACTGATTATGCTTCAAGCATGTATAATGGAAACGAGTACATTGAATAGTTATCGAATGCCAAATTCCACTCTGAAACATTTCTTTGCATTTGCTCTGGTGTTCAGAAATGCAAAAACCTTAGTACTTTTTCTTTTTGTGTGATATTTGCTGACTGTTAGGTGGATCACTGGATATTACTATTTTTGTATTTTCAAATAAAAACAATTAACAACTGCTTTAGGGTATTGCAATTTTTGAAATGCTAGATATCACAGTGAGTTTCAGGTTTTTGGTCCAAACACCACCTTCCGTCACTGCTTCTGTCGATGTGCTCCATTATAGATCCACCTTTTGTTACACCGGCAATTCAAGTGTTTTATTATTCAATCAGCTCTGATTGAAAATATACATAATTCATCAGACTCAGGGGAATCTTTTTGAAGCTCTTAATAAAACCTTTCCGTGAATGGCAAACACTTAATTAACCCACTGACCTGTTTCGAAGGGACCTTTTTATTAAACTGAAAAAAAAAACGAATCCTGAAATCTCTTAGTCTATAGTTATATAGCTATAGTCCCAGTGCATAAATAATACATTTATGAAGAGTGCATTCAATAATTTTAGTTTCTTTTAGTATTCAATGGAAAACACGCATTTTCCCCCTTTTTCGGTTGGGCAAATAAGCACCTGGTTTTCCTTAAAGTAGACTATTAATATTAACTAGGCTTAATCCTTTGAAGAATAATTACTCTAGTAAAAACCGCTACAGGTTATCAGAAAGAAAATCATCAAATAATTAAGACACCAGCAGTGCAGTATCAGCAACGATAGAAGGGTGGCGGCGTCCGGGCAAGGGTTACTTGGGTTTCATGTGCTGGTCCTAGTTAATGCACATGTGTGATCGGCATTAATTGGCTGTGAATAATGTAGTCATATGCTTCATGGGTCGGTGGGGGGTCTGACCAACTCAATACTTGGGGCTTTCAATAAGGAGGGCGACACGCTCTCACAAGGCACACATCCAAAGTGGCGTTATTAAGTATGAATCGATTTTCAGGCTGTTTGATATTGAAAGGCGCTAGTATGAGCTATCTAAGCCTTGCATCAATCTAATTTTGCGCTGCATTTATATTCCCCAGGTTCGGAGACAATTATAACTGAGTAAATAGTTAAGTCAAACCAATAAAATACCCATATATGCGTCCCAATATACTTTATTTCATGCTGTTTGCTCAACCATCTTCAAAAACATCTTACAGAAGACAAATTAAAAGAAAACCATAATTATCAACATTCAAGTTTTAAGTCAACGTTATTCCGATATGAATCTTGTGTTGAAAAATACAAGGGATTAAAAAAGGTTTCAGAGTAGAAAAATCTAACTGCAAATAGCAATTTTCACACACCATGTATAACATCAGTTCTTACTGTCAGAGAAGTAATCGCTGTTGACTTGAGGTGTAAATTGAATTAACCTGGTTATTACAAGCAATCAGACTATACTTACAGATATCCCCAGAGGTTCTTTCTTCTCCGAGCTCCTGCGACTTTGACATGGCACCCAGCCCATGGGTGGTTGATTTGCTGTCGCATCCAAGCACTTGCCTTGTTTCTTTTGTTGTAGACCAACATGATTTACCCTGATCGATTTATAACGTTATTTATGGTTCAGTTATGGCGGACTGGGCGGGGGATGGAGGTTTGTAGTGGGGATTAGAGGCTGGATGTTGTAAATGGTTCCTTTGGGGTGGGACTACAGACGGGGTACAGAAGGTCTTAATCATACCAACAAAGGGTCGTTTACTACTAACACATGGCCGGTCGGTGAAGGCGTTTAATATGGTGTAAATCATGTACATCATATTTTTACGTATGCAATTTTCACGCGCCCAGAATGATACCGTTAGCGGGTGAGATTTATTTGTTCTCGATCAAAAGTTTTCTCAATTTAGAAATATTTCAGTTTTTTTTATTAACTTTTTTTTTTAATTCAGTCATTTCCGAGCAATCACAAGTCGACAGTTCATGAAACAGCAGAAATATACTATTTTGTAAAAAGAAGGGAAAATATGTTTTACAGGAGTAGACGTGATTCACAGGGTACGGGATTCACACACACAAAAAAACCCAACAAACTGGTAGGGGTCTATGATAAAATTAGGTAATTCATCATTAAAAAGAAAAACATGTTTTTAGCATTACAAATTAAACATATTAAAAAATGAATATCCATGAAATATTTGGAATAATCGCTGACGGTTAAACCTTATCGAACTGCGTGTGGTCCAGGCCTGAGGGTTATAGTTCCCACTGCTGAGCCAGCCCCTCCGGGGATGTAAATACAGTCATGTGGTAGAGTTTGATGGGGCTTGTGGCAGGCTGCGGCACCTGCTGGCAGTCACATAGTGTAATTAGCCAGTTATTAACAGAAATTAGGCGGACACGCTAATTTAGGTGTAACTGTGGGATTGGGGGCAGAGGTTAGAAGGGATACATTGTTTATAGATTGGCATTAAACATGTGAGGCATTCCCAGTGATCCCATATTTATGTTCATCTCTCTTTTCTTTATTTTATAATTCTGTAGTATATTGCAGCTGCGGACTAACAAATTCTTGCTTCTAAACAAAAAAAAATAGATAAGTATATTGTATCTTCGTTCGTGTTTTTGGCTTGAGTATGACTTAGCCATGGATTCCATTAATTCAATCATGATTGAGTTCATAGAAGAAATTCAATGGCGGGATTCATTGATTTCCTTTCTACAATTTCAACATAATATTTGTTTTTACTCCAGCTCCACTAGAATTTCCCCCTAAATTTTGATTGACCAAAAACTAGCAAGCCGGCGCCCGGAGCAAAACGCAGTGTGACTTCAGTGTATACTGAGTATAGAATGAGTGTGAGTTTGCAGTAGCAGTTCAGTGGTAAATCAGTGGAAATACAGTGGCTGAGCAGTGGTCAGGTAGTAGTTTTTTTTTTTTAGATAGATAGGGTTTACAATCAGTACCATTTCAGTAGCTCATTTAAATATTTCGGACATACTGATTCAGGAAGTATACACTGACTTTTCCTTGGGCTCGCGTGGTTCTCATACATAATAAAAACCTTCACGTCTCTCTGAGATGTGCAGATTGTGAACTGGATGTCAAAGGGAGGGGACCGTGGTCACAGACATTCTCACTGCGGGCATGCGGAGGTCTGCTGGGGGTCAGTACACGTGGAAATACGTGCGTGTTTCCTCCCAGCCAGGTGCCGGCTTGACAGGTGGTGCGACATTCAGGTAGCTTTGGACGGGGGTATTTCTTTGAGGAAATGATAGATATAATCTTAATTCAAAAGTGGAAATTGTTTGGGGATTTCTTTGTTTCACAGCCTTTGAATGTTAGGTCGAATCATAAAATTATCAACTGCTTACTGGAGGTCCTATAATTGTAGACATTATGACTTACTTGCTTCCCTATCGTTTAATAATCAGCTGATAATGATAATTCGGTATCTATCCAACAAGCACCGGAAGTGTTCAACTTTTGAATATGCCTTCCGTTAGGATAGGGCCAAGGATAGGCCATCTCAGGTGTAAAGATTAATGCACTTATATTTTATCTGCATCTTCAATTTTAGAAAGTATCCTTTCAAATGTCCATTAAAAAAACTACAGAAAGGAAGTATCTATAGTGTTACTAGTATTGAGCTGCTTGCTAGTAGTAGTATACTCTCATTAATCAACAGAAAGTTATGAATAATACAACCAATTATATAAAGTGAAAACGTCTATAAGAATAGTGAAATAAAGAATACATGTATTTAGATCCCAGGGGGGCAACTTGCATTCATTTACGCCCGGATGTGTGTACCCAAATTTGAAGGAAATGGGTCCTTTTTCAGCCTGAAGTGAATGAAATGAATGGATAAATTCTCATTCCAAATGGGCGTCAAATTAGGGAGGCCATTCTTTATGGGTAGATATTTACGTCATGACCCATTCATTATGGGTGTAAGTTGCCCCCTCCTCCTATACATTTAGGCCCAGTATTTCGAAACAGATCAAATCTGAAAGTTTGGCTTAGCTTTAATCTGTGTCATTTTAGGGCTAACAATATAGAAAATTAGGGTAATTCACGCAAGGGGTCTAATTTGATTATTTTAACAATTACTTAAGCCCTGTACTTTCCTTAAACAAATAAAAGTTTTTGCAAAATGTGGAGCATGGATACATACTTCATTGCAAATACTTTTTATAATTATCTGATTAAGGGAATTTCAGGGAGAAATCTACAAAAAGCATTTGAATGCTCTTACTATTTTACCATACTCTTTATAAAGCTGACATTTCTATTATATCGAGATTAAAATTTTCTTAATAGAATACTGGTCATCATTTGCAACAAAATTCTTACATAATCTGGGGGAGATTTAATGTATTGTCTATTGACCTATAATCTAAAGTTGTGGTGATGTTTTATGATTAACAAAATTGATGGTTGTTATGATAATCATATCATACTATTTACTGAAAATACATGTAGCAAAGATCAACCTTGATTTTTCTATAAGGATCCAGCTACAGACCTTCAATATGAGTGTGTTTTCAGTTAATCCATTCACTATGGGTGTGTTTTCAGTCAATCCATTCACTATGGGTGTGTTTTCAGTCAATCCATTCACTATGGGTGTCTATATGGTATGTCATACCTTCAATATGGGTGCATTTTTCAAACGTCAAGGTCATTCAAAATGGGTCTCCTTCTGAAATCTGGTACACACATCAGGGCGAAATAGAATCGAGTTGCCCCCCTGGGATTTAGATGTGAGAAATACGTAGCCTACTAGAAGGAGATGAACATGCTGTTCCATTATAATAACGCTTCTATCGTCCATGATAAAACCAGATCATGCGTTAAAAAACATCTCAGACGGTTTGTCAATACTTGCCGAGAACAAGGCCAAGTCAGCACGTGCTGCATGGAAAACACGAGGTAAAAACATGTAAGGCGAAGAATATCAAGTGTCATTAATAGCTTTGGAGAATGTTATTGTGTACAACCTTCGATCCATTTAGTACATTGTAACTGTATCCAGGCTGCTGAAGAAAACATATTGATGCAGAAAGACCGATGTGCAGTGACAGTTATTAATAGTCATGTGGCAAAGATGAAGTACTTAACTAGATTGTTCTACTGCACCCATCTGATGAAAAAGGAAACGGTCGTGGAAGTCACTATTGTATAAGAATCTTATTGACACATATTCTGTAAATTACCAAAAGTACATGTACAAAGAATTACAACCAGAGGCTTTATACATACCTTATAGTATTTGCCATTATTACCATAACCTAGATAAATCTAGTTATTACAATCTCAAAAATATATGTACAGTAATCTGAATCAGAATAGGTTTGAAACATAGAATGTGTAACTATAGTAGTCATTCGACAGTCAAATCGTGCATCTCGGGTGCAGGGTGCCCTGTTGATTTTGAACCCTAAAATCAGCAGGTTTTCAAGAGGTGACTGTCAATTTAACGCGACCAGGTCATCAGATAATTACTATTTTGTCTCCGGCCATATGCCTGTAGGGGTCAATCTATTGACAGTGTCAGTAACTGTTATAATGCCCCACTCTGTGGGGGAGGACCTGGTCAGTTCCAATGGTCAACCAGGGGGGCTGTGGTCAGTCCCAGTGGTCACTTATCTCACCTGGCATCTGGCGGCGGGCCCACCTTGGCAGGTATCACCCCCTGACCACTGGTCAGCTGGTGCTGCAACTGACCACTCCCCAGGAGGTGGCAATTGACCAGTAACTGACCACTTGCCCTAGGGGCTGGGGCAGGTGGGCGGCAGTTGACCGAGATTATATTATATTATTTTAGATTTGAATTTATATTATTAAGTTAAACGTATCACAAACTTATAGGACAAAATATCACCTTCTGACTAAATTTCATTGAATGTTATATGGTAGGGTTTGACGTCAAATTCCTGTATACGTATGGTAAGGCTTGTTTATGATAGATAGATATGGTACTGTCTCGTTTATAATTGCCAGAACAATTGTTTCAAAGGAATCCAACATTTATTTTTACAAAGATCACAATGTACAAAGTATACTTTGTCAAAAGTGATGTAGTATGCATTTGTGTCTAGGATTCTTTTGTAAAAAAGCACCTCACAGATATCCTTTGAACATCATTTTAGACCTTGGTTGCAAGTCATTTGAATACCTAAACAATGCAATACATCCCTGACATCCACATCCTTGTTCAAATGGGTGTTTCAGGTCGGAAGTATAGTCATTGGACTGTCAGAGTTAGTGGCCAGTGTGTAAACATGCTGTCACGTCTTTGACAGTAGAGTAGGCCACGTGTCAGGGGCCGCTGTCAAGTCTGTGACAGCGTGTAATATAACGGTTTGGACTCGTGTCTGTATGGATATAATATATGCATGATAACTGCATCTAAAATATACAACTATATAATGTCATTGTGCGCTGTAAACTTTGATATTTCCTCGTCCGATTGTACTTTGAATGATATTACACCAAATACGCAGGTCTACTACAATTAGACTAGTGTACATTAGGTTTGTTTGAATGGCACGATAAGACATAGAGAAAAAGGCAGGGTCCACGAATAAATGCTTTTGTAACTTAGTTCTATGTGAATAATGTTTATAGTGGATTATAGTCTGATAGTTGACTAATAGTCTGCTGTTCCAATTTAAAAGTCAATATTAAAAGCTCCATACTAAAGGGACACTCACTATGGCCATTTCTATGTTAATGGAATATATTATCTCACTAGATGTGAAGTGTTGGTTCAGGAATGTCACCCTGGAGGACCTATTGAGATATGGGGGCAGGTATGGCTTACTCAATAGTTACCTGAGTCACCCAGGTAATAACTTACCTGACTCACCTGTCTGGAGCTGGCTGGTACAGAATGCCTGGCCTCTGCATCCTCAGGTATCACGCTGTACATCACACAGACTATGCTATACATCACACAGACTATGCTGTACATCACACAGATCACGATGTACATCACAAAGACCATGTTCAGTTTCCGAAGTTAAGGATTTTTTCTATACACCCCCTGGGTGCAGGGCTACAAAAACTGTGCACCCGGCCAATATTTCTTGCATTCTCTATCACATTTACAAGATATAGAAAAAGGTATGCATAGTTCTAAAATCTATGCATCCGATGTCAAAATGATGCACCTCGGGTGCAGGGTGGACCCTTAATTTCGGACACTGATGTTGTACAGCACACAGAACCAATAGGTGAAAGTACCTTATCACCGCTAGTATGAAGTACACAGAGTTTGATGAACCTATATAGCAGGATCCAGTGCATATGACTTTTGCCTTGGGCGTTGATCCTTAAAGTTTAATGGCGAAAATGAGGTCATTTCTGATGACATATGTCTCGGTGGTAGAATTCATCGTCATACGGAAATCCGAATCAAAACAGAACAGCTTCTAATGAATATTTTTGTTGTTTTTTCGATGATTGTTTGCAGAGTTTTAATTGTGCCTTTGTTTTCCAAGGCAAAGGCTTAACTATATAGATTTTCATTTGCTATCTATTCAAACGATTATGCAGAGTGTTCGGGATATCATTCTGATACGGAATTTTATACTATATACCAGAAAACGTTCTCACACAACATAATTACTGTAGGTCTGACAGCCATGTAATGAACAGTAGAGCTTAAAGAGGAAGATTTTCTAATAGACTGACAAAGATAAATCGAGCTTAAAGAAGAAGATTTTCTAATAGAATGAGAGATAATACGTTTACAATATCGCGTTGTCCCTGAATAGATTAGTATAAACCATTGCATTGGAAATGAAACTGGGACAAAAACCAGTGTCTAAACCGCTTCATTTGAAATGTTGACTGGGACAAATCACTGCATTGAAAGTGATGACTGGGATTATAGAGGCTTAAATCATATATATCTCTCTACTGTAGCCCTGGACTGTAACAAACCATTGCCCCAAGACTCATTACTGGGAGTCCGAACAAACCATTGTAGTCAGAAATGATGCATACAAATCTTATTGAGAGTCTTTTCTCTGCAACCAGGTCCTTCTGAAGAACCTGGCTGTATGTGTTCGGCCTGAATGGCTGGAACCATGGAATTCACATTCTTGATCACATCATCAAGACTTGCACATACAGAAACTCATTTCCAATAAGTGTTTAGCAGCAGGGGGGTCATAGAAATCTATCTCAAATAACCCAAAAGATATATAGCATTGCCGAAACTATCTGAGGCGTAAATGTTATTATTCTGTGCCTCTGGGGTGTCTTTAGTCATGGGCTTGGAGAGTGATAGGGGTCCGCTGGGTGGAGAGTGGATGTGTAAATAATGGGGCTTCATTAGGACCTTCATTTGGCGGGCCTTGGCAGTGCCCCCTCCCGGTGACCTCAGGTAACCAAGGCCCTAATGGCCCTAATAGAACCAATCAGAATAAACCACACACAAGCGGACGGCCAGGGCCCTTTTTACTTCTGTCCACCAATGGCACAGACCGTAGCATCATTACTGCAAATCATCCCATTTCCTGAGACTAATTCCTCCTCTGAAATAAGACCAACCACAAAAGATAATGAAAAAAAAACTACAGGAAAAGAAATCCAAACTCAGTTTAGTTAGTTTGCAAGGGAGGTTTCCATGGCATTTCTCTTTGAAAAGATACATGTCAGAAGGCAATATTGAAAGCTAAATTACATATTTTCCAAATCTAGCCACCGAGGTAGGATCCTTAACAATGAGCATTTTTCATTTACACTGGATGCCAATGTGACATGTTAATGTGAGTAAGTCTGGGGTGAGTCTGTGGGGGCAGGTCAATATTTGCAGCAGTATACCCCTGGAGGTTACCCAACTCTTATCTGAGGTAATTACAAGGCCTACTCAGGGATACACACTGTTTGTCTGCTCCACGTGGGGTTGGGGCCAAACTAATTACCTGGTCAGCCAGCACTGATTGCCAAATGAGATTAGAACAAATGATGGGGATAAAGTGTTCTATATGTATAATAAAGTTCTATGTGCATGCACATATTAGCACTGAAGTTATAGGATTTGGGGCTATCCATAAACAATGTCACACACAAGGGGGTGGGTGGATAGGTTGAAAATTGTGAAACTGCCTGAAAACAGGCATTATTTTCATATTTGAAACAGGACATTTAGTGTAACAAGGGGGGTGGTGGTCATAAAATTACCCTGAAATATTCTGACATCATTTTATGGACGGCCCCTTTTCGAAATAGAAGAGGGTATGTGTAGTCTTAATTCAAACTCTTCCTGCCCAAGCCGAATCTCCACTGTAATTGCTTCCTTAATTAAGATATCCTCCTGCTATCTGTTCATTTATCAGTCCACTTAATGGTACCTCTCCGTCATTAACATTCATGTTTATGATTCTGCGGGTAGTTGTTCCTTTGATTGCATTGCCCGTTCCGCCTGTCCCCTGTCAGGCCCCGCGGCGCGCATTAGCCATAATTTGAGGTAATTATTTCCATCAGATACCCCTGCCCAAACAGGGGCTGGCCACAGATGGTCCTCTAATGAAGACGTCTCACTGTCAGCCAACAGTTCACCATTTTACCTCAAAAGGTCGCCAGAGGACGCTGCTGCCGCATGCGGTGCATGCGCGGGGACAGCATTCCAGCGCCTGCGCGTTGGGTCGCCATAGCAGTGGCGCGCCGGTGGCCCTATTGAATGATGTAATTTGAATTGCAGATCAGATTCTACATTAAAAAAAGTACACATGTCGTGGGACGTTAAAAAGGGAGGTGTGTGGTTCATGAATGGGTGGTCACTCGTGTGTGGCCCTCAGGATCCTATGGTAAACTACTCGCAGTAAGCGTATTCTTGACTCGCTCCACCCGTGGCATACCCGTCCCATTTTGGTTCTGCCCCAGTGACTTAGCAGCCTCTTCAGGGCCCTTAATGCCCTGTGCCCCTCCCCTACTTGAGGCGTGACCTTCTTGAAGTGCCCTCTTGTGATTAATGACCTTCTGATGACTTAAACGGGCGTGGAGGGGTGGGGATGTGCATGCGGGGCCCAGAGGGACAATTAGAAACATCCCAATGTACCACTGACACGAGCCGACTCTAGTCCCACCCCATAAATAATGGGTTTGTGCCCTGGTAGCCTTTAACATTTGTGGATTTTCTAAGTACATGTACTACACAGCTACAAGATGGTTCGTGCCTTATTCATGATTTGGGTCGAATTTGATGTTGGAGTTTCAGAATTGTACGTCTCAGCAACGAGAATAGACTGAAGTCTATTCTCGTTGGTCTCAGTTGTAAACCATTCAAAGGTTAAGCCCCGTATTGTGCAAACATAGCCCTGTTATGACACAAGAAACATGTCCTCGCCTCATGCAGCTTTCTAACTTTAATGTTAGACATGGTCCAATGTTTTCGAGTATTTACAAGGAATAATATTTCCTATTCTAATGTTAAAAAATACTAGATTACTAATTGGATTATGTCCTTTTCAGGCCTTTTCAAGTATGGCATATACTTTGAAGTCTTCTTGACCCCATCACCTTGGCCATATTGAAAATTATTTCCCTTCCGACAGTCTCCCTTCTTTTTCTCACACAGTTGAAGCTTTAAAGCTGCAGGTATTCAACTAGCTGATTTGACTCCTGATTAAAAGATAGCCAGTGCGAAAAGGGCCAGGGGGGCACTTGGGCTAGAAAAGGTACACACTGCCAAACGGCACTGCAGGGGTAGTGAACGTCAAATTTAAGGGGTGGTCAATCACAGGCGGTAAAAAAAGGAGGGTGGTCAACTACATCAATAGAACAATGTAGGGACAATAACTTGAAACTTAGCCCTATTGCTACTTGATTTCACCCAAAAATAACTAATGAAATGTTATCAGAAGTTTTCCTAAGCAGTTTTTGCGATTCTATATATTTTCTGGTAATGACACATCCTGATTTTAGGGGGCGGTGATCTGTACCACCCAACATAAGGGGAAGTCAACTGAAATTCAGGAGCGGTTAGTCAAAAAAAAGCATGGGTAGTATTTTGGCAGTGGGTAGTAAACTTCAAAGAGTCAGTGCCCCCCCCCCCCCCCGGGAAAAGGGGCTAATCTTATACATGCTGCATACCTTTGAGAAAGTCCTGGCTTGCCAAATTATTGCATGGGCAGTCAGAATCGCCAGTGGAATATAGTCTTTTAAGTTTAAGATCAGTGCTTTGAGATGGGCACGCAACCTTGAAGGGTGGCGTGTTTATGGCGGACTCAAGGAGGTGTTGTCAGATATTGTCAGGCATTGTCAGGTGTTGTCACCCCCAGGAAAACTGTCCTCAAGGACCTGCTCGCGGCCCACACATCGCCCACAAAGTGACAGTAGAGACACGAGAAGATGACACAGTAACTTCTCCAATTATACCATCAAGTTGCAGAAAAAAGAGATGTGAGGATGATGGTCCATAGGGGATAGGGGCCACCATTGTCAGTGCTTTAGGTTTAGATACCGTAAATTCTTTGGATTTTGTGTGTTGACAGTGGCCATATGTTCTGGTATGTTTCTCAGCTTCGAAGACTGAGAGGTACTGACAGTAAAATTCAAGAGGCTATACCAAAATTATCATCACCTGAATCCTTTCCTTAACTCAGGGTTCACAATGTCATTCAGTGGATTCAATGGGTTGTTCATACGGAACGTAACACAATGACATATACACAGAGCTGCTTCTTCAAAGTACAAAAGTCAAACAATTGCATGCAAAGAGTGTATTATAGATAACAAGTATCGCTCTTCATTGATGCATTTATGAGCGCTAACAACAATATAATACATGTGTATCTGAAATCCCAATGCTTTATGAATAGTAAGACAAAGCAACATAATAATTCGGAAACGAATATAAGTGTTGAGAATGAAAAGAACATACTTATTAAATTTGCGTGAAGAATTCTATTCGGATATTATCTTTATAACAAAATGATATTCAATATTTTAAGAACTATCTCAACATATTATTGTTTTTTAGCGACATCCCGAATAAGCTACATCAGAAATAAAAGGACAATTCGATGTGATTAATACATCACGAGAAACAAATAACCTAAATCACTTTACGGTACCAACCTACATACACCCACCTCCCCACCTTGTACCAGGTATAGGTGAAAGTGGGGTTAAAGGACGGCCCTCCGCTGGCGTGATCCCCCACCCTGATGCTGTGTACCCAGCCCCACCTGTCTCCAGGGGCCCTTTGATGTGCCGCCCAGGTGGGCCTCAGGTGGGCCCAGGTGTCGTGTGGTCACGGCCCACTGGGTCAGGGTCGGGGGGGTGGGGGCGAGGGATGGGTGGGATGATGTACTTAGTGGGGGTGGCAAGACAAGGCTTTCAGAGAGATTGGTCGAGGCCCTGGGTTATTTCAAGTGTAAAAGTCAGATAGTGTTGACCCTTAAGCATACATTTTGCTGTGGGGGGAACTCCAAAGGAGAAACTTCAATAATACATCCTAGGCTAATACGATCAGAAAAAGTGCCTGAAACCCATATACCCCTGATATTAGGGACCCTATCACATCTTCTAGTGTTATGGTTTATTTTTTTCATTTGAACAACTTCTAGTGTTATGGTGTTTTTTTTCATTTTACGAATTCATTGGTTCAGGGTTATTCCTGTCACACCAGGTATATCGTAGTTGAAGTCAAGTGCTGGGCTTTAATTGAGACTTACAAAGATAAAGGGGTGCTTATAGTAGTCTGCTGATGCATTTTTATAAATCGTTTTTGGAGGGAATCTTTTATTATCATGAAAAAGAATTGCGATGATTGTAATCTTCTAAAGATAAGAAGTTGATCGTTTAGTGAGATAAATATATTAACGCCATTGGTAAAAGTTTCACGTTGGGCCACTGATGAGTCAGTTCGCTTGTGTACGGCCTGTTTTATATTCCGCAACGTAACAAGCCTGTAACCAGCGACAACAACCCCTCGGAGGTACCCGGCGTGCACAAAAACAGACCTTGAGGTCTCACCGGTAACCAGCCATCGCTCAACCTGGGTACAAAATAAGCCTTTATTTTTACTCCCCCACCCCTCCCCCTCCTCAATACATCAGTGTCAAACGTCCTTTTTGTGGCCACGATTCCCTACCAGCTGAGGCCGATCATTTCTCTTAAAGCAGAAGTCACAGTAAAAGGATGGTAGCTACATATTGTTGGAACCAGAGTAAAGCATTGTTATAGAGTGTAGGACAGTTTAAGAGAATATATACATTTGTAGTATTCAGCCGAAAGGAAGTTGATTATTTGAGATTAATATGTCATAATTAGTAGACGTAAAATAAAATAAAAACTGAATCACAGTCAATCCAGCACCTATGATAATGTCTCTAAGCCCAGAAAAAATGAAATTATACAATAGAAACAAAAACTAGGTATTTCTTTTTTAGTTAAAGGCAGAGAAAAGAGTATTAAACACATCCAGAAAACAACGCTGGAGTCCATTTGTTGATTAAAACAGAATGTATATTTGATCAGTGAAAACAAAGCGACTCCCTATTCCCCAAGCCCTATTACACGGATAATGGCTGCACTGGACAGATTGAGATAGGAGAAACAAACGCTCATCTCGTTTGCCCAACATGTCGATATAACAGATACAGCACAGTGAGGTTTTTTTCCTCGCAGCGAGCAGCTCAGTAAAATATGGGGATGGGTTCAGTAATGGGCTCACGTTTTTCCGAGTGGCGGCGCTTCAGTTTTTGTGCCCGAGACGAGATGTACTTTTTTTGCAGTCATATTTCCATTGCTGTCTAAGTGTTTTTTGACAGTGTCGGCAATGTTTGCTCGCTTGTAACAGTGCTGGGAAATGTCCTGTTACATTTAATGGCATCCAACACCTCCATAGATTGATCGAGTTGGAGGTAAATAGGCATAGGGATGGATTAAAAAGTGGGGTCTCTCGATACTGTTGTGTTGATAGCATGATTGTACATCGTTATGTCCTGGCCTATTTATGATACACATTGACATAGCTCTAACAGGGCTTATTACACATGCTTCTAAATAATAGATCTATCTGCGAGCTAGTTCCCATAGTAATATGAAAAAAGACCAGGGGATATATCATTTGTGTTCAACAGCGTGCAAAGGAATAAAATCTATATTCAACAAACTAAGAAAACGCAAAAAAGAATATTTAGAGCAACGAGTCATATATATTACATAAAAAAAATCTATCACCTTACACATGTTACACATACCCGTACGTGTAAGAAGTAAAATTAGGTAAACTTATTTTTATTGTTTGACATTGCATGCCGATGGCAACCTTTAAGTGATCTATTGAATATAAAACCATCCATAATACGTTACACGATTCAAGGCAAAAAGAACATTAGAATTCCTCTCCAGAACTAACAAACATAAAAAAAAATCCACAACCCAGCCAAACCAAATAAACTAAAACATTTTTTTATTCTAATAACAAGCAACTCCGTCTAATGATAGATTGTAATTAATGTAACGCGTATATTTTTTCTAATATTAAAGCCCCATTTCTCTTCTTTTTTTCCTCTAGTTGCGATGGAAGGCTCGAACTGTGAGGACGGCAAGCTGCTGGGCGGTGCCGTGGTCTACTCGCACCTAAACCGGGGCGGCCAGCTGTACGGGGACAACATCGAGTGTCGGACTACGTTTAAGGCGGCTCGTAACGACTGGAAGATCATGTTACGAGTGGTGGAGCTGGACGTGCCCGACGTGTCCTACAACGAGCTGTGTAACGACGCCCTCTACATCTACGACGGCGACACCATCCTCGGCAGGGCCATGGTGAGTGGGCTGTTTTCTTTCGTCTTTTCTTTTTTTTTAAAGACAAAATCAGAAAGTGATATTGCTGTAACATGTTGTTTGCGGTGGGACAAATACAACCTGAGAGCAATGAAAAAATGTTTATGGTCGTCCATGGATACAGGAAAGAAATGACAACCCCAGCCACATGTTTGATTATTTTTCCTTTTCAAAAGTTTGACTTTTTAAAATTTCAATAGGCAGTTTATTATTTATCATTGATATTTGACCTAATAAAACGGATATATGATATATATCCATCTAAATTTCGGATCGGGATTTCTATGCAACAGTAAACATCCTCAACTGGACTAGATAGAAACAGAAATGATATATTTTTCAAAGGCGGTCTGAATCTTTCCTAGCGTTTATCCACTCGAGATTTCAATCATCGTATAGGATAATGGAAAAGTGATCTTCGTTTGTATCAGTTGTCATACTACTATCTGCCATCGATCTTAAAATAACCATACATTTCCTATTTGAATAGTGTGGAAATACGAACCGAACTGCTGAACCAAACATTGAAAACCAAAAGCCTACCCTAGAGAATAAAACTAAATATTTGAGACGATCGACGTTCTCCGGAGCCAAACTTTCAGAATTTAAGTTGCAGAACTAATGCCTCTTAATGGTGGGCGGGCTATCAGAACGTTAGCTTTCAAGATTGGCTCTTTTCTACTTACATTTTCCCATCTTTTCCCTCCCGCGTGTTTGGATCCCATCTAGACCCTTCTAAGTATAAGATCTGCTTACCGACGTGGGGTTGAGTTTCACGTGTTTTATCTGACCAATCACCGAAAGTAGATCGCATCTACGGTAAATTTCATCTGACAGCTAGACTTTCTTAAAGGACCAGTAAGGGTGACTAGGTTCAGTAAAGAACCATTTCCTGCTAAAAGTGTAGGTAGTGCATTTATTCATAGAGATTTATTTAACACGATTTTACGCCATCTTAGAAACTTTAAACACATTTCTAAATGATTATTTCAGGGTCCCTAGGCTTATATACTTTTGAGGCCTCATAATCTTAGACAGTTTTTTTAATTTTACATAATCAATTTATTTCTGGCAACTTGATGAACCCAGCGAATTAAAAATCGCGGAAAATACATGTATAAGGCTTTTTATTGAGAGTGAGCCATCTCAGGCCATGTAACTCCTTTAGGTTCATATACATGGTTAGCCTGTCGCCCCGTGATACCTGCATGGTTCCCTTATCAATCTCTATGATATTTTCCACTATATTACCCACCACTTTACCCCCTAGCCCGCCTAGTCTAAAGGCCACCCCGACCCAGACTGCCTGTGGGGTTAGAGTGTACGCCATGCAGCGAGAGGTATACTTAAGCAATATTCACACCGGGCGCGGCGCGGCGCGGCACGGCGCGATCACACGCGGCGCGGCATTTTCATGCATTTTAGACCTTTCCTATATATTCTATATATTTTACCGCACCGCGCGGCATAAATTGTGTATATTCCCAAATGAATATACCACTATGCCTCACGTCACCGCGCCCAGTGTAAACACCCCTTAAGAGGCCTTTTGGTGGGATGCTGAGTTGTGCAGAATTAATGCTGCTCACCCATAATGGCCCTTGTGGATGGGGTCAGGCGCATGAATCCGGCGGTAACTAATCTCCATTGAATCGCATTGAGGGAGCTCTCAATGCGCTACGGACGTGGGGGGAGAGTGATACAGTTACACTATAGGACCGTATACAGGCCTGCCCTCCCGACCTCTGCCTATGGGTAATTCATTAGGGGAGGGTCTGGCCAGGTTTTGAACTCAATAAGCCTAGGGTATTTTAGTTACATAGAGAGCATTTCAGATGTTTGATGAATTGCAAGGATGATGGAGATTGATTTGGGTGTTTATTGATTGGTTGATGATGACCGTATTACAGACGTAAAGGATATCATGGTACTTGAAAATAGCACTGAAAATTCGTCTTTATAAATAAAAGAATAAACCTAATTGAAATTAAACGGTTAGAATATAGATTTTATATCCAATTTTGAATTCCAGGCCTATATAATGAAATATGTTCAAACTGAAGTCTAAATATGATATCCAATTGTTATGCTAAATTCTCCTAAAATATGTCTAGTTTATCGTATTGCCTAGACAAATAGAAATGTAACGTTCCTGTTTTAATAACTTGTAAACTGCCCGATTGCTGAAGGCAAGAGTAACTAAGCATACAGAACCGTGCTCCTTCTAGTAGGCGGTGGTATAAATACTGGTTTGTGGTCCCCGTTGTAGTACCTATACAGCATTAGTGGGTGATGAGGCGTAAGTACAATGCTCGGGCATGTGATAGTGGTGTAGGGTGACATGGTCAGACAATGGGTTTATAGGTTAGTGTGGAGTTGGGGATGGTTGTTCGGTCGTGAGGAAGAGTAAAGCCTGTATTCCACTGGCCGATTTTGATGCTGACAATTTTGTATTTGTTAGATTTTTTCCCAAAAATACTGCATAGAACCATACATCCTATATACCATTTGAAAGAGAATTATAAATATTTTTAACACTTATATTTACTGCACTTAACCTTAATTTCCTCTACAGATTGTTAAAAGTAATTTTTAAAATCGGCAGGAAAATCGGCACATGGAATATAGGCTTACAAGGGAAGCTAAGAGAAAAGGGAGAGGAGGGGGAGTGTTTGTATTTGTGTGTTGACAGGGCTGGAGACCTACCAGATGGTCTGGGGAAAGAGCAGAGTGGGGAGAGGGGTAGCAGTACTAGTAGTAGGCCCAGGGTCAAGGGTTTGTATACAACCTTTACTCCTTCCCCTCCACATCGTTAGTCTGTGTAATTTCACGAACATGTGTGAGTTCTCTATACGCAGCGTGAGGATCATGATTAAACCAATAAAGGGAAGTGGGTCTACGTGGTTTATAGCCGGATTCCAGAATATTCTAATAATATTATAGACATTAGGGGAACATTGCATTTGATATGATAAAGTCCCTTTTTGGGTCTAATGAAAATGTTATCAGTCAAAAGACATAGGTTTCTAACGAGAAACTTGAATGCATAACATTTTTTATAATAAACAACCAAGATGGTAGAATCCACGTGGGCACTATTCCTCCCCATCCATGCTGATCATATACATTATATAAACTCGATAATGCCGAAAAATCATCAAATGGTATTAACCCTTTCACTGCCAGAGGCCTCATATGGGGCCCTATAGTAAAATCCCATAGGAACACCATTGAAAGAATGCAAATTATGCTTTCAGAATCTGAAGGAATTTTCCAGATATTCTAATTAGAACCAGAGATACAGGTGTTTGAACATCGGACTATCAAGTCACCCAAAAATGTTAGAATTGCGATTCAAGAAACCATACACAATGTATTTACATGTGAATTTGCCATACTGATTAAAAAGTTACGAAAAATGAGTGAATTTATGTAAATGACATTATTTTCAATCTGCTCTAACTTTTCTTTCATTCATGATAATTACAAACTGTCTTTTGCACAAAGAAGATAATGTTTTCATGTTATTTTTATAAAGAGTGTTATAGTTATTTTATGAATTATTGGTTACCATGGTAACCTGCAAAGTACGATAGTATGAACAATAACTCCTCGCGGGAAATTTGCCTAATTGGCACAGTGCCAACATTTGGAATGTCTTTATCAAAATTATTGAAAAAAGCTTTTCACCTGAAGAATCTAAACTAAATTTGAGTTTTAGTGAATTTATGCACTAATTTTTGTATTTTGGGCAATATTTCAGTAAATATGAGTTATATTGTGATATATCTGGCAGTGAAAGGGTTAAATTTGTTATGCTTGTGGCATGCAATGCTTGACAGTCCCAGGGGATCTAACGTAAATAATAATCACAAGTGGAGGACTAGATGATAATGTTTTGGCTTGAGAACAACTTGCAGTACCGCCTAGGCCTAATAGATATATAACATCCTACGTTATTCACATCACGCCCAGCTCCTGTGATAAATACCCTTGGTTCAGTGTGGTCCAAGTATCCAACTAACCCTATCTCACCCAGACCAGCCTTTCAATTGGACCATAAAATGGAGTTTCACTAAGAAAATCTAGCATAAAATCCCTACATTAAGCCCTACACTTTGGCCATAGAACCATGAATAGGGTATAACTGGTATCTGGGCCTGGGGATCGGTAACCTAATGGTCTATGCAGTGAACTGGGTGCACTTCACTGACTTAATTAGTGCTCAGGATTAGTGGCCGCACACTCTCTTTGTTCTGTTTGGGCGATGCAGATCTGGTGATTTGTCAAGGTTATGTAATACTGATGCGCAACTTTCTATAGAACCGTTATTTCATTGAGTCGACTTGCCGAGTTGCACTCTGCTTTGTTCGAACAAAGCCAGTGCGTTCTAGTTTTAAAAGTGTTATTAGGTTTCTGTGAACAGATTTCTTTCTCGAGGGGAAATTTGACAGCTTGTAACAGCAGTATTTTTTTGTTCCTTTCGTAATATAACAGGACAGCGATACACAAGAATCGTCATATTATTTTTGCTTCAAAACAAAAATGGAATTTGGAGGTTGGAATTATGATGCTTCGAGTTCCCTATTCCATGAGCGGCGTCATCTTTTTCCTTTATAGTAATGGTCCCAAATCCAAATAGGTGTATAATAATCTGAGTGTAGAAACTGATAGAATTATTTAGCTATCTGGGATGGAAAATCCTTGGGTTAATTAAGTGTTAAGGACGTGCTACCGTGTGAACGACCTACGTGCCGTACGTGTGAACGCAGCTCGTGTTACGTCGGCGTGACGCTGACGTAATGTTAACGTGGACGGTCATGTTAGCCTGGATTGTGTACGTAAGGGGATGGGGCGGGTGTAGATCACAAGTAAACCACGCATTCCCCCCTCCCTCCCCTCATTTACCCACCCCTCCCCTCATCTACACCTCCCCCTCATCTACCCAACCCCTCACTTCGTCTATCCACTGCCCCTATCTGAAATACACTACCGCTCATTATCAGGGAATAATGAAGTTCACCATTACCATTACAATGGTTGTCACTTATCGCATAGTTCTCACGGTCTGCGTATGCCATGTAGCAAATGCTGGAATTTTCTGAAGTTAGTAGGATGAGAACATGATGAAAAAAAACAACATATATATGGACATACAATGTATATGCATTGGATGAGAAAGGCATTGAACCAAACACTCGAATGTTTTAGGAATTAAAAAAAATTATAAAAATTTTGTGTAAGACTAGTCAACAGAATAGCTGGTTTATGACAGTTCATTAACTTTGATTTTACCTCGTCCAACACTAAGTGTGTTTACGGTAATCGATGAGAAGGAGTGCGCATGCGCGTGACGTCAGCAGTTCGCGGGTCGCGTTTGAAGCGAGTGGACGAGTTCAGCGAAGTGAGTATATTTTCGGTTTCTTTCCGAATTTTCTCTTTATTGACACGATGTTTTCGTGTCACTTTTCTCTCGAGGGATCCTAGATCCTTTTGTGACACTTTTGGGAGTGTTATCAGAGAGTTTAGTTCTAATTTTGTTGGTTTTTGTCGTTCCGACAGGTGCGCCGCTGGTCACGAGGCTCGGATTACGACTGTTTGGGCGCGATTTCTCGACAAGATGCCGAGTTCTAGAAGCACCAATAACTCAGTTTCGTCTCTGGAGGAGCAAACTGAACTGATTAACGTAGTGTTGGAGAAAGGCGTGACGCCAATTCCGACTGCGGAAGATAAGAAAAAGTCTAAGAAAGCTAAGACGTCAAAGACGTCGAAGACGACGTCACAGACAACGTCGGCGCCAGACCCGCCCGTGACCCAGTCAGGGAGCGACTTTGTAGCAAGTCCGGAGCCGCTGGGCGCAGACGCCAACAAGCCGGGCAGCGAGGGGCCGGCGTATCAGTTGCCTTACTTCTTCCCGCAACAGCAGCCATTCTTCCCGATGCAGGCGTATAGTGGCTTTGGAAATCAGTTCCAGTTTATGGAACCGGCCCAGTCCTGTCTGAGTGGAGATGAGCAGGAGGACTGGGAGGGGAGTAGTGTGGCGTCTTCCAGGCAACAGGCGCATCAGATCTCGGACGATGAGGGTGATGCGGTGAGCGACTCGGTCCCGTCGGCGGCTAAGGCCGCAGGGGAGTCTCGACCATCGTTGGATTTCTCGGGCCTCAAGGAAGGCAAGCTTGCAGAGCTGTTAAAATCACAACACGAGAAGGTGAAGGCGGTGGACAGGGTCTCTCCGGAGGTGAACGAAGTGCTGGCGAGAACGATTAATGACTTCTTCAAGGAGCACAGAGCCTCGGCGGAGGTTGACAAGTTAGTGAAGAATTATCCGCGGATTAAGAACGTGCAGAGGTTGGTGGTGCCTAAGCTGGAGCAGGAACTGTTTACGGCTTTGGATCAGAATGCACGCAACACGGATGTAGCGCTCCAGGCCCTCCAGAAGGACTTAGTGGCGGCGATCACTGCCATGGCTCCGATTGCCACTTTGCTGTTGGATCGTGGCAAGTCAGACGAGGGGCTGGATGAACTGAGTGACAATGTGTTTGATGCCATTCACCTGGTAGCACATGCGGCTACGGGTATTACGGCCAGGAGGCGGGAGGTGATCCGTCCTTACATGCAGCAGACCTATGCTAAGACCCTGTCAAAGGGTTTGGAGGGAGCTCCGGAGTGGCTGTATGGTGGGAACCTGTCGGAGGCAACACATAAGTGTGAGGTGGCCAAGAAGGTAGCCGACAAGCTGGTGAAACGCAAGACCCAGCAAGGGGGCAATAACCAGCCCAAGAGTGGTCAGTTTGCTACGCAGAACAAGAACAAGAGGTTCCGGGCTGCCGGCCAAGGTTGGCAGGGGAAGTCTCAGTTCGATCCCCGCCTCATGGGGATGCAGCAGTTCCCGGGGGTTTTTCCTTCGCCCCAGATGGTGTTTCAGCCTCAGCAACACTACCAACAATTCCAGCCGTACCAGCCTTATCAGCAGTACCGAGCTAAGGGTCAGAGGCAGCAGAACAGCCAGGCGTTCACTCCTCAGCAGCAGGATTTTCAGAAGAGGGGTCCGCGGAAGTAGGTGAGTCGGTGAGTCCCTCTTTCCTAAACAAACCTCACGAGTTTAAAGCTGGTAACATAGCGCGGTTTGTGAACAGCTGGTGTAGCTTAACCTGCGATCCTTGGATCTTGCATATGGTTCAGGGGATTAAGATACCGTTCTTCGTAGGTCCAGTACAGGACAGGGAACCATTTCCTTATAGATTGGGCGACTTGGAAAGGTCGGCTATGGATAAGGAGGTCTTTACTCTCTGGTACAAGGGAGTCATAGAACCGGTGACCCCAGTTCAGGGGCAGGTGATCTCAAATGTATTTTTGAGACAAAAGCAGAACGGCCAGTATAGGCTGATCTTAGATCTTACGGAGTTGAACAAATGCGTAGAATATGAACATTTTAAGATGTTCTCACTACAAACAGCAGTTGATTTGCTAAGGCCGGATTGCTGGATGGGGTCTGTAGATCTCAGGGATGCTTACTATTCGGTGCCAGTGGCGGAAGAAGACCGTAAGTTTCTGAGGTTTAAGTGGGGAGACACTTTATGGCAATTTGTAGGAATGCCCAATGGTCTGGCCTGCGCGCCGAGAATGTTCACGAAACTCTTGAAACCAGTGGTAGCGAACCTAGGGGAACAAGGTCACGAATGCTTCATGTACCTCGATGATTCCTTTGTAGTGTCAGACAGCAGGGATAGCTGTAGGGTCTCTTTGACCACCCTTTGTGCAAGCCTAGACGGCTTGGGGTTTTATATACACGGGGAGAAGTCGGTGTTAGAGCCGACACAACAGCTAGTTTTCCTGGGATTTATCCTAGATTCTAGTGAGATGTCCATAGCTCCAACTGGGGAGAAACGGGACAAGTTCAAAAGAGCAGCTACTCAAGTATTGGAGAGGGGGACCTGTTCTATAAGGGAAATAGCAGGCCTGGTAGGCCTGATGGTGGCTTATTCTCCAGCGGTAGAGTATGGAGGGGCCCACATCAAGGCTTTGGAAGTGTGTAAGAATGAGGCACTGGCAGTTAGTAGGGGGAATTTCGACGCCCCCATGGTAGTGAATGACCAGGGTAGAGAAGATATCCTTTGGTGGTTAGGTTGCATAGATCAGGCAAAGCGATGGATTAGGTGGGAAGCGCCAGAGATAGAGATCGCGACGGACGCATCGCTAGAAGGCTGGGGAGCTCACAGGGGTGAGGCCACAGCGGGAGGCAGGTGGACAGATCTGGAAGGGGATCTCCATATTAATGCCTTGGAAATGAAGGCCATACTTTTCGGGCTGAAGAGTTTAGTGTCTGAGACGGGTGTGTTAGTCAGGGTCCTGACTGATAATACTACGGCGCTGGCCTATGTAAGAAATATGGGGGGTGTAAAATCTGCCCCTTGTAACACGGTAGCCAGGGAGATCTGGGACTGGTGTGAGGAAAGAGAGGTGATGCTCACCATCGCGCATATTCCAGGGGTGGAAAACGTATTAGCGGACTACCTGTCCAGGAATTTCTCAGATAACACTGAATGGGAATTAGGAGACAGGGTGTTCAAGAGAATCGTGAAGGTTTTCGGCAGACCAGAGATAGACTTGTTCGCATCAAGGTCAAATAGAAAACTAGAGAAGTTTGTGTCGTGGGGTTCTGACCCAGAAGCAACTTGGATAGATGCTTTCTCTTTCCGGTGGTCTACTCATTTCTTTTATGTTTTCCCTCCTTTCAGTCTGGTGGGCAGAGTGCTGCGCAAACTGAAGGCGGACGGAACGAAGGCCATCCTCGTCGTCCCGAGGTGGACGGCTCAACCCTGGTTCGGCACCCTCATGAAGGCGACAACCAGGAGGATCAGGTTTCGAAGGAGACCAGGGAACCTGAAACCCCAAGGGGCGCCAAAGAACATGGACGCCATCGCCAGCTCCCCCTTGGTGGCCTGCCTATTTTCGGGGCGAAACTCCTAAGGGCAGGTTATGATAAGACTACGGTCAGGCTAATTATGGATGCATGGCGTCCAGGTACCAAGAAGGTGTATACCACCTACCTTAAGAAATGGATGACTTTCTGTCTGCAACATGGTGTAGATAAGTTGAAGCCCTCGCTCCCCCAAATTTGCATGTTTCTGAGAACGTTGGAGCAGGCGGGCTTAGGTTATAGGGCGGTGAACGCAGCACGGTCGGCCCTAGCGACCATCTTGCCGATGTATGAAGGCTACGAGGTTGGGAAGCACCCGGTAATTTGTATGTTGGTTAAAGGGGTGTATGAGAGAAGACCTCCTCAGGCGAGGTACAATAGTTTTTGGGACGTAAACACAGTGTTTAGAATGTTTGAGTCTTGGGACAGGAACAAGAAGTTGTCCCTGAAGTTACTATCGTTCAAGTTAGTGCTGTTAATGTTACTAGTCTCGTCCCAAAGGGGACAGACAATCATAAATTTGTCCTTGAAGGACATGGAGATTACAGACGTCGTCCGGTTTCGGATGCATAAACTGTTGAAACACAACCGTCCAGGAGACCCATTGGACTCGCTGACGTTTGTACAGTATGATGAGTGTCGGAAGCTGTGTGTGGTACGAGCACTAAAGTGTTACATCTCACGCACGGAGGACTTGAGAGGGCAGGAACAGCAGCTTTTGATAAGCTTTGCTAGGCCCCATAAGGCCATATCTAGGGACACACTTTCAAGGTGGGTCCTCAAGTCCATGGCTTTGGCAGGACTGGACACAGACAAGTACAAGGCTCACTCTACTCGAGGAGCGAGCAGTTCTGCGGCAAAGAGAATAGGAGTAGGAGTTAACTTGATCCTACGCCAGGCGGGCTGGAGGAATGCTTCCTCTTTTGCAAGGTTTTATGACAAAAACATTGACAAGGAGCCGGGCGTCGTGCCGACGGCATTGTTACGTAATGTGAGTGGATGAACTAAGACATGTAATTGTGATTACCATGTTTTTTCACTGAAATAAAACGGTGGTTTTATAAAACGTTGTTCAGGAGAATTAATTTATTCCGGGGGGAATAAATGAAGTAATTTTCCTGGCCGGGTAAAAACCAAAAGTTTGTTGCTTTGAAGTCTCATCGATTACCGTAAACACACTTAGTGTTGGACGAGGTAAAATAGTAAGATTATACGAGACTTACCTAGTAATGTTGAAGTAGAATATTGATTTTACCGAGGACAACACGTTGTGTTGTAGGGAATAGATGCCCAAACCCTCCCTCCCTAGGAGGCTAACTAGATGGAAGCAGGCGATTACCCTGCATGGTTAGGTTGTTGGGGTCTATTTCATTCGGTTTTTACCCTCAGGCTTTTAATTCTGCTGACGTCACGCGCATGCGCACTCCTTCTCATCTATTCCCTACAACACAACGTGTTGTCCTCGGTAAAATCAATATTCTACTTCAACATTACTAGGTAAGTCTCGTATAATCTTACTATTTATACCCTTTTGCCACAGCTCAGTGACCAAGTGACAACCAACTGAAAAAGACAGATTTCTCCGATTTCACGAAACATCGTGTTACCTATAACAGAAGATAGATTACATTTAAGGCCTTGGTGACAATCTCTGATGTAAGGCTTTTGTATGAACTGCGGAACTCTAGGCTGGGGTGGGAAGGGGGTTACGTGGTCGTACAGACCCTGGGCGATCACATTGTGGGGAATGGTCGGCGCGAAAAGTCTCCCTTTCTTATACATGTTCCTCTCAACTCTCACTCCAACTCTCGCCACCAGGCGTCTATACTAACAACTCTCCCAGCGGTCCCTTTTCCCGCACTTTCCTTTGTGCTTTCACCCTGTCAACACGTTCTTGGACTCCACTGCACCATATTTTACTGCGCACGTGGTTTTAAAATGGAGACAAGGAGTTACGCCTCTACGAAGGGAAGTACATCACGACATGAATCTGTGAAGAACAAATCCCTCAGCACTTCACGTACAAATACAGCTAAAGACTCTCAGCCCAGTTTGACGCCAGCCCAGCGCTCTCGTCATACCACTATGGCCGACTCCCTCCAAAACCAGTCACGCGAACAATGGAAGGATAGCAGGCAGTCGGGACACAGCCAACGTAGCGGGTCTCTGGACATTTCAAATAGAGTCGGACAGCTGGAACAAGGAATACACAAGGTATACCAAAAACTTGACCAATTGATTGAGAAGCTGCCGGAACCCCCACACCACCACAGAACACGCCATAGTACGGGAATACCGTCAGAACAGCCGGCATCCTACTGTGACTTTGAGGCGGAACTCCGACGGGCGGAGCCACGCTTCCACGCCGATAAGGGTAAGGATCCGGTTAAAGACTTTTTCGTAAATGACCTTCTCCCGCGCCCATATATGTTCATTGATAGACCGGGCACACGTACCCAAAAAGAAAAAGCAGCATTAAGAGAGAATATGTCATTTAACGACTACGTGGTAGGTTTTACCAACATGCTACTCGACAAACGAGTTAATAACCGAGACAACTGGAATAGTCTCATTGTTCACTTGAACCAAGTAGCCAATGATGCGCACGAACGGCCATGGTCAAGTGTTCGTAACTGGTCAGACAATACATTTTCTCGCATAGAAAGGAAAGAAATCTCATGGCAGGACCAGGCAGCCATCCAGTATGACCGCATGAGACTGTCACTGGCCCCGGCAGGTAATGCCCAATCACACACGGTAACAAGCACAAATAAGGGTGAGTCACAGAGAGTTGGCTCATCCCTACAGGAAATCCCATGCCCGGATTTTAACGCTAAGAAGTGCCGAAAATGTTCACCGAAGGAGGCTCACAACGAACCCCCACTTCGGATGGCACACATTTGTTCTTATTGCTTCGCATCTGCGAATCAAAGAAACCCACATACGATCCTGGACTGTGAACGGAAACTCCGACATGCAGGCGTGTACAACCAATCAGAGCCGCAACAGTTCCAGCGTCCACAGGCCCAGCAACAGAATCAGCCTGCGCCGCACCTCCAGCCACAGCGGCGACAGGTCTTCACAACGGCCTATGTCAACAACCAACAACGCCCGGCAAAAAACGACCAATAGGCGCACGAGGCTGGGACGGGTCCGCGGAACGAATTCGCCCCCCGCCCCCCCAGGCCGCCGGCACACACCAAATCGGCGGTCCCTACGTGCGCCCTTACACCACTTCACGACAACCGACGCGGGTACTGCCCGCAGATCGACTAGACACCTACCCTGCTCTCCCGCAACAACGGCAGGCCGACACAAGTAACACACTCCAACGAGTGGAGCCGAGCGTTACCCGGCCCCCTCGCCCGCAAAACCCCCCTCGAGACTTCCGAGGAGGCAGCCGGGACGAGGGCACCCGATGTGGAAAGGAGCCGTGCCTAACCCGGCCCCTACACCCAAACCTGACGGGACCCGACGGCCCCCGCCCCAGCTCCCGGGTTCCCGACCCCAGTAACGGCCAAACAGTGGCTGATCACCAAGGAAAATATGACCGTGCGGCTCTCCACTCCGAACCACCATGGACGGCGTCGGACGACCCAGGGCATCAACAACAGGTAACCCCCGATAATCTTGACTTTGATCTGATTAGAGACTGGTGTGAGATTGAATTTCCCACCCACGATAATGTTACTCCGGCCCACCTTGCCCACCACCGCAAGGAAAATTGGCCCGATATGAGTGACCACGCCCCCCCAGCACTCAGACAAATATATCAGGCCGTCAAAAAGACGGGCCTGCCTAACTGCATAGGGGCTAGAATTCCCATTGACTCAGACATTAACATAGAAGCATGGAGAAAATTGGCTACCGGGGATGGGGAAGACCAGGACCTTATAGATCAAATACAATACGGCTTTCCACTAGCTTATAATGGCCCCGTCTCCCATACCCCCAACCCCATTAACCACCCATCAGCTGAAATGTTCCCACAACATATAGACGAATTTATAGCCGAGGAAGTCAAGCATAGAGCAATGATTGGCCCATTACACGAACCTATGTTCCGCCAATGGGCCCATGTCTCCCCCATGATGTCCCGCCCTAAGGCAGACCCGGCGAAGCGAAGGGTCATCACGGACCTCTCCTTCCCTAAACAAGCATCCATAAACGCTTATATTAAGAAGAATTGTACGATGGGGGAGGATAGACAACATTCACTCCCCACAGTCCAACACGCTGTCGAAAGGATAAAGGAGATGGGACCCGGGGTGACCCTCTTCACAATCGACATTAATCGAGCATATAAGAACTTTCGGGCATGCCCCCTCGACTGGCCATTGTTAAACGTTGCGTGGCCGGACGAGCAGGGCAACCTCACCTATTATTTGGACACGGCCATGCCCTTTGGCTCGCGTCTCTCATCTCTACACTTTCAGCGGGTGGCGGGCTTTATAGTAAGAGCCCTGGAGAGAAGAGGGATCGTAGCCTGCATGTATCTCGATGACTTACTGGTGATCGCCCCGGACCCTATCTCTGCCTACCTGCAGTTCGATCAGGTTAGGGATATGTTCAGAGATTTGGGGCTCCCAGAAGCAGTAAACAAAACCCAACCACCATCCCATAAAGTAGTCTTCCTGGGGATTGAAATCAACACCCGGGAGATGACGCTCTCCATTCCGGGGGAAAAGGTGGCCCAAACCATTGATCACATCAACCAGACCATGGATAAAAAATCCATCTCGAAAAGACAATTCCAATCCCTCATCGGCCGACTTCTGCACATTGCAAAGTGTGTAGCCCCCGCCAGACTCTTCGTAGCTCGTATGCTCGAATGCTTGAGAGAGCCGGGAAAGAACCGATATAGAGTTGACCAGCACATCCGCCAGGATCTTCAATGGTTTCTCCAATATCTCCGCTCATGGAATGGGATAACCATTATCCCAAACTCCAACCCTCAAAAGATCATCACTACAGATGCGTGCATGAAAGGGGTGGGCGCGTCAGATGGAGTTAGAGCGTACGCAGCGGAACTTAGCCCGCAGGTTACAAACCAATTCTCCATATCGGAGATAGAAGGCTTTAATGTTCTCATAGCATGTTGTAATCTCATTGATAGTAACGATGTTGGCTCTACAATACTGGTTAAATGTGATAATGATGCCGCTGTACAGGTCTTTACCACAGGTCGCGGCCGCAACGAGGTACTACTGGACACTGCAAGGAAACTGTGGTACTTACAGGCAACTAATCACATTAATATAAGATTCCAACACATTCCAGGTCACCTCAACATTGCGGCGGACGTTCTTAGCAGGGCCTTCAATGGACAAGCCCAGGCGGCGGCCGCCCACAAACTCATTCATGAACGTAAACTACAAATGTTCCCACCAAACATTCAGGCTGTTAACACCTTGTGTCCTGTTTGATTCAGGTACCCCCTACGCCCACTACACAGAGCGAGCTCGCAGGCGACAACACGCAGCCAGGGCCCCCGGGACCAACAACAACATGCGGACCGCAGTCAAGCATTACGTGGACTTCTGCAATCGATTTGCGGTAAAACCATCGGCCCCAACAGAACAGCAATTGTGTGTTCTGGTGGAATACCTTACGGACTTCCTAAAAGCACCGGGATCAGTGCTAAATTATGTGGCCCTCTTGCGCCGACACGCGAGGGACTGTGGCGACGATGCCACCCCCTGGGCGTCACATCGCCTGGCTCTGGCCTTAGACGCCATAAACAGGGATAAATCGCACATTCCCCTCCAGCGACCACCAATCCAGCCACATATCCTCTACCAAACATTCAAATACCTGGCATCACGCCAAGACTCAGTAGCAGTCAGGCTGGCCATATCCATCTTATATCTCTCGGGCCTGAGGCAAGGAGAGGTTCTGCTGAGGGCTGCTACTCAGTTTGACCCCCAAAGGACCCTGACAAGAGGGGACATGTATATCCAGGATGGCTTACTACATCTCTTCATAAAAAGCGCTAAGAACATGCGCCAACACGACAAGCGCCGCACGGTCATGTTACAGCCTACAAACGATCCACTCACATGCCCCGTGGTTCTATTCCGGGACATGGTGGCAACCAACCCTACTCTCGATCCTTGTCAGCCGGCCTTTGTTCACACAGACGGCCGCCCACTCACTACAGCCTACGTAACTGTACGCCTACGTCAGGCCCTTCAACACCTGGGGCTGTCACAGGACGACTATACTTTACATAGTCTCCGCCGGTCAGCAACAACAAATGCTTATACCGCCGGACATGACCCTATCGAACTACAACAATCATCGGCCTGGTCTTCCCAGGCCTATACTCAATATATACACACAAACTCTCAATTACGGGTCAATGCGACCCTCAACAAAACACTCTCATTTAATCCCTAAATACCCTTCGGCCTCTATTAATACTATTTGGCAGCTTGGCTCTCCCATATTAATTTTATTAATATTAAATTAAAAACCTCTTATCTTTTAAAACTTTTATTATTATTTTATCATTATTAATTTTAATTATCAAATATTATTTATTATTACTTAATCAATTCTTCTTATTACTATGGGAGTAATAATAAATTTTAAACTCCAACTGCCGTTTCTGTGTCTCTTTTCGTTAGCAGATCATTCCTAGTCATTTACCTTTAAAGTTTAATGGTGGGGAATGGTCGGCGCGAAAAGTCTCCCTTTCTTATACATGTTCCTCTCAACTCTCACTCCAACTCTCGCCACCAGGCGTCTATACTAACAACTCTCCCAGCGGTCCCTTTTCCCGCACTTTCCTTTGTGCTTTCACCCTGTCAACACGTTCTTGGCCACCTCCCACCCCTCATCTATTATTATATTTACCATTACAATTTTAAAAATTTTAAAAACCTCTTATCTTTTAAAACTTTTATTATTATTTTATCATTATTAATTTTAATTATCAAATATTATTTATTATTACTTAATCAATTCTTCTTATTACTATGGGAGTAATAATAAATTTTAAACTCCAACTGCCGTTTCTGTGTCTCTTTTCGTTAGCAGATCATTCCTAGTCATTTACCTTTAAAGTTTAATGATACGTCATTACATAGGGGTAAGCCCATCCCTAAGGCATGTCCTACCTCCTTGCCTTAACTAGGCCTATCATGAACTAGTGTGGGGTCCAAGGGGAGAACGGATGCTCGAGAATCTTTAACCAAGCTGAATGAGGGAAGAGCGCAAATTAGTGCGTTAAAGCGCAATATACCATTGAAACAACCAAAGACACTGAGCAACCTTTTACTTTCAGAATTTATGTATTTCCCGGGGTGTTTCCGGAGTTTTCTAATATTATGTGGAATTCCCATTAAAGATAGATTCTAGGATATAAAGATAGATCGGCTACCCATATCGTTCACTGCCTATTCAAATTAATGTGTAACTGTTCAGCATAAACTAGGATACAGCCACAATAAGCCCATCCCACATAGGGGATTTCAAGGGTTTGGACAAGGGTCGGACAAAATTCTCATATATAGCATCTTTGTCTCCTAGAGTTAGGATAACTGAAATAAGCAGGAATTGTGTTTTCTTATATCCCCAAGTATTGTTAAACCATTATGATTCTAAAATTTTACCAATTGATAGATTTGCAGATTTACCAGCCAATCAAAATGCTGTATTTCAAGGCAACATTGAAGGATGGGCTGACAGGCTTTAACATTGGTTCCTATGGGGAAACGGCCAATATATAAAGCTCCATTTTACAATTCTAGGAAGAAATTTCTCAATTAAATTGCTTTGGTGATTTTTGTATTGTGCAACTGTCTTCATAGAAAAAGCATGGAGGCAATTTTGAAAATATTTCATGGTAAACTTTAACTTTGGTGTAAACTGGGATGGGCTTATTCCCTGCAGAGTGGAAACCATTAACCACCCCTACTTCAGCACTCATTTCTCCCCCTCAGACCCTGACCACTACCCACCCCACCACCCAACCACCCCACCATCCCAGCTGACCACAGGACACGTGCCCCCATTCAGTATGATTCATATGTTAATACTGGTCACCACCCACCTCTCAGCCTTTTGTACAGTGGGGGGTGGGGCAGACCAGTTGTCAGACAGACCGACTACTTTGTGCTGCATTCAGGGGGTCAGGTGCCCCCTGAATGTGCCCCCTGAATCAGAGTACCCCCTGAATGTGCCCCAGTAAATAGCCCCGCCCCTCTCTGCCAACACTGGGTTATTAGTCGGCTTATGATTAGAGGCTCAGAGCTGTGACAGCAAGACAAGGGCTGAATAAAAATGAGATGATTCTTGCTCTCTGCTGTCTACAATACGTGCCTGAAATTCTAATCTATAGACACTAGCCATGCTATGGAAAACAATGACTGATGTTTTAAACTTAGATTTTCTAAATAAAACATTTTTTCTATTATAGTCATAAGTTTTATTTTGATGTTACATGGTTTCTAATACGCGATTAATGCAGTTTTAAAGTCATCACCAAATAAATCACACTGGCACACATGGTCATAAAGTATACTTCACGACACCCTGTGAAATAAAATAAAGAACCTCTATGTAAGGAATACCTTGTGTTCTGATTTATCTCTCAGGAGGCAAACGCCAATTGTGTATGCTTTCATGGGTAAATGACGAAGTAGTCAAAAAGACGTCATTTTACTGGAGACCCTACACGCACCTGACCGGGGTGGTCGGCGGGGGGCTTTAGTCATGGTTATGGATGAGAACGTCAAGGTGAGAAGTCAAAACAAACACACCTGCCTCCAGAGGGGGGTCTGTTCTGGTACCTGGCCTAGCCCCAGCCGGCCCAGTGGGAGACAGGAAGGCGGGCAAACAACCAAGCCAAAAAACACCGAATAAATTGCAAATAATGATGGGAAAAAGTGAACATATGAGCTCACCATATTTTTGAAATGTGTCATGAATGGCACCATTATCTTTTTACCATTGAAATCCTACCCTATTTTTTAGGGTCAAGAGCTAAATACTTGGTTTCCTCTTTTGATTTATTGACACCCACATTCACTCTTTAGGTATCCTTAAATAGCATTGAAAATTATAACTAGCACTTTTTGAATGATATTTTTGTATGTTAAAGTTTTCATGTCTGAAATTACGCGACAAATGGGCAAGCTGTCGCCTAAATGCGTGTTTTTCAAATATAGGTGTAAGTTAAAGCAAACCACAACGCAAAATTATCAAAATTTAGTAAATTTTTTAAATTTTCAAAATCGATCCTGACATCTTCAACTACACTCATATAAATCATATTGCCAGTTAAAATCAGATATTGGTGGCTAGAAGTCAATAATTATGATCCTTGGAAAGAGTATCTGTTTGTTTTTGTTTTCTGGTCTGCAATCAACTTGTTGGGGAATCCCCCCACGTGACCCAACTGCCCCATAATCAGTGATGTCATCTTCAGGGTCAATAGGTCAATTCCTCTCCTTTCCTTTCTGTACTGAGCCAGGCTCATCCATGTTTGCCTCCTCTCAATTCCCACATCATTCTCCACCCAAAATAATACTCATTAGAGACTCTGCTAGCAGAGTGGAAATGCAGGGGGGATTCCGGAAATGCCATTTTGATGATGTCATCAGTTTTTGGGTAAACAATCTAGGTATTTGTGTGGACCACACAACAGACCAAAACAAGTCAGAAAATGAGTATTCATGACAGTCTAAATCTGTTTTTGAATAGAATTTTGCATGCCATTCTGTTATCAGATGACACATGATCATACATGGTTTGTAAACAAACAAAGTTCACTGAAAATTTTATTTGACAATATATAACTGATTTGCGTTGTGGTTTGCGGGTGTAGATCAGGTTTAACCTGTACGCCTCACCTATTGGGAGGTCCAGTAAAAATAAAACCTGACGTGTTATACTTTTAATTCCATTCACGCCTTGCATTTCAGACCACCCCACTAGAACGAATTTACAGAAGCCTTTGTATGTATTTCAGAGGAACAACTTTTGCTCAAGTGCGATAGAAATTGTATCCAGTTAGCCTTTCTGCAGCGTCAATTATCAATCTGAAGTTGAATATTTTAATTGTATTTTTAAAGTATTATTTACCCTTTTAAGAGTCGGATTACTGAATTTACTCTGCTACCCAAAATTGATATTTCAGCGATATTCAGACCAAACATGTAATACATAAATAGGTAAAATATTACCCAGTCATTTTAGCCAACAGACCTGTGCCAATGGCTGGTTCGTCCCCATCTGTTTCCCCGGCAACCAGCGTCACATCAAGGTGTCACAACGGTGATTTGGGAGCGTGTCAGGCAGATGGCAGATGGTGGTGATTGTCAGTGAACAGACTGGGGATATGTCTCAATCACCACCTGAACGCCGTGTGGGGCGTAGGGACCCAGTTGCACCTGACGCCTTCAGACTAATTAAATCAACTTAATAGGGACTCACATTGTAATGATGGCACTTTAAGGAGCTAGGTCCGCACACCCTACCTGTCTAACACTAAGGTACTTAGTAGTTTTACAAATTAAAGAAGCCTCATACTTCAGACACAAGATGTCTGTTTTTTTTAAATTTTACATGACCAAAACTAATGGCAGTCACTGCATGGTAGGCTGCGACGTTGGTCGATGGCCCTGGGCCCAAAGCTAGGGAATATGAGGTCAAAAACTGATCAAGATGTAGCATTGTTAAGTACCACAAGCCTCCGTCCCAGTGAGAGAAGAAAAGCTAATTTCGGAAGTAAGTGAAAATATCTATGAGCTTGAATGATCGTAGTTCAAACGGTGGATATAGATTTAAACGTTTTGCATTGGGAAAGATGTGTATTCCCTTATCCTGCTTATTCTATGTACAATGTAATGTAGTATTCTACATTGGAATACCATCTATTTATTATGGGACCAACAGAAGTGCATAATGTTCAG
Source organism: Lepidonotus clava (assembly GCA_936440205.1). Classification (NCBI taxonomy): domain Eukaryota; kingdom Metazoa; phylum Annelida; class Polychaeta; order Phyllodocida; family Polynoidae; genus Lepidonotus; species Lepidonotus clava. Next base: position 31,729,316 of record OW387140.1, read on the forward strand.
TGTACAGAACATACTTGTGGATATAGTTAAGTTCCTTATTAGATAGAACAGTAAAAGGAGATGGCATATACGATGCACACATTTTCCCTAAATGATACTTTGGTAAAATGAAAGAAAAAAGATACCATCACTGTGTATTCGCCACTCAGTTCTCCCTATAGAAAGCTCTGAGTCGCACACGTCTACCCTTTCCTGCCCACCCACCTCAACACATCTCCTCTAAATAGCACCTGACATTGGGGAGTACAACACATCAGACGAGCTCTGACACAATCTCCTCCCACATCTTTCACCTCCCACCAGCCTATTGTGCCGAGGGTATGTAATAATGTGGGGGCCACCTGAGATTGGAGAGTGAATCTGACATTTAATCCGACGTTATTTGGTCGGTCTGTGTGTCACAGGAACCCCTCCTGTTCTGCATTAGCAATGAATTTTCATGTTGTGAATATTTTTGCAATATATGATATTTCGAAAAAGATATGCAAGCGTAATAGATCAGTCTGGTAAAAACCCTGAAGGGTTGGCCGGATGTTAAGGTATACTCAAACAATCAAACAACTGTATCTGGAAATCATTAATCGAATTGATGGTTTTGATCAATATTAAAAAAAATACTTGTAGAAGGTTGGTTGGTTTGGGACAATATAATATGTTTTGGGTGGGGCTTAAACTATTATACTGTTATAGACGTGTAGGTGTGGGTGGAATATTATAGCGTACACGTGTACCTATAGCTGTGACATATGGACCCCACATAGAACAATAAGCCAAGCTGGCCACCCCCTGGTCCACCCCCTGGTCCACCCCCTGCTTCACCCACTGCTGGGGCTCAGGTGACCGGCTTAGATACACCCACCACCTCCGTCTGTTATTACCTTTACTGTACAAGGTCTCCGTGGGTATAAATGATGCAGGATCACCACAGTACCTCACTACAACAGGCTGTTTTTACCCCATACTAGTAGTATACGTATACAAGAGCATACGTGTTACTGTATATTATGCATACATGAGCATGCATATTTTATTTGCGAGTGAACAGAGAATTGATGATCATTGAATATTGTATTGGTACGTTCATCTAAATGTATGCATACTTGGGATGGAGCCGAAACCCTAGGGATAGGGCCGGACAGAATATGTTTTGTGGAGCAGAAAAAGAATGGTCCTTATTTAGTTTGAGATGATTTGTATAAGCCATAAACACATAAGCAATCGGATACATTATCCCCGTTAACCACCAGGGAAAAGAGATTTACCAGTAAAATCTAGGGAACCATTGCTAATTCTTACAGTAAACATAACCAGTGGGCCACTTGGGAGAAGAGCCACATGTGATGAAGATAAAACCCCCATCTAAAAACTGCACTTGTGCTCCTGTATAGCTTTTATCGGGACTGCCAGACATACATTTCCCTTGCTTTGATGTTTTACGGATGCAATTTTCCTTGTTTTATTGAAGAATTGACAACAAAATGGCAAGCATTAAGTGGTCTTCAATGTCCATACAAATTGACCAACCAGTGCAGCCCCCTTTGTCATGCTAATCCGTCTAACGGTCAGACAATGGTAGCGTGACGGTCAGCGGCGGACACAGGAAGTGGCGATTATTGGCCGCGTTCCCCCCTAAAAAGGCTCCTTGTCGGGGGTCAGCTGGTGCATATCGATGATGTTTTGACGGGGTCCCTCAATTTAGCCGTCATAACTGACGTGCTGAGGTCTTTAACTGGTATTTCAGCATCTGTCTGTCAGAAAAAGGGCATCTGAAAAAGAGTTTGAATCAAAAACAGATGTCAGAAAAACAAGCATAACAAGGATGACACTTTCCCCTTTTTCTATCTATGTTCAATAAGATTCTTAATTTAAGGATACAGGTAAAGATGCCAATGACTTGATTTCCTCCGTAATTAAGACGTTTTTTTTAAAAAATCATTTGGTACCTGATTATTTGCCTAATCTAAACAAGATTTTTGTCGAGAAACTAGCCAAATTAAAACTAAACTACGACTTCTTGTTTTTATCAATAACATACAAACATACACATGAAGAAGAAGGAAAATACGAAATTATAGTAAATCAACACATCTTGCAGCCAGAACATCAGAACATGATTTGTAGATGTAAGGGGCAAGAGTCTGCTTAACAGATGACCCAGAAGACTTCTGGAAATATTTTCCATACCAGTATTTACCTTTCTGGTAAAAAAATCCCCACCCCTTTACCCTTGAAGACATCTTTATCCTTTGAGGCCGTGCACATCTCACACCCAACAGAACATTAGTTCTCCTGGTCCGTGGGCCTTGATGTGACAGAGGCCGGTAGTCCGAGGGCAAGTGAGTTGATCATAAGTGACAGACGTCCGACAGCCACAAGTGTGGATTACCTCTCCACTCCTGCTCCCAACCTCTACACTCCACTCCCACCTCCCACCCTCACAACCTCATCCCACTCCCCACTCCCCCAAACCACCACCGGCAGTCGACGGTGGCAGCCTGACGGGCAGTTGGCAATGTGGCGGGATGGGGGGAAAAGGGCGGGGGTACTTTCTTTGAAAAGCAAACATTTTTTCCAATTGCTTGTTTATAAAAGCCCTATATAATACAAGGGAACAGAAACATGGTTTTGGCAGGAATGTACAGTTGGGTTTTAACTTATCAATTTTTATTCAAATGGCATAATTAGATTTAAGATGCTTTTTTTATCGAGTTGCCGCCAGAATGTTTCGCAGCAGTGTCACTGTGAGAGTGGCTCTACTGTGCCCTCATGTTCCCAGCAGGATAACAGGGAACGAAGAAACAAGAAACACTCCTTACATCACAAAAAAAAAGATATCTGACAGTTGGTATCCGGACCCCAAAAACATAGTACTCCCCTCAGCCTCCTACAACCCCCCCCCCCCCCCCCCCCCCTTCCAACATCCCATCCCCTTCACGGTCTAAAGAGAACCACACATCAGCCCTGCCCAGCCCACACCGCCCCTCCTGCTTTCATCACGTGACCCACCTCTTTGATCGCCCCCCACGCCGACAGGTGGCGCCCCTGACCTGCGGGCCAGGCACTTCCGGTGCATATAGGTCATCAGGGACTCAGGGAGTCAGATGGGAGGCAGGGGCGATATGGCGCTGTGTTTTTCTCTCTATTGGATTAATATTTCATGAGTTGATTTGCTGGTAGTGAGATGGCAATAACATCGGCAACAACCCCCGGGCAACATGTATTTATGTGACTCATGCATTAAACGTTTTGTCAATATATGGAATTTACATGGATGTTTCCGATGGTTTGATGCATATTGATCATGTCTACCAATGTTTATTGCTACTAGTAAACGTTACTTGTTGGGCAGACCTGTTCTGCTTTTGGAAGATATAGATGGCCACCCGGAGGTTGTATTTTTATAAATCCTTGTGACAAGAACACTACACATATCGTTTATTTCATAACCAAGTTGCATAGGGATATATTGGTTAGGTATATGATGTGGAATGAAATATCAGGTTTCTTGTGGTACTCGTTATGGGAAATTAAGGGTGAAGGATGGAGCAGATGTTGGAGATTTCTTTCCATCCATTTTACCGTCTTTTTCTTGTGTTTGTTTTAACTCAATTCCCTTCTTGTTTTTGTAAATGTACCCTGTATATCTAACATGCATTGGTTCTGCTTGGTTATGTTAACTTTTACACCCGTTTAACTTGCCTCAGACACTTGCTTTGACTCAGACTCCCCTCCCCTGATCACGAAGCACCCATCCCGTGTGATCATAATCTCACAGCGTCCGTCTATCAGTCCTTCCATCGCTCAGTCAATTCGCAGACGACTTTTTGCATCTGCGTCATTTGGCGCCAATTCCGGCGGCGCGCGCACCAAATGACGCGCGTGATTCGCCACAATTGATAATAGGCGTCTTTGTAAAGCAGTGGCGCCCTCTTTCGACCGCTGCCGTTTCATGCCCCACTGAAACCTTTCATTGGGTTCGCTGACTCGAAGGAAGTTACGGCCACAGACGTTGAGAACTTACACCAAAGCCTTGTCATGGAAAAATGAAGCCCCCTCTATGGTGCTGGAGGAGGTGTGACCTTGGAATGGAGGTCGACCTCTGGAGGGAGATGAACCCACAAAAGGGTCAAGGGTTAAACAGACTTCCTCTGTCAGTTTTGACTGATTTGAGATTAGAGGACTCGTCCAATCAGAGAATCAGGAAAAATAATGTGCCAGAACCCAACTTCAAAGACTTAATTCGCATTCCATTACTAGACAGAGATCTTGCCGTTATTAAGCTTCTAATTTTACTCTGTCCACTCAAGTTTGAGAATTCAGTTTATTATACCTTAAATTATATATACAATTCATGAATTGCAGTTATTAAGGTATGTGTATTTAGATAATAAAAGTTTCAGGAATGCAACTGTCTAAAGCATTTACACGTTAATTAGAAGTGAGTAGTATATGTAAAGTGTACATTTACACAGGAATAAACAGTAAGTAACACATCGGGTAATCCATACATTGCCAAGCACGTAGTAGGGTCCCTGCTGCCTTCACAGCCTTCCTTCTCAATAAAACAAGATGCAGCCAATATGCAGATTTTCCAATCTACGAGTCGGCTCATCTTTCTAATCCTCCCGTTTTAACCGAGCTCTAGTTTCTGTCGGTAACGAGAGCAAACCGTGTGACTTTTCTTCACTTCTCGGCCTGCCGCTCAGCACTGGAATCACATTTCAGTAATTAAGTGTTAGTCGTCTCTAATTAAGTCCTTGACTAATTAGTACGTGTAGCCTGCTCTCCAGGGCGGGGCGGGGTCGGCCCTGGAGGAGCGGGTAATTGGATGTATGTCGGGGGAGGAGGTGGATGAATAGGGGCTAACGTGCTCATGTGATATTTAATGGTGAGCGCCTGCTCACTTTGTGATCATATGTAGGCAGGTCGTGTATGATCATGAATAGATGATTGGTTTTAAAGTAGGGCAAGGTGATGAGATTAACGTGGACCTTAAGTATACTATACTATATGGGCTTGTTTCTCTAATTAGATATCTGTGTAGAATATCTGTTGTGTATACACCAACATCTAAATACTATGTCCAAGAACTAATCCTTGCTGATCTAAGGGATTTACCAAATTTTGTTCTGCTGTTTATAACGAAGAAACACACACAATGGCTAGAGTTTTCAAAGTGAAAATCACAAAATTCGCATAAAAATGAACCAGAGACATAGCATACTCATTTTATACTTAAGCGAACATTTTTAACAGAAATGCAAATCTATCCATACCTAAATGTACATACCATAAAAATAATATATTGAATCATTCGTTAACAAGATAAATTTGCTTGATGCACACTACCTGCTGAAGCCTTCCCACTGCCATAAATAGCAAGCCCACTAAAACGAACCTTCCTTTAGACACAGGTAGGAAGTCCTACAGCCACGGCCATGTAGAGCTCCCCCACCGACGAGCATTTTAAGTACAACCTGTGCCTCAACTGTAATTATAGATTATGGCTGCACTCAGCCTCTCGCAGTTTGAAATCGCTGAAAGCCAGCAGCACTTATTGACTGGGCGCCACTTAGGCTAATCAGCCTATTGAAGTACATTGTGATTTTGAAGCGAAGAGACTGTGAAGCTTTATGTAAAAACCGTCGCTGCTGTAAAATTGTATAGAGATAAAAGAGCGGTGGCAGACGCTATGGATCGCTACAGTATGGGCGTGGGTGGTGGAAATAATGAGCTGGGCGTTGTTGCAGGGAAATAGCTGTAAAATTGGTTAAAATACATGTGTTTATTATACAGATGTTTCAGTAGAATGGGATGCAGAAAAGCGCCACTGAACTGTTGAATGATGTGCTTTGCATGGAAACTAAATTTTGAGACAGTGAGGAACTAACTGTATTACATTGTCATTCAAATTTATGGCTGTTATTGTCAAGTCATTGCTGCATTTCGGAGGATAATATCTCCTTGTTTTCGAGTTATCTTATCAGTCCACTATTAGTCAAATTAGAACTATGGCGGAGACAAAGGGTATTGTAATATAGAAATGGACCTGTGTAATCTTGGATTAATTCAAGCATGTTTTGTTCTAAATCTAAACATAATTATACTGGGAAAAAACATATAAAGTCATCGGGAATCTGTTCATTCAGCCAGTGTACGACATCCCCCTAACCATCTATTCACGGACCAAATACTGTGTACCTGAGGGCGGGCCTGAGGGATCCTGGGTGTACGAATATAGTAACGGTATGATGTGTGCACCTGACAACCCCTCCGTCCTCCCCCGTCTTTGGTAATAGCTCTTAGCTCGTACTCGTCAGTTCAGGGGCGGCCGGGCTGTGGCGAAAAACATCTGAAGGGCTGATGTACCTGTTGACGTCCTCGATATAGAAAATACAGATAACTCCTACCGTCAGTTCCCTTTTTGGATAAGCCTATTTGAGTGCAAGAGCATGAACCCAAACAGTACTAAGGTCTATAACCGTTTATTCATATGTATATATATATGTATAAACGTATATCATATTCTTGAAAAACGAATCCTATTTAGTGATGTTAAGTGCAGATATATTTAGGGCGAATGGATCATACTAGGCACATTCAGTGACATAAAAAATAGTATGCTACTTTAGCAAAAAGGTACTGCTATACTATATAATAGTGTAGTTTTACACTTGAAGAAACCTACTATGTTACAGATGAAATATGAGCAACCTAGTAGAAAAAAGGACCACTGAAGCAAGGCAGCTTCTGAAGGCCTTAAAGGCATAAACGGTGATTTATTGTTGTATGCGCAGGACACTTATAGGTTGGACCCTCCCCGGCAGACTATTCCATACGATCGTACAAAAGATAGATGTGTCTGTACGACCCCACTGGCACTGTCTGTACGGTCCCACCAACAGTGTTTACCTCCAGTCCTTTACCGCAGCTCCTACCCAACACCATCTCATTTATAACATATAACTTCTCCCACACCCTTGGAACTAGCCTTCGCCTTGTTGCATCATTCAAACCACACGCTTAGAACCAAGGTGCTGGAGCGAAAATCCAGCGTGTAACGTAGTTTCAGGCCAAAAAATCACAGGCGGGCAATTAAGTCCAATGCTTCCAGAGGTTACGTTTTTGGTTGTGGAAAGGAGTTTTTTGTTGGAGTGTACAGAAGGTTGAATTCCCTTCTGAGAGATTTGTACTAATTTGAAATGCGGTGATAAAACGTGTCATGTCTTTTTAACGACGCCACAAAAGCGTTCTAGTTGGGTTGTAAACATGTCTCAGCTAGTCCATAAACAGTGTACTACAACCGTAAAAGGACATACTGAAGACGTTATGTACACACTCTTAATGAATGAAACATCATAAACATGCACTGGTTCTTGGTGTCAGAGACTTTTCTGGTACCAACGCCCATTGAGCAGCATATGAGCAGTTGGTGAACAGTTGGTGAGTTGCTCCCCAATTGCTCGCGGGGAGAGGTTATCAGAACCAACAAGCTGGCCTCAGACCCTAGGGAGGAGTAGATAGGGAGAGGGACGGTTGCTGGCGGGCGGCCAAGGTGGGCTTGGATGTTGGCCAAGGGAGTGCAGGAGGTTGGCGAGGATTGGGGACTGAGGGATGGGTAACATGGATGTGGGGTGTTGGGAGGTCAGCAGAGTGTTAGGGTCTGAGGATGGACAGCAAGGATGTGGGGTGTTGAGAGGTTAGGAGGGTGTTAGGGTCTTAGGGATAGGTAGCAGGGCTGTGGGGTGTTTGGAGGTCAGCAGGGTGTAAGAGTCTTGAGGATAGGTAGCAGGAATGTGGGGTTTTGGGAGGTCAGCAGGGTGTTAGGGTCTTAGGGATAGGTAGCAGGGCTGTGGGGTGTTTGGAGGTCAGCAGGGTGTAAGGGTCTTAGGGATAGGTAGCAGGGCTGTGGGGTGTTGGAGGTCAGCAGGGTGTTTAGGTCTTAGGGATAGGTAGCAGGGATGTGGGGTTTTGGAGGTCAGCCGGGTGTTCAGGTCTTAGGGATAGATAGCAGGGATGTGGGGTGTTTGGGAGGTCAGCCAGGTGTAAGGGTCTTAGGGACAGGGAGCAGGGACGTGGGGTGTCGAGAGGTCAGCAGGGTGTTATGGTCTTAGGGATTGGTAGTAGGGCTGTGGGGTGTTGGGAGGTCAGAGGGGTGTAAGGGTCTTAGGGATAGGTAGCAGGGATGTTGGGTGTCGAGAGGTCAGGAAGGTGTTGAGGTCTTATGGATAGGTGACAGGGATTTGGGGTGTCTGGAGGTCAGCAGGGTGTTAGGGTCTTAGGGATAGGTAGCAGGAATGTGGGGTGTTGGGAGGTCAGGAGGGTGTTAGGGTCTTAGGTATAGGTAGCAGGGCTGTGGGGTGTTGGGAGGTCAGCAGGGTCTTAGGGTCTTAGAGTTAGGTAGCAGGGGTGTGAGGTGTCGGGTGGTCAGCAGGGTGTTAGGGTCTTAGGGATAGGAAGCAGGGCTGTGGGGTTTTGGATGGTCAGCAGGGTGTTGGGGTCTTAGGGATGGACAGCAAGGAGCTGGGGTGTTGGGAGGTCAGGAGGGTGTTGGGAGGTCAGGAGGGTTTCGGGGTGTTTGGGATGGAAAGCAAGGAGGTGGGGTTTTGGGAGATCAGCAGGGCCATAGGGTCTTTGGAGCCCTAAGACAGCAGAGATGTGGGGTGTCGGGTGGTCAGTAGGGTGTGATGATTCTGTTAATTTTTAATGGAAGGAAAACATTACTTTAGTTAACAGTTCATTTTATAAGAGTTTTCCTTTGCCAACGCATGTATTTTCTTACAAAGAACAAATTCTGTGTTTACGGCCATTTTTACTTGTGGCATTTTCAAATTGATAGAAAACACCCGCTACAGTTACTACATAAGAACAACTTAAGCCATCAAAGAAAATCCCGCAAGACGTGACTCCACCTACCAGCGAGTATGAGCAAATATTATGACAATCTTTTCTCTTAAAAATAGTCGGTACGAATTTCTATCAGATATTCAAACAAATAAATAACGGAGCAGCTTTTCTAACTATGTCAATGTTATGCAATATAAATTGCTAACCTTAACTAATAAAAAAAAAGTTACATAAAAAAAGTGGTGTAATTTCCTGAAAATCTCCCTAAGATCTGTTTCTTCCAGCCCCAGGAGAACCCAGTTTAATTGCCTCCTATAGACCAGAGTCCAGTATGTTAGCCCAGACCTTTGTGATTATCCTCCTGTTGAGATTATTTGTCGACCCTGGAGGAAATGAGGTGGTGAATTCGCATATTATGTTGGCCCCCGTCAGGTCTGACAGGTATTACTGTTGACACAGCCAGAGTGCCAATCCATTATGTCCTGATTAACGCAACGTCTGGGTGGTTTACCCAGTCATTGAATATCAAGAAACTACTAATACGAATACGAGTTTAATGCTTTGTTAAACAACAAAGCGCGTGTTTAATAACTTTGCAATGTGAGCTACAACTTGAGAGAGTTTCGGATAAGTACCCCAAAATAAATTGTGTGTTATCCGACTTTGTAATTCTTACATCGTCTATATCATAATAATGATATTTTAGTCAGACTCATGATTAGCATTGCCAATTGAAATATGGTCTGTATCTATATATATAACAATGTGGTTCCTAATTTCTATCATTTTTCACCTAGCCATAGGGCACAATACTTAAAATTCAGTTTTATGTTCAATTGATTAATCTGCTAGATATTGACCATAAAACAACCCGAAAATTCATCACATCACTCAGGCCGTTCTTTGATACTTCTATACCACATATAGTCTATAATACACATCAATCTGTCACCACTAAGCATGGGCTCATAACTCCAGCCCCCTGATTGTTATGTATGGACTAATACCCGGCCCAGGATGGCGTGTTAAGTACTAATTCCTCGCCCATAAAGACCTGTCACCGGCCCCGTCCGTCGTTGGGAGACAAACGGGCCCTCCCCACGCCGCCCGAAGAGTGGCGTGTGGTGGGCCCGGAGGATTTATCTCAGCGTCCACACCTGTTTCCCACCACATACTGGAGCCAGTATACCTGAAAGAAAAAGCCGCCTAACTCAGAAACATACATGTAGATTTTTTTTGGTCTTATAAAAGGGAGTGGTATCCAGAGTATGTGTTACGGCTGCAGTGCTGAAGCAATAAGCCCATCCCACATAGGGGATTTACAGGGTTGGACAAGGGTCAGACAAAATTCATGTATAAAGCATCTTTGTCTCCTAGAATTAGGGTTACTGAAAAACAGTAAGAATTGTTTTCCTATATCCGCAAGTATTGATTTAACATGATTTCTAAAATTTTATCAATTAATAGATTTGCAGGTTTGCCAGCCAATCAAAATGCTGTATTTCAGGGCAAAATAGGGTCAGACATTGTAGGTTGGGTTGACAGGCTTTAGCTTTCCAATGGAAAAAAAGCCAATATATAAAGCTGTTTTAGGAAAAAATGTCTCAACCAAATTGCTTTGGTTAATTTTGTATTATGCAACTCTCTTCATGAAAAAAGCAGAGAGGCAATTTTGAAACTATTTCATGATAAGCTTTAACTGTGAGCAGAACGTTGGGATGTAACACCTGTGGTTTAAATATGGTAAGCATAACGGTTAGTAGTCTGGAAAAAGATTGCGAATATCATTTGACAGATGTATCTACTGTTTAACATCATAATATCTAACTTGTTATACCCTATATAAACGGTACTTAAGATAGATTGCCAAAGAAACAAAACAGTATTGGCCCCAGCTCTCCCATTTATAGATCACTGTAAGCATATAACAATTTCGACCTTTGCCCTGCGATACAATGCTGCTTTCTGACAATTGGAATACACCCACCTACAATGAGGACACATATATACACATTTCATAGCAGTAATGTCAAAGATACACGGGTATCTCCTTTATTTCAGATCACGTGCGGAAAACAAACAATTTCCAATATCTATTTGATAGGTTGTCAGTGTACACATGCCCGTGTCAGAGATATTCCATTACATGTCCGTGTATATAGGCCCCCATACCGCCTCCACTGAACGTGAGGTCCGGGTATTAAGGTAACCAGTGATACACTATGGGTCAGTTGGTCTATGTAGGAGGTCCGGGTAAAGTAACCAGTGATACACAAAAGGTCAGATGGTCAGATGGTCTCAGTCTACATGTGTGATTTAGATAAGGCAACCATTCAGTGAACTGATACTCTAGATATCAACTGGTCTGTATTGAAAGTCTTGATAACATAACAAGGGGTACTCAAATGGGTCAGCCATTCTTTATGTGAATTCCAAATACGGCAGTCAGCTATACTCCATAGATGCACCCGAGATGAGGTCCACATAATACAAGCAGTGATACACTATAGGTCAGCCGCTCTATACAGCCACCCGTACCACCACCAGTCCCATCTGATGAGGCCGAGTCCCTCTCCTAATGTTTCCCCTAATACCTGAATAATAAAACCAGTGATACCCCATAGGTCAGTAGGTTTATCGATGAGGTCCACATAATACAAGCAGTGATACACTATAGGTCAGCCGCTCTATACAGCCACCCGTACCACCACCAGTCCCATCTGATGAGGCCGGGCCCCTCTCCTAATGTTTCCCCTAATATCTGAATAATAAAACCAGTGATACTCTATAGGTCAGTAGGTCTATGTATGAGGTCTCAGTAATGTAACCAATGATACTCTGTAGGTCAGCCGCTCTATACACCCACCCGTACCACCACCGGTCCCATCTGATGAGGCCGAGTCCCTCTCCTAATGTTTCTCCATCTCACGTCTCCGAGCTGCCACCTTGGCCGACCTTAGGCACCTTTTACAATCTGTAACCATGGCAACACCTTAGGGATAGGCCTGTACGGGGTAGGGCCAATGACAGAAAGCAATGGTAATCAGGTAGGGGTGGGTGGGTGGGTGATGGGTGTGGGGGAGGGGGTGTGGGTGGGAGTGTTGTCCGTCTTCAAAGGCGGGAATAAGGCCGGAGGGGCAGTAGGTCACCGACTGGCCGCTAGAGGACTCTGTCCACAAACGAAGATTGCATAGATATTAATGATTGCATACCACATAGCAATATATTTCATGTTCCCTGCATTCCCACGTTTCTTAAACATGTTCCTTTTTTATCTCTAATATAAAATGGTCACTCACTTATGTCACATACGTCTTTAGGTACTGATGTATAGACCTGAATATACACCTATACTTCTATGGGAGTGACTAAGTCAATCAGACTTATCCCCTGATTTAGTCTCAGAGGAGTAGGCCCTATATGCATAATGGTAACGGTCTTCCTACCAGCTTCTATGGAGAAAAGCTTCTTAGCTTCGTAAATCTGGTTCCCTTATGACCACTGGCGCATCAGACTATACCATCCTACCTATCAACTACTGAGCACCTATACCCCTCTAAATACCCCCACCTCCCACCAGAATCTCAGTCATTATCCGCCCATTAAGACCCTACCGCACGCACTTAATGCCCCGTTTTATCACTCACACCCCCAAACCTTTCAAGCAGAGTCAATGGGTTATGTACCCAGGTCCCCGATCATTGTACCCCACCCGCCGTTTGTAATGTTGCCTGAGGAAAAGGCCCTCTGTGTGAGAAGTCCATTTATCAGGTTATACTACTGACGTGTACGTTAGCCGGCCGGGCCCCTGACCTCCCGGCCCTCAGTGCCCCTACGCCCTCCGCGCCCCACACAGCCTCCCCAACCCTGCCACAGATAGATGCGACTCACATGCTAATGTGACATGCTAGTCGGCCGGCGGGCGGTAACAGAGCATGTCAAACATGTCGGCACACAGGGTTAATGCCTTGTGGCCCGGGCTGGCAGGGTTGGGGAGTTTATCATACAGACATGGGTCTTTTTTCAGTCGTGGGCCCAGGGTTATAGATGCATGAATACTATGGGCGGAATGAGCGATGAATGACCACTCTCTGAATGGGTGGGAGGCAGTTGGCTGCTTATCTGATGGGGAGTTTTATACGTCGCGTGCAACAGTTTTGTACATCTGTTTGTCGTTGTATAGCATAGATGTCATTGAATACGCTCATCTTTGTGGTTCACGTTGTATTTACTCAGTATAGCGTGTGCGTTTTAGACGACCAGTCAGAAATAAGCGATATTCGATGCTGATTATAAGCTATCTGCCTTGGATCACGCAGCCCTCTGTGGCCTGTAGCATGGTTATATCACTTAGAGGAAATAGTCCAAATTCTAATTCAATTGCCCGCATATACCATGTCATGTACATGTCATCAAAATGTAGTGTTAGTGCGTTTCTGGACGAGCTGTGTAGCTAAAAGATACTGTGGGTAGTAGTTCAAAGCTCATCTGATACAATGAAACACACATCCCTGGTGCATGAAAGGAACTGAAATTCGAAGGAAAACATAAGATAAGACGAAGAGCACCCTGGGACATCTAGTACATTGTACTATCTGTAGATCAGAATTGTAATATGATAAATCCTACATTTACAACCACACTTCTTGATTGATTCTACGTTAAGCCTTTTCACACCCACACTGGTCTTTTGACCTTCTTGTTCCCAAATGACCTTCTCCTGTTGCCTCCCACGTCCTGGAGGAGGTGTACAGTGACCCCTCAGACCCTGGAGGAGGTGTGCAGTGACCCCTCAGACCCTGGAGGACGCCGGCCGGCACCTGACACCTCCGTCTGACACAGGAGCGCCGGGCCCGCCTTAATCTGACGTTAATCCCCCCTAATCCGCCCCACACCACCGGCCCTTCACTGATGGGATATGGCAACAATGTGGCCAGCTGCCACCTGCCACCGACACCTATTGGAGACCACCTACCACCTACTGGTCAGCACCTACTGGCCACCACCTACTGCTCACCACCTATTGGCTACCACCTACCAGCTACTGCTCACCAATTAGTGGTCACCACATACTACAGTACCTACTGCTCACCACCTACTGCCCACCCCCTACTGCTCACCACCTATTGGCTACCACCTACCACCTACTGTCTACCACCTACCACCTACTGATCGCCACCTACTGTCCACAACCTACCACCTACTGATCACCGTCCTTTACCAATCACCTGCCAGCTACTGCTCAACACATATTGGTCAACACCTACCACCTTCTGCTAACCACCTACTGCCCACCATCAATATACTGATCACAACCTACAACCCAGCACTTACCACCTACTGCTCACCACATAGTACTGCTCACAAGCTACTACTCACAAGCTACTACTCGCCAGCAACTACCTACTAGCTACTCATCACCCATTGCTCACAACCAAACACACATTTACCTGCACATATCACCTAAATCTCTGACAACCCGTATCACTCGGACAAATGCCCACCACACAGTCACTGCTCACTGATATACCGTAGCTTCCAACTACCCGCATACCTCAATTGATTATTTAGAGGCGAAATGATGTTTCGCCTCTGTACTCTAATAATGACAAAAAAACTTTGTTATTTTAGGATTTTACTTGTCCTGTCCTCCCTTTTTTCTCAGACATATGAACTCTTACAGAGAAATTGATACATCCTGGTGACAGTTCCAGATCTGGGGAAGAATAGTTCATTCCATTTTTTCCAAAATACATCATATAAAAGTCACATTTTGAAGTTTGAAAATGATGAGAAATTCCATTTTTTTGACAAGTCATGGTGCTTTCAAAAACCGCCGGTGCAAATTGAAAAATACCGGCACCCAGCGCCCGGCAACAGCTTAAGTGCATGCGTACTAAAGGTAGGATATAGTCTTTGGGACTTTGAGGTGCCCGGCAACAGTGACATATACATTGAACTTGAACCAAGGCGGTTTACAGGCTTATACTACATCCCATAGATATAATATTTAATAGATTTGATGATTTTTAGGCGAGTTATTCAAGGAAGAATATGAAGGCTTTTAACACTGGATCCTATGGGAAGGATTTACTTTTATTTAGAGGCCGGTGCCCGGCAACAGTGACGTTGTCTAATGACCTAAATATGAAAGATAGAAGTAAGTGTATGTGTACTTAACAACATTGGTAGATGGGGAAAGGGCGGTGGTCGGTAACAGTGGCGTAGATTTTGAATATTAATTAGGGAGCTTCAAGTTAGTGCGCATGTACTAATGAGGTGACAGAGGAAGTGCCGGTGCAGAGATTACCGGCACTCAGGGCCCAGCAACAGAGCAAGTGCATGTGTACTTAAGGTTGGAGATAGACTTTGGGACTTTTAGGTGCCCAGCAACAGTGGCGTAGACTTTGAACTTGAACTTTAAACCCAAGCTATGGAGGGGGTATATGCTTTTGTAGTGGTCAACATTTGACAGTTGTTTTCACATAGTTCTATTCATACTTAACAGGGGTGGACTCAACCACGGGCCCAGGGGCCCGGGGCCCCGGGGCCCTTAAAAAGCAGGTCGGGCCCCTACATTTTCTGGCCTAGGGGCCCGACTGGCCCCTAGAAAATTATGGATAACAATTACAGATTTCAATATATTTTACAATAAAACATAGTGTTTTTATAGACAACCTGACTATATATATTTGAGGGCCCCTAGATTTTGGTGCGGGCCCCTAGATTTGGAAAGCTGGGGGTCCGACTGGCCCCTGGAATTTTAGACTTATGTCCACCCCTGCTTAATGACAAATTCCTAAGACTATTTCGCCTCTCATGGAAGCTCTGCTCCAGGACAGACATTATGACTTGTTCTGAAATTGGCTTTCTTGTCATAATACATAACTATGCACGAGCGTATTAGGTTATTAGATGTCACAATATATCTATTCAAGCATGTCGATCGAGCGTTGGATCATCATCTATTCATTTTGTGTGGCTTGACTAGCTGTCGGAATTTTTTTTTTTTGAAATCGTAGCTATTGTCGCATTATCTGCCCTTTAGAAATCTGCCGAAAATGATACATATCTTCTATGTTCCAGAAGAGGTGGCTACTGCCCGTCCATTTAAAGGACGATTGCCTTTAAGCACATCATAAAAAAAGTGAAGTATAATCATTATAATAGGGAAAAAAAACAACGCAGTTTTAGTATGCTACTGCAAAAAAATCCAACCCGTATCAACCACTCTCCTGACCACTACCAGTAGTACGCCCTGGAGGAGCACAAACCTAAGGGTCAACTAGAGCGGCTGACCTCTAAGCGGTCTGAGTGCATACCCCCCACCCAAACCCACTACCGTAAAACCCCTAATTTAAGCCGAACCCTAATTTAAGCCGCACCCTGACTTTAGAGTTTAACATTAGATACTTTTTTATCATATTTTTTCAGAGATCTAATTGTATTCAAGGTTGTTTAAAACCCTAATTTAAGCCGCACCCTTAAAGTTGAGGCCTTACTTGATCTAATTTCTGAAAGTAACCCTAATTTAAGCCGCGGCTTAAATTAGGGGTTTTACGGTAGCCCCTGGAGCACTCAGCTCCAGCAGGGTGGGCGTGTGATAGTGGGCGGGATGGGGGTGGGGGGCTCCTGGAGAAAGGTCGCTTTTAGGGTCTATGAATAATTAGTTATATTTTCCCCCTACTGAGAAGAGGGGCCAAATTGTGGGTACACGATGACACAGTTCGTTCTGCAAATTGACCGCACTGATTAAAAAATACCTCCTTGATGAATCAGAATTAGCGTTTAATCAGACGAATATAAGCCGCCGCGGAAATATCTGTGGTGTTTTATCTGTGACATTATCTCTGTGATAGTGGGTTAGGAGGAGGAGGATTGGCGGAAGGAACTGGTGTTGGTGAGTGATGGGTCGGGAGCTAGTGTCACTCAGGACCTACTTTTACTACTTGTGTATCCGTCCGCAAAGGCTGAGGACACCATAACCAGGACTATATTACACGCGGAAGGTTCTCCTAAGGGTCCTTGACAGGTGACAGGTCAGGACACAGCTCTCTGGGCTTTTAGTAGACTAGCAGGGATGCAGGATTTGTAGCACACGGCCTCCCAAGACAGAAATGCATTTTCCAGACACAAAATACACACTGGTTTGTTTGTTTACAACTCAGAAAAAGTTGATAAAATAGTGTTATTGCGTACTTAATATTCCTCTCATTCAGCTGGTCTCTCCTCCTCCTCCCTGTTTTGGCCAGGGGTAGTATGATACCATCTAGGCCTATTTTAGTTGTAATCCAAATGAAATTCTAGGATTTTTTTTGTGCATATAGGAGACAATCTTACATATCCATGTCCTTGTAGACCAATCAAGGAGTACGATGCATGATTGAAAAATACCTGGTCTAAAACCCTGGCTTCCCAGGCTGGGAATCAAACCCAGGACCTTGTGGACAAGTGCTCTCTCACTAAGCCAACTCTCTAACCTTAACATTCATTGAGCCATTCCTGCATTGTCAGGCGACGTGTCAGACCCATGACGTCACCCCCGGCCATGACGTCCTCGTGTCAATATTTGGTCGTCCGTCGTCGTGTGACGCGTGTCCGTCATCCCGTGTCCGTCATCCCGTGTCCGTCATTCTCCCAGTGGCGTGTGACGGCCATCTCGTGAGGCCGCCTTGTTTGGGCCCGATTAGGGTCCTGATAGACGGCTATCAATTATAGAGAGGGGCCCGCACGCCCCCCACTACGGACCGCACGCGTCGACGTTCTGCTCACACACGCTCACTGAGCTGCTCACCGAGTCGGGCAGTTCATGCTAGAGCAGCTCAGCCCGTTCTCTATCTGAAAATGAGTTATTCTTGGTCATTCAGTTACTCGCTTGTATTCACCTATATCCTTGTACATTTTGTTAAGTTAGCAGCTAAGAAGAGATGTATTTTGCTCTTTTCAGCCTTAAATTGTTCCCACTTATTCGTTCTATGTAAAGAGTTATCACTTAATCACTTGTACGCATCTAATGTATCAATACTCATTGCCCGGGCACATTGTGTTGCTAAATGCCTGTTTTAATGTTTGTTTTATTGCAATAAGTTCATCCTCTCAAGGGGATTCTCTAGTACACTATTCAATACTATAAGCATACATTGACATTACATGAAGTCAATATGAAAAGAAAACAACAGCAACAACTACAAATACAAACAGTGTAGCGTATCCATGTAATGGCCCTGTTTCCAAGGTAGCTTCCCTAGCTGGCTACTGACATGTTTTACAAAGAATATAACAGTATGCCCGGCGGCAAACGACCCCAGTGTTTATTTGAAACACACCCCTTGTTTTTTCTCACTGTTTATTGTGTGTAACCCCTAGCGGCCGACTAGCGAAGCGAGGAACGCCGGGGACGTCCGCCCCCGGGAAACGCCTACCCCCACCTGGTGGGCGCGTGGTAATGTTATTACAAGCCCCCATATGAAGCTGCCGTTGAAATGATATTTCCTTTCTATATTTGAAACTGGCCACATTTAATAGTTGAGGCGCAGACTTAATGTTAGTGGAATATCAGTTTCTCGTCGTTTCTAAAACCACATGAGATGAATGATACAACTTTAAGAGAAAACAACTATTGTTATGTTTTCTATGAGTTGCATGTAATAATAATGATAGAAAATGCAATGATTCACTACAGAATTGCTTCTTCAATATTTTATGGTAGTTCCTATTAGTAGCTCATCTCTACAGGCACTACAAACCATCACCAAGTCACATGTCACAAAGGTCCCAAACCACAGCTAAACCTGACCCCTGACCCCCAAGGTCAACCATGCGTGACCTGAGTCCAAGGTCAAGGTCACATTTACCCACATTTGTCAAACCAGCGTCCGTGACAACACGTGACAGCTCTGCCGCACGCATGCGTAATGGGCAGACTAGGGACTATATTCTATACGCGTAATGATAATAGTGCGGTAAGCGTGCGGCGGTGGCATCATTAATGAACTTCCGTTTGTAATTGCTGGGTCTATAATGGAGCTTGGGAGGGGTAGAAACATGAAGCGTTCATGCTTGAGGGATGCTCCACAAATGTTGACGTGACTGTCATTTGCAGGGGTGGCAGCGGTGCAGTTGTAGGGCTTAATGACTGTATGGCTGGAGACACGGGTATTTTGTGGTCCTTAACTAATCATAGTAATCAGCCTTTTGTATCAGAATATAATGTCACATGGCTGGTCTGCTGGGATATTTTTCAAAATGTCGCTATTTCCTTCGTGTATTTCAACATAATGTGTCCTTGTAACAAAGAAGGTTCAACGTATAGGTCATTAACTGTTTACGTCAAATACTTTGCTGATGTAGATAGCGGGGATATTCTTTTCTGGAAAAATGGGAATCGTGCCTCAACCTGTGGAACACCATATAGGTTAAACAGTATCCTTGTGTATGAGATTCTAGACATTACCAGCACTGTTTAGCTACATCACTATCTTCAGTATGTCCCCGCTGGCATGTGCAGGGCTCCCGGTAGAACCTCGCCATCTATCCTTGGTTCTAAGGGCATAGCCTGCCCCCCGGGCCTGCCCCCTAGAAACTCATCCGTCGCCGCACTTGGGACCCTGCCTACCCTTGGTCACTCATGAGGGCCTTTCGATGCCCTGCCTACCAGGTGCCCTCAGTAACAGGGCCTGACGCTGTCTGATGCCCTTTGACGCCAGGTGACGCCTCAGGGCGCCCCAAGTCACCAAGGTGTCAAACTTCCTCCAAGCCCGAGCTTCTACAGAATCTATCAATTTTAAAGTGACTTAAGCAGATGATACCGTCTTTTGGTTACCTTTGGCATGAATTCTGAATTAAAACTATATTGTGTTTCCTGAATGGCTTCCAAGAAGTAAGGGTATTTATATTTGTTTACAGATACATGTATAATATCTCTATGGAAAACAATTCTGGACTAGGTGCTAGAATACCCATGCCCAAAACAGTTTCATATGGCTGAAGTAGGCTATATCGATGTACGATTAAGCAGAAGTCATATCACTTGGACTATAAATATAGAAGTAAATCAATAAGAATAAGTACAGCACCTTTTCGCACCATCTCAAAAATCAATCTGAAAACAGCCAGAATGTTTTTTTTCCTTTCTTAAGTTTCTTTAAAGTCATTGAGCTGCTCGTGAACATGGATTCCGTCTTTACCCTGAGCACGTGTGAGCCGCTCAGCCCGTATTGACCCAGCTCTCGGCACCAGGTGTCCCGGATCTCCCCTGCCCGCCCGCCCGCCAGACGGCGCTAACAAGACGGGGTGTCAGATAAGGCCCGATAGCCCTTAGCCTGAGAGGGCGGACGGAACACCCGCCACAACTGTTACCCCACACACGTCTTCTACTTGTAACCTTCAAGGAGCGGTGAAGGCTGGGGACCCTGCTGTGGGGTATTGATGGCTAGAGTTGGAATTGCCTGAATGTATGTATTCCAGGGCTTGCTTGACAAGGTGGATACGGAGATTTTCAAAATGATTGGAGGTGTACGTTCAAAATGTATGCGGGGCGGGTGGAGGAGGAGGAGGGGAGGGGATGGGTTGCTGACGTGTCTATGCAAAAGTTTCCGAATTTTGCCATAGGAAATATATTTAATATTTGACTAAAATAAGGGGGGAGCGCCCCTGACTTACACGCACGTTTGATGTCTGAATAGTCAATAATTCCCAGAGATTAAGGGCATTTCCTTTGTGCCTTTTTCTCATTTATGTGACTTAAAATGAAATACAATGATACACTTTAAAAGAAACAAAGTGCAGAATACCTCGATTTGAACAAAGGAAATTCGGGGGATATTAATTTGATGATCATTTGTATTAAAATTTGGTGGTACCTTTCAACAATGCCCGAAGTTCAAGGAGAGTCGGTCTCATAATGTAAACAAAAACAGTTGTTATATAATTCAGTCACGCCGAAAGGTGGTAAACAATGGCATTAGGCGTTCACCAAACCATGGTGGAATGCTTCTAACAACCTTTTGAGTAATCTTTTAGTTGTAAATCACTACAAACCAGTAACCTTTACGCCCTGGCCTTTCATGCTCAGCCATGACCTTTTGACACATTCGGTGTCAAATCGGAGCAAAACGTCCATGTCAGGGTCAAGGTCATAAGCCAAGGTCAAGGTCAGAGGTCAAGGTCAGATGGCTGAAGATCTGACTCGGTGCGGTATAACAATCGTATTGTAATACATTCAAATTTCATTGTAATACATGCCAATTTCATTATACATGCTTTTAAATTGGATCGTCCATGCGATGTTTTTCAATGCGCACATTTGCATGAGTCACTAATGTCCAATTGGAAATATGTCTAGGGCAGGGGAGTCAGAATGGAATCAACGTATAAAGCCAAAAAAAAAAAAAAAAAAAAAAAAAGGAAAAGCACAATATACAGAAGAGGGACGAAGAATCCCATGTAACCCATAGAAATGCATGCAAGTTTTGCTTAGTATGTTATAGTTCCCATTGGAATATTTTAGAAAACTGGGTGGGATGAGAACTAGACTATCACGCTAATACTTGGCCGATAGCATCTGTCTCGGTTACCACTATTAGAAAAACAGCCTAATCGGTAAACGTAAACTACGGATTCCTCTCGTGCCAAGTGATAGAGAAGTCCCTGTCCATTGGAAACATATGTGACAGGCCCGGGGCTGGAGGAGGGAGGCAGAGGTAGGGCCCAGAGCTGGTATATTTGTGTAGGATAGTGTAGCTGTAGGCTCTAACGCCTAGCCGACACCTTTTAGATCTACTGGTAGTATTAGTAGTAGAAATGGTGCATGGGTATACCAACTCGACCAGATAATCAGATGCATTTGAGACGGTTTCTAAGTTAATTTGAGAGCGGTCAGAGCTATATCTTATATTTTGAGAAAAATCTGATATATTATTCCAACTTCATGTTTGGAAATCTGAGTCAGGCCCCAGACACCCAAGGGAACCCTCTCCGGGCACTCCACCACTACGAGACGGCGAGTGGTGCCTTCTAGGCATATTCTAGGCTTAGCAATGCCGGGAAAAGCTTCCTAGAAATAATCCCCTCGCCTCGGAGATTCCTTGATGCCACCCGCGGCTGTCTCTTTGCCACACAAGGAGAACACTCCCAAATCACCACCAGATGAGATGGGGTAAGGAAAGTGTAGGGGGGAAACATAGGAGGAATTTGTTGTCGCCGCGGAGAAAAATGAAGATAAATAGATGGAATTAGGAGTTGATTCGGCGCGCTGGCTTTGCTGGGGATGCCCGCAGAGAACTACTTATCTCCGAAAAGAAATCCTTCTCAATATAGATTCTAGCCGCCCCCACACGTCGACTTAGTCTGTGACGTACGTTGTATAGTTTATATAAATATAGAGTGCTATAAAGAAGTCTTCTAGACCTATCTATTATGCTATATATAGCCTATTATCTTTAAGGACAAAATAAATACAGATGAGATCTTTATTTTTTATCCATTTCTTCTGTTCTGTTTCGGATATAGAATAGGTTGGATCATGATGTCATTAGAGATGTGTATTTCATGAATTATTTCTCCTTTATTGATGGCAAACCATGCACTTGCAATTCTCACCTTCACTACAGTGACTGTATATTCAAATCTAGCAAGGAAGCACACTAAGGAAAAAGTCCGTCTGAGATAAACTAGGTGGTAACTGGTAGTATCTTTTTTTATTATCATGAGTACATTTGCAGATTTTGCCGAAAAACGTTACCAGGGTATAACAATAGGATACGCCCAAGGCCTCTGGACTTGCTACAGCCACTAAAGTCATGATGCCAATATTTCAATGGAAACATTGACGATATCCCATTAAAGGTTTTTTTGGGACACCATCGTATTGTAGATTCTTTTTAATATTCGCAACCAATGTTTCAATGCTTCCCACCCGCCTGAAAGCTCAAGACCCCACCCAGTGAGCCCCCCGCCTCCCGCCTCCACCTCCCGTCCCCTCCAGTGGGTACTTACCGGTCAGGTGTCAGGTACACGGCTCTGTCTATACGCCTGGAGGCATGCTCTCACCTCCTCCAGTACCTGAGGGGATGCTCCCTCTCCCAGCATCTCTCTCCCTGCAGCACCACTCACCAACCACAGGCTTAGTTGAAACGTCTGTAAAACCATAGAATATGGGTCCTGTAATATCACAGATCTTATAATATTTTTAATGCCATTTGATTTAAATGTACGGTCCCCAAATTGATTAGCAATTCCCTGTACGTTTCACACAGAAAGGAATACTGAGGTGTGTCGCCCTAGAAATGTTTTCACTGCATAGCCTTGTTGATAGCATAACCTATCTGGCCTGGGGCGATGTCACCTTTTGCCGCGGGCCAGTTACCCCAGCCTCGGGCTAGTAAATACCTGCTCCTCCTACTCCTGGGTTATATCTCACTCAAATAGCCAGTCCAACCTGCCTGGGCACGGGTCACCTTTAAGAACTGACAGATTATGTTTTCGCAAATCTTACAAGATAACACGTTTGATACATTTTCAAAGCCATCTTCCGGAAATAACTACATGTTGCTATCTCACTATATCTTAGACGAGCGATGTACATGTTATTTCCTATCCGTATCTTGTGCTTGGGTCGACAGAAGTCCCAAAAAGGTACCGTGAAATTATTTATCAAAGGATCCGTCAGAAAATATTTTATTCAGATCCTTGCACGTTATGGGAAGGTCCCAGTAGGGTTGCACGTTTTAAGGTACCATTTCGTAGTTACGGAGTTTCAGACGGACATGTGATAAGATTAAGGTTTCTTTGAAGAGAAGTACTCATCTTAAAGGCTTGGGAACTGTGATGCTATTTCTCTCTCTATTTGGTATTCTGAGCGTGGTTGTTTCGCTCTTTGTCCCTTCCGTGAGTATCAATATCAGGGTGTACGCTGTAATAGGGTTTGAAGTGTCGCCAGCTGCAACAAAAGAAGACCCTTTCTCATGTTGTTATCCATGAGAAGGTATATCTTACCCGGAGCAAAAGGCAGTGGAAAAACAGTGCACACTGAGTGGTTGTTCAGTGGTAAATCAATGGAAATCAGTGGAAAAACAGTGTCTAAGCAGTGGTCAATCAGTGTGTCTGAAATATTTAAATGAGCTGTCAGTAGAAATCAGTGTACAATCAGTAGTATATCCGTAGCTCATTTAAATATTTCGGACATACTGATTCAGGAAGTATACACTGACTTTTGGTTCAGGATAATGTTTTTTTTAAAAATAAGTATCAGGAAACTTTTCAGCTAGCCACTATCAGATATTCTAAACCTGATGCAGTCATTTCACTCTTATCGTGCATTTTATGACCTCGATTGACCCCTCTAAAAAGACTCCATGACATAAGCCAAAAAGGAAAATAGAAAATGACCACCCAGTCTTCACTTCTCCACTGTGTCTCCTACTTCTGAACCCACCCACAGACATACCAGACACCTTGGGGTACCCAACCAACAAAACACTATCTCAGCTAGACACTGCCCTCAGTTTAACGGCTACCTTGTTGTTTCCATGGAAATCCTATCCCCCCTTTGCATGGATACACCTCAGGAGGGTTGCTGAGTCAGCTTATGATTGACAGGTGTGATTGACAGGTGAAGCTAGGACCCCCTGTGGGGTGAGGAACCCGGGGTCAGCACCCTGGAGGAAACGACCCCCTGCTTTGTTGGGACTAGCCAGATAAGAGGAAAATCTAAATAATTATAAGGACGTCTTAGAAAAATGGGATGAATGTTTGTGTGAGTATGTTTAGTATTTTTGAAACACTTTTTGAAATTTGTTTATTGTGTCGAGTGAATAACAATGGTTCGCCTTTCCAATGTACCACTACCAGTCTACCCAGTCTTTCAATTTATAGAGTTTGCAACGGAAACGGAAATAAAACATATCTTCAATATTTTAGGAGCATAGATCCTTTAAACATCTAGGCTTAAATTCTTGACATTTTCTCTGGACTAATAATATGAACCTGGTATACACATAGTGATACATCAGATAGATATCTATGGTAGAATTAATTACATTTCAAAGATTTGCTATTTTGACCGGGAAAAATATTTAAAGAAACTAATTTTTTTTTAAATAAAAAGCAGAGTTTGTCTGTGTTGGGTAGCTGCCCCCCGCTGTGGTCGGACCTCCTGGTGGGCTGTTGATAAATAATGTTAGAAACCCGAGACTCTGTTTCTTGTTGTCAGTGTGTTATTGTTCTGACGGTGTGGGCTGTCGATCACTGCTCCAGGGTTGGACTGAGTCCAATTTGATGTAACAAACTCCTTTCGCTTGTCCAAACCTGGATCATTAAGTTTTCTTTTGTCGCTTTATTAATTGTACTTTCATTAAATTTAGTTAGAAATATTGATCGTCAGTTCTACTTGAAGAATAAAATTTCTTTAGATTCCGATACATGTACAGTATCTGTAGGCCCTATATAGTCTCAAAATAACAGTCCGGCTAGGGTCATTCCCCTAGTGACCTTAACAATAACATGAAGTTGGCAGATATTATCAATGTTAAAGATGTAATCTATTCACGTTAGACTATAATTTGATATTATGGGCAATTTGGTATTGAATTAAGCAAAAGTTGAAAGAGAGGTTTTCATAGAAAATAACATCTAAATACTCCCAACCAACTACGAGATATTTCAACTGTGCTAAGTAAATACCATACCTGAATGTGTAATCACATCTCCTCGCACGGTCGTGAGAATGTACCAAACTGAGTGTGGTTGAACTGATGATCCCCCATCTGGATGGCCGAAGAAAGTTAGAATAACGATAGGATTTATTTCACAACTGAATACTACTGACATCTCAGTGGGAGATATTCCTGTTATAAATACCTGCGGCGTGAGCCAGCATCTGTATATATGAGGCTAATATTTCCAACTTGATTAAAATATAAAATTTCTGGGTGATTTTCTTGTAAGATAACGGGATTAGAATAAAGAACACCCTTCAGGGGTGCACTGGAGAGGTTACAGTGCCCGTGCAGCCATACAAGAGAGCCCTAGGGCTATAACAGCGGGCTTCAATGGACAATATATCACTTCTTCAGTAATATCATATTGTATTTTCAAACTAACTTCATGGATTTAGAGATGTTATATTTACCCGTTTTACCTATGACTTATGGCCAAGTCTTCAAGATATCCATTAGAACATTCTTAAATGAGTCAAATATTGAAATCCATGAAATTTAAGAGTGGCTTCACAAACTAGCTCCGGGCATAGTTCCGGTTTGCTGACAGACCGAATCGGGACCCTCGTGGGCTGTAGACCCATTGTGTCTATTCCTACAATAAAAGTCTTTCAGTTACAAATATCAAGTTTCTTGTTGGATGACACAATGTTCTTAAAGTGTTTTTCTCTCTCTTGTCTTCAGAAACAAGCGGGTGGTAACGGAGGTCTCTGCGGAGACAACTTACCCCCGATCATCTTCTCCAGCGGCCCCTTCATCACCATTTACTTCAGGTAAGTCTTAAACTATTATTCCATATAGAAAATTGGATTTCTATTTCAGCGGGTGAGAATGGTACTTTTTCAGGTTTACAGGTTTATGTGGAGCTCTCGAGCTTAGCAATGCTGTTTCAAATGCATAACCATTTATCCCAGCGTTGGACAATCCAAAATGTAACCAATGATGAAGGATGACTGTGATTTATATGAAAGGAAAGGAGAGTCGGTGATTTATAAATGAACAGGAATGAGCGATATTCTAGATGTATCTACAGGTTTAGGCTGTGAAAATTGGAAAATTATTTCTTAAAGAACCTACCGGCTTCAGTTGGCACGAGAGAATACTTGGAAAAGAAACCAACAAAAAGATTAAGTTATTTTCTTAGGGTTATGGACAAACCTTGTCAGATTGATTCTTCGCGCCGCCCCCAAACACGCCAACCTTTTCAGTGTTTCTTTCCACCAGGCATGGAGTTTGTCAGGCATTCTGTAGTCTTTTTATCCCCCAACCAAAAACACCGTGAAGCGTTATCCCAGCGGCAAGTAGAAGGTAAACGGATCATATTTATGACTCGGCGTGTTAAAAAACACCGCTGGATGTGTAGGTGTCAAGTGTTGGGAGGTATGGAAAAAATGGAGGTGAGGAAAAGATGTTGGGTGGGAGAAGTTAACGCCTGGGCCTGGGTACTTATGACAAGGGCCTGGGCCTCTAACCCTGTATGCCCTATGCTGATGGATCTAGCGGTTAGCGGCAGTTGGGCCGTGACATAGGTTCGGCCCTGATGCTTGGCATTTGAGTCAGCAGCCAATAATGTAGTCTCTTTCACCTTTCCCCGGTCGCAAATCTATTTTTCTTTGTAAACCGTTGTTTATTATGCCTAGAAATTGCTGCTCACTTACGCATAATAAAGACGTGCAATTTCACAAATGACCTCTGACTTCCTTCTCAGAAGTTGTAAGTTTTGTGCAATTTCTGCGGAAATAAATTATCAGTGCGCAAATCATTTGTGAAGTTGGTAAATAAACCATGTTATAGCCTCAGAGTAATGGGGCAATTTTATAAATTGCATTAGTTTGCCCTTGGTAATCAGAGGAAAAATGGGGAAATGCATCTTGTGGTTAACCGTTTGGGAGCGGTAGTCAGTTTGGGGTAGTTTCCATTCCTCCTGTGGGTAGAAAGGGTTTCTTCCCACACACACGTGGAGAAATGTGAGCCGCCTCCCCAAGTGATCCCTCAAGTCGCTCCCAGATGGAGGCGTTTAGGTGGTGAAGGGCTGCAGCGATAGGCCAGGCAAAGGGCGGCATTTATCTAATTTACATAAGAGGGAAATGATAGCCCATACAAAACTGAGCGTGTGTCGAACTCCAAGCAGATTCTATGGCGCAACATCCCAACATAGGTAGCACTTTATGTAATAGAAGGATTGCAATTCTGGTTGGAGAGTGTACACTTGTCCAACATGCATTCCTAAATCAGGAATTTGCTCGGGGTCTAAACGAAAACCATCATGACAAAGTATGGAACAGCTACCGCCCAAACGGAGCGGAGAGAGCGTTTCGTGGTGATTGGCTGTGCCGATCCGTTTCATTTGAGGGGAACGCCTGGTTCCTGATTTTCATTACCGGAAGGAGCTAGCAGGGCGGGTGGGGCATGCGCGTTGGGGATCACGTTTTTCTGCCGTGAGGTGTTGGATGTTAAGGGGTTTAGTGTGAGGGAAAGAAGGGAATGTGGGTGTGTAGGGGTGGGGAGGTGGGGTCAGAGATGTGATCTGTTCTGAGGAAAAGAAAACGGACCCTTGTGACCCTTTGACCTTCCAGGTGACTGTCAGTAAGCCTGCTGAAGACATCAGGAGGCTTTAACTGCCCCTGGAGGTACCCTGGAGGAAGCCACAAAAACAGTCAGTCTACTAGCAGGGCGGGGCAACTGGTAAAACAAACAGGCCAGGCTATAGGGGATTGATTCTGTTTTAACTTTTATAATGGCTGTCCTTCCATAAGATAAAATGCCTTTTGACATTTGAGAGTATTTTCCTGCTGATGTTCAGGGAATTATGATATTGCTGATATAACTTAACATGAGAGTTGTTCATATCCATGTCAGCCATATATTGTATATATAACAATTCTTGCTTATTTCAGGAAAGTGTGTTGTTGTGCACTGAAATCTCTAATGATGATTAGCTTCTCGGTGGTATATTTACAGCACAGTGGAACTGGCAACGTTGTTTATCCTATGATACTCCGATTTCAGGGGTATCTTACTTACGTTTTCTGGTCCTATTAATTTTCAATTATTTTCAATTTCAATATATCCATTTTGACAGAAACTCCACAAATCATTGTTTCACGCCTAATTTGAGACATCGAAACGTAATGTAAGTCATTCACCATTAAACACATCAAAGAAGACATCTCAGTTGAGATACAGTATAAGAACTAAACAACCTCCACGTCATATCAAAAAGATGTGATAAGATCTCCCTATCAGAGTGGGAGGGGTATAGAAAGGTGAGAAACAGGTCTCTGTGACCCATTACAGCCGGGGTCAGACCAATAGGCCGCCTGGAGGGCCGGGTATTAGACGAGGGGTCTGGTATGAGCTGACACGCCCTAACCCACTCCAGGTGGGGAGTGCACCGGGTGGGGTGGTCCCTGAAGGGCCTCCAGGTCTACCAGCAGAGAACGTGTCTTTATTAGCAATAATATAAAAACTAGTCTGCAGACGTCTGGAGAAAGTACCTTTTTATGAAAAAACAAAAAAACAAAAAAACAAAAAATTTCAGTGCGAAGGTACGTGGAAAGCTACACTGACATAGAAAATATTTTTTACAATGTGTAAAAGAGCTCCTATATTTTTAGGATGAGAGATGGTATGCTGGATCTATGGAAAGTGTTGATAGGGCATGTGTATTTCATTTTTTTATGTATGCGTTCAGTTTAGGTTTCAAACAGGAAGGCCCGATGATTTAGTCTTAATCGTCAGCAGCATTTAGTGTAGGCTGTTTGAAATACCAATGGCCGGCAGTGAAGGGCATTGCGATATGATCGGATATCGTATATGGGGCCGTTACTGCAAAGTAAATCGTGTAACTTGTTGGTAATGCATATTAAACCGATGTCTAAACATTAATGACATGATCGTTCAATTTATAAAGTCTATACATGTTTAGGGAGCCGGTGCTATTTGTAATAAACCATTATGGAACCATGAATCTAATTTTATTGAGGTGCTGAGATCATTAACAGGTTTGATATTATTCCCAGAAATTACAAAGGTACCAAAATGGCCGCGGTTAAACGATAAAGTTTAGGTTAGATGTCCATCCCCATGTACTACTATTTCACTGCTGCACCATGGTTACTCGTTGCGACACTGTCACCATAGGGCCGTCTGTGTCGGCGCCGCCCCGGGGCTCTTCTCTGTCCGGGTGTCTGTTTGTATTTGTACACAAACAGATGTGTCCCGTAATATGTTGGGACAACCTTAGCTGGCCTATAATATGTTGGGACAACCTTTGCTGGCCTTTAATATGTTGGGACAACCTTGGGTGGCCCATAATATTTTGTGACGACAAAATGTCCCCTCAGGTCCTTCCACCTGCCTGGAATGGTTCTGCTTGTCCAGTGTTGTGGACTTCATTTCATGTGGACTTTTGTAAGTCACAACATTCAACAAAAGCTAACACCAGTTGGGTGTAGAGTTGAATCTCCCCTTGACAATGAGCATTGCGCTAAGGCGATTCGATACAAACTGGAACTCTATAGTCGGAAAATTCAGAATGTCCTTATTTTTTTTTTTTTTTTTTTTAGATCGTTATGATTACTAAGCTGCTTCTCTAGAGCAACCCTGTTCAGCCCTAAACCTCTACCCATTTTCCTTTCAATTCTATAGAGGGAACGCTGCCTGAACTACATTGTATAAATGCGACTGAATAAGACCAGTTTGCACAATGCCGCTGCTCGTTTTCTGCTGATTATTCAATCATTCAGCTCAAAGCAGTTACACCACAGAGCACCTGAAAAGAGCGTGTCCACATTTTTGGCGGCCTTTATGCGTGAGGATTGATTTCTCTAAGCATAAAAGAAGGGTTGCTAATGAAGAAAAGGAATCGATAGAGGTATGCGGCTCAAAATACAATTAGTAAATGATGTCTAATTTACAGACACGCAATCGGTACAGTGTGTAAACTTAAAGGATAAAATGCCTATATCTTTCTAAGTATAATCCAGTGATGTTATTCCCATTTTCACATGAAGAATATTCATTTAATAATTCATAATCTAGTCTTTTTATGAATTTACGCCTTTTCCCATAAAAACCCTCATGTTTTGCTATTGGTTGTATCATCTTTCTGCTAATTTCTTCCTTGCTGTTATAGTACTCCATATAGTACCCGTAATAAGCGTGCAGTATTCTTTTTGGGTTTCTCCCGATCCCCCAAGTCATGCTTCCCAAGGCTTATCTATATGTGGCATTAATTACTCCTTAATTCCCATATGAGTACTTAGCGGACGCCCACCTCAGAGCCGCCTCCAGGGTGCTGTCACCCAAAGACGTTTTACCTCCAGCACCTGCCAACAGACCAGGCGGATCGAGCAGGCAAAAGAGAGATAAGATATGCAAATAAGCTAATCCTTTATCAAGAATCCTCACGGGAGAATCCCAGTAGGTTTTTACACTCAGTTTCCGTGGCCTGATCACTTGGGTTCTAAAATCTTCTTTCGCAACAACAAAAAATAACATTGTATTTATTTATCTAATTATTTTTATAATTATCTATAATTTATTATTTTGTATACCGGGTAGTGTTATTATCTCTATATGGAGTAAACGGGTTAGCGGTATAGTCGCCATTTCCGACGTCGCGTGGTAAAATTCTTGGCTCTGTATACTTAACATTGGCGCCTACGGGGAAAGCGCGAAATTTCGCGATTATGCGAAAAGTTTAATTCCAAGCTTTTTCTCATTTACTGTATGAAGATTGGAGCAATATTTAAAAAGTTAGAGCAAAATAACGTGTTTTCTCCCATAGGATCCTAAGTTAAATGTATACCACCAATCTCCGTTCGCGATTTCCGCGAAATTTCGCCGCTCGATGCGTTTTTTTTAGACCCGCATACGAGATATTGTAGCGGCCAGTAGAAAAGTATCGATCTGGTATCCACCAGAGAAACTTGAGTTTGTAAAGAAGCGATATCCTTCAGGCTACTTCAGTGACTTGGTGTGTCTATCAGGCGGTGTGGTAAAGCATACGGCCAAGATCAAGATGTAGCGATGCTGACCAGTGGTCAGTCTGTGGGCAGGGAGGGATGGACAGCGGTCAACATGAGTCAGGACCCCACCATCACTCATCTTTTTATGTCCAGTCTGAGTAGACGGGCTTAGGTCCAGCGAACGGCAGAAGACGATATATTCGAGGCTCTTGTTTGATGTTCTAACTTTATTTTGTAAGGAAAACCCTCCCAAACCGAATTTATAGATGTCATATTTCAATTCTACGCCCGTAAGTTAATGTAGCATCTTCATTGAACGTTATAACCAGATTAGGAGCTCAGATTTGAAATAATATTTTTCTTTAAAATTTACCTTATCCTAATGGAGATAAGGTTACCCAAACACTGTAACAGATTTTATTACAATTAAGAAAATTACAGTTCCAAAGATAGAAAAATATCCAAAGTACACCTTCCGTAGCTTCAAATGATCTTGATCTCAGCGTGGTTGTCTATCAGATACCTCAATACACTGCCATAACTGAGGCAGTGGGGCCCGTTTAGCAGTACAGGGACCTTTGTAGGTTGCATGATTGAAGAATACAAACATCGGTTATTTCTTGAGATAATCATAAGGTTTTGTGGAATAGGGTGGACAATCTTGAAGATTTATCCTCTGTATATAGAATCCCCCCGAGTCAGGTAAAAAGACCTGTTTCCAAGTCTACGGGTGGATCTTGGAGCCTCGCTGGTCGGGCGGGGGTGGGCTGATCCCCGGCGGGTGGTAGGGCCAATCAGTCAGCCCGCCGGGCACGGGTCAAGTGGCCGTATTTGAGCACCATGTTGGCCGTGACCCTCTCACTATTGACACGAAAAATCACTCGGTCCCCCGGCGGGCCCCTATTACTTACCTTCAGACGGCCCGTCTGGGTCCTGAGTAGCTCAGGGTGAGTCCTATTATACACGGCGAGCAGCTCAGGGGTCGGGGCGAGCAGCTCAGGGTAGGGCCCCAGGGCGGTGGGGCATTCTTTATTATAGTGTGAACCGTGGACGCAGGTGAATGGCTGAGGTGGGACTAGGAGTAGGTTTTCGTAATAAACTTGGCGTGTCAATTGGATGGATGGTGTACTTTGAGTAAGGGAGAAAAGACCTAGGGGATACTTTAAAAAGCTTTATCTTTAGGGGTTTGAGTCACTTATAGTTATCGAGTCTATGTTGCTGATAACAGTAACTGGTCTGTCCCCTCTTCCCGCCACTGTAAATGGTTAACCTTGCCGTTGTTCAGTATAATGATAAGTATTTTTTATATAAAGATAGTTTAGGGTCTGGCCTACCCTTGAGGGTGACTTTCCACATAATTTTTTTTAAAGCAAACGATTAAGAAGACCAAGAGGGAAGTAAGGGAATGTTTAAGAGACAAGATCAAGTATGTTAGGTTCTAAAGAACCTAAAAGCTCCGTCTTATCCAGTTTGTTAAATAGCTGAGAGGGAGAGAGAGGGGGGAGGGAGGGGAGGGAGGGGGACAGAGAGAGACAGAGAAAGACAGAGAGACAGGTATAGAGACAGAGACAGAGAGCGACATTTATCGGAGTATCAAGGTTATTGACTGGAGAGTTACAGAGAACTGGATCGAGGTGATTTTTTTTTTTTTTTTTTTTATTGAATCAAACTATTTCACAATTTACATCGTGCTTTTCAAATAGTCGTACAGGATATGAATGAATATGAATAAGTTCTCCAATCAAAATAAACATTCACGTTTTCAACCAATGTTCTTTCTCTAAATTATATAAACTTATTTAGGCTTTATATACAATAGTCAATAATGTTCTATATCCAGCCAATAATAAAGGAAAGATCCTTCGTTTTTGGCCATTTACAGTCTATTTGAAATACCAAAAATATCTTATCTAACTCATTGGGAAAAAGTGAGGGAAAGATCCGTCAGCTTATAATCCAACCAGAGTTATCTCCATCTGAAAGTACTGAGATCCATTTTATTGAGAGTTGCCTTAAACTTTGTTATATCCTCTAGTCTCTGCATATCCACAGATAGTTGATCCCATAAATTACATCCACGATAATAAGGACTATTCATGATTTTTTCTTTGGAAGTTATTGGTTTAACAAATTTTATAGCATCATTTCTTCTCAACACAATGTCTGGACGATATGTATCTAATCTAGTATTTGTTAGCTTATAGTTAAACATGTGCAATAACAATTGTTTTTTCCTTCTCTCTTCCAAGAAAGCTAAGCCATACTCAGTATGCTTAAGAACAATGTCATGGTCCTTCAAGCTATAGTCCATTGCAATCAATTTAATTGATCTATCCTGTAATTTCTGCAGTTTATTCCTATATTTCATATTGCAACTGTCTATCAATACACCTACATAGTCGAAAAGTGGAATAATTGTCTGCTTATATATCAAGAGACAAGTTTCTGTTGTAATTGAATTTCTTATTTTTCCAAGTACAAAATATTTACGTCGTGCCTTATCTATTGTATTTTCAACAAATTGAATATATGACAAATTTTCATCAATGAGAGCACCTAAGTAATTATATTGACTAACATTCTGTATAGTCCAATTATTTCCATCCAACTCACTTCTCTCTCTTTCATTGTTTCCTTTGCAACAGATATTCATAAATTAGGTTTTTCCATAATTCACAGTTACTTTATTTATATTACACCATTCAGTAAGTTTATTTATTGCTGAAATTAGCAACCTTTTAGCCTCACCAAACGTATTTCCCTTTGTTGTAATCACAGTGTCGTCCGCATACACATTAATATCAAAATTCTCATGTTCACTCCATAGAAGCAGATCATTTATATACAAGGTGAAAAGTAGCGGACCAATAATAGATCCCTGTGGTACGCCGTAACAAACCCTGATATTCGATGACAAATGATTACCAATTTTAGTACACTGTTGTCTATTCACCAAATATGATTTAAACCATTCATTAGTAATTCCAACAATTCCATATTTTTTCATTCTCAACAAAAGTAAATTGTGATCTATTGTATCGAAAGCTTTTGAATAATCGATATAACAGCAAGACGACTTATAATTAACATTCATGTTTTCATAAAGTTTTGTTACAAAATTCATAATACCAGTCTGTGTGCTATGTTTTTTCCTAAATCCATGTTGAAAACCACTAAGTAATTTATTTCCTTCCAAATAATTATATAATCTTGAATGAATACATCTTTCTAGAATTTTTCCAGGCAATGGTAGAATATTTATTGGTCGCCAATTTTCAATAAATGTCTTATCACCATCTTTAGGTATTGGTTTGACTGTACTTTTCGCCCATTCCAATGGAAATATTCCAGTCTCTATTGATCTATTAAATAAAAAAGTCAATTCAAAAGAACATATTGTAAAACAATCTTTCAAAACCCTAGTACTAAGGTTCGTAACACCAGAAGACTTATCTACTTTTATTTTGTTAACATAGTTCAAAACTTCCTCTTCGGAAATAATTCCAAAATCCAGTAGATCATAACAATATCACAGATTCCAAGTACTTTTCATCCCATGCATGCACAAACTGATTAGACAATTTTTCAGCAATACTAGTATAGTATTCATTTGCTAAAATAGCAGCTTCAATACCATATATTAGTTCACCATTGTTATCTTTCAAACATTGTAACGAATCAGTATCCTTCTTCGAACCTATAAGTTTGTTTATACATTTCCAAAAAGTCTCAGGGGCATCCTTGTTCTCCTCCAATAGTAATTTAATACTGTCGTTTTTAGCATTCGCTATCCTTTTCTTCAGCTTATTATTATAGTCTCTTGAAATTCTCCATACTTCATCATTATTCTGTCGTATAGCTTCCCTATACAACTGATGTTTCCGTCTAATTCCTAATCTTATTTCAGCTGTCAACCAGTTTGGTTTTCTGTCTTCCACTTGCATTTCATGCAAAGGGGAAAGTTCATCAATTGCTGCAATAAGAATATTATACATAATGTCCCACAGCTCATTTACATCTTTTCCTGTTTGCCAGAAAAGTTTCCAGTCATTATTATGTTCAATCAGAGCCTTCAATTTATCAATACTATAATTTTTATATGATCGTCCGATCGTACTAAATTTTTCTATCTTAATTTTCGGTTTTTTCTTAATGACAATGGACATCCCCATGACATCCCCATGACATTCCCATGACGACCCCTTTACCCCTCTACCCCTTCACCTTCTTGACCCCCTTACCCCCATACACCATGGATGAAGAGTCTGAGCTCATTTGTGTGAGGAGATTGTATTGGTAATATGCAAATTTATTCAATATGGCCACCCCCAGTGGGTGATGGGGGCATTCCCGACCTACTTTCATTCTATTTTTAGAATATTATTATGACATCTCGTCAATCTCCAGATACAGACTTATTTATGCTCATTTCTACACTCTCAAGGCATTTTCTATGATGACAGTCTCAATCTCCAAGCAGATTCTTTATATCAGAAATAACACAGTGTCCCCCCCCCCCCCCCCCCCCCCCCCCCCCCAATTTTTAACACTGACTTCTATGGGAGTTGGGCCAAGTTAAGACTCCGATATATTGGACTATCGACGGGGGCATTCCCGACCTACTTTCGTTCTATTTTTAGAATATCATTATGACATCATCTCGTCAATCTCCGAACACAGACTTATTTATGCTAATTAGTACACTCTCAAGGCATTTCCTATGGGACGCCTTTCAATCTCCATACAGATTCTTCCTTTCAAAAATAGCACGATGTGTCCCCCCCCCATTTTTAACATTGATTTCTATGGGACTTGGGCCAAGTTATTACTCCGATGTATCGGACTATCGACGTTATCCACTCATCGAAAACGGAGAATAATGTTGGAAACCTTTGTCTTTAATCTATCCAAGCCCTAACATGATTGGTAATGTGATAATTACATAAATTAGATTTTGTCCGAGCAGCTTTTTTAACTCTAGTTCTAAAGACGAAGCGACTTATCATGTCGGAAATGTGGATAAACATGTTTTCCTTCAATTATATTTCACACATATGGGACGACAAATGATGATGTTTACAAATCAAATCCGTGGACACCTTGTCCATTTTGTGATTTAACCCGAAACTGTTGAACAAATTTGCAACGGCAAAACACAACCCTGCAACTCAGACAAGGCATTGATCAGAGCTAGGCGCCAGCAACATGCTTAGTCTGAGTATTTCCAGGCCTTACCCCAGGTAATACAAGCAGAATTGAATCTTCTGGCGAAGACTGGGTCCTTAATTGTATTGCATACTTCGGGGAAAACTGAATTTGTGATATTGGATTTATCGAAGGGCCCATGTCGGTAGGGCTTTATCTGCTGGTTGCTAGGAGACGTAAGTGGGTAAGACCTTGGTGCAGACTTGTATGTGCTGTTTTTGGGCTATTCTTACTTGAAATGTTGAGTACTTATGCTAATTTGTTTATAGCAGAATAAATACTTAGGACTAGAACACTGAACAATGATAGGGCACAGCTTGTAAAATGTTCTTTGAAAAGTGTAATCATCTGCATGTACTCTCCTGCATAAATTCAATACAAAGATTTATGATTTTCACAATTTGAGAAACATTTTAAAAATAAACTTCATTTGCTAACATGACCACCGCACATGAGCAGTTTTCGATGATCACCCTGGCGTTTTATTTCATACCGCTAAGAACCTCAATTGGAATGTAGAAATTACTGCTTTAGATATTATAATACACTACTTGATATAGATACACCTATATAGCTGCAAAATCAAAGTCATCAATACGTTGAGATATTTATTCTATTTCCGAACACTGTGGCGTCACTTGCAAACCGTCTACAACCCAAATTAGATGAGGAGCCGCTATGCTCCGAGACTTCCACTGCTAATTCGGAACCACCCGGAGACGAGCCTTCACTCTCCCCCCACCGTGTCCCTTGATTAACCCACATTGTAGGCATACCTGTAAATACCAGCACTCATCACCAAGCCTCCCCTGCTGGGAGAGCGACCTCTCCTCACCTCCTCATTGTGAGAGAGGATATTAAATAGGGAAATATATCTTTTCAGCAAAGTAAGTAATATATTGCGAGTATGTAGGCCTACCCCTCTGCTAAATGCACATTGCCTCCTACTTTCCTGAAAATGGCATAGGGATTCCAGGTTAACTTGTTAGTAATATTAAGAATTAATTCTTAGAGTGTTCACTTTTTGCAAAGTCGGCAGATGATCAAGCAAACTCACAGTCGCTAATTCAATAGGATTTCTGTACTTTTTGAAGTGTAGGAATTCAATATCCAAGATCAGTGAAACTTTTCAGGATAGACCTACCAACATGAATAACCTTTCTGATATCTAATATTTTGTGGAAAATAAAATGCAAGTTGTAAAATCAGCCCTCATCACGACTCTCTTACTCTTTGGCTAAAAGTGGCACATGGCCGTGGGTGGTGAAGTGTAGTTGAGAGTAGGGCGTCCCTAGCATGTGAACGCAATATCATGTGAATCCATGTAACTCCGGCGGCTCGTTTACAGCAAATTAACGGCAAATTGGCCGGTGAGCCCACTACGCAGGCGCCCAGGCCCCATGCCATCTGGCACGCTGCCAACTCCTAGGAAAGATCCATCGTACGTAATCCATCCCCTGCGTATACGTTATCCACCCATCTTGGGTACCCAGGCAGCATTCCCATATGGGTCCCATGTGGGCCCTAGTTGGGCTGGCAACTGGGCCCAACTTGGGCTCACCAACTCGGGCCCGCCTAGATCTGTCACTGGGTTCCACTTGGGCCCTACATGGGCTAGCCCAAACTGGGCCCAGACTGGGCCCAGACTGGGCCCCAACTTGCACAGACATGGGCTTCGACTGGGTTACTAAGTGGGCTTTAACTGGGCCCTAATTGGGCTTATACTAATCATCTTGCACTTTATTGTTCTATATTTTACTAATATGTACTGGAGAGGGATTTATTGAAAATTATATTTCGTAAATTGTTATCTATCTATTTCTATGAATAATAAGTTACATTTCCTAAAAATGAAAACATTCACAACAAGTTCATTAACAGATTTTATTACAAATATGAAATGTCTATGGATTGTCTCTAATATTCAAACAATAATGATATAGTCTTTTGAGTACATTATTTCATTTTTTTCAAATACCCAAATACCAGATGAATGGTCCTTTGCATAGAGTTCTTATCAAATGTGAGAATTTAAAGGTTATTTTAGGCTGCATTTTCTTTTTCTTTCTCTTTTCCTCCTCCTTCCATGCTCGCTTCTTGACAGCCCCTGTAAAAGAATAAATCATCCTTGATAAAGATCTGGGGTGGGCACATTTTTTCTTCATGTCGCACATATTGGTTACCCTGTCGCACCACAAAGACCATTAACTTAGATAGAATAAATTAATTAGAAATAGGCATACGTCTCGACCTGTAAATAGTATACCGTTCTATCACTGTTTGCTGGTGTTAGAATCGTGAATTCATAACAGGGTGTCTGGGGGCCAACCAGGCCCCCAGAAACTTAAGGTTTTAGAGGCCCTTTAGAGAAGTTCTGGGCAATGGTTTAGCACCATTTATTTCTAGTGTTTACATAGAGTAGTGGCATGTATTATTGGTAGCATAGACATATGATTTGAGAGTACAGATTCGTTTAAGAAACAACTAAGTTTGTCTACAGTAAATCCCCATGAAAAAAATACTGTAAATGTAAATGTAAACTCTAAATCAAACCATCAAAAGGAATTGTACTTTTTGTGTATTGAAGACCCGCTCTTTTTATCTCTGTCTGAACCTAGTTAACCCAAGAAAAAACAAATTACGAAAAATAAAAAAAATAAATGATAGGGTGCTGATAATACAAGACAGGTTTTGATAATACCCTCCAAAACATGACAACGTAATTAAACTAATATTTTCCATATTAGTATCCGAAAATGCTCTGCTGCATCTTCAGAATATACAAATATATTTAGGCTATCATATGGGATGCTTTATGGTTAGATTTTAGGAAAATAAGAATACAATGATACTGTAAGCCCTAAGGTGCCGATAATACACGCCGCTACTCTAGACAGAATGTATTAGCAAGTTCATTAATCAGTCTTTTATACAAAGAACAGTCAGGGATGATTTTCTTGCAATCAGCACAAATCATTGGGTGACCATAATATAGATATTCTGCTTTTCAAAATACACGCATCAGTGTCCGACATTAGATATTCATTTTATGTACACAACTGCTAACCTATGTATATAGTGGACTCACCACCCGATGGGCGCACATGTAACTCATGAAAACATAATAACATTGAAAGTGTGAAGAATGCTATTATATGATATTTTTTTTAAACCCCAAAGCATGATATGTATTACTTTTGTATTTCATGATGACTGAGTGTAAGGTGCAAAAAGATTGTACAAATATACTAACGGCTTAAGGAAGGCTGAAGAATTGCTTGTCTTATCATCATTTTTGGGCTCTATATTATCATTATTACTTTAGTTAGAAACCTCCAGTCGCACAATTTAGGGCCTCTGTCGCATTTTTGTGCGACAGTGCAACAGGATGGCCACCCCTGGATATCCATGGCGCTGACATGGCGTGATTAACTATCCCCAGGCCGCCCGTCAGGTATTAGCCCGTGCGGAGGTAAGAGGATTGACGGGGTGAAGTCGAGCACGGGCCGTGAAGACGAGTGGAAGCGCACGGGACTGCAGAGGGCTGGGAAGGTCGGGGATACCTAGGTTGGGGGGGGGGGGGGGGGGGGGGTAAGAGAGGTAGAGAGGCGACTACATTTCTTCTCCCTGTTGCACCACTTACTACTACGTCATATACATGCCCCCTTAAGAAAAAAAATAAGGGCACAATCTCAAACTATTGCCCACAGATGGTCACTGTTTGCACGGGAATTCTGCACAAATAGACTGGAGGGGTAAGCCTGGTACTAATGGCAAATTCTGATAGCAAAAAAACGTTTTAACCACTTGTTTTATCAGCTAGATATAGGTGCATTATTATAAGATCGTAACATATAATTTTTGAAATTTGGAAGCAAGTAAAAATGCCATGCTTTTACTGAGCCACGTGGTGCTTATGGTCACTTCAACAAGGATAATTATTTCATAAAATTATGACCTTTATAAAAGGTCATTAGTTTCTTTAGGTACATTGTGATTAAGTATGCTTACGTCTTGTTTTTGGAGGTCCTTGATGATTTTGGTCGAATGCTGTTGAAGATAATCCACTTCAGAATGTTCTGGTTGTCTTCACTTCAGCTTCTTTCAGTCAGTGAAACCGTCCAAGTGGAAATTGGGTCACGTCTTAGCGGCCAGTTTAGCTCCAGAATCAGGTCACCCACTGGAGGGGACTCTGGGTCGTCATGGCAACCAGACCGTAGCCCTGGACGGACGCCTTAATCACCCACACACGGCCATAGACTAAGAGCCACAGTGCTATCTCATTGCATTTAGGAGAGTTTTTCTGAATCTTACAACATGTAATTCAAATTGATTTTTGATTTAGAGCATGAAATAGGGTTGGTTTAAGAATATATACAATTTTGTTCCTTACGCATTTTAGCCCACACTGGGCCCAGTGTGGGCCCATGCTTCAAATCTAGCCCAGGTTAGCCCACCCTAGCCCAAGGCTAACCCTTATGGGCCCCAGTCGGCCATGCTGGCTGGGTACGTGGGTTGGTTATGATAGCCCTAATGTAGCCGGGCAGCGAAGGTGTCGGTCTTACGGCATTTAGCTTCACTGATAATGACATTGTATAGCTTGTTCTCCAAAGATTACTAAGTGCACGGCTAAAGATTCTAATGTATTATTAACAATTTACTCGCAAAATTATAATTATTGGTATTTGCCAGGTGATATGGAACAAACGTCCATGTTTATCTAAACTTTCTTTTTCTCGAGTTGCACTTAACAGCACTTAGCAACGTGTTCATTTACCCATAAAAAATCAGTTGACACAATGAATTATAGACAAAGTTTATTGATTTATTTCCTTATACATTATTACATTTGTTTATAGAAAAGAAAACACGAACTGAAAAGTTTTACATTTTTGCAATTCGATACTTTTCTGTACAGCCACCTATACAGATGGTTCTATTTTGGTAATGGCCTGGGGTCATCTCAATCACTGCTGGAGGCGCCTAATACAAGACGTGTTGGTCTCCATGCATACTTAACGTCATTGATGGGTGAGCCTGCCGTGAGCAGGTTTCTCTGTGAACTAGATGTAAATGAGCAGCTCAGAGGGCAGCTGAAGGGCGTGGGAAGGGTCTGTGAGCAGATCTCAAGAGAGGACCAGCTCATAGCCACTCCTCGTTACGAGCAGCTCAAAACCCCTGTTGGTCAGGGTCCTATGGGACCCACAGGTGTATTTATTATCTACCCAATACACCTATTTCACATAAGAGTTCCCAAACCTTTTTGCAGGTACCCATCATCTTCCACCATTTGGGAAAAAAATATTATTTACCCCATTCTATACTATAAGGAGTTTTAGCAGACATATTTTAATAAATTGACGTATTTTTCAAGTTCCCAATCGTCATTCAGAAATATCACAAGAACAAAGTCAATGTGTTATCCATTCTATGTTATGGAGTTTAAGGAGCTAAGACACATTCTTATACCTTATCATAAATCTCAAGCTCCCAATCCTGATTGGAAACCATCATAATAATTGTAAACATGCTACGGAATGTTGTGGTGGAATTGTAATTTAGCGAATTATTCCCTGAGATATTTAAAACACTGAATACTTGTACAAAGTATCCCATTAGCAATTATGCCAGAAAATGTTCGACGACATGGCTTACATATTTACAGTGTTCATCACACTATTCATTTTGATATTTGAAAACAACAATTCTATCTAGAATTCCTAAACTATAAACCACAGAGCACAAGAAAAGCCTACCAGGGGTAGCTAATACATAATCCCCAAAACATATTTGTTATCAACCAACTGATATAAGTGCATCAAATCAATCAATGTTTGCCAGGATACATTTAATTTTCTGACTTTGTTATCCTGAAAACAAATGTGACCCCTTGGTGATTGAGGGCATATCGGGGAAAGATGGTTTTCTCTAGACGCTTCCAAAGCCCCTTCTCCTCCATGTCTTGCATGTAAGGCT
Organism: Lepidonotus clava; assembly: GCA_936440205.1. Taxonomy (NCBI): domain Eukaryota; kingdom Metazoa; phylum Annelida; class Polychaeta; order Phyllodocida; family Polynoidae; genus Lepidonotus; species Lepidonotus clava. The sequence continues at coordinate 31,772,031 of OW387140.1, forward strand.
CAAGCCTACCCTTGAATTCAGGTGCAGTGTGTACGGTAGCTTCTCTCATAACTATCACAACCACGCCACCTAGAAAACGGAGGGAAGAATATATGAGGCCTTAAGAAAAATAGTTGTGTTAAGGTAATCCTAAATTTTCCTCCGACATTAAATTTTGTTTCATGATAACTCCCTCCAACCCCTTCCACAAAATTCAATAAGAATGATTATGACTAGGAGATGGCTTATATGTTTTTGTCAGAAAACTTATTGTAGATATTAGACATTGCAGTAATGGATGTAATGGATGAAACTAGATTTCACTGTTACCAGAATATTCCAAATGTCATAACATTTTTTCCTTGTATATCTATATGGTTAGAGACACTAGAAACTAGTGATATTTCTCTAATTTCAGATTTCCTAAAACACTGCCAACTACTAAGTCTTGATCTTGGTATTACATGAAAGCCTACCAGTTCGACATTAACGAAGTGGTAGTTATACTTTATGTTTCTATGAAATCATCTGTTGTTACTAAAGTCTTATCTTTGACCACTTTAATTACCTGGTTTCACGCAGCGAACCATTTCATTCATACACTCAATTTTCAGGTGTCCCTGAACCATAGTGCCACAGGTCACAACAGCATCGTATGAACCTAAGTAAAAGAAAGTAAAATATGTCAATATTATAAGAAACAGTTTGGGAGGGTCTAGCTGTGGTTCCAGTTATATATCCCGGAGCAAAGATCAGTGATAAAACAGTGTTAAATCACCGGAGAAACAGTGGGTGGTTTGGATGTGCATTGTCAGTGAGAAAAGGGTGGATATATCAGTGGTATATCAGTCTGAGTCACATCGAATAATTTGTACAAAAGATGTCATTCTACACTTGTCTGATGATTAGTCAACACATAGACACTCACTTGTTTCTAGTATGTCGACGTTCTCAGTAAAGAAAGCACATAAATATTTCACGTAGAGATTTTGGTCTTTTGCAACTTTGAGCATCCCATCAGAAGGGTCCAGTGCGTCAATGTTATGGAATCCCAGCTTCTTCAGCTACATGGGATATCAAAAGCACATAAAGCACGTAATCAAATTCAAAATGTTATTTGAGGAACCATAGTATTTATGCACAGTGGCTATAAAAGGATACGTGATTCCTAAATAATATGGATTTTTTGTCAGATTGTTTTAGGAATTTGCACTGGTAAATATAGTATTACCATAATGCCTGTAAACTGAAATTGATTATAAGATTATCATACACCTATTAATCAATGAGGTGGTCTCTGTGATGGGATCACATTTATTAGTTAAAGTTCACACCAAAGCTTATATAAATATTGGACAGAAGTTTCAATACTTTGAAAAATATATAAGGGTACCTGTTCGGCGACAGAGCCAGTTCCTGCTCCAACGTCAAGGATTCTGATCTCCTTCTGGTTCTCGTAATAACGCTCCAGTGCCTTGGCAGTGAATGTTGGTGCATTGAACTTAAGTATTACATTGTCCTTGAAAGGAAATAGTTTGGATATAAAAATTTGTGCATAAAAGTGAACATTTAGGGACGAATGTCTTTGTATTGTAAACCACTGTTCTTGATTTTTTTTGCTAAATGTTGATGTAGGAAACTATTCGATTTACATAATGCCTGAATATGCAAGACGCAAAAGCAACAATTGAAAGGGCAAACGAATTCAAATATGCACTCAAGAAGATGGTACCTACTTCATCGAGATAGATCTAAATAACTTATTTTCAAAAGCAACATTTTCCTTACTTTGCTGTATTTTCTACCCGACTTTCTACAAGTGTTGTGGGACCAATACGACCTTTAACCAGTTAACAGTATATATCTTGCAGAATTTACGTATTACATTTTCATATTATGACCTAAGGTCCACTTAGCATGTCTTTTAGTGTCTTTAGTCTTTTATAAAGCCGGGTGAACAACGTACGCACTTGTAGTTCAGTATTCAAATGTTACCTTGTCGTATTTTGCGCCAATGGCCCACTTATCATATTCCTGTGCCACCTCCTCGGGAGTAATTCCGACTTTTGATATTAGTTGAATCTCCTTCGGAAGCCAGATCGTACTCATTGGGGACTCCATAGTCGGGGGAGGGTTATTTTCGGCGTCAGTCAACATGATGACGTCCTGGTTAAGTAGTGGCTGCTATGAGTGGCAATTACTGACCTGGATAGGCGGCATGGAGTAAAAGAAGAAGGAAAAATAAGTGTAAAATGGAGAAAAGTGAAAGTATTATGCATTTAAACCAAATTGATATTTACATGAGTGGTGGTCGTAGCCCTTACTCAGCGGCTTGAGGATGGAAAGTATAGAAAGAATGAGTGTAAAATGAAGATGAAACTTTGATAATAAGAAAAGTGCATTTAAATGTGAAAAGAACACGTATCAACCACTCGCGATCATACATCTCGTGCGCTTTTCTAGTTTAATACAATTAAATCTAAATTAGGCTCAATTTTTAACAATACTGTCCACCAAATGCTGGTTGTCGAGTTTGATATGTCTTCATATTTTAGTTTTATTCATATTTTTTTACGATAGTACTTTTAAGGTGGAGAATTCACGAGCTCACATAGAGGGGTCAAGGGTCAGAGGTGAGCCGTCTCAGTTCTGTCGGTGACCGATAAGGGGGCGCTGAGACAGGTCCAGGTGATTACACGACATGGGGAACTCATCAGGGTTCACATGTTGGGCGCATGTAACATGGCCAACATATAACAAGTTTGGTTCGACGCTGATGTCAGTGTCGGGGGTGAGCAGGTAAGGGGTCACTCTCAATGCAAGCTACTGGCGGGGATTGAATCTGATAAGTTCTGCCTGTGTGTGACATATAACTATTTTGTACCTATTATGTAGCCCCACCAGGCCTTCATAGCATGTTTTGTGTACTTTTGATAGAGCCTGCGAAATAACAGAATTGTTCAGAAAATATTTCACTGATTAGGGAGATGAAGGTTCATAGTGATGTAACATTGGAAGAATAGAATAAATGGGATCAAATTTTAGTAATCTCAACAATCACGGAATATGGTGATTATGTGATGTGTTTATTTTCTTATAGGCCTATATTCTTCCGGACCCCCCGTGGGGATATTGAGGTGGAGCTTCTGCTCCTGGGAAGAATATAGGCCCTCAGTAGCCCCTTCTGATTGTAAAAGGTGATGATAGGGGGATCCGATAACCAAAGACTGACCAAGTCAAAATGCGGGTCTGAAAAGTCAGAATTCGTCCCAACTTGTTTTCGCCGTGAAAATGACCTTGGCTGTTGGTAAGGCGTAAAACATCAAGCACTCACTCACTCACTATTCTTCCTGAAAAAATAATTTTGATATTATTATTTCTTTATTGCACAATATTGCTGAGACAATACATGGCATGGACGAAAATGAGCTACATGAGCATCAGCTCTACAGCTAAGTCAAACAAAAATGTCACGACACCGAAAAAAAAAACAAAAAAAACAACAACAACAACAAAACAATACAGTAGGTAATATTCCTGAGTATAAAGTTAAGTACAAAGATCAGGCGTAATCAACTGGCCCTGCTAATTTCAAGTTTGCGTAAGGTATTTGCTTTAAACAGAAAGTTCATCACTGCTGTTATAATGGTAGTATTTGTACAACTCAGTAAATACACAAACAAATTTTCAGTTTCCATCAACAGTACATCTGGTTGTTCATTGCTTATGACCTTAAACATTTCTCTGCGTAGCTCACTGTAAAATGGACAAAAGAGTATAAAATGCTGTTCTGTTTCAGGTTGCAACTTACATATTTTGCATATCCTATTTTCCGGAGGCACACGTGGATTGTAATATCTCCCCCTTTCTATTTCTAAGTCATGGCAGCTTATTCAGAAAGCACAAGAAAGCTTTCTATATGGTACTGGGACATCCTGAAGGGACAAATATTTCTCAATATCATAGTTATTTTTTAAGGTTTTGTATGTTCTGAGCTTGCTATGGTCATTTATCATCGTATAATGAGATTCAAAATAGGATTGAGGGTAGACACGCTTAACCTTTTTCACTGTCTCCTCTAGACAGTCATTTACTTTGACAGGTGCAGAATTACATGTCAGTTCCTCATGGTTGATAAACTTTAGGAGCTGGTCTATGAATGTGGCCCAGGAATGTCCACCTTTATTATGAATGTTGAGTTCAGAAAGAAAGGCTCTTTTTAGAAGTCTGTCATCTGACAGATTAACTAGGTGCTTCCAGTATCTCAAACTTTGAGCACATATAAATGTAAACACTGGGGTTTTAGCTAATTCAGATTTAACTGCAAAATTGGAAGCCCTTCGTGGAAGACCCATGATATATTTACAGAATTTATTATTGAGTTTCTCAAAAGGCATGTTATCAATGGTATTCAGACTTGTTAATGATTTTACATAATCCGCCCCCCAAACTTCAGACGCATAGGTAATAATAGGCCTGATTGTACCATTGAATAGTCTGAGTGGGAGTTTTGGCTGGATAGTTACACCTGTATACAAAGAGCTGCAAAGAGCAAACATACCTTTCATAGCTTTGTCATATAGTTCGTTTACAGCAAATTTTAGTGAGCCAGTTCTGGTGAATGTTAGGCCTAAATACTTGTATTTTTCAGTCACAGAGATCCTGTTTGTGCCACATGTGAAATATGTATTGTTGTTGTCTGAACGATTAGTTTTCTGGAACAGCATTACCTTTGTCTTTTTGGGGTTCACTTGGAGACTCCTTTCGTTGCAGTACTCACTTAAGCCATTGAGTGAGTGCTGTAAACCTTCCTGTGTCTCAGACAGAATAAGGAGATCATCTGCGTAAAGGAGACAGCTTACTGATTTACCTGCTAATGATGGAGCATGACAGTTTCCATTATTGAAGACGTCATTGATGTCATTTAAATACAAGTTGAATAGATAGGGGCTTAGTGTGTCTCCCTGCTTTATACCTTTCTCAATGGGGAATATGTCTGTAATGCCATATGTTTCAATTTTACACAAGACATAGCACCACCATACATACTTTTTAATACTCCATAGAATTTCCCCCTATACAATATTGTGATAACAGTTTGTAAAATAAACCAGTGTGCCATACACTATCAAAGGCTTTACGAAAATCAACAAAACAGCCGTATAGCTTCTTGTTGCCACTGGTTACATATTTCCTAAGTAGGCTACGAAGTATAAATATCTGGTCTGCTGTGCCATACCCTCTTCTGTACGCTGCTTGGTTATCATTAAGTCTATCATCTGTTTCTATCTTATTCTGAAGACGATTATTTAGGACTTTATTGAAAAGCTTCCCTAAACAGCTTGTAATACTTATACCCCTGAAATCACTTGGGTTGGCAGCGTCACCTCCTTTAAAAAGTGGGACCTGGTAGGCAATGTTCCATAGTTTTGGAAAGTGCTCAGACAGTAGGATTAGATTGAAAAGCTTTGACAGTGAAGGTAAAATAATATCAGCGCTACTTTTAAGCATTTCATTCAAAATCATATCATCACTGGGGGATTTCCCAGTTTTAGATGACTTTATGGCAGTTTTAATTTCTTTTATTGTGAATGGGAAGTCAAGCTCTGTTTTTTCCTCATCATACTTAGTCTTTTCTAGGTGTTCAAGCTTGCTTGAGATAGATCCCTGCTGTGTATTGTCCTTCCCTAGTTTACTGAAATGATTAAACCATTCTTGTGGTGTAATCTGAGAAAGGTCATTCTTTTGTTCTCCATCACACTGTCTGAGCTTTGTTAATATGTTCCAGTACTGCTTAGGATCTGAAGTGGTCAATGACTCCATGTCCTTCAACAATTTATGTTTATATTGGTATTTCTTTTCTCTGAGTAACTTTTTATAGGACCTACAGTTTTGTCTAAATAGTTTAGAGTCCAGTCTGAAATCTCTAGAATTTCTGAGATGTCTACTTCTCTTTCTCAATGTTTTTCGGAACTTGTAACAGTCATCATCGAACCATGGATGTTTTATTGTTGCTTTGTTTGAAGGTCAGGGCCTGCCTTTCAAAAATTTTAATGATTGCATACCTGCATTAGCCAAGATGGATGTAAAGTCAGTAACTGCTGTATCCACAGTACTGGAGTCATATTGGTGGGTCAGAAAGTTTCTAATCATCATAGTAACATCTGGGGTTTTCATTGCCTCACAAAACAATTGATGTGATTCAGACCCCCATAAAAAACGATTATATAATTGTTTCATCGGTGTTGGTTTTTTAGAGCAAAAAGCTGTAATATTACACTTTATAACAGTTTCAAGAAATACATGATCAGACAGGTAGTTTGGCTCAGCAACTGTAAAATGAACAATGTTTTCTAAGAGTTGTTTTTCCACAATTACATAATCAACAGCACTCCTTCCAGTACCCTTAACCAGTGTAAAATCCCCATGAAGATCACCAACTGTTCTGCCATTTACTATTCTAAGATTTGCACTTTTACAGAGATTAACTAAATCTTTTCCACGGGCATTAACTTTTGTATCACGATTGCACCTCATTATGTTATGCCTAGGTAAGTCAACTGAGTATTCATTACTGTTTGCAATAAAATTTATCAAGCGAGTCACAGTCTATAAAGTCTTTTAGTTCAGCAGTCCTTGCATTAAAGTCACCACACAAACAATCTGACCCAATTTTGGAAAATCTAGCAATATCTCTTTCCATTTGTAGGAATGCTGTGTTCTTACAGCTACTTAGTAGAGGTGGAACATATGCTATACATAGGTAAATATCTTGTTTGAAACCGAAGAATTGACCATCTAGCTTTGCACATAAAAGATCCTCGTGTGTTTGTGAGATTTCTGTCATACCACCCCTTAAATGACTTTTATAGTACAAGAGTATACCACCTGATCTTCTCCCCTTCTTTCTCCCTTTATGCCTAAACCTATGGAAAGGTTTGGCATAACCCTTCAAGTGATCATTTGTTCTCACAGATGACCAGGTTTCCAGAAGACATACTAAGTCATATTTGTTGATTATATTGACAAAATCTGGGTCTTTCAGTTTGTCCCCTAGACCATTTACATTCCAAGATATTAGGTTTATCCTATTTTTTCCTGGCATTTTCAGATGAAAAGATGAAGCGATCTCACCCATAACTAAATATATAACAAACATCAACATTTTAATATAAAAACATATCAAAGATTTGGATAGCACCGGTTAACTTAACCTAAAAGTATATACTTTGGTTGTGTAGTCGCATAAGACACATACGACTAGAGGTTATAATTTCAGCTGTGTCTCTTGAAAATTTCTGAACAGCTTTATTAAAGTTTAAAATCTGCCTTGAACCGGCTAGATTTCTGACCAAGTGACCCCTCTCCCCCTGGCCTTGACCACAGACACACATACATACAGACACTAGTTACATGTCCTTGCAGTCTCCCTGGCCAGTGTACCAGTACCATGTAGGTGTAATGAGAACACGTGGGACCCGTGTCCAGTGAGCTACCTCCTGCTCCCACCTCACTGCCTTTGACCAGTATAAACATGCCCCAAGCCTTTATTGGCCACTCATCATTTGGGCTCAAGTCTAGCTTCTTATCAGATGCTACTTACTTCACATAAAGAGAGCACTTACCAAAATTCAGAATTTAGAAAAAAAGTAGGCTACCCCGGGAAATTGGACAAACAAAATAAATTCTAATAGTCTATGAGTTTCTTTATCCTGCCTTTGACTATATTTACAGACCGTCCGCGAAGTTCTGAATTGAATCAACGAGCTGTCACTGGATCTGTCTTTTTATCATGTCATTGTATCTTTGTAAGTGACTGAAGCTAACAGCAATATTTAATGCAGTACATCCCCAAATTGACTGTTTAATCTGCTTAAGTATAGGAGGGAGTCTATAGCCCTTTACTTGAATATAGGCCTATTCTTGAGAAGGGTTATTCTCCATCATGTCAGATGTTTAGTTGATTCACCTTGACTGGCATATCGAAGTCATCATAAATGATTGATGTGAAAATCTGACACAGGCGCTGGTTACTCGTGTGTAAACTCTAGTATATACCACATGTAGTAATTATAGCCGGGAACCAGCAGAGTACTTGACCAGGTGAGTCCTCGGTCTCGTGACCTCTCGTCCAGCGCGAGATCTGACCACGAAGGTCACAAGCTAGATGTGTGCCACGCGACCAAGGTCTGGGGACTTGTAAAGGTCAAAAGAATGAAGCGGGGTCTTTTTAAAAGTCAAAATAATGTAACAGGGTCGTTTTAAAGGTCAAAAGAATGAAATGAAAGAATGTTATTTAATCATTTTAAATTAGATGTTAGAGTCAATTTAAGAGCGGATTAAGAGAGAAATTGAAACTGTTTTACTGATGGGTTGGGGTGAGGATTAAGAGGGGCGCGCAATAGTGGATATCTTCTGAAATGTTATTGCACTAAACAAATCATAGTTGAAAAGTTTGCCAAGTATAGGTAAAAAATAAAATCAACGCATGAAAATGAAAAGGACTGATAGGCCTACATGAAGACAGTTGAAAATGAAACATCTCAAATTTTGTAGATCTCCCCGTCAATGGTATATACCAACCAATAGCGTAACCAGTCAGAAGCATGCCTCCCCTTTCTCCCAGTGCCTGGAGGTTTATAGATGACGGGGACTTACCCGGGTGTTTTGAGTGTGGTCGGCCCCCTCCGGGTGCTCCTCCAGACCCTGTTACCTCCTAATCCCAGCAAATTGTTGTTAGGATTAGGTAATCCAGGGTATAATCCTACCACTCCACCTCCCAAGCCACCCTCCACGCCCTTCTCCACCATACTTTCACGCCTTGGAGCATTCCTCCATGCTCCCCTAGGAGAAATGCACCCAGGAGGAAACAATTTTGTGGGGTTTCTAAATTTTGTAAAGGCTTTTTCAAGGGTCATTTCAGATAGGTAGAAATCTGGTACGAGTTTATATAAACTATAATTTAGTTTTTGCCTAATCTTTTGTATTTCCATAAGTGAATATGTAGAATTAACAACACTCTTTGGGCGATATTCGGGGTTATCTCAGCTTAAACCCTGGAGGCGGCCTGAGGTGCGCCGGCTAACGCTAACATGATACACGTGCGGCGAGGGGTGGGAGTGTTGCTTCACGGGGTGTTACATGGCTCCATGTAAAAGCATGACGAAAGCATGCTTGTTACCCGGCCTGTCCCGCGGCGGGCCAGAAGGGTCAGAGGTCAATGCTCAAAGCTTCCCGTAGTCTGTAAACGTAGGTGGTGCTGGAGGGAACACGGGTTATTTCTTTTTTATTATACCGACTCTAGCCCCCTAGTTTTGCGCCCTGTAAAGGGGTTTTTCTCCTCCCCCCCACCTCATTAAACGCCGAGAACTATTAAATTAATAATAGAAAACGCACATTGTGAATATCAATTACGAAATAACAAAACCAAATTTCAGGACCATCGACAGCAAAAAACATTTGCGTCAGAACACTATAATAAAATCAGGTAGGCCTACTTGTAACATCAGTAATGGTATATGGTTTCTTGAAGGGGGCGGGGGGGGGGTGCAAAGGTCTTGGGGCTAAGGTCCAAAAGGCGGGGGGATGATCCAGGGGTGAGGTGGGGGGGGGGGGGCAAACGTCAGGGGGGTAAAATCGGAGGACGGGGGTGGCAAACTCTCGTCACCCTTTCAACTTACTTAAAAAAGAACCCATCGTTTACTTGGTCTCATCCCTCGTGTCCTCAACTCTACTCGTTACCCTACCCCGATCCACCGATAAACACATTGAAATAATAGCTCAGGTAGGATCCCAAACTTTGTTTTTACAATACAAAATACTGTTATTGCTAAGACCTAAACCCTGCGAGAAAAGCCCGTATTTTCTGAATGTATATTTATCAATGCTTACCGTAGCAGAGGGTACACACACCTCGAGACCTTAGCTCCTTGTAATCTATATGCCTCCCTTGATACCGTCACAAGTGATGTCCAAAATAACCTCACACCCCACACCCTGCTCCACACCCCAGTGACATACCGGCTATTGGATCTTGCCACTGGGCACGGTTGACTGGTTTGACCGACCACATAGTATTCTCGTCGATGGTGCCCAGGTTCAAAGTGCTATCACACTACACGACTTGGGCTGCAATATCGGCACAATAATATTATGATGATTATTACAAACAATTCACGTACAGGATTGGTATTTATAATTGGTAAAATTGGTAATTTGGAGCATGTCACATATATGTAACAAAGAGTTTCATCTCTATTATGTGCGATTTCTCTGCGCATTGTCATATCGCAGATCAAGTCGTGTAGTGTAATACCGACACAGGACTAGCGTGTTGACAACCTCTCCTCACAATTGTGAAGACAAGTTTAGGCGCACTCCTTGCAGTTGTTGATTTGACCAGTGTCATCAGTATAAGCGACTGGGTCAAACCGTTTCCATTTGACTAAGACATACTCTGAACAGATATGAATTGATGCTGTAATAAGTCTTTTGGATCGTTTCTTTTTTATTTGAAAAAAGTTACGCTCAAATTGTCAAACAATACACATTCTATGACTGAATTATAGGGCAAATGCGCATTCTGAGGCATAGTTTGAAATGGGTGTAAGTTTATTGCCCCATGATAATAAACAACACTCTTTTGGGCGTATCTATTACTCACGCTGGAGGCCCACATATATTTTCGCGAAATCACATTTGTGAAATGTCCGCGAAGAAATATGTACGACGTGAAAATACCAATTATATGATGTAGGTATAACTCATATAGTGTTATCTGAATAAAACTGACTTTCTGATCTCATCATCAATATGGTGTCAAATCGCTCACAAAGAAAAAAATGACCTCATGCTTTTGAACAATGTCTCTACAGTGGGTTGATACCCGACGCCTCAAAATGTATCACGCGGTAACACATTATCTGGGAGGGATGAAATTTATAAACACCAGCTGGGCTTTTAGATAAAAACCAACGACACCTCCCTCTATACCTATCATGACATCAAACCTTACATGGCTTCTCTTGTCCTCGTCCCAAGCCTTAAAAAGGCCCACCGGATCCATTAGGCCCCATATGTTGGTCCCCACGAAACACAAAAAACAGGGTTATTTCTCGCCTAAGTGTAACAAAAAACGCCGGAGAAGGCCTATATCATATGCTTCACATGGAGAGTGAGTCATCGGCTTGGAGAGTGTTTCCTCCTGGGGAGGTACTTAAAGGTAGCCCCACCATGGAGGGACATGGGTTTTAATAGCAGGGTATGATAAGAGAGGTCTAGTGATTATCAATCATAGTTTTGCTTTTAACAAAGGAAGAAGGTATCGCCTGATGTCCCAGTGGTATAGATACTCGCAGATACATTATGAATTTAGTCAGTGTGGATGCCAATCAAACACCATCTCAAAGTTGGGGCATTATTACAAAGTAGATCAAAGGTACATTAGACTTCATAATCTCATAATTATGCCCTTACCTAATCAGACCACCCACACTTAACCCTTCACTGCCAATCTTAAAGGGGCAGGGGGAGTATATAAAGGACGGAACAGCCATAATCCCAGTGGGGGGTCTGTCATTCCACCAGTTCAAAGGTCTCCTGGAAATTTAGGTTTTTTTTCAAATATCTGAGGAACAAATGATTCTAACCATTTGTTTTATAGATGGGCTAACGCATGAACATACCAAGACATATTGCTGGGAAAATGGAGATAAATATCCTTCTTTATATACCCCTACCAGACAATTTATTTTGAAAATATTTCAGTTAGATTTGAAAGTTGTGGCTGTTCCTCAATTAGGGTTACACCCCTCCTGTGTTGAGGCTGTTATATCAAAGGGACACTGGTCAGTAAATGACACCTCCCTTACCTAACCCCCTCTCCTGACCTCAAGATTACCCCATTAGCATATTTACCACTCCAGGAGGGGTCCAGGAGGTACACAGCAGGGTGGATTTGTTAGGTACCTAACAAGTTTTGCCCCTTTAAGACAACAAGCAGGCAGTAAACACATAACCCTGTTTTGATTTCAGGCTCTTAATCCGTCCTTGTGTTTACATCTGTATATTTTCCTGACCGTTGAATCGTAAACCATGATGAATTACTACATGTGCTTAGTTTAGCCCCAAGGCAGATCTACTTAGGCTTCTGTCCAAAGTCATATTGGAAGTGGAATAATGAATCTAGGTCATTATGTCTAAAGTAGGCTCGTACCGAGAGAAGTTGTGACCAAAGAACGGGGCATTAACACAGTGATATTATATGATCAACATAAGACAACTAATTCATATCAAGTGATGAGCACTGCCGCAACATTATTACCACCTCAACAGGGATATAGCTGCAAACAATCTAGATTTATCTGTCTTTATAAAAAAAAAAAAAGATGTCATATGACTCAACGAACAGGATAAAAAAAAATCAACTCAAAAGCTGGACATGAATACGTAAAAACAACTGAAATCTTGCCCTATTAAAATTCCCTCTCCTTACTCTTTAACATTTCATACCCATTTCAACGAAGTTGCGCCTTGTACCAGCTTGCACCTTTTATGCCACAGCTCACTCCTGCTGCTGCCACCAGGTGGCAGGAGTAGGTTTGCACCTGGTGACCCCAGACGCCGGGTGACCCCCAAAGGTTGGGGGGTGTGGTTGATGACAGGTCACACCTGAGTGCAGCTGGTACCTGGCGGCAAGGTGTGAACAGGTTGAAGGCCATGAGCACCTGCCGGAGACCAGCGGAGGGTCATGAGCAGCTCGCAGCTGGTCCGAGTTAGAGTGGATCACAGGGAGCTGCTCACCTAATAATGGGAGTTACTTGTAAAAACTACATCGTTAAAATGAGGTGTGTAACATGGGAAAAGTAAATTGCCTCACAACACGCGTATGTTGTATAGCAACCCTGTTTCTAGTCTTACAGACAGATGAACACGAATGAGTTGTAACAGTAACATCGGTTCATGTAATGGCAATATTGTTCAACAATGACTCGACTTTAGATAAGTTGGCATTGTCTAACTGTCTAATGTAATGGCTTGTGTTCGCCAATCGGTTAAGAGAATGTTACTTTGTGCTAATCAAAGAAATGGTAACTCAAAACCCAAAAGTCTCAGTATATCTCGCAATGAATCCGTCGATCATATTATTATAAACAATCAATTTAGAAATTAGCCTGACTATTGACTTAGGCATTGCTAAGCTGGATGAAGGGGCCCTGCTCTTTAAATATAGGAAGTGCATTCATAATTGACAGTGTAGACTAAAGCCTACACTGCCTATATTATATAGACCTTTCTGATTAGTGTGGCAACCTAACCAATGTATTGGGACATAGATACCTATGTTCCCGATCTAAAATAGTTGGGATCAAGGCGTCCATGGAAAGTTCATTGCGCAGTCTCATGAAAGAGGGGTATATAGCCCCATTCAGGCGGTGTTTGGCTGCCTGTAGACCAGACTGCCAATAAGGCCAACTGAATGTGACTACTGTGTAATGTGATAGCGTGTACCAAACCCTCTACCAAGCCCTGTGAATCGAACCCTGCACTATTCTATACGGTGTATTGCTGCCTAGAGGACGATGTATTTGTGGTTGATGAACAGGGCCATTTTAGTACACAGGGTGTTATGTCACTGTTTATGCCATTCTATGTACTATGACACATACTGTTAATTTGGGAAGGGAACACCCTAAACGCAGAGGCCTTCTTGGACCACTGGGCACAAGATCCGAATACATTGTATGACCTGAGGATGTTTAAAGTGCGACACTCACAAGCGGACCTTACATTTCTGATTGCAAAAAAAAGGAGTAAAATTTCATTAATGTTGGTAAAGAGCACCTCGGCCAACCATGGTAGAATTTCAATTGAACTCATCAATATTCTGTTGGCTTTTACCTTATCACCTTATCACAAATACCAGAATCCGGGATGATAAAGTAAAGACAAATCAAACTTTTACACGTGTGTTCTTTTGATGAACAACTCATTGCAACTCATACTCCTTAGTCACTTCTGATTCCCTTGTAATCATGATTACAAGGGAATCTGAAGCGACTAAGGAGTATGATTGCAACTCACCCCGGGGACTCACCCATGACATACACGCACGGTCAGGATTCCCTCCCCAAAAGAAAATCCTTACCAGCCGCCCATACAAGGCATCTGCAGAGCATGAGCCCTTTCCTAAACGAATGTTTCTTAAACGAATATTTGTAGGGTTAACCCACGAAAAAAAGGTCAGATCATCACAACATAGAGCTTCTTCAGTAAGGTCATCCCCAGACCCTCAGTTCTTAATACACTTACAGGGTCCTCCTGGTGAAACATGCTGGAGATGTGCACATTTGTCCAATTACCTGCCCGCCCCCAAACACGCAGCGCCAGGCCTGTTTGTATAGGAGCCCCTCTCGTCGTTAAATCCCCCCACACAAATAAACAGTCATTCCACGTGTTGCCGCCGCAGTGTACTGCATGCGGTACGACCCTTAGGCCCTATGCACATGGTACGATGAGTTTAGGTCGTGATTATATATAATAATCGAAAATAAACTCAATCACAATTGGTCACGAACTATTAAGTTTACGTCCTTTATATACTGTCAGTTTCATAAACTAGAAAAGGACCACTCAATTTTGACCGCTCAGTTAGGGAAATCTGATAATCATATTTTTATAATGTTCTGGGAAATATTGGCCAGCAGTCTAAGTAAAAGTTAAACAGAAGTAATCATGGTCATCCGATTTCTTTTGCATAAGTTGCTAAAGGTTAGGGACTGTGATATGAATGTGAAAACTGTGGCAGACGGTGCTCGACATAGTCTAATGCTATTTTTGTTGACAGGTACAAAATGTACACACATTTGCCTGTTTGGACCTTTGTGGCCATCTTTCTAGGCTGGGACTGATTTCGACACTGTCATAATCAGATGCATAGTCATATTGTGCAAACACAGCGCATGTATACACCCTTCCCCCATGCTCTTCCACCCTCTCTAAGTAACCTCCATGGCTTTACCCCCTACCTCCCATCCCATCACCGCCCTGCCCCAAACCGGAAGCGGAAAGCCCGCAGGCGGAAGTGCCGACCTACTCCTCCAGGGCAAACGTAAACATTAGAAACGCAGGCGCGTGGCTACTGTGCCGCAGGTAGTAGTAGTCTGTAATTGCCGACAGTTGATGGCGAATTAATTTGGGGCTGTCATGGAGCGACCACTCTCAGCTCCTGACAGGGGAGGGGGGGGGTATTGAGATAGGAGCAGAGCTGTGTTAGCATTTTGAGTGTCATGGGCATTAGGAATTTTCCTGCTACTTTTGAGTGCCTTTTAATCAAGAAGCTCATCATTGCAAGGCGTACCTTGGTTTAAAGATGTATATCTGACTGTTTCGTTGAAGTCATTTTAAGCAGAACTATGATACACAGCTGAAACAAGGTTTGTGTTTTGTTATGGAAGTGCGGAATACGATGAAATATCAGTTGCTAGCCTGAAATGGTTACTATTGGTAGGCATCGGACATATAGACTGATGGAAAGTAACTGATCATAACCAAAACAGTATTCTATGCCTTAAACTGGATAAGAGTGTTACCTGCCATATAAGTATTATAAACAGATTTGCAATTTAACACTACATTTTAAGAGGAGGCAACGTTGTAAGTATGCAGATGTTATAGGCTTAGTTCAGTGATGTATCAGTCTGTACCTCTACACCCTCCCTGTCCACCCAACCTATCCTCCCATCTACCCCCTTAGTTATTTACAGCCTTTACCACACCTGATGCAGCCTATAGACCCCTGCCAATGCTGGTTCCCATCAGTACCAGTACAGGCAGTGAGCCGGGACGTGGGCAACCAGCCAGCCTCCAGTAGGAATGGTGGGAGGGCTGGTAAACCGTAGGGGGAACAGCAGCCAAATGCATTGTCTGGGATTGTCTGCAACTGATGTGAATCACTGGGTAACCCGGCTGTTGGCGTGTAGGGAGGGGGTATCTAGGTTTGTGGGTCAGTCTGTACTACTAAAATCCCAACCCCCATCTCACAGCCCTGCCACCAGTTGAAGGTTGGGGGTGGGGGGGGGGGGGGGCTACTCATTCCAGGAAAGGGTTCGAAATGCAGTCTGACAACACAAAGTAGGGTTTTCAACCAACTTTGTTACACAGGAGGGGTGTTGTCAATTTACCAGACCCATTTTAGGTGAGTGGCAAATCTTCAGTCACATACTTCAATAGTTTATATTGGCCTTTGTGCAGCTTTGATGGAAGTTAAAGGTGCAAGCAGAAGCCCCTTTGGTTTCAAGAGAACGTAGTCCATGTATACATATAGTCGAAAGGCAACGACCTGCCCGGAGCTGTTTGGACAAACTTGATGTTTTTAACATTCCATGCATATTGTTGTCTAGAGCACCTCCGAGTAACCCAAAGTAATCTGAGCGATTCAGAGTAATTCCGATCAACTCAGAGAAACTCAGAGGAAATACTGGAATCTATCTTTTGTAGGATTAGTTTGCACTGGGTATAAATAATTTGTTAGTGTGTTGCGACATTAAAAGAGAGAGTTACCCCTTCCCTTCCCCGCTCCTTCCTCCCTTCCCAGTTTGTAAGCCGCAATCCCCCGCCCCCGCCCCCGCCCCAGGCCCTATCTTAGCCCCCAGGGACTCATCATGGTTAATCCCGACTGATCCACGTCGGAATGCGCATCTGAGAAAATCCATTTGCTTCCTCAACTCAACTAATTATTCCTCCTCCTCGTCCACGACTTGCCCAGTCTGTTCAGAAATGAGCATCTGCCCGAGCCAATATGTGATTTGCCAAGTTATTGGAAGTACTGATATAAAAATACACTGTTAATGTAGGTATAATGTCCCACAATATTGAAGAAAAGGTAGTGTACTTAGGATATGTAGTTTTTGAAGGATTAAAGTACGGCCGATCAGTAGCCCGGATCAGTAGTCACTGAAGAGAATGATGTGTGCCAAGATGATGATGAGTGATGGACCTGTTGGTTTGTTATATGACGTAGTTTTCCCGTCTCCATGGGAGACATGGGAGATTATGTTGCCACAGGTGTGTAAACACACAAAAACACATAGTTTTTGGACATCAATATTTGTACAATATAATAACGTGTACCAGTATGACACGCATTTAGTATACCTTATGGCATATCCTTGCAGTTGACCTCTGTTTTTTTTGTTTGCTCGGAATATTCATGAAGAAATTATCTCTTTTACCTACCCATCCCGTACAGTATTAATTAGCTAGTAAGTAGTGTTTAGAAACTTTAAGGGCTGTGTACGGATCATACAACGTACACATACATATGGATGTATCGGTTATATTGGTTATTTGGGTGATCTTTTACACATCGATAACCTGATAACTGTATCCAGTAGTTTCACTTGTTTACAAATGCATTTAGAATTAAGAACCATATGTTTTAATGGAGGCACACAGTTTAATCTCCTGAAATTCTCTAATTTAGTTAGTTGAGCTCAGTCGTGACAACATGGCATGTCCCAGAAGAGAAGGACAATTATTAAACGTCATGCCCTTAAGACCTAGTATGCAGCCGGCCCTTTTCCTCCTGTTCCTCACGCAACTTAAGGGCCTGGGACACTCCAGTAAAAGGGACTGGAGAAGAAGGTTGGCACGAGGGGTGGGTGGAGTGGGGGATGAGGGTTTGATGGCAAAACCCCAAAAAGCAGTTGAGCCCTACTGTCTTAGCGCGGATTAAGAAAGGAAGATTCAGAAATCACCGTCAATTCTCATTAGGTCGTTTTTTAACACCCCCAACCTCCCCGCACGATCCATCGACATGCCATTGGTCGTGACGTCATTAAAGACAATGGCGCCATTATAGATCCAACCTTAAGAAATTTAGGAAAGTTTAGGAAATAACAGTTAAACATATATGCATCCTAAAAAATAAAAAAAAATAGGGGGTCACCATGGAAACTTTTGTGCTAGAGATATAACAATGTGAGCATAATTCCTTTAAAATAAACAGTTTTTAAAAAAATATGCTCAAGTAGAATTTTCATGAAAAATTTCATAATAGTCCTCAAATCAATTATAAAATCATTGAAATCTAAACCTAAGACATGTATACACAAAATCCATGCACCAGTTAGAAAATAATATGGCTTTTATTGGAATAGAATATATCTTTTATCTTAAATAAATTGTTAAATTAATTAAATAAAATATAAAATTTCCGATAGAAATATTCCCCCAAAAAAATTCAACCTTAAGAAATTCTCTAAATTTATACATAATGTAGATATAGGTGTTATCTATCATTTTCTGGGGAAAAAATTGGGGGTCACCATGCTTATTTGGTCAGGAAAGCTACATATCTGTTCTAATATGGCAAAATGGTTTTATGTAGGTACCTATGAATTTTTGGGTTTAAACCCATTTTAAAATTTTGCCATAATGAATGCAACAACTGTTTTTTATCCCTAAGATTGATATAAAACCATAGATATTTACTTCTTAAATGTAGTATATCTAGAAAAAAAATATAAGCAAAAATGTTGTCATTTTCATAAAAAGTTGTTTTCAGCAGTTTCAAAATGTTCATGAAATTAGCCATGTTTGAAGACATGTAGGTCTCAAACTAAAATAGTACCACATTTTTCTTTTACATTTATGAATTGCCCATATACTAATGTACATTCTAGCCAATTTTTATAAGAATTGAAGGACTTTGGTTTTTTGATTATGTGTATAATGGCGCCATTGCCTTTAACGCATGACGTAATGTCAACAGAGAATTTTCCGTGTATTATGGCGAATCAATTGGGCTGAGAAAAAGGGTGACAACTCTCATTGGGAGATGTCATGGAGGACGGGGACTTTAATCCGAGTCGACATGTTGGTTGGGGGGAGAGCGGACAATGGGGTTTGTTCCACTCAACAACTCGCGAAAGGCTTGGAGATTTTAATTTGATTCGCCTGTTCTTCAGTGGCAAGTGTTTGGCTAGGGAAGAGCATTACTTTGTGTTCTCATACAGCTAGTCTCTTCACATCTGAATTTTAATGAGAAGGAATGAGAGAGGCCGACCTTGCCAGCAGGCGTAGGAATCCCCCCTTTAGCTGTGAAGCTTTCGCCGAGTTAGTCATGAGAAAATAAGACAGACAACCCATTGTAGGTCGGGAAATTAATAGCACGCAAAGGCCCTTCTCATTTAGGAAAATTGAAGTAAAAAACGAAGGATTACATTGACGGAAATGACAGAAGACATGTCCTAATAATTCTTCATCCCGTCAGCTTAAATCTGTCCTTTAAATGTGATGTAGTCCTTATTTCGTGCTATTCTCTGAAAGATTAGAAGGTCGAGATCGTAGATTATAATAGGCGATTAGACGTAAGGTTGGAAATGACAATTGTAATCTGAATAATCAACCATAGCTTATGCACTGACAATTTTGATATTTGAACCACGGAGATATGTATCAATCTAGAGGATTCCCACATTCCTACATTGTATTACGTCAGTGGCCTGATCATGAGCCATTGTGTACTGTTTTGGCAGTTGCTCAGAGCTGCTCGGAGCTGCTCATGCACACACAGACTTTACCTATACGCAGTGCCGACCCTGTTGTTCCATCCCCATATAGAACCTTCCTCCTGTGTGCACCAATTACCTGTTACCCGGCCCCATCATTACGGCCGCGGCGGGCGCTCACGGGAGCTGCTCCTCTCACTGGGTGAGCTGCTCGCTGTATGTAGTTCTGTCTGCTCTCCGCATTACACGCCTGGGTCGTATGGCAGCCTACCAGCCGTACTGGCGGTGCACTATCGACTCCACGGTTTAACTACTAGCTTCCCGAAATTGCCCCTTACAGTATATCTCACTTCTGTTACAATACAAGAGTCGCAATTTTCTGAGTATTTTTTCTCTACCTACACTTATGCTCTCCTTGTATCTTAACGCTGGTCCTCATATATTTCCATGTTTTTTGTTAGGTTAAATTTCATGTGATGAGATGGAATGGGAATGGGAATGGACACGTACATGTGGTTAGAGTGTCGGGTCGGGTGACCGTTGAGTGGTGTGTTCCGGATACAGAACAGACAACAGGTTATCCGAGGACAACTACGTACACGTGTAGTAGTATCCGGAGCTGTAATGCCCTCAGCGCACCCTATAGTTAGGTGTGAGTGATGGAGGTATAGCGTATTCTGTACATGTGGAGATAGCGGTATGTAGCAATTACATTTTAAGTAGAGTAGTTATTTCAGGGTTGGCAGTCGTAAGGCAATTTCAAGTTTTCTGGGTTCCTATATGTTACACCGCTGTTACATGCATAAGTGTATCCGAAAATAGCCCAGGCCTTTCAAGAAGTCTTTCTTGCGTCCCTGTTTTTCGAACGGTTGGAGAGTGGTATCGAAGCAGTACTTTTTCTGTCATTGATGTCAGTGCGCTAGTAGTACATGGAAAGAGTGTATTTCCGAGGGCGTCACAGCCGTGTTAACATAATGGTTAGTAGAGAACGGTTTTCCAGTTATTCGAGATTGACTAATATTTGTGACAGACTCTTTTTATGTACCAGAATATATTAGCCAAGTGCACATGGCATTCTTATGAGACAACGTATGTATCTGTTTAGCAGCAACATCGGCTCACGCGTTCAACAATAATATTTAGGCTATAGATTAGAATATAGGAATGGCTTTAATAGACTAGCCTCAAAATGTGATTAAGTTGTATGTATAAAGTAGGTACAGTACGCATTAATTTGCTAGTATGTAACGACTATTAGCCTTACTTTGCTTATCTCTTCAGAATATCATAATCGTGACGTGCTCTGCGATATGTGGGTTTACTGACAGAGATTATGAATTTAAAACACAACTAATGAAGGCACATGTAGTTCTGAAAGCTCAAACATGCTCTGGTCTGGCTTACCAACCTGGTCACGTTGCATTTACAAAGCAGACAAGTGATTAACCCCCTGGAATAAAAGCAGCCACTACCTCCACTGACAAATCGAATCTGCTATAGAGCAGCGGTCAGTTCAAAGCGATCGCCTGGTCTGATGTATGTTCTCTGGAGATTGGGCACGGAACCCCGTTTAGCCGGCGTCCACTTAGCGTCGGCTGGGTTCAGCCTGGTCAGTCTAATCACCCGCTACCAATATAATCACCCACCCTAGCACCATTTACACCATTTGGGGCAGCCTAACGCCATTCAGGGGGCACCATTACACCTTTCGGCGCGTGTCCCCAATGCTAATGAAGCCTGCCTACATGGCGCGTCGCTGGCGTGGATTTTTTTTTTATTAAAGATTCATGACGTTTAAATTGGTTGCGCCCTGGAGGTGGCCCCCAGTGATTTATGTGCCGACACCCTGGGTTTTATTAATAGGCCTACTGGGGTGGTAGTGACTGTAGTGGGGGTTTGGAGAGGTGCCCCTCCTCCCAACCACCTCCGCCAGCAGCCTTGCCGTGTCAATTAGAAGGTCCCTGGGTCCCCTCTCTAACCCCCCTACCCCCTATTGACTGACCATTGAACGGTGTCCTGGTTCTGGTCAATAGAGCACTCAGTCAAGGTCGACGCTATGGATCAGAGTCATCCCCCCCCCCCCACACACACACACCACCGCCACCACCACCCCTCCTCCTGTACCTCCACACCCCTCACACCACCCCCCGACGCTCCTATCGGTGTCTCAGTGGTCTCAGGAGGCGGAGATACATACCATGGAGTATGGACCCTGGAGGTTGATATGGTGGTTGGCTGACGCATGCATTGCATACTGTCGGTGGTCGGGCCGGGCTGCTTAGGCCTTGGCTATAGACCTAGTATTTGACCTGTAGGGTATGTTCGCTGCCGCCGTGGAATGTATCATCCAGGATCGGGGAGAGGGGCGGAGCTATCTGCTGTCTGCTATTTGCTGTCTGCAGGGCCTATACTGTACTGTCATAGGGCGTAGCTGAGAGGAGATTCTTAAGTTGTTTTAAAAGACAGATCATAATTGACGTCAAAACATCTTTTCCCATGGAGATAGGCTATTCTTTTCAGACAAGTATCGGATTTTATGTAATGTCGTGCGAGTTGGTAATGTTTGATTTAAAGGCACTTTGCATTTGTAGCTATTTCATTTCGGGGCTCTTTGCTCTAGTCGATTGCCAACCATTTTGTTGACGCTGGTTGTCCGCAGGTGTCAGCATGCAGCCCATCCTTACAATCACTCTAGGAACCAGCAACCTAGTCCAAGGAGACAACAACAGCCACGTGTAGATCTATGCATGCAATACCCATGCACGCACCCTCCCCATCCCACAGACGGAAGTAGATTGGGGCCTGTGAGTCAGCGCCTGCGCAGTAATCTCTGAGTAATTAAACCCCGGTCGCCATCACCCCCTTTTACACCCTCCATGATCCGACAGCGTCCTCCAGAATGCACCCAGGAGGCAATCAGGGATCCGCTGCAGGGCTGAGCCGCCAGGACGCCGGACACAATAGACTAATCCGGAACGGCTACAAATGGCCGCCAAGGTCACTTCCGGTGGGGTCATTAGCGCCGTCTGGTGAGTGGAGGCAGAAGCGAACAGGTTGCCATGGAAAAATGGCGGCGGGGGGCTTGTGAGAGAATGTGACCGAGTGAAGGGGAGAAGGAGGCTTATTGAAAGCACACAGGGCTTATTACGGGCGAGCAAAAACTCGCCGGGCTCAGGTATCAAAGTAACTCCATCTCCCCCATGTGTCCTCCCCCCATACAATCCTTCAGCACTCTCCACCTGCTGTTGCTGCTGCTGCCTTCCGTACTCGAGCATAGCGGTACAGAACTCGCCCTGCTTTGAAGTGATCCTTCATATAATTACAGAAAATAACTCCGCATCGCGGAATTGTGAATTATCTCATGACCTACATTGCGCCGGCACTTTGAAATAGCATCCTCCTGCATGTTTGTACTTTTTTGCGACTGGATGAAACATCTTTTTATTTAGCCTATCTTTAAACGTGATAAGAAAGGCGGCTTCCGTTGAGTCAAAAGATTCTACATTCTTTCTTCTGTAACAGAACAAAACATTCATCTTAGAGATGCTCTACGAATACATGCATGATATTATGAATATGGCAGTCCAAGAACTAATTATTTATACTAAACGCAGTCTGGTAATGCCCTGTCGGTCCCATTAGCTTAAACATAGACACTATGGCCAATAACTCAGTAGGCCTACATGTATATAATAGTACAATCACCATTGCAATTTTATCAGCAAAATTGCTGTCGCTTTATTGCAATAGGCTTTGAAGCGTTTGTCTCTATACTGCAATTGTAATGACGTGCACATTATAAAAAGGCCAGCGCTATCACTGTTATTAGTTTGGAAATCAAAACAACCATGATCTTCACTGACAGTATATTATTGTACTTATACCTTGTCTGAAGGCAAAGGCATGGAACAAAAGAACACACATTTTTCTATACATGCAGCTATTGTACATTTACGTAATATACATCTAGTGATATTATATTACTATATGCATTTAATGACCAGTAAAGATGATCTTTTCACACGATGCAGCATGATGACCTGCTCGTACATTACAGCACAAGAACCTGCTCGTACGTTGCAGCACTTATAAGAATCTGCTTACATATTGCAGCACAGTGACCTGCTCACATATTGCAGCACAGTGACCTACCCGCATATTGCAGCACAAAAAATCTGCTCACATGTTGCAGCGCGATGACCTGCTCACGCTATGCAGCACGTGAACCTGCTCCGGATTGCAGCACAAGAACATGCTCATACATTGCATTGCTCACCTTCTCATTCTCAGCCTTACAACAACCTTCTCAAACTCAACACTATATGGACCTTTGCATATTCATCCACATCGAGATCTGCTCACTCCCAGTAGTGCATTAACCGCCCCGCATTAACCTGCTCACATGTAGGAGCAAAACAACCTGCTCATACCCAGTCGTGCAGCTCACACACAGCTGTACGGTGAGCTGCTCACACACCCATTACAGCATGGACCTGCCCGCTGAGAGCAGCTCGGCGACAAGAGGACATGACTCACCCACTAACATCTCCCCTCTGCCTCCCCTCATCTCCCATGCACCCCCCTCCTCCCACCATTTCTCCCAGCCTCAGAGACCCATATAGAGGAATGCGCCTCAGGGCATCAAGAGGGAATCAAAGATGCGCCTCTAAACACACTTTCCCAGCGCCGACTGAAGAAAAAATGATAATATGAGAAAGGGGGGTGTGCCTTCTAAGGTGGGCTTAGTGTACATTCCGGGGGAAAAGTTACGTTTGATGTTTAGAGAGGGCGGAAATTAGTTAGGGCGCTTCCGGGGGTGAGCAAAAGGGGGATAATTACCGTGCCGTTTGTTTGGCTTTTTGATCTGATAAAGCTTGGAGGTTAACTGAAGTTCAGCTTTAATTAGGATAATTAATACCTCTGGTCTTAATGGGTCGAGGAATGCTGCTTCTGCTGGGGATGCCACATGTTTGAGTGGGGAGGTATGCATGTGTGTGTTGGGATCAGAAAACTGCAACCCCTCATCCCTGCTCGTCCCCACGCAGTTATTTCAATATTGATTTCTCACGGCCAAGCCTGTAATTTTCGCCCACGACAGATTTTTGCGGCGAGTCATATTTATGGAAATTAATGGGTGGAAGAAATTCATTGGCTCAATAGCGGGCCTGAAAAGAGCCCGGGGATTAAAGTGAGTTATGTCAACGTCGCCAAAATATCATGCCTGCTAAAATTTCGCGAATTATGGCCAGGATTTTCATCCTCCCGCTGGCCCATAGATCTTAATTCTTTTGTCGCACAACCTGACGGTGTGCCTTGACCCTGTCGCTCTGGCCCTCCCTCGGCTATAACTTAATCCTCACGTCGCCCAGCATGTCGCTGTTTTCGTCGCCCCGGCCGATTTGCCGTCGCCGACGGACCTAATTCGCGAGCAATTGCATTGCTTCGGCCCGGTCACACACAGATGAGGCGCCCTGGAAGTGTTTGGTTGTCATGGAGGGGGTCTTTTTATGGTCCGCCACCGAGGGATATCTAGGGAGGATTTGCAAAAGAGCGTGATTTATTAGCCACGTATTTTGCCCGTATTATGTCATCGTTACACAAAAGATGCTATAGTTTAAATTGAAATATGCCCACTCCAAGGAAATGCATTGGGGGAGGGTCTTTGTAATTCCCACAGAATGTGCCCATGACAGTCTTCCTGCTGCTTACTATTCTATATAATTATGGTAGGTCAGTTCATAATAAACGTTCAGGATCCACGTATTCATTTGAGCAACATTTCAAAACAATTGGCAAGGAACTAAGCAGACTACCCCCATGACGTAGTGATGATATATTATCTCAAAGTTAGGAAGGGGGTCACCATTAGTAACACACGACGTCTTGGAAATGGACAAACCGTGTTCCGTCTTGAGCGACCGCGCGACCAACCGGAAGTCAATCAGCGACGGCGGAAGTCGCGCAGGCGTCGCGACGACGATGGGAGTAATTGGAGCGAGCGGGCGGGAGATGTGTGACGAGGGGAGGGTGTGTGGTCTCAGCATGTTGGTCTAATTGGGGCAGCATGTCAGGAGGGCTGCCAAGGAAGGTCGTGAGGACGATGACGTCTTAATGACGTCATGGGGGTTGGTTGGACAGAGTAGCCCTGGTGATTCTGGAAAAAGAATATAGATATGAAATAAGAGAAAATGAGTGTCAGTGCTTGCATATAACGACGCTTTTCGATGGTACACAAGATGTCTCACAGACATACATCTAATGGTCTTCTCGTCATGATATTTTACTTGGATGTAACGACTATGAATTTTATTTTCTCATGTTCAAGGCTGCCATCCACTAGTCAACTTAACACAACACTCAGGGATTAGGGTCGGGTGGCAGTACCGGTCAAAGTTTATACAAGAATTACAAAATAACTTTCCAGACAAGAATATTGATGTTATTATCGGGTTTGGTTGAATATTTGTTGTCAATATTGGTTAGAAATCGGGGGCTGTGCCCCCAAGCCCCCCTTTTTCTTTCATTTTTTCTATTTCTAAATTTTCTTATTAATTGCCCCATAAACAATGACCGACCTAAGACAAACAAGAGGGGATTATCTTCTATCAACACGTTGACTACTGAGGTGCACCCCATGTTCAATTATCATTGGCTTCCTTCCCTTTCTATTTGCCCATGAGGTAAGGAAATACCAGACCAAGCTTATTTGATATTTCATCAAAACTACATAAGATAGTGAAATGTGCTGCATTCAACAAAGTTATTCACTTCCTTGTATGATTCAATCGCATCCTTCACATGTGCAGTACTATGTAGCACAAAAAACATTTCTGTAAATTTCCTAGACAGTAATTAGAAAGATATTAAGGGGATAGAGTTGGGAGTTGTGGCGATGACAGTCTGCGAGCACTCAGTCTTGATTACCTCCACCCCCCCCCCCACCCCCCACTCCTCGCGATCCCCTACAGCCACCCCTACCCATATCCTTACTTCCAACCCTACCCACACTCCGTTTCCCAACACCACCTCTCTTCCTGACGCCCATACACAACCCTTTTCCTCCGGAGCCACAAACCTGTTCCCTCCAGAGCATCAGTCCCCTCCAGGCCCTGTCAGCTGTTTAGGATAGGTTCTACTACTTAGCTGCTTAGCACCAATCCATCTCACGGCAAAACTACTACTGCACTTCTCCATTTAGTACCCATCCAGTGCCTTGCAGGGTGGCTTGGGAGGCCGCAGGTGTTGGGACTAGGGACTGACCAGTCCGCTGGACACTGGTCAGTGATAGGTGGGCTTGCAGTAGGGGTTGGTGGGCTGATGGGCATTGTACATTGTGTCTCCTCCATTTCAACCTCCAGACTTCCTGGCGCCACATGACCCACGTGGCCAGATTATGCAGTCGCCGGCGCCGTTAAGTCTGATGCATAGTTCCTCCGGTTTGTGCATAATTAACGTCTTCATAGCTTGGCATTATAACATGAATCATGTGTTTTATGTTTAAAACTGGACAGTGAATAATACATTACGTATTGTATTTTTTTAAATACTGAACCACTATAGACACCAAAGGTCAGTGGAAAGTATCTAAGATAGAAGTGAAACCTATGTAAAACGTGTATACATGCAGAGATTAAACCTCTTAAGAAATTAAATTATCTGAGATTGTTGCTAAATTGTATGTTCAGCTGTTTCCCTAACCGGATTGATAAACGCTATAAGCCTTAAAGGTCCACTTGTTATCAATACTCAAACTACCTTTTTCATCAAGCATTTCTTGATTTCAACACCTCATAAAAATCTGCCTAATTGTTCTGAGATCTTCATGCAATTGTTGGGCCTAACATCCTGGCCTGTGCTGACGATGTGCAAAGACCCTGCCCCGCTGAGCCTATGCCCCTGGGTCATCCCGTCAAACCGGTACGGGGGTCCGGCTTAGTCTTAACTCTACCGGGGGTCAGGGGTCAAGCGGAAGTCCTGTTTTGGTGAGGTCGGGAAGGATGAGATCCAGATTATAATCCCGAATCCTGGTCCACTGGGGGACGGGTGGTGCTGTCAGGATTAGTTAATTGGCTGCTAAGTCCGCTCAAGTGGCCCGCATTTGCATAGGCTTTTAGGTTTATGCAATGTTGCTGTGTGAGTTGTGGGCTCTCTCTAGAAAACTAAAGTGGGACTGTTATGACAGGGACTTTGAAAGGAAAATCTGAATGTTCGCCATGAAGTAATACAAACGTGGTATTTGATTTTACCCATCTTTGTCTTATCTGTCCTATTGTATATCATT
Organism: Lepidonotus clava; assembly: GCA_936440205.1. Classification (NCBI taxonomy): domain Eukaryota; kingdom Metazoa; phylum Annelida; class Polychaeta; order Phyllodocida; family Polynoidae; genus Lepidonotus; species Lepidonotus clava. The sequence continues at coordinate 31,799,802 of OW387140.1, forward strand.
TAGACCCTGCAGGGCAGAGGTTTTTTTTTTTTATATTTTGCTAGTCTTTTATGATAATTAGACACACATTGATACATGTACTTACAAGTGCTCCTTCTTTTGAAAAAAAAGAGTAAAACTTTACGTTCTGCATAGCGGACTGTATTACCATTCTCACGTGAAATGATTATAAGGGATGCAAACAGAAGAACATTACAATCAATATTATAATAAATCAGGTTGTTTGGTAAAAAAAAGGCAGGGGGTGACAGGCTGGGAGTGACAGCAACCACGTGGATATTAGGGTCAGGGGGTAGGGGGGGGGGGGTGAACGGTCACGTGGTTGGAGAGGTTTCCCCTGGAGGCTGGGGTAAACCTCTGCCCTGGATGACTGGAGCGTCCCCACGGAGGGCCAGTGGAGGGGGTGCTTAGATGGGATGGGGGAATGAAAGCCTTGATTATGGGGTGGTCGGGAACTGGGCTTGTCAAGTTCATTGTGGGTTTGACAGCTCAATAAGACAGAATCCCATGTAATTGGTTCATCAGGTTCCCCGGACGCCCCCACCCCTTTTGCGCCAAAGAATCAGGCAGCATTTTGTAAACTTTAAATGAAGTAGATGGCACTTGCCTGGGCACATAATTACAGGGTTGTGTATTAGGAGTGTCGCTGTCAGTTGGAATCAAGAACGAGCATGGTATTGGATTCCAGGGGTAGGCCCCCTTCAACATTAGTGTCAGGCCATTTCAGATGAACATCATGCATTGTACATGATTTTTACTTTTGCAAATCCTAATTGCGAAGACAGGAAATAGTTTGAAGCACATTAAGTTATTGTGTCAGTTATTGGGAGGCGGACATAAGGCCCACAAATGGCTTCATAAGCAATTTCAATTAGCAAGTAAAGTATGCAATTGTTCTAAAAGAAATGTATAGTATTCTCAGAAGTCAGTGATTCTCTTTCATACAGTATGCAGTAGAAATCGTTCATTTGCTTGCTAAGAATCTGAATAGGCACTTATTATTTTCATAGTGACTGTTAGCTATTTTAGTCTTCCACTTCAATGTGCAAACAGATATTTGGATACATTGAAAGTAGTAGATATATAATAATGTTTGATATTACTAAAATTATGTAGCTAATTGAAGAACAACTTAATGTGGTATACAATGAACACGCATAATAATTTTTATCATATTTTATCAGCTATGTCCCAATAGTTTCCAGCGCAACTAAAGAGAACATCTGCGAAGCAAGAGGAAAATCATTATTCCGTCTCAAACCTAGCACATTCATAAACGGACGGTCGATGTCGCTCGCCTCACTTCAGCCAGGGAACGAGGAACCGACACAATTAATTTTAATGACTAAAAGAATGTCTTTTCCAGGAAGCAGTGGCCTACAAAAAGCCGAGGTTTGGGGGAAGCCAAGGTTTAGTTGTTTGGGGAGAAATGGTCTAAATAAAGACCCTAATAACCTCGCCATACCTTTTTGACCCTTGTTGACATTTAACAAATTTAAACAAATCGCCCCAAGTCGACCCTCAATTCAATTACTATAATTAGTACAAGGTTTGTGTCTTTAAACTCCGCCGTGGGCAAATCGTAAAGCATCGTATAAAAATATTTCAAACGCTGTTTTTCTCTTTTCATAAGCGTGTGATTAAAGCCTAGTGAGAAAATCAAAGTATATAAAATGTTGCTGTACCAGTAACCTTTGTGTTTCACACCTAACCTTTGCACCTTAACCTTAGACAAAACTCATGTCCTTTAAGGCTCATGTCTTTTATGTTACCTAACAAGTTTAATGCACAAATGTATTCATTACAGTTGTTTGATTCACTTTCTTAATCTAGAAGTGACGGTCTGCCAACATTATAGATATAGATCATATTCAATCTAAATTGTTTTGATCTAAATACAGAATCTGAAATATTGACATAACTAAATAGCCCATAGAAATGCTCGATGATGAGTCAATTTGAACTAAAGAATTAATGAATGGTTTGAGCAGAGTAATTACAGTTTTAGCCCTAACGAAGACGACTCACACGACAAGCACGCACATGCCAAGCAACGTTTTTTCTATGAGGGGTTGATCATTATTGTGTAGAAAGTGACAAGGAAAGCCAGGTTAAGCGTATTGTTCAGCAAGGATTAATGAGAGGGTTTATATAGCTTTATTTTGCATGAAAGATCCATTATTACTTGATTTCCCGAAACATTGTTTTCTATTGAAGAGAAAACGAGATTTCACTGTCCACAGGAACCTGTTAAATCCGTTAGGAAAAAAACACCCATGCAACGTATAGGCCCTACGTGTTAATGCATTAGCAATATTCACAAAAAATACTAATATATTCTAACTTTTATCGTTGTTTTTACAGCAAATATTGACTAACACATTTTAACTTTAAAAAAAAACACTTTTTTTTTTTTTTTAGCTTTTCCTCCTTTTAGAAAACAACTTTTCCTTAATCCTACACGTTATCATTTGCAATTCGGACCCAAAGACATAACATTGTGGACCACGAACTAAAAACAACAAACAAAACAACAAACATGATTGGCATTCGTTGTCAGGAATACACGAACCCAAATATTTCTATAAATAACCCCGGCAATAGCACAGTTCCAGGCGCCAGTGCATGGTGACAGTGTGACGCCTCGCCTGGCTCCCGTCTCCAAACCCAGATCTGTTCCCGCCAAAAGGGGAGACGAAAAAATAGCCCGCCAGATGGCGCGCGAGGTCTGCCTCATTAAGGTCGTTAAGCTCATTACGGCGTAATTAGAGCGGTAATTGCTTTGTGTGGTGAGCAGTTGGGGCGCGAGCAGCTCACAGGAATGTGGAGCCGGCCGCGCCAATAGACGACTACTGCTCTGCTGAAGCAGTGGTTAGGCGAATTCTAGGCGATGCAGGCGATGTGCCAGTGGCGAACGACTTGTTCGATGATAGTGGGTCGCGCGTCGCGATGTCTTGGGATGTACAGGCCTATTGGGTGATTTTACTTAAGTGAAAAGACGAACGCTGGAACGGTTATAGGGAAAGTGTGATCTTTGTATTAACAAAACAGATACTCATCACATTCTTTTTTATTCGCCTAGTACTATCGCCAAATGGGCGTGTATTTGAAAATGTGCAGTGTAGCAAAGGATAAACAGTGCGTTACCTCTGTAATCTTAACTCTAATTAAAAATGTATATTGTTATCCAGAAACACATAGTATTATCCCTTCTGCTGAGCGGCGGCGGCATTGTATTGGAATGAAGAATTGTACACTTCATCTCGACAATTTGTACAACTGTAGGTATTTCTAGAAGGGAAAAAGATAATTGGTTCTGCTTCAACTTGCACCTGCTTACAGCAGTGATGCCCGACCAGGCAGTAGAATTTAGACCTATTTTGATTTACAAAGACGTACTTCTTGTACCATGCAACTAGAAAATAGGTCCCAGTTTGTGAATACCTTCTCAGATTTCCATTATAAAACAGCAGTGAAGACACTCAACATGTACTACTGGGGTAACCGATTGCACACTGATTTCCCATCTGAATGCGGCGGTCGTATTTCAGGTAAAGCAGGTGCCGCCCTGTTTGGTGTTAGGGCTTATAACAACCACCTATCATGTGGCCCACACTCTGGAGGCAGGTGAAACACTGACTGCGGATAATCCATTTTACCCATTCTAATTTCTGTATTTACAAATCCTTGGGTTTCCCTACCAAACGGTACAAATTGTATAAAATTATTCAAGTTGTTGAGCATTGTTCCATGTATTCCTCATGTGTTTGAGTATGACTTTTGGTGTATGAAAATATATTTGTTCAAATCGTAGGACATGTTAAGAGGACCGATTTAAACTGTGTGATACTTAACTGAGAATTCACAGCAAAAAGAAGCCCTGAGTGACTCAGGGAGTACTACAGTATCGTCGGTGGGGTGGCTGGAATGAGATAGCCCTGATACTTGACCCCCTCTGACAGTTACACACAACTTTCCCATCTCTAATTAAAGCTAGGACAGATAGTGCACGACCAACCAGGGATTTTTTGGGAACGGGTCAGTTGTAATGGTATTTAAATTAATTTTATATCTACATAATTGTAGTTCTTTTGAAGAAGGTACATTCGAAGTGGCTTATGTATAATCTCATGTAGACACACTATTTTTGGTAACATATGCCTTTCTTACTTCTTGTAACAGACTAGATTGTGTATCATAGGGTACTCTACCGGTTCCTGACCAATTTGCATAAACTGTAACGGAGTACGGTAACTGGTCCAGACAAACACATCAGTATCACGTTAGTTAGTTCTTCTTTTTCATCACCCCCCCCACCCCGTCGCCCACACACTGAATAAGTACACTTTTCTCATTCCTCCATTCAAGAGTAGACACTCCAGTGCAAGTGGTGAATCATTAATTAGATGACTAGCTAAGAGAATCTCTCAAAATTGAAAAACAATCCCCCACTCAGCGCATACTTTGCAGGGCCAAATAAAAAGCCCTGACGACGTGGGCCGCACGTACAGCTGACACCAGGGTGCGCGCGCATCCCGTCTTCTTTTGTTTCTCTAATATCATTAACAGGGGGCGTAGCCAAGCGAATCACGTGACCGGCTCAGTAAACCCACTAATTGAATTCCGGAAGTGAAATTCAAGCGTTTTCAATTCGAGGTTAAGGGACTTATCGCTAGACGCGCCATCTCGCGGGGAAATACGAAGAAAGCCCTAAATGGATTTTTGATAGCCGCTGGGAGGGCTGGCGCGCGGCCCCCTGGGAAGGTGTGATGTCATGGCGTGAACTTTGACCCGATTCTCCCGCCACCAGAGGGGGTGGCGAGCCTAACAGGTACTTGTCATGCCGCCGCATAAAACCCCTGATAATGACTCAGCCCCCGCCTTTTTGAGCCTCTTCTTATTCCCTGGGAGGGAGCTAGGGTTATTGCCCATTTAGGAGGTTTTCAATGTAGTAAAAAAGTCCTCCCCCGGCTGTGGCTGCTTCTAAGTGGCCCTCGCCACTGGGTGCCCGGCGCTCGGCCCATATCTCTGTAAAGAATTAATGTCGTACTTCATTTTCCAGGGCTGAAAGTGTGCCCGGCCGTCCTTTGTATGGTGAAAGGGCAAAGGGAGTTGGGGTAGTAGTATAGGAAAAGTGACATCGGATCCAGGTTGCCTCGTATAAATTCAGGCAATACCAGGTTGTGCTCGCTTTTTGTATCAGTTTAACTTGGCCAAATTCACGAGTATATCATCCTGACCATTGTCATGTGCTTTCCCCCTTTGTCTGAAATACATGTTTTTTCTCGTTTTCTTGTACATTTTTCGTTTCAAGCTTTGGAAAGAATTATATGTCTAACATCTTTTCATCAAATGTCAGTTGAATATAGATTGGCTGTTTTCAATAATATCCCATACATTTTCCGATTTTTCTTTGAACCTTTAAGCAGCATATTTAAAGTCATAGGCTAGTAAGATGACATGTACACGATATTGACTATAGCCTTTTTCTATGGGATAATGCATAGCCGTTTTCTATTGGATAAGGTTCAGCCTTTTTCTATAGCATGAGGCATAGCCTTTATTTCTATGGGATAAGGAATAGCCTTTTTCTTTAGCCTATAAGAAATCTCTGGACACAGACAGAATTTGCAAAATCCTCACTAAGCAGCATCGACTTATCATACCTGGGTAGATGGAGGGAGTTAATCTCTTACCTTTACACACGTGCGATCCATAGGTCACTGTAGCCCAGGTAATCACTGGGCTTCCCATTAGGGTAATGCCGGGCTTTGGTAGGTGGGCATGTTAATTAATATCTCCAAGACTGAGTGAGTGCAAAGGTCAATGCATACTGGCCATATGCATGTACTTTGTGTAATTAAGGGAGTGTTCAATTTACAGAGTGCTATATTTTTAAATAGCTTGATTACCTCAACTTTAATCTACTGTTCAAACACTGATACCCACTTCTAAATGACTCATGATCATGAAGAAGCAGAGCATATTCATAGACATAGATCCATTAAGTTTCCGAGTGTGCCATTATAAAATATAAGTAAACATTTCACTTTCTTTCCCAATGTCCTTGAAAATATCAAGGTGAATCAAGTGAGAGTTCAACATGTTAACATGAGTTATTTTACCATCGATATGGTGAATCCGACTATAGAAATACAGTTTGGCGTTGCTGCTGTGGGTTGCTGTAATACTCGTGTCACACATGAGTGATGGGTCTCAGAGCTGTCATAAGCGGCCTTCCCCCATCTCTCTGATAACGTTACCTGATAAGGTGCATGTGGACGGCCCATTGTTATGTAAATCTACACCTATGGCGACCAGGGACCACCCAGAGCTGATAACCATCTCGGAATACAGTACCTGACCGACATATAGGAACCGACAATACTATAAATAAAAACCCTTACTTTATGTGCTTTTATAGTGTATGTTTAACAAGAGAAACAATAGTAATATAATAACAAAAATGGCATATATTGCAACTGCCTTAAATACTGAAACGTCCTATATTATTTGGCACATAGTTGCATGCGATATTACTCATAGAAAGTTAGGTATACTTTGTTAATACTTAAATATTTTGAGTACGGTTATGAAGTATGAAACAACTATGGATTGAAATGGGTGGTCCTTGCTCTAAATGGATATTACAACGGGCGGAGTACTGGCGGGTGGTCATTATTGATTATTATAGGGTACTGATAACATAGACTGATAAGGGGAAAACTAGGCTAGGACCCAATCATGGTATAGGAAAAGGGGGCAGTCCAGATAGAGAATTCAGATAAAATATGTCTGTAGCTAAATCAGATAACCGCAAAACGTACACTTTTATCTTTTCCATCTGTGATAAATCTAAAAGATCTCATAATCCGAAAAAGCTGACATAAGTAGGTTGGGTAAGCCATTGTAAGCTTGGGTGTACAAGTGGATTTACAATAGCTGGTTGCAATGAATAATTTCAGAGGAAATGTTAAAATACGTTTACCAATTTACCTATACAGATAATATGTCTTTGCGGTTATGTGCACATATAAACATAATCATATCTAGAAGTAAAAATGATTTAATTTGTAACGGTTGTTTAAATATTGAATCATTAGATGAATGTCATAAATGCATTCTTTATATCTTTATTCTCAGAAAATTCAACCAGGCCCATTAATGTTCTCCCCTCCTACCAGCAAGTTAAGATGTTATTGTTGAATCTAAAGACAGAATGATCAGTCACGATAACAAGGATATCTTTTTGAATGGATCAGGTTTTTCTAAAATTAATGGTTAATTCTCAAATGACTCTTACATTTGGATCACGTATACCAAAGAAATTCCTAAGGAACTCTGTCCAAATGTTGACATGACAGATGGAATGGAGGAAAATCTGATGAAATCTGACAACTGAAAATTGAAAACGTGCCCTTCATTTTAATAGAGCATGGGTTGTTATACCTCATTTTAATTTCCTATGTGGTATTGCAGTGCTACCAAACACTAGGAAGTCAGCCAGACAAGAGATTAAATTGGTAATTTCCCACTGCCAAGGGATGTGAGTGCATTGGCAGAGACGAAGCTCTAGGTCTAGACTGAAAATAGAACAACCCTTTGATCTGGGTACAAATGGGTCTATTCAGCGCAAAGTACCGTAATTCCTCGACATTTATCTTTGTTAATGGTCTGACGCAAAGTACCGTAATTCCTAAACTACGCTCTTTGTAAACAGTCTATTCTTGCGTATCTTCCTGTTTTTCTTTGCCTTCTTGTACATTAAACAGCAAATGTATGTTTGAATTAGATTCCTATAGTATTGAAAAGAATACATCGGTCAAATAGCATATTGTTGGCATCATGAAAACTTCAATAATACATGTACACGTAATTATTGCTAAAGTATTTCTTTTCAGCTTTGTAGAACGAGAATAAATGCTTCAGATTGAGAGCTTTATGGGCGGTTTCCGTCTCCTAGACTCTGTAATTGGGTCGCGATTTAATGGATTTCATTTAATTAAGGCAGTGTTTTCTCATTTTCTACTTGCAGAACCGACGCCAGCGGCCCAAAAGGCAAAGGCTTCAAGTTAATCGTAACAGCCTACAGCGAAGGTAAGTTACTCATCATGGCCTACTTATTGAAACACTGTTTGCCTCCTACGCGTTTATAAAAAGACACATTCATGTATGAGGGACTAAATGCTCTAGTCGTGACGCGCGTGTTTGCGTATGAAATATTCAGGTATAATTATATGTTTGCTAATTGCCTCTGTGTATGTGTTGAAGGGTATGTCTTATATTGAGTCAAAAGAGTTTTTCATCGTGAATATCATTGCCTTAAACTAAAGACGAACATCATTCATGGCTAATTGCTTTGTTTATAGGCGTCCATAGCTGGTTGGTATATCTCTCTAACAACGATAAGTAATTACAGGTTTCTGCGTTTCATTTAGAAACGTTACCTTGGTTCTAGCCATTTAACCAGACAGATGTAAATTCTGAAATTTCCATACATAAAAAATAAGATTTGTAACACAATATTATCAAATTACAGAAATTGTTTTTGTGCAGTCTAATCTTACCCCCATTTATGTCAGAGTAGCTCTGGGCCTAACACCAGGGGGCACTGATTAGCTCTGCCGCTCGCCAGGGGGCTCTGTTGGCCATTGTCACGTGACTAACCTCTTTTGTCGCAAAGCGTGACCTTTGACCTGACCTTCTCTGTGGTCAGTGACTTGTGACGTCATTAGCAGTGATTAAATCCCCCGCCTTGTTGACTGACCACTAACACTGACCACTGGACATCCACTGAACACTGGGCAAATCCTTATGTAAGCCCCAAGGTCATCCCGCCAAGGTCATTGTCTCCAAGGTCAGCCTCAAGGTCAGGGACGCAGAGAGTTACTGCTCGGCGGGGCCCCACCTGCCTGCAAAAATGACTCAGCGGGGCCGCATAACACATCACTAACACGCCCGCTCGATTTGGATAATCAAATCAACTTGACTCGTCTCCGCCTACAATTATTGCTCGAGTTTCAGCAAAATGCACACCCCGTCGAGGACACTGAAAGTAGTCCCGTTTGATGCGTGGGGGGTGACTTCATTTGCATATATTGGGGGCATGTGTAACCGCGGCGCCAAGCTGACTGGCTATAGAAGGTCTGGCAGGGAGTGGGGAGAGACTGAGGGGGTTTAGGGGAGGGGGACAGGACCCCCTGTTGGGTCTGAAGGGGGGAGGAAATGGCTTCATTTACATGGGGAAAATTCAGAAAGCGGGGAGAGTGTAATGTAATAATCGCTTCCCAGATGAGACCGATCATCAGCTGACTGGGGATGAAACCCGGCGAGTCATGTGCTCCTGTTCTGACTGTTAACGTGCACTCCTCCAGGGTTATCGGGTCGTCTGCATAATACGCCATCTCTGTAGTCGTACCTTGTATCCAGGGCGATCCAGGGTTGCCATTAAAACACATCTAGTGACTGAATCTTATGTCTCTAATATAAACATACTAACAGCTTGGATTACGACCTTAGGGCAACATTGAATGCTTGAAATCAAGGACCTATAGAGGAACCCATTAACTTACTTGATATTTCTCAGCCCTGAAATAACCCATACCAAAATCAATCTAGAGACACAAAAGAGAAGCCAATTATAGGTGACCGCCCCCTGTAGCCAGGAGAGCAGCTGACCACTCACTGACCACCCCCTAGTGTTTAGTCACATTTTGACCAATCGCTAAGTGAAGAACCTGGACCCTTACCGACTGAAAAGGCCATCCGGTGGAACCACTAGTGCTGCCATTAGCGGCCGAGATTAGAACTACCCGAAGTGCCCGCACCTCCCACTGAAGGTCAAGAGCTGTCCTTGAGAGAAAAAAAACCTAAATTATTTTTTTGTGTTTAGAGGTTTCTCTTTGCTTCTTCGAGCATTCCTCTTCACCTTTTATATGTAACTCGTGGTCTTTTTACGGTAATTTGTGATTGTATATCTCATTTGTTGGTTCCTTCTGATATGAACATTTAATCGTATGTGTTGTCAGTGTCGAACAATGATAACACATCAACCTATAATCTATATTTCCAATCATTACTTTACTGACTTGTGAAAGAAAGCACATTAATTTTGATTGAATTCTGAGAAAAAAATGGCGTCTTATAAGTATAAGATACACGTAAATTTCACGATCGCCCGATTTATACTTACAAACCCCAGCATCGCGCTAAACCCAAAGAAGAAAAAGATTAATTGCAACAAAAATACCCTGGGGGTCTATATATCTCTTCTCTCTACATAACCCCGATAGTTGCTGTCAAACCTTACTGACCCCACTCCCGCCCCCTGGGGCCTTTGTTGGTATTGGCCGATGACGTCTGTCATCGTCGGGATGGAGTGTCACCGTGGGACCCCATCTGTCATCGCCACTGTCATGTCCGTCACGGCTACCGTCTCCACAGGCCAATAAATAGGATGGCCAGTGTCACAGCTTTTTATGCTGGGGTCAGAGGCTATCTACTTGGGGAACGATTTGTATACTCTTCCCTGCTCCACGGGAGTGCTGAGAAATGTGTATGTTTCTGATGTGAAGGATATTTCTAATCTGTAAAGGAACTGTCAGGTGCGTTGCCAGTGTAATTCATGTCACAGCGGGGTTGTTATTAGTAAGGAGAGTTGTGGACGTTATGAGAAAATGTATCCTTGAGTTTGGAGGGTCAGTTAAAAGGATGGAATGATTAGTTTTGTTATGAAATCAAAGTAGGGACAATGTGACCTTGTAACACATATCCAGCCTTCATTATGCTCCAGAATCGATTTACTAAAGTCCCTTTTCTTTGCGATCAAATTTCTCAGCTGCTTCTAGAAGATAAGCATTTTCAACAAAAAAACAGTTATATGGGGGGAAAATAACAATACTATTTCATATCAAAGATCGTAAGATTTGAGTCATGACGTCCAATATAGAAATGATGGAAATATTTACAACTTTCAGTTTGTTTGAGCGAGTTTATATTTGCATTATAGTACATGTAGCACTACTGGATAAGACTCCGAAACCCTTTAGGGGCATTCCCCGTATCAATAAGATCCAATTAGATCGCACTGACCAGCTGGTAGGGACCACGCCGTGTTCTCATTACCTCCACTCTGCCCCTACCTCCAGTAACCAACCCTGCCTGGTCAGACCGATTAGTGGACCCCGCTGGCCCTGACCAGCACTGACCAACACTGACCACTGCCCTGCTGGTCCCATTTTGGGTAATCGAGTTGGCGCAAAATGCTGGTAAAATGACCTGTCAGCTGGGGCTAAGCCTGGTCTCCGTTACATTGTCCGAGACGTGCTTAGAATGCACCATCCCTATACGTCTTGTTCCTTGCCCTATCCTCCAGAAATTCCCAATTTTGGCGGTAATGGATTTGCAGTTCAAACAATTTGTTCAAACATCTCAAACAATTGTGAATAATTTTCATCCTCTGTGAACTTTTATCAACACTATTCCACATTCAACTTCAAAATGTTTTTTCTTTCTTTATTTGCAATTCTAACCAGTGACGCTGCCCGCAGATATTTACTGCGGCGCTGCGCTTTCGATCACATGACCGGCCCGACCAATCAGGCTTGAGCATTAAGACGCTGGGTGCGGAAATGATGAGGAAGTCTGAGGGAATGTGCTCGCGTTGGCCTAATGCCCCAGAAGACGACGTCTTAACAATGTCTGCGGGCCTTTCCACTCCCTAATTCCGCCTTTTTAAGTGGATTTATTCCCATTCTTTTCCCCTGCTGGATAACGATCGATGTGTTACAAATGACGTCTGATAGCCTCACGCGTGGTTCGTTCTGGTGCAGTTTAAACTACTTCGTAGGGATACGCTAGAGTTTGCCCATTTGTTCAAGACCCCGCCCCCTACCCCCACCATTGTATTTTTCCTAGAGGTAAAGATAAGAATGGAAATCCCAGTCTGGCACTGATGAATCAGGGAGGCTAGATTTGCTGAAGAAGACTTTATTCCACTTGTCGATTTTTACTACTGACAATTAGGATATTGTCTTAATTTCTGTTAAACCAAACCCTTGCATACTATATACAATTCTTGAGAGATTTCAAATTCTCGCTAATGATATAAAAGATGTCTATAATCAGCCCATATTCCTATCGGCGATTTTCAAAATCGGGAGTAAAATCGGACAGTTGAATCACGGCCTTTAATCTGAAGACGGACAAAAAGGTCTTCTGTAGCCGCCAGCATTGAGTCATGACGTCGGCGCCAATAAGGATCAGACGGGGGTTTAGTGCTAAACGTGGTAGATCCCCGATTAACACCAAGGACTAACCCCAGCAGACCCCCAGATTTATCTGGGCCTGTCCCAGATAGGGGAGTGACAGCAGGGGCGTAACCCGGTTCAGGAGAGAAGGCCTATATGATGTAAGATTGGCCATTTTGCAATTTGAGTTAAATATAAACAAGGTGATATTGATTTGATTTGGGATCAGTCACGTATTGTCAGCTGTAAAAATCCATAATGGGTAGAATTAGACGGTCTCATAAGCTACATAAAGCTTGACATTGTAGTCTGAGGTTTTTAATTGGCGCAAGAAAAGTCACGCTACCATCTCTTTAACAGTTCCTTGACAGTTTATTGTGAACATGAATACCTGTATACAAATCAGTTACATCAATACAGAGACTAATATAATTGTATAAATCTGTATAAAATTGAACCAATCTGTATAAACCCACTCCCATTACATTTTCATAGCTTAACAAAGGGTAGCACGTACGCCTTTAACGCCGGACCAATGCTGTCAAACTGTAACCATCATTTGGATCATCCCCCCAGCCCTAACGCTATCAGCAGACCCTCCCTGCCCACCCCTAACCTGCTCTGAGCAGCTCGCCCCCAGCCCTAAAGGGGATCACCCAAAGTCAAATGACGCCCATAGAACAGGGCCAGCCGTCCGCTCGAGCAGCTCCAATGACCTTACACGAGTTGCTCGCCTCTCTTAAAGGGATTAGCCTCCAGTGAGTCAGTCCACCTTCTTATCTCACTCATGGTCTGCTCCCCGTCCTGTCAGGAGCTGCTCTAGGAGGGGGTTAGGGGTGTGCTGAAATTGACCATTTGTATTGGTTTCCTTTATTCTGGTTACTTGCTTTTGGATTAGAGATATCCGCGATTCCGAGGGATTTTCGTTTTTACCGGTTTCAGCTATTGCAGCATAAAACGATGGAGCAAAGGTCATCAAATAATGTAATCACTTTTATATTAGGGCCTACATCTTGAAACATAGGCCGGTATGTTTCCGTTCAATGTTACTTAGACCTATAACTTTACGCCTTAGCTCAAAAGGTATAGGCCTAGCTCTTTTAAAAAAAAACTTTTTTTGTATATTTTTACATGTACACTGGATAAAAGTCTCCAAACCCTTGGCCAGGCGGGGTTATAACCTGTCAAACAAGTCGATCTAGAGTTCTAGATTCCAAGTAAAGCCCATCACTCTGATTCTAGATTCCATGTACAGCCCAATTATTTTTCTAGATGTAAAGTACTACGAAAGTCTCTTTCTAGATTCCAAGTACAGCCCAAGACCAACAGCAGTATCTCTAACAATAAAATGGTCGGTTTGCATGTCATCCCTGCCTTCTACCAAAGCAGTGCGATAGATCTCTTCAGGAAATTTGGGCCCTTTTCTTGGATCGATCTTGGCAACGCAAGTTGGCAGTCTTCACACATGACCCTATCTTATAGGCCTACGTACCAACTCCTAAATACCATTTCGACCAAGACCTAGCAGCGTCAGAACCGGAATTAGGGTCCGAGCAATAAGGGACAGGGCGTTCTGAAAGCTGGGAATCGAACCCAGGACCTTCCGGACCTTCAGATCTTGCACTGCGCATGCGCTGGGGGCCTGCCGTCTGTACTTCCGGTTTTGCGACAATCGATATTCATTTCAGGCCCCAGGGAGGCCCGTTAGAGCTGTTAAATGAAACAACGGCTTGCGTTTCGCCTTGCCAATGACCACGGCTTTTCTAAGAAATCCAAGCCGTTCCCATGGTATTGAACGGACTTCATGGATTTCCTTTGGGCATGTGTGCCTTTTTTGTTTTGGCATCGAAATGCCTATTGATCATAGTGCAGTTTTTTTGGAGTGGATTTTTAGTGTTTCTCTGGGTTTTATGCAATTTTAAGACCTGTCACGCTCAGTCAAGCCTTCTGTGAAAAGACAATGTTGAAACCCAAAAGTGTGGTTTTGGGGCTGGCTGCTGCTTTTATTCCCTTAGCATAGATATAGATCACATGTAACTGTAGTGATGGGGCAGGCACGTACGGATTGTAACTACTTTCTTCTAGGTCGACTTTTTGTTATGAAAATTGTAAAGCCTATTATGAGAATGGCATTCAAAGATAAAAAGGTAATATTGAAACAAAGAAATTGTATGGAATTTTCGTGTTGAAATGCATCACATGGAAGGGCGAGTCTCATACAAATTCTTTAAAGAAATGACCCCTCAAAGTCAAAAATTACATCAATAGGTTATTTTATCGTTGCACAATAATCAATCATACATCACAAACACTGGCCAGTTCAGCAGGCTGTGCTATGAGCAGGGATCCAGTAGCCCTGAGGGATCCAGACAAAGATCTACGTCCTCCACGTGGCCACTGGAGGACGCTGACGACCACAGGAGGGCTTCTCCAGCATGTCGACCCTGATCCCCGACCCCTGGGAACTGGGTCAGCTGACAGGGAGGAGCCGGCGCTCTGGGAGAGGAGGAGGGGGTACTTTGGTAGGGATTGGGTAGAGACTAGGAAATGCCATTGGGTATTGTTCCTGTACCATTGCATACAAAATTGAATACAAATACATGCATTGCAAAAGGTTATTCAATATTAAATTTACTGAGATTATTCATGGCCTATATTCGCCAAAGGACTATCATCTAGTTATCTTTGGTGGGATATAGTCTGAGGAATTAGGCAAGGCGTTAATTAGGCACATGTTGTTAAATGAGAAAAATAATATCAAAAGTCTATGTGAGCGCATACCTTAGTACATACAAGTGACCCCCCCCCCCCCCCCCCCACCCCCACCATCACATCCGAGAGTCCAGTTGTCTGGGAAGGGGTAAGCAGCCGAGGGATTGGATAGAAGCTGATGGGGGAGGGGATGATCTACGCTGGGGGGTAGTCATAAATTGCCGAGGTCAACTCCTCCAGGGTGGCAACTCTTTAACGCAGGTCTGGAGCGACGTTTAGAAGAGGCTGGACCGAAGCTTAGGTTAATACCAGGGTCTGAGGCGAAAGGGGGCGTGGGGAAGGTCGACTGGGAGGGTTCAGGAGTGAAAGGGGTGACACAGGAGGGACGTGGGGTGAACAGGAGGAGGGGCAGGCCACAAAGACACACCCTGGAGTAGGGGGAGGGGCGCAGGAGGCGTCCAAAGCTGATGGGTAGAAGTGGACCTGATCCATAGGCACTGGAGGAGGTCATTGTTCGTTGAAATAAATGTGCTTTCTGTCTGTCAGAAATACTAAGATGAATTGAAACATTTTCCATGACGCTTCAATGCAAATGCACTTCACGTGCGACATTACGCCCATTACAGACCGTGGAGAAGGAAGCATTAGGAGGTGTTGAATTGTCACGAGTGCATTTGCTCAAAATCTTTTCCACATAAATTTTATGCTACCTGAATTAAAACAAAAAACACATATTTACGCACTGATATAAAATCAAAAAAAGGTAACGTTGATTTATGTTTATATGAGAAAACTGTGGTGAAACATGCTATCTTGTCAGACCGAAAACAAGTTTTATGTAAATAACAAATCTCATCCACAAAAATAGCAACAGTCTTTCCAATGTGTGCGATGTATCCAAAATAAGAGCAAGTACTACTACTACACAGTGATGTAATGTCAATTTATGTTTACACGTGCAGAAAAATATAGATAGCGAAACATACTATCTCGATCGAAAAAAATGTTCCATCTGTAAACATAGAATCTCATCCATATAGATAACACTATGACTATGCCAATGTGTGCTCTTCATCCATACTGCTACCCGCGGGGCCTAGAGTCCTCTGTTATCATGCCTCCAGCTACCCAGGTCATACAATGCCGGGGCCACATGCGGCGGTTTTTGTAAGGCGGCCTAATCAAATCGGACCTCCAGTAGCCATGCAAAGACCCAGCTAATCAGTCCGTCCTCCAGGGCGCGGGCTCCTCCAGTAAGTGGGCGGGGAATTTATGACTGTCCTTTTTGGCAGGTTTTTCGGTCAATTTTGGCGTTGAAATGTTTTTCCGTGGCGATGTAGAGGATCCAAGTAATATCTGGGAAAGTATATGTATATAGTGGCATGATACTTCCTGAAACTTTCGTCAGATAACATTAGATTCCCACAAGTAGTATGAGATGTTCTAAGTCGCGTGGTGATAAATTGCAAACCAATTTCATGAGGTTTGCGAAATGTAGCAAGGGACAAGTATTAATAATGTGAACGTAATAAACGCGAATCTTTCAGGAAGTAATGTGAATAACTTCATTTCAATGTATTTCTTAGGTGAATGGATTTTCTTCATAATAACTATGCATTTTAAGTTGAATGCAGTTCGATACATTTGATGATTGGATGTCATTTTCCACATGCATTTTCACCTGAAAGGCCCCTCACATGTCAACCCCCATCTACCCTGCCGTGTCCTGAGAGGGGGTGTTAAGTGGCGCCCCCTCGGTGCGGACGGCCGTGTTATTTAGCCCCCGGGGGTGGCCCCGCTCATTAATGACCAATAATGAAGCCAGAAGGATCAAGGCGTTGATCCATACCATACCAACCAGCTGCCACCACCAACTCAACAGCGGATCCCCACCATGGCTCCGCTCTATCCAAGCCTTAACTTAACCCACTGACAGAAGGCCATCGGATTCCAAAAGCGGATCCCCACCATGGATTCGCTTCAACTAAGCCTTAACTTAACCCAACAGCAAATGTCAGCGAATCCCCCACCATGGATCCGCCACATGTAAGCCTGAACTTAACAAGGCTAGCGGATCCCCACCATGGATCCGCAACATCCAAGCCTCAACTTAATCCACTGACAGAAGGCCAGCGGATTCCAATAGCGGATCCCCGCCATGGATCCGCTACATCCAAGCCTTAACTTAACCCATGTATATTTATAAGGGCCTGGCGACGGGGTTGGGGGCAGGGGGATCTTCTGGCAGACCACATGAACTGTGATCAGGCAGTGAGCAGGTTCGGGACAAGACTGTAACAAGCAACATTGGCTTATCTTGCATCGTTGCTAAATCTTGCATCGCAGGTGTATTGTAATCTTGCATCACTCTAGGCTTTTTAAGTTCTTATTGAAATAACTCATCTAATTTTTGTTGCCGAATTCTAATTAATGTATACAGGTAAAGAATGATATTATTTATATGATATTTGATGATTTGACATATTTTTACCGAACAGATTTTCTAAAATCTTTGTTTAACCATTTTTGACCAATAGGCTTGCAGTATTCATACCACGTGATAAAAATAAATGTAAATATACTGAAAAAAAACACCTTATCTTTATTGCCGAATTATAAAAAGATTATGCAAATAAAGAATGATAAGTTTGAGATAATATTTGATTATTAGACAAATTTTTACCATACAGATTTTCTGCAATTATTGTTAAAGCATTTTTGACCAATAGGATCACAGTATTTTTACCACGTGATGTAAACAAATGTAAACAAGATGGCGCATTTTTTGCTGATTCATTACTCATTTTTGAGCATTTTTGACGCATTTTTTCATGTTAAAGTCATATTATGAAATTGTTTGGGTAAATATAATGTATAATACTTCTTCCAAAAAAGATGACTTTTGATAACAGCATTAAAAAGGTAATTAAACAAGTCTGAGGGCAAATCCGCATCGTTGTCATATCTTGCATCGTTGCACAATGCTGCATCAGTGCAAGAACAACGTGACGTCCCTAACCTGGTGAGGACGGCCCGTGTAGATAGGCTAAG
The DNA here is from genome assembly GCA_936440205.1 of Lepidonotus clava. NCBI lineage: Eukaryota > Metazoa > Annelida > Polychaeta > Phyllodocida > Polynoidae > Lepidonotus > Lepidonotus clava. Next base: position 31,817,813 of record OW387140.1, read on the forward strand.
ACTGGGGATCCCGCGGGTATTGTGGTGTAAATACTTTCATGTCCTCTGGATTAATGGCCGCAATGGGACGCCAAGATGACCACCCAATACAGATTATATTGCTAATCGGGAAGGATAATGTTATATAAGCAGATATGAGCAGATGAGTGCCTTGGGTATATTTTACCATACAACTGTAACTTACATGTTTAGTTCTACGATTCGGCGATACCATTGGTAACACATTCGACATTTTTACTAAATTCTGTTAATAACCTAATATTGCAGATGTCTTGGTGATCAAATACTTTCATAAATATTTCTACAACCATCAGAAAAAGCCAGTGTATTCTCCAAGCCGCAATATACATGGATATTGTTCATTAGGTAATGGACATACACATTTAAAGCAACGCAATCTATAACTGTATATAGATGCGTGCATGGGGCTTATACTAAAAAGTGAAGGTAGATCTTGTCATAGAAGCTATCTGATGAGCTAAGTTGTGTAGGTGGGAGGGTGTTTGACCAGTGACCGGTATGTCACCAGCTGTGTCGGGGAGTGCCGCCCTGGAGCACATACTGACCGCTGTCCAACACTAAAATATGCTCCAGACCACTGAAAACACGCGAGACGAGCATCAGGACAAAAATGCACAGGCATGGCCACTCCATATATATCTTCCACTGTGGTGTATACGCCTCCTTGCCCCCTGTGTGTGCCACCCACTTTAGTACAATTTGATTAGATATTCATAATTTAGTCAATGTTCTATGGGTAAGAGTATAATAATATAATACCATGATTCGATTAGATATTAATAATTTAGGCATTACACATATTGACCAGTGTCCAGGCAGCGTCCTAGTCTGACCACAGACCAATAGTATAGTATAGCCGCTGACCACTAACTGACCCCCTCCCCCCTGGAGGCGGAAGGCGGAGGCTGGTGCGGCCTCCAGGGTCTCACCACTCTAACATGTTTGACATGCTGCTGTTTGACCTCGATGACCCCCTGACCTGGACATGCTCAGGCCCAGCTTCCCCTGCTGACCGCCAGGAGCGCCACGTGTCTGGTCAGTAATGGTCAGTGGCCGGAGGGGGGTGACCGATGACCGGACAGTGGCTACTGTGATGATGGTAATCGACAAACCTAGCATACGTGCGATACCTTGGATCTTAGACTGACATAATCAGTATCCATATGTATATATCTATCTGTTTTGCATTGTATGCGTCATTATATACATGCCATTCGTAATTACAGGATCTTTATTGTTCGGAAAAGTGTGATAGACAGTATTTTTCATTGTATATATTTTACAGTATATTAGCCAGTAGATTAGCAACTGAAAAGTGCAACATCTTGAATCAGTAAATGGGAACGTGAACGCTAAATATTATACAGCTGGTGAAAATGCCGGTATTAATCTTATTCAACCTGCATTCTGTGTACAGCGTGTTTTACATTTAACTGAGTGACGCTGAACATTCACCGTGACATTTACAAATGTCAAACGCATTCTGCCTGACTAAAAACCCATTATAGTAATGCACAGCGACAACCAATCAGTAAATAGTATTCAGTGCTCTTCCGCACAATACTCTTTTAGCCAATGAGTAGACACTGTCCAGCACACCTGTTTTATGCATACACCCTGGAGGAGTGTTTTGGGGATCAGCAGGGTATGGGTCACTCACTGACCAGACCAAGGGGTCAGGGGTCAGCGGTGGATACTCAGTCATCATACCTCACGGTCATGTGTTATGGGCGTATGTCACAGGCGTACATTATGGTCATACGTCATGGTCATACAATCATGTGCGCTGTGTGAGTGTCAATGTGTGGTTTTCTGTACAAATACACATGATGTCTACATCACGAACGAATGATCTATTAATGTTGATGTGCATAGAGTTGACCCTAACTCCCGGCAGTAGCCTGGACGATTAGGACAAACATCCCAAAAGTGTGTTGGTTGCTATGCTATGAATTGCTGATACAATCCTAACCTTTTGTTTTCGACTCGTAGGCCTACATCAGGAAGGCAGTATTCAAAGACACGAGGATAGCTCTTCAGGGCATATTAGTTTATTTGCGTTGCACTTTTAGGGCTTACCTTTTCAAGACAGTGCAATACTTCGGAATTCAAAAACATTAGAATCTGATCGTCAAAAAATCTCCAAATCATTGCCACAATCTCTCGACGGTTGAAGGCTTGTGGTATATAACCATAATTACCATTGCAGGTTTATATTATGACCTTGCCTTCGAGCTGCAAAGCCCTTCCTTCAAACCATATAATATTATAGACCTATTAAAGTGTGTGTTTCTAAACAAGTTAGTGACTGGAAGTAATGGACGCTCAAGTTCCTAGTTCTACTGACGCGATATATAATTCACGAGTGCATTGCATAAAGGATTCATCGCTTTACCGGCCTATTGGTTCCTACTTCTATACCACTTGTATTATGGTCGCCCTACAGACCGGAAACCGACAGACTGCGTTTGCGCCAACAAAGCGGAAGTAATGTCCGCTGGTCACCAGCAGGAAATGGACAACTTCTGTTAGAAGGCAGAGGACCAGCGACGCAGCTGGTGCCTGACTTCCGGTGCCCGGGGCCCGCACCTGCCGGAGACTTTGGTATTGGCGGATAATGTTAAGAAATATAATATTATTGCCTAACTTAGGGATTATAGGTTATGTGGTCTCGAGGAATTATTATGGAGTTTTACCTTAATGCTATTGTCCAGGTTTAATAAATTCGCCTCCGACCCCCGGTCCCAGCCTTTCATAATGGATAACATCTCTCTGAGAGTGGTGTCTTAAGCTTTTACAGAAACTACAATGATATTATTAAGCCACTCCTGATTTTGAGCTTATATCTTTAATAATTATGTGTAATTGCATGTCTTAAAATCGGTAATTCTTAGCTAGAAGGTATTTAAAGGACCCTAGAATTAAATATACCCCATTTTCAGTGTATTTTCTCACAGGCCGCTCCCCTACCCAACCCCACCCCCCAAATTTCTGTGTATGAGCATTAAATTACTGATATGCACTTTTATTATTTCCTCCAACTGATTGATAAACGTTCACATAACCATAAAGTTAGACGACAACGTATACAGTGAGAATCTGGTCGTTAATCCTCCTCTCTTGGCAGCATTCCCTAGTAATCAGGACAGATTATTCCTAATTAATCCCCTCCTCAGTGGGCATGGGGGTCGGGGTCACCCGTGTCCTACTCAATATGCATCACATGCTAAGCCCGGCCATTTGTTTTACATGCTAGGTAAATCAGGGCACGTTGTAACGGCTTCTGGGTATCAGTTGACACGGGAGGCAACTTGCCCCTTTTGTGTCAGCCAGAAGGGATTTAATGTTATGTGACGCGGGGCTTGTCTGAATAGTTAGGTGGCAAGAAGATGTGTTGTAACAGTTTTGTCCTCATCTATTGAAACTAAGTTCTCAGACCTTTGTAATCTTGTCGTGATGTTCACATCTCACTCTCACAATTAGGTAAATTATATTACATCCGTATGCATTGCTATCGAGGTCAAATTAGTGAAATATTAAGAAGAGAGAAAAAACTAAAATATAAGTATGTCAGTAGTGTCACTTTATAACGCCATTACATGACGTTACTTCAATTTTTCTGACGTACTTCATCGTCAGAAATAATCTTATCAATCAACTACGGGGCGCAAGGGTGGAGACACGTTGGCGGGAGGCGCAGACGACATTTCATTTTCCCGCGCTCTGGGTGATCTATTCTTGGGGGCGGTACGCGGGGCGGCGCCGCCGTCAGTCGGATCCCCGGGGACGGGGTCACTGTATTGTATTTCAATTAGGGCCCAATCAGAGTGGCAGCTGTCCTCAGACGATCAACACAACAGCTCCTTCCCTCTTCCTATCCCCGGCCCAACCCCTGGCCATTTCTCCACCCCTAAACACACAGACAACGCCCCCGTCTCCACCCACCACCCACGTCGTTAAGGGTCACTGGGCCTGCTGAATATTCTTGCCATATGGATGGTGACGGAAAGTCAATTTTATTAGGATTTTAATCATAAGGTTAAGATTCCGAGTCCTGTCAGAACTTGGTAAACTGTATGAGATAATTTCGACGAGCCTTTGTAAAATAAGTTAGATATCGCAAAGGATGTCTGTTAAAGTGCATTCAAAAAGACCAGAAAGTAACTTCTATCTTCTCCCAAACGCAAATATGCACCACTTCAATACACCCAAAATCCACAAAGATACAAAAACAATCAAGAGTAAAAATAATTCCAGGAAAGGTAGACGTCAGGGAGATCTGTTGCGTCCCAGGCTATGAAACATGGTTTTCTTCGGGGATGATTGAATAGGGAACGCCTTGATTAAAAGTCGTCTGCCGTCCTGTTTTCCGCGGGGTTCTTTGTTTACGACGCCAGGGCGGGAAGTTGGCGCCAACCGAGTGTTAGTTACTGCTACCGGGAAGGACCTATCGGGACCCGGGGTCTTTTGAAGCTCCGCCTTTCCGCTTCAATTTTTCATAGTTGCCTGTGTTTTTGGTAATGATCCGCGACCTTTTTGGGCGATGTTTTGATGATCTGATATGAATGAGAGCATGGATTACCGTAATCTTCCCTCGCTGTCCGGGGGCCATTCATCAGGGAGGAATAGTCTTGCCAATGGTCCCAATGTTATAAATAAATTTGCCCCAATCTCAATGGTAATTCATCGTGACATGTATATAGATATGATTCCAAAATCATTTAAGTAAAATGTATTAACTGCCGAGATGTTTGGTTTATATTGACTGAGAAAAGATTGCAGTCCAGAGGACTGCCATATTCTACATCTTGGCCCTTGAGTTTGGTAGGCACACCTTTACTTATTTTGAATAGGCCTAGTTATGAAACATGCCTTCGACCTTCTACACCCAATAAATGAGTCTTCTTCCAGTCTTGCCTGGTAACGGGAGCTTCAGCTCACCCAGTTACTTAACCGAATTCCATGATAAAATTAAATAGTCATTGGACTAGAAACAAGTCTACTGCTACGCCAGACTCGGGGCAGATTAAAATGACGGCGATTGTTTTGTGGAGTCATTAAAGTGAGCTCGATTGGCTGATGGGGTTTTAGCGGATTTTCCGTGTTGGGGCGTCGCCAAGGCAACAGGCTGGAAAAGGGGGGCTGCCTGCCCGGGTTGTAAGGATCACCCAGGTAACAACGGTCTCTGAGTGCCCACCACCCGGAGGAAAAATGGGGCAGGTACCTGTCAGGAGTGGGAACGTGATCCCATCTGGGACTGACGGTCATCAGGGATGGGTTTATTAGCAATTTAAAGAAAAAGACTGAATTAATCTTGACGTTCGAGATCTAAGGATTTCTTTTTCAATGGATCACTCTTGTAATTACTTTGATGGGAAGCCATGCTTCTCCTTGGGAAACCGAGACCCAAAGCGGTCAGTTGTAAGCAGGCTGTATCATTTCATTCAGATGCCGAAAGGAATAAACATTTGGACAATATAATTTGTCCTTTACAGATAAATTGTCGTTCACAAACAGATCAATGTAGACTGCTGAGAAGTGTCATTTGCTATGTTTATTTTGAGGAAAATTTTCGGATCCAAAAGAACTACTGTTATGCCTTAACCATGCTCAACATTCCGACCCTTCCTTCAACCTCTGATTGAATAGCTTATTATATATAACACGTTTGTTTCTGGGCATGCAGGAATATAAGATATCGTTCCTATTTGAAGATATGGTTTCAAATAAATAAAACAGTCAGTTTTAGACGTACACCCGACATTCATTATTTTGTGGCAAAAACACATTGATAGTCATAATTGATAGACCTTGTTCAGGTAAGTTGTTCCGGGGAAGTGACCTCAGGGATATACCTGGTCAGTTAGACACTGACACGTTCTATCCTTAAAATCAATAGTTATACATCCTCCAGAGTGGTCTGTTTCTCACTCTAAAACTAGTATAAGGTAAACTCTCTACTCTACCCTCTACTCCAGGGTCTCCCCTCCGTCTCTTCCTCCAGGGCGAAGTCAAGGCACGTAGTCAGTGGGCCTTCTCCAGCCACCCCAACATACATATACACAGGAGTGGGAGACTGAGATGTTTGACAATTCAGGTCCTTGATGCATTGGGTAGAGAAGGAAAATATGCCTTACACAAAGAGGGTGGGACCGGGACTGTACTGAAGACATTCCGCCCAGAGCTACCTGATATGAAGGCCCCTTTCCCAATACTACTTACGAAATTTTGTTCCAACAAACTGTGTAGTTTCAAACGCAGCCATCGTTTTACGGTTTCCTGTTTCAGTTTGCTCAAGAAAGGAGTACATTAGAGTTCAGATAACATTTTCTGGTTCTAGAATTACTACAGGTCCTGGAAATAGGAATGCATTAGGAATGGAGTTCACGTAAACTTTTCTCGTTCTAGAATTACTTCTCCATGAAATAGTACTAATCCAGACGCTGAAGAAATCCTTACTTCAACACGTTGCACGCGAATCAGGTATAGCACAAGGGTGTGTCAGTTATAAGCCTACCAATGGAATTAATGTTCAACATTTAGTACTGGATGAAAAGTAACCTGATTCATCAATTAATCATACAGTATTCAAATTCATGCCTTCAGTAAGTCCCCTCTCCTCAAACCCCACCCTTCACTAATCCACCTTACATGCGGATCAAAGGAAGCTTTATCTATAAATTCACTTCTCGAGCTACACCCAAAACTCACTATACCCTTTGCGGTCTGCTAGCAGCAGTTTGGGACCCTCTCCATATTGGTCTGTTGGCCTCCCGCCGGTCTTAACCCACTGGAGGAAGGTGGGGCTAAGGGGGAGAGGCCCTGATTTCCTCCGGGACCCACATCAAAAGGAATCGCTGATAAGCGGGTCCCCCCGAATCGATGCTGGGCCGAAATAAGGCTAATGGTTCGCCACCCGACCCGTCACCTCCACCCCGGGTTAACGCAGGGGTCGGACAAGTCGGACCCTTTTTACTTGTTACCACCAGTTTCCCTGGTAAATATTTCATACCTTGTTTTCTGTCGGTGTTGGCGCTCTGTGTGTTGTGAGTGTGTACTGTGTGCATACTATAGCTAGAAGGTTTCTGTGCTTGAATGGAGTATGCAATTCACTTTGAGCTTATCGGTGGCGTTGTCAGCATTACAAATCTTGAGGTTTTTAAAGTAAAATGAGCTGGTTTTGTATCAGTGAAAATTGGTTCAATCTTAGATTTATCCAACTATAAACCTTTGTTTTATTAATGTTAATAAAACAAAAGTTCAGTAATTTACTTAATCAATATTGCTTTTAAACACCGAAGAACGCTACTCCTAGCTGTGACATTGCTTTCCCTATGGTTGATGCTTTTTGTTCTTATTTTTAAATCCATACAAAATATTACCCTTGAAATGCCGATGGATATTATTACATTATACTACACGAAATACCCACTAATTAATTAGCTCTAGATGGTCTAAACGTGTGAATCCCCTTGATATACATTAAACTCTACCCATATTGTTACAATCGTGTCGGACTAAGAGTCATATATTGAGTCCGGTCATCCCAAGGTTAACATAATCGTTGAGATGGTGTGATATTGACCGGTTCTAATCCTAATTAGCGTGTAGATTAACGTGTTAATGAAGGCAATCAGCGTGTCCCCTAATGCCCTAACTGACCATCCCCCTACCGACCCCGAGGCCACACGGCCTGTTTCCCACTTGTCACCGACTGGTCACTCAGTGGTCAGTGTCAGGGCAGTTCCCCGAGGGCTTCGGCCAGTGGTCAGTATGTACATAGCTTCTCCTTCCTCCATGCAACTTTTCCCCTCAGGCTCCAAACTGACCAGTGGTCAAGCACCCACGACATCTGTCCACTATCATTAACCTGTCGGACACGTGTTCGTGTTATTATATGCAACCAAAATTTGATCCTTTTACCATCACAGCGTCACAACGCTTTGTAACTTATGGGATGCTAATAGATTGTTTTCATTGTGTGAAAATAGTGAGATTCTTATCATTATTTCATCAGAATACACCATTACCTGATTGAAGAAAGATGGATTGGTAGAAAGCCCATTAATTACGTGCGCAGATTTTTAAGACCTCCAACCACCCTTCAGCATATAATCAGCTGGTAATACACATTAGAAATGTACTTAAGCCCGTTGACCCCCCACCCCCACCCTGTGTATATAATTATAATGTAGTTAATGAACGGCCCCTTAGAAAACTTAGTTATTGAAAAACATGAAGACTGTGCCGACCCAGGTTTAAGGTAGAGGGAGAATATACCGTTACCCTTTTTCCCGCAATTACGAGCATCTATACCTTAATCATTCTGTTAGCTTGTTTTTGAGTCGCTGTACAATGAAATCTGAGCTCTGCGAAGCCCTGAGATACGGAATATGATTAACTCCATTTAGCTGCAGGCTATGTTTATACAGCGGCGTTTCAACTCGCATACACGGATAAGAAACCTATTATTGCCTACATTAAGGCCTCCCCTGTGACTGACTGAGAATTGGGTCAGGCTTTACTGAGGGGGCTGACCTAAATGTGTTTTCTATTTGAATATAACAATATTACTGTAAAGGTATTGCACGGCTTCTATGTTTATTGAGCTTATTAACATCAGGTACCCAGATATAAAGGGATTCCTTCTGTTATCAATTTTCTGTTTGCATTCAAACTATTTCAAAAGCATACATTCATTAATTACTTATGCATAGAGTCGGGCATCAAGGGCTTTAGTGCATCTCTAATGCGTATTACAAGCTAAAGGGGACTGGAGGTGGGGTCTAGAAAACATGTCAAAATATGTGTGTCATTAATGGACTATACAATAGGGATGTTACGCCATGATATAAATAAGGAAAGCCAGTCATGATGCGACATTTTTGCGTTATGAAATTTTATTTCAAACTAAACCACGGAGTTGTTTTTAATAATTCTATATGTTTGATACATTATTTGCTATTAAGTCAGTCTTGTCCACCCAATTTCAGCATAAAACACTTTCAATACTTCCTCAGAAGCAGATGAATGTGCCATATTATACCTCAACCATGTGGCTTTGCCGTTGTTATGCAAAGCTACAAATGACAAAGCCCATGAGCACCCAGGAGAAGGATCCTGAAGGCTACGTTTCGTCTCCAGGCTGTCTCCACTCCACCTGTCACCCCCTCCTCTTTTCCTACCCGATGTGTCCTCCTCCAGGCCAGGGGGACTCGCTGGTTTCCTTCGTCTTCCAAAAGACTCCACATCTGCCGCCGGAAACAAGCCTGTTTGGAGAAGTCCTAGACATGCAACATGTGGCGCCTGGATGTCGCTGGTTGCTGCCCACCGCTTATCTGTAAAGGGTCCTATGCCAGGAACCAGCAGGTTTTTTTTATCTTTTATTTATTTATTTATTTATTTATTATTTTTTTTACAGTTTTTATGTTGTAAATGCCGTGGAACGGTCCCAGTTAAACACACAAAAAATACACTAAATATTTGGCACATTTTTACATTTTGGGCACTTAGGTATCAACATTCTTACCAGTTTGCAAGATTATTCGTAAAGTGCGAGAAGTTTCAATTTTACCACCGCAGTATTGGAAAACTGAAAGCTGATAGTAAAGTTCAAGGCTTATCAATATTCAACCAGGAAGGTCGTATAACATGTCCTGACAATGCATTACACCACAGTGGAACTTTATAAGCAGATCAGGAAAATTGGCAAAAATATTATTCCAGTCGCTCCTGTTAGAGTGAATAATGGATTAACTAATATGGGGAGGACAAGAGTTACGACCATGTCTGGGCTCGTAAACCGATCCAATAAGTGTAATACGCCACAGGCCAACATCAGGGACGAGGGTGTAGAGTCATTATGGGCCAGTGCACTTATGGGCCAGGTCACTTATGGTCCACCTCAAAGTCGTTATGGGCCAGTGTACTTATGGGCCAGGTCACTTATGGTCCACCTCTAAGTCGTTATGGGCCAGTGCACTTATGGGCCACTATATAGTCATTATGTTCTATTCTTAAAGTCATTATGTCCCACCCTGGGGTTGTGCTAGCTGAAGTAGGCCCCTATGTGTAGAATCGATATACCTATGTGAAAAGGAATTATGGAAAATAAACTGCAATGACAATTTCTATAATACAGACCGTCAGTTATCTATAAGGCAGATACTTTGCAACAAATCTTGATACACAGCGGTCTTGATTTTCAGAATGATAATTACACACAGAAAATACAATTTCATCATGTAGCCTTATGAAATTCTCCCAACCACAGATAGCCACATTTGTTAGTTCTACCTGCAGGTTAGCCTAGATCAGGATGCATTCTGGGTAATATGTCAACAAGCCATAAGGCTTTAGCATAGAGATTTTCATTTAAAATGTCATCATATATTCTTAATTATGGTGAAAAAAAATAGCGATCATTATTTTTCAATTTGTATACATATATATAATTATATATTTGATATTTTTTAAGTTGTTTGAAAATTCATTCACTATAGATGGAAATGTCACAATTATTCATTAATTTTCTATAGTTTTTACAGTGAATTTGTCGACAAAATCAGCCCAAATTAGCCTGCAGGTGCTTAAAATACTGTTATTTAGCTATCCGTGGTAGGGAGAATTGGAATGCTCCATAGCCTACCAATGTGACTGGGCTAGCCCACAGCGTACCTGCCCAACAGGACTGCCCTCTGAGCAGTTCTGGGCATCCTGAGTGACTCAGAAGCCCGCCAATACTATGTTCTGAAAGATATTTCCTGAGTCTTTTTTCACTGCCAAATCAAAATGTAGAAAAACTAAGTATATATTCTGTGGTTGTTTTCATGGTAAAAAATAGTACTGCCAAGTTGGTCCATAACAACTTCCCTGGTGGACCATAACAACTTTCCATGTGGACCATAATGACTTTAGCTGGACCATAACGACTCTTTAGGTGGACCATAACGACTTTTTGGGTGGACCATAATGACTTTTTAGGTGGACCGTAATGACTTCTTAGGTGGACCATAATGACTTTTTAGGTGGCCCATAATGACTGGCCCATAACTGCCACGGCCCATAATGACTATACTTCAGGGACGAGTTAGTAAAGGAGCATCCGTCAGACGTGAGAATACAGGACTGCTGTATATTAATGCGGCTGTCTTGATGCATTGTGAGACGTTAATTGAGTTATATTGTGGACCTTCTGCTCTCAGAAGAATTCTGATAAGAAAGGCAATTTATAATTATTGACTTTTAGTGCAATATACACTAGCAAGTTAGTGGCAGTATTTTTTTTATAGGTGCCTTTGATATAATTGTTTCTTAATCTTCTGGAAGAATATTTAAATACATCCCCCTCAGAGTTGTCTATTAATAAAATGAAAACTACGAAAAGGTTTACACTGTAAGCTCTCTTACACACCCACGCCTATTTACACCTAACCTGATCCACACCTACCCTCATTCACACCTATCCTCACCCACACCTAACCACCCCAAACCACCCACCAAACAGTGGACTGCTAAGATGGAGCACCCCGCGGAAGGCAATAAGGCCAGGCGAGCAGCTCGGAGCAGCTCAATGCTCGCCCACCGACTCACAATGTGCTCATACACTATTCATCATAGTCGCCGCACCGCTTGTCTTTTACATATTACGGTTTACCTGTGGCAGATTGCGTTGCCGCTGGCAGCAACACGGTTTATTGCACTCGCCAAAAAAGAGAGCAGAAAACAGTGTTAGTGCTGGCGGCGTGTGGGATCCTGAGTTGTGGTATGGGAAATGTCGGAGGACTGCTGTTGGGTGTTTGGGGATATTGAGGGATTGGATTAGGTGTGGCATCAACATGTTGGTATGCATGGTGTAGGCTGCATCGGTCTTTCTGGTAAACGGAATATGTAATAAAATGTCTTATTTTATACACTTTGTAGACTAACATATCGAGCCTTTGAAAAACAACATCACATAGTATTTTGAGCGGATCATGGGGTAGAAGCATATGACCAGAGCATATAGATGTGTGACTAGTAGTTAAATTAGTTAGCGTATTTTTTGCTGCATGACACCGCAATGTTAGAGAGAATAGTGGGGGTGTTAGCCCATGTTCCTAGCACCTTATAAATTAGCTAAGGGGCAATGTTTGTCGCCCACATGTCTCTTAATGAATGGATGTTCACGGTCCAATTCTACTACTCCATACCCCTGAATAATAAGGCTGGCTCATAATATTCTCCCAGAATGTAAGAATCAAGCGTTCCTGCCACAATATATGTATAAACAGGCCACATTATACCTCACACACAACACAGATAAGCGACGAACGAATAATCATACACACGACCAACTACTAAATCCGATTCCACCAGCCTGAACGAGCGAGGAATATTGAAAGGGGGGCATCATTGGGGTACGGTTATGAATTCTGTATGCCTGGCGCCTATTCCTGGCAATGTGCCTTCCTTAATATGTGTTTTTCCCTTTCTGATGCAGCCCAGCCTGTATGACCCAGGAACATAGATCTGGCTGAGACTTTACAGTCAATATGCCCACCTCCTGGGCCGGGCATACGTTAACCTGGTTTCTCACAAGGCTGAGGCGCTAATACTTAAGCCCATATTACACTTGGCGATTTTGACTAGCTAGATTTGGCAATTTCTAAATTGCCAAAGAACACATCTATATATGCTCTGGTCAAAGAAGTATGAGAGGAACCTTTGCGTGCTACTTACCAGTTGAAAGAGAATATGAAATCCCTTTTAATGATATATAACATGTCTATATTTAATCCTTATTGCAAATGGCGATTTCTGAAATCGAGAGTAAAATCGGGTAGTGGAATACAGGCTTTATTCAGACTGGTAGGCCCATCTGGGAAGGTGCCAGCCTAACGAGGGCCCTGGTCGCCTAGTTAACGTCACTTGCTGGGCACCAGCGGCTGCTCATTTGGTCACGTGGATAGGAGCAGCTCGTTTCCTTCGTATACCCATTAACAGGTTGGTCTCGGTTTAATATTGAAAAAGAACAGGCATTGGTTTCTATGTGAAAGTGATAAGAAGTGTATTATGTGGAAGCGTTTGTATGTGAAGCAAGACAAAACTTATGATTTTTTTTCTAAGGGGGATTTGTTTATGCTTACAAGCTTTAATTTTTCAGATAATGTTTTGTACACATGTGCGATACTGTTATAAAATATCAAAGTTCTATACACATGTGCATACATATATAAATTTATATATTCTTAGTCATGGATGACAAATGTCAGGACCCGCTACTCCCCCCCCCCCCCCCCCCCTTACACATACACACCTATTTCGATCATGCTGGCTTTTCCGGACCCTGCATAATCTAAAGGTAATCCCTCCAGTGTGAGCCCCTCTGGAGATCCCCAATGTCTGATATGGACATAGAGTGATCAGAGAAAACACCCTTGCCTGTGTGTCCGGTGCCCTGGTCAGTGCTTTTACTTGGTAGTGCCTAACAGTGTCTTGTGCATACATGTTCCATAATATATAAGACTACTACTGTTGCCACATGTGGACCCACCAGTGTGGCGCTAACAAGGGAGCAGTCCTAGAATTCCAAGGAGAGCACATAATGGTGTGGCTTATGAATAGCAGTGTAAATAACTAATTACTGTATGGCCAAAGGCTGTAAATAAACTGGAGCGTCATTACCTCTCCGGTGTTGTCTATCCAGAAGGATATACATGAAGTAACAAAATCATATTGATGAGTTGATTTCCCTGGGGCCTTCCATTAAGTACGTACACGTCAAGTGGGGGAGGGGGTTGGACATTTTTGAAAATTTACGTTCGTTCTAGTACAAACCCAATGGGTTCTTTAGTCTAAGGGGAGTGAGAGGGGGTACTACATTTTTGGAAATATGCGTACGTACTTAATAGGAGACCCCCTTCCTTTACCCGCTTCAATACTGTAACAGACTCTCAAAATGTTAAATGTATGAAAAAGCTGTTCGTAACATCTAAATAAAGCCTATATTCTACATGCCGAGTTTGCTGCCGGTTTTAAAAATTGGCAGTGGGAATAAAGGTCAAATATAGACATGGTATGTATAACTAGAAAGGTCTTATTATTCTCTTTCTGTGGAATAACACCTACGCCTAACATCTATACTATTGGAATCTTCATTCTAACACATAACCCGTTCACAAGGACATGGGGACAGCGAGAACCCTCGTCAAATGTTTCAAAGACTGCCAGTCTAAAAATAGGTAGCCACCCGTCTCACTACACACAGTGCGTATTTCACCCCTACGTGCTCAGAGCAGGTCAGGTGACGTGAGCAGCTCACGTGCGGCGTGTGGCGTCTCCTGATGTTTGCTCAGTGTGACGTGCCTCCTCCTGTACCCCACTGGTCCTCCTGGGTCTGGGATCTGTCATTATCACCAGGAGGAGGCGGCGCTTACTTTGATCGTATCGCGCGTCGATGGCGCCCGAGGCGACGCTGACGACGACTGGGGGGTCGTAGGGAGAGGGATGTGATTGGGGAATGGGTGTGGCAGGCGCTTGAAAGATGGTAGGGGAGAAGTAAGGGTAGGTATGTCAGATTGGGAAAGCTAGAAAGAGGGACGTTGAGGGAGGTGATGAACGAATGGCACAGAATGGTATAACTGTATCGGACAAAGGAATTAGGGAAATTAGGCATTTGGGAGAATGGAAAATGGCTCAGAAGTATATATCAAATGGCAGGTGAATTTGAAATTAGAGACAACGACTGACAAAGACTAATATCTAATTCAAATAAATTCAGTACATTCGGACACTTGTTTTTGTTAGGTCAAAGCACCGAAACCTAGGAACATCGGATGAGAACAAGCACTTAGCAGTAGCGAAGGTCGTAGTTAAATAAGAGGTCACCGTGCACAGGAAGTCCTGTGACCCCTTAGTAGACGGGTCAGTCAGACTGTGGTGCAACAACCACACACAGCGGACCACCGTCGCCGGCGGCGGACGACGACGAGAGGTCATGTCGTCGGCCCCATCGTCGTCGGAGTCAGTAATGGCGGCGCTCGACGAAGTCTCGCGGCGGCGAGATTTGACTAATTGAGTCGTGATTGAGAGGCATTGTGATGATCAGATTGGTGGAGTGGGCGCTCAATGCTGTCCCCGCCAGGGGGCGCGCATGAATCACTGCCACTCCCTCTAGCGGCCACTCATTACACGACGAGCAGCTCACTGCTGCTACCACCGCGCCCCTGGCGGAGCAGCTCTTAAGTGCCCCACACTCGAGCATGCCTTAATGGCCGCGACGCGACGACAGGCGCGACACGACGCGACGCGAGCCCACCTACCGCGACGTCGGTCGGGTGTGAGAGCTGCTCCTTGGCTTTTGGCTGAGTGATTTTTAATGATCCCTGTGGGTTGACGGCGCCTGCCTGTGTCGAGCTGCTCGGAGCTGCTCCGTGCTGCTCGCCGTCTGCTCACTGATCATCGGCCCGACGCGCGTGACGCTCGCGGCCCACACCCCTCGCTCCAGTACCCCAGCGTCCTCCTGAGGGTGACAGACCCCCGACCGAGGGCTTCTTCAAACCTCACGTTCTACCCTGGGGGCAGAAATCAGGGATAAACTGTCAACAATAGGAAAATGATCTCATTACTCTAGGTTTCCATAGTGCAAATTTGAATTTGAATTGAGCATTTGTTGCCAGAACCTGTATTTTCCAAATGAGATCAGAGAAAGATGGCGGTGTTCACTTTCATTATCTGCACACCTATTATAGCAAATATCCAGTCATAGGGCCTAATCATTACCCTAAATCAGTTAGGCTGTAAATAACGGGATATGACTTGCATCTTTTCATGTAAGGCGACTTTACGATCGTTAAGAATGTAATATCAGAAAGGCGCTTTAACGATTGTTCAGAGAAGCTGGTAAAGAAGGATTTAATTTGGTCGTCAAATGGTGGTCGTATAGATCTGTTATTGGCGCCTGAAGCATGTCGGGTAAAGAGACGCCAGCGTCCTCTATCGACAGGTACACGCATCGCCGACGGCCATCTCCCCCTTTATCGCCCAGATTAGAGGGGGCGCTGTCGGCGGAGGGCCTCCTCCAGGTGGCGGGGTCAGGGCCTTAGAAAAACGACCACCGCAGGAAAGGACCACCTTGAAATCGATAAATTCCAAGGTTAAATTCCCCGCGTTGGCCTCAAAATGCCCCCGGAGATTCGCGCCGATCAGGGCTTCCCATTCCTCCTCTTACTGGGGGTTTCTACTGCCTTCGGGCGGGCTTTGACTGCGTGTTAATGGCGCTCCTTCAGGGGGATATATAAAGCGCGCCGCGCCGAATAATTCCCGCCATTCAGGCCAAATGAAGACATTCAGAGGCCGAGTGTCGTCTGCTCGCGCGACCCCCAGCCCCCGCAGAGTCCAACATGTAAGCCCTGCGCTTGAGACGCCGCCCCGACGGACGCCACATCTTGATCAACGCCGCCATACTTCTTTTTTTCCCCTATGTATTTTTGGTCCCTCGCTGGTCCCCGTGAAAGCTCTCACCAGACCGAGATGCTTGTCGGGGATCAGCGGCTTTCAGTTGGTCGCTGCATGGTATCCACCCGGCCACACCTTGAACAACCTCTACAGTCTGGTAACCAGCATACCAATCCCTCAACCCGCCGCTGGCAGGAAAGAGGAAGTTGCTCAAAAGAAAGCCTCCCCCCTCCCCACGCCAACCAATTTTGTCCCTTTCCATCAATCCTCCTGGGCTTAAATGGAAAAGTACTCCCGATTCACCTTTAAAACCCCGGAGGAAACCCCTGGGGTTATAAGTAAAGGTGCATTTATACAGTTCCTCGACGCTGTCCGTGCCTTTAGCACTGTATCAGTAGGTGGGAAGGCATTTCCTCCTCGGCACTAGACCTCCAGTGCCCTGCAGGACTCGCGGGGGTTTCATGGTAAATCTGGGTGGTATCCTAGGGTGGTGGCATTGGGGTTAAGGTTACGGGTACAGGCTTGTGAATGCGGGTAAGGGATCGGAATTTGGTGTAAAAAATATTACATTGGTATGTTTTCCTGCCAGGTTTTCCTACACACCATCAAAACCAATGCCCTTCGTATTTGGCCTAATAATGTATGATATTTCAATTAAGACTAACGATTTAGATTTTGTTGTCTATTTGTTGGGAATTGTTCGGAGGTTGTGAGTAAGCTTAATGTTTAAACAATATCTTATTGTCATGGAAAAGGTCCTTATTTATTTTCCGGAGCCATCATATACATTTCCTACAGACTGAGTTTGCGGACATGGCTGCAACGCGGAGATGGCGCAGCGTCATAATGAGCCCAACTAAGACTCCTTCGTCCGAGAATTAAGCAGGGATGGTTCTGACCCTCCCATTGCTCATCTACTGTTGTGTCTCACACAGACATTAGGCCTATATCAGATATCTGTGTATGTTGTTCATGAAAAGAATAATTATAAAGTCAAGGCAGTGCCTTATGCGTCGACAATGAAGCAGTAGCCGCAAAGGGAATTGTGCAGCTATCCCAAATAGCAATTGTGACCATTAAATTTATAAATATTTTCATATAGGCCTTACATGGTTTATGCTTAGCTAAACAATCACATTTACAGCCAGATCGCGTAAGATAGTAGGCCTATCTCTGGAACAACCGACCAACACACTGCCCCCACACCGTGGCCCCCAACATCCAGAACCCTCTCACGCCATAAGTAGTACATAGAAATGTGGGTTTGTCACAGGCAGTCCTGAACAAACGAGGACGGCCTCTTTCACAAGGCGTGAGGAGTTAAAAAGACGACAGCTGTAAGGAATTGTTTGTTCCTTGACTGTGGCTAAAACCACCTGTGTGAGTCAGTGTGTGTATGTCTACAACCGTGAGCTGCTCATCATGGCGTGAGTCACGAGCAGCTCCGAGCAGCTGCGACCTGCTCACGACACTCACTCTGCGTGATCGCTACGTCCTACCCCATGTCATACATGCTAGGGATATCTATATTATACACGCACGGTTTCACATATTATGTCGTGACATTAACTGCTGCATGTCGTATGTCGAAGAGACAGACTTCAAACGAGCAGAATGGCTTGCATGCAATGTGTAGGTATATCTGAGATGCTCAAAGTTTGTTTTACTCCAGACGAGAAACTTATGATGAGTTCCCATGTGAAATCCTATGGTATATACAATGTTTCCGTTTTTCATCCCATATACTTTATTGCATGGCTAACCAAGCCATTTTTATAGCCTATTCTAACTTTCCATTTGAGTCATGCCACGGATATCCAATGGCTATAGTCGGTATACCGGAGATGTACAAAGATTAGTTTTTCCTCCAGACGATAAACTTATTATTGGTTCCCATGTGAAATCCTATAGTCTGTACATTGTTGGCGTTTTTCACTCCGCATTCCTTATCAGCTTATTGCACGGCATTAAAGACATTTTCATTGACTGATTTTACTTTCCATTTGCGATATACCGCTTTGCTTACACACATTTTCCGCATTTGAACGTCCAGATAAACGCTGAAAATAGATTGCATATTTCATCTACCCGCCTGTACCCATTTGCGCAAATGAGACGCGCACTGCATTAATGTATGGCAGAGACAATATTTAATATTCGCTGTCACGTTTTCACGTGATCATATGAATAGGCCATATTGTGCGTGTAAGTCCTACAGGCATTGATGTCGTGACCTTGGAGGATGAAGACCGTGGAGGAAACAAGAAAGAGAAGCCAGGAGAAAAGACGCTGGAGGAAATACAGTGTGGGCTGCGTGCGCCTGCCCACCCCAGCCCCGAAGACAAAGGGATGACTCAGACACAAGTCGTTGTCAGGTGTGTCTCCAGCCGAGCACGCTAGCTCCCCCCTTGGCTTCTCCCGCCCAGCACGCTATCCCTCAGGTACCTCAGGCCACACACTACTACTACCACCCCCTGTTACCTGGCACAGGTAGAGACAGGCAGTACTGGGAGACATGTGAAAGGACACGGGTCTTTTATACCGAAAAACACGCGTATAAAGGATCCCCAGCCTTAAGATGTTTGTCCGGTGGAATCAGGACTGATTTGGTGAACGATTAAGAAACCTCTAGCTTTCCTATTTTTCAATGTTTTCCCTGTCACTTTGATGTTATGCCTCTGGATTGCTGAAGGGAGGATTTAGTGGAAATGCTGAAAAAATCTAGTACATCTGGCTTTATAGATCCGTTTAGGTAGGGACTTGAATAGGTCTATATGCGTACCTTTCTTCCTGAACGCACCTGTATTTCAGGCCAGGAGTGCAAACTACACCTACATCCCTCACCTCCTGAATAACAATACACTTCCGCCTTATTCTTTGATGTTGGTGAAACCGTTAACAAAAATCTCAGACCCCTTTGTACAGCCTAAGGACTCCTTTCCTCCTGTATCCTTGTATAAGCCACCACACCCCCAATGGTTTATACCTGTAGACGCTCGCCCAGGTACACCATTACCTCAGCAATACAGGTAAAAACCGAGATACTCAGGTGAGGCCTGAGAAAGGATCAAAGTAAGCCGCCGTCAGTCTTATTAAATGTATCGACGTGAGGGTGTTTCTACCTGGTCATAGGAGAAATATACAGGTGCGGCCAGGGGATGCCAGACAGCATAATTCTAATTTAAATAGTATTATTGTTTTGTCTTAGGTTTTAGATATTCAGGGCTATTGTTTAGTTTAGTTCATTTAAATGCCCTTTATGCATGATGGCATATTGTTCGATAAAAGAATGCATTATTATGATAAGCGCCGACGAGTTTCAGCTATAGCAACACCATTGCATAGGGCCTAATGGAGTGAACATATATAAATTCTATATCTGATAGAATTTCAAGTGACAAAAGGTTGGTTTTACTACGTCGCTTAGAATCATTTTAGTACATGCCTTCTATTGAGCTGCCACTTAGAAAATGCCTCCATAGTTAGCTTCGATGATAATGGATGTAACTGCCGTTTAATTTGTAGTCAGGTAATAGGCGTTCTGAATGTACTTCTTCTCGGATCTACGCCAAAGATTAGCGAACAATAATTGAAGAGCAGAAATGCAAAGTCGACTTTTTCTTTTTGTCAGAAGCATTTCCTTCATCTATTGGCCAGATTCTCTGCAGAATAATACTTATGGTTCATAGTAATTCTTTTCTACCGACTTATAATGGATTTAATTCGGAATTATAGTTACGTTTTTGTACTGTAGCTCTTTGTGTATTACATACGGACTAATTTCAATGGCACATGACATTTGAGGATTGAATTAAAAAAAAACATAATGGATAGAAACGCTACCGCCGTATGAGGCATTCTTCAGGGCCGGAATTGTAATCCTAAGTAGTTTATCTCTGATAGAGCCAATACGATAGGCATTACGTACGTGTATTCTCAAAACCTAAAGGTTACGCCCATAAAACCCTGAAAATACCACGGATTATGCAGTCTGTTGGTTCCCAGGGGAGCAGGCTCTGAGTAACAGGCGCCTGTTTGAGCATGTATGTTTATTGTCGGGTGAGCCGCTCACATACTTCATAATACATCATAAAGGGGAGGAGGTATGCAGAGCAGCTCCCTGAGCAGCTTAAGGTCACTAGGTCAGGCTTAGGGCGTCAGCCTGCTGCTCCGGTTAGGGCCCTGAGTGAATGGCTTCATTGGTGATGGGCCAACCATGAGGTTGAAAGATACAGCATTCTCGTTGATTCTCATATCGTTCAAAACGCCTGGCGATTTGAAGTTTTCTGATAGGCCTATATCATATGTGTCTTGTCACTACTGATTTCAGTATACAAGATGTTAATTCATTTCCCTCTCAGTCCAATTTAAGTTTGCCACAGGTTTCCATATTTTCATTTTCATTTTGAATAATTTAAGAATAATCCGGGTTGCTCTTGAAATCCCGTGATATTTATTCAGAATCATTTGTTAATCCTCCCTTTTCTGTAGAAATGTTGCTATTGAAACTGCTCTTAGACTATAGTCTAAGGCTCTAATTCCTATCTGCCGATCGACCTTTGGTCAGCGAATGGTCAGTCAATGGTCACCTGAGACACCCCACCCTTACCCCTCTGGAGGCGGTAGTATCAGGTCTCCAGTATCCCATGTCCTGAGACGTGTCGCCTTTGATGAACTTTTGACCATGACTTGATCACTCAGGGTCACAAAAATCACGGTTCAGAAATGAGAGATCGGGATAAGAGGGATTATTTGGGCGTTCACATTGCATTTCTTAATTAAAATAAATCCAAACCATTCAGGACTTTTTATCCATATTTAAGTCGCTGCTCCACGTAATTGTTTTTATTCAACAGTATTATTCTTTTCCAGTACCGTCGCAAGAAAAACGACCATGTCCCTATTAATACTTAGGGCCTATCCGTAAAACTTTTTTAACCGAAAAATATAATTACAAAGGCCCCTACGCAGCCCAAAAAATCTTGGTATTTTCTAGACCTTCCTGCCTGTGCTAAATTGGTCTAAGCGATGAATTGCACGGCTTCTTTGGCTGTGACTTAATGACATTCTGCTTGGCCTCACGTTTATCAGGAGAGATAGTGCTATCTCGTGACCACGTGGGCGCCGCGAGACCTCGGGCGAGAGGGCGTTGATCTATGGGTACTTACCTCCGACACCTAGGGTGCTGGAGGAACCCTGGAGGTGGGCCCCGTGACCGGGGATGAAAGATCATCTCTTCTCTTATTCATAATGCCCTGATTTGTCTTTATACCTGCTGCTGTCAGGTGAAATGTGCTGTATCCCGCGTGGAATATGCCCCTGTATGAATATATATTACACGCAGGGGTCTGAGGATGGTTTGTTAAGACGCTATCCTGCATATAGATGCTATCCAACAAAATCCAGTATTTGTCACTTAGCAGCAGTATAAAGACACTATCCTACATACAGACGCTATCCAACAAAACATTTTGTTGGATAGCGTCAGCCACCTGCTGCTATCCTACATATGGATGCTAACCCATAAGAACAAGACCAATTTAGTGGCTTTATTTTTCTACCCTCCACTGGACCGTGACAGGTGACCAGGGAGGAGGGTCTAAGTGTGAGGTACGTAGCCGGTGTCAAAGTGATAAGGAGCCACAATGAGAGGGCTATAAACCAGATACTAAGTGGCGGTCTAAAACTGGACACTGTTTGTTTGTTTAATTTATGGGAGGCTAATCATGCAACAACTCGATTGCAATTGACAGAACCAATAGTAGGAATCTAATATAGCGCATTAAATAGACACCAGTGGTGTTGGGGTCAATATCAAGACCCTGTTCAATGAAAGCCATTATATTTGTTTTTTTCTAGCATTTTTGTATATTATCTATCATTAGATAGCCAGTTTCAAATGCTATAATTATATTGATATAAGTCACATATATATCCAGAATGAATGGCATGTGTGTCCGTCAGAAACTGAAAAATTGTAATTTGTACATTTATTTTTTGAACATCTATAACTCATTTAATATTTAACCAATTGTTTAGACATCATATGCATTCAGAGGGAAACTTGTCTCAGAATCTTGATATAGGTCCTGGTTTTCATTTGATGAAATCAAGAAAATGAGGTTTCAGAAAAATCTAAAAGTGTTTCCCGTTTTTTCACATTTTTAGTAATAGAATTCAAACTAAGACCTAAATGAGAAATCTGAAACATGATTCCCTACATAAGAATGGTAAAAAGATGTGTCTAAAATCTCATTCATGCCTGTTAAATATTAACCAAGATATCGATGTTCAAAAAAGAAAAATGAAAAAAATAGATAAAAATTCATTAACACTTAATTTTGAATGTCTTTCAAATTTTACATAATATATTAATAGATGGAGAAAAATATAAGCTTTCAAATGATATATAGTATAATAAGAGCGCTACTAAGGAATCCAATCGATAGTTTCCTAAAAAGGCCGCCCATCACTGGTGTCTATCCTTAATTGCCTACTTAGTATACTTCCCCACACTGACCCCCACTACCCCTCCCCGCCCTCTCCTAACCAACTACTAGTTTACATAAACATACCATGCTGTTTTTTTTTTTAGATGAATTGATTGTTTTGTCACTTAGCATCTCTTTGTGGCTTAGCATCTGCAGAGGACGCTAAGTGACAATTGTTTTGTCACTTAGCAGCAATTTTGTGGCTTAGCAGCTTGTGCAGCTGCTATCCTACAAAAAGATGCTAAATGACAAAATTTTGTTGGATAGCGTCTGTATGCAGGATAGCGTCTTAACATAGACCATCATCCATAACCAGAAAAGTATTGCAACTACTTTTTATATACAAAATATTTTCATGGTTTTGATATATTCATAAGTTCCATTTCTATTTACGTATTGTTTTTATTTTCAACCGATTTCTGCTGGCGATTTCCAACCAAATCAGTAGTGATTTAGGCCTATATAAATCGCTCCTCTCGATTATATTGGAAATCGCCAGCATAAATCGGTTGGTAAAGCCCAGGCAATATGCTGTTGGGCTTGGCCCTGGAGGTGTTATTGGATGGGTGGCCGGTAGGTAGGTGGGGGGTCTGAGGCTGTTATCAGGCCTTATCAGGCGCTAACTAGGCGGGTGGATCCCCGGTCGGGGGGGTCCTCAGGTGGGGGATGGACGCCTGGTCTTATTGGAACCATCAGTCTTAAAAACCATTACCGTACTTGTACTAAAGGGCCATCCGGATGCCTAGCCTGATGTGATGTACACGTTCAGGTCGCCGTCCTGCCTGAAATCGGTAATTGTTACTGTTTTATAGATTATTTTGTTCTTGGCGATTGTCAGGATGCTTTGGTGTAGCGTGTGGTATAGTAATAAATTGTTATTGATTTTTTAAAGACATTTTTGTTGTACATTAGAGCATCAAGTGGAAAGTACGCTTCTATTTAAATAGCTATTATGAGTGTTTGCCATTGAATTTGGCGGTTGCGCTGTTTTGGCAGCCGTTATTGTCATTGGCTCTATAGTGAAGTTTACTACGCTGCTGTATGTATTCGCCTGATAAATGCTGATATATTCGGAAAGGAATAATGTTGCGCCACACTTCCGTTTTTATTGTAGGACGTTGAGATACAATTTGAATATATGAAATGTTGGTCTTTGTTCCAATGGAGCCCACAAGCCCATCAAAGTAGATTTAGGAGCAGTGGTTGAAAGATTGTGTCGTGTCTATGGCAATGCTCACAATAGGCCATCATATATCAATTAGAACTGCATGTATCTGTTCTATGAATCCTATTGGTATGGCATAGTATCCATTACTGCTACCACTGGAGTGGCTACTAACAGATTCCCCCATGGACACACATTGGAGATGGACCGTGACGGGTTTTGACATTCAGAGAGCACTTTGTCGAACTAATTGACAATACTATAGACCAATGGAGCATCTGGCCATGCGTTATACAGCACTCATAATGTGCATTATCAACGAATATTGAATATGGAAAGTGGGCGTTTTATGTGCAAAGCCAAGCTCTATAGGATTGATAAATGGCTTGAACTCTTTTTTCTGGTGTACATCGCACAGTCTTTGAATAGGTATTTTAATACTGACAACTCAAAAATGATATATTTGAAATAAGAATGGCTGGTTTTGCTGTAGCTGTAGTGAGGTCCAATGCCAAGCACTATTGATATAATCAATATAAAATGATATAGGAGGAATATAGTTATCTGCCACAAAAACAACATTGAAACATCTCCATAAATGCCCCTAGGTGCCTACATACATGTTCATCATAAAACACTACAGTCCTTGAAAAATAAGGAAGACATTGTTTCTCAATAAATACCGATGTAAGTTGCTTCCAACAGTCCACAGTAGTTGAGCCTAGGCCTCTTGACCTAGCAAGTGTCATACCTCCCCTGTTAAAATAGAATCCAGTCCGACAGTTGGCCGCTCACCTTACAAGTTTGAGGTCAGAAACCTGAGGCATGTTTACACGTAGTTCTACATTAAGGTAAAAAGTTAGGGCAGTGAAGTGAAGGTAGGAGTGTGTTGTTGCATGTAGGCTCACCTGTCAGTAGTGGCAGGTATTGAAGGAGCTGCCAGGACTCAGGGGTATAGACAGCAGGTCGGGCTAACCTCAGATCATTCTCTACCTGCCATTCTACCCATGCCCCTTTGAGACACTAATATAGACCGAGCTCGACAGGTGCTCTAACTCTTTGATGCTGGCAGAAAAACGAAAAACAGCTGTGTATACTACAGGTGTTAATGCTTGACAAAATGTATTATACAAATATTAATCTCATTTAGTCCTTTAGCCAATAGAGCCAGAATTTCAGGTTTGATAAAGAAAAAAGGTACTGATGCAAATAATAGTGGTCAGGAAGACTGCATTGTGAGCAATATATGTGATACTGTTTAACTCTTTAGTACAATAAGTAACTCACAGTGGCTCGCCCCTCACAGGAGCATTTGGTCATGTTTGCTCACCGACAGTCAGAATTCCATTAGGCCTCTCCTACTCTGTCCTCTATTGCTGGCCATTGCTGCCATAGCATCCTCATGGGAATCCCTCCAGCTGGCGCCTTCCGCCAAAAATAATACTCATCCATTCCAAAATGCATCCCCGGACCTTTAGGCGAGCCTTAAGAAAACAGAATGAAAGGGGAGGTTTTACCTAAGCGAGCCCCTTGGCTTTGTACCGAGTCCCATGGCCCGCTGCCAAAAAACGCCATAGTTATGGGGCAAAATGTTTGAAGAGGTTTTGGCGGGAAACTTTGGCGCGCTTTTAGCAGGAGTCGGTGAGGAGCAGACGATCCCTGGGCGTTCAACAGATGAGACGCGGGCCTGGCGTCTGCCGGCGGACAGGTTGAGGGGATTATCTCCAGGGTGGAGAAGGAGGAGGGATGCTGGAGGAAGGGGGTGTTTGGACAGCTTGGATCAGCAGAAAGAAACAGTCGGTGGTGGTTAGCCGTCGTGATGGGAGAGGTGTAAGAGGGCCGGCGGCTCTAGACCCTGGAGAAGGAACTGTAAGTGGGAGGAAGGGATGCAACCTGTGGAAAACACGTCTGAAATAACACCGAGACATTGATCTGGTTATTATCATCCGAGGATTATTTTGAAATTAAACTCCAGCACTACGCTTAGAGAGAAAGAATACAATAAAAAAAGAGAGGAAGACATTACAAAGCCTTGCCCCAATGACTTTTCTTTCTGCGGATAATATGCAACGTCCAACTTATCAATACCTATTTAAACCTTGATTGCAGAATTAGCAATAAACCCTACATTGCCTCTGATTTCTTTAATGGAGGAACAAATTAAATGTTACCTTATGATAGCATATCCATTACTCTACATCAGTCATATCGTTTATCAAAAAACATAGATATACTTCTACATATCAAATCTTAAATTTGACGATTGGTTTGTTGCTAGTGAAATAACATTAGACGTTCTAAAGAATGTGCCCGGCCTTCATATTAATTTGACTGCTCATATGCGTTCGTTATCGGCTAAAGGCACAGGATCTGCAGGCCATAGTTCAACAGTTAAGGTTGTATTCCAAGTAGAATTTACTTACGATCTAGGAAATTTCTCGGGACTAATTACAGGGATACTATGATTAATTCGTTAAAAATCACCTAATGAAATATAGGCTTAATATACATAAGTTATTTGATGTGATGTGAGAGATGAATAATAGGCTTGTCTGTAGTTTGGCGACGTTATGGCGACGTGCAGATAATCTTGGGGTGAGTGGTGGGCAGACTGGTTGCCAATAATCCTCACCTCCCGCTGTTCACGCATCACTTCTACTCTTTGAAGTAGTGAATCCATTCTCTCCTGTCCGCTGATAACCGATATTACCTTGTACCTCCGGCGTTTTTATTTCTGTTTACGGTGGAAAAAGAAATTAAAGACGAGTATAAGGATGGAATGAACTGATTGCATTTGAGCAAAGTATGCGTAACATACACATGTAGGATGCAAATTACACACAAACTGGTTTTCTTTCAATTTCCTAGAAAATATTGGGGGAAAGACTGAGATAGTCGATTAAGGGATCTGGATAATTCAAAATATCCAAGGTTTGGTTTGATTGAGGAGGAAATGTTATACTCTCACATTTGTGAATTAAATTGTATTTTTACTATTGACACTTTTTAGATAAATGTAAATTGAAAAAAAAAGAAAAGTGAAATAAAATGCAATACTCTGTCAGCTGTTCCTGACATGAAGAGAACACGTAGAGTATCCACCATGCTCGTCAGTGGGCTGTCGTTGGCAGGTGACGGGCTCAGCTGTTTATGACAATGTTGGCCCACCTCAGCTGTTTGTGACAGCGTTGGCTGACCACAAGTTGGCACAGATGACCACTGTCCGGCCCTGACCCCCGCCCCCTCTCATCACCACCCCCACCTCAAACGGCCTCCAGAACCCTCGGCGCCAGCAGGGGTCAATCTGTTCTCTTAGTGGTCAAATACTCCAATGTGTTTAGTAATAAAACATCTGATAATGGGTTCATGTCTGACTTTGATTGCTACAATTCGGGATAGCTGTATACGAAACTTTGGAAAGCCGTAGAGGTACCAACATGCACGTTATTTTCATAGGTACTTTATTCCCTTGATGTAAAATGTTTAGCGATATAAAATTGTCTTTAGATTTTACCTTTATATAAATTACCTTTTTCAGGGTATTTGATATAGTTTTAATTCAATAAAATCAACGTGACCTAGTTTGTTTTTTTATTTATTATGACATCCATTCAATGGGAGAGTACATAGATATTAAACCAATTTCTTTGTTTTTGTTGTTGTTGCTATGTCATTAAAAAAAAAGGCGAAAATCTATTTGAGCTGATGAGCCTGAAATACGGGTCAGACACACAGAGACGGGCACTAGTTCTATGACGCCAACATACTTTTTGTCCTGGAGATTATAGCCCTTTTTCTCCTAATACCCAACCCAGAGATAGCGTGCTATTCTGACATTCTGGTGTTTTTTCAATGGTATGGGTGGGTATTAGTCGGTAAGGTCGTGTCCCCTTCATAGGCCGGCGATTTAATATGCTTTGGGCGGGAATGGTATGGCGCGCTGTACTGCAAGTAGATGGGATAAAAATGAAAGGTTAAAGCGACATTAATACATGTAACTCTGTGTATAATGGAGTTCAGAACAAGTCGAACTCTGTTTTGGTATTTTCCAAAAGGTTATGTCAAATTAATGTTGATATATGGCTTTGGACCGCCCTTTTCATGATTTGAGTGCTCACCGTTTGTTTCATCTTACTTGGCAGCTTACATCTTTTATAAAAACCAAAACTAATTTAGATGAATACGCAATTGAAAAGGCGTAAGATTGCAAAAGGTCATTGCTTTGAGAGCTTTCAGTTATAATCGAGTTTAGTATATTGAGTTACCTCCCCTAAAACAAGCCCGTTGTTTCCCTGTAAACTTTTTAAATCTAAAAATACTAATTTTTGTCTTTTCAGACTTTGAGAAGTATGGCAGTTGTGGGACGAGGTTTAAGTGCGCCAACAATAAGTGCGTGGACGTGGACCTTGTGTGCGACACTATCGACCATTGTGGCGACTTCAGCGACGAGTCGGCCTTCGGCGGTGCACAATGCGGCAAGATCGGTAAGTGTCGTCTGCGTTTTCGCGCCAAAAGTCTGTACCACTCTTTCCACCTAAATACATACCTTCATCTGGCATTTGCAAGATCGTTGGTGTTCGTAATTGATAGGCATATATGAGAAAGGGTCGAAATAGGTACTGGTCTTTGAATACGCAAAAATCAGCCGCAAAAAAAAACAATATAAGAGTTTGTGAACGTGGTTCTATAAAGTATTAGGTTTTACGGTTAACTCCTATAAATATACAAAACCTAGTTAGTTATTCTGAAGTAACGAAAGTATAGGCTTCGTGAAGGCTATTATATCAGCTAAAAAGTAGCTCTAAACTATATGGATATAAATTGCAACACAAGGTGAATTTATCATACTTAGATAATGACAAATAGCCAGCGTGCTCTACACGATAAGAATACCAACCGAATTGTAAGAAATCGGATTCCACCGCACCACACCATCAACATAAAAACCCCCATAGATAAGGGATCAATAATCCTCTATACCAAAACCTCCCAATCCCCTTGGCCAGTCCACCCTAATCTCCCTGACCCCGGGCCCGGACAATATCCAGATGACAAAACAATGGCGTCCTCTCCATGACAACGGGGTCAGAGGTCAGCAGAGGCCCCCCACCTGCTGGAGGGGGCCTCCAGGGCAACAAGTGTTCCTCCAGGGTTGGCCAATATTCTGTTGTGTATTCAGTGAGGGGTGGGAGTAGTTATTTGTGTTGTTTCAAGTAGGATTGATTGTTTTCACTGCTGGAAACTTCACA
The DNA here is from genome assembly GCA_936440205.1 of Lepidonotus clava. Lineage (NCBI taxonomy): Eukaryota > Metazoa > Annelida > Polychaeta > Phyllodocida > Polynoidae > Lepidonotus > Lepidonotus clava. The sequence goes on from OW387140.1 coordinate 31,847,176, forward strand.
TGATGGATTCATACATTGTAAAGCTTACACTGTGGCAAATAACAAAAGGGGCATTTACAAAACTTTTGGAAAGGTCCTATTCTATGAAAACTGGAATTTTGTGACTGAAAGTGCTTCAAAATGTAAATAAAGTGGAGTTTGATACTTTCTTTACAACTAACTTACTCCAACCTGAAGACAGCATTGCACAGCACCATTGCATTTTATCAGGGTTCCTACGCAGGTCTTAAAGTCTTAAAAGGTCTTAAATCGATCTTACTCATATGTAAGGCCTTAAATTTGACAGATTTGTAAGTAGAGGTCTTAAAAATGTCTTAAATTGATTCTTATGAGAAGTTAAAATGAAATGTCTATGAAAATTTCAAATCCCACTTGCAAAGGACTACACTTACTTAAACTTAATTTGGTCTTCTACAGGTCTTAAGTTTATTTGCTAAATTGCATAGGAACCCTGTTTATACAATTCTGTCGATACGGGTAGATTCGTACAACCAGGCTTTCAACCCTAGCCTACAATAGTCTTGAAATACAAGAACAGTTAATCGCAGTGTTGTATTCCAAGATAAAAATAATAAAAGTAGAAGCGTCTTCGTGATCTGATGCCATACGTTATCTCTACTGTAACTGCTAAACAATCGGCCTAAAAGGCTGTTTCTGTTTCGTTATGGGAAAATTGTTTTAGCGCCGGGAAACGATTTATTTCTATGGCATGCTGCACATCATTCTCTGCAACACCGCTGCCCTTTTTATGGCCCTTAGCAGCTGTACACGTAAACTGATACTGTGATACAGTTTGTCTGCAACCTTTAAGGCCGTATTCCACATACAGAAAGTGCGCCGCCGATAATGCGCCCATGTACTTTCGGCAGTGCCGATGTATTATCGGCAGCACTACCGATAATATTTACCAACATGTTGGTAAATATTATCGGCCGATAATATACCGGCCGCCGATAACGCAATTTCGGCCGCCGATTACGCACTTTCGGCGGCCGAAATTGCGTAATCGGCGGCCGAAAGTGGACCGAAAGTACAGGCCCCCAGTATGGAACGTTGCCATGGCGATGGACATTATCGGCGCCGCTCACTTTCGGTATGTGGAATACGGCCTTTAGTGTTACACGTTGGAATGGGATTTACAATGTATAATTGTTTCAATGAGCAATTGCCACAGATACATTGTGATACGTTGAATGTCACTATAAATGTATTGGGATCTGGCAAGTGTGTATGCTCAGCTTCAACATTGAAAGTGATCTCTTTATTTAATGTAAGTTTAAGCTTCAGTTTTTTGTTCAGGTTTATTTTTATATAATTCATATTTCATATACAGAGTATATCTGTTCCAGAACCGGATCCAAACAGTCTAACGCATAACCTGATACATTTCGTGGCATAGGCCTACTACATAGATCTATATATAGGGCACATTATATGAATATCAATACATTCTTTTTAAATTGTCGATTATCTCTCAGGTTCTTCACAACACAGCTATTCGTCATTTCATATTCCCCTAATCTGCGTAAACTGTTTCCATAGTAGCGTTTTGGTGTGGGATTGTGTCCATAGCAATTTTGAACCTGAGTATTATAGTAGCAGTCCCAAAAGGAGTACTCACATCGTACTCCAAGGAGGCTTCATCGTGACGCTCAGCCTATAGCCTTGGGCTGACAGGAGACAGGTAGGAGGGGCGGCAGGTCAACGCGGGCCGACAGGTATTGAGACCCTGGAGGAGGGCTCCCGTCACCAGGGTGACACCTGGAGGGGCTGAACACCCCGTGTAGGACGCCCTGGAGGAGAGACGTGGAGGGGGTATGACGCTTGACGTGTCCTCCAGGGTTAGTGAGCTGGGCTGGGAGTGGAGTCATGACGTGATACATGTGGGGATAGGGTATACACTTCAGAAGTGCCTGAACAGGAGGGTGGTGAATTCCTTTAGTAGTGTATGACAGTGGGGTTCTTTATGCGCTAAAGTGAACTTGGGACTGTCGTCCTTTAAGCCGTTACATTTCCCCCTGTCATATGAAAATGCTAGATTGAACAAGAACTTATAATAGGGTCTTTTTTCAATAAGAAAAATAGCAGATTCAGTTTTGAAATGTAAGCAGGAAGATACAAGAACGTTTTGGAGCCAACACATTAGATTAAATTCATTTTGTACGGTCATCTGTTCTAAATTTGCAACAAGCTGACACGCTATGCCCTACAAGCTCGACTGAGCGATCATACGTAATGTTATACTCACTTAGCGTTCTTCATAAATCATGGTGATATTGGCAGTGGCCGTGAATTGGCTACAGAAGTGTCATTAATGAGGTCACAGTAAAACCTGATCAGTTTGGTCAAACCAGATGCCAGGCCAGAAACCCACTCAATACACACATACAATTAACTGCCACACCATAACCCATCTGTCTCAATTCGTCCACTGACCCCCACATTTAGTATTGACCAACTAGATCAGACTTCATCATTTCAACCGTCATCAATTCTTCTTTTCCCTTTCTAAGTAGAAGTATTGAATTTCCTTTTGATAGCTGATTAGTATACCCTCTTAGTCCCTTGGGACAGGGTACATGTCGCTGCGGGAAATATCAGCCCCACACGAAGGAGATATATGGTGATAGGTTCCCAGTTGCATATTGCATGGTCTCGTTGGTATTATCTTTATTTCATGGTCTGCGCAATCTTATCATTCTAACACGTGTTAAATTATTGCCTTATAATGTGATAGTCACACTGGAAAGTGATAAACGGATGTCTAAGCAATTTACTCTGTATGGAGTTTGATTATAAATCATGGGATCAATTTAGGGAAATTCGAGATATATTTGTGGTGATAAAATGATCGGCCACACCAGTTGACTATCTCAAAGTGGCATGAAGATTTACAAACTATTATGGCAAGATCTTTCTTCTTTATAATCTACTCACTTTCTGTATCGTATAGAATATCCCAGCAGTCCATTACCGGACAGAAGGTGCAACCCATTGAGAATAGGTCCACTTTCACAATATTCCAGAAAACATATTCCCTATTCCTAGGCCTAATCCCTCCTGCCGCCTCTGACAGTTGCGCGGATAGGCTGTGGCCGGCCTCAATGTAACGCTTAATAAAAGCCTAGACAGGGCCTCTGTACCACTCTCACCACTACCCCGGTAAGCTCCCCTCTCTGACAACTCCCGCCATGCCAGGTGACAGGCCGCCAAGGGATCGCCCTTCCAAGAAATGGATTTCCCGGGCCAAGAAATGGATTTCCCGGGAAGCCGATAGGAGCTGGGCGCCTGGCACCCCTTTGAGAGGGCCCGCCTGCAAAGGAGGAACTAAGCAATACCCTGTCATTGCTGTCTGTTGGGCCTTTGTCAGCGCCATATCTCCCGAGAGAAATTTTATTTCTCCAATCCAATTGGATGAGTTAAGGCGATTGGAGTTTTATTTAGAAGACTTTTAGAGAGACATGAGATCCATCGGCTGAAAATGAATTGGCAGTGAGACTCAACAGCTAGTGTGAAGTGAGAAAAATGAAAAATCACCACCCAACGGACAGGTTTCTACTTTCAGAGTTTTATTTGATCGCAGCGCCTTGTCGGGCCTTTCTTTGGACACTGTTGATACTGGTGAATAAGATCAATATGAAGCTTATAATCCAATATAGAAAACGCGTTCCAACGTTCAGAAGGATTTCTTTAGACTGCGTTAGACGCTTTGGACAGTTCCAATACTAGTAGAGCCAAGGCAGAAACGTGTGCGTATTTTGATGGATATGAATTATGAAAACTGGTTTTGGTACGGCATATGCAATATTCTTCCCTTGAATATCAAAAAGGTAAATGAATAACTGAAATGTACCAGGAACCTGCCAAATATACAGAACATTAATGTACTATGGACACTGTAACAGAAATTTTCAGACGGCTACTCCAAGAGTCTATGGGCAATGGAACCTTTCTTTGAATCCAATATGAAAAACAACCTTCCCTGCATTGCAGTAATTATGATTGCCTATATCTATTGTACATTGAAACATAATATAGCGGAACCACAACACACTTGTCTATTTCTGACTCTCGCATTCACCACAAACCACTACACCTCCTCTCCCCATACCCCGAACCTCTCCCTCTGTGAATGGCTTCCATTCCGACGCCCTACCCCAGGCCTCGTCCCACCCAAAGCCAACACGGACAGTACCTCCCTAATTTGACACACCAATTACCGACCTATAGGGCTCCGGTAACAGTAAACGTCGGCCATGTTGATACAGCCCCGCCCTAAGCCCCTACACCGCCAGGAGGCGCCACTCAGCGGCCAAAACCACGTGACTTGGTTGGCCGCCGGAACCGGAAGTGTTTGTTCAGCTGCGCGCGCCGTCGCCGTCGACGGTCGGCTGTCCCGTAACGGCGGGTGTCGGCCATCCGCTACTTGTCGGCTTTTCACACTCTCAGCGGTGTACTCCTCCTGTAGAGAACATGGAAGCCACATGCTGGAGTAAAGGAGGGAGGGGGGTCCGAACATGGCTTCTGTGTTGTAGTTCTATTGATGGATATGCTGCGGTTTGACTTCAATAGGCTTATCTTACACCCAGGGTTACTTATATCACTCATGTGTTGTATTTGGTGGATATGCTAGGTTTGGAGTCCACTGTAGGTTATTTATACCCAGGATTACTTTTACCGTAATTCTAAAAGCATACAGAAAAACATTGCGCACGGAAGCTTATGCACTGAGCATTAATGCACTTCTAGGTTTATTGATGAACTTGTATTTCAGTGGAGATAAGCAGTATTGTGAAGGATTTGTTTACACCATACACATACTGGGTTGCAGAGACTAGAATTTTCTGGATTATTTTCTCCAAATTAATATTTTGAAAAAATATCATCTATTACTTACCTAGTGATAGCACAAACACATAGGGAATGCTAATTGAACCTATATAACTTTTTATATTGGGAAGTATTCACAGTAATCCCTGCGAATATTCAATTCCCTGCTGTTGTTAGAGTGTGTAAAGTTTGCAAGTTATATACTATCGTGCATTTACTTTCTGTTCCCTCAAAGTCTAATATCCATAGTGTTAACTCCTTCTGGAGGAGAGGTCCCTGGAGGAGCAGGCAGGCAGAGTGGTATCGTGACTTGTCGAATGGAGCTCTCACTTAGAAAGGGAACCAGGGGGAGGTCGGGTGAGGAGAAATCTGGAGGGACGTGAAGAGGTGGAGAATGCACCAAGACTCGCCAACCCTCTGAGGAGCTTTATAATGATCCGGAGATACAGAGGGTAGCTAAGGCGAACAAGAAATTTTGGCTCATAGATTTTTTAGTTTAACATATTTCATTAGTGTTGTCCCCTGGGGTTGCATTTCACACGTCGGCGTTTAATGCCTATAACCAAGGGTATTTCATAACGTGTATTTGGTATTTCTACCTGACCTAGGTGCATTGGGCTAAAGAGTTGGAAGGTGTTATGAAACATAGCTACTATGAGTGTATGGAATTTGGATCTGAAAATGATTCAACTGTGTGTCAGAAAATAATTGTACTTTAGATATTACAATATTAAATCTTATTGAAAAATGGTCTGAATGTCAGAAAATTAACCAAATTTGTCTTATAACTCTGGTTAGAAATCGATAGTTGGCGTTAAGATGTGTTCGACACACGTGCCAAACCACTTTCCTCTTTTCCCCAAAGCCCAGTTTTGTAATGGGTTCAGCAGAACGGTTCACACTGACGGTTCCTTACTTTTCTGAAAGAGTTTTAAAAAAATAACTTGGCAGTTCCAACTCCCATCGCCTACATCGCTTTGGGCAGCGTTCATGAAAATTGAGTGAGACAAATTTGCCAGTATTCCTCATTTAAACCGGAATTCATTCGCAAAGAAGGGGAGTTTTTGTGTACTTTTTCTCAGTGGAGAAGAAGCAGTTCTGAATGGCGAAGCCACACTTGAAGCCATTTGTGAGACAGATGGCGCGGACGGCAGGCGACGAAGCCACTTTGGCCCAACGTCTGCGGCGCAGGTCGAGAACCGGTTCCCTTTTTAAGAAAAGCAGTTCTGTGTGAATTGGGCCCGAGCTATTTTTAACAAAAGAACAGTTTGCAGGGATTAAATTGTAAATTCTAGACACACGCTCCATCGTTTACCTCACACTTTGAGTTGCTCCATCGGAGGCTTCTAAGGTTAGCCTCGAGCTGTAGAGGTGTCCCACTGGCTTTGCGTGTGGTCTTTTGTAGGGACAGTTGCTTAAGTAAGGTTAATGTGCTCACGTCCCCTATTATGTGACAGAAATATAGACTGTCTTACCAGAAGTTACAAGTTCACCAAAGTTGTAGTAAGATTAAACACGTTTTTCCCCAGGCAAACACAACTTTTGAAAAAGTTTCTTGAAGTATAAGTTCTATCAATAATTGTTACTTTGAAGAAACCGCCTCGCCGTTATTCTCCATCGATACCCTATCTCTATCCCATCACTCTGTTATCTAACGAGATCCCCACTGCTAGGCCCACAACAATCAATAAAAGCGACAAAAATATGTATAGGACGATAACGCCATAATTCACATCACCTTCCCATTAGCGTTAGGCCTCAATATCAGGCCTGAGAAAAGGGCGAGGAGATAGAGGGAGCGTTATCAACCCGTCTACGGACAGTAATAGGGGGGAAGACGGACAACATCGATGTTTCCTATCCCTAGGCAGATGGGAGGATACGGTAAATACGCCTCCGGAGGGTCTCTGAGATGGCAAGGTGTTTTTGTACGGTTTTACTGGAGAGGATTATTATTGCAAAAGTAGATTTATGACAAGGTAAAAAGCTGCTCGTTGCCAGCTGTGTCAGGCAAATCTACAGAATAACTGATTGTAAGCTGGATTGAAAGCAAGTCGTACCTCAAGAGAAAAAGTGTTTAGGTAGATATTTTATTTTCTGTTCCATTATGTTCATTACGTATGCTGATGAGTTACGTTACTTGAGTATGACTCCATGTTCTGCCCAGGCTCCTTGATAAGAATTTGTGTATTTATACTATTTCATTTCGAATCTAGTATGCCTTCTCGCTAAAAAGGCCGAAATACTTCATTCTAAGGAGTGTGGCCTGATACCTACGGAGTTGGGAAAAACTAAAATGAGCTAACCTATATCTCAGTAAAAACTTTCGATAAAGCCATCGAGTTCCTAGGTTGAATGTGATAATGTGTGAGTTATGGAAATAACGCTGATTTACCACTAAGTGTCTTACTCATGGTTGCTAGGCACGCCATAAGCCAATTTGCTAAGGAAAGGGGTTTCACTTTCGTTTTCCAGAACGTGTCAAAAAAAGAACCCTATCATGATCTACATTTACAGGTATTAAATTGATCACGTTTAGATACATTCAGTTATGCCAGAAAGTGAGTCGTTTAATTCTTAAAGGAATACTGCATAAGCCTATGTAATGAGAGGTTGGAACCTCATAATGTGCTTCTTCACGGCAAATGTTCATTAGGTAATGATTGTCCCAGAAAAGACCTGTGTACCACGACCTCTGCGAGTAATGAAAGACCGTTTTCCTCTGACGAGAAAGAAGGACAGACAGCGGCAGAATATACCATCTGGAATATTGATTAGTTATTTTTGTTCAATGCCTCAGTCGTCAGCGCCCCCTCCCGGCCCTAAGACCTTATTCTTCTCCGGCTTAAGCCTCCGCCGGGCGGATTCATCTCTTATTGCCGGGCCTACTTTCTTTGATCTGTATCCCTGCGCGCTGCGCACGCCTTTTAATGTAATTGAAATGGCCGCGCTGCATTGTGGGCCCCGCGGGCGGACTTCCGGGCGGCGCGGCTCGTGTCGGGACGGTTCCGGTTCCGGTGAGACAAGAGATCAAACAGGGGGGTAGCACGTCGGGATCAGTGTAAGCCTTTCTCCACGCCATCTCCTCCTGCACCCTCCTCCTGCACCTCAGAACGCTCACAATGTAACGCCTGCTCCCGTGACGCCCTGAAGATGCTCTGCACTCCCCTTGACTACTAGCCAAGTCTATATAAAACCATACGGTTGCTATTGGTCCACAGACCCGCCCTTAGAAGGCAGTGGGTGTGTAGAGGTAGCGCTAGTGAGAGATGGCCTTGGGATTCCTCCTGCTTAGAGGTCTAAAGGGTTTTACATATTTAAAGGGATTCTGCACGCGGTGGCTGAAAGGAAGGTAGCGTGTTGAAGATGAAGGAGACTTGTAGGTTGTTAAAGGAAATCTTTCCATGAACAAACTCATTCATATATAAAGAGACACCTGCACATGCAGGATCATTCATGGTGTACCATGCTATCTGTATTCAGGTTCAGCGGGTTTCTTGGGTTTAGCGTTTCAGGATCAGAATCTTGAGCTTTTCTGACAATACTCACATCAGTGGCAGTTAAACATCATGGTCTTGCATCAAAGACCATGAACCCCATTTGCCTTTACAAATCTCGAACTGGTGCCTTGTCTGTATGTATCTAGTTCACTGAAAATAAAATACAGAGCAAAATACCCCCTTAATAACTCCTTAATATTAAATAAGTATAGGCCCTATATGAGGCCATTGCCTTGCCAATTTCTGACCACACTACGAACAGATAACAAGCTTTCATTGAAAGTACATGCTAGTAACTATAGAAGCAAGCCTTCTCCTGTTTGTAAACATCAGTCGGGACATCAGTGTGTACATACATGCGAGTGTATGGGAACCAGTAGTATAGGATGTAGAATAACTAGGCTATAAAAGGCTGGCGTAGGTGTTACCGTGAGTGACATCTTACATACAGAGTATTACCAGGGGTGACAGCTTACATACAGAGTGTTACCAGAGGTGACATCGTACATACAGAAACACTCTACTCCAGGGCGAGCGGGCAAACAAGGCCACTTTGTAGGGCCCATCTACGTCACGTGATCAGAATACGCTGGGTGTCGGCGGGGGTTGTGTTTGTGCACAATAGCGAACCTGACACCAGCGAGTGCTTTATTGTGGAGTATAAGGTAAGGGGAGGGAAGTGTGTGCCGATACAGTACAGTGACCTCTGTTGGCTATCTTGTTGACCAAAGAGGACCTGTATTTCCCGGAGAATCGGTATGGCACTTTGTAAAAGCATTTTTTTCTGCCTGGCTTTGTTCATGTCAAAGTGATAAAACCATTGCTGATTCTGGCTTAACATAGGCCTACATGTCCTTCCATCTCTTTATGTGCATACAGTAAGGAGTTGCTCTAATCCATGTTTATCCGTTTATTACATGACTATTAAGTACATATTTTGCATGGCATGGGATAAATACATATAACCAACCAAGAAGGGAGTACGAGGGTGGTTATCACCCTGAGCCAGGACCCCGATATCAGCCTGAGGCCAAGGCCCGAAGGGCCGGCCGAGGGCTGATATCGGGGTCCGGCGAGGGGTGATAACTGCCCGAGTACTCCCTTCGAGGTTGATTATGGATTTATCATACCTTTTCTGTTAGATCTGAGCTCCCAAGGAAGGATGCACAGCAATTAGTGATGGTGGGACTGTGATGCTGCACATTTTTTATGTATTTTTCATATAACTCTTTTGATATCCATCAAATCCACAAATAGTAAGCAGTAAAATGTAGCTAAGAACATTGTTCAGATAATGCATATGCTAGATTTTTTATTTCTTAATGATTTCATTTTTTCATGAATTTTAGAAAAATAAAAATTTCTGTATCACACTGCAGTGCGATACAAGGCTGGTTATCACCCAGGTTTGTATCGCCCTGTGTTAAACTCTTGTATCACCCTAAGGTGTAATAACACATAAGTGCACACTGACCTACCTATTCCCAATGGTGTTTGTTAATTACTAAATGCCCCTAAGTCTGCTATGTACATAGTTCGATACACTAGTAAAGGACAACAGTATCAGTACCATACAGAATACACCTCGTGCCAAAACCCATCCCAGCCAAGGGGACGCAGCTGGTAGTGGGGTGGGGAGCAGAGCGGTATATCAGCAACAGGGGCGATGGCGGTGTTATGGAGATGGGTGTCCCCAGAGCGGATACCCAGCCATAATAGCCGTGTGATCATTTGTTACCGAGCAGGACAGGGGATCGATCGTCGGTGAGCAACTCACAGGGTCACTGTATTCAGCCTACAACCTGCTCAGAGTTGCTCGTACTGAAACTGCTTGTCCTTGGGGGTGGGGCGGGAGTAAAGGTTAGCAGGGTGTTTTTATTTGGGGGCCCCAAGGCCCACAAATCTAGCCATGGCGAGGAACGACAGTAAAAGCCGAGTGGTGACGTCACTACCCGCCTATATCTTACATAGTAAAAAACCCTCAGACAGGGCATTTGTTCACCAAATTCGGAGGTATTTCTGACGGTGCTATGGCCTAAAAAAATATATCAGTATATGTCAAAACATCTGAACCTGTGAACTTAAGCGTCCTGGACAGAAATATTAACTATTAATACGTTTTCGAGCCATTTTTCTGAGTGCAATTTCACAGAAAAGCGCCTGCCAGCCTCCCGGGTCGGCGGGAAGGGAAGGACCGCCCCCTTCTCGGCCCGTCGACCAATCAGAATCGTTCCTGCTATCACGTGACTTTCGGCCTTGAACTTGTGAATAATTAATGAGGCGTCGACCAATGAGCGTCCTCCTCTCGATCACGTGACATCTCATTTACATATCGCTGTCGGGGCCGTCGACCAATCAGCGTCCTCCTTTCGTACCACGTGACTACCCGTGTGCTTCGAGCAGGATGAAGAAGAACCCGGCCGCCATGCTGTCACCGACCTATGCACCCGTATTTCACCATGAAATCAGTCGTTCTAACCTTACTTATTGGTATACACAGATAGATTTCGACCCATAGCTAAGCCTCCCACTGTCCCAGAATCGAAAATAATGCGAAATAACGCGTCTAAACGCGTAAATGCATCGCGATGTTTTCTTGCAATCCTTCGCCTCTCCCGTTGACACTGACAGAGTCCAGACCGCCCTGCTTTGGCGGCGGGGACGGTTGGTTGTTACCGGGGGCTGCGCCTTCTCCGCCTGGATTACAGCGGTATCTGATGCTTTCAATATATATATTTTGGACGTCTGGACTCCCTTAAACGCATACAACGCATTGAATACTCATGCGGGAACTATGCGTTCGTATCGAAGGCAAAACATTGGATCAATCGTACACGTGGAGGCACTGTCACTGTCAGACCGTCAACATGGCCGGGTTCTCTCCCTGCACGCCTGCACCGATTCATTGAAATCAGGAAACCAGGATGACATTGGACTAAACCCAATAATTGTGGAGGATTTAAGCATTCGGAAGCATTCAGTTATACAGGTAGGTACATATGATATATCTTTTCCAGCAGTTCAAATGATAGGCCTAGACAAGCTGCTGGACTCAGCCTCTCGGGCATTCGACATTTGCAATCTGAAAAATAATTATTTTAGGCCTTATTACCCCTACCAAAATGAAAGTGATGTAGATATCTATGTTCCCATATATCTCAAGGTCCTATATATCATAATATAGATTGATATTTTAGGCCTGGAAACGCTTGCAAGAATATTTTACAGATGGTATGAAAAAATGACTGGACTCAGATAGGCCTAATTAAGCCCCCTCCGACACTGTCAATGTTTTATGGCGGCTCCGACAGCAATTATTTATGATCCAAAGATTAAAAGATTTGAGAAATTGTCACTATAGTGTCATTTTTTCTTACCTACCATCGAAATATTCAATCTGAACTTTAATATGTCTAGGCCTAAGTCACTGTCATTCCCATTCAATGTTAAAACATAGCCGTCACACTGTCAATAAGTTCTCTGGTGCTGTCAGACCAAAATACTCGATAAATATTGAAACCTGGGCCCCCAATGGCAAGCATATATGAAATATATGATGGCACGCTTCTTGTTTTTGGTTGGTTTTAGTAGTCTCAAATGTGTTTGAGCAGCTCTGCAGAGTGATTATGATGAGCAGCTCACAAGAATGACCATTCCAAATTCAGAGAATAGGAAGAAGTGGATATTGTTATCATACAACTGGTATGGTGAGCTGGTTGCTCATACAATGTATAGAAATGATTGATATTTTTAACAGTTTAAAACAAATAGATAGCTCACATAATTTTGTATTGCACTTTTGAATCTCGCCATCCATTAGTATCGAAAGCCTGCAAACTTATTCTGGAAAGAATATTCATGTTAGTGATCGTATAAATGGAGATTGATTCCTGGAAACTGGCAAATAAATTTGAATACTTATTCGCCTCTTAAAGGTTGGCTGATATTGGATTTCAGCAACCTTGGTATTGAATGCACCCCCCTTGAACCATTCTGCCAGCCAGAGGCGTCCAAATGGCAATTATCAGGTGGCGGTAATTTGTCCAGTTATCCTCTTCCGCTGGCTGGTTTTAATGTAAAGAGACTGGCGCTGACATTTTACAACCAGATGCTATCTTCGTGCACCAGTCATTAGAGACTCCCTTTGAACAGGCCAAAATCAGCACTGACTGGAAAAAATATTGTTTATTTTACGGTGGAACTTGACCAATTTGGCAGGGCTAGAGGAGCTGCACCATTGAACGTGGACATTGCCGTGTGCTGAGTTAAAGAGCTGCCAGGGAGTGAATTGGGGGGACAGGATTTGGGGCCATTTTACTTTACACTTACCCTGTTTCACTAGCTTGGTTAGAGATAATCCTATAGGAGGAGATTTCAACTACGATGAGGTCTTTTTTTCCTTATGCACAGACACCTTGTTTTACCATACATAGAAAACACATATTGATTTTTAAAAATTATCCACAATAATGTCAAATGTGTTTATGTATATTTTTCATTTATTTAACCGTTCTCACATACATGACTGTGTTCTCCAACTAAGTATAAGGTATAAGTTTAAGATGTTAAAAGGAATATTCTGAAGTAATGACAAATAGGCCCATTTGATATAAATTGCTACAGAGAGAAATATACGAATGGTAGGCCCAAACAAATTGTCAAGAGCTCTCATGTACAGCTTGTATAAAACCATTTGACATACACGTTTCTATTCTGTATCCCTGACATATTATCTGTCCAGTTCTCCTGTGCCCTGAGCCATACGCCCCTGTAGGCTCAGGACCTGTCAAAGGCTATAACCATTCCATGTGATATTGTGTTTGTCACTGCCGCTAGGCTATTGGTATAATGTTATAGCACATGAATACAGCAAAGCCAGTTCTCCCACATAGGAATAAAGCGAGCATTTTCTTATGCTGTTGTATTGCTATAGACACTAGTAAGCCATTATGCAGAAGCCTGGCAGCACAGGAGTTACTGGAAGGGAAAGGTCAAGAAACATAGTGATTACATAACGTTAGGAATGCATCGGAAACGTAGGTCACAATATTCTGAACCAATTAGATAAATAATAAAAGAAAAATATTGTGGAACAGACTATGCTGTAGAGTAAACCTTGAACGTGAATGGTAATAGCTTTTAATCAAAAGGCGTAGTCTATAAGAATCAGTAGTAGCAGAGTAAGGAGACAGAGCACTACAAAAGTATCATAGATCTTTACGTTGAAGATCCAAGGATACCCGATACCCCCTGCACCCTAAACCAAAGCTGGACTCAGTTGCCATGGTGACAGTGTTTGAGAACACACAGATCCTCCTGTCCCTAATCCCTGCGTCCCTCCAGGGCAACTCGAGGTGGGAAGGGGCAGGGATAAGGGGGGGGGGGGCAGGAAGATAGGGGAGAGTATTAGCCACCCTTGGACCCCTTCACCTGTCATATCATGGTCCAGAGTAATTTAGGGAGGATTTTGGCTGGTCGAAGCCCTGGGGTATCTCTGTTATGAAATTGTAATTTTGATACATTTTGGTAAACTCTTGAATCTTAAGTCAGAAGTAAAGAATTAAACAGTCTTTGCTATAAAGTCTTAAATATAAAGTCTTAGATTTTAAACAGTACAGTTTTCACTATGAAAACGGCACCATGACGATAGTACATCTTGTATAGAAAAGGGTCTATGTGTTTTATTTCCATAAAAATATACATGTCGTCCTGGGTCGTTAGTGATGTGAGACCCAAGGGCCAAGCCCTTATCATGTAGTGGGCTAAGGGTCAGTCTATAATAGCCGTATCCTATGCCGCTCTATGACCCCCCTCTCCAGGGTCTAATAGAGATGATGGCCCAATGGCACGCCAGGGGCAGGAGAAATGACCATCGGAAGTGCTTATGTCAGCAGATAAACGTCTGGCTTGGAGAGTGTATGTCAGGATGGGGCCTGGAGGTGGCCGGGCGAGCTGCTCCAGGGGCCGGGAGGGCGGCTGGAGGAGCCAGGAGGGCGGCTGGAGGGGTTGGAGGGCAGGGCCAGAGCCCTTAGGGGACATAGGCTAAAGCCGAATGTAATGGGTTCTCTGGTTGATGAAGGGATATGGCCATGCACATGGTTACTGAGAACTTTCTTAAAAGGGAACATAGTAGTATATTCCGCGTTGAGAACCTCCGTAAGTGCCTCTTATCTCTGTTGACTTTATGGATTTACAGAGGGGCCATACCGACGTATGGGCCCATACTGGAGGCCTTTACTTCCTTGACCTTTCCTGACCAGTGACCTTTATCACAGACTGGACATTTTTAACTCACCTACCAAGAAGTATTATAAGTTCATATTTAGTATTCGATGTTTAACCCTTAATTTTCCACAGTTTTCCAATAAGAACCCACGAAACAGAAATGATCTCAGAATTATGCACCCTACAGCAAATAAAAAATGACCAGAACGTATGAAAATAACTCGGAAAACCTTATATCTTTAATCTTTGTTTTGGAAATGTAAAAGTCTGTTGACAAGTTTAATTATCACATATTTAAAGGACATTTTCATGGAAAATCTGGAAAATCCTGAGGAAATCAAGCATAGAATGGATGCAAACTGTGGGGGTCTAAAAGGGTAAAAGTAACCTTTTGTTTCCTTATTTGGTCTATTTCAGTAAGAATTCCTTGTTTAAATTATATCACAGCCCGCCATACATTGCTGCCTCCGTGTACATACAGAGCAACATTGTTTTGAATCTATTTGTTGTAATGCGTCATTTCTGAATGTTATGATATACACAATATATAACTTCAACATGGTTGCCTCAGTAACAAGATACACGCAAATATTCCACGCTTTGAATTCAAATACTTTCTTTTATGGAATTGGTTTTTGTTTGGACTTTTGAAATTCAAAACGTTTGCGATTATTTCATTTTGCAGATCAGACTTCTAGAGCAGGTAAATGTATTGTTAGTTTTGTTTTGTGCTCTGCACTCTCTGGATTAGAGGTCTTTACTGTTTTCAGATCTAGACCAACATAAGTTCTCTTCACGCACTGAGGACTGAATCTACTTGACCGATAGGTTGACACGTGTTCCGCACACACACTTTTTTGTTTTCACACACAAACACGCACTATAGGTGTCTACTTACACAGCACAAGATAAAATCGTATGAATTTTTCAAAATATCATTTTTCAAAATAATTATAAAATAAAGGTATCGGATAAACGCCAACACAGTCCCCTAGATATTTAAGTGGGACTACCCAACCAACAACGTAACGTTTAGATAATCTTTTAATAACGTTTAAGAACTTAACAGAACGTTATTGGTCTGGTTATTGATCTTATCTAAACTATAGATCTATAGACTGATCATTAAACGTCTAACCTACATCATCTACGTAGCATCGTCATAGCTAACACTTAGTATAGGTACCTGACCAATGTTTTACTTTAGTTGTTAAGGTTAATACATCATGGGACACTTTATTATGTTTGTACCTCTCTACATACCTCATTATATAGGGCAAGTCTCGAATCTGTACCATATATGTGACTGTGCGTTTGACCTGTGTTTTGTCTTGTATTTGTCCTTGTTATGTCTTCAGGCAGTTTTGAAATGTGTATGCCATGTACCTTGTCTTACCCACGAACCCCAATATCATGTTAGTGACGTTTTATGGAGACGGTTTAATGTACCTTAAAATATCAGACCTTTTTGATCCAGTTCTAATTTACTTTTTGCTACAAGCATATCAAATTGCCAACGAGCGAGGAACTGTTTTACATCATAGACATATATATGTATCTATATACAAATCCAGGGTTTGTACATTTATAATGTCACGTATGTCAGTAGGCTTTATCATTACGTTCAACATCTGTCAAAACCAGTCAACATCATGGTATATATATGTGTTCGTTATTCATAGATATAAAAACAAGAAACGTATAGTAATGTGAATTTTAAACATAGACAGATAAGGCATTTGTATACATATAGAGGCTCAGCTTCAGTTTGGCTTTCATGGCGATAGCGTGAGGCCGCCTGGAGTGGAGAATTGGCTGGCTGACCAACCCCCCATCACTGTGTGCATGTCTAATGTGTCGTGTTTTGTGTTTCTTTCTACTGTAGATAATTCAACGGCAACTAGCAAAGGTGGGTAGCCATTTTGTGTCCCCGGCAGCGACCTTAGTGCCTTCTGGTGGTGGGATTGGGCATGAACTGCCTCTCTTAATTTCTAAAATGAAAACTTAACAAATTGCGCTTATCTAGGCTGTATAGCGAGATCCGCTGCTTTTGCATGATTGATTTTCAGGTTTCCTTAGCTGCCTTGATTCTGCGATTGATTGACTAAAGTTGACTTTATGCAAACTAATAATAGAACTATTTTCCTCATGGATAAAAGCGGTTTATTATTAAAACAATAGATTAGAATTTAGTTTAAAAACGTTTACAGTTTTCCATCATTTTTATATGTTATTTGTTCTCGTTAGATTTCAGTTGTCGCCCCCAGCATGTTGTTCGTGGTTAATTTCATTAGTTAATTTTTCGCGGTTCAGTTTCATTCCGTTAATTTTCTATATGTGATGTGCTGTATTATTGAAAACTCGATATAATTTCCATTGATAGTACCCTGTTTTCATGGATCAGCTTATTTGTGTTATTACCCCTGGGATGCCTAACTTCCCAGTTTCGCCACACAAGGTGTATTAATAGGTAACAAATCCATGGCCAATGCGTCGATAGTCGCTGCTAACTAGGCATGATGTAACCTGGTCGAGCCCATTAGGAAGTAAACCCTCCAGGGTTGGATGCTGATGCTCCAGACCGTGC
The DNA here is from genome assembly GCA_936440205.1 of Lepidonotus clava. Lineage (NCBI taxonomy): Eukaryota > Metazoa > Annelida > Polychaeta > Phyllodocida > Polynoidae > Lepidonotus > Lepidonotus clava. Next base: position 31,864,318 of record OW387140.1, read on the forward strand.
CTATAAGCTCTTGGCATTGACGTCGCCTAGGTCAGGTCACGGCGTCCTATGACGTCAGAGTATTTGTTCTATTTAGTTGTTACATCATAGACCGTCGATCGGGTAGTGACTAAGGCTCCCCCTAGTGAGAGGCTCATGTGTATAATGTATATTGTTTGTTAATACACTCACAAGTATGGATAGGATAAAAGGTAAAATCATTAGTACATAATATTATGAAATAGATATATTGAATATTTTTGCTGCATTTTCACTACGAAAACAGATTTGGGCACGCTTTCTTGAATCTTAGATCAGAGACGGTAAAGAGTATTAATTGGCAGAAATTACTTTATTAATGACATACTTTTCAATTTCGTTCAGAAATGGAGCAGCCTTACTACCTTTCAATAGGTTAAAAGCATTGACACATTATCAATATTCTAAGCAGGCTCTAAGGTAATATTACACTTATCCTTTCACTAGTAAAGACCTTTAGGAGCCAGCATACAGACCTCCCCTCCTTTAGACTCAAAGGTCCACCTCCACATATTGACGCCTATGATTGAAGCTTTGTGTCCGTCAATGATGGAAGCTTTGTGTCCATCAATGGTTAAAGCTTTGTGTCCATCAATGGTATCGCCCCCACCCTTTCTCATACGGCTACACCCCAGTCTTTGTTGTGGTAAAAGTGGCCAGTGGCTGAGGGCACTGGATCCATACATGTGAGGACTTTATCATAAATGTCTGAGTCGTATAGGTGGATCTGGATAGCCAGCTACTTTAACTTTGTATCTCTGTAAATTACTCGGAAAATTACATAGCATCCATTGTCTTGGTCCAAATATTGAAGAAAATGGGGTTGAAGAAAAGGTTATTCTGAGGAAACGTTATTAAAATCATCAGAATGTATCCATTTTCAAATGTAACAATTGATATCACGAAACATATTCCCGAAAGGGCCTTTGGCTATTTATTTTAAATTGCAAGTTTGACTTAATTGAAATGTAATACAGCAATGCAACTAGCTCGCAGAAGTAACACATTTAATATGACTCATCTTTAATTCTTGAGGCAGATCTTGAGACAGGTAAATTCCTCCTTGTCCTGATTGATTTAAGCTGGAGTCCGCGGTCCCTATTCATAAGTGCTTTAGCATTACTCCCAGTCACTCATCCAGGCTTGAGACTCGGGGTTCTACCTGATAAAAGGGTCGTAAGCCTAATTCCCTCTCACCTGAGTAATTGACCCTCCCACCAGGTGTGCCCTCAGGTGTTTGACTCCCACACAGGTAAGGCTGGACTGACCAGTGGTCAGCTGTGGTCAACCATCTGGGTCTTTGTATAACCAGGAATGAGTATAAAGAGCTTGTACCTCCTCCTGATGTTTGATTATTGTGGATAGTTATCAGTAGGGTATAAGGTGGGCGCAGGTATAGGTTCTCTGAAGTAATTAAGATATTTAGTTAATGGAGTGACAGGTACAGGAAATGGCCAGATGGGTTGGACTGTTGGAAATCTAAGTAGCCTTGTGTATAATTTAATTACTCATGTAATTTTTTAACAAACCAATTATGTCCATTGCCACACAAAAGAATATACAAAAATAATCACACGAACAATTTTGCCACTGTGTCCTTTTGTGTGCTGTAAGTCCTGTCTTAAATGTGTTCACCCAAGTAGGATATTTGTGTTGACATTTGTGTTTTAAATGCATTGCAGCTGTTAACTGTAATTAGCCCACCAAATTACATATTATCAATGAATTCAAATATCCTGATGCCCTTGATGCTTATTTATCGACATAGATAAGAAACATCTCATTTTCTGCCACTAATCATGCAGCTAATGTAAAAGTATACCATACCCCAGATCTATGTACTCACACTGTAATTAGAGTAAACGGGATCACACACCGAGCTATAGACATTAAAACTATGTTAAATACCAACCAACAAACACATCAAAATTAACTGTTAATCACATAAACACATTCAAACCAGGAATGATCACCCACTCTTTTAGACATAAAATAAAAAAATAATATGACCTTCAGAATTTACCAAATATCAAAGAGTTATTCATGGCGGTACATAATATGCCCCTTTCCCTCAGCTAACACCACCTGGTGGTAAACCTTAACATTGTTTGTCCATACTTTTTCTCCGCGCGCGTCTGCCGCACCTGGCGCGCGCCCCGCAGTGTATCTGCCGCGCGCTTACCATTGTTTGCTCGTGTAAACAAGACCTAAGCAGGGCCACACACGCCTCCTGTTTGGGCGCGTGCCTACGCGTGTAAAAAGGTATGTTTACACTATGTGATGGGCGCGTAATGAGGCGCGGCGTGTCGCGGAGGTCAAGGGTCATGGACCTGGAGGTGTTGAATGGGAGAAAGTGATATCAGGATTTATAGGCCTATGCTTGTATGCCTTCTAGGCCGCTATGTAAAGTGTTGGTTGTACCAAAGAATACTCATATAAAAAGAAAACGCGCTTGCTATATTTGATATTAACACGTATGACAAACATACCAGTCACCTATGTGTTAATAATATCAATATGTCTCATAAAATTGTCCACCTCAAATTCAAATCAAACCAACACGCAGTAACAGGGCGTGGTATCCCTAGTGCACTTCTGATGATTCCGATTAAATGCACCACTGGATGTATTTCGTAGGGCTCACATACTATGTGAATGATATACGACCGTGCACAAAGTGAAAATATGCAAATCAATATTAAAATGCATTCTGCTCATTTCAATTATCGATCTTCTTTCTTTTACTCTTTTCAATCAAGTATCTACAATACAGTGATAACATTGTTTGGATGAATTCAGCCAACCGGAAGACTCCATTTTCATCCCACAGAGGGCGCAACAGACGCTCGTTCCTCACCTTTGATTTTTCTCCAACCCAATTTCCTCCCGAAATGGATAGGTTTGAAAGGAATTCCATCACCGCTTTTGTTCTTGCATGTCAAAGGAGGTTTACAAAGACCTCGCACTAACCGCTTTGTATTAACACTCAGCAACCATTACTGAAACAGTTCAAACTTTTCTGGGCGGGTCCCTGTCTCCAACGCTTTTCAAAGGCAAGACAATTGTGGGGAGCATGTTTTTGTAGCAGGTCGTGCCTAAACAAATGACATTTTGTCAGTTCTTTTTTTTTGTCGATAGTTGAAAGATGCATTGTCACTCGATGTTTTAGTCTGAAATGAATGGCACTAAGTTTTAGCTAAAGTATTTCTGAATCGAAAGTTTCTACAAGTCTTATTGAAGTCTTCCTAACTACTGTGAGGTCCCAAGGACAACGTGCTTCCTTTGGAAAAAAGATAATCTTCACGTCCAGTTTCCTTTATCTATCTATTCTTCTATAGTTCAGTTCACGGGCCAAAATATTAATTTTGTTATATTTCCAGGGGAGAATACAGATTGAGAAATTGAGGTTCTCTCATCTTGGATGCTTTGATTGATATTAAACACACTCACGTTGTCGTGTTAACTATTGCAGCTTAACACTTTAGAAATAGCAGGAAACTGTAGTAGTAGAACATTCAATTTCAAGATGATTCAAGTTATTACAGCCACCTTAATCTTCAACATCAATTAAAAGTCATTAGACAAAATCCAATGAAGGGGTCTATACCATGCAGTTTAAATTCGTCAGCCTCTGTGTCAAATAACTTGGTTTTAGTTTAAATATTTCTTTTAAAAATAAACGGGCTCTTATCTCCCCATGCGTCTCTCTGGTTAAAACGATGCAATCACCTCTGCCCAAAAGTGGAATTACTATGAAAAAGTTTCGTGTCAATAATGTGTGCTAATAAATGCCAGAAATACTGAAAATGGCATTTGAGGGATATTGGTTTTGGCTGACCACCACCCCCGCTTCACCCCCACAGGTGCTAAAAGGCTCAGTGGGTGGCTGCAGGTGAGTGTAATAGAGCAACTCCCCTATCAGTTTACCCTGGTCATAACGAGTAGGTGTTAATGGCCTAGGCCCAGCCTATTGTCCACCTGGCTTTTATCTCACCTGTATTATCTCCCTACCCCTTCCCACCTGCCAGCCACCCGCAGGTCTCGTACCCAAGGCGACAACTATAGACTCCCCTCCAGGTAATCATGGGGCACGAAATGTAAATACCTGATTCTGTAAGCAATATATTGACTATAACAATTCTTTTTTTTTCAAATGAAAGACTGCCGTACACCTGCTTCTACCTTTTAGAGAGTGTTGTCCTTTTAATCTGGATTTTCTAAATTGAAGTTGGGTACTATTGGGGGGGAAAGCTGATGACCTTCTGGTGGCCTATTGCATTTTAGAGAAGTGAGGGCCGAGGATAAAGGGCTGAGATAATGTTCCCTCTTAACCACAGGATGCAGATAACCGGCTGCATTTTTGAGTAGAAATTTGCGAGACTGATTTTTGGTTTTAGAAAGTCAGTCATGAATTAGTATAGACACTTTGTTAACAGAGGATAATGGGCAGAGACCAAATTTATATCATGCTTGCATTAAGATTAATGTACATATATAATCCTACAATGTGAGACCTGAAACGCTTTGAAAAACATAGTCATTACTATATTTTCAGAGAGACCTTTTTTTTCTCCAGCCAAGGGTTGTAACCAGACTATACTCAGCCTAATTCAATGGAAGGAAATGAAAACAAAAACAAAAAAGAAACTCTACACTTGGTGTCCATACACTCCCCTCCCCCCTCCTCTCCATTATACCCCCATCGACCTCCCGCCCCCGCCGCCGCGACCTTCAGCGCCCTGACTTCCGGCGCAGGAGTACTTCCTTCCAGGTCACGTGGTCTAATTAGCAGGACAGTGTCTGATCCTGGTTGTAAAGGTCACCACCAGAGGGCCGTCGGTGTGGGCCGCGGGGTGAAAGGTCAGAGTGGTAGGGAACGTGTTAATGTCTCCAGTCTGCAGGTAGGGGGAGCTTCGTGCAGAGGGCTCGTTCAGGTAGGCTGGGGTTTGAATAGGTGTTTAGCTATGCAAGGGGAAAAGGGCGTTGTTGAATGGCTTTCAGAAGTATGTGTCTCTTTGTTTTGAGATTTTTTGAAGTCAAAGCTAAACCTTCCTCAGCCCATGAAGTATGTCTTATGTATAAGCTTTGAAAGCGTCCTTTGAGCTGACATCTTGCTTGCCACTTCATTTCAAGTCACTCTTTACTTATGTTTCTGAGTTCTTTTTTTCTGATATCCTCAAAGAATAAAAGATATGGTAAAAAGGGTAAAACCTACGTTTCGGGAAAAGAAAATCGAGATATACACGTAATAATATCATAGGTATGTTATGGTTTGGTAGTAAAGGCCTGAAGTAGCTATTAGCGGTTGGGGTATAGGTGACAGGTGAGTCAGGTGTAAAGGGGTTGTTAGGTGTTTACATACTACTCCAGTTGTTGGCCCCCACACATGTAGGCGGCAGGTGCGACATGCACGCCAAACTAAAAATGTTTTACAACACTCTACCCAGTCGTCAGCTATACACTTATTTGATTATCTGCGTAATGCCACCCCAGTGTCCTTTTTTTTGAGCTTAGAGAGATGCGAAAGAAGAATAGAATTCGAATAGTATTATCTTGTTATTTAACAGGCAATTGCTATATCAGGGAAAAGTAAAAATACTCATTCATTACTTTGATATCAAAAAGCTTGGAGTTATCGTTTATCAACTGTAGCTTCAGGTTTTCAAATTGATATTGCATCTACTTAATAGTTGTATTGGCGTCACTATAGCTTAACATAAAAATGCATTAAGTATTTATCTCAATCATAACTTTGACAGTGAAAAAGTTAAAAACTTAAGTCTAAAACCATGGCTCTATCTCCTTTCTCATAAACCATCCCCATAGGCGGTGTCTGGTTAAGAGATTGCTGTTGGAATAGTGAATGTCCTATCTGTGGAGTGGATGTAAGTCTTGGCCGAGTGATACCACAGTGTACCCCTGTGACAAATGCCCTCCGTCGTCTAAGCTTTAGAAAGCCCTCAGTCGTTGTTATCAGGCGGAAAGCTGCCTGTCCCCAGGTTGGTGTCGGGGGCTGAGAGTCCACTTAATAATCCCTAGAAGTCTACTTAATAATCCCTAGAACTCTACTTTATAATCCGTAGATAAACCTGGGGACAAGATACTAAAACATCAGACGAAGTTGGGGAGGGTATTTATGCAGTACCTCTACCCTGGCTCATACCCTGTTTACTTTATATACCCTGCACACTATGTGATCTTTTATGAACCCACCGTTTTAGATATAAGGGGCCATTAGGGTTCATGAATTTTAATGGAAATGTCACCTTCACTGGCCTTTTTCAATGACCTGTATAAAGCAGTAAAGGTGTTGGACAGGTATAATACTGTTGGATACTTTAAATCCTGTACCTGTGGGAAGTCTCCTTTCCAAAATTAAAGATTATTACATTCTAAACTCTTCACCGTGATACATAAAAGGTATAAGTCATTCCAACATACATATACCTAGTTGAACATAGTATGTATCCTTTATCCTGTATCCTGTAGCCGTTTTATCAGCTAAATGTTATCTTGTGATAAAATATTCACAAAGGGGTAACGTTTATAGGCTCATTGTAAGGGTAAGGTAGCGTGCCTTTAAACTATTTGATTCTTTGATAAGGACAACTGACTTGGAGAAAGATCGGATAAAGCTTTTCCGTGATTATCTTCCGTTCAGCTATTCAGGTTTATCGATTAGGGAACCAATATGCATTTAAGACGACTTGAACAATCCGTCGGAGTTCCTCTGCTATTGAAATTAGATATTTACCATTGGACGACATGCACACCTGAAAGAGGCGGTTTATTTTGGGATAAACTCCATTACACAGAGATATAATGTCTTTCTGTATTGAGTACTATACCCTTGACCCAGAATATAATAAGTAATGACCTCACATGCCAGTAAGTATGTAGCCTAACATTTCCCCCACCTGGTAAGCCTGTCAATCACTCCTAAGCCACGCCCCCACCTTACCTAGCCTTACCCTTGTCAATCAGTACTGGGTTAACGCCACTACAGGGTTCGTGGCTTTCCCTAATGTCCTCTGCATCATCGATAATGCAGTGGTGCCCTGCGCCAGGTCGATTTGGGTGTGGTTTCTTGTAGTAAAGACGGGCTGGGGCTGGTCAGGTCAACTCTATTTCTACCTAGTTAAAGAGACCCACAAATGGTTATAGATTAAATACGATGTCTTCTTTTTTAATACTTTCGTGGCCACTTCCATGGATACTTGTTGGTCACTCATTATCTGGGAACTTTTCTCTTATCGTTTGGGCCTAGACATATAAGAACTTTGTGATCCATAATATCGGCCACTCTCATATATACGGTCCGCTGTAGTTCATTACCATTTAGATCTATTGTATAAACCATGGAAGTGGGGTAGCCGATCGAGTCTTATTTACTAAGCCGTCACTACAGTATTTATAAGTACATCCCAATAACCCCAGATAGTATGTTCTAAAACTACCTTTTTCTCAAATGCCCATATTCTTAGTGCTGTGATTTAACCGGCCTTTTCTGAAAATTAGCGTAGTTGACCCTTAGGTACATACTGATGCACTACAAAGAGATCTCCAGTAATGACCTTTCCCCATACTGGAGTCCGGTCAGGGTTGAGGCTGGGGCCAAAGTCGTTGCCTCCCATGCATCATTTAGTACCAAAGACATGTCCATCGGCCGCCAGGTGCAGTAGTGGCGCCACCAGTCTTCCGGGATCGACCGCAGCGACATCCCTCGGCGTGCGGTGTAACATCCGTCAATTTGGCGTCCTTCTTGGGAGACGGGGGTCTAAGTTGTCCATTGAGTGCTGAATGACTTAAGAGGAGGATTGTCTATTCTGACTTCATGTAAAAGATTAATGAGAAAGAGGCAATTGAATAAGATTCAGCCTTAATTCAACTCCAATTGGAAGGTTGATGTCCCTTTGTAAGCAGATAAACATGATTTCCCTTTAGATTTCAAAGACAAAATGTAATCGTACAAGAGGATCCTAAGGGTCTAACTCTTAATTTTGTCTGCCAGGCTAATAACCAAAAACCTCTTACCAATAGAATGATAATGCCAGCAAGATTAAAATCAATTATACCTGAGGGTACGCAGTTTGTTTCAAAATCACTTATCACACCTGCATTGAGAAGCAGTAGATCTAGGCCTATTGATTAGTCAGTAGCTTCATTCCGTACAGCATAATTCTAATAATTGTATATGGAATGATTGTAATAATTATTCAGTTCATCAGTATTGTGGGGAGTAGGCTAATAGGGATATGAGAAATTGAATAGCGATCTGTCAGTCTTAGCTGAGTGTGCATAGTTATAACCAGATCTGTTCAAGTAGACAGGATAATGATCTACTCAAACTTCAGTGACCTTAATCATAGGAAGTCTACACCCCGAAAGTCTTAATTACACACTGAATAAACGCCTTAAGTCGACTTGGGAATGGTCACCTGTCCAGTCGGCACTTTGAAGTCTTAATCTGAATCCAGGTAGATCCTGATCTGAATCCCTCCAGTCGTTAATCCCAAGTCTAATAATCCGCTATAAGTCCCTTGATACCAATACGGTCTTTTCTCTTTGTTCCCTTTGATCTTGGCTGACAATAGTATCTGCGCCATGTGTGTATGGTTTATGGACGATGAGGGATCAGCTACACCTAATGCCAACCCCAGACTCCCATGCAATAGTCTGCAATAGCCCACCCTGTATCATAAATAGGCCAATTCATTTTCTTTTCACCTAATTGTTGGAAAAGCCCATGAGACCCGTTCCCCCTTAAAACTTTTTTTCAAATATACATATTGCTTGAATATCTCTTTCTATATCTACATCAAACCACCCTGGGGTCTCTTGGCTAAAAGAAGGGTTTTATCCTGGTTTTAAAATGTTTTACTGAAAATGTGATTGTAGTCATTTTGTGGAACTTATCTGGTAATTCTAGACTTAAGGCCGTATTCCACATACCGATTTTGATGCTGCCGATTTTGTATTTATTTGATTTTCTCTGAGAATATGACATGACACCTTACATCCTATAATTTAAAGGAGGATTTTAGGATCTTTCTATTGATGTGTAATATAACTAAAGGCCTATCTAACTTTTAGATTTCGGCAGCAAAATCGGTATGTGGAATACGGCCTTTAGTCCTAAAGGTTTGAGAATAGTCTTTTTTAATTGGGCGTTTTAAAAGTGATGGGATGACAGCAGGTCTAGAACCTAACTCTCCAATACTGTTTGATTACCGACATAAACCACCCTCGTTCAAAAAAGAACTAATGACTCTTATTGTGTTCCCTTGAAACGAGGCAAATGGACTTTCCTTCAAAATGACTCTTTTATTCAATTACAATAACAATGGAGCAGGAAATATGACCAGGGCCGAAAATGACTTTTTAACAGTTCTTCCTGACGCAAGCCGCCCATTTCCTAGGCCTTTGATTGTTCTTTTGTTTTGGCCCACCCAGTCGGTCAGTGCATGGCAATAACGGCTTTGGGGTTATAATCAGATTGGGGTTGGGTGTTCAGGAAATGGGGTCCAGAGTGTGGCCGTCTAATTTTCAGACCCAAATTTTTGTTTTGTTGTCACGGGCGGCACTGAACGCTACACGCCACCGCCCAGCCATGCATCCCATAATTAAGGGTTCCTCTCCGCGGAGCATGCGCATGTGCAGCGAGTCCTCAATTTGCCCGCGCTGGGCTGATGGAGGGAGGGAGGTCTTTAGAGTGAACCTAATTGGGGACGATTGGACACCAATTGCGATCCCATTATTAGCAGGCTTTTGTATTGGGGCTGAACCCCAGCTCCCCCCAGGAGAAAAAGTACCCCCCAAAAAGACAATGCAGTACAAAAAGGGGGCATTGTCCCCTGGAATTGCGGGTGACACTGTCAATCAGGCTGCGCGTGCGCGGCAGCGGCGACAAGGTGAATTAGATTAGCTGCTCATCTAACACGGGGCCAAACAAGATGAGCATATGTCAGTCTGGCCACTGAGTCACTCGCCGACAAAGAATTGGATTAATCAAGACTTGGTGTGACTTTGACAGCAGAAGTGACTAATCTGCGCCTGGCGGTGACATCTTCACCCCAGTGGGGCGGGCCAGCAGTAGGCAGGTCGGTACATGACGGCCCCACAGCAGCCAGCATGTCGCCTCATTACGGCCCTGACTTTGGAGAGAACGACGTCCCAAACGACTTTAGGATGACCCTCTACCCCGCTCGTGCCTGGTCCTTTTGTAACTAATTAAGTGGATTATTTTCATTAGGCAGTGTCCCCAGAACACCCATCTTGTGGTAAGTTACAGATCGCTGATGGTTAATCATTGCGGTTCACATTGTCTCTTTGGAAAGCTAGGCGAGGGTCCAAGTAGTTGATAGACAGTTGCAAGAAAGTTAGTGATAAATTCTGGAAAAAGAACCATAACCAGAGAAAAAACACCTATATCCTGCCAGTATCTCCATGTGACATAGTCTTCCCAGAAATATGATTAAACCGGATAGATATAGCAGTAAACACGTATCCTACTCTCTGGAAGAAGAGGGATTGGGTTTGGGGTGGGGGGCTGGAAACGCATAATTTCATAAACCCCAAAACCTATCATCTACAATAGTTTCTCTGGATTATCCATCCAAATCAGCCCAGTAGGCCTAAGAAACTATCCAATGACACAGGCCCCATTGCGTTCATATTTCAATTAACAGTGCGTGGAAGCAGGAGCTCTGTACCTGATACAACAAATGATCTTATGCATACAATATGCGCTCTATTCTTCTGCAGATTAATAACTGTTCAATTAAACATCCCAATCTAACCGTCCTTTCATATTCCTCTATTTACAGAAGAAGGCATCCTGAACAAGTTCCTGTCGCTGGGCGTCACAGCGGCCATCTCCATCACTGTAGGCAGTGTGGTCGTATTTGTCGTCTGTATCGTCTGCATCGTCTGCTGCTGCTGTCGCTGTATGCGCAAGCGCACTCAGGAGCCCGGAAGTGGGCCGACGACGACGACGGCCACGTCGGTGACCATCAACAACGGGGGGCCGCCGATAGGGGCGCTGCAGCATGGGGAGTACGCCATACACAACGGGGCCGGGCCCATGACCATGAATATGAACGTCGCCATGGCGCCAGGTGAGTGCATGTAGGGGTGGTCTAGTTTTATGTTAGTAGTACAACTATCTTTAACTGTACTATAACTAACTATACCCATGTATAGACAGACATCTAATGATATAAGTATCATAAACCCTAAATGAGTCACACTTTCTTAAAGACACCTAATGATAAATATAGGTATAGAGTCGCACTTTCTTTCTGAACTCGAGAGTTTTGACCCATCAATGGATACTACGTCTAAACTTGTTTTTCTTTTGAGTTGCATCAGTCCTCATCTTTTTCGGCCCTTCTCCCCTATTCATACTGTTATCATCTGTAGACGGCATTTCCAAAGCAATACTACAATACTACCTAAATGACTCGGGGAAATAATAGCAAAAGAGAAAAGGCCTTCCGTGGAGATTAGGCCCAGAGATTGCGAAAGATATCGTCTCCTGCCAAATGAAAGTATTGAATGTCACCTGATGTCGAAGCGGGCTGGACTCCAATCCCAATGCATTGAATGTCACAGCAGCTATTTCAAAAAGAGCTCATCATTGAAAATGAAAGGTATTTTGACAAGAGGATTCCTTTCATACATTGTCGGCACCAGCAATTTGTCCGTTTTGTCTCCTCTTGTGACTGACGCCGGCAAAATGAGAAAAATATCTTTATCAGTCGCGTTGACACAACTGCCAATATGAACCCACCTGCTGTTCTGAGGCCCAAATGGATTCCTGTCCAGTGTAATAATAGGGACCGTATTTCATTCGACAACGTCGGCGACTCATCGAACGACGGGAGACTATTTCACGCGGGGCGGGAGGGAGACGCCGGCGGAAGTGGGACGCCCGGCCACTAATGAGACATCTAGTGGTCAGGGAGAGAAGTACTTTTCTGTCATTCTTCAGACAGATGTAGGAATTCGCTTCTGTGGAGTTCCTGTAATTTGCCCTGCTGGCAGGCTTCTATTTATAAAGGCTGGTGACAGGCTCACTAACAAGCTACTCTATAAATATGTGTGAGAAATGAACTCAATAATAATCCTCATATGGACTCGTATGTAGCAAGTACCGAAAGGGCCAAAGTTGCTTTCCTCTGCTTGAAGAGTGAACCTAGTAGATTATAGGCGAGCTCATCAGTCTCCATACAGAGGTTGGCACGCGATGTAATTTCCAGGCGGAGACTTATTCCTTGATGGGTGGCTCATTGATAGCGCCCCCTGGCTAATGGCGGCAACATCCTCTTAAATAGTTTGTATAAGGAAGTAGATATAGTCAGCTTGGGGAGGAGTCTCGTCTGTCCTGGGCAGGGCGGGTCAGTGCCTTTCTTAATCAACGGTGGTTAATTACCGTCTGCTACGGAAAGCGCGGGAAAGCAGCTTCCATTATAGCCCTCATGTAAGATGATAGTTTACAACATCAGGATTTTACCAAGGGTGATATGCTCACTGTTGGCCTAATCAAAACTGCACGACAGTCACAGTAACATAAGATTGAAAAACTAGTTTTGTTACTCATAGTTAATTAACAATCTTTAAACATGATACGTCTAGAATTTGTAAATCCCTCATCTGCCCTTTTGTAATTGGACCCTACCCAAACCTTTTAAATGTCAAATCTTTTGAAACAAACTTCACACAATTTCTTGTTTGGTTTTAGATCACCGAATGTGGCAAGCACACCAAGGTACTGTACACACGTTAAATTCTCTTCACAAATAAAATGCATTAAAATCGCACGGAAAACTTACTAATACTAACCTGCTACTAATATGTTCCCCTTGTTTGAATTGTTCTGTTCAGTATAAGCTAAGTATGCAGCGTTGCTTTTCATTTAGTTTAGTTAGTCTTGTCCCTCTGATAATAGGAAAAACAGTATCCAAACGTTTCATTACATTAACAACCCAAGCCTCCAGGGAAATCGCAAAGGCGTGCCTAATGATACGTTCCTTCATGGTTGATTAGTACTCCGAATCTAATGTGAGACGTACTGGGAAGGATGTTAAATACTCACTGAAAAATAAAACATAATTGCGATGGGGTAATTTAGTAAAACCTACAGCCAAAACACAACTACCATAACCAGAGAAAAACGCCTACAAATTAAGTGGTCATATCATGATGAACACGCGCTTACTTGCGAATTCTAGAACTAGGTCCCTCGGTAAATAGCACTGCGGGGAATCCCACAGGACGGGGATGGGGCCGTCCCACTCATAGACATGCAATAGACACATTATGAGAGTCAGAAAAAGAAAGACATTGGGAATGTAAACACGATGGCTTCAAGCAATAGACACTGGGGAAACTGATAAAAGAGATAGGGCCTGCGGTGGGAGGGTTAGTAAAAAGCTGGCCCGGGTCGGGCTGGCAGTTGTCTCGGGCTGTTGGCCCCGGCGGGCAACTACTGATGGATGAGTGGGGAAAGATGTCTCCATCTATCCAGAGAGGAGATACCAGCTCCACCTCCTCCCCTGAAGAGTTCCCACCTGCTGAGTCCTTCCAGCCTCCCAAACAGAAGAGTGCCCACCTGCCGACGCTGGTATCGGCTGGTATCAGCAGTTACATCCCCCTGCTCTTTAGAATCAATAGACGCTGGGAAATCCCTTTGTAGTACCCCTATTCTGGCTCGACTGCCAAATAGCTTGCAAACAGGTTGTCTTACAAAGAACAGTATTCATTAGAATGTCAGGTATAGACCTAATATAATGGATTGACCTTTCACATTCACATGACTCTGAGCGTTTAGCACTAAAAAGAATAACTTTTAAACTAACTAATAACAGCCTAATTGTTTATGCCTAATATAGTTGCGTCCTCTAGTTACCATTATGTTCCCCCTATGAACTTTAAATATGCCTTAACATTTATCTATCCCAACTAATTCGGATCTGCATGTTGTTTAAGACATAAGTAGGCTTAATGTAGATCGGCTTCTATGAATAAATCAACAATATTCATTTACCCTCGGGATAACCTAAATGTGTTGACTCGAATAATACTTTAAGCCAGGAAAACTAAAGTAGTAAATTAAAGTAAGAGTAAGCCAGGAAGAGGAATTTAGTAGATTACTAGCATGTTTCAAATCAAAGGTTAACTTGAGTTATTCAGCTTAATATTGCAAATAAAAAAACATGTCTGGTGTCTATAATAGAACTCTTTCTATATTCTTAACCTTGTTCTATCCACTAGCATTAACTTGTCCCTTTCTCTTGGTGATGTTTTCAGATGGCAGATTATCTACATCTCTTCACCAGGTTCCATATTTACAAGGTTGTCATCTTTATCTATTCTTTTTTTCTATCCTATTTGTAGTTTTGTCAGCCTTCCCAAGTGACCCACGTATACCCTTTCCCCGAATGCTGCCAAAATATATGCCTCTTTGCTGTATCCCTGCACTCTAGGAGAATCCCATTTTAACACCTGGTATTATGTGCAGCAAACTCTCATTTTTGCATTATTTCTGTGGTCAATTTCCTGCTTTTTCTCTCGTTGAGTACCATTGTGTGGTTCCGTCATATTCTCTCTTTGCTTCTGTGATTATTTCACTGCTTTTGGATTTATTATTTTTGAAAAATAATTGTGACGGAAGAGCGCCTGACCTCTCAACCGAGTTTCTTCTATAAAAAAAAAAAGTAGTTATTCGCCCACATAGAAAATCGAGAAACCTTCATTAATGAGAGTTTACTGAAACATGGCCATTTTGATATTTTCATTGCAGATATCCCAGCATAGAATGTTGCACAGCTATTTTACTGATTTTTCCATTATGCCTCTACCCAATTTTTACCGAATTTTGTCAAAATGTCCTCTTTTTTGTTCTGTGAACTCTTCATTACTTACTTTGATATATGCATATATTCATGAATCGCTTAATTTTAATTTGACGTGTCCATCTTTCTTATTGCACCAACTGGGGTATACATGCGTCATTTCTTAAAGTTGACTTTTTCAACAATACTGCTACTATCACGGGCATGAACCCTCCAGATGGCACCAAGGTTCCTGATTAGAACTATAAGAATAGAAAGGGTAGCACACTCGCCATTTTGTTTTTAGCTGGTGCCTGTCAAAACCTATAAGCTGATGACCAGCAGACTGATAGGATTCACACAAGACCGCAGTAAATGACCTAGTTTTATTTCTAATTTGAATAGCAAAAACTTATGTAACTTATCATATTTGTCTGATTTGTATTAAAATGAACCATAATTATTACAGTTTGTTTTGTATTATTGTGTGGCCTATTTTACAGGTAAATGTAGCTGTATGTATAGTTTCCCCCTTCAGTGCCCCTTTACTGGGCAGAATGCAACTCATTGACTGGGTTGGTTGGTTATTTATAGTGCTAAAAGAGTTTTCCCAAAGTTGTTCAAACATTCTGTAAAGTGATCACAGGTAACAAGTTAGAAGCTATATGCTCATACCATTCATGAACACCCTCCTTTACTATGAGACAAACTAGCCTAGTGCTTAGAGCTTAGAACTTCAAATCTGAAAGTTGGTGGTTCAAGTCCCACCCATGGCTAGTCAAGCACTTTTTCTTTTACAAATAAACCCATTTTAGGAATTGTTGCAAAATATAAAACAGAACTTTGAAATCATATAGATCTATGCAAGAGGCAAGTATTTATCCACAAGTTATATTGTATTTATCACACAAATGTCATTTTCAGTTTACAGTATAGTAAAATATAAAAAGGTTTCATCCTGATTTGAACTCTTAACCTTTATATTTGCATATGATCTCTCTAACCATTAGGCCATATGTATCTACCTTCCTACCTTCTTTAGAGTAACATTTATTTATACATATATAATGAATTATGTCAAAGTGCAAGTAGTAGTATTTTATGCTATTTATATAACGGTACCCTTCTTACAAAATAAAGCTATAATTTATATGTGTAAGTATTCCAGGGTAATTCATATATGTATGTTTCTCAGGGTATGAATACATGTAATATAAATGGTTGAAATGATAGAAATTGAAAAATATCTAATAAGATGATCATCTGGGATTTGAACATCCAACCTCCTGATTTGAAGTCCTGCACCTTAGCCACTAGGCCACCGGTTACTGTGATGTCAGAGGCACAAATGCCTGGCTTGTATGAGAGTACAGTTTTATGTAAACCAGGAAGTCTTTTGTTCAGAGCCCCCATATGGGGGCCTCTTGTATAACTAACATTGTGATGTCACACGGGATTCCCCTACCCTACCATGTCCTAATTAACCTGTTTGAAGGAAATAGTAATGCATATTATATAAAAACTAGAAAACTATGGTCAAATAAAGGTTTTAACATGCATAGGAGTTATAATTACAATTGTCCATTGCCTATAATTACCAATTGGTATATATGCACATTGCCCTATGTGGTTGGTCATGTGACCTCCATTCATAAAGTTCTTTCCAAATAAGGGCATTGCCATATATGGTATGCTGCTATGCTGGGTGGGGTTGCATTTTTTTCAATAAATTTGTCAATTGCCATTTATTGAGCATAAATATCAATAAAACACGACAGCCAATTGTTTTTATCATTTGTCTGAAATACAAACCATTGTTTTTTTCACCAAAAAACATAATAGTTTAGGCATAAATCCAAGATATGTGTGTGTGCAAACTGCAGGGTACAGTTTTAGGTTCTTACCCTGTTAGTATTATAAGTAACTGTGAGACAGGGGTAGCGCCATCTAGAGAGTTCATGCCCGTGGCTACTATATATAGCACTGGTGCTTATAGTGTAAGTAGTATATCAAAACGGTAAATAAGTGCGGGCTTTTACTATGATTATTGCTAAATTTATTATTTCTAACACGTGTACGTCATGTAGGCCTATCTTCTGTTAATTCCCAATAAATACTCCTAATGAGAATCGCCACAAGGTAGTACTCTAGATTTCTGTTTCTCTTCAAAATAGAATTTTTTGAGAATTGGCGGCAAAGCCGCATTCTATAAGAAACATTGCCCAGATTGTGACTGGTCTGAGAAGTCATAACTTCATAAAATCTGAAACAGTATTTTGATATTCATGATATATAACTTGGTTCTACCTTAATTACCTTTTGATATTTGCATGAGTCCTGTTCCTTATGTAAGGATTTGGTAAGGAGGTGATACAAACACATTTACATATGTACCCAGGACATAACTAATAGCCTTCTTATACGATATACTCTACGCCTAACTTATGTCAACCACAAGGCTTATAACCCTTGACCAATCATAACGGATTTGTTCACACTGTGTTTTAGTGGTGTCAATAAAATGCCCATGGTGGCACCAATACTAAAGTACATGTATTTAAACATGTCAGCAACTGCAAAAAGAAGTATGCCAACCTCAGTCCCAGTCGGCTATGCATTTTTGTTGCTCCTTTGACGTCCACTTTTGGCTCCTACAATTCCCCCTTTGCACTGCTGTAATTTATAGGCAATCGATTGGTACTATTTATCATGGCCGTGCTACATTCATAAGTGAATAGGATTTGTTTGTTACGAATGTCTTCATAAATAAAGGTCATGTCTACATGTTCACTTATGAGCTACAATGGGACCTCATTGTTCCTTGGAAGACTTTGCCTGGCGCGCTGCTGCCATCTAGCGTGAAAATGGAACACTATGCCAGTGCTCCCCCTAGTGACATCAGCCAATGAAGAGCAACTCAGATAGTCTTATTGGACTGTCTGAATTATTTTGTGGACTGTCTGAATTATTTGGAAGACAGGACCATTGGACTTTCCAGTTAATTATGCAGGGAAGGATCCAGAAATTGCTGGGGGGGGGGGGGCACAAACATGAATGTAGAGGGGGAGGGCCCCCGTCCGTTCCTTCCCCCTGGATCCGCCCCAGTTATGCCATGAATTTCACGTGTTTGCACCTATGATTGGGGGTATGGGGGGTCCCCACATCGCGTGTCGAATTTAAAATATGGCCCTGTCGCATGTCACTATAATCCAGTTAATACCTATGTCCCTTGTCGAATTTAAGAATTAACCCTGTCCCCTGTCACTATCGTTTTAGGGCTCCTGTCCCCTGTCGAATTTAAGAAAAGAGCAATGTCATTTGTCCCTTACTTGCCATGTCGCCTGTCGAATTTAAAAAACGGCCGTGTCGCCGTGTCGAATTTAAGAAATAGCCATGTCGCGCTGTCGAATTTAAGGGTCTACCACCCCATGATTAGTTGCCATGTCCTTTCAACGTCATATTTCCCCCTTTTACAAAGCATGCTTGATTAATAGTTTGTCCTGTTAACCTAAAATAAAACATCCTGCATGAAGCAGTTGGCTAAACATATAAGGTTATGGCGTCAATTCTGACGGCTACCTCTGAAATTATATTGAGCTAATCGCTATCTGAGATATTAAAATTATCGTTTCAGTTAACTATTAACGAAGTGATTGATTGGAAAAGGGATGCAAAACTGTATTGCATTGTAAATGGTCAGAATATTTAGTATATTTTTTATTATAGTTGTTTCCATTTGGGCTCAAAGATTCTATATGTAATTGGATGACTTGTGTTGTTACCTTGAGAGTCATCAGTGTGCTATATATTATTTGATTGATTTAATATATTTCATCTAATCAGCATCCATCATCTTCATTTTCATTTTCTTTATATAATGATAGTTTCCTATATATCAAGTAGTATCCTGAAACTAGGAATAATTGCAACTACTTGGAAGATCAAGTTTGTACTTGGAAGTATTGTGGAAATAAAAACTTAGAACAATAAAAATAAAATAAATTTCACTGTTCTCTTCAGGGCGGTCAGCACACTCTCCTAGCAGTGTGGTCAGTGGTCCGGTCAGGGGTGCCCCGCCCGGTGGCTGGAACATGTGGTACTGCTGACTCGGCACTTTATCCTATAGACCCCCTTATACGTGAACTGCTGCGGCCTAGGTACATTGAAGCTTTGATAACGAAGTCCCCGATCTTTGCACTTTGTGAAGATGAATCCACCAAAAGACGGGGACTTTCAGTGATGCCTGCGCCTCTCCCTCTATTTCCTCGCAGCAAGTTCTCCATGTTTTCTATGAGCATCAAGATATGTTTACCCAGACCCATGAGCAACGAAAAAAAGCAGCCTCTCAAGCGAGGTGACCAAACCTGCTTAGCTTAGAGGGCGCCTGGATGAGGTTTCTGTTTTGGTCTGAGCCCTAAACTTTGGCTGAAGGATCAGCACACTTGCACATCCATGCAATAACAAAAGAATCAAACAACTTCTTTTAAATTATCATCCCAGCCCTGTCTTGAATGGTGTCTCTTTAAAAAATACAACCCTTTTTCAGAACCATTGCCTACAGCTGCCCTCTGCTACGGTGGGAAAATATACACTGCCCCGCCATGGATGCCACCTCCACAAAAAACACACACACACACGCAAAAGGGGACATTGTGAATGTGTCTTCTTGTCCCATACATTATACCAGTTACAAAAAAAAGTTTCCATTTTGAATGGCAGCTCTTCAAGAATTACAATGTTTCATAACCATGCCTCCAGCTGCCCTCTGCTATGACAGGAAAAATATACACTGCCCTGCTATGGACGCCAGCTCTCTAAAAGATCTCATAGGGGCATTGTCAATGTTTTTCCTTGCACTATACGTTACCTATACAAAATTAAAAAAACAGCTTCCATTCACTTCTCACCCCCGCCCCGCTTCTGCTTGGCCACTTTGCAGGTCCCACGCCCTACCACCAGGCGTACGCGCACCACGGCTACTACCCGATGCAGCAGGTGCACCCGGGCCACCACCCGCCGCAGAGCGTCACCTACTCGCCCTACCCGCAGCGCGAGTCCTACTCGCAGGGCTCCATGTACTCGTCGCAGCCGCCGCCCTCCTACCACCGCTCCTACACGCCCACCTCCAGCCGGTCGGACCGGTCGCGCAAGTCCAACGAGTCGTCGGCAGTCATCAAGTACACGCACCCGCATTCGCTGGTCGGCGAGAAGGTATGACATGTGTGAAGGGGCCTAGTGGTCGCCGAGAACCAGCTACAGGGCCCCCGCCACTATGTTGCCAGGGATTTTTTTTTTTTTCAATATTTTTTTTTTCCATTTTTTTTTATGGTATGATTTTGTCAGGTTCCTCAGAAAGAGACGCTGTAGAACAATTTATTGCTCGTCTTTTTTTTCTGGGTTGCCTTTTGCTTTTAGGATTAAACTGCATTTCCAGCCATCCAACTAGAAAACTAAATTTTGCAGTACTTAGAAGAATGGTTTTATATCATTTTAGTTATGAGCGAGGAGCGAATTTCTTAAGTTCTATCCTTTGAGTAGAATTTGTAAAAGTTGTTAGAGAACTAGGTGTAAATTTGCCAGTTCACACTGAACTTTCCGTCTAAGTAGAGAAGCTTACTGAAGTCGAGTTTAAGTCAGATGAACCCCGAGGGGATAGTCATGGAGAACATACCATATATGAGAAGTAATGTAGTTGCATGAAGGTACTGTTATGGGTTCTCCTGTAAGGTTGTACGGACGAGGAACCTATTAGAACACAGCCTTGGTGACATATATTGTACATAGACCAGCACCAACAAATAAAACCCAAATAATGGAAAGCCATTCCCTATATTAATCAAATTTTAACCTAATTGGATACTTCACTTCTTATATGATACCACCTCAGGATCTAAGGAAAACCATGATATAGATTGATTAATGTTGTATAAGAAAAGTTGTTTTTCCCTAGTGTTTTAACATATTTATCATTACGGAATCTCAATAAGGGTAATGGAAATAATGGGAACCTGTTTAGCGTTTTGTACTTCATCATGACATTGTAAATAATTTTACTCTAAGCTCCATAACTAAATTATTCACTGGATTGTACTAGCACATGCTTAAGGTGTCAGTATCGTTGTATCACATATACCACGTGTACACCTGTAATTTAAAGGAAGTTTCATAGTTATGAAAACGTATTCCAAATTTCGTAATCTAAATAGAAAGAAATGTCATCCTAATATGCATAAGGATAATGGTTTGGAATCGTTTGAATCGTCAGAATTAGAGTAAGACCATTATGGTTCGAAACATCTATGACTTATTCAAGTTACAATTTTTCTCTCTTTTTTTTCTTACCAATATTTTTTGTTGTATAAAAAAAAACTGTATAATAAGGAAAGGATAGTTTATAAAAATCAATTTCTAAAGCCTAATTGGCATGGTGGTTTTAACACATCGGCACTGAGAAACATTGGCACAAATGACCACCATGTAGTAAAAGATATAAACCCAACCACCCATAAAGAACGTTCCGTGGGTTAAGAAGGCTTTGGTGCTATGGAAACAAATACCCAAATTTCAAACATCAAGTTAGGTGAAACTAGTTTGACCCACCAATAGTGCACTCTAAGGAAACCATTTCTGTTGTTTTGCACAAAGGTCTCAACTTGCGAATATAACCGTGGCAGTTTTGACCGGAAGTTTCATTAACCATAAGCATATATGAATAATCAAACGGGTTCGAAGTGTGTCCATGAGAAATCAATAGTTAATTTTCATGGTTCAATTGTATTGGGCACAGGCTATTAGACACTTGCATTTTGACAGTTGCCTTTGTTTGCTACTGTTATGATAAACGACTAATAAAAGTTGTATTAAAAAGCAGCTTCTATTCATAAGTAGCCTCTGACTGAAAACAGTTCTTTTTCTCTTGGTATGTGCCTTCTCAACCTTCATATACATAAATTGAACTATCCTGACAGAAAAATGCTCAAGTCTATACATGTACAATACGTACTCTATATCCAAGCCGGTTCTATTATAGGCATCTCATTATTATGGGGATATATCAATCTTAGTCGCTGTCCCCTCACCCTTGATATTACATGTGAATATAAGAAAAGATGATGTGCATTTAAAATTGTAAATTTAATCCATTACTCCAACAATGTAATTGTTCCTTGTTCAAAACTTTTCCCCCATTTAACAAATGCCCAGCCTGCCATGCGAACACAGACAAATCACCGATTTTCAAGTGTATATAGCTTACAGATTATGGTTTTATTTCAATACAAGCACTACAGAAATGGCTGTTATTATGGTAATGCTGGTTTTTAAATCGTATATTTGTGTGAGTGAGTCAGGGAGTCCCAGTTTTGGTGAACATGTCAACAGTGCATTTCTAGTGCGATGCCTGCATTTCTGACTTTGCGTTATGAAAAATGCTGTATAATATTTAGCTTGATCGTTTTTAAATAACGAATGTACGTTTGTATTGCAAATGCTTAATTTCGTAGAAGGGTTTGCTAAGAAAGATATCTACCTCTCAATTCTTTCCGTTAAGGATGCCGACCAAGTAAAAGTGGTCTGGCTATTCATTAATGTCGAGTATTAATCTACCGTTATTAAAATGTTGTCTATGTTCTTATTCAAAAAAATATCAAAGAAATAAAAAGCGGAAATTCGTGACATTTTCCGTCTTTCAAAAGAAATGAACTGAAGATAATACTTGAATTTCAACGCGAGCCATTTAGATAACCCTGTTCTATTTGTTTTGAAGATGAAAACAGAAAAATAAAGCCGCGTTTTCTCCTCTAATTTTCAAAACAGAACAGTTGCGAAGAACAATCACAACATAGAATAGTATCCATTAGTTTCCCAAATTGTATTATTGTAGACATGTTTTTGAATGCCTCGGTTATTTATTGTACGTTGATATTTAAGGAGATATGATATTGAGAGAGGTTCTGTTGTTTTGTACAAGTTTTGTACTCATCTGCTATTGGATATACTATTTGTTCGTCATGAGATGATATCGTAGATTGGGTAGCTGCCCCCTGGTCCTGTACAGTGCAATATGTAGTCCTAATTACCACACGTGGCACACTAGGCTGAGCTGCTCAGAGCTGCTCGGGTTTTGTAAAAGGGAGCAGCTCGGCCCGTGTCTTTTCACGTGGATGTCAATGATGATGTACAGTCTGTGAATATGATGTCAATAAAATGTCAATAAAATCTCCTTGAGTTAATTGTTGGTTATTGGCGTAGTAAACTTCATTTCCGAAAGGATTAGGGTAAAAGTATATTTTAATTTCTAAACTTAATTTGGTATGCACATTCTCTCTGCAAAAGGGTTATTCATATTCGGAAATAGTTTATATACACATGGTAAAATGTATATTCAGGGTACCAACTGAAACTCCATTTTCAAATTCCCTGTTTTCCCTGAGATTTCCCTGTCCCATGGCAATTTTTCCGTGTCATATCCAGCAAGGTGTTCAAAATTAAAAGCCTCTGTGCGCAGAAAAAATTCAGACAACCCAACAGCTCAGTTGAATCCCTTAATATCTTGAGAATCAGGAATTTCAGAACCTGGCTAAATGAAATTCCCTGTGTTTTGGCAAAATTTCCAGATTCCCTGTGTTTTCCCTGTCAGGGAATATTTTATGCCGTTTTCCCTGTTTTCCCTGTGTGGTTGGTACCCTGTATATTCTATATATGATCCTCAAGTTGTTGTTTTACTTTATAATCCCTTTTCTGAATTGGCGCATTGAGAATGAACCGTGGATTACCTTAAAAAATGATATTTTTTTTATTGAAGTGTACTGTATCATACTCAGAGGAGAAATTTTAACACCATTATAATAAGACGATACATATATTTGATTCTAATTAACATTCTCTTTACGTGCGCTGATTACAATGCTAATATCAAAATCTTAGCTTGCTAATAACCTTTGTGTTGCCTTTATGTAACAGTTTGAGATTAATGCCAGAGACTAAGCGAGGTCCAGAACAGTGTCTAGTAACGACTGACCTGTCTAGACATTATTGGTTAACACGTAAGGTTTTCGACTGGTGAGAATGCAACTCATACATAATCGTATAACTGAACATGGAAACTACAATAGTTCAAAATGAGTGTTGAGAAATCTTCCATAGCATTCGTTGATTACTGGCATTTTAATTTGTAACATTTATAGAACCATATATACCATGATATAATATTATCTAATGGTAACATTCATATAATCTTTGATACATTGCAAATATTGCACTTTTTGTTTGAACACCATCTATTCATTTATGGATAAACAAACATCGTTTAAGCATTCTCATATTCTTAGAATAGACCACAATAATTGTTTAGTAACAAATGTAGAAAATTTGTTTTCATAGATTTTCCCGTTTTATATCATAGGAAGGACACCACACATTATCACAATTTTAACCCAGCTTTATGAATAAGAAGGATTAAAAAAACTTACAAAAATTAGGTACATGTATTAGGTATAGACATTTACAAATTCACAATCGAAAAATAATTCTGATAGAAGCTATCCAATTTTCTCATGTCAAATCTATTTTCGTGACTTATTGGATAATATAATAACGTACATCACTAACCAGCTATTAAACGAGATGCATGGCCATTGGTTGTGAAAAAAGGGCTAAACAGATTTATTAACAGGCAGAACAAAAGGAATATGGAAATCTGACGAGACTTTCTTTTTACTAAATCTGTAATTTAGTATTCCAAGTTTGGAGGACGTTTGCCATTTTCTGAAGGATTCTTTTTCCGGCGTAAATGCTTTCAGATTGGAACAATTTACCGGGGGAAAATGTGAGTTTGAAATCTAGATAATCACCCGAATTGTATGTAAACTTTATTAGTAACGTTTCTGCTTCAACGGACATCCTGTAATTTGATAAACGTGCAATGTTTATAGTAAAATGTTCTGCCATCACGTTACTCTAACTTTAATACTTTACCTCAAAATCATTCTATATATTAACCACCCGGGATTAACCACTACCATAGTGCTAACCTGGACATGAGCTGCGTCTCCCGTTCAGAGATAAGCTTGGCCCCCTGGTCTAAGCCTGCCTCTTCCATCCTCTCCCTGAGGTCTTTGAGAATATGGGCTTTCCATGTGATCAGTTCTCTAAATGCAATAGAAGTATAGTTATCTGTACTGGTTATGTATTGATCAGCAACATAAGTGTCCATGCTTTTCAGATACTCCCTTGCAAGGACACAATCCCTGCACCCTAATGCCTTCCAGAAATCCAACAAGTCCTTTCCCTCCGATTTAGACAGCACCTCGAATACTTTGATATTAGTGATGACCTCCTTCAGGCGATCCAGGTCATTGCTTTCTATTAACAGATGTGGAAGCTCAATTGCACACCTTTTGGGCAGCGGTACACCTTTTGCCATGCAATCTTGGAAAATGTCGTAAAAAACCGCCGCCACTTTTCTAGCCGCATGCCTTTTCGATTCTTCATCTGGCATGTAGCGCCTTTCCACTGTGCTTTTCACTTCTGAAAAAGCAAAGCTCAGACTTCCAGAGCGATTGATGAGGTAGAGCTCAAGGGCGTAGATAATTGGTGTCCACATTTGGTCCTCCATTGGAAAGTCCACTTCTGACATGCCTCTCCTGCAGAGGCCTATACCACAGAGCACGTCCTGGACAAGGTTACCATTATAGGTAGGATCGCTGTAGTCCTCCTCAATACGTTTCAGCATGTGACCGAGTAGTTCCACCACATCTTCACATTGCAGAAACGTCTCGATTTGCTTATCTAACTCCCTGAACGTACCAGAGATGCACAGCTCAGAGATAACCGTGTGCAAGAAAAACGGGTTTGCGGTCTTATCTGAGCTCAGGATCTTTTCAAGTTGTTCTGGCTCCATCGACTTGGAGTGCTGGTCCAGTAGGAGCTGACAGAGTGCACGCTTATCCTCCCCTCTCAGAGGTTTGATCTCTAATACCGAGGCATTGTGATCCCGAACAAGTATATCCAATGTGTCCTTTGCATGTGCAGCCTTCGACACCACTGTCATAATTAGTCTCACATTATCAGGTAAACGTTTGGGCAGCCAGAACAACTGTGTGCAATCCTTCTCTGGTAGAAGCTCAACGACCTTGTCTACAATGATAACCACCTTCCGCTTTTTATATCCCTTATCTTGTATTTCTGAAAGCAGCTTGTCCAGTCTTGTGGTAAGAACCTGTGGATCCTTTTCCACGGTTTTGGGGTCCACCCTGACCCCACATACTGT
This sequence comes from Lepidonotus clava, assembly GCA_936440205.1. NCBI lineage: Eukaryota > Metazoa > Annelida > Polychaeta > Phyllodocida > Polynoidae > Lepidonotus > Lepidonotus clava. Next base: position 31,890,439 of record OW387140.1, read on the forward strand.
ATTTTGTAAATTCACAACCAGTCTTTTTAGGAGATTTACAGGTGAAGAGCTTTTAGGTTTAGCACCCACAAAATGATAGATTACAATATCTTTGCTGTCTTCATCTTGAGTTCTTTCTCTGAGTTTCAACCAGTAGCCTAACAGGGCCGTTTCTTCACAGCCAGTCGGCCCTGTAATGACCAAAGGCTGAGGCTGGCCTTGCTGATTCATATACTTATCCAAAGCCTCAAAATACTGATCCCCACCAATGTATGTCCCTGTTCTACTCTTCAGGTATAACTGGTGGGTAAGCTCAGCCTGTTCCCACTTGGAAATCGAACACTTATCACTCCCAAGGAAATGCTCGGTGACATAATCGATCACTGAGTTGTAGATAAATTTGGCGCCATCCTCAGGTGTGGGGTAATCAATGATAACTCCAACTGTGTCCTTTTTGCTTTTCGAGACTCTCACCTTTAGATCCTGGATGTACGACCAACTTTTTTCAGACTCAGATGTGTGCACCAACTCGGATTTGGCGTTCCCAGAAGCAATAGCTTCCTGGCGTTTCTTCTCATCATAGTTTGGATCCCTAAAGGCAAAGCAGGCCGCCATGTGCCCTGGATCATTCAGGTGACCGTGGAGGAACTCCAGTTCAGTGGCACTGCGGTCCCGATACTGCTTCACCCAGGGGAACCGTTCACTTGCCTTATCAATGTTCTTCTGAAAAGTCTCATCGTTTTCCCCATGCCAGCCATATCTGCGGCCATACATCCCTACAAAGATATCCGACCTGTCCACCTCCCGGAGACAGGTATTAAACGTCTGATTATCCGAGGCCATCTCACTGGTAATACCCCAACGTAAATCCACCACTCTCAATAGCAGTCCCTTTTTTAACAGCGCCGACTTGAGTCTCGGCCAATACAGAGTGGTCAACACTTCCCTCTCCTCCTTCATACCGTTAAAGGGCGAGGAGAGAAATATCCTCAGAATACGAGGGTCTTTTAACCTCACCCCCTCCATGGCTGTAATAACAGGGAAAGTCCTGTAGTGTATAAGTGTTTGTTCACCCCACAATAATAATAGTGAATAGTAGTAGCCCTCCTTTTCTGTCTGCGTTCTCCAACCTCTATAGATCGACCGGCAGCCTATAAATAATGGACCAGTGTTTCTTGCCAACTGCAGGTCGGACCAATTAGGCATTTGTTTCTCGTTTCCTCCGGGTCAGATTATAGGTCAACTCTTACCGCTACGATCGAGTCAATTCATGTATGTGAATGTGAATGTGTGTGAATAATTTGTTATATTATAATATGGAAAAGAAACATGATTCAAAAAATAAAGAGAAGAACAGGAGTAATTTTAACGGCAGTACTGACTGGCTGAGTAAAGTGCGCACCATTTGGCACAGGTTAATAGATTATTCATCAAACACATGCAAACAAAAATGGCATTCTGCTTATGTATGCAAGGCAAGTCAATTAGGGCATTCATCTACGACATTCACTCAAACTTAAAAGCTAAAGAATCTAAAAATGCTTATTTCCAAAACGGAGTATGAAAAGAAAATCTCGCCAAAAAGATTATACCGGATATCTTAATTCTTTCGTTCTATATAATATAGACATAGTACTATTGGTTTGGTTCACCAACGGGTTTGACTGTTTTAGATAAAACAGTTTTAGATGAAACAGTTAATAGACCGTTTGCCAGTTGGCATCGTTTGGAACTTCCTGTCAATAGACTCAATGCTTATGAATTAGTTTTCGTCTCCCTGTATCTCTCATTATCAGTTCCTAGAGAAAATATAGTTTCGGATAGCTGTAGCCCTGATCTATAACATACTATAAAATCATTATTGATTTATGAGAAATAGCCATGAAAACCAATGTTTTCTTCCACCTGCAATGCTGTAGCATAGGGCGAATGCCATGAGTAGTTCTGCAGCAAGAGCGTACTGGCAAACAGTCTATTATGGTGAAAGACTGACGATATAAAAAGTTGTATGTCACAATTAATCATTAACTCCCATGGCCTTATAGTTTTTGTGACTGGCGCCATGTGAGTGTCAGACTGTGGTGGTGGGATTACCTAACCGGTCATATAACTGTCCAGCCAAGGCCCACTACGGGTGGAAAGGAATTCATTTATACTACGGTGGTCCAGTAGTTGGAATGGAACCTGGTCGAAAATATAGTTTATTTTATCAACTAACAAGTTTGATATATGACTGGAATACGCCCCATGAAAGGGAATCTGCGGCAACTGTTTGAAAGAATTGTAAGAGTTTATTCAGATTCTTTACTGTTAACCACTGAAATCAATGGTTTATGAAAATGGGACAAGCATGTGTAAAACCCAACTGAGGCATTGTTTAGGAGCTCGGATCTAATGGTTTATCTTTCAGCCCAACTAAAGAAGGGACTAGACCCACCCCTGAACCCCGCCTAGGTCAACTGCTGAAATAATGTACTGCCATCTTACAAAATGGCACAGAGGGACCAAGGCCTAATAAAGTTGGTCATTTTAGAAAATTGCCCAGGCACTAGAAAACAAGCCCAAAGCATATGAGAGTCCGGGTTCGATCAATTAGAATATCCTGAACTTGAAGGTAATGTTATTTTGGTAAAAGCATAATAGTATATATATATAAAACATGCTTTACCACTAAAAAGCTACTGCAAACCCATACTGATTCTACACTAATTAGACACTGAATTTCTACTGCGTTTTGTTCTGGGATGAACTTTATATACGTTCGTGCTTGTGGGTGGTCATACTGGGCAGTCATTGCTTCCTTATGTAATGTGCCAACAATGGGGACTCAACACTTGACTGGGGGTTAAACACTTAACCGCGGACCAGTGTATGAAGTTCCGTTCAGACTTGATGATTAGAACTACACGGTCAACATTTTTTTATACTTGTTTTGTTATGGCAAACATGGGCATTACATGCACCTATATAGTGATATTAACATGGATGTGGTTATGTAAAAAAAAAACTATAGGCAGCAACCAGATTGGGAAGTACTGCTTCTTGGCATAAGTTAATAAAGTTCATTTCCTTGCTTTTTTTCTTGTTCTCAGGTAGCAGATTACGTTGTACATACCTTGGAAATATTATAGGAGAGAAATTAATCTAACCCATTTCTATCTATAATGCCTAATAACAATTAATGTTACAGTGTGAAATATCAAGTTATACTGCCCATCTTTGTTCACTGTGTAAAAAAAAATTTCCCTTGTTTTGTGAATTCTGAATGGATTTGCAAGATTTTCTTTTTAATATCAGGTAAAATAGGGAGTCTGATTAAATAGAGATATTGATAGAGCCATATATTTGAGAGAAAATCAAGAATATCAGGGTAAACTGTATGAGACCAGTCAAAGTGTGTACATAGGCAAGACATTGTAATGCATATCAAAGTCACGGAAATTAACTTCATTTTGTATAGCAAGGACATTCAGGAAACATTCCTATTATCTACATAAAAGTAACGACTGAAATACTTAGTTACAAATAACACCATTTATATATTTTCTCCTGAACATGCCAACAGGGACAAGTAATACTGCTTGAGTTATATACAAACATTCAAAAATTGTTTAGCAATACATCGCAGGTGATCCAAATATCAATGCATAACAATGTAATATAAAGTTAAGCTTTCTGTGAGTATTAATACTCTTTTAATAGAGAAAAAATGTCCTAGATAAATTTACAATCCAGAGAAAAATCCAACATATCATTGCACATTGTTAGAAGTCATACTTGAATAGTGCATTTAGACCATCAAATACTCGGATTTTGTTGCAGGTGGCAGCACCAATAAACTATCACCACTACAAATGTGGCGCTCCAGGCGCTCCAGGCGCTCTAAAAATTGCAGACTGACTTCACCTAAAAGCAAAAGTCGGTATTCAAAATAGATGGCATTTGATCTAAATCTTGAAAGTATGTTTGTAGGTCAGAATGGTCCATTCTTGGTAGAGACACGTTGTGGTTCAGATCGGCTAAAAGTTGGTTGTTGAGGACACTGCCTACAGAGATCCTAGGCAGGAGAACTCGTTCATTACCAATGACAACAGTTGTACTGCCTGTGATGCTGTCAAACTTCAGCTCTTCTGCAATGTCTAGAACAGCCCTTTTTTCTGTTTCTCTCATTACCATACAACCTACCCTTCCTTGTCTTTTTAGATCCCTACTAACGTCCTCGCCAAGAACTGTAACATTGTCAGTAGCCTCTGCTATTTTAACAGTGTGCCTGGCTTCATTTTCTGTATTTTTTGTAGATGCTTTCCTTTCAATAATGTCTGCAGCATCTTTCCTCTCCGCACTGTCTGAGGTATTTTTCCTTTCAACAGCATCTGTGCAGAATTTCTCTTCAACATGGTCATTAGCCAATTTCTTTTGAACATTACCTATGTCAACTTTATTTTCCTTCCTGTCAATCAGTTGTATAGCACTTTTATGGTGTATAGCCTGCTCCGGTTCAACATTGAGTATGGCCTCTTTCTTTTCAACATTGTTTATGGCCTGTGTACATTCAACGTTAACTATGACATTTTTCTGGTCAACGTTATCCATGGCTTCTTTTTGTTCAACATTGCTTATGGCCTTTATTTGTTTAACGTTGTCTATGACCTCTTTCTGTCCAACGTTGTCTATGGCCTTTTTCTGTCCAACGTTATCTATGGCCTCTCTCTGTTCATCGTTGCATATGGCCCCTTTCTGCTCACAATTATCTATGGCGTCTTTTTGATCAACGTTATCTATGGCCTCTTTCTGCTCAACATTGTCTATGGCCACTTTTTGTTCAACACTGTCTATAGCCTCTCTCTGTTCAACGTTGTCTATGGCCTCCAACACTTGAGTGAGCCGCTCAGACTTATCTGTGTCACTGAACTCAACATGTTCCCCTCTGATAATCTTCCAGAGCAGCTCATCGTACCTGAGTTTGTTGCGTTTGTAAACCAGGTACTGACGGTGTGCCTTTACCTCCAGCACAAACCCTTCATATTGCTTTAATTTTTCATAGAGCAATTTCCGTGACACATTCTCACGGTAAGTCTGAGTGGTGACAGCATCTCTATCACTCCCACCTTTTATCTTGTTATCATTTTCGATTGTTCTTTTGAAACTTGTGACAAATTCCTGCAGGAAACTGTCATACTGCTTGGCAGGTAATATGCGCTGGAACTGCATTAGCTTGTCGAAGAGAGTCTTTTCTTGTTGCTTAACAGGTAGGCTGAAGAACGGGTCCTTAGGTGGATCTGAAGGGGGCTCATGACGGGGTGGGTCTGGCTTGTAGGTTATTCTTGAGGCTAAAACGGGGAAAAAACACAAAAATGAACACATGTATTACAGAATTGAACCAAAGTTCAGGAAAAAAAAAATATCTGGACTTTGTGCAGATGTGGTCAGGTGATCACTGCTTGGTGATCACCATGTGCTCGTAACAACCATTTGATTATAAGAAAAATAGAATTTATTTTAACTAAAATGGTAAAAATGAAAGATTTTGAATTGGTTATATAATAAGATGAGTGTAGCATAAATATATGTTCTAGACATTTTTAAATCATTAATATCATGACTTTAGATTGATCACCAAAATGGCATCCAGACCTTTCAGAGCATTGTGACATCATCTACACAACGTCTATTGTCTTTTATTACATACCATTACCAATGCCAGGATAAGTTATGAATACTAACTTGAGATATAGTTATCAGGATTGAATACGGATTCCCTATTTATTTTTTAGGATGAGAAAAATGTGTACAATTTTTTATTATTTCATTTGATTATTTTCAACTACCTGCTAAGACGGAGTGCTTGTTCCTGTCGTTGGTGGCGTGGTAGGCCCTCTTGTAGTAGGGCAGTTTCTCCTTCTGACTCAGCTTACTCCAGCATCCTCTCATCAGATCGTCAAGGACGTCACTGCTGGCCTTAGGGTTCTTCAAGTGGTAGTAACGCCGATTCTCACTGAAGTTTAGAATAAATAACATTAATATTAGAAGCATCCAATTCACAGATGATGAAAAAGCTTATCTAGTAAAGAAGCAGTTGCAATATTAATGAATATAAAGACAAGCATTATCTATGCCACTCCAGTGTTCTATTCATCGTTTGTAGGATATTGAAATCCGTTGTCGGAACTGATTCTTTCATTTATCTTTCAATCATAGAACTCTAGCATAAATATTCTACATTGATACTATTGATAAGTCAGGCAAAAGATATCGCCACAACTAATTCATTTAGCTACAGGTGTTAGACTTAAATTTAATTTTATATTGCAAAATAAATAAGGTCATAATGTATTTATGGATCAATAAAACAAAGACATTTTTTAGGATAATTTCGGAGCTGTTACAGTTCTGGGCTGCATTCCCAACTTTGTGGACGACTGTTCCATATCTCCTATGGAACTCTCAGTCCACCCAATCTCCACAAATATACCTGTTTCTAACTTACCTGCTGTACATGTGGGGCCTACTGGAAAACTCTGTAACTGTCCCACAAGGTAAATGTGGATTCTATTGGTCTTGAGTTTATTCTTACAAGGATATAACATTGAAAATTAGATATATAGCCTATATTATTGTGATTTGAATTAATTGTGAAAGATTATAATTGTAAAATAGTGCAATAAGCGAATTTTGGTTTTGCCATAATGATGCAGGCTTTTTGTGGTGATTATGTGGAATACTTACAAGCAACATGTAAGTGTGCAGACAGGGGTGGGGTAGTCCCCAATAGGCATGTTGACTTTAAGAAAAGTCTGTGTCAGATGCCATATATCATTGAGACTGATTTTTTTATGTTTATGTTCGCATCTCCATGTAAAGAGTCTTGTTTTTATTGAATTTTGTTGAATTGTGGAACACTTATAGGTGCTCTGAGCACCTATAACTTTCCCACAAAAACTGTGTATTTGTGGGCCCACAAGTCCTTTTTTCCATAGGTTGGGAAAGGCATTTCCATAAATACCCCACATTTGTTCCACAAGTGACTGAGAAACTGGAAAATTCCACATTTAACACACAAATATCATGTGATTACCTAGAATACCACATTTGTCCCACATTTGTCCCACAGTTGTACCTTAGACCACAAGATAGAAAAGGTAACCTTACAAACCCACAGTTTACCCACATCTTCATGATAAATTTCCCACAAAATCACTTATGGAATACTTGTGAGTCCACAAGTCTGAGTTGGGAATGCAGCCCTGGAATTTTACCTTGACCACAATGAACACGCGTGGATGCCCAGGCGAACATCAGCCAACAGATTAGTGTAAGATGGCGCCACCTCCTTCTTTTTCTCAGGGCTAGGACCAGGTAAACCTGGCAGTAGGCTGAACAATTAAAATGCATGAATTTGTAATTGATGATGATTATTGTTGCAGCTTAACGTCCATTTCAGCAATCTTTCAGCTATATCAGGACCACTCACTTTGTGATTAACGATTTGTAATTGAATATACACTTAATTTTGCTTACATAACATTGACTCTTGACAGTAGCTATTTTAGCTTGTTAATCTAAAAACACGTAGGGGAACCTAGAGAAAAGTCGAATATTTAACATGTTTATAGAATCTATATATTTAGATACAAATTTAACATTTAAGAGTAATTATCGATGCATGATCATCAAAAGATATATCAACACTGTGCATACATAATAATTTTACTGTACTGATACATACCTTTGATTCCCTGCCTCCAAGCTTTGTCTTCGTGTCATATGTCTCTTTGGAGCAGGATCTTGTACATTTGGCGCTGATGATTTGGATAGACTACACTCTATTGTGTTTGAGCCAGTAGAAGACGCCAGATTGCAGGATACAGCATTATCAGTAGTTAGGGGTTCAACTGATGGGGTTCTCACATGGTGTCTTTTGTTGTCGGGACTCAACATTTTCTGCTGCAAACTTAGAGCTTTTCTAGATTTCATCATGAGAGGCGCACTTTTTGAAGGGCTGGCAATCTTGGATTGATTGTGTTTTTTTGATTCAATTGTTTTTCTCAATCTTTGTTTTAAACTGCATTGTTTCTTTGAGTTAACTACCAAGGGTGCACACGTAGAAGGGCTAGATTCCGTGGGTTTTATAGTATTTTTGGAATCATTCATTTTATTAAAACTAGCTTGAGTGTTTTTGGATTTGACATCGGTTTCCTGCTGTTGCTGCCTATCTCCACTCACGACAGGCTTGGGTTGGACACACTTTTTATTTCTATTATTATGTTTCGTTTTCTTTTGCTTCACAGCACGTAGGGCTTTGTTGATGCTTGGTAATTGAACTCTCAGAATTCCGTTGTTGCCTGTGCCGTTACCGTTTCTGTTTCCTCTGTTTACGCTATTATTTGACTCTATCTTTTTCCTTCTATCATTTCGATCTTTTTGACTCGTTTGGTCATCTCCCCTCGATTCACTAGAAATAGTTGTACCGGCTAAACCATCTGATTCAAAGGGTGTCCTTTTAACTTTAACAGCCTCTGCCTTTGACTTAGATCGGTTCCCTGAATATCTAACCTTTAGATCAGACCGGCAATCACTCTTAATTTCAGTGCTTCTGCCTTTGTTTACCATTTCAACGTCTCCCTTTTGAAGGTTAGGTTTCCTAATTCTGGTACTTCTTCTCCATCCATTTCTCATCTCTTCTCCTGGGCGAACCGTCTCTTTCCTTATACTACTATCTGCACTTGTGTCTTTTTGATCACTTCCAGGATTTGATTTCTTGTGGAAAATGCCGTCAGGGTTTTCACATTGATCGCCAGTTATAGGAGAAGTTTCCTCATGCTTTGGTTGGTTGCCATTAATGGAAGGGTTAGTACAAAATTCAGGTACAGAGATAATAGGTAAGATAGTTTTGCTGCATATTTTCCCTCTTCCATTTCGCCGACGACGCTGTTTTTTTCTCCTGGGGCGTCCCCTCCGCTTCTGATTCGTGCATACGATGAAAGTCTGATTTAATTCAGTTTCTCCCTTTTCTGTATTTAAAATGACTGGTTCCACCGACTCATTGCGGCCCTCACATTTCGCCATATCTGTGTTGCTCTTTTCAAATGGGTGACTCTTTGCGGGAGTTGGTTTGGGGTTCCGTTCATTGCTATTGTTTTGATTCAAATTTTGATCTGAGATATGTTTTTCATTTTCAGGTACATGTTCTGGGCAATCCTGAATCGGAATATCGTTCCTGGCGTTTTCTGGGACATTTTCGAAGTGGTCTTTTGATTTTGATGTCGATTTGGTGGACTGCGGTTCAATGAATACCCTGTTTCTGGGCATTTGTAGATTGAATGGTAAGCCCTCCCAAAGTTCGTCCGCTCGATCACTTCTTAATTTCTTTTTCCTATATTTTCCTAACAATTCTAAAGATCGTCTCTTCCTCTTTCTGTTATGATACCTTTTAGACCTATCCTTTCCACTAGAACTTCGCCTGAGCCTTTTTGGGCAATTTGAGACATTGTTTTGAGAAATCCTTGGACTTGTGCTTTTCTCACAAGTTTTGATTGTTGCTGAGTTTGCCAACTTTATTGTTTTCTTGACTTCGCTTTTTGGTTCACTTGAAGTGCAGATGTTAGCATGAACTTGGGTTGGGGCTCTTTCCTTTTCCCATTTCCTTCTTTTTTTCGACTTGCAAACCTTAGTAGATTTACAATGTACCTTTTCTTTCTGCCATTTTGGGTCTACTGAATTGTTCCTATTTATCCCAACTGCAGTTTTATCATATGGTTCTGAGTTGTACTTAGAAACCCCACTCTGATGTCCTTCTGAGAATCGATTTAGGCTAATGTGACTTTCTCTGACGTCTGTATTTAGTTTGGGGGATGGATGTTTTCTTCTTGTCTCCATTTTTTGCCTTGTCTTGTCTAGTCTAATAGAATCGTTTTCTGAAATATTATCAACACTTACATAAGCTTTCTTTGTCAATTCACTCTTGAATTTTCTAAGGTTTTTCAGATGGAAGGTTGCTAACCAAAGGGTCAAATATATATATATATATATATATAAAGTATACAACATTTTAATTCGTGAATAGGATTCGCAGACTTTGTCGAATGGTGACGGTCTAGACCCCTAAATTTGACGACGCAACAGGGATTTTTCAACATGCAACATGGAGTGACATGCAACATAGCCACTTCTTAAAATTGACACATGCAAGCGACATTGAAATAAAGGAGCGGAATGAACATGCAACAGAGCTTGAGAGGATTTCTTATATTTGATGATTATCACTCACTCACCCCCCCCCCCCCCCCCCACATTAATTTAACAAATCTAGATAGATCTTAAAGTAATAAACGTAATATTCTAGACCTAGAAGAAGCACCTCAAAAATGAACGGATGAATTCTAATGAACAAATTTGCAGCCTGGAAACAAACACTAATACCGATTTTGCTGTAGTGAACAAGAAGAGAACAAGGGGCCTACATAGATCTACTCAATTAACTTATCATGTGATTGGGGTGTTGTCGCAAGTGTCATTGACAAAGAAGCCACTCCCGACTTCTATGAAAAAGTAGGAAAAGTTGGAAACACTATCTTGCTATGTTCCAGAGCAACTAAGAGCAAAAATAACATTAATGAATAGACTTTAGATTTGTATTTGAATAGCTTGTACCTATCACAAAAAATACTCTAAAATCAGGGTACCAACCCAAATTCCGTTTTCAAATTCCCTGTTTTCCTTGAGATTTTCCTGTCCTGCAGCAATTTTTCCCTGTGTCATATCCAGCAATTTGTCCAAATTCAAAAGCCTCTGTGTGCAGAAAATATTTGGGCAATCCAAAAACCAAAAGTCAAATCCTTATAACGTTAACTTTAACTGTTATCTTGAGAATCAGGAATTTCAGAACCTGGCCAAATGAAATTCCCTGTGTTTTCCCTTTTGGCAAAATTTCCAAATTCCCTGTGTTTTCCCTGTCAAGGAATTTATTGTGCCATTTTCCCTGTTTTCCCTGTGTGGTTGGTAACCTGTTAGTGTAAAATGGATATATCAAGGATTGATAAAGCAATGTAGGAAAAATCGTTTGTGCAATCTAAAATCAACAAAAGAAGTAGGAAATCCCACAAAACAAGGCAAAATGGCCGTAGGAAAAATGGCATCTCTGCATTGAACACCTTCTGATGTTCTGTAAGGACAACCCCGTGACAGCCAGAATAGGGCCAGAATATCCACAGGAACTCATATCCCCCCCCTTTAATAATGTGCACACTTTAGGCTTAGCTTCGTTTAACTTTAGTTTAGGCAATACCATAGACATATATAAGGCATCTCTATGGCAATACGTAGGCAATCTAGCTTGGGATGATAAGATGAATACAACATTACTGGGGCCGCTAAAAAGAAATGCCCAAAATCATCTGAAAATGCCACTCCAACTTCCAAGACCAAGTTAGAAACAAGACAGTTCAATTTTCGACTTTCGGTAATCGGATCACGACGCCACAGCAACGGTGACACGACCCCCAGATGCTTAGTAAACGCATGAGAACCACGGAAATCTATATTCCTTGAGAACATGTCTGCAAATTTAACAAGGACCTGGAATTTTGGGCATCAACCGTGTCTTGGCCATGGCATGAGCCTTGGCACAGTGGCAGACATTGCCACGCCCACTTTATTTGACTCCCAGAACACTGAGGCTAAACGATAGCGCCAGAGAATGTCAATCCATGTATCTTCGCCTAACAGTTGTACCTTCGATTGCGCCACCTTTTGTTATCTTCTCGTAGACCAAACCTTATGAAAACAAGAATTATGAAGACTTACCTTACAGCAGTTACCGTTCCCAACTGGACAAACTCGGAAACTGTTGCCATAACTTCTTGATCTGCGCACGCATCAGAGTTTTGTGACGTCACTACAAAATTGATGACGTCATGAATGTTTGCGTTGACCTTGACCTTGCTATTGTTATCAGATGCGCACGTGCATTCTAGCCTATTTCACGGCCGCCTCCTGTTCCCCTGTCGAACAGTGGGACGCACTTGAAAGTAAGTCTAACGTGCATTCTGGCCCCAGCGACCGTCTCTGGGCCACCATGGAGGGTCTACCCGACGGAGAGCTGCTGCACCTTTTTGGTTTCAGGAGGGCCACTCTTGCATTTATTTTCAGTTTGGTTGGCCCAGTGCTTTTGAGTGATATCCCCAGTGATGGCACTGTGCTTTGGGGCCGTCCATAAATGACGTCATGCTATTTTTTACCATTTTTGACCCCCCCTCCCCCCCTTCGTCATGCTTTTACTACAGAAATGTATAGGGGCCTAGACCCCCCCCCCCCCCTCCCCGCTGCATGACGTCATTTATGGACGGCCCCTTTCAAGTTAGGTTGCGTGCCTCTGGCCCTGGCCTGGGTGTTGTCTTTTTTTTTGTTCTGGCGACTTTTTGGACGCCAGACCACTTTTACAAGCTTTAGGAGACTTGCGGCGGCCGACCCTCCCTCAGTTGGTGCGGACGGTCGGCCGCCGTCTTCGGAGGAACGGTCGTTTTGTGGAGTGGGACCATGACCAGTCTCCAGCCGGCTTTCACCGCTGCACAGGTAGGTGAATTTTTCACTTTATGGGTCTGGACCACTAAATTCGACACGGCGACATGGGGCCGTCCATAAATGACGTCATGTGCCCATGTCCCATGTCGCCTCTAAGAAGTTCAAATGTCCCTTGTCGAATGTAAGAAATGTAAGAAATGGTCACTATCAAGTAGTTTTTTTCCTTCTTCTTGTCACTAGGCCCAATGTCACATGTCGCACTTAAACTAAATTTTAAGAAATAATAGCCCTGTCCCATGCCACTAAACCCCAAAATGGCCATGTCTAATTTCAGGGTCTAGGGCCCCCAAATATGTTTTTATTGCAGTGTATACACATAAATGTAACCGGGTGCACAATTTCAGAACCTGCCAGTGCGTACCAAAAAAGAAAACTGCTAGCCTAGCAGTCTATGTGAAAACCTTTTCAAAACGTCGGACATTATGTCCGACGTTTTTCACCTTTCTGTCGGACATTAAGCTACACTATCAGACATTATTCACAAGGGTTACCTATGTGCATTTATCTACAAATTGTACTTCTATAACAGAAACTTTTATGAATTTAAAAAGGTGGATAAGTCCTGCAATTGTGTCGGACAAAATGTCCGACGTTTTCAGCTCAATAGTCGGACATAGGGGGTAAAACGTCGGACATGTCCGGCATTTTGAGGGTTTTCACAAACACTGGCCTAGAATAAGTGGTAGGCCTGCAGACTGTCCAGTACCTCGCGTCCATTTTAAGTAGAAAAGAAATAACGTTAGCGGGATCTATATTATTTACATTTCTTTAAGTAAGATACATAGAGGTAATTTCCTGAAACATCTATCCCAGTTTGAAGCATGAAGATGTAATATTTGATATTACAGCCCCTCTTTGCATTCCCGACTTAGGTGCTCCTTGCCTCGATGCATGCTTCAATTTTACAGGTCTTCTGTCTGTCACAGGCGTGCTGTTACACCTCCAGGTGCCGGTGAAGGCACCAGACAACAACCCGGCCGCGTACATTAGTCGGCGCAGCATGCACGTGTTGCAAGTGCAGGTAATTGTTTTACAAAGTGTATTAATTTAGCAATACCACACTAAAAATATTTATTGGATTTTCAATGATTTAAACAGTCTTGTCAGATCCGCCTGTTGTAGTGCTTTTTTGTGTTTCAAACAGAATTAAAATCAGACAAGGCAATCATAGATAATGCTCAAAATATGAGGACAAAAGCTCTGTATTTTTGCGTGCCATTTATATTAAAACAACAGGAGAGCTATGGACCCCTAAATTGGCCCATTTTTACATAATTTTACCACTATATGGTCAATTTCATGCTTAAATCCGCGGATCTTTCCATGAATGTATTGTTTTATATTATGTATCATTAAAAAGAACATTGCTTTCCGCGGATCTCGGAGGTTTTGACATATTTCCTCATGTCCAAATTTTTGTTTAAAACTTGAAAATGTTGATAAAGAGCTCAAAATCAAAATTCTGAAAAATGCGGCCCATATTGGGTGAATCCCAATTAACTAAAAATAGCATGTCATCTCTTGAAATAATCATACAAGTTTCCCATGCTCAAGAATCCCATCTTTCTTCTGGTGCTATTGTTTTTCCTCTACTGTAAAAATAATAGAAGTTATAGTCAAATTACTGTTGCCTCTCCCATAAATTAAGGAATTTTGTGTTTTGTACCTAGATTTTTCAAGGGGAGTGGTATTGCTAATTAATTTCAGAGTTAGCTTAAAATTCTCCTTACCACAGACAGGAAAGTATCTCTACATTATCTGTTGGTTAGCCTAGATCAAGGTGCATGCCCTGTAATATGTCGACAATTCATAATGATCAAGTATAGGAAGTTTCCATAAATCACGGGATTACTTGTAATTGACATCAGTAACTCATGCGATATTTAAGCTGGTACTAACAATTGTCAAGATCAGCTATCCGTTCTTAGGAGTATTGTATATATGACATACCTCTCACAGTACCCATCTTCCGGTAATTAATACAGATAGCCACTAATAACCTTCAACTTACACAATAATCAAATATATTTTATCATTTTAACTGCAGTGTTATACAAAGCTTTTGTCTCCTTATATTGAATGCTGGGCGGTAAAGCATTCCATAGATCAAATCCTCTATATTAACAACTTCTTTTTACACGGGTCAATGATGTAAAATCTTGCCTAAATTTAATTTTTCCACTTGACCTAGTCTTAATCAACATATCACCTTTTTTATCCTGCAAAAACTGCTCATTACAGCTTATTCCATACATAATTGATAGCTGAACTTCTCTTCGTTGCAATAGTGTTTGAACACCATATAGCTGATATAATTCCTGCATAGTGGTATTCTGATAAACACCATAATTAACAGTTTTCAAACAATTTTCCTGCAATTTGGTAAGTTTGTTTACCTCTGACATAGGGGCACTATCTATCACAAAGCTGGTATATTCAAATAAGGGTTGCAATGTTTGTTCATATAGCATTATTGCAACTGATTCAGTCAAATATTTCCTTATCTTTTTAAAGTTATATAAACGTAAATTTACTTTCCTCCCGATATTATATGCAAATTTATCAAATTTTAAAGTATTATCGATTTCTACCCCAAGATAGGTATATACTGAAACATTTTCAAGAATATTGCAAATTTTCCTAGATGTAACAACAGGCCGTTTCTGATAATTAAATAAGGTATGTTTAGTTTTTTTGACATTAATGGTTAACCTATTTTTAATACACCATGTACATAGTACCCCATAGGCCATATCACTTTGATCCATTGCATCATCCACATGCATATCACTACTATATAAAACCGTGTCATCCACATACATTCTAATGTTTGTTTTTAAATTAGATAATTCACCAAATAAATCATTAACATAAATAATAAAAAATAATGGCCCGAGACAGGTACCTTGACCGATACCATAATTAACGTTTCTGGACTTAGATATTATGGTATTACCCACCTTTGTCTTAGTTTTCCTATTCTTCATATAACTTGCACACCATAACAGTGGTTTACTATCAAATCCATACAATTTCAATTTATGTAATAGGATATCTAAATCTATGGAGTCAAACGCTTTTGAATAGTCGACATATATAGCACTAGTGATTAAACCTTGATTTATATTATCATAGATATCAAATAAGTAGTTAAATATGGCATCTGCAGTACTTTATCCGGGCCTAAAACCATATTGTCTAGAATCAAATAAACTGTTATCATCAAAATAAGAGAAAATCTGTGAATGTATACACTTTTCCAACAATTTCCCCACTATATGCGTAATAGTGATAGGTCTCCAATTATTTATATCGGATTTAGTACCACCTTTAGGAATTGGAGTTATAACCCCCTCTTTCCATTCATACGGCACACTATCATGATAAAGCGACTGGCTAAACATAAAGGTTAGTTCAGGTATTAATACAACAGCACAATCTTTAAAAAGTCTAGAACTAATATTTGGTATACCAGAAGGCTTATTTATCTCAATATTTCTAACAAATTTATTTACATTTTCCACTGAAATTGGTTTAAAAGAGAAACTCAAATCCCTAGATTCAATGGACTTCAGTAACTTACTCTTTTCCCATACAGTATTATTGTCACTACTCAACCTATATCCAATTGTACTAAAATGGGTATTTAATAATTCAGATATATCACCATCACCCACTATAGTTGAATTTGTACTAGAGTCTACAACACTTCGTGGCACATCACTATCACCTTTAGCATTATAACCAGTCATTCGTGATAACAATCGCCAAAATCGTTTGGGGTCCTTGCGATTGTCATCCAACAGTGTGCTAATCACTTCACATTTGTATTTCGTATCAACTTTACAACATGTTTCTTTTGAGTTTTATAAGCTAGTTGATTTCCGGGGGTAATATTTTCAATGAAGTTCTTATACAGTGATTCGCGCAATTTAATGTTTTCAACAACATCCATCGTTATCCATGCGGGTTTGTCAACAAACACTTTCATATCATGCATAAGACAGTGTACTTCAATATTATCTGATAAGATCTGTTAAAAAAGTTCCCAGAGCCTATCTGGTGTATTTTCCTTTTTCCAAAATGAATTCCATCTCTTATCATTCAAGACATCATTTTGTAAATTATTTATATCATAGGTCCTATATGATCGTCCCCCAACAATTTTCCTAGTAATTTTTTCCCGTACTTTTTTCTTAATAATAAAAACTGGCAAGTGATCTGAGATAGCAATGTTCATAACCCCACTACTAATAATATGATCCATATTAGTAAAAATCAAATCCAACAACGATTTACTGCTATTGGTTATTCTCGTAGGGGCTTTAATTTTTTGCAATAAACCATAATTAGTCATCAATTCCTTTAACAATTTATAACTTTTAGTACGAGTTTTAACATAATCAATATTAAAATCACATACCGTGATCTCATATTGATTATACATAACAGGAATACAATCCATGGATAACCGTAATCTATACATTCCAACTTCAACACTTTCATTCAGAGGTCGGTATACAATGCCCAACAATTGTTTCCAACAATTTGGTTTGTCTATTTTAACCCACAATTGTTCTATTGATCTATCAACTACTGACATATCAGTCAATACAGCTGCATAATCAGCCAGTTCACTTTTCAAATATAACACAATACCGCCGCCTTTACTTTTTAATTCCTAATTTAATAAGGAATTTCTATCTCGTCTAAAAGTAGTATACCCATTTATATCTATTAAACTAGTTAGTAAATTACAATTTAACCACGTTTCAGTAATGCAAATTGCATCAAAATTATTAAAACTATTAAAGATATCAGTAGTATTGTACTGACGCGGGTGGCCAGTCCATGTTTGGGCAGCATGACGTGAGCTTAGAAACGCACGTGTAAGCCAATGTTTCACTTTGACAGTAGTGAAATGAGGGAGGAGTTACGGTGTGACGTACCACCATATAATAATGTGTTCCGCTCTTAGCTAGCCAGAGTAGCTGCAAGCACTGTGTGAGTAAACATCCTGTGAAGGTTGGACCTTTAATCTGCAGCCTAGGTTCTGGAGAGAGGCATATAGAAATTGTGTTAGAGCGCGGAGCGTTGACTGAGTATGTTTGAGGGAACTCTAACCTTGGGACTGATCATGGTCAATCGAGTTCTTGTCACGGAACGACTAGACATTGGATAATAAACAACAAATCCTTTCACAACGAGTGTTCACGTCTTACATGATGAGGGAACTATAATTATGTATTGGACGACCGCAGTCGACGAGGAGGGAGACTGCGAATGGAGCTAGCTATTATCTATACAACTAAATACAACTTACACGCACTAACTTTAAATGGATAATTAACCTTGCGATAGTTCAGTATGGTTATACAGACTATGCACATTCAGATGTACAATACTATATCCACGCATTGTAACACATAACATAAGATTCACAAAAATAATATCATGTAGTATATTCGATCGGGGACAATATCAAGCAGTGACATGTCATATGAATATGATGCATTTGTGATGAGTGATGAAGTGCAGAGGCCAATAGGCCTAACAAGATGTGCTCAGTATACGTAATCGGTGCCATAAGTTAATCTTCAGTCAGGTGCGTGATAAAATAACACTTAATGTGCAATACAATCATACGTAAATGTATGTTTTCATTTTGAAATTGAAAGAAACATTCATTATCACTACACACAATCAAAATTTCATGGACTTCATTTATGAATAGAAGAATATTGTCTGATCAAACTCATAAATTTGTTGGAACAAAATAAGTGAAATCAGAAATAAGCTGAAATATAAAGGGAAAACAATAAAAAATATGGAATAAAATTCCTAATATGTTTGCTATAATTTATTCCATAAGAAGAACATATCTAGTTATTTCATCCCCGATACACTATTATAGATGGCACCAGAAGCATGCCAAGGTGTGCCGTAAGTACGATAGGTGGTGCCATATGTATGCAATGCGATTTTATAAACAAAATTGATCAAAATTTGCATAATAAAAGCACAATAATGTAAAAGGAGGTGAAATAAAAACAATACTAACTTTGTCTGGGACCCTGAGCCTTGTATTTTGTCTCGGGGTCTGGTGTGCCCAGGGTCCACTCTCGGGGCATGCGGGCCCTCTGGTGAACCCTGGGCACACCAGACCCCTCGCCGAAATATGGCGGCCAGGATCCCAGCCCGGTTAGTATCTGCTTAGTTTTGGATGGGCTGCTGCAGACAATACTGCACATATGCTTTTTTAAATCTTAACAATCAGATCAATTTTAACCTATTTATGTGGAGCTAAGTGGAGATGCACTATAATATAACACACATGCGCGATATAATACATTCCCCCTAGGTCTATTACTACTTTTCATTGATATCCCCATGCTCAGATTGGTAGGATATGCAAACACAAGGGATATGATATCTCATAAAAATCTCAAAATAATTGTTGGATATTGCAGAAATATTGAAAACGGGGCTGTATCGCGCACTCTGTATATGTGAAAAAACATTTTTTGTCACAAATAATTATTTATAGGGGCTATAAAGACTTATCATCATGATTCAGCTTAAAACAAAATGCATGATACACCACTGTGCATGAAACAAACCTGATTTACCCTAATTACTACACAAGGGAGCAGGGACAACAGTCATTTAAATTGTTTATGTCAATTGAATCAAGTCATATGATCATTGAAATGAAAAATAATACAAAAATTCTTTTTTTTTGGACGAGAGGACCTTTATTAAGATTTCAGATGTTATCTCAAGTATACTGACAGAAATTATTACTATTTGTTCTGTTTCAAGTTTGGAGAAGAGGCATCTAGAGCTGACCCTATGGACTCCCTCTGGAGTAAACAGCAACAGGTTGTCGCATATGAACGTTGACGTTCTGGCTGACTACTTCAAGACCCTTGGCCAGACCATGTCGAGTTCAGGATTGTTAAATCATCAAGAGGCCATCTGGAACATGGATGAGAAAGGTAGTTTACTTTACCCAATCTGGTACCTCACAATAAGACAGGTCCATAGCTTGAGAAAATTTGTATGACAAAGAAAGGAATACTGTATGAATCTTGAGATCTATGCATCAGGACTAAAATAATATAGGGAATTTCTTTTTCTTAGGTTTAATATATATACATATATATTATATATATATATATGTATTCTCCTTACTACGTTTCTATTCCCAGTCCCCAATCAACACCCTTCTATCCCTTCTAATGCCCCTATACTTCTACCAATACCCCCCCCACCCTCCCCAAACCAACACCCTAGCCTGTGCAACAAGCCCCTCCACTGGTTGGAGCTTACCTGTAGCCCTGATCTGATTGTGTAGTGGTCTTGACGTAGAAGATGGGGCAAGGTGGGACAGCTAGGTAGCTATACAATTCAGGGGTTGCTTTGTAAGTTGCCAGGTCGCCAATGGCTACAGTTGATTTACTATCAAATCCATACTTTTAGGAATGAGCATAAAATTGAAATCAGAAATTGGTGTCTTGAGCTAGACTTGGTGTTATTTTGTCTTTAGTAATTCTGATGATGTTTTGTTGATATCGTTCTTATTTATTCGTACTTGATATATGCACGTTTGATTGTGCGTTAGAATGCCTGATGTTCGTCACATGTCGTTTACGTTGTTACTACCACACCAGGCTGACACATGAACACCTCTTGAAAGGTGAAGGTGCTCCAATTAGTCAACAGTGTAACACCAAACTAACGGTGGAGCACATTATATTGAAGTGTAAGGAGACGGATGATAGTCGCAAGCGGCATCTCCCAAACAGAACATCGATGAAGGACGTGTTTAACAACAACGAAAGTAAAAAGATCCTGCAATTCCTTCGAGAATGCCAACTGATAGATAAAATCTAAGAAAGGATCCAAGAGTCTGGGATCCAGGGGCCACCCTGTGCTCCCGACAGGGTCATCAAAGGCTGGGTGTGTGGTGTCCTTTCTATGGGACATTGCACACGAAAGACCCCTTGCCACTCTTCGCAACGAGTAGGGTATTGCACCCGGTGGCGGGTTTCTCCTAAACCATATCATATATTCGGTCACCGCCCTTGTGGCGTAAAATAAGCTGAAAAGTATTACCTTGTGCAGTCTGGAAAGAACCCATAAGGGTTGACCGCACGTTAAACTACCCCAACAAACAAACAAATGTTGTTACTCAGGCATGCCAGACTTCCGCGGATCTGCGGAATTCCGCGGTTTTTGAAATATTTTAGGTAATTTTTGAGATTCATTCAAATCTGTTGAGAAAATATTTCTATAAAGGGGGGCAGGGGGTCAGGATAGATTTTTATGAGAAATATTTTAATTTGGCTAATTTTTGGGACCAATTTCTATTTGTGTTTCAAAGAGGAAAGGGTATTTGTATCATTTATATGGAATAATTGATCACTTTTGACACAATTGATCAAGTTTAAGTACATTTATAAAGGATTTCCTAATTTTCCGCGGAAATGGCTTTCAGTGACTGGCATGCCTGGTTACTACTTAAAGAAATGTAAATAAACGAATACTATTTAAATTAGAGGAGTTCTTCATTATTGTTCGTCGTATCAGCTAGCTTTTAGGTCTTAATCCAGTTAGATCTTCATCCGGAATGTTCATCTGTTCTTTAGTGGTAGAGATTCTAAGTAAAGGGGCTCATTCCTATACAAAGAACACGCGCTTGGCAAGAGGTAATTTTATTCTATCCATGTAGACAGTCTGAAGATATAAGTACATAGTTCTTCCATCCATACAATACATGCCATCCGTCTCACAATGCTAGCAACATCAGTAACGTTCCAACCAGCTATAGCTATGGTTAAGATTCCCCTTTCGAGGTCTATACACTCAGCGACTGTTGGGAGAGTCACCTCCCGTCTACCAGTGCTGGAGACCATCGGTAGAGTCTCCGTCACCTCCAGTACTCCGTCCGTAAGACTAAGCCAAAGCTGTCCCAATCCTTACTATCACCTTATTGTAGCGGTTACTACAGTCTCAGCACTACCTGTTATGATCCGTTTGTTAGACTATTGCTCCCAAGTGTTCTGATCGAAGTCTATCTCGGTCGGCTCATCTATTCTAAGTTTCATACTGCTTATATAGCGCATATACTCTAACACCTATAATGGTATTCTCTCTATCATTCATACTTCTCATTCTTACTTACATTAAACTAATTCTATTTCTAATTCTATGTATAAAGCTATCGTAGACGACAAGACCCTTTATCCCATAGTATTCTCTTAAGCTGGGTATTTCGTACACCGAACTCATAACACTCCCTAACAGTCTTTCCTATTGCACTAGTGTCCCTTTCCTACCTGTGCATACCTGTGAGGGCGTCATCATCCATGACAACTCCATACACTATACCTAGGCCACAGGACAGTGGCGCCACTCGGCGCCTTGCTCACATATTAGCGTTACTTGATTCACTATGTACCCTTGCCAGTTACCAACGAGTTTACAACAGTTAATATTAATTTCTAAAGAATAATATAATAATTCTTTTGCACTGGACTTCAGTGCAGTCTTATTGGTGACTTAATCTAATAGGCCAAGGCAACCCCTGCAATTTACCAACCTATCTTTAAGTTTGGAAAAATGAAATGTGGGGCACTTGTTTTTGAGGTAAATAATTGAAATGTACAAAGATTAGTGGAATACCAGTATGTTAGACTTTTGAATCAATCTTCTTTCAAACATGGTGCCTGTTTCTTTACCATACAAGGGATTTTAGTTCAACAAGCTTATCATAGAGCCTCCTTGCACACATTGAAATAATGTCTGCTCCCTTGTCTCAAACCCATTGCAACAATAATAGCCCTCCTGTTTTTTATCAGGATACATTTCATCCCTGGAATGGCAATATCAAGAGATAAATATTTTGTCTACCAATGGTAAAAAAACCTGGAGCTTGGCTGGACGTTTAACCCTTTAGACCCCAATCCGGCCATAGCCGCCCGTGGGTAGTTTCCCCAATCCGGCCGTAGCCGCCCGGAAAAACGGAAATTTTTCCATAATTTTTCCAAATTGTACCAAAGAGAACAATTTTATGAATTTTCAACGCACACAAATGTATAATATATCGTTTGAAAGCTGACTGAATTTCCTTTCCAGTGCTAAAAACACAATTGCTATAGCGTTAGTTGAAAGGGATGGGTCATCTTTTTAATATGTTCAATCATTATACATTTAGGGAATTTCGGGAGGAAATCCATGGAAATCCTGGGGAAATCAAGCAATTCTTGGTTGCAAAATGCGGGGCCTAAAGGGTTAACTACCCCAACAAACAACCAACAAACCTATGCCCCTATATGCCTTCTAATGCTCCTATATCCCTACCAGCATCCCTGTACCCCAACCTACTCCCCTTTATCCCTTCTAACGCTCCTATACCCCTACCAACATCCCTGTACCCGAACCAAGGTCCGTATATCGCTTCTAATGCTCCTATACCCCTACCAACATCTCTGTACCCCAACCAACATCCCTATTTCCCTTCTAACGCTCCTAATCCTATACCCCTATCAACATCCCTGTACCCCAACCAACACCCCTATATCTCTCCTAACGCTCCTATACCCCTACCAACATCACTGTACCCCAACCAACACCCCTATATCCATTCTAACACTCCTATCCCCCTACCAACATCCCTGTGCCCAAACCAATGCCCCTATATCCCTTTGAATGCCCTTATTAGGGACATCCCTATCAATGTCTCTGCGCCCCAACCAATGCCCCTATTATCTCTTCTAATGCCCCTATACCCCTACCAATGCTCCTAAACCATACCAAGCCCCTGTGCCCCTATCTATGCCCATGTACCCTAAACTGTATTTTTTTTTTGCCAATTTTACAGGAATTCACCTGGAGTATAAACCAATTAAAGTTGTGGCAAGAAAAGGTGCCAAGCAGGTACCATGCCGCGTCTCCAATACGAGGGACAGTGTGACTGTACTTGCTTGTGTTAATGCAACAGGAGGCAGTATGGTCCCTTTCATCGTAGGAAAAGGAAAGTCCCCACGCTGTCTGGAAGGTTATGCAACGGACCAAGCCCCAGCAGGTAAACTGTTTGATTACTCATCAATTGCCAAATAAGATGTCATAATTAGGTGACCAAAATGTTGAACTTTAATAAAAGCCACCGTTATTGCTTAAAATTATCATCATGAGATAGCCTCATGCTCGTGAATTATTGACACAAACATATATTTATGATGACAAGAAATCTATTCTTTCCATTACATTCAGGATCAATATGGACGTACAAAAGTAATGCATGGATGGATGAGGAACTTGGAACAAGATGGTTCCATGATGTCTTCCTCCAGCATTGTGGATCCCATTGCCCACAATTTCTCATCCTTGAAGGGCATAGCTCACACCAGTCCATTGGGTTGTTGGAGTGTGCCATCGAGAATTAAATTCTCATTGTGTGCCTTCCACCTTACACAACACTTTCTGAAGCCTCTTGACCGCTCCTATCTTTGGGCCTTTTTCCTCCTATTACAACTGCTTTGTCTCTGAGTACCTGTTTGACTCCTTCTCAAATCTTTAAAACCACATGGCCAGGCCTGTTCTGCAGAGTGTGGGAAGCTGCCCTAACAAAGGAGAACATCCAGAGTGGCTTCAGGGCATGTGGTGTTTTTCCTCTCAATCCCTCTGCTATCCCTGCCACCCTGTTTCTTCCTTCCCCTGCTTACCCTTCTGCTTCTGTCGCTTCTTCCTCACTCTTCCCCTCTAACTCTACTGCTAACCTCTAATGGCCTGTTTGTCTTAGCGGAGGCTAGTGCGCATGAAGACAACATCAGTGCTGCCATAAACATCCCATCTCCAAAGAAAGGTTGTCTGCTGATATCCTGGAAAATAAGAGAAGAGTCATGTCGAGAGAAGAAAAAGAAAAGAAGAGAGAGAGAGAAAGGAAAGGGGAAAGGAAAAGGAAAAAGACATTCCAACCCAGACCAATAAACAGAAAGCAAAGAAGTAGCAGACAAATTAGCTTGCTTTAAGTGCAGAAAACAACAGTAGGTTCATGGATCAATTGTGACTCCTGTGGTGAATGGATGCACCAGAGGTGTGTATGTACAATGCTTAAACCAAGAAGTAAGATGTATTTTTGAAGCAGTGTGACAAACAGTATTTTAGCTATTTCAAAGGAATACTTTGTTCCCCTCTTCCTTGGTGAACACATTGTTTAGGCTCTAATTAGACTTTGTTGTTTATCGCAACTTGAGGGTCAAGACTGGTCACACCAGGGGGTAGGGAAGGGATTACACTGCTCATCTCGGGACGTTCTCAAAGCTGCCTGACCACAGACTGAGAATACACTGCTAGCTTGCAAAGAAAATGCCAGGACTTGCCCCAAAACCCTTTCCTTGAGTCAGAAGGATGGTATGTAGTACCTGTGCTGGGTGACGGGAATTGTCTTTTCCATGCCTTTTCATGGTTCATTTTTGGTCTTGAATTATTTCTTCGTAATATTCATTTTTCTGTGGTGGACATCATGAGAAATAGTGCTACTGTGTTCAAAACATTTGTTTCAGATGTTTCTTTTGGGAATTATCTGACAAAGATGTCCAACACAAATCGGATGAGAAGTTTTGGCCTTTGCAACCCTTCTTAATTGCAATGTTTTTGTTTTCTGCAAGATGCGAGTGTGGACCAGTGGACTCTTTTCCATCCACTCAAGTCACAAGGGCCACCTTTGCTGCCCTATGTTACCATCAAGTTCTCCTCGGAACATTACAATGCCCTTTTGCCTATCTAACTTGTGCCCTTGCAGTGTTCTGCCACCACATCTGAGGTACCAGTCCAAGACCACTGCTACAACCCAACTGCAGGCCCCTCCTCCACCTGTTATTGATCTTGAGGAATGGCCCTCACTTTCTCCCATTGGTCCTTTTCAGTAAGTCTAACTGTGTCACCAAATGCCCATCCAACTTCCCCATCTTGATAACCCATGACTTTCAGGATGAGGATCAATGGCCTTCTCTTCCTTCCCTGCAACCCATACTTAAATCCCCTGCCAAACTGAAAGACAATCGAAAAAGGTTGAATAACTCCTCACCAAACGTGCTCCATACTCTTAAACAAAAAATACCTCAAGAAATTTACAATCAGAGAGTGTTGTATTTTATTTAAAAAACAAGGAGCAGTGCCCGCCCCTCTCCTCTCATTGTTCTTCCACCCCCCAAAACTGTTCATCCTGTTGACTCAAAGGAGAAGGATGAAAGCCTTGCCTTTCTAAATCATATTTACGAAACGTAAATCTACAAGTGTTGTGGGAAATTATATATCATGTACTGTGACTACTAATAATGAATGATGTTATGTGAAATGTAATATGGAGTATTTAGTGAACCTGTATTAAGACCATACAAGTAAATACTAATATGCAAAGAAATGTATAAGCATGGGACAACTGTGCAGTCACTCGCATGATTCAGCCATTCTTAGAAGTGCTCAGTGTTGATAAGTTATGGGTTCAGATGCAGAATGAGCATACAAGGTGAAGAAATAAGGAGAACTTCTTTATAAGTAGACTGTCAAGTCATTCTCATAGTATGATATAGTATAATTTACTCCTGAGCATGTCATTGTAAAGAAGGTATTTTTGGATTAGTGATATCATAGTGATATCAGCTAAAAGGGCTATGTCTGAGGGTCACGGCAACCAGAAGCCCCATGACAGCAGAAGACTGCAGACCATCAGAAGAACCATCAAACCAGCCAACTCAGCACCACCAGCACAAGGCATTTACATATGCTATGCCCCATTGAAAGCTGCACTACCATGACCACTCTTGTGCCACGAGGCTGTGCTTCTCTATTGGTAAGGCTTATTCTTTGCTGAGACCTGCACCTCACCATAGTACTATTCATTGTACTGTATCATTGACTATCTATAATAAGAACTTTACAGCTATTAGGCTGCTAATGTTCAACATTACTACTAACACCTGCCTATTCCAAAAACTGCAAATCTTCTGGAATCTTCACAATCATCAGTAATAAATATATACATATAACCAACCAAGAAGGGAGTACGAGGGCGGTTATCACCCCAAGCCAGGACCCCGATACCGGGATCCTGGCAAGGGGTGATAACCACCCGAGTACTCCCTTTGAGGTTGGTTATGGATTTATTATACCTTTTCCGTTAGATCTGAGCATCCAAGGAAGGATGCACAGCAATCAGTCATGGTGGGGCTGTGATGTTGCACATTTTTTTGTTTTTTCATATAACTCTTTTTATATCCATCAAATCCACAAACAGTGAGCAAAGTAAAATGTAGCTAGGAACATCGCGGAGATAATGCGTATGTTAGATTTTGTATTTCTTAATGATTTCAGTTTTTAATGAATTTTAGAAAAGTAAAAAGTTTCTGTATCACCCTGCAGGGTGATACAAGGCTGGTTATCGCCCAGGTTTGTATCGCCCTGTGTTAAACTCTTAACTATTAAACTTGTATCACCCAAAGGTATGATAATGAATTACTACAACCTTGTCTCCCCTAAATATCCATCAAATCCACAAACAGTGAGCAAAGTAAAATGTAGCTAGGAACATTGCGGAGATAATGTGTATGTTAGATTTTGTATTTCTTAATGATTTCAGTTTTTAATGAATTTTAGAAAAGTAAAAAGTTTCTGTATCACCCTGCAGGGTGATACAAGGCTGGTTATCACCCAGGTTTGTATCGCCCTGTGTTAAACTATTTAACTTGTATCACCCAAAGGTATGATAATGAATTACTACAACCTTGTCTCCCCTAAATATCCATCAAATCCACAAACAGTGAGCAAAGTAAAATGTAGCTAGGAACACTGCGGAGATAATGCGTATGTTAGATTTTGTATTTCTTAATGATTTCAGTTTTTAATGAATTTTAGAAAAGTAAAAAGTTTCTGTATCACCCTGCAGGGTGATACAAGGCTGGTTATCGCCCAGGTTTGTATCGCCCTGTGTTAAACTCTTAACTATTAAACTTGTATCACCCAAAGGTATGATAATGAATTACTACAACCTTGTCTCCCCTAAATAAAACCATATAATAACTATAATACTTAATTGGAGAGACTGAATGTATATATGTGACACCATTTCAAGTCATTATATGTGAGTATCACTGCTTTCGGTGCAGGAACATGAAGTGGTCCTACCTGTCATGTTGGTGATGTTTGCACTGATAACCTTAAAGATGAACTTCTGCTTTGGGTGAGTATATGTAGCCCTCTGTTAAATAGTTCTTGATTCATGGTTATCCTCTTTCAATAAGATCATGAATGGTTGTCCTGACATATGTAAAATGAATTGTAAGAAAGAGCCACATAACTCACTGAATATTGTGTTTGGCCATAAATGATTAAGTTGAAGGTATATAAATTACTTATGATATCCCTTCTAAAATATAAGTAAACATCTGTATAAACATAAAAGTTTCATGTTTAAAGTTTTCTGATAATTAGGTATTGAAAAAAAACCTGTTTACTTTGTCTTTGCAGTAGACCACATAAGAGGACTATACACAAGACCCCTAGGTTCAAATAATCCAGTTGACACCTGTACATCAGATCCAGCAAGTAAGTTATGACACTTATTCCTCCATTTCAGCAACTGTATGTGAAAAAGGAACAATAAACAATAAGGTGCTCCTCTCCAGATGCTGTGACCTCGGTTCTTTGCAGTGTAGTATGTATCTTCAGTGAAAATGTTAGGGCCGCGCCATGCGCCCTGGGCGCATTAAAATTTTAAATGTCACATTAATTTTGAGATCAATGTGCCCATGGAACATTAGGAATTTTAATTTAATCAAAATGAACCCAAAATGGCGCATTAGAGTGAAAATGGCTCCCTAAAATTGATAGAGAGTGCGCCATTGTCGCATGCTAAATGTTTCTAACATTATCACTGTATCTTTCATGTGCTGTATCAAGGGTGGATCCAGGAATTTGAAAAAGGGAGCATGCTATAGCAAAAGTTTTTGCACGCCCTCAGGGCGCAAGAATTTTACATTTAAAAAAGTAGTATATGGGCCAACAAAAGGGGCCCCCCCTAAATCTGCACCTGAGTATAAATTTCAGGTTTATTGCTTATGTAAAATTTCTGCTGTTAGAATGACTACACAAAGTTTAGATATGTTGGGATTGGCTGATGCAAACATTAGCTTTTACTAGCAATACCACACTTAAAATACGAATTGAATTTTCAAAAATTTGTCAATGCCTATGAGATCCGCCTCTTAGAGTGCTTTATATTATTTTTAACAGAATAAAAATCGGGTATAGCAAATAAAAGATATTGCTATAAATGTAATGATAAATGATCAATATTTTTGCATGGATTTTATAATATAACTACAGCAGAGCTATGGACCCCTTAATTAGCTAATTTT
Source organism: Lepidonotus clava (assembly GCA_936440205.1). Classification (NCBI taxonomy): domain Eukaryota; kingdom Metazoa; phylum Annelida; class Polychaeta; order Phyllodocida; family Polynoidae; genus Lepidonotus; species Lepidonotus clava. Next base: position 31,919,418 of record OW387140.1, read on the forward strand.
GACCATTTTTTTCCTCCATACTGTCATGTTTAGGCTAAAATCCACGGATCTTTCTCTTATTGCACATCAATGTTCCATACACCATTTAAAAGAGTATAATCTGCGCGGATCTCACCTTTTATTGCCATATTAATTCATATGAAAATTATTGTTACTGAACTTGAATTATTGGTTAAAGGCTTACCATTAAAATTCTGAAAAAAAAAGTGGCCCATGTTGGTTCAATCACAATAAACCAAAATATTGAGCCATTTCTCATAATAATCATGTAAGAAAAAATATGAAAACAAGTCTTATCTAAATAAATACTAAGGTTTCCATGCTAAAATAAAGTCCTCTCTTTCTTATGGTAGTACTCGTTTTACTCTGCTGTCAAAATTTAAAAAGTTATGATCAAATTTCCTGTCGCCAAACATTTGAAATAAGGTATTTCATGTTTTGTTCCATGATTTCATAGGGGTTTTGGTATTGCTTCTTTTACATTGGTGTTATAGGTATTCAGATACCTCAAGCTCCATTACATCATCTGTTTTCCATCTATCCACCTCAGATGGTCCTTCCCCAAACCTAGATGTCATATCAGCAAGAAACAAGGTAAGAGCCTTCTATTTGTATCTTATTCAGTCCATTTGACCACAGGTCTTCAGCTTTAGTAAACCTGACCTCGAATTTTACTTTGTAAGGTGCGATTTAGTTTTTTGAGATTCTTGAGAGAACCAACATATTTCTTTCAGAGAATTCACTTTACCCATACTAAACCTGAAGAGAAGGCTTATCTAGTTGGTGTTTGCAAAACATGTATATAAGTCATGCATATTGTGCAAATATTTGTTTGTAGAATCCACTTTTCTTAATATCGACTTGCGACATAGCTTACAGTGGCAAGGGATTTTCTTAAATTTGACACTACAACAGAGCCAATTCTTAGATTTGACATGCAACATAAGGACCCTCATCCAGAGCCCCAATAGTAAAATTACATTTTTAATCAGGGAGACTCATTTATAATGCATCCAATATAACTGTTTTCCCAAATCCCTTCTATCAAACAGTGCCTCCAAAACCCCACCTTATACACAACAACGAGGATATAGACGGCTATAATAAAGGTTGGAGCAGCTTTGTAAGAGTCTTTCTGCAATAATGCATATAATTATCTCTCATAGTAGATGATTGAAAACACTGTTAAGATTAAATGGACGGCATCAAGGGTTCTGTTCATATCTGTACCTATAAGTATATAGGTAAAGATTCGTTAGTGGCACTGGGCAGAAGTATAGCTGCCAATGCACAAGCCATTCGTTTGCAAAAACACAGCAGCCATCGGATGCATGTATTCTCCTGTTTGCCAGGAGGGTGAAATTATTACAAAAATTTAAGTTTATAGAAATAGTTGATTACAATATCTCTCCTGTCTACTGCTCTCTAAACTTTGATTTAGCTCCTCATCTCCCCAAACCTATCAGTACTTGGCCTCTTACTACTGCACCTCTTTTGGCATCGCTCTTCTACTCTACTCTTCAGTATTGAGCCTCTTACCTCTGCTCCTGTCATTAGGTGTTAATACTTTCATCAAATTAGCGAAAGACAATGTCACAAATCACAATTTACTGGTCAAAATACACCTCGGCAGCCTAATGAGTTATATTTAGGGCCAAGTCAGCAATCGTTAAACGACCCCCTCATTGTCTTGACAGAAACCGCTAAATAGATCTACATGAAGTTGCCTACATGGATTTAAATGTTACAGGCTTGTGAACTTTATGTGAAATATGTACAACCAGTTGGCTGAGACTTGTTTTATTTGGCCACTTGCTTGCTTCACGTGAAGGTTTATTTCTTTGATCTGAGGTCAGATTTGTGCCATGAGAACTGTGCCCAAGACCAAGTGGTGCAAAGAGCTTAGGCCAAGTACAATAATAAATAAAATAGTCTGTTTCAAAGCTGCCAATCAAAGGCAGAACTATTGGCAGACTGATTAAAGTGGAAAGACAATGTCAAAAAAAGCGTGGGAGGTAAAGAAAATAACTTAAAAAATAAGATAAAAAAAGAAGAAAAAAAAAGGGGGGGGAGCCTTAGAAATAGCTCTACACGAGATTCTTCTAGTATTATAGAACATTTTTTCTCCACAATGATTGTTGAGATTTATCCTGAAAATGGAAGAAATACTGCCATAGGCTGCAGCAGCTGTAAGCTGTGAGTAGAAAAAGAAAATTACTTTTAGAACTGACTGATCTAGTTTGGGAAAATTGGCTATCCATCCGTGCATGTCTTTAAAAAACAATAAAAAAAAAGTGTTGGGTACATTGTCTATTTGGTTTGGAGTTTTTTTTGGGGGGGTTCAAAGAAACAGACCAGTATTTCAAGATGTGGAACTCATTATTTGAGAGATCATTCGTGGCAAGGTGACCAGTTCTTATTTCACCTATCATGAATTGGTCATTGTTTTCACAATATATAAAGTAATATGTCACATATATGCGTCGAGTTTGAACATTTCAGTGAAACCAGTATCGTGTTCTTTCAAGACCAGTTGCACCGAAAAATATCTGACTAGGCCCTGCAACCGTATATTTTTTTTTTTCTAAAAACAAAAAACTCGTAATAACCTAAAGGCCTATTTTTTTGAAAGTATCAATTGGGATACCAAGCATTTAATGTTAAAAAAATACAGTGCCGCCTACACACACCTCCACTACAGCTCCATAGACCTATGAGTTGCCGGCTCTCCCAATGAAAAGGTAATCGGTTTTATAGCCGGCTCCGTCTGCATGATTTATATGGACTTCACTGACTGCTCCAGTCTTTAGCCTTGAGGCAGTTTTACACTAGCCGACTTGACTCCCGATTTCAAAAATCGTCAGTGGGAATACTAGCAAATCATAGATATGTTATATGCATATGAAAGGGTATTTAATTCTCTTTCAAATGATATGTAGGATGTAAAGTCTTTTGCCGTGTTATTCGCGAAATGTTCTGGTTATACTGACAAATCATAGATATGTGATATGCATATGAAAGGGTATTTAATTCTCTTTCAAATGATATGTAGGATGTACAGTCTTTTGCCATATTATTCGCGAAATGTTCTGGTTATTTTGCGAAAGGCCCTGGTTATTCATAACCAAGTTACCGGTAGTCAAAATCGGCTAGTGGAATACAGCCCTTAGCGGTGGGCGGCGGATTTAATACTCTGGTAGTACACATGCAGGTGGGGTCAGTGAGGATTCCACAGATCCCATACCGTATACCGATACATATATACGTATACTTATAATAACCTCCATGTATATGGGGTGGGGGTCGTGCCAGGGCCAGAGGCAGTATACCGCCACCAGCAGGGGATCCTGATACTTATACCTCCTGGATCCGATCCGCGGCCATTGTCATAGCACCTGGGCACCTAGCGACCGGCAGGGGGACCCCCGGGCCCTGCTGATATACCGTGTAGCAACTCCTCCAGTAGCCGGCCGCACCTCCAGCAGTAGTAGTATTAGAACCTACCTGGCAGGTCAGAATACACTGGAGGAGACGCGGAGCAGGGTGGCTTACTGGAGGAGCAGGACGTTGTATGGTCAGAGACTACTGGGTCTGTGCAGTTATAACGTGCCTCAGGATATATTGAATTGGGAGTAAGCTCATTCAGAGACAGTGTGCAGAAGTTGGTACAGGTCTCACATTAAGAACCACCATGGCTGCTGTCGCAACTCCCGCGGCCACCAAGTGCGTCGCTCCCCCTGAATTCTCAAGGTGAGTTAAAGAGAAACTAGTCTGTGGAACTTATAATTATACATGTACAAATAATTATCCTAATTCTATTGATCTTGTATATACATAGACATATATTCTTATGAATCTCTATGGCATATATTACGAAGTCTATAGAACTTGTTCACCCTTATCTCCAAGTCTATAGAACTTAGAATACTTTTATTTCAAAGTCTATAGGCCTGTAACTTTTTTATGACCAAGTTTTTAGAATTGAACATGTGTGTCTGTCTTTAGAAGTCTTTAGAACTTGTAGACAGATAACTAGAACTCTATAGAACTTACGTAGATCTATCAAATCTATAGAACACATACAAATTTTATACCAATGGTGTTTTTTTTTGTCATCGTTTAGTATCCCGGTGTATCATAGCTAGGCTTATATTACAATTCATATATAGAAAAGCAACCGTTTCCTTGGTTGTATTTCCAACAGAATTCAGACATCACAATTATTTGACATGAGCTTGCATGAAATGAAAGAATGAATTTGGCCTAACACGTCATTCAATAAGTGAACTAAACTTAGGTAAAGCACGTACAATTCCAATGTCCAGGTCTCAACCACCCCGATTCCAATCTTGCACTTGAACATGCCCCTGAATAAACTTGTAGACGGCGACATCTCGTAATGCCTTCTACTTACAACTACACATAACCGGAGTCTTTAAAATAATATTTGACAAGAAAACCTGTGTAGGCGATGGCAATTACAGATGCAAATATAAACCCAATGAGTGCCACTTGAGCATGTCTTGCAGTTGGTAGGATTACATACGGCGGAGTGTGAGAGTTCACCTGATAAAAGAGTAGGCTATGTCCAAACATGGCTTTGAGTCTAGACACCTACAGGCAACATAACTATTAGTTATTCGCAAACCACTGTGCAATTGGCTCTTATACCAGACATGAAGAGTGGGAACTTTAACTTTTCTTTTTTTTTTCTTTTTTTTTTTCCTTTTTTTTTTTTGCAATTGTAAAAGGTCTTGGCCATTTTCAAATAAATTTGGCATTGGGGATAAAGACCCCACTAGTCTTGAGCCCCCCTCTAACGGGCGGGGTCGGTGGTCGGTCAACATGCTGGGGATGGAATTTCAAAAGGCCATTCAGTGAACTGGAAGTACTTGACAGGTTTTGTTCGCCAGTCCTTAATATTATACACCGTCTGGGACTGGACATAAAAGCCTCACATATTCAATACTATTATAGACCTTGGTTTCCATTACAGTTGTCGATATATAGCTGTGTAGGACAAATTGGTTTAGGCTTTATTTTCTGGGCTACCATGGATTTATTTGCCAAAAACCTGCCTATAAAGATAATCAAATATTCTCTGTAAATGAACTGATACTTGCAACTGAGTAGGCCTATATCAAAAGCACTACGCTTAAATAGAGTTTATGCATAGTAACATTTAGTATATACCTGAACCTTTTTATCAATAATAACACGTTCAACTAAATACGCTGACATAATATTGTAGATTGCAATATAACTTATAAGTGAATGTTTTCAAATGTATATGGCAGATGTAGGTTAATTACTAACCCAAATAATTGCTTACATTCAATTATTGAACGTGTTAATGGATTATTCCCATAAGACCTATTCAGGTGTGACTGGTTTAGAGTCTGTCTCCATTCAACAGTTATGTATTAAGTTTTACAGCCGGCAATGCTAAGCACTTTACCTCCCCGTGAGGCCTGTAATATAGGTCTAGAAGTCTCCTGCCAATATTTGATACAATATAGGTAAAGGAGAAATAGTTTATATTAGAAATAACGCTTACGTGACATTAATCTGCCACTGGTGGATGGGGGCTGTCAAGTGTGCACAGTCTGCATATCTTGGAGTAATCAAAGTGCATTATTCAAAGACTTGATTGATGGGGAAAAGGGCCGGGAAATAAGAAATAAGTGAATAGAGAATTTCACACAAGTTGGCCACCTTTTAGACATACGAACTGTGTAGGCAGTAATCGATAACTCAATGAACAGGATGGGCGTTCTGTGCTGTGAAAACTCTTGTTCAAAAAATCAATATCTTTACTTTATTTCTTTTCTTTGGGGGCTGAATTGCACTGAACACTCTCTCATCCGATATGCTGTTTCAATTAAATACCTGTATAACAGGCTATCTGAGATTAGTTATATAGTAGAGAATAATCAAAGAGAAACAATAAGAGGAACTTCGAAATTAACGTCAATGCTATTTCACTTGGCAGGTTAGCCTAACTTTAAGGGGCGCATGAGGTAGAATTCCTCAGTAGTCACTCGACTATGAGTTTTCAGCTAATGTGCCAGCATGCCTACAATTGAAGGGAAGTAATCATTTTCTTTTGGTCCACTATGACCTACAATGTTCTGTTTTACATTGGGAATCAACATTTGTTGTGTAAAATTAATCAGCTAGTTCATAGGCTTGTTTGTGGCTCTCTCCCTACATACTAGAATTTGATTTTAATGCTAGATATCTGGCACCTGTGTATCCATGAATCAGTGCATCAGAAATGACTTGCTTTCCATGAAGTACTTATTAATGTTATCTCACATGAGAGACCCGTGACATTCTCTAGTCGTTTTTATACACTCATCAAATACAAGTTTTGTGTAACCAAAAATACCAGAGTAGTGTAGCATAATAACTTCATTGCTGTATGTTTTTATAAGGCAGTGGCTCCTTGACACTATATTTGTGTTAAGAAGCGTATGTAAGCAGTTGATGCGTGTTTCAAACCATGATATAGTGGCCTGCCTTTCTCATATGATATTGTATATGAACATCACTCTGGCTATTGAACCAAAATGAAAAGGAATTAAAAGTAAGCAAAACAGACGACACAGATGAAGTTGAAGGAAAAATAGCAAGCATTTATTAACAGGAATATCATTAAGCTTACACAAGCACAAGTTCAATAAAAAACGATTCAGACACCGTCGCACACACACACACACATACATACATGCGTATGTTTGACAGTATTGTTTCTGTAAATCCGCTCAACTTCTAATCTCCGGCTGTCGATCAGGTAGCCGAGGAGGGATCCCTTAGAAACCGATCCCAAAACACAACCTTGCCATATAGAGGGATCCACGGAGCGGCTAAGCTGGGCGGATTGGGCGGGCTTATCGCTTGTTGGAGGGGCCCTGACAGGATTAGTGGGATCAGGGCAGGACCCTGGAGAAGCCCGATCAGGGATCATACTCTTTATACACTTAGCTGGCAGTTTAATGTCTCAGCATTTTGGATAGGTATACCCATGTCGGTATTAAAAGTCAAATTTTGCTAAGTCGTGCATACTTTCATGGAAGCTTGCGAGTGGGGTAATGGAGAATGTTGCGACAGTTTAGGATGAAGGTTTTCAGATTGAGACTGATTTGAGACTGATTTCTCAAATAATGCAAATATTACCGTTAAGAAACTCCCAATAATAAATAATACAAAGATTAAACTTCATAATGAATATTCCCCACCATTTATATTATAAATACACATTTATTTACAATTGTTTCTAATTTTATGATAACTTTTTGTGGTATTATTTTTCAGGAGGAAAGCCAACCCCGCCCACGAGGATTACCAACACGAGGGCAGCGCGTTCGTGGTAAGTTAATGGGACTTTTATCACGTATTTGTTAGTGATAGCCATAGGACTACCATCAACCTTTTTGTGTACCCAAAGCGATAACCTGGCACACTAATGCTAATCCACATCTCAATTACCTAATAGGGATTTGTCTCCATGTTCGTACATGTACCTGTTTCTTCTTATCACACTAGAACACCTCCACACACACTATTCACACAGAGACCACATTCACGTTTTCTTTTTCAAATTCAGTTGAAAAAGTGAGAAGGGTGCGAAAATTGCAATAACATTGCAACAATTTCAAAACAGAGTTGATTTTACTATCTTCGACTTTGGGTGAAGACATGCAGTCATGTTTTACCCCTACCGACCTTTGCCTTTTCGTTTCAATTTTGAGTTTTTTTGGCTTTTGACAGAGCCTGACCGTTTAAAATTTACAATTACATAAGTAGAAAGAAATTTTTGTCTGATATACAACGTTGTATGATAAAATTAATTACTGATTCTGGGTGTAAACGTTCTTCGTGCACAAAAGCAGTGAGTGTGTCCATATTTTAGAATTTATTTATCTAATCAGTCAATATTGCAGGGTATCACAATTATTGACTTGCTATGAGCAATTCCATCAGTTACAAAAAGTATGTACAGTTTATCATAAACCCATCTTTAAGATTACTTCACAATCGCGTAACACAGTTTAGTGGTAGATAGTTTTGGCAATCAGCGTATACGCTTATCAAAACACACTGATTAGTAACCTATTAGCCTGATCAGTTACAAAAATATGTGATCTTATAGTTATAGCTCAATTGATAGTGTAGCAAGTAGGATCAATATAAGTTCATGGTCTTTGAAGACTCGAACCTCACTAATTCATGCAACTCACGCGTCAACGACCTCAGAGAATTGTACGACTACAATCAGGAAGTTTAATCAGTGAAAGTGAAAGAGAGAGGGATAGTATCTGATGTCTGGTAGATAGACCTTGATAGGCGGTGTAAGTACACTTATTGTGTCTGAATTGTATGTTATCTGCAGATTAATTACTGTCAAATAAGAGATATATACCTATTGGTAGTTAGGTTGTATTCACATAAAATACCTATTAGTGGTTCACATTGAGAGGTGAACTCATCTATGTTTCTCAGGCATTTCTATTGTATGAATTTCTGTTTTGAAACATTTTTTTGAAATAAATTATTTCAATATTTTCTATATTCTAAGCCGATATCCACATATATATAGGTTTGATATTATGTACACTGTTATCGGTGCAATCGAAATAATTCTAAGCAATCCCTCACAACTTTGCCTCTCATCTTACATACTTAATTGTATGAGATCACTACCTCTTGCATTCTTGGCTAGCATTGTCAAATATTCTGACAGTATGTGTATTATACGATGAGAGAGGTATACGTCAACGGAACTGTCAAAGTTCAAACTTCAGTTGTTACAAAAATCATTCTATAGTTAAGATTTATTTTAGGTTGATAAGGGAAACGTATTGGGGCCGATATCATCGTATACTTAAACCAGCACGCCTTCACTGAAAGAAACAAGTGGAAACCTGCTGTACACTTGAAATATCACATCAATATCTCACGTACAAAATACATATACATATATATATATATATATATATGTATAATGATATTAAGAAGTGCTTCCACTTTCTGCCTACCTAAATCCCCTCATTACCTAATATTCTTGGGAACTTCAATAAGACATCCAACCTTCGGTGAACTTTTTGGGCCGACTAGTTGGTAGGGGGCCTTAACTATTGGCCACTTCAGATCATACAGTTTATGATCCTCTTACAGGTCCAAGCCTAAACCTCCAGGCATATTGCAAGTAGTTAAGTCTCGATCGGCTCCCAGGTATAAAACTTTCTAAGCTGGGCCTTGACATGTGTACCTGGTGAAAGAATAGTTTCCCATATCGGCATGTATATGTGCTGTTTTCGTTATGCAGACGCCCACGGGATATATGAAAGTGTTTGATATTCTTATCCAACGCCATGCTTAGCAACGGGGCAATGGCATACAATATAAGGACTATTAAGTTTGTAGAATTTTTTGTCATAGTGTCTGGCCTACATACTCACATACAACTTTGGTTGTAAATATAACATATACAATGTTTATCATAACTTATAATAATAATTTAAACTTAATAATTTTATCATTAAGTTCATTTTATCCAAATACCGATTGACCGCCATGACAAATACGGTAAATTTGGGGATGAACAGTGTCACCCAAGTAGAATAGAAGATACAATCAGTTATGATAGCTTGATACGTATTGTAGGGGAGTTTCTATTCTTTAAAGGTATGGGCAAATGCTTTTGCTTAACATATAAGACAGCATGTTATCGCTATTTGTTTCTATTCAGTATATCCCAACAATCTTAAGTTACCTGCATTATATACACCTAATCATAAAACTTAGTTGGTTAAAGACAGGGCTAGACATAACCCGAATGTAAACTTGTGTGGTGCTATTCCAGAATATCTGAATAAGTGTGGAATATATTCTAAATGACCAAATTTATTTGTCTTATCGTCATATAAATGGAGACAAAATGGCCAAAAGTCATCTTCAGTTTAGATTTTCATTAATAAGTATGATAATTTGTAGTAATTAATCTAATACTTCCTGATCGCTGTTAAGTTAGACCAATACTTCGTTGACTAGATCTTATATGTATCGCAGTGACTTCAATCTGATGTGCTTTGTTGCTGCTTATTTCTGAAGGAATTTATTCAATCATATAATAAATCATCTATAAATGTATTCTAGCTTATTTATCAGAAAGGAGGGCTATCACTGAGCGATGTGTGACAGTAACAGTGTCGACATAAAGATCAATTAAGCATAAACAGCAGAGGTCTCTTACAAATGTGTATTAGCACATGTAATTAGAAGACACAAAATATCAACCACATCAATCTTCTGTAAAATAAATCCAACCAATTTATACCAACTTTGTTTTACAGACTTGACCACCGTCATTGTAATAGAACCTTTTGCAAACTTTTCTTCTTTAGCATTATGATTAATCATTGTTTTAACCTACATGACCATATTATACACACATAATATCTCAAGAACTTTAACATCACAAAACAATCTTTTAGAACTTATTCTCCACACACCAAGTAATGATAATGACCTACCATAAACCGCACCCTATTATAAGCCACACCCCGACTTGAGTTTCCCTGAGGCTAGTTTTTCTACTTTAGATACTAAAGTGAACCAACGACTAGATATATGAGAGAATTCACTCTCTGAGGGATACCTGTTAGTCTTTACTATTATTTCGAATTGCCCAAGTGTACATATTTATTTGTAAGTTGACCCTAAAGCTTATCATAGACATAGTTTAGGTTATATTGCCCATATCTCTTTCCTATACTACTGAAAGTATCTGCCCAAGTATGAAGAACTTCCCCAAGGTTACAACTTTTTGCGTTTATCCATATCATACCTATTGCACCTAGGAAAGTAATAGGAGTTATAGAATAGGGATAGTTTAGATTCTTGTGAGCCTCAAAGTCAATAAAAGGTTTTTATACAGTGTCCTATGTCAGACATTTTCATTCCCTAGTGCATCATGCAAGTTAAAACTGACCATCAACTGTTCTAGAAATGTGATAATACTTATTGGGTTCGGGGATCACAGCCGATCATTTCAGCAATATGTAATTTTATGATCTGATATCACCTTTTAGGTAGAACTATACATACCAACATATAAGTCAAACTCAGCGTTCAGGGCCCCAATGTCAATAATTCCCTTGGACCTCGCCATAATCAGCCCTTAGTGTAAACATCCCCAGCTGAGCAATAGATAAGCTGTCTGACATAGGACTGTATAGCCATTTAGTAATGTCCATGCCCTCTATCGCAACAGAGCACAGCCAACAAGAAGCCCTGTTTCGTCATCCACCCAGACTGGGTCTCTGAGGAGCGCCCACGCCTGCCCATTGTTGCCAAGTCCCGCCAGTCTCTAGATGTATGTGAAGTCATTTCCTCTCCCAGTGTGACAAGTTTGTAGTAACTAGTTTGGAAAATTAACGGGAGTTGAGCTCAACTAATTCTGACGGTTGTTGTTTTTGAGGTTTGATTGTATTTGCCATGTGTAAATCTAAAGGTATAGGATTAATAAATAAATATATTTTGAATAAATATATATAAGGGTATAAATAGAAAGGTGTAGGATTAATATATATAATTGGCCATGTGATATTGGATTTCTTTCCCCTTGTTTTGTGGTGTGTCATGTATAGTGGAACCAATACATATAAGTGGGTTACATTTTCCTGGAGAAATAAAGTCATGGCATATCTGGAAAACCAATTTGGAAACTCTTGATAATGTCTAGGCCATGAAAGGAATGGATATGTGGTTTTATATAGATCCATGTTTTACTAGTACACACTAAAACTCAATCTGAATAATAAATTGGTAGTTATATTCAAAACCTTTCTGGAATCATGTCCATAACAATTTTTTCAATTTCCCCAAAATGTACAGTTCATCATAAAATAAATGTGATACTTAAATAATAATGACTTCTAGGTACACCTATACATATACTCTATAATCGCTTCAAACACCCCCACCCCCCTTCCTCTTGCCCGTGGTCAGACATACGGTGAATTTGGGCCTACAGGTCGTCCTAAGAAACTTTGGACGGTCGTCTGACGAGCGTGTGAAAATGGGCCTCCAGCTATGTTCAAAGGGTGTTTTCCTAAGCAGCGGCCAAACAAACCACGTAAAGAACTCATTTTACCCATGAGATGTTTGCAGAAGCTAGCACAATTAGGCTTTCATTACTAGAATAACATGTCTCAGCCTCTACGTGTTGCTAGTAATAACTAAGGAACTAAAGGTAGACCAAACTGTCAATTAAGGATACTTTCTATGGTGCTATATTCTGCCAAACAACTTGTTTTTGCTATCATAGTCTTGGGAAAACAAAAATACTAAAGGGTCATTTTTGGGTCACAAGACAGGAAGAATGTAAAACCAGTTTTACATGGGTTAGGCTGTTATGATCTGTCTAGAGAAATTACTTTTTTTCTTTTTTTCAAATAGAAATAAACTTTTTCCACTGATGGGTAATTCCCAATCAAGGAAAACTTACATGTATTATGAAAAACTAGAATAGAAAGTTTAACTTTGTTTGACAAATAAATAGCGACTTCACCTCGGTATAGTTTGGTACCTCTCTGCTAAAGGCATATCATTTGAACAGGCCGACTAAGAAACGCCCACACATGTCGCACTACACACATTAAAACACGCAGGAACAATGCCATTAGAATATTGTTGCTACCCGTCCTAACATTTGAATATTTGACTTGATGTTGGTTTGTTCTCTTGTGTTCTTTGCTGGCCGGGCGATATATTTGGAAGTTACACACTGATCTAAGGAGTTATATGTGCTAAAAGCGTTAGTCAGCTTGCATGCATGATAAGAGTTGATATGTTATTTGTCTTTTTTTCACCCCTAGTCACGTTTCGACCTATAGAAAAAAGTAGATATGATTATGAACAATAAACACATTTACGTTTCCGGTGCCAGTCACTTTTAGGAAGACCCTATTGATCTTAAAATTAGAATTCGAAAACGTTTTTCATTCTATTAATTTTTTTTTTTTCAATTAGGGAAATTGTAAAGTCATCACTCATAGTGTGGATCTTCAAAGCTCTTGTCTGTGATTAAATTTCCTAATTAATCCAGGTACAGGAACATAATAAATATATGTGTGATTAGGGGGGACAGTGAATGCTATTGAACCCAAACGCATTAAGGTGTTGAGTGAAACACCTTAGCCCATTAGCCCTGCCTTAGATGAACATTTCTCGACTAAATATATAACTATTGTTGACGTCTGGCCTTGAGTTTGGGTCCGATGTTAATAAATTTGTCCTGGACATGGCACTTTGAAAATTTTACTCGTGTGACATTGTGGCATAGAAAATAAATACCACACAAATAAGAGGGAAGGGAAATATAGAAACACCAATTGTAATGTAGGATCATCAAATGTGCATACTGATGAGTAGGTAGAACATGCCCGTGTCCAAAACTGGCAGTTTCTACCTACTGATTAATAACTCATTTCTTCAAAACGAAAATATATATATAAAGCAATTCTTTCTCATAACTGAGAACTGATAAATTCAGATCATGTTTCATTTTGACCTTTTTTTGCAGAACACTGGCGTTCAGCGGGGCCACTTCATCATCGCCCCTGACTGGGTGTCGGAGGGCCGCCGCTTCCCGCGCTTCGACGAGGGCCGCGCCCACAAGCCGTGGCCCTTCGAGTTCAAGGGGGCCCGCCACTGGCCCGACCAGTCGTTGGACCGCCGCCCGCCGTCCGTGCGCGCCTCCTGGGGCGGAGTAGAGGGCGCGCGGCCGCCGACGGGCATCCACACGGTGGAGCATCAGGCGGGGTGGATGCCCATCACGGCCCGGTCGGCCGTGGTACCGGCCCGTGGAGTGAACATGCCCTCCTACTCGTATAACCGCGCATACTCCACCTCCTACGGCGAGCACTTCAACCAGACGGCCCTGGGCGCCTTCCAGCCCGCCCCCGAGGCCGGCGCCAGCCTCACCCGCTCCGGCATCGCCCCCTGGAGGTCCTACAACAGCTGGAATGTGTATTCCAAGGAACTGGCGCGCTCCAGGCGGGACGCCCCACCACGGCCCTCCTACATGCTGCCCTCCGCCTCCTCCTGGGTGCCTTAATCTGGGCATTAGTGGCTTAAGAAACGTGTTATTGAGACCTGTGCCTTTTATTATACATTGTATGTGAGTGTTTAAAGTCTCGCATCTACTCAACAACTGGAAGGCAGATTTGACTTATTATATAGGACCATTCCGGTCGTTCTGCTCAGTGCTAGGGTCGGGATGGCTCAACTGTTATAGGAAATTTGTATTATATATGGTTCTAATCTCAAGGGGGGCTATCAAACCTGCATTGCGTTGATTTTGAAGTGATGGGTTTATATACTACAAGCAACATAAATAGGTTCTGATGCATGTATATATAATATTCTTCCAAGTTTGATTTCTTTACTTTAGTCATGTTCATAGGCTTCTTTCACGGAAAATGAAACATAATATTTGACGATTTTTATAAAGTTGAATTGAGTTTTTGTAGGCTTTCATTTAGTTCGTGTAACTTGTGATTTATGTCAATCTCTGAATATGTGACTCATTTTATGTAATGTTGAATTATTGTGCAACTTGAAAATAATCATGTTCGCAAAATTGTTCCGCTTTTCCGGAGATTTATAAATAAGCCCCACCAAATAGGTTCCAACATATCAACAACAAAAATCTCTTAAGAAATGGAAAGCTGTCGATTTCCTGTAAATTTACAATGTTTTCGATATTGATGTGATATTTTTACATGTGAATGTTTTTGAGCTTTTTCCAGAATTTTTTTTGGTAATAAGAGGCAGTTTTGTCACTGGACACTCAGCCTATCTACCCTAGTTGTATTGGGGTTCTCTCGTCGCACCACTCAGTATTATACGTACAGATGTGACCGCTCTCTGGACACAGGTCACACTGTACAGCACCGCATACCGCTGGCATTTCAGTCGTTTTACCAAATGTTCTGTGGTCTTGTTGATGTGGACTCACATTTATATGAGTCATGTAAATATGTATTAAGAGAGTGAACTACGTACCATAATCGTTATTAGTATTAAGAAGTTAACATGGATGCCCATGAACTTGGTGTCATTCTGAAACTATTCCAAAGCAAACTGTGATAGGTTTTGACGTTTTTGCAATGTGCTATTCCACAAAAGCAAAGTCTGTGATGTATATTGTGACAACATATTATGCAAAAGTTTTTCCTGTACATAATCATGACTGATGTGCTTGTTGAATTTTTGAAAACTGATTTTAGCTGAGTAGTAATATATTATATCAATGAAAATGTACATAAACCAATTGAAGGAAAGGGAATAAATTTTGCTTGATTACCCACCTATTTGTTCATTCTTTACGTCAGTATAATTAAAAGAAAAACATTGCATTTCGACCAACGGCCCTCATGGGTACCTTAGTTGGGTTTGCAAAACCCCTTTCAATTTAGTCTTCTCGAGCAAATCAAATCCGAATGAAAAAAGAAAGACGTGATTGTAAAATAATTGTAAGACACGATTCGTCTAGGCAACATTTTCAATATTTTTTATGATTTTGACAAACTATTACTCCCCTATTTTCAAAGTGTCTGAGCAGACTTAAGGCCTTATTCCACATACCGAAAGTACGCTGCCAATTTGTAGCCATTCTACTTTTGCCACGGTTGATATATAATCAGCAGCACAGCCGATAAAATTTACCAACATATTGCCAATAAAATTTACCAACATGTTGGTAAATATTTTCTGCCGATTTTGAACTGGTTGCTGATATTGCACTTTTGGTGGCCGAAATTGCACCAAAGGTAGTTCTTCCCGATATAGAATCTTCCATGGAGGTGCTCGATATCGGCGGTGTAGACTTCCGGCATGTGGAATACAAGACCAGCAACTTACTTGGAAGTATAAACAGCGTATAATAGACTGAAATATAAGGTTTCTTCATTTTCCCCCCTATCATAGCAGGGTAATTAAGTTGTCCTAATGTCTTAATGCATCATAAAGGGGCTCTTGGGGCCGTCCATTAATTACTTACACATTCTTACATGATTTCGAGACCCCAAACTTTTTAAGCATGTGATAAGCACTAAACCTTACGTGCATGGTCAAAATGGTTGTGGTAGAGTAAGACAAGATGTACTTAAATATTGACTCTTCGAAGTGCAATGGCCAAATGACAAAAATGTGCTGCTTATATAGGGAAGCCCAATGTGCGAAAATGTGCTTCATGGTGCTGCACAGTGCAACACAGCATGGCACTGCACAACACTTTGCAGCACCTTGTAAGAAAAGGCACTTCAGCAGGACTTCTTTTTTAAAAATCGGATTAGACTAAACAATCTTTAGTAAATTGAACCACTTGATGAAACCCATATCTACGTTAAACATCATTTGTGCTCATAGGCAGAGTTGAACTGTTAGGTCGATTACTTTTGGTTTAATTCATTTTTCTTACGATTTCCACCTCATTAAAACATAAAATTGCCAATTCTTGTGACTGAATTTCACACAATTAATTCTTTCAAATTCATAATTTTTCCCTGATTCGTTTTCCATGAGTTAACCTGAGCTGAAAATTTTCAAGTGAAGAAAATTCCATAACAGATATCTGAAGGGGAGGTACAATTGTTCTTCTGATTCCAATATCCAAATTTTCAGAATAAAGAAATTCAGAATTATGGGAAACATATTTCCCTGTGTTTCCCTAGCATGGAATTTCTTAAAATCTTGTTTCCCTAAGCCGTGATATAGATGTACCTCAAACCTCGAACCCCTGAAGTAATTCTTATGAGGTGCGAGACTAATTTTAGATGCATAACCTTCCCATCTCTCGAGTTCTTATATGAGAACTTGCTATATATAGCATTATCATAAACAGGGTACCAACCGAAAGTCCATTTTCAAATTCCCTGTGTTTTCCCTGAGATTTCCCTGTTCCATGGCAATTTTTCCGTGTCATATTCAGCAACTTTTTTAAGTTAAAAAGCCTCTGCATGCAGAAAAAATTTGGACAACCCAACAACAAAATGTTAAATACCTAATATCTTGAGAATCAGGAATTTCAGGACCTGGCCGAATGAAATTCCCTGTGTTTTCCCTGTGTTTTGGCAAAATTTGCAAATTCCCTGTGTTTTCCCTGTCAGGGAATTTTTTTTGCCATTTTCCCTGTTTTCCCTGTGTGGTTGGTACCCTCATAAACAACAGGGGTCTAATTTCAAGTAGAACAGGGTCGTCTTCTAAGTTCTATTACAATGTGAAGGCAAGAAATAATATTTTGGGGTCCGATTTTTTTCTTGAGAGTTGATTCAAAACCTTCCTCGCCAGAAAATAAAGCACAAAACAGACAGGTTTTATTGGTATCAAAAACAAATTTATTAAAAGTAAACCATTTTCAACTATCCAATAAATATTACAAATGGTCAATCTCTATCTACTGCTTACTTCATTTTCCTACGTAAGGTACTCGAGGGTCAAAAGCGGGATCTCCATTTATTGATGTACAACACTAGGGGGAGCCAGTTGTTCCGCTTTTGTAGACGTCCGTCAAACAGGTTAAAGTCCACGCGCTGCAGACTCTTGAGAAATGCTTCACAGGCCAACTGGGAAATATAAGAAGATGGAAAACGAATATGTTTAACTTTATTATTTAAACGATTTAGCTACTGAGAACATCTTCACATTTTCGAAAGTAAATTACACACTTAAAGTCATATTGAAAAAATAAAAAGGATTGACAGGGACATAAATGCTCTCCTTTTAGAAATTGTTTTTAGGAAACAATTGGAATTAAAGTAAAGCAATGTGAGGCGTGTTAGATATCATTTGTATAGATTTTTTTCTACTCAGGGAACAAAATCTTTCGCTCGAGGGCGAAACACATTGGACACGTGACGGGAAACGAAAACAAAAAGACAAACTCACAGCAGAGTTAAATACTGGAATAGCAGCTTTCGGAAGATCCTTCTTCATTCCACGTGCCTTAGGGAAAAATAGGGTATTATTGTAACATATTCATATTTCGTAAAAGTTTCAAACGTAGGAATGGTTCAAGTCTTTCATTTAGTCCTTTAACATGCAGAAACTATCACAGTACACATTTTCATTTTTATATCAGTTATTCATATCAGGTCTATTGATCTGTCAAATAATTTTAATCACATTAAAAAGTAATTTAAGACAAACTAATGTATATATTTTAGAATTATACAAGACTTACCTGTAATGTTGAAGTAGAATTATGATTTTACTGAGGACAACACGTTGTGTTGAGGGGATTAAGCGAGAAACGGACACACGCGGGAAACCAGCAGTTTTTAAAGAAATTAAAATAAAATTCGAATTATAGATTATATATAAGAACCCTTTTTTTTTTATATATATATATAATCTCTTAATTATTTACTTTAATCTCGTCAACGCCGTACAAGCTTACTGTAGAGGAGAGGGTGAGGTGGGCGCTTAATCCCCTCAACACAACGTGTTGTCCTCGGTAAAATCATAATTCTACTTCAACATTACAGGTAAGTCTCGTATAATTCTAAAATTTTACCTCGGCCAACACTCTCGGTGTTGACGAGATTCCGCGAGAACTTTGTAGCTCGAATTTGTTTTAATTTTAGTCTCATAATCGCTCGAAGCTAACGAAGAATAATTTTCCACAAATAAATACTTTTTTCTCAATTTTAATCAACTTTTCACAGAGCATTTTCCAACAATCTTTGTTCCATGACATTATCTTCTTTCTCTAGATCTTTGTTGTAAAATCTGGCAAAAGATTCTTCACTTTTCCAAGAGGCTCTCTTTAAGATTTGATTTAGAGGTACACCTAATCTACATGCCGCTGAGGCTGATGCCCCTCTCGTAGAGTGACCCTTATATTTGTCGACATTGATATCCGCCATAGCCATAGGTTTTTAAAGTCCATCTTGCCAGAGTGTCTCTGGAGATTGGCGCATGTGGTTTCATGAATCTTAACAACAATTGTTCATGTTTTCTAACTGTTTCTGTTCTATTTAGATAGGCCTTAATGGTCCTAACTACACAGAGTCTTTTGTTCAAGTCAAACGCCTTAAATTCTAGAACATCTAATCTTTCTCCCAGTCTGTTATGTTTTAACAACACCTTCATTCGGAAAACTATTTTTCTTTTCCTCTATCACCATACCATCCGTGGTTAGATTTATAATAGTTTGACCCCTTTGGGATGAAACTAACAATAAAAGCAACGTTAATTTGAAAGTTAACTTCTTCAGTGTTAGGTCCTTATTGGGTCCCCACTGTTTTATCAAATCAAATACTTTGTTCACGTCCCAGAAATCCTCATATCTTGCTTTCGGAGGGTTTCTTTCGTAACAGCCCTTAAGGAGCCAACAAACTTGTGGTTCATTACCGAGGATAACTCCTTTTTTATGTGGCAGAATTGCTGACAACGCACATCGTGCTGCGTTGATCGAAGCGTAACCCATTCCTTGGTCTGATAATACTCTTAAGAAGCGACACGCCTGAGGTAAAGAAGGCGACAATGGATCAATACCTTTCTGGGTACAAAATAACATCCATTTGTTAATGTAAGTAGAGTAAAGTTTCTTAGTACTAGGTCTCCACGCTGACATCATCAGTTCAACCGTTTTCTTATCGAATCCTGTCCTTAACAGTTTGTTCCCTAGAAGCGGAATGCCCCCCATGGGCATTTGTTGAGAAAACCTGCGTTGTTGGGGTTGCCTGTTGGTATAAGGTTCCTTTTCTTGGGTCTGAACCTCAGGTGTCTCAGTCCTAGACTCACTAGACGTCCCCACCATGGCTGTCCTGTCCACCAAGGTACTATCAGCACTCCTGTGGCCCCTTCTTCCAGGATCTTCTCCAGTACTCTCCCCACACAACTGAAAGGAGGGAAAGCATAGAATTTAAATTGCGACCAATCTAAGGTGAACGCATCTATGGCAAACACCATTGGATCCGGTGCCCACGACACAAATCTATCGACTTTACGATTCAGACGTGTTGCAAACAGGTCAATTTTTGGCTGTCCAAAAGTTTTTACTACTTTTTGGAATAGTTTGTCATTCAACTCCCATTCGATATTATCGTGAAAGTTTCTTGATTTGAAGTCCGCCAGCACATTATCCACTCCTGGGATATGTGCTGAGGAAAGCCAGTTGTTTCTCTGTTCACAACACGTCCAGATCTGTTTTGCTACTTCATTACAGTCATCTGACCTTACTCCCCCTTGATGATTTACATAGGCTATAGCCGTAGTGTTATCTGACATGATTCTGATATGTTGATTCGTTATGTCACATAAACTCTCTAACCCAAAAAGGATTGCTCATAGCTCTAGCACGTTAATGTGGTCTTCTTTTTCTATTTCTGACCATCTCCCACCTGTAGCTCTCTCATCCACATGAGCTCCCCAACCTTCGTTGGATGCATCAGTGAATAAAATCACATCTGGGTTTGTCCGCCTTATTGGCCTACCTGAATTCCTTATATTTTGAATCCACCATCCTATTTCTTGTTTACTTTCTTCTGATAACTCCATTTTTGCATCAAAGTTTCCCTGTGCTTCTCTTAGTGTTCTATCTTGTCCTTCTCTAACAACTTCACATGTACTTCCGCATAGCTAAAACTTAATGCAAATGCTATCATTAAACCTATGAGGCCTGCTACTTCTCTTATAGTAGGTCTAGCTTTGGCTAACACACTCTCTGCTGCCCTTAGAAATTTGTCTTCCTTTTCTGGTGTTAAGAAAACTCTAAATTGTTCCGAGTCTAAGAGAAACCCTAGGAAGATCAGCTGTTTAGTCGGTTGGAAGATTGATTTCTCTTCATGAATTTTGAAGCCTAACTTCTCTTAAGAGTTACTCAGTTTCTCTAGAGAATTTTTACAGTTTTCATACGTGTCAGCTACCACGAATGAATCGTCGATGTAAGGAAATCCTTCCACCCCTAATTCTCTCAGATTTGCAAACACTGGTGTCAAAATCTTAGTAAAGAACCTGGGTGCACATGCTAATCCGTTAGGTAGGACTCTGAATTGGAAGAGCTTGCCTTCCCATTTAAACCTCAAAAATTTCCTATGCTGCTCGTGTACTGGTACAGAGTAATAGGCGTCTTTAAGATCTATGGATCCCATCCAACAATCCTTCCTCATCATATCTAAGGCTGTCTGCAACGAATGCATCTTGAAGTGTTCGTATTGAACATGGAGATTAACCCAAGTGAGATCTAAAATCATTCTATGGCCCCCATCTTTCTTTGGTCTCAGGAAGACATTAGAAATGACCTGACCCTGCGAAGGCAGAACCTCCTCTACTATGCCTTTATCTAAGAATTTTACCAATTCTTGTTGTACTGCTAACTTTTCCTCTTCCGATAACCTATACGGTACTGGTTCTTTTATCTGTACTGGTATTTCTACAAAGGGGATGCGTACCCCTGCTACTGAATCTAGAACCCAGGGATCTGATGTTAGCTGTTTCCAAGCTGACATATAATTTGCTATCTGACCACCTATGAGGGACGAATTCTTCTTCCCCTCTAACTCGTTTAAAAGTTCTAAGACCCTATCTTCTTCCAGATAATCTAAAGGGCTCACCTGGGTCACTACTTGTTGTGGGCCCTCTTGGCAAAAGCCTGCCTGGGACCAGGGTTACGCTGTCGTCTCGGATAACCTCCCGGAAACCCGCTGGTGAACCCTCCAAAGTTCATTTGTTGTGCGTTGGGAAAGTACTGAGGGAAGCTCTGGAAGTTCTAAGGCGAAGGGAAACAGAACTGAGCTTGAAATGGGTTGAAAGCTCGCAGGATTGGCTGGGCTGGGAATTGTGGTTGGAGTTGATTCATCGGATATCTGAATCTCTTCTGGAATCCTCCCGTTCCCCTCTGGTTTGGTTGTTGGGGCTTCCTTTTGAGAATCTTCTCCCCGATCTTCTTGGCTACTTCTGCCTGTTTCGTAGTTTCAACTAATTCGCCTCCGTATAACCAATCCGGAGAACCTTCGTGGGCTTTGGACATAACCCTGGCGTAAATCGGCGTAAGATGAGGTTTGAGAAAATCCCTGCGTTTGCTCGCTATCGCATAGTTAGCATGGGCTAAAAGTTCCAGTCCATTTAAAACGTTATCCCCCAGCTGATCTAATTCTGGGTCCTGAAGTTTACGTTTGAAAACTAACTCCAGTACCGGGGTGAATGCTGACATAGCCCCCAGGATGCCTTTCTGAATTACTTGAAGGTTTTGGTCCGTTGCTTTCAGCTGTTGACCAATCACCTGGAACACTTCTGTATCTAATCTCTGTGCTTTAAATCCTGTGCACATTTTAGATTCTAAGATATTTCTTCGCTAGTTTCTCCATATCCGAGATCATGGCGGCATCCTTAAGATAACGTTCCAGTAAATCCGCCACCTCTTGTTCTGTTTTTGGCGAAACCCTGTCCGCTTCTTTCACGTGATTTAATTTTTCTTTGACTTTTGTCGAAGTTAGTCCTTCCTGTGGGACCTGAGCCTGAGCTTGAGGTTGTGTTGCCTCCTGTTCTACTTCGTCTTCATCTGCTTCACTAAGTGCATGATCCGGCTGACGCTCAACCGTCGGCTCTGCCATTTGTTCTTCATTTTGATCAGCCCAGGCCGGCATCTGCGGTAACATTCCGAAGGAAAAGTTAGGAACAAAATTGCCAAACGCCGCCAAAGGGTTAGCCCCCATTTGTTGGAACTGTTGAAGTTGCTGCTGTTGATGAAGGAACCATTGTTGTTGGAGTGTTAGTTCCTCAAACTCTTGTTCCGGCTCTTGCTCGGTGTCGTTCTGAGTACCAACGGGATTGTTGTTTATGTCTGTCCCATCTCCGCCAGCTGCTTGGTTGCTAGGTTTGTTGCTAGGTGTCCCCGACGTTGGCGCCTTGCTGGCGGCTGCCGACATCCGTGGTGCCGGAGTGGTGGCGCTTCCCAACGTGCTCAACGTCCCTGACGTAATGGAGTCAGCCACGTGGACAGGATGGTCGGGTTCTGGGCGGGTCGGGAGTCTGGGCGTTCTGGCCCGTCTTGCCCTTAGCTTTCTTCTTAGTAGGTTTAGTCTTATCAGTCGCAACCGAAGTTGAAGGATCGGCTAATAAACCTCCTCTAGCTGACATGGTAGAAATGACAGCGGATTGGTCTTCAAGACTCAAAACTGAAGAGTTATTGGTTCCTCGCCTGGAAGCCATAATTCAGTAACGACCACGGTGCCGCGGCAACCTGTCGAAATAAAACTGAATTTTAGTGATCTAACAAGGCAACAAACACAGCAAAAACAACCCCACTACGTAGGGAGGCCTAGATCTTGTAACTATTATCGGAAAAAGATTGACCAACATGTCAAAATTGAAGAAAATTGGTTGAAATATTTACCTGCTGCACAGAAACGTCCGTTTGCTTCGGGCGCGCGATCCTTGCTGCTGGTTTCCCGTGTGTGTCCGTTTCTTGCGGAATCTCGTCAACACCGAGAGTGTTGGCCGAGGTAAAACCTCAATATTTATTCAGTTAGAAATAACTTGACACTTACATGTTCCAAATGTATGTTGGCCTGGCTGGCTATGTCATAGGCCAGGTCCTGCATCCCTTGACTTGATTGACCCCTCACAATGTCTTCTTGAGAAACGCCATGCTGTGACAAAAGAAAACAAGTCCAAACGTCTAGCCATACTGTATGGATTCGGCGGCATGTTTTAATGTTTTAATGTAATATATAGTAAAAAAGTTTTATACAGTATCTGGAAGCTTTGATACACATGAGGCGGCGGTATTAGGCCTAATAATATTAATGATTTATTGTGGTAGGTCTGAACTGACACTATAGTGTCAATCTGAAAAAAATATTAAACATAGAAGCCTAGACACTGACAGCAGCAAAAAAACTTATTGACAGTGTGACGCCTATGTTTCAACATTGAGAGGTAACGATTCTGACACTGACAGTGACTTAGGCCTAGATATCTATTTACTTTCAAGGTTAGACATTGACTCAGGCCTAAGGGGGTATGTCTTATACAAATCAGA
Organism: Lepidonotus clava; assembly: GCA_936440205.1. NCBI lineage: Eukaryota > Metazoa > Annelida > Polychaeta > Phyllodocida > Polynoidae > Lepidonotus > Lepidonotus clava. The sequence continues at coordinate 31,943,476 of OW387140.1, forward strand.
TTTAATATTTTGATGGTAGGTCTGAAAAAACTGACACTATAGTGACAATTTCACAAATAATTTAATCTTTGGATCAAAAATAATTGCTTTCGGAGCCGCCATAATACATTGACAGTGTCGGAGGGGGCTTGGGCCTAGTTTTTCATACCATCTGTAAAATATTCTTGCAAGCGTGTCCAGGCCTAAAATGATCAAACCATAATGATATATAGGACCCTGAGATATAGGAGAACATAGATATATACATGGATTTCATTTTGATAGGCCTAATAAGGTCTAAATAATCATTTTTCAGATTGCCAGTGTCCGTCCGATCAAACGCCTAAGCGGGACATTCAGCACCATCTATTCTAGGCCTATAGTATTTCAAATGCTGGAAAACAATATGTACCTACCGTTAACGCCTGGAGTCCTCAATGCATCTGAATGGGTATATCCTCCACAATTGTTTATGTCATCCTGGTTTCCTGAGTTCAATGTATACATCGATGCAGGCGTGATCCCGGCCTAAGCCTAAGGCTTTCAGGCAACGCCATGTTTGTCAAGCCTCCTCGTGTCCGATCGATCCAATGTTTTCCCTTCGATACGAACGCATGTTTCAGGCCACTTCATGCGTTAGTATGCGTCCACAGGTCCACATAGATTCCATTAATATATATTGAAAGCATCAGATACCGCCGTAATCCAGGTGTACAGCCTACAGGCTGGAAATAGGACGACCTCCCGCCGTAATGGTCCAGCCTCCCGGCCTGCTCCGACCGGTCTGACACTGTGACAGTGACAGTGCCTCCTCGTGTCCGATCGATCCAATGTTTTCCCTTCGATACGAACGCATGGATCACGCATGAGTTTTCAATGCGTTGTATGCGTTTAAGGGGGTCCAGACGTCCAAAATATATATATTGAAAGCATCGGATACCGCCGTAATCCAGGCGAAGAAAGAGTAGCCTCCCGCCAACACGTCCGACCGGGGCACTTGCACCGGCCGGTGTGAGGTCTGAGCCTTGTCACCGGGTCGACGCGACGGAATACCAAGAAAATAGTGCGATGCATTTACGCGTTTAGACGCATTATTTCGCATTAATTTTGATTCTGGGATAGTGGGATGCTTATCTATGGGTCGAAATCTATCTGTGCATACCAATAAGTAAGATTAGATCAACTGATTTCATGGTGAAATAGGCCTGCAAAGTTTATGAACTACATCGAGCAAGGACTCGAGATGGCGGGGCGCCCGGCGATCGTACTGATATAACGATTTGGATTCCAGGCTTGAATGTCTAATTTTGACCGCTTTGGACGATTTTAACGATTCCTATGTGATCTATATATATCCAAATCTCTGCGATGTAAGCCAAAATAAGCCAAAATATGTGGTTATTTAAGCCAAGGAGCGATCGTCTCATCGGCGTTACATATAAACGCGTCGCCGATCCTCGTATATGACAAAAAGGGAATTCGGCTGCTAAGATCTTAAGGTGATCTAAGCTCTGATTTGAACTTAAAGCCTTGCCGCCTCATAACAATAGCACTCTTGAGGTATCTGTAATTGATCATAAGAAAACAACCAAAGAATGTACGGCAGTTATTCTCATGACAGAAATTTAGAATACTACCAAAACCAAAGAAAGAAAGTTTGAAAGTTGGGTATCCCAACTCCAAGACGCCCGTTCGAATATGAGTGTACAGTCAGTCATAATCTATTATCATTGTCAATATTTCATCAGATTTTCATATATTTCATGTTCATACGTCTTAAGGCATGATTCAGCACCAAGCTGGTTGTCTATGTCTTTTGTGGTTATCTTTCTTTGGGCGTACCAAACATCATACTTTACTGTTAAAAGGATTAAGGACTGTCTAGCAGGTTTCTAAATGAACCAGTATATAGCCTTGATACGATTTGTGAGGTTAGACCAATAGATCTACTATGGGAATAAATAACCATGATAAAAACATGTCACCATATTCATTTTCAAGATAAATGGATGTGGAAAAATTAAGGGTTTACCATAGGTTTCAATGGGAAAACACTAGTTCTTGATCCTTTGAAAAATTTAACCAGCATATTTTAATCATACATTGTAGAATATCATCTATGGACCTGAACCAATATATTTCATCAAATAAAAGTAGGGGTCACCATTGTAATTAAAGAGCTACAACTCTAAGAAACAGAATTATATGCAATTCCTGTGTATTCCTATTTAAACAAATTCTCTTTAAATCTCTTATTTCCCCATTCTAAGGTAAAATCTTTGTGAAAAAGTTGGTATTTCTTTAGAAATAAAAGAAATTTTATACATAAATCAAATTTCGGCCACCTAGGATTTTCACACCAGGTGGCACTGGTGTGGTCAGTCACAAATCCCTTTAAAGATAGTTTTAACGCCGCACATGCTCAACTTTGAAGATCAGAGAAGCCTCATTACATAAAAATGATATGTTTTGAATTCCTACTAACCATGATCATCAGGTCGACGGGTAAGTAACAGCGCTGTCTTTGGGCGTTAAAGGGGACAGCCCGGAGCAGGGTCGTGATACCTGAGGCCTTACCCACATGGCTGGCCACGTGGTCGGCCGTCACGTCTTTGATACCTGAAATAACGAGGATCAGGGTTAAAACAAGTTTTTAAAAAAAACAAGGAGGAAAGAACGTCAAATATTTTGCTAGATTTGTAGGCCTTGCTTGGCCTAAAATCAAAATTGTCCTATATTGTGACCATTTTGGTATAAACATAGACATACATAACATAACTATGGTATAAACATGGGAGTGACGGAATTGTAGGTCTTCACTGCCTAAGCACTACCACACCAAGTGTCAGTTACACTTAGAAGTTGCCAACAGTAACCTGCTTAACAACCATGGTTTGTGTAGCAACCAGGGTTGTTCATTGGTATAAATACATCTTTTTGTAGTCAACAGAAGACCCTCTTTACGTAGCTAAGTACGGCGCCGATATTAATCTTAATAACTGGGATTTATCACCGTGTGTTGTTAAGAATGTGGAGCGTTTTAGTCTTATCATTCTGATGAATCAAAACAATGACATTCAAACTAAACCTGTACCTTTCTTTAGATCATATACAGATACAGCACAAGGGATCTCTTACAGCATTAAATTTGGTACCCTTAATGGGGTAGGATTTCAGTACCTTTAGTATGAAAGAATGTCTCTACGTAAATGGCCTTGCTTACCCAAACTTTGAAGCACAAGGTAATGTGCAGAGGACACCGATTTTTCGACATATTCCTCCACCTTTGGAAGACTCGCGAAAGGTTTGTCTGATAAATTTTCTTCCTGTGAAAAAAGGGTCACGCATTAGAGAGGAATCAGAAGAAATATAAAGGTGAGCAGCAGTACTTTTTGGAGGAAGTTATAACTAAAGTTGGAATGGACTTGGAGGATGACTAGTAAAGTGATTTCTGTTTGACATGGAATACGATGGTAAAGCAGCAACTCCTGGGCCTGCGGTATTACAGCAATGAGATTCTTACTAGGAATTTCAGAGATTAAAAAAAAAACGTGTAATTACCCTGGCATCGATCATCCTAGACAGCCACTTCTTGCTGAGCCCATGTCTGTGTACGACCTGAGAGGTTCAAAGATGAAATTAAATCAATATTCGCATTTATAAGTTTGAAAAAATCGATTTAATTTATAGTTTGTATACGCAATAGCTTCATCAAGTCAGATAAATCGACAAAGATCAGCAATGACAGAGATGGGTTTTTTTTAAATATTCCTTCAGAAAATTTGTCAAGCACTTACTCGAGCTAGTTCAAGGGCGACAGGACTGTGAGGTGGTGATTTCTATGGAAAAGAAATGCATATAATTTATTATATTATGAAAATGTATTGTATGTCTCAAAGTAGACGCGAGAAGGTTATTAGTGGTTATTGAGATCAAAGCGCTTCTACTCGTTTTATTATTAGTACAGCTGAAAGAAACAAATCAAAATTCGAATCAATTTCGTGTATATATATGCTAATTGCTATCCATGGTGCCTAAATATGTTGGAATTCGCGGGGTGCTTTTATAATCTACCTCAATCATAAGAAATGATGTAAGTATGAATATTCAATAGCACTTACCTGATAGATCTTATCAAGGGCATCTCTCCAAAACTGGATTCTCATCCTGCCCAATGTTCTGTCTGACACAATATCCCGAATCTACAAATTGATCATATGATTAGAAATTGATGTATTCGTATTTTGTACTTTACAAGTAAAAATGGTCTTTAAAAAGATGTGTCGTTCTCAACAAAACTAGCCTTTTGATTAATATCTCGAAGACCTTTGAAGATATTAAGTTTTCTTCCACATACTTTTCTACGGTAGAGATCTGACAGTTAGTGTGTAGATCTACACACATACCCAGACTCTACTTTCTTCTTTTTACTTGTATCAGCGAGTTGACAGGTTGGGCATTTGCCACTGCCTTCTTCAATTTTAAATAGATCTACTCGTCATCCTTCTGATATAGATCAAATGCACATTACCTGAGCTAATTCAACATTAAAGGCCTGTACTGCAAATGCTACAGAGCGCGCAGATTGTGGGAGAAGCAGCGAGCACAAATAGTTTTCATAGTCATATTGTCTGAAAAGAAAATGTAAACGTAATGATAAGTCGTCATCTGAGTGAGTAATACACAATCATTAGAGGATAAACCCACAATTATGAATGTCAATGACAGAATAGATCTAATATCTCCTTTTAGATCTACTTTTCTAATTAGAAATCTAATAGTAGTCATGGCAGCAGATATGCAAAACAACCTAATTACTTATGTGCCAAACAAAACAATAAACTATTGACAAAACAAGAAGCAAATGACTATCAAAGTTCTGATCGTTGGAACGATCGATGTTCGCCCTTAACATAACAATGGACATTTCATTGTGTTTGAAAGGTAATTGAACGAAATGTCAATATATCTAATTTATGTAATCTATAGCAATGGTTGTCCCTCAATAAACTGAAGGCCTTCCTACAACCTGAAGGCTATATGGGCTATGAGTAGTGATCACCACCACCACTACTGCTGTCACACACAACTCAGGGAGGGGCTTAGGAAACCTAGACCTGCCCACCTGCAGGTGACAGTGGAGGTCCTAATGTGGAGGGGTGATTGATTCAAGTAGGCCTACTAGTTATGTAACCCACTTCTGGCTTCTCAAACTGCACCCTCCCCCACCCCCACTCCTTGAACTGAGTTCAAGGAGTGGGGGTGGGGGAGGGTGCAGGGGAGAGGCCTGCCCACTCAATTACACTTGATGCACACTAATTGTCCTTGCTTACAAATGCATGCTGGTGGACAAAGGCCTGTAGCTACTTGTATGTAAGATTGTGTAACCGGGCAATCAGATCAAAGCCCAAATACCTACAAAAGACATGACTGATTGAGTGAGCCCTTCCCATAAGCTACAATATTAAAAACTATAATTAAGGGCTCACAAAAATGTTGTTGAACATCTTAGTTAGGCCTAACCAGGGTCTAACCAGGGACCCCACTTGAATGATCAATTTCTCTCCATGTATTTTCCAAATCAAACTATGAATTTTCCCTTTACGTCATGGCATAGTCATGATTAAAATTGATGATTTGTTCTGATCTCAAAGTGTTAAAGTTAGAAAAAATATAGTGTGTTCAGGTAACATAGGTCGAAAAAAATATATGTCTAGGCCTGGCTAGTCTTCGGTAGTCTAGATAGATCTAGGTCAATTTTTTTTTTTTTTAACTTACCAGAGACCCGGGCAGTAATGACAATAACAAAAATATATGATTTCAGGACAAGTCTTTTAGATTGTGAAAAAAATTACTTTAAAATTTCCTTAAAAAAAATTAGGGTAGGGCCAAAACTTTCAGAAGAGCAATCAGAGCCTCCTGATTCTTAGGCTGGTCCCGCCCCTGTGCCGATCCGCTATAAGGGGCCGGTATGTCTCCTATTACATAATGTCTCGCGCAGGTTGGGCAGGAGGGGACCTGACAGTTGACTTGAGAAACCACCCTCAAAGTCGCACAGCCTCTCACTCCAAAGCTGTGAACTAATTTTGACAGGGCAAAACCAGAGTACCATTTATAAATGGCTGTAACTCTTAAACCAATGCAGATAAAGATAAAATTCAAAAAGCATGTTAAACTAGACACCAAATATGTCTGATAATATGTTCCTTAATATTTTTTGAGCATTTTTCAATTTTTATGTAATAGACTATACCTAGTTAGATCTACTTCTACTCGTAGATAAAATGCATTGAAATATCTAGACAACATGATTATATTTATTTGTTAACATAGAGTGGTTTCTGGGAACGTGAAGGCCGTACTTTTCTCAATAACCAGTGTACCTGATTCTTAGCAGGCGGGCCGTTGGTCCAATAAGACACTACTTCCAGTAGGGTTTCCAACCCTACTTCAAGTAGGGTCTTCCACTCAGCCAGCAAATGAAAATCTAAACCATTTAGAATATATTTTACTACTTTCTACATAGTATTAGAAGTTGTATATTTGTCTGGAAGGCTACTAGAAGTAATGTGGTGCATTCAGACACTACTTCAATTAGGTGCTCTGAAGTAATTTCTGCTTAGAAGTTCATAGTTAGATCTATACATAGGATATCTAATATGGACTTTCAAGTTCCATGACTGTAACTCCAAGTTCTCACCCTACTACAAGTAGTCTTCGGGTACTAAACCCTATTAGAAGTAGGGTTTTTAAACCCTACTACAAGTAGGCTTCGGGTCCCAAAGCCTACTAGAAGTAGGCTTTGAGTCCATAACCCTACTACCAGTAGGCTTGCTTCAAGTCCCTAGGGGTTAGAAGTAGGCTTTGGGTTTCGTATCCTACTACAAGTAGGCTTCAGGTCCCCAACCCTACTAGAAGTAGCCTTTCTCTTACCCTACTTCCAGTAGGCTTCTGGAACCAAAGCCTACTTGAAGTAGGGTTTAGGTCCTAAACCCTACTACAAGTAGGGTTAAGTCCTGAACCCTATTACAAGTAGGATTTAGGTCCTGAACCCTACTTCCAGTAGGCTTTAGGTCTCAAACCCTACTTCAAGTAGGCTTTCCTTTACCCTACTACCAGTAGGCTTCTGGACCCAAAGCCTACTAGAAGTAGGCTTTGAGTCCCATACCCTTCTACAAGTAGCCTTCTAATGCCACACCACAGATAGACTTGAGTTGCACACTCTAAGTCCAAAACCCTACTACAAGTAGGCTTCCAGCATTCTGATTGGCTGTCATACAGACCCTACTTGAAGTAGGCTTTGCAGACCCTACTTGCAGTAGGGTCTTATTGGACCAACGGCCCTTCTGCTGATTCTTACAGTGGTTAACTTACAATGCCTTACTGTTGAATTCAATGACAGACCCCTCATTATCGCCCATGTTACACAACTTACCTGGCGATATCCATGCATTGTTCTGTATAGCTCTGACTTTTTGTTGCATAATTTCGGTCTTGTTTGACGGATACTCCAAGTGGTGTAGCATAACGATACCTGACAGCTTTTGGAACTTGTTGTCGGAGACAAATTAGACAGTGTCTAAACATTTTGACGAAATAAAAAACCGGCTTTAGTTCCAGTTAATCCGCCAGATAGCGCCACTTGTAGATATTGCACTGGTTACCGGTGTTCTAAATTAAAAGATTAAAGTTCCCGATGGAAACCAGCGAAAGAACGCATCACCGCAAACTGTACTAAAGAGATCCTTTCCGCGCCATCTGACTACCGTGAAACCATATATTTCGTAGCAATCAGAGTGGGGGGTAGTGTGCGCATCACCGTTGTAAACAAATCTGACCGCTCGACGAAATGCTGCTGTTTTCAAGCTTTTTCTAAGGTTTGTGATTTCGTTACTTGATAATAGTCTGATAAACTAATAATACATAACCCACTGTCTCTGCAGGTTGTATGTTTTCATATGAAAACTAAGCAGATCACATATTCTGACTGTCCACACGGGACCGGTCAAACGTGTTCGATGGCTGAGTCAGTGAGTTTTGACTAGTCCGACGTAGCCAGCCTCTCGTATGCTGATAAACTGATGGTGCTACGAGAGCTTGGCGGAGAGAGGCTACAGACGTGGACTAGTTTTGACGTGCCTGTGCCAGCCTGGGTAAATTTGCAAGGGGAGGGCTAGGCGTAGAGATCGATACATAAGATGTATGTCTATAGGCTAGGGCACTAATTCAGATCTAAGCCAATATATCTAACTTCTAAGGATATATGCGTGATTACACTAATTTACAGGTTGGAGGTTTTGTCACCTAACAACTTAGCCTTAGCCTAGGTGATCAGTGACTGTGACAGTCTGTGTAACTGTTACTGTTAGTGTTAGCCAGTGACACAAGTTAACTTGATCATAAACTTATAAAGTCTTAGATCTTTAAATTTGATTTACCCTGGACCCTGCCCCTATTGTGTTGTTGTTTGTTTTTAAGTTAACTGAAAGCAGTGACGACCAGAGTCAGAGAGTGCAAATCTAGACCTAGGCCTAGATGCTAATTTAAAAGCTGTCAGTTTGAATGAACAACACTCAACAGGTCCTTGGCCTTGCTACTTTTGAGAGCTAAAAATGCAGAAAATGAGGAAAATATCTTTGATAAAAATTACAACTTAGTGAGTCTCCAACCTTCATGAGCTAACCTCCCCGTTGGGGTACCAGGGTGGGGCTTCTCCTCCTGGGTAGCACTGACCAAGTGGTTCATTGGGTTTGATTCCTGGTCGGTGTTTGGGTTCACTAAGGGATGAGGTACAGCATAAATGATTTCCAGGTTTTGACCCCCTGCTGTTTGCCCGCCCTGTCACCCTCATTTCACCCTCATTTCATAGATACAATCAACAAAGACTAACCAAGTCAAAACACGTGTCTGAAAAGTCAGAATTCGTTCTAACTGGTTTTTGTTGTGAGAAATTAAACTGGCTGTCAGTATGGCAAAAACACCCATCACTTACTCATAACTGCATAAGCTAACAATGACTATGAGGGTAAGGGAAAGAGCAGTTAAACCTTCAAGTCTCAGATGAAAAATACATGTAACATATAATATTATTAATTGTTATTGTCAATAATGTTATCTTATCTTTCAGTTCACTTTTATTTTCTATATTGACAGGTCACTGAAGACACGCTAAGTATGGATTAAATCGATTTGTCAGTTTTGACGTCATCTTGACGTGATGAGCAGACCAGGAAAAGTGAGCAAGAGAGATCAGAATGGGTCACTTACCTCAGAGCCTGACAGCATGAGTCAAAAGGGGACCGGTCACCCAAAAACAAGCGGCGACCGGTCCCGGTCAGCACGGTCTGCGTCAAGGGGCTCTTCCAGAAATGACACTGGTCCAGATACCAGCACTCCAGTCAAACCTGTAAGTCAGAACACCAAGAGATGAGAATGCATAATTGTAAAAGCTTTCTTTTTATGGATGTAACTTATTAATTATATGGCAGTGCCGTTCTTTTAGCATTACCTGTCTTAATTTGACAGCACTAGCCCAGCCTAGTGTAACTGTAAGTTATATTATCTTTAGCAAAAGTTTTTGGATTAGGATGACTAGCATTGGAAATAACATACAAAATTGTTTACAAGGGAAGTAATCATTCAGAGATGACTCTTCCTTTTACTCATTTAATTTAGTTTTTTTTGTACCAGAAATGTTTAAAATTCCTGATTTTTAGAATGATATATTGTAGTCGATTGTAGTAAAAGAGCAAGAATTTCATAGATGTCATTTTTTGTTGGTAGCTATATTCTGTTACTAGACACATACTTCCAGCAGCTCCTCCACCAGTCGTTGTTTGTTTTCTTAATGTCAGAACCTACGTACTAAAGGAGTAAAGGAAACCATTATTTAATTGTTGCCCACTTGAAATCCGAAAACTTTTTTATGGCATCTCTGGAATGTTAGAATGGTTTTGCACGGATCTAATTAAGTCTTTTAATTTCTACAGTTTACATAGAAAATTATGACGCTTTCAATTTCATTACTCCAATAACCCGAAAACTTGTTTATGGCATCTCTGGAATGTTAGAATGGTTTTTCACGGGTCTAATTAAGTATTAAATTCCAAAGTTTAGACAGAAAATTATGACGCTTTCATCACTCCAATTTTATATCAATGAGCGCAGTTTTTTGTGACAAACGTACCAGTTAATTTAGATCTTGTTTCCCTAGAATTTTATATGTGAAAATGTCGTGTATTCCCCTAGGGTAAACCAGACCAAGCAAATAAAGCTACCTTCCCTGGTCATGATACCTCAGTAAGAAGAAGACTTGCTGATGAACTGGAGGCCTCTCAGACGTCAAACTACAGTACAACGTCCAGTTCAGCAGGGGCGGTACAACGTATTAATGATGCAGCCTACGCGTTGGCAGCCGGGCCGCCCAGTCCAGGCATGAGCAGTATTAGGCCAGATGACTCCACTACCTTAGGGATGACATCAGGCGTTTCAAGGAGGGTAAGAGCTGTGTTGCAGCACAATTTACATTATCAGCAGCCATGTAAGTGTTTTTTTCCCCAATGTATAATATTTCTAGGTAAATGCTTGAAACACTATTGTATTATGTATTTACGTATCAGTACAATATATATATCTCCAGACGACCTCTGACACTTCCTCATAAAAGCCGTACCGTATACACCCTGGATTAAATGGTGCCCTTCGTTTTCGTCAACGGGCCTTAAAGTTTAACGCTTACAGAATTTTCTGCTTTCAAAATAGTTTAATTGCATTTACTTATTGTTTACTCTGTTGAATATAAAACAAATGAAACTTTCCATAATGTTTATAATATTTCCAAGTTGGAATTAAAGGACAATTATGTTTATGAACAAAATGTATTTACAAACATGTTTTTTTTTCTTTATCTTTTTTTCTTTTTTAAATCTGTAGAGTTTCACATCAGAGTTTGAGAGTGGGACGATCCAGGCCCAGCGGCAGGAGTTACAACTGCTGATGTTAGAGCTGAAGGACCGAGACCGCGAGCTGAACGAGATGGTCAAGGCCCACCACAACCAGCTGCTTGGCTGGGAGGAGGACCGCCAGCGCATCCTCAACCTCGAACGAAGAAATGCTCAACTCGAAGGTGAGCAGGATTTTATTTTCTGGTTTCCTTTTCTTTAAATGAATTAAGATATTATAGCACGATTTGGAAAGTTCCCTTAAAATGGAAACAAAACAAAAAACGATTCCCCTCTTAGAATTTCCTAAGTATATTATCTTTCTTGCATCAGTATTTAGAGGTTTAGCGAACTTTGAAATCAACGAAAAACTAAATTTACGTTCACGTCATTCTACTGGAAAAATTAAGTGAGTCATGGAATTAGCTAATTTGATACTTGATCATTTATTTGAACTATACAAGACAGGTTGCAATCCTATGTTACTAAATATCATTCAAAAGTGCGACGTCGATGTAAGTTCTTTTTAAACCTTAGGAACTTTAACAAATATATATTATTTCATACATCTGATGTTTGCTTGAATTTATTCATTAAACATTATTCTGTTGCAGCTGAATCCCGGCGTAAAAATGACCAAGTGCGCGCCCTGGTGGCACGTCTTAAAACCATGGAGTCAATGGAACAGTCCAAACGTACCGCACTAGACAGTGCACAGTCCCAGCTGAGTGCTGTGACCGAGCAACTCAGTCAGAGCGAACTCAAGGTTAAAGAGACTCAGGTGAGCAGCTCACTATAAAAAGGATTTTGCTTATTACTGAAGGTGTTAATGTCAAGACTCGTTTATGTATCGTGTACGTTTCTTGGAAAGTGAATTTCATATATTTATTAAAAAAGCAAAAAACAAACAAACAAACACTTACATTTGTAAATAATACAGAGATCTACTTGTATAACTGTACCTCAAGATGGCCAAATATATTTTAGGGAAGGGGTGTGAAAAGAAGGGGGATTATGCATTTAATATAGAAACTGTCGTTCAGTATCCCAGTAAAAAAATGTGTTTTTTCATAATCAGGAGAAGAACAAGCAAATGGGCCACATGGTGAAAGAGTTGTCTAAAACCCTCAACAAACTCGAGGCTAAGGAACAGGAAATGCTTTCCCTGCTCGAACTGAAGGTACGTACTCTTTTTCTCTCTCCTTTTTTTTCCTTTTTTTTTTTTTGGGGGGGGGGGGGGGATTCTGCAAGTAAAACGTGTTCACATTTTCATCCATAAAGCCGATCTCATTTACTCCATTATATGATGATGTACTCTATCATTTGGTATTTTTAATTGACTTACACGACTTTTTCCCACGTTTGTGATGTTGGATCCTGTTTCTTTTCTAGGACAAGGACCTTACTTCTGCTTCAACTCATATATCCGAGTTAAGTTCCAAGCTCAAGTCGTTGGATACCAAAGTCAAACAGTATCAGAGAGTGGAGGTTGAAGTCAAGAAGGACGTGTCCCTTTGGAAGGACAAATACACTGAATGCAAGAGAGAGGCGGACAAATTAAAAAGTGAGTACCTTAGTTAAGGGTTGATTATTTTTGGTAAAGGTCTTTCATTTATCTCGGAACCGGACATACATTGTGAGCTATTTGAATTTAGTCATATTTAGAGTGAATATCTTATTGGGAGGCGGGCCTTAGGATGCCAACCTCTACACTACTTTTTTCGACTGCTGCTTCCTGGTGTTTCTATGGGGACACCAAAAGTTTTTACAATTTTATGACAATTTTTTCGTTCCACCGTTCTCATTAATGGAAGCATCATAATTATCAAGATATATGTATTTTATTAGTTCTGTTCCTAGTATACAGTAGTTTGGTTTCAAAATTCTAAAATATCATGTCTTTTTCTTGTAATTTGGAGAAGAATCCATAAGTTTTTTGTCAGAAAATGGGAATAGGAATTTCCTGTAGTAAAGGAACCAGCTCATCACTCTCCACGCACAGCAAATCTTTTTGCCATAGGAATGCATGGAGATTGACAAAGAAGGTTCCACTCTCTAACTTCTGACAATCTCCAGGCACATGTATAGTATTGAAATGGTACTTGTTATAATTATTGCGCAATCATTGAAATTTCCCGTCACCGCCCACCTCCTTCGGTACGCCAGTACCCGAAAATCTAGTATTGTCTGGGTTTTTGTTTTTGTTTCGATGCAATGGCACATTTGTCAATAAGATTCTCACTAGGTTTGAACTCTTCAGGGAATAAAGAAATTGTAATTCGATGTTCATTTGGTAAATTGATTATTATTGTTTTAGTAGGTTATTATTTCTCAACATCGCTAATACTAGCAATACCACACTAAAAATTTAAATCTGAATTTCAATGATTTGAGTAGGCCTATTAAATTCGCCTATTTATGTGATTTTTGTTATTTCAAACAGAATTAAAATCGGACATGGCATTCTTTAGATATTGCTAAAAATACAAGGGAAAAAGTTGATCTTTTTTGCATGACATTTGTATTAAAACATTGGGGGAGCTACGGACCCCTTATTTAGCCTATTTTTACATAATTTTACCTGTAAAGGGTCATTTTAATGCTTAAATCCGCGGATCTTAGACTAATTGCACATCTTAATGCCATATATCATTGAAAAAAAGCATGTATTTCCGCGGATCTCACAAGTTTTGCCTTATTTACTCATTTCAGAATTATTGATCGAAAATTGAAAATATTGTTTTAGAGCTTAAAATCTAAATTCTGAAAAAAGTGGCCCATGTTCGGTAAATCCCCAATCCACAAAAATATCATGTCATCTCCTAAAATAATCATGCATGAAATTATCAAATCATGTCTGATTTTAATGAAATCTGGGTTTTCTGTGCTCAAAGGTCCTCTTTTTATTCTGGTAGTATTGATTTTTCTCTGATATTAAAATTAGAAAAGTTATAGTCTTATTAGTGTGGCCAATCCTATAATCTACGTGATTTTCTGGTTTGTCCCTAGATTTTTCAATGATTGTGGTATTGCTACTAATACTCATTCGTATATTGTCTACATAGAACTACGCAAAATATAGGGGCGGGGATACACATTTTGATAAGTTTTCCGACCTTTAACTTTAATGTTGTTTACCCGGGCTCGCTGTATTATCAAGTCATCTTCGAAATATGATCGATCAAATCGAATCTCGCCCGGGTATACTGACTTGGTCAAAAAGGCGGGAAACGCCATTGAATCAAACCGCCACCAGCGGAAACAAGATCGCAAATTTAGACCTACATCCGGTCTGCAGTACATTCACTATGTAATGCCTATACCAGAAATTGACCATTGACAAAGCATTAGCCCAGATCGGGACGGAGAGTGAGAGCGCCAATCTGTATAACATCCACTCGACGCCTCAGCATTGAAAAGCCTAGCATCCCGGATTGCAGTGTAGTGATGAATAAATTATGTTAATGAGCGTGAAGACGGCGAGCATGGCGGCCCCCGGTTTCCGATCGGAAAGTCTGCCGGGATTGCAAGCCTATTTCGTCTATTTCGCACGCGTTTCAGTCAACTTAGCGCGCCATATAGGTTTATGTCGATATCTTATTGATGTTACCAATGTATTTTAGGAAGAAGGAATCGATATAAACCAGAAAATAAAGAAATTCGTCGCACTATTTTCCATGCGCAATCCTTTCCGGGACGAAGCGCATCTAGCGCATTGACATTGTCAAACCACCTCTTGCATCAGACGCCGAAGATGGCGCTCCCCGGTGAACACGTGTGTAGAGGTCCTCCGCGAATAACCGCCATTTACGCCTTAAATCGGCATCGTCAAGCCTTATGGAGTATACATTATGGATTACTAGTGTCCGGAGGCGGTCTAGGTCGATATGAGATCAAGAATTATGTTGATATGACCGATCGGCATCGGAGAAAAGGTTAGTGTTCTCCGCGTGTTGGTGAACGATAATAGAGGAAAATGGCGGGCGGGCGGCTTCACTCGCGCTGGCATGTGCATCTTTTTGTTTAAAATCAATCGGTAATTCGCTCGATATTTCGTATTCCTATCCCCATATGTCATCAAGCATTCTACTTTCATATATAGAAAAGAAGACGAATAACCCGGGTTTGTTCGGTTTTGTAACCGATAGTTTTCTTCCATACCTCAACCTGTGTCCTTGTTACAAATATCGATGCTCCAAAGCTTTTATCTAACAACACTAATTGCCTTATTCTTTACAGCGGACCTGAACCGTAGTCAACAGGAGGAGGAGGGGAGCCGTTTGGAGTTGGACCGAGCAAAACGTGAGCAGGACCGACTACGGAAACAACTGGCATTTATGTGTAAGTATTGATCTGCCTTCATGCTTACGTCTCTGCATAACATATATTTGATTTGGATTAGGATTGGAACATATATAAATGAATTCCCCTTAATATATGAAATGATACGGACAAGAAACGTTTATGTCGGCAATCATTCACTAACCACTGTTACTTTCATATCTATTGTTTGATTAACTCAAATAAGACTTTTAAAATTTACATGGGGCTTAAGTTTAAAAGACCAGAGGGAAAAAAATCCTTAACCGATTCGCTTTCGTTAATTTTCAGCTGAGCGTGAAAAACGCCAAGAGGAGATGATTTCTTCACAGCGCCTTAAACAGGAGCGGACAGACTCGGAACTGACGTCCATTAGAACAGTAAATATTAGCCGTTGTTAATGTCACCTATAGTAAACTATGGACAATGAAGTATTCTATAACTGCCAAGCAAATAACTTAAACAAAAAAACAGTCGCGGATGAGCATTCCAGTTTGCTGACCCAGTGCAGTGATAGGTATCAATTTTTAAATTTGAAAACGACCTACAAAATCAAGTTGCATGTGACAAGTTTTCCTATTCTCAGTCGTTGCGTCTTCAAGTGTGTAGCTTATATTATAAACTAATAAAGAAAGTAAACCTTTTATATGCTAGTTTATTTCAAAATGAAAGTCCAATAAATGTGTGTTCATGCTATGCTCGTTTCCTATTTGTCATGTAGTACTTATATTCTTTTCAGTTATATGAGAGGCAGCAACGCGACTTGTCTCTCCTCCAACTCAACCTAGATAGTACAAAGGAAATCCTCGCCAAGCAAAAAGAGAATATCAGAGAAGAAAATGGGTGTGTATATTCTATAGAACGAGTAGATAAATCGTAGATTAAAAGAGATTTACTTGGAAGTAGAAGTTTATCATCTGTGGAGGCATTTTTGTTAAACCGCAAAATGTTTCCCTTTCTTTTTTTATGCTCTTTTGATTTGAAAAAAAAAAAAACTAACATAAGCTAAAGTGAAGGTTCAGAATATTTTACAAAAAATACCAATAATATTTTTTTACTTCTGGTTTCTCTGCACAAACTTATAAAGCTGACTCATAATCAAGGTGTATTTCTGTTTTATCTTCCAGCAATATCTCATTGTTACTCCAGTCACCTACTTCGGGTAAGCCAGTGGCTTACTATACTGGTGAGAATACGGTTTCTCTGCGGACTGCAACTGACCATAAAACACCACGTAATACAAATTTAGCGTCAGCTGCCCGTGGCCCTTTACTAGCCCTGACTTCAACCAACCCTCCCTCCAGCCCTCCTCCAACCAATACAGAAAGCAGCACTCCAACCATGTCATCTGTTGGCCCGGGCCACCACCTCCCGCCGCAGCCCGGAGCGCTTGCTGCTTCCTCCAGTGCAGCCGCTGCCTCCAGTGGATCACATCAGGGAACAGTGACTCAGCAAACTCCAAGGGTTGCTAGGTCTGGTATCCCTGTAATGGTCCAGGACAAGGGAACTGGGCAGAAGGTTACTGGAGTAGCCAGGCCCTCCAGTGTGACCGGTCAGTATCGAGACAGCAGTGTCGAGCGGTCAAGGCGTGCCTCGTCTGTGCAAGGGACCATGCAAACCATCCGCAGTCAATCCTGCGAACACAGGAGTGAAGTAGTCTATTCAAGTTTTGATCAGAATAACCATCAGACTGCACATGGGCAAAACCAACAGAGGCAGCAGGAGGCATTGCAGTACCAACAACAACAGCAACAGCAGCAACAATCTCAGCAACAGCAGAACCAACAGCAACAGCAGAACCAACAGCAAAAACAACAACAGCATTTAATTGAAGATGAAAACAGCATGTTAGAGCAACTCAAGCAACTTCAGGCCTTTTCAAAACAGTTGCAACAGAACCATTCCATTCAGGGCAGCCCTACCCAAATGACTGCCCTCTCTGAGCGCCCAAACACACCCCCACCTCCAACAAATCCAAGCGTACCCAACACCCTCCCACAACCATTATTCGGGACCCCGCCTCGCCTTGTGACTTCAGAACAGAGAACCCCTTCACCAAAAACTGTGTATAGGACCGTGGTTGTGACTTCACCGAACGGTTCTATGATGTCACAGGGAGGCGTGAATGCATCTCGCAGGGAAGCGGAGGAGGACTCGGTGGGCTGGGATTACCCGCAGCAAACTGGCCTCTCAGCGACTGGAGAAGAGAGCGCGCTGAGTGGCCCCAGAGACCTGCAAGAGGAGGATGGCACCAGCTGGACAGGAGCGAGCGGGTCAACTCGGGTCATCAGTGGACGGGAGGATCCTGCAGATGTGAGCATGGTTAGTATACATACTGCACAGGCTTGATAAGGGCTCAATTTATTTGCATTACCTATCAACAACATAATGTATTTCAAAAGATTTTTTCGAATTTAGTTTGTCTTGAGTAAGCACTATAGTGTTGAAATTCTTCATCCCGTCGTACCTTAAAAAAAGTAACAGAAGTAGAATTTGCAATATTTTATTGATTCAAATTGAAATATTGCAAAACATCCTCTTCATCTTTGGTGTTTTTTTTGGGTTAATATTGCTAAAAGTTTATTTACCTAGTTCTAATGACAGTGCTTAAAAATATGATACAAGTCCATAATCTTTTATAAACCTACGAACAAGTACAATTATTTCATTTTTCCTTTGTAGCATATCTATTGGTTTTTAGCAAATCAGTAGGACCTTGATAAATGATTGATTTAAAGCTTGTGACTTACTCTTGTTATTTTTCTCCCAGCCCGAGTCCCCGACGACCAAGCTGCACCGCCTGCTGACCGAGTCACGTCAGATGGTCCAGACCCTGGAGCGCAGCACCTACCCACCCTTCTTTACTCAGGTCAGAACTCAGTTCATTATTCATACCATTTTGAAATAATATTTACAATAAGAAATAAGTATCTCCCCCGTAACACTTCTCCTCTCTTTACCCCATCGCTCTCAGTCACAATTGCTATCCTGCTGGAACAATGATTCTACCATTGATGGATATTCCATCATTGTACGAGTTCCTGATGGACTCCCTTTTAAAATTATGACAACATCTATAATACTGAAAGTCTCCAATATTGATCACAATTTTGGTTTGGCCCAAATCTCCATAGAGATCAACCCACACCTGAAATTTGTATTTATGTAAGTCTAGATAAAATTTACATTCTCGAACATGGGGATAAGAACTCCAACATATATGCAGGGATGTAAGTTTGCAGATTTTAATCTGATTTCAGATTTTTTCACATCTTCACCTCAAATAATAATTTTCAAATTGAATTCCTTATGTGACGTTACATAGCATTTTAAGATTATTCTAGATTTTCTCCCTGGGGTTTCAGATTTTCTCATTAACCCTGACTTACATCCCTGTATATGAGTCATCTGTGCTAGGTTATGGCAAACAAAAGAAATAGAAATGCAAAGTTTTGTAATATTGACTTAAACTCGAGATATTTTCTAGCATGTATTCAACCATATATTAGAATAATTGTGGATTGCTCTTGTTGATTTGTATGAGAGGACAACACAGGCTTTATTTAATTGTAATAAATCATTCCGTCATATGGGAAAGATTTGCATAGAAAGTGTCTATTCTAAAGGGTGAGGATGAGCCTTAGACAATTCATGTATACATATAACGCTGTGAATTGTATGACCCATAAAGAAAGTATTCTAATTTTATTGCCTACTTCCCTAAAATGTAATAAAACAAAAACAATTAAAACATTTCTAAATTTTGTTCGCAGGAGCCACTGTCACCAATTAAAGCGGACAGCGAATAGCAACTTATGCCACAAGAGATTTGACACCGAACGTCCCAGGATTAAAAACGACTAATTAATGCTGAATAGATGATATGGGCAATTGTTACACCTAGGTTTTCTGTACATAGACAGAAATGATATGATATATCTTCTATAGAATTACCAAGAGGATATTTTGTAAACCATGGTTGTTTCTTGATCACCACCATCAAGTTATAGATTTTTTTTACCAGAGAACATTATATCTTTGTATATTGTACAGTATATTTATATTTTTATAGATTTTTATTGAGCGATTGGTCATTTCTAAAAGTGTAATGTGCCACTTGAAACATTTCATAACCGTCCTTTTACAAAGATACACTTTTTGTGTACTTTAGCAAGATGATTTGTGAAGCTGATGATAATTGTGTCAGTACACATATAATTGTGTAAGTACACATATTTCTCTGTACTTTGCCCAAACGAATATATCAAAAATATTGTAATTGCATCAAACATTCCTTATGTCATACACTTAACGACACTGTGAAATAACAACTTTTCCTGTCTTGAATTGGTTCTGTTTTGTGATGGTCAACGGTTGGTGGGATATACATATTATACGCATGTATCAATTTGATGATATTTGATTATCTATAATATTTTGAGTACATTTTCTGAAGACTACAACTTGTTTATCATAATTATTGAGATCAACACAATACAAGTCAATCGTGGAAATCCTTATATTAATCTTGAATGAACTCGCATGTACGTTTTTCTTATTATTTCTAAACCGATATTTACTTAGTATGATGTGTTTTTTTCCCGAGAATATTATATCCGTATGAAGTTACAAGTAATCAGGTTTTTGCCTCCTTGATTAATTAACTACACTAAAACCCTATGTGTCGTTCAGTTTAACAAAATTTACTACCAGAAGTAAGAGCTTTTGTGCATTTTGTTGGATAGAATGGCAAGCAGAACAACTTTTGTCAGTTATGGGTCATTTAATGGTGCTTGCTGATTCAAACTGGCCCATAACAATGTGTGCCCACAGCAATGTGATGAACACACCAACAATTATTTTTGCGCACTCAACAATGTGCACTCACAGCAATGTGCGCCGATATACACTATATAGCTAGTCAATGAAACTCTGACAGGTCATCGTCTTCCATATGAAATAATAAACCTATAATGAAAACAGCGTACTTATGAATTGCTTTCAATGTTATGTTATTTAGAGGTAAAAGACTTTCGGTTTTACTATGCGTCGTAATATGTAAACCCTGTGCCATTGAAATTTTTTCAGGGTATGTGCTCATTTTACGCAATATACATTTTCGAGAGGATTTTGAGTATCCATTACTGTATATGGGTACACCACTTCTTAAATAACAAATTATACGTTTGAAATGTTTAACTGTCGGGGATGTAGCCACCCTGAAATCAAAGTGGGCCTAGTGCCATAGAGGGGGTTGCAGATGAATTAAAGGGGGTTCCATTGTAGATTTTTTCTTAAATCTTATATTGGGAAAATCAAAGGGGTTTCCATGCACCCAGGATACCCCCCTCCTAGGTTATAGGACTTTATTCCAAGCATATTTCAAGTACAAGTTGGAGACAGCTTTTTTTTCTTTTAAATTGTTTATTAAGTAAATGATATAATGTAATATAATGAATGCAAACCGCGAGGTCTTAGGGGTTAAAGGAAACACATGATGAACGTTTCTTTATAAACCTCTTCAGTTTGAATAGTTCATGATAATTATCTGGAACATAATTATAATATATATTATATATCGTCTTTTCTTCTTTTTTTTTGTTGACCTAGTATATAACAAAAACATGGAACTCTTCACACTTTATTCTTCACAATAATATATTCCTTCAGTCTTATATTATCATTTTATCAGCTCTGAACTTATTATAATGTCATCTAATGACCTTACGCCTCTTCTGGAGCCCTGCTTCAAATATGACACTTCAACTAACACAATATTACAAACAGTAACAGTGTCATCAGCGTATAAAACTTAACTACACTTCCCTAGCTAGTTTATTCTACGGTATCGGTGTACCAATTGAATAAATAAAAGTCCATGTACGCGAGAGTAATCTTTCAGTTAAACGACACTATCCCCTTTAACAGAAACTTTGCCATGAGAGTGAAGATTCAAGATTGATTCTCATGGAGATTTATTAGGGCAAACCAGGGTTGTGAAAAATATTGAAAATCCTTTCATAAATGTTGCCATGAAAATAAATTCAAATAGGATAACTGTTCTGGCACAAAACAACTATGATATTTTGCTTCTGTGCCATATATTATTCTTATATGCAACTGACCCATATAGAAAGACTGTTTTTTTTCTATTTCCCAAAGTGAAACGACTTACTGTACGATACTTCGAGGATTATAAATAATTATAATGCAGAAATAAAACAGAATTGTCATATTGTTAATGATAAGAAAAAAATTATAATGACTAGTTCAATATGATGACATCTTGTGGTAGTTATTCATCCCAGACAACTGATCAAAGACATTATAATTATATACAAGAGGATGTGTGAGAGGCAAAGTACAGGATCTCACAGAAAGAATGTTCAAATTACATTAATCATAATATTGTATTCATATATCATGTTATTATGATTATAATGAACTGGCAATGTTTATCAACATAATATAATTATAATGTTTAAATCCATAACGTACTGTTTTGTTTCAGCGTTTCTTATGTCCATGCTATGTGCTGTCCATTTATGGCATTACCTTTTGCTCTTGATTGGTCTGATACATCAACAATGATAAAGCTTCTGAGAGAGATTACCAACTTCTCTTGCTGCCTATTATACGTGCATTTGTGACGTCGTAGCTGGTGGCCCCTTAATAATGACAGTCCATGCAAACCATCACAACCGCTGGATTGTTCACTTTTGAGAACATTTTGACATCGAAACTAGGCCAAAATCAACCACTTTCTAAACTTCCTTGCCACAGGATCGTTGATTGAGAACATGCTGTTTTTGTCTGTTTTTGTCCTTGCTATGTGAATAACGTGCTGTTATCATCTGGTTGTATCAGTGTTCTTACTATCTGACAATGTCTAGGGTATGCTGTTTTTGTCTGGTTTCTCCCTTGTCTCTATCCATAACGTGCTGTTTTTGTCTGGTTTCCCCTCTTGGGACATCCATAGCATGTTGATTCTGTCTGCTTCCCCCTTTTGCTTTGTCCAGAATTGGCTGTGGTTGCCTGGTTTCTCCTTATGCTATGTCCATAATGTACTGTTTTTGTTATTACTCTTAACCTTGGCATGGTACAGAAAGTATTCAAATATTGGAAATTGTTGACTTTTAATGTAGTGAAATCCAATAGGGTAGTCACTGCAGCAGTTCTTTCCCTGAAAAGAGATTATATATCAATTATATCAACCTATATTTATATCAAACGTTATATCATTTACAGTTCGCACAATAGTATATAATTCAAATCGCAAGTTATGTACAATCGATTTTGAAGATTTATTCCAAAAGAAAAGGAAAGTTTTATAAATTACATTTCTTCAGAACAAAACGTGATCCGAGGATTGTCATGAAGGCCCCAATGCTTCTTTTATCACTGAGATCCTGGTAACGTTTGAAAATGTATAGTAGGGGCCTACATGTATTTATCTGACCACCTAAATATTTTCAATGCATCTCTTCATAATAAGTTATAACATATAGTGAAAAAAATATACAAGGGCGTTTATGTTAACATTTACAGCAATAGGCTATCTCAGGCTGGTGATAAACATAACAAATAAGATTCATGTTGATATCGCATATTAATTTCTCAAATAACCGTACAGTGCCCCCCTATTAAAAACATGTTCTTTCTCAGATGACATACCCCTAGGCAGCAGACTGGGTACTTCCCCAATGACATTCCCCAAGGGCCGGTTCCACTCAGTGTACCAGTCAGTGTAGTTAAAACAGTCTTCCCCCAATAACCTATCCCAAAGGCCTGGTCCTGCACTGTGTACCAGTCAGGGTAGTTAAAACACAGTCCTCCCCCAATGACCTATCCCAAAGGCCTGGTCCTGTCAGTGTAATTAAAAGTACATCCCTCCCAGTGACATACCTCCAGGGCCCAGGCCCTCTCCAAATACCAGCCAGGGAAATAAGAAATACAGTCCTCCCCAAGTGACATACCTCCAGTGCCCGGTCTAACTCCAAGTACCAGCCAGGGAAGTTGGAAACACAGTCCTACCCCAATGACATGCCTCCAGGGCCCAGTCCTGCTTTAAGTACTGTTGTATGCTGCTAGCAGGTTTTAGAGATAAATGACTTTAAATACCAAAAGATTGACACTGGATGCATGTGTTTTGAAGTTCGAGTGGGGACTGGTTTATAGCAGTTCTTACAGACTATAGATCAAGGACAGACTGCCGGGTAACATCCGGTCTTCATTTGCCACCTCAGGCGCGGTGCTTATACAACAAGTACCAGCCAGGGAAATTAAAACACAGTCCTCCCCCCATGGCATACCTCAAGGGCCCATGCCCTCTCCAAATACCAGTCAGGGAAGTTAGAAATACAGGCCTCTCCCAATGACACAATGTCTAGGGCCTGGTGCTCCAGGTACATGGCAGGGAAGTTGGAAACACAGTCCTCCCCCAATGACATACCTCCAGGGCTAGGTTCCGCTCTAAATACCAGCCAGGGAAGTTAGAAATATCCTCTTCCCCCATGACATACCTCTCTGGCCTAGTACCAATGCATGTACAAGCCAGGGAAGTCAGAAATACAGTCCTCCCCCAATGACATTCCTCCCACTCCAAGTACCAGCCAGGGAAATAAGAAATACAGTCCTCCTCCAATGACATTTCCGCCGGCCCAGTCCCACCACATGTACCAGTCAGTAAAGTTAGAAATACAATCCTCCCCCAAAGACACACCTCCAGGGCCCGGTCCCGCTCCAAGTACCAGTCAGGGAAGTTAAAAATACAGTCCTCCCCCAATGACATACCTCCAGTGCCCGGTCCCGCTCCAAGTACCAGTCAGGGAAGTTAAAAATACAGTCCTCCCCCAATGACATACCTCCAGGGCCTGGTCCCGCTCCAAGTACCAGTCAGGGAAGTTAAAAATACAGTCCTCCCCCAATGACATACCTCCAGTGCCCGGTCCCGCTCCAAGTACCAGTCAGGGAAGTTAAAAATACAGTCCTCCCCCAATGACATACCTCCAGGGCCCGGTCCCGCTCCAAGTACCAGTCAGGGAAGTTAAAAATACAGTCCTCCCCCAATGACATACCTCCAGGGCCCGGTCCCGCTCCAAGTACCAGTCAGGGAAGTTAAAAATACAGTCCTCCCCCAATGACATACCTCCAGGGCCCGGTCCCGCTCCAAGTACCAGTCAGGGAAGTTAAAAATACAGTCCTCCCCCAATGACATACCTCCAGGGCCCGGTCCCGCTCCAAGTACCAGTCAGGGAAGTTAAAAATACAGTCCTCCCCCAATGACATACCTCCAGGGCCCGGTCCCGCTCCAAGTACCAGTCAGGGAAGTTAAAAATACAGTCCTCCCCCAATGACATACCTCCAGGGCCCGGTCCCGCTCCAAGTACCAGTCAGGGAAGTTAAAAATACAGTCCTCCCCCAATGACATACCTCCAGTGCCCGGTCCCGCTCCAAGTACCAGTCAGGGAAGTTAAAAATACAGTCCTCCCCCAATGACATACCTCCAGGGCCCGGTCCCGCTCCAAGTACCAGTCAGGGAAGTTAAAAATACAGTTCTCCCCTAAAGACATACCTCCAGTGCCCGGTCCCGCTCCAAGTACCAGCCAGGGAAGTTCCCGCTGTAGAGATATGTCATGCCGAAGACGAGAAATCGCTCCCTGCCCTTCTCATCCACGGTGTCTACTGGCTTGGCCCCGACCCATTCTAGACACCGACAGATCTTCCAGTCCTCGCCTAGACAGACATAGTGCATGTTCAGTGATATGTAATTGGTTGACATGTTCAGAGGTTTTTAAAAATAGATAAATGGGGGGGAAATTTAGTCAGATTTTCTATGGTGTGAAAGGCCAGGTTGACTCCTGGATTTTCCTAAGCAAATTGTCATTTGAATGTTTAATGTTGTATTAGTTATGGTTATTCTGAAACACAAACTTCATTATTAATGGGTTCCAGACTTTAAAATCAGGTTGCAATAAGTTAACCTTCCACTTTATGAAAGGGTAGGACGTAGCTAAAAAAAAAATCCAATAGGAATTTCGATAATATATCGGATATATCATTTTCCTACAAAAAATTCCTAAGGCCGCGCCCAGAGTTATAATTATTATATGGAAATGATAACTCACCCTCGCCGTCGGGCATACACTTTTTGCTGATTGTCTGATTGTAAAAGGCCTTGGTGACCAGTCTGCGCACGGCCGCCCTACTTAGCACTACCCCCGGCCCTCCAGCCATGTACGTCTGGAACGATGCGCGGTAGCTGGATGCAGAGAGATTGATACTGTGTAATTACTTAATTATACTGATGCGTGCCTCTAGATAAATATTGATATTAGATTTTGATAAAACCTGAAAATGTTAAGGGTTGCGATAGGTCTAAGGAGAATGTAATTGTAAGTAATACTACTATATAAGATAATTGGCGGTAATGCATATAATATATGCATTTATTATACAATTGATTATTATATCAATTACAATTAATAACTATTAATTAATTAATAAAATTATTATTTTAATTATTATACAACATGTTTATATATGTTATTGGTATAGCATATTCGCTATTTTTCTGATTCACCTATCAACATGCATGCATGTACATGAGGTCCTCAAATGTGTATCAGGACAACACTAGGGATGGGCGTCTATAATTAAGGTACAATAGGCAATCAGATTGAAACTAAGTGTTCTGCAGGTGCACATCCAAATTTAGCTACCGCCCATGATAAGTTGTTTTTTTCATTTTTTGGAAAAGCACATAATATGGTGTGTGCGCCTATGAGACCAAATGGACATACTTCACTTTAGTTGACTTTTTACCATAATCAAATAAGAATGACCAAAAAGGATGATTGTTAGTGTCATATAATACAGTCGGGCCTACCATGGCCATCGAAAGGATTTCTGCCAGCTTTCTTCAGATTCTGTCGGGAGTGATAATACATGACTTTCCACCCTTGTGAACTGCATCGCTAACATTAATGATCTGAGTTAGAAGTACAGGTACTTACATATGTCCGAAGAATTCAGGTTTTTCTGGATCATAATCTGCAAGATATGCCTGAAAATACAAAATGATACATGTTAGATATATGCTTCACCAGAATAACCCTTGAGAAATTTAACCTTACCCTAAAACATTTGATGGTCCTATATTATAGTTTCCTGAATTTACATAAACGAGGACGCCCTTTAAGCCCCCGAATTCAAGTTGTGCAGTAGATAATTATTATACCGTAGGTAGCATTCCTAAAGGGGCCATAACCGCCTTGAACAAACTGGACACCCTATAATATAATTTTGGAATAGTCTTTTTTATTTGATATAATTATTATATCGAATCAAAAAGACTATATTCCATTTTTATAAAATTATAAACCATTTACGTTAGCTATTAAGAAAGATGGATTTTCCGCCACCTGAGGAAATCTTTTGACAATTCTTGGGAAAATATGCACAGCTTAATATTAAATAAAGCGTTTCAGAAAAGCGAGCCTTTACCGTTATTAAAACGCAAACGTCTAATCCACTCTCCTTAAGGTCCTCCACTACCATATAGGTGTCCGGATCGGCCTTCACAAAGTAATAATACTCGTTAAAATGGTGCTTGTAGATGTATATAAAAGTTAAACCAACTCACCTTAAGATTCTCCACCACCATATAGGTGTCGGGGTCGGCCTTCACAAAGTAATCATACTCGTTAATATGGTGCTCATAGATGTATATATAGGAGTTAAATCAACTCACCTTAAGGTTCTCCACTACCATAAAGGTGTCCTGATCGGCCTTCACAAAGTAATCTCGTTAATATGGTGCTTGTCGATGTATATATTAGAGTTATATCAACTCACCTTAAGGTTCTCCACCACCATAAAGGTGTCCCGATCGGCCTTTATGAAGTAATCATACTAAGTAATATAGTACTCGTAGATGTATATCAAAGTTAAATCAACTCACCTTAAGATTCTCCACCACCATAAAGGTGTCCGGATCGGCCTTTATGAAGTAATCATACTAAGTAATATAGTACTCGTAGATGTATATCAAAGTTAAATCAACTCACCTTAAGGTTCTCCACCACCATAAAGGTGTCCGGATCGGCATTCACAAAGTAATCGTTCATATTAATATGGTGCTCGTAGATGTATATCAAAGTTAAATCTACCCACCTTAAGATTCTCCACCACCATAAAGGTGTCGGGATCGGCCTTCACAAAGTAATCGTACTCGTTTATATGATGCTCGTAGATGTACGTCCAGGACGCCTTACACTTGGACGCTATGTGACCCCGGCCACCCTTCACTCCGGGCAGGCCTACGGTGGGGAAGGCGGGGTCCGCCTTGGAGGACATGAACAGGGCCTTGTCACACCTGCGCGTCCAGGTGTCCCGGGCGGGGCGGGTGGTGTGGAGGCGGGAGGGGTCGGTCATCACCCAGCACAGCACCCGCGGGGAGCGGCCTCCAGGGTTAGGTGCTGAGAAAAGAAATATTTAATTTTATATTAGTTACATGGGTCTTGAAAAAAGGGATGATTGATTTTATACATTAGATATGATATTATTAGGGGCGCTGAGAAAAGGGACTTTCAATTCTATATACTAGATGATATGCAATTTTATCCCCCCCCCCCCAAAAAAAAAAAAAAGACAAAGGAAAAAGAAAGAAGATTTGTCAACTTATTGATTATTATATAATACATAATGATATATACAGGTTATTAAACACATGTGCAATCACAGTTTATTACAACATTTACCGTTACGCAGTAGTTTCAAAGGGCCCCGACCACCTGTAACCAAGGGACCATTTATAACTCACACCCGCACCCTAATAGGCATACCTAGTCCATTGACCCGAGCTCCCCTGGTTGCAACATAATACAGAGGAACTTGCAACGGACAGGAGCAACCTAACATTTTCCATCCGCCTCGCCCTATTTTATAACACTATTGTCATCATATTATTATCAATAACGGCATTATTCTTAATGCCATGCAACGAATATGTACCTATTAAATGTTTTTACTACCTTTATCCCCTGGACCTCCACCCATAAAGGGTTACTTCTGTACTGTTTTAACCATGCAACTCTTGTTTCCTGCAGCATTGTATGATAGATGGCAATACATAATACAATTTGTTTCGTGAAACCTCATAAAACGATATAAAGGACGATCATTATAGAAATCACCCTACTCTTTAGTAACACTATATCTTCAAATTCATCTCAGAAAAAAAAGAGTAGCACACGTCCAATAGAACAATTATATCATGTGATAAATTAAACTCTCCTTTACCGTGCACATTGAGACTGATGTTCATAGATCTTTTCCCTCCTTTGTTTTCCCTGTGCCATAGTGGAATTCTCCTAGGGGGCTCTTGACGGACATCATGAGTTTTGTTGTTGGAAATGTAAGCTGTGCGAGAAGAAATGTGTACAGAGTAACAGAAGAAAGCCATGTAGAACCTTATTAGGATACTTATGATATCAGTTAACCTGCAACATTCAGTAACTTTTCAGATTTTTGTAGTTAAAATTACATTTTTCTCTTTATGAACGGGGTACACATACTGGATATGTATTTACATATATACACAACTGATTGATTCTTAGAAGTTGTGACCAATCAATGTTATAATAATATTAATATAAT
The DNA here is from genome assembly GCA_936440205.1 of Lepidonotus clava. Taxonomy (NCBI): domain Eukaryota; kingdom Metazoa; phylum Annelida; class Polychaeta; order Phyllodocida; family Polynoidae; genus Lepidonotus; species Lepidonotus clava. The sequence continues at coordinate 31,972,374 of OW387140.1, forward strand.
ATTATAATAATTAACGTTATAATTTCCTCCACTGATTCGTGATTCTTTCCTCCGCAAAAAGTAATGATATAATTGCAAACTTCATTAGTATAACTGTTTATTCAAAATAATCATGTGAGATATTAGTAAATTGTAAGGGCTTTATAGGCCAATAAATCACGTGTATGAATTTGGACGGGATCTCCGTAGACTGTTAGAATACCATAGGAAAAACTGTGACAGTATGGTCCCGAAACGAGATGAGTGTAAAGAATTACCTGAGGTCTTTCACTTAAAGTTACTTACCCTGCAGCGCCCTTCTAGGGGCTTCCTGTTCAGAGCTGCGGACCTGGCGTCCACTCTGGAGAAAAAAGACGACGGCTGCCATGCCCACGACCACTAGGAGGACCAGCCTTAGCAAATAGTGCGTGAACCTTTTAACATACATGTTTCTCTTAGGCCCTATAACCTGTTAGCGTGGGTAGATGAAAATAGAAATGAACATATCGACAAGATACATTTTACTTTGGATATAGTGCCGTATTGATAGTGGTCATTTAGATACAGTGCATGGCCACTTTTTCTGGGTCAAGAGAACTTTTCCTTCCAAATCAATAATTTTGTATTTGCATTTATTAAATTTCCTTGGCCTACGTCAAATATTGAGTCAGTTATTTCACTTCAAAAATATCTTATAATCCTTTTTTTTTAATTCAAGGTATTCCCATGTTTTTTCCCCTATATAGCGTCATATCGTTTCCTACGTTCCCTTTTTAGTAACGTATTAAATACCCTTAAAGAACAATAGGATAATTACGAGTGTAGCATAACAGCCGTTTATAACAGGGTTCTATCTTTAAGCAAAGAGAATGCAGTAGAAACTGATTTTCTCTTCACTGCCTTATGAGAATGTTCAGTCCATAAATCAAACGATAGTGACACCATAAGAGCTCGCTACGGAATACATTTAACATGTGTTTTAAAATGTTACTCAAATAAACGGCCAAGTTTGGGAATCCAAAGGAGGGAAAGTACAGGTTGACTTGGTATGGTGATCCCTCGGATAAGCAGGATAAGAATGACAACGTGTTAGTTGAGATAATTGTGGGTGAGCTCATTAAGTATATATATGCCCAATTATGGGCAATTCTATGTTGAACATCATTCGATCACGATAAAATAATTCAGAATGCATCTTGTCACTTACCTTGTGTGTCCTCTTGTTTTCTGAGTTGACTTCAATGAAAGAATATAAAAAGTATGCTATGAGAACTCAACTCATCCTTTCAGTATTCGAACCAATAATGCTAACGGGTACCAGCATCCTTGAATGGTTGTCCTCGGCAGTTACCGGCGACCGAAATAATTATATTGGACATCTGTTACTATAGTATTTTTCAAACCGAAGCGCTGCACGACGCGCAGGGTGTTGAATTGTTATTCAAATTGAGTTATAAAATCTTAAAACTACATTAGAGGTTGTGTTGCTATCAGCCGGTTCAACATGATTGAAGCAATAAATTTATAAGGTCCCTTCTTTAATAAGGGGAGATAATGTATTGTAATCATTTCATGCGTGTTTGATCAGGTAGATATCTTTATGGAAACCATTCTCAGAAGTGCTTTTCCGGATCAGACTTGTCAAATTTATGGCTATAGGCCTACATGTGCTGCACTTTGTTCTGCAGTAAATCGTATGGCATGCCTGCGGTATCAAGCAAAACCGTATCAATAAGAACCGCTCAATCTTAAAGGTATGCTATAGCTGAAGTCCATCAATATAGGCTACTGATATATGTTCCCCATTGTGCTCTAGCTCTACCTCCATCAGAACAGTACAGGCCTTGCATTTAGTACATATCCCAAATATCTCAGACCCCACCCCACCCTCAAACCCCCTTGGACAAAAATACGCATTAGATTTGTACTAGAACGTGGTTCAACTATAGATCTGATAATAACTGATTATGTTTTTGTGAATGGATCGGGAGTACTTGACTCTATGCAATAAAAATTATGTAAAAAATCTAGAGATAAGGTCCAATATGTTTTTAAAGAAATTAGACTAACCTTGACCTATGACTCTGATATTATGAAAGCTCTTTTGATTGAGAGCGATTGGTCTGGTTATTATAATACACTGATGTCGATGCTTTATGGGAAATTCCTATCATTTTTTTTTTTTAATTAACATTTGTTTAAACTGGTCAAATCTCGGACAAATTCCCGTATTCTTCATTGCACCAGTAATTACAAATTGTCATAAGTAATATGACATCAAATTCAAAATATGTACAATTCAAAATAAAGTTAAGACTTTAAAACGTTTAAAGCTTTTGCATTGAGTATTGATTAATTAGCTTTTATACATCAAGATGAATAACGTCCAATTCAATCATAATAAATAAGCAGATTAGATATTGATAATATTTGAGGTAGCTGTACCATTTTAAATCTAATACATATACGTATTTAACATAATAGATTTTTGATATCTTTTAAATTCTAATATGTTCTTGCTATTTCTAATTACAGGATCCATACTATTCCAGTCTCTTGCACCAGAATATAGAACGTTTCTTTTAAAGGCCTCACAATTTGGCTTCGCAATACTAAATTTTGGTCCAGCGTTTGACCTGGTATTAACACTTGAGTTTTCCATTACACATCTAGATTTAAAATTGTAAAGAAAATTATTTAGGTGATTGGTTCTTCTGGCTTTAAGACTTGAAATATTGCATTTATTAAATAGTATAATAATTATCATCTATTTTCCCTTGAGTTCTTAGACAAACTCTTAGGCTTCTAATATGCAATCTGTCAAGTTTTTGAACTAATTGCTGATTACAATATGAGAAAATAAAATCACAGTAATCAAAGTAGGGTATAACCATTGACTTGTAAATAAGTATAGCATTCTTGTTATTCATTAAGTGTCTTAATTTACCAAAAGTTTATAAGAAATTGCACTTACTAATTTTTCCAAGTGATCATGAGGGTCAGAGATATCCTCTCTATTGTTTCCTTTAAAGAGAATATGGTGGGTCAAAACCCCATGGATGACTCATGAAATAACAGATAAAATTGCATATCCTGATAGATGTGAAGAGATCATAGAATCTGTTTAGATAAAATCATCATTTGAGAAGTTAAGGATATCACGCAACTCTGTCAATGCTTCAATACATAGTGTACAGTCGATTTGTATAAAAAAAGTCTTTGTGAAACATTGAACAATCCAAGGAAATGTTGGAGACCAATAGTTTACTACAAAAAATCTCATTTCAGTTATGTTGATGTTGAATTTGTGGACCCATCTTCTGGATCTATAAGGTACCTATCTATAATAGTGTACTGATGCGGGTGGCCAGTCCATGTTTGGGCAGCATAAAGCCAATGTTTCACTTTGACAGTAGTGAAATGAGGGAGGAGTCACGGTGTGACGTACCACCATATAATAATGTGTTCCGCTCTTAGCTAGCCAGAGTAGCAACAAGCACTGTGTGAGTAAACATCCTGTGAAGGTTGGACCTTTAACCTGCAGTCTAGGTTCTGGAGAGAGGCATATAGAAATTGTGTTAGAGCGCAGAGCGTTGACTGAATCTGTTTGAGGGGACTCTTACCTTGGGACTGATCATGGTCAATCGAGTTCTTGTCACGGAATAACTATACATTGGATAATAAACAAACAAATCCTTTCACACGGGTGTTTACGTCTTACATGATGCGGGAACTATTAGAATTAAATACCACTTACACGCACTAACATTAAATGGATAATTAACCTCCTTATAGTTCAATAGATGTAATTTTCTGAATGATTACTTAATTACTATTGATTCTATGACTTCTGACCTTGATGATGATACTGTCTTGCTTAATGACGTTGAATACGGCTTTGATCCATTTAACCTAGTAAATCCAGTTGTATCTTAGGTGTTTGCAAAGGATGAAGTGTTCCTAACCAGATTTTATATCTATTCAGTCTCTCATTGTCAACTAGTACATTCTCTCATAAATGCATGGGCTTCTGGTATAGTTAACATGATCTCCAAAACAGGTATACTATCAAATCCTGGTAATTGGTGTCTCATAACCCAGACTCCTGTACTAGCAAATACCCTAGACAAATTTATTCTGACACGCTTTATGAAGCATATTAGTGATAGATATTGGTCACTTACATCCAAAACAGCGATCTACTCATGAAGCAGTCTTTGACATTATAAAAGATGCACATTGGGCACATGATAGCAATTTGATAACAGGACTGATCCTTTTAGACGTCTGGAAAGTTTTTGACCCCTTGAATCATCCTCTACTCTTTGATAAACTGCAAAAAATTGGTTTAAATAAGAAAAAACTCTTGTGGTTCACGAGTTATCTTTAGGCCTTTCATTATCAAACTGTCAAGTTCAATGGTATTTTGTCAAAGAATGTAATTATTGGAATAGAGCAAGGTATAATACTTTGTCCAGCCCCCTTTATCTTTTATGTTAATGATGTTATTGATGTCATTAATATGTACGCTGATGACTATGTTCTTTATTTTAGTGATCCTGATCTGAATCTTGTACCAATAAGTCTCCAAAATGCTTTAGATAACTTTATTGTATGGGGTAACCAAAATGGTCTAAGACTTAAGGTTGATGAAACTAAATCTATGGTTATTGCCAAAAGTAATCCTGGACTGGCTGCTGGTGCTGTACCAACTCTTAAAGCAGGCAATCATTTTTTTGTCATGAGTTGAACATTATACCTACTTTGGAGTGGTAATTGATGAGAAGTTCAATTATGTTAATAACTCCACATATGTAAGGCAAAGTGTAACTAACAAGATATTCCAACTTTCTAAGTTGAGCAGATATCAAGGTACTTATACTGCAATTTTAACAATAATTTATCTATAAAAGCAATTTTGCCATTCATTGATTATGCAGGCCCATTATTGATTGCTATAAGTCTTGATCTCAAAAGGGAACCCCAGATTCTTCAAAATACAGTACTCAAAATCAGCTTAAGGATTTCTTTACAGGAAAGTACCACTTTGAAGGAGCTACATTCTAGATCATAATTAGCTTTTAACAACTTTAAGAAGAATTATGCAATTGTTGACAGCAATGTTTGTACATAGTAATATGTCAAATGTGTTACAGGTTCCAGCACGTGAAACTAGGTCTGTTGTGAAAAAGGTGTTTAAGTTGCCCGCAAAATTATAAAAATCCCTCTCTACATAGGAGTTTCTTTAATCCAAGAAATGTGAAAAATATTTCTAGATTAATAGATTTGGAAGTAAGCCTATATTATTTCTTTTTTTAAATTTAATTTCATATTATGATTTACATCAGTTTTTGTACTACACATTTGGCAGTAACACCACTCACTGACTTTATACAATTATCTGCAGTGAACTATCCATAGTTTCTCGTTTCATCAGATTTTCCCAACAGCTCCATGAATATTGGCTAAAACCTCGACATAACTGGTAGAGGGACGATATACGCACGTGTACGACCCAAATATTGACCGTTACACTACTTATTGATTAGATGTTGACTTCGTTCCCGGAAATCGGAACAATATGAAAATCTTTCCCTTTTCTTCTTCATCCTCCTGAAGCTACGTTTACTGCCACATTGTATTGACTTTCGCCCACTCAAAAGTTTGGTCTCAATTCAACCGTATTGTTGTATGAGCTCGTGGCTTCTTTCCGAACGTAACTGTCCCTAAAGGCGGTCATTTCCCCCCAAAAGTTCCTTACTTATCAATTGGGAAACAATAGTCACAAAACATCCTATAAATAAGCTCAATATTTATATCAAATAAGGCTAATATAATTTTCTATTCGAGCCACATTATACTTTTTTTTTCAAATAAACTTATAATTCATGGTAAGCAATGTACTAATGTACAGGTGTAAAAGTATGAAGGCCACTGCGAGTAAAAACGTAGTCTTAGCTAATTGGTAGGGCTCAGGCACTGCTGTTGGATTGTGGCATTGCCCAGCAAACAAAGTCCCGTGTTGTGGAGGTGTTAGGACAGGAGATAAATGGAGTTAAACACGTGTATGAAACTCCTCCAGGACTCGGGATTTTGTTAACAACATTTCCCGTGTTCTAAACGTTTGTTGAACTCGAGTTTTCAGGTCGATGTTTTCTGTGAGTAAACTGGTGTTATACTATGGGAAAAACATTGTTTTTCTAAGTAAAATGTAGATATATATATAACCATTTTCATACAGCATTTTCATTATAATCTTTGTACTTTCAAATTAATTGTCATGTTTTGCTGGGCATGTATTATATTCAAATTAAGTGTAAATCCATAAAAAGGCAATATTATTGACAAACTGGTCAGAGGCACAGTTAGATGCCAGTTAAACACCAGTTTGACACCAGTGAAGCACCAGTAAGATACCAGTGAGACACCAGTTTGATACCAGTTTGACACCAGTGAAGCACAAGTGAGACACCAGTTAAACATGATTTAGACATCAGTTAGACACCAGTTAGACACCTGACCAAGGAATGCTGGCAACAACATTCAGAGAACTGGTGACTCCCACTCTTAGACTACAAGAAAGGTGTCTATAACTGTCTCCATTGAAACTGTTGTTATAAAGGGTTGCATATTAAATCTTGTGCCCATTTACTCAATGAGCATTTGCATAAATAGTAATGTTGTTTTACAAGGAAAGGGAGATATGATAATTCAATTTGTTAATGGGTTGCAATTTCGATTTCATAAATATAGCTTGCACACCTTTTTTGTAGTTAGGGGTGTGTAAGCAGACCTAGACTGCTGTATAGGTAGTCTAAAGTTTTCCATCAAACTTTGGGAATAGACTGTCTTAAACTGGGGGAATTACATCTAAAACCCATAGTTTGAACTGAGGGAATAGCCTGTAAATAAAGTGTCTTTAACTTGGGAAATAACGTGTGAAAACTCATACTTTGTACTGAGGGAATAGCCTGTAAATATAGTGTCTTAAACTGGAGGAATGACATGGGAAAACCCATACTTTGAATTGAGGGAATAGTATGAGAAAATTAGGGCTCAAACTGAGAGAATAACATGTGAAAACTTGTGGTTGAAACTAAGGGAATAACCTGTGAAAACTTGTGTTTTAAAACCACACTTATAAGTTATATCAAACCTAGATTCATATGTAAAATACATAGTTTATGCCGAGAATAAACTTAGCCTAAGTTGGTGTAAGAGAGGTATAGTTTTCCCATAGAAAACACAGGATTTGAATTGCACCAGTTTCTGACCAGTTTGCAACTATTCTGCAACTATTCTGACACCAGCATGAAATGATGTTACAAAAAATAAGTTTATTCATTGAACTTATATAAATATATATATTATGATGCATCCAATCATGTAAAGTAGATTTGCACATTTAGGCATTAAAAATCATAATAATAAATTTCTTGAAGTAAACTAATGTCTCAAACAGGTGAATATACTGGCAATACTCAGGGATTGTAATTAACCAGTATTAGACAACTTTGACATGAGTTAAACTGGTGTTAAACATGTGTGCTGTTTGCTGGGTGCCATGTTGTCTACACTATGTAGGGACCAGTGAACACTCGCCACACAAGGGGCCGTATCTTCATAAGTAATTAGGTTAATCACGTAAATTTTGAATAGGGACTCATATCTGAAAATTCTATACTTCACAAAAAGTAGCAATGTTATGACAAAATAACCATAAAGGGGACAATTACATGTAATTTCTTTTTGTTCGAGTCATAATTGATAGGCCCTAATGATAAAACACTAAGCGAAATTTACCTGATTACCCTGAATGATTAGTTATGAAAATATGGCATCAGAGAGCGTTTGCTGGTTGTAAGCCTTGGGCAAATGACAACAGACTATTTAAAGGAGTAATTGTATGGAGAGACCATTTTTATTGGTATTGAGTTGAGTGCGAAACATCTTGTATTGATTGTTCAGATGACATTCTGACAAACACTGGCATTGGATCAAATAAACATGAAATCCTCATGTAAGAGTGCTATTGTTTCTCTTAGCAGAACTACTTGGGAAGAAGAGCCAAAGGTTGGAGACGAGAAGCAAACTAGAATCCAACCTTAATATGATGAATAGCAATAAAGGACTAACCCCCATTAATAAAGGACTAACCCCCATAATAATTATAATAGTTCTGACTATATTTACGACTATCTAATCTATAAATTTGAGTACGAATGTTGATCACAAGGCAACACCACTGAACAAACAATATGACAAGGTTCAAGGTATCTCGGTTTTCTTACATTTTATTTGCATATGATACATTGATATTACAACGTTTTATACATAATTCAACAATATGAACATCCGTCAAACCAATAATAGGACATATGCATTTTCGCCTATGATCTAAGACATTTTCAGATAATAAACACAATCAATGATGTTGTGTACATGTATTCTCAAATATGAATTCAATTGAGTGATGCTATGCAATCTAAGTTTTGTATATCACATGTGCATTGGTCAGCATCCTGAATTATAATAATGAATGTAAAGGAAAATGACTCCTAGGCAGTATGTATGGGAACTCAATAACATTGGTATCTCCAAATTAGAACATCTTTATACAACATAAACAAATACATTCATTAATCCGAAGGTGCATGAACGGATGTCTTCAGAAATGTGCAAACTACTAAACAATCTTATATACACACACATTCCATCCGTTTCAGTGAATTCTTTTGTGTAAATAGAAAGCGTAATGATCATATCACAGATCGTCTTTAAGATCCATAGGAACGTATTTTCTTTTACTTCTTTCATAATTCTATTAATATTATACAAGTTGATGTTCATCCCAGAGTGAAAATAGGTGATCTCACAAAAGCATGTTTAAGGTCAAATAATTAGCTATTAACCACTTCTAGAATACTGTGGCCAGCAATTAAAATTTATCCTGTTATCACAGCAAACATAAAGAAACTAATCTCATATTTAGATATCCTAAATGAATTCATATTAGCATAATAATTATTTTGATTGGGACTGAAAGAATCTGTAGCCAACACAGAAGAACGTTGTCCCTGCGACAATAGAATTACCACCTTGTGAAATCGTTATACCGTTGAAATTTTGATTATACCGTTAAAATCGTGACTATACCCTATAAATCACAAAGTTTGTCTCTTGTCTTTTTAGTATTGTTATACAATATATTATTTTCGTATTTGTAGGACGTACTTTATCCAAATATATTGATACAGCGCTTTTATACATTATAATGGTATTTTAATTTGTGAAGAAAGGATCCTCAGCGTCTGTGCGTTATATAACTAAGTCCATCACATTTAAGTTACTTTCTCAGGAGCATTGCCAAAATAAGTTCTGTACAATTCTAAATTCTGGCAAACTCTAGAGTAACAAAATTTGAGCATGAACAAGTAATATAAGTACATAAATGCGAATAAATGTTGTCAGTTTTGGTTCCATGGCACGTAAGACTATTACTGAAATTGAGGTAAGGGGACCATTGGGGTTCACTTTATCAAAACAATAGAAAGTTATAGCTTTCAACTACTATTACAGATTTTCTTTCAGGTAGCCTTTGAAAGGCTTATCTGAGAGTATTTTAGATGATGCTAAGTCCTGTGTCATTAAGTATCTCGTTATTAGTTCTGTAATTGTCTTATTATTAATGGTGTAATTGTCTTCATTGTAACTCACTCAAATATAATTAATTCAATGACATTCTGCAATATTGTACCATTGCATTTATACTAGAGACATTCAGTCCTGCTGATGCTCTATCTCAATTGTTCTATATCCTAATTGCTATGTTCTCATGCTAGATTCTGCTCTACCTTCTTCTTTACTCAGACTGTGAAATTCCCTATACTTCAGTTAATATTATACATTCAGCAGTGCTATCTTCCACGTGAAAGGAGATCTACGGAATTATTTTAACGGAATCCTCCTTCTTTGTTAGTTTAAGAAAAAAAGATTTGTCCTCCTTTTGGCACACCTTTTAACAATGGGAATAGAATTCCTATATCAGTTATCATGTCTAATTTCACCTCATTTAATAAATATACTTTATGAATCCCAACAACACCTCGATCTAATTTTGGAGGCATATCAATGGGAGAACTCGTATTATCATGTGGCATCTCTGGCTAAGAGTATAGATCTATGTGAGTAGAGGTCTGTTCAAAAAATTTTATGAACAAACCCTACAGGCCAGTCTGCAGTAGAGTTTCATATAGGTGGGAGCCAGTTCACAGTGACCGCCATTGGCCCAGTAATCACAGTTCGTGTTGTAGTTCCTGCAGTCAGAACCTGAAATGAAATAGGTATTTATTAGACCTTAGAATTTAACAAAACGTATTCAAATAGGACTTTTGAATTTTACAAAACAGATTCCAAACAATTACACTGCGAAAAGACAACTTTTTAGCCTGCTAGTTCCATTTCTCTGTAGTAGGCTAGTTTTCAAAGTAGCCTGAACAAGATCGAATTCGTTTTTTTTTTTTTACATCCTTGACAATAAATCCATAACTTCTATTACTGTTTTTTGTGTTTATATTTAGTTTTATAGCCGTTCCTAAACTCGGTTTTACTATCCGCATTTTCGGTATTATAAAACGATGATCCTCACTAACCATATGGCCGAGAACTATAATACACACATGTCCTTTTAAAGTTAATTTTGTTGGTGCTAGAATTTACATAAATTGATAGATTAGCCCTTCTAACATTATTCTCTTAATTTTCTCTTACCTACCAGCAATTACCTTTGCATAAATGGTATCACCTTGAACATAAGATATGGAAATTCAGAAATAAAGTGGATTTATTTCGGGTTTTTATGCAGAAAGTTTTAAGTTCTTTATGGTAGTTTGGAAAATAAGTTGTTTTTATTATCTTACCTGGACCGCACACCCTACAGGTATTGGCACAGTTACTAAACATCAAGCCTCGGTTGGATACGCATTCCCCTAGGCCTTCACGCCTCTGGCACTCTTGCACGTCGTAGTCGACGCACCACACTTAAAGATTAAAAAAAAGGGGGAACTTATATCAATTTAAAGTATTTATAATTGTCCCATATTCCCATATTACATTCAGCGGTGGATTTTAAAGGAGATGTGTCCATCTGCCTTTTTATAAAAAAAATTGTTTCGATTCATTAGGGACGAATAAGTATGGGCCTCCACGCGCACCCTCTCTCCCATTATATTACGTACCATATTTCTTCTTGTTAAAGGCTCATGGCTAGGTAAAATCAATGCGTTATTTATCTTATTATCTTCCTTTCACTTACAACGAGAAGATTTTGTTTGAATGTCAGAGCTTTAATCTTGTCCTTTTAACCATTAAAGTGTCTTTGTATCTTTGAGGCATATTTCCTTAAAAGTAAGTGGTTCTCATGTAGGCCTACTACTCCAAAGGGTCCTTTATAGAGAGTACTTATTTAGAATTATTCTAATTTTTTGTTTTAACGATAATTATACAAGTATAATCTGTCATTCATGGCCATACTATGAACACAATCTACTAAATGGTGGGGTGTTTTGAAATTTAGCGAAGGCTGACGACTTCTCTACGTATAGAGAACAGCACTGTGTTTCCATGGAAACCAGGTAGTTAATACTGATTAATTCGAGGAATTGGAACTACCTTATTCAAATGCCATAAATACCGTTCCAATTACTCTTATTGAGAAATGTTTTCACAAATGGAAAGCCAAAGACTCACACAATCTAGTTCTGGTCATAACCAATGTATTTCGGGTTTCTCTGATTGTTGGAACTGGGACAATCATGGGCAATATATTCATATTACATTCCAAGCAGGCATGAAGCAATTGTTATTGCCATAATTTGCACATAATGCTTTCAGCTTTTAGGCCAAAACATAGGTGTGTGCAAAGTGGTGCAATAACAATTGCTGAGTGCGCCTGCAATCTGTACTTAATTTATTCTATATCAATTACACAGGAAATATTGAGAATCCTTTACTGTCAACAAAAAAGTGACTTTAGCATTCTCAGACAGGCATTATTGCCCTCAAGGCCAATAACATATCTTTTACTCACCCACTTTTGAGAGGGCAAGGCAATACTGAAGGTATAGGAATCTTAATATAGGCTATAGAATAAAAAGTACTTACTCGCATCAAAGGGAGATAAGGTGGTAGTAACCCCTGATGGACTAGTTGTGGTGGTGGTCGTAGTTGTGGTTGTTGTTGTCGCTGATTGGCAGGAGGCGCTACATGACCCCCTACAGTAGAGTTGCATGTACCCAGGGTTGTTAGTACATTCCCCGTAACTTGCCCATGCCGCGCAGTTTACGTTGTAGTCCATACATATGGCATCTAGAAATGTTGAATAACAGATAATGTCTTTTCCTATTTCTTTGTTAATGTATGTTTCGTTATGACTTAACGTGGTTTTAGGGTCATGGTGAAACAATGTCATGATATACTGGTGGGAATGACTCGTATTTTTTAGGATTGCATTTATTAACATTTTAGGATTGCATTTATTAACATGGATTTTGAAGACTTATCATAATTAGACACAGTACATTGCCAGATGCAATTTACTCACTGGAGTGCCTTTTCATGCCAAAAAAAAACACGATATGGTGGAATGCTGACCATAGACATAACTTGGTAATGGTGAGATAGATCATTCTCAGTCTGTCAATATTTATCAATATTATACCCTTTTCAGACTAACCATAAAATGCGCATGTTAACAGTTTAAATCAGACATATAGTGTGCATTATAGGGCTAGTACATGTAGTTTTTTTTTTTTTTTTTTTTTTTTACAAATAAGGGGTTTTATGGTGTAGTTCAGATTAACGACAATGATGAGTTACTTACTTGGTCCACATGCCCTACAGGTTTTCCTGCAGTTACTTAACATCCATTGTGGGTTGGTAGAACAGAGATAATTCGATGATATCAGTTGTTCGCAGTAGCTGGAGCTAGAATAGTCGTTGCAATCTGGAAAAAAGTTATGAATGTGATTTCAACATACCTTTCAAACGTCAACATTAAGCAATCTCATATATTCCATTGCTTTGATATCAGATTGTTTGATAGTTTTTGTGACAAAACATGGATATAGAGTTTAAACCTACAACCATATTATACGTGTGTATGTGTATTTCATAATTATTTGTGTGTTTGTACGAACATGTATGTTGTACATTATATGTACATGCATATATTCCTTTTGGGCCTTCCGTTAAGTATAAAACGCACATTTTCAAAAATAAACCACCAGACCGCCCATTTAACGAATCCTAGAGAGAAATCACTTGAAATCCAAGTGAAACCCAGAAATTCATCTGTGTGGTCCAACTCAGTGTAAAATACTAACCTGGGTCTTCTGGGCCACCTGCAGTTGTGGTAGTGGTAGTTGGCGTAGTTGTACGGGAAGTAGTTGATGGCGTGGTTGTTGTAGTCACAGTTGCGGGTGTAGTGGTAGTGGCAGTGGTTCTGTTACACGAGTCACAGGCCAGGGCACAGAAGACCAGCATCCATCCTGGGTTGGCCTGACACTCACCAGATGACGCCCACGTCTGACACATATCGTTGTAATTTTTGCAAACTTGAACTGAAAATTGAATAAGTTACGTTATATTACATAATATATGTTAATAACTGCATTATCAAATCATGTTACGGGGATTTCATTCAGGCCTGAATTCATTATTTCATTATCTGTCACTCAATTCATTATACCCGTCTTGTCTATTTTCAAGTTGAAATTCCGGCATGTAATGATTAATGTCCATACCCTTGCATGAACGGCATTCATAAATTATGTTACAGGTATCCCCATAATTATGTATTGTACGATTTATATCCTGCATGACATATAGGATTGTACACTTAACACCCGAATGAACGCATTTCTCCATTTTACTCCAAACAGTATTACAGTAAACAGGTAATCAAACAGATAAATAACTTGTAGTAACTTGCCGTTTTCTTTTCTCTGAAACGTACGTCATTCGAACATTTTAAGACCTCATTTATAAAGGAAAAAATAACTGATTCTTTTTATTTATTTATCTATTTATTTATTTTTATTTATTTATTTTTTTTTTTTTATTTTTTTTTTTTTACAAATAATGGGACTCACCTGGCCCACAGATTTGACAGGCTTTAGGACAGGACCACAACATGTAGTCCGGCCTGGAGTCACATCGCCCCGCCCCGGCCCAGGTGTCACAATCGAGATCGAAGTTCTGACACGAAGCTGAAAACCGATGAGCAAAGAATTGTTATTCTCCAGTGTGTATTGCTGACTTAAACTGTGGCCCCTCGAACCGCCAACAGAGCAGAAGTGCCAGAAGGGAATGGATGTGCACAACAAGGTTTTCAACCTACACATTTCGCACCACTTAATTTGTGTGTATTAAGCATTTTAGCCCCCTTTTGCACAATAAAATGAATTATTTGTGCTTTTGCATGTTCAGGTTGGTCTCTGAGGGGGTTGATGGAGGAGTGTATAGGATGACCACTAGACTCTATACCCTAAACGTCATAGTACATGCTACAGTACAGAGGGAAATTGCCTTTAGAGACTCTTATCATAATTATATGCGTATTGGAGTCAACAAGGTTAGTCGCTTACTACTTCCTATACCGATCAATGAATAGGTCCGTTCAAGATAATTATATGGACTTACACTATCATGATTGCACACTGTATCATAATTACACACTGTATAATATACACTGCATCATAATTATACACTGTATCATATACACTGTATCATATACACTGTATCATATACATTGTATCATTAAAATGGCTAACTTACGGTCGGGGGCGGGTCCTGCTGGGGTGCAGTGGTTACAGGAGACGGGGCAGTAGAAGTACAGGTTGGGTCCGTCCACCACGTCCCGGCAGTACCCAGCGGCCGACCACCTAGCACACTCCGTCCGACGGTCCACACACTGCTTCTCTGGGGATAAAGAATGTATATATGCACGTAGGTATACGTAATATACAAAGAAATATGTATTAAGTATTGATGAAATGACTGGGCAAGTAAAATCGAATTAAACGTCTAAACTAAAGCTAAATAAGTGTAGAGATAAACCTATACTCATAGCACATGCCTATCGATCATACATAACTGCAATATGATATAATTTACAACTATCGTTCACATCAATTTCAAGATATTGGAAAGCAGTAATGATTAAAAACCTGTGCTAACTAACAATTTAATAACAAACTTAACATGGCTATCAAAAGAATTTCAGGTGGTTTAAATACCTGGTCCGCAGGACTTGCACGACTCGGCACAGTTAAACAACATCCAGGCAGGGTTGGCGGCGCACTCTCCCTCTCTCGTCCACCGCTCACAGTCCGTCTGACTAGCATAGTTCTTACAATCTAGAAGGTAAAAATAATCAACGACAAACTTAGTAAAGGTGAATCAGGAGCGGATTAAGAGATTTCCAAAGTAAAGGTGGGAGCGGCAATTGTAAAGTTTCCATGATCAGTTGTTGGCAAAAAATAAAGAACAAATGTGTACGTTGTATAGATAGATATGTACCTTCGTTGGCACGGTTTTTTTTTCTTTTGTCCCCAGTGAGAAGGATAAATTGTTATGTATATTCGAATTCCTCAAAGGGGACGTTAATGCATCGCTTTATGTTTAGGTATTGAATAAACTTTACAATTCTTGGTCAACGTTCGTAGATGTTTAAAGTTACCATATATAAAACATTATTCAGCTTTAGAATAGTGTCCCTTTCCAGCTAGGTCTATCAGCTATAGTTACATCAAACGTTGGAACTATACCTATTAAACTTCCTGGTTCTATACACCCTCTCCCCCTGCTGAATACACAACAAAAGCCAGGTTACTAGGACGATATCTTTTTGCAAATTAAACATAAATGATAAAAACCTACCAGGGACGGTGTTTCCAGTGCACAGATTGCAGGCCTTGGGACAGTGGAGTCTCATGTAGTCGGGCTCACCGTTACACCGTCCGAATGCGGCCCACTGCGGACACTCCACGTGCCAGTTACGGCACACGAAACCTGAGCAAAATAATCATAATATTTATTTTTATGTAGTCATCACCAATCAGGGTAATCTCCTGTTCTTCCGCTGACAAAAAAAATGCAAAGTTTACATAAGCAGATATGCAAAACATGGTGATATGCAAAACATGGACACTCATAACAAATCCACATACTCTATTGCGCATTTTTACTTTCATTTTCGCCAATTTTCTGTATAGGTTTTTCCTTGGTATACTTGTTGATATTTGTTGTATGAATAACATAAAGATATGATTCTGATAAATTATCATGATAATGTCCATTTTCAATTTTTAGTCGAAAACAAAAGATAGTATGCTAAAATCACAGTTATTCTTTTATACTCCAATTCTATATTAAAATGTTTTTTTTATATGGGAACTAATTTGTCTTACCTTGGGTGTTGAGGCAGGCCTTACAGGCCAGCGGACAACGCTGTAACATGGAGTCTCGGTACTGTTCACAGTCCCCGTTTGCCGCCCCCGTAGTACACAAGGCGGTTTGATCAGTACATCCTAGGGATGAAAAGAATTCGTTTTACTCATGATATTTTGTTGAGGACATCTAGATTGCTCAAACATTTGTGTCCTATGCCATTTAAACATCAATATTATGAAATTGTGTACACAACGCTTAAACTTTTTGCATCAAATAACCAATACCGTTATCGATAATGTAATCATGCTGTAAATATGAGTAGTATAGACAACATGGAATTTCACCAGGACTTAGATAGATGCTGATTTTCTTTTGTATATTTAGAATCACACAGCTATAATTATAGTTATTAGATAACAATTGATAGATCTAGTTGATAGAAAAAAACAATAAATCCTAGGGTTCCAAAGAAGGTGGCCTGTCCATTAACAAAACCTGTCCTTCCGTAAGTGCTATCCGTTAGTGCGATCATGGAAGCCTTCCATGAACTGATGAAGTGCACAAATACTTAGTGGAAGACCCCTTAACCATTCAGAATTAACCAATAATGACATGGTGGATCACCCGGAAGGTGGCCTGCAGCTGGCCATTACTATAACCTGACCTACCGGCGGGGGCGGCGGGGCCGCAGGTGTAGCAGGACCTTCGGCAGACCCGGTGCATGAAGGTGGGGTTAGCCTCACACTCCCCCTGGAGGGACCACCGCTCGCACGACGTGTCGAAGTCCTTACACACAGGCGCTAGGGAAATAATAGTTAATTGATATAACAATACATAGTTATTTCGTAGAACAATAGATACGTATATACATCATCTAAACCAAGGTAATCGTAAGTGCCCGTTAAAAAACGTCTTGCCCAATTAAATTGCTCCCTCCATTTAATGCGGGTAATAGACAAATTCTAAGTATTCGTATCTTAGTTAGAATTATTTTTGAATCAGACACATTAATAAGTATGCCAATGATTGTTCTATTGTTTAAAATTACATTACTTGTGAGTAATAAAATATTTCGATTAGCAAAATTCAGAAAATATATCGTTACTTATACAACTTTTTCTGTATAAATAGAGATTTTAATGGCTTTATCGTATTGGCATAGTATACGATAATCATGAATTAGCTTTCCAAAAACCAATCAGCCGAGTAGTTGTCCCCTCCCAACCTACAAAAAATGTTTTTCAGATATCACATAGTTTGTAATTCTTAATTTCAATGCATGAAAAGCATAATTCGCTTTTTGTATCGCATATTTCCAAACTCACATGGTCCGCAGATATTACATGACTTCCGACAGTCAAGCAGCATACCCGCCGGGTTGGTATTGCACTCATTGTTCCCGGCCCGACTACTGCAGTCAGGTAGGAAGTCCACGCAAGGGTCTGAGACGAAAACAGGAACAGCATAATAGTAAGATTTGCTATGTCTAGCGAAAGGGTAGATACATTATCATTTCTGCGGTTATGATATACCGCCAACATCATTATATTGTACACAATATTATCATAATATGATAATAATCTCTAAAAATAGGTTTGACAACTTTTTCCGGTCATGATATGTTCCTTCAGAAACTTCTCTTGTTTTTACTCGGAGGACACAATATTGTGTCCTCCGAGTAAAAACAAGAGCATTTCTGAAACTTTTGAAGACATTTTGAAAACTTTTACATGATTTGTTGACTATTGAGGAAGCGCTGTTAAAGTAGGCTCAATTGTAATGATATATAAGATAAGATGAAAACAATCATTTCTAAGGCAGTTCCCATATTGGACATCCAGATGTACAGAAATTGTGTTGCGTAGAGAGTCGTTCCATTCTTTTTCTTTGCTTCCTACTAACTTTTCAATTCAAAAATAATATTTCCAATTGAAAAAAAAATCAGTGATTTTGAAAATGTAAACCACCCTGGTGTCTTACCCGTATCAGCGTTGGCGCCCAGGCACTCGCCGGATCCGCTATACCGGACTACAGGTTGTCCCGGGATCCCCGTGCTGCAGTAACACTGACAGTCCTTACCGATGATGGCATTAGTAGGGCAATTTGTAGTACCACAGTCATCTGCAGAAAGGGAAGGTTGTATTCCATTATCCGACTCGCGATTTAGGAAATCGCCAGAGGAAATCACCAGTTAAGGGCAGATTCTGCAAGTGTTATATATCATTAGAAATGAATTTGAATTGGGTTTCAAATGATATGTAGGATGCATGAGTCCTACATGCATATTATTAGAGAATAGTTATAAATCAGCGAATTGCTGGCAGTCAGAATCGCCTAGTGGAATACAGGCATTAGAATGCCTATTGAAACATGGCCTTGTAGCTGGTATTCAATGATAGTGTAAGAGGAACAGCGATAGAATAGGATTGTAATGTTTGGAAAGTAGGCGGTGAAGAATGGAATGGGTTTCATTAGTATAAGATTCCTTGGCATATTGTGAACCTATTTATCTCTGGGAAGACAGGATTTTGATAGGAGGGGATAGTCCGTATATGAATATAGGTTTAGTACTAAAATGTCGCTCATTCGTGCAAGCATGCGTGTTGTTGTTTTTTCTCTATATTTGAAGTCTCCACCAAAAAAATTGCGGTGGGGAGGGGGGGGGGCGGATCAGAACCCATTGGACTCCCCCTGGATCCTCCCCTTAGGTATATACGCATTATATTTATATATTTATGCAATAGAGATTCAGTCCTACCTGAACACCGGTACATATAGAGCACCGTCTGCACGTCCCGGACACTGGGCCCTGGAGCAGTGCCGATCAGCTCCTGGTATTTGGGGTCCATCGTCTCTATCGTCCTAGCTCCTGTGGAGAAGGCCTGGAGGAGAACACAAATTGTCCAATTATATGGTATATTTCTTTCAATATTTAGTAGCGGATCCAGCTTTTTGAAAAGGCGGGGGCGTTCTTATAAAAAAAAATCGCGAATTTTACTTTAGAAACCCTACCCCCCCCCCCCCCCAAAAAAAAAAAATAAAAATAAAATAGTCCAAAGATTAGTTGTAGAAAAAAAGGCTACATGATCAATGCTTGTATCTATATTATGATGGGCTAAAAATGTGTAAAAAAAATTATATGCTAAAGACACTTACAAATTGCGAATAATGCATGACGCTCCAGTAATCGTAATTGAGGCCGTAGTTCCTGACGTAGCTCCAATCGTACTTCTCGAAGTTGTATGCCTGGCCAGACTGGATGTTATCCTCCCGAATGGTGACATGGTTGTCCCGGTCGGGCCGGGTCTGCTCGTGGTGGAAACCGATTGCATGGCCAAATTCATGAATGATGGTAGCAGCCTGTTTGTATTGTTCAATGATAAACACGGCTTTAGGGAAATTATCACGTTTACCATGTTTTGGGTTGAGTAATTATGTTAAATGATAAACACGGCTTTATAGAAATGATCATGTTCATCATGGGGAAATGTTGAATTATAAACACAGCTTCATGAAAATGATCATGTTAATCATGCTTTAAGTGAGGTAACGTTAAATGATAAACATGATTTCATGAAAATGATCATGTTAATTATGTTTGAGTGTGGCAATATTAAATGATAACCACGGCTTATGAAGCCTTCATGAAAATGATTGTGTTAGGCCTAATTATGTTTAGGGTGTATATATGGTTAAGTTAAATAAGTTTACTGGTCTGGAACAACCGTTTGATAATGCTTCTTATCAAGATCTTATTTGTATTGGTTAATGCTGTAACCTGAAATAGTCTTACTCACATAAAGACATCCATTGTGCTGCAGAGAAAGTTGCTGCTTTCCCCCTTTCATCCCTACCTGGGACCAGCAGCTGAACAAGACATGTACAGGATTTACGTTATTGTGGCAGGCCTCGAATGTTGGATATGTGATACGTGATATACAATATTCATATTATTGAAAAGATGAGAACAATGTTAATCCTTGAGAATTATTCTCAAGGATTGACCTCAAGCCTATATTCAACATGCCGATTGTGCTGCCCCAGATCTGCACAGGTATAAAAAAAATTAACATTCTACTTTTATTCTCATAACAATGTTATATTATACGCCAGAATATCATTCTTGTGTATAATAATAATAATCCTCATGTAAAGCAATTAAGTATATCACAATAGCGTTGACACGTGTTATACTGGTGTTGTGTAATATCCTATGTTCTCATGGAGCAATGGTATTCGAAATAACATTACTTTTAGAACACAGTGTTTAAAACACGCGGGGAATACTAGGAATGGGGTCCACAGAATACTGAGTAGGTCTCTGGTCTGGAATATATGAGTTTGGCATCCTGAATCCCAAGATATTCACGTGTACAACACGAGTCTGTGTTACCTGGGGGCGTGCCACCGCCCCACGCCCCGTTTGGTGTGAAGACTCCTTAATTAGGTGACATTGTAACTTTCAAGCATAAGTTAAAGTTAATCAACCTGAACAGCTGCTGAAGGAGATTGATTGGAGATAGCAATGAAATGCAGACGGGGAACTATCCCTGTCTGAATTCATTAGCTAACCATAATATTCTCCATACAGCAATATCGCCAAATGGGAATTATTACTGTCAGTCTATATATTTGAAATTATCAGGGTAAATACTTTTTGTGGGGAATTATCCCTGCAAAATTTTAGCCCTGGATTTTGTAAGTTGAAATTAGACGTTGTATTGTTTGACATAAAATATGTATAGTATGTATTATAGAGGCTATCTATTCATATCATCATACCTCATTTTCAACACTAGGGCTATTGGAAAAGCACAATTTATTGTGATGTAGCTTTGTTTCAATAATTGAAAAAAAAATAAAGCCAAACTGTTAGGCGGGAATTCATCAGTCATCTACTCACCCATCTGCACTGATGATCTCCACATAGTTGGCTTGGTTTGTCCTCGGCACGAAGCGTACACAGGTGAAGTTTTCCCACACATCCATACCGGTGCGGATCAGGTTTTGTTGGCCAGAGTCTGGTCACAAAGGTATCATGACATGTCATAAGAATATCAAATAATTTCGTACCATGCTGAAGGCATATTATTGTATTATATCAGAATAACAGATATGTGATACTGCATTATTATAGTGTTGTTCAGATCTTGTCTTATATATTTAGGCTTACAGTAAGAGTCAAATTAGTTTGTCTTTTTAAACCTCCAAATTACATGATTACAGAGTGAATATTCAGATTAACATAGACTGATTTAATAGCCGTCAAGAACCAACTCCCATGATCAATCTCGTAGCTAGATGCATTAAGGGATTTCTCAAGTTTGGTTGACTTTCATTGTCAAGACATTTGAACCTTACACGCAAATTAATTACTACCCACCAGGAGGGATTGTTTCAGACCCCAGCTTGTGTAGGTGTTAGGGATCTTGGGCTGTGAACCTAACTGTCATGAACAATGGCGAGGATACAGGATTAAAAAAAAAGAGGTTTCCCCCTCTTTTTGTATAATTTAGGGGTCCACCAAAAAGGAGGGGGTCAAGACCCCCTGGGCCCCTCCCCCCGGATCCACAACTACTCCCTCTCCTTCCCTCCTCCCACACGCTGCTATTAAAGAGACTCTTGGCCATTAGAGTGGGCGGCCATTCTCTACTCCCAGGCCAGCAGATACCATCGGGGATTGTATTGGTCTGCCTTCCCCTCACCAGGGTAAGTATTCTGCTAAGAGGGGGCGCCAGCTTTAGATAGAAAGGTGTATAGTTTCACCTCAGGTCGTGCCAGTATTTGCCTCCCCTTTGCAGGTGATCAGTAGAGCGAACGCGGTCGTGATCCAGGCTTAGCTTACAATCATGCCGAGGTCAATGAGATTGAAGTTAGTGTG
Source organism: Lepidonotus clava (assembly GCA_936440205.1). Lineage (NCBI taxonomy): Eukaryota > Metazoa > Annelida > Polychaeta > Phyllodocida > Polynoidae > Lepidonotus > Lepidonotus clava. The sequence continues at coordinate 31,994,686 of OW387140.1, forward strand.
GGTGGTATAGGGTTTTGGTCATGATCAAGAGACGTGCACAGACACCAACAGATTGGGAAAACCCCGGAGGGAGCAATTGACTCCTTTAATTATTCCCCTTTCTTTGATCTATACTAATTACTAGGCAATCCAAATCATATTTGTAATATCTGTAACTTAATGAATACTCAGGACTGGAAAAGGATAAACTAATTGTTTTTGTTTTAAAAAAAAGATACATTGTACTAATAGCTTAGTACTTTTAATATATTATCATCTTTTATAATATAGCTAGGATCAGACCTAGCAAGTCTACTTCTAGGCAGAGACATTTTACGCTCCCAGCGCCACCTGTTAACCAGTATAAAAGGTGTTGCAAAGGTAGGGAGCGAGTTAGTTAGGAGTTAGAGTTTAACCATAGAGTTAGAAGAGCTGCTCGGAGTAATACCTACGGCTCCTGCGCAGTATACTGGAGTTTACCAATACCAACAGCTTCGGACAAAGGATTGTGATAGAGCTAAGCACTAGGGCGGTCTGGAATGCGCTGGAACAACTTGTATTCTAAATGTGGTTGATCGCTGAGTAGGAGATGGGAAGGTGGACTGATGGAGACTTATTCACTGTGGCTTTGACTCGGGATGAGATGTTAATTGAATAAAAGACCTTTCACTTTACCAGCTCCCTCATCGTCCATTTCTTTTGAACTATTGGGGAATGGATGTATTAACTTTAAACGCAGGCTGATCGGCTCGATAACCTGGATGAACGACTCATGGATAAATTAACTATACACATCAAGCAGTATTGAATCAAACATTGACAATAGTTCAACATTACCACTAATCTAATAATAGCAATGATTTTTCTAGTATTAGATATATAAATAATATAAGATTCGCAACCAATGATATAGAATATTTCCAAAATTCCAGGATCCGCCCTGACGCCAATTCATAATTCATTTAGACATGAAATAAATAAATCTGATGATAATTAAAGTCCCTATAGGTAACGCCTGGGCTATATTACACTCCGACACTTGTTCACATCTTATTACATCAGTAATTTTGGTCTGTCAACGGATGAAACTACTTATTCTATTATAGTAAAAGTGCTGAAATTAATATTTGTTTTTTGATTATTGTTTGAACTATATCATAACTATAATTATTATATTATAATTTATAATAAAAATTAAAACGAGAGCGCCAGGTGAGGAGTTTTAGATAATAATAATATTATCCAATAACTGGGCCTTCCCATTCCCTATGTAACTGTTTTCACGTGGACCTCCCCGTGCCCTTGCTGTTTTGTGGCTTTATCCTAGCTTTTTTACGACATAAAACTGCGTTGTCGACAAACCACCTGAACCGCAATGCGAACAAGGAAGAAAACAATAAAAAAATGCTCAATGGCTTCAGGTTTTTCCTGGTAAAGACTGGGTGTTTTTTAACCATCTTATTTACATACAAATAATGTAGGAGGACGGGGTAGTAGCATTTGTGTTAAGGGGTCTTCCATTGATAATGTACCCTTTCCCCCCCTGAATTCTGGACCCCCTTCCACCACCACCACCCTTTAAGCTGATATATACATTATATTTTGGTCAGGGACATGCACATTTTCAAGAATTTCAGCCACCCCCCCCCCCCCCCCCCACACACACACACAATGATTTTGACAAAGTAAGATATTTTTAGTAAAAGATTTCTAGCTCCCGGAGAAGGAGCCTCAAAATCTTACCTCCCCCCCCCCCTCCCAACCACCATTTCGAAATTATCTGGATCCGTCCCCGATAGATAAAGAAAAAAGTGGGCTGTCCTATATAAGAGACAACATAACTTGCAAATTTAAAGAATTCCCATTAAACTCTCAAGCGTCAAATTGCTAAATTACTAACATCCACAAATGCATTTAATCATGAGATGCGTGAAAATGAGCAGCGCGAAAACATGGATGTTCACGGTATCTACCCAGAACATGGGAGGTGCATGTAGGCATTTTCATAACGGTAATTGTGGGGAGGGTCGTGCGGGCAGAAATAGCACCTGGTGTATCAATGGGACACGAAAAGTTCAGAATAACCTACGGCAGATCCCCCCGGTCACCAAATTACACGACCTCTTTACCAACCCTTGGCAAAGGTCCAGGACTGGTGTGCACCCACACAGACACCTCAAGATGTTTTACCTATAGGGAGAACACTAAAAACTGGCTCCGCTTTACTATTGTAGTAACCTCAGCGTAACTGTGGGCACAAGCAGAACTAATGTACTTTCTAGGAAAAATAGGGGGCCTATAATGTAAAACAGGAAACGTTTATTTTTAGCAACGCCTGTGGATACCATGTTCAATTGTTACCACCTACATTATGACAAATGTAAACACTATGCCTAAAGGATAGGGCAACATTAATCTTAACTATAATCAGTCGTGGTACTCTTTTTCAGTGGAGTGACCAATACTTATGATCATCAAAGTGGAAGTAGAAGGAGAGCATGTACTTACTGAATACGTTGTTAATTTCGTAGGGAATAATGCCGTTAGTCCAACGGTAGTTCTCCGCACTGATTGCAATACGAGCTACACCGTCTCGACTGAAGAAGAAGCGGAAGTTGAAGGTGTGTATTATTTATCATATCCTTCATGTTATAATGCTGTTAAGTACGTGTTTACCATGAGATGTACTTGTACACAATAATAATTATGTATTTTTGTGACAGTTACGATTTAAGGATGCTATTAGCATAATAGGAATTTTATAAGTCCTTCCAAAACATTATATAATTTGAGTATGCGGAATTCTACTATATGCCTACATGTATCATAACCATACAAATTATTAAGAGGTACATCCTTTTTCTCGAGCTTGCCATTATTATTTTACACCGTAGGTTAGGCCTATCCCTGAGAAAATCCCATCCTTATGAGCCTGACTTCATTACCACTGAAAAAGAGTACTGTTTCTTTCGGTGTGGAGGAGTGGAGGTGATTCTTTACTTACGACTGCCTCTGGCTGCCGTAGAGATTCTGAAATTGTTCTTCTGTTAGCCTCATATCCATCTCCGTCAGCGTGGGGTCATAAGGGTCACCGCTAGGGCGCGCTACAAGGAAATGCGTATATACGAATATTTAATAATGTATATCATTTTCGACGTTATATCTATATCGCCAAATAAGCTGACTTTGCACATATTGCAAGGTTCCTAAAACTGAAATCATCCATGCACATAGTCATCCAAAATTTACTCAACTGACCTAAAATGCAAATTGACCTATCATTTGCTTTATCAAGACCAATCATAACAAGAACATTTTAAGAATTGCTAGACATAGCTGAGAAAATGCTGAAATTTAAAAGAAAGAGTCCAAATTAGAGTTTCTGATATTCAAAACGTATATAGGCCTATGGACATGTAAAAGTTCATTGGGGAGGGAAAAAATATCTTTATCATATTTTCTAAATTTTCAACCCCTTCCACCCCCCGTAGCTCACACAGTATGACATTCACAAGTGCCTGGTTAGAAATAAAAAACATAATTATTTCAAAACAAAGTAACGTTGATTGACCTACCTGCCATCATAGCATTCTTGATGACAACGTCAACTGGAGGGCGGCTCATTTGCATCCCGCTCGTCCGGGAAGCCGGGCCCGACGCCCCCAACGGCCGGGGCATGGGATGCGCCCAGCTTAACTGGAGGGGGAGTAAAGGCTTGAATTTAGCTTGATTTGCTAGGGCAGTAAAGGCTTGAATTTAGCTTTTAAATTTGCTAGGAACAACTGCGTATATCCACGATGCTGAGTCGATTTTAAAAGTCGGTTATAGAGTTTGTAAATAATCCACGTATATCAAAAGGATTAATATTACACAAAAATATTTTAATCTGAGAATTTCCGTCGCATCTAAGAAAATGTTAATCTTAAAGGACGCTAAAGCAAACAATAATTTGATCAAAAAGCAGCATTAAGAATGAAATTGAAGGATAATCAAAGCAGGCATAAATTCCTTATAAAATCCTCTTACGCCAAAAATTGCAACTGTAAGGAATACTCACACATAGTGTTAGTGTAATCGCTGTTAAAGCCCACATGATGGTGTCCTAGTTCCTATTTCTCTGTGCCTAGATATGTAACTGGCCTTCCTCCAGAATCTCAGACTTTATATACCTGCTACCTCGGCACCGGGCACGAATGGATCCCGTCAGCCTGGAGGGGAGGGGGGGTGGGGGGGCACAGCACCCACTTACCACTGAATCTGACCAGGGTGGGCAGGGGTAGGGGGTAGGTAGGGATGGGTAGGGGTAGGGGTGGGTTGGGGTAGGGGTGGGCAGGGGTTGAGGTGGGCAGTGGTGGGAGGTATTTAGTGGATTTTGTAGGACAGGGTGTAGAAACTCACTGCCATGGATCTATTTTTATTCATGAGATGTGAAACACTCCAGTGAATCCGTGAGGAAACTCCCGAGGGGCCCCTCGTTTCTTTTCATGCCTCCTTCCGTCGTTATTTACTCAAAACCACCTGTCTCGACACCTGACTGGATCGCTGCACAGAATATTAGGCTATAATTATATGTAATTCCATTATTGATATTAATCAAACATTAAATAAACATTTATAATAGTTTTCTTTATAAAATGACCTAAACTTTATTAATAGATCAACTTACTTCTGTCATGCCCTTTGCCCCCCCCCCCCTCCCCCAACCACCGTTGACCGCCATCCCCCCCCCCCTCCCCCCCCCCCCCCCACTTCACCGTTTGCGGCTCATTCTTTTCTTCGTGATTCTGGGCGCCCCCCTCCCCCTTCGCATCCACTCCTCTCCCCCAAACCACTACCCCCACAACAACAGGACCTGCTGCCAAGCCCTCCCCTACCCTTAACCAGAGGTCACCAAGCCTGGTATACCAGATACTCTCTGGTCACCAGGTGAGGAGCACTTTCGGGTTCAAACGTGTTCAAGGGATACCATAGCCTGGCCATATATAACCATTGACTCATTTCTTAAGCCTATAGCGTACTCCCTTGGTCCAACCCCAACACCCCATTAAACTAAAGCCTTATAGAGTTTATAAATTGGACCAGGAAGAAAGATACAATTGTATAGTCTCCCCCTTCCTGGTCATAAGATGACCTGCATCCTGTTAACAAACCAAGATGGACAATCTTCCGTTAGATTTCGTGCAGATTATGAACTCAGCACTTCTGGACAAAGCTGATGTGTTTTGGTGCGATGTTTATTCACCCTCATTCTGACCGTGACCTATCCAAATATTGCCAATGTTGTGCCTATATTCGGACATTAGGTTGTGATACGTGACTGCATATGAAGTGTCCCAATATTTACGAGGTTAAATCGTGTGTTTTATCTAGGGCTATTATAAGTGAAACAGCTTAGAAAGGGGTTCTATTTTGTTAAGGTTATGTAGAGTATACGTATACGTGTATAACCGTATATCAATAATGTTTTTCTGGGTAATAAGGACATAATCGCCATTTCATTCTGGGTTAATGAATCTTTCACAATGCCTGTATAAATCGTGACTTTTGTTATGTGCGTTGCAGCTACATCATAGCGAGTAGAATTAAAAGGCAACAACGCAAGTCGAAATTGTATGACATAAATAAATGAAAAGACCCAAATAAATAAATTGCACATGACGGCATTTTCCTGTTCCTTCGTATAAAAAGAGGAAATTTTCTCCCCGAGAACGGCTTTTTTCCGTCACCATATCCTTGTCAAACGTTACACTCCTTTTTGGGAAAAGAAGACAGAATAGAGGCAAAAGTTGCACGGCAGAGACAAATTTGCTTAATGATAATGAAGAGAGTTTGGTTGGGCATTAATTAATTTGTGATAGTGGGTATACCTTCCTGTTACCAATATCTTAATTCTATATTCTGAATAGGCTCAAGTTTAAAAATCCAATTCATTAAAAGAACTATCAAGGTAAAAGTTGTTTGGGGAATTCCACCCCAGCTTAAATTGCTTACTCGGGGATAATAAGGATCTTTGGTTTTGTGGTAAGCCTTTTTGTAAATACATCCCACCACTTTCTAACTGTCACATATTACTCATCGTCAGGTGTGTTCACCTTTTAAGACAAACTAAGATCACTGGCCTATCCAGGATGATGACCTTTGTCAGGCATTGAAATATACATAGTTATACTAGACCTCCAGTTGGGAATGCTCAGTTTATTTTCGTGAGAAAAAAAACATGAATCCTCCCCTTGAAATAACCTCAATGTGTACAGTGGTCAGTACTGGTATGCCGTCACGGATTATGAAGTGTTTTTACTATTTTTAGTTGTACTGCAGTATACTGCCTTTTGTAATTAAAAGTGTTTGTTGGAGGACGGGATGAGGAGGTGACAAAATAATTTCCTTCTGATTTAAAAAGTACGTTATTCAAATAGAAATATATATCGCTCGTATAGTGCCTTCATAATATCCATACAGCAGTACTTTCGCAGCTTTAATATTGGCCTTTCCAACAGAAAACACATATAGGTTGTTTAATAGTTAGAACTTTGCATCTTAATTCCATATAAAGTGTTTCCGTATCCATCTTTCAAAGATTGATACTGCTTTTTTAGTGAATTACAAGAGTTGAGACAGGAAAAGGTAATGTTTTAATAGCATATGCGTATCTGACTGTGCAGTCTACCAACATACATTACATATGTTGGTTATCTCAAACAAGATCATGTTTACAAATATTTTCTCCAGAACATCATTTAATTTAGCAGAGCAAGCCTACTCCTTGCATAAGCAATACATTAGGCCTAATTAAAGAAGAAAGCACAAAAGTATTATCATTTTGACTGATTATCTCTCATTCAGGAAACAACACCTTAAATGTTAACAAAAAGGGAAAGACTATGCCATATCCTGCAGGCCTTCCTGTATCTCTGTGGGAAGATCGTACGACGAGTGAAGTACATTATGTGTCAGACACATCTTTACACTTAGACCATCATCTTATCATATGAAGGAGGGGCAAAATTCCCGTGAAATGGTTCCGTTTGAGGACGGTATTGAGTATATTTCCGCCATGGAGGATTCTTAGTGCTAGTGATGTCAATATGTAAGCCGACAGATGGTTATAATCTTACAGGAAGAGAGGAGTGTATACATACCCTTAGGAATTATTATCTTAGTCAAAAACGGAAACCTCAAAAGAATGATATAACTCTAGTCGGGTACACGAATACGTCTCAAGTACCAACATAGACATGCATAACATAGATAGGACACTTGTGTTGTTTCTAGATTTTCCTTGTCTCGGATAGCTCTCCAGGTATAGCCAAGAGTAAAGGTTTTTGCCACACCTGCTTGGAGAGTGTGAGGTGTGAGACTGCAGTTTCACACCTTTTTTTGCCTAGTACCCATATGATCTTCAAAATTTATATCACTACAATCAAAATGTACTCAATAGGAATGAATAGAAAACAAAATTCTGATTAAGAAGATACCAAAAATAACATGTTTATGTCAATTAGAAATAAAGATATTGACTACTGAAAATTGAAGAAAATTGAGAAAAATTACAAATTTGTCAAAGTTTGGGAGTTAATTTTAGGCAAACCACAAGTTGGATATCCATTTAAGCTTTTATGCTACCGTGAGTAGTTACACTCTACGTGAAATAATTGGTTTTATTTGTAGGAAAAATTTTTAAAAGGTCAAAATCTGACTTTGAAGAAATGTCGCAATCGAATTGTATATTCTTGGGAAAAGTGACATGTAGCCACTTTAGAACCCCAAATACCATTTTTTGCCCCCCCACAGAATCTAATTAGGTTATAATGGGAGAGAGAACTGTCTCATCAATCACACTGGTGAATATTAGAGCCATAAGTGGCATATAAATGTTTTTTTTGGATTATCACTTGACCCATTTGAGCCAATGTCAGAATCCAACGAGTTTGATGTGATGGAAAATTGACAAAGTTTGGGAGTAAATTTTGGGCAAACCTCAAGTTGGATATCCAATTAAGCTTTTATACTACTATGGGTAGTTACACTCTATGTGAAATAATTGGTTTTATTTGTAGGAAAAATTTTTAAAAGGCCAAAATCAGACTTTGAAGAAATGTCGGAATCAAATTGTATATTCTCGGGAAAAGTGACATGTAGCCACTTTAGAACCCCAAATACCATTTTATGCCCCCAACAGAATCCAATTAGGTTATAATGGGAGAGGGAACTGTCTCATCAATCACACTGGTGAATATTAGAGCCATAAGCGGCACATAAATGGGTTTTTGGGATTATCACTTGACCAACTTTTCCCGAGAATATACAATTTAATTCTGACATTTCTTCAAAGTCTGATTTTGGCCTTTTAAATTTTTTTCCTACAAATAAAACCAATTATTTCACATAGAGTGTAACTACTCATGGTAGCATAAAAGCTTAAATGGATATCCAACTTGTGGTTTGCCTAAAATTTACTCCCAAACTTTGTCAATTTTCAATAACATTAAACTCGTTGGATTCTGACATTGGCTCGAATGGGTCAAGTGATAATCCAAATAACCCATTTATATGCCACTTATGGCTCTAATATTCACCAGTGTGATTGATGAGACAGTTCCCTCTCCCATTATAACCTAATTAGATTCTGTGGGGGGCATAAAATGGTATTTGGGGTTCTAAAGTGGCTACATGTCACTTTTCCCGAGAATATACAAATCAATTGCGACATTTCTTCAAAGTCAGATTTTGACCTTTTAAAAATTTTTCCTACAAATAAAACCAATTATTTCACATAGAGTGTAACTACCCATAGTAGTGTAAAAGCTTAATTGGATATCCAACTTGTGGTTTGCCTAAAATTAACTCCCAAACTTTGTCAATTTTCCATCACATCAAACTCGTTGGATTCTGACATTGGCTCAAATGGGTCAAGTGATAATCCAAAAAAACCATTTATATGCCACTTATGGCTCTAATATTCACCCATGTGATTGATGAGACAGTTCTCTCTCCCATTATAACCTAATTAGATTCTGTGGGGGGCAAAAAATGGTATTTGGGGTTCTAAAGTGGCTACATGTCACTTTTCCCAAGAATATACAATTCGATTGCGACATTTCTTCAAAGTCAGATTTTGACCTTTTAAAAATTTTTCCTACTAATAAAACCAATTATTTCACATAGAGTGTAACTACCCATGGTAGTATAAAAGCTTAATTGGATATCCAACTTGTGGTTTGCCTAAAATTTACTCCCAAACTCTGTCAATTTTCCATCACATCAAACTCGTTGGATTCTGACATTGGCTCGAATGGGTCAAGTGATAATCCAAAAAACCCATTTATATGCCACTTATGGCTCTAATATTCACCAGTGTGATTGATGAGACAGTTCCCTCTCCCATTATAACCTAATTAGATTCTGTGGGGGGCATAAAATGGTATTTGGGGTTCTAAAGTGGCTACATGTCACTTTTCCCGAGAATATACAATTCGATTGCGACATTTCTTCAAAGTCAGATTTTGACCTTTTAAAAATTTTTCCTACAAATAAAACCAATTATTTCACGTAGAGTGTAACTACCCATTGTAGTATAAAAGCTTAATTGGATATCCAACTTGTGGTTTGCCTAAAATTAACTCCCAAACTTTGTCAATTTTCCATCACATCAAACTCGTTGGATTCTGACATTGGCTCGAATGGGTCAAGTGATAATCAAAAAAAAACATTGATATGCCACTTATGGCTCTAATATTCACCTGTGTGATTGATGAGACAGTTCCCTCTCCCATTATAACCTAATTAGATTCTGTGGGGGGCATAAAACTGGTATTTGGGGTTCTAAAGTGGCTACATGTCACTTTTCCCGAGAATATACAATTCGATTGCGACATTTCTTCAAAGTCAGATTTTGACCTTTTAAAAAATTTTCCTACAAATAAAACCAATTATTTCACGTAGAGTGTAACTACCCATGGTAGCATAAAAGCTTAAATGGATATCCAACTTGTGGTTTGCCTAAAATTTACTCCCAAACTTTGACAAATTTGTTATTTTTCTCAATTTTCTTCAATTTTCAGTAGTCAATATCTTTATTTCTAATTGACATAAACATGTTATTTTTGGTATCTTCTTAATCAAAATTTTGTTTTCTATTCATTCCTATTGAGTACATTTTGATTGTAGTGATATAAATTGTGAAGAGCATATGAGTACTAGACCAAAAAAGGTGTGAAATCCATTTCTAACACCTCACTCTCCAAGCAGGTGTGGCCCAACCTATGCTATTTGGCCTTATCAGGTGCTAATTTGCATATCAATACCGAGACAGACATGCACCAATAGGCCCAGGGCTTGTTTCCACTCTATCTCATGTATCTCTATGGTACCAAATAGTGCATAATTGGCAGGTCTTTATATCTTTAACGGCATTTGCTTTCATGAGACGTGTAGTTTTTATCTTGTTGACTTTAACACGGACACTATGTAATAAGTGTTTCATTTCCTCTTTGATATCCACAAAACTTTAGACATCTGACAACAAAAGGTCCACGTAATTTTGACATATGATTTAAAAGGAAAATGGTCGTTTGTATAAGACAGATAGTATAGGCAACTTTCTTTTTGGTATCTGGTCTGATTTTCTACGTCTTTTAGTATTCCGTGGGCTGCAAACTTGGGAAACTTTGGACAAGTCCAGTAAACTACCCGAGGCCGGATACAGCAGGGTTGGGGTTTATGGGTTGTTTACAGAGACCACAACTCAGCTAATTACACACCTTGTGATTGGGTGCAGTCACGCTTCCTTAATGTTCGTAGAAATAGGTATGTAATAAGTATGACATTTGATCGATTTTGGGCATGGTCACGTGTAGAGACTCAACCCAACTTAAAGGTTTAATATATCTAGCAAGCAATCAGTCCTGATGTAAATATGGCCAGTAGTTACATAGGCCTTATAGAGATTCGATAGTCTTCATATGCAGAAAAAATACCATGTTACAGACTGTAAGTGTCTTTTAAAGAAAACAGCAACAGGATGATAGGTTCAGAGAGACTTTCATTTGATAATTATGTGGTTAAGATTGATTATAATATAAATGCATTTGTAACACATATTATAGAACGTTTATACTTATAACCAGTTGTGTAGTGGAACTGGTGCTTATGATTATGTTAAAGATAAACTCAAAAAGGTAAATTTGGAATGGCATCAATTAACAGAGATATCCCCCGCCAAGGGCATTAACTGTGATAAAGAAATCCTGTATTTTGTCTTTATGAATAGAAGCCTAGAAGATATTAAGAACACAACCAAGGGGTGACAGGACAACTACCCCTGGGGCAACTACCCTGGGGACAACTTCCCCTGGGACAACTACCTTCCAGGACTATTAACCCCCATAGGACAACTACCCCTAAGGAAAGCTATCTCTTAGGACAATTACCCCATAAGACAACTACCTCTTGGGACAATTACATGTATGGGTAGGACAATTACCCTTATAGGACAACTACCCCTGTAAATAGGATAACTACCCTTATGGGTAGGATAATTATCTCTATAGGATAATTACCCCTACAAAAAGGACAACTCACCCCTTGGTAGGACAACTACCCCCTTTGGTAGGATGATAACCACAATGATAGGACGATGGGGGACCGGTCCTGAGTGTCCAAGGGGTGGGAGAAGGAAAGGGGGATGGAAAGGGGGGATGCCAGGGAACCTGCCCTGAGTGTCCAGGGGGCAGGAGAAGGAAAGGAATAATCTCTTATATTATGCTCACCAAATTTGTCTATTAAGGGGTAGTTCCTTTCAATGGGGGCAATTTGGGTATATCCCAGGGTAGGACAAGGGTTAGACAAAATAGACATATAAGCCATCCTTGTCACATGTTTTTCTATATCACCAAATATGGTCCCCCAAAAATGTTACGATTTCTTAAATTTTACCATTTGACAGATTTGAAGGTTTGCCAACCAATCAAAATGCTGCATTTTAGGGAAAATAGGGTTGGACATTATAGGCTGGGCTGACAGGCTTTAACATTATATTTTGAATACTGTGATTTTCTAATAGACTCACGTTCAAAGAGAGAAATTACTTAGCTAGAAACACTCCAATATAGAGCCCTACGAATAGTATTCAGAATACGTTCTCCCTTAGATACCCATAGAATTGAACTTCTAAATAAAGCCAAATTAAATACCCTCAAAAATAGGAGGAATTGTCATTTGTTATCTCTGATGTTCCAGTTTAAAACCAATGGCCAATGGTTGAAATCTCAGAATAGGGTGACTAGGAATCAAATCTCTATACAGTTTAAGGTGCTTAAACCAAAATCCAAAGTAGCAAAGAAATCACCGTATTATAGAGGTGCCAAAATATGGCTGTCTATTCCTCGTGAAATAAGAATTACCTACTGTAAACCTGATTTTAAAAATAGAGTCAAAGAATACTTTAGGCTAAATGAAGTAGCACACATTGCATATTGATTCAGGCATTCCTTCTCAGTTATGTACATAGAATAGTACTGAATTTTTGAGTGATTTAAACATTACTGGCTCTGGTTGTTAAGCATTGATATGATGTATCTTTATGATGTCATTATACCCTCATACTGTATATAATTTCATCAACTTATACAACAGATAATATGGACCTAGAATGATTATCAGATTATTATAACTTGTAACGTCTGGAAGATCAGACCATGTTTGAAGACGACAAATAAAATATTATCAAAAAAAAACAAAAAAACATTGTTTCCTATAGGGAAAAGACTAATTTATAAAGCTGCATTTTACCAATTTTAGGAGCAATTAGTCAACTAAACCATCATGGTTCATTTTGTTGTACACTTCTATCTTTGGGGATCAAATCAGAAAGAAGTTGCTATGTAATTTCACGGTAAAATGTGATGTTGATACATACTGGGATGGGCTTATTGTCCTACCATGGGGGTATTGTCCTATCAAGGGGGGTAGTTGTCCTACCAATGGAGGTGATTTTCCTATCATAGGAGTAATTGTCCTACCAATAGGGGTAGTTGTCCTATTATAGGGGTAATTGTTCTACCAATATGGGTAGTGGTCCTATCTGTAGGAGCATTTGTCCTAAAGGGGTAATTATTGTATCTAGATAGGTAGTTGTCCTATTCTTAGAGGTAGTTGTCTTAGAGGGGTAGTTGTCTTATAGGAGTAGTTGTCCTACTCATAGGGGTAATTGTCCCAAGAGGTCGATGTCCTATGGGGATAATTGTCCTAAGGGGTAGTTGTTTTAGGGATAGTTGTCCCAGGCCCGGGGTAGTTTTCATTTGGGGGCAATAGTCCTGGTGTAATAGTCCTAGAGGGTAGCTGTCCTTAGGGTAGTTGTCTCAGGGGTAGTTGTCCCAGGGGTAGTTATCCTAGCAACCAAGGACATATAGGACATTTAAAGAAGAATTCAAGATAGAGAACTCTTTGATCCAGCTTCCAAATACAACTCGCTCATGATCATTTACATTGCCGCACTTCAGGATTAGTTAACATAGCGTCAGAAAAGAAATAGGTCAGTATGGTGAAAACAAACTCACTCCAGAAGAAACGTTTTGTCTGTATTACAACAACCAGGCCATTGAAGATGAACTCAAGCTTCCCTTTTTACTCCTTTGTCCTTCAAATTCATTCTGAAGAGCATTTACCACTCCTAGCCAAAACTGCAATAGAAAAGGTTGAATACATGTGGAAGTCTAGCTAAATAAAAGCAATTTATTGGCGTAATGCAAAGCAAAGACTATAAAATAATGTAATGAGGGCCATTGGTAAATATGTGTTCACTTGCCTCAAAAGAAGGGAGGGTACCCCAATTGTTAATCAAAATACCAATAAGTTCTCTCTAGTGCTAACTGGTGCCAATTGTGTAGAATTGTTATGTAACATTACTATGGATATAATACATTTCATTGTCCCAATATCAAAAACACTCTTGATTGTACCACCAGTCAGCATGGTAGCAAAATCAAAGATGCATCAACATCAGACTACTCAAGTTATCAACGGTTATACTGTCTTTTCTTTTACAGAGTAAAACAGCTGTATAAGAGATGGTCATTAGAATGTCACTTCAAGGTGCTATATAACTCTTAAGATGTTAAGATCTGTTGGTCCATGTTTTATTACCTACATTACCTGCTTACAAGTGAGATTAAATGTAAAAATCTCGCTTTTTGTCACAAAAGCTCTACCTTTACTACTAGTTATAAGAAACAAACCATTCACTTGTTTAAAATATGTTTCTCCCTAAGAAAAACTGAATTTGGTAGACAAGGAAGCAAAATGTTGTAGAGAAAGTTTCCTCGTTTTTGTGGCTCTACTTCCATCCGTATGAAAGAACGATTCCTCTGCAGATTTACCCTTGACTCATAAAGTGTTAGATCACTAACCACATGGGTCTATTGACAGTGACCTTACCCATAGATAGCTCTAATTATCTCCAGCCGCAGCTTTTTTTTATGCTAAAGTCCTGAACCTTATAACGGAGTTAGTTTTTATTTAGTTTTTTTTGGGAATTTCCCAAATAAACATCCATAAGTGAACTTTGAATTCATATATATTGGGCATGTACTATTTATTCCCTAATCATCGAAGATTCTGAACAGTGTATTGCATTTATTATTCATATCAAACTAAGAGAGATACGAGTTACACTTATAGCATAATAATGGCATTCATGAGTGTAGTAAAATTATGTATAACGGTATTCCTAACAAAGTAAAGTGAAAAAAGCAGATCTTTACATCATATCGATGAAAATAATGAAATACCATGAAGGTAGGCCAATGATATAGGGTTTAATTTATGCAGGCTATACGTATCGTATATGATGATGCTTTTAGGTGGGGTGTGTTGATAAAACAATTATATGGTATCACGACAATCTTGTGTTTGAGGGAATCCTTACACATGATATCTGAAATATGTTAACTATAGGAATACAATTTTTGTTTTAAATGAAAGAATTTGAGATGTTCAGCTTTAGGATCTAAATTTCTGGGTTCTATTTTAACCCTTTCACCACGGGAAGCCACACTAGTGAATTTCCGTAGGAATAGCATGTGAAGAGGAGGGATTAAGCTTTCAAAAACTGAATTAATTTTCTAAAAATTCCAATTAGAACCAGACATATGGTAATTTGAATATCCTATCCACAATTCATTAGAAAATGATAGAAGAGCAACCTTGAAGTGATATAGGCCTACATAAAGAAGATTTTGCCATCATTACTCAAATTCATAGAAATTTGTTGATTTGTGGATTTTTTTTTTATTTTCAAAATGTAACTTTGGCTTCATTTATGGTAATCACAAACTGAACTCTTTGAAAAAAGTAAATAAACTTTTCACCAACTGCTGTTTACCATGGAAACCAATAACTGGAACAGTGCAGATATATTAGCAACATAGACAAGTTTAGCCAATTGGCATGATGCCAACACTTGGAATGTTTTCATCCAACGTACATGAAAACAAATTCCACCAGAAGAATCTAGAGAAAATTTGAGTTCAGACATACTTAAGACTAATTTTCATATTTTGGGCAATATATCTGTAATCATGAAAGTTCTGTAGAATGTTATCTTCAGCAGTAAAAGGGAGCTGGAGTTCTGTTCCATCCTTACCCCTGTTGCGTCATTAAAATCACACAATTGCAATTACAAACATCAAAAATTTGCAAAACTCAATTGAATTACGAACGCCTGAGCAGATTTTCTATGGTAGCTTCTTGTTAAACCAAGTAGAGCTAAATGAATTCTGCACAATAAATCTTATACCTGCACATAGGCAATGCTAACCGCGTGGGAACAACACATTAAAACGGTTGCCATTGACCTTGTACAAAAAGGTACCGCACGCATACGTTATACAACTTACACCACAGACACATGACATCCACCTAAAAAAAATTGTGCTTTATGGGTGTGTGCATTCGGACGTTTTTTGCCCGAAATCTCCAACCATAGGCCTATAATTATCATACAAAACGTTCCATTACAGTACACCAGCCAGTGCCAAAATAAGAATCTCCGATTGGAGAGCGTTCTGCAAAAGCAGACGACACGGTGCGGGAAAAACCTATGTGGTATTTTCCCCGCACTTCTTTATCTGATCTGTGTTTTTATGAAACCGGGCCAACCCTGGGGGCTCCCACCTACGGTAACTGAGTTGTGATGATCAAAGAGGAAGAGGGAAGCACGGTCGTTTGTGCGTACCAGGAAATTTTGTGTACACAGTTTCACGGGCGGTTAAGGTGAGTCACGAATCGACCTAGTTTGGTGAGCCACAAAGTTCACCCTGTACACAATGTCATGATCACATATCGGGCTTTGAGTTTTTATAGTATAGATGCACGCATATAGGAACGTGTTATTTAACAGAAAACCTATCAGTGCCTCTCCAAAGTCATGCATTCAAGGCATTTTTTGTCATATTATGGTTTTGCACGCAAGGGGCGACATAATATTATTATTTATTATACCTTAGGGTGATACATGTTTAGTAGTTAAGAGTTTAATGCATGCCATTTCAAACCTGGGAGATAACCAGCCAATAATTCAATAATTCATGAAAAATAAAATCATTAAGATATAAAAAAAATCTAGCATATGCATTATCTGCACAACTTTTCTAGATACATTTTACTTACTGTTTGTGGATTTGATGGATATCAAAAAAGTCATAATGAAGAAACATAAAAACATATGCCCCATCACAGCCCCATCACCATTGATTGCTGTGCATCCATCCTTGGGAGCTCGGATCTAACAGGAAAGGTATGATAAATCCATAACCAACCTCGAAGGGGATCCTCAGGGAATCAGCACCCCTCAGCTGGACCCCGATATCAGCCTGTGGGCCCTGCCCTTAGGCTGATATCGGGTTCCAACCTCAGGGTGCTAACCCCCCTCATACCTCTTCTCAGTTGGTTATATATATGTATATGTCCCTTGGAACATGACCATGGGACCGGAGATACCTTTTATGACAGAACAAAGTGCCACATATGTGTATCAGAACAGGACTATGGGGCCACAGATGTCTCTTAAAACAGGACCATGGGGCAGCAGATACCTCTTAGAACAGGACTATGGGGTGACAGATGCCTCTTAGAACAGGACCATGGGGCGGCAGATACCTCTTAGAACAGGACTATGGGGTGACAGATGCCTCTTAGAACAGGACCATGGGGCGGCAGATACCTCTTAGAACAGGACTATGGGGCGAAAGATGCCTCTTAGAACAGGACTATGGGGTGACAGATGCCTCTTAGAACAGGACCATGGGGCAGCAGATACCTCTTAGAACAGGGCCATATTTATGGGCGACAGAGGTCTCTTAGAACAGGACCATATGGCCACAGATGCCACTCGGAACTGGAGAAAAGAATAGAATAGAAAGGGCTAGTATAAAAAAGAACATTTCAATAATGATGGGGTATTGTGGAATATGTACTACTTATTGGTACATATATATATGTATGTATATATATATATGTATATATATATATATATATATATGTATGTATATATATATGTATATATATATGTATGTATGTATGTATGTATGTATGTATGTATGTATGTATGTATGTATATATATATTATATATAAACATGTACGAGTGTCTGACTTATTATTATGTATTTAGCTATTGTGTAAATATTGCTGCTTTTACTTTCTTATAGCCTATATTAGGCGCAATCTCGTTCTCATATAATTGTATACCAACAACGGTGAATCATCAGAAAAAATGTATGTTGTTAAAGAGATGATTCATCAAATCAATACAAATACAACACAAACATATTTTGATCACCTAATAAGAATGGCATAATGTACAATTGATCACTTTATCTTTATAGAAACACATAATAATTTTGGCTTATTATCATCACCACGATAAGTTTAGATAACGCTTCGGCTTGTGATTTGACGTATACAAAAGGATCCAAATTAGACAATTCTTTTATATACAGACCTGTATGCCAGCTCAATGCTTTTCAGAATTTGACGTTTGTACAAACATTGGCCTCATCTTTCTATGTGAAGGGAGAGGGCGGAGTCGGGGGAGATGGCATGCACCCCTGCTTTAGTTCAAATTTGGGGGAAAATGCAATCTGGAATCTAGTTTCTGTGAGGCA
Organism: Lepidonotus clava; assembly: GCA_936440205.1. NCBI lineage: Eukaryota > Metazoa > Annelida > Polychaeta > Phyllodocida > Polynoidae > Lepidonotus > Lepidonotus clava. The sequence continues at coordinate 32,012,824 of OW387140.1, forward strand.
CGCTTGCTTATTTACCAAGAACTCTCTCCAGTTTCTAAGACTCTTGGACCCGTGTCTGTTAAGATCTTGGACTCGTGTCTGTTGGTTGTAACCAAAATCAAAATTAATAATTTCTTAAACTTCACCAATTACGATTTTCTACTACAAATTACTCTAATTTACTATGCATGTACATATCCTTTTACATGAATTGATATTGTCAAGTAATTCATAACTTTCATAATTAAAAGCCATGCTTCGTGACGGTCCCCTTGGGAGGGAGTTTATTCTCACATGTTGCGGTTTCCACCCCCAGGATAAGATAAAGCTAATAGATAGATCTGTTTACCCCAAACCGGTCTATACTCCCACACATGACATTTGTACTTGGTATAATCAATCACGTTGAAATGAATCAAACTGATATTATCTGATTATTGTCAAACTAAAAGAAAAACGCATACCTATTTTTTGAGACTTGCAGCAAGCCATGACCTAAGCCATAACTCTTAGGGTACAGATTGTATTCAAACTTTTTTTAATCAGCCTTCGATGATAAGATGCATTATTTAATCATATAAATACGCAGGGTCCTCAGAAGCTAATAGATCGTCACGCTTAGCTGTATACAGGCATGTACAGGTTACCGTTAGGTAACTGGTGTACTTATGGGTGAAAACGGGTGCCATCTAAGATAGGTCAGAGGTTTAATAAGTCTCCCACAATGAATGGAAAAAGTATGAAAATTGATCAAGAATACTGTACATGTAACTTAGTGTTTGCACAAAACCAACCAGCGGGTGGTAAGGCAGTCCGGTGTACTGATCGGCCATACTAGGCCTATTTGTGACGACCTCTTTGTCATAACTGTTCTCACTGACGAGGACTTTATGTTGTATGTTGCATCAAACTTATCAACTAGAATGCCACCTAAATTAATGTTCACGTAATTCTTTATAGCATAAAATCCTGACCCATCTAACGACCAAATTGAAATCTTATGAGTGCAGGAACTTAGTCTTCATGGGAGCTTTTGACACAATAGTGTGTGGTGCCCTATCTTTGGGACCCGGCACATTAAAGAACACCTGCCTTAGTAAATCTGTAGAGGTATTGCCTAGCCTATATCTTAGATTCGATAACCTAAGACAGTATTCTTAAACCTTGTTCTTTCTGATATATGACCATATATGTTGATACAGGGATACCCTTATAACCAACCGTGACAAAATAGCCAACATTACATTACTGGACGACTGAGAAACAAACAAGAAGCAAAAAAGCTATCAGACTTCCGCTCATTCATGAGCAATGACCGTCCCTCTGTAAACTGAAAGTCTAGAGCACTGAGAATGTCATACAATAAACTGCCTCAATAATCCAAAAGGAGTATTGACAACCAGTATGGCTAGAGGGATGTATAGCCCATACGTAGTGACCACCACAACTACTCCTGCTGCCACATACAAAGGGCTATTACAAGGCCCATGCATCCACTGCAATGCAACTACAACTGAGTGACTTATCACTCACCCCACTTTGGTCTGCCCTCCTGCAAGTACCAGTGGTGGTCCCAATATGAAGGGATAAGGGCTTCTCAACAATCTCCACATCTGCATCTCCTGACTATCCCCCGAACAATCCCTTGGACTATCTCTTGGACCCCCCCCCCCACCAACTAATCCCTGATTATAATAATAACTACCCTTGACTATCCCCAAAACCTTGCAGACTAACCACTGACTAACCCTTCGATTAAGCCATCACTACCCCCCCCTGCCATCCCGTGGATGGTACCTAGACTGTCTCTTGGAAGCCCTACTAACCCCAAAGTAACCCCAACTATCTCTTGGAACCCCTGATTATCCCAGGGGCATACCCAGGGTTTGCTGGGGGGGGGGGGGTGAGTTCCAAAAGGTGGAACTCTTCTATATTTTGTTGGGAAGTAATATTGGGAAAATACTTCATAAGTTCCATGTACAATTTTCAGGCACGGATTTACGGGGGGGGGGGGGGGGGCATGCCAGGCGTGCACCCCCCTATTTTTGACCAAATATTAATTTTTTTAATGTAAAACTCCTACCCCCAGAGGGGGCGGGGGGAAATTTTGCAATAGCATGCCCCCCCCCCTTTTTTTTCAAAATCCTGGATCCGCCCCTGATTTTATTGTATAAATGGAACCAGAGCCTGTCCCGTGTATTAATAGTCATAACACTATGCATCAAACAATATTTAGATTTGAACATGAAAATGGCGGGGCAACACCAATGGTTGGGAAATATATTTATCAAACATCATAGTTATTCCATTTTTCATAAATACAAAACTAGGACCAATGTAGATAATTTTGTTATGTTGTCTACTGAATCATGTGGTTAGTCAAATCAGCTATTCTTGAGTATACATTAACACATAATTATATCCTTTAGGGTTGATTGGGGCTCTTGACTGTTGAATTTACCAGATAGTATCTTTTAAGGTGGCATTTCAAAGGTTATTGAAAAGTGAAATAATATTTTAGTTGAAGTGTTTCAGTGGAACCTTCCCTCTAATTTTTGAATATAAAGGATTTTTTGAAGAAGGAAACATTTCCACCTAGGTGGAACTAATTATGACTGCTGCACCCCCACCTACCCCCCTGGATATGGGGCTGATTATCCCAACTATCATCAATACAATCTCCAGACTATCTTGGAAACTCTGTCAACTAAGCCCTGACTATTCTCCTACTATCTCCCCAACTAACCCAATGACTATCCATAAACAATCCCCCAAACTATCTCTTAGAAACCCCACAAACTATCCCCGACTAACCCCACAACTATCTCCCAAATAATCTCTAGGTAACTCTGCTGAATAACTCCTGATTACCCCAAATAATCTGGGCTATCACAGAGACTTACTCCTGACTATCTCCATAACCCTAGAAGCATATTTTCATAACTGATTTCAGTGATTAGGCTAATCAACAATTATATAAGGAAAGATTAATGACTGGAGTAAGTTTTGGTGTGATGTCCCTGATAGTGGCGCCGTCTATGAGACTCCGTGCAACCCGTTATGACGCGGCATCATCACTTTGTTTACGTTATAAAGTGACAATGACGTCACTAAAATGGTAAATCTGATGGCCGCGTCATAACGGGTTGCACGGAGTCTCATAGACGGCGCCACCATCAGGCCCATCACGAAAATGCCACAGGGAACGTTCAGACTTGCCCATCTTTGTGTAGCTATAATATTTTTGGGCTAATCATGTGGATTTTGATTAGCGTCTCATTCTTATCTGTTCTGTCTGTCAATCAAAGTATGCATACCTAACAATCCGTTTTCAATGTTATTGTTGAAATGATATCCCTACATTTGGCAACAGACGGAATCAGACATGAGACCCAAATCAAATTTTGATTGATTAGCTTAATCACGAAAATCAGTTATGCAAATATGGGCGCTGGACTATCCAAACTAACTGATTACTAACTCCTAATTATTTCCACGAATATCTTCTGAAGAATCCTATAGACTCTCTTAGAAATCTCAATGACTAACCCCAACTAACTGTTGATTAGATATATACTACCCCTACAAATATCCTCCAAACAATCCCTTAGAATAATAATTGTCTTGGGAAACCCTACTAACTCCCTCACCATTGACTAACTGTTGACTATTGTCTATCCCTACAACTATCCTCGAAACAATCCAGGAACCCTACAAACTAATGGTTGCACATCTATCCCCACAAGCGTCCCAAACTATCCCTCAGGAAACCCTGCCAACTGTTGACTATCTGCTTAACGATGGTTATTTCCATGACTATCCTCCAAAAAGCCCCCAGACAATCTCTCAGAAACCCTGCTTATTAACCCCCAACTATCTATTGACTTTTGTCTGTCCCCATGACTATCCTCCAAAATATGTCCTGGACTATCTCATGGAAACCCTGCTGACTAATCCGAAATTTACTATTAACTGTTGGGTAACTCCAGGCTATCCCCTCGATTGTCTTACGAACAATGCTTCAAACTATCTTTTAGAAACCTTGATGACTAACCCCCTCTCTCCCCGAAACCCTGCCGACTAACCCCTGAATAGTCCTATGACTGTCTTCCAAACAATCTCCTAGACTTTCTTTTGGACACCTCGCTGAATAACCCCCAACTAACTCCCCAACTCTGTCTTGACTATCTTCTGACTCTGCCGACTAACCCCACTTTCCCCATGACTTCCCCCAAACAATAATTAAAAGCATCGTTTGCTCTGTATCCTATGATATGTATGTTGTATGACGTCTCGTATTACCTTACTCAGCCACATTTTTTTAAAAATAATTGTGTAAAACGACTGAAAATCGGGGACAATCCTGTCGAATGTGACATAATTAAACTCCTTTTAAAAATTACACTTTCCAAGAGTAAAGCCGCGGTCACCGATACACAATATAGTGATAGCAAGTTTACGAACGCAATTTAGGCACACATGAGCAGAGCACTCCAAACCAAACTGTTTACAAGGTCTCGCCGTGATATGACCTTAGATATTGATATGGCGCTAAACCCCAACAACCAACCAACATGTTGTACTAAGAAATGTGCTTGACACAGAGTCGGCTTCACAATAAACATTGCGACTTAAGCAAATAGGATTTTATAGAACTCAGAGATACACAGGAAGATTCTTCTTATATTACTTTTATTACCTTGAAAAATCAAGAGGGAAAGTATTGAATTTCGACAAACACCATCGAGGTATAACCGTCCCCGTGCGTCGGTAAAACATTGATATAACAGAAATATTACAACAAACAGATTACTACAAATACCAACTTCATGATTTCATCAATTGACAGATTGGCAGGTTTGCCAGCCAATCAAAATGACGATTTCAGGGCAAAATAGGGTTGGACATTATAGGCTGGGCTGATAGGTGATAGGCTTTAACATTGGTTCCTATGGGAACAGGGCCAAAATATAAATCTCAATTTTACAAATTTAAGAGCAACCTGTCAAACCAAATTGCTTTGGTTGATTTTGCATTGTGAAACTCTCTTCAGGGAATAAGCATGGAAGGAATTTGATGATATTTCATGGTAAACTTTATTGTTGGCATAAACTGGGATGGGCTTATTATCCCCTGCTTGATAACACAAGTCAATCTGTTTACTTGTCGAAATTTTCTTAAGTTTCTTTGTGAATCGCACAGATACAAAAATGTAAAACCGATAAGGTAGAATTTGCGGCGGGATGGATCCTAAGCAATGTAATATGCTAGGTTTGAACCCGATGATACAATACTGTAAGTATTCTTTTGTCTAAAAATAAGACATTATATGCAAGTCTTTATATTTTGAACAGTTATTCATGTTATAGTCTAAACAATTTTTGTTAAAATAAAATTAACGTCATAATATCTAATTCAACTCTATATCTAATATTCTAATGTTACTCTATATCACATTCACTTCATTTTTTCTTTCTTTTATAACTGGAGAATATTCACATTCCATAACGTTTGGCTTCAATCAATATGTTATATTTACAAACATGCCGCACGCAACAGCATAAGCACCTTAGAAATATTCACATTTAATCACCTTGCCTATTTTACATAGAAGATCAACAACACAAAGGTTTCTTGTATCAAGTCCCTTAAACCTTGAATATATACTGCTCCCAAAAAATTAGTCTTGTATTTCTTATCAAACAATAAATCGTTTACCAATAAGGTATAAAACGACAATCATGGGACTCTTGCAGCACCTTGAAATAGTTGTACAAACCTAAAAATAATATTTTGGGTTTTTGTTTTTTCTTGGAATGTAGTTGTGAACAAAACGGCCACATACCTAATATAACACTTACGAAAGCTTAAAGAGTAATATAAAACTGGCAAGATGGACAATGAACAGAGCAATCACAACACCTCAACCATTTACCAGTGAAATTAAATTGTATATCCCTATTTGTAGACGTTTCGCTTTTGGCTGTTAGAGTTTACTGGGCGCTGTGGGACCAGAACTTAATTCTGGGAAGCCATTTTCAAAGGCTGCATTCAGAACATCTTCCAAACGGCTGGCAAATATGAAACTCATTTCACTCTGCAATTTAAACAAAATAATGATTAAATTCGGAGCAGTCACTACAGCCCTTTAGCAGCTAACTACAATCAAATTGTATCGATTGAGGCAAAGTAATGAACTACTCTAAACCAATAAAATTTCGCTAAATTTTCGAATTGCCTCCAAACTAAAGCCATTTTCGCATAATCAAGATTTTGCTCACATTTTTCCCCTTACATAATATTGATTTTTTTTTCACTTGAAATGTATTTTAAGTATTGATAACGACAGTACAAAATCGGCAACTAAAAGATAATACGTTTAAAGTAAACATTTTACATGGGCTTCTTTTTCGGACAAAACGCGAGCTTGGATTCTAGATACAATTAAACTTACTTTTAAAATAAGGTATAAAAACAGATGGGCCTCGTACCTGTATATTTTTTGACACCTCGTGCAGGTCCTTCTCATTACGTTTGGGAAGAATAACTCGGTTTATGCCTGCCCTGTGAGCGGCTAGCACCTTTTCTTTTATGCCTCCAACCTATGAAATGTAAAGATAGTTCATAAAGAATCAGCTGACCATTTGATATTATTAGATATATTCATAGTATCAGAAGGTAATACAGTTACATACCATTGAGCACATATATAATCAAGTTTTTAAAAAAAACTAAGAAGAGCCTACAAAAATATCTGAAGTAGAAGTATTTTTTGTATAATGCCAGACTTACTGCATTTCTGAAATAGAAAAAAGACATATTATTGAGAAAACTAACAGCATATGGACTTGATAGAAATTGCATTGGATGGTTTCGAAACTACTTGTCGGACAGGAAACAGGTTACAAAACTAGGAGATTTCATATCAGGGTCTCATGGCGTGGATTGCGGCGTGTATCAGGGTAGTCCGCTCGGACCACTATTGTTTATTATATATGTTAATGATATATACAATATAATGGATAATTACTATTGTAATATGTATGCCGATGACATTGTTATGGTGAGTAGTTCGAAGACGCAAAAAAAATGCAGTATATGCAAATGGTATACAATTGGATAAGGTTTGGAGCTGGTGTGATAAAAATAAAATTGTTTTAAATAAGTCAAAAACCAAGCACATGTTATCAGGACCTAGATCTCTTATTCGCGAGAATAATTGTTGTTTAACGATGGAAAACACCATAGTTAATAATGTAGATCAGTACAATTACCTTGGTATGAGTATTGACAAGTATTTAGTATTTGAGAAATTGATATCTAATGTTATCTCAAAAGTAAATAACAGAATTGTTACCTTAGCTAAGGTACGGAAATTTATAGACCAGAATACTGCATTGTTATTATATAAGCAGATGATCCTACCTTTGATAGACTATGCAAGTTTTATTTTTGAAAGCAGTACAAAGAGGAAAATTGCAAGGATACAGCCCTTACAGAATAGAGCAGTAAAAACAATTGTTGGGAGAAATGAATATATAGCCAGTGATCAAATGGACCTTATCCATGTGAATTTGCGATTAGAAAAATTAGATTATCGAAGGAAATGTAATCTTTTGAAAATGATGTATAAGTTGTCACTTAATGAAAGGAATATTGATAAGAATGTGGAGAGACGAGTACTTAGAAATAGTGGGAAAGTAAAGTTTGTAGAGGAATTTACTGTAAAAGAGAGAGTATTAAGGAGCCCATTTTATAAGGGGATTCGTTTTTGGAATGATTTAGAGGAATGCGTACAAAAATCCAAGAATTGTAACACATTTAAGAAAGGAATTTAGAAGGGTGAAAAAAATTGAGCACCTGAATGTGTATTATGTATTGTAAATAGATAATATGAACATCCTATGAATTATCAGATATATGCACCACTGTATGTAAATATTTATCATCATCACCACATCGGAAGAACTTCTACGTTGTATGAAGAGATGTTTCAATAAAAAAAAAAAAAATAAATAAACTGTATCTTAGATTATCAACTGTTCAATACGGATACAGAAACATTGGTTGGTCGGTCGATTTTTTGTTTAGTTTATCAAATGTTACTTACTGGTAGAACCAGTCCACGTAGTGTGACCTCACCGGTCATGGCCGTGTCCGAGCGCACACACCGGCCAGTGAAGAGCGACACAAGCACGGTGACGATGGTGACCCCGGCCGAGGGGCCATCCTTACCCACAGCCCCTGCCGGGAAGTGGATATGGATATCAGTGTTCTCCATCAACGTCTTCTTCTTCAGACCCAGCTAGAAACGTGGCAGAAGATGTAAAGTATGTTGAACGTCATGAATCACTAGACAAACCTGAAAATTGTTTTTACTCTTTCTATTAACTAGTTGTGTAATAATGTCAAGCTTAACATTCGTTTCATCATAATCTTGATTAGTTGTTTTGTCTTGTAACGCTTTTACATACAATCATTTTCAGACTCACTATCTTTATTTTTCAACTCGTAGCCTCTTGCCTTTATTCCCTATGTGAACGTGACTGGTAACTCTTTTAGGACTATACTTCCTGTAATAACGCATTTCAGTGTATATCTATTCTAAACTTAAGAAAAAATCTTTGCTGGTGAGATTCATTAATAATATGAACCCGAAAAATAGTCTCACCCTGAATAACATACGTTCAAAAAAGTGTACAACATGCGAACGTACCACAGGCCACTTCTTGGTATTTGAATAATATCGAACAGAAATAATAAATCAAAATAAGATTAGCCCTTACCTGAGCCGCATGACTGCGCACCCAGTTGAGTGCGAGGTTGGCCGATTCCTTCATAACATCCCCCAGCTGACCAGTAAGGGTCAGCTTGCCGTCTCCGTCCATGCGGGTGGCCTCGACGTAGAGGATCTCCCCTCCCATGGCGGTCCAGGCCAGACCGATGGCCACGCCGGGCTGAGAGAGGCGCATGGTGACCTCACTCTCATACTGATAGGGCTGGTTGGCAAAAAAAATAACTATGTGAAATATTGTAACGGAATAAGATGTAAAATATTATAGATGATATAGTATGCAACATTCTTTGTAAAACATCGTAAGGGATATATTACTGCAAGAATGAATATTACATAATTCGTGGCAAAAAGTGTTTTATAGCTTTGTTATGATGCTGTCCACAAAAGACCGTTATCAAAATATTTAGTTTATACATCTACTGGAAGATCGTTGAGGACAAGCGAAAGGGACTGTACAAAGGTTTATGTATCAAATTGGAGGCACCTTTTTCGTTTGTTTGTATACTTATACTATGAATTTAACTACATGCCGAAAGGTGCTGTCGTTTACATACACAACTCTTTGCGGTAATTCTTCATATAGTTATATAGCTTGGCGATATTAGTTATGACCAAATGATGTAATGGATGTTGATGGCTCAAACATACAGATAATAAACATACAGATATAGCTTGGCGATATTAGTTATGATTAAAATTTAATGATGCAATGGATGTTGACGGCTTAAACATACAGATAATTGTATATTGTGCCAGAATGACTTAATGCATATATTATTGTATTCTTATTATATCACTCCTTGACTCAGCCAGTACACCTAATGATAATGTGGGGCTATATAACCTTATGAAGATTGTGGGGGGAAAAGGACTATTTAATTCATTTACCCCTAAAATATCCTCCACGGCCGCCTCATCGATGACGATGGGGAGTTCCGGAGGCAGGGCCAGCCCGGCCGCCTCCACCACCTCTTCCTTCCCTTCCTCTCCTTCCCCCTCCTTCCGCTTCTTTAACTTGTTCTTGGTACTCTTCGTCTGAGAGTTGTTCTCGGCCACAGTGACGGCCACAGCCCGGCAGAGGGCGCCAATGCGCCGCTCCAGGGTGCGCACCCCGGCCTCCCGGGTGTACTTAGCCACTGGAGGAGCAAGGGAATGTTGTTTAAGTGGAAAGACTAATTTCTGGACAGTATAAGATATCATAATCTTGACAGTTGAATATCATTTGCATAGTCGGTCATAATAATGTAAACAGGTGAATGTTACGTGGAGAGTGGGAGTTAGGCATTATCTGGAAATTTTGTAATTATAATCTGAAGTATTTTATAACTCAAAATTAGCATCACTATCACACTGAATAAGTATGTTAACAGCATTAATCGTAATCGTATCTATGGAAGTGGCAAAAAAAATTACAGAATACATGATTATACCGTTTAAAATGTCGATCGTTGTTTATGTTGAGCAAATACATAGAGATATAACTATATGACCGGTAAAGGTAACAAGCGAGACACTGACACAAGAATGAACTAGTACTCTCTTTAAAATTCGAAAAAAAAAGAATTCCTACACAATTAAATCCTAATATTGCAATAAACAGGGATGTAAGTCAGGGCAACTCCAGAAAGACAACATGAAATTACCTTAAGGTGCTATGAAATGTGATATAAGAACTTAAGTTTAAAAACCATTATTAGAGGTGATGTCATGAAAAATCCTGAAACCAGACCAAAATCTGAAAAACTACATCCTTGAATAATTCACGAAAAAAATCTCTTATTCACCAATAAGTTTGACGGCTTCCTCTGATATGAGCAGCTGGTCAGTGGTGAGCCCGTGCTCCCCGAGCTGTTTGGGGATGAGGTGTCGCAGCGCTATGGCCACCCGCTCCTCCTGGGTGTAGCCGGGAAGGGCGATCAGCTCCATACGGTCCAGCAGGGCTGGCGGGATGGTGGCCATGCTGTTAGCCGTGGCGATGAATAGCACTTGGGAGAGGTCAAACTGCACGTTGAGGTAACTGAGGCTGGTCAAGGAATTGTCAATGAATATTTTTTTTGTATTTAAAAAAGTTACTGAGTATTTTCTGGATAGTGTGAAATGTGGTTTGGACCGAGCAGCACTGTGAACAAGATCTGGACCGTTTACAATCAACATCTGACGGCATAGCTTTTTAAGGAAACTAGTAATTTCTGGGATATTGTATAGAAACCGTGGAGATCATTTAGTTTGAATAATTAAGAGTGAGGCCGAATCTATATACCAACTACAGGTTTTGAAGAGAATATCTACAACTTTATGGGATGAATTATTTTGTCAAAAATATTGTTAGGACCATCCGATTTGGGAATTTAACTCATGCGATATAGTCATCTAAGATAATTCAATGTATTAAAATCTGTTATAATTGATATCAGTATTTTGCCGCATGATTAACTCAGTAAAGGATACTGATCGGTGAAGGTACTGTTTTGCTCCGGGTCTAGAACCTCCAGGAGGGCGGCTGCAGGATCACCATGCAGACTGGTTGTCTGAAATTGCATAGAAAATATGTTGACAGAAATTATTTTATTTAGTTCGTAGATTAAGTAATATGGTTCCACTCAGTAAACGTGAATAGTTTGATGATGAAAAACCGCATTACTCATGTGTTATCTTCTTATAGTAATCTTTCAATTGTCGGGTAAATAATTATCATTGTCTTTACCCATAGCGTTAAGATTTCTAAATCAAATGCTTTAAAGGAATAAAATAAAGAGAAAAATGTTATTTCCCAAATAATTTAAGGATAGAAGATTAAATACTGTAATAAAGAAGTCATCGATCAACAATGTGCATTTACCGGGACAAAAATCACCTATAAGTATTTAAAAAAACACGTTTTGTGTGGGTGGGACGTTGCAGTACTTCGTACGTTAACAAGAATGCTAAAAGAAATTTCTATGGCCAAATATAAACAAAATCAGGTAGATCTGAATCTCTTTAAAATCCACATCTATCTTCATAGACAATTTACAAGATTAACAGACTGACCAGTTTGTCTATTTCGTCGAGGAGGAAGACGGGGTTGTTGACCCCGACAAGGCGCAGTCCCTGCATGATCCGGCCGGGCATGGACCCGATGTAGGTCCGGCGGTGACCGCGTATGTCGGACTGGTCACACACTCCGCCCAGGGCAATGCTACATACACAGAAATAAACATCAATTTACAAAAAACATGTTCAGTATTAAGTGGCAGTTTTGCCCCTAATTATGTCACGAGTTCGGCTGGTTAACGGGAAGCCAAAATTGAAATCTAAATGCAATAGTCCGATGAAAGTAAAAACATCATTGTAATTCAATAGGGTGAATGAGTAAAGCATATTCTAATGATCAGCCAGCTTATCAAAATTAATTCTATCTGAAAATACGCGTCGGGAAACTTTTCTTCAAATTAACAAATTAGAAAACGAGTATGTAAAAAATGAAAAACCTGTCATTAATGCCTATGTTGATTAAAAAATATAAAAAATATATATCATATTATGATAACTAAATCAGCTCTGACCTACCGGTGGAACTCGCGGCCCAGGGTGTGGGCTATTGACCTTCCGATGGAAGTCTTTCCCACTCCGGGCGGGCCGACAAAACAGAGGATGGGGCCCTTCAGGGAGTTCTTTAACTGACGGACGGCCAGGTACTCGATGATACGCTTCTTGACTTTGTCCAGGCCGTAGTGGTCCTCGTCAAGATCACGCCTATGGCGACAGACACCATAATACAATGACATTTATTGTATACTGAACAATAAAGAACATTCTAAGTGACTTTTTTCACTATATAGAAGGAACTGTTGGAATTCAAAAGTGGGTCGTGTACAAATCTCCCAAATAACTGACCAAATTTGCCTCCATTGAACACATGCTAGAATGAGGCAATTTGGGGCATACTTCCCCTTCTATCTATGAATGAAATAAGCACACCAAGATGTTGATAAATAATTCAGTGTAACAGTAATCTTCTCCTAATTTTTGTTTAGATTTATTATTTATTATTTAGATAGATAAAGGCCAAATCTTTTTGCTTAATTTCAAGAGCTCAGTATCAACTCTATATGCAGGTTAGTGTATGTTACACTGAATGTTAGCCATCCACAGAATGCAGTTATCTGATTGGCTGAGGTGCACTCCATCCAAATATGCTAGGTGGCAGCACCAGTATTAGCCTGTACAGTAGCCACTGTGCAGACATTATATGCAGGTTGGACTATGTTACACTGAATGTTAGCCATCCACAGGATGCAGTAATCTGATTGGCTGAGGTACACTCCACTCCAAGTTGCACCATTAAGCAGAGGATGGTGAACTTTTGGTCTAGATTAATAACAGGAAAGTCCAGTAAAATCTCACACCTGCTATTCAACATTGTAAAAGATAACCAAGCCAAAGGTTCATCTAACTCTCCATGGCTTGCAACTATCCAAACTACTCTAAATGAGTGTGGAATGGGCTTTCTTTTCCACATGCCACCTGAGCACATCAATTGTCTGTATACCAAAACTACTATAAAAGATAGAATATCTGCTATGGAAAACCAAGACTGGCATAGCTCTATCATGGAATCAGGACATTGCAGTAACTACCGAATCTTCAAGAGTTGTCTCACCTCAGAGAAATACCTCACCATCCTCAACTGCAAAGAGGCAACTGACCTATGTAAATTCAGATGTGGTAACCACAAACTGCCAGTAGTAGTAGGTAGATACAACGATATTGAAAAAAGTAAAAGAATCTGTATACTCTGTAACTCCAATGAGATTGGCGATGAATTCCATTATATTTTCCAATGTCCAACCCTCACCAAAGAGAGATCACTTTATATTGACGTTAAATATCAGAGAAATCCAAATGCCCTCACAATGGAGACACTTTTCACTAGTGAGAACGCGCTGATATTGTCTAACCTATCAAAATTTTGTAGCTCTATCATGAGCAGATTCAGAAAAGAAGGCAACTGTAAAGTTAAACGGAAAAAAAATGACAAAAAGCTATCCACCAAAGTCATAAAAAAGAAAAGGGAGGCCAAACACAAAGACCCTACCAGTGTTAGCAAAACAAGAAAAGGGCAAATACTGAAAGAGAGGAAACAAAAAATGAATCTCACTCACTTTCCTAGTCAAACTGTGGACTAACCTCCCCGCCTAGTATTACCTTAAATGAAGTCAAGTACGTCTACTTACAACTTATGAACCACACATAGCATCAGTTAATTTAGCAATTTTGATACTGCTTTGTTTTTACAATCGCATTAAGTGTATAGAGAGGATTTTTATAGTGAGGTTTTGCTTTAATCACATTATATGAAATTTCAGTGTTGGCATTCATACAGAATTGTAAATAGCCCTACAAATCTTCTACCTTATTTTGGGATGGAATGCCACAATTTACTTTCGAAGCATGAGAAGGGAATTCCCGGTGTTTCCCCTGCTCGTATCAATTTGAATCTGAATATTTCTTTGAACATATGTGCCAGAATGCTAGACGTCCACAACCTTTGGTAAGTTGCACACAACTCTCATAGTACGTTGCATAAAACAAGCATGAATACGATCCATGACACTACATGAAACCTGGGTGTGAATCAATTCAGGACCTTTTAACTAGCTGACAACTGTTCTATCACTGAGCTAGCTGTCCTCCCATTTTAAATTTTAACATTTCTTTACATATCAGATGCCACGTCATACCCAGGGACGAATACAGGTTTTCAGAACGAGGGGGGGGGGGGTGTCCGCATAAAGGTTACGTTCTCTTTGGTAATTTAATGTCCCAATCAAAAGAAAAGGAGCGGGGAGGGGCGGGTGTCAGGACCCCCTGGACCCCCCCCCCCCCCCCCCCCCCACACACACACACACACAGATAAGCTCCTGAATACCATACATGATGTGAAATCGAACCTACTTGGCTTGTACGATGTCCAGGGTGTCGGGGGAGGCTTTGCTCCAGGGCAGTTCGACCATCAGCTCCAGGTAGTTGCGGATCATGGCGTGCTCCGGCATCTGTTGTGGCATCTTGTTTAGCCGCTTCCACTCCTTCATGGCCGCCTTGTGGGCGTGGGGCGGCAGCTGGGCGTCTCTGAAAGGAAAAGGTTACGTTGAGAATAAAACAGAGATGCCACCTCCGACTGATGGAAAAATTTCTTTGTCTTCCAGAAGAAACTATGAGGAGAAATATCTGGAATAGTCACAGTAGTAAGCTTTTTTTATATTTTTTTTTTTATCTAAATAGCTTTAAACTATCAGACAAATTGTCAAAAACATATATTAAAGTAATGTAAGAAAATTATTTTAAAAACCCATCCCTTCAATTACTGAAGAAAATAAAAGTCTTTAAAAAAAATTAATACGCCTTAACATATACGTATTCCTTGGAAACAAACTGCACTTTTGAAAATCCGATACTGTTACACTTCAGTCTGTATACAAAGTCTATGTGTTGATAAGAATTTAGCATAGTTTATGGACTCGAGATTTTCTTCCAGATCTTACTTTATTCTCAGTTTGAGGTCTTCCATCTCGTCGGCCTCTTCATCGTCGTCCTCGTCCGACAGATTCCGCAGGGTGCGCACTCTGCCCTGCCGACCCTTCGGCCGCTGCTGGGAGACAATCTCCAGGCGGTTTTTCTTGGCTTTCTGAAGCAGCTTAAGTCCCTGAAATATCAAAGTAAAAAGTCTAAGAACATACCCTACACAGTTTGACCTCTAAAAGTTTAACGCGATAAATAATTACATATATATAGAAACTATCTTAATACTACGATCTGATGATGCTCACACCTTAGCCGCTCAATGGCTAGCCAACGCCGCGATGCCCCGACATAAATCTAACAATTGCAAAAGGGCGGTAAACAATGTTGGTATTGGACAGTGATTTTCTATATTCTTTTTTTAATTTTGCATTGGTAATATCGACATAGCCAGTCTTCCAAATACTTCAACTTGCATTCCTATAGCATCCGCGCAGGGACTTACAATAATACGGAGTGAAGTGCAAACCAATCTTCACCGCTTATTCCAGGAGGTATAATTAAATCAAATTTGCATTTAACTCTTAATCATATTAAAGACTATAACTTACCTCAATCTGACGCATGAGCAGAGGCAGGGTTTTCTGGAAGCGTTCACGCAGATTGACGGCGTCCAGCACCTGGATCTTCTCGGCGTGGGAGGCCTTGACAATAGACGTGCACAGGTCCGGCAAACGCTGACTCGGCACACTGTCCAGCATTCTCTGGGGTACCAAAGGAAAAAGATCAATATTGTAGTATTACTATGAAACTAGGAGTTGGGTTCGATGACTGGGACGTTTATTTGAAAAATCAAACTAACATGTGAAAACCGGTGAGTTTTTTTTTTCATAGGAAAAAGGGTTAAATGCTGAGTGAAACTTTTTTTTTTCTCAATACATATAAACTATTTTGTGATTTTCTTGAATTATGAGAACAAATCTAACTACGGTATTTTCAAAACATTGTGACACAAGGGAAAGGTGTTATATGACAAAAAAGTAGAAAGTTCGAATTACACAGGAGAAAGGCTAAAAATAGTCATGCCATAGGAATTAATTGCAAATGATGTACGTCTGTCGTGATAACTCAGTGCCTCAATGTTTGAACTTGTATATTAGATCATACTGAATAGCATTATCATTACTCAAGAGGACTTTATGGAAGATTTGTGAAAGAAAAACTACCTTTAGTTTTGCGACCACTGGAATAGAGATATCTAGCATATCCACCAGCTTCGCTGCTTGTTCCCTGAAGTTCTCAGCTAGACTAACCATCTCAGCGTCAGCCTTTAGCTCTTCGTCTGCAATATAAGTTACATTGTATTTAGTTCATAACAGGCTAGGCTGTAAATACCGGGGATGTACCTGTGGATGCTATCGAGAAAAAAAGAAATTCATTCAGAAAATGATAGGTCAACAAGTAAGCAAAAGGGCAAACATGACTATTAAGGTTAGAGGTCAGGAGTTAATGAATTTATAGGGAAAAGAACCAAGATTTGTGAGAATAAAGGGAAGTATTGGATGAGCCCAAAAATGAAGGGATATATAGGCCCAGTGTCAATCCTTTTTACGTCTAAATTTGTAACACTATAAATCGATATCCTTCCATTATCAGATATCGATGCCATTCTCAACCCCAGCTGTATTTCAATTAATCATTACCTTGGTCGGATCATTAAGTAGACTTTAGATATCGTCTATCACACACCCTGACAAAATCTTTTAAAATGTAATCTCTGACAGAGATTTAGGAAAACAAAAAGTCCTTTACCTTCCTCTTCGGATAGTTTGTCCAGCTGAGTAACTCGGGCAACAGCATAGGGACTCTCCTGTAGGAAATCATCGATCTTAAATCGACACAGACCTGTAGCCAGGAGGGTGTAGGACGGGCGCGGCCAGTTGGTGCCCGTCACCTGCACCACTACCGCCGCCGTACCAATCAGGTGGGCCGCCGCCATGTCGTCCACCTGAGGCAATTAGCAAATCTATATTAGGGTTTTTTTATTATCTGTTTTGTTTTGTTCAGTAGTACATTTGGTGGTTCAGTCCTTGCCCTAGCCCTGGTCGAAGTTCCACACATATAATCATGTACTAAGTTATCACTTAGTTTACTGACTGTCATTTTAGAACTTTTCACCGGCCCACCAGGCTAGCTGCTCACAAACTTTACTTGCCTTGCAAGCATTTTACTAGTTCCATGTACTTATAGATCTTACTCTATTCTGTATTTGTAATGGACGTGTTTGATTTTAGTTGCCATTAAATCCAAAAACTTGTATTTTTGAAGTTTCTTAATTTTATTCTTATTCGGGATCGACGTTACACCACTCTATGTTTTGTAATGACCGTAAATAATGAATATTCACTTATTTCAACAGCAATCGGAACAATCAAATACATGTAGATCTATGTCAACAAAAGGTTACCTCATCATTTGATTCCTTTGGGACTATCCCAATTATTGTACTGCTGAGGGTGTTTCTTCCAAGCAGGCGTGACTTGACAAGATTTAAACTGAAATATAAATATTCAATAGTTTACATATATGAGGTTTGACAGGCTTTTCATGATTGATTTGTTTCAAATGTGCTGTTAGTCTAACATCCATCGTTTCTCTTTCTGAGAACGAGAAGCGGTTTCGTCAACTTACCTTAACCCTTTAGTGACGGCCCCATAGGAAATCGATCACATGTGATCGATGGTCATTGTTTTGGCTGTAGTATTCATAATTTTGATAACTCAATATTATCTTTTGAAATAATTGTGTTAGATGTGATGTCACTCCCATCAGATAATAAATTTTATCCATTGATAGCTCAATTTTATTTTTCTGAGGTCTTAATCTGGAGTACTTTGAGCCATTTCAGCAATCCATGTAGGAGGGACCCTTATTATACCCCTAAAAATTCCTAATATTTAGGTTTAATTGTCATTTCCTAAATTCCTATTTCATGTTTCTCTTTTATTTTTCTTTCAAATGTATAGCATCATTATGTCTCCATACCTTTTTAATTATTGATTTATTCTTACATTCATTTTCTTTGGCCTACAGTCAGATTTATTTGATAATACTGTACAGGAAAATTGTTAAGAATTAGCCATTTTGAGCCATTTTAAAGATGGCTGCCAATGAAAACTAGTATTTTAGAGTTTTAATCTCTTATTTTAAGAATTTCCCAAGTCATGCTGCACAAAATTTCTCAAATATGCTATGAAAATGTGGTTTTATCATTTTCATTCTATATTTGATCATTTACCTCGATTTAATTGTATTTTCTATCATAATAATAGTATGTATTATCAAAAATATCTGAAATTTAGGGAAAATTTACGATTTCATAGCTACAACATCCTCATACTTCTCTTCAAGGCAAATGCGCAAAGAATGCAAATAACCTAATGAAATAAGTATCAAATGAAAGGAAATCACATGGGGAACAACTTTCACATTCGAAATTTTTCTCTAAAATCAACATTTGTTCTATTTTTTGGCCATTTTTACAAAAATAGGGTTTTAAATATTACATTTTCCAGAAATTGGACTTTCATTTAAAACGTTCTATGGTTACCATGGCAACAGATATATAAGATAAAATTATATTTTCTAAATCCTGCTATTATGGGTTGTATAGCAATATCAAACTTTACTATAAAATAATCACTTAGAAAATAATAATTTGAAAATGAAATCACCCATGCCATTTTTCTTTGTTAAAATCCGTTTTAAAATAAAATAGGAGATGGTGTGGCAAGTGATTAGGATTAATATTCATTTTATTTCTATTCACAGGTCTATGTCAAATTTGGTACCTTTTGAATCAGAATTTAACTCTCCCTATTCCTGTCAAGTGGTCTACATTGTAGAATAAAGAAATATTTTAACAATTAGTATAGATCTATTACAATAACAAAAGATAATCAAACGTTATAAGCATTTTATCTGTCTGAATTATAATATATAAATTCGGGTTTGTAGTTGAATAGACGAGCGCCACTGATCGATCGACTCCCGCCTGTCATATCATACACAGCTGTTCTCTTCGCGGCGCCTCTTGCGCCTCTTACACTGAGGTAGCAGGTGCGAGCAGCACCAGAATGGGTCAACAAAGTGGTTTCAAAGGTGTAGAATAGTCGAGAACGTCGTCAGTGAGTCTCTGATAATGAAGTCATTCAGCATTGATTTACTATAAATCTTGATGCTATATGCACACATATCTTACTTGCGCATCGTGCGTACAGGAATACGCATGGACGAGCCTGGCAGAAGCACATTTTCCGTCAAAAGTATCGGCAGTCGCCGTGGGATGGTGATGGAGGTCGCCATCCACACTGTCAACAGCGGTAGTTTGCTTCTCAACTTACCGCTGTCAGCAACGGCCGGTTCACGAACATGGTCATGTTCGCGCTTCATACGCAGACATTTGACTCATTTTGCCAAATTTGTGGCCCGCCGCCAAATTAACAAGAATTAGTTCCAAGTTGAACTGAGACATAGAGTGGAATTACATAAATACAAAGTGTGTTAGTGTTTTCTTTGTCTTGGTTACATGAACACTGATGCTTAGAATGTGCTAGATATCTATAAAGACATATTTTATTTGGAAAATACGCTGGTTCTGAGACTACACAATAGTTCTTGGGGGAACCAGCAGCTAGAGTCTTTGATGTCTGTCTTTCCCAGAATCCCCACTGCACTCTCCTCCTACTCAACCTATCCCACAAGCCCATTCGTGCAGCGATGATTCGATAGACATCAGAAGCTGCGATGTAGTGTGGTCGCCATCTTGCCCTTTGACTTTTAGTCCCGCGGTGAATATATTTGTGTTTTGTTTTCTCAAGTTTATTAATTATCTGATTCTAAAATATAGGATGAGATATTTATTATGTGATTATTAACAATAATTTGAATAAAATCTACTACCAAATACATTTTATAGGAGTGAAATAAATGATGGTGACCTTGACCTTCCTTCCCGGTAGACATAAACAAGAGCCATGGACCGCCTGCCAGCAGAGGTGAAATATTTTGACATTTTCTCATTACCTCATTGAACTGTAATGTCAAATACCACGACTTAGTGATTTTCCGTTGGTACTGATGTTGCTTGCTATTAATACTGTGAAGATAAATGGGATTAATGATGTGTAGTTTTCTAATTCTGTTATTCAACATCAACTTAGTGTGGGGTGTGTGGGGGAGGGGCACATGTGACCAGCTGAGGTCAATGACCGGTCTGTTAGCTGTTATCAAACAACATCCAGAAAGAAATGGATAGATTGTAGAAGGTTTATATATTTGTAGCTACTTAAATGGTTAACTGTTTAATTCAGCGGATAATAAATAATGAATGTTTTATATGCCTGTGTTGTTGTATTCAATCTAGATCTAGATCTAGATCTGCTGATTAAAATAGTTTCAAAACTTTGTGACGGTGAGCTCCATCACTCTGTCATCTTCTATGCCTAAATGCGTAGATCTAGATATGGCTCAGTCAGACTCAGGTAGACATACAAACATTAATTGCCGTGTCAATGGTAATATATTATCAGGGCTCAAAGGCTTTTGTCTTGACTGCCCGTCAGGCAGGTGTGGGTGAAATTGTGCCTGCCAGACCCTTACAAATTCACCTGGCCTACTTTACTAGATTATCTTTATTTGGCAAAAATTTAACCAACCCCTGAGGCAGGTGAATGTCAACATTCACCTGTCCCACCTCAAGTTTCACCTGCTCCGGGCAGGCGGGCAATGCTTAATGTTGAGCCCTGATTATCATGTTTATTATTTACATATAAGGCAAAAACATTTGTTGTGTTCGGGGACCTACCCTAAATTGTTGGTCCTACCCTAAATCTTTTCATTTCCCCCACTGCTCTTCTAAATCCAAAATAAATGATCAATAAAGTATGCAACATCATTGAACAGCATATTAGGGCATGTATCTTAGAAGCTAAAAATCCTGATCACAACATTTTATCTTTTTTTTGCGTTAATGTTCGTGTGCTACTGATACCGTTTTATCAATAAGATTTATCAAAAGATAAGATCTAACTGAGTGAAGCGCTCCCTTTGTGCTATCTTTTTCCAGTTAGTCATTAACGCTTGTTCTTTGTAAGTAGTATATAACGGAGGTGCACCAATTTCCGGACATACACCTATTTTCGGACAGTAGCATTAATTTCTTGAACTGTAGGCTGAAATTTCTAAATAATTGTTCCAATAACAATGTTAGTGAGATTATATTTGTGAAAGGCTTATTATTCAAAAATTTAAAGTGAAGGAAGATGTTTCCATCACATATTTACCAATTTTAGGAAGTCATAAATGTGTTAATGTGAATTTTAATCCAATAAAATGGCATTTATTGTGCATTTTAAAGAATGGGCACAAATTTAACGCCAAAGTTATTCATAAGTCATAAATTACAGAAAAAAACTTAAAGATATCCAATATTTTATTCTATCCTACTGAAAAACTTGGGACAATGGGCAAATGCTTCAAAGATAAATTATTCTTATTTTCTTTTTAAAAAACAGCATTTGATTGCAGGACTATGGTGTCCGAAAATAGGTGAACTAGTGCACTTGTGCTGATGAATTTAAAGTAAATTAAAAAAGTCTTCAGATTTGCAGAAACGTAGATCATAATGATTTCAAAGACATATCAACATTTTGATTTTGAATTGGGTAGTTGGAGCCTTCTAAACAATAACCTATTCGTTTCTGGCAATTTCTACAAGATTTTAATGGAAATAATGGAAAATCAGACAAAATTATGCATTTTCTCACATAAAATGGTTCTGAAAATCTGTATCGTCACATATTTTGATAGTCAGAGTTCACTCTGTCATTATACAACAGCTAAATATCAGAAAAATCAATTGCTAATCCAGTAAATGCAATTATTATGATGTATGATTGATATATAAGTTTTATTTAGGGAAAAAAATTAAAATTAATTTCTTTTTAAGAAAATATGTAGGGCATAGCTAACCATCCTTTCAGACACCTCTAACTGTCCGAAAATAGGTGCACCTGTCCGAAAATTGGTGTACCTAACTCTAAAATATGAATGTAACCCTATTAAGTTATAAACATTGCTTTCATAATTTTTTTGATTAGTTTATATGCAAAACATATTAAGCATTAGTTTCAGGCCAAATATGATACATATTAGTAGTTTTTAAGAGCACTGGATGCATTTATATGTAAAAGTGTCCGAAAATTGGTGAATGTCCGTTAAAGTGGAAGGTCGTTCTCCAAGCGACCTTTACTTACGTATATTCATCATATTTTAATTTCAATTTTTCTTGATTACTGATCATTTTAAGTTTAATATCAGGATCGTGTCTATAAATATGTTGGCCTAAATGTTAAAAAAGTATAGTAACTTAAACTTACAATCACTTATTAAAATGCAGCGTTATAAGTAGTGTATGGAAATGGGAGTAGTTCTACCCGAGCGACGACTCTTACATACAATCTACTTTCATTGTTTCTCCATTACGTTTTCTTTCTGATTACTATCAGGGTGATGTATTGATATAATTATTATTTTTTTTTTTTTAAATTGTATTAATATAATTATATTGTGAACTATTGTTAATGTTTGTTTTAATACTGCGTGATGAGTGTATAACTAAGTATCCATGAGTCGTTTGTCCAGAATGTCTGAGTCAATCAGACTGCGTTTTAAAGTTAGCTCATTCACTTCCCAATAGTTCAAAAGAAATGAACGATGAGGGAGCTCTTAATATGAAAGGGTTTTATTCAATAAACATCTCATCCCGAGTTAAAGCCACCATGTATAAGTCTTCATCAGTCCACCTCCCATCTCCTATCAGCAATCAACCACATTTAGAATACAAGTTGTTCCAACACATTCTAGACCGCTCTAGTACTTAGCTCTATCACAATCCTATGTCCGAGGTAGTTGGTATAGGTAAAACTCCAGTCTGCTGCGCGGGAGCCGGCGTACTAACTCCAAGTAGCTCCTTTACTAACTCACTCAGTTGACATTCTCACTAAAACTGCCTGCTCCTCACTTTGTAACACCTTTTATACTGGCTAACAGGTGGCGCTGGGAGCGTAAGATATTTCTTTCTAGAAGTAGACTAGACGTAGACTTGCTAAGCCTGATCCTTGTTAGATTATACAACATGATGATATATTAAAAGTGCTAAGCTATTAGTACAATTGGTCCAGATTTGGAAAGAAAGAGTGGCAGTACTTATTCAATTTTTTTGTTTTGTTATAGGTGGTCACCCATATTCTGCGCTTCCTGAACGTGTCAGACAGGAAGGATGCTTCTCTGGTCAACCGCACCTGGTACGAGGCATCGCGAGATCCAACGCTGCTCCAAGATCTTGTCTTCTTGATTCCCAAAAATGGCACGCCCAATGTGCCCACTGCGAGTCAGCTCAAGAACCGGCATCTAGTGCTGGAGAACATCGATGCCCGCAGCGACATCGTGCAGAATTGTGAAGCCATGTGTGCGGGGCTGGAGAGT
The DNA here is from genome assembly GCA_936440205.1 of Lepidonotus clava. Taxonomy (NCBI): domain Eukaryota; kingdom Metazoa; phylum Annelida; class Polychaeta; order Phyllodocida; family Polynoidae; genus Lepidonotus; species Lepidonotus clava. Next base: position 32,036,648 of record OW387140.1, read on the forward strand.
CTGAGCGTTCGGGGTACTGATATCAGTGAGGGCATGTTGGTTCTGCTCCTGTCCCACTGCCGTGTGCTACAGAGCCTGGATCTTGGCTGCTGTAATAGTCTATTCATGACTGGAATGTTGCTTTCCAAGCAAGAAGACGTGGACAGGATCCGCCACACGATGGCTTCTCTGAAAATACTGAAATTGTCATCGATTCGCTACCTCTCAGATTCCACGTTCAACCGTGTGGTAGCGATAGCACCTAATTTGGAGAACCTCTCGCTGGCAGGATGTCAGATTGTCTTCCACACAAACGTGTATTCTAGCGATAAAAGCGACTCAGCTTGCAATAACACAGCTGTGCTCACATTCAAAAACATAGCCCATTTCATATCAACTAGGGCTACCAAGCTGAAGGTACTTGATTTCGGACACACTCGGATCAACGATGGTGCTTTGGAGTTCCTGGCCGAGACGCCCGGGCTGGGACTGAAGGAGTTGTATGTGGATTCCTGTCGAGATATAACCGATGAAGGAATAGCTAAATTGTGTCTGAAACAAACCGAGCTGACCCATCTCGATATCTCCCAGTGCGCGGACCTGTCTGATTCAGCCGTGCACGCCATCGCTTCGCATTTATCCAAGCTGAAGATGCTGAGTGTCAGTAAGTGTCGACAGATTACTGATGGCGCGGTGTACCGGATCAGGACCATGCGCCACCTGAGGGACCTCAACCTGTCCTCTTGCTATAGTCTCAGCTCTCCAGGTTTGGTCAAAGGCCTGTGTTCACCTTCCCACCTTATCAGCCTGACCCACCTCAACCTCAACTGTTGTAATGGCGTACAGGATGCCTTCGTAAAGGAGCTCTGCATCACGGTGCCTGGGCTGCTCCACCTAGACCTAGGCTCATGTTACAACTTACATGACACCAGCGTGCACTATATCTCCCGTTACCTGGTGCATCTGCGCTTTCTGCGTCTGGGCTGGTGCAAGGAGGTTTCTGACTATGCACTGCTGGGAGTGCCCAATCCAGATGGGTCGGGAAAAGCGGGTGATGCACCACCAGTCATCCGCCGCCAGCCATCCAAAATCTTCGGTGACCTGGCCTCACTGCTGCCTGACCGGCCGCCAACCGAGCTCTCAGAAGCAGCAGTAGAGTCGTTAAAATCTAATCACACCAACCAAGCTGGGAACATCTACCCCATTTCCCACCTGCAATATTTGAAGACCCTGGACCTCAGCTCACTACCACAGCTCACCGAAGCCAGTATAAAAGACGCAGTTAAGTTCACCGAGCTCCAAGAATTCAACGTCAGCATGTGTCAAGGCATTACCGATTCCGCGCTCTTGGCCATGGGTAATAACCTGCCTAGCGTGGAAGTGCTCAACTTGAGTCAGTGTCGGCGCATCACAGACGAAGGCCTCATCTTTGTGATTTTGCGGATGCACCGGCTGCGGTCCCTCAACATATCAAACTGTGATGGCATCACTGATGCAAGCATCGACGCCCTGCGTGCCCACTCCCCGCACCTTAAGCACCTGGATGTCTCTATGTGTGGTAACATATCCCCCCAGTCAGTCGACCAGGTGGAACACTCCATGAGGCATCTCACTTGTGTCAAAAAACGACTAGTAGGGGGCACAGGGGGCGACTAATGTGGTGCCGTCTAGCTCACTATTTGCGCTTTGATTCATCATCAATTTAATAATTTGAATTCTTTTTAGATACTTAATTTATTATCTTTTACTATTTTACTTTCTTGAATTTTTATTTATCACTTTTGCGTTTAAAGTGACTTTAATTTAAACAAGTTCATTTCCTTGACATGATAGTTCTTTGGCACATGAAACGAACTCGATTACTTGTACTAGTTTAAATAGTCTTCCATATGAAGTATATGCTGTACAAAGAGTCAGTTTGGTAACAGGATGAGTTCTGATCAGTTATTTATGTTGACCAGTGAGTTTCAAAGTTAGGATAAGCTTGCAGTATTGATACTTCAGTACAGGTAGTTTTGTTTCAAAGAGTTTTATTTTATTGAGATAATCTGAAGGCGATTATACCTGGTATTATAGTTTAGCATTCCCTGGTCTAGTAAGTGATGTTCCAAGCCTTGGTCAATTCTTATGATTGATCCTTTTTACACTTTAAGCAAGGTATTTGTGTAGTGAGTGGGAGGAGTTTATATAGATTGTAATAAACGATAACATTAACAGTCATGTAATCTTTTTAAATCTCAATAGAAATAGGAGGGGCTTAAAGTATTATTGTTAGAATCATTCTTTTATGCAGTGCATTCCAAAAACTTTCTCAAAAGTCGGACATCTAAGGTATTTAAGGGAATACATGATATACATCGGGCATTTTTATGCCAGTGCCGACATGTTAGAAGCCAACGAATTTGTAGAAGAATTCATTAAAATGATTGTGACAAATATTGAAAAAGTATGAAAGTTTAACTGCAAAAAAATGTCCGATGCTTCAAGGTAAAATGTCGGAAGAATGTTGGACATAACGGATGTCCGATGGTTTTGGGGATACACTTGTTTATAAAGTGAGATTGCCCACTCTTCGACTGCAGAGAAGAATCTGTAACATTCCAAATACCCAGGAGTGATCTCATAGCGAAATAGTATAATTATGTTACTGCATACTGTTAAAATCGGTTTGTAATATTTGTGATTCCAGTTAATATCTGAGGAACTTCACATAAGATCGATTTACTCACTTTAATGCCGTCGTCTGTCTCGTAGGACAGGTTCGTTGTATCTTGTCTTAAGACATATATACATCGTTATGTGAATGTCTCACAAATCAGCAAGCATTTTTCTTAAATTCACCATCACATTTTATGGGGTGTTAATGTGATCATTGCATTTACATTTGACGTAGTGAGCTAGTTAGAAATGCCCAGTTTGTTAGATGTCTTGTTGGTATGTTATGATGTCGTTGCGATTCATAAGACCAGTATTAGGAGTGACAATTTTTTTTTTTCATCCAAGTTTGACTTGTGCTGAGACCCTGGTTCGTGCAATAGGCTCATTCAGCTCATTCACATATGACTTTTTTTGAATTCATTATTTCATTTACCATTGTAAAGGTCGTGCTCAGCTTATACATTGCTTGTTTTTGGTCAGAGGTTTCAGGACACGACAACTTATTTATTTTGACATGACAACAACAATGATGTTATCCATTTCTCCTTTTGTGACGCTGTTAGTTTATTATGTTCAGTTTAACGACAGGATGTTGATTTTTCTCGTTGTTCCTGTAAAATTAATGTAGAAATTGGAAACGATATTATGACATGTTTGTAAATATTTTACCTGAAATAATTGTTTAATTTTCATTTTCAATTTGTAAATATCTTTATGATGTAAATTTTGATTTGCGTATAAATAGTTGTTGATTATCAATCCGTGATAATTTTGCTGGCAGACAAATCGCTGAGGTTTGAACTTTTAAGATACATAGAAGTAAGACTGTCATGTCATAAAAGCTAGATGTTTGAAAACAATCTCAAATGTACGAGATTTATGTGCATACATGTATATAGAAAACGGGTTTTATTGCATGAGTACAATTTACTTTAATGTACTTCACTATATAGGTGTGTAAATGTAGTTTTTTTCTGTAGGGAATTTTAAAAGTTAGTGAATGAAAAGAATGACACGAGTGATAGAGCCAAGTGTGATAACTCGCATAGGTATTCAACGCAGTCAAACTTCACTGCTAGCTTGCGAGCATTTGGGACCAGAACAAAACTATACTACGCACTGTATGCATTTGTATAAAAACATTTATAGATATAAACGTATAATACATTGACAATTATGTTAATTGATGGCTACTAATACTGCATTCAAGTATTAAATCGATATGAATTGTATTACCTGTTGCAGATATTAATGTCATTAAAGTGAGGTTTCCGGTGGCTCTGGCACACAATGATATAAAATGCATTACTGTTTAAACGTTTTATATTTAATGTCTAATAATATGAAAGGAGGGATTTTCTAACGGTATAATTAAACAAACAAAGAGGTTGTGGATGATTATTAAAATGATAATTATGGTTATTAATGCATTTATCATACCTGTCATGCACCATGTAAAAGTATTTTACACTAGTGCTGTTTCTAACCTAACGAGTCGATAGTGCATTAAACTGTTATATATTTGAATTGACTTTCCTGTTACAGATATTATCAAAATGATGACCCGTTGTGAAGATTGCTTTTCTTAAACGTGTTGAATTTAAAAATTTGTTACCATGTTTTAAAAGTTGATTGTCAATCGTGACAAAGAACAGCTTAGAAGATTTTGTCTGCATACGTAGATAAAAGATAGAGTTTAGTGTTTACGCTTAAACGGTAAGCCTTACATGTTTGATTTATTTTGCAATCGTATAAACTTAACAACCTGCTTTTGTCAGGAAGTATAAAACTGAATATTTGTATTTCATACAAAAAAAGTATGTCAATTTGACTTTGCATTTTCATGCATTTGGTCGACACATAGTGTAATACGGCCTGAACACATTTTAAGCTGTTTAAATATCAACAAAGGTCTTCAGGTATTAATCACAGATACAGAAGGGAGACACACTTCAGGTGTTTCAGATTTATTCAATGTTTCAATTTATGGAAGTCTTCCTCAGAACCCTGAACAATTTTGAAATATTTGGACTGGTCGAAATCCCTTCGAGCCGGAAGATTCATTGTAACGTCAGACCCGAGTGGCTGATTTAAAAAAAAAAGTCAAATTAATGCATGTAGTGATTGTAGAGTTGAGATCAGTGCTATCTAGTGGTTTGGATTTTTTGAGGATTAATATATTTCTGTATATTATCCAGGTCTTGCAAACATATCACTATGATACCACTTGTATTGGCATTGTCCCAGGGCAACCTTGATGTATTGGCATTGTCCTTGGGCAACCTTGTTGTAACGGCATTGTATGATCCATGTGAGTGAACATCTCACAGATTATCAATAATTGTTCACACGTTGTCTGCTTACAGTTATCATGTTGTCGACAACATTGTACCATATCACTGAGAATACCTAGCATTTTGCATATTTCTTGGTTTTTGATGCTCATGTGTGGTCTCATTTTACATTGACATGCCCTGCAACTTACAGTTGTGAATTTATTGTAATCTACAAATGAATTGATGTGTGTTATTGGGTGAGTTTTTCTCTTGAGCATAAAGCATACAGAAGGCTATACACCTCATTGATTTATCAGGTGTATATGAATTCATGATAGCAACACCCAAATTGTGTAACTCACAATGTTCGGATTTATCATCAATACATTAAGAGGTTACTGTGTGAATATGAAGCAGAAACTGAGTCTTCTTGGTTCCTTGGTTACAGTAGGTCCTCAATATTGCTGAGTATGTCAAATCTTCCGATTGTATTCCCAAACACTGACAACCATCTGAATAAGTTGTAAAAACTGAGGCTTTAAAATGATTTCTCTGAACCTCATATACCAAATCTTTGAGTCATTCAAGTTTTGAATCAATTCTTTAATATGACACAATATTCGATGTTTGAATTAAACTCCCAATACGGTACAATAATAATTGATTGCGAAAGGTAAAACCAGATTGTTACCGTTTATTCAATACTACATCAAGAAATTACTCATGTACTCGTAAAAGAAGAGACAATTAATGTAAATCATAGATAGTAAGAAGCATTCGTTTTGATTTGATTTATTTTGAGAGGGACTTTACTGCCTCAAAGATAGTCAAAATCGTTATGAAATATATCCCATGCACCTATTAAATGTATAACGTAAATGGTAACGTAACATGGAAGAACACCTAGTTGTCAGTCAGAGTTAGAAAAACACTAGAATTAAGATTAGATATAGAACGTTTTTGACACCTTGTAGTGTGGAACCTCAAGCCAATTCCTCCGTCTTCCGCCAGTACTTCCTAACAACTCTTTAAATACTATGATATTTTCCCATTCATCCAGAGTGCCATTCAGCTTAACATTTAAGCTAAGTCAGAAGTTTAGAATTCGGTGATTGAAAGTTCTTCCATCTTGCGAGAAGCAATAAATAAGGTAGCTTTGATAGGAAGTCTGGTTCTTGTAAAAGGAATGGGTATGTGGTTCCGTGTGCACCAACTTGATGAAACAGAAGTAAACTATATAATGAAACTGTTGTGTATGTTTTACATGTGACATTTAGGGTAAGTCACAATAGTGCTAGTGGCTAGATTTTACCTTAATGTTAACATGTAAACCACTCAAGTATTGAATAGGTTGAACCACCATAAGTATTGATAAAGAACCACATGGTAATTAGAGAACGCATTGATAAAGAAACAAGTAATGGTCAGAGAAAATGTCATTTGTGTTGGTATCTGAGACTAGAAATAGAAACACTATATAATTACAGCACATGTAGGGTTAAAGCGGCTGTTAGAATTAAGGTATGTAGTCTTCCCATTTTTAGTTTCTGACACGGAAACAGTATTTTCACATGGTATTATAGGCTTTGTATCTGAACAATCACGACTTTACTTTTTTGAGTTGGTCCAGAAACGTATTTGCCTTGCATATGGTTTAAATGTACTTCTTCCCTGGACATCTTTCATGAAAAACAATTTATCGGACAAAGAAATCATTGTTTCAACTGTATCTATAAATCATTTAACTATCTGATAACCAATAGTACGTTTATTTATTTATGATGACCGATTGTCCCAGTTGCAGAGAAGAACAAAGGGTCAGACCCTCTTTTTCAGATGGGGGCTTGAATTATTTGTATAATTATGAAATGCTAAAGCAAGACAACTTGTTAAATTTTAAAGTCAGATTTTGTAGGTGAAGAACGGTAAACTATCTTCAGTCTTACATTTGTATAATGTGAAGGAAACTGACTCAAAGAATCTCTTAAGTTAATTAATTAATTTTACAATAGAATTGTTCAAGTTATATTGCTAACATGGAACAGACTATCGTTGTCAAATGGGGGATATCGCTGGAGAAAATTGTTTGGATTTTCAAGTATAAATCTGTTTTGACAAAATGATGAATACCTGATGCCTGTCGCTCCAAGTACTTCCAACAGTTAATACCCCTGTGTTATTATTTTGCTTCACATAGCTCTTAATCGAAACAGCAATCCCTTTAAAATTGTACAGCTGCACAGATTACAGAGATGCCTCCCATATTTGATCATTTCAGAGAATACTATCTTTGGTTGTAATAAAATGTGCTGTTCCACAGGCAACAACTGTTCATTTCCACGATTCATTATACATATTCCATAGATTCATTGGTTATCCAAACTTTGAGTTTCTGCATGAATAAGATGTGTTGGGTCTCATCTCTGTATGACATGTCATAGGTCATCTATTATGAAATATATTGTGCATTTGTTGTATTTCACATAGTATTACCAGCCGTTCACTTATCCACAGTGATGTTGTTAGAGGTGATAAACGTCAGTGATCGTCATCATAGCTTGAATACCCAATCCGTATATTGATTAGTCAAAGAAATTACACTTGCCCAAATTTGATCTCATAGCAACCTTAATTGTTGGCTAGTGAAATTGTGAAGTTGAAGATAGCAGTTTAATTTACCAATATTTCTTTTCATTGTATTTTGCTTATTAATTGCCATACATATATTTGTTAAGGTGTATAAATATGCGTATCTCAAACAAATCGTTATCTCCCGCCAGTTATGCATATTAACTTCTTGTTCTATTACTTCCAATTTTACCTAAAATCGAAACAGGCGACTCTGTTGATGTTAACAAATGTTGCGGGAGAAGGTCGATAGAAAGATTTAAGGTTATTAAATCAATTCTTAGACTTCAGGTTGTTTTTAGTAGAGTTCTCTTGGCATGTCCATTTCAATTTCAATGGATTGGAAATAATCGCTTGTCTTTTTTGTCTGTTGAAGCGTTGGGCCATAAAACAGTAGAAAAGTCAGAGGATCTTGAGTGGGGTGCCATTGGGATACTGATCCTTTCTTGTATGTCATTTCTAACTGCATGTTTTCTGTTAATGATATGTATAATATTAATGTAACAATGGGACCAACAATAAAGACTTGCACTTTTAAGCTAATGGATATATGGGTTCTGATCTGTAAACATCTCAATTGTATTTGTAGTTTTCATCATGATAAGTTAGAATTTTCATCCCATGAGGACAAAAATTAACATGTTTGTATTGTGATTTTAATGAGGATACACATACTTTTTGTGGCGTAGTGAGTTAACCTACAACTCGTTATATTTGAGAAGAAATAATTAAGCTTATTCTCGGTCAAAATCAAGTGAAAATTTAACAAATAATATGTTTGAATGGTTGAACTTTGTTTAGAACTATACAGCAGCTGTTAAAGGGATGACGTACTTTCACACTGGTGCCATTGGTGGAAAATTTAAAAAACATCAAATTTTCAAAATTCACAACAAAAATGACTTAAACGTAAAAATTTGGAAAAACTAATTTGAGTAGAAATCAAAAGAGAAATTAAAGTTTACCACATTATTCACCCATGAGCCCCCTAGTGTCAAAAATGAAATATCTCAGAATTCAGAAATCTCTCATCGGATATCAATAGGGTGGGAATTTTCATTAAAATGATAAAATAAAGTAATTAAATAAAAAAAATCTAGCTAAGCTGACAGGAACCAAGGTTGTATATAGGATTATGCAGAAATAATCACCTGTTTTTGATTCATATCATAGATGTGGTCACCTGTAAGCTGAAAAGCATTACCTTATGCAGTCTGGAAAGAACCCATAAGGGTTGGCCAGACATTAAACTACCCCAACAAACAAACTGTTCAATCTCCAGCATTTTAATATCATCGGAGACCCAAGCCTTTTTTTGGTTTTAAATAATTCTACAGCCATATAAGGTACACATTCCTGAGGTTTGGTGAAGCTGTAATGGTTTTTAAACATTCTAGAATCAGTTGAATATGACTAACTCTATTTTTCCCATAGACTTCTATGGTTAAGAAAATTATCTTTCTTAATCTTTCACTCTGAAATAAGCACAGTGACATATACAAATTTTTGTTGTAATATGAACCTTTTTTGTAGGTCTAATATGAATTACTAGTTTTGGGACCTTGTAATGGATTTAGAATTTCGGTTTAACAGTCCGTTATCCCTTTATCTAACAATCCTTGCCTGATAAAGTGCGTTCAATGACTTAACAGAAGTCAGCACTTAAAACCTTTATCCCTTTTAGAAATAATTATTATTCAGGTGGAGATCACATTATTTATGTCGGTCAATAAAATAATATACATTATTGTACTTTGCCTTTATTTTAGATATCATTCTTGCATCATGATAATTATAATTATGGTATGGATGGTTTCATGAACACTTTGTGGTGCGATTTTTTATTTTCAAAGGAAGCCAATTTTTTTGTCCTTTTGATATCGTGGTTTAAATGACAATGTTTTTCATATATTATATATTACCTAATACAATGAGAGGTAAATTAATGAATATAAATCTCCTGGGGCTCTTTGTAAGGTAGGAGAACCTCCATCCTTCATTGGAACATATTAAATCTATTTTTAAATTGATTTCTTACCGAAACATTACCGTAACATTCGGAAAACTATAGGATCATTGCAGCTATTATTAACAAGGAGTAAGAGTAAAGTGACTAAGTATTTGTAAACACTTCTTTTATTTTGTGATCCTTCAAGTGGCCACCCTCACTAATAGCCACCACTCTTATTCAGCAATAGTTTTAGGGAATAAGCCTAATTATGTACAAGAGGTATTTTCTTTTCAATTTATATCAGTGTACAATATTCATTGATTAAGTCTAGCAGTCTATGTGTATATAGATACCTGAAAGAACTTGTTCATAAAACGAGCCTTAATTTCCGGAATTTTAAAAACCCAAGTCGAGTATATGGCTATTCGACCCCTTATTTATATGTAACTCCTCCCCTTGATTTTGATGAAAACATATATCTGAACATCAAACCTCACTTATCATTTCTAGCACCATCGTTCCCATGTGAGGCGTAGTAATCACATTTTCATAAATTTGTCTATCTGTCATTTCTATATGAGGCAAACCTGCCCTGGATGGGACAATTTCATGATTGTTCTGTTGAACCTCCTCGTTTAGTTGAGACAGTGAGCAGTTGTCTTCAGACACAGAAGAGTTTGACATAGATTTCTCTTGGACTCTGACTTTATATTCAGATCCAATTTGTCCTTCACAGTGATTTTTCTCCATTGAGTTCATTTTTGTGAACGGTGTTGTGAGCACTCTATGTCTATTTAAATAGGATGTAGGTATGCCATCACAACTCATAACATGTGCTGTCATTGTTTGATCTATAGGCTGAACGCTATCTTCATCAAGTTTATTTTTGCATGGGACTTCATTGCACACAACCTCCTTTTTGTTACTACTTACATTGTGTCCACCTTCATCAGTCAGATTCACCTCATGTCCATCATTTACTGAGAGACTAGTTTCAGGAGAATCCAAGGCCTCAGCAACTTCAAAGCTACTGCGAACAGTATCTGGGGTGTCTGTTAGACTTTGGCTGCTCAGTGAAGACCCACTCCCACCAGATATACTCAAATTAGCTTCAGTGATAGGCTTAAAAGTCCCCAAACTACCATCTGGAGCCGTATACACAGCCATCCGTCTCCGCTTCTCCAAGTTAGGAGATGCAGCTTTCAATTGAGCATCAGGTTTCGTAGGGGCTATATCAAGATAGACTTTTCCTTCCATTTCTGTAGAAGCTGAGGGCACCATCTTAGTCCTTTGGTTATGTGCGTCCTCAGGGCTATTGGTACAGCCACCAGGGCAGTTGGTAAAGCCACCAGGGCAGTTGGTACAGCCAACAGGGCAGTTGGTACAGCCACCAGGGCAGTTGGTAAAGCCACCAGGGCAGTTGGTACAGCCAACAGGGCAGTTGGTACAGCCACCAGGGCAGTTGGTACAGCAAACAGCATCCATTTGGCCATTATGAACAGGCATTGGGTAGTCTGCAGACCGTCGTTCAACTTTTGGAGACCGGCTGCGACTTCCAGGGGTGTTGATATCTAGATGATCACTCTCCCCCTCATCCATGATAATACTGAGAATCCGACTCGGCCACATTTTACGACCCTTGATGAACTTTTGTACATCCTTTTGAGAGCTACTGGTGCTGAAAGAAAAGAATAATTAAATTATAATATAATACAAATTGTACATTCTAATATCCTCATTTTCCATAATATTAGCACGTACTGTTTGTTTCCATGCAAAATTAGCTATCATTCTGATAACATACGATTATGATTATAAAAAAAATATCTTCTCAATTCCAATTCCTACTGCTACATCAACTGATGGTTTGTTAGTCTATCAGATACAAAAGAAACACATGACAAAGAAAAAAATGGTTGTACTTGAATTCATGGTTAGGCATAGGCCTACTCTGGTCCAATTTCAATTGAGTTCTGCCATACAAACTAAATGACAGTTGATTAGTCACTTTTGTCTATATAATTTCAAAAAAGAATAAATTAAATATATCAATATTTACCTTGGCGCAGGCACCTTAAGTTCATCTACTGAAGTATTGTAACTTTGGTTAACTGGTTCAATATAATTTCCGGTCTCAATAACTGCTGAACAATCTTCAGCATGTTTTAGCAATGCAAGCTTGCGGGCTGCCAGTTCAAGTTGATTAGTTATACGTTTGTCTTCATTTCTGCAAAGAAAATGGAGAACAATAATTTGTCTGTTAAAAGAAATGCAATACATTGCTCATCTTAATGAACACATAAACTGACCTGCAACAAAAATGTATAAAGGAGGCAATGGGATACATATTATAGCTGTTGATTGACTAAATGTTAGTTATTAATTTAATTCTGAATTCCGCAGTAAGTGCCTATCTAATGAGTATGTATATCTCATCCCCAATGATTATTGTCAATACTTGAATAGTGATAAAAAGTAATTATCACAAATCATAGACATTTTCAAGCACCATTTTGAAATAAAAGTATATTCAGGAAAAGAAATCTGTAGGCCTACAGGTTGTTGTAATTACTTACCCAACTGAGGTGAACTTGGGATTGGCTTGGAAAAACACATCTGATTTGCTCATATTGAAAGCTTGGGTAGGACTAACTACGTTAGAACCAGGTCTCGAGAAATTCTTCTCAGTTGACTGTTCTTTGCTTTGATATGCTGAATCATGTAATGGATGCTTGGGGCTGGGTCTGTCAAATGGATCCTCAAACGCATGTGCATCAATGATACGATCTAAAATGTTCTTATCAGTATGAGCAGCAGAGTATAGTGAATTGCCAGGTGCTACACACAGCTCATTTGGAAAAGCATTTTGTTTCATTCCAAAAAAAGGATTCAGGACAGAAATATCATCTTTGTTAGGTGTATCTATGTCGACAGATGCATTTGTGCCATGTGGAGTCTGTATGTTGAGTTTGATGGCCATGGGTAACCCACAGTGATAGAGCTGCTCTCCTTCATCACCAGAATGTTGTCTCTGATCAGTAGTACTGGAGACACCACTAGTGGAGGAAACACATTCTGAACTGGTCCCATGTGCACTGTCAAGATCACTTATAAAGACACTATCAAAACTAGGCACTTTGAGATAGTCTATGCTATTCATAATTGATGAGCCCTTAGCTGAATCAAACTCATCTGAGTTATGCAAACCACTAAGTTCCATGTGGCTCTGATTAGCAACACCTAATTGCTTTTTGAACTGATATCCTCTGCCTAAATGTACATCCTCTGATATGTCAGGGCTTCCACCATCTCTATCTGAATCTCTCCTGTTTCTTGACTGACCTTGGAAATAAGGTCTTATTTCTATGCTGTCACCACTGCTGGTATTACCTGACCTTCTTGATCTCAGACTGTTTGTTCTTTCAAGTTTCTGTCTTTCAGGAACTTTGATATGGGATGCTGAATCTGACAGGGTTGCTCGAAGTTTTTTATGACTTCTTTGTGGTTCACCTCTCCTCGGCTCATGATCATCTGAATTATGATTGTGGTGGTGATTGTGTCGATGGTGTCTGTCATGGTGTCTGTCATGATGTCTGTCATGGTGTCTGTCATGGTGTCTGTCAAGGTGACCTCTTATATCATGATATGAGTGACTTCTACTATCATGTTCCCTGTTATGCTGGTGGTAGTCATGGATGGCATTAGCTGACCTATGGTGACGTTTTCTCCTAGACGATTCCCTTCGATTTTCATCTGATTCCCTCCTCCTATTTCTCCTCCTTTTGCCAGTCTGGTCTGACTTTGTTGACCTATGCGAATTGTTCCTTGAGAGAGACCCCATGGAGAGTGACCCCATTTCTTCCTCCTGGGGGATGTCCACTGATACTGACCACATGTCAACTGTGGATTGCTTGTGATATCTTGACCTCCTGTGGTGCCTTTGTTTGGAGGGTCCTCCCTGCTGGTCACTGCCATATGTTTTATGGTGATGTCTGTGGCTATCTGATGAACTGTTGGTACTCCTAGATCGATCCCTATGGCTATGATGTTGGTGGCTGTGATGTCTTCTCCAGCTGCTGTCATGTCGCGAACGTCTGTGGTGATATCGGTGGGGGTCATTGCCCTCATGGCTGCATTTAGAACATCTCCTTGAATCTGACACATCAGAAGAGTAGGCCATTTGTTCTGATCTATCTTTTTCACATGCATGGTGTGCCAGGTGTGAGTCAGATTCACATGATGTTGCAGTACAGCAAGAACAACCTGAGTGAGTCTCAGTAAAGTGTCTGACAGGGTTTGGTCCAGTTGCAGAGCGGTTCTGATCACGAGCACGACGAACGGAGCTGACGAATTGCTCCCTTCTCTGAGCACTACTAGACTGCTGATGTCTATTTTCTGGTGTTCCTCGCTTACTTGGTATTTCCTGGTGCTTCTCCTTTTTGTTAGATTCCCCTTTGACAGTGTCTGCTGTTTGATATTTGTTTTGGTTACTTTCCTTATTGTTAGGTTGAAATAGTATACTGCCTTCTCTCGAGCCATGGTCGTCTCCATGATCAGCCCCATCCTCACTTGAAAGCCAACAATGTATCCCATTACTACCTCTCCTCCTCTCATCAAGTGAAGGGCTTTTAAAGTTCAAATAGATATCACTTGATGACTGAGCTGAGTCAACACTCTGTGGGACAATCCTAGCTTTTGAGCTGTGGGCACGCTTGATGGTCGTTTCCCCTGATCTCCCAACTCTCCTACCATCTACATCACAATGTATAATAGCCACCCCTGGCTCATTTGTACTTAATATAATGTCCTCCTCGTCGCTAGTGACTGCTGTCCCATCTTGCTGGTATATGTGGCTTATGGGACTAGCGGGTTCCTCATCAATAGATTCCAGAGGTATTTGGTAGGAGGATGAAGTGGAGGTGGCATTAATAATATCTGCAGTGTTGGGGACTAGGACAGCAGCAGCTGCTCCAAGAGAGTGAGAGTAGGTTGAGTAAGCCATGTCTGGGTCATCGTCCTGGTAAACCTAAACAGAATCAGATCATTATAAAACAAGTTGGATGGACAAGGCGCTTGCCTATAGGCATGTTGGGCTGACAATTAGGTAACATAACCAAATTTGTTTCCTTCCTATTTAACGTGTTACTACTATTATAACAGCAGGCTAGGCTATAGATATTTTGATCCTTGTTTTTCTGTTAAAAAAACTATTATAACAGGATCGTGTAAAGGTAATTTTATACTTTCATGCATTTTTTCTGGCTCATTTGTCGTAATCCCCTTCCTGTCACTATTACTTTTGGTTTGCATTAGATACGAAATATGCTGTGCTTTTATACTGCTGTAGGCCTAATACGTAACAGCAATCACCTTCCTGCTATAGATTACTGATATAGAATATGATATTTGTGAATACAGATTTGTCATGTTCATACATGTATAAAACACTTACCCTGATTATTGGGAGACCATAGTGCCTCTCTGGACTGGAGGCACGTGAAGGTTCCCCTGACTGCTGTGGGGTCCGCCCATCAGATAGGTTGCCGTAGATGTAACTGATACCATTGGCGTTATTCAAACTCAGTTTGTCTGAAAATATGAGATAGATCTCTTATGATATGTATTGAGGTTTCTATCAAAAGTGAACTAATCTTCAGGTTGGAATTCGATGGCCTGACGAAAGAGCAACATATTATTTTGGGCTTTCAATATATGAATAGGATGTATCAAACCTAATGACATGAAAGATTTATCTTGTGGCTTTTGGTTTGAAGGTAAACCTAAATGTTCTGACGGATAGAGACTTTCATGTCACTTATTTTTAGTGCCTTATTAACCACGTATTTGCCGTCTGTAATTGCCAATGACAGGAATAATTTTTCTGGTGCCCTGCATGGATGCTAACTTTCGCTTGCATAGATTCCGAGCTTGGTGTTATCTAGTTATGTATAGTTAATTCATCCATCCATCCATCCATCCACACACACACACACACACACACACACACACACACACACACACACACACACACACACACACACACACACACACACACTGCACTCAACATTCCATTGTTTGCTCAAGGGGATTTACCAAACATACCCTAGTGTATGTAAAAAAAATCTCCCTTACCACTCTGTTTGGTGTCATTGTGGTCCCTGAGGTCGCAGCAGGCACACATGCAGCAGTCTACCTCCAGGTTCTTAAGGCACTTTCGGCGGATTAGGACCACTAATCCGGTGAGGGCAAGTACCCCGATGACCACGATGATCCCGATCCAGAAGGGTTCGGCCAACAGCCGCGAGCTGCTGCTCTTAAACTGGGTTGACCGGAGCAGCTCACACGATGGACCTGTTAAAGACAGATGTGACAAGATGAGCAACTAAGTTCGCATGACTGATCTGTTGGTGACAGATGTGATAGGATGAGCAATTCAGCTGGCATGGCTGATCTGTCTGATAAGGTGTGCAACTCAGCACATGTGACTGACTATTGTCAGAGGTAATGCAGTGTAAACTCCCTCATCTATCATTTTTGGGAGTCCCTAACTATATCTATATAGTATTGTAACTAATGGTGGTGACTCCCTCAATCAGTCATGTCTTTCGTCATTTAATTCTCTGTGTTCTCAATGATCGGTAACACAATCTCATGGTCAGCAGTTGAGAAGGCATTGTCCTCCACTTGTTAGTATCAGGCAGTATGAACAGCTAGAATTAAGCTTCATAACCAATGCCTGAGCTACACAGCCCTCACCCCTTCTAATTAGGACCACCATTCTCACCTGAAGGTGGACAGTCCCAGGTGGATGAGTGATAGGTCACTCAGTACTAGGTACATGGCAGTGCATGCATGCATGGACCTAGTGGTAGCCCTCCCTGAGCTGTGTGTGACCGCAGTCCTGAGTGGTGGTGCTGGGGGTGGTGGTCAGCACTGTGTATGTATAAATATTCATAAAAAGATTCTTCCTTCAGTGATTTTCATTCCACTGGACGATTTCAATTGCCATCATTAGGTATCTCAAAGTAACAACCATGCTAATCTCACCATTTTTAAACTCATTCCAAAAGTCACTCACCCACGTGGCTGTGCTCGCAGACACACTCGGTCGGGCGGCCGTCACGGTCCAGCAGGCAGGCGCCATGTTTGTTACAGCGGGTGGTCCGACACTTCTCCAGGTCGACCAGACAGGTGGGCCCTCCGTACCCCGGGCCGCACGTACAGTTATAACCGCCGTCAACGTTGACGCAGGTGCCGCCGTTACCGCAGGGCGCGCGGTCACAGTGCTTCCACAGGCACACCATCCCTAAGGACCCAAGGAAAAAGTGTTAATTATTAAATTTATTTAAGAGTGTATATATTCTTTACTATTAAGTCTATTAAATACCTGCTGATCATAAATTATTTTGAACATGGGTAAGTTTAGAGATATGATAGTGCATCAGTGAAGGAAGAAGCGATCGAGATAAATCGGGTACGTGAGAAGTTTGTCCAAAGCCCATCAAAATATAAACCCAAACAGTTTATGCTTATCCTGGAGACCTATCGTAGTCCCCCCCTCCCTCTCCCGCCAAATCGATATACCAGCAGTATACAAACAACTATCTAAAAACAGACAAACCATCAGATCTACTTGTTAATTTACCTTTCAATTGATAGCGTTAAATAATAGTCCCATATACACTAATTGTAATAACCCAATTTGAGAAG
The DNA here is from genome assembly GCA_936440205.1 of Lepidonotus clava. Taxonomy (NCBI): domain Eukaryota; kingdom Metazoa; phylum Annelida; class Polychaeta; order Phyllodocida; family Polynoidae; genus Lepidonotus; species Lepidonotus clava. The sequence goes on from OW387140.1 coordinate 32,053,850, forward strand.
AGGAAAACGAAAAGGGATTATTATCAAGAAAAATGTAGTCTTTTAAAGTTCTAGTATGAAATATCATGATGAAGATTAACTGCAGTATTCATTGGCTTGGAAGTAACTGATTGCTCGACACATTTGGCAAATAGTTTCTGTTGTTTGTGTCTTACTTGAGATGGTGGCTATTAAAGCCCACATTTAGCAACATGTCTAATGAATGATGTATTTTCTCCAGTGGCTTCCAATATAAATTTCTTGGTGATTCGGATATCTAAACATGTTTTGTACAATAACATTCATAGTAGCGAGACCTTACGGTTGTTATGTATCACAGAAAGGGTCGGGACTTCCAAGCCTATTGTATTGTTGCAACACTTTTCTTGAGATAATTGTTGTATGATTGTTGGAAGACGCCCTGCATAATAGCCCATGTACCCTGACATAACATGTCTGCAGATAAGCGTGTGCATGGTTCATAAAACCATTTAGGAAGATGCATTTATCAAATCATTCCGTAGTAGATACTATCATAAAAGAGCCTTTAACCCTGTATTTTAAGCCGTGGTAATAGAGTTGGGCTAGAAAAGACGTAGTATGGTTAACACCGTAATTGTACTCTTCCGTAGCCTTTTACAGCTTCATACTCTATTCTATTTACTGCTAAAAAAAAAAGCCCAAAAAGTGACCATGCACGTCAATATATTGAATCATATTTACAACCTTCATTTGTTACTGGAGTAAACGTTCGAAAGTAGGCCTATAGCAAATTATCAAATTGATAATTGCCTACAATTGACACTCAGTTAAATATTACATAACGATTATCAGAACTCCATTTACATAACTGCAATTGGCATATGATTGTCCTCCGTAGTCACCCTTTGTCTCAGCGTCTTTGTATCTTTGTCATTCCCATCTACATGTCTTTGTTATTGCTTTTACCTGTTTACGTTAATTTGTTGCCTGTTATACCTCGTAACGGCTACAATCAGTCTGCCACCATGATTTCCTAACGTAAGAAGTTACATAAAATATTTGTATGCAACGACCTAGACTTATGTGTTCTGTATGGAAATCACATTCGTTATCAGGTTATAAGCTGAAGAATGCAACCCTAAAACTTACATAATCCTGATTTAATCAGTCACACGGCGGCACATCATTGTTTGTGATGTCGTTTGCCATAAGTGTTTATGTATTAAAATTAAAGTTCGCCATGAACATTTTAGACTGATTCCACCTTGAGAATTTTGATGTATTCATAAAACATGTCAATTGTATTAATCAAGGTCTGTTACAGTTAAGGCTGTATTCCACGATGCATTCTGATCACTTGCGTCGTCAGCTTGCGTTGCAATGCAGGTGAGACATTCCATGATGCAAGTGGTGAACGCAACTGGGGTGCAACCAAGGTATGTTCCACGATGCATTGTACTTGTGTTAATGCAACGCAAGTAAAAGCGCAAATATAAAGGCTATATTCCACGATGCGTTCAGGGGCACTTGCGTCCCTTAAATTTCTGTAATTAAGTTTCTGTAATTTAAGGGCTCCACATTGATTTAATTTATATCAAGTCTTTACCACATACTCCAATCAAATTACTACCTTTTCTAACATGACTATATGCTATTACCACAGACCTTAGATATATATATATATATATATATATATATATATATATATTAAAGAATGGACAGAAAAGGGGTTTCCTCCTGCAGCCTTTTAGTCCACGACTTGGCCGAGGATATGAAGCATTTTGGTTTGACCATTTCCACATTGGAGAGAGGGAAGAATATTTAGCTGAAAACTAATTTTAGTAGTAGCGCCCATGAGACTTGAAGGCAAGACCTCGGCCATGCATAGTTTTTCATATCTGCCACTAGTAAAGTGATCACGTAGGCCCAAGGATGAGCTGTCCAGTCTTTTTATATTTAGATGAAGAGTGTGCTATATCCATACTTGTTAGTCATGTCTTTAATTACGTGTCCTGACACTACAGTAATTATGGCCTCCATTGTCTGTCCAACTTACTTTACCTTGATCTTTCTGTGTCTCTCTTATTCATGTACATATCTACTCTCGTTACGTGGTTCATTACTTCTACAACTATCCAATACCCTTTAGTTTAAAGAAAATTTCAAAATCTACATTATCTTCATCAAGTCAAATTCAGTTGTAATTACATGTACCTTGTAATGGCATAATGAATAATCTAGCTATTAGCATTAACGTTAAAAGCTCACTATAGGCTGCCTGTGAAATACCCTATAAAGTTGCATTTGGATGTTGTAATTAACTACTGGGCATGTACTGTTTATGTATAAAATTTACCTTTGGCTTGTACGAGTAAATGAGCTTTGTGAATACCCTTGTAATGGTGTTTACATGTGTGTAAAGTAAAGGCTCACTGTACCTGTGTAATGTCCTTTACAGTTGCAGGCCGAAGTGCCATCCTCCTTCATAACACACTGACCACCATTTTGACAGGGTGAAAAGACACACGACCCAAGTGGTACGGGTCGGTCAGTCATCGACTTGTTCAGAAAGAAGGAATCTGGAAGAGAGTCAATGTATACATATGAATGGAAAGTGTCTTGTTCAAAAAGATGTCTAGAAGATAGTCCATGGAAAGTGCATATCATTAGGCATATTTAATGTTATCCATATAAAATACCTATAAAGGTCTTAATATAGATTGGGGGACTTCTGTTACCTATGTTACCAAAAACCCTACACTTGCGTTTCTATGACTAATAAAAGTGTATCGACTTGATTTTTTTTTATAAGAATGCGTTCGTATTAAAGAAAGAATTACAATGCTATATATATGACCTGCACCTTATTTTACATGCATAAGTTATTAACCAAACTTAATCCTCATTGCTATCAAAATTGTAAGTATTCTTCATACCTGGTAGGACCTTGTATTCCATGATATATCCAGAGTCCTCCTTGTCCATCCACGATGGGTTTCTGGTCACAAACCTCAACCGGAGGTAGTGAAAATTTGACAGCAGTCCCAATGGCAACACTTCCACCGACTTCCGATCACCACCGCACATGCGCGCTAGCACCGCGCGCCCTCCCTCCGCTGCGTATAGATCAGTGACTTCTAGAAGGTCGCTGGTTTGGCAGTCGCTGGAGGTATTGGTCAGTTTCAAAGAGGTCAGGGTTAACTGGAGGAGGTACCCCAGCGGCGCCTCCAAAGTGAGGGTGTAGTCCAGGTGGGGTGGGTAGCCTAAAGGGTGGTTGGGGGACACTAGTTGACCAGTGCCGTTCACCTTTAATATCCTTGTTATTTTGTATTCAAACTCCTCGCGGGGCACTGCAACAGAGATTTGATTATAAGATTTCATTTACATCAGACAACAGATTTTCCATCACATGAAACAGAGAGTTGATTTTCCGTCACATGAAACAGAGAGTTGGTTTTCCATCACATGAAACAGAGAGTTTATTTTCTATCACATGAAACAATTTGTATTCTATCACATGAAACCAATGGGAGTCACCCATTAATGACGATCACGCATGTACACGTGGTAGGCCTACATGTCTGACTTAATTGTAATTCTTTGCTCTATTCTAACCATGTCCTCTATATTCTAAGGTATATCTTTGTTGTCAATAAAATATTTATTCATGCAGGGATGCAAACATAATTATTTTTCTGAATTTCTCATTCCCCTTTAATAGAGATAGGCCTACTCCTCAAGCAGTGAGGTAATATGTTCCTTGAAATACTCGCTTAGTGGCCCTATACTTATTTTGTAATAATTTCTAGGATAGCCTATATGAATATATAGACTTGACCTATGACCTCACAAGAATGCATATTTTTCCCATTCTGGCTAACTGGTGTAGCATTATGATATGTAAAGATGGAACACATGGCATACTGGTATATGCAAGTCCGCTTGTCAGAAATTAGATAAGTAGAAACGTCAACAGCTCGTCAATCGATCTTTTTTTCAAATAGGAACAGGTAAAACTTAATTAGTGATAGATGAGGCTAAAATATTAAGCAATTTCAGTTTGACGTAGGCCTATTTTTTCTGACAATATGAGACTTCAGAATTACTCTTGGTCTGTCGTGAAAAGAGCATAATTATTTCCTAATCGATTTGATTGGCGTTGGCCGATAAGAGATTAATTGATTTAACAAGCGTAAATTACAAACAACACAGGTGAAATTATAAATTAGACCGGAGTTTTCTTTTCACTAAACATTTCCTTACTACCCTAACAACCATGCAACCCACTAGTTTTCCGACAAACAATATACTTAACAGCCTCAAAGCAATAAATGAGCAACTCACCAGCTCTAAAGGCTATCTTGAAGCCGGGTCCGTTTCCACGACCGTCAGTAACAAACTGAACAGCCGTATAGTTGTCCCTCGAGAGGTACTTGGCATTGAAGAGCTCGTCCTGAGTCAACTCCCCGCAGAGCTTGAGCTGCTCCGAGTGGCTCACATCAATAAAAATGTTCAGATAATCTGAGCAGACCGACTCGGAGCTGCTCAGCCTGAGGTCGACCAGCTCCAGCCACACTCGGCTCTGCTCGGGGGCTGTGATGGTCACCCAGTAACTCAGGTCGTTCAGGTAGCTGAGCGGGTAGTTTGGGCTCTCCAGGCTACTCCAGGGGCCATAACCCGTGTCGTTGTTCACCGCCTCCAGTAGGGTCCTGTTCTCCACAGCCTCCCGCGACACGCTCCTCCAGGTGATGTTAAACCCGCGCCCTGTCGTTTTGAAATCACTCACAAACTCCAGGGTTGCCATGCTACCACTAACAGAGTGGGTTAACAGCCCGTGTTGGCCGCAGAAACGCTCCTGGGCGCCCGATAAGGGGTCGGCTAGCAGCACGTAGTCGTAGAGGCAGGAGGGGTGCTCCTCCAGGTCCAGACCGTGGAGAGTGAACAGGAGGAGGTCTCCCACGCCTGGAGCAGTCACGTCCCACCGGACGCGCACGTTGGTCGGGTACGGGGCGGCGGGGAAGCCCGGGCTGGTCAGGGAGGTCACGGAGCTGTCCACGGAAACCTCCAACAACGGGCGGGGACCTGAGGCAAAGCAGAGGATTGTTTTTTCAAACGATTTCATTTACACCACAGAAAATGAAAACAGGTGATAATCTAGAACTAAGGAGGTCACCGAGTTGTCCACGGAAACCTCCAACAACGGGCGGGGACCTGAGGCAAACCAGAGGGTTCTTTTTTCAAAAGATTTCATTTACACTACAGAAAATGAAAAGAGGTGATCATCTAGAACTAAGGAGGTCACGGAGTCGTCCACGGAAACCTCCAACAACGGGCGGGCACCTGAGGCAAAGCAAAGTGGGTTTTCCCCCCAAAAGATTTCATTTACACCACAGAAAATAAAAGGTGATAATCTAGAACTTTATTTGATTATCCTGTATGTTATCCCCTTTTCTTTATACTAATATTACAGTTTGTTATATTATTGAGGGAAGGAAAAGCCAAGATCTCGTTTTGCGTCAACACTGGTCCATGTTCTTTTTAAAATTTTTAATTCTAAAGCTCCATCGAGTGTGTCGCTTGGGAGCAGATTTTAACATCCTGATTATACTGGTTACATTGAGCAAATTTCAGAGTTACAAATGTTATGAAATCAGTAGACATCATTAGAAGAATACCAGGCACATGAAAACTTGACGCTTTATTTCATATAAAAAAAAAAAAGAGTTAAATGTCGTTGAACAAAAAGCCTTACCTGTCACATCATTTTGACAGATATAGGAGTGATGCCCGTCACAGTCGGCTATGACGTAACGCGGGGAACCCCCGCCCACCGTCACTGCCAGACAGGCCGTCTCCCCGTCACGGGTCACTGACCACGGGGCAGGGGGCAGCGAGGGTAGCAGGGTTGGATCTGTAGGGAATACAGGTTTATTTAACTGTTAAATTCAAAAGTGGACTCCAGACCAAATACGCAACCCTTAGGTTTTTCTAAATGAGATTGGTTTGTATTTCGCAGCCAAGTTCAATATTTTTAACTTTAGAAAATCCCATTAAGATAAATTCTTTACGGCGTGATTTTCCGTTTCTCTATTAATTTCATGTAGAGTCTAGGCAAACCTATCAGTATATATATATACATATAAATATATACATATATATATATATATATATATATATATATATAGTAATATTTTGGGTTCCGAGACCTCAAAATTGTTATTTCCGGGAGCAGGGCGGTGACGTAACCATTCCATCCCCGTGGTTACGCGGATCCGTTGACATGTGACTATAAAATTCGGGAGCGTAACCGTTTCAAATCAGTTGCTCACACGCCACCGACCTGCTCAGCTCACATCGTTGAATTTAAATTTTAGCTTGTTGTAATAGGAGGATTTAATAAATATTCCCATATTTATCTATGTCCAAACTTAATCACTTGTTACTTGTTATTCCTATTCGTAGCAAATTTATTAATCACTCACTCGAATCGGTAAATTATATATATAGTTTGCACCATAAAGTCTACGGAAAATTAACTCAATAGCGGGATTCTATTCAGACCACACCCTGATTTTCTATACATGATTCTAACATAATTGGTTTATATCAAATATGTCTCCTTTATACTGGAAAAGCTATCCCAATGATAAGTCGGATGTTGGTTCTTATATCCAGGGTCAGAACCGGAGGCTCAATTCAGACTAATCACTTCGCACATTAGTGCACTTATATCAGCCTCAATTTAATATAATTATCACCGATTTCTTTCTTGATATCATTTCCTATACATGATTCTAACGTAATTATCTACACTAATGGGATGACTAATGACTTCAAGTTATTTTTGTACTGACCTATACTTGACCCATCTGTCCGTGTCCAGCCTAAAGTAATGTTCCTCCAGACCGCCCCGAGCAGGAACGTACCGTTACCTAAAGATCAATGAACGATTGTTAAAAGTTTAAATAGTATTTTGTGTTTCATACTGTATTATACAATATTATATGCCTATAGGCTTATATGATACGCAATATCCCCGCAACAACTCCTTCATAAAAGAAAACATTGTTCTTCCAAGATGTCTTTCGTTATTACATAATTTGTTGATGCCCTTCAACTTGAAAAGTACCAATGTCAGATTATCTAACTACCAAATGTCAAAAAAACACACATGCGGTTATCACTTTCGGGACCACCGCTAAAAAGCTTGTTTGCGTCACAAAGTCTACGGCAAATTAACTCAATAGCAGGATTCTGTTCAGACCACACCCTAAATAAACGACTCTGAGCTGCTCACCTGTCTCCTCCAGTAGGTTGGTGATGAGGGCCTGCTGGCCACTGGAGGCGCCCAGGGCCAGGTGGGCGCCGTGCAGGAGGCAGGTATGCTGGGCGCCGCGCCCAGTAGCGAGGGGCGCCCTGACAGGTAGGTAGCAGTGGGCGCCCTTTAACCCCCAGGTGGGGCTGGGGCACAGCGTCGACTCTATTGGTAAATGAATGAATAATCAGTCTTATCAAGGAGTGGCATGACAGACAGAATTTAAAATAACCTAGACAATGATGTTACACGATATATGACTGTCATGGTCACTGACCGCACCCTAGCCACGACTCCACATCAAGTCAAGATTGTTGGCCAATAATTATATTCCTTGGTTGACAAAATGTCAACAGATTCTTTTCGTCTAAATTCTATTAGGTTTCAAAGGTTCAGATTTCTTTGACAGTTAATCAGCCTCTCTTTTCTACAAAGGCAACGACTTCTTTTTTTTACGACAGTCATGATAATAATGATAGTTATGAAAATTGTCGTTGTATCAATTGATGTTTTCATATGGATATACTTTTTCATTCCGTGTGTTTCGCGTATAATAGGGCGAAAAGATTACGTGGATCTAAAATGGTAAAAATATGTACATTCTATATCAAATTTAAATAACCATATATATTTCAAATTCGATTATGAAAAAATAAACACTTCTGACACTTACCGCTGACTATGGAGTACCTGATCTTAAACCCAGGAAAATGTCGGGAGTGGTCGGCCACGAACCTCAGGTGGAGAGTGTTGGAGAGCGACACGTACCGGAGGAGCTTCAGTCGGTCATTCCAGTCCCCACAGCGTGTTATGTTGGAGAACGTGGAGTCCTCCAGGGCAGAAGATAACGTGAGGCTGTCGTACTCACAGCTAAGGATAAAGAAGAAACGCAGTTTGAGTTGTAATTACAAAACCTTTACATCCCTACACACAGCCTAAAGATGACGTCAATGAAGTACAGTCATGGTAGACTAGTGTAATAATTATGTAATTATTTAGGGAAGTTTTGCCTTGTTCCCATTTCTCTATTATCGACTCTACGGTGAACTCCTCCCCCGACCCCCATACATTAAAACTCTCGAGTCCCATGATAAGCTCGAGGCACCTTTGGATCCTGTCAGAACACTTAAATTACTTGGAAACATGCAAACATCGAACCAGTGGTTTTCAGTAGATCATCAAAATAAAGGGAAAATCTCTATAAACTAGACAACAGGAGATCATAAGTTTGTGCATATTTTGAAGTGAGGATGGAATGTGTGGCAGGAGGCTCTCACTGGACTGGTAGATGATATAATGATTAGTAGGCGGACAGGAGACGGCCATCGGAGTCGAAAAAAGGTGAAAAAGGAATGAGCAGAGGGATATCATGTGTATTTGAGGGAAGAGAATGGCGGTGGGTGAAGAGGATGCAATGGGTAAAAGGAGAGCATGTAGAGATATAGGAAAAAGAGGATGTGGTTACTAAAAGGAAAGGATGTACGGATAGAAGAGGATATGGTGAGGAATAGGAAAGGATGTTGTCAGAATAAGAGGACGTGGTGCATAAAAGGAAAGAATGTAATGAGATGGAGAAGAGGGTGTTGTTAGAAATAGGAAAGGATGTAATGAGACAGAGAAGAGGATGTGGTGAGGAATAGAAAAGGATGAAGCCAGAGGGAGAAGAGGATGTGGGGAAAAATAGGTAAGGATGTAATAAGATGGAGAAGAGGATGTGGGGAGGAATAATTAAGGATGTAATAAGACAGAGAAGAGGATGTGGTGAGGAATAGGAAAGGATGAAGCCAGAGGGAGAAGAGGATGTGGGGAAAAATAGGTAAGGATGTAATAAGATGGAGAAGAGGATGTGGGGAGGAATAATTAAGGATGTAATAAGACAGAGAAGAGGATGTGGAGAGGAATATAGGTATGGATGTAATCAGAAGGAGAAGAGGATGTGGTGAGGAATAGGAAAGGTTGTAGTCAGAGGGAGAAGAGGATGTGGGGAGGAATAGGTAAGGATGTAAGGATGGTAAGGATATAAGGATAACGATGATAAAGATGATAAGGAATAGGTAAGGATGTAAGGATGATAGGTAAGGAATAGGTAAAAAAGGAGAAGAGGATGTGGGGAGGAATAAGAAGGGATGTAATCAGAGGGAGAAGAGGATGTGGTGAGGAACAGGAAAGGATTCAGTGAAAATAATAAGTCGAAAAAATTGGTCCACATTAGCCTGCAGGTGCTTAAAATACTGTAAATCATCCATCCGTTGTAGGGAGAGTCGTGCAACAGCACACTGGATAATTATGCCCAAACTATAGAAATAACTGTGAATCAGCACAGGGAAAGGATACTCCGAGGGTAATGTAGGCCTATCCTATATGTCCTAGGACCAATATTAAAGGAAATATGGTCAATTTTATGAAAAATAGTGGTCAAACTGTCTTAGACTGACTTTTTGAGTACAAACTACAATTCAGCTAGCCTATCATAAAGAGTCTATTCCATTCAGAAATGTTCTTATTTGGAATGTCAATTGAACGCTTTATTCCAATAATTTACCATACAATAGTCATTTGGTTGTCATAGAAACAATACAATAAATGCTATAGACCCATCACTGACCTGTCAGAGTCCTCCAGGTGGAAGGAGAGAAACTCAACTTGTACCAGGTAGTTCCGAGGGGCACTAAAGGTGGCGCTGCAGTCGGTGCGGTCATCGTAGTTGCTGGGGAAGCCGGGCGAGGCGTAGAGCCCTGCGGGATGGGTGTGGTCAACTGTAAGGTCCGCCGTGCACACGTAGGGTACCCGAGGCAGCGGCACCAGCCCTGGGAAAACAGTTATATCACAAGATTAAAATCATAAGTGGCGAGACAATAAAAGCAGTAATACTTATAAGGTGCCTGAAAATTGCACTGAAAAAGGTAGCAAAAGTTTGATTATCCGAAGACCAAAGCGATTGCGGGAAAATCATTCAGAACGTTTTTTTCTATTTTTTTTCAGACAATTGTCATCTTGCACACACACTAAAATGTTGCAACAAAACGCTGAGTGGTTTCATATCAAACGATAATTATGTCCTTGCACAATTACTCTTCCAGTTACTCTTCCTGTACTACTACTGGCATACCCATCCCCAATGCCTCATCTCCATACACTACTTACACCACTTTGATTAACATTTGACATTTTGGTCACTTTTAGTTCTGATGTCAAATCACAGAAAGCCAAGTGGATATTGTTATTTTCCCGCGACTTGGACCAAAATATGCTTTGAGGACGTCAGTCTCAGTATTGTTTCATTTTGGCCTAACCATTTCAAAACTTTGACTATTTTGTGAAATTACATTACATTTATACTCATAAAAATGGATACAGGCTTTAAATTATGCCAATCTAATAATGATGACGCATAATTTCTTACGAACTTACTGTCATCGCCTTTCTTAATAATGCGCCTTTTTTCTAAGTAATTTCTTTTAAGTATAGCACACTAATAGACTTGAACATGCCAGAAACATTTTGATCAAGGTTGCCTTTGTGAGTCAGAATACACTCAAGGTCCAATGTCTCTGCAATATAGACCACCTTCCAAGAAATCCGGGAAATGGCACCCACAGTTGCATGAAGAGACGTCATAGACGTGCTTTCAGATACAACGTTTCATCTCAATAAAGAATTACAATTTGAGCTATTGCAATAACTTATTTATGTTTTCGTTGAAACTCTGTTATATCAATGGCTTCAACGTGTCACACTGGTGGGCATCATTATTGAGGATATTTTAGACCCGTTATACAAGCACGTTATTGTATAAATAGGTGGGATGTTTGTCGTTCAAATACGGGTTTCTGGCCTGCACTGGCCCTGTGTATGCTAGAAATGTCTGCAGTATATACGCCATAAGCGGGTTTTAAAATAGCGCATCGCGCAGCGAAATTTCGCGGAAATCGCGAACGGAGGTTGGGTGGACGTTTAACATAGGATCCTATGGGAGAAAACTGGTTATTTCGCTGTAACTTTTTAAATGGAACTCCAATCTTCATATAGTAAATGAGAAAAAGTTTGGTATTAATCCCAGGAATGCGATACAAACCTTCAAATTTTCGCATTTGGTCAAGTTTTCGCATAATCGCGAAAATTCGCGTTTTCCCCATAGGCGCCTATGCTAAACGTGGTCACTTCTGGAGCCCAGGATTTCACAGCGCGATCTCGGAAATGGCGACTATACCGCTAACCCGTTTACTCCCTATATACAACATACTGTACTGAAAGCGAGCAGAGTAAGATTGACAATCATCTTTAACAAGATTTTTTTGAAAAAAAGGGGGGGGGGGATGGTAAGCATTAACATAACAATCTTGAGGTTTCAATAGCGAGTTTGACATCGGCGGGGTGCCCAATCCTGAAATCTGGGAGGGTTGGATTTAATTATTGGACGATGCCTCGTAAGACTGAGCGGGTTCCAGTTGATTTCCCTGTTTGGAGCACTTTATAGAGGGTTCCACTCATTAGAGAATACCACTGGGAACGCAACTGTGCGTGCCCTATAAATGCGTAACTAGACGTTATTCTTTTAGGTGTGCGTGTCGGTGGGTGGGACTGTCAGGTATATGTGTCAACAGGTAGGTGTGCATACGTGCTTAATGTGACCCCAGTCAGCAGAACATACTTTAAAGGGTCACTGACTCAAACCGTTCGACATTCTGAACGATATGAATGTTGGTCACATAAATGGGGTCGGCCTATGTATATAATATATAATACATTATTATCTTATATATGTGGTATGAATATAATGAAGGTCATTGCACTCAGTCCCTTTATTTGGGTTCAGGGCGTGTCCTAACATCATTAATAAAGGAACAAATCTGAAAAGAAGCACAACCTAGATTCATTTGACAGGTGCTCAGAGACAGTCTGGTTCCACATTTTTCCCACCTGACACTTATGGCTCGAAGCCACACTTGACATGCCCAAAATATGCCCGTGTCATGAATTGGATAGCGTGTTTTCATTCAAGACATCTCCCAATTCTCTTAAGGTCATATCTTTTCCTATATCCCTCACCAATAAATAAACTCCAGAGAGCAGTAAGCCTTGTAATTTCCAGATTGAACATAGATCGGGCTTATTTTCAACTGTATATATATAAATTTTAATCGTAGCCTTTCACCTCCAAGCTGACAGTCAAACTGTGGCCTTCACCTGGATTACTGGGTGAATATGCCCAATATGAAATAATATAGTATGAAAGCTATGAGACAATTATTAAAGCGCCGTGATATTTTCTCTTGGGTTTAGGGCTCATTCGAAGCATCTCTGAGTTCAGTCCATATCCACTGGACTGAATCGGCGAACTAAGCCGCCGATTATAACATGCAGGATACGTGGCTGATATTTGCACTGAATCATAACATCATAAATTATGCTGCTGTTTATTGATATGTACTCGTTTAATCTGTATCAGTCTAGATATCTGGTTGATTGTTCCATAATAACCAGACGGATTTCAGTGCCTAGTTGGTGTGGGGCTTTAGTTATTTCTAACCCTCACCCATGCGTTCAAGAATCGGTTTTGCCCAAATAATGACAAGAACTTCCTTTCCCCTAAAGTCTGAACCTGCCCTCCATGATCCACTCACCTCCAGGCCTGAGTCGCTCACATATAAAACTGTTGGGGGTGCGGCAGTCACGGTCGTTCCAGAAGAGGCCCTCTGCCCGGCCAAGGCCCTTGGACGGGAACCGGAAGTGGGTGCGCATCTCGACGCAGTCCTGATTGGCGCCCAGCCCGTCGTCACTGGGCTGGCGGTTGTAGTGGTTAAACTGAGGCCAGCCGGGGAACCAATCTGAAAGAGATAATTTAAAGTTGCCATTGTCAATATTTGCAGAAGAAGGGTTAAGAGATAGCCAATGAACCAATCTAAAAGGGAGGGGTAAGAGACAGTTGTAATTGTCATTGTCGGTTGTAGTAGTTAAACTGAGGCCAGCCAGGGAACCAGTCTAAAAGGGAGGGTAAAGAGATACAGTTGTCATAATTTAAAGCTGTCATTGTCAATGATGGTTGTAGAAGACGGGTTAAGAGATAGCTGTAATTGTAATTGGTGGTTGTAGTAGTCAAACTGAGGCCAGCCAGGGAACCAATCTGAAAGAGGGGTTAAGAGATAGTTGTCATAATGATGTTTGTAGAAGAATGTTAAGAGATAGTTGTCATTGTCATTTGTCATTGGTGGTTGTAGTAGGCCTAGTCAAACTGGGGCAAGCCGGCGAACCAAGAGATAGTTGTAATTGTCATTGGCGGCTGTAGTAGTTAAACTGAGGCCAGCCAGGGAATCAATCTGAAAGGGAGGGTTAAGTGATAGTTGTAATTGCAATTTGTACTTTTAGAAATGAAACTGCAGTGAGTCAGGAAACCAGTCTTTGAGGGAGGGTTTAGAGAAAGTTGTAATATTATTGTCATTGGTGCTTGTTGAAGTAAAACTGCGGCCAGAGAGGCAACCAATATAAAATGGCGGGTTAAGAAATAGTTGTAATTGTCGTTTGTGCTTATGGTTCTAAATGAAACTGCGGCCATCAGGGAACCTATCTGAAAAGGTAAGTTAGGATACAGTTGTCATTGTCTTTGGCTGTTGTATAAGTCAGACTGCAGCCAGAAAGGGAAAATGGAGCGTAAAGAGTTAGCTGTAATATATAGAGTTGTTTTTGTCATTGGCTGTTTTGTAACCAATTTGAAAGGAAATAATTGTTATAGTGTTATCTTCTTTACGGGCCTGGTAATTCTAGACAACATTCTGGCCTCATCTGGAGAGTTACCCTGAAAAAGGACACAAGTCACAGGGTTAAAACAGTTGTCATAGTGTTGACAGGATCATTAGGTTGGTGGTTGTAAAAGTCGTTCTACGGCGACCTCTAGGGCCAGTTTGAAAAAGGACACAGGTCACAGCGGTCACGTTATAGAATGACATTGTCGACATAATTGCTAGCTGGTGACAAAAGTGCAGCCAAAATAGTCGTATTTCACGCATTTGATATGCGTATGTTGAAAACTGTGTTGAAAGAAAGTATTTCTATTGCGCGATTAACTCAAAGAGACTCATTAAGTGCAATTGTGCTTTTCATGAGAAATAATCGTGCAACATTGATCATACAACAAAACTGAAATGTCCCTCCGGATATTTGCCATAACTCATGAAAATGTATACGCTTCAATAGAGATCGGTTCATGGATCATGATTATATGATAACGCTTTCAGTAGAATTATGCTTCTTGAAATATTTGTCTTAATTCTAGTATTTGGTAAGGGGGAAATATAACTCATGCCGTTTACTGACAAGAAAAAATCTTGTCAAATTTTGTCATAAATTATAGCCAATGCGGGTGTATTTAATGCATCCGCATTGGCTCTTAATTTATACTTTTGTTCTATTCATTCCTTTTTACGATGTATACAACTTGATATTTTGCCTTGATCGAATTATTAATCGTGATTCAAATAACCCTGTCAAGTCCAGATCAAATGACGCGTAATTAACATCTTAGCCAGGCATCACTGGGTCCTTGTACATGACAAAGGTGTATTGGATAGTCCAGGTAAAAGCGCTTTACCTGTGAGTTATCTGATAATCATTCTCAGAGTCAACAGAACGATTTTCATTCTGTTGTCTCTGAGAGTTTCAAGTTGCTCTTATTATTGTAAGATGAATCAGCGTTTTTTTTAACACATTGTATTTTTCCTGTGACTGATGTATGATAGGTGATTAATTTTCGAAATTCGACAAAATAATTGTATGATTATTGTTTGGCTTGCAGTATGGTGCATTATGGGTAAAGATGTTCTTAGAAATTTCGTTAATATTACAAGTATGTAGATTAGAAAAGGAATGCATTGGGTAGTGCTTTATGAATAAGTAGGTCTACAAGGGTTGGTATTTATAGTAACAGAAGCGTTGGTGCACACATTTTACAAAATGCCACGCCTGACCATGAGTAAATTGTTGATATACATGCAGTTCTCATCAATTGAACCACAACGTCATCATTCAGAGAATTACATGTACAGCATTACTCACACAAAGTCACAATTAACCGTTTTAACGGTATCAAGAAATAAAATTCAGGAATATAGGTGTTGAGTATACGGAGTAAACGGGTTAGCGGTATCCTCGCCATTTTCGTCATCGCGCGGTGAATTACTGGGCTCCAGAAGTGACCCTAGTTAACATTGGCGCCTATGGGGAAAACGCGAATTTTCGCGATTATGCGAAATATTTACAAATTGCGAACATTTCAAGGGTTCCATGGTAATCCTGAGATCAATTCTAAACTTTTATTCATTTACTGTATTAAGATTGGACCCATATTTAAAAAGTTATCGCGAAATAACCTGTTTTCTCCCATAGGATCCTATGTTAAACGCACCCCCAACGTCCGTTCGCGATTTCCGCGAAATTCCGCTGCGCGATGCGTCATTTTAACACCCGCATATGGCGTATAATACCTTCTTTGTTAGAAATATATTTGTATTTGGGCTTACAACCTAAGTTGCGAAATGTAATACCCTCCTGCATGACACAGTTATATCGGGTCAAACGATTACTTAATGAACAATTAGCAAATTATTCATCTACTGGATGACTGGATAATTATCCTCATCTGAGCTGATTTTAATAAGTCCCTATAAATAAGAACTATCATGTGTAAGAAATCGACTAATTTCCGATTAGAATTGTGTTATTTTCTTAACAGATAGTTCGTTTCCTATTGTCTCTGTTGCAATCCTGATGAAACCCCCCATATTCATATACTACTTACAGGTTGTGATATCCTGTGTAGTATACACAAATTTATTATTTTACCAGGCCTAGGCGCACATTAATTTCAGCGTACAAGATTGTTTTCCTAAAGGTTTGCATAAAAATAAAAGCGCCTGTCAAAGGCATATAGGCTACATGTGTGTAATAACACCTCTGGTTTGCAACAACAAGAACTTAATTACTGCAACAGAAGGTTTTGACAAGTGAGTCGACCGCGTGGGTTTTAATATAGCCGATGTGGACTGAGAGACTGAATATGATAATTAAT
Source organism: Lepidonotus clava (assembly GCA_936440205.1). Taxonomy (NCBI): domain Eukaryota; kingdom Metazoa; phylum Annelida; class Polychaeta; order Phyllodocida; family Polynoidae; genus Lepidonotus; species Lepidonotus clava. The sequence continues at coordinate 32,070,187 of OW387140.1, forward strand.
GGCAATATTTTTCACCGGACGCCCGGCTGGGGACCCCCGCTGACTACTCAGTGCGAAAATGTTAAACTGGTACAAGACATGAGCTGCAATATAAAGATGTCGCAGAGAAACCGCACATACGCCTATTAGAGACAAAGTGCTTTGTTTGACATTGTGTCAAATACTCCACATTGACAATTGTAAACAACTATATATATGTTGCCCGTGAATTGTCTGTAATTGCATCACATCACGTTGATATCGCAGCCCAAAGTAGTATAGTGCAAAAGAGCCTTTAGCATGGATAGGGAGGGACGCTCATGTAGCTGTGATAGGTGGCGTTACTGTAGCGGCCACTCGGCCTGTAGCCTACCGGGCGGGAAGAAACCCCCAGAATATATGAATTTCTCAGTTGTTAAAAGGAATTCAAGTAAAGAAATTATGCAAATCAATTATAAATTTCCAGTTTCTTCCAGGGAGGAGATTCCTACGGGTAGAGTATTGGAAAACTGCGCCAAATACTTATAAATGCGTCATATACCATATACATGATAAGGATTAAGATCTTAATTGTTACTTTCTAAGAAGATTAAGCCAACCGTGAGACCGTTTCCAGCTGTTCGACCAAGAAGAGTAATACATCCGAGGCTCTGCACAGAAGAAAGACACATGGCACATCGTAATCCTATGCAGATCCAGGCCAATGCACGCCGTGCAGGCCGGATGGTATTAGAACTATATTCCGCATTACCCTAATTCTGTGACGTGACCCATTGTCACTCAACCCTTAATCATTGTCACGCAGCCCTTAGTTATTGTCACGCAGCCCTTTGACATTGTCACGCAGTCCTCTGGCACCCCCTACATATAGCGCTTTAATGCGTAATTCTAGACTCAAAGCAATTTGACTGTCACCCATGACCGTTGACAGACATATTTATATCTGCAATGGTTATGTCTCGGTGCCCCATGACACCCTTCTTAACCTTAACTGATATACACGTGTACTCATTTGCGACTCTACCCCGATATCGTCACGTTTTAGCCACTGAAAGAAACACTAAACCGAGGCCACATAAGTTAATTTTTAAACATTTTAGTCTTCTAATACAGTCTAATTAAGTAACGCGCCATGTGGTCGCCGGCCATAAGTAGTTTGATGAACATGAGGTGTTTATTTTGATTGAATCATCTAAATCATTTTGGCACGTAGGTTATTCGACAATTCCCTGACGTATTGAAGGTCACCGCAATTAACTGAATATTTAGGAATTATGAGAATTTACCGATTTCGAGTAACTTTATCTCAATTGTTCGTAAAAATTCACTCGATCTACTAAAATTATGTTACAAGAGGGTGTGAGTAAAGTAGACCACCCCTTGTTTTGCCCCTCAAAAAGATTCCTCTTGTTTTCAGAAGCCAGTTGGAAACGGTCGCCCACTATCTGAACAGATAGTTACCATTAAGACCACTCTATTTTGAGAACTCTAAAAGCTTCCCTAGAAATTAACCTATTTGTCATAAGTGCTCTTTCAACACATTAAAAGATAACTTATGTGCCAAAATGATTTAGATGATCTAGCAAATCACTATTCCTATAATCATATTAAATGCACACTGATTAATGATTTTGTCTGTATTGTTGTGAGCTCCAATGCAGGGAGGTTGGACACTTAATCAATCAAGAACACAAATATGTATATACATGAATGTACTACCAAATAAAACACAATAATTGCTTATCTGCTTATATCACGTCATAGAAATATAGCCGTTGGCACAGTACAATGACTCTCCTACACTACATTTAAAAGGCAGATAACATCCGTTTGAGTAATAATGATATATTAATTATTGCAGGTGCCAAAAGGATTTGCAATATGTGACTAACGCGCACTCATCAGCTCATCTTCATGTACACTAGCTATAAATAGTTCCGTGGACAGTCCAATGACGTCACTTCCCCATTAACTTTGCATATCTCATGAATACCTGTGTGTCTATGCATTCAATGTGCGCTGTTATATAGAGACCCGTATGTGTTAGGTTCTATTGGAAAGCAGTGCCCCATCACTGCATCGGGTTGAATGTTTGTATAGACGACCAACAGTCAGCGACTTATTTGACTGGGGTTGGGTCTCGGCAAACAGGCAACTAGAGAGACACTGACACCAGCCAACACCAGCCAACGTTGACATCCGAAGCAAGGTGTTGTTTACCAAATATCCCCAAGTCGGATTATCAATAATTCACAGCTCGCCTAGTCTTTTTGCAATATACATTAAGCTGAAATCATGCCTTTCAAGGTAGATTTGTGTTTAAAATATTGACCTCCCTTCACAATGAAAGTCAGGAAACCTGCAAGATCCCATAATGTAGCTAACCTATTATTCCTCATGAAATCAGGTTATTTCGAGCAAAGATGGAATATTTGTGCGTGTTTATTTTAGAGATAAGAATGATAAATTACTTTTGTGGTCATGTATGGCAGAATTTTAGGGGGGAAAAGTACTAAAATTAATGGTCCCACTGTCTATGTGCAGAAATTGTACATATTGTATCTATATATCTATTATGTATAGATCATCATGAAAAGCACACAATTGTATGTGATGGTGACTAAATTAAAAAAAAAAGAAAAAAAAAGAACAGTGATCTACTTCCATGCCCCCTGCCTAGCCCTATACTAGACAGTAGGCCTCCTGTGAAGGGTCTATACTAGTGTCTCTCTAGACTAACATACCTTAATGCATTCTGATTTGGCACCGGTGCCAAGCAAACTCATACACTCTGGGTGATGCTAGAATTGTATTTGCTGTTTCAACCTGAGCTAGGTAATTTGCTGATCAATAAGTGCGTTCAAGTCTTGTGCCTTCAGGTCGATATCAAATATACAATAAACTACTATGATTGCGATGCAAAAAAAGCAAGTCCAATAAAACTTTGACTCTTTCGTCGCGGTTGTTAAGTGGATGGCAAATGCCAATGTTTAAACTGAATAAACCATTACTGGTTCACACAGTGCAAATAACAGCTAGTGAAAAGAACCATCCAACTATAAGAAAGGTTTGCCAAGAATGTGTCCAATGAATATAGATAGATAAAATAAAGAAGAGGAGCTTATTCCTTGTACGCTTGAGATATAGATCTAAAAGAATAACACAGTATTAAAGTGACACATACTAAAATTTTTGGAGTATTCAACAGATATGTCTCAAGAGGTATACACCATTTTCACGAGTCTGCGCATAGAACTCTCCTCATAGACGCATTGATCCCATCCCTTTAAACCTGGGCCCATAGGAATCCATATCCCAACTTGTTTCGTGCTTCTACCGCTATGAGGGCATGCAGTGTCACATTTGAAAGTCGCTGCATGTGAAAAGTCGCCGATCGGCATCATACGCGCTCTGCACAATGGATCTAGACTCATGATAATTATGTGTTTTGTCAATGAATTTCACAAAGTTGTAATAGGTAGCAAACATACATCCCTCTCATCTTTTACCTATTTGGGATTCATACCTAAATGGATAACTCGTCCTATATTCCACAAATCTGTGGAAAAAAGTAGGCCTATCTGTCGGGATTATTAACTTCCGACCAATGGGATGATGTCCAGTGCACATCGGCAACTTCTCACATATATATAGGGGACTTTATGCGCCACATTAATATCAACATTTTATTCAATAGATCTTGTTTTGGTTCTGATAGTCCTACGTTGTCTTTTCTCCCATTTTCGTTTCTTAAACTGGGTATCCAATTTCATCAATCGAACCTACAAAATATATGGGTTTGAGTCATCTGTTGGGGGTGGGAACCGGAAGTTGAGAGCACCATAAAACAGAAAACTAGAAATTCCTAGGCACACACAGGCACAAACACACTAAATACACAGACACAGACGCAGACACACACAGACACACAGACACACAGACACACAGACACACACAAATATATATATATATGTATATATATATATATATATATATAATTATGTAATTATACATTTGGTGTTCATACGCCTACCTGTAAACTGTACCGAGGTGCCATCTGGCCAGTAGAAGTCAGCCTCGTACTCCTGGTCGCTAGCCCCAATCCACACTGCCAGATCTTTACTATCATTGAGGCTGAAATAAAGAAATATGTCGTATTACTCATCAGCTCATATGTTACATTTTTAAAAATCTAGTTTTAAGCCAATTTTGTCTTTATTTGCAATATCTACGCTATATTCTATTTGTGGGTTTCCCTTGGCAACCAACATTTGGCAAAATATCAATTCTATATATTTCAAAGAGAACATGAAGAGTCCATCTTGATTCCACAAAAAACTGTTTGCAATTATCATAAATGAAACTAAAGTTATGACATTTTCAAAGTTAAATAGTTTTCCACAAAATAACAATATTACACAATTTTTTAAAGTTATGGCAAATTCTAATTCATGTATATCGCTACTTGTGTGTTCAATTGGAATTCTATCATTTTCCAATGAACTGATATCTCTGGTTCTAAATGGAATTTTTGGAAAATTATTTCACCTACAGGTAGCTAAATATCTCCTCTTTCAATGCCATTCCTATGAGAATTTACATTAGAGCCACTTTAGTGGCTTCCCGCGGTGAAAGGGTAAAGGTACAAAACTGTATGACAGATACTCCATCTTAGACATTAGATCTCGTAAATACACTTGAATTCTAATATTTATGTTCTGGAAATGACACGTCCAATCATATGTGATACATAAAGCACATTAATAAAGACTAAGTTAAAAACATGATTGTACTTTAACTACTGGTAATAATATGCATGTAATCTGAACTAGAATTGAGTATGCTGGTGCTTTGCAGAAAAACGGTTATTACCGAAATTCGACCAGCCTGTTCTATTAATAAAATGTTAACAAAATAGATTAGAGTAGTATGATAGTGTTTATTCACATGCCCCTTAAACCTTAGGTGCTATTTGCAGGTAAAAGGCCCTAAAGAGACCGAATTCTCTCTGAACGAAACGTACAGGGGTTTGATTCCTGTAACGTAGCTATCCACGTAGGTTTACGTAAGTTTGTCTGATAAAGTAGTTTTTGATATTACAACTGTAATAATGTCTTTAACTCCGTTGATGCAAAGTGTGGACAAATTAAAACCTGATTTTATCGTGTATTAGCCTATTATAAAAGACAGGCTCAATTATGCACTAGCTGTGCACGAGCTACTGTCAAGTCTTTATCAAGATTATCTGATTATATCTAATTGTTTGTGTGGGTTTAATAACAGAAATTTTGCTTCATCTTTTTGCGCGATTGCTTATTAACAGGCCACGATTAGGCCCTATATCTTACTTTGTTACATCACGTGCAACACACTTTCTGAATGACGTTCTCAAAAAGACGTCAGATCTGGACGTCAAGGGGGGTAATTATTTGTAATTCATGAATACCCACGACATAATTCATTTATAGGTCTACGTAGAATTTATATAAATTGAACTTCTAAAATTATGATTTACAGGTATCATTACCTATACAATTCATAAATATAAAAATTGGTATGGTGAGTAGATGGTATTCACCAATAATTGGTCATTCATAAGATATCGTCTACAATGGATCTAGTTCACTTAACCTTTGTCTTACCTGCTCTCTACAAGACGCTGGAGGAAACTATCCACAGGAGCTGAACGCACAGTAGCCAACTGACCACCTTCATGTTCACATTCCTCCTGGGCTTCTTCCCACGACCTCAAGGGGGTCATGACCTTATAACAAGAGGGCCCAAAGTGGGTCCATCCTCCAGGGCATGGGGTTGTGTCACTGTCATTAGCCACTGCTAGCCAACGAGCCACAAATCCTAACCCAGTTTGGGCCGAATTGGTGACGAACTTCAGGGTGAGCTGCTCGCCAGTTGAGCGAAAGTTGAGCTGCTCCAGCCTGGGTCTCCAGTCGCCGCAGCGCCGGTGAACCATGACGCCGTCGTCGATTTGGACGTAGTCAGCGTCGCACTGGAGTCCGGAGAGGTAGGAGGAGGTGGTGTTAGCCTCCGTTTGTAGCAGATCGAACTGGAGCTCGATCACCTGGTTGGTGTTGGGATAAGCCCTGATGGTGAGGTAGCAAATCTGGTTATTTAGATAAGAATCCGGGAACCCCATGCTGCTAATGGTTCCATTATCGCCCACATAAGTGACGTTCTCACACGACTTATAAGCTGAGTAAGTGGCTTTAAATCCACGTTTTTGTATTGTATAATCCGAGTGGAACCGTAAACGCATCCAATTGAGAGAAGAAGTCAATTTTCTGGTCCCTGTTCCGCAGAGTATTTCATTCTGACTGTCTCTTGATGTTTCTATACTGAGGTAATCTAAGCATATGTTATCTGTGTCTTTTTCCTGGAGCTGATACTCAAGTGAAAGAACGATGCGGTAGTTCTTTGGCATCTCGATGGTGTAGGTACAGTCTTGATTAGGAAAATATTCAGCCATAAACGAAGGCGATTCTAAAGAACCAGTGTTGTTATTGAAAACGATATCACATCCTGCAAGAGAAGAAATATAATTAGAACGATAGTTATTTGGGCCCAATTAAGGACCATACAATTGGGTTCCCGTGAGAATTGTTTTGAGAAAACATTGGAATTCCCCTGAAACAGAAATGATGCAATAGGGTAAGGCCTACACTGCGAATACAGTTGTTGCATCGCAATATTGCTATTAAAAGCAGGCAACGAAACGGTACATAGGGCCTAATTAATTAAGCAGTTCTCCAAATATGATGTTATGTGCTGCTAATGAGGTGGTCCTTCCGGTTTGCTCACCACCATGACTAAGCATTTTTGCTTAATTGGTAAAATTTCAAATCGTGAATTTATATATCTCGTGATTATCTATACAGTCATGTACTCCGTTGTTAAGGACCCTGTGATAGGTAACTATAAACCAACTGTACCAGCAAATATGTATTGGCGATGCATATGAGGTTAAATTCATTTCTTGCTACCACATTCATTTTGATGCATTGATAACTAATAGTTTGCAGGTTTGTAGTAGACAACCATCAAAATAACATGGCATGTTCATTACCATAATTATCGAACTATCAACATAGAAATTACCTGATGACCTACCAGAGTTTGACAAGGAGTAAAAAATAGCAGAGTATCCAGATAATGATATTTTTGCGTCCGAGACGAAGCGTACAACGATGAAATTACTCTCCGAATGGAAGGTGAGGTTTTTGAGTTGCTCGCCTGAGTACTCGCCACAGATCTGGTTGGTCGCAGAAGATACACCCTTTTCTGAACCGGCTATGGAGACGTAGTCAAAACACCGATTGGAATCATCACGGAACTGCTCTATCTCCAATCGTTCAAACTGAAACAGACAAAAATCGATGCATTTAAACAAAACACCCTCTTTCTTTAGCTATTACTTTCGCAGTTCTTCCATAACATTGATTCACCTTCTATGGTCACCCCAGTATTAATTAACCTACTAACATTTGCAATAAGCCTTTGTGTAATTGAAAATTGATAACCATCTCATTACCATTGAAAATGAAACCATAATCATCTCATTACCATTTTAGTCACAGTCCACCTTTCTGAAATTTCGTATTTTTAATTCCCATTGTGGTAAGGATAGATAGAATAAGGACTAATTGAATCACCATGGTTTCCTTCTTCGAAATTGTAATTGCTAATGGTCATACTGACTCTTGCAAGCAACATTGACTAGCGCTATGGTTAACTATTTAGAATCATAGAATCTGTAGGACAAAGAGGTCACTTCAAATCTATACTCAGACCACACGCGACCAAGGTGGACTTTGCTGCTAGATTAGTGTCCTCATAAAAATACCAATGTTCATGCTGATGGCCATAAGCAGATAATGTCTTACCTTTAGAAGACCATTCAGCGAAATGGCAGCTATTTTTGGCAGACCATTCAGCGAAATGGCAGCTATAACATACCGGATTGAGGTTGCACACAAGTACATACTCGCTATGGTATAACTATAATTATCGTTTACATCCCGAGATTATAATATAATCCAAAAACTTCAGTTTTTATATTATAAAAACTGAGGTTTTGGAGTTTCAGATCCAACAACGCATCTTTGATACGTTAGCGTATGTACCTAATCATATTTAAGGATAAATGGGCAATATTAATTTTGTTAATCATAATCAAATCATCATGTACCATCGAGGTATAATGTTATGCTCATAATGAAATAACTTTGAAATACTTTATAAATACCGAGATATGATACGTTACGTTTGCGTTATATCATGCCTTGGATGCTCTGAAACTCCCTAATAATACTGTCACATCCTTGGCCAAGTTATTTAAGCTATCTTTAGTGCTAAGTATTAGGCCTATTCACTATTTCTGAAGTAGAGATGACTTTTGCCAAATAACAGACCGGTATTATCTATTCACACTACTTCACCAACAAATACATGGATTGTGCCTTATAGCTAATTTTGCCAAACCTTTCTTGTGAACCCACCATAGGAAGGCTGTATTTGGTGCCCGAAAATACACATAACAGGTTAGTGTAATATTAATTGTTACTGTTGCTTTCAACTCAGATGCTTTAAGAGTTATTTTGACTTATCGCACAACATTTTGTATTTTGGACCACCAGATGCTATGCATATTTCCTTAGCTGATGTTACTTGGTGCTATTTCACCGAAAGCACATGAATTGCAATGAAACATGCTTCTTCTCCTCCCAGGATGATGTAAAATGAACAGGCTTTCAGAATCAATAAAGTACATGTAGGCCTATAACAACATTATTGGTGCGTACAGCAAATACTATAATGCAAAACACTCTTTCTTCTCTGTGTGTACAAATAAAACACGTTAGGATTCGAATCAACTGATAAGGACGTGGTGCATCAAAAGTGTGGCACAAACTATAGATTTATTGATACTGACTAGACACCACCGATTTATGGCTATATGATCATATTCATAGTGTCTGGTATGAGGAAAATCAATGGGGCGTGACCATGAAATGGCAACACAACTATATTGGTATGTCAGGGTGACTGTAAGGTAGGTAGGCCTCTTTGCAGTGAGCTTTGACCATAGCCCTAATGGTCAATCCAAGATGACATAAACCATGCAGCAGTCAGGTGGGCGCGGCGTGCTCATTAGTTGAGTATAATTATTAACCCTCTGAGTGCATAGTCTATATCTATAAAAACAAATGTATAGTCTGTGGTGTTTGGAAGTTCATTACGTCGTTACACGGTTAGCTTTGTATTAGAAACATTTCGGAAAGGGTTCTGCTGCAACAGCAAGGAACTTACTCCTAAAGGGACTACGGTCTTAAATTGTTTTGGCTCCAGACCGGAGATAAGTGTTGCTCATTTGTTCCCCTTGATAGCATGTTTGTGGCTGGAACTAGGTCATGGCCCTCACAACAGATCAAGATTACCTGAGTAGAAGGACAAGATCTGCACATAGCATCAATTAACTACTATTGCAGCTCCAGTAGACGCCCCTTACCAGCCCCAACATTAAGGTCTATAGGCAGGTATGCAGCATAAGGAGCTTTTACCTGAGAAGTCTTCAGCTGCCTGTAGCATTGATGACATACAATGGTCTTACAGCCAGAATTCATTCCCTCTTGCTAACCATGCATTTGACTTAATGCACTTAACGATAAGCGAGAAGAGGTGCAAACTATACATTGCAGAGGCAATGTATATAGGAACATTTTTTCTTGCTAGTGTAATTACTAGCAAGTTAATTGTAACATTTCTCACTCATATCCAGTAACAACAATAACATCAATAACCAACAAATAAGCCTATATTATCGCCTGTATGTTAATAAGCATCTAATTAATTGGACCTTTACCGAGAAATTACATTTTGTACCAGTTATTGACCTGTACATACACGCACTATCATTAATTTTGAAGAAATACATGGGGGTCAAAATGCCACATAAAGGCCTATGATTAAGTTAAGTTAAAAGGTAAGTTCTTCATACCTGTATATACATGACGTGCTGAGGGGGCACCTGAAGGACAGTCACACAATCCAGGTTGTTCTCATACCTCTCCCCTCCTCCGGATGTTAGCAATCCATTTGGTGACGTCAGATATCCGTAGCAGCCTGTTGTAAACGTCATATATGATTATTGGTATTTCTAGGTGAATAAATATAAAATATGTATTTCTAAAGTACATTAGAGAGAGTTAGAGTAAGCAAGAAGCCTAAATGAGAAGCTCAGAAGGGCTTTTTAAGATTTGAGATAACCTAGGAATTCTGATTCCATTAAGCAACTCTACCTTTTACCTTAAAGAAAACCATATAGCTACTTGGTATATGCTAGAAGAAACATAACTTCACAACTTTGACAACGTTATTACTTAAGAAAGACAAAGACACCTGACAATTAGAAGTTCCAATTACTTAACTTTAGACAAATAGGATTCCTAACTTCACTACGCTTTCGTGGGATATGTAGGGCTGCGCTATTCTTTATAATGCTTCTCATAGAATTGCCTTCTTGAAAGACCGGTAGCTGTCAAGTTTTTAAAAGCATATACTAGGATACTAGACAAGTCTTCCCTTACCTGTTCTTTCGCAGATTGTGCTTGACACTGAAGACCATGTTCCGTTCCCCTCCTTTATATAAGCACTGTAAGATAAGGTATCGGGTATATGTCTATTTCAAGACAATGCAAAGAGGAGAGGAGTTGCTCACCAACTTTGGTATTCTGTCTAGGTATGACATCAAAATTGGCAAACTATAATTGTATCAATTTAGAATTTCTATGGGTTTCGTCTTTGCAAGCTGAATGGTGAATGTGCCACACGTTAACCTTATATATTCTATTCCTATTTTGGGCCTAGTATCGGGCAAGTCTGAAAGGTTATGGCTGCTGCGTTATAACAGATTGGTTCAGATATGCCCATATAACATAATGCATTAATGATGTTAGCCGTCTGCTCATCCTACACTAGCCCACGGGCAATGGGCAACCTTTTGTTCCAATATTATGTGTCAGACAATAACGAGTAATGAAAGTGAAGGCTGTAAAGCAGCATTTCATAGATTGTCTTTTGTCCCAATCGTCAAGAAAAAATATTACCCCCAAGAGTGCCTTGGACTTTAATTCCCAAAAAAAAGGATCGCCCGAAAAATCACCCATATTAAATAGCCCGCCCAGATGGAATAGCCTATATCCTCTGTGTCATTAGGTCACATTAATCTTCTTATTATATTGAGACTCACACAAAGCGAACACAGCCCAGGCTAATGGGCGTTGTCCAGTTGGCCTGCAGCTCCTGGTCGGTTCGGATGACCACGGCGTCGCCTGTCCAATCATCCAGGTATCCACTTGGCGATGGGCGTTTCCCGGCCAGCTGGGTGGTGTTGGTACTGGAGGCGGCCAAGGAACACCTGGAGGAGGTTAAGCCCACAGGTAGACTCAGGTTGAGCAGCTCCACCTCCGACTCATTAACATCACCGATTATCGCCCGTAGCACGTAGGTGTTCTGAATGTCGTCTGCTGTGGACGCTGGTGACCGGCGCACCGAAACTACAAATATAATAATGATGTTTGTTATATAACAGTTATGAATACGTGTAACGAGGTCAAGACGGTGCATTTTTTTCAAAGTGTGTGTATGTTCTACCTTATGATTCTCACAATGAGTAGGCCTATGTGTCGATCAGTCAACTAATAGTTTGACGTTTGTTACAATGACGATATATTGTTTTCCATACACAGATATCTTTCCATGTTTATCGGTCTATTGTTCTCGTTTTCCGACAAAACATGATCAGATATTATTCTGTTAAGTGGATCTGAGTTATAGGCCTGGGCCTACACGGAAAACAGGGGCGGATCCAGGGCGGAGGGGTCCTGCCCCCCCCCCCCCCCCACCTTTTTTTTTTTTTTTGCTGGATTCCTTAACTGGACGCCCTTTTAGTACTCAACCGTTATGCTAACCCCCCCCCCCCCCCCTTCGAAAATCCTGTATTCGCCCCTTGGAAAAGGAACCAAAGTTTGACACTTTCGTAACCAGGTTTGACGTGTTACATAACTTTTCCATTTGGCAGACAAGCAGTCTTTCAATGGTGTCAAATCTGTAGGCCTACTATTATTGTTCAGATGACTGTTTGTACACAAGCGTGTATTAAGTTACAGTACCGGCCACTTCGTTTATCACAATATGATAATAGTTCATAAAAGGTAGGCTAATAGAACTTCACCATGATACAGACACAATAGCATGAAACAGATAATACTGTTGTGTCTGTTTCATGGTGACGTTATATTATTACTAATATCCTACCTTTTACAAACTGGGACTCATATGGTGACACTTTAAACATCCATTATACGTTTTCTGAAGCTAGTATGGAATACCATTTACAGTCTGGGCAATGATATTAAATTGATGGTTCAACACTATAGTTCGTAAAGGATAGGCCTATGATATCCTATACTACATGTGACCAGATATACATGTTCTTAACTATTAATATTGTTTATGCATGTCCAGGGCCCAGCCTCACTCTGAGTGGGCTCCAACCTTATTATGTTAAGAAGACCTTCTCAGCCAAGATCCATGTATGAAGGTCCAAGGAAATAAAACCTCTCCATTTAGATTGACCATAACCTGAGTCTGGTTCCCCATATATCCACTCTCAAGACATAATAAGGCCTATTGTATAGCCATTCACAGACTAGTCTCTGTATTTATGACGATAGTTAGAAATAAAAACTGGCATTACCTAATGCGCTACATTCTGAGGATTCCAAATGGTCTCTGACATACTTCAATTTGTATTGTACTTCTTATATGGGGCCTATACAAAACAAGCGCGTCCATAGGGTTAGCCCAAACTTGATCTATCCATAGCAATACTTTAATGATAAAGTGGTGTTCTACAACAAGTATGACTGGGAGGGAGTGTTTAGGAGTTTAGTTTGTGTGACATAAATCTATATTCTGAACCTGTACTTCTCTGAGGACATCAGGATATGTCATAGGACCTTTATGCTCGCCAATTCTACGGCTACTTCTTGACATTGTCTTGTTAGGTTATTCTTTTCCATTGCACTATTCATTGTGTTCCATACTTCATCGGAAACCAAGGGCATAGTGTTGTACACCAAAGCACACAAAGGTTCATTGACTTTCAGGATGTTACGCCTCTTTTACTCCCAAATAAAATACATGATAGAGGAAGGAGTAATAGGCCCAGTGACAAGGGAATTGTGTCCAAGTGTAGGCCTACTGTTCTTTTACACCAACCCATCCACACATATATGTGTATGCATGTATCTATTTCAAAACAAGCAAAAGTCGTACTTTTGGGACAGGCTGTAATGGGTAATGATATCCCCGAGAATGTTTATTTTGCCTGTTTTGAACTGTCAACAAATGTTTCATTCTGTAAAGGGTGTGAGGGACAAACAAGACCATATATGAATGGGTAAACGCAAAAAGGCTGTTTTAGATGTAACAATGGATCGTTGTTGAGTGTTAATAATCATTCTGTTTCTACTTTTGTCCTGGTCATTTTTCCATATGACTATCACAGTATTTAAATGTTTATTCCGAAACTCTATCGACTAAGTTGAACACCCAATCAATTAAATGGGCGGCAGATTCATATCGCTATGATATAGCAGTTGCTATACAAAATGTATTTTAGGAATACACTGCCCATACAAATAGAACACTTAGGGGCAGATGTGGTTTCCCTGGGGAAAAAAGACGTGACTTGAATAATCCAGCTTTTGCACAATGTGGACTGCCAGGGCTCGAGCAACGGACTAAAATCTGGACGGTGTGGACGGATCGTAATAGTGCAGTAATTGTACCTGCATGCATATTTTAGCACCTCGCCGGTCCACAATTGGCATCCAAAACATCCATATACCACGGGGTGACAAGTGCAGTTTTTCCCTTTTTTATACTTTATTATTTTGATGGGGTTCGGGCATTTAATAGAACGGGTGGCAACTATACGAGCAACAATATAAGAACCATGCAATTGACGTCATAATCATTTCTCTAGATCCTTTCCCGGAACACCTGATTTCATAACTTCAGAGAACGACAGAAATCGTGCAAACGTTAAAAGATACGAATAGATGGACTGGGTTTGACTAGTATGCTGTTCTTCGTAATCACTTAATGTAGCGATGGAAAATCACAGAAATGTCGTGATCCATTCACTCAGACATCAGTTCACGGCGAGCGCATTTTGGGATTATTAAGCCTTGTAAGTAGTATATGGAAATGTACAATTATAACAGGTTATTTGAATTACGTTCAATATGTGATATGTTGGTGATCATGTAACGCCTGATAAAGTAATAATTTGCAGAGGCAAGTGGATTAAAGTGTCATGCTTTTATGATAGTTCTAGATCTTCTTGTAATTGTGCTTAATACAACATTGGCGTTGCTACCATGAAGGACACCAAAAAAAACTCGAAATATCCTGAATTTCTTAATTTGTATGTACATGTATAATGAAATATGGCAAAAACAGTGAAAAAGTGCGTATATTAAAATATAGTGAGGTAAAATGAGCCCAGGCCTGGTAATCAGTACGCACAGTCGTAGGGATAGCTATATTACTTTGAGGTAACAGGTGAAATCGGCCCCATAGCGAAGTCGCACTAAGGTGAATTCGCCCCCCTGGTTAAGTGGACCCAATGGTGAACTCGGCCCCATGGAGATCTCGCGCCACGGTGAATTCGCCCCCCCTGGTTACGTCGACCCAGGAGTGAACTCAGCCCCATGTGGCCCATTGCACAATGGGTTTGGTAACAACGAAAATATAATAAATAGCGAAAGAGTTCGTTCTTGCTTAATAAATTATTTGCAGATATTTTCCTAACAACGAAATGTTTGTCAACAATTTATTTTCTATATTTTGAATGCCCTCAAAGAGCTGTAACTTTTACTGGTTTTCTCTAATCTTTTCCCTTTGTATATCACTTTACAGAATTCAATTACATTCATTAGAACCAGAGATTTTTACTCTTTCGTAACAAGGGACAATTTTCGTAACAAAGAAATGCTTCCTCAAACATTAAGCAAAAGTTTGTTATGTTTTCGTTGTTTGATCCTCACAACGAAATTCTATTGTGCAATGGGCCAATGGAGATACCCCATGCATTGCCCCGTCGCATAACGGGTCTCGCTGTTGCGAGGATTGGCACATTTTTAAAAACCTGTCCTTGTTCAAATTCGAGTGATTTTGATGATCCGGGGGGACATTTTGGGGTGTGAATTTTAATATATCCTGTCACTAAATAGCGAGGCTAAACTTAAAGTTGCCTTGACTTAATTTACAAAAATACTGATAATTCTTAAACCATCTAACCAATTTCAAACATCTTGGTATCACTTTGTAGCTAGGACTCTGTACTTTGATAATACAGGGAGTTTACTTTCCAAGAATACATTCCAAAGAATTTGGAATGTTTGGAATGGCCCTGAAAATTTGCCAAAATTTGTCATTTTTACTGACTTGCAACCAGAAAATTCTAAATAGAATGCCGAAAAATATTTTTTTGAGAATTCTGACAGGAATCCTTTTAGGGAATTGAATTTGCAATCTAATGATGTATAATATGACTATATGCTGAGAATGAGTATGGAATAAACTTC
This sequence comes from Lepidonotus clava, assembly GCA_936440205.1. Taxonomy (NCBI): domain Eukaryota; kingdom Metazoa; phylum Annelida; class Polychaeta; order Phyllodocida; family Polynoidae; genus Lepidonotus; species Lepidonotus clava. Next base: position 32,085,837 of record OW387140.1, read on the forward strand.
AGTGGAAGGCTGAGATGAAATTCCATAATTTTGGCACTTTTGCTCATTTGTACACATTTTCTTAACAATCAATAACATTATAAGTAGTTCTATAGTGGAATATTTTTTCGTTTACTGCTGGTTTTTCATATATCATTAATTCAAGCATGTAAAGACAGTCTGTTTGCTATTTAATTTCTGATAAATCATAAAAAAATGTTCTAGAAGGCATTCAAGCCTCTAAAATGATTCGATCTAGATGATCCAGCACAGCACTGGGCCTATATCCTCATACAGGAACTGTGGGTAGTCATAACTAGCACTCACATGTGTTTAACAATCATATTTCAATGCCTATTTTTAGTTTTTTAAAGTAAAAACAAAAGTTATTTAGATGAATATAAATTGTATTTAGTTGATTATTTATTTTCCTTCAGGAAGTGAATAATTATTACTCATTCAAATAGACTGGGCAAACCTTGAAAATGAAATTGTAGATCTTATGCACAGATTTTGAATATTGGGTATGTAAACCGGCCAAATTTGGATGGAAGTATCTATTCTTTTGTCCCCAAGATATATGAAAATTGTCTAAAACTGTCTTAAACCCATCAGACCTCCCCTGAAGGTGTTTTAATACTATCAAACATGTGACATATAGATATATCTTTAGTCTCTTAAAATATAAACCTGATGTGAATCTCATGACCCAGTATCCTCGCTATTTGGTGACTTAGAACCAGAGATTTTTACTCTTTCGTAACAAGGGACAATTTTCGTAACAAAGAAATGTTTCCTAAAACATTAAGCAAAAGTTTGTTATGTTTTCGTAAATGTGTTCAAAATGTGTGCAAAACAGCAAGAGAAAAACGTCATTTTTAATCTCCCACTGTTGCGAGCGTTTGGTTATGCGACGCGGCACATTATGTGGCCCGTTGCACAATGATTTTCGTAACAAAGAAAATAAAAGAACAACAAAACTGTTCCTTGTTACTTTTATCGTAACAATGAACGTTTTGACTTTTTTTCTATATTTAGAATGCCATCAAAGAGCTGTAACTTTTACTGATTTTTTTCTAATTTTCCCTTTTTATAACAATTTACAGATTTCAATTTCATTCATTAGAACCAGAGATATTGCATTTTCGTTACAACGAAACATTTCATTACTAAGCAAAAGTTCGTTGTGCTTTCTTTGTTTGATCCTCACGACGAAAATCCATTGTGCAACGGGCCAATGGAGATTGGGTATGCCACATGTAAAGACTAATTGGGTAGAATAGTTCTTTGTAAAATATATTATTCATCAAAAAGGGATAAGTTTCAGGGAAGGTTCCAGAATTTTTTTATTTAAAAAAAAAAAAAGGGGGGGGGGGGCTTATACCTGCTGAATACCTGACAAAATGCCAAAACTCAAAAAATCATGGTAAATTATGTTGACATTTATCCATATACCAAACTCTGTACAGAGGCTACCTGACTATCAGCTCCTGAACAATTGTATTTTTTTCTTTGATTGTCTTTTGATTGATGTAGTGGCATGGCTGTTTCCTAATGCTGACCCCAGCTAGGGCTATGGCTATGGCACTTGTATTATTTGTATTTATATTACTATTACTTATCTAACTTGTATGAAATCTACTTATAAAGGTGGTTGGTTGCTCATTGGTCACATCAACAACGGTGATGGTGATCAAATTTATGAGAAGGTAGAGACCATACCCCTATACCTTTACTGAGCTAGGTGTTCTTTAATATGAATGGTCCCGTAGACAGGGCCATATAAACAACAGCCTGTGACATTGTGGCACCTTTGATAACCCTGTTTTTGGCACAGGGGACATGCAGAGGTAAGCATGACCCAGCCCAGCTCAGAATCGAACCCAGACTGCCCACACACCAGACAGTTGCACTAACAACTTCACCACCCCATACGCCCAAAACCAAAAGGTGGAGACTCTTTTGCAAGGTTTGTATGAACATAATATCTGAAAGTATACACAGTCTCTGGCACACATCCGCTTTTGGGATATATGTCCTCTTCAAACATGTTCTACCTTTTTATAGGGGCCCTACTAATATTATCTTCCTATGTGTCTGTTTTGTAGAATATGCTGTGGCATATAGATATTTTATGAATAAAGAAATAGGCGTTGGAAATATAAGTCAGAAAAGGTCAATTACCTGACATTTTTGTACTGCTTAACCTATCGGCAATTTCTGTTTTTTACATAATACCAATTATGTTAATTATAAAAATATAGGACAAGTACAAACTAATTATGTTCTCTTTTATTGCTTATCGTGAATAAGGCGCTTTGTATTACAAGCCGCTAATTTATAGTTGGGAGATAATTGCCTCTCAGAAAAGAGATAAATGAAAACATAATTGCCTTTTATTGGTATCTGGGTATTATATATGCGACAATAGACATGGATGACAAGTCATTCGATATAATAACCTTAAATTAATTGACTTCGGCCTATACTGACTTCATTCGATAATTAACTCTAGTTAGGGCTATTCTGCCATGGCTTCTGGCTGTTGAGCTTCATTAAAACTTTGGTCACTTAACATCTCAATTCATCAGATTACAAATCTTTAATAACAAAAACTTTGCTCATAGATACCTTATATTCTATTCCTATCTTTAACATTCATCGTATCAGTTTCTACGTACGACTGGACTTTTTTCTGTATAGGTAAAGTCTTTTAAAAAGTATCCTGATGAAGACCATTACCGGCCGAAACATGCTGATTACAAAATTACTTTCTAATAAAACCAACATCAACCACACAATATTGTGGAGTCGGGTTTCGTGTGAATAAATATCTTTTAGTTCTTTAAAAGACATTGTTATTCTTTTTTTTTGCGAACTTGTTCCGGGTAAACATGCTATCAAACTCTGATATCACTTCTTTTCCTTGCCTATTCTCAGCGATTGTTTTCCAGGAAGGCTAAACAAAGCAGAGTGAAAAGGATGTGGAAAAAACTCCACTTTTAATATTTGATATGACAGACCTATACATAAACAAATAGAAGCTTATAGTGGGTGGTGTGTTTGAACTCTTCCTGACAGTCCGTCTATTTAGCACTTATGTAACTTTGATCTGGTTCTCTGAATATTTCATCATACCTTTCAAATACCACATTTTAAATGGACGTGCACAAGCTTAACGTTACATTTTCCTCGCTATATATTTATACAGCTACTTTAAATTTTAATTGAGTTGTTTGTGCGCAAACATTCAACAGATTGGTAAATACGTATAACTTCATGATCATATAATACCATTCTGCAGAATCAAAAAATGTATTACCTACCAACAATAATATCAAACTGCAATACTTGATAAAGGCCATAATTGTAATTTGTGGTCGAGACTTCAAACTACAATGATAAGCCATTTAATTTGCTAAAAGCAAAATAAATCTAATGTAAAGATTACTGTATCACACCTGTGCTTTTATCGTGTTGCATTATTTAGGTATCTATGCGAGTTTCACATCGTTTTGTTCTCTCCACTGAAGGTAGAGGTAATCAGCTAATCATTTACACAGCGACGCATTCGAATAGATGGAGAATGATTTCAAGCATTCAAGAGACATCGCAGACACGTCCATGTGAATGCCTTGTACAAAATGTATCAATAATATTATTTATTGATATTCAAACATTAGGTTCTAAAGTACGCCTATGCCTAAAGCTTCAGTTGACATTTGATAATAACTAGTACCTCATCACGACATAAAACGACACAACTAACGACAGGATATTTTCGATGGAGTTTGATAATTTGATGTTACCTGGAATTAATCCATTAGGCTGAGGCCTACTTTGGGACAATGGAGGATTAACTTTGCTGTTTGTAAATCAGGAGGCGATGCAGGATAATACGTTCAGAATTTGTAAATCCCATGTCAATCGGAAATTTTTGGGACATATTGGAGGAAATTCATGTATGGAGGAATATATTTTTGTCCCTGATTGAATATAGGACAGTATCTACAGGTAGAGGGGAAATTACACAGATGTGTCACCAGATTGTGGGCCGTCACATAATACAGTGATTGTTGGAGTTTAATGTCCTCTCAGCAATTTGTCAGCTACATCACAACATTACAGTGATGAAACAAGTCAATATGTCACAACAGGGGCGTCCCTATGAAGCTCTCACTATTGAAATGGAATTTCTGTAAACAGCTATTGAAAGGAAACATTAATATCTAAAATGCCTGAGAATTTTTGGTTTAACTTTAGGAGAACAGAGGCTATTTTGACAAGGCTGTTGTTCGCTGCCTGTTGCATATGCAACAGGCCATTGGGTTCCTTTGTAGAACACTGATCATGACAAGGTGTAGGCCTATATACTAATGTGGTGCATCTTATATAATGTAGCCCTCCCTACCCAGGAAACCATGATAGATTAGGAAGTTCTAGACGTTGGACAATTTGGTTTTATTTTAAGTCAAGCCCTACTACGCAGAAAAAGGCCAAGCCCAGTTGCTTAATCGCCGCCAATTGAATACAGTACCATACCTACATAAACACAAAAAAGTATTAAACAGATAAACAGAAATGCACCAAACTCAACTACAATGTTGATGGACAGCGCTTATGTTTATTAATATATCCGAGAGTGTTATTGAAATGGCAGAATCTACATGTTTTGACTTTACTTTCTTCGTCAGGACAAAAAGGTAATATAGATTTTTTTATCAAAATAAAATCCAGACGAGAAAAACTAGTGTTTGAGAACTGTTTTTATGAACAAGTTGATAGGACATCACGGATGGTTTTTTTTCTCGACTTAGGACACCTTTGCTCTATTCACTATAAACGACACATGATATCCCTATACTTAGAAGAGAGATCCGTTTACTAAACTGCCACCGCTGGAATATAAATACCACATAAAAAGGTCACGTTGAGTTTTCTATTGAAGTAAACATTAAAGGGATCAAATGGCGTCTGAGAAACTCTCAAGATTCATGAATAAAGAGAGTTCTGAAAACTCTGCACAGACTCAAAGTTGGATGATTGAAAGTTTGAGTCTTAAGTGTCTGACCCTTTTATATTTGGGCACTCATATACTGAACCATTACGCTATATCAAAAGCCATCAATGATAGGGCCCTTGCCTGCGTAGATGGGTAGTGAGGTAATGGAAATTTTCTAATAACTTCCGAAAAGATACAATCATCATTCAATCTTCAAAAGCCTGAATAAGTAAAAATATTGCTCTCGCCATGACAATACAATACTAGGATCTTCTAATGTCTTGTTGTGGCGTTGACCAACCAATTCCTAGTTTTTCAAATGTAAATTCCTATTTTCCTAATAATCACAACTAAAACATGTCTGACCTTAAAATACGACCCCCGGGACAATGCTCTTACCTTTGTTATACCCCAAAATTGATATGACATATCTATACTCTAAAACATAATAAATCTAAATATATTTATGTGTGAACTAGTATAAAATTGTACATAACATATTCAAAATTAACAAGTACTTAAACCATACCCTTAAAGTAGGTCTAACTACCCTCACAGGGTCCAGGTGGAGCCACCCTCCACCTGGAGCCTGACCAACCAATCAGGGCCCTAGTAGAGGGAACTTTGAATGCTCCACCCTAGGCAGTGGGGCTGGAGACACAGAGCTTTGTACATGTGATTTTCATGGAGCTTTGACCTGGGGCCATGCTCTAACCTGTGACTGAAGAATTAATACAACATCATCTACAACCTACTCCTGTCTTCTGATCTTCATTACTCCCCTAAACAACATCCACATTTAGAAACTACTACTCCAAAACTTTAAAGTACTTCACCTTGATAAACCAACTGCTCCATACATAACTCTTATATCTTGATAAACAACCCCCCTCCCCTGTACAATAGACTTTACTTGATAAACAACCCCCATACCTATATATAACTCTTATCCCAGTCAACTGCCCCTAGTACATAACCCTTACCTAATTGATAAGTGACCCCAATATGTACCTCTTATCTTGATAAACGACCCTCGGTACATAACTCCTACCTTAACAAACAACCCTCCCTGTACTATACTCTTGATTTGATAAACGACCCTTAATATTGGTATATAACCCTTACCTTGAAAAATTACCCCCGGTACGGTTTCATACCTTGATAAACTGCACATGGTACATAACTCTGACCCTGATAAACAACCCTAACAAATAACTCTTACCTTGATAAACGACCCCCGCCTCTACAAGTACATAAGTCTTATCTCAATAAACTACCCCCAGTACATAACTCATACCTTGATAAACAATCTCAGTACATAACTCTTACCTTGATAAACGACTCTTGGCACATAACCAAGACTGGTGTTCCAAGCTTCATGGGACAATACCAGGGTGTAGAGGGAATCCTCCTCGGCTTGGAGGGCGTCCGAAGGCACAGGACAGTGGGGCACGGACCCCTCTCCAAGCACAGGTGAACTGCAGCTTGAGGGCAGAAGGGAGAGGAGAAGCAGGAGGAGGACGAGGAGGCCCATCTCCTCCCGGGTTGTCCTCCTTATCCACTGGTCCATTGGGGGGATAGGGTCAGAGGGAGAATACATCTTTACCTCCATCACGTCCGCCTGAAGAAAGGAGGAATAGCCGGGGGGCGTTATGCCGCATTTCAAAACTCTACGCAGTCAGAAGTCCAACTCTGACGTCTTTAGAACTTGTTGTTTCAGTACGGTGATATCGTCGGTCTTGACCGTTTCTTTTCTGTCAAGAATCCAGAGAGACTTTTAAAGTCTATCCTCTTATTTCTGTTTTTGTATGCGTTCTTTGGTCCATGTATAGAAATCCAATGGTTTCATTTCCTGGTTGAAATTGAATTGTAAGTTTTTATCATTGTTTTTGTGAGATGTCAAAATCAAGTAGCTGCATATGAAATGTTTTTGATATAGGCTGCCTGAAAACCCACCCAAGAACTGCCATTCTTCATTTTAAAACCTTTGACACTTATATCCAATGTATCTTGTCCTTTTTCGTGTTTTTTTTCGTGTTTTTTTCCCAAAGCTTAAGCTTGTTCCATTTTGAAGGAAATTGTTCTCCGTAGGCCTATTTCAAGCTTGTAACGCTTTCCAACACGCCTCGGCCTTTTTCTACGATCTACAGGTTAGATATACGTTTGATATGAGCTTATATATAGGCCTATATTAGCTTCAATGGACACACCCGCCGTAATGCGGTAATCCTCACGCGCACGATGATCTATTGTTCTAAATCCCATAATCTAGCCTGCACCAGATTAGCCAATAAATGTCACATTATAGCCATATATAACCCTACAGGCCTACTACTGAGTATAACTCATAGGGAGCATATGCCTTTAAATGAGTAACTCAGTATGGAGCCTAACGATTGACTAACCGAATATAATAATTCGATGAAGTTATTCTTGTGACTGTACACTTTTACTAGACAGCAATAGAACATTGATATATGTCTGATAAACAGCAATAAGTTCATTTTCCTGCTCTTGCCATGCCAATTTGATTGCGTTAACAACCGCTATACTCCTGTGCATGTGACAATGATATTGATTGCATGAGGAGTATATACAAGAGGATCACCAGAGCAGAACATGTCTTATGTCCCCGGAAAAGTATCCTCATTGCGTCGTCTGGTTCGAAATAAGAATGGTACAAAAGTCCTCATACAGATCCTCTAAAAGCAATTCCTTTCGGTATATCCTGAGTACGTTCTTAGACATCCATCAACAGTTTTCGCTTCCATAGTCACGATTGACTATCGCTCCATCTTCAAGGCACGGCCTATCCTCATGCCTCCTCCAAACTTCCGCGCCATCCCATACGAGTATGTCAAAAACTCCAATTGTGAGAAAACCACCCAGGCCTGCACAATGAACGAGGAATATTGTAACGCACCATGTATATCCAGCAAGAGTAGAACGTCGCCTAGATCTCAAGGCGTCAATATTTTAAACGCTTGATGGTGGGATGGGCGTCTCTATGCGTTCCCACGTTAACTGTCGAGCCACTCCCTACCCACATGGCCACTCGTGCACGGTGAGCTGGTAATGAGGTGCTCATAGAGTTACAGCCTGGACGCCCCGCTACCTGAGTTCTGGCGGTGGTGGCGGGATGGTGGTGGTGGCGGCGGTGGTGGCGGTGGTGTCCTGGCCTACTGCTCATTGCATAAACTAGGTGTGGTCCGGGTCGGGAGCGGCTCAGACACAATCCACAGCCACACCTGGCCCTGGTCCGAGCAGCTCGCTCAATGTATGTAGGCACTCACCTTTAAGAGGTGGGTGGGATTTTATTGTTTTTCAAGAAGTGACCATCATTAGACCTTTATATAGCACGATAACGCTGTTATTGAGCTATATTCAACATTTAACTGATATCAGCTGGATTTGAACCAAGATATCGATGTTCAAAATATGAAAGTGAAAGAATCTATTTTCATTGGATGAAACACAGAATTCAGTTTCCATTATAACTCGAGTTATGCCAATAGATAGATAAAACTCTGATAAATAACATGTCAGGATCAGAGTGATCTATAGGAAGGCTTTGCTATTTTTCCAAACAGTCCGTCAGCCACTGGTGTCTATCCTTAAGTGCCACGAATCTCTTGTTCCGTTTTGTTAAATTGAATAAACCCTGGGCAGTGGTGATAAGATTATAATCAGATAATTCCAATTCCATCATAGACAACCATAAACCTTCAAGACTCTTCTACATAATCTCTACTGTCTGTAGCGAGTAACTTTTATTCGGCTTTATCATTATTTTTGCCATGTCGGAACTTACTTTCAAGCGCAATTAGTTATTTACAATATAGATTTTGCAATGCTGACGTTTTCTGATATGCCAACTATTACCTAGATTGCTTAGGTCTGCTTAGGACTGCAGGTAAACAATTTCTGATAAATAATTTCTCAAATTCTTGAAGTGAATGTGTCCTATAGCATTACTGTATAATCTTTATTATACTGCCCTTTCTCATGACAACCACTCCAGTGTCAGAGACAGAATTGGGTATAGGTTTGTGTGGCATCACTTTAACACCCGAGGCTTGTGGGGTGGTGAAGTGGTTAGAGTGTCCGTCTGCTGCACGGGCGGCCCGGGTTCAATTCTGGGCTGAGCTGGCCACTACTCCCCTCTATATGTCTCCCAGTGGCAACAACTGGGATATCAAAGGTCTCTAGTAGACCACCGGCTGTTGTGTGTGTGGCCCTGTCTATGGGACCATGCACATTAAAGAACACCTGCCTCGGTAAAAGTGTAGGGGTATGGTCTCTATCTTCTCATAGATTCGTTCATTCCATAGATTCAATCATCAAACGACAGAATTGTCAAAACCTCGCCGTGATATGACCTTAGATGTTGCTACGGCGTTAAACCCCAATAACCAACCAACCTTTAACACCCGAAGAGCTCATCGAAGTGCCGTATCAATCCCTAAAAGAAAGAAGGAAACCTTAAAAACGTTAACGGAAATTAGATGTATCCAACAAGGAAAATCTCAATTAAATTTGGATTTATTTTGGATTTTCTTATCAATCCTTTTCCATGTAGTCAATACATCTGGGCCAATTAGCCCTGGTATCGCTTGGGGGTCCAATATACAGTGTTATGTGGGAGGAGTGTACACAATAACGACAATAAGGGGACCTATTGGGTCCTTCCCTGCAGATGACAGGTTCTTTATTAACGGATTGTCAGGCCACGGACGTCAGTATTTCCCATGTGGGTGTTCAAAAAGTGAGTTAAGTGACATTATTAATACATACGTGTACGCGTAATGGTTTACAAAACTAACAGTCAAAACCTACATAGCCGAACCTTTCATTAAACAGTTAAAGGCAGGAACTTGGGGATAGGCTCGATAAATCATTTAATAACCCTTGCTGATTTTCGACGGACGGGTGTTTTTTTCCATTAGGTTATTGCATCTTCACAAAAATTGCACGTTCTTCCAGTTGCATTGGTGATAAACTAATTAAATGGAAAAAAATTGATAATGAACGATGAGGTCACACATTCGTAAATATTGTAATCACTAGCCAAGGGTCATAAGGGATTTTCAAAGTCAAGTATATCCTAGCCGATTATGAAACTAATAATTTTTCATACTTTTCATTGATTAAGCAACAATTGTTTCTGCTTCACAAGTTCTCCCCTTTCCAAAGATTTCGTTATCAATTTCCTGTTTTCAGAGTACATCAGGTCCCAGTATAGCGATCGCATTAAAATATACCTTTGTATGACAATGATATATATTTCTGTTTACAGAGGATTACAGGGACTCGATATTTTTCTATGATATACAATTATAGACTACAAACGTGTACGACTACAAGACGAACTGACAATACCTAACATCCGAATATGAAAAAACTAGGCGTCTACAATCTTCATTACAAAGTATTTTCAATGTTATGTGTTTTATTATCTACAGGAGAACTTGGTGACATTGCACTATACGTGAAAAACAATACTTTAAAGGTGATGATCTCTGATGCAATCGTGGCCTTATGTAGTACAAATTACTGACCAATTGCTATAGCCCAAATAGAATTTTGACCCGAAAATGCGATTCTAAGCATGAAAATAAAATCAATTGCCGTTTTGTCGCATAGTGGCGCATTGGCTCAACTCAGTACATTGCGAGATCGTATTGATTTACCTACAAATTAAACCTTGATGGACGAAGTGTTGCATGATGATCTACTACGTCTGACAACTTTACATTTTTATAATGTGTGTACACCCTTAAAATCGACAGGGGAGGTCCTTAAAATCTACATGAAAAGTGAAAATAATTATAGTGGCATGCAACATGCCTTTTTCTCAAATTCGACATGTGACATAAGGGCTCCCCATCTACATCCCTTTTATAACCTTAATATGAGGGTTTGCCTCATATTATAATTCACAATGGTTTGATTTTGCCTTCACTAGTATGGGCGTCACTCACGACAGTTCGGAGATACTTAGCAATTATATTTATGACACACCTTTTTCAAACCGTGAAATTATTGATTATGGAACAAAAAGGATTGTCAAAATAGTGTATAGATACGACGGATTTTATCAAATAGTCCACTGCATATTGGATAGTTCTTGGCTGAAATCTTGTTATTGTGCGTGTGGCGGGGGGGGGGGGTGAAGTGTTAATGCTTCCAATCCAATATATATGAGTCAGACTGTTAATTATCACTTGTTTTTGCACACTCTAATTCAGCCAGTGTTAATTATAAGTAACAAAGGCAAATAACCCACCGAATGACAAACAATAGAACACACATGTGTTAATGACAGGTCCCGAAGCTTGCACAGTTCTGACTTCTCAAATAACTTAATATTAACATACGGTGCGCATGACATGAAACGTTAACAGTTTGGAGTATTCATTAATTATTTCTATTAACGTGTGTATAGACTGCAATTCACACTTCTGTGCATTTCAGATTAATCAGCCTAGAAAGATAAGAAAAAACTCAAGTATGACGTTTTTTTTCATAGAATAAGACTACTATACTAAATGGGATAAACACAGAATAAACTAACTTTATAAATTAATAAACTATCGACACACTGAATTGCTAAAAATGTTTAACAGATCCATACTCATGCAAAATCACCATGTATCTTCCAAGGATAATGGGTCTTTATCATTAACAGTCTGATTATTTTTTCTTTTGCTTTTCTATTTTCCATCTGACTTAAAACTGCTTGCAGCACGTTTACTGCGTATTTCAAAAATCTATTGATACAAATCAAGAAGGTCATTTTGAAAGAGACATTGTCTGAATTGGTGCATTGTCTTCTACAGAATTTGTAGATCTAAGACACAACGTACAAATAATTATGATATTATGATGTATTCTTACGAATATCTTTCTCCTAACCTACAAACTAGTTGATTTGACTTACCTGTCGTATTAAACAAGGGGTCAGGAGAATGCCTACCCCATAACGAACCCCATTAACCCACTCTAGAACTAGGTGTTTAAACAACTCTCGTTTCATAAGATGATTTAACAAGCTGCCCCTCAAATTATAATAACCAGTTTTGTCTAAGAAATAACTATCAGGAATGGTCTAAACTGACCACCTATATTGGTACAATTAATCTAAACCATTGATGATTACACGATGGCTCTTATTTCTTAACCCCTTATATATACAGTAAGGTTGGCTACTTACCAGTTTATCTAACTCAATCATTCCATATGAACAGGTCAATACAATCATCTCAATTCATCTCATTAATAATTTGCTAAAACAACGGTCCTAAAAGAGATAAATCCATGTATGCATGTTGTCTAGGATATTTGGCTCACAGCATATAACGAACTATTCACTGAGTTGTGAGAGAATAATTACTATACTATACTTATTTGCTATTATGTTTCTGACAAGTGAAAGAATGCTGTGTGCCAAATTGTAAAACTTGTATGGCTGGATTGGGGGGCAGACAAGGATAATCTCTTTACCCCAGACAGGATAGATAAATGATTAAAAAGAAATTAACCAACACTTCTGTTCTGATTACTCTTGTAAACAGGTAAACCCTACATACTTTAAGACACTGACCAGTGACTGGTACTGTCCAGGGGCCATATTCTCGTAACTGATTAGGCTAATCTGGCAAATTTTGATTAGGGTTTCAAGACCAGGCATTTCGTCTTTTGCCAAAATTAAAAGTGTTATTGCAAAAACGTCTCAAAGAGGGATTTTTAGGTGTAAGATTTATTCATGGTAGACAGAATTTCTGATCTTGAGACACTAACCAAAATTCATATCCCTAATTAGCCAAATTAGTTACGAAGATATATGGGCCCAGACCCTCTCCCTGACTCCCCCCCCCCCCCCCCACCATCACCAGCATGACCAGCACTCAGCAGGTGCTGTCAAGTCAGGACCAAACAGGGGAGGATCATATAGGATTTCCATAAGGGGGGTTCTGCATATAGCCTAAGTACTAAGACAATGTGCAAGCGCCCATCATTTTTGTAGTTTGGGGGTCCTCCCAAAGGTTGCGGACACCATCCCCTTGACCCCCAACCCTGGATCTGCTCCTGCCAAATACTATGCAGACAGCAGTTAATTATGGTTCAAAGAATAAGGATCCAATAATGTAACAACAACCTTTGCCTTTCTATAGTTTAAATGTAAAACCTATATCGTTATGTCATTCTCATGGTTATCAAATAGACTTGACCGTCATAACTAAAATAAAACTCAGGTAGGACTTGTATGATATGCATGTGTTATACTGATTTTTCATGTGATTTAAGCACGTGTCATTGGTAGAGGATTTTCTCAGATAATTCACAGGGTGTAATACAACAGCAGCATTACATGAAAATAACATATATGTGTAATCTGGTGTGATACGTAATGTTTACATGGAGATTTTCACTTAAGTGACTTAAGTGAAGAATGTAAAGCATTAGATATGTGAAACTTATGTTTTGTAGTGTGGATATTAAATGAAGACTTGAAGGCAGGAGATGTTGTTGATGTTAAATGTATTCTCTATAGTCTCAGGAGTGTAAGCCTAAAGGCCTGATGCTGCTTAGTGATTACATGTTGCCTGCTCTGCTGATGGGCCCAGAGTGTCCTTACAGCATATACCTGTACCTCTCCACCTGACCTTTGGTCAGTGACTTAATTACAACTGACCAATGAGGGCAGGGGGAGTGCTAATTGATTACCAAAAACTCTGTAATGTAGTACCTTATTTACATATTTGATATATCCTTTAATCATTATTCAAGAAATTATGATTTTAATATATATTATGTAATACATTTGGTAAATACTTGTTATTCTTAAAGGTAGGATATGCCATGCCTACAATTAGGTATAACAGATACAGCCATGATGATATGTAATTAAATGTATCATAATCTAATATAATCAAAAGGGGGTTTAAAAAAGAATATTACATAAGTGCGTTACTACTAGAAAACTCACAGTAAAACTTGGTATACAGTAGCCTACTGAAATCACTCAGAGATTTCAACAACGCCAGTGTTATGCAAGTTTAACACGTGTCAAACTGGGTAATACACGTGTCCGGCAACTGTTTGATGTGATCACAAGCTTACCACATACAACTGTGAGTCTGTAATTGAATTTAAGTGGGAGTCATTAGAGGAACAGCCATACAGTACAACAGACCCAATTAAAACCAATTATTTTTAAAACAAGGCAATTGCACATCTGTGTCGTGCCTTCACAATATATTTGAGGGCCGGCAAGCCGGCAGAAAAAGAATCAACAACAATTATTAGTAGACATTTCAATTATGGCGATATTTCCAATATTAATGGAAATATTTGGAAAGTTCTAGGGAAGTAAGCCGTGTACTAATAGCTTAGCACTTTTAATATATTCTCGTGTTATATGATCCATCAAGGATCAGGCTTAGCAAGTCTACTTCTAGTCTACTTCTAGGAGAAATATCTTACGCTCCTAGCGCCACCTGTTAACCAGTATAAAAGGCGCTGCAAGGTAGGGAGCGAGCAGTTAGTTGGTTAGAAGTTAGTAGTTACTTAGTTTAGTGAGAACATCAGCTAAGTAAGTTTAGCCAAGGAGTTATACCTGGAGTAAGTACATCGGCTCCCGTGTAACAGACTGGAGTTTACCAATATCAACTACCTCGGACATAGGATTGTGATAGAACTGAGTACTAGAATGGTCTAGAAGGTGTTGGAGCAACTCGTGTTCTAAATGTGGTTGATTGCTGATAGGAGATGGGAGGTGGACTGATGAAGACTTATACATGGTGGCTTTGACTCGGGATGAGATGTTTATTGAATAAAAACCCTTTCATATTAAGAAGCTCCCTCATCGTTCATTTCTTTTGAACTATTGGGAAGTGGACGGACAAACTTTAAACGCAGTCTGAATTACTCAGGCATTCTGGAGAAACGACTCATGAAGACTTGGATATACACGAACATTACGCAGTCTTAAATCAAACATTAACAATAGTTCATTTGGTGGAGATTACCCGAAACATGACTTGTGCCGTTTTGCTCATCCTTGATGTCAGCCACCGGTGAGTTTGAGGCTTCCTCTAACCCCAAGCCTCAATCTTTGCGGCCCGCAGGACACGATGTGTCAACATCATATACAGGGAATGTGGAAAACCGCCACCTGGTAGGTAATCCCTTAGACGGGGAGGCACAGAGACAGGAGGTCGCAGCCAGACCCAAGCAGCTCTGCCCCGAAGGTGCACAAAATTACCAAACCCGTGGCAAAGGTAAACCATTTCCCTGGCACCTAGGGTCCAAAGATAGGCCGGTTCTTGACGAAGGACTTGAAACCCTAACACACTCGGGACGAGTTGAAGGGAAGAACCGTCTCACGGAATATCAGCAATATTGGAACCCAGGGTACGTACCACCTACGGACCACGAAACTGGTACTAGCTCTCGCTCCACCTGTGAATCTGATGTGAACAATCCGTGGTGTAACCAAAGTGTTCCTTATCGTTTACTACCCGCAGCGGGAGGTGAAAGCAAACAGGAAGTTTCCAATGAAGATAACCTATTTTCTTCAGGAAACCTAAAACAACGACAAAACACCGCGGATAACTCCAGCCCATCAGGGGGAAAACGCCCCGAAAATCCGGTAATCCTACCTGATGGGAGCTCTCTCACCTATCCATTACCCCAACGACTTGAGTTTATCAGTCACCCACTGGTAACACCAACTCACCCCAACCCGGGGGCGTCCATTCCTTATTCCACTGTAGCTAAAGGAAAAACAGTGGGAGGGGATAGGGGAGTGGGAAGGGAAGCAGAGGGAAACAGCGAGAAAGTAGGCAATTTACAACCCTATCGATTAACTTACGGTGTAGAAACGAACTTAGACCAAGCTGGTAAAAAAGCGGAAGCTCGGGCCTTTGATCCAGCCGAAATATTAAAGCAGTGGGCAGACTCAAGCCCCGAAAAGCACATAGATTTAGAGAGGCTAAGCGATCAGGATAGTGAAGAAAATGTAACGCTTAAAGCACAAGATTTTAACACTCTAACTCATGAATTGTATGAAGAATACGAGGACGAGTACGAGGAAGAAAATAGCGAGACAGAACAAGCAGCCGCAGATGTCAGAGGGGGTAGTCCTGATAGAAAATTAGCTAGAGAAGATAAATCAACCTCGTCTTCATACGAACTTATTACCGAGGATGTTTTAGACACAGGTAAGAAAGCTAAACTAGAGAGTGAGGACGAAATTAGTGTAGAGGAAATACCTGTGAAAGAACAGTGGGACGATCACGATATACAAAACCTCCACGAAAATAATATGGCGGAAGGAGGCGTTCCTTTGATGGATCTAGTAGAAGAAAGAGAGGATAGAGATCAACGCCAGCAACCCGGTGAAAGGGGAGCTGGGGGTGTAGATCTGGGGGCATGGCATCCTGACCGTGGGATGGACCCTGGGGGACCTCAACAAAACAATGGGAATGGCCAAATCCTAATCCAGCAGCCGGGCCGAGGCGTGCAGGCAGGAGGCCAAGGTAATCAGGCCAATCCTCCCCTTAATCAACAAGTTCAAGGGGGCTAGAACGATCAGGCCAACCCTCAAGGACTTATTCCTCCTCTTAATCAGCAGGTCCAGGGAGGCCAGGATAATCAGGCCAACCCACAAGGGCCTAACCCTCCTCAAAACCTTCTCAACAACCCTCCTCAAAACCTTCTCAACAACCCTCCCCAAAACCTTATTAATAATCCCCCTCCGAATCAGCCCAATCTGGGGATAAACCCTGGGGGACTCCAGCAACCCGGTGAAGGGGGAAATGGTGGTGCGAATCCGGGAATACAGCAGCCTAATCCTGGGGTAAACCTTGGGGGACTGCAACAAGATGATGGGAATGGCCAACCAGGCCAACAGCCTGGCCGAGCCGTGCCAGCAGGGGGTGGGGTCGAGCAAAACATGTTCCCTTACCTATTGCAGGCGATGGCACTCGCAGCCAATCTTAACGCAGGCCGAGGAAGAGCGGGTAACCAGCAGGGTCAGCAAGCCCCAGCAGGCCAGAATAATCAAGCGAATCCACCAGGACCCAATAACCCTCCCCCGAACCAGAACAACAATCCTTTCCTTAACCAACTCAACAACCCCCCAAACCCACCGAATCCTCCACCGCCCGGACCACCAGGTCCGCCGGGCCCACCCGGTCAGAACAACCCTCCAAACCCACCGAATCAACCAAATATTTGGGAAATTCTACCACAGTTGGGTCTGGCACTGGGGCAAACACCAGCGCCAGTGCGTGAAACGACTCACAGTGGTCACCAAAGGGGACCAAACATTAGGTTACCGTGGTTTAGTGGAAAAGAAGACGAGCAAATAGAAAAGTATTTCAGGGAATTAAAACGACTGAAAGCTATCTATGACTGGTCGGACGCCCATCTCCTGAATATGGCGCTGTTAGGCCTAAAGGGAAGGGCCGACGACTGGGCAGGAGCGTTAGCTGAAAGTGAGAAAGACTCATTTGAGAAGCTAGAAGCCCAAATGACCAAGATCTTCGGTGATCGAAGAGCTAAGTGGCAGAAACACGCAGAGTTCTGTGCCCTTAAACAAGGAAAAGACCAGAGCGTGATCGAATTTGCAGGTGTTCTGAAACAAAAGCAAGTTAAGGCAGAGGCGAGTGAAAGCATGATGTTAGCTGTGTTTTTAGAAGGATTAAAACAGGGCGTAGCCAGGCAAGTAGCTATACTGGACCCTAAGTCGTTCACCGAAGCGGTGGATTGTGCAACGAGACTAGAATCGTTGGACAAAGGCAAAGGGGGAACTAAAATATCTAATGCAGTGAGCGAACTGGCTGGAAGCCAAGAATCAGAGGAGACCGCGGCCCTAAACTCCATCTCCGAACGATTTGGAGTGGTGCTGGCCCGACTGGAGGCCGCTCCATGGTTCCAGAAACCAAAGCCAGGGCAAAGCGGGACTCCCCAGAGTGGTGGTAACTTTAAACAGCAAGGTTATGAGAGAAAAGATAGGTACGAAAACCAGAAAGGTGAAAGAAATTCAGATCAGAAGCCTAAATCCAATGTCGCCCCGAACAGAGAGACAGATAAGGGAAAGAATCTGCCAACTCAACAGAAAGTAGAGAGGCCTAGGTTACCGTTTGATGAAAGTAAGTTTTGTATCATTCACCAACAGCATGGCCACTCTACTGAGGCGTGCTTATGGTTGAAGAATAGGTTGAGAGAAAAACCACCGCGGATGTATAAGGATGGGAAGCCTAGTGGTACCGAACAAAAGAACCAGGGAAACTAGGAGGTGGGTCCGTTCATTCCACAATAGACTTAGACGCAGTGGACGGACCGGCTAGAAGAGAGATAGGAGACGAACCATTTTTCTTAACGCTAAGATTTGATGATCTGAAAGAGGTTAGGTCTTTGGTAGACACTGGGGCGAGTGATTGCTTCATGTCTACCTTTTGCAAACAGCAGATTCCTAAACAATGTATACTAGATGAATGGAAGGTATCGAAGGGAAACATCAGTTTAGCAGACAATTCGTCTCAAGTGATATTAGAACAAATCAGGTGTAAGTTCTCGATCCAGGGATCGGTGGTTTGCTACGACTTTAACATAGTGGACAACTTATGTCACTCTATAGTAATCGGTAGAAACCTGTTAACAGTGCTTCGTTCAGATTTGTCTTTACCAGGCGCAAAGATAGAAGTGTTTTGTGGGAACCCCATAGTTAGCAAAGAAACGGTGAAAATTCCGCCGGGAAATGAATGCATCATACCGGTTACCACCCGAGAGCCGATGGGGTTAGACTCACCCGTGGCTTACTGCGCACCGGCAGTAACCGCACCTGTCCTAGTGGAGGGGTGCGTGAATACGGTGGGAAGTCAGTGGTGGATTAAAGTCATGAATCCGCTAGATGAAATGCAAGAAATCACCCCACAAGAAGTATTAGCTTTTGCAGAAGAATGCGCAGTGCCTGAGGTAAACCAAGATCAGATAGAAGAGTTTCTAGACTTGTGTTATCTAACTAAAACAGAGACCCCAATGTCCATCTGTAGGATCTCTGTAGAAGTAATGAAAGACGCAGTACAAATGGAAAGCCAAACCTCTGAGGAGAAATCCCGAGGTGAAATGGATGAAAATGTAAGTAAAATAGATCTGACCGAGTCGTGCTTAAACAAAGAACAACAAGTAAGGTTTAGGCAAATGCTTAATAACAACAGAAATGCACTAGCGTTCTCAATGGAAGAGTTAGGTCACTGTGAAATAGCGCCGATGAGAATCATTGTGGATGAGTCGCAGGGAGTCATAAGTTCTAGACCATACCGATACTCTCCACAGAAAATGGATATCATCGATGAACAGGTTAGGCAACTCATAGATATAGGTGTCATAGAGCCCAGCGAATCGGCTTGGCGAAGCCCGCTGGTGGTAGTGCAGAAGAAAGATGGCAAACCTAGGCTATGTACAGACTTTCGCATGCTTAATCAGGTCACTTTCAAAGACAAATTTCCAATGCCCACAGCTCGATCACTTTTCCTATATATGGCTTACAAGAAACCCACTATGTGGACCGCATTGGATCTGTTGAGTGGCTATCATCAGTGTGTAATCGAAGAAGACAGTAGAAAATATACTGCCTTCGAAACCCCAATGGGTGTGTATCAATATAAGCGTGTACCTTTCGGCCTAGTTGGCGCGCCTTGGCAGTTTACCAAAGTGATGGCCATTGCGCTAAAAGGGTTGATTCCAAGAACATGCTTAGCATATTTAGACGATGTAATCGTCTACGACACCACTTTTGACGAACACCTGGCGAGCGTTGAGGTGGTCCTCCAAGCTTTAGCGAGAGCCAACCTCAAATTGAAACCGTCTAAGTGTGAGTGGTGCCGCAGTGAAATTAATTTCCTCGGTCATGTAGTGAATGCCGAAGGGGTGGCTACACAAAAGGTCACCACAGAAAAGATCACAGCCTTTAACCGCCCGCATAATGTAAAGACCATCAAGTCCTTTCTGGGGCTATGTAACTACTACCGACCGTTTGTCCCTAATTTCGCCGATCTAGCAAAGCCTTTAAACCGGCTGCTAAAGAAAGAAGTCTATTTTGAGTGGACGGAGGCTTGCGAGGAAGCGTTTCAACAGTTAAAGAAACTGCTCACCTCGCCACCCTTACTAATCCATCCGGATATAGGAGGGCATTTCTATCTACTAACAGATGCATCAGACGCCGCGTGCGGTGCAGCGGTTTGTCACATACTAGATGAAATCTACCGTCCGGTTGCTTTCTGGGGATGTACTCTCCGGGACGCCGAATTAAATTATTCGGTAACAGAAAAGGAGGCTCTGGCAGTAATTAAAGGCATTAAGAACTATGAGGACATGTTGCAGGGAGCTAAAATCACAATAGTGACTGATCACAAACCGTTGATTCCCCTGCTACAGAGTGCCTACAAAGCCCCGTCAGCCCGGCTGAGACGGTGGGCTTTAGCGTTATCAGATTTTGATTTTGAAATCATATATGAGCCAGGAGCGACTCATTTTCTACCGGACTATTTATCTAGAGTCTATCATGAGCATGTCCCAGGTGAAGAATATGAGCCCGCTGTGGGATGTGAGTTATTTGAGGCCGAAGTTCAGGATGAAGAGCTTTCTGTAGCTACGGTAATAAACGCGCAACTCCAAGATGCAGAGTGCGCGCAATTGATAGACTACCTGCAGGACGGAGACCTACCGACAGATCCCATTGAAGCTAGGCGAATAATGGACCAAGCCGATTTTGTGGGAATGGTGGCACCGGGAGTACTCTGTAGGTTCAACGTCAAAAGGTATAACAAACACCAAGACCAATTGGTAAGGCTAAAACCACGAATGATAGTTCCAGGTAGGTTAATTCCCAAAGTCCTGAGACTATTACATAATGACATCTTGGCTGGGGGACATGTAGGTATCAGTAATCTCACTACCAAAATCTCTGACAGGTTCTACTGGCGAAACATGAACGCCGACATTACAGACTATGTGAAGGCCTGTGAAACCTGTTCTCTAAGGAGACGGGCCCCACATTTCAAGGCCTTAGCTAAGTCTTGGGAGAGGCCGACTCGACCCTTTGAGGTGGTTCAGTGTGATTTCATCGGGCCACTAAAGAGGGCTAGGGATGGGTCAAAATATATCATGACCTTCATAGACCTACTAACAGGTTGGCCGGAGGCTTTCACCACGAAAGACTCCACTGCGCAAACCGCGGCCAACTGTTTCCTGACCGGGATAGTGTGTCGGTATGGGCGGGTAAACCGTCTGCACACAGACCGAGGGGCGGCCTTCCTCTCAGGGCTATTCAGGGAAATCACCACCCGACTAGCGTGCAAACAAACGTTCACTACCGGGCGAATGCCGACTGGCAACGCTCGAGTAGAAAGACTACATAAAACCATTGAAAACCTGATTGCTTATTATATCCCTGACGACCACTGTAACTGGATCGATCTACTTCCCATTGCATTATGGACAGTTAGATCCACAATCAGTGTACGGTCGGGATACAGCCCGCACACCCTGCTGTTTGGCAGAGATCCAATCAGTATGGGAATGCCTGAGCAGGGAACAATTCCTGAAACGCTGAACGACTGCGAGTTTTTCATGCAAACCAAGGATAATATTGCTATGTTTAGGAATATGGCTGAAAGGGTAGTTCAAAACTACGAAAAAGATCTGAGGCTGCGAATTGATGAGCGAGCGCGGCCCACTCAGATGTACGAAGGTGATATGGTATACATGTACGACCCTTTAGCTAGTGAAAATAAAGCGTCTAAGTTCTCGAACAGGTATACTGGGCCATTCAGGGTAATTGAAACAAAAGGAGACCACCTTGTTAGACTAGTGTCGTTAAAAACTGGAAAACAGGTCCCACATCTAGTAAACATTTCAAAACTCAAACCTGCACATGGGCCTTGGTCTCCCGCCGTCCCTCATAACATTCCCAAACTGGTGAGAGAAGCGAAAATCACTAACTCAAAAGGGGCAGATCCTGACCGAAACCCTGAATTGCATCACACTCCGACAGGTGAAATCGCTGAGGAAGATGGCGAAATAAGGGGTGCTGAGACTGAAAACTCAACGGGAACGACCGGTCCCCGTGAGCATGATGCAGTTCCTATGACCAGGAAGGTACCTACACAAAAACCTGGTCCAAGTCCCACTGATTTAGCAGAAACGGATGGGCAAATCACTGATGGTCAGGGCACCAGTGCGGACACCGCGCTGTCAACAAACTTATCCTTTGTTCCTAATAAAGCCGCCTGTGAACGGGGAACAGCTGGCGCTAATGGACAGAGGAAACGCAAACGAGCTAAACGAAGGGGCAAAAGCCAGCCGTTGGAGGGGAGATCCCCTCCAGGCAACAACAAGCCCATAAAACTACCCTGCGGTGATGTACCGACCTTGGATACATCGGAACAGAGCCCAGAAAAAACAGTAAAGGACCATGTCCCGACGAAAGGTGGCTATAACCTACGTCGGAACCGCCGCCCTAACTACGTCGCTCTGTCCAACGGTGGGGAAAGCAACGACATGGATGATTAATGCAGGAAATTTAGCCGCCCTGTGAAAATAAAGGTTCGGCGGAGCGGCACCGTTAGCATCAGCGCTAATGGAACAGGTGGTCTACCTCACGGCCACCTCGCCGCGCCCAGGGGCGTGGCAGAAAGGGAGGGTGCGCACGCCAAGAGAGATGCCAGTGGTTTGGCGTCATCTCTTGGGACCGGATGCAAGCGTTCCCCCCCCCCACCTGAAACAAGATACAGCTCCAAATATGGAGACGGCATGGACAAGCGGATCGGTTATAATTTCGTGGGATCCGCGCCGATCCACCAGTCGGTCCGCAACTCTGCTCCTAGACGGTCACCTCTGCTGCAGGTGATTGTGCGCGCAACCCAGCCCGGGAGGAAACGGAGATAGATATTGATTCTATCTCTGAACAGAAGTTGGAGATAGAAATTGTTCAACTTCCGACTTCTCCTGGAAGGAGCAGAAAGAGAACTTAGCTGGGACACTAATCCACCGACTCATGGGGAACTGTCTAGCCCTCCGGCCACATAGCAATCCAAAGGGAACCACTACTTTCCCTGCGGACACGGAGGGAAGGATCATCGTCCCCCTGAGAAGGAAACGGATTAGCCGCCCCCACCAGAGGGCGCTACCTACCAAGGGAAGGTTCGTTGGGCCATTCTTTTAGGATTTTACCAAATGAAAGAAAAGACAGTCGAAAAGGGGAGTGCTAGGAAACAACCGGCTCAGACCCTTAGGCGGTGGAGTTGGCCGGGCCGGGGGGGTGTCCGTCCGGACTCGACCGACGCCGGGATTGCCCGGAAGAAGCCAAGGACACCAGCCCGGCGGCCCACCAGAACGACCACAGGCGGAGCCAAGAGGTCCGCCAAATCGGCTCCAGCCAAAAAGAAGACAGCAGATAAAGACTTCTACAATTTATCTGAGGTGAGTGACTCGGAGCCCGAGCCAAGGCTAACGGCGTTGGCCAAGCCGGTTCAGAAGGAGGAAGCGGCCAACCAACCGGTGCAGATTCAGGCCGGCTGGTTCTGGGACCTTACGCAACCACTGTTCCAACTATTTGAGACTGTTGACAAAATTAGAAGGACAGTAGGACTGGATGTGCCAAAATCAAACAAACAGTTAGCTGAGATTAAAACTCAGGTAGCTCCTTTCATTCAAAGGACCACACAAAACTCTAAATGCGTCAAGGAAAGTACCAGCCTACCAACAACACGAGGCGGCCGACCTCTGCCCACTCTGGAAAGGCGATCGGGAGGGGAACATCTAACCGTCGCCGCTCCAGGACTAAAAGTGGAGGTAGCACCCGTTCAACACGCGCCAACCCCACCGGTGGGGAACGGGCCGGCGGGAGCTCCCCTCCTCCACCACTTACAGCCTGCGGACCCCGCTTGTTTAGACTTGAGCAGCTTGACAACGAGCTGCAACGCCAATCCATCACCACTGCTATGGAACCAGCAGCAGTGGACGCCAACCAGCCAGCCGGGGGGCCCACTGTGGCCGAGCCCACTCCCAGCGACAAACCCACCGCAGGTACCGAACCCATACCCCTCGAGCCAACCGTCGTACGATCCAACGGGGGCCGTTTCGGGCTGGAACCTACTAGGCCAAGACCCCTCAGAGCAATGCGCCCCTCGTCCTGCGAACGTATGAGAGGCTTGAGGATCACGGTCACCAAGGACGAGAGCGGGATCATCAGGCGAGTGGTAAATGACAACGGGCAAAACCTCTACGAGCATGTCCCAAACTAAACAGACCAGAGGACCCGGGAGGAGAGCATTTTTCGGCGCATGGATGATAGTAGTGCGCAGAAAAATAAGGTAACTTTGCTGTGAACATGTTTTAGATAAACTGCAAAATTAACTTTCTCAAACTATCGCTAAGGCCAAAACAAAGACAATGAAGTGGCTAGTGCTGTTCGTATTAGCTATAATAGGGGGCATTAGGGGAGTGCATAACGACTCCAGCCCACCTGAAGGGCTAGCCCCTAACGCTGAAGTGATAGCTTTAGAACAATATGGAGTAGTGTTAAAACCAGGGAAGTTAATGTCCACCGCGGATATAACACACGTCCGACAAGGCTTCCTAATCACTATTCCAAGGAGGCGCTCCTTCAACAAAGCTACCTTTGGCCAGGTCTGTCACCGATATCTACAGGGAGGAGACGCCCTCGATCGGGCCTGCTACCACATCAGGTCGCTGGTCAATTGGATGGATCAGACGTCGCAGGCGCTTAAGGGTCGGTACCGAGAAGTTCTTAATGAAACCTTAAGTTCCCTAATAAAGAACACTCAACAAGACCTTCAAAATCAAGAGTCGGAATTAAATCCAGGTGGACGGGTTAAGAGAATGAAGAAGTTGCCCACAATGCTGGACGATCCAGGGTGGCCGACCTTTCCTCTTCCCACCTCTTGGAATCAAGGGCTGGCAGCTGATGTCAAATATAACAGAGAATTGATTAGAGTATTGCAAGAGTCTTCGAACCAAATGATCGAAGACTTGGCTCTGATGAATGAAAAACATGACGAGGCTGTCGAAAGGGTTAACCATGTCGTGATAGGCCTACTGGACAATCTAAGATCACTAAATAAGGCACACAACACGACTCGCCGGAGGATGAAACTCGTGCAACATAAGGTGGATTGGATGGAACTGTACCTGAATATGATACCGGTCGCTCTGGAAGACAAGTTAGGAGAGATGGTGTATCTTCAACTAATGGTAGAGCAAACTCGCGTGTTCAGGAAAGGTGTACAGCGCCTGACGCGGGGCCAGCTGACTATGGACTTGGTACCCCGCCAATATATGGTCGGAGCGGTCCAGGAAGTTAACAGATATCTGAAGGGGATCCACCCCAGGTTCCATGTCGCGTTCACAGATCCTTCCTTCTATTACGAGAACAGTCAACCCTCGTTCAAATTCAATGAAACCACTCAGGAATTAATAGTGTATGTAAGGGTGCCTGTGGTGGCTGACGAACATTTGTTCAGGGTCTACGAAGTACTAACTTTTCCGGTGCCAGTGACGGTTAGGGGGCGACTTAAGAAAGACGCTCTCCAAATTGTTAATCTACCCAAAAGTGTCGCCATGTCCATGTCCCGCCAGTATTACGTACCATTGGCTAGTGGCAGTTGGTCAGGTTGTTATGGACAAACCATCACGCTCTGTAAGGATCTACCCTATATGAAAAAGATTACAGACA
The DNA here is from genome assembly GCA_936440205.1 of Lepidonotus clava. NCBI lineage: Eukaryota > Metazoa > Annelida > Polychaeta > Phyllodocida > Polynoidae > Lepidonotus > Lepidonotus clava. The sequence goes on from OW387140.1 coordinate 32,111,585, forward strand.
ACACCTGCACTGCTGCACTACTGAGGCGCGACGACCTAGCGATCCAAGAAAAATGTGAGCTGGACTATCTACTGGAAGCAGACTTTGGAGAGATGGCAGTGTACCTAGACGACGGAGATATGCTAGTGGTCAGCGCCGACACCAGAGGCCAAATGATTTGCAGAAACCAGCCTGCGGTCGGAGTGAACATAGAAAATTACGCAAGGGTTCAGGTGGAATGCGACTGTGCATTCCAAACACAAGGAGCGTGGATACCGTATAGCTTGCGAAATTGTGACCGGCACACCAGGATCACCACGGTTGTGTACCCACATAATGACCTGTTGGAAGCAGCAAGTCGTGTGAAGGGGTGGGACATGAATTTCACAACGTCCAAAAACGAACCCACTATGTTAGAGTCAGACCCTATCCCTGAAACAATTAGGAAAGACCTGCTGGAAATCGAGGAAAGCCTGAAAGTCAAAATACCTGTGACCTCCTTGGCCAAACGAATACAAAAACACCGTAAAGACTTGGCCAAGGGCATCAAGAAAGCGACTGACCGGTACGAGGTAGAGAAACACGCCCCGTGGTTCTCTATAGGTAACTTCGGAGGCGGTTTTGGTCTCCTCACCATCTTCTGCATAGTGGTTGCTGTAACAGTTATTGGATGTGTCCTCTGGAAATGCTGGCGGAACCATCAAGGTAAGGCTGCCCTAGCCGGACTAACCATGACCTTACCTCGGGCCATGGCCTTGGAGACGGCGGACCCGGAGAAACTGTTGCACCATGAAAAGGCACTAACTGGGTGTCCAGACGCGACCGCCAACCCCACTGCAGTGGCAGTGCTGGCTATATTATTGGCAGTACTAGTCATCGCTATAGTGGTCCTCGTGTGGCGAAAGTGGAGAAATATTAGAAGAAAGACTGTGGATGGGTTGTACGTACAGTTTGCCAATCCACATATGATAGAAACAATCTTCCTAGGCGAACTGGCTATGCCTTCAGACCACACTTATACGGAGGGCTATGTGCTCATTAGGGATCTACTGGTGACCCAGCTGTGTCTGAAATACACTCTGACAGTTACCTGGGGGGCGCAGCTGATGGGAGCAGCGACTAGACCTGGACAACACCCATCTAAGGTGCCACTACCCGACACCCTGAGAGTGTCTAAAAAACTAGCCCGTCTGATGATGAGTAACTTAAAATACAATACCAGGGCCAGACTACTGAGATATTCCTCGGGGCTAGCCACTCCTGTACCCATGGGAGTACCTCGCCTCATCGACGCAGGGTGGTCCGATGTCGGAGCGGACTGGCCTCAACCGGTGTTGGGACATGGAACAATGCCTAACGCTCCTCCTAGATCGACCACGCCCACCTCAACAGCGACCGGAACAGGATCTGCCCGAAAGACAATAAGGCCAGGGACATCCGAAATAGATCCAGGAACGGTTTATGAAGTTATCATATGACAATGTAACGTGTGTTAAAACCTGACCTAGTGCTGTGCTGGTAAAATTGGTGAATTAATAACACAAAGGTACGAATACTAAAAACTAAAATGTTACAGGAAGTTCGCTGGGCAATACCTGTTTGGGTAGGTAGGGTTCTGTTGACTAACCTGATCAATAAGGATTCACCAGTCAGGGAAACCTGGGTCGGGTAGGCTGGTCCAACCGTCTCTCTGTGGACCCATGGGTTATCTAAATTTCTCTCAAGTCGAGTGTCCCATGCCCGGTAGCCTAGCTCAACACTCTCATTGTTAACGATTTGGCAACTCTTTTAAAGTAAGGAACCATTTGGAACCGATCCTAGTGTCGCGAAATTTTAGCATTTAAAAAGATACTCAAAATTCTGTATAAAACCTAAGAGCGCTCAACGGGACCAATGCTCCCAACGAGCGAAGTGAACTTCCTCAAGCAAGTACCATCTACACCTGACCCCTGTGTTGTTGTTACCGCTAGGATCGGGCTGCAGTACAGGAGTCACTTGGGGAACGCCACTGTCTATTCTTTAGCATGCTTACATATATAATCTTCTCAAAGATGAGGGGGCTGCACAGGCAGCAGGAGCCTGCCCACAGGCCTGGTGTCAGTGGTGCCTGACAGGAGGCAGGACGTTGGGGTTACGCGTCACTGACGCTGCGAAGGGCACTGGGGTGGACGCCCGACCATGGCAGTCACTATGCCCCGGGTGGATTGGCTCCTGACAAGCGGTCTCTTCATCACAAAAAAATCGACGAATAGAAAGAAATTTACCTAAAAACTAATAGATATAAAGCAAACCAATATTTGTGTAACTAAGAGCTCTTCCTCAGGGAATTTTGGGCAAAATATAATAAGAACGCAGAATAATTAGTAACATTCTCAGGGGAAACGCTCTGTGACAGCACACGAGAGTACCTTATACGTGGCTCGTTTGCTCCTAGTATAGACACGCTGCAGCGGCAGGGATATGTGCAAATCCTGACAAGGCGTGCCATATTTGGGAGCTATAGCGGAGGTCACAAGGAAATGTAGTTACGGGACAACAGTGAATTGGTGACATTCACAGGGTGCTCGGCTCTCTCTCACCATATTGCGACTCCATCAAACTGGACAAGCCATCCCTGGGGGGGGAGAAGCTGTAGCGAAAACTCACAAGGCGGTGGAGCGAGGTGCTGTCCTTATTAATAGCCCCGTCGTCTTGGTTATGTGTAAATGACCACCGGATCACCGTATGTCTTAGGTCAAAGGATCCTGACTTTAACATAAAAAGTCAGGATCCAACGACAACTAGTATCAAGAAGAAAGAAAATAATGAACAACTGCCCATAATTCAAGACTAAGTTATTTAGACCACTTTTAGACCAGTTTTAATCGGGACAGAGACAAAACGGCAAGAAGTCAAGTTTCGACCCGGGTAAAAAATTAGAAATAATTAAAATTAATAAAGGAAATGAGCGGCTTCAGAGCTGACCGCCGTCGAGAAAAAAAAAAAAAATAAATAAATGAATGAAAATTAGTCTTGACCGCCGTCGTGGCGCTAAAAGTATCCAGGTCTCCGCTCAACAGTTGAGCTGAAGAGGGGGGACATGGACTACTGATTCCCTGATGAACAAGCTACAATAAACTTGGTTGACACCCAGAGCTAATAAGTTTACCCGATCTATTAGAAAGGAGCTAAAAGTTCTAACTCTGTCTTTAGCACTACCTATCCCTGCCCTGCATGCGCATAGTTAGGATAAGCTGGGGGCGGAGTCTTTTCAGGAGTAGTCTTGACTCTCCACAAGAAAAACGGGCATAGACCTGAACAAGAAAACGGGTTTAACCTTGTACTGTACTTCGGTAAAGGCCCGACTTACTAGGTGCTGTCTGGAAGTGAGTGATCTAAGGAGATGCATTTACACATCTCTATAATTTAAAGGGGGTGTAGGCTGCATATTAAAAAAAAATATATATATGCAGTCTGCTCCCAATTATAACAATGGGAAACTCGGTGCTGCCCATTCTGGTTCTATGAGTGGGAAGGTACCGACAAACCACGTGTAACTAATGAGGACCGGGAATCAGATCAGAAATGAACCTGAATCTGAGACCCGATCCTCTGGTGATAACTAATGAGGAACGAATAATCTCAACCCCCTTTGTACAGTTAGTACTTAATGTCCTTTAATGACATTTATACCTCACGGAATGAAAACGCTACCCCCACCGCTTGTCATGTTGGTTTTTCCCATGTGATGTAGAGTATAGGGTAGACAGTGAGATGTTACTGTTAACATAGGTATAATATCTATTCAGTGAACCGTTTGGAGTTAGTGGCGGACCCGTTTGCATTGTCAGAAGGGCGCCACTACCCAATATAAAGTGGAACTCGGTCTTCAAACCCCAGGCTGAATGTAGGGGGTGAACGCCGAGCTACCACCTGTAACTAGCAAAGAGAGAAGGGATTTTGTCGTAACATAATCATTCAATAAGAACAAACTGTGGTTTTAAAGCAGATGCTTCACAAGATGGAGTCAAATATGTTAGAACAGTTGTCACCCTTGAAGGGGGTGTTAACTTGTTTACGAATAAATCCTTGGAGTGTATTGGGTAATTATTCTACCACACTGTACAGAAAGAGTGTTATCAAGAGTATTGACTCTTGTAAAAAAAAAAAAAATGACCTCTTAAGGTAAACCACCAGGGATCCAATTCCTATCATTATTCTTATCTCCCCATGAGGTCGGTTAGGGAATCTGAGCGGGACAGTTTTGCATCACATCTCGGGCACTCATGGAGCCTTTGCAGATGGATGTTCTTGTAACGGCTCAGCCCCGACCTGTGGGCATAAGCTTCCACACATTCATCGCAAAGATATCACTGTCTGAGATGTTTGGCAATCTCAGGCACTGATAAGCGTGGCTTCTGTGTTCAATGGAACGGCGCCTACTAAGGCCTGATCTACGAACGTACGGACTCCCGCAGTGTTCACACATGTATCTCTGCTTGGGACGCTTGGTGATCTTTGTGGTGCTGGTGCCTTTCTAGCTCTTAATAAGGATACCATTCCTTCCTTCACAGTGACACATACAGGATCTTCATCTGGGAATTCATTCAGTGTCTTAGAGACTTCATCTCGGTCTCCTCACAGTAGTATTTTTTCCTCTTCGAGACGACTCTGTACAATAATACTCACTCTAAAACTTATTCTAACACAATGACACTGACGCAGTCTTGATGTTAGACTAAAACATGGGATGGGTATCTGTGACCTTCGCCACTACATCTCAAACTTACCATGGGAGTCGCCAACAACTCGTTGGACGGCTCCACCTATGGTGTCGCCTCACGTGGCCGACACGTCAATATTTCCTGTACCCGGTAAGGGGAACTACTCATCAAAGAATTCTGTCACAGCCAATCTAATGCTGGGAAGTCTGGACCAAAATACTTGGTCACCTACTGTCACCTAAACTTACCAGGGTGAACACCCTAGGAAGCGCTTGTTACCTAGGGCACCCCATGTGAATTGTTTCCAATGTAGACATTTACATTAATGTCCTGCACGGGAACGATAAGACTAAGAATTCTGTTATGACAAAGATAGCACTGTACGAATATAGACCAGAATGTCCGGTCATCTCTATAAATCTATTGGGGCAGTGCCCAAATTAACAGGTAATCGTAATACAATAACATTTAAAGCCAACACGGCGCAAACTACCCACACACACTGAGAGCCTGCTTGAATCGGTAATGTCAACAAACCACTAGTTAGGAAAACCTCCTATTATCGCCCAACTACGCGCGAAGTAAAATGTTTGATCATGTTCGCCTAAGCTATCCCTCCCACTAAAATAGTAAGCCGAACGTTGTTCAGTGTCCAGCCGTGTCACCTCATTTCATTTGCGTCGCCCTAACATACCACAGGACCTGGAAAAGATAATAAGTTTAGTACGCAAGGCCCTGACTCTCGGCCCGCGTCCACCATCTTGGAACCAAAAGTAAACACTAGGTGGCCACCCACGCTACCCGTTACTAAAATCACCAGCGAAACACAGTTTCTGGTTCCGGGAGTGACATCAGCTTCCGGAATACAACCACGTGAAGGCGAGCCGAGAACCACCAAGAAGAATTTGGCCAACAATCTCCTTAAACCCTACGGGTTAGTAGCCTGCCTAACATGCTAAGAACAATAGAAAGAAGGCTGTACTCACCAAGTCTCGGAGCGGTCTGGACGAGGGGCCGTCTCTACGAGGAGGGCGGTGTCCGACGACAAGCCAGCAGGGCGGTGAAAGTGTCTGTGTCATCCCATAAGAACAGTCTGGAGCTCCATCAAAGGTGTGATCTGCTCCTCTTGGATATATGAACTTAAGTGTACCAATCACTGGCCGGGAATTGGACCGGCAGAATTACTTGGCGGAACCAACCCGGAAAATTAAGTGTCCTAATCACAGGCCGGGAATTGGACTAAAAAATTACTTGATGGGAATCACCCCGGAATTAAAATATATACACGGGGGGGGGATTGAGTGCCGGCGGTCTAATGAATAACGGGCAACCGGACAAAGACCCGGCCCAGGGCCCGGGCCCAACGGCGTAACACCCGGGTGGACGGCATATACCCGTCTTCCAGTTCGCGGAAGTCATTGACGGTCATAACACCGTCAGCCACTACCTTGGAGAGGTGGAGGGCATGACCGGTGTTGACCGTCGGCACGTTGAACCAGTCGTTCGTCCTTTTGACTTCGCGGCTAATCCTGGGAATGATGCGGTTAAGCCACCGTTGCAAAGATCCGTCGCTGTCCGTGCGCGCCCAACTGCGGGCATCAAAGCCCGAGGGGGTCGCGAGGATGAGGGTCGCTGGAGCAGGGTGGGCTTGTAGATTCATAAAGGCACGAGTAAAAAGTTCAGCGTAAAAGTTGACAACTGCGTCCGGGTTAATGAACAAAGGAAGATATAATCGTAGGTCCGTGTCCCAGGTTAGAATGTCAAGTAAATTCGTAATCACTATTAACACGTCGTCAGGATACATCAGGTGGTGAGCAAACGCGAAGCCCGCCAGCTCCGCCGTCGTGGCCTCTTCGCTTGGAAAAACCACGTAGATGTGTTCCGTGTGGTTTTGTATCAGATCAGGGTAGTCCTGGACGCCCGCCTCACATTCGGTGCAAAAGATGGCAACGCGAACCATACTGGGTGATGTTGCGAAGAAATAAGAGGTAACACTGAAGACTAAAGAAAAAACACGTCTTGACGCGTTAAAAATACCGCCGGCACTGATTAAAATGACGTCATAACGAGGCTAATTTGGGAAACCCCTTTTTGATCCAAAAGATCCAAATTCTGAAATCGGCTAGCATGATCAATCCATCGTATAATTTCTTACAAAATCTGTGCTAAACTAAAGTTTAGGTCCCCAACCAACATAATCAAGCGACAGAATTAATTCATATCGGCCCAAAATATCAGGTCGAACCATCAAACTTGCAAATTTGTTCGAAACAGAAATTTGCCATCCGGGCGCTTCGCGCCTGGAGGATCCAAATCGAGGTCAAACCTTGGAAGGGAACTCTAGTCAAGCGTCCCGCTAAGTACACATGTACTAAGCATGACTGGTGGGCGCGCGACGCGGATGGTAATATTTACTAGACCTAACTGCATAATGTTGCTAGATCAGATGCAGGGACCTTGTATTTATTGTAAATAATGTTGTTATGGTTGAAGTTTGATTGAAATTTGACACGCATTGTATAATGAAATTCGTTCGTTCAAAATGTCCGAATCATCTGTATTGACTTATGTTGTGTTAACTTGTTCTGAAATTAGATTTGATGTGTACTTGTTACTCTTAAAAGGTTAAGACAACTTTACACTGTATATATGTTGAGTTCTGTTGACTTGTGTTACAAATCATAAATATCAGAAACTGTACATGCATGTACTAAGTCAAAACTGAATTTGTCACCTTATGCACGGGTGTCGCAATCTTTGAATCTTAAAATAAGCTAACGATGCTGAGAACTTACTTTAATGTACAAGGCACGTACTAAGTGAATACCTAAGATGACGAATACTTCATCCTCTAAAGTTGACTTTGTCATTTTGTAACCATGATTATGTCATCATTTACGTTGTTATCCAAATAATCATGTTATCAATTTTAACACTTACCTTGTCATTTTATGAACGGGTTCTGCTAACCTTGAGCTTCAAGATGTGGAAATCAACTCAATGAATAATTTCACTGTGAATTTGTGTTGAAACCGGATCTACAAATCTATTGATACTGTGTTGAATGTACCACGAGAGTCAAGGCCACCCACCATGGTTTAACAAATATATCCAATCATCAAAATTGGGAGTTCATTATATTCATTTGGTTTGAGCTATGTCGTCCACCTCCTTAAACTCAAACACCTGACCGCCGTCGAATGTACTAATAGCTTAGCACTTTTAATATATTCTCGTGTTATATGATCCATCAAGGATCAGGCTTAGCAAGTCTACTTCTAGTCTACTTCTAGGAGAAATATCTTACGCTCCTAGCGCCACCTGTTAACCAGTATAAAAGGCGCTGCAAGGTAGGGAGCGAGCAGTTAGTTGGTTAGAAGTTAGTAGTTACTTAGTTTAGTGAGAACATCAGCTAAGTAAGTTTAGCCAAGGAGTTATACCTGGAGTAAGTACATCGGCTCCCGTGTAACAGACTGGAGTTTACCAATATCAACTACCTCGGACATAGGATTGTGATAGAACTGAGTACTAGAATGGTCTAGAAGGTGTTGGAGCAACTCGTGTTCTAAATGTGGTTGATTGCTGATAGGAGATGGGAGGTGGACTGATGAAGACTTATACATGGTGGCTTTGACTCGGGATGAGATGTTTATTGAATAAAAACCCTTTCATATTAAGAAGCTCCCTCATCGTTCATTTCTTTTGAACTATTGGGAAGTGGACGGACAAACTTTAAACGCAGTCTGAATTACTCAGGCATTCTGGAGAAACGACTCATGAAGACTTGGATATACACGAACATTACGCAGTCTTAAATCAAACATTAACAATAGTTCAGCCGTTAGTATTACATTTAAGTGGTGGTCTATAGGTTTAACTTCTTGTGAGTGATATAATTAATTTTGGGCCAGAATCCGGCTTTAGGTGAACTAAGCAAAAACCATTCATGAAATGTCATGGGTGTGATTCATGTTGCCAAAATTCATGTTGTCAAAAACTTAAAATATAATTTCTTGGACATGGAGACACACACACACACACACACACACACACACACACACACACACACACACACACACACACACACACACACACACACACATATATATATATATATATAACTACTGCTACTTTGTTCTTACATAATAGATCGTGAACTGTATCAAACTCAAACTCCAAGTAGGGTGGACATTGGTTATTTTACTAACTGATTTAAACGTGTTCTTACATGTATGGTGGAAGAACGTTGAAACCATTTGGAAGTTGCAATAATAAAAGAAAAAAAATGAAAATGAAAATCTACGAATTGTTGTGGGGACTTATGATTCACGATGACAAGTTGTGTTAGATTGCGGTTCTTGAATTTTGGCGAAAGCTTTAGGTCGGCACCCTGCAGGATCTCTTATTTAACTAATGGAACTGAGACAATTTGTTTAATTAACTCAGTTATTGTTTTAATAACATCTTCCTTTCATTCAGACTAATAGCCCAAGTTCAACTAATAAATTGTCGTAATCAACCATGTAGAGACATAGCAGTATCCAGTGGTAGATCCAGGATTTATAATGGGGGGAACGCTATTGAATGAGTTTTTGGCCAAATTTTACATTAAAAAAACACACAAATTTTCCTGAAAAAGGGAGGGGTGCGCACCCACGCGCCTCCCCTCCATTTTCAGCCCTTAGCATAATATATCAGATGATTATGTAGATGAGTGAGAAAATATGTAACAGGAGGAAATATAATCCTTAAAAAGTGTGACCAGATAACTATAACTTGTCCCTGGTTCTCCAGATACATTTCAGTCATATAATAGTTGACGACAATTTTGTTGTGATCCCCTAGATACATTTCAGGTAGTTGGACTGATCGTTATCTATGCTTACTTTTAATTACTCGAATGTACAGAAGGAACGACAAACAAATTGTAACAGTTGTGACTGCATTACACTTTGGTGCTTACAGTGGACTCACGAGTACACCGGAGAATATCTTTAGTGAGCAGCTTTATTAAATAATTGAAAAGAAAAACTTTTCAAATCTTCGCTTATAAGAATTACATAGTTTTGTCACGTTTCACTTAAATCAGTCGAGATCCTAAAAAGAAGTTTTACTCCACATTCATTTTTCAAAAACGACGATAAAGCGGTTTCCTTTTTGACTCAGGCCGAATTTTATTCATATTCAAACGACATCATATAACATGTTTTTTTTACATTATGTTTAAAAGACGATGACAAAAACTGAAAAACTGAGGACAAAATAAAACAACCAAGCTTATATGAAAAAAATTATAGTTTATTACCAACCTGTGGGGTGGTTTCTTATGGAAGAGGGGAATAATTTTGTTAGTATAATTTTTATTTCCGATAAAAATTCGTGTGAATTTAGTAGTGTGGTTTGCAGCCTTCGTTGAGGTAGGAATTAACAGTCCCCCACTTTAATGTCTACTCAGCAATTTTTCAGCTATATCGAGACCAGCTCCAGTTTTTGACTGTACCAGTTGGTATGACCGAATATATGGGGATGGAAACGACGGCAAGATGATCTAACAGGCAACACCTGGGATTGAACCCGGGCCGGCCTCGTCCAAAGCCAAGACGCTAACCACTAGACCAGCCCACCCTTCTTCGATAGCCGACGGCTAAATATGCTTTTGATATTGTCGGCCTACATCGCCAATATGGCAGACGCCGACGCCGATCCACACCAAAATCGGTTAGTGGGTATGGGGCTTAAGGTAGCTGGTCTAATATAATCAGATACGTTAAGTATGATAATGAACTATTGTTAATGTTGATTTTAGACTGCGTGATGTTTGTGTATATCTAAGTCTCCATGAGTCGTTTGTCCAGAATGTCTGAGTCAATCAGACTGCGTTTAGCGTTTGCACATTCACTTCCCAATAGTTCAAAAGAAATGAACGATGAGGGAGCTTCTTAATATGAAAGGGTTTTTATTCAATAAACATCTCATCCCGAGTCAAAGCCACCATGTATAAGTCTTCATCAGTCCACCTCCCATCTCCTATCAGCAATCAACCACATTTAGAACACGAGTTGCTCCAACACCTTCTAGACCATTCTAGTACTCCGCTCTATCACAATCCTATGTCCGAGGTAGTTGATATTGGTAAACTCCAGTCTGTTACACGGGAGCCGATGTACTTACTCCAGGTAACTCCTTGGCTAAACTTACTTGGCTGATGTTCTCACTAAAACTAAGTGACTACTAACTGCTCGCTCCCTACCTTGCAGCGCCTTTTATACTGGTTAACAGGTGGCGCTGGGAGCGTAAGATATTTCTTCTAGAAGTAGACTAGAAGTAGACTTGCTAAGCTTGATCCTTGATGGATTATATAACATGAGGATATATTAAAAGTGCTAAGCTATTAGTACAATAATGTAATTAATTCAAATCCTTATAATTAATACTATCAATAATTTTATTCATTTATATCAAATTTCCTTGTAAATAATTATAATTGATAAAACATTCATTCATTCATGAAGCTATAACAACGTTTTGTATTTGAATAAACGTTTGGTAGGACTCCAACAGTCTTTACAGTTTGGCCCTTTTATAGATATTCTAATAGAAGGTTACTTATTTTGATAAATGTCGCATGATTAGTAATCGGATCTTGTATAAATATTGTAATAGAAGTTTATGTATTTTGATTAGTGTCGCATGATTAGTAATCTTTACAATACATAGTGACTGAAAAATAACTTTAAAGGGATTGATTGTTAGGTAGTAATGTTTATGGCATGGGATCATTAATCATAAGACGCCAATCAAAATCAACGTAACTGGTGTAATCATCATGATTATAAAGTTATGGGCCATGGGACTAAATTATTAAAACATCGTTTTGTCGAACTTAAAATGGGCAATTAGGAACCAAATAATGTGTTGCACGTGTTCTTACTTGAAAACTGGTATTCTGTGAATTTTTAGATCATGCAATAATATATTTTCTTCACTTTGGAGCAACTAGAAGAACTTAAAGGAATCGTTCTCAAATCCGGGATTTAAGTAAGGGTTAAAAAAATCTGAAACAGAATAAATAAAACCCAAACTTATCTTAAAATGCTATGAAACGTGATCTAAGAAATTATTTTTGAAAGTTATTATGGGACATGTCGAAGTAAAAAAAAATCTGAAATCAGACAAAAATCTGAAAACCTACATCCCTGTCAAATAAACGACAGAGTTCCAAAACTTATTTTCACATTACAGAAGGTCTACCATGGGCAAAGAAATGAGGATTGTTTTACTAAAATATATCAGGCCCCATATTTTCGTATACATAACATTCAATCCTTCTTCGAAAATGTTTTGCAATAACTTCAATAAATTGTTGTAAAAGACAGATTTTCCTATGTTGAAACCCTAATCAAAGGTGTCCTGGTTAGCTTACGAAAAATCAGTTACGAAAATATGGCCCCAGATATATGAGAGGATTATTGGCTATAGCTCGTTTACAGCGTCGAAAATAAACCTTACAATGTTTATTCTCGCGATGAAGGATGAAAACACTCGTCCCCAGCAGGAAATCCGTTGATTTAAGTAAAGGAATAAGATGAGAACATATATTACCACATAGTTTTGTGATACGGTTGATTGTTTATTTAAAAATGACCCTTTTATTTACAATGATTGACATTTCACATCTCTATATATATTGAGACAATAAGATTTATGTATTTACATTACATAATAGTATGTACATTTATAACAAATTTCATTTGTTGGGAAAAGTACTACGATATGCCTACCTTTCCTTGATATATGTACACTGACAGAAATGTCCCATCATAGATGTGTAAATGGCAGCACAATTTAGCATGTAATCTAACAAATAAATGTATTTTTCCTTTGGAAATGATAAGTTTAAACAGAGTTGCCACTCCCTACTGATGAAAAAGTAGGAAACACTTCTACTCTTTTCTGGAAGCAACTAAGAGCAAAAATAACTCTCAAGAATGGATTCATGATATACAATTTGTATTTGAATAGCTTCGAAATACCACAAAAAAATACACTGAAACAGATATTAAAGTGGTGTATATAAATCAGTTGTGCAATCCAAAATGACCAAAAAGTAGGAAATCCTACAAAAGTAGGAAAAATGCCATCTCTATTTAAACATATTATTAAGACTGCTAAATCTAAGGGTCAATATAATTGCGTGACTTATCGGGAAAATCTTGACTTGATCATTTCTAAATGGATTAAAGACATGGCAGTGGGCAAAATAATACGCAATATACAGCAAATGTAGACTGACCGTTTGGTATGGAGGTGGAATAGAAAGGAGGGATCATTTCTAGTGGCTAAACCATGGAAACCATTTGAATGCTTCATACGCAGAATTTGACTCAAAGTTACGGAGAGAAGACTTAGCGAAAACTGTTGAACTATCCAACTTAACCATTTTTTCGATGACATATCAATATATGATTTTAATTTTCAGAAACGATTACTGAACCTTTTTAGACGGTAGTATTCGAATAAAGTTCTTAGTTTTGAAAAATTGTAAAATATTGAAAAAACGGTATACGGTCTGGTATTACACCATGATTTACAATAGCTATTTTATAATTGAAGTTTTAACACTTATGGATTATCCAACGGTAGGTTTCATCATTTCTAAATGTTTACAATGTGTAGAGATAGAGTGATTCCACATGAGACATGCATCTAAAAAGAACGAATATTCAAATTCTATGTAAATCCATTAATGTACATATATTCACATGATTACAAATGCCACAATGTAACAAACTAAATCTATATACAACGTACGACGCAGTAGTGTCTTAAACCATTTCTTCCAAAACACTGTTGAAAATACAGATTAATCACAATAAAGTTTGGCTATTTTACAATATACTAAGTCTTGAGATAACACCTCGTTTTACGTAGGTTTTCATATACATGTTTTACAACGTAGCGAGTATACGTGAAAAGGAGATAACGATGACTATAATGGTTTGACCAACGCCCCAGACCAAGGCGTACAGTGGGGCCATCTCGAAATCCGATGCTCTGTACACTCCTGCTATGGCTGCACCTGGAAAATAAGGCACTTCTTTGGTACACAATAAGGCAATATACACGGTAGATCTACACTCAATATGCTACTGGAAATTCGCATTTCCTCATCGACTACTTCTATCAAATAGACAATTTTCCATCTACGTTAGTTATTCTGTGTAAAATAGTGAGAAGCAAAAGGGACATCCTGATCCACAAATTTTGAAGCTCTTCAATAAACACTGAATTTATAATATTTATTTACGATTTGGGATATTATTTGCTTAAATCACGAACATGATAAAAGTATTTTGAGTTGTCGTTCGGCAGTCGACTGAACCATTTCAAATAAATTCCTGGGTATTTACAATGAAAATTACATGCAATTTCAATAAGAAAGGATGCATATATGTTACATAGCTAGATGCGTCCTTCTTTGATGCTGTCGTGAAAAGAACTGGTGTTCGAAGGAACCAGCTTTTTGGTATGCCATTTGAAAATAACTAGAAGAAATTACATGCTATCAATATTTTTTTTCACAGAACTTACTTGTGACAACACCTCCGGTGAGGGGTGACAAAAAGCCCATAACAAAGATGAAAGCTGGCACGAATCGTCCGATCTTGTGTTTCCGAAGTCGACAGAAAGCGATGGCTGATGCAACAAAGTGCACCAAGATGGATGAAAAAAGTGCCCACAGGAACACTTGGTACCACATCTCTGTAAAATATAAAGTGACAAATTGATATATTATCTGTCTGATTATATGGATATAATGGCCATGTAAAAAACAGTGATGTAAGTCAGGGGTAATGAAAAAATCTGAAACCCCAGATAGAAAATTTGGAATAATCTTAAAAGGAATTCAGTTTCAAAATTATTATTTGAGGTGATGATGTGAAAAAATCTGAAATCTGATTAAAATATGAAAACTTACATCCCTGAAAAAAGATAAGAGCTTGGTGATTTTTTAATCAATATCGGAAACATGTTGGTTTGCAATATTGTGATTTCTTGAACTGTCATTCTTCACATTAATAATACAACAACTGTGAAAAAAAATAGTAGGCCTATGCAACAACATAACTTTTGATGACAGAGAAATAAGAGAAAAACTACTTACCAGCAAATCCATTGAGAGGATCTAAAGGGGACAGGCCTATGACATTTTCAATAGAGTCCAACTCCGCCGTCTGAAAATCGTCTCCACCGGCCATTTTCAGTTCTTTCACATGCCACCTGGAAATTTAAATGATTTCTTTTAATTATCTGTTCTAGACCACATACCATCTCTCTTCATAGTCTATGTTTATACAGAACATCGCAAAATATGAACATTTCTTGGTTTTCTGAACGTTTTCTTGTCTTCTGAATTTGGACTATAACCTACGTTCTAGCTGATCTTTTTCATATTATCTCGATATTGATCAAGGGAATCAAGAGAATATGACCCTTAGGTTTTAAAGAGGCCCCTAGATTCAAAGACTCAAGTTCCAAACTAACTCCAAGCTCAGTATGAGGCATCACTTGACCCCTTGAGGCATCACTTGATTCATCATTCCCATGGGTTAACCTTAGCATAGAGTTACTAGTACCGGTTAGTGGTAAATATCTTGCCGGACGAGTGACGTTTGTTTGCGGCTGGCCCTGTCGGTCAATGAAATTAAAGGAATAATGTACCTATATCGAATACTGGTGAACTCGGCCCGCTGGTGAACTCGGCCCATGGTGAACTCGGTCCATTGGTGAACTCGGCCCAAGCTTCCATTTTAATCTATATCCAGCCTCAATAATACAACTAATATTTCCATCACTTTGTGCCCGATGTTGCTTGTTTTTAAATCATGAAAATGTTTATAAATGTTGCAAAATGTCGCTTGCTGATGAATAATTGGTAGATAAAATGATTGATTACGTTTTTGTTTCAATAACTTGCAAAAATTTCTTTATTATATAAGTTTATACTGCCATAATATATGGCCCCAATATTTCGTATTATGCTTCTCACATCATCAACGCTTGTTGTGCAAACTAGTGTAAATATTACGTTGATATAATTATGAAAAATAGTAATTTAGCAGAACGGACCGACTTCACCAATGGTCCGACTTCACCATGGGCCGAGTTCACCAGCGGGCCGAGTTCACCTGTTACCCCTATATCGACTAGTGGAATTTTGGTCCAGGCTAAAGCAAAAGGTGGACCACCAGTAGCCTCGTGGACTTATGGATAAAATTCTTAAGAAAAGCCCCTATTCCAAAATTTTACGGAAAACTCCTACCGGGTGGATCTACCGGTAACAAGTCACTTGGTCCCACCGCACTTGGTCCCAGGCACTTGGTCCCATGGGTGGCTGGGCTATACCCAGCACCTCCCGTGACTTTTGCTTTGGGGCCTACCCCTTCGAAGGGCCTGCACCCTTGTTTAAAGCCATAAAGGAAATGCGCAAAGCCGTTTTTGTTTTTGTTTTTGTTTTTACTCAAAAGAAGAATTAGATGAAATAAGTGATGGGCAGGGTTATGGTGTGGACTGAGTGCCAGTGCCTGGCAGTGGAGGCTGGGCGACTTCAAATCTTCAGACTCAAACCTCAAAAACTACTACCACAATGGGATTGATATACCAAATACTACAAAAAATCATCGAAATATATTGTCGCCATGTTAACCATTATAGATTAGATAGAAAATCCGTCATTATTCTGACGATATGTACCTTTTTATGAACAAGTTCTCTCGAAATAATAAATAATCCGACTCCGCGACTCCATGTTGCCGCTCCGCAGTAACGACACAATTTAGCATGAAACACGTCGACAAAATTGTAAAAAGTGCTATATTTGATCATTTTAAAATTATAACTGTTCCAAAATAAATACATAGTTTTAAGTGCGTACCATACTACTTGTATTACATCTCTAATATATTTTTGAATGATTTCTGGTTTCGTCTCTTCATGACGCCACGGCCGTTCTATCCCGCAGCACACGAGTGTTAAGTAGAAGTGGTCAAGAAGTGGTTTCACGAAGAAAGCCACTCAAAACAATAATATCACTTGTTAATTAACTGAAGTCAGGTCTCTAAAGCAAAGAACAGAAGTCATGTTTGACGAGGAAGAATATGGTTCAGACAGCAGTGATGACGATTACGTTCCAGAAGGTAAAATTTACATTTCTTTTTATCGCTCACCGACTGTTTACTTCAAAATGACAAAACCATGTGAGCATGAATTAGAACTACCATGTGGCTGACCGCGTCGTTGGGAATCCTGAATGCCTGACATTTTGAAACAACTGTGAGAATGCAGCTTAGGCTATAAGCAGAAGCCTTTCGGGATAGGAAGTAGACTCTGAGTTTTCTGCTTGTTAAAGAAATTGACACGACTGTAGACCTCTACTGTAAGCAAGGCCTAGAGTTTGTTATTAATAGACCAACGTAGAAGACTATAATCTAAGTAGGAGTCTGGTCTAAATGTCTAAATAGACAGTATGAGTTGAGTGAAAGAATAGACTAAATAGAATACCCTTACAATCAATATGTGTGTTTAATTTTGCGGATAACCCGATCTACCGTGATTTTTCCTGTGCCCTAACTTTTCTATTGACATTTTTCAAAAAAAAAAAAATTGCCAAAATTCACTCTAGATCTAGACTAATGATAGATCCATAGAAATGCACGTCGACGTGTAGTTCTGTGGATAGATCTAACAAAGGCAGGAAATGGCAGGTATAGATCTCTAGATCTATTTTTAATCAAGACGACAAGACTCAAGTGGTGTGGAGGCTGGAGTAATTTGAGAATTTTCAATAATGAATGAGTATATTGTTAACAGTCTATTTAGTTTGAAAAAAATTAGTCTAGATCTAAATCAACTTAGATCTAATAGTCACAAACCCTAACCACTTATATTTTTTGGTCTTAAATAATCAATAAACTCTATAGATGCTAACAGCACTCTGAAATACAGGTTGAGATATTTCTGTAATATTTTTCTTGGTGAAGCGTAAAACGGGGGCAGTGCCAAAATTGAGCAGGGCAAGAATTTACCCACTTAGTATCTTATATGTTAACTGCCGTCAAAATGTTAAATGGTTAATGGTTTGGATGAGTACAACTTAGGCTAGAACTGTATGATCTACCTAATAATGATCCGCCCTATTATAAAAATCTAAATTTAGACCTTAACGTATATTTATTGGAAGGTCTACTTTCGTTAGGTCTGATAGTAAGATTGTTAAAAAGGAAAAAAAAAAAAAAAATTTGGTGTGGGCCAGGGGAATCTGTCACTGAAATAGAATAACTAGAAATTGCCCTTTGGGATTTCCTTGAAAAAAACCTAATAATTTCTGTCTCCTATTTAAAACATCAGTTTTTATCAACTGACGTAATATAAATCTAAACATTCTCATGTTTATACACAGAACTCGCCGATGGGGGTAGCGAGGAGGAGTCTGGGGAGGAGGAGGACGTGAATGCTCTGTTAGACGACGCATCCGAGGACACCGGGCAGGTGAAAGGAAAGAAAAGAGCTGCAAAGAAAGTGAAGAAAAAGGAGCCGACTACTGCCAGGTTTGCATTTCCCCATACTTCAACGTTGAAATCGTACTAGACTCGCTTGCAGTTAATAATGAAACAATTTTGATAAAGAAAATTATAATCGATAATTTTAGTTGGCCTGCTGTATTCTAGAAATTATATTGGAAACAAGGCTCATTAATTTGTATTTACCATTCAGGATACCATTCCACCCGTTATTTTCTCCCCAGGAAGCGGCAGGGTGGTATCCGAATAGAAGACGAAGAGCTGTCGGCGGCGGCGAAGGCTGAGAAGGAGGAGGACGAGAAGAGGAAGAAGGAGTTGGAGGAGGCCCTGAAGGAAGAGAAGGAGGCCAAGAAGGAGGATGAAGAGAAGAAGAGGTCCGACTCACTCTGGGCATCCTTCATGTCCGATATGCCCAGCAGACCCAAGCCCAAGCCTGCCGTCTCGTCGGGACTGGGCAGTTTGTCCACCTTGGTCAAGGTATACAAGTTTTTTTTATGGATATTGAATTGTATATTGGGAATTATTTTTGATTTTTATTAATAGGGCTAGAAAAAGTCGGAATCGGAAAAAAATATGAAGAAAAAACGATGTCTTTTAGAAATGCTAGTTGCTGCTCCATTTAGTTGAGTAATAGCAAAGTTTGAGTCTAAGGTTTATTTTCCTTATGAACCATTCTGACTGACAGAGTGCCCAAGTCTGTCTTATGTGAAAAAAAGCATTTAAGCAAATGGAACATAATTTTGGTGTAAAAATTGTGAGTTTATTATAATGTAAGAAAGATAGGTCAACAAAGGTACCCCAATAATGCTGCAGGAATTCTTTGCCCTCGGATTGTGTGCGGACTTCAGCGTTTTTATGTAGTATTAACACTTGTGCTTATTTTCTGATGAAATGTTATCGATTTTCCTTTTTCTTTAACTCGGGGCAGTCTCCTGCTACTAAAACTTCTGCTGTCGCAACAAGCTCCACTTCAGGGACACAAGCCAAGTCCGAATCCAAACCAGAACCAGGAAAGAACGATAAAATAACCATCACAAAGGAGTATGATTTCGCTGGAGAAATAGTTAAGTGAGTATATTTATATCAAAGAAACATTGAAGTTAGTAAATCATTACCAATAGTATGCATTTGAATGCAGCAGTAGCATGTTGTCTACTTTCGGTAATAGAACAGACATGTTTTTCACAAATGTATAATCATTTTCTTGGTATCAATGAATTAATTTAAATTTACAACCAATTCCCCATAAAGTTATACTTGTATTCTCAACAAAAAATATTTAAAAAAAATGGGAGTGTAAATAAATATATCAATATGACTATGTATCAACCAAAATAAACTATAACTACGTGTTTAATGTTCCTTTATCAAGAGTGACCAAAGAAGTGGACGCGAATTCGAAAGAGGCTAAGGCTGAACTGAAGAAGAAGGACGAAGAAGAGGAGACCCCAAAGCCGACCAGCGGACCCTCTATTTCGGGGTACGTTAACAAATTTAGCCATGATCTGAATCAAAAAGAATTTGATTTTGATTTTCTTCCTTGATTGATTTATGATAATATGTTCCACTTTCTTTATTCGCAAATTCTCGCGAGCATGGAGATTATCTTTCACAAGCCAGGATGTCAAAATATTTACCAATATGGTTATGTTTCATTCAAAGAATCATTTTTTTATATTTTGATATCAGTATTTTTAGAAATAAATAATCTCGTTTGTGTGTACTGTATACAGTATAGCGTATATTTCAAATATTAGATTTGAACTATTATATTTCAGTCTGAAGCGACCTGGTGGTGGTGGCCTCGGTAGCGTTTTAGGGAAGATAGGCAAGAAACCCAAAATGGGCACTTTGGTGAGTAACAATTATCTGAGAAAGTAAATAAATCAAGCATCTGAGAGGACTGATACTTGCCGTACTTGCTTGATATGTAAATGACAAAATCATAGCTCTGACCTTTTGCTAACACGTTTACATCTACTTAAAAATTTGGTTATTAATAGGTGTACGTGAGATTTGACAGAGCGCAAACTTAGAAACGTATATAAGCGTCGTCCTGTATGATTCAGAGCTATGCTGAATAAATATCTTTACACAACCGAAAATGCTGTCTGTGCAATGGTCATAGATATTCTAATATACAGTTTATGCTGCTTGAAGAAAGACATTGTTATATGTACAAAGCTTCATTGAGATGGGGGGAAAAGCTGCAGACTCATGCATTATAGGCGACACATGTATTAAAAAGATGATTTTATACTTGTTTCAGGAAAAATCCAAAATCGATTGGGAATCGTGGAAGTCACAACAAGGTATATCAGATGAACTCAAAATTCACAATCGTGGTAAAGAAGGGTAAGTTTAAATAATCATTGAATGCAATCAGAATATTTTTTTTATGAATATATATTGTGCACCTTCATTTCTTAGATGAACAAAATGTTGTGGATATTAATTTTGTAAAGTGTTAAAATTGCCAAAAATTATTGTTATAAATGGTTGAAATGGTTTATGTCTTCGGTGTTATGAACTGAATTGAAAACAAATGTTCGATCTGAAATAATTGTGTATGTTGTTGTCACAAAGAAACATTTCTGTAATCTATTCAGAACTCAGACAATTATTTAGGCATCAACAAAAATGTTCAACAGACTGTTTATACCATTTACTTAAAAACACGTTTTTCCTTTATCCAGCTTCATCGAACGACAGGCATTCCTAAACCGAGCTGACCAAAGGCAATTTGAAATAGAACGACAGATGCGACTGACCAGCAAGAGATGACAATGTGAACGTTAAAAGAGAAAAAATGAATGAAAGTTTAACCTATACCCGTGTAAATGAACTTGACGTGATGTAAAGACAAAATATACTGTATTATGGAGATGTTGATATTCGCCCGTGTGTATGCGCCTTGGTTTTTTCTAGATGTCATGTTTTTATTTTTGTTAATAAAGATCAGTGAAAACTACAATTATTTTTTCGAGACTGTTGCAGAAAAGAGCTTTCTTAGTCGATGATCATGAACTGCTAAAATTAACAAAACAATCGTGAAATTGTACTAAAATGTAGTCCTTGTGTAAATATTATGAAGTGGTTGTATCTCAACGACAGCTCAATAAAATTCAACAATGTATACAGTATACCAATATTGCTTTCGTGTTTCTGACCGATTCCTTCCAACACGTAAATTCAAAGTATCAAATAGATTAAATCAGCTGAAAATACAAACTTTATCATTCAGCAATTTTTATTTTTATTATCTCCAAATTCTTACTGTTTAAAAATATATCGAAGCGTTTCTCTACAAGACCGAAATTAATTTCATACTTAAAAATTTCCCCAAACTATTATATTTATCTATCCGATAAGTTGAATGAGGAAAATTAATCCAATAGATGGCGCTAAGGTATGGGGTACAGCCATTATAAATAGCGACGTCTATTGTGAAGTATATGAAACACATTAAATTTTCAAAAATCGTTACTCAACAGGTGTCACTAGCTCTCCATGCACTGTGAAAAAAATCCGTCTCAGTAGCGCCATCTTCTGAGAAGCATTATATATCTATTTAGAAAATCTTTGTTCACCAGGCGTCACTAGCTCTCCGTGCACTGGGAAAAAATCCCTCTCAGTAGCGCCATCTTCTGAGAAGCATTTACTTTTTTTGGAAAATCTTTGTTCACCAGACGTCACTAGTGCGCCGTAAATGGCAAAAATGGCACTTATTCAGTGGCGCCGCCTGGTAAAATCAGATTTGCTGAAATCTTCTCGTTCTGCTAGGTATATTCAATTTCACTTTTTCGTTATTTTTCTTAGGCCAATTCGCCAGAATGACGGTCCGTCTTTTGTATAAGTAGTTCAAATTATTAATTGCTACGTATGGACTGCCTAGAAAATTATATGGTGGTCTTTATTTCCGAGTATCATTCAGAAGTAGTATAGCAAAGAACAGAACAATATTTTTAGACGATACGTTTTTATTCGATATATATTCATATTTACAATGATTGCTTGCATGTTGAAAAAAATTATACACGCACTCTTGGACAGAGAAAAGAAAACACTGTACAATCAATCTGACGGGAAATAATAAGGTATCCAGACTTAATTGAAGTAGGATAATGATAATCATCAGGTATCGATACTTGATTGGAGTAGGATAATTTAGTTAGGATATTTCAGTTTCTCACTGCATCGCTTCATTACACATTACTAGCTCAAAAGTCTTCACGTGATACTGAAATAAAATCTGTACAAAAGCGGACCGGCAGAAACACGTTTATAACAAACAAATGAATACATGTGGATTTTTGTGACGCAAAAAAGCATACGCATATTCATCACACACACACACAAAACATGACGGGTTTCAACTTTTGTTGATTTAAATACTAGTATTTCTATTTCATATAGAAGTAGGTGATACAGCAAGATGCCTTTAAGAAATGAAACATTTATTATATGACCCTACAGAAAATCTCAGTCAAAACTTAATAGGGTTTACTGCGAAGTACAATTTACCAATTATCCAAAATCATAGTAATTAAATTATTTTTTTCTATTACACTTTGAAATGATCATATAGTTACATGAGAAGATATTTCCTTCTATTTCACAGTATACATGATACATATAAGAGTAGACCACCTTTAAGATAACATTTTATAGCACCGACCTTTCCCTAACTGAATTACTGTGTAGGAATACCTCTTTTCACACGATCACTTACAATATACTTCAACACAGTTATCAATTTCAGGAGGTATTATTGACCAAAATAAGCTAATGACGAATGTAATGTTAACGTTCATCAGTCGATAAGTATTCAGGAGGTAGGACATATAGCCATTTGATTTTTATTTGGACAGCATTTCATCGATCTTTTACACATGATGCAGAATTATTTTCCTGAATAGGGATTCGAGCAGGCGTTATACCACGTTGTCACACTATCTGAATTAGGTCGAGAAAAGGGAACCTGAAAATTGGGTACATGTACATACATTAAAATATACATGTATTGGGAACGATAATGTATAAAAGCACGATTGAAACCGCTATCCACTTCGTTTTTAAAATCATTTTCTTAATGTTACTGCATCGACCTTGTTGATCATCATGCCGTATAAATATCGTAGCAGGAAAAGTATTTTCAACATCGATTATGGTTATAGGATTCGACCAGACCACAAACTTTTATTATCATTACTATTTTTATAGGTGAATGCTCAAACAGCTTTGTCTGTCCTCAGAAGTGTTCTTTTGAGAAATACCTATGTATATATATTGAACTAGATTACACCATTATAAGTATATCTCGACAATACAGTATATTCACATTGCTTTAATGTTGATTTGTTTCAACGTTCGACTTACGCTGAATAAGAAAGCTACTCTCCGCATTAAATACTACAAGACAAGAGTTGTCATGTGCATATTGTTACACTTAGGAAATCCTCACACGAACACTAGGTGTACGAATTTTGTTCACCAGAGCCACACATACTAAGCAAGAGAAATATACAGATTGAATGATAGGTGTAGTATGTTTATTAAACCAGTGTTATTGTTAGAGAGAAGAGAACAGGCTTGTTGCCATAGCAACATTGAAATAATACCTTTTCATAATCTAGCCCTTTGGCTGATTATTAAGTTATGTGATTCTACTTCTAGAGCTTATGAAATCGTCTGTTTCGTCTTGTATGTTAGAGTTAGACAATTCCAGTCATTACGTATCATAGTGAGGGACTATAATATTGTAGGATGTGATACTCTGACAATACAGTATTGTCAGTCGTCTATTTATGAAGCATCTCTTTTAGGGCTGTGATATGATTCTATAGTCAGAGTTTCTCAAATTTCACATTATCGAATATTATTTTTATTATTGATGTATAATTCAAATAGGCAAAACTCCTTTGTCTTTTTCTGAGAGGCATTTCTTGGATTAGAACACGTGCTTTTTCCTTCCCTGATGTTCAATGTGGATTTTGGACCGTTTTCGAGAGGCATTTGTGTGAAGTTGTCAACTCATCATTTTCTTATGCTAACGCTAATAATCTTTAGGAAACATCACAAGACAAATTAACAGACAGACAGCCATCTTACTAGTTTCACGATAGCTTGCATGTATGAATATTGGTTGTACCGGGTATTATTCAACTTCTAGGACAAAACACCACGAACCAAGAAAGTTATGTGAAATCATTATATTGAGCATAATCGGTTGTATTTACTATATCGAACTGGACCACTCTGCATATTAAATCGATTTACAAAATCGACCATTAGCACATTATGCTTCCCTGGATAGTTTCACGTATCCCTGGATGACAGCTACTTGATAATCCCTCATTTTTATTAAGGTCGATAAAATAGGACAAAGCTACGTATGTATTTACACTCCCATATGCAGTAGAACTATACAGCAAAGTAATAATAAACCTGGGTTCATTGTGAAGATAAAAGCAGTGAACCTGACTGCTCGTCAAAAGAGTGCATCTTATGATATATCAGTTTCATTTCACAAACACACGAAACGTACACTAACTGCGTAATGTATCCATTTTGGTTGAGTAAGACACTGTCAACTTGGTTGAATAGGGCCGAGCCTACTTTCTGTAAATTGAAAAAAAAAAAACAGAACTTACGCCGTTTGATCTTGTTTACATACTTGTCAGAAAGTGTTTGTTTATATATGTAGTTGACCATGGCGTTGGGACATAAATACGGGTACAAGCACTGAACATTCACATATTGCATGTACTATACTCAATGTAAATACACTTCAACACAAACAAAAATAACAATAACCTTTACAACATCTGTTGGTGTTCATCCCTGGAATCTTTTTTTCCTTCTATTCAAAAGAAATTGCCAGCTTCTTTCCTTCTATATATAGGAATCACAAGATTGTTTTCTTGAGTTTAAAGGAACATTAGATATACAGGGTAATGAGCCAATACGACCAACTTTTTTTTTTTAATTATTCGAAGAAAACGATAAGATCGTTTTGGTGTTTTTTCCCCAATAACATTCCTAGTATTCATCGCCCCAGCTCTTTTGGCACCCATGCAGCTTGAAATAGTCACCAGGTAGATCAAACTTGGGGCTTGCATGTCAGCTGTATTTACTGAATCGCAAAGTGTGTCACGAATACCGTAGATTGCCAAAACCACAAAGCATAGCATCAGGTGCTGCAGAATGAGCAATCTTTCTCCATGTCCGATAATTGCGAGCCAAGCCATACTAGCTAAGTTCAACTAGCTCAAAAAGCCTGTAGGCGGCTTATAGATATCAACAAACCTAGTCTTTTTTTGTGTTCTTAATTTCGAGTTCATCACAAAATACTGGCAGCCTGTGTGATGACCAGTTTGATTTCGTTGGCCGCGTGCGATACATCGACCACCCGGTCAACCATCTCCTGTACCGTGACCACGCTCGGGTACTGGAGGGCAGCGCTCTTGGTGGCATTAACGGTCAGCTTGAGACAGTCACACAGGTAGTTGGCGCAGGCCATTACCTTCACTCGCACCTCCTCGTTGAGCAGGTTACGGTGGATGGTGTCGCAGATGTAGACCATGCGGTGAGCCGCCATCACCACGCTCTTAGAGTGTGCGATGAACACCTTGGGCGGTTGGTTGTACTCGATGCACTGGAAGAAGGAGTCGATGACATTGACCAACTGAGCCGTATGCGTGCCTACCTGGCCCGCATAGAAGCTGAGCAGCTGGCGGTCATTGGCATGCAGGTGAGGCTTACTACTGGTACCACTACTACCACTGCCCCCACCTCCTCCAGGCTTACTGATGTTGTTATTGTCTCCTTGCAGCTGCTGGAGACGCTCCTGGAATTTTGGGGTCAGACCGGAACTGGAATCGTTGGCCACGATGCCACTGTCTGTTTCGTCCTCGGTTGCCGCGCCGTCGGCTCGCTGGGAGGAGGTGGGTTGGGTTTGGGTCGGGGCGGTGGAGTCGGCGGCTGGCGCAGGGCGGTTCTCCAGGTGGACGTAGTCGTAGTCTTCGAGGAAGTCCTCCTTGCTGTTGTAGTTTTTGTCCTTGTCGCCCTCGAGGTCCCCGGCCTCGTCTCCATGGGGGACCTCATAGACGGCTGAGCTGTCATCGCCCGACCCACTCACCCCAGGGGAGAGCTGGTCGGAGCGGACGGGCGGAGCGGGCAGTGGTCGGTCCTGCACACTGGTCCGCCGCTCCAGGCTGGGTTCCCGAACCGAGCCTGGTTTGGGCTTGGGCATTACAGGTGGCGGTTTGGGCCTTGTGGGAGGACCCTTCTTAGGGGAGGAGCTAGCAGATGAAGTACCTTCCACGTGTTGAGCTCGCTTGAAAAGCAGGGTGGAGTTGCCCTGAATACATGAGGCAAGGATGCGCACGGTGCCTGGTACTTCCTTGGCCTGGCCGACTATAGCGCCCAGCGCATCATCCTGCTGCTCACCCTGGGGCTCTGAGTTTCTTACCAGCTCACTAATAGACCAGTTCAGCTCGTTTAAGTGGCGCATGCCCTTGTTCACTGTCTTGAGACTCTCCTGCAGTGGCTCAAGCAGCTGGTGCAGTTTCTTGACCAGTTTCTTATCATCGGCCTTAGCCGAGTTGGCCAGTGCACCCTGGCCAAAGTCGACAAACTCCTGGAGTGTGGCCTGCACACCCAGACAGCCCAGTTTGACGTTGTAGAGCTTAGGCTCGAGCTGCTCCTGCTGCCTCCAGGCGCTGTGCACAAAGCTGAGTAGGCGCGAGGTGGCACTGTGCACCTCCTGCTGCAGCTTGACGAGCAGCTCCATGGCTGCGTCCAGGTCTAAGGGCAGCTCGTCGTACGGGACATGCGGGGCGTCCGACGAGCCGCCGCTAGAGGCGACGCTGCACGATGACAGCCGACTGCTGACTTCGTCCATGAGCGAGCTACAGTCTGAGCGCATGGAAATGGCAGAGTCCCGGGTCACCTGTGGGGGGATGTCATAGATGGAGCCGTCCTGGGCCCCTCCCGCCACTGACAGACCCTGCACCCGACCCTGTTGCCAGGCGGGGGCATTATTGGTCGGGTGGTCATAAATATTGTCTATATCGTGCTCCTGCTGTTTATTATAGTTTTGGGGCACATCGTAAGCGCCTTCCTCCTTGGAGGCATCAATGCCCGAGTCTACGTCCCTTGGCGTCGTCGTTCTCTTCGGCGGGCAGTCGTAGTCCTCAATCAGGATCTTGGCCACTCCGGCAGGCGTTGGAGCCCGGGGCGTGTCGTATACCTCCTGAGGACCACTGCCGCCCGCTGACGTTGAAAGCTGCTGACCACTGGGCAGTACGGCCAGTGGCGACTTGGGCACAACGACGACAGCCTTGGCCGGTGGGGGCACATCGTAAATGTCCTGCACCTCCGTGCTAGATCGTGCCGACCCACACATACTCGGCGGGTTACTGCTTCCCAGACCACAACCCAGCCCCCCACTGCCCGGTCCGCTTGAAGTCCCGCTACTCGAAACAGTCGCTGTGGACCCTGTAGACAGTACGGATGCTGTGCTCGACCGATTTGATGGCGACAGGCTGCCGATTGGAATGTGGGCATGCGCCGAGGGTGGTACGTCGTAGACGTCATTGGGATGTGGCATGTGTGGCTGCTGCCCCCTACTCCGTGCAGATGTTGGGGTATCGTATACACTGCCCGGTGCACCGTCGGCTGATAACCGACCGGTGCCGTTCTGGGCGGGGAAGTAGCGGGAGGGCGGCACGTCGTAGTCTTGGTAGCCCTGGTTGGGCTGGTCGTAGATATAGACTCCTCCCAGCTTCTGAGGCGTCACAACCTGAAACGACAACGGAGGGATGGATTAGGAAAATGCATAGATATATCGCGTAAGAACTGGTTAATATGGTTTGGATGGTTGCAATTATGTTGCGATGATAAGAAAAATAATCAATAACTGAACTCGATGAAAATGCGTGACGTACAGAACAAAATCAAGAGAATCAACAGGAGTTATAAATTGATAAACATTATGGAAAGTTATAGCAATGCATAGGACTGATTGGCAAAGTCTGGGCTGTGCTACAGGGCCAGATGATCGCCTTTAGCACATTGACATTTGCCTATACTACTGGCTCGAATCGGGGATGCAAGGACCTTGGATTGTAAACAAGTGCAAAGACGTATAGACTTTTAGAAGGGATCTATTGGAACGGCCTTATCTATGAATCTGCACGTCACATAGTGAACGGGAGGAAACGCTGAAGTCTTATCACTTCGTCCATTCGGGAAAAGGCCTATTGAACTAATTAGCCGATAGGTAATTCCAGAGTCTAGGTGCTGATCTACATAAGCATTGCAAGGAGGTCTGACAGGAGGTCTGACAGGAAGAAAGGGAACGGTTTCATATTTCTGGGAGAAGCAACTTATTCTAGATGTGCGTTTGGCAAATGCGAATCAATAATTTGGTACATTCAACTGTGAATAAGCAAAGGTGTGATTGAGGAACCTTAACATGGCAACATTATTTCTGGTCCTGGAATAGGATTGAAGGTACAATGTGTTTAGCAAGGAAAGAGAAACATTAGAGAAACCACATAAATAGTACAACATAACAAAAAGGAACAAGAGAGCCCTTAAATCACTCAAAATTACAGGGCAAAAGCTTATAAACATTAAAGTGCAGAAAACCTATAAATACCCAGGATATAATATTTAATTAAACACGTTAGATAGCCTGAGACTTGTAATACATCATTACGACCTTAAACATTAAAGGAAGGACACCAGTGGTCGGGGAAGCCTTTTGCATTCCATGTAAGCGGTTCATGGTTCACGCTGTGACCAACCTTGAGGTTCCAGACGAGCGGTTTGAAGGTGGTGCCGCGCAGGGCAGGCTGTTCGCTCTGTTAAACACCGAACCAACAGTCAATTTGGAGGGAAAAGAGAGAATTTAGGATTTTCTTTTAGATAAATATTTCTACATACATTTCAGGATTTTCATTTATTTATCTATCAATGTTTTTATTATTTCTTTTTCTTTGGAACGTGGGGGAAAAGCAGTTTCCAGTTGAAAAATTGTAAATTTCACCTTCATTTGAAATATGATATTTTCAAAATTTGCTCAAAAAAAGGAGACATGATCTCAATTCCCTAAAACTGTGTTAGTCCTAAAATAATCAAAAGATAAACCTTTTTATCGTGTTTAGAATATCTTAGGTTTTTCAATTTTCATAGGAAAAACATGACAACTAGATTCTTCAACACTCTCTATATGTGTGGAAATAAAAATCCTAGTGTCTTTTTACGACCACTCCTCTTACAAGAGCGTGGCGTTTTCCAGCTATAGGCCTGGAGCGCTATACTCTAAGCGGTTCCCCGTTGTATCTTTATCTGCTCAGTATGGCGAGCTGTTGTCGCTCTGTGAGCTACTCGGTATGCGGGTCAGGGCCCTTACGAGGTGCTCAGGGCAGGTAATGGGCGCTCAGCCGGCACGGGGGGGGGGGGGGGGGCATTGGGGGAGGGGTAGAGTGGGGGCGTAGGGCATTGGGAGAGGCCTAGAGTAGGGGCGTTGGGGCGGGGTGTGGGGCGTGGGGCGTGGGGCGTGGGGCGTGGGGCGTGGGGCGTGAGGCGTGGGGCGTGAGGCGAGAGCGTAGGGGTGGGGCTTGGAGTTGGGGCGTGGGGGTGGGGCTTGGGGTGGGGACTTGGGGTAGGGCCTTGGGTGGGGCCTGGGGGTGGGACACCGGGCCAGGGTTGTCGGCCTGGGGTGGGAACTTGGGTTGGGGGCATAGGGTGGGGCCTTAGTTGGGGCCCGGGAATGGGGCACTGGGTGAGGGGATAGGGTGGGTCGTGGGGGTGGGGCCGTAGGGGTGGGGCCAGGGGTGGGGCCAGGGTTGGGGCTTCGGATGGGAACTTGGGTGGGGCCGTGAAGGTGGGGCCAGGTTTGGGGGCCTGGGGTGGGTCTTCGGGTGGGAACCTCGGGTTGAAGCTTTGGGTGGGGCCTAGGGTGGGGTTAGAGGGTAGGGGCCTGGAGTGGGGGCCGTGGGTGGGGACCTGGAATGTGAGGATATTGTAGGGATGGCAGCAGCTAGGGGCGGGCCGTCTAAGGCTGATGACTCGACGAGTAGATCAAGTGTGTTACCGTGTCTCCGCAGAAGCCGTTTCTGTCTAGATGTTATCCAGGGGTCAGTTGCTATAAGGGAGTAGTTTATTTCGTCTTCGGGTTATTTTACTGCTTTTAGGTGATTTCCTACGCTACATGTTTCATCTTTTAGTGATGAGTGAGTGATGGAGGTTTAACGCCGTGTCGACAACAGAGGTCATATTCACGGTGAATCTTGTAATGATGTATACAGGGAACTAAAACAAGCTCAATGAAAACACATTTATGTTTTTATCAAAAATTTCAATGTATCCTGACATATTATGATGACAATTAGATTCTGATACTCATCACTTGGGTTGATGGATTCATAAAATCCAAAAACATACAAATATCTGAAAACCCTATCCCCGTGAATAGTACATGAGCTGGCAACACCATCCAAGAAAACCTAGCAGCATCCCCAACCCACTCCTACCTTCCCTTCCCCACTCTCAACACCCTCATCATTCTTTCCTCACCCAACCAACCCCCTACCCAACATATCATCCCATACACAAAGAAAGCTAACAAATGCACGTCAGCCACCACAGTGTCTCCAGGCGGCTCCTCCAGATACCCCACCCCCCTGTTATCAGCGTCCTCCAGACCCCCTGCTACCCTCACATGTAGGATGATCCACACCCCCGACTGACTGATCCTGCTAAGCCTAGATAATCCCCACCCCCTGCTACCCCCACCCTACCCCCTCAAACAGGGGCCCTGGTCTATAGTAGCGGGGTGTGAGCTGTGAGCTGTGAGCTGCTCGCGGTCAGCATCGATCTGCTCCGAGCATGACGTGAGCAACTCGTGAATAGGGCCTGCTCAATCACCCCCTGAGGGCGGCTACAGCTGTACGAAAGGGCCTGCCGGAAAAGGGCCCTTCTATATCCGCCATGTGGGAATGGTGCTGTTTCCTAGACGTTTACTTTGTGTTCTCCCATATTCTGCCAAGAAGTTAACACGTATTCTGTATATTCGTTATCAGAAGTGAAACACTTTTTCTATTATCTGGTTCATGATTTGCATCTTTTTCTGGTGTGAAAAAAAACATTGAATTACTTAACGCGGATCACTGTGTAGATAGATACTGTAAATCCATTATAATGCATGGGACATTTCTTTGTGACAATTTAAGCTTACAGTTTGGGCCATACGAATTTATCGCACTTTGCGGCTTTCCTCCTGAATCCCACCCTTATATCGACCTCGTTTACTTGTATCCTTCCTCCCTCCTTCTGACTCGGGAATCCATCATGCGGGGACCCTGATCCCCCTCTTCTGACGCCTCCCCCTCCCGTTGATATGCAGATGGGTCGGCCGATGGCCGCTTAGCCCGTCTATCCCAATACACTGACTGTCAACGATCGATGCTAGTAATGCACGCCGCCGTCTATCAGAGTTAAAAAGCTGCCACCAGCTGACAACATGCTCACTATCTGCTCGTGGGATATAACCTGCTCATTCTGTAGCCTGCCCGCTGATAGCTGGGTGACAAGAACCTGCTCATTTGCATGTATCTTATCCATTTATGTACCCTGTTCATTGCAGGTATTGTATACAGGTTTATCAATGTATGCAGCCTACAGTCATGCTTAATACAGATATCAGTGTATGCAGCCTACACATTGTATGCAGTCTGTACATTGTATGCAGCTTGTGCAGAGTATGCAGCTTGTGCATTTTATGCAGCCTGTGTAGTGTATGCAGCTCACCCATTGTATGAGGCCTGTTCATTGTAATCAGCCTATGCACTGTATGTAGCCTACAAATTGTCTAATGCAGTACTTATACAGTGCACTATATACACCCTACACATTGTCCATTGCATAAAAATGATCCATAATACGTGTATAGACTGACCTAAGACCCATGGGTACATATGCAACCTCCTTATGGTATACATTTTACTCAATATCATGCATTTAATCAACGCATTAAATTTTAATTAATATCAGATATTGTAAACCATTACAATGAGATGGCTGAGTTAATGTTCACCACCTACCCAGCTCCTACACCCACAGAATCTCTAAAGTAAATGGTAAAAACCACGGTCACAACAAAGTTGCATGGTGTGATTAGTCATTCGCTTTTAGTTCTATCACTGTCCGCCAGAGGTCAGTAGTGTCGTGCTGGCCTCCCTTTGGCCCAGGTTTGCTGGTCCCTGGAGGGTTTTAATATCAGGGGCCTGACGCCTGGAGTCATCTGCCGACCAGCGGAAGGTCCCAGGACACTCGCCAGCCGTGAGACATCAGTTAGTTCCCCCTCGGTTTATACATGGTGGTGTCCCCGATAAGCAAAACCCCCACTAATACTATACTGTGTCTGTGGGGTGATAGACTCAATGTGGCTGCCTAATGCAGGAGCGTTAAAAAAACGTTTTTGTCTCCTCCACCGACCACCAGCTCGTTTGTATCTTTGGCAAGCAGCTGCTGCAATTATTTTATCTATTCAAAGTAATTACTATACAAAATCTACTCCTACGTTTTGACCAAAGATCCTTTTCACCCACGTACTGATTTTGTTAGAGAGGGATATCACAACCCATCACAACATGGTCTCTTAATTGACACATCAATCCTGAATGATAAACGCTCATTTTAGGCAATATACACTTTGCATTTACACCAATTATTTTCAAACTACCCCAGGTGTAGCCGAACACAATAGCGATGCCGGTAGATTTCTCTCAGTAGCTATTGTGAAAATGTTAAATGAATATTTATAGAGAACTGCCAGCGAGCAGGCACACTGTTTTATCCATGTTTCCCTAATTTATTGCCAGATCTCTCTGTAGATCTATATCATGTACCAACAAAAACTTATTTATTCCTTATTTATTCATGAATAAGGTCCTGTTGGACCGAGCATGCACTACAAGTAATAATTACGCTCAAACATAGGCTCATTGAACATTGTTAGAAACCAATAGTAAAACTCACTTTTTATCTTAAAGTGCCATTCTGAGAGGCTTTATACCAACGCAATATATTCTATTCAGAAACACCTATTACAGCCTAAAACACCAGCTGCGTGGTACTGCATCCATTCTCGGGGGAGGGTAGAATATTCCCGTTGCCAGTTGGGTATTGTCCTTGGCTGAAAGGCCCTTGGGCTGAACACTGAGGGGGAGCCCGGACACATAAATCTACATGCACCGGCCATGCACTCTATTAGCGGCGTTTATTATTCATAAAGACGAACCACAGGCACAGACGGGGCGGGGCTGACGACCAGGGGCTCCCTGTTAATCAGACTGTCAAAGAACACAATAAAAGTCGCATATATACAGGTTGTATCTACATGTAATGGCCTGGGATATTAGAGGTGGACATATAGGGGTTTGTGAGTGACTCCATCATTGACTATGAGGTCCCCCATTGCCCTGCTCATGTTCAAAAAACACTTCCCATATGTTGAAAACCCTATCCACTATGGCACTAATGCTAAGGGGTACTACCTGTATTATCCGTTACCTTTTGTATATAGTTTAAATTCAAATTGAATCAAATGAATATGAACTCGTATATTTTGGAAAAAGACATATAGACCTACCAGTATACCATAAAAAAGATAACAACAGTAAAGGTGCAGCAAGGCAAAAATATACGTACGGGGTATATGACTTATTGCTTTCTCGCATGGCTATTGCCGACAATGCACAATGAGGGCCCCGCATTCTGACCATACACCCCTACCTCTAACGTCTATATTAGTTCCCAGATTGCATGTTTATACCCAATTAGATGGCAGCTGACTTTTTCCGCTAACACGGTAACCCTAAGCACCACAAAACGACCAGTCCGCCTATTCTGTTTTACCTAGGCCGTACCACGTGCAAAAAGAAACATTAACTATTCTGGCTGGGTCTGTTCTGGGATGTCATCACGTCTAGACTAGAGTAGTCTACTTTTAAAAAATTAGAAAATATATTATCAAAATAGAAAGGAAAAGTCCAAACATCATTAATAATTTAATCCGGGATTAATACACGAATTGACGAGACATTCAAAGGAAATTTACGCAGTAGAAATAAACCTAGTATATATGAAATTCAAATATATCAACGATTATATTCACCTAATTCAATTCCCAGTGGGAAGCCAAATGCTAGCGTGAACGGAAAATGTCATTTTCTATATCTGCCTTAATGTAAAACCTCCATTCCCCTCGATCTTCCTCCTTTCGGACGTGCCTACTAAGACCCAGCCGCGGCCCTGGATCCCTGGATCCCTCCCCATTCATAATTCACGCGCGTCCCACACGGGGGCGCTGAACGAGCAGCTCTCACCCGAGCAGCTCCGCGAGCAGTTCCCGAGCAGCTCAGGCCAAGGTATTATTACCAGAGCCTGTTCCCTGCAGGTACGGGTAGCGGCCTATAGTAAGAAAAGGCTTGTACCAGTCGGAAAGTCTCCCATCGGGCACAGACTGAGTTATGACCAAAGCAGTTATTGGTGCCCTGTTCTCCGACCATATAGGGGTCAGCGGTCAAGGGTCAGAGGTCAGAAAGGGGGACGTGATGGATCGTCAGGGTGTGGGGAGGGGCAGTCCAGCGTGATAATCCATCAAGAGGTACCGAGGCCGGAGGCCGGAGGGCCATAGCAAAAAAGCCAGAAAAAAAGGGGAAAAAAAGAGAAAATATAATAAATCTGACAGATAAACTAGCACAAGAACTACCAATATCCCAGGGTCAGATGGCTATAATCAAAAGGATTTTTCCCCACACTCAAAGCATATATTTTCTAAGCCATATACTTGTTTTAATGGGGTACTGGTATTATTAGCATTGTTTTTTCCCTCTCACAGGCCCATTTCTGTCAGAGATACATTTCCAAGGGGACCAGGCTTGTCCCGGTCTCTGCCTGTATTCAGATTACCTCTGTACCTCTGGGCCCATACATAATACCCATAATAAACCACGCATCGAACATTTTAGCTCCAAATTTATAGTTTCACTTTTTTTATGAGGGTAGTAATCATTCTCCCTATTGTTATTACTCCATTTTCTCATTTTCCTCACAAATTCGGGAACGTATCATAACGCTGCTTGGACTATCAATCAAACTTGTCAAATCATAGACATAACATCGTCATAGTTGGTACATCAGTAATAATGAGATTTTCTTGCATAGGTTCAACCCGTAGGTAGCTAAATATGAAAATACATTGGCGCTTCGAATAATAGGCCTAATTCGGTTAAGAATTGTCATAAAACAGCAAAAATTTTCAAATACAAACATATAGGGTAAGTACAACTCATCCTCACCAGAAAACGGAAATTGTTTAATAGAAAAGAATTCGAAAGATCATCCAAAAGAAAAGTTGTCCTCTGACACTTCGGGTTGTATATACATCTAATTCTCCACCCACCACCCTACCTCACAGCCCCTTCTCATCCGTTCTGTCCGAACACCATTCACCCTCCCAGGGCCAAGCCTGTCCTCCCCTCCGGCCATCCCTAAAAGCACTTCCAGGATTCCAAGCCTAAGTAGGCGCACGCAGAATGGGCCTTTATTGAACCCGGGCGCGCCTAATCGCCACCGCTGATTTATAATCCCCTCCACGTTAGGCCGACATGCATTAGGCCTGCCATGTTAGGCTGACGTACGCATGTCACCTAAACCCTTTTTCCTAAATTCCACTCCATTCAAGACACTGAAACCTAATCCAAACCCCCCAAAAATCGAATCTCAATGCGGATTATTTTGTCTTTAATCAGACGAATAGAATGAATAGAATGAAGTGGTGGCTTGGATTTGGGTGGTCTCATCATTTGACGTGGTTAGCCTAACATGGAACATTTTATGGGGAAACCCTGGGATTACATTGCCGGTCCCTGAGGGCTTCCCCATTCGGACTATTGATAGAAGTGTGGTGATGGAAGGGCCGTGTTGAGTAACGTAATGGGAGTGGGGAAATACGAGGGCATTATCTTATTACAACCAACGCTGATGTATGCCCTGGGGAAGTGTCAGCAAACGGCATACATTACATGGGTGTGGTTCTAAACATTAAAATGGTAACATTTCAAATCAAAACATAGAATATTACTATCAATTCATGAATGAAAGCGAACAAACAAAATTAAACGTCCATAAACCATGTTTATCCTTGAAAAATGTCTCTTCTCTTGCCTAAACATGTAGAACTCAGATCTTAAAAAAGCACAAAATGGTGATTTAAACCGACAAATTTATCTTTAAAAACGGTTATTTCTAACATCTGACCTGAAGAACTCTTAAAGTTCTTACTAAAATGGCGAACACATTATGAATATTGAGGACCGCCATAATCTACACATCAATCTATCCATTTTTCCTTTTCAATGATCAACTACCCTTCCACCCAAAATACATCCTACATCATCCAGCCAGGGGAATATTAATCTGTGTCACATACTGACTGCCCCCCAGCCATCCCCTAGTCTCACACACTGACCAGTAGTGACCGCCGCTGACCACTGGGATTACGGTAATGTTCTCGGGCCGTCACGCAATATAAGCATGAGGCCAACCGTAACCCATGAACAAAAATTATTTCCTGTCCAGTGGTAGTTCAAATACAGCAGGACGGCCGGGATTTTGTTAAAATTCTTTTGGGGGATCAGTAAGGAGTAACAATTTCCTCTTTTTAATGTCTCTGTTTTTTTTTTGTTTTTTTTTTTTAAAAAGGAAAATGTTCCCATACGGCAATAAAATAGCCAGAAACAGATTTGTTTAATGTAAGGCATGCTGCTGCTCCCCCGGGTGGAGGGGCCATGTCGGCGGGAAGGGCCGGGTCAGAGATGACATGTATTATGTACGGGGCTCAGGGCTGGGCTGGTCGTCCTCAGTTCACCCATGGGTATGGAACAGTGGTGTATTTATGAGGACAATTTCTGTTTCTTTCCTTACTTACTATACAATCAGGAGTTCACTATAAAAATGTAGTGTTTCATTTTCCAATTTTGCTTATTGCTGCAAGTTCTTAAATAGGGATGTATATTTATTATATTCTTTTAGTGCCACAGAAAAGACGACTAATCATGTTAGTGAAACAATTATGTCAGAATTAGATACTTGGAAATTATATCATATCATTACTAATACTCTGTTCAACCACATGCATTCCAAACCATACAGCACACCACCTCTATCATAACCACTAGAATTATAAATGGCATGACAACAGGTCATTTCAGGGTCCACCCATAACGCCAAATGTTAACCCAAGATCACAATAGCAACATCCGCCCAATGTCACAGGAGGTGAAAAGTCGTGTCCCAACCTACCCTAAGTAGGTCCCTATACCACTAGGTGTGAAGGTTACAGGGTGGGAGGTATGTCTACCTTGACACCCTGATTACAGGTGTGAACTGACGGCCAACAGGTGGGTAAAGACCCCCACTAAAGGGTCACTGTCACACCTGCCTAGGGCCATCTTCCCATAGGTTACAACTGACACTGACTAGGGTAGTAGGAAACAGCCTGGAACATGGGGCTTAACCAGTGTTATTTATAAAAAGCACAAATGTCACACGCTCATGTGAGCCTCAGAAATGTAAACATAAAGATAGTTTTTATGCCGTGTAATGTATTTTTGTTTGGTTTAGAGAGAAATACATGTTTGTGGTTTGTTGGAGAATGCAGTTCTGAAGTCTTGGTTCGTTTGAACTTCAAGTGCAACAGGCTTCTCGCAAATATATAGACAACGTAATAAACTCTGCAATACTTCTTTGGTACAAGTCAAGATATCAGCCATAGGCATTTGCCATAATGGAAAAAAATGGTGCAACAGAAACTCTCGGAAGTTAAATGCTAGATAACTTTGAGTGGCTTATTTATCATGTAACGTTCTGACACTTAGTGGGTCTTTATATAGGATCACTAAACAATTCTTAAGTTTAAAGAAACGCTTGAGAGAAACTTCTGCTTCACAACAACAATATTAAACCCTAAAAAACACCCAACAACTGCTAGCCATCTATTCTATGGTCGGTTCTCATGCACCAAACCCCCTGTGACCCTGCCATAGGCCAGTAAGACCCACATTGTTTTGTACTCTAACCCCTCCTCCCAGCCGGTCCGGGTTAGGGGATCCACCACCCAGGGGTTGGCAGCGGGTCACACGTGGACCCACCCTGGAGGCGTCTCGGCCCGGGATCACAGAGAGCACCGCCCCCCGCTGTGTTAATTTCCCCCCCCCCCCCACCCCCCGCCTCCTCCAGTGGGAGGCTCCTAGGTGGGTGGTTGGGTGGTGGACGTCCTCCCACTTAACCCAGCCTGATC
The DNA here is from genome assembly GCA_936440205.1 of Lepidonotus clava. Classification (NCBI taxonomy): domain Eukaryota; kingdom Metazoa; phylum Annelida; class Polychaeta; order Phyllodocida; family Polynoidae; genus Lepidonotus; species Lepidonotus clava. The sequence continues at coordinate 32,150,224 of OW387140.1, forward strand.
CAGTTCACCACTGTTAGCTCTTTACTAGCTGCTTATTGTTTGTGAATGTTATTATGGCTTGCACTGACTGTTGTTCTTTTAATAATGTATTAATGATAATTTGATAACCACTAGTATTCGAGATTTTAATAGCAAACTAAAGCCCCATACCGACTAGGCGATTCTCCCGGCGATTCAGATCAAACATGTATATTTCAATACACCATACTGACGGGCGACGAGGCCCAAATCGCCTAGTGGGTATGGGGCTTTAGAAGTTGAATAATATGTTTAATGTAACCGTTTATCACCAAGTCATGAGATATGATAATATCACAGAAATCTACTAAGAGACTATGATGTCACTATTCATTGTCCAGTCAATCCATAGGCCAATGGAGGCTATGAAAGGGCATATATCATATCTAGTCATGCCTGCAAATGTACAAGCTGACATGTAACACATCATTTTCTCTGCACATTATATAGGCCAAATACTGTGAAGAAGCACACGCAAGAAAGCTTCTTTTTATGAACTGCCTTCTAAAAACCAGACTCCCGTGCCCCAGGTGGTGGTTTCCGACAGGTCAGTGATTATTCAACTGTGGTCTGACCAGAGTCTGCCCGCAAGGTCCGCCTAATTAACAGACCAACACTGAACCAGGAGTGTGTAAGGGATGGCCCAACATGTACGCCCATGTTACTCTGCTTATACTAGTACCTAGGCTACATTACGAGTCTGTAAATTAATATTCTTAACAATTCAACTCATTATCAAAAAAATAAGAGAAAAATCCGATAGACGAGGTAATGTGGAGGTAATGTGTGTAGTATTGTAGAATATTCATAGTTATATAAGTTATATACAAGGACCGACTACAACATTTAAAAAATATTTAAAAAATATTTCAAAGTCAACCGTTGTAAAATCAAGACGCTCTCTATGCATGGGTTTAATTTCCCAATGAATGCTTTCTTACTGCTCCTAAGTGTCAAATGGGGAGCCATCATACTGCACTAAGCCCCCACAGGAGAGAAGACCGAGTTAAGTGTCCTTAAGGTGATGTACCTGGGCGTCTGACAGGGCCTCAGGTGAGTCATCTCTCTGGTCCCTTTGATGTGGGCCGCCCACCTGGCAGTCAGGTGCCCTGTCGTGGTGAATTAACCCCTTCACAGATACACACCACTTTAGGGTACCCAGAGTGAGACGTTCCCCTGCAGGCCTTTGAGATTGGCCAACGACGCATGTAGGACAGTCTCAAGATCTATATATCACTGCTTCTAGCTGGCATTGGGTAGGTGAAATGTGCCACCCTATTTTAGGCCTTTAGAGTGGATTTTTTTTCTTGAAAAAGATTAAATCAAATCTCTTCTGGTGGAACTTCTGAAGTATCCTTAGGATTAGCCAAGGAGATTGTAGCTAATGCATATTACACGATTTAATTTTTCTTTGTGTTTTGAGTAAATAATTCCTGCTCTATGTGTGTTTATTTGACACAATTATTTATCCGCCTACTGAAGTTCTTTCTTTTTCACCACTCGGCCAATTCAACTACTTTCAGTTCCATATAGTATTCATACAGAGAAAATATCCCTCTTATATCTTACAAAACGAAATTTCTTTCAACCCAAGTCACTCACCCCTAACCACCATGTTACTTTCGGTTACCATGGCGACCACCCATCCCATCATCTTCCTCTGTCACATCACACAGAGACACCTGCCGGGCTGTGTCAACACTAACCGTGACGTCACAGGTCACATGACGACCCCGAGAACGAGGCTGAATGGTCCCTTTGTCTTGGTGGACAGAGGGATTCCTGTACCCTCCATGGTCTTGTTGATAGCTCAACACCTTACCCTGGAGGGGTTGTTCTGTAATCAGTAAGCCCGTTGACGGGACACGTTGGGTAATAGGGTGCCTACTGATAAGGTGTGAAAAACCTGTGTTTATGGCAACTCTACTAGAAAAAAACCACAACCCAAATATTTTTGAGATGTATACTATTTCCTCGATTTTTTTTTCATGCTAACAATATGTACAGCAGTTTGCAAGAATTTCTAGCTAGCCGTGAATCATACGTCACTAAACTCACAATCTATTAGCGTCTATTGATAGTTTTGAAGAATCCATCAATGTAGTAGTAGTATTTAAAGCATAACTGACATTGAAGAAGTGATAAGACTTTATCCTTACTTATATCCTTATTTATAGACGTAAGCAGGCTACACAGAGTAGGTTAGGTTTCTGGGGCCCACATGTAGCCCGGTGCGGAGTGAGTGCCCTTCTGAGTGTCCTTGGGCCCTCACAGATCACCTTTCCCACCGCCCACGTCGAACCGGTAAAACCATGGTAAAACCCCGCTATTTCTGTCATTGCCCAAATGACTTCCGAGAGAAGGGAATTAATCTTTTCTTAACTTCCTGGGTCAGAGCCACTGGACATAGATCTCGTCAATAACATGCGAGGTTAATTACGGGCTTTTGTTGTACATGAATATAGGTTCCAGAAAAAAAAGTTACCGGCATATGGATTACGTTACCAGTTATGCTGGCAGTTCTGTTTTATCTATAGGGGGAAATCGCATATAATTTGAATAATAGAATTACCTTCCTTTTAATAACCACTGGTGTCTGATGCAGTCAGACCTAGATATTTGCCCTCCAAAAGTACAATTTGATAGGGTCTAAATATTCTATTTTGTAACAAAAACTAAACTGAATTTGTAAGCTGTTTAAACATCTCTAACGTAACTGAAAAAGCACACATTCCCAACCCGCAACCTTCATACTACTCTCGATCAAACCAGGGACAAATGGGACGATCCTCCTACCTATCCTTCACTAAACCCCCTCAACACCTATCCTTCACCAAACTCTTACATGCCTGAGGATCCCGCCCTGGAGGAGGGCCCCGGAATGTGTATAATCACCTGCTGATGGCTGGAGGCGTCAGATGGGGAGATAGCGGAGATAAGGAGACCACCGGAATGATCTGTGTATCTGATACCTCTGATACGGGGATGGGGTAACCAGAGTAATGCTAACCCTCAGTGGGAACCGACCTCAACCACAACCTCTGGGAATGGGGAGATTGACTTTGACATGGGACACCCTGCGGCCGACTGACTGCCTGGGTGTTTGTATATGTATATGTCAACTGCAATTGTACAGATCAAACTTATTATGTGCATTTGAAGTTATCTGTGCTACTTTATGAGTAACAGTATAGATGTATGATGGCTTGAGAAATTAGCCTTAAAATCAAGTGATCAAATGGCCTTAAAATCAAGTGATGAATTGAGATCCTTGGTCATTGTGTTGGGACTCTCACCTCATCCCTACATGTCTATGGGATCTCGAAAGGACACACTCAATGGACTTATAAACATTTCATGAAGCTCCAATGTTAATACTGAGGAGTTGACGTAAAATGTGTACAGGCAGTTCCTCGTACATGCAATTTAAATACTAAAAACGCAAGAATTGCATTGCCAAACAAGAGAGGCAACCGGTAATGTTGTAATCAATTCCTCGCACAGCAGGAACTAGAGCGAGGGTTATTGCCAAGGAGACACTTATTGCTGTTTTCTTACACGTGGTGCGTTTCATACAGGAGATTTATTTACTTTTGCAGACAGAGAGAATTCCAAACGTCACATAAGATTTTTTACCGTGCGCATTTAATACGGAACAATTTCTTTGATTTCTTGAACACGGTGCATTTCATACAACACGTTTAATCATAGTTCTTAAACACCCTCCATCTTTACCGAACTTTTCAATTTCCATTTCACGCTGGCTTCACTCGCTCAAGCGGAGTCCGATGCGGGGGAGAAACAAACTCATTATTTGAGGTTAATCGATGTAGTTAATCATTCCTAAAACTGTCATGGCCGCAACTCCCCGGCATAAAAGACAACCACGGGACGCCACGTCAACAACAAGAGCGCCGCGAATGGAGAATGAAGCCATTGGAAGCCACAGGAGGCTGCATTGGAAGCCACATAGGAAGCCATTCAGACTCGGCGTGAGGCAATCACTTACCAACCAACGTCCCCTTCACGGGCTATTTCTGTGAAAGCCTTTCCGAGTGGCTTCAGCCGGAATGGGCTTTTTTTGTTGTTATTCCTACTCCCTATGTCAGCAAACTGCATTCGGACATAGCAGTGGAAATGGGAAGGTAGAAAAGATTGGGGGTTAATAGTATGGAGACGATGGTGTGGGTTAATGGTTGGTTATTTGTGGGGGTTGTGGATGGGTTGTGTCGGACGGACCCTCGTGATTCACCGGACCTCCTCCTGGGTCCCTGCTTTCCGCCCTCCTGTATGATAACGTCCCATCACGGTTTGAGGGCATTCGGAAATGTTTTGACTGGCAAAACTTCTTCGCTCTACTTTAACCTGATTCTACGTTGTCTGTCCTATCGGCAGTGGTCAGTGCGCGGCTTTCAGGAGTAAATGTAAGAAACTGGTATCTAAGTTTAGTTATATGAGGCGAAAACTTAATTGAGGACCAGTTTCATTGAGCAAAAGACAGCATAGTTATGATTGAAGCAACATCCATGTGCCTTCCCAACACGTGGCACTGGGGCGATTGCGGTTCATGCCAACGGTGAGCTCCACAGTGGGCCTACGTAAACTAAGTCAGTGACGAACTGAAAAATTGTAAGTTCAGAAATGAAATACTGAGTTCACTTCGTAACGAGACATGACCGGTTCAAAAGGCTGGAAACCTGACCTGGAATGTAGCCAGTTGGGCCTAGCCCCCCGCCGGCCCGGGGTGAGCAGGTTAGGGAGCTGCTCGGCCTTTCTGGGTCAGGGGTTTTCCGACCGGTCCCAAGCTGCTCACGGCCCAATGAACGACTCAGCGAGCAGCTCAGCGGCCGGGGCCTGACAGCCGCAGCTGATTCAATGCCCTTCCGACAAATGGACACCGCAGTCCACTCGGCTGACCACCAGACTGACCAGAAAATTGACCGCTCCTGGTCGGGAGAAGGGCGCGTGGACTAACTCATCGGAAACAAAGTGAGGATGTGGGGGTGGCTGATAAGGAAGGGACGTGTAGTGGTAACAGCTGGTCAGTTTTTACTTCTCCTAGCACTCTTACCTATGGTTTTGTTAGAATATAATATGTTTCCCATTTGGACATATTTGGGAAAACCGTATTACAGGATCAAGGTACACGTTATACAATATCGCTGACATCAAAAACCTGCTTATTTGTATTGTGTCCAATGCCAAAGGCAAAGATACAGATGTTTTGTCACGAAATATGCTTACTAGCATTTTAAGTTTAAGTGTATATAATTACCATGTGCTACATGATAGCTCCATATACTAATTCCAAACTGAAAGGACTAGAAAATCAGTGAAAATCCTAGTACCATTGTGAGTATAGTTTGCTTTACTCTCCATGCTAATACTAAGAAAGACAGGTGCGCAACCTACAACACCATCAGACAAACGCAATAAAAACCCATAGCAGAACAACACATAATACGCCATATTCCATTCCCTCGCCGTTTCCTGGCAATCAATCCCTCTACCATATGGCAGGAACGCCGGGCCCACCACGTGACTGCACCACGTGACCTCCTCAGACCACGTGGTACTGCCCCCCACAGGTTGGCCCCGGTCCACCGCCACCAGGGGGAGCCCCCAGTCGGAGGCCTCGCTGGTCCCCCACAGGACGGTACCAGTACCAATATTTAGTGTAGCAACTGGCGGCTGGCAGGCCGAGTACGGGCAGGCCATCATATAGGGTTGGGTGGGGGGAGAGAAAGCCGAGGCTGTCAGTGAAGGGGTAATAAAATCACTGAGGGTCGGAGAGCGATCTGAACGGGGCTGCTGAAAAGGCTGCTTTCATGGGTAAGGTGGGTGGGGCTGTTTTTTCGGGTGTGTGGATATAAAGGGTAGATATACATAGGGCGTGGCTGATGATGGTTAAACTTAATGATAAACGATTAAATTTTCCATTGGAAGGCTCCTAGATATAGAGCATATTTCTTCTTTTTTTAAAGAATGGATGAAAACATGCGTTAATCCCAACATATGTTTGACTTTCCGCTGTTGTAAATGTCTGATGCTGTTAATCTGATATTGTAATACACATATTTCCTAAACATAACATCCACGGGTAAAGCCTTTTAATTATAATAATTTCTTAACTTTGAGACCCTCGTCTAGAATCCACGGTCCCATTACCAAATAATAAATCTAGCTACCCTTTCAGCATATTCCTATAAAATACCAGAGTAACAGCCCCTCCTCCTATATATGTATCAAGTAGGTCCTTATCCTATTCCAAGGTATCAGAGTCACAGAATCCCCTAGTAGTATCAAGTGGGTGTAGCCCTTCTCCGCCCTCCCTATCGGCCCCAGTAGTGGGGCTATCAGCACTTCTCACCTCCAACATACCACCACGACAGACCACTGAGTACTGAGGGCCTGTGAAGCCCCTAAAACCCCGCAATGTGATAACAGCTCCCCACTCGGCACACCTTTAGGGACCTTTATTGGAGCTTCATGCCAAACCGCCTTGTCCGCTGCGTATTTCTACGGCTTGGAATTTGGGATGAATGCTAGGAACGTGTTGGTTAGGAGGTGGATTGGGTAGTTTTGATATGTGTTAATACAGAATGCACAGATCAACCTACTTTCCTATGAAGTAGATTTATTCTGGGATATTGAGGTTAATTACGCTTTGGTGTGAAATAAGGCCCACAAGTTAGTGTGGAATTCAAAACAATTTACTAGTATCGAATTTTCCGCTTTTAAAAACCTAGTTTCTTCACCGATACCTGCACTTCATACTTGGAGCAATTGCAACAATCCCAAGAAGACTAAATCAAAGCCCCCACCGCGCCAAATCCCCTGCTTCTCTTCCCGGAAAATGGATCCAAGATAATTTATTCTTAACATGTTACTAGCACCAAAGGAAAAGCTCACGGAGACGATAACGAGAACCTCATTTGCACAAAGAACATTATTGCCTGGCAACCTGCACCAATCCCTCTGGGACTCTCCCATGACGTCAGTGCCTACGTCAGGCCGTACGTTATGGCCACGTCTTGCGTCACGTTACGGCCGAGGTGTGGGTAAGCCGAGCTAATCACTCGTGCAGCTGCTCCCCCGACCAACTTCACGAGCAGCTCCGAGCGTCTCAGCTGGCCGGGTTTTACCTGAGGTCATAAGACCGGGATTGTATTGCCCGCCGCTAATGGTTGGGCCCTCGGGGCGGTGAATACTATAGTACATATACCGGGGGGGGGGCACTCAGTCTTTGAAGGTAGGTACCAACTGCGAAACTACAGCCCCCCCCCCCCCCCACCTTTTTGGGGGATGGGGAAACTCTGACAGGGGAAAATTCTGAAAGCCCCCATTTTCAGGCTACATCAAGGACAGCCCCTTGAAAAATGCATTTGATGACAAAGTTTGCAGTCATTATTTGATTTCTAAACTCAATAATTTGTTTTAGAAGCATTATGAAGTAAATGTATTGCATACAATATTCTTAATTTAGTATAAAATAGAATACACCATTGACAGCCACACAAAAAGATGGTCTGATTATTTGACAGCCCCCCCCTTTTTGTTGTTGTTGTTGTTGCCAAATTTGTGATTCACAGCTACAGCCCCAAGAGCTTCCGACCGCAGTTGGTACCCATTTCCGGACTGTGTGCCCCCCCCCCCCCCCGGTACATATATCGCCCTCAGGCCTGCCCCAAGTCAAACGTATAGATAGAGAGGGAGGTGTTACATCAAAGGATTCCCCCTCAGGGTGGCTGCTATTGGTCTGATTAAATTAGACGTCTTATGTAATTGCCTTCACACTTCCTCAGGGTATATTTACAAATACTGACGCTCGGCGTGGAGTCTGTTGTAGGGCAGAGGTATTTCTGTTACAACAACCAGTGAGTAACTACTAATTCGAAAGATTTGGTCTCAAACATTCCTGACTGAGTTAAGTGTACATTACCCTAGAGCAGGTGTATGGCTGGGGAGGTCCTGTGAAATGCAGTCTAAAATATGTTCATGTTTATATTACTTAAGGAGACAGGGGGTTTATAGGTTAAACATTCCTGTATAACCAAATTATTAATTCGTTGAGTGTCCCTACGTCATCAGCCCAAGTACCGGCCCGAGTATAACATGTTGCTTTTTTACCACCAACATCTAAAAAAAAATCACATTTCAGTTTTATGCCAGATTTAATGTGAACATATTCCTATTGAAGGAGCGGAGCCTGCACTCATACATTGGTGTAGCAGCTCTGGCATTAGCGAGCCCCCAAAGGCCCATATCGCCCCTAGGTGAGTTGGTGTTAAGTGAGGGGGGAGTGCGGCGCCAACCGACCGTGGGAGAAATGCACTAAGGAGGCTTACCAGGTGTAAAGGGTGGGCGGCGAATGGACTGGAGGAAACAGTTCCCACTGGAGGAGACTGGGCACCCAGACACGTACACCACTCCAACAGGCTTTTGAAATAGTACCAGCCTAGGCGTCTATGATCTATTTATAGCCACTTCACACGTGTTTCAAATTTGAAATACCTCCAGCGTCTGCTTTTTGAAGTTTGGGATTCCTATTGGAAAATTCTAGGTTACATTTCGCCTAACGGTGTACATGTTGGGTGCGTTATAATTTGTAATCGATAAAGCGTATTTTCGTGGGTACTATATCATTTTTAATGTGCAGCTTGACAGTGTTAAGTGGTTCTGGATATTTCTTCCCATGAGAAGCCGAGTGAGTTTAAGGAGAGAGTGCTAGCTGATGTTCTGCATATTACGAGTTTGTCAGGGTAATTAGTTTCACATAATGTTGGGCGGCAGTGTCTGTCACTGTGTCAGTTGCTCCCACTGGGACACGGCGGGGGTACGCCTTCATCTCAATGTGTGAACTAATCGTGAGCAACTCACGAACTGCTCATCCTAGAAGATTGGCCCATTTCTTGGCCGGCCAAGAAATGGGCTCAACCTAGAATCTGAACCTAAGTATGACACGGATATATATACTTGTGTACACATGTTCAATCCCGAACGTCACGAACTGTATCAGCGGTCATGTCCGCATTCAATTCTGAATCAGAATCAAAGATGGATATCTGATTCTGCAGTTTCACGAAACGTATTAAACGTAGATATAAAGATAGAAAAGAAACCACTTTTTTAGTCTCTAAATTTGTAGAATATGCAGGGAACCCATTCTGCTACCCTTAAGTGAAAGGAGGACTAGCATTTGTATCATCTAAAAATATTCCAAGTCATTTGCAGAAAATAGAAACATTCGCACAGCAGCTGCTAAAACGAGAAGCACAAAAAACTGGCAAGTCTAATCTATACACAACAAAACAGGCGGTAATAGCATAAAACCCCAAGGGGAAATGATGACAAATTTGGGCCCTTTTTCAGTTGTCGACCAAGACAGACGGGTTGCAGCGGGTAGGGCCGGAGGTAGGGGGAAGACAGATCGTGGGATGATTGATGAAAACACCACCAGGGGGACGGCTCAAAGCCAGGCTGGGCGTTTCCAAGGTAACCCGACGTCTCTTTGTGTATTGGCCTGTCAAAATGGCGGTCGGTGACGTGACCTGCTTCCTATTCTGACCAGACAGCTTTAGATATATGGTCATGATAGACCTCCCATTATGTTGGCCTGTTCGTAATTCGTGATTCTTGACCTAGGGAAATAGCACAGATGCGAGTATATGACTCTATTTTCATCACCTGTAAGGAAATATGACATGGGGGGACTTATTTTGGGAAATACATTGAATTCATATTCATGTTATTCCCAGCAAATAAATAACTATATATCTCGCAAAAAAAAAGAGAAAAAAACTAAAACAAGCAAAACAAGAACAATAGATAACCGACATTGTCAGCTATTAACCCACCTTCTTACACAGAGGTTTACAGAATATAACCGATTTCCTCGGCGATTTTGGGGGTAGCGTCTTAACCGGAAGTGGTACTCCAACTTTGGCCGGAAGTGGCGGCGGCGGGCGGGGCGGTGGTACCGACGATGCGCGCGCAGCCTTTTTGGTTATAGCCTTTTTGCTGGCCACAAAGTCTGGACCAATAGAATACCGGCCATTCTCTACTGTTGCCATGGTGATTTTCTCCCTTAATGACTCCTTTAGAAGGTGTTCCCGTTTCTCATTAAGTTTTCCGCTGAATTCACATTGGAAGGCCGCCACCCAGATAGCAATTAATCCTCTGGGATTCAGATTTTCTTCTGAGTAATTAATCCTCAAAATTATCTTTTATGGTGATGTCCACGTCTATATAACGGCATCCAAGGAGTCTTTAAGAGTAAAATAACAGAGCTAGAGATATGATAGCGCCTGTAAAAATAAATCCCGGGAAACCAGTTGTATTTTTGCAATGGTGTCCGACATGGTAAAACCAAATATGAGAAGTTATTTTAGGTCCAGGAAATAAATGATTTCAGGGCACTGATCCGTTTCTAGGACAACGGATACCTTTGATGTTTTCTTGAATTACCATTTAATTATATCCATGAAACGCACTTGTTGCACTTATTTTCTGTGCCCTCATTATAACCCACACAAGGGAATAGTTCTTAGTGGTTGAGTAGGAGTATAAGGGCCGAGCAGCTCAAGGGGCGGCCAGACCGGCTCAGGTCCGGCACTAGATCCTGCTAATGAGCTGCTCCACTATTTGCTCGGGCCAAAACCTAGGATCCAAGGTTTTCCAGGGATTGGATCATTGCCTGGAAGCCAGTCCTCCTCCAGCGTAAAGAGATCATCCTCCAGACCGGATCCAAACCCCCTCAAATACCACTCTTCCTCCAGGGGAGACCCTCCCCCCTCCAGCCCCCTCCTCCAGGGCCGGCGGATCACACAGTCCGGTTACTGCATTAACGGCGTCGTTTTACACTGGAGGAACCACCCGAGCCTTTCCTCCAGTGTCTCTGTGAAGGGTCCTAGTACACTGAGCGAGCTGTGATACTGCCTATTAAATCCCACCCACAGGCACTTAGCCTGGAGGGATTAGAGTGAATTACAGCCAATGAAATGTGTCTTCCAAGCCAGTTCCACTGAATGGTAGAGTTATGGGAGATGGGTGCGGCACATCCCTTTGTATTGAAATATCACAAGACGCTAATCAGATGCAATTCATATGATTCCGTATGATATAAATCCACAATGATAGGTTTGTTTTTCTAATATCTTTGTTTCAGAGTCGGCAGGTATACGTCCCTTTGTACTTAAATATCACAGGGTGAATATCAGATTGTCGATATCATTCAGATATGGTTGCTTAGGAAAGTAATCCAGAGAAAACTGCTTGTACACTCAGTAAGTTACTCTTCAAAGTGACTCAGTCTTTCCTCCTCAGACCACGTTCCGATAGTCATATTGCACTTCCAAACCTCAGAGTTACAATGACTAATATAAAATAACAGCAGAGCCTCATTCAGGCTCCTTACTCCGACCAACTCCACGGCCTTTGTGCAGAGCCGCCCCTTTCCCTCCTGGCGCCTGGAGGACCTGGAGGATCAGCTAACGGGAACAGGAGGAGGCTGTCAAAGCGAGTGTTACATTCCACATGTAGTCCTATCAGTATAGTGTGAAGAAGTAAGAGGGCGAGGTTTAGTAAGTGGAAACCCAACGTTGACACCCACAGCCTACTTTATACAGACATCCTCCTCCAGTGGGCTTCCTCCTGGATCTGCTCCTCGTGACGGCCTGGAGGTCATAGGGCCGCCGCAGCTGCTTCTAAAGAACACCTCTCCTGTGGGATCCACCAACCATAAGTGACTGAGGATCAGGAGATGCTCCAGGGCGACGTCTTACTTAACCCACGCCCCCTCCTGAGTCATACCGACACACAAGAGGAGGGTCGACGTCCTCCTCCAGCAGATGGGGGTGCTGCTCCAGACACAGTCTCCTCCTGGGCGTCCCACTGACATGGGGGGTAAAGGTGACCATGTACACTCACCTACTGGAGGGGTGCGCCCTCCCTGACTGCTTACAGTGACTGGCTAACTTCCTCCACGGTCAGCCTGGAGGAGCGGGTGGGGTGGTAGAGGGGTTGAAGTGGTCTGAACTCACTGCCCTCCTTGTTCCCCACAGTACAAGGATTGGGCTCCAAACGGTGTATTACCAATCCCTATTATTCTATTATATTTATTTTCCCCCATAAACGGGTCCACTTAATAAATTTAATGTCACTAATATTGAAAAAAAGCAATGTTCTAGGTCTCTCACCAGTGAGATAAGCAACGTTTATGAATATCTCTGTTGTTTTTTCACCAAAAGTTATGGCCAGGAAACAAAGCAAATTCCGCGTGCCTCTTTAGAACCAGAGCCTGCCCGGTATGCCTACTCTGACCCCGGGCACCGCCGTGTCAGGCACAAATTAACTTCACATGCTCACATCTGCTCGGGCCGGGCCTGCCGAGCACCTCACTGAGCTGCTCACACGTGGGGGAGGCTGTGTCATGCAGTTTTTGTTTTAAAAAACTCGGCCTGATCCTTTTGTACCGAGATAGCAGACATAGAAAACTATGTTAATGACAGAGCCACAGACGACACAAACTGTCCATGAATATTTCTTCTTCGCTGCTAGCTATGCAGACCAGACGGGAGGTGTCTGCTAGTAGTATCCAAGAAGGTATATCGTTATGTATATTGTTTTCCTCTACGCATGGGAGTTCGTCTCAACATATCACTTAACACATACGTCTGGTACACCTTGTAATCCACTCCCAGTACTGTAGGTATGTATAGCGTGGATCCTTGCCAAAGCGTTGGGGTACAATCTCTGATAAATGGATCTAACGTCGTATCATACAACCCCCAAAATAACACCTTGGTATGAGGCTGAGGTGCCACTTCAGACTAATGGTACATGAATACGTACAGTGTAGGCATGTATACCAAACAACGTCCTATTGGTAGTAGCTCCGTTATGATAACTCCAGTCGTCCCATGTCCTCTGTTACGGCTGTTACGACTGTGTACATTGTTCACGTCCACATAAATATCTCTCCAGGGCGTGATCATATCCTGCCCCTGCTCCTCCTGTGGAGATCCCACCTGGAGTAGCGCCGGTAAGGCCGGGAGTACGGAGGTAAACACTCCTCCAGTAGCCCCCCTCTTCCAGTTCCACCTACTCGCCGCCAGGTGGAGACTCGGATCAGCCTCGTTCTGGGACCAGACGCTGGTCACGTGACCTGTCTGCGTTCACACTTCATATCACCTGAGGCCTATTTACAAGCTAAAAAAATGTTAACGAAATGTTAATAAATGTTTAAAAAAAATGTTAACGAAATGTTAACAAATGTTTAAAAAAAAAGTTAACAAAATGTTAACAAATGTTTTAAAAAAGTTAACAAATGTTAAAAAAAAAAGGTTTTCCTTTCCAAAGTCCTTAGCATCTGTCATGACCTTAGTGTCTGCGCGCCGACGTTTTTCTTGAGGCCGCATGCGCGGCTGAATGGGCGCTGTCAGTGTGTCTTCAATATGGTAATGCCGACTGGGCCCGAAATGCTCAGAGACTGTTCTCAGCTAAAGGGCAGGGCCAATTGTGCACTGACAGCCTCCGTGATGGGGTGAGGCTCGGCGACGTTTTGTGTGTCGGCTGGAGCAATGAGAGTAGAAACGACGTCGTTTCTCCTCTCTTTGGGTGGGTGTTTCCCAAAGGGATATAGGTGTCAAGGGAGTGTGGGGTTCCGAGGTAGGACTGAAAAGAACCTGTGTCCAGTTGGTGTGGTTCCTGCTGTACGACTTGGTGTGATACGGGCGGTGTCTTCTCTCTTACATCCACTGGTCGCTATGCTTCCAACCATACAGTCTGAAAGCCCTAGACCACTTTTTCTCTCAATCTTCAAGCACAGGCATATATCCCTATAACCTCGGCATCCCCAGTGGGTAGTGTCAACAGATCCGATTGGAGGGTGTATACATGCATGGACAACTCTAACTTAGCACTAAATCTGAACTCAGGCGAATCTGACTGTAAATCCGCTCCAAGGAGAAGTCCCCTTTTTAGCACGGTGGATTTAACCTCCCAGCGGGGGATCCCTATCCCCGGGTGATGGCTTATCGGTCAAGCATACCCCCATTGTCATGGTGAACATGTAAACCCAGCATGTCGGGAATGTCATGTCAGTGGCTGACCCCTGAACCCTGGCTCGTGTTACCGACCGTGGATGGGTTACTGGAGGCACTGGGCCACCCGGACATGTAAACAGGTCTGAATTAATTAACCCTCTTATTGTGTTATTTATACCTGCCCCCCTAGGTGATAGGACTGAATAACATCTTCTATCAATTGAGATTTTTCACACGACGATACGATTAGAATTGAACGAGTCTATCCTGTTCGATACAAGGCAAATATATGAGCTAGTAAAAAGCAGAAATAAAGTAATTCACATAATTATGCACCCAACAACAAGTTTAGCACCTATTGTCCTATAGCACATTACTTTATTTTGTTAACATGACTACAATAAACAATTGTTCCCCAAAGTGAATTCTTCATGAATGGAATTAATCTACGAGTGAAAATAATCTAAGCTTGCAAAACACAGAAATCAAGAATTCAAACTTTGAAACTACATTATCATTATGCACAGAAGTTATATTCATTTTGTCCTATGTCTGGGCACCCAGGACTAGTTCAGATAACAGCAGAATTAAGACAATACAAAAATCCTCCCTTAGCCCTATTCGCCTTGCCGTCCCCATCATCCCTTAATTTGGCAGTTCTGGGCCGAGGTGTCGAAACGCCCGATAAGTCTCATATTTAAGACGTGACTCATCATTCAGCAGGGCTACAGAGGATCCCACGCACGAGATCCGAACCAGCTGGTCGGCAGGATATGTGGCCCCTTCACCGTTTACACCGCTGACCGCCCAACTGCCTTATAACAAAAGGGGCCAAATTAACATGTCGTCACATGGGTTATGTCACTCGGAGGGGGGTCCTAGTTTACTGTGAGTTAGGAGCACGGCTGTTGGGTTGTCCTGACTTGAGGACGTGTGGTGTGTTTTATCTTTACATGATGGGATTATGTGATGTATCAGCATGTGAACAACTATGATCTTTGACATGGTAGATGTACTGGTAAAGATACATAGATAATCAGACGGCTCTATTTATTCAGAAGATTTATAGATTGTAAACAATATTTTCACTAGGCAAACCCAACCTAGACCCTATATAGCATCATAATATTGTCTCCCATACATTTATATAAATGTGTCAACCAATTTATTTTAAAGTCTATGTTTTCAAAAGTCAGGTTCATAATCATTTCATCAATCAGTGTACAGCACCTGAAGTTTGATTCAAATTCCCTTCTGCGCAACTAACTTGGAGCAACGTTGGTTAGCTACGATTTGCAATAAGTTCTCAATCAATTTCAGTTCAAATAAAAAAAAAGTATTTATTCATCTTTAACATCTACCTACCTTATCCCCTTGCGGCCCCTTTATTACAGGCACATCCTTATTATCCTCTTTTGGTGCGCCTTTATCTTCAGAAACATCCTCCTTCTGTTTTCCCTTTATTTCCGATATATCCACGTAGTCGTCCTCGGATATATCCACGTAGTCGTTCTCAGGTATATCCGCGTAGTCGGGCGCCCCTTCACTTGGCTCACTGTCCACCAGTTCTACCCTCACTATAGGGATGGGCAGGTGGTAGCCCGGCCAGCCCGGACACACCATCTCTGACCGATAGGACACGGACATACTGACCACTTCTGTCCTCTCTTCTGTAATTTGTTCTTCAATATTTCTTTCTTCATCTTTTCCGTAACATTTGATGGTTTCAGAAATGTTGCAGTACAACTGCTCCTGTTGTTCAATTGCGATACATTCAGTGGGAGGGGTGCTGTTTAAATTATCAGAGAATGGGTTTGTTTCAAATTGTTGCAACTGGTCTGATTCGCCGGTTTCCTCGGTGCTGGATTTGTCAGAATCCTCACAAACCGGGTCTAATATTTGGTCATTCAAATCAATTTCGGAATTTTCCGCCACATTTGAGCTGTTCTCATTTTCTTTAGAACTGTTTTGAACATTTACTCCTCCACTTCCCTCGACCTCCTTCTCATTCTTGTCTTCATCAGGATTACTTATTATTATTCCAGGCATGGCATTTGCAACAATGCTGAGATTGGGATCAGCAGGAGCCTCTCCAGAATCAGTGCACCTGTCCTTGAGGTCTTCAGGGTCAGTGCACCCCTCTTTGACAGCTCCAGAATCAGTGCACCCCTCTTTGACAGCTCCAGAATCAGTGCACCCCTCTTTGACAGCTCCAGAATCAGTGCACCCCTCTTTGACAGCTCCAGAATCAGTGCACCCCTCTTTGACAGCTCCAGAATCAGTGCACCCCTCCTTGACAGCTCCAGAACCAGTGCACCCATCCTTGACAGCTCCAGAATCAGTGCACCCCTCCTTGACAGCTCCAGAATCGGTGCACCCCTCCTTGACATCTCTAGATTCAGTGCACCCCTCCTGGACACAGGCCTGGGCAGTTTTCTGTTCATCTTCTTTAGTTTCCATCTCAGGATTATGTGCACCATCTAGATGTTCTCCTGCGCTATCTTGATGGACCTCGACACTTACGGTTTGTTGGGATTTCTCTCGATCTTCCTCTTTGACAGCTTCTCCACTCGTATTACTGTATTCATCTTCCTGGTATGCAGTGGCCCATTTGACATTCTCCGTACAATCCACCACCTTCTGTGATCCGTCATTCATTTCTGTTGTTTCCACACTTTCCTCTATACCTTGCATTGCTTCCTTCGTGTCTTTTGAATCCTTCGGTTCAAAATCTCTAGAAACTTCTTTCTCCCCCTCCTCCTGGTCCTCCCTCCGTCGGCGTCTCCCGGTGGGTCCGGGGCAGGTGAACAGCCAGGTGTAGGGGCTCCTCCTGGGTCGGGCCTTAGTAGTGACCTTACGCACCTTGCCCTCACTTGAGGAGGAAGGGCTCAGTGAGACCCTGGAGGACCTGGTGGTCAGTAAAGACCTCCGGGCGCGGCACCAGAGTCGGGGACATGGCCTGGAGGAGGGAGGGTCCTCCAGTGGGGTGTGGCCACAGGAGGAGGTGGTGTTTGTATGTCTGGTGGTTCCTTTGGTGTCAGCTGTTTTCATAGGTTGATCCATGAGGTTGGGTACTTAGTTCCTACAGTTCAATTTTTACGACCGTCAATCCATTTGCGTGTATTGCAAGGTATAATCCAACATACTGTAGATTGAAAATGTTGTAATTAACTTTATATATCCATGCGTTTGAATGCGCCCCAAATGCAATACGAACTTCACAATGAAATAATTTTAGATGATTTTTGATTGGCTATAACAGAATTTGGGCAAGTTTTCCTCCACTCAAGAATGCCAGCACTGCAGTACTGCCCACCCTTTTATACCTCAGCCGCCGACGTCATTGCTTCCCCCCTTCTCATGCCCCTGGTGCCCCCTCAGAAGGGGCCCCACGCCCCCAACACATGAAGCCCCCAACATGTGAGGCCAGCCTCGAGCCGCATTAATTATCCATAACCCTCACCGGCCACACTGTACCCCCAGCCTTTTCCGGGTCCCTTCACTTATAAACAATACCCCCGAGGTGGGCCTGGAACCCTGCCCCCTTCTCCAGCGTGCACCCAGGAGGGCCAGCTTCTTGGGGGTAACCCGGCCTAACCTGGCCAAAAGTGAGGGCATTCGGAAAGGGCGGGGGCGGGGGCGAGGGTTACAAGGGGGGAAAACAGTTATTCATAAATCTATGCAGGGGTAAATTAGAAGGGTATGCCGGAGCATGTGCTCTTCGATCTCCCAATTCTGTCTCTTCAAAAATAGTTTTTCTTCGGTAAAATGCTGCTCAAACGTTTTTGAGCATTTCATCCCCCGAACCTTTCAAATCTTTTTTGAAAATCATGAATTTGTCACTGATATATTTTTCCTCAATAATCCAAAATTGGACATGCAATCAAATACAAAATAAGATTGTCTTCGAGTATAACTGTGAGATGTGACATACACATGCAAGCCACTATTGGCACTTATTTCCAAGACTTTCTCAAGCAAAGAACCTGATTGCTGCATTTAGTTCAGATGTAGAAGGATTAAGTTTCACTTTTAGAAGTTTTCTAACGCGCAGGGAGGTCGGGCTGGGTTAAGACCTGCTGGTGAAGATTAGGGTGGTGGTCACTCAGCCTCAAACTGCTCAGATAAAGGTGGTTCAGGCTCAGAGCTGCTCCATACCCCTGGATCCAATTAGGTCACAACACCCAGCTCATTCCCCGAGTAATGGAGGGCTAATTGACTTCTGTGATTACTTCAGGTCACTGGCCTTAAGGTGTAGTGGTGAAAAGTCTAAGTAATTCTCAAGAAATAACAGAGGGAAGTTTCACTTAAGATATTACCAATAAATATTATGCATTTTGTGTAAGAATTATGTATAAATATTAAAAACTGAATGAATATAGGTTGGACCATCCCTTGGCGAGACCACTATCCTTCTTTGACTATGTGTGCAGTAGATGCATGATCACTTTGAATTATTCATCACATACATCTTAAACTTTCAAATTAAGATCAAAGAAGATATCATGTTGCTTGACTTCAAATGCCAAAACCCAGACTCTATCGCACTTGTCTTTATCAAAAAACATTTGCTGGATTATGTCCAAGATTTTTAACAGGTTTACTTCATGACTCCAGACGGACACTTGGTGTTTGCGTGTTTATCTGTAAGGGGAGTGAATCCTGTACCTGCTCCCTGAGCTGCTCAAGTCGTGAGCTAAATCAACCTGACACCAAGGCAATGATCATGAGCAGCTCACGACCCCACACTCACGTCGGGAACTATCTCAAAGATGGCTCAATCTAATATACCGTTAAAATAATTGGAGGCTTGACTAAAAGCACCGGCTTAAATGGGAAACTCAGACTGCCCTATTACAACAAGGTCACAGGTGGAAGTATGGGAGAGACAGGTCGGTTAGAAAACCGGAAAAACTCCGGCTTATTCGCTTTTATTTCGTATACTTGATATTAAATAGATTGATGAGAAATGGGAGGACGAAAATGAATTATCGATGAAGCAAGAAACAAAAAGATTTATGACTATGATGCCAATGCCATCCTCCACTATCATCCCCTGACAGTCAGGCGACCTACTTTTGGGAAGAGCACCAGTGCCTCCACATGCTGTGGAGGTTGACCCCCCTGATATGACCAAATATGGACATGCATCAATCTGCGAGCAGAGTCTTGGTGTGACCTAGATATGAAAATCTCCACTCACACCAAGCTTAAAGACGAACACTCTCCAATCACACACAGGGTCAACCTGACAACACCCTCTCTGACTGAAGCTGGTTACCGGTACCAGCATGATTTGACCCATAGAAGAAGAGAGCTTGTGATCAGCCTAAATGACCAACACAACACTCCGGGCTTGACCGGAGACGACGGCATCGAGAGCGATGCCGGAGAATAAAAGACGATGTTCCCGAGACAAAAAAAAAAAAAAAAGAGAGAAAATGTTCACTGGCAGTTACTTCGCGTTCCAATAGGCATTGGAATGAAAACACATTCTCTCGGTACTTAGTGTTATCAGCGTGAAGTGTGTCGAACAAATAATCACTTCTCCAACTTGTCAGGTTTTATTACCGAGGCAGTGAGGGCGTATGAGTCGACTCTTTTGTACCTGCAGCCTACAGAGATGGGGGAAATACGGGCGCCCATACCCCACGTAGACCTACAACCTGGGAGACCTTGGCACCACTCCCAGGGGTATACTGTACCAAGGAAAATATCCTCTTTTTATTATTTTATAGTTGTGTACAGTGATGATATATGCTCTACTTATTCCAACTCCTGAAAACTAGTGAACTGACAAAAAGGTTTGGAGTGGAGTGGAAGGATGGCTGGACTACTGACAAATTATATTTTCTTATTTGAGCGAGGTTCCAGATCCGACAGGGAGTAAAACAATGTATAAAAGAAGCTGGAATACTTAGTAAAAATAGAAAATTGTACAAATGACGAAGAGGTCCAATAAAAAGGATGGTTGAGCAACTGCTCACGGATAAAACGATTCCAGGCACTGACTAATAAAGAATAACTTTTTTCATCTATTCCACGACAATAAAACATAACGATAAAAGGGGAAAATAGTAGCAAAAATATTAGCGAAAGCTGAACTGGTTGTCACTCTTTACCATGTGCAACCAATTGGTCCAGCGATATTGGCTTGGTTTGAGAGACCTAGGCCACCCTTAAATAATACATTGTTCCTTGTCTAGCGAGTGAGAAACAAAATGGCCGTGTTGGACATCGGGGCTTCTTTTTTGAATACATTAACTTTTCTTGGTTGGTGATAAAACCAACATTTCCGAGAATCTATGTCGTTTTCAAAAATAACAAATAGAAAAATCCTGTCGGGCACTGGACAAGAAACAGTTTCTCTTTTTTACCTAAGGATTTCCCTAGTGCTGGCAGTCCGGAGGACTGCCGACTCAGGCCAATGAAGCTCAGCTGTACAAACGTGAGTAGCTCGGCCCGGGCCCGGCGAGCTGCTCACTGGGACTGTTACCAGCAGTTTGCTGGCGCCGCCGGGAGCAAAAAGGCCAGGGTTAGTCGCAAAACAGCGGCTAATACTGCCATATGTCGCTGGGTGTGACTGCCCTTTCGCTGTCAGAGAATCTAGCATCATATAGTTGTTATGCCATGGGAATCAACCGTTTTGCTATGTGTAACGTATGCTGCCCAGAGTAATGATGTCATAATGACGAGGAGCCCCTTATCTTTCCATATAATTTAATGCATTTTATTGTTCATGAGAAATTGTATACAGAATTCTATAACTGACTTTAGCCCTATGACAATACCATGGAAATACACAGACTCTTGGTGTGAGGTATTGCGGATGTTTTGACTATGTCTGTTGTATTTATTTGATAGCACATTCTCGTATTTACTATCTAAACTAACAGCACAGCAGATGGTCCACATTGGTTGCGAATATAATTCCTATATGCTTTGCAACTAGGGTTGGGCGCGGGACGTAACTTACTTTCTCTTGAATAATTGAAATGACTTACATATCAGATTACACAATACATGTAAATGACTCACAAAAAACGTATCTATAACATTTAGTCTTACTTTCTGGCCCAATCATCGGCTATATTATCAAAGAATCTGAAAAATGTTAAACTTCCTGAGAAATGAGGTCTGTACGATAACGACGTGGGAGGGGAGCTGACGTAGCATGTCAAATATTCCCCCTACTGTTTCATATTTCTACAGCCCTAGGAGCTGTCCCAGACAATAACACATACGCTTCTTCATAAAACATGTTTGCGTGAAGTCACGCAACAAAATGCAATTTCCCCTCGACATTCCTAGCAACTTCCATGATGTACCACATCAAACTGAAGTATATCTGGGATATCAAAACAGTCTTTGATCTAATAGGCTGCTA
Source organism: Lepidonotus clava (assembly GCA_936440205.1). Taxonomy (NCBI): domain Eukaryota; kingdom Metazoa; phylum Annelida; class Polychaeta; order Phyllodocida; family Polynoidae; genus Lepidonotus; species Lepidonotus clava. The sequence continues at coordinate 32,171,674 of OW387140.1, forward strand.
TAATCTGTATGTGTTTAGTACGTTTCTAGATATCTGGTGATATAAAGCAATGATCTGTAGCGCCGAGCGACTGATGATTAAGTTGAGTTGTATGTGGAAGAATATTGGCGGCGCCTAGTCTGAAACGGATTATCATTACCCAACGTCAAAGGAATTCTGTAGCTCCAGTGGTCAGTGCTTTATATGAAATATAACCTTACAACTATTTTCGATGAAGAACCATCTGTTTGATGTCAGTTTCTTACAGAGAAATTAATGTATCTTGCTATAAAAAAACAACCCCACAAAAACGTTTCATGAGTTCAAAGAAGTCTTAACTGTAACCTATGTAAATATCATCCTTCGCTCCGTTTGCAATTTTAACATCTAACACTGGGACGAATTTCCATTTTGTTCCAGTGAATACACAGAATTCTTGATAGTACTAACAGTCCGAGTGGACAGCAGTAACTTCCTTGGCTCATGTACAGCTAATGCAAGATCGGAGTCGGCTATGTCTCAAGTGAGTGCAGCCTGGATGGTCTCCATAGACAGCGTCAATAAAAAAAAGCCTCAGCCCAGGGTGTCTGGGTGTGGAGGAAAAAAATACAGCTCAGGCATTTTTCAGCCAGACTGACTCTTCCAAAGGGTCCAGAAGCAAAAGCCTCAAAAACTCCCAGCAGATGGCTACCATCGTTTTGCTAAGTAGGAGCACATTCACAGAGTAACACAGTGTATTTAATTTAGACCCAGTTTGCTTGTCGGCCTTAGCACAAACTCAGGGGATCCTCTGAGAAGGAATTTGCTATCTGTTGCTGATTATGTAGTTTGGTGGGAAACTGTTGGTAGTATCAGAGCAGGGTTGTCTTATCTGGTCTTGACTGGGTTGGGGGGGGGGGGGGGGGGCTGCAGGTACTGGAGGACCTTCTGTTCAGGGAGTGCACTGTATGGATCAACAGAGGCAGCTGGTGAGAGGCTCGTCTCAAAGGTCACACTGTTACGACAGGGGGAATAGACACTCCATGATATCTAACTATATGTTATTTCCAGAAAGATAAACAATGGATTGCTAAGTATGCTTTATGGGTCATTAACAAATTTGGAAGTGTCGTGTTCCATACATATTCATATTTCCTTTTCCTTTTTTAAAATTGTTTTTACAAAAAAGTTACACATTCTCCCCAATTCTGAAATGCTAATCAGACCACAGATGCATACATGTATGGTCTAAAAGGACTGACTGACTAAATAAACAAACAAAAAATACAGATTTCGAAATATTTCAGAAGTGAGAAAACAATGAAGAAGAAGGCCTCAATTTGTATTGTTGATATATGTATCTAAAATTAAGCCCCCCCCCCATCCCACCCCTGATTCTGATGAGGACCATACTATTTCAAGAAGACTAGTGCTGCGACTCAGAATGCCCACTCGCTCTTACCCACTACAACCATATTTCCATCCCAAGATTCAACCCTTTCATACAAGTCCAATAACACATCCTCAATATCCAAATATCAGATACATTATAAGCAAAATGTACCAGCCATGTAGTTGTAATGAAACAAGAAGCCAACTCTTGGCAGCTGCCGACCCCTCCCAGCAGGAGTTGTACACTTCTCCCTAAACATGCAAACTGCCTGGGGTCAAGGGTCACCTGGGCGGCTGTTCTCCCTCTTAGCCACCCTCCCCCCGTGTAGCCAAACCCCCAGGTAATTCGCCTATTGCAGGGTGTCAGTTGTTAAGTGCCAATAGCAACAGCCGGACGTCTTAGTGTAGAGACGAGCTGCTCGTTTACAGAGTGTATCCTGTGAGAGGTGGAGGGGAGGGGGTGGAGCAGGCAGGGGAGGTATCAACAACTGAGCAGCCCAGAGCAGCCCGAGGAAGCAGGAGGAGCAATTCAACATCACTCAGTTCTTAAGTTTACTTTCCCAGCTCTAAACGACTGATTCTGATCATGACTACATGCACAGTTGGGAAATATATGCTAGATTGTGATTGAATTCGATGCATTGCCAATGCCTTTCATATATAATTCTGTCTATATATCATATATGCAGGGGTGTAAGTCAGGCTTGATGAAAAAGTCTGAAACCTTACAGTTAATGCCAAACTATATGATTATGATCAATTCTGATGAAGGATGTAACAATCCGAAACATGTAAATTCGACCACCTTTGAATGTCTTAATAAATTTCAAAGTCTACAACAAGCCGTCGTTGAGTTAGATGTTCTACACTTCAATTTATTATATGATTATGAGTGTGCAAATCTCTGCTGGGAGTGGTTGCCTGTGATTGGAGAGTGGAGAGTGGAGCATGTTTAGAGTTAAGTGAACAAATGATATAAGAATTGTAAAATATATTCATTATCAATTCAAACAACATAATTAACGATCAAATTATAACCTATAACTCTTGCTCTTATAGGATTTTTTTTTTATCAAAGAAATTTTAGGAGTCATACTTGGAATTGCATTAATATCAACCAATCAGAGGCCAGTATTTATTCACTGCTCAGAAAGGTTTCAGACTATTCTGATAATCTGAACTTAGTCTGAAGAAAGTCTGAACTGGTTTTTGATGTTTAGAAACTGTATTTAGAAGTGGATTATCAAGCCAATTGTCACTGTCTAACATGTATTTGGATACTATTGAGATTTTGTCCATGTTTTTGCCATATTTGATCAATATTATGCCAGTTTCCTTAAGTCTAAAAAAATCTGAAATCAGACTAACCCTTTGCCTCCCCGCAATTTTGCATATTTCCAAGCTAAAACGTGATGAGGATTATTTGAAATAGCGTTTTAGGTATCAAGTTTCCCTAAAACATAGACAAATTATATATCAATTGAAAGCCCATTTTCTCAGGATTTACATTATGAAAATGGATTTCTTTTTTTTCCACATCATGTGTCACGTGACCTAGGTCACGTGACCTAGTTCTTGCATTTTTTTTCAGTAAATTTCTGACATTTTCTGACAAATTCAGGAAAAAGGGGGTTAAATATTAATTTTAGAGAAAAAGCTAGTATTGATAAAATGCAGGCCATGCAAAAAGGATTTGGATAATGTGTATTGTGAAAATATATGTCAAAGCGATCAGATAAGTCTAATGGATGAAATATTGGAGTGTTTTTGCCTAAATTCACCAAAATGAGCAAAATTTCCTGAATAAATTTCAAAATGTACGTTTCCATGGTAACATTCTATACAAATAAACAATACATACATATCATATGACAAATAACTGTGTCCAAATATGCTTTAGGAGTTTGTATAATTAATTTCATATGTTGGTGTGCATTTTTCTCCAAGGAGCTACCTTTTTATAAAGAAATCTCATTCATTAGATACTGAAAGCACGTGTGCTATAGGAATTTTGCTTATTTTACACATTTCAGTAAATTAGATTGCATTTTTCAATTTCCTCTAGATTATCAGAATTCATAATTTTTCACAATCAAATTGGTTCTTGACCACATATTAACCTTTAAATGTCAGAATATGTCGTCACTATCTCCATGATTATAATTAGAAATTTAAAAATCTAACATTTTTCATAATTTAATACGCAATAATTAATGGAAATTTCGTCATATTTTCCTGCTTTTAGACAAAGTTGCTACTACTGTACCTTCAAAGTCATCAAATCTATATTTTTTTACATTTTCTAATGAATAAAGGTAATTGTTTATGACTGGCATGACTCTTACTTTCAATAACACCAAAAAAAATATCCAAATTCTTTAAATATCAACAAATTTATGACAATTTGATAATTTCGGTCATATATGACCGAAATTTGCATTGAAGAGAGGCAAAGGGTTAAAGTCTGAAAACTGACATCCCTGTATATGAAGAAACGAGCATATTCCTATCCTGCCATATTGCCCTGTGTACATAGGCAATAAGTGGTATTGCGCTATTATGTGCTGTGGAACAAAGAATTCTTTTGTCGTTATCAAAACATACTTATCCTCTATCAAACAAAGACATATTAACAAATATATGTAGCATAACCAACCGCATCGCCTGCAGTATTATGATAATATTATATATTATTTTCTACTTAATCACTGAGCGGACTATTTCCCACCTCGCAGAAAAACCCTGATAAAGTGGTTGAAAAACGGTTCCCATTGTCCGTGGTGGTAGACAAACAGGATACTGGCAGATCACCCAACATGACCTCTCCTGTCACCTTTGGCCCTTAGCCACTGGCTACTGTGATAAATGAACACACATTATGTATCATAAGACACCGCATATTTCAGTACGGATATGGACTGTTATTTCGTAGTTTCTTCTGGTGGGAATCCCTGGTTTGAATACCATGCAGTGCACAAACTGTTCGATTGATAGCTAGGCTATGGTCCAATTTAATATTGCTAGTTATCCTATTCTTTAAGACAAACGATCTTGATAGTGATACAAATTTACGCTGGGTCCAAACTGATAATGAGTAAACGCTAGCATGCGAGCCCTGCAATGTGTATTTCTCTGACAGTGAGGGGGCCAGAAGAACAGCACATCTCTCCTTGGAAACCCTCCCCATAGATGAGCAACTCTCCCTATTGATGGGCAGCTCTCCCCATAGATGAGCAACTCTCCCTATAGATGGGCAGCTCTCCCCGTAGGTGAGCAACTCTCACCCAAGGTGTCCGTGAGTAAATCTCCCCAGAGATGGGTAGCTCTCCCCTGAGGTGGACAACTCTCCCCAGAGATAGGCAGCTCTCCCTTGAGCAGGAGATGAGCTATACTCTTCCCTACAGAAGACAAAGAAAACCTCAGCCGGAGTCTAAGTGGGGAATCTTGTTATTTCTCTCTGTACCCTGATCTCTCTGATCCCTAACGCCCCCTCTCTCATGTTGCACAACATGGGGTACGCTTAGTGCCCGGGTCAGCCGCTGGGGGCGCGCGGGTCGCTCTTCTAGGCCTGGGGTTGCACTAAAAGCATGCTGGGCATTGGGGTCTGGGAACCTGAACGTTTCCAGGTTACCTGTATAGAGCCACCCCTGAACACAATGCTGCAATGCTGCCTCCTGGGGGGAAACTGCAAGGAGTTTTGTATATGCCAATTGAAAAAGAGCTAGGTTTTCCCTTTCCCGTTATTAATTGTCTTTAAAGATTTAAAAACAGTATGATCTGATCTTATTCGTCAGATGAATGTTAAATGAACATGGGGGTAGGGGGCTTTATCATTTCACGTCCTTCTCAAATTGACGCCAGTAAACTAGTATTTCACTTTACTCTATTCTCACTCATACATATTGATCTTCGTGTATTTCACTATTTGGGGGTTTAGCATCGTCGGAATACTTGTACTGCTTTGCTATTTCTGTACATTCATAATATATACAAGTCAGGGTTTTACCTAGCCCTGTTAGTACTATAACACATGGGCGGCCGGGTCCTGATGTGAACAGCCCTGAGCTGCTCACTACAGCCCACCTGAGCTGCTCACCTGTCAGGTGTGCTATGATAAGACGCCCCGCTTTATACACCTCACAGCTCTTATCGACCCACCCGTGACCACATACCTGTCTGATATCTCAATTTGGGTTCCCTTGGTAACAAACGAGCTGCTCGCGAGCTGCTCTTTGGAGCTGCTTTCAATCTTACATGGTTTATTCCTGGGCTCGGGATCCAGGTGGAAAGATTGATACATGCAGGAGGAAACCAGCTGTTGTACTGTCTGTGAGGTGACGGGGGGACCTACCTGTCCATCAACCTACCCAAAATATACGACCTAGGTGGGATCTGTTTGACAGGACACGCGTGTTATCTTGCATCTCAGATTGTGTTGATGTATCTAGCAGATTGGGGCAAATAGGAAGGAAGCACTTTGTTCGTGTCATCTATTAAAAACTCGTGTTAATAAAGTACCGAGAATGATTTACGACCTGAAATATCTATTTAACCTCTCACAACTGTTTCTTCGAGCTCCCAAACATTCATTTTAGATTATTTTTGACTTTCAACATAATGCTGATACAAATGCTGTTTCTCCGCTATTTAGTACAAACATTCTTTAAAAAACAACAAAACAATTTTGGAGTATTTTGGTGTAAAAATATATATTAAAGAATGGGTGTATAGATGATAAATTCAGATAGCAATCTAACATTAGACCTCACTTTCAGCTTTGCTTTTGGTTTATAACATAGGATGTTTAAGACATACGGTTCACAGATCATCCATCTGGGGGACACCTTTTGAAGGTGCACATGGTGAGTTAGGCACGTGAACCAGGAGGCAGTCTACCTGGCTGCCCGCTGTCATAACACAGGAAGCGGGTCCGCCAGGTGCCCTGACGTTAGCATGGGAACACTGACATAGTAATAGGACTAAGCCAATGTGTCTCTGCATGTGTTCTTTTTTTCTTTACTTTTCATGGATTACAGAATTGATCTACTTTAATGAGAACATATAGCAAGTGGTTTCCATTTGGTATATACATAGACATGTAATATGCAATTATGTAACCTGTAAACCTGTGAATTCCAACCAACCATATTTCTTTTACTTTATTGATTTATGTTATGGCTGTTTCTTTTAATAAAATGTTTTACCGTAAATAATACAGGTATGCATGTGTATGTTTTAACTTTATGAAGGACGAAGCTGATAAGGGACCTTCTGTTTTTCGATGTAACACGTCTATTCCAAGTCACGGTTTAGGTGGTAAACTGCGAACCTTGGGTGGTCCTAAGAAGGACCTCAGGCCCTTTGGAAAGGTTTAAAGAGATCCAAATGCTGGGACACCACTGAAAGGTATTGTAATTGAGGAAGGCGTAGGCACGCTCCAGGCAATGTACAACCACTATAAATGTCTGATTATACCCACAGACGAAATCCTGCAAGCCTTTTTATTCGTCATTGCTTTTAATGATCATGAAATCTGAGTCTGGGTGGTAAAACACCTTTTACAAACACACCGATAAATGTGCTTTGAAAGAATCACCATTAGCGTTTGAAGAACAATTAAGAATGTGTTTGGGAAATGATAAAAGGATTATGTTGTGTAAAGATACTGTCTGACACTAGTAAAATATAAGAAGAACAACGCTAATCTCTCGGGTAGAACCTGACCGGCTATGCCGAAATTATTGACCCAATAAAATACAATTCAAAAAAAAAAAAAAGAACTATACATATCCATTGGTTTTCTTTTGATACTGAAGAGCTTAGAATATTAATGTCATATTTGCAAAAGTCTGCAAAGCTAAAATAAAACAGTGGCTCCACCTGGGAGACGTGTTTAGCTTCAAGTGGCGAGCTCGTAAACTATTCCGAACACATCTCTCGACGTGATTTAAAAGATAAACGCTTTCTCTTTGACCCTGCAAATGCTTCAAATAAACAGCCAGTGTTTATATAAACCTTTTTGTACATCCACTAAAAGAACATTTTTTTACACAGACCAAATAGTGATCCGTCCTTTTTCAACATCCTTACAAACACTGTCTAAGCCCACCAATACTCACGGTAAAAAATCAATTTATAATCTTTTACTCTTTAAAAAAAGGTGGCTATCAGCAGTGGTAAGTGGCTGAGTCATACCGTCTCCTTGATAAAACGATGAAAGGCGTACTTTCCGGGGAGGACAGTAGCCATAGTGCAGGCCTCCCCGTGGGGCCTTGCATTATTTACATGGGAACTGAGGCCACTCCTACGAAAAAATATATTTCCTGTCCAGCGCCCGACAAAAAAAAAGAAGACCGACGAGGAGAATTAAAATGTAAAATAGCCCCCCCCCTCCCTCAATGTGAAATATTAGGTCTTTTCATGACAAAATAATTCATCACTACAAGCCTATAGAAAAAAACGACCACCCGGCTGGCATTTATTTTCTGATGCGGTAGACATGAAGCAATCTATTATTTAAGGCTAGGCCAGATTGTGACCGTGATCTGGGCAGAGTCAGCCGAGGTCCATCTGCCTGTAGTCAGTAGTGAAAGGCCCCGCTACCCGTCCCCACCCTGCCTCCTGACATATACACAATACGGTAACCATAGAGACGCCGCCAGAGACGCCCGACGTCCCACAGCAGCGTCCCTATATACCAGGTTTTTATCGGATCTCTCCTGACGGCACCCGTCTTGTGCTTGTACTTGGTTCACACTGGGTCCTACATGATGACACAAGCTGGTGGTTGTCTGAGGTTAATTGAGGGTTTGATTGTGGTTACAGTTTCTGTTGGGGAGATAAATCTACATTTTCTTTGGTCGTAACCCACGTATAAATTCTCAGAGGATTAACATGGCGTTGACTGATAAAACAATATTTTATTTTATTTTAGATATAACAGAGTAAAAGAAATAAATAAAAACAGAACGCTACACAAAGTTTCTTTTATGTATATAAAAAAAGACAAAATACCCGAAACCACAATAATTATTTACTATAACGAAATCGATTATATTTCTATGAATGTCTGGTATAAATATCGACTTAATATTCTGAACTGATGTCCAGTTCAAAAATTAATATAATTAATTTCGGACTGAAGTTCATACTGAGACCAAAATCGCAGCCAGTGACCATCGTGCAGTGTGAACACGGCAGTACTTCCAGTGCTGTGAGTGGTGCCATCATGATGGGCCGTGTTGATACAATATGGACTGTGTCGACGAACATCTGCCAGACATCAACGCCCAAGGCCGTTTTTTCAGCCTGCTTTCTAGTGGTTATTTTCACACGAGGAGAAGGGTGAGAAATACAAATTGTCACCGATTCCACATACCCTAACACCTAATCTGAGTTGCACGTCGTCTAGGAACAACATATATCTCTGGCAGACCATAAATTCTCATCCCCCATTTTTTAGAGAAAAAAAAATAGTGTGTGTGTGGCCAGAGTAATGACAAACATTGTGCAGTAGAACGCTGAGTAATCCTATCAAATGGAAATGGCATGAAGCAGAGATTTGGATCGGGCCAGGGCCAGAGGCGGTCTAATGGTAAAAAAGTGTGTGTACCAATCTGGCCATGACCCCTTTTTGTTGGTAGAGGTCATTCAGTTAGATCCTATCCCCTTCGGTGTGGTGCCACGGCGCACATACACAACCTTCTCTATGGGGCCTGTGGTGTCCTTCCCTCTGATTGGGTCAGGTGAAAGGTCAAAAGGTCAGAGTAGATCCTCCAGTAGATTCTCTATGATCCTGGAGAACACCACCCTGGAGGAGGAAGAGGAACATGCCTCCTTTGTAGAGGACATCACCTCTTACAAAGACCCAACCACTGGAGCAACCACTACTACTACTCTAGTGACCCTGACCTGTGAGTTAAGGTCAGTCAAGGTCAGCCATGACACGTTGACAGTGTCAGCCATGACACTTTGACAGTGTCAGACATGACACTTTGACACGGTGCATTTTGATGAATGGTGTGAGTATAACGTACGGGAATGATCCTGTCAACACCCTGTGAACATGATAGGGTCATTACAGAATGAAGCGGGGAAGGGCCATTGTCCCAGAATGACCTTGACAGGTCACCACGCCGGAGGTCTGACCTTCAAGGTAAACATCATATGACCTTGACATCAAAGCACTCTATATGGGATGAAGTGTTCCTCCTATGAACAGGAGAAATGTTTAGTTTGGTAAAATGAGGTGGGGGATCTCATTGCAAAGTTTCTCTAAATATTCCTAATGGGCATCATGTGTCAAGTATATCGAATTGTACTCAGAAAAAGCCATGTTTTACTTTTACTGAAACTGCAAGTTATCTATTTATCCTCAACGAATCTGTGAGCCAAGGGGCATAGAAAACAGCATTACGGCTACTCATAAATTGGTGTGACAACATGATTTTCCACTTTTAAGTTTTGAACTATGACCTCTCATGCTCTAGGCCTGAGGGTATATGAATTTATGGCACCCTTTGAAAGTGGAATGAAAGACTAAACGATTGTTTCTACTCGCTTCTGACCAATTTAAAATGGGTGATAAACAACTTTTAAAACTTTGGTCTTAGCCTGTTGACATAACCTTGCACTATAACAATGGATGTTCCTGCTTTTACTAAAAAGCTGTATAACATGATGATGGCGAAATTTTTTTGGTTATATTATTCAGGTTAATCTGGGATACCTCTAAGCTCTACCAACATAACCAAGTATGGTAAAGGGCTAGATTAAAATATTAAAAATATTGGGAATATTAGGAAAGTGGTCCATTTAGGTAAATAATATCTTGGTGTTCAAACTTTAATTTTAACTTTTTGTGAGGCATTTCACTCTATATTGCCACATGATTGGTTTATAAATAAAGGTTTTACATGTGAACTGAAAATGCTGTTAAGGCTTGGGAAACAGAGAAGTAATTCTAACACAGAATAAAATCCTCAGTGCCCGACGCCTTCCCCTTGGTGGGTCAAGTCTGCCACATTCCATCGGTCACTTCATCAGTCAGCCTCACAGCCAGACCCAAATCAGGGTCTCCAGGGGGTCAGCATTGGTCAGATTACTCCCAAATCCCTGGTAGGATGAGTGACCCAGGAGCAGCTCTAATCCCCTCATTATAATCCCCTAGGAAACTGGACTCGACCCCTGACAGGTACTTCCTTGAATAAGGAGTGCTCTGACTATTGTATACAGAGTTAAGCCTGTATTCCACACACCGATTTTTATGCTACCGATTTTTGAATTTGTTATATTTTCGCTGAGAAAATGGTGTAAGACCTTACATCCTATACCATTCGAAAGGAGAATTGCAAGACTTTTCTAGTGATGAATAACATGTCCGTATAAGATCTTTATTCCCATTGCCGATTTTATAAAATCGGTAAAAATCGGTATGTGGAAAATAGGCTTTATGTTACTGGGGTAGGCCTACAAATACCTGTGGTCAAATGGTGCACGTGCCTGACATAACGCACATGTTTCATGACCGAGCATTAACCAAGGCAATTAGTAATGTCAGGTGCAAAAGAAAAGGTGCCTCTCAATGTAACCCCCAAGATGAAGAAAGGTCAAGAGATTAACTTGATTTGGCAAAAATATATTTATAAACGGATATTTAAAATCACACAATACAAAAATAGAGACTAGAGAGCTGTGTGCTAAAGGCAGTTAAGTGGGGGTTTATACAAAAAGGGAATGTCATTGACCTCCTATGAGGCATATTTTGGCTGTGCTAACACCCACATAAAACAAGATTTTCCCTTGTTGATATTTCAGTTTATCCAGATGGCGCTACAACTGCCTAAACCCACGTGTGAGGGCGCTGGGTATGCCACCTGATGGCCAATAGGCCTATCTTTGTTCCTTAAATCAAGTTACACTAATATCGGAAAATATATTAAAATAACAGTTCTGAATGCTGTAACTGCACTGGTATTTACCGATAAAGAGCAGCCACTGAAGAGGTCCGTTTTATGCTGACGGTGGGTGACTTAAACACTACAGGACAGGAAGCACCATAAAATTATTAGCTCTAGTATACTATACCCAAATACTGATTATTCAACGTGAATGCCTGTTTATGATAAACTTACGTTTGTAACGTTCCTTTTGTTTTTATCGTCAAATATTTCTGAATAGGACGTATGACACGTGCATGAATATAATTATTTTGTGCACGTTCTGGCCTAGTTAAAGAATTATACCAGCACATTGTCCCTACGACGTACATAGCATGTATTATCCTCTGGCTATAATTTCCAAAACGCTACACTTAGCTGGGCGCTCAATTTCTGCTTGATGCCAATTATCTAATTGGCATCAAGCCAACAGACAGGATGTGAACATGACTCCATTAGTGGGTGGTTATCAGAGGACCACCCGGGAGTCCTATAGGGGTGTTGGGGGGTAAAGGTGGCGCCCCCTTCCGGTGACCCCTGAGTGTCGGGGGACAGGCATGTCTCCAGGTGGTCACCATCTGACGCCAAGTCTGCATTAATCTAAAACCCACTTAGGGAAACCATGGGGGTTATCTCACTTATAATCCTTCTTATGATATTATCTCAATTTGTAATATTTCTTACAATTAATGTATCTCATTTACTTAACACATTAAGTTAATGAAATTCATAGCAGTACTGAGTTTAATATATTAACTTTAGAATTAAAAGAATGAACAAAGTCAACTGTTATAAGACATGTGACTACTGGAGTTACTAGTCGCTGAGTCAGAATGATAGTTATTGTAAACATCAAAGATAAAATCCACTCGTGCTTATGTTATTCGTTTCTTTCACAAAGTCATCTGTAAAAAGTGTGATTACATATTACAGTGTTGTGACTCAGAACAGTGGAAAACAATTTTTAAAAAGGCAAGGTATTTTGGCAAGCACATTGTTAAGTACATGGTTAAAATAATCTCATGGAAAAACAAACATGACTTCAAATGGCCAATTCAAAAATGAAGCCATCACAGTAAAATCTGACCTAGTAGATCACGTCAACAAGTGGCTAATAAAAACTGCCAAAACATCTACGGAAAACATAAAGCCTTGATCAAGCAAAATTGAATCATTAAATTATTAGTATGTGTATCCATGGGGACTGATTCAGTCTATACGTGAACTTGGTTGAAATCCAAGGGGTCAAAACACAGCAGCAACAGCAACAGTATTATGAAGTATTATTGTTGGTGGTAATGTGTTTGGAGCCAAACTGTTAGTGCCTGCTAACACGAGCCGGCCAGGCAAATCGACCTTTAAGCAAATTCACTTAGCAGACTTTATTACTGGTCTTCTACGGGTCACGCACTTTTGACACTTACACATATTGTCCGGCGTTTTTCCCGTCTACTTGGTACATGTTGTACCCCTGGAAAGGACTGAAAAACACAAAAGTCGGTTCAGGTTCACGGAAGACAAACCAGGTGGTCAACTGAGTAAAGGTAGCGATAAGAAAATACCAAATAATTCAGCAGTGTTATGTATGGAACGCGCGGCGCCACAGTTCACAGGGTAGCAAACACAATATTTAATCATTGGTAAAACATTCAGGATGTATTGTTTTCTGAATATGTTCAAAATATGAGCAGGCTATTGAATTTTATTATTGAATGAGAGCGGCAAACGTATACGTTTGCGATGCAGACATTTCTGCATATGTATTTTCCCATGGGATTATTTTTGATATCATAAAACAAAAGGGTCATGTTTTTGAAATCAAAGTGATCAGTGGTGATAGGCAGAGCATTCTATCTCTCCCCTCTCCATGCAGAGGTGTTAGGTTTGTGTATGTACACAAACCCTTGCTTATGTGTTTCTATAAAATCCAGTCCAAATACGGATCAAAACACATCAAATTACGCGCAATCCAAGTAAAAACCACTGCTGAACCCCGGCTCTATCTGAATGGACCTCAAAACACATAGAAGCCATACAAAGAAACGTTACCTCACATTCAACACATTGGTTGATATTGGTCGTATTTGGTTAGACGGTGTGAATGGGGCGTAATCTTACTGGTGATCAGTGGCGTCTGGTTTCACGTCAAATAGGACGGTGTAATCTGAGAGCCTGTGTTGGTGTCACTGCTCTAAAGCAAACTCTATAACAGCATGTCAATGAGGGGCGGATAGACGCTAAAAGAGGGCAAATAGCAAGTGCTGGTAGTCCGAGTATAGCCTGAGTACTCGTTGATATAGGGCTACTGTTTGGTAAATCTCATCCCGAGGTCCATAGATGGATTACGGTAACTCTTCTAAATCTTCCAAATGTCTAGCTCTTAGACTTGTCAAAATTGATTGGAATCAGTGTCTTTTTTCCCTACCCTAAAGTCATGGAAAAGATGCGACTCATTTGCTTATTCCGTGATAATGTATGAAATAAGTAATCTTGGTCTGTTGGCAGTAGAAAAGTAGGCCTTGTAGAATATAAAACAGGCGGGAAAATACGGGCAGACGACAATTAATGATCAAGCATTCACATCACGCCCCTACAATGTATATCTAGGTTCTCGCCTTTATCAATGCCACAACTGACCTTGGCACGGGTCAAGGTCGGATATGTAGGGTCAATATAGACTGCGCATGCGCACGGCGTCGCCACCTCTTATGACAAGATGGACACCCCGTGTCGGAGACACGGGCAGAAGATCATCTTGCCAAACATAGCCAACGAGATCGGGGGTGCCTTATACACAAGGTAAACAGCCACATCGCCTCGATTCCGTCGGTCAACGTAAACCCATCAAACGTCTTTTCATATGGAAATAGCTTAGGATGGAAGGGTGGCACATTGGATGAGATATGCTGATATTTAAAGGGTTTCTGCCATTTTCATCAAATGCGATGCTTCGCCGCACAAATGATAAAAGATATTTGGTTTTGTGCTATTCCCCTAACTTCATCTAGCCCGGCTATAAGTTTGTTTTTAACAGATAGATCTATTAGGGGGCCTTCAACTCCCAAGACAGATCTTTGTTGGGATCAATATAGGCCTATATTTACAAATTCCATAATCTTTAAACAGAAATCACTTGTTTATTCTAGCAGAGAAAGCCTAGAACCCTCCATTTCTAAAGCTGCACGTTACTAAATAAGCAGCAATACTCGTTGCTTTGGCCAGATGCAGTTCCAAGTACATGTAGACTACTAACGGTCACGGCCCTTATGCCTTGACAACCCCATCGTGCAGCGGCGTAAACGTCTTAGGGGACTTAGAGCGACAAGACCAATGGTCTTCCATGTCCTTGACCCTGTGTCTTTATCCAGTCGCCCTTCAGAGGGCCCGCTCGTTTCCGGTGCGACCGTGGAGGACGTTGGATCGTCGGCCGAACGCCACCTGCCATCACTTCCGGTCGAGCGCCATCTACAGGTTTATGGTGCAATCAAACGAAAGTAAATCCCACTTCCGGTAGGCCCCTCTGGAGCTGCACCGGAAGGAGGCTTGTCGCAGGGCATTGGGGGATTGTTTTCTGGTCGATGACGAAGGAAACACGCTGGAGTGTAAAAACAACGAGCCTGATGGATCCTAAGTCTCCTTGGGCTTGGTAAAAAGAGTGCCTAATGTAAAACCACTATAATTTTTTCACAATAGTTTTGTTCTTTTTAGTTGTGTTGTACTTGGTAAACTTCCCATCCAAAATGTATTTTGCTCCTAAAACTAACGGAAAACCCTACGTACAAAAGTATATTTTCTGTTGTGAATTTAGACTGTACTAAAGACACCTTTATGAAACAACTGAGTATAAATCACTGAAAAAAACACCGATAATGTCTGTCCTCCTTGACCCCACATTATCCCCCCTATAAACCCTAACCGAGGGTGACGTTTCCACGAATGACCACAGGGGTAGTGGCGCGCAGGAGTGGCCGTGATGTGACGGTAATGACCAACCATTGACCCCTCCGCCTTGACCAGTCCCCCCTCAGGTCTGTATCGTCAGCCCACACTCCCCTGAAACAGCCACAATAAGCCGCACCCCACCTTGATGAGGGTCATTACCTGGCCTTATGGGGAGTTAAAGGCTGGAGCCATCAGGTGTCCTCCTCCAGTACCTGTACACAACAGGTTAGGGCCTTTGGGGGTGTGGGTGGATGACCAGTGCTGTCCCTTAGTAATGCACCTCCGACGTGGGTTTTGAAGTCAGGGCATGTTGCCTCCGGGGATCTATCGGTGATTTAATAACAGGGGATGGGGTTTATTACTCCCCTCTTCTGAGAACATCAGACGGTAGTCTAGTACTGATGATAATACTCTTTGTGGACAATTAAAGGTTGTAAAAAACAATCAGCAGATAAAAGATCAGGTTTATTTTGAAAAGAGACATACTGATAGGGACCTACACCAGTTCACAAACCATTGATATAGGCACCTAGAACCAATTGAGTGTATATCTGCAATCTTCTATTTTCTAAACTGTTTCCTCTTTTGACTAGCATTTTGAAAACAACTGTACTGGAAGGCATTAACAATTGTGGGTTTGGAACCAAACAGGATGGCAATACTCCCAAAGAATGCTCACTATACAGTGTAGACTCCTTGCTCATACCTAAGGCCATGCATGTATATAATATGGTCATACTTCATGTGCATGCACACATCAACTTAGTCAACCCAACGTCAGCTGTCAGGGCATGCCGGGGGAGGGGTCTGTCTGATAACTTATCAATCATTCAGCCTGAATCGTGGCCTGAATGTGCGAGCATCAACACGAGCAGCTCACACGAGAGGTGAGTTACTCCCAGAAATAGCAGGCGCTATCCCCTCTGAGCAGTTGTTTGGTATTCTAGGACTGACGCCCCACAGGGCTTATGTAATATTTATTAGGCTTGCTTAGGGGGACACTTAGGCTATTGCAATAAATAAGTTGCACCTACAAGGCTGTCAGAATGTTGTACGTCATTCTTAGTCACGGCTTTTCAAAGCACATAATATTCTTTTCCTGCTGCTTTTTTTTTTGCAGTCTTTTGATTCAACATGTTTGTTACAACTTTCAAATAATGAGCAGTGTCTGTTTTTTTTAAAAATAAAACATTATTAATTTTTCACCATTATCCATAAAAGAAAATAGGAAGGTCTGTCCCCAATTTATGTAAGATAACACGCTACCATACAATACGTCACGACTATAACCAAAAAGTGTTGCAAATATGTTCGTTTTCCATTGCACTTTGCAGCATGAACGCCCCTGTTAAAAGGAAGCTCAGAAATCCCACACATCAACATGTAGTGAGCAGCTCCGAGCAGCTCGGGGTTGGTCAGTACATCCCCCAGCCCTCAGCGTGCCGCCGTCCCACCGCCGGGGACCCGATGCTGAACACACGCAAGTAATCATGGCCGGACACGACTGGAGCCCACGCCCCGACCCCCTAATGAAAACACAGGAGACACGACCACCTCCGGGAGCAGCTCACTCTGTTATATGTTCAGCCCTGCGAGCAGCTCACTGCGGACAATAGGAGGTGGAGCAGCAGCCAACTGCTCGTCATCTGGGGAAGGTGGGTACAACAGGCAACTGGCTGCGGGGATGATTAGGATGGTAAGATGCGGGATGGGAGGAAAAACGGCCCCACAACATGGCAATCTAAATCCCTTATCTATTTTCTTTTATCTCATCAATTTGCTTTAGATTAAAAATACCTTGTTAGGGTGATTTAATTGCCTGCAGGAACTACTAGTTATAATCTGATTTATTGTTTTAGGTATTGCTAATCATTTCAAAAAGCACCAATTCAAATATGTACATAGATAGCAGTTGGGCTTAATTCATCATACCGGTATCAATTAGGTAAGTTGCCATTAGGTGATTGAGGGTTGAGCCGGTAGGGGCGCTTTATTAATTACGGCATGGGTATGACAGGCAGCGTGTGGCGGTGGAGATAGGTGGAGGGCCCTGAGAGGGAGGGGCTGTGGGGGAGAGTGCTGAATTATTGATCACCTCATCCTCCACAATGATATACCCCGAGCGTGGCTTATCGCCGGGCCCTTAAGTCAAAACTGCCGACAGGACGCCGACCATGGCCTTAATAATTCAAAGGCAAAAGATAGCGCAGCCTATTCAAGGCCCAAGATTAGGGTTATGATCAAACTAAGCACTCTTATAAAAAGTTATTAAAGACAACATCTACATCAATCAGTGGCTTCATGTAATCACCCTGCCCTTTGAAAATCACATAAAAACGTACCGTCTTCAATCTTGATGTCTTCAGTCTTTATGGAATATCACCATGTCTAATCTTCCTATAGCAGTATTCTAGTCAGGATTATGTATTTGCGTCCTGGGCTCAGATAAGGGTTATCAGTCTCCTGGGGTTGGTGCTCTGAGGCCAGCCCCACCCACTGATATCAACAAACCTCCAGAACAACTTCACCTGAGACGCCCCCTGTGAGGGTCACGGGAACTGCTGACCTCTGGGGTCAAAGGTCAGGTGGGTCAGGGCTATATGGGATTTGTGTTTGCTTTCATTTGCACTAGAAGGAGTGCACAAGGCAGGTTTTATTATGTGAATATCCTGTTGACCCCAAAACAATGTACTTCACCACTGCTTGTCCAAACT
Organism: Lepidonotus clava; assembly: GCA_936440205.1. Taxonomy (NCBI): domain Eukaryota; kingdom Metazoa; phylum Annelida; class Polychaeta; order Phyllodocida; family Polynoidae; genus Lepidonotus; species Lepidonotus clava. Next base: position 32,189,618 of record OW387140.1, read on the forward strand.
TCTTTTCTCCCAAAAAATCAAGAAAATTGTAAGCACATTGGTGGGTTGAAAACTGAATGCCATGCCATGGGAGAGAAGGCAAATACATTTAATGTATTGACAATTTCTTTTCCTCCCTTAGGGCAGTATTTTCTGTACTAGATGTATGATTGAAAGATGCCAGAGGCCTATATATGTCACGAGTATATTGATATGAAAAATTATATATACACACTGGCGTACAATTGCAATTGTGTAAGAATGCATTTAGGACAAGTACTCTAAAATCCCCGCTATTTGGGTTTATGTGCTAGGTCCTAGGTCTGGTTCATATTACTTCATCAAAGGCCAATAGACACGGTAACCAACGACCACCTGCGACATGAGAACTGGCAGGGTTTACATGTTGATCCATATGGCCAACATGTGAGGGATGTGATGTTTAACATGTGTTGACATGTCACCAAACACAGCTCGGCTACCACCACGTTTGCTGTAATCTCCATGTCTGGATAGTTACTCTACACCCAAATATCCACCATATACCTCTCATATGTCTTACAGATACACTTATAAGATTGCAGAAGGCAAATATCTGCATGGATTAGCATTACTGTCTCATTGTGAGAATACAGAAGGATATTTTCCAGTAACCTAATCGTGTGACAATTTTAAATATGATTTTGCACTTTTAACATCAAAGTAAATCATAAACATTAAATGTAGCACTTATTGAAATTTTCAGCAAAGCCTAAAACCAGCATTTTATGAAAATCAAATGTCCTGAGGATGAGAAATTGAATTTGTTTATTTTCAAACAGGTGGTTTCTGCAGTATGGATTACATCATTATAACCTCTAGTTAGTACCCCAAGCATACTAACCAGGGACAAATGTGCCCCAGACTAACCCTGATTTTTTCAGACCTTTTCCCATGGGAGTAGCTAACAGCTGATGACCCTGAAATAAAGTGGTCCTGACCCCGTTTACACGGCGCTTCTCACGCCCACACACTAGAGGGCGCCACTGACACGTGTTGATTCACTCTCCAACCTGATTCCTGCTTTTGTAACCCACACTAAAACATTGGACACCTCTCGGTGGTTGGAGAGTGGGTTCCTTCAGTCTCTAACCCTGATCCGCTCTTCACGGCGGAGGGGAGGAAGCAGCCCCTGACACATGTCACTGTCACACCCATCAGGTTTTAGACCCATTCTCGCAGCAGCGCCCCCTTTTCCTGCTATCAGACTTTGCAAGGGCAAAAGAGCTGGTGCCAGTATGGCATGAGGCTTCCCCATCTTCCTGAGTTACTCGACAAATGCCTTCACTCCATGGGGCACCTGTTAAATGGTAACCCAATAGATGGGAATTGGACAGGAAGTATGCCTTGACCCTGGAGTATGTCAGGGTCAAAATGACCTGTCATCACATTCAAGCCTGACCTGATCTCCCAATGCTGTCTAGGCAAGAATACCTATGCTATAGTACATGTATATTGACTTTCAATATTTAAATGGTTAGGTCCCCCAAACGATAAGTCTTGTATTATAATTTCAAAGGTAGTGATGGTTCAGGGTTCCAAGTGGCTGCAGATTGCTTCTATTTGATATTTTGTAACGAAGAGAAATAGAGAGATTGTTTTCCTCTTGATTCCATTAGACATTTATTTCTAAATTGTTCTGCTATTTTTTTCTACAAGGAACAGGAACGCATTAGGGAACGCAATAGCGCAAGTCTGCAAGGAACAGTAACAAAAATCTATCACATATACATGTATATGTAAATAAAATCAATGCATTGTGCGACAGTCAGGGAACACTAATTAAGTTTACCTTATCAGGATGCATGTGCCAGCTCCGCCGGTGCCAGTTTACTCCCGCCTGGCTAGGTGGCGTCCTGTACACAGTCTCTTCCGCTGTTCCGCCATTGGTACTCCCTCCCCCCGCGCTGGGGTCCTTGAGGTCCTTGTTGGCGTGGGACATGATCTGGAGGCGGTTCCCTGGGGCAATGCCCCTGCGGCCCTGGAGGAGGCAGAGCCACCAGCCGGTCAGTCCGTTGGGCTCCTCCTCAAGGACGGTCATCACGTCCCCCCGGTAGAAGGTCAGTTCGTCCTTGGACTCGCCCACGTTATCGTAAAGGGCCTTGGCTAGCACCAACTGCAAGGGGAACAGAAAAGACAATATGAGTCATCAAATAAACAGCAATTTTCAAAGACATATTTCAATAATGATTAATATTTGTAATATGTGAGTAACTGTTTCATCATAATCTGCTGGAGATTTTACGGTGCACCATACATCTCATATTATATCGTGTGATAATGCCTGGGGATATGATTTGTATCGGTTAGGCCCCTGGGGTTAGACATCCTACTTAATTGCACTGCCAGGGCATCTGCCTAGAGACATGCTGTAATACATCATCTTACAGTGCAGTGGAAATATGGTCACCACAATCAGGGATGGGAAAATCGAGCGGACAGAATATGTAAAAACCAGAAACGCCCACGGAGTGCCTTAATTGATTATTCCCTGGGAAACTTCAGATAGAATGTTGGTACTCGAGACATTGTAAGGGTTAGCCTGTTAAGACTTAAATGTCCATAATTCTAGTAAGCTTTTCGGTAGTAAGAATTTCAAAAACCAATACGGCAAAATATTCATCGATAAGAAAATATATTATGTATTCCTCAAATTCATTTACAAAATACTCGCCTGTCAAGTTTTGGGGATGGGAACTAATATTATGTCAACTTGGATATGGATGCATTAAAGGGGAATATTAAAAGAATTTCCAATACACTGTGCTACTTTCTGGAGGAACCCTAAGATCAGATTAGACATAAAAACCGTCCCTACCTCCAGGTGGGACGTTAACAGGTGAGAACCAGGTGTGTTTTATGTGTATACCCCAGTGACGGGCCGTGAAGACAACATGTCACCCGTCAATCACACGCCAATACACCACCACCACCCCAACCCACCGCCCTCCAGGTACCAACACCGGCGCCTAAATGATACCTCCACACGGGGGACCCAACTGTAAAACGTTATTTAGGTATGGCCAGGGGTGGCTGTACATTGCTTAGTCTTGGCCCGCTTCCCACCTGTTAAGTTAGCAAACTCCTCCAGGAGGATACTTAACAAAAAATACGAGTTTCGCCATGTAAACATAAGCAAAAACTGTCTTAATCAAGTATTCCTGTTTTTGTTTGTGTATCGGCCGATCATTGCTGTGTTTCTCCTACTGGATATACCCCTTTTTCTGTCTGGCACGTTATCTTCTATGTATATGTCGGTGTTTTTGTATTGCTCAGCAGAAGTAACCCTCGCCAAGTATACTAATACATTTCTTAATACATTAGACACCTGTTTATGTTTTATCCCCAGTATGTAGCCTGGTCGGCTGTATTCGGATGCCGAAAACCTCCTGGCTGATGTTGAATCTCATACATAGCAGATTCAATTACAGTGACACCTGCCTTCTTTGGAACCTCCCTATGGTGAATAGCTCTAATCCATTGAGTACTAAGTTCATGATTGATTTATTTCACTATTTTGAATAACTCTAGACTTAGAAATCACTTTTTTTGCAGACGGTTTATGATGAAAACCAGAGAGGTGGGGTGGGACTGTGTACATTATTCTTGATACCTTGGGAATTCATTACTTCATGTATAAAGAACTGAAGGAGTATCGTTATACTTGCAGAGCACGACCACTTCAAATGGAAAGTAGCAAACTCACTTGACCTAGAAACACATCATGGTTCATTCAAAATGGTAAAGTGTATCAAAAGTATATGGAAAATGGCGCATTCATTTTTTCCCTACTATTATCACTGCTCTTTCAATCCTTTACAGAAAAAAAACCCAGATGAACGATCCCAACAAAATTGCTGTGAACACCATATAAATCCTCTACCATCCAGGTGAACGATCAAAGGAAATGGATGTATGGTTTTGTATGACAGTAAATCTATCTGTCAATATCCACTTTTAATCCACTCTATCTCCCTTTATAACACCTTTCTCCCCCAATTGCCCCAGAAGTTATTGTGTGCCCTTCCTCTACCTATAACATCTAGGTGTATCACCTTGGGATCTCGGTCAGTCAAGTATAGGCTTACTACACTGCAGCCCTAAGACTTCACCTTATGAAATAGGGCCTAGCAACCAGACACAAAACTGAAGCCTTTCACAACAAAGAAACCAATCAAGGCTCTATGTATAAACATACACACTTCTCACAGAAGCTTATAACTCGAAAAGAGGGGAAAGGTTCACACACCAAAGCATACCGTTGTTACAGACACTATCTCAGGATTTACTTCTTAAGTCAATAAACACTTCAAGTATTTGACAGTGGCGACAAGAACCAGACCAATGTTATAGTTTGAGAGGTTAAACGGATTGGATTTTCTGTTTCACTAGATCTGGGTCAGTCAAAACACCCATTTTCTGTTGGGGCCCTTAGGGGGTGAATGTGGCCAGTGGAGCGTGTCCAATAGATGGGGTTCAATGATAGGGGGCGGGTCGGTACCCCGGGGTCGGTACCCAGGTGAGGAGAGTCCAACAGGTGTGGGGCGGAATGGGCACTGCTCATTACCTGGCCCGGTCATTAAGTACTGGGATGGGAGATGTGCCTTTAGCCAGGTTAACAATGGATTAAAGGTCGGTGGAGCAACAGTGTTTTTTTCTTTGTTCCCCTTGATCACTTTTCAAGCGGTTGTCTAGCATTAAACAGCAAGCTGGGACCGCAAGCTTCAATGAGACAATGACGTAAGTGTTACTGGGGAGCGAATTTGATACCCAAGTCACAGTTACTATTCAGGCATTTGTACAAAGGTGTTTGTGGACAGCTAACTGAAGACTGCATGTTTTAGCAGTGTACCTCATAGGTAAAGGTGGACAGAAGTCAAGCTTGTGTGCCACCGTCAGACAGGATAGGTTCTTAACATCTCAGGCTCCAGGCTAAGAAATGAAAAACACCCCCAAGCTGACACTTAAGAAAATTTAAATTAATTTATTTCAAAAAGAGTACACACTGAACAAGAATTCGGTGTTTTAGATCTCAGTGAATAAACTAAAGCTAGTGTTCCAAACGCTGGACAGAAACGGGGAAAAGGCTGCAGGGACAGAGTGCATCGTGTGAAAATGTCAAATCGATGGATGCCTGTATTGTTGGTGAACGTGGGCCCACGTTCATTCGTGATAACTTTGGTGAACTTAAAACTGTTGTATGTTAACCCAGTGAACTGTACACAGCATTTACAAACAGGGCACGCAAGGCGACCATCAGGGAACAGAGGCACACAGAAAACCATTATAAAGCCAAAGCCTTGGGGGGTAAAACTGGATCCTGAATGGAGGGTAAAGGTAAGTAATGTAAAGAGAGGTCTACGTAACAGGGGTGGGGGTGAGGGGTTGGCCCTAGGGCGGGCGGTGTCTCCAACCTACCCATTAAAACCAAGTCACAACTTGCCCATTATGTGTTAACGATAACGGCCATTTGAGGGACATCTAAAGAAAACCTCGCGTTGTGAGGTGCGTTTAAAGTCCGGGGTATACACTTATAGATCTTATACAATACACGAGTTCCTATTATACCCCTTCCCAGAAATAGACCAAGATTATCACTATGACTGGCCATGGTCTCAAAAAAAGACATCTTGTGGGACACGCACAATAAATATGTTGGTCTCTGTGTGACACCTAATAATGATATACGTGTATGTGTTTGTGTACAGTAATTTTAAAACTCCATCGGCATTTATAAAAGTGTTTTGCAATGACAGTAGAAGAAGCCCAGAGCTTTGCACCATAGACATAGTGTATCCACACTACTAATGTAGCTTACTTGCAATGTCAATGACAATACTGAATAGCTATCACCAATACCAGTATACCTTATTCTTCCTCTCCACGGACGGCAGTTTCCCCTGGAAAAGACTGTGGCTTTCCTCCAGGGTCTTGCCGCCTCCGCCCCTTAGGCCCTGCCCCTCCCCCTCCTCCTCCATGGCGGGCGCCGTGTGCGGGGTGCAGGGGGCTGGTGGTTCGCTCATCGCCTTCATGATGCTGGTGGCCCTGTCGTTCACCTCCACCAACGCATACTGTGACACAATTTCTGCTGATCAATACTAAGCCTTTTATAGCACGCGGCCGGCTCCAGGCTCAATAATATGCATAGCTGTACGACTACTGTCTGCCATCCAAGCAGCATTGGTGGTCTGACGGCTTGTGCAGAACACAGATTTCACAGGGGGTATTGCAATTTGCATTCACTCCAGTAGGCTGTAGGTAACTCCTCCAGTAGGTGTAACTCCTGTGCTAGTGGAAGGACGAGCTGCTCATGGGTGTAATCAGTGCGCACTACTCTCAGGCTGTGAGCGGCGAGCTGCTCATGCGAGTACTATATACTCATACCACTCGCCGCCTCCAGGGTTTGTTGTTAGCAGGCAGCGGTTCACCTCTCACACCTCCGGCCCTCTCACCTGGCCCAGGTGAGCCTGACCTTGCTGGAGGACATGTTGACGGTGTATATTTAGTGCCTGGAGGCACTGCATACCTCTGCATACAGAGTAGATAAGGTGAGGAATGAATGGGAAGCAGCTGCGCTGACAACCCCCTCTAAAGCCGAACCTACTCCCCAGTATAGATCCACGGTTGCCTCATTTGTCAAGGTCCAAACGTGGGTTAATGAGACGTTAGTGGCACATTAGGAACTGTTGGGCTTTTCTTAATCACAACAAATTAACGTTGCAATCCACATAAAAATAACGTTGCAATCCACATAAAAATAACGTTGCAATCCACGCGAAATCAACGTTGCAATCCACGTACACCTAAGTGGGCCTTTCTAGGTGGACCATGCAGGGCCTTGGCTATTTCTCAAGCAGCACGCAGAAGGCTTGCATTATGCTCACGTAACAACCTTCCACGTCCCACGCAGAGCTCGTAAATCATATCCAATCATGTAAAATCCTGGCTGTGGGGCGGGCCTCTCCACAAAATAGCTCGCTGATTTTGAAAGGTACTGCTACCACAATTTGCCAAACCAAAAAATGTGTTATATCAATGTATGTATGTGGTCCTCTTGCACTGTATTGTAGGTCTGTGGCTGTGTGTACTTCTCATGCAGTGTTGCACATGGGGTCAGCGCGGTGCTGCTGGTTAACGCATGGCAGTATGTCCTGGACTGAAGAAGAGCACATTCATGCCTACACAACGTAAGTTACCATGGGGATCCGATCCAGATGGTAGGGCAGGAGACAGAACGTGGGGATGATCCTGTGAAGGCAGTCACTCACATTCCACACAGGAGGAACTGATCAAGGCTAGAAAGGCCGTGGGAGCGTCTGGAGGTCACAGTCCCTGTCCTGAGAGTACGGGAGGCAGTGTTGTTAATATAGGCCTGCTGTGGGCTTGACTGAAGCCTCACTGAGGCCTGCTGGGGTCGCCGGTCGCTGTCCCTGTGGTCGCCGGCCGCCGTCTTGCCGCCCGCGCCCCGATACACCACGCTCTACGCCCACCACCACTACGACGACGGCCTCCTCCACGCCTGGCCTACATCCCCGTACTGATGTGAACGGGGGGCGTTCGCAAACCGTGCTTTGATTTCCACGTGTTGCTCCGAGTTCTTTGATGTCAGACTTTTTATTTTTAAGAGAAAGCCAGCTGATAGTCTTGCGGAATTCTGTATCACAACAGGGGCAATGCATTTTTTGTTTGTACTTTTTAAATGCCATGAATGATAATGTAAATATTTAACAGTCGGTAGGACGCACTGTCCTATTGTCCATTGAATTCTATACAAGCAGGTAGCGTTATTAAAAATGGAAATCCTGGCAGATGACCATAGCCTTGGATGAAAAAATATGCAAGCTCATCAGAATTGTCGGATGGGGAAACTCTAGCGGTCAGCATCAACATTTGAAACGATATCTTTCTATGCATTGACTAAAACTACGCCACCATGACACCCATGTATGGTTTTCCTCCTGGGTCTCTGATGTATCTGAGCTCAAGATGGCTTTCAATCCATCCACAGGTGGTCCAGGCTAGGGGTGGGCTGGCCGGGTCAACTTCATTAGTGAACGCATATTCCTCAGGCTATTAATACGCAGGAGGCGTAACACTAGATGACTGCGGAGGTGATGGTAGGAGCAGGGAGAGAGGCAAGGATTTTCCTCAGAAATGGAGTTCATCCACTAACATATGTAATTTGACGTGATGCAATTCTTCTATAAAAGGATCGTTTCACAGAACCTTCTCTCACGTCCTTGTAAGAGACATCAGTCTAATAACCCAAATGAGGAAAAGGAGCAAAACAATGAAAAAGGCTAGGCTTTCTTCATATCTTCATTCCAGGAGTCTTTGTACACTCCTTCTTCACCGTAGCAAACTAGAAGCTTGGTTTAGTGTATCATAATTTGAAAATACTTGATCAAATACATGTGCTTTACTAGACATTATAGTTTGTTGAGCCATACGCTTTATTTGGGAAATCTTAATTCCACACATAACCTGGTTACCCAATATGATATATTTCAATCATTGGAACTTTTACGAATCTAAAAGTTGGCCGAACAATTCCAGCTGTCAACACTCAAACAAGATTCCTCTATATGAGCAGCTCAGTTTTCTCCAACTGAGCAGCTCAGTTTGCAGCGAGCAGATCGCCTTTGTCCATCCTCCTGTGATAACAGAGATAGGGACCCACCTCCGGGTCTGACCTCAGCTGGTGGTCAGTGGCCCTGTATCAGTGTCCTATGTACACAGAAAGTGACCAGTGGCCAGCGGTCACCGGGTGCTCTGTCCTCACTCTCCAAGCAGAGATGTCTACTTTGAGAGTGCTCCAGCCTCACCTTTGGGCAGGGAGGGGGTCTGGGGGTCAGCCTGCCATGTTGACCCATCCGGTTTAGGAAGATTGGGGGTGGGGGTGGGCGGTTATATCTGGTGGAGAGATGTACACACCAAGATGGGGAGGGAGAACTTGGATCTTGAAAGGCTACGGTACCCACTACCAGAGAGAGTAAAGTTAAAACTTTTTAATTTTACTCTCTCTGCCACTACCAAACAAACCCACGAAGTAGGGGTATTGAATGTCAAAATTGAGAGGTAGTCAAACACTTTTTAGGCAGAAAAGATGTGTGTTGAACTACATCAATAGAAAAATATAGGGGCAATACCTTGGGAGTTTATCCTATTGTTACTTTATTTCACACACAAAAAAAACGAATGAAATGTTATCAGGAGTTTTCCTTTGAAGTTGACCCAGCAATTTTATATTTTCTGTTAGTGCAACACTCTGACTTTTACTGGCAGTGATCTGTATCCCCCAAAAACTTCAGGGCGGTCAACTCAAAAACGTAGGGGCGTTAGTTTGGCAGTGCGCGTAATTTCTCTTGTGCATGAAAATGTTTGGAGTCGGCTCTGTCGGGTCACTTGTGGTGGGGTAGCCAAAATTCCATGTCTGAGAGCAGAGAGAGTCAATTAAAACTTTAGTCTCTGCTGAATGTAACCCAGAGCTCTAGCAGTCAAATATGATCAAAGTAGGCCCTAACTGCCAAAGGCTAGTAGATTTACTCAGCTACCTTCACCAGGTCAGCCCCCCTCCCTTCGTGTTGTCCTTCCCCGCTGGCACGTTGACAGATGACAGGAGGAGGCGGCGCTGACCACAGACTGACCACTGGCCGTGACCCCTGCTGACCACAACCCCCGACCCCCACACGTGTACAGCTGTGGACACCGCCACACCTTTCATGTCCCAGGCCTGGTCAAGGCTTCACATGCGGTGTGTTAATTAGATCTAATGTGAATTAATCAGATGGTTGATACCTGTTTCCTGTGTGCTGTGTCCTAAATTATTTGTGTATGTGAGGTTTTGTCATTTATGCGGTTTCATGTGACATGGACTCGGCGAAATGCCTCTGGGCTAATGTAGTGTAAACTTGAGATACAAGAACGTTATAACTAGGATATTCTTCTTACTCTAAATTAACTGTGATTGGTCCTTTTTAGTGTAGTTATATATATATATATATATATATATATATATATATATATATATAAACAATCAATGAAAAGTCCCCAGTAACTGAGATATACAGATACTATTCTATACCTGATTTGGTAAAATAAGATTAGAAAATAAGTAAAAAGAAAATATTGGAGAAAGAAATCCAATATAACAATGGGATTAATCATTTAGTGCTTAAAATATGTTCTTACCATCATCACCATTGTGAATGGTATTCAGCCTCCGATAACCGAGTCTCCAGCTTACATCCAACCACACCAGTCCATCAATGCTAAATGAAACTGTTTCAACATTCCGGACCGACCAATAAGACTTGTCGGTGTTCCAATGTGGTATTCGGGCAAAAAGTGTGACTGTATACATGTACTAGGAAGTGGGCGTTGGGCCAAATTAAGTGATCAGTGACACTCATTCCTAAGGCCTGAGTGCGGTAGGCATACCACTGCTGTCATAGGGGTAGAGTACACCTGGAAGGGGGGTACTCAGTCTAAAAAGTGGTACCGACTGCAAGGAGTGGTGACTGTGAATTGTCAAGATGACTGAAATAAAGGGGCTGTCAAATCATCTAATTACCTCTCTGGGAAGCTGTAAAAATCGGTATTCATTTTATGATGCTGTGATTAAAGTAAGTTTTACTCCCACGTTTTACTTCGTCTGATATCGTCATAAACTTGGTAAAGGAGCCTTCCATTAATTATGTACGCATCAAGGGGGGGGGGGGGGTCCGAATTTTTTTAAATGAGCGTGTTTTTGCCCAGAGGAGGTTGTGGGGTAGGTTTCTGAGATGTTTTGAAAATGTGCGTATGTACAAAATGGAAGGTCCCAAAGCTTCTCAAACAACCGTCATCTAACAAAAGGTGACTGCGAAACTTTCCATGAACACTGTTCCAGAGGGGCTTGCCATGAACATTATGAAGCTGTCAGTCCCACAAGGATAAATCCAAGGCAGGATACCCCCACCCCACACCTCTCCGCACACACACACAATGTAGTTTCTCACTTGTTTAAAAATATAAGAAATATAAAAATACACAATAAAGTGTAAGTGCCCTCCCCCCCTGGAGGAAAACTAGTCCAAGCTAGCTGGTAAATTCTTGAAGTTGCTTGAAAATCCCAAAGTATTCAACCTCTGAAGCCTTGGAATACCTTGCAATTTGTTGGACTTTAAAAAGAGCTTGGATTTCAAGAAGATCCAAGATATTCCTAATCCAAAATAATACTAGTTCCTTGAAATATCTTGGACTTTTTTTTCTTTGTATCCAAGGAGCCTGAACTAGCTTGGACATTGTTCAGAGGCAGAATAGATGATGTTGAATTAAGTTGAATATTCTTGAACTTTATAGTTGGCCTTATCTGTTCGTACTTATTCAAGCTTTTCCAAGAGGCTTGGAGATCTCATCAGTTTGTCACATGACCTAGAGATTTGAATTTTGGAGGGAAACAAGCAGACATCTTGAAAGCTGGGCACACAGAGGAGGAACATATTGAGGTGTAAGGCCAAATTCAAAGAACAAGGAGGACTTTAGCAATTGTATTTGTGACAGCTTACATGTTGAGTACACAGTGAACACTAAGATAGTGAAATCTGTCAAGTAAGGTATGTTACATCTTGATTTTATCATTCAGTTTAGTTACAAGACAGTGATGTTGGTATATGGATGGTTTGGAAGGTATGACGACCTTCAGGGATGTGTGATGGCCATCAGAAAGTTATGGTGATTGCTGGGGATAAATGTATTCTTACAGGATGCTATATTTCCTACTTTTGAAGGATTTGCTTCTTTTTAGTGCATTTCAACTTAAGTGTATTTCAAAATCGACTGTCATAAATAGCTTTATTGTTTGTTTTAGATTTTTTCTTAATTGTTTTAATCTTTCTAGATGCAAATTAGATCGCAGGACTCTAATTCTAAAGGTTATTTTCCGCCTAGTTTTCAATTAGAAAAGTGTCTCCTACTTTATCATAGATCTGAAATCGCATTATGTCATTATAAGTTTGAAATAATCCAAGATTTTCCAACCCTTTTTGAAATTCCATGAAAATTCTTGTATATTCAAGCGGCCAATACCAGCAACTTATTTCAAGCAAATCAAAGCTGCTTTGAAATTTCTAGAAATTCCAAGGAAGTCCAAGGTATCTCACCCATATATTGAAAATCCAAGGTACCCTGAATATTCTAGAAATTCCATGGTTATTCAAGGCATCTCATCATAATGGTGGATTTTCTTGAATATTCTTGTATATTCAAGCGGCCAATACCAGCAAGTTATTCCTAGAAAGTCCATGCTAGAGAAAAGGTTGAATTAAGTTGAATATTCAAGGATATTTCAGTGTCGGAAACCTTGAAATTTCAAGCAATTTCAACCTGTATTTTCCCTCAGGCCCCTAGGGTCACACACTTCGTCAAGTACACCACATGGCCCCGGCGCACCTTTAAGTGTGAGTTGTGACTCGGAGTACATATACCTCCCACACACGGGGAACCCAGACTCCCCGCCCTGAAACCTAAACCTGCATTCCTCACACCCAAAACATTCACAACAGGAGTTTTAGGCACTACCGTCATCGGCGGTTACTATACTCGGTATGTGATTCACAGCATCTCTACGTGGTTCCTGTTCCGTGAAGGGGCACTGTTATTATGTTTATACATCTGTGTATTCAAGAGAACTGTGCCAAATATGGATGTGTATTGTTGGCAGATGCTTAAGTATTACCGGTTCATAAGTTTGCTTCCGCAACTCTTTCATATTCATTCCAAGTGCATTTGATTTCCATGTGCTCGGGGTAGAGTTCTTATTTAATGCTATCAAAAACAGCGGGACATATTACTAAAAGAGATCAGAATTATTTCAAAAAAGAGTAAATTGATATGTAAACATTACAAATAAATAAAACAGTTTTTACTTTTATAGAAAAAAAAATTAGTTTGTTGAATTCCCTTCGGAGAAAATCGCAATTCTCTTTACAAGTGAGTCAAGGTGTACCAGTACAATCTGACTTTCTCAGAAAAATTAAAAAAGCGTCACAAGATCCAATTACAGATATCTTAACACTCCTAGTTTACCCCACTGTACCATTCAGGAGGCAGGAGTAGTGGGGTGATTATCTGTGACTCCGTCCAAAAGGTTACCACAACATGTTAACGGCCATTAAAAGCATCACCTCTCGTTCGATTCCGGAATGCAACCGCGAGTGGTCATCATTCAACAGGTTGTGTCGGATTTCTGCGGCCCTAAATCGTTTGCGATTTTTTTTTCGTGGATGGACACACCGTTTAACCTATGGATATACCAGAAATATACTATAAATTACACGTATTATCATTCTTAACTACCATGCCTTTTTGTCAAAATAAAATATATAAGACGTAATACATACACGTGTATCTTGTTAAAAGCACTATGATGGATTGAATATTCATGTTTGTGATGGATAACTTCTCCTAGCCAGTAAAAAGTAAGTAAATCCCCCCTGAGTCTCAGTGGGGATAAACCATGGAGCCGGTAAGGGCTGGAGGTGGTGGGGCACATGCCCACACATTCCTCCACGGGTTAACCACAGGTGGAGGAGGGGGAGGCTGCCATACCCCTACACACTACACCAAGCCTGTATGAGGATTCCCCCGAACACCACGCATGGCTCGCCACACTCCTCACGTGCTGTATACAACCAGGCAAAAACTGCATCAACATCACCATTGTTCTCTTCTCAGTATTTAGAACCTGGAGTTCTAAGGTAAATCAACTCTTGGGGTTAACTCAAAATATGGTTCGTCAGAAGGTCAATGGCTTTCTCGATGTGTCACATTGCCAATGCATGTAGTAAACGTTTATTCGGTTGGTAACGGGTAAAAGAGTTTCCCTATTTGAGTGTACCAAACCATTACGCTACTTTTTGGGGGGTAAGGGGCATGTTGACTTTGAGGTATCATTAATATTTCAAAATGCATAGGTTCCATACCTAACTTATCCTATTTATTTGTTTCGTAGTAAAATATGTTCAAAACTACATACTGGTTTCATCATGTTAATTATTGAAATGCCTTCTTTTTTCATATTTTAGATACAACATTCCTATATAAAAAATACCTTCCATATTCCCAATATGTCGATGCATAGGAAACATCTCTACTTCTAATGAGAACCGATAGATAAAGGCTATCGTCTGATAGGAGCATCATGGAGATAAACGACCATGGCGGGTCTATTGTTCACTTTGCCCACAGCGGTAACAGGAAAGTGTCATGTTTGATATGACTATCAGAACAGACTGCTGGGGACTCCAATTATCTGGGAAGTGTGGCACCATCAACCCCGACGGTGCAACTTTATGTCTGTATATCTATGAGGCGTCTCCCTTTATATATATCTGGGGCAAGACTTGCCACAGTACTTAGTTTGTTTAATGTTTTATGTTGTTTTTTATTGCCTTTTTTAACAAAGATATAGGTAGAAATATCACAGCAAGTGCATATTTATCCATATTTTTGTTTATTTTGATTAACATATTGTTAGATCTTTGTATCTTCATATCAATTGTATCATTCCATTAAAACCTACCATTGGTCAAAATAATTTAATCCAAGATTAATAAGCTGGACGGAGAGAAAGTCTGTGAAGTCATTGCAATGCCATTGGTATCGTAATGATTGTTTCTTAGCTACAACCTGGTGTGACTACCATTAAGCAAGGGAGTAATCTTAAAACTTCCGTTATATCCATCAGTTTCATGCCTATCCCATGTGAGATAAATACTATGAAAATAGTAAACCAGTGACTAATAAAATAAGTACACAGTAGTAAGTCTGCCCGCACTTGGAGTAAAACAAGGTAAATAGTGGATGTTCCCAGTGCACAGATGGGTCACAAATGAACCAGGGGGATGAGGCTATGTATACAGACACAGAGAATTACAGTTTTACTAATGACACTTTTGTATTATCTAAAATGACACTCCTGATAGAAAAGACATGCACATGGGAAACAGGATGAGACAAAAAAAGTCGGACGAGTATGTCCTTTCATGCTGTAATGGGACCTAAAAAACTAAGCCAATATCCTATGATGATGAGCTTCAAGACAAAGGAACCGTAAAACTAATACCACCCTCACTCATTTGGGATATGGTGGAATGTATGTCTATAAAAAAAGAGAAGGCAACCGCAAAAACAATTAGGACATTGTTTAGAAAATGCCCTCGAACGTTGTGACAAGAAAATAACTGGCTTAACGCTGGTTAACATTAAGTTTTACTCTTCACTGTCTATTTATGCCACAATGAACAGTTAACTGTTACATGTAAAGTGTTGTGAGATGTGATACGTATAACAGTCGGTTATTAAACATGGAAAAACAAGTAGACGACGTGAAGGAATACAGCTCCACCCAATGATTATGACAATCAGGTAATTCTGGTACACACTAACCAATTAGTCTACTCTTTCTTAAACATGTATATGGAATTAGCAATTCATACGTCATCATTAACGTTGTCGTTTATGGCATTATTGAAACATCCCATTTCGTTTCTGCTCTGGGGAGTGCCTCAAAAACCTATGGATAACACTTGGATGACCTCCAATTATAAACCATTCCATAACTAAGTTTGTATCTGAGTCAGTGGCTAGGGGCCAGCAATTATTGGTACTCCAGTATCTATGCTCAGATATAACTATACTGTATAGTAAGTTATACATGAGGTCAGAAGGTGGGCTCTGTGGTAGGACTCAGTGGTCAATCCCCTATAGCCTGCGGTCAAGTCACCACTTACTGACTTAGATAAGTGTGACCTGACTCCTGATCTCTTCCGTGTCTTACTTGCACAGTCAGTATTACTAGTATTTAACAATGACATTAATTTACTGGTGGACTCAAAAATCATGGGATCATTCAGTTCTACAGAGACAACGTTAAACTTGACTTGGATCTTCCTAGGCGTGCGGGATGCGGGATCCTTGCACCAGGAATTCAATATCCCGCATTAGGTTAATGTGGAGGGGGCCATTCCCACATTAAAAATGACAGAAACAATATAAAAATATTAGAAAAAGTCCATTAATTCAGAAATGCGCCCCTTAAGACTTGGTCCTCTGGAGCTTTTGATACCCAAGATCTTTTTTTCGGGGAAGATCCTTGCCAGTGAAGTTGAAGTTGAGTATACTTGGATCTTGGTAGAAGTACTACACTTGTACCAAGATCCAATACATATGATTGACATGGATACCTCTTCTAAAAGTAATTTTGTTCTTAAATAAATGAAACAGTGAAATTTATATTTGGTCAGAAATAACTATCGATATAGTCGGCAGTAGAGAGTTGGACGAAAGAACCCTAAGTTAAAGTGGAAAGATGAGTGACAGGTGAAGGTTGTGAAGTGTCTGAGATATGAGAAGTTCGGATAGTAAAACAGGAAATTCAGATTGATGTGTAAAAGAAAGAAGGATGTCCTTGCTATGTGTATGAACACAGGACTTTTGAAACCCAACACATTATAAGAAACCTTTGCTTCACAGAAAGTCTCTACACTGAGAATATCAAAGTAAAACGGTGATGGCTGTCGACGGGCAAATCGAGTTTTTGTTGGGTAAAATGAAAGCGTCACGCTGTTACCATGGTAACTAACCCGCTACTCATATTGTCATAACGAGTCACTCACGAGTCAGTATCCCTCTACAATTTGAAAGGAGGGGGTGACATCTGTCAGTATATTATATGGACTAGAGCAGCCAAAAAGCTGACGATGAAACAATCTTGTCATCAAATACATTTACGATTTTGAATAACAAAAGAGCTGTACATTAAACCAAAAAGCATGCAGCCTCAACGTTCATGGCGCGTCACACCTATTTTTCAGCATGGTATTATTCAACAATTATTTACATATTAAAGTATCCCCAAGCCAAAAAGCCTAACCTAGCCACAGCTGCTTTTCATTAACCTCTCCCTTCTCCTGGGTCCCTTAGTGATATAGCTTAGGCCCAAAGACCAGAAAATTACACCAATAAGGTGGAGAGGGATCACGGGCCTGCCTCCTGGGTCCAGCAGTGATCACACAGTCAAAGGCTGGCCGTATAGTGTGTTGACACAGGCCCTTGCCGTAAATCGGCGCCCTCTTTCTTTGTGAAGGGCGAAGGGTCCACACCTAAGGGCACCCGGCACGTGCCCCCACCACCAAGAACGCCCTCCGGGGACAGGTCCTTTTAACAGCCCTTAGTAATAGGGCTGCATAAAAGCTAAAAGCCTGTATTCTACATGCCGATTTTGATGCTGCTGATTTGGTGCCTGTTTATTGTCTTTAAACCCACGCTTTATAACATTTGAAAGAAAATTATAAACCTTTTTTTAATTATATATGGCATATCTATGTTATTTTTTTATTTCTACAGTCGATTTTTAAAATCTGCAGGAGAATTGGTCTGTGGAATATAGGCTTAAATTAAGGCCATATTCCACTCCATCTTTGTTTGTATGTATTGATCTGTTGATGGATTTGTAGTATGGCAGAATATACCAATATGGAATATACTGCATACTGCGATATGTGAACTCTTGGGTTTTATTGACTTCGGAGACTTGTGGTTTTTGAACATTGATATGTTAGTAATACAAGCAGGTAGCTTGTATTTTGCAGATATGAGTATTCCACTTTTCTTTTGCAAGTATTCTACTTTCCTAAACCCAACCCAAACCAAAGCCCTACGGATATGGCCCCTCGTGGGTATCACCTACAATGGCTTTCACTATGTTCACGTCCATATTGACTTCATAGGTACATGGGATCTATATGGCATGACCCTGGTCACGCCAAAAGCTCATCAAGCTCATAGTATTATGGGAAGGAGGATCACATATCAAGGTGGGGACCTCGTCTCGCAGGAACCTTTCATTCGAACGAACGGCATATCCCTATGAACGGGGTCTCAAATACATTTGATTTGATCAAATATACAGAATCTTAATCACATTTGCTTAGAAAAAATAAAGATAATTTGTATTGCAATATGATCACTGCATGTCACTAACCATATAATTATATTTGACAGCAACCAGGGAAGTAGTGTAAGAAATCAGAAGATATATATATATGTATTACAGGACATCTGTAAAATGATCAGATGATACCCAAAAGATGAGATGTGGACAGGATATATACACATGATAAAAACAAGGTCTTAGGACCGACAAAAAGCACATGAAGATGAGACAGCTAAGTCACAAGTTATCTGGTATGACTCAATAGTGAGCCATGTACCCGCACTAAAATAAACTTCTCTTGACCCACTCCTCCCTCTCCACTCCTAGACAACATCTTTTTCTTAAAGCTCCCTTCTCAGATGAGATTTGTCACAGGCCATCATCATACTGTCACCCCCAAGGCTGCTGTCACTAGTCCAGCCGTCTGTCACACTCACACTAACCAGGGTTGACAGCAGTGTTGACACCCACTTCCAGGCCCTGAGGCATGGAGAAGTCACTCAGGGACTTTTGACACTGACTACATGCTGTGACATAACAAGGCGAGGAGCTCAACCTGATCCCCCGATCTGCCAGAGGGTATAGTCCTTACAGATAGACCACCCTGTCCCATCTCCGGAACTCACTAATGAAGAGAGGACCATGAAGAGGTGCATGGGTCTGACCTGAGGGCTATAGCATCTGGGAGTAGTCTTTCTTTCTAAATATGATAGACCTACATTTGCTGTGCTGCTGATGCTTTTTCCTCTACGGTGACTGCTGAAGGGCATGATATCTGTACCTAGCTACTATTCCATGCAAAAATGGTGGGCTTAAAATAGACTGACTTCGTATCTGGCATGTGTCTGGCTGAGGGTCACAGAGCACAAATATCTTATAAAAGTTCTAAATTTATAACTGGGCAGTTGTTAATCAAATTCCCCTATATGTCAAGAGGTGGTCAAGTAATAAGCAATCTGATAAGGCATCCAGCTTCTCTGTAGGCAAAGTGACGTCATTTGCACAATGTCCATGAATTAAATACGTAGTCTACCGATTATGTTTTCTTAACACTCATATACCCACCATTCAATTTTGCAATATCATAATTTATGTCATTTAGATATTACTGCCAACAGATTTACGCTTTGGATATCTCTCCTTGAAGGTGGAAAATTCTCATTGCCTTTGTACATAGAGCTGTTGAAACATTGCTATTACGGTCACAATTAAAGGGAAAATGCTTTGAACAGCAAATGTTCTACACCTCAGTATGGTTTGAAGGATCTCTTTCTCGTCTACCCATCTGGTTGTTTGTGTCTTACGATACGATTCCCACATGGCACTTCAGACAGGACCTTTTTTGTCTGACCCCTCTAAAGGCAGACGGTTTGGGGCTAGGCTTTTTTCTGTCTTGTGCCCGCAAGTGGTTGTCAAAAAAGACAGATCGTCTTCCAAGCTATGCTGGAGAGGCTGGGAAAGGTCTGATAAACAGGGTGTGAAAGGGTTAAGGACGGATTCTGTTTTCATGCACAATACCTATGGCATGGGAAACTTACTGTGTTGTGAGCATTCACAACATATTGCTCATCCTATATCTTTGATCTGCTTGGCCTTGACAAAAAATGAATAATAGTTTTCTATTTTTTAGAACACAGGTGTCAGTGTTGTTATTACAAACTTGGCAGTTGAATATAATTACTTTAAACCAACGATCGAAGTGTAAATAAGTTTTAATTCAATTTGCAAAACCTTTAGACTCATCATACATCATAATTCATCTACATAATAATATTATTGTATAACATTACTTATTACAGAAACGATGAAATATTGTACAACAATCACAAAAAAATAATTCCCCCGATACCACCCTTCGAAAACCAATTTATATAGGACAGTATAAGAATATGAATACATCCAGATAGTCTGAGGCTTCTGAGCTTATCTCTTCTTTAGTCTGATCGTTTTTATACAGCTGTCCCTGACACCTAATTACATGGATGGTGATCCCCATGCATTTACCCAGTAGGTGGCAAACCAGCCGTCGGAGCTTGTGCTCCTATTCAGAACGTGTAGTGTACAGCTAGACTTTGGGAGATCTAGTCCACTCAACTCATTAGTCTCAGTCACTCTGCCACCTGCCTTGCCTAGGTTGAGTTTTTTTTTATTAACAATCAATTTGTTTTCCATAGGCTAATTCTATGTAAAAGAGATGTTTCAATACCTTCATTCATCGCTAAGATATTCATAATGCTATAACTCATCATTTTCGACTAGAAAATGGTACTTCTATCAGCTGTCCATAGTCTGTTCTTGATTTAGAAATACCAGCCATGATGAGTTCAGGTTATACGTGTAGAAGCAGGATGGCATGAGATGCTGTCCCTTTCTTAGAAACCACTTTAACTATTATTGGAAGGAAGACGATTACAGTAAGACTTCCGGCCCACCACCTTTGTGTCTGAACATTGTCTGAGCTAGATCAAGGAGATCAGGGCAGATTACATTACTGAACCATGTACACATGGAGGCTCCTGGGTAGGATAATGGGTCATTAATACTGGCAGCATGCTCCCTTCTCCAGTACCACCCTCCCTTAATGACTCACATACCATTTGTGATGCCACCAATTAGGCCCTAATTAAGACAGCCTATACTTAGAGCTAGGAAGCGGGGCTGGTGAAATGAACATCGTCTAGCCAAGTCATTAAGGCCAGTGTAATGGCGGCTTTATTGCTTTGATCTTTGCACTTGCCCTACACGTACTTCCGTCGTGTTGACTTGCCTGCCTGCTTATAAAATTGCATCAGTCGAGGGAAATTTGCATAAAAAGCGTATTATAACGAACTCTGAATTCCATGATGGTTAGTGGACAACGTGAAATATGAGTGTCAGAACGTTTTTGCAGCTGCTTCCCCGAAATGGCAAATACCTTTTTACTTGCTGTTCATTAACAATACAATTGACTCCATTATCTACTACGGACGTGAGAATATTTTTTGAGAATATTGTAAAGATTATGCATTTTCTTTCTGCTTTTCCTTTCTATTTTAAGTCCAAGAAATAAAGATAACAAAGGATTCTGATTCAATCCCCACACAACATCTGCTGCGGCAATGTTTAAACACTTTCCAATCAGCTTGAATGGCGCAGCTTTACACATGCAAAACACCACAGGTCAATCCATGGTCAAAAGGCACTGAACGAGTATTAAGGGAAATTGAATGATTAAAAAGTAACTTCAACAGGCAAAAAATGCCTATGAGAGCATTTCTAAACAAATTGGTCGTGTTTGAGGGAGATTTGTGTTAAGTGGCCGTTGGGGGATTTAGGGCAGGCCAAGGGTTGTCTTCTTACTGGAGTAGGAGGGGTAAACAAGCTTTGACAAATCCAATATCTGGGGCTGGCTTATCTTGCTTGGTGCATGTGGTAGACTTCAAGTTAACTTCATATGATTATATAGTTCATTCCATTATGGTTTACATACAAAGTATGGTGTGTTGCAAAGGCTTGTCAGTCTTGCTCAAGGGAGGTATAAGGAGGGTTGTATTATATACTTAGGCTTAAGTATTAGTTTTGTATAAATGAAGGGCTTATTACTATAAAACACGTGATATCAACAAAATTAACGTTTTCAAAAATTTGGAATTACTTCATCGCCAGTACTCATCTGAATGCTTCCACTCTAATAAACCACATTTACACAATCCAAACACGGTAATAATGTTTGCTAAACTATTAGTACAAGGTACAAGAGATTCTGGCCTAAACGCCAAGTACAGAAAAACAGTTCTCATTAAAACGTAGCGGATACACATCAGACCAATAGGGCGACCACCAGCCTGCCGCTTCCACATGCAACACGTTAATCTGAACGGCCACAAACAAAAACTGGTGTTATTTTTGTTTTGCACTAGTGGAATTCGGCCCGTGAAATGGAAACAATGCTCTGTGTAACCTGTACGTTGTCCGGTACAGAACTTCTGATGGGCTTGATTAGCATTGAATACTGAAATGCCCTCATGACTATGAATAATGTGTGATAATTAACAAAGCGAAAACTGGAGAATCGTTACCGGCTGAAAAATGAGAACGATATGCTGTTGATATCATTATACAAATAATTATATGCTGTATTCCGACAAAATTATTGAAGGCCAAAATATTATAAACTTCACAATTAAACCGTCTATGCGTATTACTTCCATCATGGAGACTAAACTTTTAACTTTACTCTCTCTGCTTTCATACAGCAACATGAGAGAAGGACAAAACTGACATTGATGCTCACATACTTCTCGAAACTGGTTCCGAAAAGGCTATCAAGGTCAAGTACCAAGATGATTCAGGATATAGGGGGAAGCAATAGACTGCCCGGAGATCACTCACTCCCACTAATGGAGTTTTGTATATTTTCATATGGCTCATCCCTTAGGTGGTTAAGGGAAAATGTCTGGGAAGTTGAGTTTGGTGCATACTCAGTAGCTGAAAAATACGTATTCATAGGTTAATTTTCTTTGTGAGTTAAGATTTCCTCAATATGCATTAATTCATTTCCTCAATTATTATGGATGAATCTCGTCATCCTTTAGGTTACAAAATTACAAACCCCTATAAATACATCCTGTATCATAAGACCATAACCCTTGATAGCACATCGCAACCATTCCATCAATACATATCATCATGGGTTTTCTGAATTGAACTGCATTCAATATATATCCCCTAATCACAAAACCATTTCCGAACGCAGCCAATCACAACCCCTTGGGCTATGGCCAATCGGAAGAAGGAAACCACTGTGAGCTGAGTGGTCGATTAACCGGAGAAGTCAACACAAACATATGGTACAGTGGGGGAGTGATCAGAAACACACACACACCAACACCCCCACACACATCCTACTTAGGGCCGGGGTCACGGGAAGAGGGGTCAGAGGTTGGGTCATGAGGGTCAGGGGTCACTGTATTAGGGTCCTACTTAACTCGGTTAGTTCTTAGATTTAGGGTACGGCTTAGTGCTTAATTCCCATTGATAAGGTTCATGACTCATAGTGATCGATAAACATTAATGTCAAGGATTACTAATTGATTTATTGATCGTTCTTATCAGAAAAATAAAGTTCCATTTACCGATATGATTATCATTTTCAGAAGAATGTATTTTGATTACAATATTTTAACCAATGGACCATATTCATCACATAGATTGACTCTATCTGGCATACTACCAAATCCTACATGTGAATTTATCATAATGAAAAACGTTATTCTAGAATGGTTACAGTGAAGGAAGCTGACGCATGCATGCTCCTTCAGATATCACGACCTTTTCTTTAAACATCCTAGAAAGACGGAAATCTGATCCATTGTTTGTATAACAAGATTTGATACATAGTCCTCAATCACAATCCCTGTTTGAACATACGGGAAACATGACGTTGTTATGTTTTGTCATTCTCTTTCTTTGAAAATATCCTGCTAGTGTTATTCACATAATGTAACTCTTGAAAGACACGAATAGACTAATAAAACATATGAGAACAACGACTTTCTATCAATGGGACAGCAAAATGGGTCTTGGTTGCTTTGAGGAATTACTCATGTATTGTGTACGTGCCTGGATAAAGAATATCTTTTTCTTGTAATGACATATCCCCATCCTCGTGTTTCTACATGTATATTTATTGACCCATAGTTCTTTCCACTCTCCATAGACCCATAATGAAGAGAACTATGAATACAGTGTAGGTGTAGGATAGCTTCCTACAGTGCCTCTATGTAACCAGAGCATCAAACGTTACAAGTAAAACCTCTCTGTAAGGGTGGGGTCAGTGAGTGCTGGTAACGGTGGCTATAGCCTTTGTCAGCATTAACCCTGATACCATGAGCCTGCCGCCTTCCGTGATATACCTACACACAGCGGCCTTGTTCTTAAAGATCAAAGGCGCCGCCCCCAACCTCAGGTGTCCTCAGGTGTGGGGTGATAAGGGAAGGCTATACCTGGCTAGGTATGCCAAGAGTAAGATTCTGGAGTTTTTACACCTGGTAAAATATGGTGTAAATTAGGGGAATTCTTACTGTATAATTGGTGTATGTAACGAACTTTGCCACGGGGTGAGAATCAATGAAATTATCATAGCTCCATCGGCCGTTACACAAGAACTAAAGATTGTAACAGAGCCCCTAGATTATTCCACTTTCGTAGGCCTTTGCAATCCTGGGGCAAGTTGCATTGTGTTTTTCATTCAGAAACACAGATAAGTTGTTTCTGGTTATAAATCAGCAACTACAGCAAGAACACAACCATTCTCTGTATTTTGAAGGAGAGTTTTGCATACCAAACGTTTGACGGAATAGGGGTAGCAAAGCCATTGGCATGGCTGGCAGATCCTACGAGGTTTAGTCCCCTACCTAAATTATTATGACATTTTCTTCAACCCCTTGCTGTCTTAGGAGTTCCTGTGTTGATCATTTCTAAATCAAACTATTTTTGTAGGTCTCAAATGTGTATTTTACATTCAACAAAAAATGGGGAAAACAAGAAGGCAAATTCATAAAATAGTTATGTCAGCCTCCCAAAATAACACCCTGTCAAAATTGTCTAGCACTTTATGATCTTCCTTATCTTATGTCAGAATCTACAGGTACACTCTGACACCTACAGGTGTAATCTTCCCACATTAGGCTCCCCTTTTCATGAGCCCAGCGTTTAGTGAGTGACTGCTCCCTCTGGGCCCATCACCTGTATACTATACCAGGGGGTTCCATGATATACCAGCCATGATCGGGGTCACCTGTCACCCTGCCAGACGCTCCATGTGTACTCCTGGGCTGTCAGGTGTGTTCCCAGACTTTGGAGGAGATAGGGGAGGGTACGGGGTAAAGCAGGTATTCCACATACTGGTTCTAAAGCTGGCGATTTTTTATTTGTTTGATTTTCTCCAGGAATGTGGCATGAAACCTAGCTAACATCCTATATTCCATTCAAAAGAAAATTGTGTAACCTTTCTAGGGAAATATAACGTATGTTTATTTAAACTTAATTCCCACTGCAGATTCTTTTGACCTAGAGTTTTGCATACGATCCCTGCCCAATATCACACTGAAGGTAGCTAACGATTGAATCAACTGTAATTTCACAATCAAATACATTTACTTTATGCTAGCGTGATTCTACTAGTTGCCTTGAATCTGCTCTAACTAAAAAATAGTTACATTTTTCTATCACAACGTTCTAGATTTCTTTTTGAAGAAAATTGTTATCAGGAGGTAATTTTCTTTCGGTGGATAACTCCCATCCACTGCTTTTTACAACAATCCTTTTTATGACATCATTTTAGAGTAAGTCTTCCCCCAAATATCTAAACTATTCACGGATTAATAGCCACCCACGAAGGTATATTTACCTGCAGTGTCACCCCCAAATGACTATCATCACCACCTCTTTAGGGGCACCTTATCAATAAGTCCTAATCTCTGGATCCCCTAAGTAACAGAAACCAAACAAAGAGTCATAGGCCGTTTTGGCAATTCTTAACAATTTACACAATAACATCAACAGGTTTCGTTGGTATCAGTATAAAAGCCACATCCGTCTCCCATGTACTCCTATGGTCCTATCCCCTGGCTGAACTCTCCTCCCGGAAATTAGAAATAGACCACTGACTAGGATCCCAACGTGTACAGGATATTTACCACGTAACTATGACGAAGAGACGACCAATGGAAAAGGTTAATATCATAATAGAAAATAGCTCAAGGATAGAATGATAACAGACTTGAAATCTTTTGATACCTTCTTGTATAGAAGAGGTTCTAGAAACAAGGATTGGAACCAATTAGATCTCATATAATTCTGAACTAAATTGTGTTTTATCCGAACCAGACAACCTGATAAATTCAAATTCAAAATTATTTCTTCCAACACTAGCGTGACCTTCTTAACTACACCTTTCCCAATTTGTCGTATCTACTGATCATCTGTTCAAAACCTTTTTCAAGGTAACATTTGCAACAAGACCAATTTCCCAAATCAACATACTATTTCAAACAGGGTTAACAATATTTTGGTCATTTGTAAATTCCGCTATCCTCAAAATCCTTGTCTCGGCCTGTCGAAGAGAGACACTAAGTTTGAAATGGTAACCCACAGCTCTAAAGGGTACTGTCACTGACCGAAGAACGTGAATAGCTCTACTAACATGTAATGGGCCTGTCAGTAGCAATGCACTTTTGGTGATTCAGTGATTGGCTTGTCAGTGTCTAGGGGACGCCTCATGAAGTTAATTTTGGTTGACTTTCATTACATTTATTAGGTTACTTTTATTACAGATATACTGTTTGTCAGCGTCATCTGCACATGTGCTGAAAGCACAAAGAGAGAATAGTGAAGTAACATTTTGTTGATTTTCATTACACTTATAAGGTTATTTGTATCAAAAATCTTTCAAAATTAAACATTGTTTGTCAGATTCATCTCAATGAAAGCATGGAAGCTGCAGTAAAGACAAAGGGGCCCTTTTGACCTTGGGACACAGCTATGGTATATAAAGTCGTAGAATTTTTGACAGGGTCATAGGGGGGCCATTAAGGTACACGTAAGGTAGTGTAAAGGTCATCTTAACACAACTTTTACAAGACCTTTACAAGAGTCTTTCAAGTGACATTTAAAATTATAGAGGGGTTACTTTTACACGATCTCTGTATGACGATAAATGTATCTTAATGGCCCTTTTTACAAAACTCAAAGGTCATTAGGCCTACAATGGTTGTACAGCAGAGATTTGATTTCAAAGACTTCCAGGAATAGGACAGACGGTAGTTTTTCAGAGGGTTCTTATCCTAAATGACTCAGATGCTCCAAGGGAACAGTTTTAAATTTATCCCCCAATCCTACCTGGTTGACGTCGGTGTCTTTAATATAGGCATAATCGTAATCAACATCATCGTCCTCTGACAAGTGGCGCTGTCGTCGCGACTTCCGTTTACTCATAGGTCTGGGGAGAGTGGTGACCTCTGGTGGCAAGTCTTTCAATGACATAGGAAGACGTGCTGCCTGACGTGCAATTGTCACGCCATTGACAGTGGGCTGTGGCGGAAGGCGACGTTTTCGCAACGTTACCGATGACGTTGAAGTCACCATGTTTGGAGTCCGCTCCGGTAAGGGTGGTGCCTTTTGTTTCGTTTTATGCGCTTTTGTTGATAGGGTATCCTTTTTCTTCGTTTTACGCCCTTTTATTGGTGGGGTATCCGGTTCATCGCCAGGGGTATAGGCGTAATCGTAATCGCCTTCGCTGTCATCGCTGCCTGCGATTGGCCCAACACGGGTAGGAAATCCTTCAGATGGTGGCCAATAACTTCCAGTGCCATCACCATCAACTTCATCGAAGACCTCATTCTCGTAATCCGAATATTCTGGTTCTGGAACATTTCTGATGTTCAAGAGTGCTGCTCTGTAAAGTTTACAGTCAAAACCAGTGTCCCCCTCCACAGGGGTGCCAGGAGTGGCAGGGGTGATGGCAAAAGATGGTGCAGGGGTAGTAGCCATAGTTCTTTGACCTCACCGTCAATACCTTGGGAATATATACCTTGTTATTATCTCAGAATGTAATACCTCCTCTCATTCTGACTTTCAGGAATCTACATACATGTACTCACAAAGCAAGTCCATCCTGAATAATAAACAAAATGGCAACACGGCAGTACCGTAGCTCCTCTACCTATTCCATTCAGGCTATATCCTAGAGGATAGTAGTATTCACACAAAATATACAACACCCCCACACGTCCAGGGTTAGATGGCTTACTGGTACTCCTATCCAAGCCACTGTAGTATTTCCTGTTTTGGGGATGTGAGGGACCAGGGGGGTCCAGTAAGGCCCTGAGAAAGTATGCCGTCTGTCGCCTCTGCTCTTCTCTCACAAAGTGTGACCTGCGTGAGATGTAACACAGACTCCCTGACCGTGCCACTTCCCTCCAATCAGGATCCAATGATGAACCTGGGAAACCTAAACCGGTGTGGTAGATCCTCCATCCCAATCGGTCCTATAGACTCATACTGGGCCATGTGGTCCCGTCACAAACCAAGCCCCCTAGTGGCTCTATAATGTATGTTTTATATACACAGAATATGTAATATCCACTGCTGGTGATGGGAGGGTGGTGTATGCCCCATGTTAGTATGTAGCTCCCCTCCCTACCTCCGGCTTTGTGGTCCACATCTACCCCCCTGGACGACGTCAGCAGCACCCCTCCAAAGCCTCAAAAGGTGAGCAGTGGCTGGGAGCAGGGATTGGAGTCAGTCATGCGCGGCAGAGCGTGACGAGGAGTGACTGGAGGACGCATCGAAGACGACGTGAAGTGTGACAAGGAATGACGGGAAAAAGCGACGAGTGTGTCCCTTTTTTACGGACTAGGTGTATCTTATAAGTCCCTCAGGGTTAGACTGGTTGACGGGTAGTGTTATGATGACACTGACTGTGGTACTGATGATGCCGGGATGATGTAGGTGGGGGCACTTTGTTATTAGACTATAGTATAGCACACTTGGCCCAACATCTGAGGGATAGGTGCTGATAACTTTTCTGACCATGCACATCAGTTATCAATTTTTGCATATTATGAAGTAACATCATAATGAGTACTACGAAATTTGTGTCAGTCAACCAAATAAGAGTTTGAATTTGATCAGAGTTAAGATGGAGGCAACCAAATTCCTAAAAAAGAAAATTGAAAAAGAACTGCTCATTTCTAAACAAAGGAAAATGTTTAAAGGTTATACTACTGCTTTTATTGGGCTTTACTGTTCTATTGCAATTTAGAACATTTTTCATACGTACTAGAGGTTGCCATCATGCCCATGTATAGGAACTTTCACATGGTTTTGTAAAGTACCCCTCCCTCAGGGATGCAGGGGTATAGATGCATACATGTAGCTGTTGCCAAGTGTGATAGTCGTGACAACGGACCGGGGCAGCGATAGGAAGCTGGGAGGGGCTCATGTGGTGGGCAGAGCCATTCAGGACTTCCGCTCCCCGGACGGCCAAACGTTACATGTAACTTATATACATACATCACATATAGGCCCACACAGTTCACGTCTAGATGTGCTTTTATGGGCACAGAGGTGGTTTCACTCCGAAACTTGAGATGAGAGAATTACATGATACTTGCTCCACCTCTCCCTCTTTCTGTGGGTAAATATAAACCAAATATGTTCCTTGAAATATACTCTGTCCATGGTATAGGCGTTAAGCCTGCATACTTGCCATGTAATATGAGAACTTTTTAATGCTACCGAAATGGAATAGGAAAGCATCCTGAAGTCACAATGAGCACCTAATGAAAATGAAACCATTTCAGGGTGTCCAACGGCGTAAAGCAATATAAACAGTGACAACGCCCAACTTACTCATATTCATTATTCCAATAACTTTTTCAGACAAAGAAACAGAGGTATAAACAAAGATGTATAATTAGTTAGTCCTTGGTAATATAGAAATATAGACCCAAACATTATTGTCGTAAAATGTTTGTTGACAGTTCTAATTAGTTGTCAGTTTTGACTAAAAGATTACAATTAATTTGTATTTGTACTGATTCGAGCACTGCGCCATATTCTATGATAAAGGTGGAGTTATATAGTCTAAGCACGACCAATTTGTAAGATGTGTACATGTATAAATTATGCAAAAGAATCACAAAGCTTGGACATACCTCAAAGAACAAAGAAAGAGTTGAGATAATGCCAATGAATAGCCGAACTGAGTGTTTATACTCAACCATCTTGCATAGTTCTGTTCCTTCAGTTTTCAATACATCCAGGGCCCGTCCTCTATTTGTGTATAAATACGTGATTGGTGTAGACATTATCCCAAAAGAGTCGCAGTATTTATGTTAAACAACTTGTCTAAACATTGGTACCGAGTAGCCTATATATAAAACATCTATTTATTTTGTAGGAACGTCTGGCATGGAGAACGTGGATGGCATTGTATGACCTAATACGTAGATCGGATTTATTTATCCTAAACCTTTTTCCGTCGTTTTTAACTGCTTTTAGATATTTATTTTATTCATGTTTTATAGCCTACCTTTTTGGCGGCAACGGCCCCATGTCTACCCTGAGCGTACGGAGGGTGGCTCCGGCGGTGGTGCTGGGGGTGGGGGTGGTGTTGCCCCAGTTGGTGGTGCCCCTGATGTTGGTGCCCCTGTTGGTGGTGCCCATGATGTTGGTGCCCCTGTTGGTGGTGCCCTGGTTGTAGGTGCCCCTGGTGGCTGTGGCGGTGGTGTGGGTATGACATCATGCTTTTGAGGGCATCCGCACTATTAAGCTCCTGTATAATACCCCACAATCTATACCATATGTGTGGGGCCAACAAAACCACAGGCTTCACCGCTAATATATAAATTAGACGTCCACAGTGGGGTGCTTCACCCAAAAAACTAGGCAGTGTTTATGTTACACAACAACTGGATGGGTTTCCACATGATCCAGGTTTATGCATGGGTAGATCCTATCGAGGTCATCGGGTGCAAACATCATGTGAATCACCATGTAGTCATATTGTGCTCCTTTTGTACAGATAGTTCACAAAAAGGGAATCTTTGATAATTTGTAATCTACTTTCTTGAAATCGCTTCTTATAATCCAGTCCTTTCTTAGTTCCCTTGTTCACTTGTGCGTTCCTTTCAAACTTGAAGAATAGTAGCAAGGGTCCACTCAGGTCACAGAACCAGCATGTAGAATTGAACTGAGTCTGAAGTGTGTTAGTTGATTAGCTTGGTAGTCATAGGGAGATAACACACAAAGCTATTGTCTAGTTTTGTCTTATCTGGGCTAGATCGACTGCTCCGGTGGCCTAGGGATATTCAGTGCTTAAACCCCCCAGTTAATCTAGTGCACAGCTTTGGCCAGTCTCATTAACTCCATGCATGTACATACATGAGAAGGGCTCAACTTAGTTATAATCAAGCCATGTACTTGACTCAGCTCTCGCCTACCTGATTATACCAAACTGTGGTATCAGTTCGTTATCTCCTACACCACACCTGGATAAACTCCCACGTCCATGATCCTCCAAAATATCCGATAGGAACTTTGGACCAGTTTGGTAATAGGAATAATCGACTAATAGTACTGTGCGTGAGTTATTAGCATTGAATTGGCTTCTGTCCTTGTGGTCTACCTGTGATATTAGCCTATCGGCCTCACCAGTGATGACTAATTTGGTTACATAAACACAAATTCTGATAACACCATACAGAAAGGTGTACCTGGAACAGCCATTCAGCATATAATAACAGATACTAAATCTAGAGAAGTAGTTGTGCCATTAACTCAAAACTTCTTTCTTTTTCTAGCCAAAAGGTGCTTCCAAATTGACGTTCTATTCAGGTAGAGCCTCGGCTAGGAACAGACTAGTCTACTATCACAAACAAACAACATCCAAACGCTCAATCTATATATGCCTCAGTATAGGTGATATCCAACTTATTTCAGAGGAGAGGTTAGATCTATATGCCGTAGACCACAAAACAGCAGTACGTCCAGTTCCTGTGATACAAATGAAGTGAAATTCCACATACAGAAGGGCGTAAGTCCGAAAGGTCCTTAACTACCGCAAAAAGGGCCTCCTGTACTCCGTGGCCCTTTTGGCAGGCGCCAAACTCCCAGGTGAGACAATCAGTGGGACACCCATTCGGCGCGACACCCGCACCTATATCCGTATCCGGTTGGTATCTTTACTCTTGGGGCACGGGTCAGTATAAGTCGATAGTCCTTTGTGTTGATAAGGGATAAGCACTCTGACATAATGAAAGCAACTGTCAACAAAACTCTAATTATTGTGTTTGTATTGACTTGCGTTGTTTGGTGTAAACATTGCTTTGTTAATCCTGGAGATGCTATGGTTTAACTTGGTGAACTTTAAATGTGTCCTTTTAAGATGTCTAGTATCTTCTATAGACTATTGTCTGATTAGGATCTGTAAGAACTATTGGGTTTCAGATAAAAACAAACTGAATTGCTTGTTTAGCAATTGATAAAACATTTTCACGTACCTTCGGGCAAAACTTTTTTTGATCTTACATTCAATATGAAAGGAAAACGTCGTTTATTCTTGGCTTTGGTAATATTAGTTATATCCCTGTATGTTGTAAAGCATATGCTATATCACTATGCTTATAGAGTCCTTATCTATGCTAGTAGAGAGGTCTTTGGACTAATCAGTCTGCACTCAATAACACATAACCACATCGCATCAATAACGTATTGAGTGTTAATACATTCCTCCCACTCACTTTTTCAACGGCTCAACCGACACTGTTTAGGCATGCGCATTATTCAGATAATATGTCCTTAGACAACTAACATCGATAAGGGATGTTCCATTTACCAATGAGTCAAATGTAAACCAGTACTGATACTAGTGATGGGTACAATCTTCCTTATCAAACTATTATGAACAAATAAAGGTCCAATCCCATCCTCTTATCCGCTTTCACTCAGTAGCCTAGCCTATCCCCTACACGCAATAAAGTGTAAGCTAATTTAAAGTTTAAGAAGACAATTCCACACTGACAGCTAATTCACAGGAGGGATCTACCAAATGTTATTAGATTTCACCTTTCACTCTTTATAATTGACTAGAAATAGGTACACAAATTCAAGTGCTCAGTCATTTGTTCAAGAGACGTACACAAACGTCCGAATCCCGGTTACGTCAGACGTTTTCCCCGATGGTGTCTGCTGTTGTCAAGGCTCTTTGCATCAGGTCCAGACCGTTTGTCGTTATGACGTCAGATAACGTCATATGACGTAAGTCAGACACCTGGATATCACGGATGGCTGATTCTGTGGTGTACGTAATGGTTTATAGGTGGGTGCTTGGATCACTCAAGTGTTCAGACCGTGTTATTAGGCGAGTAGGGGAGCTTGAGAGAAACTTGAAACCCTAATACCGTTTGTAAGCTTATTATTCCGATATTGCAGAAATTGCTGATTTCATCACTTTTGGTGCTTGTCATTAATATCACTTCAAGTATACACAATACCTATGATGACTGAAGTGCCGGTTTCAATGAACATACTATCATATTATTTCGTAACATGATAATTGCGTTTCGATTTTACAAACGTTTATACTCCAGATAGAAATAAGCCTTTTCAAGCTTGAGCTCTGTCGCAGTAGGCTCAGTTTTATGAAGAGTCAGTGTTTATCCAAAGAATCCAAGTTATAATCCTAAACATTGGTATAACGACTTCCTGGATTAGTCAACATGTCTAACCCTAAGTTGGCCGTGTCCCGAATATATGTGCCATACTGCAATAATACTTTTAGTCCACAGGCTATATCTCCGCAGAAAGCACTCAGTGGAATGATACTTCTCTGGTATGATCCAAACAAAGAACAGCAACTTTTAACAACAATAACAATCCCATGAACGATCCTCTCAACCTGGTGACATATGCTCCAGTCCAGACAATAGGCCTACATTACCCTGCTCCTCCACGGTCCCTCCTCCAGTGGTTAATACGAGCCTCCAGTGAGTACAGATAATAACCATCCCATTATCCCATACTGTCACACAGTGGAGACGTCAACCGTAGTTCTGAGGAGCACCACCAGGCGGCGTTGGTGGTAGAAGTGGTGCATTATCCCATCTCGGAGGTCGACCCCTGTTGACTTTTGTACACCACAGTGGTCACCTCAGTTACTACTCTACTCGTCGCTGGGGGCCGGTCTGCACGAGTCCATCAGCCTCTGGCAGGTGTCCACAAGGCCGTCAAGCTGACTTACCTGCTGGCACCAGCCACTGCCTCAGAGGGCGTTCGACAAAGCCCTCCACGATAGATCAGCAGGGGTATTCGGAAAGTGCAATTTGTCCTGATTAAATTTTCAATTTTTAATTTGGGGCCTTTCATTTAGTACGTACGCAGATTTTCAAAAATCTCAGACTCCCCCACCCCCCTTGGGCAAAAATACCCATAGGATGTGTACTAAAATGTACGCACATTTTCAAAATCTCAGACCCCCCTCCCCCTTGATGCGTACATACTTAATGGAGGGCCTTTTTGGATTATACAATTTTTTTCATAAAATTGATGACGCAAAATACTTTATGTACTAGAAAAAGGATAGGCATTCAGCAGCCAGTTGCAATGAACAAGTTATGTGCAAAGGTTAAGATCTTGCACCTACATAGTTATCAGGGAGATCTATTTGCCACGATTGTATGCCCCTGGTGAGCAAGGCAACAGCAATTTCATGTCTACATTATGGAGAGAAAGGAAAGCAATGCAATCTGCCTCAAGTCAATCGCGACTTGAATTGAGCCCACAATACACTGGCATTAAGAAGTCTATAGATAATAATATTATATGTTGTCAAAGAATGCTTATATTCAAGCGCTATAACCACTATTATTGATAAATAAATTGTGCATTCCTTCATTTGTTTACAGTATTCTATCACCTGGACAGGATTCAAACCATCATTGGATTCATCAGAACCTTAAAATCTATTAGATTTCAAACCTCGAGAACAAACCAATAAATCTGGAATCCCACAAAACCACAAACTGTGGCTCTTGATCCATCATGATCAGAGGACTGTTTTCCGAACGCCCCCAGGAGCAGAGTCCCTACATAAACCAAGAGTCGTCGGGACAGAGACAGAGGTGGCAACCTGTCAGCCGTGACAGTTGCCTCTATGACTTATGATGGGGAGGTAAATGAACACGGCCAACACTGTATGCCCGACCACTGCTTACACGAGCCCCAAGCCACATAATGACTGGCCTACTTGGACCTGACCTCACTTATTATAGCTGCTCAACAATGTGCCTTCCTCTGGAAAAGGATCATGTTTCTCTGCTTTGAATTGCATAAATGCTCAAGTATTCAGAGGAGGAGATGGGTTCGTAGTTGGCATTTCAAGCATAATTATATGACCATTCGCAGAAAAAAGAAAGTCTGAATTTTGTATTTAAAAAAAATGGTTAAAAACAGAAGAAATATATAATTGGACTCTGACAGTTTCTTTTTAATAATCTCAGAACTCCTCTACGGAGTATAACGTCTCCAGGTCCAAAAGACGGTGGTTGATTTCATACACACACGTCCCGCATCTTAGGTGAACAAAGCTCGTTCATTGCCTAGGCCATTTTTATGACCAATTTCCCCTTAAAGTATACGTTCTATTGCAGGACTCCTATTGACACATTGACGATCAGATAAGGCCGATGTCAGCTATCACAATGCCTGCACTCCCTGAGACGTGGGGCGTTCGACTGACAAATAACTATTTTTTATTGTGTGTGTACCAAGTGGTGAATCTAACTCAATGTGACAGGTGTATCTATGGTCAGGTGGGGGCTGTCTATAGACTAGGTCAGAACTAGCGACATATCGGGAGCAATAGTAACATAGTTTTATGTCTGGTTTACAGTCCTCTGACTGAGATGCATTTGAAGGCCTGTGTCTCATGGTCAGAGTACAACGAAATGAGCCCTTTGAATTTGAATCACATAGTAGATGTTCAATAAAGCGCAACCATACTGGTGTGAGGTGTAGCTTTTATATTGTTTTCAGAAACGACAGTTACGTGATTTGAAATATGCTATATCAATCAACAGAGGAACTGCATAGTGAGAAATTTCAGTTTAATATAGCAAAAGAATTTACCTAGATTATGTTGATCCATATATGAAATTCAAAATTCTTCTTTAATCAAAAGATTTTAACATGACATCATGTCTTACCCCTGTCTCCTTAAAATCTACAACTATGTAGACCCCTAACACACCCGTGAAGTTAGTGCCTATGAACTATACAATAATACACCCCTCTGTAAGAGGCTCTCAAGGCCTCCAGGGTATACAGGGTTCCCTCTAAAACCCCTTTACCTGCGGAATGCACCCCTTGTACGGAGTCTACCTGCTGACTGGGGGCACCTGATGACTCACCTGGACGTCTGGGTCTGGGCGCACCTTTAAGTCGGAATTACCTGGAGGTATACTAACCTACAGGTATACAACATACCGCCCAAGACGTCGTGACCCCTGCTACTTTATTATTTCTGGATTTACCTTAGTAGGGTAGACTCTGTGGTACAATGATTTAGATGCTATCAGTTGAATATAGTGATTGTACCAGTCCTATGTAAAATGCGAGTTTTGCATTCTCCTTAAAAATGTTGAAGTAAATCTAGTACGAAGGTAGATATAGATTGAAATGGCTAAATTATGAACAGTGGCACTCTTGACAGTTTCTCTTTCCATTTCACGTTTTTTATAACACATCGCTTGCTTTCAATTTAGTGAACGGAGGTAGGGGGCGCATTAAAATACTTATAACATCTACAAAAATGAGATGCCATCACTTATATGTTCATAAATGTAAACCACCTCTACAAACTCATTTCTTGTGGAATGAGTATGGTTGAATAAAACAATCTAAAAAGAAATACTTGGAATCTGCGGTTTCACTATCCAATAGGAGTGCATGTTTACCTGTGTCTATATACCTGAACATGTACCTGTCTGGTGACTCACACAGCTTCTCTGGGTGACTTGACTCACCTGATAAGGTCACCGACTTGTATGTCTTAACTGCCTTCTATACTGATCCCTATATGTGCACTGACATCATTGTTATAATCATACAGAAAAGGTAAGGTATGCATATGCAGTAGACCTGTATACATGGCTACCTTACCTAAACGTTATCTAAAAAGGATCGAGTCTCTTGAATACCCTTCACGACTGTAGCCCATTCAACAATTATCTTAAACAAGTATCATACTTCTTAATATTTTTTTAAAGTAGATTATTTATGGGTTGAATAAGTACAATTACGTTTAGCAATCAATCAATCTTGTTCATCTTATGTTGTTTTTCCTTTCAAAAGGTGAACTTTAAGTTTTTATGGCTATGTTTGAATGGTGCACGGCTCATTGGGTTACTCCTCTGGCTCTCAGGGTGAAGTGGCGCTGCGACTTCCCAGAAAATGCGTAGAAATCTAGCCACCTCTTCCAGCACTACTTAAATAAAGCATACTATTTTGTAAACCATCGGACGAGGAGGAAGATCCAGGGCACTACGATTATAAACCGCCATCCAACTTACATCACTTGGTCTTTTCAGGGGGAAATTAAAAAACGGTGGTACCGGCGGTAAAAACAAATTACATTTATGTGAGATATAGACTCGCTACTAAGCTGAGGCAAAAACGCCTATTCATCATGAATAGTCCCTGTACAACTCAAAAACATTATGTGTTGGCAGTAGGTGTGATGTTTACTTGGCGAGCATCATAGCTGTACAGTAATTGGGGATGATACTATTTTTATTATTGTCAACTAAGAGGGCCGTTTTAAAATTAATTTAAAATGTATCTTCGTATATCTCACGATTTTATAACTGATGGTAACAATTAAGAGTCAATGTTGCAATTTCTCACATTCAACGAAACATGTTGCTTGGACAAATTTGAAACAAGCTATATTGGTTTTTGTAGCTTGTCAGAGTATATAATTATGTTGTTAAACCCATATTGCATAAGTTTATTAATGCAAGATAATATGCACACTTGCATGCACGCATGGCCCAGACGGTGTCCCAGAGAAGTAAACTAATGCATTATCTGGTACGCAATAAACACTGCAAACCATTCAATCCGCATTTCTCAACAACAAGATCGCTCATATATCACTGAGAAATACCCGCCCTTGGTTAGTGTCTAATTTACTCTGGCTGCATAACATAGATTAGCAGTAATAAAACACAGCTTGTTATTTATTACTCAGTTGCACTTCACTAGCAAAACTGTGTGCCTGAGGGAAAACATTGTTTCCCAATGAATATTACAGCAGTAACAATTATACAAACTTCAACATGTTGTTGTTTATAGTAGATTATCTTGAATATTGAAAATTTATTTGAATATGTTCATGCAGTAATCCCTAGTCCCATTATGGGGTATGTTTTGAACGGTCCTGGCGCGAACGTTGAGTAACGAGGCCAACCCTTCTAAAAAGCTGGTTTCCGAAGTGGCAGAGATGTAATAAAAACTAAAATTGCAGACTGTTTGTAAACATGTCCAGAGCTTACAGAATCCCATGTACTACTAATGAGGTCAGATCGAGTTTTCCTTTGGTATTATTTGTCATAAACAAACCATCCTAAACAATAACGTAATGTGCTTCGATTTTAAATCATTAAAATCTTGACATTCTGTTTTCTCTGGTTACCATTTCTTTTATATCTTCAAAAAAGTTGCACCTAATTTTCTGCTTACGTTTCATAAGGTCATTAGGAAAAAATGTAACAACGAGACACATGCACATGTATATAAAGTGCTCTTAAATAATCTTTCAATCACACAGGAAATCATAATTTGTAAAAAGAATATGTCGTTTAATGGATCAAAAAGGAAAAATGGTAACTGTTCTCTCTAGCCTCCCAATGCTCCATGTAGTCATACCAATCCCCTTTCCACAACCAATACACATAAGCAACAATAATAACCCAGAAACCATAACTATAATCGGGGCAAAAAAAAAGTTCCAGGGCTACCCCCTTATATTGTGGCTGCATGTACGTGCTCTGGCCCTGCGGACTCGCTGAGAACGTGCCAGGGCGGCCGGCCAACTGGCCCACCTGTTGGGAGGGTCAGAGAGGTGTGTTGGGAGGGCCCGGAGAGACCCCCAGTGAGCAGGGCGGGCAGGACACCTGTCGGCCCTCTGCGGTCACTCCAGGCACGGAGCGGGGGGCGCTTTGATCTCACCGCCAGCGCACTACCTGCATGAGGACTGGAGGAAAGTCCTGGGGTTTTAGGATAATAACGTGGTTCAGGTAGTTTTTGTTTATGAGTTGTATTAGCAGTGATTTAGCTGCGAGTGACTGCTTGTGTGACGTGTGCAGAATACCTGTTGTATATGTATTCATATTTTCAAAAATTCCAGGCGTTTAAGGTATTTGCAGTACAAAAGAATACCACAAAATACAATATTCTTGCTTGCCTTTTTTTGGCTCGCTCATATTCATGATCTTACATATGCAATCAATTTTTGAAATTTCTTAAAATATTAAAACGTCTCACTCTCTATATATCCCTCAGAGGCAAGCATCAAATTACGTAGTATGTTTGTCTTGAACTGACAATAGGCCTTTATTTGAACATTTTAAGCCTAGTATGTAAAGAGTATCAACGTAGCAGTGACAGTCCTTTAAAGAATCTTTGATTTTGCTAATAAAAATCTTGCTCGTCTGTACAGGATTTTGAAATACAAAATAAGTCACCTTTTATGAGCTTATATAGAAGATATAGAGGCCCAATGATCTCTACAAGTTGTATACATAGGAGGGACTTAGCTACTTGAAACCCACAATACAGTGACAGGCCGTCACGCCCAGTGACAGTGCGGAACCCTGGAGCATCAAAAGAAAACGTCCACCTCCCACTGGGCAGAGAACTAGGCTGACCCTAAGCCACTCTCACCTGTCCCTCACATAGGGCTTGGTCCACTCCCCTCTCAGTGGTCAACAACAGGGATCCAAAGATGACCAGATACTGGGGGAGGTCAAGCCGAACCCTCTATTTTAAATTCGACACTCTCTTCTGTGTTGGAATAGTTTCTTAAGGTGGCTCATGTTCATCCTATTATGCTCGGCTACAGCTGCATTAAACCGCAAATATAACGGGGATTAACATAGCAACGAGAATATCTCGGGTTATTTTCTATTGGTCAGGGACTTTTAATTATGGAGACTATGTCTCGGTTATATCTCGGTCCTGGCATCTCGGTACGATCGGACATATTCTATCTCCTTTCTTCTCATTCCGAATCCTAAACTTAATCTTGATACCACAGAAAAATAATCTATTTCCATAATGTTTTAACCATAAAGAGTAAAATACATTTATCTATTCTACTCTCCTTGCTTTGACCATGCTTTGACCGAGGTATCTTGATACAGAAGGTGTCCATTTTATAGAAAATGTTAAATTGTAGTTTTTAGACCGTGACAGATTCATTTTAATATCACTGGAACAAATACCCCCATTATCCTGCAGGTCCACTTCTCGTTATCGCATTATGGTGTACATACGCGATATGACATCGCTCAATATGCAATTTGCTGATATATAAAGGCATGTTGGTGCATAAAAACGTGTGTCATTATATGGGCGACTGGGGGCAAATTCATCTCGGAACAATGTATGCCTATGGTATTTTGGGAGGTCCGTTAACCCTGCATATTTGTGTTAAACCAACACATGATCATTCCACTGTAATTACCTGGGCCAGAACCACATTCCAATTATTTTGACCAAATCCTGTGGACAGAAGCACGTGCCCATGATACATGTTATTGTGATATTCCAATGCTGACTTCACTATATAATAATAGGAAAACTACTCGGGTATAATGACGTTAAATAACCCGCATGGAAATAGAGAGAACTGAAGGAGTCATGGTTCTTCTTTTTAACTATAACTATTTTTCTCAACTGTACCTAGACTTCATTGTCTCATAATGCCCCTTTGAACTGTGGGATACGGGCTTTGTTCGTAAAAAGGAAAGGTCTGACGCTTTACACTGAAAATTTATATAAGTAAAACGCAGTTAAAGCTAAAAGGTTTGTTTCGATCAAGTTTTGTATAAACATGCCTTATGTTGAGACATCACCATAAAACTGTATGATACTTTACCCTCAAAATATCCAACAGTTCTAATTAAAATATGGTCAATGTGAATGAAAACAACATTTTTATGTACTAACGGTTAGATACATGGTCTGATACCCAAACATACAGGATTCTTTTTGTAATGCACAGTGCAATCAACAACATGGCATCTTCAGAAGTAGCATCTTCAGAAGTACACTAGAGAACCAAAGAACCAAAGACAACATCCCATCAACTTCCGGATCAAACAATGTCATCCCCATCTTCATGCCAACAAACGTCCCCCGCCTCAGCGGTATAGGTATGGTTCTTCTACCCGGACCTGGCAGCCAGTTGACGGCACTGGGAGACTGATTACCCCCATTGTTTGTTGTAGGTCGGCCTATAATAAGCCCCTCCTGTTTGCCTCCTATCACTACTCCCCCTGGAGCTACATTAATATTGGCCCAACAGGCTGTATGGGAGGTAGGGGTAGGAGAAAGGGCCCAGCAGCGTTCATCATGGTCACCTGTCAGCGCTGATGCTCCTAATTACTACTTCAATTAGTCCCCCATCCATTTACCTGCATTATCACCTATCAGGGTCCCAAATGAAGTGTGCGTCGTGCGCCTAGAGCGCACAATTACGGGTGCAAACGCACAATTTTCAGGTCTGTAAGCCCATGA
Source organism: Lepidonotus clava (assembly GCA_936440205.1). Lineage (NCBI taxonomy): Eukaryota > Metazoa > Annelida > Polychaeta > Phyllodocida > Polynoidae > Lepidonotus > Lepidonotus clava. Next base: position 32,230,956 of record OW387140.1, read on the forward strand.
AAAAGGCTTTCTCGGCAGACACGTTTGCAGTTATACTGATGCATGCGCTTATAATTATATGGAAAAAATTTCTGTATGTTTCAACCGTTAATTTGAAGGTGTACCTGTCGAGCGCTAAAAAGAGTTATTTTCTAAATGCCTCATATTATGAATTAAACATAATGGACTTTAGGTTCATTATGAATAACCAAACGTTGGACTCGAAAGTTTAAAAAAAAAACTGCTGAATTTCTTTACATTAAATTCAACCCTAAAGATTGATATCAGCGTTTGACTTTCATTTCACTCGGGTCAACGACCTGTGTCAGTGTCTGATAAATTCCCTCGTCCCATCCGATCTATTACCGTCAGGGACGACATAAGACGACGATCGGTGGGTTTTATTTTTCATGGAGCTATTGTTATCGTTATCAAAGTGTCTCCCAACTGAAAGGCGAGTCTAAATAAACGTCAGAGGCTCCGCAATGCTGTGTCAGTTTCAGTTACGTCCACTGAGGGCATTTTACACGTAATTTATACCATAGACCAACACTAGGACTAGGGGTGATTTCAGGCAATACCTCCTGTATAGTGGTTCTGTGCAACAACCATTCTGTTGGAAGTAAATGTGCAACTGTCTTTAATTTTCAATGAAAATTTACTTGGTATTTATATATTCTTATACTGGAAAAAAGGTAAATGCACATAGGCCTCGGACAAAGCCAGATGTAGAAAAAAAAGACATGTTCCTGGTTTCTGAACATACTTGATCCTACTCAAAGTCCACAGGAGTGGTCAGCATGCACACTTCCTTGAGAAAATGATTGAGATATAGTAGGTCTTACTTGAAATATATTATTTTTTTCTGAGAAGTGACCTGATGTTGTTAGTTTCCTTTACTTAAGACTCAAGTCCATTTCCTGGCTAGGAGTGGCACTCAAAACAATTCAAATGGAGTGAGGATGTAGACTATGCACCTTTTCTGAGGATTGGATCGGCAGATGTACAACTAAGTAACCCTGATATAAAGTTGTTTCTTTAATGAACATGAAGCTGTGGGTATCGGCCTTTACCAGTGATTTAATTCTTTAGATATATGGGGGAAAAGTACTATGTCGGTTGAATCTATAGCACGTAACTGCCCTCTCTTGGCAAAATTGTAAATTACAATATGTAACATGACTACCCGGTTTATGCTGAATAGAAATTGAGATAAAAAGCATTTTGATTCTCCTTTTGAAATGCCATTTGAAGTGATAGATTAGGAGAATATTGAACTTTCAGCGCCCATTTAATATTTTAACTATTTTAGTAACACAGAGAAAGTTCAAACAGGGCCGACGTGGTTTCCGAATGAACCCGGGGTAAGTTTGGGTTATGGTGCGAGTGGTGATCAGATAAATGTGGTTAGGTCTAAGACAACAAATAGGGGTGGCCTCCCCCTGTGACAACACAAACAAACAAACATTTCCGGATCAACCAAAGCCCCCTCCACATGGGTGTAGGTGGTGGGTGGAGCCTCTAATATATACGGGTTTCGGGGAAAACTGATATACGTGTTTCTAATATAGATATACATGAACCTGTTTCGGGGAAAACTGCCAGCTTTCCGTTATTTATATCATACATGGGGACAAGGAATGTCTGAATTATTTATGTACATTCTATTCTGTTCTATACATGTTCTTATTGGTATAAAAGTTCCCTAGGATGGGTTTATTTCATGGCATGCGCATGAAGACCATTTAGTAGAAAGAGAAATGCGTTATGTGTTTGCTACTTTTTGAAACTCGAACTTTATACAAACCATGATGGGGACAAACAGAACACACATTTCGTTTAGTTTGCATAAATGGGTAACATTTTTGCCGAACTTTGAAAATTAATTGCTTTAAGTAGCCAGTAGTTACTAGGCCTATGTACATTGTTGATGTTTGTGTGATAAATATTTCTTCCAAACAAAACTTGATGGTTAAAAAAGCTGCTTCCCTTCTTGACGAAAATGGTCATCCCCAGATCACAACCATACTGGTGATTCTATTTGTCATGTAACACGGCACTTCCATGTTTAGAACCCTTCAGATGGCAATGTAATCGCCCTACCCCAAACCCACCAATCACATTGTGGGGTAATAGACGTAAGGCATTGGCCGGCACGAGGCTCTGTTTATCCTCAGCACCTCCACCCCGTGTGTGGTCATCTCACTAACACTGACCACCACCCCCTAACACTTACCAGCCCCTCACTGCCCCCCACACCTTCGTCCTTTCATCACCAGGCGGCGCCAATCACTTCCGGAAGCGCCACGTGCATGCGCATGCGCGGCGCATCTGTGCAGGTCTGGATCTGACCTTTGAACTCTTCCGACCTCCAGGATTAAGGGGGTTTTACATATGGCCGATAATCCGATTAGGGAAGTGTCTGGGTTGGTTTGGCGGAGGGTATTTTCTGCGTAGGTTATGACCAGATGACATGGGTAATATTATTGGTGCGGTAATGGGGAGTCTGGGGTGGTTTGCCTGGAACAATTGATCTGAATATCATTGGGCCCAATTGAATGGGAATAACCTATTTTCCAAAGGGTGAGATCCTCATGTATGATTACTGAGCATTGCCTAAAGTACAGCCAGTAACTAAAGATAGGCCTACAATTAAAGATACAGCCAACAACTAAAGTTATAGGTTCATGGCCAGAAATGATCTAGTCCAATCTGAATAGACTTTAAGAGCTGTAGGTCTATGACTAATTTTCAACGCTCCTGAATTTAGCTCTCTTATCTAAACTTTAATTACATTAAGGCAATAGTAAATAAATGCACTGCGTCATGAGAAAAAAACACTCTTAAGAAGAACGAAAAAGAATTCTACAAAAAGTAACAACAAAAGTAAATTAAATAAACGACTGCAAAGGTTAAGTCATCGTGCCAACCACCTGATTCTCATGCCAAGCTTATGTTCACCCGGATAAAGAATGTAGAACAAAATTCGTACCATTTTCATATACATTGTACGAATCACTGCAGCATGGTGTAAAACAGGGAATTGGTATGTTAGTACCTGGCATGTCGTTTTATCACCTACACAATGCCAGAGGCGGCCGTCAGTACACGTGTACCCGCATTCCTAATGGCGGTCAGCATCTGGACTGTGGACATCCAGACAACCAGGTCGGACATATCAAATGAGAGGTTCCTAAATGTGTTTTTGTTCCTATACAGTGTGTAGGGAGATTGAATTTAGGAAGGGACATATGGATCGGTTCCTAAATCTCTTGTATTGCTATAGATTGTGTTGGGAGGTGTCGTTTAGGAATGAACATGGAATGGCATCATTCTACCATCTGGCATGTCCGTGTAGGCCTATGTCTAGTAAATGTATTCTAAACTCAAAATAAAGAGCCCACTGGATGGCACCTGTTAAAAATCAGTTCCCTTCTACATTCAATAGAAATATATAAGAATAGAAAGCTCCTGAAGCAATCTATACTAGAGGAATCATTTATTTTCTCATGTTTAAATCCGACGTCTGAAAGCTCGTACATGTCCAAATATGTAGGAATCAATATTCCCTAAATCCAAATATACAGAAATCAATATTTTCTAAATAAAATATTGAAATTGACGATTTTGGACGTATAAAAAGCTACACTGACAATATCTACTCTAGAAAACCGTCCTGCATGTAAGCTAATAAATCCCGACCCAGTGGGAATTTGCAGTAATAGAACCGCTCTCTAAACTCAGTCAGCTGGTCGCGGAATTCTAGAAAAGTTGTAGGCCAGTAAATTGAGAGCGACAGATTGAGCGGTGGGTGCCGTGTTCGTATCCCACTCAATCCTCACCTCTCTACTGCGGCGCCCAGAGCGGCGATGGGATCGGCCAGCGATAGGTTCGGCCAGCGATGGGATCGACTGGCGATTGGATCGGCCGGAGTGGAGTGGCCGAGACACTGGTAACTTATTGATTCTGGCTGGGCTCCATACGGAAAACACTTGGTGTTCTCGGCTTGGAGAGTGTAGGACGTAACATGGGCGGTGGCGCCACCTGTTCCTTGTCACATGACTCCAGAAACCGCGGGTTCCCTCTCGGGAACTCTCGCGAGGAATCACGTTGATAGGATCAGGCATTTCGTGAAAGCTTCTAAGGTCTTGATGTCAATCTTTGGTTCCCCAAAAGGGACTCCAGGGTACAATGGGGTGATTTAAGAGATAAGATCTCATTGTAAAACAAGTGGTTGTGATTTCTGACAAATGTCGGAATTTTAAGAAACTATGGATGTTCATTTTTGAGGATTTCCTCTCTTTAAAATGTCCCAACTTCCTACAATCCTTATCTGGGCTTTATTTCAGTTCCAGGAAATGTATTTTTACAGACACGATTGATTCTCCGGGAATGCCCTTTTCAACCACATTAAATTTCAATTTCACAGTTGAAAAAACAGTATGGAAGAGAAATACTTGCGCATTCCGCGATCTCCACACCCAAAACATCGAAGGCCAAAGAGATACATACCTGCAACAAAAATAGAAAAGAATTAGAAAAATTGAATGAAAAACAACCAGAACACACAGAAGAGTAGGCCTACAAAACAAATAAATCAACCTCCATCTCCACAGTAATATAGCTGTCACAGGTAAGACTCCCTTATGGATACTAACCTAGACCCACCACATGGAGGGGCCCTAGTTTTACGTCCTCCAGTACCCTAATGACCCTGGAGGTGTGGACAGACACGTCCTGTGGTCAGCTAAACCCTGACACGGACACTGACCACCTCCCCAATCCCCACTCATCCCCTCAACACCCACCTACTCGGCCTTGGGGCTTTTATCTACATTTCATTAGGACAGGGCCAAACATCTGCGAGTCTATGTGAAGATCAGAGACGCTGCGGGACTTGTGGTTTTATTTTCCCATGTTGCCATGTTTAATGACATCGTACATTTCGGCAAATGGAAGGTTTACAATTCTAGCAAATACTTATATAGCTCATATAAACTAGAAACACAATCATGAAGGACCACAGAAGGCGTTAACTCAAGAAATAACTCAGATAAATATTTCATGAGTCTAACCAAGCCTGAAGAAAACTAGGCCTACCATAAATTCAAATATTTCTAAAAAAAACAAAAAAACAATGATTTATTTCCAATTAACTAATCACTTCCTTGGGATGAGGACGCTTGATTTTCACTTGAGTGACTCTAATCTGAGCAACATCTCATCTGTCAGAGCACATTTCATGGTGGGTGACTGGCCATTCTGTCTAAATTATATCAAGTACCCCTTACCCTAAAACCTTCCATAATCTACCCTCTCAATGCCCATATTGACCAGGCTGGGTCCTGGCAGGTATAATGGATACATAGAAGGAGCCCAAAGTGTCAGGCCGATTCCAGCGACTCACGATTGAATCACAACCACATTCACACTATCCCAGCCCACATTTATGCCCTCTCCAACCTTAAACCTCACCTCCATCCAATCCATCAAATTTTCCATCCACTAGAGTAGTTTAAATGCATTTCCCACACATAACACTGGCTCAGAGCTGTCAAACTAGACCAACATTTTCCCAATTTCCCCTTCAAAAAAAAGAGCAGTTGAGGGCAGCTCATTCAATGGGCAGGAGCCATTCAGGTGTTGATGGATAAATCGGATTTTGATTACAAGCTGTGGGGTGCCTGGTTTAGACTATTACAGACCGGCGGAGACAGTCAATGAGGAGTATGGATCGGCCATTGATTGGGTTTATCAGTATTCCGCCCCTCGCTAACTATTACCATAATCTGCTCCCAGTTTAGAAGGCTGTATGGTGTATGAATACTAAACACAAATACCAAACCAAAGTCAGAGTATGCAGGGCTGAGCAACTAACATGCAGGACAATATCCTTGGTTTCAGTATTCAGCCAGAAATAAACCTCATATAACTCAATACAATATAAGCTTGACTGATATAAAGCATCACAGCTTTCCAAAGCTTTAAACTTCGATCGCCTAAGCCTAAATTAGGACGATAAAGGAAAAATTCTGATTGATATACTAAACATATAGCAGAAACTCCATTCTAGTTGTACCTGACAGATGGTTGTATTGATTACACTTATATACTCTCATATACACCTGATAGCAGACAATATCATTATTCAACAGAGAAATTATTAAGACTTTCTTAAGATACAAATGTAATCTTTGAAACTGCCTATAAAGAGCGCTCAGAATTTTAATGTAGCGCCCACTATTTCCACATCGAGAACAATGTAAACAGAGACGCACTCACACGGGCAGCCTTACAAATTTCAATTCCTCAAATCTGCTGAGCGTGCACAAATCTTAATGACCCTCACGATCCTAATGTAAATGCGAAGAACAACAGCTGGGGGCGTGTAAAGGAGATAGTATAAACAGTCCTTAAACACAATGCCCCCCTGCCCGGGCCGCACCATCTGGTAGGCCGGCTACTGATACGATCAATAGGCCTCGCCTAATCTTATCAGAGGCTTCATTGGTCAGCCTTAACTCTTTAGGCCTAACCATAATAACAAAAAATAAACCCTATCTATCAAAATCAAAATTTAATATAAAAATGAGTCATTTTTAAATAAATGTTGTTCTTTGTATCTATTTATCTTTTCGGCGAGTTTTGTTTCGCTGGTCGACTGAGGAAATACAAAGGCGATAAGAAAAGGAGAAAAAGTACAGTATGAGAAAACGTCATCACTCATAAGGCACGGCGCGAGCCGAGGCCCTATAGTTACATTACTCAGCCCATTTTTATGGGCCTAATTGCTTCGATCGCCAGCAAAGTGAGATTAATGGCACGTGCCTTTTGTTTCGGCCGACGGGCGCAGCATTTGATATTGTTGGGGTCATTGTGCGGACATTATTACATTCACTACTCCCCTGTGGGACCCAAAGTGTGGCCGGCAGAGGCTAATGACCACTAGGGGGTAAGGCGCTGACCACTCGGTCTGATTGAAATCTCAATGTTATTCATGAAGCATTGAACTGGCCCATTAAACTCGCCCATTTTGATATTATTTCCCAGGGGGTTATTATAGTTTTACAAAGCGGGTATTCTGTGAAAAGCGCCATATGAATGGGACTGATTAAAGGTTTTTGTTGCAGGCACGAGCTGAGATTAGTTGGAGTCTATGGTAATACGTGTATGATGAACTCGTGTCTTTGTTGGGGGCTTGTGTTAGTACGTGCACAGCATAGTGAGGGAGATAAGGAAGATGATTATCAAACCTTTTGAAAAGGCTGTATTGTTAGGATTTGATGTTAACACAAACCTGCATAAATCACTCCTTTTCCTATACTACTTACAGCGAAAACAAACGCGTTCTCTTTTTCAATCCAAATAAAGTTTACGTGCGCTGAAATTTATAGTTACAAAAGGGCCAATGTCAATTCTCCTGGTATTGCAAAAATAATTGTGGTAGAGGAAATAAATCCTTGCATCCGTAGAGTAGCAATTTTATACATAAATATACCGTATTTAAAAAAAAAAACGTTCTCGGATATGAACATAAAATCGTTATGGAAAAGAAGAAATCACTTTTATTTGTTCATCTAATTTCTCCTATTATCTCCATCGTTTAATGCATATTGACTGCACCCCCAGGTCAATTGGTGCAGTTCAAGGTCTCTAATTATCAACTTAGCCGGTTCACAAGGTGCACGGTGTACAAGTGCAAACATCGGGTTTGGTCCCTGCTTGGTGGTACCACCCACTAACCCATATCAAACCCTTAAGTTTATGTCCAGTGTCTGACCACAACCCCTACAACCATCCCTATAGATAACACGTGCCTGGACCTAGTGTCGGAGAAGTCGTAATGAGGGGATTCCGGGTGGGGACTGGGAAGTGGGAGTTGGTGTGTATTACCCTCATTTTGTAGACCTACTTGATTGCAGTCCCTCATTCTGTAGACCTACTTGATTGTAGACCAGCACTTTTATAGCGTGAGTCTGTCTTATTAGAGCTATGTGTGGTCTGCTCTGACTAAACTACTCAACAACGGCAGCAGAATGTAGTATTTTGCATGATGCTTTGAGATGTGTATCCTTAACTTGAGTAAAACCTCTCTGAGGTTTTTATGTGCAGCAAAGGCTTGCTTTTGTAGATGATCCATGAATATATGGATCCAACAATCGGTTGAACTGCTTTTTCTATATTGGTATAGATCTTATGGAGCTCCAGAAGCACTTGTGCATGTACAGCAAAGACAATTTAGGCTATAGTTCAGGGGCGAACACAGGATTTTTGAAAGTGGGGGGTCGACATAAAGGCTAAGTACTGAAACTGCGTGCATTTACGCATACACCTGCAGCATTTTCCCCTCCTTTTGTAGTCTAGGGGTTCACACAAAAAAAAAAAGGGGGGGGGGGGGTCAGGACCCCCCAGGATCCCCCCTGGATCCGCCCCTGTATTCTGAGCTCATGATTATCCATTACTGTAATCTACACATTAATTAGGCCAGCTCGTAAGGATGGTAGTCATTATAGCTTGGATCCCTTTACGTCACTCATGCACATAACAGGCAAGATAAGCGACCACTAAGGTCGGGAAGTGGCCTACTAATAGGTCTGTCAGCTTATGTAAACTGCCTTACTGATACGAACCTTGAAGGGACACTTTTAGTCCCAACTATATATAGCTAGAACTAGATAGTTTTAAGAAAATATGGCTAAGGTCACTTATTGCCATAATCGACAACAATTGTAATCTTGTATGCTTTGTTCAGATTGGCAACGTCACACGATTCATGAAACCAAAAGTAAACAGTTAGATCTCCTTTTGGTGGGAATGTTGAGAGATAGTGTTCCTCTGGGACACACATACAGGACAGCCTTACCGCGGTTTATGCCCGATACCCCCACTCAACCACAGAAGTGGGAACCCATCAGTGTTCTCCAATCTGAAAAATATCCATTTTTCACGGATTTTTCAACTCAAAAAGACCCCTTTTTTAATTGAAACGCGAATTTTTAGGGCCTCAGAAATAGCTCTTCTTTCAGGAAACACAAACTTGTTTAATATATAGTCACTGTGAATACATAGCATAACCTAATAAATACTTGCTCATGTAGCATTGAAAACGTCATGCAGGATATATTCAAATTTTAAAGTTCTGTCCATTGAAGTTCTGTCTATTCTAGACTGCCATATTTCCTAAAAATGTAACATACATGGTTTTAGATGGAAGAAAATACCCTTTTTCTCAAAATCGCAAATTATGGGTGAAAAGATACCCCCTATTTTCATTTTCACGGACATGCGAACTTTCCTTGAAATGACCCCTTTCTTAGATTTTTAGAACGTTGATGCGTATCCCAGAGGCTGGAGAGTGAGGGTATCGGGGGTTTATGCAGAGTCTCAACAGACTCCATCCCTAATGTTACCTTATAGAATTGACAAATTAAGGAGTAAACACCATATCTGATGGGTTTTCAAATCTCTTAATGACCTGTGGTGCAGGTCAGTTCAAATGTCTCTGTTCAATAGGAAAGTGATACATCTTCGGAGACAAAAGTTGGTATCTTTCCTTGAAAACGAAGAAAAATTATTTGTTTATCGGCACAACCCTCCCAATGTTTATGAAAACAGATAACCTACCCTAAACCCAGAGTTAGAAAACCTTACCCATCACAACAAGCTTCCAAAGGGGTGATTTACAAGTAGGGTACAACCCATAACATTAGGTTGAGGGTAAGCAGATGTAGTTGTATGTGGGTTAGATTGGCAGGTTCCAGGCGGTAGGTCTACTACTCTGTTTACCCAACTCCTACCTTCCCTACCAGCATTAGGGTTGAGTGAGCAGATCCAGGCGTGGGAAGAGCAGCTCGGGCTAAGTGGTGGGCGGCGGACAGTGTATGGAGGAGAGGGGATGCATCAAGATAACCTACTGCAGGTCAAAGATAACGTGTCCTCCAGGGGGAACTTGCAATGGTTTTAGGCAGTTAACACTTATATAGTTTTTCTTTGAATAATATTTTTTCCTTTTTAATTTCATGTTCCATTTTTCTTTAAACATTTAAAAAGTTATGATTGTTAAGCTGGTGACTTTATTTGAGAAGATATTGTCTCCGACCCTGTAATTCCTGTTACTACTGAAATTCAGGATCTTGGGATTTTATATTGATATTTTTGTCAAAGATCAAAGGAGAACAATTTCAAGCATTTTACTGGTTGATGAGAAAGACAGAATACTATCTCATCTTCATATTTTGTTGAATAGACTGATTTTCTTTATGGAAATATCAATTTCTTCATAATTATTTAGCAGAGCAATTTGAGAATCAGTACAGTTTACTTCACATATTGATCATATATAGGAGATGCAAGAGTTGCCATCATACATTAACAATTTGGAATCTGAGATGAATCTTCAAGCTTGAAGTTAGATCCTGTGGCACTCTCTAGCCAGGTGCACTTTTCCTGACTCACCTTCTAGCTTTTCACCCAGAAAGATAACAACTTCAAACAAGTTCGAGACTATCGAAGGTCGACAAGTAAAGGAAATCCTCCATTATTTTCTCTCGGGTGGTAGACCGAACCAGACGGCCTGTCGACCAGTGGCCTTAGGAACAAGTGAGGGATCAACAGGGACCGACGGGCCTAACAGCAAAGAAAAAACAGCACCCAGTGCATTGTGCTATGAAAACAGCAGTCCGTGCATTAGGCCACTCCTAGAAAATATTTATCCTTGTGTAGCGGATGGCCAAAATTCGTTCATTGGTCATTTTTTTCTTCTTTTTAAAGGAGAAAAAAAGGGGGTGGCAAATAAAACAAACATAGTCGAGCGGTCCAACAGAAACAATCTTGTTTTAGGCTGGCCTTATTCTACGAAAACATCAGTTTGTGCTGTGAAACGTATAGGCCAGGCACCTGCCCAGACATTCCTGAAGTTTTTAGCGTAGTGTTGTTGGCTGGTGGAGGCATTGGTGCGTGACAGGCGGCCAGTATAGGTTACTTCTGGTTCACCTGCATCACAATACTCAGGTTGTTTGGCTCGTTTTAAGTGCCCCCACTGAATTGGACGTTTGGGCTGAGAGATGCATTGACACTGCCGTTTGAGAATTGAGGAAAGAAATTTAGTTTGTTTACATATATAAACTTTTGTGAAATAGGCCTATAAACATGATAAATATGTATTGGACAATTCATTAATGTACGTGGGATGCGTGCACTACTGATAAATACAGATAAGATTCATGCATTTTATTTTATCATCTTGAAAATTATGCTGGAACATATAGCATCCAATGGAATTTTGAGGAATGACAGAAACGGGTTTGTAAACGCAGCGCTAACCCAAGCCATTTTAGTTTGGTAGAAGAACATTGCCTTTACGAAGCAAGATTGATGTGTCCAGGTTGGGAAAGCAGTGTCCAACAATCAACAATGTGTTTGTGGTAAAATTGGAGAGGACAACAAAACAATGTTTTGCCTCTATAAAGGGGGTGACCATTAAAATACCTGGCCACCCTCGGCGAACTGATCATCAGATAGGATCTGACAGCCAGGTATGTCTTTACCCCTGACATTTCCATAGAGGGTAAACTCAATCAGAGAGCCCACGACTTGACTGTCTATTCTCCGTACGCTTTAGGCTTCTCAACTGATAAGGGAGTACATTTCAACATTAAAGATTAATTTTTTATGAATATCATAAATACCACAGACATCCTACATATAACCTGAAATTTCGAGGATTAAAAAAATAAAACAAATCTGCACGTATGTAAAAATTGGGCATTTGAAGGTCTTTAACTATATTCATATTATACGAAAATTAGAGCACATTGGAGAATCACATTTATCCAAGGAAGTATGTTATTTTTGTGTGTGAAAGATGATCTAAATTTTGGAACATGATCAACACATACTTTTTCCACAACAACAGAACAGAACCTTCCAAAAACAACATTCATTATTACTGAAACTTCGCGTATGATCAGAAGGAATAATACATTCTTGAGTTCTACTCTGCCAGACACATACAAACCTCAGACCTCTGTACATACACCTAATGCTACAATACAGTTCAAGCCCTTAATTCCACCCATTTAGGTGGCTGTAACTACAGCTCCCGACACATGGCCAACCGTGACCTCTCTTATCAAGATCTGGTTCGAATGGATCACCTGCGGATTGGGTTTCTAAATCCAATCACTGCCAGCCTTTAAAGTCCGTATCGCGTGGCTCAATCACACTCTGAATACCTAAACTGGACAAAGCGATCAGCAGTGAGCTACAAATAGGAGCAGCCATAGTGGAGGCTTGAAGCTTTAAGATTTGACTTATCTTGAGGATATAAATAACTGAACGGATAAGGAGTTTTGTTATTGCTGACAGTTATTCAGAGATTATCTAGATATGCCTAGCGGATAATAACGTTTATGGAATGATGAATGGTGAGAAGTCATTTGAGTCGAAATTTTAAATGTTCGACACACATTGAAAATCCAACAGTTTTGTTGACTCCCATTCAACTTCACGTTTCACATAAACTGCACAAGTGTTTTATACAACTTGTACAACAGCATTTATGATCAAGGCAATTCGTGGTTGATGTTGCAGTTACAATGGGAAAATTTGTTTTTACTGAAAACCATAACCTGATGCAAAGTGGGGAGTAAGTCCCTGGGAGTAAATACATATACATGTTGTTAGTTTTTGAACAAAAGTTCAACAGAAAAGTTAAAATATCTTAAGCGCTGGCAACCACCCAATAAAATCCAATTGCGTACCGTGCCCTTACATCACTTGAAATCCAATTTACAAGCCGGTTCTTGATTAAATTCCTGCATGTGGGCCTTTACCTAATAATGTGTCAGAGTCTAATAATAAATCAGCCCTTTTCTGTTCGCTCCCAGAGGTGTAATGACCTAGGCCCTAGCCGCCCCTGTAATATAGGCCCACTGCCCAGGGCACCCAGCCCTCCCCGACCCCCACAAATCCCACCTGGCCCTCCCAGGTAGATGGGGTCACCTTTACCTCCAGGCGCCAGGTAGGCTAATTACAACGACCACTGTGTGTAAGGGAGACGCAGGGTGGGGAGTTAAGGCCCAGTCACACATAGAGACTGAACTCAACTCAACGGTTGAATTGAGTTGGGTCTCTGACAGTCTTGATATGTGACATAGGGTTAAAACTGGAGTTTTAGGTTTTCTCAAGACTGATCATTTTGGTCTCTAGTCTTGAGATGTTGAAGATTTCAAACTGGATAGTCTTGAGTCTTTAGCAGTCTTAAGACCCTGTCTCAATATGAGACTGGCCTTAAGAATGGATAGCTTCAGTCTCAAGCAGTTTTAGTGCCCAGTCTCAATATGTGACATAGCTTAAGACGCAACTCAACTGAGTCCAGTTTCCCATCAGATAAAGGAAAATAGACACACTTTTTTTGCCTGTATGTCATTGCATTTATAGACTGGGGCAAGAAGACTGTTGAGTTCAGTCTCTATATGTGACCGGGCCTTAAGGGTACTGGAGGAAGGGCTTTAACTGACTGGGGAATACTAGAGGTGGAGCTTCTATTTGGCATTTAGGCGCAGGACATTTGTAGTCTCAGAAATGTATGTTTATTCTAACAACAAATTGGTTTGCCCATGGCCCAATTTGCCCTTGAAATGTTCTAGCTTCGCCTGCTGAATGCTTTATTTAGTTATTTGGAAATCTTAAAGTAGAATTATTTTAGGGTAATTACTATTGTATGATAGCTTGCAATTGTCCTACCACACAGGCCTTTTAATTATGGCTCAAGAAAGTACATCCTAAATTATATCAGAAACCCACTTTTCACTCTACTTGCAAATATCTAAAATATTAAAAAGTTTTATTATAATTTTCAGGACATAAAGAATGACCTTTACTACATCAAGCACCCTCAACTTGCATTCATGTACATTACATCTATTATACTTTCTTTGAAAATGCGCTTAGAAAAGAAATCCACTATAGACTTAAGGGCCTTAAGGTCCTTGGAGGTCATCTAGACCAGAGGTCGGTCCGAGAAGCCTGGAACTTCAAATTTACGACCTATAGGTCCTTGCCCCCTTCCTGGCCTTAAGCGGACTTTTAACGGTCCTCGCTATGCCCCAACAGTCTCCTGTTTGCATTAGCGGTGGCTTGCAGTGCTACTTTATTGCCTCAAAAAAAGTTAGACATCTGGCAAATAGACAGAACACTTTAGTAGTGTCTGTCAGAGGTTTAAAGAGGCGAAATGAGGTCTGTGTTTACCACAAAGACTTGCCATGGGCTGTCATTGCTCCCAAAGTTAACCTCTGAAAAAAAACACATTGGATTGTTTAAACAGTCTTAGAACTATACTATAAGGCTATTTCTGATAAAAACGTGTACAATTGGCAACAGATCTTTCTTGACATTCATAGTCTATAGGTGAACAGTAGAGACACTGTGTACGCCATTATTTTTTGTGAACATAACTCAAATGTACTTTTCCAAAAGAGAAGGTATGGGTTTCAGTCAGCGTCGAATCTAACCATTTAACATGCTTTCGACACCAGTTATTTGGTGTAAAGCATTTAAATCAAACTCTGACCCCTAACCCTATTACAAAAGTGCCTTTTTAAAAAACAACCAATAAAGTGACCATATGTAAGAAATACCCTATGGAGCCTCAACTATATCTTTTTAAACGTGCCAAACAATAGGGGTTCTGAATGAAAGCCTCCAAAGCCCGTATTTTTTCTTAGATGACAACAGGAGTTTGTCTTTTGTCGGCATATAGGCCAATTCCTTAGCATATGTCCATATGGCGTGGTGGGGGTTGCCCGTTGCCCGGCATTCCTTCACAGACTGGGGTGCACCATTGTCAACACACACTGAGCAGTGTGGGGTGAGGACAATGGGGTGACACCCACCCCTCCCCACAGCCTGAAAACTGTACAAAGGGGACGGGCATGGATGGGTGGTGGGACGGGAAGGAGGGGAGAGAGTAGGGTCCTCCGACCCTGGGCATGGGGGTTTCAGATCATCAGGGGTATGATCTTAAAAGGAGAAAAGTATTGTGAGTGAGTGGGAAGAATACTGAGGGATAGTGTTGTAAGGTTTGGGATTTTGCAATTGAATAGGATAGAGCAAAAGTGGTTGAACAAGTAGGTTGTGCAGCCACTGTAAGCTCACATATTACAATATTGTTTTACAGACTTAAATATACTATCACAAGACTTGGTAAACCAGATAAGAGATTGTCCTAAGACCAAAGTCTATATTCAAAACATTGGTAAGCATTTGGAAGCCAAGGTTATATATCTTTCTTAGTTTTCTTATGTCGCAATTCTGTCAGCCTAACTAATAGAGTGCCTCATTAAGGTTATTACATGTTGAATCTAATTACGGAACATTTAGAACATAATGGCAAGGAAGCAGCAAGATGGGTAGGAAGTCCTGGCGCTGATAGTAATTGTAGCCAAAAGTCGACGATTATATAGTTGAGGAAAACTAACGCCTGAGGGGGAACGTACTCCATGTAATTGTTCAGTTATGGTGACGTAAAGATTACTCAGGGTAAGTCAGGTACAATTAAGAGGGATATCAGAATGTGGCTAAAGAGGCCTATCATCACCAATGTGATTTATACACAATACATTTTTCTTTAAAATCTTAATAATTCATAATGTGTGGATGTGCTAGAAAGCCTGAGATATTTTGCATCTTAAAAGATGCTTAGTAAAACAATGAAAGAACATTTTCTCCATATATATAATTATATTGCATCGTATAGCTAAAACTATCCTTGTGTGCATGTCTAACAAACTAGCCGACAGTCGGATACAGAAAGAGCCCTATTTCATCTTGAAATGTAAATATTTTAAGAGGCCCCCATCGCCTCTAAGGTCGCTATGTCAGGGGAGGGGCGAGCAAAGGTCACAAAGGTCACGTGACATAGACGTGACGGGGGCAGTGTCCATCTGGTGGTGGGCTTGGAAACTAAGCCCTTACTGACCACTGGTCAGCGGGGAAAAGTACCCACTGACCTTCAGGGCTTTGTGTCTAAGTGTTATTACCCTCCTTATGGGAAGGGCCCTTATTGTTGATGTCCCCTCTGATGGAGCCATTAAGGTTCACACATTCATAGCTCAGGAATTTATATCTATCAACATCAATTTTGAACAATTTTCCTCACTATGTAGGCCCTACGTCCTTCACAGTCCAGGCCTCAGCCACTGGATTTATTTGTCATGTTGCCTTTGATATTGAAGCATCAGCATTCTTTATTGGTGCTTTTTTGAATTAACCAAGATGCTGTTCAAGAATATCAGTAAGGTTTGATTAAAATAAAAACTTATCTTCTTGTAGTAAGTTATACCAAGTTCCTTAAATTTGAAATCGGAGTTATATATTTTGACGGTCATCGTTTTGAAACTTTGGAGAAAAAGGTATGAAACACATGAACAAGTCTTGAAACTGACGACTTTCTGATTTGTTAAAGGGCATATGCATTGTAAAACGATGTGTTTTGAATCTGAAGATTGTCAATTAAATAACGAATCCTATTCAAAAGCTGTGCTTCGAATAGGATTTCAATTAATTATTGAAAACAAAAAGATGCACTTATTCCTCTCGTCGCCATCACGGGGTAGGTCGATCGATCTACACCCCTAATCGTAATTTCTATAGAAATGCTGTCTTTCTATTTCTATGTAACGGTATCCATTTTATTCAAGCAAACGTTTGTAGGGAAACCTTTCAGGACGTTGTAAAGGGAAATACTGGGTAGGGGTGGGGATGAGGCAATCTAACTTGTTGGCCTTATCATTATAGTCCCCACCTGGGGTAGACTTAAGCCTGTATTCTACAGGACGATTTTGCTGCCGATTTTTAAAATCGGAACTGAGAATGAAGGTTAAGTTTACACATGTTTAATATCATTAGAAAGGGTTTATATCTCCCTGTTGAATGGCATATAGGATGTATGGTTTTGTGTCATATTCTCGGAGGAAATATAATAAAAACCATACACAAAATCGCTAGTCACACTCGGCCTATGGAATATATAGGCTTATGGCCCACACTAAAGACCTAACCCTTACCCCACACACTCACCAGGGGGACACATTTCAAGAGATCTATTTCTAATGGCCACGTCCGCATTGTGAGAAGCCCCATGACGCTCGGCAATTAGCGGTCTGCCCCGCGGGTAGGGGACAGCTCTATGTACCTGTCAGTACATACAATTTACCTGTGCAGAGTTTAAACTGAGATTTAAGACTATTTGCTATAAGCAGAGGAGCTAATGGTGACCTTAACCTGACATTTACAAACGCTTTTACTCTCGACAGAAATAATGGTAAAATTAGGCCAGTTTTCACAAATCATTTAATTTGCAAAGAATAGTCAAAGCCTTCTCAGTAGATTTTTTTCCTTTTAAATCAGACCATCGTTATGGTCGAATTACGAATGTTTATAATAGAAAATTATATAAAATGATACAGTAAGAGTAGTCTATAGGACCTTTATACAGTACAAGCTGTCGCAACATAAGGGCATATTGGATTTTTTTTATCCTAGTACTTAACATCTCGCCACATCCTATCAATCTATAAGGGCACATTGGATATTGACAATGCTAATTGGAAGATAAAAGCTTGAAAAATATGGCCAAAACGTTATTTATTACCACAGGGTCTCCCTGGTCTTTATTCAAAGGACACTCACTAAATCAAATGCCTTTTCACCTCTTTACACTATTTATGAAAAAGTGTCACACATGGGCTTTGAGATACTCCTAGAAAAGAGCCGTTGGTGCCAGCTTTCAAAAGGCCTGTCGCCCTCAGGAGTCCCTAGGCCATTTATATTGATGAAGCCAGGGGAAATATTGGTCTAACCCCTGTCGTTGGCCTGCTGGGCTGGCTAAGCCCCTGACGGCCCTGGGTTATGATCAAAGCACTGCACTCCCACGTCCTAAGGCCTGTCAGTGTTTGGAAGCCCTATGGGCGGACGGGGTCAGAGGGGTTTGTGAGCAAATACCTCCTTATTGTAGACTCTGGTAGTTGGCACCTCAGTTTTTACCCTGGGGACATAATTCTTGTCTGTTCCTGGATTCTCTTTATATTTTTCATGTTATACAAAATTGGTGAAGTGGTATCACAGCATTGCTATTGGGACCGAAGCCTATATACATCTTGACTGACAAAGGTGAATACATCTTTTTAAAGATAATAAGTGCACTTTAAGAATGAAGGAAAACCTAAATTAACCTTATTCGTGACAAAATATCTATTAAAAAGTATATAAATATTTGCTATTACGTTTTTGAAAATAGGAGTAGTATATGGCTATTGCTGAATTGGAGAATGGTAAGTGGGACGCTTAAGACAAAAATATATAGTAGTAGATAGAGTGGTAAGAACCAAGAGGATTTCTTCAATCTGCGGGTAGGTTTGGGGCTCAGCCTGTCAACTGGATATAGACTCAGCACCCGGACTCAGGGGGTATATAAAGGAGATCGGGACATAAGGGCAGGTTGATTAAGGGCTCTGACTGTGGGGATCAACTAACATCTTATCCCTGAACGGACGCAGCGTTAGGGAGAAAAAGATCCAGAAGCAGTGGCTTTCTGTCGGTCCTTTTAGCTGAAGGACCCAGCACTGAGCGGAACCCCCGGGGGTTCCGAGTGGGGGCTTTCGTAGGCAACGGAAGAAAGTTGGAAAGTACTTATCGTCTATTCATGCCTTCTGACACCACGGAAAGGTTTATAGAACTGTTATAGAATACCGCTCTTTTTCTCTTGCATTGGACTTTCACGTTTATTGGAGGATTGCTTTTTTTTCATTTTTTTTTTCATCTTTTATTTTAGCCTTTGTGACTCATTGTTCTTTTTCCACAATCTCATAATATTTCGGCTGAGATCCGATTAGGGTCCCATTGAAACATTCGGAAAATTAAAGCCCTCCGTGAAACAGTTTTAGAATCAATAACTTTAAGCGTTCAAGAATGGAGGCCGTTTTCACAACACATACCTCCATATATCTTCTCCGCAAATATACATGCTATAAGGTAAGCTGGCGTTAAACACTTTGTACAAATTTTCACAGTTGATGCTTATTTACACTTGACCCAACAACCTGCATGGCCTGCCCCCTACCGGTAAACTGACACTTTAAGGATACAGGGCACCTGAGGTCAAAAAACGTCCTTAAACGTTTATTTAAATAGCGTGTATTTATTATTGCCCCATACAAATAGGAGGCTTCCAGTATTGTGTCCTTATCCGCGGTTAACGGTAGGTTAGTTGTGTTTCCTATACGCTATCAATCTTAATAAATCCCATGTAAATCATCGGGGATATGATCAAAGGATTGACCCTGTTCCTCTTAATCTGTGGATCATCTTTTAAGTTAAGGGAATAGAGAAACAGGGTCGCCGATAGTTTACTGACAACCCTTGACTGACTGGGACTTTGATTACTTCCGATACCGGGACCTTATCTTAAATCTATCTGTAATTGTTCAGAACATCAATTTGTGGGGTCACACCATGTCCCTACATGACCCCAAAAGGTTGGGTCACATGACCCGATGCGCACCAGTGACGTCACGGCACGCGCTGCTGGGGGTCAGGATGGTGGTGGTAATGGTAGCGGTAAGGTTCACAGTCATAAGTACATAAATACATAATTGGTACCTAATAATCACTGCTACCAGGAACAGGCATATTGCTCATTTTCCATATATAGCATGGCCATTTTTCTCATAATTATGTTCCGATTTGATACTGTGCTTTTGAAAATGTATACCCCCATCACGAATTCGAATGTTTCAGAGAAGAACATACTTTATTTAAATTGACTGTAACTTTTAAATTGATTATTCTAAGTAAATTGTGCAGGGAAAATAGCTATATGTGAGAACGAGGAAGAAGTCCTTGCATAAAGTGAGAAATCATTCCGCGTATGTTATAGAGTACCATAGGATCATACATCACCGAACTGCCCGAATCTTTGTGGAGGATTCATAAAACATACCTGGAAAGAGAAGAAAACATATTCATTAGGAGGATTTAATCGAAGAAATAGACATTTAAACAGTACTTCAGTCTTGTAACAGCTGAACCTATCATCAGCTAGCTCAGTATTTTTTCAAAGTAAATACACTGTAAACCCAGCTGGTCCTACACGATAACGCACCTGGGACCCAAGAGGTCATAAGATCGGTAGAAAAATTCTACTACACACGTGAATGACATACTTATAATGTTTCCAGTATGTTAAGTTCTGACATCTGACCTTCAGAACCTGAAGAACTCCTCCTGGTGAAAAGACAACTTCCAGGTGCCGACCAGGTGTGCTTAGGGCTAGAGGGCACAGTTGAGGCTACGGAAAGGGGCTTTTTTCTTTACTATGATATTATTTATTCTGAAGTTGGTTTTACATTGACGTTTTTCATTTTCATTTCTAAGGTTAGGGTTCATTGGGTAAAACTTAAAGCGCATGAATGGAAATCTTTGAGCTTTCCTTAGGAGGGTGTGATGAAAACATAATATATTCAAAGCTTCCAAATTGATTCAAATGTCTTGAACGTCCTTCATTGCAAAGAAATAAATTGTTTGTGCCTTTTATGGAATAAGTGCTAAATTAATTGGAAGCACGGCAATGTATTATGACAATAAAATGTTCTGTATTATTAATTTAGCAGCCAATACTTTTTAATTTCTGAATTCAAAAATAAATCCTTGACCATAAAATCCCACCGATTGATTGTAAAATCACTGGGGGATTAACAGTAATATGTACACACACCACCACCACCCCTCACCCACAACATCATTTTTCTCATGGCCAAGAAACCTATTTCATGAAAGAGCATGACTCTATTCCATAGGTCATGGGGTCTAAATTTCCCTCGGGGGGCGGGGAGAGAGTTGGGCTCCTACCATTAAAACCTCGATCCCTACCCCCTGAGAAATACATAGGCCCTTGCCAACAACGCAGAGAACCACACCCTCTCTAGCTGTTTAGAGGCCCCGCGGGGAAGAATAGGACCCCCGGGAAGCGTTAAGGGTTACTGGGTCGTCCCTGGGTTCTACTTAAAGGGGGAGGGGTTCACATTTTCCGATTATTTCTTTCATATTTTTTTCTTCTAGAAACACATTATCAATGACTTGCGACAGTTTCCAAAGAGTCAAGAAATTAGTGTCAATTTTGCTGCGATACATGGGAAGGTGTAACTTAAAGTTGTCCTTTGGTTTGAAGTTGGTTTCAGCATGGACCATCAAGAGTAGGTTAGGTTGTTGAAAATTGTGGTCAAATTCTTATACTGACCGAAGGAATTTTTTTTCCCGATTTTTTTCTTCTAGAAACTTGATAAATGTCAGGAGAATAAGAAATCGTATCAACAAGGAATTTTTTCCCGACTTTTTTTCTAGAAACTTGATAAATGTTGGGAAAATAAGAAATCGTATCAACAAGTTAAAAGGAAGTACAATCATGATGTGTGAACCCGGCCAAAGACATGTTCAGTGCCAACAGAGGCCTCCCATTCGGTGATTGTTTACGCACCAGCCCGTTATAAGACCCTACCTCTAGCCAACCTCCCAATACGATATGGCCAATGTAAACACACGTCATGTTGTGACACCCCCGAACCCGGCAGGGCAGTCAACAAGGGGAAGAATAATTCACGCAAGGCATGTGGATGGAATTAACGAAGGGTCGGGTTTTGTTTAGTCTTGGTATGTATTGGTCCCCCGCTATTGAAAGAATACATCAGAATCCTTTGTGAGGTTGAGTAAGTTT
The DNA here is from genome assembly GCA_936440205.1 of Lepidonotus clava. Taxonomy (NCBI): domain Eukaryota; kingdom Metazoa; phylum Annelida; class Polychaeta; order Phyllodocida; family Polynoidae; genus Lepidonotus; species Lepidonotus clava. The sequence continues at coordinate 32,252,704 of OW387140.1, forward strand.
GGGTTTAATTTTTATAAGTGTTTGTTGTTATTTCTAGGGAAAGTAGGGGGAAAATCCATATTTTCATCACTGAGCAAATGATACAAGCAGAAATTTCAAGAATCGTCTTAAATGGCGGATGTCACTCCTGATGTGCATGAATTTTGTTTATAGCATCCAAAATTATTATACATATACCAACCATTTTTGAAGTTTTCTATTGATCTAATGATTGATGTTCTTCCTTCGGTATCAAGCTCTTCTCTAGAAGTTATATTAATAGAGAAAAAGTTGTAGTCGTTGGCTTGTATTTAAGTTGAACTTCATAAAAAGAAGTTCACTTCTGTGTAGTGAATCAAGGGAAAAACAGAGATTTATCGGAATCAAACTTCCGAGGAAACACGAACATCAAAGAATATTCACATAACCAAACACAGCGAACCGAGAAAGACTGATTATGGAACATGAGAATAAAGACGGATAAAAGAGGAAATCGAAAATTAGCGAACACAGAAAGACTTATTACTAGAGCTACTATAAAATTCTATTTGAGAACCCGAACTCAATCCCTTTGAAAAACACCCTAGTGGATCTCCTAATAGGACGGAAGGCTTTCCTGTTGTTTGCATGCGGGGGCGCAGCTGGCGACTGATTGGGATTCTAAGTTTCCATCTTCCCGTTCGCTGTAAGAATAGCATCCGATTGAATGCCTGTGTTGGAAGGGATCCAGTATCTTGGGATATCCCTTATAAAAGCAGACTGAGTGCGGGGTGGAGCCCTTATCAGATAACCTGTCAAGCTGCCAAGATAAGGATGCCAACGCACCCCATGGTTCCCATAGTGAATCAAAATAATAATACTAAACTGTGAACACTTGGGATGTTAACGTTGTAAATCGGTAGCATATGTAGTATCATGCCATGATGCTGCTCAGATAAGCATGAACCAATACATGTATGTATGTATTTCCAAGAGTCGCAATATTTGGGGTTACCGAAATGTTCTGGTAATGAGCAAAGCTCTGTATAATCAGGGTATTAATTCAAAAAACGATCTTCCCTAAAATGCATGGTAATGAATATGAACATGTTTCCCCATTGCTAATGTTTTCCCCCTTTAATAATTATTTTAGATTAGAAATCACCAACATAGTGCAAGTTGTCTTCTGGACAGCCGAACGTATAGAACTCAAGGGTTTCCAGTATACTCATTATGTATGACAGGAACACTAAAATTGTATACTATGAAAAAACGACAAAAGAAATAACGTGCAATCAAGTAAAACAGGTATATCATTACACCATTTAACTCGAGACCAGCATGTTTCTATATTAAGTAATGCATGATTGTAACCACCTGGTGCCCCTCTGCTATACCCCTCCAGGGCCTCCGTTACCCACTCACACAGTCCATTGTTCCCCAAGTCATAGCAAATGTATGTTACCATGGTAACGTCGAGAATCACCGGCTCCCCTGTGTACATAGATCGAGTTGTGCCCCTGACTGCACACACAATACTGCCCGCTGCATCCCAATACTGCCCGCTGCATCAGAATACTGCCCGCTGCATCCCAATACTGCCCGCTGCATCAGAATACTGCCCGCTGTATTAGAATACTGCCCGCTGTACCAGAGTACTGCCCGCTGTACCAGAGTACTGCCCGCTGTACCAGAGTACTGCCCGCTGTACCAGAAAACTGCCCGCTGCATCAGAATACTGCCCGCTGCATCACAATACTGCCTGCTGTACCAGAGTACTGCCCGCTGTACCAGAAAACTGCCCGCTGCATCACAATACTGCCCGCTGCATCACAATACTGCCCGCTGTATCAGAATACTGCCTGATGCATCAGAATACTGCCCGCAGCATCACAATACTGCCTGCTGTATCAGAATACTGTCCGCTGCATCACAATACTGCCTGCTGTATCACAATACTGCCCACAGCATCACAACACTGCCCGCAGCATCCAACGTCAATAATAAATAGGTGTCTTTTTACTGTGCTCAGCGGTTTCATTCTGCATTCTGGCCAGGTGGACGACTTCTTTTTTAGAATACAATATGTGATGATACACGCGTGGTTGGGGGGGAAACTAACAAAGCTTGATGATTCAGACACATGTTGCCTTATTATTGTCTATGTAATGCAAAACCACATGTCGAATTCCCGTCACAGCATCACTGGCTCTCTGGTTGCTGCCTTCGGGCCAAGAAAGCTGGGGTCTTCTTGTTATTAGAAATCGTATCCGACCTAGAGAAAAATCATGTTTTAAGAGGAGGGATCTCATACTCATCAGTTTATATAAATTATATCGCCGCTTATATATTATAATGTATGAGTTGGGGGCGACCAGAATCAGGCTGTCTTTATTATATGAGCAGCTCATAGGTTATATAGGAGACCGAGCGCAATTATTTGAGCAGTTCATTTACTTTACACTAACCCGACTTGCATGCATAATATTATGTACAAGGCTTATTTTCAAAAGGTGGCATAAATATATCTTACATGTCTATATATAGTATAATTATGTACAAGTGGCTTATAGGCGTAATAAAGAACAAATGATCCGTCGTTATGTAATCTGACGTTATGGTTATGTTAGGAGCTGAATATTCGATGCGATGTACGTCAATCATTCTCAAATCTGTTCACTTATTATATATATACGACTAGGGATAATCAATTCATGCTTTTCTTCCATTATTCATCTCTACAATGCACCAGTAATCTATAATTCAAGGAACATGTTGTGTAGTTGTAATATCCAATAAACCCTTGTCGGCCTATGTTTCGGCCCATTGGCTTTTGCCCCACCTGGCTGATATTCTAGTAGGCCTCAAAATATCTTCATTCATCGGGCGTATAAACACTGGACATTTAACTAATAGGACCAAGATATTTCATGTCGGTGTATAATTATGTCTTTGCGCACAATTCTGCATTTAGATAACGGGTTACACTACAGATTAATACTATCAAAGTGAGCAATATTTTAGAAAAATATGTAAATATGTTTTGTGATAAAATAGTATTTTTCTTTCATCATACTTAACAGACAATTGTAGATCCATCCATTTAAACCTTTGAGCACGCCGAATTCGGCTATTCCTTTTCTTCTCTTTCTACTCGGTAGACGTAGGAAGCGATCAGTTGCGTTCAATTGTGCGGAAATTGAATTCGGACTGCCCCTCTCCGACGGCTATTTCCTCCTGCTAGACGCTGTATACAGGTCAAGGGGGCGGGTTACTGGAGGAGGAGGCGAGGGACCGCGGAGAAATACGTCCTGGGTACAGGAGAAAGGCTCCATCAACTGGAGGAAAACAGCGCCTCTGGCTTAGGGGGTTGGATGAGGGTTGAAGAAAGTGCTACAGGAAAGGGCAAGGACTCTGGGAATATATATCCTACCCCTTGGGGCTGAGCATTGGTCAATATGAACGACGATGAATGGTCAGTCGGCTCTAACACATTGACCACAACATCCTTTACTGAGAAAAAGACCATGCCCAAAGGAGGACATGTCGGGTTTTATAACGCTATTCAATATTATATTTCTCCGAGAATTTACTAGGATGTCGATCATTTTAAAACAGCTAATTTTCCTATCCAAGTATCTACTGATGGGTGTGAGGTCCGGAAAGACCGGAAATTTAGAGAAGGCAAGTTCCATAGAATTTGTTCAAATAAATCAAAGAAATGTTCATCGGCCAATAAATACAAACTTCATGGTAAAAGGTTTTTACATGATTACAATCCTCACTCCAAAATCGAGTGAAGTTGACTTCTATTATACTCTCGGGAATCCATGCCCGGCCATGTCGTCACTCACTGACTATCGGTCAAGGTGCCAATGGGCAGGTGGATAGCCAGGGACACAGGACCTGGCCTTATAAGGTTCAAGAAAACAGCCTATATCGATATGCAGGGCAACATTGCAGGTTTGACTACATTTGAGTGCGAAGAGCTACAAGACGCAATATTGAGTGATGTCAAGAAATTTTAAAGAGCAGGGAGACGATTGAGAGTGGTCGACGGTAGTGGTTCTCTTCTTGACTATTAGGTAGCGTTAAAGGTCAGCTGGTAAATGGAGTTCCAATGACTCGGAGCACGATAGAACGATGGCTGGATGGAATACTAAGTGTAAGTTGGAACATTGTGTGTTTTACATTCAAGAACTGTACGGGTGTCGGGTTACAAGATTTAAGAAAATATAGACTGAAATCCCATTTCGTATGCATCTAGCAACTTTCAAGTTTATAATGAACAATGGCTGTATTCACGTGTTTCAATCGTTTCCATTCTCTTGGTACTTCATTAAAATTCCCCACACGTAGCCAACATATATACAATACTCACACAGACTCCCCATCAAGTCATTTCATTTTTTCCTCCATCCTTACAGAAGTGAAGTGAAATATGTGCCTTTAAATGGCCATTTTCAAAACGTTCCCTCTGTTAGTTTTTTTTTTTGGTATTAGACCCTTCCATTCTCTGTAAAATAGGTTCAGACCAGAACAATGCGCCATGCCGTACTCCACGACAGTATTGTCTTGGTGGGCGATAATACCTCAATATGACCCTCCCGTCCTCCTGAGGGCGCCACAGTCTTTCATCTACTTTAACAATAGGATCAGAGATAGGAGAGCAGGAGCTTCGTATACCGCATCGGTGATCACTGACAAGAGGGAGGTATATATATGCCATATGAAGGCACTGAAGTAACCAATCAGAGGCACCGGAACTACATTGGTTTTGGCCGGAACCAGATGGAAAGTCACTCAAGAAGGAGTATCATTTGCATGTGTTTATGAGTACTAGTTTCTGGAAAACATCTTTCTATGTGGTTAAGCTTTCTGGTACATATATATATATACATTTAGGAAAGTCTAATCTTATCAAAACTTTAAAAGGAAAGGCGTTAGTTAAACTTTAAAAGGTCGAATAAACCTCCTTGCTGGTCCAGTTTGGAACCGCTGTCTATGTCACATGCTACACACTGCGTTCATCAAAATGGAGATAATTCTCCTTTAATGGCTTACATTTATATTCTCTTAAATACTACATTTTGATGACTTTCAAATGTAACTGTAAAGCTATTTTGTGGCTACCTCGATTTTAGTCACAAAAAAGTGGTTTGAATATATATATTATGATCCTATTGAAGGTTTGGCATGTTTTAACCACCGAACAGGAACACATTTATTGGGCCGGCTTGTACCAAATGACAATGAAACTGCTAACATCTGCAGAACTAAACCACTCTAAATCACATTCAATCGTACAGGACGTTAACGTTAAAACTACTCCACATCAGAAATACCCTTTCCCTGCATAGAATTCACCTTGCAGGGACTGGGGCAATTCCATGGGCCCAGCTGCTGCCTTATACACGTTGCTGTTGCTGAGCTGCTCCCCGGGGACAGACCGTCTGTGACCTGCTCACCACGCCCCGTGAGCTGCTCCCCTCACCCTGGAGCCACCCTGGAGCAACTCCTGGTCTGACAGACCTCCCAGCAGGTTCCCTACAAACCGCCCCAGACAGACCCCATTTATAGGCACCAGCAGGCTGGAATTAGAACTCAACAGTTATAGATATTGATCACAAAGTCCCCTCTGAGAGGCATAAAGGCAGTTGGTATTGATTATGTGCCACAGGTTTTGTGCTGGAAAAGATGTAACCAATAGTTATTCATGTGGTACAGCAGAGTTGACAGGTTCGAAATGAATATATATGAAGAAAAAACCAATTTTCTTTGCACAATTTTACACAAGAAAGGCAGGGAAAAACTCTAAATAATCTTGGGCCAAATGTCAATTGCTTTCACCAGTCCCTACTCCTTATCTCCCTTTAAATAATAAGAGACCATGTGGATTTCTTATCAGTCCGATATGTTCAACCACAGTAGATAACGTCCAGCCCAATCAGCATTGCTCTCTCCGAGGTCGACCATACCAATCAACATTTCTTCCGGCCCCATAGTGTTTCACAAAGAGGTCAACGAGTCCGTACACTCCCAGATCAGAAACAGATATGCAAGCTGGCATCGGGGGTAAATCCAGTGCTTTTTCCTTCCAAGACAAAAAAAGTCAATTTCCTCCAGTGTTGGATTTAGAACCGGACCCGGCTACTCAGGCTGGGTTGGCACGTTGTAAACTGAAACGATCAATTGCAGACAAGTGAGAATAGCTAGTTTCCGAAGGAATTCTATCTGGGCTGATGGAGGACTCCTCCTGGTGGAGGCGGGGGAGGGGGTGGCGGGATAATGGATGGGGACTGGCTGCCAATAAAACAGGACAGGTAGCATGCTGGCTTAGCATATATCTCAGCTCTCAGCGGGGAAACTAATATTATTTTTTTCCTTTTTCCTCCAATATTGATGATAAGTATTCATGTTTCTATAATTAATACCACCAATGGGTCCCTAAACTGCATGGATGGTTATTATCATCAATTAATCACAGAATAAACGGCTGTCATCTATAATCTTTTTACGTCTTGCTGGTGTATTTTCTAAAGGCTCTAAGACTAATTTTGCAACTGCTACAATAAATCGATGTCTATATGTAAATGTTATTTATAGATGTAAATGACTCTGAATCATCCTTGATCAATCGGAACATTTTTGCCAAAAAAAACCCACAAACATTTCTCCTGTTGTAACACGAGTTACTTGCAATAATCATGCTTAACATACTCTAAACAATTATGTTAAACATACTCTGAACAATTTCCCCCGAAACCATATAACACCCCCCCCCCCCCCAACATACCTACACCATGCAACAAAACTGCCAATACACACCCACCCACATACATGGACATTAATTGACTGACCCATGTCAGCCTGTAAAACCCCCACTCTCCTTTAATCCCTTCCTCCTGCAGGCTGTCTGCGGGTGAGACCTCTCCATCACCTTAGACGGTTACGTCGTTACCCGGGGCCTCCATCGATCCCTGACCCTGGTCGACAACTAACTGCCCTGCCTCAATCCTATTACACCGGCCGGCCCTGAGCACCTCCGAGCCGGCCTTAAGGACATTGAGCTACTCCTAGGAACGTAGACCGACTCGGGGCTTTAAGACGATTTTAGTATGTTAAGGAATGGTAAAGACACAGGGATGGAGTGTCGCGAAGGTATAATATAGAGGGAAATAATGGGTTGGATTCCTTGAAATTCTAAGTTTAAAAAATTAATTTTTGACTTGGACTCAATAGATATGTTGTTTTGATTACGTGTACAATAGTCTTGATTTAGATTACATTTCTATTCATTTGACCTACTCCAGTAATTAAATCATATTGCTAGGAGATACAGGAAAGTATTATAAATATCCTATGAAATAATTCTTTTTAACATTTCTCCTGTGAATATAATAGTAAATTGTACGAAACCTGCTCAAGTATGGATCTGTTGGCGCTTTTTGTATTTCATATAGGGCACTTATTGGGCACTCCTGAATAATCTTAAACTTTATTCCATTCCAGAGATGGGCTATATTCCAAGAATTAGATCCCAGGTTTGTGATTCAAAGCCATATAGACCTAAATCTTTCTTTGGGTAAGATTCATGTGACGGGGCCCTCAACACGCCCTCCACACCCAGGGCTGAGGGCCGTAGATACGGTGCCCAGGGCCGTAGATACGGTCCCCACGACAACACAAACCCCCTGATTTACACACCTCTAACGCCGCCGTCAAGAAAACATCGATTTCCCATCACGTCCAGATCTCTCCTCCAACCCATTCTTGGCGGCTTAGCCTGAAGTGCATCTTACAATAAATCCTTTCACTGAAGGCCTACGGAATATATGAAAGTATCGTATGTCTAGCCAAACGTCAGCGCATTGAAATTCTTGATCTTAATTTTACCTAACTGAACACATACAATATTGTTCTATTATTTCTTAGTTCTGTTCTAAATGGGTTCAACATTCATCAGCGTTTAATTATTGGTGTTGAGTTTCCGGACCCCGACTCAGCTCATAACCTAGGAAAAACTCGTTTTTTTCCTTTCGCAAATATTATGATCTATCATGCAAGCTGTATCACCCAGCAACATGCATTAATGCAACCTCAAGTGTTTCATCACTCTCAATATTATACCAATCTCGGGACCAATCTGTAGATATACTCCCAATATCCTTCATTGAAACCTTCCTACAACGAGCAACTCACTATACTACTCACGTAAAACTTAAAGGATAATCTTTATCGTGCAGTCTTTATTACCCTTTTACTAGTTCACTTTGATTTTAATACATTAAGAGCTCCCAGCCTCCATTCCCGGCTTCTGCAGCCTATCTGTTATAATTGGATTTCAGAGGTACTCAGTCATTTCTGTTGACGTCCCTCTGCGGACCCCTCCCAGGCATACTTAAGCTGGTCTATTAGTTACAATTAGCGAAGGCTGACACTTTCTAAAAGGCTCACTAGAATACTGCCTACATAATGTATTGGTGTTAGAGGAATGTATTTTTGAATGCCACATCCCAAAATGAACATAGAAGGTGTTGCATTTATTTTCTATATGAATTGTGAAGATTGGATATAAATCTAGATAATAATGAGCGATTGTATATCGTTTGGACTGGGCACTATTGCATGGGCACTCTTTTTTCCACGTGTAAAATTAACTATTAAGCTTAATAATATTATAATAAGTAACTTAATGCCATATATATTCTGCAAAAATATCTGAGACAATCTGAAACTGGTTGCTCAACAATTCAACATACAGTCCCACCCTGACAGGCTATTGGGAATACCCTTAAGCGCTTCAATCAAAAAGGAGATATTTTAACAATCGAATTAATTTTCTCTTCCTACCACTTTGGAAAGAGTAATTCCCTGGTGGCCGTGGTGAGCGGCAGAGGATGATAACAAGGATTGAGCGGTGATCAGCTCCTAAAGGGAAAACCTAACATGCTGCCAATAAAATGCGTCTGGCCGTTGGCAGCAGCTACCAACGCCTGAACAAAGGGAGCGTTCGGAAACCACTGCGTTAATTACCAAACGAAAAAACACCGAATCCACACGCAGTTAAGTGCCTGATTTATTTAAGTCAAACGCTCGTTGTCGCTCGCAAACAATTTGAAGGATGCAAAACATGGAGTGATTTTAAGGACCAATAACCTGGAAATGATGCCGGTCGGAAACTCGCTGATAGGGGTGGTAGGAACCTGTGCAAGCTAACTGGTATAACAACATGTAATCGCTAATTGGGGGTTAATAATTTTTGCTTGAATAAAATAAAAAATTGATGGAGAGGGGAGTATAACAATATTAGATATTTTTAAGCATTAGGAACCCCAGGACAGATGCATTTATAGGCAAATGATCACATTTGGTATAGCTTTCACAGAGCAAAGCATGCAAAACTATATATTATACTGGGGACAAAGGGAGCCAAAACCATTATAATTGTCAAAATTGTCAAAACGTAGATAATCATGGAAATATGTTAGGTGAATCTAGTTAAGGTCACTGGTAAAGTATTAACTGTGAAAACTAGCTCGAACCAAAGTAGAATTCCACAAGAGATGGTGATATTTCCTTTAATTTGTTTGTAAACAAACCCCATTTTCGCAGATCCACATTAATTCAGTTGAGGACAATTTATTTTTAATGATTTCCTGCCATATTCAGAATTTAAATTTTTACTTTGTATTCGTTCCACTGATGGCAATGAACAAGTACCTACTAATAAAAGTGATGAAAACCATTTTCGTCCACGAGTATCACTATGTAGCCCATTTGCAGCTGGACACATACTATATCCCACCCTTATAGCTTTTACAATAGTTCCCTAAGCAACACCCGGATATATACGTCCCTATCACGGATATGTTTCATCTGCATAATACACAACAGTAATAGTCTGTACACATCTTCTGAATGACTATTACGTGTCCCTATATTAGCGTATACCCCAGATGGTTGACCCAGGGGTCTATCTCTATTGACCATTCTGGTGTGGGTATACCGGTATGTAACCAAACTGTAGCCATCAACATAGAGACGCTAACCCATATAGAACTAATCCCTGTCCACACAGAACCTTACCTGCCCGCGGGTTAGCTGGCTAGTGCAAACTGGGTCGTGGGATACAGGGGCTGTGGGGACAACCCCCTAAACAGCAGCTGTTAGTTCGCAAGGAACTGCACCTATACATGTATAAACGATAGTCTGTAACATGAACAGATCGCATAGAACTGTACCTATAAGCAGTAGTTCGTAACATGAACAGTTTGCACAAAACTGTACCAAATCGCTCATTTGTGACAAAAAAGGTTAGCACAGAACTGTACTGACCCAATAGTCCTTAACATGAACAGCTCAGACAAAACTGTACCAAACCAATAGTCTGTATCCTGAGCAATTAACACAGAACTGTACCAAACCGATCGTTTGTAACATCTAACTTATTATTTCCACTGCAGGTTGGGGACATACATAATATGATACGTAATAGACGCAACTTCCTCATTCATTGAATGGCGTATATTCAAAGTGTATTTAACTCTCCAACAACTCATTTACCAAGTCAAGGTAGAAGGTGCGATCTAACTTTGAGCTTTACTTATACATTATACTATCCATCAAGGGTTAAATAATTGTGAGCGGTTTCAACTTATCGCCCTGTTAATATCCTCCCATATCAAATTATGTTTCACAATGAAAAATATGCATGGGCTCTCGTGTTAAGACTTTTTCGTACCCAGTATGTCGCTATCACACCTCACGAATTGACATCTCACTCTTTTGTATTGGGTATCTCTTTACATGTTTGTATACAAAGGTCAATTTAGCTTAAACCCCTGAGGGTATGGGCTCTTATTGGCATTTTAAGGAGCACCTGGATTATATGTATTTAAGATCCACTCTGACCCATCAATCATGTTGAAGACAAGCTTGGGGAGATTAAATTTCGTAGACCACGTGCTTGTATATATTTATGTGGTATTGTGTTACATGGGACCTGCTCTTGACATTGTTATTTTCATTTTTGTTTTGGCAACAGACTTACCTCAAAAGAGCCTTTGAATAGTAATATTGCGGCGGCTACACATAGTAGACATATTTTATCAAATAAGAATACAAAGGTGCAGTTTGTAAAGAACATAAGGTAAAAACTAACAGAATTTTTTTTTCTAACGGTTTGTAAAACTTTGAAAGTCAGTACATATAATTTTATATAGGCCTGCTTAAAATTCGTAAAAAAAATAAACAGAGTAATTGTGAACCCTTAACAGTTAACAGAGGCCTGGCAAAAATATCTGAACGTTCTGGCAGGTGGTTCAATATGTACAATATGCCTTTTAGGGTGTGTGCAACGTGAGTGGGATTGTAAATAGCTTTTCTGGTGAAAGATTGGAAATTAATCATTCCAACAAAGCAGTTGTGGTTGTGAGAGAAATACTAAATAAAGTAAATTGTCCAATTTTTGAAATTAGGTGAGTTGAAAAAAGAAGCTTTAGTACGGATATAAATCACAGCTCCCTAGCATGTCGCGTTGATATCGTTCAAAGTGCCGGTATTTTCTATGTAATAAAAAATTGCCACTGACTAAGACTGGAATTATTATACATTTAAAGCTAATAAACACATAATTATTACTAATGGTTTCAGTCCCGATATATTTTGCGGCACACACACATTTTTCTCATCTCATGACCTCAATTTAGAGAGTATACAAAAACACAATTATTATACTATTTATCATGACTTTTCTTTTTCTATTACCGGTACCCATCAAACTGTAGGGTATATCATCGAGGGGAGCCCTGAAAAACAGTAATTAAAAGCGACTGCGGTAGTTCCATTGAATCCCCAAACCGGTCAAAACATTTTACTGCCGTTCAGCCCTTCTAGACAGGCGAGACAGATTTGCCGGCAACGGGAAATTGAAAGATAGGCTCTGAATAATTTGGCGGGAAAACGTTTTGGGCAGACGACAATCAAGGTGCTGCTGACTACGCATGCCCGCAGGTGAGAGACACCAGGAGCTTTCAAGCACAAATTGGATCTGGCTGACACCATCAAATGGTACAAAGGCATATCTCCGTTCTAAGATTAAAAGAAAGCTGTATGCCAGACGGTTCATTGCCATACATCTTTTAGAATAAGAATCTAAATTTCATATTTACTAGTACAATGTATATGTATACTAATTACGCGTCTCTGATTCCATATGGTTTTATATAGGAATGTGTAATTTACATGTGCATCAACATTCAAAATTAGCAGACTAATTCACTTTTAAAATATATCCAAACAACTCTTCTCTACAGGCATTTCAAAAATGTTGCAAACCTTTGGATTTTATTGAAATACTTTCTTTTTATAGCAGCGGTGGGAATTTGTTTTCGCCGTCGCCATGGCAAAGACTATTGATACTGGTTTTGAATCGTTGGGCTGCGTCAATACAAACCCGAAAAAGCAACAATAAGTTACCACCAGTAGCCTAGGTCTATCGATAGTCCAATACAAAGGCATTCCATGGACTGATTTGCATTCTCTCTTTTTCCCTTTTTACTTTATCTTTCCTTTTTATTTTGCACAGGGAGTTTTGTCTTTTTTATTTAGAATTTCCGACACTGCCTGTGACTAATGAACACATTCTCCGTTCGACCACCTCTATGATTATTCCCGGAAATATTGACGGCCTGGTTGGCGTGTAAGAATCCATCTACTGGAAAAAAAACACCAAAAATCAAAAAGAAAATTAAAAAATAGAAAATTAAAAAAAAAATGGAACGGAGCCCAAAATAAAAAGAAGCGGGGATCGAATTCAGGGAGGTGGGGCTCGGGGAAGGGGGCGTGGTTGTAGGGGAGGGGCTGGGAGTTAGGAACAGGGGCGAGAAGAGGGGTAGGAGGAGGGAGAGGGGTATTACACGACAACCACAGACAACTGGGCGCGTGCTGCTACCTCGGGAGGCTTTGTGCTAATGGTCGGCTGAATGGGCAGCCAACCAGGGAGCAACAAAAAAAATAATGGGCAACAAAAAAGAAAAAAAGAAAGAAAAAGATAGAAGGGAAAAAATATGAAAACCTGCAAGTCCCCGTAGAGCAAATGAGTAAGTGGACGTGTTGAAGGGATAACGTTGATCCTGGTCGGAGACAAAAGGGGGTCCGTGTGATGACGCAGTGATTGAGTAACAGGGGATGGATCCACGGAGCTGTACGGCCCCAGGGGGTTCCCTATAGAGTATTACGGGCCACAATAGTCTATTACCGAGCATGGGACTAACGCCTGGATGAACACAGCATGTGGGGAGGGCGTTCGCTAAATAACGTAGCATTAAACTGACTGGGGCGTACTATACAAAATGGGTAGGTTTCTGCATGATAGGAAATAATACTTATGATGATGCTATTTTTGAATGGCTGATAATGGATGATGATGAAAACAACAGGGCTATTTCAAGAGTAATTATTTTTATTCCTTTTCTTTTTTCCCTTCTCAATATTACCCATTTATACGGTGTGTGCAAAACTAATTTGACTCTTATCAGACTTACTCTGACGTTTAATAGACATATTTATGTCACACATCAGTGGAGGATCGGGGTTTAATGGGGGTGTGCTGGATGTGTAGTGGATCTGGGTTGGGGGGTTGAGAGGTAGGGGGTTGGGGGGTTGGGGGGTTGGGGGGTTGAGGGGTGTGTCGGCCGCCTTACGACTTCATTACTCAGCGTTGCTCCATTAGGCTACGCAAAATGACAATGTAAAACAGCACCGTTGACAGCGACAAATATCCAGACAATACTTTGGCGATATCTTAAGGGCATTTCTATTTCTCTGAATTTAACTAAATCATCTGTTATTCTTACAAGATTTCAAAATTTGAATGTACATTTATAAAAGTCTGGAACACACTTAAATGTAATCACAATGTAATCTTAGTCTTAATTTGATTATCTTAACTCAGTTGAAACCGCCACTAATTTTTCTTTGGCCTAACCAGACCGACATAAAATTTCGAGGGCGAGTGAGATGGGCGGAGTAGGTCGTTTTTCATAGGGTGGAGGTGACGAGGGTAGCTACAGGCTTGGAGGTTGTTGGCCCCTTTAGCCTTATAAATCCCTTTAAAGAGACTGGCATCACGAATTCTGACTCACCAATAGATACTCATAATCTACATGAAGTGGGCCTATGTTTTGCATTACCAAATATGGAGATATTACTGAAATATAGCACAGCAGCTCTGCATTTACATCGCGTTCGAAATAATAACACTAAAAAGAAACGTCACCCCCTGTACTTTAATAAATTTTGGTAATAAATTAGGAATTTCGCAAAAAATTAGGTACAATTCCTTGTCCTTGGGCATACAATAGATTTGATATAAAATGTGGCCCATTTTTTCGATATAAACGGTTCACACGAAGTACAGTGCAAATACACTCAAAACCTTAGCGAATATTCTGAAAATAAATAGCACAACAAAACGGTTGCTATCGGTGTTCCATTTCTTACATTATATATGTGGTGATTAGCCGATTAAACCCAATGCATTCCAACATCAAAGGGGCCAGTGTAAACCTGATAAATAGCAATTCCCTAAAACACAGTGAGAGAATCGCCCCTTGTCTAACACCCACTCCCCCACCCCCCACCCTGGAGAAGCCTGTGAACCCGTCCTTTGTACTCCACGTGCTATTGATTGGCTCCCAGAGAACATCGATTTCAACGGGTCGGCTGGCAGGGACCTTGAATGGCTGCGGGGACCGCTTGTTAACAAGGGGTGGCAGGTGCCCGGACAGCGAGCGGGAGATCTGCCGGGAGATCGGTGGGGCTAGAATGGGAGATTACCTATTTGACAGGGGAGAGTATCTTCTGTTAACAAGGGGTGGCAGGTGCCCAGACAGCGAACAGGAGATCTGCCGGGAGATCTTGGGGGTTAGAATGGGAGATTACCTATTTGACAGGGGAGAGTATCTTCTGTTAACAATGGGAAGCGGGTGCCAGACAGCGAACGGGAGATCTGCTGGGAGATCTTGAAGGTTAGAATGGGAGATTACCTATTTGACAGGGGAGAGTATCTTCTATTAACAAGGGGTGGCAGGTGCCCGGACAGCGAGCGGGAGATCTGTTGGGAGATCGGTGGGGCTAGAATGGGAGTTTACCTATTTGACAGGGGAGAGTATCTTCTGTTAACAAGGGGTGGCAGGTGCCTGGACAGCGAACGGGAGATCTTCTGGGAGATCTTGGAAGTTAGAATGGGAGATTACCTATTCGTCGGGGGAGAGTATCTTCTGTTAACAAGGGGTGGCAGGTGCCCGGACAGCGAACGGGAGATCTGCCGGGAGACCGGTGGGGCTAGAATGGGAGATTACCTATTTGACAGGGGAGAGTATCTACTGTTAACCAGGGGTGCCCTGACAGCGAACGGGAGATCTGCTGGGAGGTCGGTGGGGCTAGAATATGGGAGGTTAGATATTTGACAGGGGAAAGTATCTTTTGAAACAGGAGATCACTTATAGGCTTGGAGGAGATGTTGTATACAACAGCCATTGAAGATCGGGTTAGGGAAGAACGGGTATTGTCCTGTAGGACGTTGCAGAGCCGTGGTCCTGTGTTTGTGGGAGATTATCATTACGAGAGACAGCTTTGAATAGATCATGTCATGTAGTTACATGGTGTATCAAAGGAGACTTTCCCCACACTGGAAAAATATCCAAGATTTGGTTGTCCTCTCATATTTTGAACTCTTTCTTTAAAAAAAAATGTCAGTGAGTCCGACGGTTATCGTGCTACTTTTCTTTTTTCTGTTTTAATTTTACTCCATTATTACATCAGTTATGATCATAGATATATCTCCAACTTTTGACCTCTGAGCGAAGAAACTAGGTCTTGGCCAACCCTTACAGCTTACTGTTTCGTGTGTTAATTGTGTGGAGGACCGGTTTGTTTGATTTCACAGTTTGTTCTCAAACACAAGACTACAACGACGTGCCGCCGTTTTTATTCGACACTAGGGGCAGGGGGCTCTAGGAATAAATATTATGTAGTTGCCGGAGTGTTATTAAAGATCACTGCAAATCACGGGGACTGAAGACAATATTGTTTTGTTCATTGGTTCCGATCTTCCGGTAAACAATCTTTTTTGGATCACAGAACAAATACAAATCAACTAAGTGCCATGCCAAATTGTTCAGTTAGAGAAAGATAGTTGGAATAGTACGAGCTAATAATGATATTTGGCTTCAGAATCAATACCTTTTGGTAATTCATTCCAACGTATTTCAAACCACACAAAAAAGAAGTAAGATTCCAATTGACACATTGACTTTATAAACGCTCAATTGCAAATGTTCTGTATTTTAGTCAATTATTCAGTTCGTGTTCAGTTGCTGACACAAGTCAAGAACAGCCAAATACGACGCATTTAGACACAATCAAACTATAGATCTACTGAATCCCCCTTGCAGGAAGTCTAAAATCTGTTTTCCCGAATAATCCCAAAGATATATCTTTCACACTACCTTCCATCTCTAGTAATGTAAGATACAGTGATCGTGAGGTGCTTCTGAAGTCAGCTATTTGAGTATGCCTGTTGTGTGCTGTGACAACCCCCCCCCCCCCCAACACCCCGACATACACCTGACAGCGAGTTGCTCCTCCATGCTCAGCATGCCTGAGTCACATGACCTTCCCAAAGTCACATGACCCGCGAGCAGCTCGGGAATCCCCCCCCCCCCCCCCACAACCCGAGTCTTGATGGCGCCGAGCCAGCCTCTAATTAAATTGCTCACTCCCCTCCAGGCAAATTCAGGAGGCAGTGGAGAGCCAGGAGTGGCAGAAGACCCATTGTTTGTTGAGCGGTTAATGACTGCTATCGTCTGCTGCCTTCCCGCCAAAACTGAGAGCATTAGGAGGTCACTTTCCATTAGCAAAATGGGCATATCTTATTTATGCAGGTGTCCAAGGGTTACGATGAGGTTTCATTGTAAAAAATCCTCTTGCAAATTTCTAACTCACAAGGCAAACACATTGCTATATTATTATGGTTTTATAAGTGTACTGACACTTTTTTTTTTTTTTTTTTTACATTCTTTATTTATACTGAAACTACATCAGTGGGTACTGGTTTTCTTTGTAGCTCCAGTTGGCTATAGTACAAGAGTTACAGATATAAACTATAAAAGTATAAAACTATAAAGAGTATAAAAACTACAAAAGGTAAATATAACTGGTAAGTTACAGATCATGGGTGTTTAACCATATGACACTTTAAAACAAAAACATACATTCATGCATTGACATAAACTGTCATAAAATCCTTTTTAATTTCTTTCGCTCATAAATCTCTTTCTATGAATCAATCAAATCGAGATGGGCTCTTTCATGCAGAAAAACGAGTAATAAAATCAAATGAACTCAAAAGAGCATGACGTGTTCAGTACCAACGTACCCTTCTTCAGTAAATCCAGCCACGCTCCATAAACTATGTATTCCTCCCGACGATGCTTCATTAATTCATTATCACACCAAGTTATGTTCCAGCTTATCTCCTATGTAAATTGGTCTGTCTGTCTGGCCCCCGGTAGGTGCGTTTCTCTACAGCAGACGACATTTATCCCAGCGCGCGTTCTGCATCTTTTCTCACCTCCATCGCGTTAGCAGCCGGAGAGTTCTGGCCGGCTTCCCGCCAGGCTGAACGTGCATGGCACTGCATGGACTGCCAAGTAAATTCCCCGCCGCCATGTCCCAGACCCGGTTATCATCGATCTGCTCCGGATCTAGGTCACGCTTCTTACGTCCACCATCATGAAAAAAAAGGGCGGGAAATGCGGAGACGTGCATCATGCGCTGCGTCAGGGGTTTAGTGGGGAAGGGCTGCGCGCTGGGGAACCCTGGGGCTGGGGCTTTCTCCCCGGGGTCTTTCTTTTTGATTTATGACATAAGTCACGAAATTTTAGGCAGATACAATATAATTATTACGTTGAAATTTCAAAAACGCAACATTAATTTTAGTTCTGTTTCCTGTTCTGATGTGTCAGCCTTGATCAATGGCCATCAATATTAACTGCAACATAAGACTGGCTAAGATTGTCATACCGGAAAAGCGTTTCCTAGAATCTAACCAGTTGAAAAACATTCTGCAAGATAATATTTCAACAGATAAGAGATAAGATTCAAGATATACAAAGCTATGACACAAGGGTATAATCAGTATACCAAAATAAATGCTCTAGCACGAATATAATGCATGGAACCGATTTGGTTTGGTTAAGACTTTTGCTACAGGAACAATAGAAGACTTCTCAGTAATGCAGACCAGAACAGCCTTTAATACTACATCTATGTTTCAACATAGAAATAGACCAAATGAGATCAACCGTTAAATCCTACTATCTGACAAGTCAACTTCCTTAATCTAAACTCTTTGTGTCAAGAGTAACCAAAATAAAATATCAGTCAAATACATCCGACAGTCCGACGAGTCTATTGACTGTTAATGACATTTTATACACACTAAGAAAACACAAACTCTCCCTTGGCTTTGCAAAAGGTGTCGGCGAAGAAAGTGATAAATGGACGTTTTTCCGCCTAAAAACGTTTTTTTGGTCACCTTTGATCGCTTTCCGAACGCACCTCAAGTCTGCGCACGTACGACAACCTGCCCACTTTAACCCAGTCAGTGTCAGACGCACGACTCCAGCCTTCCCACCTTTGTATCAATTCTATATTTTACGACTTTCCCTAGCTACAGAGCTTTACAACCACGCAATAGCTGAAAGTAAACAAAACCACTGGCGACCTGACAGGAAATTGGACGAATTTGTTGACACGTTCGCGGAGGTGTGACGTTTTTCAGACCAGGGATATTTAGGTGTAATCATAAAATTCAATATCAATGCAAATAGTGGAGAATAGGGAAATTCAATATGGTTTATATAGAAGGTGTCCACAAAGGATGAGCTCTAAATATAGACTACTTACCGAATTCGAGTTCAAGTGGGGACGGACTGAGGAATGCGTTCTTACCTGTTGAGAAAACAGAACATTGAATAAGTCACTGTTGACATTACTGAACTAAAAGGAAAGCTTTGGAGTAAATTTAGTTCAAGTTTGCGATACATAAACATCTTGCCAGGTAGATGCCCTAGATATATTACTGAAAAACAATGTTTTTTGCAGTATGAAGAAGTTGAATGATAACATCATTTGACAACGGTAATGTCTTTGTTAACAGACTCACATGTAACATAATTATCTTACAATAGGCACAAGTATACAACATAACGAACATTCATTATAGCCACAAAGCCCAATTTCTCTCTGTAGTACACAAACACCTATACATACACAGAAACTATTACATCATGACTTCCTTATACTAAGCACAACCAAAAGGCGGTTACATTAACACGTGTATTGTGAACTTTGTCTCCAAGTAGCATTGTTTCCTATCACCTGCTGAGATCAAACAAGATTGGGTGGACCTTCTTCTCCTCATGTCTCCAGGTGGTCAACCCCCCCCCCCCCCCCAACCCCCTACTCCAGGTGTGGACCCCCTCCCCTCCCACCCTCCCACCCACTCACCAAAAGGTGTGTGCTAAGTTACCCACTCAGTCAATATTTGCTTCGAGGCTAGGGAGAAAAAGTAACCTCGTGCCGAAGCGCTGTTGGTTTTTAACCTTGGCCTGAGTTGTACTCAAATACTGACCCTTCGGTTAGGCCTGGTGAAATTAGTCCTTTGTGTTAGTCACAAAATAAACGTTTTTACGGTACAAAGTCTGACTTGAATACCTCCTACCTGGCACGTTTATTTTTTGCTGAGTCCTATTGCGGATTATAAAAGACATGTTTCTGACCTCTGTCATACATTTATAACGTGAGAAATTTCTAAACTAGATGTTCAAAGGCATGCTTTTAGACAATGTTACATAAGACTATCATGCTTTCTGTGTTGTTTTGGCTGACTACTGGGGCACATGGGGTACCTAGCTTAAACCCTTGAACCTTTACACAAATGTTGGCACATGGCCAAATAATCCTTTTATTTCAATCCATTCCCTTAAGTCCTGGCTTGAAGCGCGCATTAAAATACTACAAGATTGAATGGATACTCAGTATTTCGAATTTAAAGGTACATTTTTACTACAAAATTCACACATTTTAGGGCCGGAACACCACTATATATCAATATGTCATCGTTATTAGTCAATCCAATAAGGTATTGAATTTATATGGTACTATGGAAATGCAAATAACAAGTCACTGAATCTGTAGCACTAAAGGTTCGGATACCTATGTCAATGAGTTAAAAATTATCAACACGTTGTATTCAATCAATCCTTTTCATCCTCTATTTTCACTGACAAGACACTTCCAATTCAGAAACCTTGTCGTAGATAAAACGCCCGAGTCTGACGGGAGCAGTCCCCTAGGCCTAAGAAGCCTATGTTGCACTAGGCTGACCGCCTAGGGAGACCCTGGGGATGTGTCACAGTGACCGGGCCTAGGCCGGGTCAGGCCCCGGGTCTGAGGGCCCCTACCCACGGGGGACCCGGGATAGTGGATCCTGGAGTTTATTACAGGGGCTTAATACCAAGGAGTCTACTGACAAAGGCCACTCTTATCAGGGATGCTACTACCGAAAATTCAATATATATTCCGACTTTTCCCCTATTGTCTTTTTTCTCAGACTAAATAATGTTTTTCCAAGACAAACGTTATTGATCTATTTGTTTTTTAACATTTATTTCTGCCTCTCTGGTTGTGTGTATTCGTGACACTGATATTGGTTTGTTTTAAGAATCTTTTCTATCTTTTCATTATTTCTTTCCTTCTCAGCAACGATAGACCTAGCACACATACCCACGTACTTTCTTTACTCTCTGCTATATCACTTCCAAATCTACCTTTTGTGTGGATTAATGGTTTAAAATACATGTCGTTATGTCCGGCACTAATTCTTTCATATATATATACTAATTCTTTCATATTATATATATATATATATATATATATATATACGTTCCTCTTAGGATCCTTACATGTCAAGTTAGCATATTGTAACATTTTACTTGCTTGGAAAATATACGCAGTATCAGTCCAAAATTAGGCCCACATTAATACTAACACCAGAGCCAATTACATATTAAACAGCAGCATAAGAATCCAAGCCAGCCCCTTGCGGGCCAATTTCCAACATAATTGTGCAACATGCAATGAATAGGGTTAATTTCCAACAGTGTAATTGGGCGCACATTTTCAATTGGGGACATTAATGTTGGCACCATGCTGCGTCAGCGACCAGGGATTGCCTAATGATATTGGACCAGTACAATGTCAGGGCATGTAACCTACTGGAGGAAGGTTGGGGGCGGGGGGCCTCAGGTCGGCAAATGGCCCTAACTATAGTAGGACCCTGGAGAAGCCATAATGTTATTTTCTTCTGTTTGTTGCATGGATTGTAGTAAACTAGTCTTAGATATAGCCGTTCTTTCATAGTTCTGTGTTATTACTATCATAGAGATTCCCAGTTAGTATTCCTAGGATATCCCCAGCTTTTATTCATGTAAATAATTGAAATCTGGGATCTTTTAAAAAGTTGTGGACCACTTCAAGACTAGAGGCATTGAAATTAGTGGACTAGTGCTTTGCCACTGAACTTGCACTCCATAGTTTTGACTGGTTGAGAACCTGTTGAAAAGGAGGACAGTTCTTTTTCGTTCAGGATTAAAATGAGGGAATTGTCAAATTTTACCAGACTTTAGCGAAGCAGCTGTGCCTCAATATCTGATTCCCTTTTTTGAACTTCTCCAATCATCATAGTTCCAAAACAAACTAAAATAAATATTGCGAACTACAAATTGATCTTTTATTACAAAGAATTATTTTGAACTCGCTTTTCAAGAACCACTTCGAAGTAAGAAATTACCAACTCAAATACATTAGAAGTATTGCTGTCCCTTATAACTGATCCTTAATTGTTCACAGAGAAGTCAGTAACCGCTCCCCCCCCCCCCCCTTTACCTTACCCATATGGGACCAGCTCCCAGTCTCAGGCCCTGCACCTTTCAGGCCCAGGCCCGGAGCCGATCACTATACAAGACGTGGCCTCCCGCTCCTCAGGCCTGATTAAACATTAACCTGACGCTGTTTGCCGGGCAAAACGCCGTCCAAGTGCCCATTGACCGTAAGTGAGGGAATTTACTCCACGTTTGGCTGATTCAACACTTGACTGTTACAGGTGCTCCCAATGTATACATACAACTTGACACAAGTATTGCGAACTCTCTGGGCCTAGAAATAGGAGATGTATTAAAGTGAAATAAGTATAGGATTTTTTTTGGGAAATAGGCCTATGTTGATTGAATTTGGATATGACATGGTGGCATACCATTTAATCGTTTGTAAAGTAGAAATAATTTGTTTAAATCCATTGGTATACGTTTAGAGCTTAAAACCATTTGAATCCTATACACATGGCATTCTCTAGTGGTGTCAGAAATAATCAGTATGGCAAGAAAGAACAGAATAAAAAATACTTATTCTATATTTTGAAATAATTGCAGTGGTCATCTCCCTGAAAATACGGACACTTTCAAAACCAAAATTCTTACTATGATGCAATACCCTATACCTATGGCGAAAAATAACCTAACTGAACTCGATGCGAGCCTTCTTACATAAATATGTAAATATTGATGAATGCATCACGTTCAAGGGTTCTCTGAATGTCAAGACTGAAAACAGAGAATACATAGAAGTGTCAGAGGCCACCCAGGTCAATGGCATTTCACCACTCAAAGCTTTGACCAACATGTAATGGCCAACACTGAGTAAATACTAGCTTTACACTGGTTTTTACTGGCTTCTCCAGGGCATTAATGGTCTTTAGGGTGTACACATGTAGGGCTGTGGTCAGGGCACTTCTCTGACCCCATGGAGGTACCTGAACAAAGGGCATCGTCTTGAATGTACAAAGGAGAAATGGTGCACACCTTAAGGGTGAGTTGTGGTGGCAAGTTGAATAATTCAAATGCTTGCAATGTTTTTTTACAGAGGGAATGCATATAATTATAGGTAGAGTCCATTGATGTAATTTATATATTTTCTAGATTTGTAATAAAATTTGCTTTATGCTACTCTTAAATCATATAATGCAAATGGGAAGTGTATTCAGCCTATAAAATCTGAAATTGGTCAAATTTCGTTGAAATAAATCCCTACTTGTAATTTCCCTCAAGTCTACTGGACTCTAAGCAATAAAAATCATCAGTTTATTAACATTATTATATGCCCATTACTTCTGTATGTTCTCTTCTTGATAGAAACACTACGAATGCACGAAAACACTGTCCAGCCATAGATCAAAAATATTTCAATTCAGAATGATATAACAATGTACACATATGCAGTAAATTTTCTCCTCAATTTCACAATCGCTGAATCGTTACATCACTCCATGCAACGAACAGATGAAATATTCAGGTTTGTTGGCATCTGCAATAGATTCACCATGGCAACGTCTAACGTGCCTTAAAAACACCCCCGATTCACTGCTCCTCCCATCGATTTGTACCTAGCACTAATTGTCGTCTGCTCCATTCTAATCTAACCAATAACAATGTTAGACTCAAGAATACCACTCCAATATAGAACCAGGTCACGCACTTATTCATGTAATCATTCTTTTTAATAACCTAATATCACAATATTGTACATTCAGCATATATTTTTCTTGGGAAAGTCAATAAAATTGCTGGAGGTGGAAATAGCGCGGGAAGCAAACAGTGTCTAGAGTAGTGTTTGACATGTTCTGGTGACATGATCGACATGCTGCATGACGCTACATGGGGTGGGTGTGGATTGGGGGGGGGGACCACTGGTGGATTAAAAACGTGGATCAATAATTCACAGTACTCAGCAGGGTGTCTGGGGAGCGTAATACGTACCGTTGGTAATATTAGTACGCCGGGTGGGTACTAAAGGGTGCAGGTCTACCCGACGCTACACGTTTAATTTTAGGATGGAGCCTCAAGACTAATGTGTGATTATTTTGCCTTATTTTATCTTATTACATTTCATTAGGGTTAGTGGTGGGAGTGGGGAAGTGTATGGCTGCACTGTCATATAAAACTATACTATGATCATTAATATGAAAAAGGAATTGTCTTTTTTTTTTAAATTATTGATATTTTATTCATCCTTGCCAAGACAGTATTAATGATTTTTTCCCCTTATTATTGACATTGTCTAGAATATTATGTTCAACTTGTGTTTTTTTAGAACTCTAACAGCATTTTGATATCAATTATATTTTCCCGGATGAGGTCATTTTTCACAATATTTAACCGTTTACCCCCTCCACCTGAAAAGAAAGTTGCATTTCGTGCCTCTGATTGGTCCTGTGAGACCCCACATATGGTTTTTGTGCATGCAGCTAAACTCACCAGTCGTAATGGGCCAGCCCCCCTTTAGGGTCTTAGACCCTGGAGGCTGCATCTGGGAATCGATCTGGTCTCTTGGCCCCCTATCCCCACTACAAACAAACCCCACATCGCCCCAATGGTAGTCCTCGGGGTCTATACGAAGGGTTCAAGTGGGGCTACTGGCAGACAGGATCTATGGGTATTCTAGAATAATGATAATCTCCTTTAGAGATATTGCATGAGGCTGATTGTGATATGATTAACAAAATGGCTTAAT
The DNA here is from genome assembly GCA_936440205.1 of Lepidonotus clava. Lineage (NCBI taxonomy): Eukaryota > Metazoa > Annelida > Polychaeta > Phyllodocida > Polynoidae > Lepidonotus > Lepidonotus clava. The sequence goes on from OW387140.1 coordinate 32,277,358, forward strand.
TCGAAGTCTCCGTTAACTCTCTTACTTTTAAACCTTGTTCTTGAATTTAAACTTAAATTTTTCCTACTTAAGTATCATTTAACTTTTAATTGTATCTATATGAAATACGTGTAATACAGTCCTATCAATTTCCCTTATACAAGCTCAAAACGCTTATCTATAGCATAAAGCGCTTTGTTAGATCTCTATTTACGTACCAGATAAAAGCCATGTGTACATTTTGATTCTCTGAAGCAAGTTGTAAACCAATTACAAGAGATTTGTAAATTATTAAGGTTATTACATGTGTTTCAAGAGACCTTTTCCCCTATATGAACTCAATGGCATGTGGCCTTAGGAGAAACTAAACCGATTTACCTCTTAAAGTATAAGTTGTAGCAATCTATATTACCCGGATAACCTCCTCATATTAGACCATGTTAGGTCTATAGAAATAACGGTAGTGTAAGACGGTCAAAGACTAAACCGTGTAGGCAGAGCCCTTGTAGCTGTTCCAGGGGTCAACCAGCCTTAAGTAAGCAGGCAACTGCCAGGAGACATGCCATCCTGTCATGAGGGGGATCCAAACATAGAAGGGTATAGCTGATGCACACAAGCCCCCAGTAAGTATAACTTGATAAACTGTAACTCCTGGGATCTACCATAAGTGAGAAACTTAAAATGGGATGCGTCCTCTTACTTAAACTTACAAAGATATAGCTTTGTCATTAGATCAGTTATCGATATGATAAATGCATGCAATCTGGAATTGCTTCGGATTACTTAAATTACTAACTTAGTAACTTTGTAAAATTAATCCATTTAAAGCAAGAATTATTCTAACAACTTGCACTGTGCAGTTTGGTTGATCAATTACATTGCATGATATAAATCTTACTTATTTTTATGTTTGGAGGCAATATCTCTTTACTGAGTGTTGACGTATGTCACTCGAGATTTACAATTCTTCTATCCCTGCATGATGAGGTACACAACTTTTACAACCATGTGCATGCCCATGGACATGCCTCTGGTGCATCCTAATATATCTTTTCCAGGGTTATAAAGCAGTCCTTGTACGACTTCAGCTCACACTGGAGGCAGAGATCAGACCGGGATCAGACCCCCCTGACCACCTGGAGGAGGGCAGATTATCACCCCAGGCCACGCCATGGGCCCATCACACCCAATCAGCGCCTCGGGTTGGAGAGTGGAGCTGGCACCACTCTCCAGACACAGCGACGACTGGTTACAAATTACCAACAAATCGAATGTACATACTACATGAGTTAAGGAAGGTGTAGGGGGGTCTTGATCTCGGAACTTTGTGAGTACAGTGTTGTTTTATCTCGTTTTGTACATATAGGCTGTACCCGTGGACGAAATTGATAGAGTTCTGTTTACAAAAAATATGAATATAATATCAATATGTTATTAAACACACTCTTGAAAGACTGAATACACAGATTCTGAGCTCTTTGAACATTTAGTAAAAAAGAAATCCAGATTTTATTGCCATTCATTCACATTTTAAAGACATCCCGGATCTCCTTATATGGTAATATCTAATACTAAGTAACTTATAGACTTGAATAATACAACTCTCCATCACCCTAGGCTTTATATTACCACTCCTATTTCTTTCACCATTCTCCCCAGCCAACATAGCTGCATGGCAGGCCCGTATAAGCCCTACTTTTTCCCGCTAGCCCTGATACCTTTACTTTGTGCATTCTAATGGGATCTTCTCGTGTTCTGCCCGTCTTGTTGCGTGCCACCCGCTCTTAACTGTCTCATCACAGACTGGCCGACAAGTCCCTCTTTTTAAGGCCCGATCTAGACATCAATACCAGAATACATCCATCTTCTGAAAGCCTGAACCTACGGTTACGGTCCCCCAAATAAGGCAACCCATACATGTTATTCTTCCAACGTTTCAATAATATATTTGTTATGGGGCCTTCCATTAAGCACGTACGCACATTTTTAAAAATCCCAGACCCCCCCGACCCCCCCCCCCCCCTTGGTCTAAAGTACGCATTGAATATGTACTAGAACGTACTCACATTTTCAAAAATTTCAGACCCCCCCTCCCCCCCTTGGTGCGTACATACTTTATGGAAGACCCCTATATTGATTTTTGTATGCTAAAGAGCTAAAGTACCTTTAGCACTTTGAAATATAATTATATGGACCACAATATTGTTCATTTAGTTTTGAACCGATGAAATGATAATTCAATAGATATGCAGCTCCCTTCTGGCTTGTTTTTTACCTGGCTAAATAAGTAATGGCTGTATTTCACATACCAATTTTTATGCTGTCGATATCGTATTTCTTTGAGAATATGGCATGAAACGTTACATTCTAGATACCTTTCAAAAGAGAATTGTAAGACCATTCTAGTGATATATAACACATCTTCATGTGACCTTTATTCTCACTGCTGATTTTCGGCAGCAAAGTGGAATATAGGCTTAAAAATTGTTGCACACCAAATATAGATATATAATGCGCCAGCATAAAAACATAGCATCCCCTTGTGCATATTGGTAGAAAAAAACAACAACATAAGCCTTGGCCATACATAACGCACACGCACACCTGTATAATCATGTGAGTTACTGGCTCTGTCCGTGTTACTGGTACAGTCACAGTTTACGTCAGCCATTATGCACACACCTGTATATGAGTTACTTGCTCTGCCCATGTGGTCGGTACAGCCACAGTTTAAGTTGGCCAAAACGCACACATCTATTATATGAAAAACTGGCTCTGTCCATGTTACCGGTACAGTTACAGTTTACATCAGCCAAAATGCACGCATCTAGTATATGAAAAACTGGATCTGTCCATGTTACCGGTGCAGTCACAGTTTACGTCGGCCAAAACGCACACACACAAACACAGACTCAAGCACGTGTGGGATATGTGCGTCTCCCATATCTCAGAGCACGTGGATCCCTGGCTCTATGACTCACTAAAGACTCCCCCGCCTACCCCCCCCCCCGCGCCCTTTCTCCTCCTAGTAGGGGAGGGGTTGGTTGTGGGGGAGATTGGGTGATGGAGAGAGACGCAGTCAGAACGCGGGGATCCTTTTGTCTGGCGGAGTCTCAGACCACAGACGTGAAGAAACTCAACCCTTCTACATTATAGTACCTCTGTGGCGTAATCACTCTAGTAACACTAGTGTATTATCACACTGCTAAAGACTTTCCGGCGGATGTCCTAACATGGTACAGCGGATTGCAGCTGTGTTAGTAGTTTGCCAAATGTTCTCGATACAGAAATGGATTTTTGAATAGTTATTCCATATTGAATGCAAGAAAAACCTATCCGTTGCAGAAGTATACGTCTTGCCTATTACAAGTGTTAAAGATCGATAGAATTATACAAGCAAAGAGAACCCAAACTATTGCAATGCATTTCCTTATATCTGAATCATCTCATTTCGCAATCGAGGGTTGGCGTTTGAATAGTTCTGCAAACGCTGACAACATTCGAAAATCGGGAAGATGTAGAGTGCAAACGTTAAATAATCTAAGGATACTTTCGTGTTGCTTAAATTTCACTACCATGAGCATCATAACCTGACAATATCATTCTTGACAATTGAAAAGCAATAGATCCATCGAACAAATGCAATCATAGATACTAATGCAGTTAAAAAGAAATCACTCAGAGAAATTTCCGAACGCAGCCAAGTGCCACCGGTGCGGTCGCACTCATCACCAAATCAGGGCTGAATCACGCTGCGCGTAAAAAGGCTCAAAACGAAAACTAGGCGTGATTTTTTGGTAATATCTCTAATTTTTTTGGACCACGTGGAGTGTTTCCACGTCGGAAGCTGGGTGAGAAGTCGTCCCTGCTGACTGAGTCATGGGTTCGTTTAGGTGTTCTTTGTGACGCCCTGGAGGAGTTGGAGGATGGGTTAAAGCCTATCTGTACGAGTACACGTGGGCAAAGGGGATAACTGCGCCGGTTGGGGACATGCAATAAGACACACTGACTGACAGACAGATATAGATTGAGACATGCATGCAGTCACACCCTGTTTGGTTTGGGAAAATTATTAATAGGTCAGTTTGAGGGTGAGTACATTTATCATTGCCATAATGATATCCCCGGGATAACCAGTATTGTTAGACTTCTGAACAACTATGGCCTTTAAAATAAAAAATGGAAAGACAGGTGCAAATTTATGTAACAAAAATATGTGTGTTCAGTTGAGCTCAGACTCAACATAAATTAAAAGCTTTCCCTCCTATGCCCTCACCTCGAGCCGCCTGTACAAAATGACACTTTCCGTGTACTACTACCCTCAACTCAGAACAAAAATAAGAGAATTCCGTGTGAATTTTCAATTTCTAAGTGCTCCCCATATCTAAAAAGCTGCCGGAAATATCCATTTATTTAGCAAGCCCTATTTCAAGCACTATATGAAGCTCACACGCAATAAAAGTCAAATATAAAGTGTTGCGTGACCACGCATATGGTCTGAGTCGGCGGCCTGTCAGTTTAAAACAGACTGGTTTTGGAGTCTGGTCCTGACCCACAAAACCACTCCCACCCACTCACCACCACCTCACCTCCGACCATTGAACTCCCCCTCTCAACTCAAATCTCATCTGCTGTAATTCCTCTGAATATTTTGAATTTGGTCTGTAGGATACAGATGGTCTCAGAGAAAAAAAAAATCAAGAATGTACAAATCACTTAAATGAGGTTTAAATAAATGTTAAACAATTTCATATCAAACAAATTCATAGACAGAGTGTCAACAGAAGTATCAAATTACGTATCGAACTCAAATAATATTGATGCTATCATGATATAATCAAGACGTTTATGGTAGATAATTTGTTCCTTCCTGCATGCCCCCAGCCCACCCCTGACGGGTGACGCCCCTTCCCACGTCCCTTTCTGAGCCCCTCCTGTGAGTGGTTCTGTGTGTCTGTGTGTCTGTGTGTGTGTTGGGGGGAAGTGGGGGGGGGGGGGGGGTGATCCGTGTGTGGGGGTCACATCGATCGTGGCCCCACCCGTCAGGTGTTAGGGTCACCGGGCCACACGAGGGGGGTGAAGGGGTGGTAGAGGGGGTGAGAGACGCATGGTGGACACTGCGTTATAAATGACCACTCCCTCCCGTAAGGGGAACACATTTATCACAGTCAGAGCGTTATTTATCAGAAAGCATATTTGACAATGACTTGACGCCTCTGTAATGAGTATGATTAACTAAGCTTGTCGTGGTGACATAGAATTCTCCCTACCACAGATAGCCGATTTACTGTATTTTTAAGCACCTGCAGGTTAATTTTGACCATTTTTGTCGACAAATCCTCTGGAAAACCTATAGAAAATTAATGAATAATTGTGATAAATCCACGTATAATGAATCAATTTTTAACCAACTTGGAAAATATGTAACATATATGGATACAGATTTGAAATATAATGATAATCAGGTTTTACTCATGTCAAACTAGAAATAATGTCATGATTGATGCATATTCCTATGCTTAAGCCCTGTGATTTGTTGACATATTACCCAGTATGCACCCTGATCAAGGCTAACCTGCAGGTAAAATATAAGAATTTGGCTATCCGTGGTAGGGTGAATTATACAGACATCGGAGCGCAAACTGCAATGCTTTACATTTATCAAACCATGATGGAAAATTCAAACATATGCTACTGCTAACGTAAGGTGTTACCTCTGTAGATTGTATCACTAGCACGTAATCTATAGCATAAGGTTGAGGCTTGAGACATTTTGATAGTTCATGGAGAACACATATTGTATACATATGTTATACATATATACATACGTATAACACTTTTTACGTCGAACTGGCATTATGCCTACTGCATACCCAGCTCCATCAAAGTATTTCCCGATCAACAAGAACCCAATACAAGTTGCCAAGCTCATTAACAAACCGTACATTGTACCACCAACACACCGCCTTATCTCTCAGTTTGACGCACCTTGGGCTCTCGTTATCCCTGCTGGTTCTCGGCAAGTGAAATCTGATCCCCGCTGTTGTGTTTGGTCAGGGTTGGCAGCAGGCCCAGAACCAGCGGCGTGCATTATTTACCAGTGTGAGACCTGAATGTGGTGGGCACTGGCTCTAACCTGCTCCGAGCGACTCTATCCCCCCCACCCCCTCACCCACACCCCCACACTCATACTCTACAAACAGCAACTCTTGATCCTTCCGGCGCCAATGCTTTCTGCAATGCTTGTAATATACATTTTTTGCATTGTTCATAATGTTGTCGGGAACTAGAAATGAATCCATACTTTGTTTGCCCGGAAAAGTATTCAATATTAACAATCCTTTTTAATTTAGCAAGATAGCCTAAGGGTGTTCTTCAGCAAAGTATATCAATTTCCCATTATGATGAATTCATTATTGCGTTGGTCGAGCTGGTTTGTAAAGATACAAGTCTTATTTTGATGAATACTCTGTAATTAAAACTATTCAATTCACAAAAACTAGTGTCTAGTCTTAGTAAAGCATGTTTATTTAAAGAACGGATCAATTTGCAATCTGCCATCTACAGTATGGAACCACTGCAAACAGTAATGAATTTGGTTTGATTTTCTATGCAGGCAACGACTCCCACTAATTTGCATGCTGTCCAGGCCCGGCCCTGAGTGAGGTGTTCACCCTCGTCCATCACCACGGCTGATTGAAGCCCTGCTCCTGGTACCGGTAGCGCCCGTCAGGTAGCGCCACTTCCGGCTGACCTTCACCTGACCTTGACCTAGTTCTGCAGTGAAGGTTGGATCTGACCGCTGCTGACTTCATCCCCTACCTCCTCCAGTACCACCTAAGCTTGGTAGTTACTACCTCCATCCAGCCCCTCATTAACGTCCCATGCTACAATATTACACTTCCACCCAACCAAATTTGTTTCCTATGAAATTAAAGTAAATTTGACCCATAGATTTAATAAAGCCTTTAAACACGAAGGATATATGTCTAAATTTCATCTTTTTTTTGTCACCCAGGCTTCGTCCAAAATACATAGTAATTCATAAATTATTAAAGGTTTGGTGACTTAAAAAAGTGGCAACCATATAGTCATCGATCTGGGACAATAGCATGAAGTTAGTTCAATCAAATTTAAGTAGGTTATTAGAGTTGGATATTCGTGAATGCAAGTCTAGATGACCTTGGATATTCAACCATTTCAAAATCAATAGATCTTTTCCACCAGGAATGGACTACAACTACTTTCTTGGTCAATAAGACCACCTGTTTATTGAGAAGCCCTTTCATGCCAATGTTTTATGAATTGAAAATCTGAAGACCTTATGTTCACAATTCAGAAAAGGAAGATACAATCAGCAACACTCTAGGCCCTATCGATAAGCAGTGTTCCAGAACCATTCCTTATTTCTAAATGAATGTAACATCTCTAAATGACAATTTTAAAGTTTTTAATTTCTTTATGCTATTTCGGAGACCTCCCCTCCAAGTTATTATCTAATAGAAAACCACATTAAGTTTACTGTACAGTGAGGGCGACAGCAACCAGAACCAGCACCACAACGATTGCACATTAAAAAAAAGCAGCAAATTGTATAAAACGCCCCGTTTTATTCCGGCCTTTTGTGACTTCCGACAAGATGAGGGATGGCAGCGACCGGGGGTGGTGATTGTATGGCGTGGTTCCGACACCTGCCGCCAGGGGCAGAGTCTGTTACACTCTTTTCTCGTGATGACCCCAAGTCACGCGAAGTCAGGCATTACCTTTATAGCTAGGCACTACCTCTATAGTAACACATTAGCTCTATGGGACTAAAAACGTTTCAACGTCGTGTATAGAGGGGATATTTATATTTTGGCAACCATTACGAAAAGATACATAAAAAGTCGTTGTATTGAATGGTGGCAGTCTAAAAACCGTATGCTTTGAGTGACGTAACTGGCATAGAGGAAAATTAGGTTCACCCAACCATGCACCAGGCCTTTTGAAAGAAACGCATTTATCAATGGCATTTAACAAACCGTATGTTTCCAATTAAATATAATATAAAAAGAGTAAAACCACCACCACACACTCCCCAACTACCTCCCGTATAGTCAGTAGATAGCTGGCAAACCGGTAGATAACCTGTCAATTTTAAAACCACTTTTACTCTCAAATAATTATGACATAAAGAGTCTAGCTTCCTACATATTAAAGAACACATACAACATAAGAAGTTAGGTTGTCTATATAATCTACAATGTGGGTGCCTTCCTAATCCTCCCCATGACGTGTATATACATAGTATTACAAAGGTTTAGCCTAAGCCTAGCATAAGCCTAGCAGTGCTGCTCGTGAGGGTTAGACAGGTGAGTATTGGGCCTGACAGCACTCATTACACACGGATACATTTCACTGCACGCACACACAACAAAGCCTTAATCACATATTGATAACCGGCCAAAGGGGTTGGCATTGATACTACTGCCACGACACATGCGACGGGGCCGTCCTAGGGGGAGGCTGGGTGGTAGGCTGGGTGGGACTGGGAGGCGGGGTGGTAGACCAGGTGATGGGGGAGAGGAGATGGTGATGAAACTTACTGTGCACCTGTCCATAATAAATTATCTAACAGAGATGAAAACAAAAACTAACTTCTTGGAGCATTCAAAATATACCAATATTGAGTTCGGGAAATATGAGGCTGTGATTATCTATATATTCAGAAGTGTTTAAACCAAAGTTCAAAAAATAATGGGTTCTTTGGCTGTAAGGCCACGTAAAACTGTATTTGTGTCCAGGGTACAATGGTAAAGTTAAACAGAAAAAATAATTTAGTATATGGTATGGAAAATATTAGAACAACTTTACTCATGAGCTAATTTTGGGATAGATCGTTTCCTGTGGGTACCAGTAAAACAACATTTTCTACTCTTTATAATAAATATATTATCTGATGCAAGATATATATCATTTTAGGGTTGTTAAACAAAACTTAGTTTTCCGATATGCATGCACAGTTCATTCCCATTCTACAGATGCTTCAGTTCAATTCCCTGCTTTGAGTCTTCAAATAATACTAGCTTCCGACCGAACCATCGTAATTAGCTGCCTCTTTCCGGCAGTGTTTTAACACGTTAACCTTTACTAACAATCCAACATGGGACTAAAAAGCAAACCCAGATCAACTGTCAACACCTGCAAGCATTACTGAAACACTTCAAAAACCTCACACCTGAATTGTTTTTCTCCCTATTAATTCTAACAATACCACTACACCATTCCTATCTTTGCACCTAAGTTGACAATTTTAGGCTTATATTTAGGCTTAAAATGTTCACTTTAGGCTTTCTTTGTGCGATTAACACCTGAGCAGGTGGCGGTGGGTGTGTGCGCTGGGCCTGAGGTGTTGATCGCACTCATTAGGCCTCATTAACTCATTATCTCGGCCTATTGTGATTAGCTGCTCCCCTCATCGCACTGACCAGGTGGGTTCTGCAGGCTGGGGATTCTCCCTTGTCAAATTAAGTGTTTGACACCTCTGGCATAGGGGGCTTAACTTTAAGAAATAATTAAACTTGCAGAAGCGAAGTCTGAATTATCAGGAGGGAAATGTGGAGCAGGGGCTTACTTGTTTAAGAAATATCTATATCAAGTTACTCACTGTATTCTGCCCCCATTGTTTCTTTTAATATTTTCTCTTTACTTCTGCGTCCCCCCCCCCCTCCAACTATCCTACATTATTTTAAAATTTCACCTTTTACCAAACCTTAATTTCTATTCTAATGAGTGAGTTCAATGCATCAGTCTTTTTTCAATGAATAAATTAATGTAGGACTGTTTTACCTCAAAAGGCCCTATGCACACACACAATACCAATTTCTGATCATCCTTTTCAATCTTAACATGAAACGACTATCATTATTCCATCTCTGATCACATGGCCACCGTGAATATAACAATAAACCTTGCACCATTGAGAACAAAACCCCGCAACCCATCCTGATCTGTACAAACCGATTAACATCTAACCCACGGAGGGACAACCCAGCCCTGTGATCATTTTGGCGTTAATTAATCGCCTCCAGTCACCGGCCTATCATTGGGGAACCTCGCCTCTGTACAAGTGGAAATATTACCACGTTGGGGAGGCTCTAAGTATAGAGCGGTGATGTCCCTTGGGGGAAGCCAGCACAGGCGGCTCCTGCTTTAAGTAGACTATTGTCCTACCACAATGCCTCCTGCGCAAGGCCAATTGTATTTAAGGGACTCGTTGGGTTTATACTGAGAACTAGAACCAATACAGCCAAATCTTTGAAAAGAAATTTTATACGGCAGGAGCGGCTTTCAGTAAATTATTTCATGTATATCTTTTTCTCAGGGTTAGTTCTAGACCTTAGTCCTGGAAGAGCACCTCTTTTTTAACCATGCTTATAACCACGCTTGAATAATATGTAGGTGACATCATGTTGAATCTAATGTTTGTGTGGAGAATATGATAATATCATATTCTCCACACAAACATTTTGATCACTGGAACATAGAGATACATATGTATGTCAATGATTAAAACTATTAAAAAAAAAAGAATTGTCTGATTTCTAACTGAATATATGACACTGAAAACGAAAGCTGTACAGTTTTGGGTATCTCAGAATAGAATGCACCAAAGCTTGCCTTCTAGGGGTCAGAGAGTTCATCTGATGAAGCCATTTTGTTGACATCAACGTCATCGTGACGTCACCATATGGCAGCATGTCACCCGGATGTGAAAGTGCCATCTCATCATGTCAACTTCATCATGATTTCACGGGTGGAGGGCTCTACGGGGAGCCCTCGTACTACGATGACCTTTGACCTGACCTAGATAACCTACCACAGGGTATTGTGGCGAGGAATGGCGAGGCTGTCGCCAGATGGCGAAGAGTGGGGGTGGAGGCAGATAGCGATTAGCCTGTTAGGGGAGGGGGCACCTACATGTCACCTCATTTTCTGAGTGACCTAGTCCAAAAAGAGAGCAATCAACAAATATCTATAGATACAAACTTGGCCTACACAATCTGCCTCGAACAGCTGATCAGAGTGACCGGAAACAGATTGTTGGGAGGTGCTGACCGGAAGTAGATCGGGAATCCACTTAAATATGTTCGTTGTGTTAAAACATATAGGCCTACAAGTAAAAAGATAATTGAAATATCAATTATTAATGTACTCATAGCACTGCATCCTTCTCCCGATAGTAAAAAAAAAACAAAAAAACGGCCACAGATAGAATAGTAGGATGGGGGGGGGGATCCTATTTGAACTGCATGTAGAAGAAAACTAAACATTAATGTATTCTACAGCATGACATGTGTTGTATCCACACGTACGGTAGTTCTCTACAACATATTTAATTTTACTCGACGTCATTCTATTTGCCTAATCTAATACGGATATTATTTTGCAATAACCCGAAGACCCTTAAAGCAATTCAACGGGTAAAAACAAGAATCTTTGACCAATACCCAAGAATCTGATAGATCTATAGGCTTCCCCTAATTCCAAGAAAGACAACACTAAAACAGACACATCAATTGCCTTCATCATAATTCCTGGAGACCTGAGGCAAGTCTACCCTGCTTCTGAGGCTCAGAAAGATGAGTCAGCAGGGGAGGTTGGGGGAGGGCATCGGAGTCATTATCTTTGTTTACCTTGGAAACACACAAAACCCCAACTAAAACATGCCCAAACATTCTCGGCTTTGGATGGGGCCGCTTTTGCCCTATAAAGCGTAAGAAAACCTGAAATGCCACTGACTGGGGCGGAGAATAGGGAAGGAGATCGGGCGGGGGTTAGCTGCCGGTTATTTTACACTTGATCTGTGAAGGCGCCCAGAATGGTGCCACTCCTGATAAAACATTCATTATTTCACACTCCCCCTCCTTATGGTGCGTTTACTGCTCGATTTTGGCGCTGTTATGTTTTGAGGTATCAATGTTTTGGAACACTTCATCTGGAAATACTTCTTCAGGTCTTCTAAACTGTCCAATTCAATTGAAAAATGTGTTATTTTCAGTGCGCACTCATTATGTCCGAAAAGAAGATACGCCTGCAGATCTATTGTGTAATCTATAATTTTGTACAAATATCTGCTATAAATTAATAAGATAAATCGTAAAACCACTATTAAGTTACTATCTAGAGTGAAGGAAACCTGCTTCCTATATGAAATCATGTGACATTAACCAAAACTGACATTATCACCCAACTTAAATATATCTGTACCCAGAGGTGTGCACTTAAAATGTGAAGAGTCAAACTTGATTAAGAATTTTCTATGGTAAAACGCCTAACCCACGACAAAAGCCTTGAGGAGAGGCCTGTCCCTGACCAGATTGCACTGACCGAGGGGGCTACAGGCGGACAACAAGCGATTCCCAGTGACCCGTGGACCAGTTAGCAGGGCAGGGTTTTCTAGAGACACCCCTATTGAAATGGTCCGTCGAGGGAAGGGAGGGGGGGGGGGTCACTGCTCGCTTAATCTTTGGAATTTTCGTGCAAAGTCTGTTTTAGCAAATTAGAAAATCGAAAGTCAGGGTTAAATTTAAAGGTCCCAGGAAATAATTCCTTGACATAGCTAGAAATTTTGACTATGTATTCATTAATTCATTATCAAAAAGACAATTATTTCTTCCAAGACGTCACGAACAGTTAAACTAAGAATAAATATATGTCCGACTATTCCGCTTTATGATCATAGAAACTTTGACGCTGTATACAGTATTTCAAACCAATAAGTTGTGTTTCCTGGACTTGGAAGTCCTAGTTTTATTCAGTGGTACGTTTTAACAGTATGGGTTCTTTTTTGCGGATCAAGTACCCCCCCCCCCCCCTTCCACCTCCCCATTGCAAGTCCACCCAGACACCCTACACCCGACCAAAACATAAATAGGAGAGATGCACTTTAACAAGCACAAAATCCACGGATTTCTCACCAGTGAAAAGAAAGTACACTTTGGGGTCAGCGCCTTGGGAGTTTAAACCTAAAATCACAGCTCACCATCTCAGTTTGGTGACGAGCTTTTTGACATGGGGCTTTAGCAGGGATGATGGGCTATTGTGTGGTCGGTCAGCTTGTGTCAATGGTCGTTTGGAGAGGATGGTTTAGGCTGTCCACTAAGGTACTCGGGCACAAGGGGAGGGGTCAGGAGTGGCGGCTGACCGACGTGCGGAATGCCATACCTGTACACCCACCTAGGGGTCATCTGGTCAGGTCTGCCCTTCACTGACCCTTTGTTATGACATCCTACTCATCTTTGTTATAAATACCTCTAAACTCACATAAAAACAACGAATTTGATTTTTTTTAATTCAATAAAACACAACAATGTTATGGGACTTGCATGAAATAGGGAAACCTCTTTTCATAATTTTGAGAAAAATAACGATACATATTATCACCAGCAAAAACACCAAAAGGAGACCATACATTAAAAAAAAATAACAGACGGACTTTTGTATGGGGAGTACATAATAGGTTTATTTCTGGCCAGACTGCTGGCTCGTTGATCTGTTACAAGAGGTCTAATGGGTGAGATAGTGGACCCTTGGCTGACAAGGGCAGCCATTTCCAACCCAGTGAGTCCTTGGTACACAAAAGGGCAAGTGTAATAGGCAAGGGTTTAAGATGTTGTATTCTTAGCCGATAAGGCCGACTTCTTTTGCTATAGGTCGGTGGAGAGTTATTTCTATCCGGAGAGAAAGCAGATGTACAAAGAGGTATGCTTATCAAACCTGAAATGGGATGGGGGTACATGGAAACAACCGGGTTATGTAATTTATAGTATGTTGATTGATCTTTAATGACCACGTTGAATCCACCCTTATAATGCGCCAGATGCACTGGTGTAATTTAGATGTCTGCCTTTAATCCCATTACATTATACATTGACAGCTAAGGTATCTGGTTATCCAACAAAGTAAAGGATTCTACAAACCTTTTATTACTTCTACTTTTAAAAGGCTATGTTTTTATCTTTAAACAATGCACAGCCACGTTGGACATACAGACACATTTCTAGTTACCTGTAGATCTACTATAACCACACAGATTTTTGTTTCATCGTATGATGGATAGTCAGTGTGAGAATGTCCATGATGCTGCAATAACTTTGTCCTGTGCACAGCCACAGGAAAATATGCACCGACTAAGCATGTCCTGCATTTCCTCTTTAATATGTGATATATCTACTGCTCAGGGTTCATAGTATTAGTGCTGGAAAACCATGCACCCGGCAGCAAAACCATGCACTCAAGGACGCTGATTAAGTCAAGTGTGGTCGACTTCATCTATCAACCCGATGGATGTATAAAATGTATTCTTTCTGTACACACTTTTCCAATTGCAATAATTATTTCTCAATGATAATACTCTAAAAACAACCCCAACGCTACGACACCATACAATGCCCACAAACCCCCACCACCACCCCTGGCGTTGTATTGACTGAACAGGAAGGCTCCTTACTCCCCACACTGCCCGTTTATTATAATCAAACAGAATCCCTCCTTATTTCCGCGTCAGGCCTGTCCCCGCGCGGCGCGCAGGGCACGCGCGGCCCTGCCGGGGGAGCGGGCCGGGAGAGCCGGGCCTGTCACCCGCCACCCGCCGCTGCCGCACGCCGCCCCAGACAATGGCTTGATCCGCTGACAAAAGGCCCCGCCCCTCCCACTCGCGGATCCCCGCGGTTAGGCGCGTTCGGAACATCGGTTGTGGATAACCATGATGGCCTACGGTACATCAATGGAAATGTTGTTATTGCCACATGCTGACAAGTATTTGAAGGATAGTTTCTGTTTGGGGAATATTAGATCTAATAACAAATATTGTGAATTGCTGCAATATGATGGGTTTAGCTAACCGACTGCATTTTTCGTATAGACCTAGTCTACCCTACATGGATGGCATGGCACCTGTGCACTCTATACGTACACAGGTTCAGAGATCTTGATGTACCTGCCTAAAGTAAAAGCCGGGACTGAAAGGCATGCATGGTAAGGATACAAAGAATCATATGAACTGCTGAATATGTGAACTTAGTGGAATTTAAATGGAATTTTATTTATGTTGTGAAGAACCGTCCCATGGTTGCTACAAACCAGAAACATCAAAATTCCCTGACATTTTCCTGACTTTCTCCTGACAAATTCTGTTTTTCCCTGACTAACCATCTAGGCTCAGACTTTCGGAAGACAGTAGATCTACGTTATTTTTTTCTTGGCAACTCCTGTAGCCAAGGCAAAGCTGCTGGCCATGGATCAACATGCCTGTCAATTAAGGGGCCACAATTATAGTCTAGATCTAATGGGGTTTGCCAAACCACATTCTTATGACCTGATCTACAGATTTCAACTTTGTGATTTGAATTTGGGGCTATGACATGTTTGGAAATTCCATTTATCCGGACTAGGGTAAATTTTCCCTGACATTTTTCAAAATTCCAGTTTTCCCTGACCTGGGGGCACAAATGGTGGCACAAATAATATTTTGGGTGACTGAGTTTCAGTAGACCTAGGCAGATGTCTAGATCTAGATCTATGTGCAATACAAATGAATAAGTATGACTGCTTATTCTCTATTTTTTAAACCTCTTTTAACCTTTAAATCATTTTTAGAGCACTATTTATTTCAATCTCTTATTCATTCCTAGCATCTCCAGATTAGGTATAGATTAAATGAGATCTAGTCTATAAACTTAAGACTATAAAGTAGAGAGTAGACTAATTGATTTTGCTATTCTGAATCTCAACTGTTAAACCCCTTATTGGAACATGGACATCAAGTCACTTCTGATCTACCTCGTTGTGGGTGAGCCCCGTTTGTTGGTCAACGCTTATTTACTTTTAAGAAACACAGTTTACGAATGCCCCCAAGACCCCATCGCGTTGACGGTTTCTGCTCTGCAGCAGTCCGCACGCTGCTACATGCAGGATCATTCCTCTGCAAACCCATCTGCAGGCGCACATTCTAGTGCAAAACCTACCAAACCAATACGCATATATGAATAAATAAGAAACATCAAAATTGTGGAGAATCGTTTTAGAATTAACATTTTTTTTCTTTATTTCACCTACCTTTTGACAGGGTCTACGGTGGACGACCGCGGCGGGTCCCGGCGACTTGGCCCAGGCCGCCGTGCCTGGGGAGGCGGCGGGGGGCGGGCAGGCCGCACCCTCCTCTTTCTCCATTGCAGACATATTACTCCACGATATTTTACATCCAGTTAACCATGGCTGCGATACGTAAATCCACTCTATACACGTCCATATGGCTGCTGTGTAGATCTCGACATTAGAACTTCACGCTCCGCTGAAATCCTTCACACAAAAATGTACTGCTTCGGCCTCGGCCACTGAACTGTCGTTGCTTGCCAGCGCCTGAAGACTGCGGCAAAATTCGCGGGGAAAAGCAGTGAAATTCACTGGACCACGGTGGAATAATCCAATATTCTAAACCCTCCAGGGTTAGATTACTCCAAAATGTATCTCACGTGTAAACACTGGGGCACAGGGCGGCAGAAATAGCTGTAAAACCCGGGTTTTGTGACCACATGCACGGCGAGTCGACTGCTTCCCCACCTGCACGTCCAGCGCCGTGTTCGTACAACCTCGTTTTGACCGCAGTGCTTCGCGGAAAATTGTAAACAAAGCCACGTGGTCGCGTTCCAGTCATTCCCGAAGCACCTGTGCAGTCTGAGTGACTGACAGCTCGCAGCCAGTGGCACTGGCAGAGATTTCCTTTACGGAAAATTATGCAAACTAGCTATGTTTTCTTCTTTTCTGATACAATAATTATATGTCTTAGCCCATCCCACGTAGGGTATTTCCAGGGTTGGACAAGGGTCGGACAAAATTCATGTAAAGCATCCTTGTCTCCTAGCATTAGGCCGGGTTACCGAAATAAGCAAGAATTATATTTTTGCAAGTATTGATAACACATTATGATTTCTAAAATTTTACCAATTGACAGATTTGCAGGTTTGCCAGCCAATCAAAATGCTTTATTTTAGGGAAAATAGGGTTGGACATTATAGGTTGCATGGGCTGACAAGCTTAAATTGAACATTAGGCTAGTTCCAATGGGAAAAAAAGCCAATAGGCCTTGTTAGATCTAGACTGTTTTATTACAGAACAGGCTGGTACCAGCGAAACTCGCCGATAGTGGCGCCCTCTTTAGTCAAGGTCCGCCGGGTAACATACGCGGTGATTTCCCGCCTTAGGGACGGACACTACATTCCTCCCTTGTAACTTCAAAGTTCGTCTATAATAGCACGGTCCATAGGTCTATAAATGTCACTTTGAAATGTCCTCTTTGTATACCTTACAAGTTACTTATAGTCTTTACTATAGATAGAATACTCTAGACTTTTACTCTATAACAAAATAGTCTCTTGGTAATAAAAGTCTTTTCTTACTATGACTTGTTACTGTTATCATACCTGTTCATAGCAATTTACCAACTAGCTAGAGAAAGTGGTTGACTGCCACTTTCTCGGATAAGAGTACTGGCATTATTTTGGCCATGTTGACTTCTTATCCACTGACTTACTCTTACATCTCAGAGATCAGTCTCTTAGGCGCGTGGTGTGATCTGCTGGATCTTCTAGGTGAAGCAGCAGATGGTTGCTGAGTTGGTGGCGGTTCAGTAGGTGGCAGCTGAACCGGCTCGGCAGGTCTTTCTGGCACAGCGGCTGGCACAGGCGGATTGCCTATGTCCATCAGCTGCTGAAGTGGTGGCGTTGGCTGACGGTAGAGAGGTGGTGGTTGCACCTCAGGTGGCGCAGCAGGCAGCGGAGTTCCATCCCCGCTAAGGTCGAGTAGCTGGTCGATGTGCCTGCGCCAGGGAAGACCACTGTTGGTGAGCACCATGTAGGAGAGCGGTCCAGTCTGAGACTTAACCACTGCAGGTACCCACTTATCTCCTCCCCTGTAGTTTCTTGCTAGCACTTTTTGGCCTACTAGCAACTGTCGGTCCTTTGCGTTGGCCCGACGCTCCGTTTGTCGGTACTGGTGACGCTGAACTTGGGTTCGAAGATCAGGCTTGATGATGTCCAGACGCGTTCGGATACTGCATCCAAGAAACAGTGTTGCTGGACTGTCTCCTGTTGTTGAGTGTGGACACCGACGGTAGTTCAACAGAAACTGAGCCAACTTCTGCTGAACAGGCAACTTGTCAAACCTTGCTGCTTTCAGTCCATGTTTCATAGTCTGCACAAAACGCTCTGCCAGACCGTTGGTACTGGGGTGGTAAGGGGCAGACTTGATGTGTTGAACACCATTCATTTTCAAGAAGTGCTCAAACTCCTGGGACACGAACTGGGGTCCGTTATCCGATACGATCTGAGTAGGCACTCCATAGCGAGAAAACAGTTCTCTAAGCACATCCACAGTCTTTTCACTGGTGGTGGAGTCCATCACTATCACTTCAGGCCATTTGGAGTGGGCATCCACCACTACAAAGTACATGTGGCCCATGAAAGGTCCTGCAAAATCGATGTGCAGCCTTTCCCAAGGTTTCTCTGGAAACATCCATGGGTGGAGAGGTGCTAAGCTCGGTGCGTTGAGGATGAGCTGACAGCTCTGGCACTCACGAGCAACACGTTCAAGTTCCTTGTCTATTTCAGGCCACCAGACATAACTGCGAGCCAAACCCTTCATTTTCACTATGCCAATATGGCCGGCATGCAGTTCGTCCTTCACCTTCTGTCGGAGTGAGGGAGGAACGATGACTCTCATACCCCACATAAGACAGCCTTGGTGAATAGTCAGTTCACTGGACTTCTGGTGATAGACACGAAATTCTTCATCTGGGCTTTCCGGCCAGCCCTTCTGAGAGTACTCAAGTACCTGTGAGAGAACAGGATCCTTCCTGGTTTCACTACGCACACTCTCACTGGTCACAGGAAGTACCTCAAACTGTCTTTCCTGGAACTGATACACAGCATCCACTCTGTTGTCCTTTCCTGGCCTAGGACCCATCGGCAGTCGCGATAGTCCATCTGCATTGCCGTGCTCATTGGTCCCACGGAACACAATGTCATAGTCATATGCGGCCAGTATGATTGCCCACCTCTGCAGTCTAGCTGCGGCCAGACTGGGAATACCCTTCTGCGGGTGAAATATAGAGGTCAAAGGCTTATGGTCGGTCACTAAGGTGAACTTCCGTCCATACAAATACTCATGGAATTTCCTAACTCCAAACACAATTCCAAGGGCTTCCTTGTCAATTTGGCTGTAACCACTTTCAGCCTTGTTCAGAGTACGAGATGCGAAAGCCACAGGTCGCTCAGATCCATCAGGTAACACGTGGCTAAGCACCGCCCCAATGCCATAGGGTGATGCGTCACTGGCAACTCGTACAGGTAGAGTTGGATCATAGTGCACCAGCACACGATCCGAAGCAATAGCCAGCTTGGCTTCCTCAAACGCTTCAGTACACTTCTTAGACCATATCCACTTCTGGTCTTTGCGGAGGAGCTCAGTCAATGGAGCAAGCGTTTGGGAGAGGTTTGGGCAGAACCTTCCATAGTAGTGAATGAGCCCTAAGAAAGACTTCAACTCACTAACGTCTTTCGGTGGCGGTGCCTCAAGAATCGCCGTCACCTTGCCCTGTGTCATGTGTAGACCTTTACTGTCTATACGATGGCCCAAGTACTCCACTGACTCTTTGAAGAACTCACACTTCTCTTGCTTCACAGTCAGTCCCATTTCTTGGAGTTTGGCCAAGACTATACCAATAGTCTTCAGATGTGAGGCATCATCTTTCGCAGTGATCAAGATGTCATCTAAGAAACACTGGACACCTTCAATATGACCAAGTAGTTGGTCCATCGTTCTCTGAAAAATGGCAGGTGCCGTCTTCACGCCATAACTCAGACGGGTGTACCTGAACAACCCCAGATGGGTGTTAATAGTCAGGAGCTCTCTGGACTCTGGGTCCACTTCCAGTTGGGCATAGGCCTCACGGAGGTCAATCTTAGAGTACTTAGTCTCTGGTCCTGCGAAAGCACCAAGCTTCGCGAACACCTCCTGTATCACGGGTAAAGGGTACACTTCATCCTCCAGTTGGGAGTTAATAGAGACCTTGAAATCTCCACATACCCTGATACTGACACCATCAGCTTTCACTACATTTACTGTGGGTGAAGCCCAATCACTAGAGTTCACTTTCTCTATAATGCCAACTTCTTCAAGTCGCTTCAGTTCTGCCTCAATCCTTGGCTTGAGAGCATAAGGCACTGACCTGGCCTTGTGGAACACTGGCTTACTGCCAGACTTCAAGTGAAACTGCACTTGGGTACCCTTAAACTTTCCAAGTGTAGGGTGAAACACCTCGGGGTACTCGCTCAGCACCTGCTGCAGGGACTCTGGGGCAGCTTCTACCTGGTGCACTAAAGCGAGTTTGGGCCAGTTGAGTGTGAAGTATGACAGCCATTCTCTGCCAAGCAGTGGTACACCCCCTTCTGGCACCACATAAAGCTCTACTTCATGTACTTGGGACTCATACTGGGCCCTCACTTTTACCTTCCCCAAGGGTCTGAACACTTCCTCTGTGTAGGTTCGCAACACAAGGTCACTCTCTTGGAGGGTCTTTCTAGGAAAAAGTCTCTTAAAGTCTCTTTCTGACATAAGGGAACGTGTGGCACCTGTGTCTAACTCCATGTCTACAGGTTGGTCATCTAAGAGGATGCTGATCATGATGGGTTTCGGCGCACTACCTGACCCACTGCCCTGACATGTCAGCGTCTCCTCCACTTGGTACAACTCGGAGAAGCTAGGCCCGTGAATCGTATTCACTGTCTCTTCCTGGCCTGCCTCTTCAACACTGTGAGTTTTACCCTTCTTTTCCTGTTCCTGCTTCCCTTTCCCCTTGAAATCACCTCCTTTTCCCTTCTTGGTACACTTCTTTTTGATGTGCCACACTTCCTTACAAGTGTGACAGACTTTGTCTTTAAACCAACAGTCATTGGGCACGTGTGTGGTTCCGCCACACCGGTAACACGGTTTGTGTTGGGCCGTACTACTACTCTTCGAAAACACTTTGTTGACACTAGAACTAGCTTTATCCTGTGTCTGACACAGCTCTTTACTATCCTTTGATGCTGCCTCCATCGTACTGCTGATGCTTACTGCTTTGTGGAACGTGAGGTCAGCCTCAGTTAAAAGCCTCTGGGTTGTTCTTAGGTCTCTCAACCCACAAACAAACCTGTCCCTGAGCATTTCTTGAAGACTCCCACCAAACTCACAATGCTCGGAAAGCCTTTTAAGTTTGGCAACATATGCTGTAATATTTTCCCCTTCCGCCTGCTTTGCGTTGTGAAAACGGTACCTTTCGGCAATGATCAAAGGTTTAGGGCAAAAGTGTTCTTGCAACATACGAAACAGTTCGTTTAGGGTCTTATCTACTGGTTTGTTCGGCGAACATAACGTCTTAATGAGGTTATAACAATCGGGACCCACCAAAGACAGAAAAGTAGGGACCCTCTTCTGTTCCTGGATGCTATTAGCCTCAAAGAACAGTCCCACTCTCTCTGAATAGGTTTCCCATTTACCACTATGAATATCAAAGTTCTCTACAGATCCATAGGTAGCCATTTTTCTTTTCACTCTTATGGCTTTGATCACCTATAGTTGTCACTGTGCACTAATTCACTTGCACTGGGGGTCACTGTTCACTGTTCACTGAGCACTTTTCACACAAAAAAAATTGGGCATGACCCCTGGGTGAAAAGGGGTTTTGGTTTCACTCACATGCACAAACAGTTTAGTTCAATTTACTCAGAATCTAAAGTTAGCTTAGAGCTGAAACTTTGAAAATCACTTCTACAGGTTATAATAATGGATTGACAACTCTAGTCCTATCACCTTACACCTGTTTTGAGTCTAATTTCCTTAGTTTAGGGCTGTGGCTTCCCTAATCCCATCTTAGTTCGCCAAATGTTAGATCTAGACTGTTTTATTACAGAACAGGCTGGTACCAGCGAAACTCGCCGATAGTGGCGCCCTCTTTAGTCAAGGTCCGCCGGGTAACATACGCGGTGATTTCCCGCCTTAGGGACGGACACTACAGGCCTATACGCCTATAGGGGCTAAAGCTGCATTTTACAAATTTAAGAAGCAATTTGTCAACCAAATTGCTTTCGTCGATTTTGTGTTATGTAACTGTCTTCATGGAAAAGGCATTGAGGCAATTTTCAAAATATTTTATGGTAAACTTTAACATTGGTGTAAACTGGGATGTGCTTAATAAGCCTTATATAGGCCTTATATATTCCGGGCATGGGGAGGGAGTGGAATAAAAAAAAGAAAGGGGAGAGGGGCGGGGGGAGGTAAGATTAAGTCATGCCTACAGTAATAGGCATAGATCTAGGCCATTTTCTCATTAATATACTTTTTTCATTCAAAATTATGTTTGTCTTGGATATGATAGCCATATCATGTTCACATTAAATTGTTGTGAATTAATTATAAAGCATCAATTTTCTTTTAAAAGTGTGATCAATAATCAGGTAATGGTTCAGTTGAACTATAGTAGGTTAATTATCCATTAATGTTAGGCCTACTTTTAAAAGTCGATTCGTCTATGGATAATAGCTAGCTCCTATCGCAGTCTCCTCCTTGTTTGATTGCTGTTGTCCAATAAATAATAATAGTTCCTGTATTATGTAAGACGTTACACTCACGTGAAAGGATAACACATGCGTAAAAGGATGTTCTTTATTTATTCATGTGTTATTGTACTTCCATGACAAGATCTCAATTGACAATGAACAGCTCCAAGGATGGAATCCACTCAATCACACTCAGTCAATGCTTCTGCCAACTAAACAGTCTATCAGCTTCTATTCCAGTTCCAGGACTCAGCTTCTAGAACTCAACCTTTCCAGGATGTTTTACTCACAACAACGTTCAGCTTACTCTGACTGAATGCTAGCCATGAAAGCCCTTATGTATGATGATACAATATATGTCATGACCTAGACTCCTCCTTACTCCTAGACTTTTGACAAGGAGTTATAGCCAAGACATGAATTACTAAAGACTTTCTCATATGTATAGGCCTATATATGGCCATATTGTGGGTGGGTAGCTAAGGATGCCGTGATGGGGATCGACGGGTTCCCTAATATGAGAATACAAATATTGTTATAGCAACCAAAATTAACAAATAATTATGTTTATTTTATGGAATTCTGTTGCCATGCATATGGAGTCCACAATTTTCATATTTTTATGTCTCGTTTTTCGTTTTGATTGTTGGTAGGCCTACCATACTTAAAATTCATTTTCCTGAAAAAAAAGATGTTATATTTCATTGTTTACTATTAAATTCTTACCCATAAATATTGGCCTTGATGGGGTTAAACTGTACTGACGCCGATGTCATCAGTTAATTTTAGCCATCTTACAAAGAAAGTAATCTCAGGGCTAAGAGTGTATCTCTCTACAGAAGATGGATAGTGTAGGCAAATTAGGCCTCTATGTCTGGTTTAGAGTGGTCCTTAGGGGCCACAAGCAGCAAAATGTAGTGTGTAAGTAGATAGCTAACACCTGCATGGGATAAGGTAGCGAAGCCGCAAACTCTGGTTACTGTTGTGGGAGTCAGCGGGCCAGTAGGCAGGAAGGCCAGGACCCCTATGGCTAACAGTAAAAAAAACATCGTTCAAAACTTTCATCAAAAAGTTTTACATATTGAAAAGCCCACCATTCATATCCAATTTAGTCTGATAGATAAATCATTTGATATACCTGTTCCCTTGCTATGAGAGATTATTATTGTGAAAAAATTCATTCATCAAGATCAAAATATCAGATAAATCGCACTATAGTACGAAACTGCAATTTGTAAAACTATTTTTTTCAATTAAAAAGTTCAGATGTTTTCCTAGACAATAAAAGGCCTCCGCTCCGTGCTTTTGAGTATTACGCATGCACTGATAAGATCCTGTCTCTAGCTCCTGGGGTCTATTGTCATAACCTTTATTGGGTTGTTTCTCTGAGCAGCTGAGTGCTGCTATGACGATCAGCCAGTGGAAAATACTCTATTCTGGAATATTCTACAATGGAAGAAACATTGATATTTTATGAGGTATTGATCGCCAAAACACATCAATATGAATTGTACAGGGTGTTTGCCCCAGGGTGTGATAGAAATAACTTTGAACGTGTAATATAGAAGCTGTCTAAGATATGGTTTGAAAATATCAATTACTTATGCTTACTAGAAAGTGGCAGTCATCCTTTAATTGGGACCACCATTGTTACTAAAATGTGATGGGGCCGCATTGGCAAGGGAAGAAGGGTCCAGGAGGTCCCGATCCCCCTCTTTTCTTATTTTGGTGGATCCCCGAACTGCAAAAACAAGGGAAAAATGCAGAATACACCTGCATGCAGTTTTAGTACTTCGGCTATAACTGTATTATGATGATTTCAGAAATCCCGTATCCAGATCAAACATGATATATATTTTATATATATACAGAAATATATTAGATACATCAGTATATCACATCTCTGTGAAATGGTTTTTGATTACTGAAAAACAAGTTATCATACTTGGTGATTTTTTTAATTATTATTTAAATCCAATCTTATACAATAAGTTCTTCCTTGGATATTCATGAAAACATATAACAATTGGATGAAATAATGAATGAATGTGTACACAAATATCCGGATAATAAAAACCCTCAAGTGAGTCAAATCATTTATACAATTTTTATTCTACTGCACATTTAAAAGACACCTTTTCACCCAGCAGTTGCTCATCCACAGACTGGTTATTCCATAAGTCAACCCCTCGATAATAACTACTATTTAAAACCCTAGTTAATGAAGTAAATTCTTTTTTAAATTTAATTTTATCACTACTTCGTGTATTGATAGATCTATTTTGATCCTCACATTCCAAATAATTTTCATTATTTCGAAGACCATACATCATCATTAATAGCTGACTTTGTCTGCGTTTGTATAATGGCTGAATATCATAAAGCACAAATAATTCAGAAATGTCACCTACAGGCCCATTGTCATACCTAATGGATCGTAAACATCTTTCCTGCATTTTATCCAATTTGATAATATCTGCTCTAGTAGCACTATCAATTACAAAACCTGCATGCTCAAAAAGTGGCTGTATAGTTTGCTTATACAACTGTTTTAATAGCAATGGATTCAGTGATAAATTTACGAATTATTTTAAAATTATACGCTGATTTACCTTTTTCCATACACTATTTACAAATGAATGAAAACAAAGCTCATTATGATGGCATTTAATTACAGTCATAGTCACATTGCAGGCATTTCATGAAACGATTCTGGCAAGCAAACATTCTTAGATAAGCAAGTTCCACCTCTTTTTTATTTTCCCCTTATGTAGAAGAATTTTGGTGGTGAACTGTACCAAACTCAAACTCCAGGTTGGGTGGATAATGGTTACTTTATTAAATGATTTGAATTTGTGTAGAAGAAATACCGTTTTTGCGTGACAGTGTTGAGTCCTTACCATGGCATAACTAAGACCAACGGATATTTACTGCCACCTAGTGTTTTAAAAGACGTCAAGGGAAGTATTGGGTACTGCGAAAGTGCTGCCAGCTGGAGGAGTCCCTGTCTGCTGGCTAAATCTGGTGGGTGTAGAGTTGTATTTTGGAAATGTAGGCCTACCTATTGGCATACTGGGCCACCTCATGGCCAAGAATTTTGGGGTTTCATTCAAATTATAAAATAATTATTTGGCATATAGTCAATAGTAAATCAATTAAAACTATATGCCAAATAATTATACATTGTGTACATTTTGTACCAGCCATATTTTTATTAATGAGAATTAGTAATGATTAGTTAGTTTATAGGCCTATTGACCACCAGGTTGGCCCATTATCACTAACCAATTTGTTCATAACAGCTTCCCAATTTGACCATAACAACATCTAGGTGGTCCATAATGACTTTCAATGTGGATGACAATGACTTCCTTGTGGGCCATAACATCATCACAGGTAGACTGTAATGACTTTTCAGTTGGACCATAATGATCTCTCAAATAGCCCATAATTACTTTTCAGATGGACCATAATGACTAGCCCATAGTTGCAATGGCCCTTATAGACTTTACTTCTTTTTAAACATTCTCCATTACATTTTATAAACAAAAACGTGTAGGACTTATAAAATACTATTCCATCCGCTGTTTTCCTAATAGGATGTATGTAATCTTTCAAACAAAGGCTTTCTAGGTTTTCGTTATATGGACATTATAGGTTGGACTGACAGGCTTTACCATTGGTTCCTATGGGGAAAAGTAAAAAATGTTAGGTCACATATTAGAAATTTTAGGAGCAATTTGTCAACCAAATGGCTTTGGTCAAATTTGTATTGTGTAACTCTCTTCAGGGAATTAGCACGGAAGCAATTTTTGTTAATATTTCATGGTAAACATCGCCAGTCACCCAGAATGTGCACCATACCAACTGGATTCGCCTGGCGATTTCACCGCCGATTCTCCTAGTCGCCCGTCGTCCATCGCCGCTAAAGTCGCTTAGTGGGTATGGCCCTTTATTGTTTTGTTGCTATATCTTCTATATTATTAAATTATGCAACGTAAAAGTTAATTTCGTTTATATTCAAATGGTCCAGAATAATGAAACTAAAAAAGAGTCAAGAGGCTAATCAAGTTTTGTTTATTTTTAATGTTATTAAAAATCTTTTATTTTCTTACATTTCTATGCATTTTACCTATATTCTCACGTAGTACATTTGACCTACAGTAGAAAAATGATATCCAAACATAATAATGTTGACTATAATTCATCATAATTATGTTTTGATACCAAATGCAATATTATTTGCTTCGATTTAGAACAAGAGACATACATAAATACACGCGCTCAGAAAGAATAAATACAAAAATACACGCGTTCAGAAAGAATAAAAACATTTAAAAACACTACTTTTTCATTCCTAACGACAAAATAGGCCAGTGCCATTCGAACGAGACAAACACAATCACACATGTAAGCAGAGCGGTCCTACATGACTTCGCTTCAATGCTCTCTTATCTTTTCTGTTTAATAAATTAATATGCTTATGTAAAGGCCATTGGCAAAGAGTAACCTTCCCAACCTGCGCACTACACTATCTGCTTATGTAGCTTATAGCAACTTGCAGGACGCTTCTCATGCATATATAAGTACATGTAGTAACAATCGTTTACAATTAATAATATTACAATCATCAGACCACCCCTTCGACCAGGAGCACCATTGTGTATTTCCAATCTATATTGGAGACAAAAATATAACATTATATCCATGGACCAAACAAAAGAGCATAACAATTCGGCCAGCAATAGAAAATAAATATAGTGAAGTTGCTATAAAATCGCACATGTAAAGTGTTGGTTGGACTCCTCTCTCCATACCTTGTTTTAGTCTTATCCAGCTTAAATCCAAGTCAGTGTGCTAAAGGGATCTCCAGGCAGACAATGAGTATTCTTTTCCTTAACTTCCAATGTTAGCAAATGCCCCTTCACATATCGATAGGGGATCGCAAAGCTGATATGGCCACTTCTATAGTGTACGTGATACTGGCTAGGTGGCGTCGGATCGCCTCCCAGCGTTCGTCGGCGTCCTCTGCATCGTCAATGTGAAACAGAAGGTCGTCCAGACCGGGGAGGGTAGCAGCTGTGTAGAGGTCTTGACCACTTGGGGCAAAGAGGACGTGTCTAGAAATGCAGGGAAAGAGCATTCTGTATAGTTTTTTAAAATTATTAATTATCATTTCACTGTTTCTTTCCATGGAACGTCTCATTTAAACTGCACACAATTGCATGAAAATTTATATCTGTTGATCAGCTATCATAGGATCTCGGAATTACACCATGTTCGGGTCATATCTCATCATAATAATATTATTATAGTTACCCCAGACAAGCTGGTAATGTTATTCCTTAAACTCGCAATAATAACACTTTAAACTAATCATAAGGGTGAGAAAACTACTAATTCTGACTGTCTAAGAATTTATATATGATTGGATTGAATAAACATTGAGATGTTTGTAATAAAAAATATAATGTCGTTTTTATCAAGAAACACCTTAGGTTGATTGGAAATTGACATCAGTTTTCATTAATCATTTATACTCCCAATATTCAAAATTGACTCCAGTCACGTTGCAGTGATTAATTTTTATGTGAATAATTATAGTGCCTAAGTGTATAAAAGCTAAGAACTTGTCTGAAAAAAATATCGTTAGCTTTTTAAAACCACCACATCACAATCCACTATCTGTGCCCTTTCATGCCACATATAGCCTATAGGAACAGCGTATGTCACTTTAGCTCTTGGTTAACTGATTAAGGGACTAAGATGTAATTCGTGATTAGAATCTATCCATGGTTATTTCCAGTTTCCATCTTATCATTGTTCTCTTGTGACCTGCATGCCTTGTTGAACAGGAAGCATTCTAGTTAGATCTGGTTTAAACAGTCCATCTGGACATTGTTAGGGTCCTTATCGACATGGAAAATGCTATTTCAGGACTTTGTTACATTTGCGCAATGCTTCTGATGCAATGTATGTTATCAGGATGCACCCATTCGTGACCCGAAAGGTACTGGATTTTAGACAAAGATAACATAACTGATAACATGGTGATAACATTGGGGTTACTTTCACTGTCAAGGGCAATCATATTGTTATCAGCAGATATGACAGAGCATCTATGCTTGGCGATATAATTCTATTTTGTTTGTGTACTTCAGCAGCGCTCTACGTGATACAATATAGACACACTATTATTTATAAAAGAAATATGATATTAGTTTATGAAGCATACTCACTTATATTGTGACCTTTTAGGAAGTCCCCCTGGATCTATAAAGGCTCTCTCCATCAACATTAATTGGTCATTGACTGCACGTACTGCATACTCGCTGAAGGACGAAAAAGATTATATAAAATATATCTATAATATAACCCTGTGATTTTAAAAATACATATTCGTGAGTGTTAAATCAACATAGTTCAATTCTACTTTATAAAGAATACGTTATGTTGTTCTATCCCATCTCTGAATGTCAAAATCTGATGAAATTGAACTGTAGATACTTACTTCGATTTATCCATATTGGCAATGTACGTCATGAAGCTAGAGGCAACCATATTCAGTTCAGTCACAGCTGACTTCAAAGCAGCTAAAAAGATATAGAGATGTAAAGGTATTAGTTAATCTGGAAACAATAATCTGAATAAAATGCGAATAGAATGCTAACTCAACGCTAACTGAATGATATCATAATAAATCTAACTAAATTAAATTTAAAGTAATCATTGGAATGTTATTGCAATGAATGCTTTAGTATTCAACTTAGGTATTAAGAATCCAACTTAAGTATACAAGAATGAATACTTTACATTTAGCTGAATGACTCAATATCAATTGATTTCTTCAAAATAATACTTAAGGCACAATTATCAGTAGGCAAGCATAAAGACAACAAATAGGCCTATCAGTAATTTGCACAGTGCATGCTTGTAGTTGCACCATTATGACTAAAGACCCCTAAAATCGACGGCGCAACAAGGCCTTTTCTGCGACAGAGGCTTACTGACATGGAAGGAGTTATAAACGACAAAGGCCATTTCTCTTAAATTCGACATGCGACATGGTAGATTCTTAAGACCGTCATTATACTCGAATTTATAGGGGGAGCTATTCGACATGGAGATTACTTGAATTCAACATACGAAATTGGAAACCCAATCAACACCCGCAATATTGTTGCGCATGCATACATGGATATACATATAATTATGTACAGAAGACACCTACTCAGTGATATATCCTGCTTTGATAGGCGGGTGTGATGGGTCTCGTCAAAGTCGTCCACGATGTCCCTGATCTCGTGGGCGTACGTGGCAGCGTTCATCGGCAGGACTTGGTCACTGGACAGGGACACCAACATCTCCATCAAAAACGTACCCAGCGTTTCTGAGTACTGAAAACAGAAAGAATATACACCGTTGTATCACATAGGCCTAATAAAAGATAATGACGACAATTTCTAGATTTCAAAGATGAAAATCAGTCATTTCCATCTTGGGCGGTCAATATAATTCTTTCAAAGCTGAATGGCGATATTTGGGAATAGTTCACATTTGCATCAACTTAAAATTGAAATTATTGATAATATCTCTAAAATCCACGCCTTTGATATGATAGTATATGCAACACCATAATCATTGCATGTTTCTATAGACAATGAGCGATGTACTTCTAGCCTGTATTCTATTTATAAGTCAATGCTTCTTTTTTAAAACTTTACCCATGCAGTATAACAATTCCAATCTCAACATGCAGAGAGAGGTTTTGAAGGTCACTTTTCTTAATCAAAAGTCTCAATCAATTTCCAAGTTATAACTTACTCACTGATCAAACTTTACAAAGCTATACCAAACACAAACTGTTAGGTACTCTAACCCAAAAAGCAAAAACGATATAGCAACTATTCAAAAAAAAAACTCAATAACCCTCAAAAACCTACCTTGTATTCTGGGTCCAGGAAGTTGTCGACGGCGTAGAAGGTGTCGTAGACGGAGTGGTAGAGGGAGTACACGTGCACTGCTGCCTCGTCAGGAGGCAGGTAGCTGGCGTCCACCGAGGGGACCCCAACCAAGTTAATGAACGGGTCGAAGTTACTGCCAGAGCCCAGGTGGGAAATCCTTGGGGGAAATAACAGAGGATTTTGGTGGGTGCTTTCTTACAATATACTACCAGATGGAAAACCCAATTGGTAATAGATCTAGAACACAGCATAAGGGTGATTATTTTCTCTCAGTATATATAAGTATAGTTAACTTCTGTTATTGCAATGCAATTTGTGTCAGAATATAACCTTTTACGTGAGAAAATTGTCATTTAGAATATACCCCCTTGCCCTATACGTTGGCATGAGCTGTTCTTTTAAGCAAGTATAATATTAGATCTACATGTAATTGCTCGAAAGGACACGAAAATGTAAAATGTATATATATTGTCCTGGGATGGTATCACCATTCCCCTTATTACCATGATTCATTAAGCATGATAAAGAATGAAATGTCCTTTTAACATAACGGATTGTAATATTAAAAGTACATGGTTTGGCTTACCTTGGAATTCTAAGGTTCCTCCCATCCTTGGTTTTCTTTGGGCGCCTATTCAACCACTCCTCAAACAGAGACTGCCGAGGATTGTTGGGACTCTCCACCTACAAGGTCAGTCTATGGTATCAGTACATGTATGCTGATACGGGGCATTTAATTAAACTGATTTTATGAATTGTTTACTTCATAAAAGCCTACATTACATTCATATCCGATTGCTGCAATGCAGTGCGCCCATAAACACAACTGTAACATAACATTTTATGTCACAAATACGGTGCCAATATCTGAGATATGAGGATTTATTACATGTTTGACTTTATAAAAAGCGACGGTATATTGTATATTCTTCTATCTCGATGTATTGTTTATCATAGAAGACCAGGGGAACCCTGGATGATGTTTTCAGAAATAAAAGACAAATAAAATAAAATAAATTCTACCTTAAACTGTAGTGTTAGCATATCATTCTCTATTAGACCTTCTCATGCTTTCTTATCTCATAGTTCACAAAGTTCATGACTGTTATCTTTGTGTTACAAACTGACCTTTCTGGCGGTTGCGTACATGAGGTCGTGGAGGAGGGGCAGGCCGGCCGCCTCCATGGTGAAGTTCCCCATCACCGCCACGTCCAGGTTCAGGTAGGCCACCGCCCGACCGCGGAGCAGGGGCAGGAAATTCTAGGAAAGGAAACCATCGCTCTGTTAACCTGTTAACTATTGTGTTCTTTCATATCTGAATATCAAGCCCATCCCACTTTGGGTATATACTGCATGGGGTTGGACAAGGGTTGGACAAAATAGACATAAATGCCATCCTTGTGTTCAAGACTTGGGGTTACTTAAATCAGCAAGAATTGTCTTTTTCTATATCCCAAGTACTGCTAAAACATTATCATTTCTTAAATTTTATCAATTGACAGATTTGCAGATTTGCCAGCCAATCAAAATACTGTATTTCAGGGCAAAATAGGGTTGGACATTATAGGTTGGACTGACAGGCTTACTATTGGTTCCTATGGGGAAAAGTCCAGAATGTAAGGTCACATTTTAGAAACTTTAGGAGTAATCTATCAACCAAATTGCTTTGGTTAATCATGTATTGTGCAACTCTCTTCATGAAATAAGCAGGGAAGCAATTTTGATAATATTTCATGGTAAACTTTGTTGTTGGTAAAAACTGAGATGGGCTTATTGAATTTATGTTGGTGTGATGTATACTGTTAGACATGATTTAAAATTCTCTTTCATACGTTATGTAGCATGCATGGTTTATTATGGAAACCTTTGCCTTACCTCCACCCACTCCATGGACCCCATCAGTCCGTACTCCTCAGCTCCCCAGCTGCAGAACAGGATGGTCCGACGAGGGCGCCACCCTGTGGACAAAGTGAGAAACTCATGAAATACTAGATTTTTGGTGCATTATGCCATCTTAACTCCCGTTCACAGGTTCAAGCCAAAGTGGGGCCGGGAAACTAGTGAAATGCTTGGTTTTTAGTGCATCACTACCTGATTACATTCTCAACTATCATTCACATGTTCAGAGACTTTCATTGAGATAATGACTTGTATGTTATATAAATGAAAATTGTGCAGTGACATGCTTGAACCTTATTTATGTTTTAGAGATATAGCAGATAAATCTTCCTATTTCATTTAGAATTTTGTATGGACTATAATTATAGGACGCTGTATTTATGTCCTCTAGCTATAAGAAAATAGCGGGAGTCACAGAAACAGAAAGAGATATTTGTAGGTGTATTGACTAATGATAATTATAATGTTATTGATTACCTTGATTGATACGACTGGACATTGCTCTCACCATCTCCATCTGAACGGCCACGGCTATACCGGGGTCCATGGCCCCGTACTCCCAGGCATCGCGATGGACTCCCACCAGCACATAGCGATCTAAACCAAGACAATCAATGATCCTTATTATAATTCTATTCATTTATCATAATTTACTTATAGTTATTTATTTCCTATAGTACTTTTCTTTGCTTTCATTGTCACATAATAGTTGAAATGTTGTGACTAAAATATGAATCCTGAATAATCATTGTGTTTGTTTCCCACTTTCGTTGCGTTTGCATAAACTGTTTTATACATCATTGCCACCGTATTTGTAAGGCTAAAGCTTAGTCATTCAAAGCATAGTTGTTTCTGTTTGAAGACGTTAGAGAAATTCCAGTTTCCTTTGGACCTACCTGGTTCTACGCTTCCCTTGAAGTAGCCCACGATGTTGCTGGTCTTCACCACTTTATTATGAGTACGTACGTGGAGTCGGACTTTTCTGTTGAAAACATATCATAACTGGTGTTAGATGCATGACGTAAGAAAATGCACAAGTTCACCTAGGCGTTTGGAATGTAAAACAATCTGGCCACAACTTGAATATGTTATAAATCACAAAAATACTAATTTTCTGAGAATATGGATATCAACACTAACCATAATTGTAAGTATGCTTGCAAGGAACATAACCTCCAATGGCTTTGGTTGTGTACTATGCTGTTAAACGGCCAATATCCTAGTGCACGTGCCAAGTCATGGTAAGGAAATATTTTTATAAGAACCAAATCCGTTAATGTTC
The DNA here is from genome assembly GCA_936440205.1 of Lepidonotus clava. Taxonomy (NCBI): domain Eukaryota; kingdom Metazoa; phylum Annelida; class Polychaeta; order Phyllodocida; family Polynoidae; genus Lepidonotus; species Lepidonotus clava. Next base: position 32,311,116 of record OW387140.1, read on the forward strand.
TCAAATTGAAATGAATGAAAGTTATAGCTTTTATTTGAACTTACAGCCCTGACTGTGGACTGTGGGGTCCTATCCTGTAGGTTACTTCAGGGATGGCCCCCGCCCAGCCCTCTGGGACCAGGGGTCCAGACAGATTGCTGCAAAGACAAAATTATTATACAATACAGGCATTTTGATTATAATTTTGTAGATTAGTTTTTAATTTTCATATCATTTAAAGTAAGAACTTTGATGAAATCTCCCCATGCCAAGATAATGTATTTTATGATCATCAAACTACAACAAAACATGTCCAATTTACTTGAAAATGACTGAATGAAAGGTGTTACCTCAGTAGAACACTTGCATCTCCATAGCTGATACAGTGGCAGGGAATCTTTGGCAGATCGAGTTGATCCTCAGGTATTCGGTAGGCCGAGTCTGTAAAAATAATTTGACAAGGCTAATGATGTGAATTTGCTCGAAGCACAAAAAGTAGTAGTGTGTCAGTGAACAATAACTTCATACTTTTGTTTTATAACAACACATATAACAACAATATAACAACACATTATAACAACAATATAACAACACATCATGCAAGCACCCATCAAAATTAATCTGATTAGCCGCGGCAGTTGCGAATATATTGCTCCAGATTTATAAATATCATATGTGCGGATTTATCATAAATGATTGATCAAGTGCATTGCTACCCACCAATAGCGGGGTAGCCCGGGGTCTGTCGTTCACCGCCGTGAGACAGGATACTGCCCTGCTGGATGCCCGTACGGGGGAGCCACCAGTCGTGGGGGTAGACCTTCTCATAGGAGGGGTCGGGCATACTGTCTGCGGGGTCAAAGTACAGGAGGATCCCAGCAGCCCCAAAGTCAGACGCTGCAACCACCTGTCGGGGGAATCGTGAATAATATTGAGGGATTGTTGACTGATGACCAATGGTGCGTCGCATAAGCAACTGTATTGTTAACGCATCTGTACTGTTTCCAGTCATTTTAGAGCCTTGGCATATCTGAAACTCCCTAATAGCTTTGACACGTATATTAAGACGACAAACACTTCTGCTCATTAGACATAGAACTATTACAACGGAGTTGGGGGTACTAAATGTATTGGATTGGAAGGTCCCCAATATATAGGCTTAATGTTTTGAAATAATTTTCTTTGGCGTACTAACAATATCTTTCGGAGTGAGTATGCCTACAATAACAATAATGTTTTCTGTTGTTATCCGAGGTTTAATGGATTCTTACTTTAACACCTCTGGACATCTGTCCATAACGAGCTATGACGATCTTTCCAGTAAAGTTTATGTTGTATTCATCTCGCAGCAGTTTGAAGTCCTCAACACGGCCATAATTGACGTATATCAAATCACCCTGCAAGATAACGCCAGGCAAAAGTGCTATATTCAAATGCCTTCATCATGTGCACTCAACACGGTTATTACACACAAGCATATCAGATTCTTTTGAATAGAAGAAGGCAGTTGCAGAGAAAAACATGTTATTTCTCACAATGTTCATTCTATAATGCGACCAGCAGGGCAATCAGAAGACAATAATAGACACAGACACACACAGACACACACAGACACACACAGACACACACAGACACAGACACAGTCACACAGACAGACAGGCACAGACAGACACACAGACACAGACACAGACAGACACAGACACAGACACAGACACACACAGACACACACAGACACACACAGACACACAGACACAGACACAGACACAGACACAGACACAGACACAGACACAGACACAGACACACACACACACACACACACACACACACACACACACACACACACACACACACACACACACACTTGAAACTTGAAATATGAAAATACAAAATAAATCTGACCTCTACATCTCCCGAGGGTGAGAATGCACTGAACGGAGGCATCTGCTCCTCCTGTTGGTTTCCTCCAGGGGTGAGGTGCGGCTCCAGTACCTGAGAGGTGAACAGGGTGTGTCCGGCCCCGTCCAGCAGGGTCACGGTACTGGGGTCCTCCAGGGCGGGGAAGGAGAGCAGGGTGTTGTACCAGTAGGTCTTGACGGCCTCCAGGCCCTGAGCCGTCCACGTCTGCTCCATCCAACTCGCGATTCGCTCATCTCCAGGGCTGCCCGCGCCGTGAGGGAACTCCGTCACAAACCTGGAGGAGAAAACAGAACCGAGGAATAATTATTAGTTTTTGAAGTGGTGTAATTAGTATGGGTATTTATGCAAAATAAACCCTTTGCCATATTGGTTTCGAGTGATTATAAGAAAGAAGTTAGTTATAACTGTCACGTCATCTTATGGAATGACACACGAATAGACATATAATTGAAAGTGCAATGAAGACCTTCGTATATTTATTTTGACTTTGGGTTTTTCATGCATGCAAAAAGAAAAATATAGCGGCACAGGTTGCTTGCACGTTGTCCTGTGCCCCCGATGTCACACCTTGCGAGTGACATAAAAGCCCTTCATGTTTAAGCAGATAAGGAGACATAAAACAAAAAGTCTCTAAACGTGAGAAAATGACTTCATAGTTTGGGTTTGAGTCTTCTCATAGCTTGTATTTTTAATTGATGAATACAAGTGTAACAATTCGAAATATCAACATAATAAAACAATCTACACAAGCGTATTAGGCATTAAAGATTATGATGGGGATCCTGAATAATGGAGAAGTTAAACTGCGTTCGTTCTTGCAACTCATAAATTTTCTGGAAACACACATAGGCCTAATATAATCTGAAAATTATCTATATTTGGGAAAATGTACCTTTTGCTTACCTGAGGTTTTCTCGTATGTTCTCTCTGCTCAGAATACTTCCTTGGCCATTACAATCCTCCTTTGAAGCGAGTACATCCCTAAATGGCGTTGGGTAGAGGACCACCAAGAGTATGGCCACAACTACAGAGGTGGCGGCAAACGGCAAGGTCCACTTCATTGAAATCATGTTAGTTAGGATCCTTTAGACGAAAAAAAAAGAGATTCATCAGCTAGGGAATATGTAAACAAAGGGGCCCTTCATTACGTACGTAAACATACCAAACCGCCAACCCTATAAGGCTATCATACTGGATTTCTACTGGGAGAAATGCACAAAAAATCTAACCTTGTCTGTTTTGTGACATAAAATATTGTGAAAGTGAGTATAAAACTAATATTTCTTTTTATTTGTTTGAACGATAAAGCATACCTTGTCGAATTACCCCCAACTGTGAATTTTATTATGGTGAATGATGAAATATAGAATTTGGATTTAATTACAGATATCGATATATCTAAGAACTGTTAGTATATATATACTTACTCTATGTTATTTTCAGCGTCACTTGAGCTGTGATAAAATTTAATGTAGTTGACAGGGGTCAGTGACGAAACTGCTGTCGTCCATGCGACCCTACAGCCTTATAAGGGCCTTTATCCTGTCCAGTCCTTACCAGTTGACCAATAGATAAAGGGAGTTTGTGATGGGAGGGATTTAATAGATCCTGTATACACCGGTTTTTCTATTCATGGAACTGCATAATTATGTCGTTCAGCACGATACAAACATCGACGTTTGACGGTAAAATCATTTACACTAGCTTGTGATCCATACAACAGTACAATACTGAGATCATTTATTCTGTTATCAATAATAGAAAATAATACGTATCACTTTATCATAAAAAATACTTAACACAGGGAAAGGATGCTTTGAAGGTGTCGTATCCTATGCCCGAGGGCTAGTGTTTACAGAGATATGAAAAGACTCTTGAAAAAAGTGATAAAACTGTCTTTTCCGTATTTCTTGTGTATTTTTTAAACCCCAGTCTCCAATGTATAAAAAGGGGAGGATCTCCCAAGTATTTTTGAGTTTTCCTCTGGTTCTATTGAACTAAAAATACTCAGAATCAGAGAAAACCTTTATGAATATCTAATAAATACATTTTGCTATTATTCAGGCAAGATTATAGATTCTAAGTCATCAGGTCTTGCATCCATAGAATATATTTCTACAGCAACCAGTGTCGTATGGTTGACATCTACAAACAGTAACATAATGTGACCTGCTCTGTGATGTTCGGGCCTACTGACAGAGATGATGGATGTAGAACAGGTTTCAGGCTTCCTAAAAAGCTTGCAAATATTCCTATTATGAGCTGAGTTGTGGGCCTTTGAACATGATAATTATGATCAGACGCGGTAAAATCATCAGAAATACTCGAAAACCATTTTAGACGAACATAGGCCTATGAACAGTTAAATGTTGAGAAAAATATGAACTGCATAAAATTATTAATCATAATACAAACAAACTACTCTCAGTTTTGTTCTAATGAAGAGCTACATGCTGTACACTATTTTGGGTGATTTCATCATCTTGAAACAGTAAATGTTATGTTTCCTAGAGTATTTAGCTCTAAATTCACAATTATGCAATCTATTGAAAAGATGCCTCAAAGCATCTGGCATTGAGGCATCTGGCATGTTTTACTGGTGTGGCATCTGGTGTATATAATATGGTGGTGATGTCTCCAGGCCTCCCTCTGAGATGGCGGGAGATACTGTCAGTGTACGCTGTTGTCTCAGGGGTCGTTTCACACTCTAAAATTCATTATCGTAATTTGAAATACGATCTTGACTCAACAATTATGACCTTTGCATTTCACACCAAGTATTTTTTAACACTTATGACATTTACCTCCTCTTTGGGCTGTTTAAAGCCGTTTCACACCATCGTTTTCTGGGTGTAAATTTAAGATAATATATCCATTTAAGATCTTAAGTGTAATGCTGCTCATGAGCTATCATAACTTTAAAGATGATCAAAATACATCCTGTATTATCTATGAATTTAATAATAAATGAAATATTTTTCAATTCTGAATTAAATTTTAAATAATGTGGAATAATTATGAATAATTATTGTTAATCAATAACATATGTAACTATGATAAAATTGAAGATAAAACAGTGTTATCAATTCTTTGTTTTCTGTAGTAAATAGCTAAGACATTGCCATTTCACATCATAATTTATCAGTTGTAGTATCTTATACCCAATCTGGATTGCCAGGTTATTTTGGTTCATACATCAAACACCAGATGGGGCAATGCTCCAACATTGGTGGGAAATACAAAACCCATATTAGATATGCATATCGTACTGAAAACAGAATAAATTTATCATAGAAAATATTTTTATTATAGGATGGAAAAATAGCATCACAATAGATGACTATTTTCAACATGGTTTGCAATCTGTGTTGCATTTTCTTTATTGATATAGTCATACAAAAGATGCATAGACCAATAGTGCCACCTACCTTTACTTCAACAAAGAATGCCAAATTTCGGTCTTTTCTTTGATATAAGGGTTAACATGTCCCACAGGTAAATTTTAATCCCCATTAGATTGTTCTATCATAAGTGCTAAGATAAGAAGTTTAAAATACGACCCTATGTGTAGAACAGATGGTCGTAAATGAAACATCTTATCTTAACACTTAGGATCTTAAATATGGCTTGGTGTGAAACACCCCCTCAGTCCGTATCTGTAGTGAATAAGTAGATCACCGACCTGAAATAACATAAGAAAATCCTTGCTAATTACTAACCTGAAATAGCTAATCCTATTGCCATTTATGACCCATATATGGCTGTGATGGAAGGTTAGGATAAAGTCCTTTGACCAATTTTAGTACACACAATGTTGCCATCCAGTTGACCAGTCCTGTTCTCCAAGTCTAATGACTAGCCTTTTGTTTCCATTTAGCATCTTATAGCCTCCTCCTGTTTCTGATTTACAGACATTATTAGCTGCTTGGCTTTTTCCACAGCTGTCTGGTCAACTGAGGAATATTTTTCTCTCTAAAATACAGCACAAATCCAACAGCTATTTCACGACCGTCCTACTAGCAGGAACGATACCCCTAGACATAACAACAGTGTGGAAGGACCGTACATTTGAAAGAAGTTGGGGATGGGATCATAGGTATTTTCCTGTCCCCAGGTCAAAAATGAGTTTAGGATGAATATCATTTTTGGAAAATAACAGGACCCTCATAGATTTCATACGTTGTTAAATTATTGCAGCAAAACAAAAAAGTTGACATAACTCATGCATGTTATGGGAAATAGACCCCAGCATGAAAACTGAATTCAAAATAACATAATAGGTGCCACATTACACCCATATCTGCTACTTTGAATTCTTGAAAAGTCAGAATTTTCCCAAATTTTCCAAAAAGTAAGAGCAGAAATATCTTTTAATATTCGAGGATTTATGGGAGTTTTGGGTCAATTTACGTGAGTTTTGGATTGATTTACGTGAGTTTTTGATTCAAATTTTTATTGCTCATGCAATATGGTTACTACGGAGTGTGCACTATGGGTGTACAGTCCTGGGTGTACATGATGTATCACATGAAAGAAAACAAGAGTTTCAAATGCCAGTAAAGCAATAATAAAACCTACAAAGGTACGGAGGTTATTATAAAACAAGCAACTGGTGCCATATTGTTGGTTTTTAATTGATTAAAAATAATGTGAGGTTTCTTTATTCACAGCACTAAATGAATAGAATTTTTTTTAGTTATTGTTGATTTGTGTGTGGAACCCTTAGAACCACAGGACACTTACCCCCTGGACACTTACCCCCTAGGACACTTACCCCCTGGACAATTACCCCCTGGACAATTACCCCCCGGACACATACCCCCCAGACACTTGCCCCCTAGGACACTTACCCCCTAGGACACTTACCCCCTAGGACACTCACCCCCCAACCTTGGAGAACTTGCTGTAATGATGTTTTGACGGGGTGTCTTTAAATGGATGTCCATTAACCCTTTCACTGCTAAATATGTCATTCTACAGTTCATAATTACAAAGATATTGGCCAAAATATGAAAATTAGTCTTGAAAATGTCTAAAACTCAAATTTTCTCGAGATTCTTCTGGTACAATTTGTTTTTACGTAAGTTGGATGAAAACATTCTAAATGCTGGCACCCTGCCAATTCTACAAACTTGTCTATGTTGGTCATATATGCATTATGTTCCATTTATTGGTTTCCATGGTAACCATCAATTGTTGAAATCTTTATTTTCTTTGTTTCAAAGAGAACAATAAAGGTTTACTGTGTTTGAACAAAAAAAACATTTTGTGATTATCATGAATGAAACCAAAGTTATGACATTTTGAAAATCATATAATTTTCCAAAAGTTAACAAATTTCTATCAATTTTAAAAAAGATGACAAAATCATCTTTGTGTATATTGTTACAAGTTTGGTTTGTTGCAATTCTGCTATTTTCTAATGAATTGACGCACAAATATTCAAATGGCCATATCTCCGGTTCTAATGGGAATTTTTGAAAGATTCTTTCAGTTTCTGAAAGCCTAAATCCTCCTCTTTAAATGTTCTTCCTCTGGGAATTTACTATAGAGCCACTTTTGTGGCTTCCCGCGGTGAAAGGGTTAATCCCCTCATGTTTACTTTAGGCCGGGCGACCGGCGGCCCTCCCCTGGGAGGGCTCTCTCGAGGGTGAGGTGAAAAAGTCACATGTTGAATTTAAGTATATATATATATCAGAAGAGAGGGATATATATCTAGTTTACTCCCCATTATTAAAAACTGTGGAAAATAGTGACTAGGAATAGGGACGAGTTAGCCTTTTAGGTATGAATCCTAAAGAACTATCAGAAGAGAGGAATATGTATTTAGTTTGCTCCCCATTATCTAAACCTGTGGAAAATAGTGACTGGGAATAGGGATGAGCACATTCTATGTTAAGTGTTGCATTGGGTGTCTTCAACATTGAAAGGCTTATAACTTTTTTCACTTACTCATTTTTCCTTGGCAATTCAAATTTCTAAGATCCTTATGTTGAAACCAATTCTTTGATATATAGGAATGTTAATCAGGTATGTGTTAAAATTGAACTTTTAATTTGTTAAAGTGTCATGTACCCTCAAAACCCTCAAAACTCCATGTCCACAGAGAATTATTTTTTCCCTTTAATACTGTAGATGTCAAAATAATTAATTTACAGCCCAATTTCATATCGTGCTGTGTTCTTACTATAACTCCTTACAGTTTTATGATTTTTAATGTATCCTAATCTAAGAATGTATATTTTTTCTACTTTAATGGAAAATGTCCACTCTATTTAGTATCTACGAGAGATTTTTAAAGAAACTAGGCATTTTGGTTCAGAAAATAATGCTAGGCCTGTATTTTCTGTACTAAAATGTCTGGGGCACTTGGCCCCATTAGAAAAAACACTGAAAGATAATGTTTTGATTAAAATAAAAATTGTCTGACTGTTATAATATGCACTTTTTGCCCATATATTTAAGGGGGGTATCTACGAGAGATGAAGTTTAGCAATGAAAGAGATTATTCAGAAGAGAAAAACAAAGAAATTATGATAGATCTACTATTCAAATTTAAATATCCTGAATTTTAGTTATCTACACTCATTATCAAAGGCTCCAGGAGGACAGGAATAGCAAAATAGTATCTACGAGAGATGTATCTACGAGAGATTTTGAAATGATATATCTACCACTGATAGCAAATTATTATAAAATTGATCAATTCAAGCTAGACACAGTTACCGGTGAAATTTTTCATGTTCAAAAATTTTAAACCAGATATCAATTAATTGATTTTTGAATCAGTGGTGGTGATTTTGCCAAAATAGTATCTACGAGAGATTTTACCTTTACGGTATCTATTATATACTCCACATTAGATGGCCAAGTGAAAAAATAGTTTTCAGGAACACTGACACTCCTATGTTACTATGACTCTAACTCCATAAATAATTATCATATTTTGATAATTTTGGTATCATTTGAAAGCTAAGATACTACTCTTCAATGTGAAATTCACAAAAAGGGGGTATCACATTGTTATAGTGGGTCACATATCAGTTCTAAGTTGTTCAATAAAGGAACATAAAAGAAAGCTTTTATCCCATTTGGTCAAATATATCATATATATCTTTGAAGTGTCATATCTCTATTATGGAGAAGTTTAACGAGCCAATTTTTTTCAAGAGGACAGAATAACACCTGTCTTTTGAGAAAATATTACAATTAAACTTGTAATTCCGATTTTGTTTTTTCACTTTTTTTCTACCCATATGCAACACTTAACGTAGAATGTAACCTTTTAAGTATGAATCCTAAAGAACTATTAGAAGAGAGGGATATATATCTAGTTTACTCCCCATTATCAAAAACGGTGGAATATAGTGACTAGGAACAGGATATATTTGTTTACTCCCCATTATTAAAAACAGTGGAAGTGGGGCCCGGCGAGACCCACCCCTCATGAGCCCAATTAGGACCAGGGTCGGTGACCGGTGCCTAAAACCGTTGCAGGACACAAAAAGCCCCATTTCCCTGAAACACTGTAACGGCTGAGTTAGAGGCATAAACAACACGCCTTGAAGATTCTAACTGTGGCCTGTTTCATAACAAACCTCAATATGTTTTACATTTCATAAATTTAAGATGACCTTTTTGGTCGCAGTAATTTTTACTTGAGTTTGGGAGGATTTATGAGAGTTTGGGGTGCATTTACAAGAGTTTGGGGTATATTTATATGAGTCTTGTTATGAAACGGCTGTGTACAAGAGTTTCATACTCCCACCCAATTTCTGTAAGCAACCGTAAAACCTCCGTAGCTACGGAGGTTATTATCAAACAGGCCCCTGGTTCAAAATCTCCTCATTTGGAACTTCAAATAAACCTATTATTTCTTAATTTGTACGTAAGATAAACAAAATTGGTTGCCATGGAAGGATTTTCTTTGGTGAATCCTGCCAAGATGGTCATATATGAGGGCTTAGATATGTTTCAATCTCAAACAGTAAAACCAGCTCGCATAGTGCAATTTTAAACTTTAGAGTCGATGTCTGTTGGAAGGTTTAATCAATGTTTTCCTATATATCTATGTCCGAACTTAATTAGCTGTTTCCTGTTATTTCCTATCTTTGCTCTACAATCAAGTACGACGGATACTAGCTAAAAAAAACTTACATAAAAAGGAGAGTATTATATGTATGGATATAAAAACACCCAACAGATAGTGATGATCAGGACACAGTATTGCCTTTTCTTTTCTTTTTTTAAATATTTCATTACGACTTCATATTACACACATGTCCTTTAGTTCGTTATGATATGAAGGAATTTTTCTATTTTGTATGGAATATCAATATATACACAGAATGTTTATTGAGATGAACATAGTTAATTACAATCACTTGCCAGTCCCAGTTTTATATTTTTACATAGCGAATTATGCAACAGACTTTAGCGACCAGTTTCATACAGATGTTATCTCACAAGCATTTGTGACATAGCAACTGTTTCTTATTTAGCATCATTCCAATGATGTGAAAATAACGTTTAATGATAATCTCCTTTGTGCTATTGCTGTTGATAATGACATGGCGACTACAGAGACGGAAGGTGATAGTTATATTTTTAGGGGGACTAGGAAAATTCACCTGTGGCCCGTTGCACAATAGAATTTTGTTGTGAGGATCAAGTAACTATCCCAATCACTCTTAACTATTACATTTAAGCGAATGAATGTCACCTGCCTAAAGCTCCTACTTTGTCTAACTTGAGGTATATAGTAATGTACTTGTTACTTTGTATATATGTATATAAACCCATTGTATTAACTTTATTTCTCATGAGACTAGTGAAAATATATTATACGACGACTGGATGATTCTGTATATCTATACGCTGGACCTCTCAGAAAACCGACTTTGTCGAGAGAGGCCAGGTTAATAAACAAATAAAAAAAAAAAAAAAAAAAAAAAGTTAAGATAGCATAACGAACAGTTTCGTTGTTACGAAAATTTTCGATTTTACGAAAATAGTAAAATCTCTGTTTCTAATGAATGAAATTGAATTCTGTAAATTGATATAAAAAGGGAAAAAAATAGAGAAAATTCAGTAAAAGTTACAGCTCTTTGAGGGCATTCTAAATATAGAAAAAATTGTTGCAAAACGATCGTTCTTATGAAAATATTAACAACGAAATGTTTTGTTGATAATATTATTTTTGTTGCTAAGAAAAACATTGTGCAACGGGCCACTGCTTCTACTTTACTGACGTGTAATTTCTGATGTTACTCAAGTAACTAACCTATTAATTATTGTGGTAAAGTAAACACATAATTCGGTAAAATACATTTTATTTCATAATGCAAATCATTGTGCAACAGGGCCACTGTGGCCCATTGCACAATAGTATTTCGTTGTGCGGATCAAGTTAAGATAGCGTAATGAACAGTTTCATTGTTGCTAAAAATTTTGTTGTTACAAAAATAATAAAATCTCTGGTTCTAATGAATGAAATTGAATTCTGTAAATTTATGTAAAAAGGGGAAAAAATAGAGAAAATTCAGTAAAAGTTACAGCTCTTTGAGGGCATTCTAAATATAGAAAAAAATTGTTGCAAAACGATCGTTGTTACGAAAATATCAACAACGAAATGTTTCGTTTATAATATTATTTTCCTTGCTAAGAAAAACATTGTGCAACGGGCCACTGCTTCCACTTTACTGACATGTAATTTCTGATCTTACTTAAGTAACTAATTATATCCTATAAAATTTATTTATTGTGGTAAAGTAAACACACAATTCGGTAAAATACATTTTATTTCATAATGCAATGATTCCGGAGTACACAACTTGAGTCTTATATTCAAAATCTAATCCCAGTAATAACATTAACACAGATAAATCTGTAATAACATTGACACAAATAAATCTGTAATAATATTATCATGTATGGAAATCTGCTTTTCAAATGAGTACATGAAGAGCCCATAAACAATTTATTATACTTAACATAGAAAGGGGGTCGTCTCCATCAAATAGACTTCGTTAGTCAACCACAACCATGACATGATTCACCATTTTGATTGATCCTGGTTACTATATAAAAGTACTATAATGATGACCATAACGAAATCTTCGACATTCTACAACATTTTACCTAAGCGCATATATATGATGTATATATCAAAAAAATATAACTATAATGATTATGATGCCTACAATGTTTCTGTCTATAGTTCATCCATTAGCTTACTACCGAAAGACAAAGCCAATGCCAAGAGCGACCAGCGTTCTGAGAACTAGGCCTACAAGCCTATATAGATTCGTTATATCTTCATTCAATAATCATTAGAAAATAAACTGATTAAGACTCGTCCGGAATTCATGAGATCCGTTTCCGTTTGAGCAACGAGTTTTACTTTATACTTTGAGCGTAGATATTGAAAACCACAGTCCTCTACATAGTGCACGTATATTTATAGACCAGCTACTGCATGCATTTTGTACATATTTGTGATTGATATTCTGACTACTGTATATATCTGTATGATTATAAGGACGGTGTTTTTCCTCCGGTCTGCCAACATATCATATCAGTTGCAAGATGAACGACGCGCCTAGTCAACAAATACGTCTCTTGTCAACCGCGAACCGGCCTGAAAAAAGTGATAACATAATACATTTAATTCCAAATAGCACAGTTTTATAGTTATTACCATTAAGACCATAAAGTATGATATGTGTTTTCAAGTTATTCGAATAAGCAGGTACTATTCCTTTTCATAAGAAATCTGCGTAGTATGTTAAAAGAATATTGTGATTGAAGTATTTTCTCCATGCCATGATTAGTCTTAAAGTGTGAGTAGTTATGTTTTAGCCAAATAATGGTGGAATTATTAAAGAAAAGCGTAAAACAATTTAACTGTCGCGACAGTATACTCGGTAATAGATAATGACCTCGTCATGGCTCCCATGGACACATGCCTGATGGGGGGGGGGGGGGGGTACCGTACTGCTCTTTCATTAATGCCTTTAGATGCATACAGACACAGACTCACAGAGAAACATACAGAGGAAAATACACAGGCAATATACACACATTTATAATGAAGATATGAAGATACATAAACTCAGAGACACTCTTGTAGACAACCGATGACTTCAGCTAATTAACCAGATAATAAACTTGTGTGTAATTAATAATGTTTCGAGATTTTCACAGATCATCAAGATGACAGTGTGATATGGTATATTTATTTTGTAATAAGAATCCACAGAGCAAAAATCCACAAGATGGAATTTCAAATTTTGAATCAAAAGTGTAGTTATAACAGTATGGAAATTCAAATGTCAATTTTGGAAGTTTAGTGCTTTTAGTAGGATATTGTAAACGCCTGGGAATGGAGCGTCGTGGGTTGAGATCTTTTCTATCTTTGGGCTTTAACTTTTACATATTCGTGGTTATGCTAGAGGCTCATGTCATCTCATGGCTGCCCTCAAGTCACCTTCCTGGGGTCCGTTTCATAAAGCATTGATGTTACTAACTCCACCCTTAATTTCCATGCAGTGTTGCATTTAGGCTAGTAAGAACTTTTAGTGTTGCATATCCAAAGGGTTGGACCCCTCTGAAGGTGTCATGTTACTACCTGGTGTTGCACAAACTGAACCATGACGGTGTTAAGGGAGGTGTTAGTGGTGAATTTTGGGCTAACTCTGGGTCTGCTAACATGGAGCAAAAATGTGGTTGTTAGCATATCTAAATTCTGCAAGAAGCATCCAAAACTGAATTTCTTTGCTCAAACATATAACTTACTATATGTACATACTAACTCTGCCACAGACATAAAACTGTATAATTAACATTGGGTGAAATTCAACTTTTTGCTAGCATCACCAACAGGAAGTGGCTCAGTTTGCTAACACCACCAACAGGAAGTAGTTCAGTTTGCTAACACCACCAACAGGAAGTAGTTCAGTTTGCTAACACCACCAACAGGAAGTAGTTCAGTTTGCTAACATCACCAACAGGAAGTGGCAGAGAGTGGCACTTCCTGTTGGTGATGTTAGCAAACTGAACAACATGTTTATTTCACATTTCTGAAGTACTGTTAAACATAAGAAATGAAGTGATGTAGTGTGTAGCTTTAGCAAATAGTGAAAAAGGGTTGGGTATTCTGTGTGTATTTTTAAGTGCTGTTTATTCCTTAATATAGAGGTAAAAGGGGACTCAGTTTGCTAACATCACCAACAGGAAGTGACCTCTGTTACTAACATACTCACATCTGGCAGTTTTATTGCCTCATTAAATACCACTCAAGGACTCCCAATTAACTCAGCTACAACAGGACTTTTCTGCTAACTTAACTTCAACCTTTATGCAACAGGGGGGTATAAACTGATGTTAGCAGAAATTTAGATTGTTACTAACATCAGGCAAACTGACAAAACTTTATGAAACGGACCCCTGGGGCCCCCAAGTTTGGTTTGGCTGCCCTTGGGTTGACAGGTGCTTGATTAGCCTGAGGATCTCTGTGTCCCAGTTGGGAGGCATCCTCAAGTATCAAGTATCAAGGATCTATTACCTACAGAAATTCAAAAATCAGAGTCCTTAGATAGCTTCCGGAAAAGTGTCAAAATTTTATATCGTGGAGTCAATAAAACGCTTCTTGAGTTGAAATAACATGTTGCTATGGCTGTACTGAACGCGGGAAAGCCACTGTTGTCAATTGCACAAATACCTATTTTGGGTTATTTGTATACCAGCCTGCTTATGTTTATTATTGCAACTACTCTACAATTTAGCTGTTAAGTTATATTAGATTAAATGTCAATCATTCTATTTTATACTGCAATTATGTACATAAGTTATATTCCATATGGATATTTCAAGATTGTTCTACACCTACTTGGAAGAGCACATGTATGTGAAAGTGGTTAATTAATAATAATAATAAAAAAAAAAAGTATTCATGCTAGCCATATTACACCAGTTCTCAAGCATAACACAACAATGGATCAGATGTTCACAGCTGAGCACCTCAAAGGACATTGGTTTATTTTTGGGTAACGGGATGCTTTTTATAGGCTACAGGTGAATGCTGATTAGCTAAAACATGTCATATGACATAACCCTTATAAATCCAGTGTTTACCCCATAAACCCCGAGTTTTGCGTAACCCCAGACATTTTTGTACCTTTCATGATATCTAACATTTCAAGTTACTTTCTGAATATTTTGTAAATCTACATAATTGGGGTGTTTATATAATTCAAGTAGCTCGAGAAACCTTCCCAAATAATTACACAATTACTACAATATAATAAGCAAACAAGAAACAGGTAATGCAATCCGAATAGCACTCACCTTCATCTGCTGAATGTACTGTTTTGCCTTGTCCTCGGAGAGAGACGCATATTGCTGGAGGATCAGCGTCAGAACGCTGCAGATGTTGTCCCAGTTGCCGACGTCACCACAGTAGAAGAGGTACCCTCCTTGGTCAAAGACCACATGTCCGACGTCGTTGACATTTGCCATTAGCAAATCCTGGACGTAGGTCTGCAAAGAAAGTGCACTTTATTTGTGATGCAAATAAATCTACTTCTATCTGTCTCGATTATATGGTTTAATTCAATTTACAAAAACACAATCACAAACAGGATAATTGAAATTGGGGTTGGGGTGGGGAGGAGTAGGAGGAGGAGGTTCTATAAGGCACAAAGTAGAGATCTTCGTATAAGAATGGCTAAGCCTCTAACTGGAATATCTTAAAATGGTTTACAATATTTAGAATAGATTCAAGAGTCTCCCCTTTAAGAATGATTTTCTTCACAGTCAGGAAAAGGGGTTGGAGGGGTTAAGTATCTAAAGACAGTGGTGTTCTGACAAAAAGAACTGAAATAAAAAGCCCCAAATGAGATAGTCATCTGGCATACCTTTGGTGACTTCTCGTCTCGTGAGAAGCCCACGTGGACGGTCTCCAGTACCCCCCGAGTCTCCATGGCCTTAATCTCCTTCTTGTAGAGGTAGTCTGCTGCCGGGTTACGACAGCCATAGAACAGGTGAAGAGGGCCTAAGGGTGTGTAAACAGTGAGTAACTATTATTTTATTAATTGAAAATCTCCATAGTGTTAATTGCTAGATCGGAAAAAGGAATGTGCATAAGGATGAGCTGAAAGTGAGTCAAAACTTTCAAAATCAATTTTTACAAGCTGTAGTGAATTTATCTTCTGGACATTATTATTTTGATCTCTTTTGTGAATATGTTGTACCTGGCTAATGAAAATTAGGTATAAACTACCAAAAGAAGCTATTTTTTCTAGCATTTATTTGTTAGTAATCTGCACCTACCCACGACTTGGTCCTTATTATTGCCCTTCAGCGCCATCTTGTGGCGCCAGAAGGCCCGGAAGGGGGAGATACCGGTACCCTGCGCCACCATCACTGACGGCTTCGATCCCGCCAGCGACAAGCGGAATGACTTCGACCTGTTAATCAATATGATTTTGTCATTAAAGGATGGGAATAAACATATTAACTTGGCGGTGGAAATTTTGTAGATGAAAGTGTCCAGGAGATCTTTCATTAGATTCCTCTTCCATTTTCATTTATATTGGTAAAATATTGATAAATGGTTATTTCTTTGGGCCAATTGCGAAGGGGTAGATGGGAGGTTCCCATGTCACCCTGCCGAATTTGAGAAATGATGACGTCGCCCTGTCCAATTTAAGAAACTGATGATGTCGCCATGTCGAATTTAAGAAATGATGTCGCATGCCACTAAGCCCCCAAAAGGCTATGCCATTGTGTCGATTTTAGGGGTCTATACCCATAATTGCTTATATCATGATTTATAGCTTTCTTCGGAGGAGACAGATTATGTGAAGATTTGTGAAGATTTTTGCCATTTTAAAGAGACTAGACAAAATAGTTATGAGCCAAATAGGCGAGACAAACTAAAAAGAATACGTTTTTTAAAATAGAAATATTGACTTACGGGGCGATGTTGCAATGGATTTTGTGCCCCACTGGGATGGTCGTCAGATACCCTGTGGCCAGGCCCTTCAGTTTGGATCCCTTCCTGACGTACTCGATCTGCTTGAACGTGATGTTGTAGTTGGGCTTGGTCTCGTAGCGGGGGGAGCTGCTCAGACTGTACCTCCTGGGCTTCAGGGAAGGCAGGTGTTGCAGGAGCAGCTCAGGGGGAATGGACCCTGGAGAGGCCTCCTGTATGACCTCTATGAACATGGGAGGAGGCTCTTGGCCACCGTTTTTCGTCTGTTGTATCTGCAGTAAAATATATTTTTATAAATAAATGGCACTGAAAATCATTTAAAATGCATTGCGACGACTGCTTTCATATTATCGGAGAATGGCAAGCAGGTCAAAAGTTGTATTCTCACTATGCTTTATTATCCTGACATGAAAGTGTAGATATTTCTGTTGAACATGGCTTTACTAATAGCCATTTATCTTTTGTACATTATAGGATACTTACACACTATACAACGTTTGATGATAAGGCTAAAAGAATACTCCAGAATAAGTTACTTTATAAATACCTTTCTTGAAAAGGCCTTTCCATGTGAAATTCCAGAAAGATTTTCCAAGTTATCATAGGCCTGTTACTATCCAACACCATTAAAATCTCCCAATAATTTAGTCCCCACCTCATTGTATCCTGGTGGGCTGTCATTGACTGGCTCCTGGTAGTTGACTGCAGCTCTAAACTTGGCCGTGGCAGGTGCCATCAGGTCCAGGAACCAGGTCAGACCCTGGAGGAGGGAGATGGGCCCTGGGAACCGGTCGTCTGGGGCCCAGTCTCCGGTACCTGAGTCTGCAAAGTAGAAGTTAAGTAGGACTTGCATTGAGAACATTTCTGGCTGTACTAGGCCTACATAACATGTATAT
Source organism: Lepidonotus clava (assembly GCA_936440205.1). Taxonomy (NCBI): domain Eukaryota; kingdom Metazoa; phylum Annelida; class Polychaeta; order Phyllodocida; family Polynoidae; genus Lepidonotus; species Lepidonotus clava. Next base: position 32,328,903 of record OW387140.1, read on the forward strand.
ATATGTAAATTGTATATATATATATATATATATATATATATATATCATATATATAATTTGTACAGCAATAAAATGTTTTTTTCCGGGAGCGCAATGACTTCATTGCCCCTGGTTGCCTGGGCATTTGTTGTCATGCGATTATAAAAATCACCGGTCCAATGATTTTGAATTCAATTGTCCATTCACTATTGCCCAGTCAACATTGCTATTTTAAGTTTTAGCTGATTGTAATTAGGAGGATGTTAATAAATATTTACATATTTATATTGTCCAAATCAATTCACCTGGTTACTTGTTATTAATAATAATCTCCAGTTATTATTATCCTAATTACCACAACCATCACACTGAAAACCTAAGTGGTCCTAAACTCGTCAAATACTTGTCAGATTGACGAGTTTAGCCTCGTCAAGCCCCTTTCAGAGTTTTTGACGAGTTTTGAATTGTCAGATTGTCAAAGACTGGTCAAAAACTCGTCACAAAGGTTGTCAAATTATAGGTGGCGCTTCAGTTAGTTTTTCCTCATTTTAGGGTGATACATTGACAAAATATGCATCTATTCATCCTTTTGAAGAGTTATTTGGTGGAAATTCATTATAAACCAGCATGATTACAACAATGATTCATTGCAACATCACACATTAATTATTTTTTATTAGGGTGTGTTTGTAAATATTGATATAATGAAAAACGTTTCATTAAAACACCTTTTTCATACATACAGAAGGTTTAAGAGAAGGAAAGAGCATTGCCTTCTATTGTCATTAATGAAAGCAGATGGAAATTCCATTATCTTATTTGGAATCTGCTGCAGTGATGTTGTGCACGACTGTTATTTAGATGAAGAGGAGTTAGGTCACTGAAAGTGGTGAGCAGGATTGGGCAGCTAGGGGCAGAAGGGCAGTTTATCTAACATGACCAGGCTATAACAAGTTGACAAGTTTTTGACAAGTTAGCAAATTTTTGACTAGTTTTTGACGAGGTTTCAGCCCCAAACTCGTTGGTTTTGCCATCGTCACTTTGACAAGGCTAAACTTGTCAATTTGACAAATCTTTGACGAGGCTGGGTTTTCAGTGCAGCTTTCCGTGAAAAATATATATACGTATATATCTATGTATATGTATCCTAAGTCATCAATAATGTCCTAGTTCCCAATTCAATCCACTCTAAACATGATTATATTGCACGCAGGCTCATGATCCTTCTCAATAAATATAAACCCGCATAAATTGGAAGTACACAATGCCACACACAATCAATATTGATAATGTGGACGTAATAATGTTACCAGCTGAAAATGTATCATAATACTCACTGATTAACTACCCCACAAGGATACACAATGTAGATATTTCAATGTATAACTACTTTCCCTTGAGTACCATGCATGCACAAGCCAACCAACACTGCACGAAATTAGACCCTTTTAGACATTATTTAATATTGTGAATGCTGCCATTGAGGTTCATTAAAGGCTTAATATATGTCACCTTTCCAATACCATTGCAAGATCTTTGATTAATTTCTAGAGGTCACCTGAAAAAGTTCTGGAAAGGTCTTGGTATTGTAACACTCAATGGTATAGAAGAGAGTGTACGAGGGCAAAGTTAGGCAAACATAGGTAAACATAATTATATAAGGTGCAGCCTGTACACTAACCAGCAGAACGCTACTGACTGTCATTGGTATAACATCCTGGAAAGATCGGTATTGTAAAACTAGGTTCTGTAATTGGAATTGAAGTTGATAGACTGGTAGTTGAGCTGGAGCATTGGCTGGGCGTGGTTGAGTGGATGTAACCCTTTGGACTGTTCATTGTGAACGGGAGATCTTGTCACTAGTATACACACATTGGATATTAATAAACTTAATCATTGAAATCACGCGAGTGTTATGTCCTTCATAATGTGGAACTATATTATGGATTGGACTCGCAGTCTGGTTGGCGACAGACTGCATATGGAGCTAGCTAATATCCATGGGAACAATCAATACAACTTCTAATAGCACCCCTAACTTTATCAGGATATTTAACCTCTATAGTCCATAATGACCCAGCTATTCACTGCTTACCTTTGACCTCCAGCTGGAGGGGCGTGGTGTACTGACCACTGGTCACCTGGGTCCGGCCCAGCACCATCTGCACGTCCTTACGGGTATTCCCGGCGAACACCTGCAGGTGGTCCCCCGGCTCGTAGGTGGCGTCGTAGTCGTCGGGATCTGCCCGCAGCTGCACGTCAAAGTATCTGGGTCTGAAGAGGAAACATGATTCCCATTTTTGATACACGGGAGCGCCACTGGTAAATCTTCATTATTTAAGTACTAAACAAGCAAAGATACGGACCCAGACACAGACACAAACATGCTGCTTGCATGCATAAACAGACAGAGAGCCACAAATAAACATATCTAGGACATCCAGTGGAGGATTTAGAAGGAGCGGGGCGTGGGGGCGCCCCCCCAACCTTTTTTTTAAAACTTGGATCCGCCACTGCCATCCTCTCTGTCTATTGAAATCCTGCAATTCCGCCTATCCTTTGCTCTAGACCCCATAGACTTTCTTCATTTTTCTGCTATTTAATTTGCTGATTTAGTGTATGTTTGTGTTGCCAGTAATGATGGTCAGAACGTACCTCCTCTAATGATGATTATTTTATACACGTACCTATACCGAAATGGATGAGGTTATCTGTATTCTGGATGACCATCACATTCAACAGAAACAATGTAAAACGAAGTTGAATGTTGAAGCTGATAATTATGTCATTATCGCGCTATTGTTGTTCTGCTGGAATATGGTCATTTTCTAGTCGATGCACATGCGGTGCGTAGGTTATTGTAAATTCTGTGTAAATTCAATCAAGTCAACCTTATTAATTAATGTATCCTGTACATGTGATCGATATTATATATTCTGGACTGGAGAAAAATATGATGGAATTGCCCGGTTACGTTTATTCATGGCATAGTTTACCTTTTGCAAGCTGTACATTTCATGCACTTCCAATTTCATTATGATAGCACTTGAGGATATGTAACTTTATGTTATAACTGTTGATGTTGTAAAGTCCATGCTCCTTTAACCCCCTTGAAATGACTTGAGGTCAGATCCAGATAAGTAAGCATGAAGTCGTTCCTCGCCACCAACCATGCATGGTTTATTTTTCCACGAATTTTTCTTATCATTGTATAGACCTAATTAGTCATAACTTCAAACAGAAACTAGGAAGAGACACATTAATCAAAACACACAAAAAAATGTCCAGCTTACAAATATATTCAAAATATATTTTAAGAGGGAGATATGACCAAGTCATTCATTTTCCATCGTGGAAAATATTTTTTCCAACATAAATCAAAACACGGCTACTAACCTTAGGTTCTTACGCTGAAGTTCTTTGGCTTGTTTCACCATCACCAGTGTAACTTCGACATCGTGAATGCTTTCAATGACTGGAGAATAAAAGTTTCTTGTAATACAATTGATGAATTAACGCATTGTTCCATGCATGATGCAAATGTTGTCAGCTGATTAAGATCAACGGATATTGGTCCGTAAAAACGTAGATATTATGAAAAATACAGCCATTTAGATGATAGTTAATAATTATTTACATATTCATAAATTTCTCAGATTACGGGTCACCGGCTTCAATAATATTAACACCATGGTTTATGGTTCACCTTTTCACGACAAATGCCTTCTTTGAATTGCGGCATATTTCGCGTTAATGCCTTCTTTGAATTGCGACATATTTCGCGTTATGTTTTTGAGGCTATGGATTCATGACAGAATGGAAAGGCCTTGCGTATCATATATGGATTTGCATGTATTTTCATATATTTTGTATAAATATAGAAGAAAATACAATTTTATATTATTTGTCTAATGTATTTACCTTTGTTGGAGGGAGTTGTCCTGCTGTTTTCCAAAAATCGACATCGGAATGACTTCTCAGCTGTACCCACAACGGAATCGCTTTTACCATTGCTGAAATACTGAAGGGGCACATTCATTTTTAATATAAGAAGCCGTCCCATAAATACGCACAGACATTTCAAGAAACTTCTGACCTCAACCCCACTTGGGCTCAAGTACCCATTGGATTTGTATGGGAACATTCACTCGTGTTCAATACAAAAAAACACAAAAAACAAACAAACAAAAAAAAACAACAATAAAACAGATCCCCGACCCACCTTTATGTGTACGTTTGAAATGAAATACCCCTAGATATCCTTAAGTAAATAAACTCAAACTTGCAATAGCACAGTGTATTTACCTTCATGTACACAAGACACTCTCCTTATTTAACTATCCAATAGAAATAATTTCCTGCCACACTGTTAAAATGATGTTTAGAATTTAAATGTGTTAAGGGCATAAACATGTTTATAATCTAAATACATTAAACCATATCTGTTTAAAACCTAAACACTTGTAACTTCTAAACATGTATGGGTTAACTATGTTAATAATCTAAACGCATAATATTAGTTGTGTTTAAAAGCTAAACACTTGCAACCTCTAACCATGTTTTGAATGGGATATGTTTAGAATCTAAACACATAATATCAAGTGTATACTATGGAAAAGAAAAATGGACACTTTGGGATTAGAACCCACATTCTTTACATTCAGGGTAGAAGCCTAACCAACTGAGCTAACTTGGACTGCATGCAGTGCACACTGGCATAGTCAGCACCAATGAGTAGGATCAGTACTACTATACAGGTATTCAACATCATGTTGGGGTGACAGACAATAGTTCAGTACTCTCATACCCCTACTTATTCAGTTAAGTAGCAAAGCTGGGCTGTGTCTACCTATAGGCCTCCATAGCTCAGTGGTAGAGCATAGGCTTCATATGTGAGGGGCCCTGGGTTCAAATCTCGGCTACTGAAGTTACCAAAATACTACTATGAAGTATTTGTACTATCAGTGGTTTGCCACATGCCCTCCATATTTTTGGCCATGATTAGTAAAATAGTTTTTTCATACATTTAGGAATTTGGAACTTTGTGATTACAAATGTTAGATTTTTAAGTTTTTGTAGCGTCATTAAGATAATCACTTCATTGGCCTGCTATTCTAGGTACGGTCAACCAACCAGAACACCCCTAAAACATTTGCAAAAAGTAGGATTAACATGTAGACACCTTTTTAGTACAAGAACTTTATCAGCTATACCCCTAAAGCTTTTACCTCAAACAATCAAACAATCCATGCAAGGCTAAACCAAGAAGGAAGGACATATGTGGTTATTGGCTTAATGATCCTGTAGTGTGATTACAGGAAAAATAAAACTTTCAATGCTGTTAACATTACACATGGTGTAAACTGAATGGCATAGTACCATAGCAATGTTTTACATGTAAGATCTACGTTGTTTTTTTTACACACTACGGTATATTATTGTTAAATTTAAAATGGTTTTCATCCTTAAGAATGAAAGTACACTGTACATATTACGGTATATTACTGTTTAACTTAACACCTAACCCTAAACATCTTGAAGACCTAAATACTTCATAGATAAACACCTCAACATTATAGTTTTCTAAACACTTAGCAGCTAAACATAAAAAAAGCATAAGCGTTTTGATTCTAAACACCTTGAGGACCTAAACACTTCATGGTTAAACAGCTAAACATCACACATTTCTAAACACTTAACCCTAAACACCGATAATTCTAAACATGTTTAGGGAAATAAAGTGTTCCAAAACTGGATGCACCGAAATGATTAGGAAAATGTTTAGGTTCTAAACACTTGTTTTAACAGTGCAGACTGGTTCTGCCACCGTCGACTTTTATTTACCTCAAGGTTGAGTTAGAATTTGTCAGAATTGTACAGCCCCTTACACATGTTCGGTCGTGAGGTGGTGAGGAGAGTCACTCATTTATGTTTTGTGGGAAGCTGCAGGGAGGCAAATTGTTGAGAAAGAAATTCTAATTAAATCTATAGAACCATGCACTAAGAACAGTCCCTTATTCATAATTTTTTTAAAGTAGTCATTTATGAAGTAAGTAAAACAGATTATAATTATGGACTACTATTGTTAATTGAAAACATGAGGCTGTGGAAGATACATGGCATTAATGTGGTCATGGAACACTATTGGCTAATTTTTCATGATTTGACAATCAAAACATCTTATATCTGTATATATCATGAATTAGAAAATCTTATACTAAAGCCTCATAGGTCATCTCTTAGAGTCATTATTTTTAGTATTTATTGTCAATTTTTCACTTTCAAAGATTTTTTTCTTTTGTGAAACCAATCCGGATTTATTTTTAAATTTATTCTCAATTCTGTGGCTTACTCATAAAATATAATTTTATCTAGCAAGTTTTAGGTGCTCGAAAAAAATGCAATTTTTCATAATTTTTAGAGTCACCCTTTCTTGGTGCATAGGGCTATGGAGAGGATTACAAACATGGAAAGGGACAGCTTATGTATACTGGCAGTTGAGGGCCTAAGTGACATGCTTCCTTGTGTATCATGCTTCTTTGGTGTCAAACATGAGGGCAATATGATATTTCATTTTGAAACGGGGCTGGCTATCAAGTGGATTTTGTTTTCATTTATTTTCCATTTACCTATATGGATACGGTGGAAAGTGAGAATGTTGAAGGCCTGATTAAATAGAACATGCATGAGTCAGGTGACATTCTAATAAGAACTTTAGATGATAAAGAAGCACTCGATTTTTTTCACTTATGTTGACTGGGGAAAAATCTCTGTAGCAAAATAGCACTACATTAGGCCAGGGGAATCAGATTTTGACCGCTACTATGATATTAATTTTGTACCCTTAACCCTTACACTGCCAGAGGCCTCATATGGGGCCCTATAGTAAAATCCCATAGGAACACCATTGAAAGAATGCAAATTATGCTTTCAGAATCTGAAAGAATTTTTCAGATATTCCAATCAGAACCAGAGATACAGGTATTTGAACATCGGACTATCTAGTCACCCAAAAGTGTTAGAATTGCGATTCAAGAAACCATAAACAATGTACTTACATTTGAATTTGCCATAATAATTTAAAAATCATGAAAAATCGGTGAATTTATGTAAATGACATGATTTTTAATTTGCTCTAACTTTTCTTTCATTTATGATAATCACAAACTGTCTTTTGTACCAAAAAGATAATGTTTTGATAATTATTTTCATAAAGAGTATCATAGTTATTTTATGAATTATCGGTTACCATGGTAACCTACAAATTCCATAGTATGAACAATTACTCCACGCAAGAAATTTGCCTTATTGGCACAGTGCCAACATTTGGAATGTTTTTATCAAAATTATTGAAAAAGGCTTTTCATCTGAATAATCTAAACTAAATTTGAGTTTTAGGGAATTTATGCACTATTTTTTGTATTTTGGGCAATATTTCAGTAAATATGAGTTGCAATGTGATATATCTGGCAGTGAAAGGGTTAACACGCATCTAATTAGGATATAAGATTCAACCTTCTTTTCATTTTGATGGTTTATCACATTAATCCTAGTCATAAAGAATGTAATTCCGGTCCTTCTTGTTACCTGTCCATGGGCTGGGCACGCATCTTATTCAATGATCGAAAATATACGCGTTTCACTATGTTTTTTTCTTTCAAAGTCTACCGTCGAAATATAAATATAGTTCGTTGTATGTACTGGTTTAACGGAGAAAATCAAGTTTACCATGGAAAAATATGTATTCATTACACCAGTTTTCGTTCGTTGAGGTTTGACAGGGAGCTTTATATCAAACAACTCAAAGAAAAGTATAAATCTCAAAAACACGTCTTTTTCAGTTGGGCATATACATAGGACAGACAAAGGGGACACAAAGCAATTGCTATTTCCATAGTTTGCAGACACCATCGGGGGCTTTAACCTTTTACAAAGGTAGGTGTAAACTGGGGCAATAACGCAATTGCTGAGTATGGCTGCGGTCTGTATGCCTATTATAATATATCAATTACACAGACAAATTGATGCTTAAAAAAACACAAAATTGGCATAAGCATACAAAGACAGCCATTATTGCCCTCTGGGGCAATAATAGATTTTGTATTCACCCACTTTTGAAAGGGCAGGACAATGCTGAAGGCATAGGTTGAAATCTTAATATAGAATAAATGTACTGGCGTACCTGCAGTAACTGCCCCATCCATTCACTATGAGCCGCCTCTTGGCCTTTCATTTCATCGGCTTCTGACAAAGGGGCTATACAAGAAGCCCCACTTTCTGCCAGGAAGGAGTCCACATTTCGTCCAAACTGGCAGAATTGTGGGAAAGCAGAGGACCCAAGAGCAAGAACGCTGTATCTGAAAATAAAATATGAAGTGATAGCATCTAAATAATAATAAAACGAAACAATCAAATTTATGTCATTATAAGTCTCCATTTAGATAACCCTACCTCAGGTTTTCCAGAGGCAGTGGATCCTGAAGAGCACATATCTCGTCCCAGAATACCTGGAATGAGTTGTAGCTATTTATTGATTGATATTTTGTTCACAATACTTCATTTGTAACTTAGGTTTGCAGCTAACCAGTTGAAATAGACATATGATTTTGAAGATGATAAATACAATGTATTCTAGATAAATATTGCCAATCTAAGTTATAAGATTACAAATATGTATTTAGCCCTATGGGTAAGTGGTCAATTTAAACATTACAATTAAAACAAGTCATGGTGACATGGTATTAAAACACAACTAATGTCTCATGATCATGATTATAACTAGTTGAACACACCCTCACCATAACACATTATCATATTACTTTATTACTTGCCATATTGCATTTATCTTACACAGTAAATGAACATCAACAAAATGCGCAGCATTCCATAACCACAATGTTAAATAGCCATCATAGTGCAATTACATCGTATGATAAATTGGTTCTCTTAATTCGTTCATTGAAAACTATGATTTTACCCTGCCATTTTCTGGGGGATCGCCAGAACCAAATGTGCTCGTCACGACAAGCAGAGTGGTCTCCTCCAGAAGTTGTTTGACCTTGTAGTCTTCCATACACACCACCTGAGAGATAAACAAAACAATGAATAATAGCATTACACCATGATACACGCAACATGGAGTTAATTACCTACAATCATAATATACTTGAGAGGGTGTCTGCCAAGTATTTTTCGAGTGTAACAACAATAATTCTGTTAACATAAATTGTATTGACAAGTTCTTTGTTGACTATGATCTTATCACCAATTGAAACTTCTATCTCTGTAGGCATACAGCTATATTTCTCTGTTTCTTTTACACGTGACATTGTGATGGATTATGGCGTCTTCAATTTATTTTAGAATTATCAATTAACAAAAAGAAATGCCTTCATCCTTGACTTAACCTCTGACTTGTGCCTCTAAATCCGCCACTGGAAAAAGTATCTTCGAATTAGTTTAGAATTGCAAATAACAAGAATTGCACTCACCCTCGACTTGACCCCCTGTTTGCGCAGAGCGGTTGAAGTCTGTTTGGCAAAGAGCAACGACCGACCGGTTTCTGTGGCGTAGAGAATAGTCACCTTGGGACTCTTTGCAACCAGATTCCGGAGAGAAATCAAGGCAACGATGGATCTGTATGGTAATTGATATAGAATTAATCAAGTAGGCCTACAGGCCGCTGCCATACTCAGCAATAATGTAAATGTGAAATAGAACAAAAAATGTGAGTTGCATCATTAAAGAAAATTATACAGAAAATAACATGTGATATTCTGTAATAGATCTATATCCAGGCAAGCAGTGATATAACGGGCATGCTTTGGGTCCATACCTTTTTGGTCGGTCTGTAACTTGCAAAGTTTTCAGGTACCAGTCACTTTTGTATGTGAGGACGAGACTCATCAAAACAGAGGGTTATAATAAGATTGCATTTTAGAGGAGCTGAGACGTCACCAATACAGAATGTTATAAGAAGGGTTTTCAGTGAAAAAAAATAGCCTGAATGATACGGTAATATCACTGCAGTGTCACAATGTGAGGATATAGAGATGCTATTGGGTGCCATCAAAATGTCGTAAAAGGACCAAAACAGAACGAAACAGAAAACAACTTTCTCAATAAACTCATAAACCCCCAGTCTCTCCGTAAGTTAATACCAAGACAAACCCAGCCCTGGATATGACATTCTAATAACGTTCTAGCAATGTTCTGGATTGGTTCTTGTTACGTTACACTGTTAGTTTACAGCGATGTTCTTTTGATGACTCCCAATAACATTGCTGCAACCAACTTTTGCAACGTTACATTGTGACGTTCTAACAACATTCTTGGAACGTTATTTATGAGGCTGTTTAGGTGAGGTTGAGACCTCACTTAAAGAGGATGTCACCATAACATTCTGTTTAGGTTAAGTTGACAGACAACCTAATAAAACATTCACAGTAATATTCTGTTTAGGTAAAGTTAAGACTTGATGTAATCAAAACATCATAATACATTCTGTTTAGGTGAAGTTGGGACCTCCCCTAGTCAGGAGGTCACAACAATGTTCTGTTTAAGTGAGGTCTGGACATCACCTAATCAGAATGTCACAATGACGTTCTATTTTAATTTTATCTTGACCTAACCTTACCAGAACGTTATGAGAACATACTGTCTTGGTTAGGTCTCAACCTCCCAGAAAAATAATGTGACAGTTACGTGACAATTTAGTAAGTAACAGACAAACCAAAAAAGTATGGTTGCATAACTTGACTGTTATGTCGCACCTTGGCTGGGAAAACATTGCAATATCAGATTATGATGTATTTGTAAATGGAAAGTAGCACATTTTTTGTAGAAAGGTTACCTACTTAGAAATTGTGGCAAGGCTGCTCTTTTTTGTGGTCTCTTGCTGTTTGACCTTTTGTTTGATAAAGGGTCTGCCCAGTTCGTCCATAGCCCACGGTTGTGGCTGAAAGTCAGAGTAATTGCTAAATCAACATTTTGTTGTATACATTTGTTGTCAAGATAGTCAAATGTCAGACCCCAATCGGGCTCAACTGACTCCTTCTTCAGACCAACCCCTCAAAACCTAAACAACCTAGGCATTAACAACACTGACACATTTCCTTTGCAAAACACCAAAAGCACAACAAAGACTTCCCCTACCTGGTATTCATAAGATGGCTTCAGTGAGTACTTGACCATCTCCTGGTGGAAGACGGGGCAGGCGCTGCCGCTGAGAGGGGGCACGATCCACACCCAGTCGGCCGGACATCCTCCACGGCTGGCCGTCTCCATGGCCAGGTGCTGCATGAACGACTCGGACGCCGTGTGGTGGTCAGTGATGGTCACTCCGTCCTCCTGGAGGTACATGTACAGTGGGGAACGGGTATTAGGATATTAAAGCAAAAGGCTTAGCTATTAAATTTTATACGCTGGAAAAAGTATTTTGATGTACGCATAAAATTCGCATTTCCATATACTACTTCATCTATCAATAACTCGTACAGTTTACAAATAAGGACGTTTTTGGAAGTTATAGAAAATACTTTGGAGATATTCGAAAATCTTCTCATAAGTAATTATTATAAATGCCATTTCCCTTTATACCGTCCATGTTGGGTCTACGATCATTGTGAATAGTAATTCTTTCTGGATTAGCAGAGGTACTTTTGCAATCTAACCTATTGTCTGAAATTCATCACCCCCTTATTGTACGTACAAATCATAGTATTAAAGATAGACTTTATAAACTTGTTCCGGTTGTAACATATGTAGTTCCGGTTGAGTCTGGACCCTCATTTGCTGTATACCTGAAAGCTGTGGAGAACGGCCACGTTGACCTCGACCAGGGCCCGGTCCTTCCACAGGGAAGACGGCCTGTTAACGTCCAGACCCAGCAGCTTACCGATAGCCTACAAGAAAAGGTTTTATTTCTATAGCTAAACGTTACTATTGAAGCTCTACTATTGTTTGTTTTGGTTGCAACGACTTGTTTCCCTAGGTTTTGGGTAAAGGGGTAATCTGATCCATGTTTCGCGAAATCAAAAAAAAGTTTGTCTTTAGGCCTATGCCAATGAGAGGCGTAACAACGACGTTCTTAAAACAGTACATTGTTCTGCAGCGTTATAATAATGTTCAACGACGTCACTTGCTTGGGAATCCAGTCTGTAATTGTCTATTATGCCAGACCGATAGCTGCATCCTATCATATCACTATCAGAATAAATTATATACTAAAGGAACATACAAATTACTGGCTGCAAACAAAACAAAGACCCCAACCAACAATTCCAACAACTGTAAAACTAAGTTAAAAAACACAAATTCTTTAATACCGGCAGACAGTTGTATCTCTGGACGTCACAGAGGTCCCTTGCCCCTATCTCGGTGCCCATGTACCAGCCGTTGAAGGGACAGGCTATGTAGTCCACGCCCCCACAGTCAAACCTCATGTTGGCAACGGCCGGGAGGGCGTACCACTTCAGCCCCAACTCTTTGAAAGACGGGTACCTTAACAAAATAAAACATGCACAATTAGATATAATCAATTCTACTTCTAGAGGAATGTAACATTAATGCAAATTAGTTTTCTAGTCTTTCCCATCCCGAAATCGAGTTGGAACCGAGCCAACATTACATCATGTATTAGATGTGTGTGGGGACGTGGCTGTTGTACTCTCTGTGAAAAGACCGCTTCTGAGCCAAGTGAATTAAAAAAAAGAAGAAATTTTATGATCGAAATAATCAATCAGGGCAGGTCGCGACCGCCCAGGGTCCCCTACCTTTCATAAAGAAATTATTCAATTTACATCATGTGTTAGCACTTGAAAAGACAATTCATTATGACTAGGACATTGTAGCGATTGTGGTAACATATTGTGGTAAGGCTAATAATAAACCAACATATTGTTTTTGTAGGTAACATTAAGGCTATGAAGAAAGAACCAGGAAGTCTATATTAACAAACGATGAAATAAAAATAAAGTTAAAACAGTTTCTCTTTTTATGCTGGTCATTACCATTTCCGCTCGTAATTTATCTCCACAACTATGATGAAGTAGTGTAGCAATTGTTTGTTTAGTAATTAAGCGGAAGGCTTCTCACTTGCAGCCAGGTATATAAGTTTTTACTTCTGCTAAATTTACACTAAAATCAATAGCCCTTTCTCCCTGTCGGAGTATGACTCATCAAAGTCATGACCACAGGATAAAGATGTAATTATCTGTAAGCTTCCCTGTGATTAGTCTTATAATAATCCAACATGACAAAGAGAGTTTGGTCGATGCCCCCAAACAAGGAAGTCTTTGTTGTCCATGTCATCTTTGTTAAAAAACTAAAGTATACTACTAAAAATGCAGGTATTCTAACGGTTCGTTTTTAGAATTGTGAATGCCAAAAGGAAGAGCAGAATTGTCGAAATAATATATGATAATGCTCCTAAATCAAACAGAAAGATGTTCGTAGTAGTGTTTACAATTCAACCTGCGCATCCTTGTTATGTTTAATGACCATGATATCAACTGATGTTTAATTAATGACATTAAAGTTTTGTAAATGCGGCCATTAAGGTACACTAAAGGTTATGAAGAGATCTTGTAAAGATGACCCTTTCCATAACCTGTAATGTACCTTTATGGCGCTATTTTCCAAATGTGCATATATTAAAAGTCAAATTTCTCGCAGTGATTGTTCTTATTAATCAATTAATGTCTCTTTTTTTCTGACTAAACAGGAATATATATTGAACACAATGGTCCTATCACATTTTAAAATAATATGTATGTAGATATTGAAACAATTATTGTTCAAAAAAGATATAACAGCGATGACTTCACAACACAAAAGTAAGGCCTTGCCACAATACTATAAAGAATATATATTATAATGAAAACTTGAACCTACTCGGGGTGACGTATCTGAACTTCAAGGATAAGTTCCTGGGGGATCTCGAACCACTCTGGGTCATTGCCGTTGGCCTGGAGGAGCAGGGGTAACACATCAAATCGCCCACCCTTCCCCTTCCACCCAAGACTTTGCAGCAGCTGTGAAAGGAAGAAATCAATATCAACATCCCGCCAGAAAACAGTAGCAACAAAAAATATTTTTCTGTTATTTTAAATTCACCAGCAAATTCAATGTTCATGCATCAATATCATTGACCAACTAAAGCTTGTATTCCACTTCCGGTTTTGGTGCTGCCGATTTTACAATTGTTTGATTTTCTTCTGAGAATATGACATGGAACTTTACGTACTATATACAGTTAGAAAGAGGTGTAATGCAGGTCATACCAAGCGGTAAATACAGACTACAAATAAAATCATGATCAATTCTTACCATCTAATATAATCATATCAAATATCAATAGTAAAACCAGCACGTGGAATATAGAGGTTAACGTTCGATTCTAATGATATCCTTTAAGGATAGTATTGGAGTGATAATAGGTTATAAGAACTAAAATGGAATAATACAGATCCATGGGATCCTTTTATATGCTACGTATACGGTACAGTTATTTGTGGACTATCCAGTCCTGTATACCAATATATAAGGAGTATTACTTTAATACCAAAAGTAGTAAGGCCAAAAATAAAAAAATGTTGTGTTCAGGTAACCCGACCTGCCCTAATTTTTTGGCCCTACCCTAACTTTTTTAAAGGAATTTTTACCAAAATCTCTTCAAAGTCCAAAAGAATTGTCCAGAAAACATGGAACAGCATGAAATAGCATACGCTCAGGGTATGTATTTTAGATGCTAAAAATTGTTTATTGACGATGTTTAGAGTTTTTTTTTTAATTTCCAACTTTGCCCAGGTCTCTCTGGTAATTAAAAAAATGGCAAAAAAAACAAAGTAAAATCAACCTACCTACCCTAAATTTTTCGTCCTATGTTACCTGAACACAACATTTTTTTGGGGGGCCTAATGATAGTAGTCTGCGGTATACATTCTAGGATATACTCTGTACCTTTGTGAAATTAGCACTGGAGGGGTCTCCGATGATCTCGTCCCCATTTTTATAACCGGCATACTGGACCAACTGACTATTCCAAACACGGAATTCCCCAACACCACTCGTAAGAGGAGGAAATACCGTAATGGTTGACCTGAAATAAAGAAGGAAGAATGTTTTTTTTCCGCACACTTTCAGGCACATTGCGCTAAAACAATGACCTAATGTTGGTTGCCTAATTCCGTCATCTCTGTGAAGGAAATATTTTGTGTTTGCAAAACAAGATAAAATTTAATTCTATTTCCTTCTCATGATAGAATAACAAATAGTAATTCTGTTTTGTGATTTTTTTGAATGAGCACACAAAAACTGTTCAATTCACCTTATAGTTCCACCGTTGGTTGCATACTTGATGTGTTCTAGTATGCAATCGAACATCTCTGATGCGGTTGTAGCATGTCGGCCATCGAAAACCTGCCCATAATTATATCTTTATTCATTATAACCTAGGATGACTGAAGGTGTATTAGCTTGGGTTTTACTACAACGATACATCTATAATTATAGTAAACAATATAGCAAATAAGATCAAAAGCTAAGGTTTATACGGGTGATCCAATTCAATGTTCAGTAAGTGAAATGCTCCCCAGTCTGTAATTTATTTGTGTAATTTTCGGTTTAATCTTTCGCTGTGAATATAAAAGATAAGCCATTCCGATAAACAAAAACATGATAAAAGTCTAACACTGATTATTTCACACAAATGCCATAGCCATTGGATTTCCATATAGATGATAAAAGGAGGAAACATTTTAATAATGATATTATATTCTTTTCCTCCAGTATGCACCATATTTCTTTGCCCTCAGTATGCACGGATGGTAAAAAGGTAGGCGACACCTTGATATTTTGATATTTTTTTTTGCCAAAAAAACGGTAGATGCGATGACCTGCATGATGACTAACACTGTGGATGCACATTGGAGATGTGTATATTATATGTGACTTATAAAGCAGGCCACTCTTCCAATCCTGTATCAACTTACAATCTACCTTTCCAATATTCCCTTGGGGATAGCTTTATTAATTACACATTAACATAACATTATGGACATTTTCCTATTTCCAAACCATTTCATTTCATAATAATAGTCTTCTAATAGATGTAACAAGGCAGTATTTACATAGGTATCTAGTTTTTATACCTTGGGGGCGACCAAAAAGAATCACGAATCTGAAGTTCAGTAAATGTAACGATTCCGAATTTTGGGTTCGTGAAAAGTTCGTTGTCACGAATCTAATGTTTTTCCATTGTCCCTTTCCCCCATTTTTTTCATTTTTAAATTATTTCATTACACTATAAAGGTATTCTAATAGATATCATGATGTATTTTGTACAATTATATGTGCTTTGTGAACACATTTTTTTTTGCGTGAAAATGTTCGTGAATGTTCATGGAGATTCGTGAATGTTTTCTGGACATACCCTAGGTTCGTGAGAGGGCAAATTATTATCACGAATAGTCATGAAAGTTTTTTGGTCGCCATCCCTTATTTTCAAGGTTCACTAAGGTTCGGGAGTGGTTTGAAAGGTTCGTGAATGTTTTCTGGACACACCTTAGGTTCGTGAAGGCCTCTTTTATTATCACGAATATTCGTCAAAGTTTTTTGGTCGCCATCCAAGGTCATCAACAGAATGAATCATACATAATACTATCACGATGTGTCAATCACTCGGGATGGTTTGTCAAGGCCATAGATAAATCACTTTGTTGCTCTCTGTCAGGATGACACCCTTCCTAATGTTTTTCTATCGGTACAACGTCATTTTACAGCCATTGCTGACCCCTTGTTGTGAAACTGATTTTTTAAATACTTTTTCTGAATATGCAAAAAAATAACATGAAATATTAATGTTGTAATCGTACCTTCAGATTTTTCCATTGTATTCTGCCTATACACCTGGGAGCGTTTCTCCAGGCAGTCTTGGCGCCATACTCCAGTTCCTCCAGGGTGTGACTATACGTACCTGTGGCGGCCATAGCCTGCTCCATGTCCTCCAGGCGGGCAAGGTGTTCCGGGGACCCTTTCCTAGAATTTCACGAAAGGAGGGGAATAACACGAGTCAGACAATCCAACCACTAATTATCTTGTGCAATGATATAAACATCTCGTATTTACTGCAAGAACAACCTTTTTTTCAGTCGCCCTATCCCAGAGCTTCTGTAAAAAGCTTAAGCATAAGACAAAGCTCAGATACTTAAGATTCCGTCAAATGTTATTGAAAAGGGAGCTAGACCGTCAAGTTTAGTTGATTCTGCCGAGTCATTGGCTTAAGGTGAAAAGGATAGGTCCTAATTCTAAAAATATTGTAATTTATTCTTTCTCATTGAAATCCAATATCACTGCCATTTTGGGAGGACAAAATCAATGTCAGATAGTCAATGTCATCAGTAAATTTATAATCTCTTTTTTAAAACACCACTTCTCCTCAATGTGGGAGCAGCAACCACATCCTTGTGCAAACAGGCTTACAGAAAAAATTCTCCACAGCGTTCAAAAAGCCTATAAATAGGTCTAATCACACTCACGCAGGAGTGGCAAAGGGGCTTAAACAGTCACGTTTTAACCCCTACCCTAGGCTTAGTTAGGCCTAAGTGTTGAGTTCACCTCTTTCAGAGTTAATTTCATGTGGCTTATACGATCATGTCACCTTTTCCTGATCCTCATTTGACCCCAAACCACACCCCTACAGCAGATTCAAACAGTGGCCAATCCCAAAATAACCTCTTTTTTTTTAGTTAGTTATGTTCAGATGGCTCACTTTATTTCACTTTTGCTCCTCACCTTTTCAGCGAGTCATAGAACTCGTTGATAAACTGGCCTGCCTCCTCAAGTTTCTGGGCTGGTTTACCTATGGGGTGTCCTTCCTCCCGGGCCATCAGCGACCCAGCACAAACGTTGTCCGTGCAGCATTCTCCAGCCTTATTTTACATATAAAAATCAACGCGAGTTGAGCCGAATGTACTTCTATAGAAAGACAGTCATATTAACTGAGACGTAACAGAACGGCGGTGAACACATAAAACACATGGTTTCATTTTCAAACTGTAGTAAGGGGGCATTTTACACCTTATTCTAACTCAAAGATCTGACTTTTCTAGGGACAATTTTTAATATTGCCTTTTTAAGCTTTAAAATTTATGATAATGTATTAGACGTTGTATTTCATATTTCCTAGAAAGGACTGAAAATTCATGCATCTTATCTTGAGATATAAGTTATGAGGAATGCAGCTTGGATTCTGTTGTGAAACCCACCTTAGTAACATAAGAAATAGTTTTACAAAAATATGATAAGATAACGACTTCTTATTTCTTGAAACAATCATTATACTACAAACGTTTGACTCTGTAGTATGAACATGACAGAAGCGCAGATTTCAAAGCAATTCAAAACACGATCTAGAATGAGTAATATTCAAAGGGATTTGTGGTAAGTAACACAACTGTCATCTGGTTAAGAAAAAGCAGAACGCTGACTGCAAATCTTATCTATTTCTTTTGTGGCATCAGTAAAAAAGTGTTGTTTTTTTAATAGAAAATTTAATTGAACCAGCATGTATCTCAACATGGCATATTGGCCTTGGCTCACTCATTATATACACTAATATCAAAAACTAAACATGAGAGGCTTGGGTAAAGATTGGGAGCAGTGCCGTTTTAATATAAGTATTGTAAATATATACATGATGATTAAAGATACTCCAGAAATCAAAAGTATGCATTTAAAACTTTTTCAGCAGTCTAGACAAAGAAGTGATAGCTTGGAAAGAAAAAGCTCGTACATCACAAACCTTTACCTCTTTTTTCTTTTACAGCAACTTAATTTCGCCCTTTTAACAAAATATTTATCTATACAAATACATACACTTATCATCCAACACTGAACACCATCACACTATGGTATAATTTTATACGATGTCAACAACCTTGTGAACCCACTTTTCCTAAAAGTCCCTAAAATAAAATCATCCTGCTTGTGGTATAGGCCTAGAATGAGTTGCGCTTGAATAACTCGTGTTCATAACACATCACTTTCGGTTAGACAGCCATAATTATATACTTAAAAACGATGATCAATACAAGTCATGTTTACGTTGAAGTAGCTCATTATTATGTATAAGTAAGATGATAGTTCGTGGTATTAAAGAAGGTGGGTTCTCATGAAAGGAGTGGGGAGAGGTAAATAAGAGGCCAAAATATTGTCAGTACATGCCGACTTACCAGGGGAACCTTGGCGTGGAGGCTGTCCTCCGACACCTTCTGGTTGATGAGGTTCTCTAGTTTAACCATCTGAAGGTAAGTAATATGATTAATCAAATATTGTAATCATTAATCAACACCATACATTATTATCATGGGAAAATGTAAAACAAATCCTAGAAGCATGCATGCTAATGAGTATTCTTACTTTAGAAACGTAACCTTAAATTCTCTCATAGGAATTTCCAAGTTTTGGGATATATCAAAGAACCTAAACTAAAACGGTTTGGATGGGAAGCGCGGTAGAAATATATGGAAATCCGAAAACTAAGTCTCAAGGACGTTCGAAAGCAAAAATAAAAAACTTCATACACTTTCCAAAATACTGAATACTGAGCGAAAGGTGAAAGAGATTTCTGCTAAATCGGAATACTTTTTCTTATAATGCCTATGTCAACTGTTACGATTTAAAAATTTGGATTATTCCCTCCTTTCCTTGTTATCAAACGCTACTAATATGTCAATTCACAAACTCTGATATCATCACCATTGAAATATTGAATGTGAACCTACTGTGTGATTCCAGCTGGAGCTCGTCGCGATTTGCGATGAGGAGGGGCATGCAGGCATTTGATATAGTTGGTGAGCTATGTGCGATGACGTAGGGACTGACGTAGACCAACCCATTTTGAATATCTGAAGTTACCTCCCTCTTAAGGATAGAGCAGGGTAATGGACGCAGAAACAACAAACAATGACTAAAGTAAATGTTTTGATCGTCAACAATAATTCTCACGAACATACACATTTATTTTAGTCAAATGAATGTTAAATACTTCAGGTATATTGACTTTATCTCTTTATATATATTTTTTATAGGCCTATATATTTTTCCTGATTGAGTATGTTTCAACGAGTCATTGGTAACATTTTGACACACTACATCTAAATTGCTAAAGAACATGCTAAAAGTGTCATTTAGCCGAGACGTTTGTGGGACTCGGCAATGAAGGTCTAATGACACGTCTGAATATAAATAGTAAAGAAAACAATTTTCTGTATGCATAGGAAAATATCCAGAACGTACTTACAATTTTAATCAAAAAACAGTGTCTCGTAGCGGTATGGAAGAAGCAAAACTAAAAATTATATTTTTATTTTCAATCACTCAAGAACCGTCACAAAAGGAAGTCTATGTTATCCCTAATACAACTTAATCTAACGATTCCTGATAACCAGCAATTAAACAACAAAAAAAACCCTTATTTTCTAACTTAATATAACTTGTTCTGCCAAAGTGTTCTGATCATCAGCAATGTATTTGTTTCCAAGTCAAATACAGACATGACTGTGCACCCATCCCAAATCATACCTCCATGTCTAACTTTAAGTTAATTACATACCAGGAAGAAAGCTCCCATGTTTTATGTTGGTCTACGTGTTGATCCATGTGATTTAGGACCCACATATTACCATAACATTAAAAAACAGCCAAGCCCTTTTTCTCCCTAGACAAATAATCTATTTCAAGAGTCAATGGGGGAAAAGTTGGCTGTATTCAGAGGACGTTTGGAGTGCCTTAAGGTCATGTACTTGCCTCCCTTCTATTCTGCAGATGTCCACAAGTTCTCTAAACATGCTTACGTGTTTTGTAATAAAGTGGTGGGTGGTTCTGCGAATGACGTTAATTTCTACAAATATTTGTCCAAGGTCATACTTGGATTGTCACCAAATAAGAATGTCAGATAGTCGATGTTTTCTTATTCTAATTTGAAAATGCACATCTTTCATTTAAACAAATCAGGTACATACAACTTTAATATTCCGACACGAATAACATGTTTTCACGTCAGAACAGGCTATATAATCTGAATAGCTCATTGTACTCTCTTTCTAAAAATGTTTTTTTCCATATTTTATTATAAAGTGATAGCAATACGATTTACAATAATATCCTCTAGAAACCACAACATTTTCTCTCTAAAACCCTTTACAGGCTAGTCTCAAAATGCCTTCATAATGACAGTTCTATACAAACATTAAGCGAATTTTGGGGCTAGTCTGTTTAGGGTATTAGATTATTTCACACATTTGAGTTAAAAGGCCCTCTAGAGGTCATAATAATTATTAAGGGACCCAAGAGAAGTTATTGCAATTGCTTACTTTTCTACTACGCACTAAGTCCCCCCCCCCCCCCGCCGAATTGGGATACGTTAGGAAAGCCTGGGTTATATTTATGGACACATTGGATGATCTCAGAGTCTCAGGGTGTTCAAAGAGGAGGAAGCATTTTTTTTACTGTAGGTACAATGGGAAGTTTCGTATCGTGAGCAACGTTTTTTCATACTTCACCGCCGAGAACGAGGTGCGTTTTACCTCCCCTTCGTATCCATCCTAGAAGGAGGGGGTACCCACTATGCGATCCAACCGTTAAACTGGTTTCAAATTTGCCCTGGTCGATCTTTGTCTAACAGAGACCTGCGAAAAGTTGATCTCATGCTTGAGAAAATCATTTTCGCAAGCTCACCTGTGCGACCAGGGCTGCGAAATTCCAACGTTCCCAACATTCCCAGGTTACAAGGACCCCCGGCAAGCACGAGATAAATTACAAAAACATTGTCCAAGGTGTGTGGGACTATTGTAATATCGATAGCCTAGAAATGAAATAGTCAACAATTTATTTTTATTATAAACTAATAAAAATTGGAAGGGTAATAAAGACCCTTCCAATTATATTTAAAAAAAGGATATGCTGTACTCGAAGTCAGAATGATGTTTTAATTGCTTGAAATCTCACCCGATATCTGACATTGAAAGCCATAATAAGGTTTGATCACATAGTGTGTACCCCCCTGTTTACTCTATGGTTCTGCGCCCAACTATGTTTTAATCTAGGACTATGTTTAGAACATGCACTCGCACCTAGATGTAGCAGGAAATGGATGATTAAGGGAAATGTTTCTTTCCCACCACAGGACTATGAGAAGCGTGACATTGCAGTCTATACTGGTCAGTATCGCGTAATATGTCCTGATTAGTTTCATCAGGCTATACTTAGATAATGACTAAATGAGAAAAGCCTACATACAATATTCATATATATGATAAACAAGGTCGGGACAAACCTGAATTTGACAACGTTGTCGTTTCCTACATCGATGGCAAATCTTGTTACACATGTATATCATGATTTGATGATATTCCTAATTTGGATACTATGACAAGCGGAGGCAAAGCTTATAAATTTGATGTGAAATATAATCAAAATACATATTGGGCAGAGTATAATATATCCATTCAGAAGCTGTGCAGACCCAGGGTATTTGAATACAACTTGATTCAATTTGAATAATATTACATAATGAATCATTTTTGCCGATGGTTGTGTGACGTTCTTTGGTGAGTCGGGGTTTTGGAACTGTACGACGAAGAGACTTTTGGGTTGCCTTGGTCTCAACCTGAACAAAGAATCTGAGTAAGAGCTTTACAAAATCAAGAGTTGTGTCTCATGCACGAGGGTGGATGAATGGGACGGTGGGGGTGGAGTTCTCAATGGTCAAGCCAGGGGGCATTTTGGGGTAGGGCTTATTTCGGGCATTAAAGTGTGATTTCGGTCGGTCAGCCCCCCAGGGAGTTGGGTTTTTGCTCACAGTTAGAGGTTGGTAGCATGTGGCCGAGTGGGTCATACTTTTGGGCTTTCGTACTTGGCTGGTGTTTCGGGCTCAGGTCACTTCTCGGGCAGTTTCGCGCTTTCATATGATCTTCAGGCTGTTTGAGTTACCGTCCAATTTATCTCTAATTCAGGTGCTTTAGCTAAGTGCTACTCGATCATCCGCTGCTGTTATTGTATATCTTAGGCTTAGGCTGGTTAAGAGGCTGGGCATCTTAAAGAAGAGACGTGTGAACACAGTGAATACCAAGAAGGGACTGTTTATTTCAGCCTTCTTTTATAGGCTACAACTCGATTCTGATTGGTCAATCTCGACCACGTGACCTTTTGTGACGTCACATTCGGTTACCACAGTTTTTCGGTATCTCATACCTGATTACAAGTTTCGCTCCATTTCGTACCCGTTTTCGTTCCCTCACACATTTCATTATTAGCCTTCATCCGCTATGTTATTTGATTATCTCACAATACAAATTCATTATACCTTATTTTCTAATTCAATACTTTGTACCTTAAAAGATGAAGGGACAATTCATCACAGTTACATGGTAATTGATGCACCCCTTGCTCACTCTTTGTTTCCAGCAAGTTGGTTTGTATATAAATATTCGAGTTTGGGCATTTATGTCTCCTTATTACGCACAATTCAATTATTGTCTGGGCTGATTCCCTTCATAGATTCACGATATTCTGTTTTAAACTTATACTTTGGTAAAGTCACTCCTTAATAGCGGCATGAACGAAAAATATTTCATTGAGGGCAAGGTGCGGTAACTCTTTTAGCAAAGTCCTAGTGGCATAATATATACATAGTATACATAGTTTATTTTCATTAATTACTTGGCCATTAGCTGTGCACCATTGTACTGACATGGGTGGCCAGTCCATGTTTGAAGGCACTATGGCGTGAGCTTTAGAAGCGCACGTGCAAGCCATGTTTCACTTTGTCAAATAGTGGAATGGGGGAAGAGTCACAGTGTGACGTACTATTCTAAAAGAGCGTGTTTGCTCTCAGTCAGTCAGAGTTCGCTGAAACGCTGTGTGAGTAACATCCTGGAAAGGTTGGACCTTTAAGCTGTAGCCTTGGTTCTGGATAGAAGCATAGGGATCGTGTAAGAGCGTGGCCGGGAGCGTTGACTGAATGTGTTGAGGGGATTCCTACCTCGGGACTGATCATGGTCAATCGAGTTCCTGTCACAAAACGACTATACACTGGATAAATAAAGAACAATATCCTTTCACGTGAGTGTTCACGTCTTATGTGATGTCAGAACTATAATTATGTATTGGACAACAGCAGTCAACGAGGAGGAGACTGCATACGGAGCTAGTTATTATCTATGAACTAATTACGACTATTCACGTACACCATATATAACAGATAATTAACCTCTATAGTTCACCATAATACTCTGGACACACACAAGGCCAATTACATATATCATTCTATTCTATGCACAAACGGATCCTCAATTCTCAGTAAGAGTGGGGTTAATCATTGGAATATTCCTTCGTAATGGATGGCTGTAGGCTACCCCGGGATTGTGGGGAAAGATACTCCAATGAAACAATGTAATAGAACCAAAACACTCATCATTTACTTCTTCGGCTGGAATAAATATTAGAGCGATAAGAAATAACATGGAAAGTTAGGAATTTGTTTGGACGTTTATGTGAATATATCATATCTATTAAATACTCCTAGTTACATCGACTCTAAAATTAAAAATTCTTGGCGAAGTGTATAGTATGACAGTTGAAACGCGAATGAGGTGATGGTTACAGATCTGGATTTATATAGTGATGTGTCAACAAGAGCCGAGATCCTTGGTTTTTTTTAAATTCCTTTATTTAATCAGACATAAAATAAGTGCAAAAGCACTTGTTTACATTCAATGCCTGAACAGCATAATTTAAATGCTTATTCAAGGCCCAGTAAGGAAATAATAAGTTTCAGTAGTAAAAATAAACTCAACGAAACAATATAATTAAAATAATATTGATACTGACAATAATTGACTATAGACTGGTATGTACAATAAAATCAGATAAGACCAATTTTAAAAACTCTAATTATACAACTAGTAACAATAACATGGTCGGGATCTTTAGGGGAACATCATATAATAGTCACGATTCCAAAAAATGGTTCAAGTCTCTATTTCGAGAACATGTATATTTATACAGCAACTATACATTATTTTGCTCACTTATTGCATTTTTAAATTCATAAAAATCTAGGTTACGTGTTATAGCAGTTTGACTATTCCATACCTTTGCTCCTCTATAAAACACATTTAGTTTAGCCCTTTCATTATTGGGCTTATAACAATTAAAAACCGGAGCATCATGCATACAAGTATTACATGTATTCTCCTTTAACAAATTAACATTTGTTTTAAGTTTATGCATAAACAATAACAAATGGATGTTACTCCTATCCTCAATTGATAAGATTTTACATGACTCACATAGCTCATTCTTATTTTGGTAAACACCATTTCCAATACATATTCTCAATCCCTTATAAAACAATTTATAGACTTTTTTTAAGTTCAATGCAGAGGTACCCGAGTAGATGACGTCTCCATATTCAATTAATGGCAAAATCATGGTTTTAAATACCATGATACTTGCATGTTGTGTCAAATATTTTCGCATATAAGATAGAAGATATAATTTATGACTAACCAGTTTACAAAGATCCGTAATATGCTTGTTAAAATTCAATTGTTCATCCAATGTGAAACCCAGATATTTATATGAGCAGACTCTTTCTAGTCTCTTATTGCCCAGGGATAATATACAATCTGCGTTTCTACTCTTTTTTACTAAGGAGCGCATGCCATAGACACAAAATTTTGTTTTTTTTACAATTTAGTGTAATTTTGTTTTGAGACGACCATCTATTCAGGTTATTAAGATCTCTCTGCATTATACTCAACGCATTATTCAGATTTTTATGTTTCACATATAAGACAGTGTCATCAGCATATAAGGATAAACCAGAACCTTGGAAAATATCACAAAGATCATTTATATAAATAATGAATAGAAGCGGGCCACACACAGAGCCCTGTGGTACACCGCATTTAATTAATAGTTTGTCAGATATTGTATTATTAGCTTTGACACATTGATATCTATGAGATAAATAGTCCCTAAACCAGTCATTAGCCTTTCCTTTGATTCCAATTTTATCTAATTTTTTTTAACAATATATCATGATTAACTGAATCAAAAGCCTTCATTGCATCGATATAAGTAACTACCATATATTCTGAATTATTTAGCGCTTTATAAATTTCATCAGTGAACCATGCTGTTGTAGAACTTGTTGAATGCCCTGGCCTGAATCCACCTTGCTTTTCATTCAGTAACGCATTTTCTGTGCAATAATTATAGTGTCCCTGGTTACAGAACGGCTACGTCATAGCCCCACAGAAATAATAATTTTGATATAGGTCTCACTACAGGAAATATTACATAATATCTGATAATCAACGAGGTATACACGATAATGACCAATGCTGAAATAACTTAGAACTATATGCTAGGCTTTTTCTTCTTCATGCAGTCATTATATTGAAGCATATTAATTATCAGTGAGATTGAAATCAAGCGAGATTGAAAAACATTGCCTTTCAGATCTTGAAGCGCAATTTACTGTTGGTAGGTCTAGCTTTTTTTCTGGTACTTCATATAGTGTCCCTGAGGACTGAAAATATTTCTAATGTAAGAGAAACATATAAAATAGAGGAGAACCAATTTGGGGTACTCTTGAAAAATTGAAAAGCTAGCATTCACACAAAAGGAAACAAGATCCATTCCAATTAGCTGCTATTAATATCCTGCTAAATAAGTACTATCATCATAATATTTTCTCCAGCGGGAGTATTCGTAAATATCACTCTCCCGAGTCCAACAACTAGGCCACTGTACAAACAATTTCTTTCAAACACGGAATCCCCATCGGTCTGAAGGCTTCGTATATTCGTAAGGAAAAATAATCATAATGTAAGCAGGCACACTTTCTTGAACATTTCGGCTAATACTCAAAGTAATCCAAGCCTAAAAGTGTTTTGAAGCTAGATAAAGCAGAACATTTCTGTTCCAAATAACTTCTAAAATAGCTCGTAATGTTTGTGATGCCAAGGGAATATAAATATATATGCTGAAAGAGGAACGTCAAGACACAGGAACACCCCTGTGTTCTACGTTTGCTGACAACGAGTTTTTCCACTGAGCTGTAAAAAGTATACGCTGAGTAACTGACTCCCATATAACCAATATAACACTATTTTTTAAGTGTTTATGCCTGGGCCTATTGCTTTACGTCTGCAGAAAGGTCTGGACAATACGTTTAGCACTGTCTGAAATAACCCAGATTTTACAGCCATCGCAATATTATTTATCTCTCCCTTTTCTTCTCCAAGAATGGACCCGTTTATTTGGTTTCACTCCTAAGTTCTGCTATCTTTTATGACTTTTATGTTCTTCATGAATTAGCCAAGTCATGCTCTCGTATTAGGACTGAGGTATCACGTGTCATTATAAGCCTTCTCTGTACAGACGAACCTCAGAGCCCTATTCCATAAATGAGTGAAGAGAGTAGATTCATTTTTATCCTAAAGTGTGAGAATGAAAAAGTTACTCACGCCCTATCTAAAATTATTAACGGTGCTCTCAAAAGACATAGTTTAAGAACACGCCCAATGACACCATGTAATATCTCTGTAAATTACGTCCTGTTTATGCTCATATGTTTTTGTGTCAATGACAACTAGGTTATGTTGTAGCAGGTCTTTATTAGATTAACATACCCAGGTGGCCACCTGGAACATACATAAAGATATACATTAGAAGGTAATATATATATAAATCTCAGACATCTTCCCCGTCAACGGACAATCAAAAGATAGACGTCTATAGAAGACCTGACAAAGCACATCTTTATATACCTAGTCTTACTACTGGTTTTGACACTCTTGAAGACCTTCTAGGTATGAATGGAGATGAGACTATTACTTGAGGAGATCTTTCAGGAACAGAAAGAGAAGTGACAGAAGCCCTTTCTACATTCATGGCCTCACCATTCTTGACATTTTCAGCATTTGAGTCAATCACCCCATCTATATCATCTGCATCATCCATTTGGTCATCAGACCTTACAAACTGTTCTGATGTTCTCAGTAGATCCCGCCTGTTTCTTCTCAACACTGCTCCATTTTCAGTTCTTACTTTGTATGACCTTGGGGCCACTTCTTTTAACACCTGAGCACGCTGGCTCCATGTACCCTTTTCATCTTGCAGTCTTACTGTGTCATTTACTTGTAGTCTAGGCAAATCTCTGGCATGTTCATTGTATGCTACTTCTTGACGTAACCGACTCTCGTTAATAGCTTTGTTCCCTGAGTCTACCATTTTGTGAACATGCGGAAGTCTACTACGCAACTTTCTACCCATAAGCTTCTCTGCTGGAGAGGAACCATCAGACTTTGGCGCCTGTCTATAAGCTAGTAGTGCTAAGTATGGATCATCACCTGACTCTTTTGCCTTATTGAGAAGACTTTTTACAATTCCAACACCTCTTTCTGCTTTTCCATTACTTTGGGGATAATATGGGCTTGAAGTTCTATGTTGGAACCCATATTCACTCGCAAACCTTTTGAAAGCTTCTGAACTATATTGAGGACCATTGTCACTGATTACAACTTTAGGCACACCATGTCTGGAAAAGATACTTTTCATGTTTAAGATTACATTCTCAGCTGACGTGCTTGGTAGTATGGCAATCTCTGGATAATTCGAATGATAATCTATAACCAACAAGTAGTCATGGTTGTTCCAATGGAACAGATCTGTCCCCACATACTCCCATGGTCCTGCATTCAACTTCTCTGCCTCTACATACATTGTTTCTTTGCTCTGGGAAACTTTATACTTTAGACATGCTTGACAATTTTGTGTCTTAACCTCAATGTCTCTATTCATGTTAGGCCAAAACATAACATCTCTTGCCAACCTTTTCTGTTTGTCTACTCCTAGATGTCCTGCATGAACATACTCCAGCATTTCTTTACGCATGCTACTAGGGATAACAATCCTGTTTCCTCTCACTAGAAGTCCATTTATCAAACAGAGCTCATCTTTAAATGTGCTATATGCTGGACATTCTCCATTTTTCCAGCCATTAGCGATACACCTTTTAACTGCTTCTAGGACTTCGTCCTTTTCAGTTTCTTTAGCTATTCGCTCTAAGTACTCTTCTGATACTGGGAAAGACTGATAGACCATGTTTACCTGTGCATTTATTTCTGCACCCAGTACATTATCAACCTTTTCTGTGACCTTGGCTCTAGACAGTGTGTCTGCAATATACAGGAATTTACCTGGAGTCCAAGTGAGTTGTACACTATATCTCTGCAACTGTTAGTAGGATGGCTACTTTCCTCGCACTCGCATCATCTGGTACGTTGATAGCCAGCAGATACCACTTCATTTGTTTCTTGAACCTTTCCCAGTTGTCTGCAACATTTCCCTCCTTCAGTCTAAGGGGCTCGGGCGCCTTGATCGAATCCATTTTTTGCTTTTAATCCGCACGATTCGTAATTACTCCTGGTACCATGTGTCAATGACAACTAGGTTATGTTGTAGCAGGTCTTTATTAGATTAACATACCCAGGTGGCCACCTGGAACATACATAAAGATATACATTAGAAGGTAATATATATATAAATCTCAGACAGTTTTAACAAGATCAACACAAATGTGCTCAAATTTACTAACCAACTAGGCTATTACAACTGCAGTCTGTCATATAGTGCCCTCAGACTAGTAAAAAATCTTATATCTGTATTAAAATGGTGGAGGTTTCCCACTCAAGACTATGCTACACATGCAAAAATATAGAGATATGTTGTGTTATTGTTAATGTAGTCAACAAAATAAGTTGTTCATGTAGCCACTGAATCTGAAATACATGTAAACTCTACCAGGATCATGTAAATGACATATAAGTCAAATTTGACTTCTTGACAGTCAATAAAAGATCTTCTACTACTATATAAAAGTGTGCATCAACAAATATGTTGATGCACATACCTTATCGTCTACAAATTTGTATAGGGTGTGAAAGAAAGTGTGTGCAACGTGCCAAAAGAATAATAAGTGATCCACTCTTGCGTAGTTACCTCCCCTGTCGTCACATCATAACAACTTTTGGAATAACTAAGGATATTAAACTAAAAGCGCTAACCTGTCACAGTTTGTAACGACTTAAAATATTTTGCGCATAGATACTTTGTGGATTAGAAAAAAGGATGTTTATGTTCGTCTTTTGGAATCTTGCCTAATTTTTCTTTTAATTTTAGCAACGTCTTATGTTACTTACATGTTCTTCCTGATGTCAGGTGATACGAAAATATATGTTTAAGTAATAAGGGACGGGTTTATGATACTGAAATATGACTTCGTGCACAGAGATGCGGCTTGTGTACGTAGACATCACAATGTCCTAACCACTAACAATGGTCTACAATATAGGAACCTTCAATTTCTTAAGAATTCACAATAGAGATCTTTTTTCTTATTTGTACAAAAAAGCAAGGGATAGTGAGTATAGAAATCCATGTTTACAATACACAATTATGGTACATAGACGCCGACCTTCGTGCACAGAATTCTAGATGACTTATATTTTAAAAGGCATGCCTATATTACTGTCCATTGTAATGGCGAGGCCTGGTTCTCGACTTTCATGTAACTACCTCCATTTATTGGTATTGCCCATACAATACTGAGCTATGCCATCTTAACTTTCGTCCTTCCAAAATGAAAACAGCTGGGAAAGAGTCAGCAATTTTTTTGCTTCCTTGCAAACAATAATTAGAGTGCTAGAAGAAAATGGCCGCACCTGTTATTTACTATGCACAATAGACCATTCTTTGGTCAAATAAATAGAAATATCAGAGTTTTACCTATCATCTTTTTAGTAAGTCTTTTTTAAGACTAAGTGCCTCATGTATTGGGGATCTCATCTCACCGTCCCTCACCAGAATATAATAGCTCCCTCCCCTCGCCGGAATACGATACCTCCCTTTCCTAATCGGAATATAATACCCCCCATTCCCTAACAGGAATGTTATGTTTCAGTGAGGGAGGGGGAGGAGACGTCCCCGAAAGATCCAGGAACTTACTCCTAAAATAATCCACTGTAAAACATATAGTTGATGCTAAAATATACCAGGTTTCAGTGTTTATCATACAGAATCTTTAACTGGTCATTTGGCCAATACAAGTCAAGCAAGCAAGCAATAGCTAATAGTAACAGAGGATACAATTTATACCTCTTTATTTACTTATGTTGTTTTAAAAGACTGATTCACTTTTGCCTTAGGAGGAAAAATAACCTACTGATAGGATAATTATGTCATAGTCCCAAGTGCTAAGACAAAGTCTATTTAGAGGCTGTGGTAGCAAGCATTATCATAAACAATATTGTAGGGTGTTGATAAAATAAGTTAGCGATATTCAAACAATTAACTAGGGCGATTTGCCATTTAATTCGGTTGTGTTTTGTAATGAGGTGTTACGGTTTTTGCACCACATCATAGATGTTTGACCAAACATTTCCAATGACCAATTAAGAGTTCGATTATTCATATCGATATTTGACAATCAATGCTGAATTTCGTATACTTTTAGTGCTTTTATAACAATTATGAGCTGTATAAGTCACCCTTCCTTAGGGCATGGGTCTATCGTTGAAAAAAGTTCAATGCGCCCAATGTTTTTCCTAGACCATGTCAACTGAGTTGTATGTTTTGGAGGTTTTGCCAGAATACTGAATTATAGCTACGAGTAAATATTCCTGGTCTACCGGGCATTGACCTCGGTTTCTATTAGGGGTGTTGATGGGGGTCCCGATGTCGCATGTCGAATTTAAGAAATGACCATGTCTCCTGTCGCTATTTTTTAAATTTCGTGTCGATTTTAAGAATTGTCCGTGTCCCATGTCGAATTTAAAAATAGCCTATGTCATGTCGCTTATTTTTCTTTATGTCACTAAGGCTCATGTCGAATTTAAGAAAAGCCCATGTCGCCCTGTCATTTTAGGGGTCTATACCCATTCTATTGCGTCGTTTATGATATGTAACTATTGTGTGTCTTATTCTGTAAGGGTTTACGTTTAGTTTTTACCATTGTGTTATAATTTTCCTTTTATCAGTATATATATAAAGGCAATTTTATGTTAGCTGGGCATTAGTTTGTTCTTTCTCTGCTCCTCCCCCATGGTGCTCCTCCCCACCATCTCCCTGACAAGTCACATGCATTACCTGCTGATTGTTCAAGTCAACAGATAGAGCCGGCAGAACAACTCTAATTCCATTTGCTTTGGGTTGTATGTGGAATCCTTGTTGAGGGCAGCATACAACACACTGCATTTCACAAACGCTTTTTGGATAAATCCGAGACCACAATGACCCTTAATGCCTATAGATCTAGGTGGTATACCTCAGTCACCTGTCAAAGCCATGGGACCAATGTACATAATAGTTACAGGGGAACACCAGTGAAAAATAGATGTTTTGCACACAAGGAATTTCAAGAATGAAGGTGAAAACAGAATGAAAAATCAGACCAATGGTTTAAAAGTTATGATCCAAATAAGGATCTCTCCAGCTCTCCACTAGGGCACCCATTTTGTTGATATTACCCAGTATGCACTTCAACATCTTATCAACCCGTGGCTACCATTTGGGTATGTGATATTTAAGTATCAATTATTCCTGTGGTGTGTCACAGTGAGTATAATCAATCCCAATTTTCCAAGTTGTGTAATGACCAAATGATGAAAACTGAGAACGGCCATGTTTTTCATTCTACATGGAAACCATAACTATAATATTATGGTGTTGTATTCCCTAGTAACCACTTATACAATTGAGTATTTTTATAGCAAGCTGTCATTTAAGGATCATTTATATGATAGGGGTTGATGCCTAAAATGGCAGGGTGACATGGTCATTTCTTAAATTCGACATGGGGCATGAGGCCTAGGGACATGCGACAACAGGTAAAAAGAAGTAGCGATAGGGTACAGGGTTATTAGTTAAATTTGACATGGGACACGAGTATTGTCCCATACTCGCGTCCCATGTCAAATTGTTACAAAATGTGACATAGCCATTTCTAAAATTTGACATGGGTTACTGGGATCCCCAGTCTACACTCCCGTTTGTGTTATCCAAATAAGCTAAACTCTCAGCACCAAACTCAAACAATAATAATATTATGTCCTGGTTTCTGATAGTTGGTTGCTTAGCAACAGGCTTTTGCTAAGCAAAAACAATAGTAACTTTACTACTTGATATAAAATAAGTGTGGGTTGCTAGGCAACCAGTTTCAATGAATTAAACCTGAATCATTGATTTCATACTACTTTACCCCCCCATTCTTCATTGTATATGGTTTAGAAACCTTTTAAACCGTTAGAAACCTCACTAAAAAGCTTATTTGGGGATTCTCATACTTATTGTGGTGATGCTGTACAAACTAATGTTGCCATGGCAATTTTGCTTTATCAGGATTTCAATCTCTCTCAAATCTTTATTGCATAATGTGCCTCAATGTATCATCACTGAGGATATAACGTTTCATGACGTTTCTTCAAACAACATTTTCACAATAGCACTTGTCGAAACATGAATGAAATACTATAGAAAAGCCTTCAGAAATCTTAACAGGAACTACAATTTAGATAAATTAATGGTTAGGTACATGCTGGGAAATCTATTCATAATGGCCATTCCTAGTGGGAAGCTAAGCATAATCTTATTTCCTCATTTGAAACTATTATCCTATTTAAATGTTGTTTTGACTGATGACATCAGAATTTCAAGATATATTTACATTCTGAGAAGAGAATGGATGTGATTTATGTTTGATATCTAGACATATTTTTGGTAGTTAATATAATTTTCCAATGAACATCAGTGAAATATTCAAGAATTTGGTTGACATGGTAACTAAAAAGCAAACATTTTTTATTTCCCTCCCCCCTTGATATTGGGGGTCGAAAGACCTAGGGTCAAAAGATCTGAAGGCAAACGTCCTCTGGGGCAAAAGATCCAAGTGGGGGGGGGGGGGGGGGGGAGGAGACAAATGTCTGGTCTGGGGAGTGGGGGAGCAAAAATCGTGTCACTGATCTAATCCATGCTCAGTGCCTCTTCTGGACCACTTGTGCTTTAAATCATACTTTTAGATTTTAATCCAACATTCTGCTGTTATTGTGAAAACTTCGTGAATTATTGATCTTTTGTTAAAAATGCACAAATCCTTAACACTCATGAGTAACAGCAAAACTTTTTTTTATTTGATTTCAACTGGGTGATACAATTTGGCCAATGGCCATTTTTCGTTGTAACCCAGCATGAGCATCTAACTGTGTACCCAAAGTCATGCTGGCAGTAATACATTGTCAACCAAGAAAAAATTCATACATTACTGTACAATGGAAAATTAGATTTACAAGATTGTCAAATAGTTATTACACAACTAAATATGAATTTCACTAAGTGGTTGAAAATTATAGATTCAAAGATATAATACACATATCAAACAATACTATATAAAAGTAATGGACTACTCAACATCAATTAAGACCCTAGGTTGTATCATCATAATTATGATGTATAGCACATTGTAATTGTCATGAAGACTGAATATCCAGCAGATCGGACCCTTGGGAACACAACATTTATAAACTATACCACAATGAGCACTGGGTCAAGAGCTGGTCCTTTACCTGGAAAAGGTGCACGAGGCACAAGGACACTCCCATGACATCAGCATAACAAAATCACCCCCACCACCTAACCTTTGATCTGCTATGTGAACAACTCCCCTCAACACAATGAGTCACCGCTACCCAGCTACCGATACAGTTCAGAATTGGTGATCTAACCAGAAGATAACAACGCGTTGTCGAGATGTGTAATGAAACCATGATTTATCCCATCACTATGTCTTTTCCCCCTGCTAGTAATGCTTTTTTTCTAAACGGTGACGTATATGTTTTCTAAAAACCTAATGAGTTTCATTATTCTTCTAAGTTAAGGGGGGTACCAATTTAGCGACTACACTAAATTCTGGTCGTTTCAACCAGTTCTGGTTGCTTAATTCTCAGTGGCGGATCCAGGTTTTTGTAAGGGGGGGGGGGGGGCGATATTGAAATTTTCTTCTTCTTAATTACCTTTTGGACAATTTTGCATTAAAAAATGTAAAATTGGTCCCAAAAAAAAGGGGGGGGCCCCTCTAAATCCGCCACTGATTCTGGTCAGAAATGACAAGAAATGGTCAAAACCAACAAGAAATGGTGTTCCCATTGAGTGATTTGACTAGTTTTGGTTGTTTCGACCAGGATCAAGCAACCTGAACTGGTAGAGACAACCAGAATTTAGTTTAGTCGCGCAGTGGGTACCCCCCTTTTATAATGTATAACAGTGTACGCGAGGGAAATACCAGATACACTTGACCTTGTGATAGTAAAATAAATAATATGGAAAAACTATAGATCTATGGTAATAGGTTATCAAACAATTTTTTTTCAAGAAAAGGTATGCTAAATCGTTTGCATTGTGCAAATGATATAATCGAAATGGTATAATTGATTTAGGACTTCAGCTTCCGTTGGCCTGTAATTACTAACAGGATCAGGAAAAAGAACTGAACAGCCACAGATAAATATTGCTATAGAGATGTGGGACGTTCAAATGAATATATAAAAGATCTTTTAGGTGTTCTTTGATCTCTTTTCCAAGTAGCCTAATATGTGGTACACATCAAAAAGAAGATTTGTTATACCATAAAAGTAAAGCTGATGTAGACCGTCAATGGAATCAACCTAACACATAAATTCAACGTCAAATGCGGTACATATCAACCTTCAGAGCACTTATATCTGTAAAATGCCTTCATATAGTCAACCTTAATAAAGAATTAAATTTTCCATTTTATTGTCCAACAAGATTGTCCAGTGATTTTAAAGTCAACTTTAAGTACTCTTGCCACATTTGCATCTCAATTGCACATCTGAAATCATCCAAAAGTAGGCCAATAATCTTTTTGGTGATGTTTGTACTGATCAAGCAAGGCGTCGGAACCACTGTAGAATAACATTACTGAGACATGCAGATATGGTTGGTCAAGACCAAACCAAATGTTACTACAACGTTCTTATTTGACTTTATTTGAGACCAAACATAAACAGACTTTCACAGAATTACCTAAATAACATTACATCAAAATAAGATCACAAGAACTATGAATGTAACATTACCGTGTTTGGTTACCATGAAGTTAGTGGGACCAATCAAAAGAACAACCAATAAATTCGTGGCTTTGCATATATAAACCTAACTGATTCGACATAATCTGGAATTCCTTCTGATGAATTTTATTCTTTGAGACCTCATTATACAAAAATACTAATAGATCTTCCAAAAAATGCTTGAACAACACAGACAAATATGTTATGTATACTTGTGTGTCTGGAAGCAAAAACACATTTCATGTATTTATAATTGGCCTGTTTTGATAATTGTCAAGTAGGTCTGCAGAGCAAGAAAGGGCTGGTTTTGTTTTTCAGATCTATCTTGAGTTCTACTTTACAAAGACTTGTAGTCTAGTATATTTTTATTTATTAATCACATATGTTTACTGGTGGGGGAGTACATGATTGATGACTTTTTGAATTTTATAAACATATTTTGCTTGTCATTTGTGGCCATTTATCATCTAAATGTATTTCATATATTTTCCCCTTTCTTCCCATTATTTATTATATTCATTAGCAATGTCATATGGGAGGATGCTCATATTTTGAAAACTTGTGCCGTCTTTGTCAGATTCTACTCCCATTTCTATATAAAAATACTTGTGCCTGACAAACAATTTTGGTATTGAATGATAGAAAAAAATATACTGAATCTAAATATACCACTTTTATTTTTATCATAACATTATTAGCAGTGCTACATTTTTAAGACAGGGAGAAGGACCAGATATTTCAAGTTTTTCAGTCCTTTCTTGCCCTGCAGACCTTATAGTCTCTTTTTGTTCTTGGTATGGTGAAGTTTATTAGATTCTTGTATGTGCAAGACTGTAATGATGATGAGAGTCGAGTGTAGAAATAAATCAAAGTCAAAAAAGACATTTATGATCAATCAATTATTATTGCAAATTAGTCATGATACTTCCTCATTACCTTGTCTCAAGCCCACATAATCATGAAGATGGCCAGGTTTTGACATGAATCATTTCACAGACTGGACAGAAAGAGATCTGGAGGGGTCTCATACGTCTCACTGATAATGTCTTATTATGGTGCAGAGACCTATAGCATCTTATTTCCTAATCAATGTTACACACCAGATTTCATGCTATCTGCGGGGTCATAATGTGTTAAATAAGGTATCTGAGGCACCAAGGCCTACCTGCAAGCCAATCTTGTTATACCAATACACTTACACCCATATTTGCCTACATGGCACGTGTTAAAAAGGCATTGATTGAGCATATAATTATAAGACGTTACAGGACACCTGGTTGAAAACACAAGTGCTAACCACAAACAATTAATTTCTAATTTCTAATCAAACACTAAATTTCTGAACACACTGCACAGGACCACATCCCTGTCAGAGTGCTTTTGTCAACCAGTTTACCAGTCACCAGCCAATCACAAGCTTGAAATCTAAAGACCCATTCCCACTAGGCGACGGGTGACTAGGACAATCGTTGTCGTCGTCGCCGAGTGACTGGAATATCAGACAAGTTTGATTATTTGCTGACGATTTTCCTGACAATTTTCTTGGCGATTCTGTTGGCCGTCGCCGGGTGCCAAGAATGCACACCATACCCATGGAGAATCACCCAGCGATTGTGATCGCCCGGCGATTGTGATCGCCTGGCGATTGTGCAGGGAATTTGATGGCAGTTCCGTCGCCAGGTGATGGTAAAATCGCCCAGTGGGTATGGGCCTTTAGTTACACAATAATAAGTCACAATAATAGGCTACTTATAGAACCATGAGTCACATAGTACCAAACAGGTAAGGAAAGGAAGTTTGAGAACTTACCTGGTCACTTGTGGTCCCATTCCCACACAGAACACGCCACATCAGGTTAGCACCCCATAAATGTATCCATTTGTATGAACTACGGATGCCTATTTTGAGAGTTTGAATTGAATTGAATTGAGAATTCTGAAAAAAAATCTATGCAGTATAACCTAATCCAACTGTTCTGCTTTCCTAAATCTAGCCAAGGTGAGTCACCAGCACTTTACAACAATCATTGAGTATGTGATATGCAGTGGCAACATCCTTATCCTTCCTCTGTGAAATAATGTTATAAACACATTATGAACAGAGACCCGGAACAATTCAATTATGTTTGACCTGCCAGCGAAAGTTTGTCGCCCTTTCCTTTTTCTTTCAAGTGAAGGCCATTTATTAATTGCAAATTGAAGATAAACAGAGCATAATCAGAGAGGTGGGTATGTGCTGCCCAGGTAAAACGAACAAGATGGTGGAGTATTGGGGGAATTGGTTCACACTAACACTGAGAACTATGTGGCAGCAAAACCTCTCTCTTAATCTGACATTCAATGTGTATCACTAGAAAGGAGACATTTATAGTTAGACATAATAATATTATATTCTAAATGATAAATGTTTACATGATATTATCATGTAAACATTTATCATTTAGAATAAACCTTGCCCTATGTTATTCATTTAAAGTATAACTGTTTATGAGGGTCTGAGAAAGGAGCATCGCGCACCTACGTTCCGGGGAAATCGCGATCGGAAACGTTGGGGCTCTTCACTATGGCTATCTATGGAGGAAAACCAGTAATTTCGCTCTAACTTTTGAAATTTTGCTTCAATCTTCAAGCAGTAAGCGAGAAAAAGTTTCGTTTTGTTCCCAGGAATCCCAAACAAGTCTCGAAATTCTCAGAGGAAGCCTAGTTATTTTGCAATCCTTGGGGAATCCCTCTTACACACTCTCCAGGCGGACCTTTCGCCACTACAATTCAATGCATCGTATCAAACATCTGCTCGGAGCTATCCCCCTCATTTCCCGTCGCTCTCCTCACTACGCGATGTGCAAATAGAAGGGAATTCCCCCGAAACCTTCAGACCCGCATTTTCCGTATATATGTTCAGAATTCATACATCAAGTATGCCCAATTTATTGGAGGGGAAATAGTTATCAACAGGATGATAGATTCCTGCCTACACTCCACCTCAGAAGCTTTGCCTGGCCACCATGATTCGGAAGTTCTCTGCCTTACAATAATATCAAATAACCATTAGGCAATTAATTGGTAATGGTTATACATCATCGAAAGATAACGTTACTTTCGCACCAGATTAAACCCTGATTAGGCGAAGCGTTGTCAAAACAGAAATACATCATCTGATCATTGAGACTCTATAGAGAATGTTGTTGTAATGTTTTTAATAAATGAAATGAGGTTGAGGAAAAGAACTAAACAGAGCACCCTCTGTGGCAGCCAGGCTGAGGCTTCACATCGCCCACCAGGCAGTGTTATAATATTATAATTATAATGTACTTCGAGGCATTAACCTATTAAAATTCATACAATTTCTAATAATGGGCCTTTTATCTAGGGAATTTATGATGGTCCCCATTTTCTAAATGTGGCCAAATATATAGTAATTTTCAAATTAATGTTCGATGGATAGGAACATCAGACAAGTAGTTGTCATGGCAACCTAAATGCCAACTTCTGTGTTTATCCCAAATCTTCGTAAGCTGCAAAATGATTAAATTGCTTGTGCCATGTGTCTGTCTTGTATCTTTTATTGATTATGTATGTCCAATCTGACCTTCGTCACTTTTAAATTCGCTAATCAAGACTTTTTTTATAAGAATAAAGAATCTTTTCTACACAATTACCAAGGCCTAGATCAACATGCCAAAGAAACTCAATATTTGTCTTGCATGTAGTTTATTACGAAAAGTTCAGACATGCAAACTATCATTTTGTACAGACATGTAAACTATCATTTTTTCATTGAGTCATAATCTACAAGAGTAAATAAATTGCATATTTACAGTGTAAGGCTAGACACTTATAATAGTATATATGCACATTACCATGTACACGCCATTGGACCGTTGGAACTGTAATTATTTCAAAAGGAGGATGACAAAAACGCCATATCAAATAAATAGCAATAATTCATTTCAGAAATTAACATTAAACACATCCAGTGATAACAGATCATCACATTCTCTTCAAGTTCATCTTAGTATTACGAATTGTACAATACATTATCCAATATGGAATAAACATCATCATGGTATGGTAACTCATCTGGGATAATTGCACATATCATGCTCTTAAAATTAGCACGCTCCATGCCCAATTCGCCCACCCCATGCTCAATTCACCCACCCAATCCCTTTTCCCTATTTCCTTCAACACCTTGCTCATGGATCAAGATTATATAAAACCTGCATTTGTCCCAACATTAAGACACATGAAATAATGAAATTCAAAAATAATATTCTACCCAGTGCTCTATAAAAATACCATTCACACATTTTTTTTATTTCGACCAATTCTAACAGTTAGTTCTTCCATGGTACAAAGATTTACCCCCCCCCCGCCTTCCATAATACCCTATAAGTAAAACAGTGTCCTGCACAGCGCATTATCAGTGACCTCCTGGTTAAGTGACTGTCCTACCAGGAAGGCCATCTTGTGGGCGTACTGGCAGGGGGCAGGCACGCGGACGGTGCCGGGCCAGTTGTAGTAGAGGTGGGTCAGTTTGTAGGTGAGGCGCTGCATCAGGTCGGCCCGGAACCCGTCCGCGCCATGCACCACTATGTAGTGGGTGGGGGTCACCGTGCCCTGACGTACCGACTGAGAGACCAGGAAGAAGTCCTGCCTGGAGACATGAAGGGAGCAAATGTAAAGGTATTACTTTGAGGGAATATAAATGTTTTAAAAACTAATTATTAAGTTAATCTTGTGACCTCGTGAGCATCAGCAAAACAATATTAATACTTCAATGATTTAGCACTTTGCAAAAAATAAATGTACTTTTTGTATGTAGTAGATAGAATTCAAGAAACAATCAGCCCGCTGAACAGTACAGAATTAAATTATTCTTGGTTATAGAATTTTCTTATACATTAAGTTGCTTTTAAAAGAAAGTTATTGCATCGCTGAAAGATATTGCATCGCAAGAAACGTAACGTTGACGTAAAGATCTTTATCATAGTTTTACGTTGATGTAAGATGTTGATTCCCTGGATAAATATCGAAGATGTGGATTCCCTAGTTATATAGGGAAGACGTGGATTCCCTATTTATATAGGGAAGACGTGGATTCCCTTATTGTATATATATGGAAGATGTGGATTCCCTGGATATTATATCGAAGATGTGGATTCATTAGATACATATAGAAGATGTGGATTCAATAGATATATGGAAATTGTAGATTAAAAAAATTTGTAAAAATACAAAAAAAGTGCTTACTCATTGTCAGGTCTTGTGACTTCGCTGTCGACGACTGTGCCGGAGGGAGGGTTCACCCAACTGCGTTGTCCTTTTGCGAAAAACCTTGTGTTGATGCGTTTCGTAACGATGACAACGGACAACTTGGGCCTGGGTGTAAAATAGGTTATGGAATCATGGTAAACATTGCCTGTTCATTCAAAACAATGATGCAATTGTTTTTCTTTAGGATGATTTCATTGGGAAAATAGGTTGTAAGCATGGTATTCAAGCACCTGATCATGACTATCAATCATTTTGAAATTTAGCGTCCAAAAACAGAAAAGGGGCTTTCCATCACTCATCTAGGGGGGGGGCAAAATTTAGGGAAAAGATCCATAGCCCCGGTATGAAACTAGCCCTACAATCGAAATAAGAATTTTATGACCTTTTCTTAGTTTGGGTATATTAGTACAGTTTTCCTCTTTTGTTCATATTGAAAATGACCGTCCACTCTACATCGAAAAGACAGTTTCCAAAGATTTTCCTGATAGATCGGAATAGGGTTGCCCCCCCCCCTTTTTTTTTTGGGGGGGGGGGGGGGGACCATAATACATTTTAATGTAAATTTAATGTAAAATTTATTGGAAACCAGCACAATTTCTCACTTTTCTTAGGTACATGTTGCTTCCTGATTGTACTTACGTGTACTTTCCAGGTGGATCCACTTCTCTGAAGCACTCCTTGAGTTGGGCCACCTCATGTTCCTTGACCACAGCGTACTGGCCCTCCCCTACCCCGTCCCGGTACACCACGATGTGTTGGGGTAGGGTGCCGTTCAGTTGTCCGTACACGCCCAATGCGTCTGAAAACAATGTTAACATGAATTATGGACCAATTAGTGAATAGACCGAATTATAATTATTTTCATTTAAATTGAAAAAAATTGAACATTTGATCATTCGAAACTGCATGGGATTTTAAGTGTTGTAAAGGCCTTTATCTATTTTTGTAAATCATATATTATTTGTCTTAAGTATGGTATTTAATCCCCAAATGACATTTAAAAGAATGGATGAAAATACTATATCTAGCTTGATTTCTATTTGCCATCAAACAACTAGGGGGGGGGGGGTGCCCCAAAGTCTTTTGGGTTTAGGTTCACATGTTAGATAGCTAAATCTTTGGTGATACCACGACGTTCAATGATTGCAATTCACAATCCTATCTGTTAACGCTATATTAGTTGCCGTGGGTGTCCCTACTCACTTCGCATGTTGAGCTTGAGTCCGTCTACTATCTCCTGACCCGAGGCCTGGATGTTACACCGGGAGTAGTACTGGGTCAGCTCTGTGTTGGTACTGGCCACGAACGCAGACACCGACTTACCACCTTTGGCATCGTGGTAAACGTCTATGCCAACAACCATCAAGGTTTTGGGCTGTTACACAGATAAGAAAAATTACTATTTAATTTACTTGGAGTGCGAGTCTAGGATTAGGAAAACAAAATTCACTTTTATCATGAAGTGCGATTTAGAATTGTATAAAGGTATAAAAAATTCAATTCAAATCGATTCGGAGGATGGAATTGGACAGGTCTTAGATGTATATTGTTTGATGTATCCGTTTATTACCGAGGATGCAATAATATGAGGGGTAATTCACTATTTCAGTTGATGCTGATATTAATAAAGAAATAATTATCACTTGAATTGCTATGTACTTTGGTAATTATATAATGATACACATGTAAACGTATATATGCTATGATCGAAGTATACATGTATGCAAAGATTTGGTGATTGTCGCACAATCAAAGAAAATACATCACGTTGATTCAATCTATGATAATAAAAAAAGAGTTATGGAATCTCAAAAAAGGTAATGCAATGATAACAAAAACTACTTAAAATGACCATAAACTAAACCTCGTTTTTGTTACATTTGAAGTTTAACCTAACTGGGTATGTTAGATATTACTTATCAACAAAACCCTATTTCTGTAGTTACCCACATTCCTCTTAATAATACCCCAGGCCTACCAAGTGTCCCGAATTTCCCGGGACAGTTCCGAAATTTCGACCCTGATGACTTAAAACATTTGTCTCAGAATTCACTAAAATGCATAAAAATGTAGTCTTTTTTTTTTTTTTTTTTGGAGGGTGGGGGGGGGGGGGGGGGGGGTCCCGAATTTTGAGCTTACAGGTTGGCGGGCCTGATACCCAGGTAGGCTGTTACACCACCTGGCCATGGGTGCTATGATCAGTGTGACGATTCAGTCTATATGACGCTATCAAGACTACAGATGGCGACACCCATTTAACAGTTTGCTGCCACTATCAGAGCTTTGTGTTGAGATGCAAGAGGAAAAAAGTATATCGATGTCCTGCTATCAAGGCACGTCAATTAACCGTTT
The DNA here is from genome assembly GCA_936440205.1 of Lepidonotus clava. Classification (NCBI taxonomy): domain Eukaryota; kingdom Metazoa; phylum Annelida; class Polychaeta; order Phyllodocida; family Polynoidae; genus Lepidonotus; species Lepidonotus clava. Next base: position 32,372,725 of record OW387140.1, read on the forward strand.
TTAACACATTTCATCTATAAATACAAATATCTTGTACCGTGAATATCAAAGTGCATATGCATAATAAAAGGTGAGTAACAATTCCTATGGTGTTTTGTTTATAAAATGGAGGATCAGACTAGATACTAATATGGTCACCCAGACCCACACCAAGTAACACATACCCATCCAACCTCAGCCCCAATACACACACCTATCATTATTAAGTGTGAGTGTGCATGTGTAACTATATACATATTATAGACCTTTTTCATTAAGAGTGTTGCACCCCCCGGTGAAGGAAATTCGAACCAATAGTTTAGGCCATTTCCCATAGTTAACCTATATGCTTCACTTCATAAAGGTTAACTATGGGAAATGACCTAAACCATTGGTTCCATTTACTTCACCAGGGGGCCCACACCCTAATGGAAAAGGTCTATACACCCCTGCCATGGTTTTCTTCACCAGCTCACCTGCCCCAGGGCCACCTACCGGTATTTCCACTCTCCACGCCTCCCCTCCCAGCTTACAGTTCAGTTGGATGGCGATCTTTGTTGTCACACTCATCAGGATTTTGGGGTTCAGCGACTTGCTCACTATGACCTGACTTGGCACTGAAACATGCATAATATCAATACCTTATTTTGTGTCTTAAATGCAATCAATTAATTGCATTATGCATTATCGTATTAGTATTATGTAGTTGTCCATTACTCAAGATTTTATGACTCAGATTAAGCAATCCAGTTATCATGTTATCCTATTAACCCAAAATACTTGCCCAATCTACCAATATGCATTTTCTTGGTCAATGTGGAACATTTTTTGCATCGATATCTGCTGTCATAATTAAGAACAATGAGCATTAGTAGTTTCGGAGTTGTTATAAATCGGGTATTCTGTGAATGGAGCAATACCAGTTGTGCCACAAATGCAAATTGAAAATGAAAAACAGCAGCACCAACAACAGATAGAAACATCACCTACATACCTGGATTTAAGAGGCAGCAGCGTTTCTTTATGACGTCGTACCGATCTTTGCGTGTGTTGGGGACTATACAGACCACCATCACTATACCCGAGGCAATGGAGCTCTTAAGGGCGTTATCGTAGGAGTGGGTTCGGTCATTCGGAAGGACAATTCTATAAGAAAAAGAAATGGTCAATTTCCGTTACATAGCTACAGAACTACTTCATTCTGTTTAGCAGTTCCATTACGTAGATATAAAATACCATTATGGATTCTTTGGCTCTAAAGCAAAGTACGATGCAGTGTGCCATATAGTACAAGGTATGTAAGCAGGTTCGAATTCTTCGAGATGAATCTATCATGGATAACATAGTATAATGACTTTTCTCTTTGTTAAGAGTTTTTCAAAGAATTATAGAGATACAGAACATGGCCATTTCTAAGAAAGAATAGATCTGTGGCACTTGGTCATTGTTTATATACCTGTTACATTATTGTAATCAATGAGACCAAAATATTATTATTTAAATAATTATGATTTCCTATTCAATAATTAAGAATGAATTCATACTAGAAGATGTCATACTCCAAAATGCATGATGCAGCAATCAATCATAGTAATTTACACCGAAGTTTCCTTTGGGAATAACAACTCTGCATATCCATACTATTGAAATAGTATAAAACTGTACAGCAATAGCCCAAATTAGCCCAAAAGTTAAAAACTATGGATTAAATAAAAACAATAAGCTGCGAGACTCAAATCCGGTTAATTAGTGGCTGACAAAATGCTACAAAATAATACTCAATGTCTTACAGTTGTGGCTCTTCTATCCGCATTCCCATGGGCTCGCCGACCCTTCTTAAGGTAACTACGAAGTTCCTGGCCTTGGCCTCGTCCTCTCCAGGCGTGGTCAGGAGGAGCCACCTCTTCTGGGGCAGCACTCCTCCAGTGATGAGGGCCCAGTCACGGCTCACCTGGTTTGACCAGTCAGCATTACGGTCAAGAAGGTCCCTTGACCGCTGCCGGACCTCGTACTGAAAATAGGATATTATATGGGTTATACATCTTGTACAATAAGGTGGCCGCTCCGGTATCATCAATTGGAAACAATTCTACAGGGACTTTTCTTATTGTAAATCTATATTACGTGAAGTGACCCAGGCCTCAAAGTCCCAGAAGGTCGGTAGGAAGAGATCCATTATGCTTGATATACATCTATCCTACTATTTTATCCAATCATTAATTTGTCACTAATCAGTGTACTATAATGATGAGCAGCTCATAACAGATTATTCCATATGTCAGGAAAAGTAGCATCATTTTAATTGTGAAACAACAAAATAAGGATTGTAAGGTGTTAATACTTTATGTTATAGAATCACTCATATCAAGAATCTAACCAGACCACGCTGAGAATGACTGATCAGCTGCAGTCTGTGTAATGCATATATTGCCCTGCTTGTGATATACAATTTGTAACAGATCCATTATACACTAAAACGCCATAATGGGAAAGTACCTTTTGTATTTCTCCATTCTGCCTGGACCTTTGTTGTATTTGCTCGGCGTTTAGCGTTCTAGCTGTAACTTCCACAAGCTTGTCATCGAAAGCCATTTTCCAGCCTTCCAGCTCCGCACGCACGTCTTCATTTCTGTTAAAAAGATAAATGATAAAACAATACAATGAACACAATATCCAAGTGTTGTCCTTTGGAGATCCAATTAGCCCCCTGCTAAACATACCTGCCTATTATCACTCACTGTCTTAGGGAAGCCAGTTCCCTGCTACACATGGTGCCTATGTCACAACTCACCTTGGTCCATAAAGCAATAGAGAGGTGATCAGCGATCACCTCTCCATTAGAATCTAACTCAGAAAATACTCATGGACTTGTATGACAGATGAAGAATAAAGCAGATGACGATGAGGTGGTCTCTTAGTCCTATGATATCATCATATTAATTCAAATATTTTTTGAATTGGTATGATGATATCATAGGTATTAAACTATATCAAACTCAACTTCCCACTTTTGGTGGGCAGGTTCTTGTTATTCAAGCGTTATTAGGCGTTGAATGAAAATGTTTCGGTCGTTTAAAGCCTTTGATCATCATGAACACAATCCTAAGATTTTACCTTGGGAGATTTATAAAAAGTATATGTCGCACTAATTTAAAATTTCTTTGACTATAATTCACATATTAGAATTTCCAACAAACTTTAAGCCTTCATTACTTACAACACTGGTATGATTAGATATTTTTGAATGTACCTGGCAAGTGTTTGGTTCAATTCAGCCAGTTTTGCCACACGCTCAACTGGGTTTAGTCTTGTGTGTGCGGCTAGGTCCTTCTTCATGAAGAAATCCTTGTTGGCTTCCTCAGACATACCTAAAATTACAACGTTATTACTTGTAATTATATGATATTTTGTATTGTGAAACCTAACAAAGTAATTGATTGTATTGTAATGTAATCGTTGTTACCATGTTTACGAAGATTTGTTGACATAATCATTATTATCAAGTAATGTTCATAATAAACTATTTTTCATTTTCACACACAGGCACAGGTGTGATTCCTCAAACATTTAATGCTAACTTCATCCTTCATATTTTCTCAGTGAATTCTTTCAAACTAAACAATCACTCCTACTATGGGTATAAACCCTTAAAATCGACAGGGTTTATCCTATAACAAGTGCAATCAATCTTCTTAATGGGAGCCAATTTGTCAAGCAACTTGTGACATAATTATCCTGACCACGATTTGGACCACACACAAATTGCCCACAGACTGGCTACTGAAATACCCACATCTGAGAGGAACATACACGAAGTTAAAAGAAAAGACCTTGTGGAGAGAATACATTTTATGCAAGTAACACTCGACAGTGAACTATGTTGTATATAGGGCGTTTTCTCTGCAATAAAAACATTGTGACATGCAACATAGCGATATCTTAAATTCGACTTCTGACAATGGGACCCCCCATCTACATACCTCCTATTGCTCTGTCAATGCCTCATAATGTAACTCACTGATATAGGCACAGGAGGTCAGATTCAACAAGGCACATACCAGTCACTCGGCACAACTCGGGGATCAGGAGGACTGGGTCGGTCCGCCCCCGCTTGGCATCCTTTTTACTGGGCATACTGACCAGTAAGGGCTGTTGGGGGTCTTGAATCTCTATGTTATATTGCTGAAAACAGAAAATGTAGTTTTTAAGGATGTTATATTGTTGAAAACTGTACATCCTAGGGGTTATTAGAAGAGGTTTGAGGAATGGTTGGGGAGATTAGATGATTTTCTGCCATAGTCATCAATGATGAATATTGAAAACCAATAAATTTACTTGTATATAGGTTTCTTTCTAAGCCAAAAGTTTTTCGGCAGGTGCAAATGTATCTGCTAAAGTGGTATAAAATGAGATGAGATTACAGAGGGATTACATACATAGTTAAATAATCAATTTTATGTTTTGAGTTTCTTGTGGCCGTTTCAGGTTATCAATAAGACATATATCACACTGATAAGTGTGCATATTATATCGCATATTATGTCTTTAAAGGAATGTTCTTCATTGATATAACTCCTAATCACTAACAAATAGTCATGGTCCTTTGTTATCCTTTTTCCATGTTAATGTGATATACACTTAATTCAGCAGGGTAAAATTTTCTTTCATTCTACACGGTATACACTTGTTTTACTCACCTTCTTATAATAATTGGTAAGGGATATTTCACTGCCATCTCCTAATTTAAACGTGTAGCCAGGATTGGCCTCCCAATTGATTTCATCGATGCGGTATGTTTTGTTGTTGTACCTGAATGTGAGAGTCAAGGAGTAAGTAATTGATTCAGTTTCCTAATTATTATCTAGGGTATGGTGGAAGGAACATTGTTGCATGGCAGTAGCATGGTGTGATCATTAATGATTGATTTATTATCCATTCCTTATAACGTCCTTTTCAGAGCGTTATAACAGCATGTAATATACAACTTTCATTACATTAACAATATCACATAAGATCATGTTCAATCACAAATGATACACCTGGGACCATATCTTTGTAGCAGTTTAGGCTAATCACATGACTTTTGATTAGGGTCTAATACCTTAAGATTGTATTCTTCACAAAAAGTAACAATGTTATTGCAAAATAGATAAAGAAAGAAAACCACAAGGGTAATTATTAAATGTAGATACTTTTTGTCCAAGGCATAATTACTTATGATAAAACACTATTTGTGAAGAGCAATGTCATTGCAAAATAACCCATAAGGGGAATCTTTAAATGTATTATACTTTTTCTCCTAAATATAATTTACTTATGATCAAACACTAATCAAAAGTCTACTGATGACCCTGATTAGTTGCAAAAATATGACCCTGATTTATATTGTATGGAATATGTATAACAAATCAATTCCAAAAGCACAGGTTCTGCAATTTTACATTCGGTATACATAATACTTTATCACTATCTAACACATGAAGAAATGCCATTTTTCCACATAATTATCATATCATATGATTATTATAATAAATAATTTGGATAATGAACAAATCCAGTATACTGACGGTGTGAGGACTATCTCGCCGACGACCTTCTTAGTGGCCTCGTCGAAGAAGGTGTTCTTTCCTCTGGCCCTCCTGTACAGATCGTCCATCATGTCGTAGACGGTCTCTGTCCGCAGCACCTTGTGGGTGATCTCTGCACACAGCATGACCGACGTCTCGTGTTGAAGGATGCTCGTGTTGAAACCTGGCCACACCTCGAGTCTATGTGGGGGAATTCATAGAAGAGATGGAATTAATATTACAAGGTCTCATATAGATATTTGGACGGAGGGAGACCATAATATTATGGTATTACCTGGATTTAATTCATTAAATTCCAACCAGCTGCAGTGGGACTTCGGATGATAATCCATGGCTTTAACATTTGTATATTTAGTAAGGTTAAATACTGATAGGTCATTTCCTACCTGTGTTGAGGGATGGTAGAACTCTGTTTAGGGTTGTAGAAATGGCGTCCTATCTGCTTCATGTCAATCATGGCTAGAAGCCTGGTAAAAATATTAAGATAAACAAAAATTAGAAAATCGATAGAGATAGCAATATGTATGTCTATGGAAAATCCAATGAGGATATGTTGACTTTGAGTGGAGATAGTAGTATTCTGCTGTTCGCAATTAAATGATAGTACCACAGTCGCAATGTTTATTATTTCAAAGACTCAGATAAAATAACTGCAATCTCCCATGATAATTGTTATAGCGTTCAATACCCCTTACCCTATTTGCTTCAGTGACTTGAGCTTAAACAATAGGTTTTATGAACAGATGGATGCATGATTCCCAGTAAAAGAATGAGAAAAATCTGTTATCTACCTGCGAAAAATGATATTATAGAGCTGAATGCAGACTGGGTCGCCCTGTGGAACCTCATTTGTTCGTTCGAACGTGATCTGAATCTTGGCACCATCTGACTTCCTCGTGCCATATACCTCAGTTTTCTATGTAAGAATGGAGAAGCATAACTATATCGATGACATTAAACAGATATTGCTAAAAGAGCATTTAGAATATTTTGTTCCATTGGAATTATTGGCCTATTTGGTTTATATATGTTAGGAGTTAGTAGGTACAAAGGTGTGTCCAAAATGCAAAGCAATTTCAAGCTTTCACAAATTACTTTCTCATCAAGAGGTGGAGATGGAATGTCAGAAAAGTACATATATAAGTTGGCTGCTTAAATGTTGGACAAAACAAGGTAGTAAAGGTTTTGCACACGCATAAACGGTGAAGGGAGAAGGGTGGAATAAAATATATATTACACTTACAAGGTCAGGCAGACATTTTGGCAGGAATAGGATCCCACCGTCAAACGCCCTGGTTGGACCCAGGAGCTCGCGCTGCTCCTTGACCAGGCGCATGCGCAGACCTTTACTCTCGACGTCCGGTGTAAAAGTCACCTTGTACTGGTAGAGTTGCCAGTCAGGTGCACTTGTCATCCGGAAGTAGTTCGAGGCGACGATTATCGGTGTGCCAGAGGTCCCTATATTAGAGAACAAGTCAGACACTCAATGTGACGTCGGAGTACACAGAAACACAGGATGTCACGTAATCAATAGATTATAGCATTATTCTGTTTAATCCATATGTATATGTACATGTCTTTTTTCTATAATTTTCACATTTTTTTTATTTAGTTTTTCCTGCAGGGAGAGGTAGGTCTGAACTGCATGTAGTGAATTCCAGAAGCTTTTTTTTTCTTTTTTTTTGGTTCGTGCCCCTAGAGGGACACTGGAACCCTGGGATGGTTATCCCTGGCTCCCCTCCGCCCTATAGACTTGGGGAGGTTCTTTATACCGTGCCCGACAGGATAGGCCCTGACGGACACCCACCTTGTTTAAGGAGCTGTGTGAGGCTCCAGGCCAGAAGCTTGAGAACCATGCCCAAGTCCCTATGTCTGACTGCTATTGAAAAGGGTGTCTAAACAAAGTACATTTTCAAAACTCATATAAGATAATTTTATTTGAGTTGAAACTCTCCTGGAGCGACTCTGCTATAAACATTATGTTACCAAAATATTTACACTTTCTCTCTAGAGTATCCAATATGTTCTTTTAGTTCATTATCTGTAGATATGATGGTATTTTGGAGATTGCAGTTGGGTAGACACCTTTTCTGTGTGATAGAAGGTTTAGTCAGGTGGAGCAGTAGGGGTAAGCCAGTCCTTCCCTCTCCCTGACCATACCTGTCATGATGGGTGGGTCAGTGGATAGAGCCTGAGCAGACCTTTGCCCAGGGCCTGGAGGATGGTGAGAGATGTCTGTGATGTCTCTCCCATCCTTCCAACATGGAAGACTCCCATCTTTCAGAAATGGGAGACCACACCCTGATTAGGGTGTCCAATCAAAGGTTACACAGGGATAAGGGGCTAAAGGGGAGGGGCTGTGGGAGTGAGGGGCTAATGAGTGAGGGGCTAAGGGGGGGGGGAGGGCTCTGAGGGAGGGGCTAATATGGAGGGTGCTAATAGGGGAGGGTCTAGGGGGGGGAGGGGCTAAGAGGGAGGGGCTAATTGGGGAGGGTCTAGGGCTAAGAGGGAGGGTTTAATTGGGTAGGGAGGAGGGGCTGAGAGGGAGGGGTCTAATAGGGGAGGGTCAAAATGAGGAGGGTCTAGGGGGAAGGGCTCAGAGGGAGGGTCTAGGGAGGAGGGGCTCAGAGGGAGGGTATTGGGGATGGTCTAGGGGGCAGGGGCTAATGGGAGTGTCTCGAGAGGGGAAAAGGGGTAAGGGTCAGCAGGAGGGGTGTGGGTAGGTACTGGGTCTCTGACGGGTTGCTAATGAGTGGTTAATGGGGGTGTAAATGAGCAAAGGGGTACTAACGGGTTTGTTATACTTTTGATCTATAATGAATGGAAAAGGTGAAATGATGAAGGAATGTGTGTGACGGCTGCCAGAGGTATGATGAATAATACAACATTATGGTTTAGTATTATAATGGTTAAGTAGGCCTAATATAAAAAGAATGTATACTGAATCCACCCACCTCGTTTATCTGGAGCCGGGCCGGGGGCCTGTGGGGCGGGGACAGCCGGGCCGCCCGGGAGGAGGTCGGCGTCCCTCCGTCGCTGAGGAGGGTGCCCGCCCGGCCCTGGGGGTGGAAGGCCCCCACACGCCCCTGGAGGAGAGCCCCCACCTGACCCTGGAGGAGGGCCCTCTGCGGTCCCAACCCGCTGACGGGCCCTCCCACTTCCAGTCATGAGGGGCGCTGCAGCTGCCCCTTGCGGTTCCTCCTATGCAGAGATAAAGGCATTTTGTTACAAGTATTTGATTCATGCATTTTAAGAGACTTTCATCAAAATTTGATAAAACGCACTGGTGATAAGTACATTTGAAGAAAAAAGGTCTGCTGCCCTAGGATTTTCTTTCATTGCCGTCACCTACTGTGCACCGCCTGACGGTACCTTTTAAATCTTAATGGCAAATTGTTCCATTATCAATATCATTATAAAGGGTACTCACGCTTGTAAGCGTGCGAGTGGGTAGGCATTCAGGTGGAACAATCACCCCCTCCCCCACTGGCCCATGGCGCGCATGCCTCACTCAAACGACCACTGCCTTCCATACCCACTAGCCGACGGACTATGCAGGAGTACGGACATATCTATCCACCTGTGACCATCCCATCCCAACAACTTTGTCTCAACTTTACTCATTATAATTACATCCCACTTTAGTAGGGTTTGTTAATATAAGGTCATTTTTTTGAGAAATCGTTACACGGCGGATAAAAGCACCAAATTTGGTATGAGGCACCTCTGAGGCATAATTATCGAATCTGGAAGGGGAGCCACATTGAAATATCAATAGGACGGATGTGGGGGCCCAAAAACCAATATGGCCGACTTTTACTATAAAGATTCTTATAATTATCTCAGCTTCTAAAAAGACTAAAGAGACATGGTTGGTGTCAAAATTGAGGGATTATGGGTCAGGGAATTCAATTATTTATGTTTCAAGTGAACGCGGAAATCCATAATCCCAGATGGCTGACCAATTTTGAGAAATATTATGATTTTTAGCTGCTAAGGCATAAGGCCAGGGGAAATGGTTACAATATCAGTTGTTAATAGCCTAGAGGGCTCAATAGATATGATCCAATACAATACCATAAATTTCAAAATGGCTGAATTCATTAACATGATACCTTTGATTATGACCGCTGGATTCCAAAATAGTTCAAAAGAAAGGATATAAACTTTACTCTTTTACCACAAGATTTCTTGATTTCATTTGGTATGATGATCCCCTGGGACCCCTTCATTGAATTTAAAAGGGGAGCCACCTTGAAATATCAATATAACCCGGACAGGGGGCCAAAAATCCAATATGGCCGACTTTTATTGAAATAATCTTATATCTCAGCTTCTGAAATGCCTAGAAACACATTGCTATTGTCTAAATTGGTAGATTATAGGACAGGGAATTTAATTATTTACCTTTTGAATCTATACAATAGGTCTAATCGAAGCTAGCCAAAAGTTTTGGTTAAATACCTTAAATTTCAAATGCTAAAAACATACAAAATTTGTCAACATTTCATTTTGGTATTTCAAGATGGCTCCCCTTCTAGATTCAATAGTTATGCCTCAGAGGTGCCTCATGCAAAATTTGGTGCTTTTATCCGCTGCGTAACGAAAATGTTGTTAACAGACCCCACTACTTTATGTTATAATTAACAATGGTGCTGGTGTTCCATGTCTATACATAATAATCGACGTAAGACCTCCATATATAATTGTTCCAATGTCTGTTAAGATCATTCCATCGTTTTCTACAATAAAGTTATGCTACCCAAATTTATATTACTTATATTTATCCAGGGGTGTGAGCTCGTGAACTATAATGCTTTATAAAATGTATATAATAAAAAAGAATATTTTACAATACTTTCTATTCATCATATCGAGTAGAGAAAACTGGCCTTCTAGTTGGACTTACCTGCTGAGCAGTAGGAGGGGTCCGCCCAGGCCGTGGGGGGTCAGGACCCTCTGCCCCCGGCCCCCCACGGCCACGACCACGCCCACGGCCACGTGAACGGCCTCTCGCACGTCCCGTCATCTGTCTAAATTGAATTTGATTAAAATATATTTACTTCAAGTGGTAACTATTAACTTAAAGGGAGCCAAAAGCAATGTTGGGTCAAAATAATTATTTTGCAAATTCTGGTAACTATTGAAATAGATTCTATGGCTATACCATAGGCCTGTGGTAAAATATGAACTGTAAATACAGACTTAAACTACATCAAAACACACAAAAACTCGTCCCTGATCAATTTTGGTGACCCACCAAAATTGGTTGGTTTACAAACATTGCTGTCTTCATGCAGAAATAGCATTAGTTTTATGGAATTCAAGTTAAGTTAAAGTTAGTTATCATGATTTATACTGTACCAATGGCTAAGGTTAGACTCTTAGAACATATTTTCATAGTTATTTGAGTTTGTAAAATTTTGTCATATTTTGACATGACATTGGTTTTGGCTCCCTTTAAGGGCGTTTCGCACTGGTCATAATTCTAAGATTGTATTTTTAATAAAGATATTTGGACTTTTTCAAGGTTGTATTTCTGACTTATGATCGTAAGTTCCATCGTTTTCCTAAATAAATTAAGTAAATTCACATTGTTAACCATAGATTTAAGACTACTGACTTTTAAAACATCCTATCTTAAACATTGAGATGTGAGAAACGTTTTTACAATAGTCCTAGTGCGAAACTCGCCCAACACTTTACCATACACTCGTCGAAGACCAACTTAATTCTACGCATTTAGATTATTGTCCTAAGAATTGTCAGTTGCGCCTAATATGGAGATTATTAATATTGTGAATTGGTCACCGTCATAGGGGTTGAACGTATACATGCATAATTGTGATCCCTCCCCTTTCACGTAATTCCTCATTCTTTGTTCTGCATCTGGGTTTGTATTTTACATCTAATACCCATCTAATACATATATATATATATATATATATCAGGGCTTGACAAATGGGGTGTCCGGACGCCCGGGACAACCAGAAAAAGGTGCTGGGCAACCAGATGGAAGGGGCTACACCAAAAATATTTTGAGCTTTTCCACTTAAAAAGTTCAATGAATAGGTTCATACCAGTACACATAGATTACTGATTATATTGTGTGTAGATCTACATTATCTCTTTTTTCCCGTTTTTTTTTTGGTAAAAGAGTCACGTTATGTAAAAGATATTAAATCCTGGGCTACCACAAAGTGCCACCGGACAACCATACATGAGATCATGGTTGCCCGATGGGCAACTAGGAGAAAAAAACGATTTGTCAAGCCCTGATATATATATATATATATATATATATATATAGCATTTATATTGTAATTATAACCATGTTCGTTGTTTTACTATTATCATTCTTGAGCCATTCTCTGTCAAAGACCCATAACACTTCCTTCATAACGCATTGAGCTAGGGGGCCGTCCATAAATGACACCATGCCATTTCTTACCATCTCGACCCCCTGCAGCCCCCCTCCCCATTTGTCATGTTTTTATTGCAGGATGGGGATTTATAGAGCCCCCTCCCTCGGGCGCGTGACGTCATTCCTGGAAAACCCCTAACCTCAGTACAGTTTCATTCCTAGTGGGCCCTGTTTTGACACGTGTCTTTTCCCAGGAAGGGCTTAACAGATTACTCTCTAGAAATAGTCAGTGTTACATAACTAGATAACAGATAAACACTTGTCCCTATACATAAACCAACAAATAGATTAGATGTGCACAAGCTACGTCGTACGAAGACAAACCCTACTCTAAAATGGACCCTTATTATGGGGATATTCATGAGATTATGGGTCTGATCCCCCCATCACCTCTGTATCCCTTTATCCCTTTATCAGTTATTGTATACGAGCAATAGCAACTATATAAGTACATGTATGTATCAGTAAGAACACACTAAACCTCTTATTCATAAATGATCTATATTTCTCTATGTCAATTGTCTGATCTTACCTTAGCTTCCTATAATCATTTTATTCCATCAGCTATGTATCTTGTTAGGGGAATACCTAAATTTGCAAATTATATAATTGTTCGACATAAAATAACCCCCATGGACCTAATTAAGGCTAATGTTTTGATTGCATAATCTTCAATCATGGCCGTGTATACAATTTGTACCTGTGTCACACAGGGAAGTACTTAGTTCATTCTGACCTTTATTTACACCTAGATCCCTTACATAATGTCACTTTGGGAAACACTGGGTCTGACTCGACAGACTAGCAAGTACACGTTTGCATGTCAATACATGTTGTGTAATAACACAGGACAATTGTCCCAAAAAAATGCGCCCCTCCCCTCTAAATCCGTCCCAGCTGAGCCTGTAGTTTAAATTCTACACACAAATTGATTCCCAACGCACTGGGTCTCCCCTCTCTGTGACCACCTGTTTCATCTATTGACTATTCCTTTTAGAAATACTATAGAAATATGGAACAAACGTCCATGTTTTCAGACTGAAGGTCTATTTCTCACTTAACAATTATTTTCATATTGACACTAATACACGATTGTGTTTATGGTAAGTATATAGTATTCGAGATTGAGGCCATTATACATAAAACTGATAAAACGTAATTGCTTGGTCACATGATATGAGCTGTAGTACCTTGCCGGATAACATGGTTTTAGGGGCATAACCATTGGTGTGTAACAGTTGCAGTGTTTCCGAGAACCAGGGGAAATTCTTCGTTGTGCAATGTGTCAGTTTCGATCCTGCAATGTTTTGGTTTCGAAACCAAAGCTGACGAAATGGTGAAAGATTATACAGATCTTGTTATGTCTTGGTCCTATACATCGTCAGTTCATTTAAACAAATGAGATAGTCACCGACACATAACAAATCACAAATCAACTGCCTTCTCCCAAAACATCCACGTAAAAAAAAAAACTGTTGGTAAAATGAGATTTTGGAAGATAAACGTAATCCATATCTGAAGTTGTACATGATATCATTCGACATAGCATGTGCAGATACCGTAGCTCTCCAGCTTATCACAACCAGACAACTCTATTGTCTCTAACCATTACCACATATCATAGCTCACGGTGACACCTTAGTCCTGTTATGTCCTTGTGTACATGCCCATAGCCTATATATGCATATCGTCGATATGTGCCCCAATGATAAAGGATACTCATACATATTATTATATGAGTTTAAGTCAAGACTGACTAACCTGTTTTTGTTCTTTTTGCTGCAGTTAGTAGGTAAAGACGTCCGTCCGTTGTGTCGGTTTCTCTCTGACTCACAGACTCAGTGGTGAGCAGCCACCACCGGACATTGCCGGATAACCCTCGACGGACGCCACTGCGCACTCCGACACATGGGGCTCTCGACTGGGGATCCTTTTGTTGCTAGTTAATTTCAGTAAATGTGACCTACCATGGGGAAAGGATGCCCCAGGCGGGAATTAAACATTTAAGAGCATTGAATAAGCATTCAAATGATACCAAGAATGTCAATTATTAAAGAAGTTACAGGCCATAGAACATATGAACGTCAATGTTCCTCAGAACGACAATAAGATGAATTCTTCAGTATTTACTGAGATATTCAATAACAAAACATAATTCTTGAAAAACATAAATTGCTATTAATAAAATACTAATGTGATCATAACTATTGATCTAAAAATGGTATTGTTTATCTGTTTGAAGCTGGAATATTTTCAAGTTATATTTTCCAACATGATGTTGCAGGTTTTTAAAGGAATTATAACAATTATTGTCTTCATGGCAACCAAATCCCTATTGTTTGGAAAATTTCGGGAATAAAGCATTCCATTGACAAATCAAATAAGGATGTTTTGGAATGAAATAGAATGTTTTGAATAGGTTAGCTGAATTGTAAACAAAAAGTTAGATTAAGACACTTTTAAAACTATTAATTTTTTTCATGCTCATTATCTCCTTAAATATTATTCCAAGGGCATAGGACAAATCCCCCCTGGAACATCCTTTCCCTGTGTTGATTTTATTTTATAAAAAGCCATGTTCCCTACGACGAATTGAAGGAAATTTGTATTGTTCCATTTAGACAAGTGGTCTTTTTACCAATAGGGGACCATGTTGAAACATTTTGTGTTGAAACAGTAAGGCATTATTGCCTTCTTGCTTATAGACCTTGTGCATACGTGGTCAAATGAATCACTTTTTGGCGATCACCATGTGCTCATTACAACCACGTGGTGATCAGAAAAATCTAGAATATTTGTTATAGATAATAAAAATGAAAGATTTTGACTTCATTAGAAATATTACATGAATTTAGCATAAAATGATATATTATGATTTAGATGTTTTAGAATTATCAATATCAATGAATTTAGAGTGATCACCAATATGGCGTCCATGCCCTATCAGACCATGGTGACGTCATCTGCACGTCTTTATGCACCTTTAGTATATATAGATCTAGCTTATTTTTTTTAGAGAGGTAACCTAAACAACGAATGTGAATTATGCATGTATTTGTTGTAGTCTGATAATAGGCATTGAATAGTCATGTTCATCAAAATCTTAACCCCTTCCCTGCTAGATAAAAATGTTTTTTTAAGTCCATTAAAATGTAAAGGTATGCCACTTGAGTCTGTGCCATTTACCTCAAGGAAACGAAGAATGGAGCTTATCTATGTATCATAATATTCAGACATATCGTAGATGGACATAATTTTCCAATGAGTGAAAATGAGATATTTGGAAATTTTGATTCCATGGTAATCAAAGAACCAATATTTGCTATTTTTTCCCATTTCCCCGCATTGTTTGCCAATTAATTGCCTTTTCTTTTTTTAGAATACACTGTAAAGATATTTTTTTTAGATGTTTTATTTACACTGGGAGTTACAATTTGCCAGAATAGGCAATTTTTCGTTGTTCCCCAATCTCACATGTAGATATGGGGATATGTATAAGTAATAACCACGAGGTAATAGTACAGGTACAGGTGGACTTACATAAATAGATAAAATAAATGAAATTAATTTTAGATTGCAAAATTTGCCAATAGTTAGAATGGAAAAGAATGTTACAGGTTTTAGTGAAAATTCTATGCATCAATGGGTTCTACTCCCTCAAACATCACAAAAAGGGTAAATATATGACATAGTCCTATGTGTTGTAGTTAGACTTAGATTAGCAGATTAGATATATTAGATTATGAAAGAGCTAATATCTAGAATAGAATTACACTCCTAGTCTAGAAGCTGTACTTATTATGGACGTCTGATATTCCATGTGAAAATGTTGGCAGTCCCTATAGAATTCATACAGATTACCTGGGTATTCTTACTAGGTATATGGAATACCTATATCATAATTATTTAGAGTTAAGAGTGCCCCGTTGTGTAGTTAGTTTCAATACGCCTCAAGTGCAAATATCTTGTCCTTTGGAATTGATTGTTAACAGCATTTCCCCCCAGGATTGAAAGTTATTTAATGAGCAAGGTAGATGTTTCTATAGTATTCCTATTTAAATTCCGGAATTCCGGACCCATGGAATAACCAAAATAATATTCCCCTGATTTAAACTGTTAAGTACAGGGAGCAGGGGAATAACCACAAGTTATTCCCTTGGAAAATCCATGGCAACATTAGGCCACGCCCCTTTTTCAGTGAAAACCAATAGAAATGCGTTTTACCAGGGGAATAACTAAGAGTTATTCACCTGGTAACGTCCTGACGTTCGGGACACGCCCCCTAACAACCATTGACCAATAGGAACGCATGGCGTAGGAATACACGACGTTTTGTAGTTCCGGCAGGCGTTCATGTGGAAAATCCGCGAAATTCGGACATTTCATGCGTTTTTTATGTGGAAAATCGGAAATAACGTCGGATAAACATAGGAAAATTCGGAAAAGTTAAGAAAAATGTCAAACCTACCTGTTTGCAGGGATAATGCTGACATTTCAGCGGATTTCTATGCCAAGTACATGAGTCTAGATGCTGAATTAGATGAGGACCCGGCGAACTGCAGGGATTTACTGTCAGAGGACCTATTCCAGGCCCTAACTCAGCCAATGACGCCTGAAAAAAACAAGGAAAACATTGAAAACATAGATGAGGAAAAATGGGACTATTATTCTGATGAAAATCCGGAAAATTCAGACATTGAAGAGGAAAATCCTGACGAAAATCCATTGAATGGGGAAGCCAAGAAGCTGAGAGACTTTGTGAAAGGGCAACGCAACAAGAACACCACCAAGCAGACAGAAAAGGTAATATTTCTATAAATAATAATCAAAATATAATTTTTCTAAAAATTGTACACGATAGAAAATATTATAAAGTAAAGAAAAATGCTAAAAATTTCCATTTTTCTCTTACAGAGTGTCAAAAAATTCAAGAACTACCTCAGGGAAATGCTAAACATCACAGTGGAAATCCATAGGCTGAAACCAGCAGAACTAGACACCTACCTAGGTTCATGGATAATGCAACTACAAAGAGATGATGGGGAGGATTATGAACCAAGTTCAATAACAGCTTTCCACAGAGGAATTGCAAGGTAAATAATTTTAAAATGCTCTAAATAAAATTCTAAAATACAAAAAATGTCATTAAAAATGTCCTGAACGATATAGGATTGTCATTCATGCTTTTTGAATATTTTTTAAATTAACCTGGAAGAGTGGGGAAATATTTTTTATATTTATTATTATTTTCCAGGCACCTACGTGATGAGGGATATGGATACAACATCAGCAGGGACAAGGAATTTGAAACAAGCAGGGGCGTCCTTGAGAGCAAAAGAAAATTATTAAAATCCCAGGGAAAGGGTAACCTTCCTAATGCATCTGATCCCATAGAGCCTGAGCATGTTGAGGAATTTTGGAAATATGAGCAGTTAGGAACAAAGACAGGGGAGACCCTGCAAAATACAGTTTTTTTTTTATCTAAATCAGGGCTTTGGTTTCAGGGGCAATGATGAGGCAAAACAGTTAAGGTGGGGCGATATTGTCCTTAAAACTGATGTAAGAGGGGATAAATACATAACATTTAATGAGAGATTGACAAAAACCAGGGTTGGAAATGGGGATTGCAGACCTTTTGCTCCAAAAATATTTGAAACAAAAACAGACAGGTGTCCCATCTTAATGTATGAGTATTACAGGGATGCCAGGCCTAAAGATATGTGCAAAGATCAGTCCCCCTTCTATCTGACACCAAAACAAACAAAGCATGTCACTGACCACATTTTGTACATAAATGGGGGTATGGGGAAAAACAAAATTCAGGAAATAATCCCAAATATTGCTGCAGGTGCCCACATCACAGATGTTAAACTAACCAACCATAGCCTGAGAAAAAAAATGGTCACAGATATGCTAAATGCAGGGATTTCAGCCAATTCAATTTGTCAGGTTAGTGGGCACAGAAACACAAATTCCATCAACAAGTATGCCAAGGCGACAAAGCCAGTCCAGAAATACATGTCAACGGTTGTCACAGATGACGTTGGAAGACTGGAATGTGCCAAGGAAGGGGCAATCTACGGACAAAACGTGACAAATCCGCTACAAATGTTGCCTCCTCCTGCCAAAAAGCGTTGTACCACCTCCACAGTTGTCGCTCTGTCAAGCCAAATGACAACTTCGACAACACAGCCTGAAAAAACTGTAAATCCGATAGAAAACTTGATATCAGGGGGAACATCAGGTATTTTTTCAAATGCCACTTTCACTGGCACTGTAAATATTCAGATCTGTACCTCCTCCCCAGCGAAAAACATGTAAAAAAATGAAATTTCTTGGGGCAAAGACGATCGGCGTCTCGCCATGTTTGTCAACAATGACTTGAAACCCGGCGAAAAATACCAGAATTAAATTGTTCGCCCTGATGAAAATATGCGATGTCACGCTTAAAACAATATGTAATATGCTAGAACATACCTTGAATTCCATCCGTATCGGGTGTTTCAGCCGCATTAATCCGTTCTTATCGGAGCATTTTAATTAAATCCGTGGTGAAAATTTGTAAAAGTCCGCCTTGCTCGACATTGACACAGCCTCGGAGTGGGGGCCGGAAACACCCGAAGTTCCCCGAACTTTTTTTTTTTTTTTTTTGAAACGGACAAAATACCTAATATATGGGAAGATTGAAGATGTTAATATGTCTTTTATTGAAAATAAAGAATAAATGACTTGTTAAAAGATGTCTTTGAAGGTTATTTCACGAATTTGAAAAAAAAAGAGAAAAAATAGTTCCCGACTGCAGCGCCGTCTTGAGTGAAGAGGCTGCGTAAAAAGCAATATGGCGACGAATGACCGGAAGATGCCGAAAATCAGTTAAGAATTTCTTGAAATTGTCACTGTAGTGTCATATTTACAGGGGTCTCATTAAATAAATCCAGTAATGACCTCGGGAAGATATCGAGAAAGATATTCCCCCGGCATCGGAAGGTTACGATCTCGGGCTACGCTGCGCTTCGCCCTCGATCTTCACCTTCCGATGCCGGGGGAATATCTTTCTCGATATCTTCCCTCGGTCATTACTATCTATTTATCTGTGACTGAATTCATTTTAAGACAAAAGTCTTTGAGTGCATTGTTTGAAAGGGGCATATTATTAATCTGTTAATGAATAACGGCACCATTGCACTGAGACAGAAGCCTTAAGCAAATACTATTGAGTGCGCTTTATATTGAATAATATTGAGTTTATTCATTTTACGTAGAATAGAGCCACTTGTGGTTAAGTGATAAGATGTATTTATCTTACAGGAAAGGTGAAAGAGATAGTCACCAAAGATTGGAAAATATACATAGGATGGTATCCGGAAGGGGCTGAGACTGTCATCAAAACCTACTGGGAGTTGAACCCTTTTGAAATTTGATTGAATACTCATCATCATCTTGTGCATCCCATCATTCATCATCCATATTCTTCCTTCTCTATTCATGCTTTATATATTTTTCCACTCTTAACAAAAGCTGGAAGAACATGTACATGCGCGTGAATCTTTACTCCAATTAAAAAAAGACAAAAAACCCGGACTCACTACATTAGAGTAATTTGACTGTGTAGAGGAGATTTTTCTCCCCGATGTTGTATCACTGCCCTAGGGAGAAGAGGTGGAACTTAACACTTCCGAGGCCCTCTCGTGCTAAGTCTCCTAAACTGAATACTGTATGTAGAATAGATGTATGAATTTAGAGTTTTGCCCCATGATGAAGTTAACAGCTGGTATTTTGTCCTTTGGGATTATTGTTTACAGCATTTTCCCCTCAGGATAAGAAGTTATCTGTGACTGAAATCGGATTTTCGCCTTTTGAAATGTTTATTCAAATGTTTGAGAAGACTGCTACGATCAAATTAGATAATTAATTGAATCTTATTTGATATAAAAAGGCTCAATCAATAATTAGATAAGCTTTTTGCGTTTTGAAACGTGATATGAATCTCAAATTTGCTTTCCTTTTATAGGACAACATGCAACAAAGAATATTCAGAAAAGGTGTTGGCCCAAAATCCATTTTAGATCCCCTCAGCTACCTTTTATACATAGGCCTAAAATACTTAACATAAAAAATACCATGGTAAGTTTACCCTGTAACATGACCCCTAAATAGTCACCCGCCTTCAATTTTGCAGTTCTGCAGAGGTAAAATCCCAAGAGCTTAATACCCTTCTTTATATTAGTCGGTCAGTCATATTCCCTACTGAACATGACCAGATCATGAATTCAACGATGTAAATCACTTCACAAGCATTACTATTTTGTAGGGTCCCTGTTCCTAAATTTTCACTCATGCTCCCAAAATCTTCTAAAATACGATTTTCAGTCAATGATAGCCTTGCAGGTTCTTCACCTCATTCCAGATTTGTATGTGACACTTCAGATGGCGCTGCGCCGGGCACGCTTGAGTCTTTTGGTGTACTATTGATAATACGCGTGATGTCGTTGCGTAGGTGATCTTAGCTAGATGTCCAAATGGTAGGTATACTACTTAAACCGGCGACTATATATGAAAGGGGTGCTAGAAGGCAGAGTACTGTAGAGGTACTCCCTGCTAGATACAATATCCACGCAGTTACTCTGGACAACAAGGAAGGATAAGCCACGCGCTCAAATACAGTTTCAAACCTTTATTAAATCTAAGTTCACAATGATATTCCTGGATCCACAAACAGTGAGTAAACCCCGGTGAGCACTGACCTAATACAACACACAATAACACTCCAATAAGGCGCTTACCTCAACGCTTCTACGTGCCTGAACCTATCGCGACTACCACGGTGTGCAGCTTCAGAGTCTCCTGGGTCTTGGGTTCTCAGATGGAACAGTTCGGTATCAAGGAGTCTGACCGTTGAGCTTCTTTTGGTTCCTCAGGCTTCTTTGTGGGGGAGTCGCTCCAGAGGAGGGCTAGATCAAACTAGACTGCCTATGGAGGGACAAGAGCCCCTTTTTATACTACTGCCCGAGAGGCATTGCAACACCCAAGGCCCCGTGAAGGGCCCTGGAATTGGATTTCTGTGCCTCTCAGGAGTCGTAAACTCTGGATAGAAGCCTGGAATTCATTTCCTAGGCAGTTGTGATTGTACCACTGCCTCCTGGCCAGGTGCCAAGACTCCACCCTAGAGGTCTGAAAGCCACTTTCTAGGCAGTTGTGATTGCACCACTGCCTATTGGCCCGGAGCCAAGGCTCCCCTCTATGGGTCTGGAATCCTGTTCCTGGGCCTTTGTGATTGTACGACCCTTCTCTGGCCAGGTGCCAGCTCTGGTGTGGAGCCGGGAATCCCGCCGCCAGGAGGTAGCGACGCCATGGTTATATGTCCTCGCCATCTCCCCGCTCGACGGGACCCCACACCGAGATCTGATCTGTTGAGGTTATTCACATAGATTATGCTCATCCACTGCACAGCGCGGCCCCACGAAAGGTCCCTGCGTTATTGTGACCGAGAAGTGCTTACCACTGGTTAAGTGTTGGGAGCATACATTCCCTGAGAATCCATGCTCCCGGCACACACGCCCCGGGTTGGTTTCAAAAAGCGTCGTCGTGACGATTTTTGCCATTTTTTTTTACCCAGGTGATCCACCCTATTGCACACTTCCGGGACACAATTTTCTTCTAAATACAATTATAACTAACGCTACATATATGTTATATCCTGATGAAGGCCGTGAAAAGCCGAAACTAGTTGATTCGCCGAATATAACACTGTCAACTTCATGACACAACTTGGTAATAGATAAATACATACCTACTAACTACTCAACAAAAACCACACTACTATAGATCATTGCAGCAAATAGCGATCAAAGGACATATTAAGCTTTTCCAAGCCTTTGAACTGAGATAGGAAAAAGTATCATCAATTATTGGCATATATTATGAGAGATAAATGTACTGAGGACCTTTCCTTTGAGTTTCAGATATTTTAGAGCATTTTCCAGCCTTTAAATTGACAAATTATCCTTGGAATATATACAAAACATGGCCGTTATGCACATTATATGTTTAAAGTACCATATTTGAAAACTGATATTTTCTATTTCAAAGCCTGATTGATGGAACTATGGACTAAAATTGAGATATTTTTTATAGAATAAAGGCTAATTTAGCACCAGACCTTTATATGTAACTAAATATCAACCTTTTGTTATCAATAAGCATGACCAAAAGCAAAACATTAGCTCAGTTGACCCCTGAGAGCAACCCAAATACATCAATTATGCTGTATTCGGTAAGATACAAGCCAACAGTTGGACATTATCATCATGTAAAAGTACATGTTACCCTCATAAACTGTTAGGATTGTAATATTTTTCATACTTTCCCATCAGAAAATCTATTAAATAGTAATAATAGATAATTGTATAAAAAGATACAACAGATATAGGCAAGAAATAAGCAAACATTCTGTAACACAATTCAAATTGCCTCTCAGTGTCCAGATGGCTTATTTTTAAAATCTGTGCAAAATGGTGATATTTCATAATTTCACCTCAGCCTTCCAACTGTGTTCATTTGCTGAATAATGCTTGCATATAGGTGAATGATGCATCATTAGATTCCAAATTTAATTCTCTAAACTCAATATTGAAAAAATTGAGATAAAATGTAAATTGAAAATTCTATTTAGAATTAAGTTGATGGAAGTCAGGAAAAATACCAAATTTCGGCAAATTGTGGAGGGCATTCCAAACATTCCAAATGATTTGGAATGTTCAGTTGGAACACATTTCATCAAGATTCATAATGTATAGACTCCTAGCTTTAGAATGATACCAAGATGATTAAAATTGATCAAGAATTGTAAGAATTATGAGGATTTCTTTGAAAAATGTTAGGGCAACTTAATGTTTTTGATCGCAATTTACTGCAATGATCTATAATTGTAAATGGTGACAGGTTCGATAGAGATAACAATGCAACTATAATAGTTGAAGACAAAGATTATTCAAGAAGCATTGTAGTATAACTGGTCACGCACCAGAATGCTTGTTTTGGGCTTAGTATAACAGCTCCTGCATGCAGAGGTTGCAATAAGTGCAAGAAACCAATTTTTTTTTTTTTCTTATGAAATACACGTGATATAGATATAAATTCCTTATCATTGTCAGGGTATGTGCCACAATTGGCAATAGTTGGCAACTGCAGGGTGGGACGTCCCGCCTCCACGATATATTAAGCCTGTATAGGCTCCCGTGGAGGCTTAAGTGGGACCCATCCCAGGGCTGGTCTCTCTTTATCCCGCACCGGAATTGGTGTGGCAACTACACCATCTGAAGCCAAAAGACGTATCATAACTGTTTCGGGTGTAGAGTTATATATTGTGGTTGCCAATGCCCTGTCAATGGGAACCGTGTTCGGGAGTTTGTACGCCACCGTGCCGTTGTTTTCAAAACAATTATCAATGATCATTGTGCTCACCCAATTAATGACAGCTACCTGTTTGAATGTGGATCTTTGAACCTGAATAGAGCCAACAATCTCGGCATTTGATCTCATAATTTTTGCGACTGGAAACGGAAAAGATGTTACATTGACACATTTAGAGGTTGGGCCTATACTTATTTGTAAGACAATGTCCGTTGTGTCGGCCGAATGTCTGTGTCTGAATCGATATAAAACAAATATTACAATAGTCATAAATACTATAGCCATAAGGGCTAGAGCTAAGCTTGATGTACCCCATACCTCCTGTGATGTTGCACACTGTGGGAGGACGGGGCAGGGTCTGGGCTCATCAAAGACATAAGCCTTTACAGTCGTAGGGTGGGAGAGCATTGCAATCATGGCAGACATGTGCCTTAACCTATAAAAAACCAATGCTATCACAATTATGAAAATGCCAGCTAAGGCTAAGGAAGGTACCGTGGTCGTGGCTGAAAATTTATTACTGTTTTTATGGATGTTGAAGTCTGGCAAATATAACAGTTCATTTTGTTTGAGAGAAGTCTGAATTTGTTCTAAAGAAACTTTGTGTTGGGCCAAAAGAGCTGTATCTGCTGGTTTGTATTTTGGCGCTTTGTATGCCACTGACCATGGTTCCAGCGACACTCCGTCTCTGACCAATCTGTCTGGGACAGTTCCCGCTTCAGACAGGTCCGAGAGAATCGCCGCATTTATTGGATATTCAACCCTTGTTATCAGGTTCTTCCGGTTGCATGCGGAGACTTGTGGTGGCAGCAGAATTTTTCTGGTTGACACACTGCACCCACAGCCCAGCCTGAACACGGACAAACCATTTAACGCGACCCGGTTTTGGGGTTGTCCTGGGCAAGAAATGGTGGCACTGCGATCTGGGGAGAACATTGCATATTTTTCTGAGTTAATTTTTATAATAGTGTCAGTATTGAAGGGTTTATTCTGGTATATAAAGCTGCAATGTGTCTCTACCCCAGCATTGCTCTTTAACCAAATTGCCGATGCACAGGTTGTTGGTGACAAAGACCTATATGCTATTGCCCCTGGGCAGGTAAGAATATCTCTACCTTTACAGGATGCAAAGTCGTTTGCACTCAACTCTATCCATTTTGAGTTGTCTGAGGATATGGCGATTGCTGCCGGAAGGTTTTGGATGATCGAAACATGGAATTCCGAGTTGTTTGCAAAAGTGATTGGTGAACCAATATGGTTTAAAGTATACAACTTATAGATGTCCTCACTTGATGAGAGTGGTATCTCTATGTTGACTATAACCTGATCTCCCTGCAGTGCAAAGGCTGGAATACTGTTTGAATAATAATAAAGGCTGTGCTCAAATCGCACCTGATGACCATGCAAATTTTCATAAACTATACTCTTAATCTTCTGTATTCCATTCATCAGTGTCTCTACGGGGATGAGGTCAGGCGACAGTCTACCATTTACAAGATGAAACACCCCTCTCTCAAAGCTGAGGGTTCGGGTCTCAATGTCCTTAAGTAGTGAAATGTCTTTTCTTATCAATGTCAGGAGTTCTGGAGTCAGCTTTGCAAGTCTATACAAGTTATTGAAACCCGTGTTATTATTGTTCACAAGTGCCATTAAGTCTCTGAATTGTTCTTGTACTTCTTTTATCGCTTTCGAGTTATTCGAGACACCGTCCACTGTTTCTTCGATCCTTGAATTTGATGCCCTCATGAAAGCGTTCATGGCCTTTGCATTAGTGTTTTGAATTAGGATAGAGTGTTCCATATTATGCTGAATTTTTTTCATATTTAAATTCATATTATCAACAGCGTCTGAGCTTGCGGCCCCAAGGGCCCACCTGAGGAATCCAGCGATCCCTCTAAGACGGCGTGACATTGCTGCTGGCGGTAGTAGTGCATTTGTTTGGTTTATAGTATGGGCAATCCGTTGTATCAGCTTCAGCCTCTCCCACTCGTGTTCAGTCATGAGAGAGACCACTTGTTCGCAGAAGGCAGCAGCTGGTCCAGTTGTGTTGGAGCACGGTAGTTCCCTGTATAGCAGGGCTGCAGGCAGAGTTGGTATCTGGATTCCTACAGTTAGGTGGAAGACGTTGCCTCCTGCTGATGATAAGTAGGCCCTTTCAGTGAATATAGTTCCATGCTGGAGGCGAGGTTCAGTCTGTGCCATGGTTCCCGAAATCATGACGATCCAAAGGATCGTCAGATTGACATGCACCATCATGGCTAAGTTTGTAAGTTGGCTTTCCTAGAAGAGAAGGAAAACATCATATTCAGATGTGGTGGCCGGGTATGAATATATAATACGAGTTTTTAGTGTTGGTAATCCATTCACGGAGGTGGTGCTCTGATAATGTGCCCGCCACTGAAAGGATCTTCTGTTCCTCTTCGGCCTAAGCTTTTATTGCTGCCTCAGTTGTTGCTCCTGGGTCTGTTGCCTCTCTCTTCACGTGGAGCCGCCTGTTGTGATTTATGGCACTGTCCCTTCGGAGAAAAGTCAGTTTGCATATTGCGCAGTGGAAGAGATTTTCACATTCCGCCGGGTGTTTGCTGCGATAATGCCGACGGAGTCTGCGTTGGTCTTGACATTTGGTGTCACACAGGTGACAATCGTTTGAGGTTGACCTAGGGGTGTCATATCCTAGATTTTTATTGCGTTGTTTTCTGGCGTACTGGTTTGCTGCTTCGATATCCACCCGGAGGATTGGGGGTGGTAGGGTCTTCGGTGGTGTTGGTTCCGGTGAAGCGGGAGGAGTCTGCCGGATGATATGGCGATTCGTGTGTGAAGCAAGGTACCCTTCACGATAGAGGTGTTCACGGTAGTCGTCCAGCATCATGAAGGCCAGGAACCTGTCTCTGTTATATCCCTCTTCGGTAGATTCAAGCCTTCTCTTCCTTTCCCAGTCTATACGGCGCAGCCTCTCTGTTTGGAATTGTTGTTGTCGTTTGTGGTACCATGCCGTCCGTCTGGCATCTTCGGTAGTGTTGCCTGTGTTGGGCTGTATCGATTCTTGCCAGTAATCAAGTGTACCAATATGTTCAAACTCACGGTCGGATAATTCAAAATTTGGTTCCATCCTTTTGATTTGAGATCCCTGAGGAAATTAGAACACTGTACGAAAAAGTCAGTCAATGTGAACAGGACACCAGCAGGAGACAGCACCCAGGAGTCAGCGGCGATGCACAAGTCAGATACCTCACCGGCTGTAAATTGATCACAAATGTTATGGATACCAGAAAGCATGTATGATACGCTGTGAAATGTTGGATTAAAATGGATGGTAAGGGGGGTCTGGGCCTCCTTTTAAACCGTAAAAATGTGGGAGGTGGTGGTTATGAAAAGTGGCTGAAAACCTATTCCTATGGGTTACAGGGTGAGAGGGGTTTTGGGTGGGGGGTCTTAAGTCTCTGAAACTGTGTTTTGCAGCTCCCCTGAGGACGGGTGGGGTTGGTAGCTGCCTGAAATCCATTTCCAGGGACCTATCCTTAAGACCGGGGTTGAGGCCTGTTAAAATCGGTTTTCAGAGCCTCAGTCAGTGAGAGTTGGCAGGCTGCCATACCCTAGCCATTCCAGTAGTTCACTCTGACACCTGCAAACTGGATCTCCTTTCCCCGGTGGGGTGATGAGGGTCTGGTGGTGGGGGTGGGGGTGGGGGTTTGATGGGGGGGGGGGGCATCTGTGATTTCCCCCCCCTGCTAATTTGACCTAGTACATCCTCCCCTTCTGATCCCTGTTTAGCAAGGTCAGGGAGGTTTTATCTAAGGGTCTTGGGTACATACAGGCTAACTGATCCCTGTATGTCCCAGGACTGTTTATCCTGTGAGGTCGAAGTGGGTAGAGGTGAGTAATAAAAATGAACACAGAATAACATCTTGCTGCGTTTAAGGGTTTATCTGGGGGTCATCCTTTCTGGCTTAATTATGAATATGTTAATGGGTAGGGCTTGGGTTTGGCCCCAGTCAGGCCCTTGGTCACTCACTGCCTGACTGTCATGATGGAATATACACTTGTTCTACGAATCCCCTCATGTGTGCACCACACCCTGGTGAGTGTAACTCGCCACCACAACCAGGTTGTTGTGGGAATCCCCTCAAGCCCCATCGTGACGTCTGTGCGCAATGTGGTCCATCTTCCCTTCCATGAGTATAGCAGATCATCACTGAGACTGTGAGTACCCATTTTTGATTATTTCTTTTTTTTTTTTTTTTTTTTTTTTTTTTTTGACATAAAAGCTGTGTTTATTTCCTATATGTTGTTCTTGGTTCATTATGCCTTATGGAATGGAGTGGTAGAGAGCCTCCCTGGGTTTGGCTCTCAGTGGGGCCGGTGTGGTGATGGTCGGGGGGGGGGGGGGAGGGGGGCTCCACTGGTGAGCAGGGGAGCGGCGGTGTGTGTGGCCTGGTCGCGGTGAGTTTGGGTGGGGAGGGGGAGGTGTTGGGGAGAGGGAGTGGTGGAGTTGGGGGTTTGTTATGGGTAGGTGTTTGGCCTGTGGCACCATTGGAGATAGGCTGTGTGTATGTTTTAGCCTGATATATTTGTTATGTCAGATTATTTTATCTGTATAACTGTGTTTTGAATGTTGGTTTCAGAGGTTTATAATGACTTTGTAAATATTTTGTTTCAAAGTTTTGAGGGAAATAGTGGTGTGAATAAAAGTAGTTATTCTCTCCTGTTAGTACGCCATGAAAGAACTATGTATGAAATTGAGAGATTCATATTGGGCATGTTCAGAGCTTCGTTTTGATACCAAACATGTGTTGGTGTGTAGTCTAGAAGTGCTGTAAATGTAAATATAGAGGTAGTAAACAATTTATTTATTTTATTTTTTTTGTTTTCTTTTGTTTTGTTTAATTGAATTATGCAAGGGAGGTATTCACTGTAATCTGAGTCAATTAGCATGTAGTTGTGTTATAAGGTCTGTGTTTGTTTGTATAACCCCTGTACATGTAAGCAGCAGCATGCATACATTAGTAGTGGATCTTACCGCTCACTCTACTGAGAGTGATCTGGTTGGGGGCTGCTGGTGGGGGGGTGGGGAGGGGTGCCGGTGTGGCTGGGTGGGGGGGAGGAGAGACCCACCAGAGGCAGGGAGGCTGTGTTAAGGTTAGGTGACTGGGTGTGCCTCCACTGGAAATACATAGGATGTTTGCTGGTGGTGTGTGTGTGTTGGGGGAATGGGGTGGGTCATTCAGCTGGGGGTGGAGTAGTGGAGCAGTGGTGGGAGTGTTGGGGGAATGTTATGGGTGGGTGTTTGGCCTGCTGGCTCACAGGCTGGTGGGAGGAGGCCGCTGGGTGCCGGGGTAGAGGAGTTGGGGAGGTGTTTCTTTTTAAGGGTAGGTGACTTACTGTGCCATTGATAAGCCAACAGGTACAGCATGGTATGGTTTTTTTCTGTCATTTACCTTCCCTAATCCTGTTATTCCTATATGTCGATGCATTTAAGTAGTAGATGTAAACTATGTACCAACTACCCCAAAGTTTGTAAAGAAAAATGATGAATAAGACTGAACATAACTTTCTCCCTAGCTATTACGTTATTAGTAAATTATGTATGATAGCGATTGATTCAGATTGGTCTTGTTTAGAGGTTCGATTTGGTACCAAGCATGTGTACTTCACATGGCCAGGATTGCACCTAAAAGTGGTGTGAAGCATTTAATTATTCTATATTATATTATCTATTATCTGGGGTCCTGGGGCCGGGGGCTGGGGGGGGTCTAGATGTCGGGCTATTTGCACCACAGTCAGGACGTATTAAAACGGGTGGTAAAAGCAGCCCTCATAACGTCCCCATCCTCTGTCCGTCCACCACAGTGGGTGACGTGGTTTTATGTCAATATGTGTATTCTGTCTATCTATTGATGCGTACTAAAATTGACAAATTAAGTAATTATTTTACTGCGGAGGGTACCGCGGTCGAGAGGATCCCCTCCAGTGTCCCCTGGTCGTTCTATTGACGGGGGAAGTCAGGGGAGTGGAATATGGAGGTGGGGGGTCGAGGGGATCACCTCCAGGGTCCCCTGGTCGTTATATTGATGGGGGAAGTCAGGGGAGTGGAATATGGAGGTGGGAGGTCTAGGGGATCACCTCCAGGGTCCCCTGGTCGTTATATTGATGGGGGAGGTCGAGGGGATCGCCCCTGGGGTCCCCAAGTCGGGATATTGAGGGGGGAGGTTGAGGGGATTGCCTCTGGGGTCCCCAGGTCGGGGGGAACCCTCTCTGGGGTCCAGAGGTCGGGGGGGGGGTCTGCTTCTCAATGTAAGAATGTACGGGATTGACCCTCTGGGCCACCGCACCGACGTTTAAGCATCGGGGGTGGGGTGGGCATTATATGGGGGGGGGGCATGTCGGGGTAGATAGCCAAGGGGCGAGTGGCGACTATGGTGGGAGTCGGGGCCGTCGGGGCTAAGGTATAGAAAGGGGAGGTTCGGTGTGTGGGGGGTGGGGCATTTTATGGGTTCCTGGTGCTGTGTTATTTAGGAATGATTTCTTTCTTTTCTTTCCCCTTTTTCACAGTCTTAATACTCTTATACTCCAACATAACAATTATCATAATGTATATTAATATATGTTTGAATTTTCATTTCCCTTTATCAGTATTGTGTGTAATAGTGTTGGTATTTGGCCAATCTGTCCGCTCCCAAACTGGTCTGACGTTGTATTATTGGTCAGTTCGTTTTACTCACTTGTCTAATGTAGTTCTTTCTACACTGGTTTGCAGGACTCGCGTCTGTACCCCTATGGGGGGTTACGGACAGGATGGATGTTATCGAGTGGGCCTGCTCACGTTGGAGGCGCTGGCTCAGGCACGGGCCCCGTCAGCCCGTCAGCAGCGTGCGTTTGATGTGGGGACGCAGACAGAGTCTGTGGTGGCCGCGTTCCCACAGCCGAATGGGGCAGCCATTGCCGGGGAGGACGTCTTCCTTCCCGATGCGTTCCCTGTGGATTTCGGGTTGGGTGATGCGGGCCTGCCCCCTGTCCAAGCTGGCCCCAATGCAGCTCCGGTTGATCTTCCGGATCTTGCTGCTTATGCAGAGTCGCTAATGTCAGACGAGCCATTGTCCTTTGGCTCTGAAGAGGGCTTTGTAAGTTGTAGTCATTATCTGTAATTACTTCTATTTTGATAGACTGTAGAGATGGTCAGCGATTGTAAGTCGTTTGTATTAATGGCTACATTTATGTCATCTATACAATTTTTTTTTTTTTTTTTTTTTAATAGTAATAGTCACATTTTCCAGTTACTGTAATTTGGATAGGAACACTTTGTCACATTAACGTTTAGTAGCATCACGTAAAGTTTGTTCATGTGGGGTGCTCTGTCAGTAACCATAAGTTTCGGAGCTGATCAGGAACCTTCATCCATGGTGGCACTCCCACTATTCTGGATGTGTGCATGTGTATGCGTATTGCCTAGTTAAGGGCTTATGTTCCGGCCGGGCATCCTCAGAACCTATTTATGTATTGCAGGTGGGCTAACTGGAGGGTAACCTGTTTCTATTCATATATTTATTTTCAGCCCTTTTTATTGCAGGTGGTTCAGTCCTGTCTGCCTCCATTGTTTGACTGCTCCCTATCTTCCGTTTTCTTTTCAGGACGGAGGCTTATGTCTGACAGTGAGGTTGCTGTCCTGAGAGTCGTGTTTTTACTGTGACATGTGTTGTGAGATTGTTACACTGTACGCAATATTGTGACTTTTACTCCTATCCTTTTGGTTGCAGGTGGGTCTTCCCGACTTCGGGGACCTCCTCGATTCCTTCCTTAATGGCGGAGCAGCGGAGGGGGGCGTGGGCGCCGAGACCGAGGATGCGCCTGCGGTCCCTGGTGCTGCCGCTGCTGTAGAGGTGGCTCCAGCTGATGGTGCCGGTGCTGTGGCCGCAATGCTGCCTTTCGCGGAGGGCCGCCCCCTGTTCTAGTTTTGAACGTATCTTAGTCCCTTGTTGGGCACAGTATTTAATCTGATACGCCACTTTCTGTGGTTTGTTTGAGTTCAGGTTAGGTAGTGTTGTGTTTCAAGTAATATATATTCATATATATCTACATTCGCCGTTTTATTAAACCATCCGTCCAGTCTATCCACCGTAGCAGCATAGAAGTGTTTTTTTCCCGTTGATTGTTTGCTTTTGGTATTTTATTTTATTTATCCACCTTTACTTTTGCATGTTATCCTGCCGGTTTTGGAGTGAGATCAGTTTAAGAGTTACTTGTATTTATTGTGTGCTGTTGGGAATAAAACCATTAAAATAATATTCTTGTCTTTCCTTCTTTCAATGCAATTTATCTCTTTTGCAAAATGATAGGTGCTAAGGGGCATAACCTCTTAGTATTGTTTTCCAAATTCTACTTGAGCAGGTGTAGTTTGTCTGTGGTGGAGATTGAGTCATCATCAACCCATGATACCGAGCCATCCGCCCAGTGTACCTTGTACTGTTTCTTCCCATTTCTTTTCCTGGAGGTAATAACCCTCTGAATGGGATGATACATTTCACCTTTTTCATTTGTAAATGTGTCCGTGTGATCTACTTTGGCAGGTACTGGGTTTATGATGGCTTCGTCTTGTCTACTATGGTAAGGCTTCAGCCTATTAACATTCGTAAGACGGGTGAGAGTGCGGCCTGTATTGAGGTCCTTAAGACGGACCAGGCAATCTGATACAATTTCTTGTATTACATGTGGGGTAGAATACATATAAGAGAATTTACCGAGGGGCTTGGTTTTGTATTTGGGGTCATAAATGACAACACGTTGGCCCACTGTAAATTTGTGTGGTCTCGCTTTGCTGTCCAGTTTCTCTTTCATGTTTCTAGTATATGCATTAGTGTGTTCTGCCGCCATCTCTCTAACTATGGAGAGGCGTTCTTCGAGTTCATGCAGATAATCTGTTGCTGATAATGGCAACGCCTGTTTAACTGGCCTCTGACTGTCGACAGGTAGGAGAGCTGGGGAATGTCCGTAAAGTAAGCGGTATGGGCTGTCTCCCAAGCGTGAAGAGACAGATGTTCTGACGCTATAAACTGCAAAAGGTAATAACTTGTGCCAATTCTCACTGTTAGTATCAACATAACAGGATATCACTGATTGGAGCTGCTTTTGTATACGCTCCACCCTTCCGTTGGCCTTTGCATTTATGCCTGAAGTGAAGGTCTGTCTGATGTTCAGTCGCTTATGGACTTCTTTTGTCAGTTTGGACAACAGTGGAGGAGCATTATCAGAATGTATAATAGTAGGAGGCCCATATCTGGTATACACGTGTGTGATGAGCGCATCCACAATATCCTGACTTGTTTGATCTTTCATTGCTATGGCTTCACAAAAGTTTGTGAGTAGACATATGACTGTGAGGATATATTCATGGCCTTCATTTGAGGGTTTTATCTTGCCTATAACGTCAATGGCGATGTGACTGAAGGGCCGTGGA
This sequence comes from Lepidonotus clava, assembly GCA_936440205.1. Classification (NCBI taxonomy): domain Eukaryota; kingdom Metazoa; phylum Annelida; class Polychaeta; order Phyllodocida; family Polynoidae; genus Lepidonotus; species Lepidonotus clava. The sequence goes on from OW387140.1 coordinate 32,405,576, forward strand.
GGTGTGTCAAAAATGTGCATTGGATGGTTTGCGTGTGCCACCCTCTTTTTTCGTGTGCAGGTGTTACATGTCTTGACATAGTCTGCAATCATCTTGGTCATGCCGCGCCACCAATACCTTGCGTATATTTTATCATACAGAACGTTCCTACCAACGTGACCACCTAACATAACATGGTCATGCAATATAGACACCACCTGTTTTTGGAGGTCATCTGGAATGACAATCTTTCCGTCCATTACCACATATTTTGCCCCCTTTTTCTTGAAATGGGGATAGAAGATCAGGATGCCATCCTCTATGGCCATGTGATCCACATACGTCAGTGTTATTTTTTCTCTAGTGGAATCTACTGGCAACGTTTTGCTTTTGAGATAGGCAATTACGTCCTTGCAAAACGCATCTGTGCCTTGGCTCTGAATAATCCCTGCCCGGTCTAGGCCTTCGAGGTCATTATTTGATTGATGTTGGTGTGGCTGTATTGTAGTCTGATTATTAGCATCATTGTCTACTTGTATTTTTGGTTTGGGCTTTTGATTTGTTTGCTTCGTAGGGGTGGCAGCCTTTGACCGTGTCATTGCTGCATTAAAAGGACCCTTTTCTTCTTCTGGGAATAGAATGTCCTTGCCCAGTTCTGGGCAGTCATTCTCCGGCAATGTGACATCTGACTGGAGCCTGGACACATAATCAGCCAGGTAATGTGTCTTACCTTCGTGGTACTGAATGTCATACGAGAATGACTGCATGTACAATGTCCACCTTTTGAGCCTGGGACTTGGCGCTTTGTGTGGTGCCTCAAATATGTGGACCAGTGGGGCGTGGTCTGTAACAATTGTTATGTGGTAGCCTTCTATTGTTGGCTCAAAATGCTTCAAGGATACATATATGGCCAATGCTTCCTTTTCAGAAATGGAGTAGTTCTTTTGTGCACCATTCATTTTTGCGGTATAGAAGGCTATGGGTCGGTATTTGTCGTCAATTCTATGGCATAGCGCAGCCCCAGTTGTATCGTCACTGGCGTCTGTGAGGAGGAAGATAGGCTGAGAGTAATCAATATGGACTAATACTGGAGGTGTAACTAGCACTTCCTTTAGTTTCTGAAAGTTACTCTCTGCTCTTTCATCCCATTGGAAACGGGCTCCCTTCATTGTAAATCTATGAAGGTGCTTTGTCATTTCACTCATATTAGGAATAAAAGCGGAATAGTATTGGATGAGGCCCAAGAACCGCCTGACACCTCTGACATTTGTCGGTCTAGGGAAGTCTTGTATCTTATCCAGCAGTCTCTGTTGGGGTTTAATCCCCTGTGGTGTGAGGATATGTCCCAAAAATTGACATTCCGCAACGGCAAAATCACACTTTTTAGGGTTGAGTCTTAGACCTCTGCTGGCTAACCGAGTGATAACTGTCTCAACATCTTGAATGTGCTGTTCATGTGACTTATAGAAGACAAGTACATCATCAAGGTATGTAGCTGCAATGACTGGGTCTAGTCCTTTAAGTATCTGGCTAATGGCTCTGCTGAACTGCCATCCTGCTGAGGTGAGGCCAAAGGGCATTCTCTTAAAGTGGTATGTATTGTTTTGCGTGGAAAAAGCAGTATATTGTCTCGAGCTCTCCTGCATTTCTATCTGCCAGTACCCGGAGATCATGTCAAGAGACGTAAATATGACTGGCTTCTGGCACGCTACTAGGTTGAATAGGTGTTCCCGTGTGCGTAGTGGAAATGGACGCTTAATGGAGATAGCATTTATCTTTCGGTAGTCTATGCACAACCTGTAGGAGCCACATTTCTTTTTAACCATGACTATCGGAGAGCTGTATGGGGAATCGCTCTCCTCTATTACTCCTGCATCGAGCATTTCTTTGAGCTGTTCATCGATGATTCCCTGTATCTTGGGTGATGCTCTGTAAGGTCTGGTTGTGGGTGGTGTGTTTCCTGGTTCTATTTCAATTTTCATTGGCAGGTCCATAAAATGGCCTAGTTCTGAAATATCTGTAGCGAAAGCCCATCTATTTCTGTGTAGCATGTCTAAGAAACTACTTCTATTGTCGTCAGACAGTGCAGAGTTTTCAAGGTTAAAAAGCCCTTCTTGAGAAGCATTGTGACCTCCTGTTTCCTGTATGGCTGTGGGTACATCCAAGGTAGCCATCAGCATGTCTGATCTAATAGTTTTTGGTCGATGTGTGGTATTCATGAGTTGTACCAGGACTGTATCATTGATGGCCGTCGACAGTGTGCGTGCCGTCCACATTCTACTTTCACTGTTGTCATATACTGGCGTAACCATAACCTCTGTGCCATTCTTGAGGTGGCAATCGGTCTTCAAAGGGATAACTGTTTCCGAAGTTGGTGGTATTACTACATCATCCATTGTTCTTGCCAGAATAGGTCGTGATAGTGTTAATATTTTTGAAGCAAAATCGATGTTAGCATTTGTCGTGTCAAGGAATGTTCTTCCCAGGATGGCATGGTGTGTCATATTTTTCATGACATAAAAATATGATCTGTATTGGATGTCACCGACCCTCCAGTGGGGGAGTGCCTTTCTTTTGAGGTTTTGGTTTGATCCATTTGCTAATGTGACCACTTCATCAATGTGCCTGCTTTTGACAATTGTGTGTTTTGATAATTTATGGAACATTGCAGCCGAGATGAAGTTATCACTGGCCCCTGTGTCAATCATGGCTGACACTAGTAAGTCCCCAAGGTTGATGTCTATAACATGGGAACCGTTTGCCTGTTGACACAGCTTTACACAGACTGTGGTGGCTCGTGGATGCCTTTGTTGGCTGGCCTGATGATGGGTCCCTGCCTGGCCACCAGAGGAGGGGCCCTTCCGGCGTTTAAAGCTCCCTGATTTTGCTGGCGCCTGAGCTGCCTGCAGTCGGAAGTCTTGTGGGCACCTTGGCCATGGAGGCTGCAGTACAGGCCCTGGTCCCGTCTGTTTGTGGCCGCCCTGTTGTCAAAGAAGTTACGTTTTTGTGCCTCATTGACAGTCGGGCCCTCGCCACTTCTCCACCATGTGGCCTGGTTTCTCTCCTGGTAGTTTCTGTCGCGGCCATAGCTCCTTCCATTGTAGTGGCCCTGTTCCTGACGCTGTTCATACTTGACAGGGTTAGGGGCGAAGGTAACCTTTTTCTTACGGTATGTTGGGCCATGGCCACGGTCAGTGGTGGTGCAGTCTATGGCCTCAAACTTCTTTGCCATCCTGACCGCCTCCTCAAATGTCTGGGGGTCATGTATCGCTACCATCTGGGCTAGCTTCTCATCAAGTCCACAGAGGTAGGCCGACAGCATAGCGTCTGTTGGCGCCTGAAGGGTGAGCTGCATTTTCCGCAAGGCAGCGGCGAAGTCTTGCGAGTCCTGTCCTGGCCGTTGTTGTACCTCCATGAGCTTCTTGGCGCGTAGCCATGAAGGAACCGACTTCTTAAAAGTCTCAATCGCCAGGCTCTTGAACTTCTTGTAGTTCTTCTTTTGGTCGCGGTCGAGTTCCATTGCCCATGCATGAGCATTAGTTTTAAAGGAAGCTAATGCGGTCTCTAGAGTTAGCCTACTTGACCAACCATAAATGTCGGCTACGTTCTCTAGCTGATCAAAGAAGACAGTAATGTCCTCCTTGTGATGGGCTGAGAAGGTTGGGACAGGGAGATTGGGTAGTTTAACTTTGGGCCGTTTTTTAGACCCTGATGTCCCGGCTTTACCTCCACCTGGTGGGTCCTCCTGATGGTCCTGGTCCCCCGATTGGGAATCCCCCTCGGCGCTGTCAGGTAGCGACACTGCATCGTCCCCATCTGATCCATTGGCCTGGTCATTATGCTGGTCTCCTTGACCCCCTTCCTGGTTATTTCCATCCTGTTGTTGACCCTCATCCCCCGTTGGTCCATCTTCATTATCATTTTGTTGTTGCTGCTGTTGCTGTAAACCCTGATTCCCATCACCGTTATTTGCCATGTCTGTGTTTTCGACTGGATAGTATGTGATTGAAAAGGGTGGTACAGGACCCTGACTTCTGAGCCCCGTGCGGCGGGGTAAAGTACTATTACGGCGTGAGAAAGACGTGATGAAAGGTCAATAGCAAGTGACTGTTTCTTGCTAGTGTATGTAGGGGGGTAAGGAGGGACAATATGGATGAAGTAAGTGTGGTGTAAATGTGTGAGCCTAGGGGGGGGAAAGAACTGCAATAGGGGCGTGACCTTCCCAAATTGTGTCCAAAGTGTTAAATAGGGTTTTTCTCCACCATGTGCGCCGGGCACGCTTGAGTCTTTGGGTGTACTATTGATAATACGCGTGATGTCGTTGCGTAGGTGATCTTAGCTAGATGTCCAAATGGTAGGTATACTACTTAAACCGGCGACTATATATGAAAGGGGTGCTAGAAGGCAGAGTACTGTAGAGGTACTCCCTGCTAGATACAATATCCACGCAGTTACTCTGGACAACAAGGAAGGATAAGCCACGCGCTCAAATACAGTTTCAAACCTTTATTAAATCTAAGTTCACAATGATATTCCTGGATCCACAAACAGTGAGTAAACCCCGGTGAGCACTGACCTAATACAACACACAATAACACTCCAATAAGGCGCTTACCTCAACGCTTCTACGTGCCTGAACCTATCGCGACTACCACGGTGTGCAGCTTCAGAGTCTCCTGGGTCTTGGGTTCTCAGATGGAACAGTTCGGTATCAAGGAGTCTGACCGTTGAGCTTCTTTTGGTTCCTCAGGCTTCTTTGTGGGGGAGTCGCTCCAGAGGAGGGCTAGATCAAACTAGACTGCCTATGGAGGGACAAGAGCCCCTTTTTATACTACTGCCCGAGAGGCATTGCAACACCCAAGGCCCCGTGAAGGGCCCTGGAATTGGATTTCTGTGCCTCTCAGGAGTCGTAAACTCTGGATAGAAGCCTGGAATTCATTTCCTAGGCAGTTGTGATTGTACCACTGCCTCCTGGCCAGGTGCCAAGACTCCACCCTAGAGGTCTGAAAGCCACTTTCTAGGCAGTTGTGATTGCACCACTGCCTATTGGCCCGGAGCCAAGGCTCCCCTCTATGGGTCTGGAATCCTGTTCCTGGGCCTTTGTGATTGTACGACCCTTCTCTGGCCAGGTGCCAGCTCTGGTGTGGAGCCGGGAATCCCGCCGCCAGGAGGTAGCGACGCCATGGTTATATGTCCTCGCCATCTCCCCGCTCGACGGGACCCCACACCGAGATCTGATCTGTTGAGGTTATTCACATAGATTATGCTCATCCACTGCACAGCGCGGCCCCACGAAAGGTCCCTGCGTTATTGTGACCGAGAAGTGCTTACCACTGGTTAAGTGTTGGGAGCATACATTCCCTGAGAATCCATGCTCCCGGCACAGCGCCACATCTAATTTCCTGAAAACTTATAGGGTCCTCTTTGGATATTGCTTATTTGATAAAATTATGAATAGTGCATGATTTGATGTTATATCAAAGTGAGCCAAAACCAATAAATTCAATGAAATTTTACACATTCAAATAATTATGGAAATCTATTCCAAGAGCTTATATCTGGCCTAATACCCGTAAAGCTGGTGATCCACGTTGCGACAAAATTGAACCGATTTCCAACCGATTTCCAAAATATTTTCTATCTCCAAAATCGGCTGGAAATTGGCTGGAAATTGGCTGGAAATTGGCTGGAAATTGGCTGGAAATCGGTTCACTTTGGAAAATATCGCAACGTGGATCATGTCAACCGATTTTTTTCAGCCGATTTCCAACCGACACTTGTGAGACCAACCGATTTCCAACCGACGATGGTCCGACACAATTATTAAACTTGTTTAATAATTTTGGACCGATTTTGGACCGATTCTGGACCGATTCTGGACCGATTTGATCATGTCTGCATATTTTTAAGGTTATTTAATTAATTTTTGACTATATTAGAACAAAAATATTACCAATATGTATCAAAATGAATATTCTTTCATGGCGTTGGCTGAGTAACATAAGGTCGTATCTGACAAAAGCTCATTTTGTGTGGTTGCTAATTAAAGTAATATGACATATTTTGATGGTCTATAATTATTCTAAATATCTGTATGATGATTATTATATCAAATCCATAGGAAGAATATGGTTCTCTGGTCAGAATTATCAATACATTTTGATAATTAGGATGTTACTATGGTAACAGATACAAATTCTATCTCAGATACGACCTTATGTTACTCAATTTTAAGAAGAAAACTTGGAAATCAGTGAATAACATAAGGTCGTATCTGGCATATATAAATTTAGATAAGTACAAATTAAATCAGTTGAACAAATACAAATTCCATAAAAAAAACATTTCTGAAGCAGAACCAATGTTCTTGAACTTATTACATTTGATTGCTCCAAAATAATAAAGATTTATATGATATTTACACTGCCAGATTTAACTGCAGTCCAGATACGACCTTATGTTACTCAATATCCAGGCCATTATTCCAGTAAACAAAGGTTGTATCCAACATTTTGTAAACATATTGCCTTAATTCTTTTTATTTTCAGATATTCAACAATAATATTATACAATGATATTAACAGGATGGCTATCTGAAAAACTGAATCATAACATATTTACATTTTGCAACAATTATGATATTTTATTAAAAAAACAACATTGGCTCTCTTCAGATACGACTTTATGTTACTCACTAAAAAGTGAAATAGGACAGATACGACCTTTGTTTACTGGTTTATAACATTCAAAGGATTTGGAAAATCAAAAAAATTCCAAAATTTCCAGATACCTTAGGGGGAAGGGAAACATATTCAAAAATAAATATAAAATCATTTTTTTGGAGATACGACCTTATGTTACTCAGCCGACGATGGGATATATTTTCTAATGCTTTACAATGAGTATTTTTCTATTTCACTTTTTATCAATCAAATTGATAAAAAATTATATATTTCTGGTCGTATTGACTATTATTAAGAGATGAAATGTTAAAATATTTGCAGAATTCTGATAAGTTGATAAACCGATTCTTTTCACATTGTTTTCCTATTAGTTTGTGATCAAGAATACAAGTAAATAATCGTTTTTCCCCTTCACTGTGGATCATGGGTAGAGGAGCGATTCTGGAACGATTTTTGAGCGATTTAAGCAGCAATATGTTTAATTGGCAAACCGATTCCCAACCGACAAAAAACCATTGGTTCGGAAATCGGTTCAGTCACAATTTTTTTGTCGGTTTGAACAATGTCGCAACGTGGATCACCAGCTTTACACACTAGCCCCAAAATACGCATTATGCATGTATTGAACTATCATTATAAGCGCATTTTGATGCTAGTCTGTAAAGGGTATAAGTTGAAATCTAAACCATGAAATAAGGCAGAAAATCAATAAAAAATGTTTTCCTTGCTCAACCCAATTAATGTGGATCTGCAAAAAATTGGTTTATTTAGGCTTACAAACAAAAGGAAATATCACCAGCTCTAGGGGACTTCTACTTTGGTTTGAGCTAGTTTTCACAGTTAATACTTTACCACTGACTTAACTAGACTTATCTAACATAAACATTTCTATAATTATCTGAGTTTTGAAAATTTTGTCAATTATGTTGGTTTGGGTCCCTTTAAATTTCAGAGGGGACTGCGTGGGAATGTAAAGTTCAAGCCCCCAGAGCTGGCACCGAAAATGTTACATAAGGGCACTCCCTTTGAAAATGTCTGGATTCGCCACTGACTAGCATTCATAATAAAATGCTCCCAGATAAAAGACAGCCAACCATTTGAAAATCAAGGGTGGATCCAGAAATTCTTGAAAGGGGGGCGCCCATATTAATAAGGTACTCGTGCCACCTCAGGGAGCACCAGTTTTTACATTACAAATAAAGATAAACAATCGAAATCTTGACCCCAAAATATGGGGGTGGGGGGAGGGGGAGGGGGGCGCACGCCCCATGTGCCTCCCCCAGATCCGTCCCTGAAAATATTTAAGCTGGTTAGAAAAATAACCAGATAACAGTTTTGCCCTTGTGATTTATTTTTCTCCCAGAGTTCTCCATTTAAAAAATGCTCTTCGCTTTAGCCACCACACGCCTTGTTATATCCATACCGGCAGTGCTTATGTACTATGTATCATGCTTCATATTGATTTTCCCCCAAATACATTTTTCCCATTTGGATTGAGCAACGGTTTTTACATAACACACATATTGATAATTATGTATTGTATAATGATTATATATAATTCTTTGTATAAACCGAAAGCTGACTAACCAGGCGCAGATTTATGGGAAAGGTGAACGTTTTGGTCTAAACTGTTTCACAAAATTCCTGTGTTAGCACACGTTCCTGGATCCGTCCTTCTTAACAGATTAAGTGTCCTTGGGTTCCTGAGAAAACCTAGGCTGGTTGCACGTACACCTTATCCATAATTAACACAGTTCCATGGGCTGCAGATTCGTGGCACCACTGTCCAAACACTTGGTGTCAAACCCTGATTCATCGGAGGACCCTCAATAAGCACCTATACAGGGGTGTTTCTCCAAAGGCAATGGTATTGAGTGATTAGGATCGTACCCTTTTAAGAGACGACCTAGTAATATAGAAAAAAATCATTAGATGTAGTACTGTCATTTTGCATGCTCATGCATTTTAAATTTTGTAAAGGTTGGCTTAATAGTCATAGTTAAAAGTAATATAACAGTCAGAACTCGAAGTTTTATGTTAAACCCAAAGCACATGAAAATGGAAACATGAATTTTAACAAGAGCATTGTGTGTGTGTGTGTGTGTGTGTGTGTGTGTGTGTGTGTGTGTGTGTGTGCGTGCGTAAAACAATACGCTCTGATTATACAAAAGTATAAAAGATAATCCTTCTAAAATGTGTTTTTAGTGATACGTCGTGAAATTAGGTACCGTTATCACTGTCTACAGCCATACGGAATTGTTCCCCCGGTGTAGCCATATCCTACAATACATATGGCCATAGTCATTACAAAAGCTGTTTACCAACGCGCCTAATCTGTTGCATAGAAGACCAGCTCACGAACTGCCACGATCATCCCCCAGACTACAGACTATTTAGCCCAGATAGGTACCTGACATGCAACGTTCAGATTGGTAATACGTGACCAGCCAATACACAGCAAGGGATGTATTATGTCGCAGGTGTACCCAGATTGAGGCTTTTAGAAGAAGTAGTGTATTGGAGTCGCTGGCGTGCATAGCAAATGCTACTTAAGCTTGTATTCGACTGGCTGATTTTTCAGCTGATTTTGAAAATACGTAGTGGGGAAAATTTTTCAATATAAATTGCTGTACATCATTAGAAAGGTCTTATAATTCTCTTTCAAATGATATATACATAACATAGGATGTATGGTTTCATGCCATATCCTCAGAGAAAATCAACCAAATGCAAAATGGGAACGTGTCTTGGAAACGATGCCAGTGACCCACCATGGGGAAAGGATGCTCCAGGTCGGAATTCAACATTTAAGAGTATCCAGGCAATAAGCTTGATGATACCAAAAATGTGGAATTGTGTCAATTATCAAAGAAGTCACAGGTTATAGAATGTAGAAATTCCTGAGATTGACAATAACATGAATTATTCAGTATTTACTGAGGTATTCATCAATAACAAAACATAATTCTTGAAAACCATAAAAGACTATTTTTGAAACACTATTAATTGTGATCATAACTCGTGATCTGAAAATTTTATTGTTTATCTGTTTGAAGCTGAAATATTTTCAAGTATTATTTTCCAACATGATGATAAAATTGTTTTAAGGAATCACCAAAGTTATTGTCTACATGGCAACCAAATTACTATTGTTTGGTAAATTTTGTGAATGAAACATTCCATTGACATTCCAAATAAGGATATTTTTGAATGCAATAGAATCTTTTGAGGTGTTTAGCTGAATTGTATGCAAAAAGTTAGTCTAAGACAGTTTTATGCTATTTGTCACTGAATTACTCATATCTCCTGGAATATTAGTCCAAGCCCAGTGTGCACAGAACCACTTAATAAACGTTTATTCAGTTCTGTTCTGAAACAATGCATAATCGTTTATTGACCAGGCAAAAAAAAAAGTCCAAAGCAGGGCTGCTATTGCAGTGGATAATAAGTGCTTCTTATACAGTGGGTAATCAGTGCTGATTTTTCAGTGGGTTATAAATGCTGTATTTACCTGTAACTGCCGCTACAGTAGATAATAAGAGCTGCATTTACAGTGGGTATTAAGTGCTGCATTTACGGGGGATAATAAGTGCTGCATTTACGGGGGGTAGTAATTGCTGCATTTTCAGGGGGTTATAAATGCTGCATTTGCAGCATTCATTTCATTTAGTCTTTATTTAGCAAATTTCATCAATTAGATCTCGTGAAGTCTTCATTCTTCATAACTGCTTTCTCCAAATTTGTCTCGTATTGTCCCTTGAACATCTGCAAACAGAATAACAATTGACATTAACTATCATACAATGAACGCTACAATGAAGACATATATATATTTCAGGGCTCAGGAAATACGGTTTCTTGATTCCCAGGACAACCAGAAAATAGTCCTGAACAACTAAACCTAAGGGGTTAGTTGCCGGGGCCTCGGGTAGACCGAACCTGTCTGTCTCTATTCCCGGTGACATAGGCATAGGTACGGAGAGGGAGTGGTGACCAAGATAGTGTTAAGGGGGTCCTGTTGGTGTGAATTTCTTACAGAAGCGGGCGTAAAGTCTGCACATACTGATCAGGGGCGGATCCAAAGTCTGTCTTCTAGGGGGGCAATATATCTGCCCCCACCCCCAATGATTTAGCTTGCAAAATTTCTCCTCAGATTTCTCAAAACTATGAGAGTCCATTTTTGGTCGGGGGGGGGGGCAATTGTGTCATACCTAAGTTTAGGCATGGCATATCATCCCAATAGTAATTACAAGTATTTAGAGCTTATGGTTATTAGTACAGAACTTTTGTTAGCACTCTCCCTCCCCCTAGTGGTCACCTGGCCTAATTAATGTGATTGTGTCAGAGGCCAAAGGGGAGGTGGGGAAGTGCACTCTTACTGTAAGGACACTCTGGGCCCAGCAGCAGAAGAGACAACATGTAACAACTTAGCAGCAACAGGCCTTTTGGCCCACACTACTGAGACTGTGGAGAATATATTTAACATCAACTACATCTCCTGCCTTCAAGTCTTCTCTTCATTTATACCACACAAAACCCTATCTTCACAATTGCACCTTTTGCCCCCCCCTGGATCCGCCACTGCTGATCTCTTTACAGAAGCGGATGTAAGGTCCAAACATACAAGTCTCTGCATATATACACAGACATATTATTAATCTTAGTGCCCTGAGTTATCTACATGTCCCAGACCTTCATTATGATTTGTTAAGACAGGCCAAGCCCAAAACTCGAACTGATTGATGTTCCCTTGACCTTGTATTAAGTTGTGCATACCACCCCTATGAGGGCTAGGCCTGTGAATCCTGTCAAGAAGTGGCTGTACAGCAGCTAGTAGTCGTTTATTTGCAGCTGCATATTATCTCCTTATAATATGGAAATAAATTATACATAATGATAAAAACAGTGAAATCAAGGCTGTCTCAGTTGGGCTTACAATGTTGTCTAACAATTATGCGCAATTTTACCTTTTAAGCATTTGGCTCAGCAACATCAGTCAGCTGCCCCCTGAGAGCTGCATTTTGGCTGCATTTGCCATTGGCATAAGCAACATGTAACAACTTAGCAGCAACAGGCCTTTTGGCCCACACTACTGAGACTGTGGAGAATATATTTAACATCAACTACATCTCCTGCCTTCAAGTCTTCTCTTCATTTATACCACACAAAACCCTATCTTCACAATTGCACCTTTTGCCCCCCCCTGGATCCGCCACTGCTGATCTCCTTACAGAAGCGGATGTAAGGTCCAAACATACAAGTCTCTGCATATATACACAGACATATTATTAATCTTAGTGCCCTGAGTTATCTACATGTCCCAGACCTTCATTATGATTTGTGGAGAATATATTTAACATCAACTACATCTCCTTACAGAAGCGGATGTAAGGTCCAAACATACAAGTCTCTGCATATATACACAGACATATTATTAATCTTAGTGCCCTGAGTTATCTACATGTCCCAGACCTTCATTATGATTTGTGGAGAATATATTTAACATCAACTACATCTCCTGCCTTCAAGTCTTCTCTTCATTTATACCACACAAAACCCTATCTTCACAATTGCACCTTTTGCCCCCCCCCCCTGGATCCGCCACTGCTGATCTCCTTACAGAAGCGGATGTAAGGTCCAAACATACAAGTCTCTGCATATATACACAGACATATTATTAATCTTAGTGCCCTGAGTTATCTACATGTCCCAGACCTTCATTATGATTTGTTAAGACAGGCCAAGCCCAAAACTCGAACTGATTGATGTTCCCTTGACCTTGTATTAAGTTGTGCATACCACCCCTATGAGGGCTAGGCCTGTGAATCCTGTCAAGAAGTGGCTGTACAGCAGCTAGTAGTCGTTTATTTGCAGCTGCATATTATCTCCTTATAATATGGAAATAAATTATACATAATGATAAAAACAGTGAAATCAAGGCTGTCTCAGTTGGGCTTACAATGTTGTCTAACAATTATGCGCAATTTTACCTTTTAAGCATTTGGCTCAGCAACATCAGTCAGCTGCCCCCTGAGAGCTGCATTTTGGCTGCATTTGCCATTGGCATAAGCAACGCTGCCAAAATTGCAGCTAAAATGCAGCGTTTATTCAATGGGGGTATGCACACTGGGAGGGCATAGGACAAATTCCCCTCAAAGCATCCTTTCCCTGGTTGAGTCACACTATCCTTATGGCCATCAAGTTTAGAGTTGTGTTCTAATCATAAAATAATCATTTGACACTTAGCCAAATGTTATCCATTATAATATTGCTGAAGCCCCAAAGATTATTCCACTCTATGTTTTAACATTCTACAATGTGTAGTTCCTCTGCAACTGCATGTACAATGTAGCTAATTTTATTCAATTCAGGCCTAATTTTCACAGTAATCCCAATATCTAGAAAGAAGCCCATTTGCTAAGAAATATATGGACGAAAACCAATTTTTACATTATTTTGTGGAAAATTTTGGCTTACAATTTTGTAGAGATTCTTTTGAATAATCTAAAAATATTAGAATTTTCATAACCAAGGCATCATGGAAAATTCTAAATGGAATGTTTCTTATCAGATTTTTAAAGTATAATGGAGGTTAGCAGGTTGCCATGGTTACAAAAAAGAAATGTAAAGAATAAAATAAGTTTTTTCATTTGTATTGTAGACAATTTCTTTTACTCTTTTTCAATATTGCAAACAGTAAATGGAACAAGCACCACTAAAAAAAAGTTGCTTTTTTGCTATTTGTAATAATCAGAAAAATTACCTTTTTGATGATACATAGTTAGCTTTAAGTTGCCGAGAATTAAGCTAAAATTCCAAGACTTTAAAGCTGGTTCTAAAAGGGGCACCACAAAAGCAAAGAGTGTGTTTCTATATCAAACAGATGTGTAACGTTCTGTTAATTGGTAAAATGAAATTTTCCAATGCTGTTTCATGCTGCCTAGATCTATAGAATCCAGTGAATATCTTTTTACTTGACCTACACAGACCTAGGCATTAAAACAAGTATCATATCTATGACAAAATTTCCAGTGGACCTGCACACTTGGTACTGAGTCCTACATGTCGTATCATCATACGTATGACTGTTATTTCAGATCACCTATTCAGGTAGGACCTATTACACATCAACATGATTAGAAAACAGTTTGTTAATAACACCATTCTAGATAATTCCACGAGTAGTGTGTACATAACTGGCCTATATTAGTATATGAACAGTTAAGGTCACTTAAAACATAGGAAAGTTAGTGAAACTTGTCATTTGAAACTCCTCCATTTGAATTTCTTCATATACAGAGTATAAAGCTTAACACAACCTGAAATTTAATTGCTATGGATTTAAAAATGTAAGGTATCACTATACAAAGCAAAACATGCAAAGGGTGCAAGAAAATTCACAATCCACGTTAAGTCTGTTATTTAGGGATAAAATGTAGAGAAATATAAAAGTTAGTATGATAAAGTAGATACAATCTGTCAGGAGGGTATACATTCCAAGCTTACTAACTACAAAATATGGGCATGTTAAAGGGTTCATCTTCAGAAATATTGCAATTTAGAAGGAATTATTGATTGGGCTACCATAGGAAAACAACCTGGCCTGTTATAATGGTAAGGCCTGATAATCTGTCCAACAAGATTCCCCATGTTCCCCATGACATTGTTCACCTTGTTTCATCAATTTTTCATTTTTTGTATGTTTCGCATAATATATTGGAATATCGATGGCTAAGAAGGGATTGAAATTCATACATCTGAACATACGTAGTTTAATTAAAAACAAAAGCAAATGTTTTGAAATAATTATATGGAGACTATGATATTATTTCTCTGACAGAAACATGCATGGCTAATTAAGCTCAAATATTGGAATTTAGCAGTGTTCTCATACCTAAATTCTTTGGAGCTGTATTGATCAGGTTGGGGCTACGATGGGAAAATCAGGACGTCCTGTTTTTTCAGTAAGCAACCCTTTAAAACACTTCAAAACATTCCATTATCATTTTTTCAATTTTTATATATTACCCTATATTATAAACAATTATTTGGTCAAATTAAAATTGAATCCCATCATAACAATATTGGTTTAAATGGTTTTAAAAAGTTTGTCTGAAAAAACAGGACGTCCTGTTATAACGGATCATGAAACCATCCTGTTATTTCAGGACGGCTGTTTTCTTGGTATGATATTTGTAACTTTTAAAAAATAAAGATCAATAGAAGAAAATGCAAGGATAGAATTTGAAAATGCAATGATCATTATGATGCAAAAGATGTGTTCTTTCATTACAAATATTTTTTTAATTTAGCAACATCCTCATTTTCTGAGCATTTTTACTTATGCAAAAATATTAATTGTGAAATAATTATTTATATATTTATCAAAATGGATAGTGTCATTAAATTCATGTTAAATGCAGAATTTGATAATTTTTGCAGTTTGCATCTATAGAGGTACTATATCATGTTTGTCTTGTGTAATATTCACGTATAATTTCATCTAAAATAATTAGAAAATACACTTTTTCATAATTGCCTGTCATCAGAAGATGTCCCATTTTTACAGGACGTCCCGTTTTTCAGTGTTAACCCAATCTGTAGATTTATGGTCCTCACCATTTTATTATGGGGCTCACCATATGTAGGGTAGATCAGGATTTTCAGATTTGGCTCCTGGACTATAAGTAAACCAAGGGAGAAAATAAAGGGGTTTAAAATTCATCCCTTTTTACATTTTAACTATCAATATACTGTTAATGAATAACCCTGTCGTCCATCTACTTGTGCTCATCGAGTTTGCAGATTCACAACTTTATTTCTACAAATATTATAGTATTGTCTTTGAATACAATATTAATTGTAGCTAACTGTATTGTAGACAAGGATATGGGGTGTACAAAAAATAATGACATTTTTACTTTTCTTTTCATTTCAGTCTCTTAGAAGCCTAACAGCTGACTGGGTTATTTCACAAATAGAGGAGACATTGAAAGAATGGAAGGACAAAACTCAAGGTTTAAGCTTGTTACTGGTTAGTTAGCTGGACTCTTTGCCTGTGTGGCCTATAGCTTTGGGTGTGCTTTCTCCCAGGCCTTGCAAGAGAAAGTACCGGGCTGCCAGTTATCTGTGGCACGATACCTCATTCAATTCACATTATACTCTTTTCTGGTCATCATTACCAGAATAAATATCTCCATTCCAAGGCAGACTGTGCCATCTATTTTTTACTACAGTTTTCTCTGTGTGGTGTATACAATTGGTTACTTTGGTGCAACTGGTTATTTTCCACTTCTTGAGGTCACAGGAATATCGTTGATAATGATAATAATCGCTGTTATGGTTCATTGTAAGATCATGGCTAAAAAGGATATTACCTGTCTGAATTTGATATCCCTTTTTATCTGCTCAGTTGGTATCATTCTGGTCAGCCAACCCCATTTTCTCTTTCATAACAACAACACACATGCTGACAGTCAAAACCAAACATTGGACCTGACTTTTACAAATAATGTGAATCATAATGTAAATTCACATATTGTAATAGCATATGTACTGCTGGTCATCGGAAGTATTGCTGATGGGATGGTTTTTGATGTTACTGGAAATCTTCTCAGTGATGTAACCCCCCTTGTGAAAGTTTTGCATGGATCAGGCTATGGTTTAATTGCTTCTATTATACTGACGTTTTACTTGGAAGCTATTGTAACTGATCTAACCTTGAAAGAGGTTTTTCTAGTTGTGGGGCATGGCACAGCAACTGCTGTAGGGTTCCTGGCATTTAACTATTCATGCCATACGATTGGTGGAATAAGGACTAGCCTAGTCTAT
The DNA here is from genome assembly GCA_936440205.1 of Lepidonotus clava. NCBI lineage: Eukaryota > Metazoa > Annelida > Polychaeta > Phyllodocida > Polynoidae > Lepidonotus > Lepidonotus clava. The sequence goes on from OW387140.1 coordinate 32,422,069, forward strand.
AGCCTTCAAGTCATTGTAATGTTAATATTGCAGTATACAATCATGAAATCTATCATGCCTGGAAATCACAACTGGGTTGAAGTGATTGGAGCTATAATCTTGTTACTTGGAGTAACCCTACAGCCCATACAGGATGCTTTGAGAGAATACAATGATGTTGACTCAATCCCATGAATTCAGGATTGACACCATTGTAAATATATATGAATTTGGTAAAGGATTACTATTTTCCTTTTTTAATTTTTTTTTTATCAAGTCAGTCTATTTCACTATACTGGCTCTCTTTCTATTAGATGTGATTTTAGTCAAATTTTGATATAGTGACAATCAACTAAAAAGAGGTATATAACACTAGTTTTAACATGTGTTGTTATCATGTAATCCTGGTTTCATGTAAAATTACATGGGAAATCTGTCTTTCTCTGTCACCAAGTATATTTTTCTTTTGTAAAGTTTTATGGATTAAAAGTATTTAAAAAAAAATGAACATAAATACATATCATTATTAGGATATGTAATTTGAAGGCTTTTCCATAAATACTAATATCCTATATGGTTTAACTCTTTCACACTGACAGACTACCAATGCTTTTAAGCCAGCCCATGCTCCCTATGCCCAATGCCTTCAGGCATTAACTCATCTCATATTTTGAATGGCTGTATGGCCAAAAATATGAAATAAAATTGCCTAAAATTTTGCATCTATTAATTCACAGTGCAACTGCTGATATCTAATGAATATGTTAATTCCTTTGATGATAAAATAATTCAAGCCGATCATATTAGTATCATATCAAGGGTGGCATATTTATTGCACCACATGTAGCTTTGATAGATGTTAGGTGGCGTAGCGAAAGGGCTAGGTAGAATGTAATTGACTATCCTATCACACATATTCTGATTCTATACATAATTTGATTCCCTACTGTTTCCCTAAACTTGAGGAAAAAAAAACACGACTTGTGCATATTGGGATTTTCTCAGCGAATGATAGGAGCCAGAGTGAGCGGATGGCTCTTCCATGGTTTCCCTGTTGTAGATAATTATACTCTTGACAAATCTCAGCACAGTCGTGCTCGATATCATGAGGGCATGAGCAAGACGAGTTTTTAGTTTCAAATTCAATCCCAAAGGTACGAGATCTTTATGAGATTATCATAACAAAATAACATCACCGCTTATGATACTAAATTAATAATTCATGGACGGACTGTATACCCATTAGTTTGCACTTTTATTGGACTGAGAAAAGCTATAACATATAAGAAATAAAGGGCTTCAGATATGTCCTTATTATATTGCCTAGGCGAGGTAATTATTGTTGACTTGCAAACAATTAGCACTGTCAGTCTTCTGAAAAAAAGAAATAATATTTACCTCCTGAGTATTATATATATATAATGGTTGATTCTCACGAATGGGGGCCACAGGGGGCAAAAATTTAGTAAAAACTTAAAATGAAAATATCTCGATGAAACTTTGTGGACTGAAGGACTGCTTATGTTGAAATGCATTCCCAAAGTTGGGAACACTAATCTTCATAATTCTTTGAGTTATTAAGTTTTTTAGTTTTGTATATGTATTATGATGCAGTATATGTACTATGATGCATTTGTAAAACAAAACTTCCATAATTTTACCTAATATATTCAGAGATATGAACATAAAATTACTCCTGCAAGAATTGCATGTGTATGATTTAATCATTTTAGGTTTGTTTTTTAGGGCAGCCCAAACATACTAGTTTCAGAGATAACTTCAATTTGGTATATGTACTATGATGCAATTGCATATGGTTACACCTGTATATGTACTATGATGCATTTGTTATTTCCATAATTCAACATATTTAAACAATTTCTTTAAAATTATGAATATCAAAAATGTTTCATTAAGTAGCATATAAACATGAGTTTAGTGCACATACTTTCGCTATTGACCATTTCTATTTTTTTAAAGAATTATGACACAATTAATTGTTTTTATATGTACTATGATGCGTATATGTACTATGATGCATTCTGTTATTTTTGATATTATATCTGATACTTTTTGAAAATCAAATAGATTGTTTTCCTGATTTTAATGTTAATATGATAATATTAGGTCAATTTATATTGGACACAAATATTTTCCATTAATATTTGCATGTTTTAATTTTATGGGATGTTTAATCTGTATATGTACTATGATGCATTTGCTACCCCAACCCTACCTGGATTTACATTTGCTGTTGCCCAATGATTAGTTCTTCATAAATATATGTAATTTCGTCCATGAACAAAGCCAATATATTATATATATATAAAATTGAAATTAGCATCATCACTTTACAGTGCTTTTCATGATGTAGAACAGGTTTATACACATAATGTATTAATAATACATTATGTACAGTACATTCCAATATAAATACATTCCGTTCTGTTTAACAATTCACTCTTTCATCGCAACTCAATGAACTCGATATAAATATTAATTTTGACTTAAAGCGAAACCCAGTAAGTGAACTACCAACAACTAGAATCACTAGGCTTAATTAGATTTAATCTCAAAACATCATACAAACATTGTTTTGTTGGAGCTAGATGAGGGAACAGATTTCTCATGAATTTACAGCTATTTGAGTCAACACATGATTTATCTGTGTGATAAAATTAATGTTATGTAATTTTGGCACCATGGTTGTGTCTGCTGATACTATAATCTTATTTACTTCATGAAACTCATACATACCTATCATTTGTATCTTACCTATATACAAGATCATTTGTTGTGAATGAGTATAGTTCAATAAAAAAAAGGAAGAAACTTGAGTCTAAACATAAGTTGTCTGTGTTATAAATTTATACTGATTACAGTTTTACAAATGATCTTTTTGTGTTACATTAAGTCTCAAATAATACAAGCTTGAATTACCAATATCAATTACCAAAGCTGGGAATAACTGGTGATGATTATTATAATTAAGGTAAATTATTCTGAATAACTATCTTCTTGATATTGACAAACCAAGACATTCACCATCTGTCACTTCGTCCAGCTGCCCTATAGGGAGTAAGGACATTAGTTGGCAGTCCTGGTACAGGGACACTCAGATATAGGGATGGTGGCCTCAATAATTAACATAGATAGGGCATACTGAAATTCTTAGACTGTGGCAGACTTAGAGGGGGGGGGGGGTAAACTTTAACTTTTATGATACAAAACTCCGCCCCCCACCCTTTCTATTAGCGCACCCCCATCTTTTCAAAATCTGGATCCGCCACTGTTAGATATACCAACTTTGGAGGCTGACTCTCTCTCCTGTTTATAGTCATCGGTCTAACACTATACGCAATACAACTGGAGCAGAACATCCAGACTCTCACCCTGCCACTAGTACTCCCCTGACCTTTGGTCTGACATCCCCTCACTCCTCATACTGTTATTCATCATGACTGTTTCCTAATACATTTTCATTTTGTGCTCTATCAATATGGAAGGGGGATATCCCCCTCTCCCCAGTCTATTACTGATGCCTAAAAGCATCAACTTTGTTGACTTAATTTTTATTGTGATTTGAAAACATGGAGCAGAAACTAGCTTTTTTCTGCTGAAAACAATACAATTCTAGTGGCTGCATTCGGACCCTAGGCCTCATGTGCTTTGCCCAGCTAGGGAGAGACGTACCATTAACATTTTGTGAAACTCTAATAATCTTTTTTCTGGAATGTTCCGGAATGTCTCATCCTTGGCTGGGTATAGCTTTCCCCTATCCATGCTAATGGGAGTGACGGAAAATTGTGTCTGCACTGCCTAAGCACTACCACACCTATCCATGCTAATATATGGGGTGTACATGGAGTGGGGTCCTGATGTTGCATGTCAAATTTAAAAAAATGGCTATGTTGCTATATTTTTGATATTCCTGTTGATTTAAAAAAAATCTGAATGTCTCATGTTGAATTTTAGAAATGCCCCATGTCACGTCATTCATCTTTTTCTTCATGTCAAATTTAAGAAATGGCTTTTATGCTCTGTCGATTTTAAGCGTCTACACCCGTTATGTACATGAAGGTAGGGAGAGAAGTTTGTACAGTTATTCTAACTGGACCCGCTTGACCTGGATTAATTTTTGGCACGTGGTCCCTAGCCTTTCCTCCAACGTTTTATACATACATTTTTTCATGTGATTGAGATGGAAACATTCTAAATGTCGCCACTCTTAGGTTAGAGCGATGTTACCTAACAGTGTAACATTACAAGAATCAATCCAGAATGTTACCGGAAATGTTATTAGAACGTCATATTCTTGGCTGTGATAGCAGTACAATATTCCATATATGGGTTTCCATGGCAACCAGCACTTAGTAGAAATACTTATTCATTTGCTTTAAATGGAAGATAAAAGAATTATCTTGTTTCCAATAAAAAGTTAATTTAAACTAAATGTATAAGCTCTTTCCCATTATACGTTTCTGCAAATTAGCATATTTTCGTAATTTTGAAAGATAATGGCAAATACATAATGTTTATATAGCTACGAGTTAGTTCAATAGGAATACTATCATTTTCTATTGATGTTAGAATATTCAAACGACCATATCTCTGTTTCTGATTATATGTATTTAATTGGAATTTCTTGAAAATTCTTTCATTTTCCAACAGGAAATCCCCCCTCAGCCCTTAAACAAAGGAGCACTTAAACCACAGAGCCACACTCACGCGCCCAGTTTGTCTGCCTTTAGTGCATTCTAATATTAAGAATTACCTTTATTTTATGCTAGCTGATATAAAAAGCAACTGCAGAACACCAACTGTCGTTTCAAATGCGCTCTCTGAAATGAGAACACCTTTACCTCGTCCTACATTATTTAGTATATGTTTTAACTCCCATTATTTAGTATGTGTTTTAAGTATGGACCTTTTCCCCCATTGCATGCTTGAGGCTTCATATGCCAATACTATAGATCATTGCACCAAATTGCAATCAATAACATTATTATATTACAAAGATTATGTTGCCATAATCTTTGTCATAGAAATACTCAATATTGTTCCAATTCTTGGGGTAATCTTGGTATTGAGATTGTGATGTTCTCAGGGAGAATTAGGGGTTTTCCTGCTTAGATATTCGTACTCTTGACGGTTCTCGTCTATGTCATGCTCAACCCCTCAAAGCATGAGCGGGACGAAATCATGTAGGGCATTGAGGCCTTCGATCCGGCAGAAGACAGGATTCAACAGATGCCGGGGGTCAAACCAGGCCCAGGGTAGGGGTCTCATGCAGAGCGTCAAACAACCGCTTCGGACCGACAATCCTAAACTTGTGGCGAGGACCATGCCCATAAAATTAAAAAGATGGTAGCATGTAGGCTGAGGTCCAAGTCTTCGTTCCTCAACCAGGTGACAACCCAAGCTCATTCTTATGATCAATTCATCCCCATTTTCGTGCGGCCGAGTTTGTCCCTGCACATTCCACTCCCTTATTTCTTCTAAGTCCTACTTCCCTTTTTGTGGCTAAACTTCGGTCTAATGGACCTTTATCTCTAGTTGTCTTTTAGTGGTCCATTCCCGGGAGAAAGGAGGTGTGAACACAGTGAGTACCAAGACAGGACTGTTTATTCTTGTGTATTCACTCTCTTATATAGCCATAACCTGTGCATCACTTGTGCATACATTTTCGTGCAACTTGTACCGTATGAGTTCATGCCGCACGATCTCGTGTACTTTGTGATTGTGTCCCAAAATACAGTTTTACTTGCATCTTTAACAGAGAACATTACTTGTCTTTTTAACCTTTATAATTATTGCACGAACTCGTGTCCAACATTGAATTGATTAATATAATTCATCACAAGATAAAGCTAGGAATATGTAAAAAAATGCATGTTGATGAATTCTGATCTAACCAAGCATTCCATGGAATATCTAATATTGATAGCATTAATCATGATTTTGGAAATTTTTACGTGATATTTCCAAATTGGCCCAGTGGCGCACAAAATAATAACATTGTAGGAATGCTGAATTTCACATTTTTGAATTTGGATAGAAGACAGGACTATACATGAATTACAAAAATATTACGGATAGTCAGAGACTACTGCATAATTCATCACAAGATAAAGCTAGGAATATGTAAAAAAAAATGCATGTTGATGAATTCTGATCTAACCAAGCATTCCATGGAATATCTAATATTGATAGCATTAATCATGATTTTGGAAATTTTTACGTGATATTTCCAAATTGGCCCAGTGGCGCACAAAATAATAACATTGTAGGAATGCTGAATTTCACATTTTTGAATTTGGATAGAAGACAGGACTATACATGAATTACAAAAATATTACGGATAGTCAGAGACTACTGCATGGGATGTGGTGCAGGGGAACCCATACGGTTCAGACTTGTATATTTTTTTTTATTGCATTTTGATGGAAAAGGTACTTAGGCATGTTATACACCAGATACAGAGGAACATCCAGGAAATCTAATTGGAGGCTAATTAAAAATTGTCAGTAAATCTAGAAGTGGACATTCATCTGAACTAAAAGCCCATGCTGCCATCTATGCGGAAACAACAGACACTACACCATGCTCCTCTTAGCACTGTAGCACTCCATATAACATTTGTCATATAAGTGACACTTGGCGGAAGACCGATCTAAAAGGTTCCACCTCTTCCTTATCTAGTCTCATGAGACTGAGGTCGTTGGATTATATAAAATTATGGTTGTAAGAAAAAACAGATGCCCTTATTTTTGATGTTATATATATATTAACAAGGGTTGATCGGTTTGCTTTGTTTCCCCTCTCGAAGGCCTCCACTATGAGGTCTACTGGATAACTTTTTGGGATAGCCATTTTTGAAATTAGGTCGTAATGACCTAGTTTAGCAAAATAATATAGCTTAGACTATGAACCAATTTTTCGACTTTAACTTGGTTGTAGTGAATAAATGAGCTACTTAGTATAACTAGCTATGTGCGCCAGTGACTCTATTAACTACTTATAGATTTTTAATTCAGATGAAGAATTCTTTAGATCGGTAAAATAAGTATACTTTTTCATCATTAGAATCATTCATAGATGCATGGCTTAGAGATTCACTTAATGTCTATCCCAATATCTATACACCTTACTTATGCCAACCAGAATTAAAAGCCTTTCTATTTCAATTAGCATTAATATCTTAGATTTAACTGTTGAACATTAAAGTGCATACCAGTATTCTTTCTGCAGGTAAATCTTTTGTTGTTGATGTGTGAATTGTTGCCCTTCTTTTTTCCAAGACTGGACCTGTGTGACTTATGCCTCAATTAGTGGTTTTGGCTATTTGTGCCTCATATATATAGTAATTGGGCGACTTGTGCCTCACTTGGTAGTTGGGGACTACATGGGCTGTTTTAAGTAACGGAGAGCCCTCACCGTCTGGTGTGGACGGCTTCGGAGCGCTCCAACAGGTCATTTGGTCAGGGCAGAAGCAATTGGTCGTTCACTATACGAGCTGCTAGGGTTAACCACTGGACGTTACCCTGGTAACCATCTGGGGCCACCATGGTTATTGGGAGGCTGAGAGGAGCCGGGGCCAGATATTAGGGACAGTATAGATTTTCTTGACAATCATAAGTTTTTAATGTCAACCGTATTAACCTACATAATAAGATAGGGCTAGTGAACCAGTATTTTTTTTTTTTTTAGATAAAAGGTGGTGGCAATTATGTTTTACTATAATAATTTCGTTTGCAATACAAAGAAATGCAAAAGTTAGTGTTTTCTGAATATTGGTGAAGTTTCACACTTTTAAAGCCCATGTAAGAAGTTATATTGCTACGCGTTATTCAATACGATATGAATGAACATTACTCGGGCGTTTAAGCAACCCATGCAGGGATGCATCAGCCTTCGTCCTTCCTTTCTGATGCCATCTTCAATCAGTGTCCAGTGATTCATTGCATAAAAAGGAACAAGGCAACGACATAATCAAATATACTTGGGTGATAGACTGATTCCTGATCAGATTGCATGAATAGGAACAGGACAGCGACATAATCAAATATACTAAAGTAATGATCTCCTTCCTGATCAGCAAAAAAACGTTTGTGCTTACCGTTTGATATTCACATTATCTTCTCCTATATAAAATGTTTTAATTCTGCTCTTAGCTGTAGTGTCTTTTATTAGAGAAAAAAGTCTATAGACATATTCATTATAATTGTATCTTGTGATCAGTAAGAAATGTAATCGTCTTGAATTTGCCATGATTATAACATATTAAACACAATTCCATGAATCAGGGTAAAGTAATGACTCTTCAGCAACAATTTAAAACATCTACTTTACGCAGTAAACACACCTAGGGCCTATTTTAAAAACATGTGAAATGATTATGTCAAAACTGATGGTTTTTCTTAAACGTTTTTCTACATTACACAGAGATTGACATGGTTCTTTTCAATCACCAGAATAATCGCTCGTGGACAAGAATGTTATTCCAGACAGCACTAGTATCGGGCCAAGCAGTATAATATAGGGGCGGTCCCACACCTTGGTGTGTATTCCAAGGCGATAAGGCGGCACTCTGCTCTGTTCCTGCCCACCATACCAAGGCTTCATACAGGGGGCGTGCTGAGAAAAATGGGACCGGAATATTCAGATATTCAGACATATTGGTCGCGGATAGAAGATTGGGCGTACTAGGACTGGTGCTTTGACCCAAGTCCAATCTGTATTGCCATGCCCAGAGAATGGAAATATATGGGTCTGGTTTTCATAATATCGTTTGTGAAGTGTGTATAATACAGAGTAAGGAAAACTTGATTTGCAAATAATTAAGCGCGCGTAAAGTAGATGTCCTGTGGGATAATCATACCAAATGAAATCAAGAAATCTTGTTGCAAAAGAGTAAAGGTTATATCCTTTCTTTTGAATTATTTTGGGATCCAGCGGTCATTGTCAAAGGTATCATACTATTAAATTCAGCCATTTTGAAATCTGTGGTATTGTATTGGATGAATATTATATCTAATGAGCCCTCTAGGTTATAAACAACAGATATTGGAAACATTTCAACTTGTCTAGATACTGTAGCAGCTGAAAATCATGTTAATTCGTAATATTGGTCAGCCATCTTGGATTTTGGATTTCTGCATTGACTTCAAATGGAAATGATTGAATTCCCTGACCCATAATCTCCCAATTTTGACACCAATCATGTCTCTTTATTCGTTTTAGAAGCTGAGATATAAGATTTTTTATAGCAAAAGTTGGCCATATTGGTTTTTTGGCCCCCACACCCGACCTATTGATATTTCAAGGTGGCTCCCCTTCCAGATTAGATAGTTTTGCCTCAGAGGTGTCTCACGCCAAATTTGATGCTTTTATCTGCTGTGTAACGATTTCACTAGAAAATGACCTTAACAGACCCCACTAAAAGGAACACATATGAATGTTGAAGAACAAGTTTTGTTTTGGTACAATAGATACTTTTCTTTTCAATACCAATTTATTGACAAACAACCGTCAAAATCACTAAAAACTACAGTTTTCAATAAGTTCTTTGATTTAACACCAGGTGGCCTCCAGCTGGACAGTATAACATCTGTTTAATGTCAATAACATATCAGCATAGATGATAATAATATCTACAAAATGTATTATATATATTATACATGTTCATGCTATCTGCTAAATATAGGTGGCAGCACCATGCCATTAAGGTCAACATTCCATGACATGCGTATATAAAATTGTTCCTTATCCTTAGTAAATTTTCAACTATGCCATTTAAATTGTTATCTTAAAGTAAGCAGATTTACCTGCTCACATGTAAATCTAAGAAAAAAATACTTAGATCTATGCTTTTTGTCATGAATTCATGAGCAAGTCATGCATAGACACTTTCCTGACTGGATACAACAGGGTAGCCTATGCTTATATTTTTACCCATAGTCAAGACAATCTTAGAGTGATGTTCTCTTGACACAGATGCACTGGAGTTGTCAGGAAACTTTTTTAAGGAACTTTTGGGTATTTGTTTCATAATGTTTCCTTAAAGGCTCCTACCCGACCATGGAGCATCATTCTGTGACATTATAAAATTATATGACAAGCTGGATTATTGTGATTTATTGATGATAATTCCTACATGTTTTTTCAACCAAACAAATATACATTTTCAGAACAATGTCATTTAAGCCAAATAATTGATTAACATTTAAGGAATGTTTAGAAAATAATGATGCTTAAAAAAATGTACTGATAACAAATAAAGCTTGTTACATTTCAACAAAATTTCTTCAATTTCTTGATATAATAGTATTATTCTGCTACAAGAAATGTTTTTGGTGATGTGATACACATATTTCTGCAACCAGTCACTTTTACATTTTCATAACATTTTGGTTAATATTCCTATGATATATGTGACCCCAAACCACTAAATGAGGCATAATTTGCTGGGTAAGGTTCTGAGAAAATTGCATAAAATGAGAAAAAAGTCAAAATATTAGTTTTCTGTAAAAATCACTTGATACACACCTCAGCAATATGGTTTGTTAAGAAATGTATAGGAATAGTTGATTGTACATGCATTAAAAGGCTTTAATTTGTTGACTGTCATAAATTTGGTCTTTAGAGATTTGCATTGCCCTACAGTTAAATACAATATTTAAGGTAATTTTTCTCTAATTAGCCTTGTCTGTTGCCTGATACTTTAAACAGTCATAGTTCGACTTCTATAAATGATAGAAACATAATTCTTTCACCAATAGAAAGATTATTTCACCTTCTCCAATGATCTATCAAAAGGTCAAAAACTCATATCTGCCACTTATGCTTCACTATGTGGTGGGGGTCACATATAGGCCTCGTATAACATTTTAAAAATTATTTTTATGATATGATTGTGTTTGCTGGGATATATTATTAGTACCAACTGCATTGTGCACATGTGGTAGCTGATATGGTAGCTAGACCCTTATCATTTACAGGGCGACACGGCTGTTTCTTAAATTCAACATGCAACATTGGGATGAAAAGTGTCAAGGACTTCATTACGCATGACTATCGTTTAGATTTCTTAAACACGACAAATGACAAAGGGACCATCCCATCCAGAACCCCTGTAAATAGGCCTAAGAGATTTAAAAAGATAACTGTAACAGATTGATCCTCTCTTCTTTAATACCTGGGTGTAATTATATTGAGAGAACCCGTCAAAACGTGTGAGTAGGGCCTAATCACGCAGGCCTAGATCTATACGTTTGTTAGTTCAATAAGATTATTATTGAAGACGGCGGATATCTGTCAATCACTCAATGACATAATTAGGTCAAGTGGAGCCTATTGCGAACGAGGTTGATAAGCATTTCTTTCCCAAATTCGCAAGTGTCTTGACCCTATTCGCTACTTTTTCCCCTACCAAAACCATACTCTCACTCCACTGGCGATAACCAAATCGGTCACCATGACGATGGCACTCCTGGGCCCTTCCGGTGGAGTTGCGCGCGCAGCCGGAAGCAGAAAGACGCCACATTATCTATTTGGCCTCTACTTGACATGCGCGGCAAAACTAACATACCCGGAAATGTCAACAGAGGGAACGTCATTTCTCTCGTGATCGGCCATGTGATTCAACATGGCGCCCGTCCATTTATGACTCATATTTGGGACTGGAAGTCGCAAGGTTGTGTGCGCATGTGCCAACTCTTGGGGATATCCGGGACTTACCTGAAGGTCAAAGGTCAACGAGTACACCAGGACAAGTCACTGACCCCTATTTCAGTGTTTAGCTTCAGTGCCGAGCTGGGCAGATAAGCACTCAGAAAATATCACGTTATGATTAGACCTTGCCGCTTATGACTAAGAAGATAATTTGGTAGGCAAACAATACTAATTTGATGAGTAATATTAGTTTGCTGATTGATGGGCTAATTCTTCACAGTGAAAATTTCTTTATTGTGAAACATAAAATAGTATGCATTGTTATGACATTTGTTGTTCCTACACTCCTAAGAAAATAATAATTTTTTTTTATATTGAAATGTCTGTCAATAAAAATTCGGATGGACGAACACGGAGCCAACTAATTGATTTGCCGTTTTCTGTAGGACAGAGGAGCCCTAACAATCAATCTCTGCATGTCAGCCAAATGAGTAATGTTTCAATTAATCCCAAGGTCAGGGCTTCACTCCTGTTTAAATTCTACTTCGAAGAAAACAATTATTTTGGTTATCTTTCCTCTGTACTTGAAGAATTTCTGTTTGAATACACCATCGGGCTTGATTTTGTTAAAATGATTTATATAAGCCCTATAGAACATTAATTTAACAGCAAGATCTGAATGCCATGAAAAATCAAGATGTTGAATAAGCCGACTGTAAGGTCTCTTTCCTATCCCCATTAGTGGTATATTAGTCATCATGGGTACTATCAGGAAACGATTGACATTAAATTAGATAAAACGCTACCCATAGGGCCTATATTGTTCTTTTCATGAATGCATTGGCCATTCAGGTGATTTGCCTACAAGGTTGATACTATGCGTTGTCTCAGGGCCCTTAATGAGACTCTCATCCGATTTCTAAACGATAGTCATGCATAATGAATTGGCTTGCCGAAAACGTTAAAGGTTGGCAAGTTCTGAGTAACGGTGAGTATTCCTCACGTGTAAAGGTCTTCGGCAAAATAACATGAATATCTGACTTGCCATGCACTGAAATTGACATGCAATTGCAGGTATTACTCAGAGTTACTCACGAAAGCTAGGGCACAGGCGTTCACAATAAACACTGCAGATTACTAAACAATGGCTCATGTTTGTATATAGTAACATTTTTATATCAGCACTGGCATTGCACGCATACGGTGTCGTGAGAGGAACCAGGGTAAACATTGGTGAAATTGGTCTAAGAACACGTATGCATTGCCTGGGGATATATTCCGATTCTATATACTACTCACATTCCTTATATTGCACGAAGCAGCGTTCTTCGGCCCCCTTGTACCATATCAGAATACATTCCATTGACATTATTAACGTGTTTATCTCGCGTTCCATACGATTTCCACATGTACCCACCCCAGGTGTCCATTTCATAAGCTGTAAACTGCCCAAAATAAATATCCGATGAATTCCCCACAGCAGAATGTTCCATAATTGCAAAAGCCTGCGAAAGCCTTCCACGGAGAAGTTTGCATTTCATCCGGAGTTCAGTGCGTTTTCCTCCATGGCTGGATCGTGGTATCAGGTAATTAATTGAAAGAGGCATAGAGGTCAGTTCATTGAGGAAATAAATATCCTGCCTAGAAATTAAACGTAGGTGAAAACAATATCGTCTAACCACCAGTCTTATAGACTAAAAATATGCAGAAAACGTACGCATGACTTTAGACTACGTTGCTTCTTAGTTGCGGTTAATTGGAAACAAAAATTAATTATGATATAGTTCTGAAATGTGGTGACGGTACAGTGGATGGTTATAAGTATTTGCCAGTGACAGTTGTCTTAATCGACGTGTCACCGCTTGTACTCATGACCCTTTTGCTACAGCCATGGCATCAAATCTATGAACTGATAAGAAATATTATTAAAGCAATATTGAAAGTTGCCAAAACCATCTAAAGTGTGCATCGAAACCTGTCACTTGATGAGACCTATGTCATCTCAAGACATCGATACTAAACAATATTGAATAATTGCTTTTGATCACTATAAGCTGATATTTTTCATTTCTTTTGAGGCCCTTTTCGATTAGAAAAGCAATTAAGTTTTGTTAACTTCTCTCTAATTCTAATGCATTTACAAATAAATAAACGATAGATAATAAAATTTATCAAATGTCCAGCAAATTTTGTTTTGTGAATTGTTTCTACAGTAACAACCTGACCACAGGGGTGTACTAAGCGGTCACATTCAATTTAAATTTAAATTCTCCCGCTGGGTATACTTCCCGTTGACCACTTCTCTGACAGGTCCATTACTAAGAATCCTGAATTGCCTCTTGATTGTAGGGTGAATGAATTATGCTATGCACTTACACACCTTTTGGCCCCATCCGCCACTACTTATCCAATTTAGGAATAATTCGAGGAACAATGTGTTGACAGAGAAAACCTTTTGGTTGTCATAGTAACCAAATCGTAATGTCTCCCAAAGAACTGATGAATTTCTAGCGGTTATCCATGGAAATGAGCTAATTAGAGTATAGGCAGAGTTCCAAGGTCCTCTGTTGTTTCCTAAGATACCTGATCGCTGTTGAACAGTTTTAACCAATAGGCCTAACAGTATTGCAGACTGGCTTTTTGACCATCTAAAACCATAAAGAAGTAAACAGTTTCCAATGGTTTCATTATCAATTCTTTAGTTATTTCAAGAGATTTTGCGTCTGATCAAGAGCTCCCGACAAAAGGCTAGAAGAAAGGCTGACCCCTTTTGCAGATTGTATATCTCTATGCTTATCACTTCCCTGTTTGCACTGACATCAATATCACCCTTATTTGACGGACAGACTGCATTCGGCTTTAATTAAGAGTATCACAAGTAGCTAGGCCTATGGTGGCCTCCTATGACATTAATACATGACCAGGAAAGAATCTTTATATATTCAAATAAACTTATCAAAGATAGGGGCCCATCCCCCGATTGTACAACCCATTACCATTCACGGAATTACTGAATATATCTCCTCTAGGTATTCAGCTTTGCTACCCATTTGAAAAGGTCAACCATTGCCAGGTCAAAAAAGATTCATCAGCCTAGATCCAGTTATCTGCTTCAAAAGGTTGACCCTAAAGTGGACGAATTGGGTCAATTAATGTGTACTGAGATCAGGAAATGTATCAGACCATTATCAAAGTTTTCACAATACAGGAAGTTGGGGATAGTAAAGAAAGGACACCGCCGATTGCGGATATGGCAATGTCCATGTACATAGTCGGAGAATAAAAAGAGTTGGTTTTTTTTTTTACTTTATGGACAGAGTGCCATCCATGCTCCAAATAAATCACCAGTTTGATTTGTACATATTTCCGTATTGAATAAGCCTATAAGTGACACACTGTATTGTTAAATAGACAAATGGTATTATGAACAATTGGTATAGAACGAAAAGAACTGTCAGCCGTCCGGGCCGACTGCAGCTTTTTTTGTAGAGAAGCCTTTGTTGAAAATGATCAGCCTTTGCCGGACAGACTGACGAATCTGGGAAGTATCCAACACCTTTTCCCCTCTCATTTATTTTGGCTGCAACTAGATAGAAAATAACAGAGACTGTTACAGACATGCACATGCATCATTCTTTTTTGTAACATACAAACTATTAATCTCAATGTCATTTCATATTCTGGCTATTCAAGTTGCTTACGAAGCGTATAGGCTAACCAATCAATGGTCCAACTGATATCGCAAACCTATACAACATGGATCTCACATTTCATTATCGTTGATAGGACTTTTATCTTTAACCCAAAGAGCAATTGCTCATTGTTTTTGCCCTTTGTAGTTGTCAAATGAGTTAAGGGGTTCTTGCAGAGCAAAAAAAGGTCCCCATAAATAATATAGGACATAAATGTAATTTCGTATCAATGCATTCTCTTCCGAAATTCGGACGCTTTAAATGACCAAGTTCGAGGATGGGTAGGCCCTATTGTGTTGTAATTGGCTTTTTCAAGGTAACTTGAAATTGGCGGGTAAAGGGGTAGGAGATCAGGGGCGAATTCAAGAATTTGAAAAAAGTGGGAGGGGAGGGGCATGCTATAGCGAAATTACTGCCTGGAAGCTTCGGGCCCAAGAATTTCACACTGAACAGTTTAAAGGAAGGCAAAAGCAATCTAAGGTCAACATTTTACAAATTCAGTTAACTATTGAAATCTGTACCACGGCTATAACCTAGGCCTATTGTAAAATATATACTTTATTACCCTCTGGATCGATAAGCCGGGCGTATTGTGTGCCAGTCGTATTGCCAGGCCATACACCCTGCATCATTTCCGGTTTGTTTTTACTCATTGTTTTTAAACGTCACAATATTTCACAATATTTTACATAAGTATCGGGTAATACACATAAGAAGGCCCTAAGGGGCCGTCCTTGGGTGTCAGTATGGCCCTAGGACCTAGGACCGCCCGAGCCCGGAGGGCGCGGGCCGTCGCTAGGTCCCTGGGCTGTACTGACACCCTCGGACGGCCTGCACAGGCCTTCTTATTAAAGTATCAAAATTAATTTGTTGACAAACATTGCTGTCTTCAGGTATAAATGACATGAATAGGCCTATTATAAAATTCAAGTAAAGTTATAGCTAGCTGTCATGATTTACACTGTACCAATTGCTAAAGTAGACTCTTAGAATGTATTTTCATAGCTATTTGAGTTTGCAAAATTATGTCATTATTACTTCGATACATCATCACTTTTGCCTCCCTTTATTGTTTGGGAATAAATAGGTGGAGGCACGCCCCCCGCGCCCTAAATACGCGCCTAGAGATGTGGTTGCTTCTCCTCCTTATTTTCGACAAAATTTACTTTTTGGAGGCACAAATTTAACTGGCCCCATTTAAGACGAAACCTTCATAAAAGCACCCAACCCGCTTTTCAAAACTATTAATCCAATGCTTTCTTCATAATTACCATTTAAGAATAGTTTATTTTTAAGAAAGAAATAACAGATTTGTTTGACAGGTGATGATTGTCTGCATTCACTGGCCCAATAAGATAAGGCACATGCATCGATACTTTCATGGTAATTAAACAATTATGGGTTCTGATTCTCATTGATCTTCATAAATAACAATATGGTAAGGAATTTTAGCCTCAGATTAATCTATTAATGACAAGAGCCAAATCATCAGATTTATGACTTTGCAATCCAGAAGTGTTTGTACGAGACTGAAATGAGATTAATTCGGTGTTTTAAATACTAGATATTAGAATAAAGCTTTAGCATAATAATTATTTAAAGAGGACATTTAGAGATAGTTCTTTTAAGAAAGAGTCTGGTACTCCAAAATTTAGTAGATATTCGCTTCACGTCTTTCTCAGAAAAGGCAACCAATTAATCATTCCTTCCAGTTTAATTTGTTCTGTTTATTGCTGCGACTAAATAAACTTATATTACTTTTGACAATTAAAACAATAAAACTATTGGAGAATTAACAGTGCTTTAAATTCTAATGACTGACATTGTCTTATCAATTCACGCTACATTAAAACGCGCTCCCGAAGGTTTCTAAGGCTCTTCGTTGCCTTTCGGGACTTTCTCTATAAACAGTTTAAGATATTTGTTTTACGTTTTCTTGCCGCTAATTAGCAAGGAGGTCTTCTAAGACATCAAGTCTAAAGCGATTCGGCCAAGATGGAATTTAATTCAATACGATTCTCTTCTTCAAAGGTTAAAAATATTATAATCATCTTCACACAATGTATAATTGATAACAAATGACCATTAACATTTGGGTTTGTTCAACTTTATTATGCGCAAAACAATAGCATATTGCAAAACAATGACGAAGCCTCTATGATACATGGAACATTTTCATTATATTTTACATTCTTTTGTACATATCCTCAACTTTGGTGAAGCATTTTGTTTTCTATAAGAAAATTTGAGTAAATTGATAGCACTCTTGAGAACCCCTGTTGACAGTTAGGCCTACGTCACTAATTTCAATAATGATATTGATATACAATCCCAGTTTATTACGTCCTATTCGTTCAAAATACACTTTATCAGTTTATGTTAGATATGAACATGAACCTATGATACAACAAACGCGGGATGATGGATGTGAACCTTGATACCCTCAAATATTTTTCTTGCACAAAATGCCTTTTATTGAGATTTGGCATGTCAATAGTAATATTTTGAAAAATATCTATGCGTAACACGATACATTCATGTATATACAAAAATAAAGCCCAGTTTACACAGTTTGCTTGTTTCAGTCACGACACAGGTTTTGATAACCTCGGAATAGAAAATAATACAATTTCTGAACCATACAGAAACATTTTGGCTATCATAACGGCTATCAGAAGTATCATACCATAATCCGGAGTAAAATTTTGCATTTGTCTCTGTTACAATTATGTCATAATATTTGTTTTGAGTGAAGAAACCATAAGGGGTGAACCAGACATTCATAAGCTGTTCAAAATTTTTAATACTCACTGGCAATTCCTTAGAACAGGAGACATAAGGTGTACAGCCAAAATCATTGTTATGGCGAGGATATACAGGACATTCATTATATGCTTTAATATCTAGAAGCCTCGGGACCAGCAAAGATATCAACAAAACATAATTACCTAGACTCATTCATACAAAAATCACACCAATCTGAAATTGGTCGTACCATGATTTGGCTACAACAGCTATTCAACGAAATGAAAGAATTCCCTTTCATCGTAAACAATGATAAAGCACCCCATCATAACTTCTCTGAAAAGGAAATAAGATACGTGTTATACAGTGATACATTAAAGGACTTCACAGTGGGGCGATGCTTGAAAAGACTGTACAGTCGTGAGCTCCTCTTTTGCATTACGAACAAACAAGTCTCGACCTGTTACCCTGGAACTATCTAATCCTTTGTCTTTGTTGAATTTCAATCGTACAGGTCCGTCCATTTGGCCCTCACTTTAGTGTTAAGGCTGTCCCATCACCACATTCCTGTAGGCAGAGCTTGTCTGCTAGTTGCCACTACATAAACCGCCTCTGTCCCATCAGCATTAGTTGAAGAGCATGGTTTGGGGCCGGTGCTAGACAACGTTAACGCTCCGCCAGTTGAGTCAGGAAATAAAAACTGAATACCAACCCTGGTAGAAAAGCTGTATCTTATCTCCTGTTCATAAATGAGATGTGCACATTATATGCAATGTAAGGCCTTATGTAAAATCAGGTTCACAGGTTATGATTCTTTCAACTTTGACATTAGTCTCGGAACAAAATCTTTTTGACGGAATCTTAAGGTGTAAACCAGGCTTTGAACTAGCTTTTGAGCATGTCGGTGTAATTGCCTAGGAATTCCAAGTAAAAAGATTATTTAATATTCTTCCTTGGTAAAAAATGTCTTTGCAGGCCGTCGCTCTTCCACGGTAAGAAATGTTTTAATTAGACCACTAATAGGCCCAAGCTGAGACTTTAAATAAATAAAAAAAGAAATCATGTAGCGTTGTGTCCCGATTTGGTTTCTAGTGAAAAGTCCTGTCTTCACTATAAGTAAAAATAATTATTACATTGAAATCACCAGCATGGACCTACTAAAGAAACTACATGGCTAAAACATTGGAATGTTTTGAGATATAAGTACAAATAAAAACTATGCTACATGTAATTGAGATACAAATTCTGCAAACATATTCCAATGCCACTCGATAGGTTATTGTGAAGTTTTGCACGTGTCTGTACTAGCTATTTCTGGAATTTACAGCATACATTTTCATTTTTCATAAGTGATAGATATCACCGGAAATATGAATACCAAAATGCCTTGACATAATGCATGAATGCCAATAATTTTGGCTTAAATTTTAGATAGAAAATATGGCCATCGGCACTAAAATCGCACATGTGGTATTTAACCAGAAAGGCACTTCATAAATATAGATAAAGCATTATTATTAGCGTCTTTTTTTACATGCAAAACTAAATTTAAATAATTGATCTTAGTGGTTTAACCCCTTCCACCCCATAAGGCCATATTTGGCCACCACATGAGTGTTACCCATAAAATGGCACCTTTTTTAGGGTTTTATTCTGATTATAAAATGGGTATTTCACCTACACTTATGAGGTAAATATCAAAATATTCCCAAAGTTCCAAGGAATCTTACACTTGTTATAATTATCATTCTATGATGTTTAGATATTTTAGAACATGTGTTCCAGTAAATGCCGTTATGGTAAATATAGGGCAAATCTGCCTTTTCTGGGAAATCAGCCTCTTGAAAGCATTAATTAAGGAATCATTGGTGAAAAACCATTTTTCCATGTAATTTTGTGGAAAAGTTTGACTTACATAGAAATTTCCTGAGAATTCAATGATTTTCATAGAAATATCAAATATTTTACAAATGATGCATTATGAGAAATTTGCAATGGAATGTTTTTTTTCACAGAAATCCTTCATATAATAAGGTTGTTAGGTTGCCATGGTTACACAAAAAAGAACATTTAGAGTCAATGGAACAATTTTCATTGGTAATGTAGGAAATATCTTTTTCTGCCTTAAATTACAAACAGTTAGATAAAAGACCAAGTCAATCAAAAGTTATTGTATTTTAAACATTTTTCTGAATAATAAATGCTTTTTATTCTAAATATACAAGGTCAAGTTAAAGTTACCATAACATGGAAACAAAGATGACTATCAGAACTGGAGGGCTTCTATTGTACAAGACATGAGGAAGATCAAACGACCATATCTAAGCTTCTAAAAGGAATATTTTCAAATGGTTTGCAGCTTTAGAAAGCATTTCTTCTGTAGTCCACCCACATTTTTATCTATTATCCTCAGGAATAGAGGGTTGAAGGGGTTAAGTGTTCCTCTGAGCTATTAATTGACCGCTCGTTTCTGATATAATATTTATACTGGCACATTGAATTCTGTTGAATACTTCTTTTCAGAATTCTTTTCATATAGATTATAATTATCAATGTACAAAATACCACATATAGGTTAGCCACACTCATTTATAGATCTTTAATGACTAAAGGGGATAACCTTCACAAATACAAAGCCAATCAACACCTTTTGACCTGTGTATAGAATATATCAATTTGTTTTCTACTAACCTTAAACGAACGTTTGAGGCTGACTAAACTGCAGCTGTGAATGGATAATGTGACATTTTCTAGGTTGCAAATGTGTGTATGAAGACAAGGAAGCCGCTTCAGGTATCCTTCAACAATAATCAGGCTGAGATTGGGGTATTGATGTACCACGTGTATACGTACGTACCTCTTGGGTAGCAATTCATATTCACAAATAGCAGATTCTTTTGATATTTGGGGGAAGAAAATTGGCAGTGTTATGCCAGTAAAGCCCCATACCCCTTAAGCGATTTTGGGTGAATCGGCGATGATGTTGGCGCCGATGGCTGATGTCCACGCTGCCAACTGCGCCGATTGTGTGTGGGTATGCTTTGTTCAGCCAGCATCAGCTGATGGCCATGCTGACAGCTGTGCTGATCCTTATTAAGCATGTTTGATAATTTGATGCCAACGCCAACGGCCATCAGCGTCGGCTGGCAGGCCGTCGGCAAGTGGGTACTGCGCTTAACAGTTCAATGAGGTCAACTGGCACCACTATTACACTTTACACAGTATTATCCAGCTCTGACAATAGCGGTTCTATTGGCTGTCTATTTGTAGTAAGCTACTGAAAAATATCTCTAACCAGCATCTTGAGATCTCACTTAAAGTGTTTCACGTATTCATACAACTTGTATTGCAAGACATTACAGAGGTGACAGGAAGGCCTCTGCAATTGCACAGAGGGTAGTACAACTTGGGGTCCTAAATACAAATGTCACTCTTTCTCAAATATATATACCAGCACATATTCACCATGTAGTGTAGTTGTTCATAATTAGGTATATTATTAGGGTACAACAGGGATGAGGATAAACATCCATCCATAGTACGAAATAGAGTTACCCTGATTAAGTCCATTACCTAGACTGTGACATCCACGTAGCACCCATTTAACACAGTCAGGACCTTTATATACGTACTCCTCAACCTTATCATGCTTATAACCAATAGGTGTCTAATGGAAACACCCATAGTGTTACCAAACACAACATACAATTTGACCTTTAAGGAAACCAAGATTTGTAAATAGGGCCTTTAAGGTACATTGAAAGTAATGGTATGTCTTATTTTCCATAACCGTTAAGCCGCATATATATACAAAGCTCAAAGGTCACTAAATGTATATTTTCCCGCCTTGAAAGTATTTCAACGTTTACATTATGGTACCTTTTTTCTTTGGATAATTATTGGCATCCTCATTCAAGGAATATATTATGTGCATACATATAGAGCATCATTCTTTTTCCATAGTTCCAAGTAAAATGTTGCAACAACAATCATCGTCAGATATGATTAAAACCTGACAACAATATTGGTCGCACGTTAGCAATTGGTATCTGTAAGCATATTGAACTGTTGAACATTATTGATAATACAGTTACCGTCTGTAACTACCAACAACGATTTTGTAATTGAGCAATTGAGTAAGTTACAGAGAAAAACACAATCAGTATACGTATTCTTATCCTGAGAGGATAAAGAGGATTTTCTGTGAATAGACGCAATATTTGCCTGCTCCTCTAGCTGTAACCTGTCCCATAGTCTGATAGCTCGGTGGCCTGTTCGTCCCCAGCACCAACTGGACCTGTTTCTAACCTATCCTTAATAAGAACCCCTAGTTGGGGGCCTTGAGAGGTATACTTGAAGGTGTTGGCATTGTTCATGCACCCAGCGGATGTCCCTAGTCTTTCCGCTCTCAATGCGCAGACGCGGGGGACATAGAGACACAGCAAGGTGACAGTGGCGTTCAGCAGTAAAGCAGAGGAGATAAGGATGACCTGATAGTAGGCCCTACTGGTCGTAAAGAAGGTGGGTAGAAAAGCCAGCCAGATGACCAAGGTGGTGTACACACAGAGGGTGATGCAGCGAGATTCGTTGAAGTTGTCCGGCAGTTTCCTGGTCTTAAAGGCGTACCACGTACAGATGAGGACCAGCAGAAGGTTGTAGGAGAGTGACGTCACAAAGCCCTGAACCGGAAGTAGGCATGCCAACTCTACTTCCGGATGGAGCAGTACGGGCATGCGCTCTATGACTCCAGGCGGCATGAAGACCATCGCAAGGATTGTGATAATAACCTGTGGATGAGAAATGGGAAAACATTGCATTAATACATGATGGATTTAATTCAAAAACATGTTCTTGTTGACGCCAATTTCATCATATCAGGTTGAAGCTGTGCACTGATAATGATGACAAATGACACGGAGGAAAAGGCAAGAAATTCATTTGACATAACACTTGCAAATGGGTGTACAGCCCTAAGATGTCCAAAGGTCTTTGGTTAGTCCCACACCGCATGGAATGTATTTGTACCACAATCATATCTCTTCCATCATCGAGAGATATATGATAATTAGTGTGGATGACCACTCACATATATATCTCCTCAGTTTTCTTATCAATAGTTTCATCTACCTCTCATTAAACTGAATTTTTCCAATATGCCCTTCTGAAAATTGTATATTTCCTCTTTTAATCACACATTCTAGTTAACCCACGATTTGGATGTAACGTACAGTTACCCTCCAGGGCTGCGTTCTTGAGTACCTATTTTTAACCTTGTTTTGGCTAAATTATATTTTTAGACCATATTTTTGAGGGTTGTGTTCTTGAGTGTGCAGTCAGCTGGCCTCTCTTAGTTGGCTGCTAAAAATAACCCTCTAAATGGCATTTAAAAGCGTTCTCAAGTCAGCTAAAAATAAGTCTAAGCTAGCCAAGAACAGGCTATTTTTGACTCAATTGTAAAACTCCTCTCAGGCAACAATAAGTGTCTATGGATATGTACAAAAATGTGAAACTACTAAAGAATGTCTTAAAACATTAGAAAGACGGCACTATATTCTGAAAGCTGAGATATTAAGCTAGAGTTACATGTAAAAATAATACAAAAATCTTAACTTAGAACCTAATAAATAGTGTTTAGAAAACCTCTATCCCATTTTCAGTGAAGATAGTGTCTGTATGCTAAGATACCTCTGTTATGCCCAACTTACTGGTGGCCCTGAAACGATTATGTAACACTGGTGCCAGTGGTCGTTGAGACCGGTGCCAGTAATTATAGCCCCTCAGTAGTCAATGAGCCTTCACCTGTCAATCACAATTACCTGTCTGCCCACTGTCTGGGTGCACCAGAAGGGCTCTGACAATGGTCATGCTCTAATGCACACACTTCATTTTTTTTCTGACAATTTTTGGTATCTAAATCATTATGAAATGGGTGAAATCATACACCAATGGAAAGCCACAGGAAAGAAAAGAAGGAGAAAATATGTGAAATAAAGAAATACATGTGTTTTCAATGTGCTAAGGGAGGAGAAGGTCCCCCAGGAAATATTAGCCCTGTGTGTGTATTGAACCAATTGCCCTTAACCCAATCAGGGCTGACTTATTTTTGGCTCATGAGAACCTCTCTCTGTAAGTTTGGCACTAAAATATAAGTAAGCTGACCCAGCAACGGGGTTGAGTCAGAAACGCAGCCCAGGTGATGTTCCTAGATCTTTTTCAGCTCTTTGAATCAGACCTTGTATCATGTAAGATAACTTAGATAAGATTCAATCATGTCCTTTTATGTCAATATATTTCTACCTGAATATTAAGTGTGATTAACTAAAAGTATTTTATATCTGAGTATAACTGCCTGGAAAATAGTATCAGTTTGGGAGATAGCATAAACCATTCTTTCTAGTCAGGAACAGGCCCGTATTTTTTCTTAAAAAAAAAAGCCAAGGCAGGGTATCATATTGCATCATTAACTTTGCATAGCAAGATGCTGCATTTATGTGTATAGAGTCCGCTGCTGTTTTAACAAAACATCCCATAATGTAATTGAAATAAGCAAGAACATTGATTATGCAGGAAACCAGAGCTAAGCCAATTAGCTTAGGAGAAAGCAACGGCTGTAGGCTTATAATATGATAGTCTGACAATATTCAGTGCATCAAATATTCATCAGGCTCCATCTGCAGAGGTTTTGCTTGACGCCAGACCAAATTAGATATAACTTTCATCCTGCCTATCATACATACGGATGATATGGGATATATTATATTTATCAAATACACAGGTTTTGATGAACCATACTAATTCATGTTTAAGCCCTGTTTCCACCAGCTAATTTTACTACTGATTTGTTGGTATTTATTACTTTTAATTATAACTGGTAATATGGCAAAGGATTATATATCTTACATACCACTTGAAAGAGAATTGAAAACGCTTTTTAATGGTATATAACATGTTCATAATTAACCAATAATATTCCCACTGCTGATTTCTGAAATCGGTAGTAAAATCGGCTGGTGGAAACAGGGCTTAAGCCTAGTTATGAGTGAAGCACGTAAGGATTTATGCACTGACACAAAAAGAGAAACGATTTCCTTCAACTGAATCCCCATTTTGCAATTCAGAATTATTTGATTATTTCTAAACTATAGTTACTGAGATATTTACCCCTACCGAACAAAGCCCCTCACGAACAAAAAATATTTCGTTCTGGTGCATGGTTTAGGTTTTCTTAACATTTGCTTTTGCTTCCATTAAAACTCACGAGGCATGATATCTTTTCAGTATGAATTTTGTAACTAATCTATTCAACACTTAAATGGAATTAAGAAACCATATGAAGCCACGGCGAACCCATCCTCTTCTCTATCTTTGGCATGGACGATAACGTTAATATGCCATCCTTAGGAACTAAGCCGGAAGCCTTAGAAATATCTTTGGCATTCCCTCCATGGGAAAGTGGGCATGTGGTCCATTATGGGGGTAGGAGAGAGAGTCCAAGCTGACTTGTTTGTTCAGGCTTGTGTCCTTAGGGAATTCATACATGGCCTTCAGAGGGGCTGCCGGAGAAACATGAGGCCCAGACTGTTACGGCCTCAGCCTGCCACACACATAAACAATACCTGCTCTCCTCTTCTTCATGGAAGATATTGGGTAATAAACCTAGCTGCTAGTCATTGGATGCTATGTTTTCTCCGTCAAAATGGCTATTTTTGGTACTCGTTCCGTTTCTCTGCTACAGGTTATTGACTATGGAGAGTGAATTAGGTGCTATAAATATCCCTTAAAGTTCGGCAAAGGTTCTAGGCCTATACTCAACTTTGCGACTGAGAACAATTGTGGGAAAATTTGATCATATGAAATGGGAAAATCAAATTAGATTTACATCGAAGAACAATCCTTATTCCCCACAAGATAGAGGGGCATTGATTGTTTTACATTGCCTTTAATCAATTAACTTGAATTACACTCCAGTAATGAGTTTCAATTGCGCTATCGACGAACCTCATTCTAACGGGGTGAAATTCCTTGTTCTACATCTTGATACTGATTTCTCAATGTTGAATGAAGCAACTGCATTTTATCCTTTATCATTGTACTTCATTGGTAGGCTATCTATAGTCTAACGAAGCCCAAGAAGAAAACTACGATTCTGGCAGACGATATCACGTTCGCATCTGTTTTGGTCCAAAGTTACATGCGCTTATAGGAGAACTCCGGTGAAGCGGAGAATCGTCTTCCCGATAATGTGCATTTCCTGCATCCCCATTAGTCCTAATAAGGCTGCAGAAACTCCCCCAAATGGCATGTCATGGCAGACAAAGGTTGAATTAGTGATGGAGTAGCGGGACTAAAATGTCGTCTGCCACCAACACGTCATCCGGACGGAATACGTCAGAATGACAGATACCCGTTAGGGCGGGAAATGGGTCTCCGCCAGGTGTAGGGCCTCCTGTCGACGTACTATATGATGAATCGTTCCTGGGACAGCCAGAGAACTTCAATCAGGAAGAATGGGCACTTGGGGGATTGGCCATGTGGTCAAGCATAAAGCCTGTATTCCACATGCCGATTTTGCTGCTGATTTTAAAAATCGGCAGTTGATATTAGGGTTAAATATGGATATGTCATATATCATTAGGAAGCGTTTATAATTCTCTTTCAAATGGTATATAGTATGTGAAGTTTAATGTCGTACTCCCAGAGAAAATCAAACAAATACAAAATCGGTAGCATCAAATTCGGTATGTGGAATACGGCCTTAAGAGTATATTGCACAAGAAGCAAAACCGTACCAAATCCTAGAATCGGAGGGAGTTCCAAGCAAATTTGAGGTAAGACTGAGGGTGTTCCAAGGAAATCACTAGGGCTACAGATTTGATCAAATTTGCCATGTTTTGTGTTCTGTGACAATGTCATTTCAAAATTAGGATGGGTTTCAGACACTCTTGGAAACCCCACCCCAACTGAGTAGTGCACTTAGAAGCCTATACTTCCAATGCTGTCAGAATACCTACACAAGCAATGTCTAACCCATAGTCACAGCTCACTACCCAGCCAAGGATGTGACGTTGTAGAACATTATTGAAACATCGCAGGACGTTCTTTGAACGCTGAAGAACGTCATCTTTACCATGGCCATGCCAGCATCAGGGGGAGTAATCATGTACTGCCAAAGGGAAAGTAGACACTCTCAATGAATACAAGGTCTCTTCTATACCCCAAGGACTGACCGATTCACACTAAAAGCCGCCTTACAGTGTCCCTGATTTCTTATATATCTCTTACTATAGGATGCTTCTCCTCTTACTGTAGTGTGACTCTGAAGGGCAAGTCTTACAAAGTAAAGTCTTAGCCTGAAGTGTTCTGCCACACCCTTGCATATTATATCACCGGATGTCGGATCCAGCAGCCGTGACATTGAGCTCGAGGCTCTTTGACTTTGTGAGAGAAAACTCTACATCACAGAGAGGGAAATTGGAAAACGTGGTGTGAAAACATGAAGTACCACTCTCTTAGCCGGAGAAGTATTCAGTGAAAAAATAAGAATTAATTTCCGCCAACTTGAGGTGTATAGGCCTATATGTACCTATGATATATATAGCATAGTGCTCTTTCAAAGATCTATGCCTAAGTTCCATTAGAAAACGTGTAAATTGAATACCAAGGACATAACCATACACTAAAGCATATTCTCTTACTAGAGTATTTTTGATTTACTCATTTACATCTCCACTAATATAATGGCTCTAAGATGCAAGTGAATACCAGATTACAACCAAGGAACCTTTGTAACATTCTTTTAGAAAGACAATGCGACAAAAATACCAGGCAGAAAGACTCAAAATCAAGTAGCTGAAAGAAAAAGCGATAATCTTTGAAATCTGACACCTTCAAGGAAAATAACAAAGGAAACTCAATGTCTGAATACCAAAAAACACACTACAAAGCAGCCCGACCTCCCCAAGATATTAATACCGGGATTAATCCAATGCTCGGCTTGTTTCCATTTGCTCTGACAGCAACCACCAGTACATTGTCTTAAGGTAATATTTGATCTGACAGATGAATGAGAACATCAGAGCCCCGCTGTGTTGACCTGGAGAGTGTGGCAAGTCCGATCCGCTTATGACAGTACTCAAATAAAAGTAAGCCAGAGACTTAAGAGGCCGAGTCGCTGGCGTTCTCAGCTGTCATCTTTCTTGATGTCTGAGAGGTTTGCAGAAAGGCTCAGCAGACTTATACCATCATCGCACCTTTAATAAGCACCTGCACTGACTGGTCAGTGAGATTTCACTGATAAGAGCGATTGGGAATGGTGTTGTTTGGGGAAATCTGTACAAAGCTTCTTTTTTTAATGATGTGTATCAATCTGGTCAAGCTGCTTTTTTATTAAACAACCCAGACCTAGGTTCTATAATCTGTCTGAGGTAAAATGTGTAATATTCAACGGCTTGCACCCAAAAGATGTGATATACATAAAATGAATAACACCTTTTTTGGGATATGATATGCATAATAAGTATATCACATCTTTTTTTTTTTTACATATATGATTATGTAATTTCTTAAAGGTCGTACTCCACATACCGATTTTGCCGCCGATTATCGGCAGTGGCCGAATCGTTAACCTTAGTTTTAGAAATCTGGGCCAGACGCGGGCCAGCAGCTGAGCCTATAACTACGTCAATGAATGACACAAGTGCCTTGGTCCATGCTCTGTAATAGTAACGTCTGTGGTCCTGATTGATTTATCCAACCATCTGCCTTGTTTACCTGGCCAGTCTAGCAGATTGTAAACGGGGGCTGACGGGACAAACAGCTTCAATCTGCGGCCAGAAAACTACAAAATAGACTGGTGAAAAATAGGCCTTGCTATCATCAGGCGTTTTCGATCATTCAGATTAATTAAGGATAACCATTTGTTTTAAGAATAACCTCCAGTACTAATTGATCATCAAGTTTGTGACGTTTTGTATTACAGAAGCTCAGGTTACTGTACTATTATCCATCATCTGACTGGTGTAACAGTTTCTTTTGACTAATTAGCAATGATTCGACTCAAAGAGCTGAGACAGAGCAAATTATCAAACCAATTAGCAGTTGCGTTCAGTGCCTTCTTAGAACAACCTTTACGTCTTTCTAGCTTTGCCAGTTTGGGAATCATACATGATCTTGCTTTATAGGACAATAAATTACTCAGAGATTTCACGATTGCAAATATAAATTCATGTTCGAATGCTTTACAATAGGCTACATGTTGTCTATTCGTCTAGCCACATTATAACCTTCACAGTGTAATGGTTATAATGCAATGAACAGCCTGCCATTGATTGCAGGCACCCCTGCAGAGGATAATAGCAGACGAACAGGGCTCATGATGAATATGGGGTATGGATTATCTTTAATTAGCTAGCTGACCACTTCCAGAGACTTCATGATATTCCAATTTTGGAAAGTAATGACCCTTCTTTAGGTATGATATCCTCCATTGATCGAATTATTGAATTTCAGAACGTCCTTTCTTTGCTTTTTTCTGACTGCACTTCTGCAAAGTTCAGTACGGATAGGTAAATCCTGCTGTCAATTGCCGCATAGAAGCTCTACCTGTATTCCAAGTGCGATAATAATTCATTATCTTAAAGGAACCTTTTTGGATAATCATGCAAACCATAAAAATTAATATTTATTGGACAACGAATAGGCATATGCTAATGCTATACACCGCTGCATTAATCCAAATTCCCCTGACTTTCAAAACACACCAAATATATTTGATTGCCAAATAAGCATGTTATACTTTGGCTTAGAAGGCTCTCTCTTTACAATTCAACGTTCTCGGAATACCAAGCCATCCCAGCAAAATTAAATGCCATGATACTGTACACCCCTCTGAGCAGTAGGCATATTTCCCTAGGTGCGTTTTAGATTAAATACGCGCCTGAGAATTGCGGAAATGAAATACGGCCTTGGGTAAAGTAACATTGGGTTGCCATGGTAACACTAACGTGTCTGAACTTAACAGGAGGTTTTGTCTGTCCACAGAATGTAATGTACTATTAGAAGGATCACATTAAGATGCACCTCTCAGGCTCCTGTTTAAAACACCTTATTTCCTGGAGGACTTTATATCAATATCTATTCTTAGCTGCAGAACTTTGGTGCTTGCCATCTTTATCACTTACTGCTGCTGTTGCTATATTTGGCTATGCCAACCTTGCGGGTTCCAGCATCTTGTTAAATATTTTCCACCAAATACTGTTTATATTTCTGGAATGTTATTTCAAATTCTAGCTTATTGTCCACACTTGACAAATTGATTTTCTGTTTCAAAATCCCTGCCTTTCACATGTGCTTATGGTGGGTCACAATTGTTTTTTTTTTCAAAGTCTACAAGTATAATACTACAAATCATGTGCCACGTGTATAGGCTACTGTACTTCTAATCTAGCCAAAAACAGTTGACATGCAGTATTAGATGTAGCATTCCTGCCCTATGGTCAGAGTTTACCATAATTGCTACATTCTTGTGTGTCTGGTTAAAAATGATCGAGTTCTAGATAATCAATAAGGCCAGGCGATGTCAAAAAAAATAAAAATATCACCATGCCGTCGCCGAAAAAGGTTCAAGAGCGGTAAATCAGTACACCCACAGCTCAACATAATGCTGTAGGGGTGACGCCCCTGTCTCCTTATCTCCATGGCAAGACGCCATGTTTGATAAATACATTGCAGTATCTCTACCATCTCAGCCTGGACTCCATTAAGGCACGGAAATATACTTCACTACGCTATCCATAAATAAGACGTGTATCAGAAGAAAAATGTTTTCAGACAAACTAACGACAACAGGAACTGCCTCTTCTGTGTAATGTTCAGTATTAGCTAATTTGTCAAACGTGTAGCTTGGGTTAGAACAAATTGAAGCAATCTTTGGGTAGACATGGTGTATTAGGGAAAATTAAGCACAATGTCTGGTTTGTTTGGTTGTAAAACACCAGATTCCTGTTTGTTAGGTCTAGCTATGTCTTTATTATGTATATATTTATCCAGCCCTAAACTCTGAGTAAACTGTGAGGGGTTTCCTGGTAACTCTGAACTGCTGAAGGGGTTCCATGCAAAACTGAGGGGTTCCATATAGTTATTTTGATAGAATTTCCTATTTCAGCTTCTTTATATAAACTTTAGACATCTAAGGGGGTTCCAGACACACCAGAACCCCCACTGAGTACACCACTGGACTCATTTACAAGCCATGGCTAACCAAAGACATCCAAGATTTCATTTAAAAATGGCGTTTTATTTACTCAACGTTTCATCCTAACGGGTGGACTTCTTCAGGAGTGGTAATATCCATTGGTTCGAGTAGCTATGCATTTTTGAGCATTTGAGTGCAAGTGTGCCCAGTAAACATTCAAAGTTGATCAACCAATATTATCAGTTATTCTGAAATGCTGATTTGATATTGGTTGCCAAATATTGATTCAATAGCTTTTCAACATTATGAATTATGAATTTACTAGGTACTTTAGAATTCACTAGGTTGCTGATGCAAAACATGTTTCTGTTCTAGCTACAGCAGCTTCTACTGAAGATGAACGGACCTCACTTCAAAGGAGTTAGCTGTTCTGTCCAGACAAAGAAAAAACATCTTGTAAAGTATGTTGTCTTGCACTTCAGACTCTACTCTAGTTAGCCTCTATATATAATCCTAGACTGAAATATATTTATAGAAACATTTTATCCTCTCTCAGACTGCAGTAAAGAAACATGTATACTTATATCTTGCTATGGCAAGCCATAAAAAACTATACTGGAAATATAAAATCACAATGAATGTCCTAGCTGCTGGCTACAGCTAAGCAGAATCGAGAATTGATACCTGGTGAACAACAATACTCCAATCAAGAAGGCGCTTTATTTTCGTATCAGGTCTCGAATTGATAGTACTAAGGAATCTCAGGACCGCAAGTCTTCAAGAAATTGAAGCCTATTTGTAATAGTTAAAGTGTCAGCTATTTCTCCAGAGTCTATTTTGTATCCGTTCCACTTCAGGCGGAAATAAGGTGCTTCCCTCCAGTCTTCAGTCTAGATCAAAATAGATGACCAATGGGTATCTCAGTACAGAAGGCAATCTGTGGTTGTCGCCTCACGCCAGGCAGATGGAAGCCCCTGTGATTGGGTATTTCAGATTACAAGTATGGGCTCAGGTTCCGCAGCTGGAGGTCTGAATAATATCCTATACAGACTAGCCCCAAACTGAGGTTATAATGACATTTGAAAGGATGAATAATGCGCATTTTAGGTAATCGGTAAATGGTAAATAAAAGACAGAACTTGGATTGGCAGGGGAGGGAGCAATCTAACATAGCTTACATCTAAGACGTGGAGCTTATAAATAAATCCATAAACTTGTTATTATTCATCTGAGGCCATAATTCGATAACTAATATGTCTACATTAAAGAAAATACATGTGAGTTCTACACACCCGCTGTAGGGGTACTGTGGTGGGGCTTCTGCTTCTGGGAAGAAAATAGGCCCCCAGTAGCCCCTGCTGATTGTAAAATGCGACAATAGGGGGGACCTGGCACTGACCAAGTGGTTCATTGGGTTCAATTCCCAGTCGGAGTCTGGGTTCACTAAAGGATGAGGTGCAGCAAAAATGATTTCCAGGTTTGATCCTCTATTGTTTGTCCACCCTGTCACCCTCATCTCATTAGATACAATCACAAAAGGATGACCAAGTCAAAACACGTGTCTGAAAAGTCAGAATTTGTCCTAACTGGTTTTTGCCGTGAATATGACCCTAGCTGTCGGAACAGTGTAAAATGTCCATCACTCTTTAACTCAGTTCTACACACATTGGCAAAGTGCACTGGATAACCTATGGTGGAAAATATGAAACAGATCCTTACAATATTCTGTAATTTACTTGTATGTACCTATTCACAGGAGTACTGGCTTCTTATGGTTCACTGCAAAAATGCCTTGCTCTCATAAACAGTAGCAGAGGCCTACGTGTTATTAGTCACATAAACCATCAGGTCCCTGGACGGATGGATAGTCTATTCAAGCCAAATGTCTAGTTTGTCTAAATAAGTAAGGTCTCTGATATTGATATCATCATTCACTGCTTATCCAAGTAGATTCGAACTGCCACTGGCTAGCTAGGTTTTCTGCTAGAATTCATGATGAACTAGAAGCGATCCAGAATTTGCCTTTGCTGTATTACAAATCTAAAATCTGTATTCATAGAAATACGTAACAAAAACGATGAAAAGTTAATATAGTATGTATCTTTCTCACAACTAAAATCTTAAGTTAAGATGATTTTTGTTTGGGTCATACTGGGAAACATACAATCAAAGCTAGCTAAATACAAATGATATCCCAAACGTAACTGTTTAAAGTTAACTATCTTTATTGTAAGACCCATCTGTTATTGATTCCCGACAGACATTATACGACCCCAATGCAGAAGGCAGTCACTCTACCAGTTAGTCTATAGTGACGTGTATGCGTTGGAATACCAGCATTTATCTCAACTGGCACTCTGCCTCTGGCACTAACTCATTCATGTCCAATGGAAGCTAGCATTGAATGTGTGGGGCTTGGTGCAGAAGCAATGCCGTTTTAATGTAAGGAAGGTAATTGTTCATGCCATTGTTTCCATCCATGTTTGAAACAACAATACTCAAGTTTTCCCTAAGGATATGCAAATTCGCCAATTGTTCAATCTTTTGCTCGCTCCATCCATCTTGGCAAACTGTTGAAAATGGAATCCCCTGGTCCGAAAGCATGACGTGAAGCATTAGAGGGATATTCACCGCCCCATCAGTCAAACCAGACGGACGCAATGTGGCATAAAATCGTTGGTCCATCACTAATACACATACGTGCAACCCCCTTGACGGACATTAGTTTTGCTGACGTTCAATTATTCACATTGTAAATATGAGGAAGTATTTCGTTGGAAATCTACTGTCTATTTGTAATTTAACAATTAAAAGTTAAATATAGGCCAAATCAGCTATTATATTATAGAGATCTTATTGTTGTTTTTCATTGCAAACATATGTCATGAAATATTAATTTTGTAAAATTCATCTTTATTACACCAAGAGGCACCATACATTGACTGATACATTAACCTCTACACAGCTACAATCTATCATCTCTTGCAAACCTGCTTTTGCCTGTTTGCAATTATGGATAAAGCACATCGCTCATCAACGCTTTTTGTCTTGGAAGGTTATCTCTCCGGAACGATGTATACGCCCAACCTGTATCAGAGAATAAGCCGTTTTTATCCCAGAGAGTCCCCACTTGTTAAAAATTCATTCACAGCGGAAATAGCCTGGCTGTCCGAGGCCAAGGGAGCTTAGTGTAAAAGCTTCATGGATGGGGCTGGACGACCACTGGTGGGGGTCAGTAAATATTCACAGGGTCGGTATTCTAGGTCCCTTTTCCAAAGCCATTCGTGAAACTGGCATGGGACTGGGTTTTCAATAGGCCCACACTTATAGTTTGTTTGCTAAGCATTTATTTGATTGAATCGATTTTATTTCACATACAGGCGTTCCTAAGGGCAGTAATGGGTTAGAATGAGCTGGTGAACACACACGAGATATACATGGGCCAACCTGGCACATCTAGGCCTATACTCTTCTAAAAGTCGCACGTATATCCAACCAATAAGGCTTAATTTAAGTAGACGAAGCATACGTTGCTGCGTTCGTGCCTGCCTCATCATCATCCCAGTGTAGATGTAAACCAGCATGCACTATAGTGCAAGCATACATAAGCTTATGTCCTAGTGCTAACAGACGGTAGCACCCACTAGGGCTCCTTTACAAGCCAATCTTCACCCAGTAGCGCTCATATCATTATACTGCCGGGAGAGTGAGTTTATCGCCTAGCTGCAGCCATTAGCCAGTCTCCCCTCTTATCGACA
This sequence comes from Lepidonotus clava, assembly GCA_936440205.1. Taxonomy (NCBI): domain Eukaryota; kingdom Metazoa; phylum Annelida; class Polychaeta; order Phyllodocida; family Polynoidae; genus Lepidonotus; species Lepidonotus clava. Next base: position 32,457,108 of record OW387140.1, read on the forward strand.
AGTATTGTGTAACCATCGGCCAGGCCATATAAGCTAGTTTCATGGTGGTATAGCCAGAATGGCTGTTTGGCATGATGATGTGTCAAAAAATGAAATATTTAGCTTCATTTGAGAGGAGTGTTATGGCATAATTCATGTGCATTAATTGTGTGTAATTGTCTACGAAGAAAATGCTATTTTACAGAGGTTTTAATGATTTATGTAATAATTATCATAAAAAGAATGTAAGCCTATATGGGAAACTAGTCTCGGCCTAATTCTGTTGAATAATCGGGCTTACTTCTCTCTTTGATTCCAAATATAGTAATATTTTGGGTTCCGAGACCTTAAAATTGTTATTTCCGGGAGCAGGCGAGTGACGTAACCATTCTGTTACCGTGGTTACGCAGATCTGTTGACACGTGACTATATAAATTGGGATGCTAACCGTTAGAATTCAGTTGCTCCCACACCACCGACCTGCTCACATCGCTGATTTTAAATTTTTAGCTGATTGTAATAGGAGGATTAATAAATATTTCCCATATTTATATATGTCCAAACTTAATCACTTGTTACTTGTTATTTCCTATTCGTAGCAAATTTAATAATCACGCATTGATCCGGTAAATGAATAAGATAACACACAGTTGTTCTAAATGAGACTGAGTGTAAAGATTATCCGTGGAAACATAACGACATAATAAAACAAAAAGAGAAAGGAAAATTAAAATAAGAGGTAGTTTTTGTCATTAATTTATGAAGCATAAAAAGATCATTCACATGGCATCGAGTTCCAATGGTATTAAATTAAATTAGCTATGACGTCCGTATCAGCATAACATAGAAGCTGGTAAAAACGTATACTATGAGCCCCTGGATACCACTGTATGTAGCTAATAAGGAACACGCTGGGGGTAATGTGGTTTCAATTCTCAGAGGGCGTATACCAATGGTTTTGCTTTAAAAATAAAATAACATTAATCTTTACAGAGGGCCCAAAGAGAAGAAAATCCGATTTGTGACAAAACTATATAACGTGAGCCAATTCAATCTGACAGGTGTATGTGAAGTAATGTGTAGCTAATGTTAAATCCCCCACAGAGCATTTACTTAGATAGGGTAAAAATAACGCCTACTGTCAATCTCAATCTCAATATCTACATATAAAGGTAAAAGGGTAAGGCGTTAATGCCATTATATCACCAGATCGGGGATTCATTTTCAGAATAACGGATCTATCCCACAGAAAGGGTGTATCAGCTTTGCCAATAGATTGCTGGTTCCAACGTAATTGGTAGGACTCTTAATGGCTATTTAGCTACCACCCAGTTGTGCAAGATCTGTTGGACCACTGTTCCATTATGCAAGATGTCGCTAGAACATTCTCTTATTACATGAACTCAGCAGTTGCTCTGGTAGCCCAAGTTGGGGTTGCCTTTCGACAACGGCTACCTTGTTGCATTTGCAGGCCAAGAATCAACAAAATGATCACATAAAATCTGCCTGTATAATAATCCTCAAGCAACCATTGGCAGATTAGTAGCAAAAGATTATCAGTTGGTTATTCCCATTGAACAACCGATACAAGGGTCATTGGGTCATAGGCCACCCGGTTAGGCTTGAGTCCCATGGTTACTAATGTGTGAGGGACTGTTAAGGATAGACAAGGGTTATCATGGTGTAATTTGCGGTAGTAGCATATTTTGTCTTTTCATGATTCATTTTTAGGAATATCTGGCCCATAGTTTAGATATAAAAACTTGAATATGCCCTCTACATGGTCATGCATACTATATATTGATTTGCTGAAACTTGACCAAGTAAATGTGTCATGAAAACAAATTTGTTATTTTAACTTTTATTTTTTGAAGGTAGATATCTCACCTAATTCTTTAAGTACTCAGTTGAAACTTTGAATGTGCATTTAAAACATTCTTATGCAGGGAACTGTGTCTCAGAATTTGTATATGAGTCCTGGTTAATTTTTTAGAAAATAATGAAAAATAATGTAAAAAAAATATTACAAATTTACCCGTTTTTTCAGATAAAATAAAAACCAGGACCTATAACAAAAAAGTGAGACACAGTTCCCTCCACATTAAAGTTCTTGTACTGCATGTAAAGTTTCATAGCTAAGGATAGGTTATTTATGAAGATATCGACATTCAAAAAATAAAAGTGAAAAATTCACTCTTTAATAACCTTTTTTTCTATTTTACACTTTACTAAAGAACTATGGATATCATAAGATAGAGAAAAATCTGCCCTTTAATTTGATATATTGTACATCAAGAAATGAGCATTATTAAGGAAATTGTTCCAATTTTACTGAAAAGGACGTCGATAACCCTTCTCTATCCTTAAGGTAATACAAAGTGAACCGTGACCGTTAGAAATGTTTCATACTGAATAACTGGACAATATAACCCATTACGAATGTTGACCCTATAAACATTGTCTATTGGTTGCAGCGTCGCCAAAATTCACCAGAGTCTGCCTCAGCATATTACAGCATTTATCAAACACCCAATATAAATAATGTCCATTTGTAATAATATTTTGAATAATGAACATGGAGTAGACGAGGGACTGTGCACCAATGGTTATTCCTGATATAGTTTGGGCTTAATTCTATGTAAAATAATTAATTTTCATGTCACCCACTATAATCATGCGACAAATATAGTAATACTCATACTGAACGATGATACAGTAAACTCTTATTTCAATACAGTTTTCTATTTATTTGAATGTGCAAATAATGACTATCCACTCTAAATGAATCACCTGTGCTACCGTTGTTTGTGGGCGGTCATTGTTCCCGCCTACATTATTTGACCAAGCTTTTGGTCATAGATCGATGTAGCACAAATATTTGCCTATCTATGATTAAAGGCTGCATATATCGGATTTGGTAACACAATGGATGACCCGGTCGGATACATTATAGGATATTCATAAGATCCTGTTTCCCAAATACCCAGTTCCATTAAGGTGACCCTATCTCTCATCTCACTGTGTTTGCTGTAATGTCATTAATTTGACACAGGCCTGTCAAATTTCCCAAAAGCCACATCTCAACGGTGCCAGAAAACAAGCATAATAGGAAAATTTCCCAACCTTGCCTCAAATCACCCCAGCGTACTCAATTTACATGCTGAGACGTGTTGTTGTCTAAAAGAAATCCCCAAGGATGGAATGGTGTTGCTACGGCCTCTCAGGTATCCCAAGGTGGCACTATTAGCCAGGATGACTACCGATGACGAAGGCAATGTCTTTATGGGCGACATAAGAAGCCCAATAATGGCCCCTCTCCGCCTCCTTACCACCCCAGCTCCTGCCTCATGGGACTCCCATTACCATGTCATGGATTCTAAATATAGACACACATGGCCTTATATTACAATGTCATGGGCCCTAAATCTATCTGGAAACACAGTGAATGTGTGGGCTTTTAGTAACTAGATGGCAGTTGATGGGGCTCATGTTTTCAGACAAGGTCAGATAACACTGGAAGGTGTTGATACGAGGCATATCTATAATGAATGAATCACGAGCTGGGCTTGGCTTTTGATCAGCTCAAGGTGGTGCAGCTGAGGTTCTGTAAGCAGCCATAAACTACAAAAAGAAAGGCCGACTGCTGCGTACCTGGAGAAAGTCCAAGCACACTTTAAAAGCTTTGGGGAATACTTTAAGAAAGTAAAGCCACTGTGAAGCACTATGCAATGCACTCGTTTTCATTATAAAAGATATATTCGTGTGAGAGCGAAGCAGACATACATAAGTATGTTGTTCAGTGTAGTGGTTTCAGGTATAACAAACTGTTATAAATGAGTACAACCAAGTCGCCAGGGGGACACTAGTACTGGTTATTGATGACCTAGTTCTACTGGTAAAGGAACATTGTTATGATTGTGTAAGTATATTGACTAGCTATAATCTGTTAATTGGTACTGACACAAACCCTCTTATATAATGGTTATGGCATTATCATCTGCATTGTTATGGTTAACTAGGTTGACACCAATCTAATAAAGACACAAACTCTTTAGATGCCACGAAATGATACATAAGACACACACGATTATGGTCATGTGACTGAATGATCAGTATTGTCTATATATACCTGGCCTGGTCTGTAGAAGGCAAGAGTTTAAAAAAAAAGATAAGCAAGTAAATCAAGGATGAGTTACTCAAATAGTTAATGATAATCTCGTCTGACGAGGGGATATGGTGCCTAATACGCATTTGCAATGGGTAGTAGAGGGTAACACAGAGGGCTGGGGTTTTCATGTTACGCAGAAAGGCTTGAAGGTTTGTCATGAAACGCAGAAGATGACACAGCCCGGAGATCCAGCCAACGTCGTGCCCCGGAGGGCAGCTACTACCTAGAGCCAGCAGAAGACCTGGGGGGTACTGACCCTTAGCACAAGGCCCTGGGGCCAGCTCTTTGCCTGTTTTCCCTACGTAATAAATTTGAACCAACACGCGACACTGACAGGCTCTAATGACGTCCAGCCTCCCCAAGACACCAAGCATGAGTCCCTTCCTCTACATTCCTAATATTCCTAATTATAAGTCAGAACAATCCAGCATAAGAAGGTTACAACATCAAAGCCACCGACCTCGTTTTAGCTCCGAAAAGCTAAGTACATTGTAATAAACAAGCTGGTGTTATTTTTCCAAATGCTGAAAAATTGGCAGTTGGGCCATTTTTATCAGAGTCAGAAGAGATGTGAGAGCAGTGTTTTCGCTTAGCCTTTACTCCCACAAAAAGCCATCCAGCGGGGCCGTAATCTTATTTACTGAAGGAGCACACCTTTGGCTAATTCAGTTTGGGTTCTAAATCACGGATGTCGCCATTACTTATACATCCCAACTCTAAAAGCTTCCTTCTCAGCGGTAGCGATGCAAGGATTAGAGGGGGATTTTCTATGTATATTTGAACTCAGGTTTCGTGTTTAAATTGAGTTAATATCTAGCAGTCTATATATCCTTTTAAATTCAAAAGATATAATTATGTGCATGTGTGGCAGAATTATGAGTAAAACAGCTTTTGCACATCGCTGCCTAATCTCCCTACTTTATTCTTAAATGTGATGCTTGAAATCTTCCATATGTTGGTATCAAAATGTAGTTTCGCTTAATTTGTGTTCAGTAATTCATTTTGAAGTAATGATATTATATCTGAAGCAGGAAAGCATTGTGACATTTGCGATATGTCTACAACTAATGAAACTTCGTGATGGTAATGCTCTCATGAATAATTATGTCCACAAGATTAGGGCAAAAGGAAAACAATTGTCAATTTATATCCACAAGATACTAAGACAACATGTTAAAAATGTTCCTAAGGAAGCGTCAATAATGAATAAATGAGGGCACTAGAGCGTATAGCCTTATTATTCCATTTTTCATGAAAATTGTAGGGAAAACAGATTGCTTCTGAAAGCATTGTAGTAACCCATACCCCAACATGTTCCTGGAATAACTCTTTACAACTGGTGAAAAATTACAGGTTCGCAAGAACAAAACCTTCAAGCCTCAACATTAGAAGCAGGTGGGCAAGGCCTAAAATTAATGCTGAGAGCAGCTCATAGTGTCACAGTCTTTCCCTTATATGACCTGTTCACCCTTTTACGGGGGCAGGGCGCTGCTCCGAGCCATCTCGGTTTCCTATTTAGCCTGTCTGGCGTGCTGTGGCTATAAATAGAACTGAGCTGCTCTCCCCATGGCCTGCTCACAGAGGATGTGACACCTTGGATCCTTCTCACTCCTACCAGCAGTCTGTGGCAGGTCTCACTACCGCCCTGTCACCGGCAAATCTCATAAACCAGTTCCAGGCCAACATCAGGGGATTGGAGAGAGTGTCCAGAGGCTTAGCGACCCTTGGAACTCAGGCCAGAGCTTTTTTAGTCAGAAAACCGGTTACAAAATCAAAGCGCGAGTTCTTTGTAGAGCTCCCTGTATAGTTATATAAATTTATACGCTTTTATAATGTGAACATATATAGCATTTGGAAATTACGAACACAATAATTTGTTTGCGCAATGGTTCTGTTGAATAATTCATCTTGACTTCGAAATAGTATGGAACTTGTACGAACTATAGTGTTCCGATTTACAAATAACAAAGGGCCAATTTAGGGCCAATAATCCGATAACACACAAGAATATGGTACCACGATTTTCCATTTGGAAAACGTACACTGTGATAATAAGGACTTTGCAACTTTCTATTCTATTATACCCCGACAAATAATAATATAATCATGATGAGAAATCATGGAAACATTTGCCGAGCCGCAAAAAAATCACTACGGTTACATTACGGAACCTTTCAGTGTTGCTGCAACTTTGCATTACTAGTTTGAAACCTGTCAGAAAGTTGGATTTCGGACAGTTTTTTTTGGGAAGTAAAGGGATTGAGTTGCTTTTTCACAAACATCTGCTGAGGCTATGAAAAGGCTATGAAAAGGCTTAACCAAAAACGTTCGAGAATATAATTGCCGTGGTGGGATTATTGAATTGAAGATTTAATTGTGACGTACCTTGGTAATCACATTTATCAACACAAAATGTGATGTCATTTTGTGATCTGAATTGGTATGATAAAATAGCAGTTTGTTTTCTATCAATGTGAACTTCACGATACAAGAATGGTCTTCCAGTTGAACAATGATACATTTTCTATGATACTAGAAATTATGAGATGGTTTTATCTGTTTAGAAATTTTATGCAAATATTATCTGATCGCATTTGGTTAAATGCCAGATAGGCTTTCAGGAAATGAGAACTTTGCAATAAAACATGACAGGAGCCATTTAACTGTAATGATTAAACTTCACTCATGAGCTGCTTAAAAGCACACAAATTACCAAACGACACACTACACCACCCACGTGCACACTGAATAAATCGCATCACTGAAATCTCCCATTTGAGAAACATTGATCCAGAAACTTCACTAGCTGTTGAGTACAATGCAATGCCATGCAATGCAATTCAATGCGAGCCTCTAAACAGTGCTAAACGAAACACCACAGTCATCAAGGTATATCTCAACCTGCAGGTTTGGTGGTAATTTCGTAATTCCATTACTGGACACGAGCTCGCAGCTCACCAAGCATTGGCTGTATAAAGCAATGAATACCAAGCTGGGCGGGTCGCCAACTGCTGAGCTGCTCATTGCGTTAGGCAAATAGAGTCCAGAGAGCTGCTCACCCAATAAGGGCCCCTGCCCTACTGGTCAAACGTCCATCTTACTATAGGACTGCGTGTGTTGTCCTGTGGGGAGGTGGGCATCTGGGGTGGTCACACCATTGGTCCTTGTCACTGCTCTAATGGTAATGGGCCCACCTGTCTTCCCAGCGACGTTTTAACCTCGGTTCTAGCCCTACATGCCCGTTTTGTGACGCCAGCAAGTGAACTAGGGTAATGGAAAAGGATTTTAGGATAGCTACCCACAGGATTTCTACTTAGGGAATAATTGCATTTGGAGCGTTGTTATCGAAAGTTGTTTGTAATAATGACCTTAGGAAATGATTCGGTCTACACATATGCGACAGGTATAGACGTTGTACAAGCTAAGTGAAGGGTGTGTGTAGATTTTCCGTTGACGCTGCTCTCTAAAACAATTTATTAACTTCAAAAACTGTCAGTTGTCTCTAACTACTTGCAATTTGATAGTTTGTTTCGCTGTTATTTGAATGAGGCTCATTTCAAGAAGATAGAGTTCTGCGTTATATACGAGTTCAGTTTATTTTACAGATACTTTCCACAAACATTACTTCCCAATATTATTAGAATCATTTAGCATTAAATCGGTTTGATTAATGTAAATCTTAATTTATTGCTGAATTAGATCCGCATGATCATTCCCAATTGATCTAAATGCTAATGATGTATTTGTACAGCCTGACGGTTTATACAGCCTAATACATGACGGTATTTAGATCCTTGAATAGGCCTCGTATAACTTGTTAACTCGTCTAGCTGGACGTCCCGTTCTAATGATGGTAATCTGGTAATACATTGCAAGCAGTCCATTTTTTCACGCTATTCTTCACATAGTTTGTCCCTGGAAATAAACACAGTATGGAACATTCTATGAGAAAAAATGTCATTTAGAGTGAAGCCCACGTTCACATCCCAAAAGCGCCGAGGCTGATGAATATAGGGTGATTAACAATCTTCTACATAAATACCAGCCAGTTTAGTAAGCACCACAAAAGCCCCGTGTAATATTTCAGTCATCTCGTTATCCTGAGATGCTGAGAGGCTTTTAGGAGAATTATAACCTGTTGTGCCAAACAGGCAGCTATCTGACGCAATCCGCGGATGCCATTTTCCCCTCCCCCATCACACAAAATACCGCGAGATCACGTTCAACTACGCCGCAGCCTTCTAGTCCTTCCGTGACCAGGGAAGGATCCAGAGATTTAAAAAAAGCCCTTATGCAACAGTTTGAGACATCCCATCCATGGTGTAGAATTTTACATTAAATTACATTAATCCTGTTAACACCACAGTTTACATTCATGAATTGCTTGATTTCCCCAGGATTTTCCTGGATTTCCCTCCAGAATTCCCTAAATTTTCTTGTAATTGAGGACTTTCAAAGGCTGACCAATGCTACCATTTTCAATGAATGTTATAAAAAAATGGTGTTTGTAGCATTGAATAGGAAATTAAAATAAGCTTTCAAACGATATGTTAGCCGATTTTGTATGTTAGAAAAATGGAAAAATATTGGAAAAACGGGCGTTTGTCCGGGCGGCTATAGGTGGATTGGGGACCACACCCTCGGGCGGCTATGGCCGGGTTACAAAAGTGTAAATTAGCAAAACATTAGGTGGAGGGGACGGCCCCCCTCTAAATCCGTCCCTGGTCACCTAGTTGTATCCTGCATAATAGTTTGAGTGCTTTTCGGTCTTGGACGAACCTACAGTCTGCAGCCTAGCGCGAGAATTCACCGGAAGTGAATTACGGGCCCTGGCTTCCGTCGGTTATCCCACTACCCATCGAGGCCTACACCCACCAGGCGGTTAGTGCCGAACCAGTCCACCCACAGCTTTGTTTTTCTCACGATTCACCGCGCATATTCTTCTAATTCGCTTATTTCCATTCCCACTTCTCGGAATTCGGTGAGCGAGGTCGTCGCTGACTGAAATCCGATCGCCAATGGCCACGAACGCCAATCTGGCTTCCCGTGGCTTGGGTCACTGCCACTGTGTCCTGCAGCTACCGACCGCTAGGGGGAGTAGGGGGCAGGTGGGGGCAGGTGGGGGCAGGTGGGGGGCAGTCAGGGGCAGGTGGGGGTAGTCAGGGGCAGTCAGGGGCAGTTGCGGGGAGGGGCACCTGACAAGAGGAAGCCATACGGACGCTGACAGGTGGAACAAAAGACCCCGCCGCGTGGCCGGAGCTGCTCGGAGCTGCTCGGGGCACCACCACTGTGATTCCAATGAAACTGCGTCACTCGCCTGATGGGTACACCATAGTGTTTAGGGGAACGGAGCATCTTATATAAATGAGAATGGACATTTTCAACTGGATTCTGCCAGTATGTTTAATTGTTATTTTCGAAGTTGTTGTTCGGTCGGGAACCATCTACATAAGCAGATTAGGAATTCTATCAAAAAGGGCAGTAGGTCTAATCCACGATGCGTATAAATATGTTTGCTCCGACTCTCAACTGATTTCAAACATCGCCTCGGTGAATAAGAGTTGTTGTAATAAAATGTGTATTCATCAACTATTAATCGATTGTCATTTGGCCCTGACGAAAGCTTTGACCCGAAAATACGTTTCTAAACACAGGGAAAATCCATAGGAACACAATCAGTTTGTGTTTTGGCGCACTGCGGAAACTGGATTGTATCCATATGCTACCGTGCAAGCTGTAGCATATAGTTGTTGAATACACAAGTAAGTCACATTATTCGAAAAGGAGTGGGGGCATGGTAACTGGTAACAGTATAAAGAAATTGTACTTGCGATGATGGTTTTGATCGGTATATCTAGCAATCAATCAGATTCAAATGCTGGTCAATTGTTGATTTTCCAAATTGGAAAATCAACATTTGACCAGCATTTGACCAGCAATCAATATTGAATATTGATTCAATGCTGGTAACTTATGGTGATTCAATATTGAGTTATCAAAATTGAACGTCTCATAATTGACTCCGTGCCTTTATTCGAATGTTGTGTGGATATCTGATATCTATTGAAAAATCAAAAATTCTTTACATTGATTTATAATTAGAAAAACCAATGCTGAAGCAATATTAGCTTTAATTTCAATATGACATCATTCTGCCTCTATGGGACAGCCGACCATCTTTTCAAAATGTCGTGTAATTTCCTTCAATTTCCATGTCCAAACACAGCCAAAACATATATACAGGTTTGACCTAAACGAGTAATCATGCATAATCATCCCAAGCTTTAGTCATGTTGGTTCTAGATCTATGATCAGGTCAACTTATTACCCTAACGACCTGCGTACGGTAACCAGGATCTGGTGCATCTGAAAGATCGCGACACAAAACATCATAAGCATTCCTACTTTTAGTTACCTACATGCATTGGTAAATATTGGCGATACATGCCCACCGTCTTTTATATCTGAAATGAGCATCCTCGCGATGTTTGGCAGTCAAGGGTTACAATCTTTGGAATTTGTGTCGTTTCTTCCCAGTGGAACACTGGCTTTATTCTGAGCTTTTTTTCCACCTGATACTCTTGACCCCTTCCGTAGATGTCAGCCCTTGCCATTAACCTAGATTTGAGAGAATACGAATTAAATCCCTCAACTTAGCATGAAATTCAGGAAGTTTAATATGTGTTTGACACTGTATTGGTGGAATGTTTTACTCTTTAATTACGCCACCAATTTAAAGTGTAGCATGGAAGTTACGTTAAAAACGCGGACAGATTTGACTCTTCATTGTGGCTATGGCCTAATCACGTAGCACACGCATGGGTGGGTATGGCAACACTAGAGCCACAGGGTTAAACCGCATTTCAAGAGAGTTAATATTGGTGTCTTATTGTTAAATTTCATGATTATTTCTACTTGATAATAAAACTTCCAACTTAATCAACATTTCAGATCTTTTCAACATTACTGTGTTTACTGGGTATAAGACCCAATTTACAATGGACGATATGCTGGTTACCGCAATCATACTGAGCCACAATATTATAGAACGGCATTGTTTAGTACCGTACGTTTAATTCCTCCTCACCAATCTATTATTAGTGTACGAATGGTGATTTATGAACCTGTTGTTGGCCAACATACACTCAATAATATTCATTCCCTTGTTGCTATCTCATATTACATCAGTGGGACTATTGTCATTTGCGTGTGACTCAAAGGCTTAAGGTCATGCATGCCCACCTGTCGCATGCAAGCCATATAAATGTGACCAACTCCAATTAACTAGCATCATTTTCAGTGATTCATTGCGTTTCTGCGAACCTGCCCACCAGTAACGGGAAGATTTATAGCAGAGTGGCATTCACCTTAATGCATCATTCGATTTGTCCTTTAGATATCTATGTTTGGGACCATAATCATCACAAGCCCATGACATCTAAATGGAATCAAGTCAGCCATATAGCCCTATGCTATTTTATGCATATCTGACACAAGTGTTTCTCTGTTGCTGTATAATGCGCGGTGCCAAATGTAAATTGCTGTCCTCACGAATTTATTGCATATTGAGCACATGCTGCAACAGGAAACAGGACATTCGAACATGAACAAACGATTAGAAATACGGTCAGAGACACTCAGTCGACGTGTACATACAAAGAGATACGAGCCTGTACACAGGGGAGGTGGGGGGGGGGGGGGGCGTCACCACTGCCACCCCCCCCCACCCCACCCCATAGAAGAAATATTTCAGAAAGTTCCACCTTTACTTCATTGCAAAATCACTGAAAAAAATATGTCGGAAAGTTCCAATCGCCAACCTCGCCACCCCCCTTTTTGGTTGAAATCATAAGCAAAAATTCCACTTGGAGAACCTCCTCCCCCCCCCCAAATAGAGTAGTGTATGGGCCTGAGATAGGAAGACAGACAGACGAACAGACAGACAGACACACACACACACACACACACAAACACACACAGACATACAACCACACACACAAGCCTTAAATTGCATCGAAATACCCTACATAGGCATCCACTAGAACATCATTATAAGTTCAAAGTGTGTAGCCAACCTTTGCATTTCAAAAAACGAGTTAAACGAGTTAAACTCATCCAGTTACAGTTAAGCCTCATATTTAGTTGATATACAGATGACTACCAATCAGTTGCCCTTAATCACCCAGGGACGTCCCCACCATCGATCACTGGGTCAATCTTTACATTTTCCAGCAGCGAAATTTTCGCGTATCTACCATGAATGCCTGTAATTGCATAATTATGGAAATCTCCATACTATGGACGGTTCTATCAATTTGTCATGTTGCCTTCATTTCGGTTTTTACATCTTTATTTTGTGCATAATTGGCACTGTAGAATTTGTGTTCTGCACAAAATGTTGTGGGTTTACTGATGAAGGAGCCAATCTCTGAGGGGTTTGAGGTAGGACTGCAATTAACTCTGCTTGTACGTCGCAGGATTAAACTGTGTCCTTGACTTTCAGCGGCTGTGCAATGGTATATTATACCTATGCATAGGCCATGTATATTGTGATTTTATTCTGCTGTAGCTACAGAACAAAATTACCAAAAGCTAAAATATTTCCCCAAACAAGAAGGCTGTGAACTATGTTGTTACAGGTCAATTATAAAGTTTAAGGAAATATCATGATAATATACCTACTATTCTAAACAGTTGCCTTTGGTAATCATTAATATCCATTGGCAAAGGACTTAGGGTTTTATATAAAAAACATTGTGTTAAATGATATAGGGGGCCTATAGCCACCCTTTTGCCTGTATTTCATATAGGTTCTGGAAAGAATCCTATAAAAGAGTACTGGTAAAGCACAAGAGATGGATGAAATACTTTCGCGAGAATTATACCACGGTAGTATGAGCCACAGGTCGATCCGGCGAGCCTCCTGGGCCCAGTTGGCAATAAGAAGACCTGTAAATAAGTGTCTGACTGCGGGTGACAGGGAGCGTGATACTGTCTGACACTATTAGACCTGGGGAGTGTGCTGATGTAGTTGTAGAGGATTTTCTCCTGTTTCTTCGAGATTGTCCAATAAGGCGTGCTCCCACAGGACAATTGCTTTCTGATACATTTCTCTTGAATATATGTTATATATTATATGCTTTTGTCATAATGTTGCAGACAAATCAAGAAGTTATATCACAATCTCAAAAAACGAATAAGGGATAAGACATTTGAAGATTTTACTAATAGAAAATCATTATCAATAAGTATTATGAACTAATGTCATTTATAAAGATTAGCAATTTTAATGTGGGTGATGATGGTGGTGATAATAGGACCTATGATCAGATGGATGTTATAAAACAGTAATTCGTAATTTTCTCAATTATCACCATAGAAAATAGTGTGTCTCAGATACATTCACTCATTAAATCAACTGTTCTGTAACATTTAATGATGACTCTAATTGACTGATGAACAGTAAGAGGAGAGTGATTATCTAAATGATATATGTTACAAACTTGATATTTTTGTAATTATCAAGATCTTGAAGTTTATGTACTTACACAATGCATGTCCGTTTGGTGAACCCACCCAGACACTTAATAGGCACACCTATTATGCCTAATAAGCTTAAATATAATGAGCAATTTCTTCTGACTCGATGATTCGCTATGCAACATACATATTACCCATAAATATGTCTATATAAGCTACATGACCAAATGTTCACATATGTATGATTAAGACGGAGTAAGCTATTCTTAGTAAGCACGCCCAACAATTTCACATCTGATGCTGATCCCCTTGCTTAAGACTTAATGATGTGACTCCGTCAGCTGGTAGCTGCCTTTAATCTACAACTGACAGTTCTACCCATGTCTGAAGATGTAAGGATTAAGTTTCTAATCCCAGACATGACTGTATTGATCCCAAAGCTACGAGACCTGTTTGTAGGAACGGAATCAAGCAGTCACAATCTTTAAGGATAGACACCATATCTTCGTAACTAATTTGGCTGATCAGGGAAAATTTGATTAGGGTCCCATAATCAGCGATTTTGCCTTTTACCAAAATGTATAGTGTTAATGCAAAACAGTGTCAAAGAGGCATTGTCAGGTGTAAAATTTATTCATGACAGACAGAATTTTTAATCATGAGACGCTAATCAAAATGTCCCTGCTTAGCAAAATTAGTTAAGAAGATATGGGCCCAGTGATAAGGGGGCAAATAGTCCTACTCATTTTAGTCAAGTGCAGAGTATTATTTCTTCCTGATGGTATCCCTATACAAGCTTAGATAACCATTAAATTTAGACCAGTAGCCAATTTAAATTCATTTATATTAATATAGGTAAAACACAGTAAAAGGACATTTATATGTGGCGGAAACTGTAAAAAGAATTCTTCACTTTTATTATTTTTAAACTAATATCTCAATTTATATTCAAACGATGGTCTTGAATATTTTCGTACATTTTCTTCATGTGTATATGGACGGGGGAGTATCTCAAACCGTAAATATAAGTCATAGTTTTTGTTTAATTTCCATTTTCCCATATATTTTGCTTTAGAATAAAAGCTCTTACCTTATTGAAGAAAATATGAGAGGTGCTCCCCTGCATACCAATAATATTATTATAATTGTGTTTGTCAAATTAAATGCATGTCAGTTTAGTATTTTACCAAGAAATATATAAAGCCCAATTTTACTTGATAATTCCATATCTATTTGGGTCATTAACTTCATTTACATCCATAGATAGAAAAAGATATGATCTTGAACATTATAGATAGCACATGGTTGTCACGTCGCTGGTAGGAAAAATACTGAAACAGCTCAATGCTTTCCCAAGTCCACTATCCGTCACTAGTGTCTATCCTTAATAAGTCACGTTCACGTACATAGTAGGCATGCACATTAAGGTGACTTTATCGGCTGACGTCATAGGTTATGTCAAAGCTTTTAGGAACACGCATGGGCTGACTTGACCCCCCAGTGTGTACCCCTGAAAGTGAGAGGGGAAACGGACACACTTGGCATTTCAAGGCAATATCGAACTGTGCAAATGTCAGCACCCCATACCATCTGCTTACCAGGGAGACATGGACACGACATTCAGAGATCCTATTACAAAACGATGTCACGCAAACCTTGTAATTAAAGTGATGAAAAGGTTGTCCTGCTACATAACGATGGACTGATGAGTCAGGTTCCGGAAATTGTTACCAAACACGAGTTGAACTTTTATAATCTCGCAAAAAGTCTACTAATGATTGTGTGTTAAATCTTACTGATATTTTCCTATTTGTATGTTTCTTGAAATAAAGAATGATTTTATTTTAAAAAGAACATTGATCTTATATCAACAATATAGGGAAGGCATTTAAGAATGTCATGATTTAAGAAAGACCAGGAGCAACGATGGAAGCGTTTCAAAATCCGTGATGCTGATCACGGGATGAGTATCTTCCATGGGAATCACAAATACTCTACACTGCTGTTATCGTCTTATCTAGTATAAAAGCTGGCAGAGTGGCACAATCCTGATTGAAGTGAACCAAAAGAGGAGGCTGAAGGATGAGAAGTATTTGAACAAACGGCCCATCAGAAGATGAATGCCATAAGACTGAAGAGTTGTTTCCGTGTAACGAACTTACTGAGGAGAAGAATTTGTGACGAAGTGTAGTTCTTGCCAGAATGCACAAAGTTTATTAACCCCAAGACTTTCTACAGAGGACTTCACATGCAACAGCTAGGAAGGGGCTGGAAGCAATATTAGTGATCAGTTCATCGATCTGATAAAAACATATTTAAAACACAAAAAATAGCATTTTAAAGGAATAAATATTATTTTTGCACTTATCTTTTGTCACTTTGCAAATCGTTCACCTGTGGTTTGGCATGTAAAATCTAAGATAATTATAGGCCCTATATATATATATATATATATATATATATATATATATATATATATATATATATATATATATATCACAAGCTTCAGGTAGATATTCTTGTAATAAGCATTACTGATTACTAATACCTGACAATTTATGGACTTACACAATGCATGTCCTTTTGGTGAACCCAACAGCTACTTGATAGGCATACGTATCACCGTATAGGCTTAACAGTTTCAGCAATTACTTCTCTGGAGTTCTACGATTTGAAGCTGATTATATACTATAAGCATAGCCATTAGTAGCAATAACCACCCTCGTCAATGTAGACAATGTGCACCATTTGACGTCAATGGACAAGTTTCTTTCTTATATAAAATAAATGCTCTACTCAATACCTCATAACAATTTTGCAAGTTTCCTAGTCTACTTTGGTGCAAGTTAAATCAGACCATAGCTTTAGTATATAAAGTGAAACAAGTTGAAAACTAAAGTTCATAAAAAAATTCCCATTTCTGTATTTTTTGTAGACTACTTTATAGAGAGGTAGATTCAGTATGAGCAATTCCGTCCACTATTGGTTCACATCGCCCTAAGGATCCAGGAACCTTGCTTACTTTTTATTCTTTTTGTCAAAGACATGTCAAATACATTTTTAGAATAAAACTAAAAGAAAGACAGCTGTGACGATGTCTGTTTTGTTTTATACATGACGAGCTTTGATTAAAAGTGAATTTTAGTTCAGAGACATGTGATAGATAATAATTATCAATTATAAGTATCTTACTGGTTTTAGGAATGTGATGAAAATGGAATATTCTTAAGGCTAGACAGTAATGAAGATCATTGTCATTGCTGGATCACGTTTAATAAAGTTTACATTGAATGACTATGTAACAGGAAAATCAAGAACTAACATTAGAAAACGGTGAAAATGTTATGAAGTTCTGTCATATGCTACTCTAGGCTAGACACACGAGGAGCAAACTGCACAACACAACATAGAATCTGAGTCTTACTGCATCCATGCCGTGCAGGACAGAAAAATTAATGGTGCCTCCATAAAGAAAGTTGGCTGCCATCCACTAGTCAACTTAACACAACACTCAGAGATTAGGGTTGGGTGGCAGTGCCGGTCAAAGTTTATACAAGAATTACAAATATACTTTCCAGACAAGAATATTGATGTTATTATTGGGTTGGGTTGAATATTTGTTGTCAATATTGGTTAGAAATCAGGGGCTTCGCCCCCAAACCCCCCTTTTTGTTTCATTTTTTCTATTTCTAAATTTTCTTATTAATAGCCCCATAAACAATGACTGACCTAAGACAAACAAGAGGGGATTATCTTCTGTCAACATGTTGACTACTGAGGTGCACCCAGAAAGTTAGCTAACAAGTGCTTGACATAGTCTAGGTTACCGGGGTTTCTCCATCCAGGTGGAGAGTCAGACTCCATCCACAAAATGAAAGATCTTGCCACTCTCTCCAATCCAGTGATGGAAGGTAAATCACTCATTTCTCCCGCCAGGAATATATTGGACAAGTTATATTGACTACACCCCACCAGTGTAGTTTATCTATGACTGTGTTTGACTGAGGGCATTGTGGAATCCACAGTCAATCTTACTTATACAATATATCATGTGGAGAGGGTGCTTTTTTACACCCCATTCCCATAAAAAGATAATTTAATGATTTGTATTATCATAACCGTTTCTGAAGTCTGAGTTCCAATCTGCAACTTAAGAACTAATTAGATATTTCTTGTAATTTGCTCTGTACCTGACACATGACATGTGGAAACACCCCTTCCTTTAACATGAAATTACATGTCTGAACTGGATGAGTTACCATGCACCTTATACCATGCATTAGTTAGGTAACCTGATTTCGTCATGGCTGTCCATGCTAACCTTGATTTGGTTGGAGGATTCGATTTTTCTGTGTACCAGTATGCATTGTCTAATGATACAATCTGATACGTTATGTAAAAACACGCTCTAACTTGACTTTTCTATGACGTAGGTGGTTCGCATTCCCCTCATCTAATATTGAACATATGGTTATTTTTGCTAAAAATGTAAATAGATGTGGAGTAGACACCTCCCTTAGCTTTGCACGACATTGCAACGTCTGGAGGCATTTTCAGAACAAAATCGTAATTAAAGATTCTTTTCTCTGTTGTGATAAGATTTTCTTAAAGATAAGAGAGGTTTTAAGAATAAAAAGAATTCTTTGTAAACGCTCTGTTGTTGACTATCATTTCCTTCAGGCACCTGCTCCTTAAAGAGACCTAAAATCTGACCTTAGACCCCGTACGGTTAATGTTATATCAATGGCAAAACACAATTGAGAAAGTCATTTTACCTAGGTATTTCATAACATGATTCTAAGAAGCTATCAATTCTTAAAAAGCATTTTTGCCCAATTCTGCATTTTTCGAATTCTTAGAGGTAAACTTTGAGAATTCTTTGAAAAACCCTTTCATAAGAATTCTTTGACCCTCAGTGTGAATGTATCTAACACAAGCAGTGGCTCCCGGATCCTGTATTCAACATGATAATGATATGTCCCTTTTCTAAAAGACTGACCCAGTATCTAGAAGCCATAAGTATCACAACAAAGGCGACACTTCAAGATGGCTTTTTTAAAAGAAAGTATCACCAACATTTCTTTTATTTTCTCTTTGCTTTAAGAATATTTTAAGGATTCATCCGTTTCTCATTATTTTGTTATGAAATACCATCCTGCTGCTCACATATAGAGCCCCTGCCCGTAAGCATTTTCGTCCTGCAACATCATAGCCCATAGAACGCGGCCCTGGACGGAATTACCTACAGAACTATTTTGCCGTGACGTCAAAGTACTCAGTTGTAAATGTCATAATTATGACGGTCCTTTATGAATTCCTTGTGGACAACAAAGGTTACAAACTATTTTCTGCCAATTACTCCATGTAGATAGCATAAGATATTATGTTATTCCCATATCTTAAATTCCTACGGTATACCAAAGTACGTCAGAACAATTTTGCCGAGTATTATAGATCTGAGCTTTTTTAATGCAAAATAATATTCATATATTTTCGTTTCAAACAAGTGGTTTTCAAATACAATATACATGCATCTATTCTAAATATTATATAGGTCCTATATATGTGCACAATACTTATCATTAACCAATTATTCATGATTAATAAGGGAATTGGTCATACATACCTGTATCGCAATTAGGACTACGGCTATGAGCACCTGTGAGAGTGGAGAGGTCAGTGAGGGCATGACCTTTGTCCGTTTGCCCGCATCGAATATACGATAGATGCGGTTAGTCCGTGTAAGCAGCGCAGCGTAGACGATAGCGAAGCTGACATTAAACCCGATGTAGTTGAAGACGCAGAGCACCTTGTGAGGTTTGCTGATAAAAGTAAAGACCAGCATGTACTGTACAAAGACCCCTGACAGCATTATGTAGCTCAGCTCCCGACTGGTGGCCTTAATAATGCGAGCGTTATTGTTCCGCGCGAAGATAGTGAGAATGGCGCCGGAGAGGAAGAGGCCGATCATGGAGAGACCAGCGATGACCAGGGCCAGAGGCTCGTGCCAGCGCATGTAGGTGTGCGCGATCTTCTCACAGCGCCGGAAGGCGGCGTCCGGCCAGTGCAGCAGAGGGCACTTGGTGCATTTCGTCGCGTCGTCGACCGGGATCTCGTCGCGCGCGCAGGAGCGGCAGTTCCAGCAGCAGGTGTTCATGACGTACGATTTGATCTCGCCTTTCGCGCAATGCTGGCCGCAGCCGAGCGAATCAGGCACTGCGCTGCGGTTGATGGGGCCTAAGAGCGGCGCCGTCGACGGCGACGTCGGCCACACCACCTGGCTGTCGTTGATGGTCAACTTCCGGTTGCTGCTATCCCAGATACCCACGCGCGTCACGTTGGATCCGGTCGGCGACGAGGAGTCGTTCTGGAAATTTAGGATCTCGTAGCGGCCGAGAATGTCGCCATTATGGTCGAAGGAGATGTTTCCGGTGATCCCAGTGAACGAGACGTTTCTAAGGTACTTAAGCAGGAGCGGGCCCTTAACGCATCGCGCCTGGTGCCAGGGTGCAAGATGCTGACAGTGGTCTTCTATGAGGGCGTGGAGGGCGTGCGCGAACGTGTAGATGCTGTCTATAATATTGCCCACTATCGCCTCAGGAGCGTAGTCTCTGGAGTCGGTAATTTTGGCGTTTGCGTTACAATTCTGACCCCACTCACATTCAAACAGTCTCTCCCACATCTGGCGGAGCCATGGGTTCTGTGAGTTGCTCGACGGGGTGAGTGCCTCGAAGTACTCCTCGAATTTGTGGTCTCTTCCCGAGTAGGGTCTTAACGTCAACGTTCCGAGAACGGCGTCTTCCACCCCGTCGAAGTCGTCAGTGTTCACCCCTAGGCCGTCGCTGCCGATCCAGACAAACCGACCAATCATATTCTTCCTTTTGGTGGCCAGGAAGACGCCGCGTGCCACCTCCTGGTCAACGAACAGCACAACGACCCGAGCGTTCTGCTCGTGTAAGTCTGTCACCACTTTGTTGAAGTGCCCCTCATTGGAGTACTCGGGAAGGTCAAGCATTGCTCCAGTGCACACCCCCTCTTGTCCGGCCAATTGCTTCAGGTGCTTGACCGCCTCCTCCCCGTAGCCCCCCTTGGAGTACACCATGGAGATGTAGGTCCAGTTAAAGTGCAGGACCAGATCCAGGATTGCTTGCACCTGGAGTTTATCGGGCGGCATCATGCGCATGAAGTACGGAAAGTTACTCTTGTCGCTCAGCAGGTCGCTCGTGGAGGCCGGACTGATTTGGGGAATCTGGAAAATATTCAGCACGTTGGCCATTATCATACTGGCGGGGCTGTTTTCTGCGCCGACCACCCCGACGACGTCGTAGAACGAATGGGGCGAGTTCATCCCCGCCCCGCTACTCTGTACGCACCTCTCCTCACAGCCGCCGTTAGGTCTCTCATCAACGGGGAAGAAATGTAGAGTCTGAGCCAAGGCGTTAAGCGGCTTCATACAGTCGTCCATAATGACGAACCCTAGGTCCACCTTGGGGAGGAGGTCCGGGGATTTGTTGATTTCTGAGATGGCGAAGACGATTGCCTCCACGTATTGCACGACGCCCGATTCCCTTAATCTGTTGCTGCAGGATTCATTTTGGGAAAGGAGTATTGAGAAAACCGCGCCTATGTTGATGGCGGCTGGGCTGGCGTACACGTGCGTTGGGGAGGCGCGTTTATCTCCTAGGCCTAAAAGGGAGTCGCCCCCAACCCCAGCAGTTCCCATACAGCTCAGGCTGAAGAATATCACGAATAAAAACTGTTGCAGCGTGCAATGCACGTGCACGGGCCAGGCATGCCTGCAGAAGAACCGGGTTTTCCCTGCTGGTCCCACCATAATGTTCTTACTCAGTATCCTCCTGGGCGTTTCTGAAAAGCCAGATGCACGTAGAAACACTATTGTCCTTATCACAAGGCTTTCAGCGATAGGAGCCTTGGCCAAAAGCACTGGGAATGTTTTGTCTTACTCGAGAGGAAAGAGATCTAGCAGGGGGCCATGGCGTTACAGTGTTGAAGATACTCCACCCCCTTTTTTCCCACGGCGTGTGAGTGTATGTTATAGATGTGGCCTATCTTTTTGTATCACCCCTGGCTGGAGCGCTTAGTACCCTGTTGTGTTGCTGTGTTATCTTGTGATGAGTACTCGGATCAGGAGGCCTGTTGTGGAGCAATATTCCCATTTGTAAAGACTAGTAGTACTCCTTACTGTTCAGTGTTTTTTTTGGGGTGGCCTGTGTAAAGGTTAGGGTTCTTGAATTGGGCCGGCAGACCTTTGCTCATGTTGCGAGTTGTTGCTCTCTCACCTCCTTCGCTGTGTGTTAAGTGACGTCAAGTACGACCCTCCCAGACAGACAGTCGTCCAATAAGAAAACCACTCCACTTAATAATATACGACCTTTGCCGCTGCCTCCTCCAGTGTAGGAATCCCGGCTCCAGGTGAGGAACTATCCTACTAAAAGATGCCCTCTGCCACCTCCTCCTGCTCCTGCCATGGCTCCTCCAGGCTCCGTCTTCCTGCCCTTTTACTCTGCCTACAACCCCCCGCGCTCACTACCCCACCCCTCACGCCCACCCACGCCTGCTGCCGCGCCCACGCGTTCGTCGGCGGCCGCTCCAGTGTCTGGTCAGCGGGGTCAAACCCTGGCCCTAGGCTTCCGCTAACATGGGCGTGTTGATTCGGCGCCCCTTCAGGTTTTTCTAAGGGATCCTGAGTGAACGGAGTGAACTGAAGTTAACGCCTGGAGGCGGCTGTATCTCCAGGGGTTGGCGCTGTCCCGGGGCGAGCTTCCCGCCTATTCCTGCTACACCTCCAGGGTTTTCATTTTTTTCTCACCGCGTCGGCTTCTACTACTCCTCCTGTGCGGTGCTACTCCTCCCGCGTCGGCTCCACTCCTGCCGCCTTCTCCCCCTCCACGTGGTTCCTCCAGCCAGTCACCAGCGACCTGGGTTCAGACGGCCATTGATTGCGGCAGTCGTTCTGTGAGCTGCTCGCGTACGCGCGCCTCGCTGACGGCTGAGTTGCTCAGCACCCCGCCCGAGCGGCTCTTATAATACTGCTGCTGCCGCTCCGCGATCGCCGCCAATACTACTACTACTACGGTCACTGCCGGTGCTGGTGGTGCTGATGGAAGTGGTGGTGTAGACTGTAGTTACGTCCAAGTCCGCTAGGTGTTCAAACAAGTTATGCTAGAAGTATCTAGGTCATAAAAGGACTAATAGTGGTGGTGCTGGGGGCGGTGCTGGCGGTGGTGCACTGCTTGCGGTGCCCGCAGTGGTGGTGCTTCTACAAGTGCTACATGCAGTTTGTTACCCTGCCTTGTTAGAGGTCGGCGCCCTCACTTTCACAGTCGATTTGACTTTACTTGCATTCATTTACATAATATTGAGAGCTATCGCTTATATCGACCTAGCCTTACAGCTTTTATAAAAGGGTATAGTCATTAATAACATGACCATACATTGGAATGACCAAAGGTAATCACTCTTGAACTGGGTTGGTTTATGTATTTTGAATCGCTTTTCCTCGCACCTTTTGGTACAAACAGAAAAAAAGGCTCCCATAATACGAAGATTTTTGTTCCTCTCTCTCGGTAATCTAGTTAAGCCTTGTCTTGCAATCGTAGTGCCGTACTGCCTTTGATCTTATCAAACTACAGACGTTTCCATATTAGATTCTGGAGTGGCAAACCCGAGTTGACCAGGGCCATCCCTGATGGCGTGATTTGCCGGAATCAAGGATGCTTTTTACCGTCTTACGTTGCTTCAGAATCACAGGATGGGGAATCGAACGGAGGAGACCCACTAGTGAATGTTTGTAAAATACGAAAACAAAAGACAAAAAAAGTTCACACTGAATTGAAAACGATATGATCATATACATTGCGCTACGAAATAACCCATGGCGTATTACTGAACGCTGATTAAATTGCTATATGTTCACTATACATTCCTAATACAGACAAACCATTTAATTAGGTTGCATGTCCTTAGTATACAGTTATTTCACATTATCATCAATCCAATTGACAACCTCCATTCACTTTCCGGCTTCCAATGCAACTGCTAAATAAACATTTTAGGATACATCAATAACTCTCTATTATCTAACAATATTTTGCATCTGACCTTATGGGAACATCCTCTGTTTACAACCCACATAAACGAAAATACCCACGCCCTTGTCGGTTCGTGTTGGGGAGTGCCCTAAATGAGTCTACCCGAGCAGGCTTGTCTCTCCCGACCCACAGTCTGTTGTCCCTTGGCGCCCGGGCCCTGTCATACATCAAGGCAGTACGTCATGCAACCCTGGAGGACACTCCTCCAGTAGCCCCAGCCATATCTGCCCAGGCCAACACCGCTCAGCCACCCCCCCCCCCCCTCCACTCCTCCAGACCAGTCCTAGGCCTATTGACGTGTCCAATTTAGTCGCACAGTGGGGCGGGGCAGTGTTAGATGGGGTACAAGCAGTCACCCATATTCACACCCAGAACGCCAAGCTCTCCCACTATCTAACCCCTTTCCCCACCTAAAGCTAATGGGATCCTGATCAGCATAATCCCCCTACAAAACACGGGCTTAATAAATCCTATACAGATCCAGAGGTAGATCCAGGATTTTGGAAAGGGTTGGGGCCTAGTTTCCTGGCTACCTATAGCTTGCATTGATTTGTCAGGGGCTTATCCAGGGGGGGGGGGGGTGAACGGGGTCCTGACCCCCCCCCCTTTTTTTTTTCTTTCTTTTTTTTTGGTCGGGACTTAACATTGTCAAATAGAAAAATACATCACGCATGTACATACGAATGTACACCATTTACACTCGCACTTAGCCTATATGCAAAAGAGGGGGAATGCCATGGGGAGCTGATCTGGGTGTAGTTGGGGGTAGTTGTCACTGGGGGTAGTTGTCCTACTAAGGGGGGTAGTTGTCCTATCAAGGGGGGTCGTTGTCCTACCATTGGGGGTAGTTGTCCTATCTATAGGGGTAGTTGTCCTATCAATGGGGTAGTTGTCCTATTAATGGGCGTAATTGTCCTATCAAGGGGGGAAGTTGTCATATCTAGAGGGGTAGTTGTCCTATCTAGAGGGATAATTGTCCTAAAGGGGTAATTGTCCTACCTATAGGGGTAATTGTCCTATCTAGAGGGGTAGTTGTCCTACAGGGGTAGTTGTCCTACCCATAGGGGGAATTGTCCTAAGGGGTAGTTGTCCTAAGGGGTAGTTGTCCCAGGAGTAGTTGTTCTGTCACCGGTTTGACTGTATAATCTGCATTAACCTAGATTTCTACGTTTTTCAACTTTGCTGATTGACCTTGCTGAAAGTGATAGTATGAAATAGGCCTAGATCATGCAATAAACAGCGAAAATTTCTATTTCAGATACAAATGACTTATTATTGTATGAAACCCTTGAGCCTGTATTGCACATGCCAATTTTGATCTTGCCGATTTCGTTTTTGTTAGATTTTCTCTTAGAAAAATTATGGTGTTAGACCTTATATCCTAAATATCATTGGAAAGAGAAATTTCAAACCTTCTAGTGATGTATGTATAAGATACATTTAGACGTTATTTCTATTGCCGCAAATCTGATTGTGGAATATATATTATATGCTTTATAACTAGCTTTCAAGTCCTTGTGACACAGAAAAGTGTAACCGGAGGAGGGGGGGGGGTGGTCCTTGACGTCCGAAACCTCCTATGAATTCCGAAAGGGTGTTAACTTCAAGAAAATATTATGAAAATCACTGGCCGAACCCACTTGAATTTACCTGGAAACCCAGCAGTTTTACTATAAAGTCCCACACCCGCTAGTCTGAATCGACGCACGCATTGGTCTCTACCAACGAAAGCATCTGCAGACATTTGGGTCGACTCTGTTGACCGACTTTGCTCAAGACCGGCTAACGGGTGAACAACCTTACGATTCAGGGTTAACAACGCACCTTAGAAGGGATCGTCACTCGCCAAGGGTTTATACGCCCTTGGTCCGTGACGGTCCCCTCTGACGTTAATTAACTTACACAATGTTGTCTGTCTCCTATCATCTGCAACGTCATAGTGAAAGTTAGCATGTGTAATGGGGTAAGTGGCAGCCTAAAGGGACGACTGTTGTGCGACAAGGAAAGTTATTGCAGCAAAGTTTTCGCCGATTTGGGAGAATAACATACATTTTTTCAACATGCTTATGATGTCATAGAAGGTAAGGTGTGATATAGTTTGATTTCACCTGGATCTTGATTGATTATTAGTGCGTCAGTGTATTAGTAAAGGTAACTGTATACGTGCATATCGGGAGGGGGGGGGGAGTGAAATAAAGGATGGATTTCAAGTATTGAGAAGAACATTCAATTTGCAGAATTCCATGTAGAATAGAGTCCTTATCGAACAGGGCGATTTGCCCTAAAGGGTGCGAGATTGCAGCGATATCCCTGGAATAGGTGGGGCAGACTGGCGCCTAATCCTGCAATGAAAAGTAATGTTAACGTGCGATATGGTTCAGATATCATATACTCTTTCCTCGCATAGGTTTAATAACGTGTTGAGCTAAGAATACGGGTAGTTCTTTTTCTTTAAAAGCCGCGCTCCTGGTGCTCGGGATAACGAATCTAAAAAAAAACCTTTTTCATTTAAAAAAAATGTTAAAAACTTGAGATGTATGATGCAGGCCAGAGATGAAAATGTATAACTTTTATAAATCATTATTCCCATTTCGGTGCTCATGTGGTTTAATCATGTAATATGCCATCAATTTCGAGCAATCATGTTGTATTACTCGCATTCGAGTTCTAGTGATGACATTCCTGAGCCTTAAATTTTATAATGTGATCCAGCGAGGGGAAAGGATGTTCCGTGCGGGATTTCACTGAATTCCATTATTGAATAGCATATTCATAGCTTTCAAATGATACTAAACATGTTGAAATGTGATAATTATTAAATAAGTTGTGATACAGGAAAATACGTGAAATCTCATTGTTAATCGATGAATTATAATCATTGACAATGATAATTATGAAATAAATAGTCAGATATACAATTATATCAATTAATACTTATCTAAAATAATTTTTTCATTCTGTTGTCAATGTGAAGATCCTAAAGGAATAGTTTCAAGTATCTTAGCCTATTTTATTTAAATTTCCTATTATGTGGTTTCCATGGTAATCAAATAGAAGGAATAAAGTGTATTTTTCAAAATCAAAACGTTCCATTGGTATTCCAAATAAGGGACTATTCGATTCAAATAGAATGTTTTGCGTGTGATAGCTGAATTCTACCAGAAAAAATTGGTCTAATGAATTATTTCACTATTTTTCACAAATCTACTCCTATCTCCTTCAATATTACACTGTAAAAAGTTGTTGTTGATTTACAGCAGTTCTTGCCGTAAATTTACAGCACTTTTTGCTGTCTGAAATTATACAGCAATATCCACTGTAATTTTACAGTACTTTTTCTGTAAATTTATTCTCCACAGCAAATGTTGCTGGAACCTTTGCTGCCAGAAACTTTTGCTATAAATTTACAGCACTTTGTCTGCTGTAAATTCACAGCATATTTTGCCGTAGAAAATTAACAGCACGTTCAGCTGTAAATTTACAGTACAAAGAGTGCTGGCAGCAAAGGTTCCAGCAACTTTTGCTGTAAATTTACAGTAGTTACTTCTTACAGTGTAGTCTGCGGATAGGAAATAAAGAAACCTCGGAGCATCCTTTTCCCTTGATGGGTCATGGTCTATATATCCCCAACACACTTATAAAATCATACATTCGTCATAGAGAGTGGCGTCTGAGGGGTGAACGTTTGGAGATACAATAGTTCACCAAGACTATAAC
The DNA here is from genome assembly GCA_936440205.1 of Lepidonotus clava. Lineage (NCBI taxonomy): Eukaryota > Metazoa > Annelida > Polychaeta > Phyllodocida > Polynoidae > Lepidonotus > Lepidonotus clava. The sequence continues at coordinate 32,484,564 of OW387140.1, forward strand.
AGATTTAACCTACATGGCTAACTACATTGGCTGGTGCAGATAGAGTTGAGGATTTGATAATGTATTATCTAGGTATATTATCAAACATCGGATGAAACAACTTGAAGGTACGGTACATACATTTCTTTCAACTCTACGTGCTGAAAAAAGAAACCAGGGCAACTGATGATTGGTTTTGAGACATCAGTCATGTAGGTTAGAACCCATTGAGCGATGCGATTAGGATTCTGGTAGAAATAGAGATCGCCAGAGACTGATATCTAATGTCAAATACTTTCCAAGTGAGATCATTTTCTTAAATATTTCTGTCAAATTGCTTAATGGGAACACAATTTCTAGTCATTTTCGACCAGATTTGGTTGTTTCCACCAGAACGAATCCGGAGCCAACAGAACTAGTCGAAACGAACAAAGTCCTAGTTTAATCGCCCAATGGATTCCCCCTAAAGGTTTTTGGGTATATTGTGGCATATTCCTGGTCAAATAGCTCAATGGGAACACCATTAATTTTTTATTCGTTTTCAACCAGTGACTTACATTGCTCCCCCTTTACAAAAGAAATCTAATAAGTGTGCACTGTAGAATAGAAGAGTACACCGAAAGAGAATACCGAAAGAGTCTGGTGTTACCTATTTAGAAAAGTACAAACCAATAATTTTTATCACTGTCGGAGTCCTTACTTTCCTCTTAGGAGGGGAACCCACTGCCCCCTGTGTGATTAATCTAAAATTTGTCGTTTCGACCAGCTCTGATCACTTTATTCTGATTGAAACGACCAGAACTCTCCAGGAATCCATTGTGCGGAATGTATCAAAATGTGATTACTCGCTTGCGAAAAAAATCTAACAATATTAGATGATGATCGCTGCTGACACATATTTCGACCAGAATTAAGATAGCATCGCTGAATAGGTACCCCTGTACTGATCGACCTCTGAAGACTACAAGCAGGTCCCCCTTTTCAACAAGATTTATAGTGATGAACCTCCAGTCGCAGAGGCAAGCTCAGTATCTGCGATTTCATGGTTGCTCATTTTCTCTTTGGTCAACATCCAACACATTTTGGTACTTGGGGTGATATGACATTTGTAACAAGCCAAGCAAAAGGATACATTCAGGCTAGTAATCCTTAATATTCCTTCTGTTGTATTTCCAAGGCAAGGTCATGGTCTCGAGGTAGGCCCTAACATAGCAAAGAACAATCAGAGCAGAATGGTTTTCAATGGGATGAAATATATAGTATTAGATTTTTTTTCCCTTTTTTAATTTTAACTTATGTTTAATTTTAGGGATAAGAGACCTGTATAAGCGTGAGCCCATATCCTTCCACGACGACCTTCATCTGTTCATGGACCTTGAAATTATTGTCCAACATTAAGAATCCGGAATACATGTGTTTCTAAAATCCCAAAATCCTGATCAAGTTACCAAACATTCGGATAACATACATTCATGAGTCAATGGAAGATGCAAGGGTAGCTCAAATTATTTATAACAATTGTGGTGATAGAACATTCAGTTGCATGTTGCAATGTCATGTTGTAAAACACCGAATGCGAGGCGTGCATTGAGGCTGTTAATTGTATACCTGTTACACTGCATATGTCCAATATGCATGACTAAGAGTTTAAACGTGTGAATAGACGGTAATTATATATAACCAGTAGGGCTACACATAGTTTTATGATGGTAGACGTAAACGCTATGGAATAATTCCAATGTAATGCTGTCAGTACTATACACCATGGTGCAGGGGGGGGGGGGGGGGGGGCAATCATAGGATGGGAATTTTAAGCGTGCCGGCCACATAAACCCCGAGAGGAATGTCAGTATGTTTTCTTAAGAATTTGATGGGACGGCCTGATCGTAGGTGGCTTAATCCCCCTCGGTCAATGTTTACTTTGCAATGAACGGGGGTTTAAATATCAGAATTATGCCCCGTACTTACCCCCGCTACAGGGACAAACTACGCAGGATCCGTACATCCGTGCAGATCCGTGTATACTACGTCATGAAGTTATGTCTGTACACTTTTGTTGAATTTTTACTATAATATCCGAGGTCTTGACATTATCTTGGTCTCTATATCATAATCCGAAATATAACCAGAAATATTCAATTACAGTAAGTAGATCTATAACTCTAAAAGAAGAAAATCCGTACATCCGTACATCAGCTTGAAGATCCGTACATCCGTACATTATCCTACTTTTATGGGTCTAGACCTCTAAATTCGACACGGCGACACAGCCTATTTCCAGCTTAGGGGGCCGTCCATAAATGACGTGCATGCTATTTTTGACCATTTTTGACCCCCCCTCCCCCCCCTTGTCATGCAACCCATGACCCCCCCTCTAAAAATGATGTCATTTAGAGGAGACCCCCCCCCCCCCGGCTTAGTGTAGGTATGGCATATGAGCACTATATTTTATAGTTTATTTGGGGGTCTAGACCCTTAAAGGGTCTGGAACTTCAATGAGATGCATATGCCAAGGTAAGCCTAACGACGCGATGGCCGGCAACGTGTTTTTCACTTTTGGAACGTAATCCTGCGACGTGATTGGTCACGTCACGAATTTGGCATGGCCCTCAGGGGGTTACAACGTAGCAAATTATGTCCGTCTCAGGGACAAGATCATCCCTGTAAACAGGAAACCATAAGAATGTGAAAAAAATCAAAGAAAAATTCCAGGTTTTGACATAATTAGAAGACATTCATAAAACATGCATTTCATTACATTTCTAAGAGAAATACCCAAATTTGTGATGTCACACGGTGAGGTATTGGGCAAGGGGCCTTCCATTAAGTATGTAAGCACCAAGGGGGGGGGGGGGTGGGGGTATGATATTTTAGGAATTTTGTGTACGTTCCTATACAAATAAAATGCGTATTTTCACCTAAGGGGGGTGGGGGTTGGGGGGGCTAGAATTTGTGAATTTTTGCATACATACGAAATGGAAGGCCCCAAACCTCATCTTCCTAAATAAGGGAATCCCCATCCCTGTAGAATTTGTAATGAAGGGTACGCAATCTAACACAAATCATATAAATTTGTCTCCATATAGTCCAGAATAACTTGTAAAATATATCCGTCTATAAGCATTTTATTAACCAGGGAATCCCAAATTAACCTGAGAGGTGATTCCAATAGTTGTGACATAGCGAGGGGAGTACTGGACAGCTTAAACTCCAGGGGATTCCCCAAATTATTTTCCTTTTCTAAATAATTCCCTCATACCTGAACATTTTAATTTTTTTCCTTTTGAAATAGGAATAATCAAGCGTAGATTAAAATACAAAATTTAGGAACTGGTAAATTGATATGTAAGTGACCCTTTAAGATCAACATGGCGCCACGGCCATTTTATAAATTCAACAACGCAACATGGCCATTGTTTAAATTAGACATGCGACATGGCAATTAAGGTACAATGACATTTCCCTTTTCTTAAATTCAACATGCAGCTTTTAAAAGATAGTGACATGTGACAGGGCCATTTCTTAAATTCGACATGGGACATGGGTCTAAAATGAGATGTTATGATAATCATCGCAGCCGTCATCTTGTTTGTTTACCTAATACTTGACGCTCATTGGCTACTATTGGATATGTGGTACTAATTTATGGAACGTCTTGGGGTCAGTATAATTCAGGATATATTTACCTTAGTTGGGTACCTAATTATGATAACAGTGAATGTGATTAAGGTTAGACCAATCACAATGCTTGTTTCAAATGCTCTATGAGGAGTTATGAGCCGTCCCGAAAAAAACATGTGATTATGCCTAATCACGCTAAATCACCCTTAATCGCGACGTACTAAATCATGTCGGTTTTGGTGACTAATGAAGATACGAGCCATCGGGGCCTGACCTTTTCCTCATATCAAGGAAGCCTGATGCATATTTCTGTCACTAAAATCTAAAACTTTTAATAAACTGTCACAAAACCTTTAAATTTATTCTACCATAATACTCCTCTGGCCATAATATAGAACATGATCTTAAATGTATTTGTTGAAGAAATATGTCCATAAGATATTTAACATGATGTCATGCTACACATGACCCCCCCTCCCCCCTTGTCATGTTTGGTCATGCAACCCTTGATCCCCCCTCCCCCCCTGCTGCATGACGTCATTTATGGACAGCCCCTAGTGACATATGACATTGACTATTCTTAAATTTGACACGGCGACATTGCCTTTTCTTAAAATCGACATGTGACATAGATTATAGTGACATTTGACATGGGCTTTTCTTAAATTCGACACTGCGACAGGGCTAGTTCTTAAAATCGACATTCGACATCGGACCCCCACCTCCATACCCCTACTTTTCTGTAGATCTTTTTACTTTTTACATTTATCTGCCCTCAACTTTCAGTTGTATATGTATTAATACATATTAGGTATATTTCACATGTAATGGTGCATATATATGTGCTTAACAATCCGTTGTTTAATTTTAGTTTAGTGAGAGAAAACAAGAAAATCTGTGCATTTCCATACATCCATGTCTGACTAGGCCGGGCCTAGAGATTATGGGCCATATTCCACTACACGTTTGCGGCTTGTGGCCACCCGAGAAAATGGACGCAAACGGACGCAAACACAAATGCGTTTGTGTTTGGGTATATTCCACTCGTTTGCGGCCACCAGACGCAAGCAAACGGCCGCAAACACGTTTTCGGCGGCCGTAAACGCGTTTACGGTAGGGTAATGCAAGGTGGAATATAGGTATTTGTGGCCTCCGTTTGCGTCACCTACTCAGGGATACCAACATGTTGGTATCTGGGCCGCAAACTACTTGCGGCCGCCTTAAATAGCAGCCGCAAGTACCCCCGAAAGCAAGGTGGAATATGGCCTTTAGTCTAAACTTAATCCAAAATCTTACCATTTATAGTTATACAGATTTAGAAAAATATGATTCATTTTGCATGATATGGCACCCATGATATTTGACATTTCATGATTTAATTTCAATGGTTAAAACTAAGGAAGCACAAAATCGGTACATCCGTGCATTTCCGTACATCCGTACCTCCGTGAAATCTCCGTAGTTTGTATACCACCCCGCGCAGCGGCCACCTTGCCCGTCAGGGGGTGGTTTAGCTCTGTGGATCCTTCTTTCACTGCAAGCTATGTACGAAGGTTACATACGAGGTTAGGAGTGGAGGGTCGATCATTTGGCTTCTTGGGGTAGGATGAGGCTAGGTTGGATCAGTTTGAGCCCCCCCCCCCCCCCCCAAAAAAAAGTCGGCCTTTAGGCTCCTTTAGGCTATGACTAGAATGATTATAAGACAAATGGTAACCAAGACATTTCAATATAGAATGAATTCAAATGACGAAAAGAAAAAGAAAACTCATTTTAGGCCGTTGTAGGGGGCTACCGGCCCCCAGCCCCGCCCCCCTCGGCCACAAGCCCCCCCCCCATCCTAGAAGGGGGGTGGAGACTGTGTGGCAGCCCTAAAATCCTGCCGGAGGTAAGGCTGCCCATGTGGGTAGGCCCTAATACCCCTCACCTAGTACTGTCTTGGAGGCAACGTTTTTATATTTAAACCCCCATAAACTGTAAAATAAACATTGACCAAGGGGGATTAGACTGGGGGCCAGGGGGATTAGGCCGGGTTGAGTCCCACCCCGACCAAAACCCACATTCCAACCATTCCCTGGGGTTTAAATGAGGGGTCCCCAATTTTAACCCCTTCCTACCCATAAGGCCATATTTGGCGACCACATGGCTGTTACCCATAAATTGGAACCTAATGTTATGGTTATTTTCTAATTGCAAAATGAGTATTTAACCTACAGTCAAAAGGTAAATATCAAAATGTTCCTGATGCTCCAAGGCATCTTCAGCTTTTTATATTATCCTTCAAAGATAATTAGTTCTTTTAGAACGGATATTTAATTACAGGACATCCTGCCCAATTTAGGGCAAATATGGCAAAACCTCGAAATCACCCTCTCAATTGCTATAATTAAGGAATTATATGGAAAAAACATATTTCTTATGTAATTTTGTGTGAAAACTTGACTTATATGAAAGTATACAGAGAATTCAATGGCATTTACAGAGATAACAAAATAATGAGGCATTATTAATTTGCAATGGAATGTTTTTTCTGGGAAATTCTATGTTTAAGAAAGGTTGTTATGTTACCATGGTTACGGAAAAAAGAATATTAAGGGTCAATGGAAAATTTGTCATGGATAATGTAGAAAATATCTTCGTTCAACTAATACTTCAAACAGGTAGAGAAATAACCTTCTGAATCAAAAGTTATTGCATTTTTATCATTTTCTATAATTAGATATGCCTTCTTTTCCTTACTAAATATGGTTAAGTTCAAGTTGCCGTAACATGGAAAGTAGTATGATAATCAGGACTATAGGGTGTTTCTATTAAACAAGAGGTAGGGCACTTCATACAACCATATCTTAGCTTCTAAAAGGAATATTTTAAAAAGGTTTGCAGCATTTGAAAGCTTACTTTCTCTTGCCTACAGATATTTTCTAACTCATGTTCTCAGGAATAGAGGGTTGAAGGGGTTAAGTATCAATTGGAACGCAATCAGTGTTGAAGCAAGACGTGTGCGTTTGACAAGGCTTGATGTTCCATAGTCAAGACCGCAATGCACAAGAAGGGTATTCAGTCTCGCTATTCCTTACTTCTGATATCCATAGACATGCATATCTTTTGTATCTCTATTGTGATATCCCGTGGTTCTTCACGGATGGTCGGTGTCCTCTTATTGGTTAGGATTGTTATTTGACCTTTTATTCTATGTCACCTGCCTCACGGTTAGACTGTCAGTTAAGCGGTGCATATCAGGTATACACACATATAGTGTGGGAGCTTAAGTTGTATGAGCTTCTGTTAAAATGTGTTATGATATGCAAGAGCGGAAGCTCCTCTAGAGGTGGAGGGAGTCTCGGCATATTATACTTGCAATTGGTGTTAACCTAGAGTATACGAAAGTAGTTATTGGTCATTCCTGATCTATTGCAAATCGGTTGCAAATAATTATGATAAGCGTTCAGAATGTGAAAGGATTTAGAAAACATTCCCAATACAGGCCGAGTTATGATCATTTAAGTAAATCAAATTTCATGAAAGGAATGAATACTATAAAACACACCAGGGATATTCTATATCAAATTCTGATGTTCTGACATTCAAGCAAATAAGGCATTTCAAAATGTTACCTCTATGATTCTGTTTGATCAATTGGTTTAAATACATTTTATTTGATAAATTGAACATGGGCTTTCCAACCTTTAGAATAATGAATCAAAAAGTTCTTTTTGGTTGCCATGGTAACTGAAATCAACAACTTTCGTATTTTTCACTGTGACGTTGCCACCACAACCAAAATTTTAATAATAGATGCATAATTCTAAACAAATATCATTGTTACCATCTTTCCTGGAATTAGAATTTGGGTATGGAATTCCCATTAGAAGTCCCATACGCCCACATCTTTGTCATAAATTATTGTACTGAGTCCTGGGTGTCAGTCCATTAGCCAGCTTGCAAAGAAAGCAGACCTCAGGGCCAAGAGTGTCTCTCTGCTCAAGGTGGAGAATGAAGGGGGCTATGCCATAGGCTTGCATTTAAAAGGGAGCTTGAGTCCTGCCAGCACCAGAGAGTGTAACAGCAAGTTGATAGCTAACACCTTGATCAGTCAGTGGTGCCATGAACTCTGGTTACTGTTGAATAAGTGAGCGGGCCAACAAGTATGAAGGCTAGGGGTGTTGGCTGTTTGGGTTGAATGGACTAGCTTCATTGGACTGATGATTGTCATCAGGAGCACAGCGATGTTTATCATGTGTTTGGACTAGATAAACATCATCCTTTCACATGAGTGTTCTGTCACCTCCTTATGACGAGCTACATTTGGAGATGACTTGCAGTCAAGATGGAAAGGAAGACTGTGATTATTATGAGCTAGCATACTGGAATAACTAATATGGCACTAAGGTTAAAAGCACCCCTACGAATAATAGTAAAGTAAAACCCCATAGTTCAATAGGCTAATCAGTAATATTTGTATAAGTGTCTTATGTTTAGAAATTCTGTCTATTGTGATGAAAAGGGGTTTTCGAATGATATCTTTAGCTGTTTTCAATTTAGTTTGTTCTCTTGCTGGGTCCGGCCATTCCTCATGGAATGAGAGAATAGGGACATCATGGGAGTCACTTGTCCATGTCTCAAGCTCGCGATCGGGCAGAGGACTGCAGACTGAGCATGAGGGCACAAAGGGAGCCAAGCTTCTCTGAGTTGTGCCTCATGCATGAGGGTGGGCTGAACAGTTTGACACCGAAGGGACAAGTGGATTCTAATAAACTTGTGGGGGAAGCCAAAGAAGGCTATAGGCGTCATGAGCCTGCACATATGTTATTGCTTTGTAAGGGGTCAACTACTGTTCTACTAGGGTTCCACTCCGGAACCAGGATACCAGGCCATCACCAACAAGGTCAAGCATGTATTGGTTTTAAAAAAACCCACACAAAGCTCCGTCTTAGGTCAAATAATGTGGAATTACAAATAGATGACTTAATATCTTAACAAAAAGGCGAACAAGGATGAGAAACGATTTAGACGTCATCTCATGAAACTCCAATCGCAATTCCGTCACTAAAGATTTTGGACGCTGTCCATACACTTTCTATGCCAGGCTAGCCAGTCCAATTGCCGCTTTAACCTAAACTATGCTATTCTTTGTTCTCTCGTTCTCTCGTTCTTTGATCCCCATTTCTTTACCTATTCTAAGTCCTGAGGTGGTTCCGACTAAGGAAAGGAAGAGGTGTTGATTTATGCTATCCCCTATTTGTGCCATGTTCTCCTTTTTCATGCCAAGCTAGCCAGTATTTAGTCTAAGTCCAATTGCCACTTTAACCTAAACTATGCTATTCCTAGTTCTCCCGTTTTTCTCTCTACCTATTCTAAGTCCTGAGGTGGTTCTGACTAAGGAAAGGAAGAGGTGCTGACATGTTAAGTACCATAAAGGGACTGTTTATTTCATTCTGCGTCACTACTTATATCTACATTAACTTTCATTGGTCAACACTGATCACACGGTCTATTTGACCTCATGCAGGCTCATTTCTGGTAGTACGCTTTTCAGTGCTACTCATTAGCATTTGTTTTTAATGAGTACTACTTGTGCCATCATGTGAAACTCTGGTGCTGTACTACACATGCTCATTATTTCGTTTTAAAGACCATTTACAAATATACCACAATAATCAGTGCACAAACAACCAGTCAATGACTTTAATATACAATTAGCGCTTAAATGGATCCTCCAAACTCGTGCTAATAGGATTTCTAGGCTCTCAAACTTCACATTGATAGATTCAATGTACTAGAGCTGAGCTAGGAGGCCCAACGCAATGTATAATATAGAAAAAACAGTTTGTGTTGGCATTCGCGTTGGGTGACACCTTTGCGTTGGCATTTGCGTTGGCATTTGTGTTGGCATTTGCGTTGGCATTTGCGTTGGCATTCGCGCTGGCATTCGCGTTGGCAGAGACAGGGCTAAAGTAATTTCTCTTTGTCAAAGGTGAAGAGTAAGGGAGGAGACTGGTGTCATAATTATGTTATTATGTCCATATGTAAGGCGCTGTATGTGCAGCACTAAGCGAGAGTGTTGTTAACAGGGACGTGACATTGTTTTTGCACTGATGCAACATTGTGCAACGATGCAAGATATGACAACGTTGATTGTTTGCCCTCAGAATTGTTTAATTACCTTAGTATGCCTTTATTAATATATCAAACACTTAAAAAACGGTAATACACACTGTATTTATCCAAGGATATTCATGATATGACTTGAATACAAAGGAATGCATTACAGAAGCTAAAGAATTAGTACTGAATCGGCAAGAGAATGAGCCATCTTGTTTGCATTTGTTTGTACCACGTGGTATATTATATACTATAACCCTATTGGTCAAAAATACTTAAACAAAGATCTTGTGCTTGCCTTTATCCTCATCCTCCGGATTACTTTAATTTGTACCTTTACCACCGTATATATGATCCTGTCTTGTTTTTTAGCTTACTTGTTAACTTATCTTCACTGAGTATTTAGGGCTCGTTATTAAAACGGTAATATCTCTGTCAATAGCCCATAGGATCTTACCTGTGGGTAAAGTAGCAATTAACATCCTGTCTGTGTATTGTGAAATACATTATACTGTTTAAGTATCAATATATATTGTTTAATTGCATGATATGTCAGCATGTTCCGTATATTATTTTGATATACCATCAAATCTCGAGAGGTAAATTTCGAACGTTCACCCCCATTTCCATCTCATTCTTCATCTCACCCCTCCTTTTCTAATTTAATACCCTAATTAACCTTGTACTGGAAGATCTCGATGTAAGTTGAGAAGTACCTTTTCGAAAATAAATAAATAATAATAATAAAAGAAATCTAAACGGTAAAATTCTGTCTAATCATCAGAACAAATTTAAATTTTAATATTCTTTACTCACATACATTTGTTATAATTCGGCAACAAACATTAGATGATTTATTTCAATTTTAATTGCATTTGTTTACATCACGTGGTACAAATACTGTAACCCTATTGGTCAAAAATGGTTATACAAATATTTCAGAAAATCTGTACGGTAAAAATCTGTCTAATCAACAAATATTATGTAATTCACATTATTCTTTCTTCATACACATAAGTTAGAATTTGGCAAAAAAGATCAAATGATTGATTTCAATTAGAAATTAAAATACCAACAGCGATGCAAGATAACAATACACCTGTGTTGCAAGATCTAGCAACGATGCAAAATGTGCCAATGTTGCTAATTTCAGACTTGTCCCGAACCTGGTTAACTGTCATTGGTTTAAACCTTTCACTGCCGGATAATTCAGGGGATAATTATCTATCCAAGGGACCTATTTGTTTAATGCACATTATCCTTCCCACAAACAGATAGTTGTTATTTTCCCATAATAATTGAACAAATCAAAGACTGTAATGCGTTTCCTGTAATCATTTGTAAAAATTTTGAAATTTGGTTGCCATGGTAACCAGGTAGCCAACATTAACAGAAAATTGGTAAGTTTTGCATATTTTTCATCATTTTATTTCTATTTTTGACCAAAACATTTATATAAATGCATCATGTTACACTTAGAAGCTCTGCAAGGCTATCTAAATCACATAGACTCATGGAAGATGCAATCCATAAGTCTAATGTGTCTAAAATGATTTTGGAAAGTCATTTTCTTGACTTTTCTGGGATGATCATATGCTATATAAATGTGCAAACTATTCCTCAAAGTACTGAAATATCCCTAAATCAACGTGATATAATATATTTAGGATAAAATTAAATGAGAAACATAAAAAACAAGCAAATTAAGGTCAAATTGGGATAAAATTACACTTTTGATGCAATTTAGGTGATATTGTGAAATTATGAGACAAATTGGGGGATTCCTGGGGATTCCCCAGGGATTCCCTGATGCTATATTTAGCTCAAGGGGGTTTCCCATTTTGGCCACTATAGCGGCCTCTGGCAGTGAAAGGGTTAACATCCCGGAAAGGTTGGTACTAGAAGCTTGTTCCTGGAATTAGAATTGAAGCTGATAGACTGAATAGTTGGCTTGAGCATTGGCCGAGTGTGGTTGAGTGGATCCTACCCTTTAGATTATTCATTGACATCGAGAGAGCAGAAAGACTGTGTAGAAAGGTGGGAGCATTGACTGAGTGTGTTTGAGGGGATTCCATCCTTGGAACAGATCATTATCAATTGAGATCTTGTCATCGAACAACAATACACAGGAAATAACTAAAGGACATCCTTTCACGTGAGTGTTACATCTTACATGATGTGGAACTATGATTATTGGCCGTATTATACTATGCGTCGGGGGTCTGCCCGCGTCGTGTGTGATTGCCCAACATGTCTGATTCGCATTATTTTACAAACATGTTTGTAAATCCCGATGCGAACTACTTTCCCGACGCGACCAAACGCGAATCCCAATGCGAGTCATGTTCTCTGTATCATTTCCCTAAAATAATTAACCCAACGAAAATATTATGTGGCCTTAATTAAAACGTTTGAAAACTAATGCAAATACAAAGGCAATACTATTGCAGAACATGAAAAAATTGCAAATCTAGTGCTAAACACGAATGCCGACGCAAATGCCGACGCAAATGCCGACGCAAATGCCAACGCAAATGCCAACGCAAATGCCAACGCAAATGCCAACGCAAATGCCAACGTAAAGGTGTCACCCAACGCGAATGCCAATTCGAACCGTTTTTTCTATATTATACATTACGTTGGGCCTCCTAATTCGCGTTTGCTATTCGCGTTGGCAAAAACACGTTTGAAATGGCCCAAACGTGTTTCAAAAACGCATAGTATATTACGCCTTATGTATTGGACAACAGCAGTCGAACAAGGAGGAGACTGCATTAGGAGCTAGCTATTTTCCATAATTAACACAACAAATTAAGTGCACCTACTATAAACGGATAATTAACACTTTAATTGACACACTTTAATTACCTAACCGATTATGGTCAGACAAAAAGACGTTGGTTCTGAATTGGTTTGCTTCTACTCTCTTTTGTCGTTTTGGAAAATGTCGCCCTGTGGATCAGCCCCCGTAATAACTTAATGACTTAATAGCTTTGTTGTGTGACCTCAGTCGACAATATGAAAAACTGTAGATTCGCTTGCCAATCCTCGAAGACTTATACTCTTATGTAAAAGTACATAGACACCTAGCTATAGATATGGGCCTCTTCCCAACCTGTTCAGATAAATGCTTGTATGATTGTACGTGTATAGAAAAAGTCTACTATTCTTAGAGGCGGTAGTTTATTTTACTGACAAATATTTGTACGTCTCTTTACAATATTCATAACTATAAGCACCAGTGATGTAGTTTTAACTGCATTTAATTTTACCCATGCTCAACCCCAACCGATTTGATTTGTCAAAAATCTTGAATGGGTCAAAGGCTTTTGTTCCTGGGAAGGGGAGAGGGGAGGGGAAGCTAAAATAGAGACAATTGAAATATTCGCAGAGTTGGTCAGAGATGCATAAAGAGGGGATTTTGGGTTGGAGTTTTGAAAAAGTGCCTCAGTTCCTGAAGAACTGAGGCACTTAGCCCAATTGCAGTGAGGGAGGGGGATTTTTCAAAATATGCATATATGTGGTAGATACAGCATGAGTCTGTGGCCGTACGCGATATATTCACGAGGCGCTAGCCGAGTGAATATATATCAAGTACTGCCACAGACGAGTGGGAGGGGGTGGGCAAGGGGGTGCAGGTGTTTGTCTGGGATCCGGTCACGTGGTCTTGTAGATTTGACCCTGGCTCTATGAAAGGCCCAGTTCAACATTGATTTTTATCATTATTGACTGAGCGGTCAGTGAGAGAGGAACATCAGGTAAATACTTTTTATTCATTTCTATTGGAATTAGCTTGAAATGATACACTTCCCAAGGTTTGTATCATCACTAAGTTACATCAATATATTTATATGGTATAGGCTAAGCAGAATTCTTGTTATTTAGATACATCCTATAAACCCTTTTGACCCCACGGATTTCGGGTTTCCCCATTATTTCCATGGATTTCCCTCAGGAATTCCTTAATTGTGAATTTAGTCTGTATCATTGAATAGGGCATTAAATAAGCTTTCAGACGATATATTGTTTGTTTTTGTATGTTGATTACTTATCAAAGTGTTCTCCTTGGAAAAATGCAGGAAAATTATGGAAACATTTCCATTTTTCTGGGCGGCTACAGCCGGATTGGGGAATATACCCTCGGGCGGCCCCGAGCAAGAGGGTGCAGGTGTTTGTCTGGGATCCAGTCATGTGGTCTTGTAGATTTCACTCTGGCCCTATAAAAGGACCAGTTCAACATTGATTTTATCATTATTGACTGACTGGTCAGTGAGAGAGGAACATCAGGTAAATACTTTTTATTCATTTCTATTGGAATTAGCTTGAAATGATGCACTTCCCAAGGTTTGTATCATCACTCAGTTACATCAATATATTTATATGGTATAGGCTAAGCAGAATTCTTGTTATATAGATACATCCTATAAACCCTTTAGACCCCACAGATTTCAGGTTTCCCCATAATCTCCATGGATTTTCCTCAGGAATTCCTTAATTGTCAATTTAGTCTGTATCATTCAATAGGGCATTAAATTAGCTTTCAGACGATATATTGTTTGTTTTTGTATGTTGATTACTTATCAAAGTGTTCTCCTTGGAAAAATGTGGGAAAATTATGGAAAGATTTCATTTTTCTGGGTGGCTACAGCCGGATTGGGTAGTATACCCTCAGGCAGCCACGGCAGGATTGGGGTCTAATAATATTTTGCCCCTTAATTGATCTATTTACTTCTAGGAATCGAAGAAAAAACCTCACTAACCTAAAACATTTACTAAGGACTTTAAAAGTAGCTTGTAGTCCACCGCGCAGTTAGGACTTAAAGAGTAGGCATGCACCTCACGTGATGAATCTATAAGTATATTTCCTTTTTATTCAAGTGACACTGACAGCATTATAGACAGCTAGTGATGGAACCTTGGAGGAGGAACATTGCGCTTATAGTGGTGTTGATTGAGGCAACTGTCCTAGGTGGACCAATCTTTGGTTGGCCATCTTTGGTCTATGTTTTACAGGTAAGGCTTAAATTGCATAATCAAATAATTAAAAAATTGCTTGTTCTACTGATTGTTTTTCATGTGGTTAGAAAAAATGCATTTCTATTATTATGTGCTAAAATGGTTTATCACATTTTGATATCCTGAAGTTTCAATTCCCAAAAGAGTTTGAGGATCATATCATTATCTCACTTATCTAAAATGTACTTGCTGTGATTATAACAATTAAACACCACACTGAAATATCCTGACGAAGACTTTCATACAGTCGAAACATGTTGATCATTGTGCAACCTGTCTACTAAAGTAATAAATATTATCAAGTCGTCCATCCATTTGTGCTTGTCGAGTTTGGTATCTACTCCACACTTTTAATTTCACACTGAAATATGTATTCAACTTTTATTGTAACACATCTATCTCACTTTATGAAGTTGATGGTGTCAAATGTTAATGACACTTATTATTGCGTATAATTATGAATTGATATTTCCTTTTTGCTTTTAGAGTTATGGACTTTATCAAAACTTGTGCACAGAGCCAAATTTGATGTCTTCAATGATTGGTCATAATGGTACACAAATAGGAGGCACAACAGCAAGCTTCAATTTATTTGGACAGCAAATGAATGGCCATACCAGATGCCTCGATCAGAAGATTGCCTTATCTAACATGTACACTGTTGGAATAGCTCTCTTTGGCCTAGGTGCCATCCCAGTGGGTTATTTCTTTGACAAGTTTGGATTAAGGATAACCAGAACTGTTACTGCGTGAGTACGAGTATTTGACTTCTATGATACGAATTACCTAAGACAGTTACACAATACATGATCAATATAACAAATGTTATGCTATAATTCTGAATTCTGTTTTCCTTTGAAATAATTTTCACTTTGCAACAATGGAATACATGTAATAACTATTATGCAAATGTTGCAAAGTGAAAACAATTTCAAATGAAAACATAATTCAGTATGTGAGCATATTATGGGTACAAATGCATGTTTTATGGGGTCTTGACCCCCATCCCACACACCCTATCTCCCAGTACTCTTCTGCTTGCATTGAACCAGAAAAAGCCCCACCCCATTGATGCATATATATGTTATTTGATAGATAACAACGTCTAACAATATGATTAAAATGTATTTGTCTGCTTTGCTTAATAGGATAATTGGTTTCTTGTCATACCTAATGTTGGCTGTCGCTTCTCCAGGTAATTCTTGTCACAAGACATCTGTATAACATACGCCAGTCAACTTCAACTAAATCCCATTAAATAAGCTACCCAATACTAAGAACCAATCCTTCTGTATTTAAAATGTTCTACATCAGTTAACAGTGCTGTTCTTACAAAAGTCTTTTATATGTGATGGAATTCTTAAGAATTGGTCTATAATATTATAAGAATAGATAGAAAATCTGATTCAACCTCTTAGGGCCAATGTATTACATCAGTTGTAGTAGAACATCCTAGTGAATAATTAGTATCTATCACATTCTCTTTGGAAAAATGTGGAAAAATATGGAAATTTCAGTTGTTTTTTTTCTGGGTGAATTGGAAAAACTACTCACGGGCAGCTATAGCCATATTGGGGTCTGTAGGGTTAAATCAAATGTAATCTGACAATAAAAAGAAGATATTCATGATTGTAACTGATCTTTTTCTTGTAGGTTATGAGTGGTTAGTGTATGGTGGTGTTGCAGGTGTAGGACTGACCTGTTATATAGTTCTGCTGACAAGCTGTCATGTAAGTCGACTGAATAATAATTATAACCCATTTTTTCCTTCAATGATATTTTTACATAATATGACTTGATTCTATCAAACCTGTAATATTGTATGAGGAAGGGAATAGCATAATTATACAACTTTGTACAGATGACGTCACATTTCCTCAAAAAACTTGGGTGTCATACTGGTGATGTCAAACACATTGAATTTTATGGCATCACAATATACAATCTTGATCGCCTAGCTCTAGAATCTACCAATTTCTCTTTGGTTGATAACCATGTTATCATAGGGCCTTCCATAAAGTTTATATGCACATTAATTAAAGAAAAATCAGACCCACCCAATCCCCCTCGAGCTGACTTACGCATTTGATTTGTACAAGAATATAAGCACATTTTCAAAAAATCCAGACTCCACCTAACCCCTTTGGTGCGAACGTACCTATGCTGACCACCTGGTGCTCACCATCTTCATGTTTTCTTGCAAAATCTTAATGAATTATCAATATTTTTTATCTAGATTTTCCTGTATAAGCTCTTCTAATAACCTTATTGCACATACAGTTCACTTAAGATATAGTGGACACCTAGGGCCAGGGCAAACTGTCCACTATATCCGAATGTCCACTATATGTGAAATAAGTAGTCTGATTAATCTTTTTTTCATAAGATATCATTATACATGACTGTATTTCTAGCCTGTTTAGCAAGTTTCCAATCATTAGGACCATATGTTTTGTCTTTTTAACTCTTCGTGAAATGCTTTCCTTGTCATTTTATTTCCTCAATTAACTCATTGGTTTTCTTTGGATGTATGTATAGAAACATACATAGGGGGACATTATTCATTGATCGCATCAAGAATTATTTTGTCCCAAGGTTCATTCACATCTGACGTATCATAAAAAGAAGTCTAGTTAGCTTGTAATACATTAACCCAAATTATACTAAAGTGCCAATTATGATCCAAAACTTTAAATATCTTATATCTGGCACTATATATGAGATAATAAGTCACATACAAAATTTTAGGTCTCTATCTATGGTAGAAGCTGAGATATGGGGCGACCTACATGTAGGACGCTAGCATAATCCACTACCGCAATTTCCATGGTATTTAACCCTTTGCTAATGCTTAAAAGAGCCTTATTGGCAAATATATGATAACAAATAAATCAGACTATTAATTTTAAAAATAAGTATTCTAGCAATTCATTTAATGGAAAGCCACTCATTATTATAAAATCCACTTTCGGAGGGTGCGAAAAAATTATTTCTTATTTATTTTTGGGGTTGCCATGGCAACCAACAACCCAATTTATTGGTTATCTATGATAATATGCCTTTATCCATCATTAAAGGGTTAAGGCAAAATAAAATTTTTTTCTAAAATTCAGAAAGAGCTCTAAAGTACTAAATACTGGACTTCTATGGGCATCTACTACATGCTTTGTATGCAAAATGTGTGAGTAAATGAAGACAAAACTTCAAAATAATGCTATATCATGTAGTATCCACATTGATGCAGGGCATGAAATTAAGGTAGTGGATTATGCTAACGTCCTACATGTAGGACGGCAATAGACAATTCTTAATATCTCTGGACATTATTATTTGATTTGAATAAAAATTAGCATGCATATGGAGCTCCATAAGGTCTATCTAAAACTCAAATTTTGTCCCAAAATATTTATTATATCATAGGAAAAATGTACTTTGATTTTTCAAATTTTCTATCATCTGTATTTGTCAATTTACCTCATTGTTTGTTGCCATGGCAACATACTGTTGCATGGTATATGTTCTTATTTGGAATGTTTTCATGATCTATATGTGTTTAGGTTATATTTACACTAAGATTTTAGATTGTATTCATATTTTGACTAACTTTAACAAGTAGCACAAAACCCATGGTATAGGCGTCCTACCAGTAGGACGTTAGCATAATCTGGGTTAATTATAAATATAAAAGTATCAAAGTTGATACCCCAAGGGGGTACCGGGGTGGGGCTTCTGCCCCCAGGAAGAATAGAGGCTCCCAGTAGCCCCTGCTGATCATAAAAGGTGATGATAGGGGGGACCCAGCACTGACCAAGTGGTTTGTTGAGTTCAATTCCTGGTTGGTGTCTGGGTTCACTAAGGGATGAGGTGCAGCAAACAGGATTTTCAGGTTTTGATCCCCTGCTGTTTGCCTGCCCTGTCACCCTCATCTCATAGATTCGATCACTAAAGACTGACCAAGTCAAAACACATGTCTGAGAAACTTGTTGTCGCCATGATTACCCTGGCTATCGGTATGGCATAAAGCATCCATCACTCACTCACCCACTCAAAGTTGATATACAATAACATTTCAATTTTGTCTTTTAATAAGTTTTGGGAAAATGCTTTAGAGTGACATATAATTGATCCTGTTTAAATGAGCAATAGTCAGCCCCTTCATGCTGGCAAGGTCTATCATATTATAAACAACAAGTAGTATCCAACTAGAAGTACAAAATGGTACATGGTAACCAAACGCCCATCAGTGAATAACATCAAACAATATAAACATAGCAAAGAGGAGGTTATGCAAACGTTGCCTCCTCCACATGTTGAGGGGAGACTCAGCAAATACAACAGAGTCCAAGTTCAGGTGGTACTGGCAGATTTGATATGTCAAACGGGAGATAAATTGTTTATGTCCAATTTGTACCAAGCAGTCCATAAATCATATGCAAATAAAGTGCAAGGCACATCCGTCTTCTACAACTTACAAGGTCGGCGCCATACTCAACATTTGCAAAAATAGTTTCATTCACCATATAGATAAATGTTGAATTAACTATGTTAACTGGTCACACGGATGATTTCTTGTGCCCAGTTTACAATAATTCTATCATTTAAATGAATACCGTTATTAAACATGCCATATCTGTGTCTCAGTCACCCATTTTGATCTATCGTGTATTTTGTTGCTTAACCATGGCGTAGGTACAGATGTATCCATGTTTATTGATATAACCGCTCGATTTAGTAGTACGAATTCGTGTTGGCCACTATTTGATTATATTTATTAAAATCAATACTGAGTAGTGGGCAAGTGATATAATAATCAGTTTTGGGTGTCAGGGTAGACTTAGCTGTTTCGAAGTTATTAGTTATAACCTCAACTAGATTGCCAACTTCATAATACTTGGGAATTATACAACCAGAAAGATGTTTCACAGACAGATCATTGGCACCGCCGAGCATGTAAACAGAGTTATAACTGGTAGAATCCAAGGGGTAAATACCACATTCTGTTAGTTTCATTATATTTAAATCGACTGTGTATACATGGCCTAATCCACACTCTCGTAGTTGATTGTCCAATTCAGACTGTAGCCCTTTGCCCCGTCAGTCAGTTAATAATAGTCATAGTCCAGGGCCACAGCAGTCCATGTGTGCTATAGGCCACTACAAATAAAGCAGATCATAATGTTTCATAATTTGATTAACATAAAAAGGGAAAGACACAAAATGAGACAAAGTTATCATTAGGACTCATTTCCAAACAGTTCATTGCGAATTTCCATCAACATGAGCCCAAATAAGTTTTTGCCTGGACAGTTGCCATCAATGAGATGAATCTGACGTAGTCTATATCCACATCCATATTCACGATCAAGTGTTCCTTCATATAAGGTTTTTGTGCCAGTTGCCTTCAATACCGCCTTCAAGGAATCATTGCCGGTGAACTTGATCCAATTTAAATCTTTGAGAATTTTGAGCTTTTTCCTATCCCAGGCGGGGGGAGTCTTGATCTGGTTGCCCAGACGTTTGATCAAGTACGGGTTTTTCTCTTTTTTGATTTTGTTTGCTAGGGCTACATTACCATTATCAATGGCACTGGTGTAGTGATAGGCCTGTTCTGAACAACTGAAGGCATCACCTTTGTACTGAATCGGGGTTAGATAAAGATTCTTATGATTTTTCCAACTATCCTTATCCCCATTAGAGATTGCCGCCTTATAATTATAAGGATTTTGCTTCGGAAATAAGTCTAAGTATTTCAGCATCTATCCACGGCAGTCTGTCTTCCTGCATTCTCCTATTTACATATGGACACAAGTCAATTTATTTATTGCATCCAACACGATAGTACATAGTTTCCCATAGTGCATCCACCGTCTGAGTGCATGAGTTCATCTTTGAGTTCCAGAATTTGTTGTTAATTTTCCTTACCTGTCCATCGATTGTGTCCATTAAATTTGTTTTTTTACTCTCTCTCTCTGTTCTTCGACATCTCTCCTTGGGTGTCAACGGCTAGGGTATACCTTCTCAGCTTAGGAACAGTCTGTTGACTCACGATCAGCCCACTTAATTTGGCTTCTTGCTTATATTGTGGTGGGGTCTCACTATAGTAGTTTATTCTTGTCTGAGCACTCTAACATCAACATAGATATTGCAATTTTTAGGTGTGAGATCACCATAATTGTTTTTAGTGAGAATGTCTATTTCCTTTCAGGCTGCGCTTATGAGTGAGAACATAACCACGTGGACAGGCATTATGGCATCTGCAGTAGACACTTCTTTTGCCTTCCAGGGGGTCAAGGTTTTTATTTGCGTATTTTATTACTTAGAATTAAAACAGTGATTTTCAAAAGTATTATAGATAGTATTTGACTCCAACCCTCTACAATGTGTTCATTGATGTAAGTGATCCCAATAATTGACTAAAATGTAGGTACCTAGATAAATCTGAGAGATCCAGATCACCTTACAAAAATATGGAAAAATAAGTATAATTGCCTTTGATTTTAATTATCAGCTTATGTCATCCCAAAAATTATAACAGATTGGATATTCTTTCACTGATAAATTGTTGAATCCAATTAAGTGTTGAATCCAACCCACTAATTTATTTCCACTGAATAATACTATCCATCACAATCACATCTTCCGACCATTAGGATTTGTTTCTAATAGGCATTCCTAATATCCTTACAACATTCCTGAAATCACTTTTCAGATTGCCCATGATTATGGAATCCCTAAGCTATACAGTCTCATGTTCCTTGCTGGGTTTTGGCTCATGGTCTTATTTTCAACTTGGTTCCTCCTTCCACGATACAAAGCCAACATTGAGGAAGCAGAGATACGTGAAACTAATGTGCGGGATCAAAAAGAGGAAGAGCAAAAATCTAATGAAAGTAAGTTATAATTATGTAAAACGGTTATGTTTTTATGTGAGATAGAGATTTGACCAGGCAGAAGAATTCACATCATAATTATCTCAGAAAATATCTAATCAATCCAATTTAATCATATATAATATATATAATTACATTGGATTCCATTGGATATTCAAATCAAAGCTGAATGCAATCAGTCTATAAAAGACAACTTAACCCCTTTGATCCGAAAGATTGCATTTATGAATTGCTTGATTTCCCAAGTGTTTCTATGGATTTACCTTTGGAATTCCGTGGAACAAGGGAAATTCAAGGGAGAAGAATTCTTCCCTGCCTATGGTGAATAAGGAAAGGTAACGATTAAGTTTCAATAGAACATTGAATTCTGTGTCTTTTACTGGTGGATTGTTGAAAACATGCTCCCTCCCTTGATGACAAAGGACCACCCTAGCTGGTCTTTTGCCAGTTCAACCATCACCTCCCTCACCCTGTTCCCATCACATTCCACGCAGTGAAAACAACTGCAGGACTTTGACAATTTAACAAAACCTCAACATTATTTACTTGTAGCCTGTTATTTCATATTCGAGATTTTGATACTGTCATGCAAAAAGCAGGGTGTGGAGGGTTTATTCTCCTGTGCTTTCCGAGTTTGGAATTATTTGCTTGACCATCGGTCTACGCAGTTCTTCAAGGAATGAGAAAAAAGGGAGGGGTGTTGGTTGCCTGCTTCATGTCTTTGGCTCAGGCATGGGAGAGCTTGTTCGGTTCGAGGACTCTGGGTGAGGGGGGTTTCTCAGAATCGTGTCTTGCACTTGTGCTGTGATGTAAAATGGGGGTTGGTTCCTTTTCTGTGTCAGGGTCGGCCTCTAGCTGTTGTCAAACCGTTCTCCACGGTATGAGAGAACTGATTTGATAGTTGATATGGGCTCTTGCTCAAGTTCTGGGCCAGGTTGCATGGCTGCGAACCTGGCACGGGAAGTTGAGTGATGGACCGTATTTCTCGGAGTCGTGCCTCACACACTAGGGTGATCAGAAATTGGGATGGTTCTAGGGTGTGCCTGGAACAGATTCACTACCTCTGAATCAAGAAAGGGGGGCTGGGTATCCGGGCGTTCTCGGTTGTGCCAGGGGATGTGTTGCTAGGTTTTGTGCTATCGTGCTACTGACTAATCAGGATCCTACACAGAGGGATGGTCATCGGGTCATGGCCAAGAATAAAGGGGTGGTAGCATGTTGGCTTGCTGCCTGCTGCATCATTCTCTGTGGTTGCCCAAATCGTGTTCCCATGCTCACACCCCTTGGTGCCCATTTTTGTGCCTTATGTTGCCTATTTTTGTGCCTTATGCTGCCTGTTTCTTCTTAGTCGTCAACCCTGACATGGTCCTAATTTGGATGTTTGTGCCTCTTGCCCCAAAGTCTTTAATGTCTAAGTTGAGAGATGGTTTGTGCCCAGAAGAAAGAGTTGTGAACACAGCACTTGAGTACCAAAAAGGGACTGTTTATTTCATGCTACTCCACACTTTATATGGACTTAAGCAGCTTCCTATTGGTCAGTTACAATCATGTGATCTTCTTGATCCTTACAAGGATCATTTCAAGTTACATGCTTTCCTTAATTAGTCATGCTTTCGTTCTTAATTTTGTACCAACATGTTATTTAATTTCTACAAGGCAATTGTCTATATCATTCAATAATTCGATTGTAGGGATTAATTCTGCATCTTTTACTAATGATTCTGGCCAACTAATAGCCTTCTCAGTTTTGTGCCTATAATCACAGAGTGGTCTAAATTCATCACACGCACAAGGGTGAGTTGGGTTGCGTTCTGCAGGAAGGACAACTGGACATCAGGGGAGGGGGTGAGTCACTGGCTTTGGTAGACCTAGCGCTTCTCAGGGGCAACTACTGTACTACTAGGATTCCATATGAGGACAGAGATGCAGTGTCGTCACCACTCATAGAAGGGTGGTAGCATGTTGGCCATACACCCGACATCTCATTCTTCGTGCCTATCTGCAGGTTCATGCTAACCCCTAGTCGTGACATAGGCCTGATTCTCATTTACCCGAACCAGTTTTCTCAGAATTCGTCCAAGTCCGTCAACTGGCCTAACTATACTGTATAGGCATGTTCTTGTCCTTCATGCATAGTTATTGGAATATCGACTAAGTTCTGATGCATTTTTACCAAGGAAAGCTTGAACACAGTGAGGTGTTTTGTTAGCTTCCTTTTAAAAAAAGGCATGGCTCAATCTCCATGCGGACTCTAAGTCAACAGTGAAGAGATAGGAGAAGGCAATGTGTGGAGGTCATTAATTCTGGTATCAGAACATGATGCCGCTCACGAGTTTAAAGGGATGTAAGTTTTCCAAATTTGTTTGATTTCCGATTTTTTTCCCCTATGACCCCCAAAAATCTGTTTCAATTCAATATGTGATGTTTAGGACAAGTTCTATGGGAATATCACTCAGAATTAGAAGGAAGAAATGAGAAGGATATACGATTCCCAATGAATTTTAATTATAAAAGAAGTGAGTTTATAAAAGTAATAATTATAATGTTGAGCGAGTGAAACCCGATATAGTTCAGGACAATAATATTCTTCTGTTCTGTTTCATGAAATAGGAACATGTAAAATAGCTTTTACTTATAATTGTGGTGTATGTGGCACCGCCTAGTGTTTCATATTGACGACATTCAAGTAGAGAACTGCCTGTCTGATGTCTGTGTCGGAATGCAATTATCCATCCCATAGAGTTGAAACCAGTGCTGTGTCTGCTTCCCCTGTCTTAAACATTAAAATAAGCCCATCACAGTTTACACCAACTTTAAAGTTTACCATGAAATATTTTCAAAACTGCCTCTGTGCTTATTCCATGAATAGAGTTGCATAATACAAAATTAACCAAAACAATTTAGTTGACAAATTGTTCCTAAATTTCTGAAATGCAGCTTCATAATTATATTGGCATTTTGCCCATAGAAACCAATGTTAAAGCCTGTCAGCCCAACCTATAATGTCCAACCCTATTTTACTCTGCAATACAGCATTTTGATTGGCTGGCAAACCTGCAAATCTGCCAATTGGTAAAAATTTATATTTAGAAATAATAAAGTTTTATCAGTACTTGGGGACATAGAAATATATAATTCTTGTTCATTTCAGTAACCCCAACTCCAGGAGACAAGGACGGCTTATATTGTAATTTTGTCCAAACCTTCTCGAACCTTTAGTTATTCAATGTAGGCTGGGCTTATTATCTTGTACATCAGCCATTTGTTCTGATATTCGTTCATTTCTTTTCAGTTGTTAATGAAGCCCAGCAATTAATGGAAGAACGAGACGACCATTCAACTAATAATGAAAAGCCACTTACCATGTCTAAGATCATGAAATCTATTACATTCATTCTGCTTATCTACTGGTTAAATATCATCAATGTCCGAGTCCATATGTTTACCAATGCATATGATGCTTGGGTGACACAGGTGGTTCATGGAGACATTGCTAAAGGTAACAAGAAATTTCTGACAAATTGAAAGTCATAAAGTTTTATCAGTACTTGGGGATATAGATGATATTATTCTTGTTCTTCTTGACATACAGGCCAAATAGGTGTGTCTATTTGCATTTATCTGACTGGATAATGGACTCAAGACAGTTGAGTTGAGTCTTAAGCTGTCACATATTAAGACTGGGCCTTAAAACTGCTTGAGACTGAAGACTATCCAGTCTTAATGCTGGTCACATATTGAGACAGGGTCTTAAGACTGCTAAAGACTCAAGACTATCCATCTCCAATATCTCAAGATTAGAGGCCAGACTGATCAGTCTTGAGAAAACCTAAAACTCCAGTTTTAACCCCATGTCACATATCAAGACTATCAGAGACCCAACTCAACTCAACTGTCTCTTTGGCTGGGCTTTAATGTTGTTGACAAGGCTTTTGTCTTGCCACAGTTGTTTATGTTCATAGTTTTATTTGGATACATCCATGTGGTCCATTGCATAATGGAAACAGTGAAGGTTTGCTGGAGAAAATTAATGTCAAACTGTCATTGTTGTGCCCAAATCTAGCATCAATTTTCACCCATTAATGATAATTCTTCCGAGCTTAAAATTTAGCATTTTTACGTCTAAATATTTTTGTTCAGAACCGTTTACAGATTTAAAATCAGCACAGTAGAACAGCCACAATTCAACAGTGGGACCCGTCGCAACATCAACGTCTCTGTATAAGGATGTCCTTGTTGCAAGGGTTTGATTATGCAATGGAGCACTATAAATACGATACTCTCATTCTTTCTGGATCCACTGCTATATTTCTGGCTAATCTGTGAAAGGTGTATAATATTGATCAGTTATGTCTTCTTTCCAGTTCTGATAACTTGTTGTGTTTATAGACAGGAGTAAGAAGACTTAAGACTATCCATTCTCTATAATTATTATGTGACCACTGGTCAGTTTGTCATTAAGATTGGTTGGTTTGCAACTATCCTTGAATCCTTGAATCCTTAAGACTGTTGAGTTGAGTTCAGTCTCTATATGTGACCGGGCCTTAAGTGTTTGCCCACCGTGATACATTCAAATGAATGCCCAATCCATGATGTATTGTTCGATCATAAAATGAGTAGCACTTATGTCATATTTCGGGAATTGAGGAAAGGGGCACCCAAATCCACTGACAATTTTAGAAAACCCATTTGGTTGTGTTACAAGTTACATGATATATATCTTTTTCAGTTAGCTACTTCACAAACCTGCTAGCCTATTTTAACTTTTTGGAGATAGTGCCATGTCTACTGATGGGTCTCCTTACTGACCATATCATGTTGAGAGTAGGTAAGCGCAATAATATATGTTATAAGGTTGAACTGCAATAGCTGATTTTACTGCTGATTTCATAAATTACCAGATACTTTTCTGTTATATAATATGAAGGACAAGAATGATACAGCATTCAAGCTATATCCTTGGGGGATGTATAACATTAAAGGTTGTGTATGAATAATTCAACTACATACTTTCAGGTAGGAAACCTTTGTTATCAAGTCATCAATAGCTGGAAAAATATTTTTGGAATTAGGGGACCTTTATGCAACATTCAAAAATACTGACGATTGCTTCCAGATGATAGCCTGAGGAAAGAATAATTATTACGAATTATACATAATCTTTTAACATATAGCAGTTTGGTTGCCTCGTACTCCTTCTCGATCAGCTGAGTCACTGATACCTGTCATTTGATAGGCTAGTTCTCCTATCTAAGAGGATTTTAATATTACAGGAAAAGCTTTATATGATCAATCTTCCCGGGTAGTGGTCCTAATTGAGGGTTAGTAGGCCCTATGCAGAGTTATCAAAGGAGTAATTATCCTAGGGGGCATATGCAAGGTGGCCAAGAGGAGTTGTAATATACGGGGCAATTGTCCTGGGGGTAAAAACATACAACATATCCAATTTTTTAATTGCCGTCTCCCAGACCATACAATGTGACTAGTATTTTGGCTTAGACGTAAGGGAGACCAAAATGTTTATATGTGTGAAATGGTTTCAGGAAAATACAATTGCTTAAAAAAGGTTTTCCAGGTACTGGGTTAATGATCCCAGAAATAGTTGTCCTATCACCGTATTGTATAAACTGTTAAAAAAAAACTATAGGATTTATATATGTATATATTTATGAAGAAAAGATGTCCCTAACGTTGGCAATAAAGTGTGATCCGTAATCTATGCATGTTCTGTACATATAATATGATATATATATATATATATATATATATATATATATATATATAATATGTAATTCGTTAGGTATTTTCTCATTTCTCAAGGTTCTAAGCCTGGTGGGAAGGACCTTGCCTTAATACCAGCAACGATGACTGCTTCCATGTTGGCCATCAGTATGACAATACCTATGTTTGCCTCCAATGAAGCTGCTATCTATACTGCTGTGGTTATTTTGGACCTAACAAAGCCAATTACCTACATTTCAGCAAACACCTATATGAGCATCATGTGAGCATAGATAGACTTAAATTTGATATTTTGAGGACAATCATATAACAAGAAATTTTTATATCAAATCAACCAGGCATTTTTTTTGAGAATTTATTTAGGTGGCATTCACATAGTAATACGTCCTTACTTTATAACAATGTGTTGATTATAGCTGACTTTTTTTTTTTCAAAAAAATGATATTTCAGGGGAACCTAAAAGAAAGATCCTTTAATTTGTCTTCAGCAAAAACTGCATAACTATATACAACTATATATAGAGAGGTGTATAATTGCTGGTATACTGCATTAGTAAGATGAACATAATGCTATGTCTTATTTGTTTCTCAGATACCCAAAGGAGCTGTTTGGGAAAGTATATGGAGCTCTTTACCTTTTTGATGGACTTATCATTTTTCTTATGTTTCCATTGTTTTCGTGGGTGAAGGAAGCCAAAAGTTTTTTTCCTGTAAGTATGATTTCATTAGGTCAATCATCATTTTGACAGATGTTTATAATACAGAAAATTATAGCTCATTTTAATCAGAAGTCATTATTATGCCATTCTTAGTCTTCATAGCTTATCATAATGAAATTCCTAAAATTTTCCCATTATAATTATTAGGATACTCAATGTTCGCAGGTTTCTTATTTGTTGAGTTGAGTTGTTTTTGTACTAACATAACTACTACACAGAACTACTAAGACACAGAATTTATCAATAATATTAATAGCTCAAGAATACATTCATATAATGAATGACACTATTGAAATGCTAAAAATATAAATGTGATTTCGCAATAATTTAAAGATATTTTGCATATCTTTTATGTCATCCAGGTGAATGTTTTTATTCTGGCAACTGTTTCATTGACCCTGACTCTGCCAGCCAAATTATATCATAACTGGAGGGTTCAACAGAAGGAAGACCCAGAAAAACATCATCTGATCCGAGACAAATCCAAATGTCAATGAAAGCAACGGAATGGATTTCTTTTTTGTGAAGAAAATGTTGATGAGAATCTAGACTCTGAATTAATGAATTCGACTTTTTCCCTCTAGATATTCCACATTTGCCAATGTGGAATTTAGGAAAGAGATGAAGAGAATGACTAAGTCATATACTAAATTATTGTCAAATACCATAACCCTTGTCAAGGAGTGATTATGTTGCACTCCCGATCAGGGCTTTGTACTTGGAGACTTCCAGTATTTTTCAATAATGATTATACTTCAAAATTGTACACATTCTGGGCACACACCTTAACAAGTTTTCTACACTGATGTGAAAATGTTTGTACCAGGTTCAGGGTGCAGAAGCTTGATTCAAGACACCGGCATGTTCTAAATGTGTCATGTAAGAAAATTTCGGAGAACCCTTTGATCTAATAAAGTCACTTAGACATACTGAGTGGAATGGACCTGTGGATGCTCGAAGGTTGCTATATTTTTCTATTAGAAACAAACATCATAATTAAGATCAAAAAGGATGAGGGAATTACAATTGACTCAAGGTTAAACAGACGCTTATTTAAATGGACAATGCCTTTCAATTGATAAATATCTATGTTCCGATCGGTTATCTGCCTATAAAAAAAAACTATGCACCAAGAAAGGGTGACTTTAAAAGTTATGGAAAAAGGCATTTCTTTTCAAACAGCCATAACTTTCTAGGTAAATGAGCTACAGTATTGCTTCATATACCATAGGATTCAGAATGAATTGGACAATCCATCCAGACTTGTTTTGTAAAACTTATCATAGAATAAAAACGTTCTACTTAGAACCAAATTCCGAAAAATGAAAAAAACTTTTACTATTAAGTCATACAATCTGATTTGAGGCTCTGTAGAAAGAATGTAATGTTTGTGATATCTGAAAATAAATTTATTAGGCATATCTGTCTTTACTTGAAGATTACAATGATATATAATGTTAGTGGCTGTTATGTATGTTTATAATTTTACAGCTACATCTTTAAAAATTGATAATGGCCAAAAAGTGCAAAGATTGATGATTTCAGAGATTCTCTATGGGGATTTACTATAGGATTCAGTTGTAAATGTGAAAATTTGTGATAAGAAAGGTTTTTTGCACATAAAATCATTAAAACTTGGACTATAATGTTGTATAACCTGATAACCACTTAAAGGAAAGACAATAATGTCTTCTACATCCTCAGATATCCAGTAAATGAATCTAAAACTTGTTCCTATGGTGTGATTCGCATGCTTCATAAATGGCTGTAAAAGATGAAAAAGTCAACCTTGGCTCTCAAATAGAATATCCTCAGTTCAACAGACATGCTTTCTTGGAAAACAGACCAAGCTTAAGTTTAATGTCTGAAATTCTTAACTCAGCAGACAAAAGTCTGAGAAAATAATATCAGATTCTAGGCCTCCACCTGTCCCTTCCAAACACCTGACAGTCAAACATCAAAGAAAGAAGTCTTTTATGTCACCCCCTGTCCCCTCCACTCATCCCTGACCCAAGGTCCAAAGGGAAGTTCTGGAAGTCACTCATCAAAGTCCTGCTAGACACCCTGTCCACTCAACAACCCTGCTGGCCACTCATCAAAGTCCTGCTAGACACCCCGTCCACTCAACAACCCTGCTGGCCACTCATCAAAGTCCTGCTAGACACCCCGTCCACTAAACAACCCTGCTGGCCACTCATCAAAGTCCTGCTAGACACCTCGTCCACTCAACAACCCTGCTGACCACTCATCAAAGTCCTGCTAGACACCCCATCCACTCAACAACCCTGTTGGCCACTCATCAAAGTCCTGCTATACACCCCGTCCATTCAACAACCCTGCTGGCCGCTCATCAAAGTCCTGCTAGACACTCCCTGTCTACTCCACACCCCTGCCGGCCTCTCAAAAAGGGAAGTCACGTCAGTTACTACCTCTCCAATCCACACCCTGCCAGCTTTTATTAGGCCGTAAAATGTAAATCTTTGCTAGGCTGTAAATGAAATAATATAAATGTAAATGTTAACCTAAACTGTAAATTTGTCCCCTGGACACTTACCCCCTGGACGCTTACTACCTAGGACACTTATCCCTAGGACACCTACCCCCCAACCTTGGAGAACTTGGTCCAATGATGTTTTGACACTTCCCCATCCACTAACTGTTGAGTAGGGACGAGCCTTTTAGGTATGAATCCTAGACATCTATTAGAAGAGAGGGATATTTTTAAGTTTCTTTCCATTAGAAAGACAAAGTTCTTACCACATAATTTCATCTACATTATAAGCCAAGGAGGGGGGGTAAGGTTCCAGGGGGTAAGTGTCCAGGGGGTAAGTGTCCAGGGGGTAAGTGTCCTAGGGGGTAAGTGTCAAGGGGGTAAGTGTCTGGGGGGTAAGTGTATGGGAGGTATATGGGAGCATATTTGGGAAAAGGTACCTAATGACATTTAATGAGGTCACAAAATCACATGAAACATGGGGAAATGTGTCAGCATTATTCCTATTGTAGAGAACCTACTCTTTCAAATGCCGCAAACCATTTTGAAATATTCCTGATAGAACCTGAGATAAACATGTATGAACCTACCCACCTCTTGTACATTGAGAACCCCTTATTCCCAATTGCTGTTGTTACTTCCATGTTATGGCGACTTATAGTTTCTTATGTTTATCAAGAAATTAAGTTTTCTTATTTCTGAGAATATTAAAATTGCCATAACTATTGACAGGAGTGTTTATTCCACTCACTGTTTTCAGTTTTGAGAAGGTAAAAACATTTTCTACATAACCTGTGAGAAAAAATTCTTTTCATTTTTTATATTCTTTTTACCGTAACCATGGTAACTCGCTAACCTAAATTATGTGCAGAAATTCTGCTAAAAACGTTCCATTTTGATTTTCCCATGATGCATTGCTTATGAAAATTTTGATTTTTTAGTAAATGTCATGAGAATCTTTAGAAAATTTCGTGTAAGTCAAAATTTTTCATGAAATAACTTAAAAAATAGTTTTTCCCCCATATAGTAGGGTAGCTTATGTCAAAAAAGGGGCCATTTTTGAAAATGCATGTTAATTTATTTCTGTGACTGGTTTTATAATCTACACACCCTAAGGTTTCAGAAAAGTTTTGGTGAGAATTTTTCTTTTCAGGTTCAAGGTCATTTCAAGGTCATTTCAAGGTCAAAGGTCAAATTTCATAATGAACAAAAAATTTGATTTTCTTGTACATTTCTGTTACCATATCAAAAGGTATACATCCTTCCTTCCTAAAAAGAGAGAGTCTGCTAAGATAATATGCATAGAATGTAGAAAATAGTTGGTTTCCATGGAAACTAACTAAAGCTTATTTTGAAATATCTATATTTTGGTCATATCTTTGTTAATATATAAGATAGAAATGCAAATGAGATCTCAAATCGATGCATTTTGAGAGTTCTTTAAGCTGAATGATTGAAACTGGTTGCCCTAGTTACTTGGTTGCCATGGTAACCAGAAAAGGCCTAAAATGTTATCAAAATTTGAGTTTATAGTTCGTTTCTATTACCACAGCAATCACAAATATAAGCTTTAACAAACTAGAAAAAAACTTCCTTTCATGAAATGAGGGATTCTGATAAAATAACATGTTTAAAATGTATAAAATGGTTGGTTTCCATGGGGACCGAATGAAAAAACTGAATCCAATATAAATTGACAAAATCATGATGTACACTCTAAAAATGAAAGAAGCATTACTACCCATGAGAGGAAAAGACAAGTCTAGCATTAGTTTTGGGAGAAAATAATGGAGAAATGATATATATTGAGATATATATAAGGGGTTGGGTAGTAAATTTTAGAATAATGAGGTAATATGAATGCGTTGTTTGGTCAAAGACAAAGGCTGAACAATTATAGTAGAAGGCTTGTTTCTATGAAAACAATTATCATATCAACTGCATCCATTGGCAGGATTACATTCCTAGTACTGATACAACTGCAAAGCAAGGTACTGGCAGACAATTTCTTTGTGCGGAATACCTATTAAACCTACCAATGCCCACAATGTTAGGGATGTGCTTGGGGCTAATCCCTAGAAATACACCCCTTGTATAATCTGATGAATTTCTGTCTTAAAATGTATAAAAGCATCACCTTGCAAGGTGGATTACCAGAGGGGTATGAACAACTCAGGGCTGTTATGTTAAGACGCTATCCTACATACAGATGCTATCCAACAACATTTTGTCACTTAGCATCTTTTTGTAGGATAGCAGCTGCACAAGCTTCTAAGTGACAAAATTGCTGCTAAGTGACAAAACAATTGTCACTTAGCATCCACTGCATATGCTAAGCCAAAAAGAGATGCTATGTGACAAACCATTTGGGGAAGGGAGGGGGAGGGTTTGTCTGCATAAGGAGACCCAGACAAGAACAAGGGAATAGGGCTCAATATTCTAAAATAGACCCAGGCTTTTGTCAGAAAAGACCCTGGGATTAGATAAATTGCAACTTGGGTACCCCCTCCATACCCTGGGCACACGACCCCCCTACAGGGTCTGTGGAGACCCAGGGTACAGTAGCTCAAGCCAGGCACCCAAGGCTCCACCCTGCTACATCCTGAACCTCCATACCCTGGGTACACTACCCCACTAAAACCCCCTCCATACCCTGGGTACACTACCCCCCCCCCCCCCCCCCGCCCTAAAACCCCCTCCATGCCCTGGGTATACTACCCCTTATATCCCCTGTGTACCCTGGGTATTCTATACCCCACATACCACTTCTGTACCCTGGGTATTCTGTACCACCCATACTCTGTACCCTGGGTATTCTCTGAGCCCTATACCCTATCCTATTTTGCATATCTTTTCCATACCCTAGGTCTACAGTAACCATACCCTGGAACTATAATATTGCGATTGAGTGTGTATAAAAATATCAAAATAAAATGCAGGCATCTGATTGGCCGACTGTGAAGAAGACCCTGTGTATGCATACAGAAAGTGGGCCAATGGCCCCCGAGCTAAGGGTGGGCTGTAGACCCCAGGACATGTTATGTAATGCCGACCCGGTATATGGCCCACACCACCTCTCCCTTATGGGTTAGCATCTGTATGTAGGATAGCAGCAGGTGGCAGAAGCTATCCAACAAAATGTTTTGTTGGATAGCGTCTGTATGTAGGATAGCATCTTTATACTGCTGCTAAGTGACAAATACTGGATTTTGTTGGGTAGCATCTGTATGTAGGTTAGTGTCTTAACACTTGTTAGGTGTTGTGGGCAACTTAATGAATCCTACAACTGCTGGCCTACTTATTACTTATTTTCCCAATTATTCACGCTTCCCAAAGAAAATAGGTGTAATTCTTCCTTATAATAAAAGGTACAGATTGCAGATGGCCATCCTACAGTCTATGTGCAGATACTAAGTCACAGAGCCTGGCAAGGTGGACATAGTGGGAGGCAAAGCAAGGAAAGTGTTGCTATCATAGAGGCAGTTCAACTAAAATACACATATTTTGGGGAAGTCTTCATGATACATCTTTCTAAAATCTTATATTTTACCAAAAATATACTTTCACTAGAGAGCTAGAGAGTCTAACTATACAATCTATGAGAATTATAATGCATGATACATGGGCGCTAATACCTCAAAATTTGCCACCTACTCAAGGGCCATTCTCCTTGAGCATGTGTGGTCCATAGGCATAATGATTAAGCAGATGACAGCAGGTAAAGGGACACCCTGTTATTTATGGCCACCTGATGGTCTTGTAATATGGAGAGTATCGGAATACCACAGGGAAACTCTGTATTGAGGCTATAGCCTAGATGCTATCTGCTACCCTCTTTGCCAGAAATGATAGTCCATGAGATATAACTCTCAGGACAAGGTGTTGAGGCAGCATAGTACTGTTTCTTGGTGATACCTGCAGGTACACTGATAACCAAGTCTGTAATAGGCACTGAGAACCCTCTCTGCTCCTTCCACGGGCTGATCCAGAAATTAATGGGGCCCCCCACAAACATGAATGTACAGGGAGAGGAGGCCCCCCACAAACATAATTCAACAGGAGACTAGGTGGGGGGAGGCCTGTTCAGGATCCCCCTGGATCTGCCCCTGCCTTCTCTCATTAGAGAGGTGTAGACTGACAGTAACCCCATGGTGCTTTGGTTTTGATGCTGCTGATTTTATCATACTTTGGCTTCTCACAGCTTTAATATTGGTCAAAAGTACAAATAGTTCATGAAGTAAAAGTACCTAAAACCATGTAGATATGATCCATGTGTTAAGTCTTAGATATTTGTATATGTTTCATTTTTTTATGATTTCATGAAATATAAGAATATTTTCTTCCCATAGGATCTATTTTAAAAATTCTCATTGTCTAACCTTAATATCTGACCTAATGGTTATCCCCAAAGTCTCCAATTTTCTGTCCTGATAAGGGGATACATCAAAATTCTCCACAGTAGGTCACAGGCAGTGGTCAGTGACAGTCCAGCATGATGCCATTATTAAGGCATACTCAGGGTCACAGGACACACTATCTTAATTATCCTAAATGATCTCATTAACTAATTAATCATCAATTAATTAAACTTAATGAGGTAGTGAGTATGTTATGTATACAAAACATAAAAGGAAAGTTCCATTTTATCATACAACTAAAGAAACAACTGAGATAGACTCATGTCTGGTACCCCTAATGGGATTGCAATAGGGGTTTAGAGTGTTGCAGCCAGTCCTGGCTCATAGGGGTTATAACTTACATCCGCAGCATCTTGGTTTCACAGCATCTGAACTTTGACGTCACCCCTAACTCAGTAGAATTAGGATTGAACTAGGTTTTTACCATGATCAATGGTTAAGTTCACCTGACAGCTCTGAGCTCTGTCAACTACCCTGGTCCCAGTGGCAGATCATTCAGATGCAGTTTTTTGAAAAGGTGGTGGGGTGCCAAAAGAAAGAAGGGTGGTCCCCTATTTCCAAAATAATCTAAATTTGCCACACAAAAAAAAAAAAAAAAAAAATGGGAGGGGGAACACCACCCTGTCCCCTTTCCCCTCTAAATCCTCCCCTCTATATCCACCTGTTGGTCTTGGAGATATTGTAATAGCTCAAAGAAACATTTGTCAATTCCTCCTACCACAGATGGCTGATTTATAGTATTTTAAGCACCTGCCTACTAATTTCACTAATTCTGATGACAAAACCCCTAGAAAAACGATTGAAAATCAATGAATATTTGTGATATATCAACGTATGATGGATGAACTTTCAAAAAACTTACGAAAATATGGATACAGATTTAAAGAATAATGATCTTCATGTCAAACTAGAAATATGGACATGATTAATGAAAATTCCTATGCTAAAACCTTGTGATTTGACAATGTAATACCCAGGTGTGCAAATGCTTGCAAATTCACGCAAATGTACAAATTTTGATACAGAATGTGTGAAATTTTTGCCCAAATTTATATAGGAAAGTGAAATTTCTATACAAAAGCCGGCTAGTTTTTGACGAGATTGTTCAAATTTTGCTGGTAGTTTTGTGAAAATAAATTTGGGTCTGCACACCCCTGATACACAGCGTGCATCCTGGTCAAGGCTAATCTGCAAGTGGCTGTCCGTGGTAGGGTGAATTATCATAATGCATACTGCACTATTCATAAGTCAAATCTAGAGATTCAGCATGTTACTGTCCTTGAGTTGGCCTATTAAACTACTTGTAACAAGTAAAGAAGGCAATAATGGCAAAATTGTGGAGTTTGGAAATAAGTGGGTAACCTTCAGTTGGATTTAAGTGATATAAAATATTAAGTTTGAATAAAATTGTAATATATAAAATGTTAACCGCTGGACCCCCAGTACACCTGAATATCATAAAACAATATCTCTAAACTATTCTTTAAGTATCCTTACAATATCCCCAAAACATCCCCAAATTATTTCAATACTATTCCCAAAGTATCACCTCACTATGACCAGAGTATCTCCTTACTATCTATGCAGAATCCTTGAACAGTCCCAAATCTATCCCCCAAAATGTCACCATAGTGTCTCCTAACTATCCTCAAAATATCCATGAAGTATCCTTATCTGATCTCAAATCATCCTCAATTTATCCCCAGACTATCTCCAAAGTATCTGTAAACTATTTGCAAATTATTCCCTGACTATTCTGAAAAGTATACCCAAATATCTCCATTATCATCCCCAGACTATCCCAAAAGTATCACCAAACAATACCCAAGTATCCGGGAAGTATCCCCAAAAATATAAAGTATGACCAATGGATACCCAAACTATCCCCATAGTATGTCCAAACAATCGCACAGATAGCTCCAAATTATTCATAAATTATCCCCAATGTATCCTTAAACAATTCCCAAATGTTCACCAAACTCTCCTTAAACTGTACCAAAAATATCCCCAAAGTGTCACCCAACTATGCCCAAGGTATGCTTTAACTATTGTCAAAAGATCCCCAAACTATGCCTGACATATCCCCAAATATACCCATAATTTCCTTGAACAATCCCCAAACTTTGGCAAAACCATCCCAAAACTATGCCTAACATATGCCCAAAGTGTCACCCCATTATACCCAAGATATCTTAAAATCATCCTTAAAGGTTCCTCAGAATATCAAAAATCTATCTCAAAATCTTTGCTTAATTGTCCTTAGACTGTCCCCAAATACCCCCTTATTATCCCTAAAATATCCAAAAGCTATTCGCAGACCATCCCAAAATCATCCAAAGACTGCCTAAAAAGTATCCTCAAAGTATCCTCATAATATACCCAAGTACCTCCAACATATCCCCAACCTATCATCAAAACTATTCCAAAAGTTCACTAAAACTATCCCCAATGTATCCTTCAACTATCCCAAATTTATGCCCAGACTATTTCCAAACTAGTATCTCAAACCTCCAAAGTGTCACCAAACTATCCCCAGACGACCCCCAAAGTATCCTCAAATTATATCTAAATTATTCCCTTATTATTCTCAAACTACCTCCAAAATTATCCCCAGCCTACCCTAAAAGGAACCCCAAAGTATACTCTAACTATCTCTAAAGTACCCAAACTATTATCCAACTATGTCCAAACTATAGCTGAATTCTGGTCAATTTTGAGGACTTTGCAAGTTACCATGGCTACCAAATAAGCAATTAAACTACATGTACTTTCAATTCTCTATTCCAGCATACATCAATTTGGCACTTTTTTTGTGTTTCTATCTTACATATTAAGAAAGAAATTAGCTATGTTTTAGTTGTGTCTATGGACACTTCATTCTATATATACTCTTTCATCA
Organism: Lepidonotus clava; assembly: GCA_936440205.1. Lineage (NCBI taxonomy): Eukaryota > Metazoa > Annelida > Polychaeta > Phyllodocida > Polynoidae > Lepidonotus > Lepidonotus clava. The sequence continues at coordinate 32,522,438 of OW387140.1, forward strand.
GAATTCCTCATTTCACCAAGAAAGGATGTATACCTTTCATATAAGTGTCTTCTTGTTTGTTATAACTTTATCTTTGTGATTGCTATGATAACAATAACCAATCAGAAACTGAAATCTTGGAAAAAGTTCAGGTCCTTTCTGGTTACCATGGCAACCAAGTAACTAGGGCAACCAGTTCTAATCCTTCAGGTTATAGAACTCCCAGAATGCATTGGTTTGACATTTCTATCTTGCATTTTAAGGAAGATATGGCCAAATTATGGTTAATTTGAAAATTACCTATATCTTAGTTGGTTTCCATGGAAACCAACTATTTTCTACATTCTATACATATTATCTCAGCAGACTCTCTCCTTTTAAGAAGGAAGGATGTATACCTTTACCATAAGTTTTTCCTTGTTTGTAATAGCTTTATATTTGTGGTTTCTATGGTAACATGAACCAACCAGAAACTCAAATTTTGGTAAAATTTTAGGCCTTTTCTGGCTACCATGGCAACCAATTAACTAGAGAAACCAATTTCAATCATTCAGCTTATAGAACGCTCCAAATGCAACGATTTGACATCTCATTTGTATTTCTATCATGAATATTAAGGAAGATATGGCCAAAATAGGGTCAATTTCAAATTTGGCTATATTTTAGTTGGTTTCCATGGTAACCAACTATTTCTACATTCTATACATATTATCTCAGCAAACTCCCTCATTTAATGAAGGCAGGATGTATACCTTTTATATAAGTTAGTTCTTGTTTGTTATAGCTTTATATTTGTGGTTGTCATGGTAACAGAAACCAACCAGAAACTCAAATTTTGGTAAAATTCTAGACTTTTTCTGGTTACCATGGCAACCGAGTAACTAGGGCAACCAATTTCAATCATTCAGCTTATAGAACTCTCAAAATGCAACGCTTTGACATCTCATTTGTATTTCTATCATGAATATTAAGGAAGATATGGCCAAAATATGTTTGATATTTGTGATTTTTGACCTTTGACCTTGAAATGACCTTGAAATGACCTTGAACCTGAAAAGAAAAATTCTCACCAAAACTTTTCATAATCCTTGAGTCATAAGGATATCAAAAAGTATAGGTGTTATAAATTAACATGCATTTTCAAAAAAAGTACATAAGAGACCCTACTAATAGTTTTCATGCTTAATGTAACAAAGAGTCAATTTCTGCAAGATACTGCCAGATTTGGTCCAAATTGAGCATAATGGCCTATATTGTACGTAAGATTACGAAGGAAATAAATATCGTAGAAAGATAAAACAAGGAGTAGAAGAATCCCTGGGACTTCAGAAACATTATAAAACATAACTTTTAGCTGCATGTTAAGTGATTGTTTCATAATATGAACAAACCTTCAGAACTAGCACCACAGGATGGTCAAAAATGTCATTAGGTACCTTTTCCCAAATATGCTCCCATATGTCATAGAACCATAAATCTGCCCACCAAATCTGGTTCACATTCACACTGAAAAGGTTTTATTTTTCATCCATGACTGTATTTACATTTCTACAATTTAAAGCAGGAGGTGTAATTATATTTTCTGACAATATGAGTGACATTTTCCATCAGATTTACATTTCATGGCAATTTTGATTACTAAAGGGCCATACCCAGTAGGCGATTTTACTGATAATTTACCTGTGATTTTGCTGGCAATTGCACCATCGCCATTGCGGGGCGATGGTGAAATTGCCTAGTGGGTATGGGGCTTTAGTGCGTCAAGTTACATATCTTAGGAGAGATCTCCATACCTAGTGGGTATTCTTTGGGTCGGTAATCCGGGCATTTTCGCGTAGGTGGCGCTGGTGTAGCGGTCACTGTTGGTGAATACAGCCCCATAGGCGCAATGTTTAAGAATCAGACTTTTAGCTCTGGCAGGTAACAGGATGTACTTATAAAAATTCTGAAAATGTATGAAATTGCTCAAATAATTATGCTTAGAACCATGTAAAATTTGGTAATTAATTACACATTTTTTGTGTATTTTTTCATGTTTTTGTGTTTTCCCGCCCTCCCTCCCCATAGGCTTAACATTGGTCGTTAGGGAGTTGTTTGCACCCACAATGGCGGCCTGATAAGGGTCCCGTGCTTAGCAACGGCCAATACCGACCCAAAGAATGGGGCTTTAGTGTGTCAAATTACATATCTAAGGAGAGATCTCCATTGCATGGTCTAACAACCTTTCATCCCCCAGACCTGTAGGACATTCCAATGTTATCTTAAGACAACCGTCATACCTTAAATTTTGTCACAAAATGATCCTAAGATATTTTGGTACCATTACAATACTTCCCTTGTACTAAGGTAAGAAACTCAATTACTAAGAGAAAAGGTCCTCTAGGCCTAGATCTAGTTTAATCTTTGCTCCTAAGTTAGCCTTCCTATCATATCTTAAGAGATTAGAGCACTAAGATGGCCATCTTGGAACTAACATATCTTAGGATCTAAGAGTGTATCCGAGGATAATAGTGGAACGCCCCCAGAGTCCCAATTTCACTTGGAGTCTGGCAAACTAATATAATTGTGTGCGCTCAGATATAGAAACGTTTACTGAAACCATGCTCTGAGGTGAAGGCTCGGAGGCCCATTTCCACAGGCTGTTGTGTGTATGGCCATCTCTATGTGACCAAGTAAATGAAAGAACACCTACTTCAGTAAATGTGTAGGGTTATGGTCTGTATCTTCTCATAGATTCGTTCATTCCATAGATGCGATTATCAAAGACAGAATTGTCAAATCCAGTTCTAGCCGTGATATGACCTTAGATGTTGCTACGGCATTAAACCCCAATAACCAACCAACTAACCAACCCATCTGATAACCCCATGCTCTATAACTATACACAATTCCAGTGAAATAATACAATCCAAACAACATAACATTAGAGTGAAACAATCTTGTAAAATATTCCCAAAGGTTTGGCGTGCCTTTGATAGTTTGAAACAAAACATCAATTCTGCCATTGAAGTACTTATTAATGGTTAAGTAATTTTTAACAGACCAGCAGCTATGTATTAAAAACTACTCACCATATGGCACAACATATTGTATACAACATAACTATTCCATTACCATTTCATAAAGCAAAAAGGATAAGGAACGTTTCAAAGCTTTCATACTTGGTATAACAATAGCAAGTGTATGAGACTATGGGGGTGTGGGACGAGGAATATATATATATATATATATTAATTCAATTATTTATTGAGGCAAAAACTAAGTTTTACAAACTTGTCTGCCATTTATTATAGTTGTGAAATGAAGGTCATTACGTCAGACATGTCTTTCATAGTCTGTCATTAGACAATATAGTTCAATACTATCTCGCTACCTATTAATCATATACTACTTTGCTATAGCTCAAAATAATTGTTCTAAATCCCCTTTTGGCTTATTCACAAGGTTGCAAGTTCCTCGAATTCCTAAAGACACACTTATAATGGTAAAACTCACGGTCCATCAATAAAAAGGATATAATTATGTTAATTATATCAATTCTATAGATAAAGGATGTTTAGGATAGCTAGTAAAGACCTGGTGAGCGATGAACATGGGAGTAGAATTCTGATACATGATCTGCTTGAGAAAGTTTTTGTTTTTAATCATGGGAACTATAAGAAGTGTGCTTATAGGTCTATGGACGCCTTGCTGCAGAATATTTTGATAATACTTGAACATTCTTAAAGGGAACTTTTTATTGCTTAACCTTTTCATTTATGTCTAAAACTGAATAAAGGGAAACAGGAAAGGTCACTTTGATTTGCAGAATAGGCCTTCAGCTTACTACATGTGACCCAACAAGGGGAAAGGGTGCTCCGTGCTGGATTTGCTATGTAACAGATGTTTCAGAACAGGTTCTTAGCTTTCAAATGATGATCAAGCATGTCCAAATCTGATAATTATTAAGGAAGGAATAATTATAAAGGAAGGTATGGGCCCTTAAACATAACACTGTCAGGATACCAGAAAATGAGGAAAAGCTTAATTTTCTTGTATTTATTGAGATTTTGCATAAATTATCATTATGGCAAGTAAATATTCAAAAACACACTATTCTTCATTATCTTTTTAACCCAGGGGCGGATCCAGGAGTTCCTAGAGGGGGGGGGGGACAAACATGAATGTACAGGGGGAGAGCCCCCCCCCCCCCCATCAAACATGATTTAACAGGTGAGGGGGGGGGGGGCAAGGCCCATCCCCCCCTGGATCCGCGCCTGTAACCAGAAATGATAGATGTATTCTGTTTTCTGAAAATGAGATGTGAAAATAATAGTTTCTCATAGTTTACACTATTTTCTGAAAATCTCATGCATTTCAGTTTCCATGGCAACCAAATAGAATGAATTAAGTGAATTTTCCATATCATTGATATTCCATATACAGAAATATTCCATGATGGAATGTTTTGGTTATGATAAATTAATTCTACACAAAACGTTGATTTAAGACAAAATTATCACTATTTTTCATCTACTCATATCTCCTTAAATATTAGGTTTAGGATAGCAAATGTAGGAACCTTGGAGGACTCTTTCCCCTTGGCTGGTCACACATTTTTTGCCAATCCATCAGCTTTTGACACTCCACTCAGAGGGTTCAAATGTATATTATCTTATTGGGTGGACTAAGGGGAATTCTATTTGTATCAACTACTTTAAAATCTTTACCTAATTTCAATTATTACAATATTTTCCTATTATCACACTAGACATACTGACAAGTATAGTGAGGTCTTGATCTCATTTACTTGTTATTCATAGATTTTTAGTCATGTGTTTACCTTCAATACCAGTGTGACATTCCTCGGTGAGTGGGGGTTTCCGATCTCTACAACGAAGGGACGTTGGGGTTGTTTTGGTCCTGAGCCAAACGAAGAGTTTGAGCAAGGAACCGAGGTGTAAGATTAAGAGTCGTGCCTCGCGCACGAGGGGGGATGAGTGGGACAGTCAGGGAATCAGGATTCTCGGAGATCTAGGGAGGAGGGGTTGTCGGGCCTGGCATTTTCCGGACTTTGGTGGAAGTAAAGAGAGGTGGGGAGGGGGGGGGGGGGGTGCTGCCCGGTCTGGTCTTCCACGGGTGTCGGGTTGTTGTTTGCCTAGAGGTTGGTAGCGTGTGGCCAAGCAGGTCACACCTTCGTCCCAGCGGTGACAGGCCAGTTGCTCACTATTTCTGGCTTTCGTACCAGGCCGGTCTTTCGGTCTCGGGGCTTTCGTACAATCGTCGATCTTCTAGACCACTATACAAATTTACTAATAACTTGATAACGTATGTCATTTACCTGAGTTCGGCTGGCTTATTTACTTTTAATTAGGCATATCTTCGATTTAGGCCAATTTGAGGGCTAGGTTACTTAAAGAACGTTATGTGTGAACACAAGGAGTACCAAGAAGGGACTGTTTATTTCGGGCATTCATGTCCCTTTTTATACTCTATTTCTCAATTCTGATTGGTCACATTGGTACAAATTACACTGTTCAAGTAGCTCGAATTGCACCAGAGTCAAGAATGTTGAAATGTACAAAATCTTAAAATGTACGAAAAGTAAGTGACCGGAAGTGACCCTGGCAAAAAGTCAAAGTGACCAAGTGTTGTTGATTAGCCAATGAGAGGCCAGTTGTGGCTATATAAAGAGTGTTGCCTCACGTAAATAAACAGTTCCATCTTGGTACTCACTGTGTTCGCACCTCCTTTCTTCCTGGGAATAGACCACGAGAAGACTGAGAATATTAGAGCAGCTAGAGATAGATGTCCGAGAAGCAAGATTAGACCCAAGTTAGCCATAGAGAGGGAAGCTGGGGAGCTAGAAATTGGGACAATAATATGGGACTAATGAACGTACATACAAGAATGGGAATGAGCAGACCAAGGGTATAAATTCGGAACAGGGCCAGACATGGTTCGAGCAGTGACGCAGGCCCTCGTTGCCCTACCCCTCTAGTAATGAGACTTGTCAGTATCCCAATCCCACGAGTCTTATCCTGATCACTGTCAACCCCTGTGCGTGGGGCCTGTCTCTGAGAACCCTGCTGCTGCTTGCTCGAGCAGTCCCCTGCAGCCTCGCAGTGGACAGGAATGAGCATTCATGCCTCTCGTCCTGTTCATGCTCTCGTGATATCAAGAACGACCAGGCTGAGAATAGTCGAGAGTCTGAATTCAAAAGGGGAAACTTGGAAAGAGCATTTCGCTCCCCAGTTCTTCCCCGGAACATCACATTGGTGATTATTTGTGTTCCCAAATAGTGGAGTTAGTTTGTAGACCAGGAGCGTGTCTCCAGTAAGCATCTCACAAGCATGCAAGGACTTTACTTACCATTATTGTCCATGTTATTGAATATAGTGTCAATGATATATATATACTGGATCCATAGCACTTGTGTTTAAGGGTCAGTACTGGTAATACACCATTTTTATTGAGAATTCTATAGAGAAGGATGCTATAAAATTTTGAAAAAATGTGAAATTCTTCGAATAGCAAGTAAACAGGTTAGGGACAAGACTGGCATATCTTGCATCGTTGCTAATTCTTGCATTGCAAGTGTATTGTTATCTTGCATCACTTTAGGCAATTTAATTCGAAATTCAAATAACTCATCTAATTTTTGTTGCCGAATTTTAACAAATGTATGTAAATGAAGAATAGTGTGATGTAGATAATATTTGACAATTAGATAGATTTTTACTGTACAGATTTTTAAATATCCGTGTTTAAATATTTCTGACCAATAGGATTGCATCTTTTGTACCATGTGATGTAAACAAATGTAAAATAATTGCAATAACTCTTTTAATCTTTGTTGCCGTATTCTAACAATTGTTTGTAAATAAAAAGTAGTATAATTTAATTGATATTTGATAATTTGATAGATTTTTACCGTACAGATTTTTAAATATCTGTGTTTAAATATTTCTGACCAATAGGGTTACAGTATTTATACCATGTGACATAAACAAATCAAAACAAGATGGTGCATTTTATTGCCGACTCAGTACTCATTTTTGAGCATTTTAAACAGATTATTTTGCATGAAATGTAAATTATGAAATATTGTGGGGCAAAATTGATGTATGTTACCTTTTTTAAGAATCTTAAGTATTTTATACGTTGATATAACCATAAATCAACTTATTATAAAATTATAATCAGTGTTGTTATATCTTGCATCGCTGCACAATGCTGCATCAGTGCAAGAATAGCAGTCCGTCCCTAACCTGGTAAAAGAACTGTTAGTTAGTAAGTGCTTTGCAGATTCCTAACTATAGACCAGTTACTCTCTGTATCATTGTCGTCTAGTTCCTCCCCCCCTAAGAAATTCAATGTAATAATGCTTAACTATATAATGATATTTAATAAAAAAGAAAATGATATTTTGTCAATCTCATTGTGCTTGGGCATGTCTACAATTTCGCTGAACAAGGGTACAAATTCGGAACAATTTGTTTCAACACTTTAATGGTACATTCTACTCATTATTTCATCTAAATAATACTGAACTATAGAGAGTTAGTTTGTTGAAAACGAAAAGGGTCCTACATCCTCCAAACGGCAACCTATAGAGAGTTAATTATCTGTTTAAATTTGATGTACTTAATTAGTCACGTTAATTATGGATAACAGCCAGCTCCTATCGCAGTCTCCGCCTCGTTTGACTGCTGTCTTCCAATACATAATCATAGTTCCACATCATGTAATACGTAACACTCGCATGAAAGGATGTTCTTTATTTATTTATCTCCTGTGTATTGTCATTCCATGACAAGACCTCAATGACAATGAAAAGCTCCAAGGATGGAATCCCTTCAAACACCCTCAGTCAACGCTCCCACCTTTCTATACAGTCTATCAGCTTCTATTCCAAATCCAGGACTCAGCTTCTAAGATTCAACCTTTCCAGGATGGTTACTCACAACAATGTTTAGCTAAACTCTGACTGAGCTCGAGCGCCCCTTTAGTATGATACGTCACACATAGACTCCTCCTCTAACCTCCTCACATTGACAGAGAGTTACAGCTAAAGCATGCGCTGATGTAAACATAAAGCTGTCAAGCCTAAAGAGCATGGACTGGCCATCTGCGTCAGTACAATACTCTCTTATGTAAAATGTTCATGACATTATAGTCAACCATGCACATTACACTTAGTTCATTGTCAGCCCCAGTCTGCATCGTACTTAACCCAGGACCAGCCTATTAATGCATGTAACAATCCAGTTGAGTGTTACTGTTTCTTTAGTAGTGCATAATTAAAATGCTTCATTCATTTTGACATTCATTTGCAATTAAAATCCTTTATTCATATGCACACAATATCTAAGAAAATATTGTTTTTGTACTATAGATTTAGAAATTTCAACCAACCATCCCCTTCTATCAAAATGTATATGTTCTAAAAAAGGTATATGAATGACACCGTCATTCTTTTGGTATAACTTGGTCACATGGGGTATACTTCTCAGAAGGTTTCTCAGCTATAAACAAACACAAACCTTCGAACACATTCTTATCTATCAAAATGTAGATTTTGTTACATAAATAGGGATTTTAAATACTTGAATGGATCGGGACTGCATACAAGTTTTCATAAAATTCTCCCATTCATTTAATTAGATTAGTTTGGGTTGCTTTAAGAGCCCGTGACACTACGTCCTTCATGAAAAAACATACTCATTTGCATATAACGAACAGCAACTTAAAGTACCTGTAGATGTACTGCAAATTATTTCTGTAAATCTAACCCAATTTAACAAGATTTACAAGTAACAATTAGGGACACTTCCCAACTTCCAGTGATATTTCTCTGTAAATTTAACATTGCAACTCATTTAAAGAAATAATTTTTCTAACCTGTTTTTAGGATTCAACTGCCTTATACAGAGCTGGAAGTCAAAATTTTAATCTCCTCACATCTTTTCACCTTTTAAAGACCCGCACTTACATTTTAGGAATCTGGGGAAATTGCACTGCACATGCACTCAAGGCTGCACGTAATGTCACAGCTGTTCGCACGACCTCTATGTATAGGATACTTGTATGAACAAAAGTCAGATTTATGACATTGACAGAACAGAAAAGTCATAACGTTTTGATATTTTTTTTCATGTTTTCCATTTACTTCACATGGGGTTACTGGCAAAATACTTTATGGAAATACATACCATGAGGTAGAGAATTTCCCAGGCGTTCGTATGATACCCTTTTTGTAAAGATTGATTGAAAATGTACTGTGGTACTACATTTTTTTGTGCTTTAACCCGAAAGTGGTTTTTGGCCAACTTTTACTTCTAGAAAATGATGTCAGCCTTCAGAATCTGCAAGAATTTTGCAGATATTCCTATTACAGCCTAAGCTATGACCATTTTACTAAATTATTATGCATAGGAACTTCAGAAACTGTGGAACAGCCTAGGACTACTATTTATGTAGTTATGATCTCATCTAAATTATGATGTTCTGACATTAAATTCTGGTCTTATCAATTGAATTGCTAAGTGTTATATCTTTGATTCTAATCAATGAATCATAACTAAATAAATTTGATATGACTTGTGATATTGTGGGCTTTCATACTTGGTGATTTAGAAAATTACAAAATGTTCTTTTTTTTTGGTTGCCATGGTTAGGCCTACCAAAGTATACAAAATTGGTGATTTTTTACTATTCTGTTTCCATGGAAACCGCAATTTTCACAACAAATGCATTGTAATTGTTGGATATCATTGGTACCAATTTATTTAGCATAAGAAATAATCTATATGCACTTTCTCTGGAAAAAATGACATAATCAGATATTTTTTTGCAAGTTTACCCCTTAATATTGGTCCAAATAGGCCCAAAATCTCTGGGTTTACTATTCTTTGTTGACCAATATATCATGCTTGTCAGTACACTGCGGCTGCAAAAAGCTTTTGGTCCGGCTATAACGAATCAACATGGAATACTTAGTTTTATATTGAATTACACAGTAACATGTGTTCATTATTCTGATTACGATCAGTCACCATGAGTGTAGATTAGCAGGGTCTATTCATTAAGGAACTAGCAGACAAAAGATACAGAGGATGTTTTAATCACATTATTCGAACCACATGTGTGTACTGACGTGGATGGTCAGTCCAGACTTTAATTAAGCTATTCTAGTGTTGAACTAAGAATCAGGGCTAATAGTCCAGGAGCCAAATCCTGAAATCTGTCAAAATAAGGATTTACCCTCCGCGGTGAGCCCCCTGGATTTTCTTGATTTTTTTCAACTTATAGCATCCTAGGGACCATGAAGCAAGGCGGTTCCGAAGAATTTAGGAATTATTTTAATTGGAAACATGTTGGTATGGACTAATGTGAATTGGTGTGAATTTCAAATAGAGGTACAGACTGATGTAGACTGCTAAAATGATATTATTGTATATAACTAAATACTATGTTGATAAGAAATGTGGAATGTATTTGATGGTAGTATTGATTTTGGTGATGTAAAAGCTGAAAGGAAGAACGTGTGTAAACAGGATTTTGGCTCAATAAAAAAAAAAGAAAAAAAGAAGGGAACACTGTGTAATTACGCGATTTGTGGTTAATTAGCAAAAATTGAAAAACACGTTATTTCTTAATTTCTCATGGACTATGTGAGATATGATAATATGCTATATGTCATCTGAAAGGTAATTTTTTTCCTGATTTTTTGGTATATTGTTTGTTATTGTCATTAATCATGGCAATGAGTAATTAAAGAAAAACTGTTGTTTTAGTCAAAATCATTATAACTTAAGGATTCAAGGTTAACCTTTGGAATTGATAAACCAAGTCCTATGATCATGGGAAATACATAACTTGAGAAAGATGTCATCTACAAATGTTATTACAGGTTACAGGTTGCACAATTTTCTTAACTGTGGGGCAAAAGACCCACCCTCAACATGTAGCAAAAATACTATATATTCTAAGAGGGGCAAAAGGCCCATATGGGGCAAAAAGCCCACTGTGGGGCAAAAGGCCTATGGGCATCTTGCCCCATGTGGGCTTTTTGCCCCTCTTAGAATATATATATATAGTATTTTTATGTGGGCCTTTTGCCCCACACCCCCTGGGCATCTTACCCCACACACCTGGGCCTTTTGCCCCACACACCTTAGGTGTGGGGCAAAAGGCCCATAAAATTTGCTTTTATCTTAACCCTATTCAAATAAAATCAATGACCTTTGTGTTATATGACAAACAAATGTTTTTGATCCTACACTTTATAACAGAAATAGGAGAATGCTTTCGGTGGGCATCTTGCTCCACCCTACCCTACTCAAAGCCTGATAAAAACGATGTTCATTAACATACGAGTATCCATTGGTCTCAAAATGATATGCTTAATGTTGATAGACAATATTTTCTATAATCTTGCTTGGTAAGGGACGTACAGATACAGGACGCCAATCTCCTAGTTCTAATGATGGACCGTTTTTTGGACAATGGCATTATTGTACCAATCATATCGAGGGGACACTTTGGGAAACCCTTTTTGTCCGCTTATGAACGGTCAATATTTATATTTTGGTTTGTGTATTTACTCTCATGTTAATGCTAGATATTCCAGAAGTAATATGAGAATTCCATTGGTAGTTTTCTTTTAAAGAAAGAAAATTAATAGTTCCCATTGAAATCCATGTTAAACAGTTAAAGGTCAACATTTTTATTAGGCTATAACTCTTAACACAAACAGTCGAAATTGTTTATATTTTGTCTATAATTATACTCCTTTATATAGAACTTGCCTACAAATCTGCAGCAGATTGCATTGGTAATAATTTTTTATTGAAATACATAGTACCTTTAAAAATCTTATGTAGTATTATCGAATAGGACTTTGGAAATGTATAATTATGTGCCAGGAACCCTTTAATAGACCAGTCCACCTTGCCAGCTAGCCCATCCCTTATTTCTATGATATCAACATTTTTAGAAAAATGTTCACCATACTTGATTCACAGAAATTTTCCTAGTACTATTACCCAAAACTAAACTTTATAAGCTTTTACTTTCAGTATGATGTTAAATATGTAGCTGTAGGACTGGAAAGCAAAGATGGCATTTTCCCGTAGGGAACAGTGTTATTAAAGCCCTTCAGCTTTGCTCACAATGTCCAACTCGAAAATCACAAAAACATACCTTTTTTTGGTTCACCTAAAATGGAGGTAATTACCTAATTGAGAGAAAATAATAATTCATCCTCATTTATCAACATGCTATTGACTTAGAAAACACAAATACTAACTCATTCCCTCAGATTTGTGTCAGTGCCTGACTTTGCAAAAACTGCAATTATGTCCGACCTCTGTATCATGCCAGCGATACATCCCACAGTGGACAGGGCAAGTGGGCTTGATATTAGGCTGCAACATATGTTTTAATCCCCTTACAAGTACATTATAAGATAAATATATTTCAAATTAATGAAGAATTATAATATAAATAAACTGATACATTTACTGAGTACTTAACAACTCTAATTTTCACGGATGATCATTGATGATACTGCAATTTAACTGCATTACAATGGACCAATAATGGAGGATGCCTTGATCAGAAGATAGCCCTTTCTAATACCTTCACTGTTGGAATAGCTATCTTTGGTCTGTGTTCCATACCAGTAGGTTATTTCTTTGACAGATTTGGATTGCGAACAACCAGAACTGTTACTGCGTGAGTAGGAGTATTTCAGTACTATGATATGAATCACCCACGGTACCTAGCTGAATGGTACACCATTCAAAAAGTAATCAAGATTACATAACAAATATTTGTTCAATCTTTAAAAGTTTGTCAGACTTCACACACAAAGGGATATGATTATGGCAAGCATTTTCTATCATTTTACAGTCTTAAATCTCAAGATAAAATTTTGATGAACCAATTGCAAGCTGTAAGTTCCAGCGGTATACACAAGAATATTCTATAGAAATGGAAGTGGATTTAGATGGGGTGGGGGCGCTGGGGAGTCACATTCTTATCGCAGTATATTGCAAGCATCCAGAGGTTTTCATGTATCATGGAAATAATGTTAGAAATTTAAAAAAAAAAGATTCTTAGCAAAGAATCCCATATGAAAATATATGTATGTAATCAAGGAAGGATGGTGTAAAGATTAACAGATTAACACCAATTTTTAATTTAACATCGGCCAAGGCGGGAACCCCAGTGATGGCAGGCAGGTCCCTACAGGAGCAGGAGTTGTAGAGCTAGTAGAAAGATCCCAGCTTTGGCAGGATTGTTCCACGGCACCAGAGATACCCCACAGAGGGTTTAAGTCTTTTCAGTTTACAGAGATATACTTTATTTGCACAAAAAAAAGTTACAGAAAGACAGTAGCCCAGCACAGAGTGTCACAGAGACGCAGCGCGCCTGTGTCAGGGTCATTCTCCGGATAATTCCTCAATTATAAGGTAAAGATAGCTCAAAAATCAAACTCCACAAAACCAAGTTCTTTGGTTATAACATTAAATGCATTATATGTATTGTATATAATCATTATCCAAATGATTTGCCCCTCCCTCATCTGGGTACTTTTTTTCACGGTTTTTATTGCCAACATCACGTAAGTACAATGGTCTTCCTGAAGGACAGTTGATAGATGACTAGATGAACGATGAAATATATGGAATCCCCCTCCCTTCCATACTTCTCTTACAAAAACAATATACACAAAAATTGTAGTATTATTGCAGGAAGTTTTTTTTAGTTATTTGGCAGAAGTATCTTATCAATTCTGGATCTCATTCTGGATGGAAAGATTCAATGACATTTGATCAAGTTTGAAATTATTCATTTTTCTTGCTATATAGGATAATTGGTTTTGTATCATACCTGATGTTGGCTGTCGTTTCTCCAGGTAATTCTTATCATCACAAACCTGTTTTATATATGATTGAACATCAATAACGCACACTTAAGCAATCAGAAGCATACATCAAATCCTTTTTGTATCTGTTATTTGCCACATTGTTGACAGTGCTTTTCTTGAGAAGAAATTTTATGTTATATTCCTGTGAAGACAAACACAAGAAGAAAGATACCACTTCAGTAGTGCTGCCAGACAAATGTCATCACTTAATTTTAATAAAAAAGTGTCTGAAAAAAGATGAAAAGCGAGATTCATTCCCTAGTCATAAAAATTATATGTCTGATACCTTTTTGTTCGGTCAACAACTAGCTTAGAGTATGGCTTTAAATATTCTTTTGCAGAAAAACATTCGCTTGATAAAATTAATATCATTGCATCATTTATGACAGACTTTACAATAACGCTGCTGATTGGGGTCTTTAGGATTCAAGCCAAGTTAACTGATAAACATAATTATGTCACTTTACTCTTTCTCTTGCAGGTTATGAGTGGTTATTGTATGCTGGTGTTGCAGGTGTGGGACTGAGTTGCTATGTAGTTCTGATGACCAGCTGTCATGTAAGTCTATGAAGTATTGCCTGTGCTTTCCTGTTATATTTATCTTTCTTAACGTCCATTTTTAAATACGTAATCCTAGTAAGACTAGGTTACGTGGGAATGTAAGTGAAATAATCTGATATAAAGATATGTGAAAGTACGATATTCGAGGAGATTTGAGGAGACTTGCTAACCACACATTCGGTAGGAGCCCCAGGCACCATTCCATATCAAACATGTTTGATAATCCAACTTTGATTGCGAGGAGGCCAACCTGTGATTTTTTAAATATTTTATTAACAATTTTATCATACTGGTCAACGCACGGAGATCCAGTTTCCATTGCTGCGCCAGTGGGCTTACATTAAGATTCCATAATGATTTACAATGCGATAATCAATTTTCAATTAAAATATACAATTATATACATTATTTTAAATGTTAAAGGATTTACAAATTTAACATTTTATTGGCAGTTTCAGCAAAGAAACATTCAGCTTACTCGTGGGTGCAGGGTGCTATGTATGGTTTGGCGTAGTTTTCGTAGTTTTAATACCCTAACATTGACGTAATTATTCAAATCACCTTGTTTCTAGTTTGAATGTGTATTTCTTTCCAGGCTGCTCTTATGTGTAAAAACCCTTCCACGGTCACAGGCATTTTTATGGCAGGAGTAGACACGTCTTTTGCCTACCAGGGGGTCAAGGTTAGTATTGGACTCTTTAATTATCATTCCATTATTAACCCTTTAGCCTCCAATCCGGCCATAGCTGCCCGAGGGTGTATTCCCCAATCCGGCCGTAGCCGCCCGGAAAAACAGGAATTTTTTCTTAATTTTTCAATATTTTTCCCAGTAGAACCCTATTATGAGTATTCAATGTACAAAATTGGCCAATATATCATTTAAAAGCTGATAACCTTTCCAATGCTACAAACCCCATTTCTATGACGTTCATTGAGAGCAGTGGGTGAGATTTTGAACTTTCTCAATAACAAGGAATTTAGGGAATTCTAGAGGGAAATCCATGGAAATCCTGGGGAAATCAAGCAATTCATGAATACAACCTGTGGGGTCTAAAGGGTTAAGAAAGAATGAAAAGGAATTTTAAACCTTTTAATGATTTTTAAGTGTATCTATGAATCAATTGTTTACAAATTTTGCCATAGTTTCCTGATTGATCATTATCAGTCTCTAAAGGGCTGTTAACACTTTATGATTCTCACAATTTCGTTTTCCCTTTGTCTGGTCATACATGATTTCTCATGTTTCTGTTGTAACCTTTGTCAGAAGCATAGAATTGTGAACCAGTCTTCAGGGATGTTATCTTATTCTGACTATCCCCTTGTGAAGTGCCCAATGTACATTCCCAATACCCTTACAACATTCCAACATGACCTTTTCAGATTGCTCATGATCATGGAATCCTTAAACTATACAGTCTCCTGTTCCTTGCTGGGTTTTGGCTGCTTGTCTTAGTTTCCTCTTGGTTCCTTCTTCCACGATACAAAGCTACTACTGAGGAAGGAAATACAAATGAAAATGATGTGCAGGATCAAAAACAGGAGGTGCAGAACTCTAATGGAAGTAAGTTCTATGTAAAAATGTTGTTATCATAAGGTTAGGGAGGAGACGTAATTCTTCCAATGTTGCAACATCGTGCAGTAATGCAGGAAATGGCAACACCCCTTATGTTTGATAATACTTGATTAATATCCCTCTATTATGCTTTTTAAAATAATATATTATATTGCCTACATTACAGGAAAGGTTAAGTGTAATAAACCTACATGAAATAGAATTGTTTTATAGTGTAAATGAGCAGAATCTGAAATTCCGTGATGGATAATTTCCGTCTGATTCCTTGTAGTTGAGGAGATTCAAAGGTTGACCAATGCCTATTAGGCCTAATTTACAATTTGGTTTACAGCATTCGATAGGGAATTTATATTCAGCTTTTAAACAATAAACAGTAAATCATTAAATAATAATTAACCATTTAGAATGAAATAATTGAAAAATGATAAAAAGAAGTTCTTGGCAGCAATGGCTGGATTGGGGAGTATATCCACCGCCGGCGGGTATGACTAAGTTTGGTCAAATTGATTGTCATACAATACAATCATCATTCTGTCATCATTAATAACAAGTATCTTCTGATTATGATACAACAGTATTCTCTTTTTCAATTTTAAACCACGAGATGATTTATTTGTGTACTATGGCAGTTCCCCTATAGTAACCCTATTATAATGGATTTCCAATGTGCAGTATAGGCAGTATCGTATTCAGAATAAGATATACCATACCTTTACTCATTAACCTTGAAAATAACAGTTTCATTAACTAGGCATAGCATGCAGAGACAGAGAGGTATATAAAAGCAGAAAATAGTATTTGTCTGCTCTATTGCTAAAAATAGTTTGATGTTAAACTGCTTTACCTGCTTATCTTCAAATAATTCAGTACTTTGTTCATTTGCGTGTTATTTCTTTTCAGTTGTTGCTAAATCCCAGAAATTAGTGGAAGAAAGAGACGACCATGCACCTGATAATGAAAAGCCAGTTACTATGGCTAAAATCTTCAAGTCAATAACATTTATTTTGTTTCTCTACTGGTTCACTATGATTAACCTTCGTGTCAGCATGATGAACAATGCATTTAACACTTGGGTGACACAGTTAGTTCATGGAGACATTACTAAAGGTAATAACATAATTATAAGTTTATGTCAGTATAACAAATTAAAAGTCGCAAGTGATACGAATTGGCCAGGAGACAAACTGATCATTACTATACACCTTAGAAAGATCAGCCAGACAGGTCCAGATCCAAATAATTCAGATGAATCTTAAACTGCAGATGTATCTTAACATAGGTATTTCCTTTCATAATTTAAGTAGCACTTGTACCATATTTCGAGAATTCATGAAAAGTACCCTATTCAGCCGATGAGTTGCAAATCAATAAAGTAAAAGTAATATCATATTTGACTATTCATTTAAACTCTTTGATTGAAGTTTGATTATAAAGAGGCATGGCAAGACAAACACTTATCTTGCCAGTGACCAAGTTATAGAGATGACCTTTAGTACTTCCAAATCTGGTACAATGTGATAACACAATATACAACCCTACCATTATGTAAACCAGCCTAATCAGCTGATGTCAATAATTATAGCAAAAGCGATTTCATATGAGACTTCCCAGAAAACCTGCGGTGGGAACCCACTGATTGACACAAGTAAGATAAGGGAACACCAGACTCTAATATTTTACACTGTCAGGTACTTGGCAAGCGATTTTTCTTTTTTTCTTTTTTTCAATATTTTTGATTAAAATCTCTCGATGGGAACACATTTTCTGGTCTTTTTCCAACTATTTCTGGTTGTTACCCAGTTCTGGTCGCTTGAACGACAAGAAACTTACTTTAATGGCTCAGTGGGTTCCCCCCTTTAAATAACAAGACACATTTATACATTTTTTTTCAGTTAGCTACTTCACAAATCTCCTAGCTTATTTTAACTTTTTGGAGATATTGCCATGCCCGCTAATTGGTCTCCTTACTGACTGTTTTCTGTCGAAAGTCGGTACGTATATATGTACTTTGCTTGCTTTAAAGTGTATGCAAAGAAAAAACATAAATCAAGGTTACAAACTATGCTAATCCATTGTAGTTTATCTTCATGTATCTTGTTCAGTATATAAAGTTTGATACAATTCCTGTTATTCAATCAAACGGACCATTTCTTACCTAACTCCTGGTTTGAAGCCACTTCCTATTCTAACTACACCAACAGTAAATGATAATATTACTGTCTATGGGGGCGTTTCACACTAGCCAACTTATTGTGATTGTAAATTGAGATATGATCTTAAATCAATAATTATCTAGGACCCTTGTGTTTCTCAGTAAGGTTATTTTTTGTAATATTATGGTTTTGGATATGTGACTACTCATTTAGCAGTTTAAAACTGTTTCACATCATAGTAATTTATTTTGAAATTTAAGATAAGATGGCCATTTAAGATCTTAAGTGTAATGATGCTCATGGGCTTTAACTTTAAAGATTATGCAAATAAAGCTTTTAGTATCAATAATTATTGTTTGACCATATCATATGTAACCATGGTAATATTGAAGATAAAAAAGTGTCACCTATTCTTTGTTTTCTGTAGTAAGTAGCTAGGATATTGCCATTTCACACAAGGTAAGAGAGAAGTTGTGAATTGCCAGCTTATTTAGTTCAAGCAGTATACACTAGATTGCGCATCGTCCTACAGTGGTGGGAAATATTTCAGATATGACCCTATGTGAAGAACAAATGGTCGTAACTCAAATGCATTATCTTAGCAGTTATGATCATAAAAGGCCCTCAGTGTGAAACGCCCCCCATGACTACAATTTTATCTACCATCAACAATTAATAACCAGATAACTATGTTTATGCAATGGAGTGCCTCAAAGTGTAGTTAGTAGAAAATTAATATCAGCAGTTAGGACTAATACATATGCAACAGAGATTTGGTATAACTGGGCATTTATGCATGTCCTTCATAAAACTATTTTCTCATATTTGAAGGTTCCAGGCCTGGTGGGAAGGACCTTGCCTTATTACCAGCACTGACAATGGCTTCCATGTTGGCAATTATCATGACAATACCTATGTTCACCTCCAATATAGCCGCCATCTATATAACTGTGATCTTTTTTGACCTAACAAAGCCAGTGACCTATACTTCGGCAAACACCTACATGAGCATCTTGTGAGTATTGATTGAATTTCATGTTTAGAACATAATCATACAAATATTAAACCAGGTATAAGAAGGGAATGAATTTAAGGAGCATCAACAAGGCAAGAAAATGTGGGCTTCATTACAATGTTCTCATTACATTTGGTAAATCCCCTGGGTAAATCGTCAAAAGTGTTTTTGCCAATTTGGGGAATCTAAAATAAGATGGTTATGTTGCAGTCCTTTCAATTTTCCAACAATCAGTAGTGTATAACTATATTTTATTCCTAGTGGTGTTAATACTTAGATGAACTTATTATCCAAAAAATATTATGATATAATTGTTTCTAAGGTACCCAAAGGAGGTGTTTGGGAAGGTATATGGAGCCACATACACCTTCAATGGAGTGGCAGTTTTTCTCATGTTTCCATTGTTTTCATGGATGAAACAATCTGGAAGTTTCCTTCCTGTAAGTAGGATATCATTAGACCAAGCATAATTATTACCAGTGGCAGATTTAGAGGGGGGTGCGGTGGCATGCGCCCCCTCCATTTTTTTGGCCAAATTTAGCTTTTTTAATGTAAAACTCTGGAAAATGGGGGGTGCGCCCCCCTTTCTATTAGCACGCCCCTCCTTTTTAAAAAAGCTGGATCTGCCACTGATTACGGAGGTGCATTATGTGATAAATAAAAGCTTATTGTAAATAGAAACATATTATGTGCCATTCTTCAAGAAGGCATGGGAATTAGTAAAATGTTCCCATAATTTTCAGTTCTCAAGTATTTTAATTTAGTGAGTTGAGCTGTTGTTCTATATTTCAACTGAAACAGTTAATTGTATTTTGCTATGATTAAAAGGGTACTATGAGTGTTATCTATTTCATCTAGGTAAATGCCTTCATTCTGGCAACTTTGGTGGTGACCCTTACCCTACCAGCCAAGTTATACTATAATTGGAGGATTCAACAGAAGGAAGACCCAGAAAAACATCGTTTGATTTCAATGAAAAAAATGTAATATTTTGTGCAGTGACGCCTAAATCAGAATGACTATTTCTGGTGTACCAGTGACATAACTGTTCTGTTACTAAGGTTACTGCAGATTATTGACATGTTGTTATATAAATCTGGGTGTGGAATGTCTGGGTTTTTTTGCAACTGCCTTCATGACATTTAAGATTTTAGTGTCCATGTAATGGAAGGATTTAATAAATACTGTATATCTATTTATTGTCAAAACTTATCACCTGATATTTCTTGTTATTTCCTTAATCATTCTACAAGCAACATTCACTACGTTCACAATTAATAGATAGGAATATTTACTAATAATGAAAAAAAAAGAAAATTTTGATGGGAATTTTCATCTTTAGAGTGATGAATTCTGCTGTTTTCATATTTAGATATACCAGATTCACCTGTGAGTAATTTAGGAATTATATGGAGAGAATTACAGAATTGTATTATTAACTCATCAAAACGCATAACCTTTTTGTCAAGGAATGAAGATTTATAAGGGCCAGAAATCTTCGATTATCATCTAAGGAGCCTTCAGGCATAAAAACACCAAAAAATGAATTAGGTTTTTTTCCATGACATGAATACAGGAAAATTTGATATTGTGGTCATAACTTTTTTAAAAACCAGATGTGAATATTGTAACAGAACTGCCCTTCTGTTGTGCCTTTTTACTAATGTGTTGCGGTGTGTGCGCTGTGCACACTGTGCACACTGTGCACACCGTGCGCACTGTGCACACCGTGCGCACTGTGCACACATTCTGCACATTCTGGGACAATGTGCGTGCTGTGCACACTGTGCACACATTCTGCACATTCTGGGACAATGTGCGTGCTGTGCACGCCGTTCACACTGTGCACACCGTGCGCACTGTGCACGCATTCTGCACATTCTGGGACAATGTGCGTGCTGTGCACACTGTGCACACATTCTGCACATTCTGGGACAATGTGCGTGCTGTGCACGCCGTTCACACTGTGCACACCGTGCGCACTGTGCACGCATTCTGCACATTCTGGGACAGTGTGCCCGCTGTGCATACCGTGCGCACTGTGCACACATTCTGCACATTCTGGGACACTATATAAGGAGCTGCATCGCAGCCATTCTTTGTCATTTGGCCAATAAACTTCGCCGAGTACACATCTAAGAGCACTTGTCTCTCCTTCTTTGGCACTTGACCCTGCCCTTAAGGCAGCCACAGCCACCACCCCCACCTGGTGGGCTCACTGGTGAACTATAGCCTGTGGACTACTACCCTGCTTCCTCCCTGCTCCTACCAGCAGCCTACAGGTCGCAGCTTATAGTAGATCTTTTAATGACGAACTAGATCGAATACGACACGCTACCAATATAACGCCGTATAATATCAGTTAATTAGCTCAGAGTCGTAACAGGTGCACCGACCCTATTATAATACACCAATTCCTGTTACAGTGGTGGCAGCGGTGGGATAGGCCTGTCCTATTTCAGCGAACCCTTGACTTCTGAGCTGTCACAGAACGAGTCACAGTATGACAGACACTGCCTTGACAGGTGCCAGGCCGAAGACTGCCAAAGCTACGGGGTACTCCCTACCTGAGGGAAATGGGGAGCCTAAAGGCTTGCCCATTACTCCTACTGGAGAGGTCTCCCTTTCTCAGGCAACCTGGGAGAGGTTAGACAGAGAAGGCTACCATATGGGTATAACCCAGGAAGAGGTGACTGTGCCCCGGGACCGTCAGCCAAATAGGAGTCTATATGACTACCTTGGTAGGGCCCCTGCCGAGCCGCGAGGAACACTCACAGAGGCGGGTGTTTACCAGGGTGCGGGGGACCGCTCCATGAGTGAGACAAAGCCATCAAGAGGTCATGGAGCTGCACCCTGTCCTAGGGAGGATCCAAAATGGAACCCGTCGGAGAGACCCCCAACGCAGGTAGAGGAAAGATTATTCGGGCTTACTGGACCCCTCCTGGAGTGGGCCCGCACTGGAACTCGCCCAGCTGTTGATCGGAACCAGCAGCCTCCTACTTCTGCAGAATGCAGGCCCCGAGCGGCACCGTCCACAGGCCAGAGCGACCGTGGTTGGAGCCTACCCAAGGATGATGAAGGGCAACGCCCCAACTTGAAGGCACAGACCTACAATGGTAGCAAACCCCTCTTAGAATACCTGAGTCACTTTGAAGTGGTGGCTGCTGTCAATAGGTGGACAGAATATGAGAAGGGGCTGTACTTGGCAGCCAGCCTAGCAGGGCCAGCCCAACGGCTGCTGACGCGGCTTGATATATATAGCCCAAGAGGCTATGGGAACTTATTGAGAGCCCTTCACCAGCGTTACTCCCCTCGTCACCAGGAAGAGTTGCACAGGGCGGATTTGAAGACACATCGTCAACGCAAGGATGAGTCACTGCGCACCTTGGCAGATGCCATAGAGGTCGCAGTAGAGAAAGCCTACCCCAAGGCTGACTGTTATACAATGGACCAGCTGTGTCTGGAGTACTATCTGGGAGCCATACAGGACCCGAGAGTACGACAGTGGGTTCATATCCGTGGACCAACTGATCTCCATCATGCAGTGGCCCTGGCCCTCCAGTCAGAGGCCTACTTTAAAGGTGAAGACCTACGTGCTCCACTTCGGGCGAGGATGGTTGTTGGAGATATTGAGGATAACTCATCAGACTGGGATAGGTTGTCAGAGGGGTTTATCGGAGCCATGCGGGCCCAACCATCCAGCACAGGAGGAGTTCCATCAAGTCGACCTGTAGGTGACAGACAAATGCAGTTCAGACATGTGCTTTGTCAGCAGACTGCTTCTACTGGAATAACCAGGGAAGAAGTAGCCCAGCTGATTCAGGAAGCCTTAGCTAGTTGGGCACCACCAAGACGACAATACGACAAGTTTAACGTGGACTGCCGCAACTGTGGAGAGTTAGGACGTTTTGCTCGGGAATGCCCACATCAGAAACTGTCCATAACTGATAATGCACATTTGGAAAACTAGACAGGGCTCTCTCAGAAGATAAAGAGAGGGCCCGGAAAAAGAGGAGTAAGAAAGTTAGGGTAGTGAAGCTGCACAAAGGGCGCACACATGGGGATGCTCGGTTGGACCGTGGGATGCAGGAGTCCATCCTGGTACCTAGCTCGGCCAGTGGCGTCAGTGCAGCTCACAAGGACGACCCCTTCGGGAGGGATGGTGCAGTGGAGCTGCATACAGGGCGCACATGTGGGGATGCTCGGTTGGACCATGGGATGCAGGAGTCCATCCTGGTACCGAGCTCGGCCAGTGGTGTCAGTGCGGCTCACAAGGACGACCCCTTCAGGAGGGATGGTGCAGTGGAGC
The DNA here is from genome assembly GCA_936440205.1 of Lepidonotus clava. Classification (NCBI taxonomy): domain Eukaryota; kingdom Metazoa; phylum Annelida; class Polychaeta; order Phyllodocida; family Polynoidae; genus Lepidonotus; species Lepidonotus clava. The sequence continues at coordinate 32,545,946 of OW387140.1, forward strand.
TGCATACAGGGCGCACATGTGGGGATGCTCGGTTGGACCGTGGGATGCAGGAGTCCATCCTGGTGCCGAGCTCGGCCAGTGGCGTCAGTGCAGCTCACAAGGATGACCCCTTTGTGAGGGATGGTGCAGTGGAGCTGCATACAGGGCGCACATGTGGGGATGCTCGGTTGGACCGTGGGATGCAGGAGTCCATCCTGGTACCGAGCTCGGCCAGTGGTGTCAGTGCGGCTCACAAGGACGACCCCTTCAGGAGGGATGGTGCAGTGGAGCTGCATACAGGGCGCACATGTGGGGATGCTCGGTTGGACCGTGGGATGCAGGAGTCCATCCTGGTGCCGAGCTCGGCCAGTGGCGTCAGTGCAGCTCACAAGGATGACCCCTTTGTGAGGGATGGTGCAGTGGAGCAGCATATAGGGCACACATGTGGGGATGCTCAGTTGGACCGTGGGATGCAGGAGTTCATCTTGGAACCGAGCTCGGCCAGTGGCATCAGTGCAGCTTATGATGATGAGACCATGGTGGAAGATGTGCCTGTAGAAAAGAGCAGAAACTTAAGTCAGCATGGAAGGCAGTTGTAAGGAGACAGTGAGCAATTTCATGTTACTGAAGTGCACTGGCGGCGGAAGTACCAGAGGCATGATTCAGGAACGGCGATGGATGTAGTGGCTCAGCCTGAGAGCTCTGGAACTGCTGTCAGTAGGTGCATGGGATTGAGTGATGACCATGGCTGAAAGGTGACTGGAATGGAATGAATTACAAATTAACGTGTATTTTGCTACATTAAATGGTTGCCTGCAATGTGAACTACACTGCAGTGACCTCCTGAGTGTTAATTTTCAATATGTGTCTACCCATCAATAAGGATTCAGTGCCGGGCTTATCACCCAACATTGATTCCTAACCTAAGTTCCTCTTTCTGAAGCCATCATGGAGACACCTAGTTGGTCTTCTCTCTCACCTCGGAGGGGCAGCATGCCTCAGACACCTGGTCAGCCTCCCATCTCACCTCGGAGGGACAGCATGCCTCAGACACCTGGTCAGCCTCCCATCTCACCTCGGAGGGGCAGTGTGCCTCAGACACCTGGTCAGCCTCCCATCTCCCGTTGGAGGGGCAGCGTGCCTCTGACACCTGGTCAGCCTCCCATCTCACGTTGGAGGGGCAGCGTGCCTCAGACACCTGGTCAGCCTCCCATCTCACGTTGGACGGGCAGCGTGCCTCAGACACCTGGTCAGCCTCCAGTCTGACCTCGGAGGGGCAGCGTGCCTCAGACACCTGGTCAGCCTCCGATCTCACCTCGGAGGGGCAGCGTGCCTCAGACACCTGGTCAGCCTCCCATCTCACCTCGGAGTCAGCGTGCCTCAGACACCTGGTCAGTCTCCCATCTCATGTTGCAGGGGCAGCGTGCCTCAGACACCTGGTCAACCTCCCATCTCGTGTCGAGGACCTGTCCTGGCTTAAAGGAGTGAGCATTCTGAGGTCAAGAACCGGCCGAAAATAAGAAAAATTGCAGCTGCCATTTTTGCCACTACTTGTCCGTTTGTACTAAAGCAGTGATGAACACAATGGGAATCCTGTGACATCATTGTGATGTTCTGACCTGTAACCCCAGAATCATGGCAACATGGGAGCTGCAATGTCCTGACCCATGACCCCCAGCATCATGGCAATGTGGGAGCTGCAATGTCCTGACCCATGACCCCTAGTGTCATGGCAAGGTGGGAGCTGCAATGTCCAAACCAGGACCCCCAGCGTCATAGCAACATGGGAGCTACGATGTCCCGACCCGTGACCCCCACCGTCATGGCAACGTGGGAGGTGCAATATCCCGACCCATGACCCCTAGCGTCATGGCAAAGTGGGAGCTGCAATGTCCCGACCCATGACCCCCAGTGTCATGGCAACGTGGGAGCTGCGATGTCCTGATCCCCAGCATCCTGACTCCATGAATTATTGTAAAACATAATTATTCCTGAGTAGACTCTATAACTGTAAATAATGCTAACTGTTATTGGGTCATTGTAGTTGTGACCACTTGTTAATTAATTAAAATTTAATGCGCTCCTAAATAATAGCGCTTCATTAACTCAAATAAACACTCAGGAGAGTTATTATGGGAAACGCCCGACGACGCCCCATTTTATCGTTAATTTTAAATCTTAATATTATGGGAAACGCCTAACAACGCCCCATTTATTGTAAATATTAATCTCATTATCCTGGGAAACGCCCGACGACGCCCCAGTTTAAAATATTTTACATCATATTGTTAACTATTTTTCATAGCCCTGGTGCTTGTAAACATTGTTGTATAGCACTTGAGGGCAAGTGCCCAGCTAAATGGGGGGCAGTGTAACAGAACTGCCCTTCTGTTGTGCCTTTTTACTAATGTGTTGCGGTGTGTGCGCTGTGCACACCGTGCGCACTGTGCACACATTCTGCACATTCTGGGACAATGTGCGTGCTGTGCACACTGTGCACACCGTGCACACATTCTGCACATTCTGGGACACTATATAAGGAGCTGCGTCGCAGCCATTCTTTGTCATTTGGCCAATAAACTTCGCCGAGTACACATCTAAGAGCACTTGTCTCTCTCCTTCTTTGGCACTTGACCCTGCCCTTAAGGCAGCCACAGCCACCACCCCCACCTGGTGGGCTCACTGGTGAACTATAGCCTGTGGACTACTACCCTGCTTCCTCCCTGCTCCTACCAGCAGCCTACAGGTCGCAGCTTATAGTAGATCTTTTAATGATGAACTAGATTGAATACGACACGCTACCAATATAACCCCGTATAATATCAGTTAATTAGCTCAGAGTCGTAACAGGTGCGCCGACCCTATTATAATACACCAATTCCTATTACAATATTATAAACAAAAAACAATAAATGAAAGCAGCTGTTGTTTTAACAACATGGAAGAAAACAGAGAGTCTATTAGAACAGCCTAAGTTGTAATTCATGTTCTATTGACGATGAAGTGGAGAATCTACAATTGTGATGATCAAAATAACGATGAATTTATTAATTCCTAAAGTTCCTGGATTAGTTTAACATCCAGCCCTTCAAGGTCCTTTCCAGACTACACAAGGTAATACTTTTCAGCTAGTTTTACGCCACATGAATGGTGACCAAATCTATGAGATGAGTTGCCTATTTGTAGCAGTGGGAACCAATGCCCTCTTTATAGTGCTGCCACACTGAGATATCATGTCATAGGCCCACACGGTACCCCACCTAGTCCCATTATACTGACACCAGGCCAACCAGTCATGTTACATGGTTCGTACTTTATACTGAGTGCCAGGTAAGCAGTAACCACTGTCATCAGGTCATTGTTAAAGTCTTTGGTATGACTCTGCCAGGGCCAGACCCCATGGCCTCCAAGACTCAAAATGGGCACTCCATCAACTGAGCTAGCAAGTCTGGTCTCCCCATTGGTCACCTCTTAATACCAGTAAGGTGATGCTAGGAATCCATTCTTTCCAGGAAGTTCCTGAAGGATCCTCCACCCCAGGTCCCCATGGAATATGGACACACGGAGGAAAAATTTGGCCACCACGTGGATGGAAGGAGCTGATAATAGCTATGCTTAGCAGCTTAGTTATTATAAGCTTTTTTGAATTTAATTTTGCCCCAAAATCTCATCATTAACGAAACGTTTACAAACAAAATTAATTGTAACAGATAAAATGCGCATGTTGAACCTGCTTGTTTAACTTGTATATAACGTATCTACTATTTTTTTTTAATCCATTAGGTAGGCCTCCTATATTGATTTTCAAACGAACAAAAAACCCTTATTTACCTTGCACACTAAGTCTTTATTATTGCCAAAGTGTTTTTCGCTACTGCTGCCAGGCAATAGCATGTCAACGAACTGTGTTGAACTGCTGAATCCAAACTAAACTTTAATGGATGAAGATGGAATGAAATTCAATAATGGTCGTAGTCATGGCAAATTGGCTCCGCTGATTGTTTGCTGAACATATTTACTGAACAAACGTCGACGATCCATATCAGCTTAATCTGTTAATGGGGTTGCTGGGAACTACTCAGTTCACTGAATCACACTGCAGTCAGATCAATCTTAGGACACACGACATTTTATAGCCAAGATGGACCGAGAATTGCAGCTAAAATCTAGTCTGTTGTATTTTCTGCAATACCAAGCATTACATGACAGAAATCCTGAATTGAGGATAGAAATGACACCTATTCACGAAGCAATAATATTGGGGGATTTTGAAATGTTTAATAATTTCCTGACAAACCTGGAAGACCTCCAAATCAGTCTGTTAACATTGAATACTCCCTTGGTGAGTCTGGAGCAGCAGAAGAGCCGAACAAAGTTAGTACCAGCAAAACTGATCTATCTGTCGTACATTCCACACCTTTTAACCCCTCAAGATCGAGAGCAGATTCATAGAGAATTGGATAGGCTGGACAGCATACCCGGAGGCAGAGATATTATTTCCCAGATGGAACAAGGAATGTACTTCGAACTTCCACTGTCGCTGGCATGTTCAAGTGGTAACCATAAAATTATCCACATGATGCTTTCAAGTGGAATTACACTGACAGCTTCTGATTCAAATTCTGAGAACATCATTCACAGCTTGGTAAGGCTTTCTAAAATAGCTCCAAAGCGAGGGGTGGAAATGTATGATCTTATCATTAACAAAATATGCAACTTGCAAACAAAAATTGCTCTTCTTCAAGCAAGGAACATCCAAGGAAAGAAGCCTCTAGATTTAGCAGCCAAACTAGGATTGCCTGAAATGATAAAGCTTATCTTGAACACAGATGGCGTTTATAAAGACACAATAGTTGAGTATGGCTTGATTAGCCTTGTACGGTATGATATTACTGATTATGAATCAGAAGAGTCTAGAACTCACAAGTCTCTCCTGTATCGTCTGACAGATTTCGACGAGCATCAACTACGCCGAGCACAGTCATGTCAACTTCTTTCCAGTGAACCAATCAACACATGGATTGAGATCAAATTCAAATCAAGAAAGAATTTAACCATAACTTTTGTTGTATATTGGTTGGCATTTGCTCTGTCGTTCAGCATCAATAACACGCTGTATATATTCTATGGTGAATTTCAACCTTTCCTTCTATTTATTAGCGTTGTCATGGCGTTCGCTTATCTTGCAGTGGAGGTTGCTCATAGTAAAAGAAATATGGGAGAATTTTTACAGTCGTTAGATGCTTTCTTCCGAAGAAGCCATGTACCAGTGACGTTTACATTTGCATATAGGTCCTTTCAGATTCTCTTCGCCATCTTGGTGCTTATTACATCAATATCCTACCCTATGCAATGCTATAACCCCTACGTTCCCGATATGATTCTTTGCAAACTAGTTTTGGATAACCTAACATGCTTTCTATCTTTTATTTTCTTTATGCAACTACGTTCTCAGTTTGGCCATCTTCTCATTGTATTGCAGAAAATCGTCTCCGACACTCTTTCCTTCTTTCTCATGATGTTTCTGGTATATTTCGCATTTGCTATTTCCTTGTATTTATTGCATGTGCCACATTTTCCAGTTGGCGGCTGTAGCAATTCAACCGATGAAGGCACTCATTGTTTTCCTAGTCATTTCCTCAGTGCATTATATCAGACTATTATGCTTATGTTTACTATCGTGGCTCCATCCGATATTCTTTTCAGTTGTTCCCATTTTCCGGAGTTAGCTATAGTTTTGTATATCCTTTTACTGGTGATTATTTCAATCATTCTGGTTAATCTCCTTATTGCAATTATGACCACGAGAATAGATGAGATATGCAAAATGAAAGATGAAATGCTGAAATTGGAGCGTATGTCTATCGTTCTCTACATGGAGCAAAGAGTGAAAACTAAGATTGTAATAGTCGGATTTAAGTATCTTAACCGGTTCTTCAGGATGTTACCATGTAGGTCAACAGATGGGAAGAATGTCAAGGAAGTGATAAACAAAAGGTCATTTGTTGAGAAAGATTCGGGCGGCAAAGTGTATCTATGCATAGTTCAGGATAGAATGAAAAATGAACTAATTGATCAAGTACAATAGTTTATGTATCTCTAATATCAAATGAAGTAATATAAGGATGTGTGCGTTATATAAACGTTTAGTAAAATATATAATCATGTATCGTTTATTTGTCTGTCAATAACTGTAAATCCCTAATTATACTATGCGTCGGGTCTGTGTTTGCGCTGGGTGATTTTGTCCCACGAAAACGCTTTGCGTTCAGGACATCTTACTACGCATCGGACCCAACGCAAAATATATTATGTATAGTGCACTACATGTTTTGGGTCGCATTGGGCACACGTTAGGTATGCGTTGGGTCGCGCTGGGCAAGAAGCTCACATCAGGATTTACAAACATGTTTGTAAAATAATGCGAACCATACGCGTTGGCCAATGCGACCCAACATGAACGTGATCCGATGCATAGCGTAATATGGCCATAACAGTGGCTATTAGCCTATGGCATTGTGCGGTATAGTATGAAATGTGCAAATGATGTTGCGATCAAATAAACAGTTGAATATTGTTTAATTTACTTGTCTTCGTTGAATCATGAACTTTACTGGCAGAACCAGGAATTCTAGAAAAAAAAGGGGGGCGCCCATAATATTAAGACAAAGGTCCCAGGGCTAACTCCAAGAGTGCCAGTTAAAAAAATGTGATATTTTATCAGAGGACAACAACAACAACAAAAATAAAAGGAAAAAAAGGGGGAGAGGGGAGGGGGGCAGGAGGGCAAACCCCTATAAATCTTAATTAAGAAAGCCATCAATGGTGAAATACAACCACGAGCTTTTTGTCAAAATGATCGATTACACTTTATTCACCAATGGTACTTTTCATAGTTTTTCCTGTAAAGAATTTGAATATTGTTTACGCATTACGTGGTAGATACAGAACGAGATAATATTCACGGGGCGCTAGCCGAGTGAATGTATCAAGTGCAGTCACAGACAAGTTCTGTATCTAACATAAACCACGGGACTCTGGTGTATGGAAGGATTCACTTTTAAAATAGAAATCTTCTAGAAAATAGATATGTGACATATGGGCTATGTTCACAAGGTTTTTAGAAGCATTTCACTCGCTTATAGTTTAGTGATTAATTTAATATTAAAAATTGTATGAGGGAAAAGAAACAAAAATTAATGGGTTTTTTTCAAGCCGATGACTGCTTTCTCTGACATAAACCAAAGGACTTGTTTTGCAATTATTCTGATAACTATTTTATATATTCATTGCATCACCAAATAATTTATAAGCGAGAGAAATGTACACTTGAATCTTGTGCATAAGCCCAACGTATCAGATTTTAAAAGTTTTGATGCTTTCATTTTTTCAAGACTTAATTAAAACTAAAAGTATGTCCCGTTGATTAACTTTTATTTTTCATCAAATCATGAAAAATAAGGTTCTTATAGAAATCAAACATGTGACAATTTAATTATCTCTGCTAGATTTCAAGGTACATTTTACTCGCATAGTTTGTGGTTTCGATGGATATTACAAAGTTATAGGCAAAAGTATAGAAATAAAGCATCATGAAAGGTCCACTGCAAGCATGGGTGCTCCGTGAGATTATAGCGTTCCGCTGCAGTGGGGCCAATACGTGATATATTCCCTGTTTCTTTGTTCTCCCCCATCAACCGTGGTTTATACACTAATAAAAATAAGTAAAGGAAAAAAAAGACTCCTTTAGACTTTGACCTTTTCTTGTTTCCAAAAATAGGCTGTAAAACAATTTCTTCAGGGGCGGATCGGAAGGGTTCCAGGGAGTCCTGACCCCCTTCCCCTTCTGGTGGACCTCTAAATGAAACAAAAAGGGGAAAAAATACTGCACAAACCAGCAAAGTTAAGTTCTTAGCCTTTGATACCATGCAGACCTCACCACCTTCGCTTTGGGAAATCCTGGATGTTTCCAGCAAATAGCAATCAGTGGACATACTAAGATATTCCAAGGTTTTGGACAATGATAGAAGCAAGTAGCATCAATCATTGGCATGGTTTATGAGAGGGACATTTGTTAGGGGACTTTCTAACGAGTTTAGGATATTTTGAAATGTTTTTCTTCCTTAAATTTCACAAATTATCTTTAGAATACTCTTAAGACCTTGCTGTCAACATGCCTCAGATAATGAAAACCAATTATCATTTCTTTCTCAAGACCTGATTGATAATACTATGGACTAATAATGATGAATCTTTTTTCAAAATATGAATAGTAATGAAGATTTCTACGGAAAAAAATGAAGGCAACCTTACATTTTCTATTGCAATTTGCTGCAACGGTCTATAGCAAAGGAGGGTTTGACCTAGTTGTTACGTACAAGGCTCGGCCATCCCCAGTAAATCAATAAGGCTTGTGTTTGGTCCCGGTACCTTGGAAACCCACCTGCGTCATCAATATTCACATCGTCTCCTACTTCTACCTGAGTATATGTGCTCAGTGTCTCAGACTGTAAGCAAACCATCAGGATTCAAGGTAGGTTTTTATTGGCGGTTTTCATTTGTAGGTTTTCAAGGGGACACGTGATAACCTTTGAATAAAGAGGATACTGGAATGGGACCAGCACACCTGTCACAGCATTCTCTCTATTCATAAGTTTGATATGTGACGTTTTTGAAAAACACTATCTAATCATATCAACGGGATGGCAATAGACGCTGCATACTGCTTAAGAATCGAAATGAACCATATTGTGCGAACAAAATATATAGTTTACTCCGGTGTCAGCTGTCTTATTTTGCATGGCCTTAGGATGCTCTGAAGCATACTGCTGTGACCCACATGTCTCTCGCCACACCTGTACACCAGTATCCTCATGGGCATTTACCAATAACAAACATCACTTATTATACTAAAAGACAGTTACTTATCGATTATTCGGGGCCAAGTGTAGCTAGGTCGCTTAGTTTTCTACGTGTTTCCATATAGCTTTTGAATGAAAATATAAAACAAAATTACTTCCCTGAAAACACACAACTTAAATACAATGTTGTGCTTTTGCAACATTGTGAACAGGCAACGTTGCTGCAACGTATAGAGTACAATGTTGCAATGTAATAAATAGACAAAGTTCCAAAATTATGTTGTCTGTAATTACAATAAAAGATATGGGGGAGGGGTCATTATTAACACTAAAGCCCCACACCCACCAGGCAAATTGGACTGAGTCGGCCGACATGGGAGAAAAGTGTGGGTCAAAATAATATTATTTGAATATGACAAAGCTTGGATCAAAAAAATCCACTGAAAACCCACACTTTCCTCACAAAAATGGAATAATGAAAATGAATTGAATTAATTAGTTTGTATGTATGTATAGTTAATAGTGCATTCCGTGGCTATTTCAGAATATAGTAATATTTTTATTCTATGAAAAAGAACAGTTTGTTTATGTCGTGAAAATGCGGGAGGCTCCGAGGTTAGCACTTTCTGTGCACTGGCTCCCAAAGTAGCATTATCCGTCCACCAGCGTGCAGTTAGTATGTTATATTGAAATGATTGATTTGGGTCGGCGCTAAAATCGGCCGACTCTTCTAATAATAGTGTCGGCCGATTTTAGCACCAATGAGTCGGCCGACTCTGGTCAAATTCGCCTCGTGGGTATGGGGCTTATTAAGTGATTAAAATCAAAACTGTAAATTTTCCTAGACCCAGGTATACTTATCCTTAATTTTATCACTTCTAAATAACCTTTGCATGAAAGATACCTATGCACCTATCATTTAAACTTAATCCATCGAATCATTTATATTGCAGGTCAAATAGCGGTCAGAAGTGGCCCCAACGGGTGTGCTATATATATACAGGTACCAGTATTGGTCACTAGTGTCACACATCACTGCATATACATACATATATTACATAATACCAGCGCTGCTGGTCGCTTGGACTCACCTGTATAACCTGGCTCGGACCAGTCAGGTCTATTTACACCGATATTTCGCCGGATATGCCCTATTGCAAGTTGGGGAATTCCTCAAATATAAGCCGATACAATGACACAAATAATACTATACGTCCTATTCATCATCATAATAATATTCCAAGTTCTTCCTGCAACACAAGGGCTGTGTCATTTTCCTGAAACCTTTTATGGAACCAAAGAACCTTGGGAGATCCACTCAGACGACGGAACGCCCAACCATGTCTTACGAAAGAGACAAGTGACCCTAAACGACTCCGATATGATAGTGGAGGGATTAATTAAGTCCTACCCAAAGGAGGTGAACTGGACCAAAATATACAGATGTAAACAAGAAGTGAACACCAATCTAACGTATCTTGTTTCTGTAAGGGAACCAAGCGGTGATACTTTGAACACCTGTGTTCAGTTTATCATCAGGGGAGTTAATGTGATTCAGTGGAGAATGGCGCCCCTGTCCGAACAAAGTGCATCTTCTGATACGTTATGTGGCCCAAATGGAGAGAAACTGAAGCTGATTGATAGTCCTTTTATATATAGTACAGAAGGGATGTGGAGGGAAGACAGAAACAAAGGTAAACCTTACATAGCATGCCCCTTGGATGGCGGCTTTGTGGTGACAGGTTGGCAGGATTCGGCAGGAACAGACAAGTGCAACTCTTCTGTTTTGCCCATGTTAAAAGTGGAGAACGAATGTGAAAAGGGAGAAGGGTTGAGGATAAACTTCCCCCGGGTCATCACTGTGGCTACAGAGATGTGCCCTGTGCCTTTTAGGTATAAATGGCATGTTCATTGTGTGGCCCACTGGACCCATGGTCCCTGGACGTTCATGGTGGTGAGAGATCAGTTTAATGCCATCATCCAGGGAGTCTGTATGCGTTATCCAACCAACACTGAAGGGCCGTTCACATTGGACATATTCATTGATTCCACATGTTACACGACGACCAATAATTATGCCAATATTCACTATCACCTAAACCTTACCAAATACCCGGCCAGGTCACTATGTGACAACCAATACCCTTATTGTGACACTTTGCAAGATCGAGCCGAAGAATGTCAGAGTTTGAATACAGCCCGATATTGTCCTGGTTTCTGTTCTTCATGCGGGGATGGAAAGGATATTTTCGCAGAGAAAGACGTTAGTTTTCCGTCCCAGTATATTGGATCATGGATAAAAGATACCGAGGCTCACGGAGAGGAGAACGTTGTTATTAGTTCAAACCTTATTGAAATTCCCTCACTTGGAAAGTATAAACTACTCGGAGAGGCAGACTGTATCACATCGGAAAGAATCGCATCAACCAGAGCTACAGAATATATTTTATTGCAAACATTGGATAATGGCTGCAGCCCAAGAGCAATCACAATGTTCCTTGCCAACCAAAGTGATAGCGTAATCAGTTTTCGACTTATTGAACCCAGATATGCACTTCCTGATGTTGATATAATAGATTTGGGTAATTCTACCCCTTCATTCAAAATAGTTCTCGAGGACGACAGTGCTAAATGGTGTGTACGCGATATGTTTGTAACTCCTCCAGAAAATCAACTTGAGACCTTTCGCACCACTTACTTTAACTGGTTCACCTTAGTAAGTACTAACACTAATGTAAAAACAGTCAGTTGTCCAATCCAGGCCTATTCCTTTACCATTAAAACGCCCCTTGGTTCCAATTGCAGTGCAAACCTGAAGCAAACGTCCACTGATGGATTCCGTATTCATTACACTAAGTGCACTAACCAATTAAATATGCAAATTGAAAACCCTCCGGACAGTGAATTCAAATGCTTGGCAGATTACTCTGACATATCCTCCGTCCGATTTCTCATAACCAAATCAAACCAACCATCCAAGGCCCTGGTAAAAGTAGAGTATGTGTGCTGGGTATTTTCTGATGAATACAAAGATACTATCTTATGGATGAGAACGTCTGAGTGCGACTCAAACAGTGACGTTTACGTGTTTAGCAAAGGAATCCGAAAAGAATTAGCCACGCTCGTGTATGACCCAAATGTTTCATTTGGAAATAGCACAGCATGCAATTTGCCGATTATGGTCTTCGTTGTTTTCCTGAGCTTAATGTTTTTGGAGTGAGAATGAAAATAATGCATGCACATGAAAGTGGAAATTTGAATAACCATCAGCGCTTTCGAATTCTCCCTAAGAAAGATAGCTGTTTAACAGTGGTTATAACCTGCAAGTTAATTTGAACTGTTTTTGCCGACCAAAGAAACGCAGGAAAACGGAAAAACTAGAGACATGTATGGAGATCTGCTATATAAATGTCTATCTGCAATGAGTAAATTTCAAACCACCTTCAAAATGATTAATCATACACATACTGAGTAAAAGGAATATCAAATGCTAGCTTTCAAGAGGTTTATGCCACAATTAAAATACCATAATTGATTTTAATGCATGATATATAATCCATACAAACTTTTCCCTGTGGATGTGGATCACAAAGGAATGTGTAGAATGGTATAGGATGTGCAGATGTAAGGATAATGTGGACATATAACACCCAGATAGAGCTTTCAGAACTATTGTTAAGATCAAGATGAAAGTGGATTATTCCAATTAGGATCATCTATTTAATACTTAAGGGTCCATATTGTGTGTAAATCTTTGGAATTAGCTCTCGAGTCGTCAAAATGTCAAAATTCATCAAATGTATCTATTTTGAAACAGACTCTGGATAGAGTTGGCTTGTGACTATTCAGAATGTATCAATTCAAATGTATGTTATGGTTAAGGCATGATAAATCCATAACCAACCAGGGAGAAGGTTTTGGTGGTTTATCGATCCTCAGTGTGTCAGGGATATCAGAATTTGGGTGGCCCTGCAGGCCCTACCCTCGGGTTGATATCCATGATACTCCTTGGGTTGTTTCTCCTGCATGGCTGCCTGAAGGGTGCTGAGCCCATGGTGGACCCCTACACCAATAATTGGGTATTCATCCGTCATATCATACAGCTAAAGAACCAGTTGGTGTACTCTATATTTATCTATGATCATATCCAGGCAACATTTTAAATGTAAATTTCAAAGCTTATAAATACTCACTGAACTAGGGGAACTATCTTCTCCTGCTGGAACTACTTTCCTGTATCACCCTCCACAGCAATAACATTATGAGTGATACATTAAACTTTTAACTACTTAACCTGTATCACCATAGAATATGATGAAAACTGGTCCCCCATGCAGCTAATGAGCGATGTGCATTGGGATTAGTGTATATTGACAGACTGTTCGTACTGTTCCTCATTCTCATGGTTTTTCACATAATAATAATATTATTATTTTGAATTTTATTTGAATGATAAGACATATAACCCTTGAGTCGTGTATCAGTGTTTGATCAGCTTTAAAGAAAATTAGTGCAAGTGCTATAATCCTGATGTGCTGCTGATGGAAAATAACCGGTGAATCGATGTAGCCTAAATAACTGGTGTATATTGATATAATTTAGTATGTAACCATAATTATCTGAAACGCGGATTATTCTTACATCGTTATATCGAACTTGATATTGATTATTGTATATATTTTTACTGTACTGTATGCAAATCGTAATTATATTGACTCCAATGGAAGAGCTGTATACCTAGGAAAATGGATGAAATACCAAATATTATTCAATTTTTCTATAAAACAAGTTATGACATAATAATTGTTTATATATTTCGCCATAAATGAGTCAAAATAATTATGTCAGTTTCACAGTAAATCATATTCGAGTGAACTTCTGGTTTCCTTGGTAACCAAGAATGATATAAGTAATAAAATATGCCTTTCATAGTGAGTCACATAATTTGATAATACTAAGCTAAGCTTTTCAATTCTCTAATTGGTGTATAGGTAGACCTATAAAACTATAGGCCTAGAGATGGTTAGATAAGCCATAAAGTAGGGTGATATACACCTTTACCACGAACATGCGCAGTGGAACCTACCATGCATAGGGACCTTTGTCCGAACGATTTAAGCCTGGTCTTATAGGAACCCATATCCCTATTGTTTGTTTTCATGCGATTCCGCCAGCAGGGCGCCACACTATTGAAAAAAGTGTATAATTATCATGCTATCTAGGGGCCTGGTTATTAGGACGCCAATATTCCAAGGTCTTGTATTAAACATATCATTTCATATGTGGGAGCATATGAAATCAATGTTGAAGCAGCATTAACTTTCCAAGATAACATCGATCTACCACCATGGGGCAGTGTCGGTCATCGTTGTAAAAATGTTTAGTAATCCAATAAAGAATGCATTAATGTCATTATTATTTTAATCATTTCAAATGATTGTTCATAAAGACAGAATTTGCCAATGTTGTATTATGTAACCCTTAAGCTGTTAAGAACTTGATATTTCCTGAAAGATCTTTTCCGTTGAAAGGCAATAATGTACGTTTGGAACTATAAGTGTTCCCATGCATCTGATCACACGCATTTGCCAGGTCAATTGATGTTACTGCTATTACTGTATTATATCAACCTGGATTTGGTTGGAAAAGTACCAAATAAAAACTTAACATGAAATCCATTGTGGTTCATTCCTTGAAGCCAAAAATAAAATACTTAAATATGAATATAATACTGTTTGTCGTAGACTTAATTTAATATAAATGGAAGATCCATGCAGAAGAACTGTAGTCTTATCTCTTACTTGTATTTTCTAACTGGAAGATCATACTTATATGAAGTGGTTTTGAAATAAAAAATAGAAAAAAAATACAGAAGAAATAAAAATGGATATATACTAACCCGCATATATACATGTACAATACAATACTGAATAATTAGACTACATTTTACGAGAAATGAATATTATTGTTTCCATGGATGTCAAATCTAGACAATCTTCATAATAGTTTTTCAAATTTTTATTTCGAATTTTTTTACCCTGGATATGGTTCGGCCCAATTATTAGGCCGGTTTTCATGAGGCAGGCATTACCGGCTCGTATTCTGCCCCATCCCACATTCTCATGTAGTTTTCCTATATCATTTCATATTGACCAAAGTTATAGATGACATGTACAATGTCTTTTTACCTGGGACTCTCACGAACAGTGACTGATTATAAGGTCAATTTTGAGAGTTTACAATAATACCATGTTTATGATCCATTTAGGTATATTTAATTTAGTTTCATTGGTGTCTTTTTGGTTTGTTAATTTTAAATTTTTCCCCATATCCCCCAATGCGAATGAGAACCCCTCCCATACCCTCCCCACCTACATACGCTCCCACTCCCATTCCCTGGAAAAGTGAATGCAATATGAAAGTATTAGGGAAAAAAAACTATTGTCCATTAAGGTTGTACTGACACGGATAGAGAGCAAAGCAAAGCGACTTCAAGTGAAGCGAACAGCACTGACGAGATCCGCATTCCAGAATACGGCCTTTTCCCACCACCAAGTCCAAGAAGCTTGCAATGGAATTATTCGTATAATAACACAATGGATATATTATGCTCTTCCTTTCAGACAGGTCCCAGAGAGTGCATTAAGTGATTTGATGCGCTTTGATGCGCATTATAACGTGTAGTCTGAAAGAGGTATTAGCTTAGCCATACTAGTGTTACTACTGTAACAGAACTGCCCTTCTGTTGTGCCTTTTTACTAATGTGTTGTGGTGTGTGCTCTGTGCGCACTGTGCACACCGTGCACACTGTGCGCACTGTGCACCCCGTGCGCACTGTGCACCCCGTGCGCACTGTGCACACCGTGCGCACTGTGCACACTGTGCGCACCGTGCACACACTCTGCACATTCTGGGACACTATATAAGGAGCTGCGCCGCAGCCATTCGCTGTCATTTGGCCAATAAACCTCGCCGAGTACACATCTAAGAGCACTTGTCTCTCTCCTTCTTTGGCACTTGACCCTGCCCTTAAGGCAGCCACAGCCACCACCCCCACCTGGTGGGCTCACTGGTGAACTATAGCCTGTGGACTACTACCCTGCTTCCTCCCTGCTCTTACCAGCAGCCTACAGGTCGCAGCTTATAGTAGATCTTTTAATGACGAACTAGATCGAATACGACACGCTACCAATATAACGCCGTATCATATCAGTTAATCAGCTCAGAGTCGTAACAGGTGCGCCGACCCTATTATAATACACCAATTCCTGTTACAGTGGTGGCAGCGGTGGGATAGGCCTGTCCTATTTCAACGAACCCTTGACTTCTGAGCTGTCACAGTACGATTCACAGTATGACAGATACTGCCTTGACAGGTGCTAGACCGAAGACTGCCGAAGCTGCGGGGTATTCCCTACCTGAGGGAAATGGGGAACCTAAAGGCTTACCCATTACTCCTACTGGAGAGGTCTTCCTTTCTCAGGCAACCTGGGAAAGGTTAGATAGAGAGGGCTACCGAATGGGTATAACCCAGGAAGAGGTGACTGTGCCCCGGGACCGTCAGCCAAATAGGGGTCTATATGACTACCTTGGTAGAGCCCTTGCCGAGCACGAGGAACACTCACAGAGGCGGGTGTTTACCAGGGAGCAGGGGACCGCTCCATGAGTGAGACAAAGCCATCAAGAGGCCATGGGGCTGCACCCTGTCCTAGGGAGGATCCAAAATGGAACCCGTCGGAGAGACCCCCAACGCAGGTAGAGGAAAGACTATTTGGGCTCACAGAACCCCTCCTGGAGTGGGCCCGCACTGGAACTCTCCCAGCCATCAATCGGAACCAGCAGCCTTCTACTTCTGCAGAATGCGGGCCCCGAGCGGCACCGTCCACAGGCCGGAGCGATCGGGGATGGAACCTACCCAGAGATGATGAAGGGCGACGCCCCAACTTGAAGGCTCAGACCTACGATGGCAGCAAACCCCTCTCAGAATACCTGGGCCACTTTGAAGTGGTGGCTGCCGTTAATAGATGGACGGAATATGAGAAGGGGCTGTACTTGGCAGCCAGCCTAGCAGGACCAGCTCAACGGCTGCTAACGCGGCTTGACATATATTGCCCAGGAGGCTATGGGAACTTATTGAGAGCCCTTCACCAGCGTTACTCCCCTCGTCACCAGGAGGAGTTGCACAGGGCTGATTTGAAGACGCGTCGTCAACGCAAGGACGAGTCATTGCGCACCTTGGCAGATGCCATAGAGGTCGCAGTAGAGAAAGCCTACCCCAAGGCTGACTGTTATACAACGGACCAGCTGTGTCTGGAGTACTATCTGGGAGCCATACGGGACTCAAGGGTACGACAGTGGGTCCATATGCGTGGACCGACCGATCTCCGGCATGCGGTGGCCCTGGCCCTCCAGTCAGAGGCCTACTTTAAAGGTGAAGACCTACGTACTCCACTTCGGGCAAGGATGGTGGTTGGAGATGTTGAGGATGACTCATCAGATTGGGACAAGTCTTCCGAGGAGTTCATCGGAGCCATGCGGGCCCGACCATCAGGTAAACTTGTAGGTGACAGGCAATTGCAGCAGAGGCCGACTGCCAGTCACCAAGCTCCCCCTGCTAATGGAGTAACCAGGGAAGAAGTGGCCCAGCTGATTCAGGAAGCCCTAGCTAATTGGGCGCCACCAAGACGACAGTATGACAAGTCTAATGTGGACTGCCGCAACTGTGGAGAGTTAGGACATTTTGCTCGGGAATGCCCACATCAGAAACTTTCCATTACTGATAATGCACATTTGGAAAACTAGACAGGGCTCTCTCAGAAGATCAGGAGAGGGCCCGGAAAAAGAGTAGTGAGAAAGTTAGGGTAGTGAAGCTGCACAAAGGGCGCACATGTGGGGATGCTCGGTTGGACCGTGGGATGCAGGAGTCCATCCTGGTACCGAGCTCGGCCAGTGGCGTCAGTGCAGCTCACAGGGGCGACCCCTTCGAGAGGGATGGCGAAGTGATGCAGCATACAGGACGCACGCGTGGGGATGCTCGGTTGGACCGTGGGATGCAGGAGTCCATCCTGGTACCGAGCTCGGCCAGTGGCGTCTGTGCGGCTCACAGGGGCGACCCCTTTGAGAGGGATGGTGAAGTGATGCAGCGTACAGGACGCACACGTGGGGATGCTCGGTTGGACCGTGGGATGCAGGAGTCCATCCTGGTACCGAGCTCGGCCAGTGGCGTCAGTGCGGCTCACCAGGACGACCCCTCCGTGAGGGATGGCAAAGTGATGCAGCATAAAGGACGCACATGTCGGGATGCTTGGTTGGACCGTGGGATGCAGGAGTCCATCCTGGTACCGAGCTTTGCCAGTGGCGTCAGTGCGGCTCACAAGGACGACCCCTTTGAGAGGGATGGTGAAGTGATGCAGCATACAGGACGCACACGTGGGGATGCTCGGTTGGACCGTGGGATGCAGGAGTCCATCCTGCTACCGAGCTCGGCCAGTGGCGTCAGTGCGGCTCACCAGGACGACCCCTCCGAGAGGGATGGCAAAGTGACGCAGCATACAGGGTGCACACGTGGAGATGCTCGGTTGGACTGTGGGATGCAGGAGTTCATCCTGGTACCGAGCTCGGCCAGTGGCATCAGTGCAGTTTATCATGATGAGACCATGGTGGAAGATGTGCCTGTAGAAAAGAGCAGAAACTTAAGGCAGCATGGAGGGCAGTTGACAGGAGACAGTGAGCAATTTCATGTGACTGAGGTGCACTGGTGGCAGAAGTACCAGAGGCATAATTCAGGAATGGCAGTGGATGTAGTGGCTCAGCCTGAGAGCTCTGGAAATGCAGTCAGTAGGTGCATGGAATCGAGTGATGACCATGGCTGAAAGGTGACTGGAATGGAATGAATTAAAAATTAACATGTATTTCACTACATTTAATGGTTGCCTGCACTGTGACCTACACTGCAGTGACCTCTTGATTGTTAATTTTCAGTGTGTGTCTACCCATCAATAAGGAATCAGTGCCGGGCTTATCGCCCAACATTGATTCCCAACCTACGTTTCATGCCTCTTTCTGATGCCATCATGGAGACACCTAGTTTGTCTTCTCTCTCGCATCGGAGGGGCAGCGTGTCTCAGAGACCTGGTCAGCCTCCCACCTGGCATCGGAGGGGCAGCGTGTCTCAGACACCTGGTCAGCCTCCTATCTCACCTTTGAGGGGCAGCGTGTCTCAGACACCTGGTCAGCCTCCTATCTCACCTTGGTCGGAGGGGCAGCGTGTCTCAGACACCTGGTCAGCCTCCTATCTCACCTTTGAGGGGCAGCATGTCTCAGACACCTGGTCAGCCTCCTATCTCACCTTTGAGGGGCAGCGTGTCTCAGACACCTGGTCAGCCTCCCACCTCACCTTGGAGGGGCAGGGTGTATCAGACAGCCTGTTGCCGTTTTCGTCACCACCCATCTGTCTGGAGCATACGATACATCTCGAGAAGTTAATCCCCAACTGTTAGAGCCTAGAGTGAGTGAGTGTTGTGTGTTTTGCGCCGTACCGACAGCCAGGGTCATTTTCACGGCGAAAACCAATTGGGACGAATTCTGTCTTTGGTGATCGAATCTATGAGATGAAGGTGACAGGGCGGGCAAACAGCAGGGGATCAAAACCCAGCGATCATTTTTGCTGTACCTCATCCCTTAGTGAACCAAGCACTAACCGGGAATTGAACCCAAAAACCACTTGGTCAGTGCAGGGTCCCCCCTATCGTCGCCTCTTACGATCAGCAGGGGCTACTGAGGGCCTATTCTAACCCGGACCCCCACGGGGCTAGAGCCTCTAGAAAAAAAATCTACTAAAGAAAGAGACTTCTCCTTTCGATATGTTGTAGGTGTGGCCTAGGACATATCGCAATGCGAAGGGATTAGCATTCTAAGGTCGGGAAGACGTCGGAAATTGACAAAGATGTGGCCGCCGTTTTGGCCGCCACCCGTCCGTGTAGAAAAGCAAACTGGCGAAGTTAAACTCCCACCTGTTGAGGCCCCCAGAATAACAACCGCTGGGGTTATGAACTTCTCCTTTTAATATGTTACAGATGTGACACCCTAGATGTCCCAATCTGAAGGAATAAGCATTTTGGGGTCAGGAACAGCTCGAAAATCAAAGGAATTGCGGCCGCCGTTTTCCTCGCTACCCGTCCGTCTAGGGCACACAACTGACAAAGTAAACTTCCACCTGTCGGGGCCCATGTCTCAGAAAGTATTGAAGGTACAGACTTGTCCTTTCGATATGTCGTAGATATGGCATCTTGGATGTTCCAACTCAAGGTGATAAACCCTAGGTGGCAGAAAACATGTCGGAAATAGACAAAAATACGGCCGCCGTTTTCACCACCACCCGTCCGTGTGGGCCAGACGGCTGGCAAGTGACGGACGCAACGGCATCCCGTGACGTCATTGTGACGTCACGCCCGTCTCCTAGCAACCTACATGACGACCGGCTCGGAAATGGGAGAAACGTGATTGCCGTTTTTCGATGCCACCCGTCCGTCAAAGAATAGCAAAGTGGCAAAGTAAACCTCTGACTTGTTTGGGCGGCTAGAAAAAAACCTACTAAAGATAGAGTCTTCCCCTTTTGATATGTTGTGGATGGGATATCTTAGACGTGCCAACTCGAAGGGATAAGCATTCTAAGTTCGGGAAAACGTCGGCAATTGATAAAAACCCGGCCGTCCGTTTTCGTCAACACCCATCCGTCTGGGGCACACAGTAACAGCTGACGAAGTAAACGGGCACCTGTCGGAGCGATTATCTCAGAAAGTATTAAAGATGAAGGCTTCTCCTTCGCATATGTTGTAGATATGACAACTTGAATGTCCTATGTCGAAGTAGTAAGGATTCTTAAGTCGGGAAGACGTCGGGAACTGACGAAAACGCGGCCGCCGTTTTGGTCACCCCTTGTCCGTGTGGGCTAGACAGCTGACGAAGTAAACTACCAACTTCCAGGGCCTCTGGAACAAAAATGGCAACGTCCTGTTCAGGGTAAACAGGACCACGAAGTTGGGCAGATAATGCTACTTCGGGAGCTGGTACCTGGAAATGCATACCTCGGAGCAGATAATGCTAATGCAGGAGGCTATTTTCGAAATGCCAGTTTGGACACTTGACAGAACACACCCTGAGACTATCTCACGTCCTGGCCGGTGGTTTTAAACTGTGACAACGCTGTATGCTCCATCAAAATCAAGTTCAACATACTGAGTTCAAGTTTGTCATTTATAATTCCAAGTAGGCTAGTATGAGGAACGACCACAAAAGGACAACATGCCCAACTGGTGATGTTGGTTTGTTACGCTGATGACAATATACAAAATCCAAACCCGTGACCCCAGAGTCATGGCAATGTGGGAGCTGCGATGTCTCAACCTGTGACCCCCAGAGTCATGGCAACGTGGGAGCTATGATGTCCTGACCCGTGACCCCCAGCGTCATGGCAATGTGGGAGCTGCGATATCCTGACCCTTGACCCCCAGTATCATGGCAACGTGGGAGCTGCGATGTCCCAACCTGTGAGACCCAGAGTCGTGGCAACATGGGAGCTGCGATGTCCTGACCCTTGAACCCCAGCATTATGGCAACGTGGGGGCTGCGATGTCCTGATCCCCATCATCATGACTCCATGAATTATTTTAATATATAATTATTGCTGAGTAGACACGTATGACTGTAAATAATGCTAACTGTTATTGGGTCATTGTAGTTGTGACCACGTCCCTGTTCATTAATTAAAATTTAAGGCGCTCCTAATAGTAGCGCTTCATTCATAAAAACACTCAGGAGAGTTATTATGGGAAACGCCCGACGACGCCCCATTTTATTGTAAATTTTAAATCTTGATATTACGGGAAACGCCTAACGACGCCCCATTTATTGTAAATATTAATCTCATTATCCTGGGAAACGCCTGACAACGCCCCAGTTTAAAATATTTTACATCATATTGTTAACCATTTTTCATAGCCCCGGTGCTTGTAAACATTGTTGTATAGCACTTGAGGGCAAGTGCCCAGCTAAATGGGGGGCAGTGTAACAGAACTGCCCTTCTGTTGTGCCTTTTTACTAATGTGTTGTGGTGTGTGCTCTGTGCGCACTGTGCACACCGTGCACACTGTGCACCCCGTGCGCACTGTGCACCCCGTGCGCACTGTGCACCCCGTGCGCACTGTGCACACCGTGCGCACCGTGCACACACTCTGCACATTCTGGGACACTATATAAGGAGCTGCGCCGCAGCCATTCGCTGTCATTTGGCCAATAAACCTCGCCGAGTACACATCTAAGAGCACTTGTCTCTCTCCTTCTTTGGCACTTGACCCTGCCCTTAAGGCAGCCACAGCCACCACCCCCACCTGGTGGGCTCACTGGTGAACTATAGCCTGTGGACTACTACCCTGCTTCCTCCCTGCTCTTACCAGCAGCCTACAGGTCGCAGCTTATAGTAGATCTTTTAATGACGAACTAGATCGAATACGACACGCTACCAATATAACGCCGTATCATATCAGTTAATCAGCTCAGAGTCGTAACAGGTGCGCCGACCCTATTATAATACACCAATTCCTGTTACACTACCAAGACTCAGGGCTAAGAGCATGAACTCTCTTTGTCAAAGGTGGAGAGTAAAGGAAGGAGTCAAGTCCCTTATGTCATTACTTATGTATAGTGCAGTCCACGCAGCGGTAAGCAGAGCGCTGCTAGCTTTGCTGGTTAAACATCCTGGAAAGGTCGGTACTAGAAGCCTGTTCTGGAATTGGAATAGAAGCTGATAGACCGAGTAGTAGGCTGGAGCATTGGCTGAGTGTGATTGAGTGGACCCTACTCTTTAGATTGTTCATTGTCATCGAGAGATCTTGTCATGAGTACACACACACATTTGATAATAATAAAGAACATCCTTTCACGCGAGTGTTATGTCTTTTCATAATATGAAACTATATTATGTATTGGACGCGTGGTCTAGGCGGATACAGACTGCTGATGGAGCTTGCTAATACCCTGGGAATGTTTACAGGACTTACAAATAACACCCTAATTTATATTTGATATCAAACCCATCATAGTTCAAGGTCACCAAGGTACCTTAGAATGCTCATATTGCATGAATGAGAGATTATCTTTTCAAAGATTTTCTTATGGTTGTCCTCCATAGATCTACCCCCTAGTGGCACCAATACTAAACTTTGTTAAAGAAATCAATAATTATTTAACCCTTTTTTACCTGATTTTCTGAAAAATTAACCAAATTTTTCCATTTTTCTTATAAATTATCAGGTCACATGACCCTGGTCACATGACCAGGAAATCATAATTCCATAATACCAATATATAATTAAAATGCTGAGGTTATAAGCTTTCAATTGATATATAACATGCTTAGATATATTTTAGAATGATAGCTTTAATTGGCATTTTCATTTCTCCTCTCAATGAAAAACATGTGAAAAGTGGCTTCTCGGTGGTCTGGAAAGGAAATGACCCCTCCCATTGGGGCCGGGGGTATGGGGGCTGTCCACCCCAAGGAACATTTTGAAAAGATAAACTTTCATTCATGCAACCTGGGATTTTCTAAGATTTGAAAAATGTGATGGTACATTTAGGCCTAACTATCACATTTTTCAAATCTTAGCCCCCCCTCCCCCACCTAAACAATTCCTTGATCCGCCCATGTAGGTCCCTTTTCCCAAGAAAATTGGTCGTAATAAAAAAAAACTTGTCTAATGCAAACTGTGCATTTCCTCAGCAATAGTCTATGGCTACAATTACAAATCACATGGATGGAAGTGAATTGTGATGGGCGTGGGTCAGCATTGGATTCTATACAAAGATTTCGCTAACAAAATTTACCTTCTCCTGACGGCTTGCCTATATGAGAATCGATCACGGGCCATGAGATGGCCAATCATTGAGCACAGAGCTTGGCACAAGGTTTCTGCTTTTTCCCGCTTCAGAAGTTTACAAGCCGGACACCTAGCGGACAAACAGTAGAACGACACTGTCACCTAGCGGTTAAAATGAGAACTTAGAGTGGAATGGCATGATTACGTTCGTGGAAAAGTCTTTTTTACACACTAACTTGAATTATGGTGAACTTGCTTGCATGTTGAAACGAGTACTAATGTACGTAAACATTAGATTATATTGGCTTGAAAAGTTCCTGTCAAATGTGAACGTGATTTTCATAAATCATTGTCCTGAACGGAAGCATGCTTGAGTGACCAACTTGCCAGTTGCTACAACAATTATTTTGATGGCCACGGACAGCTGATCTGAAATCACGTTAATTTAGTGAAAACACAAGTTTCAACCCCAACGAATGGTCACAGTATGTCAAAAGTAACTAAGGTAGGTCTGCTAAAATGCAAGATCGTCTTGTTATTGAGTAGATCTACCTGCGTCGTCATAATTAGCTACGTTTACGTCAGCCAGATTTCGCACTGTTTACAAACAAAGAAGGTGAAGACTGTGCCTGTGCCAGTGACACCGTTACACGATATCAATTGCTTTTCACTGGGATCCGATCGGCCTTGTTTTTTTGGGTTTTTTTTACTCACTGTGTTCACACCTCCTTTCTTCCCGGGAATGGACCATTAAAAAGATTCGAAGAGTAGGACAGCTAGAGATAAAGGTCCACGAGATAGAAATAGGTTGAAGTTATGCCAAAAACGGGAAGCTGGAAGAAATAGGGGTAAAACACGAGGGACGAACTCGGGCAGACGGAAATGGGGACACACCGACCAGAAACATGAGCTCGGGCCAATACTGAGTTTAGGGATGAGAACATGGGAGATCGGCCTACACACTACCACCTTTTAAATTTTTTGGCCATGGTCCCCATCCTGAGTCTGGAATCGTTGGTCACCCACGTCTGCTAGATGCCCCGCATGAAACAGCCTGGAACCACAACACCCACCTCGTACTGATCAATCCAGGACTGAGGGCATCAATGGCCCTTCGAGCATCACAAGTAGAAGATCTATCCTAATCACCGTCGACCCCCATGCACGGGGCACATTTCTGAGAACACTACGATCACTCGCCTGTCTCGTCCTCTGCAGCTTCGCAGTGTGACTCGTCCCATTTGTGCTTTCGAGATAGTGGGCGCAACTGGATCAAGAACCATCAGGAGTACGAAAATATCTTAAGCAGGGAAACCGCGGAAGAGCGACTCACTCGTCCCGGCTCCTAATCTTGAATGAGAACATCACACTGCCATAGAGACAGCCATGTTGGAACTAGCCCTAGTAGCCTAGTCTGTCCAATTCATGGGTTCAAACACTGATTTTGGAGTAAAAAGCATGCTGTTCACCACAAAAACTGGTGTCCATGGTATAAAAAAACAATTCTTAAACACAGGAGTGTATAGTTTATGTTTGCACATTGTATTTTTTGTGTCACTACACAGGGAGGATGTGGGGCAAGGGTGGGGCTGACTGCGTTGGTGCATCTATTATCTAAATCAACAGGTGCCGACTGAGATGGACAAATAATTAATGGGTAGGCTAACTTAGCATCGACAAAGACAGGAGCCATTCAGAATAAAACATAATAAATAATAAAACTCATTTCTATGTGTTCACTCGCATCATTTCTCAAAATTGACATGTGACATGACTCATGAGCTTTTTTATAGTGACATGAAAAAAGAAGATGACGCGACATGATCTACTTCTTAAATTCGACATGGGACATGAGGGTCCCTTAGAGGCGACATATGGAAAATGGAGAGGAAAGTGACAGTTGACATGGTATTTTCTCATATTTGACACGCGACACTGGGGACACCGCCCCCCCCCCCCCCCCCACCCTCATCAATTTTTTAACCCATCAACGACCCTCTAATATTTTTTATATAATTATTAGAAACAAATTATATCAAAAGTTGGTGTACTAAGTTGAACCAAATGTAGAGCGAGATGAAGCCACTGTCATTCGTAGTCTATCCTAATATCAACCAAGCAATTTAGTAGCTGTTAAATCGTCTTCTTGATTTCACATTTTTGGAAATATTTTCTGATATCAAATCATAGTTGGGATTTCTTCATTTAACAGTCACACCCTATTTTCCTTTGAGTTTACTAGACTTTGAATATTTATTCCAAATATTTAGTAATTCCTCCTTTATTTTTCCCCTCTAATCTGCTACTATCTATTTTACAGCCGCCGATTCCAGGATATATGAGCAAGACCCTACAAAAAAGAGGCATAGGGTAAGATAGATTTAGATAAATTCTGTTTTGTTCTTTAGAGTATTTATATAGTAAAAAAGAATGTTTAATATGCTTAAGAGTATTAAGAAAATTAAAGTAATTTATGTAATGTGGAACCTGAGAACACACCTCAAGTTACATATTCTCATTTGGCAGGTATACTCACTTTCAATCATGACTTTTAAATAGATCTATATATTTTATTCCAATTACAGAGACCGGGTCATACGATACAAATGTTGCCTACAGAATACTGCGTTGGAGGCTTTACGGGCCCGTGGCTGGCAGGAAGTCACAACGTAAGTAAAAAGCCGCCGATTCCAGGATATATGAAAATGAAACTAGGGCATATATCAAAATTCTGAGACACGGTTCCCTCCATATATATGTCAAGAAAATGTACCAAAAGTTTCAAGACTTTAAATTAAAAATTAAGTGAGATATTCACGTTCAAAAAAATTTGAATATCATGATTTTCAAGTTTGTAACCAACTTACAGGGCTATTGATCTATGTATTTTTATGTAAGTTACATAAATAGAAAATATAATGATTACAATTAAAGGCATCCCCGCCATTCACTCCCCATTCCTGGAGGTAACACGGGTACAAATCTTAGGTATGGTCCAACCAACTTTGAATTAAGTTTTTTTTGTCTCTAGAGAGCCTGATGCAGACGGAAACACTAGAGACCGTGGGGGATGGGACTTTTACTGGTGTGATGTAGGATGGATGAAGGAATACTTCGACCACTATTACATGGAGGAACATATGAAAATCTGCCACTTCAGGAACCACTATGAGGCAAGTGCAATATGACCTGCTATAAGTATAACAGAGTATAGAATTATGAACTTTTGAAATCTTTGAAATGAGAATAAGTATTTTCATCTTATGAAGGATCTTACTTAAAAAAGTAATACTTAATCTGCAAGGATTTCTAATTATAATTCAGAGAAAACATTGTTGTATCTATAGAATTACTCATGATACTCAACAGGTTAAAATTTGTCTTTGTACATCAGACATCGTTTTGTTTTCCAGGGATGTAAGTTTTCCGATTTTTGTCGGATTTCCGATTTTTTCTCTTTAGCATCCAAAAATATCAGTTTCAAAATGTGATATTTAGAACGTGTTTCACAACATTTTAGGAAACATTCAGATTTTCCTAATGCTATTTCCGATTTTTTCACTCTCACCCACTTACATCCCTGGTTTTCTTACCCGTTTAGCTCACCCGAAAGAATCTTATGGTGAAAAACCTGAAGCGTTATCGGAAGCAGCTCGAGCGAGAGTTTGGAAAATCAGAAGCACAAAAGTATCCTTTGACCAACGATCACTCCTTGATCGTAAAAAATGATTTAACCTACATCAATTTTGTATAAGCGTGTCATGATATTTAGGTACTTACCAAAAATCTAGTTGGTACCACCGGTGTACAGTTGTGTCCCTTAACCACATCTCTTCAGATGTGACTTTTTCCCGATGACATATGAGCTACCAGTAAGTATCATTTTGATTATTAGATGCATGTACATCTTCATTTGATCTTTATTTGTGAATACATATTTCTTATTTAATTTTAAGGTTCAGACAATCAAATTGTTAATGTATGTGTTATGCGGCTTATTTTCTCTTTTACAGTCAGAGTACCATATTTTCGTGGAAGAGTTCAAGAAAAATCCCGGACAGATTTGGATCATGAAACCTGTAGCTAAGTCTCAAGGCAAAGGCATCTTCTTATTCCGCAAACTGAAGGATATCATGGACTGGAAGAAGGTGAATTTTCAGAAATAAAAATATAATCTGTAACTTTTTAAGAAAATGAATAGGCAACAAACTTCTTATTTGTTTCTATTCATACATATATTGTGACTAAAAGACCGGAGTCAATTTAGTCCGATGCACTACAATCAACCGGTATTTTATTAAGTAAAAATATATCTATTGAGATGATAAATCATTTCAGGGAAAATAATTTAGCATATTTACTCCATAAAAGAATGAAAAAACTAGAGTATTCTGTCCTTTCAGGAAAATTACCATTTAAATATGTGATGAAGGAATATTCCATTTCTTTTAGGGAGAGTACCAAGCACAGCCCGACCCTAACAAAGAGGCCCCTGAAACCTACGTCGTATCACGGTACATCGATAACCCCTATCTCATCAATGGACGCAAATTTGACATCAGAGTCTACATCCTTGTAATGTCTGTAAGTGTATAAAAGGAAGCATTTGAAAAACTCGGGAAAATAGATTTGATGTCCCTTATTGAACTCCTGCCCCAGATGGATGTAAGGAGAGAGATTTTTTTTTTATTATTATTTCTTTATTTCAACTGGTACACAGATTAGCTACTTAAAGCTAGTTTACATCAGCTACCAGTGTTCTGAATTGTGCGAAAGTGTTTGTTAAAGCTCAGTGAGGGTACCATGGAAAATCAATCACACAGATATTCAGAGCATGTTAGGGAAGGCTTTAGCATGTATCTTCTTGTAACTGCTACTGCGGATGTAAAATCCAACGAGCTAGTGCGACTTACTTGAGTAACTAGCTCTATGTGTTCTATATTTTGGTACAATACCGTTTCCGTCATAAATCCATTATCGACTGTTGTACTCTATTGCAAGGGCTAGTGAAGTTTGGCTTGGCTAGTGTATGTATGCTCAACCAACAGACCGGTGCATCTTCTCTTTTCCAATACTCGTTATTATCGTCTGCAATTGACACATTATTTTTTACTTTCAGTACGTTCCACTAAAGGCGTGGTTGTACCGAGGTGGATTTGCTCGGTTCTCAAACACGAGGTTCTCCAACGAATCTATAGATGATATTTGTATCCTTTTCATCAAATAAAATATACCCAAGAGGCAAGAATGTAGACCGTACACTTTTAAATATCTAATCAGTGTTATATTTAACTTTAAATAATATCATACAAATGTTCAATTGGTTGAATCATATAACGTCAACTGTCACTTTGTACAATGAAAAGTATTTCCCGTTATACCTGTAATTCACCAGGATGATTCGTTTTTCTGGAACTGTAGTAAATGTAGTTTTGCATTTCAAATAACATGACTCCTCGCTTTGCGCTACCATAGCTTACTCTATATACGTATAGTGGTACAACTTCAGTTCAGTATTTGAAAATAAAATCAGCTGAACCTCCACTGTTTTCCAAGGAGGGTTCTCACGCCCATTAAAATTGTGAATGCACTTACATTACCAAACAACCCTTAACTGTTGATAAGACGTACATCTGACCAATGTGGCCATCCAGAAGACCGCCCCAGATTATGACCCCGAGAAGGGCTCCAAGTGGCAGATCGGTCAGATGCGGCAGTACCTGACCGGTCGGCACGGCCACGAACAGGTGAGGCAACTCTCATTTTGACAGGGTCAGCACTCAAAAGGGAAAGCAGTTAGAACGTCAAAGACAGTGTTCTGTAGGGAAACACACTTCGTTTTACCAGGTTGTGGAATATATCATTCTTAAAATATAAGACATTATTACTTGTTGAATCTTTCACCTTTTTTGGTACTTGAACGTTTTCAGAATGGATCAAATATTTAAAATCAACCATGGAAAAATTATCATAATACAGGGTTGGAGGAACAGATTTTAAAGTGAGATTTGAGGGATCACCGTACTCTAAGAAACAATAATGAATAATCAATTACAAATCTAACATTTTGATGAGTTAGAAAAATGAAATTTGAAATCAACAGTAACACTCATTCTCTGTTCGAAATTTAGAGGTGCCATTCTAAGTAGGCTGATAGCTGTTTTAGTTATTGATATAACTGATGCAAGTAGATCGACCTCAGAAGTGTAGTTACACATGCTATTTATCTTTGATAAAAACTTCAAGCGGGATACAAACAAATAAGAATTGTTTCTCTCTATATATGTAGGTGGAGAAATTGTTCCGGGATATGGACGAGATCTTCATTAAAAGTCTCCAGAGCGTCCAGAAAATCATGATCAACGACAAGCACTGCTTTGAGCTGTACGGCTACGACATTCTACTCGACGCCGACCTCAAGCCGTGAGTAGTCCACTTTGTAAGAACTGAAGAAGGACCAAAGATTATGTTAGAGACCAGTTCTATAGTGTTATCAAATACGCCTGTGGATAAATTGTCTTATTGAACGTTTTTTATTTACATCTGCAGACAAAGTGTTCCACGTCACCTACGTTGGCAGTTTACATTCAGTTTCGGGATTTCAGAATTTTTAGCAATATTTAAAATCTAAATGAAATGCTTTACCATAAGCATATCTGTTAGCATTATGTATTTGCACTTTCTTCCCTTGTCTATTTCTAATTGGGTTGTGTTGACATAATGATAATACAACGTAGTTTGGTAGTAACATTACTCTATACTTTCTACAGATGGTTGATTGAAGTGAATGCATCCCCGTCACTGACTGCCAGTAATACCGAGGACTACAATCTCAAGTTTGGACTTATTGAAGACGTACTCAACGTTATAGATCTGGAGAACAGGTAGGTTATTAAATCTAAAATTATCTATTAATGTCTGCAAAACACTGGATCAATTTCCATAAGTGGCCTTATCAATAAAGATAGCATCGCGGTTTCAGTATTTAACCTTCGACAAAAAAACAATTTAAAAATGCCCAACAAAATAAATTTTCGCCGTATTGAAAATCAACCGCAGAAAGTGTTTTGTCAGAGCACATAGTGCAATTGTGAAGTATTCCTTTTCAATACTTACACTGCATGTAGTTATATTCCTGTTGAAAATATCAAAGACCAAAGAAAACAGAATAGGAAATTAAACATTCTGGGTCCGGAAAAAACGTGTCGTAGTATTACACCTGTTCATATAGTTCGTATGTGAAATTCAATTAGGTTGACGGGGAAAGAGAAGCGGGTCGGAGGTTTTGATCTGATCTGGGATGATGGTCCAGTCATGGCGGACGAAACGGGACTCGACAACGTGAACACAAATTCCCAGACTCCAACCAACTCATTCCTTGGTAGGTGGAATACATTTGCTATAAAATAATTGCAGCTTAACGCTACATTCCCTTTCAAGCGTACCCCTTCATAAATAAAAATGTTTCCCAAAAAGGCCGTAACCACTTCTATAGAACCTTAACGAACAAAGGTCCGTTTCATTCTTTAGCCATTACAGATAATAGCACTTTTTATTAATTTTAGGGGACATTTCTAGTAAAAATAAATACGAAACGTTGCCCTTTGCTGGACAGACCTTTCAAATTAGCGTGGACATTTCTTTTTTTAACACGGTTGTTTGTATAAAGAGATAGACCATTTGATTCATAAAACCAATGCCCTGGATACTTCCCAGACTAACCTACCGAGCGCTTCAAATATTCAATAGATAATCCACGAACCTAAATGGTGTTAATAAACAATATTTTTTCAGGGTGCCACAGCGATCGTAAAAAGCAACTACGTCAAATGTACAAGGCTATATATGGAGGCAAGAAAGCGGCCGAGAAGATGGCAGGACCTGTTTCTTAGTGATCTGACGTGGATTGAATTGTAGTGTTTTTCATTGTCAGCCCAGTTAAATTATTTAAAAGGAAAGTTACCTTTTGTGGATTGGGGGATTACATGTATAATAGAAAAAAACTTGTGTTCATGGAATTGTATGGGATGGTGCACCTATTCAGTATTTAACTTAATGATGAGCAAGTACTGTTTCGATAGTCAGGCTTCTGTAGTATAAAATGTCCCGTGTTATCCTAGTTATGTACATAGTTTAGTTTTTAAACAATTGTATTTTTTAAAACTGTTAATTCAGCCACTGACGGTTTGATTTTGTTTATCTACCTCGCAATATCAATACCCTCAGTCTGTATTTTTACATTATAAAGAAAGAATTTTTCACGAGTTCTTTTTTTGGCCATTTTTTGATCTTTTCACTTTCTGCCAATTTATCTGAACTAAGTCATGTACCACATCTATTTATTTCAAGGAAATGTATTTCTTCATCCTTAAAGGGAACCAAAAGCAATTGTGTGTCAAAATATGACAACATTTTGCTGACTCAAATAACTATGAAAATACATTCAAAGAGTCTAACTTTAGTGATTGGTACAGTATAAATAAAAAAAAAAAGAAATTGGTAGAGTATAAATAAAAAAATAAATAAATAAAAAAAAATAAATAAATAAAATTCCATAATACTAATGCCATATTTGCCTAAAAAGGACAATGTTTGTAAACAAACCAAAATTGACATGGGATATGTTTTAATGTATTTCAACATACTTTAAGTCTGTATTCACAGTCTATATTCTACCACAGGCCTAGGCTATGGCCATAGAACATATTTCAATAGTTAACAGAATTTGCAAAATTTTGACCCTACATTGCTTTTGGCTCCCTTTAAAATTATTGTCGTATTTTTAAGTTAACTTTGCAGTTTAACCTGATTTATAATGCCTTCTAAAATATTTCCAGATATGAATGCTCGTAGAAAGGTTACATCATTTCGATAAATGAACTTGAATGCTCAAGCTGTATAAGCTAAAGTAAAATTTCCAAATTTGGGATTATTTGAAAACAAAAAGTAACCTGAAAGATTTAAGCATGCATGACTATAATATAGGTTGTGTATATCAATTATACACAACCTCATTTATAAGTATCCCTTCCTTGAGAAGAGGAACTTTAAAACTGTGTGAGTTCATAGGCTATACGGATCGTAATTTATTTTTCTCGATATTACTGTCAGAAGGCACACAGGTTCATTCCCAATAGGTATATGCTATGGAGTTCTCGTGTAATCATTACATACTGTAAATATTACTGTCGTCAATTCTGCAATTTAAGATGTCAATACTGCAGTAAGTGCTCTGTGATAATAAACAAACAGATGTTTGTATAGGAATTTATTTCATATTTTATTTACAAGCCCAGCAGGTCCTTAAACTGCATTTGAAATAAATAATCTGATGGATATTGAATGCTGTGAAACCTATAATACCATTTTGTATTAGGACACAAAAATTAGTAATTGGGAGCCTATTGTTTTCAAAATGATACGTGTACATTTGTTAATTGGATCAATATTGTTGAATTCTGAAATAAATATATAGCATCACTACGTATGTAGAAATACACTTTGATTAAAAACTGCTTCTGTTGCACATTAATGACTATTTAACGTACTAACCTAAAATGACAAAACGTAGACAGCATTTCAAATATTGCATTTGAAAGTAATCTTGTAATTCAGTTAATGTTGCATTTGGGTAAGATCAAAACATTACATCAAACGTATTTGAGGTAAACATAACTAACTATTCATAAATTCTGTACAATGCAAAAAGGCCTATTATTTCTTAAAATAAATGTGAAATCAAATATGGAAATCAAATACTTGCAGGAAATTGCAGGGTAAAGATTGAACAAAAGATTGTAAGATGGTTTTGCAGTTTGAAATAAGTTGATTCTCTATCTTAGTCAATGAGTTTGCTTGTATTTAATGAATCGTACAAGATTTGTGCGCGCTGTGCTGATAATCGGCAAATGATCACCCAAATTCCTCCGATTGTTCTTAATCTGCAACATAAATGAAAAGATGAATTAAGAAATGTTCGAGTTTTTCACCGTTTATAATTCCGTACCAGAAATCTTCAAATATTTGTACTTGATATCTGGTACGCCAACTTAAAATTTCAATCGATTGCTCTTACGAACACACTACGTACTCCATTTCATTAAAATATTGTAAAATCCGCAAGAAAATAATCATGTACAATAAAAGAACTATAAAGCCAATAACTTCACAAACTACCATAATGTATCACGTTGAAAAGGAACACTTGAAGCCAAGAAGTATGTAAAAAATAATAATAAAAAAAATATATGAAAAATCACCTTTTGCTTGAGAGCGGGCACCAGGGCCTGCAGTTTGTCGACCAGCCCGATTTCACGCATACCGGGGTTGAGGTGGTCCTCAGCGAAGACGTCAAAGATGGCGTCCAGGGCCTCGGCCACCACCCACAGCTGGCTGTCCTTACTGGCGCACTCCAACAGGAACAAACCGATGTCCTGGGGAAATAAAATATATTATGATATTGAATGTTATACACTATTGGAGTAAATTGTTTCTTTAGTGATACAGGTGGTTGTCTTAACGAAATCAGGAACAGCCCTTTTGCACTAGGCTACGAAATGTTGATTGAAACTTATTTTTTCATGAATGGCAATTTTTTTCAACACTGAGGGTGAAAAAAAACACAAAAAAACTTTCATCTTTTTCCTGTAAATTGGACTCTTCAGTTGAGGTTTTGTAGCAATTTGGACTCTTCAGTTGGGGTTTTGTAGCAATTTGGTCTGAATATTGTTCAATTGAGACAGTCCAACTACGTGTCCTTCGATTTGTGGCCCATTTATGATACTAAGACTAGTGAGTAGTTATTGTATTTTTGTATTTTCCCCTCATCTATACATTTTCGGTACCATAAAATCGTATACGTTACCTTCAAGAGGGGATGTGGCTGGACGGGTTTGGCGAGGCAGCACCCCACGATGGAGACGATCCGTACGGCGTTGGCCCGTACTGTGTCCAGCTGACACTGTAGACCCATCTCAAAGAGGAACTGCAGGTCGGGGGCGGTCACCTCCGAAAACTGCCGAGGAAAGAAATAGTCAAATGTAATGTTGATGCAGCAGAGTGTCAGCTTGACCCCTTTCAGGGTAATGCTGAATAAAAAAAAAAATAAAAAAAAGAGTGTGGTTTTCACTTCCGAAAATTGTCGGGTAAAGAAATAGTATAACTGTAAGGACAGAATGTTGATATTGCAGAGTGTGGTGTTACATCCGACAACTGTGGAGTAAATAAATAGTTACAAAAGAAATGTTGATAGGGGGCAGTGTGGAATGAACCTCCGAAAACTGTCGAGTAAAGAAATTAATTTTGACATAGAAGAGTGTGGTTTAGAGTAGGTTTAAGTTTGAGATGTAATTATCACTGCTCTGCGTCGGGTATAGTTTGAGGGAAATTCTAACTACTTTGTCGAATTGTGCTAATTAGGGTAGAAGGGTAGAATTGACACAGGCCCAACATCTTATAAAAGGACCAGCACATTTTTTCTTGAATTTTTAGGTGGAATTTAGCTCCAATAAAATATTACGATGACATTTACATACCTTCTGTGAACCTGAATCTGACATTTTCTGAGCAATTGCACGCATGGCACTGGTTACTGCGTCCAGAAGTTCTGGTTGTTGTAGAACTGAAACAAAAAACGTTCGACTATGTCACATAAATATCAACTGAGCGACCTGGAGTTGATTCGGCATATTCACCTTTACGGTTCCGAGACAGAAAATCGTAAAAGAGGAAAGAAAACTATGAAAACATTAAGTCATTGGAAAGACCAGAGATACATAAGATGTTATGTATGTCTATGGAAAGAATTTTTTTTAAGCATCAGCAGAGACCTAGCAACGTACTCGTCATATGTCTATAGAAAGACTCAACAAAAATGTGCGTACCCCCTTGTGACGTAGAGAGTTGTGAGAGTGTACCCCACATCAGGTTGAGCTGCTCCACGCCTCCCAAGGAGCTCGTCTCCATGGCGCTCACCAGGTTACTGAGGCACAGCAGGGACCGACTCTGCAGGTCACGCCACCTGAAATAATGGAGGGAAAAGTTAACTTTAAGATTAAAAGATTTGGTGCAGATTCAGGTAAAAACATTTATCAGGCGAAGCGCACTACAGAATGTAAGCAGTCAGATATGCAATTAATTCTGCTGACTACCTTTACATATAAATAAGATTAATTTCAAAAGAAGTCCGACAGTTACTTTGCGCAAACTCAGGGAAATACATATATGAGGCAATGTACACTACAGAATGCAAGCAGTCAGATAGATAACTTGGTACAGTTATCTGTTCTTTGGACTGCCGATTCAGAATCATGCAATTGATTCCGCTGACTATTGAATAGACTGATGAACACCATTAAAAAAAACCAATACATAATGTTCCTTGCATAATGTATGAACTGATTATCATCATGCATACTTTCCTATGTTTTTTTTTACTTAACGAGTTTGGATTAGTCCGGGTAAGCCTCCAAAGAAAGATCATTTGCGTCTTTTTAAACATAGACTTTAACAGTAACGTTTGCATTTAACTGAATATTCACCACCACCCTGACTTCACCTACCGTTTCACTATCTTTGAAGCTTTCTTGTGAGAATTGAGAGCATCACAGACACTGGCATCTGGGGGAGCCGTCTTGGACAAAACCTGCCGAAACAAGTCCAAACGTCTAGCCATACTGATCAATTCGGCGGCATGTTTTAATGTTTTAATGTCTTAATGTAATATATAGTAAAAATGTTTTATATAGTATCAAAGCTTCCAGCTTTGATACTGATGAGGCGGCGATCTAGGCCTAATAATATTAATGTGTAATTTATTGTGGTAGGTCTGAACTGACACTATAGTGTCAATTTCACAAATAATTTAATCTTTGAATAATTCACTGACAGCACCGGAGAACTTATTGACAGTGTGACGCCTATGTTTTAACATTGAATGGGAATGATTCCGACACTGACAGTGACTTAGGCCTAGACATTATTATCAGAACTCAGATTTAATATTTCGATGGTAGGTCTGAAAGAATGACACTATAGTGACAATTCAACAAATAATTTAATCTTTTGATCAGAAATAATTGCTGTCAGAGCCGCCATAATACATTGACAGTGTCGGAGGTCGGGCTTAGGCCTATCTGAGTCCAGTCATTTTTTCATACCATCTGCAAAATATTATTGCAAGCGTTTCCAGGCCTAAAATATCAATCTATATTATAATATATAGGACCCTGAGATATATGGGAACATAGATATCATTATCACTTTAATTTTGGTAGGGGTAATAAGGCCTAAAATAATTATTTTTCACATTGTCAGTGTCCGACCAATGCGCTTTAGGCCTCCAGCCGAGTTTAGGCCTAGATTTCAACGGTATTATTTCAAATGCTGGAAAAAATATATGAACTAACCTTTAACGCCTGGAGTCCTCAATGCGTTTCAATGCGTATATCCTCCACAATTCATGCGTTTAATGTCATCCTGGTTTCCTGAGTTCAAAGTATCGATGCAGGCGTGATGGGGAGAGAACCCGTCGAAGGGTTGACTCCATGTTGACGGTCTGTGACAGTGACAGCCTCCACGTGTCCGATCGATCCAATGTTTTCCCTTCGATACGAACGCATGGATCACGCAAGACTTTTCAATGCGTTGTATGCGTTTAAGGGGGTCCAGACGTGCAAAATATATATATTGAAAGCATCAGATGCCGCCGTAATCCGGGTAAACAGGCGGAGAAGTGCGACTCCCCGGGACCAACCCGCCGCCATGTTAGGTCTGACAGGGTCAAGCCTTCCTCGTGTCCGATCGATCCAATGTTTTCCCTTCGATACGAACGCATGGTTTACGCCAGAATTGTCAATGCGTTGTATGCGTTTAAGAGGATCCAGACGTCAAAATATATATATTGAATCGATCAGATAAGGCGGTAATCCAGGTAAACAGGCGGAGAAGGCGCAGCCCCCTGCAACAACCAACCGTCCCCGCCGGCAGCTCGGGGCGGTCTGACAGTGTGACCGGAGGAGGCGAAGGATTGCAAGAAAACATCGCGATGCATTTACGCGTTTAGACGCGTTATTTCGCATTATTTTCGATTCTGGGACAGTGGGAGGCTTAGCTACGGGTCGAAATCTATCTATGGATACCAATAACTAAAGTTAGAATGACCGATTTCATGGTGAAATAGGTCTGCATAGGTTGATGACATTGACCCGATTCCCGCGCCCCAGATCGGAGAAGAAACGGTCACGTGATCAAGTAACATGGCGGGCCCGCCCGCCGACCGTAACGATATAACGGTTTGGATTCCGCGCTTGAATGTCTAATTTGGCCCGATTTGGACGATTGTAACGATTCCTATGTATTCTATATATCAAAATCTCTGCAATGTAAGCCAAAATAAGCCCAAATATGTGGTCATTTAAGCTCAGAAGCGATCGTCTCATCGGGTGTTACATATAAACGCGTCACCGATTGTCGTATAGACGAAAGGGGAATTCGGCGGCATAAGATCTTAAGGTGATCTAGGCCTGTATTTGATTTTAAAGCCTTGCCGCCTCATAATAAGATGCACATTGTACACAAACTTTACATGAAAATGTGAAATTTACATATTAAATAGTAACTATTACTTGATAACGTAAATCTGCTATTAATATATAAAATACATGAAAATAATTACCTTGGATATCACGTTATTTGACACGATTGCCGAATGGACCTCTGATGGAACGCACAGGCGAGGCTGCAAACAATAAAAGTCCTTAATAGATATGTCTTCGAAAACGAAACTCTTTTAGACAAATCGCCATACTAACAGCCATGTATCTATTGCAATTCTAATCATAAATGTACATGTTACACAGGCGGTTCATGGCTACAAAAATATCAAGGGATATGATGATGATTGTTGGAGTT
Source organism: Lepidonotus clava (assembly GCA_936440205.1). Classification (NCBI taxonomy): domain Eukaryota; kingdom Metazoa; phylum Annelida; class Polychaeta; order Phyllodocida; family Polynoidae; genus Lepidonotus; species Lepidonotus clava. The sequence continues at coordinate 32,584,572 of OW387140.1, forward strand.
TAAGGCCCATCAGCAATTTTTCAGTTGTATTAGGACCAACTCACGATTTTTGGGTTGCACAAAGTACTGATGATCGAATCTAGGGGGGCGAGAACGACGGCAAGGTAAGGTATTCTAACAGTCAGCACCGGGTCAAGGGATATGACCTTACTATATCATAATATTAACGATGAGTGAGAAGATCTTTGCAGAATACCAATTCTTCAAAATAGGATCAACAATAAATTTTGAAAGTTTTATAGAAGTTAATTGTTTTTGGAGGCTAAGCGATACTTTCTACGTAATAGGTAAGCCAAATATATTCTAGTTTTACAATTCATATCACTACCGAACAACTTTTACTTTTCTAAGTAGTTTTATTTTTACCAGCGATCCTGAGGCGGCGGCCTCGTCCATGACGTCGTCGGAGATGGAGCCCACCTCCTCCCCAGACCCGCCGTCACTGTCCAGGTCCTCCCAGTCCTCATCCTCCTCGTCTTTAAAGAATAAGTGTCTTTTTGGTCAATACAAAGTCGACACAAATGTACTATAGGTATAACATTGTGGCTCTGCATCAGTACATTTGTACTAGAAAACCAATCTTTGCTAATAATAACAGATTCATTCTTTTTTTTTTTTTTGCAATATCCATTTGTGAATCTGGTTCAATTGGAAATATGCTAAGAGTTTTTTCTATGTAAATAACGTTTTTTTTTATATTATCATTATTACTTCGTAGTATCGGGTACTATGGTATTATGTGCTTACCATCAGGACAGCACAAGTTTGCTGTCATTTCTACTGCAATAGACTGGGCGGAGAGAAGCTGCAGCGTGTCCTGAATTTGGGAGTCGAGTTGGTCGTTCTGTGGATAAACAACAAGAGTATTAGTTAGAATTATTACATGTAAAATATGCAGGTAGAATATCCATATATAATTGCTTGGTCTAGTCTGATTAACATTAACAAGGTCTCAGATGCAACTACACCTATTACTATTCGATCTTTTTTTACGTTAGACGAAGAAAATAATATTTAATACTGGAAATGTGCATCATTGAAATAAGAAATAGATATGTAGATGTTCTTCTTAAATGGATCAAAATCGCCGCATGCTCACACTCACTTTGGTAACAGTCGGGTCAGATATGTCAGGACTGGCTTCGGCATCCTTAGGTGTATTCTGTCAGCAAAAATATTAGGATTAAAGTTTGATTGATTCCCCTGTTTTAACATTAGTGTTAAATCGTTGCATATTACAACATAATTTTTCTATCAAATCGTCTTTTCTATGATATGTAACCGTTCTTGCAGTGTCTGAACAACGTGCATTATCACATTTTATAAGTGATATTTTTGTATAAAGTGCCTGTTGTATCTTAGATCTAACATATTTCTACAGTCACGGTTATATATTTACCTGTTCTTCAACAATAAGCTGGGCCGTGGTTTTCAGGACGTTGTCGTTATCCTGGTCTAGCACCATGGTGAGCACCTGGACGACCGACATGAGCAGCTCGCCAGGCGCTGCACCCAGTGACCCTGTGTTGATGTTGTACAGAATACCTGAATAAAAAGATATTAAAAAGTTACATTTGAACGCATGACCAGTGTTTTTTCCAAAATTGAATCAACGTATTTGTGAAGTGATGACAGAAGGAATCTTGTTACTACTTGTCGGTGGCCTTCATGCATCTAACAACAGTATTCTTTTATTTCGTATGCAGGTTTTGGTGCCACTGATGAAAGTGTGAAGTGTTGTTATGTTTAATGAGTAACCGCTGTTCGGTAATTAACGTGTGGGCCCTTGACTTATGGAGAGTGTCTGGGTAAATAAAGTGCGAGTTCTTGGCTTACAGCAGATTCAATGTGTGCGGAGCTTGAGTTGCTCGATAATTAAAGTATGAGTTGTTGGCTTACCCGTAGAAAGTGTGCAAAGCAGGAGGTATTCAATCATTTAAATATAAATTGTTGGCTTACCTGTAGAAAGTGTGCGGAGCAGGAGCTGCTCGGTGGAGCTGTGATCAGCACTGATGAGGGTCTGCAGGTGGGCGGTGAGCTCATTCACTGACAACTGTTTCACCAGGTCTGGGTTGTTCTCTGTCAGACTGTACAGGCACTGAGCTGCGATTATATCATGAGAAACAAAAATTAGTATAATTAGATCAGATATGCAACTCTACGAATATGAAAATGACAGATTTCTTTAAAACCATCCTTCTATATCTTAAGTAGAACGACGTGTTAAGTATGTTTCAGTATGTAAGAAAGTAACTTGTAAATACACACACAAAAAAACTAAAAACATGAGGACATGGAGAAACTAGCTGTATTTCTTTTTGTGATTTTTAGATAAACCAAGAGATATATTGGAGAGGGAGGGGTTGCCATAGAGACGTATATGTGTGCAAAACACTCATATTCAATCGACAAAATCTGTGGTAAACCTTCAAAGATTTATGTTTCTACCTACCTACAGTAACAGACAAATCGAAACCGTATATTTCTGGCTGGAGGCATGGCAAGAGGACGGGCACAACATTTTGGCGAGTGAATATTTGTACAGCTACTTCACTGCTTTCGCTGAAAGTAACATAAACTGTTATATTTTTATGTCTCATGAATTGCTGCAACTTGCTTTATGGTTATCCCAAATACAAGTAAATTACATTCTGATGAATTCTGATGAAGGGTGTTATAATCCGAAACATGTTAATTCGATCAAGATTGTAACGTCTTAAATAAAGGTCAAATCTACATCAAACCGTTGTCGAGTTTGATGTATTTTCCACAACTTTATAAAGTAGTTTACATGGACGCTTCTATAACGCGGTGGCGTTATACTATTCAGCTATGAAGATCTAGTAATTCTCAATATGCAAACTTCCAAAATCATTATAATTCAATGTATTAGAAAAGAATTTAATATGAAGAGATTTTGATAGATCAACACCTACCATAAGTTCCACAAAAGGTGAACGGCTTGTAAGAAAGTTCCTTGTTTCAAATTTTCTATTTTCTTCTTCTCGTCTGCTGATCGCCAGTTACCACCATACTGTGAAAAGTAATAGAGCATATTCCTTCAGAAAAAATGAAGTTGGCCAATATCTATGGTTCGATACTACAGGATTCCCTAGCATTTCTGGAAATCAATTTAAGACATTTTTAAGAAAAGTTTAAGACCAAAGTTTGAAAGCTTTAAGTGGCTTTTTAAGGCCTTAAATTTGAGGAAAACAATTAAAGACCTTTTAATACATTTAAAACTTGCGTGGGAACCCTAACTAAACACAATTGTAGCATCCTTACGCAAAATACTTCTATTATTCGAAATGAATGGTGCATCCATGGCAAACTTTGAAATTAATAATATGTGCGAGTTAATTACAATGCTCTCGGTGCACAGTTTTCAAAGCCATGTACATGTACTTTGAAACTGTATGATCACATTTTTTCCTGACGTTTACTTACCTCGTGGCTTACTTATAAGCATTATATCAATTTCAATCCAATGTTTGATTGCCGATCTAGGATATTTAAACTAAGCCTACATTAATTATTTTCATAACCAGTGCCTCCCGGTTACTTTGAGTGGTTCCATCCAGTACAAAAAGTTGCAGAAATAACCTGAAAGGGGGTCGTTGGGCGTGAATGCTTTTTGTGACAGATGGCTTTTTGTGACACTTATTAGGAAAATATAACCCAAAGATTTTCTTTTCAGTTACTTTGGAACTCACCTGCTGGAGAAGGGTGACTAAGGGGGTCATCACATCCTGGTCGACCATGGCTACGCACGTGTCACACCCACCCTCTACGCTCATATTCCTAGAGAATGGAAGGGTTAAATTGAAGCAAACGGCATCCAGTTGAGGTATAAGAGTAAGTTACCTTGCAATATAATTAATACAGTTAACTATCCTGAAAAAAGGGGTGGGGCTCTTGATGTATATTTTACATATATTAGGCTGTCACAAGTGGAATTTTATCATATTGATTCCACCCTTTTAAGGAAAAAAACTCATACATTGAATGAATAAATAATTTTAGGTCGCGGCAGAAATGTGGGATAGGTGGGCTTCCTTGCAAACATTATTAAGACCTTACCTGAGTGCCCCGACGGCGTTCTGGCGCACAGAGAGGCTGGGGTCGACCATGAGGGGTCCGACCAGTTTGACGACCTGTTTGTCGAGGAGTTGGCGGATCGCGCCGGGCTGACTGATGACACTGGCCAGAAGGGCACAGCCACACTCCCGCTCATCAGCATTGACACTCTGCAGCTGGAGTGAGATATGACAGAGTGTTTATTTTGGGGATAGTAGTGTTATACAAAATAGCTGAGATGTTATCAGGATATAGATCTGTTAGATTTAAATCGACCTCTTTGCTCTTGCAATTTAACACGGTGTACATGACTATAGGTATATTGTTTCAGGGTTCCCACGCATTTTTGAAAATCAATTAAAGACCTTTTTAAGATCATTTTAAGATGAACAGTCGGAAAAAATAAAACATATCGACAAATTTCAGAACATATTGTATGACATAAGTTTGAAGTAAGTGTCCTTGTCTGAAAGTCATAATTAGAATATTCAATGTGACTTCATTTTAACTTCTCAACAAATTCAATTCAATACCCTTTTAAGACCTATAGCTACAAAACTGTTAAATTTAATACCTTTTTAAGGCCTTAAATTTGAGGAAATTAATTTCAGACCTTTCAAGACCTGCGTGGGAACCCTGTGTTTGATAGTAAATCTATTCTACCGGTACCTCTGTAAAACTGTATCCCATCAAAAATTAAGATACCGTCTTACAGAGGTAGATTAAATTATTTATCTACAATACCTGTTGCTTCAGGCTATGAGAGTCAAACGATAGTAGCCCTGTAGTACACAAGACGAATAAAGACATTTCTCTTGGCGAATATCAATATGGCACTTTTACCATTAATCTATTTCCCAACCTCATCATTTTCAATATTGGTATTCAGTTTCAAAATTATGAAATTCTAGATATCTTTATCAACTGATATTTCATCGTCAGGGCTACAAGGATAATTATTGTGTTCAAGTAACAACGGTGAAAAAGAGGGTAGGTAGATCGATTTTTCTTCTTATTTACATTTTTTCACTTACACACACAGAATAAGATATTGCCATTAGATCTATTGGTCCAAAATCAAAATGTACATGCTACCGGTATATCATAACATGATTATGTAAAATACAGTATAGATCTATATGGGATATGTTATCACAATATTTGCTTTCAAAATAGGGGGTATTCAATTTTAAACAAACTATTAACAAATATTTCTGAAGAATTAGATTCTAAGACATCAGAAAAAAAGACAGAATCACTTCAATCAGATATGGGTCTTCGGTAGGTATATTACATTCCACCAGTTTTACCATCAAAAAGTGTCCCCTGTTTTTGAGGCAAAAGCTGTGACCGAGTTTTTCACTTATAAAATGAAGACATACGCTCAAGATAATATTTGATGAACCTGCAAGAATATTTATCTACATTATTTTCCCTTCAAAATACCACATATAGAGTTTTGCTTTGTAATTTTCCCCTGAGCTGCACAGTGAGCCTTCTAAATACACGTCATTAAACCCATTTTGACATGGCAAAACCAGAGTACCATGTATAACTGGCTGTAACTCTTGAACCAATGCAGATAGAGATAAAATTCAAAAAGCATATTGAATTAGACACTGAATCTGACTGATGATACATTCCTCAATATTTTATGAGCATTTTAATTTTTTTTATGTAACGGAGGTTCACCAATTTTCGGACAGTCACCTAATTTCGGACAGTTGCACCACTTTCTTAAATGGTTGCTTTGAATTTCAATATAATCATCTCAAAAAACACTAGCAATAGGACTAAATTAGTTTAAGGGATATTACCCAATTATTTGAAGTGAAAAAAGAATGTTGTATTGTATATTTCCCTACGCAGGGATGTAGAATATGTAATAACACTAAATCCAATTGAAGAAAATGGTAAAATTGGTGCACTTTTAAGTGTTTACCCCATTTTATCCATAAAATTGCTCACAGGTCAGAAATTACATAAAAACTGATGCTAAAGGTTTATTATTTCACTCCATTTCACTGAGGAACTTGAAGATAATGGACAGAAAGGTGAAAAATCTCAGATATAATTTTATTTTCAGAAAATATCATTTGATTGAAAGTGTGCAGTGTCCGAAAATTGGTGAACTAGTGCACAAGAGCTACTTTATTTAGGGCACAATCAGTAGATTGGATGACTCTATTAAGGCTTTGACATTATTTCACAAAATCGATTTTAACAGAATTTAGTGGAAAAATAGTAGATATGTATCTCCTGGACAAAAATGCTTTAGTTTCTGATAATTTCTATTAAAAATTATGATTTTATAAGAAAAATTCATTCAATTTTCTTGATTTCATAAGAATAAATTAAAGAAATTAAACATTTTTACATATTTAAAGTGGGCGAGACCAGTTAGTCAGGAAAACTACAAAATATTAATGTATAAATCTTCTAGAGTAAGTAAGATTCAGGTAGATTAGTTATGTTATCATTTTGGGTTAAAAAATACAATCTTATACAATTCTTTTATGGAATTATGTGGTGTAATTATTCATGCCTTTAGACTCTCTTAAGTGTCCGAAAATTGGTGAACCTGTCCGAAAATTGGTGCACTTGACTGAAAATTTCAAAAAGGGCCTCAGAATGCTAAATGTATTGCAATAATTTCTAATTTGGTAAAAATACATATAAAACATTTTTATCTTTAGTTTAAGGCCAAATTTGTTATATTTGAGTGATTAACAAAGATGCTGCATGTAGTTTTATGTAAAAGTGTCCGAAAATTGGTGAACCTCCGTTAATATACCTATTAGACTCTGGTCTACTATTAAATTTAATCTCTAATAACACTTTTATGCATTCATGTTAGTGTCTCATATTTGTAGACTCTCATATCGGTACCACCACTTGTAATAAGATCAAAAGAAAAACATTTATTCAAAACTTACATTTTCGATGACATTTGAGAGCGTGGCAAAACTTCCGTCGACTGTGGCTTCAAGTGAACACTCGCCTTCACCCTCTTCAGCTTCGACTGGCACGCCTACGGGGGCATTTGGACGTCTTGACTTAGTCCTTCTTGCCTTACCCATATTTAAGTTTGCTATATCCTTCACTAAATTAGAGTAACACCTTCAATATTGAAAAGTTTTGACTTTTGCCTGTCACCCCACCTGCCCATGTGGGTCCCGTAACGCTGGTTTTGAGCGACCCCTCAGTTTCTGTAATGGGCGATCGCGAAGAACCAGTTTCAGTACCTTAGCTGATTGCCGGTGCGCTCCGGCTTTATTTCAATACGTTATCAATAATACCAGCGAAGGCATGCTTCCGGTTTAGTTTGACGTCAGGTAGCGCCACGAGTTCACAGATGGAAAGCATCATGTTGAATTGTGAAGTTTATGCTGTGTTTACACTGATTATAACTGCAATATGGGTTTACAATGGAAGGAATTGGTCATTCAAGACCCTAGCCCTTGCCATGATGTTTCCAGGATTGTTTGTACCGTGGTTTGTGGAAGATCCAGAATTTCTTAACAGGACCCTGGGCTTTGGAAAGGTAAGTTGCAGCCAGCCGGCAAACGACGCTGGACCGTCGCCGTGCATGTCCAACCACTTGAAATCTGAACCTTGTAATCTGACTATCTTATCTTTAGTAGATGCATGCACATGCACATGCAATTTTCTGTTTACATTATACCTAGGCTAAGGACGACCTGTCAGTATACCTATAATCAATAGGCCTATAGACCTAGCCTAATTAATTTCAGGATTTTAACCTTTTATTTTTAAAAGATTAAATACAGGTAGACTTAAGACTAATTAAAAAGGGAGAAAAAAATGTCTGTTCAAGTGACATAGCTCGAAACAAAATTAACTTGGGTAGGAAGGTCGATTTGAATTTTTCCCCTCTGGCTCATTTAATTTTAGTCAAAATAAATAAATAAAAAAAAAAAAAAAAATGTTTAGTTCAGGTAGACGTCTAACCCAACCTACCCTAACTTTTTGGCTCTAGACTAGTGAGTAGCCTTTTTTCATGAAGATTTCTTTTTAAAAAAAATTGCGAAAATCCACTAGAACTAACCAAAATAGGGCAAAAACACTTGTTGTGTTCAGGTTCCTGGGCCCAAAAATAGGGTAGGTAGGTCATGTTTTTTTCATTTTGTATATTTATTATACCATCATTAACATAGTCAAATTATTGACACATGGTTTTGAACATTAATTATTTCCTTCATAATATTATACCTTCCACAAGACTTTTTATCGTCTATTATGAGTTTTCTGACATGATACATTGAACTATTGTTAATGTTTGATTTAAGACTGCGTAATGTTCGTGTATATCCAAGTCTTCATGAGTTGTTTATCCAGAATGCCTGAGTAATTCAGACTGCGTTTAAAGTTTGTCCGTTCACTTCCCAATAGTTCAAAAGAAATGAACGATGAGGGAACTTGCTAATATGAAAGGGTTTTATTCAATATACAGCTCATCCCGAGTCAAAGCCACCATATGTAAGTCTTCATCAGTCCACCTCCCATCTCCTATCAGCAATCAACCACATTTAGAACACGAGTCGTTCCAACACCTTCTAGACCATTCTATTGCTCAGTTCTATCACAATCCTATGTCCGAGGTAAAAGATCTAAGTGAACTCCAGTCTGCTACTCGGAAGCCAGTGTATTTACTCCAAGTGGCTTCGATGTTAAATGTTTCACAAGGCTAACCAACTAACTGTTGGCCATAGCTTCCGCTAGCTACTAACTAACTCTTACTAACTGTTCACTTACTTTTCACTAACTGACTGCTCCCCACTTTGCAACACCTTTTATACTAGTTAGCAGGTGGCGCTAGGAGCGTAAAGTCTAGAGTAGACTAGAAGTAGACTTGCTAAGCCTGATCCTTGATGGATTATATAACCTGAAGAAATATTAAAAGTACTAAGCTATTAGTACATTCGACGGCGGTCAGGTGTTTGAGTTTAAGGAGGTGGACGACATAGCTCAAACCAAGTGAAGATTATATATTTTTTTTTTTTTAAATGTAATGAATTCCCAATTTTGATGATTGGATACATTTGTTAACCCATTGTGGGGTGGCCTTGACTCTCGTGGTACATTCAGCACAATGTGATGATAATCAAGTTCTTTTGTTCATTCAAGGATTGTAAACAAAGATATGATCAGTTTTACTTAATACATAAGTACATTTTCAGTAGTCTATGTTAAGACTTGAGATCAGTGAAAATGTTCATGAACATGAAGGGTTTTAGGAAGATTTCCTATCATTGTCTGCTCATATTAGGGCTTAAGAGTTGTGTCACTCGTGCATAAGGTGACCAGATAAAGTAATGATGATCAGCCCAGATTGAGGCCCAAGAATAGTGACACCGTGCATAAGGTGACGAGGTAAGTGTTAATGAACCATGATCATTTTATGGTAAGTAAATGATGACATAATCATGTTGACGAACAGTAAGAACAGTTTTAGAGGATGAAGAAATATCATTCGCAATTCTTAAGGTGACAAAGTCAGTTTTTGACTTAGTACATATGTATACAGTTTCTGATATTTATAATTTGTAACACAAGTCAACAGAACTCAACATATGTACAGTGTAAAGTTGTCTTAACCTTTTAAGAGTAACAAGTACACATCAAATCCAAATTTTAGAACAAGCTAACACAACATAAGTCAATACAGAGGATTCGGACATTTTGAACGAACGAAGTTCATTATACAATGCGTGTCAAAGTTCAATCAAATTTCAACTAGAACAACATTATTTACAATAAATACAAGGTCCCTGCATCTAATCTAGCGACATTATGCAGTTGGGTCTAGAAAATATTACCATCCGCGTCGCGCGCCCACCAGTCATGCTTAGTACATGTGTACTTAGCGGGACGCTTGACTAGAATTCCCCTCCAGGGTTTGACCTCGATTTGATTCCTCCAGGCGCGAAGCGCCCGGATGGCAAATTTCTGTTTCGGACAAATTTGCAAGTTTGATGGTTCGACCTGATATTTTGGGCCGATATGAATTAATTCCGTCGCTTGATTATGTTGGTTTGGGGCCTAAGCTTTAGTTTAGCACAGATTTTGTAAAAAATTATACTATGGTTTGATCATGCTAGCCGATTTCAAAATTTGGATCTTTTGGATCAAAAAGGGGTTTCCCAAATTAGCCTCGTTTTGACGTCATTTTAATCAGTGCCGGCGGTCCTTTTACAGAGTCAAGACGTGTTTTTATATCTTCCTTCATTTTTACGTTATCTTCTACGAGTTCACCATGGTCCGAGTGGCTATTTTCTCTTCAAACCGGGAGGCCGGACTCCAGGATTACCCTGACCTAATCCGGAACAGCACCGACCATTATTTTGTGACTTTTCCGAGCGAGGACGCAACGACAGCGGAGTTGGCGGGGCACGCCTTCGCCCATCACATGCTCTACCCGGAAGACGTGCTAATAGTTATGACTAACCTCCTCGACATTTTGACTTGGGACAGAGAATTGGATCTTTACCTGCCACTATTCATTAACCCGGATGCCGTAGTGAACTTTTATGCTGAGCTATTTAACCAGGCATTCCTGAACCTGCGAGCCCATCCTATTCCAGCCACCCTGATCCTGGCCACTCCCTCCGGTTTTGATGCCCGGAGGTGGGAGTTGACTGACAGTGATGGCTCGTTACAAAAATGGCTTAACCGGATCATCCCGCGAGTCAGCAGAGAGGTCAGGAGAGCCAACGAGTGGTATGCGGTCCCAACGGTTGATACAGGCCACGCACTCCACCGGCCCAAGGTAGTGGCGGACGGGGTAATGACGGTCAACGATTTCCGCGAGTTGACAGATGGCTACATGCCGTCCACCCGGTTGCTACGTCGTTGGGCCCGGGCTTTAGGCCGAGTTTTTGTCAGACTGCCACTCCAGCAGTAGGCCGCCGGCACTCTTTTGTATATAATGATTTTCCCGAGTGATTTTTAGGATTTAATTCCCGGCCTATGCCTAGAACAATAGCCTTAGTTTTAGCACCTATTATATTCAAGAGGCATAGCCAGATTGTTTTCACGGGAGCCCGGACGATAAGACTGTTTTCATGGGATACACCAGACTTGTGGACCACAGACCGCAGTTTCCCTCGCCTGTTGGAGCACCTTCCTCGTCGAGACGGTCCAGCGCCCCGACCTCTCCGAGCCCGGGTAAGTTCGGCCCTCTTTCCACAGTTCTTGGCACGTTAGGTAGGCTACTAACCCGTAGATTTTTAAGGAGATTGTTGGTCAGGACTTCTTCGCCAGTTTTCTCAGCTCGCCTTCACGTTGTCGTATTCCGGAAGCTGATGTCACTCCCGGAACCAGAAGCTGTGTTTCGCTGGTGATTTTTGTAACGGGTAGCATGGGCGGCCACCTAGTGTTTACTTTTGGTTTCAAGATGGTGGACGCGGGCTGAGAACTAGGACCTTGCGTACTAAACTTATTATCTTTTCCAGGTCCTGCGGTATGTTAGGGTGATGTAAATGAAGCAGTGTGACACGGTTGGCACTGAAAAGTGTCAGGCTATATGATTTTAGTGGGAGGGATTGTTTAGGCGAACATGATCAAGCATTTTATCTCGCGCGTGGTTGGGCGATAATAGAGGGTTTTTCTGCCTAGTGGTTTGTTGACATTACCGATTTAAGTTAGGCTTTTTGGAGTGTGGGTGATTTGTATCGTATTGGTATTATGGTATTATTAACTGTTGGGGACTGACACTGCACATGTGGATTCAGGTATGGGTGACCAGGGGTTCCGGTCTGAGTTGTACAACACTAAATTTGCTGTAACAGAATTCTTTGTTTAGTGGTTCTCCGTACAAGACATTAGTGTAGATGTCTACATTGGAAACAATTCACATGGGGCGCCCTAGGGAATAAGCACATCCTAGGGTGTTCACCCTGGTAAGTTTAGAATAACTGTAGGTGACCAAGTATTTTGGTCCAGATTGCCCAGCATTAGATTGGCCGTGGCAGAATTCTTTGATGAGTTGTCCCCCTTACAGAGTACTGGACAGATTGCCGTGTCGGCCACGTGAGGCGACACCACAGGTGGAGCCGTCCAACAAGCTGTTGGCGACTCCAAGGTAAGTTTGAGAGGGAGTGGCAAGAGCCACCAATACCCGTCCCATATTGAGTCTAACGACAAGACTTCGTCAGTGTCATGGTGTTAGAATAGGTTTTATAGCGAGTATTATTGTGCTGGGTTGTCCAGCTGAGGAGACAATACTACTGCAAGGAAACCAGAACGAAACCTTCAAGACACTGAATGAGCTCCCAGACAGAGATTCGGTGTTGTCGTTGTCAAGAAAGGAATGGTGTTCTCGTTAAAGAAAACTAGAAAGGCACCAAAATCCACAGTAAAGATTACCAAACATCCCAAACAGCGATATATTTGCGAGTTAGGTGGGAACAGTTACACACATCGTTCTGGGCTCAGTTGCCATGAAAATGTGCATTTTTAGGATCTCACGAGTGTCCGAAATGTGATGCAAAACTCACACGTTTGGACTCTCTCACAGACTACATGAGGAGATAAGAATAATGATAGGAACTGGGTCTATTGTGATTTACTTAAGAAGCTATTTTGGTTTTCCAAGAGTCAATACTCTTGACAACACACTTTATGTACATTGTGTTAGAATAATTTTCCAATACACTCCAAGGGTTTATATGTAAACAAATTAACACCCCCCCCAAGGGTGACAACTGTTCTAACATATTTGACTCCATTTTGTGAAGCATCACCTTTAAAGCCACAGTTTGTTCTCATTGAATGGTTATGTTAAGACAAAATCCCTTCCCTCTTTGTTAGTTACAGGTGGTAGCTCGGCGTTCACCCCCTACATTCAATCTGGGGTTTGAAGACCGAGTTCCACTTTATATTGGGTAGTGGCGCCCTCCTAACAAGACAAACAGGTGCGCCCCTAACTCCAAACGGTTCACTGAATAGATATTACACCTATGTTAACAGTAACATCTTACTGTTTACCCTATACTTTACATCACATGGGGAAAGCCAACATGACAAGCGGTGGGGGTAGCGTTTCATTCCGTAAAGTATAAATGTCATTAAAGGACATTAAGTACTAACTGTACAAAGGAGGTTGAGATTATTCGTTCCTTATTAGTTATCACTAGAGGATCGGGTCTCAGATTCAGGTTCATTTCTGATCTGATTCCCGGTCCTCATTAGTTACACGTGGTTTATCGGTACCCCCCCATTCATAGGACCAGAATGGGCAGCACCGAGTTTCCCATTGTTATAATCGGGAGCAGACTGCATATTATTTTTTTTTTTTTAATATGCAGCCTACACCCCCTTTAAATTACAGAGATGTGTAAATGCATCTCCTCAGATCACTCACTTCCAGACAGCACCTAGTAAGTCGGGCCTTTACCGAAGTACAGTACAAGGTTAAACCCGTCCTTTGTTCAGGTCTATGCCCGTTTTTCTTGTGGAGAGTCAAGACTACTCCTGAAAAGACTCCGCCCCCAGCTTATCCTAACTATGCGCACGCGGAGCAGGAATATGTTAGTACTAAAGACAACCTTAGGATTTTAGTTTCTTTCTAATAGACTGGGTAGACTATTAGCTCTGGGTGTCAACTAAGTTTTTGCAGCCGTTCGTTAGGGAATTAGCAGACCGTGTCCCCCCTCTTCAGCTCAACTGTTGAGCGGAGACCCGGTTACTTTTTAGCGCCACGACGGCGGCCAAGACTAGTATTTTTTTTTTTTTTTTTTTTCTCGACGGCGGTCAACTCTGAAGCCGCACGTCTTCTTTATTAATTTTAATTATTTCTAATTTACCCGGGTCGAAACTTGACTTCTTGCCGTTTTGCCTCAGACCCGGTTAAAACTGGTCTAAACATGGCCTAAATAACTTAGTCTTGTACTTTTGGGCAGTTGTTCATTATTCTCTTTCTTTTTGATACTTGTTTTCGTTGGATCCTGACTTTATGGTAAAGTCAGGATCCCTCGACTTAAGACATACGATGATCCGGCGGCCATTTACACATAACCAAGACGATGGGGCTATTAATAAGGACAGCACCTCGCTCCACCGCCTTGTGGGTTTTCGCTACGGCTTCTCCCGCCCCAGGGATGGCTTGTCCAGTCTGAGGGAGTCGCGATATGGTAAGAGAGAGAGCCGAGCACCCTGTGAATGTCACCAGTTCGCCGTTGTCCCGTAACTACCTTTCCTTGTGACCTCCGTTATAATTTCTGAATATAGCACGCCTTGGTAGGAATTGTACACATCCTTGCCCGTCGTAGCGTGCCCATACCAGAAGCAAACGAGCCACGTATAAGGTACTCTCGTGTGCTGTCACGGAGCGTTCCCCCCGAGAATGTTACTAAATATTCTGCGTTCATATGTTCTTATCACAACTTGCCCAGAATTCCCTGAGGAAGGGCTCTTAGTTAAATAAATATTGGGTTGCTTTATATATTCAGTTTTTAGATAAATTTCTTTCTATTCGTCGATTTTTTGTGATGAAGAGACCGCCGTCAGGAGCCGATCCACCCGAGGCATAGTGACTGCCATGGTCGGGTGTCCACCCCAGTGCCCTTCGCAGCGTCAGTGACGCGTAACCCCAACGTCCTGCCTCCTGTCAGGCACCACTGACACCAGGCATGTGGGCAGGCTCCTGCTGCTTGGGCAGCCCCCTCATCTTTGAGAAGATTATATATGTAAGCATGCTAAAGAATAGACAGTGGCGTTCCCCAAGTGACTCCTGTACTGCAGCCCGATCCTAGCGGTAACAACAGCACAGGGGTCAGGTGTAGATGGTACTTGCTTGGGGAAGTTCACTTCGCTCGTTGGGAGCATTGGTCCCGTTGAGCGTTCTTAGGTTTTATACAGAATTTTGAGTATCTTTTTAAATGCTAAAATTTCGCGACACTAGGATCGGTTCCAAATGGTTCCCTACCTTAAAAGAGTTGCCAAATCGATAACATTGAGAGTGTTGAGCTAGGCTACCGGGCATGGGACACTCGACTTGAGAGAAATTTAGATAACCCATGGGTCCATAGAGAGACGGTTGGACCAGCCTACCCGACCCAGGTTTCCCTGGCTGGTGAATTCTTATTGATTAGGTTAGTCAACAGAACCCTACCTACCCAAACAGGTATTGCCCAGCGAACTTCCTGTAACATTTTAGTTCTAGTACTCGTACCTTTGTGTTATTAATTCACCAATTTTACCTGTACAGCACCAGGTCAGGTCTTAACACTCGTTACATTGTCATATGATAACTTCATAAACCGTTCCTGGATTTATTTCGGATGTCCCTGGCCTTACTGTCTTTCGGGCAGATCCCGTTCCGGTCGCTGTTGAGGTGGGCGTGGTCGATCTAGGAGGAGCGTTAGGCATTGTTCCATGTCCCATCACCGGTTGAGGCCAGTCCGCTCCGACATCGGACCAGCCTGCGTCGATGAGGCGCGGTACTCCCATGGGTACAGGAGTGGCTAGCCCTGAGGAATATCTCAGTAGTCTGGCCCTGGTATTGTATTTTAAATTACTCATCATTAGACGGGCTAGTTTCTTAGATACCCTCAGGGTGTCTGGTAGTGGTACCTTAGATGGATGTTGTCCAGGTC
Source organism: Lepidonotus clava (assembly GCA_936440205.1). NCBI lineage: Eukaryota > Metazoa > Annelida > Polychaeta > Phyllodocida > Polynoidae > Lepidonotus > Lepidonotus clava. The sequence goes on from OW387140.1 coordinate 32,600,267, forward strand.
TAGTCGCTGCTCCCATCAGCTGCGCCCCCCAGGTAACTGTCAGAGTATATTTCAGACACAGCTGGGTCACCAGTAGATCCCTAATGAGCACATAGCCCTCCGTATAAGTGTGGTCTGAAGGCATGGCCAGTTCCCCCAGAAAGATTGTCTCTATCATATGTGGGTTGGCAAACTGTACATACAGTCCATCTACAGTCTTCCTTCTGATATATCTCCACTTTCGCCACACGAGGACCACTATGGCGATGACTAGTACTGCCAATAATATAGCAAGTACTGCTACCGCAGTGGGGTTGGCGGTCGTGTCCGGGCATCCAGTTAGTTCCCTTTCACCGCGCAGCAGCTTCTCTGGGTCCGCCGCTTCCAAGGCTATGGCCCGAGGTAAAGTCATGGTTAGTCCGGCCAGGGCAGCCTTGCCTTGGTGGTTCCGCCAGCACTTCCAGAGGATACACCCAATAATGGTTACTGCCACCACTATACAGAAGATTGTGAGGAGGCCAAAGCCGCCCCCAAAGTTACCTATAGAAAACCATGGGGCGTGTTTGTCCACCTCGTAGCGGTCAGTTGCTTTCTTGATGCCTTTAGCCAAGTCTTTCCTGTGTTTTTGGATTCGCTTGGCCAGAGAGGATACAGGTATTCTGACCTTTAGGCTTTCCTCGATTTCCAGTAGCTCTTTCCTAATCGTTTCAGGGATAGGATCTGATTCTAACATAGTGGGTTCATTCTCGGGCCTTGTGAAATTAGCGTTCCATCCTTTCACACGACTCGCTGCTCCCAACAGGTCGTTAGGTGGATACACGACCGTGGTAATCCTGGTGCGTCGGTCACAGTTCCGTAAACTATACGGTATCCATGATCCCTGCGTCTGGAAGGCACAATCGCATTCCACCTGAACTCGCGCATAGTTTTCTATGTTCACCTCCACCGCGGGTTGATTTCTGCAAATCATTTGGCCCCGAGTGTCAGCGCTGACCACAAGCATATCTCCGTCGTCCAGATACACTGCCATTTCTCCAAAGTCTGCTTCCAAAAGATAGTCCAGTTCACATTTCTCTCGTATGGCCATGTCATCGCGTCTCAACAGGGCGGCAGTGCAGGTGTTATCCGTAATCTTTTTCATGTAGGGCAAGTCCTTACAAAGCGTGATGGTCTGCCCATAACAGCCTGACCAACTGCCGCTAGCCAGTGGTACGTAGTACTGACGGGACATGGACATAGCCACACTTTTTGGCAGATTAACAATTTGGAGAGCGTCCTTCTTTTGCCTTCCTCTAACTGGTACTGGCACAGGAAAAGTCAGTACTTCGTAGACTCTAAACAGATGTTCGTCGGCCACAACTGGTACCCTTACATACACGATAAGTTCCTGGGTGGTTTCATTAAATTTAAATGAGGGCTGACTGTTCTCATAATAGAAGGAGGGATCTGAAAACGCCACATGGAACCTGGGATGGATTCCTTTCAGATACCTGTTGACTTCCAGGACCGCTCCGACCATGTACTGGCGTGGCACCAAATCCATGGTTAGTTGGCCCCGTGTCAGGTGTTGTACACCTTTCCTGAACACGCGCGTTTGCTCCACCACCAACTGGAGATACACCATTTCACCCAGTTTGTCTTCCAGAGCTACAGGTACCATGTTCAGGTACAGTTCCATCCAGTCCACCTTATGTTGGACAAGTTTCATTCTCCGGCGAGTGGTATTATGCGCCTTATTTAGTGACCTTAAATTATCCAATAGACCTATCACGACGTGGTTAACCCTTTCTACTGCCTCGTCGTGTTTCTCGTTCATCAGCGCCAGGTCTTCGATCATCTGGTCAGAGGACTCTTGTAACACTTTAATTAGTTCCCTGTTATACTTGACATCAGCTGAAAGCCCCTTGTTCCATGACGTTGGAATAGGAAAGGTCGGCCATCCTGGGTCGTCCAGCATGATGGGGAGTTTCTTCATTCTTTTGATCCTTCCGCCTGAGTCTGATTCTGACCCTTGATTTTGAGGTCGCTGTTGGTTGTTTTTAATTAGCGAGCTTAAGGTTTCATTGAGAATTTCCCTATACCGACCTTTGAGCGCCTGCGATGTCTGATCCATCCAATTCACTAGCAACCTGACGTGGTAACAGGCTCGGTCGAGAGCGTCTCCTCCCTTTAGGTACCGATGACAGACCTGGCCAAAGGTAGCCTTGATGAAGGAGCGCCTTTGGGGAATAGTGATCAGAAAGCCTTGGCGGACGTGAGTAATATCTGCGGTGGACATTAATTTCCCTGGTTTCAGTACCACCCCATATTGTTCCAAGGCTATAACTTCAGCATTAGGGGCTAGCCCTTCACGTGGGCTGGAGTCATTCCGCAACCCCTTAATGCCTCCTATCATGGCGAAAACGAACAGCACCGACCACTTCATTGTCATTGGTTTTAGCGCTAGTCCATGAAAGTCAAGTTTATAGTTTTAACTAAAACATGTTCACAACAAAGTTACCTTCACTCTTCTGCGCACCACTATCATCCATGCGCCGAAGTATGCCCTCCTCTCGGGCCCCCTGGTCCACTTAGTTTGGGACATGCTCATAGAGATTTTGCCCATTGTCATTCACCACTCGCCTGATGATTCCGCTCTCGTCCTTGGTGACCGTGATCCTCAAGCCTCTCATACGTTCGCAGGACGAGGGGCGCATTGCTCTGAGGGGTCTTGGCCTAGTAGGTTCCAGTCCGAAACGGCCCCCGTTGGGTCGTACGACGGTTGGCTCGAGGGGTACGGGTGCGGCACCTGCGGTGGGTTTGTCGTTGGGAGTGGGCTCGGCCACAGTGGACCCCCCGGCTGGCTGGTTGGCGTCCACTGCTGCTGGTTCCATAGCAGTGGTGAGGGATTGGCGCTGCAGCTCGTTGTCAAGCTGCTCAAGTCTAAACAAGCGGGGTCCGCAGGCTGCAAGTGGTGGAGGAGGGGAGCTCCCGCTGGCCCGTTCCCCACCGGTGGGGTTGGCGCGCGTTGAACGGGTGCTACCTCCACTTTTAGTCCTGGAGCGGCGACGGTTAGCTGTTCCCCTCCCGATCGCCTTTCCAGAGTGGGCAGAGGTCGGCCGCCTCGTGTTGTTTGTTGTCTGGTACCTTCCCTGACGCATTTAGAGTTTTGTGTGGTTCTTTGAATGAAAGGAGCTTCCTGAGTTTTAACCTCAGTTAACTGTTTGTTTGATTTTGGCACGTCCAGTCCCACTGTCCTTCTAATTTCGTCAACAGTCTCAAATAGTTGGAACAGTGGTTGCGTAAGGTCCCAGAACCAGCCGGCCTGGATCTGCACCGGTCGGTTGGCCGCTTCTCCCTTCTGAACCGGCTTGGCCAACGCCGTTAGCCTTGGCTCGGGCTCCGAGTCACTCACCTCAGATAAATTGTAAAAGTCTTTATCTGCTGTCTTCTTTTTGACTGGAATCGATTTAGCGGACTTCTTGGCTCCGCCTGCGGTCGTTCTGGTGGGCCGCCGGGCTGGTGTCCTTGGTTTCTTCCGGGCAATCCCGGCGTCGGTTGAGTCCAGACGGACACCGCCCCGGCCGGCCAACTCCACCGCCTAAGGGTCTGAGCCGGTCGTTTCTTAGTACTCTCCTTCTCGACTGCCTTTTCTTTCATTTGGTAAAATCCTAAAAGAATGGCCCAACGAACCTTCCCTTGGTAGGCAGCGCCCTCTGGTGGGGGCGGCTAATCCGTTTCCTTCTCAGGGGGACGATGATCCTTCCCTCCGTGTCCGCAGGGAAAGTAGTGGTTCCCTTTGGATTGCTATGTGGCCGGAGGGCTAGACAGTTCCCCATGAGTCGGTGGATCAGTGTCCCAGCTAAGTTCTCTTTCTGCTCCTTCCAGGAGAAGTCGGAAGTTGAACAACTTCTATCTCCAACTTCTGTTCAGAGATAGAATCAATGTCTATCTCCGTTTCCTCCCGGGCTGGGTTGTGCGTACAATCACCTGCAGCAGAGGTGACCGTCTAGGAGCAGAGTTGCGGACCGACTGGTGGATCGGCGCGGATCCCACGAAATTATAACCGATCCGCTTGTCCATGCCGTCTCCATATTTGGAGCTGTATCTTGTTTCAGGTGGGGGGGAACGCTTGCATCCGGTCCCAAGAGATGACGCCAAACCACTGGCATCTCTCTTAGTGTGCGCACCCTCCCTTTCTGCCACGCCCCTGGGCGCGGCGAGGTGGCCGTGAGGTAGGCCACCTGTTCCATTAGCGTTGATGCTAACGGTGCCGCTCCGCCGAACCTTTATTTTCACAGGGCGGCTAGATTTCCTGCATTAATCATCCATGTCGTCGCTTTCCCCGCCGTTGAACAGAGCGGCGTAGTTAGGCCGACGGTTCCGACGTAGGTTATAGCCACCTTTCGTCGGGACATGGTCCTCTCCTGTTTTTTCTGGGCTCTGTTCCGATGTATCCGAGATCGGTACATCTCCGCAGGGCAGTTTTATGGGCTTGTTGTTGCTTGGAGGGGATCTCCCTTCCAACGGCTGGCTTTTGCCCCTTCGTTTAGCTCGTTTGCGTTTCCTCTGTCCATTAGCGCCAGCTGTTCCCCGTTCACAGGCGGCTTTATTAGGAACAAAGGATAAGTTTGGTGACAGCGCGGTGTCCGCACTGGTGCCCTGACCATCAGTGATTTGCCCATCCGTTTCTGCTAAATCAGTGGGACTTGGACCAGGTTTTTGTGTAGGTACCTTCCCGGTCATAGGAACTGCATCATGCTCACGGGGACCGGTCGTTCCCGTTGAGTTTTCAGTCTCAGCACCCCTTATTTCGCCATCTTCCTCAGCGATTTCACCCGTCGGAGTGTGATGCAATTCAGGGTTTCGGTCAGGATCTGCCCCTTTTGAGTTAGTGATTTTCGCTTCTCTCACCATTTTGGGAATGTTATGAGGGACGGCGGGGGACCAAGGCCCATGTGCAGGTTTGAGTTTCGAAATGTTTACTAGATGTGGTACCTGTTTCCCAGTTTTTAAAGACACTAGTCTAACAAGGTGGTCCCCTTTTGTTTCAATTACCCTGAATGGCCCGGTATACCTGTTTGAGAACTTAGACGCTTTATTTTCACTAGCTAAAGGGTCGTACATGTATACCATATCACCTTCGTACATCTGAGTGGGCCGCGCCCGCTCATCAATTCGCAGCCTCAGATCTTTTTCATAGTTTTGAACAACTCGTTCTGCCATATTCCTAAACATAGCAATGTTGTCCTTTGTTTGCATGAAGAATTCACAGTCATTCAGCGTTTCAGGGATTGTTCCCTGCTCAGGCATTCCCATGCTAATTGGATCTCTGCCAAACAGCAAGGTATGCGGGCTGTATCCCGACCGTACACTGATTGTGGATCTAACTGTCCATAATGCAATGGGAAGTAGATCGATCCAGTTACAGTGGTCGTCAGGGAAATAATAAGCATGTTCATGATAGACTCGAGACAAATAGTCCGGTAGAAAATGAGTCGCTCCTGGCTCATATATGATTTCAAAATCAAAATCTGATAGCGCTAAAGCCCACCGTCTCAGCCGGGCTGACGGGGCTTTGTAGGCACTCTGTAGCAGGGGAATCAACGGTTTGTGATCAGTCACTATTGTGATTTTAGCTCCCTGCAACATGTCCTCATAGTTCTTAATGCCTTTAATTACTGCCAGAGCCTCTTTTTCTGTTACCGAATAATTTAATTCGGCGTCACGGAGGGTACACCCCCAGAAAGCAACCGGACGGTAGATTTCATCTAGTTTATGACAAACCGCTGCACCGCACGCGGCGTCTGATGCATCAGTTAGCAGATAGAAATGCCCTCCTATATCTGGATGAATTAGTAAGGGCGGCGAGGTGAGCAGTTTCTTTAACTGTTGAAACGCTTCCTCGCAGGCCTCTGTCCACTCAAAATAGACTTCTTTTTTTAACAGCCGGTTTAAGGGCTTTGCTAGATCAGCGAAATTAGGGACAAACGATCGGTAGTAGTTACACAGTCCCAGAAAGGATTTAATAGTTTTCACATTATGTGGACGGTTAAAGGCTGTAATCTTTTCTGTGGTTACCCTTTGTGTAGCCACTCCTTCCGCGTTTACTACGTGGCCGAGGAAATTGATTTCACTGCGGCACCACTCACACTTTGACGGTTTCAGTTTGAGATTAGCTCTCGCCAAAGCTTGGAGAACCACCTCAACGCTCGCCAGGTGTTCTTCAAATGTAGTGTCGTAGACGATTACGTCGTCTAAATATGCTAAGCATGTTCTAGGAATCAATCCCTTTAGCGCTATGGCCATTACCTTGGTAAACTGCCAAGGCGCGCCAACTAAGCCAAATGGTACACGCTTATACTGATACACACCCATCGGGGTTTCAAAAGCGGTATATTTTCTACTGTCTTCTTCGATTACACACTGATGATAGCTGCTCAACAGATCTAAAGCTGTCCACATAGTGGGTTTCTTGTAAGCCATATATAGGAAAAGCGAGCGAGCTGTGGGCATGGGGAATTTATCTTTAAAAGTGACTTGATTAAGCATGCGAAAGTCTGTACAGAGCCTAGGCTTGCCATCTTTCTTCTGCACTACCACCAGCGGGCTTCGCCAAGCCGATTCGCTGGGCTCTATGACACCTATATCTATGAGTTGCCTAACCTGTTCATCGATGATATCCATTTTCTGTGGAGAGTATCGGTATGGTCTAGAACTTATGACTCCCTGCGACTCATCCACAATGATTCTCATCGGCGCTATTTCACAGTGACCTAACTCTTCCATTGAGAACGCTAGTGCATTCCTGTTGTTATTAAGCATTTGTCTAAACCTTACCTGTTGTTCTTCGTTTAAGCACGACTCGGTTAGATCTATTTTACTTACATTTTCATCCATTTTACCTCGGGATTTCTCCTCAGAGGTTTGGCTTTCCATTTGCACTGCGTCTTTCATTACTTCTACAGAAATCCTACAGATGGACATTGGGGTCTCTGTTTTAGTTAGATAACACAAGTCTAGGAACTCTTCTATCTGATCTTGGTTTACCTCAGGCACTGCGCATTCTTCCGCAAAAGCTAACACTTCCTGGGGAGTGATTTCTTGCATTTCATCTAGCGGATTCATGACTTTGATCCACCACTGACTTCCCACCGTATTCACGCACCCCTCCACTAGGACAGGTGCAGTGACTGCTGGTGCGCAGTAAGCCACTGGTGAGTCTAATCCCAGCGGCTCTCGGGTGGTAACCGGTATGATGCATTCATTTCCCGGTGGAATTTTCACTGTTTCTTTGCTGACTATAGGGTTTCCACAAAACACTTCTATCTTTGCGCCTGGTAGAGATAAATCTGATCGAAGCACTGTTAATAAGTTTCTACCGATTACTATTAGGTGGCATAGATCGTCCACTATGTTGAAATCATAGCAGACCACCGATCCCTGGATTGAAAACTTACATCTAATTTGTTCTAGTATTACTTGAGACGAGTTGTCTGCCAGACTGATGTTTCCTTTCGATACCTTCCATTCATCTAAAATGCATTGTTTAGGGATCTGCCGTTTACAATGGGTGGACATGAAGCAATCGCTCGCTCCTGTGTCTACCAAAGATCTAACCTCCTTCTGATCATTAAATCTTAACGTTAAGAAAAATGCTTCGTCTCCTATCTCTCTCCTAGCCGGTCCGTCCACTGCGCCTAATTCTATCGTGGAATGAACGGACCCCCCCTCTAGTTTCCCTGACTCTTTTGTTCTGTGCCACTGGCTTTACTATCTTTGTACATCCGCGGGGGTTTTTCCCTCAATCTATTCTTTAGCCACAAGCACGCTTCTGTGGAGTGACCGTGTTGTTGGTGAATGATACAAAACTTACTTTCATCGAAAGGTAGCCTGGGTCTTTCCACTTTCTGCTGAGTTGGCGGGTTCTTTCCTTTGTCTGCCTCTCTGTTCGGGGCGGTATTGGGTTTAGTCTTCTGATCTGAATTTCTTTCACCCTTCTGATTTTCATACCTATCTTTTCTCTCATAACCTTGCTGTTTATAGTTACTACTATTCTGGGGAGCTCCGCTTTGCCCTGGTTTTGGTTTCTGAAACCATGGAGCGGCCTCCAGTCGGGCCAGCACCACTCCAAACCGTTCGGAGATAGAGTTTAGGGCTGCGGTCTCCTCTGACGCTTGGCTCCCAGCCAGCTCGCTTACTGCATTAGATATTTTAGTTCCCCCTTTGCCTTTGTCCAACGACTCTAGTCTCGTTGCACAATCCACCGCTTCGGTGAACGACTTAGGGTCCAGTATAGCTACCTGTCTGGCTACGCCCTGTTTTAATCCTTCTAAAAACACAGCTAACATCATACTTTCGCTTGCTTCTGCTTTAACCTGTTTTTGTTTCAGGACACCTGCAAATTCGATCACGCTCTGGTCTTTTCCTTGTTTAAGGCCACAGAACTCTGCGTGTTTCTGCCACTTAGCTCTTCGATCACCGAAGATCTTTGTCATTTGAGTTTCTAATTTTTTAAATGTATTTTTCTCGCTTTCGGCTAAGGCCCCTGCCCAGTCGTCTGCCCGTCCCTTCAGGCCTAATAACGCCATATTCAGGAGATGGGCGTCCGACCAGTCATAGATAGCCTTTAGTCGCTTCAATTCCCTGAAATACTTTTCTATTTGCTCATCTTCCTTTCCATTAAACCATGGTAATCTAATATTCGGTCCCCTTTGATGACCGTTATGGGAAGTTTCCCGCACTGGTGAGGGTACTTGGCCCCAGGCCGTGTTTAGTTGCGGGAAGATATTCCAGAGATTTGGCTGATTCGGAGGGTTCGGAGGATTGTTCTGACCTGGTGGGCCCGGCGAACCTGGCGGGTTGGGTTGATTAGGTTGGTTTGGGGGAACGTTACCAGGTCCTGGTGGGTTCGCCTGGTTATTCTGGCCTGCCGGAGCTTGCTGACCCTGTTGGTCACCCACTCTACCTCGGCCTGCGTTAAGATTGGCTGTGATCGCCATCGCCTGCATTAGGTAAGGGAACATGTTTTGCTCGACCCCACCCCCTGCTGGCACGGCTCGGCCAGGCTGTTGGCCTGGTTGGCCATTCCCATCATCTTGTTGCAGTCCCCCAAGGTTTACCCCAGGATTAGGCTGCTGTATTCCCGGATTCGCACCACCATCTCCCCTTTCACCAGGTTGCTGAAGTCCCCAAGGGTTTATCCCCAGATTGGGCTGATTCGGAGGGGGATTAACCTGAAGGTTTTGAGGGGGATTAGGCCCTTGTGGGTTGGCCTGATTATCCTGGCCTCCTTGGGCCTGTTGGTTAAGGGGAGGAATAAGCCCTTGAGGGTTGGCCTGATCGTTCTGGCCCCCTTGAACTTGTTGATTAAGAGGAGGATTGACTCCCTGAGGGTTGGCCTGGTCATCTTGACCTCCCTGGGCCTGTTGATTAAGGGGAGGGTTAGGCCCTTGAGGATCGGCCCGATTAATTTGACCTCCCTGAGCTTGTTGACCCCGTTGGTTGCCCCCTCTTCCCTGACCTGCTAGTGGATCGATTCCCATCGCTTGAGCTAGGAAAGGGTACAACATATTTTGTTTTATGGGCCCAAGGTCTATCCCACCTCCTGCCGGTGCGCCTCGGCCCGGTTGTTGGTCTGGGATTTGACCATTCCCATCCCCTACTAGATCCACCAAAGGTACGCCTCCTTCCGCCATATTATTTTCGTGGAGGTTTTGTATATCGTGATTGTCCCACTGTTCTTTCACAGGTATTCCCTCTACACTAATTTCGTCCTCACTTTCTTGTTTATCCTTCTTACCTGTGTCTAAAACATCCTCGGTAATAAGTTCGTATGACGACGAGGTTGATTTATCTTCTCTAGCTAATTTTCTATCAGGACTACCCCCTCTGACATCTGCGGCTGCTTGTTCTGTCTCGCTATTTTCTTCCTCGTACTCGTCCTCGTATTCTTCATACGATTCATGAGTTAGAGTGTTAAAATCTTGTGCTTTAAGCGTTACATTTTCTTCACTATCCTGATCGCTTAGCCTCTCTAAATCTATGTGCTTTTCGGGGCTTGAGTCTGCCCACTGTTTTAATATTTCGGCTGGATCAAAGGCCCGAGCTTCCGCTCTTTTACTAGCTTGGTCTAAGTTCGTTTCTACACTGTAAGTTAATCGATAGGGTTGTAAATTGCCTACTTTCTCGTTGTTTCCCTCTGCTTCCCTTCCCACTCCCCTATCCCCTCCCACTGTTTTTCCTTTAGCTACAGTGGAATAAGGAATGGACGCCCCCGGGTTGGGGTGAGTTGGTGTTACCAGTGGGTGACTGATAAACTCAAGTCGTTGGGGTAATGGATAGGTGAGAGAGCTCCCATCAGGTGGGATTACCGGGTTTTCGGGGCGTTTTCCCCCTGATGGGCTGGAGTTATCCGCGGTGTTTAGTCGTTGTTTTAGGTTTCCTGAAGAAAATAGGTTATCTTCATTGGAAACTTCCTGTTCGCTTTCACCTCCCGCTGCGGGTAGTAACCGATAAGGAACACTTTGGTTACACCACGGATTGTTCACATCAGATTCACAGGTGGAGCGAGAGCTAGTACCAGTTTCGTGGTCCGTAGGTGGTACGTACCCTGGGTTCCAATATTGCTGATATTCCGTGAGACGGTTCTTCCCTTCAACTCGTCCCGAGTGTGTTAGGGTTTCAAGTCCTTCGTCAAGAACCGGCCTATCTTTGGACCCTAGGTGCCAGGGAAATGGTTTACCTTTGCCACGGGTTTGGTAATTTTGTGCACCTTCGGGGCAGAGCTGCTTGGGTCTGGCTGCGACCTCCTGTCTCTGTGCTTCCCCGTCTAAGGGATTACCTACCAGGTGGCGGTTTTCCACATTCCCTGTATATGATGTTGACACATCGTGTCCTGCGGGCCGCAAAGATTGAGGCTTGGGGTTAGAGGAAGCCTCAAAGTCACCGGTGGCTGACATCAAGGATGAGCAAAACGGCACAAGTCATGTTTCGGGTAATCTCCACCAAATGAACTATTGTTAATGTTTGATTTAAGACTGCGTAATGTTCGTGTATATCCAAGTCTTCATGAGTTGTTTATCCAGAATGCCTGAGTAATTCAGACTGCGTTTAAAGTTTGTCCGTTCACTTCCCAATAGTTCAAAAGAAATGAACGATGAGGGAACTTGCTAATATGAAAGGGTTTTATTCAATATACAGCTCATCCCGAGTCAAAGCCACCATATGTAAGTCTTCATCAGTCCACCTCCCATCTCCTATCAGCAATCAACCACATTTAGAACACGAGTCGTTCCAACACCTTCTAGACCATTCTATTGCTCAGTTCTATCACAATCCTATGTCCGAGGTAAAAGATCTAAGTGAACTCCAGTCTGCTACTCGGAAGCCAGTGTATTTACTCCAAGTGGCTTCGATGTTAAATGTTTCACAAGGCTAACCAACTAACTGTTGGCCATAGCTTCCGCTAGCTACTAACTAACTCTTACTAACTGTTCACTTACTTTTCACTAACTGACTGCTCCCCACTTTGCAACACCTTTTATACTAGTTAGCAGGTGGCGCTAGGAGCGTAAAGTCTAGAGTAGACTAGAAGTAGACTTGCTAAGCCTGATCCTTGATGGATTATATAACCTGAAGAAATATTAAAAGTACTAAGCTATTAGTACAACATGTACATATAATTTCCTGTCAAAAAAGTAATCTTTTTCAGCAGGTTAAAACCATTTACATACATTACAAGAAATGGTGGATAAAAACAGCATGAGAAAATTAAAATCCAAAAAAGTAATCTTTATTTAATTTTACTAAAACTTTGAAAAAAAATTCTCAAAAAAAAACCGGGTCAAAAAAATAGGGGCGGTCGGGAAACCTGAAAACAATTATTTATTTTATTTTTTTTGCCTAGACTGGGGAATTCTTGAAAATTCAGAACTGTTTACAGCAATTTCTAGTAGACTATCTAAAAATACACCTCTTGATAAAAGATATGGCATTTCCTGTTATTTGGTTGTTGAAATTTGAACATTTTTAGGAGAACTTTATTTTTAAAAAAAAACTTAGGATAGAGTCAAAATATGAGGGGACATTGGATTACTTGAACACAATCATTTTCTTTGCCTTATAATAATCTCACCGTGGGATGGAAATATGTACTTCAATTCAATCTAGCGACAGAATGCACTAACGACCTTGAAGTTATTCATGTTTCTTTTTAGATTCATTGAATGTAGAATCACAACCACATTGAGTCCTGTCAAGACTTTGAAAAATAGGTTTGATACAACAAAGCCAAGTACATCACATAGTCTACCTAAGTAAGTAATTAGCCACCGCATTGCCCGACAATACACCAATATTTTTTAATCAATTTGTCCTTGACATAACAGATGCAGAAAAATGTCCAGTTCTCTATCGTTGGAGGAATCATTTCTATGGGGATCGTCAGTGTGTGCCTCCTGGTGAATCATGTGACGGGCTGGGGTAAAATAGGTAAGGTGATAACGTATTTTCTAGCACATCAATCAACAGTTTTCAAGCAAATCAATCCATGGATGCCATTTTTCCTGCTTTATCAGGATTTCCGGATTTTTGTCAATATCATGATTTTTACATTTATCAAAAGAAATAATATATATATTACATTCGTGTTCAGAAAACAGATTGCATTTTCTTAAGCCTTTTTTTAATGTCAGAAGTAACAAAATGATCATAATATGATTCTATTTCTTTTCTTTTATTTGTTGCTGACTAAAATCTGGAAAATTTTCCTGCCTAAAATCCGGAAAGTCTATTTGACGAATTTCTGGATTTTTCAGGGTCGTAGAGTGGCATCTCTGTCAATCCCAACCTCACAGTAATTTCTTTCCTGGTTTCTTTAGTGTGAGAATTTAAAAAACTATCTACTTTGAGGGCTTATAAGCAGGTATTGCCCCAAACTCAACAAGTCGGGCCGCATACGATGCTCAGCATCGGGACGCAGCTACGTGACGAAACACAACGTCACTTGCAAGAGCTCCAATGTGATATACTGCCTCTCCTGTACCCACTGTGGCATACAATACGTGGGGCAGACGAAGAACCGCCTTCTGGATAGGTTCCAATCACACTTCTATAACATCAAGTACAACAAACCCTATAGTGAAATAGGGAAACACTTCAATGGCCCTGGCCACAAAGGCCTGGACCATGTGGAGATCCACATACTTGATTTTATTCACGCCTTCCCCAATGGGAAGAAAGCCAAATACCTCAGGGATCTGGTAGAGTACAACTGGATCCAACGGCTTCATACTAACGCTCCCATGGGACTCAATGTGATGGATCCACTGTGACCATTGCCCGACCCATGGGATGGACCTTTTGGTCCTTCTTCCTCTATTAAGGAGGATTAGCCACAACCTCTCTGGTACATGGGGAATCCCCTTTCCCCTACCCAGTAGACTAGTTGGGGGCCCTTGGTTCGACCTAGCCTCGTCAAAAAATTTTTATTACTCGTTCGAACCAACGGACCTTATGGAGACCTCTCCTATGCTTAGGATTGGTTGGTGCTTTCAGCCTTAGGACCCCCCCTGGGGGCCTCCTTTCTCCTTTACTACCCCTCAGAGGAATACCTGTTCCCAGAGTGGGCTGTCCCCTTTATCCTGGGGGTTTTCCCAGAATCCTTTTCTGGGTACCGTTTGAATCCTTATGTTGCCCGTAGAGACACTTGTCGAAACCGCAAACACCAAGGGGATAGGCCCACACCCTTCCCCTGCCCTGTCCACAACCCCTGTCAGCCTTGACAGGCCTGTGGCACTCAAACTGCACTCTGCAGAGCCCTTCTGCAGATCCCAGTCACAAGCTCTAGGCCCCTGGCCGTTTCCATGGAGAGCTGATCAAAGCACCAATCATAGCCTGATCCCTGCATCCAGGCACCAAAGCGGTAGCAACGATTCTGTTCGCACACTTAGCCACGTCTCCCATCAAGTTCTATAGTAGATGGTATATTGTATCTTCCAGTATGATATTTATTGATTAAATCGTTTACGAATAGCAAATAAATCATGTTTTTGCGATCATATATCACATTTCAAACTGTAAGCATGATCTTTGACCTAAAAATGATCTCTTTCATAAACACTGTACACTGAATCAATAACCTATAAATGATACCTTTCAGACGAACGAGCACCTGTAGATGACACAACAGGAGATCTCCTTACGGGGTTTGCACGAGCAGCAGGAGAGGAGATAGGCTGGAGGTGTTACCTACTACCCTGCCTGATCCAGCAGTATGGAACAATACAAGCTATCTGCATCAGGTATATAAAACATAACTTTATTCATATAAAGAATTGGGTCCAGTTTTATATCTTTAGCATTTACCACCATGTTAATCGTGATTAAATAATTAGCTACAATGTAGGAAATAACTAGTAACAAGTGATTAAGTTTGGACATAGATAAATATGAGAAATATTTATCAAATCCTCATTATAACAATAAGCTAAAATTTAAGATTTGACGATGTCTATGTTACCAATGGTACGGAATGGTGACATCCCACACCACTTCATGAAAATAAAAAATTTAAGGTTTCGCACCCCAAAATATTACATTATGGTACAGTACTCCTGATCTGCCTCAGGCGCTAATATCAGTGATAGATCTATAGAAAATTATACCATTCTATTTTTATCTAGCAATATGGTACAATGCAGGCTATCTGCACCAAGTACCACCATCCATTCCCATGCAGTTCTGTTATGGTAGATATTATCATAATTCTTTTCAAAATACACCATCATTATTTGTACATTTTGACCAGGGGATAGAACGCAAAATGCATACGTTCCGTTTTACGATTCTAGATTGTTACTTCGTTTTGTCTCTTTTCTCATGCCATCACCGGTTGGTTATATTACAGACACCCAAATATATTGCAATTTACTTGGATTTGTTCAATAATATTTTTCAACAAATAATCACGAGTGCTTGCAAATACTGATTAGTCTAATTAGGATGAGTGTATCAGCGTTGCTAGTTCAGTCTGTCACGGAAAATATTCAAAACCTAATGTTCAATCCTAATTTGGGGTTAAAGCTATGGCCCTTGGCCTTCCATGTTTATTTTCTAATATTCCCCGTTTTCCTTTTCTAGTGGCGTGGTATGGGCACTCTACCATGTGCCAGTGATGTTCCTTCTCGTCCGGCGACACCACACCCCACACCCCTACCGCGCCGTCCTCGTCCAGGCACTCTCCTGTTTCCTGTCAGCCTTTCCACACGCTTGGGTGGCCATTAAATCAGGGTAAATGTTTTTGATAATATCTATTTAGAATAAGTAGCAGGGCTCGACAAATCGTTTTCAGATATTGTTGCCAAGCTTGTGATCTGATGTGCATAAAAGACATCCTCCTATAATGTAGTTTACATGCAATTATAAATGTTGGAGAAATTCGCTATCGAATTTCATAGAACTTGAGTGTAGCTTGCGTGTAATTCTCGCCTAGTCGACAGGAGGTAAATTGTAAGATATTGATTGCGATTTGAATGTGAGTGATTAAAGGTTTATCATCATTGTGCTTTCTTTATGTAACGCAGCAACAATAAAGAGATTCAGAGCCGATCGGGATATCCTTATTATATTTAGTTTATTTGGCGCGAATAGGAATCCCACAAATAGTAAGAGAGAATGCACATCAAAATTTAATGTATAATTCAATTATTTTTTGCATTTATCATTTATTTCAGATTTGCCATGTGGCCCTCAACATTGATGCACTACACGTGGAACCGCATCAACCCTGTAGTAATGGGCAGTATTTACACCAACACCCCGGGTAAGGTGATCGGCCCCCAGTGGTTGATCAACGGCGAAGGCCTGGCCGGGTGTATAGCCTCACTCCCCGTCTGTGGCTACGTTATTTACGAGCTCACGTCTCATGTCTAATAAGTTACTGTGGCTACGCTATTTACGAGCTCACTTCTCGTGTCTATTGATTTACTAATATACACGAGGAATTTTCCCGAAATGCTGATGTGATATCAGTCTTTCTGAAATGATAATGATTTGGAATCATGTATTTTCTGAGTCAGACTTGTATTTAAATTGTATCGAGTATTGGAATTCGACACTTTTGTTTTTATGTTAATTTAATCTGTTAGTAATGATCATATGAGTTGATATCCTATGGAGTCAGAATGAAAGTAATATTGAGGATGAAAATGATATTGTTCATAATAATTGTATTTGATATTTTATCGCGAGTGACCACAAGTGAAATTAACAAGCAAGTGGCTTTCACAAATGCCCATATTGGGATTCAGGATGATCGCAGGGTGTAGCATTACGCTTAATTGAAAATTGCGCCATACTCGCTGGACTGAATCTGCGTATAAATCAGTCGACTGTAAGTTGAATTTCTATATTCTATAAGAATTGTTGAATTTATGAACAAAGAGTCGGCGCGGAACCATTCGCATGTATCGTATACACATAGGAATGTAATCCCAGTTTGTAGGTCATACAGTATTATTGGGTGATTCCTATGTCATTTTTAATACAAGATAACTTGTGTGACCTTTGTCATAATTGTAGCAAATTTGCAACCAGTGTTTATGATTGAGGGTATTAAGAAATTAAGGTGCTAGAAACGATCTCTTGTAGTTATGTTAAGTGTAGCATCACTTATTGAATGGTCACAAAGAAACTACCGTACTGCTCGGTATTGTTTCTATATATTAAACAACGTCCGGTGCTGCCATTACATGTACATTATTTCTATTTTCATTGAAGAACAAATCGGGTCATAAATTAATAATATAGGTTGTGCACTTCTGAATTCATGACATAATGTTATACAGCAATTAAAAACCTATTTACAGCGAGGAGACGTATATCCTTCTGCTTCATTATAGTATTTTTCCACAAAATCGTTAATAAACGGAAGATATCGCCATCTTCAAGTAAAAGGGAAATGGGTAATCATGTCTGAAACAATTGTAGAATCTAAGGTTATTCTAAACATTCCAGTGATAAGTAGATCACATATTTATAGGCTTGTCAAAGGATGCCAGAAAAATTGAGTCCACATTTTTGTGAATAAAACTACGCTTATACAAACTACCGTGAACTTTCCTCTGTTATTACTAAACATTTATGGTGTAGGCCTACGTATTTGTATCAAAGCTGAAGGTATGAGTTGAAAAACCTTTACTACTCGTATTTTTAGTGAAAAAAATGGATTTGTATTGCTGTATTTGCGTGAATGGATACCATTTTTTTCACTAGTAAGGGTCGAACGTCGATCCTTTGTGTGCCCTTGAGTGTATAACGGAAAGTTGTGTAAAGCAATTGAACAGGCCCATTGAACAGGCCTATTGAACAGGCCGTTCCTTTGTTCAGTGAACTACATTATGTAAGGTACCTGTTGTCTGTGGTCGCACCTTCACGGATCGGTTGTCCAGGTATATAGGGCCGCCCCTGCTGGTCTGGGCACGGACGGTGAGTGGGAGTGTGTGTGGGGGGGTAAGGGACTCAGGCCTGTGATCATTGGGGCCCTAGATGGGGGGGGGGGGTCCCCATGTCGCATGTCGAATTTAAGAAATGGCCATGTCCCCTGTCACTATAGGAAATGCTATGTCGCTAGTGTCACTTATATTGTCTAATCTTTGACACCTCATACCTCCTCCCCAGTTGGTTTTATAAACTATACGATTTTCATGAAATCTCAGTTGCAGGGCCCCCCTCCCCCGTACATTCATGTTTTTTGCCCCCCCCCCCTCTACATAAATTCAATGGGAAACTAAATAAAAAAAAATATGATAAAAATGCAAAGGCATGTTCCTAAAGAAGAATGATACATATCCTTTTTGCTCGCTCCTGAGTGGTAATCCTTCATCTCCAGTGTCTCTGGCAAAAAATGGGTGATCACCTCGGGCATCTGACCTTTATATACTCAGACCCTCTAGTCACTAAGCATCATGTCGCATGTCGAATTTAAGGAAAGGGTGATGTCACATGTCACTAAGGTTGCCATGTCACATGTCGAATTTAAGAAATAGCCATGTCGCCGTGTCGAATTTAAGAAACGATCGTGTCGCTGTGTCGAATTTAGGGGTCTAGGGCCATATCATTGGTTGGATGTCCAGGTATAAGACCGCCCCTCTGGTCTCGGCACGGACGGTGGGGTGAGTGTGTGTGTGTGGGGTAAGGGACTCAGGTCTGTGATCATTGGTCAGCTGTCCAGGTATAAGACCGCCCCCTCTGGTCTTGGCACGGACGGTGAGTGGGAGTGTGTGTGGGGGGTAAGGGACCCCTGTGGTCATTGGTTGGCTGTCCAAGTATAGGGCCGCCCCTGCTGGTCTGGGCACGGACGGTGAGTGGGAGTGTGTGTGGGGGGTAAAGGACCCCTGTGGTCATTGGTTAGCTGTCCAGAGGCTGGTCTGGGCACGGACGGTGAGTGGGAGTGTGTGTGGGGGGTAAGGGACCCCTGTGGTCATTGGTTAGCTGTCCAGAGGCTGGTCTGGGCACGGACAGTGAGTGGGAGTGTGTGTGGGGGGTAAGGGACCCCTGTGGTCATTGGTTGGATGTCCAGGTGGATGGCCGCCCCCTCTAGTCTTGGCACGGATGGTGAGTGGGAGTGTGTGTGTGCGTGTGTGTGTGTGTGTGTGTGTGGTAAGGGACTCACAGTTCTTGCATTTTTTTCACTCTAGATCGTTTACGATCTACCTTCATGTTTTTCTTGTTTACATTATGGTTCATTCCAGGAACGAAATTCTTTTATATGGAAAAAAAACAGCTTGCCTAATACAACTCTCCTAAAATCATCCAATATTGCTTTATCCAAAATCATACAACTCATCTTTATCTCAATGTATCAAATCAATACTTTAATAACGCGTTATAATCCATCGCTCCCATCAGGCTCTGTTCAGCTCCATGTCCATTACACACCAAGTAAACGTTTCTACATTTTGAAGTTCTCTCATTTCCAAGACTTTCCAAATCAAATCAGTATCGCTATGTACCCAACTAAACTGCAGAGTTACATAATTCCTTACCCTTTATCATTATAATCACTTAAATCCCATAAATTCCTCGGCTCGATCATATCATATCCTCCTGAATATCCTTACAGAAAGTCCTTATCCCTGTTGAAGGTCCCACACAGCTGGCGTACATAATGAGGTGGGCAATGTAGGACTGTTCATGGGTGCCCGACACCAGATGGGCGAGGGGTCCCCGCCCGTAGACAGGTACATCCTCCCCGCCGTGGGTGTCAACAGGAAGGGGCACCGGCGACTCCTGTTGGTAGTCAATGTTGGCTGCAATAGATACATACAATTCTCCCTACCACGGATAGCCAGTTTTGTGAGATGTACCTGCAGGTTATCCTCAAACAGGATGCATGCTGATTAATATGTCGACAAAACTCATGGCTTTACTATAGAAATTTTCATAAATTGTATCATTATTTGTAGATCAACATTTGGAAAAATTAGCCATCATTATTTTTATAATAAGTATCCATATACATTGATATTTCCTGTGTCGTTTGATAATTCATTTATTGTAAAAGGATATATAGAAATTATTTGTTGATTTTCTATAGTTTTTGTGGAGGTTTTGTCGACAAAATCAGTCCAAATTAACCTGCAGGTACTCAAAATAATATAAGTCAGCTATCCGTTGTAGGGAGAATTATGGCGATGATAATACTATAATTGTTACTTGTTACCATTATGTGTATGTATAAAGAAGAGTACGTATGTTTTATGTATGCATATGTAAAACGGGCATATCTACCCTTTAGACCCCGCTAGAAACGTTCATAAATTGCTAAATATCCCCAGGATTTTCCCAATTTCTCCAAGGAATTTCCAATAATTCAATGCAGGTCACTCATTTCTCAATTCTGCCAAATGTTTTGGATGGAGAATCCGATAAGCTTTCATTGGATATATTGGATGTATTCTTATTGTTATTCCTCTTGAAATTGTTAAACTTTAAAAAAACGTCGGGCGGACTGTAAAACTAGCCACGGGCGGCTATGGCCGGATTGGGACTAAACGATGTATATTCTCAAAATAATTTTTTCATATTTTTTAGGATATACATCGTGGTCTTTTTTGAGAATCCATGTAGTTTATCCTAGTAATGTGTTTCATTAATATTAATCATAGAAACAGATACATATGATTATAACAACTAGTGAGCGGCTAATCCAGGTAATACACATTGCATACCTATTTTTCCCGTGTCTCTATCTTCAGTGAGGTTTCTTCTGTAACCTGGAGAGGCTGATTGGTTGTGGTGATAGTAGAACCCCGGTCCGTTACTAGAGAACAGTGAACGTTAACATTTTATTTTTTATTTTTAGAAACATTTGGGGGGGGGGAGCGCACAAGGAGATATACTTGGTTTATCAGTTTATGGAGGGGCATGTTTAACTCATACAATTGTTGATTTTACAATCGTATTTCCCTTGCACCGAGCATCGATATAATTATATTCTGATCACTCTGTGTTGTCGCTGTTACTATAATAACTATATCTGATTAGAAATGGGGGAATAAGTAACGGCCTAAGGTCTATCGTACGTTTGTACCCAAACGTAATCGCTCTAAATTATTGCCGTATAACAACAAACAGCATAGTCATTATAGGGACATATTTAGAAGGGGGGGGGGGCCTCATGGGGCCCCTGTAACCCTTTTTTTTAAAATCAAATTTAGATTTTTTTAATGTAAAACTCAGGCCCTGGGAGGGAGGGCTGGCCTGCACTTTTTTTAATATTGGCGCAACCTGTTTCTAAAATTCCTGGGTCCGCCCCTGATAATTATAGTAATGAACTATTGTTAATGTTGATTTTAATACTGCGTGATGCGTATATAATTAAGTATCCATGAGTCGTTTGTCCAGGATGTCTGAGTCAATCAGACTGCGTTTAAAGTTAGCTCATTCACTTCCCAATAGTTCAAAAGAAATGAACGATGAGGGAGCTCTTAATATGAAAGGGTTTTTATTCAGTAAACATCTCATCCCGAGTCAAAGCCACTGTGTATAAGTCTCCATCAGTCCACCTCCCATCTCCTATCAGCAATCAACCACATTTAGAATACAAGTTGTTCCAGCACATTTTAGACCGCTCTCGCGCTTAGCTCTATCACAATCCTATGTCCGAGGTAGTTGGTATAGTTAAACTCCAGTCTGCTACGCGGGAGCCGATGTACTTACTCCGAGTAGCTCCTTTGCTAAACTCACTCAGCTGACATTCTCACTAAAACTAACTGCTCCTCACTTTGCAACACCTTTTATACTGGTTAACAGGTGGCGCTAGGAGCGCAAGATATTTCTTTCTAAGAGTAGACTAGAAGTAGACTTGCTAAGCCTGATCCTTGTTGGATTATATAACATGACAATATATTAAAAGTACTAAGCCATTAGTACATTCGACGGCGGTCAGGTGTTTGAGTTTAAGGAGGTGGACGACATAGCTCAAACCAAATGGAGATTTTCAATCAAACGTGATAAAGTTTCCAATTTTGATGATTGGATATATTTGTTATTATTGTTTCCTAATATAAAGAAACCAATGTGGGGTGGCTTTGACTCTCGTGGTACATTCAACACAGTGTCAATATAATCAGAAGTTCTTTTGTTCATTCAGAAGTATAAACAAAGATACATTCATATGATCGGTTTTACTTTAGTACATAGTACATTTTGCTAGTAGTCCCAGGTTGAGACTCAAGATCAGTGAAAACATTCATAAGTTTCATGGTAAGTTCATAAATAAAATTATTTATCGAGTTGACTTCCACAGCTTGAAGCTCAAGGTTGGCGGAACCCGTTCATAAAGTGGCAAAGTAAGTGTTAAAGAATGATAACATGATCATTTGTATGATAAAGTAATGGTGACATAATCATGGTGACAAAGTGATAAAGTCAGTTTTTAGAGAATGAAGAAATATCATTATCAGCCTATATTAAGGCTTAAGAATTGCGACACCCGTGCATAAGGTGACAAGGTAAGTTTTAAGGATGGTTAGCCATAATGTGGCTTAAGAATTACGACACCCGTGCATAAGGTGACAAAGTTAGTTTTTGACTTAGTACATACCTGTACAGTTTTTTGATTTATACGATTTGGAACACAAGCCAACAAACTCAACATTTATACAGTATGAAGTGGTCTTAACCTTCTAAGAGTAACAAACACACAATAAATCCAATTTCAGAACGAGTTAACACAATAAAATCAATACGGAGAATTTGGACATTTTGAACGAACGAGTTTCATTGTACAATGCGTGTCACATTTCAGTCAAATTTCAACTAAAACAACATTATTTACAATAAATACAAGGTCCATGCATCTGATCTAGCAACATTAAGCAGTTGGATCCAGAAAATATTACCATCCACGTCGCGCGCCCACCAGTTATGCTTAGTACATGTGTACTTAGCGGGTCGCTTGACTGGAGTTCCCCTCCAGGGTTTGACCTCGATTTGATTCCTCCAGGCGCGAAGCGCCCGGATGGCAAATTTCTCTTTCGAACAATTTTGCAAGTTTAAAGGCTCGGCCTGACATTTTGGGCCGAGATGAATTAATTCTGTCGCTTGATTACGTTGATTGGGGACCTAAACCTTAATCTAGCACGAAGTTTTAGAAAAATTAAATGATGCTTTGATCATGTTAGCCGATATCAAAATTTGGATCCTTTGGATCAAAAAGGGGTTTCCCAAATTAGCCTCGTTTTGACGTCATTTTAATCAGTGCCGACGGTCATTCTGTAGCATACAGACGTGTTTTTTTCTTAGTCTCCAGTTTTATCTCTTATTTCTACGGCTCGAGGATGGTCCGCATCGCCATTTTTTGTTCTAACCGCGAGGGAGGAATTGACGCCTACCACGACATTATTCTAGCCGGATCAGACAAGTCGGTGGTTATCTTTTTCCTGTGTGGACGCTACCACCGCCGAGCTGGCGGGGTACGCGTTCGCGCACCACGTCATGCACCCTGAAGATGTGCTGGTGGTTATGTGTAATCTTTTGGACGTTTTAACCTGGGATGAGGACCTGGAACTATATATCCCCTTGTTTATCAGTGTGGACACCGTCTCAAAGTTTTACGCCGAGACTCTGAATCGGGCATTCCTGAACATTAAATCTCATCCCGAACCGGCTACTCTACTCTTCACAACTCCGTCGGGTTTCGACGCGTGTCAATGGCCCTTGACGGAGAGTGACAGTTCCTTCCAGAAATGGATTAACCGAGCGGTACCCAGGATCAGTAAGGAAGTCCGTCGGGCCAACGACTGGTTTGGGGTCCCGACAGCGGACACCGGGCGTGCCCTGCACATTGTGAAGGAGGTCGCGGACGGGAGCATGACCATAAATGATTTCAGGGAATTGATCGATGGCTATATGCCCTCCGACCGGGTGGTTCGGCGGTGGGCCCGGACCCTAGGGCGCCTGGTCGCCCGGCTGCCGATGTAGACCGTCGGCACTCATTTTTCTTGTACATACTAATTTCTTAAAGTGACTTTACCTAGTGATTTTCCAATCCAATTCCCGACCAATACTCAGGACACTACAGAATTATCTATCCAGGAGGCTTCGGCCAGTTTGTTTACACGGGAGACGCCAGACCACGGACCACAGACTGTTCCTTTTGGATCGTGGGTGTTCTTTGCCGTTGCCGGGCGCCGTCCCCCTCGTCTCCTCGCCTGCCGCCGGGTGCCTTCCCCTCGTCGAGTTGGTCCAAGCCCCGACCGCTCCGAGACCGGGTAAGTTCAATCTTCCTTCTTCTATCGTTACTTGCATGTTAGGCAGGCTACTAACCCGTAGGATTTTAAGGAGATTGTTGGCCAGGAATTAGTTAGCAGTTTTCTCAGCTCGCCTTCACGTTGTTGTATTCCGGAAGCTGATGTCATTCCCGGAACTAGAAACTGTGTTTCGCTGGTGATTTTTGTAACGGGTAGCGTGGGCGGCCACCTGGTGTTTACTTTTGGTTCCAAGATGGTGGACGCGGGCTGAGAACTAGGACCTTGTGTACTAAACTTATTATCCTTTCCAGGTCCTGTGGTTATTGATGATATTATGAACAGCATAAGGTGGTGATGTTGGGGCACTGAGAGACGTCAGGCTATATGATTTTAGTGGGAGGGATTGTTTAGGCGAACATGACCAAACTTTTTACCGCGCGTGTGGTTGGGCGATAATAGGGGATTTTCTGACTAAAGGTTTGTTGACATTACCGATTCAGGCAGGCTCTCAATGTATGGGTAGACTGTGCCGCGTTGGCCTTAGAATGTTATTTTATTACTATTAACTACTAGTTGACTGACACTGCACCAATGGAGTTGTGTGGATGACCAGGGATTCCGGTCTGGGTTGTACAGCACTAGATTTGCTGTGACCGAATTCTTTGTTTTGACGTTCCCCGTTCAAGGTGATGGAAACACTCTA
Source organism: Lepidonotus clava (assembly GCA_936440205.1). Lineage (NCBI taxonomy): Eukaryota > Metazoa > Annelida > Polychaeta > Phyllodocida > Polynoidae > Lepidonotus > Lepidonotus clava. The sequence continues at coordinate 32,624,684 of OW387140.1, forward strand.
TCTGGTGACTATAAAGCGTAAGCGCTTCATGTGGTCACCCCAGGTAGAGTCGTCCGACTGACCGTCGGCGACTCCGTGGTAAGTTTCGAGGAACTGCTGGTGACCAGGTACTTTGGTCCAGACTGCATAGCTTTAGATTGGCTGTGGCAGAATTCTTTGATGAGTTGTCACCTTTATAGGGTAAGGCCTACCTTGAAAGATATCATGAGTGCCCGAGATGTGACGCAAAACTCACCCGCTCGGACTCCCCGACAGACCACATGAGGTGTCACCACAAGGTGTAAGGACTTCATGGGGATCCCTCCAGGTGAAGTGAGTTAGTCTCCTGTAAGAGTCCCCGCTTGGTAAGTTCTGGGTCTGCAGCAAAGGCTACAGGCTCCAGTTAAGATCTAGTTTCACGCAATGGACTGATACGTCTCAGAAGACTTCGTCAGTGCCATGGTGTTAGAATAAGTTTGATAACTAGTATTACTGTGCAGTGTCGTCCAGATGGGGAATAAGAATGATGATAGGAACTGGGTTTATTGTGGTTTATTTAAGAGACTACTTGGTTTTCTGAGAGCCAATACCTGAACGGTAATTCCCTTGCTATTCTCCTTTCCTCATATTTATGTCCATTGTGTTAGAATAATTTACCAACACACTTCAATGGTTAATATTAAGACAAACCTTTTTCCCTTCTTTTGTTAGTACAGGTGGTAGCTCGGCGCTCAACCCCTAGACTCAACCTGGGTCTGAACACCGAGTTCCACTGTTATACTGGGTAGTTGGCGCCCTCCTACGCAGTAGGCCGTCGCGCCCCTATCACCAGACAATTTCATAAATATATATTATACATATTTTAACAGTAATAATTTACCGTCTTATTTTGTACAACACACTATATATGGAAAATTGTGGGGTAGTTTTCATTCCATAAAAGTGTAGGTGTCATGAAAGACATTAAACCTTAACTGTACAAAGGGGTTTGAGATTATTCGTTACTTATTAGTTATCACTAGAGGATCGGGTCTCAGATTCAGGTTCATTTCTGATCTGATTCCCGGTCCTCATTAGTTACACGTGGTTTGTCGGTACCCCCCATCCATAGAACCAGAATGGGCAGCACCGAGTTTCCCATTGTTATAATTGGGAGCAGACTGCATATTTTTTTTTTTTTTAATATGCAGCCTACACCCCCTTTAAATTATAGAGATGTGTAAATGCATCTCTTCAGATCACTTACTTCCAGACAGCACCTAGTAAGTCGGGCTTTTACCGAAGTACAGTACAAGGTTAAACCCGTCCTTTGTTCAGGTCTATGCCCGTTTCTCTTGTGGAGAGTCAAGACTACTCCTGAAAAGACTCCGCCCCCAGCTTATCCTAACTATGCGCACGCGGGGCAGGAATATCTATTAATGTTATAGACAGTTTTAGAATTTTAGTTTCTTTCTAATAGACTGGGTAGACTATTAGCTATGGGTGTCAACTAAGTTTTTGCAGCCGTTCGTTAGGGAATTAGTAGACCGTGTCCCCCCTCTTCAGCTCAACTGTTGAGCGGAGACCCGGTTACTTTTAGCGCCACGACGGCGGTCAAGACTAGCATTTCATTTGTTTTTTTTTTGTTTTTTTTCTCGACGGCGGTCAGCTCTGAAGCCGCACGTCTTCTTTATTAATTTTGATTATTTCTAATTTACCCGGGTCGGAACTTGACTTCTTGCCGTTTTGCCTCCGTCCCGGTTAAAACTGGTCTAAACATGGCCTAAATAACTCAGTCTTGTACCTTGGGCAGTTGTTTTCATTTTTCGCATTTCGCTGGATCCTGATTTACAGTAAAATCAAAGGATCCAACGACTAGGATATGTTGTGACTCGGTGATCATTACACATAGCCAAGACGACGAGACTACACTTTTTGTACAGCGCCTCGTCTCATCATCCTGTGGGTTTTAGCTAGAACTCCCCCCCACAGGGAGAAGGCCCTTTTCACAGGTGAAAGTCGCCTTTATGAAGAAGAGAGTTAGCACCCTGTGAATGTCACCAGTTCACCGCATTTTTCCCGTAACTTCTTTTTCCTTGTGACCTCCGTTATACTTTCTGAATGAAGCACGCCTTGGTAGGAGTTGTATACATCCTTGCCTGTTGTAGCGTGCCTGTACCAGAAGCAAACGAGCCACGTATAAGGTACTCTCGTGCGCTGTCACGGAGCGTTCCCCCTTTGAATGTTACTAAATATTCTGCGTTCATATGTTCTTTTCACAACTTGCCCAGAATTCCCTGAGGAAGGGCTCTTAGTTAAATAAATATTGGGTTGCTTTATATATTAAGTTTTTAGGTAAATTTCTTTCTATTCGTCGATTTTTTTGTGATGAGGAGACCGCTGTCAGGAGCCAACCCACCCGGGGCATAGTGACTGCCATGGTCGGGCGTCCACCCCAGTGCCCTTCGCAGCGTCAGTGACGCGTAACCCCAACGTCCTGCCTCCTGTCAGGCACCACTGACACCAGGCATGTGGGCAGGCTCCTGCTGCTTGTGCAGCCCCCTCATCTTTGAGAGGATTATATATGTAAGCATGCTAAAGAATAGACAGTGGCGTTCCCCAAGTGACTCCTGTACTGCAGCCCGATCCTAGCGGTAACAACAGCACAGGGGTCAGGTGTAGATGGTACTTGCTTGGGGAAGTTCACTTCGCTCGTTGGGAGCATTGGTCCCGTTGAGCGCACCTAGGTTTTGTACAGAATTTTGAGTATCTTTTTTAGATGCTAAAATTTCCCGACACTAGGATCGGTTCCAAATGGTTCCCTACTTTAAAAGAGTTGCCAAATCGATAACAATAAGAGTGTTGAGCTAGGCTACCGGGCATGGGACACTCAACTTGAGAGAAATTTAGATAACCCATGGGTCCATAGAGAGACGGTTGGACCAGCCTACCCGACCCAGGTTTCCCTGGTTGGTGAATCATTATTGTTCAGGTTAGTCAACAGAACCCTACCTACCCAAACAGGCAGTGCCCAGCGAACTTCCTGTAACATTTCAATTTTAGAACTCGTACCATTGTATTATTAATTCACCAATTTTACCTGTACAGCACTAGGCCAGGTCTTAACACTCGTTACATTGTCATATGATAACTTCATAAACCGTCCCTGGATCCTTTTCGGATGTCCCTGGTCTTACTGTCTTTCGGGCAGATCCCGTTCCGGTCGCTGCTGAGGTGGGCGTGGTCGATCTAGGAGGAGCGTTAGGCATTGTTCCATGTCCCATCACCGGTTGAGGCCAGTCCGCTCCGACATCGGACCAGCCTGCGTCGATGAGGCGCGGTACTCCCATGGGTACAGGAGTGGCTAGCCCCGAGGAATATCTCAGTAGTCTGGCCCTGGTATTGTATTTTAAATTACTCATCATTAGACGGGCTAGTTTCTTAGACACCCTCAGGGTGTCTGGTAGTGGCACCTTAGATGGATGTTGCCCAGGTCTAGTTGCTGCTCCTATCAGTTGCGCCCCCCAGGTAACTGTCAGGGTATATTTCAGACACAGTTGGGTCACCAGTAGATCCCTAATGAGCACATAACCTTCCGTATAAGTGTGGTCAGAAGGCATGGCCAGCTCACCTAGAAATATTGTTTCTATCACATGTGGATTGGCAAACTGTACGTATAGTCCATCTACAGTCTTCCTTCTAATATACCTCCACTTTCGCCACACGAGGACCACTATGGCGATGACTAGTACTGCCAATAATATAGCAAGTACTGCCACCGCAGTGGGGTTGGCGGTCGTGTCCGGGCATCCAGTTAGTTCCTTTTCACTACGCAGCAGCTCCTCCGGGTCCGCCGCTTCCAAGGCCACGGCCCGAGGTAAAGTCATGGTTAGTCCGGCCAGGGCAGCCTTGCCTTGGTGGTTCCGCCAGCATTTCCAGAGAATACACCCAATAATGGTTACTGCTACCACTATACAGAAGATTGTGAGGAGGCCAAAGCCGCCCCCAAAGTTACCTATAGAAAACCATGGGGCGTGTTTGTCCACCTCGTAGCGGTCAGTTGCTTTCTTGATGCCTTTAGCCAAGTCTTTCCGGTGTTTTTGGATTCGCTTGGCCAGAGAGGACACAGGTATTCTGACCTTTAAGCTTTCCTCGATTTCCAGTAGCTCTTTCCTAATCGTTTCAGGGATAGGATCTGATTCCAACATAGTGGGTTCATTCTCGGGCCTCGTGAAATTAGCGTTCCATCCTTTCACACGACTCGCTGCTTCCAACAGGTCGTTAGGTGGATACACGACCGTGGTGATCCTGGTGTGTCGGTCACAGTTCCGTAAACTATACGGTATCCATGATCCCTGCGTCTGGAATGCACAATCGCATTCCACCTGAACTCGCGCATAGTTTTCTATGTTCACCTCCACCGCGGGTTGATTTCTGCAAATCATCTGGCCCCGGGTGTCAGCGCTGACCACAAGCATATCTCCGTCGTCCAGATACACTGCCATTTCTCCAAAGTCTGCTTCCAAAAGATAGTCCAGTTCACATTTCTCTTGTATGGCCATGTCATCGCGTCTCAACAGGGCGGCAGTGCAGGTGTTATCCGTGATCTTTTTCATGTAGGGCAAGTCCTTACAAAGCGTGATGGTCTGCCCATAACAGCCTGACCAACTGCCGCTAGCCAGTGGTACGTAGTACTGACGGGACATGGACATAGCCACACTTTTTGGTAGATTAACAATTTGGAGAGCGTCCTTCTTTTGTCGTCCTCCAACCGGCACTGGCACAGGAAAGGTTAGTACCTCGTAGACTCTAAACAAATGTTCGTCGGCCACTACTGGTACCCTTACGTACACGATCAGCTCCTGGGTGGTTTCATCAAATTTAAATGAGGGTTGACTGTTCTCATAATAGAAGGAGGGATCTGTAAACGCTACATGGAACCTGGGATGGATTCCTTTCAGATACCTGTTGACTTCCAGGACCGCTCCGACCATATACTGGCGTGGCACCAAATCCATGGTTAGTTGGCCCCGTGTCAGGTGTTGTACACCTTTCCTGAACACGCGCGTTTGCTCCACTACCAATTGGAGATACACCATTTCACCTAGTTTGTCTTCCAGAGCTACAGGTATCATGTTCAGGTACAGTTCCATCCAGTCCACCTTATGTTGGACGAGTTTCATTCTCCGGCGAGTGGTATTATGCGCCTTATTTAGTGACCTTAAATTATCCAATAGCCCTATCACGACGTGGTTAACCCTTTCTACTGCCTCGTTGTGTTTCTCGTTCATCAGCGCCAGATCTTCGATCATCTGGACGGAGGATTCTTGTAACACTTTAATTAGTTCCCTGTTATACTTGACATCAGCTGAAAGCCCCTTGTTCCATGATGTTGGAATAGGAAAGGTCGGCCATCCTGGGTCGTCCAGCATGATGGGGAGTTTCTTCATTCTTTTGATCCTTCCGCCTGAGTCTGATTCTGACCCTTGATTTTGAGGTCGCTGTTGGTTGTTTTTAATTAGCGAGCTTAAGGTTTCATTGAGAATTTCCCTATACCGACCTTTGAGCGCCTGCGATGTCTGATCCATCCAATTCACTAGCGACCTGACGTGGTAACAGGCTCGGTCGAGAGCGTCTCCTCCTTTTAGGTACCGATGACAGACCTGGCCAAAGGTAGCCTTGATGAAGGAGCGCCTTTGGGGAATAGTGATCAGAAAGCCTTGTCGGACGTGAGTAATATCTGCGGTGGACATTAATTTCCCTGGTTTCAGTACCACCCCATATTGTTCCAAGGCTATAACTTCAGCATTAGGGGCTAGCCCTTCACGTGGGCTGGAGTCATTCCGCAACCCCTTAATGCCCCCTATCATGGCGAAAACGAACAGCACTGACCACTTCATTGTCATTGGTTTTAACGTTAGTCCATGAGAGTCAAGTTTATAGTTTTAACTAAAACATGTTCACAACAAAGTTACCTTCACTTTTCTGCGCACCACTATCATCCATGCGCCGAAGTATGCCCTCCTCTCGGGCCCCCTGGTCCACTTAGTTTGGGACATGCTCATAGAGGTTTTGCCCATTGTCATTCACCACTCGCCTGATGATTCCGCTCTCGTCCTTGGTGACCGTGATCCTCAAGCCTCTCATACGTTCGCAGGACGAGGGGCGCATTGCTCTGAGGGGTCTTGGCCTAGTAGGCTCCAGTCCGAAACGGCCCCCGTTGGGTCGTACGACGGTTGGCTCGAGGGGTACGGGTGCGGCACCTGCGGTGGGTTTGTCGTTGAGAGTGGGCTCGGCCACAGTGGACCCCCCGGCTGGCTGGTTGACGTCCACTGCTGCTGGTTCCATAGCAGTGGTGAGGGATTGGCGCTGCAGCTCGTTGTCAAGCTGCTCAAGTCTAAACAAGCGGGGTCCGCAGGCTGCAAGTGGTGGAGGAGGGGAGCTCCCGCTGGCCCGTTCCCCACCGGTGGGGTTGGCGCGTGTTGAACGAGTGCTACCTCCACTTTTAGTCCTGGAGCGGCGACGGTTAGCTGTTCCCCTCCCGTTCGCCTTTCCAGAGTGGGCAGAGGTCGACCGCCTCGTGTTGTTTGTTGTCTGGTACCTTCCCTGACGCATTTAGAGTTTTGGGTGGTCCTTTGAATGAAAGGAGGTACCTGAGTTTTAATCTCAGCTAACTGTTTGTTCGATTTTGGCACATCCAGTCCCACTGTCCTTCTAATTTCGTCAACAGTCTCAAATAGTTGGAACAGTGGTTGCGTAAGGTCCCAGAACCAGCCGGCCTGAATCTGCACCGGTCGGTTGGCCGTTTCCCCCTTCTGAACCGGCTTGGCCAACGCAGTTAGCCTTGGCTCGGGCTCCGAGTCACTCACCTCAGATAAATTGTAAAAGTCTTTATTTGCTGTCTTCTTTTTGGCTGGAACCGATTTAGCCGACTTCTTGGCTCCACCTGCGGTCGTTCTGGTGGGTCGCCGGGCTGGTGTCCTTGGTTTCTTCCGGGCAATCCCGGCGTCGGTTGAGTCCGGACGGACACCGCCCCGGCCCGGCCAACTCCACCGCCTAAGGGTCTGAGCCGGTCGTTTCTTAGTACTCTCCTTCTCGACTGCCTTTTCTTTCATTTGGTAAAATCCTAAAAGAATGGCCCAACGAACATTCCCTTGGTGGGTAGCGCCCTCTGGTGGGGGCGGCTAATCCGTTTCCTTCTCAAGGGGACGATGATCCTTCCCTCCGTGTCCGCAGGGAAAGTAGTGGTTCCCTTTGGATTACTATGAGGCCGGAGGGCTAGGCAGTTCCCCATGAGTCGGTGGATCAGTGTTCCAACTAAGTTCTCTTTCCGCTCCTTCCAGGAGAAGTCGAAAGTTGAACAATTTCTATCTCCAACTTTCGTTCAGAGATAGAATCAATGTCTATCTCCGTTTCCTCCCGGGCTGGGTTATGCGTACAATCACCTGCAGCAGAGGTGACCGTCTAGGAGCAGAGTTGCGGACCGACTGGCGGATCGGCGCGAATCCCACGAAATTATAACCGATCCGCCTGCCCATGCCGTCTCCATATTTGGAGCTGTATCTTGTTTCAGGTGGGGGACGCTTGCATCCGGTCCCAGGAGATGACGCCAACCACTGGCCTCTCCCTTGGTGTGCGCACCCTCCCTTTCTGCCACGCCCCTGGGCGCGGCGAGGTGGCCGTGAGGCAGGCCACCTGTTCCATTAGCGTTGATGTTAACGGTGCCGCTCCGCCGAGCCTTTATTTTCACAGGGCGGCAAGATTTCCTGTATTAATCATCCATGTCGTCGCTTTCCCCGCCGTTGGACAGAGCGGCGTAGTTAGGGCGTCGGTTCCGACGCAGGTTATAGCCACCTTTCGTCGGGACATGGTCCTCTACTGTTTTTTCTGGGTTCTGTTCCGATGTATCCGAGATCGGTACATCACCGCAGGGCAGTTTTATGGGCTTGTTGTTGCCTGGAGGGGATCTCCCTTCCAACGGCTGGCTTTTGCCCCTTCGTTTAGCTCGTTTGCGTTTCCTCTGTCCATTAGCGCCAGCTGTTTCCCGTTCACAGGCGGCTTTGTTAGGAACAAAGGATAAGTTTGGTGACAGCGCGGTGTCCGCACTGGCGCCCTGACCATCAGTGATTTGCCCGTCCGATTCTGCTAAATCGGTGGGACTTGGACCAGGTTTTTGTGTAGGTACCTTCCTGGCCATAGGAATTGCATCATGCTCACGGGGACCGGTCGTTCCCGTTGAGTTTTCAGTCTCAGCACCCCTTATGTTGCCATCCTTTTCAGCAATTTCACCCGTCGGGGTGTGATGCAATTCAGGGTTTCGGTCAGGATCTGCCCCTTTTGAGTTAGTGATTTTTGCTTCTCTCACCAGTTTGGGAATAACATGAGGGATGGCGGGAGACCAAGGCCCATGTGCAGGTTTGAGCTTTGAAATGTTCACTAAATGTGGTATTTGTTTCCCAGTTTTCAGCGACACCAGCCTAACGAGATGGTTCCCCTTAGTCTCTATTACCCTGTATGGCCCAGTATACCTGTTTGAGAACTTAGACGCTTTATTTTCACTGGCTAAAGGATCGTACATGTATACCATATCACCTTCGTACATCTGAGTGGGCCGCGCCCGCTCATCAATTCTTACTCTCAGATCTTTTTCATAGTTTTGAACTACTCTTTCTGCCATATTCCTAAACATAGCAATGTTGTCCTTTGTTTGCATGAAGAATTCACAGTCGTTTAGCGTTTCAGGGATTGTTCCCTGCTCAGGCATTCCCATACTGATTGGATCTCTGCCAAACAGTAGGGTGTGAGGACTGTAGCCCGACCGCACACTGATCGTAGACCGAACCGTCCATAGCGCTATGGGGAGTAGATCGGTCCAGTTACAGTGGTCATCAGGAATATAGTATGCGATCAGGTTTTCAATGGTTTTGTGTAGTCTTTCTACCCGAGCGTTGCCGGTTGGCATTCGCCCGGTGGTGAACGTTTGTTTGCACGCCAATCGTGTAGTAATCTCCCGGAACAGCCCCGATAAGAAGGCCGCCCCCCGGTCTGTGTGCAGGCGGTTTACCCGCCCATACCGACACACTATCCCGGTTAGGAAGCAGTTGGCCGCAGTTTGCGCGGTGGAGTCTTTAGTGGTGAAAGCCTCCGGCCAACCTGTTAGTAGGTCTATGAAGGTCATGATATATTTTGACCCATCCCTAGCCCTCTTTAGTGGCCCGATAAAATCACACTGTACCACCTCAAAGGGTCGAGTCGGCCTTTCCCAAGACTTGGCCAAAGCCTTGAAATGTGGGGCCCGCCTCCTCAGAGAGCAGGTCTCACAAGCTTTCACATAGTCCACTATGTCGGCGTTCATATTTCGCCAGTAGAATTTATCAGAGATTTTGGTAGTAAGGTTACTGATCCCGACATGTCCCCCAGCCAAGATGTCATTATGTAACAGTCTCAGGACTTTGGGAATTAACCTTCCTGGAACTATCATACGGGGTTTTAGTCTGATCAGTTGGTCTTGGTGTTTGTTATACCTTTTGACGTTGAACCTACAGAGCACCCCCGGTGCTACCATTCCCACAAAATCGGCTTGGTCCATTATTCGCCTAGCTTCAAGGGGATCTGTTGGTAGGTCTCCGTCCTGAAGGTAGTCTATCAATTGCGCGCACTCTGCATCTTGGAGTTGCGCGTTTATTACCGTAGCCACAGAAAGCTCTTCATCCTGAACTTCGGCCTCAAATAACTCACATCCCACGGCGGGCTCATATTCTTCACCTGGGACATGTTCATGATAGACTCTAGACAAATAGTCCGGTAGAAAATGAGTCGCTCCTGGCTCATATATGATTTCAAAATCAAAATCTGATAGCGCTAAAGCCCACCGTCTCAGCCGGGCTGACGGGGCCTTATAGGCACTTTGTAGTAGGGGGATCAACGGTTTGTGATCAGTCACTATTGTGATTTTAGCTCCCTGCAACATGTCCTCATAGTTCTTAATACCTTTAATTACTGCCAGAGCCTCTTTCTCTGTTACCGAATAATTTAATTCGGCGTCACGGAGGGTACACCCCCAGAAAGCAACCGGACGGTAGATTTCATCTAGTTTATGACAAACCGCTGCACCGCACGCGGCGTCTGATGCGTCAGTTAGTAGATAGAAATGCCCTCCTATATCTGGATGAATTAGTAAGGGCGGCGAGGTCAGCAGTTTCTTTAACTGTTGAAACGCTTCCTCGCAGGCCTCTGTCCACTCAAAATAGACTTCTTTCTTTAGCAGCCGGTTTAAAGGCTTTGCTAGATCAGCGAAATTAGGGACAAACGGTCGGTAGTAGTTACATAACCCTAGAAAGGATTTGATAGTTTTCACATTATGCGGGCGGTTGAAGGCTGTGATCTTTTCTGTGGTAACCTTTTGTGTTGCCACCCCTTCTGCGTTTACTACATGGCCGAGGAAATTAATCTCACTGCGGCACCATTCACACTTAGACGGTTTGAGTTTGAGGTTGGCTCTCGCTAAAGCTTGGAGAACCACCTCAACACTCGCCAGGTGTTCCTCAAAGGTGGTGTCGTAGACGATTACGTCGTCTAAATATGCTAAGCATGTTCTAGGAATCAAGCCTTTTAGCGCAATGGCCATCACCTTGGTAAACTGCCAAGGCGCGCCAACTAAGCCGAACGGTACACGCTTATACTGATATACACCCATTGGGGTTTCAAAGGCAGTATATTTTCTACTGTCTTCTTCGATTACACACTGATGATAGCCGCTCAACAGATCTAAAGCTGTCCACATAGTGGGTTTCTTGTAAGCCATATATAAGAAAAGTGATCGCGCTGTAGGCATTGGGAATTTATCTTTGAAAGTGACCTGATTAAGCATGCGAAAGTCTGTACAGAGCCTAGGTTTGCCGTCTTTCTTTTGCACTACCACCAGCGGACTTCGCCAAGCCGATTCGCTGGGCTCTATGACACCTATATCTATGAGTTGTCTAACCTGTTCATCGATGATGTCCATTTTCTGTGGAGAGTATCGGTACGGTCTAGAACTTATTACTCCCTGCGACTCATCCACAATGATCCTCATCGGCGCTATTTCACAGTGACCTAACTCTTCCATTGAGAACGCTAGTGCATTTCTGTTGTTATTAAGCATTTGTCTAAACCTTACCTTTTGTTCTTCGTCTAAGCACGACTCGGTTAGATCTATTTTACTTACATTTTCATCCATTTCACCTCGGGATTTCTCCTCAGAGGTTTGGCTTTCCATTTGCACTGCGTCTTTCATTACTTCTACAGAAATCCTACAAATGGACATTGGGGTCTCTGTTTTAGTTAGATAACACAAGTCTAGGAACTCTTCTATCTGGTCTTGATTTACCTCAGGCACTGCGCATTCTTCTGCAAAAGCTAACACTTCCTGTGGAGTGATTTCTTGCATTTCATCTAGCGGATTCATGACTTTGATCCACCACTGACTTCCCACCGTATTCACGCACCCCTCCACTAGGACAGGGGCAGTGACTGCTGGTGCGCAGTAAGCTACTGGTGAGTCTAATCCCAGCGGCTCTCGGGTGGTAACCGGTACGATGCATTCATTTCCCGGTGGAATTTTCACTGTTTCTTTGCTGACTATAGGGTTTCCACAAAACACTTCTATCTTTGCGCCTGGTAGAGATAAATCTGATCGAAGCACTGTTAATAAGTTTCTACCGATTACTATTAAGTGGCATAGATCGTCCACTATGTTGAAATCATAGCAAACCACCGATCCCTGGATTGAAAACTTACATCTAATTTGTTCTAGTATTACTTGAGACGAATTGTCTGCCAAACTGATGTTTCCCTTCGATCGCTTGATCCCTTCGGTTTTCCCTTATGTCATTAGACATAGTGGAGTGCAACCTGAGCTAGGATCCGTTCCAGCCATAAGGCTCTCTCTGCTTCCCAGAATGTTCTTTTCAAACCTGATGTTTTCTGATCACAGAGAGCATGGCTCAACCATAACCTACACTAATCCAAGAAATGAGGTCTTGAATAGGCATGTTTAGCTTTACCATGGCCTGACTGTACATTGAGCCCTCTCTGATGCCGATAGGTTGCAATAAACTCTACCAGTCCGACAGAGACGACCGGCCAGTGACCCAGTCGATAGCGATTACCGGTCCCAAGTCACCCTGGGTGGTCACCGACGGTCTGATCCAGGTGAATCGTGCAAACCCACACTGAACTTTGACCGTTTTCACTGGCCTTGCCTGTTCACTCCTGAGTGATGGAACTACTGTCAGGAGCTAGGTGGGGTCTGTCGACCCCGTACCACGCACATACCACTTACCGGTGGAGAAGTGTGAAGCCACCGGCAGCCCGATATGTGCGCCGACTAGACGGTACCACAGTAGGATGTTAGTTCATCCTTCGCTAGACACGGGGGCCTTCAGTAATGTTCTCTCCCCTGCACTATAGAATGAGTTTAACGTGTCCCCGGACCCTTGCGAGCCCACTGCCGCCTGTTGAAAGCTACCCGTTGAGGAGCTCATCCCTCTCGGTAACTTTCCATTCATCTAAAATGCATTGTTTAGGGATCTGCTGTTTACAATGGGTGGACATGAAGCAATCGCTCGCTCCTGTGTCTACTAAAGATCTAACCTCCTTCTGATCATTAAATCTTAACGTTAAGAAAAATGCTTCGTCTCCTATCTCTCTCCTAGCCGGTCCGTCCACTGCGCCTAATTCTATCGTGGAATGAACGGACCCCTCCTCTAGTTTCCCTGACTCTTTTGTTCTGTGCCACTGGCTTTACTATCTTTGTACATCCGCGGGGGTTTTTCCTTCAATCTATTCTTTAGCCACAAGCACGCTTCTGTAGAGTGACCATGTTGTTGATGAATGATACAAAACTTACTTTCATCGAAAGGCAACCTGGGTCTCTCCACTTTCTGCTGAGTAGGCGGATTCTTTCCTTTGTCTGCCTCTCTGTTCGGGGCGTTATTAGATTTAGCCTTCTGATCTGGATTCCTTTCACCTTTCTGATTTTCATATCGATCTTTTCTTTCATAACCCTGCTGTTTATAGTTACCACTACTCTGGGGAGCTCCGCTTTGCCCTGTTTTTGGTTTCTGAAACCATGGAGCAGCCTCCAGTCGGGCCAGCACCACTCCAAACCGTTCGGAGATGGAGTTTAGGGCCGCGGTCTCCTCCGATTCTTGGCTTCCAGCCAGTTCGCTCACTGCATTGGATATTTTGGTTCCCCCTTTGCCTTTGTCCAACGATTCTAGTCTCGTTGCACAGTCCACCGCTTCGGTGAACGACTTAGGGTCCAGTATAGCTACCTGTCTGGCTACGCCCTGTTTTAATCCCTCTAAAAACACAGCCAACATCATGCTTTCACTCGCCTCTGCCTTAACTTGCTTTTGCTTCAAGACACCTGCAAATTCAATCACACTCTGGTCCTTTCCTTGTTTGAGGGCGCAGAACTCTGCGTGTTTCTGCCACTTAGCTCTTCGATCACCGAAGATCTTTGTCATTTGAGCTTCTAGTTTCTCAAACGTGTCTTTTTCACTCTCAGCTAACGCTCCTGCCCAGTCGTCTGCCCTTCCCTTTAGGCCTAACAGCGTCATATTCAGGAGATGGGCGTTCGACCAGTCATAGATAGCTTTCAGTCGTTTCAATTCCCTGAAATACTTTTCTATTTGCTCATCTTCCTTCCCACTAAACCATGGTAACCTAATGTTCGGTCCCCTTTGGTGGCCATGGTGGGTCGTTTCACGCCCTGGCGCTGGTACTTGACCCAGTGCCAAACCTAGCTGGGGTAGAATTTCCCAAATATTTGGTTGATTTGGCGGGTTTGGAGGATTGTTCTGTCCTGGTGGGCCCGGTGGACCTGGCGGTCCTGGGGGGTTGGGCGGACCTGGCGGTCCTGGCGGGTTGGGTTGATTAGGTTGGTTTAGAAAAGGGTTGTTGGGTTGGTTCGGAGGAGGATTATTAAGTTGGTTTAGAAAAGGGTTGTTGGGCTGGTTTGGAGGAAGGTTACCAGGCCCTGGTGGGTTCGCCTGGTTATTCTGGCCTGCCGGAGCTTGCTGACCCTGTTGGTTACCCGCTCTTCCTCGGCCTGCGTTAAGATTGGCTGCGATCGCCATCGCCTGCAATAGGTAAGGGAGCATGTTTTGCTCGACCCCACCTCCCGCTGGCACGGCTCGGCCAGGCTGTTGGCCTGGTTGGCCATTCCCATCATTTTGCTGCAGTTCCCCAGGGTTTACCCCAAGATTAGGCTGCTGTATTCCCGGATTCACACCACCATCTCCCCCTCACCAGGTTGCTGAAGTCCCCCAGGATTTATCCCCAGATTGGGCTGATTCGGAGGGGGATTAACAAGAAGGTTTTGAGGAGGATTAGGCCCTTGTGGGTTGGCCTGATTATCCTGGCCTCCTTGGGCCTGTTGGTTAAGAGGAGGGTTAAGCCCTTGAGGATTGGCCTGATCGTTCTGGCCTCCCTGAGCCTGTTGGTCAAGGAGAGGGTCAAGCCCTTGAGGGTTGGCCTGATCGTTTTGGCCTCCTTGAGCTTGCTGGTCAAGGGGAGGGTTAAGCCCTTGAGGATTGGCCTGATCGTTCTGGCCTCCTTGAGCCTGTTGACCCTGTTGGTTACCCCCTCCTCCTTGACCTGCCTGCCCAAGGTTTCCCATTGCTTGCGCTAGGAAAGGATACAACACATGGTGTTGTATAGGCCCAAGGTCAATCCCACCTCCTGCCGGCGCGCCTCGGCCCGGTTGTTGGATTGGGATTCGGCCATTACCATCGTTTTGCTGATGTCCCCCAGGGTTTACACCTCCAGCTCCCCCTTCACCGGGTTGCTGGAGTTGGTCTTGATCTCCTCTTTCTCCTACTAGATCCACCAAAGGTACTCCTCCCTCCGCCATATTATCTTCGTGGATGTTTTGTATATCGTGATCGTCCCACTGTTCCCTCACAAGTATTTCCTCTACACTAATTTCGTCCTCACTTTCTTGTTTGTCTTTCTTACCTGTGTCTAAAACATCCTCGGTAATAAGTTCAAACGATGACGAGCGCGATTTCTCTCCTCTAACTAGTTTTCTCTCGGGACTGCCCTCTCTGACATTTGCGACAGCTTGTTCTGTTTCACTGTCTCCTTCCTCGTCTTCGCTTTCGTATTTATCATACGGCTCAGGGGCTGCAAAGTCCCCTTCTCCTTCGTGATAAGCTTTCTTTACCGTACTACCTTCCTCGTCTCTATCTTCCCCTTCTCTATCACTTTGGATTTCTAGCGTTTCCCTTTCTGCTTTATCCTGATCGCTTAACCTTTCTAACTCTTCATGCTCCTCGGAGCCTGTTTCTGCTAACTTTCTTATGAGATCTGCCGGGTTAGAACCATACTCATCTAATCCCAGATCTGGAACCTTCGCTCCTTTATTAGCGTCGTCCAAGTTCTCCTCAATATCAAAGGTTAGTCTATAGGGTTGTAAATTGCCTACTTTGTCACTGTTTCCCTCTGCTTCCCTTCCCACTCCCCTGTCCCCTCCTACTGTCTTTCCTTTAGCTACAGTGGGGTTAGGAATGGACGCCCCCGGGTTGGGGTGAGTCGGTGTTACCAGTGGGTGACTGATAAACTCAAGTCGTTGGGGTAATGGATAGGTGAGAGAGCTCCCATCAGGTAGAGTTACCGGATTTTCGGGGCGTTTTCCCCCTGATGGGCTGGAGTTAACAGCGGTGTTTTGTCGTTGTTTCTGGTTCCCTGAGGAAAATAGGTTATCCTCATCGAAAACTTCCTGTTCGCTTTGTCCTCCTGCTGCAGGTAGTAAACGATAGGGAACTCCTTGACTACACCATGGATTGTTCACGTCGGATTCACAAGTAGAATGAGAGCTAGCACCAGGTTCGTGGTCCGTAGGTGGTACGTACCCTGGATTCCAATATTGCTGATATTGTTTGAGACGGTTCTTCCCTTCAACTCGTCCCGAGTGTGTTAGGGTTTCAAGTCCTTCGTCAAGAACCGGCCTATCTTTGGACCCTAGGTGCCAGGGAAATGGTTTACCTCTGCCACGGGTTTGGTAATTTTGTGCACCTTCGGGGCAGAGCTGCTTGGGTCTGGCTGCGACCTCCTGTCTCTGTGCTTCCCCGTCTAAGGGATTACCTACCAGGTGGCGGTTTTCCACATTCCCTGTATATGATGTTGACACATCGTGTCCTGCGGGCCGCAAAGATTGAGGCTTGGGGTTAGATGAAGCCTCAAAGTTACCGGTGGCTGACATCAAGGATGAGCAAAACGGCACAAGTCATGTTTCGGGTAATCTCCACCAAATGAACTATTGTTAATGTTGATTTTAATACTGCGTGATGCGTATATAATTAAGTATCCATGAGTCGTTTGTCCAGGATGTCTGAGTCAATCAGACTGCGTTTAAAGTTAGCTCATTCACTTCCCAATAGTTCAAAAGAAATGAACGATGAGGGAGCTCTTAATATGAAAGGGTTTTTATTCAGTAAACATCTCATCCCGAGTCAAAGCCACTGTGTATAAGTCTCCATCAGTCCACCTCCCATCTCCTATCAGCAATCAACCACATTTAGAATACAAGTTGTTCCAGCACATTTTAGACCGCTCTCGCGCTTAGCTCTATCACAATCCTATGTCCGAGGTAGTTGGTATAGTTAAACTCCAGTCTGCTACGCGGGAGCCGATGTACTTACTCCGAGTAGCTCCTTTGCTAAACTCACTCAGCTGACATTCTCACTAAAACTAACTGCTCCTCACTTTGCAACACCTTTTGTACTGGTTAACAGGTGGCGCTAGGAGCGCAAGATATTTCTTTCTAAGAGTAGACTAGAAGTAGACTTGCTAAGCCTGATCCTTGTTGGATTATATAACATGACAATATATTAAAAGTACTAAGCCATTAGTACAGTAATAAAGGCCTATCATTGCTTCTGTAAACTTTAATGGCACATACCCATAACTCAGTATTGTGAAGGGGAGTCCGTCTTCACCAAGGTAGTCGACAGATTCAGTTTCGTTGTGTATAAGCGTGGCGAGACCTAATAAACACATCGAAATTCATAGAGGAAAATAATTTTGAAAAATAAGACATCTTATTAAAAAGAAGAAGGGGGAAAAAGGAGAAAAAGTTGTACGTAATAACTTGGGAAATTAGCAGACGCTTCAAAACCTCATCTGTCATCCCTTTTCGAATGCTGCTATGCGACCCATGAGGGTTCCGAGTTAGCCCATCAGGAAACAAAACTGTATCTCTATGATAAGACCAGCTGGTTAAAAGAAATATGAACATAATCTCTGGGGGGTCAAATGTTCCAAAATATTAATAATCGGTCTTTTCCTTGATAACAACTGGAATAAGTTATAACAGATGAAATTACCAATATTATTTTTCAAAATACAACTCACCCAAGACATCTGAATTGTGACTATTTAAACCTCCAATAGTAAATGGGTGTGAGTGGTCCGCTGTTACCAGTATGAGGGTGTCATCTTCGTCAGTCATGTCCACTGCCCTTTGGACGGCCTGAGAGAAGGCTACCGTGTCATCGAGGGCCCTGAAGGCGTTGTTAGCATGGTGACCACTGTCAATGTTATTTCCTGCAACATTAATTTTAGCTCGTATTAATGGTTTCCTCAATGTTGGTTATAATAATGTGGCCCCTGCAACATTTAACATTATGTGAATGGTGTAGTGTTGTGAACTAATTCTGCTCTAACATTAATTCATGAGGCCTATAAAACATGAGCATGGAAATTCGTAATATCAGTGTGAGCATGACTATAAGCCAATTGAGCAGCGGTAATGCGGTGTCGAAAAAAGACAACAGGACGACAGTCCTGTATAAGTGCTGCAACATGTCATTTGGTTCATAGACACAGATTTAATATTGGTGGGATCATTGTAATAGACCTGTCCACTTTGGGATGTATTGCTGGCATGATACAGAGGTCGGACATAATTGCAGTTTTTGCAAAGTCAGGCACTGACACAAATCTGAGTGAATGAGTTAGTACTTGTGTTTCTAAGTCAATAAGGTGATGATAAATGAGGATGAATTTTTTTTCTCTCTCAATTAGGTAATTACCTCCATTTTAGGTGAACCAAAAAAAGGTATGTTTTTGTGATTTTATGGTTGGACATTGTGAGCAAAGCTGAAGGGCTTCAACACTGTTCCCTATGGGAAAATGTCATTTTTGCTTTCCAGTTCTACAGCTACATATTTAACATCATATTGAAAGTAAAAGCTTATAAAGTTTAGTTTTGGGTAATTCTACTAGGAAAATTACTGTTAATCAAATATGATGAACATTTTTCTAAAAATGTTGATATCATAAAAATAAGGGGTGGGCTAGCTGGCAAAGTGGACAGGTCTATTGTCATATGGTTTACGGTTTATGGTTTGTTGTTTTCTATTCCATTTTGATTTTAATACTTACCTTCAACGAAGAGGAAGTAGCCCTGATCTGACTTCTTCAATATATTAATGGCCTTTTCCGTCATTTCAGCAAGGGAAGGTTCCGCCCATGGATTCTTTGTGCGATTTGTCCTGTCTACTTCATAGTGCATGTCATATGGCTCAAAAAGCCCTGGAAAAAAATTGGTTTCATGCGGATTTGATGATTACATGTATTTTGTGTATTGGAATTGAACACTATTCCAATTAGATGATATATATGTATTTATATTGAAATTCAAACAACATAAAAATATTCGGCTTTCTCATAATTATTGAAAAACAAAAGTTAATTATGGTTATTTCAGATAGTTATAAACACAATTCTGTCATAACCTATTTGTAACTGTAATGTAGTGAGAGCGAAATGTCAAACTCTATTTGATAATAATTAGTACCGGTTGATATAAATTGGTCACTAAGTCGACTTACCAAACAAATGCTCAACTTCTTCAATACTAACATCATTGAACTCTCCTAAGTTTTGAACAAATGCATATTTTACTTTTTGGGTGAATTTTGCGACCATATTTCTTTTCCATTCCTACAAAGATAACACAAGGAATGCAAATAACCAACATTTATCTCCATTTTTTCAACTTTCTTTCTTTGATGAATATGCATAACATCAGTTTGATATTTGTTTGTGTTGCCCGCTAAGTGAATTAGCTCAAAAGGTTAATTAGGTTTTCATTATATTAAAAGTTGTTGATGGGCATTTTATCTCACCTGTATTGCCTACCATTCAACGTTCAATCCGTGAAGTTGATTTTATCTCTACTATGTCGCAGTTATCCCATCTCTATTTATTTTATTAGCAATTATTTCATTTGGGTCGCTGCTATCCTGTTGTTTGTACTTAGTCTCACCTCTATCAGGTTGCGGTTGTCATGTCGCTTGCCCTGTTTTGTTTGATATTCAGGATCATTCATCGTATGTGGGAGGAACTTCTCACGACCCCCTCCAAGTACAACCTGTGATAATGGAACAGTTATCTATAACACATATCCTTCCCTTTATCTATTTCTCCTAAAACCCCACAGCCGCATGGGCCCATCGGAACCCTTTCCAGTAATCTGGAGGGATTCACCTGGAACAACATTTTTCTAATAATTTTCCATATCTTTCTAAGAGGGACAAATAAGGTTAGAACGACCACGCGAATGCGAACTGATAGCCAAATACGATGATGCGGACACGTTATTCATATAAATTGGGTCATTGTCTGATAATTGCATCTATTGAATTTTGTTAATGTTAAATTACTGAAATGTTAAATTTCTGGAAAAAGTTCGGAACAGATCAAGCAACTATTATAGAAATTAGCTAAAGTGTAGCAATTGCTTGCATAAGAATCATTGCATCCCCACGAACGACTTAGTACTAAAAGGAGAATGATCACTGAGAGAGTATGAAACATTACTGTATGTAACTTATCATATACGATTTACGAATTCAAGATGCAGTATAAACATATTATATGCGTTTCTACAACATTCAAGAGGGGCAGACAGGTCATCAATCACGCGTCCACCTGAAGGCTGGCACAGGTGGCAGTGGATATGTCACACACTGACTCGTCAGAACCAGTTGGTGCCTAACGCCAATTGTGAGGACACTTCCAATTGTCATACCATAAAATGGATATGGCGTATTTAATCTAAGAAAAACGTTATACTTTGAACTTTATATTTTGAATTTGATTAATAAATTCCTATGATTATTAATATCAAAATGGGAAACGATGTCATGACAGATGATCTCACATGTTATTTAAATATTATTTATACTAGTATACCCAAAATTATTGCAACCAAACTTTAGCCAAGGAAGGCTTTTCTTTCACATATATTATTATCAAAATGAAGTTTCCGCAGAGTGTTATTACTTTTAACCCTTTCCACCCGCCGCGTCTAGCGGGAAGCGCGCAAATTGAGACGTCATCTTGGTTTTGGTGCTCCCCGCTAGAGGACGCCACTTTCGCGCCATTTCCCCGCCCGGCGAGCAAGGGAGAGGGATGTCCGCAGGAAATTGCGTCATTTTTCGCAGAAATGACCAATTTAGACCATTCTTTTTGTGTTAGGGAGATGGAATATGTGTCAAGGAGCATGGAGATACCTCATTTGTCCGTGGACATGCGGTATTTATCGCATTTCGGGCGGAAAACCCTCGGCCAATTTTCAAAATTGTGCCAGCCTCGCTTTCATTCGGCGGGATGGTGCGAGTTCAGCGAGCAAGGAGGAGGAGGGGAGCATTGGAATTTTTGCCATCCTGTCTAAAATAATGGATTTATCGCCATACGGACATCGCATTACTAAGGAAGAGACCCTACAGATTGGACTTATAGCGAAAATCCGGTGCAAATCAATGGATTTTAAGGTGAAATCCGGTGTAATTCACATCGGACCTACCCCGGCCTTCGGAGGAGGAGGCGCCGGTGAAAGAGCGGGCTGGAGCGGGCCCTCGCCGTTGGACAGCCCGTAAGGGTGACTGTGTTAGCATTCTATATATTTGTGATAATACATAACGTAGGGCTTTCCTATGGATATAGAACGAACAAGGTGACAAACAGGTAGGATTCACATTTCTTTCATTTTTATTTTGGGGGTCCTGGGACGGTCTGGGTCGGGTTTGGTCTTAGGCTTATAGTAGGCGTTAGGGATACTAGCGTAAGCTTACATAGAATTCATTCTTCAGTGAAACGAGGGTTGGCTTCATACTTTTTGACTGTTTGAAATATTCTAAAGCAATCTGGAAGGCATAGATGTATGTCACCACAGTCCTTGCACCCATATTTGCTTTGACTACGGGCAATTTCTGGGTTTATTCCATGTCTATGGTAGCAAACTCTGCACCAGCTCCGACGGCCTAAGTTATGGGGCATGCAGCGGGCGGTTAGCCTGTTGTGTCCGTGTCCGGGCCGGGAGGAAGGTGGTAACTCCTTGTCAGTTTCCTCAAGAATTTGATGAACTAAACTCACAGAAAAGTCACAGAATGACACTTTCTTTTCGTTCACACTATTGTACATTACCCAGGCATTTAGTTTCATGAGTTCCAGGACATAGAAAAACTGTTTTTTGGGCCATTTTCTGGATTTTCTGCCAAAGGCATAGTAGGCAAACATTTGGTCAGATAGGTTGACTCCACCCATGAAACGGCTGTACTCCTGGATAGAGGTGGGGTAGGGGATGGTTTTCTTGAGGAACTTGCCCTTGTCATCCTTCATACATCTCTTAGTTGTTGTTAGTTCACTTCCATTACATGTTGAAAGGACATGAATCAGTTTTCGGTCTTGCCATAGGGTTAACAGTAGCTGTCCACATTTTGAGAACAAACTATCACCTCTTTGCTTTAGCTCAGGATGTTTTGCTACCATCAGTGGTTTTGGCAATTCGGTTCTATTTTTTCTCAATGTACCCACAGCATAGGTCTTCAAGGCTAATAATTTTTCAAACGATTGCACAGATGTGTAGTAATTATCAAAATATACTCTTAGTCCTTTTCCAAGTGCCTTAGCCCCTTTGAGTAACTTATAGATCACGTCGTCGTACAGGTTATAGTGGTGGTTTGGCCCATCCTTATTGAAATAGGGGAAGACCTGCATCACATAGCCTCAAAAATATAATTAAAATGGCCTAAAATAAAAATAATAATCGAAATAGCAATAATATTGTAAAAATAATAATTATACATTAGTAATAACCACAGGCATGGAGGATACACCTGGGACTGACTGCTAAGAAGAAGTTCGCCTGGCTTTATATCTTTTGATGGCCAGGCAGCATTTTCTTAGTGGTGGGGATACCAGATGCCTACATATCCACTCCAGGCCTTGGTATAGGCTTAGTTCATAGTAGTACCATATAATATATGGCAGGATATATGTTCTCATATATATCGGTATAAATTAGGGTGCTGTAATCCAGATGGCGCCACCCCAAACCAATAGGTGGCTGCCACATCACTGAACACACTTCCCTGCTACATACTCAGAACAGTGCCAGCACCCATAGAGAGTGGACCAGACCTTACTACTCTTGGAATTTTGTTTTTTAAATATAAAGGGCGGTCGTCAGACGCCGTCGTCTAGCGCACTTACTTACTTCCTCGTTATATTTCACTGTACTTGCATACTTGCATTTATATACGAGTTACTCTGCTCCTAGAGCTAGTACATGAAGGCCACGAGGTTTATGCATTTATTTTATTTTTTTTACATGTAAAATATAAATAACAGAAAAAATACTCACCTGTAATGCTCTCTGCCAGAACCCAGCATTTCAGTCCCCACCGGTTAGGCTTATTTGGCATGTATTTTTTGTGTCTGGTCTGCCCTTTGTGTTTTACCAAGGATTCATCTATGGCAACCTCTCTATGGGGGGAGTATACCTTAGCTGCGATGTTGTTGAAATGATCAAAGATCCATTTCACCATTGGTAGGGGATTTCTTCTCTTTCTTGGCCTTGGGTTGTCAGCATTGTCAGGGTTGTCAGCGTTGTCAGGGTTTTCAGGCTGTTTGTCAGCATTTGCCGGGCCAGGTTCAGGCCCCTCCCCTGCCGCCACTGCTGCTCCTTGGCTTTCAAAGTGCAGATACCTAATAAAAAATAATAATTCCATTATAATATGGTCCTTTTGTATGGTTCAATGTGTAAAGAACATAATTCATAATTTTTATAGGCTGTACTAATGGCTTAGTACTTTTAATATATTGTCATGATATATAATCCAACAAGGATCAGGCTTAGCAAGTCTACTTCTAGTCTAAAATATCTTGCGCTCCTAGCGCCACCTGTTAACCAGTATAAAAGGTGTTGCAAGGTAGAGAGCGAGCAGTTAGTGGTTAGTAGTCACTAAAGTTTTAGTAGGTTTAGCCAAGGAGTTATACTTGGAGTAAGTACATCGGCTCCGTGTAACAGACTGGAGTTTACCAATACCCATTACCTCGGACATAGGATTGTGATAGAGCTGAGTACTAGAATGGTCTAGAAGGTGTTGGAACAACTCGTGTTCTAAATGTGGTTGATTGCTGATAGGAGATGGGAGGTGGACTGATGAAGACCTATACATGGTGGCTTTGACTCGGGATGAGATGTTTACTGAATAAAACCCTTTCATATTAAGAAGCTCCCTCATCGTTCATTTCTTTTGAACTATTGGGAAGTGAACGGACAAACTTTAAACGCAGTCTGAATTACTCAGGCATTCTGGAAAAACAACTCATGAAGACTTGGATATACACGAACCTTACGCAGTCTTAAATCAAACATTAACAATAGTTCAAGGCAATGAGTTATATTTTACTGGCCAGATAGGCTATGTATAGGCTATGTATACAAATTCATATATTTATATTTTGTCCTGCTGTTGCTGAGACTAGGGAGGGGGGCGTGGCAGTTTTTTTTTATAGATAGGCTTACGTACCTTAGTATGGCAGAGAATCGATCCCTTGTCATGATTTTTGAGAATATTGGGGTGGATATTTCTTCAAGCTTACTCCAATACATGGCGATTTTGGGTTTCTTGACGATTCCCATCAGAAAAGTCGCGGCGATGAATCTAAACATCTCCCAGGTCTTGAGGGTATTTCAGAGATTTTTCTTAGGCCTGCGCCTACCTGGCTTAGGGCGATGCCCACCCTTCACTTCAGCATAGGTGTTGGTCCGACGGGTCAGCGATTGCAGGAATTCCAAAGTAAAAAACAATTTGAAATAATCCAGATATGTCTTGACTTTGGTCTGATCGATTCCGGGGGCGATTCCAGGGGTTCCTTCATACTCATCCATAGGGTCAGGCTTAGGGGTGTTAGGGGGGCATCGCACCCACCGGCGATTCCCGGGAGTTGTAACATCTTGTCTAACCTGTGCCAAAGGCCTGTCATCGTCCTCAGAGGAGGAGGAATCGCCACTAGATGATGTTTCTCCTTGTTCCAGGCGTCTTAGATTATGTCCTTCTAGTAATGCAATGCTTGCCAAAGGCAAATCGTCCATCCAGTCCGCGTCATCGTCCGTCCAAAAGGAATCGTCGGATTCCGCCATCGCGGCGCTTACGGTGACGTCCTTTCCGGCTGAGAAACGCCGGGCGGAATCCCCATAATCCCCTCCGTTGCCATAGTTACAAGAAAAAAATCACAAGAAATTAAGAAATTTTGACTTTTTGCTTTATTGTGTAAAAAATTCTGGGCGATTCGGGCTTTTTCTAATGATTTTAGAGCGATTTTAAGCAAAAGTAAACCAAATCTTGCGGGAAAGATGCTTGAAAGCATCGGGCGTATTTTGGGTGGCGATGCCTGGGCGCATCGGGTGCGATTACGGCGGCGATGCCTCAGCGCATCTGGCAGGTGGAAAGGGTTAACAACATTCTGAGGCCAACAGGTGAGTGGAGAAGCCAGGGGGGCGGAGAGAAATGACTTCCTCCATAATACTGAGGCCAACAGGTGAGTGGAGAAGCCGGAGGGGGTGGAGAGAAATGACTTCCTCCACAATACTGAGGCCGACAGGTGAGTGGAGAAGCCAGGGGGGGGGGGGTGGAGAGAAATGACTTCCTCCACAATGCTGAGGCCGACAGGTGAGTGGAGAAGCCGGGGGGGGGGGTGGAGAGAAATGACTTCCTCCACAATACTGAGGCCGACAGGTGAGTGGAGAAGCCGGGGGGGGGGGGGGTGGAGAGAAATGACTTCCTCCACAATACTGAGACCAACAGGTGAGTGGAGAAGCCAGGGGGGGAGAGAATTGACTTCCTCCACAATGCTGAGGCCGACTGGTGAGTGGAGAAGCTGGGTGGGTGGAGAGAAATGACTTCCTCCACAATACTGAGGCCAATAGGTGAGTGGAGAAGCCAGGGTGGGAGAGAAATGACTTCCTCCACAATGCTGAGGCTGACTGGTGAGTGGAGAAGCCGGGGGGGGGGGTGGTGGAGAGAAATGACTTCCTCCACAATGCTGAGGCCGACAGGTGAGTGGAGAAGCCAGGGGGGGAGGATGGTGGAGAGAAATGACTTCCTCCACAATGCTGAGGCCAATAGGTGAGTGGAGAAGCCAGGGGGGGAGAGAAATGACTTCCTCCACAATGCTGAGGCCGACTGGTGAGTGGAGAAGCCAGGGGGGGAGAGAAATGACTTCCTCCACAATGCTGAGGCCGACTGGTGAGTGGAGAAGCCGGGGGGGGGGTGGAGAGAAATGACTTCCTCCACAATGCTGAGGCCAATAGGTGAGTGGAGAAGCCAGGGGGGGAGAGAAATGACTTCCTCCACAATACTGAGGCCGACAGGTGAGTGGAGAAGCCAGGGGGGGAGAGAAATGACTTCCTCCACAATGCTGAGGCCGACTGGTGAGTGGAGAAGCCGGGGGGGGGGGGGGGGGTGGAGAGAAATGACTTCCTCCACAATGCTGAGGCCAATAGGTGAGTGGAGAAGCCAGGGGGGGAGAGAAATGACTTCCTCCACAATGCTGAGGCCGACTGGTGAGTGGAGAAGCCAGAGGGGGGTGGAGAGAAATTACTTCCTCCACAATACTGAGACCAACAGGTGAGTGGAGAAGCCAGGGGGGGGGAGAGAAATGACTTCCTCCACAATGCTGAGGCCGACAGGTGAGTGGAGAAGCTGGGTGGGTGGAGAGAAATGACTTCCTCTACAATGCTGAGGCCAATAGGTGAGTGGAGAAGCCAGGGGGGGGGGTGGAGAGAAATGACTTCCTCCACAATGCTGAGGCCAATAGGTGAGTGGAGAAGCCAGGGGGGGGGGGGTGGAGAGAAATGACTTCCTCCACAATACTGAGGCTGACAGGTGAGTGGAGAAGCCAGTGAAAATGACTTTCACCACAATGCTGGGTTGAGAAGCCAGTGAAATGACTTCCTACAGAATATTCCAGTCTGACCAAAAAGTGGTCTATAAGAAAGGTGGTCTCCTTAATGAGGTCGTTGTTAAGTGAGTCTTTACTGTATTCCGTTGAATAAGAAACTAAGAAAATATTGTTCTGAGCAAACGGCTATGAATAACGTATTGTGTCTGCTATCATCTTATAAATGTAGCTGGTGTTGAGGATCCAACCATCTTACCACCAGTTTGAAAGTGTACCTTTGTGACCACCATGGGTGAGAATTTGATCAAACATGATGTTCTACTAAAGTCACTTGTGGGCTTGAACTCCCACAGGTGACTAATACCTGAACCAATAGGGAAACAATTGGGCAAATCAGTCTTAAGTTTGTCAAATTGATTAGGTCTTGAAACGGACTAAAATAGATTTTTCTTTTGTGTGGGCACCTAGATATCATGAGCATATCTTTTTGTATTGATATATAATATAAAGTTATTCTTACATTGATAAAGTTGTTGTCTTCCACCAGTTGTCGGGCAATGTCCTTGGTGTGGCACCGTTTCTTTGTTTCTGCAGGTATATCAGCGTCTGACTCCCAGTATCTATTTGCTGAGTGGGCATAGGCCGAGGATGGAGATGCGTCGGTGACAGAGGCAGTGGTCACAATACCTGTCCATTTTCCTGCCCACGATTATTTAGAAAATGTTAGTACGTAGATGACAATATCAGATTCTGTCTTAGTTCCTATCCAAATCCTATCAAGGTTTAATGACTTTTGAAGTGGTGAAAATGTCTATTTTCCTGTCCAAAGACCCTTAGGAGAGATCATTTATATTTGATTAGTTGTGACATTACCTGTGGTTTTACTAAATGTTACGGAATACCAATCTATAATTATGATGATTCATACACATTAAGTTAGACATTTATCTGTTGGTTTATTTTAATACGTACAGGGACACAGATGAATGCATATACTAAAAAAGCTTCAAATGGATTATACAAAAGTCCCTCCATTCTTTATTTTCGTCCCAAAATACGATAATATTAATTAATGCATGGCCAGCTGGGCCAGGTGATACACTCTCGCATGCCTAAACGTGATGATAGTGCAAGAATTTTGCATTCACATACAACATCTTAATGCATCTTAATGCAATCTAGATTCATTAGTAATACTGACATTGACACAGCATACACTTTATCACACCAGCCGTTTGTGTTATCCCTTATAGTGAACATCGTATCTATAAAACACTGAAAATAATTCTATAACTAACTCAACAACATACGTGGTGGACAGGATTGTTTTGCATTATAGGTCAGCATAATCTACATGTTAAGCTTCGGACGGCCTTCATCAGGATCACCTTCCATGAAAAAAACTAGATTTATTACCAGATTGGACTTTGGTTAAATTAACAAAATAGAAATATTTAACACGGTGAACCCGGGCTTTTCCAGTCAGTATAGCAATTACAAAGGAAATGATTGTTTTGAAAAAGTTCCACCTTTCCTGGAAAAACCATTTAAAATCCCTTAAAAAATTGTACGAAACGATTGAAAAGTTCCACTTGGCGAACCCCGCAACCCCATTTTTAAGAAGAAATTATTGAAATTATAATCAAACGTTCACTTAAGAAACCTCGCTAATAAATTTTAGCGGCTGGACAGAAGTAACATGATTTAGCAGACCGCTGCCAAAACAAGGGGTTCAATGCTATTTTGATGAAAAGAAAATAGCAAGAAGCTTTTGTCGCATAGTTCGACACATACCTGCATTATATGAGTGTTTGAGAATGGAAGTCAGCTCATTTCCTTTCACCTTTTCACATTGCCCTTTTAGGACGTTCTGATTAACTCCAGTGGTGTCCCAATTAGTTTTTTCTCCACATAGAAAAGCATTGGCTGCAGCGGCTGAGTCAGCCACCATGGTGTTGGCACTGTATGTCTATAAGAGAACGTCACGTTATCAATTCCACTTGTCACGTATAATCCCAATGTTATAGAACAGAAAGAGGATTGAGATTTTCTATCTTAAATTTCCCATCTTGCCGTTGTCTCCCTGACCCATGAAAAGGAGAATTCGTTTGATTATTAATGTTGTACCTCATGTTGTAATTTCTCAAGTCAGCATAGCCATTACAATCAACGGTGTCGTATGATACCTAGTAATAAATGCGAATAGAATCTGAAAGGAAATCAGGAAATGGCAATCAAGGAATTTGGATTCTTACCAAACTGATCCCTACATAGGGAAAATTGTCAAAGCTGTGCCGGATTTCTTGGAAGGTCTTTCCCTCTTTCTGGGCATTATATAATCGGCTTGCCGTCGTGGTGGTGAAACCCATACCATCTCCCATCAACAGAATCACATTCTTTGCCTTTTGCCACCTTGGATGAACCTTAAGTGCCCTATCCAACTCACTCTGGCTAACCTTGTTCCAGTCTGTAACGGGCTCTGTTGAAAACAAAGTACTTATATGACAATTTACTATTAATTTTAGGGAAAAGTATCATTGTCTTTCATTGTGTGTCATTGTTTTGTAAGTTATCTGTTAATAAGTATGTGTTTTTTATCTACAGCATGGTACAGGTTGATGTACAGTATAGTTATGCATAGCTTAGTCAGGATAGACTTCTAATCTAAAATAGAAATGCTAATGGGAAACCATTATAGAGCTAACATGATCTGCTATTACATCCCTAAGATTAAATAGGGCAACCTGATTCAGCAAGTTTACTTCATAATCACGTTCTGTAAGAGGTACCAGGAGAAATCCATCAGGGTTGGGGGGGGGGGGGGGGGCTGTGCATGAATAATCATAACCTAGACCATTCGCATGCAAAGCAGGGGAGTGTTTCCTTCTCTTTTTTAGGTTTGGGTCCCAACAATTAACTGTTAAAAAGGGTTTGGTAGGGAGCTTTGGGAGCGAATGGATAGGGCAGAGGGTGTCTGAAGCCATTAGTGCACCGAACTCATGGATGGGCTCCTATAAGTACGCAGATTGTTCAAGGAGGTTTCTTCCTTGCACCTATACTGACTCATTGAAGTTTAAAGACAATGGACATTCTAATTTTTACCATGTAATGAGTGTAGGCAACTTGGATGTGATATGAGCTAAAACAAACGAAAATGTAAATAGCAACATACCATGTCGTATAGCTCGTCCAACGCACGTTTGGAATAGCAATAACTGAATTAGACAGATTAGCATGATGGTCTCCATTGTAATGGGATATTGCCAACAAGTGTAGGTACTGTCGTCGGTGTGAAGAACAAAAAGAGTCCTTTTTAGAGTATACAAATCCCGCATGACTAATGGGGACTAATGGATTCCATTGCTATGTTGTACAAACATACATGTGATACATGTTAAGCCAATACGGGTTTCTGTGAAGAAGCCTAAGGTAGAGTGTAAACTACATTTTTACCAATGAAGTGGATGAATAGAACAGCCTTTTGAATTAAAGCGATGCTCTATATCTTCTATATCAAACATCAATAAACAACCATGTTGCTCGATGTGCCTATAAACCCATGCTCTAAGAAAGGTTGACTTTGTCATCTTTTGACAGCCATTTCTGAAGCATGTAAATAACACCATAGGAACCTTAGATTCATTTATTGGATGCCTGAGGATATAGAAAATATCATGGTCTTTCTTTTAAGTGGTTATACAATATTATAGTACAATTTTTAATGATTTGATGTGCAAAAAACCTTTCATATTCCAAATTTTCACATTTACAACCAAATCCTACAGTAAATCCCCATAGGGAATCTCTGAAATCATCAATTTTTGCACTTTTTGGCCAATTTGAATTTTTAAAGATTTAGCTGTAAAATTATAAATAAACATAACAGCCACTAACATTAAACATCATTGTAATCTTCAAGTAAAGACAGACATGCCTAATAAGTTTATTTTAACATATCACAAACATTACATTCTTTCTATAGAGCCTAAAATCAGATTATATGAGTTAATAGTAAAAGTTTTTTTCGTTTTTCCAAATTTGGTTCTAAATAGAATGTTTTCATTCTATGATATGTTTTACAAAACAAGTCTGGATGGATTGTCCAATTCATTCTGAATCCTACGGTATATGAAGTAATACTATAGCTCATTTACCTAGAAAGTTATGGTTGTTTGAAAAAAATGCCTTTTTCCATAACTTTTAAAGTCACCCTTTCTTGGTGCATAGGTCTATAGTACAGAACTGAACCGTCTTTCGGACGTCCTTTAAAGGCTGACAGTGGAATTGTTACTTATTAGACAATCTCGCCATTGCAATAACTTACGAAGATAGGTATTACATCAATGA
Organism: Lepidonotus clava; assembly: GCA_936440205.1. Lineage (NCBI taxonomy): Eukaryota > Metazoa > Annelida > Polychaeta > Phyllodocida > Polynoidae > Lepidonotus > Lepidonotus clava. Next base: position 32,655,233 of record OW387140.1, read on the forward strand.
CGCTGCTGTTGTAATAGTATTGGTATTTGATTTCAAGCATTTCGTTTGGGTCAATTCAGATTCTATTAATGCAAAGAAATCATAGTTTGGACATAATAAAATTATGGTAAATATTTGAAATGAAAAAAAAAAACATATTGAAAGGGTCTAAATTTAGTGTTGAAACAGTCATCACTGTTGTCTATTTTGAACATGCTTATTCTAATCTATCGCAGGTGTGATAGTTTGTTTATGCGATGGGCCCACTGGTATCCTACAATAACATCATTCCTGGTACAGACACATTAATTTAGATTTATTCAAGCTGTCTTTAAACTCTATATAAATGTTATTGAGATTGGTTGTTGTGCGACGACCCAAGCGTAACTTTCTTACTATCTAATGACCATTCTTGTCTATGGCATATAGGCCTAGGATTTACCTAAAGTACTGTCAAATTTTAAAAAGGAAAGCTTCTTACATTAGTTTGTATGCATAGTAGTGTCAATTTATCCCTGCTGCCATCTAAATGAGTGCCGTCGATATAAGTAACATTTCCATTGTCGCCTTTAGCCGGCCGCAATGCCCAGTTTTACTTACTTCTCTAAGTTTAATTAATGTGCTCCGACTATTCGCACTTTGAAGAGGACACCCCCCCCCCCCCCCACACACACACACACCACACACACACACTTTTACAGTGGGGTGAGGGTGTGTACGACCACATTTGGGCGATGTACGATCACGTGAAAAATATGATCACGGGAAACGTACCATCACTGGTTTTGTTCACAACCACGGGAAATGTACAACCCACATGAAACAGCCAAGTGCTGGCCTCACGCCTCACACAGACCAATCAGCAGTTGTTCTGTACATTTGCTTCTAACGTTTTCTTTTTAAGATTTGTAGAATTCCTAAACGGTATTTACGTGAGAGAAATCTAGCTAAAAACACTGTAAAGATAATCCATGTCAAATATTCGAATCTTAAAATAATCATTTTTTTAGGGAATTAATGAAAACTATAATTATTATTATACTTCCTCATGCAAATTACTTCTTCCTGTGTCGAAAAACATGTGAGAACAGACAAGGTGGCGTTTGGGATTTTCATATATTTACTTACGTGGCTAGAATAAATATATAGAGTGATTGGAAATAAAAAGGAATAACAGGTGATTGGTTTGGTCATTTATAAATAGGATGATTTATTTTATTCTCCTATAGTTACATCAACTCTAAAAAGATAAAATCTGTTGCGAGGTATTGCTGATGGTGGTTGGAATGCGAATGAATAACGGTTATGTGACGCGAGTTTATATAGTGATGCGTCAACAAATCTGCGTAGCGTAACCACAGAGATGGGCCAGTTGCATCATCACCGCTCCTGAAATGATAATTTTGATGTAGGTCTCGCAACACAAACTATTACTATTCGATATATTATGAATCGGGTAAGCTATGTGCCTTCTTCAAAAACTTCCTTGTTCTCTTTATCGGGGAGTTAACCTACGTTCCGGCGAGAATAATTAATTTCGCTGATACTCATTTTCCGAAAGGCGTCCAAGACCACATTGTGATTACAATGAAAAAGAAATATTGTTGAATATTAGAGTCTATAGACAGCGACATTCGATCTGTAAACGCGTCTTATAGTCTTTCCAATCCTGCATTTTGTTATCACGGATAGGTTATTTCATATACTCGTTTAATTTCTACCATAACAATCATAGATTTAAGATTGTATGTAAATATGAAAAAGGACGTCTAATGGGCTAATTAAGCCAGTGATGCGAGAGCAGTTTTGTAATATTGGGTGAACTTTGCCAATAAGTCAATTTCTTTTGAAACATTGACAATACAATCCTTGGCAATTTGAAATAAATGACCATCAGGTTTGATAATGTGGTAGATATAGAATAAGTAAGTTTTGATCTGTTTTACCGGAATTTCCCCCTGGATATGCCCATCGCCGTTCATCGTTCTTTCATTTGAAAAGTAAAGAGGATTTCGATACACAGGTTTTTAGCTCTTCCAATAGAACACTTTACTTCCGCGACCTTTGCCTGTCTTTTTATCATATGCTATCTCTTAGATTGGGTGTGATCGTAACCTCATGAATGTTGTAGAATCTCCCAGGCTCGATTCGCTCTTTTCCTGTGTTTACGGGACCTGCAGGCTAATTAAAGGTGTGTTTTCGGTAATATGTCAATAGGCAAATATTACGTCACAGGCCAATTGCATCTGTGCACATTTTATATGTTCGTGGTATTAAGTTTGGCATTAATTAGGTTTCTTCTTAAATATTTAGCATCATCATTCAGTATATTCTGTATATATCATTTAGCTGAAAGAGGTCCCATAATCCAACAATCCCTTGGCTACGACCATGAATTCTTGTTAATCAGGAGTTCACTTATACTGTGGAGCATTTTACTCAAATCTAGGTTCACTCAGGATAATCGGTTACTTGTGTGTGCATCCTCTTCTTGTGTTACACGATTTCGCTCCCTAGACGTAATAACTGATGGCAGGACCGCCTTCAATTCGTATGCATATATACTTTATTAACATGTCATAATATCTGTATATATAGATACTCATATATATATATATACGCAAATACTTCATTACACACTGATGACAGGGTCATCACCAACGAAGTTTTCAACACGTTAACGATTATATATTATATCTATAATAATTAAAACGTTTTAAATAATTGAACAAAAATATACGTATACTATGGCCTTGGTACTTGTGGTTATAACATGACAACACAATCTAAGAACACATAACGTGGACAGGTCAGACAAGAAAAAGCTCTGTCATGGACTAGTTTGAGATCGTTGAAGTCACCTCTCTTTAACGTGGCACATAAGGCAGAACCTACATGTTTTTTTTAAAGTCAAGTCAGTAGGTTCTACCAAATAAATATGGAGGTGAATTCTCCCTGGACAACTCAAGTAACAGAGTTTTAAGCCGTCTTAACCAGCCTGCAAGAGGTGGAGGTGATAGAAATCAGATCTTTTTGATGGCAGTAAAAACAAATGATGATTTCTAAGTGTATGATAACCGTGTCCCCTTGTGCCACCTGGCAAAATTAGTGGGAAAAATTACCCCAAAATAATAATATCTAGTGGGCCCGAATAGGGCGAGGGTGCCGAGTAGCCTTGAACTAAGTATTGCCTTTCCAAGGTGACCGAAAGACCCAAAGTTGGCAGGACTTCCAGTTGGTAAAAGGTCTACTACCACCCGTACCCACAACCACCGTGGTTTTAACTAGAGAAAATCGAACCGTATGCCTGTAGCCTACGCAGCGCTATGCGTAGCCCACGTATTATCTATCGAACTCATCACCACCACGACCACCGAAGGCCCGAAAGCCATGTTGTTTTATGAACAGGGGGAAACTGAACTTCCTTAGTGCTGTGTCCAAACCAGCGTAGCATGTGCCTGTGATTTGTTTGAAAAGGGCCGAAGCAGGCAAAGACATGTCCAAACAGGGTCAAAGAAGGGGAAAGGGAATCATGGGTAGAACTTGTTAAAATGTTTCTTTTCTTAATTTAAAGAAGGTCCAACTTGTGTCATTTGGATGAAAAAGCAAGTTCAGAATTGATTTTTCCTTACACCGTTGCTATAGGTTAAAACACCACCCTAATGGTAAATTGCCAAGGTTACGAGACTTTATTTGAAATGTTGCAGGTTGAGTTTTTATATTTATAAGGGAGTTCGCGGGAAGAGAGCTTACATTGTCTAAATGTTCAAAGAGCGTGGGTTAATCCTATCCCCTGTGTATTTCTATATTGCTTAAAATTCAAAAAGCAAAGCTTTTGTTGTACCACACCAAATATTCAAACCGATTAGATAGGTGAGTGGTGTATGATACAAAAACAAAGCTCCAAGATCATGTTGGTTGGTTCACTGGTTTGAGACAATAATTAACTTACTTTTAAATTAATGGGCTGACCTATAGGTATCTACAACCCCGATAAAAACGCACCAACCGACATGAGTACCGTCTAACCCATACGTGGACAATGTCTTACGCTGCATGAAAAAACGTAGAGGGAATATCTTGTTAAAATGAAAAAACTGCCGACAGCCACCACCACTCCAAATTGACCAACACCAAGCACCGCCACCGATTTGATAAGTCAAAAGTTTTTATTGCCATGATTGAGTCTGCCTAAGATCAGCATTTGGGAATCACAGTGTATGGAGATAGTTGATTGTAGTAATAACAAGGCTGATCAGTGTGTTGGGTTCCTTCTATCGGGAGTCATTCCTTCTAGCAGGAGTCATTCCTTCTAGCAGGAGTCATTCCTTCTTCTATCAGAAGAAGTCTGAACGTGGTCCCATCGTACAATGGAAGCTCTGTCTGAAGGCACTTTCGTGAATACCGTTCTTCCCTGCACACCTGTCACTAATATACATACACAGGGTGCAGGTATTCAGCACAAGAACATATCATATATCATCAAGTACAACATATAGTAAGTGGTTCAAAGACCAAGTTTAAACTTACACACATTGAGGTTTGTCTTAGAACTTAGGAAAGCCTGCCCATACTTACATGTGAGGATAAACTTCACTACTGGCAATATTATTTCAAAGTAGCATTCAAATTTGATTCAGTTCATTTCACAATATACATGACATGGAAGAATAATCATCGTTCTGTCCAATGTCGGTTTCCTCACATACCCTCACATGCAAGTAATGCGCAGGCTTTAACACAGAAATTACTTCACTTTATCTGATATATTGTCTCACCTCTAAAATCACTCATGAATGGCTTATGGATATTGCACATGATCAAAGTAGATTACCTGACAGAAATCGAAGACATTGTGTGATTACAAATGGAGACATTTCACTAAAATACAAACATTTCAATTTACTATACAATAAAATCCATGTGCTGACATTAAAATGTGACTAAATATCTAAAATTGGCATGCAGCACTTCATAAACGCATCTATACATATCATGGGCTACATATATTATTTTGCCAGTACAATTCCTAAGTCCTTTGAGATTTCTTTTGTGCTTCACTCTTGCGTTTACTTCCTCTGAATAAGTATAGACCTGTGCAATTCACCATGATTTATGTAGTGCAAAAGGCTACGTCGGCGAGCGGCAAGACTGCAAGGCGACTTGAATCTTTTGACTACGTTTCACATCTATGAACAGACTGTATATGCACAACTATTGTTTCTCACCTATGCTGTGTGAGTTGCACTGTTCCTACATCGAACCTACTGAAGCTAACTCGACCATAGACTCCTTTCATCGTGGTTATTAGTTAAATACTAGACACGAACGTTACTTTCTCTGCCATACTGTCTAGCCAACTTCTTTTGGTGTGCATTTACTTGGCCCTGTCGACTTAGACATAATCTACATAATCCTTCCTCAATTTTCCTTGATAACAACGTGCAAGACACTTAATTATTCATTTTTGCTTAAAATATCCGAGATGAAACGGGAATTTCTCGGCGACGGACTTATCATTTTTACATCTACGTACCTTCATCTAAGCACAGGAGGTAAATGTAAACTTACAACTTGACTTACCAATTTTCTACGTCTACGCATTTTGATAATCGAGCTTTTTTTTTTATCGGTTTCTAGTCAATTTCATCGTGTCTGATTGAAACTCTCTCAACACATTCATACTTTACAGGTTATGCTAAATCAACATTTCCACAAAAAAACAAACAACAAAAACAACGCAATGAACATGTAGGCTCAACCTGCAAATATGGCTACGAGGTAATTTCACCATACAATGAAATTCATTATACAACTACAGTTTTAGGCCATAGTAAAGGCCATGTACTTTGGAAGACATGTTTGTTGTATTTTCTTAAGTCTTAATGACCTAAGTTATAAAACCTAAGGGTATGCAATGCTAAATCAAGTGCACTTTATACAAGCGATTATAATTAGCTAACGGTATGTTTTTAATGAAGACTAAATATTTCGACCATATAACTTGTTTCTAAACTTAAAATAACATAATTGTGAAAATATGGATATGCTTTGATTTTACTATCCATTGCCTAGATTATCTAAGCTATCCTTTTTTACTGGCTAGTTCTTTTATCGTTCTGTGAAACCTCTGTATAGATCTATACTAAGACAACAGGTCCCAACAGGTAAATAGTCTTTGGAGAAGAGACTTGGTCAAAGCTAAGCATAATTCCAACAATATTCGCTGAATAACATGATTACACATGCAGGACTATATAATATGAACGCTTTTCTCTTTCCTGCTTCCAGGATGATAGGTCATACAATAAATAAGTCTTTGCTTGGCAGAGGGTTTGAAACTAAGCAGGTTACCGTATCAACTCGACTTAAGAGTCGGCCCTTTCAACAATTCATTGTTATTCTATGTACTTTCTATAATGAACAAATTAACTCTAATGCATCCTTATAATCTAACATCAGGAATGTAACATGGAATGTTTTGAAGGGCTTGCTGAGTGACATTCGTTTTCCGATATACAAATACAAGCAGTCCGGATAGTTTCCAACTTTCTGCTCAGTACAAATGCATCAATTCTGTGTGCTGAATAACACTGATGGTCAAACATTCTAACAAAATTCATCACAACAATAAATGAATGCAAAATAAACACATCATGCAGAAAATAAATCATACAATAAACAGGTATTCACAAAAAGACAAGGGCACCTGTATGCACTTCACAATCTTGTCTTAAATAAGTAGCACTTATGAATGATATTAAACGGGGAATAATAATATTATAATTATTACTATGCCCTACCTTTTTGAACAAACAAGAGGCAGGACACGTGTATACATGTAAACTATAGGAACACAGAGAGTAGGGCTTCCTTATGTCTCATGCCATATGTAGTTCTATGTATCGGTTCCCTACGAATTTACGGTTGCGTTCTGTGATGGCTCTTTCCGCTTCTGTCCGCGACGCAAACGTCACATAGGCTTCCCCTGTTGACCGACCATCAGGTCCTCTTATCACTTGCACATCAGGCTGCATCTGAAGAGCAAAACAAACTGGGTTATATTCCATTATCTAGAGAAAAGGGTTATACTACATTATAAAAATAGGTTATATTCCACTAACTACAAACTAGGATTATTCTATCTATTACAATGGGTGATTTACTAGGGGTATAACATGATCAGACTCCTCTGGAGTCCTTTGACAGATAAGGAGTTAAGCAATTAAATGTCTATGAGTACTAATATTCATCTACATGCAAATCTCTACATCTAATGTGTCCCAAAGTTACCAACTACTAAGGTAATTACTATCTGGAAAAGGGATGCATTTTACATTGAAAAATACCATTAACATAGGTTAACAACAATTCAATCTGAGACACAGGGTGATAAGATGTACTATCATAGCTTACTAATTATCATACTAAACTATATCAATAGCTATTCGGATGTAATTCAATGAAATGGAAACTCTGCTCTGGAAATTCAAAAATACAATATCTATTTACACTTACAACTAACAACTAAACACTACAAATTGCCTGTAATTGCGGCTTGGAAAAGAAATCTCCTCAATTAGGTATATGATGGTGATTTCTTTTCACATTTGCCTCTTAATGGGTAATTATGGGTGGTTTCCCACAACCGGTGACCACTGGGTAGACATGATGTCTTTGCATGTATCTCAAACTTTGATAATAGAAAAGAAAAACAATTTGGACATGCGATTGCTTAATTCCGGGACTTCCCTGTACATATCTATACCTCCCATGCATGGCATGACAAACTAGAATCAAACAAAGTAACTCCCATAGAAATTTAGCCCAGAAGTGCCTAACTGCTAACCAAAGGGTTTCTTTAATGGTGAGAACAAGACCATGCTTCCCAATGCTCACTTCAAAGATCCCATCGAAGAGGGCCAGAATTTCAGGCGCTGTTACATTGAACGGCAGACCTTTCACTGCAACTGTGGTTGTACTGGAGTGCATGTAGTAGGAGCTCTGGGGCGACACTGGAGGAGAGGGGTACCAGTACATGATGGGCTGGTAGGGGTGCGCGCCGTAGGGGGACATCCTTGGCTGCTGGAGGTGTGTGAAGGCCTGTGGGGGCAGCGAGGGCATCTGGGGTGTCTGGTGGTGGGCAGCTGCGGCTATCATGGGGTGGTGTTGTTGGATCTGTGGGGGCAGCTGCTGCCCAGGGTAGGTGTAGAGTCCGCCGGCCGACAGGGCCGTGTAGGCCGCGTTAGGGGACGGCTGCATCATGTGGCCAGCTGGAGGAACACAAATGTAACATACAGATTAGCATAACATGCCATGATAAGAAATACATTGTCCTAATATTGTAATTGCCTGATTGTATGAAAGGCTCATTGCTACTTCCCTAGTATAAAGAATACTACATGAAACATGCAGATTATCGTTACATTCCCATAGAAACCGAGGCAATGGTTTTTCAGTTCATTATAAAAGTAATTAAGCAAAATACTAAATTGCTAAATGGCACGCACGACACTAACTACAATAATTGCAATTCCAAAAGACATTTTGATCAAACAAAAGGGATACCATATACGCCCACATTATATGTATGATATTCTAACTTACAATGAAGAACTATAATCTGAGAAGAATCCAAATGAAAATACTCACGCATACTTGGAGACATCAGCTGTCGTTGAAGTAGTTGTTGTTGGGGCGCCATCATGGGCACAACGGCAGAGGCCGGGGATGGCAGGTTTACTCCGTTTGTTAATACAAGGTTCATGTCTTCTCCTGAACACTGCAGCACCTCAATGTATCTCTTCTTGTTGCCGATGAACATAAACTTCTTGTGTTTGTTGATGGCAGCAGCCTCTGCCGACAGCTCAGAGTCCATCTGGATGAATGCTTCTCCGGAAGGTGTGCCCTATATGAGGAAACATTATAACTATTTATAATGGACCGATAAAAGATAATGCACTTGATCATAACCTATAAAATTGATTCCTATTTAAGTGTACTGAGGTAGGGGAACCCTGAGACCTCAATAACATGGATGGATCGATAACTCTTTGAAGATTACATAATATGCTTTGTACAACCTATATCAATTAGAAGACAGCTCCATATAATATGGTTATTTATATGAAACACCTTTATCAATTCTGGGAGTAAGATTGTGGTCAAGGAGATTCGTAGTGTGAAAACAACAACTAATTCTGTCCTAAGCAAACACGTACATTACATGAATCACAAGAAGATAACTATAATTATATTACACTCTTGGTTACACTGGAGCATGCACGTTGACATTATCTTTACTTCATAATGCAATTGTGATTTGTAAGATGGCTTTATCAGTCTAGAGGTTTGCAAAACAACAGAAAAGGGTAACGTTACTTAGAATGAGGTGCAACAATCATTATCAGTAGCAACTCATTCTTGATAACTAACTCTAGTTCACTGGCAATTGGATAGGTTATTGAATTGTATAAGTTCATGAATTGACAATGGTACAACACTACAGCACGACCTTCCTACGGGTGGCAAAGCCAATATTCGCCATGACAGGGATGGCCCTGCTGATGCGTACCATTTCCATATACTACTTCTACTTACAAGTTACAAAGGTAAAGCTAATAGCACTCGTCATAGTTAGTTTTGCCAGTGGGCAATCGAGCAGATTTTTGAAATAACGGTCAAATGTCAGGATAGATTAAGGATGGGGATAGACTCAAACAGTGAAATACAAGCTTAAAATCTTTTGGTGGACGATGGAAATGAACACGTTGGAAATGTTCACAGTCACACAAGGACAAGATCAAGGCACACTATAGTGAATGTGACATTATTCTAACAGCAATAATGACAAGGGAAGCACATTAAAAACGAAAGATTTCAAAACATTAGGCTTAAAATCATACTTCGTGCGCACAATGTGCTGAATAACAATTAACAAACGGATGATTGGATTCCTAGCATTCATGGTAGCATTCATCTAATAACGACTTACTTTCCCTTACTTTATTTTGATTGCCATACGAGATGAACAGTAAGGTAAGATGTAACAGTTGTATTATCTAACATTATCAGGATACGTGTCAAATATAGATGTTAAAATCACCCCATTAAAGCCTTCCACTAAGATTATTGCAGACCAAAAAAGTTGCATAACTTCTTAATGTTCCTATGTTTGTTCATTCAATAATGGATTAAAGATTAGAGAGGTCACCGTGCAATATTTGAATTATTGAAACTCCATCTTTGTCATTGATTTCTCCTTTTATGAAACTAGCCAAAAAAAAGTGGCAAAAACCCATAACATTTCCTTAAGATTTGCATCAGTCCCTTTCATCACGCTTGCTTTATCATTTGTGACAAGTAACTTGTACGTTAGAAGATTACACACCTGAGCATTATATACCATATGCACCCCTTGGTAGACGATGTTACGGGCATGTTCGCCGAGGAAGGTGAGGATGTCAGTAACAGACGCTTCATAAGGAAGTCCACGCAGTCTGATACAGTCCTGAAAGTGGCCAGAGGTACGAGTGCTTACCCATAGGTGGCGTTAGTGGAACATAGGAGACGTACAGTGCTGACACCTGGATCACTTGGTCCAAATGGGGACAGGTTAGTAGACCAGAAATTTCTCATGGGATCTATTTCCCTTTTCTTTTTTTTGATATAATCAGTTGGAAACACAAATTTCCCATAGTTTTTGTATAATTTGATCACCAGAGTGAATCTTTAAAATCTGAATTTCTGATCTTTCTCAAAATGGAAAATATAGTACAGAAGGTTTTCTTTTTTTAAAATGTGTTTCCATCTGTTATGAAATAGTTGTGAGGTATGAGCACTGGTGTCTTATATGAGAAACGTGGCAGCACAGTTAAGGAATATGTCCCAAATGCCAAAACACATGATCAGGAACTATTTCTAGGACAAGAAATACCATATATACAATGTGTGTATTCTTAAAGGTATCAAATAAAGTTTGCTTGAAGTTACTATATGAGAGAAATACTTTGTCAAGACATGTAAATAGTCATCTATACTAGTTTATGTATGTAAAGGTTGTACCTAATTAACAGCAAATTAATATTTGTGTGTCTATATGCATACTAAGGTAATTAATTTTGTGAAGTGTACAGGAAGAAACACATGAACCGTGTACATGAGTACAAGGATTAAACAGTATTTGCAATTGTATCTTCTAGCTACCTAAAACTACAAACTACACTAATCGAAGAATTGTGTAACCCTATAAGCATCAAATGACACATAAAAAGCAGAACTGGAGGACACAGAATACAACATTGAAATATAGATGCAATGAGATAAAAGGGGGAGTTATCAGGAATTTGTTTTTGGTAAGTGAAGTGGTTGAAAACTTCCTGGGTTGGCGTTGAAGAGAAGGCCACTGTCAACCAAATGAAGCACAGGGTTGCACAAACTGAGACTTAGAACTACGAGAAAGAAAGGTATTTGAACTTACAGTTACCTTTTGCGTACCACAGGTTATCAACTGCTGTGGCAGCAATAAGGGAGACTGGGGAATCTGTTGTATGAGTGGGGGCATCTGAGGCTCAGCCTCGGCAGGGTTCCGGGGGTCCATGCTGCGATTGAGCACCTATGTGATGTACAACAACTTCATTACATACTATGGAACAGTTATTGCACGCATACACACATGAATTGTTTTAAAGTACATATTGAAGAGATGAGAGTAGTGGTGTCTCCAAATTCTAAGACAATTAAAGTATAAAAGAATCCTGATTATGAGAACAATCATACTCATGTTGATTTCCTTACAGCAATTGCAAACAGTTCAGATATACCTACTTACAGAACAACATTATAACTGTATCATTTATTATTATATAGAATCAATTATCTGACGGAATTATGAAATACTTTACTAGTGTTTTGATAAAGTATGAAGTATGAAGGTTTACTCTGAAAATTAACATGCATTTATGTGTTAGGTAAAAAACATTTAGAGTAAGTGATTGGAAACTTGAAAGGTGGCATGCAGTCCTTTGGTTAGATACTATATGAATTAATCCAGTCTAAGGATGGTAGAAAAGGCCAGTCAAAACAGAGTTAGCTAGTGTATGTACCTGTTGCACCTCTGCAGTAGTGCTTTTGAAGAGTTCTATGTATCTAGAGCCAATGCATTCTCTGTGTTTTGTGAGCCCCTTATTAGCCTCGTCCTCCGTGGCAAAGAGGACAAATGCATCTCCTGTGGCCCTGCCATCAGCCTGGTGAACAAAGAGTATGCCATCTTCCCCATCCAGTACTTCCACCGAGTTGTCCCCTGAGCGAAAGAATTCAAGCTGCAAGAGAGTGTCAGATGTGCTATGGTCAATTGGGGGTTAGACAAAGAGTAAAAAAAGAGGATTGGCTTAATTTGGGTTTAGTTTTATCAAGTCAACCGCTTTTCCCGCTCTCCTCCAGCCAGCTGCAACCTCCAGGGAAAAAAGGAAAACACCTTTGTGGGTTGATTATTCTGTGAGACGCCTCCACTCGCTCTTTCGCCCAGTACCGACATTAGATGGCGCCACAAGCAGAATGTCTGGGGTCCAAGCCGACACCACCAAGAAGCGTGTTTTTTTTTGGTAATCTTTTATTTTTCTGGTCACCATAAAAAATCCCTAAATCCAACTTCAATCAGGCCATCAAAAAATCAGTCAGGAACCAGCTTATGAATCTAGGTTGGTAATGGTAAGAATGTATCATCAACCCGACCTCCCGTGAAGAAGCAGTCCGGGTTAATAATAATAGAAAACTCCCTCAGCTTTGGACGTCACTGCAACAGAACTATTTGGTAAGAGATACCAAATTTCTGTCATCAAACACAAACCACCGTCTCCAGTCGAGCTTCTTGCTATAGGGGGTTAAGTCGAACAGACTACATAGAAAGGTCATCATGGAAGTAAAACGTCCCTTGCCATGACCCTGAACACCCATTCACATTTTTAAAGTCGAGCCACCTACACGTTCCCCTAAACCACAACTGTTACTTGGGCCCTGTAGTGAACACAAGGTAGTGGAAAATAGAGGATCAGTGAGGAAAATTAGTAAAAAGTCCAGAAAAAAACAAACTAGGCAGGAAATCAATTCATTTTGAAGCTTTTGTGAGATTGTTACTGTATCCGTATGTCGGATTGGAAAGAAACTGGATTGAAGAAAAAGCTACTGAAAACTTAAATTTCTATAGCAATTTGAATACTTTACTATGGAAACTATATAAAAAGGATGTACTTTTGTATAGATTTAGAGATATTGCGAAAAAACTGAAATTGTTAGATTTAAAGCTATTACTTCCGGTTTAGATCTTAAATAATTGATAATTTCTTAAATTAAGTAGTTAATTGAAACTATAAGAATATTCACTAAATAGATTCAGAGAAACAGCCTTCTGTTAACAGGGCCCTAGAGTAGATGATTTCCTGTCACCCTAATATGACGTGTATAATATATGTGCACTTGATGTTTCTAATCAAACCCCCACAACCAAGATGTCATGAGAAGTTATAACCGATGTTCCACCAATCTGACTAGGATTGTTCTGTTTGCTTCCGACCTCCTGATTATATTAATATAGAGTAATAATGCCACAATCGCCTGAATCCGCCGCCACAATCCAGTGCCCCGGGGGTGTGTCTGCACCACAGTGCCATGACCAACTTACCCACAGCTTTCAAGCTTCGACAAAAGTGCCCCTTTCAGGGCCCAGAGGTCGCATGATCCTCCAATGAGGTTTTGCTCAAAGCGCCCGGTGGTGCGCTGTAGTGGACGGACACTGAAAGAACAGTGGCTATCAATGATTGCTAGACTCCTACCACTCTTTCTTTGCTGCTTTTTATTGTTTACTTTTTTCCTTAACTTTTACAAACTTTTAATGTTTTTAACAGAGTGGTGTCCTTCGCCCCTGCCTTTTTTTTTTATTTAGATTCTAGCATAAAAAGCAGCATGTACAATAATCATACCATGCTAATTGCCCAAATACAGAAGGCAATTAGTAAAGACAATTCTTAAGAATAAAAGATCAAATACTGTCTAGATTATATCGATAACATCATTTTAATAAACAATAACCGTCTGAAAGGTATGGCATGCATAAAATTGTAATGCAATCGTTTTCAAGCAAGTCCCAATATTCGAAGGACGTTTGATAACGTCTACAGAATTGGGCGGGGATAAAATGTTTAATTTAAGCTAAACAAATTAAACTTACCACTTGTTCTGCTGTGGCGGAATAGGGAAGCCCGCGCATGCGCACAATGACCTGTCCACCTGACCCATTGTGCCGTGAGAGGAATGCCTGGGCTTCTGTGTTGTTACCTGAAAAGATACAGAAGGTCGAGTTAATTACCTGAAAATCCCACTTATGATAACTCACCTGTGTGTTTGTATTGAGGGAACAAGTAAGCTATGTAATGATACGGGTCAGGATTGGAAAAGAAGCAATGTCTAACGTTTTGATAATTTTGTTCCAACTTGAACAAAATAGTCCTTTTAAAATAACTTAACTTCCATAACGATAAGCCTTTGAAAGAATAAGGTCAGATGTATACATAAAAATTATAAACATCTGTTTAATGACTGCCAGAGCCTGTATTGTCTTAATCAAGGAATTGCACCAAAATCTTTAGTTGTTGTCATGCTTGGCATTCGTTAAGGTTTTTCTCTAGTATTGCAATGTCTCTATCTCGGTTTGTGTACAGCCAAAGAGCAACCTAAGGTATGTGTCCGAATGTCAGACATAAAGAAGGATGAGACCCTATAGGACCAGCCGGTCCAGTCCAGGTACACCAATGATAGACAAGGTATGTTTCCCCAAACTGAACAACAGCTGCAACATAGTGCAGAGAATGTCGAAGAAAAAGCTAAAAACAATGGTCTACCGCGTGTTAAAAAACATTCTGAATTATCTTGAGACTTTGGTCCATGCTACCAATTTGTAAATTGGTTTCCAGGTACTTGAGAGTCAAGGGAAATGTAGGCCTTGCGGTGACAGGTACCTTTCGAATAATAACATGATAGCAGTAATTGGAATGCTCGAAGGATGGTATGTATATAATAACTAGGTTGAAAAGGTAGAAATGTTTACGATAAACTTGGGAGACAAAAAATAGCTTGATATGCCCTATCATGACGTCACACTAAGGTTCAAGATGTGTGCAATTGGCAAGAAGCCAGCTTGGATTGGCCACTCACGACATGATTGTTGGATATTTGAAAAAAAGAAAACAACTTGAATTGAAATAGCAAATATAAAAAAAGAAAAGAATTGACAATAACTACCCCTTCAGATAGGGAAGATTATCTTTCTGAGTTCACATTTATGTTTTGATATCTCTAGAACCGAAGTTCTCATACTTATCATTTCATACATAGCAATTACTCGGAATAACCTTTAAAGGTCGTAAGGTCAGTAAAGGTCGGTAAAGGTTGATATGTTAATAATCCTTACCTCCTGCCACATTGACGAAGTCCTTGCCTGACGCCTTGTACACTTCGATGTAACGTTGACCAAGATGATGTTTATGTTTTCTCAAGGCAAGGTCGCGGTGTTCTTTACTCTCGAAGCGAATCAAAGCTTCCCCATTCCGCCGGCCCTGTTGGCTCAGGCACAGCGCCACTCCGCCTCTGTAAAAATAAAATAAAATGTGAAATAACTAAATAATTAAGTTACCTACAGAAAAAGTAAACCTATAGTTGCATAAGATAAGGTTCCACAGTGTCAAAGATAGTGTACATGTACAGGCTTTTTCGAAAAAAAGGTAGAATGGAGAAATTGTCCACTTTTACCTAACATGGTCTCACGTACCCATAGTTTGTTATCCCCGATTTCATTTGCGATTCGCAGTGTACACAATGCTAAAGTCCTTGGGATGTAAGAAGAGTAGTCAACTGGGTAGGTAACCAAAGCAGCCAGCACCTCTCCAGCCAAGACGCCAATGACCTTGACGGTTTAAAAGTATGCCAGTGGAATGTTGTACACCAAAGAACTGTCCATATGTAGCCACTTGGGCAGCGGATACCAGACTGGCCTAGGCTAGAGTCGACAGTATAGCCTACAAATCTGCTCAATTTGTCACAAAAAGTGGCCTGAGTGATGGCTTTAGGAGTACCAGGTGTTCCTTCAAAGGTGTCACGGCCAACATGGGCACGCCCACAGCTACCGTAGGACCCTAACCGTAGTTACGACAAGCTTGGCTTCTACCACCAGAATGACGGGCAATAGCGAATTGCAGCTCAGTACATCAGCGTTAATTAAAACACAAATTGATGTTGAGCTTTTAAATGGACCGTTTTTCCCCCGGATCATTTTCTGAAGAGCCCTCCGGCATAGGATGCGGGTGATGGGTTTGTCAGAAATATGATTGTGATGGATTGGAGCAATATGTTATTACTATTAAGAGGAATGAATAGGTTGTTGGATTTATGAATGTGCGTACCCCATTATGATTATTTTTGCCAGGATAAAGAGCTAATGATAAATAGCTTAATTGTCATGGAACCCAACAGCATGTGACATGGAATAAATATAATTATATGGCAATTTCATTTCAATATGCATGGATGACTTGTATAACATTGCAGAACAAATCTACGTAACAACAATATCCATTAAGGCAACAATGTTATCCATTAACCTTCTCGAGACCACCTTACCTTGTTTTCCCCATGTAGCGGCTCCTTGCTTTCATAAAAGACATATAGGCTACGGCGTAATGCTGTCCAAATTCTCGGAAACAAAGGCACTATCCACATGTACAGCACACATGCAATAATAGACACCAGCTCCTAACTCCAAGCAGATAAGGGCGAAGTCAAAACGCCAGAAGCACTGAGCAAGACTTTTCCTAAATACAACCCCAGAAGAGTTTCCACACAAACACAATGAGTGTCTCCAGGTGATAAAAACTCCAATATTGTTGTAAATTTGGCCTGTTCCCTGGTGCCTGTCTCTGTAATGTTATCAGAGTAGTGTGTATGTGGACGGCAGAGGTTGGAGGATGACGGAGGCGTATACAGGTGGGCAGCAGGGAGGGCCAGGTGGGCCAGGTATGGGCCAGGCCAGGGAAGATTAAGTGGTCCAAGGCTTGACGTACCTGGACAATCTGTTACCTGGCCAGAGGCAGGAGGAGGCTGGAGGACCTTAATGGGACCGTGGAGGTTTGGGGGGGGGGGGGGGTAATGGGTGGGTCGGGGGCAGGGGGTCCTCATGTTGGGATGAAAGGACAACAATCCTCAGCTACATACATGGCCTTTAACTTTTTGTCTTTTTCATTATGGTCCTACTCCACCTGTTACCTGGTCATTAAAATTAAGGACCCTAGCGGTATTTCTTACATTTTGGTCAATAATGATTTTTCTAAGTTTCCTCCTTACACATCAAAAGTGGGCAAATCTATTGATAACACCTAAGAAAATTCGGGGTACTTGCGACATATACTCTTTACTGCGTGGGCAGCTTTCGGATACTCTAGATTTCAGTGATGATAAATCGCCTCAAAGATCATTATCTTTAGCAAAGGTATAGCGATACCATGCACCTGTATTGTCATAATGTATGTAGTCACTTTTCCAAGAGGTTCATTTGTGAAACGCAAAATTCTAACTTTTGGGTCGGCGTCTGAGAAATAGCCAATTGGCAAATCTGGCAACATGGGGATGCATGGAAAACCGTTATTGGTGAGTATGATGTGTTAAAATATAGTTTGGGGCATGTCACAGCTGGTCACCGTTAACGTGTATGACACCCTCTGGTCATTCTACTATAAAAGACCTGGATGGTGGGAAATTTAACCATTAACCGAAAAGCCATTAAACACACTTGTTTCATTTTTACCTATAAATGTTTTACCCCTCCGAACGTGATTTCATGATTTATCCCATGCCATTAAAAGAAAGTACTTGTCATACAGATAACATGTGTAACGACCGAATCATGTCGGATGTAGTTTTATTCACTTCCCTCAGAAAACAAATTGCTGCTGCAATCATTATCATTTTCAGATAAGCCTTCCGGGTAAACTTCTTGAACGCCTTATGCATAGGCAAATACTATATTATTTTGAAGAAAATAATCTATTATCTAAAAATCAGTTTGGGTTTAGACCATGCAGAAGCACCTCATTAGCTATTTTTGAATTATTAAAAAGTTTATATTCAAATTGGAACGACCATATCTATAGTACCTGTATATTCATAGATTTTTCTCGTGCGTTTGACTCTATTGACCAGAATATATTAATTGAAAAATTGAAACTGTATGGATTTAGTCAACAAGCTATTTCTTTAATGAAATCATACATAAAGGAGAGGTATCAATGTACTTTAATTAATGATTATAAATCAGATGTTCTACTGTTAACATATGGCACCGCCCAGGGATCAATACTCGGTCCATTGATTTTTATAATCTATGTAAATGATGTTTTCAGGAAATTTGACTGCAGATCGTGTGTAATGTACGCAGACGATACGCTGTTAATAGGAAGTGGTACTACTCCAGAACTATCATATTTTGATGCTCAATGCAAAATAGATATGCTGATTAACTGGTGTATTAAAAACAAATTAACCATCAATGAGGACAAAACTAAATACATGTTTGTGAATTTCAATAAGATACCTCTGGATTGTTCCTATGACATATGTATAGGCGAGGAAAAATTAAAACAGGTTAATAAGTATGAGTACTTGGGTATTCACTTAGATGAAAACCTAAACATGAATACCCACATAGACCATGTGATAAAGAAGGTACAGGGTAAATTGTTTATATTTGCAAAACTTCGACGGTTCTTATCAGAGAAAACTGCGCTTTGTGTATACAAGACGATGGTCATGTGTCATTATGACTATGGAGATTTTTTAATAGACTCAGGGAATTCAGACAAAATTAGCAAACTAGATAGATTACATACGAGAGCTGTGAGACTAATAGAGTACAGCAAAACTTCAAATAATAAATCTGAAATTGAATGTCTGTATAAAAGATATAAATTAGAACCCCTACGTATGCGTAGGAAAAGGAGTCTATTAAAAATCATGTTTGACCAAAGCAAGGAGGCTGTTAATATTTATGAGCCTAAACACTCTAGGAAATTAAGAAGTACAAAAAAAGTTAAAATGAAATACCATTTTACTCGGTTATCAAAAATACAGAAGAGCCCATACTGTAGAGGGCTAAAAGAATGGGATGCATTGCATCATGATTTACAATGTATATCAGATAGAAAGAGATTTAAATATCTCATAAAGACCATGCATTTTGACACGTGAACCTTTGAATAATATGGTGAACTTTTGTTTGTAAAGTATATCTTTATAGTGGCATATTGCATTAATGCTTGTAATGGTGTATCATATTAGATGTCTGTGTTGGACTTGAACGTTGATAATTGATAATTTGTATACAAATGTTACAATATTGAGTACGATGTTACATTTCAATGTCTAAGAGTTATATATTTGTGTCTATGATTTGGTATTCGATGGAAGAACTTGTAAACACAGGAATCGAATGAATAAAAAATAAAAAAAAAAAAATTTTTTCAACTCACTCATCTATTTTCATGTCAAAATGCAAAATGGCATTGGATGCGCATTAGAAAGCACCGGTGCACGTTGTTTTGAATACTTCCATAGCAGGATAAAATGTATTGATTGTAAGCCAACTTACTTGGCAACGTTGAGTCCTCGGAAGAATTGGGCAATATCTTGGTCTGATGATTGCCATGGTAACCCGCGGGCCCTGATCACAGTGTCGTCATCAACATAATCTGTTCTTGTGCTGGAAAAAAATAACACAACGTTTTTAGTTTAAAATCTAATTGCAATGTCACACACGCAGAACATAGAATGGCGGTAATGAATATGATGCTTTGATCTACATAATAATGTATATGTGTTATACCGGTACGTACCATATATATGACATTATAGGCTACCCTATAATTTGACTCCATGCACTGTTTCTTAACAGGGTCATGGGTTATGCCAAATCTTGTTTTTATGCAACTTATTCTTGGTGCGATCAACAACTCAAAAAAGGCTAGGTGCGTTTGGGGCTATCCGTAAATGGTGTCACTCTTTTTTCAGGGTACTTTTAGGGCCCACCCATACTAAATTTTCTGTTTATATGCCACACTAAATTTTGTGTTTAAATATGAAAACAAAGTCCGTTTTCAGGCAGCGTCACACTTTTCAACCTACCCACCTACCCCCTAGTGTGTGACATCATTAATGGAATACGAATTAAACACACCTTTTATAGCATTTCGGGATGAATTGTCCTCAACCTCCTATGCTTTACCAAAGTTATCAGACTATCTTTGAAATTCTCAAGTTTACCCCTGGGCTTTGTTTAAACTCAGCTAATAACTATGGCAATGTTTTATGATTCATAATCAGACTGCTACATTGGATGGGGGCACACATTTCCAGCATTCAATGGTTTGTATTGATTCTACTGTGAAAAGTCGGTCCGGGCCCTGAACACGTGTTCCTCGGTCAATAGGAGTCAGCACAAGTGCCACAGCTGTGCGCATGCGCCACGTAAGCCACGTGGGCAGCTGACTAGCGCCACCTGGTGGATCAGTCCCGACCCCTAGCGGCTCAATAATGTACTAAAGGCTTAAATTCCATATATACATAACTTTACTAAAATAATGATGATTTCAAGGGCGGGTCCAGTATTTCAGAAAGGGAGAGATCAACATTATTCGTTAAGTACTAAAATGTCACGCATTGGTGCACCTGTATGAACATTACCCCCTCTTTATCTAGATTCCATATCCACTTAAAGTAGGGGCATTTTTCAAGCCCCCCTCTGTCTATGCCCCGTGGTCCATCCCTGGATTTTTAACATACATAACCACACCGTGAATGGCTGAGGTTAGAGATGAGAATATAATGATACCTTGCAAAAACACGCACAAGCGTATAAAACACTGTCATCCGAGGAAAGCAATTTTCACATCCAGTGCCAGCTTATGACAAAGATAAAGTACCAGGAGCTATAATCTCACGGTCCAATATCAAGCCGTATGTTTATTGCTATAGTTCGGACACACTTGCCTGCACCATTTTATCTCTACAGGAAGTCCAAAGTTTACCTGGGACGACCTGCTGGCTTATAGTTTCACTTAGAAGTGGCAATATCGGGCCAACAGGTGGCTATGGGTCGGATATATCCCTCATCATTCGAGTGAATAATGTGTATGTAGTGTATGGTTGCCTCTTTCCCATTCAATTTCATTGTTACATGAATACCCCAGGAAATAATACAAGCTTGGATTTGTGTCCATAGTGAGGTTACGGTTAGATTTAGGTAAACAAAATATGTCTCAACAGTGGCGAAATTCTTTTCATCTTAATTACCTTTAGGACGAGTTTTACATTAAAAAAATGTAAAATTGGCCCCCAAAAAAAAGGGGGGGGGGGGGGCGCGCGCCCCCGCCCCCCCCCCCTCTAAATCCGCCACTGCTCAAAGCTATTATAGTTGACACTATCCTCACAGTTTTTGTTACGTTTATGGATAAATGGTTGTCTCAAGGAATGAAAATACTCACCATATTCCTGGTTCTAATCTGTCCAATATTTTCTCTGGTTCTGTAAACTGGTGACCTGAGAAAGAAAGCAAATAACATGCAATTATAAGTCACAAAGTTGGCTGATTCACATAATTGTACAATGCACGTCATAAGTATTGTAATTCATTTGTGCAAGTTAAAGTAGGGCCTACTGCATTGCAAGAAGGATTTCCCATGAAACTCTTATGAAACGAGAATTGGAACGCACTTCTTGCTAACTATGACAATGTCATGTTAACCTCTAAAACATCATGCAGTTTATTATTACATATGTTTGCTGTATATTTTAGAATCACCTTCCTTTGTTAAGCTTTCCCGCATTAATATAGCAATGCATAGTACAGTTTGCAACCAGTACAAGCAATGTTTTTTCGGTTACGGAATTTGTAAGAGAATTGTAAGAGAATTGACCGATATGATATGATAATTCGAATGGGGATAGTGGGACAATTTAAACAATTTAACAATTTTGTTCATCGATTTCTCGCCCTCTTCTTTTCAGAAATATCGAATTTACCCCTGGCTTTTCGACCCACATGATGTATTGCGGAGCTGTGGTATTGAACACCACGAGGATGTCAGAGCAACAGTGGCGTCACCTGCGGTTAGATATTTGAGATGAACCCGGGCGTGACACAGCTGGGCAATCGTCAACAGGTGCCAATACATTAAATACCCCTGTCGCACAGATACCCCTCCCCTCCCCTCCCCAATTCACACTGTTAGCATTAACACATCGACTCCCCGCCGCCCATCAAAGTGCCCATCAGCTGTATTGGATTTGTTTCAACTCCAACGCATGCGTCATCGCCACGGGATCGATACCGAGGCCATAGCCTCGTTTTGGATGAGCTTTGTTTAATTTCAAGCATGCAAATACGCGGGGACAGTGTTAGCAGACGACAATCGGAAGAGACGTCAGCTGGCCACACTCAAAAAGCCTCGGCAAACTGCATTGTGGCGGGAAAACAATGGCGCAGGAAAGCCATGCGGGAAATGGGAACACACTTGGCAAACTGATGAATGTTCGATCCGGGCAACTCCACGAATGGCCCGGAGGTTTGCAGCAGGTTTTAATCGGCATGTATAGGCATGCATTTTAATTACAATTTACATGGTCTACACACATAATTGAATGTTTGTAGACCATGTAGATTGTTAAACTTGCCACAAACCTCCGTACTGTAGATCACGCAATTCACAAGCATATCATATACCTCTGAGGCAGGTTAATTATGAGAACACACAATTACCATTGGGTGAAATAAACACTACGTAATAATTAACTTGATTGCTAATTAATACATTAAATAAACACTTAAAGTTTATTAATCAAAGATTTAATAAATCGTGTTATTAAAGAGGGTTAATTGTACATACCGTCTGTGGTTAATCTCTGTATAATAGCGGCCATTTCCTGTGCTTGCCGTACTCCATACTCTACGGATTGATCGCCTTCAACTCCTAAGTCTGAACACCGATGGTCAAGGATAAATCAACCCAACAATGTCTCATAGCATTGGTGACAAATAACAAATTCTCAAACTACTATACTCCTTAAAGTTATATCATATTTCTATACCAAGGATATAACCTTATTTATGCGCATGTGCTTATTATCACGTGATTCCATAAAGAGCCATGTAGAATACACGTATGCTTACTTGAGAAATTGCTCCAAAAGTAGCACTGAATATAATGAAATACATGGTCGATATTGATGTATTATATGACCCAACCTATAATGGATGTGAAAATATTTCAATATCACGTGCGTACAAATAATCCATAATTTTTCAGTATCATCTGTAATATCGTGACACCTAAAACGAGTTTTCCTCTGAGGGGATGCATATGCCTGTACCTCTATGTACTGGGTTTTGAACCGTGTCATGAGTTATAAGTTGAATGGGGTAGTTTCGGTCCACTGCACAAAACCAAAGACGCTGCTATGGTAGCTCCGCTCCAGAGGACTCCCCCTGTCGGCTGAACCATTTTACAGGTCAGCCGTTTCTGCTCTCTTTCCTCTAAGGTATGTTCCAGAGTGATCCATGTTTTAATTTTATCCAACTGCCAAAGATGATGAACAAGTCTCGACTTTTGTTTAAAAAATTGCTAGAAAGGGGAGAATAATAGTGTTAATGACCAACTGTTTTTATTAAGTAGGACAGGTGTCATGGCGTTCGGAACATTGGAACATTGGAACATAGGGAAAGTGTTAAGGCCTGAAGCCCTGTTCTTTGCTACAACCCCTTCAGAATAAGACATCGTTATGCAATTGCATTATGCATGAGTGAATGCATAGCTCAGAAAGTACATGCACCCTCCAATACATTTTTTCTATACCATTGCATGTACATTTAGATGACCTTGGGTAAGTTTGCAAAAATAATAATAGCATAAATGTTATACTTGAAAATATAGGACTGACTTTCTCATAAAAACACAACCCAAAATCCTGTTTACAATTATTGCGACACTGCAATTATCCCTTCTGTACCCACTGACATACAATTAGTCTTTGATCACGAACCGTCCGAAAACAAACCATCGTTAAAACGCCATTTGGAGGATTTCTAAGGGACGTACTTTTTTACATTTGGCAGGTAGCCTAAGATCTCTTCTCTCAAGCCACAATAGCTTTAAGAAATAGAGCAGGGGCCCAGAGGTATTGGTCGTTACTGAGGCCTTATCCCTTTCACATGAACACTCTCGGAAGTCAATCCACTGAAGGGAGATTTTGTTGTTGGTTTTTGTTTTTAGGTTAAATTCCAAGTCTTATGAATGAAACAAAACTCTTCTATGCCTCTGAATCAACACACTGTCACAGTCTTAGTCATCTTAAGGACCGAAAGAAGAAAACTACTTCTGACTTCCCTTCGGCAACGGACGACCTAGTATACAATTGGAATGTTTCTTTAAAACGAGGAGGCGGTAACTTGACTTGACACATCTGTAGTCCCGCGGCATAAGGCTGTACATTTTGACGTCACATAGCGCCCCATAGCGACAACCTTAGACAAGTGGGGGACCTAAGGCAAAGACGAAGGGCAATGACGTATGGTTACGCTTCAAGTGTGACGTAAAAAAAGAAGGATGTCCGAGTCCTACATTCCAGGAAAGGCAGTAATAAAACTAACAAAATATTCACCCAAGGACTAACAGGAAAGCAGCAAAACAACACAATAATGCATGGACTGTTTTTTATGTCGTTGATCGTGTGTTTTTATGCATTATTGCGTGTACAAAGATAACATCTCAACGGTTATCCGTCTCATCTGAATGTAGGAAGTGGAATTGCCTTGACGATGGCAAAACAGTGCATCAAAATAGATGGTAAAGCATGTTTTTGGTTTTATGGTTTCCGATGAAAACAATATTTGTAAGCCCTTTACAAACTATAAAACTGACGCTCTGAGATAGATAGGAAACACGCGTGCATGATATGTTCATATTCATGATTGAATAATATTTTTCTCTTTTTGCCTTCTAGTCAATGCCTTGCGTGTATATCACCATCATATCCATTTTTCTTTGCTGGGAGTCTGGTGGATGATTATAACGTCTTGCATGACCGTCCGTAAACTATGACGAGGCACGGGATATAGCATGACATGAGAGGGAAAAAAAGCTCTGGACTGGACTTATTAGCTATGCGGTTTGCAGGCAAAGTTTCTAGGGCATACATCATGTAAAATAATTCTCGTATGGTATCTGGACTGCGAGTTCCAAGAGCACAACTTTCTTCAAATTTACGAGAAATGCCCTGAGGGCTTATAGCAATGAGCGATGGTCTGTTTGGAGAGTGACACCAACGCTTGGGGGCGAGACAGACCTCCCCTTTAATGAATGCTTTGAACTGTCCGGCATACCCAGCGGTGTGACGTCACATCCACTGATGACGTCACGGTATTAGTGTCAATGAGAGTCGGTTGGTGGCGTCCAAAAGGACAGACTACGACTTGGCGACTTGACCACTGGGCGACAGGTTGGTTGGGGAGCGTCCAAACCGTTGGCCGCAGGACCATTAGTTACAAGTACCCGGTGCATCTAGTGTTGTATCACCAACTAATTTGTCCCTGCAGACCTAATAGGAAAGGCAATGCCATTATTCAAATGGTAAATAGGCCTATATTAAATTTAACTGCTCCTTGCAACTTCAATAGATCAACTATGTCACAACATAGAAATGCATAATACATTGACCGAATGTCTCTCTATATATATGGCCAGGGTTTCTATTTTTGGGCATTAAAAATACCTTGACTTTAAGGGTGCAGACAACCAATCCAACCTTGAGACCCTTCTAACACTTCAACCCATGGTCAATTTGATCTATAAAGAGTAGGTGTAAATTTAGTTATTCTTTTATAGCATTGCTGAAAGGACTGATGCTGCCCCGGTCACACTGACCACTGACCAGTCAGCAGGGGTCAAGGTCACGGGGAGGTGAACACAACATTTTTTGCCAGCGACGTTTTCAGATGGCCCTCGGGCGGTGGGCCGGCGAACTAGAGGGGAATGTCGGCCAACTCGTGAGAACGGACGACTGGGCCCGGTGGGTTTCCACATCTATGGCCCTAGACCCTTAAATTCGACATGGCGACATGGCCCTTTTGGAGACTTTGTGATATGTGACATGGTAACTGAAAAAGATAGTTACACATGATATTATATCTTCAGGCGTGGATTTAGACCTAGTGGGTGCCAGGCGCATGCCCCCCCCCCCCTATTTTTGCCCAAATATTAATTCTGCTAATGTAAAATTCTTGCGCCTGGAGGGCCCGGGCAAAAATCTTGCCATAGCACGCCCCACCGCCTTTTTTTAATCAAAATTCTGGATCCGCCCTTGATCTTCTTAAATTCGACATAGCGACATGGAACTTTCTTAAATTCAACATGGCGACATTGCCTTTTCTTGAATTTGGCAAGTGACATTGGGGACCCCCATCAAGGGCCCATACCTCATGACGGGGCTTGGAAAAATCCTACCTGACGGATCATCCTGGTCCAACATGTTCCTTTTGTAAACGTTATGAGTGCTGCTGACCTGTTTGTGATCGTCAGTGTGCATGGACATGCACTATGTTGACTTTACAAATACGAGGTCCGTGCATGTTGGTTGTCGGCATGCATACTTAGATCTATATTGCTGAGTTTCGTGTTCGCTTACAAATAAATGGCACCAAACTGCAGGGGGGAATGTACACCGGGTAGGGTAAAAAAGGGTCTTTGCCTCTCTCCGTTTGTTGCGACCAAAAGTGTATAAAAAAAGAAAATAGATTTTTCTTTTTTTTTTTGGAGAAATGAGTGATGTTTCAGTAAATGTACTGCATTTAGCAGACCTATTTTTTAAGAAACCTGATCCACGCCTGAACCACATTCCTTCTTGGATTAGAAATATTGCTGCATCATTGTCAATATACTTCAAGGCTTATATATATATGATCTGCACAGGATTTTTCCACTGTAGAATGCTACCAATTCAATCCCGATGGTTAAGTTTTAGCCCCCATGCAATAGGCTATGAAAACATGAAAAATACCATCAAAACTGAAAATGTTACCTAGTGGAATTTTGTATATTCTATATACAATAATAATTTAATAAACCCTTCCAAACATTGGTAGGTCTATAACATTGCTTGTCAATGACATGTCAAACGATTTTTTGAAATTCAAATACTAAGTTTTTAAGTAGTGTGTATAGGTTGCCCTATCTGTACAGGCAACCCACACCTGTGTGAATCACCTGCATTGTTCA
The DNA here is from genome assembly GCA_936440205.1 of Lepidonotus clava. NCBI lineage: Eukaryota > Metazoa > Annelida > Polychaeta > Phyllodocida > Polynoidae > Lepidonotus > Lepidonotus clava. The sequence continues at coordinate 32,682,574 of OW387140.1, forward strand.
GCTTTAACAATGCTATATTAAACTCAGTTTTGGGGGGCAGTAGTCACCAGCCTGCCATGTCGCCCCTTTATGACAGTCTGACCTACTTGGGCCCGACCTGTGTGGTGTGAGTGCCAAAGGTGGGCCATCCCACCAGTCAAGTCTACGTGTAACTTACCCACACACCTCCCACCCCATGCAGCTATCTTACAGGGCTCCAGGTCCTGGAGGAAGGTTCAAGACACGGTTCTCATGAAAAGATCCAGAATTTGGCTGTCTGAGGGGATTGGGGCTGATACTTTTGGGCATAGTCCAACTTTTAAAGCAAAGCACCTGAAGTTGACGCATTATCATAATGTACTCGTGACACATTGCTCCCCTTTTTTAGTAAGAGTTTTTAAAATTAATTTGGGAGGGGATCTCCCCCCTTTCTAAACCCTGGAGACATACCCGTGTGTACATCCATTTAGCTGGCCACAGGGAACGCTAAGAGGACCAGCTCTTTGAAGCAGATATTCAGGAGAAATACTGCAGGGTTCATAGGCAATTGTGATAAAATCCTGCAATCATTCTAAATCATTATATATATTATATCTACTATCATATGGACAGTCGGTTCTTTTTCTAATCCAATATTAATATTGCTGTAAATCCACAATCGGTTAACAAATTCTAAGTCGCATTCTAAACATACCAAGCTACGGCCCCTCAACATCCATCAATGCTCTCAAATGATTTGCTAATTGTAATACCACAAAAACATTTATATATAACCACTTCAGTCATAATGACGCCTACAGTAATATCGCTCAAAATAACCTCCTTTTTTTAATATATATGGCCGCATACTATACATAGTACCCTGGAGCCTTCAGGTGGGCGGTAGGCGGCGCTACCTGTAGGTACAGCGTTCCCCCGGAGGGAACAAGCGTCTCCGAGCCAGGCGGACCGGGCCCCCGGGCGACAGAAACAACATGGCGGCAGGGGACAATGCCCTTCTCCGACATGTTTCCGTTCACAAGCGAACCGTCTTACAAATTATAAGACCCCTTGGTAGAAGTAAGTGTGCACCAATACTCGGCCAAGTCAACTGGTCAAAGCCGCAATATCGAAAAGGACGCATGCGTGCATGCATGCAGTTCCATTGCAATCCTGGCCTTGCCTAAATAACTGCTTATAGGTGGATTTGCATGTTTACATGTATGCTGAATCTCTGCACAATATCCAGGGTTATTACGGCCGAGTGAAACTACACACGGAATGCAGTAGAAATTGTATACCCTGAATTTTTATTTTAAAGGTTTGATTCCTCTCTAGTCTTTAAGTGAAGAGGAATGCCCATTAAATGTTGTCAGAAAAAAAAGAGAAGTTATTTACAAATATCCTACAACATTATCATAATGCTTCAGCCTTCGACTTGTATATATATAGGCATGTAGAAAAGCATTTTTTTATATGCAAATTAAGATACTCAAAATATATCATATTCTCCATGCAGACAGCCATGCACAGTACATCATCCACGTTGTGAAATATCTTAGTATCATAATATTATAGTTTCTGTTTCACTTTGTATGACACACACTTGCTGGTACACATAATATATACAATGCGATCTCCTAAGCAGCTTAGTTTTGCTTACTTTAAAGATAAAGATTGCCCGAAACAATTGGTGTTTCACAGGCAGGCAATGGGGATTTGACAATGATGAAGCAGCAGTGTCGTCTCGACAAAGCTTATTTTGAAAACAAATTTACGAGCTATATATTTTTCTTTTGTTTTCTATAAGCTCTGATCAGCCGATCCGCCTCTATTGTTACTGCCCTGTCCGCACCTGCACATCCGTACTAAATAGGCCACCATATTACAATGACTCAGCATTCAGGGACAGACAGCAAACCATAAGGGTTGGCCATACCCTACATAACACAAAATAAGATCTTTTCCATCTATAGGTACAGCATTTTAATATGACCCACACCCATGGCGTTGGTGTGGTTGTTATGGCAACACGGTTTTAAAAAAGGTTGCCGCCGGCAAAGTTTGGACATTTCCTGTAGAGAGTGAGTTCGGATGACCCCTGGTAGCCCGGGGCTGTGCGGGCTGCTGGTACAATATGGTCATTGTCTCCCACCGCCCAACATTTATGTGTGCCACAATTACAAGGTCATTATTTAAAACGACTTCTCATAGAATTTAAATGCATGTAAATGTTTTCTGATGAAAACTCATACATTTTCTCATTATTCAATATTATGTTCAAATGTGCATAATCATCTTTGAATATCCATTGATGTTAGAACACATGGCCATATTTTACATGAATATAACACATAACCTGCATCCCAAATGCAAAGCTCCCATTAAAATAATAAATTCTAGTTTCCAATAGTAGCAAACACATTTCTGGTGTGTGTGGAAGTAGAATCAACTGCATAGTTATGTAGTTATAGCCTTACATGAGCATGGTTGCTCTTTTTGTTGTATTAGCGATTAGGTAATTGGTTTACATGTGTATATTCTCCGTAAAGTGTTAATGATAACAAACTGTTAATTACAGCTTTCCTGTACAGGTATGCGTAGGTCCAAAAGTTTCAAGATAACCCACATGTATCAGCAACTGAAATCTGGTATAATCCAATTACACTCTTTTGTATCTTCGAGGAACTGTGGAACTATTGCCCCCCATGTGCAGTAGCAATTCGCAGAGAAAACGAATTAAGCCTTGCATAAGGAGGCAAAGGCTGGGCACCTGACCATTTTAAGTTGTGTTATTGGTCCTTGATAAAGGCTTTTGTCAGTGGGTACCCGCTGCCCCATGTACAACCCTTTGTGCACTCCATGCTAGTCGCAACATGTCATCAGGACTGGATTGATTCGCAATCTGCTTGATCAAGGCATATCCAATTATTGGCTTAATTGACTTAGTTTAAAAGAGCGAGTGGATAAATCATAAATGAAAACGCAGACCCGGTGGGGGATTTCTAAAGCCAAGTAGGATAAGTATACTAACCGGCCTGTAAATCTCGGACTTGCAGCTATTGTTTTCTTTGCCCTATTGACCGAATGCCGAGGCATATCTTCAAAGAATCCCTCACTGGTAGGACCACTAGGGGACCTACAGATTACCCTATTTATGTTTCTCCTAATCCTATCATACATTTGATCAATGGCAGGGGGCAAGGGTTGATGGAAAACTAACAATCAGTGAGCCACAATGGTTACATACATCTCTGAACGCTCTCCTCTTTGCTTATGCAAAACAAAATAGGCAATTGTGAGCCTGTATGTACAGAAACTTAGTCCAAAGAAACCTAAACTTGGCCGCCAATGTCAACAAGCAGAGGTAAGTCAGGTGAGGCGAGTGCCAATCACGCATAGCCAATAAATACTTTCTCTACACCAACAGTGTGCGTATTCTTCCTGTACATGTGCAGCATTCTCACTATTATGCTACAAGCAGACTTAAAATTGCTATGATCCAAGCGAGATGTTAAAAGGAATTACACGTTTCCTTTGATTTACGAATCAATCATGTAAAGCTTAAGGCACGTAACATAGCAATGTTTGCAATATTTCAAATTATGTTTTCCAACATTTCAAATAGTTCAGATGTTTGCAATGTCTCAAGACATAATATCAAACCTTATACCAAAAAGAAACAAAAAAGAAAGAACTGACCCACCATCTTCTAACATTATCTATCAGCAATGATTCTCCTGTGTGGAAACACTTTAGGAAAGGATACAATCCAGCATGTCTTTGATGCAGTTGATATTATTTGTCTTGTAGAACTTTTTGAATTCTTTGCGTAGATCGAAGAAACTGAAGAAATATTTGGGAAGGTGGACGCCCTTGTTGCCCGCCTCTGGGTGGAGGCTGAGTCTGAGGTGTAGGGGTCCATCCACCACGAGACAAAATGGCCGACCTCCATGGTCGGGGTGAACTTCTTTGGAACTGAGAAACCGGTCGAACTGGAAGAAGAAACGTTTTTATTAGTACGTATTACCAACAAATATTTTGCACCATAAAGAACTGTGGTGAAATGCAGTCAATATTAATTCGATTGCTATGTCACGATAATATGCTATATTGCAACCCATTTTAGAATTTGATGAATTGTACAAGCTCCAATATAATACTTTTTTTGTGATACATCAAAGAAACATGTGTGGACATTGAGAAATATTTTGTAAACATAATTTTGATAAATCACATTATTTCTTTCATTAAAGGTCAATGAGAACCACAAAATCCCTGGGGAGGTTGAAGCCCTTAATCTCACATCAGTTTAAAGGGGTTGAAATAGCAAATTCCTCCGGCTCCCTAGCAACCCACCCCTAGTGCCAAGGCTATTTTCAAGTTGGTACTGGTTTACACCTTCATGCAAAGCAGTTTTGGGGCTCTTATTTCGGTTCCATTTTTAGACAGGCACCCTCCTAGAATAGCCCACTTAGAGGCTGCCCCTTTTAGGTCCCGAGTGACGTCTTTCATATGCAAATGAGCAGGTATAATGGGACGCTGACTAGAGGCTACTCGCGTCCCCGGCCCAACTAACTAGTTTAAAGGGCAATGCACAATAGCCTACCTAACAATCAAAGCATTGCCAGAGACATTCCGATGTCCTCATTTCAGGAGGACGCTTACAATCTGGAGACAACCTTGTTATTATTACATACAATTGTCAAAAAGAAAATGACCTTGTTTAAATGCTGGTTGTCCAGACTTGAGTCAGGTATAGGCCTACCTGTTTTACAGTGTCGGTGGACTTAGTAAGTGAAATGTATGGGCCTTAATGTCAATATTTGAAGTAGAGTCTCCATTGCATAACTATTCATCACTATACACAGCTTATCGGCCCAACTAGAACCTTGTATGTTGAGTTTGTGAGGACCAACGTTTAAGTTGAGCCTTTTGTGACAGTAACAAGTGTGTGTCTTCTCATTTTTGACATGGTTCGGTGCTCTCCCTAAACAGGGCGTCGGCAAACTTGGACATGGCTGAGTGTCCACCAAGTTCTACAAATCTCATAAAATAGAGTCTTTGGCTATGGAAACCCACGAAGATTTAGACGTAGAAGGCACAATGTCAACAGTTGCTCCCATGAATCAAATACAAAGATTGCAAAACTGAAATGCCTCAATATCTTTTCCTCCCTGTGAGTATTATTTCAATACAAATATTGTAGGAAAGAGATGACCAAAAAGTACTTCTTGTTGGCATTCATGAATGGAAATTTGATAATATCGTGTACATATTTACTAAACCATCAGTTGTATGATAATATGACATCAACTACCAATTCTGTATTGCAGTGCCACGATTTACCACTACATGTAATTTCCCTTCACTTTGAATATTTAAACGAATCTAGGAAGCAGTATTCAAACCTTCAAACCTCAGGTAAACAATTATAATCATTAGTATTCATCACTATAATTTTAGTACCCAAGTTAATAATCATTTCAACTCCTTGGGAATAATTATAGACGTCATAACGTCTTGGGACCAACGCAATTATACTTTTAGATATGTAAGCGAAGCATGACAGCCTAAGGGTGACCTCTAATGGAAGATTGTCAAATTCAGTGGAGAAAGTAATTACAATTTTATTCAAATTTATGCAAAAACTTGTGTCCTTGCCAATCAAGGGTGTTCCCTGCAAAGTGAGATGACCATACATACCCCCGCCCCTTTCTAAAAATAAGCACCCTTTATGTACTTAAGATAGATAATACTTTAGATATGGTATTGAATGGATGCAGTGTACTTCCTTACATTTCGAACTGTGAGGGGCTTGACTGCATGAAGTGTCTAGATATTATATTGAAAGGGAAAATTATCCCGTGATTGACGTTCGATAACAGTAACAAGGTACACGAAATCATATTTGGTAAGGAAATCACGTACTTTATCAGTGTAAGTATGTACTGTCTTCTTTTTCAGCAACTTTCTTTTTCCATCATTTATGAATGTTCACATTTTCGACTTTAGTTTACTCTGTGTGGTATATTTGCAATCGTTTTGAAGTACATCAATTCAGGGCTTCATCACACTTAATGATCAGTAAATTCTACAAACAGGCGTAATCGAAGGAAAGTTCTTGAATTCTTGAATCACCATAATAATAAATGATTCTGAAGTGTGCGGATTATTTTTATAAGTTTGCAAGAACAAATCAATACGCATGACGATAACATCTACTTGGCTCTTATCAACGCTATCTTGGCGAAGTTAAGGAGACCCTTGTAAAATGGATATGGAAATTGGTTTTCAAGTCCTCCAATTTTCCAATTTCTAACCAAAGTCCACTTAGGAAAATCAGTGACTGTTACGGCGCCACATCTCTTAACATCCCTACATGTCTACCACGGAAAGGGTGAGAAAGAAGCCATTACCTCTTCAACTGCTACCACAAAAATTGCTACGACAAAATTGAATAAACTTGCTGATGCTTTGCTCAGAATAACCGAATAACCAGACCCCCTCCGACTTTCTCTTGATACGTAAACCTCCTTTAATGCATACATATAAAGGGTGGGATTTTGAGTACGGCCTGTTTAAGCGTACCTTGACATGATCCCTTTTATGAGGTGATAGGTTCGCTTGGTTTGTCCCTAACGGACCATGTAGACCGTGACTGCGGTGCCGTAGTCTGGGCCAAAGGGGGAGGGAGGGTGTCAGAGGTTTGGGTTAGATAGGTGGGAGGTAAACTGAGCACACTAGTACAGGGGTCCTGGGAGGGATGTAGACCAAATGATGAGTGGAGGTTACTTATTTTCTTATATAAATAATGTTCATGTTAATACCATAACATTTTACTGGATTAGCACTAATTCTCACAACTTCAAAAATAACGGAAATTAACACCACCGAAAGATTTTTTCCTAACGACCTTATAAACTTGTTCAAATATCACTGCGATTTTTGTAAACACGCAGTTTTAGAGACCTGAACCCGCCAACATCGCATACATTTTGGTCGTTACCGTGTTCGACGACCCTCTTTTATCATTTCAATGTTTTTTCCAATGGAATAGCAGGTTCAGGCCACTGATTTACCAACATTCTTTTCTTCCACAAAAATATCATTCAACCTAAGCTTCATTAATGTATCTATCTTTTTGTCCGGTTTGTTTTCCATTAGGTAACCTTTCCACCTACGAATTTTCATTGGTGTTTTTCGAGAGAATAAGTCATTAAATGACGGAAAAGTGCCCCCCCCCCCCCTTTTTTTTTTTACAACACACCCCCTGACACCTCGGTAGGGTGGAGCAGGTAGGGGGAGGCGCACACACCGTGATGTGACACACCTTTACTACCAGAGACGCCGTGTTACCTGGGTGGGCGTGGGAAGCCTGCAGGGACAGCCTACTACCGTGTAGAGGGGGGGGGGGGACATCATGGGACGCACCCCCCCCCCCCCATGGGACGCCCCTCTCACCCCACCCCCACCCCTACCGACACACACACACTCAACATGGGGCCTGACCAACTGAGAACTGCCAAAAGTCAATGAAATCATACTCCTGCCATGCTAGCGATGTAGGTGTGAAATTAGACAGCTCTCAATATTTTTGATGGACTATTGCTACGGAGAAAATAAGTTCAGCTAAATTAATGGGTTATCCCACAATTCTTCATCATCTGACAATTCGGTACTGAATTTAACACTTCTTATATGCAGGTCTACATAATAGTGTAAGGCTATATCCCTAAGACTAGTCTCCGGAGTTAATTGGATCCGATTGCATAATCGCTTTTTCTGATAAAATCCATTATCAAAGGCTTGGTTACTCAAATTTGTGTAATTCACAAGAAATGGGGTAACTCTGTTACATGGCCAACCACGAGTGATAAACTAGTCGTCAATGGATCAATGTTATTTCGGGAAGCCCCTCTGACACCCGCGTCATTAGGGTAACCTGTCTAATTAAAGCCACTACTAAACGGGACCCCCCATAATGGGACCAGCCTCTTGGCGCGACCACAGAGCAGAAAAGGAGGAATGCTGTTTATGGGATTAGCATTGCACTTAGGCTTAATCGCCTGAAGATTCCCAAAATAGTCGACATCCCCATCCCCAAACCAGGCAAGACGTCACACAATGTGTATTCAGATTGTAGGTGGGATTGTAGGTCAAGGTTTGTTACGCTTCACTGGGTATAATGTGCTCCATATTTCTCATCTGAGACTCTATTCGAGTGTTCTTCAGAATATTTGCACCAGTATTCATTAAGTGCACCCAAGAAACGAATTAAGGACGCGGAATAAGGAAAACGTCGCTAAAGAATATGGAACACGTACACTCTTTACTTCCCGTCATTAGATGAACTGTATTATATATACAAAATGCATACTTGCACATTATTATAGGCCTACGTTACCAAGGAATTATGAAGTATAGTGTATCCCTAATAAAATCGGTTTCATTTTCAGAAAGAAAAAACAAACACTTAACAGGAAAGACTATATCATAATTTAGAAATGGAAGAAATAATATTCACATTTCCTTTGATACATTCAACATTCTCATGGACCCAAACCCAAACAAGGGAACTTGCATCTCCCATGCCCCGCCCCCTCCAAGATCTGCACCTGTATACGTATGCAATTCAATAGGTATATCATGTATAATGTAAATGGAGCAGCTCCATAAGACCTGCCGCAAGCAACTCACCTCGTCGAGGACCTGCTCGAGGGGCTGGGCGTTCTTGATGAGCTCCTCAGGTAGTCCGGTCTGAGCCTTGCACTCCTCTGTGAGCACCGTCTCCGAGATGTCGTCCGTCTGGGGCCGCACGTAGTGCTGGTTCAGGGCTACAACCTAGAAGAATATAACAGAGAATAGATTAATTATCGGTTAATTAACCTAATTATTATAGGTAATTTGCCGGGCCGTACCCAGCCCAAACATATGGGGGGATTCAAGGTAAATGTGTGGGAGTTCCATCCAAAACTGAGAAGATCCGACTCGTTATTTCGATTTGAACAAATATTTGTAGCGATATTGTGTATTAATATATTATATGAGAGAAACTTGAGGTTCCAGATACCCTCAGACCCTTCACCCCCTACCCCCATCCCTGGCTACGCCACTGCAGAATTCGGGTATAGTTGTATGGGGATCGAAGTAAAGTCAGACTGAATACTGTGTTTTTCTTTTCTAAAACGGAGATTTAGCTATAAATATATTAATTCATGATATATAGATAATGTCATAAAGCTAAAAGGAATAATTCAAAATCACGAATACTGTTTATAAAACCGCAGTTGAGAGTGTGAATTTCCCCGCAAATATTTCTCAACGGCAGATTTGGAAGGGGGCATGTATACCTCCCTTCACAGGGAGTATAATATTATATATAGCTTCGTTTTTAAAATGCAAAACTTTGTTGCACCAACGCCCGATCACCACCCCTTTTCTAGTTCTGCTCTATTAATTGGTTTAATGTCCTCAGTCCCTTGGACCAACTCGTCGTTGTCTATTTCGTTTTCTTCGAATCAATAGCCAGGTCTAAGTTGAACAAACAACAAAAAAAGGAAGTATGAAAGTTCTTAAATGTTTTCATTGTTCGTCCTTAACCAATAGCAGTTTCCTTCTCCCTATGATTATAATCATATGTTGGCACCTCAGACAATATGACCACGTTGTCTCGCATACACAAAATTAATTGACTTGACTAAAAAGAATGAAAACGAATAGCTAGGCTAGGAGAAGTTGCTATGCAACAATGATAATTGAAATGTTTTATACATGCAAATATAGATTCACGATTACTTTTCCATTTGTTAGACCTGTGGAAAATGACGTCATCCTACCAACGGAAGTTTCTACTGTACATACATAGTATTAGTACTTTCTCTTTTTTGTTACAGGTAATATCTTTCTTCAAATGTATAATATGGAAAACTTATGATAAGAGGGTAGAGCATTGGGGACACGGTGACTTTCACTTCATAACCATCGTCGGCCATTCACGCTCCCATTACTTTCTCTTACAAAATAACACTTTTTAGATCTTCACTAAAGCACCGTGACAGACAGATCTTTGTCTGGGATATCTCCTCATTATTTATGAGTATCGCATTAATAACAAGTGGGGGGAATTGTGTATAATATTTCTTTTAGGTCATTATGCAGCATCAGTTTTCAACTTCAAATACATTGCATATACATGGACACCATCATGACAAAATAAATCCATCTATAGATCTCCCTTTCAGGAAAAACTCTTCCGACAGCTACTTGAAAACATCAATAAAATGGAAATACTTAGTTATTGGACACAAAACAGCTTTACACTGCTAAATCCATGGTCCTGTAGGGATGGGCATGGTGTATAACCTGATAACCTGGCACGTACAAATGTAGTCGTTAACCATATTATATACCTTCAGGACACATCGTGTGAATATACAAAATGTGTCATTTTTTCCCCTTCAATTACAGAGTTTTGATATTCATCATTCTTAACCACGACCACGGGGGGTTCTTTTTAATGTTATTCATAAGGCTTCTAGCATAATTATTTCTCCCGACGTGCTAATTCATTATGCTTGCGCCAGGAGAAATTTCTCCCCAGGCCCCTTAGTGCTCTGCTCAGTGTCTGGGTGTTGGTCAGTTTCGTGTCCGTGTATTTGGTAATTCTGACCCAGATAAGGTGCGGTCAGTCTGGTAGGTTTGTCTGGCACCCGAGATCCATGTAAAGTCACATACCGTGCATAAGAAAGGAGGAAGAAAATGGGCAGCGGAAAGGAGAAGTTATGCTTTATATCTTTGGGATAGTATGCTTTCAAACCAAGAAGGAGAAGTCGAGAATGACGAGGATCGATCAATTAACTGATCCAGTACTATTAGATGGGGGGAAGGTGTGGGGAGGAGTTAAATCATTATTCTTAAACTATTAATTTTGAATTTATAAATTCCATATTGAAGCATTAATGTATTCTACACACATTGAACTATATGTACATTGGAACACTTGAAATAAAAGATGAACCGTGTCAAAAAGTAGGTAGCCAACTAAAGCTGCTCTTTGTTATACATGCGGGTAAGTAATATTTCATTAAATGCAGGTGTGGAACTGTAAGTAGGCGAATGGTGTGTATGCCTGCATGAGTATACACTGTGTACCATACACACAGCCAATACTGAACCATCCTGCCAATGGAAATGCGATCACAAAAGATGGCCCAATATGCTCATCCTATTTGGTTGAAATTTACCCATATGAGATGAATTAGGCTATTATCTGGTAGCTAGTACTTTTGAGGTGAAATTGAAGTGTATCCTAAATCTACTATTCAAGCCGAACTTCTTTGAATTACGGTTTTATCTTGAATCCAAGGCGTGATACCTGGATGGCCATTTTGGAATGGAAAACATTGTGGGTGTGACCGTGCCAAAGTAGCGAACATACAGTTTTGGGCGTTGAAGTGATAGACATACACAGGCATAATAATATTATCTAGCATTCCCTACGTTTGCATTTTCCATAAGATATTCCAGCATTCGATTAAGGCTTGCGAATAATATCTATACATGACGGAGGGGGCGTGCACCCTCTTTACCAGTTTACATGTATACTGGGCACAACATGTGACCAAAGCTGCCCCGGCTTGGCATACTATTGTCTGGGGCCGTGACAGGCCTCCCCCCTCCTTCACCCCTCTATCCCCGTGACACTTTCTGTATCCAGGGCGATCCACTCTGTATCCAGGTAACAGACTGCCCCCACTCCCCTCTGGTATACAGGTGTATTGTTATAGGGACTCTGCCTTTCTAAATTCTATAAACCATGCCATCAGATCGAATGGAATATAATGTCTGTCCTACTTCTTATATTATTTGGAGTCTATACAATCTATTAATTCTATAACTTGCTGCAAAATTTAATGTACCTGGCTTACATTCTGATATTGAAGAATGATTCTTTTATCTTAGAAATGACGTGCAATTACAAGTTGTACATGCAATTTTAGAATCGTGTTCTTGGTAATTGATAAGTAGGGCATAACTTTTTGTGGATCACGGTGGGGTGGTATAAATCACCATATTATTTAGAAAATGAGCGTGACGACACTTTGGTTAAATGGAAGAATTGCTGGACCTGGACGATACGTAATTATAGGTACAGTTTCAACGAAGTACCTGAACAGAACAACTCAAAGTGAAAACTTCAAAGTGTGTTCTACAGTAAATTACTTTACACGACCTAGTTGATATAATGAAGACCAGAACAGAAAATTAAGACTACCAAGATCGAGTAACTTTGCATGACGGGGTGTCTATTGTATGTGTTAATATTTCGGAGACAAATGTGTTTAAAAGTTGTTGCACAAAATATGAATTTTGAAAGTAAAAAGAGTGGCCTGAGGGGTTATATTTTTACTATTGACATGAGTCACCATGCGAACGTGATGCATAGAGTAAGCATGGCCCATTTCTCCATTGCCCAAGCAGCGGAACACCTTTGCCCTTCCTTCTCAGGCCATGGCCAGGCAGAGAAATACGCCATATGTTATGGTCTGTAGGACACAGTGACCTACGTTGTAGAGATAGCGATGAAGATTGTAATACAGATACCACCTCCTTATCAGTAGCCCTGTGTTATCAGTAAGAATTATACCACATGGCATAGTGCGCCAGGGGACTTGTTATTTGAAACTCAGGTAGTCACATCCTGTGTTAATTTGGGGCGCTTTATGGTGTATTCCCCATTAATATGTTTGACATATTTACACGGGACTGCGTTTTTATGACCTCAGGCCGACTTTTCAGGTTTATAAATTCGGCCGGGCTGGAGTCCACTGCCCACTCCGACTAAATTGACATAACTGACTGTGCCCCAACTAATCGCTACTACACACCCTAAGCAGTTGTCCAAACTCTACTGGCCAGCGGGGGCCGATCGTGCTATTACCGAGCCCCCAGTCCCAGTGCTTACGGTTTGGTTTCGCAAGGAATTAACTGTATTTCTGAGGGACTGGGTTTTATTGCCACTGCTGCGACCACTGAGTGCGTATGGACGTGGTGGACATGGGGTTGAATAATCTAAGGGTTATTGTGTGTGAGAAGAGAAGAGGGCGTGGGGGAGGGGAGGGGGCTGTAAAGGTTGTAAAACTAAAAGTGGGTTGTGTATGTTGTGTGCTAAGGTGTTGTAAAGTATGGAGTCTGGGGGTCGGTTTCTTGGGGGCGGTTATGGTGGTGTGTGGCTGTGTTGTCGCCGGGGAGGGGACCCAGAGGCCGTGTCCTGTTCTACCTGAGTGACCGGGGAAGGCTCAACAGGTGTCCGACAGACGGCCCGACCCCCACCCGGCCCGGCCCGACCTCGATTCGCAATCCCCCCACTCATCTTTACTTATACTATCTCCACTCCAGCAAGCCACGTGGATTCGGATTTTATGACCTCCATAATGCGATGTGCATACACTATCACATTCATCTACCTCCGTCCTTGTATGACGCGAATGTGTATTACAAACCATTTAACAGCTACACAGATGTCAGGTTTTGAAATGACACAAGTCCTGTCAAAGTTGTAAACTCAAACGCCATTTCTTGACATCGTTATTCTAGTTTGGGATTCTCCGAAACATGAGCGATAACATGAGTAATCACCTAGAAGTATGTCCGAAATAGGATCACAAAGACGAAGCGTCAAAGGGGACGTTAAAAACTACCTTTAACTTCAAAACACACCTGACACTAAAAAATAATGGGGCCACATGTCGCACTACTCACGACTCGAAAACCAACATATGTTGCATAGTTTCTCCCCAAAACTAAACCCAATTTGGAATGATCTTCCGTCCCGGTAAATACCTAAAATGTTGAATGTGTATTTTACCCCTTTTGGGGTTTATTTTTACCTGTGACAGGTAGGACAAGCAGAAGCCACAGGTGAGTGTAATGGTGGCTCCCTCCCACCCTAAGCGCGCCAAACGCTACTCTACAGAGATAGGTAGAGTACTAGTGGCAGGGGCCATACAGGTAGTCTCCGACAGTTTTTAAAGTACCACTATACTAACCTTATTATTGGTGACATCGTACAACAGGTAGACACAGAGCACTATCTGTTCCTCGTCGGAGCCCAGGTTTTCTTGGTTCTGTCCGGCCGTGGTAAAGAAGAGCACGGAGAGGTGGGAATAGGCCATGGTTGGTGGCTGGTTAGGATTTGTATACATGTATGTAGTATTTGTGGACGTGTATTCCCCCTGCTGCTAATAAACTTTGGTGGTAATGGTGGTGGTTTTGCTCTGCTTACCACCCCTTACTGATCGCTGTTCTCCCTTGGCCGTCTCAAGGCTTACTCCGCTCTGGTCCTTCTTGCACTGCACTCAAATGCAGACCGAAATGTTTTGTTGAAGTCGCCGACCATGTGGTGGTGTTGGTGGTGGTGGCGGAGCAGTGGTGCGGTGGTGGTGGTAGTGGTGGCGCACCTGAAGCGGAACGCAGCCCCCAAGTTGAAAGCTCCGTGCTGATTGGCCGGCGGACTTCTCCCCCAATAACGTGGCACGGTGAGGTGGAGGTGAGAGGTGAGAAGTGGGGGGTGCCTGTAGTGTGAGAACTGCAAGCGACTAAAATAACTATGCAGTTCTAAGCCGTCACCATGCTGATGTCCAGCCGTCCGTGGATGCACATAGCCACTGCCCCTATGTATGGGTTAGATGCCCGGAGATGTAGGTGTGCAATGCTAGGGGAGGGAGGGGGGGGGGAGTTAAGGGGCAGTAGTCAGGTAGTCTGAGTGTCAATGCTTACTGACTAGCATTGCCTGCCTCCTGCATATATATTATACATATACATGTATATTATTATCACCACTCACATGTATCAACAACACTCACAGACCCTGCCAAATGTCAATGTCTACCTGCAACAGGTGACCCGACTGTGGACTAATTTGGTTTGTTTTTACTGTAGTCAGTCACAGTCTAATGCACTTTCCCATGCGTTACCTGTAAATCATTGCCTCTACAGTACAATCTAATCCACTTTCACCTGGAGGGACGGTAAATTCAGCCTGGAGAGTGTCTCAGGTTTGGTATGATGTTGAGACAGTTCACCTCTGTTTGGAGACAGCAATGCTATTTGGACACGGTCCAGTGAGTACAATGAGGTCCTTGGGGGGGCCAGCCCAGGTTTAGGCATACCCAGCCAGGTAGATGGCTAGATAGATGGATGGATGGATGGATGGGTGGGTTGGGCCTGTAAGGTAGGCAGCGGCCGTGGCGGTGGTGGTGGTCGCCGTGAGACTTGGTGAAAGTAGGCCACCGTCCTTTGAATACTCCTCCTCTCCCAGCAGCGGTCCTCAGAATATGCCCTACAGAGATATGGTCATGGTCCAAGAAGTGTGCTGTGTCCGTTAGCGTGACCGACAGATTGTCCTCCCCATCCACCACTCAATAATAAGGAAGATACATGTTTCTAAAGTTACCCAATCGGTTCTACGTCACTTGTCCCTTCTATTCCTCATATAGGAGTCCGGTGAATCGTTCAGTATATTCCACAGAGGAAGTGCTATTGAAGTGCTCCTTGACTGTGCCAATACTTTGGTTGAATGTCAACAACCTTCCCTCTCTCACATAGACCCACCCTATACCCCTGCAGGTGAAAGGTGGGATAATACCTCTGCAATCACCACTGATCTTACTTTCCCCACTGCTATTATATTAAGCTAGTGGTCAGTGAGTTGACCCCTTATTGTTGGTGGACACAACCAGTCAGTGTATGTGTGACTGCAGAAAGGTCCTGACCATACACTCATAGCCCACCACCCACGCCTCTGTGGTAGTGGTCACCTCCAGTATGTGTAGTCTGGTCAGGTAGCCTCCCGCTCCTCCACGGTGGTAATGTTGGGTCTATCAGTTGTCTATGGCTACAAGCATGTATGCATAGACCCTGGAGTGCCTCCTGCTATACCTGCCTAACCGATGCACCTTGCCCATCATAATCTTGATTATACATATAGCTGGGATAGATTGTCTGATGAATAAGTCCTGTGTATCGCCTATCAGCAGTGCTCTTTAGGTTTAATTCCCTGCTGATTTTAATAACTATTTTTATTGTATTTCAAATTAAAAGCTAATTAACTGCAACAATCAGGCAACTCCATATTTCATAATTGATTAGCGATGGAAAGTAGGAAATATCACATGGGAAGCCCCACATATGCTATGATAAAATTAACATGTGGGGGAATGTGGTCAGTTTATTGTTCCATGCTTATTATCCCCTTATCTCAGTGTGAGAACCCCAACAGCTCTCTCCTGTAACTGCAGCCCTATGTACTTCAATCAAACAGACTTGTTATCAGTAAGTCCCACCTGCCCCCTCCCCCGGCCATCTTATCTGCATGGTATACAGATAGCATTCTAACCTCTGACTTGCAAGGTCTGTATGATTATATATTATAATAAGCTCAACGACAACATGCAGGTAAACTGGAGCAAACTGGAACCCCAAACCTTAACTCTCCAAAAGGGTGAGGGGCACCTTCCAGACATTCCCTGAATGGGTAGACGGCAAACAAACCCGACTCCGCCTTAGGGACTCTCTCCTGACTTTTAAACACGATTTGCTCACACTTTGTAAGCAGTAGGGAGGACATTGTTTAGTGGTGGGTTGAGGGATAATACAAACGTCCTCTATCTCTGTGCATATCGGAACTTCTGCAGCGGCATACCGGTAGTGTCCAGCAAACATAAGGGGCTCCACAAACAAAATTCATCCTCAGGGTCATTTAAGCTATGCTACTCTACTGACGTGTTGGTTTTTTCTTCTTGCCATCAATAGTAGGGGAATTTAGAGAAAAAAAATCTGTTTTCCTTCTTTGTTACAGTAGCGCTAAGGCAATGATGTCAAAGTCAATGCACAAGGAATAATAGATTGTGGGAAAACCCTTATTTCCATGTTGGGAAGACTTCAGGATATTGGACAAAAGGGCCTCTATCTGTTTATATTGGTCCAAACTGTAACTTTCGGTAAAATAGAGGAGATTCATTCTCTCAGAATTTTGATTACGCAATGTGTCGAATCCTTCTGCAAGAAGAGTTTACTATGTATTTCGAAGATATTGCAGTAAAAGATAAACCAATGCAATTCAATAAACGGTAATTTCGGAAGCTTACGGGGTCCCCCCATGACCAATACGTGCGTTCCAAGTAATGCCACTGAATTACACGTCAATGAGAATCATTACATTATAAGTTATAATATTATACAATAACATACATTATCATTACACAGGAGTGATGACCTTAACCGTCCAGATTTGAGTTTTGGTCTTCAGGTAGGTGTTAGGCTTAGGGCATGGCTGACTGACTGTCGGCGGTCACGTTGACTTTGACCAGTAACCGTGACGGAGAGGGACAGTGGCCGCCTTGGGAACATGGCCTAAATATAGAACGCCTCGCCTAGCAACAGTGTAACTGCATAGCAACCCGTCTCTATAAGGGTGAATAACAGGGCCGGACAAACAGTGGACAAATTTTAAAGGTCTGTAGGGAAAGGGAGTAACAAGCCGATGCCTGATGTCTTCTGATGTAATAATGTCTGTCCTCTGCCATTTTTTCAATTGATGTAGTCTCATGTTAAACCTAAAAGATGACAATTTCTCCCATCACTACATTATTTAAAAACCCATGTAGCATGTCACTAATTAAACTTAATTTACCATGTCAAATTTCACCTGAAAAATTGATGCCGCTGTGCCGATATTAGGCAATACACCAATAGAATGAACTCTAGATCATAGGCTGTGTTCTACATCATGAGTTTGATGATTGGGCATTAATTATAAAATAATTTTATGATGTTTCCCCCCAAAGACCGCCAGTGGGGTATTTTCCTCCCTCGTTCCATACTGTCTTTCCCGTTCTTCCACAAAACTTAATTGAATAAGAAAGTCAAGGAATTAGTAGTTCTAAAGGACGCACGTTTCCCAATTGAGAAAATTACGCCCTTTTTTCTTAAACCGTGAGGAAGTTGGGAAAAAAACGAAGCACGCGCCAGGTGAATGCCAATCCCGGCGAATATTCCCTTTATGATTTTTTTTCTTTCTTTTTTTTTCAATTCTGGACCATTACTAGGCATTCTCCTCTCCTACCGAGAGGTACGAATAATAAATTTAAATTTTGAATTTATTTTAGATTCTATTTAAGAAGGCATAATGGACAACATTAGAATATAATGTTGCCCATCTTGCCTTCTTACTTCTTGGTTACTTCTATACTTCTATGATCATATCATATCATTCCAAACAATTTTGATTAATTGTAAACCCGAGTGGGGGGACACAATAATTATGATCCAGTTGATTTTATCAAGATTCATTTCATTCCTCTTTATTTATGATTAAAATATTGCCAAAGACCGAAGGATGAAACTGGTTACGAATTTAAGACTCGTGGCATCAATTAAAAGGCTGAATTAAACTTCAATTGCCGACCTGTTGAATGTAATTATAAGTTCTGGCAAACTATCTCTGACCTCAACAGCGAGTTAGAGAATACATCTATGATACACGTTCCAAATATACATAGGCCTTTCGATTAAATGTTTGCAGTAGGACAAGCGCATTTACTGCACAGCTGGTTCTCAGTTGAATAGTTTTGTCACAACTACACTGGGTATCATGTGTATATCACACTGTGTTCGGTGGTTAGGGTGAATACATGTACAGACAGCTGTTGGAGATGTAGGTGTGTCGATATACTGACTAATTAAGTCACCACTAACCAGCCGATACAACTATCACACATCCCATATGTGACAAAGTTTGGGCACATTTAGCTATAGGATGGAGTTCCAGTTCTAACAGGCTGTGCATTAAAAGGATTTCGTATAATGTAAGCCTGTATCCCAGCTATCGATGTATGAGAATAGAGAAATATTCGAACTTCATACGGAGTGCGGGCTAATTGTTCCACTCAGCATGCAGGCCAGAATATACCAAGCAACCATTAAGAACTCGTGACAAAATGTTCCATATAAAACCTGTATACAAACGTATATCATAATTATATAGACGTGTTTAAATGTAAAGTGTTTTATATGTTCATTCGCATATAGGTAAAGATGAGAGCATACTGTAACTTCGACGCAGAATCAATACAAAGGACGGGCTGATCTCTCACTTTGAAATCAGGGTATACAATTTTGAATAATCACCCTTGGATATAATCATCAGTTATGGTGAATTAAACGACATGTTTAGATTTTATATTATTAGAACACACTACAGGGTGAGACTTGATCTCTCGGTGTTTACAACATAATTTTGTGTATCTAAGAACAATATGAATTGCTGAGCTAAATTTGCAGCCAGGTTGTAGTCTGCATCACTAATAATTATTTTGAATACCACACCCACATTAAAAAAAACAAAAAAAAACCGCATACGTCCAAATACATTCCAGTAAAAACATATTTCTCAAATTGAGAATTGGCTTGATCGAGAGCGAATAGAAAGGTCCCTCCGATACAAAATTTTATTACTTTATAATCTATTATGCCCATAAAACTCCCTTCCATTGGGACATTATTATTGGAACCTTTTCACATGGACTCCACCGTTGTGTGAAATTAAGTTACATTATGGGACCTGGCTAACTGCTCACAGACCATGCCAAACTTCGTCATGCAAAGAAAAACTGGTTTTGGACATTTGGCTCTAGAAAGTATGGTCTAGAAACGAACCGCTACATTGAGAAATGACTGTATAGAATTAAAATGTGTAACCTGGGAAACAGTGTTGGAATTGTACCAAGACATTTATATCTATGCAGATTTGCGATTGTCAACCATAATCTTTATATCATTGTCTAATACCATGGCCTATATGATCCAATGTCTCCTGATCACAATCATATTGTGTAACAGCTTCACATTCCCTTCGTTATTACATACATAATTAAAGAAGTCAGAGGCCTATACAAATACTTGAAAATAACAATGCTATTGGTGGTAGTTTAGTGGTTGGCACCCAAAACATGTATGTTGGGAGATGGGGCAGTTGGTGGTCTTTTCGGACCGATTCTTCTCTAAATTGAAACATCGTTTTCTAAGTATTGACTGACTTTATCAATTGAATTTTATTCAGTTTATGAAAGAAAACATGTTAATTATGAATATAAATTATGAAGTTCAACAAGCAATTCTGAGATGGGTGCTATCAGGGTATATGTGGATAATAACATACAACTTTATCTTGTGTTTCCTTGATGGTACTCTGAAACTTGTTATATCCAGATTGATCAACATTTACTGTTGATGTACACTGCACGGGCTACTACAAAAATACATCGTACGGGTTTACAGAAAATTTAATGCATACTAACAACGACTCGCGAGTGTCATCTTGTTATACTTTCAAGATATTTGCAGCAATTTCCTCAGGGCCATGTGTACATAGTAATTATGTTTAGGAAACTTCCTGATACACCACATTAATTAATTTTGTCAATGCCGGAAAATATTGAATTATGGTGATGACGAGTTGGTGCATGTTGACAATCTTACCATTTTTCATTATTCTTTGCAATTTCCTCTTGCTCCAATTACTTATGAAAATCTGAAGCTAACCCCCAATGGACATTTCTCAACGATATAACTCTCTTGTGTTATTATGATTTTCTGTTCCTTGACAGAGGTAAGTATAATTGTGAGGAAGCTATATGACACAAGGCCCTGGGGCAGCAAAGGCTAATGACGTAAATGGAGAAAAGGGAGTAAATCCAAGTTTTCAATGGGCGTGGCCAGACCCAAGGGTGTGTGCATTGAATGGCGCAGTTATTTATATAGGAAGAAGTTTGAAGCAAACAGAAAGCTAAGGCATGGAGAAGGTAAAATTGAAAAAAAAATAACAAAAGCAAAACAGCTATTTATCCTACGGATGAGCGTCTTATTAGATATAGAGCCAGTTGGCCAAATCAAAGGAAGTTTACTGCTAAACTTCAACAATGAAACTAAGATTTCAGATAGCGTACATTGTTGGAAATCATTCGACCGAGAAGAGAAGAACAATTTTCTTGTTCATAACTTCAGTTTTGAGAATGTAAACAAACAAGCATCTCGATGGGCGGTATTTTTCATGAAGAGATCACCCATGATTCTGAAACGGCCGTTGCAGAAGTATAGCATGACGTAATAGACGTATAACATATAATTGAATACACTTCCCTTTATGAATTAAACATAACACACTATTCAAATTCTAAGGGTAACCCGACGGTTTCGGCTTTTTATTATTCACAGGGTGTAAGTATTGCATCCCGTCTATTCTACGGATAGTTCGCTTTAGAAACCCAGCGCACCCGTTCCTCCTACAACCCTGTTTTATCTATTGTGTGTTCCTTTTCAAGGTGCAGCTGCCGGCGTGCGCCAAGTGTGTCTTACCTCTCTCAATTCTCGTAACGCCAAGTGCCCAAGTAATAAGTCCCAGGACATCGCTACATTATAAGGCCAGGCTCACACCTTCCGATTAATGCTTACTAACCCAAACAATTTGGAACTGAATCCAATTATTATTGCTGTAATGAGACACTGTTTCTGAAACTCAACATTTCTATATTTAATTACAAATAGTTCTCATGTGACCATTCATTTATCCCGTTTGCCCTAATAAGACACTATTTCTGAAACTCAACATTTTTTTGATTTAATTACAAATAGTTCTCATGTGATCATTCATTCATTCCAGCATTTGATACAAAGCTTTTCCGATAATGTCGTAATAATTATCGTATGTGAAAAATCGTAAGGTGGATACCAATTTTCCTCCGCAATGTACAAAGTACCGTGGTACACACTCGATATAAAAGGTTCTGGTCGGTTGGTCGCAGTCTTTGGCTTGATATATATGATTTAATGGCTATGGATCTAATACAAAGGACAAACCGTATGTAGGGCTCAGAAACATTCCTTCAGTGTGGATAGCATTTTTGTTTCAAGTCATTACGTCGAACCTGTTGATTCTCGGATTATTTTAAACTTCTGACAATTAGCAAGTAAACAGAATCCATAATACGTCCATCAGCCTACCCAAGCATCGTGATATACAGTGTTACGGGATTCTAAAGGCCTTCAACCAGTGAGAGATCAGAATATTTATTCCGTTTTTAACCATCCTTAGCCCCCCCCCCCCCCAACCCCAACCCACTCTAATCGCCAGCCTCCTTTGCTTTTACGTTAGAATTTAGACACATGAGGTGTTATTTCCTAAGAATTATAATCTAGGCTTAGTTATCATATTCTTTTCTTTTTATGTAAAAATAGCTAAAATTGTAAGAGGGGGAGCTATCGTGGAACTGATCAAAGCATAAGAAAGGGAAGATACATTCTAGTGCGATTATACCGATAACTCGCCAGCCCAGCTCGATTTCTATTACGATAGTCAATGACAAACGACCCAATGGCACGTGCCAATGACAACTGCTGCCACCTGGAGGACAGGTAAGACACTTACAGGTGCACAACCCATATCCCTTTTTCTATACAAAATAAATAACAACAAAGAATTCCATTACTCGTCCTTCAACCCTTAACAAATGGGATTACACTCATTTAACCCATAGACAAGGGTTTCACGGTTCACTGAACAAACCCACCTGTCTCCAGGTGACCCCTATACCTGACCGTCACACCTGACTGAACTGACACTAACACCCCCCTAGCCAACCCCCATGGCATTGGCCGCTGTTGCGCCCTGGGTTCTTGAAACAATGCGTTCAGTATGGCGCGCTGGAGGCATGGCGCCAACAGTGAATGCGCCCAAAAGCCCCATGGGGGATACCAACTCCTTTTTGTGAAGATATACTACCATAGCCCCCCCCCCCCCCCCCCCCCGTCGACCCCCTCTCTTCTGAATGTTAGTCATCCTCTTGTCACGGAAAATTATTGTCGTCTGTAACCAAGTGTTTCCAGCGCACGCATTTTGTTTTATTTCAATAAGGCGGGAGAAAAACATATCCCAAAACAATGGGGAATTTTGAAATATAACTTTTTGTGTGTTGTTTGGTTCTTCTTCTTCTTCTTTTTTTAACGTGGATTCCTCATTCATTGTTCTAAGGACATAATTCACACAATTTTTGTTACATGTTCATGTGGCTCAAGTAATCAAGTAAAATTATATATTAATTGTAAATGATGCGATTGAAGGCATAGGCCTATATAGATGAGATGTTCAGCTTTAATATTATGCATAACATATCTATGTAGCCTAAGCTATAGCTTAGGAAATCAGCGAACACGCATAACCCAATCTAACCATACGAGAAATACAAAGATGTGCCCTTAGTTATATATATATACTTCTTGCTCTAATCAAATACATATTTACAACACTCTTGCAGATCGATTTAGGCCGATTTAGCTTGCTATTTCAATTGACACAGTCATAACCCCTACTCAAACACTCCTTGGTTAGGAACCTGGGAACAGTGTGTACGAGGACGAAGATAGGGATGTGATAGGAGGTATATTTTAGGATGACGGATAGGGACGGGGCAGAGGGGGTTGACCGATAAATAGGGGGTGGCGCCAGGTGTGGGATGGGGTGGAGATGTCCACGTGCCTCCAGCTGGGGCAGTCACCTCCCCTGCTGTGACACCCGCCTTTCCTGCTGTGACCCCCACATTTCCTGCTGTGACCCCTACCTATGGGGCTGCGAACTTGGAAACAGAAACCCACTAGAAGCACCCACTTATACAAACACATGTGCATAATCATATATTATGTATTCATGTAGGCCTATATATTGGTCAACGGTTTCATTTCAATGCACTAACGAATATCCTCTGATCTTTTATTTTTATATGTCAAGGCGACCTGTCGTATGTATAGACGACCTGTGATATTGGTATTGGGATAATCGGTTGTCTTGAATCAACGTTTTTCTTTCTGTTTTCTGTTTTAGGGCAATATTTGAATAGTACCTACGGAAGCCAGTCTCGTGATGATCTTTTAGATTAAATAGGCTTAGTTGTATAATTTTCTGACTTCGTTGGTAACATTTTCTTATTCTATCTATATTCCTAAATATTATCTATTATATTATCTATAAATAACCTGTAAGCCAGTTGACGCAGAACATATCCGTAATATCTTAATTGTAACCAGAGAGAGTAAAGTTACAACTTTTAACTGAATATTGTTAAAACTTTTAACTTTACTCCCTCTGTTGTAACCATGCAGGTACGTTACATGTATAAATTGTTCCTACTGTACCACAGGACAGCACTTGCGGAATACCAGCTGAATTGATTGACTCATAAACCAAAAAGTTAGATAAAAGAATTACCAAAAGGAAAATCCAAATATGCAAAGAAACAGGCACTAAGATTGGGATTACCCGACCTCGTTAACCCGACGTGTACGGTTACTCAATATCTGAGATAGCAATGTGCACCCACATCCGCACACGATTATATATTTCTGGGGCCCTTGATGGGGGTGTCCTAATGTCGCATGTCGAATTTAAGAAATGGGCATGTCGCCGTGTCGAATTTAAGAAATGGACATGTCACCCTGTCGAATTTAAGAAATGGCCATGTCCCATGTCACTATCTTTTAAAGATCCCCTGTCGCGTGTCACTAGGCCTAAAAAAACGCCCATGTCACCGTGTCGAATTTTAGGGTCTAGGGCCATATTTCTACCACGTGAGCATGTGGTCAGGTCAGGTAACATATGAAATTTAATGATAATGATAATTAAACCTATCCATCTATATCATGTGCATATGTATAAATAAATATATACATGTATATTATGATCATATCTATCTATAAATAGGAGGAAGTAATAATCATTATCATTATATTTACTATACCTTACTTGACCTCATGTACAAGTGCAATGGAGTTCATGTCACCCCAATGATTCCAACACAGCTCTAGGGTTTGGACACTTTCCTCTTACCTAATCTTTTTGAATTAATGGTATCATAGTCTTCAAAATGACTGCCTGGATGCAGTCATGTTCAAAGAGCTTATAGAACCCATGGGTGCACACAAATGCATGGTATGCTTCCTCGTAACAAGTGGAACGTTCCAAATGAATAACATTGTTTGCATTATACATGTAAGCGAGAATCTATACAGTATAACCAGTCTGAAGTCAAAAGGGATTCGAAGCAAAATTGTAAGAATGGCCATCAGATAAACTGAAATGGATTTCATCCTAGATTTCTTTTAAAAGCTCCTAGCATTCTCAGTTGACCATAGGGTATAAAGAACCTTCAGATTCCACCCCATAAACAATAATTATCACGTCGTACACTCCCTCACAGCAATTTAAAAGCATCTCCCTCCCCCCACATACCATGCTCATTGGAATTATACAGGGATCTGAATTAATTTCTTCCCTCTCCTCCCTCCTCTCGCCCATCTTATATTCAGTACGTAATTATTTTAACTTTAATGGGTGGCAATAGTATCCTCATCGCCTCCCTTCCCCACACACACCTCCTCCCAGTAATGATGTACACTTTCAAACGCACAAAATAATATTTCAATCATAACATTCCTGAAATAAGACACTATGTCGGTCCAAGTTTTAACAAAAATAATAGCTGACAAAGAAGCAATATTTGATATTGGCGGTTAAGGGTTATGTAATACCTTATAAATGAACAAAGCAAGTTCCACATGGTGGGTATTATAAAGTACCCAGTGGGGGTGAAAAATGGAGAAGCCCAGTGGGAACCGGTAAGGAGAAAAGGGGGTGACGCACCGGGCCATGCGCAACGGCTAATTATAATGAATTAAGTCTTATTATAAATAACCCCCCAGGACCCCCGAACCCCACAATTGACCTACATGGTGAGTAGGGCTACAGGTGCTGCAGGTCACAGGTGTGGGGCGTAGACTATTTCATAAGTGCAGTTTGTATTCCACTAGGCGATTGTAACTACCACGTGTTTTTTTTTTAGTAATTTCTCATTTTTCATTAGATAGGAAATCATACATGTCAAGGGGGAATCCAGTGAACGATTATATTGGAGTTCTTGTCATTTAAATTATTAAAACTGGTTGCAATGATCATGCAGAAAACTACCAGAAATAGCATACCCAATGAGCGATTTGCCCAGAAATGTATGCTAAAATGGACAATCGTTTGAAAAATATCTCACTTTGTTTGCTGTTGGTCGTTAGTGATCTGTAGTTTACATGGAAGAATGGTGTGTATCCTATTGTCACTTAGCATCCTTTCATAGACAACAAAAAAATGCCATCGTGCATGGGCGCCGTTCCACTATGTATATACTTCTTCATTATTTTCATCTGTCAGGTAGACTCAGGTCCATTCCCTCTACTCAACTGTGGCAAGTGTCTACCAACGACATTTCTCTACGAATACAGTATTACCCGAAGCAGATAATGAGCACATGCACCTTTGCATTCCTATGCACACCATGCACAAATGCAATATTCTGTGCGTATCTCATTTGTGGAATGGAATTATTAATTCATATTGTGCGTCACTTTTGTTGTGCAATTGGGCCCTGGACACTGTCTTGAAAACGGCACCCGTTATATGTGTAACCATTAATTAATATAATTTTACTGGTTATATACATCCTGGGACAGGTTAACTCCCCTGGTGCCACCTAGAGGGGAATATTGTCTGTATAGGTTGTTACGGGTTACCAGTCAAAAACTATCTGTCCAGTGGCGGATTAGAGGGGGCGCGTCCCCCCCCCCTTTTTTTTTTCCTTTCCTTTCCTTTTTTTTTTTTTGTTGTTGTTGCAAATTTTAGACTTTTTAATGTCAAATTCCGCCAAAAAGTCTTCAAGGTAGATATTTTCCAATAGCGCCCCCCACCTTTTTTAAAATCCTGTATCCGCCACTACTGTCCCATGCACACGGTTGTCCAATTGTTTATCTTTAATATAAAATTGAAAAAAGGGCGGTCACTTATCGCCGCCTGCTCTCAAGTCCACCTATAATTGTTTGTTGTGTTGTTAATTATGGATCGAATTCATATTACTGCAGCTGAGTGAAGCCCGGTTTACACAGGCCATCAACGGTCCTTACGAACATCTACTTACGTTAACCTTAAGTTAATGGACTGTCCTAAGCCAGAATAGGTCTTTTATAGGTCACTATCGTAGGTTATCTTAACAACTGTTGCAAGGACTATGGTCATGAAGGGTTTACACAACCCGACAATATCCTCAAGATAATAAAACCATCATCCTTAACAGAAGGCTTACGATAAAGAATGTATCTAATACATTTGTATAAGAATATTCAGGCAGGGAGGGTTTACACAGACCGATAGAAGCTCTTAGGACAAGAAATTTCACTATCGTAAGCCAAATATCATTGTCGTAAGGCAATTATCTTAAGGTTTTCCAACAACATTTCAAACACATCTGAAATTTTAGTTATCTTAAGGAATTAGTCCCGACGAATTATCGTAAGGCTTAGGACAACCTTAAGATAATGATTTTCTTATGATGAAATGGGTTTACACAGGCCGATAAGGTCATTGGGACTAACGTAAGGCCGTCGGGAATAACGTAAGGTAGTCGGGATTAACGTTAGCCTTACGTCAAGGACATATCGTAAGGATTTTGACGGCCTGTGTAAACCCCCCTTAAAGGGGGGTACCCATGGGGCGATTCTTGCCAAAATGCATTTCACTAGCGACTAATATCTAGCATTATTAAATATTTTCCAAGTGATTAACACTTTTTGACAGATTTTCCGTCGAATCGCTTAATGGGAACACCAGTTCTAGTCGTGTTCAAGCAACCTGAATTAATTGAAACGACAAGAATTAAGTATAGACTCTCAATGCGACTTTTCCCCCTAAAACATGACAAGAAGTTTACCGATTTTTATGATAACATGAAATTCAGAGCCTCCTCTAATAATACAACAATTGTTATAATTGTATGAGGAATTAAGGAAGAACCCAGGGCTTATACATGGTTGTTCCAGATAATATCTCTGAAATGCCTTGATTAAGCACAGTTTTATATAACGTCACCAGAGGTCAGCGCCTATGGTAAGGAGGACTGGGAACAGGCAAACAGCTGGTAGTGTCACCTGGAGGAAAACTGACCCATCTGTAACAACCATGTATAAGCCCTGGGTTCTTCCTTCCTTATACAATTATAACAGTTGTGCTTAATCAAGATTAAGCACAGTTTTATTTTCTCGTATCCCGACTAAGCAAAGCCAAGAGCATGCTCATTATTACTTCACATATGATATAATGAAGATTTAGGGTGCTTTACGCGTAACGTCCTAAAATGTCAGCGTTGTAGAACATGTTCTTGGCTTTGCTTAGTCGGGATACGAGAAAATAGGTGGACACCTTATCCTGTTATCACCAGCATAATGATGAAATTGATAATGAAAATGATATTATTAAGAAGCAAATTTAGAAACAAAAATACATTCATTGTTTTCTAGAAATGACATTTCCTTTATGAATTCAATTTGAAGATAATCTTTTCTCACAATTATGTCGACCCTTTTTCTTAAATATACGATACAACCTAAAACTATTATGGCTTTCACGCCAATGTGATGCAAATAGAAGGAATGAGATTACTTTTTAAATCAAAATGTTCTTTGGACGTTGCAAATAAGGAATATCCCATTGTACTGTAATATTTCTTTAGCAATCTTATACAAAAGGTATACTTTAAGTGGGTCCCGGGACTTCTTTTATATGGGCGCCCTCCATTTCTTGACTTCCAGGATCTGCCCCTGTTTTTCATTGCTTCAACTTCTCCATTTTCCCTCTACGCGGGTTGTGTTGTACCGACGCGGGTGTCAGTACATTGTGTAAATTCTCAGCTAACTTATAAAGAAGTAAGACTCAGGGCTAAGACTGACTCTCCACTGGGGGTGGAGAGCAAAGAGGCTATGTCATATGTTTGGTAAAACAGAGCTGTGAGTGCTGGTAGCTTCAGGGGGTGAATTGGTGAGTTAAACCACCTATGTTTCCAAACTCAAACCCAATTTCTGATTCTACACTTATAATATATCTTAGAGGAATACAGAAAATTAAAAAAGCTGAAGGTATTTTCTTCACAATGTAGTCAGCATTTGCTATATCAGCTGCATATTCTAATTTCTCTAGACTTTACTGTTACTAAAGTCCCACCTTAGGCCTACTGAGAACTTATTATGCCTTATACCGATGATATAAATGAATCCCGATGGGTTGAGACCTGGTGAAAAAACGCGGATATATTATTTTTGTATGAGGTTATTATTTTATTCTGATCAAATTTCCCATGAATCGCGAGAAAACTCTCTATGTCTCAGTACTATTTAGGAATTGAATATTTGATCGTTACAAACGGATCATAGTTAATTTGAAAAGTAAAGTAAATGTACACGGTCCAAAGTAGGTATATAACATAAAAATTGAAAAATGCTCAAAAAAGATTGAGACATGTATTATCAGCCAGATTCAATGTCTAGTTTAATATGCTTTTTGAATTATATCTCTATCTGCTTTGGTTCAAGAGTTACAGCCAGTTATACATGGTACTCTGGTTTTGCCTTGTCAAAATGACATGTATTTAGAAGGCTCACTGTGCAGCTCGAGGGCAAATTATAAAACAAAACTATATGTCATTTTGAAGGGAAAATAATGTTGATAAATATTCTTGTAGGTTCATAAAATATTATTGTGAGCTTATATGTTCATTTTCTAAGTGAAAAACTCAGTCACAGCTTTAACCTCAAAAACAGGGGACACTTTTTTTATGGGAAAACTGGTGGAATGTAATATACCTATCCAAAGGGGAAGATGACTCTTTTAGTGAACATTAATTATGGCAACAGAAAAAAAGAAGACATTTTGAATGAACGGTATCTAAAAGTCATTTCATAATCATCCTATATAAGAAAAACACACCACATCTTCTGACACCTTGTCCTCATTTCCCAACCTTCCTCTTTTGCCTTGAGTACAATACGTTGACGACGTGCTGCACCCCCTTTTGATCTGTTGCCCATTCCGGAGGGCCCTTGACGGGGGTTAGTATGGGTTGATCAGCTTGTTCAACTTCCTCAATTACAACAAAATTTAAAGCATTCCTGAAGGAAATCCGTGGAAAACATAGGGAAATACAACACATATAATCGCAGTCTGCGGGGTCTGAAGGGTTAATCCCCTATGTCACATGTCGCTTCTAAGATGCCATGATGTCACATGACAAATTTAAGAAACAGGCTATGTCATATCGTTTACTTTTGTCACTCAAACATGTCACTAAGCCTCATGTCGCAATTTCAAAAAAACGACCATGTCACTTGTCTAGGACCCCATTCCTCCCCTTGGAACTTCTCCAATAGTGTACATGTATCCTCGTTTTATGGTCCGAAACCGATACCAGAAGAGACAGGATGCGGGTACGTCGTCCTATACAAAAAAAAAACCAATTAACTGACAGGGGAAAATGGAAATTAAATAAACAGTTTTAATATCTAATACCCACCGTTATCAGGAGGTCGTGTTGACGGTCAAAATGGGGTAAGTTATCAATTTGTCAAGACCTCTTGAAATATCAAAAAAGAAAATCGCCCCCATGGACAAAGCAACCAGTATGCTTTGGGCCCTATACTTAATACTGCAAAAGGTTGAAAATGTCAATGTGAATGGTTTGGATCTATAGGCCTATTTAGGATAAAACTTTTACTGATGGTTGCTGAAGCACATAAGCCCCATGCCTATTGAAAAAAAACCGTCTAATGGCTAAGGCTAGCTACGGCTAATGCGGCCGTATTCCACTACACAATGTATGGCGCAAAATTCATGAAAATTCCAGGGGCGGCTTCAGGATTTTGGGAAAATAAAGTGGGGGGGGGGGGGGGGGGGGCGTGCTATTGCAAAATTTCCCCCCCACCCCCTCCGAGGACAGGAATTTTACATTAAAAAATTCAATATTTGGTCAAAAATGGGGGGGGGGGGGGTGTGCACGCCTGGCATGCCCCCCTAAATCTGCGCCTGGATTCTGCTGATGTTTGGTAAAAGATCCAAAGATCGGCAGTCACTCACGATTTTTGGTAAAATCCCAAACATCTTGTTATGGAATATACCAGCAAAGGCTCACAATCTTTGGCATCCTAAAATTGTGAGCAAAAGATCGTGAGAATTCCTGTCAAAATTGAGCAACATGTTGGTAACTATTGGGAGCGCCTACTCACGATCTTTCCTACCTGAAATGGACACACGAGTTCATGATCTTTAGCCCTAACACCTCACGATCTAAGGCACGATCTTTGTCTGCCTTGTAGTTGAATACGGCCTACTCTCCCTAAGCAGGGAGAGTAAAATAAGATGGAGATTCAACTAATATATATTGAAGGGGGATGATGGTGGGCCTTGTTTTGGGTTTCTCACCTAAATCAGTGGGCAGACCTGGACACTAATATCTGGTTCATATCAGATTACAAAGAGGAAGGGCAAAAGCCTTACATCTTGACTATAGAATCCCTTTGATGCAAGAATTAAGGTGAACCATTAAAAACATTTTTGTATTTTAGACAGTGATCCGAAAATGGGAGCCATTTCATATCATATATCACAATCATGGTAACATAATTATCTATTTTCGATACAAGTCAAGTACTGCTCCTCTGGTTGGAACATATCTAATTTTCTATTTACCCCAGTAAAGTTGGTTGTGCTATTTCATTTACTCACAGCAGCAGTGTAATGCGATACTAATATTAAAAACTGATTATGAAGATGGAAAGACTACTAATGCTCAACATAATAGGGGCTTCTTTATTTTTAAACAGTTTTATTTTCCACTGACGGATTTCAGACTATGTGTCTGGTTTCCTTCACCACCCAGCTCAGTTGCTATACAATTATACTGACGGTAGCAGGGGAGTTTACAGAAGATTATACTCCTCCCAGAGCCCAGGTCTATTGTTCTCCCTGTAGGCTTCTGAACGTAACCTCCTATGTCTGACCAGGTAAACCTCCGGCAGAGGTTTATTTGCTAAACCTCCGGAGGTTATCTGATAAACCTCCGCAGGTTATGTTGTAAACCTCCGGAGGTTTTCAGATAAACCTCTGCAGGTTATTTGAGAAATACTGACATGTTCTATGATCAATTTTGAATTTATGAAAAGATTTGGCTGGCACTGCTTTGCCGAGACTCGAATCCCATACCTTTGGATGTATAGTCCAAGAGGCTAACCACTACTCTAATGTGGCCGGTGGGACTATGGGCTCTCCTTCTCTATGTGCCGAGCACCGGGCCGCCGCCACCGCCGCACCGCCCTTCCCTGTCCAGTGGGGTTGGTGTCTCCACTGGCTGGCACCACGATGGCCCTAAACCTCTAAGTTCGACATGGCGACATGGCGATTTCTTTAAATTGACATGCGACATGAGGCTTAGTGACATGAGTGAAAAAATAAACGACATGACATGGCTTGTTTCTTAAATTCGACATGGGACATGACAACTTCTTAGTCAAGTTAAAGGGTTCCTTGCACATAATTATACAAATCGTTATTTTTTGTCTAGATAACTTAACTTGAGTGTTCTTGTGTATGAATGATTGCAGATTAATGCATTTTATTGTCAATAACAGCCTGTAATGGGCCAAATGTCTGTATTTGATTTTGAATTATATAATCCTCACCATATATATTTTAAAGTGGGGTATTACCTTTGATTTTCTTTATTCTTTTCCCAGATACATAGTACTAGATATAATTGACATTCTGCACTAATTTCATCGAAGAATAACTCTCCTGTACTTATGTGCATGGTTTCCTTAAAGGGACAGGCGACATTGCCATTTCTTAAATTCAACATGCGACACAGAGAGCCCCCCCCCCCCATCAAGGGCCCCACCACGCCGAGCACATACCACCCTGACCGGTCAACACCCCCCCCCCTCCCCCTGTGTGCCCAGTAGCCGTCTGCACCAGCCCGTCCCCACGCGGGGCCCATGCCACACGCTGCCCACCAAACCTCGGACAGCCCTCACAGGTCTTCTTATATTACTATATATAGAATATTTAACTAATCTTTAGAGGTCAGAGTATAAGCTCGTAAACCGCCTTGGAGAAGGAGGTTATGGTATATAACCTCCTCACCTACACATAACCTCCTCGGCCTACGGCCTCGGAGGTTGTGTGTCTAGGTGCGGAGGTTATATACCATAACCTCCTTCTCCGCGGCGGTTTACCTTCACGAATCCTCTACTCGTGTATTACAAAGTAGTGCAGTATGACTAATTTTTGTATTTTGGGCAATGTTTCAGTAAATATCAGTTATATTGTGATATATTTGGCAGTGAAAGGGTTAATGGGGATCTGCCATAAGTTTCCAATAAAAATTACTCACACTTTCCCTCAATACAGCCTCTGTCCATTGGGCCAGGTCCCCAAAAGGTGTGACATCATTACTAGGACGGCCTGGTACAGGGACACTTAGATGTAGACCCCCTGGTCACACTGATTAGTACAGATAAGGGGTAGAGAATTTCTCAGATATACCACCTGACTGAGCTGATTCTCCATTCTATCTTAATCTCCATGCCCTAAGCAAAATTATGCTGCTTAAAATTTTAATGTGAAAGTTTCCCCATATATATACATGTGTGACGTTCTTCGGTGAGTTGGGGTTTCCAAACTCTATGACGAAGAGACTATCTGGTCTCGAGCCAAATGAGGAGTCCGAGCAGGAGACCGATTTGCAAGATCAAGAGGCATGCCCCATGCATGAGGGTGAACGAATAGGATGGTCAGGATGGAGCTCTCAATGGTAGAACTGGGGGAGTTTTGGGGTAGGCTCCATTTCTGGCATTAAGGTGTTGTTGGCGGGCGGTTGGCCCACCTAAGAAGTTGGGTTGTTGCTCACAGTTAGAGGTTAGATGCGTGTGGCTGAGCGAGTCACACCTTCATTCCTGCAGTGTTGATCTGCTGACTATTTCGGGCTTTCGTACCATGCCAGAGTTCTGGGCTCTGGCCGCTTCTCAGTCTGTTTCGGGCCTTCGTACCATCTTGAGTTTTTTGGGTCACTGTCAATTTATCTCCAATTCGGGTTCCTTAGTTAAGTTTTACTTAATTATCTGTTACTACTACTGCATTTATTAGGCTTAGGTTTTCGGTCTTTTGTACCCGATTACAAGTTTCAGTCCATCTCGTACCTGTTTTCGTTCCATTACACCATTTCTTTAATGTCCAGCATCTGCTATATTATTTGATTATCTCACAATACAAATTGATTATACTCTATTTCTAGTTCGGTATTTCGTACATTAAAAAGATGAATGGACAATTCATCACATGTATAGGTATACATTTCTATTAAATTACCTGCAATGACATATTTATCATGGAGGGAGACAAAACTATTTAGCAATCAATATGCATTGCTTCAACTAGCTTAAAATGAACTAAGGAAATGAAAAAATCATGAAGAGACTAAAGGCTGTATTCCACTATGAGAAAAATTGAATCTGCCCACTTTGCAAGTGTGTACATTTCAGCTATAAAAGATCAGGAGCACTTTTTCCAATATTTACCAACATGTTGAGGCCATATTCCAGTACAAGATGTTTGGCACAATATCATTTTTTGGAAATTCTGCCATCCAGCTGATGTTTGGAACTTTTGCCAAACATCAGCAGTCACTCATGATTTTTCGAGTTAATATCAGACATCCTTAGGCCATATTCCACTATCTGATCTTTGGCTCACGTTGTGCAAAAAATGTCATGATGTTTGGCATATAAAGCCAAACATCACCAGGCACTCCCTATTTTTGCCAACAATGTGAAGATCTTTGCAAACATCATTATTTACCAACATGTTGGTAAATATCGGGAGCAGAGCTCCCATTCTTTCATAGCTGAAATGGACACTCCCAATGTTTAGCCTTAACCCCTAACAATCTTGGGCAACTTTATCATTTTCCTAGTGGAATACATGCTTTACCAACATGTTGGTAACTATTGGGAGCACCTACTTCTGATCTTTCCTACTAAAATTGACACACTAGCAATCTTTGGCCCTAGAATCTCAATCTTAGGCAGTTTTGTCTGTTTTCTAGTGGAATACAGACTTTAAGCCTGAATTCCACTATGGAAGGGAAATAATGACCAAAGATCGTGATTAAACATTGCGAGGGTGTTAATTTCACCTATCAAAAATCTTGAGCATAGCTCCCGGTAGTTACCAATTTCAACATATTTGTATCAGTTTATAGGAATTCTAGTTTTTATAGGATTTTTGCGATCTTTTGCTTATAATTTTTAGGATGCAAAAGACCAGGAGCCTTTCAAGGTACCCCAAAAAATGTGAGTGACTATTGATATCTGGATTTCTTTTTGCCAAACATCAGCAGCAGCGGGTTCCAGAGACAGTTTAAGATATACCCAAATACGATAATTATTGTGTCACCAAAATACGATAATTCCGCCCTGTCCCATCCAGAGATATTATCGTAAAATGGTTTCTATCGTAACCTGGTCAATATCCGCACATACAATAATTATCGGCAAAAAATTATCGGTAAAATAATTATCTTCCAATAATCCCCAAGGTCACTCAAATTTAGCGGGAAAATTGTCACGACGTCACATCCGGTAGAGGTCAAATCCGCTTGTTTTTGGTCGGTTGAGTATATAACATATATAGAGGCCGATAATCATCTTATAGTTGCTGGTTCCCGATAAATTGGTTACGTTTCATAGTTTTACGCCGGTACTACGTCACATTACCGTCCTCGCCATCTTGGTTCCATGCTCGTCACGTTGATCACGTTCATCTTGCTGTTGTTATCTTCGGCTTCGCTTCAATTCGCCGTAAGTATATTCTCTGTAAACTATATTATAATGTTTGAACACAATTTAGAAGTGGTTGCTACAGCTTTTTTAGCCTATTTGTCCGTGTTTCATGTAGATATCATGTTCCACCAAACGTAAATACTCAAACTGTCACTATAGTACAATAGTGACAGTTTTGAACAGTCGTGAATGTAGCGCAGATCCGTTAAACAATCATGAATAACAAACAATGTAGTGTATTTCATGTCATTTTGATGTTATCTTATTCGTGCCCAGGGTGTATACAGATAAAGTGTGGCACACAGTTCTCCCTCCGCCCCCTCTATCAATAATGTTTGTGTTTCTCTAATTTTGTGGTGGTGGGGGTGAGGGGCTAAGCTCCATTCTACCTACACAGGTCATATTTTAAAAAATTGTTCGGTTGTAATACTAGGCCTGGCCCGCCGTATGTGCCTAAACAGGTAATAAGGTCCAGGGCGGCACGCTTATGTCGGCGGGGTAAAAATTGTTGATGACAGGCCGGGTTAATAATATCTTTTTGTCCCTTCCTTCTATCCCCTTTCACCAACAACTCGAGACTTGTTATCCGGAAAATCTTTATAGGCCTGCCCCCCCCCCCCATCTGCTACTAAACAATATTAACCCTTTAAGGACGCCAGTATCTCTCAGGCATCACCACCTATTGACACCTGTATCTCTCAGGCATCACCAGGCCTAGACGCCAGATGCCTGAGAGATACATAAATCATATGTCAGAATTATCAATTTGATGTTTAATATATATTAAAAACTTTTTTTCTACTTAAAAAGACTGAAATGGACCATATTACAATCTATCTAACCATTGCAATTTGGGAAATGATTATTTATATTCATGTGTTAGCTTCTTATTGGTTTAATGTAAACCTTTATGGTATCAGTGGCGTCTTTTGGGCATATTCCCTCAGGTATTTGGTGTCTATTTGGTACTATTTGAAAATATTGTGGCGTCTTGAAAGGGTTAAACAGTCATATACCCTGTGTGGGTTATATTATATAAATATATAAAATCTAGGTTCCACAATTCCTAACCCCAGCCAACATTTGACGTGTTCGGCCCTTTAATTGTACAATTGTTGGTGAAAAGCACTAGGCCTGCGTTAGGCCTAAGAGGCTAGGGAAAAAAAATACCTCAAAATAGAATCAAAAGTGAACGTATAAATACAAAATTATGAGTGCCATGAGATGAGTGGGGTTTGTAACATTCATCTCACAGCACCCAGGTAGCTGGGGGCCTAAGGCCAATTGATTGAGTGCTCTGTACAAATCAAGGTAATGAATTGATTGGATGCACTACCCAGCTACCCGAAAGTAGATTCCCATCTCTGAGTATATATACCAGTGCCTCTCTTTCACCCAACAGGGAAGGTGTCTAAACCTCACATGTAAGCAGTTATCCACTACTGCAGCACCAAACTCAGTTTTCACATGAAAAGATAACATTTCTAGGATAAATATAATATAAATAATTTATTTTTGTAGTGTGTATACTCTGCTGGTTTTGGTAATTAAGGATTTTACAGAATATTCATCGGACGTTTGCCCGTCGTTCGCCGAAGCTTGTACCCGGCTTGCTCCTCTCTTTGTATAGTTCGATCGGTAATAATATGGTAAGCGATGCTGACAAAGTATGTGTTCTGCCCGGCCTGGCCCTCGCTATATCATAATGCATGTTTTCTGTTATTATCTGGAAAAAAGCAATATCGTCTGTGTTTGTGCTGTTTATTTGGTTCGATCGGTCTAGGATGAACGTGAAATATTTATAGGCCTGGCCCGCCGTCTTCGCCTAAACAATCTTGTTTAGGCGCATATTCTTTTTTTTTACATAGGCGGGCAAGCATAATAATTTCTATAATATAACCCATACAGGTTTTGGCTCCTATGAGAGTTAAAGATTGTTTAGGCGCAGACGGCGGGGAGGCCTATAAATATTTTCCGATCGGGACAAATATAGATAGGCCTATAACTATAGGTATTCTCTATAAATGGATATAAATATTTTCCAGATAAAAAGTGAATTGTTGGTGAAAGGGGGGAGCGCCTTTAGGCCTGCACATAAGCGTGCCGGCCTGGACCATATTACATGTTTAGGCGGAGGCGGCGGGCCACCCCTATTATTAGAACTGAACAATATTATGAAAATATGACCTGTGTAGGCCTATAAATATTTTCCGGATAAGAAGTGAGTTGTTGGTGAAAGGGGCGAGCGCCTGTATGCCGGCGAAATATAACTCTGTTATCGGGACATATTCTTTTTTTATACATAGTCAGGCAAGCCATAACCGAGCCGAACACATTAGTTGTTGGCGACGCTTAGCTTTTCGATGTCCGATATTAACAATAACACTAATAATACTAAATCTATGTTTTTGTTTTGCAGATGTCGGGGAAAAAGAAAAAGTCATCTACACTGGTAAAATAAAGTGAGGACGTCAAATGTATCCGATTGCTTCTTGAGGGGGAAACTACCGAAAAACAGAGAGTCCAACTAAACCAGCTACTGGAATCTGCTATAGCGGCTGACACACAGAAGAAAATAGATGAACTCTCTGCTAGATTCGCACTAAGTGTTGAGGAGGATAATTCTCCGGACAAGAAATCCAGCAGTTTTGTCGATATTGAATCCCCAGACAGTCCCCTTCCTCCACTTCGTACAAAGGCTTCATCAGCCAAGCCTTCAGCAGACACATCATCTTCCTCCGTCACAAAAGCTAAGAACACTCTATCAAAAATACTGCAAACAAATTCAGATGAGGAGTTCGACTCACCGTTTAAAACCCCCCAAAAAAAACGAAAAGTTGGCCGGAGAGCTAGCACTATTGTCACATCCGTAGCTTCATTGGAAGATTCACAACAAATTATGGACGACTCTGAGGATAATACATCCCAGACCTCCCAGGCCTCGCACGCAAGTTCTCAAGCCGCCACCGACACACCTGCTGCAGGTGGTAATAAACGAAAGAAGAAAACTGACGGTGGTAAAAGACCGAATTTATCGTGGTGTTCCTCCTGCAGCGAGGATGAAGATGACACCTCACGAACCTGGTGGACGTCGGCCGAGCTGGCCGCTATATATACTACGGCAGAAGACTTCAAGTAAGAACACCTCACGCTGTAGTCAAAACAATTAAATAGTAATGCTTATCTTCAATACCTTATTATTCTTCACTTTAATCTCGACAATAAATAATGTCGACAATAAATAATACCAAATATTATGAATATTTTGTGTAATTTACTGCCTTTGATAGAAAAGTGTGGTAGAAAAAAGTTTGTGATTCTTTGGTACTTTCATATATGTTGGTATACATTGTTTTGTTTTTTCTTCATAATAGGGATATCATACATGGGAAGTTCGACAGTGCCAACACTCAGCCATCAGAGCGTGGCAAACTCAAGAACCAGGCATTCAAGGCCATCAAAGAGCGAGTGAATGCGGTGGGGGGCAAGAAACGTAGAAAAAAACACATCTACTATAAGATGATTACGTACAAGTCCGACTGCAGAACCAAGGTTAGTTCTCTCTAATAGATCAAATGCACAGAAACGGATAATTCCATATACCGATAATTACGAAATGCTATTTTTTCCCTACTATACATAGATACTAAATTATATATTACTATTAGTGTCTGAATAAAAAAGAAAATTGATTGCTTAGACATGACAGGCGGCTTAATTTCTTGTTTTGCGGTTGGTAGTCTTCATCACCATCCTCGTCATACATACAAATTTATATATCACTTTTAGTGTCCCTATAAAAAAATAATTGATTTATTTCAGATGGTTACTGATTAATATGTTAGGAATGTATTTAGTTATGTATTTATTTTATTTGCAGGCGAAAAATTTGGCGAAGATGGAAAAACAGTCTGGGGGTGCTGCCATTCCGGAGAAAGACAAACTAACTTCGCTGGAAATTATGACTCTACAATTCTATGGACCCGAATGCTGCGGAGGTTTGTATTTGTATTTGTTAACTTTTATTCTTCAACTATAGTTTTAATTATGTAGTTACAGATAATAATGCGATATTCTAATATAGTTTGTTGAATTGCCGTATGGGGCCATTGTGTTTACTTGCCAATAATAAAACAGTCACTTTATTTCCAGTTGATTTTTGAGAAAAAAAAACCATTTGCGCACTGTAAAAATCAATTTATTGATTATTGTTCCCAACTTTTATGTTTCGATATAATACATTTCAGTACTTCCTGGTTCATGGAAGCGTCCGCTAGAAACCGACCCGACCAGAAACTCTGTGGTATCAGCCCAGGATTTCGTGAAGCGCATGGCGGAGGCCGAAAAGAAACAGAAGGATGCCATGGACGAGTCGAAGGCAGACGTTAAACGGCAAATAAAAGTTCAAAAGGAGGAGTATGGTAAGCTTAAGATAATACAAGTAAAACGACGATATTGCTTTTTTCCAGATAATAACAGAAAACATGCATTATGATATAGCGAGGGCCAGGCCGGGCAGAACACATACTTTGTCAGCATCGCTTACCATATTATTACAAGTAGTTTGAAATATTAAATAGAAACATACCTAACTATATACATATAAAAAACTATGAAAATATAAGAATAGGATTAATACAGACTGTAAAAGAATTACAATTCCTCTAAGGTTCATAACATATTAATCATAAAGTTATATTTTACAAAGTAATGGAAAATTATTGTACGTGATGGGAATATTGCAGGTATGGACCCGAAGCCAAAGACCAAGAAGGGTAAACCCAAAGCAAAAGACGATAGCAGCGAGAGTGAGTCGTCAGAGGCGGAGGAGATAGATGACGAGGATCGTGACGAACACTACGAACCGCAAAAGAAGAAAGTCAGCCGCCTATCCACCCGCTCCAAGAAAGCCAGAAAAGGTGATGCATCTTGCCCTATAGTAATAGGTAAGGTGTTATTCTGCATGCACTACATTTTGTTTTTTTAATTTAAAAAAAACAGGAAAATTAACACGTCTTTTCCTATTCAATGACAATAAGGAAGTGAATATGTTGTATACGGTAACAATAAAGAAAAAAGAACACATGTTTGCCTATTCAATGACAATAAAGATAACTACTTTGCATACATAACTAATAATTTTTGCACATTATTCTTTTTCAGGTGAAGTTGACGGTGACGGCGGTGAGGGCGGAGAAGCAAAACAACAACGACGTTCCCCACGTATCAAAGCTAAGAAGGATACCCCGGAGACGTCACCCGCATCCCCAACACCACCGGCCAAAAATACTAGAGGGAAGAAGTCGATGACAGACATACTGGGTGATGTCTTCAAGCCAAAAAGGCAGCTAAGCTACACTGACGAGGGTAAATATAAAGAAATAATTGTTCTCTTTATTAGTGTTAGAAAATAATGTTTAGTACAACAAGAGTCGCCGCGTAGACTACAGTGGTCAAACCCATATAACAGCGAACAAATATTGTTTCATACAGTTTGCGGATAATTAGTATTGAAAGAAATATTGTGTGAACAAAAAGTGAAGTATAATTTCCGACAGAACTAGACTCTGGATATTGTGTATAACAGTCCTAATAATTTGAATCTGTTTTTAAATTTTTCCAGCCGATAAGGAGGACGAAGATTACGAACTGCCAGACGTGCCTGACTTGAACTTCCATCCGCAAGCAAGTACTCCACTTGCAAAAGTACCGAAGGATGACGAACGTGCTCCCAATTATCGTATGTCCGTCAAGAGTGAGGAGGTTACAGAATCGGACACCATCGATCTTACTGCTGGTACCAACAAAGACAAGCTGCAGGATGGGGTTAAAACACAGAAGGCAACATCCAAAAAAAACAGCAAAAAAGAAGAAGGCACCAAACAGGAGCCGGGAACGAAAGAACAATCAGGAATTCTACAACAACCACCCACAAAACAACCAGCCATTGCAGAAGTCAAGGCTACTGATTTCAAAGGGGCTTTGGAGGATGGTATAGGGATTCTGATCGATGACGTGAAATGGGTGAAAACTAATACAAGGACACTGGATGCACTCAATTTGGAAACGGCAAGTATGTCGGGTGAGGTCAAACACCTGGTACAGGAGTTCTATGGGTTAAAGGGCGATTATGATAATGTACATTCGGCAGTGATGTGCATGAAGCAGGACGTCAAGACCGCAGGAAAGGACATAAAAACAGTAAGAGGAAACTCAGAATCTGCTAAATCTGATCATCATGTTCTAAAAGGGCAGTTAGGTGTGGTTGTCTCCGACGTTCAGGACGTGAAAGTTGACGCTGCCTCAGCTGCTGCGGATATAAACACGGTCAAGAACGACATTGGACTCGTTAAAAATGACTTACAGGAGGTTGAAATGGACGTCCGCACATTGAAAAATGACCTCAAGAAAGTCAAAAACAGAATTATTTTGATGGGAGGTGAAGTGTCGGGAATAAATAACTCTGTAGAAAACA
Source organism: Lepidonotus clava (assembly GCA_936440205.1). Lineage (NCBI taxonomy): Eukaryota > Metazoa > Annelida > Polychaeta > Phyllodocida > Polynoidae > Lepidonotus > Lepidonotus clava. The sequence continues at coordinate 32,724,812 of OW387140.1, forward strand.
TGAACAAGAAGATGCCAATGTTGGTAGAAATTTGTGATCTGCTGCAACAAGTACTTTCCAACAAAGAAGGGGGGAATAAAACTCCTACCATAAAAAGCGACACAGAAGACGTAGAAGCCTTAGGTGTGCTTCATACGATAGGTACCGAACCAACAGCAGGTAGTGAAGCAGCAGAAGTTGTCTGCACCCAGCACTACGAAGAGGTATCAGCTCAGACTTCTCAGCCCACACAGGAGCTGGTTTCACTTCAAACAGAACAAGAAACAAGAGAAGAAAACACCTCTGAGAGACAGTTGTTGGGGTTGGAGAAGGAGAAAGATGCTGATAAAAGCAATGATGACCAGGGGGAGGGGGAAAAGGCCAAAGAGAATGTGGAAGAGGAGAGTAGACAAGACGATAATCAAGAGAACAATGATGTGAATCGTCAGGAGTTTGTAGAAGGTGGTGTTCCAACCAGTACCTGTATGACCGTTCTGGAAGTGCAGAACGCTTTGTTAAGCGGTGCTACGATAGAATATGCTGGAGAAGAGGTCGTTGGAGATGTTGGTAAACCGCTAGATAATCAGGAATTTCTACAACAAGCCTTTAAGCAGGCCATACAGGAAGCAATCGCGGGGAGTGATCCTGCTAATGCTCGTACTACTCAGAGTGTTACACCTGGGAACGGTGCACAGCCAATTTTTTTCAATAACCCAGTAACGAGTCATCCTGCTAATGCTCGTACTACTCAGAGTGTTACAACTGAGAAAGGTGAGCAGGCCATTTTTTTCAATAACCCAGTACCGCAAAGTGATCAAAAGGAAAAGGAAGAAACGCAGTGGCCTACAGCACCATCAACATCAACTGCAGACTTAGGACAAACAGTGGAATGCAGTGGAATGCAGTGGCCTACAGCACCATCAACATCCACTGCACAGTTAGGACAGACTGGAATAGCTTTCTATGTAGGAGAAAGCAATTCCAAGAAAGCACCACCAGAAACAGACAGTGATGGCAGTATAGTTAGTGCTACAGGGGGCTCTAGGCGATCAACAAGACCGAAAAAAAAATCAAGGAAGCTTAGGGATAAATGAGATATTTTGTATAAGTTTCAGCAGAGCGTTGTTTGAAAGGAGTACGTTTATTTGTGGATGTAATTTGAGTTACGACCAGTTTGGTGCTTTAGTACTATGTCAGCTTAAGTTAACATTAATCATGATACGATAATTATCTGCCGGGGGGTTAATTATCTGCCGGAGGAAAGATGCTACGACGACTTGTAAAACAATATTATTATTGTGTTCCCCTCTAAGAGTAATGAAAAGAATACCTTAGCATTTATTCTGTTACATGGGATGGCGCCGGCCACACGAACAGTAGAGGATCCTCCATGTGAGAACCTTTAGACATGGTATTACCAAGAGCCTTCTTCAACAATGCTACTGTAATCGGAAACTAATTGTATTTTTTAAAAAAGTATACCTCTGTGGAATTGTGCTTTTGTTTGCGACCAAATTATCGTTGTACACAATAATTATGTACTAATTATGATCGGTTAAGATTTCTATCATACAGGTTCGCATGTAAAGAACATTCTATCGTAGCACCGCTTAAGATGTGAATAACATGTGAAAGGTTAAGAATAGTTTAGAAAAATACCACACTCCGTATAACGTGTGTAGGTGTACGTTCGATATTTTTTTCAGATACAAATGCTTACTGACAGATTAGCATGTGAAAAAGATGTGAAGCAAAACTGAATAGCATGTGAATAACATGTGAAGGGTTAACATGTGAATAACATGTGAAGGGTTAACATGTGAATAACATGTGAAGGATGTTCTGTGTATTTTTCATTACTGAATAATGTTATGTTAAGGTGTCACTATCATGTGGTGCATGTTTGCATGTTAATTGTGTACTATTGTGTATGGGACTCTCAGGAATTGTTGGTAAGGGTTCATTAGTATTTTACCGTTGAAGTTCGATATTTGAATAAAATAATCGAAATAAAATTATATTCTTCATGTCTATTTTAATTCGTAAACATAACGCTTTAGAAATATTTAGAAATATTTTGTAATCACGCGCTTGCACCGATACGATATTAAAGAGAGAACATACCCAAACACCAAAATTGCAATACTTCGGGGTTTATTTAATTTTTTTTACCAAACAGTTCATTCTTTGAGAATTTCTTTCTTAGTTTCAATCACTGAACCTGCAAAATTTAATTCTTGACGCAGTTCATTGTAAGTTTGATTCGCATATTTGAAAAAATCGAAATCATGTTACACCTTACCACCAACAGTTGATCACGGAATGTAAGGTTACATATAGAGAAGTACACAATACGTTAATTTCATTTGATTTGCTTCTTGAGGAGATAATTATTATGAAAGTTCATTTGCTTATTGAGCAGATAATTAATATTAAAGTTTATGTTCAGTCTACTGCCGATATTGCAAAATTGATGTACCTTAAACTGGAAGAATTGATCGCAAGTGTAATCAATTGAATCTCAACGAAAACAATGGATATTTTTAGCGTCTTCTTGGTCGACGCTCTGTTACCCAGATATTTTTAGCGTCTTCTTGGTCGACGCTCACGAATTGTTGGTCGCGGACCACCATAGTTATGGAATATGTACTTTGCACGTTTGACCAGTCCGGCATGGTACAGTTGGGCCTTTGTCCTCTCACGGACAGCAGCAGTAGGAGGCTCTGTTAGACCTAAACGAGCAGCCTGCCTCAATGATCTGTGAATTCGCCTTGCTGCCTCCTCCTGGATCTGCTCCTCCATATCCGGGTCTTTGTTTTCCCCTGGTTGGAGTTCACGCACGCCCCAAGATATGCACATGTTGTGGAGTGCACAACATGCTTCCACCACCCAGGATGCGTGTAGAGGGTCAAGATCGAGAACACCAACTCCGTTCTTGGACAGGCAACTGAAAGTCAAACAAAAAGTAAAAAAAAAGAAAGATACATAAAAGTTAGTCAAAATTGAATGGAAAAAACAATTTAAGAGTTCTGAAATAGAGGTGCAGATTAGCGGACAGAAACTGAGGATGTTACGGTATAATAAGAATTAAAAAGCTACTTAGATACATACAGAATATTTATGAACATGAAGAGTCTCCAGATAATTAAGAAGAAACATTACCTACCGCCAACGCATCTTGAGCTGTCCTATTGCCCTCTCCACGGAGTTGCGGGCGTGGACATGCGCCTTCTGGTACTTCTTCTCGTGGAGGGGCATCTTATCAACGTCACGATAACGAAATGGGGTGAAGATTTGAGGTGATAGTCCATACCTTGAACAGAAAATTAATCATTATATAGCACAATAACTGTGATGTTTCCTAGTGTATTCTTTAACATATGATGGTTTTTTTTTAAAACAAAGTCGTACTCTTTTACCTCTAATAACATGATCTAATAAAATATTTAGCTATCTTAGGTGAAATATTTAAATTTAATTAATATAGATGGTAATATTGATATAGATATTAATATAAGATATTAATATAAATGACATGCCACATACCCACTATCCCCTAGTAGAAAATAATCTCCTAGACGGTCTGTTCCAAGGATACTTGGCCCAAGCTCTGATGTTTCAAGCACATGCATGTCATGGTTCGACCCAGCGACCGAGGCTTCCAGAAACGTGAAGCGTTCCTCACTGTCGGTTACAACCTGGAAAACAAAAAATGGCATATAATATTTCCATTCATATTTATAGTTGGGAATAATGCCAACAATGTTTGTATCCGTAATATAAGTATGACTACTGTGGGACGTACTTGATTCTGTTTTGTTCTGTTTTTTTTTTATCTGTAACCAATGAATTAGTAAAAGTATATATGTTATATTTCAACACACCAAGCAGTTCAGTGCATGATAGCCGTGCCTGTTGACGTAGGATGCTTCGTTGTTTACTGGACGTTTGATCGGAATATAAGTGCCATCTAGGCACCCGATGCACTGATCCATTTTATAGCGTCTACTAAAACGCACTGCATGTTCATGCATCTCGTTCTTCTGGAAACAAAATAAATATGTAGTTATTATATATGTAAAGGAATCTTATGATTGTTGGGCATACATAGATATATAGGGAATAAAGTTTTTTTGTAATATATTAATTGGCAATGATTTTCCTTTTTTTAGAATAGCTATTCTAATGAACATATTTTTTTTTTGAGGGGGGGGGGTCTAATAAATAATGAATAATAAATAGAAGATACTAAGTAGAAGACAAACTTACCGATGGGAATGAAATTACGCCACTTCTCGATTTCCACACGAGAAACCTGACAAAGGAATTGACTGCACGAGACACACTTGACTCACTGCAACCCCCTTGGGTATCTTTAATAACAGTGAAAGATGCACCAGAGGCAAGGAAGCGCAAGGCGTAGCACACCTAGGAAGAAAAAGATATAATGTTAGTATAAATATTGGCAGTACTAAGATATTTATAGTTCTATTGGGAGTGCTTTTTATTTTTACTAGTAAGATAGAGTAACGTTACTGCCAATTTCTATTTTAGATTTCTATTTGTATGATTTCTATGATATATATTTTTTTGGGGAATTTAATTACTATCAGCTTTTATTGAAAATATTGAATGATTTTATTGAAAATAAAATATATAGATTACTATCAAATATACATATAATTATTTTTTTACCTTGTTGAATATAGGAATAGGTCGTCCTTTTCCTACATTCTCAGAATCAACGAATAAGTTTTTCGTGGTACAGAAAGGACTCTCTCCAAACTCTTTTGCTAACTGCTCAACCATTGCTGGGGGGAGACGAAAGCGGGCCTGGAAATCCCTTGAACGAGGGTACTCCACCCTTGGATCTATCCGCTCCTTGTAGATTCTAGTCGAACGGCATATTTTCTTTCCTGGACCGGAATAGCGGATGCTAGTTGGCTTGTTTAAGAGCGCTGTGGGTAATAGCCATGTCTGCAACCTCTCACAGCGAGCAGCCTCTGCTGTGCGTTTGGAAGGCGCCATGCTATGTAACAGAATAAATGTTAAAATCAGCATTCATAAAATACTCCTTCCTCTATAAATATCATAAGGAGCTGCTCGCTTTGCAAATATATTTCATCTACAAGTCACAAGATATAAAGAAGTGAAGAAAAAACACTAGATAAGCTTTACAAACCTCTAAGACGTGATCCACTGCCCCGAGCACATTTGATATTACCGCCAAATGTGAAGTAGCATGTAAAACATGGATCCACATAAGAGTGAAATTTGGGATCAAATGATGTCCCAACATGGAAATAAACATTTCCGGATAATTATAAGGGCACCGATAGCAAACTTTCCTATCGGTTGCGGATAATTCTCCCGATAGTTTTTACACTGCCGATAATTATTTGACGATAGTGGCCAAATTTTGTCTGGATGGATCATAATTATCGGGGATTTCTCTCTGACGGGAAAATAATTATCGGCATCGAAAATAATTATCCTGAATTCTCTCTGGAACCCGCTGCAGAATTTCCACAATTATTGTTCCAAACATCATATATTAAAATTTCGCCCTTAGATAGAATATACCCCTGTGGCCCGTTGCACAATGGATTTTCGTTGTGAGGATCAAACAACGAAAGCACAACGAACTTTTGCTTAACAATGAAATGTTTCGTTGTAATGAAAATGCAATATCTCTGGTTCTAATGAATGGAATTTAAATCTGTAAACTGTTATAAAAAGGGAAAAAATTAGAAAAAATTCAGTAAAAGTTACAGCTCTTTGAGGGCATTCTAAATATAGAAAAAAATGTGTCAAAACGTTTGTTGTTGAGATAAAAGTAACAACGAAATGTTTCGTTGTTTTTTATTTTCTTTGTTACGAAAATCATTGTGCAACGGGCCACTATGGCCCGTTGCACAATAGAATTTTGTTGTGAGGATCAAACAACGTAAGCACAACGAACAAATGCTTAACAGTGACATGTTTCTTTGTTAAGAAAATAATCACATGTTACAAAATCTGGTTCTAATGAATGGAATTAAATTCTGTTAATTGATATAAAAAGAGAAGAAATTAGAGAAAAAGCAGTAAAAGTTACAGCTGTTTGAGGGCATTCTAAACATAGAAAAAAAAATTGATTTTTTTTTTCGTTTTTACGAAAATAACTGCAAATAATTTATTAAGCAACAACGAACTGTTTTGCTATTAAATTCATTTTCGTTGTTATGAAACCCATTGTGCAACGGGCCACTGGGAATATTATATGATATATATTGGTAACAATTTGTAGCTTTGGTAACAATCTGTAGCTTTGTACCCAATCTTCATGGGTCTGGACCACTAAATTTGACACGGCGACATGGCCATTTCTTAAAATCGACATGCGACATGGGGCCTTAACGACATCAGTTTAACATTTAAAAAGTCGATTTTGGGCCCAAAGTTTGGGGGGGGGGGGGCACATGCCTGCTGCGCCCTCCCCAGGATCCGCAACCGCATTTCTACACATCTTGAGCCAAAGATCGCATAGTGGAATATGGCCTTTAAGATGAAAGAGGAAGAAGGTAACCCTGTAGTTCCATGTTGAGCGCATCGGCCCTAATCAGTGAGCCCTGTGAAGCTGGTGATCCATGTTGCGACAAAATTGGACGATATTCAACCGATTTTCAAAATAATTTCTATGTCCAAAATCGGTCCAAAATCGGTCCACTTTTGAAAATGTCGTAACGTGGATCATGTCAACCAATTTTTTCCAACTGATTTCCAACCGACACATGTGAGACTAAATTAGTCCAACCGATTTCCAACTGATTTCCAACCAACGATGGTCCGACAGAATTATTAAACCGGTTTAATAATTTTGGACCGATTTTGGACCAACATGGACCGATTTTGGACCGATTTTATTATGTGTATTCTTTTTCAAGGTTATTTCATTCATTTTTGGGAGTAATGGAACGAAAATGTTACCAAAAGATATCAAAATGATTTCTCTTTCACACGATATATTTGTTAATGCTTTTCAAGAAGTATTTTACTATTTTACTTATTATTAATCAAAATAATTAAATTATATATATTTGTGGTGCTACTGACCATATTTAGACACAAAATATTAAAATATTTCAAAAAATTTCATAATTTAGTCAACCGATTTTTTCCCCACTGTTTTCCTATTAATTTGTGATCCAGGATTCAAGGAAATAGTCAATTCTCATCTTCACTGTGGATCATGGGTGTAGAACCGATTCTGTACCGTTTCTGGACTGATTTCAGGATCGACAGGTTTAATTGCCAAACTGATTCAGGACCAACAAAAAAAAATCGGTCCTGAAATCGGTTTGCCTCCAGTCCTTTTCATCGCTTTGGAATATGTCACAACGTGGATCATTAGCTTAAACGAGCTACAGACGCTATAGTACACATTCTGCCAATTATTTATCATCATGCATCATTATTATTAAAACTGGAGAAAACCTAGGATTTAAAAATAAGAAGGCATTCTAACAGATGATGATATTATAGATGCTATTGCACTAAGGCATTAACATTACAATTTGTTTGTAATGCAGTTGAAATCATGGGTATCATTTATATACGTAGCTCCATAGTAAATTCCCATTAAAAACCCTTTAAAGAAGTGGCATTTTGGTGTCAGGAACTGAGGGAAACATTCAGAAATTCAAATTAGAACAAAAGGGATCATCCATAAATGACATCATGCGGCGGGCAGGGGGTGGGCACCCCATACACAAAGAAGGAGATGGCATGTGTATGGGGTGGGGTGGGGGTGTGGGTCCAGTCGCCGACGCATTCCCATAGTAAAAACATGACCAAGGTTGATGGACCAAGGGAAAAAAAGAATGACGTGATTTATGGATGGCCCCAGAGGTCCTTTTGTCAGTTCAATTCCAATCGAAAAAGGCTGGTAGCGATATACAGAAATAGGCCTATGAATGTGCCTTTATAGTTTAAAATGCACCACAATCACACCAATATGGTAACTAATGGAAAAATTTTCCTCAAAGAAAATACAATACTGCCATGGAAACCCATAAATTGAATATGACATAAATGTAGGCCTACAGTATTGCTATTGTCCCATAAGTTTCCCCATTGACACAGTGCCAAAATCTAAGGATATTTTCATCAAAATTTATTTACAACAAAATATAGCAAAAGAATCGAGATAAAATTTGAGTTTGAGACACTTTTTAGACAAATTTTCATATTTTCTCTCAGTAATCATGAACTGTAGAATGACATAATAAGCAGTGAAAGGGTTAACATATATATTTTCAATGAAATGTGAGGTAACAAAATGTAGGCTTCAGGAGTTCTTTCCAATTCCAGCATTTATGTATATTGTTTTAGCAGATATTGAAGTATACGTTAGTGTTAAGGCAAAAAGGGAATTGCAAAGCGTTATGTATAAGCAAATAAAGGGAACTTCACTTTACGAGGGTCATGCATGTGACATCACGTGTTTTTTCAAATAGTTTTCATCATTTCGCAGTCCGGTTAATTCTGCGTAATTTACGTATATTAATAAGTATATTGACCGCATGTGTAATGAGGTAGATTTTTTTTCTATTGAGATTTCTCAAAGCACCCATCCATCTTAGAAGGGAAGGGGATGGATAATGAGATGGGGTGCATAAATAGCGGTTCTACTGTCGGGCCTATTAATTTTAAGCCAATTTGCAATGTCGAGAGGAAATTTAAAGACAAATCCGCCCATCATTCTCTTTGAGCTATATGAGCTGTATATCACGTACCCACTTATAGATGTTGCACCAAAAAGCCACAACACCATTTTCAGGAACAGATACTTAAATAAATTTTGATCAATCAATCTGTCCGTCAAAATTCCTAGCCCCGAAATATGGCACCGAAGTTAGGTTATATAGTGCCGCCCCTACCGCCACCCATTTTGTTGCCCCCAGGAAGATCAATTATTAAAAGTTCTTCCAAAGAAAATTCTATGCAAATCACTTGGAAATTCAGCAATTTATGAATAAAGCTTCAAGAAGAGAACATCATTTTCCAAAAACGCCCGCGACTCCCTCAAAATAGATCTATACATGCATGTTCCACCTTCTCCCACCACGTAACTGTAGTGTCTAATTCCAGTTGCGGATGTTAAAATGGGAGGGGGGCGGGGTAAATTTATATTTGGAATGACTAGATTGGTTAAAATGGTTTTCTCCACCTTCCCATATAATCATAATTATATAAAGAGAAGATAGATGATGGAAAAATCACAAAAAAACGCAGTTTATGCATGGTTATTTCATTTATGAAGAGCGGGAAGCCAATAAGCAGATAAAAAGTAAAGAAAATACAGCACTTTATATGAATTGTTATACAACAAATCAGGTAATGTCGGGAAAGTTTCGCAGGTTACAAAGCATTAGCTGCAAAAGAAATCATCTGACAGATGCCAGGGCAAGCGCGGAACTTTTGGTTTCATAACTCTGACGAAAATAAAGGAAAACACGGAAGCCACATGACCATCTGCTTTTGAAAAGGGGGGCACAAGCAAAGTTATCTGCGCAGATATGGTTTTACATGCGTGTACATGTATTTATATATCTATCAAGTATATGCCTTAATCATTGTTATCTATGCATCATTGAGTAATTCAACTTTCCCAAAACTCACAATTATTACAGCTGAATTATTTTTTTTTGAGTTTTCAATAAAGCCTAATAATAATTATGGAAATGTTTATGCATGACGTCAACAATATAGTCATATTTACACGAAAATATTGTGTACCAAAAATTAATGCAAACTCCATATTTGAGCAATATAACCAAAATAAATAGTGAAATGCAAACAAACTTTTGCAATTCGTTTTCGATGCTGCAGACATGCCAGCTCATTCTTGAGTTGAAGCCGATAACTCCAGACACTGAGATAGCTGTAAATCCTATCAGCCAATCAGTAATTTAATTTTCATCGTGTGTATACATACACATGCGCAGTTTTGCGTTCCACAAAGTTAGGGGCGTACATATATAAGACTGTCAATCGCCAGATACCCTAGCCTCCCACCGGCACTGCATGAGGCCCATAGCGCTCAGACTGCGTTCCCGTGGTGTGTTGGGCTTGGACAAAAAGTTATTATTGTCCCCCTCTCCTGAAGTTTAGTTTTGGTTTCGAAGTGGCCAGTTCGCCCTCCCAGGTCGACTCCCGATTTAGCTGACTGGTGCTTTCGATAGTTGGCCATAGGACACGCAGGACAGGTAAGGACGCTGGACTATTTTTCATTGAAGAATTTCTGTGTTCTAGGATTGGGCATGTGACGTTGCAGTCTGCCGCCATCTTAATTTACATTACGGTACAAACAATGTCATGATCTTCTGGGACCCGATGAGTTTAATTCTACTGGTTTGATAATTGATATATAAATGTGTTTGCAACGGTGTCATAAATATTGTATTTGAGACACAACTTATTGTTGTCTCTTAATCAGGTACAGGTTAACACAGGTAGGGGCCCGGTTTACCATGTAGGAAATCTGGGTGGAGGCCCTCAAAGTATAGGAGGAAATTATTTGTTTTTGTTATAACACCCTCTCATCCCATTTGAACAAGTAAGAAGTCGTCAGAAGCTGATCACATTAAATTAGTACTTTTTCCCGTTGAATTATTTATTATCAATGTCCAATTATAGGAGTCTTCTATTAAGTTACAAACTGTTTCCACCAAGTTCTCTCTTATAGTTTTATGTGTTCATGAACTCGCGTGTTACTAGCAGAAATTTCCAGATCTATCCTAGATGACAGAATTGACATAATCAAGTTTGACAATATTGGAAAACATAGTTTTAGAAGAACTAATCAAAACTTTAATAGCTCAAAGGGACAATTAGGGTTGAGTGGCACTGTAGGCAGGGAGGATCCAGGAATTTCAGAGAGAAAAAAGAGGGGAGGGGGAGGAGGCGCCTATATAAACAAAAAGTCCAGCCGCCCACTCCAGGGGCGTCAGTTTTACATTAGAAATAATATATATATATATATATATATATATATATATATATACCACATTCATTACAAAATATTTGACCCCCCGGGGATAGGAGGCACACACCCCATCCGCCTTCCTGTAAATCCGTCTCTGGATGGGTCAAATCACAATTTTAAAGTTTTAAATGTAAAACAATAAGGCTTACAATGACTATACAAACATATCCTATGGCAACGATGAAACATCGTTTAGGATTATCGGTCCTATTCATTTAGAAAAAAAAAACTCGTTATGAACTTCGAAGTTGTAATTAAGCATAACTAATGCACATGTTTGCATTAGGGATAAAATTGCAGCCAAACCATGACACCAAAAGATCATAAATTCTTTTAAAATTGTACATTTCATTATGACATTGTAAACGTTGTATAACCTAGGGGTTTTCCATTAAATTGGAAGGCACCCAAAAGATAGGATTGACGTGAAAAACGTTCGATCACTTAGTAATGTACTTGTATCACGGTTTGCTTTTCACAGTTCCCATCCTACAATGTCCATACATCGGTATCATAGTTTCTATTCAATTTCTAAAATAGCTATCTTGTAACAAAATCACAATTTCTTTGCACGATTCTAAGCTTCAGAAGTTGAATAATGAAAAAGTAGTGGCGTCAAACATGGTTAAGAATTCATGCTTGAAATGGGGAACTCAAAAGCTCTTCCCAATGACGGATCAATGGATTCGTAAATGAAGGGCCATGTATAAGTATAGGTAAAACCTTATTATAATTTTAAAGTTTTCTGCAAAAAGGTCGCGCCCATTCCCTCTGAGTATCTCCTAATAATATGCATGCGAGCCTCTTCGTCTGGGGTTTCCAGCTTTTTATCATGGATAAAAATTCTGTATAAAATCCCCATTAAAAATGAAACCATTCATTGCTGGGATTTTCCTAAACCCCTTACTTATTATCTGCATTCTAAATAATCAGATAATAATTACCATGGCTCTGGAATTAAATGTCGATTAGCACAATAATAGAGCTGCTGACGCTACCCTGGACATTGAATTTTCTAAAGTAAGCCGGAAGGTGTTTTTTTTTTAATAGTTATATTAGGTATCATCCTGCTTTTAAGCCATCATTTTTAACTACATGGACTAGATCTTAGGAGGAGGAGCTGCATTAGAATTAGATATGGGTCCAGGTAGAATTTATTCAACAAGTTTCTTACTAATTATAACGATATTTCACATAATAGGCCCCTGATGTTGGTTTTCCTGGAAATCTGAGCGAGTTCAATACACCGACGAGGAAGAAAATAAGTCGGGGGGGGGGATAAAAAAGAATGAATGAAGTGATTCGTGGTTTTCAATAACTGTTCTATCATTTGCATAGACATCAATTTACTGTGACCAATAGACAGTTGTCATTCTAATTACGATGCGAAAATCCCAGAAATATCACAATAAAATTGACATATCGTGTTAATTAAATACTGCTGACACGCAATTTGTTCCATGACAGAAACAGGAAGGTAAAAACGCATGCTCATCATTATTCTTGAACAAGGATGTCACAAGTAACAGACATCATGTGAATAAATTTTGTGTCAGTATCGTGATGATGAAAAAGCTTGCATAATCATTTTAAACCCGCCATTTTTGTTTACATATATATGTAAATCTTTACATACATACAACTTCCTGTAGGCCTATGTTGCCTCAGAAAAGGGTATAAGGAGTGGTTTAAAAAGAATAAAACAAGAATGGAAAAAGGGAGGTAAGACAAGACAATACGTATAATTCACGCTACTGTTATCATTGGTAGATACTTGTTTTTTTTAAATCAATTTAATAATCACTCCAGTTTTTCTGAAAATGAGAAATAGCTGATTTGCTAAAATATTCTAATTATTATCATATAACCAGAATTTTCCATAATTTCTTTTTCTTTTTTAACAATTATCCGCTGCAGGTCTGCAATGTGGGTGCCGGGAGTGGGGTGTGTGTGTGTGGTGTGTGTGTAGAGTACCCGGAGAAGTTCCCCATCAACTCCCACCTAACAAGACAAAATAGACCAATATCTAGATTTCAGCCCCATCCCCATTCCCTATAAAAAGATAAACCAGGAGACCGTTGGGAAAAATTGGCTAAATTGCGAATTATATTATATCATTACACTTTAAAAACATTTTCCAAACAATATAATTTATGTCTACACTTGACAAATGAACCTCCTATGCTATGATCTGAATGTATACTTGAATCATATTAAGAGATTTAGCACGTCAAAGCAACAAGGATCGATCAGACAAGTTCAACACTATCCGATTGATAACTTGCCAAATGGGAAGGCAAAAGCAAAAACTGTCAAAATGATGAGTAAAATCCTTTGGAATTAAAGATTTGAAAAAAAATATTCGTTTTAAAGACTGAATTGGCAGTGTGTATTTGATATCTGTTGCTAACATATGGAATCCTTTCATTCATAATTTCTATAGAAAACTAAATTTGGAAAAAAAAAAGAATATTTATGACTTATTTACTATACCAGGCATGGCATGAGACATTACATGTCTCTAGTGCTTGTGGGCAAAAGGGGATCTTTGGTTTGAATATTTCTTACAATTCATACAGAGTTAAGGCCGGGACACATATACCAACTCGATCGTCGGGAGTCCTTCTGACCCGACTGTCAGGGACTAACCAGTCGTAGGGATGTTGAAAAGGGGTGCCACATATAACGACCAATTGGTCACAGGAATTGAGTCATATTTCAGTAAATTATTAAATGTAGATTATAAACTATATATGTCTGTCAAATAGGAAAGCCATTAGAAGAGGAACATATTTACACTATTTCCTTGTAAAGTATCACCGATATCAAAGTTCATATTGGTTATCATAGAAAGAATAGTCACAGGAGCATCAGCGACATATCATTTGAAAGGTAATTCCATGTTCTATTTAATAATATTTATCGTTTTTAGATATATACACATATGACAAGAGAAGTGGATGGGATACTCCTGTACTAATGGCTTAGTACTTTTAATACATTGTCATAATATATAATCCAACAAGGATCAGGCTTAGCAAGTCTACTTCTAGTCTACTTCTAGGAGAAATATCTTACGCTCCTAGCGCCACCTGTTAACCAGTATAAAAGGCGCTGCAAGGTAGGGAGCGAGCAGTTAGTGAGTGAGTTGGTTAGAAGTTAGTAATCACTCAGTTTAGTGAGAACATCAGCTAAACATGTTTAGCCAAGGAGTTATACCTGGAGTAAGTACATCGACTCCGTGTAACAGACTGGAGTTTACCAATACCCACTACCTCGGACATAGGATTGTGTTAGAGCTGAATGCTAGAATGGTCTAGAAGGCGTTGGAGCAACTCGTGTTCTAAATGTGGTTGATTGCTGATAGGAGATGGGAGGTGGACTGATGAAGACTTATACATGGTGGCTTTGACTCGGGATGAGATGTTTATTGAATAAAAACCCTTTCATATTAAGAAGCTCCCTCATCGTTCATTTCTTTTGAACTATTGGGAAGTGAATGGACAAACTTTAAACGCGGTCTGAATTACTCAGACATTCTGGAAAGCAACTTACGAAGACTTGGATATACACGAATCTTACGCAGTCTTAAATCAAACATTAACAATAGTTCATTTGGTGGAGATACCCGAAACATGACTTGTGCCGTTTTGCTCATCCTTGATGTCAGCCACCGGTGACTTTGAGGCTTCCTCTAACCCCAAGCCTCAATCTTTGCGGCCCGCAGGACACGATGTGTCAACATCATATACAGGGAATGTGGAAAACCGCCACCTGGTAGGTAATCCCTTAGACGGGGAGGCACAGAGACAGGAGGTCGCAGCCAGACCCAAGCAGCTCTGCCCCGAAGGTGCACAAAATTACCAAACCCGTGGCAAAGGTAAACCATTTCCCTGGCACCTAGGGTCCAAAGATAGGCCGGTTCTTGACGAAGGACTTGAAACCCTAATACACTCGGGACGAGTTGAAGGGAAGAACCGTCTCACGGAATATCAGCAATATTGGAACCCAGGGTACGTACCACCTACGGACCACGAAACTGGTACTAGCTCTCGCTCCACCTGTGAATCTGATGTGAACAATCCGTGGTGTAACCAAAGTGTTCCTTATCGTCTACTGCCCGCAGCGGGAGGTGAAGGCGAACAGGAAGTTTCCAATGGAGATAACCTATTTTCTTCAGGAAATCTAAAACAACGACAAAACACCGCGGATAACTCCAGCCCATCAGGGGGAAAACGCCCCGAAAATCCGGTAATCCTACCTGATGGGAGCTCTCTCACCTATCCATTACCCCAACGACTTGAGTTTATCAGTCACCCACTGGTAACACCAACTCACCCCAACCCGGGGGCGTCCATTCCTTATTCCACTGTAGCTAAAGGAAAAACAGTGGGAAGGGATAGGGGAGTGGGAAGGGAAGCAGAGGGAAACAGCGAGAAAGTAGGCAATTTACAACCCTATCGATTAACTTACGGTGTAGAAACGAACTTAGACCAGGCTGGTAGGGGAGCGGAAGCTCAGGCCTTTGATCCAGCCGAAATATTAAAGCAGTGGGCAGACTCAAGCCCCGAAAAGCACATAGATTTAGAGAGGCTAAGCGATCAGGATAGTGAAGAAAATGTAACGCTTAAAGCACAAGATTTTAACACTCTAACTCATGAATTGTATGGAGAATACGAGGACGAGTACGAGGAAGAAAATAGCGAGATAGAACAAGCAGCCGCAGATGTCAGAGGGGGTAGTCCTGATAGAAAATTAGCTAGAGAAGATAAATCAACCTCGTCTTCATACGAAATTATTACCGAGGATGTTCTAGACACAGGTAAGAAAGCTAAACTAGAGAGTGAGGACGAAATTAGTGTAGAGGAAATACCTGTGAAAGAACAGTGGGACGATCACGATATACAAAACCTCCACGAAAATAATATGGCGGAAGGGGGCGTTCCTTTGATGGATCTAGTAGAAGAAAGAGAGGATAGAGATCAACGCCAGCAACCCGATGAAGGGGGAGCTGGGGGTGTAGATCTGGGGGCATGGCATCCTAACCGTGGGATGGACCCTGGGGGACCTCAACAAAACAATGGGAACGGCCAGATCCTAATCCAGCAGCCGGACCAAGGCGTGCAGGCAGGACTTATTCCTCCTCTTAATCAACAGGCCCAAGGAGGCCAAGGTAATCAGGCCAATCCTCCCCTTAATCAACAAGTTCAAGGGGGCCAGAACGATCAGGCCAACCCTCAAGGACTTATTCCTCCTCTTAATCAGCAGGTCCAGGGAGGCCAGGATAATCAGGCCAACCCACAAGGGCCTAACCCTCCTCAAAACCTTCTCAACAACCCTCCTCAAAACCTTCTCAACAACCCTCCTCAAAACCTTCTCAACAACCCTCCTCAAAACCTTCTCAACAACCCTCCCCAAAACCTTATTAATAATCTCCCTCCGAATCAGCCCAATCTGGGGATAAACCCTGGGGGACTCCAGCAACCCGGTGCAGGGGGAAATGGTGGTGCGAATCCGGGAATACAGCAGCCTAATCCTGGGGTAAACCTTGGGGGACTGCAACAAAATGATGGGGGAGGCCAACCGGGCCAACAGCCTGGCCGGGCCGTGCCAGCAGGGGGTGGGGTCGATCAAAACCTGCTCCCTCACCTATTGCAGGCGATGGCACTCGCTGCCAATCTTAACGCAGGCCGAGGAAGAGCGGATAATCAGCAGGGTCAGCAAGCCCCAGCAGGCCAGAATAATCAAGCAAATCCACCAGGACCCAATAACCCTCCCCCGAACCAGAACAACAATCCTTTCCTTAACCAACTCAACAACCCCCCAAACCCACCGAATCCTCCACCGCCCGGACCACCAGGTCCGCCGGGCCCACCAGGTCAGAACAACCCTCCAAACCCACCGAATCAACCAAATATTTGGGAAATTCTACCACAGTTGAGCCAGGCACTGGGGCAAACACCAGCGCCAGTGCGTGAAACGACTCACAGTGGTCACCAAAGGGGACCAAACATTAGGTTACCGTGGTTTAGTGGAAAAGAAGACGAGCAAATAGAAAAGTATTTCAGGGAATTAAAACGACTGAAAGCTATCTATGACTGGTCGGACGCCCATCTCCTGAATATGGCGCTGTTAGGCCTAAAAGGAAGGGCCGACGACTGGGCAGGAGCGTTAGCTGAAAGTGAGAAAGACTCGTTTGAGAAACTAGAAGCCCAAATGACCAAGATCTTCGGTGATCGAAGAGCTAAGTGGCAGAAACACGCAGAATTCTGTGGCCTTAAGCAAGGAAAAGACCAGAGCGTGATCGAATTTGCAGGTGTTCTGAAACAAAAGCAAGTTAAAGCAGAGGCGAGTGAAAGCATGATGTTAGCTGTGTTTTTAGAGGGATTAAAACAGGGCGTAGCCAGGCAAGTAGCTATACTGGACCCTAAGTCGTTCACCGAAGCGGTGGATTGTGCAACGAGGCTAGAATCGTTGGACAAAGGCAAAGGGGGAACTAAAATATCTAATGCAGTGAGCGAACTGGCTGGAAGCCAAGAATCAGAGGAGACCGCGGCCCTAAACTCCATCTCCGAACGATTTGGAGTGGTGCTGGCCCGACTAGAGGCCGCTCCATGGTTCCAGAAACCAAAGCCAGGGCAAAGCGGGACTCCCCAGAGTGGTGGTAACTTTAAACAGCAAGGTTATGAGAGAAAAGATAGGTACGAAAACCAGAAAGGTGAAAGAAATTCAGATCAGAAGCCTAAATCCAATATCGCCCCGAACAGAGAGGCAGATAAGGGAAAGAATCTGCCAACTCAACAGAAAGTAGAGAGACCCAGGTTGCCTTTTGATGAAAGTAAGTTTTGTATCATTCATCAACAACATGGTCACTCTACAGAAGCGTGCTTGTGGTTAAAGAATAGGTTGAGGGAAAAACCCCCGCGGATCTACAAAGATAGCAAAGCCAGTGGTACCGAACAAAAGAATCAGGGAAACTAGAGGAAGGGTCCGTTCATTCCACGATAGAATTAGGCGCAGTGGACGGACCGGCTAGGAGAGAGATAGGAGACGAAGCCTTTTTCTTAACGTTAAGATTTGATGATCAGAAGGAGGTTAGATCTTTAGTAGACACAGGAGCGAGCGATTGCTTCATGTCCACCCATTGTAAACGACAGATCCCTAAACAATGCATTTTAGATGAATGGAAGGTATCGAAGGGAAACATCAGTTTGGCAGACAACTCGTCTCAAGTAATACTAGAACAAATTAGATGTAAGTTTTCAATCCAGGGATCGGTGGTCTGCTATGATTTCAACATAGTGGACGATCTATGCCACCTAATAGTAATCGGGAGAAACTTATTAACAGTGCTTCGATCAGATTTATCTCTACCAGGCGCAAAGATAGAAGTGTTTTGTGGAAACCCTATAGTTAGCAAAGAAACAGTGAAAATCCCGCCGGGAAATGAATGCATCATACCGGTAACCACTCGAGAGCCGCTGGGATTAGACTCACCGGTAGCTTACTGCGCACCGGCGGTAACCGCACCAGTCCTAGTGGAGGGGTGCGTGAACACGGTGGGAAGCCAGTGGTGGATCAAAGTCATGAATCCGCTAGATGAAATGCAAGAAATCACTCCCCAGGAAGTATTAGCTTTTGCGGAAGAATGCGCAGTGCCTGAGGTAAACCAAAATCAGATAGAGGAGTTCCTAGACTTGTGTTATCTAACTAAAACGGAGACCCCAATGTCCATCTGTAGGATTTCTGTAGAAGTAATGAAAGACGCAGTGCAAATGGAAAGCCAAACCTCTGCGGAGAAATCTCGAGGTAAAATGGATGAAAATGTAAGTAAAATAGATCTAACCGAGTCGTGCTTAAACGAAGAACAACAGGTAAGGTTTAGACAAATGCTTAATAACAACAGGGATGCACTAGCGTTTTCAATGGAAGAGTTAGGTCACTGTGAAATAGCGCCGATGAGAATAATTGTGGATGAGTCGCAGGGAGTAATAAGCTCTAGACCATACCGATACTCTCCACAGAAAATGGATATCATCGATGAACAGGTTAGGCAACTCATAGATATAGGTGTCATAGAACCCAGCGAATCGGCTTGGCGAAGCCCGCTGGTGGTAGTGCAGAAGAAAGATGGCAAACCTAGGCTCTGTACAGACTTTCGCATGCTTAATCAAGTCACTTTTAAAGATAAATTCCCCATGCCCACGGCTCGCTCGCTTTTCCTATATATGGCTTACAAGAAACCCACTATGTGGACAGCTTTAGATCTGTTGAGCGGCTATCATCAGTGTGGAATCGAAGAAGACAGTAGAAAATATACCGCTTTTGAAACCCCGATGGGTGTGTATCAGTATAAGCGTGTACCATTTGGCTTAGTTGGCGCACCTTGGCAGTTTACCAAGGTAATGGCCATAGCGCTAAAGGGATTGATTCCTAGAACCTGCTTAGCATATTTAGACGACGTAATTGTCTACGACACTACATTTGAGGAACACCTGGCGAGCGTTGAGGTGGTTCTCCAAGCTTTGGCGAGAGCTAATCTTAAACTGAAACCGTCAAAGTGTGAGTGGTGCCGCAGTGAAATCAATTTCCTCGGCCACGTAGTAAACGCGGAAGGAGTGGCTACACAAAGGGTAACTACAGAAAAGATTACAGCCTTTAACCGTCCACATAATGTGAAAACCATTAAATCATTTCTGGGACTGTGTAATTACTACCGATCGTTTGTCCCTAATTTCGCTGATCTAGCAAAGCCTTTAAACCGGCTGCTAAAGAAAGAAGTCTATTTTGAGTGGACAGAGGCCTGCGAGGAAGCGTTTCAACAGTTAAAGAAATTGCTGACCTCGCCACCCTTACTAATTCATCCAGATATAGGAGGGCATTTCTATCTACTAACTGACTACCAAGAGGGATGAGCTCCTCAACGGGTAGTCAGTAACAGGCGGCAGTGGGCTCGCAAGGGTCCGGGGACACGTTAAACTAGTAGATATAGTGCAGGGGAGAGAAGTACTGAAGGCCCCCGTGTCTAGCGAAGGATGAATCAACATCCTACTGTGGTACCGTCTAGTCGGCGCACATATCGGGCTGCCGGTGGTTTCGTTTTCGGCCACCTGTAAGTGGTACGTGCGTGGTACGGGGTCGACAGACCTCACCTAGCTCCTGACAGTAGTTCCATCATTCAGGAGTGAACAGGCAAGGCCAGTGAAAACGGTCAAAGTTCAGTGTGGGTTTGCACGATTCACCTGGATCAGACCGTCGGTGACCACCCAGGGTGACTTGGGACCGGTAATCGCTATCGACTGGGTCACTGGCCGGTCGTCTCTGTCGGACTGGTAGAGTTGTTGCAACCTATCGGCGTCGGAGAGGGCTCAATGTACAGTCAGGCCATGGTAAAGCTAAACATGCCTATTCAAGACCTCATTTCTTGGATTAGCGTAGGTTATGGTTGAGCCATGCTCTCTGTGATCAGAAAACATCAGGTTTGAAAAGAACATTCTGGGAAGCAGAGAGAGCCTTATGGCTGGAAAGGATCCCAGCTCAGGTTGCAATCCACTATGTCTAATGACATAGGGGAAAACCGAAGGGATCAAGCGGCATCAGACGCCGCGTGCGGTGCAGCGGTTTGTCACAAACTAGATGAAATCTACCGTCCGGTTGCTTTCTGGGGATGTACTCTCCGGGACGCCGAATTAAATTATTCGGTAACAGAAAAGGAGGCTCTGGCAGTAATTAAAGGCATTAAGAACTATGAGGACATGTTGCAGGGAGCTAAAATCACAATAGTGACTGATCACAAACCGTTGATTCCCCTGCTACAGAGTGCCTACAAAGCCCCGTCAGCCCGGCTGAGACGGTGGGCTTTAGCGTTATCAGATTTTGATTTTGAAATCATATATGAGCCAGGAGCGACTCATTTTCTACCGGACTATTTGTCTAGAGTCTATCATGAGCATGTCCCAGGTGAAGAATATGAGCCCGCTGTGGGATGTGAGTTATTTGAGGCCGAAGTTCAGGATGAAGAGCTTTCTGTGGCTACGGTATTAAACGCGCAACTCCAAGATGCAGAGTGCGCGCAATTGATAGACTACCTGCAGGACGGAGACCTACCGACAGATCCCCTTGAAGCTAGGCGAATAATGGACCAAGCTGATTTTGTAGGAATGGTAGCACCGGGGGTACTATGTAGGTTCAACGTCAAAAGGTATAACAAACACCAAGACCAACTGGTCAGACTAAAACCTCGTATGATAGTTCCAGGAAAGTTAATTCCCAAAGTCCTGAGACTATTACATAATGACATCTTGGCTGGGGGACATGTAGGGATCAGTAACCTCACTACCAAAATCTCTGATAAATTCTACTGGCGGAACATGAACGCCGACATAGTAGACTATGTGAAAGCTTGTGAGACCTGCTCTCTGAGGAGACGGGCTCCGCATTTCAAGGCCTTAGCTAAGTCTTGGGAGAGACCAACCCGACCCTTTGAGGTGGTACAGTGTGATTTCATCGGGCCACTAAAGAGGGCTAGGGATGGGTCAAAATATATCATGACCTTCATAGACCTACTAACAGGTTGGCCGGAGGCTTTCACCACGAAAGACTCCACTGCGCAAACCGCGGCCAACTGTTTCCTAACCGGGATAGTGTGTCGGTATGGACGGGTAAACCGTCTGCACACAGACCGGGGAGCGGCCTTCCTCTCAGGGCTATTCAGGGAAATCACCACACGACTAGCGTGCAAACAAACGTTCACTACCGGGCGAATGCCGACTGGCAACGCTCGAGTAGAAAGACTACATAAAACTATTGAAAACCTGATTGCTTATTATATCCCTGACGATCACTGTAACTGGATCGATCTACTTCCCATTGCATTATGGACAGTTAGATCCACAATCAGTGTACGGTCGGGATACAGCCCGCACACCCTGCTGTTTGGCAGAGATCCAATCAGTATGGGAATGCCTGAGCAGGGAACAATTCCTGAAACGCTGAACGACTGCGAGTTTTTCATGCAAACCAAGGATAATATTGCTATGTTTAGGAATATGGCTGAAAGGGTAGTTCAAAACTACGAAAAAGATCTGAGGCTGCGAATTGATGAGCGGGCGCGGCCCACTCAGATGTACGAAGGTGATATGGTATACATGTACGACCCTCTAGCTAGTGAAAATAAAGCGTCTAAGTTCTCAAACAGGTATACTGGGCCATTCAGGGTAATTGAAACAAAAGGAGACCACCTTGTTAGACTAGTGTCTTTAAAAACTGGAAAACAGGTCCCACATCTAGTGAACATTTCAAAACTCAAACCTGCACATGGGCCTTGGTCTCCCGCCGTCCCTCATAACATTCCCAAACTGGTGAGAGAAGCGAAAATCACTAACTCAAAAGGGGCAGATCCTGACCGAAACCCTGAATTGCATCACACTCCGACGGGTGAAATCGCTGAGGAAGATGGCGAAATAAGGGGTGCTGAGACTGAAAACTCAACGGGAACGACCGGTCCCCGTGAGCATGATGCAGTTCCTATGACCAGGAAGGTACCTACACAAAAACCTGGTCCAAGTCCCACTGATTTAGCAGAAACGGATGGGCAAATCACTGATGGTCAGGGCACCAGTGCGGACACCGCGCTGTCCACAAACTTATCCTTTGTTCCTAATAAAGCCGCCTGTGAACGGGGAACAGCTGGCGCTAATGGACAGAGGAAACGCAAACGAGCTAAACGAAGGGGCAAAAGCCAGCCGTTGGAGGGGAGATCCCCTCCAGGCAACAACAAGCCCATAAAACTACCCTGCGGTGATGTGCCGATCTTGGATACGT
Source organism: Lepidonotus clava (assembly GCA_936440205.1). Classification (NCBI taxonomy): domain Eukaryota; kingdom Metazoa; phylum Annelida; class Polychaeta; order Phyllodocida; family Polynoidae; genus Lepidonotus; species Lepidonotus clava. The sequence continues at coordinate 32,747,643 of OW387140.1, forward strand.
CGGAACAGAGCCCAGGAAAAACAGTAAAGGACCATGTCCCGACGAAAGGTGGCTATAACCTACGTCGGAACCGCCGCCCTAACTACGTCGCTCTGTCCAACGGCGGAGAGAGCGACGACATGGATGATTAATGCAGGAAATTTAGCCGCCCTGTGAAAATAAAGGTTCGGCGGAGCGGCACCGTTAGCATCAGCGCTAATGGAACAGGTGGTCTGCCTCACGGCCACCTTGCCGCGCCCAGGGGCGTGGCAGAAAGGGAGGGTGCGCACGCCAAGAGAGATGCCAGTGGTTGGGCGTCATCTCTTGGGACCGGATGCAAGCGTTCCCCCCCACCTGAAACAAGATACAGCTCCAAATATGGAGACGGCATGGACAAGCGGATCGGTTATAATTTCGTGGGATCCGCGCCGATCCACCAGTCGGTCCGCAACTCTGCTCCTAGACGGTCACCTCTGCTGCAGGTGATTGTGCGCGCAACCCAGCCCGGGACGAAACGGAGATAGATATTGATTCTATCTCTGAACAGAAGTTGGAGATAGAAATTGTTCAACCTCCGACTTCTCCTGGAAGGAGCAGAAAGAGAACTTAGCTGGGACACTGATCCACCGACTCATGGGGAACTGTCTAGCCCTCCGGCCACATAGCAATCCAAAGGGAACCACTACTTTCCCTGCGGACACGGAGGGAAGGATTATCGTCCCCCTGAGAAGGAAACGGATCAGCCGGCCCCACCAGAGGGCGCTGCCTACCAAGGGACGGTTCGTTGGGCCATTCTTTTAGGATTTTACCAAATGAAAGAAAAGGCAGTCGAGAAGGAGAGTACTAAGAAACAACCGGCTCAGACCCTTAGGCGGTGGAGTTGGCCGGGCCGGGGCGGTGTCCGTCCGGACTCAACCGACGCCGGGATTGCCCGGAAGAAGCCAAGGACACCAGCCCGGCGGCCCACCAGAACGACCACAGGCGGAGCCAAGAGGTCCGCTAAATCGGCTCCAGCCAAAAAGAAGACAGCAGATAAAGACTTCTACAATTTATCTGAGGTGAGTGACTCGGAGCCCGAGCCAAGGCTAACGGCGTTGGCCAAGCCGGTTCAGAAGGAGGAAGCGGCCAAACAACCGGTGCAGATACAGGCCGGCTGGTTCTGGGACCTCACGCAACCACTGTTCCAACTATTTGAGACTGTTGACGAAATTAGGAGAACAGTAGGACTGGATGTGCCAAAATCAAACAAACAGTTAGCTGAGATTAAAACTCAGGTAGCTCCTTTTATTCAAAGGACCACACAAAACTCTAAATGCGTCAAGGAAAGTACCAGCCTACAAACAAAACGAGGCGGCCGACCTCTGCCCACTCTGGAAAGGCGATCGGGAGGGGAACAGCTAACCGTCGCCGCTCCAGGACTAAAAGTGGAGGTAGCACCCGTTCAACACGCGCCAACCCCACCGGTGGGGAACGGGCCAGCGGGAGCTCCCCTCCTCCACCACTTACAGCCTGCGGACCCCGCTTGTTTAGACTTGAGCAGCTTGACAACGAGCTGCAACGCCAATCCCTCACCACTGCTATGGAACCAGCAGCAGTGGACGCCAACCAGCCAGCCGGGGGGCCCACTGTGGCCGAGTCCACTCCCAGCGACAAACCAACCACAGGTACCGAACCCATACCCCTCGAGCCAACCGTCGTACGATCCAACGGGGGCCGTTTCGGACTGGAACCTACTAGGCCAAGACCCCTCAGAGCAATGCGCCCCTCGTCCTGCGAACGTATGAGAGGCTTGAGGATCACGGTCACCAAGGACGAGAGCGGGATCATCAGGCGAGTGGTAAATGACAACGGGCAAAACCTCTACGAGCATGTCCCAAACTAAACAGACCAGGAAGCCCGAGAGGAGAGCATTTTTCGGCGCATGGATGATAGTAGTGCGCAGAAAAATAAGGTAACTTTGCTGTGAACATGTTTTAGATAAACTGCAAAATTAACTTTCTCAAACTATCGCTAGGGCCAAAACAAAGACAATGAAGTGGCTAGTGCTGTTCGTATTAGCTATAATAGGGGGCATTAGGGGAGTGCATAACGACTCCAGCCCACCTGAAGGGCTAGCCCCTAACGCTGAAGTGATAGCTTTAGAACAATATGGAGTAGTGTTAAAACCAGGGAAGTTAATGTCCACCGCGGATATAACACACGTCCGACAAGGCTTCCTAATCACTATTCCAAGGAGGCGCTCCTTCAACAAGGCTACCTTTGGCCAGGTCTGTCACCGATATCTACAGGGAGGAGACGCCCTCGATCGGGCCTGCTACCATATCAGGTCGCTGGTCAGTTGGATGGATCAGACGTCACAGGCGCTTAAGGGTCGGTACCGAGAAGTTCTTAATGAAACCTTAAGTTCCCTAATAAAGAACACTCAACAAGACCTTCAAAATCAAGAGTCGGAATTAAATCCAGGTGGAAGGGTTAAGAGAATGAAGAAGTTGCCCACAATGCTAGACGATCCAGGGTGGCCGACCTTTCCTCTTCCAACCTCTTGGAATCAAGGGCTGGCGGCTGATGTCAAATATAACAGAGAGTTGATTAGAGTATTGCAGGAGTCTTCGAACCAAATGATCGAAGACTTGGCTCTGATGAATGAAAAACATGACGAGGCTGTCGAAAAGGTTAACCATGTCGTGATAGGCCTACTGGACAATCTAAGATCACTAAATAAGGCACACAACACGACTCGCCGAAGGTTGAAACTCGTGCAACATAAGGTGGATTGGATGGAACTGTACCTGAATATGATACCGGTCGCTCTAGAAGACAAGTTAGGAGAGATGGTGTATCTTCAACTAATGGTAGAGCAAACTCGCGTGTTCAGGAAAGGTGTACAGCGCCTGACGCGGGGCCAGCTGACTATGGACTTGGTACCCCGCCAATATATGGTCGGAGCGGTCCAGGAAGTGAACAGATATCTGAAGGGGATCCACCCCAGGTTCCATGTCGCGTTCACAGATCCTTCCTTCTATTACGAGAACAGTCAACCTTCGTTCAAATTCAATGAAACCACTCAGGAATTTATAGTGTATGTAAGGGTGCCTGTGGTGGCTGATGAACATTTGTTCCGGGTCTACGAAGTACTAACTTTTCCTGTGCCAGTGACGGTTAGGGGGCGACTTAAGAAGGACGCTCTCCAAATTGTTAATCTACCCAAAAGTGTCGCCATGTCCATGTCCCGCCAGTATTACGTACCATTGGCTAGTGGCAGTTGGTCAGGTTGTTATGGACAGACCATCACGCTCTGTAAGGACCTACCTTATATGAAAAAGATTACAGACAACACCTGCACTGCTGCGCTACTGAGGCGCGACGACCTAGCGATCCAAGAAAAATGTGAGCTGGACTATCTACTGGAAGCAGACTTCGGAGAGATGGCAGTGTATCTAGACGACGGAGATATGCTAGTGGTCAGCGCCGACACCCGAGGCCAAATGATTTGCAGAAACCAGCCTGCGGTCGGAGTGAACATAGAAAATTATGCAAGGGTTCAGGTGGAATGCGACTGTGCATTCCAAACACAAGGAGCATGGATACCGTATAGCTTGCGAAATTGTGACAGGCACACCAGGATCACCACGGTTGTGTACCCACATAATGACCTGTTGGAAGCAGCAAGTCGTGTGAAGGGGTGGGACATGAATTTCACGACGTCCAAAAACGAACCCACTATGTTAGAGTCAGACCCTATCCCTGAAACAATTAGGAAAGACCTGCTGGAAATCGAGGAAAGCCTGAAGGCCAAAATACCTGTAACCTCCCTGGCCAAACGAATACAAAAACACCGTAAAGACTTGGCCAAGGGTATCAAGAAAGCGACTGACCGTTATGAGGTAGAGAAACACGCCCCGTGGTTCTCTATAGGCAACTTCGGAGGCGGTTTTGGTCTCCTCACCATCTTTTGCATAGTGGTAGCTGTGACAATTATTGGATGTGTTCTCTGGAAGTGCTGGCGGAACCACCAAGGCAAGGCTGCCCTGGCCGGACTAACCATGACTTTACCTCGGGCCATGGCCTTGGAAGCGGCGGACCCGGAGGAGCTGCTGCGCAGTGAAAAGGAACTAACTGGATGCCCGGACACGACCGCCAACCCCACTGCGGTGGCAGTACTTGCTATATTACTGGCAGTACTAGTCATCGCCATAGTGGTCCTCGTGTGGCGAAAGTGGAGAAATATTAGAAGAAAGACTGTGGATGGATTGTACGTACAGTTTGCCAATCCACATATGATAGAAACAATCTTCCTAGGCGAACTGGCTATGCCTTCAGACCACACTTATACGGAAGGCTATGTGCTCATTAGGGATCTACTGGTGACCCAGCTGTGTCTGAAGTATACTCTGACGGTAACCTGGGGGGCGCAGCTGATGGGAGCAGCGACTAGACCTGGACAGCACCCATCTAAGGTGCCACTACCCGACACCCTGAGGGTATCTAAAAAACTAGCCCGTCTGATGATGAGTAACTTAAAATACAATACCAGGGCCAGACTACTGAGATATTCCTCGGGGCTAGCCACTCCTGTACCCATGGGAGTACCTCGCCTCATCGACGCAGGGTGGTCCGATGTCGGAGCGGACTGGCCTCAACCGGTGTTGGGACAAGGAACAATGCCTAACGCTCCTCCTAGATCGACCACGCCCACCTCAACAGCGACCGGAACAGGATCTGCACGAAAGACAATAAGGCCAGGGACATCCGAAATAAATCCAGGAACGGTTTATGAAGTTATCATATGACAATGTAACGAGTGTTAAAACCTGACCTAGTACTGTACAGGTAAAATTGGTGAATTAATAACACAGAGGTACGAATACTAAAACTAAAATGTTACAGGAAGTTCGCTGGGCAATACCTGTTTGGGTAGGTAGGGTTCTGTTGACTAGCCTGATCAATAAGGATTCACCAGTCAGGGAAACTTGGGTCGGGTAGGCTGGTCCAACCGTCTCTCTATGGACCCATGGGTTATCTAAATTTCTCTCAAGTCGAGTGCCCCATGCCCGGTAGCCTAGCTCAACACTCTCATTGTTAACGATTTGGCAACGCTTTTAAAGTAGGGAACCATTTGGAACCGATCCTAGTGTCGCAAAATTTTAGCATTTTAAAAGAAAAACTCAAAATTCTGTATAAAACCTAAGAGCGCTCAACGGGACCAATGCTCCCAGCGAGCGAAGTGAACTTCCCCAAGCAAGTACCATCTACACAAGACCCCTGTGCTGTTGTTACCGCTAGGATCGGGCTGCAGTACAGGAGCCACTTGGGGAACGCCACTGTCTATTCTTTAGCATGCTTACATATATACTCTTCTCAAAGATGAGGGGGTTGCACAAGCAGCAGGAGCCTGCCCACAGGCCTGGTGTCAGTGGTGCCTGACAGGAGGCAGGACGTTGGGGTTACGCGTCACTGACGCTGCAAAGGGCACTGGGGTGGACGCCCGACCATGGCAGTCACTATGCCCCGGGTGGATTGGCTCCTGACAAGCGGTCCCTTCATCACAAAAAAATCGACGAGTAGAAAGAAATTTACCTAAAAACTAATATATAAAGCAAACCAATATTTGTGTAACTAAGAGCTCTTCCTCAGGGAATTTTGGGCAAAATATAATAAGAACGCAGTATAATTAGTAACATTCTCAGGGGGGACGCTCTGTGACAGCACACGAGAGTACCTTATACGTGGCTCGTTTGCTCCTGGCATAGACACGCTGCAGCGGCAAGGATATGTGCAAATCCTGACAAGGCGTGCGATATTTGGGAGCTATAACGGAGGTCACAAGGAAATGTAGTTACGGGACAATGGCGAATTGGTGACATTCACAGGGTGCTCGGCTCTCTCTCACTATATCGCGACTCCCTCAGACGGGACAAGCCATCCCTGGGGGGGGAGAAGCTGTAGCGAAAACTCACAAGGCGGTGGAGCGAGGTGCTGTCCTTATTAATAGCCCCGTCGTCTTGGTTATGTGTAAATGACCACTGAATCACCGTATGTCTTAGGTCAAAGGATCCTGACTTTAACATAAAAAGTCAGGATCCAACGACAACTAGTATATGACCAACTGCCCATAATTCAAGACTAAATTATTTAGACCACTTTTAGACCAGTTTTAATCGGGACAGAGACAAAACGGCAAGAAGTCAAGTTTCGACCCGGGTAAAAAATTAGAAATAATTAAAATTAATAAAGGAAATGAGCGGCTTCAGAACTGACCGCCGTCGAGAAAATAAAATAAAATAAATGAATGAAAATTAGTCTTGACCGCCGTCGTGGCGCTAAAAGCATCCAGGTCTCCGCTCAACAGTTGAGCTGAAGAGGGGGGACATGGACTACTGATTCCCTGATGAACAAGCTACAATAAACTTGGTTGACACCCAGAGCTGATAAGTTTACCCGATCTATTAGAAAGGAGATAAAAAATTCTAACTCTGTCTTTAGCACTACCTATCCCTGCCCGGCATGCGCATAGTTAGGATAGGCTGGGGGCGGAGTCTTTTCAGGAGTAGTCTTGACTCTCCACAAGAGAAACGGGCATAGACCTGAACAAGAAAACGGGTTTAACCTTGTACTGTACTTCGGTAAAGGCCCGACTTACTAGGTGCTGTCTGGAAGTAAGTGATCTAAGGAGATGCATTTACACATCTCTATAATTTAAAGGGGGTGTAGGCTGCATATTAAAAAAAAAAAAAAATATATATGCAGTCTGCTCCCAATTATAACAATGGAAACTCGGTGCTGCCCATTCTGGTCCTATGAATGGGAGAGTACCGACAAACCACATGTAACTAATGAGGACCGGGAATCCGATCAGAAGTGAACCTGAATCTGAGACCCGATCCTCTAGTGATAACAAATAAGGAACGAATAATCTCAGCCTCCTTTGTACAGTTACTACTTAATGTCCTTTAATGACATTTATACCTCACGGAATGAAAACGCTACCCCAACCGCTTGCCATGTTGGTTTTTCCCATGTGATGTAGAGTATAGGGTAGACAGTGAAATGTCACTGTTAACATAGGTATAATATCTATTCAGTGAGCCGTTTGGAGTTAGTGGCGCACCCGTTTGCATTCAGAAGGGCGCCACTACCCAATATAAAGTGGAACTCGGTCTTCAAACCCCAGGCTGAATGTAGGGGGTGAACGCCGAGCTACCACCTGTAACTAGCAGGGAAAGAAGGGATTTTGTCGTAACAAAATCATTCAATAAGAACAAAACTGGGGTTTTAAAGCGAATGCTTCATAAAATGGAGTCAAATATGTTAGAACAGTTGTCACCCTTGAAGGGGGTGTTAACTTGTTTGCGTATAAATCTTTGGAGTGTATTGGGTAATTATTCTAACACACTGTACAGAAAGAGTGTTATCAAGAGTATTGACCCTTGTGACCCCTTAAGGTAAATCACCAGGGATCCAATTCCTATCATTATTCTTATCTCCCCATGAGGTCGGTTAGGGAATCTGAGCGGGACAGTTTTGCATCACCTCTCGGGCACTCATGAAACCTTTGTAGGTGGATGTTCTTGTAACGGCTCAGTCCCGACCTGTGAGCATAGGCTCCCACTCATTCATCACAAGGATATCACTGTCTGAGATGTTTGGCAATCTCGGGCACTGATAAGCGTGGCTTCTGCGTTCAATGGAACGGAGCCTACTAAGGCCTGATCTATGAATGTACGAACTCCCACGGTGTACACACATGTATCTCTGCTTGGGATGCTTGATAATCTTTGTGGTGTTGGTGCCTTTCTAGCTCTTAATAAGGATACCATTCCTTCTTTCATTATATTCATACAGAATCTTCATCTGGGAGTTCATTCAGTGTCTTAGAGACTTCATCTCGGTCTCCTCACAGTAGTATTTTTTCCTCTTCGAGACGACTCTGGACAATAATACTCACTCTAACACTTATTCTAACACAATGACACTGACGAAGTCTTGCTGTTAGACTAAAACATGGGATGGGTATCTGTGGCCTTCGCCACTACATCTCAAACTTACCTTGGAGTCGCCAACAGCTCGTTGGACGGCTCCACCTGTGGTGTCGCCTTACGTGGCCGACACGTCAATCTTTCCAGTACTCTGTAAGGGGGACAACTCATCAAAGAATTCTGTCACAGCCAATCTAATGCTGGGAGGTCTGGACCAAAATACTTGGTCACCTACTGTCATCTAAAACTTACCAGGGTAAAACACCCTAGGAAGCGTTTGCTACCTAGGGCACCCCATGTGAACTATTTCCAATGTAGACATTTACACTAATGCCCTGTACGTATAACGACTAAACAAAGAATCCTGTTACAGCAAATCTTGTGTTGTACAACTCAGACCGGAATCTCTGGCCACCCATACCTGATTATCATGTGCAGTGTCAGTCCCCAACAGCTAATAGCATCAAACAATAACATACGATACGAATTACCCACACTCCAGAAAACCTACTTAGATCGGTAATGTCAACAAACCGCTAGTCAGAAAACCTCCTATTATCGCCCAACCACGCGCGAAGTAAAATGTTTGATCATGTTCGCCTAAGCAATCCCTCCCACTAAAATAGTAAGCCGAACGTTGTTCAGTGTCCAGCCGTGTCACCTCATTTCATTTACATCGCCCTAACATACCACAGGACCTGGAAAAGATAATAAGTTTAGTACGCAAGATCCTGACTCTCGGCCCGCGTCCACCATCTTGGAACCAAAAGTAAACACTAGGTGGCCACCCACGCTACCCGTTACTAAAATCACCAGCGAAACAGTTTCTGGTTCCGGGAGTGACATCAGCTTCCGGAATACAACCACGTGAGGGCGAGCCGAGAACCACCAAGAAGAATTTGGCCAACAATCTCCTTAAAATCTACGATTAGTAACCTGCCTAACATGCAAGAAACGGTGGGAAAAGGAAGATTCAACTTACCCGGTCTCGGAGCGGTCGAGGCTTGGACCAACTCGACGAGGGAAAGGCACCCGGTGGCAGGCGAAGAGACGAGGGGGACGACGCCCGGCAACGGCAAAAGAAACCCCAAACAGCTCCGACGAGTCGCCCCGAACAGTCCGGCAAAACAGCCACAAAGAAAAACATCTAGTCCTTGGTGGTCCGATCACTGGCCGGGAATTGGATCCGATGAACTCTTGATGATTGTCAAAATAATGTTTATGGCTCAATCACTAGCCGGGAATTAAGACCCACTAATCACCGCAGACAATCGGTATGTACAGGGGGGAAGGGGTTGGTCTAGAGGGGAGCTATTGGGAGCTGGCGAAGGAGCCGGCCCAGGGCGCGAGCCCACCGTCGAAGCTGTCGGTGGGTCGGCATGAAACCGTCCACGAACTCTCGGTAGTCGTGGACGGTGAAGGCCCCGTCTGCAGTCTGACGCGTGATGTGGAGGCGGTGACCCAGGTCGGCTGTTGGAACGCCAAACCAGCGGTTAGCATGGCGAACCTCCCGGTTGACCCGGGGCACCAGGTGGTTCATCCATCGTTGGAAATACGCGTCCTCGCACGTCAACTCCCAAGACTCTGTGTTGATGCCCGTCACGGTGGTAAACATCACGGTGGCGGGGGCTGGGTGACTGCGCAGGTTAAGAAAAGCCCTGTTGAGCGTTTCCCCGTAAAAGGTCACCGCGGCCGTAGTGGAAGAGAAGAGGGGAATGTATAACTCCAGCTCCGCGTCCCATCGTAAAATGTCCAGAAGATTGACCACGATCACTAACAGGTCGTCGGGCCACACGCAATGGTGCGCGAAAGCCGCCCCGGCTAAATCGGCAGTCCCGGCGTCTACGCACTCCACCACGGTCACACTGTGGGCTGAATCCCCGACGATCAGGTCGTTGTACTCCTCGATCCCGCTCTCCCTTTGACTACAGAAAACTGCGACTCGGGCCATTGTTAAAAGAGAGTGAAAAACAAATACGTCCTCTCCGACCAAAAAGATGAGCGACACTGATTAAAATGACGTCAAAACGAGGCTAATTTGGAAAACCCCTTTTTGATCCAAAAGATCCAAATTCTGAAATCGGCTAGCATGATCAAAACATCGTATAATTTCTTATAAAATCTGTGCTAAACTAAAGTTTAGGTCCCCAACCAACATAATCAAGCGCCAGAATTAATTCATATCGGCCCAAAATATCAGGTCGAACAATCAAACTTGAAAGTTTGATCGAAGCAGAAATTTGCCATCCGGGCGCTTCGCGCCCGAAGGATCCAAATCGAGGTCAAACCTTGGGGGGGAACTCCAGTCAAGCGTCCCGCTAAGTACACGTGTACTAAGTATAGCTGGCGGACGCGTGACAGGAATGGTGGTATTTTCTGGTTCCAACTGCTCGGTATTACTAAACCTGATACAGAGACCTTGTATTTATTGTAAATAATGTTGTTATGATTGAAGTTTGGTTGAAATTTGACACGCATTGTATCATGAAAGTCATTCGTTCAAAATGTCCGAATTCTCTGTATTGACTTATGTTGTGTTAATTTGTTCTGAAATTGGATTTGATGTACACTTGTTACTCTTAGAAGTTTAAGACAACCCTACACTGTATATATGTTGAGTTCTGTTGACTTGTGTTACAAATCATAAATATCAGAAACTGTACATGCATGTACTAAGTCAAAACTGAATTGGTCACCTTATGCACGGGTGTCGTTATCCCTAGGCCTTAATATGGGCTAACAATTCTGTGAACTCACTTTGTCACCTTATGCACGGGTGTCGCAATCTTTGAATCTTAAAATCAGCTAACGATGCTGAGAACTGACTTTAATGTGCAAGGCACGTACTAAGTGAATACCTAAAGATGACGAATACTTCATCCTCTAAAGTTGACTTTGTCATTTTGTAACCATGATTATGTCATCATCTACGTTGTTATCCAAATAATCATGTTATCAATTTTTAACACTTACCTTGTCATTTTATGAACGAGTTCTGCTAACCTTGAGCTTCAAAATGTGGAAATCAACTCAATGAATAATTTCACTGTGAATGTGTGTTGAAACCGGATCTACAAATCTATTGATACTGTGTTGAATGTACCACGAGAGTCAAGGCCACCCCACCATGGTTTAACAAATATATCCAATCATCAAAATTGGGAGTTCATTATATTCATTTGGTTTGAGCTATGTCGTCCACCTCCTTAAACTCAAACACCTGACCGCCGTCGAATGTACTAATGGCTTAGTACTTTTAATACATTGTCATAATATATAATCCAACAAGGATCAGGCTTAGCAAGTCTACTTCTAGTCTACTTCTAGGAGAAATATCTTACGCTCCTAGCGCCACCTGTTAACCAGTATAAAAGGCGCTGCAAGGTAGGGAGCGAGCAGTTAGTGAGTGAGTTGGTTAGAAGTTAGTAATCACTCAGTTTAGTGAGAACATCAGCTAAACATGTTTAGCCAAGGAGTTATACCTGGAGTAAGTACATCGACTCCGTGTAACAGACTGGAGTTTACCAATACCCACTACCTCGGACATAGGATTGTGTTAGAGCTGAATGCTAGAATGGTCTAGAAGGCGTTGGAGCAACTCGTGTTCTAAATGTGGTTGATTGCTGATAGGAGATGGGAGGTGGACTGATGAAGACTTATACATGGTGGCTTTGACTCGGGATGAGATGTTTATTGAATAAAAACCCTTTCATATTAAGAAGCTCCCTCATCGTTCATTTCTTTTGAACTATTGGGAAGTGAATGGACAAACTTTAAACGCGGTCTGAATTACTCAGACATTCTGGAAAGCAACTTACGAAGACTTGGATATACACGAATCTTACGCAGTCTTAAATCAAACATTAACAATAGTTCACTCCCTCCAGACCCGACAGTCTAGTTGTTCATCTTCAACATCTCATCATTCCCGACCCGACTGATCCGTCGGGAATAAGGCCAACTGATTAGTCGTAAGGCTATGACACACACACCAACTGACCCCAACTCAACTCAACTGTCGCGTTGGGTCGGCATATGTGTCCGGGCCTTTAGAAATGATTATGGGCGGTGCCGGTTCGAGGTAACAAATTTATCATAATCAATTTCTTAATGCATGGGCAAATCCAGAGGGGGGTGGGGGGAGCAGGACACGCACCCCTCCCTTTTTCGGAAAATTAAAAAAATGTTGGTGTTTTAATGTTAAGTTCGGCCAAAGAGTAGTTCAGGAAGGATTTTTCCAATGGCGTGACCCCCCCCCCCTTTCAAAATCCTGGATCAGGCAGTGTAATTATGTAATAGAATAACCTCCAAACTCTTGGTTCTAAATCATTATTTCGCAGTGCACTTGCAGAATTATTTCAAAAACCCATTTTCTGTTTCCAGAACCAAAGAAACTCATAGTTGCATTGGAATAACTTATTCTTTTTTGCAAACATCCTTTATCTTGGCATTCTTAATTTGTCTTGATAAACAACCTTCTCTTCAATGAGGTTTAAATTGACTAAAGTGCATCCCGTGTCTAATTCTTGACTTTTAAAATTATAGATTAAAAATTGTATGATTAGTTTTGACAACTTACCGACTATGTTATGTAGCTGGTAAAAGATCGTCGGCAATCAACAGTGCCAGATTTATTATAATATTATTGACAATTTTAGACTGCTGGGCTCTTTTTCTCTCAGTTCATTTTTGTGTAATAAGCGCACTGGGTTGATACCAGTTCTCATAAATCCAAAGGACCTCGAGGCCTTTAGCATCTTAATCCCGGCTGGGTCAAGAGGCCTGCTACTGCTGCTGATGTCAAGAAATATTAATCATGTGAGATTCTTTGTCTTCATTTCCAAGGAAATCGCACATCATCAGTGACGATTAGAGCGCAACTGCTTTTGATGAAGGATAGTAAGCAATAAAAGTATTGAGATACTAATTGTATGCACGTATTTAACCGTTCCGCAAATTATTGAGATAAGAAGTCTGTCAGTATACTGTTTTCTGAAATCAAATCAAATTTCAGTTCAGTTTTAGTGATAACTTATATATGGGGGATTGTAATAATGCCAGACGTTTATTTGTTTAGTTTTAAACTATATCAATAATTTAGAGGCGTAGGTAACGGGTTCTGATAATTTTAGAACCTGAAAAAATCCCAAGGAGTGAAAAGAGGGTCGATCAGCAGTCCAGGCACCCTCAAGTCCAGCTTCCCAGTGATGTTATCAGGGGAAGGATACAGGATTTTGAAAGAAAAAACAGAAAAAAAGAAAAAAAAGAGGGTGGGGGTGGCTGGGGGAGGAGTTCAGTACCGCCCCTGGATATGCGCTAACTTCTGGGAAAGTGTATTAAAATTGAATGGGCATGGACTAACAACTGGAGCGTGACCTTAACGCACACCGCCGTTTCCGAAAATAACGATGCATCCGCTCATCTCTATGCTCCTGGAAGGGGAAAAAGGAGTTCGTTTTCAGAAAACGGAGGACGCGCCAGCCCATCCCTACACTATTTGTATGAACTGGAACAGATATCTCTGGATGGGAATTCAAAGTTAAGCCATGTAGAAAAAAAAGGGATATGCAGGGTCGCGAATAATTATGAACAATTACTTTTAATCGTGATCGTTTTGCAGGTCTCGCTTGGCCAAGGAACAAGATCTAGAAATAAATGCACAAAACGAGTTTGAAAAATAATCAGTAGGTAGAAGGTTGTGGGAGAACGTCAAACATACATGTATAGGTTCAGTGCACACCAACAATGTTAGTAGCCTATAGTTTTCATCGATGAAACGACATAATTATTTTCCTTATAATTATTACCTTCAGACCTGTCTTCGCCATGAATGTAGAAAGAAATAAGACACATTTCAAACTGTATCCCATCCATCTCAGTTCGGCCCTCTGTTATACACTAATACAGGTTTTACGTATAATTATTGTGACAACCACGGCGACACTCTATTCAGGCCCGTAGCCAGCTTTTCTCAGAGGGGGGTTAATTCGTTTTTGGGTAGCAGTTTGATTTTTTCCAGGGGGGGTCGTTTTTTGAAAAAAAAACATATTTTTGAGATCTATTGTCATATTTTACATTAAAATTTGAGAAAAAAATCCTCCAAGGGGGGGGGGGGGGGGGTTCGTACGAACACCCCGAACCCCCCCCCCCCCCTGGCTACGGGCCTGCTGTTAATTCTGATTTCAATTAAGATGTTTTCATCATATGAAATATATGTTATCCTAGAATATGCTATGTCATCATGAAGGGTATCTTTAACTTACAGAAAGTTGCTTTAATCCCATAACCAAGAAACCTTTCGACGGTTATTAGCATGCCATCAAGTCATTTAAAGGTTAATGCAAGTATCTATCAAGATGCGTGTGCTTGTCAATTTACTTAACAATCATCGGTTCTCTGAACATCGTAGCGGCTAGAATTGTGAAGAAGTTATGTCGCGCTATAACATATAATTTGCCATAATTATATTCTTTTTTTAGAATAGTCTAATATTAGGACATTTGCTGAAAAATTGAAACGCCAAGGCAAAACAGTAGGGATCCGCCTCTGACCAGCATTCAATATTCATAGTAAGGCAACACCACCGCCCAGTCGCAGTACAACTGCGCAAAAATGTATGACATGCCATTCTTATCAATAATCAGTACAATCCATAAATCTACCGTAAATCTTCTAGACATATACTACTAACACATCAACAATCAGTTTGAGTGAGTTGATAAGTGCCACGAATACGACTTAGGGACATCAATAATTAACAAATATTAATATCCTTAAGATTCCCTAAATTGGGAGTGTTTGGTAGGATAAATGATTTTGCTGTTTAATTGTTCAATGCAGTTTTGTTAATTACAATTGACTGCACTGTCTCAGCAATTTCAATATGAAGTTGCAAGTTCAACCTATCATAAAATGTAAAAAGAAGTTTGGAAAACTAATCAAATCAAGGTTTTACTTATCATTATATTGCTCTAATACAATCACCAAGTGATTAATTAGAATAATATATAGAACTAATAAAATATATTAAAAAAAAAAGAAGATAGTTATTTAAAACCAAGAATATTTTAAAAGAAATCTTTAAACTAATGCTTATTGCTGATTACTTGTGCCTCATAACTTGTGCCTCATCATTAAAATATTTATCTGTTCGTCAATCCTATGCATATTTTCATGTAAATGCTTTTTCTGGTCGTTTACAGGAAAAAAGCATACCAAAAGTGTTTTTGTAAAGCATAATATTATGTTTAGAAAACCCTGCATTCAGAAAAGGTAATATAGGCCTAATAATATTATGTACACCGAACCTTAATGTTCATAATGAAGCAAACATTGGACAGTTAGGGAATTTTAGTATCTTATTGCCCAGTATCAAGATTCTGAGGTTTTCAGCCATACGTTATCAAGTTGCGGGTTTTGCCTAAAATAGTTCTAGCTTGACTGGAGTAAATCTCCCTTGAACCTTTCCATTAAGTATAGAAGCAATTTGTCTTGAAATTAAGACCACCCCTTGGTATATTATAATTACGCATTCGATTTATACCCGAATTTATGCATATTCTCAGAAAGGTGTGCCCTCTCCCCCCCCCCCCCCCTTCGACCTTGACTGGTATCCCTGATTGCCATGCATTTAAGGATAGACACCAGTGATTGGGGCGTGAATGGCGTGGCTCCTTTAAACAGTGTTAAATCACAATCACATGATTTGTTTCTAGTGGAAATTTCAAATAAAAAACATTATTGAATAGCCAACAAATACCATTATCTATTGACACAGATTATATAAATGTGGCTAGAACAATATGGCTCTGCAAGTGGATTACAAACCGGAAAATCATAACATTCAAGTGTATTTTTTGAACATGAATATCTCATTTAATATTCCACTTTTTAAATTCTTGGTATATCTTCTTGACATTCATATGCAGGGACCCAATCATAAAAGCATCTAAGTTTCTAACCAGTGGGTCAACCAGAGAATCATCTCTGACATTCCCCACCAGGTGGCATTCTACACCAAAATGATAGGATAAGAAGGGTTTAGAAGAGATTGCATACAAAAGTATTTATCAATCATTCTTGATAAGATATCAAGTATTGGACAGATTTTAGTGTGAGAGCAATTGATAGGTACATGGATAAACACCATTTTTATTCCATGTCCTTTAGTCAAGCCAATATAGGATTCTTGGCTGCTATAACACCTCATCTAAATGTCAACTCCTTAGAAAGCAATGGTGATATATGACACAAAGTCTCAAAAGTTTGCAACATTCGCGACCACTGAGGACAACCCAACAACAACAGTTGAATCCCTAATAATTATCTTGAGAATCAGAAATTTCAGAACCTGGAAATAAGAAATTCCCTGTGTTTTCCCTGTGTTTTGGCAAAATTTGCAAATTCCCTGTGTTTTCCCAGTCAGGGATTATTTTTGGTCATTTTCCCTATTTGAAATCGCTGTTTTCCCTGTGTGATTGGTACCCTGCCATTGCCCTTCACCCAGAATGCACACCATGGTAATCTAGTGTCTTTTGAGGTTTAGTTTCATAATAAAGGGCCTGACTTTACTCTTTGGAAAGACATTCACAAAGTTGGAAAGTTTTATGAATTACGTTGATTATGGTATAGGGCTGTATAAGAATATCGCAACATCAATGTCAAAACCGATGTTATCTTATTTTCAGTGACCATACAGAAAGAGCAAACATGTTCAAGAAGTTAGGACGTTCGACCAACACTCTAGCTGTAATTTCATTCAGTATGAACTATTAGGGGCTTTATTAAATGTCTGAATACGTTAGTTGTTTTAATGAAATGAAATAGCTCCTCATAATTACCCAGGCAGTAACAAAATGTCTTGATTTTTCAGATGTTGTGAGGTAAAGATTCCACTCAGAGTCTCTTTCCATCTCTTGGTCATTCTTTAAAATATTTCGACTTTTAAGAATGATTGAAAATCACTCTTATAATCACAAGTTGTGTTCTCATTGAAGATGAACAGATGAAGTCAGAATGCAATATCCATAGTTAAGTCAGGTACTCAGATAGCTCTCCCTAGTACATGTGATAGAGACTCTCTTTATCATCTTGCACCTTCTCATCATGGTAATCCATAAGTAAACACGAACCAAGTTCCGCATTGCAATCTAGATTGTCCTGTTGGACACTGTGTTAAGATACACTTCAACAAGTTGGGTGCGGTAGCCTTGCTTATATAACTTTTATTGGCAACATAATTTATAATTACATCATAATGTAACTAGAGGTGTAAGGAATGGTTTAAACTAAAAATAAATTTGTACTAAAACAACTTCATGCACAAAACATTCTGATATTTACTGGTATTATGTTTTGAACTATTAGGTTTTTTTTTTTTTTACTAACTCAGCATATTTGGTCTCCATACTTCAATCATTCATCCCAGTAGTTCATCCAGAACAAATTATGGCTATTTTCAGAAAGGATAGCCAATAACTTATGAGAGGATTTACGTATATTAGGCCTAAAAAAAATTGTTGTGTTCAGGTAACCCGACCTACCCTAATTTTTTGGCCCTACCCGAACTTCCTTTTGATAATTTTTTTCCTAAAAACTATTAAAATTTGATAAAACTGACTTAAATTAAAGGAAATGACATAATTATACTTGATCAACTGATGCATTTTAGGTCCTGAAAATTGTTCCCAAGGGAATTTTGCGTAAAGTCTGAGTCTATTTGTGACAATAAAAAAATGTAACAAAAAAATTAAATCGACCTACCTACCTTAATATTTTTCAACCTATGTAACCTGAACACAACTATATTTTTTTTGCCTTAGATCCAAAGCTCACCAGTGACAATATCACTCTAGTAATCATAGTAAGATGGTAAAGACGCCCCTTGATACAGTAACTTAGATATTCTCATACAATCTTGATTAACGCAGATGTTCCCTTATCCACCACCATAACAGGTTACTCTTCCACTGCCAAAAGGACTCCCAAAGTGGGATCGTTGCACATAAAAATTAAGGGGCAGTCGACCACATTTTAGGCAAAGAATGGGGACAGTGAACTACATCTATACAACACTATGAGGGCAACTTTAAATTTTGCCTTAACAGCTTATTGACAGTTTATTTTGCAAAAGAAAATCCTAAAAGAATGCTATGAGAAGTTTTCCTTAGCAGTTTTGGTGATTCCTGTATATTGTTTGGTATTGGCAGACCCTGATTTTTTGGGGTGGTGATCTGTATTCCCCCAAAACAAGGGGCGGTCAACTAAACTTCAGACGCAGTCAGTCACAAAAAACAGGGGCAGTAATTTGGCAGTGGGTAGTAATCTTCAAAATTAATAGTCACAGCCTCCCCCACCCCCTCCCTGGGCATGTGTAAACTGATGCTCACTTGAAGTAGCTTAGATCACATCACTTTCTATAAATAGACATAGCTGAGTCTGTAGTTGGCCAATGGAGCAAGGTTTAAAGGGGTAGTCATAAGACGGAAGAGTCATAAGCCCAGTGGGTGGTCTATCTATGTACATGCAGTACAAAGCAGTGGCGGATCCAGTAATTTGAAAAAAAAAGGGGGGGGGGCACTATTGGGAAAAAAATTCCTTAATTACTTTTTGGCAGAATTTTACATTAAAAAAGTCTAAAATTTCCACAAAAAAAGGTGGGGGCGCGTGCCCCTGCCTCCCCCCTAAATCCGCCACTGCAAAGGGCTGCTGTAAATACATATATATGATTTATCTAAAATACCTTGGGAATAAATACTTTTATTTGTCTATACACAAACCACCTTATGAAATCAGAATATAAACCAAGATCCATTATTGCACAAATGAAGACAGTTATCAGTCTGAAGGCGTCACTTATTTTAGTTTGATTTGAAAGTTGTGGCTGTTTCCCAGTTAGGATTGGAACCCCCCCCCCCCCCCCCCCCCACTATTCAGGCTGTCATGTCAGGGGGTCTCACCGTCCGTCTGTGGCCAGCTGATGACCTTCCCCTCCACGACCCAAGTCTCATCACTCCTCCTGACCCAACGATTCTCCCATTAGGATATTTTGTAAACATCTCCAGGTATGCATTCCATAAAAAACGGCGATATACGATAATTTTGATGACGTGGTTATGTCATGTGGCGATATTTTTTTTTAAAAAAGCGTAAATATCGTGGCGATATATCGTCAATTTTTTATGGAAGCGGTTTTGGCCTCGCAATACGCGGTAACCCAAAAACGAGTATCGCCGATGTTTTATGGAATGCCCCCGATTTTCAGTGTTAGATGATTAACAAAAAAAATTTCCCAAGAAATTGAACTGCGTATCCCGCAAGCCAAAATTACTTTATTGGTGATCAATGAATTAAAAAAAAACTAATAAGCCATATCCCTTTAACACAATCATATCAAGTATGTGTACATTTCAAAGAGCAGTGTTTCTGAAAACATAAATATATGCAGCTGCTATGGGGCCTGGGTACTTTTTACTATTTTATTCCTGCCCCACCAAATTGTAGGTGTCTCATTCTTTGCATGCGTGTCTGACAGTTTCTATTCATCTGTGCAATGCAACCCAATCTCTGAAATTAATTTGTGTTCATTAGATTTCCCATTGAGTATGATTCATACAAATAAAACAACTTCTATATCGGTTAAAGATAGGCTATATCTTTACAATAGTATTAGACTGGGCTGGTTGGACTGGTCACATACAACAATACAAACGGGGGATATTACCTATAGCTACCAGGACTGTCCACCATCATGGTATGCCCCGTTTAACCAGGACGACCCCTTAAGGGGGGACATTCCCATTCTTCTTTGTACAGCCCCAACGTGAACCTGGTGATATGATATCAGATATAAATTATGATGGCGGTCACTAAGTAAAGGCCATTATTTCTAAACTGTCCAAACCAGATTGTCATGTTTTTTGTCTTTTTAAAGGTTATTGGTAATAATCTTCAAGGTATCCCTTGGTTTTCAGATTTATTACATTAACAGTATATATATATATATATATATATATATATATACAATCAATATAATGTTATGAAAATCAAGCATTGCATGGAAAACATGTACACATTGGATCATCACCATAATAATGGAGACCGTATAAAAAATAGTCTATTTGACAATTAACAGACATTTTGAAAATATGGTCAATTTACATTTTGCAGTAAGTCAAGGTATTTCGAATACAAATGTTTTACTTTATGGTTAAAAAAGTATGCTGTTTCACAGTTCTGAATGTCCCTTTCCAATTTATTCCAGAGTAAAGTACCTCTATAATATGGACTGTTTTTTAAATGTGTCCCAATGCGTGTCGGGACTATAAGCATTTTCTTCTCAGCTGCATGCTTTAAGCGGTTAGGGACAGTAATATTAGCCTCATTTTTGCTATACAAAAACAATAAACATAACAATTGAACTATTCAACGTTGCTCCAAACTTACAAGTTTCATTTTACTATGTAATAGTTCTACAGGACAATGTTCACCTCTATACAATTTTAAACATATACGTGATGCATTACATGTTTTGCAAAATTTGCAGCTTCCTTTTTTGGCCCAGTGAGAACGATATTAGTACAAACCCTGCATAATCTAGATGAGGCAAAATTATCTGTTTGTAAATCATGATTGCAGTTTTCTTGTCTACATTATTTCTTATTTTAGACAACTGAAATATCTCATTGCCCACAATTTGCTTTGTCCTTTTATAGGACATTTTATAATTCAATAATGGATCTAAGATTATTCCCAGATAGGAATAACTTTTTACAAATTCTATACAAATATTACCAACTTTGAACGGATTTTGGTTAATTATGTTCTTTAAGACATTCGATTGGCCAACTATGTTCTTGAAGAAAATGATTATATCATAAATTTGTATGTGCAATATACGGGGCTCTCTGTTAATTACGTATGCAAAAGAAAATCCGTAATTTTAGACCCCCTCAACATTTCTTCTCTGGGCTCGACGTTAAATCATAATATTATATATAATAGAATGAGAGAATTATTCACGATTATCCTTTTAATAAATTTGAAACATTGTATCACAATCAAACCTATAGGCTACGTTTTGATACACTATGTTATGTAATTGAAAAAAGAATTATGTATACAGTGGAGTATTATAAAGACCTACTGCTATCTATCTCTGGAAACATGTATGACGTAAATTACCGCCCGCACAAATGCTAACTGTAGTGCAGAAAATAGTAGAATCAATTAACATCAACATCGATTTGAGTGGACTAGATCTATTTTGTTGTATTAAACTGATCGATGGTGAGTCTACAATTGCCTTCATTATGAATGTTAAACAGTTTTGATAATCTTTCTTCTATTTAGGGACAATTAATAAAACCCCTTTTTTTCAGAATAATTTATTGCTACTAAATCAATCAATTACATACTAAATCTATCAAGAATTCTCTCAATTGAATTGCATTTTTCATCAATGTGTTAACTTTCATGGGCTATTTTGATTTGGTTATCCGAAAATAAATTGGGGTCTACACACCAAAATAAAAAAAGTCAGGGCTCCCAGCGCCCCCCCCCCCCCCCAACCACCCCCACCCCCACCACACACACCGATCCAGCCCTGATGCACATGAAATGGCGTTAGTAATATTTCAACTATAAGTCAGTCAGCTATTTGCAATAGGGGCCTATGCCTAGAAATTTAATACATTTGCATTAAAAAGTCCACTCTATTTATCCTGCAAAAAAAAGAAAAAAATTGACATAAATTCTGATTTTAAAGAAAACAAAAACAAAACAAAATCCTACAGGCACATCATGCACATGCCAATCCCCTGCCCATACCACGGACCTGTTATCCGGCAAGCAATCTCCAAGCACAGTTGCCGCTATAGGGCTGAGAACGGGAAAACCTCTGCTTGCAGAGGCGTCTAAATATAGGAACCATGTGACCGAAACCACGACGTCATTCTCTGGCGGGGCACCCAGTCCCAATGATAGCTCTTTCCCGATGGTGGGGGATTTCCCAGAGTTGCAGAAGACCAAAACAAATTGTAGTAAGGGAGCACATGCTGCCACAACTGCCTCCGGACGAGTAGAAGTGAGTTTGTTGTCGTCGAAGCAGTGGAATCACGAGGTCTTCAGACTAGAAGCACTGACAACCATTGAGTAAGGTGGGTGAAGTTTGATCGTGTTATGTAGGCTAAGTTTTTAGGTCAGGGGATTGGTTTAGATCCTTCCGTGTTACCAGTTGTGAAGTTTGCATAGCCATAGGTACAAGTAACGGGACCGATTTGCCGGTGCAGGTGAATAATATAGGTTTTTGACAGCAGTGTTAACTGTTATTATTGTCACTATAGGTTTGAAGAGATTCCACACGTCTCCAGAGGCTGGGAATGTAATCTTATTATCTGATTGCCTACTTGAAGTATTGTTATCTATCCGTGAAGTGATAGCGCCCAGCAGTGATAGACATAATTATCCTTTTCTATTCCTACGGTAATTATCTGGTCCATCGGAGTAGAGCTATATAGGCAGTAGACTATCACCCCCTACTCTTGGAAAAAACCATGCACCTCCTATATTGTTCACCCCTAAGGATTGAATTCAAAATAATTATTGTCGCAGTTTCAGAAAAGCCATCAGTTACGTAGACACAAACCCTACAGGCCCCTACAGCCATAGCATAAGTGTATGGGGGTAACTCATACGCCCATGCCTACAGAAAATTGCCGGATAACTATATAGGCCCTAGCCTGCATGATTATTCTCAAAGCTTGAGAACATACCCAGCTGATATAGCCTATATACCAGTATTATATTAGGCCATCAAGTTATAAAATTGAAGGGCAGCCTCTGGGACCAGTGGGGCATTAGTAGAATTACATAGGCCTATAGGTCTTAGTTACTGTCAAATTGAATGTGCTTGTTGTGAGCGACCATTGCACTCAGCTGATGCTGCAGCGTAGGTCCACCGGGCTGCCGGATAACCACCATTAGGTCTAGACGTCAGTCTATAGGCTGTCTGGCCACTGGCGACGAGCAGTCCATGAAGTCATCATGCTCCCAAACCAGGTCTCATCACTGCTAGTAAATTCGCACCTAAACGTAGGACCAATTAATTGTTTGAAATGTGCTAATTTCGGATTGAAGATGGATGATAGTCAAACATGCACATTCTTTTCTATGTCTAGGCCTATATATTTGTTTGTTTTTTTATTGGGAGGTGGAGGGAGTATTGAGTTCGGGCAGTTCTGAGGGCCCCTCCTGTGGGTTGGTGCCAGTTTCAGATTAGATAGACCCTAATGGTGTAATCTTGACCTCAACAGCAAGGTCTTATGGGTCCTGTGGCCCCATGGTCAAGGAATTTATTGACAGAGGGGAAGTTGGTAGGTATATTATATAAAAATAGAAAATGCTCAAAAAATATCGAGGAATGTATTATCAGCCAGAATTTGTGTCTAGTTTAATATGCTTTTTGAATTTTATCTCTATCTACATTGGTTCAAGAGTTACAACCAGTTATACATGGTACATACTTAGAAGGTTCACTGTGCAGCTCATGGGCAATTTACAAATCAAAGCTTTATAGGCCTATGTCCTTTTGAAGTGAAAATAATATAGATTCTTGCAGGTTCATCAAATATTTTCTTGATCTTATATCTTCATTTTACAAGTGAAAAACTCAGTCACAGCTTTTACCTCAAAACCAGGGGACACTTTTTTAGGCATAAACTGGTGGAATGTAACATACCTAATGTTGACCACTGGAGGATGATAATTCATGACATCCCTAACTGGTCCCTGATCACGACAGCTAGGGGGTGGCAGGGGCCTTCCGAGGGGAACCTTGGGAGCAGCTGGCCGAAAAACTCTCGATTTTGACTTATAAAACATGATTTTACATGTTGCAAAAGATATTTCCAGTATCCCCGCCACAATTTGACAAAATTCTAATATTTTTTATTAAAAAGTCTTTAAAAACTTTAGGGGCGGGCAAAAAAACAATAGGGTAGGTCGGGTTTCCAGAATGCAACTTTTTTCCCTTGGCCTAGGCATATCAAATTGTAATATACGTCTTTCTTTTGTTTTTTATTTGCTCTTTCATTTGATAATGTTTAGTTGAAGATGCTCAGCTGGATACCATGTTGACTTGCAAGTTGAGCATATGCCCTGAACCTATAGGTCCCAGGGCATCATGGTCGGTGCTATATAGTGATCAGGGGTTGGTGCTATATTGTATAACCAGGTGTAGATGTCTTGTGGGCTTTATGCACAAGCCAGTGATGTCTAGGGGTCAGTAATTATGTAAAACTTGATCTTATATTGGGGAATCACACAGCTGCATGCCATTTGTTGTTACCATCATATTTGTTTGCACTCTGAAGCTACCTTGCTAATTGCTTGGACCCTTGTGGTGTAAAAGAATTATGACTCAGACATTGTAGGGACGCCTGATTGTACCGACAGATGCATATTTAGGCAGGCTATGTGGGCCCAAAAATGTGTGATTACTTTAATCTTTGCTGTGGACTTATGCTACCAAAAGAAGGAGGGATATCGATGCATGAAACGTCTGTAGGCCTATATATCAATAATGTCACTTTATTTAAAAGCAACCTATCGCAAGTCACTAAGTTCTAAGTATCCCATGTTAATTACCATGTAATTTCAAGAGTCTATAGACCTATTTCAATAGGGTGGCGCCCTGCTAGCGGAATAGGCATGAACAATCGATTGGGATATGGATTCCAATGGGAATAGTTGGGAACAAGGCTCCTATGGCAGGGTTCACTTTGCAGGTTCATGACAAAGGTGTATAGCAATAGGTATGATGTGATATATTATCTTTGTATCAAAATTCACTACGAACGTAAAAACCTAGACGTTGGAGTTTTAAAGGTTCGGTATTTATATCTGACCGTTTATTAAGTTTAACCTGCATGCAATCATTTCAAAGGTTCATTCCAAGACAATTTGCTGCTTAATGTAGGCCCCATATATACTTAGCAAATCCTGTCTTAAGCTCTAAATTCTACAGATACTGTATAAGCATATGTATTTCTATATAGTTGTTATTGTAAACCGTGCATATACATAAGGTTCCTTCCGGAAGGTTCTTTGGAAAAAGCAAACTTCACTTCGTGGTTTTAACCTTTTTTTTTAGCTTTATATTTGATGTGCCTCTTACCACCTGGCAGCATAGCGATCGACGGCAGCGTGAAGACTTGATCCTTGACCTTTAAATTTGTTATTATTTCTCAGGTTTTATCTCATACACAAAACATTCAAGTACAGTAAACACTTAACGTTAAACATGCCCCAGACCTATTCAGCAATTTGGAAATTATGATTTACTACTAACAGGTTTGTTTTATACTCTAATAGCAATTCTGAAATAGTTCATAGATATGCCATTTTGAAATGATTAGAACTAGGCCTATAATGCATGGATATTGTATAGGCTGACCGTCCGTTTGAGGGTTGAATGACTTCATACTATGACTATTTATCATGCATTACAGCCAGACAGGTCATACCAATGCAGACAAAGAAGTATTGCTATTCAAGCCATTACGTTGAGAACGAATACAATATGATATTTATCATAGTACCACAGATATCTATAGGTAGACATTGGCAGATCATTGGGTGGCCGTACTTACAACATGTAGAACCGCTGACTGGTCTCATTGATATCATTAATAACTCAAATTGGTCTTTGTGTCTTCTGATAACGATAACGATAATGGTCCTTCAGTGGTTTCGCCAGAGTCAGCGGTATGCATTTCTATGCTGCATATATATATATATATAGAAGGAATGAATTATATAAGTTATCACACAGATAGCCATAGAGGTTTTACGGTACTATTGAGATATGGACGGATGGTTATACCCTGACAAACACTCCCTGGAGTCGTGGTTCGCCTTGGTATATCCACCTCGTAATCACCTGTAGTGCTGACTCACCGCTTTGTAATCACAATTCCACTTCCCGCTAAATACAGGGCACGCACGAACAATAGAAATTTACACAAAATATTCAACCAATATTATAACAGTTTTGTTATTAATGTTTTTTACTTGGGCTCATCCTATTGCACAATGGTTATTGTAACAGGATAGCTTTTGGATAATTGAATCTGGTAGTAACTGCCCAAAATTGGTAGTCTAAATAGTGGTGGGTCCTAGCTATCCTTTACAAAGAGAAGCAACAACAACACACAAGTTCTATAACTAAGAGTATATTAATCTGAGCGTAAGAAAAAAGTTGTGGTGGGTGTGGGCACAGGATGAGCTGCTCACTACTGAGAACCCAGCTCACCACATTATACTGGGTGATCCAGGACGTAAGGTGGTTGAAGGGCAGCCGCACAGGGTGCAAAGATATTGGGGTATGTGATCCCCATATCCCCATTACATTATGCTAAAGGTTTGGGCAGAAAAGCGAGAATGTCCCCAACATATAGATATAAATTATATGAAATGGAAAAATGGCCAATGCTAGTTTTCCATCATATCAAACCACAACTTATGCCATGATTTTTGAAAATTCCTATACTTAAGCCTTGTGACATGTCTACATATTTCTGAGCATGCACCTTGATGTAGGCTAGTCTGTAGGTCAAATGCAATAAATAAGCTATCTGTGGGGGTGGACATTTTGCAAAGACATTTTAAGCAAGGTGCCCACTTCGCAGTGAAAACAGGGAAATTGGCAAAAGAAAATCAACGTAGGAGAAAACACATGAAATTCTGTTCGAACAACTTCACCATTTTCCTATTTGTAAGAAAAAAGTGAAAAATGAAAGATTTCACTTTTCCGAGGTGATATTTCTTTTTCTCCGGGTATGTCATACATCTTAGATGAGATTTTTAAAAATTGAACACCTTGAGATAAGAACAAAATCATTATAACTATGACATTGAAAATTTACCATGAGACAGGGAAAACATAGGGAATTTGATCGCGAATTTTGAGTGGGAACCCTGCTGCAATGCGTTTACAGCCAGACAGGTCATACAAATGCACACAAGGAAAGTGTTTTCATCCAAAATCTTATGGTAATACTAGTACTGGCCAATAATTATTACAGCATGTTCACAAGTCAAGGTTCACACCACAGCTACCACTCTACGGGAGGGAGGGACAGAGCCCATCCCCTGGATTGTTTGTTTGTCGGAGTAGTTTAACCATAGGGAGTAAAGTTAAAACTTTACTCTCTCTGGTTTAACGTCCGGCCAACCCTTCAGGGCCCTTTTCAGACTGCACAAGGTAATGCTAGTTTTACGCCACATGGGTAGTGACTGGATTCATGATGTAGGATTATATTACGAAGAGCAGTCACAGAATTCTCTCATTAAAAAAACAAAAAAAGCTCACAACCCGAAAATGATATAGGTAATATGGGTTCATTGGGTCATGTCAAGGATACACTTACAGTAAGGACTCCATAGTTTCGCTTTCGACATTAGGTAGGCCTACACAGCACATTTTAGAAGATGGCAAAGGTTAAACAAATGATAAAATAACCAGAAATCACTCAGCCTTTGAAAGGTTCAAATTTAGACAGCTGCACTAAAAAGGATGAAAGAGATTGTAAACCAGGTATCCGTCTTTCACCATGATACAGGTTTCTGATTGACACACGCCATGAATATAGGCCTATTACATAAAATTAATATAAACAGATGCAGCGCAAAAAAAAGGAAACCGGGCCAGGAATCCCGGAACAGGATATTATACCAGTTGATTAAATGCCATATCAACATAAAGGATATTTTGTCAGAAACTATCATCATAACAATATCACTATTGCAAAATCTGCAGAACTGAAGAGATAGAAGAAATATTATCTTTTAATATCTATCGTAAGTAAAACATACAGAACAATCAAACCAAAAGGCCATACTATTACAGGTACAGTTATTTCTTAATATTTATCATAAGTAAAACATACAGAACAATCAAATCAAAAGGTCATACAGGTAGAGTGCTGTACAAGATTGTCTGTTTGACTACAAAAAAAGACCTACATTGATAGGAGGATTACGACACTGACAGTCAGACAGAATGTAAATAAAATGAAGAGTACACCCCCTCCCCCTTAGCGTCATGTATTTGATATAATATATTGGATGATCTTTATGGACGCGTCCGGGAAATCCGGTTTGTGGTGGAGGGGATATGTGGTCACATGACCATTGTAGCCTACAGACTAAAATAGACAGTCAGCAAGTTTGGAACAGTTTCTCTTCTAAATGCTTTTCACATGTTCAAGACCCAAATAGGAATACCCATACCTATGCTGTGCAGCTTTCGCTTCTTTATGGTTATTGATATGTTTTAACCCTTTCACTGCCAGAGGCCTCATATGGGGCCCTATAGTAAAATCCCATAGGAACACCATTGAAAGAATGCAAATTATGCTTTCAGAATCTGAAAGAATTTTTCAAATATTCCAATTAGAACCAGAGATACAGGTATTTGAACATCGGACTATCAAGCCACCCAAAAATGTTAGAATTGCAATTTGAGAAACCATAAACAATGTATTTACATTTGAATTTGCCATACCAATTAAAAAATCATGAAAAATGGGTGAATTTATGTAAATGACATGATCTTTAATTTGCTGTAACTTTTCTCTCAATTATGATAATCACAAACTGTCTTTTGCACAAAAAAGTTAATGTGTTCATGTTATTTTCATAAAGAGTGTGATAGTTATTTTATGAATTATTGGTTACCATGGTAACCTGCAAAGTATGATAGTACGAACAATTACTCCACACGAGAAATTTGCCTTATTGGCACAGTGCCAACATTTGGAACGTTTTTATCAAAATTATTGAAATAAGCTTTTCATCTGAAGAATCTAAACTAAATTTGAGTTTTAGGGAATTTATGCACTATTTTTTGTATATTGGGCAATATTTCAGTAAATATCAGTTACATTGTGATATATCTGGCAGTGAAAGGGTTAATTTGTCCTTGAAATCCATAATGATTGCATGGATAAAAGTATTTAACCATCCAGTAGAAATTATTGTTGGCTTAAAGACTAAATAGCATGGTTGAAATATTGTCAGCCTAATCAGAAATGTTTCGTCATGAATTTAGCATAAATTAGGTTCATAACTTTTTCTTCCAAAAATCTATTTTGACATAACATATTGTTAATTTTTCGCAAATTTTGTAAATGTGTTTGGTTCGAATAAAACATGTTTTACTTTTTTTGGGAAACTTAATGCTATTAGTCTCATTTTTAATGGGGGTTGCAAATATTGGAATAATATTCCAATATTTGCAACCCCCTTAAAAATGGGGCCTTATAATATTATTATAAGGCCCCAACAAACTTTCACATCCTAAAAAGTAAGAATACAGTAAAGAAATTCCATTCTGTCAAAATGTCAAAAGAAGTTTTGATTTTATCATTGATGGTAATTAACAAGAACTTGTGAACCAAATGAGACACATTGTTTCTTAAATTATGAAATAATGTAGTCCGACATGAAAATACTGTCATTACATTAGAATTAGAGTACCTTTAACCAATCTATACCATTTATAGGCTTCCCTTAAGGTACCATTGTGATAGTGATATCAAAATAAACCACCAGTAATCTTTACTGATTTATCAAGGAATAGCACTGTTCAGCCCAAGATAGAAAGAGCCTGCTGCTAATGAACTGCGTCACTATCTGTCCATATATATACATTTCCCTTTCCGTAGGCATATATAAACGATGGAATAACAAAACAAATAATAGAAAGAGCCTGCTGCTAATGTACTGCGTCACAATCTGTCCATATAATTATATACATTTCCCATTCCGTAGGCATATATATATAACCGATGGAAAAACAAAACAAATAAAACTCAGGCAGAATTGGATGTAACCATCGCAAAAAAACGAGGCCTATAGGGCCTATATTTCATCAGAAACAGGTGAAGTAAATAAATTATGCAAGTTGTCTGCAGGTATTTCCCGAACCTTTGGACCTTCCACAGTTTCGGCTCTTGTAGCTATTTGTAGACCCATCAGGGGGATCCAGAAGCAGTGAAGAGATGGGGATTTCCCACGCAGCTGCCGTGGTTGGCGGCAGTATAACCACTCCCAAACCCTTGGCGGCTGCATTATGCCATTTGCAAGCGGCTGCCATCTCCCTGTCATTTCAGACATACCTTAGGGCCCTATTCTTCCGTATACTAACAAAAAGCCTACTAAACAATTAGTTTTTACAAGAAAGCTGACAGCTTTCCAAGTATATTTTACCTTGTATTCGTCAAAAAAGGTTGCAATAGTATGATAAAAGGAGACCATCACGGAAGGAATACCATGCATTACTGATTATGCAGCACGGTAATGCTCGTCTTTTTAGAATTCTGAAACATATCAAAATCACAAAAGAACCTTGGCCGTTCTATCTATAAAGATTAAAAATGGATTTAAAAATAAAATATAACTTCTATTTCTCCATTGGACGAAGACATCAGTTAAATTCGGCTTTGAGAAAGAATAGCCCTACCATTCGATAATTACCAGTGTTTTTCTGTCTTAGTTCATTGACCTCCACACGAAAACATGAGACACGGATTTAGGAATAGTCCAATAGTCTAGGTCGATCACCTAGCTACCGGACATTCATATTTTACTGCGCGTCCCTAGCTTGCAAACAATCACTTTTTTCAAGTAGACAACACATGGTTTATGTAATGAGGTATAAGATAAGATTACCTGTACAAAATACATATATTGACCGGACTGTAAAACATCCAAGTAAAATAGCATACACATTGGCATATTTGGAGTATCATTCCTATAATTATTTTCTCTACTTTTTTTCGTCCTTCGGTAAACATTATACGTTAGAGATCCGGTTCGTGTCTCGCAGTTGGCCGTTTTTTCAGTTTGGGTGTAACACTAAAACAGTCGTCAAAGAGAGAGCTATGTACATACGTGTCTATACATGTACATGTACATATGTAATCAAAGACATATTGAGAATAACGTAAATAACAGTGTCTCTTGTATAAAGATAGCAAACTGATATGTAAACCAACGCATCTTCGTTGTTTTTTTGTAATCCAGATTTTATTTAGTTGGTAGTAATCTAATTAGTGGTCAAAAGTTTTTTTTCTAAATCAGATCATATTTCAGGGATTATTGAAATTTTATCAAACAATGTGTCCCATGCCTACACACTTATAGTGCCATACTATTGTAATAAGGGGGCGTCGGTTATCATGAGTGGGGTAAATATAGACGGCCAATCGTGACATTTACCTCAAGATTGTAGATACAGATACATGAACAAAGTGTTCTTTTTATCCCTACACCTGTCTCGCACTATTTATCACGGATATCTCCAATGGTTTTATAAATATGTTAAATGCTCTATTTATCTACCATATCACCCGACTTACTCTAGAGTCATGTGCTTGCATAATGCAAATCTGGATTGTAATAATTTATATATACGGTATTCTTTAGATCTATTGTGTACTTTAATGCCTCATGGATCAGCTTTTTGTCACAGGTGTTTGCTAAGGTGTAGCATACATCAACTTGACAAGGTAGAGTGTTAGGCTAATAGTTATTCTTTGGCACATAGTATGCATATGTATGAATACAATAGATGGCAACCATGCAAAGTCAACTGGGATTGGCAAGACGGGTGGCCCTGCCCTGAGGCTGATATCTCTAAACATATAATTATCGATAACACATTCATGGTCCCCGAACGATTTGACTATGTATTTATCATAGCACAATATTAAAGTAAACTTTTCCAGCTAAGACCATTTGAACTAATGGAACTATTTTATATTGCCAGGACTACTTTCTGGTATCAGCCCCCATGGTGATAACGCTTTGTGTTATCACCTACCCTCGGTCAGTGATGCATTAAACTCCTAACTGTTAACCATGTATCACCTCGGGTATAGGGTAAACTATCTACCCATCATAATTATGATGTCCTTTCATTATTAGGCCAAACAAACTTGTGTGCAAGTAACATTGGTCGTAAATGATACTAAAGGGTAGGTAAGTTGGATTTAAAAACAGAAGTCATTATAGATTCAGATTAGAAAATAGGAACAAATCGATGCACTCCGTACAACAATTTCTATCTAATAAAATTGATGAAACAATGTTTTCTATTTGGTCTAATATGACAATCTAAGGATTTTAGGGTCTGTTGGATTACCCGAAGACAATTACTTTTTCAGACCTAAGTTTATCGATTATCCAATATTACTTGGATCTTGTCACAAGCAGAAGATAACGATTATGCAGTTCAATGAATGATACACATGTATGATACAAATGGGCCGGTTAGTTTTTGTTAATTCAATTTTCTTTTTCAACAATCAAACACATCTTGGCATCGCATCACTACTCATCACACTCGACATGTATCATAACCTGAGAAACCCTTTTCAATACATGAGTGTAATGTCATTTCCAGCTCAGTATTGACATTTCTTATCCTGTGTCCCATATCTAGAGCGAGTTTGTGTACATGTGAACAGGCCCCTTAAATAGGCCAGTCACCAGTCGCGTTGCTAGACACAAGTTTTTTTCTCCTCAGAGTCCTGGGATTGGTATGTTATTTTACTCTCCATGGTAAGGTAGACAACTGAGGAATGGGCTCGGGGTCAATGGCCGCCCCTTCCTTATACATTAGACTTGCATGCAGCTCGCGTCTGGATAGGGATAGGGTAGTAGAACGGGGAACAGTACACGCAATTGCGCGCACGCACGTACATGTACATGTACATAGGCTCATTGTATGTTGGTTAGGTACGTTAATGTACTTATATATAATTCATGTAATTTATGCTCGTGTATGTATATATGGTGTGCTATGGATGTATGTAAGCACGACTGTTGAACAATTATATGAAGGCACGTACGCAATACATACGTAGACCTGTACGTATGGAAGTATGTATGTACGTACATTGTACATATAAATGTGTGAACGTGCATATATGAAACATGAAACATGTATGTACATGTATACTGGTGTATACTTTAGCATACAGGAGCGGATCCAGGAATTTGAAAAAGGGGGGAGGGGGCGTGCTATAGCAAGATTTTCGCCCGCACCCTCCAGGGGCAGGAATTTGACATTAAAATAATCTATATTTGGCAGAAAAAAAAGGGAGGTGCACGCGTGGCACGCCCCCCTCCCTAAATCCACGCTTGGCATATATGCACGCATCGGACACTCAAACGTAGAACACACATTAATGTTTATAAATATATGTGAGCAATGAACTTCATGACAATATTATTGAACCCGCAAGTCGGATAATTGGGTGCTGTTAAAAAGATAACAGAAAAAGCTATTTCGCTGATATGTGTAACCATTAGGAGAGAGGACGGGCGTATCCCTCATCCAGGCTGACCCATGCCTGCCTTTTTTTCTTCCCGCCCTCCCTTCACCTCCCCACCTCCCCTTCCTTAAGACCTTGTGATCCGCCCTAACCACATCCCAACTACCCTCCCCCTCAGCTACTCAATCCATCCCGTTCCCCCTCACTCACCCTCCCTTCCTCCCTCCATCTCCCTCCCAACCCCTCCCTCCAGCTCCCTCCCCAACCCTCCCTCATTCCCTCCCACCCTGCCCCTTCCTCCATTCTCTCTGCCGCTGCCGCTGCCCTTATCCCCCCCACCATGTCCCTCTCCCTGCATGCCCTGCCCCTGTCCCTCTCATGCCAGCCTGTCCTCTCCTCTCCCCTCTCCCCTCCCCCATCTCCCCTCCCTCCCCCTCTCCCTCCCCCACCCCCCTCCAACCCCCTCCCCCTCCGCCTGTCTGCAGCCACCAAGTGACCGTGAGTCAGTGTCCGGGAATAAGCACCATCCGCTCACGGGAACCGAGCTGCTGGGGTGATTTCCGCAAAACTCTGAATATTAACAAGGTCGCCCCGACCCAGAGGCCTCTTTTTAACCACCCCACTTCGGCTATGAGAAGGGTGCGTGGCACCGCGACAACATCCTAGGACCTAGTAAAAGTGGGAGTGGTTGTATTGATATCTGTATCTTTTTATAAAATTAATTGTGTTGTCCGAAATCTAAAATAAACGCTTTAAAAAAACAATGTGCCCGTCCACTTCACATGTGGTTGATTTCAATGGTGCATCCGATGTCAACCATTTAAATTGGTTCTAATTCAAGATGTATTGAGAAACAATTTAAATGGTTAACATTGGATGCACATTTGAAATCACTCACGAGGACTATTAGGACTAATTTTTTTTTATTGTTTATTGTAATGCCATTAAATTAAAGTACGCAAGAGCATGCTCATATAGATATATAAATTATTATAACCTTCATTACAAAGGTAAACCTACATAATTACTGTATTTATAGTAATACAATAACAGTGGCGAATCTAGGATTCTGGTTTTCCACCAAAAAATAGAGAGTCCTCCAGGAAATGGGAGGGCGTGTTGTGGCCAGGACCAGGACACGTATACCGACCCGGCGTGACAGTTGAGTTGAGTTGGTATTAGTTGGCATCTGTGTCATGGGGCTACGACTGGATTGTCGGCAATTCTACCGACAAAAAAAACGAAAAGTAATGGTGAAGATTAAAGCCCCATACCCACTAGGCGATTTTACGGGCAACTCGCGGCAGGCAACAGCAGAATCCCTGGTAAAATCATTACCAATTTGGATCACCTGTTAGTATGTAATCTTGAATGTTTCATACTAACAGGTGATCAAGATTGGTAATGATTTTACAAGGGATTCTGCTGTTGCCCGTCGCGAGTTGCCCGTAAAATGTCCTAGTGGGTATGGGGCTTAACAACCCAAATGTCGCATGGGCGGACCCCGGGGGGGGGGGGAGGGGGGGGGGGGGGGGCGTGCGCCTTTCCCTTTTTCCGGAAAATTTTGCATTCTTTTAATGTAAAAATAGGGCAGAAAACAATTAAGGAAACATTTTTCCAATAGCGCGCCTCAAGACACCCCCGCGCTCTGCTTTAAATGCAACATTGATGTATTTTGGATAGGATTGCCCTTCAGCGGAGCGGTAACGCAATGAAGCCTATTCTGAATTCGCGGCATATCAGTTTCTGCGGATTAAGTGAATATATATATGTACACCGTTAAATAAAATACTTTCACAGCATAAAGCCAAAGAAAATTGTTGTGTCCAGGTAATATAGCCCGAAATAATAGGGTAGATATGTCGATTTTTTTTCCTTAGACAGATGGACCAGGGCAGTATTGAAAACTTTAACAGTACACAAAACATCCTCTAAAACAATTCTTAGCATCCAAAATACATGTCCTGTGCAACTTATTGGTCTTCTTTGTTCTGATGATCAATTCTATTGGATTTTGACGTTTTAAAAGAAATCCCTTGAAAAATTTAGTGTCGGCCGAAAAGTTTTGGGTATGTCGGGTTTCATGAACAAAACAATTTTTTAGGCCTAATATTTCTGTCTGTATTTCTGTGATGTACTTCATTGAACCCCAAGCTCATGAAGAATTCACCAAAAACTGCACTTTGCATTGCTTTTCCTGGCACTGGTAGACGTCTGTTGCGTGTTAATTGCTCTTTAGGTCATGCAGGTAAGTTATTTTTATCACCCGTTTGGGAATTACTTTTTAATTCTGGAAAGCTTGCAGCTCGAGCCACAATCCACTATGCCTCATGACATAAGGGAAAGCTGAAGGAATCAAGCGGAAGGTGCCCCCATGTTTCAACAATGTGACACCAAACTAATGGTAGAGCACATCATTGTGAAGTGTAATAAGATGGAAGATAGTCACAAGAGGCATCTCCAAAACAGAACATCAATGAAGGACATGTTTAACGAGACTGAAAGTGAAAAGATCCAGCATTTCCTTCGAGAATGCCAACTGATAGATAAAATATAAGAAAGGATCCAAGAGCCTGGGATCCATGGGCTACCCTGTCCCCCCAACAGGGTCATCAAAGGCTGGTTGTGTGGTTCCCTTTCTATGCGACACTGCACATAAAAGACCCCTTGCCAGTCTTCAAAAAGAATAGGGTATTGCACCCGGTGGGGGGTTTCTCCTAAATCATATCATAGATAGTATACAATCACCCAAAGCTGAAAAGCATTACCTTGTACAGTCTGGAAAGAACCCTGGAGGTTGGCCAGTTGTTAAACTACCCCAACAAACAAATGCCGGCTTCTTATAATTACCTTACTTTACAGAGGGTGGGAGTGGGGGGTTAGAAAAAAGAGATTGTCTTCTTTAAAAGCCAGAAACCACATCTTCTCAAGTCAAGGCCCCTGTCGCCGCTGCCGCTCTATCTCCTGATAGCGGTAGTGGCTTGGGGATTTGTTTGCGAGGATGAGAAACCACTACTCTACAGTTCTTGGATGTAATATTCCTTGTGGTTATTTTATCCCCAGTTTTTTTTTGCGTCCACGGTCCAGTTGTTATAGCGGTTGGGAGTACCAGGAAGTGTCCGCCCAGACCCCGTGACATCTGGGCTCGAGATGTATATAATGATAACTCGTTTTTTTTACACACAAAGTTAAAAGTGTAATTAGTGTTAGTTTTGCAAATTTGCAAATTATACACAGCAATGAATAATAAAAAAAAATCAAATCGGGGCTCGACACTAAGGCTTTTGACTTTTCTGCCCATCGGGCAGGTGTAGCTCAAGTTTCACCGGCCCAATCCATAAATTCACTTACCCTATTTTACTGTGTTAACAAAATATTTTTAACATTTTACATTGGATGTCAAAACTTACCTGCCCCATCTCAAGTTTTACCTGTACCGGGCAGGCGGGCAATGCTTAATGTCGAGCCCTGTAACTGGCCAAACACATTTTCGTCACAGTTGGTCAAGATATTTGTATGGCGAGCTTTTTGTGTGTCGGGAATGGCGGGGATGGGGGGGGGGGGGTGTCGGATGGGGAACGGGTGTTGCGTAGGGGAAGGTGATCATGGATCTCTATTTGAGCCTGAAAAATGCTGACAAAATTAGTAAAGAGTAATTGTCAGGGACGCTTTTCAAAACAATATTTGAATATGAATTTTACACTTGTCGTTTGAAGTAATATTTCACAGTCTTAATTCCAATTTGTCGAATCAATTAATGCAAGATTTTCAGAAGTGCAGCCTTGAAAGAAATAGGCTTTTAGAAAGGGGATGCCTTCAGGTATTCAACCTACCTTAACTTTTACCCCATCTACACCATTTTTCAAAAAAGAAATGATTAATCATCAAATTCCCTTGCCTTAGAATGACTTAGCAGATTTCTTCTAAAGGACCCCACCGGTGCTGATCGCCGAATCGTTTCCCCATCCCCCCCTCAACAACAACAACAACAACAACAACAACAACAACAACAACAACAACAACAACAACAACAACAACAACAACAACAGATAAATAAATAAATAAATAAATAGATAGATAAAAGCGAAGAATGAAAATGATAATTACAAAAATTAAATAAAAATCCTGTTTATTTATTTTCATCTTATTTTCTTTTTTTGTTTATTCATTGATAATAACCTGGGTCTATCTTATGATACGTGTCTCAGAACTAGGTCAATGGCGTTGCCCTGGGTTTTATAACCTATAACACCTGAAACGTCCAGTTCGAAAACAAAAAAAGATTTCCTTCACTAACAAAATTAATCAATTATAAACTATGTCTTTACAGATGTCAGGTAATCGACAGCGCCTCCGGCCATGGCTGGTTGCCAAGATAGATAGTGGAGATATCCGCGGATTGTACTGGATCAATAAGGAGAAAACCATCTTCAGGATACCTTGGAAACATGGAGGGAAGCAGGATTGGGCACCGGAACACTCCCAGATCTTCATGGTTTGTTGAACAAAAATATAATATTCTTGAAAAGTTCTATATCATAGTACATGTATGTTAACTTATGTCAAAGAGGTTTATTATAGAGACCAAAGTATTCAATATCAAATGTTTGTTGGCTTTGTCATAGGCATATATCAGATTTACAGTTTTAAGAGTATATTGTATCAGACAATAAAGAAATACTGATAAGTTTGTTCTTCAAAGCATCAAGCCTAATGGCATCAATTCCTAGAAATAAATATTTACCT
Organism: Lepidonotus clava; assembly: GCA_936440205.1. NCBI lineage: Eukaryota > Metazoa > Annelida > Polychaeta > Phyllodocida > Polynoidae > Lepidonotus > Lepidonotus clava. Next base: position 32,785,684 of record OW387140.1, read on the forward strand.
TTTCTGCAAAAGAATAGTATTTGCATAAAGGAGAATGCATGTGCTTTAATACTTCATTGTCTTTTATTGAAATGGTTAGTTCGAAGATCTGGGACATGCCGTCAATATTCAAAAGATAGTCATCTATTCATGTTCAATATTTTGTTGCCATTTTCTTTAAATTTTCTGTTATCATGTTCGCAAAGATGTAATATAGACGAACAACAATTCGTTTTTGGAAGGGTGCACGTGTACATTGATAATCTAATAATATCTACTTTGCCTCAAACATCAATTATAGTGTTATAACTTTATTTTAAAATAATATATGTGTACAGGCTTACTTTGTTTCCAAATCAAATTATTTTGGTACTTAACATAATAACATAATTATCAATAACACCCTCATTCATGGTCAACAAATATACATATATACTAAAGTTTTAGGCATGTCTGTCTTTTTTTTTGCATTTCAATATAGGAGTGGGCAAAACACACGGGCAAATTCCGTGAGGGTCTGGACAACCCTGAGTGGGCTAAGTGGAAGACACGTCTGAGGTGTGCGTTCAACAAGGCCCCAGACATCATGGAGATCAAGGAGAAGTCGGACACGGATGCCACCGACCCGTACAAAATTTACATGTTTAGGGACGTGGACAAGGGTAAGGAAATATCATATTTAGAATCAAAGTTCAGCAGCCTTTCTGGTCCAGTACACAAGCTTCAAAATTGAATTGTGTTTAACAGATTTTGATACATTTGCGATTCGGATACATCATAATAGGCGTTGTGCACATAGTAATTGCATAACGAAAGCTATTGAGCGTTTGATGCATTGAAATTAAAAAAAAAAGTTCAGTGTCTACATTCTATATCCATAACCAAGTTCAGGTCCTTTACCGATTCTTCATATCATGTTATTTTTATCATTATGATCAATTGTCTCCAACTCAATTTTTTCACATCAAAATGCTAGTCACCCACACACGTTGTAAAGTTATTTTTGAAACTTTCCATCACTTTTTAACCAACCCGAAACAGGATGGGGAGTTTCGAAACTCCACTTCGTTGAAAATAGAAATGGAAAAAAGAACATTCTCATAGACTTTAAACGCTGATAAAGTATTATTTTTTTGGACTTTTTCAGTTCATAGAGGATCGAGCAGAGTGAAAAAGGAAGCCCCGGTGAGGGAGGAAGTGCATACAGTAAGTACTAAATGGAATTTAAAAAAAAAATCTTAACCATTATAATAATGTCGTATGATGTTACTTACTGTAATCAATGTTTTCAATCGATGTTTTCGGATCTCATGATCTAATAATGTATTTACGTCTCTTTTGACCCGTGGTGAGAAAAGGATTGCAGACAGAATTTATAAGCTTGGATAGTATTGATACAACGTTAAAATGCATGTTTCCAAATAATGAAATTTTGATATAAAATTGTCATTTAATGTAAATCTTGATATGGAGATTACCAACTTGCATATTGAGATTCCATTTAGCATAGAATAAATTTCGTCCTTATGATGTGCGACAGAATATGAGGTACCACAGAAATAGTTTCTTCATAATACCATTTTTTTTTATCGCTGCAGGTCGCCCAACAGCCAATGCTTCCGGGTGTTTTAGACTCATTCAACAGATCTAACACAAGTGAGTTTCATTCGTACACTCTAGATATACCATTTGAACCTTAGAATGTATACAACATGGACAACCAGCTATTTCACGTTGCACTTTATTCACAGAACCAAATAGCATTAAACAATATTAAAGCACTATTTGTCCATCAGTAGTCATTCCTAGAAATGTCTATATCTAATCAATTATTTTTTCCAATAATCTCGCTACTACAATGCACAAAATAAGACCTTTAAGACCTTTAATTTTGTAAATGGGGCCATTGAGGCACATTATAGGCATAGGAAATGTCACCTTTCCAATACCTTTGCAAGATCGTTGATGAATTTTAAAGGTCACCTGAAAAAGTTTTGGAAAGGTCTTGTAAAGGTGACCTTTCCATTACCTTTAGCAAATTTCAATGGCCCCATTTACAGAAACTTAAAGGTCTAAAAGGTCTATTTTTGTGCAGTGCTAGGTACTGAGGATTGCCTTTAAAATACAAAATTGATCGTAACCCAGCATGTTTTAAAAATTTTCTCATTATTACTTCAGGCTCAGAATTAGCGAGTCTCCCTGAGGACCTTAAGGGTATAAAGAGTCTGGAGCTGGTACAGGGTACGGGAACCCCAGAGTTGTCGATGATGTCTACAGGGTCACTCCCCAGTTTTAGTAACCAGCCAGGCCCCGAAGACATGGACACAGACACCAAAGGTGAGCCGAGTTCTAATTGAATATAACCTCGCCACTTATCTCTGAACCAATCCTTATCAACGCACAAATTGGATTGATACAATCAAATTCTTAAGGCCATACTCCACATACCGATTTTGATGCTGCCGATTTTACATTTGGTTGACTTTCTCTGAGAATATGGCATGGAAATTTACATCCTATATGTCATTTGTAAGAGAATTGTAAAACCTTTCTAATGATGTATAGCATCTATATTTAACTTTCATTCCCTCTGTCGATTTTAAAAATCGGCAGCAAAATCGGCATGTGGAAAACAGTCTTTAAGTTAACTGATAAAGAAATACAGAGATGCCATATTACCTACGTTTGTATGATTTGATGATTTTGGAAAGCACACCCGGTTTTTCCTACATAGCTTTAATATCTTTAAAGTATTTTTCGCACAGTTTGAAGCTATTCAAATACAAATTCAATGTCAGATCCTAATTCCTTGCGGTTATTTCTTCTTTAAGTTCCTTCTGAAAATGTACATAAAAAAGTGCTTCCTGCTTTTCCTACATTGTCACCAGTCGGGAGTGGCATCGCTAGAAATAGCAATACCGTTGAATAGCAACAGAAAAACAGTCGGAGTACCTGAAAAAACAATCAGCTTTTTGTATAACTTGATATAATGCTAAGATGTTTGACTTGGTTTTGAGAACGTCACACCCAGGTCCTTAATTTTTTTGACCTTTGATTGCAAATCAAGTAACAATTTTCCCATAATAATCCCAAAATCCTTACATTGGATTGCCCAATAAGTAGCGATAAGCCCACTACATATTCCAAAAAACTTTCCATCATAGCACAGAGCAATCGTACCTATATAACCCAGGGGCGGATCCCGGAATATGAAAAGAAAGGTATGATCCCGGAATTTGAAAAAAAAGGTGTGCTATAGCAACATTTTTGGGTGCGCCCTCTGGGTGCAAGAAATTTACATTTAAAGAATTAATACATGGCCATAATGGGTCAAAGAAAGGGGGGTGGGGCATGCGCCTTCCACGTCCCCCCTAAATACGCCCTTAAATTTGTATAGCCATAAAAAAAAATGTACCTTTTAATTGCAGAGCAAGTTGCAGTGGACCCTGACCCATTTCCGACGAACGCAGCCACAGGTGGCCCCCTGCTCCTGCCCACCACCTCCTCCTCCCCCCAGCTGGGCAGTGCGGCCGTCACGCTCCCCTACACACCGCACGCCATGACGTCACCCGCCGCCTCTGACGTCACGTTTGAGTTCGCGCCGTCGCCGGCCATGTCGGATACGTCGGGGACGTCAGGTCAGACGTTGTACGCCCCGGGGTCGGTCTCCTCGGCCTTCTCCCCAGTCGCCCCGGCCTCTTCCTCCCCACCTCAGGGCGACCTGCCTTACCCTCCGCAGGTGGGTTTATTTAATTATGAGATAATTGTAGACATGTTATATAATATTAAAAAAAGGGGTTTTAATGCTCATTAAAATCATATGAAGGAATATGATAAGTTTAACAAGTTATCGTCAGTCAGAATCGCCCACTGATGTGGACGCATTATGGAAACTATGATATTCAATCTTTATTAATTTGTGATTGGAAAAAAGACAGATTCTTCAATTTATCACATTTATTTGATATCCAAACATTCATCTGTAAAACACAATACTAATAGGGAACAGTTTGATAGTTTATCACTTAACTCTCTACTTACTTGACTTGTGCCAAATTATATGATATCATAACGTAATTGACTAGTGCCAAATATTATACCATAACTTAATCGTCACTATTGAGGACAAAGACATATCCTGAAAGTTTTCTTTGAAAATAAAAAAACATTCCATTCAACTTACTCTGAATTTAGGTCGCGCCGGTTGAGCTGGAGAGCTGCTCGCCTCCTAACAGTATAGAGTTGCCCGACTCGGCTCAGCTCACCCTACTCAACGTGCAGGACCTAAAGCTCCAGGAACTGCCCAGCCACCTGGTGACAGCCCCCGGAACCATCACCCTGCTGTGCTCTGAAGGGGGGATATCGGGGGAGGTGAAGGTGATTGTCAGTGAGGAGACCCAGGCGCCTCAAGTAGTTCAAGGTAAACAACTCATACGAGCATCATCTCTATTTTGTTTGTTTCATTGTTTGATGCTTGCAAGTCATTTTAATTGTCCAATAGTGTGAAGAAGTTTCACATTTCTAAGTGGAATTTCGACAAAGGTCTGTATTGTTACTCTGCGTAAAATCGGTAGGCAAAGACACAAAGGATGAAGCTGCCAAAATATCCAATCTTGATTAAAAAAAGATAAAAGAAACGTTTTCTCCACTGAGTGAGTCTTTTGTATGTTCTTGTGCCATATCTTTCTTTTACCCCAACCTATCCCTATGAATATTGTTTGAATTATAATAGATAGATTTTTTGTTTTTTCTTTATTGTAAAAGTAGCATCTCTCCACGTCGTTTCTATAGAATTATCACAGAAATGTTACAGATGGAATGATTTGTCGGTAGAGGTACAAGAATGTGTTGATATCTTTGAATTTGATATGAAGTTACGCAAGATTTTCAAGAAATGTAATGCTTATGACTATGTTTAGTTCTGAAATTTGATTTCATTTCGGACTGCAACCACACCTTTTCTTTTCCTCCAGGTACTGAGATGCACGTGCGGATGCAGTACCTGGACGCCGTGGTACTGGAGGAGTGGGTGACGGACGCCCACGGCTGTCGGCTCCACTACGGCTCCGACTCAGACATACGGGCCCTGGCCACCAGAGAGGTAGCGCGAAAGGTGAGAACCACTTTTTAGGGCACACTTCTATTCTTTTTACCGCGGGACCATATCTTCGTAACTAATTTGGCTGATCAGGAAAATCTTGATCACGATTAGAGATTGTCTATCATGAAAAAATTTCACAACTGAGTATCCCTCTTTGATACTATTTTGCAATAATACCATCAATTTTGGTAAATGACAAAATTGCTGATCTTGAGGCCCTGATCAAAATTTCCCTGGTTAGCCAAATTAGTTACGGAAACATGGGCCCAGGAAAACATTATCATTATTGTTCCAAACAAATTGATAGCAATTTGTTATGAATTATCAGGAATACAATATCTTGTAAAATAAAAGATAAAAGTCTGTTTGCTAGACATATGATGTTAGGTTGATTTTCCTGAATATAAATTTTCAAACATTTCTCAGGTATAACAACATAGGTGATGGCATTGTAAGGATCTGATTACTTTAGTTTGAGTATTGCTATTCCCATGATATCTTTCTTATCCTTTTAACTTCCTAAAGGATAACTTATTATCTGCTAGATACTGCAGATTACGTAAACTATTCTTAGCTTCGTAGACATGTGCGGAAGTGTAACAATTGATAGTGAGAGAAAAATATTACACAAATGTGTAATGATCTTGAAAAATATGCCCATTTGTCATAATGTATAACTTGAAGATACACATGTAAACTATGTATCTGTGTAGGCTTACAGATGATTTATTCCTTATATACTTTAATTTGAAAACTAAAAATATCTTATTTCCCTTCTGTCCTCTTAGATGCTGGGTCCCCCAGAAGCAGTCCAGCTCGAACTTCCGCCGTGCGACGGATTAATAGAGAACTCCAAGCGAAGGGAGTACACTCAGATGCTTCTTGATAACGTTAAAAGGGGCGTCTATTTGGAGTGTATCAATGGTGACATTTATGCCACCCGCTTCTGCAGGTAAGCACCTTAATGTTTAATACGTAGATAGAGTGTACAGAAAATAATCATTAGTATGAAAAATATTCATTAGTATGAAATTGTATATTATCTAATAAAAATATCTGTAGTATTTTCTACTTATTTTAAATGTTTGTACTATTGGTTCATGTATGGGAGATAAGTGATTACACTGGTTTTATAGAAGCTATAATGCAGGTAGACCGTTTTCGTTTGTTTTTATTTGAAGGTTGTTTTAATTGAAAAAAAGGCAAACAGTGTTTTATGAGCATTTATAGTACAAGATAATTTAAAAAGCAATGCTTTTATTTTGAGAGTATAGAGTACATATCACAAAAGGCACGCTATGATCCAGTCAAAAACAGAGGCACAGGTATGAAGGGTGGACGAGGAAGGGGTCAGAATATAAAACGGTTCACCCTTTTCAAAAGTCTACCACAAAAAGTCATCCCATAAGCCCGCCATTATCCTTTTGATATAATCAATATTATTTTATGTTCCAATAATCATACCAATCAATGTTGCTACTGAAAATTCACACAGATCTATTTTATTATGTTCTTAACAGGTGCATCGTATACTACTGCAACGAGCAGGAGCAAACGGGGATCAAATTGAATCGTCACAAGCGGACGAGGATCTTTAACTTCAGCACGTTCCTGCAGGCATTCCGTGCCTACAAGGAGAGGGGAGGTGCTAAGCCTAGTCCAGAGGCCTGTCTCAGCTTCGGCCAGCAGAGTCACTATAAGAATCTGGCCGAAAGTACGTTAATTGCGGCCTATATCTTGAGTGCCCAGGCATTCAACTTGTTAGAGGAGGTAGGTTGCCAGATTTTTATTTATTTATTTATTTATTTATTCGTTTATTTTATTTTATTTTATTTTATTTTTTTTTTGGGGGGGGGGGGGGGGTGATAGAAATTACTTTCTTCCCGGTAGATCAATTCTGAAATTGAATATTGATTTTTTTTATACTTTATTTTTTGAGCGGTAGCATCGGTTTTGCAAGTACTTCTAGCCACGTCTTACATTGAAATTGAATATTGATATCAATCCATATAGACATTGTTATTTACCTTTTAACCATTATTACAGTGATTACTCAAATAAAATTTGATACAGAACCCATGTTGTAAGTGTGTGATTTGACAGAAAACGTGAGGCAGTACTCTTGAGGTTTTTCTAAACTATGTTTTCCTCAAGTGGGATGTAATTTTGATGTATATTCTCACCATCAACTCTATTGCACAGGAATACAATGGGAGATTAGACAGACTGTTTACATAGAACTTGTATATTATAACTTATATTAAGGGAAAAAACTGCCGAGTAATTTGTTGTATTGAGTAAGTGTCCTCACACACATTACATTTTTTTGAATACTTCATTGGATTGCTACACAATCAAATTTATACGAATCATTCTTTTCCTCTCGCAGGGAGACAATGCCACAGTCTCATCTGGCTGCGATGTCGATGACATGCAGATTAGCGATTGTGATGAGATGGACAGACAGATGGACTTCTTCAGTTTTAACAACCTCTGAACAGAGCAGCGGTCATATACGGGAGAATCCTGCGTATTAAACTACGACGACGCCAGTGGGTGTGGGACTGGTACTGAAAAGACTACTATACCGGTTATGCCACCTCTTCAGATTGCCATATTAAATGAGGAGAAGGCAGGTTGTTGTTTACTGGTCAGTTTAATTTGCCGGACTGGCACAGAACCAAAAAGTATGAATTTTTCCATTGTGAGTTCTGAGCGTCTGTGTATGTTGTTCAGGATTGGCCTTTTGGGCAACTGGTCATTTATGATTCGGTCTTTACAGGCAACTGGTCATTTGTTCTCCTGATAACCGGTAGTTTATTAGTCAAGTCTTATCAGAGATAGGCCATATGTGTTGCAGTCAAACATATATAGTTAAGATATGTAGGAAAAGACTGAATCTTGTCATATTTCTCGATGGAATATGCTGACTTATTTTGTTGTCTGTGACATGTTGCCTGTGATTTTAGTACAACTCCGGTGTCTGTTGGTTGTTGTATGTATATAGCCACGCGTGTTGTACACGTGTAAAGGCCATGATCCACGTTACGATTTTGGGCCGATTTTGGGCCGATTTTGAAAATCGGTTTGTTAAATAATAATTTTTCTTGTACAACATACACTTTTCCAAGGAGTTCAGAATAATAGATATCAGAAAAATTGTATTTTCATCAGGAAAATTGATTCCAAATATGTGAAAAATGCATGAGAAGAAAATCGGTCGGCCCAAAATCGCAACGTGGATCATTGCCTTCAGGAAACCCATACTAAGGTTGGGTTATGGTGCAGTATCGCACTTATAAAATGTGAATATTAAGATGGATTGATATGTCAGAAATATCATCAAACGCTATGTCAATGACAGAATCTCTGTTAATTTTTGGGATATTCATATAAAACATCTAAAGCGTACCCTCCAACATGGCAGTGACCGAATATTATAATTGAAGGAGTCGATAAGCTGGGTATGCTTCTACTGATTGTCAAGGTAGAAGTAAATAAAAACTGATATTAAAAGTTGGTTTCCACAGGTCGACCAAATACAGCCTACGAGTTTAGTCAGCAGGCCAACTGAGCTAAGCCTTTCCAACCACAGAAACCATTGCTGGAAACAAGCATTGGTCTCCTATGATGGAAAGGCTTAACACCTGTTGAGTTGGATCGGCTCCACTTGGTCGTTCAATGGGAACCCACCTTAAATCACTTTTTTTAAAGGAAAAACGTTACTGGTACCAGAGATGCCATTTTTCCTATTTTTGTAGGATTTCCTACCTTTTTTTCTTTTTAATTGGACAACCAATCTTCCCTACATGCTTTAAAATCTGTTTTAGAGTTTTTCTATGTAAGTTTCAAGCTCTTAAAGTATAAATTCAGTGTCTGATCTCTATTCCTAAAAGTTATTTCCCTCCCACTTGTTCCTAGAAAACAAGTCGGAAAAGTACTTCCTACTTTTCCTGCTTTTTCATCAGTTGGGGGTGGCATCTCTGTGGTACTAAGCATCCATAGATTCCAAAGGTATCATTCATAATATCACATATTCTTAGGATCTCCATTAACTTTACTAAGTAAAAGCCGAGATAGGTAAGAGTAATTAAATGAACAGATAAGAACAAGATTGGTTTTTTTCTGCTACTGCTGCCATTTGAATCACCATGCATTGCCAGCTAATACTTCAGTAATCGATGTACATAGTAACACACTATATATATGCTACATACACTGTATGCGACATTTACATAATGTTTGTGTGGTGGTGCACTTCATATTGGTCTATTCCGTAGTACGAACTTATCCCAGAGTATTGAATGATAGTTATTAAAGTGTTCTCATCTATTATGAATAGGAGAGATACATGTCACAGTTGAGCATTTGATGATTCATAGTGATTTCTTCACCATGAGGATAGAAAACACTTCTTTTATACTTATACTTTAGCAGTTTAGTAATAGAACAAGAAAGTAGGACTTCCTTCTTGTCGTTGATAACTATAGGAAGGTATCATTTCAGGGAGGGTTCCTGGCATAAATAGAAATATATCCACTTCTATTTTTACTTAGTTTGTATCGTAAGTGTGGAGTACACGTCAGCGAATAATTGACACTTGGTGTAACATTTCTTTTTAAATGTTTAAATTACCTTAATAGTTATAATTCTAGTCATCAATTTAAACTTGCAGGACCTTTTTTTAATGTTTTCTGGCCCATATGTTTGTTTTCTTTCTGAACTCGAATAATATTTTCGTCCTCTTTTTGTGCCATAATCAAAACATTGATATGATGTTATAAAAATGCTTCTCATAATCTTTTGTAATTCAAAAGGCAGCCAGCAGGACACAGTTTTCACATGTTCCGAAAAATTGCTGTTTGGTGCATACAGAAAAATTTGAATAGGATCAAAGGTGCTTATTAATACATGTCTAAGACATAATACAAAAATGTGCTATTTACTCGGTTTAGACATTTTTCTGACTTCATTGAGATCTACCCTATTCCTAGTATGATTAGGTATATACAGAGCTGGATAGAATTATCATATCATGAAATCCTCTTCTACCACATTTTTCCATGCAGTTGATATTTCACAGGTTACCCACCATATTGCAGTTTTCAAAGAAAACGTTGCCAACGCATTAGTGGTAAATCATTTTAGACTAGTTTCACTACTGGTTTCTAACAATGATATTGTTCACGTGTATTCGGGGGGCATTATTCTTGCCCTTGATAGTATGGAGTGTATACATGTATTAATACATGTATTGACCTTGTTTTAAGCTTGAGTTTATTCAATTATTATATCCAAGAATCCACATAGGAACTTTGCCGAGCACAGATTCCTATGTAGTAGACGCCTATTTTAATTTCATAAGCACCATGTACATATCCTCGTTGTAGTTCATTGTGTATCTTATTGTATACCAGATAACATGCACAGTATTGAAATAAACTATTTTCAAACATATAATTATGCTGTCATCTCTTGTTTCTTATGGCTGACATTTTGGAGGCTGACATTTTGGAGGCTATTTTAGCAGTTTTTTGCCAGTTCAGTGTAAAAAGGAATTTAACAAATCTTTTTACCCAAGTCACCAATTTTGCTCTTAGATTTATTCCTTCATGGTTTCTGGGCCATTTGAACCATAAATGAATTGTTATTTGTTTTCCACCCTTCAAATTATAAACTGAAAATCCGGAGATATCCTTCCTACTTTTCCGGATTTTTCATCATTCTTGAGTGGCATCCCTGTAGTTACCATGTGGGACTGAATGCTATGTTAACTGCATGATACACACGTTTCCTTATAAGAACCCATGTAAAGGTTGGGGGGGGGGGGACTGTTGTCGAGAACTGAACGAAATTTCAAAATATTCCAAGTAGGATCAGAGATATACGTCATTTGAATATTCTATACTACCATCATTCCACTAGAATACAAATTCTACAAAAATGACAGTGTAACAATATAATTATACAAAATATTAATTAATGAAAACATGCCAATCAGTGCACATTATGTGATTTTAAAAAGTCATAAGTTTAGTTCCATTTATGATAATCATTCACAAACCGTTTTCGTTTGCAAACGTGATGCATTCTTCAAATTAAAGTATATAGAATAAATCATATAATCATATCACCATGTCCCTTTCTCCATTGGTTTAGTGCCAATTTACATTTAGAATTATTTGCATTTAAATTGCGAATTTTAGACTCTTTTTCATAATTATTTAGAGCAATATCTCAGTAAACATGCAGCCTAGAATGACATGTTCAGCAGTGAAAGGGTTAACGAGGGCATGCTTTCATGGTATCGGGGGATGATAGTGGGGAGACAAATGGTGTTACCGCCATAATTATGAGTTTACTTCAGAACATTAGTTTGAAGGTAAATTAACTAAATAAGGCCCACTCTAGAGAAATTTGGTTTCATCGTCTCTCACCAGATGGCAACATGGACGGCTTGCTAGTCAAAAGGGACTACCAGTGCGAGATGGCTAGAGTGGCCTTTTAGGGGAGTGTATACGTGTAATATATGGGAAGTAATTCTGTCACACTGACGAGTTTAATCACCTCCTAAAATCCGATATCGTAAGTCATTTTGACCAAAAATCTACTTGTCCCTCCAGGGCCTGATTTGGGTTGGGCCTGACACCGTGAAAAAATAGCGCGCCAATGTTGAATCCAATCCCTTTCCAAAACTCTGTATCCGTTTTTGTATCCTATTGGTTTTAGTAATCAATACCCATCCATTTGTTGATGTTTAAAAGCAGAATAAAATAATCAGTGTTTAGCAGTTTTGGGATTATGAACGTTTCAATTTAATTTTGAACCATAGTGTACTGATGCGGGTGGCCAGTCCATGTTTGGGCAGCATAACGTGAGCTTAGAAGCGCACGTGTAAGCCAATGTTTCACTTTGACAGTAGTGAAATGAGGGAGGAGTTAAGGTGTGACGTACCACCATATAATAATGTGTTCCGCTCTTAGCTAGCCAGAGTAGCTGCACGCACTGTGTGAGTAAACATCCTGCGAAGGTTGGACCTTTAATCTGCAGTCTAGGTTCTGGAGAGAGGCATATAGAAATTGTGTTAGAGCGCGGAGCGTTGATTGAATGTATTTGAGGGGACTCTAACCTCGGGACTGATCATGGTCAATCGAGTTCTTGTCACGGAACGACTAGACATTGGATAATAAACAACAAATCCTTTCACAACGAGTATTCACGTCTTACATGATGAGGGAACTATAATTATGTATTGGACGACCGCAGTCGACGAGGAGGGAGACTGCGAATGGAGCTAGCTATTATCTATACAACGAAACATCACAAACACGCATTAACTTTAAATGGATAATTAACCTCCCTATAGTTCAATAGGCTTATACACCATGCCGCTTTAGCATACTCCTATAGAATGTAATCGCAATTTGCACCTTAGCAGATATTCACTATAACATTTTCCTTTGGATATTCTGTTTTATTTGTTCGAAATTGATGTTTCTCTGATAGTGTGCACGTGACTCTTTTGGTCTTTGTTTTGTCTGTATTTGTATTACTTAATGAATAATTTTCTTTCTAAACTATAAGCATGTATACATGTACACACTAAATAGATTATCCAATATCTTGAGACGCACGGTACGTGTCCACCGATTCTCCAATTTTGAAAAGGAAATATCCATTTGAAAGTTGTATGAAAAACCAGATTAGGAGCGTTCTCAATCTCCTTCCTTTGACCCTTTGACAAATACATGGTACAGACCAAGGGGGCATGAAGCAATTGTTTTTGCCCTGGTTTGCACATACCGTTGAGGGCTTTAGCCCGACACATAGGTGTGTAAAAAACCGGGGCAATAACAATTGCTGAGTGCACTCATGATCTGTACTCAATTTATTCTTAATCAATTACACAGAAAATGTTGAAAATCTTTATTGACAACACAAAAAATGCAATATCATTCACAGACAAGTAATATATTGCCTCGAGGGCAATAACAGATCTTTTATTCACCAGTTTCCGAGAGAACAGGACAATAGTGAGGGCATAGGGGCTGGAATCCTGATATAGAATAATTGAGAGCACAACCCCTCTATACATTTTGAGCAAACCTTCTTTAAATTCATTCCGCACCTGTACAACAGGAGCAATTTTCCTTTAACAATTACATCATACTTCCTTTTAGAAATTTGTGTATATGAATATTTTGATATGATTGCATTCCTGAAATACTAAGCTATTTACTGTACGAAATAACTGTGTAGTGGATTTGAATTTGTTTATTCGTGCATTGCCCAAATCCGTACCACTGACTCACGTACCCTTTAAGATTAATTTCAGTCATTTCCCCTTGATCTTTATTTCTTACTTGTTTTCTGACCGTGTTTGTCAGTTTTTTTGATAAGAAGGTATTATGAAATACTAGGTCATTTATACATACCACTAAAATTGGTATATTTGACCGAAGCCATTAGTCTGAGGTTAGAAATTATATCAGAGATTGTGTAAAAGAGTTTGACCCAAGCGTATTTCTTTATTTCATCAAAAGACTTTCATCTTCAAAAATGGGAAACATAATTAAACTTTCACGGTTGATAATACATCAGAGGTAGAGGCTGGATATCTTTACCCCTCCACTAACGGTGCATATACCGTTCTGATATCGGGAGGTAATTTCAGAACAATTCTTATTTCATAGAATCTTTGTTGCTACTCTTTACTCCAATTTCTTTGCTCTGTGATTTTCTTTGAGAAGAAACTTGAGAATTCTTCATTTAAGCCTTTCATAAAGTATTGTTGTTACTCTCCTGTGAGTGATTTATGAATAGTTGGAAGTCTGAGATGACCTAAAATTTGATCTCAGACACTGGAATTCCAATGGTTTATGGGTTGCCAAGAAATAATTTTGACCTGGGTATTTCATAAGGACCATGTGCCAAAAATGCAGTACAAAGATAGTAATTTCTGTTTCATAATGGTAAATTAGAATTCTTGAATTCTAACTTTAAGAATTCATTGTGAAACCCTTTCATAAGCAAATCATTGTTAGACTTCTCAACTTAGTCACATTTTATTTCGGGTCCCCCTAATCTATATTTTATTTGATATAAGTGTTATTTGGTATCCATTTAATGACACAGAGGGAGGGTTGCTGAGAATCCTTAATAAAAAGAAAGGAAAATCCAAGGCCTAGAATACCACAAGAGAAACTAACAAAGAATTTATCATGTTCTCAGTGGAAGTTTTACAATAGCATTTTTAAGAAAATAGCTAAGAAAATTCTTAAATATTTCTTTGTGTTTTAAGAAAAAAAATTTCAAAGATTTTTTTATGAAATACCCTCCTGGTCTGATAAGCCCCCCTCACGATGCTACAGATCCAAGAGATGGGAGAAAAGGCACGTAGGCCTACTATATTTCTCACATTGTTGTCGTGTCCATTGGTATCACAAGAAATCGAAGGTTAACCAATTTGTGGTTCTAATCAAGCTTTCAATCATTGCCAATAACAATGAAAGAAAGGCCTTTAAAGAATAACACATCTAATCAGGAGGTTTTTAGGAAGGAAGTCTGACAAACTTGTTCAATGACTCGAGCATGTGTCAAGATTCACTTTTTGTTAACCAAGGCTTTTTGAAAAAGGAGAAACCACAAGCTTTGACTTTTCTGTCTAAAAACAAACTGATTCACCTTTAATCGAACCCAAGCCTTGCAGATTCGATTGCCGAAATCACCTTCTGGTTGTTTTTTGATGTTTTGCCCTTAAATGACACCTGGCAAACCTTAAGTGTTTGGCGCTTCAGTGATCTTTTATTTGAATTGCTCATGAAACTTGACATTTACTGATTCTCTCCCACAAGCTCGCTCTTGGCTATTATTATTGTCACTTTTACTATTACATAATCTAGCATCCACTATTTACCTATCCGGTGGATTGCTATTTATAACACAACAGATGGTTGGAAATAGAATTTTGATGTGGACCTTTCCCTATATAGCAATATTCTTACAAGACGTCATATCCTGATAACTTACATTTTGTAAGAATGAAAAGTTGACATCATCCTTCTAGATTTAGGCTGAAAAACCCTTAATGCTCATTGATTCACAAGTTAGAACTTGATATCAGTGAAAGCGTTTTAGATATTTACAAAGTAAAATGGTTCCCCTCACAATTGACTTTTTCAATAGTGTGGTGCCTGAACGAAGCGATTGGGGTATGGTTCCCAAATTCCAAGGCTAATTGGGAACAAGTTGTCTCTGGGAGGGCTCACTGCGCAGTTTCGTGGAAAGGGTGTACACCGGCATGGTACGTTCTCCTTCCCAGCGCCCACTCTTCCAGTGTATATGATACTGGATTATTATGTTTATTATGTTCAGCTCAACCAGAAACTTATTATTATTACAATATTGTGATTTGCCAATTTGTATTATATACGTTTTCCTGTATGATTCCCCCGAATTCCCTAAATGTCTATTAATTGATGATATTCAAAAGATGACTCATCCCATTCAATTAACGTTATAGCAATGGGGTTTGTAGAATTGGAAAGGGAATTCAATAAGCTTTCAAATGATATTACCGACTTTTGTATGTTGAATATTTATGAAACTGTTCTCTTTGGAATAGTTTGGAAAAATTATGGAAAAATTTCCATTTTTTCGGGGTGGCCACGGCCAGATTGGGGAAACTACCCACAGGTGGACAAGTCCGTATTGGGGTCTAAAAATTCAAAGGAATGGTAATTTCTAAGCTACAACTTTATTCCAAGCTGAAGCCCCAACATTATATTATTAATGTCCATCCGGCCGTCAGGGCCGCCTCTGGGCCATCAGGCCGCCTCTCAGCCACGAGGTTCCCTCCCAGCTGCAGGGTCTCCTCCTGACCGCCATGGCCCTCGCCTGGCCTTCAGGGTTTCCTCCCGGCCGTTATGACCCCCATATGATCCCCCCACATGACCACAAGGGCCCCCACTCACTATACTCAGGCTCTTCTCTGGATCATCAGGGGGCCCTCCTGGCCCCTCCTGGCCCCTCCTGGCCCCTCCTGGCCCCTCCTGGCCCCTCCTGGCCCCTCCTGGCCCCTCCTGGCCCCTCCTGGCCCCTCCTGGCCCCTCCTGGCCCCTCCTGGCCCCTCCTGGCTGCAGGGTTTCCTCCCAACCGCCAGGCCCCCACAAGGCCACCAGGGTCTCCTCTGGGCTGTCAGGGCCCCCTCTTGGCCACCAGGGCCCCTCCCTGCTGCAGGGTTTCCTCCCAGCCATATGGTTACGAGGGCCCCCACCTGTCCCTCAGCGTCTCCTCTGGGCCCCCTCCCAGTCATCAGGGCCCCTCCCGACTACAGGGTTTCCTCCCGGCCACCAGGCCCCCCATCCAGCCACCATGGCATCCACTTGGCTGTCAGGGGCCCTCCTGACTGCCAGGTCTCCTGCCGGCTACCAGGGCCCCTCACTTGGCCGTTAAGTTGATATTTTGGTATTTCGTTTATTGTACCTCGCTCTATTAATAATCAAGCTAATCAATGTACAATCAAATAAACTCTCTTCCTCATCTAAAAGGGTATAGAAATTATCTTTTATATCTATACCTTCATGTATACACATGTGATGGAAATTTGGATATACAATGTGAGTTTTGGACAAGAATGCATAAACCTACCAAGCTGTAGATTCCGTTTTCTTGTGTATGACTTATCCTGGTGGTCATGTTATCAATTGTTTGGCTATGTGACCTGTTAGTCACTCTGATTAACAATGTATCTCAGCGACTGACATATTATCAACAAAGATGGTCAAATGGATTGACATATGATTGTCTAACATAAGTTAACCACTTCTGACTAAATTCTGAAATCATAGGATCATGCTTTGCAGAGGTTATTAAGTGAAGGCTGCATTAACGTTGAGATTTACACTGAAAGATGTGACGCTCATGGAAAAAAAGAGAAAATGCAGTCGTGGGTCCAGGATAACGACAAAACTTGAAATTGCGTTAATGTGTTTTATAGTGTGATTTGAAAATGCTGGAATAACCATTAGAAACAGAAAGAAAAAGAAACAACGGCTGAATTACAATGCAGAACTCAACACAAGCCTATTATAATTATGTGACCCGTTTTGGTGAATTGGTTCGGAAGTCGCAATGAGTTGGATGTCGGCTGTTACACCTCGTTTTAAAGCTAAGAATCTGTATTTTCTGATGGGATAGGTCTCTAAAAATGGACCCGGTGCGACATCCGACTCAATTCGCCAAAACGGGTCACATATATTACATATATATATATATATATATATATATAATATCAGGGTTCCCATGCATTTTTGAAAATCAATTTAAGACCTTTTTAAGACTAATTTAAGACCAAAATTCGGAAAAAAATAAGACCTATCAACCGTATGCAAAGAACAATTTCAGAATATATCATATGATTTGGATTTCAAGTAAGTGTACTCATTTGAAAGTGGGATTTGGCATTTTCATGGCTACTTCATTTTCACTTCTCAAAAAAATCAATTTAAGACCTTTTTAAGACCTCTAGCTTCGAAACTGACAAATTTGAGACCTTTTTAAGGCCTTAAATTTGAGAAAATCAATTTAAGACCTTTTAAAACATTTTAAGACCTGTGTGGGAAACCTGTATATGTATCTCAGCTGTAGCATTATGTATACTGCAACCATGGACACTGCTATAATAAAAGGCTCATTTTGCTGCCAGATGACCATTGCATGGGGCAGGTGCACCTATCACGGACGTCTATCTTAATGTCTGCATGAGAATCAGCCTGGGGGGATACAATGCCGTCACAGCCTGCCCCGCTTACATAACAGAGTCGTGGCCCTGCATCCAGCAGATATCTCCAGCCTTTATTACCCATCCCCTCTAGATCATGCCTAGCCCTCATGAAGGAATACCGTTACTACAATATTGCGTGTATACAAACCGCCCAGGCTATGCATTTATTCATCAAGATCCTGAAAATCCGGACATAGATATAGCCTACTGTCCGTCTGCAAGCGTTGAATTATGATACTAATATCCGGAATCTGGAATGGGTATAATAATACCTTCCCGTTTTTCTGCTTCAGTTTTTTTTTAAGTTATCACAGTTGATGCAATGCTATAGTAAAAAGGGCTTTTCTTGTTCTACCGAGACTTATAGTTTCTGTTCTTATTTCATTTTATTTGACACACAGATGTCTAGTGATACAATGAAAATGTAAAGAATAAACGATGGAAACTGTCTACAATCGAACCTTTTATTGACCAAATACCACATCCGGACATACACATTGGATAGGAACAGACATGTGTCATGAAACTGAGACAGTAATCCTACCTATAGGAGTGCTGTATTGTGTAATATCACCAAAGGGTATTGTGTTGAATGGGACATTGCTTCCCGGAATCAGGCAAAGGCCTTGCTGGTGTATACCCTATGAAAACACAGATTGCTTCTATGGTAGAGTGCAAGGCAGTCACATGTTATTCGTACAATAATCCACTACGCTGTTATTGGTGCTGCTAGCTGTACAGTGCAGCACTAGATAGTCACAATGCTGTTCGTAAATAATTGGTATATAGCACTAGATGGTATGAGTACTGCACTGTGCAATAACAGTGTCATAAAAAATTAGGTAGCTAGGGATGGTTCATGCTGTACTGCACTGTTCAATCAATGTTGCAGATAGACACTTGGTCAGCCAGGCCTTGCTCAAGTAGTGCAAAGCTCTGTTGTCAAAGATTTAGTAGGTATTACTCGAGCATTGGGTGCATGTGACCCTGATTTGTTTATAAGTCATTGCTTAGGACTGAACTGTGCCACCGATATTTTGGTAGAATCATAGCTGAGCACTAGATAGTCAACCCTTATTCATGAAATGCAATGCATTGTCCTGTTAATGTTTGTAAACATCGTTTTGATTAGAGTACCAGATTTAAACCATAACAGCATACTCCTGTTCAGTGCAACACTCTGCGGTCAGACTATATCATTATTTACATACACCCGTTTTGGGTATGATATTGTTTTTGGTCATATTCCTTGCATGTGAAACATACTTCTTTAACATTTTAAACTTTTCGGTTGCCAGTTGAAGCATAACAGCAATATAGGCTATTGTTTTTAAAACCAGTAATAAAATATTTTATTTTTATAGAGTGTAAGAAATAACGCGTAGACTTGTCGTTTATGTGTTTGGTATAAGGACAATGGAAATTCTACATGTTTGTACCAGTCTTCAACTGGAAACTATTACCCCAAGTGTTGTATGTGTTTATCATATTATATGTTCCATTCCCCTGATTCATATTCATTGACACATTCTTTTTACACTGGCCATAAGGATTGTTCTCTCATACGTTTTATCGAGTTGCTGAAAGCTTTTGGTAATACGTAAACACAGGAACAATTGTTTTACATATATATGTCATGGGCAACCTAAAGTATCTTTGTCTTTTTAATAGAAATTATTCATGCAATAACAATGAAATAACAAGTAACATAGACTGGCTGATCTGGTTAGAATACTGATATCAGCACTACAAACGGGTCCTTTGTACTGCTTGTTGGAACACTTTTTCTCTATACGTACAC
This sequence comes from Lepidonotus clava, assembly GCA_936440205.1. Lineage (NCBI taxonomy): Eukaryota > Metazoa > Annelida > Polychaeta > Phyllodocida > Polynoidae > Lepidonotus > Lepidonotus clava. Next base: position 32,805,349 of record OW387140.1, read on the forward strand.
TTCCACATGCAAGACGATAATAAACACCTTTCAGTAAGACCTTGAGTCTGGTTTTAATCTTGAATAACCTGTACGGAAAAACAGTGCTCATAACAGTGAGATTGTATTCTTTGCAACCCTCCAGAGAACGTCCAAGTAAGTGCGGCTAACCTGTCGTCTACCGTAATCTTTGAGTCTATTTTTTCCTGAGTCTATTTAGGTTCCAAACTGTAAATTTTAACTTAGCGGTATATATTATAACATTATCGTTTTATCACACGTGCATGTACATACAATCCAATATGTGTGTTTGTGAGTATTGTTATTAACTATGCTGATTAACAGTTAAACGTAACTAATAATTATAACCCGGTTTCTTCACAAGAAGACGCACACATGTCATGTTAGGAGTAAAGGCATTTAAATGGGCTAACAAAGGCTGCTGAGGGTAAAAATATAGATTCTAAGCATGGTGTCTGTTCAAGTTGTTAACATATATATTTCAAAATGGTAATTACTAGAATTTGAATGGCTCACACGTAAAGTAGTCAGTCACTACATTTAGGAGCTACTCCTAGAATATCGACCCACTCAGACCAAGTTAAACCTCATGACAACGCACCGATGCTAACATAATTTAAAGTATGCTTTCTCTAATTGAGTATCCCTACTGGTGAATGGCGCACGATTTACACGCTTACATGAACCCAACATGGCGCCGAGTATTATGATATTGCCGCGCACAGTGCCACGGTTATTTAGGTTGATGAGATGAATGTATTTTGGGCTGCTGGCTTGCTCTGCACCGTCGGACGGGAGACTATTACTTGTTCTCGTGTTTTCTCGCGAATTATCGGCAATTATTCCAGCCGGGAGCGCCGTGGCGGTGGTAGTGGGTAGCAGCCCCCCAGAACCACCCGCAGCTCATCTGTGAATGGGCCGGTACGCCGGGCTCATTTGTCACTCATTCTGTTTGCCAAAACGTCATTTTTGCAAACACACAAAAAGGGTCTGTGCATACACTACTCCGTGCGGTGGCCAGGGCTACCGACCCTCCTCAGCCGGTGGCAGCACGGCCGTATTCCCAATGTTAGACCGGAGGGGCATGCAATGCAATGGTGCAAAAGGGGGGGAGGATGATAAGTTTGGATGTTAGAATCAGTCTGGTAGAGTGCTGTGAACATACCCTAACAACACTCTCCCCACCTCTCCTGTATAACAGATCCGTTTTCCTTTGTCCTGGTGACGGATCCGCATTCCTAAAGGATGGGGGTCACCAAGTACACAGATGTTCAGATGTGTAGAAATAGGGTCGGATCCCGGATTTTGTATAAGGGAGAAGGTCCGTATAAAGGCTAAGTACTAGAACAACGTGCATTTGCGTGCACATGCACAGCATTTTCTTCATTTTGTGTAGGTTTACCTCCCACCCAATTGTGGCGTGGGAGGGTAGGTGTCAGTGTCAGGACCTCCTGCAGTACCCCCTCCTCTGGATCTGCGAATCCTGTGCTCCATAGATATAGAATTCATAAATGCCATAGAAATGAGAAAAAAACGTCAAGTCAGGCATTATGTGGTGACACTGTGAGTTCCCTCTCATAGTGGTGCATTTGTCAAAGTATATGGGAGTTTACCTGTTCAGCCTTTCGTCATCGTTCCATCGATTCTGTGTGGGCATACTTCCAATTCCAACTTTCACCGTACCATTACTTCCTGAGAACTGCTTCATTTGATTCTATCACAAGTCAAAAAAGTGTCATTCCTCCAACCTAAAGGTGAAATGTTCTGATTCCCCTTCAGCACTCATTTCTGTTGATCCAGACATCAAAACCTGAAGCATTTTAATGTAGTCAAATATCCTATATATGCACCGACCGATGGCCATGTAAGTCACTTATCAATTTTCCCGTACCTCAGCCATATCCATAAACTCATCTATACCTGGTCCCTAAAGTAAACTTCAGCCATGTAAGATCATACCAACGTCTCACTGGAAATAACGTCTCTCTCAAAATTCCATACCTATGTCCGTCTTAAACAGTGCTTTATCCATGCAGTCCCTCCCCCCAATAGCCCCACCCAACCGTTGCATACTTGTACAATACCCTATCCAGGGGCCTATAAGCCCCACACTGTCGCCCGTCACAGGAGGAGGTGGTGGAGGTGGCCGCGTCCCACCTGCAGGAGGACGCCCAATGTGACCCACAGGAGGAACGCTGAGCTCCCCACCCTGGAGGAGGCCGGGGCCGACGACGCGCACACCGGCGCCTCCACGGGCCGACATATCCGGTCTTTGAGCTGGTGCTCGTAGATAATCGCCCCGAGAGACCACTCTGTTAAGGGGAGAACAAACAGGGGAAGATTGAGAGGATTGGGGTACGGCGAGGCACACCTCAAGTGCGACATGTACGGTGGATTTATCATACGGAGAGCCAGGCTCCTGAGACAATGGACTCTTACTCTTAAGGGTGATTACTTACCTCCAGCCAGCTGTGCACTTAGGGTGAATAACGGACGCCGTAAGGGCCGGCTCTTACAGGTGCTCAGTGGCAATTACTCCACGAGATCTTTTTTTTTTATATAGTGGGGAACGTTTTTTTCTTTCTTTTTTATTGGAAAGGTTTGATATATATTTTGGCAGTCTAGTAATATGGCTCATGGTAGAAGCAGGCATGATATATTGTTGACTGATATATCCATTGTCTCGGTCACTGGCTTTATAGTGTCTTAATCGTAGTTAATATCCGGAACATAAATCACACTAATACAACCATTCTTTGAAGAGAAACATTAGCTATAGCTTTGGGATCGCCAAAAGGGCTAGTCATTTTCAAATTAAATTAACGATACCATATCAAAGTCTTGGATTTCGAATTGCATAATGCATCTCAGTTTTGTATTATCAAATAATTGTAAACTTTCATCAAATCCATAGCTTACCTAAAGAGGTATCCTTTAATTTCTTAATTGCTATGATGCTTTCCGAGTCTTCTGCAAACCCGTACCCTTTTGTAAATAACGTGGGCATGTATAATCCCATCACACAATTCGACGAGAGGAAAGCTTCGTTGCCTCCTATCTCCTCCTTCACTTGGTTAAATGTCTGGAATTACAGAAAGAACATATTTTATTGAATAAATCGAGCTATCGTTCATATCATGCAGAGTGTAATATGGGAGAGGTTGTATTTTTGAGTGTGTGTGACTTTAAACATTGAATAAGCACACTTAATGAAGTGCTAAGTGTTACTAATAAGTACAGATTTCACCATGCAGGCATAAATGGATTGCTATATAGACTATTCATTTTGTAATATACCTCGATATTGTCTCCCTTCTCCACCAATGCACAAGAAAAGAAATCCCTCAATACAAACGTTAGATAAACTGAACAACTGCAGCTAATGATCCATGCATATAGCATCTGATGAGGCATAATATGAATGAGACGTTTAAGAGGATGAGCATTTACCCAGCGAACAAAATGGAGCTAATTATCATACTAATTAAATGTTTTAACATCAAAATGACCAAAATAGTAATGACACATGCATAGATTCCTGTTGTCATGAGGATAAAATTGTGATTTACTGAATGAGTGTTTACTGTTGTACTTATGATAGACATATCAGATCATCTATCATGTGGACCATAGTTTATCATATATAGTGTTGGAGACATATAAATGCCAGAGTAGATGCCATTTTCATTCCACAAACAGGCAGATAATGAGAAGTATGGTACAACAATTCCCCGCGTTTCTCATTCTAACCACAGTGTGATCATTTCCGAGAGGAAATGAAGATATATGCTGGCCAGTACATTTGGACAGCCCACTTTTCTATATATCACTATAGTATTAGTATGCACTACACTATATGAATGCCATGTAGCGTAATAGACTGCAACACATTATTGTCTGAACGAACTATTACATGTCATAGAGTGGCAATCGTTAATCTAAACCCGTGGCAATTAAAATCGACATAATTACGATGACGGATCCCTATGTAATCAAATTACCTTTAATCTTATTACATGAGGCTCGACCTCTACGTACTAATAAAACCTTTAAACCCATTAGATGAGGCCCGACCTTTGTACTCTATTGATTATGAAATCCAATATACAACCAAGGGCAAAAAGGGCTATCTGAGGTGCATGAGAGTGGTATTAAGCTGTTAATCAATACTGTTATAGATTCTGTATCTGAAACAGGGACAAACGCTTAAATATTACGTCTGATCATTCAGGATACAATTGAAAGCACTTCATTTTAGTGTTTCATTGTGTTGGACGTTGATATGAACAGCCATTGCCGCGCCAAATTCTCTGTGATATACGTATAACCCTATACAGCTTGGCTTCTGAACACGCATAGATATTTATGTTTCAAACAGGCTCATAATGCCCATTCTGAGGCTAGTCTGTAAAGGACAGGAACTACACTTTACAATCCTGGTTTTCACCAAGCAACTTTCATGGAAAATTGTGGAAGACTAACAACAACATTGACTGGAGAATTATAATCGTCGACGAAATAGTTGGCTGTTTAAATCTTTAAATTCCTGGTTACTACAGATGTTTATTTTCACTGACTAGAGATGAAAGACACAGGAAACCATGAACATAATTGCCTTTAATTGATTGAGGAAAAATCTAACAGGTTAGATTTGGTTGGCCATAATTTTAACCTTTGCAGTCATTTACTGTCAGTTACAGTCATTAAAGGGACGTTGATTAAGGGGTGTCAGCACAATTAAGTGCCCCCTAGGCCTGGTGTGAAAATTACAAAAATTAAAGGTATTTTGGTCTTTGCCCACTAGCACCACCTGGTAAGAAAAACCAAATTTCTCAAAATTTAAAAATTGACCATTATAATGGTCAATTTTAAAATTTTGAGAAATATCATTCTGAGGATGCTTAAGCATCCTCCAGATGAAAAACTAACAAGACCAGAAAGAAATGATTCATAATTCAATGTACTTAAATTACCTAGTCATAAAGATTCAAGAGGCTTTAGCTATTTCATTTAATTGGAAACATGTACCTTTTCTGTTCTCTGAATCTTTGAGAAGTCCCAAGGCAAATTCTAACCAGTATGGTTAGGCTCTAATGGATATTGAGTTTCTTAGAAGTATGTAAGTGTGGCAGATTTGGTTATTCCAGTAGACTTCCATACTGCTATAGTTAAAACCACTCTCTTCCTCGGACGCTTACATAGGTATAAGCATGGTGACAGGATTGGTCAAACGCCTCTTAATTCCCTAAATTTCTAAAAGATTTTATGAACGACCACCACCGATTACAGAATCGTAGATAGCAGTTCATAGACATCTATACAATATGAATGGTCGTCCCAAGTCGTTCAGTGGAAACCAGCTACATACTCTCTTTTTGTGACAGGTCTTTCACTCATAGGTAATTCAGTCTCATGGATAAGAGCCATTTAAGTAATATGCACTACGGGAGTCTGTAGGTTTTGTTGAAGTAAATGTTTGTGTGCATAAATTTATCTTAATTGGTACCTTACGATGAAGTCCCTAAGTTTATATGTGATTCTGAGTATATGAAAGGAATAGAATACCCCAATTCACGCACACACAGGAAAATAAATGGAAATTAGATAGAACGAAACGAGAACGTCATAGTGAAGTCTTACTTTTTGGCTCTTTGGTGGACATAATGCTTTCAACGTCCAAATGGAAAAATCTACACCAGGTGTCTTCTATACTATATCCTAAGTTTAGTAGTGGTGCAAGCAATCATCCTCAAATGCTGATAAGTATGTCATTAATGAGCATAAAAATATAAATGATACCAATATGAAGTTTCTGACATTGTAAACAACTTAGCATTATTTTTGAAATTCCATTTGAAAGAAGATTCTTCCTCCTGAACAGAGGCTTAAAATCTAATAGGATTAATGGTATGAATAATTGAGATGTGTAAGAGCATTATGGAGCATTACCTTGGAGCAGTAGGCTCTAGCAGCAGTAGCCGTACCCCTTGGTGTAAACCCTCCGTTCTCATCCAGGGCATTTATATCCCTTAGGTTGAATAGAAATGCTGAGAGGGCATAAAACCGTTTGTTGGGGTCAATTGTGGGTTGGTAAACAGTACTTATGGCACATGGCTTAGGGTGGCAATTGTACTCCGGTGCCTTGTATACAAATATATCCACTATTTTCTGACATCCATCTGGATCACTTGTCCCTATGAAAGTAACTTCTCGGCCTAATTGTGTCTCGGTCCTGTTATCTCCTGAAAATGGAAATGTAAGTTGTGACATTGCCTATAGTTATTGCACAGCAGGAAATGGCATGTGGTACAAAAGTTTTTATAATTTATGAAGAATGTTATATTAGAGTTGTTAACTACTATGTGTCAACCATTAGAGTGTTTACCACTATATAACAAACTTGCCATTTTTAATTTACAGGTAATTTGACACCATGATATATTTGCAACCGTGTTGGTCCTTCAGTAAAATCTAGGGACAAATCCAATGTTGGGATGCAAAAAAAAAAGAAGGAAAAAATCCAATGTTTAGCATCAAACAATTCAACAATGAGGCTTGGAATACTTGGTTCCATCACATTTAGTGAAAACTGAGGAAAATATTCAATAGTTACCACTCTATTTACATAGAAGATTATTTCATATTTCCTCTACCAACAAGTTTAGTGTATTCTAATAAAAAACGAGAGGAAGGTATGCCCTTAAGCTTCCTATAGCTTTAGGCTACTCAGTCACTAATAAATGATCAGCGTTTTATAGCTAGTGTCTTGTGATTAGCAATTCTGCCAATCACAAGAGACAGTGATACAATTGCAAAATAATCTGAAGAGTTACAAAAAGAGTACAATTTATAAATATTTAATAATTATTTCAATTGGGATCACCAATCGCATGATAACTATCTTTATACACTGATTAGTAGCAGATAAGGCTGAGCAGTTTTGAGAATATGGTCCCAGCTATTCACGAAAAAGCACTACTGTTCAGAATCGCTAGAGGACTCTATTATACCACACGCATAGCATGAATATAGTCTCCCTACTAAAAGTGCGAAAGAATATCAGATTATCCCCAAACTTCGGTATTCCGTTTCTCATTCAACGCTTAAAAGTCTGCGCGAGTCCTGGGGTATAAAAATACCCCAACACTCTATCCCAACCACCACAATGATACTCGCGGGTACTATAACCGGCCAACTTGCCTGACCTTAGCACCCCACAGGCTGCCATTGATATATTCTCGGCTACAGAAAATTGCCACCAGATGCCTTGGTGCCGGCACCCCCGTGCTCTCGGGGTACTTTACCTTTCAGCATGCATGGATTGATGAGGTGGGTAGCATTGGCTGGGCCTGTTCGTACAATATGCTGCTTGACCCAGCGCACGGTGAGCTCCTGGCCGTAGAAAAGGTAACTGTGGACGTAGAGGGCGTAGGACTTCTTGGCGATCTTCATGGGCCACTTGTCGGCGAGAATGGCGCCTTCCGGTAGAAAGGCGATCTGTGTGGAGGCCCCGCCCAGCTCTAGGATACCCGCGCTCTCCACATTCTCTGAAGAAAAAAGAAAAAAGAAGTTTATATAGATATTAACAAACTTTCGTTATATAAGCTACTAAACAGGTTGGGGACAAGACTGGATTAAGCAACGATGGCTTATCTTACATCGTTGCTAAATCTTGCATTACAGGCGACCTATCATCTTTCATCGTTCCTGATTTCAATGTTATGACTTAAGCATGGCATAACTTGTTGATGCAAGAACATGTAAAACCGCTTTTGTCATTTTTTAACGGGAATATTTTGGTTACTTCATGACCGACGTTTGTTTACAATATGCTTTTGTCCAATAAGAATTCAGCATTTATACCACATGATGTGAACAAATCCAAACACCATGTCATCGATTTTTGTCGACTCAGCATACATTTTGCCACATTTTAAATGTATCTAACTTTTACAGTAACTTGTCAACTATTACATACGTGAAGTTGGAAAACCCAATAATTTGTATAGTTGACAAGTTTTATGGAACCATGCACTGTCGATGCTGATGCACCACATAATTCCTCTCCTACCTCTTGGATAGCCTTGAGGGCTATATTCTATCACCCCTACTTGCTCAGTGCATCCAAAGGTCATCGTTAAGTGCAAGAATGCCTTGCCAACCTGTCTATGCGAGTTCATCGGCGCCTTTTTAAAGGGTGGGATCATCAGTGAGTATTCCTACTAACTCCGTAATGGCTAAACCCTGGTTACTTACAAGTTACAGAAAAAAACGTTCCATGTCTTGCAATGCTTTCCACAATTTTACACAAGAAAGGCAATTAGTGATCTTGCAACCTTTATAGGCTACAGCTTACCAAAAACTCTCCCTAATAATCCGTCTGCTAAATCTTTTTAACCACTGTAAGGACAAAAGCAGACGAACGTATCTCACTACCTACCAGAAAGTATGTATGCCAGGTTTCATAGCGTTACGTTAGTATATCTTGCTGAATATTTTATTTTGTATTTTCATACTTTTGAACTGTTGATTTCGACAGAAAAAAACCTAAAGGACGTTAATTTTCCAACCTTCATAATTATAGGAAATATGCATATCGAAATGATGCCACAATAATGAGTATTAATCTGATACATGTGTATGCTTATTGTAGAAGATATCATGGAATATGAAGCGGTATATTTCAACTAGACGCAAGAGAAAATCTAATCTTCCTCATAAGAACAAGTTATTCGTGTCTAGATCCTTATCCAGCCGCACCCATAACCACAGCATGGTATTAGATTACCAACACATGATTCTGTAGCAATCCATCTTCAAATACAAGGATACAACTCAGGAGGCTTTTGCCATATGTGGCTGCTGATCAACACTTTTTCCAGATACACATGATGCCATGTCACATGTGATTCACGTTAGACACGTGGTATACCGAATGATGTATTGAATTGCTGTGATACATACTGAGCGAGCGAAATACCACAAGTACTACTTGTTAGAAACGTAAAAAGAAAAACTTGACTTCAAATCCTTGTTAGAAAACGTTTTGCTTAAGCTTATATTCAACCTTGTCGTTCTGTATCACGAGGAAATGTAGTCTATTGTTTGTGTCTAAAGCTGGTGATCCACGTTGCGACATTTTCCAGTACGACGAAAAAAGGAGGAGTGAACCGATTTCAGGACCGATTTTTTTGTGTCGGTCCAGAATCGGTTGGGTAATTAAACCTATTGGTCCTAGAATCGGTCCAGAATCGGTCCAGAATCGGTCACCAACCCATGATCCACAGTGAAGTTGATTCTGGACCGATTCTGGACCGATTCTAGGACCGACACAATAAAATTAATAGGAAAACACTGAAAAAAAATCGGTTTATTAAATTATCACAATTTTCGAAATATTTTCTCCTTTTATGTTTTAATATGGTCAGAAGAACCAGAAATATATATCATTTAATCTGTTTGATTACTAATAAGTAAAATAGTAAACTAATCATCGTACAGCATTAAAAAAAATATCTCACGAAAGAATATTCATTTTTATACATATTGGTAATATTTACTTTCTAATAATAGTAAAAAATGAATGAAATAACATTGGAAATACATAGACATAATAAAATCGGTCCAGAATCGGTCCATATCGGTCCAGAATCGGTCCAGAATTATTAAACAGGTTTAATAATTTTGTCGGGCCGTCGTCGGTTGGAAATCGGTTGGAAAAAATTATGTCGGTTGGAAATCGGTTGGAAAAAATCGGTTGACATGATCCACATTGCGATATTTTCCAAAGTGAACCGATTTCCAGCCGATTTCCAGCCGATTTCCAGCCGATTTCCAGCCGATTCTTGAGATAGAAAATATTTTGGAAATCGGTCGGAAATCGGTTCAGTTTCGTCGCAACGTGGATCACCGCCTTAACTTTCTATATTATAGACTACTACGATTATGAGCTTTTGGAAATTGAATTATTTACTTATAATCACAAAATATGGATGTCAGCTAAACTGAGTTCACCAACTCTGTACACATTTATAAGCGGAATGTAGATTTTTGCTAATTCTATAATCATCGGTTTATACATCAGGGAACACAATGGGAACACACACTATTGGTGAATAGAAGTGTTAACTGCAAACACATACATAAATTAATGGTAGAGAAATGATAGGTTGATGCACCTACATTCCACTAATTCACTTGATTACTTCAGGAGAGAAAGCCGGTTGATTCCCAACTTGTATACAAACAACCAAGTTTGCCCATTCGTAATCACACTCCCCCCTCTTTTACTATAGATAGACGGGGAAGGACTTTAGTAAATGGGTTCCGCTTTCACTTCACTGATAATTGACACAGGTTCTCACAAGTATCCAACTTGAGTCCCGGCTTGGTAATCTGAATAGCCTATTGTAAAGGAACGTCATTGACTTGATTTAGTTGGACGTCTATAAATAATGTTGTATAAAAGGCTTTCAGGTGTGCGTGGGTATAGGCCTAAATGGTACCCAAACCCCTAATTGACCTCCTTTTATCACACCTTATCCCAACCTAGAGCAAAACTAGGTTTTAAAAAATCAGGTTAAGCCCTAAAACGCGACCCAAGAGTATTACTTGTTATTGAAATCTGACAAATAAAGTAAGATCTCTCGAATACGTATAAGCTAACATAAGAATGTAAAGCCAGTTTTGGAAAGCTAAATGGGACTAGGACGACACAATTGACAAGGTGTATTTGACAATGAATGGCTGTGAGTACTTGTAAAGAATAATAAAGCTGAGCTTCTTCTAAGGATGCCAAAATTTAATGTAAAACAGCCCCTTGAAACAGGCCTCGTCGTCCCAAAATAGACCCAAACCACTATTGACTATTCTATATAGTGTTAATAAAATGTCTATATTCTATGTACCATGTGACATATACAAACAGATCAGACACTTGATTGAGTTTCGGGGGGCATTTTTAGAACGACCGTTTCATAGACAATACATCTGCTTTAATCAGCTTTTAATGCACAGAGTGCACTTTCATGTTGCACTGATCATAGATATGTGTAATTGTCATTCGACAAATATACCTATAATCTATACACTATATCTATTGCACACATATGAGTTGCAAATAAAGACGTAGTATTGGCCTATGCACAAAAGACAACTGTTTCTCCCTCATGAAGAAGGGATAATAAAATCACGGTACGGATGCACTACCTGCCTACATGAATAGATTCCTTTTCATGATGATGGGATCTGAGTATACCTTACGTGGCTGAGATACATCCACCTATATCCATATGGATATCCTCAACATGCGATCTGGACCTTTACCACACTGACCGATTGTGACAAGATGTTGGTCATCATTCGGTCAGTCAATATGTTCAACTGTTAAATACATAATATATAGGCCTACTGTACAAACTGTACATACATTTCGATAGGATATTGGATTTTATACATAACATCTTGCTGTTTTGCCTAGTTTCATTTCTTAATTCATGAATCAGAACTAGAGTGTAAATGACTCTCATATACATCCACGTCAGAAACCTCTTTATTGCATGCCAGTAATAATTTAGTAACCTACAACAAACTACCTGTTAAAAATCCCTTTTGTGCGATTTTATTTTCAAAATCGCTTTAAAATCGGGTCAAAATCGCATGGCAGATCGTGTAGTTTACTCACCCTCTGAGAAGACGCCCCTGAGGTAGTTGACGGCGATCCAGGCAAACGATCCCTCCTCCTCGCCCGAGAGGATGCGCGTGTTGCGGGGCTCGTACATGAAAGGGTTAAAGGTGTCATCCAGCAGGAGGGAGTTGATCTTATTCATCACAGCGTTAGCGTTGGGCTCCAGCAGCAGCCTCATGCCTGCAGGAGGAAGGTGGCAAAAAGAGACAGAAAATGGGACAATGAAAACACTCAGGTTGCATATATATTATGAGAAATGGGCCACCGCATGTCTATGAATAAACATGCATGGGCAGTGTGGATAAGTAGATGTATATGCTATAACATAGGTCTAGGTCTATAAGTGTTGTGACGAATGGACCACGTTGATGTGGCGTGGCTGGTAGTTTATGATTATCTAACTTTGGGTAGGGATTATCTTACATACAATGCTGTTCATTACTATAAAGGGATTGCTTAAAGCTCAATCGGGGCAAAAACTTTTCACTGTTCACCTGTTCAACATGTAGCATAAAGTGCTCATTGGACATAATTCTACATTGAGTACTATAAATGAAATACATACAGAAAGAAATATGAACCTTCACAGCTTTACATATTTTCTTTGCAGGGCATTATCTGTGACTCCGCATATTGCTATGGATGCATGGCATTCCAATCTATGTAATGGGTGTCGAAGATTAACACATTGGCATCGTGCCTGTAGACTTGTGAGTCTTGTGGGACATGTGAGTACATTGCCAACAGAGAAGTATGCCTATTAGTCCAATTAGTATCCCCAACAATTTTTTTCATTACTAACATAGCTAATCAATCACTTAATCATGGGTTATGATTAATGTCTTGTGCATGATTAGCGACAATTTAGTCTGACCCAAAAAAATAGTATTGTCATCGCAAGGTGATCTCAAAGAGGGTTTTTTTTAATGGGAACTTAAGTGCCATGCCCACCATAGGCGATTTTGACTGGGTCGGCCGACTAAAATCGGCCGATTATTCTAACAGAATCGACCGATTTTACCACCACTTCAGATCACAAGTCAGTGTGTAATATTGAAATATACATGTTTGATATGAGTCAGTGTAAAAATCGACCGACTCTTCTGGCAGAGTCAGCCGAATTTAGCGCCGATGAGTCAGCCGACTTTGGTCAAAGTCGCCTAGTGGCTATGGGTCTTTAAACATTCAGGTGTAAACTGCAATTTACTCGTTATTAGGAGTATGAAAGATCATCAACAAGTGCTCCTGGTAAGGCGTATGGAAAATTTCATAAGGACAACCGAATGACCAAAACTAATGGTTATCCTTTCCTTAAACAGCACCACACCACAAAATAATATTATACACGAAAATTCCTATCAGCGTTTTCTTCTATAGGGCAACAGGGACATAGTTAATCCAGTCGCCCATAAGGCATTTTCCCCTTTTAACTGTAGTAAATCTCAAAGAAACTACTGAAACTAAAAAGAAAAAGAAGAAATCCAGCCCTTTAATGTATCCGGCTGGTAGTGCAGGGTATATCGGCCGTGCAGAGTATTGGTAATCATTACGGCGACTATAAGGACAGGCGCAGACCCTGGTAGACATGCGAGAAGGTGTTGATTGCCTTGACTAATGTCGGTTATTTTCTCCTAGGACGTCGCCAGGCATCGATCGGACCAGAGTGCCTTCCAAAAGCCAACCCGCTCCTCACCCCCAATTAGGGGGCATAACTATAGATAGGGGCTCTTGAGCATTTGATATGAGGCAATGATTAACGGTGCGTCTAAACCCTATGCCATACTCTTCTACCGCACTGCCTCCTTACTTAGACATCTTTTTAGTTCGAAACTTCTTGTGATTGTTTAACAAATATGAATAAATTTCATAAGTATTTCCCTATGTGATTATAAAAAAATGTCTTATGACCGTATCTTGGGTGACTATATTATGTCATTAGTCATCATCATGTAGTTCTCGGATTCGGTAATCCTGGCACCTGGACCAATATCTTCGTAACTAATTTGGCTGATCAGGGAAAATTTGATTAGGGTCCAATGATCAGCAATTTTGCCTTTTACCGAAATTTATAATGTTATTGCAAAATAGTGTCAAAGAGGCATTATTAGGTGTAAAATTTATTCATGATAGACAGTATCTCTAATCGTGAGACACTGATCAAGATTTCCCTGATCAGCCAAGCACGAAGATATGAGCCCTGATGAAGGTGGTCCAATGATCAGCAATTTTGCCTTCAATAATGTAATTGTTATGCACCATCCTAGTTAGTAACAAAGTGACTAAAATAAAGTATGGTTGCAGAACGTGTCTGTTACGTTGCAGGCTGGCTGGCTTATCAGTGGTATCCATGGATGTCTAAATGTAATAAATCGAGCCTGTTTATTTGTTGTTTTTGTCATTGGCAATTGCAACAATAAAATAACAATGGAAATATCTCGGTGCCCAATTATGAACCAATTGTACCTAATGATTGTATATCCCCCGTGCTTCAATGACAGGGTTTGGTGATTGCGATCAGAGTTCAGAAGCAGTAAGGCAGCAGTGCAAAGTATTGTGACCCTCCAAAGCCCCCTGAACCTGTCAACGACATACAACCATTATGCAACATCCTAAGTCAAAAATAATGTATGGTAAACAGGGTAATGATAGGCGTCCGACCTGGATATGTCAGTCATGATTATGCAAACATGCTTATTCCCATTGACTGCGGTAGAGATGTGTCCGTGTATGAATTTCGATCAAAATATTAATCTGTATATGGACCAGTATTTAATTTAGTAAAAGTCATGATTAATTGAACATGTACATAATCTAAATAATCTATCTGTAGTGATATCTATAGTTTACCATACAACATTAATTTTAATGACACTGCAGATTATAAGATATTTACTTTTAAGGTTAGAGTAGGGGGATGAACGCCGTTTGTATGGTAGCTGCACTAAAATGTTCATATCTCTCTTAATATATAAGATAACTGGACATACTATATATCAAAAAATAGCTGTTGATCATAACTATTTGATTATATTGACTAAAAGAATTTTGATTCAGAATTATGTGTGATAGGAACCATCAGATTTGAAAGTTACATTTTTAAACTTTTATTTTTTGAACACCGATTTCTCCCTAAGTAATGCCTCAATAGCCTTGAAACTTCTTAAGTACACTGAAAACATTCTCCATGAGGGAAGCGTGTCTCAAAATTTTGATTTACGTCCTAGTTGCATTTTTATCTAATTTGGAAAATAATTCAAATTATTTTTTTAATATTTTTTACGTTTTGCATCATCAAAAATTAACTAAGGCCTAAATCAAAATTTTGAGACATGCTTCCCTCAGGAAGAATGTTTTTAACATAATTGAGAAGTTTTGTAATAATTCAGGAACTATGAAGTGAGAAATCAATGTTCAAAAAATAAAAGTTAAAATATTTGTTTTTTAACTTTCTTCCCCATTTCACTTTTAGATTCAAATCCAACTGACGTACCAATAATATCATTAAATAGCTGAGATATTCAGCTTTCATTTGATGTATAATATGGGTAAAAAGACCAACAAATAGCAGACTTATGAGTAAACACGCATAACTGTTCCAAATTGGACGCTGATCTCCCTACTCTAACCTTAAAAGAACACAAGAAACTGTCTATACGGTTATCTAAACCAGACAATTAAGCAAAAGTAATGGAATACTTTGAATAAAAATATATGATTTATTGGACCAAAACCCGGTTCATGCAGCTGGTCCGAGGATAACAGCTGCCACTCTCGTTACAAGTTAAATGCTTTCTCAGATAACCACAGATCAGACGGACGATTGGCTGAGGGTCTGAGGTTCTCCAGTGGGGCGCGATCATGTCCGTTTATTCATTTGCACAGGCTGGCGAGTCGACGTCAACTGTCTGTGTATGTAAGCCACGTAAGAGGCCCAGGGCTTATATAACTTACTGGTGCTACAGATTAAGTAGTTATTACTGTAAGCCCTACCTACATAGATCCCTGCTACGAGGGGTAATTCTACTTGCATAAGATAAGGGTGCCTGGAATCTTTCATTGGTAAGTGTGGCATCCGCTTGTACTATTCTGGCTACTCTAGTATAGGCCAACCTCATATACATACCTTTTGATTGAAATTGATTATCACTTAGTATTGACTTAATTCAAAATCGTTAATCATTACTACACGTAAATCACCTGGGGGTATTGTCCCTCTTAAATCCTAAATCATTTCAATGTTTTACCGAGGGTTGGTAAGGGGAACGTTCTTAATGGGTTTCACAAGGCAAATTTATAGGATGAATAATGAACATTTCTTTTACCTTTTAAAATCCTTTCAATATTGTAAAGTGTTGCAAACAAAACGTTGCCTCTCTAGTCATGAATGAATGGGGATATGCAAAATATTACTCTAAAAGCCAAAACCTAAACGCAATGTGGAAATTTAATTCTATACGTGCCTACAGCAGATAGGTCGCCTGGCATGCCTATGATTATAGGCATGTATGCATGGTACTACATACCTCAATGTGTTTGAAGTGCATCGTAATCAAGATAATTATATCGATTCTGAGAAAAAGAAACGTTATTATAGTTACTGGCCCTGATATCTTCACTTGAAACTTACATGCATATCAGTATCAACCATGCATGAATGACATAACTAACAGATATACAATAATATGCACGGTATGATATCATCATGCATGATATCTCTGATAGATACCTCTGGCAGATTCTGCCCACTTTTGGGTAGTGTGTGAATAGATAGACGGGCGGTTGACCTGTCAGTAGTGTCTGAATAGAACCGGGCTGACAAGATGAGAGCAGGCCATATAACTACCACCCCTGTCATCATTTTGTAAGATGGCACGGCAGCCGACACAATCCATCTATCATCTATGGCAATTCAGAGCACGTCGGCGCAACACAACGTAGTCTGATCTGTCATGAAACCAGCATTGTACCTGCCGCCAGGTTTTTACAGTGGGGAACCTGCATGTATGTAAAAAAGAGTGGTATGTACATGTGTGTCTGGGAATACACTGCCATGATTCTGGGTGTAATCGGTGCATAGTCGTATTGCAGAGCCGCCTACAGCGACGGGCGTGGTCCCAGCAGACCCAGGCAAATCCCCAAAGCGGATGAGAACAATCGTCTGGAATTGGGATTCTCAGCGAATTTGCTCATAATCCCCAGGAAAAGGCCAGGAAGATGTAATAACTGTTTAGCGTGTTTAGTGGTGATATATCAGACAATATATTGTTCCCGTAGATATTGGTGTTAATCTCCCGGAAGGTAATAATGGATTAATCGAAAAAGGCCATTGAACTTAGCTGTGTGATTTAAAGTAGGGTAAAAGGCAGTCAGTGTGCAGTGTGCTTCATACACATATTTAAATTATAAACACACCTGAGATAAAATGCAGTAGAAATTCCGTGTGAAATCAGTACAAAAGAAGTAGGGGGGTTGCAGTAGAATTTCAGTGGTAAATCAGTAGAAATCAGTATAATTCTAGTAGGTGAACAGCCGTAAATCAGTTTGTTCGAAATATTTATATGAGCCAGGGAGGGCAATCAGTAGGACTTCAGTAGCTATAATTTAGATATTTCGGACATACTGATTTAGGAAGCCCCTATTGTCGTTTGGCCCGGGTAAACATGTGCTTTTGTGTTGTTTTATATAAGTTGAAAACTTGGGTTCTGTAGAGAAACGTATTGCTGTAACAGGTTAAGGCAATGGAATTTCAGGAATTTCAGCAAATTATATTAACATACGTACTTGCTGAATGCTGTTTAATCAATGATAAACTGTTTACTAACAAAGGTCTAAGGGCAAGGCTTTCTGACGACCCCTTACATAATTGTATGGTCTTGTAGCAGTTACATCTGCTCGAGCTACTCTGAGCTTATCTTGACAGACAGACTCGTCTATAAGATAGAGTCTAAGTGCCTGATTACCAGAGGGTAGAGATGTTTATAGGCCTACCTCCATCATGGCATCTACGGGCTAAACGACCCGCGTAATATCCCGAATAAACAAGACTGGACACACCATGTACTATGCCGTCACGTTAATGGTGGAGCCAGTCTGTGATTTCTCAAAACATAGCAGCCTACTCTCCTTTAGCACACTCTAGGATACTCTACGTCATTAAATCAATGAATGAAAGGATAATTGATATGGATTATATATTATGTATATGATACAAGAATCGCCATGAAAGACTGTGAACTTATATTGGAATGACTCACATTCAATTGCTCAAGATCCATATGATTGCATGAGGTAGAAGTGCAGATGACACCAAAGCGTGAAGCAATGACATTACCGTGTCAATTATTCATTGCAGTATCAATGGCCCAAGCTTTAGCATTACAATTGCTAAACCAATCGCATTTGCATGTAACTGCATACAATACCCAAGGCAATGCAACAGTTGACCACGCGGCCAAAATGGCATGGTTATGTATGGCCAATTCATTGCATCATAATTGCACAATCCCAATTCATTAGAACAAGGCCGTTGCATACTGGGTAATCTAATTAAGGTAATTTGGTCACAAGGATCCACTGACATTGGAATAGTCCTTCCGAACGGTCTGGCAACATCCTTTTCATCTTGACAACAAAAAGATGCCTTTCAGGCACATCCTAACATACTGACACATTTATTTTCCTGTCTCAAATACAATAAATCTGGATCTTCGGTTACAACAGGTGGGACCTGTCGTATATATAAACAATTGACTACTGCTGGATTGGAAGGGAATTACTGTCCTCGAGATTCCATCAATGGTAGAATTATTTAGCTTAGGAATAAGGAACCAATGGAAAATATGAAATCTAGTTTACTAAAGAAACAGTGGTGATAGATGAACATTTTACAGGGTTATGTGGTAAACAACTAATTAATACCATCATCAATTTTGCTAACAGATAGAAAAGGTGCCTTGTACCTTGAATTATTCCATCTTTTTGGTATAATAGGACTACTTTAATGGCGATTAAGAAGATAAGTGAGGTGTATAGGACGATGACCCGGAACCTGTCGACTTATTACCATTCATAGACGTAGCTGTGAGCAGATAATCACCCTCTCACTATTACTTATTCTAAGTCACGCCAAACCAATTACAGTAGAACCATTATTTGGTCATGCCTTACCTAATTTTTGCAGCTCAATATTATTTATAATGTGTATATATATGTAGATGAGATAAAGATCAAAAGCACTAAATACTTTCCACAAACCAAGTTTGTCAAAAACTAGGCCTATATCTAGGACGAATACCGAATATTCCCTTCTGATGCTGCATGTAATTGCATGAATCACCTTCAAAAGGACTCTCTTTGTAAAGATGAACAAGCATGAAACATGGTGTGATTATTACCCAATACAGTAAGCTTAAGATGAAAAGCATGTGTTTAATGAGGTTTATACAAATATATAACGAGACTGGTATTGGGGTCAACTGAGAATCATGCCTTTTTCATGGGAGGTTTTTCAATATCTTTTTATTCGGTATTCTGCTACGTCAAGTCGTTCCCAATGTAGATTTATATTACAGCAGCAGACCTATGTACTTGTATATTCACATACTTTGCAGTTCCCTATCTTTCTGTAGTTTGCCTCTGTATATTTATCTGTCTCAGAATGTTAACAGATAGATTCTTTCTCTTAACATTTCCTAGTTTTTTTAAATCATTTTTTTTGGCAACTTTATGTGAGTACATGTCCTTCCAGTAGCACTTCAGATTGTTTTTTTTGGTACATATTAAGGGTGATTTATGAATGAGAATGAGTAAGATGAAAGCACTGAGTGAGATAGGGCTGTAACATACACATTACATACACTTGTCCAATTCCAACTCCAAATAGTCTTCTCCCTTCAGTTTGTCCTACACAATTTCTTGATTAGATTCTTAAATTTTACTTTTGTTTTTACTTTCTGCACGTAAACAGTCAGCATTTCCTAGATTTTGACACAATATGCCTGAGGACTTTTCAAGTATAGTTCAAACTTCCTCTTGCCTTTCTTCTTAAATTTCACTTTCTTAATATTTCTTAAAAATATGTTAGGATGTTCTATTACCAATTCAGTACCCAGTTTACTTTTCCTATACATCAAACATGAGACATGCACCTGTGCCATAAGGC
This sequence comes from Lepidonotus clava, assembly GCA_936440205.1. Lineage (NCBI taxonomy): Eukaryota > Metazoa > Annelida > Polychaeta > Phyllodocida > Polynoidae > Lepidonotus > Lepidonotus clava. Next base: position 32,825,196 of record OW387140.1, read on the forward strand.
AGTGTCCACCTCCATGTCAGTGATGACTGCAAATATATTGCAAATACACAGTGATTTTGAGTCACCACTGGAATTCCACTGTAATGTCACAGGTTCTTACATTGAAAGATTCAGTGGTACATTAGAGGGACTGAAAAGTGACTGGAACACCTTGCAATAATCTTACCCCCACTGATTTGTGACTGATTTATCACAGTGCCTGTGGTGGAGGGACTGATCCAGGGAGGGGCTACTGAAATATAGCTGAAATAGTGTTCACTTTTATATGAGCCACACTGACCCCTAACACACCATTCTGGCAGGATCTGACAACCAGTGCAATGGTTCTGTACATGTGGGAGACGTATATTATGGATGTACATCAGGATAGGCTCTATAAAAGCTCATCATGATGGTAGCATTATCCATGGAAGGTGCTGTTATCACAGTGAAACATACAACAGGGGATTATAATTATGTTCTACATGGTATGAAATTCTCTGTATATTATCTGGAAACGAGCCACATATGCACAAGGGGGTTTGGAGGTGGGGCAACATAGGATGGGGGGTCATATTTAGGGTGGGGAAGGAGGGGGATAGGTGGGATATTCACTCACAAATCTACCTACCTAGTCTCCTACCTAGATACAGTGTATACCATGGGGCACACTGATTATTGACTGAAATGCCACTGATTTATCAACTGTTCTGCCACTGAAAGGCATCTCCTAATACCTACTGATTCTACACTGATTATACCCTGTTTTCCCACTGATCCTTGGACCGGGCTAGCTCTCTTCACCGAAGTTTTAGTAGTTGTATCCCATATCATATGTAATATACTTATTTCGCAAACATCATTCAACATAACCTGAACATCTTCATTTGCTATCCTAATTGAAAAAAAGTGATTTATCCCAGAATTGTTGCTGTAAGACTCCCTTGATGCAGGAGACAATGCGGAACTGAGCGTTAACAATTCTTCCTTTTTAATACGCATGCTATTGTGCACGGGCACAGCATTTGACTCTTGTCTGTACGCTTTCAATTCGATACATTTAAACCTATTAGGTGGTTTCTGGCCAAGCAATATTCCACATATCATAGGAATTGTCTGATACAAAATCTTGGATATACCTACATACATTTACATAAGTTACAATTATCCAAACAACTTGTAAAATCTAGATGCACAATGCTATGGGAATTTGGTCGCAATACATTGAATTTGAATTTTACTTTGAGGTATTCCTGATTTGAAAGCATATTTCCAATAGCCGACCACCTATAAACGTGATGATATAAAGAGAATATCTGACGGAAGATAGGTTTTACACAAAGACCTTTGTGGGTATAGGGTGGTGGGTGACCTACCTACCAACTGTAACATGAGAGCTGACCTACTGAAGTGTCTGAGAGAGGATATGTTCTTACACGAAAGTTATCTGCTCCGGTATCTGATCAAATAAACCTCTCTAAGATGTATTATTTGATTTTTATATTCTCACTACTGTAAACACCCCCTCCCTACAAACACACCCACACACACCACACACTCACACATATGTACAAACTTAGATGGTTCAGTGCGTTTCTTCTTTTCATTTCTTTTTTCTTTCTTTTTTCCATAAATGTATCACAAGACTGAGATTGGGTCAACTGACAATCAAAACAGTCGAAGGCAAGTATTTTTCTCAATATCTTGTCATTGAACATCCTGGTACGAATAGTCAATCCCTTTCTAGGTTTATATAAACATCAGCGGATCTTTGCTAGAAAAGTGTAACTTTGATATCCACGTCTTTAGTATTTCCCCTTCCTTTTGTAGTTAAAGAATCCCCTCCGCCCTCACGGCGGACCTACTCGAAAAGGATATAGGGAGGGGGGGGGGGCGTTGTAACCCCTAGACCTGAACTCTAATTCACTTGAATAAATACGTCATTTGACTATAGATTCGATTACTTCTGAACAGATCCTTTCTCTCTCATCCTTTCACTTTGTTCTAGCAGGGGATGTTTGTTACATTCCAACCACTAGATTTTTTCCTGTCTGCGGGGTCATTATCAAAATTACTATTTCATTACACAAGCATTTAGGTTTTCTGCTTTAATGCTACAACATATCTTTCTTGATTCAAACTAAGTATATATTCATAATTGCTCAGTGTCACGTTTCTAGACATGAAATAAGGTGATGGAGGGAGGATGTTTTTGGTGGCCAAAATATAAAGAGGTCCAGCCATTTGAGGAGCTTCTGCCATGCAACATTCCACACATCATAGAGTTCAAGGGGCTGTCCATAAATGCTGTCACGCTCAAGGAGGTGTGTGGATTGAACAGTTTGACACTGCCTGAAAACGGGCCTTATTTTCATGTTTAGGTTTGAAAATTTAATGTGACAGGGGGTGGGTGGGTCCTAAAAATACCTTGAAAAAGTGTGACATCGTTTATGGACAGCCCCTAACTTACACTGACATCTAACACTATATCGACCCCAAGGCGGCCCGATCCATTCAGGTTATTCTCCCTTATCCGGCCGTAGCCATCTGGAAAAATGTCAATCATTCCATTTTTGTCCATGAGGAACACTTTGATGAGTATTGAACATACAAAAGCAATAGGTTGTCGTTTTTCCAAATGAAAAGGTGAAAACGGTTAAACCAGCTATCCTTAAGTTAAGTTGGTATGGATATGTGTCTGTCTTTTAACTTTTACCGGATTGAAACACATAGGAATCGTAGGAAATGCCGGTACGTCATAAATGAAACATGTGGGTTTTAAGGGTTGATACACCCTAATGAATTTGTGTACATTAAGCAATCTTATAACAGATGCTCAATTTATGGGCATTGAATATATAGGTTGTTTCATTTGGGGTATCTTCTATGTATGCTTTCAAAAGCCAGCCAACTGTGAACATGCATGTTGGTCGATAAAGAGGACATTTGGAGAAAGGTATATAGGTCGTTGCAATAACAGGTTTGTGGGTAGGGCGGAGGTTGAACAGTTGAAAGAAAAGAATTCCAGATATTTTGTGAACTGACCTACGTACCAACTGTAACATGAAGCTGACCTACGCACCCATGCGAGGGATGATGCATTCTTACAAGGATCCCATCCATCAGAACCGGTTTATGATAGAGCATAGTTACAAACCTTTTCAATATGATATTATTTTTCAAAGGCAGATTTTATTCTGATCGTAGTCAAGGAACACACGCACACGCACACGCAATTATACACATTTGACATTATCATGTACATACATAGTGGGGGCTCTAATAATTACATCAGTTACAATGTAAAACTACCCTTGTAATTGAACCATCCCCTTTATAAGTGTTTCAGAAGTTTCTTTGGTGAACAGTAGCACACGTACACAGTTGAAATGGGATGCCCTTTGGTTTCGCTATTTATCAATTAAATAGTATATTTCAGGCCAGAAATCACCGCAGAATATTTTCCACACTGTATAGCTCCCCTACACGATTTTTATAAACCTAGATCCGTGATTTGGGATGCGTGACCAAAACGATACCTAGCTGGTAAGAACTACTTATATAAATACGTAATAAAAACCCCTTTTCTATCTATTTGGACTTTGTTTGCTTTTCCTCCCCCACGTATGATCACTGTGGTATAATTCGGACTGCCTGAAAGTTTGGCCATACAATTCCTCAAGATATAACCCTTTCCCAGTATTAATTATAACATCGCATGCGATTATCTAAAATATTATTTCAACATTCCTTTCGTTGTCCATGTCAAGGTCTATAGAAGCAGGACTTTCCTTTTCGGATTTTGCTTAGTGTGATTTCAGGTTAAACATAATTATCAGGATTCAACAATGACAAATATGTAAATCATAATGTTCTTACTGCATGAGCATGGTGTGGGACGGATTATTGTTAATTTCTTAACAATATGTAACATGCATGTTTACTATACTATCTACATGTATACAGACTGAATCTAGATGTTTCTGGCTCAATAAAGTTTGATTTTTCCAATCTAAATTGACAGAGATAGTGTAACACACTCCAGTTTTGATTTTGCCGCACACTAACATATCATAATAACGCAGCTTTAGATCCACTTAAAAGGACATATTCCTGCTGTATAGATCGCCCATACACATGGTTTATCCAGTGATCAGGTGATATCGACACGAAGATCCTAGGGTGACTCAAGCACCTGCCGATCCAAGTGGGGCCCAGACAGCTGATCATGGGCCCTGGAAAGGTGCCCTGAGGATGGCCACAAGACGACCCGATCCTGTAATCTAACCACGATTATGTAACAGTTAACACGGACAACAACAGGAGGATAGAATAGTGCCTCTCTTGATGCTCCTTCCTCTAGTTTAATAGTGGCCTTCCCGACCTGGCTGGGATTTCTGGTGACATCCAAGAAGGTGTATTTGTTTGTTTGTTTGAGTGTTTATTCAACCATACTCACATACATGTGATCTTCCGTATAGGTAGAGGTGTTTGGTCAACATAGTAAATGAATATAAAGAAAATAACATACATTGGAAAATAAACATTATGATACAGTTCAAATCATTAGTCTTAAATGCCACGAATTTCCTTATATTTCTTTCACAACCTCATTTATATGATATCATCACGGAGTTACCAGCATTACTATGTGAAATCAGCATGTATACATAAACTGACATACTAGTATACGCTATCAATTTGTCCATGTCTAAAAAAAGCTCCCCAACAATGAACATTGCACTGACAGCTTTTGGCAAAACAATATTTAATCAAGTAAAATAACATGTGAGCAGACCTGTATATTATTAGGTAAGCCGACCTCAGGTTATTATATCATAAGAAACATGTTATACTTAATGAAACAATAACGTCAAATCCAGTAAAGAAAATGCTGCAGGAGCCAAATAACCGTACCAGGTATGACTAGCCCCTGGCTTAATTTGATCACACATTATGACTTTTCCCCAAAAACAACATCATCAGAATAGAATCGGTATACAAATCCGTGTATCACTATTAGTTAAACCCTTAAGCCATGAGACAATAATTATGTAGAACTTTATGGTTCAAAGAGCTCGTATAATATGTTGACCCTTTAACAGTTTTAATTCCTCCTGACTTAACTTCTTTGCAATGTTTTAGATTAAATTTCTTAGCGATTTTCCAGTGTAAGGAAATACGAGGACACTATCATCATTAAGGTTTGGTTGTCTGAGATCATATCTAGACCCTAGACAATACAATGCTATCACAATAGCCATGCAAACGTAGAGTGATCTCGTTTTCTTCTTTCACGCATGCAGTCACGTTTACAGGGTTGTAGACTCAAAGGGGTCAGAATAAACAACTTGCCACGTGTATGGGGAACAAATATTTATAATCCTTTCAGTAAATATTAAAAGGGAAACCCGAGAAAAATATGTTTGTTTGACCTATGTTCACCAGGATTGTGGGTACCTTTCCTATGTCAATCTTTGACCATCTTGCCAACCCACATCCATTGGCAGGCATACATAGATGAGTTTGTTCAGTACTTTAAACGAGAGTGTCCAGCATTTTCTGATCATTCTGGGTGGCAATAAGCCTCCGGTCCTTACAAATTAGTTGAGAGAGTTGTGTTTTTAATTCCTTCAAGTACATAATCCATTGCAACCATATGCAAATAGCTCTGGTAATTTTAAATTCTGAGCTAAACTTTGATGTTCCACAAACCCAAATTCTCTCTGCTTAAGGGATATTCTGGTACATCCCTAGCATGGGGCTGTGTCAACAAAGGCTATGTCAATGGCACTACTATGCAAATAGTGGTCATCATATGATATGCAGTACACTGTATGGTGTCAGTGCAGACTATTATCACAGGAGGGTGGGCTCTTGGTACTATAATTATTATTACATGCCGATGTTTTGGCTCCCTTATAGTAGGCCTGGACTAATACCTCATAACACACACATACCCACTCAACCTAACAATGACTGTTTCAAAGAAAATCAATTATAAGGAGGGAAAAAAGTACTCGTCCGTTAAGAAGCAGGTTAAGCACTACCTAACTTTTTTAAGTTCAAGGTACTTAGCTGGAACCTTGCAAATCAAGTGAACAAATTTGGCTGGAGATCGTTGGCATGCAACGTACCAACCACTTTTCAAGCACTTTATTGGAAATAGCCTAACTCCCTCAGCTACCTCTGTTTTGAGATTTCATATGACTTTGAGTGAATGGAAAAGGAAGCTGAATAAACAGCAATGTTCTTTTCTGAATCCAAAGGCCTGGATCTTGGAGAAGTTTCCCTGAAAAGGGGGTTACCATACACATGTATGGTGCCTCGATTCGTCCTGTTTCCTGTGTTTATCTAACACTAGCCTGGCTCAGCCAGTTGTACCTCCCACATCCTTCGCACTGCTCAACCTTTGGCCCATCGAATTGTTTCCCATACGCTCACAATAGGTTCACAATAAACATGATCACATGAGCCGAAAATTGCCATGCGTCATTTGGTCTGCCTTTCAGCTGCCAAATCAACAGGGCGAAAAGCCAACACCTACACCATCCTACCCACATTTCCTCAAACGTCCTCCTAGTTTCCTGTGCCACCGGCAATATTCCTCAAAGTTCCTCCTAGTTTCCTGTGCCTTTTATACGTTTTCAATGTCAAACCAAAATATTACTCCCATTGATATTAGTCTGCATGGACAATCTATAGGCCTCTGTATAGAAGAGACAGACTTCTACACATCCGACAGCTTTTATTATTACTTTTGATTAGCATAATTGTAACATTTAAACGCATAAAAGGCACATGAAACTAGAGGACTTTTGAGGAGACATGGGGATATTCCTCAAAAATCCTCTTAGTTTTCTGTGTTCTTTTAATAGTTCTTAATGTTATTGTTGTGACATTGTTTGTACATGTCATGCAGTGATGTCAGCCATGAACAGATATAACACATGGTATTCTGGAGCCATTTCCAAAAACATAAAAAAAGGAAAAAAAGAACAACCAATATCGTTAAAAATGTCCGTCTCTATATTTCATATCAATAATCTCAATGCCACGTTTCATACCATTTTGCTTTATCACAGTTATTGATCTATTCATCTGCCAGATATAGTGCTTTAGGGGACAGGCATTGAATAAGTAATAAACCTCAATTTGTTATCACTTAAGTGCATTGTCACATGATGATCGGATCAGCTATAGGTATACATATTCATCATATAGATGCTGTTTTCCCAAAATATTGATGAATGTATTAACCTGGAATAAAAATTGCAATGAAAATAGATGAGCAGGTGAGTACTAGGCCTATTTTCAATATAATTGTTCAGCAACTGGTGCACATTAGAGGAACAAAATCATTGTTGTTATCACAATAATGCTATGTTATACATGTATTTATAAATAATCTGTACCAAGTTAATTTTTATTTGGCAGACTTACACTGATGTCAAGAAGGTACATGGCAAGGGGTCGCCCGTCTACAAAACCAAATGGAATGTCATGGTTCTTTGGTTCAATCTCAGTCAGTTGGATTTGCTTATGAGAAACACGTGTGCCGATAAGGAAACTCTCACTGGTGAATGAATAGTAACTAAAACAACTGTGAATGGCTAAACAGCTAGACATCTGGGTTTTTGATAGAGACATGGCATTAACTATGAGGAATTATTCTCAGTACACACTATTTCTCATCCTCCCACATAACCCTTTGGACTTTGTAGCCCAAAGGATTATACTATTCACGATTATCACGGCTCAACCGATCGCATTAGCAGTGCCTGGGAGGTCAAGCCTGCTGTGGGAATCAGTAATAGTGATCCCAGTATGATTAAAGATGACCCATCACCGAACATAACCCCCCGTCCTTGACAACCCTGGAGGCGTCAACATGTAGGGACACTTTGATGTGGCAGAGACCAATGAGGCACTGGAGGAGGGGTGGAGAACCGGCCAACACAGCTATGTGTCAGAATAGTAAACCGATACATGGAAGTGTACATGTGGGTAGGATCATTCAGGGTGGTGGTCAGCTTTCAAATTTATGGCCAGGTTAATACCACCAGGCTGACAAATGTAGAGCAACATTCACAATGGTCATGGGCTGATAGATCCAGTTACATTGATACAAACAGGCTATTATACAAACATTGTACTTACATTTATTTAGCGGCAACAAGTTAGAAAAAACCCATCTTATAATCATGTTAAAAAGCATATAGCTCAAAATGGTAACCTGTCAGCTTCGAGACATTTAGCACCACATACTTTGGGAACTGCAGTTAGATTTATTTTAAATACATAAGTCTATAGTGGATTTCAGACTAGTGAGCTGAGTGACACTGTCAAACTCCGGTAAGTTAATTGAGAGATACAGTCAAATTGGGGCTAATGTGAACTAAAAATTATTGTAGTTCGCGACAGTAGTTAAACTAGAGTTGAGAAATACGGTCGTATTCCGAAAAGTGATCTGAGAGCTACAGTGTAATTGAGACTATACTGCGATGACATGTGCAGTCCAATTTACACTAGTCAGCTGGGAGATATATCATATATGCAGACTAATAAGCTAGTTTATGGAGTATGTAGGATTATGTAGTACAATTCAGCTCCATAGAGTGATCTGACATATGCATTCCAATTCTTACAATACACTGTTAAAACAAGTGTTTAGAACCTAAACATTTTCCTAAGCACTTCGGTGCATCCAGTTTTGGAACACTTTATTTCCCTAAACATGTTTAGAATTATTGGTGTTTAGGGTTGAGTGTTTAGAAAAGTGTGATGTTTAGCTGTTTAACCATGAAGTGTTTAGGTCCTCAAGGTGTTTAGAATCAAAACGCTCATGCTTTTTTTATGTTTAGCTGTTAAGTGTTTAGAAAACTATGATGTTTAGGTGTTTATCTATGAAGCATTTAGCTGTTAAGTTAAACAGTAATATACCGTAGTATGTACAGTGTACTTTCATTCTTAAGGATGAAAACCATTTTAAATTTAACAATAATATACCGTAGTGTGTAAAAAAAAAGGAGTACTTACATGTAAAACACTGCTATGGTACTATGCCATTCAGTTTACACCAGATGTAATGTTAACAGCATTGAAAGTTTTATTTTTCCTGTAATCACACTACAGGATCATTAAGCCAATAACCACATATGTCCTTCCTTCTTGGTTTAGCCTTGCATGGATTGTTTGATTGTTGGAGGTAAAACCTTTAGGGGTATAGCTGATAAAGTTCTTGTACTAAAAAGGTGTCTACATGTTAATCCTACTAAAAAGGTGTTTTAAAACATTTTGTAAATGTTTTAGGGGTGTTCTGGTTGGTTGACCGTACTTAAAATAGCAGGCCAATGAAGTGATTATCTTAATGACGCTACAAAAACTTTAAAATCTAACATTTTTAATCACAAAATTCCAAATTCCCAAGTGTATGAAAAAACTATTTTACTAATCATGGCCAAAAATATGGAGGGCATGTGGCAAACCACTAAAAGTACAACTACTTCATAGTAGTATTTTGGTAACTTCAGTAGCCGAGATTTGAACCCGGGGCCCCTCACATATGAAGCCTATGCTCTACCACTGAGCTATGGAGGCCTGTAGGTAGACACAGCCCAGCTTTGCTACTTAACTGAATAAGTAGGGGTATGAGAGTACTGAACTATTGTCTGTCACAAGAACATGATGTCGAATACCTGTATAGTAGTATTGATCCTACTCATTGGTGCTGACTATGCCAGTGTGTACTGCATGCAGTCCAAGTTAGCTCAGTTGGTTAGGCTTCTACCTTGAATGTACAGAATGTGGGTTCTAATCCCAAAGTGTCCATTTTTCTTTTCCATAGTATACAATTGATAGTATGTGTTTAGATTCTAAACATATCCCATTCAAAACATGTTTAGAGGTTACAAGTGTTAAGCTTTTAAACACAACTAATGTTATGCATTTAGATTATAAACATAGTTAACCCAACACATGTTTAGAAGTTACAAGTGTTTAGGTTTTAAACAGATATGGTTTAATGTATTTAGATTATAAACATGGTTATGCCCTTAACACATTTAAATTCTAAACACCATTTTAACAGTGTAGGCCTAATACTATTAAGCTGATACACTCAGTTGCTTTTACATCTAATGATAACACATACTTATTCTTTAGCTTCCTTCTATCGATCTTTTGGGTGAGGCCAACAATTCAAAAAAGAAAACGTCCGGGTCAAATGGTGCTATGACTGAATATCAACACGGGATTTATATACATGCTCATACGCACATCCCCTAACATAAGATTATAGATTTGTTTCTTTTTTCAAACTAAAATCATCAGATAATATGCAGAGTAGAGAAGGACTTGAAGATGAATCGAAATGGGGACAAAAAAGTGAAAGTAGAATATGGACCTTTCTACCACCTCAATTATGTATCATTGTAAGATTATTCAAACGATGATTTTACAGTTTGACAAAAACCTATCAACCAGAAATATCTCCAAATTCAGTGAAAATCTCAAAATGTTCATATACAGACATCCTTACCCGATAGATAAAGGGTAAGTGGCACATACGGTCCCTTGCCATGGGCACTTTAAGGGCTCCGTGAAATAGAAACTTGAAGGAAATGCAGTTGCACCACCAATGCCAATTTAATTTCAGTCCACCTGTCAACTGTGACAGCTTCAAGCATAGAAAGCATGAAGATAGGAATCACATAACATGCGCAAAATGCTCTTATTGGACACAGTAGTTCCTGTAGGCTTTAGAGGCACTGCAGCGATCACTTAAATGATTGGAGATTCTACAAGATGTCTTCCTTTAGAAGAGAGCCACACCTGTTACTTAATCATGTTCGGAGGCGTCACAGATGTACTTCTTTACACCTGTGTAAAAGGATCCATTCCATAGATATAGCAGCTTCTTCCCAGAAAGCGAAAAAGCATTTGCCTTAATAGTCTACAAGGAATGTCGCCATAAGAAAATGCTTTATATGCATGATCGACATACATATACCCCAGAAGCATCTTAAGTAATATGAAAAGAAATATCATAAATTCTCCGTGCACAGTGCCAATCGCATAACTATGATGATGCAGATAATTTGGAATTCTTATGAAATGGCAGACAATTCTGATGAGTTAGACGGAAAAATAGGATTATTACTTCAGAAGTATATCAGGGGCAGGTCAGAATGAAAATAAAGTTTAAATGACTGGTGCTATGTTCAACGATGGAACCAGAGAGAACTTTAGCATCTACATACATATTGGTATAAGTCTCTAATATCAAGATGTATATAAGACCATCAGCCTGGTGCTGTGTCACCAAGGGCGTGACTTATTGATGCATTCGGGGAAAATGGGCACCGTCTGCAAAGCTTCTGCAATGTGATACGAGCACTTAGGGAGCACGAAAAGAGGACTAGGATGACGTGGGATCGTAGCCAGCATCCATCGGAAATGGTCTTAGAAGACAAGGCTGTGCCTATAGCGGAGATGGTCAGGTGGGTATGTATACCTGCAGGTAGGACTGACTGCCCTGGATAGAGGCCTAGGGAAATAACCCTGGATGTTCAGGACACCGGCCCCAATGAATGGATTTAGGAGGAAATGGGGCATGAACCAACCAAGAGCAGTATGAGATTTACCCTTAAGAAAAGTTAGCTTATAATTCAAAGAAACATACACCATTTTGGGTTATCAAATGCTCGCATTTGAGGTTGTTTCAAGTTCATCATAATCTACATCTAGTACAAACTAAAATGTTATTATTCTAATTGCTTCAGGTAAAAAGTAATGTGAATTGCCTTAAATTGATAATGATGACGACGCGATATCAAATTAAGTAGTCTTTTTATGAAATAGGAAATTTGAGGAGCTTTTTTACGAACCCCAAAGCAACCCCTATGAACCGGACCTCAGGTCCTGGACCCATCACCCTTAAGTTAAGCCCCAAACTCGTGGAGGAGCCAGTCATGACTCCCGGGAGGACTGCGGGCTCAGGTTCACTTAAGTGAGGGCGTTGAACTTGCCACGTTCATCCCCCCGTGACCCTCCTGGGGCGGCGCCTCCTTAAGACCCAGTTCACATTAGACGAACGGTCGGAACCTCGTGGGACAATTGTTGAATAGTTTACTATTGAATAGTAGGCATAGTGGCGATAATGAAAAAGGAGCCAATTATCCCGATGAAGCTGTAACACAATTTTCCCATCGCTAATGATGTCGAAATACTGTTCTAACTATTCGCAATTCTGCCAAGGTTGAACTACAATTTTATCAAAATGTAATCGAAATGAAATATCGTGTAATGTGAATAGGGTTTTGGCGATTAACCCGACCATGTCGTGAGCTGTCAGACAAAGTTTACAACCAGGTCTGGCACCTGCCGCGGCCCGAGACATTCAATCCTTCATTGCCCATCAATGTTGCTTAGCTCAACCGTTACTTGCCACACTTACTTAAGTGTGGTCCGCCTCCACTAATCTACAGGTCCCACGGCAGGCTTACCTCAAGCATGATGTATTATTAATACAGCCTTAGCCAAGGTGTAAATTGAATAATATTATATGTACACTGGATTGGTTCAGGAAATATTAGGTTTAACTGAACTGTTAAGTGGGGCATTAAATACGTGGCAAGAGGTGTCACATTTCTGTTGAATAAGTCATTAACTTGCGGAGTAGATCTATGTAAGACTACCAATTAATTATAACATTTGCAAGGAATGCCAATAAGTTCTTTGAAGCAAATCTCAAGCAGTTAATATAGGCCTAGGACTTTAAAAATAAAAAATAAGCTACAACTATCCCCATGGTTTAATTTTCAGGATGCTGTAGGAAACATACCATTGTCGAAGAACAAATATTACCTCATGTCCAATGTATAAAGTCTGTTAGTTCTATAAACCACAAAGGTTAATTAAATCCTCCACGCGGTTGTCAAAAAGCCCATTCAAAATAAACAACCTTTATGCAAAAATGATAGTACTTTTAACCAACATCCTATGGTTCCTTTTCGTTGCACTCACAAAGAGCGCGCTAGATTTTGTGAATGTTTGTCATTCAACACTGTATATCATGATCAATTCAGGTAAAACACATGAATATGATTCATGAAACTGAGGGAATACTGGATATGGGGGCCCTGCCAGGTTAAAAAGGAGTAGTAGTGTTCTGCCACCATACTTTTAAAAAAAGTAAGAACAATATAACAATGTTATGTTTTGGTGATGAAAGGAGTCAACCAAAAAATTATGTTGCATTCTTGATTGGGGAAACCCAAGTTAACAGAGTAACTCACCTGCAGTGGCCATGACGTAGAGTGGGGTGTGGGGGTGCTCCCGCTCGGGCACCTGCTCCCTGGCTATGGTGAGCAGCTCAGCCATGTAGTCGCCGAGTCCGTCCACGTTGTCGACATAGGAGCTGATCCCAGGGGTTCTCTTCTCGTTGACCACTTCCACAAAGTCGGGCAACTTTGTGCAGTCGGCGCGGTCATCCCACTGGTAGATACGCATCCGCGTGCCCGAGCTACCCGCGTCCACAACAATACCATATGAGTGAGACGAGCTCATTCTCTGTTGGGTAACACATGAGCAGCTCGGCAGGGAGGACAACCCCAATAGGAGCATTAATGTTAAGGTCCCAATGCTTGAGGTCCAGTTCACAGAGAGCCAAGTCCTGAGGCCATAGCTACAGACGGGTCCAGCAGAGACAGGGGCATTGCAGTTTTTTCTTACAATTGCCTTGCTGGCAGAAGAACCCACTGCATGTTGCCGCCTCCGCCGTTCTTTGACTGAGTCCCGGCAGCAAGTCGCTGCCAACATTGATCCTCCAAGCCTGATGTTCCTTCCCTTGGGAAGCGCAGCCCTCCAGGGAGCTGTGGTGTGACGGGGGGCTGGGTGCCGCACCTCCATGGTCCTAGGGGTGCCTTGTACAGCCTGAGAGGTGGGAAAGGACATGGCTTAGCCCTGGAGGCGTCGCTAAATCCGCCGCCCAACCCGCCGCTCTTGCCGGTTAGGGATGGAGTAAGTCCTGCGTGGCCACAGAGTGACTACTTCAACTAAAACGCCCTCGTGGGATCCAGGCTTAATGTAAAAAGCTTGTGGGGAAAAACTTATGAATGGGATGTCCACTGGGGTTGGAGGGATGCAGCCGGAGTCCGTTTAATGGGAGTAGTCAATATAGTTATAGTCTACTCAGTGCGTTGTGGATCCTCGATGGTGGGTATGGTATATAGGAGACAACCGTGTCAGTCACTCCCCGCTGTCTATTTCGTGCCTGACCCCATGGGAGAAAGACACACATGTGAGTGAGTGAGCCTGGGATTCCACCACCACCCGAACCTGTGCGCTTCTAACTATGTGCGCCCACTGGCGGATAGGTTATTACGAGACGAGGTGGATCGCGCCCACTGCTGTGGTGGTGGTGGTGGCGGCGGTGGTGGCGGCAGCGGTGGTGGTGCACCACTCACTTTACTCACTCACTCACTTACAGAAAGGGCGGGGCGTCTGGATCCTCCCCATATGCAGCCTCTCCCATGCACCACCGGCTCGATCCCCTGGAGGAGAAGTTGTGTTTACTACCAGTAGTAACAGTCGTCGTCGTTCCGATGTCATGACACAGAAAGCAGGACAGGGCAAGGTCAGGGGCGGCTGTACTAGTGGTGGTCGTCCTCGGTTTCACGTCGTCGTCGGTTTTTGCGATAACTCCGGGCTAGGATCGAGATTCAGAAACACGCGCCAACTTTTCCGTGGTGTTCCTCTCACCTCCACCAGACCCCCCTCTGCTCTTCCTCCAGAGTGGTGTTAAGTTGCTGGCCTGCTGGAGGATTAACCAACGGTTAATACAGGTGATACTGGCACACTCTCCGTTATGTTTCTGTATGCCAATACACATACACAGGAGGATTATGATTGTGTTGGTGGTTTAGCACTGGTCTTGCAGGGGTGAGCCAAATATCCACGTGGATGGTTTTCTTATTTTTAAACCGACTTGCATAGGCTGTCCGGCCTCGTGGATCCTTGTAAGTCTGATTGGACTGTACGCAACAACCCTCCAGCTTTAAAATGCCATGAAGACGGGGGACATCAGCCGTTTAATATGTACCTCCGTCGGCGGGCGGTGCCTTGTTGTCGTCGCGTCGTCGCTTCCGCTCAATGGGCCATGGCGTAGGAGGGAGGTGTGCTACAGGCACACCGTGGAGGAGGGGTGGAGGCACCGTGGAGGAACAACATGCTCCAGCATGGAGCAGGTGGGTCGGGTGAGACATGAGAATGCCGCCTCCTGTGTGGGTGTGGGAGGGGAGGAGCACTCGGAGCTGGAGGAGCAGGAGGAGGGCTGACTGGGCATGTAGTACTAGTAGTAACACTGGCCTCCTCCAGGCAGCGTCCGCAGCACGTGAGTGCCACCCACCACCACCACTAGAACTCCAACCACTACCACTACCAACTTATGTTATGATGTGACGGCCAGCTCAATGCCTCGCCGCTAGCGCCTCATCCGCCGGATATTGCCAGCATGTTGTTTCCTGTGATTTCCTCTTCCTATATCCTATCCCAGCCTCCTCTTCCTTCTCATTCTCCCTGCCTTCCGTCTGCTATTACTTCCTGCAGGTCCTCCAAGCCAGCAGCGTTCAGGGTTCCGTGTTACCCTGCCTCTGATTCTGCCATTCGGTTGCCAGGCGCCCCAGGGGTCCATCTGTAGGTCTGCTGCCCTAAAAGTTGGATATGTCACGTGGTTTATGGAGGTCGCAGCGATGTGTGGCGTTGGGGGTTGTGTTGGTGGGGGTGAAGTTGGGGTGAAGTGGTGGGTGGGGGTAGCGAGGAAAGGAGTGAGGGTTGAGTGGTTGCCTGGGGGTGCTGGTCAGACATACTTATATATAGCAGCCCTATAGAGATGTGGGAAAGAATGGTAAAATGAGGGGTGGAGGTTGATGAGATGGGTATGTACAGTGATGGGACAGATCTAGGTGAGGGGCTTCACAATAAGTGACACCCTAAACAGCCAATCCAGGCCACTGCTGATGTGGTGGTCAGTTGAACCCAGTTCACATTGAACGAACCTGTCATGTCTTCAGACTGATACCAATTTTGGGACTTTTATATTTGTTTAAAGCTATCAAATTGCTATCAACTAATTCTTCGGTTCCTTTACCCATTATGGGAGTTCATCATGTTTAATGATTACTGTTCACAATAAGCATATATTGTGTAGATTTAAGACCAATATGTCAATTTCTGTATGATAAAACAATCTTTCAGTGTGTTGCGGGCTTTAGGAAGAGGATGAGCACATGTATACACATACATGACATTTGAGTCCACACCACTCCCTTTACACGGACGCATGCAATAACTCATAACTCATAAACGCGGCCAATTATGTGTCCCCCATACGCTGTTCAGATTAATGACATAGCTTATTCTCTGGGCTTATTCCAGACACAGTAAGTGCGATGAGTACCTCTATTACCTCTAACATAACACAAACATAAGAGATAAGCACTATCAGTACACACATATTGCATGGTATCAGTCCCACATGCACACCAAATATATATTGTGATATCATAACATCAATATAAGATTTAGATGTACCGAAGTACATCTAAATCTATCTATTAGTTTTTATCAGGCTCTTCCTCTTGTCTAGCTATCTTGGCAGAACAATACTTTTATCCAGGAGTTATCTACTGCAAAGATTAAGCATGCTTTCGGAATCCTTGCATTTTTTTAAGGCACATTGTATCCACTGGTTGCATGCCATCGCATGCAGATATAGCGTCACGTCTCAATGACATGATTGTGCACGCGAAATGTATATAGAAATAGACGTGTATTAAAGTGCACAATATGTACCTTCCGGATACATGCATAGACCATTTCTCACAGGTTATATGTTTCATATAAAAGCGCGCTACATTATAAGTCTGAATAGGATTTGCTCCTATTTACATAATATAGACATGACGATGATAAAGCAACGTGCGAAATCCATATTCTCTTCATAATCATAACGATGTTTAGAAATATTCTTACCGATGAATTGACTTCAGAAAATCTGTTCAATTCCAAAACGTTCTCTCTCTCTCACAATAAAACAAGTCTGAGGTAGGAATGTGTGTCAAATCTAAACAATACCATTAGTTCTAAATGAGTAATAATAGTGACAAAAGAAATGAAATGAAGGCAGCTTTAGGATTGTGTATCTATATATAAAGATACCCAATTACTAAGGATCATACTTTTCCTTTCCCAAAAGATTTTTGAATTAACTTGACCTTTATTTTTGTTGTGGTTGATTCTGACAATTGATTTCAAGGTTCCAATTCCAGATATTGACACCTCTGTAATATGAATTGCTAGTACCGTTGTTAGTTCGATTTACAGACATCTGCCGACAATATACTTCCGGTTCCGGTTCCCTTTTAACTATTTTCATACCTTTACCTGCTAAGTTAGGTTGAAATTTAAGACCAGTTCACAACACCACCTGCAGGTGATTGCAATACAAAGAGAGTCGGCGATAATTATTTTTTCTCCCGATGATTACGTTGGATGACGAGAGTATTTCCGGCTAATCATGGCAGTTCCACTTTTCACGACTGTTGAGAGAAATGAATGAGGAAAGAAGAAAATAATGTTACCTTACTTATAGATGTATTCAAAATGGTAAGAATTATGCATTCATCAAGAGAAGGTCAAAATTTCCCAAATTCTATTTACTATTGAAATACATTCTATAGCTAGGCCTATAACTTAGGTCTATAGTAAAATATGGAATGTGAAAAATGGCTGGAACATCATGAAATAAATTCAAACCACCAATTTAGTTTTGTTTACAAACATTACTGTCTAAAAGCAGAAATATCATGGGTTTTCAGGAATTCAAGTGAAGTTAAAGATAATTTTCATGGCTCATACTGAACCAATAAGTAAAATAAGACTAATAGAATGTATCGTTGTAGTTATTTGAATTTTAACAGAATTGCTTTTGGCTCCCTTTAGGTATAAATGGGAATTTGGCAGAACCGAGGGTTTCACATGGCTTCCTAGATATTTCTCTGGGATTCCGCAAGGATTCCTTTGCCACATTTATTTTCATAAAGCACCACGAGTGTGTCAGTGTAAGGGTTAACACACCACACGGCATATTTAACCTGAGGGCTAACAGCACACCAAGTGCCTGGTAGATGCATACATATAAAATGCATCCAGGGGCAGCAGGGGGACCCTGGAGGGTGCTCCAGGAGGTCAGAGATGTCTTAGGTTAGAGACCTAATGACATAAGGCACTCCCCTAAGGTCTGGGCTTGCTGGGGGCGCGCCCCTGGTTGCACGAGCTGCTCCTCCCTACACTTACACTTACCTACGATGTGCTCCCACCTGCTCACTGCATTGATGGTCTGAACTGACAGTTCTGAGATACACCCAGCTTTTCCCCTGTAGATACTTTGTTATAACAATGCCATTATCTTTTACCATTTGTGTCAGGGCGAATGTAGGGGATCAGTCGAGGCTAAGTTAGGGCAGTGAGTGGTACTTTAATATTTAGTTTTACTCTTATGAATTATACTCTAATAAATCATCTATTCATATAAAATCGCAATACCGACCATGCATCTGTATTGGATTTACTCATTTTATAAGCGACAGCATATCAGCTGTGTTATAAAACTAGGCGTTAATAACAACTATCGCCGCCGATAGTTAACGTTGTTATTAACGCCATGTTGTTTTCTAAAGATATCTTGATGTTGTTCCTCCTCTAGCGGTATTAAGCCTTATCAATATTTCACACGGAAAGGGTGATAAAATAAAACCCCAATATAATCTTTATATACTTCATTCAAGTAGAACATAATCTTATTATCCTTCATCGAAGTAGTCTGTAATCTCATTCTTCTTTAACCTATCATCTTTTAATACAAACGTCATTGATGTTATCCACAGTTTTTGCCTCAAGTACCCTTTTCTCACTGACGCCCCCACACATCAGCGTGTATTTTCTCCGACTTCTCACCCTTTCCCTCATCCTGATGCTTCATGAATCGCCTTCCTGTTGAGTAAATGCTTCCGGGCCTTAAGCCTTACCTTCCTCATTCGCTTATTTTGCCTCTAAATGTCATATGCTTTCAAATGTCACCGTCGGTCTTTTCAATTGAGTCACTTTTTTTTACTCGAAATCGGTTGTCTTTTTATAGCCATTCAGATATTTTGAGCAGCTCAGACTTCCTATTGCGATACCCGTGTGGTCCTGTCTGTCTCTCAGTTATCAAGAGAAGTAACCGATTTAGCTCAGTATAAAAAACCCATAACCTGTTGCAAATAAAAATATGGTACATTTACAATAATACGCCTGCACGACGACGCTCAGTCATCGGTGCAATATCCTCCCTGAAGCAATCTGGAAGCGGAAGATATTACCCACGCAGTTCCTCTCTGTGAGTGATAGTTATTTCTGGTGGCGAGCTGCTCTTTAATTGGGGGCATGACATGTCCTGGAGCATGCACTGCTGGCCCCCACTCGGCTCTGTTTGTGGTCAGACCTAAACATTGTGTAGCTTCCCTCACTACCTGAAATACACCCAGTGCAGCTCTGGGTCACACATCTCATTCACGAGAAAAACAAAACAATTGCCGATTGCCTCCTAGGAGACTTGGTGTCTCTGGTATTGTTTTCTTTTGGAGCGGAAGCAACGCACACGAACAGGCCCAGAGGATTTAAATTTGGGGAGGATGGGGGGTTGGGGCGAAAGTAAAATTGTTAAACTTTGGTGGCAAAAAGCGCAGCGGTTGGGTCCTCCCCCAAACTCGCTATACGACATTGATTTGGCCCTTCATTTTTCAAAAGTTCCCTTTGGATGGTCTCATTTCAATTAGATGATAAATTGATGGTTCTCTTTTCAAAAACATTGGTCTGACTATATGGTTCCAGCCGTATTACTGGCCTCGTCGATGGCTCCGTGGTAACTTTTGATAGATTAAAAATCTGAGAAAGTCAACTTAATTTGTTGCTTCTATAGTAATAAAGAAAACATAGCTACAACTTTCTGGATATTCTTTCAGAATAAGTGGATTTCAAATCTGTCCTGTACATTATCACTGTATCCCGACAACCGCCAGACATTTTTCTATCAATGCCCGATGTTTTACCTTTGAATGTCGGATATAATGTCCGGCAGTCTTTAATACTTTACCCCTGTAAAATTATTCTATATAATTATTTATTTTATCATGACATTACCTGTATGGCATGGAAATGTCCTATGTAGTTCCTTTAAAAGTAGGAAGATTTGACCGAGTCCAAGTTTTAAGACACACTTAATTGCAGTATTTCTTGGTAACCACATTTTAGCCATACTTAGATGGTGCTAAAACCACAGCAGGAAAGTGGAAATCAACACCTTTGTGTCACAACTGTTAATACTTAACAATTGGATGATAAAAATGAAAAGGTGCCAAAGAACATTATATATCACGCACTTCCCTATCTAAGTAGGCATGAGAAGAGAACATTAAGCTGGAGACCAATAGAATTAACAGTGCAATGCAACTCAGGCCAACACTAACTACCTTCCATAAAGTTTTGTTTGAATTTATGATAGATAAATATCACTTAGATTGATAAACGGCAAACCTTTTGCTTAGTTTCAAGAGGTCAACATCAAGCACTTGCTGGTTGGTCTGTTGAACAGTAATGTTAAGAGCAACTCACAGAATGCAACGATCTGGTTGCCCGGTGTGCTACTTCACCCCCTTTTACTTCACACCGATCCACTAGGTGGCCATCAGTGGTAGTTATCTAAAGTGCTGAAGGCCCTTGTTGCAAGTTAATAAATACTTTTTTCATTCATAAGTTTTTAAGTCATCACAAATACGTAGTTTGAGGCTAGGGTGGAGAAAAACTATTCTGTGAATCAGTAATCCGGATACTTAAACATATTTGACCCGATCTGGCATAATGAGTCGCATGTCACAGAATCCAAATTTAAGTTGGCTAGATATGATAGTTCATCTCAAAAAAGAGCTTCATTGTGACACCAAGATTGTGTTTCTATAATGATTAGGGGCTGAGATACATTTTTCCCTGTACATTGTAGTTTTCCTTAGTGGTTTTCAGTACACTTGGTCAGAATTCCTTGGATAACTAGTATAGAAGTTTTTGTCCCAGCAACTTGAGACCCAGAAAATATATTTTAGACTAGTCTAACTACCAAATACTCTGAAATCATGTTTCAAGGATTGAAACTTAAATCATGCCAGCCTTGTGAAGATAAGGTACAATTTCAGTAATTCTGCATCTGAAAATGAAAAACTCAACCTAGAAGGTAAGCACAAACAGCCATAATACCTGTTCTACAAGGCTGAATTGAAGTCTCAATGACTTGTAAAAACTCTATGGGAATATTCAAGTGGATTTCAGCCTGTTTTTACCATAAATATGGCTGTCAGAGTTCTATAAAAGTTCATACATCATAAGACGTCTTGGGTGAGCTGAGGGATGTTGACTTCTTTCTGAGTGCTTTCCCAGACCGTATTGGCCAGCAGGTCAGCGAGGCAGTAGAACTTGGCACAGTAGAACCAATGCTTGAAGAGGCCGAAGCACCAGTCGGGAGATGGAGACGGAGAAGGACAAGGAGAAGGAAAAGTAGACGGAGAAGGAGAAGGAGAAATGACGAGAGGCTGAAGAAGAGTGTAGCATAAGGGGATAGAGGTCTGGAAACAAAGTGAAAAACAACAGAATAGTCAACCAATTATTATTGGCAACAATTAACCTGTTAACTGAACTGCTGAATATCTTTAGTACAAAGTGACTAAAACACTCAACCACTCGTTATATTCAGGGCCCTCTCTTTGAACGTACTTGCGGTTGCTACACATGTGTTAAGAATGTCTTCAAACCGCTCAGTCGATATAACAAAATTGCAGCTCACAGCATGTTCATTAATTAGAGCCACGTAAGTCATTTAGACATGCAACATGATTACACGAAATGAAATAATCAAAGCATGAGTATTATTTTAATACCGAAAGTCTGATAAAGTTTAAAATATCGCAGAGTGGCCCGGGCAGCAAAGAGAGAGCAACTCATTCCACTGGTTAATGTTTCTCTCTCATGTATCCATTATGCAAATGAAATCGCTCCAAAATTTGTATTTTGGTACTTAAGGCCCATTAAAACTGTATTTGATCTACACCAAAGTACACTGAAAACACAGAGTTGTCACAAGTGGTGCCAAAAACGACAACCCAAGGTTGTCACAGGCTGTGTCTGTGTCTGTTAGACAAAAAATCTTATTTATGAATATTTTCATGTTGTGGATATCATAGTCATTATAATGGCTTCCTATTATGTTATTACTAGATATTAAGTATGCCCATTACACATAAGAGGCCTATGAGTTGTATGGTTTTGACACCATTCACTTACAACACTGGGTTGATATAGACAGAGGCCATGACAACCTTGGGCTGTCACTTTAGGCACCATTCACTTACACTAGGGTAGTCAGGCACGACTTTTGATTCTCATTTTCTTCTGTGACCACCCTATGACAACCTGATCTTCATTAATTTTTTGCTTCTCTGATGACCTTTTTGGCCCAAAGTAGTCGGAAGAAAATGACTACCTTTGGGTTGTCATCCAGCCTCAAAATTCACAATGACAACCCTCTGACCATCCCAAAATTGTCAAAGGATTGTCACAGGGTCGTCACACAGCATCAATGGCCTGAAATGAGCCCTGCTCTGCCCCCAAAAGTCACCTATGAGAGCCCAAAAGTGACCTGTGACAACCCTTTGACAACTTTGCAGTGGCTCTCTGACGACTTTGTGTTTTCAGTGATATGGACATGGTTTCTGAAACTCACTATTAATTTACAGTAAAAAGAGACAGGCTGCTCGTAAATAAACAGTATACTCGTTCATGTATATGTTGTATATATGGTGTAATAAGATGGTCATCCAGATTGATACGTAATTGTCTAATAGCTATAATTACTGCCGATCATGCAATTTTATACAATGAAGAGGTCTATTGTTCTGGTAACAATTTTATAGCAGATGTCTGACAGTAAGTGTGATATTGGTGTGAAGAGGCCAGCCCAGGCCACTAGGAGCATTTCAGGACAAATTTACTTTGGCCACACAGTTAATGTTAAACCGATGGCCACTTCATGTAGAAGAGCTGTAGGCCCTAACATTTCCACGTCCGCCTCTGTGGTCATCCTTAAAGACTATGCCCACCCAGAGTGACATTATTGCCGCCAATATTTAAACAAATCGGACCTTTATCCGCATACGCCCCGTCCTTTGCAATCTAACATTTAACCGAGTTAATTGTCAATTACCCGACTCATAAACTTAAAAACCGCGTCTGGTCGGGTTAAACAGATCAAAGACGCAAGAAAAACAACTAAAAAAAGACGTTATTGCAGAGAATTAAAATGCAAATTAACTCAGGGAGAAAAATAAAGTTGTTTAATAAGCGGGCAAAACAAAAACACTGCAAAGTGTCTCGGCCAAACTCAGGTGGAACCGTTTAAAAGTATTACTCCTCAGCAATTGGGAATAAACATGGGGGCTTTGCATGGTGAATCATTTTCCGGCTTTCATGACTAGACATGGTTGTCAACTTGAAGCTTTGACATTTTTGTCACAACAAACTCAACAGGTTGGTTTACATGTTCGTTTGTTTATTGCGGCGCACGCCGGCGACTCATTCGCCTTATGTTTGCCAACACTTCTGACTCCCCCCGACCAAAGCATTGCATGATGGTGAGTCGGCTCGGGCCGAAAGCTAGGATTACACATAACGATAGTGTTCACTTGCGATAATCGGACACATTGCCAGTACTATAATGCTGCTGTATAATGATGTTTGTACATTGATTTCCTCGCGATTTTTCGTACCGGCGACCTATTGAATATGATAGATTTCCCCAAGATGTATCTTTTCCAGCATCTGTATCTTCACAAGTCAAGGCTCCTACTGCCGTTACCGCTCTCCTAGTCCATTGGATGGACCGGGAGGGAGGGACAGAGCCCTGTATTAGGGATGATGCAACATGTGGTGAATATATTTGGTTATCGTTCTATATAGCCTGTGATCATAATTATTATAATAATTGTTGATAATGTATAGCTAACTGTGATAGTTCATCTCTCCACATAATATAAACAACAAATCAAAATCAAGTCATCGCACAGTGGAACAGAAGCTTAATATTATGAGGAGGCATAGGGGAACGGAAATTCGGTTTTGTTCAGACACAAACATCAAATACCAATGGGTTGGAGTCGGCCGTGGCACTGTGGTTGGTGTGGCCGGCAGGGACATTGGAAATTGACGTCAATGGCGATGTGTGTCGGTGGACACGTAATTAACGTGTCACACATCTGTGACCTTTTCCCCAGTCGTCGCCGGATCTAGACGGAAGCCCGCTCCGCCATTGGCATTCTGGGGCACACTTGGAAACCCATTGACTTTCTTGGAGAAATAAAAACATCGAATCTTGAACCAAACAAAAAAAGCAGGTTATAGGCAAAGAGGGTGGGAGCATGCATGCTGAAGCTTAACTGCTTAAGGGATTGCTAAAAGCAGTAAGGGGCATGGCAAAAATATATTCCCCCCATCCCGCCTTGTGTCAACTTAGGTGGGTCAGGTTGGTTTATTGTTATCAATGACTTAAATAAGTAGTGGTTGTCCTTGGTGTCCCCCTGAAGCAGTAGGTAGGGACCTTCAGCGTGCGTGATTTTAATAAAGAAAACAAGCGGCGAAGGACAAACAGCGCGACCTGTGGCGGGCCGGAAGACGGCAAAGGAGCAAGGACTTTGAATCAGAAAGAATGGGCACTGAATTTGCTTGTTATTGTTTGCTATTGGTGTTCTTCACTAAGGTGTATGCTTGTTATTGTTTACTACCAGCCTTCAAACCTTCACTCATAAGTTTGCCTGTTAGTGCTTGTAATTGTTACTCTTGGTATTCTTCACTCAGGTGTATGATTGTTATTGTTTACTATCAGCCTTCAAACCTGCACTCAGGAGTTTGCCTGTTAGTGTTTACAATGACCCTTCTTCTTTTATTTTACTATCGACCTCCTTCAGTCATAGGCCTGTCCATATTGTTTACTATTGCACTTTCTTCACTCAGGGAACTGTCAGATAGTGTTTACTATTGTGCCTTTTTTTTTTATTCAGGGAACTGTCAGATATTGTTTACTATTGTGACTTTTTCATTCAGGGGTCTGTCAGTTATTGTTTACTATTGTGCCTTCTTCACTCAGGGGCCTGCCTGACATTGTTTACAATATTGTTGCCTCTTTTTAACTCAGGGGTTTCCCTGTTAAATTGTTAAGTGTTTACTATTGCACTTTCTTCTTTTAGGGGTCTGCATGCCTGTTGTTTACTATTGCACTTTCTTCACTCAGGTGACTGTCCATTGTTGTTAACCTTCACTCATGAATCTGTCTGTTATTCATTACTCCTGGTCTACTTCACTCATCAGTCTTTTCTATTACTGTTTACCATAGTGCCTTCTTCACTCAGAGGTCTTACTGTTATTGCTTACAATTTCACCTTCTTAACGCCATGGTCTGCACATTAAAAAGTGTTTACATCCTTTGCATTCAGTTATGAGTCTGCCTACTATTTTAAGTTGTGCTACTTAGGTGCTAGTAGGATAAAACTTTGGCCTGGAGTCACATAACATACTACTAAAATTCTCCAAGTTCACTAGTTTGGATATCTGATCACATAGCCACAACAAGGGAGTTAATAGTCTCTATAAATACAACGTCTCTGATAACCCTAACACTACCGGGCCTCAGCATCAAAACAAACGTGAATCAGACCTTCTTCCTGCACATTGTGTTTCCCGTTCACCTTCTTGACTGGGCCAGGAAGGCAAATATTGACATCGGGGCAAAATACTGCAGACAGTGAATCATGCCTTTCAAAGTTTCAGACAAAGTCCTTTTAGAACTTAAAGCAATGCCTTTGATAATAAAAAATGATAAAAACAGGAAATTAAGTATGCAGGCAGAATATAATAATATTCTATGGTTATTGATCAACAATGCCAAACGGACATGTTTTGTTATAATCTGACTGATATACATTCAGTAATTCAAATTCAATCAGACAATATATGGACTCTTAGTATCGTCTCTGTTCATGTTTATTTATAAAGAAATCCTGTTTACCTTAAGAGGGAAATCATTTACACTTTGATCATGATAGTTTTGTATAATCAAAGAGGATTTATTATTGAAGCTTGTGAAAGGTCTGTTTTATAACTGTATTCTTTATACATCCAACTTTATTAATTTTCTTAGCTTTTGATATCGATTACTATAATTACATTTGCGTGAGTTGCATATTCATGATCTGATCATGTTAAGCTTGATATGTGTTCCCCCAATGTACTCCCCAACAGGTCATGGAGAAAAGGGAAATGCTGTCCATTTTTTGTTAATTTTCAAACGCAGGACCCCGCAACCTTTTGAGTTGAAAGAGTCGATTTCTCAACTGGTATAATCAGATTAAAAGAGAGACTAAACAGGTTGGGGCTACTACTGGAAAACAATCCGTCCTAAGCCTGTTAACAATTTGACCAATTTAACTCTCCTACAAAGTGTTCAAGAAATACGCACCCCATGGCCATACACCTACTTTCTCCTTATTTAAGAGGAAGCCTCTTCCTCTTCAAGAGCAAACATTCTCCCTAGGCCTGTTATATCTTATATGAGGCTTATAAGGTGAGGTTTTCTTCTTGACACATAGAGATGTAGTATCGATGTATACCACCAGGGGGTGCATGTATGTCCTCTTTTACTTGAAGCAAAATCCCTCACCAAATGAGCCAAACATAAATATAACAGGGAGTAAAAGGTGTCCTTCAAGAGGATGAGGGGAAACCTTTCTCTTCTCCTTAAAGAGAATAAGTCCTGTATGCGGTGAAATACGGGTCGTCCTGAATTGTCATTCAGACATTTGAAAACTTCTTAGACAATCCTGTTTTCTTCATTTCATATAATTCATTATGATTATCTTCAATTGTTAGGATTGATACATATAAATAACCAACTGAGAAGAGGGTACAAGGGGAGCTAGCACCTTGAGGCTGGACCCAATATCAGCCTAAGGGTAGGGCCCGCAGGCTGATATCAGGGTCACGCTGAGGGGTGCTGACTCCCTGAAGACCCCCTTGGAGGTTGGTTATGGATTTATTATAACTTTTCTATAAGATCCGCGCTCCCAAGGAAAGAAGCACAGTAATCAGTGATGGTGGGGCTGGGATGCCTCACATGTTTTTACGTTTCTTTGTATAACCTTTTTAATATCCATCAAATCCTAAAACAGTGAGCAAGTAACATGTACCAAGGAACATTGTGCAGATAATGCATATGCTACATATTTTACTTTTTTAATGATTTCATTTTTTATGAATTATTGAAAAATAAAAGTTTAACGCAATGGTCTGCACATTAAAAAGTGTTTACATCCTTTGCATTCAGTTATGAGTCTGCCTACTATTTTAAGTTGTGCTACTTAGGTGCTAGTAGGATAAAACTTTGGCCTGGGGTCACATCCCAGCAAACAAATTCACGTTGTCACAACGTTGTCACAACGTCATGTTTTCGTGCCTACAACGTTGTGATTTGTGGTTGTCACAACGTAAAAATGTAGACTCCCAGAAACGTTGCTACAACGTTGTGAATTACGTTGTGAATCACCTTCCTGGCACTATGTGACGTTGTGACAACATTGCCTATGTGACGTTGTGACAACATAGTCTATGTGACGTTGTCACAACATCACAAATTAATGTTGCCACCACGTAAATTTGTAGACTCCCAGATACGTTGCTACAACGTTATTCACAACCACCTATGCCTTGGTCAATTTTTGACTTTATTTCATCATCATCTTTGTCATTTAATCTGGAAGTAGCGTATCTCTGAATATTTGTACCATGTAGTTGTTATCCTGAAAAAAAAGTAAAACATTTTTGTAAAATTAGCTTACACAATATCATATCAGAATAGTAATTATTCCCGTCATTTCCCTGCCCTTATTCCCGTCATTTCCTGCCCTTATTCCCGTCATTTCCCTGCCCTTATTCCCGTTTTGTCCTTGCCCCTATTCCCATTATTTCCTTGCCCTTATTCCCATTATTGCCTTGCCCTCATTCCCGTCATTTCCCAGGCATTATTCCTGTCATTTCCCTGGCCTTATTTCCGTCATACACAGAAAGTACTAAAAATCAGGTGCTCTAAAATAGCAAATATCTTAACCTCTCTAAACCTAAACGTATTAACAGTGCTTTTAAAATACATAGCTCAAAACAAACCCAATGACACCTCATAGCATTTCACCCAATGTGACCTCTAAAATATGTCCTGCTTACGTTCCAATGCTTCTACAAGATAAATGCAAATGGTGCTTGTTTTACTAACCAATTAGACTATTACAACCATAATCTGATATCTTTTTTGAAATGGTGGTAGTTTCCCACTTGTGTTTATGTTACACAGGAAAAACTACAGTCCTCTTGTATAAATCTTAGAGATAAGCTGTGACATTGTCTGTGTAGTCACTGTAAATATGGTATTGTTTATGTAGTCACTGTAAATATGTTGTTCATGTAGCCACTGTAAATATATTGTCTGGAAATATAATTATGTAAACTGGACCAGGTGTATGTAAAATGAGATATAAGTCAGACCCGACTTCTTGCCTGTCAATAAAACAACTACTACTACTACTACTAAACACAAAACTTGAAGTACTTTACCATCGTCCGCTCTGTCCCTGCTCTTGAAAGTAAGTCTGTGTCTCTGGGACTAGAGGCAGACGAGTTCAGTCTACCTGGCCCTGGGACACCTGTTGACTGGGAGAGGTATAAATAGCCCTACTAAGGGAAAGTCGCGGCCCGGCCAGGGTCACGGCATCCCCCCCCCCTCACTCCCACCCTCCTGTACTGGTCAGCTTAGCCCAACTCAGGGAGTGTTGCGGACCGGCCTGGGTCACGGCTGGCACCCCCTCCCACCCTCCTCTTCTGGCCAGCTTAGCCTTACTAAGGGAATGTCGCGCTTGCCTGGGTCACCCCCGGCACCCCCTCCCACCCCTCTCCCAACCCCCTCCCACCCTCTTATACTGGTTAGGAATGTGTTAAGTTGTGTTAACAACGTGTACACAACGTTATAATTGGATGTTGTGAGCACGTTATAGTCCAACGTTGTACTTTACGTTGTAACAACGTTGTTGGTATGTAAGTCTACAACGTAACCAATCTACAACCAAAACCCAACGTTGTATCCACGTTGTGTGTTTGCTGGGATAACATACTACTAAAATTCTCCAAGTTCACTAGTTTGGATATCTGATCACATAGCCACAACAAGGGAGTTAATAGTCTCTATAAATACAACGTCTCTGATAACCCTAACACTACCGGGCCTCAGCATCAAAACAAACGTGAATCAGACCTTCTTCCTGCACATTGTGTTTCCCGTTCACCTTCTTGACTGGGCCAGGAAGGCAAATATTGACATCGGGGCAAAATACTGCAGACAGTGAATCATGCCTTTCAAAGTTTCAGACAAAGTCCTTTTAGAACTTAAAGCAATGCCTTTGATAATAAAAAATGATAAAAACAGGAAATTAAGTATGATTGTTTGGACAGGGTGCCGACCGGTCCTTTTGCCCAGGAAGTCGGGTCGTCGCTCATGGTTAGAGGGTGGTAGCGTGAGGCTGAGCCAGTTGCACCTTTGTTCCTGTCTTACCAGGCCGACTGCTTACTATTTCAGGCTTCTGTACCATGCCGGTCTTCTGTATTTGGGTGAGGTCTTGGGCCATTTTTGGGCTTTAGTGCCATCTTTGGGCTTTTCAGGCTTACAATCTTCGGGCTTTTCAGGCTTACAATCTAACTCTCTAGGGGGAGAGTATGGTTCAGGTGTGATGTCATCACACTGAAAGGCCACCAGAGGGCATGAAGGCGCAGAGTATGTGAGTGCCATGGAGAGTAAAATTAGAAGGGGTGATGTTGGAGCATGTTTTGGAAGTCACACCTCAGCAGGTGGTCAGTCAGTGGTCAGACTTGGCCCTGGTTTAGATCAGATTTCAAAGAGGGAGGGCAATAGCCCTAAATCTTAACTATAGAATCCCTTTGATATAAATGATAAGGTGAACTATCAAAAACATTTTTGTATTCAGGATGTTGATCCAAAAATTAGAAGTGATTTCATAATGCATCATAATTAAGATAAGATAGTTCTCTATGTTTTTATGCAAGTCCGGTACTGCTCCTCTGGTCGGATCATAATTCATTTTTTACTTAACCCAAAATTGTTGAATGGTGCAATTTCATTAAACTACAACAGCAATATAATAGGATATTTATATCAAAAACTGGTTATGAAGATGGAAAATATACTCTCAAAACTTGACATAATAGAGACTTAAAGCTAGTACTTTTCTTAGAATGTACATGAGACATTGGCAAATTGAACCTTTTCATTCTATTCATGAAGATCCATAGAATCAAATTAGTCACACTTTTCCCCAAAACAACCCCAGTCCATTGGTTCAGGTCCCCTAAAAGGTGTCTTTACCAGGGTAGCCTGGTATAGGGACACTCAGATGTGCACCCCCTGCTAACATTAATTAGTACAGATAAGGTCTACTGAGTCTCTCAGATATACCGCCTCACAGAGTTGTATTAAAATTAATTATACAACCTGCACAATTGTTCTTTTATATACATGTATATAATGAACACTTTTTTTCTATAGCAAACTCTCCCTTTATACAAATTACCTGCTGAAATTTGAGGTCTTAATATCCATACCCACTAAGTGATCTTACTGTCAATGGGTGATGGGCGACTGGCAAATTCGCTTGTAAAATCGACTGGCAACTGCCTGGGGAACTGTCATATTAAGCAAGTTTGATAGTTTACTGGCAACTTTGTCAGTGGTTTTACTTGTGATAAAAATTTAGTGTCAAATCCTTTGCTCTGGCATGATACAATTGGCAAACATAGACATCATCAAAATCATGAACGTTTTCTGGGGTCTATAAAGACGTATTATATAGCCTAAGCCCCTCTTTAGTTTCAGAGACCTTGTATATTATCATGGCATTATGTCAAAAGTGGAAAGTTTCTCTGTGGGCATTACTATGTGACAGTTTCCATGGTAGCTGGATGGAACCCATCCAACCAACCCATGTTTTGATCATTACCATTGTGCTTTATGAATTGCTGGTGTAGCCTACACAGGTACAGGTCACTTTAACCACAGACCAACACAGGTTTAGAGTAGTTTAGAACCATTAGATGGCGCCAGCTATCACATCCCCTGCCCAGTGTGAAACAGAGTTCAGCGAGTGACTCAATTATGTACTATTCAGATTATTAAATAGACTATCTATTAAATGCAATTATTTATTGAGATTACCTGTGATCTGAAAAATTATGATGATGGTTTTGGATTTAGCCTATGTATGTAGGCATGAACATATATAATTTTATAAGGGTGCTTTTTCAAATCGAAAGAAAAATCTGTCATGCCTGCGATTATGTGAGTTAAGGGAGTTTCAGTAGGAATTTTGAACAGGGTGCATAGGCCAGGGGGGGGGGGGGCGACCAAACAAAATCTAGGAAATTTCGTAGCGGTGATTTTCCCATTTTTCGTGGCCATGATAGAAAGAAAACATCTATGACATTTGGTGGACTTGAAAGTTCAGTGAAAAATCACACTAAAAATCATTCAGAATGTATATATATATATATTCACTGAAAATACTTTTTAAAGTATGTCTGAAATATATTGGGACAATTTGGGAGTCTGAGTGTTTTGAAAACAATTGAAAACAAGAAATTCCACAAAAATCTTCTGAGGCTTAAATCCCGCGATAGAAAATGAACTTATCGTGCCCCCCCCCTGAAAGTGTACTCTTTTTTTAATGAGATTTTCTTTTAATAAACTATTTAAAAAAATCAGAAGTCGCAGTAATTGAACCATAGCTCTTCTCAGCCATGCAGTCTGCCATGTAGACATATTTTTTATATTCCGGACGAGTTTTGCATAAATTCTAAAGCTTAGCAGGACGTCCTTCAAAGACCATTGCCCCTATTTCCATAACCTATCGAAATATCTTTTGTAAAATATCTTATGGAAATAACCCCAAAGAGGTATAATAATACTATTACGTTTTATCGGAAATGTAATCACTAATGTTATGTCAAGACTATTATACGAAGCTGCGAATGTCATTAATGTATACGTAATGCACAGACCCTTTTTCTTTAACACCATGGGTCATATCATTCGTAACTGATTAGGCTGTTTACTGATTTGCATTTGTGTCTTATGATTGGGACACTAATCAAAATGCACCTGATTAGCATTATCAGTTACGAAAATAACTCCATGTTTAGTCGTTTAACTGGAACATTATAAAATCCAAACAACGAAATAGTATTTCATAAATTTGTAACAATTTTATTATTCACATTATGATAAGAATCACAAAGTTCTTCTTAAATAAACAATTACCGAAGCTATCATTACATACATGAACTAATTGAATAGGTGTAAAATTATCAACAGGGCGTGTGTGAGTTATTAGGTGAGACTGAAAAATCTAAGAGAAAGGCAATACTTCAAGTGTGCCCTGTACTTACATAGCTTTGTTAAAATTGGCAATAACTAGTTGCAAAATAACTATAATAAAAAAATAACCAGGGTCATGTGAAGGCTGAACTACCAAATCTCAGTGATTCCTATGTAGTCAAAAACTGCCTCCTCATTCGATCTGTACACTTTTCCCACTGAACCTGCATGGGCGTAACTTGCGAGGAGTCCACTCTTTGGCTTTGTTATATAAACACCAAAAACTAACAGAAATGTCCATTCTTTGGCCTTGTTATATAAACACAGAAACGTAACAGAAATGTCCATTCTTTGGCCTTGCTAGGCCCATATAAACACCAAAACGTAACATAAATGTTCATTCTTTGGTCTAATCAGAATTATAAACACCAAAACGTAACCGAAGTCACCATTGTCTGGCTTTGTTCTATAAAAACTTAAAAGTAACAGAAATCTAAAGTATCTGCGGTCGTTATATTTATGAACAGTAATAAGTAACAGAAGTGTTAAACTGTACAGCCCTTTGGCTAGGGAAAGCCAGTGTGGCCAAGTCGTATATACATGAGAGGTTACGGTGAAAATTAAAAGGATGTTGATAGAGTCAGAAATGTACTGATTTTAATTGTATCAGTTTATAGTCTACTGAACTTGAACCAGTGCGATATTATCCAGATAAATGTCCATCGTTGCAGTGTACATAGCTGTTGGATGCCTTCCATCTGATATTATATGTTGGTTATATGGTGTCAGGAATACTTCCAGAAATAGAACGTGGTAATTCCTTTAACTAAATCCGTTGGCATATAATCATTGTCGTATAGATACACGTTTGAATCTTATCATTGTTTTTGCTTCTTGCTCTTATGATGAAATCATATAAATATGTGGGGATCACCATGCTTCTTTTCAAATATATACTATCATCTCTATTTTTCTTACAAAAGCTGCGGTTGAAATATTTATTTAATGTTTTCGAGAGGGAGAGGAGTAACATTTAATTGCGCCATACAAATTTCCGTGAGACCTGTCCAGATAAAGGAAACTTCATGTATCTGACCCTATGTTTTCCAGTCTTATTTACTGAGAGGTGCTTCCTAGAATGATGTAATCCAAAAACGCTGCAGTATGCCAAGAAAACACGACGTTTCCGAGAAGTCGTGACTGTACATATTCTCTTTGACGTCCCATATAATTATTATATGGGATATGCATACACAATAGCCTCACTACAACGCACGTGTGCAAGTGACATCAACACGTGCACGTGCTAGGCGTTCAGGGTTCCGGCGGCTAGCCCTAGGGGGCATCATCACAAGTAAGGCTACTGAGATCAGATCATCTAGGGGGGCAGCAGCGGTCGCGACGGCGGAAACGACGACGATGGCGGCGGCGGCGGCGGCGGCAGTGGGGGCGACGTCACGTCGGCGACGTCAGGACTCATCCTCCATAATGCACTCTGTGACCGGCCCCAGGAAGCTCGGCGTCGTCAGCGCCGTCGCGCGCTTCCTCAACGCGCCATCAACCATCGTCGAACTGCACTGAGATGACCCCGCCGACGCCACCGGATATGGCGGCGGCGGCGGCAACGGCGGCGAGTCGCCGCTTCCGGCGGAAGTGGAGTAATCAACACCGGTAGCCCCGCCGGAAGTAAGGAAGACGGGGGAGGCTATTCTAGCCGTCGACGACGTCGTGGCTGACGTCGTCGCCGCGTCGTAGCACTCGCGCGTCGTCGGGTCCTCCAGGATGTCGTTGAGGTGGGAGGTGGACCTCTGGACGCCGGCCAGCCCGTCCCGGAGGACGCTGAGGTTGTCCAGCACCTGCGTTTGCTGCATGAGTAACATGTCCAGGTCCTTCTGTTTCTGACGGACGTCCTCCTGTAGGGACGCCATCGACTGCCGGATCACATCGATATCTCCTAGAGTGGGGAAATGGATTTTATAAGAATGGATGAAAATGGATATATAAATAGAGAAAACATGGATGTATGCAGTAAACTAATACCTTGAATAAGATGCGAATAGTATCCCAGACGTTATTGCAATCCATATTTTTCTGAGAGTTATTCTAATGTTCATTTTGCTGATTTAACTGGCTTATCACCAAAGGCAGAGGGCCGCCAAAGTATTATAAATACACCCGCTGTGTGGGATAGTGGAATTATTTCGGTAACACAGTGAGCAGGTGAGTTGAAGTAATTAATTGTAATAGCAGTAGTCACGTCTGGAAACGCTGATGACACGATGTTGCAAAGGAATAATTTTACTAGAAGTACATGTATTCTTTTAGCCTGCTTACCTGCTCGTAGTACGTACACTCTTTTTATCATTGTACATGTCTGACAGATAGTCTCTTACCTTCATTTGAAACAGCGTTTGCTTGTAACCTTTCAAATATATATCGTCTGACGACCTTCTTAACAACGGACTAAAAGAGACAAAGGTAATGTATTATTTAGCGATGACCATCATCATGATAGTTTCAATTAATAATTCGTAATGATCTATGCACATTAACAAACTAAACCCGTATTTCAGACTGATTAGTTACTAAATAGATATTCCTGCTTGGAACCATTTATCAATCAATAAAAGAAAAATAATAAGAATAGTACGACTATAAAATAACAGGTTAAAGGTAATAGATATCAAAATAATGCCGACCATGTTATACCATATGAATCAAATAAATTATCAATACAAAAGAGATAAAAACAAAACCAACTATTCATCACTCAGAATCAGTTTTACATCAAATAAAATTAATCTTCTTTAGTTCATTTGTCTTTCTTATTTCATAATAGCAATAACATAACTAATTTATATATGTACAGTAAAACTTAAATCTAGATAACTAAACCTAATGCTAACTAAGCAAAGAGGCATGCAAGTACTTTGTAGCAAGAGCTGGTGTCCACCTCGGACGGCGGGTCCCTGTCGACGTTCACCTCCCGGAGAGGAACGAACACAGTGTCGTCCTCACTGTAGTTACTGCGGCCCTCACAGTCGGCGCTGTAGTGCTGCCAGGACAGAGGTAGGATGAGCAGAGATAATGGTTAGTTGTAAAGTATTATTGAAAATATTATGAAAAAAGAAGATTATAGAATTGTTATATAATAGTTACACAATATTTAATGGTTATTCATATTCCTCCAAAGGCACAGAATGATTAGGGAAAGCATGGAAGAAGAAATATAATGAGGGTCAGTTTGCAATTAGAATATTTTGGGTGAAGCTAGTAATACCTTAGATGTAGGTAGGTTTGTGCTTAAATATACCCAGTGCAATGTGTATTTACTCAATTGTTCTATAGATTCTATGTGCGAGAAACTTGTAGAAGTTCTCTATCAAATACATTTGATTTTGTTTGAGGACTTTGTCAAGATTTGTTTCTTTTACCCTGTGGAATTAATTTTCTTATGCTACTTGCCGGCCCTCTTCCCTGAACCAGTTATTTATTTGATAGCCTACTGAATGAGGGTTCTAGGATATTGTTCGTGCTCAACACTACACAAACTGAAAACCTTTGCACGTGCATAATAGTGCGTGATGTTTTGGTTCTTAGCTCAAACTATAAAGATCTATATTCAAAAGAAAATCCTGCTACAGGCATTGCGTTTCAATTTTCGCCTATTTGAACAAAACCCTTTCTTAACATGATTCAGTTTTCGTCGTCAATTTTCTAGGAAGTTTTACGACAGGACAAGACATGCTTTTGTTGGAATAGGCCTAGGTTGATAAGAAATTCTGTGTAATCTGCTCATTCCTTTGCCTGTTGCCCGGTTAACATGTCTCATTCTACACGTATCCCATAAAACATAGACTTTCGATGCCAAATTAAATTACACAAAGTGCAATTTTCATGAATGAAAAGGATGTTTTGTGCTATTCTCTCGAAAAGTCTTGGAAGGGCAAAATCCCCAGGAAAATCATTACATGGTCAGTTGCTATCGTTTTTAATCAATTACTCACTTAATAATGGACTAAATAATAACCTATTAGGTTTTCATATAATGTGACTAGTTAAAGCTATATCACTCTTGTTATAAGCTCCAAAATAGGTTCCATCTTATTTGAACTGTAATTGCTATTGCAAAAAGGAGCTAAAGGCAAGATATTTCATTATGAAATGAACAGTTGAAAATGTTAGTCCAAAGTCCTTCAACCTGTTAAAAGAGGTTGCTAAATCTGTAGGTAACAGGGGACAAGCTGGTTGCACATGTTAATCCAAGGAGCAGAAGAAGAAAAGTCTGTATTGTCGGTGTTACATCAAAACTCAATGTTTGGGTGGATGAAAAGTTATATACACTTTAAAAGTCATGGGCAGATAATACTCTCATCATGTCAATCAATTCCTAACAAATATCCATGAAACTAACAATGTGTTTATTTCATTAGACATCTATCTTACTTCCTCCTTGGGCCTATAGGTAATCGGTCCCTTTGGTATGACGAAAAACAAATTGACTATGAACTTGTCATTATCTTGAATATAATTATTCTGAAAGTTAAGAAGTTAGGTTCCTTTTGCGAGCAACTCTGGCCATATTCTGTAGTCAGTCCAAAATAAATCGTTGTTACAAGTAACCAGTGGTAACCCCTTGAGTGTCCAGTCGCATTACCACCATAAAACCTGTTACGCAGTCGCATTTTCACGTTTAGGAATTGTATAGGCCTATGTATGCGAAGCCATGATATAGCATTTCAGACGGAAGATCCACCAACAGAGTGATATCTAGGTTTTTGAAATTTTACCAATTAGTCATGTCCCATTGGGTCTAGGAGCACCAAATCGGGCCTATGTGGTTTGATTCCCCTTTCAGGGGTCCTGTAAAAACAAGTATCTAAAGTCAAATAATCGCCCTTGAACAGACTGTTTCCTTTGTGATATGATCTCAGCTTTTACTACAACCTAAAACCTCCACAATTAGTCATGTAGAGGACCAAGCTTAGTGCTATATCAGTGTCTTCCCGCTGTCTTTGGAGCAACCATTTATTCAGTACGATGTAACGCATGCATGACGATTCGTACAGGTGACTCAGTGTAAACTGTGCGCTGAAAGCACGAGGCAATGAGTATTGTTAAACTGAAACTTAAGCATGACGATCACTAGTCAAACGGTGCGTAAATGGCCTATTATGACACGATAGTAAAAGGTTGCTTGGTGATTTACACACAGGAGTTCTTAGCTAAAAACGATAGTTGCATAGCTTGAAAGGTGCTTAAATCAAGATACCATTGTCTTACTTTTTGGGCAGGTTCCTTCTTTGGCTCTGGTGCCTTAGCCTAAATCAATAAAATAACCATCGATTCGTTTTTGTTTTCTAACCTCAGTCTTTTGATACAATGTCAACTTTGAAAATTGCCGCGCATAGCCTTGATTTTTTGATGAAAATAACTGATAGATTATGCAGAAATGAGTGGAGAAGCGTCTATTGATACTAGGAATTCATTTATGTAAGGAAAAAAATAGGGTGCTTGAAATATAATCTAGAATTTGATAATCTGCTATCCAAACCAAAATACCTGATTGAACTTCCATACCTTCCCCATTTTCCTTCCCAGAATGCCGTTCATCTCGGCGTTCTCGTCATCCGGGTCCCTGCAGTACTTCCGGTGGCAGATTAGTTGTCCCGCCATCCGGCAGAGGGCTCTGATCACCTTGGCTATAGACTTGGGGGTGGGGACGACGTTAAAGGGTACGGGTAGGGTCGACCCCTGCTTGATATACTCCATATAGAGCTGTGACCGTGCGAACTTCCACTCCACGTCTTGTTCCCTCTGAAATGGACGGAAATGTGCGTGACCAATGATTATCGGGCCTTGTCCAAGGGTGATACGTTTCAATTAAAGATGGCGCCCCTTGAAAATCAATCCTTTTTAGCCCGATTTGGGCGCCTAAGCCCCTCATTTATTAAGGTGGCCCACTTTGTTTCTCGTATAGATCTTCCCTTAAGTCTCACCCTTTAGGCCTATAGAACAAAGGGACCATTGTGAGGATGGCGTTTTTAACAGGGTCGTACGTTTGTTAGATCACTGCTTTGGATTACCTATTTGTAAAGCACTTTGACCCTTTCCCTGCCAGATGTACAGAGGAGAGATCTATATAATTCTTTTGTTTCCATTAGCTTTAGATCACTGTCCTTATCGTTTTATTAGCTTAGATATAGCTTAGTTAGAACCGAAGCAGCAGAGAATAGCACTAGATATTATCATTGAGTTACAATTTCCATGAGATACTACCTGATTTTGCAAATTTCAGAACAGGTTTTCATCATTATTGTATTGTAGTGAGCAATTCCATCTGTCACAGAAACATTCATACCTCTTTGAGGTTCTTTTCAGAGACTTTTCATAACACAGCCATCAATGGCGGCTTATCCTACTTTCTGTCAAAAATATGCGGCCACATCATTTCCAACATAAAACAACAAAATGTATTTTCACCAACTCACCGTAATTTTCTCGAATGACCTAGTCATCATGGCGATGAGCATGTTGAGGAGGATGATAACAGCCGCCCAGTTGTAGACACCAAAGACAATGTAGCCAACACTCTCTGTAAATCGGCTCTGGAAGCCCTGTCCTATCTCTACCACGCGAGACTCGGAGAGTCCAAACAACGCCCAGTACACCGTGCGGAAAGTGTACTCAAGCCTGCAAAATAAGCGTCCACCTGCAGCTACTTTGGTCAGTTTAAAGCATTTTAGAAATTAAACAAATCAAAGAAATATGGATGGAATATGAGTTCCATTTACATCCATTTGCTAGTATAATGTTATATTAATCAATTTTCAAACAACAAAAATAGATAGCCGGACCTTGTTGAATTGACATTTATTCTGATTTACAACTTATAATAAAATAAATAATAATCAAAGTTCTAAAAAGTAATTGATTAATATTCTATTTTTGGTAACTTTTATCTTCCAGGACATTATAAAATACTGTTAGCACTATTTGAAGCATCCATAGTATTGCTTCGAAAATCTACTGATTCAGCAGTTTTTGTAAAGGAGGACAAAGAGACGTGTCTGCGTGTATAAATATTGATGAAGACCGATCAATTGGAAAATCAAAGCCTAAACATGTGAAGGCCACCAAAGCTATAAGCCGGTGTCTACACTTACTTAGTAGTAGGATAAGAACATTGTGGTAGGAAGATTGCAAAGTGTCGTGGGCGATTTGGTGGCTGCATTTTGTAACAAAGAAGCTTCTGTGTTACAGAATGGCATACTCTCAGCACACAGGATAATACCACTACACTTATAGCGCTATCTTACAGTAAACACTTAGCCCCATCACCAACCACTTGTTGGGGCGGGGCAGGAACTCACGCCGATATCTTATGTCATCTCAATGCATCATCCGCTATCAGGAGCTAGGATATGGAGCACCCATTTGTAACACGAACCACTATACTTTGGTGTGTCAAAGCAGCTAGGGGCAAGGGTTTCGTGGTTCGTGTACAAGTCCAGTAAAACTTGTGCTAACTGATACGTATACAGAGTACCTAAACCGTGTAATGTCTTGTGATTCTAACCTTTTAGAATACAACATTTGTCTATAACAATGCATGGCAAATTTTAAACTTTCTTATTTCTGAAGGTGTGTCTATACATTTTGATCAGCGAATTAAAGTCAAATAAAATTATATTAGTTCTTTGGCTATTTCCCATGTACAGTGATCTCGGATTGAATACCATCCCTTTTAAATCAAGATTCAAGGTATCCACTGGGCCTATAGATAGTCATGTTTGGTAGGTAACATTACACGATTCAGGTACTCTGAACAGAAACAAAAATGCATCTATCTAAGCAAAAGGGATGTCAAAAACGAGAAAAACCTACCAACTACTATCTGCAAAAGGACACATATATATATATATGGGGACACCGGGCAAGAGTGTGCATCTGACTGCAGAGCTAAGAAACAAGTGCGGGGTATATAATCAGTGAATAAAAATCATGCTCAAAGAAGGGCTTAGAGGAATCAAACCCGCTCCTACATGCCGATGTTTTTGTTGCCGACGTTACAGGTCGGCTTACTTCCACTGGCAGGAATAAAGGAAATTGTCAGGCATTAAAAGAGTCGTACCAGACAGCTGCCCCTAGGTACTAGCTGCCCCTGGTCACTAGCTACCCCTGCATGGTCACTAGCTAGCGAAATAGGAACCTGGCCGAGCAGGGGAGTAGATGCAATTTATAGAAAGGTTTAAGCACATGCTGCATGTAAACATTCTCAGAAAGAAAATCCTTTGACATAGATATACATTCAATGCTGGTCTGGTTGCCATACGGCTCAAAAAGGCACAAAAATGGTTTTTCAAAATTATGTTATTTACAGATGAACTTGAAATGAAGTTTTCATTCAAGATTAATCATATTCATAACGATTAAGAATAAGAAAATATAGATTGATAACCATTAAACTATTCCATCAGTGATAGATAGTTGACCGACATACTTATGAGAAGACCAGCAAGTCCTGGTTAAATATCAGAAAAATAACTGTAGGCAACTGCCATCATTCAGCTCAAATAAGCAGCAATGAACAGCATGCAGCTCATGGATATAATGCAAAGAAATGCTGCAGCTGCAGAACAACAAAACCATGCAACATAACGAAAGCAATGGCAACGTCATCCGCTTCCCCATCAAGTAAAGGCAATCCAGATTTAATGAAAAATTGGCATACCGGACCCTACAATCCAAGTGGGTTCCATGTGAGACTAAAAGTTGGCTCCTTGCAGATTCAAGTGGGTTCCAAACACCTTTTACCAATATTTTTATAATTTACCAAAATTCTGGCAAAGTCAATCTTTCCAAAGAAAATCCCAATATTCCCCATTATGGTATATCTAAGCAGGTCCCAGACATCCCGGGTATTCCATTATATAGTCAAGGGCCCCACAGGTATGCCATTGTATGGTATACTAGAAAGCATTATAGTTAGTTTTTTTTGGGTCTACGTACGTGCCAAAGTTGTGTTCAGCCCTAGTTTCTATGCTGTGGTCCTTCATCTCCACCGTTGCTCGGATGGAGGGCTCGTAGTACCAGTAGAGGTTGTGTAGACCGACCATGAAGGCGAGGAAGATGAGCAGAAAGGTCACCATGAATTTCATCACGTCCTGGAGGAGATAAGATGTGATGTCCAGTCAGTGGTCAATGTCTCCAGGGACGGGGGAGGGGCCTGGAGGAGGCGGGGAGAGGCTGGAGGAGTCAGGGTGGGGAGGGTGGAGGAGTAGGAGTAGGGGTTGTTGGTAGACTTAGGCCTGGTTTCCACCAACAGATTTAACCGCCAATTATTTGGTTGGTTGGTTGGTTACTGGTTGCTTTACACCCTAATTTACTGCCAGGGTCATATCAATGGTGGTGATGGTGATCAAATCTATGTGAAGGTAGAGACCATACCCCTACACTTTTACTGAGGCAGGTGTTCGTTAATGTGCATGGTCCCATAGACAGGGCCATACATACAACAGCTGTTGGCCCACAAGGAGTCTTTGATATCCCTGTCATTGTCACAGGGAGACATATAGAGGGGTATAGCAGTCCGGCACAGCCCAGGATCGAACCCAGGCCGCCCACACAACAGGCAGACACTCTAACCACTTCACCACCCCACACACCTCTGATTATTTGGTAATTTATT
This sequence comes from Lepidonotus clava, assembly GCA_936440205.1. Lineage (NCBI taxonomy): Eukaryota > Metazoa > Annelida > Polychaeta > Phyllodocida > Polynoidae > Lepidonotus > Lepidonotus clava. The sequence goes on from OW387140.1 coordinate 32,867,483, forward strand.
ACTTTTAACTAATATCAAAACAAAAGATTATGTATATTAAATACCATTTGAAAGAGAACTAATACCCTTTCTAACAGTATATAACATGTTCATGATTAACTAATATTACCACTGCCGATTTTTGAAATGGGTTGTAAAATCGGAACCTCAGCGGAAACAAGGTCTATAGCCCCATACCCACTGGGCTGAATCGGAACACATATTGGTGGTTATTACCAAAGGAATCTGCTTCTTTTTGCACCAATTCTGATCATCAATCAATATGGAATATTAATGTACATGTTATAATTATATGAATCAGTGCTAAAATCAGCAGATTATTCTGGTAAAATAAGGCGAATTTAGCACCGAAGAGTCGGCTCACTTGAACAAAATCGCTCAGTGGGTATAGGGCTTTGGAATAAAGGGAAACGGTTGGTGTAAAGATAGGCATCTATGGGCAAAGTAATGGTGTCTGAGAAGTGAGATGTAACCTCTAGGAAAATCAATAAATGCAGATGACTGTCAGGAAAACGCATAAAAGAAAGAAAACAGGGCATAAATTCGCCACTAGACGGCTTCAGGTGTATAATATCTACCAGCAGAATATAGCCCAGGACATTTCAATTCACGTGATCTTATCAGTCTGCTTATCTGCTTATGTGCATGTGCAATAGTTCTGATGGTCTCTTTAAGAGTGTTTTGTTGTATACAATCTGGGCCAACTGAGTCAAAGCCAAAATAAATTTCCATAGGTATCTTAAAAATTAAACGATGAGAGGTGCATGTTAAGCCGGGTTTCCACCGAACGACTTTCAAGGAGAGTTCTTAACGACCATGAAAGACAAATTAGCAAACGATCTTTTCTCATTTTAGTCTTTCAGAAAGGATCAATTTTCTTGTTTCCACTGAACGACTAAAGCCAGGTTTCCACTGAACGACTTTCATGGATAGTTCCTAACGACCATGAACGACTGTAAAAAATAAAAATCTTTGCTCATTTTAGTCGTTCAGAAAGGCACAACTTCTTGTTTCCATTCAACGACTAAAATACTGATATCTGAACGATTTTTAGACAATCTGCACGACTTTTCTGTACAACAGAGCTTAGAAAAGTCAGGGAACAATAGATTTAATTGCTTTTAATTGCTCTTGGAAAAAGTCTTTGGGATTTGTCGTCCAGAAATATTAAACAGGTTAGATATTTGGTCGTTGGTGAATCCTGCACTTTAGTCGTTCAGAAAGGTCGTTTGCAGTCGTTATGAAAATGTCTTTACCACCGATTTTGTGTTTCCACTGAACGATTTTACTTATGATTACAAAAGATTTGTGAATCGTTCATGGTCGTTAGCATAATGTCGTTCGGTGGAAACAGGCCTTAAAATACTGATATCTGAACGATTCTTGGAGAATCTGGACGACTTTTTCAAATGACAGAGACCAGAAAAGTAGGGAACAATAGATTAAATAGTCTTTAATTACCCTTGGAAAGAATCTTGAGCAACTGTCGTCCAAAAATATTAAACAGGTTTAATATTTGGTCGTTGGTGAATCGTTCACAAATGTCGTTCACCAATGTCGTTTGCAGTCGTTCACAAATGTCTTTATCACCAATTTTGTGTTTCCACTGAACGATTTTACTAACGACCACAAAAGATTTGTGAATCGTTCATAGTCGTTAGTATAATGTCGTTCGGTGGAAACAGGCCTTTAGAGGTTATTTTTCACCATCACAAAGGAATTAAGCATTGGCCGGAAATCAGCACTTATGAAAAATAACTCACTGGTATCTTTAGACAAAATAATGTTAGCCTTTATCTTATTTTCTAATTAACTGAGAACAGGAATGTATTACATAATTTGTCTTGATTTGTGATTGTAGCAATATTAATGAATGACTGGTAAATATCACACTTTAATTATACAAAAAAAGACGTGTATAGTATGCTTGACCTCACCGCTAGTTAACCTGCAATCACTCTTCCTGTGGTTTGGACTATCTTGAAGCCCACAATGAAGAAGCATAATTTGGAACAGGGCGATATAAGAAAATGAAAATTCACCGTCACACGGAGCAAAATCAAAGCACCAAAACAAAACCCACTTTATTGCTGGTTATGTCTCTGGCGCTCTTTGATAATTTTTCCATTAGAAGCAGCGGGTGTAAATAATGAGGCTAATTAGTCATCTAAAGGTCAGACTTTGAGCTGAGAAGTGCTCCAATGTTTAATAGACGACCCCAAAATTGACCGTCAAGTTTATTCCCTGCTGAACGAGATAGCTAATTGGTTCAAAAAATTACCGAGTTCATGCCTTGATCTCTCCATTTTAAACTTAAAATATAGCATAATACTATCAAACTAATTTTCATGAACTAGTTCAGACTCAGCAAGTTTGATGAATAATGTAAGGTTTTCTACAGCAATAGCAATATAGAACTGTGTTAAACTTGCTAATTCCATAATAATAATTATCATCATCGATCATGTAATATTTTTTCTTTCTGCGTAAATAAAAGCCTATTCAATTAAAATTTAATCTAAAATATCTAATAGAGCGATGACAATAAGTTATTATCCTGATGTTCCTTTTGTAAATAATGACAATAGGATATAGGTCACAGTACACTCTAGACCTTTTTGATAAAGCATTTCTGATATTGGTAGGCCTATTTCTCTGACAAACATAGCAAAGCCGTTATATGCTTTTTGAAAAAATGCTTAAACTGTTACAGTATTAGGGAGTTTAAGCAACCTCCAACGCATCCCATAACGCAAACACAACGTATCTCTTATCTCTGCTGTAATAACTAATGTCAAAATTATGTCTCTTGTGGTACACTTCTCTACCTATACTAAGATTAGATAACTGATTATCTTTTATATAATTATAATCATTGTTTCATCTGTATCCTTATCCTTATACCATTGGAAGAACAATTCAATTTAACCACAAAATCTTGGAAATAAACAGCAGTCTCACCTTTATCATTCGCTCCAACGAGATGAGCATCGGTCCGAGGTGCTCGTTGATGGCCAAAAGGTAGAAGAGGCGAGCAAAGGTGAGCACATTGGCCACAGAGTAGAGGGCCTCACAAACGCTCGTCGGGTCTAGCGTGTCCCAGTAGAAACGGTCAGGGACGAGCCAATACACGAGGTACTCCGACTCAGGGTCCTCATTGATGAGTGCCAGCCACGACTCCTTCTTCAGGAAGTGTACGGTAGCGTAATAGGTCTGGTAAGAAGGAAAATAGCGATATAAGTGACTATTAAATTGTATTCAGAAAAAGAACATTTTGTTTTTTGTTTTCTGGTTTTAGGAGGGAGAGGGTCTGATTAGACGAAAAATAATGAAATTGTTTATTTAACCCAAATTATACTAAAGTGCCAATTATGATCCAAACTCTAAATATTTTATGTCTGGTATCATGTATGAGATAATAAGCCACATACAAAATGTTAGGTCTCTATCTATAGTAGAAGCTGATATATGGGGCATCCTACATGTAGGACACTAGCATAATCCACTATTATTATGGCGGGCCTAGTAAAACATGATAATTATTTTGGAAGGAAAATTGCTGGAATTCGGTAGTCTGAGTATGATAATAATATGTGTATACACAGGTGCATGTGTACTGGATAAAGAAAACAATAATTATTCTTTTATTGGATGAAATTTGTTTTAATGATTTATACTAATAGAATATAATATATATGCTGCATTTATTCCATGCACAAGATATTGTTAATGATTGTATAATCAAATGAAATTGAATACCCGCAATGAAAATGATATCAGACTTTTGAATTTGTCATACAAACTGTAAAACACAAATGATCTAGTTATTAGACAAGCATGCAATATAGCATGGATGTTCTTGCCCTCTTATTATAACTTATCATATTGGACTAGAGTTCTTATCAGAGAGGCTTTTCAAAGCCAAACAGATGTGCACACAAAATATGAGAGGGGGAATCAAGGAATTGTGGCATGCATAGTAAAACATTATATTTTGGAAGGACAATTGCTGGTATTCTGTAGTCTGAGTATAATAGAATGTGTATACACAGGCGTGTAAAAGATAATGAAGCCGAAGTATTGATATTGCTTTTTCTTAGATAAAATTTGTTTTAATGATTTATACTAATAGAATATATATGCTATTATCGAAGCACAAGATATTGTTAATGATTGTATGAGCAAATGGAATTGAATACCCGCATCGTAATTGATATCAGACTTTTGAATTTGTCATACAAACTGTCAAACACAAATGTCTAGTTATTAGACAAGCATGTAATTTAGCATGGATGTTCTTGCCTTCTTATTATAATTCATCATATTGGAATAGAGTTCTTATCAGAGATGCTTTTCAAAGCCAAACGGATGTGTATACAAAATAGCATACCTTTAAATACGTAACAAAGCGAAGGGTAAAGGATGCAATGTAGAAGTTGAGCATGAAAAAGTCCATATGATTGTAGACACTGGAGAAGTGTCCCATAGCTCCTTCCTGATAAAGCTGTTTTAATTCCTGCCATAGCAAAGCTGCAAATAGAGGAGGAAATTATTACAGTTACAAATAGTTGCGAATGATTCATTATTATAAATTTGTTCATGTGAAAACATTAAATAACCAAATACTAAAAACTATTAAGTTGTCTCCCCATTGTCGCGTCGCATAACGGAAGGAGAGATGTCGTTCTTTAAAACAGCGGGGGTTTGGCAAAGTCTCCCTGTTATACCCGAAATTCACCATCAATTTTCACCCATTTCTAATAATTTCCCCAGGCTGAGAATCTCAGGGATTTTAGATATGAATATCTAGTTCTCAGAACTGTTTACAGAATTGAAATTGGTTCAGTAGAACAGCCGCAAATCAACAGGGGGACCCATCGCAACAGGGACACCCCTCGCAACAGTGAGCAGGTGCCAACCCTCGCTGTTGCGAAACCCGTTATGCAACGGGGCACATATATGAAGATGTACAGCGATCTTTGTTTAGGAAAAATAGTCCTGTTAATGATACTATGCCAGTTTTACATACTTTAGATTTACAATAGGCCTGAGATGAGCTTGTGGAATGTAGGCCCTTTCAGATTATCATTGAAATTTGGGCATGAAAGAATTTGGCCAAAAAATGATTCAATTTAAGATGGGGAACCCGAGCTATACGACCAAATTAGAGCTCCCTTGCAACCAATATAATTATACGCATTTTATCCAATAAAAAAACATATGCCAGCCTCACCAAAAATCCAGATGCCGATGCACATCTGCAGCGGGGCGGGGCGGTGGGTGCGGATACAGCTGGTCCCGATGCCCAGGTCAGCGAACCGTGACGTGATGTTCTCCCCAAAGGCCTTCCAGTAGTCGGAGATGACGGCGTCGTCGCGTAACGTCGTGTCGCACAGACGCTGACGTTCGGCAAAACTGTTGCCGACGATCATGGCCAGGAAGATGAAGAAGGAAGCCGTCTCCGCCACGAACTTAATGCATGGCGTGCGCACAAATGTAGCCACCTGAATTTGGAAAGGATTGGGGGTTTTCTGTTTGTAAGTAGTATAGAATTTGGTGAAATGGGATTTTTGATCAGGCATGATTTGAAAGGGTATTCAATTATTTAGTTTTATGTTTTTAGTAATAATTGGTGCAGTTTAGATAGCATGTTTAAGAACAATGCATGATATGTTGTATAACCTAGATAAACAATGCATTCATTTGTTAGATGATAAAGCACAGTTATGTACAGCATAAACATCTTCCATATATTATCACGGTAATGTGCAGCATAAACAAACTTCATCGAAGTAATTTCCAAACTTCTTCGCGGTAATGTACAGCATGAAAAACTTCCATACAACAATTGATCAGTTATACTTAGAAACTAACACTAAAGTAAAAGTGCATACGATGAAAATCCGAATTCCTATCAACAGTTTTTCAAAGAAAACGATGAAGGGAAAGATATCATGAAATGACAAATTCATGGAGAAATCCGATGTGCTACAATATCAAAAAGGCAACAATTCAAGATTACGAACAATTGTAACAGGGGAGTAGTTCCACAAATTGGATCAGTAAGGCCTTAGTTCCTTGGTACACCACATGTGTCTAAAAGACAAAAACATTAATAGATACCAACCACAAAAAATACATATTTTGTGCGCGACTATAATCACTTATTCATACTTACACTCCTTGGAAGATGTCCCTGTTAAATATGCAAACTTTTTATCAAACTATAGATAATAGAAATAATATCGATTTAGGAGTACTACGAGGCTAAGACCTTTCTTTTAAACCATATAAGGTAACAGAATTTCTAACTGATCAGGTAACTGTATTTTCAATTGTAATTCTCATAGTAACCGAAACTGTTAGAATAACTGATCATAACCTATCCCCATTTCCTTCCTATTATCTGTAATAGATAAAAACATAACTGAATTATCTGTTTATGACATTGTCTTTGTACAATATCTTCCTCTTGCCGAAAAAAAGAAGGTTTATGTAATTTCCAATACATCCATACTCATATATAAGGCTGAAGACCATTTTCATTTCTAGTACAAACAGATATTACTGATTACTTTACCAAGTTGCAAACATACTATCACTAGGGTTATTTGCTTCACGCGTTGGATAGGTCACTCACCTTTGCTTTGGGTGCTATCATGTATAAAATGGCCAGGAAGGGGTAGGATATGGCTATAAGCATAATGATGCCCATCCTCACGCCCCATGTTCGGTTCTTCAACCACTCACAGTTGGCGTACCACATCGTTGTCAGCTTCTTTTGACAACTAGGGTGTGCGACAAACTGCAAAAAGCACCGAAAAATAGCATCTCCAAAACATAAAATCGGAATCAAAGGGGGAAATATGAACAGAAAAGCTTACCGAGAACAAATAAAACTATATTCCAATCCTTATTTCCAATTCAATTCATCTCGAACTTATTAATTTATGTTTGCATAATTATTCAATTAACGTGTGAAAATTAAATGAAAATGTTCATTTTATAGAAATCTGCTACTGATATGGTTTTCATTGTGAGACGAATACGGGCCCATACCATTTCACGTACCAATTGAGAAGGATTTCAATCATTTACCTCAACTAATTCTTTCTAATAACGTTGAACCATAGAGGAAATGACAATTCAAGAGCCTTTGTGTAAACAAAAATTATTCATTTGATGCATATTTAATCAATCTTTATCTCGTTAACCCTTTACCTTTTTCTCCTTATAACCTATGGCAAGCTGTAACCTTGCCAAAGTCCTATTGTTTAATGTTTTATCCAATCCATCTGGATTGTGGAGGATTACGTTCAGTTCCTCATTCCCTTGGACTTTGTCCAGGAGTTTCACAACGTACTCACTTAGACGGCAAGACAGTTCGTTATAATCAGCCTGTGGAGATAAAGAAAAAGGGGAGAATGTAATTAGGTCATAGTAATTAAACTGATGGTCGGGCGGGGCATTAAGAGGGAACCATCCTATGTCTGTTTATTAAGATATCAATTAGATCTGAAAGAAGATAATTTCGCGAGTGGAGTAAAAATGTGATACAAATGTGGAAATACTGAACCACAAAAATTAAGACGCTAAGTAAATTTAATGAACTTACCAAGCCAGACTTGATATGTCATTTTGATATACTTTTATGTAGGTATTTCGACTTAATTGAAAACCAGCTGATTCATTATCTTCTAATTTTGGAAAATATTGGACGGTTAAAATCTATCATAAGCGAGATACTCATGAGTTGCTCACGAATTGCTCACGAGCGGTTCACGAGTTGCTCACGAGTTGCTCACCGTGTAATACTTCTCAGCTGTAGCCACCTCGTGCAGCTCATGCCGCAGCTGGAAGCTGGTCAGTATAGGGTCCTCACTAGACAGGGATATATAGGCCTCACTGGCCATACCCTTATAGGCATTTAGCCTACCCTTAGCAAACTTCAACTCATCCTTTCTCTGCTTTTCACAACACTCAGAGCAGATGCAGTTATACTTATGAGGCTTCTCAATAAGCTGTCCTTTCATGAGTAGTGCCATGACCACTTCGTAGCGGTTATTCTGAGCTGCTAAAATGAGGGGAGTCGTTTCGTCCGTGAATTGGGAGTGGTCGTTGAGTCGCTCAGAGAAGTCTGAGTCTTTTCTAAGCTCAGCGTTGATCTCGTCGTATTTGGGATGCTCCAAGATCATTTCAGCGATCTCATCGTGACCCAGTTTGATGGCGAGTAGGAGTGCCTCATAAGCACTCTTTGTGTCGACGTGGTCCAGAAGCAGTTGCACAACCTTAAGTTAAAAGAACAATGATGGGAGAAGTGTTAATGGAAAGGAGGTCTGAGTGTTTAAAATGCAAGCTGAAAATATGGGACTGTTACAATATTATATCCGTGAGCTGAACATTTTAAGCTTACTGCACCGTGTAGGCAAAAAATAATGGTGAATTTATACACGCCGGTAGTTTTCTGATACCTGCAGGTGCACTACTGTTTGTCACTGCTAATTTTCTGGAATTGGAATCACATAGAGGTCCATGGCCAGCTCAACCTCGTCTGAGACGGACACATTGAAAAGTATAGGAACATACTCACGTTCAAGTAAAATAAAGGAACACAATAAACAGTCCACCCCTAAGCATTCTTATTACCCTCCTCCCGTGGAAATTACTTCATCCCGGCCCCCTCCCTCCCTCCCCTCTCCCGAAATTCCTTCACGAAAAAACGTACCCTATTTATGAATTCTTTATACGCCTTGATCCTTTTCTGGCTGCCTTATTGCGCATTGGGGTGTCATACATAAGCTGAATAATACTTGCGTTATGAAAACGATCTGAAATATTGCTATGACCTTTATAGTGTTAGCCCTGGGATCTGACTCAATTACGAGTCGCTGGTTCGGATGTTTTACTCAGCCCCTGGGATAAGGGCGGAAATACTGGGCCCAGTGATTTAAGACTTGGTGTTTTACCCGGGTGGGGTTGGAGTAGTGGCTGGTAGGTACGGTCCGGGGAACAGTATTGGCTTCGAAATGGACTTGAAAAGAGAGATCTCCAAATTGCCTACGCTGAGAGAAAATGGGTCTGAATGAATTGAAAACACTGTGGAAATCCCATCCTCTCCTAGCTATTTGCTTATCACATTCACACTGTGACGGCCATCTGACTTTTTCCATGCGGGTTCTTATGTATGCTTAGGGTTACCATGAAATACTTCAGTACTGGAAATGATTGAGGAAAAGGATTGTCATATTATATGTGTTTGTTTTGCTATTTCTATTTTTCACTGTAATTCCTAGTATACTTATTGGTCCCCATTCCCAACAGGACCCTTGATCGCGAGCTCCATGAGCGCTGAAATCACCTAAGTATGGGTTATTTACATACTGCCTATTATATGAGTATAGTCTATTTTCCACATACCGATATTCCTGAGAATAGAAGTTAAAATATAGATAGGTTACATTTCGCCAGAAAGCCTTTACAATTCTCATTCGAAAGATATTTGGAATGTAATGTGTCATGCCATATTCTCAGAGAAAATCGCGCCCATCCAAAATCACCAGCATCAAAACTCACTTACCACATATGGCCATTGCCTATTCACATATTGCGCTTATGAGATACTCACATGATTATTTTTTCATTATTATTCATGAGTTACTCACATATTGCATACGTTTGTGAGTTACTCACCTCATGCAATTATCAATAAGTTATTCACCTACTGCATTATGAGAAACGCACACAGTTCTTTTGAGTTGCTCAAGTTTTAACACACGAGCTACTCACCTCCTGGTGTTCGTTGGCCACGGCCAGGTTGAGGGGTGTGCGGCCCAGCATGTCGGTACAGTTTACATGGAGCAGGTCACGGTCCTGGAGGAAGATGAGGCGACGTAGGGTGGCCACGTCGCCAGCTTCTGCGGCCTGGAGCAGCTCCTGGTCGCGAAGTTTGGACTGATAACCAACAAAAATACACATAGAAGGATGTTACTGTTAGTGAGTACCTCTTAGTCAAACAGTCTCAGACAATTCAAGCAAAAATAACTATATTGTTTAAGTATAATACACCCTAAAATTGTTTTATATGACCTAGAAAACGATATCTTCTATAACAAAAAGAAGGGATGGGACATCATAGCTCAGAGGGGATTCATATGGTCCACAGTGCCATAGAAATGACAACATAGAGAGCAGCTCGGGAAATAGAAAGTATACAGCTTATGAGCTACGGGAGCAGCTCGTCTATTTATTCTGTCCAGCTGGGTCATGGTTGTTGTTACTTTTACTGTATGATCTGAGCTGCTCCTTCGTCATACCTCCAGTACCTATATATATGCCCCTTATTGGTATGCTCAGGCTGACCGCTGGGGTGAGCTGCTCACCAACTGCTCGAGCTGCTCACCGCTAGAGGGCGGCGAGCCACTCGATGACCCGACGCCCCTTTAGTGTACTCGGCCAGATTGGGTCTAAGTGAATAAAACCACTCACTTCAGGGCTCATCAGCATTCAACCGACGCCCAACTTGTCCCTGTCTCAATCGATATCACGCTACGGTCACATGTAATCTTCCAAAGACATAGGGTCAATTTGGTTTGCGTGTTCGAGATGTACAGATAATATGTGCTCGAGCTATATATGATTTGTCCGGCTGGATGTCTTTGCTTGACGAATAACCATACTGTTTCAATCGGGTAGAAATGGGTAGATTGTACAGGAAGTTATTTATAATGCAACAGTGGCTGAGGAATGCTTTTCTAATTGAAATAAAATTAATGCGTGGCCCAAATGAATATAGTAGTACACTCTATCTGTTTTCTTTTCATGTTAACTTCATTCCTATCTATGAATAAATTCTTCGTGACATTAGAATTATCAAAGGCCTTAGATCCTTGAACCCCTTGCCCTTTGAAAGTCATCACAAGTGAGCAATGAAAGGATTTTTAAACTAGTTATTCACGTGAAGCTTAGAATCTAAAAATGCGATAAGGCTGGCTTGTTTCTGATTCATCTCTGTTGACGGCAAATTATCATGATAAAAATATTTAATTAATCTTCATAATGAATTGGAATTGATTATGACTTCAACAGAACAAAACAGCTAAGGTTTTGCTCTAAAACACAAAATATCATTCAGTTGGCCGAAAATTCGCTTACTCAGAAAAACAGATGGTTACTAGTAAACAAGGTATTACTGACAGACATATTGACCGACAGGAGTTATGTAAGTGGAACCCCCATGATCTCTACAGAATACCCCAATAAGCTGGAAGCTAAATTAGGTGATTACCTGTGACTTAGGCTAGAATTTGTCATGAACCTCTCATTTGGGTTTCAGGGAACCTATCCTAAATCTCACAGATATATATTCAAGGTTAATGTATGCAACTGCGAGAAGTTGGATCAGTACAAGCATTACTTTTGAATCTGTGGCTTAACCTATTATGGTGGTCAGATTGAAACACAACTTAATTTGCTCGAGTTTTACTTTCAGTTCTACTTTCACAATACGGAGTTTCAACTACAGCACTCTCAAAATATATCAAATTATGCTTAGCACCACCATTCAATCGAATAGTCCATTACTATGCAATCGGTCCCCTGACTTACAACCCAGTCAAAGATGCTGAATTATTATAATGTTGCAGCAATGTTCTGGTTGTTTCTGTACTTGGTTCTTGTTACATTCTTTTGATGACTCCCAATTACATTGCTGCAACGTACTGCTGTGATGTCACACTGTGACATTATTACAATATTCAGGTTACATTCTTCAACCCAAACAGATTGTTCTTATAACTTTCTGTTATGGTTTGGCCTTAACCTCACAAAAGAATAACAGTCATTATGATAATGTTCTGATTCCGTGAGGTTTCAACCTCACCATCAATAATGTAACTGTTATGTGCCACCCTTACTAAGTAACAGACAGGCCAAATAAGTCTGGTTGCAGAACGGTTCTGTTACGACACAACTTGGCTGGGATGAAAACAAACTAGGAAGAAAATAAGTGCTGGCTATTCAATTTCACAGCTTAAATGATTCAAAGATTTTTTCAAAAATTTAGCGCGGTGGAATTTCTTTGATAGTCCCATCCATATCTTAACCAGCCTGTGGTGTGTTATGATACTGGAGATATTATCTTTATAATGTGAGCCAGTTGGAGACACTGAGCCCTTCTGCCTAGCGGGCCAAGGCGATAAGACGGAGACGGATGGTTCAATCTTACCCCTTCGTAATGAGAAAATAAAATGGTCGGCGCAGACTCTTTGTTAATCTAGCACTGGCAGATTACGTGACAATCCCCACAGTGGCGTTTTAATTGTCATTGGTGTCCATGGGCGCCTACAGGTCATATGGTGACTATATGAAATATGGTTATCTATTTGATGAGATGCCAAAACAATATGAAACAAAATTAAGTTAACACATAAGAGAAAAGGTGAAAATAAGGCAATATGGATATTTGATAAATTTAATTAATCTCAAAACTTGAAATACTTCAATCAAATACAGTTTTGATCTAATGTCAAACTAAAAACAGTTATATTTGGGAAGTTGTCTTTTTTTATCGGTGAACCATCAAAATGAGACTCTGCAAAATAGATGCACAATTGTATGCACAATCAAAGGTCAAAGAAATATGCCACGTAAAAATCAAACGAGCACAAAGCAACCCATCTAACAAATCCGATCAAACGCAATGTATACACATTGAAATAAGCGCGTTTAACGATTGATATTTATGGTGTACGGTATTGTAGACCTATTGTAGATTAATGTTATCCATTTATATCAAACGTAAAAAAAATCCTAGTTTATACCACTTATTTTTTCGTGAGCATTCCAACGTTACATTATTTATGAAAACTTTGTTTCTGGTCATGTGGATGACGAAAGAGAGTGCAGTAGTATTGCCTGTCAATTTAGGTAATCGATTAGGTATATAGGAGATGTCTTTGAAGCCTATAATTAGTCTTTAAAACCTGTGCCTGGATGTGTACTAAAATGAATCCATCAACAGTTCCGATGGTGCTTTTGTCTCCTAATATCCAAACACTCTAACTCTGAAATGTACCCATGAATTGTGTGCACTTGAAACACATATAATCATAGAGAATTTCATAATGAGCAGAACAGACCGAGTTTGTGCATCACAACAATGTCGACCACTCAACTGATTAATCAAACGATATTGCTTAATGCCACGATATTGATGTTGTGAAAAGCCGAATAGCCCTATATAAATGTTCAGCGGTAGTGTCCAATAAGCAAAAATAAACTCACAATGTCATAAAAACACATGCACAAAAGGCAAAGAGACAGTCACCACTGACGATGAAAAAACAATATTTACAATGCACATTTTTTGCACAGCGCAGACAATATTTGGCCGTGCAGTACCCCACTGATCAGTGATCTAACTTACAAGCCTTGGCTATGAACCATCTTATCCTTGGCCTTGTAAAAGAAAATTAGCCTACCCGAAACTAAAATAAAGTTACAAAGGGTTATTATTGGGTACCCGTGTGGCAAAATCCGTTTTTGTATTATTTTAAAAGCATGGTCAAAATTCATAATTACAATGCCCATACTATATGAAAAGTGTCAAGTAATCATTCGAATTAAGTTTTCAAATCTATATCATTCTTTGGCATATTTAGCAAATATCAATTGGTAATAAGTTCGAAACTCGCCTAATGAAACCACAGACAGATTGTGTGAAATAAAATATATGTTCTGCATCATCGTGTTTTTCTTTCAATACTGTCATTTCCAAATGAAAAGGAAATAGAAAATGATTATCAATTTTTGATCATCTATAATTATCATAGATAACTGAATGATAACTTCATTCATTCCTTTCGACAAGTCAATATTCACATCCCCTTTTTAACTCATCAACTTTACATCTCTTAAATTCCTTTAGTCAACTATCAACCCTTCTTTAACCAGTTAACCCAGTTATAAATTTTAAATACTTCCCAAGCCCAACTTCACACCCTTTACTCCCCCATCAAATTTTGCAAGTGTGAAACAGGAGTACCAAGCTACAGAAGAGACAAGAAAGCATGCTATATAAACCTCGCTGTCTCCTACCGCACGCCGACGGCCTTTCTCCAGCGACAGGATCGAGTTGGCCAGGCAGGACAGCGACATCTTGCGCGTCTTCCTGTTTCCGGTGCGGTCAGCGCCGTTGACGATGCCGCCATCTTGTCCCTCCAGCGACGCGTTGAGGGAGACGGCGCGCTCCGTGCGGCGCAGCATCATCGGCCGGAAGTCCTGGTACGTCCTCCCGGCGCCCGCTGGAAGAAGATAGATGGACATTGTATAGTGGCACCTACAGGTGCGTATAGAGGATTTACGAAATGGTGGGGGAGGGGGTACTTTTAAAAACCGTGTGTATTTGGATGCATGCGCACAACAATTTCTCTCCCTTTTTTGTAGTTTAAAGGTCTGCCCCAAAGAAGAAAATTGAAAAAAAAACCTCCCCCATCATGGACGGATCCAGGGACACATGGGGCGTGCGCCCCCCCCCTTTTCTTTTTTAGTCAAAATTTAAACTTGTAAAATTGGTGCCTCTGGAAGGGGCGCCCCCCTTTCTTTAATTCCTGGATCCGCTCCTGCATCTGGATCCGCCCCTGGTGGTAGTTCTTAAACGATTATGTCAGTGGAGGCGGTGGGGGGAGGGGTTGGGGTCCTCGCAGTGTCACCCTGTCGATTTTAAGAAATGTCCATGTCGCCCTGTCATTATTACAAGCGAAGGGCAATGATGCATGTCGAATTTAAGAAATGACGATGTCGCCCTGTCCATTTCAAGGGTCTACACCCATACCTATAAAAATGATTATTTTGGCGGTCGGGGGGAGGGGGGTGACACAACAGGTTCCATGGTAACGCAACCTTGATGTCATTTCACTATAAATCAGTAGCGTAACCACTTGGAACCAGTAGTTCACCGGTCCCCCCGCTGGACACAACTTTATGATAAAGTTTTAGCTTAATGTAACTAGGAGGACGGACGTTTGATATACAGTTATTATTATTTGTCGAAATCTAATAAATTATTAATTGCCCTTTCTTTATTGTAGTAATAATATATCATAGTTCTAGCTACAACAACGATGTGCACACATAATATGTAGGTCCCTAATGTTATTCATCAGCAAACGATTAATTTATTCATATGGATTGTATTGCTACAATTTGTCGGGACGTGACTGACAAAATTTGGTATATACACATATGGACCCTGCAATAGAAGAAAATAGGCAAAAATTCAGTGTTTGAATTTCTTTAACTTTAATAACAGAATTCTAAAATATTAGTGTAAAAATCGCGTTTATTTGCCTCATGGTAGCTTCGCCAATGTTTGGCCAGGAATAAGATATTTTTTACAAGCATTTGGCTACCACAACAAATTGTAATAAGTTTCCAGGGCGGAGGCGGCGGTAGATGCGCTGCGCTCCCTCTACATACCAAATCGGTTTCGCTCTGAATTAGATTTTTTTCTGGAAGGGAAAGGCTATCTCGTTTTTAGATACTGCGGCGGCAAGTAATACCAAACACCGATATATCATTCTAAATGTGTTGCCGTATAGGTAACTATTATTTGGAATTAGCTGCTGTAGGCTATTCTTAGTAATGGGACAGGTTCTAGAGCCGAACTGGGAATCTTATGCTTAGCATTAGTAGATAGATGCTACCAAAGCAAATTACACACATGTAAATATACGGTAGTACAACAACATCAACTCTGATGTACACTTGTTGAGGTCGACTATCTCACCACTTCGTCATGTGGGCCTGATTGTCTACCGTTTGTAAACCAATATGTTTTTATAGACTTAACAGAGAGAATCCGTCCTTTCAATGAGACACAGGTGCACAGTTTAAATATGTGTAGAATATTCAGAAAAGAAACCCACCAGAATATGTAATTGCCCGTGAGGATAATGAACTTCCAAAGCTTTTTTTTCATCAGGTTATTAAAGCATTACTATACCTGCCTGCCTCCCACACAAACACCTTCACAGCATATGACGCATGATTATTTACAATACAGTCGTATTATGTATCTATACATCTATACGTATAAAACAACATGGATATAGCGGCGCGGCCTTTGTATAGAATGCCTTACAATCAATCAGCAATTAGACCACTTAAATATGATTTTATGCACACTATTGTATGACTCCACAATAAGCCACAATTTATGGCTTTTACTGCCTTGTGGTACACATTTTCATATTAATCGGAACTTTCAACATACAAACAAGGCCTACTAAGTAACAAAAAGCCCTGCCTTCTCTACCCTATTATGTACATATTGTATGTAGTGTCCACACTAGTGTTCTGTGGCTTTATTATGGGGGTTCATCCCCGAGGTATCCGAGATAATACGATGTGCTTGATGTAAGCAAGCCGAGAAATCTCATTATTGACCGGCGGTCTCTGGAGGTGAGAACCTCACCGCCCAGCTCTCACTACAGCATAAGTTGACATCGATACTTCTGTCACCACCATCCTTGTTTATGGACGTTTTGCCCAGTGATGATATCTGTAAGCATTTGTGGTCTTCTATTTGAAAAACAACTGGACTCAATGTGTCCTAGTGTTTTACTTAAGGAACATCTAGTCGCGAGACAAACAATGCATTTCCGTTTCAGAAATGTTATTGA
The DNA here is from genome assembly GCA_936440205.1 of Lepidonotus clava. Taxonomy (NCBI): domain Eukaryota; kingdom Metazoa; phylum Annelida; class Polychaeta; order Phyllodocida; family Polynoidae; genus Lepidonotus; species Lepidonotus clava. The sequence continues at coordinate 32,884,162 of OW387140.1, forward strand.
TAAAACGTGGTAATATATTCAGGGAGATTGTCAAAGGAAAAACGAAACTTCGAAAACCTTTGAATAGAAGCGAATGTATTTGAATGAAATAAAAATCAGAAGTTCTATAAATGTTCCCCTTTCATCTGGTTTATGTTAGCAGGCATTGTTTTGTCCTTTTGTTCAGCGATAAACTGCATTTCATTGTTTCCTTTTTCTAATGCCAAACCTAATTTTCAATCGCTGTTTTGATGGTCGGAGCTACACCAGTATGCAAAACTCAACTAAAATTGGCGTGATCTCATCTAAACGGGCGGTAGACACGCCACAAAAGTGTCATTTCTTTGTTTTATGATGTCCCCATCCGGCCATAGTAGGGTACATCAGATGGTGAATGCATACATACCCCCTACAAGATGGTAAAGGGGGTGATTCACGATACGATTTTGGGCCGATTTTGGACCGATTTTGAAAATTAGTTTGTTGAATAATCGTTTTTCTCATAACATATACAATTTCCCAAAGAGTTTGAATAATCCATATCAGAAAAATGGTATCAACACAGGGAAAAATAATTCAAAATAGGCGAAAAACGCCTGAGAAGAAAATAGGTTGGCCTTTTGTCGCATCGTGGATTATGGCCTTAAGAGACAGACGCCAAGCTGTAGATATTAAACACTGTGGCGTGTCAGAACGATAATTACATAGCTCAATAGGCCCAGAGAGATAAGGCCTTCTTTGACAGTGATGCTCGTATGATACACTCCCAGCCAGCTTGCAATGTCACAGAAACGTTCTGCAACCATACTTTTTTAGTCAGTTTGTTACTTACTAAGATGGTACATAACAATAACGTTGTTGATGGTGAGGTTGAAACCTCACCAAATTAGAACATTATTATAACATTATATTTTGGTGAGGTTAGGACAAAACCAAAACAGAACATTATAAGAACATTCCTTTTAGGTCAAAGAACATAACCAGAACGTTATAATAACATCGCAGTGGAATGTCGCGGCAGTAGGTCGCAGCGACATAATTGGAAGTCATCAAAAGAATGTAACAAGAACCAAACCAGAACCAAATAGAATGTTACTGCAACGTTATTATAACGTCACACCTCCAGCTGGGCTATAATATACGGTCACACTGCCCAGACACTCTGCCGGGTATCTAATCACATATACATACCTCTAGGTAATGTCTCCAGGCGAACAGACGGAGGTAGAGTAGGTCCGATCAGACTCAGCTTATACTGGGGGCGGTGCGCCTTCATTGTTATGGTCTGGAGAAGGGCCTTAAGAGTTCGATCATATCAAAAAAGTATTGCAGCGGACATAGGAAACTGTGCTATCTTATAGGGGAGTTGCGGAGGACATGGACAGTTCGATCAGAGATATATAAAAGAAAACTAGGTTGGGCCATAACAACAATAATTTAGGTATATCAAAGAATTAATAATCTGAAGTGGGCCTTAGCAATTCAGATATATCAAAAGGACGCTGGGTTTGCCTTAACAATTCAGATATATTAAAAAGACGCTAAGGTGGACCTTAACAATTCAGATATGCCTATATTAAAAAGACGCTAAGGTGGACCTTAACAATTCAGATATATCAAAAAGGCACCGGGCTGGGCCTTAGCAATTCAGATAGGCCAATATTAAAAAGACGCTAAGGTGGACCTTAACAATTCAGATATATCGAAAGAAGACTACGGTGGGCCTTGATAATTCAGGTATATGAAAAAGCCACGGAAGAGGATCTTTGCACGTTAGATATATATATATATAAACAATCAGGTCAAGTGTCCCTGTCCGGTGTGACCACGTACGTCCGGCCTGTAAGGTCTAAACAATGGGCGTTGATCCTATCGGCGAGAATAAAGACCCTCAATTTGACCAATCACGGCGAGCCCACCTCCTCCACGGTCGTAAGGCGTCCAAGGCTGATTGCTTTCTGATCAGAAAAGTAATGGGGCACAGACAGTGGGTAGTAAATTGATTCAGCTGTCCGAGCAGGGCTGATCTGATGCAGCCACCATGCGCCAGCCGTCGTCAAAGACGAAGTAGATTGTCAGAATTCATCCAGAGATGGTGAAGATTTTGTATAGCCATGGCTTCCTTTTTTCCCTGTGAATCGCAGGTTTTGCTGTAAATCGCCAGGGCCTTCCCACTTGTGTAGATCGTGGAGGGACAGACTCATCTTCTGTTCATTTGGTATCAAGCCTGTATCGCAGACTCCAGTAATGTAAGTGTGAGCAGGCTGTGTCGTGATGTCTGCCTATTCGGCCGAGTCTGGCATATAGAGAGACACATCAGGATTCCTCCTACTTGTTTCTATGTGCCCTTTCTTATGCCAGAAGTCCTTATGCCAGGAGCGGTCGGCAAGGGGGCTTACTGGAGGAGTGTTTATATGGGGGTTCAAGGTAATCAGGGCGTCCCTGTTATCTCCATCCAACTGGTGGGCATCCAGGCTCCTCCAGGGAGCGGACCAATCATTGGCGTCCACCTCAAGGACCGGCAAAACTCTCCCAGGCTGCCCACTGCTTTTCTCCTTATATGTATCCACCCCAGCCTTCCTCCAGTCTCCTCCAGGGTGGGTCATGCAACAGCCCGAGTCCGTCTCCACCCCCTCCTCCTGATGGTTCTTCTCCTTCCCCACCCCCTTTTCTTTGCAATACCAAAAAGGCAAAGGTCACAGACAGAGCCAATGCTTTCACTGACTGACGCTCTTTGACTTCAGACCCTGGAGGGCAACAGTTCAGAACAGCACACTCCTAACCATTGTCTCCAGGCTCTGCTCTCCTTCTGACCTCCCCTCTGCTCCTGCACCGACCTCACATCACCTGGAGGAGGGGAACTGACCAGGTGGGCTATGTATAGCACAGGGGCGCTATAGTTAAAGAGGAGGCGGGCGAGCGTTAACGTTGAGTACATGCATACAAAGATCGCTAGCCTTGGCTGGATCGATACACTCATCTACAACCTTTAGATTGCAAACCCGGGGGGTGTCAACATTAAGGGTGCCACCCCTTCTCCTGTGACGGATAATTAAAGCTGACCACAAACAGGCAGTAGCCCTTTGTGACAAGGTCCAGTTTGGCCGAGGTCCAGGCAGAGAGCTGCTGTCCACTGCTACCACCCTCAGACCGGTCTAACTGATGCATCCCCTAGGGGTGGGGCGTATCCCCAGACTACAGTGCTGCCCTATCTATCTAGACTGCTCTTGCGTGTCCTCTATATGGATGTACAACGAGCTTGCACACGATCCTCAGTTATACATGCATTTTCGAGATATCCATTTTCGAGTTTTTTTTAGTTATTGAAATAATCTTCAATTTCTTTTTATTTCAAAATGATTTATCTGGTTGCTCTCGGCGGCTGAAGAAATTTTATTTTATTTTCTTGATATGCAAAAAAACACAACAACACTCAACTTAACTTAAACGGAAGAGAACAACTAAAGTTAATTAGGGGTTTTATAGTAACAGGGGTAGTACAGTGTACGACACAGGTGCATACACGTTACACCTTACAACCAACTAAAAGTGCCGGTCCACAAATTGACCACTCAAGGTAACACCTTTACAGGTAGACTTAGACGGATTACACAGGACTAAAGCCTGTATTCCAGCAGGCGATTCTGACTGCAGGGAATTTGGGTAATTTACAAATTCTTATTAGTAATGCAACTAGAGCGCATGGTTGATACATACCTTTTGAAAGCTAATTCAAAATCCTTATTAATGACACGTAACGTGTGGTATAATCAGCCCTTATTTCTACTTAGGATTTCAAAAATCGCGAGTCAGATCGGATAGTTGGCTAAAGCCTTAAGAGCTGCCAACCACACCTGGCGATAATGAACCTCCTAATTACTAAAGCATATATTATTAGTCGTACAAATGTCTTGCCATGAAAGGTGACAGCTAATAATTTCAATTGAAGTAGGAATCATATGGCCCGTTCAGTTTCTTCTCTTAAACCATTTAATATAATTCTTCTAATCCGACAGACAGGTAAAGTTGGTGCAGATTTGTGTAACACCTAGATCAAAATATAAATAACGACTTTTTTGCCCTTGTGTTGTGGCCGGCTTTTAGGTTATCTATTTTGACGAAAACAACTACAGGTGTGTAGACTACAAGCATATCGATCTACATTATTCTTTGATTGACATGTACGGACCAAGGCCGTTGCACAGAAGCTTTTATATTCAGATGATAAAAGGAAAAAAACTGGAAAATAGATTTCGGACACTGAAGACATATGCCTATAACTAAAGAGATATAGATCTATGATTCAATACTCCTCTAATCTTTACGCCTTTACTACAAACATATATTGCAATGTCATAGAATAATGATGTATTTCAGTAAGGTAGAATATGGTGAGCCGTATAGGGACTGATTATACGCGCGACAGTCGCGTACGCGGATGTAGCGTATATAAAATTTCTTATGCACGTGGCCACAAAGTCCGCGCAGACAGATCTGTTTACATACGCAGACATTGGGAAAGGTGGCGTGTATAGTGTTTCCTTATTCTTAAATGTACAGACATTAGATCAACAATAAGAATAAGAAAAGAAAAGGGGATGTGGGGGCACAGCCCCCGATTAAAATACAATTTTCAAATCAAATAATGGTGAAGAAAATGTGCTACGTCCGCGTGTATAAGCACACCTGTGTACGCGGACACAACCCCGCGCATACAGGTCTATCAGCATGGGCGGACTTTACAACCCCGCGCGTACAGTGCTACCAGTATGCGCGGACCTTACACCCGCGCGTACAAGAAATTCTGTGCGCGCGGCCATCTCCTCCCAAGTCCGCGCATATAACTCCAGCCAATTGTATATCATAGGGAGATGGTCAGGACCTATTGATGTGGAACTATGGGAGGCGGTATAGTATCCATGGTTTGACAGCATCAATATCGATCTTTCTGTCAAAGACAATGTAAATTGTACCTATTCTGGTATACATCTTTAAGGATATCTACTTATAGTAATAACTGTCATTCCAATCTGCGTCAAGTTGTAGCAAATCATCGACAGGCAAACTGAAGTTCTCTTTCACCAGCTTGTATTTACATGTGTAAATAATGATTTCTAGTTACATCTCCTTTTCTTTAAAGTGTATATAATTATTTGTTCCAAGGAACGTATTGAAACCCTGCTTCCAAATTAAACACATATATGATTATGGCAATTTTTTGACACTCTCTAAACTTGCGTTCATTGAACGTATACATGCATGTGATTACTCTCTCAATGACAAATGATGTCATTCGTAATCATGCTTGCATCTTATACTATACAGAAAGGATGCTCCTGTACGTTTGAAAGAGGCCAAACATAGATCTACCGATTGAGCCTCATTTATTAGTCTGATATGTTGGCCAAGGTCTATACAAGGTCGGAGAATAGGAAGCATCCCTGGGCACAAAAGTGAGAACGCTCATAAATGTACGGCTTTATAGAGGCCGTGTGGAAAGCACAAAGCAAAAGGTATGATACATCTATATCTACATCTATCTATATATGATATATATAATATTATATTCAACACTCACACTTACATACTATATTTAGCAATAAACGTGGTTTTTTTCTAGGGCGTCGGCACCACCTACAATGGGGGTTTTGAACTGCCTGGGCATTAGTTAAATTCGAATTTGTGTAATAGAGGGTGTTTTTAGCTTTCAAAAGATACCAAGCACATTAGAATTGGACAATTTCCAAGGAAAGAAGAGGCTGTTGATCAAAAGACTGTCAGTCTTCCTGAAAATGGCAAAAGGCCTGGATATTGAATATTTTATCTAAATATTAAGTAATAGAAGAACATTTTCTCCACATATTAATTAACAAAAAGTCCTAAAAGCTATTATGTGTATACCTTTTGATCCAGAAAAGATAATCAGATAATCTATTTTATTTTGGAATCTAAATATAATTATGTCAGGTTTTCCAAATGGGTTACAATTTTTGACAAAATCCACAAAATGATGTCATTTCCATGGTTACCAAACATCTAATGTAAGACAATATATGGGAAATAACTTTCCATTACGCTCCAAATAGAATGTTTTCCAATCTATATAATATTGGAATGTTTAGAGTGGGTTAACTGAATCTTCAACACAAAGTTCGTTTAAGACATTTTCATCCATATTGTTCACAAATCTACCTATATCTCCATTTATATTATACTTAGAGCTTAAGATATAACCCCCTTGGAGAATCTTGTGTGTTGAGTCATGATCACAGTCATGTTGAACAATGGACTGTAAAATTAGATCCATTACTAGAGAGGTCATCTACATACATGTTATAGTACTATTTGGGACTATCTGATATTCCAAGTTTGTCCTCTTTCATATTTCATATTCTGGATGTAATGAGGTTAGCGTTGCCCTTTTCGTCCTTATCTGAATATATACATTGTAGTCATATATCTGTATATGGATATTTCATACATGTGCAAAATTGTATATCATATCATAAAGATGGTATGGCACTTGGGGCGCAAAGTCATCCAGTCGCTATAAAAGGGTGGTCCTGAGGGTCAACAATATGCTATACTAGTGTGATTCTTGAAGAAAAAAACCACATTCAATTCAAATGGAAGAAACATTAATGCAATTTCTATTCTACTGTTGGTTGGTCTGGCAATAACGGGGGTGGATTGAGTCAGGCGCCTCTGTGACGAGACGTATACGTTATCTCACCCGACCAAAACACCGGCATAACTCTACAGAGGCCTGTAACTGGGAATGTTAAAGAAGCGTTTTGTGGTATCGTATCAGTTTGTAACTCTTTCTTATTGGGAAAATAATATTTTGAGGAATTGGGCTCAAAGATTTTATAAACTTTAAATTTTACGTCAGAGTGCAATCCGCTAGGGATATATCAAAAGCATTATTACATTTAAAAAAATATATCATAGCTCCAGCTTTATTGTCCTAAATCAATACTGCAATTACAAAAAGAAGAATGCTAGATGATAACGCCATAGTGAAAATTGACATCAATGTATGAAAGTTCGAACTTCAAGCATAAAATGTCTGCGAGAAAGATGTCAAATCCAGCAGCAGAGTGGGGCCATCTGGGGCCTACTCTCCTCTGATAAAGGCTGCTGTTGACACCTGTTCATCACCAATAACCACAAGAGGCCATCCACCATTTACCATATTGATAGATGGCCCCCAGCAGGCCGGCTGACTTGAGGCCAGATGCCTTTGTGTGCTGAGCTGCGGCTTTTAGAATCTCCTTAGGAACCCCAGCCAGCGCTGAAACTGCATTTGCAGGGGAAGTGGACAGTCTTACGGCACTGGCTTGAACTATTTCTCACATATCCGCAAAAGGTTCTATCGACTGTTGGTGGATATCAAGGGAGGGTAGAGTAGAGGCACCCCAGACCTATGGAGTTGGTGGGGACATGTTAAAAGGGGGGTATGGATGGGGATATTCTTGACAACATGGACTGATTATACCCTTGGGGAAAGTGCCCAATGTGGCACCTCAGATAGGTACTCATCATAGAACTACGTAAGAACGCACGTTTACGTGGAAGTTCACGGAGAGCTTCGTCAAAGCACGCCTACACACGTTTAACTACTTAAGTGGATCGATGACGACACTAGAAGGCTGCCAAGGGCACAAGGCCACAACCTCAAGGGGAAAACCAATAGCAACGTTGTTATTATGAAAAAGTCAAGCTTAGGGGAATCTTGCACGGACTATACCTCAGTTAAAGACTAATAATTATGATCGGTATATGTGAGGAATATGGATGAACAAAATAATGAATTTAAGTCAATGTGTGAAGTCTGAGGTGGTATATTATATCAATACACGTGAAGTTTAAAATGCTATTGAATATCGTTCTTCATTATCTTGTAGTTTTATCCTGGTCAGAGAGTGGTTTGGTAGGTTCACCCAATCCTGAATTTTCTAAGGTTTTTGTAACCTTATCAAAGTTATCATGTCATAGTTAACTGAACTCCAAAATCGTCAAACTAAAACACCCCCGAAGACTAGCAACCAATAATGTCCCTCCCAGAAGTACAACTACAGGTTGACAAATGCCAGTGCTAGACTGAATAGTCTAGGCCATAAAATATAATTTTTGTTCTGAAAATCCGGCATTCAATTGCTTTTTATTCATTTTCTCTTGACCAGAGTCGCATCTTCGTGGGTGGGGTACATAGGAGTTTGTTTGTTGCTTCTGCTTTTATCAGTGTTTATGGAGCGATGGACTTATCAGAGGCAATGACCATTCCTCAGCAGCCATAGGCCTGCTTCTGGCAGTCTGAGGCTGATTGGTTCTTCGCCGGCCTAGACTGCCCGTGGTCTAAGGGCCTTCTATGAATAAGGCAAAAAGGCAATCCACGCTATTCTGGCATTTGTAAGTTGCCTCCGTGACACTGTCCGTCCTATCATTACTGTTTCGGAGAAGAGGAGTAATTATCTGTGATTCTCAGGTTATTGGATTTAAAGGAATGATCCTATCTTTTTTCAAATTAGAAAGTTTTGCACACCAAAATTATTAAAGAAACTTGAACAGCATCACGCTGTGGTAGGCCTATATTCATATAAATAGCCGGGGAGTACCTTAACTATTTTTCTTATGCTAGGACTAAGTGCCTGTAACACCCTTATGGTGATAATCAAAGTGTTGTCCCTGTCTCAGTAATCCATTACTCGTTACTTCTAAACCTGTATCCCTAGGATATGATAGTGTATCATGCTTTGATTAAATATCAATATAATGATTGTATATTTCCTTGCAACTCACTAGGTTTCTGGTAAGCAGTGATATGTTTCACACAATTAATTTTAACCTTTTACAGATCTAGACTACCCCTAGATCAGCATAATACCTAGGTTTTGATTTATCAGCATAAATATATATGCGTCCTCTGACTCTACTTTGTAAAGGTATATGCATAGTTCGCTGAATAGTGTCTTGAAGTGGATCACTGGTCTTTCAGTCATCAAGACGTGCTTGTGACGCTGTCTCTCAATTCAAACAGATGAAGGGCACACATGAATATCGACAACCTAGGTTGTGACAGCCTGCTCAAACGCTAGATGGCACATATCTTCCATTTACAGTCATCTCCCCTTCGTCTCTTGCAATTGATTTACAATAGCTGTAAATAGTCAAAGCAAACCACTTCGATTTCTGCGGATGCATTAAATCAGTATACGCATTTCTTTGTCTTCATTCAGATAATATTCTCGTCCAAAAGCATTTTCTTTGTCTTTAAATGAATACATTCTTATCCACCACTCCATTCGATAATTTTGAAGACTAATATTCTTTTGCATTATCCGATTACATGACTTTTCCCAACGTCAATTCAGACTTTAAATGAACAAATTGGACTGGAAGATTAATACAGTAGTCAACTAAAAATAGACAATATTTTCTAGCAAGTGACCACACTAAGTCTTCAAAATGTTATGTAGTATTGGCAACCGAAAAACAATGGTTTCCAATTCTAATCATAATATCATAGAATACGTTTTCTAAACCGGTTGAATAGCCAAGAAAAAAGTAAATAAGGATTTCATTAAAAACCACTTAACTGCCATGCTCCTTGGGGGAATTTTAGGCAAAATGGATGTACTTTTGATCAATTACATTTTTCATACTTTTTCACAGGTGGGCATGTTATGTTATATCATTCTTTAGCTCATGACCTGAAAATTTAGGAAACTGCAAAAATTTGAATTTTCGGTTGCCATGGCAACCCATTTTGTTGATTTTTCTTTATATTATTTTAAATTCTTAAAGTGATCATATAATGTTTGGCCAAATTTTCAAAATCATTATAGAAACATCATGAACACTTGAATTAAGAACTATATGAAATTTTTTAAATTTTGACACATTAAGTGCCTCAATAGCTATTTTACGTCAAAAGATATTACATATCGAATAATGCATGTATTTTTCTAGAATAATGCATAAAAGTGCACAAAATTAGGGAATTTGACCATGTAATCAAACCGTTTCCATAGCAACACTTATTTCTTAATAATTAGCTATATTTCTATACATTTTAGTTTTTTATAGGTTGTTCTAGAATTTTAAGCTATAATAAAGTTTTTAGAACACCGTTACCATGGTAACCATGCCATTTCATATTTTTCTTGAATTTAATTGACTTTTTACCCTAAAATAAGGTATATTTGTTATAGTTTCCATGGCAACCAATAATTTTAGTGCACCAAATTATTTCTTTTCCAGAACAAATTGGAAAATGATCTAGAATTTGACCATTCAATTGATTTTGAAAATTTTGGCATGTTCTTTGCAATTTTCCTGGATTTTTTGAAATTTTGAAATTGGTTGCTAAGGAAAGTGTTGCCATGGTTACCATACAGAATGAGTGGTTGTTAGAAAAAATAAGCATGAGAACCTTGCAGCCAAAGGGATGACCTTTCCAATGATACCTTACACCCCTAACTTTTCATAACATGTCAAAATGCAAACTTTTGATGATTTTTGGTCTATTTTTCACTAGAATTGCTCAAAAAAGGATTCTGCTCCCGAGTATACTCGGGAGCAGCTGTTAAGTGGTTAATCTGAAAAAGGCCACACTCCTAAATAATTGAATAGAATCACATTACCTTGATTAAATGTCAAAATATTGTTTATCGGAAATAAAACATTGCAGACAGCTATTCAACAAGGTTAAAACATTTCAATTCAATTCAGATACTGATATTTCGATTACTTGGATCAAATGTTATACATTATGTTCTCTGCTGCACCCTGTGACATTTTGTCGCCTAAAATAAAGATGCGACTCTGGCCTAACCAATAAATTCGTTTCGGAGCTTTTGCATTCCCCACTGGAGATATTGTGGCCAAGCACATGTAAAATGTATTATGTCAATGATTTCATTACATGTATACATAGTCTTTTTTGCAATAGACTCCCTAATTTGAACCCCACGGTATATAGGAACTACTTGTCCTGTGATTGACATCTGCGGCAGGAAATCAATATTATTGCAGGGTATAAGGTAACTGACGCTGATGAGTTATTATGCTAGTCTGATTGATTTTGTAGATTTGATTTTTGCGCTATAGCTAGATCTCGGCCATGGGTCAATGGCTAAATGGATTATAGCCGTGCTGCACAGATGGCTGACATGTTATGTAAGCTTGTAGGGATGACAGACAAGGTATTTGAGAACAACACTTCAACCATTACTGACTGTTGGCTCATGGTAGTTCTGTGAAAGGGTTTAAAATACAAAACAATCCTTTATGTAATCCATGTCAATATTTAAACATGTACGATAATGGTTTAAACATTGAAGGGTACAAACTGCCCATCATGGTATTTTGCTTTAATCTTTAATGTCAATCAATAATCAATACAAAGATATACAGAATCATAATAATAAACCTTTGAACCTGGATTCCCTCGTAAATAGTATGATCACGATCGTAACCCCAGGGCACATTTAGACACGCTTTCACGTTGACATAGCTTTCATAACTAGGGAACCCATACATTAAATTTTGAATATGTTGTAATAGTAAATTTTACTGTTGCAACACGTTCACAATTATATCAGTGACAGATCTAGGTTTTCTGAAAGGGGGAGGGGGATGGTCAGCATATAGACTAAGTACTAAAACGGCGCGTATTTGCGCCCACGTGAACTTTCCCCCTTTGCCTTTATTTTTTTCATTGGATTTTTTTTATACAGGGTGGATTCACTTTATTAAATGTTCTTCCACTGCAGTCCTGTGGACCCCAAGGGCGCCCTGAACCCCCCCCCCCCCCCCCCTCCGTATCCGCCTCTGGATACACGTTTCTATATACAACTTGCGGACAATGATTTAGTGCAGTGTGTCACAAAATGTGACAAAACCTATTTCCTATCAAAACCATTGCATTTAAACTTACGCATTGTTTGTTGGGAAAAGTGTCCCATAAATGGTGGCTCTTACATACAGATTTGACCTTAGTTTAAAGGGAAGGATGATTGACGAGGGTCCGCCATCCCCAGAGCTAGTGAACAATTGGACCAAGTTATTCGACGTCCATGTATTCCATTATATGGAGGCCCCTTTTGGGCATTGCTTTCTTATCTGGAGAAACCTTAAGGCAAGATTCAGAAATGAACAAATAAATATCTGGTAAGCAAAGAGGTATCATATTAAGGAGATCAATCATGAATAATTTATATTATCTAAATCCATTGAGAAATAAAATCTAATGATGACCGTTTCTCAGTATCGGTATGATATTGTTAAAAGGCATCAACTCTGCAGATAAACATGTGAATATAGCATCAACTTGATTTGAATATAGCATCGTCCGCGGTCTACTGGTATTATTGATCATCATAGACAAGAGGTCAAAATCATTCTAATTTTGTTCCAGCAGCAAACAAGACAAAGATCTAACTTTGATAAAGCACACTATGTGATTAATGCCATGAAGTATGTGTGGTGTGCAGGCAAGGTACACTCCGCAAAACATTATACTATTTTAGGCTCTGGATTTGAACTTAACCAATAACATGTTGTTATTGCTACCATATTTTCAGATCAAAAAAAGATATAAAAGCGTACATACTATAACTATTTACTCCCGTTATGCAATCATATTATGATACTCTAAAATGTGAATGTTTTCCATCTTCTATCCGGAACAGGTATCATATATCGAAGCAACAAGAAGGAGGAAAGGAGATGATTTATCTTCCTTAGGTCAACCTTCTTTACCATACTCCAACTTCTTCTTAGAACAAGTGGTCTTGTGATATATCACGTCTTCGTTGAGTAAAAACAGGTCGGAGGTCGGAGACTGACCCCTTTTGGTCATCTCTATGTCCAGCAGTCTGACCTGTCAGGTCTGGACACCCGCGCTCAAATTGGCTCCAACAAACCAACAAATATACATCGACAACTTGCAGCACGTACACTTCTCCTCTCATAAATTTCAGACGGGTTAAAAAAGGAGGAAAGTCGGATAGAGTTTAGACATCTAGAATATAGAGACGGTTTATGAATGGACAAATTTGACACTTGAAGTTCGGATTTTGGCTGCATTGATATTGTTTTTGTTGTAGTGTATATTGAATACACAGAAGAACATTATATGTGAGCAACCATGGGGAAAGGATGTTCTGGGCGGGAAATAAACATAAGAGAGGATGTTAAAGTATGTTTTCAAAATGATACCTTATATATAGTCCTATAACAATGAAAATAGCATTGAAGTTATATAGGTTCCGGAACGAAGGGCATTAGATGTTTCTAAAAATAAAAAAAGACAACAATATGAATTGTTCAGTATCGAATTTTACTTAAAAAGTCGATAACCAGATGACATTTTATGATTTTTGTTTATCTAGTTCTGAAATACTATTGTGATCATTAGACTAATTTTGATCTAAAATTGGTAGTCTTTATCTGTTACCTGAATTTTCTCAAGGTAAGAGTTTAATATGTCACAATTCTCTTAGGGCACTATCGTATTGTAAAGTATGGGAATAAAACCATCCAGTGAGATTACACACACACACACACACACACACACACACACACATATATATATATATATATATATATATATATATATATATATACATATACAAACATTCTCAAATGGAGTACATTTTTAGGGTAGGTTACCTGAGGTGTACGGGAAAGGTTTGTCTAACGCAGATCTTTCATAACTTAACAAAATTTTATTATCTCCCTAAACATTAGTCCAGGGTATAGGGCGAGACCCCCTTGGAGCATCCTTTCCCAGTGTTGAGTCCCATAGCGCTCGATTTTAATATGACATTGTGATTTTATATCATCACATATTTAATAAAAGGGCTGTATCTTTGTACACTCACGTATCGCTTTGCACTGATGGAAATTGATACTGTGCTTTCTAGAATAGCGGTTTTCATATCACACTTCAAAAGGAAATTACAAGCACCATGATAAACCTAGCTAGATACGATGTAATGTTTATCGAATGCCCCTATAATATATTCAGAATAAATCAGTATGCTTGAACAAGTTTGTGTCTTGAAATCAACGCACATAATAAAAGTACAAAACCAATTTTACGCTTAAGATTTTCTAAATCAGTAAAAGCAAGAGGCCATATTAATACATTTCCTTCGGTTTAGACCATGCCAAATATATATGACTTGCAAATCCCTAGGTCCTCATTATTTGGCCCACGCGATAGGGCTTCTGACTATGTAAGCCGTTAGAAAAACTGTGGCATGGAACCACACTTGCTAAATCCTGCACCTCACGGATCTACTTACAGACTTATACCAATAGACCCAGGGCTGAGTTTAAACATAAACGGTGGCACCGACCCCTGCTGTTGGCACGTGAGGCTGATGAAAAGGACGAAACTTTGGTCTTTTAATCTTTTGCCTTTGGTACTAAAAGTTGACCACCAAAAGGTCTACCAAGCCGGCAGATTCTAACGGTTGCAGACAATTCTTTCCATGTAAAGGCAATTGGTCAAGAGGGTTTATATAATAGAATCCTTTTTTCAGAAATATTTTGTGAAATAGAACAGTTTCTAGACATTCTTAAACTCTCCGTTGGTACACAATTACCGTTCATGTAATGTAAACTTAAATCAAAGAATATACTTCTTCATCTGTTAAAGATCACATAATTATTTGCTATTTCTGTGTGGGTCAAACATCTAAGGATGTACATACATATGCAGACAGCCACGTTTGTCCCATATCAACGTTGGGTCCCATATGTGTGAGCTTCGCTGTGGAATATGATAAATGTTGGCGAGTGTCGATGCTCAGGGGGCTTTAGGATGGCGTGTATTTTCTGACCACTAGAAGGCACCTCTTTGTAACGGCCAATCCCCGGAGAGATAATGTCCACATTGTGACCAGTGAGCATTGCTTTTATAAATTGTTCACCATATGCCAGAGCCAACTATGAGCTTCACAGAATCTCCTGCTATTGCCATTGGCTCTGTTTCTGTAGCTGCAAAGGCCTGTGTGTTCTGCCCCTCTGTTAAAGTTACCGTATACCAACAGGACATTGATTAACACTATTCTAAAGGTATCCTTTCATAAAGCTAACATCAAAGTGTAAGGAATGTAACATTAAAAGGATGTGTGCGTATCTCGAGATGAGGTACTTACCATGTACATTTTGTTTAGATATAATTTTCAACATAGATTAATTAGTTGTACACATGTACTTGTATAGAAATCGATTTGGAGCTGTAGAATGGATTTCAAGGCATGCTTAGGAGGACTTCATTGAAGTTGAACAAGGTGAAGTTTGATAAAATCTCTGTTTTTTCCAATATGCTACGGGTCACTGGTCCTTTTTATTGCAATAATTTTGTACTAAACAAAGCTGGTTTAATCTTCTGTACATAGTGGTATGTCGGAAGAATGCTATTAATGATAATGACTATACTTTTCGGAACAGACTTTCTATCAAGATACACCCAGTTAATTGCAGACAAACCATTATGCAGTTCTTGTAGTTAACGTTGATCCTTGGAGCTATTCCACACCACCTAGCTATAAAACCTCCAATAGATTTAAACATGAAATACTTACATCACGGAGTTTCCGAAGAACTAAGTTTCAATCGAAATACATCCATTACAAAGATGTCACATACACAGGGACACAACGAAACAAGAGCTCTGCAATTAAGGATTTTATAAAGTGAAACAAGATGGTCGAATGATTCAATACAGCCATATTAACTGCAGGATGGAGGTCAGGAATCTTATATAAAACAAAAATTATAAAAGGTCTCTCCGGGGGTGGCCTAAGGCACAGGAAATGATACGTATGTTATTAATGGCAGGTCGCCGTCCCACTTAATAAACCTTCTCCATGAGCAATGCCCCAGCTGCCGCTGTGTCTGGGGACTGGTCTGCTGAGCAGCTCCGAGCTGCTCCGAGCGGCTCCGAGAACAATATCTGTTTGATCTGACGAGCAGCTCATACACGTACATCGGGATGAAAGGCAAGCCGATCTTCAGAAGGGTTTGGCCACATTAAGGCAGCTACCTGATGATACAACCCTCCGCCCATCCCTTTAACCTTAAGTACACTAATCCGATCTCTTGGTGTGACCTTATCTTCATACGCCAGGTTATTCTAGCTATATGCGTACGACATTGCAAGTTCTGCATTTGCCCATAGATCACAATAATCTAAAGAATAAATGTGTTATAATCAATATAAAAATGGGTCTTAGGTTGGGAAAAACTCATAGTCCATTTTGTTAATCACGTTCATTAGTTTTATCTTAAGGGACTTCGTTATGATGGTTTCTGTAACCATTTGTCTGGAGTTGATGGGTTGATGGATTAGCCATAATCTTTTCGTATGATTTTCCTATGTATTATGCTTCATTGCTCCTAATTACCGAAGTAGATAGCATAAGAATAACATCACCCATTTCTCGAGTATGTCCCATTAGGTTTGATAAGCAAGACCGAAAGAACAATGAATGTATAATGTTATGGCCTAGTCATAAAATCATTGTGGCGATACTTTGCATTTCATAAAATTTTGTTCAGGCTGATAACGGATTGAAAACCGTCCGGAAAACACTCCGGACCCCAATGGTGTACACGTTATTGCTAGCCTCCTGATAGAGAGTAATATATATTCAAATCGCCACAGGAAACAAAGGGGGATGAGTTGACTTTATCTGTACACATTCAAGTAAACCAGAGGGCACTCTGCTGCCCAATTATTCTGCATGGCTGCAGAGTTCTGGGCGAAAAGGCACGATAAGGTTGCATAGGCGGCTGGGCTGGGATGGGGGATCGATACTAAGGGGTACAAAGACCATGGAGGTGTATAGAGTTGCTTCTGATCCTGGAGGTACGGCAACTCAAGGTTAGAGCTCGTACCCTCAGTGTGGGAGGTGTGGTGGGTGGTTTGGATAAGAGGTCCAATTAACTTACAGAACTATTGTGTAAAAAGGGGTTTTGTGCTCGTTAACGTGTTCGTTTACTTTATGGTTCAAAAAATGTCAAAGATTATTATTATTTTGCCTATTGCATTCGGTATGCATCGTTAGTTAGTTCTATCACAAGGGAAACGAATGTCCAAGGACGCAGGCATCCAGCTGAATCTATTGTCTATTATGCATACATAGTAATTCATGCGCTAAATTGATTAACTTTAAAACTTTTGTTTCGTTATTCCTTCATGCTCAGCACATTGTAATGACCATACTATACACAGAAGGATATGTTTTTAAAAACGGACCACTTATTAGTTGCGGATCCAGGGGTGGGCAGAAGGGGCAATTGCCTCCCCTCCCCCCGTAGACCCAGGGGACAAAATTTCGGCATCTTAAAATTAAGAGATCCCTGTAAATCTGATGTTTTTAATTTTAATTTCTATAATGGGGGTTAGGGTTTGCCCCCCTAGAGCACTGGCTCTGGATCCGCCCCTGCTTCTATCCATTTTGCGAAGAAGTTTTCGCTATTGAACAGCCTAATTGCTTTGCTCTAACACCTTAATCCATATTTCTAACACCCTTTGAAGTCATTTTCCTACGCGACGCCAAAGACTGTTTCCAAACAGTTATATTAGATCCCACAAATAACACAGAGTATGAATTGTATGCACAATGTGTGTACGTTGGGGTTATATGGTCGCCTTAGAAGTTGTGATGTGAGTGTAACCCCAAGGACGTGGGGTCAGGGTTTGGGGACCCCAAGGAACCGACTCACATCTGCTCACGCCACCAGGAGCAGCTCATCCCCGACCACCCCTTTGTTACAGAGCTGTGGTAGGACGACCCTGTATGATGTATGGCATTTCAAAGTCAGGGTCAATTCCATGTCCAAAAACTAATAGAAAAGTCCCCATAAATAACTCCCAACACAGATAAATCTTGCCCAGTGATATTCTGTCTTTATAACTATATTATCCAAGCCTATGGTTTGGGGGAGATCTAGAGAAAAACCTTTGTTAGAGATAACTGATGGGGGCCTTCTAATATATATGACCAGCAGGCAAAAAAGGGATAATCAATATGTCACTGGTGTTATTGTAAAGTGGATGGAGTGTGCGCACACGGCAAGAACTCATCTTCTGAGCAGCTCTGAGGCGCTCACAGAGACGCCTGGGCTCTAACGCCCTAATGATATTCTTCTCTGAAATCGCAAACTCAGACCATTTGTCTTGTCAGCGTTATCTGTACGGCAGAACTTAGTGCACGTGCCTCGTACGGATCATTATAATACCCTCTGTTCGAGTCACAGAAAGCCTATCGATTGTGGCTGCATTTTATCTAACTTTCTTTTTGGTTTTGCGAATCTGGATTTGGTCTGTGCACCTTAAATTGGCTATAGTCTTTTTTTCATCACAGTGAATAGCTTCCACGTCACGCTGGGATAATTCCTCTAAACTTCAGTGTCAGTATTTTCATAGGGCCTGGGGTACACTCGTAAGTGCCTGACTATGGATTTAGTTTTATGCCAAAGCATCTCTTGTTTTGGGATCTTTTTACAGTGGGTGTGTCTGGCTAAAGCGCATGATGTAAATATGGATTTTTCTCCCTTTTGAAACTAGGATGCAACGAAGGAATGAATGCACATTATGTGACACAAAATGAAAAGATAATATTAAACTTTTTTTATGATTTGAAAAGGGCTTTAGAACTGCCAAACACATGTGCAACCTAATTTAAACTGATGTGTGTAATTGGAATCCTTGCACCTGTAAGAACGACTGATTATCATTTATACACATAAGTACATTGTTATGACTGTTATTATAACGTCTGACATACACAGTTTGATACACCACTTTGTAACTAGAATCTGTCAAAGTGGCTAAGTATTTGTTATACTATTGTTATCAAGAACGTTTACAGGTTGCAAGTATAAAAGAAGAATTGCATATATATCTTTATGTGAAACTTATAATTCTGTTGACTAAATCAGCGAAATAATGTTTTTAGAAAAGTGGTAGCCTTGTGGAACCATAATGCAATGTAAAACCAATTATCGAAAAGGATTTTGCGGATAAAACTACTTTTCTTCCCTTGCAAAAAGTCTGAAGCAACAATGGTGCAGCAAGCATAACGTTCCTATATGCCCTTTGCAGTTCAGATTTTAGTGCTACATTGCTTTGTGATACATATGAATTTGTTGCAATTAACCAGCTGCAGGTTGAACGCCCTGAATCTTTCTAGTGCTAGTTATGTGTACATAGAGTACACTTTCGCACTGATGTCCTTACATACACTAAAAGGCCACTCCATTTCTACTCACTCTATGTAGGTTAACAATGGGTAGTCTAACGGCTTTAGTGCTCTGAGCCACCGGCCCACTGGTCACTTGTGGGTTTATTCTTTCTATTGATTTTCCTGGACGTGTACAACTCGGATCTCAGCCCAAAAAGAATGACACTGCTAATGTGGAGAGCTGGGCTCAGGGTGATTAGAGAATGTGATTCTTCTCTCACAGTGAAGTGCCAGCCAGCGATTATTCAATTTAACCTAAACTCAGCGAACAAACAGTGTCTAGAGTACTTAGGATAGAAGTAAGATCTGCTGTCAGCGGTGCCAAATACTCGTTATTTGGAAGAGCCTAGCAAATGTATGTGTATAGTGTGGCGAGCCTATTTACTTGACCTGTATTGACACAATTATTTCTGGAGGTTAGGGGATATAGAAATGAACCCAGCCGCAATAATAGATGTCAGTTTCCGCAATTTCCATTTTGATAGATATGTATATGAATAGCCCTAGGTGCTTTATTAAGCTGCGGAATCATGAAACAATTTTAACACGGTTTCATAACCAGAATGTTCCTAGAACGCCAACATTAACCCACCAATACTACTCATATTCGAATAATGGATTCCATGGTAACTATAAACTATGTGCACTAAACTATTAACGATATACTAGGGCAAAGGATCTTCAGCAAAAACACGGATCCTGATTATCTCAAAGAGAAAAAATGCAGTAGCGTATATTATATAAAATCACCTTTTGGCTTTTCAATTATTAATCCAACATTATCATTATGGCCATCAAAATCAGCCCAGGTTTGAGATATTAAGTCTGCCTAACCTTTTTGTCCTGAAATGACTCTAACCTTTGTTCTGATTAGAATATTGATATAATTCTGTCGGTATTACAATCCCTAAAACTCATATACCGATCAACGAACCATGATTGAATAGATCACTATCAGCAACCATAATCTTTGTTCATTATATAACATGATTCGTACCAAGTGACAGGCTAGTCTTCATTTAATGAACACTAGAGTTCTACTCCTTATTACTACCGATTCACAATCTTTTCGGTTTCATGTGTGTTTTAGTATCTATTGTTCCTTGAATTAAGTTGGTGGTACGGGGGAGCACTGAGAAAAATACTCATTGCTATTGTCTTAAAGTAAGTAAGTATGCACATTCAATACACTAATGGAGCTATTTTCTAATTGGTGAAAAGGAGTTCCTATTACCAAGTACACAAATCATGTGCTACCAAAATAATAGTGCTAGCGTTTTTAAAAATAAAACAATCAAATAAAATGAATCATAGCAAACTTAAGTCTGAAGACGGCTGGTCATGGGTTGGCCGTGGTGGTGACTTTACCTCGGTTTTGGCGCCGGCAAAGGAGCAGTTCCTCCCGGGTGATATCCGACGCCATGCTGGCAGTGCTCAGGGTCTGGAGGCCGTGCGCCGGGGATCACATGCCGCCTACGACCACTGGCTATTTCCCGATGACCATTACCGACGCTGACCAGACGGGCCTCTCCTTGGGCCGATCCCCTCTCGAGTGCAGAACAAAGATAATCTGCTGGCAGCGCGCACCATTTCCTCCCAATCCAGGATTATCCCGAATCCAGATGTCAAGGTGGTGGAAGTTACTCGATGCGGTTTATTTTCGCGGGTCGTATTATTAGAATGGGGTGGATCCTGGAGTTGTTGCATTAAAACCGTGGAGTCAGTCCACTGCTATTCCTGTAATGCAGCGCGTCCACTACCGTCCCGAGCCCGCCAACAAAAAGTGAGGGAGTGGACGGGGGTGGCATTGCTGGCTGCTACTCTGCTCACACTGTATGTATAGCCTGCCCGGGGCAGTGGTCGTGGTGGCAGTGGCTACTACCTCCAGGGGTTACATCACCTCCAGGAGGAGAGTTTCAGCCGGCAGGTTGGCGATTAGACAGCCTAGTGGCCGGTGTTAATGACCCTGTGGATAAGAGAATGTGCTAAAGTTTCATCCGATACTTTGGATAACGCTTATAGCACCAATGTGGCCACTGTACTGTTGGCTCTGCGCAGCAACCTTGTGCTTCTGACACGTTCCCAAAAAAACACCACTCAGGGACGCCACAGAAAAAGAGGTCGATTCCTGGCAAGAGATATTCCAGATTGATGCACAGATTCCTGGTTCCTCACAGACATCCAGAAACATCATAGGCAGTGTAGTTCATAGAGTTAAAACAACCTTTTTCTTTCTGTGAAAAACTCCGATTCTTTGAAATAATGTTGCAAGCTTTATACCGCGCTCCAAGTTAGGCCAAGTTAACTTGTTATCTTGCCATTGTAAAATAGTACAGGATGATGACATTGAACAGACTCCAGCGCACCACAATGAAGATGGTCCATATGCGTCCGTCAAACTTCCACCAATGACATACCTCTTACAACACGCATGGCCGCGACGATATGGCTGTTCCAGATTTCAGAGAAGAGACGTATACTCCCATATATACCAGGTAAAATGGAACCTTTCACTTAATGCACAGGTGCCTTGATCATGACTGTCGCACTACACGTGCATTTGAATGGTTCGATAGAGATGTGTAGGTTAAAGTATCAACACATAATATGGCGCGATGCTGGAGTAGTGTAGCGGCTGCCGTTGGGAGGGTTGTTACTGATGAGTGAGTGACTCAGCCGTGGGCAGGACGAGCAACTCCTGGGCAGCGTCCTGGGACGTTTCACTGAACCACCAGACAATGGCTTCAACTGGCCGACAGCAAACTCTTTCGGTCATCCTGTGTCTATCATAGAAGTCCTGT
Organism: Lepidonotus clava; assembly: GCA_936440205.1. NCBI lineage: Eukaryota > Metazoa > Annelida > Polychaeta > Phyllodocida > Polynoidae > Lepidonotus > Lepidonotus clava. The sequence continues at coordinate 32,906,210 of OW387140.1, forward strand.
GCGTTGCATTCCTGTACCTATTCCAGTAGCACGAGTTATATATGAGTCTTCCCGTGTTCATGCAAGTTGCACATATCGACGTTTCCCTTCTTGTACGCACCCAGATAAGCTATAACCCAAACCCCCAACGTCACCGTCACTGCGCAGGGGTTGATGTACAGTGCCTCCCGCCGCCCTCTCACTCCCCTCTCGTCCCATAACGCCGCCGTCGCTCCTTATAGCCCAGGCCAAAGTGCACGATGGAGAAAAATGGAAACAAGGTATCAGCTCCAATTTGGGAAGTGGTCAATAGCTATGCTCCGCCGACTCGTGCGGATCGGGCCCCAAAAAGAGCGGGGACAGCCATGGCGGCAGCACCAAGACTTTACACCCCGGCCCTCAAACTGTAACCTCTCCCCCCTACTCCTCGTCAAGCGGTTCACGGCCACCGCCGCCCTTTGTCAAGCTTGATCTGCTTTTGCAAGTGAGTGCGACGGATACGTTGTGCTATACGCCGACTTATACAAGCGGCTCTATGCATGTGCACTTGAGGCCTGAAGGTTAAAGCTGACTATGCGATTTTCTTACTTCTAACTACAAGCACATGCGTATGGCATCGGCGGCAGGTGCGGGTGTGTACGGTGGTGCATTCTAGCTATGTCAGCCGTATAGGCTCCTGCTGTGTAACTTATACCATTATAACCTCCAGACCGTCACTACTGCTTTTTATCTGCCAGGATGGTGATTATTTGGCTAAGTTATGGAGTCAAGATGGATTGTAAGCAATCGTAAGGTGTACTACATCCCACGAAGCCAATGCATAAAACACCAGGAAGCGCGGCTTACGCTGGCGGCAATAAACCGTTCCCAAATCTTTGGCAAACGCTCATTTCGGTAATTGAAAGGCGTGCGCCTCAAACCATAACACTGTACGCCTACTTGTATAAATATTCACATACGCTACACCTGTGCGTAGACACCTGGCACCTGGCAGTAAGATGCCAATTGAGAAACTCTAGTAGCTATACAACCTAGCGTTGGCCACTTTTCATGGAGCTAGCGAATGCGACCAAACGTTAATCATTCATGCATTCCAACAACTTTGAACCCATTACTTTAATTTATCTTTGCCAGAAAGATTCTCTAAATGAGCACTGGAATAAAGGTTTGCCACAGAGATGTAGGCCTGAGACAAAAAAGCTTTAATTAACAATTTTTCTCTAGGTAATTGGAAATTTCAATCGCGACGTCTATCCTGCAAAATGTACTCTAAAACAGACGTAACGTACACCTGTGCAATGAGTCTGTTTATTAAACTATGTGTTATATCATGTATATATATATATATACATGAAATGCGTCGTGTGTTTTTCTGATATAAAGATTTATTTAGATGAGTCATTGTTATGAAAGCATCTGACTGGTATAATTATACCATAACTGAATAACCTTCTCACGATTCCTTTAAATAAGTTCTTGAAAACACATAATTATTTTTCATCTTTGGGTTTTTCTTCCGGGAAGGGGAGTGTACTTTACAAATAACAGCTTCGTACGACCACACCCAGACATGTAGGCAATAACAATGGAATGTGATAAGTGTAAGTAAGATTAAACGTTAATCCAGGTAAAAAAAAAAGAAAGGAAAACCGTGCCTGGATAAAAGTAGCAGATAAATAACCAGTTACTTATGAATATGCGGTCAGTGGTCATATCTCTGCAGTATTTGGAAGGTTAATGACCTTGTTCCTGTATTGTGTAATACTTTAAGTACTTTTGGTTCTATTGGAATATAACTATATAACTCAAAAAGGTTTGTTCAAAATCGTAATGCTTGCAAGTCGCCACACAATGTAAATGAAAACCAAGACAATGCAACGAGCGATGCATGCGCGATGACGACGCTCTGTGACATTCTGATAACGTTTTGCAAGAGTTTTACGACGTCACATTCTTGGCTGGAAAAGTCTCCAAGGATAAAGTATGAAAAACAAATAAAAACAGTTGACTAAAATCCCACACTAATACATGCAGATGGGAATCAATATCTGGAGGAGGTCAGGCAATACCTGCACATACAGTGAGGGAGACAATGCATCCATTAAGGGATACAAAATAAACTGCCTTCCCTATAGTCATAGTGCATAATTATAAGCATTAGTAATACTCGTGCTTATCATAGATCAAGTCCCGGTCATATACAAAGGTTGGCAAGTCGCACACTTTTAGTTTGCATGGCAATTGCAAGTACTCATAGCATATCATAGTAGAGTTCAACTGACAAAGTGAGCCCGAGTTAAGTTCAGTCCTTTTACGTAGTGCGCTTTTATCACACTACAGAAGGTATTGTACAATGAACCCTTTCCACATGTATGAACCATTAAGGTTGGATAAAGTACGTCCTGCAGCACAATTCATTGCGCTTATAGGTATGCATTTATGTCTATTCTTCTTCATCGGGTTTCACTATAGAACATGACGGACTCCATAATTCTGATCAACGAGATGATATAATGACGCGTAATTTTGGTCAGACAATGAAAATGTCATACCGTAGGAAAACCAATGATGGAATTATCATACTGTCAAGATTTAGGGATATTTTCTAAGGGGAAAGTTGTCAAGGTTTTGCAAACCTAAACGGAAATGTTCCAACGAAATTACTTCAATTTATGTAAAGGTTTTTTTGATGGCCCTAGGGACCATTTTGATAATTTCCAAGTGTCATTTTGAATGTTGATGGGCTTATCACAGAGAATTGTCATGAAAACAACCATAGTGTCAATGATATCGATCTCATATCAACATGAGACAACTCACTCATTACTAGGTAGGCTGGAAGAACATGTGATTGCGTGAACCCTGAAACTCAATAAAAAATAAAATTAAAAAGATAGATACACACCACTAACCTAATCCCAAAGCACGTGACTATACATATCAACTTTACAACATAAATGTAGCATGCAACTTTGTTTCAAGTACATTTTTTGCATCTTGAAACAAACACCCCCCCCCCCTCAAAAAGAAAAGAAAAGGAAAAAAAAGGGGGGGGGGGGAAAGAGAGAGAGAAAATAGAAAAAAATACAAGCATCGGACTCACCCTCCACTTCGTTGGCGCTGAAGCGGCGGGGGCAGGGCTCGCTATCCCGCCGTGAGTCGGGGAAGAACGTCGTCTCCATGGAGACGTTATCCCGCGTTCGGAAGTCGGCGTCCTCGTCCGTATCCGACATGTTGATCACCTGGAGGACCCACCTAGGGGCGCTGCTCCTCCAGGGGGGCAATCCTCACTGACCAGACCCTGGAGGAATGAGGGGTTGGCGGCGGCCTCTAAAACAGACACCAATAGAGTGTTTACAGCTCCCATGTTAACAGGTTGGCGTGAAAATGCCTATTGGCGTGCTCATTGCTTTGGCCGGGGTTGGCTGGAGACTAGGCAGCTTGTTTATTCTTGCTGGCAGCATCAGACAGGCCATCCCACTCATTGGCTATTAGAGATCTGATAGCAGCCGAGGAGGGCTTACTGGCGCAATATTAGCTGCTCAGACGTAAAGTGCACGCAATCATTATTAAGCGTCTTAGAACTTAGGATCTGGCGCTATAGCTATTAGAGAGAAGATTGACCATAAAGGGCCTGCGTGAAGTTAGTGTCTATCTTATGATTAGGTTACATTATCCTGGTAATCGACCAATTCAGATAAAATACTTAAGGAGCTATGAGAATATTATCTTACCTACAAGTAGACTTATAAGACGTGTGCAATTGAAATAAGTAGTAGGCCTATTACAGGATAGCCGCAGGCATAACATAAAAGATCTAGATTGGTAGTGACACCAATGAAAAATGCAATAAATGTTTCAAGGACAGCATTATCTTTGGGAGTGTTCGTGTTTAGAAATCAAACAGACCACATTCAAATTCTGATTACCATATCATACAATTAACCGTGAAATAGAGAAAACAGTGCTCCTGCCGCTCGCACATACCAAGGACGGCATTTGCCTAACGCTGAGGAAAGATAGAGAGTTTCGAATAGTGAAAGCTTTGCTAAAGTCTCTGACTATGGTAAGCGATTTCTTTTGCATTATAAGAAACGTTCCTTTTATTCCATAAAGTTAATGTATAGCTGTATCACTATATATCCTAATTAAAATGTGTAATAGCACCATGCGGGTTTATATGATTTTAAGCTGACAATCAATATCGCCAAGGAATTAATTACCATCTGAATATAGAAAAAGTGGCTCATTGGAGCGCATGTTACGCCTTTATAGCCTGATACTAAATCATCAATATACCAGAAGACTATAGGAAAGGTATAAGCAATAATACGGGTGTCAGACCAATGCGTGCAGGAATACAATTTCTTTAATAACCTATAACTTCATATATCATACAATGTAGCAATACTGCCGGCTTGTTGTATCATTCACGCATTTCCATATTGATTATTGTTGGGTCCCAAACCCTCATCTGTTCCCTTCACGCCATCCTCCGAAGTGCCATGGCTATAATTGAGCAGGTTGTGCCGTGACGAAATGTTGGGAGAACGCATTGGTAAACGAAGAAATCGATTACAAATCTATTAGATCAATCTTTGTATGTTTGTATTAGCTGTATCAAGTCAGAATCCCATGGGAATGGTCTCATAGTGAATTCATGCCCTACAGGCCTATATATATTATTCATATGAGAACTTTATATTCGAAATATGTGTTCTTTTATTGAATACTCTTTGATGATCCTAAGTTTAAAGGTTTGTTATCATATTTCATGCAGTGCAAAATTTCACACGTAGAGCAGATCAGAAGGAGGGCATAATAATATAAGTATAGGATACCCAGCAATACATTCTTTTTGATCCATTGGTGGGCGGTACGATGGGTTGTCAGAGATAGATTCAGACACCCCCAGGCCTCCCTATCTACAGACATTAGCCAAAAGTCGGCTCCAGTGCCGGCTCACCCAGCATCCCGGTTACCCCTAACTCACGCCAGGCGGCGCAGCAGTGCGGGGTCGCCCAGGCCTGATTAACCAATCAAAATCGAGAAAGAACTGACGCTAGAGAAGTCCCATGGGTCACTGTTTTTGTCTGTTAATCTTTTTTGTGCTTTTTATGTAAGGTGCTTGTTTTTGTACAGATTTATTTCCAAGTGGCCCTTCATAAACGCGGTTTGATTTAAAGCCCCATGATACAGATACTGGCTTGTTTGTGAACGCAATTCTGGCAGGCGTTTGCAATTGGTTGAAACAAATTGTTGCACAGACTTAATAATTTATGAAATTCTTATTAAATGTAACATGTTTGGCCTTGACCCTAGGCCTCTCATATGATAAGCTTATTTTCCTGCTTTATCAGACAATTACGTCTCATAAATGTGTATGCCACTTCCAAGCTTTATGGACTGTATTTCAGACTTGTCTTTATGACCTAACAGACCCTTGATACAAAAGTCCGATGTACATGTATCCCCCATCCTCCAGGGCGTCAGTGCCTCCTCCACCGTGGTCGTAATGTAGTGGTAAGGAGGAGCTGACAGAAGACTTGCAGGTTCTAGGAAGGGCGATAATAAGAAACTGCATCGTCATCCAGGGGCCATGGTGACCTAGGTTTGGTTTTTTGAGCCAGTTACTTTAACTTGATACAAATTTATTGGCTGCAGAAACATTTACATAAATATACTATATCTGGGCCACAGAAAATTCTGTATAAATGTTATTCTGCACTGGATTTTGCTTGCTTTCAAATGAAGACATTCATTTTACTATACCTGTATTTACCAGAATATCATTGAAAGTCTATCCTTAAATGTTGGTACTAAAGCTTCCCAATAGCGAAGCGTGTCTAGGCACGCAAAAAAAAATCACTCAGGCAATCAAATGGAACCAAAAGCTCGTTACTGATGATTATATAATTGGGCAAGGGAGAATACTTTTAATTTAGATTGACAATAACATGATCAAGATTAATGAAAACTTTGTACTAACTATGACGCAGTTAAATAAAGATTCTATTTACTTAAAAATCATCATAGTTCTTAGGTTCATTGGCTTTAGTAGTGCAGCGTTCTCACCTTCAGACCACCTTACAAATCAAGATTGTTATACATGTATATCATGCTGACAGGGCCTTGGACAACTGCCCCAGGAACGACTACCCAATGGGACAACTACACCATGTCATGATACCTACGTATTGGCTCTAGGACAATTGCTTATATCATACATCCATTACTACACCCTTATGTACCATGAAAGGGCCATTCTTCATTTGTAAAGTTCCAAACATCCTGGAGTCATGATCGATAATGTTGAGTGGTCCTGCCACCCGGACAGGTCATACAATATGATTATGGCACTGGGGGAGGCCTACTGCAATAACAGCGGGAAACCCCCTTTAGCACTATAAGCACTATCGTCTATATACAAGTAATGAGAAAACATGGCCCATGGGCAACAGTAACGCCCTCTTTGGAGCTAAAAGACATCCTGGTCAATATGAGAAAGCGGGGGACGTTCGATCTCAGAAAGCAGCAACAATCTCAAGGTAGCAGATAATAGTATAAATATTGGGCAACTTCTTGACTTTGTTTCCTTATCCTTGAGCACTCTCCAAAGTAAGAAAATATTTTGGAAAATATTTTGATTATTTATTTCGACGTTCTGATTCCATTTATTTGTATCCATCCTTATCGACGATTCATTTTAGTTGCAAGATTCTTCAAACATAATCATTTTGGATATTTTGATCAACTCTTTTATTTTCTTCCCCAATGACGTTACATAGCTACTGGTACTAGAAAGAACTTGTACACGGAGAACAATGTAAGACATGTATTTCCTAAGCACCCTATTAGTTTCAAATGGCTAAACACCATTAGCCAATGTACAACTGCAGCGATCACTGCCAGCCTCCTTGTCAGTACACCAGGAAACTTCCTCCTCTCCCTATCCTGCTGTCAGGGTGAGAAACAGAAACAAATACCCTGTAGAGGGTAAGATTCATGTTTTGTCATGTCGGGGCACTTTGGCTAGAGACGGAAACACGTCTCCGGACCGATAGCACCTTTCTAGTGGTTCTGAGAGTGTTGGCACACCCTAGAGGTAAAGACAGCTGGTGGAAGGATGGTGTTGGGAAACAACTACATCGTTTTCTACCTCTCTATTTATCTACAGCCAATGAATTCTTTATTTTACTGTTTTAAACAGTGAGGGACTTCGAGGAGGCGCAGGTTCTGTAAGCAAAGATTCAAAAAATGTTTTTCTCTGAGTTCTTTCTTCTGTTGAACCATGGTGTAGCAAATTAACTCTTTGCTATGATTTTTTTAAAGCGAGAACCAGATAATAATTATGTTTTCCATAGAAACTTCCATAGTGGTTCCTCTTACTTGACTGTGTTTACCTTCTTGTTCCTGCTACCTGTGTATATTATACTCCTGCTACATGTGTATGTATGTAATACTGTCTATTTGTTGTCTGTTACCCTGATTATATGGCTCTGCATGGGCTGCTGGGCAAACACCATGCATAAAATTACATTGATGCACAGGATAAATAGGATAAGCAGAACCAGCCATGTGTCCTGCCTACAGGGCCCTTCCCCCTTCTGAGAATGACCAGTGCTTTGTATATCCACAGGCTGTAGGCTTCTTACGACTTCCTGATTGCAGAAGCATGTCATTAGGCATAACAACATAGCGATAAGGCATTTCAAACGATTTGGCCTATAATTGATACCCTTGCAAACTGCAAAATCTTCTCAGAATTGTCAAAGATATCTCCGGAGATATCTCCATATATGTTTGTTTAGAAGGGATATCGTCTGTTTGATCAGATGGGTAATTAGATAGCTTTCATTAGATAGATAGAGCAATCGAAATTATTTTCAAAATATCCTTTGTCTTCTTGGCAAAACCCACCCACCTTTGAAATTAATATACCATCAAAACCTCTTCGAAGTTAACCTAGCTCTCACGATCATTGTGTGAAGGCAACAAAGATTATGAAGAATGTGATAATGGAATTATTATAATTTAATTAATCCCATGGGAATTGATCCGGCTTTGGCCTATGTATGACCTTGAGGAGCCTGATGGACAAGTTGTGACTAGATATTCAGGCACAGGCATAAACAAAATAAATTTATGACCTCCACCCACAAGTGTCCTTGGCGGAAACGCCTTGTTTTCTGTCATCCCCGCCCACATAACAGTTTTCCTGTACATGACTCCTTCAAAGAGTTCTATGGTATCAGCAATTGGCAGAAGTCATATATTTGGGTGGATTATGGTAGGCTGACGGATTCATGAATGCTATGAAATTTATCCCATATGAATAGTATAGAGTGTTCCTGTGCCCATAAAGATTAACGCAAAAGAAATCAAACAATTTTGATCCATGGCAGGGCAATCACTTTATCATATGACCAATGCTATGATTCGTGAACTATTTTAGTAAACTTACTAGCAGGAAATATATATTTTAATATTGAACGTAAGGCGCCCAATGAGATGGGAACGTGCAGCGTGCTGGAATGTCTTTCAATCCAAATTTATGCATCTTTTGAATGATGAATAATTAATAAAATATATGCTTAGTAAAAATGTTCCTAACCATCAAATGACTAATATCATAAATTTAAACGAGATAGCCTTTCAGAATATTGAACCAAATATTACACATGCTTTGAGACCTCTGCATGTGCATTTAGCTCGTAATGAGGCTTTGCAAATGGAGGCGATATCACAATATTCTTCAAACTCAAGTTTCCACAAGTTTTACACTGTTTACAAAGGGAACAACAACAGCAAGTGATGCCATAGATTCCACATACGCAAGCCATTACAACTGTTTTCTCTATGACTAGTCGCAGTGACATCATTCTGGATGTTGTATCATGAAATCTTTCAGGCTGAAATGACCGTGCTTTTGGGACTGTTTATGCCAGTCACATTGACAAATGGAGCTATCACGTGATCACAGACTGAAGTCATCACAAGTTCTACACTATTTACACTGGTCATAGTGACCATGTGTGGTATCACATATTCAACAAGTTGTGGTCATCAGGGACTGTTAATACTGGTCAGAGTGGCATTGGGTCAGATCAAATAATCCGCAAACCAGAGTCATCGATTTTTAAGTTCTACACTGTTTAAACTGCATGGTTCCAAAAACAATGTGGGTTATCACATATTCCACCAGTCACGGTAACAAAATGTGGCATCACATAGGCCTATACCAGAAGATGCATCATCACAATAAGCCTATCCCACCTTAGGTACCCCAAATTTGGACAAAATTACTGTATAAGCCATCCTTGTTTCCAAAGGTTGGGGTTACTGAAATAAGCAAGAATTATGTTCTTCTATATCCTCAAGTACTGTTTGAACATTATGATTTATCAAATTTTATCAGTTGACGGATTTGCAGGTTTGCGTGCCAATCAAAATGCTGTATTTCAGGGCAAAATAGGGTTGGACATTATAGGCTGGACTGACAGGCTCTTATGACATTGGTTCTTATGGGAGAAAGGCAAATATATAAAGCTGCATTGTATCAATTTTAAAAGCAATTTGTCAACCAAATTCCTTTGGTTAATTTTGTATTATACAACTGTCTTCAGGGACCAGGCGTGGAGGCATGTTTTGAAAATATTTCGTAGTAAACCTAAATGTTGGTGTAAACTGGGATGGGCTTATCGCTGCACTGTTTCATTGGTCACATTGACAAAGTGTGGTATCACATAATCCACAATCCGAATTCATCACAAGTTCTGTATACTGTTAACACCAGTCATCATAACAGCAGATGTTGAACAAGTGACCTTCACAATTGACCACATGAACGTGACTATTTCAGGTAATGCGGTCGCCAATTGACAGTCATCTTTTCCCATTACTGAAACAAACTTTCGGCATCCAACGAAGAAGTGATGGTCCCATTGGAATAGAAAAGAAATGAGGTCGTTATTGCTTTAATTGACAGTGTGATTATGTTGAGTCAGCAAAGGGAGTGGCCAAATTTCATCACAAAATGTATTGTGACTCTTTTGCTTGCGACAGTGAAATACATGTTATGTTTTTAGAATCATCAAAGCAGTCTGACTTATTATTGGAAGACAGTTCGTTTGGCGAAGAAGAATAAAATATGAGTTCAGACCCAAAACAAATAATTAATGACTGTAATAATTCTGATATTCCTGACAAGAAGTATACGAAGATTATGATATAAAACGTGGTAAAATATCATCCCTTTTTCACGATCTATAATTCTATACGTTTTCAGTGGGTTTAGAAAAATCCACACCATCCTTATCTTCCAATAGAGCCCATGAAAAAGCGTGTGATTCGTCATCTACTTACAAGTTATGTGGTTCTAATTGATAATTTACACAGCAATTTAGCCAATGGATCGTCAGTTTATTTGATTATTAGTTTAGATTGATGGCACATAATCATAGTGAAGCGAATAATTACCAAGCCCTGTTTACTCACCTAGAATATTGAGTTTCACAAAAACGTCTGTGAAGAAAGACATCAATCTCACACTACTGATTTTTTTATGACACCATTCAAAGCAAGCATCTATCTAATAATCATTTGAATAAAGAATATAAAATCTTGACGCCATCAACAACATGTTTTAGAAGTAGTCACTGAATCTTGAAAATACAGGTTTAATGGTAATAAAGCTATTTAACTTTCATATTTCTAGACCTCACGGAAAGGAGGAATCAATATGATATTTTCAGTCTATATATCTTTCCAATATTAAACTAAATGCGATAACTTTATTTGAATATTCATTGTAAATCTTTGTTTTTTATCATCTTGGATATACATAGCTTAGAATTTGTATTTTAATGTAAAACTTAAACGACTTTACCGTTCATCGTCATGAATGTTGTTGAACGTTCAGTCATATTATATACATCTGCTAAGGATTGTAGCATTAATGTTAGAAAATGACAGCTGGAATCAAAATCTAATTTCAAGGAAATGTAAAATATTCATAAATGAAGTCAAGAGGAAGATGGACTTCAGATGCTTATGTGAAGCTTCTATAGGGATGGTTTGCCACAATTGAGTTTATACTGCTGAGGCGTGAAATCAGCGGTCAGGTAACCCAATCAGTGACATCATACATTGGGGATTATGCTTAACACTGTTATGTGGATTGGCCAGACATAGGCCAAAGCCTAGGTATCAAATGTTATGACAGCCAGATGTCTGACAGGATAATTGGCGGATGTGGAATCGGCCTGGGACTTGACCCTGAGGTGTGATGCTATCGAGGCCACAATTATACAACTTCTAGGGTTAGGATAGAGAACGTTTTGCATTTGACTGCAAGGGACTAACTTTTAGATTTTCAAAAATAAAACCCAAATTAACTGTAATAAGCATCTGCTTGGTACATGTTAAAGGAGAGAAGTAAAATCTAACAGATATTATGATTATGATAGGGGACAATTTTTCATAACTGATTAGGCTAATCATATTATGATTAGTATCTCATAGCTAGGAATTCTTCCACATAATCTATTGATGTCATTACCAATTGCCAATTATCTCAAAGAGGCATTAAAATATGTGATAATTTCTGTCACTGACCGGGGCAATTCAGCGAGGAGCATGCAAACTAATACTGATTGTAAAGTTAGTATATGTGATCTTTTGATTTGACTATAAGGAAATATTATGGTTAAAAAAATGTATTCCTGAATAGGCTATATAAACCATAATTCAAACCGATAAACATTATTATGGCCATTGATAAGTATCTGCAATACGAATGCTGGATTTTATTGGAAAGCTAGCTATTGCAAAAGCTAATTGTATGTCCAGGATAAATAAATTGATTCAAATATACATAAAACACCGTGCCTAATGGCTAACTATCAAAATGATATTCCGATAACTATTTTTTGTTGTCGAATGGTCAAATTGCCCCAAAGAACCAGTGTTTTCTAAAATTAATTACATTGGTTCTCATCTTTGAGAGAGATTAGATCAGATTCATCATTCAACAACTATAATCATAGCTATTTAGGATTGTGCTGATATACTACAAATGATTTATTCCACTTATTTATTTCTTTATGCAATTTGTCAATTCCAGCGACACTAAACTTTATGGTAACAGTCCATTAAATCTAAATTTACTGTCTCCTTTTCTTACAGGTTTTTATACTAGCCAATTCGTGTTAATCCAGCCTCAAAAATAATGTCTATAAACAGGTAAAGCAACTTTGTGAATACGATTTCCTGAAAAAAGTATCTTTGACGCTGAATATTCCGGTTATACAGCGTTTTGACTCAATAAACTCTATTATAATTCAGCAATGTTCAGAGAATTGGGCCTAGTACAAGCGTCAATTTATGTGATATGACATGCTTATCTAACAAAAGGCCACTGGAACACAAACTCTATTCAGGCCTTTTCCACTAAATCTCCTGTTTGCCGTAGCCACCAGAAGGATTTTGCTGAGCTGTTAGATTCTGTGTTTTTATGGTGAATGCCAAGTGACGTAATCCAATTTTCAGATTAGGTGCAACACTAAATTAGTGTTATATTCTGGCCAATACCTCTTCCTCTAATTGGTTCTATCATGGATGCGCAATTATAACGACTCGGGCGGGCTAGAACTCCCTAGATGTATCACAATTTTAACTCAAAATGACACTGATTAATAAGCAGATAGTATCTCCCATAAAGCCCAAAAGCTGGGCTATAAACTCAAATGAAAATGAAAATAATCAGACCAGGAAGGGATCCAACTGTAAACGCGGATATTGGTCCAACCTATCTGGTGGAGTGATTTAATTGCGTAGAGGAAAAGTGAGTGTTGGACGGGAAAGGGTTTCTTTCCTAGCTTTGTTAATTTATTCATTCGCCGAATGTCACAGTCATTAAGACCTCCAAGCCTGGCAGGCTGGAGAAGGGGAGCAGTCCTACTCACGGCTCAATTAGCTGTGGCCATTTCAAGGCAACGGGAGATGAAAGGTCACATAGCCATCATTCAAGCTCAGGAAGACACTTGTTATTGTTGAAGTCAAACTATCCCCATTTACTGAACATAGGGAGGTGTCCTGAATGATACTTTGAGGAAATATCACCTTCCTTTGTTCTCCAGGCTACATGTTAAATTATGCTACTAGCAGTGACTTTCTAGTGATCCCTAATTCAAGTGTCTTTCTTTACAATTCGGTGTTGTGTTTTGCCATTTTTTTAAATCAATTTTCTTATATTCTATTGTACATGAACGTATTTCATTCATCTTAGGAGAGCATTTCATTCATCTTAATGAATATCTGAATGAATGAGTGAAAGATCCTTTCAAATGTTAACCACTGAATTCTTTGTCAAGATGAACATAGTCATATGCATTGAGTGGCATCCCTATTAGTTCCGTTTTAAACCATTCTAGTTCCGGTCCTTCTTATTGGCTAAATCGGGACCTTCACGGGTAGTATAGCAGAAAACCAGTTGACATTTACACCATTTTCTTCATGGCATTGGTGACCATGAAGCAGTATAAAAAGTAGTAAAGGCAGAAGTCTTTGAATGCTGAGTGGTGACGTCTGGAGGTATGCTCGAATGGAACTGACTGGTGTTTGGTTTCCATTCCTCTCCATTGATCTCTGGTGACTGAAGACTCCTTATGAATTGAAGACGCGTCCCTTGGGTCATACAGTGGGTGCTTGGGAGGTTAACGGGCCGGTTAACACTAAATAACCATAGATGCCCGAAGCTTTCCGGAATGTATCCTTATTTCTAAGACTGGTTTTGAGCATTTCCCCCGTACCCCAATTAGCTGGCTTTATAATGATAAACACATTCATATTGCTAGTATACATTGTATACAGTATAATCATTATGGTTCGAAAACTGATTAGATCTCATGATCCATTACTTTCTTTTTTCAGTTATATTGGGAGTGATAATATTTGGTCTATCTAGGGTCACGACTGTTATCAATCATGGGAGTTGGTCCTGGTGTTCAGCAATGTAGAGTGCTGCGTCTCCTATCAACATGACTTTTTACCACATCTTATTGTTATCAAAACCCAAAGTAGTCCCATCCAAAAATCGTTGAGTGTGGACCACATGGGGATGTGTGTCTACAGGTGCTGTGTGATATTTCTCTTTAATTATGAGTAGATCCAGATTTTTTTTTGTAAAGGGGATGTGGGGCTCTTTTTATGCTAAGTAATGCGTACGAAGCGTTATGCTTGTGCACACGTATTTCCCTGTTGGTACAGTTTAAGTCAATCTATACCAAAAGGAATCGGGGACACCCCTAGAGATCCACCCCTGGGGTGTCTGCCTGCCTAACCCTAAGCTGCTAAGCGTTGTATTGAACCATACCTCCACTGTAGCGAGCTGTTTGAACCAACGCTAGATGTATAAATACAACTCAATTGAAGGTCGTGACAGTCTTAAAAAGGCATATTGGTCAATGAGAGTCAACAAGAAGGCCTGTGGACGGGCTCTATTACGAGCTGCTCACTCATCTGAGCAGCTCAGGCTTTCAGCTAGACCTGTCCTCTGCAGGATATAAAAACTTTTGGAGCATAGAAGAGGTATGGATGAACTATAACCTGGTGACCTCTGGTGACTTATACAGTCCCTAGTCTAGGAATGACTTATTTCGGTGGCATAGAGCGGATGTAAACACGCACTATAAAAAGAACTGTTAGTTTTTTATTCAGAATTATGTTTTTATGCTTTGCTAGAATTGCATTTTATTATAGTACTTCTGACAAAGCCCTTACTTAATGAGTCCTCTAACATCGTTATCAAAATAATCATCAATATGGCGTGTCAAGAAACACAGGGGAAGATATACGTAGCAGCCTCTTGCTTAAGCCCCATACCCACTAGGCGATTTTACCGGCAACTGGCGATGGGCAACAGCAAAATCACTGGTAAAATCGTCACCAATTCAGATCATATGTTATTTTCTAACATTGAAATGTTACATACTAACATTTGACCTGAATTGGTAATGATATGACCAGTGATTCTGCTGTTGCCCATCCCCAGTCGCCGGTAAAATCGCCTAGTGGGTATGGGGCTTTATCTATCAGCTTAATCATCTTGTTTTAGACGGACTTTAGGGCACTGTTCAGACTTTATGGTACCAAGGACACAATGCTATAAGTCCAAAGACATTAATTTCATAAGAGATATCCTTCTGTTTTTTTCACTGTTTTCATAACTATCGCTTCATATAATTATTTTGCAGAAAATTAGCTATAGATTAGATGGCGCTGCACTTTTTCACTTAATAAAATTACAAAATGTCTCAAATTCTCTGCAGCCCTTGAGAGAAGGTTGAGCACTTTATATTAACAAACCATTGTATGTCGAGTTTAAAGAATATCATCTGATTGATGCATCCTATTTCGTTACCCAAAAATCTATATATTCCAATCTATACATCCCTTCTCTTCCCATATCCTCATCACTCTGACTGTCCCCATCCTAGGAAACTCAACCCTCCGGCAGGGTCATGATAGCTGGGGTAAACCCCTGATGGCTCCGTCAAGTGGACAGAAACCCAGCCCAAGGCTGGCACATGGAGCACCCTTCACGGCCCTGATATCGGACTCCCTGGAGGACCCCGCCAAGTCTGACCTTGAGTGACTCCTCCTGTCCCCCTGGTAAACCCTGGAGGCATGGCTGCAGGTTTCGGGTGGGTCCTGGAGTAAACATTGGGTTCCCCCATACATCAGTATGTACATCATGGCGATGCTTTGGGTGAGCCCCGTTTACGTCCCAAGCGTCACTTGCGGGAACAAGCAGTGGATACGCGGATTTCCGGGTATTCACGCATGCGCGCTGATATGACGGAGTTGCTTGGATGTGGAAACATCTGGCGTGTCTTCTGATAAAGGGGATGTAGTCTAATGGCTTTGGGTATATACTTCTGACAGTAGCCTTCGTAATAGACTATTGCTCTGGGTTGTGTCTTATAGGACTCCCACTTCACCAAACCCAGTGATTCAAATTCAATAGGTTTTGAATGGTAAATAACGTGAATATATCTGGACTGCTCTACTATATAATATAGGAATTGAAGTTTGTGGTAACGGTTCTTGTTATTAACTCTTGTTGGGCAGAAGTTTGGTTTTATTTCTATTTAACTAGACTGGGGGGGGGGGGGTAGATAGAGTTGCCAATCTATTTGCACTTAATAAATTGAACATGTATGACTCATCTTGCACTATTCACCAAGTGATTAGCTGAGTTATTGGTGATGTAACACATCCTAAACCTGATTTACACTTCGTAACAATGTCAGATACAATAATATCATATGAAATTGGCCCGCAATGAGGCCTTTGATAACTAGAATATCAAAAGTGTTCAAAGTATACATCAAACTAATTATACAGTTCCATGAAACATGAATGAAAAATTATCATTCATAACTCCATAACTATGACTGCTTTACACTGACTCTGAACTAGTGCACGTGTAACCTCACACGTGCTTTGTCATGCAGAGCAGTCTATGAAATAAGTGCATACATGTATTGTAATAATTATATTTCTGGTTTTGTGGCGTAGGGAGCTTACCTCTTTATTCAAGTGCAACAACCAGGGGTGGCTTACCCTTACTCAAAAGAACTGGAGAAATCTAACCTGACCAAGTGCTCGAATAGACCCAGATATCAGGCCAGTTTCTATTTTTCCCAATAAATAGGTTGCTGCGAAATTAACCAAAAAGTGAAAGGTCAGCAGGAGGTAGGAGGCAGTTTGCCTATTTGAACTGAAGAGACATGTGAGCCAGAGAAAGTGTCAGCGTGGAGTATCGCGACCACACAGTGATGCCAACTTGGTTCGTCGGCAGACCGAGAGAGTGCGCCCATGCTGATCACTCTGCCATGCCCTCCTGGAGCGGAGCGGAGCGGAGTAGCAGTTATACAAGAAAAAAAGTATGATATATAAGTTGAGGTAGGTACGTGCTCTAACATACTCACCCCGTATCCTATCCGGTGATGACCTCTCCTGTCCTATCTCCTGCAGGTAAAATCCGTCTGAGGAGGAGGCCGACAGCAGGCATTGCTCGAAGTGAGCTGCTCTCCCGACCTTTCCTGCTGCTCCTCTGCGGGTCTGATTAAGTGAGCAGCTAATCAGCCAGCAAGCCACATTAATTACTCTGACTAACGGCGCAGGGTCTGGCCTCTGCCCGAGCAGCTCCTATGTGTGCTCAAGCACTCACGTCCGGCTGTTCTATTCTTTTTGGTGGTCTTCTTTGTCCAAACTATACCTTGTTTCCTCTTTGTGCCTCTATATCACCCACCAGCCTATATGACTCCTAACGCAGCGTTTCAGCGCGCATGCTCGCCAGCAGACGTCCCACGTGACCCGTACTGACGAGGTCACGTGTTCTGGTACGAGATTCTTTGAGAGCTTGCGAGAAGAGAGGGCTTAGTAGGGAAGGGAAGGATCGGCCAAATACCTACAGTACTTTAGTTGTCTGAGGTGGGTTCGGGAGCGGGTTAGCAGCCAGGGATAGAAGTATAAGAAAGGGGGCTGGGCCTAAGCCTATACATTGAAGTCAATGGTGGTAGGGGGATAAGGGGGACCTTTCTACTGATAAAATGTGTTCAGATAGGCCCCATGCCTTTGGAACAGACTACTTTTGTTGGTATCGTAGGACGTAGATGAGAAGAGGAAAGCCACTTTACCATTGATCATCACTGTTAAATGTCGGCCTAGTACCCCATTCCACAGCCACAATACGTACAAACATCAAACAATTATGAAGCAATTATGTCTTAAATTACACGGTAATTGAGTCACAGCCCTAAAATGGCTTTGATAATCGCGGGTAAGAGATTAATTTTTTAATTTTATGAAGTCATACTCAGGCTAAGCAATTTGTCTAGCTTCTGCATGATACAATGAAAGATGGAAAGAATCTTACTGAGTATTATAATTAAGAAATATTACAGATATCGCTAACCATTAATTTCAAAGATGGTCAACACAGAATCACCTGCACGCTAAGACGTTGGATGTGTATAAATTTACTAAATTACTTCTAGAATACACCTCTTCATAGATAGTCATAGAACTGCCTCTTTCCCTCTATGTACGCTATAAAAACAAAGGAAAATCCATCTTGGAATCTGAGGAATCTCCATTCGCACTCCCTATCTTCAATTCCCCTTTGAGGTTGAGGTTAGAGTAGATGTACTCGGGGATATGGGTGAGTCCTTCCACCTGCCAACACTCTCACAAAGTGTCTACATGCACTAGCAGAGATGTATCACGTATACAACTTGGCACTTATCCCAGGCACATGAAGATCTATTGAGGTCACAAAAAAGGCAGTTTATGTTTATGAGCTCGTATTTTGCATCAAGGAGAAATAGGGGAAAAGTTGGCATTAAAAGCTTGATTGTCCACCTAACCTCCGGAAGAACATTGCATTTCAGTAAAAAGGTTAATGATAGACGGATTTTGTAGGTATATACTTTTAGTTCTAGAAAAACAGAACAATTATTTGGCTGTAAATTAGTCTCAAGAGAGAAAATATTGAGCACGGCAACTATAGATTTAAGCATCCAGCAAAAATGGGCATGCATTCATACCCATCAAAATTATGTTACTTAAGGAACATTCTGTTTGCTTTCAGCTGCAAAAACGGAATTACACCCTCATCACTAGACTCTGCCTCAAAATGTAAAATCCTTGTATCATATCCTTTGGCAAAAGGGCGAGCGGTACCTTCTAGTCATCCCCACAATTTATGTTTCCAGTTCCATGCACGATCTAAAAGAATAATATTATTTCTGGATCATCTGAGACAGATTTTATCAAGAACTAAGCCAAACTAAAGATCTATCAAACCAAAATTGCTCAATGAGCAGAAATGGAACTCCTAATCTAGTAGCCTAATGATGTGGAACTGGGAACCCTTGCTATTAAAGTAATTGATGGAGTGGTTGGTCTAAATACATTTGAACAGAATTTGATTATGGTCAATGGAATTGCTAGAATTGTTCAACCGTCTAGGATTTTCGAAACAAGCGCGGTTCAGAGAAGAAAAATAGAGTCGTTATTTAAATAACACCAGAAAGGACATGATATTTTGCAATATATCGCAACTTTATATACAAAATAAACGAACGAAATGTCTTAATGTAGTGACATTTTCAGCAAACATACATTTATTTGAATTAGGACATTTTATGTGTTAATACATTGTTTCAAATCTAGTCAATTATTATCAAACAAACCTATTTTGGAGGTATCATTATTATTTATTATTCTTATCTTGTGAATGTTAACAGCCACAAGGTTTCATTCGCGTCAAATAAACAAATGACCTCTTCTTTGCAGCCCGGTACGTGTGACGACAACGTAACACTTGAAAAATGCCGTTTTCAAAAGTAGGCAAAGTCAGCCAGCTGACTCGTTGGTATTTTTCAATTTCATTTCTAAACTTTATGATCAGGACTCAGACGACCTGCTGGAGTACGACATAAACCGTATCTATCAAAAGTTAAAGTAAATTTAAAAAAGTGCTTCACAAAAGGAGCCAACACTTCATTGGAAAACAGTTGTCAAATGCAACAATTTCAAAATAAGTGAATTAATGTCATCCAAGCTTTCTCATTGAAATTTATCTCATTGATTTCATCAAAAGAGATAAAAGTCCGATAGGAGCTATGTAGGAGCAGCTCGCACTAACAAAGACCAGATTGTGAGCAGGAGCTGACTTCTGCTCACCAAACAGAGCAGCTCACACAAAACGCACCAGTCAGCATTTGTAAAGGAGGTATCAGGGCCTGGAGGGTGAGCACAGAGAGAGCTAATGGACATAGGTGTTTGGACCTCAAACAAGCCTCGATGCAGACCTAAGGTTGGCCTGGAGGAGGCCCTCAGGCCTACAATAGGCCCAGGCCAGGCTGGCCTGATGGCCTGCTGTCCTTGATCAGGCCACCTTTACAGATTGCCCATTTGCCCCCATCTAAATGCCCCAACCTCCGACTGGCCCCTCGGATCACCCCAGATAAGAGAATTGACTTGGTCAACAGTCAAAATAAAGAGGTTGGATTCCGACAAGGGCCAGTGTATGTTGTCTGACGATGACATATCTCCGAAAGGCAGAACTAAAGTAAAGCTCAGCTTGCCTGTTATTTTTCTTGTGTTTTTTTTTTCTGAACGCACTACAGTTATCCACGTGGACCTTTTTAACTGCTCAAAAGAATGATAACAAAAATGTAGAAATCTCTAGAATGCCTGTCTCAAGATCGCTGCCACACAAACATGATCAAGGTCGATGTATGCCATCTTGAGGGATCTCCGCGAGAAGCCTGTTAAGAAAAGAAAAACATTATGTAAATGTTAATTATCTAATGCTAGAAGTAGTTTAGTCATGAACATACAAATTCACACTCGCAGTAGTATTTGCAGCCACAAATGGAAATTAAGATATGAGATACTCTTGAAAATGAGAGAGGTTATTCAATGACAAAATCATATTCACCAGTAGAAGCATGCCATCGGACCATAAGGTAATATCAAACCATTGGCTTTCCTTATATTTTAGCACAGACCAAAATGGAAAACAAGGGAATAGAATTGTAAAGATGGACATTAAACAGCAAGACTGATTCTCTACCAAATCATTCAACAGCATACTCCGCCTCTGCAATTTGAAGAAAAAGCTGATTTTCATTCAGTCGAAAGATAATATAATATAAGTCCATTTGTTAAAACAATGGGATTTTGCAGTTAAACTTCGCTATTCTACTTCTGGCAGACAGTATGTTGCTAGCTTGCTTGCGGATGTTTAAACTTGGCAGTGGTTTTTTGCCCACTGCAAGTGAACCAGGAACCAGGAAATACAGTGCAGGGGGGTTGGCAGCACCTTGCAAGTACAACAGATGCGAACAGTGCAGTCCGGGCCACCAGACTACGTACCTAAACCCTTCAAGGAAATGGAGAGAACTATATATATGTCTTGGCCCTAATCCCAACCTGCACCGGTGCACTTGGGCCTCCGGTTGGGAAGCAAAAAGGTGGTTTAAGAGAAAGCGTAGAAGGAAACATTTAGGGAAACTTTTACATGTAATCTATCTCAGAGGAAGCCAATTTTCATTGCATTATTGATTTTGAGATGAGGTGTTTGAATACATTTGTATATGTCTTTATATAAATAATCGATAGATATATGCATACATGTATGGTAATAATTTGAAAATAGAAATATAGTTTAGAGAACCTTTTCTTGTAAGTATTCTTGTTTGTGCATATATACTGAAGTGAAACCTAGTTATGCAAAATATGTATGAGATTCTCGTTTCAAAATTATCAAGTATGGCCTGAATGATTACAGAAACATAGCTTCGAAAAACGGAAGATCTTGTGTAATGCCCAAAATTTAATTATAATTATGCTCATCATGATTAAAATATTTATATGTGGCGATTATTATTACTCAAGCAGGTGCTTTTTATGCATGGTAAACTGTATACCAGTAGGCGTCATAAGATATTGCCCGTGAATATCGCCTGTAGGTGTTCCCGGAACATGCTGACATCTGGAAGTGTTTGGCTCTTCCCCTATAATGTTTATCTTTAAAGAGGTCCCAAGAATTAGTGCAAGATTTCCTTCGCAAAAGATGTCTGAACTCATTCCTACTTCCGCATAGAAACACCATCTTACTTGCATGAAATAACAATAGAATATGTTTGCCTGTGTCTGCAACCAATCATATTGGCTCATTTGATTGTCGGATGTGTGCCACTTGAACCAACAAGGTGATTATTGACCTGAGGAAATGAGGGAAATGCCTGAGAGAACCTATAGGATGGTGTACCGTCGGAGAAGCCAGGGAGTGTGAGCCGGCTTCCAGCCCAACAGATGCTGCACCCATTTAGACAGAGCTATATCCGGCAAACCACCACCCAAGACAGATTGACTCATCCGAAGTAACGTGTTTATAGGGCCTACCTTTTGGATGCAATATGTTGAGCAATAAAAACTGCCGGCTGATCGTTTTCCCACCTTGTACAGATCAGGAAAACTGGTTCTAGGACAGACCCCTGTGAACGTTTACCCATTCCGCCTTATGAATTTCTAAATAAACCACTTGGATATCAATTCACTCTAGATCTGGTACAACCGTTCAGATGTTCATGAATGCTAAAATGCCTTTTTAGTTAATCCATAATAACGGCAAGACCTATCCAGGCCTAACTATCCCATCTTACCCAATTCATATATTCCTTTTATTATCACTATAGCAAAGATAATATCTTTGATATGGTGATTAATAGAGATTATATAATATTATGCATGTGGGAACCTTTCGAATAGTGACATCGACCTTTGGACTCAATAAAACCTTCCGCTTGTTGAAGTCTCCTGGACGATTGAGGTGTGGTCAGTATCGAGGTAGCTACCTATTGGTCAACATTGGCAAAGATAGACGGTAATACGATAGAGATCGAACCTAGGAGAACATGTACTTTGGGCATGATTTGAAGCTGGTTACTATACTCTTGTGCCCGTCGCACATTATGCGATTTGGCTTATGTTATTTTATTATCATCTGCCCCCAAATAACGGGGGTCTCAATAGCCCAGGCAAAATACATAAAGCAAGAACGCCAACTTCTCACTTTTGTACCCTGATAAGTGTGCCATAATAATTTAAAACATGTACATTGCATTGAAAATGACTCAAAAGAAATCGCAATGTAATCACTATGCATGCGGTTTCTACCTACTGATGTATGCTTTTTGACTTAAGGCCTTTGAATCGTTTGACATGTATGTAACTGATTTTGCAATTGGGATTCAAGTTGTCCCAGGCTTCGAATAAGCCCATCCCACTTTGGGTTTATCCTGGGGTTGGACAAGAGTTGGTTAAAATTACAGGGGCATAATTATTCAGGGGTAATTGAAAAGATTTGGATATGGATTTTTTTTAAGGTAAATTCGGATTTGTCCAATCGGCGACCTTGTCCATTTGACATATCTTCTTTGCCATTTTAAGACGTGTTTACAGCCAAGCCTGTCAATCTGGCTATTTGCTGCTCGGATCATTGCCCAATGATAGCTAGTGGTTGATAAAGGGTGACCTTATCAGTTTATCGTAGATGATATAACTAGGCTTGTTGGCAACAGCTGACGAGTGGGCAAAGATAGACTAATCAAACTAAGGCTTGTGCTAGTCTAGCCAATGTTCCAATTCTATGCTAATGGGATAAACTTGTTTCAGTACTTCACCAGCCTGCGCCTACACTCAATGATCACCCCCTACCATTTTCCTCTTTTTCTTGGATTGTCTGCCCCGAATTTTAATGAAATACATACAGGTCTACATTCTAAAACCCCAACTCACTCTCCTTGAACACCTTCCAAGGTACCGCCCCAAACAAACTGTCGTTAGTTTGGTGTTTGGTATAATATTTATTATTAAGTATTGCATGTTTTGATCAGGTTAGTCTGTCAGATCAGTTGAACAGCTGTTGAATAGGTCAGGGAGTACAAATACTAATAGAGATGAAAATGCGGGTGAGTATTATTTTTTTCATTTCTATTAAGCAATTATTGTTAAGCGAAGTTAACTGCAAGCAATGTTGTTTTTTCAGTGTTTTGAAAACACATTCATTTTAAGGCTTAGATGTTGTGCACTCCAAAAATAATGTGTTTTTTTTTTCTTTTTTTCATAATAAGCATCAGAGTCACCTCTGTTTTTTGACTTACCATATTGTCAGATGTACTGAATGTATTTGGAGGTTAAGATGCTCATTAAATTAAGATAACATTGTTTTTTAGCACTGTAGCTTTTCACTCTACAATGAATTAGTGCAACAGCATATAATAACCCAAAATCCTTAACATTTGTATAAACCAGTTTTATTCAATCACCAAAGTTGTTGGGCCATTCGATTTCAACTGGCATACATTTGATTGTGCCTAAACAAAACAACAGTTATAAGACAGGAGGCAATGTGCAGATAATCAATACTTATTTAGCAAAATCTTTACCACTGATGTATATATAATTGTGCCAGATGAGTAACATCTCTTCCCTCACACTACTCTACATCTGCTACCTTTCCAACGTCCATCCTCAGCACTGAGAAAGAAAGCTCCCCAATGCCATCTGGTGTATGGAAGGTCTGGATGTAGAGACATGTGCAGCCTTCTGTCAGAACCAAACGGCAATACTCGTCACTCTAAAAATGTTACTTTATGAAGACCATGTCTATCACTTTCACAATATTTCTCAGAGTTTATTATTATTCTACACTTCTAGCTTACAATTCAACATTTCCTTGGTTTATGAATTATTAAGGATTAAGTACATTGTGAATATAATGTATAATATGTTCAGTGGACACTAAAAGAAGACAAAGAGGTGTTTAAAAAGGTTGAGGGGTAAGGAGTGCACCATGCCATAGTTTATGCGCTTGTTGAGATGTCATGCACATGGTGAAAGGTTTTCTTCTATATGTCTCTGATGACCATATAATGTAGTTCCACAATATAGGAAAATGAGTAATGTGTATACCTATGAGCTAAATCCTTAGAGTGTAACAACTTTTAAGCTTTGGTATGTATGAATGCTGAAAAGACTATACAAAGTACATTAAGCAACCTTGAACAATTGGGCCTTACTACAACTCGTGTTGTAATAAAAATTTACTATGGTTTTTCTGCCGCATTATCATCATGCCTAAATGACATTTCGACTGTAACAATAGGCATGAACGATTACATTCATGTTTTAACTAGTCATGTCACTGGACCATTTCTCTTTGAGTCCCTCAATTTCTGAAAATAGCCTAAACACTTTTAAAAGCTGTTTTACAGCGTCAATTTATTTTAGACAACCGTATATCTGATTCTTAACTGTTGCCTACACTTAATAATAAATTGTAAATTAATTCCTGTTTATTAACACACTTGAGCTAGATACAACACCCAAACTGATTATCCCGTAAGATCATGAGATCCCAATGCCACCTGCTTAATTTAACACGAGGCTTATGTTCAGCCAAACCTCGAGCCCAGACACCTCTCACGAGTTTTTCTCATTCCATCTAACCCCCAAATCTCGACTCACAGGCTAGGGTAATAATGCAAATTATGCATAGAATATAATGCATCTGCTCATTGGTAAAGAAGTTGTATCTAACTGCACAAAATTCTGGAAAGTGACCCATTAGCTGATCTTTATTAGCATTTGCTCAGGGAGATAGCATACATACTCGCTATAGATGTCATTATTTGAGTCACAACGATTTGTAACAACACTTGTAGAATTTTTGATATAGTGATAATAATTCAGTATATTTATGCATAAACAAGAATACTTACAATTAAACTCTAAACCAATAACATCTAGGTCTAGACCTACCAACTATTTGTTACTGTTTTTTATACAACAACAAGCAGGTAGGCTCTAACATATATACTCTTTCTCCTGTCAACTACTCGAAACCAATGCAATTTTCCTTATTCTTGTGTGGGAACTGAGATCAGATCATGGATATTAGTCATGGCCAAATCAGGGTGGTATTATTTTGGGAAAGGCTAACCTGTAGAATAATGATGGCTGTTTATTAGTATCCGTGGTATACTGATATCTCCAGAGCCTTTGCTACTTCACTGTATCTGCAATCCTTGGCACAGAAAATAGGTCAAATCAGAGAGTCTATGCTGCAGACCTGCTGCAATTGAAACTCTCTTCATTGCAAGCACTGCTGTACATTCTATTAAAAAACAAGTGGTTTCCAGGGGTCGCTGACCAGTTGACCAAATATCATTTCATATT
Organism: Lepidonotus clava; assembly: GCA_936440205.1. Classification (NCBI taxonomy): domain Eukaryota; kingdom Metazoa; phylum Annelida; class Polychaeta; order Phyllodocida; family Polynoidae; genus Lepidonotus; species Lepidonotus clava. The sequence goes on from OW387140.1 coordinate 32,932,010, forward strand.
TTCTCTTTCTCCTACTTCTCTTTCTCATTAAAAACTGCCATGTCACTTAGGTTGTCCATATCTTCCTTTTCCTTCTTGAGTTCCTTCTCTGAAACATGGGTCACAACCCAATGGGTTGTCATTGATCCCTTTCCCTGCAAAAACAATAACCAAAAAGCACTGTGATATCCCTTCATTCATGTTTACGTCACAAACAATGACACAAATGGTTGCTGCTGGTTGACCAATTAACACTGTTGTACTGATGATGTCAATACACAGGCTTAAAAGGAATTTGCAAGGGGTATTCATGTATCCCTTTCATGTCAAATGCCACAATTTCCCCTTCTGAAACCCCTTTGCTTCTGGATTGAAATCGTGGATCCCATGGTAATCTTATTCATTAAGTCAGAACATTGCACTCTCTCATAACCTGTCTCTCACAATTTTTTATATACTAAAAGGGAGAAATATTAATTTCCCCTCAAGGTTACCAAAGCCAATGATAGGATTAGCGGGTTGAATCTTTATAGGAATATTTCAATAAGCGTTTGTTTTAAACAAAACAAAGCCCAAGGTTAGTGCAGTACTAGTGTGTTTTCCAGTAACCATGAAAAAAGTACATTTAGATACATTTTACTGCTAAGCTAAAAGTGATTTATTAATAGAGTGATTAGGAAATAATAATGAGCGAAGTGATTAAATTTGGACATAAACAAATATGGGAAATGTTTATTCAATCCTTCCTAGAAACATCAACTCTCAAGCTTGAAATTTGGCAGCGAGTGATGAGCTGCCAAAACATAACTGTCTGTCCTATGATTTATAATATAAATACAAAAAAAAGTATAATATAAATATAAATATTATGGTAACAGGTTTGCAGAGGCTTGCAATTGGTTACAGAACATTGACATCACTTGGTGCTCTGCAGAATTATTTATTTCAAGGTATCAGAACCCAAAGTATTACAAAGAAATAATATTACAATGAAATTACCTAAAACAATGAGATCACCTTATGACCATCAGTTATGACCAATATGTTTTATTCAAAATGGGGTAGCATTGATTTTCAAATCATAACTAAAGCTATTACATCACTACCTTCAGTTCTGAAATCATACCTTCACTGCAATTGTTCCGCGAACTTCAGTCTGAAAACCCCCTTCTTTTTCTAGGAGGGCAAGTGTAGCCTCACTGCAGTGGATCTTCAGTGCTAGAATTGGAAAATAAAATAAGACGATGCATGATATCCAGAGAATTCTGCATATATACAGAAAGACTGCTAGTCATCAAGCTATTATATTTATAAAGATCATCCACCCTTTGTCATACCTTTTCAGAATGTATATGGGACCAGGTCCCCGTGCCACATGACGTAATTCATGGACAGACCAAAAATTCTGTCCCATTTTATTTTTAGATAGTTAGGTTTGATTCAGAGAAAATAAGTGTGTTCACATGTATAGGGGATGGGGATAAGAATTTGAAATATCAACTACCCATACCTACGTACAGTTATTAATTAGAAGGTGTGTTCTCTCCTTGTTTTCGATGTTCAATTATGTCACTTAGATGTCTCGTTAACATCTAGTTAACACTGTGATAGTTAACATTTTCTCTGTGTACTCCAAACCAAAGATTTGCAAACACATGGCATACAGGAAGATGGTAGATATGCAGATAGCTAGAATTATTACCTTCCCCTGTTGACTCCATACGGGAGGCTGTGTTGACTGTGTCCCCAAACAGACAGTAGCGAGGCATCTTGATACCTACTACACCAGCTGCACACATGCCTGGATAATGAAGGCATAGAAATATGAATGCATTACTAACAGATTTTTACCAAGTGTATATGCACCTCAATTCTCCTACTAATAGTAATCGGTAGCATGAATAACATGATTACATAGGTCATGAGGATTTCTGACATTTAATTTGTTACGTTTGTTGTATTATTCTTTTAAAGTATGATATGAATAAGGTAATTACAAAAATCTGATATACCAATTTACCAGTGTTAATTGCTATAAATAATCTGCAATACAGTGATATCTCTACTCCAAGATGTTTTCTCTACTGAATCTGTTCTTAGCTAGTTTACAGCCTCTCAGCTGGTGACGTTATTATGTGTTTTACCTCTTTTTTGTCTCTAAAATATTTCTATAAAAGTCATAAGATAATGATAAAAGAAATATTTTTGGGATGTGCAACCTCAGCTTGAAGACCAACCAGTGATATAAGCACATTCACAGTGCTTTATTAGATTGAAATATCAATAAACTGAAAAACTAAATATGTAATCTAAATAAAAAAAACTTTCAAGTAAAATACCTGAGTGGAGACCAATGCGCAATTTGAGGGTTTCATTGGGTATATGGGCCACAGCTACATTGGGAATCACACGAAGTAGGTTGAGTGACATGAGTGCTATTTCAGCTGCATGACGGTCGCCGTTCCGCACAGGCAAGCCAGATGCCACCATATAAGCATCCCCTATGGTCTCCACTTTATACACATCGTACTTGTCTAGGATACGGTCAAATGTGCTGGCAAATATATAGGTCAAATATTCAAATTTGGAAACATAGGTCCAGCATGAATAAAGAAGTAATTTGCACAGGTACCAATTGGCAAGCTCGGGAGGAAGGTGGAGGCAAGATGTTAGTTTTAGGGAACAGACCCATATTCAAGATAATATTTCATGATAATGAAGTTAACAACTGTAATTCAAAATCCCAAAATTAAGTAGTCAACAATAATGACAAAAGAGAAAGTCGAATAAAGAAAAGTACATACCCATAGAGGGCATTGAGGAGGTCGATGATCTCGCTGGGGCTACTGCGAGCTGAGATGGAGGTAAAACCAACTACATCACTAAAGTAGATGGTCACACAGTTAAAGTACTCAGGCTGGACCTGTTGTCCTGCCAACAGCTGGTCAGCCACATCTCGCGGCATCATCTAATGATAAGACAGTATATCAAAACTGACCTAATTCATACTTAATGTAACAACATAGATCACCAACAAATCATCTTTGGACAGAACTCAAATCAATTTGCAAATATATATGATAAAAAACAACTTCATAGTGCATCCTTTAAGCTGAGGCAATTGGAATGTAAGGGCTGTCATGCATCATTAATGAAGCACTTCTTGCTCAAATCAAATGTATTGTAAGTGATAAAAAAATGATCAATTGAGAAAAAGAAAAACAATTGAAAGCATATTTATACATTATCCCTTGATCAATTATTTTCCATAATCTAATTGAGTAAAACATTGGCAAAACTCAACAAATGGAATACAATGATTAAAAAAAAAAGGAGCGTTGAAGTCTGTTAGCTTAATTCATAAAGTCCTTTGTTGAATGCATTCTAATGTATTATCCCGTTTGGCTAGCAAAGAAAGTACGAGTTTTGTCCATTCCCATTGTTCTACACTTAAAGACAGTTTGTGCCACATGGTATATTTCTTTAATGCCTATGGGATATCAAACTTGAAAAGTTTTCCTAGGGCCTATTAGAAAAAAGTAAAGTTGACAGACCTGGTAGAGAAGCATCTCTGTCCTTCTCTTTTCATCAGCCACTTCATCTGTCTTGTTGGCGATATCTGCTGTGAACTTCTGGACACGACTTGTCATATGGTACACGATGGCCATGGTGCCGAATGTACACACCGTCACAAGGACCATGACACATGAATAGATAATCACCTGTAAGTTATGACAGGAGGATGGTGCAGTTAACCTCAGAATGCACAATATGTTTGTTTTGAACTGATAATGTCTTTTTTATGCCATATATAACTATGTTGACAGTTCAAAAACAGCTTAATGAAAATGCTGAGGTTAGTCTCTAAAAGGTAAAATTTCGATATGGATATAGACTGGGCAACCAAAAGGAAAGTTTGTCTCTTTTCTTCAGGGGGTAAATGGATGGTTATAAATTACTGGTTCAAAATATAGAATAACATTGAAATGAAGAAAGCAAAAGTACATGCTGATTAAATTTGAAATGTTAACATAATTTATATTTAGGATTTTCACGAGGCATATATCTTGATGGATTTGATATTTATGTCAACATAATCTTGGTGATCTGAATTTGAATTTCAGCCTTGTGACTTTTTCATTCTCACCCTTCATCATCTATTTGGCTTAGGGAATAAACAGGAACACTGTAAGCTCAATTGCCCCAATCAGAAAAAAATATTTTAGGCATTTAAAGTGATAAGTGACTTCACCTCAAAAGAAATAGTACAGACCTCCAGAATCGGTTTTAATCATTAACCCTAGGTCATAAGAATTAAATAATACAAAAAAGGTGCATATAGGGAAAATATGGAAAATAAAACAAAACTTGCAGTTTTTCTGGGCAGCTACTGCTGAATTGGGAAAATGAAACATGGGTGCCTATGGTCAGATTGGAGACTAATGGTTTGAAAAATGCTTCCATAAGAAATAGATTGATTTTCGAAGAACTACATGTGTACTGATCAAGTCACTCTACAGCCAGTCAGTATTCCCTTTAACATATTTATTTGAGTGTTGCAGTTCTCAAATATATGCAATGAAGGGTTCTGACCCTTTTTACGAAAACAACAAAATAGCTAAAGAACATTGGTTTCACCTGAAAGTTGCTATTATCCTTCTGCATGTTCAAGCTTTCAGCCATTCGGTCAGTGATCACCAGCTTCACTGTGGAGAGTGTATTTATAAAAGTGGTCATGTTGTTGAACCAATGCAGCCCCATCTCTAGCCTCCAGGTGGTGGAGCGTAAAAGACAGGCCTGTGTACTATTGGCAGCCACTATATAGTTGACCATATTTTCAATGTCCTGCTGAAGCGGCTCCTTGAGTTTCATGCTGCGCATATACACTGCCTCCAGAGGCGGGTAGTAGCTGAAGGATGACTGCAGGAGACTCTTGTGGTTGGAGTAGACTTCAAGGATCCAAAAATTGTTGCGAGAGCTGCAGGGTAGCCAGAAGGTAGCGCCAAGAGCTCGAAGTATGCCTGCCACTTCTGCAGCCCGTCCAAAGTTATCAAATGTGACAAGATAATGGTAGTCATTAGGGGCTTTAACGTCCTTAAACAAAACACCCAAGAGCTCATTATTTAGGGTACTCAAAAACCTCACTGCTTCATCTGCAGGAACTTTACCAATATCAGCTAGGTTGCGAAATTTTCCAAGATGTTTGTAGAAGGCTATATTTATGGGATCAGTGTAGTTAGCAAGCAGGGGGATTTGCACAAAGGACCAGTCTGTCACCATTTGTGTTGCATAGTCAGTGTTATCACGTGCCTTGAGTAGATTGTCAAAGATGACCATGTTGGAGCGGTTGGAACTAAGAAACATTGCAGTTCTGCCCCGCTCTATCTGCAGGTTCCGCACCAGTTCAGCCACCTCCAATGACTTGTTGATGGCCAATATGGTGTCAGTGATTTCCTTTGGAAAAGAAAGATAATGATGACATTATGATTGAAACACTATGATTATGATATGCTAGAAGAGGAATATTTATAATTATCTTTATGTGACCAAGCTAGCTTAGTACAAACTGTCCTGACTGCATGCCATTATAGAAATCCATTCATAATAAAATTTCATTCAACATGAAAAAGATTTTTCTTCCAAGATTTTCAGTAACCACTCAACAGATTCTAATGAAAATTCCTGGACATGTACATAATGATCTCTCATGTCCCAGGGCTTTTTATTCATGGCTTAGTTTTCATTTTTTGAAAAAAATTGGAAGATTTTGATTATTTTTGTTGACATTATTTTCTACATTTTAGATCTCAATCAAAGTTTTGAGACACGCTTCCCTCCGAATGAATGTTATCTACATGTACAAACAATTTCATGCGTTTATATACAGTAGTGACTCAGATACCCTTGTTCAAAAAATAAAAGTGAAAAATGCATTTTTTCATGTATCATGGGAAATTCTAAATGGAATGTTTTATATGAGAGTTTCTAAGCATAATGGAATTTAGCTAGTTGCCATGAACCGTGAAGTAGTGTAGAAAATACTTTACTGTTGTCAATATTGTAAACAGTCAGTGGAACATTCACTCTTTTCAAAAGATATTGCACTTTTGTTTGTTTTTTGATAATTAAAAAACTTTCATTTTTTGATAAAATATATTTAACTTTAAGTTGGTTGGGCGGTTGTTGGAGTTTTACACCATAACAATATCTAAAGCTGGGTCCCTACATGGCGACTTAACCCCGGCGATTAATTGTATATAGTGGTCCATAGTACCAAACATCTCCCTTCCCCAGTGACTAGTGCTCTGTGGGAGACAAGTTGCTGGATGGAACTACATTGACACTTGTAGGCCACCAACTACAACTAATCGCCGGGGTTTAGTCGCCACGTGGGGACGTGGCTTAAGGGTATATCATGGCAAAAACAAGGTTTTGATAATTCTGTCGTTTTTTAATCATTGTATCAATAAAATGATCATATCTATGAGAAGATAGAGACCATACCCCTACACTTTTACCAAGGCAGGTGTTCTTTAATGTGCAGGGTCCCATAGGCAGGGCCCTACACACAACAACTGTTGGCCCAGGCGCCTTTGATATCCCTGTTGTTGGCAGAGTGGGCAATGCAAAAAATGGTGTTGTGCCCAAACTCCACAGGGAGTTGAACCTGGCTGGCCGCAAGCAACCGTGCTTACCACCACACCACCATGCACCCTTTTTTTAAATTTTAAGCTGCCATTACATGGAAACAAATACAGAAATGGGGAATATGTGGTTCTTAATGTAAGAGAGGTAGCAAGGTTCATACAAACATATCTCAGCTTCTATCAGGAATATCTTGAAATGGTCTACAGCATTTAAAAGAGTAGTTTCTCTAAAATCATGTAGTATTTCATGACAATGCTCCCATTTCACTATTGCAGATGAAATTATACATGAATAATACACAAGATATACATGATATAATACTTCTAGATAATGCAAGATACAAAAATTATGAAATTCTGCATTTAGCATGAACGGCATAACACTTTCCATTTTGACAATTTCATAAATAGAAATTTCACAATTAATATTTTTTACATAGATGAAAAAACTTAGAAAATGAGGAGTCTGCTAAATTAAAGAAAACAAGATTTGTAATATAAGAACACATCTTTTGCATCAAAATTATTGTTGCATATTCACATTTTATCATTGCATTTTTGTTCTATTGGTTTTTATTTTTTTAAAGTTACAAAAATCATTCCAAGAAAATGACCTGTCCTGAAATAACAGGATATTTTTGTGATCCGTTATTACACGACACAGCTTTTTTAGGCAGACTTTGAAAACCATTATTGCTAGTTTGTAACATTGATTAGGAAATTAAATCTGCTTTTAAACAATGTATTGGTCACTTTTTTAAGAATATTAATCTGATTAGAGTTTTTTTTCAAGACGACTACAGATCAGATCAAAATGAAAACCTGGATATAGACTAGATGCAAAATGTAAGAAGGGTTTTAGAAATCACTTTAGGAAGAATGTAATATCAAAGGCATTACAGAAGACTTATATACCCTTGCTAAAAATGTTTTTCTTGGATGACATTTAATAACTCAAAAAAATCCATAATCTGAACATCTGAAATTTGGTATAGCACAGAAGAAACTTTCTACTGCATTCACCCAAGCTATGGAGTCTCAACTGGTGTTTAGGTGAGGTGATTGCCTTTGTCGAGGGATAGAGTGGAGGGGATGGGGACTATGCTAGTGATAAATCACAAACTTAGAACAAGCAACGTTATGAGAACGGGGAACGAGACATTGGGCACTAGGCCAACACACTACCACTTTATTCTCTATGGTGCATTTCCCTTGCTGTTGGCCGAACATCCCAGTAGAATTCTTGCGTAAAACCCCCTTTCCCTTTATCTCTGCTCCCTCCTCCTCCATGCCATACTACCAACCAACCCTCGTGCGTGAGGCACGACCTCGAGCTCAGGAATTCCTGCTCCTCGTACTTCTCACGCCCAAGCATGAGGACAAGGGGGCTTCTAACCCTTGTAGCGGATCGCAGGAATGACCGTTAATGAACCTCCAACACCACACCAGCGAGTCATGATATTTGCAAATATAGTCTTGGTTTTGAGGAACTTAATCAAACATCTCAGTCCATCATTTTTGTTTGTATTGATTGAAATAACATTATGACAAACTAGCAATGCATATTCTTTTAGCTTATAGCTGTATATGCTTTATATTTTTAATTTAGCTTGAAATCTTTTTACCACAATTAGTCAATTGCATATTTTTTATGTGCGGTTGTAGATATTTTGGTCCAAATTAACCTTCATGTGGGTAAAATACTGTTGTTCAGCTCTCTGTGTTAGAGTGAATTATTATTGTCATCGGTGACAGCTCCCCTTCTATAGGTTATTTTCTTATAATCTTCCAACTGTCTTATGGTATACTACCCATTCTAACAGTAGTAGCAAATACATTTCTGTACACGCAACATAATTTTTCCATGTTCTAAAACCTCTTACCTGTAGAGACTGAAGAGACCCTGTCAGGGCATTTACAGTCATACCAAGAAGCATCAACATGGGGAAGAGTAGCACCAGGGACACCTTGGTGGTTTCCTGGAGCTTCTTCTTGGTTCCCCCAGAGATCTGAGCTCTCCTGAAGAAAGATGAGGTATTACTTGGCGCTTCACTGGGGCAGATACTGGGAGCCTTAGTGGTTCTGCCTGAGGGTACAGGGGTCAGGAAGTTACTCGGTCCATTTGAGGCCTGACTGGTTCGGCCCAAGGGTGTCACCGTGGAACCAAATGTCATCTGTGGGATTGTCAAATATAACAATATAATTGATTAGAATGGTAAAACTACTGCTAGATCATAGATCAATTTTCAGAATAGAAGAAATTGCCATCATGATTATAGGTTGGTTTTGAGAATTATATCTAATTTATTAAGAGTTTACACTTATCAATAATGGTAATTCTAAGCCTTTCTTGGATTGTCTACTTAGGTTCTATTTCTTTTTAATGTTTGGATGTTTTTTTAACCCTATAAACCCCAATCTACTTGTAGCTGCGTATGGGTAGTTTCTCCAACCATGCCATAGCCTCGCGACAAAGTCTTTTCCTTGTTTTTTTTTGCATTTGACGAATGAGAATGTGTTTTCCTTTATGTGATATTTACGGAAATATTACAGAATCCCTGTGGCAGTCCTGCGCCACCTTTGTACAATTACTTTTGTTCTGTAAATTCCTGATTCCTGATTCTCATGCATCAATATAGATACATTTATTAGATGTATCCCGATGAAGGCAGTAACGCGCCAAAACTAGTTGATTCGCCACTATTTCAATGTCTAATTGATAAACCAAGTCAACAAAACTCCTTCGTTGGGTTTGGTGCAGCATCCACACTTTTATTATTTATTGGATGAACAGCACGGCTTAGCATGGTTAAATGGCTGCTCAAATTATTATGGATATATTAGTCGTTAATTGGAGTATGTAAGAGATGGAACAGGGCAGAATCACCGCATCACTGCCAAAACAACTCTTACTGCCTGCTTCCTATCCTGAAATGAACCTATTGTTATAATTTTCACAACTGATGGAACGCACTCTCTTCATTGAGATTCGGTGGGTTTCTCATGCACCACTCATATTAGAAACAAGCAACATACTTCTATAATCTACATTGCTTTACCTAAATAGTTGTTTTGATTTATCTTTGAATACCCATGATGAAAAGACAGTTTGCTTAAATCACATTAATGATTACAGTTAGTATAAGGTTACTAAATGATATGAAACTTACTGTTACCTTTGCAATGACAGCTCCCAATGCTACGTCCGAACACCTTCACCTCAGACTATCAAGTGAAGTTCCATCTTACCAATATCCTGGCATAAAAAACTGCTGAAGGCCACTTGTCTTTGGTGTCAATATCCCCAGGTTATTCTTATTAACCCTTGTCCTTGTGTTTTGATAAGAATTTCCCGTGTTCTTTACTGTCGACCTTGGAGTTTAGCAACCAACTTAGAAAATGGAGTTACCTCTAAGAGTATATTGATAAAAGTTTGATTAATTTTCTATAGATCCGGTTCCAGGGCTCTGAGAAATGTTATTTTCGAAATTTGTTACGTTAAAAGCATTCGTTTGACATACAACAATGTTGATAATATGTATAACAAATTAAAATATTCGGTAGATCAATTTTGAGTGTACTCCATAATACTCCATAATAGTCTCTTCATAATATAAAACTGTGGAATTAACAACCTAGCATTGTTATTGGATCTTAGATCTTTCAAGCACGGGTGCTGTTGCTCATATGAAATCCAACAACAGGTCCGAAATGAGGATTACTAACAGAACGGACAAAAGTAATACAGAAGGACCCGCAGCAACACCATCCCCCTTAAACTGCTATTTCAAACAAGCCTGTGTTAGTAGCAAAACTGCCCAAATCCAAGTTCCTATTGGACAACAATCTTAAGAATATAACTCAGAAACTACATTAACACTGTAATATGTTATATTGCATATAATCATAAAAATGTATATCTGGATTTAAAAGATGCACATGTTAGTTTGCAAAAGCACTTTAGAAGTATAAGATTTCATTGGATCTCTTTTGCTTCAAGTATTGATCAGGTGCAAAGTGTATCATCTAAAACGCACCTAAAATAAAGTAGTTTCAATTAGAGGAACCTTGAGAAAAATCGATAATTCTTTCCAAAGAAATCCAGTTCCCTCTGACATCAATAAAGCCACTGAGGAATGAGGGGCGAGGTGTGAGAGATGAAGTAGTGGTTAGCATTTTCATGCAACCTACACAAGTGACCTTAGTTTGATTCCCCATATTTCAACTTGTAAAATGCATTCCATCTTTCTATATCTAAATTCAAAGACATAGTCAGAAGAATTACCAAACACGTGGTTTGTTTTAAGATAAGTAAAGTAATCATGAAAAGCATAAATTCTTCATATACTGAAGGTGAATGATGTGAAATAAACATTCCATATAGATTGAAAAACATTCTATTTGGAATGTTAATGGACTGTTTTTCCCCATATCATTATATCACCTAACATTAGATGTTTGGTTACCATGGAAATGACAACATTTTGTGTATATTGTCAAAAATTGTAACCAATTTGGAAAAACGTGACTTCAATATAATTTATTGAAGTCTAATTATAATAATATTATCATCAGTCCAAACTAAAATAGATAATCTTTTCTAAACAAAAGTTATATGCATAACAGCTTAAGCTTGTTAAGTCTCTTTGTTAATTTATCAAGAAATATAATTAACTAAATGTCCAGTATCCTTGGTTTTTGCCATTTTCATGAAGGCCAACCTATAACGTCCAACCCTATTTTGCCCTGAAATACAGTATTTTGATTGGCTGGAAAACCTGCAAATCTGTTAATTGGTAAAAAAAATTAGAAATCACAAGGATTGATCAATACTTGGGAATATAGCACAAAATATAATTCTTACTTATTTCAGTAACCATAACTCTAGGAGACAAGGATGTTTTATATATGAATTTTGTTGGTTGCTGGTGTTCTGCCTTGTATTTCATTGTGGCATGTATAAATTGAGATACCAGCTTTTAAATGGTGGCATTCTGTCTCTCTCTTTTGGCTCACTCTCTAACTCATTGATGGCAAAGGATAGGGATGTGATAAGGATTGGCTAGGGATTGGAAGCACTGGTTCTAAGTATGGTAATCATCCCCTAATATTAACAAATAATCATATATGTGGCATTAGCTATAGTTGTATCGCACATCATGTGTGCGATACAAGGCACATTGCACCTATGATTCTTTCCGAGTAAGCCTTTTCTCTCACTATAAACAGAAAAGGAACTTTACTGATAAGGATGGTTATAATTACATCATGCAAAGAAATGTTTCAGTGAGATTTACAGTGCTTTACAAAGATGTTATAGACGTTGTGCAGATGACATCACACCGTACAAAAATAGCTGGCTGCCATAATGGTGATCAATTTATCAGCAATATTATTATCAATTTTTGAACATTTAGAACAAACAGATTATAATTATTTGCTGTATTTGATTAAAACCAAGTCGTTCAACAATCCTCACCCTGTCGAATTTTAAATTTTGAAATAATTCCACCGCCAGGTGGTCATTATCACCACGTGGTGATCACCAAAAAGTGATCACGTGACCTTATCTGCACAAGGTCTATAGGAGCTTATTTGAATTTTTAACTGACATACAAGAGCCATTATTCTCTTGATATGTGATCTTCAGGAAAGTAAAGTAACAACTTTTACCCCTTTAAGCCAATAAGGCCATATTTGGCCACCACATGTGTGCTATCCATGAAATAAGACCTTATTTTAGGGTTAAATTGTAATTCTAAAATGATTATTAACCTATTCTCTTAATATCCCGAGGGTGTGGTACCGGTTTTGGCGGTGCTCTCTAGAGAGGAAGGTAGTGGTTCAGTGGTGCCACCTGGAATTAACAACAGATGCTACGGATGGCAAGAGATAACACGCAATTTTACAATTATCACATAATGATGCACTCCTTTGGAGACAGGCTATTGCATATTCCTTTTTGTTTTAGATAATGTGTAGCTCATAAATAAATTAATAAATTCTTGGCTTTCCACAATGTTGGGAGAGATGTGGTAGTCCTCTAGATTTATGATGTAAAAGCCTAGCTTTCTGTTATACTCCCTCAAGAAATGAGGCGGCCGGGACTCGGACCCTCGAGATTTTTCGGGGTCTCGTGGCATTTTTATGGGGTATCAGGGTATTCTTGTTGTGGGGCTCTACCTCATTTACTCAAAAATATGTAAGGGGTTGTCTCAGATCACCCTTTGGTGTATTCTAGTCATCTAATGATATTACAGAATCGTGACTGGATTTGAGGACTTCATTCCTCTTGGGGCTGCACTCAACGCATGGTGATTGGCAAGGAACATGACTCGTTGGCAGAGTAATAAAAGGTTGTATCTCAAAAAAAAAAGATTTTATTTTTATTTTTGAAAATGTTTCCCTCTTCCCTAAGATTTTTGGAAATTTAGGAATTTTTGGAATTTTCGGAATCTTTGGCATGTTATGAACCAGTAAACAAAGGTTGTATCTGCACATTTCCACTTTTTAACGAGTAATAAAAGGTCGTATCTGAAAGAAGTCAACGGTATATTCTTAGTAAAATAAGGTAATTCTGAACTATTAGGAGGTTAATTATCCATTTAAAGTTAGTGCGTGTAAGTGGTATTTAATTCGATAGATAATAGCTAGCTCCATTCGCAGTCTCCTCCTCGTCGACTGCAGTCGTCCAATACATAATTATAGTTCCCTCATCATGTGAGACGTGAACACTCGTTGTGAAAGGATTTGTTGTTTATTATCCAATGTATAGTCATTCTGTGACAAGAACTCGATTGACCATGATCAGTCCCAAGGTAAGAGTCCCCTCAAACACATTCAGTTAACGCTCCGCGCTCTAACACAATTTCTATATGCCTCTCTCCAGAACCTAGACTGCAGGTTAAAGGTCCAACCTTCACAGGATGTTTACTCACACAGTGCTTGCAGCTACTCTGGCTAGCTAAGAGCGGAACACATTATTATATGGTGGTACGTCACACCATGACTCCTCCCTCATTTCACTACTGTCAAAGTGAAACATTGGCTTACACGTGCGCTTCTAAGCTCACGTTATGCTGCCCAAACATGGACTGGCCACCCGCGTCAGTACAATTCATACAAAATAAAAAATATCTTGGGAACTGTCCTGTAAACCATATTTTACAATACTATGGTTAAATTTATAAAATCAAAGGCAGGCATAGGAATGTAATTACAAAATGTTTGATACTACCTTTGTTTACTGAATTAGTGGTCTGGATGGTGAGTAATAAAAGGTCATGTAAAAGTTATATACATCTTTGTTATCTTTTAATGATAAAATGTTTTCAAACCTAGTATATTGGCGGTACATCAGAAATATTAATTTTGTGAAATTTCTGTTGGTTTAATTGATTTAATTGGGATCTAAAATTTATGTATGACAGATACAACCTTTTATTATTCAATAATTTCCAACTTCCCTCCATAAAGTTTAGTAATAAAAGGTCGTATCTGAAATATATTCTTATTTGTTACCATAGTAACATCCTGATCATTTAGATATATTCAAAATCCTGACCAAAGGACTTTTGAAATGGTATTGTACCTATGAATCGTATATTATGATGATTGACTAACAATTTAGAATTATATAGCCCTTCAAAAGATGTCAATTTCCTTTAATTACCAATAACTCAAAATGAGCATTTCCAGATACGACCTTTTATTACTCAGCCAACGAATTGTCTCATGACAAAATTCATAAAATTGTGTCTCCCCACACAGAGAGGATGCTCCAGGCGGTAATTAAGCATTAAAGAGGATGTTTTAAGATTTCAAATGGTACAAAGTACATCAAAATTGGATGATTTTCAAGTAAGTTAAATTACAGCCTGTTGAACACAGGACTGTCAGTATCCCTGAAAATGGCAAAATGCCCGAATATTGAATATTTATCTAAATATTTAGTAATAAATAAAAATTTACCCATGAATTAATAAAAACCCTTAACCCTTTAGACCCCAGAGATTGTATTCATGAATTGATGGATTTCCCCAGGATTTCCATGGATTTCCCTCCGAAATTCTCTAAATTCTATTTAATTCATGAGGTTCAAAGTCTGACCCAACCCTATCAATTAACAATATAGGAATGGGGTTGGTAGCATTGGTACAGAAATCAAATCAGCTTTTCAACGATATATTGGTCATTTTTGTGGGTTGAATAGTCACAAAAATGTTTTGTTTTGAAAAATTTTGGAAAAATTATGGAAAAACAGTCGTTTTTCCGGGCGGCCACGGCCAGATTGGGGAGTACACCGTCAGGCGGCCACGGCTGGATTGGGGTCTAAAGGGTTAAAAAGTTATTATCCTGATAACTTTTGATCTAGAAAAGATAATCTATTTTAGTTTGGACTGATAATAATTATTATAAAGTCATATTTTTCCAAATGGGTTACATTTTCTGACAAAATCCTCAAAATGTTGTCGTTTCCGTGATAACCGAACATCTTATGTAATTTATGGGGGGGAAACATTCCGTTAACATTCCAGATAGAATGTTTTCCAAACAATATGGAATGTTTAGAGAGGGATAACTGAATTCTACACAAAAAGTTAGTTTAAGACATTTTCATCCCTATTTTTTTACAAATCTACCCATATCTCCCATAATATTAGCTGTAGAGCTTGAGATATAACCCCCTCATAGCATCCTTTCTGTGTGGGGAGACACAAATTTTGTGTTTTGTGTTACTTTTTCAAGTATTTAGATAATTTGAGTTACGTTTCAAGTATTCACACAATGTGAGTTTCTTTTTGAGTAGTCACATAATTCAAATTCACCTTTTTGAGTGTTCGTCTTTAAAATTTTCTAACAAGGTTTTTTTTATCTCATTTAGTTGGAAGGGTTAAAAAGTCAGGTCTTTTTACTTAAGGCCATATTGCACTACACGTCAGGTCACGTTTACATTGGGTAGCATTACTCAGTACATCTGATTATTGTGTTATTTTACCAACATGTTCATAAAAAAACGCGTCCCAACGCAACCTTACATGTACCAATGCAACCCAAACACGTATGAACGCAACCACAATGCATGCCAACTTGCCTAGTATAATATACTTCGCATTGGGTCCGACACGTAATGTAATATAGCTCCAATGCGAATGGTTTACAATGTGCAACATTACCCAATGCGAGCAGAGATCCAACGTGTAGTGTAATTAGGGCTTGACCTATTTCTATAACCATGAGTATATTGTGATGAATTCATGAAATAATTCATGTATTGACACAAGTGTTTGAACAAAGAAAGAATGTATGAATGTTGGAAAATAGCAGAACAACAGGTTTAATGTCTTATTGCAGAATTGAATGACATGTTTTACAGAAGTCGTCATGGTGTCATGTTGACACGAGAGTTAGGGTAATTGGGTTACTGCAGAAGATAACATGCAAACCAGAAGTGACGTCCCGAATAAGCCATGTGACCGGGTCAACCAATGATTGAATGAGAATGTATCAAAATATATCAAAATGAGTATATAAAGCATGATGCCACACAAAATAAACAGTCCCTTTACAGTATTCACTGTGTTTACACCTCTTTCTTCGGGGCATGAACAACCTAGCGACTTAAGGGAATTAGGATTTATGGTCCCCCGGGACATGGACGACAGACTTAGGGCCTAGCTAGGGCTTTCAAACTTAAAAGAAGTTGGGCCATGAAGGTACAAGAATGCAAGCCCAAGGCATGAGCACGAGAACACAAATTGGGCCATCACAGGGGATGACAGCATGGGCCATTGTCCAGTACCCTGCCACCCTTTTATTTTTAGTGACAGCCTGTTAGTCATTCTCTGACAAAAAGCCCGTGAGAGACCGACACCTGATAACATGAAACCAACAACACTCCCTTTTGATGCAACTGAGCCAGTCCCTATCCGTGGGCTCATTCCAGCCTAGCATTGGACTAGGGAGCTCATGCAGGACCCTTTCCCCCAGACTATCCTGAATCCCGTTCACCCTAGGCCTCATGCACAAGGCACGACTTCGAGACCCATGGACCCTTGTTTGTTCCACCATGCTAGGTCCGCAGTTGTGCAAACTGGCCCAGCACCCAATTGAGCACCTGTGCCAGTCCACTCCATTCTTTTGTACCATGAAGAACAGTGGAAGTTCGGTGAGAGGCCAACCCAAAAGGGAAATGGAAACCCAAAACCCAATCCCATCACACTATGTTATAAAGAAAAATGGAGTACAAATTAGAACATCATGCATGTCAGGGTCTGAATAATTGTATGATTAGGCAAGTTCAATATTTGGGTTTCGTTAGTCTTTCAGACCTTGTTTAATGTTCGACACAAGAGTTGATCTAGAAACCCACAAAAAATGTGGGCCAACCATATGAATGCTAAGCACATGATTTTTATACCCCAACAAATGTGACGCATGATAAGGAAAGGATGCTCTAGGTGGGAATTCAATAGTAGAGAAGGTGTTTTAAACTTTCAAATAATACCAAAAAGAATATAAAATTGTGTTAACTTTCAATGAAGTTTCAAGCTGCAGAACATAGAAATGTTGAATTTCCTAAAAAATAAATGACAAGAGTAAGAATTAAAGGGATCAAAAAACCAATATAATCGTCAGTATTTTCAAATCTCAGATAAGTATAGAAAATAATATGTTCGATGATTAGTTGTAAAGTATCAGCTATAAGGCTACGAAAACTAGCTCAAACTGAAGCTAAAGATAAGTATAAAAAATAATATGTTAGATGATTAGTGGCAAAGTATCAGCTATATAAGGCTACAGAAAATAGCTCAAACTGAAGTAGAATTCCATAAGAGATGGTAATATTTCCACTTGTTTGTAAACAAACCCTATTTTTGTGGATCTACATTAATTGAGTTGAGTTTCTACTATATTTCATTGTTTAGATTTCCACATTGGCCAAAAATACGCCAAAGGGATGGATTTCCATGGTTGAAAAATTTCGTTGAATTTGTTGGTTTTAGCTCCCTTTAATCAGTATTATTTTATTGAGGTATCTGGGGCCAAATTTTCGTAACTAATCAGTTTCATAGGATGAATTTTGATAAGTGTTTTATGATTAGTAATTATGTCCAGGACAAAAAGTAGCTACGTTAAATAATTCTCCTTAAGGGTTATTGTGCAATGACATTGGTACTTTCTGTGAAATATAGAATCTCAAGTTATTGAGACGTTAATCAAAATTTATGTGACCAGCTTAAATTGTTTGAGAGCCCAGTAACTCATTAATTTAAAACGAAAGTGTGTTGGTTAATGACATTTTATTTTCTGAAGTAAATTGAGAAAAAAGGCTAACACTAGTGAATATTACCAGAATACATATATTTTGTTCTCGACTACGTTTCCACCTTTACAATCATGTGGAAATAGAGAGGGTATTGCAGACGGCCATAGCAAAGATATTACCAGGTTGGGGATACTACTGAAAAACGGGACGTCCTGAAAAAACGGGACGTCCTGAAAAAACAGGCAATTATGAAAAAGTGTATTATCTAGCTATTTTAAATGAATTTATACATGAATATCATACAAGATACACATGATATAATACTTCTGCATATCCAAACTACAAAAATTATGAAATTCTGCATTTAACATGAATTACATGGCATTTTCCATTTTGACAATTTCATAAATATAATTTCACAATTAATTTTTGTACGTGAATAAAAATGCTCAGAAAATCACGAGTTTGCTAAATTCAAAAATTATTTGTCATGAAAGTACACATCGTTTGCATCAAAATGATCATTGCATTTTCAAATTCTATCGTTGCCTTTTTTTTCTATGAATTTTTATTTTTTAAAAGTTACAAAAATCATACCAAGAAAACGGACCGTCCTGAAAAAACAGGATGGTTTTGTGGTCCATTTTTACAGGACGTCCCGTTTTTTCAGGCAGACTTTTAAAACCCCTTAAAACCATCATTTTAAAGATGAAATTCAATTTTAATTAAACCAAATAATCACTTGTTATAAAGGGTCATATTTTGAAATTGAAAAAATAATACAGGAATGTTTTTAAATGATTTAAAGGGTTGCGTCCTGAAAAAACGGGACGTCCCGTTTTTCCCGTCATAGCCCCAACCTGATTACTGTCGCTGTTTACATAATTTTGCATAAACAAATAAATTCATTCCTTCATAACATTACACATTTCTACATCTGCTGCCTTTCCAAGCCCCATCCTTAGCATTAAGAATCTCCCGAATGCCATCTGGTGTAAAGAAGGTTTTGATGTAGACACAGCTTCCCGTCAGAACCAAAATAGGCAATTACTGAACACTAAAAAATGTTGTTTTTCACAGACTTTTACCCACAGTCCTTTAGTGGGGGTTGATTATGGAGTTCTACTTATCAATTAACAACTCCATTGTTTATCAATAAAAATGACTAATATGAAGTACATGGTATTATACATCTAGAGTACATAAGTATTATACAGAAATGGACTGAAACAGAAACAGTAGGAATTATTCCTTTGTTTTTTGTGCATTCCATGGCTATAGTAATATGATACATAAATGTTCTCAAACTCGTTTGGGTTCAATTTCCACTATATGAATAAGAGTAATGATTTTACATGAACACGAATATTCAATATTGATCAGTTGCCTGTGCCTTGTTTGAAGCCTACAATTAATTAAAACCGTCTCTCCTTTCTGGGATCAAACGAGGCTACGACCAAAGATATAGTCTGCTTTTGTTGACATTGGCATCATGCATTCACATAATATTAAATTCAATGTGCAATATTAATGATCAAAGTGTGGCAAAACGTCAATACTAAGTCTTATTAGAATATGCTAATATGCAGGTCTATAAGTAAATCTGTTTGTTATATATCTGTCACAACATACACTTGTACTACTTAAAGAAGGTACATACTATCTGTTCTATCAATTCTGAAAAGTTGGTGTACTGTGACTAATTTTGTGTGGGGACTGAGATCAGATCATTGAGGTTAGCCAAGGTCAACTCACAAATTGGTATCATTATGGAAAAGGCTAATCTGTAGCACAATTAGATGTTAATTGGTCTCCATGGTTCAGTGGTACCTAAGAGCATGTGCTAATTCACTGTATCTGCAATCCCTTAGAAAAAACAAATGGTAAAATCAGAGAGTCTCTGCTACAGACCAGCTGCAACTGGAACTCCCTTCATTGAACTGTTGCAGTCACTATATTGACCCATGAAAGATCTCTGGGTGTTATTCACCAGTATCATCCTCCTTACTCTCTTGCACTTCCTTCTCCTTTTCATTGAAGTCAGTCATATCACTCAGGTTGTCCATTTCTTGCTTTTCTTTCTTCAGTTCCTTCTCAGAAATGTGGGTCAAAACCCAATGAGTTGTCATTGAGCCCTTCCCCTACAAAACCAAAGACCAAATTTAAGCTGTCACGTCTTTCTCTTTTAGTCATATTCCATTGAAAACAATGACTTCCCATACAAGGAAACAACATCTTAGAACAATCTTATTAATTTTACATAGAACGTTATTAGAATGTTGCCAAACATAACCATTACAACAATATTCCTGTGTTGTTTGGGCACAAGGGGCCATGTTTTCCTAACTGATTTGAGGGATTAGGCCAACAACGTGAATTTTGATTAGTGTTTCATTCATATTTATATTGTCTCTTACTAAAAGTAAATACACTTGGCAAATCCTTGATAAGGTTATTTTGAGAGTCCACTACTTCTTTTGGCGACAAACAGAATCAGGCATTCTGAGACACTAATCAAATTTCACCTCATTAGCCTAATCACTAAAATCAGGTATTCATTATTCCAGAATGGAATATCTACGGGTGAAACCACGTTAAGTGTGGACTTTGATGTCTTCCGGATATAAAGTGCTGTAACATTTTCCATTAACATAATTTGATACTGTTGTTTGATTTGCTAATTTATTCATATAAAAGTCAATATTGGCATATAAAATTTATTTTTCTAGAAAATAATTAATTATTAGATATTTAGAGGTAAAAAAGGCATATACCCTATAAATGCTATGTCCACAGGGAGACTTAAAATGTTATTTTGATCAAAATATGCTTTAAAATACCATATGAACAAAAGAAATAACTTTTGTTACAATCTATGTATTATTTCTTATTAGATGATCATTTTTGCAAATTTATATCTATAATTCTTCATTTTGATTTAAATTGCCGAAAAGTGTCCACAGAAAAAGGTATCTACAAGACTTTTTCATTAAATAAGGCATTCTTATTGAAAAAAAAATAGAATATAGGATTTTTTCAGTGTCAATAATTAGAATTAACCAGGACCTTTCAACTAAAAACTTGAAAATGTCCAAAATGCTATATCATAATGGAATTTCAGGGGTGCAAAATGCATTTTTTGGAGAGATTATTTAAGAGGGTATCTACAAGACCATGCATATCTCCCAGCATAAAAATAGATTTCAACATTTTCTACTAACAAAGCCTTGACCTCCAGCAAAGTAGACAGTATACCAATTTTCAAGCCAATGGATACATTATTAAGGGTCCCAGAGGCAAATATGTAGTAAAAAGTATCTACAAGATGGTATCTACAAGACCTTTATGGTATCTACAAGACTATCATTTTAACCCTTTTTATCTTAGATTTTATAACAAGAATTAACATAATGCTATATTATATCAAAATAAAAAGACCTAGAACCATTGTGTAGTTGCCAAGGGAAGCTTTTATCAAAAATATTGCAAAATTACCTTTATTTCAAGATAAATATTAAAATGTTAACAACCTATCTTGGAGACAGTCCCAAATTTGTCAATATTCACCATAAGCAAAGGTTTAATATTTACAGTACAAGCTCAAAATTGATAATGTTTGTGCCCTTGAAGTTTATGGCTAGCGTAGTATAATTTCAGTATCTCTATAACTTAATATCCGATTTCAACATTCTACATATCATCTGAAAGATAATTTTGTATTCTATAAGATGCAATGCACATCCTTAAATTTACTTAGAAAGATTATTGTTTGTATGCAATTTGATATTATTGATTCACTTTATTTCTTTTATGAAAAGTTAGGAGAAAATGAGTGAAAATGTTAGAAAAAAGGACCTGATTTTAAATCATTCTAACTTTTTAATGAAAAAACTTAACGTTCTAACTTTTTTTTAAATAAGTTTGGTCCTTACTTGTATATTTGGGAAATACAATCATTGGTTCAATTACTTGAATTTTATTTTTTGACTTTTTTAACACTTAAAGTCCACACTTAACGTGGTTTCACCCCTACAAACAACCAATACTATCTAACTTCTTAAGAATAGGCAAGGGAGTTCAGTGCATATTGCCTTGCACATGTACAGATATGAAAATAGATATTTCATGAGTATGATGAGTTGTTTACCAAAATCAAAAATTGACCTTATTGTGATAACCTTTTGACAGAGATATGTCAGGTATTATCCAAAAAAACACTTTGAAATATGAAATAAGTATTTTTGTGGTGGGCCTACAGTTCGATTTCTAATAAAGGCACACGTTTTGTATTTCATGGAATGTAGAGAATAATGTTAGAAAAAGTCCTCCCTGAATAGAGATACGCTTTCCTTGGGAAAAAAGATAAGAACATGTATTAGAAAAGTCATATCAATAACTTCAGGATAGACCCCAGTGGTTGGGGCGGGAATGGAATGGTTCACATAATTATCACAACCTTAAGTTTTAATGTCAAAGGTATTGCTGAAAAGAAAGGACTAACAATATGAACATTCTTTACAGATATTTCTTGTAATTAGAATATTAAATCATGTATTTCATTTCTTATCTATCTTATTTCAACTTTTACCTTCACTGCAATTGTTCCGCGAACTTCAGTTTCAAAACCCCCTTCTTTTTCCAGAAGCCCAAGGGTTGCCTCACTGCAATGGATCTTAAGTGCTGCGTTGGGAAATGAAAGATAGATCAGTGGTATGGAAGTTTACATAATATTATATATAGATTATGTATAGAATTTTGTGGCTAACTTGTGCCACGTAATTTACTGAAATCATTATAATTATTTGGTGAGCATCAGCTAGGCACAACTTCCTACACAAATAGAAATATATTGATAAATAGGTCTTACGCATGTCTAGCAGACATTCCCTATAATTATTCTGACCTATATAGGACATATACAGTACACCTTTTGGTTTGCCCCTTTTGGTGAAATGCAGTGACGCATATGTCAGTATGGGCCTATTTTTAACTACTCTCTTCTACGTGTACACACTGTATAGGTCACTCGTCCCAGCTGGCCTATTCCCATACAGTACGTGTATAAAAAGTATGAGCCAAGCAAAATTCTTAAGATACTGCTACTGTAGTTTGTGTTTGATAAAGGAGTAAAACACATTAGGTGTATATGTCAAGATAAAAGATATGATATGATCATTTGTTCTCACAATCAAATCCAATAGGAGACCATATTTCGCCCAATTTTGTGATATGAGGTCTGATTATGTCAACAAAATTAGGACTGTTAAGTCAGAAAATAGTATATCTGTGCCTTATATTGCAACAGTATATCGTTGGCTGAGTAATAAAAGGTCGTATCTGGCAAATGCTCATTTTGAGTAATTGGTAATTAAAGGAAATTGACATATTTTGAAGGGCTATATAATTCTAAATTGTTAGTCAATCATCATAATAATGATTCATTGGTAAAATACCATTTCAAAAGTCTTTTGGTCAGGATTTTGAAAATATCTAAATGTTTAGGATGTTACTATGGTAGAAAATAAGAATATATTTCAGATACGACCTTTTATTACTCAACTTTATGGAAGAAAGATGGAAATTATTGAATAATAAAAGGTCGTATCTGTCATACATACATTTGAGATAAATCCCAATCAAATCAATTTAACCAACAGAAATTTCACAAAAATAATATCTCTGATGCTCCACTAATATTCTAGGTTTGACAACATTTTATTATTATAAGAAAACAAAGATTTATATAACTTTTACACTATCACATTTAAATGATGCCCAGATACGACCTTTTATTACTCACCATCCAGACCATTACTTCAGTAAACAAAGGTCGTATCCAACATTTTGTAATAGTTTTTCAGATAACTGTCCTGTAAACCATATTTTACAATATTATAGTTAAATCTATAAAACCAAGAACAGGTATAGGAATGTAATAATTACATTCCTATACCTGTTCTTGGTTTTATAGATTTAACTATAATATTGTAAAATATGGTTTACAGGACAGTTATCTGAAAAACTGAATCCTAAGATATTTTTATTTTGTATGAATTACCATATTTTATTAAAAATATACCATTGGCTTCTTTCAGATACGACCTTTTATTACTCACTAAAAAGTGTAAATGTGCAGATACGACCTTTGTTTACTGGTTAATAACACGCCAAAGATTTGGAAAATTCGAAAAATTCCAAAATTTCCAGAAATTTTAGGACGGAGGGAAACATTTTCAAAAATAAAAATAAGATCAATTTTTTTGAGATACGACCTTTCATTACTCAGCCAACGATATACATACATGTATGATGTAGCAATATCTATTTGTTCTCCATATATTTCTTCTACTTTTTTGTAGTTAGAAAAAACTCAGTGCTTAATTTTCTGTACTATACATGGCTGACCCATGTGTAAACACATATAGACATTGTGCATATGACGTTACGTCTCCCAAAATGGGCTGGCCGCCATATTGGTGTTAACTTTACACATAAGCCTCATTATTGATAATCCTGAGGTATTTAGAACTATGATTTCATGGTGCAATAATTGAAAACTAAATTACTGAATCATAATCAACAATCACTATCACCTAGAATTTATAGATATTGTATTTATTACATAGCAATGTGGTCATGATTACCAAGTGGTCATGTTACCATGTCTGCACAAGGTCTATAGGCGCATCAAATATTACCTTCTCCTGTTGACTCCATACGGGAGGCTGTGTTGACTGTGTCTCCAAAGAGACAGTAACGAGGCATCTTGATACCAACCACACCGGCTGCACATGTGCCTGGACAGAGAAAGCAACAAAATGCACTTACAAATTTTAGTTGGTTATGCTCCTGCTAATCAAGTATAATAGAAACAATAAATAATATACCATGATGCATAAGTTTCCTTATGCTCTATATAATCATACCCTTTAATTGTTTAATGTATCAACCTCTCTTAGAGGGTAAAATTATAATTAAAGTGTTATGAACTCAAGATCTAATTCTTCATATGCACATTTTGCTTATTTTGTGATACTGGACAATGTATACTGGATAATGGGCTTCATTGATAACAATTCAATATAATAGATCTTTTATCGTTTAAACCGATTTCAAAACAATCAATATCGTCCCATGCATTTCTGATAATGGAAACTGCATAGATAAGTTCACTAGACTAATTTGCTGCTTGGCTACCATTCCCATTGATCATTAAGCTCAGAGAAATTATTTCTCAGATGTCATACTTAATGGCTTAATTTCAAATCATTGTGCACTCTTCATTGGTGTTATTGCACAGCAATGCATAAGAACAACTATATTAAGATTTTGGTCTTTGGCAGCAACATGTCAAATGATGACCAAAATGGTCTGGGCACCAGCCTAGATATTTATGGTGCAGCATAATTATTAGTTTTGATACAATACTATTCCTAAAAACAAGAGTTGTACATCGCATATATATGGCAACATAATGCACATATGATTATATAGCAAAGTTTTACACACAATAGTAAGGTTTTCATAATTATAGCTGCCTAGACAATTATTTAGTCTTGAATAAAATAGGTATACATCTGTGTAATATATTTCGCGATGTTAACCACAGATGCACTGATAAAATATAGATGGCAGCACGTCTGTGCACTGATATACTTCGGCTTCAACATTCTATGCACCAATAAACATTTCAGCTTCTACATTTCAATGAGGATTCAACACAAAAAGAGCTGCCCTAGGCCTATTGCGTACACAAAGCACAATTTTAATTTAATATACAATGATTGAAAGTCAAATAGCTTGAAATGGTAAAGTCAATACTCAAGATGATGGAGCTATCTTAGCTCTTATCCATCTGCTAACAGTTTTTAATTAAATGTAAGGATAGGTTTATGCTCTTTATCATAAAAATGATTATTTAATTTTATTGTGCATAAGCGTAGACTAGATCATCTTTACAAGTGTGAAAGCATAAACTGCAGGGCACATACAGGATTTCTGAAACGGGGAGGGGGGTCAACATAAAGGCTAAGTACCAAAACAGTGTGTATAAAATTTGTAACACGGTGTGCATGCATGCGGCATTTTCCTCCCTTATTGTAGTTTATGGGTCCACCAAAGGGGGGTAGGGTCAGGACCCCCTGGACCCCCCTGCATCCACCCCTGAACCATGCTTTACCACCATTACCACCATAATCTGATTCCCGTGTCATCACTCTAAACCTAATATTTAGGTTTTGAGTAATACCTTTTATGTACCAGTCCTATACATATAATAAGTGTTTTATATAACTGTAGAATTTAGGTCATGTACGAACATGATTCAGTGATACCTCCCATCCTGCCATGACCTAAAAACTGGCTTGTTTGTGTTTGCCTCTCGAACACCGTCTCTTTAAACTGACCTAGATCTGTAGTATAGTGGTGGCCTACTTTCCTAAAGGGGAGACATCGAAAGGCATTTTTTGTTGATGAATGTATACCTTGTCCCTATTTCAAATGCTTAACTTTATGCTAGAGGATTCACATTAATGTGTAAGCTATCTATGTCTATAGAATAGCATACTTATACTGGAGTAGTACATGATGCAGAAGTTTCAGATCACAGTTTCAGATAGAATGACGTGATACTTTTGCTCATATGTCTAGCCCACTTGTATTATGTTACCCAATCTCACAAAGTAAGTAGGATGTAGCAGAGAACTGATCGTTTGATATCAGGATATGCTATCTTTATGAAAAAGAGCTTTTTTTATGAAAAGCGCTTTCTAAATGATAATTTAGACCAGAGCTACTTTTTCTACAGTTTGCCAGGCTTGAAAACGAGCTTGGCAAACTGCAGTATTTTTGTCATCTGAGACAAAAACTTAACTTAGAAGGCAGATATTAACAGTCCCAATACCTTATGTAGTTTGCTGATTTGATTTCCAAAATGAGTGTGTTTGGAAATGCAAAAGGGTTAGTCAGATTCTTATGGAAATGTAAAATGGTTAGTCAGATTCTTATGGTTTATTTTGACACTTTTTTGATCTTCAAAGTCCTCACGCATGTTTATGCCCACATTCACGTCCATGCCCATGCCAGAGTTTGGGTTCCAACTTCCAGCATGCAGTCTGAGCTCAACCTCGTGTCGGAGAAAGATGATAATTCTTTGTCTCTCCTTCTAACTGACATGAATCAGTCTCAGCAGATGTTCCCCTTCCACATCCTTGTCCTCTCCCACACCCTAATCCTCCAACATACCCTCATCCTCCATCATACTCTTGTCCTCTACCATACCCTCATCCTCCACCATACTCTCGTCCTCTCCCACACCCTCATCCTCCACCATACCCTCATCCTCCACCATACTCTTGTCCTCTACCATACCCTCATCCTCCACCATACTCTCGTCCTCTACCATACCCTCATCCTCCACCATACTCTCGTCCTCTCCCATACCCTCATCCTCCACCACAACCTCATCCTCTACCATAATTTTGCCCTCTCCCACACTATTATCCTCATCCTCTACCACACCCTCATCCTCCACCATACTCTCGTCCTCTCCCACACCCTCATCCTCCACCACACCTTTGTCCTTTACCATACTCTTGTCCTCTCCCACACCTTCATCCTCCACCCACCTTCACCTTTACCAACCTCTTGTCCTCTCCCACACCCTCATCCTCCACCCACCTTCACCCTCTACCATACTCTTGTCCTCTCCCACACCCTCATCCTCCACCCACCTTCGCCCTCTACCATACTCTTGTCCTCTCCCACACCCTCATCCTCCACCCACCTTCGCCCTCTACCATACTCTTGTCCTCTCCCACACCCTCATCATCCACCCACCTTTACCCTCTACCATACTCTTGTCCTCTCCCACACCCTTATCCTCCACCCACGTGCACCTTCGCCCTCTACCATACTCTTGTCCTCTCCCACACCCTCATCATCCACCCACCTTTACCCTCTACCATACTCTTGTCCTCTCCCACACCCTAATCCTCCACCCACGTGCACCTTTGTCCTCTACCATACTCTTGTCCTCTTCCACACCTTCATCGTCAACCACACCTTCATCCTCTACCAAAATGTGGTCCTCTCCCACACCTTCATCCTCAACCACACCTTCATCCTCTACCAAAATGTGGTCCTCTCCCACATCCTCATCCTCTCCCACACCTTCGTCCTCTACCATAATGTCGTCCTCTCTGACATCCTCGTCCTCTCCCACCCCCCGCTAGAAGACTCTTTTCTTGAGCTCTTTTCAAGTCATTTCTTATAAATTATCTTCAAAGACATAATTCATTCATGCTTTTCCCCTTACGATTTCAAAGTACCCCTCAGGGAATCCAAAGATGCTGTCCGGTTTGAAGCATTTTTTGGTTATCACTGAACTATAGTTATGGCAATAATAACCTTGATTAGAAAGCTCTTTCTCAACGAGAACTGTTTTTTTCTCTCGTTGATTATTTGTACACCAATGTATGGTATCGACCACTAGCACAATGCTGCATAGTTCTAACTGCAGCACCTCAATTTTGACTTACACCTACACCACAGTGCTCTTTGATAGGACATTTGGACCCCAAATACATGCACACAGTGTTGCAAGTACGTATACATAATGTAAGCTATAATAGGTTGCCCATATCATGCCTGTGCCTGAATAGTGTGCAAACAGATGGCCCCTCCAAGAACCTCTATACCTGTCTGCCCGTGTAACCTATATACAGAGGGACACTTGTCCAGATTGGAAGACATTCATCCCCGCATTCATCATAGTTATCAGAGGCTGAAAACTGACCTAGTTACTGACGGGTATACAACGCTAAATATGGCCATACCATCTCCATACTGTTTTTGAGCGGTAACCTAGCTTATCAAACTTCACTATTGATAGTCGGGGGACGGAACCATTGCTTCTGTTGATGAGACGAAGTTGATAGTATAACTACTTTAATAAAATTGGTGTATATTTTCGGTTATTCCTATATTTTCCATTTAGGTTGGGAATAAGTGTATGTTAAAGAGCGCCCATACAGCCTAATAGAAGAGTATCTTTTCAATAAAAGCGAATAAATTAAACAGCTGTTAAAGTCGAAATAATGCATTATTGGAGGACTGATTCCCTTTGTTATTTTAGAATGAGTTTAGTGTTCTATTCCAACATTCCTGAGAGACAACCCCATCATTACCATCCCCTCTTGATGGTAAGCCCGTGCAATTTTACCTGGCACAGGATATATGAGGTTTTGTTGCCTATTACGTTGTTCAATTTCCAAAATGGGTCATTGGACAGATTCAAGCCACGGTCGATATGTTTTCATTGGTAGTGTGTTTGTAGGCCCACCACGCCTGTTAACAACAATTTCTGAGCATTTGAACACAAGTGCCGCAGGGTATGGCAAGAAGTGTTGCAGCGGTTCATTGTAAGAACTTCAAACTGCGATCTAGTTAAAGTCGTTGAATAAACACACAGTTTTTTATCAGGCCTATAACATCACTAACTTCAGCTGGATTTATCTGTTAGATAGCATTACTTTACCCAATGGAGTAGTTTACCTTTAATTGAAATTTGTGACACCCTCGGTGAAAAACATAATTATTAGCCTATCAACATTAAGTTTTGTAGACCATTTAAGTTTGCAAATTATTCAGACTTATCTGCTTATGGAAGTGTATTGCATTACATAACGACAGTAAAGACATTTAGTCGCACAGTGGTATGAGCCTAGCTTGTTGCATTAAACAATATGAAGGATAATTTCTTTCAAGAACGTGTCATAGGTTTACACTCCCTCTCATCTCCAAATCATGTAAGTAGATTTATAGGCGGAATAGCCGCGGCTATTGCAGTATAATCAGGTAGCGCCATGTAACATAGTAACTGTCCTAGTTACCGTCAGCTATGACGTCACGTACTACGTCATTGGAACGCGTCGGACAGCCGCGACGACATTACGCGGCCAGCGCTTGGCCTAAACTTTTTTCTTTCCGAGTAAATTAGCACTTAAACATGTCGGGAAGAGCTGAAAAGTGCAAGACGTGTGGGGTGGTGCACAAGGCCCCCCTAGACGAGGCCTGTGAAGGTGCACAGCCGTCAGAAAAAGAGGAAATCAGCACGGAAGAAGCGGCGAAAATGATAGGAGATCCGCGGGAAGCCATTGTCAACATTAGCTACCGCCTGTTACAAGTCGAGGAAGCCAACCGGACCCTCATCGAAGAAAACCGCAGAGGTCGTAAAATCGTTTGAAAAGTTGATGTCCGTAAGCCTCCAGAATTTACGCGACCTCTACAGTTCGGGAGCTGAGGTTGATGGAATGATTGCACATCTAGTCGTTCTCGCAGACAAGGCGGAAACGCGCTTCTACCGTACGGAGAACTTACTGGCCTACGACAAGGCCATACGTACAGCAGCAGCAGAGAAGGGGATAGACCAGTTCGGTGTCATCGACTCATCACTGGTGATTAAACACCTAAGCTATGATGCCGCATCAACTCCACGCAGACCATCAAAGACGGACAAGCCAAAAAATGAGCGCTATTGTTTCAAATTTAATGGAGCACACGGGTGCAGCGAGTCAAACTGCGCCTACCGCCATGCCTGTAGATCATGCGGGGACCAGGGACATGGTCTCTATGGATGCAAAAGGGGAAAGTCGTCTAGCAACTCTCAAAACAATGCCTCTAGCAAGTGAGGTGGGACTGGTAATTGCCCCCAAGATCGGAAAAAGTCAACGATAGGCGGACTAAATGTGGTCAAAAATAAATTATCAAACTTAGACAAATGTTGTAATGTACACAAGAGTCAGGTTAAACAAGAATGTTATGATTGCACCAGCAAGAATGTCCAGCCTATTAAGTATGACGAATTCATGTATCCAGATTCCCAGCAATATTGTAGACCATCATACGGGTCAGGTATTAACGAGTGCTCAGCTCATTTATCGGGGAACAAGGAAGTTTTCCTTGCACCAAAAAGCAAGGGGGGGAAGATTATCAGAATAACCGTAGAATGTTCAAAAGGCACTTGTGGGTGCGTTCATCACATTGGGGGAAATGTCGCCCAATTAAAACCATGTCGATTCGGTGCCTTTCTATTTTCAGGCGAGTGTACCTTGCCAATGGAGACCGTAGACAGTATTTGGAATGGTGTTTGCGACGGGTTCCACATAGTTGACAATGTAGAAATACCAACGTACGAGTGTAAGAATTATAAGTCAATTTTAGAGGAATCGGCCCACAGAAAAATGTCTAAAATAATTGATTCAGAGATTAGTGAGGGCAAAGTGTCACCAACAAAATGCAAACCAACTTGTGTGCATGCGCTAGGCGCAGTTAACAAGCCAAACGGGGACATCAGGCCTATTACGGACTGCAGTCTCCCGGACGCCATTAGTGTAAATAACTTTATGGATACAACATGTAAAAAATTCAGCTATAAATCTGTTGACCACTTTTCCCAAAAATTATCAAAAGACGATTACATGTCAGTAACAGACATTGCAAACGCTTTTAGATCAGCCTCTATACACCCGAGTGATTATAAACATCAAGGGTTTGCCTGGGATTTCAATGACGGTAGGGGTGAGAGATATTATATGGAACACCGTCTTAGCTTTGGTCTTAAGTGCGCCCCATATATATTCAACCAACTATCCGATTTGGTCGTGGATATTTGTATGTCAAGGGGAGTAAGAAATATTACTAACTATCTCGATGACTTTGCAATCTCGTCTTCAAGTTTAGAGGAATGTAAAGAGCAACAGTTGACTCTGATCTCGGTACTAAGGAACCTAAGGTTCTGCATATCTTGGAAGAAATTAGAATCTCCCTCGAAGGAAATAAAATACTTGGGTATAATAATTAACACAGTAAAAATGAATCTATCGCTGCCATTGTATAAGATAGATAAATTGCTTTACGATATAAATGTTCTCAAAATGAAAGGCTACGCTAACAAAAAAGACTTGGAGCGAGTAGCAGGTACAATGGCCCACTGCTCTACAGTTGTAAAAGGGGGTAGGACCTTCAGTTGACGTGTCTACGATTTATGTGCTAATTGTCCAAAAAGGGGAACGATTTGTTTGAGCGAAAGCATTTTAGATGACTTCGATTGGTGGGAAAAATTCTGTATGTGCTTCAACGGCTCAGCCAATATCATACCGAGAGAAAAATCAATCTCCATCACATCAGACTCTTCAATGTATGGGTTTGGTGTGTGGTCGCAAAAAGACTGGTTGTGGGGCTGCTGGTCAGGTAATGAAAACAATGTTTTGTCTGTGCATAGTCATGTGGCCCCAAGACCAACTTTCAAAATTGATAACCCAAATATAAACCTGTATGAACTATGGCCAGCACTTGTAGGCCTCCAACGCTGGGGCGTGCAGCATAGAAACACTACCATAGAACTGATAACCGACAACAGTCAAGTCATGTATATGCTAAATACGGGCAGAAGTTGTAACCGACGTTGCATGGCTTGGTTGTGGGAAATATTTTGGCTATGCTACGTGTACAATCTAGACATATATTCCACTTATATTAGTACTCACGATAACCACCTGGCAGATTGTTTATCTAGGCAAAATGAACAAGTCAAATTAGCTAAAGCTGTAAGTATTTTAAGGAATTATAATATGTGTTGTTCTGATGTTCTTCGTTGTAGAACCAAGGATGGAGAAATTAAAGAGTAGCGCCCAGGAATTGAAAGACAGTGCTTACTCCAAGAACACCAATAAAGCTCGAAGCTGCCAAGAGAAAAAAAATCTTGAATTCTGCAAAATCTACGGGAGCAACCCACTAGAGATGACGGTTGAATGGACAATCCTATACATCGCCTTTCTATCCCTATCAATGGTCTATAACTCAGTGGTGAATTACCTGTCAGGGGTTTCAAATTGTTTATGGTGTAATGGACAGAGCGGAATTGACTATGCCAACTACTCAGTAAAACAAGCCCTAATGGGGGTGAAGAGACTATCTCCGCTAGGGAGAGGTGCAGCAAAACCACTGTTGCCAGCAGACCTGACAAAAATGTTCTACAAGTTAAACATGTTAAAAATTCAAGACCTGGTTTTCTGGTCAGCTGTTACATTGTCATTTAGAACGTTATTTAGATGCTCAAACATTTGTGGAGTTCACGCTGTTAGAGTTAAGGATATCAAATTTACTGGGGATGGTTTAGTTATTCAAGTGCCTTCATCTAAAACTGACCAACACGGCACAGGGAATTGTAGAGTAGTTATTCACGCTAACAAATTTTCCAACTTATGCCCGGTTTATTGGCTGGCAGAGTTAATCAGAGTGCTAGGTCTCAAACCCAGAGATAATGTTTTCATGTTACCTAATGCAGGGGGATTATCGAACATGGAACCAGTTTGGTTCAGCAGGAGGCTAAAGCAAGTATCAACAGCAGCTGGGTTAGGGTCTGGCTACTCTCCTCACAGTCTTAGGAGAGGAGCGGCCACATATATGGCTATCATAGGTTATGACATTACATTCATTAAGTCAAGGGGGTTCTGGAAATCGAACGCAGTTTTTGAATATGTTAACCCAGCGTTGTGTAACTCATTCGAATCAGACAAATTATTTTCTGTTAGCCTGACTTTGTAGGCAGTTGGGCGGGTTTGGGTGTGTTTGTGGAGAAATAATAATATTATTCAGCCCAATTTGCCTACTCGTCTCTATGTTCTAGCGTAAGATTATAGGCGGAATAGCCGCGGCTATTGCAGTATAATCAGGTAGCGCCATGTAACATAGTAACTGTCATTATACGTAATTCATTAAAATCATCTATTATTTGTTATATACACATATCTAATTATACATTTTATGCATATAAATGAATATGTAATAACATTATATCATATGATATCATGATAATTATTATAAAGATTTTTGCATAACATATCATAATTAGCGTGTGACAATATCCTAATATATCATGAATACATCATCCAAATGATAACACAAATGATAACTGAATTATAAAATTTAAAAAACCTGAATGGAGGCCAATGCGCAGTTTGAGGGTTTCATTTGGTAGGTGGGCCACTGCTACATTCGGAATTACCCGAAGTAGGTTGAGTGACATGAGTGCTATTTCTGCAGCGTGACGGTCTCCATTTCGTATAGGCAGGCCAGACGCCACCATGTAGGCATCACCTATGGTCTCCACTTTGTACACATCATATTTGTCTAGGATGCGGTCAAACGTGCTGGAAAAGAATGTAGGCCAAATCCGGGAAAATGGTTACAGAATGATTTCATGCATGCAAGCTGAGGCTATGCACATATTCCATTATGCTCTTGAGATAACTCCATAACAAGGCAATATTTGTAGGTGTTTGAGTAATTTGATAAACTTTTTTCCTATCAAAATAACAATAAGCACACTACATCTTGTTGTTAAAATAGTCAGTGCATTTAGAATATATCATTGAAAATGTCACCCCTCTTAAACGTTTAGCTGTATATTGCTCTCCTTTGAAAGCCATATACCCATATGGTAGTACCTTCATTAAAAAAAGAAGTGAATGAGCTTTTTGATATTGGCAAATGAATTCTAAATAATTGTCCAGTTAGTGCCACGAAGTCCCCATGCCCATTCACTCATTCCATGAGGAATGGCTGGACCCAGCAAGAGAATATGTGACCAATCATGGGATTTGGTGTCCTAGAGGGGGAAAGTATGAATTTGGATTTGCATTCCTACCTTTCAGACAATGCAAACCATTTATAAATATTCCCATTATAGGCTGAGATATGGGAGTTTGAAATCCCCTATGCGTTACAACTGGTACACCCCTGTTTTACCATTTGTTCTCCATTTCCATATTATAGCTCCTTGAACCAAACGATATTTAATCAAAAATTACAATTTTCTTACTTATCAAAATTATTCAAAGTACAATAACTTTTCACATAGATCTTCATTCAAATAACAGATTTTACTACCAGAAAGTGAAAATCTTCTGTCATTAGAATTGACAAAAATATTCTATGCAATCTGAACATTCCTTTTTCTGTTGCCATGGTAACATGACAACATTCCTTATTGCAGCACTCTTTTAAAAAAGGATGTTCCTTACAAAATTACCCACAATGCAACTTTCATGAATAAATAGAATGATTTTTTGCTCATAATCTTAATCCCTGGAAAATCCTGCCTAAGTCACATTTCTTAAGGAAATATGCATTATTAGCTTGTTTTCATCAATTACTCACTTAATAATGGACCTAGAGCAAAATGACTAAAATCCCTCTAGGTTACCATATCCCGTGACTGGTCACATATACTAAAATAAAAGGGCTACAATATCAATCGAAGACCCCTTTTCATCACACTAATAATTATAGAGTTACATTAGTTAAATTATCTAGGAAAATAGGAACTTCAAAATTTATTTTATTTTGTTTCAAAGAACGTAATATGAACATAAATCCCAAATGAAGAAAGAAAATGACTATTGAAAAAAAAGTAATTACCCATAGAGAGCATTGAGAAGGTCAATGATTTCGCTAGGGTTACTGCGGGCAGAGATGGAGGTGAAGCCAACCACATCACTAAAGTAGATTGTCACACTGTCAAAGTACTCAGGCTGAACTTGCTGGCCTGCAAGAAGCTGATCAGCCACGGCACGTGGCATCATCTGACAACAAAAAATAGGTACATAATTTTAAATGTATAATGTCCAATGTTAATGATATTCTGATTACGCATACGCAGACATTCCATTACCCCAACCCACCTGGCTCCCCATTAACCAAAAGCATGCATTTCTTTTATGTTCTGGGTATATTTTCATTATTCAAGAATTTCTGCCCCCCCCCCTCCACCAAAACTTGAAACCACCAATAGTACTAGGAAATGTTCCCTTATCATTGGGCTGTTCCTAGTTTCAGTGCTAGCCAAAACCTGTTTTGGGCTCATATGTAATACCTGGTTACATTAGCGAAATCAATATTCTGAAGAATTATGTCAAATTATTCAAAACTACACAATAATATTGACTTTTTTTAAGAATAATTGTTCTAATGTTTTAGACTCAAATATTTTTCATAAAACATACATCATGAAGCAAATATCCTTGGATTTGCCTATCTCATTATCATTTTAGTAAAAGAAGGATTGGGTTTGACACATGCTTTATTTTCTCAAACCATAAAATGTCTGAAGGCCTCATTGCAAAATTAAAGGAAAAAGCACATACAAATTGGTAAATGCACTCACCTGGTAGAGGAGCATCTCAGTTCTCTTCTTTTCATCAGCCACTTCATCTGTCTTGTTTGCAATGTCTGAGGCATACTTCTGTACACGGCTTGTCATGCGGTACACAATGGACATGGTACCAAATGTACACACTGTCACAAGAGCCATGATACACGAGTAGATAATCACCTGTAAGTAATCAGGGCAAGAAAACATTATCCAGAAAGCTTTTATCAGTAATTAACTTCTGACATGAATTGATGAGGTCACTGAAAGTCTATCTCCACTTTCTAAATGATGAATGTATAGCAAAAGAGGGCTTTCATTTACCCAATCAGCGGAACCATAATTTGACAGTTTGCTCATTTGGAAATACTTTAATGTAAAAAGAATATTTAGATAGGCATATCTTTGTTAGACAGAATTATCCTTCTCAAACATTTCTAAATTGTAAGAACACAAAAAGGATGACAGATCAACATTGTGAACAATGTTTGTAGCAGGAGAATTAAACCAGAGAATCTCAATCTTACTTGAAACTTGTCATTCTCTTTCTGTGAATTCAAGCTGGCACTCAGTCTGTCTGTGATGACCAGTCGTATGATGGAGAGGGTGTTGATAAAGGTGGTCATGTTGTTGAACCAGTGCAGCCCCATCTCTAGCCTCCAGGTAGTGGACCTCCCGAGGCAGTCCTGTGTCATGTTAGTAGCCACTAGATAGTTAACCATATCATCAATGTCCTGTCTCAGTGGAGCCTTCCTTTTCATACTGAGCGTGTATGCTGTCTCCAAGGGTGGGTAGTAGATGAATGAGGACTCCAATAGGCTCTTGTGATTAGAGTAAACTTCCAGAACCCACATACGGTTGCGTGATACACAGGGCAGCCAGAAGGCTGCACCAACAGCTCGAACTATACCTGCTGCTTCTGCAGCACGCCCAAAGTTGTCAAACGCCACAAGAAACCGGTAGTCATTAGGGGCTTTGACGTCCTTAAAGAGAACACGTAGGAGCTGGGCATTAAGGTTGCTAAAAAACCTCACTGAATCATCAACTGGTACCTTACCAATGTCAGCCAGATTGCGAAATTTCCCCAAATGTTTGGTGAATGCTATACTTATGGGGTCAGAGTAATTGATGAGCAAGGGTATCTGAACAAATGACCAGTCAGTCACCATTTGGGATGCATAGTCAGTATCATCACGTGCTTTGAGTAGGTTGTCAAACACCACCATATTGGAACGGTTAGAACTGAGGAACATCGATGTTCTACCCCGCTCTATCTGTAGATTCCGCACCAGTTCTGCCACCTCTAGTGCCTTATTGATTGCCAGTATGGTATCACTGGTTTCCTGTGAAAGAAATGACATACATGTTGATAATATTATTTAATCAGGTCATGGAAAGAAATGACAACATCTATTATATGTTCCTAAATACTGGTCTGATAAGCAAATACTTGTTACCTTGTATTGGGGGGTTGGTTTATGCCATGTGGTACAAATGCTTTTTCAATTCTTATTGGCAAAAATGTATTGTAAACCTAATAAAAAGTAATCATATGATCAAAATGCTCTAACTGTGAAATATTGACTATATCTCTCTACGTCTGCAAAAACATTTTAAATCTCTGCAGAAAACATTTAATATCTTATTATATTAAGAGATGAACCTTCACTTAAACCGAAGTATTGAATGCTGTCATGTCATAATATGCCTGTGGGGGTAAAATATAGCATCAGTGCTGGGAGATGAGCAGTTTCAAGCTTGTCCTGAACCTGTTTAAATGTTTCTACTTGGTTCAATTCTTCAGAATGTCTGCAGAGGGGGTTAAGCTGGTTTGGATGAACATTAACTCCACTTTAGATGAAACGCCCTTTAAAAAAGCAAAAGCTCCTTCCTATAATTAAGGAAATATTGGTGGTAATAAAGGACAAAGTTGCACATCAATAATGATTAGCTCTCCTTATAAAAGAATCATACTGACATTACATGAACATTGTATTTCAGCATGCTTTAATGACCTTACCTGGAGGGACTGGAGGGATCCTGTCAGGGCATTTACAGTCATACCCAGAAGCATCAACATAGGGAAGAGTAGCACTAGGGACACCTTGGTGGTCTCCTGGAGCTTCTTCTTGGTCCCCCCGGAGATCTTACGCTTCCTGAACATGGCTGAGGCATCGCTGGGTTCACTGAGGGTGATGCTTGGAGCTTTGTTGGTTCTACCCGAGGGTAACGGAGTCAAGAAGTTACTTTGTCTATTTGAGGCCTGACTGGTTCGGCCCAAAGGCGTCACCGAGGACCCAAATGTCATCTGTTGGATCATTAAGCAAAGTAGAAAAGGTTTAGTAATTCATAATAGTCTATAAGAATGCATTCTAGTCCCTTGCCACACTTTTGGACATAACTCAACTGAAGGGCCCTTAGGGAGAGTGCATACTTCCCTTTAAATATTTAGTTGGACAATTGCTTCTTCTAACCGTCTTATCCAATGGCAAGGTAGTTATCAAAACCTAATTATCAATAAAAGAAATATACCCATCCTCGAAGCCCACAATACCAGTGGGGCAAATAAAAAAACTTCAGGAATACTTATTGAGGTGGTCCAGTCCCTCACAGTCCTTAAGTACATCCAGGGATACTGACCATAAAACATCCATGAAATTTTGTGTGGATGTTTTATTAGCCATGATGGGAAAAATGGCTGCAATGTTGGATCAAAGATTTTCAAATTCTATTAACTATTGAAATATATTCCATGGCCATGAAATAGGCCTGTGGTAAAATATAGACTGTCAATAAAGACTTAAACTACATCAAGATACATTCAAACTTGTCTCTGGTTAATTTTGGTGGGTCACCAAAATTGGTTTGTTTACAAACATTGCTGTCTTGGGCATAAATGACATGAGTATTATGCAATTTGCATAAAGCTGTTGTTAGTTATCATGATTTATACTGTACCAATGGCTAAAGTTAAACTCTTACAATATATTTTCATAATTAGATTGGAGTTTGCAAAATTGTGTCGTATTTTGACACACAGTTGCTTTTGACTCCCTTTATTGTATGAGAGGTAGGAAGGTTCATATCAACAAATACCAGATTCTATCAGGAATATTTCAAAATGCTTTGCACTATTTGAAAGAGTAGTTCCTCTACAATTTTATCATATTTCATGGCATGATGAATTGCCAATAGGTCGCTAGTATATTCTTAGAGTCGAGTTGTTTTAATAATCATACAAAATGATATCCAATCCCACACAAACCTTGTGAAATCACATACAAAATAAGCGAAAATACATACTAAAGCTAAAAATAAAAATACACCTAGAGCAACATCAACAAAATTCAATTTTGTTTCACAAACTTCGAACTCCATGATTTGGAATCATGACAATCATCTTATAGAGATCCTTGGATTTGGTTTGGTCACTAACCCTGGATTTTCCAAATTTCCATTGAAATAGATATTTGCCAACATTTAGATATCTACCAATGATTATGAGTTTCTCAAAAGAAATGTTTCCTGTTTGATTTTGGAGATAATTACATTACTTTTATTTCTATTACCTTTAGCTTTTAGCTTTACTAACCAGAATTTCCCATGCTGCCTAATCAATTAGATTTGAGGACATTTACAACATGAAATGTTACACCTAACAAGATAGTGTAATACAAGATATAAAATGTATCTTTTGGGTCAATTGTTTGAGGAAATGTTCGATGATTGCAAGGAAAAGTCGAAGCTCTGCTTAGAATTCTTTAGGGCTGTCATGCAGTATTATGTAAATCTTTCAGAACTTGCAGATTTTGATAAACTTTTCCAGAAATCTTCCAAGGATAGGCATTACCAAAATATCTATAAACGTTTATAAGTTTGTGGAAGGTTGTGGAAAAATATGGAAATTTCGGCCATTTTTTTCCTAGGCTACAACATTTCATACAATACCTCAACAAAACTATAGTTATGCTACATGTATAATTATGATACTTACCGCTACCGTTGCAATGAGAGTCCCCACCACACTGTCCAAACACCTTTACCTCAGTCCGTGAAGTGAAGCACCTTTCTCTAAATATCTGAGAAAGCAAACTCATGAAGGCTACCTTTCTTGCATGTCAATGTCACCAGGTTCAGGTTATCAACTTTAAATTGATATGGCCTTGGTATTTTCAGACAAATTACTCTGATCTTGACAGTCAACTTTATATAACCCATGCTAAAGCTTTGAAGGTGTTCCAAAGTTTGGGGCTTGCCAACACCCCTAATGAGGCCTTGTTATCGTGTGGTGTATGTGTATACTAAACCAGTCTTTAGTAAAACATTCAAAGGGACATTATCTGTAAAGTTTCACCAGTTTTACATCTGTGGCTAAAACACAGTATTACCTGAAATCATCTCAATCGTAGTGAATAATGGCACAGCAATGTTTACCCATTTTTGACATCATGTAAGCTGGTAAGGCCAGGATCATCACAAAAATGTACGACATGGTTCCTTTGAAAGAATGTTCAATATGTATATCTTAATGGAAAAGTCGACCGGCTTCAGCACAAATTCACACATGTACATTTCGGTAGATTTTAGGCCCAATGAGTCGGCCAACTTGGTCCAATTTGTTTAGTGGTTATGAGGCTCAGTAAACACTAAGTAGATATGTTGAATACGTATGATCGTTAAGTAGCACTAAGTAGATGTTAATAGTTGAGCACTAAATAGATCACTGGTTTATTTTCATGAATCATGTTGCCTCATAGGAATCCAAGAGGTACATAGCAGCTAATTGGTCAAAATAGACCACATGACCAGAACATAAAAACAGTCATGGAGCTTAACAGTTGGTTTTATTCAAGGCGATTGACACTTTGAGCCCCTCGAGTTCACATACTTTCAAGTCACATTTAAGGGCCATACCCAATAAGTGACTTTAGTGGCGATGAGTTACGGGCAACCGGGAGAATTGTCATTGGCATTGCTGGGGGACTATAATATGATGCAAGTTTGATAATTTACCAGCAATTTTACCGCTGATTCTGCTCTCCATCACCCATCACCCAGAATGCATACTATACCAACAGGGAATCAGCCAGCGATTCATTGATAATCCTGTCGCCTTGCAATTTCACCGCAGATTCTCTCAGTCTAAAGAGCATACAAGGTGATCTCAAGTTTGTCACATTAGTAAATTTGACAATAATTATTGCTGTTAACAGCAGACAGGAAAAGGTGCTAAAAGATTACCCTTTGTGGTTTAGACTTACACAGGAGAGGTAAAATCTGAAGGTTCAGGTTGAAAGTTTGAAAGGCCAAATGAGTTTTTGTCTGGAGACAAAAACTCCCCCAGGCTTCATTGAACGCAATTATCACCTAATCCAGAAATGATTAAAGCTCATATCAAATTCATTGTAGGTGTTTCTGGCAGAGGAGTATTTGATCCTGTTAAAATTGGGGAAAAACATCTTTCAAATCAAATTGGCAAATAATGCAACTTTAAATGTGACAAACTTGTCAAGATTGAAATAGAAAGAAACATTACAAACAGACTCTATCAGGTAGTTCGTGAGGGGTTACTAATGTAAGCATAAAATTAAATTAGAATCCATAAGGAAGAATGTTTTTAGATGTTTCACGATTTCTATTTTACAATATAGCCAATAAGTGCTTGTAGGACAAGTAAAGTAACATTTACTCTTTGCTCAATCTCTTAGTATTGATCAGAGACATTACTTCTTGTTTAGAACATTCTTGATAAAGTAACTTTACTTAAGAAAAACTTGAGAATAAAAGCAAAGTCGATAATTGTTGGCAAGGCAAAACTGCTTCATCAATACACCTTTGAGGGGGAGATGGGTGAAGGAACATGTAGTCGTTATCCATGTAGCTGACCTGGGCACCATGCCACCATAATTTGCTCAATTGCAAGTGATGGTTACACTTTGGATCTGTACACAAATGGAGTAAAAAACCTCCCAGTGTGTGCAATGTCAAATTTTGCAAACCAACATGATTGGGATTTATACACAAAATCCTTACCAGCAACACGGGATTGCATTAATTTGGGATGCATTTGCCCTCTGCCTTGTCCGTGGACTCTCCTTTGACCAGCAGTCAACATATTGAAGATCTTGAGAATAGAGTTGGCGTTCTGGTCAAATAATTCATTTGACTGGTTGAACAAAAAGTGTCAAATAAGATCAGCGTAGACTTGTTCTTGTTCTGTCAACTGCCTTTGTCACTGTGCATGTCCGTGGCCTTTTCCTGAGGGGCATAAGTTTGAAAATAATGATTCGGGTAGGATATATCTGTACTAGACTCCTTACTACCACAGTAGCTTTTGTCCATCAGTTAATTCACCAGTTAGGGTATGGCCCCAGTACTCTGTTAAAACAAGTGTTTAGAATCTAAACACTTTTCTAAACACTTAGGCGCATCCAGTTTTGGAACACTTTATTTCCCTTAAAATATTTAAATCATTGGTGTTTAGGGTTAAGTGTTTAGAAATGTGTGATGTTTAGGTATTTCAATGAAGCGTTTAGGTCTTCCATGTGTTTGTCGTCTAAATGCTTAGGATTTAACTGATGTTTAGCAGATAATTTTTAGCTTCAAAGTTTTTAGACTATATGGCATTTAGGTCAGTAAAACCAATTTCTTTGGTAATTTTCACTGATATTATTCTGGAAGGTTATGTACCTACAATTCAGAGAGGAAAACCTCTTTCAATATTATGTATGGAGAAATGCAGAATTGACCTCAGAACTGAGGTAGGGCTTAGCTACCTCTAGTAGGTCCCAGAACCTTTTGACCCATACCCTAGTCCCTATGTCTGTCTGCATATGGAAAAGGTGTCTAAACAAAGTACATCTTCAAAACCCTGAACAAGATAATTTTCCTTAAAACTCAAATATTTCTAATGTATTACATATACATTTCTTAAACACTCTACAGTACCTAGAAAACACTCTACAGTACCTAGAATTATTTTTTTTACATAGAATTTATATCAACATTTAGAAGAAATCTCTAAGAATTCTAAACATCACTTTTACAGTGTAGGGATACCAAGTATGGCCAGCTTCTGGTGGACTAGGAAATAGGGTGGTGGCCAAGGGAAGAAATTTAAAAGTGTTGGAGCCACAGGTTTCCAAAAGTTGAAAGTCTAAAGTCTGCAACACACCAGAAGTGTGCCTCCTTGATTGGAGTACAATATTTAGGAAAATGTGTCTGAGGTTGAAAGTATGACCCAAGTTCGAGGTGGGCATCGAAAAACTACTGCTAATAGTCCAGGAGCCAAATCCTGAAATCTGTCAAAATAAGGATTTACCCTCCGCGGTGAGCCTCCTGGATTTTCTTGATTTTTTTCAACTTATAGCATCCTAGGGACCATGAATCAAGACGGTTCCGAAGAATTTAGGTATGCGAACACTCTGTAATTACGCGATTTGTGGTTAATTAGCAAAAATTGAAAAACGCGTTATTTCTTAATTTCTCTGGAACTATGTAAGATATGATTGTCTAAACAGTTAAAGTTTAGAATATAAGTGCAAAATGAACCAGTAGTCGGTTAGAATTTAATCAGCAAAAAATGATTTCTACATTATTTTTCTAATGAAATCAGATGCAACCTGCTTTAAAAACTGCCTAAAGATCCCCTCTAAGTATACCTAGGACTTGGTTTATCAATTCCAAATTTTAACCTTGGATCCTTAAGTTCTAATGATTTTGACTAAAACAACAGTTTATTTTTTCAGAGAAATTAAGAAATAACGTGTTTTTCAATTTTTGCTAATTAACCACAAATCGCGTAATTACAGAGTGTTTGCATACTTAAATTCTTCGGAACCGTCTTGATTCATGGTCCCTAGGATGCTATAAGTTGAAAAAAATCAAGAAAATCCAGGGGGCTCACCGCGGAGGGTAAATCAAGATTTTCAGGTTTGGCTCCTGGACTATATATAAGGGCCTCAAGTACTCAGCATCATACTTTTGAACAAGGATGGTTTAACTTACATTGTGATCAATATTTTCTGAATTATAAGGAAAAAAAGAAAGGAAATTACTGGTGGAGCAAAGTGGGCAGTACCCCAATATTAATGTATTGACAATGGACATGGTCCTGAGCAGTTTACCCTGAAATTTGTCATTTTCTCTCAAAAGTAGAGGTTTATCAATATACCTGTTGAATCAAATTACAATTAATTGAAATTGAATAATTAATCCTGCAAATCCGTTCAGAAATCATAAAAATACAGAGAAAACTATTTTACAC
This sequence comes from Lepidonotus clava, assembly GCA_936440205.1. Lineage (NCBI taxonomy): Eukaryota > Metazoa > Annelida > Polychaeta > Phyllodocida > Polynoidae > Lepidonotus > Lepidonotus clava. Next base: position 32,976,382 of record OW387140.1, read on the forward strand.
AGTGGGACAAGGTGGGAAGTATTCACAAATCCTGTCCATTGTACCAGAGAGGAGGGGAAGAGTAAAATATAATCATTTTTGTAGCGAAATTCAGCCAGGGAGCATGAGAGCCTTGGTTCCAGCTGAATATGAGATGATGAAGTTGAAGACCTACCAGGAGGGTATAACGAAAGAAATTCTAAGAAATTGGGGATACTTCCAAGATTTTCAAGAAAAGTTTGAGAAGTTTCTTTAGCATTTCGTGAACAACTTTATTCTAATGTTTTCTTTGTTGTATCTGTATGCCCCATCCCCTCTCCTCTAGTGAAAAGAAATGACACCCTCCATCACATTTTCAGGGTCAATATAGAGTTACAGCTTGAGTAGATATGCTGGGAGAATTCTTAAAGTGTAGATTTTCCTCAGGGTAGCCAAATTGGCCCTCTAGCATTTTTGATTTATATAAATGACCTGGCTACGATATTCAAAAAATGTGATGTTGCCATGTAGGCAGATGATACAGTTTTAATAAGTAGTGATGATGATTTTGATGTTGCTGTTCTTAACATGCAGAATGAACTCGTGCAGAAAACCGTATTGTATACAAAATTGATACAGGATAAATAAAATGAAATTTAAGAAAAACAAAAAACTTTAAGAACTAAAATGAAAAACAGAAATTTCTGTCTTGGTAAAGATTTTTTGGCCAGAGGTCAATACCCAGGTCAAACAGGTGTCTTACCTACGTATAAACCATTAGAATTTGAATGACAAATTAAAGATCACATTTTAGCTGATTTTGGTATAAGATATGTAGGTCATAAATAGGTACATAGCAATGATTCTATATCAAAGGGTTTCACTGAGAATTCTTGAAATATTTTCCTAAGAATTTCTAAAATCAACGAAATTAAGCATAGAATAGGGAACAAAGGTTTCCTAATATAAAATATCACAGCTCGAATTTCACCTTATCTGATTGTATGATTAGATATAATTGGTCCAATATTCTGCGCTCCTGCTAAGGGCCATGAAGGACACAATGTGATCCTACAGTCCAAGTAGTTAACGTCTTACCATGCCTCAGCAGTATGTCCAGTGTTAATTTCACAATTTCCCCTTGCCCTAGGCGGCATGTTTTCCCAAACGACCAAACTGGGGATGAACAGCGCAGGCCGATCCCGATGCAATCGCCACGCGTCGCCACGGTCTACGGGGCGCGTGTGAAGTTAATGCTTCGTCCGTTCGATAGGTGTCTCTGCCTTCAGCGTCACATCCGGGTAACTCAGAAAGGAAAAGATGGTGGCCCGGTAAGCATTCTTTTCTGTTTTAAGGGGTTGTTTTGGACTCGAATTAGCTGTATATCCTTGGTATTTCGGTCCAAAATAGGTTATTAGGATTGTATTTAGCGCTAGGGATGTGTGTATACCGGGTTGGGCGAGTTATTTCATCGTAATTATTTGCTATCGGCAAACGTAATGTGTTTGTTTTTCGTTCGCCGGTAAAATCCAAGATGGCGTCGCCCAAGCTTTGTCAGCTAACTCTGTCATCGCGTCTGATATAAGTTGGAATCTTCGATCTGTGCTTAGCATTTTACACTTGTGCCCGGCGAGAGGCTTTGACCCAAAGCTGTCAGTTATCCGGCTATAGTTACAGAGGTGATTATAGCAGAGAAGCGGAGGTATTATCGCCGAGGGTATTTCATGGTGGTTACATGACAGCCAGCAGACCGAGACATTTACTGGACTTGGAATCTAGGGGCCTTACCCATTATTTAGGGGCCTCGTGCTATTTCGATTCTGATTTAATTATTTTATTGTCCCTGACTCTCAGAAATAAAAACAGAGCAGCAATAATGTTCACTCCAAAGATAGAAGGGGGTTCCATTAGAATATCGAATTTCAGCTTTGTTGACAGTGTTTTGTTTATTCTTTAAATATTGTGCCCCATCCCTTCAAACAGTCTTATTTCTGCATCACCAGGGCACAACATTAAGCATTGCCCGCCTTCCCGGGGCAGGTAATACTAGCAATACCACACAAAAAATATAATTTGAAGTTTCAGTAGTTTGTCAATGCCTGTAAGATCCACCAGAATTAATGCTTTACATAAATTCAAACAGATTTAAAATCGGACTTGGCAAACCTAAGATATTGCAAAAAATAGAATAAAAAAAGTGTACTTTTTTGGTACCAGATTTACATTAAAATAGTCGCATAGGTATGGACCCCCTAATGAGCCTATTTCTATGCATTTTTCTTTATTTACTGTTAACTTCAGGCTAAAATCCGCGGATCTTCCCTTGATTGGATTCCCATGTATTATATATCATTGTAAAGAGCATTCCTTGCGCAGATCTCACCTATATTTGACATATTTCCCCATATCCAAAATATTTGTGAAAAAAATCAAAATTGTCAATTTGAGATAAGACTTAAAAAAATGAAAAATGTGGCCCACATTGGAAAATCCTAATAAATAAAAATATCATGGTGTACCTTCTATTAACCATGCAAGGAAAATTATCAAATCAAGACTTATTTTAATAAAATCTTGGGTTTCTATCCAGAAAAAGCCCCTCTTTCTTATGGTATTATTGGTTTGTCTCTGCTCTTAGAATAGAAAAAGTTATAGGCAAGTGGGTGTTGCCAACCCCGCCAAAATTAGGAATTTTCAAGTTTGTCCATGATTTCTCAGGGGTTTTGGTATTGCTAGTAATACATAGGCATGCCCGACTTCCGCGGATTTCCGCGGTTTTTTTAATCATTTTGGGTCATTTTTGAGATATGTCCAAATTCGAGGAGAAAATATTTTTGTATATAGGGGGGTGGGGGCTCCCTGACAGATTCGGTGACAAAAATGGAAAAATGTGACTATTTTTTTAGGGAACATTTGTTGGGGTCCTTCTAATAGCATACTAAGTGTATTTTTCAGGCCTCACAGAATTTCAAAATGACCTGGGAGCCCATTGGGCTCCCAAATCCAACAAACTAGGAGCCTAACCCAATATCATGGGAGCCCACCCAAAAAATAATTCACTGCATTTTTATATTCCGGCATGTTCAAAGAAATGTTTCAATGTCATAAAAAATAGATAGGTATAATCTATTTCAATGTGCCCAACAGAATGAGCCGGAGAGAAATGGAAGGCAGCGTCTAGAACACATACTTATAGAACAGTGGCAGATCCAGTATTTAGCGAGGGGGGGGGGCACTTTAGGAAAATTCTTTCTCTAATTGCTTTTTTGTTTAATTTTATTTAACAATAAAAAACACTACATTTTCTGAAAAAAGGGAAGAGCGTGCACCCCCACACACACCCTCTGGATCCACCCGTGTAGAATCTAACATCCAATTAATTCGTTGTTGTTAAATTCCTAAAAATGATTTCAAAATATTCAGCATTTTATAAACCAGTCCAGTGTCCGGAAATAAGGGTGCACCCTGCACCTAGGTGCATGATTTTGACACAGGGTGCAGGGTTCTCCCCAGGAAAAAATCACAGCCAGGCGCAGATGTCCAGGGGGGGATCCACGATTCTTGTTTTGTCTTGTTTGGGGGGAGTGGGGGACACATTGTGGACGGCGAAGCCGTCCAGGGGGAGGGTATGGGAGGGGAGGAAAATTTTGAAAATATAGCCTCTCAATCGTGCAGTCTAAGTCTGCGGACCCCTAGATTTGGAAAGCTGGGGGCCCGACTGGCCCCTGGATTTTTAGACTTATGTCCACCCCTGGTCACTTACTCCCTGATAGTAATATTGCATGCCTAGGGCCCATATATTACCAGAATGTCTGGTCCCTGATTCTCTGCAAAAATCAGAGCGGCAAGAATGTAAACTCCAAGATAGAGCTCGATGGGGCTTTAATCTGATCCATAAACTGTATAATAGTAGTCATATTTCACAGTCTAAGCATCATACCTTACCAAAGGATCAATAAGTTTAGGATCAGTGCAAAAACATATTAAAATAGGGAAATAATAGGAATAATAATTACAGGCGTCAATTTCCACCCTGGCATGTCATTTTCTGCATGATAGTATTCTGCATGCCTGCATGCTTTATTAACCCCAAACAATCAGGCTGATTGTCATCCTCAAACACAAATGTGAACGTTATTAATATGCATGCTCAACTGACCATGGTCCAACTGCATTCCCAGATTACAGGTGTCAACATACGCTGAAGAAGATAACCTACCATACTGTGTCTGTAGACAGAGATGCCATTTTACCTACTTTTTTAGGATTTCCTACATTTTGGTGGTTATGGATTGCCAAACTGATTTTCCCGACATTACTTTAATATCCATTTTAGAGTATTCTGTGTCACTTTCAATCTATTCAAATACAGATCCTATCTCAGTTCCCTTTCCCTGAACAAAAGTTCTCTCCTAGTTATTTTTAGAAAATTCAATAGGAATAGTATTTCCTCATTTTCCTATGTATTCATCAGTTGGAAGTGGCATCTCTGTGTAGAGCATTCCCACATTACAGGTATCAACGTAAGCTGAAGCCAGTCACCTAACAGACTGTGTTGTTACTAGTATCCGGTACTAGTAAATCTATACTTCATTCAAACCGTGAACAGATATCAACGTAAGCTGGAGAAGATAGCTGGAAAATACAAGATAAAAGCCAGAGACATTCACACTGATCTTCAGGGCCCATGGTAGGAGGAGCTAGCAGAAATACAACATCATTAAAGCCAGATACACTCACTCTCGTCTGACGGGCCCATGGGAGGAGGAAATAGCAGAAAAATACATGATAAAAGCCAGATACACTCACACTGGTCCGACGTGCCCATGGGATGGGGGGCTAGTGATTAGGTACAGAAAAAAATATTAAAAATCACATCTTCATCGACGTCAACAGTTGTCTTTGATTTCATATCAATGTATTAGGAGGGCTCTCAGCTTTGGAATTTATATAAATATCTACATATTAAATGTTATGTTCACTTATAAAGACCGATTCAAGGCCACCCAGCCCACAATTTTGGGAGAGATTGAAGTCATTCAGTTAAAGGATTCTGAAATTGAAAGATCCATTTCCGACATTTGGACAAGTCATCATTTCTTAACATCCATGTGCTTTCATTTGACGTGCAGAGTTCTAATCACTGTGCGCCTGACAGTGGAGGTGGCGGTCTTCCCCCCACCCCAACCGCCACCCCAACCGCCACCACAACCGCCACCCCAACCGCCACCACCAGGCCCTCCCCAACCGCCGGCCCCCCTACCTCAGCCACCGCCCCCACCGCCACAAGGGGCCGGCCGGCCACGCCGGCGACGCGTCCCCCCGGGCAGATACCGGGAGGGGGGATGCGTCGGTTGTCGGTAGTTTGTTTTTGTTTTTTTTTAGTTTAGTTTAGGTTAGTGTATCCCAGATTTTTGTCAAGGAAAAGAAATAGTAGCATTCCGGTAACCCTACCTACCCTAATTTTCCGACCCGTTTTTGAAGACTTTTTAGTGAAAAAAATTTAAATTTTGTACAATATCCCAAAATTACAGAATCTTTATCACTTTAGGCCATTAGAAATATTTTCCAAAATAAAAAAATTCCAAACCTACTTACCATAAATATGAAGGCAAACACCTCTTCTTTTTATATGGCAAATATGAAATTCCAGAAAAAATCCCTTCTCAATTTCTTCCTCTTTGGCAAGTGGTGGATCTGGCTTCTGTCTGTATAATCTTATGTAAGAGAAGTGTTTTGTTCTGCAAGAAATCCTTGTTTCTTATTCAATATATTATTACAGCAGAAAATAGGGTGGGTCTAGTTGGTCACGTAGAAATCTTTAGTGCAAAATTCAGCCTGATAATTTTGTAATTGGTCTTTGAAAATGACTGCAATGATAGAAAAAAAGTAGGTGGAACCTCACCATCTCAGCTAATCTCGTGGCCGAGACTCAGCACCTCTGTTCGGCGACTGCAGTTTGTCTGTCGTCGTCCACCCTCCTCCAGTCAGCTGTGACCCGGCCCCTGGCTGGCCAGTTTTTTTCTTTTTAATTTTTTCTTTTTAATTTACTCTATTTTTTCTCTTTTAACCTAACTCATATTCCACTAGCCTACTGGATGTGAATGTGTTCAAACCCTCAGTTCAAACCCTGAGTCGTTCCTACTTCGTACAAGCGACCAACGATGGCCCTTATTTTACGTTAAATATTCCTACCAGTCCCCATTGGCCTAAAGACACATACACTTTATTTTTCAGTTGTGCTGTTGCTCTTCGTTTTTGCATTCACCGCCCAAAGTACATGTACTACGCTCAGCATTACTCAAACCAGCCGCAGTCTGTCAACCCAAAACAACACACTGCCACGACTGGTTAACCATCGTCTGACAAGTGCACGCTTAGGTTCATCAAGGATACGCCACCACCGCACTTTTCTACGCAAAGCAAAACTGGCATATTCGTCAAATGCAACAACTATATCGAGTCGCAATTCCAGTGGAAGGCATTCCTCAAAGGAAGGGTCATCCGGATGTACCAGTGGTAGTCATCACAGGGAAACAGTTATGTATTTGATGGCCATCGTGACCACGGTAACCATGCTATCGGTAATTTGGACGATCTCTAAATGTGTATTCATTCGGGCTATTGGTTGCAGCACCAACAGGACATTTGATCTTTATATGCGTGTGTCCGGGAGATATACACTATGCCTTAAAATAGGCACCCTCCAAGGCGACATTTCGGACTATGTATTTGAAGCACACGAAGCTGCAAATCTACATCTGACAGATCTTAAAGGACATTTCTTCCATACCGTTGTTCTAAGTGCACCGCTTTATGCCACCGACTGTACAACCGATAATACTAAGAAAATGAACAGTGTACTGAAAGTCGGGCCAGTCCAGGCAGTGTTTCTTCGCTCACTCCTAACAAGTGATATCGTCCGTTTTAATATTGTAAGTGTTGCTGCCGGAGAGCCGGGTTACTTTATGACAATCGGCGATAAGGTTTGATCGCATTTTAGGCCAACACCTGTGTTTACATCTGGAAACTTGAAGTTCATTGGGTCAATTGTCGGTCTGCCTATCATTACATCTGGATATTGAATAAAATTATGTTGTCTTTTTCCTCCTACAGCACAAATGTTTGTTCTGTTCTCTCTCTGACACTGTGCCATATGTCCTCTCTCTGTCCTCTCTCTGACACTGTGCCATATGTGGTGTTTGCAGGAGAATGAAACAAGCCTTACAGGCTTGGAGAGTGTACACATGTCAATGCCAGAAAGGCGCTCATTCAATCTAGGATTTATTTCATTCTTTCTCAAAGAATGGATTTTTTAAAATCATTATTCATGACCGAAAAAACAAGATCCTTTTATTATTTGTAAGCTATGTTATTATATCACTTGTTGTGTTTGTTGGAAATAGCACTATTTGAAGTCCCTATGATAATCGATTCCGCCATATTATGTTCTCAAATGAATTTTTGGACTAGCACTCAATGCAAAATTTAATCATCAAAATCTGTTGATATAGCATTGCAGCGTCAGCCCACGCATAGTTTTCCTAATTTCAGTACTAGAATAACCATTGGACTATAGACCAATGCTCTAAGAAAGGTTGACTTTTTCTTCCTCTTACACACATATATGAAACATGTAAATAACACCATAGGAATCGTAAATATCTCATTTATCTACAAAGTTAGCGATGTTCGAGAAAAAAAAAATTTTCCGTGACTTTTTTTGTCACCCTTTCTGGGTGTGTAGGTCTATTGTTATGAAATTATTTGCGCTTTGATTATATTAACTATGTGCTTGTAATTAAACTGATGATACACTAATTCTCTGTGTCATAGATGAACCGAACACGGTAATATAATATAATTGCTTTTATTATTTATCAACAAGTTCATTTTTAAAGTTTCCTATTTCACATAAAGTATAACATAAAGAGAAATTAACATTGAACATAAATATCTGTACATACACCCCAATTAACTGATTATGCTACTGTCCAGGCGGGTGCACCCGGCGGGGGAACAGGTCGGCTGTTGTCGACCTCGTCTTTGTAACGCAGGGCCATCCTTGTCCCCCCCCGCCGAGCCCGGCTTTGACGCCGTTCGACAACCTGTAGCTCCCGTTTAATGTCCCGCAGCTCAACGCTCTCCCACGGAAGTCGACGTCCCAGTCGGAAGGCGGGCTCGTCGTCGTTCTCCCCACGCTCGTCGTCAGATGTGAAGTCCGCCGTGAGGACCGCGCGTACCCGCTCCTTCTTCTCTTCGGACCAGTCCATCAGGGACAGACCAGCCACTCGCCGCTTGATCTTCTGAACAAAGGAAAAACAAAAACCATGTAAGTATCCAGCAGACGATTCTAAGCAATGTGTAAGATAAAACAATTGCTTTATGGCGAATGTTATACAGAAAGATCTACATGGTTCACCCAGGATGAAAAATAAGAGCATAAATTCAGAACAGAAATTAAACAACTTGTTACCTGTGACCGATAGTAGCGTCCGATTGTCTGGCCCTTAACCTTCTCCTGGGTGCCTAGCCTGGCCACACGCGCTCTGGCCTGTATGGTTTTCCAATAGGCCCTGCAGCAGACTGCATGAAATACAAAGGCAACGGTTTTAGCATTTATGAAAACCATTTTCATGACAGACCACAATGTAATTTAATGTTCATGAAAAGTAGTTAATTAGGGATATCAAGTACGACCTCTAGATAGACCGAAAAACAAATTGTCCCAGCCAACAAAACTGAAAACCCTAAATAGGGTACTGCCCCAGTCAAAGGCGTAGTCCCAACCCGCCAATGTAGAACTAGTGTGTTAGAGGTCGACAGGGTATAAGGATATTTGCTACAGTAACAAACTTAAAAGACTTAAGACTTAAAAGTACAAGTGTATTATTTTCCACTACTGTTTAACTGAATTACCTTCTATGTCAGAAACATCCAGGCGAGGGGACAACGACCGGACGTTCTCAAGGAGCTGGGCCGTGATGACTCTGTTCTGGGCATCCACGAACTTGTCACTGTGAGTAGAAGAAGGCATTCATTTCAGCAAAACAAAAAAATAATCAAACAGTTTGCAGATTTCCGTTCTCACAGTCAAGATACATGAATCATCTAAGAACAGTTGCAACATATATTTACTAGATTCAGGAAACGAAACTGTGATTTACAAATGTAGCACTAAGTGCCTCCTATCACAGACACATTTTTATTCTCAATTAGTCAGCGATGTTCTGAACAAGTGAGCGACAACTTCATATGTCTGGTCATCTTACCCTAGGTCGGCCTTGTATGGACGTATCTCTTCCACCCTGATCAGCTGTCTGTACGCTTCACGTACCATCGCCTGTGACAAAAGAAAGTACAAGCTTGCCTTAAGAGCATCTTCCAGAAACCCGTACACATTTTCAATATCCAAAGAAATATCAGAGAAAGGTTGATGTTTTTTAAAAAAAATCCTAGGAACAAAAATGAGCATGCTTACTCAGGAAATAACTTAATTATTTATTTGTCGAGTACATTACTCTTGCAAAGTCAAAAATAATTTTTAAACTTACACTTATTTCTGGATTTGCTTTCCGATAGGCTGCCTTTGCCGCCGGCTGTGCTTGCCGCTGCTGAGCCAACTGCCCCTCGAGCTCTGCCTGCTTCAGGCGGAGGCTGGCCACCTCTTGTTGCTGCTTCGTCCCTTGGTCACGCAGCACTGTCATCTCCTGCATGAGGGTCTGCAGCAGCCCGCTCTGTTGGTCGTCGCCGACGTCCGAATCCTCCAACCTGAGGCAATAAGAAGTCTCACGTACAGGGGTGGCTGGCGACTCAAAAAGACTTGTACGCGGAAAGACACGTGGGCGGCTGGCCGGAGTCGACGTCATGGAGGATGAGCCAGAAGAACCCGACTCGGAGGTGAAGGTGTGGCCGGTGTCCATGTCTAGGATGCTGGTCTGAGAATTGTCCATGGTAGTTGATGATGTGGCAAGTTGGGAGAAAGAAGAGAAGTGACTAACTACGTCGAGGCTCGGGGTTTAAGTAGCCAGCCGCCCAGTTGGAAAGAAGTCCTTTCGGCTCCTAAGGTAGCTCTGGCTGGGCCGGGTGTCGCGCAAAGGCTGGACTGATACTTAGTCATCTCCATGAAGCCCTGTACACAGATTAGGTGTCGCCGGTAGCGCAACAAAGTGGACTTGCCGCCACGGGTGTGAAACGGCGGCTTGAAGCCTTTGAAGATCTTTCCCCCCCTAACAGTGCGCCACACGTCGCCCAAGATGTAGAGAAGCCCCTTCGCTCCTGAGGTAGCTTGGGCTGGGCTGACTGCTGCGTCCAGGGGGCCGGGTGTCGCACAAGGGCAGGACTGATACTTAGTCTTCTCCATGAAGCCCTGTACACAGATTAGGTGTCGCCTTTGGCGCAACAGTGAACTTGCCGACACGGGTGTGAAACGGCGGCTTGAAGCCTTTGAAGATCTGACGCCCCCTAACAGTGCGCCACACGCGATCCTACCCCAACTACACATGACCTGTGGGCTGGGCAAAGGGTTCAGCCGACAGGGGTCCAAAGGGACTGCTTGGAGTCTTTGAAGATCTATCGCCACTGAGTGTAACCCATGCCGCTCAAGACTTAGAGAAGCCCTGCCGCTCATGAGGTAGTTTGTGCTCGGGCAGCTGGCCCTGCCCAGACCCCACGTAACCTGTGCTGGCTGGGCTTGACCCTGACCATAAATACTGCAGTGCCTCTCCCATCTCGACATGTGCTCCTTGCAGCCACCCACACTCACACACAAAACAGACAACTATTTACTTGTCCAGGACTTCAAGAAACATGGACCTACTTATGGACATCGACAGATTCCTCAACGAATCGTCAAGGCCGATTCCCAGAGCTGACATCCCTGCCTCATCCAAGTCAATGGGAAGCGGCCTGGTTGTTACAGCGGTCATCTTCCTTGCTGCCCTCCATCTGTTGAATCTATGGTGAGGATATACTTAAATAACATTCACACTTAACAATTCGATTAGAACTGTTTTTAATGTGATCATGCTCTTGAGACGCACTGGTTTCTCTGCTTTATATAATTTCAAACTGAATCAAAATCATTAATGTTTGTAATGGTTTCCCTATAAACGAATATGTCAGACTTAGTTCCATAACAGAGACGTACATTTTCAGATATTAATCAGATTTCAGAATTGTCCACATTCTCACCTGGAAAAAGTTTCCAAGTCAATTATTTAACGGACATTGTAGAGCATTTTAAGATTAATCACGTTTTCCACCTATTTCCACCTATTTCCACCGATATATCCATGCCACATAAAATTATCTGATTCTCTGTATCTTGTTGCAAGGATTAAAAATAAAGCGAACTTTTTATTAAACCTATTCCTACTTAACGTCACCAAAAGGCCTATTCAACAGAAATTCTATGTACAACATTATCTGTAGGTGGCTTCAAGGAGTTAAAATTATAATTGTACTGGATAACTTGTTCCTGGTTAACGTCACCTCAAGGCCTACTCAAATTGACTTCACTGTATAACATTGAAAATAATGAGACATTATTTTGTTTGGATTTCAGTTTATCGTTGTGCAGACGGGTGAACCTCGCCAGACGGCGCCCAGAAGTGAGGGTACGGTGTGTCCTGGTCGTCTACAACCAGGACGAGACCTTGATGCTGCCTCTCAGCCCCGTCCACTGCGAAGCCAACTTCATCCTCTCAGCCGATTGTCCCAAGATGAGTGCATCGCGACCATCTGTCATCGCCTCCAGTCTCCGTATGTCGTGGTCCGGTCCGCTGGTACTTTGGGGCCCCGAACTACCATTGACATTGGATCTCCCGACCAAGGTCAACATCCCCCGCAAAGAACGACTACAACTCAACACGTTCCTCCGACGCCGAGACTGCATGATGACCATCTGCCTCAAGTCAACAAACGACAGCACCTGTAGACAGCTGTGTCCAGCGGTGATTGTGTACAAAAGTAACACTTGGGTTTAGTGCAGCCTCAACATGTAATAGTTCGCATAAATTTTTTTAGGTACCGCAGAGTCACCTCTTTAGGATTTTCTTTTATGTTTACACAAAGTAATGTATCTAGGCCATTGCGATATATGTATGTATATTAAATTAAACCTTGATTAATTTTCTTTTCCCTTTGCAGACATGTATTACAAAGTGTTTAAAAATAATTGAGTGAAAAACAAAAAATAAAAACACTAAAACTGAATCTTTCACCGTATGTTTATTTTCTCTTTGGTACCAGAAAATGGTAGACCGTTTTTAAACAGCAAGCAATTCTGTCCTCTGTAGAATAGTTTGGCATTATTATTATTATTATTTTTTTACTTTTCTTTAGATGGAACATGTGATTTCTTTAATTGACTGCAATAGGGACTGTTTTCTGTGTGAGGGAATGTTGTCAGAATTTACATTACTGGAAAAAGATTTTTGTTGTTGTTGTTGTTGTACTTAAACCACATTCAATAGTAGATTGATCTTCCATGCATGGTGCAACTTATGTTTCAATTTCCTTAAATAGGACCTTTACTGTTTCCCAACAAATGCACAAAATTTACTTTGATTTAACAAGTTACAAATCGGTAATATATAAATGTCAAAAAATACGTGCTTCAAAGGGCCTGCTCAAGTTTTAATATTGGTTATTAAAAGGTTGCTGTCAGGTATTCATATGGAGGAATGAGAACCAAAATGCTCACGGTTGTGTTTTTTAGCACGTGCACATAAGATTATAATCAACAACAATGATAAAGGTGAAACCACAAAGGTCAATAATCGATTTGCCCAATAAGCGTATATATTGTGACCGAAGTCCACTTGTAAATGGTCCAGATGTTCTCGGTTGAATTCTTTCTGATGTTGCGTTATTGCCTTTACATACTTCCCAAGGCTGATGTAATTGGAATGTTCCTTGGCAAGTAAAATTTTCTGACGAGTCTGTATTTCTTCATTCAGGGAAGAGATCGGTATAGGTTCAGAGTACAGTCGAGCCGGATCTAAAATGTTTGTTAGTGTCATATTCAGGTGTTGCAGACTGGCCATGTTGACTGGATACAGAATTATGGGTCCATGATTTTCGTGAACACAGCCATCGGCAGGTGTCCTCACATACCATGTATCTGCTGTGATCAAGCAGCCACAGGGAAAAGTGCGTACACAAGATGAACATCCCTTTTGTTGTACGGTCGAAGAATTACATGTGACTTTGACAGTTTTAATGTTGGCTAGTAGGAAATGTATGCTGTCAATCACATGAATCGACCCACTGCTATGTCCCGTTACTAAGCGAAAGTCACACAGAGACTTGACAGCAGTTCGATTAACATTAAATAACGCAGTGAGACACGTATCATTTTGCAAGTCACGTGTCAAAATATCCATGTAACACCTAGAGCCTGTACATGCTGCTACTTGTGATGTGTCCGGTGTAGCCATATATTTCTGAGACTCCGATATTATCAAATATTCAGGTATATGAAAAAGTTGTGTGTAATGACCATGGAAGGGGAGTCGGAACTTGTTCACCTGATACAAATAAAAACTTTCTCCGTCAACGATCAGTGGGACTTTTAAACTCAGTTGTATAATTGTACCGTTTTCCGTTAATCGGGGTTCAGTCAACAATGATATCTCATCATACATTTCACTCACTGTAGGCAGGCGTATCCCAAGTTCCCTTAGGCGTTGGTGAGGCACGATGGTAGCAGCTGCTTGTAAAACTCTTTTCATCTCTTCTAAATTTATGAAACTTGGCTTTATGATCTTCTTTCCAAGAGCACGAATGTCAGAAGTTAGCCTAGTTAGTTGAGAATATAGAGCTTCATTTTCCATTTCCATTCGTAGAGTGTCCTGTCTTAACATGTCGGCTACATGTTTGCGGCGTTTGTAAATATCTAACTGCCTAGATAAATTAAGGAGGAATTCGGTATTTTCCAATACCGACTGCATTTGCAACTTCAAATTATTTTGTGTGATATTTACCACGGCTTTCAGGGCATTTCCTAGGTATAGAATTTGATGGACATTAGTCTCATCTGCCAGTGCGACACTGTTTACAAGGGATTTCACTCCCTTTAGTTCACCGACTGTTGCTGTGCCAAACATGAATTCAGAGACCTCACCCACGACTGGTAAAAGACCGTCCGACGAGCGTCTGGTCCGACTGGTTACATGTGAATTTACATCCAAAATTAATCCAATGTGTAACAGGGTATCCGTGATCTTGTCATTGGCTTTTTTCTGCAAGGCCACGATATTCTGGAAATCGGTAATGAACTCCCTACATAGGTCAGGTCGCCGTGTGTTTTTGCTCTGCAAATGTTGGCGACATGAGTTGACGTCGGAAACAATGATGGGCTTGAGTAATGTTGGCAAGGTAACATCCACAGGCACAATGACGTAGCTGTTCCGAATGAACACAGATTTTATGGGCTTAAATGTTACACCGTAATTCAGAAGCATTTTTGCATCGGGCAATGCAAGGTTGCATGTAACTAATATTGAGAACACTATCCACATATAAGACTCCATGGTCAGTCTGCGTGAATGAGTATGAAATGAAAAAGTCACTTCCCTTATTTATATGTAAACAGTGGTGCCAAATCAGCTGCAGGTTCGCGTTGGAGGGGAATGCTAGCCTTGCCATCTATGGCACGGCGAGTTGTTGCAGAGTTCACAGTTTTCAGTACACCCTTTTGACACTTGAGAAAATGCAACACTGTATACTTCCTGCATTCTACTTATACTTTTGTACAAGCGAGCTAGCATGGAAAACAAAGCTGTCACCTGTAAAACACTTAATGTCAATGAGCATGTTGACACGCTAGCATGTAGAAAAACAATGCTGCCACCTGTAAAACACAGCATGTGACTGAGCATCTTAAGCTGACGTGAATAAAAAACAACTCGCACTTTAATCACCCTTGTTTGTGTTTGAATGCCACTCGAAAAAGAAACAACAGAGATGGATTAATACAAGTATATTACATAAGATAACAACACTTTTGTTCTAAAGAAGTAATGAAAGATACAGTAAAAGATTAAAAAAAAAAAAAAGGAACTAAAAAATACACACAAAGGATAACCGGACGTCGGCATGAGCGGGTCAACAATACCAATAAGAACAACAATAATCATAATAATATTAATAATAATAAAAAAGGCATTTCACACCAAAACTTTACATTTAGACACTATTTTGCCTATATATTACCAGGGTTAAGCACACTTGTTAGCGTTATGCCAGCCAAAACTTGTAAGCCTATAATGGATCTGCATTTCTTAACCTATTTGAAAAACATGGAAGGGCATGTAACATTGTTTCAATTTTGACATACACCAAAACGTGTCTAGTTATTTCTGTCCTTTTTCTTTTTTACAAATACATTCAAAATAATTTTGTGAAAGACAACAGGAAAGGACTTAAAATTTGCTTTCTGTCCATCCAACCATGTCCTGATTGAGGTTTATTATAACCCCAACTTTTCTTCATCAATTTTCACTTCTGAAAGCGGTAGCCGGGGAGTGAAACTACTTTTAACTATCGGATTTCTTATCCAGACGGTGGGTCACGTTCCTACATGGGCAACATTAACGCTTATCCAGAAACTACTTCTGAAAGCGGTAGCCGGGGAGTGAAACCACTTTTAACTATCGGATTTCTTATCCAGACGGTGGGTCACGTTCCTACATGGGCAACATTAACGCTTCTTACTGAGTTCTAAAGTACGGCATCGTAGACGCTTACGGAGCGTTTTTTATGCTACGCTCCTTCTGCTACAAAGTGTGTTTAGGCCAAGCCCATATGACCATCGCCTGTGCGACCATGGTAAACGGCGTGAGAGTGCGACCTGGACATGAGCGCTGTGTTGCGTCAGGCTACGTTGACACTTTGACACTTAAGGAAACGCTGTGACATGGTGCGCGCCTTAACTATTTAGGTGGCAGCCCATCATTAAGTCCCGCCTGGCCTTTAACACTGACGCAAAATAATGGGCTAATTTTGTATTATCATACAATCAGATAAGGTGAAATTCAAGCTGTGTATATTGTGACGTTCTCTGGTAAGTCGGGGTTGCCGATTCTTACAACAGAGGAACGTGGGGGTTGTTCGGGTCTCGGGGCGGACGGAGAATCCGGGCCAAGAACCGAGATGTGTTTTTAGAGTCGTGCCTCGCGCACGAGGGGGGGGGGGGGGCTGAGCGAATCGGTCGGGAATCGGCGCTCGATGTCAAACGGAGAACTGCGGGGAAGGGAAATTATGGTAGGGGTACGGGTCGGCCGGGGTTCGTCTCGCTCTATCTCCCAGACCAGCATTCACCCCCACCGGGCGGTCCACCCCGTGGTTCCGGTCCGCGGGGCCGTCGGGCCGACGGTCGCCTATTGTTTGGTAGCGTGGGGCCGAGCCTGCCGCGCCCTCGTCCCCGCGGACTTCGTTCCTTCGTCTCGCCCTTCATGCCTTCGTGCCATGCTGCGCCTCGGCTTCCGGGACGGTTTCGGGCCTTCGTGCCTTACTTCGGTCCTTCGTTCCTCGTTCCTCGGGCCGTCGGGCCCCTACCCCAAGTTCCTCCTATTTATCTCGAACTTCGACTATTTTATCCTAACTTCTGGTTAATTGCTCGGATCGGCTCATCTTAGCGGTTGTTTCAGGAAAGAAGACACGTCTGGACACAAGGAGAACTGTTAAAGAACTCTGTTTATTCGGGCCTCACCGCCCCTTTATATACCCTAGAGGTCAGCCCTGATTGGCTGCTTTCAGTCACGTGATCTACAACTGACGTCACTTCCGGTTTACATTCTCGTTTCCGGTTTACATTTCACTTCCGGTTTACATATTTCCGGGTCTCGTTCCTTTACATTTTCGTTCCTTTACACTTTCATTCCTTTACATATTCGTGCCTCTTTTTCGGGCTTTTTACACTTTCGTTCATTCTTACATATTTCGTTCTTTTACACTTTCATTCCTTTTCGAACATATATACCTTTTATAATATTACCTTATTTTCTCTTATTTTGATCTCTACATATTTGGATGAATAGCCGTTCATCACAATATTCTGAAATCACCTCCTGTTGTTCCCCAGCTGGAGAATCTTTGTAGTAACCAGCTGCCTTCTTACCCTTTCCTTTGGACTATGGATTATTGACATATTGAAGAATATTTGAACCCAATATAGAAACAATTTATTATCACTGGAATTTCAAATCCAGCTAGATAGGTGCAAGTACCTTTCATTGAGTAACTGTCATCCAAAAATATCTAACTGGTTAAATATTTGGTCCTTTGTAAATCTTTTGATTTCTGCAGATGTTTACTCTTGTTAGCAGTTGTTTACAGAGTCTTAACTAACAATTTTAATATTATACTTTATACATCATGATCTATTTTACTGGATAATTATGTTTTATATGATTCTCGTTATTTTTACTTTTTTTTTGTATGTAGTTTGTTTAGTATTGTATTACTTTATGTTGTTTTATGATAGATATTAAAGAAAACATAAAAAACTACATTTTATTAAAAATGAAAAAGCAGATTATGTATTTATATATAAAAGGCGCTTCTTTTAGATTTTAAAAAGTCATAAATAGTACTTTTTTCATATTTTTCTACCTTTTTGTATTTTTATCGTTTTTTCGTAGATATGCTTTAATGCTATAATTCTTCGTTTTTTTATGTATAAAGTTCATTGTCCTTGGTCAGTCATTTCTTTCTTAAATAGTAAAGGAGGTGTTGGAGCATGAGCAACCACAACCTCTAGATTGGGCTGAACGTTCTGTGAGTTCTTCCAGTTTACTTTGCAGGTTGGTAACCGTGAAGAGGAGTCTGTCGACATTGGCTTACAGGGACCCCACACAGTCGATGGTGTTCTCCAGATCACGTTGCATGCGTCCTAGTGTTATGGGATGTCTCTTAGGCAGGTCCAGTACTTCATCTTCCCGTGATGTCTCTCCTTCTTTTTACTCTGTATCTGTAGATAACCACATTTCTAGCATTTCCAGATCAGGGGTTTCCTTCTTGTCCATTTCCACCGGTTTAAGTTCATGTAAGTAATCACTGTCTTTTCCGTTAGGTTCGTTGGGGCTGTAGTACCTAGGGGTGACAGTGCAACGTAGGGGCTGAGAGTGCAACATGTTTCTATGAGAAATTTAACACAGTGCACTCCACAGGTGGTGGTTGTGAATGTTTGTAGTTGTTGTCTGTTATAGTCCCAGATACCGTATGACGAACATTAACAGAATGAGAGGTGCTTTATAGCTATTAGTGGTAAACCGAATGAGTCAAAATAGTAAGTTTTACTTGGAGGTGATACCCAAAATGCTACCCAATGTTCACCTGGTTTGTTGTGAGGATCTGTGTTGCTAATGATACAAGTCAACGGTCGGGGTTTTCTGGGTATCCTATCAGAGGGAAAAGTTCCAAGGAAATATCTATTTGTGTGGTGATGGTTACATAGAATTTTGTTCAGTTCTGAGGTTTTGAGAACCATCCTCTACACCATGGCATAGGCAGTGACCGGCAATAAGGTGGCTGTTAGCTGGATCAAGTTGTCGTAAGAACTCGGCATAATTACTGAAACCGCATGGCCCAGCGCTTCAGCAAACATCAGGAACACCGAAAGCTTCCCCTGTTGCAGCAGGTTGATGCGGGCGTCCTCCGGGGTTCGGTCGGGGGTCAGGTTGAAAGCAAAGAGCGTGTACCTGTTCTTAAACTCGTGTAACTGAATCCCGCAGTCGTGCCCTGAGGCCAAGAGTCCCATCTCCCTGAAGAGTTGACCGAACGCTCTGCTAACGTTTCCGCCCACAAAGGCTTTACGTGGAACTTCTGGTCATCGAACTGCAAGGCTACTTCTGTTACCTCGTTGTGCTTGAAGTTGAACGGGTTCTCAGTCTTGGTCCCTGAGCTGGCTGATTCTTTGACAAAGCCTAGAATCACCTCCATAGGGATCTGCGTTGTGTCAGACACTGTCCACGTGTACTCAGATGAGCCTTGTGTGAGGGTCGCGTACACTTTTATTGTGTACCTCCACCTCCTCGTCCCTAACGTGAACTTGGTGCAGGGTCATTTCAGCCTTCTTGATTGCGACCTTGTAGCTCTTGTTAACGGCCATCTGCATGGAAGCTTGCAGGCTGACGCTCCAACACGACTTTGATCTCACAGTGAGAGGGTAGGAGTTTACACTGAGTAAACAAATCCAGGTGTGGTCTTACCACCATAGACTTCACACCTCCGCCGACATAAACTGTTTGTCGTGAGTTCCAACCTGCGTTGGCTGCACCCCTTGTGTCCATTCTTTCTGCAGTGTCCTTGTACCAGTTCTGGCAACCTTGGATGCGAGACTTTCTGGCACCCTCCTCCGTCGTTAAGAGGTCGATGAGATAAGACTTGTAGGAGTACTCTTCATTGTTCGAAGTGACCTTCTGACCGTTGATGAGAAGCTGCACGCTGCTGAAAAGTGAATGAATTAAGATGTTCACTGGGGCTGCAATGTGCTGTAAAGTTAAGGCGGCTTCGTCGTTTGCTTGGACTACATACTCTAAGTATGTGTAAAAATTGCTCGGTTCAAAGGTGAAGTCAAAACATGTTGTGGTGTCAGTGAGAGCACAAGTCGAAGAACAGGGACAAATGAGACACATGATGACAACCTTAGAAAAGGGTAGACTTACGTCTACCTACACTCTTCTTCTTCTTCCCTTTGGCATGTCTTGTACCTTGAGTTGCTCGTCGTAGTTTTGCTGGAGGTCCATTGTCATCAGTGTTTAAGTACCTTCTGGCTGCACTGAAGGCAGTGTCCATTAACTCACTTCCTGCCCTCTTAGACCATTTTACTATATTCTTCTTAATGTTTTTTTTCCTGCCACGACATCACCAAAAACTCTCTTTCCTGTTCTCTGATGGTGGGGACCGCTGCTTTAAATGCTGACGGACCAAGCTTCTTTATCATGGGAAGGGCTGATCTAATTATACTTCCAATAATCCCGTGGCCACGTTGTCCTTTAGCTCCACCGAAAGCAGGTAATTGTTCACCTCCAAACTACGAGCCCTTATAATGTTGTCCGTATTGACCTCTTGGTGCTGTGTATAAGGGTGAGGCGTTCGTATAGTAACTTACCATTTTTGCCCTGTTTTCCTTGTTACACTAATGTACTATAGGGGTGGGAGAGAGCCCTAAAGGTGAGTACTACTGATACCTCCCCGTGCTCAAATGGTATAGGTTCGGCTGCACTGCCTCTTAAGTATACTGAGATCTCTTTAAAATGTGTTATTCGCAGAGGATGGAAAGTCAAATTGAGGAAAGTTTATTGTGTCCATTGTTTTGGCAGAGTAGTTGTTAACTGCCATACATCGAAGAAGTGGTGCTTCAGCATCTCCTACCACCCTGTTGTGAATAATGTCAGAGTACACATACACTGTATGGTTTCTGAAGTTGACATCTCTTATCTTGTGCTTCTACCCATGTATATTTTCCCTTCGTAACCAAGTTGATAAGAAAGGTTTTCTGTTATGACAAGCATGGAGTTGGCAGGAACGCAACAAGCTTTTTCATTGTGAATTTGTTCCAAGAGAAAATTTCATCTGGACCATTTCCATAATTTCTTTGCTTTTCAGCTTTCAGTTTCTGGATCACTTTTGGAATATTTTTGATGAGTTTGATGAGGTCTTTGTTGGTTTCCACTCATCCACTTTCCATTGAGAAACAAGCATACGGGCATTTTCCTGGAAAGGGTTTCTTTGCTATTGAATCAATGCAACTCAATGTGGGAGGAAGTTTTTTTGGATGCTCATCATTAGCTTTTTCGAACACTTCTGAGGGCTCTGCTTCATCGTCATTGTCATCGTCTTCTTCTTCTTTTTCAACTCCCTCCATTTCAACTTCTAGTTTTCTTTTTGGTGTTTCATGCATGTTGTTCACCAAATCGGTATCAAACATTCATGTTAGGAACGGTTCCCTGTCATGTTTTTCCTACTGCTCTCTATTTCTCGCTTAAGTCGAGCTATAGCTTCTACCTACCTTCTCAGAGGTGCTTGTAATGGGGTAATTCCTTCTCTAGGTTTCTTAGGAGGACTAGGTCCATTGGAAGTGTCAGAATTTGATGTAGGAGGAGGAGGAGATGTTGAAGTAGTAGTAGCTGTAGAAATTGCAGCAGCTGCCCTTGCAGGTGACCTTGCAACTGAAAGTATAGAAGAGTTGTCAGGGTGAACTATACAGGTTAATTATCTTGTTATTCGTAGTGTGCTTTAGTAATTGTAATTAAGTCGTAGATAATAACTAGCTCCATACACAGTCTCCTTCCTGTCGACCGCTGTTGTCCAATACATAATCATAGTTCAATATCATGTAAGACATGAACACTCGCGTGAAAGGATGTTGTTGTTTATTATCCAGTGTATAGTCGCTCTGTGACAAGAACTCGATTGACCATGATCAGTCCCAAGGTAGGAATCCCCTCAAACACATTCAGCCAACGCTCCCACACTCTTACACGATTGCTATGCCTCAATCCAGAACCAAGACTGCATGTTAAAGGTCCAACCTTCCCTGGATGTTACTCACACAGCGTTACAGCGAACTCTGGCTAGCTGAGAGCAGAACACGTTATTATAAAGTGGTACGTCACACCGTGACTCCTCCCCCATTTTACTACTGTCAAAGTGAAACACGTCTTACGCATGTGCTTCTAAAGCTCACGCCTTACTGCCTAAACATGGACTGGCCACCCGCGTCAGTACAAGGGTCTGATACGGGAGGTGTTGCAATTGAAGCAGCTGCAGTTGCGGGTGTAGTTTGGGGAGTACAGGAGAAGCAGGAGAATCTTGAGGGGAACCGTGGGAAGCTCTGGTGTTAGTTGGCGCGGTGTTTTGCTTCTTTTCTTTTGGTGCTTCTGCAGTGAGAAGGTACAAAGTTGAGTTCCACACATAGTACCATTTGACTGGAAGCGCTACTTCAAATAATGCACAGTCTGTGTCAGATGGTAGTACCATTTACCTCTGTAAAAGAACTCTGTAAGTGCTCAGAGTGTTGTCTGGAAAAGTCTTCGTAGAAGCATTACTAGGTAGAGTGCAGGTTACATCCTTTTTTGTATGTTCTTGACTGGTTCCCAACTGTTGAACTTGTCTCTGTACCCTTTCCACTTGATGAGTGCTTCTCTTTTATTACCTTTTCCTCTATACTTAAGGATGCTCTGCACCGTGTACTGCTTCCTCGGAGCAATTTTCACCTTCTGAATCTCTTGAGGATAGAACCACCCCTATATTTCTTCTTGAAGGGCTTCTTCAATTCCATAACCTTTAATATATTTGGGTTTCTTCACAGTGAATATTTCCTTGCTCCAATTGGGTTTATATCCATGGTGAAAGGTTATCTTTTTTCTGAGAATTTGTGCTCTATCTCCACTTTTGATTAATGGTTTGCATGTCCTCTTCTTCAAGTCTTTATCTCTGACTCTTTCTTACAAATGATAGAACAATCAGTCGGCGTTATCTCGGGTCGCGGACGAACTCGGGCCGGGAGAACTCTGGCCACTGTCCAACTCGGGCCGGGAGATCTCAGGCCGTTGCCAAACTCGGGCCGGGAGAGCTCGGGCCGGTAAAGTCTTTACCAGGTCAAGAAAAATAGGTATTCACCATATTCTAAGTCACTTTAGGGTAGACAAAGTATTCACCTCTGGATATTCCCGGACATCGGGAGCAGGAGGGGATGCAGCGCAGGCTAACTTTAGTGTAGCTTGAACCAACTTTGAAACTTCCTTGAACCTGTTTTCTGGCGCCATATTCTATGTCATTTTGAACGTAACTTGAACCAACTTTGAACCTTCCTTGAACCTGTTTTCTGGCGCCGTATTCTAAGTCATTTTGAAAGTAACTTGAACCAAATTTGAACATTCCTTGAACCTGTTTTCTGGCGCCGTATTCTAAGTCATTTTGAACGTAACTTGAACCAAATTTGAACATTCCTTGAACCTGTTTTCTGTTCAAGAGCTACACTAGTACCTGGCGCCAATTCCGCTAGGCTACATAGCTTTGTAGCAAGGCAGAGTAGTGCGAGGTTCTAGTGTATTCAAGAGCATGAAACCAACATGAAATGGTTCAAATCTTATTCCAAAAACAAAAGGTTCAAACGTGGTTCAAAATTAAACTACCTATGGGGGGTGGTTCAAAATCGGTTCAAGATGGTCAAACCATGAAAACAAGGCAGAGCAAGGGAGTGGGCAGACGGCGGTCGTCACAGACAGCCCGACTTCGTCAGCGGCCCGACTTCACCCGGCCCGACTTCGTCAGCGGCCCGCCTTCGCCCGGCCCGAGTCCGTCAGCGGCCCGAGTTCTCCTTTATTGATGTCTACTGGTTGACCGCCTATTGTAGAATAAAAGGTGTGGTTGTAAGAATACACTAGATCTTGTAGTACATCTATGTATATGTATGTTTTCATGTGAGTGAAGTTGCGCCACATTTTCTGCTGTAAGCATGGCTCCCACAACCATGCTGCAAACAAAGAGAACAGTACGACAAATGCACCCCAGGATTATTCAAAATTGAATGGGAAGGTGATGAAATGATTTCAATAAATTCAAAATGTTATATCAGTCATGGAAAATAAACTAAAACTAGCTGTAAAGGGGTCATACAGAAACAAAACATACTGGACATGGAATCCTTTAACACTGTACTTGATTCACAAAAAACTATGGACACCGTTAACACAGGTTTCAAAGTTGTAGATCACCATATAATAACATACAAATAGAAAAAGACAGGTTTGAGTTATCAATACATAATAAAAAAAACTTGTGAAGACAGAGTGAGCACAATATTATTAGACATATAACAGTTCAGAAATCATGTTGTAAATATTCATTCTGAAAAATATGAGAGACTTATAACAATGAAATATGTGACCCGTTTTGGCGAAATTAGTCGGATGTCGCAGAAAGTCGAACTGAGATATGGGGCTCTGAAGTCGCATTTCACATTTTTTATCGAAAATGGTTTTTTTTCTTTTATTCATATCTCCTATATCAGAAGTCTTCCCAAAATATTTTTAGGTCCCAAAGCCATCTCTAAGTCCCTCTAAATAAGCCCCAAAGACGCGGAACGCCTCAGTGATCTGAAACAAAAGACCCTCGATTCACGCCATTTTCCCCTAACTTCGCGGCTCTCCTGTCGTTCTGAATCCCATACCAGCCACATGTTCCGGGTACCTGCTGAAAGGGCGCGGAGTGAACTGGCCAATGACAGCCTCGGATTTTGAATTTGCGCCTGCAAGGACCAATCAGAACGTGTTTTCCCGATCGTCGTCCCGTAAACAATCGTCGTCAAGGAGGTCACGTGTGCGGAATGCGGCGCGCTGATTGGCTGAGAGGCCTCGCGTGCCTTCCGGTTTCAGTTGTTGTGGAAATTTAAAGGGACGCATGGCGAGCAGGACGGACGGGCGACATCACTTCTCCGACGGATTTAGCTGTTTTAATCCTGGATCACTGCTGGATTTTGATGTGGATTACCTCCCAACATCATCGGGAAGGACATGGATCGCTAGGAGGCTGTCGCGGATGCCCTGAATACGATAAATCGGGCGAATTTACGTGGTATAGCCGAGCCACAGCAATGGCGGCCTTTGGTCGACGAGTACTTTCTCTTCGCCGACGGGGAGCAGGGGCAAGACAATCCCCCCGAGGCAGAAGAAGATGTTCAGGAGGATCTAGGGGAACCGGAGGATGTTGAGGACGATGAGGATGAGCCACTGGTCATCCCTGACCCCACGGACGACCTTCTACAGGCGGAGTGGGACGACTGCGAACACTTCATGTGAGTTTTGAAAAAAATTTATAACGGCCGACATGCTGTCGGTTCCCGTATCTCTGAAACAAGTACGCAAAGTGCCTAAATCCCTTTCAATGTTGATGAAACTGCCTACGATTGTGCCCTAGTATATATTCTAACTGCATAACTAGTGTTTATCAAGTTTCAAAGTTGATTTCATGCCATAAACAGGGATGATCCGTCGGGGTTGTCCGGTGACCTACTTAATGGTGTCAGCTGATCCGGCCGGCCTGTAACGGTTATCAATCATGTCTCATGCCATTGTGGCCCTCAGGAAGGTGAACTAAGTCTAATATCATGTATGTTTGGTTTATTATTTTTCCACTCTATTCATCCTCTCTGTAGATATGAATGAATTCCCACTGAGTTATTTGGGACTGAGTAAAAAAACTACTTTTTTTACTCAGTCCCAAATAACTCAGTGGGAATTCTTTTTTTTTACTCAGTCCCAAATAACTCAGTGGGAATTCATTCATATCTACAGAGAGGATGAATAGAGTGGAAAAATAATAAACCAAATTTATTCCCCTAGATTCAATCATATAGGAAAGGTCAGCCTTTGAATCTAAAAGTCAAACCCAACACCATCTGGTGCCATAGGTTTGAACTAAAAACCCCTGTAAGAACTTGACCTCAGAAAAAAGGTCAAGGCCATAAATTCACATATAGAAACCTGATCCTGCAGGATCAATGTACACAAATAAATTGAATTTATTAATTTGTCTTCCAAATATCAACTGATGAGGCCGATCAGGCCGAAATCGCCATACAAGTCAAAAGCCCCCGAAGAGACAACATTGATACAATGTAGTCCACTTCCTAACATTTTTACAGTCTTGGTTTTAACTCCCTTTTTAGTTTTTTAGTTTTTCCAAAAATACAAAAATGTAGGAACACAGCCAGTCTGCAGCCAACCTGCATACTTAATGAGGCACACACAGGTCAGTCCACAGAACTGACCAATCAGAGGGCAGTTGCTACAGCAACATGACAACACAGGGAATGCTGGGATACAAACACAGGCATGCCGCCATTTTTCAAATCCCACTGATTCATTGGCGATCTTGACACTGGGAGACTCATACCGCCTCGTCTAAACCAACATTCTTCACGAAATTCACTCCCACCAGTATACTTTACACGGCATTCCTCCACGCCTGAAGCGACGATACACACAGATCGAAACCATGGCCCTGGCAGCCGCAGGTCAACCTTCGGGGAAGTCGGTATCCCGAACGCGGCCGCCGAGCAAGATGAGGAGGTAGGTTCCTTTGAACAACATCTTATTGGCAATGACAAAAATACCCGAAGGCAAGCCCTTATAACTGATATTTTCACTCGCAGAAACCGTACTTTGAAAACAAATGTTTGCGCGAGTACACGCACTGACAGTGACACGGCAAGCGCCGAGTGTCAACATGCTAAAGACAGTGATGGACGGCACCGAGCCAACCGCTCCAACACAACTGAGACGACAGACTTGACTGTCCCTCACTTGAATACAGATTTGGTATTTAACCCAAATGCAGCTGCAATTCAAGCAGCCGATAAAATTATCCCATCCACCGTCCATGAGACGGGGGAGACTGGCACCGGCGCAACAAGCGCCGGGCACCAGACTGACACTGTCAAACACAGCCGGCCGACAGCCGACCGATTGACAACAACAAACACGGCCAGTACAGCCGCCTCTGACGCAAATGTATTTACCCCGTCTCCTCATGAAAATCAAAATGAAACTTTGATTGAAATTCTGAACCTTAATTCCAAAAAACAGAGATTAAGCAATAGTTCTATAGGAATCTTAGATTCCACTCTTGACAATCTACTAGCCTTAGATAGTGAAGAGAGACAGCCATTGAGAAAAAAGAGAAAAATGAATGACAAAGTACAAACATTTGCATATTCATTCACAGATTTCAATGCAACCTATGATGAAATTCATGCACGTATGACAAATGTCACATGTAAAAGAGATAAAGGTAGACCAATAGATCACAGAGACACTGCTACTCATCAACTACCCATCCACATGTTTCAACATGACGGAACTGACCAAATGTCTGTTTTATCATTACAGGAGGACGAAACATCGGAATTGCCGTCTGCCGCCAAGACAATTTGGAAACAGGCACGAAACGCATCCGTGGAAGCCGCAAAGCTAGACGAATGCCACGCCTGGTTCAGAGAGGCCCACGCTAGAGGTCTCATTGAGCCATGGTCTGCCAGACTAGAGAAGATTCCAGAGTTTGCAAGAAAGAAGCCCCTGCTAGATGAGATCTACTCCATCTGGGCGAGGGCCGCCAGAGAGATTATGCAAGCCACAGCCAATTTTCTCTCCCTCGAGACATAAGGCTAACAAGCATCACTTCTGGCCACATGACCACTGTCTCGCACTTGGTGGCGAGAGAGCATCCAGACGACCGAGAACGTGCTGACCGCATCGTTACTCGAGCAAACGCCAGCATCACCGCCACGGCCGATCGAGAGCGCAACCGTGAATTCAGAAGCCTAGAAGAACGCAGCCGCACGCTCAACCTGAGACGTCCGACTGTGCCTGATGTCACCGATCCTGTGGCATCCGTAGTACGCGAACGCACCAGAGGGGACCTCTCCGAGACCCCTTTTCGGGGACGTGGAAATCGAGGTTCCCGCCGCGGACGCGGACGCCGCCCAGGGCATCCATACAACAAGAAGAGAGACCAGAACTAATCAACCACTCTTCTGAAGGTAATAAAATTCCCTTCATCGAACCAATTGTGTGTGATGAGTTATCTGTCAACTATCCGAACAGTAGAGATATCAATGAGCACATAGTTACAACGAACGCAAACGATAGAGATAACCGACGACCTCTCAGTAAAAAAGTAAAAGACTTCGAAGACATGTCAGTCACTAAAAACAGTCAAAAGATAGTCAATCTCTCTAGTAAAATCTTAACCGATTCAGAAATCTCTTTATTGGGAAAAGGCCTGAAATTCTCTCCCACTCAGTACAGAGTGGACCCAGGCGAAACTCGTAAAGAACTAGATACATTTCATGGCAAGATTCGTACCAAAGAATTCTTTCATAAATTAAATAAGCCAAAAACTAAAAATGAGTCCAAGAATTCATCAAGTGTATATGGCAACTGTACAGGTTTCTTATCCAGAAAGGCCAGATCCAGCTGGAAAGCTCCACACGGCTCAGGTAATCTTGAGACTTTCATTAGTATAAACGAAATGGATCTTGGCAACTGCCACTATCCATCTACCAAAACTCAAAACCTGACCAAAAACGAAAAACAATCACTCAAAAATCTCTCCAAAGACAGAGATATAACAATAAAACCAGCAGACAAAGGGGGAGCCATAGTGATACAGAACACTAGGGACTATATTGCCGAAGCAGACAGACAGCTCAATCAAAATGAAGTCTATCAATTTCTAGAAAATGACCCCACCTCAAAACACCAAAAAGAAATTGACATAGTGTTGGAAAAATTGGTAAAATCAGGGGAACTAACAGATAAGGAATACAAAGTCCTATCAAACAAAAAACCGAGAACCCCAAACATATATTTCTTACCTAAAATCCACAAAAACACCACACCACCACCTAGCAGACCAATAGTGTCTGCCAACGAATGTCCCACTGAGAACATATCTGCCTATGTAGATTATTTCCTAAATCCTATCGTCACAAAAACCAAGTCATTTGTAAAAGATACAACTGACTTCATAAACAAGGTAGAAAACCTTGATTTATCAACAGGGAACCATATCTTAGGTACCCTAGATGTCACATCGTTGTACACAAACATTCCAAATATGGAAGGTTTAGAGAACATTCGGGAAGTCCTGCGATCAAATCGTTCAGGACCAAACAAACCCAGCAATGATAGCCTCATTGATTTACTGGAAATTGTTCTAACAAAGAATAATTTCCAATTCAATGGCAGAAATTACCTCCAAATCGGGGGAACTGCAATGGGGACCAAAGTGGCCCCCTCATATGCCAACCTGTTCATGAGCAAACTGGAAGAAACCATATTAAATGACTTCCACTTAAAACCAAAAGTATGGTTGAGATATATCGACGACATTTTCTTCATCTGGGAACATGGAGAAAAGAATCTGAAAGAATGGTTTGAATATCTAAATTCATATCACCCGACCATAAAATTCACTACAGAATGGTCCAGAGCCAGTGTAAACTTTCTAGACACAAAAGTAAAACACGACAAACTGAACAATAGTCTGTATACCGATCTGTACACCAAACCAACAGACACAAACAGCTACCTCAGATATGACTCCACTCATCCACCAAAATGCAAGGAAAGTCTTCCTTATAGTCAATATTTGCGCATTAAGCGCATTTGTAAAGATCCCTCTGACTATGAAAAACACAAACAAATCAAAAGAAGGGAATTTGAAACCAAAGGCTACCCTATTGAAATACTCGATAAGGCTGAAGACAAGGTATCAGTAAAAACAAGAGAAGAACTCTTGACTCCCAAAGATAAATCTGAAGAAAAACAAACAGATACACTGTTCCTTACAACCACATACAGACCTGGGTATCAATATGTGAGCAGAACAGTAAAAAAGAACTGGGACATACTAGCACGCTCTAGCAGCACACGATTTATGCACAGACATGAATTAAAAGTAGGATATAAAAGACCAAAAAATCTAAAAGAATATTTGGTAAGAGCAAAAACAGTCTATGATGTAGAAAACAACAAGACTGGACAGAAAAAGGAAACCGAAACTAAAAACAAATGTAATTGCATTTACTGTACGCTGATCGACACCTCAGGGTCAATATCAGCCAGAGACCGACACTGGCCAAGCAAGACCAATGTCACATGCAATAGTTCAAATGTGATATATTGCATAGAATGCACATGTTGTAATAAACAATATGTGGGACAGACCAAACGAAAAATAAAGGATCGTTTGAGAGAACATCTGTATGGCATAAAAAAACAAAAAGAAACAGATGTATCATACCATTTCAACACAAATGGTCACAAAGGGAAACGAGATATGAAAATATACATAATTGACTTCATATTCGCCCACCCAGAAAGCAAAAGAGCTAAATCTCTGAGACTAAATATAGAATATAATTGGATCCAGAGACTCAATACGCAATCCCCAAGGGGAATGAATATACTGGACAACAAATATGGTTGAATCATTTAATGCCACGTCATAAATTTTTTTACTCAGTCCCAAGTAACTCAGTGGGGATTCATTCATATCTACAGAGAGGATGAATAGAGTGGAAAAATAATAAACCAAATTTATTCCCCTAGATTCAATCATATAGGAAAGGTCAGCCTTTGAATCTAAAAGTCAAACCCAACACCATCTGGTGCCATAGGTTTGAACTAAAAACCCCTGTAAGAACTTGACCTCAGAAAAAAGGTCAAGGCCATAAATTCACATATAGAAACCTGATCCTGTAGGATCAATGTACACAAATAAATTGAATTTATTTGTCTTCCAAATTTCAACTGATGAGGCCGATCAGGCCGAAATCGCCATACAAGTCAAAAGCCCCCGAAGAGACAACATTGATACAATAATGTAGTCCACTTCCTAACATTTTTACAGTCTTGGTTTTAACTCCCTTTTTAGTTTTTTAGTTTTTCCAAAAATACAAAAATGTAGGAACACAGCCAGTCTGCAGCCAACCTGCATACTTAATGAGGCACACACAGGTCAGTCCACAGAACTGACCAATCAGAGGGCAGTTGCTACAGCAACATGACAACACAGGGAATGCTGGGATACAAACACAGGCATGCCGCCATTTTTCAAATCCCACTGATTCATTGGCGATCTTGACACTGGGAGACTCATACCGCCTCGTCTAAACCAACATAATATCATGTATGTTGTTGTCTTTAGATGTTCCTGCAAGCACTACAAAGACAAGGAGTGCAGTAAACAGTTCACGACGTCGGAGCTGGTCGCACGTCGGCAGGAGGTCTTTCAGCTGTCCTCAGGTAAGTTTTTCATGAGATACATATTATGCAAACCTGTCGCCGTGACTATGTAGCTATGTCGTTCTCGCTCAAAACTACCCCATAATCCATGACAACGTCTTGAAGTATAACAGACAACTATTAACACTCAACCAGACAGTTTTTAAGGTAGTATTTAGGGCGTGTTAACCTAGTTCATGGCTCAATCCAGAAACCTCATTCCTTGAGTCACATGCATATCATGTACAGATTGTTATTATCCTAATCTACTTTGTTTTCTAGGCGAGAAGGACATGTTGCTACTGGGCATCGTCCGTACCTGCACAGACAATAGCAGCAGGCTGTCCACCTGGAAGAAGGGGATTAAGGGGAGAGGGGAGAGGCAGCACCAAAGAAGCCACTACCTCGTCGGTTCTCGGCCAGTCTGCAGGGACACTTTCAAGTTCATGTATGTGTGAGTAGCTTTGATATTCAACTTCTTTGCTCAACTAAGGTCTACCTAGATATCCCTACTATTATTGTACTACTTGAGGTAAATTACAAGATGATACTACCTGTACTTGTTGCCTGTGTCCAATAATTATTGGCCTAATGTAACTCTTACCTTGTGACCTTTCCAGCATCAGCCAGAACAGGCTGACGTCCATCATCAAGTGGTACAAGTGCTACGGGGTGGTGACCAGGCAAAAGAAGGCTGGCGGGCGACAGGCGACTGCAAGGATCCTCCAGCTGGAGGACATCAGGCGGGTCGTGGACTTCATCAACTCCTATGCCGAGACCAACGCCCTCGTCCTGCCTGGTCGTGTGTCTTCCCACAAACAGGATGACATCCTCCTCCTCCCCTCCTCTTCCACAAAGGCCGACATCTACAGGTTGCACAGTAACGCCATGGAGGAGGCTATCTTCAGGTGTGTGGCTGACTCAACCTTTAGAAACCTGTGGCTCCAACTCCTCCCTCGCATAGTGTGTTCCCGCCCTATGACTGACCTCTGCTGGGAATGCCAGCGCAACAACAGGGATATCTCTGCCTCTAGTAACCTACCTGACATTGTGAAACAGGCCAAGCTGAAAAAGCAACAACCTCACCTGGAGGTGGTGGCTCGGGAGAGGGCCTTTTATCAGGACATGGTTAAGACTGTGGACAGCCGAGGGGAAAGGGTACTCCGGGGTTTCTATATTTGCTGTCCTAAACCTAATATTTAAGGAGATATGAGTAGATTTATGAAAAATAGTGATAATTTATTATTAAACCAACTTTTTGTGTAGAATTCACTTCCCATATCTAAAACATTCCATCATGATGGAATCTTCCCTTATTTGGAATGTCAATGGAAAGTTTTAATACGGGTTATTCACTGAATTCGGTCTATTTGGTTGCCATGGAAACTAAAATTCATGAGATTTTGATAAAATTGTGTTAACCCTTACACTGCCAGAGGCCTCATATGGGGCCCTATAGTAAAATCCCATAGGAACACCATTGAAAGAATGCAAATTATGCTTTCAGAATCTGAAAGAATTTTCCAGATATTCCAATTAGAACCAGAGATACCGGTATGGGTGAAACCACGTTAAGTGTGGACTTTGATGTCTTCAGGATATTAAGTGATGTAACATTTTCCATTTACATAATTTGATACCTTTGTTTGGTTTGCTAATTTATTCATATAAAAGTCAATCTTTGCATATAGAATTGAATTTTGTAGAAAATAATTAATTATTAGATATTTAGAGGTAAAAAGGGCTTATACCCAATAAATACTATGTCCACAGGTAGTGTTAAAATTTTATTTTGATCAAAATATGCTTTAAAATACCATATGAACAAAATAAATTAATTTTGTTACAATCTATGTATCATTTCTTATCAGATGATCATTTTTACAAATTTATATCTATAATTCTTCATTTTGATTTAAATCACTGAAAAGTGTCCACAGAAAAAGGTATCTACAAGACTTTTTCATTAAATGAGGCATTTGTATTGAAAACAAATTAAAATATAGGATTATTTTAGTGTCAATAATTAGAATTAACCAGGACCTTCCAACAAAAAGTTTGAAAATATCCAAAATGCTATATTATAATGGAAATCCAAGGGTCCAAAATGTCTTTTTTTGAGAGATTATTTAAGAGGGTATCTACAAGACCATGCATATCTCCCAACATAAAAATAGATTTTAACATTTTCTACTAACAAAGCCTTGACCTCCAGCAAAGTAGACAGTATACCAATTTTCAAGCCAGTGGATACATTATTAAGGGTCCTAGAGGCAAATATGTAGTAAAAAGTATCTACAAGATGGTATCTACAAGACTTTTATGGTATCTACAAGACTTTCATTTTAACCCTTTTTATCCTAGATTTGATATCGTTGACAGCACAAATTACCATAATGCTATTATTATATCAAAATAAAAGGACCTAGAACTGTTGTGCAGTTGCCAAGAGATAAAAAATATTGCAAAATTACCTTTATTTTAAGATAAATATTAGAATGTTAACAACTTATCTTGGAAACAGTCCCAAATTTGTCAATATTCACCATAAGTGAAGGTTTAATATTTAGAGCACAACTCAAAATTGATATAGTTTGTGCCCTTGAAGCTTATGGCTAGAGGAGTATAATTCAGTATCTCTGTAACTTAATATCCGATTTCAACATTCTAGATATCATCTGAAAGATAATTTCGTATTCTATAAAGTGCAATACACATCCTTACATTTGCTCAGAAAGCTTATTATTTGTATGCAATTGAATTTTATTGATTCACTTTATTTCTATTAGAAAAAGTTAGGAGAAAATGAGTGAAAATGTTGAAAAAAAAAGACCTGATTTTAAATCATTCTAACTTTTTAAAGAAAAAACTTTACATTCTAATTTTTTAGAATAAGTTTGGTCCTTACTTGTATACTTGGGAAATACACACATTGGTTCAATAACTTGAATTCTATTTTTTGACTTTTTGACCCGTATTTGAACATCGGACTATCAAGTCACCCAAAAATGGTAGAATTGCAATTAGAGAAATCATAAGCAATGTATTTACATTTAAATTTGCCACACTAATTAAAAAATCATGAAAAATGGGTGAATTTATGTAAATGACATGATTTTTAATTTGCTCTAACTTTTCTTTCATTTATGATAATCACAAACTGTCTTTTGCACAAAAGAGATAATGTTTTCATTTTATTATTATAAAGAGTGTCTTAGCTATTTTATGAATTATTGGTTACCATGGTAACCTGCAAATTACGATAGTACAAACAATTACTCCTTGAAAGAAATTTGCCTTATTGGCACAGTGCCAACATTTGGAACTTTTATACCAAAATTATTGAAAAAAGCTTTTCATCTGAAGAATCTAAACTAACTTTGAGTTTTAGGGAATTCATACATTAATTTTTGTATTTTGGGCAATATTTCAGTAAATATCAGTTATATTGTGATATATCTGGCAGTGAAAGGGTTAACTATGAGAAAGTATCATTTTCTGGTCTCTACATTGAAAACAGAATACATTTATCATTTCTGGTTGAAAAATAATGACTAAAATAGCGTTTTTTAAATTTTATGCATAATTATGATAATTTATGATAATTAATGCAAAATCTCAATAAATACAATGAAATCAAGCTTTTCCTCATTTTCCGCTATCCTGACAGTGTCAGGTTTAAGGGCCCATAACTTCCTTAATAATGGTCGGATTTGGACATGCTTAATATCATTTGAAAGCTAAGAACCTGCTCTACAATATCAATTTAATATCAAATCCCGCATGGAGTACCCTTTCCCCTCGGCTGTCCACAAAATTTAGTCTGCCAAGGCTGCCTACAAGGAAGCAGAGTCCCCTCCCCTTGGCCCCCACCCCCCTTGTTCTTCTGACACGAAGGTCCACATCAGTTTTGATTATGCCCAGCAGGTCCACCTTCCCTCCTTTCCTATGCAGCCTGGCCCATTGTATTTCCTTGTCCCCCGTAAGGTTGGCATTTTCGGTATCTGTGCCGAGGCCATCCCCCAACAGGTGAACTATTTGATCGACGAAAGCCATTGCGGTAGTAAGGGGTCAAATGCAGTTATTTCATACCTGCACCACTTTTTTGAAACGTATTCCCTGGGGGAGAAGGCGGTGGACATGCACTGTGACAACTGTAGTGGTCAGAACAAGAACAAGTTTGTGCTAGCGTATCTTCTCTGGTGGGTCCTGACTGGCTGGCACCAGTCCATTTCCTTAAACTTTTTGATCACAGGGCACACCAAGTTTGCCCCAGACTGGTGCTTTGGTTTGCTTAAACAAAAGTTTCGTCTTGAGCCTGTCTCGAGCCTCACGGAGATGGAGGCGACTGTGGTGAAGAGTACCCAAGAACGTGTCAACCTTGCCCAACTTGTGGGGGACGAGAATGGGAAGGTGTTTGTCGAGTCGTATGACTGGCAATCTTTTTTGACTCCTTTCATCAAACCAGTCAAGGGCATTAAGCAGTATCATCACTTTGTATTCTCTGACCAGAACAAGGGCCACGTCACCTTCCGGCAGTATGCCGACTCGGTCCCCGAGACCTTCAAGATGCTGACTGTCGCCCCTGAAGCTGTCCCCCAGGAAGGCCCTCAGCCCACCGAATCCCCTGGCCTCCCGGCCAAAAGACAGTGGTATCTCTTCAAGAACATTCGGGATTTTTGTACTGAGGACACGAAGGACATCATGTGCCCTAAGCCCTCTGTACCAGAACCAGCACCCGGCCCAGGCCCCAGTGCCATACCTCCGCCGGAACCAGATGCGGAATCAGAGCCAGAGGCTGGCGAGGGGGATGGGCCAGGCAGGGGCAGGGGCAGGGGCAGAGGCAGGGGCAGAGGCAGAGGCAGAGGCAGAGGCAGAGGACAGACTCCAGACACATCATCAGGATCGGAGGGGGAGGAGGAGAAGTTGGTCAGACAGCTGGAGAGGCAATCAAATTCTTCATCTGACTCAGAGGAGGAAGGCCCCCCACCCCCACCTAGGGGCAGGGGCCGTCCTAGTAAACGTGCTAAACGTGGTCGTGTCAGGCCCAGGACCACCTGAGAACTATTAAGAATCCGTTTTGAACATTGTTAACTTATTTTTAGTTGTTAAGACTTTTTCTGATTTTAAGATTTTTACCTCAGTGGCTTTTCACTATTTTAACGACCAAATACAATCATGAACATTCCAAGAACTTTTATAGACATATTATGGATACCCAGGGTACTTAGGGTCATCACAGAGTCGTTTTTAAGCAGCCAAGATGAGGTATTGTGATCCTTTATGCTTGCCGTTCTAGGTTAAGTTGTTGTTTCAGATCCGGATTTTTGTCACTTTTTGCAACGCCGGCATGAATAAAAGTTTTGTATAGAAACGCATGAATTACTGGTATTTGTTAGCTAGAATAGTGTAGAATGACTATGTAAAGTTTCAGGACCAAGGATTGATTACAAGTGTATGTTGCTAGGGCTTTATCGGAGGACCGCGGTAGCGCGCGGTAAGAAAAACTTTGAACTCATTTATCTCAGTTTCTTATACCCGCATAGGCGCGGTTCTTTTTATTTTGGGCGCAACTTATCTCAGGCCCTAGATATCGGACCTAGACATGCTATACCTCGTTTTAAAGTAATAAATATGTAAAAAATATAAAAAAGGAATAAAATATCCAAAGAAAAAAAACAAAAAAGTATAAAAATATAGTAAATACATCAAAAAATAAAAATCTACAATATCTCATGTATAGAAAGAAAAAATGCATGGCTTTATCTAGGGTAGAACTCCCGCCAGCGAAAAATCTGAGAGAATCACAGAGAAATTTCAGGTGTCTACCCCTTCCCAGTTATTTTCTTAGTACATGGGTCATTCTCCGGAAAAATTCTCAATTTCAATGTAAAAGTAGCCCAATAATTAAATAAGGTGTTTGTGTTATGATATTAGAGGGATACACCTATGTAGCCATTATCCAAAAGGGGGCAACTTTATCATGATTATTTTTTGGTAATATCAAGATTTGAAAATAATGCCTTACATTTCCTATGTAACGTACAGAACCAAGCTTGTTAAATATAGAACCAAGCTTTTTTTTGTTAGATATGGCTGTAAGAATAAATATTCTCAAGTCTGCTGACCGGTGGCATAACAAAGTAAATATATGGAAAACATTCCTAAAATGTATTATTTGCAACTGATGCAGGAAAATGCCAAAATCTTGGTCCTGTATGTTACACACCTTGTAACATACAGAACCAAGCTGTTTCTGCTGTAAATATGGCTAAATTCTTACATTGTTTAGCCCAAATGGTTATGATCTGGAGTAAGTTTATCCCCTTGATTTAAGTAAGTAAAAAAAAAAAACAAGTATACAAGTCATCAGTGTGTAAAAACAATTGATTTAGTGAAAGCTTGGTTCTGTATGTTACAGAGCTTGGTTCTGTACATTACACACCCATTTTTATGATTTTCATTACTTTTGTTTGTGGTAGGCACATACAAAGGATTACTGAAAAGATTTTTTTACCAGAGGTAGATCGATCACACCGTGAGGCTTTTATGTTTTTAGTTTTTATGACAACACTATATGTTTAGATTAAATAAGATTAGCTTAAAGTTTGGTTCTGTACATTACAAAGTTGCTTAAGATGACAATTGAAGTCACTCTAAAAAAAATTCTAGATGAAAAAATACATTTTTGATGCATTAATGTTATTCAAATATATGCTGGTCATACAGGAGACACATTTTAACTATGCTGCAGCTTCATTAGGAAAATTAGAATGGCCTTCATTTCCAAAGTAAGCAAACTATGAAATTAGTTTACCATGAGATTTTCTGATAGTTTTGTTCATTCATATCATAATTCTAACATTTCCCCTGATTGATGAAACTATATATTTTCTGAACCATTAGGTCTCTACTATATGCAGGTATAATATATAATAGAAATATTTGAGAATTGTGTCTCACAGAGGGCCTTAACTTTAATTAATGCTGTATTTATCAATTGAGGAGATTTCTGGAGAATGGCCCACTGTATACTACATAGTAAATACTACAAAAATAACTGGATACCCATATTTTATTCATCTAGTTGACTAGTTTAAATTTATATAGACGTATTATTAATTTAAGTACTATAATATTAATCAACATGAGTGACAGCCCCAGTAACCACTCAGAATTCCTATTTGGCTAGTAATGATTCATCAATGGATGATAACGAGGCCACACTTAGTTTGGGTCTCGATTTAGCATTCCCTGATAGTCTTGATCCAAGACCTGAAACTCCAGATAGTTCTGACGACTGTCACTATCCAGCAGCGCAATTTAACGTTCGCGTTATGCCAAGAAATGATAAAGCCGCTGTACTGTGTAGATGTAGTGGATATTTCTTTTGGGAGATTATCCCCACAGAGTACAGCGACTTTTATCTCAAACCACACCATGTTAGCACTGTAGACCACACCACTGGCACGGGGCGATCCCGACCCACTTTTTCAGAAGCTATGTGGGAGGGTTATAACATCGCCACGAGTCAGCTTATCAATGGCTGTAACCATAACGACTATTGTTTGGCAGTGTATCAACACCATGATGGCTCATGTTTCAGAGTTACCACAAGATACACCGTCAACAGTGTAAAAATGCTTATGGTTTTCATTAAGCAACATAAAGTGACATCCATCTCACAGGCATTTTGTAAATATAGAACCCGCAATTCAGATATCACTTTTGTTGCTCCTTTGTTCTGTTTCACCTGTATACAACTACACTTCGAGCTAAAAACAATTCACATTCAGGCCATCGAGAATTTCTTCTCATATCAAAATTTGATATGAGAAGAAATTCTCGATGGCCTGTATGTAAATTGTAACAAGAGAAGGAGAGATATTCTAGATAGTTTTATGATTCAAATCTGATCAGAAAGTCTTCTCAGTTTTTATTGTCCGACAGCAGTGTGTGTGTCAGTTTGGCTGTTTTGATGATTATGTTGACCATATGGACAGTTTCATGTCAGCAAATTCAATAGCAGACAAGCATATGGATCTGTTTTGTGCTGTTATCTGCCCTGATGACTTCAAGTTAGTGAAAAATTTGTGTGGGCCAGATAAGCCAAATATCAAGATCTATGTAAAGAGCCTTATGAACAATCATTATAACCCAGAACTGGCAGTGATTGTTGATCATCATAAGTTTTGGACACCTAACCAAGAGGAGAATGAGTCTGTGTCAGAGTGAAAAGACTCCAGAAGGTATCTAGGACATGTAAATTTGGGGCATTTCTGCCAGAGGCCCTGAGGGACAGGTTTTCACAGCAAAATGAAGAACACTCAGTGCCATTTGCTGGCAATGAGGGACCTGACATTTCAGACTGCGAGAGAAGTTTCTGGGGCAGCTGTGAAAGATAACTCCGTGGTACACCTGTTAAGGACAATTGCACCATTTTCCAAATAGCCCAAAAATGAAAGTTCTTCAATTTTTTTAATATTTTGCATAAATACTCGTTATTATATGCTTATTTTAGAAATGAGAAAGAATATTGGCTCAAATGAATAGTGTGAGAGATAAAAATGATGAAACATGACTAGATATGTGGAAAATTGGTAAATACTGAAAAACTATTTTGGCAATAAAAACTACATTTTCTCCTGTCTCATTTTTAATATAGGTTGTATAATGATAATTTATGTATCCAAATCATTGCGAGGATCTCAGGGATAGCATAGAATGCTCAAAGTACTTTTTGAGTAAATATATAAGTGATTTTATGGACAAATTTAATAAATATCTATTTTCAGCTATTTTGGGTTTAAAAAATGGATATTCAGCTCTAGTGACAAAGTTAGCACGGTGACCCCCCATTTTTTTCACTTCATATGATAGTCTACATCCCTATGCATGTGTTTTAAGATTTTTGACCATTTTTTCAATGTTCAATTTTTTTGTGTGAAACTTTATTTTGATTATTTTTTAATTTTGAAAAAGTTCATTTTTCATAATTTCTAGTTGAAAATATATATAACACCATCAAATTTCACAAAAGTCTTTCTTTCTCACCTGAGCAAACATAAACACATTTATTAGAAGCATTAGGATGGTACTCATATTAATACTATTAGAATAATTAGCAAATAAAATCAATTTTCAAAATGTATTTTGCAATTCTTTTTTTGAATAATTATCATATATTTAGACTACTGTAGCTGAAAAGTT
This sequence comes from Lepidonotus clava, assembly GCA_936440205.1. Lineage (NCBI taxonomy): Eukaryota > Metazoa > Annelida > Polychaeta > Phyllodocida > Polynoidae > Lepidonotus > Lepidonotus clava. The sequence goes on from OW387140.1 coordinate 33,016,353, forward strand.
TGCACGGTGACCCCTGATTATTTTTGTATTTTGGTACCTACATAACTTTCACTGTGTGAGGTTTGAAACAATTATCAATGTGACTTCTATAACAGCGCGATTTCCTTTAAGGAAGGCAGGTGGTTTGCATGGAGAGTCATCACAATGCGGAAGAAGGCCGTTGATGGGCCATAAATCCTGTACCTGCTGTGGTTGGCAGGGAAACCTAAGCAGCAACTGTGTGATGCGGGACGAGAGGTGCCACAAGTGTGGTGTAAATGGACATCTGCAACGGATGTGCACTACTAGGAACAGTCAAGATGGTGTGTCAGCACATCACAACAGGCCACCAAGGGCTCCAAAGGGCAAGTCAAGGTCGACAAAGTACGTCAACGACAATGAGTTGAACGACAATGCAGCGACATCTGAGGAAGCCTACGGATTAACCAGGTTACGCTGGACCCTGGTCAGTCAGTGACAGTGAATGACTAGGCAAAGCTGTGGCCGTCGACGAGTGCCGCATCTGAGAACAATTATGTCACTTACAAGTGGGGACAAATTCTTAGAACTAACCTCCTGTGGGCTATCAGAACTGTATCCCCCATATCCTATGATCAAAATAAGCCCGTAATTGTGCTCAGTTTCAAGTGTCAATTCTGTTTATTAGTTCTAAGACCCAAATGAGGTCATTTTCTGTTATTTCTGAGATGTAAGGCTTTATGCCAGAGGTTGTATACAGTGTCATAAACAGTTCAGTGCATTTATTATATTTCAATCATAACAAAGTAAGCCCTACTTTTGTAAAACTTGTAGAGGAACAAACGGATTCTTTTCTCATAAACTCACAGGTATAAAAGGTTTCTGAGCTAGTCTAAAACTTAAAGAAGGTGCCAAACCACTTTACTAAAAGGTGAGACCAGTACCATATGCACTTTGAAAAGATGTTGAAAAAGAGTATGAGTGACTTATAAGTTCAGATATTTTTTATCCTGTCACCTATAATGAGTAGGCCTTATCTGCTATGCATGTGCCTAAACAGAGAGGGTCAGTAAGAGCATGCAGGGACAATAAGAAGATAAATGAGTTGTTGGAAGATGACGGGTACAAACTACCTAATTTTCAAGAAATGTTGGCAACACTTTCTGGTAGGGGTAATAAGCCCAAGGTGTTTTCAGCGCTAGACTTAGCAGGAGTTTTTAATCAGTTACTCTTTGATGAAAATTTATCTAAACTGTTAATGCTGAATACGTACAAGGGGCTTCTGAGCTCAAAACAGTTGTTCTTTGGTATCAAGACCAAGTCATCTTTCAGGCGACTATGGATAAATCTGGGATAGATATTGTTTTTTGTTATGCTGATGATGTTTTGATAGCCACACGTTCTGAGGAAGATCATTGTCAAAGTGCTGTGTCAAGTTTTTGAAAGGTTAAAAAAAACAATGTTCATTAAAATGAAGCAAATTGTCAGTTCTTTAGACAAGAGTTGAGATATCTAGGGCACACGGTGTGTGAGGAAGGTGTTAGACCCATTCAGTCAAAAGTATCAGGGATAAGTGAGATGCCCACTCCTACAAATGTTACAGAAGTAAAGTCATTCTTAGGATTGGTAAATTTCTATGGTAAATTTCTAGCTACAAAAATTCAACCACTGTACAAATTGTTAAAAGAGAACAATGATTTTGTGCAGTAAGAAGATTGTGAACAGGTTTTTTGTATGGCTAAGGAACAATTCCTGTTCATTTTGATCCAAACAAAGAGATTATATTAAGTGTAGATGCTAGCCCTTATGGCCTATGTGCTGTTTTGAGTCGCAGGATGGAGGACGGTTCAGAAAGACCCATTGCTTATGCCTCTAGGACTTTGAGTTTGACTAAAAGGAATTATGCTCAAATTTATATTGAAAAGGAAGGTTTAACCATTATTTTTAGGATTAAGAAGTTTCACTTGTATCTTTATGGTAAGCTCTTTATGCTCCCAACAGATCAACTACCATTAACCAGAATATTTGGGCTTAAGACAGGTATTCTTTCATTAGCAGCAGCCAGAATGACTAGATGGGCACTGATATTAACTGGATATCAATACAATATTCAGTATAGATCATCTGGTGATAATGCAAATGCTGATTCGTTAAGTAGACTACCCGTAGAACAGAGGGCCTGTGTAGATATAGACAAAAATTATATTTTTCATAGACATGTAGAATCATTGCCTGTTACCGCAAAACAGATAGCGAAATGTGTTCAGAAGGACCCAGTTCTCAGTACAGATTACGAGTATACACTGGTTGGTTCAATGAGTGTAAAGATGAGTCTGGTCAACCTTATTGGAGTAGACATGTACAGTTGTCCATTGAAGATGGTTGCTTCTTATGGGGCAGAAGAGTTAGTATTCCTGAAAAATTCAGAAAGGAAGTTCTTGAAAAGTTATATTTTAACCACCCTGGTATGTTTAGAATGAAGGTGTTGGCTACTGTTTTAATGGCAACACCGATTATTTACTCTCAAACTTGTTTTTCTGAGTTTATGAACCCTTAAAACACTTCGAAGTTTTGAAACGGTTATGGTTATTTTGAAAAGGTTTGCTGGCTCTTTTGATTGTCTGCATTCGTGTGATGTTGTTGGGCTTTTGGTTGCTGTGGCCCTCAGACATGGCCATTTCACCCGCTCTGACCATGATGTCACTATTCCAAAAATATCTTGTTTACAATGTTATTTTGGGGAATCCCAGTTACACAGAGGGTTTCTAATGTCACAAGCAGGGCATGACTGGGTGCCTCTGGCTAGGGCTTTCCCAATTTAGGGGTTGGGTTTTCCCATCCACCAACCGCTGCTACTTTACTGACCAGGGTTGTCAGTCCATGCTCAGTAAGGTTAGCGTAGTGTTTAAATCAGTGCAGGCCTTAGCTATAACTCTTTGTCAAAGGCAAAGAGTAAGGAGGAGTCTAGGTAATGACATGTATTGTATCATCATACAAGGGCTGTTGCAGCCCGCATCCAGTCAGAGTAAGCTGATTGTTGTTGTGAGTTAACCATCCTGGAAAGGTTGTGTTCTAGAAGCTTAGACCTGTAGTTGGAATCGAAGCTGATAGACTGCTTAGATGGTGGGAGCGTTGGCTGAGTGTGATTGAGTGGAGTCTGTCCTTGGAGCTGTTCATTGTCAATTGAGATCTTGTCAAGGAAACGCAATAACACAGGAATAAATAAAGAACATCCTTTCACGCGAGTGTTATGTCTTACATAATACCGGAACTTTTATTATGTATTGGACCACTGCGGTCAAGAGCGAGGAGACTGCGATAGGAGCTAGCTATTTTCCAAAGGCGAATCAACCTCTTAAAAGTAACCTTAACTTTAATGGATAAATTAACCTCTAAAGTTCACTACTGAGCAACATTTTTGAGAATGGCTGAATCATGCAAGTGACTGGACTGCACAGTTATCCTAAGCTTATATACGTTTGTTTATACATTTGATATAAAGGAAGACAATCGATTGGTTTGGAAACATTCAATAGACTTAATAGAATGGTTACCCAACATTACCATATTATTGTTTGCACATAAATATAGCAACCCTGAAAAGTGAACATCGAAATATAGAATATAACCCTTTACATTCATACATCTAAAACAACAATAAGTTCAGTGTGATACCAAAATTAATGTTGTTTTTGAAAATATGGTACATGCAAATGACAAAAAATACTTGCTTAACTAGTGTTTTATTACATTAGTGAGGACATGAAAATAGACGTTCACATCTTAGAATGCCCCCTCTAAAACGTAGTTTACCACTCCAAAGGAATTAGTATAGAGGCATTCATATATAAATAGAATTGAGGATGGTCTACATCCTACAAGCAAGTTCAACCTTCAAAAAACAGGCAAAAAAGCTGTTGCTTCCATGGAAGTTGGCTGGTACAGAAGATGATTGTTTAACCTCTTATTATATAAAACAGGGGCTCTTGATAGGGGGGTCCCGATGTCGCATGTCGATTTTTTAAAATGGCAATGTCGCATATCTTGGCCCCTAATATTTCCAATGTCGCATGTCAAATTTAAGAAATAACCCTGTCCCATGTCACTAGTGGAAAGATAGTCATGTCGCTTGTCCCTAAGATTGCTGTGTCCCGAGTAGAATTTCAGAAAAAGCCATATCACAATGTCAATTTTAAGAAATGGCCGTGTCGCCGTGTCAAATTTAGTGGTCCAGACCCATATAACAAGGAAGTTACACACTTAAATCTAGATTTTCTGTGTAATAATATGTTAACATCTATCCCTGTGTTCTTCGGTGTATAACGTTAACATTACACCTAAAACACGCAGTTTCAGAGTCTGTGTTAATGTGCTTGATTGTTCATAAGTGGTGTTTTTCACTATGACTATAAATTTATTATTATGAGTATTCCAATTCGTGTCCACTATCACCATAAAATTATAATTCTATGGATGTTTACAAATTTTCTCATTTATTTGTCATAATTTTTATATCTATTAAATAGGACATATTTATGATGTTGTTGTTTACCACAGCCTGAAGCTGTCATATAGATTAAACAATTACACAAAAGCACTTGTACCTTGACAACATCAATATGACACACTAAATCATATAATCTTTGTATCCTGTGGCACATGTAGCGTGTGAAATACACAAAGACTGACTATGCAACTGACCTGCTTCAAAGAAAGGGTGAACTAAAGAGGGGTTAATCAGTGCAATACAAATACAGCATAAACAGGTTAGGGTTACCACTGAAAAACGGGACTTCCTGCAAAAATGGGACGTCCTTTAATAACAGGCAATTATGAAAAAGTGGATCATCTAATTATTTGAGATGAAATTATACACAAATGATGCACAAAACAAACATGATATAATACTTCTACATATACAAACTGCAAAAATTAAGAAATTCTGCATTTAACATGAATTTGATAACACTTTCCACTTTCAAAATTACATAAATAAGAATTTCACAATTAATATCATTAGATGAATAAAAATGCTCAGACAATGAGGAGTTTGTTAGGTTAGGGTAAATTCAAAAATTATTTGTAATAAAAGTACACATATTTTGCATCAATATGATCCTTGCATTTTCATATACTATTGCTGCGTTTTTTTCTATTGATTTTTATTTTTCAAAAGTTACAAAAAGTTAGAAGAAAACAGCATGTCCTGAAATAACAAGACAGTTTTGTGATCTGTTATTACAGGATGTCCCGTTTTTTCAGGCAGACTTTTAAAAACCTTTAAAGCAGTTATTGTTATGACGGAATTCGATTTTGATTTAACCAAATAATTGTTTATCATATAGGGTCTTTTTTTAAATTGAAAAAAATTAATGATAATGGAATGTTTTAAAATTATTTAAAGGGTTGTGTCCTGAAAAAAACGGGATGGCCCGTTTTTCCCGTTGTAGCCCCAACCTGATAAATGCACCATGCTATGTCTCAGAAAGCCTAATTCTATTATCAGTAGATGAAAAATAATAATGGGGTACCTTCATGAACCGGAGCCCTGAGGTTGTGTTGATTGAAACCTTGCTGAGACAACTAGTTGTTGTTATTCCATCCACCCATGAAATCTTGCAACCATGATAAAGACATAAGACATACACTTTTCAGTGGGGTATTTAGAGGGAGGTCGTAAGGAGGGTTGACCCTCCCCCCACCCCCTTTATTTCAATGGCCTAATTTACATTTCTTCATAATATAAAATGTAGGGAAAGTTGCCGCTGCCCCCCTTTTTTATTAGCGCTGCTATACCTTTTAAAAAAACTGGATCCGCCGTTGCTTTTCATATTGAGTTTTTGCAATTAATTATATAAGCAGCAAACTGTGTGGTTAAGGAATAGTTGCCTGATAGGCTAAATCACAATGTGTAGTCCCTCAGCTGTTATTTAGGTCTGATAAGATCTCGTTCATCAGCGATAATATGACCTATATAAATGTTAAATAAAAAGCGAAATAACCATCCAATAACAATCTACATTCTGATTACAATACCAACAATTCGTAAAATTGTAAAAACAAGATTATTTCTTTCAGTTTCCAAATAATAGTTGTTCACTAATTATGATTGACGTCTAGCTTTGTTTTAACATTTCCCAGAAGTATCAGTGAGTTAGCATGTCTTCTCCATAGGCAGCTTCACCGTCTCGGCTAAGGTTAACCATTCTATACTTTGGCCTAGAAACAAGTAGGTCGGGGCCACGTTTTCACCACAGACACCGCACTGACTAGACCGATATTACAGTAAAGTTGTAATGCGTATATATTTTCTGATAGCTCTACTGAACAGAACCTTCTAGAGAAGACTCGAAGAGACGCCCTTGAAGGAAGACAATTGGCGAAAATTTAAAGGTGGCTCCTGAGACGGTCTCCTATGTAGAAAGGTAAGGATTGCATGATTATATTGTTTGTGGTAATACGTCTGAGGTGGGAACGTGGAGCAGGCCACAGCTGCCATCACCACGCGGTCAGACACCACACAAAGACGTCGCCCGCGATTTGGTATGTTCATACAATGTCATGTTCATTTCATAGAAGGACGCAATTTATCATTGCCATTACTAAGTTACTGTAAGTGTTTATAATTAACATATTTGACAACAAACGTTCGTATATTATCTTTGTATGTATAGATGGTAATCATGGGGTTTAAATGAACATAAATTTCCGATCTATTAACATTTGGTTGTTTCATTTTATACATTTGTCAGGTCAGATCCATAAAATTAGAAAATATGACATTTCTGAAAGGTAACTAAAGGCCATATTCCACTATTCTGTAGGGAGCATTTGAGATCACTTATTCTAGGTGCCACAAGTAGTTTGTGGTTTTGATACCAACATGTTGGTATCCCTGATCGGAAGCAACCAATAGAAAACCTTTATAAAATAGCAAGTACCATAAGTAAGTACCGCATGCAAGTGCTGCAAGTACCTATATTCCACCTTGCAGCACCCTACTACAAGCAAGTGTGTGGCAGTTTGCTTGCATCTTTTCATGGTGCCACAAGCAAATACCTATATAGTGGAATATGCATGGCCTTTAGGGGGTCACATGGCACCTACAGAAATGGAAATGAGAAAACCATTATTTATGAAACATAACTCATACTTGACTTGCAACAGGCCAGCCGTTCACAGTTGCCATGCTTATAAGAAATAAAACAAATTGTATTTTCTTAAAATCAATTCTAAATAAAGCAAGATGATCCCTAGCCCTGCCCCAAGCCCCCCCCCCCCCCCACCACCACCACTAAGCCAGTCGTGTGACATTATTATAACGTTGCAGCAACATTCTGGATTGGTCTTGTTACGTAACATTGCAGCAATGTTATTTTGATGACTCCTCATAACGTTGCTGCAACCAACTGTTGCAATGTTATGTTGTGATATTCTGGTAACATTCCTGCCACGTTACTATGAGGTTGATAACATGACCTTACCCAATAAGAACATCACAATAACCTTCTGTTTAGGTGTGGTTGAGACCTGACTAAAAGAGAATGTCACAAAAACTTTAGGTTGAGTTGACACCTGACCTAATAAGATGGGCACAGTTATGTTCTGTTTAGGTAAGGTTAAGACATGACCTAATCAGAACATCACAAGAACAATCATTTTGTTTAGGTTAGGTTGGGACTTCCCCTGGTACGGAAGTAATGTTTTTTTTAAATGAGGTCTGGACCTCACCCTTTAGACCCCAATCCGGCCATGGCCGCCTGAGGGTGTACTCCCCGATCCGGCCGTGGCCGCCCGGAAAAACGGCCGAATATTTTTCCATGCAGAACACTATGACATGTATTTAACATATATAGGCGGCTAATATATTGTTTAAAAGTTGATGAAATTTCCTAATCAATGCTGCAGACAATATTTTTATAACTTTAGTTAGTAGGGGTCAATCGTACTTTGAACTTCATGAATTACAAGGAAAATCGGGAATTCCAGAGGGAAATCAATGGAAATCCTGGGGAAATCCGGCATTTCATAGACATAATCTGTGGGGTCTAAAGGGATAATGTTCTGTTTGGATTTGGTATTGACATTGCTTCATTAGAATGTTATGATAAAATTCTTTTTTTGGTTAGGTCTCAACCTTTCAGAAAAATACTGTAATAGTTACGTGCTATTTCAGTAAGTAACAGACAAACCAAAAAAGTATGGTTGTATAACGTGACTGTTACATTGCACTCCGGCTGGGCCAGCATAGATGCCCATAAAACCCAGCATCCGTCTTGGTCATATGATCCCATTGTTTATATAACATGGAGTACCACTGCACTGCACAATGAAAAATCTTTTATTGCATCATGTGCATGCAGTGGCGGATCCAGGATTTTAATTTACATACATCAGTGTTGGCAATTATTCCTTTTGAAGATAAATTGACCAAGCTTCTGAAACAATTTTAAACCTTAGCTTCACATCAATGTTGCTATATCATAGAATTTCTGGATTTTTAATTAAAAAAACAACCTACCCTTATCCTACTAGCAAGATGTATTAGGATTCATAGGGCCTTCATAATCTCAAACTTGCAAAGATTAAATAAGTATTCCACTTATGTAATAAGCATGCAGTAATTCTTCCAACACTATCTTGAGCCTCATTTTTTTTCCGTGTGCTCCTTCAAGTCGAACGGAAACGTGAACCACTTGGCTATCTTCAATGAACCCGGTGTAGACCTTGGCACAGACTGCACAGTCACGGTTTTGTATGAGTCATACGTGTTGTTGGATCTAGGTCAAACCTCACTCCTTTAAATGTATGGCATCAGATTGCCCCGGTAAAAAGTAAGATAAACGACACTGAGGACAATTCATATTCTATTTTGCCATAGTTATATTGATTATCATAATGATACTGCCATAGATATGTTTGCTTCTAAGTATTCTCTTAAATATCCATTGTCATTCAAATACATGTGAGATCGTGATTGTTAACTTGATGCTGAGGGGGAGTAGGCCTGGGTTTGAGATGTCATCCAGTATAAATAAACTGTTTGAAAAAAGGATTTTGCTACACTGAAAACAAAAAGTTGTTAGGGAGCCCCAAAAAGGTTGTCATAGGGTTGTCATGGAGGTAAAAACGACCACTTTTGGGTTGTCATGTACTGTCATGATTTCATACCAACTATGGTTGTCATAGGGTTGTCACAAGGTCTTCTTGCCATATTTTACAGTCAACTGACGGTCCCAAAATTGATCCCAAAGCTGAATCACAACTTGAGCCCAAAAAGCAGCTGAAAAAGGGTTGTCATGGAAATTAGTATGAATTCATCAAAATGTGGTAACAGCATTACTCAAATTTATCCTTAAATTGCATTTTATAAAGCTATAATGTCATTAATTGAATTAGTTTCATAAGTCCTATAATCACATATATGAATGTATATAGATGATTAACTATAGAAGAAAGACGAATGACCTTTGGGTTGTTCTGTTCAATACTCCTCAATAGATTTCTTCTGTGTACCAACTCTATGACAACTGTTGGAGGAAGTGATTCACAGATGACAACTTTGGGCCAAAAAGGCTTGTCACTGTGCAAATAGGAAATCATTAAAATTGATATCTCACACTTAGCCCTAAATTGTCATGGGCTCCATCTATGACAATGCCAGTGGCGGATTTAGCAGGGCGCCCCTCCCCCCTCCCCTTTTTGGGGCAAAACTTAGAATTTTTTAATTTTCTTTTTTTCAAATATTTTTCATGTGTAATCACAACTTAGCTAAAAGACACATTTTCTGTTGTTGGTTTGATACCTCACTGTACATAGAAGATACAGCCCTAAGCAATGTATCCAATTGCAAAGCTTAATCTCAAACAAAAATTAACCAGTATTTAGTCATGACTTATGTCTCATGGATTCCAGTTGCACATCTTAAAATTCCAAATACTGTCAATGTAATTATGATTACAAAATTACATACACACACCATACACAATCCCTCACAGAGTGCCCACCAGACAGCTGGTGTCCCTCATCTGTCACTAGGGGTGTCGCATTGCACCCTGTGGTCGCTTCCACTGGTGGGCAGTTTAACTCACAAAGTTTACTCCGTAAATTTAAAATCTAGAACAAATAAAAACTGTTGATATATCATGTTAGTATCTCCTATAATATAGCTTATTAATGAATCATGAATGTAAGGATCAATTATGGCAATGATAGGAAACAGCAGTGATAGGAAACTTTACCACCATAGTTGAAGTTGAACACCACTCTGCCAACTCGACACTCGCTAACGGCGAATCATCTCTGCACTGCAGCGACGACTTGGTCTCGGCCTCGGTGACCTTGTTAGCACCAGTGAAAACCGCGGACTTACTTAGGTCAGTTTCTAGGTCACAGCGTAGTAATAATAGACAGGGGTGTCTAGTTTTTACCCTACATAGGAGAATCTAATCTCATGGACTCATTTCCTGGCGCGGAGGTGGACCTCTCTGGAGAATGGTTGAACACTATGCGCAAAAAGAATCCATCCACAAAAATGAAGAAAAATCCTGGCCGGGTTGGTGTGTAAAATAATCTCACCTGGCCCGTACACCAGAAACAGAATTATTTTTAGTGACGCCCTAATTCTAATGGTTGTACATAATAATTAGTAATAACATAATAGGAAGCCACTATTATGGACTATGAGTTCTAATACATTCACTGCTGGTATGATTTGCCATATACCCATTATGGCAAGAGCTTAAATCAAGCCAAGTGTTCATAGAATGTGTGTCCTCTCTTTTTTTACATGATGGTTATAAAATGAAAAATGCACCATTGAAAAAAAGGTAGATAATGTAGTTCTACTGGCAATGTCAACATCAAAACAGCAATGTTAACATCTAGTTTTCTAATAATTGACCCTGCTTGGCTGTTATAGGAATGGGACTGTCAACATAGTGGTGGAGCAGTCATTGGAGGGGATATTATAAGATTAATTATGTACCTTGTTGTCAAGGTTAGTAGCTGTACATTAACCCCTTCAATCCAATAAGGCCATATTTGGCCACCACATGGGTGGGGCCATAAAGAAGAGCTCATTTCTATTCTATGGGGTTTAGTTGATTTAGAATAATATTTTTTGTCTTATTCTCTGTTGTAGTATACATAATATTCCTGAAGTCATTTACGGATTCTTCTAAAATTTACATGGTAACACAAGAGCAATTATTTCTTATGGAATCCCTGATGCATTACAGACCACGGTGACCGATTATGGCCATATTAAATGTTAGCCATACTAGGAAATTAGCATCATAATCCTCTTATTCTTTTAAATATTGGCAAAAAACATTCTTTTATGTTGTTTCACCACAAAAAGGGACTTGGATGAACATGTCCAGAGATTTAAATGGTATTTATAGAAATACCCTTATTTTGGTAACTATTGCATTATGGGATATTTGTAATGGAACATCTTTTTGGGAAATGCTGAATATATTTGGGAGGCTACCATGTTACCATGGTAACAGAAAATGGAATAATTACATTGGACAAAATATTTTGTATCAATGCTGTGGAATATATTTTTGCCTTTTTGGTGCTGCCACCATTTAGTAAAACAAGATAGTATTTCCAAAGTTTTTGCATTTTATGTATTTGTGAAAATTAAAAACAAAGTATCTTTTGCCTGAATATGATTCAATTCGACTTGCTGTAACATGGAAACAAAAAGGAAAATTGTTATCAGTACTACATCATCTGCATAAATATTACAGAATACATTATCATTATTGAAAATGTGTCACAGATGGTATTCATACTGTGACTGCCTGGTATCAGTGTATTGCATCAGAAAATGTAAAGAGTTAAGATATTCTTGGTTATACAAGTGACCCTTGCAGTCACTAATGGTTTTTGGTGAAATACCAATGGTTATACTGGAAGTAACCAGCATTTTAACAATATCGAAAAACTTATACAGAGCCATGTGCTACACCCAGCCAAGGATATGACGTTCTTATAACGTTCTAATAATGTTCTGGATTGGTTCTTGTTACATCACACTGTTAGGTTACAACGACATTCTTTTGATGACTCCCAATTACATCGCTGCAACCAACTGTTGCGACGTGAAATTGTGACGTTTTGACAACGTTCTTGTCACGTTATTTATAGGGCTGAGACTTAATAAGAATGTCACAATAACATTCTGTTTAGGTGTGGTTGAGACCTCACTGAATAAGGATGTCACAATAACATTCTGTTTAGGTTAGGGTGAAACCTAACCTAATAAGATGGTTACAGTAACCTTCTGTTTAGGTAAGGTTAAGACCTGACATAATTAGAACTTCACAATAATGTTCTGTTTAGGTAAGGTTGGGGCCTCCCCTGTCAGGAGGTGACAACAATGTTCTGTTTAAGCCAGGTCTAGACCTCACCTAATCAGAATGTCACAATGACATTCTATGGTGATTTGATCTTGACCTAACCTCACCAGAACGTTATGATAACATTCTGTTTTGGTAAGGTTACAACCTTACAGAAAAATAATGTAACAGTTACGTGACATTTTAGTAAGTAACAGACAAACCAAAAAAGTATGGTCGCATAACGTGACCATTACGTCACGCCTTTGCTGGGGCATCCTCTGAAAAGCTTTTTCAAAATGAAAGGTTGTCAGATTGTTATAAATAATTTGATTTTATAAGTGTCCCAGTCTTGCTTAGGAATGGATTTGCTAATCTTGAATGATTATAATGATTACACCGAAATTATGGCTCAATTATCAAAATGTTGACAATAAAAAGTACAGACATGTTTGATGAAAACAGAACCTCCTGTGATCATTCTGTCAACACATGAGATATATATATCATACAGGTAAGATAAGAGGTAGATCTATGGGGGACGGGGGTGGGGGCTCTTGTTGGAGCTCCCTGGGAAGAACGTTTCCTCAGTATCCCCTGCTTGTCGTAGGAGGCAACTAAAAGGGGAACCCTGTGCCCCCAACATGGTCATCAATGGCCGGGTGGGTGGTGTGCTTTCTATGGGACATTGCACATTAAAGACCCCTTGCCACTCTTTGTAAAGAGTAGGGTATCGAACCTGGTGGCGAGTTTCTCCTAAATCATATTATAGATTCGGTCACCGCCCTTGTGGCGTAAAACTAGCTGAAAAGCTTTACCTTGTGCAGTCTGGTAAAAGAACCCTAAAGGGTTGGCCAGACATTAAACTAACCCAACAAACAAAGAAACTATGGAACCTATTGCGTTTCATTCTAGAAGAAGAAGAATTCAGTTGAAAGAATGAAAATCTCCATGTGACAGACCTCACAAAATTTCAACATAGCAAAATGGAAATGATGATGATAAAGTTTGATTCAATTTTACCACAATATAAGTTCAAGAATGGCTGGTCACTGCTTCTGACAAAGATACAAGTTTTAATTATAATCCAAATATATTTCAAAATGCTTCTTGATTAAATTCTTAAATTCAATTGTAGTAATAATTGCCGTCTGCTTTCCTGTACTGAGACCATTCCAAACAATACTTCCTCTATTAATAGGAGAAGCTCTATAAACTTTGGTTTTTAATGCAAGTACCTTAAAAAATTATCTTTTGCTGTAATCTAGTATTTCGAACCCCTCTCATAAGATTATTGGGATTCTTACTCCACCAGAACATCATACTCAGTATGCTGATCCCATCATTGTCCTAGACTTAATAACTTAAGATCCTATTTTTAAGACGTTGTGTAGAGTATGAGATGCCTCAATTAGATTAATCTACTAGGTTTAAACCCTGTGGTAGGATGGTGCCCAACCTGTGCATCCATCGCTTTTCTTCTCTATCTCTTGTGTGTTGGGAGCATTGGAAATCAGGGTGCTCTTTCACAAAAGTCAGGATAGATATATTCAGTGGATAGTCCACTGGGTTTGGTAATTTGTAGTTGGAACATTTAGGTATGTGACATGTGACTGTAGTGTCGTTTTGATTTTTGATATCACTAAAATGTCCTTGAAATTGTGTGAGTAGAGGATTTTTGGTCTGCCCTACATATTGGGTGCCACACGTTGTGCAGGTAATTATATAATTAAATTACTGCTCTGAGAACTGTCAGAGCAGTAATTTATAATTTATCTATTTATTTAACCCTTTAGACCCCAATCTGGCCATACCCTTACATGGGTGTGCTCCCCAATCCGGCTGAAGACGCCTGGAAAAATGGCAATTTTCCGTAATTTTTCCATATTTCCAATTTTTGGCACTTAAAAGAATATTCAACATACAAAATCGTCAAATATATCGTTATTTCCCGTTCAATGCTTCAAACCCTATTCCCATAATGTTCATTGATAGGGATAGGTTCGCCTTTGAAGTTGCTCAAGTATGACAAATTTAAGGAATTCCAGAGGGAAATCCATGGAAATCCTGGGGAAATCAAGCAATTTATGAATACATACTTTGGGGTCTAAAGAGTTAATACCGAACCCAGTATCCACTGAGTATATCTATCCTGATTTTTGTGAAAGAGCACCCTGATTTATCAGCTGGATTCCGTATTTTAGGAATGATTATCAGGTACAGGATTCGTGCTTAATTAATCTAGAGTCAGTTTCATTAACCCCTCCACTCCATAAGGCCATATTTGGCCACTACATGGCTTTTACCGATAAATTGGAACCTAATGTTATGGTTATTTTCTAATAGCAAATTGAGTATTTAACCTACAGTTAAAAGGTAAAGATCAAAATATTCCTGATGCTCTAAGGAATCTTCAGCTTTTTATATTATCATTCAAAGATAATTAGTGTTTTTAGAACATATATTTAAGTACAGGACATCATGCCCAATTTAGGGCAAATTTGGCAAAACCTTGAAATCACCCTCTCAATTGCAATGATTAAGGAATTATTTGGAAAAAAAAACATATCTTATGTAATTTTGTGGCAAACTTGACTTAAATGAAAATGTGCAGAGAATTTGATGGCCTTTACAGAAATAACCAAATTGTCATGAATGAGGCATTATGGGAAATTTGCAAGGGAATGTTTTTTTTCGGGAAATTCTAGGTTTAAGAAAGGTTGTTAAGTTACCATGGTTACAGAAAAATGTTCGCATAATACTTCAAACAGGTAGAGAAATAATCTTCTGAATCAGAAGTTATTACATTTCTATTATTTTGTTAATTAGATATGCATTCTTTTTCTTACTATAATATGGTAAAGTTCAAGTTGCCCTAAAATGGAAAGTAATATGATAATCAGGACTGGGGTGTTTCTATTATACAAGAGGAAGGGCACTTCATACAACCATATCTTAGCTTCTAAAAGGATTATCCTTAAAAGGTTTGCAGCATTTGAAAGCTTGCTTTCTCTTGCCTACAGGTATTTTCTACCTAATATTCTCAGGAATAGAGGGTTGAAAGGGTTAAGAATAAAGTGTAGAAAGCAGTTCTGCTTGATTAAGTTCTAATTGATTACTGCTTTACTTTGCAATTAGTTTCCAAAAGGAGAGATAATATTATTAAAATGATAAAACATGTCCTAAAAATATAGATATTAATCAGTGTCACCCAGGCCTGCATCTCCGTGTCCTAACGTTTGCACGTTTTCCAATATGGTTGCCGTATGATGAGCACTTGTGTCACAACAAAACTATGGCAGGACCATGCTTTGAGTAAGATTCCTCTCCTCATCAATATGATTTAATATTTCATAGTAGATGTTTCAGTATGTATTTACAAGACTTTGCAGGGCACACACAAAGGCAGCAGCTTTATAAGCTTGGCAAGAAAATTGTCACTTGGATGGGAGTTCATCAAGCCCCCAGACCTAGAACCAGTAGCATTGGATGAAGACTTTGTTTCCAGCAGCATGATGTCAGTAGTCCCATGTCAAATCACAGCAATTAAAGGAGAACTAGCCCACATGATGATCGCTGTTAACTTTCATTTTAACAGTGAAGACTGCAGGATCAAGCTTCGCACCACCTTAGGAGAGGTGTCAAAATTCACCACAGCAGGTTGGAGCCATATGCATTGCTCAATGACATAGCAACATATACCCCCCGACTCAGCAGTACTAAGGGTTGCAACCTGCTGTCATTTGGCTGCAGTCTGGTTTGGAGAGGGTGGAGACACTATTTTAATGACCTCATCAACTAATTCATTAATTCATTAGCCTCAATGAGGTGATTAGGGTTTGTAATGTATACAAATAGGAAATAGAAGTTTCATTATATCTTTTTCCCCAATAATGTATTGATAAAAGGTGATGTCTGGCACCTTTAATGAGATAGTAATGGGTTGTAGAGTGCTGCAGCCACCCACTACCATCTCAGCAGCATTTCAGGTCTGCAGCCTCTGAATTTTGACGTTATCCCTTATAGGCCAGCAACTAACTGGCCTAGGAGTGCCTATAAAATATCCCACTAAGGGAGTGTATGGGTCCGGGACAGGTTACGTAACTCAGCACTGGTACACTACCCATGTGTCAGTTCCACAGCAGCCCACAGAAAGGGCCTAGGCTGGGCTAACCAGTTACTCCCCCCCCCCCCCAACCACAACTCATCCTCACAGAATTCTTTACTTGATATACTTGGGTATAAAAACAGCCTGTTACCAACCCCTTGCCCTTCCCCTCCCCTGTCTGTCCCTCTTCCTGCCTTTACCTGTCCCTATTCCTGTTCCCTTCCTGTTCCTGTTCCCACCCTTACCTGTCCTGCTCCCGTTCCCTACCAATCCCTCTTCCCATCCCTACCTGTCCCTCTTCCTGCCACCTACCTCTCCCCCTTCCCATACCCTACCCAACAATCTTCCTGTCCCCTACCTGTCTCTTTTACTGCCCCCTACCTAACACCCTTCTCCTCTTTTTTTCCTTTTACTTTTTTTTATTGAACCACACTCATTTGACAAGAAAATGATCTTCCGTGTAGGTAAAATTATTACAGTACATGAACCCAATTGAATAGTTTGGCCGTCTTCTATGTTAAGAAGCGCACCCCATATGTCGTTGAGATGATGTAACATGATAGCAATCAGTGCTGCGTTATATCAAAGTTAAATAAATGGTATGATGTCATATAATACTCTCCTATCTGTCCCTCTTCCTGTTCCCTACCTGTCCCTCTTTAGTGGGGTCTGTTAAGGTCATTTTTAAGTGAAATTGTTACACAGCGGATAAAAGCATCAAATTTGGTAAGAGACACCTCTGAGGCATAACTATCAAATCTGGAAGGGGAGCCACTAATATGGCTGACTTTTGCTATAAACAATCTTATATCTCAGCTTCTAAAATGACTAAAGAGACATGGTTGGTATCAAAATTGGGAGATTATGGGTCAAGGAATTCAATTATTTCCATTTGAAGTCAATGCGGAATTTCAAAATCCAAAATGGCTGACCACTATTGAGAAAAAACATGATTTTCAACTGCTAAACTATCTAGACAAGTTGAAATGGTTCCAATACCAGCTGTTTATAACCTAGAGGGCCCAATAGATATCGTTGGCTGAGTGATAAAAGGTCGTATCTCAAAAAAAATCAATTTTATTTTTATTTTTGAATATATTTCCATTCCCCCTAAGGCTTCGAGAAATTTTGGAATTTTTGGAATTTTCCAAATCTTTGGAGTATTGTAACCCAGTAAACAAAGGTCGTATCTACAGAACTTCACTTTTGGTTAAGTAATAAAAGGTCGTATCTGAAAAAGGTCATTTGATTTTCTTAGCAGAAAAATGATAATTAATGCAAAATGAACATACATTAAGATTCTGATCTCAAGAACCTCATTGTAAAATATTATGGATAAATTTTAGAAAATCAAGAGCAGGCAAGGGAACATAATTGCAAAATGTTAGATACGACCTTTGTTTACTGAAGTTCTGGTGTATATGTTGAGTAATAAAAGGTCGTATCTGGGCTGAAATTGAATCTGATAGTTCACATATCACATAAACCTTTACTATCTTAGAATAATCAAATGAATTCAATCCTAGCATGTTGGTTCAAGTTGAGAAATATTATTTTGTGTCATTTGTATAAGTTAAATCAATTTAATTAGTGTTTATTTAACATTTTAATATGTAAGTTACGACCTTTTGTTATTCACTGGTTTCCAACTTTTCTCCTTAAAAGTGAGTAATAAAAGGTCGTATCTGGAAAAATACATATGTATGTTACCACAGTAACATCCCAATAATCTAAATATATTCTTAATTGTGAAGAAACTATCTGTAGCATATCATTCCTCCTATAAAAAAATATTATGAGGATTGGGCAGATATTCAGAATCATACAGAGGTCTAAGATATGTCATATTCCTTAAATGGGCAATTACTCAAAATGAGCATTTTTCAGATACGACCTTTTATTACTCAGCCAACGATATAATATTCATCTTATACAATACCACAGATTTCAAAATGGCTGAATTTAATAGCATTAGACTGTTGACAATGACCACTGGATGCCTAAATAATTTAAAAGAAAGGATATAGACTTTACTCTTTCGCAACAAAATTTCTTGATTTCATTTGGTATGATTATGCCACAGGATCCCTTCATTGAATTTCAAAGGGGAGCCACCTTGAAATATCAACACAACCCCAGTGGGGGCCAAAAATCCAATATGGCTGACTTTTATTGAAATAATCTTATATCTCAGCTTCTAAAATGTCTAGAAACACATTGTTGTTGTGAAAATTAGTAGATTATAGGTCAGGGAATTAAGTTATTTGCTTTTGGATTCTATACAAAAGATCTGATTCAAGGTTGTCAATATATTTGGTTAGTACCTAAGATTTCAAATGCTAAAAACATACAAAATTTGTCAAAATTTCATTTTGCTATTTCAAGGCGGCTCCCCTTCTAGATTTAATAGTTATGCCTCAGAGGTGCCTCATGCAAAATTTGGTCTTTTATCCGCTCTGTAACAAAAATGTTGTTAACAGACCCCACTACTTGTCCATCTTCCCATCCCCTGCTTGTCCCTCGACCTGTCCCTACCTGTCTCGGTTTCACTCTCTACTATTCATTTAACAGTCTGTGAAATTGGCACTGGCCAGGGGCTAAATGCCAGTAAAATTATAGCCAGGCCAGTGAAAAAAGTGGGAAAACTTATAGATCTGGAACACAAGAAACAACTCAAAAACCTAAACATTTCCTGTCACCTCCTGTTAGTTAGTCTTTTCCTATGTTCTTGTAAATTCACCCAAATGCAACTCTAGTGGCACATTCAAAGTGTAAACAAAATTTGTGTCCTGTTAATGTATAACACTTCATTTGAAATAACACGTAAAATAACTAGGCAGAGTCCTTAACTACCACTATGTCACAACAAAAGGAATACAAAATGAGCTGTTTCTTGCTGACCAGAACTATAGGAACATTTCCAACTTCTACCTGCCATCTAACCTGCTCCCTTCCTCTCATTGCGCCCCCTTACTGCCTTTCTACCTATTCCCTACCAGTAACTGTACTACACCTACATTCCCTGTACCACCCCACCTGTCCCTGTACCACCCCCAACTGTCCCTGTACCACCCGTACCGGTTCCTGTACTATCCCTATCTGTTCCTGTTCCATCCCCTACCTGTCCCAGTACTGCCCCGATCCGTCCATCCGTACCTGTCTGTGAACCACCCCTACCTGTCCCTGTATCACACCTAACTCTATCTGTACTACACCTACCTGCCCCTTTACTGGTAGGGGACAGGTAGGGGACAGGTAGGGGCAGCAATGACAGGTAAGGCATAGTTAGGAAGCAGAAAGGGGGAGAGGTAGGGGACAGAGAGGGTGTAGGAAGGGGGACAGTTAGGGATCAGGGAGGGGAACAGACATGGGTCAGAAGCAGAGCAGGAAGGGAGCAGGAAGGAGGACAGGTAAGGGGCAGGAAGGGGAACAGGTAGGAAGACAGGTAGGGAGCTGGAAGGAGAACATATATATAAAGGTCAAGGCTGACAAGAGAAGCCTTACACATAGTACCATATTCTGCACACATAACACTGAGCTGTTTTGAGTGAATCAAAGGGTGGCCAAACCATTCTGTACCTCTGCTAAATCTGTGATCAGAGAAGTAGAGATACCTTTGAACATGGTCAGAGAAGTAAGACCACCCAAGAACCCATTATTGGTGCAGAGTCCCATACTTGTCCCTCTTCCTGCCTCTTCCACCATTTAGTTGAAAGGATGATGTCAGTAGTCCCATTTCAAATCACAGCAATTAAAGGAGAACTAGCCCACATGCATGAAGATGATCGCTGTTAACTTTCATTTTATCAGTGAAGACTGCAGAGTTAAGCTTCATGCCACCTTAGGAGAGACGTCAAAATTCACCACAGCAGGTCAGAGCCATATGTATTGCTCAATGACATAGCAACATGTACCCATGACTCAGCAGTACTGAGGGCTGCAACTTGCTGCCATTTGGATGAGGCCTGGTTTGGAGAGGGTGGAGACACTATTTTAATGACCTCATCAACTGAACCTTAATGGATTGTCACTGTGAAATCCCAATTGGGTGAGGTCTGAACTGTACATACATAGCATGTAGTAGTAACGTCCCATTAGAGTCAGGTCTAAAATAAATGTGATTATAACATCACATTGAGGTGATTCACAAACCAAGCATGAAGATGACATGAATATTACATGTTATTAATTGGAGTTTTTGACTGACCAAAAATTAACCAGCTTGGTACACAAAAAGGACACTCATGTTGTTATCTGTTATCCTTTATTGTAGCGCCCCCACCACTATTTCTGCTGGTTTAGTCATTTTGAATTGATAAACTATTAAAGGTAAATGATAATGATCATAGAGTATTGTAAAAGAAAAAAAGCCATCTTTCCAATCCTCCCAAACCACTTACACAAGTGATAACCTTCTGTCATGCTTCACCAGGTCCAGGCTTACATGGGAAAACAGGGATGTCCCAAATCCTCAAATCGTCCTGGTCAAATGGGACAACCTCTGAAGCCGAGCTGTCCAAAGAACTCGGGCTGAGTGATATTCCCAGCCTCTCTATTATGGTATCTGACCACTCTGGGCAGGCCCTGGACAGCTGTCACCAGGAGTATCTATAACTAGCCCTACTGAGGGACCGTCGCACACATCAACTGGTCATGTAATGCAAACTCAGCCTGCTTACTCGGCTACTGTACTAAGAGGCATAGGGTGACTTTATTTTTGACTTGCAAAAAAAAAGTTTAGTCAATAGAGAAATTGATTATCTGCCTTTGCACAATGATTTATTTATGATAGTTTGAATGTACCACAACTTTCAGCAAGTCTCTAGTTTAAGTTATATTCCTTGTTTGAGTGAAACCCCATGATTGTTGTATAATCCCCGTCCTAGGACTCACACACATCCCCTGATCTCCACTTCTCGGTCCGTTCCCATTTTCAGTGTTAGCCCGGACCTGTCACAGTTATAACCAGCTAACAGGAAATTCAATATGTATAAATCCTGGGAACTCTACCAAATGTCCTATTTCCAACTGTATAATGTTGACAAAGAAAATTGGTAAGGAACACAAATGTCAGGAGCTGTGTGTCCAGTTGTAGTGTTAGATCAAGGACCAATACTGGAAGATGATTTGTACCTATATAATGTTAAGTGAGCCATGTTGGGTGGTCATGTTTGCAACACTCAGTATTCACAGTTGGTACTCAACACCATGTCATGTCATGGTTAAACCTAAACATAATGTCACTAAGACATCATCATCATAAGATATGGTTGAGACCAAACTTAAACGATGCCTTCTGACATACTGGTGGATATAGTTGAGACCAAATTTGATTATATAAAATATCACAGAGACATGGCAATGTTGGCCTCAGCATTTGTCCTGGAAGCCATCAAATCAATGTAGCTGCATCATCAAAATGTCACATAACAAAAATGTCACTCTAGGTTAGGTTAAAACTGCACTCGGATTATGTGTATCACTAAATGAAAGCATTTTTGTAAAAAGGGACCTATTAACAATTCAACATATCATGAAACTACTCTTCCAAATGCTGCAAACCATTTAAAATATTCCTGGTAGAAGCTGAGATTATAGTTTCTATGAACCTTGCTACCTCTGGTAAATTAAGAACCCCCTGTTCCCAACCAGTTTCACAATATTATAATGTAAAAATATGTTTTTGTCCATAATATGTTTCTTAATAAATTGTAATAAAGAGGCTTATTTCTGGAAATTGGCATCACTGCTAGATTTAGGCCTAGATTGGAGATAATGGGCTATAAAAGAACTATACACTGTAGAATGATGAAATGAAGAAAGGAAGAATCCCTGGGACTTCAGGCACAAACTAGACAATTGTTGGCCATTAGGTGGCCCTATAAGCCATAGGTACCTATTCCCATATACACTCCCAGTTATGCTCCATTTAAGTCATGTCTTTATATTATCTAATCATAATGTACTGACGCGGGTGTCAGTCCACTCCGTAAAATCTTAGCTATCTTATAGATCTAGGTTAGTAAGACTCAGGGCTAAGAGTGACTCTCTGATGGGGGTGAAGAGCGTAGAGGTCATGTCATAGCAGACTGCTTTGGTAAAACAGAGGTGTGAGCACCGGTAGCTTCAGAGTGTCACTGGTAAGCAGATAGGCAAATCCTCATAGAGAAAGCAGCACCGTGAACTCTGGTTACTGTTGGGAGAGTGAGCGTTGCCGAGCTGTCGGACTAGGCTAGGGGTATTGGCTGGATGTGGTTGAGTGGACAGGCTCTCTAGACTGATATATATAGTTGTCAATGGGAACACCATGACATATTACATGTCATCGATTTAATAAACATGATCCTTTCATTTGAGTGTTCTGTCACCTCTTAATGCTAGCTACATTATCAGATGACTTGCAGCTGAGACACGAAGGAAGACTGTGATATACATGAGCTAGCATACTGGAATAACAGTAATTGCCAACCCTATATGCATAACTGTAAAATGAAAACCTATAGTTCAATAAATCATAGTTACAATCTTTTAAGGTTTGGTTTTGACCATACATAGTTACAATGTGGAAAATGCCTTTTGGAAATCTTTAGTAGTCCTATACAAAACGTTTCGACAAATGAAACATACTCAGTCGTAAGGACCCACATTTTTAATGAGGCTAGGTTTTCATTTCACAATACTTTTCACAAGCAGTAATAAAAAGTGAGACTGTTATGCTCTGTCACATATAAACCAAGCTCCCATAGGAGGACTACTAAAGGCCATTAATATTGTAAACCAGTTCAGAGATCCATAGGTAAGTTAGAATGGGTTTCTAGTACTCCCTTTCTTCTACTGACCATCTTAATGAATATTTTGAAAGTGCTGGGCCATAAGAGGAAACAGCAAAAGAGACATTCTTGTCCCATTCATAAAGTACATGTTCTGATTGACTTAACTCCTCAGCCTCAAGTACTCCCAGTTGACAATTTTATCTTAAACTATGTGATACACTAGAGAGTTAACACTTCCTGGAGCACTTAAGAAATTTTCATAGAACTAAAGCAATTCATGTGGGAATTCTGCAAGGTGTAAAGGCCTAAACAAGAAATGTGTAGTGTGGTAGCGGGAAAAAAGCGATCTGTGGTTTTCTTTCACATGTGGGTTTTCAAACTAAACAGTTATCCCTCTTTTCTGATACATCTCTGGAATTCATATCCAAATGGCTAACTCATCCCTATCCCACAGTTTGTGTAACGGGGCAATTGTCTGCCTTACAATAACACTTCGCTTCACTCAGAGGCAGCTTTGCTGCAAATTTCTCATTTGCCATTTCATGATATCCCGCACACTCTACATGTTGTTTGATACCTTAACATAATTTTTCAAATTTTCTTTTTTACCATTCCATAATATCCCGCACTACCAACATGTTGTTTAATACCTTTACAAAATTAAAAAAAATTTCTTATTTACCATTTCATAATATTCCGCACACCCAACATGTTGTTTAATACCTTTCCATAGTTTTCTAAAATTTCTTTTTTACCATTTCATAATATCCCGCACACCCTACATGTTGTTTAAAACCTTTCAATATTTAAAAAAAAAATTCTTATCTACCATTTCATAATATCCCGCACACCCAACATGTTGCTTAATACATTTCCATAATTTTCTAAAATTTATATATACCATTTCATGTTTAATACCTTTACATAATTTGTTTTGATTTTCTTATTTACCATTTCACAATATCCCGCACACCCAACATGCTGTTTAATACCTTTACATAATTTTTCAAAATTTCTCTTTTGCCATTTCATAATATCCCAGACACCCTAATGTTGTTAAATACCTTAACATAATATTTTCACATTTTTCTTTTGCCATTTCATAATATCCCAACACCCACAATTGATTTCAAATATTTTCATTCTGTTTCATAATATCCCACCAGGCTGTTCTGTTTGTTAGATGTTCCCATGACATGATGTCAAGGACAAGGGCCAATCGGAGGGAAGCTTACAAGACAATCATGATGACAAGGGCCAATCAGAGTGCGCCTTACAACCAGCTCTGGCTCACTGGCCCTGTCAGAGCCTAACTTTGGCAGGAGCCTCACTTTGACAGGAGCCAAAATGAGGCTGCACTCACTATCATAGCTGTTGTGAGACTTTAAATCTAACTTTGTAACAATCGTAATTGAATCATACAATCACTATGATATTAGAACAAACACTCATAAATATTCTAAATTTATAAAAAGTTGAAAATATTGTTTACTGGAGTAGCACTGACACGTTCTATTTGTCCCAAATGCATTTTCTAATATTCAGTGAAGTGAGACCCGAAGATTTCCCTTCCCCATGAATTTTGGACAGGGGGTAAAGCGATCACGTCGCTATGCTCCTTGGCGCCTTCGGCGCGGATAGATTTAAAAAGATAAACTTGGTTGCCTCTATTTGGTCACACATGTAAATTTGTTTACACCAAATATAGTTTGCAAGATCCAAACATCAGAGCGGTTGTAGGTGATACATGTGTACCTTAAGCTTCATGTCTTTATTTCTGTACACACTAAAGCAAACTTGTATGTTCAAGCTCTACATCGGTGCAGTCGAGCCTTTGTGCACATTAGATTCACTGGCGGATTGAGAGGGGAGTGCTTAATGTAAAACTCTGGAAATAAGGGGGTGTGCCCTCCCCTTTTCTATAAGTGCGCCCCCACCTTTTGAAAAAGCTGGATCTGCCACAGAGATTACAGTTCAAAATTAAGATAATGTTTAACAGCTGTTTAGGTCAACAACAGGAATTTGATGGTTTTGTAGACTCCATCTTGTAAAGATGGTCATGCTATTGACTAAATAGCATAGCCGTGCTGGGGATTTTGGATTTTGTAATCCCTTCCAGGCTAGGAAAAATGGTCCGATTTTCTGGTCGTCAGAGGACGACCAAAAATTAAAATCTGGTCGTCCACATCTAGTTATAGGTCGTCCCCATAAATGGTACAATCGAAATATGCCAAGGGTTGATTATTTCATTAAGAAGCTATCAATAGTTTCTGTCAAATATCTGGTTGTCAGGAGGACGACCAGAAATTATTTTCTGGTTGTCCACACCAATATTCTGGTCGTCGAGGACACGCGGAGACGCAGATTTTCCTAGCCTGCCTTCATGTTACCTAAGCAAAATGGGTTTTTGTTGTTTACCTTGTGGAAGTTAGGAATTAAACCACAAATCAAAAACTTTTAACACTGTTCAAAGGCCCACATTAGTGTTCAATTTCAAAACTTTTTTTCAAGCTAAAAGACTTTCAGGAAATATTACAAATATGGGAAATGTAACCTTGTCCAGGTAAAGAAATAGAGAACAAATTTTTGAAAGTTTTTTCTGAGAAAAGGTGAATATTGACTTTATAGGCTTTATGTGGTAGAACTCTTTTACAACGTGGAAATTGTCCTATGGGAATCTTTAGTAGTCCTATACAAAATGTTTCGACAAATTAAACATACTCAGACCTACATTCTATATAAGGCTAGGTTTTCGTTTCAAAATTCTTTTCACAAGCAGAAATAAAAAGTGAGACCTGTTATATTCAGTCAAGTATAAATGAAACTCCCATAGGAGGACTACTAAAGGCCATTGTGAATCAATGCAGGATTCTAATACTCCCTTTGTTCTACTGACCATCCTAATGAATTTTCTGAAAGTGCCGGGCCATAACCGCACAACAAAGGACGTAACACCCCCTCCCCCTTTTAAGTTGAGGCATGTTCCCCGAGATTTTTTTATGCTTGGCTGATTATGTGTGTCACCCTCTGAATAGAGCCCATTCTGCAACACGACTGAGGGAGTTGGAAAGACCAACATCTGTAAGTAGGCTAGTGGGGCACTTATGTTTCTACTGTAGTGGGAACACTCATGGAGCGTTCATGTGAATGTTAGTCCCACTGTCTGATTGCAGCCTCGATGGGACTTTCTTGTAGTTTAAAGTTAGACCAAGCAAAGCAGGTTCGCTGTCTAACTAATGATACTTTAATAGTGTTACTCATGATGCAGTGTTTTTTATAAATGAATATCATTACAAACTGTGGGACAGTTCAACACACGACTAATAATCTATAAAATAAGAAAATAAAGAATACTGAATGCAGGTCAAACAATAATTTTGCACTTGGCAGACAGTCAGGATAAGGTTCTATCTATGAAATGTTAACGAGGGAACAACAAATCAAGGGCAGATCCAGGAATTTGAAGGAAAAAAAAAAAAAAGGGGGGGGGGGTCATGCTATAGTGAAATTGTTTTCCATGCCTTCTGGGTGCTTGAATTCTACATAAATATTTTAATATTTGGTCAAAAATAGGGGGGAACGTGCACCTCCCTAAATCCCAATTATTCAATATGCAATCATCTTTCACACAGATCTTCATTCAACAGTTTTCACTACTGGGGAAAGCTTTGGTTATTGTAATTGAAATTGAAAAAAGTATACTATGCAATCGGAACATTCCTTTGACTGTTGCCATGGTGACATGATAACATTCCATATTGTAACAACCTTTTTAAAAAGGACGTTCCTTGCACAATTACCCACAATGAAACTTCCATAAACAGATAAATGAATAGATTGTTTTATTTCTCAAGATCTGGAATATTCTGTCTGGGTCACATTTCTTAGGAAAATATACAGTATTAGTTTGTTTTTATCAATGACTCAACTGCAGTGTAAACTGTAAACTGGGATGGGCTTACTGAATCAGCTTCTGGCACTTGCTATATATCATATGCAGGAAGTCTATTCGGTGAGCCCATCCCAGTTTATATCAAACTATGAGTTTGACTAAATTATTATAATATTTACACTTGCTTTCAAATTTGGTCTTAAAGTGTAGAGATATTGAAAAAGACTCATATTGTCTATGAATGACAGTTAATGTTTACACAGACCCCAATGAGTGAACTACCAATCAGCAATGTTTAATTGTACAAACCGAACGTTAACTAGTAGAATTTACAACATAATAATTATGTTGTCCAAGACTGGTGCAAAGACAGTTATCCGGAGCTCGAGGTTGCACTTAGTGTTACAGAATTCCATATATATATATATATATATATATATATATATATATATATATATATATATATAAAAACCTCACCTCTAGAAACCTGTACAGAGTAGCAATTATTCTTTTTCAAGAGAGACAGCAAATACAGCAGCAAGTCTACACAGCAAAGAGGATGATGTGACCATCACAACAATTTTATTGTTCTGGTTACATTTTTTTAGGACCCTCAAGAAATCCCTGTGGCCAAGCACAACAAAATCATAGATTGAAGTGTTGTGGCTCGATCATGTGACATCATATTGCAACCTTCAGTTGATAAAATTTTGGTCTCAGCCTCAACTAAAGAGAAGGTATTGATATCTAACCTTTTGTTTTGGGTTTGGTATACCTGTCATATTAAGATAAACGATGCCTCATGGTGCCTTCTTTATCCAAGTTCAACTTAAAAGAAGATGTTTTCTTTATTGGATAGAAGATTGATTGGTTTTCCAACAGGCTTAATGAGTTTCATCAGCTGAATTATTTTCTTGCTGTTATTATCTTATTTATACGAGAACGTCCAATTACACTTAGCATAAATGTCACATTCAAAAGTAAAGTGTACCAAGCAAATATGAAATCCATTGCAAAGAACAATTCAGATAACAATATGCACATTATACAATCTATAGCTAAGTTCTAAGTAGACAAATAGTCTAAATTCTTGTTCTCACAAGCTTAAGTACTTTCTTCATGGAGGGCTAACCTACCTTATTTGTGTCCTTACCCTTGGCCTTTGTGGATTTGTTGAGTGTTTGGAGACTGAGATTCATTTTCTGTCAAAGGGAAAGGGTTATTCACAGGTAATCGCATACGGATATATGAATAGGACGCCAGTGTCTTTTCTGTCTTTTTTTGTCTTTTTACAATACCTTGGTATACTAGACTACAACAATGCTCTTGTATGATAGAGGCCTGTTGCTGACTGAACCAGGTCTTTTGAAACCTAATCAGACAGACATTCAGCACACCAAAGGGTTGTTTACCAAAAGAAAACACAAGCTATACAATTCAAATAGTCTAATGGGTCATAACCAAATCTGTCCTTGAGAAAAAGGGACGCCACGGCCATTTGGAGTGAACTAGAAAGTATGGACAAATAAATGTCAAGTGGTAGGCCTATAATTGAAAGTTTCCAAGGATAGTAGAATTAATTCAACAACTCTAGGGTCATTCAGAATGGTATGCTATCTAAGAATTCTGGGCAGTGGTATAGTTTCATTATTAAGATAGAGATTTCATAAGATGTACTATGTTATTCTCACATTTCTTTAGACTGAAACTTATCTTCCTTGGGCCAAAGAGGATATAATGTGGCGTGACCACAATTAGTCGAGTTAAGTTACCTTAACAGAAAGCTACCTTAAAGGAAAGTATAAATTCAGATAAAATTGGAAGGAAGTATAAATATAACTCTCTCAGGCTACAGACAAGGAATCCCTAATTTACATCTACGTGTATGAAGGTGGAACTGTCTCAGCAGTCCCCTCAGTTTGATTGGCTATGCACTACTTGTTATTTGTCAGTAGCCAAATATGTCATGGGAACCATATGGTTTATACTTCTCTGTACAACAAATACTAAACTAAATCTTTCATGGGTCCTTCCTGTAGTATTGCTTTGGCCTCCTGTTCATTCTAGTGAACATGAGACCTGCCAAATCTCCTTCCCGCCTATTCAATAACATTAAGATTAGGCTGGGCTAGCTTTATGACTGTAATCTCCTTGATGTACAAGAGTAGATTCCCAGCCAGAAGGTTATGTAATCATTTCCTGTGATATAAGTACACAAACTTGCTTTATATATATACATACAATATGACGTCTATGGAACGTGCCATACTTTTTATATGTACACAATGTTATGTGTATTTACCATGTGTAAACCATATCCTCAGAGGCCATACCCACTGGGTGATTTTACCATCAATGGGCGCATGGGAGAATCAGTATTGGGGTCATCGGGCTACTAGATTATCAATGGATCACTGGGTGTCTGCTTGTGGGTACAGTGGGCAAAGGGCAATCCCCGATTTCTAGGGGAAGCCTAGAAATCGGGTATGATCAACTGTCAACCTGAAATGATAGAATAATATGGGTAATGATAAAATGTGTAATAGAAGAAAAACAGGTATGAAATGGACTGAAACTTGTAAATCGGTTATGAGAGACCAAAAAACCGGGGTAACTGGATGTGATGTCAGAATGGTCATGTGATCAAGATTGACTGATCAGAATTGACTTGTCGACTATAAAAGGGGGCATTATGGCCTGAAATAAACAGTCCCTTCTTGGTACTCACTGTGTTTACACATCTCTTCTTCAAGATGCCCGGCCTCTTAGCTGGTCCGAGTCTAAGATATGCAATAGTAGCAGCTAACGAGCAAACACAACTTAACCCTTTCACTGCCGGATAATTCAGGGGATACTTATCTATCCAAGGGACCTATTTGTTTAATGCACATAATCCTTCCCACGAACAGTTAGTTGTTATTTTCCCATAATAACTGAACACATCAAAGACTGTTTTGCTTTTCCTGTAATCATTTGTGAAATTTGTGAAATTTGGTTGCCATGGTAACCAGGTAGCCAACATTAACAGAAAATTGGAAAGTTTTGCACATTTTTCATCATTTTATTTCTATTTTTGACCAAAACATTTATATAAATGCATCATGTTACACTTAGAAGCTCTGCAAGGCTATCTAAATCACATAGACTCATGGAAGATGCATTCCATAAGTCTAATGTGTCTAAAATGATTTTGGAAAGTCATTTTCTTGACTTTTTCTGGGATGATCATATGCTATATAAATGTGCAAACTATTCCTCAAAGTACTGAAATATCCCTAAATCAACGTGATATGATAGATTTAGGATATAATTAAATGAGAAACATCAAAAACAAGCAAATTAAGGTTAAATTGGGATAAAGGTATACTTTTGAAGCAATTTAGGTGATATTGTGGAATTATGGGACAAATTAGGGGATTCCTGGGGATTCCCCAGGGATTCCCTGGTGCTATATTTAGCTCAAGGGGGTTTCCCCTTTTGGCCACTATAGCGGCCTCTGGCAGTGAAAGGGTTAACTAAAGAACCTGAATTGGAGGTAAATTAGCAATAACTCAACATGCCAGAAACAGACTGAGAAGCGACCTGAGCCTGAAAGACCAGTCAAGTATGAAAGCCCGAAATAGTAAGTATAGTCGGCCTAACACTACAGGAACGAAGTTGTGACCCGCTTGGCTACACAATTCCAACTTCTAATCACGAGCGATGAACCGACTTCCCAAGCGGGCCAACCGACCAACACAACACTATAATGCCCGAAACAGGCCTGACCATTAACCCTTTCAGCACTGGAAGCCACTAATGCGGCTAAAAAGTTTTTTGTCATAAGAACCCACCTTAAAGAGGGTGAATTTTGTGATCAATAACTTAGAAAATTTTCCCAAAATATCCATTAGAACCAGAGATATGGTCCTTTGAAAAGGCATTTTTAATACTAATTTTCATTTCTTGGGTAATATCTAGGTAATTATTAAGATAGGAATATCATATTCAGCAGTGAAAGAGATCACCCCGATTAACCATCCCATTCGTTCACCCTTGTAAGCGAGACACACCTCAGAACATTCCAAATCGGTCTCCTGCTTGGACTCTTCATTGGCTTGAGACTGAGGCGGCCCGAAAGTCTCTTCGTCGTAGAGTTCGGAAACTCCAACTCACCAAAGAACATCACAGTGATATTTTCCCAAATCATAAGTCTGAAAAAGGTAGATGTTAGCAGTTAAGCATCTAAGAACACACTATTGTATTTCAGGAAAACAAGTGCCTCGTTTTGGCTTCTGAGATGAAGACATTAGCTGTTGGCTACAGACATATAAGACAATACTCCAAAAACATTGTGTTTCAAATTTTCTCAAGGCAACTTAACAATTTGGGATGCTCGAAGTTGACCATTTCTGAGCAACTTCTCGAGTGGTTAGTTATTTTTTGTTATTTGACATATTCTGGGTATTCTCGAGTACCAATTACTATATATATGTGTTATTTACAGTCTCAAATATCTTCAGGTATTTCACTTAGTTAGCCTAGGTAATGATCTTCTGTTGGAATCCCTTGTCTTATTTTCGCTAATGACAGGCTTTAACATGCCAACCATCTATTATAATTATGTAATCATGATATCCATTTCTGTAATGGATTTCAATCTTATAGGGCAAAGTTTGAGACCAATCTGACCATTTATGATAAAAGCGATGAATATATCGATAACACTACTGGTGCAATGTATTATCTTTTTTGACAGGAATCAGGAAAACCTTGTCTAAGTACTAGTATATAATATCTTTATGCCTGCTAGCAATTGCATATAGATATAGCTGAAAAAATAATTCAACTTCAAACTATGGACATTTTATCCCCAGAAGAGATCTGTATTTGCTTTTCAGAATGGTAGGGTTATATATACCACTAAGCAGGATCCAAATACAGAATGATTTAATGAAAATACAATGTAAAACATTACAAACAGCCTCCATGGACACTCAATTTTTTCAGTCATGCTTCTAAAACCAGGTCTGCAAAACATACATGAGTGGTACATTTGGTGGTACGACTACAATAACCTGCAGTGTGTTGATATGAATCCACGTGTTTGTAAATATTCACCCATATAGTGCTGCATCAGGTGCCTCAGCAGGGCAGAATTTTATAACATTGGTGTGTGCAGGCAGAATGAGGTAGGCTGTCTCCAAGCAGAGGGACGCAGCAGTATACACGCCATTCGATCAGCACGTTGCTAGGCAAAGCCAGGCCATAATCAGATGTGCATATGAAAGCAGGGTTGCGGCTATTTTGGGACTGTCTGGTTTCTAGGCAAATGTGGAACGTTACTGGGGAGAGGCACGTTTAAGCCTGCACCAGCCCCGGAGAACCTCCACTGCAAAACGTCTGAGGAATTCTTGTTGATTTGTACAAATATTGTAGAGTAGCAAGGAAACCTATGTGCCAACACAGGTGAGTGCCACCTGAATTGTCCAATAACACTCAATTTGTCCTTTATGTAATTTGGACTTACCCATTATATATCCATTACCTCCATAACAAGGTGGAACCTTGTATAGAGATATACTAATGGCTGTACATACCCCTTGTTCATATAGAAGTATAGTATGCTATAGTCAGTCGACATTGTGATCATTCTGTCATTATTGTGTTGATATAGTCGCTATAGCACCTCAGCGTCTAGGTTAGGATACAAGTAAACAGTGTGTTATCGATGTTAACTGGCTTTAGCAATGTGTAGTGCGTTACATCAATAATCGACTATTTGCTATAAATATCATGGGAAATTCCATTATGTTAATACTGTTTGCATGATGATGTCGACCAATGTTTATGACCATGTATGCCCATGAATGTAATATATATTCACGTCTGTGTCATGATTTCCACGGGATATTCAGTGGCTATATTAATAGTGTATCAATAGGAAGGTGGATATGGGTCGTCCTAAAATCGAAGTGTATATAATGCAGCTTTAAACATGCCTCCGATACCGTTAGAAAAGGGAGGAGTCAAAAGTATTGCCCCACATCAATACTAGTAACCTAGTGCTGTTTTGATAACATTATGAACAAAATTAATGGTAGGCATATCCCAATGTAAGCGAGATGAGATTCAAATGTTTTACAGCAAGTCGTACCAAAAGATTTGACGACGTTTTTGATACGATTCTTACAATTTCAGTGTGACGCAGTGGTTAGATATAATTCATAACACAACGTTCTTTTGTGCAGCTAAGGTTTATTCTACAGTGTAATCTTGCTTGCAGAGCGACCTTTCACAAAGTAATTCTATGTCTACCACGGTGGTTTCCATGACAACGTATTTCATTACAGTCTTGCAGCGTTCTCTCAGTGCTTGGACGGACTGGTATGAGGGGCAGGTCGCCTGTATCTTTGGATGACTTGTAAACATATCCGCAAAAAGTAACTTACATCAAATAGATACAGAATTGCCTCAAGCTTTGTTCGATTGAGGTCACAGACTGCAGTCTGTACTATAAGGCCTATATCATATAGTCTGATTACTCTCATTGAGTTTTACTCTCGGAGGTATTGAACTATAGGGTTTTAATCTACGGTTATTCATAAGGTTGCCAATTACTATTGTTACATATTCATTATTCCAGTATGCTAGCTTGTGTATATCAAGTCTTCCTTCCTGTCTCGATGGCAGGTCATCTCAGAATGTAGCTCTTCATTAAGAGGTGACAGAAACACTCATGTGAAAGGATAGTATTTATTAAATCCAAAACATGTAATATTATGTCGCTGACTCGCGTTAACACTGTCAGTGTGGAGAGGCTTGTCCACTCAACCACATACAGCCAACACCCCTAGCCTAGTCCATCAGTCAGGCCCTACTCACCCTCCCAGTCAGTAACCTGAGTTTGTAGTGCCGCTTACTCCACAAGGATGTGCCTATTGGCTTACTGACTATACACTCTCATGCTGCCGGTGTTTACGCTTCTATAGACCTTAACAATGATGTGAACTCTACACTATCTGCCCTAGCACAGAGAGTCACTCTTAGCCCTGATCCTTACTTTCTTAAATGTTAGCTAAGACTGTATGCAGTGGGCTGACACTCGCGTCAGTACAGTGTTATCTGGTGAAACGCTGATAGTGCTGAAATATTTGAATGTGAGTGGCTCTGTTCCTCTCCGTTGTACATTATTATTTCAGTGTTGCCAACTTGAAATGGTAAAATATAATATTATAAATGCGTTATCATATAAAGATACCTTGTCCATTGAGAAACCTTATATCATTTTCTTGATATTGAATTATCCTGCTTTCATTTCTCCATTTCAGAGTTCTACTCATTCAATTTATCTAAAGAAAATAAACTAATAATATTATTCTATTTTGAATCCAAAATGACATCAGATAAGTCAACTATGTGAGTTTCTCAGTAATGAACAGACGCGCTTAATGTATTGGCCATACACACATATTGTCATTAATTGCACTATTATAATATACTGCTCTGACACGTTGAATAATAGTGAATACACCAGGGCAGTTGCTTGAAATGACTGTGTTTCAATAAAATCGGCATGTTTAATGCGTGTATATATATAGATAATCTGTTATGCCTGGCATGTACCGCATATTTGTTGAATGTCAGGGTGTTAACTCTTCTTATCCAGAGGAGCAGTGTATTAGTTTATGAAGAATGTGACTGCAGTAAGAAAAACACTACACTATTTTTTGTTCATATAATTATAAACTAGAAAGTATGACGAGCTTTTGGTCATCGTTGGTTTGTGGCAAACAACGTCAAACTCGACCTTAATCCTTAATAGTTATTAGATTGGCCACCATTACCCAACTTGCCTCTGTTCTGCATTATAGGTTTTAGAAACACTATAGAACTTCCTGTAGTAAATATGAATCATTTGCCTAATAGTAAGTAATATTGCCCTTCATTGACATCTAAGTCCAAGTAAATGTGTATCTCTTGCAGAGGATTGAAGACAAAAACGAAATGAGTTCTAGGAGTTAACATATTGCATACTATAGAAGCCTACAGAATATATACACCTATAGAATATAAGCCTCTGACGTAATGCCTTAGGCGGTTTGATCCCTATAGATGTGGTCTATTTGGCCTATGTATTTCCCAATTTGTAACTAAAATATAACTTCACCTCTTGGGAAAGTCTATGTTTTCTTCTGATCTATAGTATGTTCGTGAAAGAATATTTCAGTCATAGGTTATATTGAATGGATAATAAAATTTCAAAAGATTATAAGATCAACCATAGCAGTGTGCCTTGTGAAAGCATAAAAGATAACACATGCATGTATTTCTTTTTTTAAACCTGCAAAGGCTAAATACACATCTATCTTGAGTATACAGCAGCTTCAAATAATTATACATTGATACAAAAAAACGCATGCTGGTCTTGACAATTTGAAAATACATATTCAAACGTTACATCACAGTTGACAGGATACAGTCATACTGTTGGTATCTTAGGTATAAAAAACGTCTACGTGGAGCGAAGGGTGGTCACATTGTAAAACCTGTGAACCACCATGGTCCGTGGGTATCTAGGTCAGATTTAATCATACGTAAATGACAACTGCATATTACACTCTCCCTTAGTAATATTTTGTATCATTTCGCAAAGTCTCCATAAGATACTATAATAATACCATGTTGCAAGCTTAGCTACAGTACATATAAAACATTTGTGAACATAATCTATTTTATTCAGAACCTATGTGAAGGACAAAAATAAGAAAACACAGGTATGGAAAAGCACCTGAACAGGCTATGGCAAGTTGAGTATTGGCAAAGTAGGTCAGCCTAACAGTGTGGGTCCACGCAGACAGTTGGGAGTGGAGCCAGAGCTGGGTTACAGCGGAGAGGTGTACGTATATAAACGGTATGGAGGATAAATCAATGTATTCTCGTGGTTATACTACTTGATAAGGGCATTGCATATGTATGTCACTTGGATACAACACATTCAACATTGAGGAATGTTTTAAAGCTGGTGGTTGTGATTTTGTTGTACAACCAGTACTACAAGCATATATTCTGAAAGGTTACTCAGGGACACCCTGACTTTGTGCAGCCTGACTTCATAATTCACTGGAACAAGAAAGGTGTGGTGGAGCCTCATATAGTATGTTTCATGCTGTTAGTTCATTTTGTTCTGAAAAGAAGCCTTGACATTTTCATTTACCATTCTGTAATGATATATGTGATTATGTTTTTTTTTCTTCAGGTCATACAGCCACCATACATACCTGTTAGTGCTGGGAAACAATGGTTTCACCACAGGAAGGCAAGGATTGACAACAGCATATCAAATAAGGACGCTTATCACATCCATCGGCCCAATTCTCCGATAACTTGGTATATATCTTTACTGTTCCATCTTAGAGTTATCTAGAGCTAGAGAAAAGTGCATGACCCAGCAGATTAAAGTGACACTGCATTGTTTCAATATAAGGGAAAGTACTTACATTGAAGCTTCATTATTCAATTTCAAATGACTTATCTAATGAGATGCTGGGTAGCATTTAGCGTGTGATAAATGTATAACTTAAAGGTAATTACACAATAACACAAGAGCTGAGACATAACAAATATGATTGTTTCTCTTGTTGGGTAGCTCAACTGTTCCTTCAGTGAATTCAATTCTTAACCCCCATAATGCCTTTTCTATAGAATGAAGATTTTAATCACTGTTATGTTTCTTAAATTCTCTAATAATTTTGAATTTTGGTATGTTCATAAAGTTCAAGGAATAGTCATGTTAACTTTTCCTGAAGTTTTATCCTTTGAAAAGTAGATTTGTGGTTCAAAACAGGAAGACAGCTATTGCAGGAAGATACTTATCATTTACTTCTTCCTTGCTGGGTTCCACACGATTTCTCATTGCTAACTATTACCTTTCAGTGTTATGTACTGTGGTAATTAGAAATAGAAGACCATTTAAAAAATGTTGTTGATAGACACTCGTAACCAGCTTTCCTCTTGGGAATAGAACCTCCTTACAAGTAAGATATTATGTAGTGTATGTACTGCCCCAAC
Source organism: Lepidonotus clava (assembly GCA_936440205.1). Taxonomy (NCBI): domain Eukaryota; kingdom Metazoa; phylum Annelida; class Polychaeta; order Phyllodocida; family Polynoidae; genus Lepidonotus; species Lepidonotus clava. The sequence goes on from OW387140.1 coordinate 33,053,484, forward strand.
CAAATTTATTTGTTCCTTTGAAACAACATGAACTATTCAAGTAAATAACATATTTGAACAATTTTAAGGAACCATTTAGTATTACAAGATTATGGTTCCATCTAGTGGTGATAAATTGAAAACAGATTTGTTCATAATCAGATAATAGTGAATTTCTGAGTTGGATAAAGAACCAAGGAAATACGTATAATGATGTATATACCACATACTGTCCTTGTCTCACTGAAACAGCTTAGTCACAACTTTATACTATGCATGAATGGTTTGGAAATTCCAGTAGCTGAAATCAGATTTAATCTATCATAAGTCTACTGGGAAAAAAGTCAAGTATGGTGATTCTGACAAAGTATTAGCTTAGAGTAAATAAGTACTGTATACGTTCTTACATATATTATATACATGTATGGACCTTACTCGTGACTTTATGATTTCAGTTGGGAAATTTTGCCCACTAGATTATTGAAAGTAAAACCACAATACGGGATTGGTTCAGGTCACTGGGAAAACGCTGAAATCCTATTAATTAAACTAAAAGTATGAAATTGTAAAGACAACATTGTTAATGTTTTCATAGATACGCTTTCACTCTGCTACGAGATCTATCTCCGCGCCGGGAATATAGTCCGTGAGAATAGACTCTGCTATGTAGGGAGAAAACTATACACCCCTGTATATTATTCCTACGCCTGTGACCTAGATAAACTGTGATCTAAAAGTAGTCCGTGGTTTTTGCTGGTGCTAACTAGGTCACAGGGGCCGGCACCCAGTGGCAGCTACAGTGCAGAGATAACTTTCGGTAAAAGGTGTCGAGGCGGCAGAGTGATACGCTTTAAGTAATCTAGAAAAAATAATATATATGAGTGGTCTGCGAAGGACCCAAAACTGTGTTCATCTGTGTTTACTGCCTTCTTGTTGGTATACTAATGAATATATGAAATAAAAATCTACCAAAGCTTTTCCCACCAAATTCACTGAAATAGAGATGAAGAGTATTTACCATTTATGAGAAAAGCTATAGGAGTCAATGTTGAAAAACCAGGGTTATTTTGAACTCACGGATATGACAAATGTATCCAGTACTACCCTTATTCAGTATTATGTATTATGTGCCAGTATTCTTCACATCAGATCAAATTTATGACTATAAACTACAAAATACTTCTTAGAAATTGTGTTATTAGTTTTAGGATTACACACCAGGTAGTGCCCAGGGGAATATCCCAAAGTGCATTTCAATATTTCAGGTTCTTTTTAGGTATAGTGTTCTCTGTTTGTACCAAACGTCACATTGTGCTCAGGGAGTGGGTCTTCTTCATAGAACAACACACATTTAAAATTATGAGGAATTATTGTACTTTCTACACATTTGATCTAATCCTTAGATATCTAAGGAGGCACTGAGTAAAAGGAGAGTCTAGTCAAGATTTTAAACAAATTTCTTTGTAACTTTGGCAACATATATGCAACAGTGCCCAGCCAAGGATATCACAATCTAATAAGATTCTAGCAACGTTCTGGATTGATTCTTATTATGTTACACTGTTAGGTTACAGCAATGTTCTTTTGATGACTCCCAATAATGTTACTGCAACCAACTGTTCCGATGTTACATTGTCACATTCTAATGACGTTCTTGTAACATTATTTATGAGGCTGATACTTCATAAGGATGTCACAAAAACATTCTGTTTAGGTGTGGTTGAGACCTCACTTAATGAGGATGTCACCATAACATTCTGTTTAGATTAGGTTGACACCTAAGCTAATGAGATAGTCACAGTAACATTCTGCTTAGGTAAGGTTAAGACCTGATGAATTGTAATCAGAAATATTAAAATAACATTCTGTTCAGTTGAAGTTGGGACCTCCCCTTGTCAGGAGGTCACAAGAATGTTCTGTTTAGATGAGGTCAGGACCTCACCTAATCAGAATGTCACAATGACATTCTATTTTAATTTTATCTTGACCTTACCTCACCAGAATGTTAATGCTGGTTAGGTCTCAACCTCCCATAAAAAAAATGTAACAGTTATGTAACAATTTGTGACCCAACACACAGAAAGGATGCTCCAAGGGGGATATATCATAAGCTCTAAGGCTAATATTAAAAGAGATATGGTAGAATTGTGAAAAATAAGGATGAAAATGTCCTAAACCAACTTTTTGTGTAGAATTCGGTTAACCCACTCAAAAGATTCCATTTTGATAGAAAAACATTCTATTTGGAATGTTAATGGAATGTTTTCCCAATATATTACGTAACATTAGATGTTGGTTACCATGGAAACAACAACAAAAATTCACAGATTTTGTCAAAAATTGTAACCCATTTGGAAAAACATAACCTGATTATATCATTAGTCCAAACTAAAAGAGATTATCTTTTCTAGATAAAAAGTTCTACACATAACTTAGACCAATCAATGTATTCAGAAAATTGTATCATGTTACTAAATATTTAGTTAAATATTCAATATCTGAGCTTTTTGCCATTTTCAGGAAGACTCACAGTCCTGTGTTCAACAGCCTGTAACTTCCTTGAAAAATAATCAATTTTGATGTTCCTGATATCATTTGAAAGCTTAAAACATCTTCTTTAATGCTCAACTCCCGCCTGGAGCATCCTTTCTGTGTTGTGAGACACATTTAGTAAGTAACAGACAAACCAAAAAAGTATGGTTCCATAACGTGACCATTATGTCGTGCCTTTGCTGGGTAAAAATCCCTACCACCAAAACAAATATTGTATTTATGCTAGCCAACTGGGACAACAGGCACCACCAAATACTTTTAATCAGAACCCAATTCAAGTTTTTAGTGATTGCTCACTTCATTAAATTTCTACATTGGCAAACAAACAGCTATTTACATTTAAAGTACTAGTGTGTGTTGATCTTATCATGGTACGATTATTCTGATAATTTTGATTCTGACAATCCTTTTGATTCACCAACTGTTGGTCTTGCAATTTGGGTTGTCAGCCACCACCTTATCTTTGTGCCTTGGTGCAGGAGTGCATGAGAAACAGGGATAAGGGGTTCCGGAGGTCATGCCTCGCACACAAGAGTCAGAGCAGAGGGACGAAGGGGAAGGGAGAACAAGAGAGTGGAGCGGGTGCCCTATGTGAGACTTCTACTGTGCAACTAGGACACTGACATGGGAATCGTGTTCAGGGTCGTCGCTGGTCTTAGCAGGGTGGTAGCGTGTTGGCCTTGAGCCCAACTTCTCATTCCCTGTGCCCATTGAGTATTGCTAATCTCATGCTGTACTATTATTATAGTTTAGTTGTTCTTCTAGCCAAAATTCCAATCATTGATAATCTGCCTAACTGTACTGTATAGGCATGTCTCTCATTGTTCATGCTCAATACAAATCAAATGGTTATTGTGACACCCTGTGACATAACTTCCAATACCATCCTTTTCGTTCCTGATTACTTTAGATCTCTTGCACTACCATAATTTTCCTGGCACATCGCAAACACTCAATCTAAAAGAAGTACCACCGTCATCTCATAGAATTACCCAAATAATCACATATATACAACTATTGGCAGTGAATGAACAACTTGTAAAAGACTATAACATTAAATTCATAACTTATTTCATCCCTAAAGATTTGTGCCTCTAGAATTAAAGGTCTCCAAACGCTCGCACTAAGAGATTCATTACAAAATCAATTTTCTTGATTAGTTATTCGTCTTTCTACTGACAGCTAAGGTTTCTGCTGATCAAAACTTGTAAACACAGAAGTCATAATGAATAAGGTCTATACATAGATTACTAGTATTTGAAACCAGGTAGAAATTTCAGTGTAACCTGAGTATATCACCATGTACAAAATGAACTAGAAGAGGATCACGTTTAATGTGTTTATAAATACGTGCTAATCCTTTCTTTTTTTTCTTTCTAGGTCATCCAAATGCATTGCTTCAACTATGAATAGGTGGCATGCACCAGTCTCAAAAATCATTTCCGAAACGTGTATGTGAATCATATGAGGAATGATGTCTTCAGTTGCCCTGCCATGTACATCTGCTGATGACCAAATGAGTCATGCAAATAAAATGGGTGATGACCTAAATTCAGCTGGTGCAAGGGGAGAGAAGCTGAGTCATTCAATTTTACATGGACCACCCCCATCACACCTTATTGGATGCAAATCCTGTGATGTCTTGTCCCCAGAACAAATAGGTAATGACGATGACCTTGGTGCTCCAGCTGAAAGCAGTGGTGCTAAGGTCGTGTGTCAGAATAGTTCTGGAAGACTCCATGACAAGTGCCTCGAACATGGATTGGCCATCCAGCAATCATCAAGTGAATTCGTTGCTACAATGACTTCCACATCAACACTTAGTGCAAGAGAAGTTACAGCAGGTAAAAGTATTACATTTGGCGATGTGGAAAAAAGCAGTGTTCAGTCAAACAATCATAGTTCAATTTCTTCAAGAGCATCTGTGACTGTCCCCAGTGTTCAAACAAAACCACAGCTCCAGGTTCCCTCCAACGACGTCAATTCAGAGTTGGACTTGCGCATGTCAGTTTGTGAAACAAGGCATGAATATGAGGATTTGACTTTAATTAGTGACACAGGTCAGAGTGTCAAAAAGTACAATTTGCCAATTTCCTCAGAAGATATTCGATCAGGTATTTCTCTTGGTTCATGTCATGTCCCACTGACAGCTGTGAAAGTCAACTCCAGAGGTCCATCTAAAGAAGCTGATGTAAGCAGCGGTAGCATGGTCTCAAGTATGGGACTGGCCAAGGTCAGTGAAGGTAATGCTGATTTGAATAATCTTGCAGAAAATAGTTTGCTAAGAAGTTCTGAAGAGTCCAGCAAAGGTAAAAGCAGGGTATCTGCGCCAGAGGTTGAGGTTTCAAAGACCAAATACAAAATTTCAATGGATTACATATCAGAATTTCAAAAATATGTTTCTGAGAACAAGGACAATGTTTCTAGATTTCTTCCAAGATATGGTTCAAGACACTCTCATCAAAATTTGCAAAAACATGAAAACAATGAAGAAACTACTGATAGTGAAGCTCAATTAATAACTTCTGATGATGAAAGTATCAAACTGAGATCAAAAAGAAAGGAGATGTCGGAAACAGAATTAGATCAGCACAATGTAGTTGTTCAACATTGTTCTACAACTTTGCCTATTGATAATGGTCATGAGAAGAAAACAACAGTAGAAAACAATATGTCACAAGCCCCTAATTACTTCACTAAAGCCCTGGGGTTGGTACATGTCTCAGATATAGAGCATCCCGAAATTGCATTGAAGAGGTCTGATTCAGCTCCAGCATTATCAAGTTGGGGTCAAATGAAAGATAGTAGTTCTTTAGATAACATGTACCCATCCGCCATATCCAACGGGAGAAATAGTGATTCACACACAACCACGTCTCCTCAACAAAATCCAGTTGACATGAGTGTCTTAGAATTCAGTCCACCCACATCACAGGGTCCTAAATATGTGGGTAAAAGAGGTTCTTTTCGGGGGAGGGCATCTGGAAGAGTAAAACAAAGGGTTACGAGGCAGAATGGCCTATCCGCCACCCCAAATCACAGTCAAATTGACGATCCAGTAACTGAAGCAGATGATACATCTGTCATTCAAAATGCTTCTAATACAGTAAGAGGTAAACAACGCGGAAGAGGATCGAGGGGCAGAGGTAGTAGAAGTCGTGGTAGAGGAAGGGGACGGGGAAGAGGTCACAGTGGGTTAAATGGTACACCTTCCATAGGTAATGATGCTGGGGGACAATTATCAGACAAAGTAAATGACAAGCTTGAACAGGAAATTGAAATTCAAACAATTCGAAGACAACGAGGAAAAAGGGGAAGACCAGCTAAAGGAACCAGAGGAAGGTCTGCCCACAGAGTTCCACAAAGGGGTGACATTCACATACTTAGCCATTGTAAAGTCTCATTGCCAAAAGCACAACCAGCGTTTGCCCACAAACTGGACTTGCTTGAGGAGGAGGTTAGATATAGTTCAAGCAACTATACACCAGCTGTACAAAACCATGCTAGTGGGCCAACAGCTCCCATCCAAAACCCTCTCGTGAGTTTTATAGAAAGGCATATTCCTCACAACAGCGCTCATCTTTCAATGGGAAGGACTCAAAGTGATCCTGTCAGTTACACACAACATAGTTTTTCTGAGAACAATTCCTCAACAATAAAGTCTTTGATTAATGGGCCACCCTTGCTGCCAATCCAAAGCTGTTCACGTCCACGTGGAAAAGCAAAGACAATTTCAACTATCCTTTTGGAAAGAGATAAACAACATGCATCAAATGTTCTGGATGCAACATTGGTATCAGCTCCTACTCTACCAGGTGCACTAAGTAAGAACAGACCTTCAGTTGTCACCAGTGCAATTCCCATGGCAGGGCAAAATACAGCTTCTGTCCACTTGAAGACAATGCCGTCTGATGTACCTCAAGATAACACAAGCCAAAGTTCTGATAGCATCGAAGGTATGAACATTCAGAATACACAAGATGTTTCAAGTTGTCCAAAAGGGGTAATAACCAGACTTGGTAAAACAGATTTAGGTCCCCAAAACGTATTACCAAAAAGCGATGCACTTGCTGACTCTTCACATGGTGCCAAACCAAGACTTAGAGAATATCTGAAAAACAAGCCAAATCTTTCCAAAGAGAGCCCAAATAGCGAGCATCACGCAATTATAGATCTGACAAAGGACAGAGATGAAAGTAGTATCAGTAACCAGATAACACAGCTTCCTTCAGGGAACACTATACCACAAGTTAGTGTTCAATCACCAAATGTGGCATCTCAAAGTCCTTCGGGCCATGACGTCAATAGAATTCCAGTGCCAGTTTGCCAACTGTCCTCTGTAGCCAGTAAAACAAAGAATGATGTTCAGAGTCAGACAGCTCCAAAAGTACCAATATCCCTTCCCAAAAACATGTTTTGTGCATCATCAACCACTTCACACATACCAACACTTGGTATGACTACATCAGCCCAGAGGATTTTACAGAAATCAGCTTCAGCCAGTGCACCAACAGTTCTTAGCTTGCTGAAGAAACCATTTAATCAAACAAAGGTACATACAACACATGTTGACAATGGGCAACCAAATAGTATTCCAAAAGAAACAGAAATTGGTGCTAGCACTAATCAACCAGTGAAAGCACATCAGCTCCCACGGAAAGCAACTTTGCGGCTAACGCATGTCATGACACCTCCACCTGCTCACACTCAGCCATTCCCTTCAGATATCTTCATAGAGCCTGCTCCAGCAGATGCCTCTTTTTGTCTGTATGCAGAACCTTTGTCTAACCTTCCAGAGAATGACAATGCACCTCTTAAGGCTGAATCTGAAAAGGAAAATGTTTCCATGACCAAAACAGCTGAACTTGCCAAAAGGACACTAGCCTGTCCTTCACCTGATCCAAAGGCAGAACCAGCTAATTGTAACTTGGAAAATCAATTATCAGCTGTACCAAAAAGTACTAAAGTACCAGACAAACATGTTTCATCACATACTGTATCACAAAATCACGCCGCACCTGTGCCTGAACCGCCGAGATCTGAAATCCCAGGTTCTCTACGGAAGAGGAAAAGTAGCCAGAGTTCTGCTGATTCATCATCTGACATCAGCAAATGCCTTGTCACAAATGAAAAAGACATGACCAAACTATCCAATCATTCTGATGCCCCAAACACCTCCCAGCCTGTTCACCAGGCACAAAGTAAAGCCATGTCAATGGATCTACCTGCTTCAGGTGATATCATATCCAATCCTAAACCCCAAAATAGATGTATTCCCAAAGTACCAGTAGTTGCAAAACCAGTTGCTCATTTTGCTCAAAAAGCCCAAGACTATCTTGCGCAAGAACGCAGATTCTGTGCTCATGTGAGTACTTGTCCAAATGCTGTAGTACACCAGCCATGCTGCCAACATCTTCTTGAGCTTCCACCACCTGCCCATACAAAGGTAGCAGTAATTAAGCCTTTACAGCAAGAGGCTCCTCTAGACTTGACTGCCCAATCACCACAACTTGAAGACACTGGCCTTGATTTGAGTCTCAAATTACCAGATTTTATACATTCCAATGGCAGTGACCTTTCAGAAACATCATCATATGGCGAAACTCAAGATGAAAATGACAGCTCAGAAACTTTAAAGAGCAGTGATTCTGCATCTTTAGGTATTGGTTGTACTAGCAAGCCTAAATGTGAAGAAGACACAAAGGAAAGTACACGTGAGGTAGTCTCAGAAAACAGTGGAATGCACCTTGACCAACAGAAAAGTAGTTCTCTTGAAGTTTCCAAGTTTGATATCAAGCCTAATGACAACCCAGAGGAAACAAGTATTCAAAGAAAATCCCTCTCGGAAACTGTAACATCAGTTAATGGATCATCTTCAGATCAATCTAAAGGCAAAAAGAGGAAACACAGGAAGAGGGGAAGATTTACTGTTGTGAAGGCAAAGCAACGGCCTCCAAGAGATCCTTCCATTCCAAAAAGAAAGTATACCAAAAGGGTAGTGCCTATTCATGAAGATGTCTCAAGTACCACATTGCTCAGCGGGCGACCTCGGCGCTCAACGGTGAGTCTAGGAGTCTACAAAAGAACATGCTCCTGTACTGCATGTACTAACTTTGTCATACCTAGACGAAGACGCTCAAAAGGTAGTGCTTCAAGCAGTTCAGCTTCATCAACCCCTGTCCACCACTTAGAGCATGTGACACCAGATATCCTTGTCTCACGTGATGAAACTATATCTTCTGTAAAAAGTGACCCAACAGACGGTTGTATAACATCACCTACTTTGATAAGTGATTCTAAAGAGAGAATTACAACAAAACAAAGTTCATACAAGATGGAGCAAAGTACATCAAAGGTGAATAAAGGCCCAGAGGACATGACTTTGGGAATGAAAATGGCAGCTGATGTAAGGTCTGAAAAACCTAACAGGGACACCTCTGCTTTGTGTGATAGCGAAATTGGTCAGGGTCAGCATGAATCAATTCAGTACAGTTTGTCAAAATCAAAGGAATCACTTCCAAATGTTGGATCTGACAAAATTGCAGAAACAGTTGAACATAATCAAACTGAAGACATGCCAGTTCATACAAATGATGTACAATCAGTGAAGTTCACACAATCATCTTGTGAAAAAGCGGAAGGCCAGCTGCAGTGTCAGCAATTCCAAGATGATATCAACAACTCTTTAGTTGCTGATGCTAGCAGTGATGGTGCTCTGCAAGTGACCCTTACAGAAAATGAGCCCATCCCCAAAAAACAGAATATGCCTCATGATCACAGGGAAAACCTTACTCATTCACAAAATGTTTCAAGTAGTTTATCAAATGAAATTCCAAATAAATGCAATGTCAGCATAACAGATGAAACTCACGAAAAATCAGACCACGATACAAATGCTAGTATCAAGTTTTATCCAATTTCTGCTGATGTCGATAATAATGAAGGCAACTCAAGAGACATGCATGATGTTCATAACGGCAGGTTGAATCAGACTGTTGCAGTTAACACAGCGTCTGCTGGTCAAAAGGATGAAATTTCAAATTGGTCAAGATCTAAAGCTGATTCACAGATTGAGCAAGCACAGAAAAGGCATCTGGCAGTTTTGAATAGAGATAAGTATCAGTTTAATACTAAAGCTGCCAAGCAAAGCCAGAATATTCAGAATCCTGCATCTGATTCTGATTCTGACCTCCCACCATTCTCGGCTTATTTATCTAAAGCTAAGTTAGATGCATCAAAATCAAAATCCATAACTGCCACAGAAATCACATTTCAAAACTCCCCTACTCAAGAGAATGAGGACCTTGTGGACATGAAGAAGGAAGATAGACATGCAGATAGTACAAGTACACCCAATGTATCTATAGATTTGACAAACCAAGCTGAATCAGCGAAATCTGATAATGGTGTTATCAAGGAAGTAGATATAAATATGGAAAAGTCTGTACCTACTTTACAGTCTCAGAGCCCTGAGAAGATCATCATGAGTAAGACCTTGGAAAATACCGAAAAAGTTGATACCGTGAGAAACTTTCAAGAAAAGAAAGTAGGTAAAAAAGACGCGCCACAAAAGAGAAAGATAAAAGCATCTGTGCAGCATGGGCTTACCGATACAACTAAGAAGTTAAAACTTTCATCAAAAAATACTGAACATTGTCAAAAAAGCAATGAAAAGGAGAAGCCTTTACCTTCCGTAGTCAAAGAGTCAGAAAAAACAAAACAACTTGAGGAACCTCCCCTCAAACAGCAAGTTAAGACCAATGAAGTAACAGGAGATTCCATAGATAAAGAGAAACAGGCAGATCCAAATAATGTCCTTACTGAATGGGCATCAGATTTCAATGTGTCAACAGCTACCATAGAAACCATACAACCCCAACAGAAAGTAGGGAAAATAAAGGGGAAGAACAAGAAATCTTCATCTGCAGAACGAAAAGAACACAATAGTGAGAAGATGGTTCTTGCTGATAAAGCTGAGAACAGTAGACCATCATCAAATACAGAAAAGGTAATGCCACATAAAGAAATGCCAGGGAAAGGCCTGAAAAGGGTGAAGCAACACAGGAGACCTGCTTCTTTGGATATCAGTGAAGCAGAAAAACATAAATCAGCTGTATATTCAATGTTTACAGTTGTTACTCGACTAGAAGATTTTCCCGCACTACAGGGTCCCAATACCAATCAGATGGAAGAAGAACAGCCCGCGAAACAAGTGGAACAGACAAATTCAGAACTGTCAACAAATACTTCAGTATCAACACAGTGTAAAAAGAAAGGAGGGCAAATAGGTGAAGAGAACAAATTGTTAACTTCTACAGCAGAGCTTTCAAAGAAAATAGAAAAACCTGTAATGAGAACAGACTATACAGGTTCTGACCAACTGGAGGACCTTTCTGAACAACCCCAAATTATTACCAATACAATGGCAACTGCAAAAGGTCTGAAAAAATTGAAACCCAAAAAGAAAATATCTTTGAGGGAAAAAGGTTCAAAGAATAGACTTAAACCTGCTGAGTTCTCAAAAGATGTACATGCTGATCAACAAGGAGATCCTGCTGAAGAAGATCATCCTATGACTGAGAAAGATAATGTACCAAACACTGTATCTAAAAGGAAAAATGAGGGATATTTAAGTCATGAAATTAATCTTCCAGGGAAAAGTGGAGATACTATGGAACTCACTCAAGAAGTGGCCAAAGTCCACATGCTTAAGTATAACCATCTTATCAAACCATGTTCTGTAGAACTTGAAAAACTAGATATCCTTAAGCTAAAAAAGCAGAACCATAAAAAAAGTGGACCAAAGTCAAGAAAGAGAAAACAGGCAGAAAACAATCAATCCGAGATTCATAAGACGAAGTGTTTGAATAGTGGGGAAAAAGACCAAACTCAGTGTTTGCAGAACAAGCCATCTGATGAACCTCTGTCCTGTAAAGCTGTCCCAAAGAAGCACAGGCATAGTAATTCTAAAACCCAAAATGTTACAGCAACAGCAATGAAAGATACAGTTGGAAAGAAATCTGAGGTGACAGGCTCTAAGAAAATAAAAGGAACAGTTAAAAAGGTCATTCGAAAGAAGAAAATCTCAAGTTCAAAATGTTCAAATTTTGTACAGCTGAGGAGTCTTCTGACAAATGAACAACCTATTGACCCTCAAGGGCCCCCACATTTCGGTGCAGAAAAGAATAGTCAAGCTGAGAGTTTGCAAAATGAAACTAGGAAGGCATCAACTAATTCAGATCATGAAGAAATAGATTTGGCAAAGCCACAATCAATAGGGAAGGAGGAAACAGAAAAACAGGTTAACAGCATGAATGAACAGAAGCAAGCATTGTCTCAATTGGAAGAGAGTTCAGAAAAAAATCTAAATGTTGCAAGTTCAGATTCAGCAGGAGTGGATAGTGAGAGGTGTGACCAAACTGAAGTGGAATATTTTGACAAGCCTCCATCAGGTGATACCACCTCCAAGAAGGAGGAGTTGTGCTGCTCTGATCCAGATAACGAAGTAGAGACTGTTGATAACGTAATTGTGGAAGATTCCAACACCATGGAAATTGAAACCGTGGAGAAACTTGTTTTGACATATCCTGAAATAGAATCTGATAAGGAATCAGACTGCATTGACTTGCCTTGTGAAACACCATCAGGGGATACCACCTCCAAGAAGGAAGAGTTGTGCTGCTCTGATCCAGATAATGAAGTAGAGACTGTTGATAACGTAATTGTGGAAGATTCCAACACCATGGAAATTGAAACCATGGAGAAACTTGTTTTGACATATCCTAAAATAGAATCTGATAAGGAATCAGACTGCATTGACTTGCCTTGTGAAACACCATCAGGGGATACCACCTCCAAGAAGGAAGCGTTGTGCTTCTCTGATCCAGATAACGAAGCAGAGACCGTTGATAATGTAAATGTGGAAGATTCCAACACCATGGAAATTGAAACAGTGGAAAAACTTGTTTTGACGTATCCTGAAATAGAATCTGATAAGGAATCAGACTGTATTGACTTGCCTTGTGAAAAGCCATCAGGGGATACCACCTCCAACAAGGAGGAGTTGTGCTGCTTTGATCCAGATAATGGAGCAGAGACCGTTGATAATGTAAATGTAGAAGATTCCAACACCATGGAAATTGAAACAGTGGAAGAACATGTTTTGACCTATCCTAAAATAGAATCTGATAAGCAATCAGACTGCATTGACTTGCCCTGTGAAACACCATCAGGGGATACCACCTCCAAGAAGGAAGAGTTGTGCTGTTCTGATCCAGATAACAAAGCAGAGACCATTGAAAATGTAAATGTGGAAGATTCCAACACCATGGAAATTGAAACAGTGGAAAAACCTGTTTTGACATATCCTAAAATAGAATCTGATAAGGAATCAGACTGCATTGACTTGCCTTGTGAAACACCATCAGGTGATACCACCTCCAAGAAGGAGGAGTTGTGCTGCTCTGATCCAGATAACGAAGCAGAGACCGTTGACAATGTAATTGTGGATGATTCCAACACCATGGAAATTGAAACAGTGGAAAAACATGTTTTGACAAATCCTATAATAGAATCTGATAAGGAATCATACTGCATTGACTTGCCTTGTGAAAAGCCTCCTTCTACTCCTGGTAGCTTCAGTGATGATAACATAGGAGTTCTCTTTCTGCCTGATGCTTCATTTAGCTCAGGTGAAGACTGTTCTTCGGACATTGACATGTTTGAAGATCCTGAGCCATTCAAAACTGGAGAGCAACAACAGAGCTTACGAACCTTTGAACCCAGCACATCCTCTGAAAAAGAGTTGAAGGTATCTAACCCTATAGCAAATATACTGCAAGATGAAGATGGCAAGGAACGAAAAAATATGGAAGAAGCCAAGACAGATTCTGAAATTCTCCCAGCTGCAGACAACCAAATACATGGTGATGTCTGCGAGACTCCTGATCAAGCTGAGGAAGATAAGCGGGAGAAAACCTTTAACGGAGATTCAGTTTTGCCAAATAAATTGAAAGCATGCTATGTTGGATTAACAAAAATAGATGAAACAATCATAAACCCTGCAGATAAGGAAGTTATGACATATGGTGCTAGAGCTGGGAAAAGCAATCCTGGTTGTTCATTTAATCGGAAAACACTACAGGGTACTGAAACCTTGAAATCAACAAAGACCTCTGATGAAGTTCTAGATGAAGGGTGTAGCAAATCGAATCCTACTATCTATCCACAAAGTAAAAAAGGGTTGGACACTGATCTGGATGTTGCAGTTCACTGTCATACTTTGAGGGAAGGTAAGATCTTCAAATCAACAAAGGCAATTGATGGAATTTCTGACATAGAAAGCAAAAAGTCTTCTGACATTGCCAACGGGCAAGGAGACTCCAACCGAAAAGAAACATCACTGGATTCTATAGTTAACTGGCATTTGTTGAGGAAAGGAGAAACCTTTAAATTGACAAACTCCTCGGATAGGGTTAAGGATACAGGCAGTAAGAAATCCTCAAATCTTGTAAAGGGTTACCTTAACCTGGAAGGACTGGGAAGTACACTGGATTCATTTGCCAATTGGCATACATTGAGGGAAGCTAAAATCTTAAAGTCTATAAAGCAATCAGATAGGCCTATAGACAGGGAATGTACCAGTCCTTCTGATTCAGATCAGTGCTTTGAGAGCCCCCAAAAAATGAACCTGGATTCGTCTGTTAATTGGCATTCATTAAATAAACCTAGACCTTCTAAATCAATAAAGATTGCAGATGAAGCTTCAGACACAGTCAGTAGCAAAGCTTCAAACTCTGCCAACATTCAAGGGAGCATTTTGGAAATCCTTCATAAAGAAGTGCTGGAAAAGTGTTCTCTTGTTCAGACAGAGGTAAAAGCCCAGCAAGGTGCCATAGCTGTGCAGCCCCCTGGACCTGTAACACATGATGACTCTGAGATGCCACCCCTCACCCCTAAATCTAATAAAGAAAAAGGTAATATTGACAAGCAATCACCTCTCTGGGGTTACCTCGGTGAAGTAGGAACTAGGATTAGAAATATGAAAAAGCCATTGAAAGAGAACTAGACTTCTTCTAGTGGTACCTAACTTGATCTCTCTTTCCTTCATGATACAAATTGTTGACTGAAAAAGATATTTAAATGAGTAAATGAATGGGTTTATTAAATGATTGCATTAATGGATGAATGAATGAAAGAGCACATAGTATACATAGGAGTAACTTCTTAGTGTCTATATCAAGCAACCTTATAATCCTTGTAATTATATATCTAAAGGTTACACATATCACTAGTTCACTGCTACTATACGAATTGTGTTGCTTAGAGGAGTATTGAGAGGTAGACATCATCGTATTCATCTGTTCATTAATTTTTATAATTACATGAAAACACTACAGAATACAATTGTATCATGTTAATATGATAAGTGATAATGGTTAAGTAAGTTAGGCAATGTATGTAAATGAGGAAATATTGAGAACTTCATGCTCATCTGGTTAACAATGAATTAATGTAAGTGTTTGTGTAGCATAGATATTGTCTTCAGTGAAACTGAGAATGTATGCCTCTTGCCAGTTATTTCATGTACTTATTTCCTCAGCAAGTGCATTGAGGATGTTCTACCAGCCAACTTTAATATAATTTCCCATGAGACATCATCAGGTATCTCTGTTCTTGATATATTTATGTGGCTGGAGTCAGTCATAACTATTTATTTGTTGTATTTATGCTTGCTGCAAGTTTGTAAGCTAATGTGTATGTAATGTGTATCTGAACTATAATGTGTTTTTTTACCCAACTGGAACTCCATAAGGAAGTTTTTTTAATGAAGATCAATTTAACTTATGTACAGTGCTTTTGCTGAAAATTGTATCAATTTATGTACTTGTAATAAATTTGAATTAAATATGTACTGTTTAGTGTTTTGTATGCATTTTTTTACACATTGTTATTTGTTTTAGCTTTCTCAGCCCTACTTAGCATGGTCACCTATCAAAGGGCTCCACTACACAATGGATGAAATAGATTACCTGATGCTCTGATCATACTCTCCATCTTCAATGAGTTGTTTGTTTTGCATGTTGTTCAACACGTAAGTATTAATACATTGATACAGGTGATGCAGAAGGACAGCACTTTTTCTCTATGTATATCACATGTTGCTTCTTTCATCTTAGTACATGGGTTTAACGGATGGTTCAAAACTCCACTTTTACTGATGACCCAACTCAATGTAAACCTTTATCAAACTATAACCAGCAACGCCTACCTTTCATAGGAACCCATCCACACAGAATGTAAAACCTGGCAAACCTATATACTTTATGAACATTACAGAAAAGCGAATCGACTAAAAAGTACTAACTGATTGCTTGTGCATATCCTAAATACAATTTTATATCAGGCTAGTTGAAAATAGAACATTGGCTAGTTGAAAATAGAACTTTGGAAGTCATCATAGAAAGTCCATTGTTCAGGGATGTCAGTCTTCAGGGATTATCAGGGTTTCAGGGATATAGAACAAATAATTTTTTGTTCTTTAATAATCTGCAAAATGTTAAGGATATAGTTGTGTTTCTACACATCCCAGCTATTGCAAGGTTTGAATATGAACCTTTCATACCAAGCATTGTCTTATCTTAGACTGTCTCCTGTCCCTAGTTGTACTAGGGAGTCACTGATGCAGTCAAGTTTCTGTGAAAAGACCTGGTCTCACCAAGCCGTTTTAGTTTCAGGGACACCCGGCACTCTTAAACTAGAATGTAGAAAGGGTGCCGGGATGGTTCAGGAAACCTTTCCCCCTAAAGATTAGATATGTTCAGTGTCCTTCAAGGAGTGAGATTTCCAAAGAATACAAGGAGAGGTCTGTTGGATAAACAGTTGGTACATTTATTAATGACAAATAACAAATTAGTTTCATAGAAATGAAAACAATGAGTTTTCTATACATTTCATTGCATGTTAAAAATGTAATGATTTTCTATATCTTATCATATAATTATGATTATGTTTGTGTGACATTTCTGGGATTTATGCCAAATCATATTTTGTAAAAATCACGAGTCACCACTGTAGGAATATATCACACTTTTAGCCTCTGGAAATAAGAACGTTAACCTCTGATAAGACTGCTTTAAAAATATAAATGTGTTTGACTTAATAAATGAGGCACAGAGATACTACAAGTCAAATGGACCTGACCCAGTTTGATATGTCACTCTGTGAAACCACAAGAGCAGCTGTGAGCTGATTCACGAGTGATTCTAGGGCTGGACCATAAATCTGATGTCACCACCTCTAAAGTTACGACTTCATTACCTCTCTCTCCTCAATTTGTCAAAAGGGTCAATTTAACAAAAGTCTAGATTAAATCTACAGAATTCTTTTGTGTTTTACGTTTACATTTAAACTTGACCAGGTAACATAAGGGGTTTTAATTTTTCAGGGATTTTTTTGGGTTGGCACTGGGATCCATGATTGTTGTAGTCTAAGGGATCTAAACAAAATCCTTTAACCCTCTGGAGCCCAGTTTGACAGTTCTTTGGGAGAGAATACTTTTCACAGGTGAATATAGCTTTTCAAATCACTGTATTGAATGATAAAGGAGTGTAACTTTCATGTGGGCAACCAGCAAGGATCAGCTCTACATAAAGCAAACCTATGAACTTGATGCAGTCAAATCTAAGTATGCAGTGCACCGCATAATTCAATATAATCTATGTATAATGATGTTTAAATCATGAAGTTAGAAATGGTCCTTATATGCCTTTAGAAAGAACCTACTTTTTTTCCAGGCAATAGTTATAATTGTCATGTTTTGGAAAGGTCATTGAAAGTCTCTGTACAGTAGTGTGACATGGGTCGTCCAGTTTCTTTTGTGTTGGCCCATATTCCTTTTTTGTAGCAATTATAGCTCACCCCCTCTTTCCCCAGGCAATATCAGATTATACATTCACCTTCCTTCTCATCATGCTGTTAATCATTGTGCAGTAGGCAGTGCTAAAGATGCTATTTCATTCAAAGGTATTCCTCCAGTTAATTATTGAAATTTACAAAGTTGTCATACTATGATTGCATTGCAAGAATTAGCAACGATTCAGAGTATAACAACAGTCATTGTCTGTTTCAGAGCGTGGGAAATAATAACAAGAACATGTTGAAAATCTCCTTGATGCCTATTCCCTAAACACTCATGGAGAAATTATTTTGAATCCATAGGAACTTTGAATCTATTCTACAGACCAGAAACAAAATGATGGATACAGATTAAGTCAAAAAGTATAATTATTTCAATCTAAACAGAAAAGTCACCAGGAGTGGTAGTGGTGAGAAGAGAATGCTGGTTAAGTGGTGTCTGAAAAGAAGGGATTCCCTACTGTTCCTTAAGGTCAGGAGCCGTTAACCCTTTAGACCCCACATGTAACGTTTATTAATTGCTGGATTTCCCCAGGATTTCAATGGATTTCTTTCCGGATTTCCCTAAATTCCTCGTCATTGAAGATGTTCAAAGGAGGACCAACCCCAATCAAAATAAATTATGGGAATATTGTTTTTTGCATGTGATGGGAAATTTGACCACCTTTTAAACGATATATTGGCCGTATTTATATGTTGAATAGTTAAATAAGTGTGCTACTTGGAAAAATATGGAAAAATTAAGGAAAAATGGCCGTTTTTCCGGGTGGCTACGGCCGGATTGGGGACCACACCCTCGGGCGGCTATGGCCGGATTGGGGTCTAAAGGGTTAACTATAATTGATACTTCCTGTTTCAGATTCCCTTCAACCTTGATGGCATAATGTGACTGTTACGTCACACCTTGGCTGGGTTACTTTCAGTCATGGACTGTTTACTGTTGTTAACTGCAGAATCCATTCACTGATTCATTTATCCTCGTATGGGGCCTTCCATTAACCCTTTCTGCCAGATAATTAAGGGAAACTACATCTATTTAAGGTGTCTACATATCAGATGTACTATATGCATTGAAGGTAGTTTTTCCTTTCCCCTAAGGATTTGAAAAATCCGTGGATTTTGGTTGCCATGGTAACTAAGTTGCCAATTTAAGCAGAGTTTTGCTAATTTTTTCACAGTTTTTCATTGTTTTTCTGATACAAAATGAATCAAAGCTGTAAGCACCAGTATGCATACTTCTGATTAAACTCAAATAAACGTATAAATCGGTCAAATATGCCTAAAGTCATTGTTCACAGGCATTTCCCACTAAAATTCCTCTACATAGAATGAGCAAATGGTTCATTGATTGGACACAGACATAATTGATGTGGGGATACATTTATTACAATAAAACATTGATTACTAAAAGTTGCAGACAGTACCAATTTATACGAGTTTGATGTTTACAATTTTTATGGGGCGGATCCAGGATTTTGAAAAAGAGGGGGTGCTATAGAAAAATTTTCACTGGAACCCTCTGGTTGCAGGAGTTTTACATTACAAAAATCTAAATTTGGCCCAAGAAAGGGGGGCGCACACCTGGCACGCCCCTCCCCCTCTAAATCCGCACCTGACTTTGGTTATAAGTAGTTAAAAGCATCGTAGGCAGTCAAGTTCATTAGCCATTAATTTTGATGAGATCACTCAGAAGGGAATGTGGTTGGTGGAAGGTCAAGCAGGGCTCTGCACTATCCAGCAGCATGTGATGGGATGATAAGGGTCAGTTCTGTGTGGATTTGAACCATCAGACTCCGTGGCTCTGGAGCATTGAGTTATTCCACCATTGCTTCTTGATGATCAAATCTTTGAAAAGGCTGACACCAAACCCTACACCTGTACCAAGACAGGGTTCGTTTATATGCAGTGCCCCATAGGCAGGGCACCACATACAACAGCTGTTGTCACTAAGTCCTTGATAACCCTCCTGTTGACCACAAGGAGAATATCACAGCAGCAGGACAGAGACTTAAATCACTAACCTTCATAGGCGAAGCCAACATACTACCACTGTGCCACCTGAACAGCCTAGGTGAGGGTTGTTGTTTGTTTATATGTTTGGGCCACCATACTTGGTCGTTCTGAAGCATTGGATTGTTTCACTCCTGCCTATTCCATTTTGTTAATGATATTGGTAAGGCCTCTTTTTGTGTGTGTTCAACCAAAACATATTGCTAAACACTGTGACAATGGGTGTTGGTCAAAATGTGGTAGGACTATGTTCAGACACTGAAAAGTCAGTATGTAATGTCATTGCTTCTTGCGATATGGTTGGAGATTTATTTTGAGAGTTTATAACCATACAGTGAACCTGGAATTAATCCATTAGATTAGGACCCAGAGGGATGATAATCTTTGCATCCAGTGTCTTTCCTTTTTGTCCCTTGTGGTTTGTGCTGTGCTGAATTCGGTTCGGGGGATGGGGTTTTCTTTTAAACTATTTTGGAATCCAGCTGTCATTGTCGAAGGTATCATGCTGATAAATTCAGCCATTTTGAACTTTGTAGAATAGTATTCAATGAATATTATACCTATTAAGCCCTCTAGGTTATAAAAAAACTATATATTGAAACCATTTCCACTTATCTAGATACTTTAGCAGCTGAAAATCATGTTATTTCTCAAAATTGGTCAGCCATCTTGTATTTAGGATCTCTGCATTGAATTCCCTGACCTATAATCTCCCAATTTTGACATTAACAATGTCTCTTTAGTCATTTTAGAAGCTGAGATATAAGATTGTTTATAGCAAAACTCGGCCATATTGATTTTTTGTCCCCTAGATCTGTCCCATTGATATTTCGAGATGGCTCCCCCTCCAGATCTTACATTTATGCCTCAGAGGTGTCTCATACCAAATTTGATGCTTTTTTTATCCGCTGTTTTACGATTTCTTAATAAAATGACCTTAACATACCCCATTATAGTGCTAGTTTTGCATCAAACTCAGCCTTTGTTAACTTATGCTTCTATGGTGTGCTAAAGGTTTTATTACTTTGAATTGAAGCCTCATTAGGCAGGGTCATGTGTTCCAAAGCAGGAGGGTTCCACCTTGATGGAGTCTTAAATTTTGGGTGATCTCAAAGGGATAGGTGAGTTAGACTAAATGTCTTCAGAGCATTGAAGTATCTCACTAGTTTTGACTACATTAAATTTTGACAAGGCTAGGTAACATTAATACTGAGATAAAGTTTTGAGATATCTTCAGAAAGGACAGCCTTATCAGCAGATATGGGTGGGGCATCCACAAATGTGAGACCCTTAGAAAGAAGGCTGAGTTCAGCATCAGATGATAAGTAATCAGATAAATTTACGCCATGGAAACTGTTCATAACTTTATTGTCGGTATTACTGTTGTTCAGATGAAATGTTTGGTACAGTAATCAGGTTAGGGACGGCCTGCTATTCTTGCACTGATGCAGCATTATGCAACGATGCAAGATTTTGCAACAGCACATATTTGCCATCATATTTGTTTAATAAATATGTTTATGACCATATCAATACATACAATTTTAGAAAAACTAAGATACATGATTTTTGTCCAAAAATATTTATTAATATGACTTTGATACAAAGAATGCATTCAAAAATGCTCAAAAATGAGCACTGAGTCAGCAGAAAAATGCGCCATCTTGTTTACATTTTGTTTCCATCACGTGGTACAAATTTTGTAATCCTATTGGTCAAAAATGCTTAAACAAAGATTTAAGAAAATCTGTTTGGTAAAAATCAGTCTAATTATCAAATATCAGTCTAATTATAATATTCTTTATTTGCATAACTTTGATAGAATTCGAAAACAAAAATTAGATGATTTATTTATATATTTTTACATTTGTTTACATCATGTGGTACAAATACTGTAACCTTATTGGTCAGAAACACATAATCAAAGTTTTTTAAATATCCATACGGTAAAAATCTTTCAAATCATCAAATATTTTTCACATTTTATCATTCTTTAGTCTAATGTATTTTTCAAAATTCGGCAAAAATAGATTAAATTAGTTATTGCTATTATGTCCAAAACGATGCAAGATAACAATCCACCTGTGGTGCAAGATTTAGCAACGATGCAAGACGTACCAACGTTGCTATTTCAAGTCTTGTCCCGAACCTGGTAATGGGAGATAATTGAAGTATTTTTCAAACAAGACAGACGTAAAGTCCTCATTTGAAAACCAACAGTCTTCATTGGGAGAATGTGTATTTTGTGAAATTTGTTTTGCGAAATTTGTTTCACACATTGGGGGTCCTTAGCCAATCACACACCTTAGTTGAAGGGCCTTTTATGGCAGTTCACCACTTGGGGGATGTTGGAGAGTGGTTTATTGAAAATTGTTTGATAATGGAATCTTATTTTCCCAATAAGTAAATTGGTAGTTCTGAAATGCCAATATGACCATAGCATTTGATCTAGAAATGATATTCTGTTTCTGTTTGAAGTTGGAATTTCCTCGTGGGAGACTTCCCACTGAAGTTATTTGTTTCAATGGCAACCAAAATGACTATTGCATGGTAAAATATTTCATTGAAAATCAAAATAAGGGCATTTTCAAATGAAATAAAATATGTAGTGTGGGGTAATCTAAATATACAGAAAAAGTTAGTCTAGGGCAGTTTATTTAATAATAATAATATATTAACCAACATCACCCTAGACATTATCCCATAGGGCATCGGACATCATCAGGAGCAGGTACTAATTTATAAGATGAAAGGGACATCCCCTTTATTCTATATGAGCTTTGCAGCTCCTATACCTTCATCATTGTCCTGCCCCATTGGAACTAGTGAGTAATGGTCAGCGTTATTCCCCGTAGGGCAATAACAGTGCTGGCCAGCCAGCATAGAAACTATATAAACAACTGTTAAACCACAGAAATATTGTCTTATTTGATCAAAAAACAACAATAAATCTATTTATTTACCAGCGCATTCTCTGAAATCTTGTTTTCAGTGCCTTGTTGCCTTCCCTGTAGGAAATGCCAGACGGTGTAGCAGCAGTAGCCTTGATCCAGTTTACCTTCTTTAAATTCACAATTTGATGCATTTTTCATGTGTTTTAGCACATTAATTTATCAAAATATGAAAAATAGCACATGAATTGACCAAAACAATATGTTGAAACTTTGTAAAGAGCAATGACAACAAGGTTTCGTAGCGTGCAAGGGTATGGAATTCTCCAGTGGAGGAGACACAACGAAGTCAACAGGGCGCGCCCAGAGCACAAGGTAAATAAAGAGAAAATGTTTTGTTCCTTCATATTTTTCAACTGCCATGGGGATATTAGCATAGAATAAAACAAGAATAGACCTTAGGGCACTCAGCCATGATTATTGCCCTTTGTCTCAGCCTATTCTGATGGTCTCAGGCAAAGCCCTCGATGCATCAAAATAGGCTTCGACAGTGGGGCAATAATCATGGTTTCGTGCCCCTTCAGACTGTTCTGTGTTTTTGTGCCACAAGATTTCGTAGTGTGTGGCTGTGAAAGGGTTAGCCTTTACATTCACTTCTATTATGTCCTACAAGTATCATGTTGACCTTGGGGCACTCAGCCATGATTATTGCCCCTTGTCTCAGCCTATTCTGATGGTCTCAGGCAAAGCCCTCGATACATCAAATTAGGCTTCAACAGCGGGGCAATAATCATGGTTTCATGCCCCTTCAGTCTATTCTGTGTATTGTGCCACAGGATTTTGTGGTGTGTGGCGGGGTCAAACCACTTTAAGTGTGGACTTTAGTTGTTAAAAAAGTAAAAAAATAGAATCCAAGTTATTAAACAAATGATTGTATTTCCCAAATATACAAGTAAGGACCAAACTTAATCTAAAAAATTAGAACGTTAAGTTTTGTCAATAAAAAAGTAGAATGATTTAAAATTAGGTCCTTTTTTCAACATTTTCACTCATTCTTTCCTAACTTTTTCTAAAAGAAATAAAGTAAATCAATAATATTCAATTGCATACAAATAATAAGCTTCCTAAGCAAATGTAAGGATGTGTATTGCACTTTATAGAATATGAAATTATCTTGCAGATGATATCTAGAACATTTAAATCAGATATTAAGTTACAGAGATACTGAAATTTTACTACTCAATCATAAACTTCAAGGGCACAAACTTTATCAATTTTGAGCTTGTTCTGTTAATACTAAACCTTTGCTTATGGTGAATATTGACAAATTTGGGACTGTTTCCAAGATAAGTTGCTAACATTTTAATATTTATCTTAAAATAAAGGTAATTTTGCAATATTTTTGATAAAAGGTTCCCTTGGCAACTGTACAATGGTTCTAGGTCGTTTTATTTTGATATTGTATGGCATTATGGTAATTTTTGTTGTTAATGGTATCAAATCTAGGATAAAAATGGTTAAAATGAAAGTCTTGTAGATACCATAAAAGTCTTGTAGATACTACCTTGTGTAGCGGACTACGACGTTCGTATCGACGAGTGGGCGAAATTAGGTCAATTTGGCAATTAGGTCAATTTGGCAAACCAACTCGAAAATCTAAGTATGAACCCACCTGTAAGGGGACAGACCTGTCTTGCCCATATCATATGGGTCTTATAATGCTGTAAATGTGTCAGATATACAGTGTTAGTCCTGTATCTGGTAGTAATCAGGTGTTTGAAACTTTGCCATATATCCAGAGAAAAGACCATCTGACTTGTTTACAAAAGGAGGTTTCTCAAGGAATGTTTGCACTAAAAAATCTGAGATACTTTGTGACTTTCTCTAAAGAGCTTGATGTTTGTCATGGTTTTTGACATGTGGTAAAATCATGATTATATATTTTATGAATTAGTACATGGTCAGTATATCTGTGTTTAGATGATAAGAGAATTAGACACAACATGTTGTGTGGTAGAACTTTCCGGCGACATCGGGAGATGATGTAGCAGAAAATAGCAAGATGAATCTTCCAAGGTTTGACCAAAAGAAAGCCAAGATTAAGAACCTTTGAACATGCATTGTTGGGCTAGGACAAGCCAAAAGGTATGTAAGAATCCTGAGAGTTGTATGAACCATGTTTTGTATCATGACTTGTAAGATCTAAGCAGTGAGAGCATGTGCTCTGAAAACTAAGCCATGTGACAAAGTTCTAGAAGAATCTATGTAGGCTTTATGCCTAAGAATTCATGATTTATGTACAAGTAAGCCTAAATAAGGTCAAAGGTTATTATGATGTGTCAGTAGTATTGACATTATATTCTAAGTATGCACTTTGAGTAGTATTCTAAAGAACTACAAGGTAAAGAATTTATGAAGGCTTTGATCCTAATCTCATGAATATGGTAATGAGTCAGTGTAAGAACTATAAAGACTAAAGACTGTGTGTATTATTATACACTTTTATGGATAAAGTAACCATAGAATTATGAATATAGATCCATGTCTAAGATTGTCTGAAACTATTATTTAGACACAAATATCCTTTTTGTCTACTTTCAGTTTTCGACTTTATTTATTCACTACTAAGAACTACGAAGAATTTGTACGAAGTTATAAGAAATAAGAACTAAGAACTAAGAACTACGAATTAAAAACCAAAGTTGTAAGAACAAGAACTGGAATTTGTGAACTTCATTTACTGAAAGACCCAAAGAATTTTACCTGAAGAACTGTACATAGATCTATTGTTTCATCATTTTCCTTATCTATCCAAGAAGTAGTAATCAGCTGGTAATAAATATCAGTTTAAAAACCACTGTTTATGTCTCATATGCCATCGAGCCCAACAGCTGCTACACCTTGTAGATACTTTTTACTACATATTTGCCTCTAGGACCCTTGATAATGTATCCATTGGCTTGAAAATTGGTAAACTGTCTACTTTGCTGGAGGTCAAGGCTTTGTTAGTAGAAAATGTTAAAATCTATTTTTATGTTGGGAGATATGCATGGTCTTGTAGATACCCTCTTAAATAATCTCTCCAAAAAACGCATTTTTAGATATTTTGATGATTTTAGTTGGAAGGTCCTGGTTAATTGTAATTAATGACACTAATAAAGTCCTATATTTTAATTTCTTTTCAATAAAAAAGCCTTATTTAATGAAAAAGTCTTGTAGATACCTTTTTCTGTGGACAC
The DNA here is from genome assembly GCA_936440205.1 of Lepidonotus clava. NCBI lineage: Eukaryota > Metazoa > Annelida > Polychaeta > Phyllodocida > Polynoidae > Lepidonotus > Lepidonotus clava. The sequence continues at coordinate 33,079,072 of OW387140.1, forward strand.
TTTTTAGCGATTTAAATCAAAATGAAGAATTATAGATATAAATTTGCAAAAATGATCATCTAATAAGGAATAATACAAAGATTGTAACAAAAGTCATTTAATATGGAATTTTGAAGCATATTTTGATCAAAATGAAATTTTAACTCTCCCTGTGGACATAGTATTTATTGGGTATAGGCCTTTTTTACCTCTAAATATCTAACAATTAATTTTTTTCTACAAAAATTAATTTTATATGTAAAGATTAACTTTTATATGAATAAAACAGCAAATCAAACAACAGTATCGAATTATGTTAATAGAAAATGTAACAGCACTTTATATCCTGAAGACATCGAAGTCCATACTTAACTTGGTTTCACCCAGCAGTGAAAGGGTTAACCTTTACGTTCACTTTTATTACCTCCTACAAGTATCGTGTTACTATCATTGATTTCATTCATATTGCACATCAACAAGAGCAATAATTGTCGGTCACATCTCTATAATTCTCACTGCAGATCTACTCTTGATATCTGGTATCCCAACGGTTCCATATATCTATACAGTTTTAAAGTTTTTAATAATGTTGTCGTGACACATCCCAATGAGAGGAGTGTATACCAGTCATACAAACTGAGATCATAGTTTACTAGTATGACCATACCAACGTTGGTTGTATGTTATTAGTCACCAGTTTTGTGACCTTAAAGCCTGGGGGGGCGACTTCATACTAAGTCTGTCCAGATGTGTGTGACGAAAAGTGAAGGACAAGGTTCCGTTTTGAGCTTCAAATGAGTGAATTAAGTGACCCTTTTTTAACTCACAATGGGTGTCAAATTAGCATGGGCCACTCAGTGTGTGTGAATTTTTAAAAGCTAACCCCAATATATCTCATGCTGACCCAAGGGGTTCAGAATCACACAATACTCTATTTAATATCATAAGCATTACAAGTACTATCAGAACTATATCAGGTATGCGGGTCTCAAAAGACGGCATCCCGCACCTAAATTTTGGGGAAAACGCGAACGGAGGTTGGGGGTGCATTTAACATAGGATCCGATGGGAGAAATGTGGTTATTTTGCTCTAACTTTTTAAATATTGCTCCAATCTTCATACAGTAAACGAGAAAAAGTTTGGAAATGATCCCATACATGCCATACAATCCTTCAATCTTTCCTCATTTTTCCAGTTTTTCCACATTTACTGATATTCTGATTTTCCCCATAGGCGCCAATGTTAAATAGCCAACAAATGGATCCCAGAATTTCGTTGTGTGATGCCGAAAATGACGGGGATACCTCAAACCTGTTTACTCCATATAGCTCACGGATTCTTTTTCAAATTTGGTCTATAGTCCTACTCTAAGGGTATCTTTAAATTATGATCTCTTCACTGTGGGTATGTTTTTTGCAAAGTTCTTTTGAACGGGTCCATTTTTTAAACCCCAACACACACATCTGGGCATATATAAGTTAAGTCTACCCCCACCTTCATGAGCCTACTCATTACGAACTCTGTGTTCCTGGAGGTCAGGCCCACATCCTACTGTTATTGAACTGCGTTGTGATTATGATAAACAGGCATAGGAGGCTCAGCGCTGACTTTTTGTTGTTCTCAGGAACAGTATGGCCCTAAACCCCTCAAATGGAAAAAGTAACATGGGTGGTTCTTAACCCTTTAGACCCCAATCCGGCCATAGCCGCCCGTGGCTAGTTTCCCCAATCCGGCCGTAGCCGCCCGGAAAAACGGAAATTCCCCTTAATTTTTCCTAATTTTCCCAAAGTGTATTTCCCAAATCCTCTGAATTTCCCCAATTCAAAGAAGTTTAGGGAATTCCGGAGGGAAATCCATGGAAATCCTGGGGAAATCAAGTAATTCATGAATGCAATGTGTGGGGTCTAAAGGGTTAAATTAGACATGGGATACGGATCTAATCAGTGACTTAATCGATGTTGATTAATTTTGAAAAGGAATTTTATTATTATTGGGAAAAACATTGTATTACACTTTTCACTGTTGAATATCCCATTTTGCAGTTCAACTTACTCATGAGTTGCCCCAAATATGAAAAAAAAAATGTCTAAAGATTATCTTAAAACAACTACCCCATTTCTTTCTCTTTTTTCAAACAATTCATATTTATTCTAAAACCATTTCAGGTTACTTTTCGCTAGATTCTCCTGATAGAATTTTGATAAGAACATTCAAGTATTAATGTTGGCAATGTAAGTCAAAAGGACAAACTTTTTTTTTGTTGACATCCACATTATATTCAATATAATTATACAGGTTTTCATGGTAACCAGTTATTGGTGAAATAGTTATGGCATTTTTGCTTTTGAGAAAATCTATCGTGTTTGTACAAAAATAGTTTGTGACTATTAAGGATGAAACCTAAGTTATTACTCTTTGAAAATCATGTGATTTTCCACTATTCAACTTTAATATAATTGAGAATAATTGTGATAAGTTATATTTTGTGTATATTGCTACAGGCTTATTGAATTACATAAAAACATAAAACTTGCGGTCAATCAACCCTCTCCAGTAAGATTCCAAATAGTTTTACACGCCGCACATTATAACATACTGTCCCATTGCTATCATTTAGAAATTTATTATAATTACATCTTGTGACGATTACATATTAATTTAAGAATACCAGATGAATTCAAGGCAACTAATGCAACTACTTTTTGTTAAAAAGAACCCATCGAGGTCACCAGACTCAACTCTTCTGTATTATTTATTTGTTTGCATTCGTGTGAATTGGCGTGTGATGAGAGTGATCCATATATCGGTCGCCCCTTCCAAAATGTGAATGGGTGTATGGCAGGCAAGCATACAAGGAGATGGTATGCGAGAAATAAAGAACAAGTTTTTGCACATAGAATTCATATACTTTATAGAAATATTAGTAGTTTATTTTTGTGATTTCTAATTCGAAGTCAATTACTTAGAACACAGTCATGCCAGCTAGGGTTAGTTTTTGCCCGACCTCCCTGCACTGACATGGCTAGGAATCCGGACACACTTTTCCGCCCACGGGAGTAGACCTCAGTCAACATCGACCTCCCGATGACCTACTCCGACAACAACCTACGGCAAGGGTTAACAAGCCACATCGACCAGAGAAACACTTGTAGTATGCGCAATGTATCGTGTTTTTTTCTATTTAAATTCTTAAAATATTGACAAAAAGTATTATTGTTGATTGATTTTAAACTGTTTGAATGTTAAACTATTTTTATGGCAACATTGGTATGTTATTATTTCATTATTGTAAATTTTAAATGTTGAATTTTGTAATATCATTAATGTTGCAATTCCAACCAGCTTGTGACATAACAGAAACATTCTGAGATCATACTATTTAGTCATGCTGTTATGTACTAAGATGGCGTGTAACAATTACGTTATTGTTGGTGAGGTTGAAACCTCACCAAATCCGAATGTTATTATAACATTATTCTTTGGTGAGGACGGGACAAAACCAAAACAGAACATTATAAGAACATTCTGTTTTGGTTGAGGAGCATAACCAGAATGTTGTAATAATGTCACAGTGCAACGTCATATCAGTATGTTGTAATTGGGAGTCATCAAAAGAATGTAACAAGAATCAAATACAAAACCATCCAAAATGTTGCTGCAACATTATATTAACATCAGCAACTTGGTTGGGATACAATCAAGAAGCTCTTTTGTAAGTTGCTATAATTAAAATCTATTGACTTGGCCTTATCATTATAAACGCCCACGCAAGAGTAAAGGGTCAAGCAGGATATCATGAACTTCGGTCATCGATTATCATCCCGCATTCTGCTTGGCTTGGTATCGTGAAGAATGGCACAATGGTAAACAAAGATAAGACAAGACATACAACCATCATATCATGCTATTTGGCTATAATTATTATTTCTGTGTATTTGTAATTAGTGCAAAAATGTAATGGATGAGATATGATAATTTGTCATTTCTTCCACATAATCAATTTGTATTATCAGTCAATAGCTTTTAGAGTATTGTCATGAATTTAACCACTATATTGCCTCCTGCATGATGTTTCTGAAATCCAAAAGATTAACTTTGAATTATGGTACAGCACTTTCTCATAACATAGTAATACAAGCCCCTGGTTACATCCCATGTCTAGCTTACTTCAAGCACGAAGTACAACATGCGACCATGCAGCTCCGTGTAAACAGTACCACAGGCTCTCTGTAGATCCGTCCCATATCCCCCGGCATATTCTATTGTCCATGTTTATGTGTGCAAACAGACAAACATAATATTTAGGCTTCACGTTGTTCTTTTTATTCATGCATCGGGGGTAGATACAGGATCTTTTAGTCCATAAAAAAAGTAGTAAAACGTTGTCAAATTTAGGTCCCCACCTAAAAGGGGGATCAGGCCCCTTGGTACACTACCCCCCTCCACACCTGTAGCGGCCCTTGTGCTTTATTTGCTCAAGAAATAGTAGACACAATAACTTGGGGTATGTAAGGTTAATGATATGTTGCAATTATGGCCCATTAGTCTCGTCATTAATTGGTTGAGTGATGGTTGCAATGCTGGCGTCATTATTGAGAATGCATCAACACTAGTACAAATATTTCTGGATGCATTTAGGGGTATAGATGGGAGGTCCTAATTGCAAATGTCAAATTTAAGAAAGAACCATTTCGCATGTCATTGTTGCTTTATAACGCTCATGTCGAGTTTAAGAAATGGCGGGCAGTGGCCGTACCTCCTTCTCCATCTTTTCTACCTTCTATCACATCTCTATAGGCCTCATATCCAGTGTCTAATTATAGAAACGGCTTTGAGGTCCTATCATCCATGTGTACTAGTGCAGTCACCTCAGTAGTAAACGTGGTTGACTTGTGGAGGAAAATTTCTTACCGACAGAATAACTGATATTGGCCGATATTGACCAAAATAGAATGAAAATGTTAATATTTGTGGTTGGTTGGTTGGTTATTGGTTGCTTTGCACCCTAATTAACCCTTTAGACCCCAATCCAGCCATAGCCGCCCGAGGGTGTGGTCTCCAATCCGGCCATAGCCATCCGGAAAAACGGCCGTTTTTCCTTAATTTTTCCATATTTTTCCAAGTAGCACACTTATTTAACTATTCAACATATAAATACGGCCAATATATCATTTAAAAGGTGGTCAAATTTCCCATCACATGCAAAAAACAATATTCCCATAATTCATTTTGATTGGGGTTGGTCCTCCTTTGAACATCTTCAATGACGAGGAATTTAGGGAAATCCGGAAGGAAATCCATTGAAATCCTGGGGAAATCCAGCAATTAAAAAACGTTACATGTGGGGTCTAAAGGGTTAACTGCCAGGGTCATATCAAGGGTGGTGATGGTGTCAATATTTGTGTCTGAAAAGTAAATTTTCATTCTTGTATACACTTTGACCAGCACTGCCACCCGACCCTTATCCCTGGGTGTTGTGGTAGGTTGACCAACTAACGGCAACCATCCATGTCTATTTTAGGCATAATTATATATACACGCATAACATAGAGGTCAAACGGCAGATCTGTTTACTCCAGGTTTACTGGAACATGTCTAGCCCCACTTACCATCGTTCCACATAAATTTTGAATTAATACCCTAGCTACTTCATTTCATTCCTCCCATATAAACACAATGAATTCCAGTGGACCAGTGGCGTCAATTAAACATCTGTTACCCCATTGTGGGAAATAGAAATTGACAGTACAAAGTCTTTGATTGGTTATAAATTGTGGATGCTGAAATATTCTAAATCTACATAGTGTTCTTGATCAATGCAAATAAATGTTGGAGAAACATCTAGATGGTTCTACCTGTGTTTACTATAATGTTGTATAGTTTTTCTGTGATATGAAATAGGTCATGCAGTCACCACGCTCTACGTGCCTGACCTAGTTACTATTTGGAGAAGTGACCTCATTTTGGTAAATTTGAGAACCTTGACATTGGTGTTTTTATAAGTCCATAGTGTCCCATGTGAGTCATCAAGGTCCTGGTCAATATTATCACTGCAAGCTACAACATGTTTTTGTCAAAATACATTGGAATGTAACATTGTTTTCAGCTGAGGTGCAGGGTTATTTCGGTTGCAATTTACAGATGTTCAATAGTCAACGCTTCCAGTGATGATGTTATTGTCGATCAAAAGAGTAAAAAGTGCAAACATGATGCTACACTAATAGGGCTGCATATCTATATATAGATAGAGATTTTATATAATATATTTCTTTCCAACGTGCGTCTCACTTTGCAAGTACAGATGCATCATTTTGAAAAGTACTTAATTTGATATTTTTTCCATGTTAAACCTACTGAATAATGCATTTGTAAAGTAAAATTAAAGCGTCTTCTTTTATTGCTTGGTCACTGATCAATCTGAACATTACCTATTAGTCAATAGTTGTCATCCAAAGACTAATTAGAATCAGCTAAACCATACATATGTATAGTTTCTGTGTGGTTCATATGGCTCAACCAAGCAGAAGCAAACAAGTTGTTACTAAATATGCTAGTGTGATGGAAAATGGGGTTAGGTTCCTTTTCCGTGTCGGGGTTGGCCTCTAGCCATGGTCGAGCTGTTCTTCGCGGTATGAGAGAACAGAATGGACAGTTGGTACGGGCACTCGCTGAAGTTCCGGTCCAGGTCGCAGGGCTGCAGACCAGGCACAGTGCGTCTAGTGAGTGGCCATATGTCTCAGAGTCATGCCTCATGCACAAGGGTTGTTGGAAATGGGGATGGTTCTTGGGTATGCCTGATACATGTTTAATGGCTTGAGATCAAGACAGGGGGCAGGGTATTTGGGTGTCTTGACAGTAGAAGTGTCTCGGCCTTACTGGTGTTCTCGGTTCTGTGCTGTCATACCAATGGCTATTCAGGGTCCTACCAGGATGACTGAGGGATGACCATCGGGTCATTCCCAAAATAGAGGGATGGTAGCATGTCGCGATTGACCAGCTGCCCACTGCCAGCTACTCGCTCTGTCATTCCCCATGGTTACTTCTGTCCTCATGCCACTTCATTCCCATTTACATGCCCTATTTTGCCGACTCAGTCCAGCATCCAAGTTAACCCTAACTTGGTCTTAATTTTGCTGCTTGTGCCTCGTGCACCATAAGCCCCATACCCACTAGGACATTACTCAGTCAGCCAATGGATCAGTGGTAAAGTCGGCCGATTCTGGGAGGAGAATCGGTGTTCTGACTGGTGTTCTGATTTGGTGATGATTTTACCAGTGATTCTGCCAGTTTCCCATCGCCGTTTGCTGGGAAAATCACCTAGTGGGTATGGGGCTATAGTCTTTAATCATCCAGAGATGGTTCATGTCAGGAAGAAAGAGGTGTGAACACAGTGTGAACTAAGAACCAAAAGAGTCTACTCCACCCTTAATATTGGTCAGTTACAATCACATGATCTCGGTAACCCTTACATGGGTCATTTCCAGTTAAATGCTACCTTAATCATTTGTTCATTAATTCTTGTTTTCGTACCAACATGTCGTTTCATTTCTACAGGCCAATCAACTATTTTTTTAACAATTCAGTCACAAGGATTAATTCTACATCTTTTACTGATAATTATGGCCAACTTGCAGCCTTCTCAAATTTGTGCCTATATGCCTAATCACAGAGATGTCTACCATTCATCACACTAGAATAAATGTATGGTTGTAGGAGTTGAATATTTTAGAATGTTTATGAAATATAAACACCAGAATTTTAAGGAACACAAAAAAATATATCAATAATAATTGTTTTTGGTAAATATTTCAGACATGTCAATTTCACTTAGTGTTTCCATTTCTGAAATTAAAAACATATGGTCTTAAGCAAAATTAATGGTCTGTCTATGTAAATAGTGTGATATCTTTTCACAATATTTACACACTAATATTAAACCATGCCTTTTGGGATAATCCTCGTATGATTCTCACTGGACCCAAGAATAAGATTAAAAAGAGGTAATTCGTATCTCTGATGTTGTTCACTGAAAAAATTGATCCATATGAGCAAAGTAGTATTCTTGCTTTTTATAACAGGCATACCAATACTTGTGTATAACCTTATAACTTTATAACAAAATAGAATTATACACTTCATGCAGGGGCAGATGCGGGGGGTGGGGGGTGTCCAGGGTCAAGGTGGTCCTGCCCCCCCCCCCCCCCCTACTTATGGTGGTCCCCCAAAACTACAAAACAATGCTGCATGTGTGTGTGCAAATGCACATGGTTTCAGTTCTTAGCCTTTTTGCTGACCTCCCCCCACCTTTTCAAAATCCTGAATCTGCCCTTGTTATGATGATGATGATGATGTGTTGGAGTTTAAGGTCTACTCCGCAATTTTTCAGCTATATCGAGACCAACTCCAGTTTTTGACGGTACCAATTGGCTGACAGAATATATGGGGGTGAGAACGACGGCAAGACAAGGTAGTGTAGCAGGCACTGCCCAGACTCGAACCGGGGTCAGCCAAGTCATAGGCGAGCATGCTATCCACTACACTCTCCCGCCCCCTCCCCTGTTATGTGATATGAGTATATGTAATGAGGTCACCATGCTTGGCAGGCTGGATCCGGTTTGTACAGGATCTCTGACCTTATTTTAGTGACATTGATCCATACCTAGCGTCCTATATACTAGTCAGCAAGGTTCTGAGCAACATTATCTCTGCAAACTCAACCATGCCCTTACCATATGTGACCCGTTTTGGCGAATTGAGTCGGATGTCGCACGGGGTCCATTTTTAGAGACCTATCCCATCAGAAAATTCAGATTCTTAGCTTTGAAATGAGTAGTAACAGCCGACATCCGACTCGTTGGGACTTCCGACCTGATTCGCCAAAACGGGTCACATATTACTTCTGAAAGTAAAACTGTTATAAGCTTATAATTATGCTGTTTCAGCTGCAGCTTTATTTGATGATTGTCTGGACAAAGTTTTATTAATGAAATGATGAGTTATTCGCAAGTAACTATCAGAGTGTTTAATGGGCTGAAGGTGTTCGTATCCAGAGAACAGCCTGTATTACACACATCAATCTTGATGCTGGCAATTTTGTATGTGATTCATTTTCATCTAGAATATTGCATGACCTTTCACATGTGAAAACCTATTACATGATATACAACATATCTATATGTGACCCGATCTGACATAATGAGTCGCATGTCACAGAAATAAAAATTTGAGTCAGTTAGATATATTGTTTGCCTCAAAAAGAGCTTCCTTTTGACACTGAGACTATGGTTGTTCAATAATTAGGGGTGAAGTCACCTTTTTACATATATGCGGTAGGCTGAAAACTCAATTCTGAGAAAAACGCATTTGAGGTTTTTGGTAGCAGTTTTCGGTACACCCGGTTGTAATTCCTTGGATACCTACAGAAGTTTTTGTCCCAGCAACTTGTACTGACGCGGATGGTTAGTCCATGCTCTGTTAGCCTAGCGTAGTGTTTGCATCAGCGCACGCCTTAGCTATAACTCCTTGTCAAAGTGTCTTGGAGTAAGGAGGAGTCTAGGTATGACGTATATACTACCACCATACTTAAGGGGCGTACATCGCCCGTGCCCAGTCAGAGTTAGCTGAACGTTGTTTTGAGTAACCATCCTGGAAAGGTTGTGTTCTAGAAGCTGAGTCCTGGAATTGGAATAGAAGCTGATAGACTGTGTAGTTGGCAGGAGCATTGACTGAGTGTGATTGAGGGGATTCCATCCTTGGAGCTGTTCATTGTCAATTTTGATCTTGTCATGGAAGTACAACAACACAGGAATAAATAAAGAACATCCTTTCACACAAATGTTATGTCTTACATAATACGGAACTATTATTATGTATTGGATGACACCAGTCGAACAAGTTGAAGACTGTGATAGGAGCTAGCTATTATCCATAAGGCAAATCAACTAATAAAGTACTCCTGACATTAACAAATGATTAACCTACTATAGTTCAAACTTGAGATCCTGAATAGATGTGACCCGAAGAGGAGAAAGTGTACTCTGTTCAGTATAATTATGCTGATAGATTCATATTGTAGAGCATGTTCTTAGTTTTAAAATGATATCAAGTATGTCAAAATCTGATAATCATTAAGCAAGTTATAGGCCCTTCAACCTGACACTACCAGACTATTGCAAAATGAGGAAAAGGTTAATTTTCTTGTATTTATTGAGGTTCTGTATAAATCATTGATTATCATAATTTTAAGTAACTATCAAAATTGTAAGTAAAATTAATTATTCAAGAAACAAAATTTATTCGTTATTTTGGAACCAGAAATGATAAATGTATTCTGTTTTCAATGTTGAGACCTGAAACTGATAGTTTCTCATATAATATTTTATGAAAATCTCATGAATTTTAGTTTGCATGGCAACCAAAAAGAATGAATTAGATGAATTACCCATACTAAAACATTCCATTGACATTCCAAACATGGAAAGTTTTGGGTGTGGTAAATGATGGAATGTTCTGGGTGTAGTAAATGAATTCTACATGAAAAATTGGTTTAAGACAAAATTATCACTATTTTCCTTGAATATTAGGTTTAGGATAGCAAGTATGGAAACCTTGGAAAATCCTTTCCCCTCAGCTGGTCAAATCTAATTGTTCTAAAGGTCAGGTGGGCAAATAGCGGACTTAAAACTAGTTTTTCTAGACCATCTTTACTAATTTTAAAATAACTTTTCATATAATGTGGCTACAGTATTGAATGATATATCAATTTAAAGCTAAGAATGTACCTGTTCTAAGGGTGCAACAGATGGCTATCCCAAATGGAACGTTTTCATTCTATAGAACTAAATAGAACCTACAATTTTATAAAAAGTTGCCGAAAATGTTGGACTTCCAATTCTAAGGGCTAAAAAAATATTTCTGAACCATTCCAATTGCTTGTAAAACCTGCAGTTTCCAAAAGGACATTTCATGAGGATTATTTTGATATATTATCTATGACTATAGTCAGCACCAACGAAAAGTTATTCAGTTTTGAATGCAAAAGATAAAGGTTCCGAAAACCACCTCTTTTGCCCATTTGGCAGCCCTATTATAACACTACATTACACTACAAATATGAACGGGATTCTATTGTCCATGCACATTAGTATCATATTTTTGTGTGCTATTGTAAATAGCAAATAATGTTGTTAATCAGGTACGCTAAACTGATTTATTAAGCATGTAATGTTGAAAAATAGATTCACAGAATCTGAGGTCAATGAAACTGTGACGTTCCTCGGTAGTTCGGGGTTTCCGGTTACTACCGCCGAGGGAAGTGGGGGTTATTTCGGTTCTCAGCTGGGCACAGAGGCCGAGCAATAAGCCGAGATGTGAGATCAAGAGTCATGCCTCGCGCACGAGGGGGGCTGAGTGGGTCGGTTGGGGGATCGGTATTCGTTGAAGAGGGGAGGGTGTGTTGGTCAGTTCGGGCCGAGGGGTTGCAGCCATCAAGCGCGGAGGATGGCGGAGGGCAAAAGTGTTGTTGTGGTAGGGGTCCGGGCCATTTCTTCTATGGCTCTCTCATGCCAGCTAGGGAGGCTCTACTCCTTCGTCCCCTGGCCGGAAGTCTCGGGCCAACGGTAGCCTATATTTTGGTAGCGTGGGGACGAGCCAGTTGTGCCTTGATGCCTCCGGTCATGGGACTGCCGCTGGTTATTTCGGGCTTCTCCACTTGGCAGGTCTTCCTTCCTCGGGCCGTCGGTCAGGTAGTTTCAGGCCTTCGGGCCATGATTTTCGGTCCTTCGGGCCTTTGGACCCCGCACTATTTCAAGTTTAAGTTTTCTAGAACTTTTCTAATATTACTTCTATTTTCTATTGATCAAGTCCATATTAGATCATCTTATCGACTGGAACCCTCTTAAGGAGCTATTAGAGGAAGAAGACACGTGTGAACACAAGGAGTACTACGAAGGAACTCTTTATTTTCGGGCCTTACCGCCCCTTTTATACCTTAGCGGTCGACTCTGATTGGCTATTTCATGTCACGTGGTTATAGTGACGTCACGCAGTCATACTGACGTCATTTCCGGTTTACATTATTTCTCCGGTTTCGGGTTTCGGGTTTCGTCCCCGTTACACAATATACTTAAATCTACCGCATTATTTTACATTCACATTCTCACTTTGACACCTGATGAATAGACATTCATCACAAAACAAACAACATGTATTATTGTTTGGCATTACATTTTGTAACTGTCTGAGACTTCCATCCCAGTGTAGCCTCAAATTTATGTGGATTTTTTCAGATTTTTATTTAAAAACTGTTCTAAATTGTAAATTATGGAGATTTACCAATGAAATATTGCCTATAGAAACATTAAATTCTATGTTAGGTATAATTCAAGGGATTGTATTATGAATATAATCCTAAATACTAAAGAATATGTCGAAATAATGGTCAGAAATGGTCATTTTTATGCTTAATGAGGCTAAAAATGCCCCTCCAAAATGTATCGATTGTATTCTTTTGAGCGTACAATACGTTTTTAAATATCTTTTCTTATCAATTTGAAGGAAACCACATCCTCTAGGTGAATTTAGAATATCATGATGCCTGTTCATCAATTTGATCAGGAATAACAAACTATGAAATGGGTGCCCTATTTGCCCACTTGACCTATAGGCTAGTTTAATTACAATATACTCTGAAATCATGCTTTAAGAAAGGAAACTTTAATCATGCTGGTCTTGTTAAGATAGGGTACAATTTTAGTAATTCTGCATCTAAAAATGAAAAACTTAACCTAGGGGGCAACCTCAAATAGTCACAATACTTGTTCTAGAAGGCTGAATTGAAGTATGAATGACTTGCAAAGAGTCTATGGGAATGTTCAAGTGTATTTCAGCCTGTTATGCCATAAATATGAGTGTCGAGTTCCCATAAAAGTTCCACCAAAGTTCCATAAAATTTTAAACATCTCAAACGTCTTGGCTGATTAAAATTAATAGAAGCGAAAACTATCTCCAAGGGCACAAAAGTACCAATAAAATAGATAATAAACACTATATACAGGTAGATTCTAGTCTACGATTATAGTTGCTAGATGATGTTGACCGGCCACGGCCCCTGCTTTTGCTGCATTTACATTTGGGTCAGGGAATGGCCTCCAGGGAAGTGTCTGAGTCTGTGTCTATTTCACATTGCATTTTGGCTGCAGTATCTGAGTCTGAATCATCTGAGCCCGATTCCGGGATTGGCTGCGACCTCGTCATCAACCTCAACCTTGCCCTTACCCTCTACCATGCCCCTTGCCTCGCCCTTGTTCCCTTCCTCTACCACAACCCCATTGTGGTGTCTCCTCCTCCTCCCCTGCATCCCCAATTGCACCTGCTCCTGAGGGCCCTGCACCTGCATTTAGTGATGGGTCCCAGCATCTTGGTGGCTCTGCTGCAGGCTCAGGTGCAGTAGGTTGGAGAACATTATGTCCTTTGTCTCCTCTGTGCAGAAGTCTCTAATGTTTTTTGAAGAGGTACCACTGCCACCGGAGGGGATGACACAGAGAAGGTGTGACCAGTGGTGGGACATGTGGGATGGCTCCAGGGTCCACAGTGCACACCTCCATTTCGTCTGGCTTAAAGTTACAGTACTGATAGATGATCACCTTCACGGGGCTGTTTGATGAGAAGATAACGTGATGATACTGCTTGATCCCTTTTATTGGCCGGATGAACGGGGTCAGGAAGGCTTGCCAGTTATAGCAAAGGACATAGATGTCCCCAGCTTCTGACCCACACAGCTGAGGGACATTGACTTCTTTGTAGGTGCTTTCCCACCTAAATTTGAGCCTGCTAAACATTTTTCAATCTCATATCTATTTTTAAAATACAATAGCTGAGATAGGCTGTCTGCTACTAGGTTATTTTTAGTATCAATATAATGAGGAACCAATCTGATTTTATGGATTTTACACACCCAGAATAATTCTCTTAACCATGCAATACATGTTTTGTTACTGCTGGTTCCTTTTCTTATCATACGAAATACTTGTGTGTTGTCAGTGAATATTTTTACTGAGTATCCAGCAAGTTCTGGCAACCACCTTTTAACACCCACTACAATAGGCCAAAGTTCTAGTTCATTTATATTTGTTTTATCATAAAAATCCATAATAGGACCATCTGTAATATGTATACAATCTTCTTGGCCTATGTCTATTTTGTCATCCCAAGAACCTGCTAACCAGTCACTTTCCTTGTATATGGCGAACCCCTTCCCTGAGGAGTCCAATACCAAAGCCTGATGGTATTCTGAATATTCTATTTTTCTTTTACCATTGAAATTTCTACATAGATTTTTCCACCACGACAAGTCACATCAAGCCCGTATCCAGGGGGATATGCGTCACCCCCCCCCCCCCCTTGGCTAGGCTAGGTCCACTTTTTGGAAAAATGTTTCCATTATCTGTGGAATTTTACTTTAAACAAAATAATATTCGGGCCAAAATAGGTCCTTCCCCCAAAATCCATGCCTGCTGTATCCTTTTTCTACACTTTGAATTCCATTATTAAATGAAAAAGGTCCACTTTTTGGATATGGTCACACCCCCCCCCCCCCCCCCCCCCCCCACAGAAATTCCTGGATACGGGTCTGCACACTTTGCTGCTTTGCCTATTTTAATTGCAGGATTATCATGTTTTAAAATTACCTTATAGAGATCATATAATCTCCTACTATGGGCCCTCCCACCATCCACTACATGAGAACAATGGGACAATAGGCCTCCCAGCCTTTCCAGATCCTTTTTTGATATAGTAGATTTATTATGGAATTTTCCTACCATAAAAATTAAGTTCTCAAGCTTATCTTGTGGTAACCTTAGTTCCATTTTTATTGAATCTATATCTAACCCAAGGTATCTACATATCTGAGAAGGGGGTGTCACCTTACCCCAGGATATATGGAATCCTAAGTATCTCAATAATTTTATGACAGTTCTTTGAGCGTTTTCGGCCTCGTGGTAATCACTTCCTATGACAATAAAATCGTCCAAATAGTTAACTGCCTGTATATCGAAAATATCCCTCAGAATACAGAAGATAAATTCAGAAATTCCTTTAAAATACATAGGGCCAACCCTGCGTCCGAATGCTAATCTACCATCCCTCAGGTACACTTCTTCACCACCAACCTCCCATCGGAGGCCTAAAAAATCTATGAGGAGGGTATATTGGAATTGCCCTGTAGGCTGACTTGCTATCAACCACTGCCATGTAATCGCCATGGTTTAAAATTGCTAGAACATTGTCAACTGAATTGTATTTGAATTCTTCCAAGATATTTTCGCAGAAATTATTAACCGATTTGCCCTCCAGCATACTGCAGTCGGTTATTGGTCTTATACCACCATCTATGGATGCATTTTGGTTTTTCATCAACAATCTCTAAAAATCCCTCTGCGATTTCCTTACTGATGATATTGTCCATTTTTGCCTTGTTATCGCCCTCAAAAACCAATTTGTAATTCTTACAATCGTAGGCTAGGCCTATTTTTTCACCTGCAACATCAACAATTTTAATACCATCTGTAATATCATTGAGAAGTGTACTTAATTTTTGTTTTCCCTCCTCAGTACAACGAGAGAGAAGATAAGCCATTCTACAGGGTTTAAGTTGTGCAATTTCACCTGTGATTGCATTAACACAATCGCAACAGCCGCCAGCACAGGTATCATAGACATTAATTTTGACCCCCCTCGGCAGAAGCGTCCGCCGCAAATAGAAATTTTTTCCCAGAATATACGTCAAAATTACAATTATCAACGTAGGAAGAAGGGGAAACATCCTCCTGACTCACAAGAATGTCTTCTACATGGTTACCATAATGATTCTTACCATAGCTAGGTTTTTCCATGTCAAATACAGTAAAATCCTCTTTGCATTTTGCTATTTTATCCTCCTCCTCTGACACGGCGTGTGTACTTTGTGCACACGTGTCCGTGACGTCATCAGTTTTAGTACCGGCGATGGCGCCGGATTTCTCAGATATAGGGAGGTGACTAGCACTAAATACAGGATTAACATCGACACCTTGTACCTGCATGTCTTTTCACGAAAAAGAAGGGCCCATTTCAACTGACCCACCACATGACTGAGCTGCTGGCGATGTGCCAACCTTGACATCATCGTCAGATGAGTACTTTACGATTTTTGAATGCAGCTCAGATTTCACTTCCTCATCCTATTTGCCTTTTTTTAGTACAGTCCTTCTTGGAATGACCCTTGTTCTCACAAATTAAACAGGTGTGTAGCATGGAACAATTGCCCTGGCACCCATTCTCAGTGTTAAACCGAAAACATATCTTTTCATCACCGTTTTGATGGTGATTCTGTCCATTTCCCTTGTACTTTGGGAAATTTTTGGCTCCTCCGGATGCTTTGTAGGTATTCTCAAATGAAAAGTGAGAAAACATTTCTTTCTGATCGACAATGCTAAACTGCTGTACTCCCAGTTTGTCCGCCCTTTCTCTGACCGATATATCATATTTGTTTACCGTTTCAAATGTGTATATCTTCTTAGCAATTTTTTCGGAGATCACTTTGACATGTTTAGCGATTTGAGCTACAGATTTCTTATCAGAAATAGCTTTCTCGATAGTTCCCAAGACAATGATATCCTCTACACATTTGGTTTTCTCGACCTTTAACATGTATTTTTTTTGAGCAAATGACTTTGTCTTTTTCTTCAGAATCATCGCTGGAGCCCTCCAACGATGTTGAATCGTTGTGCGGCGGCGATGGAGTCGGCTGGCACTTCTTGCCCTTCTTGCACTTCACCCTATGCCTGGCCCTGGATGATTGCACCTGTTGCCACCCATCGTTGTCTGATGAATCACTGGGATCAGCAGCCCTAGCTTGAGCAAGCACGACCTTCGCCATCCTGTCAATGGTGGATTCCAATCGCCCGAGCCTATCGCCCATCATTTTCGTGCTTCTATCTTCTGCCCCAACTGTTTTCGAGGGCGATGGGATCACCCCCTGGATGAAATCATCCCGGAAATCGCCCTGCTGCTCTTCAGTCAACCTACCATCAGGTAAAGTCTGCTTAGAAATATTCTCCCCGTCCCCAGGACCAGGGCATTTCTTGCCAACAGGCGCCCTGTGGCGCCTGTTGCATTTCCAGCAATGATTAAAGTGTTTAGACATCACCAGAAAAATAGAAAATCATTGAAAAATTGCCAATCATAGGCCAATTTCTCCCGGAATCACTGGAAATTATGTTGAGCCTTGCAAAAGCAATTGCCAAGGCATTCCCGAATGATAGCAGACACCCTAAAAGCCCCGTCAACTTGAAAATTGGTTGTTGACTGGATGATGGCAAGTGAGCAACTGATTCGAAATCGTTGGATCAGCAATTTTTATAGCGACATGTTAACAGATCGCCGTTGCTAAGGCGATTGGGGGCGATGACGTCATTGCGCTCCCAGAAAATGCATTTTGTAGGTATCGCTACACAAATTATATGTAATCTTGACATTTTTTTTTTGTTCCAATGGTCAGATGGTATCATTGCTTTTTCTGGCACCCTTTAAGAATTGAAGAGTCCATGCCAAATTACCTTTAATACAATGGTCATGAAAAGAAAGAAGGATTTTATCATTATAACCATGATATCTGGAAAATTTCATCTATGTACAAATTTGTATGGTAATCAGGTAATTGTTTTTATTAATAACACTGTTAATAATGAATTAAGAGAAAAATTACCAAATATCCCTGTAGGTTACCATATCCCATGACTGGTTATATTACTCCAAACATGTTTTTCTCTGTTTCAACTTTGGGTGCTACCGCACACTGCACTATTTGTTACCACAATAGCATATCCTGATAAGCAATGATCAGTTATATGTGACTTCCGACTCGGTTTGTCTGGTTATGTCACATTTGTTTATATTTTTTTCTTCTGTTTCTTTGTTGTCTTTTTTTCTACTTTTTTTTTTAAATAAATATACTGCTAGATACACAGCAGATAGCAGCCAACTGAGGTTGTTGCCACAGATTTTGAATATGAATAATAAAAATAATTGTTCATTGTGATATATTATTAATGATTATTTTTTCACTAATTGATATGGCCTGAACATAAATATGTACAGAGCTACTTATTCAGCTCCAGTATTTTGTATTACATGTACAGGCCCGTATAATGTTTTGTTTTATATTTATGCCTACAAATCTGCAGTTACTGGTTGCAGCTCTTTTTTTCATACCTGCATGATTGTTATTCATCAATTGTGGCATGATATACATGTGAATAGGGGATTGTTAATTCTTGGTATCCTTCACTTACAGAAATGCCTTTCAAGTGATCGATAATACATTATATTTGATTTTGACAAATTACCTACCTGAAAATTATTTTTGTGACTCATAATTGAGTAGTTTTTGTCTAAAGTGATAGATTGTCAAATCAAAAAAAACATTATTTCTACCATTGTCTTTCTGAGATCTTCATATAATATTATCTTAAGGAAACAATTGTCCACCGCAAAAGAGGTCTTAGATAATTATAGTTATAAAGCAATATTATGATAATATCAGACTATAAACAAAATTTCAAATTTTCAATGAAACATCTTATTATATATTGAAAAAACCTACCTAAAAAGTATTTCTTTGACGCCCAATGGACGTGTCATTGTGATCATAGGTCGCAATGAATCCCAATGGAGAAAGAAAATGGCAACCGCAAAAGAGACTGTGGTGTTATAAAACAACATATCAAACCTTACAACCCAACAGAAAAGTGATATACATTCACATGTATATATACATTGTATCAATATATCAAACCTTACAACACACCAGAAATTGCCATACATTAATAAGATATATGATATATCAAACCTTACAACACAACCAAATATTGTGATAAATAAATACATAATATTATATATCACGGCCCCAAGGTCCCCCACAGTCTGTGGTTGGAGTTTTCAGTCAGTGTTGACTGCAGAAACTAGGTCATGAGTGCTGCCATGGCAAAGCCGAATCACACAGCTCACCCTCCAGCACTCTGGGTCAACAGTTGTCTTTACAATTGGTTTCTGACTACATTAATAATATACAAAGGTGCAGGTAAAAAGCACCTTGTTTCAAATAAAAAGGGGGATTCATTACGGAGAATGAACAGATATATCATTACATTGTTTCTTTGAGCATTATGTTGATGTGACTGTAATTATTATTTCATTTTGATGTTTTTTATGGTTAGAAGCTTTCATCATAGCATTACTATTCCGAGAGGGAATCCAAATTACAACAATGTATGACAGGTGTGGGATATGAGAGGTTATCATTGATTTCCATGACTAAATTTGATAGAGACTGCAGCAAGACTACTTAGCTATGAACGTCGCTATTGTCAGACTTTGACCTTTTGACACACTGGATACGTGTGCCACATCCGATTCAGGTCTGCTCCAATGACCAAATCTTAGCATGTATATTATACGGATGTAATATACCCTAAGGTTTTCTGTCTTATGTGTCATAATGGCACATATTATTAAAACAGGCGGAGCTTCTTTCTAATTCTATAATACCTTTTAAAATGTACATGTTTTGTTATGAGTGTTAATTTTAGATTATGAAAAAGGACAGAATGTCATCCAAAATGCAAGTGTGCCAATTTGATGATGACAAATTGATAGACTATCCTATCATCAATTTATGCTCTGATGAGTAGGCATATTATAATCCCCTTATTCGGAAATGTAAGTACATCGCATTCAAAAGGTTTTGAAGATCATTAAGATGAATATGTATTAGACTATGATGGTTGCAATGTAAACATAAGTGGTTAGTACTCTACGTTTCCATATATTAAAGTACCATTCATCATTAAACCACTTCTGGTGAAGGCTGTATGTAATTATAAGCAATGCAAATTATACATGAAAGAGTTCTTCCCAATTCTATTCGTGGCCTCATATTTTCTTTTTCTTATCCGGTACACACATTCCATAGCATTGTTGTACTTCAAAGCAAAATATGCTTCAGAGAACTGTGTTTCATTCTTTGATTTTAAACATTTGTGATGCCTATAAATTATACCATACTAGTTTAGTAAATTGAGCAAACACTCACACCTCATCATAAAGATCGTTATCTGAAACTTAACTGGCATAAACACCTGGCCCATGTACGTCAAATCATTGTTGATATAGCACACAGGTGTACTGCAACTGCATTGAATTGTATTGAACTTGATGTCATTATAATCCCCAGGCCCTAGAGTGGATGAAGTTTCACCTGTCAAAACTCAGCTCTGATTACAAAACAGGTACAGGTTTCCACAGCAACCATGCACTGCCACCTTGAATAAGGAACAGGTAATAGTCTCAGAAATTAGTTTAAATCTGAGAGAATGTTAGGGTGGCGACCAAATGAAAGTGCCAAAAAAAAAGGAGTTTGGAAAACATGGAGCACAGGCCTTTGTTTAAGTTATCTTTCAAACAAAGTTTTACTCCTCTTATCATAAGTGTTAGTGCTTTTGATAAAGCCATGACGATAGTTACTATTGGTTGGACAGACATATATAGAAGAATATAAGGCCGTGTTTCATCTCTTATTCTACCTCTGTTAGCCCTGTTTCTACCTCTGCTAACGCTTTCTCTCCTTACTTATACCTGCAGCAGGCACTATATATCATTTACAACATTAGTATTTGGCCCAACACCTCAACAAAACGTAGTCTAAAAAAACACGTACAGACATGTAGGTCATAGGTGTTTAGTCACCAATCTTCTGGCCTGGACACTGGTAAACAACATGCATAAAACATTTGAAATATTAACATCTGGATCCATCCAGTTCTTTAACAATATTACAAGTGTGGCGCCATCTGCTGTATCACACTACCAGCTGTCCAAGCTCAAAAGACTTCACCTTTGCAGAGACCTTGTATATATATATATATATATATATATATATATATATAATTATATATATATATATATATATATATATATATATATAGGATATATCGAGGGAAACCTGTTATTCACTGCAGAGTCGCCACCTGGGCCCTGGTTGGACTAAGTTTGGATTGACCATTGTGTCCTTGGGAAGAGTGCAATATTTGGGGCCACTAAACTATCCAAAGATAGATTGGCAATGATCAAATTCTTGTCATGGTTGAGTGGCTGGGTTCCAACCAGCCACCAGGGAAACGGTCACATAGGCCCATAGAGGAGCTTTCCAGTCTCGATATATCCTATATATACATGTATACAAGGTCTCTGACCTCGGTAGGTCTCATGGAACTCATAGTTTTCCTGAATAGTTAAATATAGCCTAGCATGAAAATAAAAATCAGAATTTTGCGCCACCTCAAATTTACCCATTTCCCAGTTGTGTATAATATTATATATATAAATTTCAGGGTAGTGTGATGAATCTGTAGTATGAGCTTTGAAGCCTTGCTCTCCTTTTGGAACGAGTCTTTATGTCATAGCACGAAAATAAGAATTGTGCACAGAGTAATGAGTAGTCGGGTACAAAAGAAATGGTACTGGAAGTGACACCACAGGGTGGCATGATGATGATGATGTAACCTGTTTGACCAACCAGAACAAATTGTATGGGTATATAATTCTGTGCTTATGCACGAAATAAACAGTTCCTACTTGATACTCAACACATTAACACCGCCTTCCTCTTTGGTTAGAACTGCTGAAGAACTTAGACGATAGAGATATCTGCACATGAAATACAAGAGACAAGCCTATACAACACAGTTAGCCCAATTATTACCATCAATTGGACTTAGACAAATTCTGGTTAAACCCATGATTTCTGTCACTTTAATGAGTAAGCACAGTTCAAGCTTTGAGCTTCCTTAATCAAAAGTAAATAAGGAAATTCTGGATGGAAATCCAAAGAATTTTTGTCAAAATCAAGCAATTCATTCTAAAGGGTTAAGCCCCCAAGTCAAGCAACGCCTCAGTGATCTGAAACAAATTACCCTCTTGTATGTATTCTAACTGCCTACCTAGTTTTTGTTGGGTTTAAAAGTTTATTTTACATTTGGGAAATGGGTTGATCTATCAGGGTTGTCCAGTGACCTACTTTATGGCGTCAACAGATCTGGCCAGTCTAAAACAGTCTTATCATATAAGGGGTTATATGTATATAAATACACAGAGGGTGCCAATGATCGGAGACACCCTCCTGCCACCTAGAGGTGGTTTCCCCACGATACAACCACTTGCCTGTAAGCGACCGAGCGGTCACTCAATCTTTTTGTGTGTGTGTTTGTTTTGTTCTCTAATAAAGGGGGCTAATACTTGCTATTGTTTTGTCCTGTCATAATATTGTTCACTTACTTGTGTTGTATTATATTCACTCACTTAAGTTACCATCAGTCAAGTAATTTATAGAGATCATGGCTCAGGCTCTTATAACTCTCAGGAAGGTAAACTAAGTCTAATATCATGTACGCTATTGTCTTTAGATGTTCCTGCAAGCACTACAAAGATGTGGATTGTAGTAAAAAATTCATAACAATAGAGTTGATCGAGCTTCGGCAGGAGGTCCATCAGCTGTCCTCAGATACTTGGCGTTTTTCATGAGATACATGATTGTTTTGAAAACCTGTCGCCTCAGTCATGTAGTTATGTAGTTCTCTTTCAAAACTACCCCATAATCAAGGGCAATGTCATGAAGTATAACAGACAACCATTACCAATTAACCAGACCATTTTTCAGTGAGTATATTTTGGGCATGTTAACATAGTTTGTAGGTCAAACTAGAAATGTAATTCGTTGAGTCGCATGCATGTCATGTACAGAGTATTAATGTCTTCATGTACTTCTTTTTCCAGCAGAGAAGGACATGTTGCTCCTGGGTATCATCAGCGCCTGCACAAGTGATAGCAGTATGCTATCCACCTGGAAGAAGGGGCCAAGAGGGAAGGGGGAGAGGCACCACCAAAGAAGCCACTACCTGGTAGGTTCCCGGACTGTCTGTGGGGACACATTCAAGTTCATCTATGCATGAGCAGCTTTGGTATTCAATTTCTCTGTTCAACTAAGGTGTAGCAAGATATCCATACTATTACTGTATTATTAGAGTTGGATTATAGGCATAAAATTGAATTATCTATTACAGATCATGGAACTTACCTGCACAAATCATCCATCATAATATTGAATTACTTACCTGAACATGTTGCCTGTCTCCCACATGGACATAACATAACTCTTACCTTGTGTCTTTTTCAGCATCAGCCAGAACAAGCCGACATCCATCATTAGGTTGTACAAGACCGAAGGGGTGGTGACCAGGCGAAAGAAGGCTGGCAGGCAGCAGGCGACTACAAGGATCCTCCAGCTGGAGGACCACAGGCGGGTCGTCAACTTCATTGACTCCTACACTGACATCAACAGCCTTGTCCTGCCTGGCAGTGTGTCCTCCCACTAACTGGATAACATCCTCCTGCCCTCCTCTTCCACTAAGGCCGCCATCTACAGGTTGTATAAAAATGCCATAGAGGAGGCTAACTTCAGAAGAGTGGCTGACTCAACTTTTAGAAACCTGTGACTCTAACTCCTCCCTTGCATAGTATGTTCCCGCCCTGTGACTGACCTCTGCTGGGAATGCCAGCGCAACAACAGGAATATCTCTCCCCATCTAGTAACCTACCTGATATTGTTAAACAGGCCAAGCTGAAAAGCAACAGCTTCATCTCGAGGTGGTGGCTCAGGAGAGGGCCTTTTATCAGGACATGGTCAAGTCAGCCAAGGCCACCTACAAGGAAGCAGAGTGCCCTGCCCTAGGCCACCACCCACATTGTTCTTCTGACATGAAGGTGCACATCAGTTCCAATTATGCCCAGCAAGTCCACCTTCCCTCCTTCCCCATGCAGCATGGCCTGCTGTATTTCATTGTCCCCCGCAAGGTCAGCATTTTTGGTATCTGTGCCAAGGCGATCCCCCGACAGGTGAACTATTTGATCAACGAAAGCCACTGTGGCAGTAAGGGGTCAAATTCATACCTGCACCACTATTTTGAAAGTTATTCCCATGGGGAGAAGATTTTGGACATGCACTGTGACAACTGTACATAGTAGACAGAACAAGAACAAGTTTGTATTAGCTTATCTTCTCTGGCCTGTCCTGACTGGCTTGCACAAGGCTGTATTTCCTAAACCTTTTGATCACCAGCTACACAAAGTTTGCCCTGAATGGCGCTTTGATTTGCTTAAACAAAAGTTTTGTCATAAGCTGATCTTGTCGTGAGCCGGTCTGAAGCCTGTGGGAGAGCAGAGTCACTTTTTGCAGTGCTGGCATGAACATATGTTATGTCTCCAAATGCATGAATTTCTGGTAATTGTTAGCTAGAATAGTATAGAATGGCTATGTCAAGTTGTAGGACCAATGAGAGATTAGAAGTTTGTGTCGCTAGGGCTTTTTTGGATGACTGCAGTAGTGCGCAGTAAGAAAACTTTGAATTCATTTTTCTTGGTTTCTATTCTCCGTATAGGCGAGGTTCTTTATTACTCCTCCCAAACTTATCTCAGCACCTAGATATTGCAGCTAGACATGCTATACCTCATTTTTAAACTTAGAAATAGTTTTTTCTGATGGAATACCTAGCTAAAATTCAACCGCATACAACATCCAACTCAAATTTTGTACAGGTCACTTATACAGAGTGATCACTACCTAGGCCACATCATGATTAGCCATGCTCATACAATATTTTCTCAGATAGATGGAAATTGTTTAGAACCTCATTACATGTTATATTGTTCTTACAACTACCTTTTTAGAAATTAATATGATTATAGGGAGGATATCCCATAATGCCCTGTTCCATGTGCAGTCCAGGAGAAAAATACCTATAGATTAGATTTTGTCCTCACAAGGACGATGTTTCATCAGTCTTGAATTGCAGCCCATTGCCTGAAGTTCCAAATTGACTTGTTTGTGTGTCAAAATCTTTAAGGGTGATACCAAGCCATGTTCAAAAAACACATTTTTTGTTAATTTGATATTTTTTCCTTCAGATATGCATCCATTTGATTATTAGTATTTAATGCAAGCCTTCATGCTCAAACCGGAGCCTTTATACTACAGATGGCGCCACAATTGTAGCTTTACAAAAGAAATGTCTCAAGCATCTTCTGTAGGGATGTAGGGTTCTGGACTGATCTGAAGAGATTGCATGCCCCCAACTACTATAAAAAGATTTTCCCTTATGTGTCTCACCTTTGTGAATGGCTATATTTAAGTCGAGACGATTTTCTCTACCATAAAAGGTTCAGACTAGAGGATTGCCATTCTGGATTTCAACATGTTACGTTTCAAAATTCAGGATTTAACAGTCATGATTTGTGTTACGATTTTTTTTTTTATTGGATTTTTTTACAGGCTGAGTTCACTTAATTAAATGTTCTTCCACTGCAGTCCTGTGGACCATTTGGGCACAATTCCGTGCAGGGCTGCTTTCGACGTGAACAATGTCATTGCACTTTTGGATATTGATATCATTTAGACCTCAGTGGTTGTGGTTTTAGTGGGAGAAGTCCTTTCCTTCCAATTGTTTAAATCTCCTTACATTATTGCCGTTTAAGCTTAAGTATACATCCTGGGTTCTAATAATATCAACGTTTATTGTTAATATCATAAACTTAAATTATTTCTAAGTGTATTCCCAAAATGAACCAGCTTTGAAATTAATGATAATAGATTATTGCAATATTTACTTGCACAGGGGGTCTAATGGGATAAGAGTTATGGAGCGTTTCACAAATTGTTCAAATGGAAAGTTCTGTCGATACAAATTGAGATTGACATAGTCGACATTCGAGGATAATTTGTAGGACGTAAGCAAGTCATGATCTAACTACCCCAGGACACTGGGATGAAGGTCTCACAGGGGCACTTGGTCATTGGCCAAACTAAGTGCCATTGTTTTTTCAGTTCAACGCTTATTTCCATAGACTAATTCAACCCAGAACAGGGACAGAATTCACTCAAGTCAAAGGTCTACACGGGAGATGACCGGACGATGAGAGAGGTTTGTATATATAACTGTCCTTTTTTTGTGTCTTAAAGATACAGTGCAGTTTACTTGTTTTATTGCTTTTCAGTTTGGGCGCACTTATAGTTGACAATGAGATTACACTATTAAATTGAGTGTTAACTTAAAAATTACAAAACGAGGAATAATATTCATACTTTCTTTTCTGATCTCCTCCCAACCTTTAAGAATAGACAATGGGTCTCAGGGCCGCATTCAGGCATATAACCTTAGCCCTATGAAACTTAGATAAGCATACCATGTTTCATAATATGAAAGGCTATATTCTTCTCTATTTGATGGTGTTTGTGAACATGATTATAATCTGACTAAAATTATAGGACAAAATATGATTCATAAAGTGAATTACACACTGTTACCCTTGTCTACTATGAAAGCTACTTACAACTTATAGGCTGAAAATACATACACCTGTCATTATATCTATTAATAACCAGTAGCTTAATTGTTATCTATACTATTATCTCTATTTTTATCACAAACACCGTCTAAGCTTGATAACAATTGAGGTTAAGTCCAGTAATGAGTCTACATGATGTTCTATGTTATCTATTACTTAGCACTTTAATTTGTAACTTATTTTTGTCCTGTTGGTTGCCTTTGTGACTAATAGACAAGATGGAAACGATTTAGGATCAAGAACATAGAGCAGACATTTTATAAAAGAAAATATTGAGTTGCTAAATGGAAGTCTGTGTTGCAGACATTCTACTAATGATAAAGCATTGCCCCGTGAGACTTTCCTCATAACATTTGTGGATTTGCAATTGGATAGTTACCTATGTCACCACGGTATGTATGTGGATTAGTAAGACAGTATTTCTTCCTCAAAAACAAATTAAGAGAGCTACCTGAATTTGTAATTAACGTCTTATCCTCATTCCATAGTTGATGAGAGAGATATGTTCTGATATATTGATAAGAAGGGAGGGGCTTTATTTCCAGCAATCAAAGTTGGCATCCCTTTACCTTAGTATAGGTATCAAAAGGATTTACTTAACCACTGTCTATTGGTCTATAATATCAAACGTATGAAACATACGATGTCAAATCATAGATGCCTTTTAAAATAATATTCAAAGATTACGATGAAAATGTTAAACTGCTAAAGAAACCTCAATACAAAAAAAACACATATTATTCAGATGGTTATCTTACCAAAACATTTTGTCACCGCCAGACTGTACAAGTAAAGTCCAGAAGTTACCCTAGATAATTATGCACTTGCCTCTCGACGTTGAAGCCACCACTGCTATCTGCCAATGTGATAATCGTTTAGATAACGTATCGTTCATATCACCAGACTTGTGGATATTATAACTTGAGGGTCGAGGAGTATTTACTGCGTGTATTTCCTGTTGGTCCATATACAACAGGTGCGACAGTAGTCTATAGCCCACCTGGGAAGCCGGACGCAGCTCCAACAACCTAGGAAAGGTCTCAATCTTCGAGCACCTCAAATACTGGTAAGTCATTTTCGATTTTCTCAATGCTACATCTGCATAATATTTCTGATCACGAAAGGCAGAAAAGAAGCCTGCATTTCAGCATCTTTTGAACATACAGTATATATATGGATAACAATCCAAGGGGCTCCAGGGGGCCCGGATCCCTCCTCTCCCTCTTTTTCTTATTTTTACTTCTTTTTTGGTGGATAAAATAATGGGGGATGAATAAGTATTATCCTAAATGCGGACCCTTCCACCCAACTCATGTAAACCCACTTGATTGTGTAATTTAGACAGGTAGATACAGGATTGTATTACTTAATTGACCTGTATTAACCTCGAACCTGTGCCGTCCCCACCTTCGGACCCGTTTATACCTGAGCAGACAGGTCACTGGCCATACTATTATGCAAAGACTGTTATATAGAGTTTCGATCACACCTTTTCCGCATGGTCAGGATGAATATTATGATTGTCCGTTCTTGCGTATGTTCCTTATCTGGAGAACCGTCAAGTTTATACAGGAGAACTTTAGCAAGAATTTCAAAGCTGACACATTTGGGTTAGAGGTCAATTTTGTGAAATAGTCAGGCAGAAGGAGACAGAATTTGTTTTCATAATGCTCGAGGTACGCGTATCATAATTATTTTGTAGATTTTCCAGATTCCATACAATGATCTCCATTATGATCATATAATAGCGCAATTCAGATTATCTTAATACAATGCTCTGTATTCCGCCTATTTACTATTCTTCCTATTCATGACCACCTCTTCCCGTTTCTCCCGCTTGACTAGACTTGTGGAATGTATCCCTGTTCATTTACCCCTTGAATTATCAAAATAGTTTTAAAGAATGTGTTAATGATGAGTCGTCTTTCCGTTATATTTTGACACTTTCTTTTGCCAATAAGATGGGCAATTAGCCTATCCCACTTTGTGCATGTTCTAGGGGTTGAAGAAAATAATCCCAGTCTTATTTCAAGGCAATAATCCCATTATAGGTTCAATTCACAGGTTTTAGCATTGGTTCCCATATGGGGAAATACTGTTAAACTTTACTTGTAACATTTCAGGTAGAATTTATCAACCAAATTGGGATTTTGCATTCTGTCTTACGCTACTGTATTCAGGGACCTCGCCAGAAATTCCAATGGAGAAGCAAGTTTAATCATATTTCCCAATGTCCTTTAATTTTTGTGTAAACTGGGGCGGGAACATTCTCCACATCATCCTAACTTGATCAGTGGCGGATCAAGGGGGGGGGGCAAAAGGGGGGAATTTAGGCATCTTAAAATTGGAAGATCTGTCTAAAAATTGTGTTTTTTATCTCCTTATAAGGGGGGTCAGGGTTTGCCCCCCCCCCCCCCCCAGATCACTGACTCTGCATCCACCCTTGTTGACGATCCTGATCCAAATCTTCCCTCTTTGCAGGTAACCCACCATGGCCTCCCTAACCCGTCGCCGGGCGGGCAGTGGTTGTTATGAGGAGGACACGGGTTGTGGGTACGGCTCCTGCCGCCCTGGATGGGCCCAGTGTGGCGCCAACATGAAGGCCTTCTCCGCCAACCTCTCCTTCATCCTCCTCCTGCACATTGGCTTCTACTCCTACTTCGTCGGGGTCATGCGCACCATGGAGAAGCGATTTGCTCTGAGCAGCTCCCAGACGGGATTGCTCAACTCCACCAATGACTTCGTGCAGGTTATAATTGTACTTTTCATCGGCTACTTCGGCCAACGCGCCAACAAACCCCGCATGCTCAGTTGCATCATTCTGCTCACCTTCGTGGCGTCTCTCATGTATGCAATGCCCTTTTTTGTATTCGGCCCAAAGGCAATGCCCTCTTCGTCTTTGGTATCCCAATTAGAGAATGACACTTCGCCACAGAGCTCTGTGCGACTGTGTATGTCGACAAACGCGACGGATGGCGACAGCAAGTGTGGGACGGAGGAGGAGAGGCGACAGGTTGGCGAAGAGAGTAATATTACTTTTATTATTATCGCCATCGGATGTGTGGCGGTCGGGATTGGAGGATCGGCGAATTCGACACTAGGGTTTAGTTACATAGATGAGAACGCCCGCAAAGGAAACTCTTCAGTTTATATTGGTGAGTGTACTTGAGATTATAGGCCTCCTTCAATAACTAGCCACTTCTCATACCTTGATAGTAGATGTCCTTTCATCTTCTATTGAATCCATCTTTTATCTTCTAATTTATCATACTTTGCCATTATCCTGACCTATGAAGTTTGTTTTCAAAGAGAGATAACTCTGGCTTCCAACGATAATTTTCCTGCGATAACATTATCTGTAGGGGCCTAAATGTCAAGTCTCTGCCATTATGTATACATTAAATTTAGTCCTAACAGTCGATTTATCATTGACATTGTTTTCGTTTTAGAACGATTGTTGTCTTTTCACAATAATCTTTTCACACACACACACACACACACACACACACACGCACACACACACACACACACACACGTGGTTGCTATTTTATTAAATCATTAATTTGTCTGTAATGGGTGTTGGTTATATATGTTAATATACTATGCAGATATGCATGATTGTAAATATATCATCAGGCCAGCATCTCCTACCTATATTTGCCATATCGCGTGCCGTGAGTTTTGTTTTTCACTCTTCATTCCACAGGGGTTGTGTCCAGTATGTATCCTTGGGGACCAATCGTTGGTTTTTTGCTGGCTGCCGTCTGTACCAGCCTGCCCGAGGGACTCGGCAGTAAGTATGGCCCAATATGATTTACTGA
Source organism: Lepidonotus clava (assembly GCA_936440205.1). NCBI lineage: Eukaryota > Metazoa > Annelida > Polychaeta > Phyllodocida > Polynoidae > Lepidonotus > Lepidonotus clava. The sequence continues at coordinate 33,109,366 of OW387140.1, forward strand.
ATATCATACATTGTAGGGATAGAAACACTATAGGCATGTAGGACATATCCTACGCCAATAATCCAAATTCAATCATTAGTAATAATAGTCACAGAAGGTGGGGGGGGGGGGGGTGCTGAGAGTATTTCAAAGGATCCATGTAAACTGGTAGAGGGTAAGAATTACATAAATTGGCATAGGGAGATGGCTATTAATTTGGAGAAAAATAAACAGAGCTTGGAATGGCATGGATGGCGCCCTCTGTAGGGCATAGTAGGGTGAACAGTTATGCTGCTGGTACACAGTAATAGTATTTTAATAAAGCCAAAAGCAATTAGTAATAACTGGGTTATTATTGCTTGAACATGTTATAAAGTATCATAAACCGTATATGAAACTGTTTTTTCACATCCAATTTCTTACTAATGATTTCCAGGTAGTTCACTTCCAACAACTAATCCCAACTTTATCGGGGCCTGGTGGTTGGGCTTCCTGGTGATCGGTACAGCCATCTTCTTTTGTGCCATCCCGCTCTTCTTCTTCCCCAAACACCTACCTGCCTACTACGACCAGAAGGAAGGGAAGGTGGCTGAAAAGGAAGAGACTTTGGTGAAGGAATCAGATGATGGTGTTGTGCAGATGTTTAAAGGTATTTATGATCATTATTAGCAGAGACGTTACAGGGGTTGATATGAATTCAGGCTTTGTACATGATGATGGCGTATCTACCTAGCTTTCTAGCTATCTAACGAAACCTATCTAACTATCTATTCACCTATCTATCTATCTGTCTATTTATGATAATCTGTGCTCCATTATGATTATCTATCAATCTATTCTATATATAAATAACATTGATAATACGTATCATCCATTATGATTTTCTATCAATCTATTCTATATATAAGTAATATTGATAATACTTATCATAATCTGATATAATGGGTAAATTACATATATATATAGAGAGAAACAACACATCCTTTTTATAAGACTTATACCAACAATGATACCAACAATAGTAATATCCAAAAGTGGCAACAAAGGGCCTCACAAGAAAGACGACAAGAATGTTACACAAATAGCATTAAATAACATTAACATTCTAACCATTTCTTTTTAGACGCTATTAACTGGTAGGAGCCATAGAGGAAATTCGGAATGAAATAAAGATCATGATTATGTACATATATGTTTGATGTATATTCTTTTCAGAATTCCCCAAATTGTTCTGCAAGTTGGTGACCAATAAGATCTTCTGGACACACACTATCGGTCAGGTGTGTAACCTGTATGTGGTGGTCGGGGTGCTCATCCAGCAGCCCCGCTTCCTGGAGGTACATTACCACCAGACGGCCTCCATGGCCGGCATACTGGCAGGTGAGACCCTCTGTTGAATTAAAACGATATTTTATTTCAGAAAAGGTTGTATAACATAGGATTGTTGGATGATTAAAATTGTTGGCAAAGTTTATTAAACATTAATGATTTTAAATTTAATGCCAATTGCAATTGGCCGAATCTATTGAAATATGTCTAGGCGCCTGATTGTCATATGAATAATATGAGTTATAAGCAGCCATGTAAGATTATTAATTATATTTAGATCTATTTCGATGGTAGAAAACAATAAGAGAGACAATCTTCTCTTAATGCTATTGTTGTATGGCAACACAATAAAATGCATTAAAATTTCACGTAGAAAAATATGTGGATTACGAGGCAATAGTAGTCAAGATAATACCCCTCAGCACACTTCCAATTGAAGATATATTCTACCTGAATGAATAAACTCATGTACAATACATAGATAATACCCTTGGATACTAAGTCTATGTTTTGTTTTTCGATGTTTACATTGCTATCTATTTCTCTATTTCTCTTATTGCAAATGGTTGTCATCTACCCAGCTAATTTACTCTTGATTCATCCAGGAAGAACATATTATATATAAAACTGACATCATTGGATAAGTCTCATTATATCATTTTTGATCCACCATAGCCACGTCCGGTGCCATTTCGGGAGTTTTAGGAAACCTGGGAGGAGGTATCATTATGAGGAAACTGAAGCTGGCCCCCAAAGGTATGGCCATGATGGTCGTACTGTCCGGAGTGGTGGCCTGTGCTGGCACGGGCATTAAGATGTTAATGGAGTGTCCTCCAGTCAATATGATCGGTCAGATTGACCCACAAGATCCAGGGTGAGTTGCCTGAGCTCTTTTCTATAGGATTAAGATTATTAAGGGGATGTGACAATGACCATAGAACTGTACGAGAAAGTTCAATGCAATGACCAAATGCAGTGGCGGATCGGGGGGGGGGGGTGCAAATGGGGCAATTGCACCCCGCCCCCTCCCCTCCCCGCCACACGCCCCACCTAGGGGACACAGTGTTAGCATCTTAAAATTGGTAGATCTGTGTAGATCTGATGTTTTTATCTTTCATTTCTATAAGGGGGATCAGTGTTTGCCCCCCCCCCCCCCCGAGCACTTGTTCTAAATCCGCCCCTGCTAACTGTTTTCTTAATTATGCATACTTCAGTGATACTAATAATCTGTGTGAATAGCAATAGAATTTATTATGATCAAAAATATTCAATTACAGTCACATAAGGGTCCACCACTGCCTTTTTGGTAAAACATACAATATAAAACTTTGCCCAAAACCAAACTAATGATTATGCCCGTTTCTTATAATATCCTTTGTGTATTGTTATATGTTTGAATCGTTGTTTATTATGCTTTTGGCAGGACCCTTCAGTTGACGATGCCGTGTAACGCCAACTGTAGCTGCAGTCAGTCCCGGATGGACCCCATCTGTGTGGCCGACCAACTCACATACTTCTCCCCCTGCCATGCAGGCTGCACAACCCATATGAATGGGGTGAGTATTGTTAAGGTTATTCTTTAGACCCATCTATTCAGTACGTCCACGTCATGAAAGAAGGGGGGGAAGAAATTTAGGAAAATGTTCATACGTATCTGTATAAATCCAATGTGTGTGTCAATCAGGCTAAAAGAAGGAATTTGCTATGAATGGTCATTTGATTAATTGAATGACCATTCATATACTGATTGATATTGAAATTGATAAATGATATTGATAAATTGATTTTATTTATAGACTATTTTACCAGTTTGGATACCCTTAGTAATTACCCTACTACATCTAAAATTATGTCCTTTCGCATGTTACAGTCCACATACTGGACTTAGTTATACCAAGAACCAGCGAAATAAGCTGTTACAAGCCAGTCTATTTGGTTGCTGATCTTTTTAAACAGCTTTTGAAGGACCTGCGGGAAGCAGCAAATTTGGTCATGACACCGTTACTCAGGTCCCCTCTCATCCTCTAGGTGGCGTCATAGTGTAAGGGTTAGCAACCCCCTCCAAACACCTATATTGTGGGTTTGAATCCTGGCAGGACTTGTTATCATGAAAACAGCAATACTGCCGTATGTGCTTTGAATAGGACAAGCATCACGCATCTTGAAAGTGAACAACAGCTCTGAACATTGCATGACAGATGTGACATTATCCTAAAAGTTATGTGTATCATGCATAAAAATGTGTGTCCCATGAAGAATGACCAACAATGCCGAACTATAAGTGCAGTCTATGAACCACTGGCATGACTACCAAACAACACATTGCACGTTATTTATGTTTTTAAGCATTTTTTAAACACGCTATGTTATTATTTCCTCCAGACCTTCAGTGACTGCTCCTGTGTGGCTTCTGGTGAGACGATAACTCAGGGGATGTGTGAGGCCAAGTGTAACATGCTCATTCCTTACATCGTGTGTTACTTCGTTATAACCCTCATCTCCCTGACTGGAAGGGTTCCGGGCACCATTCTAACATTCAGGTAAATTGCTGTTTAATAAAGCTATTCATTTATAAAGAGTTTACCATAATTTATAGGAAAATATTCTCAGATTTGTTTGAGTATTACCAAGCCTTCAATTGGGATTCATTATACAATTACCTTCAAAGATCTGATTAGAGCAAAATGGAAATCACGTATGGCCAATTATCTGTATGTGTGACCCAATACACAGAAAGGATGCTCCGAGGGGGTTATATCTTAAGCTCTATGGGTAATATCAAGGAAGATAAGGGAAGATTTGTGAAAAATAGGGATGAAAATGTCCTAAACCAACTTTTTGTGTACAGTTAACCCACTCTAAACATTCCATTTTGTTTGGATTCATTTCAAATGGAGAAACCTTTATTTTTACAGGATAGTTGACAGTGAGATGAGATCGTTTGCCTTGGGATTCGTCAGTTTTCTTTTAAACCTTCTCAGTAAGTATCTATTTCACTTCATGAAACACTTCAGTTCAATAGGTTTTTATTGTTATAACCAACAACCGTTGTCGAATACTCAACAATATCAAATTTAGTTGAATATGACTGTAAAACATGATAATTATTATTGAACTGAAGTTTTTTATATTGATTTGTTTTGAATTTCTCAGGTATTTACAACCATGGAGGACCTAATGTAGGTTATAAACCCAATACAGAATTATAAAATCCTATTTTTTAATAATATTTCATTTGTCACTACAGAACGTGTCTGATCCTCCAGTAAATTGCAGTCTCTCAACAAAGCATTACCACCTTTTCAAGGACAATGTATCATGAACATAAACAGATAATTTTCGTTTTCTTCCACTCTACAGCATTCATTCCGGGACCAATCATATTTGGTATGCTGGTGGATTCCACATGTCTCATCTGGCAAGAGGCGTGTGGTAAAACCGGCTCCTGCCTCTTCTATGACATACGAAAGCTACGATTGCTGCCCCATGGGGTGACCCTGTGTGTCCAGTTCATGGGACTACTTCTAGCTATTCTTACCTGGTGGCTTGTTAAAAGAGATAAGACACTTGAAGAAAGTGGTACAGAAATGACTGTTCAAACAACTGATTCATATCTTGAGAAGGAGAAGCCTGCAGTAGAAGAAAGGCTCACGAGCACATGAGAGTGTGTGTGTAGATTTCCAGGAATTTCAGAGATTTCTAGGCATTGTATTGCATATTATTTTACTTTTGTAACAACGTACAAGCATAATCGTTTTGTTGCATATCTTTGTATGTGACTGCAACATTTTGATCCTGCCAAAATTATGGTGAGTGACCTCGATTTAGAGTGATAAGGAAGAGGAAGAATGGGTAATTGGGGAGGAATTGAAAAATTTGCGAAGAATGAAAAATGTCTAAGAAAAAGAATACTCACATGAGGTTATGTCACAGTGCGACCTTTGTTCTTGAACTTGCTGCACGGAGGAGCAACGGTAAAAATATGAACGAATCACCTGCAGGGGTTGCATTTTCTTACATAATTATTACCTCTGGTACCATATTTCTGTGTTTGATTCACTAGTGTCAGACTTTCTATTCAATAGGCGTGTCTTCAGGAAGTGTCCTAATACACTTGTGAGCACTACAATAGAATGAAGTCATCTTTATTGTACAGTGATTTACAAAGAGTGAGCCTTAAGTTAAAATAGTTCCAATGAAGCGTTGTATTTAAGTAAAAGAAGGGGTATCATCAACGATCCTATAGCAAGCTTGCTATGTTATTTTTGGTATCATTGTAAAATAAAGGGTTTCATGTGTAAATATATCTGAAGCAATATAGGCAATGCCAAAATGAACCATAAAATAAAATCTGATATATTGGATAACTGTTGATCACCTACAAAAATAACTCTATTTCAATGTAATTCTATGGAAGGCCGGTTCTTTTATATTCATATCTTTAAACAACTTGGATAGTGTTAATCAACTAAGACTCCAATCTGGTGGCAAAATCTCTCACTTTTTAATCTTTGCCTTGCTGTTATGGGCGGCATTTGGTCAAAATGCCCACAATCAATCGGGATATTGTACGACCAGTGATGCTTTTCTATATATACGCCATTCAATATTGTCAATAATGTCCAGAATTGGTTTGATTTTGACATGAGCCCCATCCGAATTATGTAACTGAATTGTGATTCTAGTTAGATCAAATTATCATAATTATGACTATGAACAATGATCATGTACCAATGGACAAGTCTTCTCCCTACATGTGACAGAAGGATTGTACCCTGTTTCAGAAGGACCCCCGTAGTTCCAGAGAGCCGATGCTCTCCTTAAGAAAACTTTACGAAAGTTGGAAAGATGTGTTCATAAAGAAAACTTCTGTAAGAGGCACCAAAAGCTCTGTAAGAGACCCAAATGCCCCATATGGCAACCAAACTCTTGTACCTTACAACTAATAAAAGAAGCCATTGTAAGTATATGAAATGTGAACTTTACTTTTTCAACGATTTCCCTATGAGCTCCCTATAAAGGATGCCACTATATATACGTCACCAAAGATAGTACACAACAGTTTGTAAACAACCTTTTTATCTACAATTCGGTTCCTATATACCACCACCTGCTAAAATCGTCACTTTTTTACCTGTGATCTTTGTATGCACTCCGGGGTCCATGTTTAAGTAAGGATCTAGTTGTCGGCAGTGAGTAGAATGGCGCCGAAAACCCCAACGAATCATGGATGTCTCAAATTGATAGTATTTAGAAATATGTATGAGCCTTTACTAAGGTTTTATTAGTATGAGGAAAATTAAATGAAAAATGAACAATCGAAAATAACTACTTTAATAAAAGTACGTTAAATAGCCTACCTTACTTGAATACTACTTGATGTTACTTGAATAGTAACTTCTATTCTTAACTTACTTCGGGGACTAGAATGTTTTGAACTGTTGAATGGATTCACACCTAGACGAATGAATCAGCAGTTTGATGTCACTGAGGTTTATGTCTGAACGCACACTTTGGTAAACATATATTTTGTACTTCAATCAATCTACTTCGAAAAAAGACTTTATAATGTAATAAATTTAGCAGCTGCACCTTAAGCATATCAGAGATTGACGTCATGAGCCGTGTAAATAAACCTATAACAATTTATATCAAGAGGAGAAAAGTACAGATCCCCAATCTGAAATCTCAAATAAATTTGTGACAGATTAGGCTTATCAAGCGAATTTTTAATTCATGATAATTGTCCTAGGATTATTCTGCTTGCTACAAAAAGATATACAAACCACCGTCATTTCATATTGACATCACAATGTTGTGACCGATGGAAAAATAATTATACCCTAACGATAATAAGTATCCTAATAAGTTAGGGGTATGCAGGATTTCAAAAAGGGGGGACATATATAGGCTGAGTACAATAAATGTCGTGCATTCGCATGCAAGTGTGCAGTGTTTTTGTGCTTTTTTTCCATTGGCAAGTTTAGATCCCAACAAAAAGGGGGTTCCTGACCCCCTTGATGACACCACCCCCCCCCCCCCCCCCCCCCCGGACTCGCCCTTACAAATTACAAAGACACGGGCCAAGAACATAAGATGGTCCTGACAGAAGATGCTGTTTTGTCAAACCAGGACCAAGCAAACATAAGGGTCGGGACAGTTGGTGAGGTCCATGAGTTGCCCCAGTTAACAATTGGGTGACCATAAACCTAGCAAACATAACGTCGTGTATATGGGCGACCTCTATGACAACAACTGACGTAGAGAGGAACGGAGGATCCCACGGGTGTGTGGTGCTTTCTGGGACAGTTCTATTTGTTCTGACATGCAGCGCCCTCTATATACCTTATATCAGGTAGGGGGGAGGGACCACTAGTCAGCCAGGTTTTCTGTTTGGGCCTAGATTCAAGTGTTAAACCTATATTAATTCACTACATGCTAAAGGAAGGATCTATTGGTGGCTCCCTTGGACTTGTGGCTTTCATAAACGATCCCTAGAAGGTAGGTGAGATTGATATGAGTATTTCCGTATAAATGAGAGATACTCAAACACATCTATCTTTGATATTCTTAAAAGATACAATTTGCAAGTTACTTCATATGAAATGATAGCATGGGATAATCGATTGCGCAGGTTCAAATGGAAATTCCAATATCCACTTCTCAGTGTTATATGCAGGATTTTTGGAGGGGGGGGGTCCAAATAATCTCAGATGCGCAGTCGGGCGGATTCTTATTAAGTGAGGTCACAATATTAGGCCTAAAAATAACAAGAACGTTATCAGAAATCCACAATGGAACGTTGCAACAGTTGGTTGGCTGCCGCTCGCTAGTCAACGTATCACAACATAGGTGTCTGGGAGAGGGGGGGGGGGGAGGGGATTAGGCCGCCGGGTCGGTCGCCCTCGGTCCACTAAACCGTTGTACAAACAAAGTGAGAGTGACTAGAACTCCCAAAACAAGCACCGTTGGCAAAGTGTTAGGACGGGTCTTGGCGTAAAACGCTTTTCAAGTGCCGGTTTCCCGGCCACAACTTTGACGGACCCTTACGGTCCCATACCCCGGTGGTTGTTAACCTCGCACGGTCTCCAGCCCCCCCTACTCGGGACGAACCCCCCCCCCCCCGCCCTCGACGCCTACAGCCCCGCCTTTTTTTTTTTTTTTGTTCAAATAAAAGTTTGTAAAATGATTTCCAATAACAATATTAGACTGTCAGTATCCCGCGTTTTTGAGTACTGTCCCCTCTTCCATTCCCTTTTTTTCAACTAAATGATTGTAAAATGATTTGCAAGAACAAAGCTAGACAAAAATATTTTTGTAAGAAGAAATTAAAAAACCAAACGTGGAAAACGCCATCTAATTGACATCGAGGGTCGTTCTCATGGGCCCCTTCCCACGGAGGCTATCTGTACTACTCGGGGGGAACACCCCCGCCCCCCCCCCCGCTCTCGACGCCTCCCACCCCGCCTTTATTTTTTTTTTTGTTCAAATAAAAGTTTGTAAAATGATTTCCAAAAACAATAATAGGCGGTCAGGCGGTCAGTATCCCGCGTTCTTGGGTACTACCCACTCTTCCACTCCCCCTTTCTTTCAACTAAAGGATTGTAATATGATTTCCAAGAACAAAGCTAGACACTAATATTTCTGTAAAATGAAATTGAAAAAACCAAACGTTCATAACGCCATCTAATTAACAGGCGGAGTGTCGTTCTCACGGGCCCCTTCCCATGGCGGCTATCTGTACTTCGTGACGTTTCGCTATATTTCAAAGATAGGTCGTCGACTTTCAGTGTCTTTCCCACGTTTAACACTTTCCCACGTCTCCCACTATCTGACGTCAGCCCACGCTCCCGCGTGCCGGGCACGGTCCTTATAAAAACCCCAATCGGGCGTTCCGCTTCATTTACCGGTAAAATGACCTCCAAACAACGTCGCGCCGAGTTCGATCCCGCGGAGGAGAGTTATAACGATTTTCTCCTGCGAGTGACCCGATACTTCACGGAGGCGGGCGGGGTTGGGCAATACGCGGACCTTCAAATGGTCGAGGTAAAGGAAGAGGAGATTTTCCAGGAGGGGGAGGGGGAGGACCTTCAACAGCAGCAGGACCAGGAGCAGGTCCATGACCCTGACCAGCAGCAGGACCCCCAGGAGGACCCTCAGGCGGAGCCCCCAGCTAACATGGAGGGGGAGGACCTTCAACAGCAGCAGGACCAGGAGCAGGTCCATGACTCTGACCAGCAGCAGGACCCCCAGGAGGACCCTCAGGCGGAGCCCCCAGCTAACATGGAGGGGGAGGACGTTCAACAGCGGCAGGACCAGGAGCACGAGGCAATGGAGCAGGACCAGGAGCAGGACCAGGAGCAGGTCCAGGACCAGGTCCGGGACTCTGACCAGGAGCAGGACCCCCAGGAGGACCCTCAGGCGGAGCCCCCAGCTAACATGGAGGGGGAGGACGTTCAACAGCGGCAGGACCAGGAGCACGAGGCAATGGAGCAGGACCAGGGGGAGGGGGAGGACGTTCAACAGCCGCAGGACCAGGCGCACGCGGGCCAGGTGCAAGACCGACGATCTCGGCGGCAGGCCGGGCTGCCCCCCACTCACCGGCCCCTCCGGCCCTGCTCGCCCGATTACGTGCTGGGGGTCACGGAAAACGCCCGACAACACATTCGAACAGTAAGTAAAAATTAAGTAACATGGCTTTCAAACGCACCATTTATCTTAGTTAGAATTCTGTATGTCGCTGTATGGGGGGGCGGCAGGGAAGAGGGGCGGGCGGGCGGGCCAGACTAAGTCCGGCGGGTGAGGAGAAGGGGTGGGGAGGGGTGATAAATTTTGCTTGGTATGCGTATTGGTTGGCGCTCTGTTTCCCAATAGTTACATTAATTGACCAAAGTAAAATGGTTTTGAATACATTTATAAATGGCGCCTCCTCTTAATTAATCTTAGGTACTAGCACTGCCGCCACTGCAGCGGGGTCGGCGGGGGCCAAGGCGGCCCCTTAGTCCTGGGGAGGCAGCCGAAACGGCCAGTCCAAGGCGTTTGGCCTCGTCGCGTGTTATGGTAGGTAAAAAGTACCATACCCTAAATAAATAGCCATCTCTCTCGTAAGACCTATAACTGACGTCGCCTAAAAACGTTCATTTGTTTAGGAGTATCTCTACATGGGCCGTGATGTATAGCTTTATATTCTGTAATATGGTTTACAAAGGAAGCGGGAGGGGCGGGCGTAATTTTCGTAACCAAATAAGTACTGATAGTAAGTTAAATTATGCTCATTTATTGTAGACATACTACACCGGTCCTCCGCCGCCAGAGGGGCCCGAGCGGGAGCTGAAGCGGTGGCATGAACGCACCGCCAAGGCGGCGCGGCGGCGGGACGCGGGGATCCCCGGCCGGCGCTTCACCAGAAGGCGTGAGTATTTTATTGTAGATATTCATCTATAGTAAAATGACTCCCAACACGCAAATGAAATAAGGAGATACTGGATGCGTAAATTGATGTTGAAAATATTTTTAGGCAAGGTTTCATGATGAAGGGAAAAGCGGGGACCAGTGGCGCCACTATCGATAGAGGGCAGTACTAATTTACTCTGCCACAGGATCTGACATTGATTAGAAATCTCTACATTCATTGCCATCGCTATCGTTATTTCCGCCTTTCACTTTATGGTCACCTTCATTTGCAGCCCTTGCCGGCCACGAGCCCCCCCCGTGCGTTCCCCCCCCTGACCGCCGCCGCCCCCAGCGCCGCCCCGGTCAGGAAGGTAAGTTACACGTCTTTCACATTTGACATAATGAAACTACAGTGAAAATGACTGCTAGTGTCGGTAGACAATTTCATTTTGCTTCTGTATGTTTTTATAATGTATGACTTAATCTCTAGAAAGTTAAGATGATTTCCAAATGAGCAGGAGTGTAAGATGATTTTGAGGAACCCACTTTTATCGTTTCATTCCTGATTATTTATTTCTATTAATTACCTTTCAGGTGGGCTGCCGCTCTTGATCGAGGACGGGGCCGAGGACCAGCCAGGGCACCAGGCCGAGGACCAGCCAGGGGACCAGGCCGAGGACCAGCCAGGGGACCAGGCCGAGGACCAGCCAGGGGACCAGGCCGAGGACCAGGCCAAGGACCAGGACGACGACCAGGACCAGGACGACCAGGATGACGACGGCCCTCCTCCCCTCGAGGGGGACCCCATCCGTCCCAACGAGGCGGAGGAGGCACGGCGTGCCCAGGTCAGACACCGGGAGGAGGAGCAGGAGGGGCGGGCCCAGGAGGAGGAGCAGCGTCTAGAGCAGGAGGCATTCCAGACCCACACAGCTTGGACAATTGACTTCGCCATCCAGACCCTTCCTGCACTCCAGCGCGGGCCCGCCCCTCCCGACGCACCAGCCGCAGCGACCGCGCCCGAGCCCCAGGTCCTGACCATGGTCAGACTTGGTAGGTTGTCACCACCCCCCCCCACCCCTCCTGTTGAACGTCCCCAGCCCGAGTTCGGGTCAGAACTCACCATGAGGCCCTTGGTACCTCTGACGATGGTGCGTCTGGGGGGCCACGCCCCACCCCCCCAACCCCCACAGGTGGAACCCGCCCAGGTTCGACCCCCACCTGCCACACTGACCATGGTGCGGCTGGGTGGTGGGGTGCCGGAAGCGGAGGAGCCGCAGCCCTCCCAACCTCCGTCCGACCAGGAGGAGAACTGACTTTGACTTTTATTGACTTTGACTTTTATTGACTTTGACTTTTGTTGCATGTTGTGTTTTTATGTATATGTACTCTTGGCTATTTTTCTTGTTTATTGACTGTATATATTTGTTGGAATATTAATAGATTTTGTTTGAATTGAATTGAAATCTTGTTTTCTATTCCCTCTTAAACATATCTTAACATGATATTAGTATGAAGTTGGATTATATACCTAAATTATTCTTTTAATGAAATAGATATGTGTCCGATTACTTAGTACACGTAAAACGACATTGAGTATCGAGTAATATTGATTTGGAAAATAATTTTTGGAGATACAACTACGTCGGAATACTTAGTATAGGTAAAGCGACATTGATTATGGACATTGAATATCGACGAATATGGATTTGGAAAATAATTGTTGCAGATACCTAAATTAATAGAACGGCGTCAGAATACTTAGTATACGTAAAACGACATTGATTATCGACGAATAAGGATTTTGAAATTAATTGTTGCAGCAACCTAAATTTAATAGTCAGAATACTTAGTATACGTAAAACGACATTGAGTATCGACGAATATGGATTTGGAAAATAATTGTTGCAGAAACCTAAATTTAATAGAAAGGCGTCAGAATACCTAGTATACGTAAAACGACATTGAGTATCGCTTAATGGTGTTAGATTAATTCAACAGATTAAAACAATAACGTGTCATCACACATATAGAGCATGGATCAACTCTTTTCAGAGTTGGGGGCCCTGAAAAGGGCCGTTGGGTCTATAGGAAAGAAAAAAAAATCATTGGTTCAGGCCATCCGGATACAGGGGCACATTTTGTGGCAGGATTGCTGGCTGTTGCATGCCATAGTTCTGGATGAAGTGATCCCTTGCCCACCTGACTTTGGTCAAGGCCCTATCTCTAACTGACATGGCACCCAGACCTCCAGCCACCCCACACAATAGCCATGGCCCTCCTTGAATAGCTGGGGGTCCTTGAGCACAGTTTCCTGTGAGTGCCATGCATGTAAGCGTCGTCGGCTCACATACTCCCAAAGCTTTCATGGTAATAATACCAACAGTGTCTCTATTGCAACCATGCGAACAGGCCACCAGGAGCATCTTCCAGCAGATGTCCACTGTCAGATGCTCGTCCTTAATGACGCAGATCACCTCGCCTGGGACAGTGGGCAGGTGACCCTCCACGTCGCTTAATATTATGGCAATGTCTTTCTTGGTAGGCTTCCAGGGGACCATTCGGAGAGGCATCTTGGATCTGAATGACCCCTCTTGTACCTACTGGCCTTATATAGGTTCGTGTGCACAGGTGAGCCTCCCCTTATCGTACCACCGACTCACAGGTGCTCCTGCTGGCTGGTGGTGGCCCGTCGCGCGGCGCCTCAAAACCAACTTACAGCCGTATGCTCTGACCATACCGCCGACTCAAAACCAACTTACTCTCAGTCGTCGGCCATGGCGCGACCGGTGGTCCGTGGCGAGGCGCCTCAAAACCAACTTACAACCCGACTCTCAGTCGTCGGCCATGGCGCGACCGGTGGTCCGTGGCGAGGCGCCTCAAAACCAACTTACAACCCGACTCTCAGTCGTCGGCCATGGCGCGACCGGTGGTCCGTGGCGAGGCGCCTCAAAACCAACTTACAACCCGCCCAGCCTTATCTTACCTGGCGCGGTGCCGTGGTCAGAACTAGGCGCGGTGGTGTTTGTAGACCTAAACCAACTTCCGGCTGGCTGGCACCACCCGGCCTTATCATACCTGACGCGTTTGGGTATGTGGCGCGCCTAGAGATAATATCAACACCCGGCTTAACATAACTCGTCGGCCGATTGATTTTGAAAGTCATTTTACAAGTGCAAATTGATCTAATTAATTCAACTCTTTATACAGTTTAGTAACGCTGTGTGCGCCGGTGAGCGTTCAAGAGGACTTTATTAATAAAGAATTTCGAAGCTACATACATTTGATAACTTTTATTTTATTTTCACGTCAAATACAGCTGGTGGTAATGGCGCCGTCAATGATCATTGGTTTCACAATTTAATATTCTCCTGGAAATATAGGTTAAGCTGACGTTAAAAATCATTTTAATATAATTTGTAATATTCCAAGTTGCGTCGCAAGTACACGTTGAAAGTTGAAAGTTGGAAGTTGAAAGTTTATTTCTAAATAACTTTGAAGTTTTTTAATTAGACCAATGGACCGATATTACCGCTTCAATAGAATGATCGTTTTTAATATTTTCCAACACATTGTACATTGTACAGTGACGGTCTATCAGAATATTAGTATGTTACTTCAAAAACGTTTTACAGTCTATAAACTGGAAAGGGCCGTTTGGTTTGGTTTCTGGGGTCATCAGTCGTCAAAGTTGGCGAAGTCTTCTTCTGCAGGATCCAAGTCATCTTCAGGAATGTCATCAAAGTTGGCGAAGTCTTCTTCTGCAGGATCCAAGTCATCTTCAGGCATGGAGGCTATATCGTCTTCATAATCTGGCTCTCCGTCTGATACCACTCCTGCAACGTCATCAGGTTCGGCAAGGTCGGCAAGGTTCACTGGGGTCCTCTTGGGTGGGTGGTAGATGTCGACGACCTTGTTCAGGAAGATCATCAAGGCTTCCCCACCCAAGTAGGCTGCCTTTGCCTCTTCTATCTTCGCGTTCTTAATACGTTCTTGAAGCCGTTGCGGACGTTTCCTCTTTTGTGCGCTCCCTTGAAGTGCTTTGAGTCGTGATGTGTCGATCTGTTCGGACAGGTAGGACAGCAGGCGAAATATGTTGGGATGCGCGGTCAACTGTGAGTTAATTTGCTTGTTGTAGGACTCAACATTATTGTTTGTACGGACCTCTGCATCAAAAACATTCCACCTTTCCGGGTGATTGTTCAGCCAGTTACGTTCAAAGTACCGGAGGAACTTCCTCATGTCACGTACCACGTACCCAGGCAGTACATCCCATCCGTTCTCGCTGCTGAAGGTCCGGTAGACTTCGGTGATCTTGGGTAGGGGAACGAAGGGCAGCGCAAGGATGCGACGTTTGACACTCCGGACAGTACCTCGGTGGAAGGCATATTGGCAAAGGCCCAGCTTAGAGAAGCGTTTTCTTACAGCCTGGCAGTAGTGGAAGTAGCATCCCTGTATGCGGACATCAGGGAACACTTCCACCAAACTACGGTGGATTGCCCGCTCAAAGTCAACTAACACCGTGGGAGGGTTAAACCTCATTCCAAGCTCAACTGCCTTCTCCTTCAGCAACCGGAACAGACGAGTGTACTTGGTACAATTTTTGCCAGGCAACAGGCAGTACAGCATTGGTAGGATCCTGCCACAGATAAGTGCGGCGTGGATTATGAATAGTTGGGTGAAGAGTATGGGGCAACTGCGGAACGTCCCATCCATGTGGATCCTGCGAGAGTCACACATGAGAGCAAAGTTCTCCTTGTCCCCCACGACAATGATGCGATCCTCCTCCCCATCATCAATAATGACGCTGTGCAGGTCCTTGCATGTGCTGAGGTCGATGTTACCCAGTGATCTCGGTAGAGGTGGTTGCTGGGTCTTCCTTATCCGTTGGAGGCTCGCAGCCATACTGTAGTCAGTGGCCAGGGCATCAACTATCTCGCGGCCGTCTTCTAAGCGGACGACCTCCCGCGCCACCTGCTCATAGATGGCCTTCACCGGTGTCTGCAGGTCCTGCCGTGCCCGCTTCCGGATCCTAGCCTCGATTTCCTCAGCCTGCCTCTTTATGATCTCAGGGGGATGATTGTGCCAGCCCTGTAAATTGACGTTGTCCTGGTCATCACCGATATAGTTTGCCTGAAATGAGAGAGTAACCCTAGTAAGTTTCGTGCATCTCTAATCTGATTTGTTACATAGTACTTAACTGAGACAATAGTTGTTTCATTTTTACGACCACACATTGAACACCGTCGCGGCAAAACTTATAACCACAGGACTTGAAAGTCATTTTACACGTTTTGTGTACGAGAAATTTGATTTGCTACAGGGTTAAGTAGTGCTTACATAGATTTATGGGATAAGAAATGAGTTACCTTGGCAGTACATTTGGAGATGCGGTAGTGACTGCAGATAAATTTTTGTTTCCTATTTTCACCGACACCTTGAACGCCGTTGCGGTGGAACTTGTAACCACCGGACTTCAGAATCATGTTACCACGCTTGCCCTCGACAAATACGTGACGCTCGTCAATGCCCATGTCTTCCTGGTTGTTCATGTTAGGCCCTTCCATCAGCCGGCGACGGACGGCACGCCTTGGTCGTGCGGCGGCTGGCCATAATTCAAGACCACGATCAGGGGCTGGAGGAAGGCGATGTCCAGCTTCTGGTGTCTGTGGCTGCAGTTCGGGTATGAGCGGCATCTCTTCCAGAATTAAATCAAGTTCAGGTGGATATGGTACTGCTGCAGCATCTTCAGGTTCCAAGAGCCTTTCAGCTACTTCAGGTTCCAGCAGGAGCTCAGGTTTAGGTACATTAGCAGCTTCAGCGTTGTTGACAATGTCAATTGCAGCAAAGATTGCATGCGGTAGGTCCATGATGGAATGATGAACAGTGGTAAAGGGTGCCATATTTAAGGGGAAATGTCCTCGCGGGGGGAGGGAGGAGGGTAGTTTGGCACTGACCGACACAAGTCCCTCAATGGAAGCCCTTTACCCTGACGCGGGTGTCACACGAGATGTAAAATGATTTTCAAGCACGCGAGTGGGCGCGCGCGCGGTCTTACCGACCGCATCGTCGGCGGGGCTCACCTGTCGCGGAGGGAAGCCCTTGACCCCGCAGGATGGCGCGCACTGCCTTTACCGTGCCACGGCTGACGTGCTCTTGACTGACTGACTGAACGCGAGTCCTTCGACAGAAGCCCTTGACCACATGGAATGTCGCAAGATTGTAAAATGACATGCAATTACCTGTGTCGTGACGACGCTCACGCTGAAACGGTAGTTGGCGTCATACCCGTGATTCGACGCGAGCACCTCCATAGAAGCCCTTGCCCCTAGGCAATGTCGCATACAGAGTTACTTATCGTGAGCGCACTTACACGTCTCATGCGGACGCGCGACAAGCGCCGCTCACCTGAGCCACCGATACCTGCTTATAAGCTTAACAGATAGCCTTCGATATGCTAATTGTAAATTGATCTTGAACGCGGCCGTTTGAAACCCTAATCTATAATACTTGAGACATGGCGAGGAGAATGGCAAGTCGCAATGTGCCGTCTTTCTTGACCAATTCCCGTGTTCTCCGTGACTGCATGCCCATTTCGTTGGATCTTCATGTAAGAAAGGTCATGCGGGATGTTGGTCAGAGTCGGCTATACACGGTGCTAGAGTCCAGTGAGGATCCATTCTACATGTTGGTCCAGTACCGTGACCACCAGTACGAACTACCGTCTTGGGGTACATGGACAGAATTCCAGGTTGCCATGTTTGAGAACTTCCGATCTCTCCTGGATCCGGACATGTCCCTGCGCCTTCCACAGTACCAGTATCGAATGACTTACGACTTGGATGTTTTCACAATAAGAAGCCCTCTACATGATGAACTCTTATACTACGAATCGTTCGAGTTTATAACATTTTTGAAGGACCTGATAAAAAGAGACCAAGACGACAGGAGAATGCACGAGCAACGCTGGACACGCGACCATTAAAATGGTAAAGTTTAATGACTCTCAAACGGCCCTTTTCAGGGCCAACACTTACACAAAAAGTTGTCTTGCTCAGATATACTTGCTCAGGGATTATGATTTTAATAGAAAGTCATTTTACAAAAACTTGTAAAAAAAAGACCGCGCGGCGTGAAAATGTTTCGGTTCAAAGTCATTTTACACTTTAGGGTTGTAAAAAAAAATAACGCGCGGCGTGAGAATGATGCGGTTCAAAGTCATTTTACACTTTATGGTTGTAAAAAAAATACCGCGCGGCGTGAGAATGATGCGGTTCAAAGTCATTTTACACACTTTATGTAAGGGGGGGTGTAGGGGATGGGGAAGGGGGCCGTGGTAGGGGCCTACCGCCTTGAGTAGGGTACGGGCGGCCGGGGTAGGTGGGGTGCGCTCGGTCCCCCCCCCCGGTGCCTACTTTGGTGTGTCTATTCAACATCCCTACCCGGTGCCGTATTTGGCACTTCTAGTCACTCTTTTTAACTACTAAACAAACAAACCCGGCGGGTGGGCGACCGGGTCGGCCACGGGACCGGCGTCCTACCCAAACACTACCGGATTATCCTCTTACAACACGTTGACTAGTGAGGAGCTCCCAGTTGGTTAGAGCGACATTGCAGGGAGTCATCAAAAGAACATCCAAATTGTTTGTCACAAATCAAAAACAAGGTCCTCTACATGTAGAAACCATACAAATAAGTTATGGGACAACCTTTTATAACTGCACTAGAAATTATTAAGACTATTACTTGAAATATTGTTTTTGTGATTTTGCGATTCCTTGAATGAAAACTGACTTGGCAAATAGAGTGTCCTGCACGTCAGAACCTGATATGTCTTTAGAATATCAAAGCTTTACTTTTGTAGAATTATACCTTTGCATCGTGTCAGAAAAATGCTGATGCATGGGGTCTGCTTGAATAGAGTCTGAATACATGCTGAGTGACCCCAGTCTGTTTGCTTGGCGGTCAGATTTATATAAGGCCTCAGTTTTGTTTGTTTTGGGGTTCTTCTTTATGTTCAAGACTTATGATAGTCTTAAGCTGGATGCTATTATGAAAATTTATATCTAATAATGGTAATTTGAGTTGCGATGTAACAGAACTGTTCTGCGACCACACATTTTTGGTGATTCTGATACTTACTAATATCGCACATAACAGTTACATTATCTAATGGTGAAGTCTCAACCGAACCCAAACAAAATGCTATAATACCATTCTGTTTTGGAACTTTGCATAATTCTGAGGAACAACCACTTCTCATTGCAAGTACATGTATTCTAAATATATCAGTCACTATCATAGAAAAGAATCATTGTTATCCTCATGTTCACGAAAAGCATACATCTTTACAGTAAATCATACACGTTTACTTATGTGTTGGATTATTATGATGCTAGAGACATGTAATTCATTATATAGATTATATCTTAGTATTTCCTTTTGTGATGAATTTTATGTATCTATACTTATTACAATCAGAATAATGAAAGAAATGCAATGAAAACATTTATAATTGAATTAATGATAATGCATGTATTGGTGTGACATTTTGATATTTATTGTATGAATAATTATATGAGGCTTGATTATGGTTTTTGTCACCAGGGGGAAGATGTCCCCATGCTTCATACAGGTGTGCTCTCATGGCATTTTGATAATTGTCCTCATGGCATATGATGACTGTATTTGGCCTGTGTAGTTGGTCAACTACAGCAGTTTGGGGTGACACTGGATATGGGCTAGGTGAACCCCTATGGGGGCTTGTCATACCAGGGTAGAAGATGTATCTCTGCTAGGGATATCATAAAGATGAGCAATAAGCAATGGAGGAACAGAGAGAGATGGGAGGGCAAAGAGAGGCCCCTCCAGGCAAGAAGACCCAGAAACCCAGCATGGCCCAGAATGAATGGCTCTACCTGGTCAGGGCCAGAGGATCATCAGCCATAGGATCTCAAGGAGTGAGGACCAACCTATTCAGCACCCGCAGACCTCTAGGCCTACCCTGCAACACCTCCTGCCCAGCAACCTCCTGCCCAGCAGCTACCTGCCCTGCCTACCTGCCCAGCACCTGAATGCATTCCTACCTGCCCAGCACCTGCCTGCCTGCCTGCCCAGCACCTGCCTGCCTGCCTGCCTGCCCAGCACCTGTAGGCCTACCTGCCTAGCACCTGCAAGCCTGTCTCCTCAATACCTTTAGGCATGGTTATTCAACAGCTGTGAGTTGACCTGGTCACATCATCATACACCAAAGCCATTAAGGATTATTGCCCCCACAAATTTATACCTTTGGGTATTTCACTGTGAATAAACAACTTTCACTGTACACCAGTTGTTGAGTTTTGTAGTTAAAATTAGGATCATAGAGTAATTTTAACGTATGACAGTACAATTTAACCTGATTCCATAGTATAAGTTGAATGGTTCTCCAGACATCAAAAGTTCATGTTTACAGAGACCATATATATAATGCTCTACAGAATGGGAAGGTCTAATCAAATAGCGTATGTCACCTACTTACTGCTATAGGTAAACTAAGCGTTTTTCAATGTGCCTTTTGGCGTGGGAATGGGCATCTATGGCATAAACTGTTATAAGGAACAAAATGTCACCTGACCGCTCGATGGATGAAGTTTTGGTTGATCAGTATAATCATTATCTATCATATTAAGCAATAACCTTCCCTACTGTTTAGGTGTGGAGAATTCCACCACTAAATTTTGTCTAAAGGATTGATGTATTTGTTATTCTTCATAGTTTTTTCTTCTAATAATAAGCATAGTAACTGGCATAGAATGAAGGCGCATGCAACTCCTTCTGATTTAATTCTACATCTTTTATCTTTCATTTTTATCAAGTTTATGAAGAAATCTTAAAGTCCGTTTTTTTATTGGCTGTGTTAACATGTGTTGATCACGTCTGATAATCCTTTTGAAAAGAAATCAGTAGTTTGATGATAAAATTTAGAGGAAAAATATAACAAGTAGCGGAATTTAGTCCAAGCTATAGATACCTTTGATAACTGTATCAATTGTAACTGATATAAACTTTCATGACATAATTGTTCTGACAACTACAGGCATGCTCCTGATCATAGTTGTACAACTTCTAGGGGCTGATCCAGGGGGGGGGGGGGTCCAGGGGGTCCTAATCCACCCACCATTTCAGTTGACCCGAAAACTAAACAAAAAGAGGGGAAAATGCCACACGTGTGCACGCTAATGTACGCCATCTTAGTACTTTTATAGCCTAGTATTTATGAGCTATTGGTTATATACAGGTCTAATTCATAGAGCTACTAAACCAATGGTAATATCGACTCAAAGAAAGAGGACCTTGATATTAATTTGTGTATTGACACTTGACAATTATTTAGATCATTTACGATCTTATTAACTGATCAATTTTCAGACTAGGTCATACCCATAACTCAGGATGAACGGTCAGGCAAACGGGTCCCCAAAGAGGGAGGATGAGCAGAAACCCAACCACCCTCCTCCTGTGTATGGACTGGAGAGATGCAGGCCACGCTTCCTCCAGTGTCTGGCTAACCCCATTGCCTTCACAGCTAATCTGGGCATTGTCATTTTTCTGCAGGTACGGTAATCTTGTATAATATTATCTAGCCTTTATGGCATATTACTTGCAATGGTTCTAAATATAACATACATTCTTATTGTGGCCCTTTGAGACCAATTCAAATTTGGCAAAGGAGACTGTTTACAAGAGATTCAAGACCGAATTCCTGTATAAAGCACGCATGTGGCATCGCAGCACATAATAGAGTGTGTGAAATCATATATAGATATTGATTGTTGTTTGAAACAGAATTCCTGATTAGGACAATTGCCTCGGCAATAATTGGTTAACTGTTACTATTGCTATGATCCAACATTGCAATACGATGGCCTCATTTACATTACTTTTTCAAGATTAAAATATATCGCGAGTCACAATTCCATCTTGTTAACATAATTGCTGGTTGAGCTGAGTCTAGTTTACTTTCAAGACTAAATCACTTTTGAATTGGAAAATATTTTGTATAAGGGACTATATGGAGCAATTCTAGCAGATATCTTAATTTTTTTACAGGTTTGTGTGTTCTCCTACCCAATTGGTATTTTAAGGACCGTGGAGAAGCGGTTCAGCCTCAGCAGCAAGCAAACTGGTTTACTCAACAGCACCAATGACATTGTCACGGTGGTGGTTGTGCTCCTTATTGGCTACATTGCCAGAAAGGCCCACAAGCCACGCTTTCTGAGCTTAACCATTGTTTTGTTAGCTGCAGGGTGCATCTTGAATGGATTCCCTTACTTTCTGTTTGGCAGCAAGGAAAGTATCATCGCACAAGGAGGGGCAAAGCGAAACTCAAGTTTACCAGGTTTGTCGCATGAGGGACTTGTCTGCCATGTTGGAGATGAGAGTGAGGATATTCTCTGCGACAAAGGGAACACCCAATTGGTGGAAAGCAATCACTCAGCATTTGTCATTTTCATCATAGCTGCCATTTTGACTGGGTTTGGAGGTTCTGGTGTGCAGGTGATGGGGATAAGCTACATCGATGAGAATGTTAACAAGGAATCCGTGTCCCTCTACTTGGGTAGGTACACATTTTGAAGTTCCAAGATACCTCACAAAATAAACTATTATTCTCCAATAATATTGACCAATGATAGTTTAAATTTGTCTATTTTGTAAATTATCAAACTCCATCAATAAGGCTACCGAAAACATGCTCAGTATAAAAACAAAATAGATAAGTCAGTTTAATTAAATCTCATTGCAGTTGCCATCTTATTAAATTTTAGGTATTGTCATTATTTATCTTTATTTCAGGAGCTGCTACTGCTATGTACCCCCTTGGTCCTGTTGCTGGCTTTTCGTTGGCAGCCTTGGCCACAAGTCTCCCAGAAAACCTCAAATGTAAGCAATTTCTTTCTTTCTTTTTTTATTCTTTTTTTTTCGAATTTTGTTCATTATAGAACATTTATACTGCTTGAGAGTATTATATTTAAGCGTTGTAAAGAGAGAAAGGAATTTCATATATAACAGATTTCCTAGAGACTATCAGGTTTAGAGACTTTGTACTTCATTGTGATATAGCTGAATGATTCTGAATATAATTTGCAGTTCTATACATGTATATATGATCTTGTGATTGTATATCCCTTCTATTCATGCAGATTCAGCGTTACAGAACGATGATGCAGCATTTATTGGAGCTTGGTGGCTAGGATATGTTATCTTCCCTTGTCTTCTAGCCATCTTTAGTATTTCCTTGTTCTTTTTCCCAAAACACTTTCCTGAGTACTATCATCAGAAATTGGCCAATCGCAGAAGAGAATCTGTTAAGAAGAATAAAAGAGCAAGCCAAACGAAAGCTGCTTCCGCCAACTCATGTGTCAAGACGATGTGTCTTGTATGGAAAGAAATAATAGGTAAGTTATTAGCAGTATTAAACACTTAGATCCCACAAAATTGAAGTGCTTGATTTCCCCATAGTTTTTCAATAGTTCTTCTAAATACTGGAAGAGATGTCACATTTCAAATGGCTATTTCTATGATTCTGCTGTAAAGAACTACTGAAAAGAACTACTGAAATGGCTCGCATTTTGTTAATAGAATGCTTTTAGTTTTTATCCTTCACTGTAATATTCTCCTTTGAAAAAATGTGTGAAAACATATCTGGTTCAGCTGGTTTTATGTCAGCTTTGGCCAAATTGGAAAAACCACCCACAGTCCGTCATGTTTGGAAGGGGTCTGCAGAGTTCTACAGGGCTGGCACCCTAGTTGTGATTTCGAGTTTGGGTTATCATAATAATCATATCATAAATTACAAGTAGAAGAATGTTCAGTGTTTTCTCATACACGGATTATATTTTGTGTTTATATTGACGACAAACTTTCATACAGGAATTAAAAGACTGCCAATTTGTTATAGTTAATAGTCTTAAACTATGCCACATATGGCACAATGACACAATTATAGGCCTTAGTTATGGTAAACATGAAAGATGCAAAATTATTTTCAGTACTTTAATTGTTAGATATAGCATATTAGGGATGATTTCAGCATTTTTTAACAGTAAAATGTTATTTCTACTTTAATAATTGTCAAAGATGCTTCTATGCATCTCGTGTAGGCCCTATATGCAGGGGATGCCTCCAGGCATCTGGCGTCTTTTTGGTTGTGATGCCTCAAAGCACCTGGTGGGTGGAAAGGGTTAAGATTGCCAAAATGTGAATTCAATATCATCTGCCTCATAGTGAATCAGTACTTCTGACGTGAAAAGCATTTGACTTAAGGTAAATTACATTAACAATTCTACATTATCAAATGTTGTATTCAATTTACTATGATCTGCTTTATGTCTCAGAGTTCCCGAAGTGCCTCTTCCGCCTCTGCAAGAAACCGGAATTCCTCACCAATATTATGGGAAGCGTTTTCCTCGTCTACATGATAGTTGGACTGGGTGTCAACATGACACGCTACATGGAGATTGCCTTCCTACAACCTGCTTTTGTCGCAAACATTATTACAGGTATGATATCCAACGTTAACTTAACCCAAATTATACTAAAGTGCCAATTATTATCCAAACTCTAATTATTTTATATCTGGCACTATATATGGGATAACAACTCAGATACAAAATTTTAGGTCTCTATCTATAGTAGAAGCTGAGATATGGGGCGTCCTACACGTAGGACGCTAGCATAATCCACTACCGCAATTTCTATAGTATTTAACCCTTCAATAATACTACAAAGAGCCTTAATAGCAAATATATTATGACAAATAAATCATATAATTAATTTTTAAAATGAGTATTCATTCCTAATTAATCATCCCTGTCATTTTCCTTAATCATCTCCAGCATAAAGTTGAAAAATGCCTGTTTATATCTTTACTACTATTGCTATAAAACTGAACATTAATCATTTCCACTTTGGCCCAACCCAAGCATTTCTTTCATTAACGTGTTCCATATAAAGCATTAACCATGAACCTATGTGCATGTTTATCGTTCTTTTTTTTTCATTACTCTTCAATTTTCTTTCAATAAGTTCACTTATTCCTGTTGTTATCCATACTCATTTCAATCTTACTAATTCCTGCTATCATCCATACTCATTTCAATGATTAACTCTACTTAATTCAGGTGTTAACTTAATCACTATTTTGTTGTCTTTCTGTTACCAGCAATATCAGGTGCTTTGTCAGGTGTCCTGGGAAACCTTCTTGGAGGTTTAATCATGAAGAAGCTGCGCCTCAAGGTTCAGGGTGCAGCCCTGATGCACTGCATCACAACCTTCATTGTGCTGGTCTTTATAGTCATACTCATGCTCATCAAGTGCACCGAGGTCAACTTAGCAGCAGAACCGGATAGTGATGGCCTGTAAGTAACGTAAACTTGTATCTGCAGCTGATTCTCCAAGCCCCCCAAGGAAAAGAAAAATTGATACATAACAAAGTTGCTTGATAAGGTTTTATTTGCAATTTTGTTGCTGATGAGGCTTCTTTTCAATCTGAAGAATATTGAGTTATGGAGCATATGAGGCTGACAGTTGTGAAAAATTATATGAGGTGATAAAGTCCTGTATATCCAAAAGCATCCTCTTTCTACAAGAGGGCCTACACTGTATTAAGACTAAAGAGCCATACCCACTAACCGATTGATATGGCGCCAACCTGATTCTAGGACAATCACACCTAGGACAACTTCCCCTGGAACAACTACCCCTGGGACAATTACCCCTGGGACAACAGTTACTACCCCTAGGACAACTATCCCTTAGGACTTTTACCTCCTATGACAATTACCATCATTAGGACAATTACCCCTGTGGGTATGACAACTACCCCTATAGGACAACTATCCCTGTAGGACAACTACCCCTCTAAATAGGACAATTACCCCTATAGGTAAGACAATTACCCCTTTATGACAATTACCCCTACAAATAGGACAACTACCCCCAATGGTAGGACACCTACCCTTATGATAGGACAACTACCCCCCTTGATAGGACAATTACATCCATTGGTAGGACAACTACCCCCCCTAGATAGGACAATTACCCACTTTAGTGAGACAACTACCCCTCTTGATAGGACGACTACACCCCTTGATAGGACATTGGTAGGACCTGTCCTGGGTGTCCAGGGCTGGGCAAAGGAGGAGGAAAGGCCATTGGGAGCTGCCCTGGATGTCCAGAGAAAGAGGGTAGTCATTGTATCAGAGGATTAGTTGTCCTACCAATGGGGGTAGTTGTCCTACAAAAGGGGGTAATTGTCCTATCAAGGGGGTAGTTGTCCTACTAAGGGGGGTAATTGTCCTATCCAGGGGTAGTTGTCCTACTAAGGGGGGTAATTGTCCTATCCAGGGGGTAGTTGTCCTGCTAAAGGGGGTAATTGTCCTACCAAGGGGGTAGTTGTCCTACCAACAGGGGTAGTTGTCCTATCTCAGGGGAAGTTGTCCTACCAATAGGGTTAATTATCCTATTTTAGGGGTAGTTGTCCTACCATTAGGGATAGTTATCTGTAGGGGTAATTGTCCTAAAGGGCGTAAATGGGGGTGCTACCTCCCCCGAAACAAAAATGAGGCATTCCTCCACATAAGAACAAACCCACTGTCCCTAGCCTTCCGACCAATGGGGGTAATTGTCTTATCAAAGGGGGTAGTTGTCCTAGCATAGGGATGGTTGTCCTATCATAGGGGTAGTTGTCCTACATTGGGGATAGTTATCTGTAGGGGTAATTGTTCTAAAGGGATAATTGTCCTACCTATAGGGGTAATTGCCCTATCTAGAGGGGTAGTTGTCCTATAGGAGTAGTTGTCCTATAGGGGTAGTTGTCCTATCCATAGGGGTATTTATCCTAAGGGGTAGTTTTCCTAAGGGGTAGTTGTCCATGGGGTAGTTGTCCTATGGGGGTAATAGTCCTATGGGGTAATAGTCCTAATAGGTAGTTGTACCCAGGGTAGTTGTCCCAGGGGTAGTTGTCCCAGGGGTAGTTGTCCCAGGGGTAGTTGTCCTGTCACCATATTGATCATGTTTGATAATTTTATGCCGATTTCTTTTTGGGCATCGGCCATCGCTCCATTGGTTGGTGGGCATGAGAATTTTCGATAAATAGGCCTATAAAACTTGTTATAATTCAAGATTATGATAATTGTATGGCAATACATAATATGATATTCATAGGAAATTAATTGTTGTTTGTTAATGGAGTAAATCCTAGTTAAAGTCATGACTAGTCTTTTCTCTTTATTTATTAGTTTAAATGTTGACCTGCCGTGTGCATCAAACTGTACCTGTCCCCGGGACCTGTACCTGCCGGTCTGTGGGAAGGCACCAGGAGGAGATGAGGAGATGATGACCTTCCTCTCACCTTGTCATGCTGGCTGCCAGTCTGTGAATGGGGTAGGTCTGCTTGTAATTTCTGTATGTGATTTTTTTGCTACTTTAAGGATCAATCTGTAGTGAAAACAATGATATATGGAAATAGCCACAACATTATTATGTAAGATGAAAAAGATGATGAAGTAGCAGTTGGTGGAAAAACACAATATTTATATAATTTTCATAATTTCAGTCAATTTTCTCATAATTTGGCATGTCATTGCAGAACTTTATATATTTGTGTAGCAAGTTGGGATAATTAGTCATGAATAGATTAATCAGGATGAGTGTATCATTCTCTGTAATCTTTTCTGTCAGAAAGGATATCAACGTCTACCAATCCTTTTTTGGAATATTAATGAGGTTGAGAACAACTTTTCTGTGCCACTGGGTAACAGCCATAGACTATTGTCCTCCTTGGTGTACATAATTGACATTACATATGACAGACATCACTTTTTTCTGCAGGAAAGAATAAAACTGTAATTGATAATCATTTATTGACAATAATTGTCCTTTTCCTTTAGTCGTGGTCATTCTCAAATTGTTCCTGTTTGGCCTCCTCCTTTGAGACAACCACAAGAGGAACATGTGAAAAGTCATGCAAGGTGGTGTACACCTATGCTTTAGTCATGTTCTGCCTATCATTCACCATGTCCCTTGGTAGGGTACCTACAATGATTGTTAGCTTAAGGTAAGTAAAGCACACATTTTAAAGATAATGTGAGAAGATTAAACGAATCAATAAACCATGAATCAATCATGTTTTTGGTAGTTGCATTACTTTATATTAAAGTTAATATTCAAGATTGATTCTATTCTTTGAGTATATCCTTTATGTGCTACAATATGTAAGATAAAAAGATTGTTCAGCGATTAAAAAGGATCAAGATACTCTCTTCTCATCAATATAGTAAATTGGCAGTTTCTTATATTAGTTATAAACAGGAAAGGGTTAAAAATGATGTACAATTTACCATCTTTTGGTGGGTAAGATCAGTTTAATATGTCTTAATATGTACACCTGACATCCCCAATAAAATTGGTCAGTGAAATACTTTAGTTCTTTCCTTATGCGAATTTATCCAAACGTTGTTTCTTATGAATACAGTGATTGTTCTTTTAAACTTTGATAATTGCGAATATAGTGCAAAACAGTTACTTCAACATACGTATTAATCATTAAATTTCATTATGTGACAGGGTGGTCGATCAAGATCTGAGAACATTTGCATTAGGTTTTCAGTCCTTTGTGCTCAACCTGCTTGGTGAGTTAATCTCATTGATTTTTTGGATAAGTAGGCCTGTTTGAGTTTATGAGTGACCTGCATTATTTATGAAAGCTATAAATTGTCAAAAACATAAAAGTTAAATAATGTATCAAATACAAGCAAATATGTGTGATATTATACAGTTATATTGATAAAAGTGAAATTCAATCTATCAGTGAAGATCATTATCAAAGGCTCAATAATAAAACAAACAGAACAATTGTGTATACACATAAGTACAGCCATTTAAGTAAAGTCATTGGAGACATGGTAACAATAACGGTGTGTACCCTAAGAGAACTTTCACTTTTCTATGTTGTTGTTTTTGTTTGTTTTTGTTTTTTTATCTTGTTCCTGTGCTATTTTTGTTCCAAAACAGCATTCATCCCTGGCCCACTCATTTACGGTTTGGTGACTGACTCTGCCTGCCTCGTCTGGAGTGAGAACTGTGGAGTAACAGGAAACTGTCTCTTTTATGACACCACCAAGTACCGCCTGATGCTACACGGAATCACCCTACTCATTATGGGTATCGGTTTTCTGTTCATTGTCCTCACATGGTTTCTTATAAAAAGAAATACTGCTAAGGGTGTGTATGATGACATAGATAAACAACTGTCATCGACCCTGGATGTTAGGTCTAAGAAGAATGCAAATAAGGAAAATGAAGCAAATAAGGAAAATGGTCTGAAAGAGGAATTGCCTCAGAATACAGACATTTCTTTTTCAAATAATGTTCTCTCAGATACCCATTTGTAGACAATGTAATGCTTGCTACTCTGAGAAAGTGGACATAATGGTTCTCGTCAGTAATATTATAGTACCTAAAGGTGTTTGAATTATTTTATTGAAACCTTAGATAGAATTGGGGCGGACCTGTCTAATTATTACTATTACATATATTATATTGGGAAACATAATGAAACACGTCTTGAGATCACATTATCCCAAAATGTTTTAGTGTATTCTTAGTCGAACAACAAAAGTTATAAAGTACAATGAACAGCCGTAAAGTATATATTTTGGTAGGAGCTTTGATATTTCGTAAATGAACAGATTTTTTTATGTTTTGTTTAGTTATTGTTCTTAAGTTTTTTGTATATTTACTGATTTCTAAATAAACTGATTCACAAAGAGATTGTGTTTTCATGTTTTACTTTTGTATCTTAGTTTACAATGAGTATGTAACTTCCAATTTGGGTTTTTTTTTTATCTGCCTTAAGAATCTAGAATTTATATTGTTACACTTACTGGAAGGAAGGTCAGAATCAAAAGAGTTGAGTGTTTATGCCCTGCAAGTCTAAAAGTTTATACATATAATTATATATGTACAATATATATATTATATCTCTTGCTTCTGTTACCATTTATATACACCAAGTGTTGCCACTATAATTATTGTAATCGAAGTGTAGTCATGTATTTTGTTGATAACATAATTATTTCACAAATAAGAAGTTATAAAACATCCTCAATTAAAGTATTTTGGGGTAGGTCATTTTCATTTTCTATTATTGACTAATGATAAATATTAAGAATAAGATTTAATAAGTGTTGTGTTTACATCTATTTAGTACAACTAATAGGACACATTACAGCTCACAAATGCAAGGGCTTCCACTCTACATGTGGCCATGTGCTCAACTGAACGTTCGCCGTGCAAACCGGAAGTGACATCGGCCCGACCTTCAGGTCTCACAACCACAAATACTACATTCCCTTTTCTTCTCCATAGAATGTTCATAAACCATTGTTATAGTCTCTGAGAATGTTCATAGTCCTCGGTCATCAGTGTCCTTAAAGTTCATACCAACTCTAACCTTTGACATTTACTGTAATAACACACAGTCACATATCAAACATATGTTATAGTCCTGAAACACAAACAATATATCAAGGTGAATACCTGCAACACAAGCAAGGCAAGTTATGACATGTTATGCAAACATCTTTCAAACAACATAGCAATCAAAGACATATCAAAATACAGTCAAACACTTTCAGACTAATATTTGTCATCATGTCAATGTTCACACTTCAAAGTTCAATCCATCACATAGTCTTTGAACTTCTCCGGCACTCTCACGGCCCGTGTTGGCCTGTGGACCGGACTCTGTGGTACCGTCACTGCCCTAGATGGCGTGTGTACCGGACTCGCTATAACTTGGGTCTCAAACTGTCCATTGTCTGAGATCTGGCCAGAGTCTTGTAGTTCTTCCGCTGGTGGCACATAAGGCTTCACCGCAGAAGAGTTCCTTTTGTACTGAACTCCCTCTTTGGAACTGACAGCCCCTTCCTTTGACACAACTTTGTACGGCTCTGGTTCAAACCGTGTGGCAAGCTTCCCTGTCGTCTTAGTGTTCTTCAACAATACCGTGTCTCCTGGTAACACAGTACTGGGTGTAGCATGCCGTCTGGTATCGGCATAGTCCTTAGCAGCCAGCTTGTGCTGCCAATCACGATCACTAGCACCTTCATGTGCAATGGCACGGTCACACCTAAGCTCCAGCAGCTTCGACCTCAGCTCACGCCCAAACATCAGATAGGCGGGTGTTTTCCCAGTGCTCACCTACGGGGTCGCACGGTAAGCCAGCAGGAACCTCTGAAGTTCCTTCTGCCATGGTTTCCCTTCCGTAGCCACTTTTAAAACTTTTAAGAGAGATCGGTTTTGCCGTTCAACCTCTCCATTGGCTTGAGGCCACAATGGAGATGATTTGTGATGTTCAATCCCGTTCACCTCCAAGAAAGCCTCGAATTCCTCTGACACAAACTGACGACCATTGTCAGATTTTAACGAAAACGGGTACCCATATCTGGCAAAGATGGGCTCAAGAGCATCAATGACCTTTTGTGTAGACACCGATTGCATCACAACTACCTCAAAATACCGACTGAAGTAGTCCACACACACCAAGAGATTCTCTCCTGTAGGCAAGGGTCCCATAAGATCCACTGCCACATCCTGCCAGGGTCCCGTCGGTGGCACTGTCACTTTCAGGGGCTCAGGTGGGCATCCCTCACCAACAACCTGACAACCGTGACACGACCGACAGATCCTTTCGGCCTCACTGTCCATGTTAGGCCACCACACTTTTGTTCTGAGAAGCAATTTCATCTTGACAATGCCCTGATGGCCCTCATGTGCAAGACGAAGAACATCAGCCCTCAGGCTTTGTGGGACTACTATCCTTGTCCCCCTCAACACAAGCTTCCCAATAACACACAACTCCGTTTTGACACAAGCATACTGTGGCATCTTACACTGTGTCCAATTTCCTGTTTCAATGTGATGTCGCACACAAGTCAGCTCTGGGTCGGTCCCCGAAGCCAACTCAACCTGCCGAGCAGTCAGTGCTCCAGGCAAGCACTCCTGCACAATAGCCCTCACAAAGTCCACTGATTCACCACTAACATCCCTTGGTGAAGACTGGTTCAGTCGGGACAATGCGTCCACTATGTTCGTCTTCCCCGGGCGGTACACGACCTTGTAGTCATACCCTTGCAGACGGAGTACCCACCGCTCAATCCTCGCTGAAGGCTTGGATGTCGGACTATAAATACACTCAAGCGGCTTGTGGTCCGTCTCAAGTTCGAATTTCCGCCCATACACGTATAGCTTGAACCTCTCACAGGCCCAGACCAGAGCAAGTGCCTCCTTCTCTGTCTGAGAATACCGTCTCTCAACATCTGTGAGGTTCCTAGATGCATAGGAGATGACCCGCCACACCCCGTTCTGACACTGGGTGAGGACTGCTCCTATCCCCTTAGGGCCTGCATCGGCTATCACTCTGGTTTGACACTCAGCACGGAAATAAGCCAATGTCTCTGTCTGAGTAATCATCTCCTTGAGCTTGAGAAAGGCGTTCTCCTGCTCACTACCCCACACAAACTCCACACCTTTCCGAGTCAGCTCACGCAGCGGTGCAGCTACTGATGAAAAGTCCGGCAGAAACTTTGCCGAATACTGAACAAGACCCAGGAATGACCTCACTTCACTGGCTGTCTTAGGTGGTTCAGCATCCCGTATCCCTGCGACCTTCTCGTCGCTAGGATTGACCCCATTACGGGTCAACTCATGTCCAAAGAATGTGAGCTTGGACAACCGAAACTCACACTTCTTACGATTCAGCGTCAGACCCACTTCCTCCAAGCGGTCTAGGACCTTGAACAGACGCTGATCGTGCTCCTTGACACCATTCCCATGGACTATGATGTCATCAGCTATGTTAGCCACACCAGCACAGTCACGCAACACATCCTGAATGATCCTCTGATACTTTTCAGGTGCTGATGTAATCCCAAACATCAGGCGCTTGTAGCGGTACAATCCCCTATGAGTGACAAACGTTGTCACATGCCTACTGTCCTCCTTCAGCACAATCTGGTGGAACCCCCACTTCAGATCCAACTTACTGAAAACTGTGCTACCGTTCAAATCCTGAACCAGTTCCTCCACAGTAGGAATCGGGTGTCTTTCCCGAACTATGGCCTCATTGGCCCGGCGCATGTCGACACACACTCGCACATCGCCATCACTTTTGGGAACCACTACAAGGGGAGAGACCCATCCTGTTGGTCCCTCTGGAACCTCCTCTATGATGTCCATCTCTAACATCTCATCTAACTTTGTATCTACTTTATCCCTGAGGCCAAATGGGATGCGCCTCACAGGTTGCGCGACCGGCTTCCTGTCTTTGTCAATATGAATCTCCAATTCATAGCCCTTCAGCTTACCAACACCGCTGAACAAACTCTTGTATTTGGCATGTATGTCAGCCTCAGTATACTCTTCAACTATACTGTTCACAACCTCAGGACCTACCCGCAAGACATTCAGTGCTTCTGCTGTCTCCCGTCCTAGCAGAGGTCTACCTTGCCCCTTTACCACAAGGAACTCCTGCCTGCACTGTTTCCCACTTTCCGGGCACACTATCTCAGCCTCAAAAGTCCCAACCGTTTCCAGGGCTTCAGACTGCCCCCAAGCAAACAACTTACGGTTGGACTTCCGTGACTCACAACGGATACCTTTTCCCTTTAAGGTTTCCCAAGTAGGTGTATCTAGAATGTTACAAGTCGCTCCAGAGTCAATGAGCATGGGCATCTGCACCCCACCAATCATCACATTGATCACGCCAGGTCCCACAGAATTCACGAAACTACAGTCTTTCTCCTGGATAGTGAATGCATAGCCACTAGCACTACTACTACTAGCGCCCTCGTCCTTATCAGAATTTCCTTCCTGAACCTGATAAGCTTTCTCACGACTCTTAGGATCCCGCTTACAAAACTTGGCATAATGTCCTTGGAAACCACACTGGTTACACTTCCTGAACCGCGCAGGACAGACCTTATCCGCACAAAAGTGTCCAAACTGGCCACAATTGAAACAACTACCCTTAGGCTTCTGATCCTTTGACTTGTTGTCTTTGTTCTGACTCCACCCATTTCCCTTCGTCTCCTTCTTAGAGTTAGGTTGCTTGTTCTTATGCTGTACTGCATTGACCTCGGTGGGCGCTGAAGATACAGACATCTGACCCATCTGTAAATCTACCGTCTCATACGCCCTAGCTATGTCCATGAAATTCTTAAGAGTTGCTCCCCCCGACTTGATGAGTTGATCCCTTATCGCGTCATCTACACTCGGAAACTCACATGACACAGCCTTCTGTTTCAACCGACAAACAAACTGATCAACCGTTTCCCCAGCAGACTGCTCTAACTGCCTGAACAAATGTCTCTCAAAAGGCACATTAACTTGGGGCAAGAAATGGTCATCTAGGGCCTTAATACACTCTTGCAGGGAAACATCCCTATCCTCAGGTACCAGTGTATAAAACAGTTCTTGAAGATCAAGTCCCCCTGTATGAAGCAATAGAGCCACTTTTTGGTCCTCATTGACAACTCCCTTAGCTGTAACATACAGGTTAAATGCCCTTTTCCACCTCTTCCACCTTACAGACAAACCACTGGGATCCCCCTTTGGATCAAACTGGGGCAAACCACCAACATCCACCCTAATCACAGTGTCCACTGGACCTGGCTGGGCATCTTGGCCCTGAGCACCACCTGCTCCCTCAGGCATTTTGAGAAAAGTCCACTTTACCAGACTTCACAGAAAGATTTTCACACTTTCAGATAGTCCTACCACCTTGTTCCTCAATCCTCAGTCGCCATTTGTTGTGTTTACATCTATTTATTACAACTAATAGGACACATTACAGCTCACAAATGCAAGGGCTTCCACTCTACATGTGGCCATGTGCTCAACTGAACGTTCGCCGTGCGAACCGGAAGTGACATCGGCCCGACCTTCAGGTCTCACAACCACAAATACTACAATAAGCAAATTTATTTGCGAAGAATGTTTGAAGCCATTGTGTATTTTAATAAATCTCGGGTGAGGATAGCAATACCTTGAATGGCCAGAAGGGGTTTCCCAAAGTGTCCCTGAGTAATACTGAACAATATGGGTGTCATATCTTAATATTATTTCATTGGGGATAATAAAGGTCTACTTCTTGTGTATCTATCAGTAGTCCAAGTTATTATTCATCTTAGCTAGTCAAGGTAGAGCTAGTCTCCGATCGCCGGCAACACTTTGCAGAGGTCATGTTTATTGTAGAGTAAACTGTGATGTTGCAGTATGCTAATGTAAATTACAATGAGTATGTAACTTCCATTTGTACCATGAGAGATTTCAATCCAGGCTTCCCTATCAGTAGTCTGCCTGCTCTGAGTCATCCTACTGAAAGGCGTAGTTCCCTTACTGGTCACCAGATGTCACCACAAACTTAGTCTTTACCACCATGCTCCTGAACCCCCAATGTCCGTATTGATCCAAATCTATCTCGCTCTCTGCCTAATACTGGTTACTACCAACCCTTTTATGCTATTATCGATTTTACTCCCAATATAATGTCCATAGTAGCATGATCGAAAATATTTTGATCTAATCCCAGCAGGTTTCACTCTCCCAACAAAAATTCAACAAATTATTATGATTTTTTTCATCTTTATTGCCATTTTATTACATTTCTATCATTGAGAATGGACGAAACACACTTCCTTCTGGGCCGGCCAAACGTTTCGGGAAGCAATGGCAGCCACAGCTCACTTATATCGATACAACAAATTTATGAATACAATGATGGATGATCAATGTGAACAGAACAACTGCTGAGCCCATACTTTCGTAACTAATTAGGTTAATCAGCCACTAATCAGTTTTATCATAAGTTTCTAGTGATTAGCAACTGTGTCAGTTGCACAAATGTTTTTTCAACTTACTTTATGCCAAAATGATATTGCTATTTTTTGTGGTTTCTTGTTTACCACAAGACATCAATTAGATACACTTTGTACGACCAATTAACCTTATCAGTTACGAAAATTGGGCCCGATACGTTGTATCATCTCTATACAATGACTTAAGAGCTAATGAATACAATGCAATATCAAAGATCATAAGAAGCATCTGATAAATTACATTAAGATCATCTTATACCTTGAGTGCCACAAGTAGATATGATCGCCTTTGTAAACAAATTCAAAACGTAAATAATAACTTAGAACAAACATTTACCTGAACGTGGATTTCACATGGGAGAAAAAATGTGCAGAGTTGTATTTAAGTGCTCATTCTAATTGGTTATTTAATTTAATTGAAATTAATTATCATAAGAGATTCCTATATTGTTACTGAAATTTATGGGAACTTGTCTTTAATATTTGCACATCAAGAGATCTCGATTATATTCTTATATTTTCCCCGCATATTAGGGAGAAAACAGTAAACATTGGAATTATAAAAAAAAGATATATGGTTAAGATTGTGGCTCCATATTCAGGATATTTGTATCTCCGATATCTAAAATCACAGTGGTAAAGCAGCATAATTGTGCACAAACTGCAAATTCCTTATCTCTAGCAATATTAGGGGACAATGTGGAAGGTGCATCTATTATTTGTATGTTGCTCAATTAGATTTGATTGCTGTAGCTCTTGATTTAACCACTCACCCAGGAGATCTTGATTTTAGCAACACATGATTATTATAGAGGGAAACTGTGAACGGCCAACAGATCAAGTAAACAGGGTAAATGACAATCCTATCTGTGTCAATTCCTGTTTTATCGATGGCAATTGATCCCTAATATCATCATTATTAAAACAATTAAAGCAGCTTATATTACTTGTTCGACAGGAACTGTGCTATCTTGTACAGCCACCTTCCAATATCTATCTAGCTTACCCGTTAAAATATCACGTGTTTTATCTTGTTTTGTTATAAAACGCATGTTCATCTAGATTATGACCCACAAGGAAAACTAACTTAGGCGGTCTTATTTTCGGGAGAATTTCTTAACAAAACCAGGCAAATTCTCATCCACTTCATGGACTTCTATTAAGGATGAGATTCTGAATTAACGTTTCCGTCTAGGGCTGTGCCGTCAATAACTTAGCACCATAAATAAACACAATATAAACCTCATAATATAGGGAAAATAATTATGAGTAACTAACCAATAATCAACTTATGTACTGAAGCAAGTGACGAGTCAAGATGTAGCACTATAAAATCATCATCCACAAAGGCATAACAGTAAATATTTCTTTCATAAATAAAGCAAAATCAAGAAACTGGAATGACAACGTGAAACAAAATTGCGTTTTTGAGATTGGAAAAGAGATTCACAAAGAAATTCATGTTTTTGTCTACCTTACTTTCATGTTTCAAATATACGTTCCTTTCCTTCATCTTATATTTTTTCTGTTCCAAATTTAACTTACCAGCAAAATAAATTAAAAAGCCGAGAATTTGAGAAAAAAAACAACACATCTCTCTTGGTGTTCTCTTCGTTCACAGTATCACAAACGAGGCTAGAAAGTGAGCCCATTCAAAGCAGTCCATCAGACAAACAAGGTTGCAATATTCATTTTTCAACACAAATATACAGTAAGTAACTGATAGAGCAATGTAGCATTGGATGAGAAAACTAGCACCAGCCACAACAAATATACATGACTATCCCCCTCCATACCAGTAGTGGAGACATATTAAAACTGAAGAACCAAAAGAACGATCTGAACACAAGTTTGCCTTCCAAGGTAAAATTATACACGTGCATTGTCTTTTTTTTTTCCAAAAAATATCAACAACAAAATATGCTTGCATTGGTTGCGGTGCATTGCGGTGCATTGCTGACCAAAAATGAAAATCTTTGACTCTCGGCAAGTTAAGGCCGTCGCACACTGATAGCATAGCACCATGCCTGACTATGAGAACGTACATGTTAAAACAAAGGAAAATATTAACTGCAAAAAAAAGAAAAGAAAAAATGTTGCAGCAACTTCGCACGTATCTTCACTCATTACTCATCTGTAACAATTAAATGACTGGTACTACCAGAATATGTTTTGATTTCTTTTAACCAAGATGCTCTCTAGATGCTATCGACCTTCTCC
The DNA here is from genome assembly GCA_936440205.1 of Lepidonotus clava. Classification (NCBI taxonomy): domain Eukaryota; kingdom Metazoa; phylum Annelida; class Polychaeta; order Phyllodocida; family Polynoidae; genus Lepidonotus; species Lepidonotus clava. Next base: position 33,147,204 of record OW387140.1, read on the forward strand.
AATTCAATCAGAACGTATTACTCTAAACATAATATGACAACAGTCTGTGTACCTTCGTAGCCACTTATAAGTATCAACTATCACTATATGACTGTGGCTGGAAAACATGGGGTTAAATAACATTTTTTTCCTTTATCTTCTTTGGTTACTTGTGCCCTTTCTAGCATGGCTCCTACAAAACACTTATGTTCCCCCGATCACGCGTCAACCTAGGTAGAACCCACTGATATGACAATTTCTCACTCACAACGTGTGCCCTGGCAAGTCTACAGTCCCAACACTGTTAACGTTTATCTTTCAGTACTGTTAAATGTTTATCGTTCAGCACTGTTAACGTTTATCGTTCAGCATTGTTAAATGTTTATCTTTCAACACAATGTTTTTCTTTCAGCACTGTTAATGTTCATATCGCAGCACTGTCCATGTTCATCTTGCTCCACTGTTAAGTTTCTCTCACGGCACAGATAATATGCATCATGCAGCACAATTCTGAACTTCAACTCGTCCTAGTGTGCAAACGTTTCTTTTAAGTCATTGCCAGCACTCCCAACAGCACCAGTTAATAGTTCTTAAGTGCCCTTCTTCCATATTCCGTACATTAAACCCTGTCCTGCAGGAAATACATATACAAACGAACATTTTTTTGTGTATTTTTTAGGCTGACTTTAAAATCCATAGTATAACGTCCCATCGGGTCCTACCATGTCCATCTGTTTTATCGCAGCGCGTCTAGTCGACTCCGGTTGATTTTTAATCAAAATGACCATTTCTAATGGCACAAACTGGAAGCGGAAATCCCAAAACTGCGTCGCTCAGCAGTTGTCCTCGACATAGACGGCCGTCGTCACCTGTCGCCTCATTTATCACAGACACACAAGGGGGCGTCACCGGCCGTACGTCATGTACACGTACACGTACACGTACACGTACACGTAGAAACTTCCACGTACGTCCAGAACGTCAGACGTACCACCAGTGACACACACCCCCTTTAACAGTTTTCAGACTTCGGAGGGGCAGTAGATAAGACAACAACAATTCCCTCTATCTTTTTCTGTTTGTTTGCCTTCAGTCTATCCTGGATAAATTAACTGTCTTGGATCCATTCTGGATCCTACATGTTCCCCGATTCCGGATCAGGAGGCGTCCGGCCGTAGGCTGGGCAGGAAGATGTGCTGGCGGGTGGCGATGGCCTGTCGGCAGAGCGGGCAGTCGGTCACCTTACTGGCGCAGGCCTGGCAGCAGGCCAGGTGGCCGCACGGACAGAACACCGTGTCCACGTCGGCGTCCATACACACCCGGCACAGCAACTCGTTCTGCAGGCGCTCCAGGGTCATCTCAACGGTCTGGAGTGAGAAGAAAGGGAAATTTTATTAGAAATATGTTCTTTTTCTGGTAACATTTATTTCATCTGCGTAACTGGAAGAACGTGTATACTTTGGTGAAGTTGTATGAAAAAAAAAAAATTCTGGTTATATTTATTTCATCAATGCAACTGAAAGAACGTATATACTTGGGTGAAGTTATATGATAGTGATTTTTTTTAAATATGTATCAAAATGTTAATGCTTTATTCTTTTGATAATTAATGCGTAATCCTTTAAGAAGATAATGCGTTATTCTTTATTTCCCCCTGTAATTCGTCATTCACAAAGAAATGTATATTAAAAGTAAGAAAAAAGGAATAGGGAATTCAGTTTGTTTTTAACACCATCTAAGTCTTTTTTCTACCTTTGACAAGACGTCAGAAGCAATAAAAACCATGTATATCATCATATATATATCCCCGCTTTTGGGAATATTCCCGACCAACCACGCAATAATTGAGTGTTCCTTTGCGCTAGGTTGAACCACCATGGCCAAACACCTGGCATGACATCATGGTTATTTAAAAGTCTGATGGACAATGGCCTCTAAAAATAATGTAATGTATTCAATTGCTTAACTATGGCAAGGAGGGAAGTTGGGCGCTGGTGCATGACATATCACCATAGTAAATGCCCGGGATTTTCCCAAGCTGAAGTAATATTATCTGAAATCTCAAGCGAGCCCGAGTTCCCCTCTTTTCAGTGCGTTATACATATATTTTTTTGATAAATTCAAGTTCGTTATTGTCACATTAGTTCTGAGAATCATTATTTACTCGTAAGTCATACACTTAGGCCCAACACATTGATGGTTACTTTCAATACTTTCAATAGCTAGACGTTTGAAGCCAATAGAAATTGCATCGGACCATTGAAAGTGACCAACCTGTGTGCAGTTTTTTTCCTAGTGATACTTTAACTTTAACATGAATCAGTAGCCACCATGGACTTTACAAACGTTAACTAAACAGCACTGTAAGAAAATCGTATCATTATTTATTGCACCATTACCTCGGAATGGTTATGTAAATAAACGCACGCTTATTAGACCAGATTAGCACCATTAGAGTTTGTTTATCGTTATGAACTTCAACTTCCCTTCCTGTTGGCGTGTTCTCATAAATGAAACAGCTATTTCGGTAGCTACGCATATTAAAGAACCGCTGGATAATTAATAGGTTTATTAGGTGTGGAAACAATATAAAAAAATGTTATCAAAGAAAACGTAAAATACACAACTTCCGTGTCTATACCCTGCAATCACGACTCTCCCTGGCCGCCATCCATCAGCTGATACTACTTAACAGTCAGGTGAGACTGGTATGACCTAAGGAGGTGATGCGTTCATCGGAAGATGTGGATATAGTAATATGGAAATACCCTACCACTCGTATGAGGAAGTCATAAAAACATCTGGGACAAAAAAACTGCTCACCGACACGATCACAACAAAATCACCCTCCTGTTTACTTCAAAGATGTCACTCCCGACTGATGAAAAAGAATGAAACACTTTTCCTACTTTTTCTCAGACACAACTTACAGTAAGATAACCATAGTAGATAAAACTCCTGACATTTATTTGTAGTTAAATTGCTTGAAACTAACACAATTATGCGTTTAAAACAAACATTAAAGCAATGTAGGAAAAATTGGTTGTGCAATCAAAATCACCCAAAAAGCAGGATATTCTATAAAATTGGGGAAATGGCATGTCTGTTACTTGTTATATACTTGTATACAATCCCTTCGGATTTTTCCCTAACAAAGTTCCAACTTTCTATTTCTATCCTATCTACACTAAATAAATAATTAAGACAATGACGAATGAAACGAAAAGTGAGACATAGGGCCTGTTCTTTAAGAGGCCTTGTGTTCGAGGACTCGTAAAGTGTTTCTATCTGTGACTGTCAACAGAGACTCCTACTTAGGGATCACGTTCTAGTAGTTACCATAATGCCACACTATCAACAAGTTTCGGTTTTCAAGTTACTCCTTGACCGATTTAGTGGGTACACGTAAACAAAGCCTACTTAATGTGTCAACTGGGGGAAAAACACTAAAAAGCAGTGGTTTATCTTCTCCAGAGTATGCATTGTCTGTTTTTCATTGCTTGTCTTTTTAATTACAAAAGCTGACATTAAGCATTTTATCAATGGTGCCATTGATGATGCATACAACAAATATGCCACATAGCCTTATCCGCTGAGAAAGGATCACTTACCAAACTCTGTACCGACAAAAAACGTTTCTGCGAGAAAAAAATGTTAAATAGTTTCACTTGATATCAATTAAAAACCCAGAGTGTTTTATATTCGCTAAAACAACGTACGATTTAGATCATTGACTCATACCTAAATTATGACCCAGCCGACTCATCCTTTCTCATTGCGTGTTCGCATGGCTGTGACGATTTTTCCTTCTATTCATTTGTAAGTAATTTTCTATACACCATAAAGTAACTCCTTCTGTACACCATCAATTGATTCCTTCTATTGATTAACATATATTTACCTGGCAGCGTGACGTCGGGCAGAGGTTGGCGGTGCTGGCCGACTCGGTCGTCGCCATGTTGGATTGTTTGCACCCCGACGTCGGCGACGACGGCAACGAAAGTGAACTTCCGCCGGAAGTGTGAAGCTTGCGCCGCGCATGGTCGTAAGCCTCAATGAAAGTCCGCTGGATGTCAAACTCGTACATGATGCCTACAATGGGAGAAAAAGAAAGGGCGTCATTTACTAACTTGCGTTGCTATATGTATTTAGTTTTGCAGCCCCCCTCCTGTTAATTGCGTCCTATTTTTTAGAACAACTGCTCTATAGGTGTGTTTTTTCCTCTAAGCTTTAAGACCATTAGATCAATAACATTTACAGAGTACCGGTTTCTGCATACTGATATATCTGATAGTTGTACATACATAATTGTAAGTAAGTACAATTTTGAACACAAATGGAAAGTGGGCGTGGGGACTGGAGTAACTCGTGAATCTTTTCCTAAATTTCCAAAATGTGTCCTTTAGGTGCACATGCAATCCAAGAGTCTTGCCATTCCATACCCACCAATCCTCAATAGCTTTCCCTTATAAACCTGTATTATTATTTTTTATCTTTTTATTAAGAGTTTTATACAGGCTAAGTTCACTTTTATCAAATGTTCTTCCACTTGGGCACAAATCCATGCATTCCATTCCATTCCTAAATCCCATCTATTAGATATAACCCTATCTATTCTGTAGCCATCTGCTCACCTGCTGTCGTGTTCTCGTTAAACAGGGAGGCCAGCGTGCCCTGGAGGTCCCTGCTGACCTGGGAGGCCACGGCCCGCCGCACCGTGTCGCACCGGTAGAAGGAGTGCATCTCCGTCACGCTCCGGTAGAGGGCGTTGGCGGCGCGGTCCGAGACCAGCTTGAACTGGAGGAGGCAGGAGGAGGCGTCGTCCCGCAGAGTGTCGATGTGCAGGCGCCGCCCGCAGTGGATGGCCTTCTTCACCGTCGGGTATGGGATGCTGGAGAAAGAGATGGGGAAAGTGGGTTGAGTGATATAGTTATAGTATCATGATTGTAGTGCCATTTGAGTGATACAGCTATTTAAACCATAGTGTCATATAATGAGTGATACAGCCAAAGTTCCACTTGCGTTATACAGCCATGGTATTCATAACTAGTTTCATTTGAGCGATACAACTATTGAAATCATAACGCCATTTGAATACACCCATTGAAGCCGTAGTACAATTCCTGTGATACAGCCATTAAAACCATGTGGCCATTAGACTGATACTGACATTATAGCCATAGCGCCATTTGAGTGAGACAGTCATTAAAATCATAGTGTCAATATTCTAAAATAAAATATTTGTTTCTAAGTGACTGAACTTTCTTTTCTAGAAAAACTACGGTTTCGTTCGGATCAAAGTCTCACTCACTGGAAACCCCTTTTAGTACAACATATATGTAGGGGCATTATCCTAATTCACTAGTGTGTACAGTTCATTGTATTACAGCTCACTCACAGTGAAGGACTTATCCCTTTTTAGAATGACTCACATGGGATAGCTTATTCCTTTTGGAATATTATTTTTCAACTAAAACTGGATCGGTCATCAGTGTAAACAACTTCCCGATTTGCTATGGTCTCTAAGTTAATATACAGTCTGAGCGAGTCCAGCTAATTCAAAGCATATCTTAGTTTAGATACATAAAGTAATGTTGTAAGGTTAATCCCCAGGTCTAATGTTATTTGTGATTCGTTTACACAGTTGCCACTTGATCTACTTATTTTGGGATTCATTCTAAGAAATCTTTCATAAATGACCCCCCTCGTTAGCTTTACAGAGGAAGGAACCTTGCTTTTGTCACTTATCATATATCCTGAGAAGGAATGATTCCCACCTATATGCGATTGCTGTCTATATCGTCTCATTCTTGTAAGTGTATTTCTATCCAGATTTTTCTTGGAATTGTAACCAAGGCAACAATAGATTGACAGATAACAAAGAACGAAGCGATATAGAATATGGGTACCTCATGTGTATAATTATAATACATTATTTTTGGCCAAATGCAGGTGCTATATAGCCAACTGCTGCAATTCCCTGTTTACCAAAATAGACCTGCCATAGGCCGGGTCAACCAGTGCAGACAGCCATTTTCACCATTCATATAATGAAGGTGTTTTGGAGCAATGACGGTCTGGCCAGGTAGGGAGGTAGGCAGGGAGGGAGGCAGACCTGGCAGGCCGCCTCCAGTACCCTGCAGCCGGCAGCACTCCTCCAGCCACTGCTTCCCACCCAGCAACAGCAGCAGCAGCGGCAACAATGGAGTGCCAACGTACTGAGCCAGTGCACATGTACCGACGACCGGCTTACTCATCAATATAATGGAGGAAGGCAGGGGGGCGGGGGCTGCAAAGGTTGACTGGGGGCGGGGTGGGTGGGTGTAGGAGGGGGCCTTGGGGATTTGCACTACATCTAGATGTCTTCTGCTCTGTCTCAATTTGTCAAATTTGCTGTGTGCTGAAAACAAAAAACACGCGAGGTCCATGTCAGGAAGTTGTAGATATCGAAGAAAAAGACGGGGAATAGACTATAGTGTAGGGAGGATGGCGTAAGGGCTTGGTATAATAGAAGTATGCTGTACTGTAGAAGTTAGCATCGATCAGCATTGATGGAATTGGATTATTGGAAACAGAATTTGATCGACACTACAAAATGGCCGTTGTCGATTCCCCTCCCCCACACCAACTAGTCCTATAGAAGCTATATATGTTATTTCGTTTTTCCTAATAACTCCTTACTAATTCTCCACTCCCTACATTTTTTTTTGACTGAAAACATGTTTACGAACTGAGTAATTATAATATTATGTTTCTGCCCATACAATACTTAGCTGGTGGTTTACCTCATAAATAACTCTTGAATGCAATATATTAGTTCAAGGGATGACTAACTATTTCCAAGGTGTGTGTGGTTTGTTTTTGTCCGTTTTTGCCTGTATTTTGCTTCTTTGATGTTCTAATAGAGTGCACCTTCGCCTCCTCCTATATTATTCTATAGGCTCGCCATGGAATCGTGCTATTTCCGTATTTGCTTTGCCATCCCAAATGTTATGTTTCCGAAGAAGCACTGTCCCAAGTCAGACGCTTTAGCCATCACGTAGGTGGAGAAACTGAGGTAAGCTGCTGATAGAAATCACGGACTTCTCACCCTATGTATGGCTACAGGGGTCAGTCCGATGAGAACAAAGAGTCGAGTGGGTGGTCTCTGTTTAGGGAGTATGACCAACCAAGTCCGGCCGGCAACCCCTACTCTTTTTGCATCCTGTCTGGGTTTATATATACTTATATAGAGACGGATATATTGGTTAGGTGGGTCCCTGTTCTTGCTCCTTTATGATACCATTTTATGCCTAAAGCCCCATACCCACTAGGCGACTTGGGCCTCGGCAATCATATTTTCCCCTGATCGCTCGTCAGTATGGTGCATTGAAATGTGCATGTTTGATCTGAATCGCTGGGAAAGTCGCCCGACAATTTGCCGGACGATTTTATCAAGCATGTACATTTTAACACAGCATACTGACGGGCAACGAGGCCCAAATCGCCTAGTGGGTATGGGGCTTAAGTTTCTTGAAAACACGTGGAATCAATTATGTTCTTTATGTTATATAGGTCTGAATCATGAATGGGAACACTGGCAAATAATTCTAGATGTCTCCTGCTCTGTCTCAATATAAATACTCCTATTTTTTGATGATTTAATGTGCCTGATCGTAAATTTCAGAGTAGCTTCAGGGAATAGTTCCGGTCATCAACAATGTATTTCCGGTTTCTCCCATTGGTTGACTTAATTGAATTAAATACCCTCATACAAAGTTAAAACCGTAAAGTGTATTAGACTCAGTAGCGGATTTAGGGGGTGGCGCGGGGGTGTACGCCCCCTCCTTTTTAGGCCAATTTAGATTTTCGTTATTGTAAACTGCTGGGAAAATGGGCTGCGAACACACTTTCTATTAGCACGCTCCCACATTTTCAAGAAGAACAGTATTGGTATATTACCAAAATCCTGGATCCGCTACTGAGAATGACTAGAATTATCTTTTAACTGGAACCAGACTTAAAATCGCTCCATTAAATATCATTATGGACCTATTTTAAAAGGACCACCAATGTTGTCATCGTGAAAAATGGTAAATATGTCTCCTTTCAAAGTAAAAAAGTTGGAACCAAACATATTAAAAAGACAGTGCATATTAAAAAGACAGTAAAACCCGCTTCGGTTGTAACTCAGCCCAGCGGAAGCAGAGGCTACATTGTAGACTGATAAAGATGATGCGTCATCGGCACGTGCGTCAACAGGAGTCATTTGACTCTCCAGTTTCGCATCATTATCTCATCGTGTTATTGTTTATTCCTCTGCTAATCTGCTCGCTAACATGATTCTGGTTTTCTTATATTCAGTGTGGACGAATGGGAGGGAACATAAGATAAAATGTGGATATTAGATCCGTGGGGTTTCCCATTATCTTTGTTTACTAAAACGGTTATCGCATTTGGAATATATCTTCAGGTGGAATGTTTTCCTTTTTTATATATAAAGATAGTTGCATTCAATCATTTTTGCAACACTGTGTTTATAATTTATTACCCGAGATATCCTGGACAAGGACAAATGAATTTTATCCAATTTACAGCCGTACGATTTGGAAGTTTGATCTATGGCGCAAACAGAGTCCCTGTGCTATTGTGGAAAAAAATGAGAAATTTGTATGACCTTTACAGAAACAAAACAACTTAAAAACAGCATTTAATAAGAGTTTTTTAAAACTTTAATAAGAACTTTTTATACAAAAATAAAAGGAAAAAGGAAAAAAAAGGAACAAATTGCTGAGCTTATTCAAATACTCAGTTTTTCCAGCAGATGTGCCTCACAATGCAAAACGCCCAACAATTAATGCGCCCTCTCCATGCAATCAATCTTCACTTAACATATGACAGTGACACCATACACACTTGTTGTCATATATCCTATATGTGACCTCCTTAACATGGGGCCTCCCAGGTGCCTGGATGCTCCTCCAGGTGAGGCCGTGTAGGCAGGTAATCAGGTCGACCCACCTGTGGGGCACTGACCCCCTGGTCGACGAGCGTTAAGCCGGCTCGTAAGGCCTCAAACAAAGAGGATTGGTAACCAGCATGCCATCTTCAGGGTTCGCTGAAGGCTAAGCCTGCGCAGTTTCCTTAGTTTTGAACAAGGTAAGTTATATAATCATCTTATGTGTAATTTCCTCAAAACGACTTCAGCTGGGATTTTTTATTTTGTTTGTTTTTTGTTATTTATTAAAGTTCAGAGCCGGAAAAAAATAATTTTCATTCTAAAATCTACACTAAGGAAATTGATAGTCATAGCGCATTTTTTTGTATTAAAAAATCCTGTAATTCCTGCCTTTCTTGTTAGTCTGATGATCAGTGGATCTATCTGTCTTTAAACTGCGACATATATTTTCCAACCCTTGGCTCCATTGTCAAACAATGTACCCTAGGCACCCTCAGAGACTTGCATAAAACTACCTAACAGGGTGTTATTCCCAGTTTGTTTGGCTGCCCAACGTGACCCGCCTAGTTTATTATATAGGACACCTTTATTGATACTGACTCAGATAAATCTGAGGGCATTGGTACTGGAAGGGCACACATCAGAGATCTTTATTTACTTTCACAGACCCCTATCTAGGTAAATATAATACCTGGCAACCGCCCGGTGTATGTTTACTACGTAAGTACCTGTCCTTACTCCTTTTTTTTTTTACTGAAATGTCAACAAGGGATGTTCCTAGAACAACATCTGAAGTTAGAACCAAACAGCTTTCAACTTGGATCTCAATTGTTTTTATGAACATGTTTATTTGCAGACCTGTGCCTGTCACACAGACTCGCTTAAGCGTAACGGCACGTAACTTGAAAATTATGTTTGGATCCGAATAGTGTTCTCAAAGATGTGGCCTTGGCGTTTCACTTTCAAAGTGGGAATTTTCATGTCGTGATCAAGTACTTCCTAGAATGTATGTATATCTTTTTATACTTCATTATTATATCTTTAATAAGTATTTTGTGGGCGGTTTCAGCTTGGCCTATAATTACTGGATTACAGTTGCCAAGCTTTTCTATTCTGGCAATGGTAGACTTATTAATCATTTGGTAATACGTGATGATGACATACAGGTCATGGAATTCAAGGATTAATGACATGGATGTTTAAGATATGAATAATGAATAGGATCTGCAGTAATAGCTGCGTTAAACCAAACTATGACGTCTGCCCTCGCGATATTTATAAAACTATTATTATAGTAGACTCTATTATCATTAAAAGAATGACTCTGAACGCGTGATCAATTCCTGACACCAAACAGTATCCAATGAATCAATGATGAAATACATGAACCTGATTCTGAAAACAGCTTCATAAATCAATTGATTCAGAATGATAACGTTGGTTTCCCGAGTCATTATGTTAGTCTCAAATCATTCTTTAACCCGATTCAGCTGGGCTTTTATCGTTCTGGCTACCTGGTATGACTGGAAATCCCCACAGGTGTCACTGACATCAGCAGGCCATGCTCCAATTGCCTCATACGAAAACACCTACTGATGACTCACTACAAAGACCTATTTCTGGCCACTGATCACCTGTTTACCTGACGGTCTCGGATGTTCTATGTTATAAACGTATAACCATGCCACTATATCAATTATCAGGCCTCAGCCTGGGCCTAACTATATTTTCGAGAAAAAGATACTAATGAGGGAAATGTTTATTAGTGTCTCAGGATTGGAGATTCTGTCGGTCACGAATACACTTTACATGTAATCCCTATCACTAAGATTATTTCACATCATAATGTTTACAAGTACAAGTCTGAATTGCTAATCTTGAGGTCCTAATCAAAATATCCTAGATTAGCTTAATCTGTTCCAAAGATATGGGCTCTGGTAGTTTCCAGAGCAGCTAGAATCTTACCATCAGTGAGTGCACTTATGTATTTCTTGGGAAATTCTATTGAGGCCTACTTTTTATTTACCACAAAATTTGCTCTTCCCATATATACTGACTTCGATACTGGGCGATTTCCATTTGAGTTGTCTATTAACAAGGATCAATACTTGTCCAACAAGGTTCACTCTGCCATTTTGCCAATCTTGGGCCGAAAACCATCTCTGCAACCTATTCTAGCATCCACAGGTTTGGCCCTGGCGGCCCAGATAGAACCAGCGAAAAACACCAGTCTGCCTGTAAGTCACACAGCGTAGTGATCTTATAATGCTTCTATATAGTTAGCGGCGTACATAACAGAATCTGTCCTCACACACTATCATTTTATCATTTATAGCGCGGAATGTGAGTTCTACAAGGTTTTCAAATTCTCCCGTGCTACAGTACTGGTTACCCACATTTGCCAATGCGTGCTATATAATTAGTGTAATATGCTAATATTTCAGTAGGATATCCACTGGTCAGCAGCTGCCAGGTGGTCAGCTCTCGGGCTCTCCACTGACCATCCCCGTCAACAACACTGGTCCTAACCGGCCACCACACGGCCCTGGGGCTAGTAAAATGGTAATAAGGTTAATAAGCGAGGTCAGTCATGAATACATATAGGTCATCAAACCACCGTCCCCTCGGCACTCAGGTCAGTGCTGGAGCTCAGACAAAGGATCCCATCTAAATGACCTCTGGTCAGGTCGGTCTACATGTGTCCGGCCAAGTTAATACAAACTTGTTTGCATATCAAATATACTGAACGATCTGCAGTAGAATTCTCGGGAAATCATGTTCGTTTATTTGGGCACACTACATTTCAGAAAAGGAACACAGAACCAATCAATGACCTTATGTAGCACTACTTGTACTTGTTTTCATAATAAACGTTCCAGTTAAATGTTTACTTCCATTTCACAATGAAACTTTAATTTTGAAAATGCAACAAAGAGTTGTAATTTCTCGTAGATAACCGGTTATTTTTATGATACTGTTGCAAAATAGGAGATCAAAGGAAAATAAAAAAGATATGGCCAATCTTTTTCACGTGAACACAAGGGGCGGATCTGCAATTTTGTAAAAGGATCCAGGATTTGTAGCCTGAAAAGTAAACGCTTCTGATTACTATTGATAACTACAGAAAACGGAAACGCTTCTCATGTTGCTTTCCGCCTTGAAATCAGCAAACTATCATGTTTCATGGACATTTGACAAACATACTCGCACTGGGTGTGCACATTTCATCTAGCCATTCGAACGTACACTAAATGTACTGAGATTCAGAGTACATGTGCACTGAAGGGCACGGGGTCCCTGGGAACACGCACTGTCCTGGTGTGAGCATGGGGATCACGCAAACCTCCTCCTACGGACCTTTTGATGGATCCTATTTATAACTGGGGACCTATTTTTATGTTTTAATGCACGACTTTTTTTATATTCTGAGATACTAAGTACATTTTCCCCTGTGAATGTTTTATTGAAGACCCCGTATAATCAATGAGGATAACTAGGTGAAATTTATAGTTTATCATCAAGAAACCTTCCTCAGGTTATCGTCTTTACGCCACACCGGTTTCTGCATTTGATTGACTTCTTTATTAAATACCCCAATATCCATTTTTACTACATCTATTAGGTGGATAGTCTGGTATCTTTATCCCAATCACGCATATTTACATGTGCGCCATGATAGGTTACAACGCACTGGCGAAAGTACGGGTATAAAATCAGGAGTCCTTGATGTCCTGTCCACCCCATTGGTAACGTCCCAGGACACCCTGACTGGGTCCTCAGGGTGTCCTGTAGACACCCAAAGAAATCATACCCCAATATGACGGCTGAGCCAATTGGACCATGCCACCCAGACGTCTGTCCTGGTCCCCACGTCATCCAACCATTTAAAATTCTATGAACCCTGAATCTCAAGGTATCTCGAGTGAAAACCAATATTCCAATTGAAACCAAAAATACATAAGAAAACTAGAAAATTCTACTCACTTTTGCACGAGCTTCCAGTTCATATCATACAGCGTCGTGCCCTCGGGGCCCACCCCTATGTGGAAACTGGTGCCCGCGTTGTTCTTCACCACGTGGTACTCGACGCCATAACTCTCCAGGGTGGACGCCGCCTTCAACATCCGGTACTCGGCCGACTCGCGCGACACGCCGACGAGTCGTGCATGCTCCGTGCCGACCAGCGACAGGAAGTCGGGGTAGGCGTCGGCGTCGCGGTAGCGGGGTGGGAGGAAGGCGGGGTAGCAGGCGGCGAACGTCGGGTGGTCTTTAAAGTCGCCCACTTCCGCCTGCACGATGCCGGCCGCCATTTGCGCCACGACGTTGTCGGCGTCCTCCGGTAGGCGGAGCTTGTCCTCGTACAGGTCCTGCCGGACTTGCAGGAAGAACTGGTGTCTGCAGAGCAAGAAATATTTGATTAATACTATAAATTTCTTTCTTTTCCTCAGAAATGTTAACTATCTCAATTTTCTTTCTTATCATGTCCAAAACAAGTTTCTTTTTATATGCCCTTCCACAAAAAATAAGTTAACTAATTCAAAGGTAGTGAACGGATTTTTTTCTTCGACTATTTGTTAAATCATGATTTGTTCACAGTCGACCGTACATGCCATAACATTTATTACTGCGTAGTATCTTACGAACAAAGTGCAGGGCATTACAGAAATCCCAATTCATTTCTTAATAGTACATTAGTAGGCCTAACTGTACGTCATGGAAAAGATTACGCCTACTAATTGCGGTATTACATATGCTTAAAAAACACAAATGGTCCTATAACCAACCTAAATACTAGTACTATAAAATGTTCAATATCAGAGCCAGAATGCTTACCTCGTGGTCTCCTGTAGCAGGTAATGGGGTCCGACAAAGAACTTGACCCGGAGGCGCAGGCGGTAGGGTGGGGAGCCCGACATTTGGCGGGAGATCCGATTGCGCATATTGAGCCAGAGCTGTTCGCCCTTGGAGCCGGCATACTGGAGGCCGAAGTAGTCCTCCTCCACGATGCCCAGCTGTTGGCATACCTGGAACAGAGGAACCGGCGCCGCTATCAAGTCTGGGTTCATATAGTTGTTTTTTTTGTGTCAGATATTGTACATGGGTATATACATTCAATTAGCTTTCTTCAGACGAACGCAAAAAAAGAGAGAAAAGGTGGATAGATTAATGATAGATCTACAAGATTAAATTCCTTTCTCTACAAGTTGATGCACTTTGCCATGCACATTTCAATTCAATGAGAGTATTGTATGGTTCAATTTATTGGACTTCTCCTGGTTTCGGGCTAAATACTGTAAATGGGTTGCATGTTGCAATGTCTGTGCTTATGGGAGGATTTTCTTTAGTTTACCGAGTTGGTCTGTGTATATTGTATGCATATATCAATATAATCTATTTACGAATGGATCTATCATACTGCACATTATACTATAGGTAGATCGAAGACAGCTTTAAGTTGAAGTTTAAGGTTGAACTTTTCGATTTTGTGAATGTGTATATACGTACTATTGAATAATTGTGCTTGGTGTCATTAAAACCAGGTGCCCTGCAACAGTGCTTTTGATAATTAAGCCTGGGTAGGGGACTTTAGACAAACAGAACATAACTTCACTATTCGCAATCCACCATGCTGTCTACAGGCTTCCCTGAATCTTTTCTAACTTGAATCAATTCATATGGTAAGCCGACCTCGTTGGGCTCAGTTTGCAGAGCTTAGGACGCATGGTAAGGCTGTGTACCATAAACACATATTCTGAGTGAACTTCTTAAAGGCAGTGGCAGAAAAAGACATTCTAAACATAAGTTGAAAGACCCTTCAAGACATATCGGGCAATATGTTTCTGAATTCATCACCGTAATGTCGGAAACTGCTTAAAAACTTCAGATTTCTGTGGATGTTTTGGGGGATGACTGGTAGGACTATTATACCCCAGCCCCTGAGCTTAGCTTTATGAGGGGATCAGTTCAATAGTGAAACAATTTGGTGACAAACAATGATTGTACATGAATGATGGATTTATAGGTCTAGTTATATCATGAATTCCAGTCAGCACATCCAATTTCCGCTGCAGTTGCATTAATTAAATTCCTTCTTACATCTTGAATTAACCCCCTGCCCCACTATCCCAAATCATAAAACATCCATTATTTAGCTTCGGACCAAATAGAATTAAGGGCCTCCTAACACTATCGAATGCAAGATAAACTAAAAAAAACATCTAATTAAGACTATGAGTCAGCTATTAAACTACGTAGGTACTATGCCACCTGCAGCTGCTTTTAACCTGACACTGTGGCAGTTAATTTAGTGCTAGATCCTGATCATCCTCATGATTTTGAACTATTGTTAATGTTTGATTTAAGACTGCGTAAGATTCGTGTATATCCAAGTCTTCGTGAGTTGCTTTCCAGAATGCCTGAGTAATTCAGACCGCGTTTAAAGTTTGTCCATTCACTTCCCAATAGTTCAAAAGAAATGAACGATGAGGGAGCTTCTTAATATGAAAGGGTTTTTATTCAATAAACATCTCATCCCGAGTCAAAGCCACCATGTATAAGTCTTCATCAGTCCACCTCCCATCTCTTATCAGCAATCAACCACATTTAGAACACGAGTTGCTCCAACGCCTTCTAGACCATTCTAGTATTCAGCTCTAACACAATCCTATGTCCGAGGTAGTGGATATTGGTAAACTCCAGTCTGTTACACGGAGTCGATGTACTTACTCCAGGTATAACTCCTTGGTTAAACATATTTAGCTGATGTTCTCACTAAACTAAGTGACTACTAACTTCTAACCAACTAACTTACTAACTGCTCGCTCCCTACCTTGCAGCGCCTTTTATACTGGTTAACAGGTGGCGCTAGGAGCGTAAGATATTTCTCCTAGAGGTAGACTAGAAGTAGACTTGCTAAGCCTGATCCTTGTTGGATTATTTATCATGCCAATATATTAAAAGTACTAAGCCATTAGTACATTCGACGGCGGTCAGGTGTTTGAGTTTAAGGAGGTGGACGACATAGCTCAAACCAAATGAATATAATGAACTCCCAATTTTGATGATTGGATATATTTGTTAAACCATGGTGGGGTGGCCTTGACTCTCGTGGTACATTCAGCACAAGGTGGTGATAATCAAGTTCTTTTGTTCATTTGAAGATTGTAAACAAAGATACATTCAGTTTTACTTAATACATAAGTACATTTCCAGTAGTCTATGTTAAGACTTGAGATCAGTGAAAATGTTCATGAACATGAAGGTTTTTAGGAAGAGTTCCTATCATTTGTCTGCTCATATTAAGGCTTAAGAGTTGTGTCACCCGTGCATAAGGTGACCAGATAAAGTAATGATGATATAATCATGTTGACAAACAGTAAGATCAGTTTTAGAGGATGAAGATTTATGACACTCGTGCTTAAAAATGATAGAGTTGGGTTTTTCCTTAGTACATACATGTACAGATTCTGACATTTGTAATTTGTAACACAAGTCAACAGAACTCAACATATATACAGTGTAAAGTTGTCTTAACCTTTTAAGAGTAACAAGTACACATCAAATCTATTTTCAGAACAAGTTTAACACAACAGAAATCAATGCGGAGAATTCGGACATTTTGAACGAACAAATTTCATTGTACAATGCGTGTCAAATTTCAATCAAACTTCAATCATAACAACATTATTTACAATAAATACAAGGTCTCTGTATCAGGTTTAGTAATACCGAGCAGTTGGAACCAGAAAATACCACCATTCCTGTCACGCGTCCGCCAGCTATACTTAGTACACGTGTACTTAGCGGGACGCTTGACTGGAGTTCCCCCCCAGGGTTTGACCTCGATTTGGATCCTTCAGGCGCGAAGCGCCCGGATGGCAAATTTCTGCTTCGATCAAACTTTCAAGTTTGATTGTTCGACCTGATATTTTGGGCCGATATGAATTAATTCTGGCGCTTGATTATGTTGGTTGGGGACCTAAACTTTAGTTTAGCACAGATTTTACAAGAAACTATACGATGCTTTGATCATGCTAGCCGATTTCAGAATTTGGATCCTTTGGATCAAAAAGGGGTTTTCCAAATTAGCCTCGTTTTGACGTCATTTTAATCAGTGTCGCTCATCTTTTTGGTCGGAGAGGACGTATTGGTTTTCACTCTCTTTTAACAATGGCCCGCGTCGCAGTTTTCTGTAGTCAAAGGGAGAGCGGGATCGAGGGGTACAACGACCTGATCGTCGGGGATACAGCCCACAGTTTGACCGTGGTGGAGTGTGCAGACGCCGGGACTGCCGATTTAGCCGGGGCGGCTTTCGCGCACCATTGCGTGTGGCCCGACGACCTGTTAGTGATCGTGGTCAACCTTCTGGACATTTTACGATGGGACGCGGAGCTGGAGTTATACATTCCCCTCTTCTCTTCCACTACGGCCGCGGTGACCTTTTACGGGGAAACGCTCAACAGGGCTTTTCTTAACCTGCGCAGTCACCCAGCCCCCGCCACCGTGATGTTCACCACTGTGACGGGCATCAACACGGAGTCTTGGGAGTTGACGTGCGAGGACGCGTATTTTCAACGATGGATGAACCACCTGGTGCCCCGGGTCAACCGGGAGGTTCGCCATGCGAACCGCTGGTTTGGCGTTCCAACAGCCGACCTGGGTCACCGCCTCCACATCACGCGTCAGACTGCAGACGGGGCCTTCACCGTCCACGACTACCGAGAGTTCGTGGACGGTTTCATGCCGACCCATCGACAGCTTCGACGGTGGGCTCGCGCCCTGGGCCGGCTCCTTCGCCAGCTCCCAATAGCTCCCCTTTAGTCCAACCCCTTCCCCCCTGTACATTCTGATTGCCTGCGGTGATTAGTGGGCTTTAATTCCCGGCTAGTGATTGAGTCATAAACATTACTTGACAATCAACAAGAGTTCATCGGATCCAATTCCCGGCCAGTGATCGGACCACCAATGACTAGATGTTTTTCTTTGTGGCTGTTTGCCGGACTGTTCCTATGGGATGCAACGGACACTTTCACCGCCCTGCTGGCTTGTCGTCGGACACCGCCCTCCTCGTAGAGACGGCCCCTCGCCCAGCCCGCTCCGAGACTTGGTGAGTACAGCCTTCTTTCTATTGTTCTTTGCATGTTAGGCAGGCTACTAACCCGTAGGATTTAAGGAGATCGTTGGCCAAATTCTTCTTGGTGGTTCTCGGCTCGCCTTCACGTGGTTGTATTCCGGAAGCTGATGTCACTCCCGGAACCAGAAACTGTGTTTCGCTGGTAATTTTAGTAACGGGTAGCGTGGGCGGCCACCTAGTGTTTACTTTTGGTTCCAAGATGGTGGGCGCGGGCCGAGAGTCAGGATCTTTCGTACTAAACTTATTATCTTTTCCAGGTCCTGCGGTATGTTAGGGTGATGTAAATGAAGCAATGTGACACGGTTGGCACTGAAAAGCGTCAGGCTATATAATTTTAGTGGGCGGATTGTTTAGGCTAATATGATCAAGCATTTTACCTCGCGCGTGGTTGGGCGATATTAGGGGGTTTTCTGACTAGCGGTTTGTTGACATTACCGATCTAAGTAGGTTTTCTGGAGTGTGGGTAATTCGTATCGTATTGTTATTTTTTGATACTATTAGCTGTTGGGGACTGACACTGCACATGATAATCAGGTATGGGTGGCCAGAGATTCCGGTCTGAGTTGTACAACACAAGATTTGCTGTAACAGGATTCTTTGTTTAGTCGTTATACGTACAGGGCATTAGTGTAAATGTCTTCATTGGAAACAATTCACATGGGGTGCCCTAGGTAACAAGCGCTTCCCAGGGTGTTCACCCTGGTAAGTTTAAGTGACAGTAGGTGACCAAGTATTTTGGTCCAGACTTCCCAGCATTAGATTGGCTGTGACAGAATTCTTTGATGAGTAGTTTCCCTTTACAGGTTACAGGAAATATTGACGTGCCGGCCACGTGAGGCGACACCATAGGTGGAGCCGTCCAACGAGTTGTTGGCGACTCCTGGTAAGTTTGAGATGTAGTGGCGAAGGCCACAGATACCCATCCCATGTTTTAGTCTAACAGCAAGACTTCGTCAGTGTCCACTTGGTTCCTTCGGCCTTCCCATATGTCATGAGACATAGTGGATTGCGCCTGAGCTAGAACCCTTTCCAGCCATAAGGCTCTCTCTGCTTCCCAGATGGTTCTTTTCAAACTTGTTCTGATCACAGAGAGCATGGCTCAACTAAACCCACGATATCCAATAATAGGGTATTGGACATGCAGCATTTAGCTTTACCATGGCCTGACTGTACATTGAGCCCTCTCTGCTACCGGAAGATCTTGGACCTACCAGCAGAGCAGAGACGACCGGCCAGTGACCCAGTCGATAGCGATTACCGGTCCCAAGTCACCCTGGGTGGTCACCGACGGTCTGATCCAGGTGAATCTGCCAACCCACACTGAACTTTGACCGTTTTCACTGGCCTTGCCTGTTCACTCCTGAGTGATGATACTACTGTCAGGAGCTAGGTGGGGCCTGTCGACCCCGTACCACGTACATACCACTTACTGGCGGGTGCACACCTAATAGACCTTGATTTAGTTGACTCTGCCGTATGGGATTGGCCTCCCCCGCACCCATTAGCTCTGAATCGGATTTAAATTTTAGTCGTATGTGCCCCTTGTGACCCAGCAGCCCGATATGTACGCCGACTAGACGGTACCACAGTAGGATGTTGATTCATCCTTCGCTAGACACGGGGGCCTTCAGTTGGTCTCTCCCCTGCACTATATCTAAAGTTTAACGTGTCCCCGGACTCTCGCAAGCCCACTGCCGCCTGTTCACAACTACCCTTCGAGGAGCTCATCCCTCTCGGTAATCGTGTTAGAATAAGCGTTAGAGTGAGTATTATTGTCCAGAGTCGTCTCGAAGAGGAAAAAATACTACTGTGAGGAGACCGAGATGAAGTTTCTAAGACACTGAATGAATTTTCAGATGAAGATTCTGTATGTGTCCTTGTGAAAGAAGGAATGGTATCCTTATTAAGAGCTAGAAAGGCACCAACACCACAAAGATTATCAAGCGTCTCAAGCAGAGATACACATGTGAACCCTGCGGCAGCTCGTGCGTTCATAGATCGGGCCCAAGTGGGCACCGTTCCACTGAACACAGAACCACGCCTATCAGCACCTGAGATTTCCAAACACCTCAGATAGTGATATCTTTGCGATGAATGCGTGAACGCCTGTACCCACAGGTTGGAGTTGAGCCATCACAAGAACATCCACCTACAAAGGTTTCATGAGTGCCCGAGAGGTGATGCAAAACTGTCCCGCTCAGATTCCCTAACCGACCTCATGGGGAGATAAGAATAATGATAGGAATTGGATCCCTGGTGATTTACCTTAAGGGGTCACAAGGGTCAATACTCTTGATAACACTCTTTCTGTACAGCGGTTAGAATAATTACCCAATACACTTCAAGGATTTGAACGTAAACAAGTTAACACCCCCTTCAAGGGTGACAACTGTTCTAACATATTTGACTCCATTTTGTGAAGCCTCCGCTTTAAAACCACAGTTTGTTCTTATTGAATGATTATGCCACGACAAAATTCCTTCTCTTTCTGCTAGTTACAGGTGGTAGCTCGGCGTTCACCCCCTACATTCAGCCTGGGGTTTGAAGACCGAGTTCCACTTTATCTTGGGTAGCGGCGCCCTTCTGACAATGCAAACAGGTGCGCCACTAACTCCAAACGGTTCACTGAATAGATATTATACCTATGTTAACAGTAACATCTCACTGTCTACCCCATACTCTACATCACATGGAAAAAACCAACATGACAAGCGGTGGGGGTAGCGTTTTCATTCCGTGAGGTATAAATGTCATTAAAGGACATTAAGTCTTAACTGTACAAAGGAGGTTGAGATTATTCGTTCCTCGTTAGTTATCACTAGAGGATCGGGTCTCAGACTCAGGTTCATTTCTGATCTGATTCCCGGTCCTTATTAGTTACACGTGGTTTGTCGGTACTCTCCCATTCATAGGACCAGAATGGGTAGCACCGAGTTTCCATTGTTATAATTGGGAGCAGACTGCATATATATATTTTTTTTTTTTTTAATATGCAGCCTACACCCCCTTTAAATTATAGAGATGTGTAAATGCATCTCCTTAGATCACTTACTTCCAGACAGCACCTAGTAAGTCGGGCCTTTACCGAAGTACAGTACAAGGTTAAACCCGTTTTCTTGTTCAGGTCTATGCCCGTTTCTCTTGTGGAGAGTCAAGACTACTCCTGAAAAGACTCCGCCCCCAGCTTATCCTAACTATGCGCATGCCGGGCAGGGATAGGTAGTGCTAAAGACAGAGTTAGAGTTTTTTTTTTTTTTATCTCCTTTCTAATAGATCGGGTAAACTTATTAGCTCTGGGTGTCAACCAAGTTTATTGTAGCTTGTTCATCAGGGAATCAGTAGTCCATGTCCCCCCCTCTTCAGCTCAACTGTTGAGCGGAGACCTGGATACTTTTAGCGCCACGACGGCGGTCAAGACTAATTTTCATTCATTTATTTTATTTTATTTTCCTCGACGGCGGTCAGCTCTGAAGCCGCTCATTTTCTTTATTAATTTTATTTATTTTTAATTTTTACCCGGGTTCTCCACCAAATGAACTATTGTTAATGTTTGATTTAAGACTGCGTAAGATTCGTGTATATCCAAGTCTTCGTGAGTTGCTTTCCAGAATGCCTGAGTAATTCAGACCGCGTTTAAAGTTTGTCCATTCACTTCCCAATAGTTCAAAAGAAATGAACGATGAGGGAGCTTCTTAATATGAAAGGGTTTTTATTCAATAAACATCTCATCCCGAGTCAAAGCCACCATGTATAAGTCTTCATCAGTCCACCTCCCATCTCTTATCAGCAATCAACCACATTTAGAACACGAGTTGCTCCAACGCCTTCTAGACCATTCTAGTATTCAGCTCTAACACAATCCTATGTCCGAGGTAGTGGATATTGGTAAACTCCAGTCTGTTACACGGAGTCGATGTACTTACTCCAGGTATAACTCCTTGGTTAAACATATTTAGCTGATGTTCTCACTAAACTAAGTGACTACTAACTTCTAACCAACTAACTTACTAACTGCTCGCTCCCTACCTTGCAGCGCCTTTTATACTGGTTAACAGGTGGCGCTAGGAGCGTAAGATATTTCTCCTAGAGGTAGACTAGAAGTAGACTTGCTAAGCCTGATCCTTGTTGGATTATTTATCATGCCAATATATTAAAAGTACTAAGCCATTAGTACAATTTATACAAAAAGTCTTCTTGTTATTTATCCCTTTTACCCTCCCAGCTAGGTTATCCGCTTCAATAACACATTTTTCCTGCTCTCAGGGAGGCGTTTAGCGGCCTAGATACCCAGCAGAGCCATAGGTGTTTTGCCTCCAGTAGCCTGCCAGCTGCATTATAAGCAGCTGTTTTGTCCCGGCCAGGTGCAAGCGTACCGAGAACCTAGACTGTAGTTGCGTCCAACACGGCTAGGTCCTCAAACCCATATGTGAGAGGTAAGTAGGTCATGGAAAGACTAACAAGAGGCGGGCTCCAGTGCACGCGCACTTTGACAATGGATCTGTGTTGGGCTTCGCCACATTGTCCCTCGATCACCTCAAAATGACCCATGTGACAGCCATGAATTGTCCAAATGGTGAATTGTTGTTGTGTGAGGGATGGCTTGGATGTGATTTGTGTGTGTTTGATGTGAATTTGGGAACTGAAAAAGGTGTTTTTGGACAGTTGACAAGTGACAGGTAGGCAAACAGCTGATCGACATGGCGCCAAGGTTTTGTGAAAAACTGTCATCTTTTGATCTCAAATATCAGCTCGTTTCTCTGTCAAAGCACTATGTGAACTATATTTTTGGATCAAATAGTGTCTTGTCTGTCTATTCGCTGTGTAAAATCGACAATCCAGCATAATCTAATGCAACAAAACAAGTTTATTTCATGCCCTTTTCGGCAATCACTCAACTTCTGTCAGCCGGTGAACCGCCCGTTTCTAGGTCACGCAACATTCCAAAAGACCACGATAAACACACAAAATAAACTCACTGTGCACACTACCAAGACAGCTTGCACACTGCTAACTTAGTCAGCTCTCATCATAAGTCGGAAAAATAAACTTAGACGCTATCTAGATCCAAGAATCGAGCTAAAATAAGAACTTAGCAGATGTAATCCGAACGGCTACAGAGTGCGCCTGCACTTACCTTCTCAAGGCATTCGCCTCCCTTGGCTTTGGGATCTAATTCCACTTCTAAAACGACCGAATTCGGCTGTGTAACGAAGCACCACATCTTGGCAGGTCATGTGGTAACTGTAAAATACTCGTCAAGTCTCAATTCTCTCTCTGATCTGACGTAAACACCGTCCAGCATGTTGTACTTGATCCTACTCTTTGGTTCTGATTCTGAAATGGTGAAATCCCCGCAGTCAGTAACTGGTCACGTGGGTGACGTCAGGCTCGACCAATCAAATCGCTTCAATTTGCATATGACCTAATTTCTGGCCATTGCCCGGAAAGTGGGCGGTGCTTGACCTATTTAGGTGCCCTTGTTTGCTGTCCAGCTTGTTTACATCAGAAGGAACCTCAAAATTTCACAACTTTCCTTGTGTATTGAAAGAAGGTAACTATTGCAGGTGTATGATTGGTACATAGTGTATCCTCTACCGGTTAGAAGTTGAGCTGACAAATGTTACAACATAAGTAAAAACATGGACAAACACGTTGACACCCCCATCTCTTTGTGTGTAGAGTTTTCCCTGTTCTGCATAATTCCTGGTAAACGCTGTCTGATTGGTTGATAGGCTATAGATCACATGCCTTTATCTAAAAATAGTTTCACTGTGGAACAACACCAACAGGAACCTCGGTGGGTGTCGGAGCGTTGTGGGTGGGGGGTGGGGGTGGGTGGAAGGAATGGTACCTGCAAGTACTGTGTTTATTGAGTCTTTTTTAGAACCAAGGCCCAGGCCTTTTACTTTCATTGCATGGTGATAACTAAAAATTATTTATATTTAGAGACAAGTCTGGGTCTCAGAAGATGCTACACCACAAACAAAAAGAGTGAAGAGCGTTATCAGGGAAGTTGCTAAGGAAGCACGTAACCAAGGCGTCCCTTGCACATCAACCCCCTACTCAGTCACCATCAATGACAGAAGGTACACTGAAACCAACCTAGAGGATCTGCCACCCCAGTTTGCCTTAGAGAAGATAAAAATGAGAAAGGTGGGAGATGCAGTGGTGTATCACTCTGAGCATGCACCCTTCTCCAATCTCTACCCATCTTCGGTTCCGATGAAGAAGCACACCTATCAGAGCGTTGAGCAGGCTTTCCGCCACATCAGAGCTGTTCACCATAATGATCACAGATTGGCCGCACAAATACTATGGAGCAGAGATCCATATGAAATCATGCAACTCGACAAACACCTGGTCCTCTCTGACAGCTGGCGGGCAATTGAAGATGAAGTCATGTTCACATGCATGTTCAAAAAGTACGAGAAGAACAAGGAGCTGAGGGATATACTTCAAAGCACGGGGGATTTAGAGCTTGTAGAGGCGACAAGAAACAGTCGGTGGGGGGCCGGAGCATCTATGAATTCCACACAGATCAAACAACATGAGTGGACAGGTGATAACAAGCAAGGAAAACACAGCATGAGAATCAGGAAATGGTTTAGAGGTAACCAGCACAAGTACGAAGATGCCACAGAAGTGAATGACGAGGACACAACTCTCATGAAAAAGATTTACCAGGAAAGTGAAATTGACACCTAAAGACTTTCTGCAACAAACCTGATTCCAACAAGTGAAAAGTGATCACCCTTTGAAAGGAAAGAATCTCCACATACACTGTTACATAACAAGTGCACTTCCACTGACATTTGGTGCTACTTAAATCGGAAGACTGCAAGCTTTCTGGAAAGGCTGAAGTGTGTGACAAAATTTTTGCAAGTATAAGAGTAACTTTGGTTGAACTAAAAATCAACGAACCTACAGAATTTCGTATGACAGACTTGATGTCAGCATCAATTAGTGAAATCTCAGATCTGATCAGTGTGCCTTAGATTAGCAAGGGTTTAAAAGCGAAGTTTGGTCTTAAATGTGTTACTGTAGTTCTTGCCATGTTATTAACATTTTACTCAAACCTCGTTGGCCTGATACTACCGGCAAGCAGTACAGATTTTAGTTACGTTTCATGCTCTAGTCTTTTGTTGTCTAGTCTTCAAATTTTATCTCAAAAGTGCTACAAAGTGCATCTAGTCTTTAACTTGTCCTAGGAAGTGCATGCAATGAATATCATGTTTAATCTTGTCTCTTTAGATCTGACTGGCTGATGTTCATGTCAAACAGTACAGTTTAAACTTGTTTAGTGTGTAACCTTGATATTCGATTTGTGAAGATTTTACGTTACATTCTCTGCTCTTAGTTGCAAGGTGGTAAAGAGAATTGCTAAAATAACATATTATACATTGTAAATTTGAGGGGTCAGCAACCTGTTTCAGAAGGGTAACAAAGCATCAACCTGTCCTTTGAACTGAAAAGCTACCACAAGATAACTCAAGCATCACTTAACATACTTGATCATTTCTTATCTGGGAAAGTAACTGTGTAACTTCAATGTATCTCTTTACATTCAGCCAGTTAGGAACATCATGGTCACAACTGACTTGTTCATAAATTCTGCATTGTTGTGCCACTGTATACTGATACGAAAAACAAACATTTGCAAGAGCCAACTCCGAACAACCAAATATGAACTCAACATTTTTAACCATGGGTAGTGATACAACTGTGAGGTTGCCAGTCTCATTTTACAATGCATGTTAACAGGTTTGGTTATCCATGTCCATTGCTGTGTACATTGTTTATTCAGTATGATTCAAGGTGTATTAGGATGAATATCAGGACACAATAATGTTTTACCAATGTCATTATGATTCTTGGCCCATCTAATCAAACAAAACTGACTCTACTTGGTCCTCAGGGAAAGGACTTATCTCACCCCAAAACTGACTCTACTTAGTCCTCAGGGAAAGGACTTATCACCAAAGTTTTAGGTCTTAAAATTCATTTATTTAGATCTGCAAACTTGTATAGCTATGATGGCAACATCATCAGAACTATATCTTTCTTCCTTCCCCCATCACATGCACATTCTCATCATCTCACATGGTCACAACTGTTTTAACAAGTCAAACGTAATGATGGACAAATGCACAGTAGACTTGTCCAGGACTTTCATTTTTGACAATGGGGGATGACATTCACAGCTTCTTTGACTTGAACAGGGCAAAAGGGTTTAAAGTAGTACATCTTAACATCAGAAGTCTTCTACAAAAGATAGATCAATTACGAATTATACTTACTGACTCTAATATTGACATCATTACACTGTCTGAAACCTGGCTGTCAGGTAAGATTGATTCGCATCTGGTGCAAATTGATGGATATACTGCATACAGATTAGATAGAGACTCTGAGAAAACAAAAAAGAAGAGAGGGGGAGGTCTCATTACTTATATTAGGAAAGAATCACTCATGGATGTTCACGTCCAGGCAAATGAATGTGCCTCAAACTGTAATATTGAAATACAGTGGTTACGAATTCAGAGGAAAAATGCCAAAAATATATTATTAGGTAACGTCTACAAGGCCCCTACTGGGAAGGCAGAATTAGCTATTGCCTATATGGAAAGCTGTATCAATAAACTCAGAACAGTGAGTGACGAAGTTCTTGTAATGGGTGACATGAATATAGACTATCAGAAAAAAACAAACCCTGATTACAAAAAACTTTTGTTTTTTGCCAAATCAAACTCTCTAGAGCAAATTATCAAAAGCACAACTAGAAATACAAACTCCTCCTCATCACTTTTAGACATTGCTCTAACAAACATGCAGTACATCAAATCATCTGGTGCTTTAGATTCATTTATCAGTGATCACCAACCAATATTTATAGTCAAGAAGAAGGCAAAGATTAGTCACGCTAATCCACAACAGTTTGAAGGCAGAACATATAGAAAGTATGATAAGCAAGAGTTTATGAATAATCTTAATGCCCAGAATTGGAACAGCTTCTATGAAGCCTCTGACCCAAATATAGCATGGGCCTTGATGGAAGACATATTAATCAGTGAAGCTGATAAGCTATGCCCTTTCAAAACATACAAAATACGTAATTGTAGACCTGTGTGGATGACAAATGAACTACTTGAACTAGTAAAGGATAGGGACTATTTCTATAAAAAGGCCAAAAAGACTAAGAATGAGGATGACTGGAATATTGCAAAATACTATCGCAATTTGACTAACTTCAATATCAGAAAGGCAAAAGCTGAATTTATCAAAACACAACTAACGAACAGTGAAGGTAATAGCTCTAAATTTTGGAGGACCATAAAACAAATTATACCTGGTAGGAAAACTAAAGAAACAAGTCTTGTTCCTGACATAGTCTTGAAAGATGATGATGGTACAGAGATCCAAAAGGAGCAAACAGCTATTTATGTTAATGAATTTTTTAGAAATGTAGGAAATGTTTCTAAACCTAAAACCTCAGACACCACCTCTGTAAAGACCTGCCATGAAAAACAGAAAGATGTGCAACCTGATGAGGATACACCAGTTCACTTTGATTTCAATATGTTACGTCCATCCGAAGTCTTCTCATTAGTTACCTCCATAAATATTTCAAAGTCATCAGGCATTTCAGCATTAAGTTCTAGACTTTTTAGGGATGCTTTTCAAGCTATTCATGGACAATTGACACACTTATTTAACCTGTCTTTAAGAACAAAGATTTTTCCGGCTCATTGGAAGAAAGCTCTCATAATTCCAATCCCTAAACCTGGTGATCCTACAAAGGTTACAAACTATAGGCCCATTTCATTGCTTCCTCTTCCAGGTAAAATATTAGAGAAGCTTGTTCACTCACAGCTAGTAGATCATCTCGAAAAGCATCACAGTTTTTCTGATCATCAATTCGGTTTCAGGAGACAACGGTCCACTATGCACGCTATATCACAGTTTCTGAATCAGGTTTACACAAACTTCAACAAATCTGCAATAACAGCAGCAGTTTACATAGATTTTCGCAAAGCCTTTGATTGTGTTCAACATTCTACTCTCCTAGGCAAGTTAAGCAGTTTCCATTTAAGTGATAATGCAATCCAGTGGACAACAAGTTATTTATCTGATAGGCAACAGAGGACTTTCATAAATAATACTTACTCTCCATACCTTAGTGTTACACAAGGTGTTCCACAGGGATCTGTCTTGGGTCCGTTATATTACATACTTTATTCAAATGATATAGCGGACAAAATTAAGAACAGTGGATATACTTTCTATGCGGATGATACCGTCCTTTACACTAAGAAAAAGTCATTAGAGTTAGCCAGTAAACAGTTGCAAGAAGATTTGAGCAATCTTACACAGTGGTGTAGGGACAATGATATTTCTGTAAATGTTAACAAAACAAAAGTTATGTTTTTTGGCAGCAAGGTAAAACTCCAAAGTGTTCAATTACCAACATTTAACATTGAAGGAGTAGAGCTGCAAAGGGCTACAACCTACACATATCTAGGCATGAAAATTGATGAGCAACTTACTCTCGAAACCCATGCTAACTACATTATTAGAAGAGTCTCAAATAAGATTAATCAGCTTAGGAAAATAAGAATGTTTTTAACAAGAAAGGCAGCTGTTCTCATATATAAGAATATGATATTGCCTATCTTAGAATACGGGGATATCATCCTGAATTCAGTTTCACAAAAAACCAAGAAGAAATTCCAAACACTTCAGAATAAGGCTTTAAGATGTGCCCTGGGTAAAGAACGGACTGAAAGGTCTGACAAACTACATGAAGAAGCAAGAATTCAGAAATTAAAAGATAGACGCCAACAACATATGCTCATTCATATGTATCAACTCTCCCGTTTTAAGAACTTTAACTCCTGGAAAAAGCACCATCCGACAGGAACTAGAACTAGATCTAGCAAGAAAAAGCTTGTAACCATCAAAAGGCCCAATAATGAAAAATTTAGGAAAAGTTTCTCATATCAAGGCCCTAAATTATGGAACAGTTTACCAGCTGCCCTCCAAAAGACTCAGGATTATCACTCTTTTAAGTCGCAATTGAAGACCTTCTTAAACCCTACCCCATTTAAGTCCTCATCGAAGACTAAAACAAAGAAAAAACTATACTCAAAACATCTCAAGAATAATTTGTAGAGGAAACAATGTGATCATATCATCTTCTCATCCCCCTCTCACCTATTATCACCCTTATATTATCCATTTAGTAGATTAGTGTGTTAACTATGTTAATGTAGTTGCTTACTTAAGTTTAGACAGCATCTGACTGATTTGTATAATTAGTTACAAAATTTTGAAGGTGTAGTATTAGAGTTGTGAGACTGGCAACCACTGGAAGAACAGCTACATATTGTCAAGCCGAAGTGTTGTATGAGTTTTAAATGCAATAAAAAAATAAAAAAAAAAATAAAAAATTTTAGAGGCCTATTTTAAACTAAAACATATTTTCAGATTTGTTTTATTCAATTTTGTAATAAATTGTATTTTGTAATAATTCTACCAGGCCTTCTTTCTTCATAAATATACTTCGTTCTCTTATATATATTATATATATATATAATTATTATTATTACTTTTGTTTCTGTTTTTATTTTCTTTCCTTTTTTTTCTTCTTTTTTTTTCTTTCCTTTTTTCTTCTTTTTGTTTGTTTCTTTTTTCCTTCTTTAACCATTTCTCAAATTTGGAAATCTAAATAATATACATGGACGCAAAATTAGGGCCTATTCCACGATTTGTGAGCAAGTGCGCCTGGGACTTTGCTTATATGCAGACCCCAAATACAGGCGTTTTAAAACATCCTGGGAAAAGATGCGCAGTCTGGGGGCATAGATCTACATCTGAAAATTCTACTTCTTCATTTCTACTCCTGAAAACTGTGCTCATGGTGATGCAAATGCGTTCCTTGGGAGCACGGTTGATTTCAAGCATTGCTAGACTTCTAGCAATGTAATTGTTAGTGAGAATAGATTTGCGTTCGCGATAATTTCAACAATGGATGTGGCCCTGTTGCATAATTGAATATTGACAATGAACGGTCAACCATACATCAATAGTCACATGGACGGGATCGAAGGTGCGGGTACTTAAACTTGTTTGTACCCAGCCGGGTTAAGTGTTATGTAGGGTGACATCTGGTATTTAGGAGCAGGGCTCCGGGTCCAGGGTCGGCCATCAGTCAATCACGGTCCTCCAGGGTGCGTCTATTGACATTTTGGTCACATCCAGGGTAGGAGGACGATCTCCGAGGACACAGTGCAAGTAAAAAACTTGATACATTTAATCTAACTTACATTGCATTTAAGAAATTAAAGCAATAGAAGAAACAATGTTATTGTATGAAAATGGCATTTAAGAAATTAAAGAAATAGAAGAAACAATTTTATTGTATGAAAATGGCATTTAAGAAATTAAAGCAACAGAAGAAACCATGTATGAAAAAAATATATGTCACCTGATGTTATGCTATGCTTTTACCATTTATGTTTATAATGTGGAAACGGCCAAATGCTTAGTCTGATAGACCTATAGGCCTTTATATACATTTCTTTTTTTAACAGTTTGAAATTCGATATTAAAGGTAAAGTAATTCTTTTTACACAATAATTCATATTTCAAGAGAATAGGCCCCTATTATAATTGTCCTTAACAATGCCATGCTTCACAATGAACCATTGAACGCCAATCAATGGCATCACTCTTTTCAACGAGATAAGAATAATGGTGCGTATACAAACCATCTTTGAGTCGATCTCATAAAAATGATGATAAGTGTTATACTGTAAATGTCTTTATAGAAAAAATAATACAGGAAAAAAATAGACACATGAATATCATTCTGTGGGAATGGACCTATAGGGATATTGTTATCAGTGTATCACATTACCCTTTTTTCGGTATTTCAAAACTTCGAAGTGGGCATCAACGCTTAATTGTTACATCGCTAAAGAATTATACATTTTGTGTGAACCACTTGAATTCGCACCCCCCCCCCCCCCCCCCCCCCCACCCAGCACCCTTAGATCTAAGTAAACAAGTGAAGGTGTGTTGATAGGGAAACATTGTGAATATTTTTATACAGTTGAAACCTATATCGATCATTGCATTACTGCCACTCAAAAGGCATAAAAGAACCATCAAAAGTGACATGTCAATATATAATGACATTATGTCAAGAACTCGGCATCGTCCATGCAATTGATAAGTACGATAATGATTTCAAATACGTGAATACGTGAATACGTGCCGTTTAACCAGCGTAGATCTATATGATATAGCTAAATCAAAAAGTCACCGTCCAGACATCAGGCCGCCTCCCAATCACTATCAATATCTACTCCAATTATCTTTCTATTTAAAAAAATATCTGAAATATTCCAATATCATCCTCCCAAACCCCTTCGATCCATACAACCACAATTACTCTATATATTATAATTATACCTCATGCATGTAAACAGCTGTAAAGTTACATCAGATCTATATCGCTTTTGCATGCTGCGGTTAGAACTAGTATTGCAATCAGACCCTGCACTCCCTATTCTAGGCCCTCCCACTGCAGTGTTGCCAGGGAGGGGGTCCCATTTTAGTCGGTCACCTCTGAATCATGCCCCGAACAAGTGACATGGTAGACTCTACATGTTGTATGTAGGCTGCATTATCCATATATATATATAGGTATGAGTGGTGAGTGACCAAGTGCGGAGCCAGGTCATGGTATGCTTATGTCACCCTGGTCAGGGAGAAGTGAAAGGTCATGCCAGGTGCAAATCTTAAAGAAAGGACAACTTGTTTAAATACACCGTGAAACCTGGGAGAATGATGGGACTCCCATGCATGGAATGTATGTTGGGATTGATAAGTTTGTCACAATTATATATCTCTAGATATAGTATTATCAGGCCTGTAGGTTCCACCGTGGTGGTGGTGATGCCATGAGGTTTGTTGTGTGGTAGAAATGATTGAGACTTAAAGACAGGGGTTGTTGATATTGTCATTACATTTCTACAATACCATACAGGAGTGTAGGCCAAAAGACCTATTAGGCCTATATTTCTTTGCTATTACGTGATGACATTGCGTTCTCTTCTGCTGTTGGATCCAGAGACACCTTACAGCATGCACGTGGGTGCTACTGCACCTCACCACCTCACCTTTGGTCAGTGACATTATTACATTAAACTAACTGGCCTCCTGACCAATAGGGGCAGGGGAATGCCAACAAAGGTTTTACCATAAACTTGATGTTGTAGTGTGTATACATTATTTGACATATCTTTTATCACTATTCAGGAAATTATGATATTGACAATGTCATATTTTATGTAATAGATTTGGAAAATACTTGTATTTGTTAGAGGGGACATATACCATGCCTAAATATATGACATACTGCCCTCTTCCCTGATGGAACTGCTTGGCTGCGTACAAATAACACTGCACGAAATAAGACCTTTAGTGACCTTTAATTTTGTAAATGGAGCCATTGAGGTTCATTAAAGGCATAGGAAATGTCACCTTTCCAATACCTGTCCAAGATCTTTGATGAATTTTTAAAGGTCACCTGAAAAAGTGTTGGAAATGTCTTGTGAAGCTGACCTTACCATTACCTTTAGCACACCTCAATGGCTCCATTTACAGAAACTTAAAGGTCTTAAAGGGTCTTTTTTCGTGCAGTGTAAATGCTTTCTTTATGTCTATATTGATTGAAATGAATATGATTATCTTAAAGATGACATAGAATTAATACTTGTAATTTTAGAGGGAGGATATGTCATGCCTAAACTAAGGTATTACAAAGGTCCCTGAAGTGCACATTTTGTAAAGGCCTATCATTATTAGCAATTTAGACTAAAGATAAACGTGGCGTGTAGAGCTGAATGGAACTTTTCAATATTTTCTTCTTATTTCCTTGGGTTTTTTACCACATACATTTTAACTAAAAGCGCAACAGTCTTCATAACTTCCCTTATGTGCAGGTATGCAGGCCAATAATTTTAGGAGAGGTGCTTGATGCCATTAACATTTCATTTGATTTCAACAACTCAGGTCCAAATTTGAGGAAATAATATCCTTGATAAATCGCATGGCTATTGTGGCATGTCGTGCCCTTGTGGCCCTGTCTTTTTAAAATGTACACCACTCTATATCTATTACCACCGGGGAATAGGTATTGCATCTGACATTACTTCAGACATTTTATCCTACTGCATACATTGAGGTCACTATTTTTACAATACACGGTTGCCGTCCAAAGGGAGAAGACCTTTTCGTTTTCCTACTGTCTTTACAATAAAGTTTGTCTTAAAAACACAAACTGACTACATGATTATATATTTTCAAATTTACTGTATCAACTTTGTAATTTTTCAGTGAATATATACTGATTCAACTTAGAATGCGTCCAGGGGAACTTTACATTCTTCCTGGTAAACGTTTGATATGATATCACAATTTACCCAGATTTTGTAACGAGCGTTCCCGAGATTAGTGCTGCCATGCTCCCTTGAAATTCCTTTCCTGGTAAACATTTAAACAGTTAGATGAGGATAGGAAATTTAAAACACTGTTAATGCAAAGTGAACGTTGCTGTAAAGAAATATGAACCTTTTACAATGTACTATAGCTAGTGAATAATCAGTAGTTCTATGTAATTTAATTCCTAGAAAAAATACGCTTGTACGTCCACTATGTAGAATGGAAAAGATAAATATTTTGAACTGTAAACATCAATTCATTTTTTTTCATGTTTATCTAATTCACAGCGGAGCCTAAATCGGAACAAAACTTCATATCAAACCCTCAGTAAGTCAATGGTAGAGATAAATGATGTCGATTTATCTGCCGCCAAAGAGATTTCTCAATACACCCAGACAAATCGATGCTGCATGGCGGCTTTAGACCGTCGGTACACGTGCACTACAAAATCCTCCATGGCGTTTCCAGGCGCTAAGAGGATTTTATGTACCCTCAGCCTCACCCAAGCCCCGGCTGTTGATCAATTGCTACACAGTGGGATATAAAAGACCACACGGGCGGACATAATCCTAGAAATCCTGGTCTGCTTCCTGGTAATCTAGGCCCAGCCTGTGAACACGCCTGTGGAAGTGATGTGTTCCGAGAAGTAATAATTCAATGCCGGAAAATAAGGGGAGAATAAATACATAATGTTGTTGCTGGTAATTCCGGGATGTGCTATCTGGAAAAACCTGTTAATTATGTTTCGTGATCAATAACGTTTTTAATCAAAGTATGCTGACTAAGCACAAGGGCTGATGGTGGGGATGCGGGGTCAAGACCCCCTGGAGCCACCCTTTTGATGGACACCTAATCTTGAAAAAGAGTAGCAAATGATGCATTTTACACTGAAACAAATGGGACAATGCCAAACCGTCAAAAACCTGTCAACGTGACAAGTTCATGACAAGTTTGGTATTGTTACACACAAAAAAAGAATTTTTGACAAGCACATCGTCTAATATTTGTCATAAATTTGTCATTAACTTGCCAAATCTAGTACTGATAATTAGATATAGAGGGCACTACACTGCAATTAAGAAGGAAACAGGTAATCACATTACATAATTGTTTTTTATCACTTTAGCCTGATAAATATAGGATATTGTGAAAAGAATTATTACAGAAGTACACATTTCTTTGGTAATATAATGCTAGATCTAATTCTATGTGTCATTTTAAGAGGATTCTGATTAGACTATGGGTTGTTCTTTTGAAAACACCCTTTTTGAAGTAAAATCATTATTGTGACTACCAAATAGCAGTTGAGTTCCAATGACTGCAACACAATGCTTATCCTAAATACAGTTCAATGGACCCATTAAGATGAAGCATAAATTTCATCTCTAAAAACAAGTCAGTAATAATGGGAGGTTGTGGTTTAATTAAATGAGGGCCAAGTATAGGCCCGAGACAGTGCAAATCATCTTCCACCAAACTTGTCAATTTGACAACTTTTCATTGACCCATCAGTCAGGTGTTTTGTCCATCCCCCCAACCCCACCTGCTCACCGTTATGGAAATCCTGTATGTGCACAGGAATTTATGTACATGTATATGCAAGAAATGCCTTGACATTGATTTATCACCTTACTAAGATACATCAATGTAATTTTTAGAAGTGTCAAGTATCATCATAAAACGTTTTCAGACTGAAATTTATTGTTTCAGAAAGAATGGCTTCGATTTTGGTCATCAAACTATTATTGCTATGGTTAATAATGTAAACTGCAATAGTAAAATGTAATGAACAGATGATATGAGGATTCATATTTGTACCCTTTTCAAGACCTCACGTTGCCAGCATAGCTGTCTAACAGTGTAGCCATCTACCGGAATGTATCGTATTAAAGATGAGTATGGGTAGAGACCCCTAAAAGTGAAAGGATGACATGGCTTTTTCTTGTTTTTGACATGTGATGTGAGACTAAGTGACATGAGCAGAAAAATAAACAACATGGCATAGCCCATTTCTTAAATTTGACATGCGACATGGGAGTTTCTTAAAATCGACATGGAAAATTATATTACAGGGTCACGCTACTTGTCCATTTTCTTAAATTCGACATGCGACGTTGGGACCCCCATCAACATCCCATGAGTGAATTGCAGGAGGAATTGCAAGGTGTTAGATCCATGATATCAAACAGATTCTACATCGCAATATATTTGCTGTATTTCCATCATGTATTTCCATGCAGTTAAATAATGTTTAAGTTAGACTAGGCCTAATCTGCTCATTATGTAATCAGTTCAATAAAATGTATAAAGAAATATTAGTATTGTATCAAATATCGCAACGTCCTCTATTCCATACCATCATATTGACTCTAGCTGGCCAAATATAAGCAATGATTTTGCAAGAATTCTTCTAAGTCCAATCTTCTATTTGCCTAACTGTATTGTCTAGGCATTCCCCGTTCTTCATGCATAGTTATTGTAATATCAATTAAGTTCTGCTGATGTTTCTCCAAGAAAGAAAGAAAGAGGTCTGGACGCAACGAGTACCAAAGGGATAGTGTTTATTTCATGATCATCACTTTCTATGCCAACAATTAGGCTTACCTTGTTTCTAAAGGCTTGTTTTTCGCGAGGCGAATAGTTTGGATCTATTCACATACAACCAGTGTTAACCCGTTCTAACCACAGTGAATACTGTGGCAAATAATTATAGGCTCTATTCACCACTGTTGTGAAGGGTTAAGTCTGGCCGGCTGACAAATGGCACTATTGAACGGGGTTTATTCACCCAATGGAAACCCGGCTTCACTTCCATATCTTTATTGACAATAATTATCATTATCATTGCATCAAAGACCACCTGGCCCCATATCTTCATAACTAATTTGGCTGATCAGGGAAATTTTGATTAGGGTCTCAACATCAGCAATTTTGTGTTTTACTAAAATAAATAGTGGCATTGCAAAATAGTATCAAAGAGGGATACTCAGATGTAAAATTCATTCATGATAGACAGAATACCTAATTGTGAGACACTGATCAAGTTTTCCCTGATCAGCCAAATAAGTTACGAAGATATGGGCCCTGGTTGGACAAAGGCTCTATTGAGAGCATAAACATACCACACTGCACGTTATACTAGTGGTTAGTACGGCATGCAACGACATACCAGGTTTATTTGTTTCTCCAATCGGGGCATATAGGCTATATTCTTTTCAATATTTTATTTCTTCAGAATTGTTTAAGATATTTTGAATAATAGTAATGACAAAACATCATCAAAGTGGAATAAACTTAAAGGTAGGGACTATGTCAATTGTGATAATCATGAATTCATATTATCATTTCAACAACTTCTTAATCAAATTTATTCTAGTTTATGTATGAAATATTACATTGGACATTGCCTAGTTCATTGTCATTAGTTGGGGGATACAATGTAGGCCTATAGAGTTCTTTAAAGGAATAGTTAAAGAAAAAGATGAAAAGGTTCATTTGTAACGGAGTTCCACAATGAAGTCGGAATGGGAAATGTTCTTAAGGATCAATTAATCCCTGCTTCACAAATACTAAATCATTGGCATACAAACCAACCACTACCTTTGTGACACTTATTTGTGAGTAAGTAATATACCCTTTAGACTGCATAAACTTCTTCAATTCAGATATCCCTTCCTTTACATGAACGTACTCCACAGTAAGCACGGAGATGTCTATTCTGTCAAATGGTATTGTCCTCAAGACGTCCAACTCCAGACCTTCAACATCCAGACTAAAGTAGTCTACACGGGTCCTGTTCAGGGCCAGCAGCATGGAGTACAATGGAAAACAGTTAACTTGCTGAATGGAGGAAGACTTCTCTGAGGCTTCCTCTACCATCTTACCACTACCTCCAATATTCTCTTTGAATTTCATCTGAAACAAGCCAGGATGACATTAAAACCAGGTTAATATTGTTGGTATTAAGGTTAGGAGTAAATGGCTGAGCTGTGTGTGATATGTGAGCCAGAGACATGGTTAGATTTCAAAATATCATAGGTAGTCGAAAGAAGGGATTGTTTCGCATCGGGATCTCAAACAAGGATAACATGAGGTAATTATGTCATCAATCTACTGTTTGACCGTTTCAATATGGTCATTAAAGATGGTAAGTACAGATTATAACCTTTGTGTTTTTATCAGCTTTATACCATATTTTGTATGAAGGTGTTAATCATAAATTCGAGGCTGAATAAGATCAAAGAGGAGGTGTTTGGGGAATTTGATAGAGTAGTGCACATTTTCAGCAAAACTTTGAGAATATAATATTAGCATAATTATACTAAATTAATGATTCAAAATGGCTCCAACCCATTTCATATTATGGAGAAGACTGCACTGAGGTCAAAATCAATCTCATGCATGAGATGGAATGTGATAAATGTTAATTGTAGTTATGTCACTTTACAGCAGATGGTAGGTTAGACTGGTTATTTATTTCTACAATTAGCTTTAGCTGTTGTATGAAAAGAACTGGAAATAGGATTGTGAGTAACCAATAAATACAGATAAGGAAATGGAAGCAGTAGATAGTTAGGGTTTTAGATCTAGAGAGACAGGTAAAAAGGGGATGATCAACAAGTCACGACACCAATATGTCTACTCGATAAGTAACCACAGTAAAGAGCTATCAATTCTATAAATAGCAAGTTTGAGGTAGTTCTCAGCAGTTAGTAATGCTGCTCTGATCCAAGTTCAGACACATGTGATGATAACGTCTGCTTTCTAAGTGCATGTGATGGTAACACAGGTCTGCTTTCAAAAGGCTTAGTTAAGGGAAAGAGTGATAGAAGGGTATGTTAGGGATGGTATATATAAGGAGCTGCTTTGAGATGACAGGCAGAGAGACAGAGTAACCCTAAAACTATACAGAGGTATACATAAGGAGCATAGTGGCGCTATTACATTGGTGGCATGGTGGTGAATACTTCTTCTGCTGAACTAAAACGTGACTTTGTACTAGGCCATGTGTAGGACATCTACCAAATGCTGGAAGTCATAACAACTTATGGACCGGGGCTATACTAATAGCAGTCTGCCAGCAAAGGGGTAAAAGAAGGACCTTGAGTGAGATGATCATCTTGATTGTACGACATGTGAAGATTGCTTGTCAAGCCCCATACCCACTAGGCGATTCTGGGGTAGATTGGCGTGGCCGTCGGCGTGGCCGTCGGCATGGCCGTCAGCCAACTCTGATGAACAAGCCATACCCACACACAATGGGCGCTGACGGCAACGCTGATCCCTATTAAGCATGTTTGATCATTTTACACCGATGCTGTTGGCTTCGGCCGTCGGTGAATAACCTAGTGGGTATGGCCCTTAAGCAGTCCAGCTACTGGGCACTTTGGATCATTTGGCAAAAGGATGTAAACTTCAGGTGATACTTGGATATTCTTGCACAAAAGAAAACTTCATTGTGCCTCTGCAATTGAGTGTCTTCATTTGGACTTGAACAACCCAGATGAATTCTACCCTAACATCAATATACTAGCATGAACATGGGATTCATTTGAACGCTTTATTAGAATAAATAACATTATGGAAGATGAGTAACAGTAAAATATTCAAAGCTAGCAACTCCCTCTTTATTTAAAGATGGATTATTACATGAACGATAAAGTAAAAATAAAGTTAAAATAAAGTAAAATTAAAGTAAGAGACATCAGATAAACTTTAGTAGGGAAGCTGTATGAGCTTCACGATGAGAAAATGGCTAATCATGAATAGCCTACTCATTCATTTCTCTCTGCTTTGAATCTATGAAACCACTTGTCCTTACAATATCGCTGATCATTAATTTCCACTTAATTCCAAGGGAATGCTTCATGAACTGTTATACTAAATATATCTGAAAAACAAACAAGCAGGGATTCAAGTTTTTTTAATTGATCTGCATAACATACTTACTAGACAAGTTTTCACATTGAGTCTGTTGTACCTCTGAAAGTAAGCTATTGATACTTACTATTACAGGGAAGTTTTGTGGACTCATGCAGGCATTGATGCTGTAGCTTCTCCTGTTTTTACCCCGTAGTTGTTGGTACCAAGAAGGGTCCACCTCAACCAGCAGCCCAGACCAGGCCCGCTTGTACTCGAAATAAATTGTGTTACTTGATCGTTCTCCATCCAGAGCACCACATTCCACAAAGAACCCTCTTTCCTGAATAGATAGTAACATTAGGAATGTATAAATGTTCAGAAGTTTGTATTTAGTAGTACATGGTCATTAGCTGGAATCTTGGTATATATTTTTTTAATCATCTGGCTCAGGATAACCCCCTTGTCTTCTGACAGAATACAATAGTTAGTATAGGAGTATTTACAACTGTTTACAACAAGTTATCAAATTATAGAATAAGTATAGCATAAGTATAGCAACACATAATTCGTTGTTTACAACTAAGTGATGTCAAATTAAGATTTTACATAGTGTTTTTTCTTCAAACAAAGATGATGTTATAATTATATTCTTTGAGGCATCTTTCTGATAAATCCCATAATTTGGAATTTAAAGCTTAATATTAAAAACAAAAAGTAACGACTTTTGTTTTAATTCATTGACATCATCAAAAATATAGCATAGGCCTACCTAGCTGTGCACTTTTCGGAAAAATGTCTTTTATTTCATTTCACATGTAGCTTTGCATTGGTTAACAGGAGTATCATGCTATTTGGGGTATTTTTGGGGACTATTTAATACAGTAGATTGGCCATTTTTCAACCCTGAAAATATTTTGCTGGCATAGTGAAAGGGTTAATACAATATATCACCAAAGGTTTTGAAGGTATCATGCTGCATTTGAATGTGTGATCGGTATAATATGCAATGTTCTATGGCCCATATCTCTAGAGGTACTTGTACACAGTGCCTGACAGGGCAGTGTCATGTACAATGCATTTGAATTTTCACAAAGAACAAGGAGATTATCACACAATTCAAAAAGATAATACATTGATTATAAAATTATCATTAATAGCTATATGGCTCACTAGTAGATTCCAAAAGTGTCAGGACGACTTATATTATAGTGAATTACAATTATCAGCTTTTAAGGCAATCTTACCTTATTTTTCATGATTTTTTCAACTACTTCTGCCTGGGGAGTCTTAAACAGAGGGTAGCTCAATTTCGTCATTTTCTTGGAGGGTGGGTCAAGCATGTAGTTTCTCAATACCATAATGACGCGGGGGTCAGAAGCATGAGTCTTCTCTCTTTCAAAAGTCTGCATCATAGACCCCAGGTTGGGGTTGTTACCATAGATTCTTTGGTTATCTGCTTTCAACGTGTCTCCAAGAAGTATTTCTGAAGCAGATTCAGGATTAGTTGTGATTTCCTTGTTGTTACCCATCAGGCATGAGGGCGGGTTGTTCCTGCTTTGGATGAGATTATCACCTATGGTTGTTCTATGTATATACAAATAAATCAAACTGAATACAATCAGCAGGGTAAAGATACAATTGATGAAAAAGTGATGTCTTGTCATAGCCAGACCAATATCCCTAGACTTAATCTGAAATGCCAAGACCATTTTCGAATGTAGCATCCCAACTGACTGTAGGACCCTAGATTGGTATTGGAACAGGCCATGGAATAATATACTTTGTCAATACGATGCATATTCAGCATTATTTGCTGTATAATACTACTGATCAATAAAGTTAAAGCCAGGGGCCAGTGACTAGAAATAAGTATACTGCTGTGATCCCCACCGCCCAGGGAATAACCATGCCAAATGTAATACACATATCTTTATTAGTTTTTGTTTTACACTTATTTTTCTGAACCAAATTCAGTTGCCCTGCCCTGCACCTAGTGCAGCCTGCATAGTGCATTTTTCTCTGTGTGACATCACAAGCAGAATAGTTGAACAATAATGAAACTTAAGGATAGACAACTGTTGATGGAGCGTGTTTTAGACCAACTCGCTCTCCTCTGTGACAATATAAGGCACATTGACACAATGCGTATCAAATGAAAGGTAATATTTTTCTCTATATAATGCTGTAAATTATATTTATTTCAA
Source organism: Lepidonotus clava (assembly GCA_936440205.1). Taxonomy (NCBI): domain Eukaryota; kingdom Metazoa; phylum Annelida; class Polychaeta; order Phyllodocida; family Polynoidae; genus Lepidonotus; species Lepidonotus clava. The sequence continues at coordinate 33,188,827 of OW387140.1, forward strand.
ACATACATTAAAGACACTGTGAAATTAAAACCCATTTTTTCACTTTTATTTTTTGAACACGGATTTCTCAGTAACTAATAAAGATAGAATAATGCCATTTGACACAGTTCTTAAAGACATTCTAACAGAGGGAACCGTGTCTCAGTTTTTTAATTTAAGGATTCTTTTTTATTTTATGTCAAAAAACGGGTAACTTTTTATAATTTTTTGAAACTTAAATTTCTACATTTTATAGAATAAAAACTAAGACCTAATTCAAAATTCTGAGACACGGTTCACTCTGAATGACTGTAATGTACCCATGTTTCAAATTTCAGGGCTTAATGTGCATTATTGCCTGAGATATGCTTGTTCAAAAAATTGTCATCAAAACTTACTTTTTTGATTTCCCGGCACAAATACACAGGCATTTATCTAAACACATTTAAATAATTTATATCAACAGATAGCATCTTTCAGTACAAATGTGATAGTTAATGCTACATGTATGAAGCTAAAGCGATGACAGAATAGTGTGCATATTACTGCTACAGTGTCGAAGTACCCCTCATCAACAGTTGTCTATCCTTAAAAGATAACAATATGTGATTTTCCTAAGCATTCTTTGTAGGAGTAATAGCCTTTAGAATTACCAAATTGAATTATTTATTTGAAAATAAAATTAACCAAGGAACAATTTTGAAATTTGAATATAATAGTTTTTTTATGACATCACACAGACGTTCTGTGTCAGGTGTGCAGGGGATTCAACGTGTGAACCAATATTTAGACGAGATTTTCTATATAAAATTATCACTCTATACTTTCACAGGACCCTCTCTTTAAGGTAGTATAGGCAACTTTGAATGTGCCTAAAAGCTGATTTAGTAAAACTGTAATAATTATTTTCGATACTTCAGATAATTTTCAAACAAGAGGAAGCAGTAATATTATGATTTTCTTATGATAACCTTTTTTATTATTTTGAACCTCAAATGTGAGTGGGGTTACCAATAACCGTCATTTGGAAGACACCGTGTCGCAGATTCTCAAATTAGGGTCCCACTTTTTGATAATAATATCAATTGATGTAATAGTTAAATACTTTTTGATCTTATTTTGCAATGATAGCTGCAAAAATCCTAAATCTGGGAAAAAAAATTACTTTGGGCAGCCCTGCAGGTCCTGCCCTCAGGTTGATATCCATGATGTACCTTTGGTTGATAAGCAAACTCGGATCCCCTTCCTGGTTAGTTTTAGATATATAATCGTCATTATAAAATAAAATCCATTTTACACAAGATAGAACCTCGAGGTATATCAACATACAACCATACTGCGTCAATGAAATTTACGTCAAGAGTATGTATAAATGTGTGACACATCAATGACTTGATTTTTATAAATAGCCCAATCTTTCCCTGTTTCTTGCTCAAACTACTTACTTGGAGAATCAACTAGACTGTGACTATGTATGACTCACGGTCGTTTTCGTTTCTTGGATAATTTTTCTTCTTTTTTTTTGCGTCGATTGAACGGGAAGTTTCACTAGGCCAATGTTTAACTTACCAGTCAAATTCTATTGCACAAAGTTAAGCCCATGACATACTGACCAATTCAACTCAACTGTACTGTCAGTATCTCTCACAGCAGTTGAGTTGTAGAGTTTGAGAAGTGGGGATATTAGACCTGATTGTCAAGTTGTTAAGTACCCAATCTATATGGCTATGGCGTACCTTTAGACCAAACTCAGAAACATCTTAATAACTTTATTAGGAATTTTGCAGATGACATTAATAAATTAACTCTGATGAAAAGGTATTTGAATATAGCGACTCCGTTATTATTGCACAAACAAATGGTTCTCCCTGTCATAGAATATACTGATACACTGAAAACTTTTATGGTCGTAAACTAGTCAAAAACTCGTCATTTTGACAAGTTAAGCCTCGTCAAGCCACTTTCAGAGGTTTTGACGAGTTTGAAACACTGTCCTTGTCAAAGACTTGTCAAAAACTTGTCACAAAACTGGTCATGACATAGGGGGAGCTTCAGCTAGTCTTTTTGTTTTAGACTATAGGAGCAGACTAAAATTTACTTTTATTAATTTTTTTAGGACTTTTATTTTAGAAACCTTTTGCAAAACAGCAAAATAACAACAAGGGTCCTCAGTAAAATCACATGTACACTTTTCATATGGTTATGTTAGAAATTATTAAAGGAATTAAAAAAACGTTTAATCAAAACACCTTTTTTGTTTATACTGAAGAATTAAGAGGAGGTAAGAATGATGTAAATTGTTGTCATTAATGGAAGTAAGATACCATTTCTTTACATTGCATCTCCTGCAATAATGCTTGGCTCAGCTGATATTTAAATGATGGAGGGTTGAGTTATTGTAAGGTGGTGGGCAGGATAGGGCAGCAAGGGGCAGAAGGTTAAAGAAGGGCAGCTTTGGCTCCTAATATCTTTATGAGAATTTGACGAGTTTTTGACCAGTTTATAAATTTTGACGAGTTTTTGACGAGTTTTTATCTCTAAACTCGTTGGTTTTGCCATCGTCACATTGACTAGGCTAAACTTGTCAAAATGACGACTTTATGACGAGGCTGGGTTGTCAGTGTATAGCCTATACCTATGTAATGGTTCAGATTTGAAGAACCTCCAGAGAATGCAGAATAGAGCCTTAAGGATTTGTATGAATATCTATAATCTAAGAGATATAAGTATACATGACACACATCAGATGGGAACAATTGATCTACTAGCAACTAGACAGAAAGCACACATCCTAGGTACAATGTTTATTGTCAAGAGTAAATATGGAAACATTGGAAATACAGAGAGAGTTTCACAGCTGCTCAGCTGCTCAGCTGAAGTTCCCATTACATATACAAAGCCTGACAATGTATAGTTGGAGTCCATATTATATATAAACTTGTGCATTCTGTAATGTACACAGAGAGCTATGTATGGCAGCGTAATCTCAGCCATCGTCCTGCTCTGGTAAACTCAATATCGTGGTTTATCATTTCTACTCGAAGAGTGCATTATCTCATGCACTCAATATCTCAATATTTCAATAGTATGGTGTAAATACTTTTGATCATGTAAAGAACGCTGGTATACATTGATGCTTTTATAATTATCTGTGCTTACCTAAGCTCTTGATACCTAGTTTAAGTTTAGATATAAACAGAATGGTAATACTATCTTATGTTCTAAAATGTATAAAAATACACCTAAAATTACCTACACGGAAGATCATTCGTAATGGATGTGGTTTAATAATAATAAAAAAAATATTTCGTTACATTAGATTTATAACAGATCAATTTAAAAGTATTCTCTATAATAATTGTTATAATAATTATAGGTTTTACATAATTTTAAGTGAAAGGTCCGCTAAACTCCACTTTATGCTGAATACAACATAAAGGTATGCGGTATTGATTTTGCAACAGTTGCTCTTTGTTATAATTCTGTTAAACATTTCCTTAATATAACCTAACAGAATCGTTATCTAATGGATCTAATGTTATCGAGGGGCAATGAACTATTCAACATTGTACATCTCTTGTTCTATCATTGTTTATTATAACATAAATATATGACAAACAATTTTAAGTTATGCACCTCCCCTGGTGCCATTAAAACCTACGACAGATGAGTTAAGTTAGATTAGGTAGTGTCTTTGACATCTCAAGATCTAAAACTTGACTGCATAGTCCCTGGAAAAGGCTGCAATTGTAGTCTTAATCAATACCATATACTGTAGGACTGAAACCAATTTAACTCAACTGCTTGACGGTCGAGTTGAGCAATTGGTTAGTGTGCCTGGGCTTAATCGCACAGAGAAGTCGATCAAGCAGTTCCTCCTTCTAGAGCAAACTAGGAAAATTGATCTCCCTAAAAAGTGTCAACTTGACACAAAACATAAAGCTAAGACCCGGAACTCCAGAAATGGGGCAGATTGTGGTGTGCGTCACTGAATATATAGAGGGCAACAGCCCCGGATAGGAACTTATACATAATGTGTAAGCACACTTAAATCGAAGCTGGTATTGTAACAAGTTTACAATACTACAACCAGACAACACTGACCATATGTAATGGGAACTTTTCCCTGAATCAGTAGATGTATAACACTTGGTTCTGATGATGGAGTGCCACAAAGGTAGGGGAGATTTCACTTGTTATGTCCTATTTGATTCGTGTCTATTGTACGGTTATAGTGGACCTGTGCGTCCTGTGGACCTGTGTGTATATATTTTGTATTTCATAAACTTTGAGAAATCTGAGGGGGTTCCAGACACCCTTTTAACCCCACCCTCCACCCCCCACCCCACCCCCCGGGGCGACTGAATAAGCACTTTTGTTATAACGTTATTTTAGTCCCTCGAATTGAGTTTACATCATTATAACCTCCTGGATTTTGAACATCTATGGAAGGAGATCTCCCGCACTTTGGCTAGGTCTAACTTGGAACCTCTGGTATCACTTCACAGAAAACATTATTGAATAGCCAATGAATATCCATATCTATTGATATACCATTATCAAGAAAGGTAAAACAATGGCTGTACAGTAAGGACACAAACAAAATTGTAATTTTCAAAATTATTTTTTGAATATTGATATCTCACTTAATAATTATCTAGTCTAGAGCTTTGAATTGTTTAGTACATCTTCATGACATAAAGGGACGGATGCGTGTCTCAGAATTTTGATATAGGTCTGAGTTATATTTTTATGAAAAAAATGAAAATGTAGAAAAAAGTAAAAAGGTTTCCCGTTTTTGTCCGTTTTTGTCCATAAAATAATATCTAGACCTAAATAAAAAAAATCTGAGACATACTTCCCTGCATATGATACTTATAAAGGTGTGTGGGAAACCTTAACATTTTAGACCCCGAACTTTGTATTAATAAATTGCTTGATTTCCCCAGGAATTCCATGGATTTCCTCCGGAATTCCTTAAATTCCTTGTACTTAAACAGGTTCAAAGGCTAACCAACCATTATGAAGGAACGTTATAAAAATGAGGTTTGAAGCATTAGATAGGAAATTAAATAAGCTTTTAAACGATATATTGGCCACTTTTGTATGTTGAATATTCATTAAAGTGTTTTCCCTGGAAAAATATGGAAAAATAATGGAAAAATTGCCATTTTTCCGGGCGGCTACGTCCGGATCGGGGAGCACACCCACGGGCGGCCATGGCCGGATTGGGGTCTAAAGGGTTAATGATGTCAGTTGAATATTAGCCTAGATATGCATGTTCAAAAAATCAATTTAGAATTGATAAAATCTCGAATTCTAATTCCTTTATAACTTTGATAGTATCAATGAAATGAGAAAAATAGGATCTTTTAAATTATGTTTAATATGTTAAGAATTAACATATCATTAAGGAATGCATCGATGATTTCCTGAATTGGCAATTGACCACTGGTGTCTATCCTTAAGTAAATGTGTATAATCCAAAGAGATGTATTTTGAATTCAAAACTACCCAAGTGTAAAGAAGAAAAAAAGAAATGCTACACGCACAAATTATTCATGTAAATACTGTTAAAGAATGCACAGTCACTCATACAGAAAGGACCTATTTATTGTTGTACCTATATAAGGGTCACTAGTCAGTGTATTATAAACAGTGATTAGTAGCTCAGCTTTGTAGCGTCATTGCTAAACAGAATTTTAAACATATAAACTGATAAAGAGGGACGAGCTTTAGAACGTATATATATTCATTAACCATGACATATTAATCATAACACACTTTTGAGTGACGTAATGATCTATCTTGACCACGGGCATGAACTCTCTAGATGGCGCTACCCCTGTCTCATAGTTACTTATAATACTAACAGGGTAAGAACCTAAAACTGTACCCTGCAGTTTGCACTGACATATATTTTGGATTTATGCCTAAACTATATGTTTTTTTGTGAAATGAACAACAGTTTATATTGCAGACAAAGGATAAAAACCAATTGGCTGTCGTACTTTATTGGTATTATGCTCACTAAATGGCAATTGACAAATTTATTGAAATAAATGAAACCCCACCCAGCATAGCAGCATACCATATATGGCAATGCCCTTATTTGGAAAGGACTTTATGAATGGAGGTCACATGACCAACCACATAGGGCAATGTGCATAAATGCCAATTGGTAATTATATGCAATGTACAATTGTAATTACAACTCCTATGTGTCTTAAAACCTTTATTTGACCATAGTTTTCTAGTTGTTGTGTAATATGCATTACTATTTCCTTCAAACAGGTTAATTAGGACATGGGAGGGTAGGGGAATCCCCTGTGACATCACAATGTTAGTTATACAAGAGGCCCCCACATGGGGGTTCTGAACAAAAGACTTCATGGTTTACATAATACAGCACCCTCATACACCCCAGGCATTTGTGCCACTAACATCACAGTAACCAGTGGCCCAGTGGCTAAGGTGCAGGACTTCAAATCAGGAGATAGGAGGTTCAAATCCCTGATGGTCATCTTATTAGTCATTTTTCAATTTGTATCATTTTAACCATTTATATTACATGTATTCCTTCCCTGAGATACATACATATATGAATTACCCTTGGATACTTACACATATAAATCATAGCTTTATTTTGTAAGAATTGTCCTGGTATATGAATAGCATAAAATAGTACTGCTTGCACTTTGACATAATTCAGTATTATGTATATAATAGATTATGTATGAATAAGTGTAACTGTAAAGAAGGTAGGAAGGTAGATACATATGGCCTAATGGTTAGAGAGATCATCTGCAAATACAAAGTTAAAGAGTTCAAATCAGGATGAAACCTTTTCATATTTTACTATACTGTAAACTGAAAAATAAAATTTGTAGGATAAATACAACATAACTTGTGGATAAACCAACAATTGCATATATATGATTTCAAAAGTTCTATTTTATATTTTGCAAAATTAGATATTCTTAAAATGACTTTATTTGTAAAAGAAAAAGCTTGGCTAGACATGGGTGGGACTTGAACCACCAACTTCCAGATTTGAAACTCTAAGCTCTAGGCACTGGGCTAGTTTGGCCCATAGTAAAGGAGGGTGTTCATGACTGGTATGAGCATATAGCTTGTAACTTGCTTCTTGTGATTACTTGACAGAATGTTTAATCAAGTTTGGGGAAACCCTTTTAGCACTATAAATAACTGACCAACCCAGTCAATGAGTTGCATTCTGACCAGTAAAGGGGCACTGAAGGGGGAAAGTATACATACATCTACATTTACCTGTAAAATAGGCCACACAATAATACAAAACAAACTGTAATAATTATGATTTATTACAATACAAGTGAGACAAATATAATAAGTTAAGATATGTTTCTCCTATTCATCAGCTTATAGGTTTTGACAGGCACCAGCTAAAAACAAAATGGCGAGTGTGCTACCCTTTCTATTCTTATAGTTCTAATCAGGAACCCTGGTGCCATCTGGAGGGTTCATGCCCGTGAATAGAGTAATTCAAATGCTTTTCAATTTTGATATGTTTCAGAGAGCCTTGTATGCCTTGTTATACTCTTCATCCTACTCGGAATGACCACAGGGAAAACGACGGAGGCCCCAAATAAATATTACAACCCGTTCGACTGCTTCGAAGGCAGCAAATGTAGGTGTTCCCGAACCCCTGGGATCGATGGCATTAACATGCTATGTTCGTTTGGGAGCCTTGCATTGTTCAAATTTAAATGGCTTCAGGATCCAAGAATCAGATGGCTAGGCATTCTCTGCCCTTCTTTCTCTTACATCTCTGGAAAACTTTCTGATGAGGATTTCTCGGGTGTGCAGAATCTGGAGAAGCTTGTCATTTCTGGTTGTGTCCTATCTCACATTTCGCGAAGGGCTTTTGCTGGGTTGAATGGGCTTCAGATTCTAAAAATAGTTCAGGCTGCGAATGACAGGACATACCCAAAATTTGAACCAGGATGGACTCAGCCTTTAACCAAACTCAGACATCTAGATCTGAGTTGGAATAATATTACAGGATTTCCAAACCAAGAGTTCTGTCGCTTGCATCAACTTGAAACACTGGATTTGAGTCACAACAGGTTGAGCAGTTTTAGCATTGGTTTAGGCTGCAATGAAAATGAAGAATCGAATTCAACGTGCCACCCATGTCTTCCCAATGTTACGAAGTTGGACCTTTCAAGTAATGGCATTACGGTTTTGGATATCAATTTTGATCGGGATATACCAAGATTAAAATACTTCAATGCGTCACATTGTTCTATTTCAGCTCTTACAGCTCAAACCCACTTTCCCCAGGCAAGTGAAGATGTTAATCTCAGTCACAACAAACTCTCAGAGCTTACGGTGGGAAGCCTAAACAATGCCTCCCGTTTACATCAGTTGAGTCTTCAAAATAATTCTTTGAGGAATCTGCCCGCCGGTTTCTTTAATGTAACAAAAAACCTAAGGTACTTAAACATATCAGGCAATTTCCTGACTGGGACAACCTTGCATTTATCAGGCCTGATAGATTTGACACAATTACGGAGGCTGGACATGAGTAACAACACTATCAGAACAATTCAGACAGCAATGCTGGAGGGTATGGTCAATCTCAATGAGCTTTCATGTAGTAATTGTACTTTAGAAAACATTGAGAGTGGAGCATTCTTTCGGCTGAGTAAACTTACGAAACTTAAACTGGACAAAAACCTATTTCACGTTTTAGGCAAAGATACGTTTTATGGTCTTCACATGCTGACTTCCTTAGATCTGAGTTGGAATAAACTAACGAGTTTTGAAGTCACAAGGCCACTACAATCTCTGATACAACTCCAGCTTGGGCCAAACAATTTACAACGTATTCCAGACTTTTCAGACTCGTGGATGAGTCTTATTGCCTTGGATCTAAAAGGAAATAATATTACAAATATTGAACCAAATCGTCTATCCGGACTAGGAAACCTACGAGGTCTTAGGATTTCATACAATAATATCGGTTCCATTCCCAGCTATGCATTTTCGAGCCTAGCTATGTTGAATGTTTTGAACTTAGAAAACAATAACATCTCCTTCATAGAATACAGTTCTTTCCAAGGACTAACCAAACTCACCCATCTGAAGCTACAGAAAAATCGTATCTCAAATCTAGAGGTTTATCTAATTCCTCTAACTTCACTCCAATACTTAATCATGCGGCAGAATATGGTGCAAAGTATCAAACAGATCGATTTACCAACTACCTTGCAGTTTATAGATGTGTCACGGAACCAAGTTTACTATATAAAATCTGGGGCATTTCGCAAACTAGACCACCTCCTTGCCATAGACCTCACAGACAACGGTCTGGTCTCTCTCATAAGAGGATCCCTGATGATGTCCCAGAAGGTTTGGTTACGACCCCAAGTCTTTCTCCGGGGCAACTGGCTACATTGTGATTGCAATATGGAATGGCTCCGGCGGATAAACACCAATCCGTGAGTGTGTGTAATTTTATTATATCCCTTTAGCCCCAATCTGGTCATTTCAACAAAAGGGTGTACCCCTCAATCCGGCCGCAACCTCATGAAAAAAAGGCAATTTTTATGCCACACTTTTTCCGAATTTTTCCAGTGGATTTTGATATAACTGTAAGAGCGGCAGATTTATCGTTTAAAAAAATGACTGCTAGAGCTAGGTATTCTATTTCAAACGTACAACAACGTGAACTTCCGTAAGATTTTTGAAAGTATTTAATATTATTTACCACGTCTGTAGAAGTAGGCCTAGAGGCATTGTATTTTCAGTTTCAACTTTTGATCAATACATTTATTTATGGGCTTGTAGCGTGTTCATTTTTGTCTTTGACTTTAACTTTTTCGTTAGGCTGATCGTTCAGTTTCATTAGTCTTGCAAGGGTCTTTCAAAAGAACATTTCACCTCCTTTTTAATTCGTAAGTACTTATTTGAAAAGAAGGCAAGTAATCGGTAGTGATTTGACAACAACAGTAATATTCATTAGACCCATATTATGGAAAGCTACAATAGTATCCCAATGAGATGAAACGATCTTTCAATGCAAAAACCTAAACTAAAGAATCATGTCCTGCATTTCAATATAACAATATAATCACTGTCTTAACTTTCCACGGATGTTTCTTTGATGAGTATGCTACGTTTATTTTTCAGGTCACATTTCTGGAGATTTCCATTGGTTCCGGATTTAGATCGAGTTTCGTGCAGTGCCCGGTTTTTACAGAGGACAAACTTATTCCTCTCTTCACGTCCAACCTCTGACTTCCTCTGCTCCTACACTGATGAATGCCACCTAACATGCCATTGCTGTGACAAAGTGGACTGCCCCTGTCACTCATTTTGTTACGACAATTGTACGTGCTTCCATGATAACAGTTACGCTATCAACATAGCAGACTGCTCTTCTAGGAATCTAACAGAACTTGCAACAAAAAGACCAAAATTTGCCAAATATCTATATTTAGACCAAAATAATTTGACTTCGCTGGAGCCAGAAGACTTCAACTTCCCAATGCTAACACATCTTTTCCTTAACAAAAGTTCTGTATCCTATATAGGACCGTATACTTTCCACTATTCAGGAAGGATAAAAGATATCTATCTGCAAGATAATAACATAAAGGAAATAAATAGGTCAATGTTTGGCAATGTATCTACATTGGAGCAGTTGTTTTTACAAAACAACAAAATAGACCACATAGAAGAGGGTAGTTTTGATAACTGTACCTCTCTAAAGACGCTATACCTGCATGATAACAATCTGGAAAGCATAGATCTTGCACTTTTTGATAATCTAAAAGCCTTTCCAAAACTCACACTTCATGGCAATCCGTGGGTATGTGACTGCCTGACTGGACCAGCATTTCAGAGATGGTTGGTCAGACATTCTGAACAGATCTTAAATGTGCATAGTACACGTTGTACTGTTCAGTTCCCCATCAACCAATCAGGGACTGTTCAGTATAACACTACTCAAACATTACCCAATTCAAACTTCACCGAGATTATCATTATTGGCAACCAAACTGAGAAGCACCAAGCAGTGGTGGACATAGATTTTTCTAAATTTTGCCAAAAGCCCAGTTATCTGACAGTTATCCAAGAGAACAAAAACAAGATCACAATTGGACTAGTTTCCATGGCATGCACTTTTGTGGCTTTTGGGATATTAGTGGTTGTTGTCTATACCAACCGTTTGTTAATAATGGTCTGGGTGTATAACCGATATGGTCTACGCTTCAAACAGCATGAGGATAATGATAATGAAGATAAGGACTATGACGTCTACATTGCGCATGCCCGAGATGACGAGTCCTTTGTTGTACAAGAACTTTTACCTGGCCTGGAAGATGGAGAAAACCCTTACAAGGTATGTTATATATTTGATATTTCTTTGAAAATGTCCTTCCAAAATGATATAAGTGGTTTTGTATGTACCAAAAGCAACATTATAATGTGTGAGCGATGTACTATCTGACTTATATGCAATATTCTTCTCTTTTCTTTTTCTTTTTGGAAAGAAAAGGTAACTGATAACAAAAATCAAGGTGTCCTGTATGTTTCAGTTATGTTTCATCCAGATTGTGAGAATGATATGCAAGTACAATATTCATGATATTCGTATAATGTAGTCGTTAATTTGGTTATGTAAGACATATGACCAGAAATATAATAAAATACCATAATATGCATCCTGCATTATGATCATTTGAATGAGAATAAAATTCGCTTTCTAATGATATCTAACATGTCCCTAATCTAATATACCTAATCCACAGTCAATTCTTGAAATCAGAATAAATTCAACTCTCATTTATGGGTGCGGTGTTTACTGCCTATAACTTGAGAGTATTAAAAAAAATATAAAAAAAATTCTCTAGTGGAGTACCTCCAACAGAGAGAATTATACTACGTTAGTATAATTCTCTCTGCCTCCAATCAGTGGCGGATCCAGTGGGGCGTAGCAGGTGCGTGCCCCCTATTTTGGGCCCAAAATAGATGTAAAACATAGCAGGACCCTTTTTGATTATGGGCGCCCCCCCCCCCCCCCCCCCCCCCCCCCTTTTCCAAAATGTCTTGATCCGCCCATGCTAATGTCCTTTAACCTACATTCTTGACAGGTGTGCGTTGTTTGCCGTGATTGGCCAGCGGGGTCTGTGGTCACTGATACCATCATTGCCTCCGTCGAACAAAGTAAAAGGACAATCCTTGTCGTCTCCGAAAACTACTTCAAGTCAGAGTGGTGCCATTATGAATTCCTAGCAGCTCACTATCAGGTAACGTGATTTTATCAATGCATCGGCCATTAATGAATTTACATGGTTTCCATCATCAACCCCTTTTATATCAGTTTGTTATATGTAATAGAAATATACTGAACCCATTGCCTCCCCACCCATGCCTATCTGCGTACTGTGGTGACGCATTTATGCATGTGGTCAGAGGAAAGGGTTAACGAGGAACGTGCACGGGAAGATGATTTTAGGCTATTGTTGATATTATCATTAAAGAAGGTTGCTTAGGGCACATAAATGGATTACATAGACAGACAGTACAGTCAAATGTATCTTCTCCATGGACACGGGTGCTGTCCTCTAGTGCTACTTTAGACAACCTCTCTATGCGAAACTGGCTGTTTTTAACATACTTCTATATCATCTTGCGTTCGCAAGGTATCTTTACAAGTCATTAAAAGATCAATTGGCAAAATTGTCATTGGTGTTGACCCTTAACATTACGGGTTTTTTTCTAACTGTAAACCTTTTTTAATGCATCTTTACCACAAATATTCAATCTAAAACTAATTAATAATGTCAGTGACAGGCATGAGTAAGATTTATGTAAAAGAACGAGTGAATGGTATCTTTTAGGGATTCAGTGATTACGCACGAATTTTGACATGGTTTCTATACCCCTTCCCATATAAAACACGCATTACGAATATACTAAAATATTTTTTCCTTTTCACAGGTGCTGGTGGACAGACAGATCCGACTTCTCATCGTCCTCACTGATAAGAAACTTCGTTCTCGTTTCGAACCAGACATGAAACTCTACCTGAGGGTGGGCACCTACTTGGTGTATGGAGAAAAATGGTTCTGGAAGAAATTGAGATACTTTCTGGCAGACAACCCACGTGGTGATCAAAATAGAGATGAACCCTTCACATTACTGAATGTTTACAAAGGCAGAAACATTCCATATTTAGGGGCGGATCCAGAGACAATGCTCTAGGGAGGAGGGCAGCAAACCCTGACCCCCCATTAAAAAAAAATTGAATCACGATGTACACAGACCTTGCAATTTTGGGATGCCAAAATTTTCTTCATTGGGTGACCCGGCGGGTCGGGGGGATGCCCCCACCCCCTCTTGGATCCGCCACTGCATTATAGACATCTATTGGTCAGTTCTAAAATTAGGAGAGACCCCTGTCCTTAAAGTTAAATTCTAAACATTAATTTTATGGCTATTGTATGATTGTATTAGTATACAGACTTAGGAGGCGGTTAACACTGGTCGTCAATATAAGATCGTATTTTTAGTTAAGATATTTTTTCTCTTTTATGATTGTGTTTCAGGATGTGCTAATCTGTGAAACCTGAATAAAGAAGTTGTTGGTAAAACAAAAATTTGATATATAGGCCTGATGAGTAATTTCTTAAATATATCTCCGTATTCTTTCCAACCTCTTAGATCCAATCTTAGTGATATGCTACTTATGCGTAGACAAATAATAGTATAATTAGATTGTTGGTCGATGCAGCAATGGCATGTTGTACTAATAGCTTAGTACTTTTAATATATTATCATATTGTATAATCTAGTTAGGATCAGGCCTAGCAAGTCTACTTCTAAGAAGAGGTATTTTGCGCTCCTAGCGCCACCTGTTAACCAGTATAAAAGGTGTTGCAAGGTAGGGAGCGAGTCAGTTTAGAGTTTAACCACAGAGTTAGTGGAGTTAGTAACAAGTAAGCAGCGTTAGCTGAGCTGCTCGGAGCTATGCCTACCAGCTCCTGCGGAGTATACTGGAGTTTACCGAAACCAACTACCTCGGACAAAGGATTGTGATAGAGCTAAGCGCTAGGGTGGTCTAGGATGTGCTGGAACAACTTGTATTCTAAATGTGGTTGATCACTGAGTAGGAGATGGGAAGGTGGACTGATGGAGACTTATTCACTGTGGCTTTGACTCGGGATGAGATGTTTACTTCAATAAAAACCCTTTCATTTTAAGAGCTTCCTCATCGTCCATTTCTTTTGAACTATTGGGGAATGGATGAATTAACTCTGAGCGCAGTCTGATTGGCTCAATAACTTGAATGAACGACTCATGATAAATTAATTATACACATCACGCAGTCTTAAATCAACACTAACAATAGTTCAATGTCACTAAGATTGATATTGGACCTAAGATCATAACATGCTGATAACTGATACATTTAGATCACGTTCACGTTAATTTTGGATCCATAAGGCCATGCCATTACATAGCATGCCTTGATGGATCCAAAGGTTAACACGTGTATCATAATTATGAGTTGTCATTGTACATGCACATAGAACTAGATGTAACTGGACCTAGCAGTGGATCCTGAAGATTAGTGGAAAGTGTAAAAATTTATAGGTTTCTTCAAAATGGGATTTTTGTTAAATAGAAAAAGCAATGGCGGCTATAACGGTTTTACAAAATTAATAGGAATGCATTGAGGCTGTAACAACTTTGTTACAGCAATGCGACGCGACTATAACAGCCGCGCAACAGCAATGCATTGGCGGCAATAACAGCTGCATACAGAAAATGCAATAGCGGATATAGCGGTTTTGTAACAGCAACGCATTGGCAGCTACAACGGTTTGGCAACGGCAATGCAATAGCGTTTATAACGACGTTACCACACCAATGCATTGACGGCTATAACAACTTGGCAGCAACAAAGCATATGCGGCTATAACAGCTGCATACAAGACCATAAACCTTTAGTCATGAAATTTGAAGGTATTGCTTTATGTATCAAAAAAAAAAAGAGCCTGAGGGAAAAGGGAAATTTTAGAATCGGTTGAATCTTACAAAGTACCCCAACGTTCCCGCCTCCCCTGCGCTTCCCTAGAAACGACCCCATGCAGTGAGTGTCTTCAGCTGCCATCTGCCGCGACACAGCTCATGAATAATTCATGAATCATGTGGGGAACAACAAGGACACATCCCAGGGTTGGCTGTATTTACGTCGGGTCTCTCAAGCCGGCTGCTGTGTGTTCCCCTCCAAAGCGCCACGATGCATCAGTCTCCTAACAGAAGTAAGACGATTGGATTAAGGCCGGTTTAGGTACGTAGAGGTCAGGTTTCATCTTGAGATTGCTCCAGGGTTAAGGAGAGCTTGCAATATCCGGGACCTCTCTGTGATGGTAATATTGTTTCCCGGCGTTACGTAGTGGGATGTCCCAGCGTCGAGCCAGTATGACTAGGCCTAGGGTTCTCTCAACAAAGAAATGCATGCAGGATATAGTGATATGACCTTATATTGGTAATTTCTTTTTTCTGTTTTGTGTCAATCTAAAATTAATCAATTCTCCCAATGCCTGATTACGAGAGGATGACTGGAATGTCTTCCCTGTTTATTTTTTTCTTATGAATTTGTGTCTTTTTTCTACCATTACCATCTAACAGAATTCACCCGAAATCTGATTCAGTGGCTCCCTCATAAATGAAATACATCTCTGCTATAGAGAGTATTATCTTTTTTCCATGTGGGGTCTTTTCCATATCTAGAAATCTAGAACAACGATGGCTAGAGATGTTTTTTATCTATGTAAAGGATGCGAAAGCGAACAGAAAAAAGGATCACAAGATGGACAGTTCTTCAGAAATATCTTAAGATAAACATAAGAAAAAAAAACCTCTCAATTGGCTATATTTCATATAAAAGAGCAACATAAAAAATCAGTAGCCTCTCCCTTGGGTACCTTGGTGTTCATCTGCATCTAGCTATCATATTTGCAATCATATTGACATACCTATCACATGATGTTTGTATATATATATATCACCAGCTCACATAACATTTCAACTTGGAGGTCTGATACAATAACCATGCACAATAATATTGTGCGAAAGTAAGTTTAAGAATCATGTTATGATTGTGGTATCCTTGCTGCTTGCTTATACAAATTTAAAGGAAAGAGCAACTCGCATATCCTGCTGAGAGAAGGTACTCCTTTATTTCCTCTATAGTGGTAGTTTATAAGACAACATATACAGTCAGAACCCATCATGCAAAATCCATTCCAAGATAGTGAACCCCTCCTGTCATGGCCTAACAGCCTGCAGATTGAGCGAAACCAAGACTACCCCATCTCTGTTAAACTTCTCTTATATACCCTAGATCATTCTATTGATATGGGTCATGCTCATTAGTTGAGTTATGTATAGGCCAGACGGCCATAAGTATTTTATAGGAAGAATGTAACTGGAAGGTTATGCTGAAGTTGTCTTGGGGTACCTGAAGCAAACTATATTTGGAGAGGGTTATGAAAGGGTCAGCTGTCAGGTTTGTATTGAGATTGACCAGATGGCCCAGGATATATATATAGAGGTAGTGCAATATAATATCTTGGAGGCAGAGTATATTTGGAAGGGTTCATTATTAGGAGTAGTCTATTGACTTAAATATAGAACAATCTAAACTTATACCCTTTACTGTGCAGTTACCACAGCACAAAATAAAGAACCAATATGGCGTTATAATTATGTATTGTACCGCAACCCTTATTATTCATATAAGAATATGCAATTACATACGCTTATATTATATTTCAGATGATGTCTGCCGCAGCAAATGCAACAAGGACAGCACGGTGAGGACAATGGTGCATGGTTGAAATGACTCAATAACCATTATATAATAAAATACAGAACCAATAATTATGGCGTCATAATTATGTATCTATAAAAGCATGCATTGAACCTAAATGATTATTATCCAAATGCAATTTACAATAACATACGCTAATATCATATTTCAGATGATGTCTGCCGCAGCAAATACAAGCAAGAATAGCAGGGGGAGGACAATGGTGGTTGTGCTAACGGACATTATGGGTTAAGGACCCTTTACACTGGTGGTCAGCAGTGGACCGCAGGTGGTCGGAGTAGGTTGACACCAACTCTCTGATGGTGTAAGATTTCCTCACCTATAGGCCTAGTCAATATCCTATTCATTTCACATTTAGGCGGTGTTCATCGTGAAATGGCCATCTGCTACATATCAGTATCACTCATATTAAATGCATCCTGATTCCACTAAGAGCATAAGGAACATTTCTATGCAAACATAAGCCCGTTAAGCCCCATGAAACAAGAGATAATTTAATGGAGATGTGGAACCTCATTTGGACCAGCAATACTATAAGGCTTCCGTCTGGATAAAACATATCAACTTGAGAAACAAAGTGGACTACTATCAGGGGCAACTTCAACCTAGACGCTTCACACTATGCTGCACATTGCTACATCAGACACATCCTGGTTGTATTGACTGAGTCTGCTCATGCACACACTTGTGAAGAGTTGCAGCCAAAGACCGCAATATTTTGATCAGAGGTAGGCCTACATGAAGCTATGACTATATCTAGCCTCCATGTCCATAATATCTGAGGACGCATGGCTGTTCTTCATGGACGTATAATTAAGTGACATTGGGAGAGTCACAATATTATGACGAAATACCTGTATCTAGTGTCGCTAATATCTGAGGATACATTAATAGTGCTGTTCTTTATTGACGTATAAGTAGCATTGGGAGTCACATGCAGAGTCACAATATGCTATGGCAATATCTAGTGTCCATAGGCCTATCTGATGATACATTACTGGATACTGTTCTTCATTGACGTATAACTGACTTATAAGTGACATTGGAAGAGTGTGGTATATAGGCCTATACGTCACCAACACGTCATGACGCCCGTCACCTCCACGCGCCGACTGCGGCTCAAGCGCCTCCTGGCGCTCTGCTGCGTGGCCGTAACGGCGTACTTAGTGACCCACGTCTACATCAGTTACCGCCTCACCCGCACCCCGACCGACGACGACGTGGACGGAACGCCCGACGCCGCGCCCGTCCTCCAGTGCAACGCGCCCCCTGTCGCCGCCACCCGACTGCCCGACAGGCCGCTGGAGGGCGTCTTCTACGTGCCCGACGAGGGGGGCATGCTACGTCCGGCGGATGGGGTCATTCAGCCGACGTACGCCCTCGACATCCGCTTTCCGCCGCTGTTGTCGGAGGGCGAGACGGAACATGTGTTGCGCCTGGTCCGGAAGTTGACGTCGATTCTCTCCTCGGCTGGGGTGACCTTCACGTTGTGGCAGGGTACTGTGTTAGGGTCGTACATGACCCATGGGTTACTCCCCTGGGACGATGATGTGGATCTCGCCGTGCGCTGGGCCGACATGCCCAAGGTCAAAATGGCGCTGAGAGACGCCGGCTCCATGTGGCGCGTCTATAACGTCACCAGCTTCATGGAGGACGCTGATTTGTACAGTAGGGCTGCTTTGACATCCGGGGATGTGTGGGGTAAATCAGTTCCCAACCCCGCCGGCAGGCAGCGCTACCACCGCTTCAAATTCTTCGCCGTCGATAGCTCCTCGGCCGGAAATACAACATGGAAGTGGCCCAACATCGACGTGGTGTTCTACCAGGAGAACGCCACCCACGTGTGGTCGCACTCGGAACCGGAAAACACTGAGTACGTGCCGCGGGCCGTCTTCTACCCGTTACACCGCCGTCCGCTTGGGGCGCTGTGGTTGCCATCACCCGCCGACCCTCACTCATACCTGACCCTTCGTTATGGGCACAACTTCCGGTGCTCCACGCCTGCGCACAACCACCGCCTGGAGCGGCCGAGGCGACCTCTGGCGGTGCCCTGCTGCGCCCTATACTGGACCTATCCCATAGTGCTGCGACAAGCCACTTCCGGCGGGGTGATGGAGACGCTGTTGTTAGGGAATGAGACGCTACATGCCGCGTTCGTTAAGGAGCGGTTACTGTCAGGGCGAGGACCATATCAATTATAGAGACGCTGCTCAGATAAAGCACAAGCTAGACGATATGATGTTAAATCTGTAAGTCAACAAGCCATGAACAGTAATATTTTAGTTTTACAAATTTAAATCTGTTTCGAATAGCCTATATGCAATGACATCGTTTTATTTTGGAGTAACGTATTATACCCTTATGTGTACACATTTGCATTGGGTCAATAGCCTACAATGACTCTCCTATTTTCAGAGATGGTTTTCTCTTCTTTTCTAACCCCGTCTTAGAGAATTAACACCCAAAACAATGTTCCACACCTTCTGCCTAAAGAACCCTCACTATACCACATTGCAGTCATGAGCCTATGTAGGCTAATTAGAGGCAATATTCCATCTGTTTGTAAAGTCAGGGACATGATCCTGAATGTGCACCTCGAGATGTAGTTGGTACCAAACTGAAATTGAACATTGTACCAATAGCTTCAGAACAATATGGCACAAAAGGATAATTTAACATACAAAATGTTGACATTTTGAATGGCAGCCTCTAGTGCAACCCCTGTAGAACTAGTGCTAGTGGTCTACGTGGTGTTGGTTCACCATTACTGCTGCCTACCAAAACAGTTTCCAATAATGAATTGATGGTCATAATACTCAAACCAGACTGCTCAATCTTTAGCTCATGTAAAAGACATAATTGTAGTTATACTTATATAATGATGTATACACTTAAGTTATTAATACATGAATAAGTTGCTGTGCCAAACTTCTAAAACGAACATCCTCCAAAGCATCTCGACCTCGAGGTGTATCAAGGTCCTGCGTGTGTGGGACCTTAATTGATACTGCGTATTTCAAAGTACACTTTTCAATATAACTTTTTTTTCCATAAAATCATAAAGATACATAATATTATGTCTATGATAAAATAGAGTATTTATCAAAATTACAAACAGCAAGTAAAACATAGTTCAAAACCTTGTTGAGATAATACATGTGTCAAATATTTCTTGAGGATTTCATATTTTTATGGTGATACAAACACTAAGAGAAAGATACTTCCATAGTCTCATAGGAACCCATGTTAAATGTTAAAAGCTCCCATGGTTTGAACATAATATTATGGTTAAGTAGGGGTCCTTTGAAACTGGCAATTGTTTGAAACTGTTTCCCCCATTCCCTTATAAAAATGTGCATAGATACTGGTCTACATGTGCCGTCATGCGACAATAATTTAGGTGTTGTAGTGTTCCTTTGATTTTATCTACTCGTGCCAATGCACCCAGGGAATTTCTGAAACTAGTATAACATCTATATCAGCTATAAAGGGCGTTTTTAAAATAGTATTTATTGTGTTTATACTATTGGAATTGTAAATAGTATAATGCCTTCGAGGCTGTAGATATTATCAACTCCAGGGGGTATTAATGCAGAATGATGTCAACACCCATGCAAATGATAATGTGGATGTATCATAATAATTCTGTAGATATTTTAGTATGGGTTAAAAGAATAGGTAATTTATAGTGTTCTGTGATTAGTGGTGACGCAGTATTTTATGTGATTATAATTTTCTAGTTTTCAGTAAAACATCCGTGACTATGTCAACTGAGACCAAATATCGTGTGTAACGTATATTCTAAAGGACCAAGCTAGTATCATAGGGACAATTATATCAGTGACTGGCTGTAATACGACTGCAATGGCTGATTGGTGATTCTTAATGCTCATTTTATTGTGAATACATGTTTACCTCTTTTATCCAGCATAATATATAGATATATAGGTAGTGTTAGTAAATTTAAATTTTTATATGAGGGGTCCTTGCCCTCCCATCCCCTTTTTCAAATATCTGGATCCGTCACTGACAACAGCATAATCAAAGGTTGGGTAAGGAAAAGAACAATTATTGTTTCTCCTATAGTATAATATAACAATTTGTCTCAACATACATTCTGAAATAATACATTATTTTGCTTGGAAAAAAGAGTATCAATAAGTCACCGTAATATTCTTTTCTTTTCTTTTCTATTTTTTCGGCATAGAATTTGAATTTTCAAATTTAAGAATAAGTAGGACGAGATTGGAATGTTTAGAGCAAAATTCACGCTGTTCCGTATAGGAAAGAAAGTCAAAATGTCCTTACATCAAAATAACCAATGAATCCACGTACATCCGATCATTGCTTATAATAACATATCGTTGTAACGGGAGTATGCAAAGTCAGTAAACTGGTGATTCTATTAAAACTGTGATTTATGATATTGTATCTATATACTTTGAATATATATCGAGCAGTGTGAAGTCTAAGTTCCTTTTTTTCTTTTTATGTGTACTGTTGGCCATAGTATCTATTGGAACTGGAAATACATGGACATCGTTGAGTCTTCCCATTGCAATAAAATGTTGTCTATAAAATAGATTATTAGACTTGTCATTTTTGTCTACATAATCATAATAGTTATGCAATAATGATTGTGTATAGCGGAATGTAACGTTTTGTAGCAAAGGCATATTATAACAAGTCATAATTATTGTGTTAGCTATGTAAAGGGTCACTGCCATACTACTTAATAGTCATAGGCTTATCGGTGCTGCCATCTCTTGTTTCAATGCAAAACATTAGATCCGTTCTGTTTCAGTTGCATGTTATGATGAGAACACCCGCCATGGGTATATTAGAGAAGCAATATTTCTTAAATATTAATCCTTGGATTTACGGGGAATATCAATTTTCCAACACTTATGTCCCGTGTAGGTGTTCTTATAATTTCATTTCCAGATTTTCTAGATTCAGGCCAGCGGGATAATTCATGGAATATCTGTTAATCCAGGGGGCGGGGGGGGGGCGTCTTGCAATGTTAATTGCACTATAGTACTGCTGCCTTTCCAAATGAAGTTCCAGAGGCTCTTTGTATATGCTTCATAAGTATAATAAAGAGAGCCTTTAAATCACTCTTAAAGATTTTCGACAGAAAGAATTGTTACAACATACATTTATTTTCTAATGACACGTTCACTATCAGACTATGGCATGGAAATTTTAGAACGCTTTTGGGAAGCATATATGTTAACCCTTTCACTGTGGGAAGCCACAAAAGTGGCTCTATAGTAAATTCCCATCGGAAGAGAATTTATAGAGGAGGAATTAAGCTTTCAGAATCTGAAAGAATTTTCCAAAAATTGCTGTTAGAACTGGAGATATGGTAATTTGAAAATGCCGTTGTCAATTCATTAGAAAATGATAGAATTGCAATTGCACAACCTTATAATGACATAAAGGTGATTTTGCCATCTTTTTTCAATTTGATAGAAATTTGTTAGTTTTTGGAAAATGATGTGATTTTAAATATGGCATAACTTTGGTTTCATTTTTAATAATCACAACTGTTTTTTGTTCAAACACAATAAACCTTTAGGCCTTCTATTGTTCTCTTTGAAACAAATAAAATCAATATTTAAGCAATTAATTGTTACCATGGAAACCAATAATTGGAACATAATGTAGATATTACCAACATAGACAAGTTTGGTGAATTAGCAGGGTGCCAACAGTTGTAATGTTTTCATTAAACTCACATAAAACAGATTGTACCAGCAGAATCTCGAGAAAATTTGAGTTTCAGGCATTTTAAAGACTTATTTTTACATTTTGGCCAATATCTCCAGTGGCATAGCCAGGGGGGGTTCCTGGGTGTCTGGAACCCCCTTAAATTTTCCAAAATATAGGTAAAATATAAGAAATCTAGTAGAAAATGTTAGCCAGAACCCCCTTAGATTTACCTGGAACCCCCTTTGACTTAAGGGCTGGCAACGCCCCTGATCTCTGTAATCATGAACTGTAGAATGACATATTATTCAGCAGTAATACCACAGGTTCGATATTACTGGCCGCTGATATTCATGAAATTACCATTCAGGTGATGTCGGTAATGTGCCCCAGGCTAATGTACTGTATGTAACTATATTATTATATATGAAAAAAAAAGCAGAGGAGTAATATTGATCACTGTTATGATCAGAAATGGTGACCACAGGCTGATTATTTCTTGTGTAGGTATTTGGAGTGAAAGAGAAGGCCTCTTGTGCAATGAACTGTGACCCAATTAAGGCTTGCTGGTCAATCCCAACCTGACCACACCCCCACTAGTGAGGTGGCACCTCAGATTACAATGACAGGCATACTGTTAATGTCCATTATTCCTGATATATGAGTCTTTGGTAGAACGGTAATAACAAAACGCTATAATGCTCATAATTATAAGGTGAACTGGGAAGCTCCTTTTAGTGTTTGTTTGACTATGTAATTATAGTCTTTAATATGCACTTAAGTCTATGCTATAGGTCTGTCCTGCTAACCTTACAATTGCTGCGCCCATGCAGTTCTTGTCCACAGAAGTACCTTAACTGCCACCAGATGGAGGCACCTTTGGATGCGTTTACTGAAGGTATAGGTTAATAATATTTTAGGTTTTTCTTGACTCGCAGGGGCGGATCCAGAAATTCAAAAAAAAAAAAAAGGCGGGGGGGGGGGGGGCGCCTATATTAAAAACTCCAGGCGCCAATTTTACATTAGAAAAAGTATCATTTGACCAAAAAAAATAGGGGGGAGGCCACTCCATATGCCCCCCCCCCCCTCCTTGGATCCGTCCTTGCATTGTCTAATAAAAAGTATGTATTTGTCACATAGTATCAGACTAAAGACCGATGCTATCCTACAAATACATTTAAAGGGAAAAGTTCAATGTGAGTAAATATGGGTGTGAGTGGATGGATATAATATGAGTCTACTTATTAAGACACATCAATCCCTGGGTCTGGAAACAGGACTGTGGGATTTATAAAATTGCAGGGGAAATAGTGGTATTATCATTATAGAAATGTTACAATTATGTCATAAAATGTCCCAGAATTAGTTTTAAAATGTTATGTGGGATGTGGGTTTCTTTCTCTATTATTGGAGACAATAATAAATCACCAAATCACTAGCAGTCGCAATCGGTCAGATTATGTCCTATGTGTAAACTTCCAAGTGTTAAGTTACTGTGGATCATAATGTGTCAAATACTTATGGCCATGCAGGTTTTCCTGACAGTGATAAGAATGGGTTCACTAAGCCAAAATTGACAAAGCCAAGCATATATAGACCATTCTTTCTCAAATACACCCATGCATACCTATTTCGGCTCATGGGACGTATTCTTCCTAGTTTTTCCCAAATAGATACAGATAATAAGTCAAATATGGATATAAATACGGAATAAAAAAACGTGTTTGCACTTTTTTAAAACAAGAATATGACCCCGTATGCATACGAGCATAAGACTTTAGGTTGTATAGGCCTACTCTTTAATTCGGTCAATATGCAGGGATCGTATAAAATACAGGACATAACTGTCTATTCTTTACATCAGCAGGTATGGCACAATATAGGGTTATGGGGTCATCAAAGCCCAGCGTCAAAGTGGGTCTTGGGGCATGTTGGTTCCAATTAACAATCCCATTGAGAAAGGTTTATGTGTAAGCTGTGCAATAAGCATTGGCATAGGAGCCGCAATAACTATTCCATTAAGCATTTCCATTACCGTGTCAGGACCAGCTGATATGGCAGTTATGTATATATATTGTACCAGAAGGGACACTGACACAGTATATATTCTCTTATGAAACACGACACGAGTGAAAGTGACGTTTGTAGGTTAGACTAGACATGGTTGTTTTTTACTTGTCATCAAGTAGGCCACGGTGAGTGTGACACCGTTTCTCATCAGCCAATCAGATGAACGGATGGCTGTTGCCATGCAAGAAACTGGGCCCTCTTTTTGGTAACTACTCATGCGTGTCCATGTCAATTTTGCTATACAGCTGTTGCTATATAATTTGAACGTGGCATAATATACTATTATAGATGATCTTTACGGAATAGAATATAGGCCCCTATAGCACGATCATGACTATCGATAGCTTTGATAATGCTATAATACAATCGAGAATCCGTGAAATAGAATCGACAGAGCATACCATAATGACTACTTATTTATATTGCATCTTATGATATAGTTGAAAGGCCGATATTCCGCGAGATTAAAAGGTACTTCTATTGGACTTTTGTCCAGCCTTATAGTGCACATAAATGTGTTGCATCTTAAAAGATCAAGAAAACAAAGAAAAGGTGTTGTATAAAAGTTTTTTATTATCTTCAGTAGGAGCATACACCATGTCTGGGCTACAACTGCCTTTTAAAAGGACCTGGGAGGCCACAGACAGGAAAAAGTTTGCATGACGTAATTTATCACGAAGTTAATTACGTAAACACACACCACCTCATGACGCAAACCTGTGACGTCAGACACAGATTGTCATGACGTCACACGCAACACACACTGGACGCTGACGTCACACGCTACCACACAGTCTAACGTACGTTGCGCTATCTTGAGTGAGATGGCGATATTTCAGGTTAGCTTTTTAGTAGTAATTCTAAATTTAGATCCTAGTATTTCTCTAAGTTTTCTACGTCATCAATAACCTTTAACCATCTGCTTTCAAATAATTGTGTATTTTTTGCAGTCAATTTCTAAACGATAACCTTTAACATTTCAGATCAAGTTTTATTCTTATTACTTTAATTAAGAATGTGACCAGAAGAACGTTCACTGGTGAATATCCGTGTAGTGGAAAGCCGTTGAAGGTTATTATTTTACTACCAAACGCTCTGATGGGGATGAGAAGGGGGGATGTGAAGGGGGCGTTATAGACGTCACCAGTTTCACACCAGTTAACACCAGTTTCACACCAGTTTCAGCCTATAGTTCCCTCTGAGGTAGATGAACAACTTCCCACCGTTGGAGTTGGCTATCTGATACATGGACTGGGTCTGAATTGAGGGCTTGGACAAAAACATACAAGGGTAGTACATCCACGCATACACAACATGTGGCACTTACACTGCATACGAGACAAGGACACCGTTTTACAACGACACATTTACTCCCTTAGACTCCCAAGCAGCAAACTTTAAATCTCATTTCCACAGTTTCAGGAATACGACACATGTTCACGGATTTGAAAATATTAAACAGTGAGTCCACTTGTGTTGTGTTAACTTGCAGTGTCTATTGTGAATATATAATATACTCGGTACAACTTTGTACTTGAGATGAAAAATGCATACAACCAGTTAACTTCAAAATGTACGGTCACATTAATCGAACAATCGATGAATAAAACTATTTTTCATTTTGCGGCAGATAATTAGCCTATAAACTACAAAACGTATGGGGATCTTAGTAATAGAAACCTTAGAATCCATATAGAATGTCTCACTTTCTTTAAAAACTGCTTTGACCTGAGAATTTAATACACACATTTAATCATTTCATTTGGGGAAAAAAGCACAAAAACTTCAATTCAATTTTAGATATCATATTGAATCCCATTTCAGAGATGTTATGACGTAACATTATTTAACACAATGCAAAATAATTCACAACATACCTCCACATATATTCGGTCCCCTACTTAGAGAAGCAAGCTATCCACAATCGGACACAGACACAAGCATGGTCACATGTAAATCACACGGGGGACAAAACCCAAGTACATAGACTGAAATCCATTTGGGGTACAAATCTCAAACTGCAGGTCTCAACGTGAGAACATGTGATAATTCTGGGGGGAAATTCATTGAATTATATATTTTGGGGCAAAAAGTGTAGGTCATTATTTTTGGGGAAAATAATCACTTTTCACTAAGAACCCCTGCAAACCATGACGGAATGTCTGAGATACGATATACAATGCGTGGTTTCCTCAAATAATATCAATTTCTATTATATATATAGAACGATTTCCATATTCACTATTATTATATATCCTTCGTTGAAGGAGGAACACACAAACAAAGCTCTTTCCAATATATATAATCACCGTGAATAATTGTATTCTTGTTTGTTTTTTCACAATCGTGGCTCACTCGAAATATATAGTTGGTATAATGATGAGGAGTTATAACTCAGGTGCAGTGAAAAAAAAAAACATCCTGGAGCAGAGGGGAGAAAAGACATCTGTAATGTCGTACAGAACTATAGATTTTCCTATATAATTTGACTATTAATATGAACCATAGACTCACAGATGTGTACAAACACGCAATGCCCTTACGTAGTAAAGGTTCCAGGCTAGTAAATGCCCTACAAGTGTTCTCACATTGTAAAGGTTCCTGGCTAATGCCATATAAGTGTCCTTACATTGTAAAGGTTCAAGGCTAATGCCCTACAAGAGGGTAGTCACCAGAAAGGAAAACCCTGGTGTCTATAGATATCATACATACCCCTAAGACTCCCCAAATAAAAGCCGACAATGTGTTATACCTCATCAGCACCCCCCCCCCCCTTCCCCCCAAAAAGCAGGACACAGGCAGAATAATTAGTATTGCATTAAAAACATCCAACATATTTCCTGCCCATGATTTTACTTCACATTAAGTCAAAATCAATTTTAACACTTATAAAAGAATCGCACTCCAACGTATTGCAATAAATCTCGAATAAACTCACCAGACTTTGTCACACAATCACTTGAATAAGTAGAGTATGTGAAGCTAGTGGAGCCACCTAGAGGTAAGCCCTTGGACTAAAAAAGACCTGATATGAAGCCAGAAGAAATACGTACATTCTGCCTAATGTATGCACTGAGTACATTCTGCCTAATGTATGTACTGCGTACATTCTGCCCGACGTATGTACTACACAACTCAAGCTTTTCTCCGCCTAAGCCACGGGGGGAAAATCACATCTGCTATCATCATGATAAAAAGACATTGCCATATAGTTCCAATCACTATCTTTAGTATTATCAGTACATTAGTAGACCATTTAGTAAATGTAACCTAGGTGCGATAAGACACTGCAGGATAGTTGGTGACCCTCATTCCTGAGCTGCTCGGCCTTAGGTGACCAACGCCCGGCCACTGCTGACTCCCAGACGAGCTGCTCATTTCTCAGTATGGTTAAGCTCGCACTCCCAACTGTGAGCAACGCAATACATGTTTTACTACACCCCCAGAGTACTACATTCCTGTTCCGAGTTGAATCCATAAGGATAATAAAATATTTCACTTTTTTTTTAACTGGTTTAACTTTAATTGCTATCAATTAAAGGAATTTTTGATTATTTATTTAGATTATTTTTTTAAATCACAGAGCAAAGACTGGTGGTTCAGAGCACTGGCTTGGATGGAATTCGATAGTCAAAAATTCTAACAAAACTATTGGGAGAAAAATAAATTAAATCAGAATGCTCCGCAGAGTGGCATATCAGGAGTGTAGTACCCGTGGAGGTGAATCTAAGGTCAGTGTATAGTTGTCGGGCGTCACCTCAGAGGGCGCTGGGGGTGGGGTAACCCGTCTATAGGGCGTTCCCCTCTGTATGGGAGTAATACTCATACTCTCAGTACAAATCCCGAAGGAGCCAGCGCTTCCGTGTCCTACATTACAACTGAGCTGGCCCAAATATCTGGGTACTATATTTCCAACCCAGGAAACTCCATCTTTTAAAAGTACAATTACATCATTAAGTATTGAATCAGTTCACCACTCCGCGATACACAAATTGTACAATTTAAAAGCTTCCATCGCTTTCACTATGGTTACACTCAGGATTTTTTCCAATTTATATATACCATTTAATATCTGGGAAACAGGATTAAATGTCTATTAATCTGCATAAATCCCCTTGTGTGATATGACTGGGAATTAAGATCCAGTTCTATGTTTGGAAACGTTGGCATAGACTTCAATGAGAAATCAAATGAGTAGAGCCCTTACTTCGAGGTAGGGGCGGCATTATTGTCTTTTTTTTCTTCTTGTTCTTAGACGAGGGTTGAGCTCCTTGTTATAGTAAATCACGTAGGAAGCCCGGTTTGCATGCCTCCAGCACCCAGGTTGCCATAACAACGTGCATCGCGTCTGTGCCCGTTGAAGCTGACTTAACACCCTTATTATAAAAACATGCCATCACTGTGTCCAACATGGCGGCGGCAGAGCTCTCTAATCACTGCACCAGCGTCCTTCCCTGCTCCGGCCACAATACAGGTCCACAAAATCATTCAATTCACAATTTGTCTAAATAATTATCATATTTCTTATAGATATAATACACATTATGAATTGGTGGGGAGAGCGGTGCCTGTGTGGTGTGGATTGAAAAAAAAAGGATTAAAAAAGACACACAGACGCAGCGCGCCCCATCACAGACTCTATCACAAGTAGGTATCTTCGCAGTCAGCTGTATCGCTGAGGTCGGCGTGGGCGCCAGAAGTGGTGGGGGTTGTAGTGGTACCGTCGTATAGGTCGTCGGGCACCGGCTCCAACTGGTCCGGCTTGGTGTCAAGGAGCCAGCGCTGTACGCGCGACACCAGGTCAAGCGGTTCAGCGTCGTCGCCCACCATGGCAGCCAGCGCCGTGCCTGACGACGAGTGTTCCAGTTCCCGAGGCCCAATATCGATGACGTGGTGGTGGCCGCGGAACTGCTCAGAGTGCCTCGATTCGGCCTCGCTGAGCCGGAGAGAGTTGTGGGAGGCCTGTGGGACCAGGCTGTCCAGCTCGTGGCTGGCAGAAGGAGAGCGGACCGGTATGCTGGCCTCGGACACGTTCACCGACCTCCATGGCGGGGGCAGGCAGGCGTCAGCCAGTGGCGCAGAGTCGGTCGACAAGCAGCGCATCGAGGACTGGTCAATGTCTGAGGTGACATCACCATCGACACTGCTGAAGTCATTACAACCACCACCAACAGCGCCTTCGTCCATGTCGAGCACTACATCGCCGGGCGCTGTCTCCCAGGGCAGCGACCGGGCACTGGCACTCTCCGATGGAGGACCCAGCTCAAAGACAACATTTGACTTCTGAGCCGACCCGTCGCTCCCCTCTGCCTCGCCGTTCTCCTCTGGCGAGCACTTCCAAGGTGGTGGGAGACTGGTCTGCTGGTCACTACCTCCGGGGAGGTCACTGCCGTCTGCCTCCTGCCCGCCAAGGCCGGCCGCTGGAACCGATCCGCGGTTTGCGGCCAGCTCCTCTGTAGTCCGCCATGTGGCGGGCAGGTAGCAGTCGTCATCGCCCGTGGTGGCCGGGGTGGCAGGTCCATCGATGACCAGGTCGTCCGATGACAACACTAGGTCTGTGTAGGATACAGCGGCCAGGTCCGGTACCGGTCCGGCACCGTTAGCGCTACGCTCATTGTGTTCATGGAAATCATCGATTTTGTGTGTCCACGGTAACGTGTCGTAGGGTGTCGAGCAGTGTACAATATCCGGATGGGCGCGCCTGGATTTTACGGGTTCGGCCAGGTGAGGCTCGGAGCAGGAGAGGCGGGGCGTCTCCTCCTCCAGGGCGGGCGCCTCCAGCAGGTTGGGGTCTGACTGGTGCATCTTACACGGGCCCTCCCCTACACCATTGTGGGTGCTGAAGGGGGAGGTACCATTACTACTACTATTACTCAATGGAGAAGCGCCGTTCACCCAGGAGGGCGCCTCTCCAGGGCAGGGGTCGTCCTCGCCGTTGATGGCTACGATGGACTCCATGGAGACGGGTTCGTTTAGAGTGGCGCCGGCTGCGCGCCAGGGTAGGGTGATCTCAGTGATGGTCGGGGCGGGTGTCTTCTTACTGGGTGAGCTGTAGACTTGCGGGGAGGGCCAGTAGTCTGCAATCAAACAGAAACAGGGTAAGGTCACGGTCTGCGGATTTCTCTACACCCAGACAGGGGTCACCGTCACGCTTGGGGTCACACAGACAGTGCTGCCGCCTGTGGCCAATACCAGAACCGGTGAAGGTCATTGCTGCATATTCAGTGGTGGATCCAGGACTTCATGGTCTTTGGGAAGAATTTGGTAAAATTTAGTAATACAATGTTCATGAAAGAACCAAAATTGATGGGAAAATGTAAAGGTGCATTCTAGATCCTTGATTCACCACTGAAACTCTATTCCAATATATTGGGCAAATACTGAATGAACAAAGCTAGGAATATCCGTGAGGACCCTGCAAATCATCCAAAATTCATAATAAAGAATTACGTAGTATCACAGAGAACCTGGAGAAAGATTTGTCAATTCCACGCTGACTGAAGAATTAGTAAGGGAATAGCGACGGCAAACTATTATAAAATCAGGGATGGGGACTGGGTTATCCAGTGAACCAGTATTTATCTCTAAAAATACGTTTTTGGGCGTTTTCATCAAAGCAAGTTGCTTAATCTAATGAAGCTCAAACGAACATTAAGTCTACTTATTTGCTTGCATACTTTCTGAAATATTGACCTAACTATATGGTATACGTGGCGTTTTTTCTCTGAACAATTAGTTCTTTCCCAGTTATTCTCTTTTCATTTACAAAAGCATTCTAATAAGCATAATTCAACCAATGAACTAGAGTTAATCAAAATATAATTCTCAAAAATTACTAAAATCACACCAGTTTAGTTTTCACTTTTTTAAAACACTAAGCAGTAATATAAAATTACAGACTACAACTGCGCATATTTACTCTATCTACCTAAGACTAACGCTCTTCTACAAGTCTGTGTTCACTAAGGAATAGCTCAGAATCCGATTCCAAGACCCATAGAGGTAAAACCCAATCACCATTTGTCATCAAGGCTACATGCATTAATGAAGCAGCTAATCTGGTTCTACGTCAGTCATACTTTTTTTTTAAAACATTTGTTCAAGCAGGCAGCAATTTAAACAGGAGAGATTCAGTTGAGTTTCATCCACTGCCACTCTAAAGTTTGTGCTCCCCTTGCCGTGGTATTGGGTGCACCTGGATTTTAGGAAAAAAGTTTAGTTACGATGATATATACAGATGTCTGAAAAAGACATAACCTATGAGGTGATATTGTTTAAGATGAACATCATGCATATTGACAGCCACTGTTACAATTTCTTTAAAAGTTAAATGTGTCGCTAAGTTAGTTTTAGGTTTATTTATGTACAATTCTTTGTCGTTCATGTTTGTGGAAAAAAAGTAATATTTCTTCCTCGGAAAGGATAAAGCTCCTACAAAGCAGCCTTTTTCAGATCTTGCGCTTTTGCTTCTTAGTGATTGCAAAGGCCAGCAAAAAGCTGAGGGTATAGTGACTCCCATTTTTAGGTCTTTGATGATGGTTCGTAAAGCGAAGTGAAAGGAAACACTGCAGTTTTTCTTACTTTAAAACTAAACTGCCCATCAAATGAATTCAGAATCTGCTTATGGTTAAAGCTAAAATATCAGGTTTTTACTTTAT
Source organism: Lepidonotus clava (assembly GCA_936440205.1). Taxonomy (NCBI): domain Eukaryota; kingdom Metazoa; phylum Annelida; class Polychaeta; order Phyllodocida; family Polynoidae; genus Lepidonotus; species Lepidonotus clava. The sequence continues at coordinate 33,221,140 of OW387140.1, forward strand.
TACAACAGAAAATTAAGTTAGGAATCATGATTGAAGTAAGAAAGATAGGCAGACAATGGTAATTTTTAAAACTGACTTTTTGATTTTCATATCCTATATAGTGGAATTAAAAAGAAGGTCAAAGAGCTTTGGAACAGACTATAGGTTCAAACGTTAAAGAAAAAACAGTTCGAACTTACATCATTACAATTTTCAGTTCGATGTAACCACATTCCCAAGTTACTGTTTTTTTCATCAAAATATTAATGATTGAAATTAGGTGACCTGATGAATTGTTTTAGAATCTACTTATGTTACTTGTTGAGTTCATAGTTGAATCTACTTCTGTTACCATTTTCCACACAAGTGTTATGTGGTTTCCAGATTAGTACAAAATGTAAGCTCGATAACTCATATATATATACCCGTCAGAGATTGGTGGACTTTTCGTCCGTGGACGAGCCGTGAGAAGTTCCATTCAAGATAACAACATCTGGAAAAGGATAGGTTTCATGTCTTGGAAAGGTCGGATTGAATATTAAATGTATAAATTATAACCTTAGTTCCATTTATGGTAACAATACCTGGAAAGGATAATTTAGTGTCGAGGAAAGATCGGAAGGTTTTATGTGTAGCAATTAGTGCCTTTCAAACAAAGAGTTAACAATTAGTTCCCACGGAAACGAATGTGTGCACCAAGGTGAGAACACTGTTAATCTGACTGGATAATTGCAGTACTGAGAACAGTAATCAAGATTCCTTGAAAGCATTCAAACAAGTTTTCGAGAAAAGAAAAAAGAGCTGGGAATCAGGATTCCTGCAAATAATAACGAAATTCAGAAAAAGAAATCCTGCGACGTACTTATAACTTATACATCCTTTGATTTCCATAAAGCACATAGGGTTCCCAAGAAGGCCTTTGGTCGAAATAAACACTATTTTGTCCTGAAGGTATTTACCTTTCCATTTCCTGACTTAGAGATATATATTCCGAGACTCAGAGAAGCTTAAGGTATTAAGTGCTATTTCTCCATCGACATGGGACAGGATTTGGGACCCCCATCAAGTCGATTAGTCCATCAAATCCCATTTGGCCGTCCCTAAAATAACGCCCAACACGTGGTGTTAAGTAGATTACAGTTTCATAAAGATCTGAAATAGGGCCAAGGACGGTCAAAAGCTACGGGTCTCACACGGACGATTGCACGGGCAGATCACGTTAGAGCTGAACATGTGACTGTTTCAGACGCTGGTTATTCTTAACACCCCCCTCCCCAAACTCCACCCGCCCGCCCAAACAAAAATAAACAGAGTTGTTATATTCTTGAATAATCTATTCTTGTTCAAGATTACTCCTAAAATACACTGCATAAATACATTTCCAATAAAAATGATAATAATAATAATAATAGTATTCTCAGTTACTTGCTTCACTCAGTGCTATTTTGGTTATTGCGATAACTTTGGCTGACTTAAGCATTGGGATTTTTTGATGGGTGGGTTTTAGTAATGGAATAGCATAAACTTACCTTTATTTTCAGCGTCTTTAGTCTTAGTTACTGTAAATGTAATGCCCTCGTCGGAGCTGTCGTCAGAGTGATGTCCCTCCTGTTGTTTATGTTCTTTTTCAATTTCTGAAATTAACGAAAGTTTCATATTAAACAATTATGCCAATGGATTTCCACTATTTAGTATGCTAGTGTAAACTGAAATCATCCTGAATGCTACACAACTGAATTGTTGTATTCCAACGGAGAATACATGTCATATTATTTTATCAGGTAAAATTGCGCTTCTCTTCACAACTGAATACATGCATCCTCCCACTTTCTGTCTTCTTTAATTGGTAAATCACCTGAGGAAAGTGGGTACTTATCTTGATATCAATTAGACTAGCTGTCCCATTTCAGATAACAGATTTTTAAAATACACGCATAATCTTCTCAAGTCACTTTCAAAAAGTAGGTCATAAACAAGATTGCATGCCAAATATAAGCAATTAATTCGGGAAAAAAAAGAGGGGTGGAGGTCATAAACAAGATTACATATTAACATACCAATATAAGCAATTAATTCATGGGGGAAAAAATCAACCATAAAACATTTATAAAAAAAAACAACAAAAAGACTCACTGTGGACGCCGTGTTCGGGTTTGGCCGTCACTTCGGCGGCGTTGGCAAAACTGACATTTTTGCGGGGTTTGTCATCGTCGTCGCCGCGCTTGTTCAATTTCTTGGAGCTGTGGTGGTGGCGACGGTCGTACTCTTTGGCCAGACTGTGGGACAACATGTGGCGAAGGTTCTGACGGATGTTGTGGTGGTAGAAGTTGTTGGAAGATTCACTAGGCAACATGTGGCGGTGATGGCGGTGGAACTGTGGGGGAGAACAAGGATAAGGTGGTTAAGTTTTGTAAATTATTATAATCTGATTTTTGCCTGTTTTTTCTTTTGTGTGTGTGTGTTTTTATTTTCAGGATTATACATTCAGTTATAATACAGAGCCACTGTTTTATCTTTGCCATCTTTGAATATATTGATCTGGATTTCCTAAACTCAGGAGAAAGCCTTTAGTATGTGGTTAAAATTCGAATGTTGGATCCCCATGTAAACGAGTCTCAATGCTGATCTTGTTTCCACGATAAATAAACGAATTAAGAAAAACAATTATATCGTATATTCAATCAGGAACCTTTTGTCCGGCACAATTGGATGAATTTCCACATAGCCTTGGGGAGCCATTATTTTAGGATTATTCTAACTTTATTCCAATTTGAACGAACCGGTATCGAGTGTTGAAACTAAAATAGTATTAGTTATCTAACCTTTCACTACACATCATCTTTTACCTGAGCCTGACGGTTGACGTCACATGTATATCAAATTGCCAATTATATCATTTCAGAACAAAGGAGGTAAGTATACTTTCTGGGAAATAACAGATCTATAAATATAATGTGGCACATAGGGGTGTGATCAGATGAACGGTGTAAAAAGAGCGGACATTATGTCGACTTATGTTCTAATTGCAACGCACAATACCAACTGTCCTGATGATCAAAATTGGTATTTAACTACCAATACTTATTCTAAGACATAATTTGTTTACAGGCTTTAATTTTATTCTGATATTACCGACATGTTTCTTCCTTTTATGGACCCTTAAGAGCTGTGATCGTGTAAAATTGTATCCATCAAAACGTTGTTAAATATTCCATAAGGAAAAAAAATCATACTTTTTCTAGAAAACCATCTTAGAAATGCCATTTCCTCTAACGCTCATAATATCTTCTTTAAGGAAACTTGACTTCAGGTTATCTTATTTTCTTACCCTTTTGCGGGGCTTGAACATGGCATCTTCGAGGATATGATGCGCTTTACTGTCATCTTTCATTTTTCGCGACTCATGTACGTCGAGTGCTTGCATATCGAGTACAGTAGAGGAGTTATCAATTGGCAGGTCGGATGCATTCCTTTTAGCTCTGGTGAAGTCACTGAAAATTGAAAAATAACAAATTAGAAACTAAAACTCTAAGACAGGTGGAAAACTTTACGATTAACGAAGTACATACAGTTTTATGACAAAGTAGAGGCGTGTGTGGGAAAATTAATTACATGCACAAACCATTAAACAGTAGTCCAAGGCTGTGAGATTATAAAAACAGAGGTATTTCTTAAGCAATTAGACTTCAGACAGATTGAGACGTGCTTAGTTTTTACATGTTGATTAGAAGCTCCAGACTTACAACAAATTAGAAATATTTTCAATGCATCAAGCTCGCATTTCGTGCACAAGCAAGTTATAAATATGCCCTTATAAGTACATATATTCTTCATTATGATACAAGAGATCAGATGTTAAAAGTAAAGAACCTGGGCTGTGGGGGGCCGAGTCCGTTGGTCTTCGGTGGGTGTCCTGCATGGCCATTACTGTGTGATTAGAGATAGAGTTAATGATTAGGGAGTGCGTTCCTCTTGGTGTCAGTGAGGTTAGGTTACTTGGTACAACTCGCCATACTCAGAGTGTAGGGGCCACGACAACAGGTACTGTCACCTACCCGGTCAACGCTGTCTGACGGCCCACATCTGTCACTTAGTATGTACAATGCACCCAAGCGTACAGACATAAGCACAAGACAAAGCGTGCGTTGTTTTTTTTATATGTATATTCAATTAACTGACATTGCAATGCATGCATCCTAATTAGAGAACTTATTGATTAAAAGGTGTATTTATATTGGATACGGCGTAAACACATTAAATTAATGAATTCTAAAAACAAACAAACAAAAAAAAGGCAAAATCAATGGGCTAAAACTTGTATGCTGATCGACAAAAACCAACCAACAAATCATAAATACATGCACGAAACACGTAAGTATACATATCAAATTATAGACCTTCCTAGTTATAAAGACTTATTCCCCCACTTATTGACGGTTCGGTTCCAGATATACACAACTGAAAATAAAACCAACGGCCTAAAACCATTTCACCAAATGGCCACCTTGAAATATAATTCCTTTCACTCGCAATATTTGGATCTACACAGCGTACTTGTTCATATGGAATATAATAGAAAATGAATAAACAGCAATACAAAAGGGGGGAAAATACTAAAAAAAAATAATAAAATACTAAAAAAATAAAACAACTACATTCTGCTCATGTGACCCTCAGAAGCAACTTCATGACCAGACAGATCCGTGATGTGTCAGTGAAATTACGAGTCGACCAGAGGTCTGAAAGGGTAATTTTCTGCTCGTCTAAGTCTGGAGCGGGTCAGACTTGTGACACGATCACCAAGCCGAGTCTGGGTCACTGACCAGACCCATGGGCCCAATACGCATGTTTAGTGGTTTAGAAACCCCTTGATGTGGTGCTGGTGCTAGTTGAGCCACATATGGCGGGGAGTGGTGAGAGGTTTCTTGGAAAAGAGGATGGGTGGAAATGGGGTGACGTTGTCCCGTACTGAGGTCGGGTGGGGGAAAAAGACTTTGGTATTCTTTTATTTAGTTCATTTTGTGGTTCGTAGTACCATTACTCAGCAATAGCCACGTTTCAGTCAATAATACTATTACTGATTGGGAGTGCTAAAAGGTCATATTTTTATATAGAGGTTTTATATCAATAACCCCTATGCCATAAACATGGTTCAGGTTGACTGCCAATCAAATTATCATAGCATCATACTCAACTGATTGTATTTTTTTCTTCTTTTTTTTGTTTGACTTATTCTGTTCTTTGTGGGAAGGGCAATTCATTTACTCCCCCCCTCCCCCAACCAAATAATGTGTTTCTCATTAGATCTGCCTTATAAAGCGCTCCCTATGAAAGGGACATGCCATGTCGCATTTCAATGTCTATCTCATGTCTGGAAACAGCCTCATGTCAGTTTATAACTGGATCCACAATTCCCATCGTATCCATTACCACTGTCACCCTGTAGTAAAGGACTCAATTTTAAGGGCTGTATATACTACGTCATTTTACCTTTGTGTCCGTAGACGAGTTGAGTTGAGGAGAGAACCTAAATATGGGATATGGGTGGAGACGGGGACACGTAGTTAGGGTTTTAAGGACGTTTCACACATTATGTTGAATGGGGATGTAAATCACAGGTTTGACAGCAGGTATAGATAGGTTTGACAGCCCCAGGGCAGCTTCTTGGAAGGCTCACGTGATAGCTGCAGAGGTGACGAGATGGTGATGATAACGGGGCGCTTGTCACGGATTAGCCATATTGTTATAGGCAAACCAAGGCCTTAGTAACCGTGTTACCCACTGCGACACCTTTACACCCCTCGAAATGGAACTTGGGAAACCCTCCCCTCCCTCCCCCCTCCCCCCAAATAAATAAATAAATGAATAAAAAAAAAAAAAAAAAAAAAAACTACCTTGTACCTTGTAAAGGTCAACGACAAAACCCAAAGAAAACGAGAAAAACATAAGACCCAATTGCAATCCCCAGATAGCGGTGTAAGTGCAATATTTCTAGTCTCTATTCATGCATATAGTACACTAGCCCCTATAGCTTATGACGACATCCATATGAAATTCAAAGGTCAGATGTATGATTTTACAAAGGCAGAATACCCATTCCCCCCTGTCCCCCCGGCCCTGGGACTTCAGGGGGTCCCAGCCTCCCGAGTAGTGCAGCTATAATTAGACCCCTTACGTAAAGCTCGAGGAGAGCCTACGTCTGGGGCATTGAGGCGATGTAAATATTACGTATAGGCTGCTGTGAGCCTATAGACTGCCAGGTCAGGAGGGGGAATGGCGTTACGGAGAACGCGCTGGAAATCAATAATGTGCGATCACTGCGGCACTGCAGCCAAGCCAGGCGGACGTCGAATTCTAAGAAACGCATAAAAACAGCTCTCCTTTCCATATTGGGAGTGTTTCATAAAAGCTACGCATCCTGGCAGAGTGCAAACGTATACGTTATTCCAAGTCTATGTATAGAATTGGTTCCATATTATGAACCATCATTTTGATATATGCGATGTTGTGTTGTGTTATTAACATGGGCGTAAAATGAGTCATTCACTGATTCAGTTCTGAGGCTAATGGTCGTATTGTTGTGTGTAAATATGTTGGCGGGAAACAATGGCTCTTAATGACAAATTAGAGACTGAAAGGACAATAACGCTTTCATAAAAGCATTTATTCCTTTTTCCTTTTTAATATCTTTTGTTCAAAAGTGAGTTCGTCCGAAGTATTTACCTTGTCTGCTAGATTTTACTGGTAAGCACCATGTGACAGTAATAATGACGATTCTCTCTCTATTCATTTCTAATATAGACGCAAAACTACCCCATGTTGTCGACGTCAATCTCAATTCCCAGTTCTGGGACACAAAAACACCATTCATGTTTTACATTATACTTACACAAAAGCAAACAGAGGCGTTTTCCCCCTTTTCACTGGTAACTTAAGGAGTGGAGCCCCTTGCCTGCCAAACCGCATTTGGTTGAGTTACTTAACCCAACATCCTGGGTCTAATATCAGGTAAACAGACTTGAGTACGGACCGGCGTTGTAACTGGTAGCGACAGAGGCCAGTTCTCAGTCTCACCCTACAGCTTTAAGTAAGGCCATGGAACTTGGCATTTCTAGCCTCTATTCTGTGGGACTTGATAGTCTAGATGCCTTAGGCTTGGTTTAGCCATATACATCGCACTCAAATACGTCGGATATATCCGTCCTGATACATTAAAACTACTATGTACATCATGCAACCTATCCCCATGTTCATTTGAAAACTCATTTACAATTTTTCGATCACCCAAGCCCTGTTGTGAAAACCAACTGGTTCATAAATGACCGCTGCTTACTTGTGGGAATTGCCTTATAGATCATGGATGGTGTACACGACAAGAATGCTATGATAGCAAATGATTATTTTGCTATACAAATTTGGAAAAGCTTAACCATGTAATTTTGTATACAGAATATATCCAGCTTGTACGTATGGCCCATGGACACAGAGTATAATACCAGGCTGAGGTGGCCACCGGCTGACCCCTCCCCGACAGCTGACGGGGTTACTCAATACCACCCTGACCTCTGGTCACATCTTTGTGTGGGGAGGGGAGGGATGGAGGGATGGAGGGAGGTGTGGGGAGGGGTGTTGGGTCGAAGTGGTGGTCAGAATGTTGTATATAATCCTTTGTGCGTGGCTGTTGAGGGTTAGGGGAGAGGGCAGGGGTATACTTAATGAGCTAAAATGATGCACTTTCTCGTCACATATATGAACATCTTAATTGGTATTCCCTTTTCTTTTCTTTTTTTTTGATTAAACACTTTTTTCTTGAATTCAAAATGTCATTAACATTTATATAGTTGATCATCCAGTAGCTGCCAGCTTCATGTGAACGTTTCGCCTTACATTGGAAAATCAACAAGTTCAAGTGGGTCGACCGATTCGCCTCATCCCTCTTGCACCATTCCTTGATCCTAAATACATCCTGTTAGCTCCGTGGATTAGGTAATACATTATCACCATCCCTACAGCCCTGTCCTTGTTACCAAAGCCCCAGAGTTGCCCCCCGACTGTCAGCAGAGAATATAACCCAGTACATCAGATCCTACCACTCCCCTTGTCAACCCTCTCCCCTCACCATCCATACCTACATAGGTCACACACCCAACCCCCTCCCTAGTCCCTTGCCTGTCTGAGTGCTGTGTTTGAAAAGAAACTTATTTCAGGTGTATCCGTATTCGGCAGCGGCCTACCTGGCAACCAGGTCAGCGACAGCTTTTCTGATCACACCGCTTTCACGTGTTCGCCTACCTACCGCCCCCCCCCCCCCCCCTCTCCTTTCCTCCAGCACTAACCACCTGGTTCTTGGTCGTCGTTACCGGACGTCCCCACTGACCCCTCACCTTGACCCTGACGTTTCTAAAGGTCTCCAGTGAGTGGTCAACCTACGTGCTGGCAGCCCAGGAGGCGTATTAAATAAGGCCCCCATTGCCAGTCCATTTGTGGCATAACCTGAGTCAATGACTGGATCCAGACTGGACTGGAGGAAGTAGTGAGGTAACCTCTGGAGTTACGAAGCCTACACGTTCGCCCACCTACCTACTATGGGTTTCAATTAGGCCCTAAATAAACTTCTTCGGGTTTTCCGTGGTTGCTTTCTTCGTTATTAGTGGCAGGAGGGTCAGAAACGGTTATTAAACACTGACTCATTAAACTTACTCAAAGTCATTTATTTTCCTGCAGGCAACCTCTTGTTGTGGTTCTGTGACATTTGATGGTCGAGTTCCTTCTGTTTTTTGTCCCCCTTTGGCTTGGGCCCACACAATCATTGACCAGGAGGAAAAATCGGACGGTTGTCATTCCTGAGACAACGCCGGAAGACGCGCTTCAAGAGAACCTACGTGCGCACTCACAACCTGCCCCCTGGTGGGACTTAGGGACAAAGGTCAAGGCCAGGTCAACTCAAGGTCACTGAGAACTATGTCACCGAACGCTGCAGCGCAGTCACGTTTTTATGTCACATTTTTCATTAGTAACTAAGACAGGACCTAGAACAGAAGGCTGGAGTAATGAGACAAGTAAAATGTCTAGCTCATCAGACACATTAATTAGAGTCGAGAGTAAAAAGGTCAATTGTGATAGAAGTTATGTTACTGTCAGCTACTTCGGCATTGCATGTCCTTAGAAAAGTCTCAAAGACTAAAATCACGAGCAGAAACGCTGACATTGACACAAGGATTGAAAGTACAAAGTCTGAGTCTGTCCTTATAAAGAACTTTACCACAACTAGATTGGAAACGAGATTTTTAGCATCCAATGCTTTCTATCATTACCATCGCAGTACAAAATATTTTCCATTGCAAATTCAACTGCCTCTTCAACAGTATTAGTAATGTATTACTAGTACATGTACTTGTAGTTGGCAGTTTTCAATACCCCCACCCACCCCTGCTTATCCATCTGCTCTCTCCACTACAGCAGATGGAGACAGCCAGCAGATGGCGGGGCAGCAGCTGCAAGCAGCACACCACCACCAAACCCATCCAGTGAGTCGAGGCGCTGCGGCATACTGGCACCACGCCCGCTCACCTGCCAACCGCGCAGTTTTACCATAGCACGAAGCAGGGAGCCCCACGAGAGAACGGCCAGGGCAGCATCCCCTCTCCAGTGAGTCTACTGACTGAGGCTGTCTAAACCCCTAGGCCCGACACAATGGCCCTGTGTCGTCTATGCACGCTAAGTAGAGAGTCTACATAGCGTGTGGGATATTTGGACTTGGGATCATTGAACTGGCCCGGGACGAGAGGTGAAAAGTGAGGTCATCTCTTTTGGGTCGGTCGGGGTGAGGGACCGCTAGGCAGTACACCTTCTCAGCTTCTGTCTCCACCTTCCTGAGGGGACTGGCTAAAATTGCCTTACTGTTATCTATAGCGGATTTTCTTTTTATATGCAGATGTGGGAGGTTCCGCCGGATCATGCGGTGTATTTCCAGAGAGGAATGTGGGTTGGCGTAAAGGGTTGCTGTTGGATTATTCATTGTGTATGTGAGGCTGGGGCCCCTGCCATTTTCATGACTGAGGGAACAAAGAGTCTGGACTGAATAAATTTCACAGAATCGTGTCTGTAGTACATATAACACTTGCAGAAATGACTGATATTTTTTGCTCACAATATTAGGAGATGTAGTTTATCCATGGGAAAGTGTGACGTTGAGGTCACATCATTTAGGCTGTATCATAGCGCCATAATCATTGTGGGTTTCCTTTGTGATCAGGGTTTGGGTTGGGCAGGGTGACTGCTGTGTAGTGGGGGGTGGGGGTACCTTCCCCCAGCCACCACCAAAGCCACCACCACCACCAGCACCACCGCTTCAGCAGGGTGGGGTGCCTGGGAGGACGCAAGCCCTCTCTTTACCCACTGCTCTCCAAGCATATCCACCATCCCTAACCGCAGTTATAATTCACAAAAGATCCGGATGGAGACTGCACAGACAGGCACGTTCCCCGCCCCCTACTCAGGCTGAACTGACTGGGACGGTGTCTGGAAACTAGAGGTTTGGCGAGTCTGCCTTCCTCTCTCAAATAGTTTTTATGACACTGAAGGGGAAAAACGAGAACGGTTCCAGTTGAAAAACTAACGTTTAAAAGTGCAAATTGCGTTAATAACTACCCCAGCACACAGTCAGGATTGTGTGCTCACGTCGGACTCCAGGCACACAGCCCGCATAATTGACAATTATCACTTTACTAGGCTTTATAAAACAGGAGCCAAGCAGTCTGGATCAACCAAATGCTATATAACTATACTGTATTTTTCGGCTTCCCAGTGGGCAACCACTTTAAATGCCCTCTCACAGTATTAGTGTAGGAAGTGTAGGACAACCACGTTTCAGAGTTGGGCAATTGCATGGGATCAAACCAGTCTGAGTCTATGAAACGCTAGAGGAAAGATTCGAAAATGCCATATTCTAAATACATAGCAGTAAATGTACTGAATCATCCTAATGGCTATCATTCATGGATGCTTACTTATATATAGACACAAAGGAATGGTCATACAAGAGTACTCTTAAATATCCATGTTTATCTATAATGCTGTTAATTTGGCATAGCATATTGGATAGGCGTGGCTCAGATGATTCACCCACTTAAATAAGAGTTATATTAATATTAAATGAAGGTCGGTTTCTTTTTTCATTACCCGTTCCTTTTTGCATAACTCAAGCCTAGATGAGGGTTATTTGAAATAATTCAATAGAAGGTTATGAGTGAAACGTGATGTCCACTCTTTCTGCTTATAACGTCAGGGGCACACAACATATGGTAACTACAAGTACAACGCAGTTACTGGCACAACTTTGTCCCTAAGTAACCCGCTAACAATAGTACTTTATCAAGTGGTCCCTATCTTTAGGTTAAACCCCTGTTATCTGACCAAAATGTCATAGAATACAGGGCATGTATTGTAACTTAACCTGGGGACCTAGAAGTAGGGGACACTATGACTACTCCTGATAGTAATGTCAGGGAAGTTATTTTTCTGCCTTGAGACTTCTAACGGCCTGACCACATCCCTTATCTTATCCTATAACGTTATTTGACTCAGACTAAGCCTAAGGTTGAGTCATACCTTAACCTTTGGATCACACCACTGACCAGGGTACCGGTTGGCTCATATAACATGTACCTTTGTCATAAGTTATATCAAGAGAGCAGGGTCTTCAGCTTATCTATCAAGTATTTGTTCTTTGTTACAGTTACGTTCTGGTAGACATGCCTTTGAGATAACATATCAGCAAGGTACCTCGTAACTTAACCTTGAACTATTGACTTGCCTATGACTATTGCGGATGTAACTCTAGAGCTTACTTATCTTTATTATTACGCAAGGGTCAATCCAAGCTTATGGACTTTTCTTACAATCTAAGAATGAAGATTCCAATGAGGAGAAGGGAAGAGACTCCACAGTTCCTGTTGATATCAGGGTTTGGACGGTTTGTAGATCAGTGTCGCAGTTTGGCACCACGTGTATTGGGAAAAAACAAGTGTACTTACTCACCTTTACCATGGCTTAGTCACAAAAGAGCCATGCCTGTAGAGATCCATAAAAGAATACCCTGCCATCCTTTGTGACGTCAGGTGCCCATACAAAACTGCCTACCTTACACAACTTGACTCACCTGGCTGCGTCCTTAGAGATGGGTAAACTTTGAGCAGGGACGGATCCAGATACTTTAGAAAGGGGGGCGCCCTTATGTAAAATTTTGAGGGGCCCCTTTGCCTTTGGGGGACCAGAATTTTATATTAGAAATGTTACCAAAATTATTAGGGGGGGGGGCGCCCCCTTAACTAGGCTAAATCCGTCCCTGCTAAGGGTGGTCCTTGGCAACGCCTTAAACTTATATCAGTGTAAATTTCAGCTTTTTAAAGCACTTACCTATTGATAATGGCCAGCTCTAAGGGGCCCAGGGCTGGGGGTGGGTCCTCGTCGGAACTCCCGCCGCACTCGCTACAACTACACGGGTCGCCCATGCTACTCCCCCCGGTGGACGACGACCGTCGGGGGCCCGGCCCCGCCTGATGGAAGCCGACGGCCACAGGCGACGGCAGGTCCGACGACGTTCCCAGGACCATGGCCGGGGGTGTAGACTTAGAGGGTGGATTTGTCAAAGAATTGGCCGTGTTTGGTGTCTCAAAGCCTGCTCCATTGACGGCGAAGACCGCGGGGACGTGGCGTGTGTCTGGGTCAGTGGATGGTGATGATGGTGGGGGGTTTTCTGATCCCCACGCTGGTTGGGGATTTTGCACTTCTCAGCGTTCTCCTGTGGGGTTAGCAAATCCTGGACACGGGTGAATGACCCTAATATCCTCCTTGTGTTATTGTCTGTCAGATTTGTACATTTTATAGGGTGTGAGTTCTCCTAAAATGCAACCAGACTGGATAAATCAGCCAGCCGCAACCGTGCAAACAGTCGTCCGATGTGGCGTTAACCTTGTCCGAGCTGTCGGACGCAACCTTGTCGGCTTGGAATTCCTCTCGCGAATTTCTCCTCCCGAGTGGCGTATCGCGAATAAATACGGCCAAGACTTGGCTGGGGGACAGATTAAAGTCCACTGATACTGGATCTTGATTGGAGTTGGTCTGGTGAGGGCTTTCGGGGGCCAACTGGAGGTCGAACACGACCTCCTCCTCCTCTGCTTCACTGCTGTCTACCTCCCCCTCCAGCCGTCACCGAGCAACTTGGCCTGCTGCCAGCAGCCTCTGACGTCACCAAAACATGACCTAGTTACCCGGCAGGCGCCACGCAGTTGACCTACTTTGAGGCAAGCACTGCGTTTTCGCGCCACCAAATTCTCAGAAATTGAGAATTCATTCTTTGGCCTTGCCCTTCCAGTAGGCTTTAATTTTCGCCTTTACCTAGCCATTTGCCATTTTATTTGGGAGATAGATTATGAGAAGGGTCAGTCATCATTGGTGGGTTGCTGGAAGACAAAGATCTAGTGGAAGAGAAGGATGGGCACAGCCACAGGACTGGATCATGTGAACAAACCTAATCACTCCCACCAACACACCATCCCACTAAGCCTGTCCATGAACTTGTTGAAGGACAAAGGATGTGTTTCTAACTCTAAGCGATACATTCTTGTCGCACAATAGAACTACGTTGCCAAACCTCTAGGCTAAAGTGCGTATTCCAAGACTGTTTCAGATTTATGGATTGTTGTAGCTATCAATTCACGTTAGATCTACATCAAAGACATCATAATGTATGTGACTGTGAGGCCAGGGGTAGGGGGCCAGGTGACCCCCCCTCCCTCCCTCCCCGGCCCCCTCATCTCTTGTTGCTCATGACCCCCCCCCCCCCCCACACACACACACACCCTTTTTTTCCCCTCTTTTTTAAAAAAAAATTTTTTTCGTTTCTTCAGATGTGTGTGCCCCCTACATAGGTCCTATTCCTAGATCCGTCCTCAATAATCATTAGAAATATCTACATCTTAGAAAATTCATTAGTTCAGACTAGATTATAAGTTAGCCCTATAGGCTGGCCGACATTGAAGGGGCATATATATATTATATATATATATATATATATATATATATATATATATATATATATATATATAGGCCTATATATATATACCATGCAGGAGCCTGGAAAGAGGGTAAGGAGGGAAGGGCCCTGAAAGCATGCAATTAAGAACTCTCTGTAAACAATAAGAATTGCTGATTTCAACAACTGGTCATCCTCTGCTAAATCTGTTTCTGTTCACGTCGCATGGCTTATTATAATTTTCTTTGCATCCTGCACACTTTCATTTGTAGTCGATGTACGCAAAGTCAGGCTGACAACAGATGCCCATCCTAGCAATCATAACAGTGGGTGGGTGTAGCCAATTACATGTATTTATACTTGCATTGGTGGTTTTATCTCCAATTTTATTCTGTCCTTAGCTGTCCATTCTCGATCCAATGGCCAGTATTTTAGGTCTGCCCCGGGGCTCTGGACAGAATGAAATACAGGCCCATGTTCATGTGGCGTGTGCAGCACAAGTATCGATCCAAAACAGTAAGGTAAAACTTGGTGACACTATCACTTACGGTCTTCGTGTATGAATAGGTGTGGCTTGCCTTCATACGTAGAGGTCTATACATATTGTCGTAGCAATCCTTAGTCACTTAAGTCTTTTGTGTTTATAATGCAAACGCAATTGAATTATAAGTGTGTTCTAAGATTTTAGGACTAGCACACCAATTTTCTTTGAAGACGAATAAACGGTATGGTGCGTTTATTCATCAAATATACACCTATTTGCAAGACTCCGAGTCACTTCTTGAAATGAATATCATCGTTTCATATAACCCTTTCCTTCATGTGTGTGAACGATTTTGCAAGCTGTCAGTCGCGGCAGGCTTGACCCATCACTGTACGGACAAAAGTGGCCAAAAATAAAGCCACTTAAACACAGTGTCTCTCTACTTATATATATATGATCACGTGATTGTATACTTACCTCCTGGCGGTTATCCGATTAAAGGGCAAACGCGCGGACTAAGTACAGCTAAGTTTCTTACCTGTATAATATATACTTGATCCCACTAAAGCTGGAGAGATCTCAGCGGTAGTCCAAAACATGTAAAACGTAGGCCTACATATCGCACTGGTTCAGAAACTACGTGCGCACACCCCGGTATACATGGACGGAATGAGATGCCCTTTAAACTTTAAATGCGGATTGTTACAGGTCATGACCTCGAACCTAACAAAAAAGCCTGGGAGGAGGGTCTATAAATAGAACCCCCATTTGTGCATACATCTGCATACCAAAAGGGACACCCTTCACTGACCCTCCGCGGTCCCTGCGTCTAAAAGGGTGCATTTCAAGCACCCTCCTTAACTTGGTTAACCAAGCAATGCACTCAATAACTAAGGGTTTGAGGTTTTGTCGAACAAGTATCGACGTTTTCTTACACATTTTACTAAGTTAACAATACATCCTATTTATGATGTTTGCAGTTCGTCAACTATATCTTATAAATCTAGTGAAATCTGAAAGCAAATTCAACAGAAGCCAGTTTACAGTAAAATAAAACCATTAAAAAGATTCCCTTGAGTATGAATATTATGATTATCAATAACTCTAACATAAAGCTATAGCTACCAATTTGTAGTATTCTTAATATCATACAATACTTTGATATCCCATCCAGACAGTCAGACTGAACTTACAAAAAAAGACCAGTCCAGAAATACCGATCAAATAATCATGGAGGTATTATCATAGAGAAAATATAGATTCATATCTCCACGTGTGCTAGCGGAGTTCTATTTCGGGCACTCACCCAATGCTCGCCATGCTGTCCATGGATTGTGCGCTGCTCGCACGTGACATGACCGCGAACAAGCCACCAAAGCTCTTCATCGTGTCGCCGATTCCTTCCGAGATGAACGAGCTGCAGAGTGAGGGGCAACACATTAATTTAACAATGAGGTAAAAATATCAGATTTTGTATTTCTTGTTTTTACATAATAATAAAATGTTACGTCTAGAATTATCGACAGATTTCCACAAATTAATTTGAGAGTGGGTATGAAATAGTATGGAGGTGGATTTGGTCAAATTTGAAACACACGAACTTTTATTTCTAGGGAAAATGTTGACGTTCTCAAATCATATTTTGCATATTGGCTGATAAATATATGGGTCCATGCTGTTCATGAGCCGAATATATACAGATTCTGCTGACTCAATACATGCACAATTAAAGGCAATATAATCATAATGCAGGCGACCCAAACAACAGTGTACATTACCGTAATTTAGGAATTGGTAGTATGATGACTAAATAGTCAGTATTCATATACTAGGACACAATCTAGAACCGGCTCTCTTTATAGCATAATAGTTTCGTATCCGTTCTCGCATTTATTTCTGACTAAACATTTCCCATTTCATGATAAATATCCACCAGCGTTTGGGATCTAATTAAAAAACGGCTAGTAAAAATTAAAGCCGTCCGATAAATTGATACTCCATATTCTTTCTAACTGTTTAAAGTTCATAACAATTATTATTTTTAAGCTGGCCTTACAATTTTAGCTTCTGTCATAAGTAACGTGGTCCCATTTATAATAGGCGCTTTCATTGAGTGTATAAGGTACAAAGGATAACATTAGCAGTTTTCTCACCTTTTCTTCGCTAGGTA
This sequence comes from Lepidonotus clava, assembly GCA_936440205.1. Lineage (NCBI taxonomy): Eukaryota > Metazoa > Annelida > Polychaeta > Phyllodocida > Polynoidae > Lepidonotus > Lepidonotus clava. The sequence continues at coordinate 33,237,808 of OW387140.1, forward strand.
TTCCTGCGCGTCCCTCTCGTTGAGTTTGTGGAAGACGCTGATGATGGACATACCCCGGAAACGGGCAGCCCCCTTCCGCAGGACCACAGGTTTGATGTACATGTTGTCAATCTTCTGGAATCTAAAGCCGATGAAAAAGACAGTAAATATTGTACAATTGATAATGAGGTCTGATGTGGACCTTTTATATTCCCTGATAACCCTGAAGAGTATGTTGACTTTTTTTTAATAAGTCCACAATTTTACGTACAATTCGAGGTTAACGTTCTCTTCCAGTTGATGCATGCAGTTTGCACCCGGCGTGTTTGATATGGAAAGGAATATAATGGATTGACAATCCTGGACTTAGTCTATATGGCATGACGATGACAAAAAGCGATATGCATGGGGCATGATGATAAGATTTATAAATAAATTATTACTTCCGGTAAACAGAATATTTGATGTCATTTGCCATGCATAAAAATTACGGTGTATTGAATAATATTATATTGGACCTTTTGTACAGCTGTATGTATGTACTGTAAAAATAATGAATGTTTATTATTCTTCGTTCAAATTATCTGGCGTGCCAGTAATATATAACGTACTGGGGTCGTATATTACATATAGATACATGCAATACTCATCTTACCGTGCTCGTAACTCGTGATGTCCAAAATGTCCGGTGATGTCCTCAATTCCTGCCATCGTATGGTCAATAAGCTGGAAAACAAATAGTAATTACCATACAGTTTTTCTTTAAAATTTGATTCTTCATTCTTCATTTCATTCAGAAGCAGGAAACAGAATAATGTCTTATACTTTCTGATGTCAATGCCCTAACACTGCACTACCCACGTGTACCTTATAATCATAACAACTGAGTAAATCAAATTAAGTCGCTTGGTGTTTGATTTCCGTACCCCAAAATGGTTACAACACTGCGAGAGTACCTAATAATTCCAGTGAGTTGAAAATGGAATGCTTCTATCTATAATCAATATGGTCAGAAATATTCCCCAAACACTTAGATTCTAAAAATACACCATCGGCACATTTCAAGCACATCACTATAATTTTATTAGTCATGATATGTCCCTAACTCTTAAGATAATATTATGTGTTTAGCATGACAAATATTTATCATAATTCTTATTTTCACGCATTTAACCTTACGTATGATAAATTACATGCGTTTATAAAAACATATTTTCTTTCTGTTTGCTCATAATTTTGACTGACAAACAGAAATTGGCTTTTGTGATATAATATTATGGTAAGCCACTCGAGACGTCTTCCAGAAAGTATGTAAGTCGTAATTTGGGTGGGTCTTCTATTGTACTCCTACCTCTCACCTATCCTATTGGGTGGATCGTATTATATAAACCACTAAAGTGGATGGCGTCTCACCAATCACCTCTGGGGGAGTGGGTGGCTATGTTATTGTTATGTTGTATCGCAGGTACCGACAGGTTGGACCAGGTGCCAGCTCCTCCAGTACCCTTCCAGTACCCCTCCACACACCCTGGAGTTTACATCGACATACCTGGTTGCTTTACATAGACAGGGTGGGCTAAAAACAACCCGTCCCTCCCCCCCACGCCTTACCAACCACCGGCATCCTCACGGAGAAAAAGAGTAACGCTCGATAGCAAACAGATAAAGAACCCCACTGAAGGGGTGGTGGCGCAAAACACCGCTTAAAATGGGCGTGGTATTATTAGATATGTTGACCTTGGGAGTGGTGGTATTCAGCAATGTGGGTGGGGGACATATCAATCAATCAAATAATAATAAACAATTTTTTAACATGAAATATCTCCCCAATAATTAGATTAACGCATGCATCCATACGTCTTTATTATGATTCATGTGGTTTATGATTACATTATTTTTAGGGCCATTTTCTCAATATCATTAGTTGTCCTTTTGCAATATTAATATTCCTATGTTATCAATATCATTTGGTAAATGAGGATTAGGCCTAACTCTTGTGACCAAAAATATTCACAAGAACCAAGATACGGGTTTATGTAACTGAACCACCGGCTATTTCCCTGCTCATGCCACCAGAACTGGGTCACAGTGAGCTGCTTATGAGCTGCTCCTACCGGCGGTAAGGGAGTGCTCTCGGGTTAGGGTGAGCAGATATTGGCAAAGAGCCACAACAACAAAGCCCTCCGTCGGCCAGGAGATATAAACAGGCTTGTTATCGTCCGTAAATAATGTGCACAGATGATATACCTAGGGTAAAGATAAACGAGTGGAGCCGTGGCCTCCCACAACCCAAAGAGCACCCTGATTGGTTCAACCCATGACACACCCTCAACCCTTGACAGTGCAATCTCAACCCTTGATACATCATGAATCCCTGACACACCCTCATGCCCTGACACAACCTACATCACCAACATTCTCTCGATCCCTGACACACCCTCAACCCTTGACAGTGCTACCTCAACCGTTGACACAACCTGGCACAACCTAAAGACCTGACACACCCTTGATCACTGACACCCTGTCAATCCCTGACACATCCTCAATCCCTTGACACCTGACAACCCCCATCCCACCCTGCGACACATCCTCAACCATTGGCACATCCTCAACCCTTGACACATCATCTATCACAGACATAACCCCAACCCTGGCTATTCAACCAAACCCCTAACAACCCCAAAACCCCTGACACTCCTTCAACTCCTGACACCCCCAGCCCCAGCCCGCCAGTAAACCTAAAGTAACCCCTGGCAATGTATCCTAAACCAGCAACATCCTCTTTTCTTGAATACCTTCATAAACCGGTATTTGATTACATATTATTATAGTGGGGTTTGTTAAGGTCATTTTTTTGAGAAATCGTTACGCGGCGGATAAAAGCACCAAATTTGGTATGAGGCACCTCTGAGGCATAACTATCAAATCTGGAAGGGGAGCCACGTTGAAATATCAATAGGACGGATGTGGGGGCCAAAAAACCAATATGGCCGACTTTTACTATAAAAATTCTTATATCTCAGCTTCTAAAAAGACTAAAGAGACATGGTTGGTGTCAAAATTGAGGGATTATGGGTCAGGGAATTCAATTATCTATGTTTCAAGTCAATGCGGAAATCCAAAATCCAAGATGGCTGACCAATTTTGAGAAATATTATGATTTTTAGTAACTAAGGCATAAGGCCAGGGGAAATGGTTCCAATATCAGTTGTTGATAGCCTAGAGGGCTCAATAAATATGATATTCATCCAATACAACACCATAAATTTCAAAATGGCTGAATTCATTAGCATGATGCCTTTGATAATGACCGCTGGATTCCAAAATAATTCAAAAGAAAGGATATAGACTTTACTCTTTTTCCACAAGATTTCTTGATTTCATTTGGTATAATGATCCCCTGGGACCCCTTCATTGAATTTAAAAGGGGAGCCACCTTGAAATATCAATATAACCTGGACGTGAGCCAAAAATCCAATATGGCCGACTTTTATTGAAATAATCTTATATCTCAGCTTCTGAAATGCCTAGAAACACATTGCTATTGTCCAAATTGGTAGATTATAGGACAGGGAATTAAATTATTTACCTTTCGTATCTATACAATAGGTCTAATCGAAGCTAACCAAAAGTTTTGGTTAAATACCTTAAATTTCAAATGCTAAAAATATACAAAATTTGTCAAAATTTCATTTTGGTATTTCAAGATGGCTCCCCTTCTAGATTCAATAGTTATGCCTCAGAGGTGCCTCATGCAAAATTTGGTGCTTTTATCCGCCGCGTAACGAAAAAGTTGTTAACAGACCCCACTATTAAGAGACGTACATGAAATGATAAAAAAAAAAACCGACTTTAGATATATTTTCAGTTGATTATCCATCAATGTCAATTGTATCTCAACTGCATAACAAACACCACAAAAAAACATGTTTTCAGTTGAGATAGCAGTTTCCATACAAACAACATAATTCACCGACTTTTAACAGCATACACAAAACAGGAATGCGAGACATACGAAATCATATATCCTTTGGCCTAATCGTTCGAAAAGTGTCACGCATGTTTATGTGCCTGAGCCGTCTTTCACTTTTGTTCCGGCCCTTCCAGTCCACCTGGTTCCGGAATTAAGAAACGGTATAACACGTATGACGTTGGTCGAGGTTTTGTCTGCTTCTCGAAAACCGAATGTAGTGTTGTTGATGCCAACTCACCATTGAATTACAATACACTGGGTAAATTAATTACTGAACTGACATTGAACCCTAGAAGTATGACCGATGTTTCACCTGTGCGACTATGAGGGAACATAGGCCTATTCTAGGCCCATTGTTTATTGTTGATGTAAGATCAAAGATGTCAGGTAAAATATTCATATTTTTTTCTGTTAGACAGCTGGTGTGTTCCTTGATTCAGATGTAGGTATAAGGTGCCAAAAATACAATAAAAATAGATGTCTGTTCACACTGTTTATTGCAACAGAAAGGCATTGAATAGAGCGATTTGTTAAGCATGGTGTAATGATATCATGAACTTTTGATCGGATTATTGATCAGGACGTGTGGGTACTTCTCACTCAAACAACCTCTGCCCGGAGCACAACACAAAAGTTGCATAACGCCCACATGGAACAGGATCAATATTTTGACGCCACGTCCATCAACACTATAGGTTGTAGCTGTGAGCTGAAGCTGTGACATCTATGGGGAATATAGTGGTTATATGTGTATGCTGTTGTAGCTGTGAGTTAAAGCTGTGACATCTATACAGTGGTTATTATTATGCATGTGTGATGTTGTAGCTGTGAAATCTATGGGGAATACAATGATTATGTCTGCGTACATCTGTTGGCAACACGATGAAGACAACCAAATACTTGGGACTACTTGGACTTAACCTGGCTTTACTGAAAGTTAAATTGAAGAAAATTTAGAACAGTTGGCTGGATCGAGTTTCGAGCCGTTTGGTGATCGGGCGTTCAAGTTATTGTTTTCTTATAGCAGCTTAGAGAGGAGGGTAACTATAAGGAAATCTGAATTCTTATGGTTAATAGAAATAACTAGGGGCCTACACTGTATCTGTCTGTGTTTTTTGGGGAAGTTTTTTCTTATTTTTCTTAAAATGTCTTTTCTGAATTGATAACTTAATTAAAGATCACGGAAATTTGATTAACTGAATTATGTCCATTTATTTGGCAGTTATACTAATTGAGAGGCAATGACGTGCATGGCTTTCCAAGAATACGTCTAGCCTCAGCTTATACCGTCATCCAACGTATCAAATAGTATTGCATAAGATCAACATGTTTATGGTACAATCATGCTAGAGGCCTATTGAAACGATGATAGTTGGTGTCCGTGGGTGGACGGTTATTATTGTAATAGTGTACCAAGGTACTGTCAGACCATTATGTGAGGATAATCTTGAGCAAAACAACTATTCACCCTATCATAACAGAACTATCCCATACAGGTAGCCTCACAATAGATCCTTACAATTAGGAAAGATTTCTTGAGAGCTGATCAATTAGAAAATGTACATTTTTGATAACCACAGGGGAAAATTGTTGGTACAGGACAATGAATCCGTCCGGTTTATGTACGTCACATCCCTTATAAAGCCGCCCCCTCACGTCGTGAGCTGCTCATTAATTAGTTTGAGCTGCTCGTGAGGTGTTGTAGGCGTTGCCCGGGCGATGGCCCTCCTAACGGCTCCTTCTACAGGTGAGGACTTGGCCGGCTGTGTACTGCTTTTAGTACGCAGGTGAGGAAAACACCGGCGGGAACTGAAGGAACTAGGTCGATATGGAGGAGGTACGGACAGGTATAGGTAGAAGAGGTAGGCTCGGGTAGGCTGCACTTGGCATGTTTTCATAGCAGATATTGTATGGCCTTGTTACAAGTTTACGGGGATTTTCAAAGGCTGCATTAGCAAGAAATTTCAGAGGGGGGGGGGGGGTGTGCACCTTACGATTCAAATTTCACATCAGAAAGTACAATTTGGCAAACCAAAAAATTAATAATTGGCATGCGCCTCAAATTGCTCGATCTCCCCTTAATCCGTCCATGATTTTTGAAATTCAAAAATCGACCACAAAGGTCAAATTCAAACAGGCATTGAGAAAACATCTCAATGACACTTAAGTAGACCAATTCGCATGTCCATCGACAAAGATTAAGTATAATACTATGTAAATTCGTTTCCAGAACCATTGAGGGTTCTATTACAGTAAATGTTCTATAATATCATCTTGTCCATCTTATTGTAACTCATTATCATACCCGTTCAACTGGAAGAACACTACAACTGTATGTGAAGTTGCTTATAATAAAAAATAAAAAAATAAAAAAAGATTTTGTGGATAAATAGATCATAAATCTAGCTGATTTGATCAAGAATAGACGACCCTCTTCCTTTGACTGCCCCTTTAGCACAGTACAGAGAGACCTGAGCCCAGTTATATCATATATGCTTGGGTGGGTTAGACATGGACAAACCCTTAGGGATCAGAGGGGAGCAAAGCGGCACTTGGCACGCCTAAGTGAAGGGAAATCGGAGATATCAAAATGTGCAGCAAATGGATAAGGATGGGGAAGTGTATCCATTACGACCCAGTGGGTATAAAATAGACACCCCTGTTTACACGTATGTAGGAGAAAAGGAGCTTGAAACAGGAGCAACGTGGCCGACAACGAGGTCGGAGTGGGGCCTACTGTGAAGATGAGCAGCTCTTACCGTATAAATAGCACCGGGGCAAGCTGAACCCCACAGAATTACCCGTTGACAGATACAGCAACGCCGCAACGCTATGAGTTCACTGCGCGTCTAAAAATAGCATCATGCTAAAACTGACACACTCTATTTTTATTATACGCCTAAGCCGCGAAGTGGTTTTTTTTTTGCTGAATGAGCAGCTCGCTTCAGCATGAGCAGCTCGCTGATCAATCAATAAAGGATGCGGCGGAGAGCGCCTCTCACTAGTTGGCCTACTGCAGTGAGTCACTGAGTGAGACAAACGTGAGTCAGAGCCCGTGAGTTGCTCGTGAGCTGCTCGCCCCGAGTAGGTCACACGTGCCTCCGCCTCTCTCTGTACAGCCCTATGGGGGTCAAGAGTTGATTCGGCCACGGCCAGAGCAAATTGGGATTTAGGTTAAAGAGTTGATCCCCAGATGGTCAATTCTGAGCAGCTCGGTAGTACTGATTTGCTGGGGACGTGGGCGTGATCTGCATGTGGCTTTAGATCGACTCTATCTACTAGGTAGGTCATAAGGACAAGACTGTGTAAAAAGAGGGTTTAAAGAATGGGCTTGAATGGTTAAGGGGTTCCAATTACACAGGTAGATCTAACATAGAAATTATGATATAGGAGCAGTATGTTGGCCTATGTGATGCGATCTACCTCTCCCCGTCAGATTTCTAACATTTTTTTCTTTTTAGATTGTAGTTCAAAACATGCTATCAACAAAAAATCTTAAGAGCCTGAATACTTATTAGCAACAGCTTAAAATCGCGTTTGAATCTAACTGCATCTATTCTTGTGGAAAACATTCATAATCGAATAATCACAGTTCCATTATGATTTAAAAGGAATTAACCGCTTCATAAGAATAAATTGCACCAAACCAGGATCGCAGTGCCGTAGAATTTTGTGACTTTGTTTCGAAGCAGGAAATCTAGTACAAACTTCCTGGGGTATTCACCTATGCTGTGATTGTTTTTATCATTGCTTTACATCCAAGGTTATACCAAGGACGGTTGGGGGATAGAATATATGTGAAGGTAGACCTTGCGATTACATATTTACCAAGGCAGGCGCTATTTCAGATCTCACACTGCGTATATAGACACAGTAGAGGACATGCGTTTCTTATAAATGCTCCTTGGAAGACGGGAAAATGAGCTGCTACCACTGAGATTCAATTTCACAACACCTAAATCTATCCTATATCACCTAGACAATCCTTCCCTGTTTACTATTCACTTTGATTCATTTCTCACAAAGCAGTTTTACCACTTCGCCCTTCACCTTTGCCCGATGGGGGATTGAGAGTCGTAAAACACCTGTGAGTTGGAGTATCTAGCCAGACAAGTCTAGAAACAAGGCCATGTTGACAAAGGGGAAAATATAAACACCTCTCAGCATGGGGGAGGGGGTAAGGATTTCTGACTTCGCAACGCAATATCGAGCCCATTCACCCTCTTCTCAAAAAAACTTCCTATGGTATTTTACAACGTAGGATGTCTGATTTAATGAGCTTTATTTGCTATTACGTGGTAGATTATATAACTATGTGGTGCGATAACATTCATGCATCTGGTAGCCTGTGTGTTGTATTATAAAAAGAGCATGGAAGCCTTACAAAAAGGCCTTTTTTTGTGAAAATCTACTGCATACATGGCTTAATGTGGTTTGGCAATTATGATAAAAAGTTACAGTTGGTTAGGCAAGATTCGGCCCCACCTCGTACGGCTGAAAAGCGTAGGGCATGTCATTAATTATAATGAACTCTGGTATAAAGAAGGAAACGTGCTGAACGGGTCAGTAAACTTGTGAGTTTTCTGCCTCGACCCCCTAATGTGCGTCACTGCAGACTGAGTAACATATGATAAAAAAAACTTGATGGGAAGTTACCTTTATTTACCCCGCCCCCAACACAAACACACCCCTTCCCAGCCTGTTCATCACCACTACTGGGAGGATATGTGCGCATCTGTCTAACTCTCCTCTCTTGCCCTAGCTGCACTTGTGCCATCAATGCATAGGTGAACAGATAGAACGTTTCTTTAATGTGAATTGTTAATTCTAATTTCAGGCTTCAAAGCACTGTTTCAAAATTGATTAAATCATGAACAACTGCGCTATGCATATTCATAATTGTATCAATGGAAATTCAGCCGGATTGCACTGTGTAAGCTAGTGCTAAACACATGATTACTTACACTCTTAACAGACAGAATAATTGATTACTTATCCCCAATGAATCCAAAACAAATTATCTTAAACCATTAAACACTTAAAGGTCCAGTCAGCTCTTCAGGCCGAGGCGTAGGCAGTCCACTATTACTGCCTACGCTCCACCGTAGGCCACGGATACGAGAGAAAAACACTGCTTGGAGATTTCAGTTAACATGTTTTCGGGTGGTTCAAGGAATGTTAACCTTTACAAAGATCCCGCTTCTTTCTACGCTGTGAGCTAATTGCGGTGGCCCTAGGTTCGTGGTACGCTCCATTAAAACCCAGTGTGTGGCAGAACATTAGCATGGCAACCCGGAAACAACTATTAAGGAAAAATGCGTAGGCTAGGCTAATTTTTCCCCAGGTCTTAAACATTGGGTAATTTATGAAATGTTGACTAATAATATTATTGGCAGTGCGCCAGCCACAACGTTAAATTGTTTTACGCTTGTATACTTTGAATTTTGTCCCTTGTTTTTCTCTAGTTCAGTATGTAATCATCTATGACTTCTTTTAAAAGCCATTCCTCAAAGTATAGACATCATGTTATTTTTTGTATTTTTTTTGTACAATATATTCTTGTCATTGGCCTCTATAGTGGGGTCTGTTAACAACATTTTCGTTACGCGGCGGATAAAAGCACCAAATTTTGCATGAGGCACCTCTGAGGCATAACTATTGAATCTAGAAGGGGAGCCATCTTGAAATACCAAAATGAAATTTTGACAAATTTTGTATGTTTTTAGCATTTGAAATTTAAGGTATTTGACCAAAACTTTTGATTAGCATCGATTAGACCTATTGTATACATTCGAAAGGTAAATAATTGTATTCCCTGTCCTATAATCTACCAATTTGGACAATAGCAATGTGTTTCTAGGCATTTTAGAAGCTGAGATATAAGATTATTTCAATAAAAGTCGGCCATATTGGATTTTTGGCCCCTGTCCGGGTTATATTGATATTTCAAGGTGGCTCCCCTTTTAAATTCAATGAAGGGGTCCCAGGGGATCATCATACCAAATGGAATCAAGAAATCTTGTGGCAAAAGAGTTAAGTGTATATCCTTTCTTTTGCATTATTTTGGAATCCAGCAGTCATTATCAAAGGTATCATGCTAATGAATTCAGCCATTTTGAAATTTATTGTATTGTATTGGATGAATATCATATTTATTGAGCCCTCTAGGCTATTGACAACTGATATTGGAACCATTTCCCCTGGCCTTATGCCTTAGTAGCTAAAAATCATAATATTTCTCAAAATTGGTCAGCCATCTTGGATTTTGGATTTCCGCATTGACTTAAAACATAAATAATTGAATTCCCTGACCCATAATCCCTCAATTTTGACACCAACCTTGTCTCTTTAGTCTTTTTAGAAGCTGAGATATAAGAATTTTTATAGTAAAAGTCGGCCATATTGGTTTTTGGGCCCCCACATCCGTCCTATTGATATTTCAACGTGGCTCCCCTTCCAGATTTGATAGTTATGCCTCAGAGGTGCCTCATACCAAATTTGGTGCTTTTATCCGCCGCGTAACGATTTCTCAAAAAAATGGCCTTAACAGACCCCACTACTACGGATGTGAACTTTACTGAAGGGGGAATCTACACAATGGTTTGATATACTTCTGGCAAACATCTACTAAGGATGTGAATCACCTTCTCGTATGGAAACCTGTTTGTTAAGTTAAAACATAAAGTAGAATCCCTGCGTGATCAAGTAAATATAGGCCATACAAGCCTACACGAAAATATAACCGAACTGGTTAATAGTATTCGATGCGTTTAATCATTTCGCTTTACGCTCGGGATACGTAGGGAATGCTTAATTTTATGCTATTAAGAAACCCAAATTTATAACACAGGAAGAATCCAGATATATATCACAATAATATATTACAGTCTAGTATTTACCACTTGTAAACCTATTGGATATTGAACCAGTCCGCGAGATAATTAATAATCAACAAGTCATAACTGCATGTGTTTCCCTTTTATCATGCTCTCGCTAGCTGGCACTTTTTCTTATTTAATATCAAATTTGCTCCCTGTGGCTCAAAATTCCGAACGATTTATCTTAACTAACTTGGCAGACAAGGCTGTTTTTTTCATTGCATTACAAACAACCCTCTGCTGCCCTGAGCGACTGAAATCTAAGTTAAAATAATTGGCTCTAACTTACCCTGTTATGGAGCTTCTCGTTCATGTTGAGCTTGAATTTGTTGGCCGTCTTGACTCGAAGGACCTTCACTAGTGGTTTGATCGTTGTTCCCTGGAAGATAAATTAGAAAAACATATAAGGATTACGCATGTAAAAAAAGAGTAGACAGGGAAAGGGAACGATATGATTATAAGGAATACCGCTGTTAAGCATTCAATATGCAAAACACTAAAATTGTCAGCAACTAAGAAAATATATTTTACTAGATGTGTAGGCAACATATTTTCTCCGAAATTGATCGAGCCGTTTATTAGAACAATTTGGCAATTTATGATCATGAGTTTTTTTTCAAAACTTTGACGGATATTTCCAAAGTCATTCTAGATAAGACCAGTGATCAACAGGCTAGCTAGCGTATCAAGTCAGTATCGATCACTCATTAATAAACAACTGAATGTGTGGTGAGCATTACGTTTTGTAATTATAGAATGATGTTAATACATTACACTGTGGGCTGGTGAACAAATATCATTTGCATCTATATTTTCGAGGGGACAGCGAAAAACGAATATTAGAGAGTTATGAATTATGTATGTAATTATCCTTTTACGTGCTACAGGTAAAAAGATAGGAGGAATACAGGCGAGGTATATTCAATTGAGCAACTTGATAATATAAATCAAGCAACTGTTGTCCACTTTCTTGATTGAAATCGTATTATTTTGTGTGATGACACTATCACGACATATGAGCTCTGTGTTCAGGATATACAATAATGATTTATGTGTTTCTGTTTTGAGTCGATGCCTAGTAAAAACATTTCGGATGAAGCCCGTAATTTAATTAGTGGTGTACGCATTATTGATAGTTTTAATGGCTTTATATCTGAATATCCCTTTGAAGAACTATAATTCAACACATCAACTGGCTTCCGGCGAAGTTATAGGAAGAATATTTTGTTCTCAAGGTTCAGTTCCAAGTATTCAAAGTTGGAAGGTCATTCTTAATAGTCATCCCCAAAACAAATAATGGTTTGCGGAACAGCACAAAACAATTATGCAAAATTAAACTGAAACTGCTAAGAACACAAAATTAGGCAAGCTAGAAAGTAAATCAAAGGCATCATTCATATCGTTGAAAAGATAAAATTGCATTCTAGGATTCGGTTATTTGCTGTAGGTGGCACTGCATATAAGGTGTGAACGTTTGAGACAGTGGTTGAGGAATCCCCTTTCCACATGTTGAATAACCTAAGAATGCTAGCAACTTTTTTTTCTAATATTTTATATCAATGTTACATTGTGAATTTTTTAGATTGTGATGAAACCTTTAGGTATATTTTTTTAGCTGTGCAAGTGTTTCTCGCCTTTCCTCTCCCTAGCCTTATCAGTGGTATCCATGAGCTTATTGTCATCAAAGAAATCGGCGGAAATAAGGCAGCTAAAGCTCATAGCAACGTGGGGGTCCCGGATCAGAGAATAGAAAAACTCTATTACATTTGCCATTTTACCCCACAGAATTCAATGAATGCTGTTCAATAAAAAAACGTTCAAGACTTCATGCGGTCTTTGTGGTGATAATTAGTCTGTCATTGAAGGTTATATTCCACTAGTCGATTTTACATCCTATTTTTTAAAAAAGTCGGTAGTAGGAATTAGAAATAATCATAGACAAGTTAGGTGTCATTAGAAAGGATTTTACGTGATAATTATGCATGGGTTTTTGCACACATAAAATTGGTCAAAAACTTATAAATTACCATATTAATAGGGAGTTTTAGCAACGGCGACGCGTCTTGATACATTGACTTATCTCAAAACTTTTGAGCCACATTACAGATTACCAGTGCAAGATTTTTGAAAAGCAAACATCTAGTAGTTAAAATCATTGGCAAAGTAATGTCCCTCTCATGACACAATTTTGGCATGTGTCCTTACAGCAGAGATAGGAGATACGTTGCGTTTGCGTTACGGGATACGTTGGAGTTGATAAAACTCCCTGGTAGCGGTAGTCAGAATCGCCTAGTGGAATACAGGCTTAAACCTGAGAGTAGCCTACCTGTATGAATACAGTGAAGTAGACGACGACGAGGGTGGCCGTGAGTAACATGTTCTTTTCGGGGAAGACCTCGTCGTTGAGCAGGACGGCGAGTGAGAAGGCGATGGCCCCCCGCAGCCCCCCGTAGGCCATGATGAACTGGTCGACCTTACTCAGCTTGTTGGCACGGACCAGGTTAAGGCACAGGCACTGGATGATCACACCTGAAGTTTTCAGAAATGATACATTTAAAACTATGGTTTTTAAAATGAGAGCAAGTGCACTTGCATTCCAAAATGCAATGAAGTCCTTTTCATTAAGACTGTGAAATGTATGCATCAAATCATAAACTATGTCTGCATAGTGACTCCTGCACAGACATGTGTGCAGTGGCCATGCACTGCAATGATGTATGTCTGCATAGTGACCACTTTTTGGATATATTTTGCCAATTCTCAGTGTTTCCCCATTATCATTACACATACATATTATAAATATTTAAAATATACATAAAAGATAATATTGATTCGTGTGATTGTATTATGGACTAGTAAAACCAATTGTAACGTCTGGAAGAACAGACTTTGTTTGAAGACGTCAATAAAAATATTATCAAAAAATGTTTTTAAAAAATGTACGGTTTGATATACAAGCATTTATCTAAACATAGCAAATTGGCCCTGGCTTACTCATTGTATTTATTACTATCAATAATAAAACAGGAGGGGCTTGAGTAAAGATTGGAGGCAAAACCGTTTTAACAAAAGTATTGTAATGAACATTATGATGTCGATAAATATAGTAATTTAGTTTTTCTTTAAATACCAATTGAGAAAATATAACTCATGCAGTTTCAGATATGAGAATGAATTGCTCACACCGAGTGCCCTAGCAAATCTAAACACTAAAAGGAGCGACTATGAGAACGCGCTGCTCATCAAGTGCCCTTTATAACCAATAACAAATTTGTAAAAAGAAAACTAGACCAAAAGCATTACTGATCTATTTAGGGTATCTTGAGGATACCTATGAGACAGTCGATTCTATGCATGTAAAAAAATTTGGGTAGGTCTTAACTGGCACTATAGTGACAATCTGAAACAAGTCCAAAAGCAGTTAGGGGTTCCTGACAGCACCGGAGAACTTATTGACAGTGTGACGCCTATGTTTTAACATTGAATGGGAATGATTCAGACACTGACAGTGACATAGGCCTAGACATATTAAAGTTCAGATGAATATTTTGGTGGTAGGTCAGAAAAAAATGACACTATAGTGACAATTTCTCAAATCTTTTAATCATTGGATCATATATAATTGCTTTTGGAGACGCCATAATACATTGACAGTGTTGAAGGGGGCTTAGGCCTAGCCTATCTGAGTCTGAGTCCAGTCATTTTTTCATACCATCTGTAAAATATTATTGCAAGTGTTTCCAGGCCCCAATATTCAAACCATATGATATATAGGACCCTGATATATAGGAGAACATAGATATATACATGGATTTCATTTTGATAGGCCTAATAAGGTCTAAATAATTATTTTTCAGATTGCCAGTGTCGAATGCCCGAGAGGCTGAGTCCAGCAGCTTGTCTAGGCCTATCATTTGAACTGCTGGAAAAGATATATGTACCTACCTGTATAACCTGAGTCCTGAATGCTTCCGAATACTTAAATCCTCCACAATTATTTCTGAGTTCAATGTATCGATGCAGGCGTGATGGGGAGAGAACCCGGCGAAGGGTTGACGCCATGATGGGTCTGACAGTGACAGTGTGAAGCCTTCTCGTGTCCGATCGATCCAATGTTTTCCCTTCGATACGAACGCATAGTTCCCGCATGAATTGTCAATGCGTTGTATGCGTTTAAGGGTATCCAGTCGTCAAAAATATATATATTGAAACCATCATATAGCGCTGTAATCCAGGTATCGAGGCGGCGAAAGAGGAGCCTCCCGCCAAAACGTCCGACCGCGGCGACTGCACCCGGCCGTGTGACAGTGTCGCTGGTGTTCGGCTTGATCACATTAGATTATACAGCTCGCCGGAAACCAGCGGGGCGCGAAGAATGCCGAAGATACCCGAATACCGCCGAAGCTATCGAGCAGGACAGACGCCATATTGAAAAAATATGACGAAATAACCAGTTTGATTCCGCGTTGGTATATCTAATATGTCCAATTTGGAACTATTTGCACTCGTCCTCCTGCTAGAATATGTCATAATTGATATTAATATTCGATCAAATAAGCCTGAATGATGGTATTTTACTCCAGAATTGGTCTGAAGATATCAGTAAAAAAAGGCCTATCTGATAACATAGCGATCTCGACTCCGGGCGTTTATGTCTAATTTGTCCGATTTGAGAAGACTGTCACAATTCCTCCTTGTTCTAGATATCATCATTTATTTCATATAAGCCCAAATATTTCCAAATAATGTCTCATTTAGCTCAGAATCAGATTATAGTTAAAACGCCTAACATCCCTATGTCTTAATAATAGACTCGTCCAGGTATATCTTTATGGTGGACAGGTCCGGATTCTTCCATTATAGTAGGGGTGGAAGGTTAGATGCTTTTCTCTATGATCTCTACCACAACACACCGAGGTCGCTGCGGCGAACAAATCGTCTCCGGATTTCTAACTATATGAATGAGCCAGTCAAGCCTAACGGCGTAGTCCTAAGTGTTGCAGTATATGAAAGGCCTAATTTTGACTGTCTCATAAAATAGAAAAAAAAAGTTTAAAGAAAAAAAAGTTTAAAAAAGTTGTGACAATAAGAATGAGCTGCTCACCGAGCGCCCTGAAGACGATACAGAAGATGACGCTGAAGAGGACGAAGCTGGTGTTCCACACGTGGTGGTCGTTGACAGTGGACATGCCGAGGAACATGAAGATGATGGTCTCACACAGCGACGCCAACATCTTCATGAAGTACTTGATGGTTGTGTGCGACTTACGAGAGATGTTCACTTCTACATACTTCTTCATAGTAATGCCACAGAACACGCAGCTGAAATGTATAAGAAATGGTTATTTGGTTATTTTAGTGTTTCATAAGTATGAGCTGTATCATTGCATCTAGAGGTAATGCCACCAGGTAGATATATTCATAATGGGTTTGAAGTTTTCAGAGATCCACAAACGCTTTCTCGCCGTGTGCTATTCCAAAACATTATTTTATTATTTCAAAAACATCTTTAGGTAGCTCTAATCTTCCAGATGTGGTGTAGTGACTGCGAATACAGTTAGGAGTTAAGAAGGTAAATAAATAGGAGAATTAGTGAAGATCTCAGTAAATTCATATTGAGTGCAAAGGCTGATGTTGGGGCGAGCTTGCAATCTGTTTATGTTTATATAACTAAAAATTGCATTCATAACTACACATCAGTAACAATAACATGTCTCAACTTTGATCTTTAAACATATATTTTAACTCTTCCGCTCATGCAGGTTGATTGTTCCTTATTATATATACTGGTACCTTACAGACAGCACTTATTCAACACCAAAAATTATTAACTACTATCCTCAGAAAATCTACAAACTATTTTCAAACTACTCTTAATCAAGCAGAAAATGAAGCAGTACTTACGCCATGATACCTGAGAGATGGAAGACCTCCGCTCCGATGTAGGAGAGATAGCCCATGACGAAGACAATGAGCGGTTCAATTACTCGAACGTGCTCGGTGAAGCGAGTCATAAAGGAGGCGATGAGTCCGGTCAGGACTCCGATGACCGTACCGCCGATACCCACCAGAAAGAAGGAACCCACACCAGCCACAATGTCCATGGTCACAATGTTCTCTTTGCCGATGTGGCTGAAACCTTCCATCATGTGGTAGAGTACCTGAAGGAATAATGATTGTTATCGTTAATGGTTGTTTAAAATTAAGTGCGTAGGATTAGGAATGTTTGTAAAATGTAGAAGAAGGAGCCCACACCGGCCACAATGTCCATGGTCACAATGTTCTCCTTGCCGATGTGGCTGAAACCTTCCATCATGTGGTAGAGTACCTGAAGGAATACAGATTGTTATCCTTAATAGTTGTTTAAAATGAAGTGCATAGGATTAGGAATGTTTGTAAAATGTAGAAGAAGGAGCCCACACCGGCCACAATGTCCATGGTCAAAATGTTCTCCTTGCCGATGTGGCTGAAACCTTCCATCACATGATAGAGTACCTGGAGGAATAATGATTGTTATCGTTAATGGTTGTTTAAAATTAATTGCACGGGATTAGGAATGTTTGTAAAATGTAGAAGAAAGAGTCCACACCGGCCACAATGTCCATGGTCACAATGTTCTCCTTGCCGATGTGGCTGAAACCTGCCATCATGTGGAAGAGTACCTGGAGGAATAAAGATTGTTAGTGTTAATGGTTGTTTAAGATTAGGAATGTTTGTAAAATGTAGAAGAAGGAGTCCACACCGGCCACAATGTCCATGGTCACAATGTTCTCCTTGCCAAAGTGGCTGAAACCTTCCATCATGTGGTAGAGTACCTGAAGGAATAAAGATTGTTAACGTTAATGGTTGTTTAAAATTAAGTGCGAAGGATTAGGAATGTTTGTAAAATGAAGAAGGAGCCCACACTGGCCACAATGTCCATAGTTACAATGTTCTCCTTGCCGATATGGCTGAAACCTTCCATCATGTGGTAGAGTACCTGAAGGAATAATGATTGTTATCGTTAATGGTTGTGTAGGATTAGGAATGTTTGTAAAATGTAGAAGAAGGAGCCCACACCGACCACAATGTCCATGGTCACAATGTTCTCCTTGCCAATGTGGCTGAAACCTTCCATCATGTTGTAGAGTACCTGGAGGAATAATGATTGTTATTGTAAATGGTTGTTTAAAATTAAGTGCATAGGATTATGATTAGGATTAGGAGAAGAAGCCACCGGTCGAGAAACACCAGCCACGTCCACTACCAATTTGAAGAAGCCAAAACTGGCCACAATGTCCATGCGGTGGGGAAGCTGCCCTATTGTAAATATTTTGCACCGGATTCTCCAGGTCTGAGAATGTTAAACTATATTATAGAAATAATTTTTTGGCCAAAAATAAGTTTATTTCAATCATGTTGTAGAGTGCTTATGATAAATATTCCAGTCAAAAACGTACCGACCCTAGCTACCTCTAAACTTGCAAGTACTGTGCAGCTAGACATCAAGGTCATTACAATTTTGTCAATAGGGGATGAGATAAATGTAATTTGACGGGGAACAAACCAACAAATTATTGAGTTACTACAGAATAACCATTGCTTATCATACTGATCAGATACTGAAAATCCGTTACTTTCACTATGATCAGTCCCCACTTCTTCCTGGTTCAAATGAATGACACTGAAAAGGTACCCAGTAGGCATAGGTCGAACTAACTCATGGCGTACTAGGGAACTTCACTGGTAAGACTTTGCTTCAAGGTACGTTAAGAGTGAAAACAGCAACAGACCACAACTTTGCATTTGAGATTTTCTCTTTGGATGACATTGTCATATAGTGCTATATACTTTGATAAGATAAAACACCTGCACACTCTGGTCTGCATGCCATACGTCAAAATTTCACTTGACTGATGGATCGAATAATGTATTTCATTATAGAATGTAATGTATTTCATTATAGAATATCGTGCACAGAGCAATAGATTATCAAAATCTTTTTCATGTGGATAGTCAGAAGTCTGCTGATATTCTTTAATTTATCAATCTTGCATGAAACGTTTAACAAATGACCTCCATGCCAATATGACAGCAGAACAATTACGATTTATTTCTGTTTAAACTGACGAAAGTGAACAAATTTAAAAGTGGTGTTCGTTATACTTTCAGGAATCTGAATGTTTAACGTGACCTCAAAAAGAGTCAATTGCATGTGGGACGTATAATATTATTTGGGTACTGTCTGATCTCGGCAGCTCTAAATTTGAAATAATCTGAGTAAAATCTACCACAAAATCCTAGAAAGATTTTGCAATATGAATTTTGCACATCTGTTTGAACTATATGGCAGTCGATAATCATGTTAACTTATACAAGAATTCAAAGCACCTCATATAAATTGGATCTCATACTACCTTTGTCCTTTGCATTGTTCTGTGTCTACACATTGCTAACGCCAGGGATAGAGGTTTTCTTTTTTTTCGAAGTGTCTCTTGTGAATGTTGAATTTCTTCAAAATTTATTATCTGTCTTTATTTCCATTTTCGATACGGACATCTTAGAAATACATGGGATGTTTACTTGATATCAAAGTATCAAAATACTCCAAGAGACTCTTTTATTCCAAAAAATCTATATGGCCCTTGAGTAAATATATATATATACCATAAACAGGTAAAGTAGAAGTAAACACTCAAACTTGAATTGAGCCTTTTGTTTTCGAGCTTGGCTATTTTCGTCCAACCTTGATGACGTAGGTTTTGACATAAATGTACCAGCATATGTCGCACGTCATAACCAGGGTAGGAGGACAGTATGCACTAGTATCTTTCTGCAATCGAGCTATATTTATCCACCCATCATTTCTGAACTACGAGCAAGCACCTGTTCAATTCGCATACAAGTATAATGTACTCAATGGGTCCACTTAACGACCGTTCAGTCGCTCCTATCTCGCCTCTTGTCCTTTGGCCTCCACTAAGCATCGCTTCGATAGCTTCCTCATCTCCCCCTCAGCTATTATTTCCTTTTCTATTTTTTAATCAGACTTAAGAGTGTTCCCGGTTAACTTGATGGAATCTGACATTTGTCATAATTTGGCTGGCAAAGACTTCTGTTTCTATAAAAGTGTGGCATTTTATGCAGGCGGCTTATTCTCCGTCAAATGACATTTATTACTTTCCCTGCTGACATTTAATGACCTTGAACTCTGTACTTGCAAATCTAGTGGTAGGTGTCTGTCAGTATTTGGCAGGAATATTCGTTATATTTTTTTAAAATATCAGGACGTTGCCGCACATAAGTTGAAAGGTAATGTTTTATATGTAACAGTATATGAAATATACTGTGCTTTGTACTGAGTGACACCCGTTACATGAACATGAGATATTGTAATTACGTGTGAAATTCACATGCAATGATCGTAAATTCGGTCAATCACATGAATATAAATTGTCAAAATGGAAGTTGTTCTAAACTGCATAAATCTTTGTAAACTCTTTGTACACTGCATAAAGCTTTGAATAGAAGTTATCCTTGCTCCCTAAGTTCGTTGTCACAGGCTCCCTAAGTTCGTTGTCACAAAACCCCAATTCTTCTGAATACTTCTAATTTGAAAGCATAAATCAACATACATTTCCAATGGCACAATACCATAGAGAGTTTAATAACCATGTTATTGACTACTAGTCACTGAGGGTGGTGTTTATCTGGGACACAATTCAAGCGCCATGGCGTCATCAATTGTATAAAGCATTATACCAAGATAACACTTTAAACCTTTACTCTTTGTACTTTCTATGAGTCAGGCACTAGACCAAAGATCATGGTTACAAAGTACAATATTGAGTGTTTCTAAAGCTGGAATATCTAAGTGTTTGTCACCCAGAAATATCTGAAACCGTTAAAAAAAACACTTAAAAATGTGTGACCCCCTGCAGTTCCACACCATCTGACCCATTTGACCTTTGACCCCATGCGTCTAGACATTGTCAGGTGACCTGAACCAAGGAGTCTACAGAGTCTCCTGTAGTCTCCTTGCCTGAACATGGTGCAGTTTGCTCCAGGTGTTTGCCACACACTCTCCAAGCATGCCAACATCGGACCCTTAAGTACTACTTGAAAAGTATCTCCAAGGGATCCGCTTGGAGAGTGTTAAGTCTTCATCATGACCTTGGGGGCCACGTGATGACCTATTAAGGAGACAAGGACAAAGGCTGCATGCAGGAATCCCCCCCCCCCCCATCCCCCAACCCAGATAAAGACCACTAAAACCCTGGATACAGACCTCCAACCTACTGGATAAAGACTGCAGTCTGAATGCAGAGAGATAAAGTATCAGGCCACCCCAGGAGGGATCTTCTCCGTCATTTGTATACTCGTTGCCCACCTGATCCTGGGCCTGGTACATCCGATATAAAGTAGGCCTACTACTGGGACAATGCCCCTCACCTGTGATCTGCACTGCGCAGCATCTTGATAAGGGCATTTGTTATCATGGATTCTGATAATCTCACCTCCGCATTCCAAGCATGAAGTGCTTCTAATTTTGTAACCATTCAGACACCAATATATGCACAGTTTTTTTTTATATTTCCGCATACAGATACTTCAGATTAAATACACTTAACTTATGGTTTTTATTATTGGACTAGTACATGACTCAGCTTTTCTAGAAGTTCTTAGCTTATTTTAGCTTATTTTTATCATATTCTGAGCACATTCTCTCGACATCTTTATCTTGTCATAGGAATATTCGGTAGGTTCAACTCTTATTAACATAACCTTGAAATAATACATAAAAAAGTTAAATAAGCTGTGTTTTGCAGCCCTGGAGGAATAACTTTGTAATCATTACGTCGTTCCTATACAGACTCTCAAGAGGCATCCAATAATAGGGGACTAGGCCTATATACCCAGGGGCGGATCCAGAGCCAGTCATCTAAGGTGGGGGGGGGGGGGGGGAGGAACGCCCCCTATAAAAAATGAAAATAAATAATCTCAGGTTTGTATGAATCAACAAACGTAGATTATTTGAAAAGAATGTCTTCTCGGTCTAAGGGGTGGGACAACCGCCCCTTTTGCCCCCCCCCCCCCCCCCGGATCCGCCACTGATACCAGTAGAACGACCAAAGAGTTAACCTTTATATATATGCATTCAATCTGGGTTTGAATTCTTCGCCCTCCTCAGCCCCTGTCCCAGTCAGTCTGCAAACCCTACTCAGGTACTTTGGACTGTCAGTGACATGTCAGGTTGGACACATTCCATAACCCAACTTACTGACACTAAAATACCCCCCTCCTCCATGCTGGAGATCCCCTGCAGCGACTAATAATCCTTCAACCTTTGCGATTACAAAGCAACTAAGCGGACTATGTGCACAGAGAGAAATGCCTGATCTATCTCGGTCTCGCTATCGGTGTGACTTGGGATATGAGCCAATATTAGGAGCAATGTCTCCACTGTAGGCTATTCATAGAAATTATTACGGGATACTGTTCGCATTAAGATTTGCGCTGTATAAACGTTAGATAAAAGGAGCTATCAGTGATAAGAGATTGCATACAGGTGCTAATGGTTAGGAAGTTCAACCGGTATCAGTCGAACACATTGTCTGACAGGGTGTCAGTCATTTTATGTACAAATAGCTGGTTCACCATTCGTTTGGTGTTATTAAGTAAATCACTGGTTTCATTTTCGTCTCCTTCACATTCGGATTTCACAACGTAACACCTAGTATTAAACCAAGCACAAGTTCCATTTTCGCTTCGGTCTCGGATTCAAATGCACAAAGAGAATCCGTTCGTTTTATTTCATAGCAAAATCAATATTGCCAATTAAAGTTCCATTTTAACAAAGTACTTCCTACCAGAGTTACTTTTAAAATTGATGAAGCAGCAATGTATTATGACAATTATGTTTACATCAAGGGGTGTGGTAAGGGTCCGAAATACAGAGAAATATACAAATCTGTTCGTCCCTAAAATTCAAGAACAGAATTCAAACCCTGGATCATTAACAATCTTGACTCGAAATACCAAGCATCTCGGACGAACTGACGAAATCCTAGATGGAAATATGTTAATATCAGTTTTTACACTAATCGGTATGCAAATATATTTTTAAAAAACAAGTCAATACAAATCAACTCAAATGAAAATACATTCAAATCAAATAAAAACAATAACGGGAATCAACCACTTGAACCTGGAAGATCTACATTATGTAATCACAAGAAACTTTGAACATACAAATAAATTGATTTTAAAAAAAACTCACCACGGTGACGGCATCGTTGAGCAGCGACTCGCCGAAAACACAAATGTGCAGAATCTCATTGACGGCGACCTCGTCGAAAACGGCCAGCACGGCGACAGGATCCACGGCCGAGATGAGCGCCGCGAACACGAGGCAATGCAGAGGGCCGATGGAGACGTCAATGGCACCAATCCCATCCAGGCTGAACGCGTACAGCGAGAAGCCTATGAGAAACGTGTTCATCAGGGTACCCAACACGGCGAAACATAGGATGGTGCCAATGTTATCGAAGAAGGAGCGGATGGGCATGAAGTAGCCCGCTTCGAGGATGATGGGCGGCAGGAGGTAGAAGAAGAAGGTGTCCGATTGCAGTTCGTAGCCCTTGGTGTTGGTGAAGTAGAGGATGAGACCGACGACTATGCCGAGGACGATGAGCAGGCAGCTCTCGGGGAAGATGGCGGGGATCTTGTGGTTCAGATGGAAAACTGTGGGAGAGAAAGAATGGAAAATATTGTAGATTGATTCTGTAACCGGGTGCACAACTTTCAAACGTGTCAACCCTTATAGTGCATGATTTTGTTCACCCTTTTCAGTAGGTTATTATAGTAATGCACACACAGAAATGTCCCAGGAGGCACAAAACTAAGGTAAAAAGAAAATGGTCATATTTCGATCCTATTTATATGTACTTTTTGTATTTGTGTGTCATCAAATAATACATCTTCTTGGAATCTGATGCTTATCTTAGCTAAGGTAATAAGAAAATGATCATATTTTCATCATATTCCTATGTATACTTGTCTACTGATTATAATATGTAACTATAACACACCTATACGGAAGATGCTGTAAAATGAGTATGGTTTAAAAAATTGCGCCCCTTGTTTGCACTAAATGAAGCCCAAATTTCGGACACTGTGCATTATGTTAGTGCATAATTCATTTCATTTAGTTCTGATAAAGAGTCTTCAGATTAATAAAGGCTTGCTTGGTTCATTGTAAGAAAGTACGCAATCATGGTGGTACCAAGATAAGGGATAATGATAGTCAATATTGAGGTAAAGACCTTTCCCTGACACAGAAATTTACCAAGGCAGAGGTTATTCAACTTCCCTAATGTGCATCAAGAGGCGTAGTATGAGAAGGGCCTATCTGTATTATAAAACTAATAAAGATATCAATATCCATGTGTAATTGCCCAGGTTTTTCCAATCCTCTACACGGACATGAATGAGCCAATTGTATATGCATCTTTTTATGAGACTCAATATAGTGGACTTCAATTACATTACAAATGAACTGATGAACAGCCAATACATACATATGGTAAAGATATCCCAGGAGAGGAAAATTAATGATATCAGTTTGGAGGGAGTGGTTATCTAAGTACATGTATAAGAAATATGGCACTCCCGGATCGCTTTCTTAAAGACGATAACCAGATACCGTCTTGTACTTAGGATAAGGAAGACATCCTGTTTAATATATACTTTCATGTTGAGAGGATAGATCTTGGCAGCTTTTTTTTATATCAGATGTACAGATTATCTTTTAAAGCTACGTGTAAGCTTAATCCACTGCAGGCATGACCTGTGATAAAACGATATACCATAAGTTAGGATAAGTTACGATACGAAAAGCTATGTGTTATTAACTTAACATAATCTTTTTGTCCTTTCATATTCCTAATATATGAAGAAATGTTACCATGGACATGTATTATATTATATCTGTAGCCGAAGGTGTATGTCAAAATCTAGGGGTCATCTCAGTGTATTATGTGACATTGACCTGAATGTCCTTCACATCTGCGACACGGTCCTTCACACGTGACAGCTTGTGACCTGTGACCTATACTGACCTATTTCTATACCTAATGTAGGTCAGACTACCATCCGCTTTATACAATCAGCTGTTATACATATAGTGGGCCAGCAACCTGAATTTATTCTGTTAACATATCTATTGAATTGAAAGGCCAACTTGTGAATGGCACCATCTACATTATAATGTACATCAGGGAATAAATGCACTAAAATTGGGATACAATAATTATTGATGTTATCTATAGACAAAATGACTTCTCATTATATTATCATTACGTTTATTGCAATGCAAAATGCTGTTCATTATCATCAAATCACAAATCTATGAATTGATATCTAATCACTGCTAACAAGTCTAATTTGCTATAATTATGGCAATCATAACTTGCTATATTACTTTCCAATCTTTTGAAATGAGATTTGAAGGAGTTTCTGAGGAGGAGGAATACTACTACTTATTTAAACATGACCTTCTATTTTTTACAGGTATGGCACACAATGTGCCAATCCCTAGCATGCCAGCCTAGAGACGTAAACAGTTACTATGTTGATGAAAAACAACCTGGCGAAATACATAGGCCTAATATTATCTGATTATGTAGTCTAGTCCTATACATGAGGTGTACCACTACTTCAAACCAGACATATTCATCAATGTTGATTGATGACAGGATCTAGCATGGGCCATGCGTATATCATGTGCCATGTGACATGGTTTTATGTGTAAATTATTATGCAGAAATATGCACGCAGCCACTAGATAAGCATTTCGTCCTGATCCCACCCATACTTACAATACACTGCTATTGATGGCTCATGTGCAAAGGTATGACAAATAGGCACTGTGACATATAATTCTACAGCCCAATGTAAATGGAATGCATTTATTTAAAATGACTAGATCTATGTATTTTCTTTCTACACTCAGGTCTTACAATACATTAAATGTACTTCCTTTAGTCTGCTAAATAGGTAACATGTTTGTCTGGAATCTCATAATTCTACAACCATGCAAGAAAATTAAAAGCATGCATTCAAAAAATCCTACATGTATGTTTTCTCTTTCTATACTCCCAGGTGCAGACATTTATAGGCCTACGTCTTATGTACAGCATAAGAAATCTGGCTAGTCTACTTTAAATAGGTAACATGTTTGTCTAGGTCACCGACCCTGGTGGGGTATAACATTCCAAGTTGTCTGTCTGGGGGACCTGGAGCTATCCACAGACTGTGGCCCGTCTCCGCATCAGATGTTCGTATAACCATGTTATACACCTCATGCCTTATGAATGACTATTAATCATCCAGCAGGCGCCGTCTGACTGCTATAGTCAGGTCTGTGGACTGTGATGTATTGGTATAGGCCCCTAAGTAAATGTGATGAGACTGCTTATTATATAAGTCTGAGCTCCTTCTACTATAGGCCTAGTCATTATTTTGAACGAAAATGTTATACAGATAGAAATAGCCTGTCGCGAGAGTGTTATCTATGCCAATAGGAAAGAGAGTTGACGAATGACGGAACCTTTAAGATGGAATGGAAAACATGAATAACAAATAAAAATGCATGCTTTACTGTCCATTGTCATTTCTCTACAATATATTGAAAGTTAAAGGCAATCCAACTGATCTAGCTTGGCCTCATTCACGCTTCCCAAATTTGATAATAGAAATTATGCTCTATTTACCTTTCTTGATGTGATTCAACCTGTGAGCACTATGCCTAGATTTAGTGCATTATGCACAGCAGCAAGATACATTTCCATTATGCACTAAAACTGCAAATCACCAGACTGAATTATCGTCAATGGTAGATATATGAGGGCACCCTTAATACATTTATAATTATTTAAGACTTCGTAGAATCTTTACTTTTCCCAGAGTGAGCTTTATACAAATGAATTTATAAGGCCATGCAGAACAAAGGACCAGAAAGGTTGAAGACCTCGAGAATAAGGCCTATCATTTTGCATGATAGCTTTGTGCTAAGATTTTCTAGGAAAAGAGTAACAGTGAAAGATGTTTTTCAGCATCACCTAGCTGTTGATTAGGTCAGAATTTCGGAGAATGTCAATAAAAGGTGTTGTTGGATTCGAAGAATGGAACACCTGTAGCTGCAGTGCTCAATCAATGAAATATTTACGCGTCACACTACTCCACATCAAGTACACGTGGGTATAAAACAGCACAAACACTTGGTATTAAACAGCACAAACATATCCTGTTTATCTGTTTGCTGCTTGGTATGGTAATTATTGACAGTAATTCTAATACATGTATACTTGTTATTTTGCTTATCATCCACTCATAACGATTGTGCATTTTTTATCATTAGCTAACTCCCAACCTTCGAGTGTTATTGATTAGTAGTCCATACATTTATAAGTGTTTGTCTCTAAAGGATGTTGTTATTCAGCTGCATAGAAGAATTCAATACTTCGCCTAAATACGAATTACTCTAATATATTCAAATATCATACATCCATTAATTTAAGAGTATGACCAGCAATATCAGATACAGGAATGGGGGGCCGCAGCTTAGTTTGACCATTCCTCAACCCCTCCCCCACTCATCCAAAAGAAGTTAATGCAGACATTCCTTCTTATCGATTCGAACCATGGTCAAGGACACCTAGTACGTCAACCTCGATCTGTATCGGGAAACCCCCTATGACTTCCATGATACTATAGATAACCCAGTGATGACGTCTTTGATTGGGCACAGGGGACTCCCAGACCTGGCCTTGTAAGGAAAGTGACGCACAGCTTTTTGGTGACAAGGGATCGCTATCTCTCCATTTGGCATTTCCAGCCGTCATTTCTCTTGGCCGTTGCCCTCAATGTTCGTCCCCAAGGTGAGGTTGACAAAAACGCAAACGTTGATTAGGTACAATAATGATTAATCCGTAATCAATTTTTTTTTTTAAATTCTCTTTATTTATCCTGGGTTGTCTCGATTACAAATCGGTTTTCATCAAACTCCAGCCGCATGTACATGTCTTTAGTACTATATCAAATAACATCTTATGCTATTCATTTATATCATATTCATTATCATATTTAGTTACCTAAATTATTTTTTGGGCAATATTTTATCAATTTTACAGCCTCTGTTGAGTTATTTAATTTTGTTAAATCGCTTGAGTCGGGATTAAAGTGTTTTTAATACTTAAAAGATAATGGCAAAACCATTTTGAAACATTTTTTTGCAGTTGAAGTAACGTATGTACCTAATGCTGAAATAGATTTATTTTCTTTTAATTTGCATATAGGCCGGTTTGATCTGTTTGGATATTCGCGAGGGATAGGTTTATGTGGGAAAACCCCAGCTCTATAATTATGATTTGTATTTAGCCGATAAATAAGATTGTGTATGCCTCAAACCTAAAGAATAACGTTTATCATGATTCAAATCTACATTCCTGAAGATTGTTTTAGCCATTCTTTCTAAACTTGAGTACACACCTTCATATCCAAGAGCGTATTCTTACTTGTGTCAGTCTAAATGTATTTATAAGTATGACTTCCACTAACCACGTCAATCTACTGCCTATTTCCCACGAGTGAAGCAGTGCTGCCATCTGACGTTTTGCATGGTACTTTCTTCAGTATCGTTGTTACTGTTAGCCTCATGACTACTTCACAGATCTTTTCAAGTAATTGTCTGGTAAACAGTCACACCAACTCTGCTCTAAAAAACAAAGTCCTATTAAAGGAAACTGTCCTTATACACTTATTGGTTTGAAAATCTTTCTGTGGAAAAAGGTGAACCCTCCAATGGAAAGAGGTGAATTGATAGGAATTGGAATTGTGGAAATTTCTCCCATCTATTAGCTACACTGAATACGAATGCGTAGAGAGAACATCGTTGCATGGCATTAACCTGCAAACTGATAACACTGAAAAGACTGCCATCAATTTTGTAAAATATTTCTCCGAAATTTGAGGATGCTCTAACCCGAGCTCCAACTAATCTAACTTGAGAATGTTACCAGCAAATCTCTGTTGGCCATAAGTAAAACTGAAACGGTTCCAAGCAGATTTGAGAGGGCTCTAGATTGAATTGAGGATATTCCAACTGACATAGTTTAACACATTTACTTTCTTTGAATTCTCCCATCCACGGATAGCCAATTTCTTAACTTTGACCTGCAGGTTAGTTTTAATCAGGATGCATGCTGGGTAATAATGTCGACAACTCACACAGCTTTAGCATAGGAATTTTCATTAATCATACCATTAGTTCAAGTTTGAAATGAAGAAAAACTAAAGATCTTTATTCTTTAAATTTGTATCCATATACATTGAATATTTTCCAAGTTGTTTGAAAATGAATTCATTATACATGGATTTATCACAATTATTCATTAATTTCCTCTAGTTTTTCAAGGGATTTTGTCGACAAAATTAATCCAAATTAGCCTGCAGGTGCATAAAATACCATTATTTAGCTATCCTCCGTGGTAGGGAGAAATTCAACTTTTGGTAATTTCAAGGGGTTACCCCCCACCCATGCACACCCACGCAACAGCTGAGGGCGGATCCAGAGATTTCCAAAAAGGGAGGCACCCATTTGTGACAATTTCGGTCTGACCTTCCGGGGCCGAGAATTTAACATAAAAAAATATAAATATTTATTTGGTATACCTGTGCCCCACCCCTACATCCGCCACTGTACGCACACCCGGGTATAGTATACACTTCCACCACTAACAGCCAATTGCAGCAGAGTAGAATAGATACTTTAATACCACAGCTGGCTCAGTAGCGCCAACTGACAGTGGCGGCAACTATCAAAACGACAGGTGGCAGCACCATATACATATCAAAGTCTGTGCTATGGTTAAAGCAATGAGTATAACAATATTCGTTGTTTAAAGCCATATGTAACAGTTGTGAAGACACCTAGAGTAAACTATGTAAAGGATATATTTACGTTTGCAACTTTAGATATAGTTTAACATATACCAGCAACTTGGGTGAGCAAATTAAATATTAAGACCCAGCATTTATCTCTTTTGTTTTGTTACATAGCAAAGAAAATGGCATCATATAATGTAACTTGCGCCGCAAGCCCCTCCCCTCCTGTACGGGGAATATCCAGGGACGAATACTTTGTCTATATATAATGTAGATGTGTCTGAGGACACTCCAAAATGTAAATGATAATGTATAACATTTTGTTTGTATACACTGCCTCAACTTGGGAACCCACGTTGCCTAATCTTGAACTGTTTCCATAAGGCCAAAAGAAGATATGGTCGAAAACAGTGGGAAAACGAAGTTCAAGTTTGCTATAACTGAAGATTCTGTCAAATAACTATGACACGGCTCTTAAGATCATTGGGTAGGTTATGTTACTTCACATGCGTCGGCCATTAAAAGTTAATATCACATTACACACAATAGTGGGGTCTGTTAACAACATTTTCGTTACGCGGCGGATAAAAGCACCAAATTTTGCATGAGGCACCTCTGAGGCATAACTATTGAATCTAGAAGGGGAGCCATCTTGAAATACCAAAATGAAATTTTGACAAATTTTGTATGTTTTTAGCATTTGAAATTTAAGGTATTTGACCAAAACTTTTGATTAGCATCGATTAGACCTATTGTATACATTCGAAAGGTAAATAATTGTATTCCCTGTCCTATAATCTACCAATTTGGACAATAGCAATGTGTTTCTAGGCATTTTAGAAGCTGAGATATAAGATTATTTCAATAAAAGTCGGCCATATTGGATTTTTGGCCCCTGTCCGGGTTATATTGATATTTCAAGGTGGCTCCCCTTTTAAATTCAATGAAGGGGTCCCAGGGGATCATCATACCAAATGGAATCAAGAAATCTTGTGGCAAAAGAGTTAAGTGTATATCCTTTCTTTTGCATTATTTTGGAATCCAGCAGTCATTATCAAAGGTATCATGCTAATGAATTCAGCCATTTTGAAATTTATTGTATTGTATTGGATGAATATCATATTTATTGAGCCCTCTAGGCTATTGACAACTGATATTGGAACCATTTCCCCTGGCCTTATGCCTTAGTAGCTAAAAATCATAATATTTCTCAAAATTGGTCAGCCATCTTGGATTTTGGATTTCCGCATTGACTTAAAACATAAATAATTGAATTCCCTGACCCATAATCCCTCAATTTTGACACCAACCTTGTCTCTTTAGTCTTTTTAGAAGCTGAGATATAAGAATTTTTATAGTAAAAGTCGGCCATATTGGTTTTTGGGCCCCCACATCCGTCCTATTGATATTTCAACGTGGCTCCCCTTCCAGATTTGATAGTTATGCCTCAGAGGTGCCTCATACCAAATTTGGTGCTTTTATCCGCCGCGTAACGATTTCTCAAAAAAATGGCCTTAACAGACCCCACTACAAGAGGATGGTCCATCCATTAACTCATATGGAGAACGTCATTTTAACTTACATTCCCTGTGACACTGTCAAGGTCATGTGTCACTCAGTTCGTCCTTCCATGACATTGACCTCATACTTATATAAAGAACCCCATTAGATGGCCCTGAGAATGTCCTTAAAAGGTAGGTGTACAACGGGAATTTATCACTGACTGGCACCTATTTGTGACTGATATTTCAGGGCACAAGAAGTATAGAAGTTTGAGGAATTTAAAAGGGATGTCATTCATTGACTAGGAACATGGACTAAGCCACTCAGAAGGTAACTTAAGGTTATCAAGGGAGGGCTGTCTTTGATTCTCCCTAGGTATTGAAGGAAACACATATGCCTACTCCTAACGGTTTAGAGTAGTTGTGTCTGAGAACAGATTTTTAAGGTATGTAAAAAGCAGAAGCATGAAAAAGTTGTATTATCAATAAATAAAAACTTTTTCTCTTCATCTCTATGTTGGCATGCACTTTGCAGACTAATATATCCCTACACCACAGAGGTCTACCCTAAGTGGGCTCTTGGGAAACGTAAGTGTTCGTACATCTTTTTAGGCCCTATAGCTGATGCTCTTTCTTTAGACTGTCTTGCTACAGGGCTTCAAATATGAGATTTTGTCGCGTGGGCATTCTATGAAAAGAAAACGATTGTTAAGCAAGTGCAGCCAGCACCAACGCCACTTTGTTCCTCCCTATACATAGAATGTATTAAAGGGAGCCAAAACCAATAAATTCCACAACATTTTCCAAACTCAAGTAATCATGGAAATCCATTCCTTGAGCCTACTCCTGGCCCATGTTAAAATCTAAACCATGAAATGTGGTAGAAAATTATTGTAAACAAGTTTACCTTGCTGAAGTGAATTAATGTGGATCCGCAAAAATGGGGTTTGTTTACAAACAAATGAAAATATTACCATCTCTCATGTAATTCTACTTGGGTTTGAGCTAGTTTTCATGGCTAGTACTTTACCACTGACCTTTAGTAGACTCATCTAACATATTTCTGTACATATTTGAGTTTTGACAATTTTGGCAATTATATTAGTTTTGGCTACCTTTAATATTCTGTGTGTGTTTCCTTTCCTATATGGATTTTTTTCCCTTACTGTGAATAGGTAAAATAGGTCTCCTTTATAACCGGTCTAAATAAGGTATGTGTCTGGTGGGCGCTAATCAAACGGAACAATTATAAGATGTACACCAATAAGAAGCAGCCATCCCATCTAAGTTTAACAAACCTAATTTTGTCCCAGTGCATTAAATGTGGTCCGCGCATGCGCCCAGCCCAGCCTCCCGATGGCACGCGCAGTCATTAACGCCACCTAACGGGACGCTGGTGTCTTAAAGGTCATGTGTTAGCGTCCAGCCCGACAAGCCTGACTCCAGAGAAGCCGACTTAATAGTCAGCTAATGGCATTACACTGACTCTGCTGACATTTTATTCTGGTTTTCTGATTACAAGAGAACAGATACCGTTGGTCCTTTGAGCTCTAGCATCTACAATGCTGCATCAGTGAAATTATGTAGGATATCATTTAAGCGTTGCGGTCATTGTGGTATCTTACTATTAAGATTTAGTTTTTGGTAAGTTGGCCTGATGATTCGTGCAATTAGTGACCATGGAGTAGAGATGGAGGTGGAGTAAAAGATGGAGGTTAAACTGGAGCCATAGGTCCAAAAATAGAAACAAAACAAACAGAGTAAGGAAGCTACTAAAGCACCGTGAACTAGTTTGGGCCGAACTTTGCTTGTTTCTATTTTTCGTGCAACACTTCAGACAAAATCGGTTTTTGACCACTAGTTTATTATAACACAGGGCAATGCATTGAGCACCAATATTAAGTCGGTGCTAAATATAGCACTAGTTCTTAAGACACATTAAAACACCAAGATTGGTTTAGATCCTATACCTCTTACACTACCAACCGATTAATGTGCACTTATAATGTAAACAGCCCAATGTGTTTGATAAGATTTCACTCCCAAGGACACCTCCGAATGATACATAATGGGTATAAGACAAAACTGCAGACATGTACGTGCACCAAGCTTTCAAATCCAATAGATTGTGCTGAGAAAGCAGATTATTTTATGTCTCGGTTAATATCTCAGTTTGCTTATAATAAAAGGATGCATATTGGACAGTAAAACAACACTAGCAGGCCTAGACCACCCAGTGGCGCATTCCGGAGGTTATAGAGAGAAGATCCGTCGGGAGTCAAGTCCAGGGACGGAACCGATGGCGAGAATGTCTTGGTGATGCTATCTCCTCTTTTTCTTTTTCTTTTCTTTTTTTTTTTTTTTTTTTTTGGGGGGGGGGGAGGGAGGTACTCAGATATTGTTTAGGCGTGACTGTGGGTTGAACCCTAAGAACCGGTAGTGGAGCACTGACCAGAAAAAATAGGGAGATGCTCCCGCGTGACAGCTTAAGAAGAGGGACAGTCATTTATCTTGTTTAAGATGGTATGCATAAATTGAGACACCTTGCAGTGAAAACGAGCGATAAGCCTCCTTGGAGTCTCAGAATAGAAGAGTGGGAAGTACCACAGTCGCTACTTATGCCCAATGAACGGGACCCGCCCTCCACACACAAGAGCCCGAATCTTTTTTTACAATGCTGAAAGATGAGGACAGTTGTGTGCATCACTGTTTGTGACGTTTTAGCCCTTGTCATATACCTGAAACCTCCCTCTCCAGCAGCCCCCTTTTTCAAGATCCTGGATCCGCCCCTGTTGGCTAGAAATTTACTAAGAAATGCATTCACATACAATTTCGACACTAGGAATGCAAAAAATATGTGTATTCCACTGAAACAATTCATTCTCACTGTTTAACAGAGAAACAAATCACTAGATGGCACCCACGTCTCAGTTTAACAAACCATTTTTTGCCAATATTCTATTCAGAATGACGACAAAGAATCACAAAACAGCTCGATAATCTGCAAATAAACATTGAGAGAGAGGAGGATATACCGGGGGCAAATTACCTGCACTGCAAACTGTCACTGTTTGCTTTAGTGAAAAAACATGTAAAGTCTTTTATAATTGCCAGCGTGACCCTGACCCTTTTAGAGGACAACGTTTTCAACGCGCAAGCCGCTATATAAGCGAAACCAATTGACAAAAGCAGACAAGCTTGTAATTATTCATCAATATAAATTATTGTTTGCCGAGATAAACGTCTGTTTCAGTTATCAAACTGACAGCACAGCATTTGCAATGGCCTCGAGCGATGCATTCAGGTATAGACTATACCCTCTATAAAATGCAGGACGCACATTCTGAGACTAGTCTATATTGAAAGGGATTCTATGTACCTCCATTAGTGGTAGGCCTATAGAGTCTAATTCAGTCATATAGGAAAAAGTGAAAAAGTGGATTTCCTATATAATATATATATATATATATATATATATATATATATATATATATATATATATATATAGTCCTGAAAGTTTATGGTTTTCTGATTTTCATTGTATTGTGACAAAATATTGGTGGGACAGTAGTAGCGGCGGTGGGATCCTACGGACATGAAATGATTTGAATCATTAATTGGATTCAAAGATATTAATTATATCTGTTGTAAGACGAAGTGGAGACGCCTTCCCCCCGCCCCTTGTATACAGCTGAGCCATCTGATCCACCGTCCACCTCCTCTTTATGCGGCCACAATTTAAAATACAAACCTTGTAGCAATAAATTTAATTTATCCCTCATGAGCAGCATCCCTCATGCTTTTATCTAAAGTGAGGCGACATCAGATGGGGCCATAAGTTAAGCTTAATCCTAAATCGCTCTCATTGTTGACCAGTTGCTTTAGACAGGTGCAGTGTGAACAGGCCTCAGTTTGCCTCAGTTCAGGCCTTACCTTCAACGCTCTCAGCCAAATTGCTGTTATTGTTGACCAGTTGCTGTAAACCAGTGCAGCTTTAACTGGCCTTAGCTGGCCTTGGTTCAGGCCTTACCTTCAACCCTCTCAGCCTAATCGTTCTTGTTATTCATCAGTTTCTGTAGTTGGGTGCAGCATCACCCGGACCAGTTGCTTTAGACAGGTGCAGTGTGAACAGGCCTCAGTTTGCCTCAGTTCAGGCCTTACCTTCAACGCTCTCAGCCAAATTGCTGTTATTGTTGACCAGTTGCTGTAAACCAGTGCAGCTTTAACTGGCCTTAGCTGGCCTTGGTTCAGGCCTTACCTTCAACCCTCTCAGCCTAATCGTTCTTGTTATTCATCAGTTTCTGTAGTTGGGTGCAGCATCACCCGGACCAAACAGCAGTGGACACTGCCTGAATAAGTATGTCCAAAACATTTAAAAGAGCTACTGAAATACTACTGTTTTTACACTGACTTTTACTAAAAGGTCATTTAAATATTTCGGACATGCTGATTGACCACTGTTAAAGCACTGAATTTCCACTGATTTCCACTGATCTACCACTGAAATACTTCTGAAATTGAACACTGATTCTCCACTCAGTAGGGCTCCACTGAATTTCCACTGCTTTTCTTTCCAGATCATGCAATCAGCGTTAGCTGGCCTAATTTCAGGCCCTACCTTCAACCCTCTCAGCCTAATCGCTCTTGTTGTTGACCAGTTGCTGTAAGCGGGTGCAGCATGAACTAGCATTAGCTGGCCTCAGTTCAGGCCTTACCTTCAACCCTCTCAGCCTAATCGTTCTTGTTGTTGACCAGTTACTGTAGATGGGTGCAGCATGAACTAGCATTAGCTGGCCTCAGTTCAGGCCTTACCTTTAACCCTCTCAGCCTAATCGCTCTTGTTGTTGACCAGTTGCCGTAAACCAGTGCAGTGTGAAGTGGCCTTGGTTGGCCTAGGTTCAGGCCTTACCTTCAACCCTCTCAGCCTACAATATGTACCAGCGACACTGATAAGGCCATCTATGTGGAGACATATGCCCGGGGGTGTTCCCGGATCAATAAGCAGTGATAGGATATACCAAAAAAAAGAGAGAGCAGTGTCGTTGGCACCAGGCTGTCTGGGTGTCTAGAGGTTGTGTAAGCCTTGTTACTGGCGTTTACTACATCGTGGTATCGTGTGCGTGTTTTTGATCTTTAGTAACTGTCGATAAGGTTTGAGGGCACTGTTATCTGGTTATAAACGGGTAAAGGATCGGCGGTATGTCACGTGTGTTTTGATCAATACAAGCTTCATGTAAAGTTGAATCATGAGAAATGCAGCCTTGTTTTAAAGGGAGTAAAAGGTAATGCCCCATGCAAGTATCACTCACAAAAAGTGAATTAATGTGAGACAATATGAACACATCATTCTATACCATCTACTATAACAAGTTTCTTTTGTACTTTTGTACTTTTGTACTTTCATGCTTTCTTATTCTTTAAATCGTGTCTACCTTCAGGGACACATTAAAAGGCTATAGAAAAACTAAGGGAGTAAACGAACGGATGTCGAGTGGTACCCTAGTGTTGATTTGTAATCCTTCAAAAGCTGTTAACTTCCCTGCTGTCTGCATGTTCATGTTTCCCTGTGACTTTCAATGTCAATGTAATGAAATGAAAGTCAGCAATCGGATTTTGTAAGAAAAATGATGCATTGTTAACTGGTTCTTAGCATCTGTAGCTTGACAATGCATCTTTCTCTACAATATCTATCTCAGAGCATGTGTTCTCGTTTTGCAATGTCTGTCTATCTACAAGAAAACCCTATCGATATATTTTTTGAAAAAAGGTTGCCAGCATGTGAATAACAACGCATTTTCAATTTAGTATCTCTCATTTCCTTCTCATTCCCAACACAAAGATGTCCATTGTCTAACCTGTCAATGCCAGCCGATGAAGATGGACAGTCAGCGGTTAATTATTGCGTGCGTCACCCTGAGAAGCTCCATAGACCGGCACCTATCACTCAGTCCGCCTACACCATCGTCAACTCGACTCTACCTGAGTTTCTTACCTGAGTCTATAGTGGCCACAGTAGTAGTAGTAGAAGCCAGGTAAAATCCAAAAGTGTATAGGATGAATCAATCACACCAGGAGGGTCGATATGTGCGTGTATCTCCTCCAAAGTCGCCTGTCCTTGGGACCAGACGACATTCGGCTCGTTTCCCGCGCAAACTCAGCCCACTCTGGTCCGCGCCGTACCTCGCCTGCCTACCACACCCGTGCGGCAGCCGCGTTTTACTGGTTTTTAATTCCCAAAATACTCCCCACAAATGTCAGAAAGAAATGCCATGCAGATCAAGGCTAGTTTATCATGGCAGTCTATTTTCAGGAAGTTTTAATGTTCAGTTTAATAGGTATTAAAAAAGAAACGCTTTGTGAATTTTAGAAGATGCATACTTCAACATTTCATCATGAGTATAATGAATGTGCGGCATCTAGTATCTCTTTAGGGTGTCTTATTGATTACAAAATTACAAAAGGTTTATTATTTTTTTATAATTTTCCATTCGATTTAGATACTTGGTCAACAGAATCACCAACTAACAAGAATGCACTAGGCCTAATTGTCATGAATGTGTTTTCCACCGTTTATTCAGTGAAGGTTTTGTATCTTGGGTTATTAACCTGTAGTTGTTGACGTTCAGTGTTAGAAAAGCCTGACTATATTACCCCTGCTACATTGTTATGTGTCAATTTAAGTCCTCCTTGTCACAGTGAGCCCGTATACGTAAGAAGTGTAAAGTGATATCATTCACAAGATGTTGCCAACGGACCTAGTCGGTTCTGTAAGTTATGATCAGCTAGGGTAAATTACAAAACTTCTTTCGTTGATGTCCACCTTTTGTTTTGAATGTATATATGTAAGATAAGACGGACATGGTCGTATTGATTATTATTTCCTTTGATGAGTGATATGAATTACTGCTTATGAATTGAATAATGTGGATAATGCAGTACAGTATGTTGCATATAGTGTCAGTAGTGTTGATACTGTAATGTACCTCTTATGAATTGCGTAACATGGCTCATGCAGTAGGCCTATAGTATACAGTGTCAGTAGTGTTGATACTGTAATATAGGCTATATCACTTATGAATTGCATAACGTGGCTAATGAAGTATAGTATACGGTGTCAGTAGTGTCAAAAGTGTACCTTGATTCAGGTGAAATATGTAACACAGGACGACTATTGATTGCCGACCAGCGAACCAACTTCGCCAACTGCGTCTTTTTTATTGACCTTTTGCCGGTGACATCACAGGAGAGGTGAATGCCGTGCGTACCCTTGAGTCTGCTAGTACCATTGATCAAATAGCTTACCGTAATGAATCGAATAAGAGCTGAGACATTTTTCAAACTTTTCAAACTTTTCAAAAAAATTTCTACCATTGTAAGGAACACAAACGTATGTTCAACATCTGCAAAGAGGCTATCATATGCATCGCAATTGTGAGAACAAAAAGATGTACAAGAATGTATTAAATCAACTGTGTAGCTTATATGATGAGCTCTATTACAACGTGTGCGTTATCTTAGGCTATTAGAAAAACTTCTTAATCTGTTGACCTATTAGATACATAACTGACTATCAGAAACTCTGTTCTAAGCAGTTTTTTAAAGAGGCAATTCCAATACGACTGTGCCTCTTGCCCTTTTGGCGTTCTATCTGACGACCCCTCAACACACAACAGGTAAATGGTTGAGGGTATGGAGACAGAAGAACAATGCAAGGTAGCTTCAAACGTCACCTTATCCTAACTCGATCCCTCTGATCCCTGATTCAGCTAACAGTCATTTTATAGTCGTCTATTACACCTTTCAGCTACATATTATCGATTCTCTTTTTTCTAATCACTGGTCTATTGAGGTTTGTCTCAAAGCCTGACTATGTGTATATATCTCCTGCTACATTACTCTACCGTTCATATGTACTACAAAATGTTGTTTTATTTTCTAGGCCTACTGTCGTAAAATAATTATCCCAAATGGAGGCACCTTTTCTAGGATATGCCACTCCAGACGATATGGGAAATTGGAAAAATTAGCTAGGATATTAATTTTCTGAATTGGTATTTCAAAATTACCTGTCATATCTAAATTCGCATTGTACTAATTAAGACAAAATAAGACCAGGTATCTTATTTTGTGACTGGATACGATGAGACCTGTGATTTTCTCTAATGTGTACAATTGAATGCACTTTACATTTTAGAAGAGAGTTTGACAAACCTCTTCTAACCTCCAATAAAACTGGCACCACTAAAAAGTTATTATGTCCCATCCCCGTCCCTCAATTTACAGGGTCTTAAAAGCGTGTTTAGTCTGACTAACATTGTCAATAGACTAAAGCCTCTAGATGGATCTCATTGGATGAGAAGTGAATATTATAGCTTTAGAAACCTCTAGAATGTTTCTCTTTTTCCTCAAGATAGCATGGGCAAAACAGACACTGGCGTTGACCATGTTCTTTATGTATGTATACACATTATACCTCTCCTGGAAACAGGGTTAAGACAACGGTAATAGGAAATGGGGAAATGGTGTATTTATGGTTGATAAGAAACATTATAAGACGAGTGTATCTATAGGCCCTCGATACACTCGAAGAGGAAATTTTAAAGTTGTTGTTGAGATGGTTCGGAAACATTATCTGGAGGAGCAGCGTTACAATGTTGATCAAACACACATTATATGGAGACGGCCTATAGGTCTAGATTCATGTTTCATTTACCCTCTTAAATATTCTTGTACTTCCTTTTGTATTTAACATCAGAGTATTACATACAGCATCGATATAATGCCACTCAAATGTAGGACACATCCTTTTAGACACTGGAGTATTGTAAATTTGGACAGGAAACATAATTGTATTATCTAGATGGACGGGAAACATAGCAGTAGTGTAAAGATGAGTATGGTACAGGGCCTATGGATCGATGGGAAATATATGAGTGGTATAAATTAAAATATAATTATGCATGTTCATGTTACAAGAATATTATATCATATTCTCTTTTTCTATGGGATTGAAATACTTATACAAAGATATGAAAACACAATTAAGTAGCATATTAAGAATGTTACCACTGATAAAGGTATGTTATAGAGCTTTCCCTGGACTTTAGAATGGACAAAGAGAATCCATTGCACTTAATATAGGGCCTACATAAGGTTACACAAACATCCCTGTTTTCTTTTTCTATTTGTCTAAATATAACGCAGTACAAGGATAAACGACCTAACCTTTCTGAATCCGTCACTTTTAACCCACATAAATCTATGTCAAAGATTTTCATGGAACTATCTTGGCAAAATAGATTGCTTTCTTAAAGGTTTTCACCTGTTTAAAGTTTCTCCGTATGAAACACTATAGCCGTGGCTGAAGGCAACAGGACCGTTATGACAACACCCAAGGAACGCACGTGCCTGGAGGCATCCTCGGATTCCATGTTAAAGTGGTGTATTTCAAACATGTATGAATGTACATAGTAAAGCCCCTTGTCGCTTAGAGGCGCCACTGTCCCCTCAACAAGGGCCTGTGTCCCACTGACCGCAGCGACACCTATACGCCAAGGGACAAACCACCAGCAGGACATCCGCCCCGATGTCCTTTTGACTCAGTTCAAACAAACTGGGCTCCATCCCCGAAAGGTAGGCGATGATCCGACATGTGTTTGGGGATGTCAACATGTGACGCAGGGCCCATGGAAGGATCCGGATGAACATGTAGACCGAGGCCTATCATAGTTTAAATGAGATTGTGGTAAAATAAGTGGTAACAGACACGGTGGGTGCGTCTTTGGAGTGTTGACTTGGTCTATAAGTAGTATAGTAAATGGGTATAGGGCCTACCACTATATACCCTGTGAGTCAGGTATGTAAGGATACACCTTTGAATGTTTTTGTAAGTACAACTTTGAATGTTTTTGTAAGAAGTCTGAGTGTCCTATCTATTTGACCCTTAACAGTTCTTAGGCCTATAGGCCTTTAACATAAAACGTCCTTAAAGTATGATATAGGCATAAGCAATTAAGTCACATGTATAGGTCCTAAGCCCAACCATGTAGAAATATCTAACCTTTTGAATACTAATTCTTTGAGAAATTGGCACTGAAACATTAATGTTGATCCCAATGTCATAATATCGCTTTTTTCAACCACATTTTTCATTTATCACCTCCATACAAAACATCTTTGTATGTCAGAGTCCTCATGCAGTACTACTAACGCCTACACCGGAAGTAACTAGAGTGCGCACGCACCTAACAGCGCCCCCTATTTTCGGTGAGTTGTAAACAGTAGCAAAAAGTGGACTCCATGTCAACAGCAGACGACATTTGGACCCTGAGGTATTAAAGGCGTGGTCCAGCCGTGAGTACACTTTTGCGGTTAAAGCACCAGCATTTGCATGCATATCAAAAACAGGCGGACGGCTCGAGTTTTAATCCTCTTAGAGTAGAATTATGAATAAACCCCCAGATTTATGTTAGGATAGGCTGCTATGGGGCCTTCCATTAAGTATGTACGCACCAAGGGGGAGGGGGTTAGGGGGGGGGTCTAAAATCTTTGAAAATCTGAGGGATTTTTTATAGGAAGACCGCACTATGCTCTATCAGAAGAAGCATTCTATTGGTCTATTCCGTGCGCATTTCTATTCTATTTGACTAATCGGTGTATTCCAATTATTTATATGCGATAGAGTCCCACACAGAGACATTAATATGTCTGGATGTTTGGCGTATTTGGGAAGGATTGATGAATTATGTCTGCATTAAAAACAATATACGTGAAAATGCATGGAAACAGGGCTATCCCAATTAATACACTTTGTGAGGACCGTGAAGACACACCAGGTGGCATGGTCAAATTGCTATGATTAATATGGCCAAAGTCTTCCGCTAAAGCTGCGAAATTAAGAATTAATACAACCATGCTAGATGTAAAAGGACAACCAAAATGGAAGTAAGAATCATTCTCCAATTTTCTAGTGATTAAATAAACCATTAATGTTAAGGTGTCCAGTTTATTCATGTCATCCAAACAACGTGTATGAACCTTAGCGTGACTGTCCTACTAGTTCTGAAGAAACCCCATGTCATGAAGCAGTGAGTGTGTAAGTGACTAATGCTTACAATAATAATATTATATACGAGTGATACATCACTCATTGTCACTCTGATATGAACACCCTCTTAGAGTTGGGTCTTTTCCTCAACAGAGTCGTGCCTCTACCCATCTATCTTGAATTATTGGCACAGAACGTCTTATTTGACACTGAAACATAAGCTGAGACAGGATAATAAGATTGCCGGCTATCGTTGCAAAACACCTTATCAGAGAAAAAGAATAATAAATCCATCCTGGCCTTTGCAAAAACTTTACGGTTAGGTATCACTCTGCTTCGGTAGACCAGAAAGAAAAACATGCCCACGCACAATTTTTCCTTACGGTTTTTCATACGTTAACCTTTTACGTTGAGTATTGTCCACAGCGATTTCTGTTGTTCAAACCTATCTAATTTTAATGTAGCGTTCAAGTGAAGCAATTATCATCGTTGATATCAAAATGGTCAATCTAT
Organism: Lepidonotus clava; assembly: GCA_936440205.1. NCBI lineage: Eukaryota > Metazoa > Annelida > Polychaeta > Phyllodocida > Polynoidae > Lepidonotus > Lepidonotus clava. The sequence continues at coordinate 33,280,624 of OW387140.1, forward strand.
AACACTTTTTGTTGGAAACAGCAAAGGACCTAGAGACTGTAGACATTTAATCCAGATAATAGTTAGAAACACAACTGCAAATTCTTCCAGTTATTACATAGATTAGATCAAATCTAGGATTTTTGTTTATCTGCATTAATTAAGTTTGCTTATCATTATACCTTGTTTGTACAATCGGCAAAAAAAAAGATATGAATGAGAAATACTGTCCTTGCCCTCATGACTGATATATAACTTCATGCTGACACAGCATTTTTCAACTAGAAACATACACCAAAGGATGTAACGACAATAGGAAATCTCAACCTTTATTATCCCGCCCACGATTCCAATCACGTTTTCCTGAGCAAGGTAAATCCTGGCATGTCACGATTTGTGCTGCAACAGGTCGATTGAGAGGAGGACAACGGGCAACACCTATAACCTAGGGACCGGGTGATTTACACTCTGTCAACAGGAGGACACGCCAGGGACCAGATACACTGACAATCTCATTCTGTGTTCTAGACCTGGTCTGGGATGGTGAGTTGGGAGTGGGGTAAACTTGGTCTCAACTCTGCCTAGATTGGTAAAATGGGTATTCGTCTGTGAATGGATTTGTTGAGATGTGAAATGTTACAAAAGGAAGGGATCACATAGTAACTTAACTTGTTTTGGTTAATTAGATAATATCACATTCGATTAATCATGCAATCTATATCAAAAGTTGATGGCTTCTTAACTGATCTTAAATTTGCTGCTTGTTTACTCTATTATCTTTTCTGATGCAGTCAAACTCACATGAAGATTAATGCAGATATATTAGACTTCTTCAAGCCACACTAATGGCCCTGGTGCCTCTTGCAATTATATATACTTAATAATTGGGTGAAAGTATCATCCTTTTATTTCCTTATTCTGCACCCACAAAATGTCTCACTTTCAGTGTCGTGTGTTTTCCTGCATATTTCCTGAAGTGGTTCACATGATACAATAGATGTGGCGGATGGAAAAGATTCCCGTCTGTATAGGCCCCTAGAGATTATATGTCGAACCTACATACTACCTCAGTGCTAAGAAAAACAGCCATGCATAAGCAAAATAGTACCTTGCTTATAATGACCATACTTCTAAAGTGAAAGATAGCTATGTACAGACATAATTATGTACAAGAAATGCACCTTGAGAAAAAGTACCCCCCCCCCTCCTCCACCGTATTTCCAGGAGGAAGTTCCGGAAGTTCAAGTAGACGGTGCTGACACCAAACGACACCACTAGGGCTGGGTGTCACGGGTGTCGCAGGTGAGTACTGTTCATACACACCTCGCAAACGGGGATGTGTGCATAATACTGAACCTGGCAGGTGTCCCCATCAGGAGGAGACCCTCCTCCAGGCACAAAACCATCTATTCACATCACCCAGATCCAGTATATAAATATCTATATATCCAATACTCCGTGGGAATGAGCCATAAGCAATGCTATCATTGCACTGCCAAGATTTCCTGGCTCACGAGTTGTACCCAAATCCGGACTACAATGCTCCTGGAGGAACACGCCTGGGTTCTGCCTATATCCTGGAGTTATGTTTCATAACACCCAGGAGGTGCCCTGAGTTATTGCCTTGTGAAAGGACAAGGGTTCCGCTGCCAGTGCTTAGAGCATGAGAACACTGTGGAAAGCAATGTATACATTGCGGCTGAAACATAGAGTCAGTCTAGCAAGGCTATAGTAGGCTACAATCGGGGATGTATTTCAAGCCAGAATTGGATTAGTTCAAAAATATCAAAACTGATATATTATCTATCGTGATGTACCTAAATAATATTGAGCTAAGCATATTGTTTTCAGTAATATCGAGGGACTTTCAATTGGAGAAATTCGACTAAATTTCAAAAACTTACATTGCTGAATAATTGATGTATTGCCTATCGAATAATATTTAGGATATCTCTTAAACGTAATAAAGGCAACATCGTACTGTTATTCATATGATTTTTGGCATTGTAATCCCTATACCAGTGTGGACATATTAAAGAAAGTAGACTAAACACTGACATCGCTTGATTAAAGGATCGACATAAAGCCCATAGCCGAGGCATACGACAGGAGACTGTATACTAAATCATAGAGCCTATTTGTGAAGTCTCTATGGTAAACATAAATGTTAAAGTGTATGACCTAGCCTGTACAGGCAAATAAACAATGAAAGAAGACCCTATAGACCTATCGCCTAAATAGTCATAAATATAAAAGTTGTTTGAAGAAAATGACCTTATAAATGGCCTGGGTGTATATGGTTTATCATTCAAGTGCACATACATGTAAAGGTAGCATTGTAGGTATTTAAAGTCTGATGAACATGAAGCATATGCCCATGTATTCTATATACGCATTATGCATCCATGATACATGTGCAACACCCTGAAATCAAATTACATGATTTGTTATATCATGCATTAATTCATAACTATGTGTGCTTAAATACCCAAACCACATTACATGTACAATGTTATAGTAAATAATGTGGTATAAAGGTAAAATCCTGACCACAATGCCACATTCCCTAAACATGGCAACACCTACACCATCCCACACACAACCTTATGAGACCAGACGGCTGACCTGGGACCGGACAATATACACACGATTACACACATCACTTACAGGACACAGACTATACAGGATACAGACTATACAGGACACACATCCAACTACACAGACTCCTACAATTAAGGCCCTATTACACGACACAACTTTGAGCGCAATATCAGTACAATTTTTAATGTGATGGTATTACAGAAAATGCACATACAGAGTGATATAATTGTTTGCAATTTGGAGTATTGTACACATGCATAACAATGAATTGTGTCGCGAATATGTGCAATTCCCCTGCGACATTGTCTTATCGCAGCTCATGTCGTGTAGTGTAATACCACCTTAATTTAGAGGCTGGAGGACTCGCACGTGGACCTGATGAAGGCCCTGAGGACAACGCGGGACAACGGTTCACAGACGCGTGACCCCTCTAGTGGTATAGAGCGCGCGGGGGGACAGGAGCACACAGGAGACAATGCAACTAAACAGGTATATCATCCGCACAGCAGATTACAAACAAGCAAACAGAGAGGCCAGACGGCAGACAACGGCTCTCTGATCAGACAGAGTGCGTCAGGTTGTTTGGACCTTATTGGGTGCACGCATATTTTACTTGGTAGGATTATAATGACGTATGCTCTACTGCTTATATTATAAGGTCAATACTTGGGCAGATCATGAAGGCTAGGTTTTATCATTAGGTATATTGTACAGTACAATACAACTCATTATTGCTCATTAATTTGGACAGTAAAAATTCAAAGAAACTACTTGTCAATGGCGTTTTTTTTAACATGTAAAGGCTATATCAATTTACATAATTTATATCTATGTTTCTATTGGTAAATAATCATTTACATGCCTAGAAATATGGCAGTTTTCTGATAGAGTTTGTTTTATATTATTACAATCAAAACAGTTTCATGATCACACCTGTCCTACTGTGCAAGTGTAATAGGTAAGAGACATGGAATCAGCCGAACCCATAATTCATCAATTTAATAAAGTCTGCATCCCCTTCAATGTTTTTCCTTTGATGTGGGGATACGGTGCATCATATCTTTAATCACATATGCCTCCCCCACTCAGCAAAAACAAAACAAGCAAAATAAAACAACACGGGAAACTGCATGCACAGTCCCTGTGCGTCCCGACGCACTTCCTCCTGATCCCTACAACTTACGCACTTTTTTCGCCATAATATAACATGAATTATGTAAGGTGCATAAATATCCTCCAGGAGCCGGGCTGGCCGCACGCAGTGGTGGGCCCAACACCTTCTCCTGCCACTCGGACCTCACGGCACATGCCGTCATGGTGTTTGTTGTAGCCTGTCAGTCGTGAGCTCCCTTCATGCCCTGAGATACGTCTCAAGGCACGTCCTCCTCAAATACACGCAGCTTCTTGTAGTAAAATATAGTGCTTAGTGCAAAAAGTGACCGTTTTCTATTGTGTGGGGGCGATTTTCGTTAAAAAGAATAGGACCTTTACTAGGGATAAGGTGTAGAAATGGTGCAAGGTCAGTGATAGAAATCGTCCAAATATAGTGCATGGAGCGCCCATGGATTTCGCCTTTGAACTGTATCGCGGTTCATATGAACAATTTGCATTGGATTTGGTATGACCTTTTTTGCATTTTTACTTATTTGTTTTTTATTTATAAATGTGACCCAAATGACAAACCTATGTCAACCTCAATCAAGCTATGCTATTCTCACATAGATAATGATAAAAAGATGTGCATGATCTGCCCCTTTTGTTTTATCTATGGTCTCTGACCTTGTCAAATATGCTGTGACCTCGACCCAAAGGTCGGCATCACTTAATTAAGTACGACGGGGACTCAGAAAGTTACCGTTAGGTGGCGCCGTGTGCAAATGTCCACCAATGCCTCTGACCGGAAATGAAATGTATCCCCCTTGTCTATATCAACACTATGTGCATCAATGCTACATATTAGTGTAGGAGCGTATACAATTATCTACCGCGATTATGGGCTGTGTTATAGGAGGGATCGGAAATTAAGCAAGATGAGAAAGTACATCATGTAATATATTATTTGAATGATTGTAATTAGTTTCAACGGACTCTTACTATATATAATTATTTTGTTCTTTCCATTATTTGAAATCTTATATGTTGTACCGGTACATAATATGATATTAATAAAAAAAAAAAAAGCAAAAGTACAAAAATGCAAATTCCTATCATTTTTTTAATTCATGAAATCAAATTCTCCTTCAATGAAAAAAAACCACAATAGACCTATCTTGTCCAAAGTTTATGACTAGTGTGTCTTATATGAGAATATATACGCTCTTTTGGGGTGGTTATACCACAGTGCCATCTATATTTATAGCCTATACGTAACGATGCGGACGTCACTGCCTTGCCCTTGACGATGCAGTGGCGATGGCTGTAGTCTGTGAACCCTAATAACTCCCACCCATACCACTCCACCACCTCAATGACTATCTAGAGCAGTATAATCCTATGGAAAGTTCCTTAAGGACCTCTTCTTAAGTGCTCTTCCTTCATTTATAGCCCTTTGCCAAACGATTGACGTCATGAATACAGTAGTCCACTTGGGAGGGGTATTCTAGTAAAACCATGTTCAATGAATTTCAATGCGCCTACTTTTCATAAACTTAGTGAACACAGCCCGTAAAGTGAACCAAACTTTCCTTAAAGTAGATTTTTTTTAAATAATTTGACACAAATTTAGTGCTAAATAAGAATAGATTATTTTTGTTTTAAAGAATAAAAAAAGGGAAAATAACTAACCGTTTTGTGTAAATGCGTCCAAATGACATTTTGTCTTTGAATTCTTTTAGGGAATTACTACCGCTGTAATATGCTACTGGGTTTGGACTGATAACAAATTAAAGACATAAACCGCTCCGTTCTTTCCAATGCGCACCAAGGAACAAGTGTAAATCTGTCCTTGGAAATCCCTACCAATGTTGCACCCAATTTTGGCATCACCAAATGTTTACGATGATGTATGGATATAGGCACGTTCTCAAATACCCTTGTACCCAAACAGGAGTTTTCATCTCATAAAAAGTTGAGCCCATGTGCTTGTTAGATTATCATAGTACTATCCTCGGGTAGGTCAGATACCAAAAGGTGCTAATATAGTTTTTCGAACATGAAATTAAACAGTGTTTGATAATAATTGTTTATCAAACAAAAAGCAGTTATATCATCTATTGATATTCTAAACTATTTCCGATAAGACTTGCAACATTTTCTTTACATAAACTCAATGTTGAATGGTCCAAGTGTCAGTTATAAAAGCACGTAAACCTTGGGGTCATCTTCGGTTTAATAGAGTTTAATAATCGTTCTGGGTTTATCAGGATAGAAAGGTCAAAGTGGGGTTCTATCATCTATTAATATTCAAAGCTATTCCTGAAAAGAATTGCTACATTTTTCTTTACATAAGCTCAAATTTCAATAGACCAAGTGTCAGTTATAAAAGCAGGTAAACCTTGGGGGGGTCATCTTAGGTTCACATCTTGTCAGGTTCAACGAATAGTCATCACCTCCGCCAACCCCTCTTTAAGCAGACTAAAAATAAAAATCTTTGAATTCACTGATATTTATAAATATGGTTGACAAAGGCAGATGGCAGCTGAGGGTCAGCGCTATCTGGAGCGCGTCTGGGGCAGTTCCTATTGGGTGGAATCACTGACCTTCACGGTGTAAGGAGCCAGGCTGGGCGGTGCCTGGACCAAGGGCATATCCATCCAGAGGGGATAGGGAGGAAATTTCAAATCATTGTGGATTGTTTGAGTTTTTAAGAGTTGAATTGGCATAGGGCCCTGGATATTCAATTCATTGTGGCCTATATTCAATCCTCACTACCTCTTATATGAGGAGTCAAATTTGCTGAATATTCTTTTGTTTGGTTCTACTGATAAAGGAATTTGTGACTTAAGTTTACATTATCGATCATTTGAATAACTTTAAATTTCAAAAGTGAACTAGTTGAACAAATCTGACTAAAATAACGCACTTGATTATAAAATCCCTAGGCCTTCCAGATACTCTATCCCAATAGCATGTGTAAGTGAGGAAAGGTAGTCATGATGAACAGATTGGTCAATTCGGTATATTACTTCAGCCTCATGGCTAAGAATAACGATTAACCTTCATATGAATAATAACCAAAAAAGGAATTGAGCAATCAATTACACCTCAAATGACGTATGTGCGTAGTAAACAATATGCATGGTTCAAATCAACCTATAGAAATAGGGTATTTGGGTATGTAGGGGGTAGTTGGGTTAAAGATCCCCCACGAGGATGTGCGTCAACAGGCCGATTTGGGGCTTCAGTGGACTGTGACCATTTCTCCTGAAACTACGTCATAAATCTATTCTGGTACTTCTCTGTACTACCTAGGTATCTTTAAGTTGAGATTACTATACATTTGAGAACAAAAGAAACTGTGGACCTTGTCGTATTAAAGGGCGTTTGCACATCTTCATAAAAATAATTCACTTTATGATGTACAATTCTGCTTGGACACAGAAAAACTGTAAATCTAATATCAGAAGATTGTAAATCCTATCTGTTTGAGATGATGAAATGTCACAGATGGTCTGATGCAGTGATAAGTTACTGGGGAAATATGATTTCGTCTTTTTATGTGAAGAAACACAGTAAACTGGTAAAAGGCAATTGCCTTTTAGAAACCAACTTTTTTGGGGGTGCAAATTGACAGCAATTTGAGAGTTTAGGCAATTGCATCCTGTGGTAAAAACATACCAAATGTTAGCTTACAAAAGCCTGTCTATAACATAAAACCGTATAGTTCTGTAATGTTTTCCCTGTCATGCTTCGGCATAAAATGCAATTGATTGAATCATCCATGCATTAGAAAATGTTCTATTCATGGACATCAAGAGTCAGAGCACTCTTCCTATATGATCTTTAACAGAAACACATTTTGAATATCAACAAAACGTATTTCGTTACGGTAAAACATGTGATCAATTAGGAGAAATGCTCTGTATATATTATGTATCATCATGTAGCAGTTTTGATTTATTAGCAGGATACCTCATCGTATTCTCAGTTCTATGTCCTCCTTACCCCCTTTATATTTGGTGTATTGCCCTGTAAATGTATCACGTATGGTCTTGTAACAGTCAGAATTTTACTAACAAGATACCCTACAGTGTTCTCGGTTCCATGTCCTCCTTACCGCTTTATATATGGTATAGTGCTCTGTAACGGTATCATGTAGGCTATCATCTTGTAGCAGTCACGAATTTATTAGAAGGATACTTCACAGTATTCCTATGCCCTCTTTACCCCTTTATGTGAAAGGATATTTCAATGCATGGTTCTGTGATTAACAACACCCTGCAGGGCAAAAGGGTGGTATTATTATATAGATGGAACAGGACACCCAAATAGGACTTAATTTGGGTCTTCATTGTAGGCGTCTGGACGTCCGACTCAACCCATTGACTGAGATGTCTTACAGCACATGGCATGCGAGACAGTCAATTACAACTGCGTCTTGAAGGGGAGATTCCTGGTTTGGCATACCTGACTGAAGCCGGTGGAATGTCAAATAGAAAGGTATTCATGGATACATTTTAGGATCCATCCAGGTAGTTCCTTGATGAATATAATTAAGTAGGGGTATCATGTTTACACCATAAGTCTTGATGTGACTTTGAAACCTAATTGGACTATTTTCAGGCCTAGTCTATATTGGCTTTATAATACAAGGACTCTTGTATTCGTTGAAAACATTTATTCGAATATAGTACAGAACAGCAAATAACAGTCCCATGAAAATCACCTGATTCTTCTTAACATTGTAGATTTGTATCCTTTACATTCTTTATTATCAGTACAATCATACTGACAACCGTATAGCTTGATTCTTCCATGAAAATTGTTGGGCATCTTTCGGACTGAACCCACCTGACAGGCCACAGACTGAACCCCACCCAACAGCTATAAGTAGAGAATAGCCCTAAAAGGTGGACTTCTGGTAGATGCATCCGACCAGAGGACAGGTAAGACCGGTCGATAAACTACAAACCACGAGCACAGAAAGATGGAATACCGACAGTACCACAACGCGTTGTGATCTAACAAAGTGCACGAGATGACCGGTGCAACTTTTATAATAGTCATAATATACGTATACGATATGATATAATAATTAATATCAGTATGAAAATTGCCACAAACAAAGAAAGACCGGTATTATACTGTTAAAAACAGACTGGTGGGTGGTCAGGTACTATATATGTGAGTAGTAATCTGCCGAACACAGTAATTATGTGATAGGTTTTGCATCATTATCAGCATTTGTAATAAAAAGAAATTTCAGGTATATGGATGAACCTCCGGAAAGACTCTAATACAGTACTATAATTATATAAGTATAGTGATCTGCCAAATTTTATAAGTATGTGATTCTTTAAGCATTGTCGTCAGCGTTTGCATTAAAAACGTTATTTCAGGTACAGTTAAGAAAAAGACACTTATATGATTGCAACATCATGCCAAAAATAACCTCTACTTGGTAATATATATAATTAGTATCGCAAATAACAAAGCGATATAATGGTTATCGCCATAGACATAATATTCTGAATGCAGTAAGCCTACATACCAAAGATGTGGGAAAAAAAGAAAATGAAAAAGAGAAGCTCTTTATGAAAATAAAATCTGGTAGTAGAATGTAAGCTGGGGATGCAGGCTTGTCGGATGACGCACCTGTGGTTTACTGCAAACTATTCAGGGGATTCCCCGCATTGGCCGCATAGAAAATCTGTCAAAGGGGTAGTTCTAATCCCCCTCCCCCCTGATTTAGTGAAGTGTAAACGCTGTCCTAGCAAGTTGGTCTACCCCATCCTTTACCTCGACCACCCATCAACTGCATGACCACACTCTTTGCAGACCCCAGAAGACTTATATAGCCATTAAAAACTAAATCTGTGAGAAAATATTGCATTTTCCCAACAACGTAACGGGTTTTTGATATGGAATCTGTGTAGGCAGTATGTTTTTTTATGTATGAATCGGTCTATTTCCTGGTGGTAATCTAAGGATTAGTAGATTCCATTGTTGGGCTCAAAAGACGAGAGTAGGTGTGGCCAGTTGTCATTATTTGTGAAAGGTTTCAGATGCTGTAATATTTAACCAAGTTATTTCCATGGCAAATGACTTGATGCTTTCACGTCCTGTCATGAGTAAAACTACAAGAAGCACGAGCCCGGCCATCTAATAGCCTAGCTACCCAATCGGCGATCCCTGTATCTAGGGTTTGGACTCAATTTTTTATCATAATTTTAAATCAATACAAAATTTTGAAAATTTTCCTGGGCAAACAAAAAGGATAGGTGATTTTTTTTTTGGTAGTTCTTACTGACCTCAAGGTCTAACACTTTGCATATTTACAAGATCACAGATTAATTCTTTTGTGGATCAATTCATGTAACTTTAAAATAACTCTATTTAATTTTCCTGGGTTACCAATTAAAGTTAGGGGATTTAAAAAATTGTGATAATTTTCTGGGTGCTTGGGCTTATGAAAAAGTAGAAACAAACCAACAAATTTCACATGTCAAAACCATGCAAAGTAGTTAGATAAGTAAACTGTATTGGTTGATTTGGTTGTTTCATCTAAGTTATTTTCAGTATACATGTTTACCAAAAGACCATTCACTAGGGTCATTGTTTGTATAAGATAAACAGTGTAAGCATCAGTAAAACACCCATGCCCAGAGGGCAACATGTGCTAGATTCACTAGGGTAATTGTTTGTATAAGATAAACAGTGTAAGCATCAGTAAAACACCCATGCCCCAGGGGCAACATGTGCCAGATCAATTGCCCCCAAGGGCATCATGTGCTAGATCAATTAACACACATGCCTTCCTAATTGTTGATAAACAGTCTGGGCCTTTGATCTACTGAAACCTGGAAATGCTAACATAAAAGCAGCAAGAACATTTAAATTCACTAACAAAAAAGGCTCATTTATCATGCTTTGAGAAAATAGTTTGTTTCAGTATGCCCAAGTTCAAACGTTGAAGTGTTTTCCAATAGTGCTTTTATGTTTTCAATAAAATTGTACAGTAAACTTTACCTCCGAATTTGGTGACAAAATGACATTACAGACAGCCAATACTATAGGAAAACCACTGTCCAAAAAGGTCTTTTGTGACATCACAACTGTTGCAAGTGACTTAAGGCCCAGTAAAAGGCTCCCGGAGGATCGCCTTTTAACAAGAATAATTATGAAGTATAATTATGCACCCTCAACTTTTATTGTGCGTGGTATATTGATACAGTCGATAGAACAAGAAGTCGTTAATTTTTATTGGTAATACGAACCATTTTTTCTTCTGCGTTTTTGAGATAGTCATTCAATCATTTATAATCATGAGCGAAAACGAGCGATATCTCTTGTGTTAAAGTATGAATAAATAGTTGTAATGTTATTCTGCTTCTTAACTAATGTCCTTCTGGCGTTGGCTTTCAAAATGCTAATGAAACCCATTGCCATCAGCCAGGTAAGGTTATTAGAAATGGCACATTTTACAAGAGAACGGCAGAAATCTGACATTTTTTCTTTACATATCCAAATTACGAAGCTGCTTATGTAAATTGGACTAAAGTGTAGAAGAAAGCATCGGATTGCAGATAACATAAAAGACTGCATTCCGACTTCGGTATCAAATGGAAAAGCGTGCAGCCCTGATTCTAACCGCGCACACCCATGAGGGCACAATTAACTTGATTAGAAATTCTCTCATATCAAATATCAAATTGAAACCTCTAGTATAATACATAACCTTTCAAATGCATTTGACGCACTGTATGTATGACCCTATAAGATTATTCTAAGTGGAAAATTTATCTTCGAAAGCTTCTTGCAATGCATACTTTCAAAATGATTGATATTTCTATTTCAGAAACCCTCAACCCTTAACCCGTGCGTGGAAACCCAACTGTATATGGGGAAACGCACTTTGCGTAAAGGGCAAATACCAAGAATTCAGGTCTGGAGGTCATGGCCAACTTGCATAAGACGACTCTATTCACTGGACCAAAGCCGGATTTGTGTTACTGTTGCCATCTTTTGGGGGCAATGGAAATGTGATATCAGTTACAGCAACAATAGCAAGCCCTGATTATCATCTTATTTTGGTAGATAGATAGACTCAGATTTCAAGGTTGTTGGAGGGATACATCGATTGAGAGATCTTCTGAAAAGGTGATGGTCACACTCGTGTGGGCACGAGGAATGGTTTCCATGGTGATTAGCCTCAACCCATCAGAGGTCATTTCTGAGTGACCAGTGACCATAACCGCGACCTTGGCCTTCACCTTCAGTCTTCATGGTCACGTGAACTAACCATCACGAGTGGCTAGGACCTATGTAAGGGCCCTCCCCCTAGCCAAGGGCCTATGTAAAGACCCTATGGAAAGGCCCTTCCCATCACGTGATTGTAAGATCACGTGACTTCAAGCCAACCCCAAAACCCTCTTTTCCGGTGAACAGGTTAAAATTGGAGTGCAATGAGTGCGGGGGGAGAGGGGAGGAGGAAAAGGGGGGAGGGGCAAGTAAAAGAGGGAGGGGGTTCAGACAGGGAATGTGGGTTGGGGATTTTGAGTGAGTAATGGCTGCTTTACGCCGTTTCAACAACTAAGGTCATATTCATGGCGAAAACAGGTTGGGTTGAATTCTGTCTTTGGTGATCGTATCTATGAGATGAAGGTGACAGGGCAGGCAAACAGCAGGGGATCAAAACCTGGAAATCATTTTTGCTGTACCTCTTCCATTAGTGAACCCAGCCCTAACTGGGAATTGAACTCAAAGAACCACGCGGTCAGTGCTGGGTCCAACCTACTGGCACCTTATACGATCAGCAGGGGCTACTGGGGGCCTATATTTTTCCCCGGATATACCCTGGGGGGATATAGCACTAAGATTGGACAGGGAGGGTGTCGGGGGGGGGGGGGCAAAGAACCGGAAAGCCCAGTCCGTGACGTCAGAGAAACGCCCTGAACGACCCGCCGTCATGGTCGGCTGACTTCCAGGCTGGCTGGACCCCGAGAGATGTTTAATATCAGCGTATTCGGAACAATGGGGAGCCGCAGGTCCAGCCTAAAACATACAACACACCATACTTTTTCTTAACATAATTTATAGGCCTAAGCCTAACATTTACTTAATCTGGATAGCAGACAAGTCCTTTTGAATTAAGGTGGTGAGACGGAAACAATTAAATCCGTTTCTGGCTACCGGACATGAAGTAACAATAGGATGACCTTCTGAACACTTGTTCTGGCGGTAACAAATCCAAAAAGGTCAGTCATAACAATCATGGACTGCAGCGTGGTATATTTTTGAAACCATTCTTCCATTTATTTCCGCGGGCAATTTTATGTTTCTTACCCAAATAAAATATCATCAAATCATATCAACACCAAATCTGGCATACAAAAAAACTCGGCGGGAGAGAGAAGATAAGTGGATCATCAAGGTAACATAATTCCTTGAAGCGTTGTCTCGGTACATTTCTTTTTTAATTGGTAAATCCTGTGTCGCAGACACGCCAACGTTGCCGCGTCTCACACAATGAAAGATAAAAAGTCAAAGACGGGAAAAGTGGCTCAATCAGACTAGGCTTAATGGACTTTGTAGGTTATGTCAACCACTGCCATCGGCCAACAGGGAAGCTACAACAAAACACAGCATGATGGATCCGTGTATCTTAACCAGTGATGAGGTTTGATTATTCTATTTATATACACCTATATATCTAAGGTGTATATATATATATATATACAACTCAAGGAATTCAAAGAACCTCGCTTGGCACGCATCTTTTTCTCTCTTCTTGTCCGAGTATGTTATGATAACAAACGTACTTGGATGTAACTGTCCTTTCAATAAGAAAGGTATGTGCCTGCCTACAGGGTACCATGGGGACATTCCTACCTCTAGCTGAGGGCCGTATTCCACTCGATTTCTGAAATCGCCAGTATAGGAACACATAGTAATATTAGAAATATTTCAGGCATATATCATTAAAAAGGGTCCTTTCAATTGGTATGCAACAAGCACGAGTTCCTTTCATACTCCAAATGAAAACTTAATTCATATTCCAAGTAGTCTATTCCCCTTGTTAAGCACAGCATTGAGAGCCTTTATATCTGTGTTATGACGATAAACATCACTACTGTGTGAGGAAACAATCAATTGGTCTTTCCTTCAATATGATTTAAAAAGTAAAAAGCTCACCTATTATATGGGAAACCAACTTTACAAAATCCTGTTCTGGGTGATTTATATCTATACATTTATAGAAGTATTATAACATGAATTATCCAAATTAATTAATGTGTGTTACTTCTGGGGTTTTGGAACAATAGTCATACGGGTTCACAAACTATTACCTCAATGTCAGGTCATTCTAAGAACCGAGACGTTATTGTTGTGTAAGAGTGGAAGTAACATGACACAACCAATGCGCATGGCCAACTTGTGCAGTAATTAATAAGATCCAATATCAAGGAACATACATGTAGGCTCCTACTTCATTTTTTCCTTTCACAAAAATACAATATTATAACAGATAAGATAACAATTAACCATATTCTAATATCTCAACATGTCTCCTTTTCCTTCTGATTCTTTATGTAGGCCCCTACTTCATTTTTTCCTCTCCTCACACAAATACAATATTATAACAGATAAGATAACAATTAACCATATCCTAATATCTCAACATGTCTCCTTTTCCTTCTGATTCTTTGCCCTGAAGAGACCTTTATACCCTTTACAGACTAGCCCCAAAATGCGCATTATGTTTTCTATGAACTGTCATTGTAAGCGCATTTTGGGGCTAGTCTGTAAAGGGTATTAGACAACTGTCACTGCAGGCGTCATGGGATTGGGGAGAAGAAATGCTTAAGCCGGATAAACCGGTGAAACCCTTTGATTTCTACTTGCGTCAGATCTGACACTATATCTGTACATGTACCTTTCACTATGTCATGGCTATTCATTGACACAACCATGCCTGCCCATTCAGACTCATTACTCAAACGCTGAAGCTGATGGTGTACGATACCTGTTCATTTACACATAGCTTGAACGTTTTGAATTGCCTGTATGGACTGACTTTCATTTACTGAATAATTATACCACACTTCTGTTTATTGCGAGAAAATCGTAAATGGAACCAATGGAACATGAAGTCCGTTCCCCTGATTCATTGAAGCAGTATTTGCACACGTGCACATAACAGGTTAGGGACGGCCTGCTATTCTTGTATTAATGTAGCCTTGTACAACGATGCAAGATATTGCAACACTAAACATTTGCCATCAGATTTGTTTAATAATCATGTTTATGGCTATATCAACGCATAAAACACCTTACATTTTGAGAAAACTAAGATACATGATTTCTGCCCAAAATTATCTCATAACATGACTTTATTACAAAGAATGCGTTCAAAAATGCTCAAAAATGAGTACTGAATCGGCAGAATAAGGTCCATGCAATCATGCACACGTGCAGTCTGTTTTGTTTGCGCGCCTATTTTGTGAGGGTACCTGGTACTCCCATAATCACACTTTCCCTGGAATGCAAATTATGTCCCATGGGAGTCTGAAAGTATCCTTCCATACTTGTGTACCTTGTCAGATCTACCAGTTGTTTTCCATTGACGGAAAGAAGGCAATTGGTTTGTCAAGAATGAAAAATTACATATAGTCCCTCCTCAATCATTCGATACAAGTTGCCGTTTACATAACCCCCTCCAAAAGGTAAAGATGGGAATCAGACTATTAACT
This sequence comes from Lepidonotus clava, assembly GCA_936440205.1. Classification (NCBI taxonomy): domain Eukaryota; kingdom Metazoa; phylum Annelida; class Polychaeta; order Phyllodocida; family Polynoidae; genus Lepidonotus; species Lepidonotus clava. Next base: position 33,296,055 of record OW387140.1, read on the forward strand.
GACTTATATACTGTGCGTGATCCATTCGAACTCATTCTGTGTAATTGATCATACACCGTGACTGAAGGATGTTGCTGGGCCATGAAAATAACCCTGAACCCATTTTTTCTTTGTCGGAGCCCTTTGTGAGTGATATAACCAAACCCAAACCCCTGATTATGTATTCACCCCTTGGACCCTACTTTAAAAGTGCGCACGCAACTAGTTTATGCAACGCAGAAAAATATGATAAATGTCGTGATAAAAGAGAAATTGGTGATATTTGATACTATAGATTTCATTCGGAAGAATCAAAATAAAATTTACATTTGCAGAAGATTCCCAAGGTATATTTACGGTTACGTTGTTAGTCTCGCATCAAAATCGAGAAACGACAAAACCTGACAAAAGTTTCTTTAAAACCATCCTAATAAGTCGTTTTACCTACAAAAGAACCCCCCCCCCCCCCCTCCATGCAGAGAAACCCGACAGATTTGGTAAAACCCTATAATTACACCCAGTTTACGTGTCATACCAAGCATTAAACATACGCACTTTCTCACCTTTTCTACTTATACCTCATACCCTGTAATTACCTGACCTACACACCTGATTACGGAGCAGAAAGCCGCGGCCAATGCAGCCGTACCCAAACCCAAACCCATGTATAACCCCTGCACCCCTTTTCCCCCTGGGTTGGTTCCCATCCTCCCATTTATCATTGCTCGGGAGGGGTATATGGTACATATGAACTGGCCTGGATCACAGGTGATGCGATCTTCTGTTTGTGACAGGAAAGTTAGTCAAAGCAGGGAGCTTTCAAGCACGCTCCCTGCTGAAAGGCAGTGAGTATATCCAGGCATAGGAAGTGTGTATAATGAGAATGTGAACAGCCTTAGAATTTGCATTTACCTAAACTTAAATGGAAAAGTCTAAGAAATAAACTATTATAATACAAATATGAATTACATATGTATACGATTTTATCATTGCATAGTATTTCACCCTGCTGTAGTATCTTTTTTGTTGTTGAAGTCCCCTCTCATGTAATATGAAGGTTGCTATTGCATTGGCATGCAAACATGTCCCTGGGTAATTTCCCTAATTCAAATATTCATAATCCATACTTAAAAGTACTTATTTAAAGTATGTATACATGGCTGCATGCATGGTAAATTGCGCTAGTTTCTTCAATTTTAAACAGGCCAGTTTAGACGTTTCTATGACCTTCTTCGCAGTGGACTGAAAAAAAATATGTCCCGGATGCATTTTGTTATCACTCAAAAACGGTATCTTATCTAATATTATATATTTCCTTATAAATTGCATAACTAATTAAAATAAGATAATAAAGTTTTCCAAAAGAGTACAGGTAGCAAAGGGCCCGCATCGCATGTAAATCCCCATGTAGATATCTAAACATGCATCACTGACGTTGCAATTGACTCCAGCTTCTCCTAAGGAAATAGCCTTCTCAAGTAGGTAGGCCTATATATACAAACATCGATCTGTGTCCAACGGATCAGATCGTAACATCTCAACCATTGAGTGTGTTTGGATCGTGTTTGTAGGAGTGTGACGGTACCCGTTTACCTTTAGGGGTATCGTTGACGTGGGAACCCCACTTTAAGGGTTCTCAGTGACAGCTATGTCAGGTGAGGTCAGGGGCATCCGGTTATGTTCTGATTGAGAAGTGTACCTCAATGTCAAGGTGATGGGCACTCAGTGCGGGTGGCAGGCCCTTATCATGTCGACAATACGTGATTGTGACATCCCAGAAGAAACTGACTAACCCAAGTGATTGAAAAAGTTGTAAACAAGATGGGTAATAAAAAATAAAATGCATAGCAATTGCTGGGATGGATCTTTCCGACGTTCCTACCAACTCTAGAAAAATAAGAAGAAGGAATGCACTTGTTTGTGGCAAAAACCATGGTAAGTTGCGAGGTCTCTATGATCAGCTGATGATGTTTTTTGACAAATCATGTAGGAAGGGTCTATACAATAGTACACCCTTAATAGATGCATTAAACATACGGGAAAACGTTCGGGAAAAAGTCATCTTAAAAACAAATTAAAAAGTTTAAAAAATAAATCAGTTCGGATCGATGGTAAGGGTGCTAACTACAAAGATTCTTTCTGTCGATGTTGTTTGATTTATGAATGTTGATTACATTAATTGCCATGACATTAACTGATAAACGCTTAATCATCTTATATATGAATAAAAAAAAACATAATGTTCATTTTCAAAATGCACAAGTATTTTTCTTTTGATTCTGATTCAATTACATCCTATGCAGAAGTGTAATATATTTCCCATTTCTATGAATAACAAACTTTACTAGTTCTGACCTTGCCTATATTACCAAACTTGGGGTCTTCTTAGAAACCCGTTTCCTGTACAAAGAATATCTATCCTGAGGCCTATAACACAAAGCCATACTCCTGAAATACCCTATAATTATCTCTATCATTCAGGCATATCCCTGAACGTCTTCGGATTCCCCCATCGGGACCCCTCAACTTGACAAAGAGGACGTTCTGTGACCTTCACCACACCAGACTCGGTGACCCCACCGTGATCCCCCCCGACCCCCACACACCCAGCCCCCTAACACCACCCTCTTATAATCATCAGACCCTCCCCCCTCCCATCTATCTGTATATAGCCTAGGCTTGGTGATCTACATTTTAGTTTAACAAGGTCGTCTATCTTCAGAACTTTAATCGGTGAAATTAACTTTGACTTAAATCCGTTATACGCATTAATTATAGGCTATGCTTCAGTTCCACGGTGATTCCTTGCCTATCCACTAACTGGGTCTGAATTTTAGTTAATTTAAGTTAAGGTGCGGATTAAATCAAAGGTTTACTATAATCCTACTTTTTGAGGAAATGCAACAAGCTTGGCTCAAGCAACAATCAAGGAAGGGAGGGGGGCGAATTGAATTACGGTTTCCACTATAAATTAGAAGTTTCAAGGGAACTCTATTCTCTCCAATGCACAAAACATAATTACTAAATATTCGGAATAGCGAGCGCTCATCCAAACGCCCAGGCTGCATTGAGGTGTGACGACCTTGGGCCCCGAGGTTTTCACCTTGAACAGACCGAGACGCAGGTCCTCGGACGCCGTGACGTCACAAATTACAATGAGCCGCCGTCCTGCCAGGGGGCGCTGCGACCTTTTCGTACCTCCAACGTCGCACGAGAAGGAGAGCTCCATTTGTATGGTGGTATGATTGTGTGGATGCCGTAGGCGCCCCCTTATATATAGCGGTCGTTCCTCCGTTGATGCCCTTGGCGGGTAAGTCCTGGAGCAATGCCTCCCAAGGACCTTTCTCAGTGTTAATTGGCAGTGATCACAGTTATGATACTATTATATATAAATAGGAATCCGGTTAACCAACTTCTCATGCACCTGTCTTGGTCTGGAAAAAGTGTATGTTAGAAACCGTTCGGGGCAATATAACTGAACTTATCCGAGAAGTCTATTTGGGATTATCTTTTTGAGTTTTCATTTTCAAGGCCATTATTGAAGACATTTCCTGCTAGTCTATTCTCAAATATGTACCTTGACAGTTCACATTACAGGGGTATATATCTATATGTGAATGTAAACCTTGAAAAAAGTATGGTCCACCAAAAGTTAATAAAGACTAAGAAACACGTAGAAATTCATAGGTTGAATAGTTCACAACCCTCCCGAAAACCTCTGTAGGACTATTCTGTTTTACTTAACGGAATATTTAATATACGTTTCTTTTGTCACACCTCGGACAGATTTACATACACTACAACTCACGCCTGCACAAACTTATTTCTCAGTAGACCGCTTCCATTGTCTGCTCACCTTTTGTCACCAGGAACTATAAAAAGGGCCCAAACTAAAAAGGGCCAGACTTAAGTCTCAAGGGCGTGAGACCTCTCCGAGAACTGGCACGTGATCCCAGGTCGTCTGCGAGTGGTCGCGGCTATAGACCCTATGCTGATAGGGTCATAATGTTAAGGTTTTTTTTTCCAATCATGTGGTTACCATTACTAGAAATGAGGTTCACCTGTCAAGTTTGAGCTTATAAAAACTATTACAAAATTTCATTTACATATAATTATGCTAAGCCTATCAAAAATTGCATCTTTCTGAATGGTCAAGTGATCATCAACAATAGTATGAAGCCTGAATAACGGACAATGTGATGTCATTCGCACAATTTCTATAGCAGAGAGAACGGACCGGGCGTAACGAGAAGTCGACACCGTGTCGATTTTTCCCTTTTTTCCCTTTTTCCCCTTCTTTTTTTCATTTTATTCTATTTCCCGGGTCAGCGTGTACGTATGGTACTTGCGCTAAGGATGGATTGGGAGGTGAGGGGGTGCGTTGCTGTAGCGTAGGTGGGACAAAGGCACACACGACCAGGTGCGTCACTTTGTATATGTACATTCTTCACCCAGCACACTTACACAGGTGCCGTAATATCCGCATCCTATACATAAGACCGACTAAATCTGATGTCGGGATAGTTTCATATTAAGGATAAGCACAGTTAACTCTTTTGATTAAATTTAATTGCCAATGAAAATTATCATTCACAACAGATTTCAAATTTTAGTGAGAGGAATAGATCAAATGGCTAGGAGCGGAAGGGACGGACCGTGGTGTGGGAGGATGATCAAATGGATGCGTCACACTTTCTTTCCAAATTTACTCAAATCAGTGGGATCGCATGTCCAGTCAACCCTTCTGTCACTCCGCGAATGATACAAGCCAAATAGCAGTGAAAAGACATGTGTATTCAGCGTAAAATAAGTTTTGATCACTGATTGACTTATATCAATATGTCTAATTCATATAAAATTATTTGGTCTATCGTTCATATAGACCAAGTGTGCATGCTATAGGTATCGTCTTGTAATGCCAAAGACTGTTGTTCTGTTGTCATAGGAGCGTAGAAACCACTTGTATTATGTCATTAAATGTTTGTTGTGAAGGGGTGTTACATGTACAGACGAGGCGCCACGATAAGCCTGTTAATCAGTATTGAAAGTGTGTCAGTTTTTAACAAAGAATCAACTTAACAATATAATCTACATATTATCCATCGGCTTACTATTATTTTACTTTTATATTACATTAAAAATTCAGGTTTTCAGTTTGCTCTTTACTGTCAAGGAAAACAATAAGATATTAGGCCTACTAGATTCCCGTTTCTTTTTATTTATCTCCAACTTCGCAATAAAAAAAACACAACACCTATGTTTTTATGACGTTCCTCATGGATTATACAACACAGGAGCATACCTTAGACGAGCACCAATGAACAGCAGACTGTGATAATGTTTAGATTGGGAGGTATAGCATGCTAGTGTGCTTTAAATATAATACACCTAGTAGACTATAACCTGATTGCCTAATACAGATTATGAGTGTTAAAGGTACCACGTAACTTTCTAGAGGTGGTATTACGTTACATAGGTATAGAACTCTCGCCTATGACTCAAATCTTGATCATGGCACATGTGGAATGGACTGCAGCACATACCGTAGATTTATATAGACTGGGCACTTCCTACTTGGGTCTATAATTATTATGTGAAGAACTTCAGCGAGGCATGACCATGGACCAGTCACTACTTATATAGGTTTTTTTTGGGGGGGAGCATTTGAAAAAAATAAGTTCTCAGTGCATTGCACTGTGACGAAAGACCTAAAATCAATCTTAAAATAGCTAAAAAATAGTAGTAAAACATAACAGGAAATTAAATCCCCTCAGTGAGTGTCCCATCTGTATACAATATAATAGATGTCGGTTACTTCATTGGGCCCTTGATGGGGGCCCCTAATGTCGCATGTCGACTATAAGAAAAGGTCATATTAACTGTCACTAAACCCTCCATGTCCCATGTCGCCTCTAATAGATTCTCATGTCCAATGTCAAAGTTAAGAAATAGAACATTACTGTCATGTCGTTTTTGTTTTTTATCATATCACTAAAGCCTAAGTCGCACGTCAATTTTAAGAAATGATGCTGTCGCCATATCGAATTTAGGGGTCTAGAGCCATTTTTTTAGCATGTGTTAGAAAACGTGAAACTGCTTCTGGCCACTCAGGCCTATAACTATGTGTGCTGGCATGATACCTGTTTTCACCTGTGAGGTGCGCCTGTCAGGGTGTCTGATGGCGTAGGCTGATAACATGAGATGGGCTTTTAGTAGTGGAGAAGGGTCAGGTTTAGGGTAACATGGTTCACTGTATATATAGTATTCTGAAACCCTAATAGACCCAATTTGACAGCAATGCCATGCAGTAACATTGAAACCCCAATAGACCCAATTTGACACCAATGCAATGCAGTAACATTGAAACCCCAATAGACCCAATATGACACCAATGCAATGCAGTAACATTGAAACCCCGGGCCCAATAGGCCCAATTTGACACCAATGCAATTGAATGACACTCTGATAGACCCATAAACTTGACAGCGGTGTATACTTGCATGAGTACTGCTCATTATAGTTTGTGTGCTATAGTGTCAACTTGAGAAGAAATTTAAAAAGGTGAGTAAGTGCTGTTGGAAGAAAGGCAGGCAGACTGGTAGGTGTAACCACAATAATGGCAAGGCACAACATTGGCGTGATGTGTCGTGAAGTCCTGCCAGCTAAAACTGGCGAAGGTGAAAGCGTTTTCTATGTTATCAGTGAGTTAATGTTTCATGTTAACTTGGCTCTTGTTGTGTATCTTAGTTGAAGAAGTTGAATATTTCTGACGTTCAGGAGGAAAAGGATGATGGTATAACAAGGGAGGGGAAATATATTTAGACATTCAAGTGGATACGTCTATGTTAGTGCCAAAATAACACGTGGCCAGGAGTGTGGACATGAGAACTTACGTGCAATGGTATAGCATAGCTTGTAACATTCAATTTGTAGATAAAACACCTATGAGGAAAGTCTCCCAAGCTTTCTAAGAAAGAAAATAAAACCATGCTTTTCTCTGTAATAACAGATCTGATTACGCTCTAGTTGCCAGGCATCTTGAGGTATTCCAGTATAATATTATTTAAGCCCTAAAAACAGTTACTTTTTGTAGGTATAAAATGAATACATGGCCGCTTTTTTTTTATCACAATGTGCAATGTGCAAGCTATAGCTAAATAGAATACACTGTATACAAAGTAAGTTTCAATTGAAATTTAAGGCGCTCCAGGAAAGTTAAGTATTCCAGGTATAGATAAGGATGAAAGGAGTGGCTGCACGAGCTGCGGTCACTCATGAAAGTTCATAATGACGCATACTCTTAAATGAAAGACTCTACCCAATATAACTAGCAATAAGAAACAAGGAAGCACACCTATACTCTAAAATAAACATGCAGGTTGTGTACATAGAAAGTCCATTTCTGAGTAGGTGCAATCTAATCTTGACAATTAAAAGGCGTCGTAGGAGGTAATAATGATTAGTGTGAAGTAGGTCCTTCTATCTGTTTTGAGATTATAATATTTACAAAGAGGTCAGAATTCATCCAGGATTGGCCAGACTGGGGACGAGTTTTTTTATTTATCAAATGATCATCATGCAAAGGGTAGATTAATTAAAAGAGAGTGCATGGAGAGGCCCTAGCTCGCACACCCCTTATTTAGTTATATTCTTATCAAAGTGTTATCTATTCTAGGAAGTGTAAAAGGGCCCAGGTGGGCTCTGTCTGAGTTTGCTTCTATCCTTTTTTGCATTTGCTCAATGCTGAAATCTAATTCTAAACACTTCATTTAACAGAAAAAGCCATATCTGAATAGTATAATTGATTTCTCTCCTCAATATCCAATACTTTGTCAAATTCAAATAAAATGGACTAGTTCCGGTCGGAAAAACTATAGGCCTATATATCTAGCCCTTGTCCTTGTCATAGGCAGAATCAGGACCAGTTATGGGATCAATACAAGGGTACGCCCCTATCTCCTTACTGCTCTTACTATTAAACCCCCAGCAATCATACTACCACATGGCACTATACGTTTATAATACGAACTCTACACAGGTAGTAGCACTGCATGCATGCTATAACGTTGACACACACGGCTCTTCCAGTATCGATACAGTTAGCACTCGGCAGGCCGACCAGGTGGGCCCTTCTAATGCTCTGCTAATTCTCTAATCATGTGAGCGAACATGTAGTGTACGGCTATACAATGCACGGTGCATGGCTGGCACGGGAGTGCACCGCCTGCCGCCGAAACACTGACGAGCATATCAAGTCCCCCTCTAACTTGGATATATATTACTATTTCATAGGGGCTTAGCGCTGTACACTCTCAAGTTTTTAACCTCCGCGCCAACTTGGTTATATGTTTACTCCGAGCAAACCACAATACTTTCGAAAGGTACTTATCATTTTAAGGAAGTACGCAGTTATGTTGGTGTGCCTTTTAATGAATAAAAATCGAGGAAGTTGAGGCTCTATTTTTGTTTGGATGCATGCGGTAGATTTGATTCTATTCTTCTTTCTTTTTTTTCCTTTATAGAAATTTCCGGGATGACACATCTGACAATATGTATCCCATATACACTTTCTGCACTATCGTGACCCTATTTATTATAAATGATCTTGTAGATAAATAACTTCTACTGTGTATACAGCTTATTTATATAAATACTAATACATATAAATGTCATTTTCAGTCGTTAGCGACAGTTCAGGTGAAAAGTCGATCCCAGCCAAGCCAAACCAGGTGTGCATTAGCAGGTGATTATCAGAGATAATTCCCCGTTTAGTTATAGGTTGTCATTCACACCTGAGCTCAGTGACGTTTTACTCCAAGTCGAAAATAAAAACTCCAATAGCAAATCTATATATATCCAAGGGTAAATATCTATAATCAGATATAATATCAATGATTGGTTCACGTGTTCTTAAGTACCAGCCCGGGTTTCTATGGATAAATAGTATATTATATACGGCATGCTTGGATACGTTTTTGTGTATTCATCGTTAGTAGGCAATGAATAAAAGCAGCATTCTTCTATATGCATTACTCTCTTTTTTTAAGTCAGTACAAATCATCTTCGCTCACCAGGAATTCACATTTTCCTTATCGCACCTCTGTGATATTAAAGATCTATTTAATTCAAGTATGTGCTTAGCTAATCGTACATATAGTTCCTGTTTCCTTGCTAAAATCATACATATATTTAAGTGACGGAACAACACCAAACAATAGTATAACGTATATATAGAAAAACTAATAAAAATATTTCCACGTGCCTTACGTCAGCACACGCCCGCCAATTAAGTTCCACGTAATTAAGCATTCCAAAGTGTTCGCTTTAATATTCTATTCCACATCTACTCCACTTCTCCCGTATATTATAGGTGTTGCCAGACCATTTTATTGTTTAAGGGGTGTGAATATTTGTGTATCTAAGATAAACACCGATGCTCAGTGTGGTGTGAAATTCTTTTATGGTGTTTCCTTCAGATCACCCGCAAGGTTTTCCCTGAAGACAGCACTGTTATGTGTCGACTCTATGCGCCTAGCCTTTGGGACCATTTGTATGGATATAAGGCGGAGATCCCTCTGGATTGACTTCTAACATAACTTTCTATTTTGGTTTTATTTTACAGTTGGACGTATCTTAGCTAAAGGTGTAATACAAAGGTGTCGACTCTATCCCGGAGGGATAACGCATCTGGGGTACCTTTAGGGTACTGTCAAATACCTGTGAGTGTTACGTAACTTGCGGCTACATCAAAGAGATTCCTCGGTGTCTGGCCACACCCACTCTCCCCACCCACCTACCCACCTACCCCGCCCACACCCCCACCTCACCTTCACCCACTCTGCAGCCCCTCCCCCCACCCTCGCTGACACTATCCCAATCCCATAACCCCCATCCCAATATATCCCCTTTCCCTATACTATTACCTATCCCTCCCTCCCCCACCTCATCCAGACCCGCCATGCAACCATCCCTCAAAGAAATCCCTATATAGAATCAAACTGGTGCTATATCTCTCCCTGCCGTGTATACCTTAAGTCCCTAATATGTTACCTATATTCGACTTTCAAAATGTACCCTTTGCCCGGCTGCATTTCACTTTGCATTTGCAATGAGCTTCCCTATACAATTTTAGGGGTATACTATTGACCAGGTATAGGAACGAAATGACAAACTATACAATAGACTGTAAGATAGGCTGAAGCTTCGGGCTACTCTGGGAAATGCTGCTTTAGAAAGAAGAAATTGTGATTCCATGTATGGAATGTACATTGAAAACCAATTCTGACAAGTGAGCTCAAGTTGCAACCGTGAATGCAGACTTTTCTTCGTACTGTATTAATACCATTAGACTTGCTGTTGGGGCCTATAATACGACAATGGCAGAAGTGAGATCCAGATTCCTTCTAATATTGTTGCTTCCTATAACTAACTCAATAGTGTGGCAGAGGCATATAGCTTTCTACGGCTTTCTATACAAGCAACTCATTGGCAATGAGTGCAATATCCAGGGGATCGTGCCATTGTGCGTAGGTACTAACCTGACTCAAGCCTGCACTGCATATAGACGAGTTTTGTTTTTATATTACATTGAAAGTTAACCTAGACGTTTAGTTAAATGCCTTCAACTTAAAGACCCTCCATCCATCTCTGCCATATCATAAATCTTAGGGCACATCGTAGATCCTATGGCACCCTTTTTACCTCGGCCATAGAATAGGAGGAAAGCATGACGCCTATAGGCGGTTAAACAAATTTACACTCAGGAGAAAAAGGAATAACATCCACGACAAATTCACGGAACATAGTAAAAACCCCTGGGATATTAATAATCCATCAACACGGTTATTTTTTTACCCTCTCTACTTATTAGTACAGGGGCATCTGTAGATCTGATGCAAAGACGCTATAATTTTCCTTTCCAATCGTTTACCGTCCTCAAACTGTATGGTTCTGACCCTCCCTAGGCCTATTGCCTAGCGCTGTCTGTAATGGTAATGGCGTTAGGTCTATCTCGCAGAGTGATAGGAACCTTGTCTCATAAAGATGTTGTTTACTAGGAGACTAGGAGCAGGGGACTCCCCAGAATAGAAAGTGGTGTTTGCTATACATGATTAGACTTGAAGACTCTTATAGTTTAAAAGAGTAGACAACAGGTTAAAACAGACCTGCATGTAGACAACTATATGGTTGTTCATGCCTGTTTGCACAGATAGTTCACTTTTCGGTGGTTTTGAGCTGCTCAGGCACCTTTGATTCAGCTGACTCTACCGAAGTGTATCGGCTTAGCCAATAAAGGGTGCGGGAGGGGCACTACCAAGCATTCCGGAATGTTTCTCATTAAAGAGTTTTGAAACATTCTGGATTTAAATATCAAAATTTAGATCCTGTCATACATAACTAAACAATTTTCTCCTTGCTCATCAACCAAGTCGTATGTTTCTGCCTTGGAGTGAAATTTGTATTTAGATTTTTTCCCACCTAAAGAAAAAAACTGGGAGGATAACTGCATGCCTCTGAAAATCATTCCTATGGAATACTATGGAAATTCTGGACGACGCTGTGGTGGAAAATGGGCAAGAACTTACAATGAATAAATGGGCAAACTTACAAATTTTGGCGACACTTGCAAAGACGATCCAGACGGATATGATGAAGGGTAGGGAGACACGCTCAAAGTCGATGGTGGCCACCTTGAAACGTTCAATCTTGTGTCCATGGTGAGTTTCATTGCCATGGTGGTCACTCCCATTTCCATGATGTTCCGTCTCATTCCCATCCCCATGATCTCCGCTTCCACTGGGATCGGCATCTCCGTGGCCGGAGGCTGACCCATGTCCATCATTAGTGACCGGGGCCACACCATGTACATCGGCAGGGTCTTGGTGACCACTACTGGGGTCTTGGTGGCCGGGTGATTTGGTGGCCGTGGGGTCTTGGTGACCACCGGCTGGGTCCTGGTGGCCTGGAGATGGGGTGGCTGTGGGGTCTTGGTGGCCTGAAGATGGGGTGGCTGTGGGGTCCTGGTGGCCTGTGGATGAGGTGGCTGTGGGGTCTTGGTGACCACTAGCTGGACCTTGGTGACCAGGGGCTGGGGTAGCCACAGGGTCTTGGTGACTACTGCTATCAGTAGAATTATCATGATGGGTGGCATCTGTGGTCGTCGTCGTATGTCCACTTCTGCCCCCAACAGGTCCAGCTCCGACCACTAAGTGTGGATCATTTGTCTCTTTGGCCTCTTCATGTTTCGTAGATTTGGGATCGGTGACGGGCGGGTGGTCGGTCGTGTTCCCCGTGTGCACTCCGGCCCCTTGACCGGGCGCCGGGCCGGGTCCTCCCGGCACCGTCTCCGTGCTCGGCCCGGCCGTATCGTTGGCAGCGCCCGTCGCCCGCGCGGGCAAATGACAACATATCACCGCTAATAAAAATATCACAACACATCGGGACCCTCTCATCTTGTCGTGTGGCAGGCCCCTCGGTAAGGGTGGGAAGAATCCTTGGCTCCCTTGCCCACACGTCCTAATATCACAAGTGTTCGCCTGTTTGCCGCAGCTCGGCCATCGTCTAACTGACTGCTTCTTACTGGGGAGGCCCAAGACAACACGCTGTGGTTCCCCTCAAGGGAGCGGTTAGTGAGGCGCCACCTATTAACTGGACTGACGCTTCTAAGTCTGAACTAAGGACGGCGTCACCCAGGCATGGCCATCGGGCGAGAACCTGTAGGCTCTGTCGGCTTTCCGCATTTATTTCATTACTTTCCCTACGGGATTCTCATTCATAACTGTAGTGAACACATCATTTCTTTTCTTATGAAATAATGTCCATTTTTTTCGTATGCCCATAGATAATTAGATTAAAGGTATCCATCTATAGTCTGATTCTTTTTTAAATTTCCTTTCAAACTCAAAGTATCAGGAGTATATATGTCTTTGAATGGTTCCCAATGTTAAGTAGTTTTTTTTACCTGCAGTTTCCTAGTGTTACAATTATATATTTGTGATAAATACCGAGAAAACAAATAGCTCGAGAATTAACAATAGGATTTGAAAATTTATCTAATTAAAAAGCAATTAAAGAGACCATATATAGGATATTTTCCCATCTTTTTAAAGCTTGGGAAAATCTTCAAAGCCGGTGAATGACATGATAACTAATATAGGCCCTATTGTGCAGATAAGCAAGAGTGATCTACGTCAATAGTTATGATCATCATAATTATCTATGTAATCATAATGTCTGTGTAACGAGGCTCTAGCTAATTAAGCCAACACACAGCTGTGACTGTCTGCATGCTAGATCAATTAGAATAATAATTTCTTTCCTCAGTAGGGCTTAGGCCTATATAACTGTTCCAATATGTAAAGTTTAAGCAATATAGAATAAATATCCATGTGTAAAATAAGTTCAGTGGTCCATAGACCAGCTTCTCCTCACCGCTTTGGACATCCCGCGTAGGGCGGGAAAGCTATAGAGACCACTCTAAAATAATGAATAGTCCCTTCGAGGGAATCCCCTGACCAGAGCGGATACCACAATGACGTCACCAGCGAGGATACCCCCTATGCAGGAAAGCCACGATTTCACAGTCGTTGGACGGATTTTGTCATATTTCTGCGTAAGTACCAGCTCATGAACCTTCACGTTCAACATAGACATACATGGAGCAATGAACTAGTCTTCTGAGTAATGCTTGTTCGTCGTTATTGCTCTATTGTTACCAAAAAGAGGCATGGTCAGCTGCTTTCCTCCATTTGTTGTGAGTGTGACTGGGAGGCGTGACTCGATTTCTCGATAAGTTGAAGTGCGTCAGTTTATTTGCATTGGGATAAAACAGGGTCACGCTTTTTTGACTGAAGTGAAGAGGGCCCTAGTAAAATTATAGCAGAATGTCATCTTGCAAATGTGCACTCAGAACCTCAATTTCCTAATCAAAAGAATAACCATGTCCGGGAATCATGTTCCCATCACTGCAGCTAGTTTTCACACCTTGACTTGAGTGGAGAAGTCACAGTGACTCACACAGTCACAGTGCCATGTCACCGAACCGGGGCAAACTTGATTAGCCTGAAAAAGAATAAAGTGATATATTCACCGATTGACTCAGTATCTTTCGTCTGAAGTTCAGAATCAATCAATCATGTTGGTAGATTGACAGGATACATGTCTGATGTTTAGTCCGTCATTCTGACCTGTGCATGGATAGACTATACCTATCTAAATCTATAGATCTAGATCTAGATCTAGATCTAGATCTACACAAATTACATAGATCTAATCATGCTCACCCCCACCCCCATTCCCCAGTCTATAGTATACTAATAGAGTGCAAGTTTAGATAATATATTAATAAAAATATGTAGGTCAGCAAACCTCAGTAGAATAGAAAACAGTCTAGATATATATAGATCTAGAATCTAATTAGATGATACAAACTGGGCACTTCCTGTTTTGGCCTGCATGTCAACTCTAAGTGTTACCATAGAACTGTAGCTCCGTACAGTTCTATGGTGTTACACTCAGGACCCTGGTTGCTGAAATGAAGAATGCCAGTCACTGAGTCAGGTCATCCTCCCAGACCACAGCCCTGTCACTCCCTCCAGGGGCCTTGTGGAGATGAGTCAGGTGTGACCAGGGATTGGTCATCACCTGTTTAAATATTTGAGATGATCTTGGGCAATGGACTTGGACCGCCTAGACCTATCTATTAGATCTCTAATGATTATTGGTTAAAAATGCTTCAAAGCAACGGCCAGGAGGCGCAGTATTGAAATATGATGACCCCCCTGAGTGTACAGTATGTATAAATCTATAGTCAGTGATGTCGTCCAACCAAACCCCAGGCTTTGAAATCCCATATTTTCAATTGATTGGTCAAGGGATAGGAGTTTATTTTTGCTACATGCAGAAATTTGAAAGGCAATCGTACTTTTATCTATTCTGTTGGAAGAGCTAGTTCTACTAGAGCCTCTTCACATTCTAGACCTATTTATATCCAACTCCCACTTTTACCATAAGTTGCCCTTTTGCATAACCTACTGTTGATGTATGTTTGAGAAACGGGGGTTGGATGGGATTCAGGGGCCTTAAGATTGTTAGGGGTCTCCAGGTTTTTCCTGGACTACTGGGGTCTTCGTGTGATGGGGCTCGAGGAGAGGGGTTATTTAAAAAGGCATTGGGGGGTTTCAGGGGATTAACATTTTAACATATCGTAGTTATTTATTGTTCCATAGTCATTAAGGTCTTAGAGAAAGGGGTTCGCCTCGGGGCGGCCCTCAACACACCTTCCCTGGGCCCACCTTCCGTCAGGGCTGTCAGGTCAGCACGAGCTCAATTAGTCGCCTTAGCATCCTCAGGTCGCAGCCAAGACTCATCCTTGAGTGTTCATTATCATCATACTGCTATATTTCCTCAAGCATAAGTTAACAACAGGTACCTTTTAACAGATCAGTGCAAAAGAGGACACTGATTTATCTCAGGATAAAATGTCACCTTTATAGGCCACAGATGAACAGCTTGATGGTAATTGGTTAAGAACACATCAGATAACATTACCTCATCAATCTCGCATTTCAAATCATCCCAAGCATTCACGTAATTCAAGTTACTTTTTGAGTATGATAGTTACGTAATTTGAGTTACTTTTCCAGTACTTACATAAAACTTTTCAAGTAGTCACATAATGTGAGTAACCTCCGAGTAATCTCCATAGATCTAATAATTAATACAATTATTACAACTGAGAATTATTACTAATTGGTCGATATAGATTGTAAATATAGATTTATGAATATTTAAAGCTAGATTTCCAACTACAGTAATTAAACTACACTTACATGTCTAGTTGCACTTCCACTTATGTATGTGTGGAACCGAAACAGCAGCCACATATGTAACTTAAAATATTTCTATTGACTGAGCGTTGTAGTCAACGGAGCAAGAAATTACGATAGCAAGTATTGTATAGTTAGAGAGGTCAGAGCCAAGTTAAAGTGATATTTGTTCCATGAAATAGAGGAAGCTCTAAAATAGGTCTATGATAATGTAAATCATAAAGTATAGTACGGGTAATTTTAGCAGGAAACAACCAGCAAATCATTCTTGTGTAGGCACTCACTAGCAACTTCTTCACCAGGCATTGTGGCAGTCTCATGGTGAGTGAACAACATTACATTTTGAATACAATGCAGTCATTACGATATTTGAACGTATATATCTAGCAGGCAGGGTATATTAAATGAATAACAGCTCGGTCACATTTAGAGACTGACCTCATCTCAAGAGTTGAGTTGGAAATATAATCTGATAGGGCTGATATGTGACAGGTTTAGGCCTGGAGTTTTGAGTGTTCACCATATGAGACTGATCAGTCTGGTCTATAGTCCGCAAGTGGTGATTATTTAATGTTGAAAGGTCTGGATTACTTAGCGTTTTCAGGGGTGGATCCAGGAATTAGAAAATGGGGGAAGCATATTATAGCAATTTTTCGGCTGCGAAAACTTTACATTAACAAATTTGATATTTGGACCAAAAAAGGGGGACGATTTAGGGGAGGGGGCGTGCGCCTGGCACGTTCCCCCCTAAATCCGCACCTGATTTTTAAGGTCCAGGGTCTAAAGGTGTGAAGTATGTTTTTGTTTTCCCTAGGCCATTATCACTGTTAGTTTGTTGTACCAACCGGCTTTAATTATGAACCATCAGATATAGATATATACAACTGGCTTTCAAATCCTAGGCCTACAAAAGAGCAAGCTTCATTTTAACATTTTGGGAAACCCCCTGTTTTTAGATTCAACAAGTCCATTAAACAATTACAACAAAGCATCCAATAAATCGACGGAAGCATATAGTATGGACACTTACAAAAGGCAAGAATAGACACTCATGATAAGCCAGACTGAGGTCATATTTGGCGGTTATATATTAAGCCTCAAGTACATATTGCTGATGCATTTTTCTATTAAATAATAAATGATCGTCCAGACAGTCATATTGATGATATTCTACCTTTAATAAGTGAACCCCTGTTACTGTAACTTCCTCATGTCAATATTGGGAGGGGGGAGGAGCGGGGTTGTCTCGGGAAAGCAGGAGAGGAGTCGAACGTGCCTCCTGCCTAGAGCCTTGTATATGTGTGACATCTCAGGACAAGTACCCCTAGTTTCTCTTAACTGTATAGTTTCTAAGGATAATGATAATGTGCCGAAAACTACAAAAGGTGTAGACTTATTTTAGAACATATTCCATAACGCATTGGGATGGGGTGTATAACATGATAAGGGATTCTACGTTATTGAATTAGTTCTATGTTTGTAATTTTGTTTAAATAGATTTAATTGGAATTACTTGTTATCCGAGGCTATTCAGAAATGAGATTAAGCATAAGGCTTTATGTAATCTAAGGGATCTTCCTAGGCCTGAGTAGCGCTCACGGAATAGGGTGTCCTGCAAGTAAACTCGGGTTCCAATAAGCCTTGATAGTGGGGTATGCTTTTCAGGGTATTCACAGGACACCTAAATCTGGGTGTCCTCGGCCTGAAGGTGCGTGGACAGGACACCCAGGACGCAGCCTTTTGTTAGGCCTGGCCTGCGATTCCCTCACTTGGTTAACCTTGAAGGGGCCATTTTCCACATTAAAATTTCCAAAGACATAGATCGTTATATCAAATGCCCACAGGTAATTCTCTATTGCATTTAAATTTAATTCAGCTTTTGTTCATATTCTCATTTAAGTTTTGTGCACAATGGACAAGCGTACGTTAAACTAAAAGCTCCGAGGTCGGAAGATCAGGAATCAAATATTCTATGCATCTTTTTATAACCTAAATACTGAAATGACTTGCATTTTCATATTTGTGGTTATGAAATGAGTAAACATCGGAGAGATGCTTTCAGTTGACTCTGGATGGCGGAACGTAACCATACCGAGTCAAAAGCTTAATCTATGGTGCTAAGATTTTAATCTGATAGAGATAGTATGCATGGTATGTTATTTCCTATCCAGTACGTGTTTTGTAAATATTCATCCCATCAGAAAACTACGTATTTATGTGATTCTGTATTGTAATAATCTGGAAACAGGTGGAAACATTGATGAATAGTAACAAATAAAATGTTTTTATAAACAAAAACAAAAATCCCTCTAACTACGTTTCAGTCGAGCATGGGGGGGGGGGGGGGGCTTTCAAGTAAACGCTGTCTGGCAAATTTGAAAACAGAACTGCCTTTTTCACAGATTTTTATAGATAAACAATCCGAACCAAAAATGTATTTGGGTCATCATCAATCCATGGTATTATGGTAGGTGGGTCAGGAATTTATTCATTTGGGATATCTTTTTCAATGTCTTTTCGGTATCGATTTCGATTCCTATACATGTTTTTGATCACATTCTAGTATTTCTCACCATAAGGAATCTAAAAGTGTTAGAACTTTAATAGAGTCAGGGCAAATGGTAGAGAGTAAGCTCAGCGGTAGCTAGAGCATACCTAGAGCATTTATTCACTAGTCTAAAGGTCCGAAGTTCAATTTCCAGCCTAGAGTTGAACAAGAGTCATGTATTATGGTGGTACATGTATCTTACTGGTCCACTTCGGTGTGTATCTGTAAGATTCTATCCTCTATGCCCAAAAATATCCAAGATTCCTATTTGGATTGATAAGAGAAGCGGGTGAGCCCGGGGTTACTCGTTTTAGCAATAAATAAATGGTTGTATGTTACCCCAGGACAATGTGGAAGAACAGCTAATCAACTGAACATCAAAATACCTAAATAAAAAAAGAATAGATAAATAGGGTAGGTTTGGTTTCAACGTTTTTCCCTTGGTCCTTGGGTAAGTAGGTGTTGGAATTTATCTTACACGCTTCGAGTTTTGTTTTACCCGCCCCAGGCATGTGGCAATGATTTTATGATGAAGTATGGACCGGACCGAAACTACTGTAGTTATATGTGATGTGCTACAGGCTAGAATGACCTCTGTTCTTGACCAATATGAAGTATTTTCTCAATAAGCTAACCTGTCTTTTTATGTATTTATAGTACTGACATTTAGACTTTCTGCAGGCATTTTTATATTTTCATGTGGTTATTCAGATGTACAGTTATAGTATACTTATAGCCAAGTCAATATATTGCGCCGGGAGGCGAGCCACTGTATGTGCCGTTGTTAGATCCATAACGTTATTGTATCTCTTCTTAAGGAAGCTAGAGACTTTGTAAGGAAGCTAGAGGCCTTAACAAGGAAGCTAGTCACTTCGCTGAAGTTTATAAGTGAAGCAGTGAAGCCCTGAAGTTATAGGTAAATGATAGTTGAAAGAGTCAATTCGTGGTACGTCTCTTCAGTAACATAACATGTGTTTCTCACCGGGTGTGGTCAAGACAAGGACTAGTGTGACCCCCAGGGACCACCTCAACCAGGATTGTCCCCCAGGGACAATGTGGGACAACCCCAGGGACAACCGGGGTAGTTCGGACAAATTCACCCACGCAGAACCTTCTAGGAAGATTCACAACTATTCCACTTGTGCCCACTTTGTAGGCCTATGCCTACTTCGACCACGCCTAAGGCATATGCCCACTCATTCTAGGCCTAAAGCGTGTAACCACTTGACCAGTCGGCCTCTTTGCGTCACCTTACTTTTCAAACTGATTACAAACAGCTTGAAGGATTTTATTTGTCTCTATTGTAGAAGCCTTTTGTTGATATACATATACTTTGGTTTAGGCTGAAATCAGGGAAACGCGTGAACACATTGTCTGCTTCAGAAAAATAACATTCTTGAGAAAATCCCCGTTGTTATTTCTAGTGTTTCTGTCCATAGATTAAGGAGGATTTGCCGAGGGGTGTGGTTGGGAACCAGAATTTCACCCTACCATAATCCCTCTTCTGGTGTGTTTTTAAATCTAATATCACAGCTGTTAATAACATACCTAGAAATCCAGGCTATTGTTAAACTACCCACAGGCTATATTTAGTTCTCTACACATTAGTAATTAAGCTCAAGGTATGTTTTACGTGAGCTCAAAGTACATTCTGTGGTATTTGTACACTTTTTCCGTTCTATGGTTCTTCGTAAAATAATACATTATTTTCTTCTCGTAGTACACTTTTGCTCTTGATCGTATGGCAGTATTTATATATTTAACAAGGCGTGCAAATCAATCATCGTGCAGACTTTGTAGGTCTTCTAGGAAATGACCAAAGGGCGCCCAGAACATCTTTTATCACTCCGAGTAAAAGATAACGTAATAATTATCTGAAAAGGTAATCCATTATACACTCAACTTCAGAAGTTTTGTGACACTAGTTTTACTGTCTACACTGATAATCCTATGACTTCAGAAGTTAGTCAGGAGTGGCTAACTTGTGTTAGTCACTGGTAGATTAGTCTATTTGACTAACTTTATTGGTAATGTGTTAGCCAATAGGACTACATTGTTAGTCACTAGTGACTAAGAGGTCACATGACCAAATTATTGATCACATGACCACCAGGAAAAAGGCATACACATTGAAACGTAATCCAGAGCTTTGTGAGTTTATCTTTTCTCATGAAGGGAGCCCTGATGGTCAGGAGGGGCCCCTAACAGCAGGGAGGGGAACCTGGTGGACAGAATACACATAGAAAAAGAATCTATGGCTGGAAGGGGGCCATGGCAGTTGGGAGAGGGCCTTGATCGTCGGGAGGAGGGCCTAACAGCCGGGAGAGGACCCTGACAGCCAAATGACACAAGGAAACATTCTCAAGAGCTTGTTAGGTTTATAATTTCTCACCTTCAGCTCATAAGGGCCAAGAGGGGATGTTAGACCGTAAAATGTAAATCTGATGCAAAATATAAATCAACGTAAATTGTAAATGGAATCAACGTGAAATGAAAATTCAACATAAAATGTTAATCATGTTAACCTAAAACGTAAATATGACCATGTGTAAAATGTAATAATTTAACGTAAAATGTAATTGACACTGAGCAAAGAGTATAGAATGTCTATACTCGTCACACTGAGCAACTTAAAATGTAGGTGTGTGGGGTGGTGAAGTGGTTAGAATGTCCGCCTGTTGCGTGGGCGGCCCGGGTTCGATCCTGAGCTGTGCTGGACTAGCTGCTATGCCCCTCTACATGTCTCCCTGTGACAACAACAGGGTTATCAAAGGCCCCTGGGCCACCGGCTGTTGTGTGTATGGCCCTGCCTATGGGACCATGCACATTAAAGAACACCTGCCTCGGTAAAAGTGTAGGGGTATGGTCTCTACCTTCTCATAGATTCGATCACCATCACCACCCTTGATATGACCCTGGCAGTTAATTAGGGTGTAAAGCAACCAATAACCAACCAACCAACTTAAAATGTAATTCCAATAGTGTTAGAGGTACAATTGCTAAATGTGAAGTTGAACTCTTATTAAGCAGATTTTCTTTGAGTGAATATTTGAAATATGAGCCATTGAGGTGCCCCTTTTTGATGCTAGAATTTTGCATTCAAAAAATCTAAGTTTGGCAAAAATTAGGAGAGGGGTACGTGTCTCTAGCATAGGCCTATATCAAACATGACTCTTTAGATGGGGTTCCCATGTTTGATGTTTGCTGTGTTGCCTTGTTGATTTTAGGGATCTGTATTCATTATATCTGGGACCTGATATATACATTATACGTTTATGACTGTATTTACATTTTTGCGTTTTAGGGCAAGTTTTGGAATAACATTTTACGGCAATATGAGCTACATTTTACGTCAGATTTACATTTTAAGTCAACTCGGATTACATTTGACGTCAAATTACATTTGACGTCAAATTAACATTTTATGGTCTAACAAGGGGCCCTGCAGCCTGGATGGGACCCGGAAAGCCAAAATAGAGTTTTGAAAGGAACAAAATCTTAAAGTTTATACATTCTGATATCAAAACGTAACTCTTGAGATACTCTTCCTATTGCCTCAGGCTAGGAAAATTCTGAGATAATTTCTTATGATTAACAAGCTATCAAAAAAGATAGAAAGCACTATTTTACAGGTAAATATTTTTGGGATTAATTCAGAATATCTGGTCGTCAGGAGGAGGACTAGAAATCACTTCCTGGTCGTCCACAGCTATGTTCTGGTCATCGAGGACACACAGACATGCAGACTTTCCTAGCCTGTGCCTGATAACAAATATTTTTAATATTATGCTTTTTTCTTATCATCAATACTGACTTGTGAAAAACTATGGCACAACTCAACATCTTGCAAAAGAAGATAAAATGGCATCTCTGGAAACTTAAAAAAGTGAACAGAAAAATAAGGCTTCTTTAGGAGCAACATAGGCCTAATGGTCAGATAGATATTGAGTCTCATAAATGAGTAAAAACTAAAATAATTGCAGATTTTTTTCAGGATCTAGTCAGCCATCCAGGCTGATAGTTTGCAATTTCTACCCAAAATTGTCAGCCCTGATCAGCAAATATCAGCCTGGAGCTGATGGGCTGACATTGATTTCGAACAATGATCTGAAGAGCCTTGTTTAGATTAGTCATAAGTGGCTATATCATTAGTCAATGGAACTAATACATTAGTCAACATTTTCCAGGAAATCAAAAATACTTTAGTCATTAGGACTAACTCTTAGACATAGTTGTCTAACGTTTAGTCCATATTACTATCCTTAAATAGTCAAAATGACTAATGTCCTAGTAGCAATGACTGATACCTTAGTCCTCATGCTCCACATTTGGCACCTCCTTCCTAGAATAATTTTGACTAAGGTGGTTTGTCAGAGATGACTACCCTGACTAATGCAAAGTTGGGCATATACGTAGCCATTGAAATGACTAAGGAAGTTGGTCACTTATGACTAACTTTTTGTACACTGAGATTACCAGTGTAGTTTTACTATTACTTTAGAAATATACACTCCCATAAACATGCTGCGGTCCTTTAAGTTCCTCATCAGGTTGGGATAAATGATGCAATAAAGTAGGATTTATCACTCTTTCATGGAGTTCAGCATAAAAATACATGAGGTTAATTATGTAAATCCATCCCGTTAACTTTTTTCACCATTCTTATGAAACTACACACTAGTTCTTCCATGGTATAGTCATAGGATGATAATCAAATGTAATGCTTTTCTTTAATGTTCACCTCTCCTATACAGAAACATTTGAAACTCTAGTGTACCAATATGAATCCTCGAGAATGGAGAGTATAGTAATCTAGATTTTTTGTATGACCCGATATGGCATCTGCATAAGGAAACGGAATAGAGTGGTGGTTTAGTTCCTCAACCTTGGTATATCCTGGATGTTTTTCCCTCTCACAAAGATAACTCATATATCAAGTGTGTACTTCTCAAGAGCCCTGGATGATCAATGTAAACATTCTGACCAGGACACACGTCAAAGCGAACAAGTCCATTGGTTAGCCCTACCTTTCTTCCTGGGGCAACTATCTTAAGGACTTTAAGTATACTATATCTAGTGGACATTATTGGAAGATTAATCAGCTTTGATCAATAAATTGTACTGCTAATCAGACTGAAAGATTGATGTGATCAAGGACAATTATTCACGAACAAATTGAGTCTCTGAATGATCCTATCTAGCAAAAAAAAACTCAGATCCGGTTAATGTGCTTTTATAAAGACCATGTATAATAAGATTATTTGAGAATTTATGCCGATAATCAAGACTTCATAATGCCTAATTAGGACATAAAGATAAGAAGGTGATACTCGATATTGTTGACAAGGAACATGTGTGAACATATCAGATTTTAAACACACAGTAACACTTTCTACCTTTGATAATATTAGCTTGAAAGAGTTTAATGACTTTAAGTGGTATATGTATTGCAAGAAGACGCGAAAAAAAAAGATGTCATGTAACTCGAACACACCCGCATATTTTTGTTTGAATTGCATCTGTTGTATCAATACATTTAAATATACTAGCAAAAAGAAATAGGAATAACCTAACTGGTGTATATTTTACTCTTACTCTTCTAGTGGCACATTCAAACATGCATGAATGTCCTAGACATGGCCCATTCCTAGTTTTCATTTTTATTTAGTTTTGTCGTATTAGCGTCAGAGAGAGTTCTTTGCACATCCTTCAGCCGACTTTCCATGCAACAGCAAACTTGAAAGTTGTATATCCATGACGTCCTCGCATAACCCTGTTTTGAGATTTCCTAGAAAGTCAGTTTTCAGTTTGTAATCTACAGTATATATGATCCTTGAACCATACGCCCAATCCTATCTAAATGCCAAACTCCAATTTATCATCTATTAAACTAATATTCTATGTTCCTGGTTTCATAGCCATATCATAGCCCGTTTTGACACAACCGTTATCATAGTCAATTCCTACAAGGTTCCCTGTATATATATATAATAGTAAGGACTCTGAGCCTGACACGCTTGTCCAGTCACATACATCTGCATGTATTCATAGTGTATACAGTCCCACACTCCCACATGCACACATAGACTTCAAACACTCTCACAGTAGGGTCACTTTCCGTCACATGATAACTGAGGCAGCTCAGGCGAGGATCCTCGCGCCAGAACAGACTGGTCGATCCGTTTGTCACGGGATCTGTCGTGTTGTTAGAGTACACTGTAGTGGTTGTAAATCATATTTATAAGGATAACCACCATAGTTGTTATACGTAAATGTGCGGTTATTTCTTGTGGTAGTAAATTTAATACTGCTTTCCATAAACTATATTATGCGGAAGCGTATATAATGTGCGCCCATCGTCTTACGGAAATATGGCCCCTATATTATTATAATCGATTAAAGAGGCATTGCTACCAATATAAATTCGTTGCCAATCAATCCATATTTTAATATCTCCTGTTCTGTTCAGTTTAATTTTTGCACTAATTTTGCTATCTGTACAGGCTTATAATACCGGCGTGATGGGAAATAGCTATGGTGAATGGCAATTTTGGCATTGCATGGTAAATAACATCATTAAAAAATAGGTCTGTGGATAGTTTTGCAAACTTGAAACAATTTTTTTTCACGACCCAAGAAATAATCATTTTTTTATTAAGGTTGGTCTCTAGAAATTGTATTTCAAGTGTGAGAACTACACTGTTTGAAGGCAAAGTATATCCCACTATGAGCCTCTGTATATACTTAAAAGAGCTTACGATTATCCAGTAATAATGTAATTACCAGCCACTTCCTATTAGTAATTAGCAGTGCATAACACCATTATCATATAATGGATCAGAACCAGGCATCAGATAAATAATTGCACCTTTCGCATCATATCATATCTCAATGTCATGACCCTTCTTAGGAGTTCTCGATGTACTATTCTTATATACTAAAACTGGGTATCTATTAATTGGTAGAATATAGTTTGATAAACTCTACCAATTATATTTGAATGCCGAGATCCAGTGACTTTAATCACTCAACTTTAATGAGGTTGAATTAAAGGGCTTCGTCTTATAACCGAAAGTTTGCCATAATATCATAATATCCTTAAACTAATTATTTGATTATGAATATAATTATCCTTCAAATGTAAATTAGCCCTAAATTACCATTTTAGGTATGTCTCAAATTTATTTTAACTCATTCTGAAACCCCTGATATTTTCCCCCAAAAGGCTGAAAGTCTTTTTCAAAATCAACTGGCTGGTTCCTAGACAATACAATTTAAAAAAAATGCACAGCCTATTTGTTGCTTATCTCCTGGCTGTTGGTTTTGTGCAGTATTTTTATAGGAATTTATGTATCAAAGTCACTTTTATAATGTTGCTCCTAAATCCAAGGTGGGACTTTTGGTTCTTTGAGATGGGTCTTTTATCACTCCCATGTGGGACCTTTTACTCCAAAGTGGGACTTTTCAAACTCCAAGGTGGGTCTTTTAGCACTCCTAGGTGGGACCTTTTCCTCCAAGGTGGGACTTTTCAAACTCCAAGGTTGGTCTTTTTGGATTCCCAGGTGGGACCTTTTACTCCAAGGTAGGACTTTTTGAACTCCAAGGTGGGTCTTTTAGCACTCCTAGGTGGGACCTTTTACTCCAAGGTGGGACTTTTCAAACTCCAAGGTTGGTCTTTTTGGATTCCCAGGTGGGACCTTTTACTCCAAGGTAGGAGTTTTTGAACTCCAAGGTGGGTCTTTTAGCACTCCTAGGTAGGACCTTTTCCTCCAAGGTGGGACTTTTCAAACTCCAAGGTTGGTCTTTTTGGATTCCCAGGTGGGACCTTTTACTCCAAGGTAGGACTTTTTGAACTCCAAGGTGGGTCTTTTAACACTCCTAGGTAGGACCTTTTCCTCCAAGGTGGGACTTTTCAAACTCCAAGGTTGGTCTTTTTGGATTCCCAGGTGGGACCTTTTACTCCAAGGTGGGACTTTTAGAACTCTGAGGTGGGTCTTTTAACACACCAATGTGTGGAACTTTCACTCCAAAGTGGGGCTGTGGGAACTCTTTTTTTTTTTATCAAGTTGGAACTTTTACTTGTGACCACTTTGAAATATGGCTGATTTACTATTGATCGAGACTATAAAACTACTTGCCATCTCTTCTCTGTTTCACGGAGATATTGTTCTAATTCTTTGTTCAGTGTATCTTTGTTATCCTCGAAAAAGTCTTGCTTCATGTCAGATTCATGAGGCATACTTTGGATAGCACTTTTAATTATTATATATATGAATCAACAGGATGCTGGTAAATGTTGGCACAGAACTACCAAAAACCCACACGAACATTTGATATATTAACAGGTTTTAAAAAAAACATTTTGTGGTATTGCGGTGGTTTTCCGTCTTGTTAATCTAGGCTGTTGCCTTTATAATGAAAATAATGCATATTTTTTAATGTTACACCAGGATGCTGGATGAGTTGAGATGGCGTCCGGAGTGCCGTCCTACAAAGTCATCCTGTGCGGAGAGTACGGCGTGGGCAAGAGCTCCATCTTCAGGCGCTTCCTCGACAACAGTTTCACAGAAGAAACCGGCCCGCGGTCAACGATCGGTCTCGACCACTTCGCCAAGACATTCAAAGTCTATGACAAACCGATAAAAGTAAGCGGAAGGTTTCCCCAAAATGAAATATTTTGATTTGTATATAGATAACCTATGTCTGTTATGTTGACTGATATACTTTGATAATTGAATATGTCACCTATAACAATATACAAATCAGGAAAAAGCCGCAGCTATCATACCACCTTTTCTCTACATTGGTATCAAAAAATCGAGAATCTATATCTGCTATATATACTTTTACTTTTGTGGTGCGGCCTAAATTAAGGTGCTACCCAACCGTTACCACTATGCACCTTCTGAATTTTTCTGATCAGTTATTTATCGACAAACCAAGAGTCATGCATTTTGATCTCATATGTCACTCAATCAGTGTACAGTAAAAGAATGGTTATAAAACAGATTTCATCTTTTCCCGTCAGAGGGGTGGGGTGGTCTATTGGTTAGCATGTCGGCATTGCATGTGGCCGGCCGTGGTTCGGTCCTGGTAGCTGACTGCTAGACCACCTTACCTTGCCGTCATTCTGACCCCCATAGATTAGATTACCAGTACTTTGTACAACCCAAAAATCATGAGTTGATCTTAATATAGCTGAAAAAATACTGATGGACCTTAAATTAAACTACCGCTGGAAGAACCATTGACGAAGGAAGTGGTCTAAAATCCATTTTAAAAAAATCCAACAAAAATCGTAATCATCATCATCTCCTCCATCTGCACAGATCGACCTATGGGACACGGCGGGCATAGAGCGGTTCGCTACCCTCTCCGCCAGCTACTTCCAGAGCTCCACGGCCCCCATCCTCTGCTACAGCATCACCCCTCCCCCTCCCAATCTAGACTCCCCACCCATTACATTATATCTTCTCTCCCCTCTCCACAGATCGACCTATGGGACACGGCGGGCATAGAGCGGTTCGCTACCCCCTCCGCCAGCTACTTCCAGAGCTCCACGGCCGCCATCCTCTGCTACAGCATCACCCCTCGCCCTCCCAATCTAGACTCCCCACCCATTACATTATATCTTCTCTCCCCTCTCCACAGATCGACCTATGGGACACGGCGGGCATAGAGCGGTTCGCCACCCTCTCCGCCAGCTACTTCCAGAGCTCCACGGCCGCCATCCTCTGCTACAGCATCACCCCTCCCCCTCCCAATCTAGACTCCCCACCCATTACATTATATCTTCTCTCCCCTCTCCACAGATCGACCTATGGGACACGGCGGGCATAGAGCGGTTCGCTACCCCCTCCGCCAGCTACTTCCAGAGCTCCACGGCCGCCATCCTCTGCTACAGCATCACCCCTCGCCCTCCCAATCTAGACTCCCCACCCATTACATTATATCTTCTCTCCCCTCTCCACAGATCGACCTATGGGACACGGCGGGCATAGAGCGGTTCGCCACCCTCTCCGCCAGCTACTTCCAGAGCTCCACGGCCGCCATCCTCTGCTACAGCATCACCCCTCCCCCTCCCAATCTAGACTCCCCACCCATTACATTATATCTTCTCTCCCCTCTCCACAGATCGACCTATGGGACACGGCGGGCATAGAGCGGTTCGCTACCCTCTCCGCCAGCTACTTCCAGAGCTCCACGGCCGCCATCCTCTGCTACAGCGTCGACGACCGCGAGTCGTTCAGCATGCTCTCCCAGCACATGCTCGACATCATCATGCACACGGAGACGGCCAAGATCTTCCTGTGTGGCAACAAGGCCGACGTGGGCCCCACCCTGGAGGAGGTGACGGCCGCCGACCTGGAGGACTTCCAGGTGCAGTGTGACGCGGTCATCAGTGGGATTTACCGCACGTCCTGTCTCACTGGGGATGGCGTGAAGGAGATGTTTGAGGAGATCAGTCGGATTTTACACACCCATGCCGAGCTCAAGTTTGACCCAACCCGCATCCAGCCGTCGGTGTTTCCTCCACCACTGCCGGATGAGAAGAAAAAATGTTGCTCCTAGTCCTAATAATGAGTAAGGGGGTAGATGTTATTGTATATGATTTATTGTAGGAGAGGTATAAAACTTCAGAGGCAGATCCAGGATTTCCAAAAGGAGGGGGTCAGCATATACAGGCGAATTCCTAAAAATGTGTGCATTTGCACACACGAGTGCAACATTTTTCCCTTTTTGCCTAGTTTAGGGGTCCACCAAAAGGAGAGGGTCCGGACCCCCTGAACCCCCTCCCCCCCCCCCCCCCCTCTGGGTCCGCCCTTGAACTTAATTGAGAATGTGAAATTTTAGAACCAAAAATAATGTTAACTAGGTGTCCTCCAGTGCAGATCGAGTTTTCTGTTTCCGACCGTCTAAGGACGGTTTCAATGAGGAGTGTATGATATTGCTTGTTTTGGGGAGCATAGTGGTAAGTCAGCAAAGGTCTCGATACCTCTGAGTCACATTCTTATCTGTTTCAATTATCAAATGACCTTACATTTATATAGGGTTCCCATGCATGTCTTGAAATGGCTTAAATTGATTTTCCCAAAATTTGAAGATATTTTAGAAATGAATTGTTAGATTCCAAAAGCTACACTCAAGTAAGTACACTTCCTGAGGATTTACGCCAAATGATGTGCGGAGAATTTTGTTTTTACATATGGTCAATAGGTTTTGATTTGTAATAGTCTTAAAAAGGTACATCTATAACACTGTCATTCATTCTCAAAAATGCGTGGAAACCCTGATATTGATGGGAAGGCAAGAATTGTACTGTATGTTTTATGTGTACTGTAAATACATGGAATGTGTTATTGCATTCTTACTAGGAATTATAGGTCTGTCTCCTGGTGTGAGGGGAGACTGTGGATAGGTAAAGAAACAGGTTGTAGAACAGAAAATGACGGGATGAGTGAAAAATGGTGTGTTGGTTTAGAAAGAAATGGTACAACTATTTTACAAACAATCAAAAATGAATCAAAATTGTCTGGATTGTCAGATTATTGACTGACTATTGACCTACCAAAAAATGGGATGAATTTGCAATCCTCGCTACTCCGAGTAATGTTAATGGTTTCTCCTGGATATGTGTATACCAATCCTAGAAGAAGAAACAAACCTCATAAGGGTGGATGGGTTTCGTTTTGCTCAAACAAAAATTATTTTATTCTGTCAGGGACTTTTTCTTATATATTTTGTTTGATTGTCACTGACAACTTGATGAGCGTGTCAGGTAGTTGTTTATTCTAAATATCATCAATCAAAACCGTTTTCATTCCTGCTAATTATAAACAGATTGCACCGATACGCCCCCGCACACTAACTACCATTCTGCCCTAAAACGCTCATCGTCAGAACCCGCATTGAGACTACGTCAGTGCCACTATCAGTGTCAGTTTAATATATAGAGTCCTCAATTCTGGTACCAAACAGAGAATTTAATCAATCTATTATAGATAAATTCCTATCAGAGCGGAAGGTAAAATCAGTTGAAGGTGAACATGTTAAACAAGGTCGAGAGGACACTGGAATGTACATAATTCTGTGGTTGTGTAAAATGGTTGTAATGGATCTGAAGGCTTCAGTTGGAAGTAATAAAAATAGTTCTGGTTTACAAGCCGTAGGAAATTCATAATAGAAATCATTTATAAGTAAAATGAATCGTGTAATGAATATTCAATAGAGGAAAGTTGCGTAGTATAGTGAATATCATTGTTGTGAATGTTGAATACTAAAAATTGTGTAAAGCCCATGAAATCTGACTTAATGATACAAAAATACAAAATTGTCTGCTTCTGTGGTGCCATACGCATAGGTTGATAGTCTAGGACCGAAAGAACATTACAAAGTTACTGTAAGCAAAGGCAGGCAAATGTTTTTCAATACAAAACTTGGTACGCTGTTTCCGTTGTGAGGACTTGGACTGATATTTTTGCCCAGTAATTGTTTTTGTTATTTTAATACTGTCATTTGACAACGGTCTTCCAATGTAAACTGTCGCGTGTTCTTTTTATCATATCGACAAATCAGCTGTTTCATTAGGCTAACAATTATTACGTATTCGATTATGCAGGTATAACCCAGAGACCCCAATTGTAGATATAGAAATACCGCATTAAAAAAAAGCAGAACCAACGTTTTCGTCGATACCCAGATTTCTATATTTGTAAGGGGTATTAATATGTATATAACCGTTCGGGCTTTTAATAGTTTAGTACATAATATCAGACTATAAATTTTGCTTTTATACGCTGGGAGAAATAATCTAGGTAAAAGGAAATAGTTCATATTACACTTATCCAAATTATAAGGCGGGGAGAGGATGGGTTAAGGGATTGTCCAAACGGGAATTTTACGATTCTTGCGATGTTTCTTTACGTGATCCCTCGGTCATGTTCCGGATTGTAGAAGTTTGTTCACATTCAGTTGAATTGCAGGAATTGGCCGCCAGGTGGGAGTGTCTGTTTTATTACCGGTACCTCATTGTTGAACCTTCCTGGTCTGCTATTTAGTGAAATGATACATACTTGGTAACAAGTGCTGGAAGGAGAACACACACAAGGAGGGGTCCTTCTTTTTTATTTCTTTTTTTTTTTAAACTTTAAAGTAAATATGACTTTACCTGTCATATATTTGCAGTTAAATGAAAGTGTGTGCAGTTGTTGACTGGGAGGGGCAGGAAACCTGTTGTTCCATTCGTAAACCAACCTTGGAGAAATGAGGAAGTTATATGTAGGTGGAATGCCAAGTGGGCCATACATAGTCAAGTTACCCAATATTTGATCAGATTCAACCCTTGGCATTTATGATGCTTGTAATGACGCAGGTATCATGGAGTTTCACATCCGCCCTCTACCATAAAAATACCAACAATAATTGATAAAATCGACCAGGGGCGGATCCAAGTAATCTAGGGGGCCAACCCCCCCCCCCCCCCCCGCAATAAAAAAGGGGGAAATAATTAAACATCAGATTTATATATATATATATATATATATATATATATATATATATAACGAATGTAGGTTAATCACAAAATTCACCCTCCCCCCTCCCAACCCGCCACTGACCTTGTTACATTGATTCCTAGTGAAAATTCACAACGTGTACAACCGGGCCTTTAGGGGGTAAATATTTACGGTCAGAGGTATAGATTTCGTCAGAAACTGGTGGAAAGTCCCAAGCTCTTGTTTGCTAATGACATCAGTGAGGCGTGACAGCAACCAGGTGGGAGTATGAAGTTTGCACCTGCCAATACCTGCCGCCCATCCTAAATGAGAAAGCATGACGACGGAGAAAATAGCCTCAAATGTTTGTGGTGCGGTCAGCCACAGAATGCAGCAGGATTAACATAGTGTCCGTCTTCACTGCCTCCCTCGTGATAAAACACATGTGTTTTATGTTTAAAAAGAAAATAAACCATACGTTTTATGTTTAAAAAGAAGAAAAAAGTAAGGCGTGATGTGCGTATGCATGATAATCGTTATTGACGTCAAGTCATTGTGTGGTGGATTTTTTTTTGATGATTTAAATCGGTTAAAACTGATCATGATGCGGGTGTGGATTATTTTCTCTGCCCGTGAGGTATATGATGAGTAAGGAGGTAATGTAATAAATATAAGAAATCAGTGGTTTAGTAGGCAGATCTAGATGTATGTCTGTGCGGGCGTCGTGTTATACTGCTGTGATGTGACGGAACTCGTCTCTGAATACTGTGAAAAATAGTGATGTAAAAATATACCTTGACATGTTTTTATATGATAAGAATCCTACGTGTATTAGGGAACGTAAGTAAGCATTTTCTCATATTTGAGTAACCAGGCACACTAAACGCTCGTGATAGCGACCTACCGCAAGTATTCTCCTTTATGTCGAAAAACAATAAGGAAATAAGTACATTTTTATACATTGTAAGAATCGATCTTTTTTCAACGTCTCTGAAATCAGTATTCCCCATGGTTAGGGTACCCTGTTGTCTCAGTCTTTTCAGTTGAAATTATTCACTTTATGTAACTGTCTTGTTGGTCTAGAACTTATGTGTTTCAATCCACTTTTCTTTTCTCTGAATCAGCAATAGTTGCAAACATAATAAGTAGACGCAATAAATTCTATAGTAATGCGAATTTTAAAACAGGAACCTAAGTAGTTCATTTACCTGTTTTTCTTTTTAGATTCTTCTATATAATTGAGAATATAAAATATGTTATACGGATATTACTACTGTATGAACTTAGAAGAGTGCAATGGACTTAAAAGAGTGCAAAACTAAGTTGTAATAGGGGTTCAAGCATGAAAACTGGTCACTCTGGGGAAAAAGTTAACGTGGTAGTTAGTAGCTCACTCACTGCCCTTCTCTTGTTTTTCGGTCAGACATTCGAGGTTTTTATTATGTTGATATACCTCTTTGAAGAAGGGATGAAAAAAGGCAGTATTCACATTATGATACGTTGTCCAATGCCAATTGATAACAATCCCGAAATTCTGGATGCCCCTAACTATACCTAACTATCTAACTAGTAACATCTCTTTATACAACACTTTTGGGTTGTTCAGACATGCGTATACATTTCAAATTTTGGTCATGGAAGACAAATCATTAGCTTTGGCTATCAAATTCCATGCCGAAGGGTACAACTTTTGTATTTTCGCTTTGAACAGATTTTTGACTAACGTTCATATTTTCTGAAGGATGTATCTGATGTTTTTTTAACATCTAGTGTACGTGATTAATGATGATGTTATCGTGTTAAAACTTTGTTTTGCAACATATGAATTACCCCATGATTTAAGCGCACGTAGTGATGATACCATGCACTAAGTATATGATAGCCATTAACATCCTATTCTGTACTTGATTTTTTTTGAATACATATGTTGTGCCCAAAATGAATCCCTATCTTCTTCTGAGATGTGTGTATTTTACAAACGCTTGTGATTGTATTTTTTACGGTTTTGGGTTTTTGTGATATATCATTATACTTTTACAAATCTATGTCGGGTATGAAGTAACAGAAATCGATTTTGTAATATAGGAGTTTGGCGGCACATATCTCCAAAAGGATTTTTATGTGCAGAACAAAAGAGAATTTGATTACCCGTGCATTGCTAGTCATATGAGGATATGTTCTGGATGTCTAAAACTAAATAAATATTACAGATGTTTTATTTGTATATGTTTTAGGACAATCGAAAATCAAAGTTATCTTCATGGACATATATCGTGTCAAGGATATTGAAGGAGACATTCAAAATGAACGACCAAAAACAAATGTTGGTTTCTAACTATGAAAAAAAAAGAAGACGAAGTCATGTATACTTTTTTCTCAAGGTATTTGCCGTTCTATACCATGTTCGTAATATTGTCCATTAAATTTAACAAGGTCGGTGAATTGGAACCAATCACGCACTGTAAGGAAAATGTTTAGTGTTCAACTGTTAACTTACAAGGCTGTACATCTTAAATCAGTTAGCAACAGCTTTTCCCCAAACAAATCATAATAATAATTAGATGGGCAAATGGATGTGGAGTACTTGTGGTTCGTAATATTCCCACAAGAGGGCAACTCACTGAGTATGCTGACTTGAAGTGACGCCATCTTTAGTACCGCAGGCGAAGAAAATTCCTAAGTACCAGTTTGAGTAAAATATTACTACCGGTTGTGCAATTGTGTGTTTGGCTTTATATTAAATGATGTACCAGTGAACACTATGATTAGCTCAACAGAAAGATTGAGATTATTTTCTGTTATCATTATTCTTCATATGTAGTTTAAAATGTGTGTGTAATACACAAAGTCACATTAAAGCTATTTTATGGTTGATCGTATCCAGTCGAATTGTTTGAGATATATATATTGTTATTACTTTTTTTCAACCTGTCTAACTGGTGAATGGTTTTCCCTTTTGAAGAATATATCCTGTCTACTTCATAAATTTCAAAATGGTAGTGTATCAATTTCCATCTATACACGGAAATGTAAAATTATAAGAAAATTGTCAATCTCCAGTATTCTGTAAGACAAACATGTGTCAAACACGTGGTATAGCCCTTCTAGGTAAGGAAACGCCCTAGCAACAATGAACGAGTGACCATGATGAAAGATTTAGCCAGGATAAGTAATGACCAATCAGTGAGGTCCATTTTCCCCTCAATAGGGTTCTTTCTAGGGACCACCTAACTTGGGCTATTTCTAGTGTGCGACTACACAGGCTGTATTAAAGAATACTTGATCAAAAATAATAAGCATCGACGTTATAGATGTTGATCAGTACAGAAAATAAAACTTTAAATTTGCTACACGTGTTAAATTCTTATTGAATGCAGTTTAACAAGAATAATGAATACACCGAAACAATGATAAAACGCACACACTACTTCGTCACTTCTACTTTATTTACATTATATTACGTTATATACACATATTATTTCACTTATCTTCCAATCCATGTATGATGCTCAATCAAACAATCTCTGACACATGCCCATTTTAAAACATTAACAGCCTTCCGGATTAATGATGAGTTTAGTCCAGGATTACATTTCTTTTGTTCATATGGTGGCGATTTCTTACACTACATGCATTATTTTGTTCATCTTATCTAAGCACAATCCCGATTACACAATTTGAATTTAGAAGGAGTTCTTTGAGATTTTTTGTAAAGAGTATGGAAACGAAAATATGTAGACAGTTGAATTTATAGAGGACATGTAATAACCTGTACATACACAACAATAACTTATAGTCTTCTTATTCTTGAACCATCATACCGTTAACGACCTTTTGGAATGTTCTGAAATGAAATACAGTAATAAATTTATAATATTAATCTTATACATACTTAAATATTCAGTTTACCTAATTTGCTGGTGTAAGGTATCTCCATAAATGTATCTTGTAGTGACTGTCCCAATGTGCACGATTGTTTTTCATAGAAGAAATACACGATGTTCATTCAAAGCTTGTGTTGAGGCAAAGTTTAGGTCACTTCACATAAAACATTTTTGTAACATTATCTCCGATTCTCGTCAACATCAAACTTTACTATGCCGAGCTAGGGATTTCAAAACGTAAACACTTACCCCGAAGTGATCTTTTCCCCTGGCGTGTAGAACGGATTGCACACCATATCAACGTAGGCGTTGTGAAGTTTTCTGAACATCTATATTGTGAATGACAAATGTTTGGTATTACTAATAGGAAAGAAAACTGGGGAAGAAAAACACAATATGGTAGAATTTACGAGAACACATTATGCTTTCTCTGAAACAATCAAGTGTTTAACTACTTCAGTAAGATGAGAAAAATTGTAAAAAACAAATGTCTATTATTTCACCGAGTTTGTATGATATAAAATAAATATTAAAGGAATAGTTGTACTCACACTCCTAATTTCATTGTCTCTTAGCGTCGTATTTGATGACTCCACCACTATCACGAATTTGATTTTAGTGTTAGTCACATAGCCATATCTGACACATGGTTAAGTATGTTTTCATTTGACAGTCAATAGTGACACAGATTTGGAATTGTGTCTATTCTTCACATGAAGAAAATATGTACATGTTTTTGTTTCTTGATTAATTATCTACTGCACCAGAATCTGGATGGGGATGGGGAGAGAAGGTGACAACTACAGATATTTGTATGCATTAGATTTTGTCAATAAATGTCAATAAAATGGTCGGTATTCATTGGATTTCTAATCATTAAGATTCGGACAATAGATCTACTACAATAATATCAATTAAGGACTAGAACTAGACGTTTTTTTATCATTAGAAGGATACACTTTGTAGTCTTCCGTGGGATAGAGGAGACCAAGATACAACTCTCGCAAGTCGTTGGCATTTTTACCGACGGACGATATTTTTTCTTCAACAACATCTAAAGACGTGTGAACTGTGTAATAGAATTTCAGCTCATTCTCTGTGGAATTAGTCTGCATGTAGAGAGGGTAGTTCTGAAAGAGTACGAATTGCACTTAATACATTAAAACAACTAAGTTGACATAGTTATAATCAAACAGGGTAATCTAGTAATATAAAAAGCAATTGTGTTGCTAGAACCGATTTTTGGTTTCCACCACGTCAATCAATACAACAGATCATTCTTAGACTTTTTACAAAAACCCGCTTTTAAGATACTGTGAAGGAACTAAGCAAGCTCCGGCAGTGCTACCATAAAGATATTAATATATTAGATATAACTGATTGTTTGATTATGGGATGTATAACTGTACGCCTTCTAAACGCCTTCTAAACATTTGATTGATTTTACTTTTAACGTCCACATGTTTGTTATGTAAAATGTTCTACATAGATATTTACTTAAAGGACATCCATCCTGTAAGCATGGAATAAGGCGCGAGTCAGACCGCTGCAAAGACAATCAATATGGCTGAATCATGTGGCAACCACTATTACCACGCATTGCCCCCGAGGGTCCTCCCTGTGCCTGGGCGGCAGTTTCTCTCGAATGGATCATTTATTGAACGATTGATGACTTGGAATGTAGTCCAAACTTGAGCTTTGCTAATCGCAGACGCAGCACCGATGCAAGGGCTTCACTGGCCCATGACCCTGCACTCCTTCACACGTTAATTAATAGTACGTCTTTTCATTTATTAAGAGACTGTCTAAAAGTCGCTACTCTCGTACTGACTGAGGATGTGATGTCCTAAGAGCAAGACCATGCGAAGCAGTTTACTGGGTCGTTTACTGTTCCTGAGCCTGGAGTCTGACTAAGTGACTTTGAGCCTGACTCCCTAAGGCTGAGGAAACGTGTACCTTTACTCTAGTCTAGTCATAGACATACATAACATCTTATGTATCTCTATGCTCTAGTCTAAAGTAAACAGGGGCGGATCCAGAGCCGTAGGAGCTATAGGCCAACCCCCCCTATATTAAAAGAAGTGAAAATGAATAGACTAATGTCAGATTTGTACGAATCAACAAACGTAAATTTTTCTTTTTTAAATCCACTCATTCTAAGTGGGGGGGGGGGGGGCAATTGCCCCCTTTGCCCCCCCCCCCCCCCCCCCAAGGATCCGCCAATGGCAAAGACTTTTACTTTGAGACGTAGCCCTAGGGCTACTACTACTACTACTACTACTGTGTGCACTCCCCCAGATACCCAGGGTGCTCAGCTGTGCTGACGAGTGGTGCTATGTTATTTGATGTTCATGTAGTGAGTGAGTGTGAGTGTTGGGTGTTTTACGCCGTACTGACAGCCAGGGTCATTTTCATGGTGAAAACCAGTTGGGACGAATTCTGTCTTTGGTGATTGAATCTATGAGATGATGGTGACAGGGCAGGCAAACAGCAGGGGATCAAAACCCAGCAATCATTTTTGCTGTACCTCATCCCTTAGTGAACCAAGCACTGACCGGGAATTGAACCAAAAAACCACTTGGTCAGTGCATGGTCCCCCCTATCGCCGCCTCATACGATCGGCGGGGGCTACTGAGGGCCTATTCTTACCCGGACCCCCACGGGGAGATGGTCAGGCCAAGGAAAAAAAACTGTTGTGTTCCGGTAACCCGACCTACCCTAATTTTTGGCCGCAACCCCAACTTTTTTAGAGACTTTTTATTGAAAATTATGAGAATTTTGTGAAATGTGACAGAAGTTTGGACATTTTCTCACTGTAAGCCATTAAAAAAATATTTCAAAAAAAAAAAAAAAATCCCGACCTAGGCCAACCTTAAAAAATAGTTTGTTTCCTGTGTACCGCCCGACTGAGTATTTTAGGGCCGCCTGGAAACTTTTTTTTTCATTTTTGGAAAATTTCTTTTTTTTTTGGTCAAAATTTTCAGTTAAAGCCTTACCAACAAAAAAAATTATGAAAAAAAAAAAGATTTTCCGACCTCCCGACTGGGTTATTTTCTGGTCACCCGCTGGACAGGAAACAAGTTTTTTTTTAAGGTTGGCCCTACCTACCCTAGTTTTCTTGGCTTATGTTTAATGTTACCAGCTGGTTACCGGAACTCCACAAAAATTTTTCCTTGGCCTCATGTATCAGTTGGTGATTTTCTGTATGGTGGCCACAGCCTCTGCACACTGCTAGGCCTGGTCTTTACTGAATAGGTTAGTAACACCCAAACCGTCAAACGTCACACTCACAGACACAGCTTGTTAAATGCTGGGGTCGCGCTAGGATTCAAAATGCCTTAGCCACTGTGGCGAATTTGCTGCTGGATGGATTAGCCACATTCATGTTTTATTAGCCACCCATTTTTACCTATTTTGTAAAGCCACATTTAGTGCATAATACATTGTCAGTGTCTTGAAGTGTCCTTAAGAAATGAATTCAGAATAAAAACAAAAAAGTACCTTTGGTCAGGTTGGGCCTTTGTATGCTGCCTTTAAATAGTGAATTTCAAGTGCCAGAGTGTTTAAATACCAATATTACTTAGAAAAGACTTGACCCTCGCTTAAACTTTCTATTGAGTAATAATATTGTTATCTATAACAAATAATGGATCCGTACAGTAAGCAGATCGAGTTTATGAGTAAGAACTGTTTTAATGGAGAGAAATAGTGTTATAAAGCGTTTTGTCCAATGGGCAACCACAGGCTCTCATTTGGATGCCCAGCAATTAAAATCAGTTATCTAGATTTATGTGTGCAAACTTTGCAAAATAATAAGACGACTTAATAACTCTTTTAGCATTTAAATTTGTTCAAATTTTTGGACATTTTAGATTTATGATTCTGGAAAACATCAGGACTGTCAAGGAAATTTCAGACACTTGGCAGCCTTAGCATTGCCTCCAAATGCCCCTGAAATCTAAAGTGGTTGCCCGTTGGGCAACAAGATTTCTGAGTCTAGTTGCCCTGACCTATCTAAAATCTGGTCCCGGGTGTCTGGGCACCTGATTTGTCAAGCCCTGAATGTCGGATATTTTTCAAGTACGCCATGATACTGAGCGTGATATCATCATTGATATAGTGATTCAACACCTTCTTTCTGATGGCATCCCATCTCAACTGGAAAAGTCAATATTTAATCGTTTTTGACAATATCTTATATTTCTGCATGACATACATTCACTGTAAGGGAACACGTATTTAATGAAAACTACAGAAATCAATTTTCACACATTCACATTCAAATGTATCAGGAGGGATTATTTAAGCTAAGAGATGGCACAAGAGGAAAAACGTAGCAGAAACCCTTTCCAATCCAATGTGAAGCTTGAGAATGAAATCATTAATGGTAAAAATAATATGAAAGTAGAGTAGTCACATTGGTAAATTCAGACAATTTTGGAATATTACACCACAAAAAGACAAGATTTCTTAGCTTTGGGGGCATTCAGGGTCTTAGATAAGGGGCTCGCACTGTGGCGAATCTAGGGGCAGTTTGTCCTCGCCACATGGAGTTTGGACTCGCAAATGCGAGGGTGGCGAGCGGCTAGCGCGAGCCCAGTAAATGCGTTGATCGATGCCATCATGGTGTGGGTAGTGATGGTAAAAGGGCGTAGTGATGGCAAAAGGGCGTATGCTAGTGGAGTGTTCAATATCTCTCAGTTCGATTTCTTTTCATTTGCAGTCCTTCACTTTAGCTGCTTACAATAACCGAATGAGGCCACACTGGACTAGTGGTAGAGTGGGGGGAGGGGCTTCGACGGGGAAATCTGTTCAATATCGTTCACTTGATCAATGACATATACACCTACTCTGGAGTAGTTACCCACATCATTACATTGAAACTTTTATAGTACACTGTCGTCTTTTCATACTTAAAGAATGA
Source organism: Lepidonotus clava (assembly GCA_936440205.1). Taxonomy (NCBI): domain Eukaryota; kingdom Metazoa; phylum Annelida; class Polychaeta; order Phyllodocida; family Polynoidae; genus Lepidonotus; species Lepidonotus clava. The sequence continues at coordinate 33,336,710 of OW387140.1, forward strand.
AATGTTTAGGGGTTCAAAAATAGACCAGAACATATACAAAAATACAGTTTTCTCTCACCTCTTTGGCGATAACAGCCACACACACCGCCATCTTTGTTGTGAGCTTGTTTTCGACGATCGACACTCATAACGTACGAGACCAGCGAACCTCGTTTTCATCTCGGGATTCCCTCTGACGTCATCTCACTCCCGCCATTTTGCATGTGGCCGCCATTTCGCCGGAAAATCGGAGAATGGCGAACTTGCAGGTGGATAAAGAGGCCTTTCAGAGGCGTATGAAACGCCTCTATGGCGCCTGGAAGGTAAGTGATCCATATGGTATTAAATCGATATTTTCTCGTGTAAATGTTTGTGCAAAATTCGACAATAACAGTGAAAACAAGGGATGTCAACAAAGGGTGTAACGTCGCCCATGCTTCATTCATCCGGCACTTTTCCTCGGTTTCTGGGCCCCGGCTACCGAGCGGCTAAACAATCTGCGTTTCTTTTAATCAAGGATGTCAATCAGTGTAGCAAGAAGACACAAATGTCCATATCAGCCACCCGTTTATCAGTCGATAACTGCCAATCTCTTAGTTGAAGACAAGACCTTTCGCTAGTCTAACCTCCCTGATTGACAGGTCAATAAACAACACTGAAGACGCAGTGTCACTGTCAACATGAAATCTGATTTCAGTGTAATCGTTTAGCAACTAAACATAGCCGTTTGTTCTATGCGACTTACGAAAATTGTATTATCTCGCTAGCAAAAAAATATACTACGTTGCACAGAGCCCTAGTCCATAAACATTTGAGGCTTGAGCTCCATCTCTCACCCCTCGGGGCCTCTCCACTCTCCACCAATCAAACCTCCAACTGATACAGATAAGGCAGTTGTCCCAGCTGCGCAATTTCAAATCTTCTGTAACAACTAATGTGTTGGCAGGAGTTCAAATTGATATTCCGAGCAGGGTTAGAATAAACCTCTGACAATATTAAATATTGGAACATTGTCATTGAGATATTTAAATTAATTTCATCGCACGACTAGACGAGTATTTTTAAGGTGTCTTCAAAAAATAGTTTTAGGTATGAATAATGCCAGGAAGAACAATTTTGATCACTACAAATATAGGGATCTTTCTAGAATCTAGAAACAAATCTTGGGGGGGGGGGGGGCATTTCTTAAATTCATAGGCTTTTTGAATATCATTTATTAAGTTTCTGTGATTTTAAATATGGGAATGGACCCCTCCAAGTTGACTGGTTCGATTCTTTTGGAGTTGAGCATTTCTTAAATTCATAGGCTTTTTTTAATATCATTTATTAAGTTTCTGTGATTTTTAATGTTGGAATTGACCCCTCCAAGTTGACTGGGTAGATTCCTTGGGATTTGGGTTGGAATCCCACATCTCACACGTGACAAGCCTAGGAATATCTCTGCTAAAAAAAAAAACTGGAAAAGTAAATCAATGCTTGTGATTTGTATTATGCAGACTTGCGCTCTGATAAGGGCCTAGTAAAATTCTGAGTTGTTCTTTTTATTGCAGAAGGTTAGCGGTGATGACCCTCTGGGTCGATCGGACGCCATTGTCACGGCGGTCGGCGTGGACGAAGAGGTGGTCTACTCCAAGTCCATCTCCATGCAGACATGGCTCTTCGGATACGAGCTGACCGACACGATCATGGTTCTCTGCGAAAAGGCCATCTTTTTCTTGGCCAGCAAGAAGAAGATTGAGTTCATCAAACAGGTGGACATGGGCAAGGAGAATGATTCAGGAATACCACCTTTCAAGCTTCTCAACAGAGACAAGGTAATCTTAGTGGCCGTCTGAACTTATAAACTCGTAACTTCATAATTTTAGTCCTTTAACACAATACATGTATTGCACAATTCATTGTAATCTCATTATGGAGCTCTTCGATATATACAGGGCTTGACAAATCATTTTTTGACAGGACAACTGATTTGTCGTGCCTTTAACATTGTACAAAGTGCCTCGCGATATATGTTAAAATATGTATATCTGTTGTACTTACAACTTAAAGTTGTGCAGAAAGTGCATGAGCATTGAACTGAAGCAGTAAAGTGTAAGGATAATCAACGATTACCAATTCATTTCATATAACACGCTAATATTTCTTATCCATTTGTTGACAGGCCGATAAAGACAAAGCCAACTTCGGGAAACTGATAGAGGCCATCAAGGGAAGTAAAAAGGTAAGTTATTGCAAACAGTTTATCTTTCTGTCCTTTACGGTTACATGAATGCCATTTTTCTGTTACATAGTAAGTTGAGTATAAGACGCGCTTAAACCTCATTAGAATCAAGTGCTTAGAATCAAGCTTCATGTTTGTAGAATATATCTTGACAACTCAAGACGTATTGATTTACAATCCTCTCCTCCTTTCGATAAATATTTAACTTAACTTGGATAATTACAAAATGTTGCATCTTTCTGCTAGGGAAAGACAATAGGAGAGTTCAGCAAAGACAAGTTCCCCGGTGAGTTCATGGAGTCATGGCGAGCTGCTCTGGGCGCGGCCTCCTTTGAGCGATCGGACCTGTCGACTCAGCTGGCCTACGTCATGGGTCCCAAGGAGGAGGCTGAGGTGGCCATCATACGGAGAGCGTCGCAGGCATCCATGGACCTCTTCAACAAGTTCCTCAAGCAACAGATCATGGATGTTATCGACCAGGATAAAGTAAGCAAGACCACTTCTGTGAAATAAACAGGAAATGGAAATAATGTTTAAATAAAAGATCAAAGTATTTTGTTAAAAATCAAGTATTTTTGCAAATAAACAAAGACTTTCGCGCTAAAGCTAAATTTTAAATATGTTTTGTTACTCATTGAACCAAAAGGCAACTTGTAATTAGAGTGTCGAAATCGGTATATTTGGTATCTCATTTTACAGAAAGTCAAACATGCGAAATTGGCGGATATGGTAGAAGAAGCTTTGCAGAACAAAAAGTACGTGTCGGGAGTGGACCCATCGCAGTTGGACATGTGCTACCCAGCAATCATACAGAGTGGAGGAAACTACGCTCTCAAATTCAGCGTTGTTAGGTACGTTCAGTGGAGGTTCACTAGAAATTAAAACCAGCAGTGTCATAGGGTCCTGTAGTAGCAGTACAATTGGAATTGAACTTAAAAGAAATAGGTATCATATTGGATTAATTTCCCCGTATATCAGCAATTTTAATGTATTTGCGTAAATACAGGCAAAATTGTTTATACATTTGCCAATTGATTTTAGATTGCAGGTGATATCGTTTGTATACAACAAATAATTATTTCACTGCTAGTCTCTCTAGCCTTTTGAAATACTTCAAGTCATATCTTTTTCAATACTAAATTGCCGTTTAGTATTCAGACGTGTTTTTTATATTTTTTTCTAATATATTATTCATATAATCAATTTTTGTGTTTCAGTGACAAAAACAACCTTGACTTTGGTGTCATAGTGTGTGCCCTGGGCGCCCGCTACAAGTCCTACTGCTCCAACATTGTACGTACCCTTATGGTCGACCCGACGGAGGACATGCAGGCCAACTACAACGTACTTCTAGACATAGAGGAGGAAATTCTCAACAAATTGCAACATGGTAAGTAAACTCGTTGAGAAAATCCAAATACGATTTTAATTATGAAAAAAATGAAAATGAGTTCGTAACTTTGGAACATGATCTTATCATTACATGTATTGTTACATGTAAATTAGCCCCTACGCGTCGGAGTTGATTGTAAAGATATCAGATTTTCACACCCTTAAGTTGTGAACAAATAATTGTAAATGATAAAAAAAAAAATAAAAAAAAATGCTAAATTTAATATCATTCCGTCTGTTGTTTCAGGTGTGAAGTTGTCAGAGGTTGCTGATGCCGCAGTCGCCTTCTGTAAAAAGGAAAAGGCAGAACTCGTGGAGAAGCTAACCAAAAACTTTGGGTAAGATTTGTTTATTCATAATAATATGTAACCTAAGGGAGAGATATGTAACGCTGATAGGTCGCGCTTTAAGCATTCTTTGGCTTAAAGTTTCACTCTGAACTAATTCCACTTGAAATCTGAAAGTTTCTCAGGCTTTATAGTATATGAACCATCTTTGTCAGTAATATCAAATACATACTGGCAGTCTATGAAATTAGAACAATCGAAATGGAGATGTGTAGTATGAAAATAATGAAAGGAAATGTTACCACGGATTTCGTTATGAAATAACTCATGAGGTAAAGTATGTCCAACCGTGTTTCCAAAATTACTTAAATCAATGTTTGACCATTTCTTTAGGTTTGGCATGGGCATAGAGTTCCGTGAAGGATCACAAGTGATTGCCAACAAAACTAATGTTCCAGCAAAGAAAGGTAATTGCTAACGACTCCTACAGATTATTTTCAATGTAAATGCATATGATGACAACCTACCTTTCTGCCTTTCACCTAAAATTTATCAGGGGAAAAAAGTGCATTTGGGTAAAAGATTATATCGCCCTTACTTTCACAATTGATAGACACATCACAACTTCGTTAAATGCCCAAAATGAATCTGGCATTATTTCAGTAGTCAAAAACAACTTTCATTATTTCTGTAACAATGTATTTAAATTTAATGATTCTGTTCCCTCCAGGAATGGTATTCAATGTGGCGGTCGGATTCTCTGGTCTCAAAGACACCAGTTCCAAGTCGGGTAAGGCCTATGCCCTCTTCGTCGGTGACACGGTCGTCGTTAATGAGGTACGTCTTATGACTGTTTTTCAATATCCATGTAAAATTGCCGTGACACATACAACTTCTTAAAGATATACAAAGATAGCATGTCACATGTAGGTTGAAAGCATTGCCCGATTGATTATAATTTCAGTTAAATTTTAGTGAAAATCAAATGAATTGTGGTGCTCCTTCTTTATTTGCAGGGGTCAGCGGCAACAGTACTGACACCTCTGAAGAAGAAAGTAAAACACATCGGTATTTTCCTAAAGGTAAGAAAAAAGAAATACTGTTCATGTTACCGTCACGTAAAGTCCAACATGAGTATGTTGTTAATGATAATAAAAAACATGGTATGGCAAATATACAAATAGTACAAGTAAATTTTGCTCAAATGATGTAAGGTAATTTTCTTTGAAAATATTGGGAATAGATTGGGAATTCTGCAAAATAAGACTTCCATGAAATTCGCGTGTAGCTAAGCTTTAAAATATTCCAAATCAACCTAGAAAATCAATAGTATATAATGAAACCCCGCCGTAGTTCAATCAATGGTATACAAATATGTTCCTTCATGATTGGTGTTTGCTGTAGGATGAAGACGAAGAAGAGGAGGAAGAAGAAGAAGAGGAAGACACAAAACAGGAGGCTGAAGAGCTGCTGGGCCGCGGTCGGCGGACGGCCATCTTAGAAAGCCGGACACGGGTGAGTGGGTTTCACTCCACCTCCCACCTAAAATGACGAAGTGTTTACAAACTTTCCATTTTCACTAGTGAAGTTGGTCCGCTTTGTTCTGCATAAACACCTTGGAACGTGTTTGTTTCCCGTATTGAAAGTACCATTGTTCATTAACACCCGTGTGTGGTAAGATTGAAGACGTATCTTGATTTGAAAAAGAAATCCTACGGATCCACCTTGCTCAAGAAGAGGCTAACCCGTATCACCTAGTCTCCAAAATACTGATACTTTTGTACTTTTTTTGCTATCCTATCAAACTGATCGTGAATGAGAATGACAATCAATATTAGTGTGAAACTTTAGAAAGTATGACCTTAAAACAGTTTACGGTTAAGTATTTTGAAACCTGCACCATGAGATTGACAGACTTAAAAATGAAATGAAAATCTGTAACTTTTCATTTCATTCGGACGTTGGTAATCGACAGACAACGACAGGGGTAAGTAATGGCAACATCCAGCATGTTTTTAAAACCTTTAACATTTTTGTCAGAACTTTTGAATAATAATGATTGCATGGTTGCTAAGCAACGCATTCAGTACCAAACCAAAATCAGCATGTGTTTGAATCGCATAAATCAGTTACTTATTTCCGGTTGTGGGGAATGTGATTGTATTGTACGACGGTTCTTACCGTGGAGATTTAATAAAAATCGATTTAGGGGTATACGGTAGATTCATTATAGAATATTGATATTAAAGGCATGTTTAGATACTTTGAAGTAGATGTTGTCAACTAGAATATCATAAAATACTCTGTATGACAGAACTTACCTTGTACTATTTGAGAATTGTGATAAGTTAGGTGGTAGTCAGTGGTTGTGTTGTAACGTATTGGGACTATCTTGTCATTTCTGCTGAGTGAGTGTACTTACACAGAGAAGTTTATTCAAAGTTTCAACTTACTGGTTGTATATATTTCAAATGTCTAAAAGCAACTGCATTTAGATGGCAGAATCAATTTGTAAATCAATTGGTCGAATTGCAACACTTAAGTTCGTGCTCTCAAATTTCTTGGAAACAATTTTTCTTCGTTCTTTTAATTTTGCTACAAATTTTAGAGAACTTTACCCAGTATAGTATTCTTAGGTTTTTCGCTAAATATTGACTTGTATGACAAATGGATTGACAATACACTCTACGGGTAATAACACTGAAAAAACAACCCGAAGAGCACCTGGTTTGATAGTAGAGGAACACATCGATACAAGTAATTATATAAAACTAATGGCGATATCTTGGTAATACAGACAGAACAGAGTGCGGAGGAGAAGAGACAGGGTCACCAGAAGGAGCTGGCCGTCCGACTCAACGAGGACGCCCGCGAGAGGCTGCGGGGACAGAAGACGGAAAACACAGAGAAGAAGTAAGTGATGTGACATGCTCAGAAATGTGATTTTTCTTATTATTTTTGGTCCTATAAGATAGCGAATTCGGCAACTGTAAAATGTCAAAATTTCTGTCTTCGTTTTGGTGCCTGTCTTATCGCCTATAATATGTTTAATGTTGCGCCAGAGGACATGCTCCATGATAAGTCAAATAAATGCAGGGATTTAAATTTTCTGATTTTAATCTGATTTCAGATTTTTTCACATCATCACCTCAAATAATAATTTTCAAACTGAATTCCTTACATGACGTTTTATGGCATTCTAAGATTATTCTAAATTTTCTCTCTGGGGTTTTGGATTTTTTCATTAACCCTGACTTACATCCCTGTAAATGATTGGATGATCTCGTCGGCGTGTCATAAAATCATGAACTGATATTTGTTGAGTTTTGATACAACATGGTGTTTTTTTTTTGTGAGCCCTTAATTATAGTTTTTAGTGAAAAAAAATGGATTTGTATTGATGTATTTACGTAAATGACTAACATTTTTTTCACTAGTAAGGGTCGAACGTCGATCCTTTGTGTTCCCTTGAGTACATAACGGAAAGTTGTGTAGTAGTTAGCTGCCTATTGTGTGGGGGCCAAGCTGCCTATTGTGTGGGGCCGAGCTGCCTATTGTGTGGGGATGACCTACCTGTCAATCATGCCTATAGATGGCCACCTTGGACGCCTCTCAGTGTTTACTTCAGTACCTGTCAATCATAAGGTCCCAAATGGCCAGGGTCGGCACCTTCCCCGTGTGAACCAGGCAGGGAGTGGAGGGTGGTGTTCTCATTGGTGCCCCTGACCTGTCAATCACCCTGTACCTACACCCCCGGCACGGACAGTCCACTGGCCCTCAGCCTCGTGTTCATTGGTGGGGTACGCCACACAGGCCTGAATCAGTGGTGGTCCGTCAGGGCACACAGACTGTAGGATGCAAGGAACAGATGACTTGTGGAAGGAAGAATCATTTAGTAGGGTTTATATGCCGATTTGAGCACTTTGAAAAATTTCCAAATTTAAAACATTTATGGTTCCCATAATGGGTCAACTATGGGTCAAAACTGATTTTGAGGTTGTAGCCCCGAGTAAGAATGACCATTATTTACATGTCAGGAAGTTGTGTGACGATCACAACATTTTCTAGAAATTTACAAAGATTTTTACCTTAATTCTTACACTGAAAAACCCAACCAGTGGATTTTGCTAAAACCTTGCATACATGATATTTATGCCTATTCAATGCCAAAAACATTGTTGAATAACTTGGCATCAAATTATCAGGGGCCCATCTCAGGGGCTGAGTATAGATGCCCCTTATCAAGAAGAGAACTCATGTCAGCCTCAGCTCTTTATTGAGGGTCCTTCCAGTCACCCCCGACCTACCTGATGAATGTTATTGCATTTTTTTCACTCTAGATCGTTTACGATCTACCTTTACGTATTTCTTGTTAGTATTGTAGCTTATGGGAAGGGCTCACTCAATCAGTCATGTCTTTTGTAGGTATTTGGGCTTTGATCTGATTGCCCGGTTACACAATCTTACATACAAGTAGCTACAGGCCTTTGTCCACTGGCATGCATTTGTAAGCAAGGACAATTAGTGTGCATCAAGTGTAATTGAGTGGGCAGGCCTCTCCCCTGCACCCTCCCCCATTCCCACTCCTTGAACTCAGTTCAAGGAGTGGGGGTGGGGGAGGGTGCAGTTTGAGAAGCCAGAAGTGGGTTACATAACCAGTACTTGAGCCACCCTCCGGTTGGGTGGGTCCAGGGACCTAGCACTGGTAGTAGGAGCCCCTTTCCTAAGCCCCTCCCTGAGTTGTGTGTGACAGGAGGAGTGGTGGTGGTAGTCTATTGGTGGTGATCACTACTCAACACAATGAAATGTCCATTGTTGTGTTAAGGGCGAACATCGATCGTTCCAACGATCGGAACTTTGATAGTCATTTGCTTCTTGTTTGATTTTCAGAGTGAAAAAAGCAAACGTGTCCTACAAAGGTCCCAACCAGATGCCCAGGGAATCTGAGATCCGGGATCTAAAGATATTTGTTGGTGAGTTGGTGATTTTTTTTAAATTTAATACTTAATACTTATGATTGGGATGTTCAGTCGTAAAAAGGGCATAGAAAAATCTTACCAGTGATACCTTACTGGTTCTATTTTCTATCCTCAAATAGTTAAGTAGTCTGTAAGATGTTCGACATAGTTAGAGAGTAATAATTCGTAATGGTTATTGAGAATTTTGAAGCAATTTATGACCACATCTCTAGTAACCATTATGTACTGTTTTGTTTCCAGACAAGAAATACGAAACAATCATATTACCGATCTTTGGAGCTCCAACGCCTTTCCACATAGCAACAATTAAAGTAAGATTTTAGATTGCACTCTGTTTTTCTCGAAATAGGATTAAAAAGAAAAACGGATTAGGTAAATTCCCCTTCAAAGAAATCCACAAATGATAAGTGTTTCATATCATAATTTTAAAAAAAATAATTAAATGCAGTTTTTAAAAATGACATCAATAATGATCATATGAAGTAACCCAAAATAAAGCTGGATAGTAAACACAGAAATTCTGGTCACTTTTCAGAACATCTCCCAATCAGTGGAGGGAGACTACACCTACCTTCGAATCAACTTTTTCCATCCGGGATCTGCTCTCGGGCGGAACGACGGAAACGTCTTCCCCAACCCAGATGCAACTTTCCTCAAAGAAATGTAAGTATTTGCCTTTTAATGAAATAAATATCAGGCATCATACCGTTCCTTTATTTTAAAGGAATTTCCTTTAAATTCCTATATTTTTGTGAAAATAGGCAAAATTCCTTTATTTTCCTTTATTTTCGTGAAAAATTCCTTTATTTTTTTCTAGCGTAAGAAAATATCACATTATCTCATAAAATGCATAGAATTCCATATTATTAGCGATAAAATTGCAAAATTTTCTAGTCGTCGATCGATCCAGGTCGACATGTCGATCGGCATGAGTCGATGCACTGATTGACATGAGTCGACGTGGGTCAACGCAGTGCTGCACAGAAATAATCAACAGGAAGGCAGTCCTGTTACAATATTGTTTGCCTTATTTCATGTTTAAACTCTCTAAAAGTTCTCTAAATATTCCTTTAAAATTCCTTTATTTTTCCTAGAAATCCCTGTAAATTCCTTTAAATTCCTTTATTTTTACGAAAAAAACTTCCTTTAAATTCCTTTATTTTTTGGGGAGGGCGGTATGATGCCTGAAATATGTACACTGGTGTCTGATTTATCCCTGCTTGTTGTCTTCTAGTTTTAGTGCAATAACTTATCAATAAATAAATCTTACCTTTATGTTATTGTCACTAACGTGTTATCTAAAAGTTGCGTGATGGTTTCAGTTAATTGTTAGGGAATACAGGGATTTAAACATATGACCTAAAGATCATTACCATTTTCCTCATTTTCGGATTGAGAAATCATAGAACATTCCATTTTTCGATAAAGAACCTGAACATTCTTTTTATATTTCGTACTTAAATACACATCTTAAAAAGTCTTAAAGAAAATTGTCTTTGGATCATGGACAACAGGCGGAATTTATAAATGAATCCTAAAAGATTACCCTCATTAAAGTTACCACACTCAACGCCGGTACGTGGGGGAAAGCTTTTAATAAATTTCCAAACCATTTCCTCTTTCAGCACATACCGTAGTTCCAACACCAAGGAGCCAGGGGAGATCTCCGCCCCGTCGTCCAACCTTAACACCGCCTTCAGACTCATCAAGGACGTCCAGAAAAAGTTCAAGACGAGAGAAACGGAGGAAAGAGAGCGGGAGGTCAGTGACTTCAGAAAATATTTAATTAAAATATTTATTTTAATGGGGAAAGTAATATGGAACGAAAATGACGTGGAGGGTAGAGCAAATGTTTTCAAAATTTAGGAAAAATTTAAAGGAAGAATTTGTGTTGATTAAAGAAGCTTAACTTTGACAACTCAATAACGCACATTGCTTAATTAAAAACAAATAAGATATATTGAAATACTCTGACAAGCTGTGTAGTATTCTTTACTGTTTGGTAATACGATCTGTTATTTCGTGTCTTTTTAGGGTATTGTGAAACAAGACACCCTTGTCGTGAACCCCAATCGGGGTAACCCCAAACTGAAGGATCTTTTCATCAGACCCAACATCGTCTCCAAACGTATCTCCGGCACGTTGGAAGCTCACACCAACGGTAAATTGACCATCCCCATAGAAACCTATTGATAACGAGAAACACTCATTACTAGAGGCGTATGTGATATTGAATATAGATTATTGGGGAAAATTCTTGATTGGAATCAATGCACTGGTACTCCTTAAAAAGGGCATTTCTGTAATATAACAGTCTGGAAAGAGCCCTGGAGGGTTGGCTGGATGCTATTAAACTACCGCCACAAACAAACACTTTAAAATACTACACACTACAGTTTCGTGTAGGCTGGTGTAATTTCCAAAATCAGGGATATAATTTTTCAGATTTTTGTCTGATTTCAGATTTTTTTCCACAACGTCGCCTCAAATAATATTTTCCAATTTTCTTGCATCAATTGGGAAAATATTATATAAATGCAAACTCCGTTTATTGGGAAATAACTTGTCATTGACTCCGTCCTTGTGCTCCAGGTTTCCGGTTCACCTCTGTTCGCGGCGACAAAGTCGACATTCTGTACAACAACATCAAACACGCATTGTTCCAACCTTGTGACGGTGAAATGATCATCCTTCTTCACTTCCATCTCAAGGTGAGACGTTTAAATATGCCCTTTGTAACCGGGTGCACTCCAGGATCTTTCCTCTGAATAGGATACCAAGCCGTGGACGTTTAATTCAAAACTAAATATTACAGGGGTGCTGACATTTAAAGTGTTGAGAAAGGCCTTAAATTTTTTTTGTCCAAATAATTTGTCCCTGACCTAGACTTCAGTAAATACATTTAGAAATGTTTGATAATTGAGTTTATTACATTGCTGCTCATTTATTTTAACCAACGTATTCTTAGCCATTTAGTTTGTCGTAGTGATGGCTCGTAGATGTTTTAAGAATTGTTTTGAAACTTACACATTGAGAAGGAAACCTGATTTTGAAAAAAAAAAATTCAATTCCATATCGTTTTACCAGGTACGGCCCTAAACGTTTCAGCGTCAGCAACGACTTAAAAAACAGAAAGCATTCGCTCCCCTCTTACCTTGAGCACCTACCTTAGCAACAATTACCATCTTCTTTATCTGTTTCTTCTGTGCAGCACGCTATCCTGTTCGGAAAGAAGAAACACAACGATGTGCAGTTCTACACCGAGGTGGGCGAGATCACCACCGATCTGGGCAAACACCAGCACATGCACGATCGCGATGACCTGCGCGCCGAACAGGCCGAGCGAGAGCTGCGCCACAAACTCAAGTCGGCCTTCCGCGGCTTCTGCGAGAAAGTGGAGAGCCTGTCGAAGGGCGAGGTCGAGTTCGACACGCCGTTCAGGGAGTTGGGCTTCAGCGGTGTACCCTTCAGGAGCACGGTGCTCCTCCAGCCAACGTCAGGCTGTATCGTGAACCTCACGGAGTGGGTGAGTCACTTTCTTTTCTTAATTTCTTTGGGTTTTCTTTATTCAGGTATCAGCAAAGGAAAAGGAATAGAATTGAATAATTTAGTTTTAGAGTCCAACCAATTAATTCCCGTACATGTTTCCTTGAATTATTATTGAGAGACTGATATGTGCATAACTCATTATAGGTGAAGACATTAGAATTATTTTCATAAAATAGGATGCTGATGGTTAGTGGATTCAAGTTAATTCCTGCCATAATAGTATACAAAATTTCGCGCATTTTGTGGGTATGTCTTTTTGATCCACTCTGACGGTAATGCGCGAAAATACACACAGTCATAGTATATTGTTTTGGAAATATCTCACTATTTCCTCTATTCTCTCTCAGCCGCCGTTTGTGATTACTCTGGACGAGTTGGAGTTGGTCCACTTTGAGCGAGTCCAGTTCCAGCTAAAGAACTTCGACATGGTGTTCGTCTTCAAGGACTACGGTCGGAAGGTGGCGCTGGTGAACGCCATCCCCATGGCCTCCCTCGACCACGTCAAGGAGTGGCTCAAGTAAGTGGCCAGCAGCTCAGTCTATGCCATTTTTTCACTGTCGCAGGAATGTAAGTTACTATTGAAACAAGCAGAGAAAAGGCGACCCAAAGAAAAAGCAATTGAAGCTACCACTTTTCTTTCTTTGACCAGAAAGCAGATTTTTCTTATATTGAATGACACGTCTAATAACTCAGTCAGTGCATGAATGTATTCATACAGTTTGAGGATAAATCTGAATGGCATAGATATTTTAGCTTTTACTTGTAGTTCTTAAATTCTATGCCGGGTAAAGAATGACTACCCACTCTAACTCTAAGAGGCCCATGCGTACTTTGGTGCAAAAGATACATTCTTTCATATCTTAGGAAGTTCCAAAGCATCAAATATCGTAAATTGTAAGGAATCGTTGATCTCTCTTTAAGGAACTAATTACCAAAACATTTCTTTATAGAAATATTGGTGTTCCAGTTTATAAATGCCTATCTAATAAGTGACAAACCACCTCCTTTCTCTCCTCGCAGTTCCTGTGATATCCGCTACACGGAGGGAATCCAGTCGCTGAACTGGACCAAGATTATGAAGACCATCACTGACGACCCAGAAGCCTTCTTCGACACCGGCGGCTGGAGCTTCTTGGACCCCGACTCAGGCGTGAGTAGATTTAACATCGCCATCTTTAGCAATTAGCCAGATATTGAAGTTTATATCGGGAAATGCAGACAGAAAATTCTTAGTATACCTCGGAAAAATTTGCATGGCAAGTTGTTTGAGCTTTTCGTTATAGGAAAAAAGAAATACTTGTACATAGTATTTCGGGGGTCACCATTAGCAGGTGCCTCCAGGAAACTTTGCTGACCACCAGCCAGTAAGGGTGTCTGTTGACGTTAGTGTTCTACAAAATCCAGTCACCATTAATTTTCTAGGCTACCCCCATTTTCGATATCCATATGTTATATAAATTGGACAGTTTCCGTTCATATTTTTAAGTAATATCTTAGTAGAAAGTTTATTCTGGGGGTACCATCATCCTTCGCTAATGAATTGATTACGATGCTTTGCTCTACCCCAAATTTTGCATTAAATTGCAAGAAATGTCCATTCTGTTCTTCCTCGTCATGATACATTAGATATTTAGAAATCAAAATCTTCACCTTACACTAGGATATACAATGGCCATTTCCAAACTTTATATCTTTATCTTTACCCCAAAAAAAGAAATGAAACATTGTTACGAGCTGTCCCTGTTTCTGCACAGTCTGAACATGACGACGACGAAGAGTCTGAAGAGGAGGACTACCAACCGACTGACATCAGCGGAGAGGATGAGTCGAGCGAAGACAGCGAGGAGAGTAACTGGTCTGCTGAGGAGGAGGACTCAGGTACGTTTGAATTAAGTCTATACAATTCGTACTGAACTTCTTTTGAGATACATTTTACTGAATATAAAAATAACAACAACGCAGTTGAATTTTAGCGGACCAGTTCTTTCAGGACCCAACTTGATTTTTTAACAATAACAAAAGTGATTCCTAAGGACCTTAGATAAGTTATTAAGAAAAATTGCTTGGTAATTTCTCACTGTGACAGTAAGTGTCCGGGCCTGTGAAAAAAAAGACTAAATTTGATATCATTGAATGTAGACCAATATGCACTTTTCATTGAATCTATGTAATTAATGTTGATTTTATGTTGATTTATTGCAGAAGAAGACTTTGATGAAGACTTGGGTTCCAGTGAAGAGTCTGGGAAAGACTGGGACGAGCTGGAGGAAGAGGCCCGTAGAGGTCAGTGTTCTACTGCTACTTCTTAACTGAGTGATATTTTCATGAGATTGATGATTAAATTTGTCTGTTGATACAGAAAGGGGTGCAAATAAATCACAACACGTAAATTTGCAATATGTCTGCTTTCTTCATATCAATGTCCCATTTTAAGTAATACAATAATGACACCTTGAATAATATTGTATCTAATGACTGCAGTATCTCTTATACGTAGTATATTCAAATTAACATTTGCAGAAGTTTGAAATAAGATCATGGATGTAATGAGATTATAGTTCGGCAAAAAAAGAACATTTAAACGACAACATAACCAAATGGAAATCTTATGACACAGACCTAAGTTTCATGTGGCAGTTTCGGGAAAGTTTCAACATGGTCTCAAGAATTATATACCGGAGTATTAATAAACTATACATTTTTAACGTTTTTCAATGTTTTCCTCCTAAATTCACAGCTGACGCTGAGGATATCATTGAAGAAGAACCCTCCCGGTCCAGTAAGCCCGCCAAGGGTCGTAAGCACGAGAGTCCGGCTAAACGGAGCAGCAGCAAGCATGATAGTCCCAGGAAGCACAGCTCCTCCAGTAGTAAGCATGGGTCCTCCAGTAAGCATGGGTCCTCCAGCAAGCACGGCTCCTCCAGTAAGCATGGCTCCTCCTCCAGCAAGCATGGCTCATCGTCGAAACACTCGTCCTCTTCGAAACACAAGTCGCCCGAAAAGTCGCGCAAGCGCCATCACAGCGGGGGAAGCGACCGCGGAAAGGACAAGAAGAGAAGGCGTTAGAAGTGGTTAATTGATCTATTCTGGATTTCTCTACCTTTCTTTTTTTTGTTCTTTTTTTTTCTCTATAGAGAAAATGGTAATACATGTTCTATTTCTGTGTTTAGAGAGGGTTAGAAAAGGACGTTATTTAGTTGGCAATTGATGACTCGCATTGAACTTCAGCACAGGGTTTATCTGGTTCTCTCAGTGTTGTACCATTCATATGTATAAAGAACAAAATAAATGGGAATAAGATCTAAACAAAAGGGACGTTGTCACGAAAGTTATTTTTGTACGAAATGTGAGGTGAGTCTTGTACCAACGAATGTCTGCTGAGTGTAAATGTTGAGTGTGTGGTATAAAAAAAAAACACAGTGGGATTCTATATCCTGGGGTGGGGCTTCAAATATAAGAGAGGCTAATAATGGATATTACATTCTAGAGTTATTGTATGATAAAGATGCCTTTTAACATACTGAACTAATGAATACTATTAAAATGTATGTCATCTGAAGGTGGGAGATGTAGTGGAGAATAGCGTATCTTTGTAGGTTTCTTGATGTAGTTAAACCTCTGTAAAATATCACTGTGAAAAGCTTACTACACTGATTTTTGTTGTTCTTCAGAACAAGAAATAAAAATCGTTATTCCACCCAAATTGAGTGTTGTTTCATTACCGGGAAAACTTAAAGGATTAACCTAATTTTCAAGTCCGAGTGTTTAATCTTTGTCTTTACCCCCTTTTCCTTGGGGGTTTCCGTTAAGTACGTACGCTTCAGAGGGATGGGATGTTTCAGAACGTTAACGGAGTTTTAGAAATCACAAAAGATAACGATTACATCTGCCATTTCTTTTTGAGAACCTTCATCATCTGCATTATGACATGAGACGATCATTATATTATGGACTTAATTTGAAATAATGTCCTAATGCTAAGAATAGTAATATACGTTACATTTACATGACGCGATGTATACCTTAGCGGCATAGCCCCAGTTGGGGGGGGGGTTACTAAATTGAAGGCCCCTTTCAGAAAAGGAATTGCATTTTAGTGTAAAAGTTGAATCTGTTAGGCATGGACTATCTCTTTCAGCATCCCGGTTCCCACACTGCAATATTCTCGAATTCTCACCAGATGGCGCCTGTTGCTAACTCTCCTGTTGAGACAGGTTTGTTTCATTCATCAAGTATTACAAGGGAAAAAAGTATCTACCCACTTGTTGAACAGACAATATTCTAAATATGGCCAAGATTTGAGCTTATTGATTCTAAAATTACACAAATAAGACTGAATAACTTATTTCCGAATTCAATTGAAAACAATCACAGAAGTTTGCAATTACTAGGCCTATTATTTGAAAACCAAAAAGGCAATCATCCTGCATATAAAAGTCGAATGCAATCATACAACTGTTATTAGCGTTCAACTCATATCGCAACAACAAAGCTCTAGGAAGAGTTGATTTGACACGCGGAGCCCCTCCCCCCACCACGCGAAAAGAAAGGGGCGCCCTAATGTCAAATTTTCCGATAATTTTACATAAAAAAAAATCAATATTTGGCCACAAAATGGAAGGCCTGTGCCTTCTGCGCCCCCTAAATCCGTCACTGTCCCCGACCCCGTAGTGGAATAGTTGTTGAAGAGGATAGTTACCACACGTTCATATTAATTTCTTTCTTGGCCATTGCTCAGACATTATCCATGTGAATTGAAAAATGACAAAAATGAATATGATTGGCACAGCAGCGAAACCATGAACAATCATTACAAAATTCTATAAGCTAAAAAAGTTACCTCCGCATCGCGGCATGTAATGATCTTCTTTTGTTGGGACCGTCCACTAACAGATTATCAAACAGAAAAATAAGGCCTATTTTCCACATGCCGATTTTGATGCTACCGATTTTGTATTAATTGTTTGATTTCTCTCTTGAGTATCTCATGAAACCTTACATCCTATGCACCACTGAAAAGATAAGACCTTTCTAGTAATGTATAACATGTCAATATTTGGCCTTTTTTGCTACATACTGCCGATTTTTAGAATCGACAGTAAAATCTGCATTAGGAATATGGGCTTAAACTAAAAACAGAATAACATATTGGCTTAATACAAGGACGTAAATCTACAGATATTTGCCAGAATACCTCATCCCCTAATCCAACCCCTGTATGGGAACGCAATTTATGGAAGGCCATGGGGAATCATTCTATGAACTTGACCCGGTGGGCATCCACGCATATAAAAACATGAACCAATTTCCCTGTCTCAATAGAGAATGGTCGTCGCACAGACTATGAGTGTAATAATGAATTCACACCACGAGGCTCTTATGCGAACGTATCCAATATTGTCTATTGAACTACTGGCTTTAAGGCATTTGAAAATGTCGTTTTGTCTGTAAACAGATGTATTCTGTGTTAAAGAGCAGTATGTTTGTATTTACCCTAATGGACAGTTTCTTCTGTTAACAGTGAGAAATTTAGAAATCTAAAGACAAAGACCATGACTTGTATAGTCATTAATTGCTTTTCCCATAATTTTAATCATGATCACATCTATGTGGCAATTTCGTAATATTTAGCTAGTTTAGCTTCAGAAAGGGATGGTGGACACCCTATTGTAAAAGATACTTTGCCAAAAATTGGGGGCAACGCATCTTAAGACTATATCCTACAAAAGATGAGTACTATCATTTAGGAGGCACAGTTTCTTGCTTTATCATTAGAGAAAATAATAAATTGTCAAAACTACTTATAGGGAACAATCTTTTACGTGTCAAAATAATTGGATAAGTATTGAAAATAAAAGAATATTAAAGGGACCCAAAACCAATATAATTGACAACATTTTCAAAACTAAGATACGTATAGAAATATGTTAGATGAGTCTAGTTAAGGTCAGTGGTAATGTATTAGTTGTGAATACTAACTTAAACTGAACTAGAATTCAATGAGAGATGGTAATATTTCCATTTGTTTGTAAACAAGCCCCATTTCTGTGGATCCACATTAATTGAGTTGAGCAAGGAAAATGTGTTTCTCATGATTTTCTACCATATTTCATTATTTAGATTTTAACATGGGTCAGAAATAGGTTCAAGGAATGGATTTCCATGATTATTTGAGTTTGGAAAAATGCATTTAAGTGATTGGTTTTGGCTCCCTGTAAGGCTCTAAATTGGCCTAATGCATGGGCCTACAAATTCAGATAAAATTCAGATTAAATTTTGCTGTTCGAGGCTAATAATCTGAAGTGGTTGCTAACTGACAAATATTTTGTCACTTAGCAGCTTTTTTGTAGCTTAGTAGCTTGTGCTGACGCTATCCAACAAAGAGATGAAAAGTCTTTGTAGGATAATGTCTTGATTGGCACCCCCTTCTCTGAATTATATTCAACTTGCACTGTAGCACTATCTCCTAAAATTAATGCTTTTGCACTCCCAAATAATCAGAATAGAATAAAATAAATATCAATTTCAATATAAGATTATTACTCGTAAATACAATATATGTTGATTTATAAAAGATGTAACATCATAACACTGTCCAATAAACTACATCATTCATCTCTCTACATTGGACTCAGCTTCCGCTAGATATGCCCTACACCTAATTGAAAAGCTGATACATAAATGTCTAGATATATCTGTTATAATCTTTGTACATTGTCTAAAAAAGCAATAAACTGCCAACTATAGTGGTTACAAAAACATAACATGCGCCGAGTATATTGCCTTCTAGATTTGCTCTGGTCAATATACAGTCCATATAGGAAGGCTGTAATATGACTTCCGCAAACATGATCGTTTTATCATGATCTGTTGGTAAAGTTCAATTAGATGTTGATGGTGTCGGACAGTGACCCAACATGGAGAAAGGATGCTTCAGGCGCAAACTCAATATTTAAGAGGACGGAATAAGCTTTCAAATGCTACAAAAAATGTGAAATGTTGTCAAAGTTACAGGCTATAGAACAAAGGAATGTCCATGTTCATGACAATGACAACAATATGAATTATTCAGTATTTACCGAGGTATTCAATAACAAAACATAATTCTTAAAAAAAACATAAATAGCTATATATAAGATACTATTGCGATCATAATTCTTTATCTAAAAAGGGTTATTAATTTTGATTATGCTCAAAATAATTATATCATATTCGAAGCAGTATGTAACCATTGTTTTTATAAGGAAACTAACAAATTATAAGTTCAAGTTATCTAGTTAACTGCAGTACCCATTCATTAACCTGAATTAAAAAAAACAAAAAAACAAATACTTCTGACACTAACTGCAATACTAACTTTAAAACAAACCTCACTTCCTGATACCACTGATGTTGACCACAATGCCCACTAATAACTATTCCCCATTTCACTTTACTACTGACACTGGCCACAATACCCACTGTAGACCGAACTCCCTTTTCCCTACACTACTGACAATGACCACTACTGTTAACCATTCCCCTATTCACTATACTATTGACACTGACCACAGTACCCACTCTAGACCAAACTCCCATTTCCCTACACTACTGACAGTGACCATCAGACCTACTGTTAACTATAACCCATTTCACTATACTACTGACACTGACCACAATGCCTACTGTTTACTGAACTCCCTTTACCCTACACTACTGACAATGACCACTGGACCTACTGTTAACTATCCCCCTTTTCATTATACTACTGACACTGACCACAATACCCACTGTAGACTGGACTCCCATTTCCCTACACTACTGACAATGACCACCAGACCTACCATTAACTATAACCCATTTTACTATACTACTGACACTGACCACAATACCCATTGTAGACTGAACTCCCATTTCCCTACACTACTGAGGCCTACTGACAATGACCATTGCAACACAATTAAAAACGTCCATTTCCCTACACTACTGACAATGACCACTGGCCTTAAACGTCCATATATACCCACACTACTGACCACAGGACCTTCTGTTAACTAACTCCTACTTTCCTATACTACTGACATTGACCACAACAAACAATATACATTAAACCTTCATTTCCTACACAGTATCCCCCTTTAAATACCTTTCAACTCAAGTTCACTTTGCGGATCTCGGTCTCGAATACACGAATAACAAGCAATCCAATTTGGAGGAAACTCTCTACATTCCTTCTAGTGAAATGAAACACTATCTAATTAGCTAATCAAAGTAAATGAACTGATAACATAGTATTTTTTCACTACTAGTACACGGACAACCAAGGGGAAATCATGTACATGTAATTATTCTAACTGTTTGTTCAATGAAAAGCATGGTCCGTTGTCTTACCGCCTTTACATAGTATAGATTTGCTTAATATCTCTGTGATTGTTCAGCTTAAGCAAATGTAGCAGACGGCGACACTGTTACAGTGGCGGGTATAGCGGGGGGGGGGGGGGGGGGGGGGGGCTCCTCCCTGTACATTCATGTTTGTCGCCCCCCCTGTACATTCATGTTTGTTGGTCCCCCCCTTTTCAATTTCTGAGTCCGCCCTATTCACAATTAATAATAATGCCACGTTTGTTGGGATCGAAAACGGTTGGGGTCTACTGTCGATGAAGAAATAGACCTATGTTGTCATTTAAAAGGTTGTGTTCATGGGTTAATTTCCGTTGTTATTCTCAGCTATGATTTGAAGACAAATAATGCTTAGAACCAGGAAGCAATGGGCCATATCATATCACATCAGAAATCTCGAATTGATAAGGTATTCACAGATAACACCTTGATCAGTTGACAATTCCATGGTCTTACCTTCATTGACGCACACAAAACATAAACAGATAATGTAATGCACAATCAGAATTTCTAGATCTAATAATACTTCTCTGTAAAGTTGCACATGGGCCAAACCCATTGATTAAAGGATGCCAGATCTCACTGAATGACTCAATATCATAATAATTATATCTACTATGAGAGGTGCTTTATAAACCAGAATTTTCCAAATATGGCTATAAACTCATAAAGGATTCAACTTGTTCATAGAGAATAATCATGTTACCTATACCAAGTAAACATTTCAAATTCTCTTCAAGGGATATCAAAGCTTATGATAAGAATGAGCTAATTTTCGATAGTTGCCAATGAAACCAGCCATGTACACTAAACCTGACCAAAGGCTTTTTTAGTACAAACTGTTATCCCACCTGAGGGATATGCTCCTCAATTAATGGAAAATATTGGTTTCATCTTGTTATTCCTCCGGTTGGGATCATCTCCCAAAAGGCCTCCTTGGCCGCTGTGCAATTAGTGTATGTTCAAATTAACAAACACTGATCTTCGATTTCCTGTGGAGCGCCAGGTTATGCAAAGTACGGTTTTAATTGTACAGCTTTAGCTAGTAGGGGCCCTTCCTAAGAGCAAACCCAGCCAATATCCATGGGGTTGGTCTTAGATTGTATTTTCATAGTTATTTGAGTTTGCAAGATTTTGTCATTTTTTGACACAGCATTGCTTTTCGCTCCCTTTAAATTTCAAGGGATGAGTGACTATTGATCATGCTAGATTGTGACTAGGATCTTTACTATAATTATATAAATTGTGACTTTCGTGTGACACTAATTATGACAACGCTGCACAAGGTATCCGCTCCCATGGAAGAGATTTTCTATCCCTTAGAGGATCGTAGAGTACAGAAAACAAGTAAGTGGGCCTCAGAGAAACCATGACATCATTAGCGTCCCTTGGTGTGACGTTCTTCGGTAGTTCGGGGTTTCCGGTTTCTACAACGAAGGGATGTGGGAGTTATTTTGGTTTCAAGCCGCACGAAGAGTTCGAGCAAGAAACCGAGGTGTAAGATCAAGAGTCGTGCCTCGCGCACGAGGGGGAATGAGCGGGTTGGTCGGGGAATCGGTGTTCTCCGAGGGGGTTGTTCAAATGTGAGTGCAGAATGAATGATGGGGGTTGGTCAACGGTAACAGGATTGGTTTATTGTTCTTGCGGGGGCCTGGTGTCCACTCTAATGTTTTGCGGGTAGTCGGGCCGGCCGCTTACTATCTCGGTTTTCCGCACTTGTTCGGTCTTCCGGTCCCGGGTTGGACTTCAAACCATTTCGGGCCATCGCGCCATCTTTCGGTCTCTCGGTTGTTCGGTCCCTGTGCTTTCGTTCTACCTGTACTCTAATTATGTCCAACTTTTCCTTAATTACTTGAGTTCATTAGGGTAATTAGATATTATCTTATCATCTTGTCGTCTTAGACCCCTTTGAGGGCTATGTTATCGGAAGAAGACACATGTGAACACAAGGAGTACCAAGATGGGACTGTTTATTCCAGGCCTTACCGCCCCCTTTAATACCTTATTACTCGGCTCTGATTGGCCACTTCAGATCACGTGACTATTATGACGTCATATCCGGTTTACAATCTATTTCGTGCTTTCGGGCTTTCGTGCCTCCGCAAATATACTTCTTCGATTACATTGTTCTACAGTCTTATATCGATACCTTTGTACTGACGCGGGTGGCCAGTCCATGTTTGGGCAGCATTACGTGAGCTTAGAAGTGCACGTGTAAGCCAATGTTTCACTTTGACAGTAGTGAAATGAGGGAGGAGTTAAGGTGTGACGTACCACCATGAACTATTGTTAATGTTTGTTTTAATACTGCGCGATGAGTATATAACTAAGTATCCATGAGTCGTTTGTCCAGAATGTCTGAGTCAATCAGACTGCGTTTAAAGTTAGCTCATTCACTTCCCAATAGTTCAAAAGAAATGAACGATGAGGGAACTCTTAATATGAAAGGGTTTTTATTCAGTAAACATCTCATCCCGAGTCAAAGCCACTGTGTATAAGTCTCCATCAGTCCACCTCCCATCTCCTATCAGCAATCAACCACATTTAGAATACAAGTTGTTCCAGCACATTCTAGACCGCTCTAGTGCTTAGCCCTATCACAATCCTATGTCCGAGGTAGTTGGTATAGGTAAAACTCCAGTCTGCTACGCGGGAGCCGATGTACTTACTCCAAGTAGCTCCTTTGCTAAACTCACTCAGCTGACATGCTCACTAAAACTGCCTGCTCCTTACTTTGCAACGCCTTTTATACTGGTTAACAGGTGGCGCTAGGAGCGTAAGATATTTCTTTCTAGAAGTAGACTTGACATAGACTTGCTAAGCCTGATCCTTGTCAGATTATACAACCTGATAATATATTAAAAGTGCTAAGCTATTAGTACATTCGACGGCGGTCAGGTGTTTGAGTTTAAGGAGGTGGTCGACATAGCTCAAACCAAATGAAGATTTTCAATCAAATGCGATAGGTTCCCAATTTTGATGTTTGGGTATATTTGTTATTATTGTTATTTAATATAGGGAAACCAATGTGGGGTGGCTTTGACTCTCGTGGTACATTCAGCACAGTGTCAATGGATTTGTAGATTCTGTTTCAACACAAGTTCATGAATGAAATTAGTTATCGAGTTGGTTTTCCACATCTTGAAGCTCAAGGCTAGCGGAATCCGTTCATAAAGTGACAAAGTAAGTGTTGAAGAATGATAACATGATCATTTGTATGATAAAGTAAATGGTGACATAATCATGGTGACAAAGTGACAAAGTCAGTTTTAGAGAATGAAGAAGTGTTCATTATTTTTTTTTGGTATTTACTTAGTACATACCTGTACATTAAGGTAAGTTCATAGCATTATTAGCCCATATCAAGGCTTAAGGATGACGGCACCCGTGCATAAGGTGGCAAGGTAAGTTCAATGTGTTATTAGCTCAGATTATGGTTTAAGGATAGTGACACCCGTGCATAAGGTGACAAATTCAGTTTTGACTTAGTACATACCTGTACAGTTTTTGATTTATACGATTTGGAACACAAGTCAACAAAACTCAACATTCATACAATATAAAGTTGTCTTAACCTTCTAAGAGTAACAAACACACAATAAATCCAATTTCAGAACGAGCCAACACAATAAAAATCAATACGGAGAATTTGGACATTTTAAACGAACGAGTTTCATTGTACAATGCGTGTCAAATTTCAACCAAGTTTCAACTAAAACAACATTATTTACAATAAATACAAGGTGCTTGTAATGGACCACTTGTTATTAAGCAGTTTGGCATCTATAGACTATCATACCGAGTGCACGCCCATCAGCCACTCTTAGTACATGTGTACTTAGCGGGACGCTTGACTGGAGTTCCCCTCCAGGGTTTGACCTCGATTTGATTCCTCCAGGCGCAAAGCGCCCGGATGGCAAATTTCTGCTTCGAACAATTTTGGCGAGTTTGCAGGCCCGACCTGACATTTTGGGCCGAGATAAATTAATTTTATCGTCTGATTACGTTAGTTGGGGACCTAAACTTTAGTTTAGCGCAGATTCTGTAAGAAATTATACGATGGTTTGATCATGCTAGCCGATTTCAAAATTTGGATCCCTCGGATCAAAAAGGGGTTTTCCCAAATTAGCCTCGTTATGACGTCATTTTAATCAGTGCCGGCGGTAATTTCAGCGTGCGAAGACGTGTTTTCTCCAGCTAGCTACCTTTATCATCTTTTCTCCAAACATCACCCAGCATGGTCCGTGTAGCAGTGTTTTGCTCAGACCGGGAGGGCGGAATTGAGGAGTACCCTGACCTTCTCCTTACTGGCGTGGAACACACCTGTGTCGTGTTCTCCTGCCAGGACGCCACGACGGCAGAACTGTCAGGATACGCGTTCGCGCACCACGTTATGTGGCCGGACGACATCCTAGTAGTGGTCTGCAATCTACTGGACGTGCTCACGTGGGACGAGGAGCTGGCGTTGTACATCCCGCTTTACACCAGCTCAGACGCCGCGGCCAAATTCTATGCTGAGACCATCAACCGGGCTTTCTTAAACGTGAAGTCCCACCCGGCCCCGTCCACCCTAGTGATGACCACTCCCTCCGGCTTCGATGTGCAGCGTTGGGCCCTCACGGACAGCGACGGTTCACTGCAGAAATGGGTGAACCGTCTGGTACCCAAGGTCAGCCGGGAGGTGCGCCGGGCCAATGAATGGTTCGGGGTGCCCACAGCGAACACGGGGCGGGTGCTCCATGCCATACGGATGGTCGCTGACGGCAACATCACCGTCAATGACTTTAGGGAGTTGGTAGACGGTTACATACCCTCTGACAGAGTGATTCGACGTTGGGCGCGGGTGTTAGGGCGGTTGATTGCCCGTCTGCCCGTAGTGGCACGCTAGGCCGTCGGCACTCGGTCTTTTGTAAATACTGATTTTTTTTTTTTTTTTTAAGTAATTCCCATCAACTGATTCTGGTGATCCAATTCCCGATTAGCACCTAGTTTACTAAGATACATATATCCAGGAGGCATCAGCCAGTCCGTTCTTATGGGATGCAAGGACCGCAAGACTGTTGTTGTACCGGACTTTAGTAGCCGTCGCCCTTCCTTGCCTGTTGCCGGGAGTCGCCCTCCTCTGCCCAGCCGTGGCTTCACCTCGACCGTCCCTCCGCCTGGTAAGTATTGTTCCTGGTTTTCCCTATTATTCGCACGTTAGGTAGACTACTAACTCGTAGATTTTAAGGAGATTGTTGGTCAGGAGTTAGTCAGCAGTTTTCTCAGCTCGCCTTCTCGTGGTTGAATTCCGGAAGCTGATGTCATTCCCGGAACCAGAAACTGTGTTTCGCTGGTGATTTTTGTAACGGGTAGCGTGGGCGGCCACCTGGTGTTTACTTTTGGTTCCAAGATGGTGGACACGGGCTGAGATTTAGGACCTTGTGTACTAAACTTATTATCTTTTCCAGGTCCTGTGGTTACTGATGATAATATGAACGGCATAAGGTGGTAGTATTGGGCACTGGGAGACGTCAGGTTTTATGATTTTAGTGGGAGGAGATGTTTAGGCGAACACGATCAAACATTTTATCTCGCGTGTGGTTGAGCGATAATAGGGGGTTTTTCTGACTAGAGGTTTGTTGACATTACCGATTCAAGCAGGCTCTCAATGTGTGGGTAGACTGTGCCGCGTTGGCCTGAGAGTGTTATTTTATTACTATTAACTACTAGTTGACTGACACTGCACCAATGGAGTTGTGTGGATGACCAGGGATTCCGGTCTGGGTTGTACAGCACTAGATTTGCTGTAACAGAATTCTTTGTTTTGACGTTCCCCGTACAAGGTAATGGAAACACTCTATTTGGTGACTATAAAGCGTAAGCGCTTCATGTGGTCACCCCAGGTAGAGTCGTCCGACTGACCGTCGGCGACTCCGTGGTAAGTTTTGAGGAACTGCAGGTGACCAGGTACTTTGGTCCAGACTGCACAGCTTTAGATTGGCTGTGGCAGAATTCTTTGATGAGTTGTCCCCCTTACAGGATAATGGAAACATTCACGTGGTGACCACATGAGGAGACACCACAGGTGGAGCCGTCCGACTAGCCGTTGGCGGCTCCTAGGTAAGTTTGAGAGGGAGTGGCAAGGGCCACAATTATCCATCCCGTGTTGAGTCTAACAACAAGACTGTGTCAGTGTCATGGTGTTAGAATAAGTTTGATAGTGAGTATTATTGTGCAATGTCGTCCAGGTGGGGAGATAAGAATGATGGTAAGAGCTGGGTCTATTGTGGTTTAATTAAGAGACTACTTTGGTTTTCTAAGAGCCAATACTTGAACGGTATATCCAGTTGTCTTTCTGACTTACCTCATATTTATGTCCATTGTGTTAGAATAATTTACCAACACACTTCAATGGTTAATGTTAAGATAAACCTCTTCCCTTCTTTTGTTAGTTACAGGTGGTAGCTCGGCGTCCAACCCCTATATTTACTCTGGGTTTGAATACCGAGTTCCACTGTTATACTGGGTAGTTGGCGCCCTCCTACCGCATCAGGCAGGTGCGCCCCTTACACCAAACAGTTCCATAAATAGATATTATACATATTTTAACAGTAATAATTCACCGTCTTATTTTGTACAACACACAACATGGGGAAAACAGACATGAAAAATTGTGGGGTAGTTTTCATTCCGTAAAAGTGTAGGTGTCATGAAAGACATTAAATATTAACTGTACAAAGGGGTTTGAGATTATTCGTTACTCATTAGTTATCACTAGAGGATCGGGTCTCAGATTCAGGTTCATTTCTGATCTGATTCCCGGTCCTCATTAGTTACACGTGGTTTGTCGGTACCCCCCATCCATAGAACCAGAATGGGCAGCACCGAGTTTCCCATTGTTATAATCGGGAGCAGACTGCATGTTTTTTTTTTTTTTAATATGCAGCCTACACCCCCTTTAAATTATAGAGATGTGTAAATGCATCTCTTCAGATCACTCACTTCCAGACAGCACCTAGTAAGTCGGGCTTTTACCGAAGTACAGTACAAGGTTAAACCCGTCCTTTGTTCAGGTCTATGCCCGTTTTTCTTGTGGAGAGTCAAGACTACTCCTGAAAAGACTCCGCCCCCAGCCTATCCTAACTATGCGCACGCGGGGCAGGAATATCTATTAATGTTATAGACAGTTTTAGTAATTTAATTCTTTCCTAATAGAAAGGGTAGACTATTAGCTAGGGGTTTTCAACTAAGTTTTTGCAGCCGTTCGTTAGGGAATTAGTAGACCGTGTCCCCCCTCTTCAGCTCAACTGTTGAGCGGAGACCCGGTTACTTTTAGCGCCACGACGGCGGTCAAGACTAGCATTTCATTTGTTTTTTGTTTTTTTTCTCTCGACGGCGGTCAGCTCTGAAGCCGCACGTCTTCTTTATTAATTTTGATTACTTCTAATTTACCCGGGTCGAAACTTGACTTCTTGCCGTTTTGCCTCAGTCCCGGTTAAAACTGGTCTAAACATGGCCTAAATAACTTAGTCTTGTACCTTTGGGCAGTTTTTTTTTTTTTATTTTTCGCATTTCGCTGGATCCTGATTTACAGTAAAATCAAAGGACCCAACGACTAGGATATGTTGTGACTCGGTGATCATTACACATAGCCAAGACGACGAGACTACACATTTTGTACAGCGCCTCGTCTCATCATCCTGTGGGTTTTAGCTAGAACTCCCCCCCACAGGGAGAAGGCCCTTTTCACAGGTGAAAGTCGCCTTTATGAAGAAGGGAGCCAGCACCCTGTGAATGTCACCAGTTCACCGCATTTTTCCATAACTTCTTTTTCCCTGTGACCTCCGTTATACTTTCTGAATGTAGCACGCCTTGGCAGGAGTTGTACACATCCTTGCCTGTTGTAGCGTGCCTGTACCAGAAGCAAACGAGCCACGTATAAGGTACTCTCGTGCGCTGTCACGGAGCGTTCCCCCTTTGAATGTTACTAAATATTCTGCGTTCTTATGTTCTTACCACAACTTGCCCAGAATTCCCTGAGGAAGGGCTCTTAGTTAAATAAATATTGGCCTGCTTTATATATTAGTTTTTTGGGTAATTTTCTTTCTATTCGTCGATTTTTTTGTGATGAAGAGACCGCTGTCAGGAGCCAACCCACCCGGGGCATAGTGACTGCCATGGTCGGGCGTCCACCCCAGTGCCCTTCGCAGCGTCAGTGACGCGTAACCCCAACGTCCTGCCTCCTGTCAGGCACCACTGACACCAGGCATGTGGGCAGGCTCCTGCTGCTTGTGCAGCCCCCTCATCTTTGAGAAGATTATATATGTAAGCATGCTAAAGAATAGACAGTGGCGTTCCCCAAGTGACTCCTGTACTGCAGCCCGATCCTAGCGGTAACAACAGCACAGGGGTCAGGTGTAGATGGTACTTGCTTGGGGAAGTTCACTTCGCTCGTTGGGAGCATTGGTCCCGTTGAGCGCACCTAGGTTTTGTACAGAATTTTGAGTATCTTTTTAAATGCTAAAATTTCGCGACACTAGGATCGGTTCCAAATGGTTCCCTACTTTAAAAGAGTTGCCAAATCGATAACAATAAGAGTGTTGAGCTAGGCTACCGGGCATGGGACACTCAACTTGAGAGAAATTTAGATAACCCATGGGTCCATAGAGAGACGGTTGGACCAGCCTACCCGACCCAGGTTTCCCTGGTTGGTGAACCATTATTGATCAGGTTAGTCAACAGAACCTTACCTACCCAAACAGGCAGTGCCCAGCGAACTTCCTGTAACATTTCAGTTTTAGTACTCGTACCATCGTATTATTAATTCACCAATT
This sequence comes from Lepidonotus clava, assembly GCA_936440205.1. NCBI lineage: Eukaryota > Metazoa > Annelida > Polychaeta > Phyllodocida > Polynoidae > Lepidonotus > Lepidonotus clava. The sequence continues at coordinate 33,366,312 of OW387140.1, forward strand.
TTACCTGTACAGCGCTAGGTCAGGTCTTAACACTCGTTACATTGTCATATGATAACCTCATAAACCGTTCCTGGATCCTTACCGGATGTCCCTGGTCTTACTGTCTTTTGGGCAGACCCCGGTCCGGTCGCCGTAGAGGTGGGCGTGGTCGATCTAGGAGGAGCGTTAGGCATTGTTCAATGTCCCATCACTGGTTGAGGCCAGTCCGCTCCGACATCGGACCAACCTGCGTCGATGAGGCGAGGTACTCCCATGGGTACAGGAGTGGCCAGCCCCGAGGAGTATCTCAGGAGTCTGGCCCTGGTATTGTACTTTAAGTTACTCATCATTAGACGGGCTAGTTTCTTAGACACCCTCAGGGTATCTGGTAGCGGCACCTTAGATGGATGTTGCCCAGGTCTAGTCGCCGCTCCCATCAACTGCGCCCCCCAGGTAACTGTCAGGGTGTATTTCAGACACAGTTGGGTCACCAGTAGATCCCTTATGAGCACATAACCCTCCGTATAAGTGTGGTCAGAAGGCATGGCCAGTTCACCTAGGAAGATTGTCTCTATCATATGTGGGTTGGCAAACTGTACGTATAGTCCATCTACAGTCTTCCTTCTAATGTACCTCCACTTTCGCCACACGAGGACCACTATGGCGATGACTAGTACTGCCAATAATATAGCAAGTACCGCCACCGCAGTGGGGTTGGCGGTCGTGTCCGGGCATTCTGTTAGTTCTTTTTCACGGCGCAGCAGCTCCTCCGGGTCCGCCGTCTCCAAGGCCACGGCCCGAGGTAAAGTCATAGTTAGACCGGCTAGGGCAGCCTTGCCTTGGTGGTTCCGCCAGCATTTCCAGAGGATACACCCAATAATCGTCACTGCTACCACTATGCAGAAAATGGTGAGGAGACCAAAGCCGCCTCCGAAGTTACCTATAGAAAACCATGGGGCGTGTTTGTCCACTTCATAACGGTCGGTGGCTTTCCTGATGCCCTTAGCCAAGTCTTTCCGGTGTTTCTGGATCCGCTTGGCCAAGGAGGGTACAGGTATTCTGACTTTTAGGCTCTCCTCGATTTCCAGTAGCTCTTTTCTAATTGCTTCAGGGATAGGATCGGATTCTAACATAGTGGGTTCATTCTCAATCCTCGTGAAATTAGTGTCCCACCCCTTCACACGACCCGCCGCTTCCAACAAGTCATTATGTGGATACACGACCGTGGTGATCCTGGTGTGTCGGTCACAGTTTCGTAAGCTATACGGTATCCATGATCCTTGTGTTTGAAATGCACAGTCGCATTCCACCTGGACTCGCGCATAGTTTTCTATGTTCACTTCCACCGCGGGTTGATTTCTGCAAATCATTTGGCCCCGGGTGTCAGCGCTGACCACAAGCATATCTCCGTCGTCTAGATACACTGCCATTTCTCCAAAGTCTGCTTCCAAAAGATAATCCAGTTCACATTTTTCTTGTATGGCCGTGTCATCGCGCCTCAACAGGGCGGCGGTGCAGGTGTTGTCCGTGATCTTTTTCATGTAGGGTAGATCCTTACACAGCGTGATGGTCTGTCCATAACAGCCTGACCAACTGCCGCTAGCCAGTGGTACGTAGTACTGGCGGGACATGGACATAGCCACACTTTTTGGTAGATTAACAATTTGGAGAGCGTCCTTCTTTTGTCGCCCTCTAACTGGCACTGGCACAGGAAAGGTTAGTACCTCGTAGACTCTAAACAAATGTTCGTCGGCCACAACTGGTACCCTTACATACACGATCAGTTCCTGGGTGGTTTCATCAAATTTAAATGAGGGTTGACTGTTCTCATAATAGAAGGAGGGGTCTGTGAACGCCACGTGGAATCTGGGATGGATTCCCTTCAGATACCTGTTGACTTCCAGGACCGCTCCGACCATATATTGGCGAGGCACCAAGTCCATGGTCAGTTGGCCCCGTGTCAGGTGCTGTACGCCTTTCCTGAACACGCGCGTTTGCTCGACGACCAATTGAAGATACACCATTTCTCCTAACTTGTCTTCCAGAGCTACAGGTATCATGTTCAGATACAGTTCCATCCAGTCCACCTTATGTTGGACGAGTCTCATTCTCCGGCGAGTAGTATTGTGTGCCTTATTTAGTGACCTCAGATTATCCAGGAGACCTATCACAACGTGGTTAACCCTTTCCACAGCCTCGTCATGTTTATCGTTCATTAGCGCCAGATCTTCGATCATCTGGTCAGAGGACTCTTGCAAGACTTTAATCAATTCCCTGTTATACTTGACGTCAGCTGACAGCCCCCGATTCCATGAGGTTGGAATAGGAAAGGTCGGCCATCCTGGATCGTCCAGCATGTTTGGCAGTTTCTTCATTCTTTTGATCCTTCCACCTGAATCTAATTCCGACCCTTGATTTTGAGATTTTTGTTGATTGTTCTTAATCAGAGAGCTTAAGGTTTCATTAAGAATTTCCCTGTACCGACCCTTAAGCGCCTGCGATGTCTGATCCATCCAGTTTACCAGCGACCTGACATGGTAACAGGCTCGGTCAAGGGCGTCTCCTCCTTTTAGGTACCGATGACAGACTTGGCCAAAGGTAGCCTTGATGAAGGAACGCCTCCTTGGAATAGTGATTAGGAAGCCTTGTCGGACGTGAGTGATATCTGCGGTGGACATTAACTTCCCTGGTTTTAACACTACTCCATATTGTTCTAAAGCTATAACTTCAGCATTAGGGGCTAGCCCTTCAGGTGGGCTGGAGTCATTTCGCACCCCCTTAATGCCTCCTATCATGGCAAAAATGAACAGCACCGACCACTTCATTGTCTTTGGTTTTAGCGCTAGTCCGTGAGAGTCAAGTTTATAGTTTATTTAAAACATGTTCACAACAAAGTTACCTTCATTCTTTTGCGCACCACTATCATCCATGCGCCGAAGTATGCCCTCCTCTCGGGCCCCCTGGTCCATTTAGTTTGGGACATGCTCATAGAGGTTTTGCCCATTGTCATTCACCACTCGCCTGATGATTCCGCTCTCGTCCTTGGTGACCGTGATCCTCAAGCCTCTCATACGTTCGCAGGACGAGGGGCGCATTGCTCTGAGGGGTCTTGGCCTAGTAGGTTCCAGTCCGAAACGGCCCCCGTTGGGTCGTACGACGGTTGGCTCGAGGGGTACGGGTGCGGCACCTGCGGTGGGTTTGTCGTTGGGAGTGGGCTCGGCCACAGTGGACCCCCCCGGCTGGCTGGTTGGCGTCCACTGCTGCTGGTTCCATAGCAGTGGTGAGGGATTGGCGTTGCAGCTCGTTGTCAAGCTGCTCAAGTCTAAACAAGCGGGGTCCGCAGGCTGCAAGTGGTGGAGGAGGGGAGCTCCCGCTGGCCCGTTCCCCACCGGTGGGGTTGGCGCGTGTTGAACGGGTGCTACCTCCACTTTTAGTCCTGGAGCGGCGACGGTTAGCTGTTCCCCTCCCGTTCGCCTTTCCAGAGTGGGCAGAGGTCGGCCGCCTCGTGTTGTTTGTTGTCTGGTACCTTCCCTGACGCATTTAGAGTTTTGGGTGGTCCTTTGAATGAAAGGAGCTACCTGAGTTTTAATCTCAGCTAATTGTTTGTTCGATTTTGGCACATCCAGTCCCACTGTCCTTCTAATTTCGTCAACAGTCTCAAATAGTTGGAACAGTGGTTGCGTAAGGTCCCAGAACCAGCCGGCCTGAATCTGCACCGGTCTGGTGGCCGCTTCCCCCTTCTGAACCGGCTTGGCCAACGCAGTTAGCCTTGGCTCGGGCTCCGAGTCACTCACCTCAGACAAATTGTAAAAGTCTTTATTTGCTGCCTTCTTTTTGGCTGGAGTCGATTTAGCGGACTTCTTGGCTCCGCCTGCGGTCGTTCTGGTGGGCCGCCGGGCTGGTGTCCTTGGTTTCTTCCGGGCAATCCCGGCGTCGGTTGAGTCCGGACGGACACCGCCCCGGCCCGGCCAACTCCACCGCCTAAGGGTCTGAGCCGGTCGTTTCTTAGTACTCTCCTTCTCGACTGCCTTTTCTTTCATTTGGTAAAATCCTAAAAGAATGGCCCAACGAACATTCCCTTGGTGGGTAGCGCCCTCTGGTGGGGGCGGCTAATCCGTTTCCTTCTCAGGGGGACGATGATCCTTCCCTCCGTGTCCGCAGGGAAAGTAGTGGTTCCCTTTGGATTGCTATGTGGTCGGAGGGCTAGGCAGTTCCCCATGAGTCGGTGGATCAGTGTTCCAGCTAAGTTCTCTTTCCGCTCCTTTCAGGAGAAGTCGAAAGTTGAACAATTTCTATCTCCACTTTCGCTCAGAGATAGAATCAATGTCTATCTCCGTTTCTTCCCGGGCTGGGTTATGCGCGCAATCACCTGCAGCAGAGGTGACCGTTTAGGAGCAGAGTTGCGGACCGACTGGTGGATCGGCGCGGATCCCACGAAATTATAACCGATCCGCTTGCCCATGCCGTCTCCATATTTGGAGCTGTATCTTGTTTCAGGTGGGGGACGCTTGCATCCGGTCCCAGGAGATGACGCCAACCACTGGCATCTCCCTTGGTGTGCGCACCCTCCCTTTCTGCCACGCCCCTGGGCGCGGCGAGGTGGCCTTGAGGTAGGCCACCTGTTCCATTAGCGTTGATGCTAACGGTGCCGCTCCGCCGAGCCTTTATTTTCACAGGGCGGCAAGATTTCCTGTATTAATCATCCATGTCGTCGCTTTCCCCGCCGTTGAACAGAGCTGCGTAGTTAGGGCGTCGGTGCCGACGCAGGTTATAGCCACCTTTCGTCGGGACATGGTCCTCTCCTGTTTTTTTCTGGGCTCTGATCCGATGTATCCGAGATCGGTACATCACCGCAGGGCAGCTTTATGGGCTTGTTGTTGCCTGGAGGGGATCTCCCCTCCAACGGCTGGCTTTTGCCCCTTCGTTTAGCTCGTTTGCGTTTCCTCTGTCCATTAGCGCCAGCTGTTCCCCGTTCACAGGCGGCTTTGTTAGGAACAAAGGATAAGTTTGGTAACAGCGCGGTGTCCGCACTGGCGCCCTGACCATCAGTGATTTGCCCGTCTGATTCTGCTAAATCGGTGGGACTTGGACCAGGTTTTTGTGTAGGTACCTTCCTGGCCATAGGAATTGCATCATGCTCACGGGGACCGGTCGTTCCCGTTGAGTTTTCAGTCTCAGCACCCCTTATTTTGCCATCCTTTTCAGCAATTTCACCCGTCGGAGTGTGATGCAATTCAGGGTTTCGGTCAGGATCTGCCCCTTTTGAGTTAGTGATTTTTGCTTCTCTCACCAGTTTGGGAATAACATGAGGGATGGCGGGAGACCAAGGCCCATGTGCAGGTTTGAGCTTTGAAATGTTCACTAAATGTGGTATTTGTTTCCCAGTTTTCAGCGACACCAGCCCAACGAGATGGTCCCCCTTAGTCTCTATTACCCTGTATGGCCCAGTATACCTGTTTGAGAACTTAGACGCTTTATTTTCACTGGCTAAAGGATCGTACATGTATACCATATCACCTTCGTACATCTGAGTGGGCCGCGCCCGCTCATCAATTCTTACTCTCAGATCTTTTTCATAGTTTTGAACTACTCTTTCTGCCATATTCCTAAACATAGCAATGTTGTCCTTTGTTTGCATGAAGAATTCACAGTCGTTTAGCGTTTCAGGGATTGTTCCCTGTTCAGGCATTCCCATACTGATTGGATCTCTGCCAAACAGTAGGGTGTGAGGACTGTAGCCCGACCGCACACTGATCGTAGACCGAACCGTCCATAGCGCTATGGGGAGTAGATCGGTCCAGTTACAGTGGTCATCAGGAATATAATATGCGATCAGGTTTTCAATGGTTTTGTGTAGTCTTTCTACCCGAGCGTTGCCGGTTGGCATTCGCCCAGTGGTGAACGTTTGTTTGCACGCCAATCGTGTAGTAATCTCCCGGAACAGCCCCGATAAGAAGGCCGCCCCCCGGTCTGTGTGCAGGCGGTTTACCCGCCCATACCGACACACTATCCCGGTTAGGAAACAGTTGGCCGCGGTTTGCGCGGTGGAATCTTTAGTGGTGAAAGCCTCCGGCCAACCTGTTAGTAAGTCTATGAAGGTCATGATATATTTTGACCCATCCCTAGCCCTCTTTAGCGGTCCAATAAAATCACACTGTACCACCTCAAAGGGCCGAGTCGGCCTTTCCCAAGACTTGGCCAAAGCCTTAAAATGTGGGGCCCGCCTCCTCAGAGAGCAGGTCTCACAAGCTTTCACATAGTCCACTATGTCGGCGTTCATGTTCCGCCAGTAGAATTTATCAGAGATTTTGGTAGTAAGGTTACTGATCCCTACATGTCCCCCAGCCAAGATGTCATTATGTAATAGTCTCAGGACTTTGGGAATTAACCTTCCTGGAACTATCATACGGGGTTTTAGTCTGACCAGTTGGTCTTGGTGTTTGTTATACCTTTTGACGTTGAACCTACAGAGCACCCCCGGTGCTACCATTCCCACAAAATCAGCTTGGTCCATTATCCGCCTAGCTTCAAGGGGATCTGTTGGTAGGTCTCCGTCCTGAAGGTAGTCTATTAATTGCGCGCACTCAGCATCTTGGAGTTGTGCGTTTATTACTGTAGCCACAGAAAGCTCTTCATCCTGAATTTCGGCCTCAAATAACTCACATCCCACAGCAGGCTCATATTCTTCACCTGGGACATGTTCATGATAGACTCTAGACAAATAGTCCGGTAGAAAATGAGTCGCTCCTGGCTCATATATGATTTCAAAATCAAAATCTGATAGCGCTAAAGCCCACCGTCTCAGCCGGGCTGACGGGGCTTTGTAGGCACTTTGTAGCAGGGGGATCAACGGTTTGTGATCAGTCACTATCGTGATTTTAGCTCCCTGCAACATGTCCTCATAGTTCTTAATACCTTTAATTACTGCCAGAGCCTCTTTCTCTGTTACCGAATAATTTAATTCGGCGTCACGGAGGGTACACCCCCAGAAAGCAACCGGACGGTAGATTTCATCTAGTTTATGACAAACCGCTGCACCGCACGCGGCGTCTGATGCGTCAGTTAGTAGATAGAAATGCCCTCCTATATCTGGATGAATTAGTAAGGGCGGCGAGGTCAGCAGTTTCTTTAACTGTTGAAACGCCTCCTCGCAGGCCTCTGTCCATTCAAAAGAGACTTCTTTCTTTAGTAGCCGGTTTAATGGCTTTGCTAGATCAGCGAAATTAGGGACAAACGGTCGGTAGTAGTTACATAACCCTAGAAAGGATTTGATAGTTTTCACATTATGCGGGCGGTTAAAGGCTGTGATCTTTTCTGTGGTAACCTTTTGTGTAGCCACCCCTTCTGCGTTTACTACATGGCCGAGGAAATTAATCTCACTGCGGCACCACTCACACTTAGACGGTTTTAATTTGAGGTTGGCTCTCGCTAAAGCTTGGAGAACCACCTCAACACTCGCCAGGTGTTCGTCAAAGGTGGTGTCGTAGACGATTACGTCGTCTAAATATGCTAAGCATGTTCTAGGAATCAAGCCTTTTAGCGCAATGGCCATCACCTTGGTAAACTGCCAAGGCGCGCCAACTAAGCCGAAAGGTACACGCTTATACTGATATACACCCATTGGGGTTTCAAAGGCAGTATATTTTCTACTGTCTTCTTCGATTACACACTGATGATAGCCGCTCAACAGATCTAAAGCTGTCCACATAGTGGGTTTCTTGTAAGCCATATATAAGAAAAGTGATCGCGCTGTAGGCATTGGGAATTTATCTTTGAAAGTGACCTGATTAAGCATGCGAAAGTCTGTACAGAGCCTAGGTTTGCCGTCTTTCTTCTGCACTACCACCAGCGGACTTCGCCAAGCCGATTCGCTGGGCTCTATGACCCCTATATCTATGAGTTGCCTAACCTGTTCATCGATGATGTCCATTTTCTGTGGAGAGTATCGGTACGGTCTGGAACTTATTACTCCCTGCGACTCATCCACAATGATTCTCATCGGCGCTATTTCACAGTGACCTAACTCTTCCATTGAGAACGCTAGCGCATTTCTGTTGTTATTAAGCATTTGTCTAAACTTTACCTTTTGTTCTTCATCTAAGCACGACTCGGTTAGATCTATTTTACTTACATTTTCATCCATTTCACCTCGGGATTTCTCCTCAGAGGTTTGGCTTTCCATTTGTACTGCGTCTTTCATTACTTCTACAGAAATCCTACAAATGGACATTGGGGTCTCTGTTTTAGTTAGATAACACAAGTCTAGGAACTCTTCTATCTGGTCTTGATTTACCTCAGGCACTGCGCATTCTTCTGCAAAAGCTAACACTTCCTGTGGAGTGATTTCTTGCGTTTCATCTAGCGGATTCATGACTTTGATCCACCACTGACTTCCCACCGTATTCACGCACCCCTCCACTAGGACAGGTGCTGTGACTGCTGGTGCGCAGTAAGCTACTGGTGAGTCTAATCCCAGCGGCTCTCGGGTGGTAACCGGTATGATGCATTCATTTCCCGGTGGGATTTTCACTGTTTCTTTGCTGACTATAGGGTTTCCACAAAACACTTCTATCTTTGCGCCTGGTAGAGATAAATCGGATCGAAGCACTGTTAATAAGTTTCTACCGATTACTATTGAGTGGCATAAGTCGTCCACTATGTTGAAATCATAGCAAACCACTGATCCCTGGATTGAAAACTTACACCTAATTTGTTCTAGTATTACTTGAGACGAATTGTCTGCCAAACTGATGTTTCCCTTCGATACTTTCCACTCATCTAAAATGCATTGTTTAGGGATCTGCTGTTTACAATGGGTGGACATGAAGCAATCGCTCGCTCCTGTGTCTACTAAAGATTTAACCTCCTTCTGATCATTAAATCTTAACGTTAAGAAAAATGCTTCGTCTCCTATCTCTCTCCTAGCCGGTCCGTCCACTGCGCCTAATTCTATCGTGGAATGAACGGACCCCCCCTCTAGTTTCCCTGACTCTTTTGCTCTGTGCCACTGGCTTTACTATCTTTGTACATCCGCGGGGGTTTTTCCTTCAACCTATTCTTTAGCCACAAGCACGCTTCTGTAGAGTGACCATGTTGTTGGTGAATGATACAAAACTTACTTTCATCGAAAGGCAACCTGGGTCTCTCCACTTTCTGCTGAGTTGGCGGATTCTTTCCTTTGTCTGCCTCTCTGTTCGGGGCGTTATTAGATTTAGCCTTCTGATCTGGATTCCTTTCACCTTTCTGATTTTCATATCGATCTTTTCTTTCATAACCTTGCTGCTTATAGTTACCACTACTCTGGGGAGCTCCGCTTTGCCCTGGTTTTGGTTTCTGAAACCATGGAGCGGCCTCCAGTCGGGCCAGCACCACTCCAAACCGTTCGGAGATGGAGTTTAGGGCCGCGGTCTCCTCCGATTCTTGGCTTCCAGCCAGTTCGCTCACTGCATTGGATATTTTAGTTCCCCCTTTGCCTTTGTCCAACGATTCTAGTCTCGTTGCACAATCCACCGCTTCGGTGAACGACTTAGGGTCCAGTATAGCTACCTGTCTGGCTACGCCCTGTTTTAATCCCTCTAAAAACACAGCTAACATCATGCTTTCACTCGCCTCTGCCTTAACTTGCTTTTGCTTCAAGACACCTGCAAATTCAATCACACTCTGGTCCTTTCCTTGTTTGAGGGCGCAGAAGATAAATCGGATCGAAGCACTGTTAATAAGTTTCTACCGATTACTATTGAGTGGCATAAGTCGTCCACTATGTTGAAATCATAGCAAACCACTGATCCCTGGATTGAAAACTTACACCTAATTTGTTCTAGTATTACTTGAGACGAATTGTCTGCCAAACTGATGTTTCCCTTCGATACTTTCCACTCATCTAAAATGCATTGTTTAGGGATCTGCTGTTTACAATGGGTGGACATGAAGCAATCGCTCGCTCCTGTGTCTACTAAAGATTTAACCTCCTTCTGATCATTAAATCTTAATGTTAAGAAAAATGCTTCGTCTCCTATCTCTCTCCTAGCCGGTCCGTCCACTGCGCCTAATTCTATCGTGGAATGAACGGACCCCCCCTCTAGTTTCCCTGACTCTTTTGCTCTGTGCCACTGGCTTTACTATCTTTGTACATCCGCGGGGGTTTTTCCTTCAACCTATTCTTTAGCCACAAGCACGCTTCTGTAGAGTGACCATGTTGTTGGTGAATGATACAAAACTTACTTTCATCGAAAGGCAACCTGGGTCTCTCCACTTTCTGCTGAGTTGGCGGATTCTTTCCTTTGTCTGCCTCTCTGTTCGGGGCGTTATTAGATTTAGCCTTCTGATCTGGATTCCTTTCACCTTTCTGATTTTCATATCGATCTTTTCTTTCATAACCTTGCTGCTTATAGTTACCACTACTCTGGGGAGCTCCGCTTTGCCCTGGTTTTGGTTTCTGAAACCATGGAGCGGCCTCCAGTCGGGCCAGCACCACTCCAAACCGTTCGGAGATGGAGTTTAGGGCCGCGGTCTCCTCCGATTCTTGGCTTCCAGCCAGTTCGCTCACTGCATTGGATATTTTAGTTCCCCCTTTGCCTTTGTCCAACGATTCTAGTCTCGTTGCACAATCCACCGCTTCGGTGAACGACTTAGGGTCCAGTATAGCTACCTGTCTGGCTACGCCCTGTTTTAATCCCTCTAAAAACACAGCTAACATCATGCTTTCACTCGCCTCTGCCTTAACTTGCTTTTGCTTCAAGACACCTGCAAATTCAATCACACTCTGGTCCTTTCCTTGTTTGAGGGCGCAGAAGATAAATCGGATCGAAGCACTGTTAATAAGTTTCTACCGATTACTATTGAGTGGCATAAGTCGTCCACTATGTTGAAATCATAGCAAACCACTGATCCCTGGATTGAAAACTTACACCTAATTTGTTCTAGTATTACTTGAGACGAATTGTCTGCCAAACTGATGTTTCCCTTCGATACTTTCCACTCATCTAAAATGCATTGTTTAGGGATCTGCTGTTTACAATGGGTGGACATGAAGCAATCGCTCGCTCCTGTGTCTACTAAAGATTTAACCTCCTTCTGATCATTAAATCTTAATGTTAAGAAAAATGCTTCGTCTCCTATCTCTCTCCTAGCCGGTCCGTCCACTGCGCCTAATTCTATCGTGGAATGAACGGACCCCCCCTCTAGTTTCCCTGACTCTTTTGCTCTGTGCCACTGGCTTTACTATCTTTGTACATCCGCGGGGGTTTTTCCTTCAACCTATTCTTTAGCCACAAGCACGCTTCTGTAGAGTGACCATGTTGTTGGTGAATGATACAAAACTTACTTTCATCGAAAGGCAACCTGGGTCTCTCCACTTTCTGCTGAGTTGGCGGATTCTTTCCTTTGTCTGCCTCTCTGTTCGGGGCGTTATTAGATTTAGCCTTCTGATCTGGATTCCTTTCACCTTTCTGATTTTCATATCGATCTTTTCTTTCATAACCTTGCTGCTTATAGTTACCACTACTCTGGGGAGCTCCGCTTTGCCCTGGTTTTGGTTTCTGAAACCATGGAGCGGCCTCCAGTCGGGCCAGCACCACTCCAAACCGTTCGGAGATGGAGTTTAGGGCCGCGGTCTCCTCCGATTCTTGGCTTCCAGCCAGTTCGCTCACTGCATTGGATATTTTAGTTCCCCCTTTGCCTTTGTCCAACGATTCTAGTCTCGTTGCACAATCCACCGCTTCGGTGAACGACTTAGGGTCCAGTATAGCTACCTGTCTGGCTACGCCCTGTTTTAATCCCTCTAAAAACACAGCTAACATCATGCTTTCACTCGCCTCTGCCTTAACTTGCTTTTGCTTCAAGACACCTGCAAATTCAATCACACTCTGGTCCTTTCCTTGTTTGAGGGCGCAGAAGATAAATCGGATCGAAGCACTGTTAATAAGTTTCTACCGATTACTATTGAGTGGCATAAGTCGTCCACTATGTTGAAATCATAGCAAACCACTGATCCCTGGATTGAAAACTTACACCTAATTTGTTCTAGTATTACTTGAGACGAATTGTCTGCCAAACTGATGTTTCCCTTCGATACTTTCCACTCATCTAAAATGCATTGTTTAGGGATCTGCTGTTTACAATGGGTGGACATGAAGCAATCGCTCGCTCCTGTGTCTACTAAAGATTTAACCTCCTTCTGATCATTAAATCTTAATGTTAAGAAAAATGCTTCGTCTCCTATCTCTCTCCTAGCCGGTCCGTCCACTGCGCCTAATTCTATCGTGGAATGAACGGACCCCCCCTCTAGTTTCCCTGACTCTTTTGCTCTGTGCCACTGGCTTTACTATCTTTGTACATCCGCGGGGGTTTTTCCTTCAACCTATTCTTTAGCCACAAGCACGCTTCTGTAGAGTGACCATGTTGTTGGTGAATGATACAAAACTTACTTTCATCGAAAGGCAACCTGGGTCTCTCCACTTTCTGCTGAGTTGGCGGATTCTTTCCTTTGTCTGCCTCTCTGTTCGGGGCGTTATTAGATTTAGCCTTCTGATCTGGGTTCCTTTCACCTTTCTGATTTTCATATCGATCTTTTCTTTCATAACCTTGCTGCTTATAGTTACCACTACTCTGGGGAGCTCCGCTTTGCCCTGGTTTTGGTTTCTGAAACCATGGAGCGGCCTCCAGTCGGGCCAGCACCACTCCAAACCGTTCGGAGATGGAGTTTAGGGCCGCGGTCTCCTCCGATTCTTGGCTTCCAGCCAGTTCGCTCACTGCATTGGATATTTTAGTTCCCCCTTTGCCTTTGTCCAACGATTCTAGTCTCGTTGCACAATCCACCGCTTCGGTGAACGACTTAGGGTCCAGTATAGCTACCTGTCTGGCTACGCCCTGTTTTAATCCCTCTAAAAACACAGCTAACATCATGCTTTCACTCGCCTCTGCCTTAACTTGCTTTTGCTTCAAGACACCTGCAAATTCAATCACACTCTGGTCCTTTCCTTGTTTGAGGGCGCAGAACTCTGCGTGTTTCTGCCACTTAGCTCTTCGATCACCGAAGATCTTTGTCATTTGAGCTTCTAGTTTCTCATACGTATCCTGGTATGATGGGCCACCCCCAGGAAATTTCTGAAAAGATAACCTCTCAATCATGCAATCTGAGGCTTTCTAAGTTACTTTGGAGACCTTGGCGGATAATGTTTTTCTCCCAAAATAGAGGAGGATATGGACGGGGTCTTCCCTGTCATTTGAGGGGGTATGAGGGGCCAATCCCAAGAAATATTTTTGAAAAGATAACCTCTTATTCATGCAATCTGAGGCATTCTGAGATACTTTGGAGACCTTTGGGGTATGTTTTTTTCGCTAAAAAGGGGAGGGTATGGGAGGGGTCTTCCCTCCCATTTGGGGGGATAGGGGGGCCACCCCAAGGAAAATTGTGAAAATGTGATGAATTATAGTAATCAATTCAATGACACGACACAGTACAGTTTAATTATAAAGGTTAAACCCAAGTGAATGTTCTTATGAGAAATTATAGTTAAAGTCAAATGTAGGTGCACGATCATGAATTACACACGATTGTGTGTCACAAGTTGTACGAATTACATGAAAATGCATGTACGAGTTACACGAGAGTCACAAAACACAAACACAAAACAGAAGTAACCCCGGCAAGAGGTCAAAGTGACCACATGATGTTGTTTAACCCTTTAGAGGTCAAAGTGACCACATGATGTTGTTTAACCCTTTAGACCCCAATCCTGCCATAGCCGCCTGAAGGTGTGGTCCCCAATCCGGCCAAAGCCACCCGTATTTTCGATGTTTTCTGGCGTTTTTCTGATGTTTTTGTAAATGTTAATAACTCCAATAGGAATAATTATACAAATACATCCAATACATCAATTGAAAACTCATCAAATTCTTGATTCCTTACTAAAAACCATGCTACTTCATTATATCTTGATAACGTTTGGCCTAAGCCAGAAATAAGTGACATGCATTGAATAACTGAAAAATCCTGGGGAAATACAGCAGCTAATGAACGTCTCTGGTGGGGTCTAAGGGGTTAACCAATCAGGAGCTAGATTGTGGCTACATAAGAGAGTGATTTCACGGGAATAAACAGTCCTGTCTTGGTACTCTGTGTTCACACCTCCTTTCTTCCCGGAAATGTACCACAAAAAGGCTTAGAAGAGTAGGTCAGCTAGAGATAAGGGTGCATGAGATAGAAATAGACTGAAGTTATGCCAAAAAGGGGAAGTTAGACTAGGGGTAACTACAAGGGATGAACTCGGACATATGAAAATGGGGACAAAACGACCGGAAACACAAGTTCAGGCCAACACTGACTTTAGGGACATACATGGGAGATTAGCCTACATGGTACCAACCTTTTATTTTTTCGGGTATGGTTCCTTTCCTGAGTCTGGAATTGACGGCCACATGTGGCTGCTAGATGTCTTGCATGAAACCCCGACCCGAGCCTGACACCAGCCCTCAATCTGGGTTGACAAGGGGAGCATAGGGTCAACAGGTCGGTCCCCTCCCTCTAACACACATCCAAGGTCCACCAGCCCTCACAGGTCGGGCCTCCCCCCTATAACACACATCTAAGGTCTACCAGCCCTCACAGGTCGGTCCCCTCCCTCTAACACACATCCAAGGTCCACCAGCCCTCACAGGTCGGCCCCCCTCCCTCTAACCTATCTAAGGTCCACCAGCCCTCACAGGTCACCCTGCCCCACTCTAACACACATCCAAGCTCTACCAGCCTTTACAAGTCGGCCCCCCTCCCTATAACATACATCCAAGGTCTACCAGCCCTCACAGGTCGGGCCCCTCCCTCTAACACACATCCAAGGTCCACCAGCCCTCACAGGTCGGGCCTCCTCCCTCTCACATATATCTAAGGTCTGCCAGCCCTCACAGGTCGGCCCCCTCCCTCTCCCCTTTTCTCTCCCTATCCTTTCCCCTAGAGGTGGAACATTTGGATACATTTCCTCTGTGGGGGCCGCCACCCCCGCCACTCCCCCTAGTTACGGGCCTGAATATTTTCAACAGGTATACATCCTTAGCCTATCTTGTTTGCATCGATCTATTGAATGTATATCATACTCTTGCCAGATGCTCATACTGATGATCCCCCCCTATCGTGTTTGTACTAATCTATTTACTACTCCAACCCTTTGGTAATGCGACCTCAGAAGCAGGTATCTTGAGAACCTGCCGTGATTACGTACACAGGTATCACATGGGAGTCCTCAAGACGTCTGTGTATATGTACAGGTCGGCGGAAGCTCATGTAGGATAATTGGCAGCTGCTTATGGTCTTTGATGGTACATCTATCTGATAGCATTTATTGCAATCTTAAATGGGTGTAACTGTATAGGATCAGCCATATCTGAGGTTCGTTAACATGTATACAAGCCCGGTTCATACCCTAGGGTTTCTCCTAATGGAAGAATCATTATTGAACTGAATCGCAGGAAATCTTTTTTTAATTCTTTATTTTGCGACTACATACATGTGTACACATGATCTTCCCGATTATGGCAATATGATAGATAATTACAAAAGTGGTAATAGATATGAATGACATCAATGAAATAGATGAGCAAATTGCTTCTAAACATGTCAAGTCAGATTATCGGTTCTAACAGGTCATGTCCGTTTTATATTACAAATATTTTTTGTGGTTGCTTTCTGTACATCAGTTAAAAGCATCTCCCACACCTTCACACCTCTTGACATTGGACTGTGCAAGTACAGCTCATATATTGTTTGGGAAAAACATTAATAATGAATTTTGAATGTCAGAAATGTTGTCTTAATAATCGGAACAAAATCATATACAAATTTAATTGAGTTTCAGTTCCAATCCTGTCATAAGCTTTATTTTAGGAGCAACAATCGGAAGATTTCAAACGGCAATCAAGCAATCTTGACAAATACCTAACGCCACATAGGTACTCGCATTATGGGGGGAATTATATAGAACGATGGTCATTTGAAATTACTTATCATCCAGGCACACGCCAATTGGTTATTGTAATTACACATAAATGACAACTTGCACTCTAGTTAAAACACCTGAAAGAAAACAGGTTTGTGTAGGTAGTTCCGAGGATTAAAACAACATGATACTTGGAATAACGGAATCTGAAGCTTTGATTATTCGCCAGTATAGGTCTATGAATGCACAATGATATGATACAAAATACAGGTGACAACCTAGTGGGATGGTGACATCGATGTACTTTGCTTTGCTTTGATTCTAAAGTCTCAGAAAGAGCAGCCATTAACACTTCAATACGTATTCTGAGACCAGTCTTAAAAGGATAATTGGGTCTGAAAGGGGCGGTGTGTGTTTGTCAAAGGACGTCTACATTATGAATCAAAGGAATGAGCAGAACATTGGTTTCCAAACCCACTAAAAGGTAAATTCGACTGAATTGAACCTGACCATCTAATGCTCATTTCGGACCAGGCCGCAGTACGCTCTTTGGACCTGTAGTTAACAGTCATACAATGCACATTAAATAACAAGCATTATTTTATTGGGTAAAATTATAAATAATCCCATTGTAAAACGATTCAACAGTTCTTAGAAGTGACCTGTTATTAGGATACTGATTATCATCGTGTCAGGTCTCATTGATGTAAGTAGAATTTGCATTATTAGTCCCAGATTTAAGTTAGAATTATACGTAGGTGTCATTGTGCTTAAGTAATGATGTATAATTTCTACATAGAATTTGTATTATGAAACCGAAAGGTAGTAAGAAGTATAGAAGCATAAGAGACATTGTAACACAGATCCAGCGTCAATCCACTAGGTTATAGGCCTTTGCACAAATGAGCCTACCTCCATGCTTCCAAAAGCAACAGCAACATTCAGGACAATGTGTACTTAAGGACA
Organism: Lepidonotus clava; assembly: GCA_936440205.1. Classification (NCBI taxonomy): domain Eukaryota; kingdom Metazoa; phylum Annelida; class Polychaeta; order Phyllodocida; family Polynoidae; genus Lepidonotus; species Lepidonotus clava. The sequence goes on from OW387140.1 coordinate 33,383,186, forward strand.
ATATTACCATTCAGGACTAACATGCATATGTTACGTTGGATAATAATTGAATATGCTCTTTTATGTATACATCGGGATACAGCAAACCATGAACTTCAAAATAAAATCTACGTCCTATTCTACATAACAACTGCAGACCATTCCTGATCATCCTCACTATTATAACGTTTCAACTTGTTTATTGGGGACAGTACATAATATGTCATCTGCAGCTGGTTATTTTGAACATTCACATTGATATGAAACACCATAACAATATAGAATTGGCCAACTGTTATTGAAGTATAACATAATTATCATAGCACGTATCGAGGGCCAAAACCTTTACAGGAGTCCTCGATTCCAAATATGCTTATAATCAGATAATGACAGTTTTAAGCAGATATACTACACATTCTTGGCGAAGTTTGTAAAGTGAAAGTTTAAACTTTCTGAAAATACTTCGATAAGGCATATCAAAAACGCTGGATAGTTATAAAACGTATAGTATACTATACTCTTCCGACCGTATACGGTTGGTAGAGTTTGTATAAATGTACGTATTAACCTAGTTATATGCTCTAGCCTGTAAATGGTTTTATTACTTATGTCCTTTACGTTCCTCTCACTGTGGCCTTACTACCTACTTTATCAAGTAAAAATATAGATATGTACAATTTATTAAAACTCCTTTAATAAGCGAATTCTCAAATGAGCCAATTCTTGTTCAATTGGCCCTACGCACGATACCGATGTATTTGGATTGCCCACATTGACAAGTACAGAATTTTAACAAACATTTTTACAATTGCAAGGTTTATATGAGATCAGCGTCTTGCTCTGTAGATATGAAATGACCACTGCGTTCAGACCATAATACATACAAATACTTGTATTATGCGCCACCTATTGCTTAAGGTATGTATTCCACACAGCAATGTTGTCTTCTTGCAATAATGCAATGCATAACTTCGCTATCGCATTAACATCTTTTGTCATGCTGCAGTCTATATGTTCAATGTTTCAATATGCATAATCGCGCCAATACCATTGATAGGGTGCATAACACAAATCAATTTCAGTAAGTTATTGGAGACATCATCTTCCTTTCGGTGTTATCCTCACGACTATACATTATTGTCACAGATGATACACTACCAGCACAATTGTCATAACAAAAATACAGGCTTTAAGCAGCAAGGTAATATTCCACAACATACCATCTCCCTACAAAACTTTAACAATTGTCATTGCTGCGATACCCAATTGTCGGTTGTCATCGCATTCAATTTGGCTTAGGCCCCTATAGACCTATTCCACCACTCGATTGATACTGCCGATATTCCATCACGAGCAATATCGACCATAACACCAATTTTCCATATCCCGATTTAAGAGGACAGCAAGAGATAATTCTAACCAATAAACCTATTTGCATTGCATATTTAGATTGCAAAGGAAACATCACACAGTGGAATAGAGGTGTTATGCTTCTGTGTGCAATACGTATGTATATGTACTATAGACACTAATGACGTTTGCACTGTTTGACGTCGTGTGGGGACTGCCATCAATGACAACACAGACCTTTACATTACATAGGCCTACAGGCCTGCCGAAGGATGCCCCACTTATTAGTTTGCCCAGAAACTACAACATCAAAGAAACTTCACTTCTGTCTCGTCTTGTGTTCGCCTGTGTCAATTAAAACCTGTGAAGGGTAGAGCTTCAGGACAGAGCCAATATTCACTGAAAGATGTCATAGAGTAAAGGTTAGCAGATGTGTCCTCGGCGTTCTAACCCAAGTATTACCTTTGATCTGGCCTTTATCGAGCCTTTAGCCAGAGGGGTGACACTCAATAATTCAAATGTGGATCATATCAAAAGCCTCACTAACCATCACTATTAGGCCTATACTTAATTTGACATCAGGCCAACATGAATTTGAATTACAATATCAGTTGATTTCCCAAATGGGTTGACACAAACATAGGCTGTAGGCCCCAATGCATAGGCATAGGCCAATGCTTAATGCGAATTTCTGGTTTTCATAACTTTCATAAAACGACAAACGTTAAAAGATTGGTGTGATTCAGAATGGCAAGGAATTGCACTTCTTTTTCAATTTCCACCTAAAGGCCGCAGGGCTCAACATTAACTTTTTTGCTTTGCTGCCCGTCGGGCAGGTGGAGGTGGAATTTTACCTGCCCGGTTCATATATTCACCTGCCCCTCTTTACTAGATTATCATAGTATGGCAGAAATTTTAACTGCCCTTCGGGCAGGTGACAGTCAACATTTACCTGCCCCACCTGAAGTTTTACCTGCCCCGGGCAGGCGGGCAATGCTTAATGTTGAGCCCTGCAGGCCTATCAAACGAGCCCTGTCTGAATCATGTAGTCTACCTTTTACAAAGTAACCTATTCAGAAATAGACTATTCTTTCCTTGTTGTTTAATTCCAAGTTTTTAAGTTGACCCTTCCACATAGGCCTAAGTGGAGATAATACCATTGTCTTTAAGTGTATATACCAATATTCATCCCGAATGACAATGTTGAATACCATAGACTTACCCAAGGAAGGACAGTCTCATCACCCCAGGCTTGGTTGCCATGCCAACCTGATCGGGTGATCCGGGGACCTTGTTGCCATGGTGACCGCAGTCCGGCCGCCGGACGCCACCAAACCCCCCTGCGGAGGTGGTCCAGCAATAAGCGGGACACCTCCATTGTCCACCGATTTACGAATCAATTTCATCCAGTCCACCGGGACAATCTGTATGCTGGTCCCCGGCGGAAGCCACGTAATGCTGATGAAAGTCCGCCTCACTACCAGCGGCCGGCTGGTAACAACCTCTGCCATAGGGGGCGCTGCGAGCAATGCTTCGTCATGGCGGCCATTTTGACGGTCACCATGACAACAGCAGGCCGGGAATTGACGGCTACTCACGGTTTTTTGTGTTCATTATCCAATGTCTCTCCACTGAGTGAAGAGTTCTTTTGGTTCAAGTTGAAAAGTTGTGCTTGCTCGACAAACAAGATTCAATTCAACCATGTCAGCTTTGGTACTAATGGTACTTGTCCACTGCACACATCAGGTCCATTCATGGGCCTTTATTAGCCAAGGAGAAAAAATATAGACAGGGTCTACAGGGCCATAGCCCCTATAGGATAACACGATCGATTATCACGCCTGTAGGCCTATATATGATTGGTAATATAGGCATAAAGAATAAAAAAGCCTCATGCTATTATCTAGGCCCCTAATTACGATTAGGTCACGACATTGCATTGCACATGTCCCCAAATTGGGCAACAGGCTACATGTACTTTAAGCAGATACTATTTTTTAACAGTTTCTTATAGCCTAGGCCTATTCACTAGGCTATAGGGGCTTACTTAAATGGATCATACGCATGGAAATAACATAGCCATGTACGCAGCTGGGAGAAGTAGCCTATAGGTAGGCATGGGCTATCTGTTGGCATGGTTGAAGAGAATTACGAATTGCATGTTCATGGATGATAGTTATAGGACATAACCATAGCCAATTATGGCTATTTCCACTCTTAATAAATATACACCCTATGAAGAAGCATAGTCCTTCATTGCTTTATAAGTATGTCTGGAGGCCTCTTGAGACACATAAAATGATATAGATGGCTCATTCCTTCCCAATAAATGCCTCCCACCACCCCCGCAGCAGTTCTACTCTCTGTACTTCTTCATTAAGGCCTCATGTAGAAGGAACGCTTGTAGTTTCACCAAACGCCAGCAGGTGGCTGCGCGTCGCCACACACAAAACGCAACAGCGCAACGGGACTGTAACAGACGACTTTGACGGCCCAGTGCAGTAAGATGGCCGGCCGCTTCCCGCCCTCCCCCTTACTCCTGGCACTTACCCACCTCCTTCTACTTCTACTGCCTCTGGTGGCAACAGATTCAGGCAACCAACTTCGCTATGACGGGTAGGTCTTAATTGATTATTTTTGTTGTCTTCTAGCAAACTTCAAGCGTAAATGGATGGTCTAGCGAAGCTTGTCAAATTTATTGTTTACTTCTGACTGCACGCATTAGTGCATGTTTTTCTCTTATTATAGCTATGACTAGTTCATGGACTAATCACAGAAAGCACATGAAAACGTCATGAAAGAGATATAAGGGCGGTTTTGGCATATGGTTTACGTTTTTTGTTTTTCTTGTGTTCTAGACCACGTGCAATAGATAATAATAGATGTTACTCCTCACGATTCCGTCAGAATCATTGCCCTAAGTTAAACGTTAAGGGACATTTTATTGTAAAGAGCCAGAAGTTTTGTGTAGTTTTCTTTGGTCTGGAAGACGGATTCCACGTTAATGTGTTTGGTATTTGAATGGGGATAAGGTTGCATGTAAAGTGGCCTTGGGAGGGGAGGGGGTGCAGCCACTAGGGTTGACAAGCTGGTAATGGGAATCAGACTGGAAATAAAATCACGACACCTCGAGCAGATGTTATCGTTTTTATATGTCAGCCACTTGATCTTATACTGACTGCCATTCAGAGACGATAATTACATTATTTTACATTAGCTTGAGACTTACCAAAACAGTATGTTATAATAATGCTATCTTTTTGTGAAAGAACGTAACACGAATGCTAGAATAATGTTACGGTGCAATGTGAAAAGGTTAGGTTCTAGACATTGGGTGTCATAAAAATGATGTAAGAAAAAACAAAATAGAATTACACCAAATGTCAATGCACCGTTATAATAACATTACAATTTTGCATAGGAATAGTATGACCCTGCATGCGTTTGCACCGTTAAGAGGCATTAATGTTCAGATACCGTAGTCCCCGCTGGCAAGCTTTACCTCACACTCTAACCTCAGTCTGGTTAGGCTTAACTGGTCATCCTCAGGAAGTTGGCCTTTGTAACTAGGCCTATGGCTTACCTCACTGGTGTTGGATCAGGTGCAAGGCAAAAAGGGGGACATGTGTCAGGGGTGGCAAGTGTCATAAAGTGTGGGAGTCCTGCTCTGAGGGGGGTAGTCATTCATTAAACGTGTAGGCTGTTATGTACTATAATAGTCATTGGCACATCCGTTTTCTTTTTATTCTACTGCTCCCAAATATACTTTCTTATGATCTGCTGCAAAGAGACCACTCCTTTGGCCAAAAAGCAACACGTTTCTAAAACTCATACCGTATTGGGTGAATAAGTGGGTATAGATATCTTACAAAAGATAAATGTTTTGTGTCATCAAGTCATAAATCTATGCTTTGGATAGAGTGCCCCCTTCTCAGGGTGTGAGAGAGCACTCCTGCCTGAATGATCATCAAAGTAAACGTCATGCCTATCTTAACACCCATGCATGGATATATTATTTGCTTGAATGCATGCTTCATACACGTTCAGACACCATATATCATGGTATGTGGGAGAGGATGTACACGCTATCTTTGTGTCAACTTGAGAACTGCAAAAGGCACAAGTGTGTGAAAAAGACGATACACCATCGATTATTTTTACATAATTCCAAGGCGCTTGTCTTATGCAAAGGAAAAAGAGAAAGCAAATAGGCCCCTAATACAGTCCTGGTTCTTTCAATAATCATAACAATAATTATAATGATACCATGATGTTTACAAATATATTGCATTGTTCTATCACATTAAAATAATATCTGGCAGATATATAATTATATATACCTCGTTCAGGCAATTCTTCTTATAGATCAGGTCCCCCTCCTACCAAGACGTTCGTTTCTTACTATCATAACTACTTGTGCAGCTTACAGTAAGACGCAGTCCTCTCATATTAACCATGGTCACATAATGCTATCCCCATAAGGTCATAAGCCGTACCAGAAGGCCGTTAGCCATACCATAGAGTCGTTAGCTATACCAACTAGGTAGTTACCAATCCCTTCCAGCACATCCTGCACACCGAACACAAACAACACACGTCCGTTTTGTGAAGAATCCTGTTTGTACTTTGCCCTTTAGATCCAACAGTTTTCTCAGAACTGTCGCCCCAACATTCCCAAAATGTTTGGAAATTATTCTATATAAAGATGATTGTGCTCCTTCAAATCAGACAGCTTGTATTAGCCTCTATTTGATTATAATTATAGACCCTATCTTTGGGCTGATCATCCTTTTATGTCCCCTGGCTTCAAACAATTTAAAATTATATAAATTTCTGGCAATTTTTGCTTCTTTGGGGTAGAATACTAATGGGTATAGAGGGCCTGACTGGGTTCCGAAGTTTAATAGATAAGGGGCCTTCCATTAAGTACGTACGCACCAAGGGGGGTGGGGGTGGTATGAAATTTTGGGAATTTTGCGTACGTTCCTATACAAATTCAATGCGTATTTTAGCCTAAAGGGGGGTGGGGGGGTCTAGAATTTGTGATTTTTTGCATAAGTACTAAATGCAAGGCCCCTAACGAAGGAAGTCATATATTGATCGAAAGAAACAGCAAGCGTCGTGCTCTCGTGGCATAGTAATTACATCTTCTAGCTTGTTTACTACATTTAGCTTAAAAATGGTCCAACTTTAACTGACAAATTTAGAATTGACACCCACGGAATACTCATCCTCCAACTTTAAGATATCCTAGCTGATCGTCATGCTTAAAATACCTGGGGTAGCAGCTTACAGTCTGATACGTCATTCCCACCCACTTGAAACCGTAGATCTGACAACCGATATAGTATGAGAATCTTCAATGGTTCGATATAGATCTGACCTTTGAACTGGTGATTCTGTACCCTCTCGGCACGTTACAATAAGGGAAATTTATATTATAGACAGAACTAGAGCGTTGAGATTAATTCAAAACTAGGTCGTTCATTTCGATACTACATCTAGATATCATGACATTGTCTTAAATCTGTGTCAACATCTATAGACCGACAGAAACGTTAACGTTAGGTACTTATTTAGTTTTATGCCACGACTATATTTTGAATGCAACTATATCTAATTAAATGGCCTGGACGGAATGACATAACCAGTCTGTAGTCAAGAAGGATAGAGTTCAAGATGGTCTATTAAAGTTCAGTTAATGGGATATGTAGGTAATTATAATGGACTAAAAGGTCAGAAATCATAATGAAATGATTAATGTTAGTCATGGTTCTCGTTTTATTATGAAGAGTGCCTTCCCTTATATCTATTCATTTTACATAATCATTGCATATTCCATTATTATCATTATTAGCCTCATTATTAACAAGTGTCCGTATTAGGGAGGTAATCATGATCTTTGTTAACAAAAACATTTTATTTGGATCCAATCTATTTGATGAAGGACAAGAATATGTGGATAATCGATGAGGCAGTCGCCGTTCCTGAATTATTTTGAAAATCGATTTCATCCTTGCCATCGAACAACTGAATGTCATTTTTCACATAACTGTATGGGCAGAAAAAAAGAAATTTCGTTCCTGAATTATAGTAAATCACAAAGAGCTTATGTAGGATAATTCTAAGTATAAAAACATGCCATCTATCTGAGATTTATTGCAAGGTAATTGTGATCCCTTTACGTTATGTAAGGACAGGAAAATTAAAGCTTTCACAATACTCTTACATGAGGACGGCACTCTGTAAACTCTCCACTTTCTCATACTTCAAACTGAGAAGTGACGAAGATAACATAGGCCTTATTGTATACAATTGCATAAAATTCACGCTGTCAAACGGAATATTATCACCAAAGCTTGGAACTGATACATATCATATAACTAATCAGCCCAAATGCCATGATTCATGTTTGTAAAACGAGATAAATTCAATTAAATATGACAGACAATACGACAGATACTTGTAACATCTATAATTCAGGAATCGAATTTCTTTTCACAAACTGCGTAAGTTTACTTGGATACAGAGGCGACTGACTAAGAGTACGTATAGAAAAGAATAGTCTAAAAGTGTATGTATTTCTCTGTGTGTGGGAGAGAAGTATTAAATCAGCCTGCTGTGTGGACACATTTATCAGCAATGACAACTGAGTTCACACCTGAGAAAGTTCTTGCCGTAGATAGGCAGTGGGAGCAGCAACACCAGTGGGGCTCTTGATGAGGGGTCCTCCGGTCACATATATTATAAAAATTACAGTGTTGCAATTTTTTGTCACGATGTCGTGTTTAAGTCATATATTGAATTTAAGAAAAGATTATGTTGCATGTCATTATATATTTACATCCTCCGGAGAGTTTCCATTTTGCAAAATGTTTATAGTTTCTGGACAAGCTCCAAACTGAATGACGTCATATGCTACACCGTTATAATGTAATATTATCTGTATTGTTTATTTCCGAATTTTGAAATCTATATCCGAATAAAGCAATATTCACGACTTCCACGCGACCAGGGCACCTCAGAAGGAGACGAAGTGCTGGGTTGGCGTGAAAGCCACTCTAGTTAAAAGCCCATCCCACATTGGAAATATCTCAGGGTTGGACAAGGGTTGGACAAAACAACCATATAAGCCATCCTTGTCTCCTAGAGTTGGGATTACTGAAATAACCAGGATTCTATGTTTTTCTATATCCCCAAGGACTGATACAACATAATAACTCTTTAGATTTTACCTGTTGACAGATTTGCAGGTTTGCCAGTCAATCAAAATGCTGCATTTTACGGGAAAATAGGGTTGGAGATTATAGGTTGAACTGACAGGCTTTAGCATTGGTTCCTATGGGAAAAAGGCCAATATATAAAACTGCATTTTACAAATTTTAGGAGTAATTTCTCAAACAAATCACCATGGTCCATTTTGTTTTACGCTTCTATCTTTGGGGATTAAATCAGTAAGAAATTGCTATGTAATTTCATGGTAAAATTTGACGTCAATGTATACTGGGATGGGCTTATTGGGAATGCAATATAGAAAAATCTACTGGCCTATTATCGAATACAGATATGCTATTTATCAGATACCTTTAGAGCAGCTAGCCTCGTTTTGAGACATAGACTTCCCTGGGATATACCAATATGGCGGATCCCTGCAACATATTTGCAATATATTTCTCGGTATCATGTCAGTTGCTGAATTAATGAAAAAAACAATGTCGCTCTTTGGGATTTAAGGTTCAAGGGCCCCTCTCAGTGATAAGGCTTCAGGTGACAAGGTGTGCCTTTTGTCCATTCAGGCATTGTGGTCGTAACCAGGTGCCAAGCTTCCCATAGCTGTCAAACCAAGTTCACAATGAATGATTCTAGATTGAGCTTGCCTGTAAGCTGAAACATTTTAGAATTTGATTACTTCGGGTAAAACCTGGTATACAAAACTTCCCTTGTAAACGACGATGAATGTGCTACAGCAATGGAGGAAAATTGGCACATCATCTTAAAGGAATTATTTTATACTACTCATAAGAATGTATACTATTAGAAATATTGTCTGACTATTATGAGGATATCGGGAGCCTTAGAGGAATTTTCGGAACTGGCATAAGGCCATCAGGCCAATGTAGTCGATAAAGGTTATCATGGTTTGACCGTATTTGTTAACCCTTCAGGTTTTCTTTCATAGGTCAGTCCCTATTTTAGCTAGAACTAGTGTCTAAATATAGCTGCGTCTGTTAGCTAGTAAGATTTCCCTCAAATTCATTTTTCTGATTATAACACCTATTTCACGCAAAATCAACGATGGATATAGGTAGTGTTTTTTTTCGTTCTTCTTTATCTTGTTGATTATCATAGCAAAATAATTATTTAGGGATAACTGAAATAACGGCAAGGGCAAACATTGCTCCAATGTACATTCTCAAATTCTCAAGTACAATCTTGGTCTTTTTACACAAACTAAGAGAATTATGATAATTTCCTTTTCGCTAATCACTGGGTTTTTCTCAGGTTTCAAGACTTATTATGTCACTTGTTTTACACATACCACTCTGTTATTCCCAATGGAAGAGCAATTCTCACAAACGCTGAAGTGGTCTGAACCAGGATTTACGTTATTAGAATGAGGACTTAAGTAACCTTATCACCATTAAACAGGTCTAGAGGCCTCACAGAACACATTAACCTTCCTTTCTATGAGAGTTTCGTATATTTTTCTGTTTACATTGTGACCAAATTGACCAAATGACGGGTTTATCTCTTGGAAGATTAGTACTTTGATAAGATATGATTTCCTCGTATCTCACACTTTTACCATACTCCATGTGCTCTGAACTTTCAAAATTATGTCATGAGACCCTCCATTGGTACAAGTTTTAATCTTAGACGTCACAATCAAAGTCATATTAATGACTGGGCTCGAACACCGTGCAAATCCGTTAGATCTTTATAGGGGAATTGTAAAGATATTTTCAGAAGTCAAACATTGCACACGGATTAAATGGAACAGTTGGAATCACCTGATAAAGAATTAGTAGACTAGGCATTGGCCTATTGAACAATCTTTGGTTCTGATTCTTTATAATGCTGTTTCTGTACGCAACCCAAAGAAAGAAAGTGAATAAAGATATCTCTTTTCCTATAAGAAATCAATTAGTATCATATCATTAATGAAAGGATAAGCGGCAACTCCTCATATCATTTACTCAATAAATGGACGGACGGTTTTGGGTTATCTCTGGTTGGGCACAAAGTGAGGATTAACCTTGTTTCTATTGATCAGCTTCCTTAACCTGTTTTGGGGGAATAGTCCAAGCCAATTGGAAGAGCGTTCAGCAAAGGTTATACGAGGACCCCAGCGATCCTCCAATGGTGTAGAGGGGAGGGATAGGGACTACATTGACCTTCTGATACACGGTGGAGAAATACCAGGACACTCTTCATTTAGAGTCCAATACCCCGAAGATACCCTACTTTGTCTTTTGGGACAAGAAGGCAATGCCCACGGCTTGGACAAGGACGGCCATTCAGGTTCCGGGAGAGATGTAGATCACTATTTATCTTTCAGACATATAGCATAATTAGTTATCTTTCATAACTTATAGGAGCGGAATCTTAACGTATTTTGGGAAATTTGGAGTGACAACCAGATAATCTGATATGAATTGATACAGTGTACCCACTGGCGGATCCAGGGTTTTGAAAGGGGGGGGGGGGGGTGCGCGCTATTGGATTTTATGACTTTTCTGCCGAATTTTACATTAAGAAACTCAAAATTTTCTGAAAAAGGGAGGGGGCACCCCCTGGATCCGCCAGTGGTACTTTGGATTGTGCAGTACATACATCGGCCCACCGTATCTCTCAACTGTATAAATCTGACCTTCAACTACATGAGAAGGAAATGTGATAATGTTAATAGAAAACGTCAAGCAAACTGTTGACCAGACCAATCTATATATTCTAGTCCATAACATACACGCTGGGCACGCTGGTCATGATTCTCTGCCATGTACGTCATACAAGTCTTGAAGTAGGCCTATACTCCAAAATATTTTTTACACACTTCATACATTGCTGTGTACAGAGCGCTAGATAGAACTTTCTTTTTATCAAAGTGGAAAAAAAGTAACTTTTGAGGAGCAGAATCGAAGCACACAGAAAAATATTCATATCACAACAGACCTGTTATCGTGACCCCAGCACACGAGCTGCACCATTATGCCATCCTACCCGACTCTCTAACCTCCACCTCCAGTGAATGTGAGCCCCCCACTCACCAGTAGTGCTCCTCCAGGGTTGGCCGGCCTTCATAGTGACCCTGCCCCGCCCTTGACCACTACCTGACTGCCCCCGGGGCCACCAGAGGCGCTGTTTACTTGGCTTCGGCAAATATTGTTGTCCTCTGTCCTGCCTGCGTGAGGGGCATTTTCAGCCCTGTCTGTGGAAAACGATCCCTCCCATGGGTTGTCCATTGAGTTCACTGAAAATAGAACCTCCCAAAGGAGGTGGTCCAATATAGACGCATTCACCAAGGAGGAGGATGTCAAAGACAATGCTCGCAAAGGAGAAGAATGTCCAGGAAAAGTTTGTAACTCAGTTTTTCAATGGGTTCCGTGGGGATTGCACATGCTTGCTTAAATTGGATGTTAAAGGATGGTTATTGGTCCCATTGTTGGATAGTGGGATGGTTCAATTTATGGCTCCTAGCACAATAAGAAAGTACAATCAAGGACTGACAAATTTTCCAATTTCAAAAAATAGATATTTTGATAATAATGCCCTAAGCCTCAATTGCTTCGAAATGCAATAGCCTAAGAACGAATGGTTGGTCAAAATATTCGTTATCATTATCCAAAATGATCATTATTTGGCGTTCTTTGACATGATGAAATCATAACTTAAGCTTTTCTTGTGCTCATTATAAATATATCAACTCTCCCACAAATTGATTCAGTGGAATAGCTGTTATTTCTATTTGGAAAACAGCAATATTTTGGTTAAGTTATCATTGATATTAGGTACATGTGCTTACATATAAAGTGATTTTAAAGTAATTATCTTTAAGATAAGTTGTCCTGCAACCGGGGGCTCCTGTACCATTTTAACTATACAGTAAACAGTATTCCCATTTTCATGCATAGACCTCATGTTGCTTAGACTTGAATGCACTGTGTCACCCCCCCCCCCCCCATTATACTTTACTTTCTATAATTTCTAAACCCATGCCCACGATACACTTATGAATTCAATGTAATATTACTATATTATTGACACCCCCATCATCTTACATGATTAATGTGTGCATGCTGTCCCCTCACCACCTCGACATGTGGCCCCTTCCCACTGTCACATCACAAGTATGTGACGTCACATTACTCGCGACAACACGTGCTTATGACGTCATGCACAATGCGTTGCGTCAGGGTTCGAGCACTTATACATAATCACACAATAATAGACTATTTAAGGAGATTTAATAGGTGCTTGAGTGAGGGAATTAAGCCTACTTACTTACAAAATGAGGATTTGGAATGCGTGATGACATTTAATGTCAGATTATTTTTATGATAATTTACAATAATCCTAACGAGGTTTTCATGGGTTGTCTTAGTAAAATATAAGTTGACTGGCAATACTGGTTACCTAGACAGCCATGCAGATAAATGCATCAAATATACAGGTAACATAACGACATGCAGGACCCAACAATGGGCCTGAGCCCCATTTATCACGATGTAAATTATGTATCGTGAAAGGTGGTTAATACCGTTCTAAACCAGTCACGGATGCCTAAAAGGGGACCCTTTCATAGATCTTGAGTTGACCTGAGGATATGACCATGACCGAGTTCTAGATTGAAATCAGACTTAAGACTCCTTTTCCGGTTTGCTAGAAATGCATGATAAGACATGATGTTAGCCGACTTGATAACATAGTTTAGGAAGAGAGGATATTCTATGCATTCCATACGTCCTTTATTGGGGGTAATATGCGCTTTGTGTCTGTTATGGACTGTCAACTTATGACTGTAAAATCTGTAAATAATAACTCGGTCCGTTGTATGCGGACACATGTCTGAAATAGGGGGATGTCCGACGTTTTTTCTGTTCATGTGCGGTAGATTTTTCATGAAGATATTTGGACATGTCTTCCAATTCTTAGTGATTTTAAATTTCGAGCAGCAATAAAAAATAATAAGATTATACATCTAATATTGTCATGAATTCTTATAGGTATTTCTTAAATGACAACCAACAATTATGACAATCAAATACTCCCCAAAATTACCTGGTTCGCCAGTCAAAATTTCCCCATTTCAGAACGTTTTGGGAATACCCTATTAGTTAGGCCTAGAATAACCCCTTTCGATCCAACCGATATAAACAGGCTCGTCCACGCTAACCCCGTCCTGACCCACCCACCGACAAACCAATCGACCCGTCCCTCAACCTCTGCACCACACACACACAAACACAGACATTAGAGATCGGCCTGGCTATACGTTGTATCCCCTCCCAATCCCCAACGGTCTCATCACTGGGGATAGAGCCCTACCCTGACATTTACAGCATGCACATCGACAGCTGGGTAGAACAATGGGCAGGCTTCCCATACTCGATTAGTCCTGTTTTCAGCACCTAGTCGACAGGAGACTGCTGAATCAAACTGCTGGCACTGCAAGTATGACCGCAAAGGATGAGATATATTCAGATGAGTCTGTGCATCCTATTCCTACAGACTGCCTTCTTCTTTGATATGTCGCGTTTGTGAATGGAATTATAAAAGGTCTTCATTTTCTGGGTAGGAGTCTTCTCATTACTCATTTGAATAGTCATTAGTCTTCTAAAGAGGCAGAGTTCATAATAGGACAGGTAGTCAGATTACCCTTGTTCTTTTAAGAACAAGATTCCTCCCTTTCCTTTCTATAAACTTTTGCATTACTTTAAATTTGAATTTCGGAGGAAACCGGATAAAAACCGCCATTTTGTAAGTAGCACAATCGGAGGGCATTTCCTTTCTGGGTCTGTGACCAGAGAGTCTATTTGAAAACGTGCAAATTGGCTATAACTAAGAATGACATTTTATGATTTAGTACAGGAGAGTGGCTGGATAGAAATTTAAATTCACAATCTAAACGCGAAACCATACCAGTTGAAAAACAACATTTTAGCACTGCTGAATCTGTCAGTTGTCATTACAGCAAACCGTTGTCTAGTGGCATTAACCTAGGTAAGGACAACAGCAGAAATACCCGGCCAACTAATGCATCAGCCTCCATAATGCCATTCAGCCTAATGGATCCAACACCCTGGCCAAATAGTAGACAATGTATGAGCAGGCCCACGCTACCTAAGAGGATTATTCATCGTCGGTTTTTCAGCGGAGAAAACCTCCTTATGCCATATATCTGTGGTAATTTGTTAAGGCCGTCTACGATCTTTTGTTTACGTTCAGACACTGTCATAGTGGATAATGGGGATGGGAGGGCAAGGCTGAATCGCCACCTGTTGGTCTTGTTTGTTAGCTACACGGGATACGTTTATGGAACGTTGGCTAAATGTGAATTAGGGCTTGATACTGCCTGAACGGTAGTGCTGCGGTGATCTGCGTTGTCAACAGAGATTCTCTGCAATCCCGACATCTTGTGTATGTTGGAAAACTTTTTTGTCTGATTTGAGACATTTCTTTATAGCATACAGGTTTTTTGAGCCATAGGAAACCTCCATATGTCATGTCTGTGGTTATTTGTGAGCAGTAGCTTGACCCTTCGTCAAGCTGTTTACTTTCAGGCAGTACCACAATAATGTCGGTTTTGGTTGAGAGGGCAGAACTGATGGCCCTTTTGCGGGCCTTTCTGTTAGCCTCATGTAAGCAACTTTCTGCACATGTATTAAGTTAACAGGGATGAAAGTTCTCTAGTTTTTCCTGGATTTCCAGTTTCCACCATTTATAAACCATGCAGCATAGGTGAGCAAAGTAACCTTTTTTGTCCCTCCCTGGTCCTATCTAATGTCTCCAGTATCTCTGATCACTCTCTCTTCAGTCATCTATGTCTCTAGTGATTTCAGTTAAAACTGGAGCTTCCAGCCTATCATGCCCGTACAAGCCCTTGTAAACTGGAAATATAGCATATGGAGGGGAGCTATTGTCTGTAGCTCTAGTTACGTGGTTAGATAGCCCTGTATAGTGGATAACTGTGATAGCTGACAGGTCTTTCACAACAGGGTGACCTCAAGTAGGAAGAATCTAAGAAAAGAGATACAGAGCAAAGTTCCAGTTTCTTTTGCCCTGTGCAGCTTTCATCTCTGAAAGTAGGGATTGATACTGGCTGTCCACTGTCAGAATGTTTTGGTTGCGCTGAAATAGCTTCCTTGACATATTACATGACACCTTGTTAAACGTCTCAGTCATTTTCTGCAAGCAGAGGATGCCTTCATGTATGGTCAGATGAGCAATTTTGCACACTAATTTATACCAAAAAAGCTTTGTCAACAAAATTATAAAGTAAACATTTATTCATTTTAGTGGTTTTCTCAGAGGACTCTTCCTTGTCCAATATCTATGGTTATAGGGTAATATTGGTTGTGTGGGGTGAGAGGGCAGAACTGAAGCGCCATCTGTTGGGCTTGTGTTGTTAGCTGCCCAGAACATGAACGCTTTTTGGCATCTATATAGGTGGATATTTTCGGACGGATGCATACAGCTGTCCACTGTCCCACTGCATCTCTGCTGTCAGGAACTGTTCTTGACATTCCTAACACATTTGGATACATACATATAGCTTTCATATTTTATGTGTGGTTTTTATGTATATTTTTTGGCTTTTGCAGCCAGAAGACACCTTTATTCATTGTAAGAATTGTATCAGTAATGCTTTGTTAGGCAGTATTGTGGTCAATTTACAGTCCATTGCAAGTCCATAATACTGAGCTAAGAAATACCAACGCATCTCAATATTATTGTTATGTTAATGTATCTCTTAAACTGGTTTACCAGTTTACGTGGTAGTACATAATTATAAAGAATTCCTCCACACTGAACTGATAGTATTTTAAGTGCATAACAGCCGAGGTAAGAGATACGTTACGTTAATGTTGGTTGATGCGGCGGAGTTGCTTAACCTACATATTAATGGGTGTTGGGGGAGCCGTAGCAGACCCAAAGTGTCTCAAGTAGGTCTTCTTTGTTTGCTAGGCGAGATACCTTGTGGCATACATATATGTATAAAGTAGGGATTGATAGCCTATTGGTCGTCTACTATCATAATGTTCCGTGTTGTCTGAAAGGATTCAGTGTGATTCTGACACATTCTGATATACATTGGTAAGTTTCACCTGTCATCTGGATTTTTGTTACATGTTTCCTTTATAGTATTTGGATAAATTTAATGGCAATGAAATATACATATTCACCCAATGTTATATGTATGATGGTTAGTATGCAGGACTTGGTCACGGTAAATAAACATACCATATCTCCATTATAATTACGATAACCAGGGAAGTGGGAAAGACACAAAATGGTTTTGGGTTCCTGGGTCATCTGTCCGTTATTATTTGCAGTAGGTCACGTTTCTAACCCTGCTTCCGCGCACGACTAATTAGAAATCCGGTACTGAAAAGTTGTTTATTGTTCCCCAATCGAAACTGGAAAGATAAAGCCTGCTTTCATGTGGATTATGTCCTAATTATCTGCCAGGGTCATATCAAGGGCTGTGATGGTGATCTGCCAATCTATGGGAAGGTAGAGACTATACCCCTACACGTTTGCCAAGGCAGGTGTTCTTTCATGTGTATTGTCCCATAGACAGGGTCATATACACACAACAGTCAGTGGCCCCAAGACCTTTGAAAATACAGCCATTAGCACTGGGAGACATGCAGAGGGGGAATAATGAATTTCAAATCTTATTCCTATATTGTGTGAGATGCAACCTGATCGTATTAATTGGCATAGTATTCCATCCAATTATGATTCAAAATACACTTAAAGTTTAAGGATACAGGTTAACAAATAAAGAAGCTCCAAGCACATGGGCTGACGAAGCATGGCAGTATTCCTATAATTGATAATTACCCTACTTCTTCTAAAATGATGTCCTTTAGCATGTTCCTGCCTACATACTGAACTTTCTTCAGGTCTTACCAAGAACCAGTGAAATGGGCCATAACCAACCTGTCCATCTGGTTACTATTTTTTTAAACTGTTTTCAAAAGGACCTGTGGGAATCAGCGAATTGGGTCATGACCCCATTTCTTAGTTCCAGCCTCGTCCTCCATGTGACTTCACAGTGTAGTGGTAAAGACCCTCACCTCCAAACTTAAAGGTTGTGGATTCGAATCCTGGCAAAGCCACTTGTTTTGATAAAGCCTCGGGAACGCTAAACACTGTGATTTATATAATTTTCATTTCATAAAACTTGAATCCTCTCTACGCTATGCTATTTTTCAAGCAACCATTGCTTCTGATAAGGCCTCCAGACACAAGGTGTCCAATGACTAAACCATAGACATATGTGTCGTTATACATAGGTTGTATGTGCTTCGTAAAGAAGCTAATATTGCTGAAAGGACACTGCTTTCTCGCACCTCTTGATTTGGCTAAAAGGTCATCAACTCTTAGCGATGGAACATTTGAAAGGGGGTAGACGCAATGTGACTAAAGCCTTTGATGACTTTCGATTTGACATATATGATGAATAATTTTTCACTTGAAAACAACTCAATGCATATATTCTACCCCAAACTGAGTCACAAACAAATTAAAATGGCACATTCACAGTTCATTTAATTAAATTGAAATCCATCGAAAGATGTGATCGCATAGTAGGCAACCACCTAGCATCATCTGATTTGAATATTTCCGAATTACTTATACCTCTGTTTTATTATGAAGACGCTTTGAGAAATGTGGCTACTTTTACAGGCGTCCACTTGTCTCAAGGGACTATCAGTTTGAAATATTTTTCATATTTACGGCCTTCTGCTAATGCACCACATTTCAATTTTAACTCCATGAAAGGAGCCTCGGGAGAAGACCCATAAAACATATTAAATTTTACTTTGAAGAAAAAGAAGGCAAAATGCGGAAACACGAACAGAATTTTTTCTTTCTTTCTTTTTATGTCATCACTTAACGTTTTTCTTTATTTAGATGTTTTAGAGAGGAGGGCCTGAGATAACAAACAAAGAAATTATCTTCAGCAAAACAGCGGACTTGCTTTATAGGAGATGATCTGTTGAAAGAATTATTTTCACTTTCCTTGGGGAGAAGTTCTTTTAGATTCATTGCCGTTCTTATCCGATGAAAAGAGGCCATCATTTTATTTTAAAAGTCTGCGTTTTTCAAAAAAAAGAAGATCCCATTAAGGGGCAGAAGTCGTTGTCTCGTTTTTAGGAACCTTTTTTTTCTATCCATAAACCACCTAAGATCCACCTACACAGTCAACGTTCGTCAACTCTTTACACAATTGTGATTTGTTTATCCTTCCTGTGTAGAAAAACAATTACATACACGAATACTACATGCATACCTCCATACATACATACATACTTATGTCTAGGTGTGCGCAATAATAAATAACTATATTGAAAATCCTATCATTCTATGGTATCTGAAGTAGTTATTATGATTGAACAATTATGACCTAAAACATCGGGAACGTTCTTAAGGCAATAAAATTAAGGGGAGTACATGCCCAACCAATCATCTTTTTGAGGGACTAGACAAATATCACCACATGCATGATTTAGCAGCCGTTTATTTCAATCTTTACAAAGAATTGTCAGATGATTGATATAATTAATCCTTCACGGGATGGTGCACCAATTGCTATAAACATGTGTCAAGGGAAGTATAGTCTTTAGACATAATTAATTGTAAATTGCTACTGATTCCAGATCCCAGTTTCCAATTGCTGATAGTGGCAATTTCTGAATCAGGTCAATGGACAAGGAAATGTCTCAGCATATTCCTAGCAATGGAACTGGTGCCGAATGACTTTAATAAGAATCTAACAGGATTAGTTTCTTAAAGCAGCAATTGAATAAAATCAAAGGGGAACCCTAATTAGCTGTGAATTGTCGACTCGCACATTTTGAATCTGTCCAAAGTTACAATTCTGAATTCTTATCAAAGCTGTATCAATTTCACAACCCACACAACGATCACAATAATGGTGACAATCATTTCATTTCATCACTGTGCATCATATTTCTGACAGCTTCATTACACCAATACAGCATTACCAAGCAGGGGCGAATACAGGATTTCTTAAAATCTTTAAAAAGGGGGAGGGGGGGGGGGGGGTCAGCATGTATAGGCTAAGTACTAAAATGGTGTGCATTTGCATGTACATATACACCATTTCCCCCCTTTTTATAGTTTGTTTGTCCACCAAAAGAAGGGGGGCAGGACCCCCTGGACCCCCTCCCTGGAATCACCCCTGCCAAATGATACATGCTAGTCAAAGCTACTGTCAACAGACTCAAAGCCACGTCAGACCTTATCTTTGGCATGAGTATTATAATAAACGTTGGTCAAGTCCCTGTCACCGGCTCTGAAGTGGAAGGTCAATCTCCGGTCAGTGTAATACCAAACCCCACTCGGTCAGTCGGATGGCAAAGGGCGGATGACAACGGGCAATACATATCTGTAGGATCCTGCAGCTGAGCCCAGTATCAGTGCCAATAATATGGTGAATGGATGCGCTATAATCAGTAGTCATTATGTTGGCATTGCATCTAAAGAATTTGCCAGGGTCTTACGCTGACATATTATGTAGATATATTTGAAAGCTTGTGAATGCGCATGTAATATATCCATCCTATCATATTCTTTTGTCAACTAGGATTATTATTTCTATGATATAATATTTTTCCTTACTTATGTTTCTTGCAATAAGGTTTGTATCAACACTAGATTCAATCACCCCAGAACCAAGCTAATGAACAGACAATCATGCTAATGCAATTTGAGCAGTTCTGGAGATTCTTTTTAAAAAGATGATATATGTATGAGCAGCTCATGACAAATCGAATAGCTCAACCTTATCATATTAAGAGGGCTCCGGAAAGCGGACAGTGCGGAATAGGGGGTCCACAAGCAGTCCCTATTGTGGAGGTTATAGACTGTGCTGAATTGGTCTGGAAACTGTCCCATGCCAGACCTATGTGGGTGGCTTATAGAGGCCAATGGGCGAGCAGCTCATGGGGCAGGAAGCAATAGGCTCCTGCTCCCTCATCAGTCAACCACTCCACACCAGGAGGGTGGAGGAGGTCGCTGGGATCAGGTAATTGTTTTTTTTAAAGCGATGAAAGCTATAGATGGAAATTGAAAGCCATGCAGTGTTGCGAAGTTTATCGTACTGCACTAGTATGTTTTAGTACAATGCATGCAATAAGCGATAGGTTTTTTCATGCTGTTCCTCAGAATTTTTGACTTGTTGTTAGTAAAATCATGGAGCTTTGGTCGAGTACTTAATATGTTCACATTATCTCAATTTTTTGACCATTTTTAAATCTTATGTCTGCAACTAACATGAAGTCTAGAAGTTAGATTCATTCATAACCAATTTTGTTGATAACATTATGTCACATCAAACCCATATCTAGTCCAAATACCATTAGCATAATTATCACAAACTTGATTATGGTTCGTCTTTGGTCTGGGTTTGCAGACAATGTATACTTCCAGCTAATGTTCAAAGGTTTCATACAGCTGAAAGGTTTCATACAGCTGCAGCTAATTTTACAATCCGTTCTCACTTATTTTACTACCTAACTACGTAGTTTACTCCCAGGGTTATAATGATAATATTTTCCCCAACATATCACAATATTTTGCTTTAATTGAATAATTATTTATTAATATGTGGTAATATATTGGACAGATTGGCACATGTATATGACGTGCAAACCATGTTAAACGCTTTGCTTCTGTCAAATGCAACCAACATAGACATCGCCATGTTAACAATTGACCCTTCCAAGACGCCAACTCCTTGGTCCATATCTTCGTTACTTATTTGGCTGATCAGGGAATTAACACCTTTAATTTTGGTAAACGACGCAATTGCTGATCTTGAGACCCTAATCAAAATTTCCCTGCATGATTACCCTAATTAGTTACGAAAATATGGGCCCATCAGACCCAGTGACAATTTCCGGCGAAGCAATTGCACGTATAGCATGTCAAAACATCTTTAAATTATTTTGCAAAATGACATATTTCAATTTTATATCAAAGTTATCACCACTTTAGTCAAATTAGGAATCTCTTTTAGTAGGCCTACCTCTGACATTCAAGTACTTGTTTTTGAATCCAGGGCACGTGATAAAAGGGTTAACCAAGGCCTGAGACCTTCAGTAACCAACCTTAACTAACAGGGTTAGCAGCTGGGAAGGTCATTATAATTAGTAGGACATAATCGACATTTTCACGCATGGTCAGTTTAAGGTCATTATAATCTACTCTAATGAACCAAGGACCACCAAGGCCACTTGTGGTCTATGACTAAATTGTAATGACTAATTATTTTTTGTTCTATAAATTAATATAAAGATACTGCCGTTTTGCGTCAGTTTTGAACTTTCACTGTTTATTTCGGATTGATTATAATAGTAACCGTTATAATGCGTGGTAGGTTGACATTATGATTTTTGTGACCATTTACATCTACTGTGCAGCGAGTACATACTATGACCCATTTAACAAATTGATATAATTGGCCCCAAACGTCTCGTGCCTGCCTAACGTCCGCCTCAGACACGCGACCACGACCTCTGAATTTAAACCTACAAGCTCCACATCCGCCGAACACATTTAAGTCACAGCTAGGATTTTTGGAAGTAAAACAAGATTTCTATTATCGATTAAAAGTATGATGAATAATCGTATTTATACATATTCAACTACGTAATTAAATTGTGTAGCGATATCTACAGCAATTAATTTATTTTGGAGAGGTGTGACGTCATCGCCCCCATTGCTATCGCTGTAGTGATTTGTTGTATGGTCACTATATAAATCACCAGGCCAAAGCTGTTGGTCATTTGCATTCCATCCACCACACTGACCACATCACAGCAGTATTTTAAACTTTAGATTTGATGTATGCAGGAAGGATTAAAATAAATGTTATTTATTAATGTCCAAATCAAATTACCTTGTTGTTATCTTGTTGTTAATCCACTCTATCAATTCAGCCGCAAGGTAAATATACATATTTCCTCCCATCTAGGTGTAACTTGAAATACCATTGTTGTAATCTTATCTGCTTATAGCCCCTATGTAGTAAGAATTGTGATATATAACTGAATAGGGTTTTAAAAAACAAGAGAACGCCGCCCACACCCATTTCTTTATGGGCCCAAGTAATCTCCAATTTCTTGCGGTCTCTTAAATGTACGGAAACCTTACGATTCGTGTGCTTAGCTTTGTCTTTAGTTGAAAAAGTAGGTTATTTCGGGTACCTCAGCCGAATTACTTTAGAGACTGTAGTGCTACGTGAGAATTCACTTTTTACTTCACAGTTCGACGGAGTTCATATCTTTTATAACGACCTCCCTTTGAATAACGGTGTTAGGGTCTGAAAATCATGTTTTGTCATAGATAAAGATAAATCCGGAGAATTGATGATAGAGAGGGGTTCAATAGCAATATTATTATAATCCCTTATTGTCCCTTACAAAATGAATGTAATATATCAATATAAGATTCAAGTGAATATGACATGTGTAGTATGTAGTTACACTCTTGATGTTTCACCAATCAGATTCTGGAACACAAACTGATACATAGGTTACGATAATATACCCAGTCAAAAAATGTGCTGGGTTTCGAGACAATTTCAGTTGGTTCCAAGTTAAATGAAAAGTTCTGTTCGGACTTTTAAATAGCATCCCGTTGAAATGGTCGATTTACCTTTTGTCCTGTGTATAGGATATCTAAACAGAGTCAGGAGATTATTGGGACTACCCATAGCTGTACGGTTACCACGCAGATTTCCCCAAGGGTGCAAACATCATTAGGTCGATTGTTCTACGTAAGGGATTTCCACAGGTCTATGTAATATAAGCAATGGATATGATATGGATACCGCATGATAGGTACTCTTTCTCCTGAATTTTCCTTCTCGTCCAATGTATGTATAAACCAAGCATTTTCAATGCAACATTAAGACATTATGCATGCAATAGTTGCATATAGACTCTAAGTTGCTGAATATTACAAAGTATGCATTAGGCACTTTATCTCCAGTATTCTCGATGTGAATATATATGCTTTAAAAACACTTGGAAAACGTTCATAGACTATACATTGTTTTCCCATCGTCTGTATTGCAGTAATCAAACTATAGAACAGTGCCATTCTGAACGTGCCATCACACTGCTTGTTGCAAACAAATTCCCTCTTATAAATAACTCTATACGTATAAGAAGGTGGGGGTGTCATCAATGTAAGTAAAGTAACGTACTTCTTGTAAAAGGGACATACGCATAACAAGTCTTTCATATATGCAGCATAAAATGGCGCCTACATCTCTTCAGAGGCACAATAGAAACGATTCGCTTTTTGATGTGTCGCACTGTTCTAAATTGCCTGCACCTTGCGTTTCCCTGTCAAGTATGCTGTTGGAATATCACGTTTCAATAAAACATGACGAAGTCAATTTCCCATGCCTATTCCTCAAATTACAACTGCCTAGCCCATTATAAACTATGACACTTTTTTCAGCTTACAATGCTTAAAAGAACTAGTTGTAATGATTTGCAAAATGTTTTTTGGTAGGGGGAAGTGGAAATGCGTATCTTGTGGGCATTGAAAGATTGGCACCATACATTTCATTTATAATAAAACTGATAATGAAGGGTACATAGAATGATTAGAATGTCCAAAATCAGTAACAACTTATAGTGGAGATCACACAGTGGGTAGTAGGCTTTATGATGACATGCCGAGGGCAATATCTTATACACTCAGGCTTTGAAGCTGTCCAGAGTGTTTCAGTATCATTGAGGGGCTACAGTGAAGCTCATGTAATGCCCTATTACTTACATACTTCGTGGGTGACTCGCTTTAGGGAACATATAGTTTTCTTTTACATGTTTCTGGCTTCTGTACACATGCACGTTACAGGAAATTGGCGGTTTCCCGCTTGTATAAGTTCATTAGGACATAAGATACGCTGTGTGGAAGTAGTATAGACTTTGAAGGCGAAAACAAAAATAATAAGAAATAAAAAAAATGGGTAGACAGGACGAGGTTATAAAATACAATTTTGTAGAGGGAGATTTGCAGAGCTTAGATTCGGGAATTGACAGGTGTGAAGGGAATTAAGGTTTGATTGCAGGTAAATACGTCGTATGGATAGGCCCATTTCTAACCACAAATAAGGATCTCCTAGGGAATAGAGAACCTCTGGAACTTTATCCCCTTGCCCACTATTTCTGTGAGATCCCGGGCATTTGGCCCAAAGTCCTTTCGGTTCAGGTTCTAAAAATACCTACTTTGAAGAACACACGTATGTCAACGTGGCTTATAAAAAACTTGAATGATATTATCAGGGGAAATACATATCAGATGTGAATTTCCCTTGAAAATAATTACTATTCACACTTTAGAAATATTCTAAGTGCATGCATAGATCGGGTATAATATTCAAAAGATGAGTACAGTGTCCAATCAAAGGGATAAGGTCTCAAATCCCCGCAGTTGAATAAGATAGCACCCTCCCTATGCTGTTCTTCTATAACTTGTATGCATATACATAATTATGGAGAAAGAGACTGGAAAGCTCTCTTTGTTCATATGTCACAATTCCCTTGGTGGCTGGCTGGAACCTATCTGGTCAACTATGAGCATGGTCTGATCATTACCAAGGTATTTTGGAACAGCTAGTCCAGCAGAAAATCTATTTTAGAATGAGCAACCCCAAACCAATCCAACCATAGGCCAGGTGGCACACCTGTTCTGCATAACAGGTTCCCACCTGGCTTTCTAGTCTCGATATATTTATAAATGCATACAAGGTCTCTGATAACATAGAACAAGATAGAATGAAACCTTGTCACTTCTGGTGTTATTAGTCAGCAGTCACCACCTGACCACTGGGATAGCAATAAATCAAAGTTTGTCAATGGAATCTGCACCTTTCCTGATTCAAACATTTCATTTGTCAAATGAATCATTGTTTTACCCAAACGATTTTTAAAAAGATACTGTGCCTATGTTATGAAAGGAGTTTTTGTGAGTCCTAGACGAGGTTGGATGTCAAAGTTGGAGAGAAAGAATTAAAAGTAAACAATTGTTTATCAGCATCGCTGTTTACTGGTCAAAAGAATGTAGGGGACTCACTGCGAAAGAATAATGACAATGAAGTGGACAAACAGTATTTTATTAGTTCAAACGCCTTGATTAATTGGCTAAAGTAACCCATCTCCTGGCCAAATAGATCATGTTGAGAACATCTATCAGGTCCATTAATAGTGCCTGCCTTGACTCTTTGTTAAGACGAGAAGTTGAAGGTGTAATGGCTGATGGCTATTCAATTTGAAATCCCTTACCTGACCTACTTATTCATGGGAATTAAAACTTGTAAAGAGAAGATAAAGGATAAAGTGAAATACCAACAATACCCACACCCGCGTCCCCACGAAATCCACTATTGACTGGTGAATCACAATGTTTATGGCACACAAACAGCCAATTTTCTGTCTGGATGTGACAGTTCCTGATCAGATTCAGACCTCGTACAAGATTTAGATTGAAAAACAAGAGAAACAAAATAACATTGAGAATGATAGGCTCCCTTTTTAATCACCTTCAGTCCAAGTGGTCTTTTCATATTCATCTGATACTTCCGATTGTTTTTTGTTATCACCATGTCAGTTCTCTCAACAATCTGTGCGGTCTTCAAGCATTTACTCTGACCATTTCCAAACACCAAGGACATGCCCAACGTGTGTTTGGAGAGTGAAGGCGTCATTTCAGACAGAATTGTAAGTGAGCTAGAGCTGTAAACGAGATGCCACCCCATCAGGAAGTCTCCCAGAGGTCGACAAGTCGCTTCTTTTAGACATGGAATCTGTTTCCATATTCCCTCTTTTTGGCGATACTCAGATATCATTTAGTGACTCACAATGCCACGCCCATCTTGCCAAGCAGCAGAAGCTATTGCTCCTATAATGGATTTCTCTCAAACCTATAGTACTCCCTCTAATTGTTTCACCTCCCGCTCGCATCCATTTAAACGAAAAAAGCATCGATGTTTGCTTTATCTCCGGACTTGTGTAAATTGAAGGTGTCAAGTCACTTTCCATCTCATGAATTCTCTCTGTTCTCATCAAAAATGAACGCGTGCATTTTAACTTTGTCACGTTCATTTCTGAAGGAAGACCGTTGTATTTGCAAGAAACAATAGTCTAGTATATTTTCTAGAACGTGCACTTTTTCAATAAAATTGAGATGATTATATACTGCCGTTTTCATAGTGTATTGCAAAGTACTTTGAACATAATTATATATTTTCAATGGTATACATTTTTGCTGAGATAGTGGTAAATTCATGTTTATGGGCATATACATTATAGCGTTGATTGAAGACGCCATAGCAATATGTGACGTACAATTTATACAATTTCAAATACTTAAAGCGTATATAAATTCGCAAATAATAATTCAATTTCAGCGAAATGATATTATGTAGAGCACGAAAGAGAGTCAATCAATAGAGCATTGGAGCCTTCCATTAGTTACCTACGCACATTTTCAACACAATCAGACCTCCTTCCCCCTTTGTGATAAAGAACACTTTACATGTGTACATGAACGCACGCACCAAAAAATCCAGAACCCCCTCAACTCCATGGGTACGTTGATACCAATCGGAAGGCCCCTTGTTCATTTCACCAAAGCCAGGGGCGGATCCACAGAGTTTCAAAAGAGGGGGGGGGGGGCACCCTATTGTAAACATTTCCTCCGGACCCTCCAGGTTCAAGAATTTTGCATAAAAAAAATATTATTTAGGAAATAATACATAGCCATGCCTAGACTTTTTAGAATATGTATGTCTCTCTGCCATAGATTTTATGAAATGGATAATGTACTCACATCAGAGTATATGGGCGTATATTAATCCTTTGAGGCGTAGGCACGTACAGTTGTATCATTTACAGATGTCTTTGAAGGGTCGAGACAGAAGCTAGTGTCATGTTCAGGCATTGATGACAGTGAGAGGGAGAGAGTGATGCCATTAGTAAGCAGGAGCACACACAGAACATTGTAAGAGTGCAGAAAAACATGTCATACAAAGCCATGTACATATATATGACAGAGACACATGGGAAATCATCCACCCTACAATAAGTACAATATCACACAAAACGTTCAGACATATCTTGTTGATAGTGCAATATTTCCAATTGCACTTGCCGAACGTTATTACTTGCTTTTTTTCTAGCGATGAATTAATATTAAAGACTGAAAGTGGCCAACAGCCCCAGACAAATTGAAAAATCTCAAAACAATAGCCAGCTTATGTTGCATTAAATCATAAGCACGAATGGTAAGCACTAATGAATAGAGGCGGCAACCCAAGCCAAGGCCATTGGTCGTGAGGGATGGAAATGTGATATTCAAAAATGAGATGCAGGTTGCCGTTGGCAGGGCTCAAGCCTCCTCCAGGGTGGCGGGTATCTGACCGCCAGCTGCGTCAGATATCAACTTATTTGCTCTCTGATAATAAATCAGTAGCACTGACATTGATCATACCATGACCTGCCCACATGCAAGGCTATCCAATATGCATCATGGCAAGGTTTCGCAGAGAAACGGTTATGATTTGCATGCCTGCGAAATAACTGTTTGCATTAATATGTCACAATTTATTTAAGAAACTATGTCCCTGTATGAAGCACTGTGTGTTTTACTGCACACATTGAAAAGTCCTATTCATCAACATATAGACTTTGAGCTTGTACTTGTATGATATCAAAAACTTCAAAATTGTGGCACACAAGTTGTACATTTTTTCTAGAATTAGGAAATACTTGAATGTCAAAGCAAGTGTTACTGTTTTTAAATCAACGGTGCTACCCTTTATTGAATATGGAGATATAATTTATTGTGGGACATCAACTAAAAATTTAAATGACATTGACAAATTGTTTTTTAGAGGGTTACGTTTATGTTTGAATGAAAATTATTATATTTCTAAAAAAGATCTTTGTCAACGTTGTAAAATAGCAAAACTTTGTGACAGGAGAGTATGTCATGTAAACAATTTTATGTATAAACAGACTGAAAATGTACAATTTCTAAAAAAACCTGTAAGGGAAACAAGATTACATACAGCACCAGTTTTTAATGTGTATAAACCAAATATTGAAAAAGTTAAACATAACCTCTTTTATCGTGGTGCATTGCAATGGAATGCATTGTCGGCAAAAGATAGGAATACTGGTACATATAAAGAATTTAAGGATATGCAAACCAAAATTCTCAAAGATGTATTGAAAAACTATTAATGGTATGATGTGATCTTGTATTCTTTCTCCTATTATTATGTGATATTGAATTGATTTTTGATTTTAGAATTATTTATACATCTATAGTCGTTTTCTTCTGACTTTTCTTCAAATACTTTTGGGTTTGAATTTTAATTGTATACTTGAATCGTTTCTATTTGAATGCAAATGTTAATTATTTTATTTCACGGAAAAATGACAAGTGAATTGATCTAAACATTATGTTGGTATAGGCCTGCCTATATAACTCAGGCACTTAATGAAAACAAGTTGTATAACTTTTTATTTGCCTGAATAAAGAAATGAATTCAAAAAAAACAAAAAAACTTTAGCTGTCAGCCATTAAAAGCTCAGCTTACTAATTATATATAAGCCTTTTTAATAATGGCCGAACTGGCGGAAAGGTTTGAGCTACAAGGCGAGTACAAATGTGTAACTGTATGGGGCTAATGACAAAGAACGTGTCAGCTAATTTAACGGCTCCCCAGTCCCCCTACATAACTCAGAATGGTTCACGCCCTCAGTGTGACTACATTGGACCAGTTTCTTTGTTCACTTTACTAAGATGGATTCTGATGTTGGACATGAATGGAAATCCCTTTTCCAGAACCTGGCTCTCATGGCCAAGTGGTTTGTTCTACTGTCGCTATGGAAAAAACAATCAGGCTGTTGGTTTGCATAGCTGTTTTGTAAGCTGATAAGCATAGGTTCTATAATACTATACCATAAATGCACACATAGCACATATATCAGAAAATGACATAGAGATTTGTATCATCAATGTATTTAGAAAGTGTTCGGCCCCTTTTTATACATCATACAAGTTATATAGCTGGCTTAATATCAAACAACGGTTCAAAGAGAAAATCACCTCAAGATTGTCCAACCTGCAGTTCCAGGACTAAGTTCCACACTAGATGGCGTGGCCCAGGATATGATGTATTGTTCGCACCACAAGAGAAGATGCCTTGGTTGACAGAGGCAGACAAGGCAGTTGGTTTTCCTTTTAGTACCTTTGAATCGTACTTATGTTCCAAGTAACAATAACAATGATTATTCTTATCAGATGTACAAAAATACACAATCTTTATGCACGGTTGTACGATATAACAATCCGTATTGCAGGCTAAAAATGCCGAAATCTTTACAAACTGAAATCCTCAAAATTTCCTTCATTCGAAACACAATGGAAGCATTTTCATTCTTCCAGAATCAAGAAACTTAATCAGTTTCTTCGGAGAGTTTGCAAAATGTCTCAAAGAACCTCTCATCATCATTCCTGTCTGAGGTGTATCACAGATCCCAAAGCCCATGCCACACGTTGCGATAAAAAATCAGTTATTTTCCATGAAATATGGTCGCAATAAAACTTGAAGAACTACTGAAAGAATATTTATCGCACAGAAGCATTATAAACCATCATAGTACAGCTGTATATTACACTACGAATCGAAAGTAGCCTTTTGACAATCCACAAGAATTTGAGTGATATATATTAGAAACACAATGTAAATATTTTGCATGTTGAGGATTGGATCGCGAGGAAAACATACAGAAATTGCAAGTGCATTGCGGGTGACGAGGTCGCAGGTCAATAAGCAGTCATTGTGGAAATGTGTTTTGTCCACTAGTACTTTCTCTCTGTTGCGGGGGCGTTGTGTAAGTAGATACTGTAGACCCTTAAGCATTGCTCAGGACGACCTGACGTTATTCCAGCTGTTAGTGGTCAGGGTTGCTAGGCTCGGGTCGCAACTTGGTCTTGTCCTTGGAAGAATGTGTTTATACTTTGGTACCCGACGTGGACCTTCCATAGGTTTAAAAGAATTAATCTTATTTATATTGAAATGGACGGAAGGGTAGGGTCCTTAATTAATGCCTGAAAACTATCTTTGATTTAAGTATGTATTCCACAGGCAAATTCTGATTCTGCCGATTTTGTATTTGTTAGATTTTTCCTGAAAGTATTGCATTCGATATAACATTTGAAACAGAATTTCTAATGATATATAATTATGTCTTTACTAAACCTATATGGAATATAAGCTTGGCCACTTGTTGGCTACTGTCTCAGTTTTTCCAACGTTGTTTTTCAAAAGGCTGTAAGAATATAAAAAGAACTATCCACATTCACGCTCACTGAAACTAGTCATGTAAGGTTATTGACTTGTTTTGTCTTTCCTTTTCTCTAAGGAAACACCAAAGAGGCCAGTACACTCTCCGTAATTCCGTTCTTTAATTCCTCCTTCACTTTTAAAATTGGATGAAATTGGCGACACTGAATTAAAGATGACTCTAATGCATGAATCTCATTGCTCGTTACCCACAGACTATTCAGACCTATTAACTGATGTGATTAGCTGCTGCTTACGGAAAGAGAGACACTGAATCAATTGACAAGCGCGTGTTTGAAATAAGCATAATATTGTCTTTAGGTCATTATACAATATGACTTTAAGCAAAATTCAAAAGGTTTGTTTCTTTTAAGAATGTTGATTTTATTTAATAAAAGCGGCTATGTTCAAGGGGGTTCACCAACAAGTGTCAAATTATGACAGTGAAAATCGTAAACCATCAAAACTCTTTTTCGACTTATTTACAAGTGTTGACAACTAGATTCTACTAGTTTTCTCTGCTGTCCTCCTCCTCTAAACAGTTGCCAGCACCATCAATGTAACCCTTCGTAATAGCTCTTGACCCCACACATCGTAATTAATTGACGCATTCTATGTGAAACCAGGCACTTTCTGTGTCCTCGGGGCCAAGGCTGGACAACACAGACCCACCTGAGACCCACATAAGACCCACCTGAGACCCACCTTAGGCGGCCGCCTATAGGCCCACCTCAGGCCAATGCAGACCAAATCAGAACAGTTCATACAGCACGGGTATAGACCACTGAAAAAGACACGGTGATGGATCTTTAATTCGATATAAGACATATCATAATGGAGCCGACTGACAAGAAAGAACACACAATAGATGCGACTTGGTTCATTTCCTAAAATGTACATGCAACAGTCATAAATGGTTGTTAATTGTTGTGGAAAATGGAAATTTATCAGGGGCTGATCGAGGAGAGGTCCAGAGGATCCTAATCTTGGTGGGGATTTTGGTACTTACACCTGGCAAAGAAGACAAAACGTCACACGCGTACGTGCAAATGTGCGAAATATTAGTACTTAGCCGATACACAGAGCCGCCCCTTTCTTAAATCCTGTATCCGCCCCTCTATAAACTAAACAGTCATTTCCTAAAATCACCTTGCCCTACCGACACCCCGCATCCATACCCCCTACAGCCGTATTGCCCAGCTTTGCACCTCTGCCGCTTCTCCCAGCAGCCTCCAACCACTTCCGGAAGAACCGGAAATGGCGTATCATTGATTACACAGGTCTTTGATGTCCCCATTGTACATAATTTACTCACTAGGCGGCATCACCACACCAGATCCGGTTTAACTCATCAACGGGGCAATCCTTGATAATCTCCTGACTGAAAGACACGTTATCACGTTAATTAAAAGTGTAATATTAAGACCAAAACATTATTGCCAATATTCGCCGAAACTGGATAATATGAAAGAAAATTCCATGCAATGAGTCAAGGTTTTATTTGGAGCGCTCAGGGTTTAATATGTGGTTTTACTACATGCACAGCCAATTTATTTTAAGTGCCAATACGGATGCTGGTCATTATGACTTTATGTCAAATAAAAGGATGTCAGAAATGAATAATTAAGCCTAATTTGATCATTAAACTTAAAAGCCTTCTGTGCCTGACTTTCATTGAATCTGCGGATTTGGATTCATAATTCTGTCTTGCTTCCGGAATAAGGCAGTGACACTGTTAAGATTGTGAAATGAATTAGGTTATCATATTATTCAGAGGAACAAATCCCGTAATTGGAGCTATTCATGTGTACAGAAATATAAAATGAATAGATCTCGAATATCTTGTCTTATTCTACGTCAATGGTGAAATGGAAATGCTTTAAGCACCATTACCGTATTATGAACTCCAACCTTATACTGATACAACCTTGATTTTTTATACTAACAAACTGTATGCCTTGCATTAAAAGTGTTTTGATAGATTTTGTAATCCAGGTAATAGGTCAGAACTAAAGAACTCCCATCCAGAAAATATGAGAGAAAAAGTATGAATTCTGCCCAGCTCTATATTGGGGCTGCTCCTTCATCATAGATACTGTGACGAAAAGGGGTCTTTGACTGATATCGTAGCTTCTTGCTGGGTCTTTGTGAGGAGTCGCTTGTTCGAGATTCAGACACAGGATCGCAGTCTGAGCACGAACGTGTCAAGCCAGTTGTATTTCTCAGAGTTGTGCCTCGCACCCGAGGGTGGTCAGAACAGCATGTCATCATAGAAGGTAGCTAACAGATTCTGGTGAATTTAAGATAGAGGGGGGAGGGTTATGCTTGACTCACTGAAGGGCGCCACAAGCCCATGGTTGCTCTAGGCTTTCTACCTTTCTACTCATGCCCCTAGCTTGGAATCGGTCTTTAGGCTTTCGCCAATAAAAGAAGGGTGGTAGCATACTGGCTGGCTGCTCGTTATCCCATTCACCACACCTGTTCATATAGCTATGCTATTCCATACAGTCACCATGATCTTCGTTCTCGTGCCCTGAATCACCTTTGGTTTTTTAAGTCAGGTCATTGTGTTCCAACCTCAAACTAGGCTATTTTCGCCTTCTCATTCTTCGTTCCCCATTATCTCTAGTTATGAGGTTGCTCTGACCAAGGCAAGAAAGAGGTGTTGATACATTTAGTACCATAAAGGGACTGTTTATTCTCGTGTATCTCTGCTTTATGTCACTACAACTCAGACCCCATTGTTCAGTTCAGATCACATGGTTTTTATTGACCCTGACGGTCACTTCCGGTTACCTGCTTCTTAATTATTTGTGCTTAATTATCAAACATGTTACTTCTCATGCTCTACTGCAGCTAAACAGGCAGATATATCGACGATCAATGTGTAGGCACTTACTTTACATCTTTTTACTATACAGTTAATGCTAGGTTCACATTCTCTGCTGTTGAATTATGAAGTGATATCAGATCAATCACAATATTGAGGTTCTTTCACCATAATGTCGTTTACAGTATTCCTTCACCCAAGCATACTATATTGATATTTGTTCTCCTGTTTTTCAGACACAGGGTCTACAGGGTCCGGCCACAGACTCAGGAGCACCTCAGTAAAATGGAGGAGTACCTACAGAATACACCAGAGGTGGGTTATAAAACTTCTTAATAAAAGGGAGTTGAACAGTTTTAACGTTGGCCGGAAGAATTGTGTAGCTACCTATTTTGATCTTATCAAAAAGTGTACTATGTCATTCAAAACAGATCACTAGGCCTTTATGCTGACCGACGCTCATTTTCCTCTGAAGTGAAATTTAATTTCCTCCCACATAAAGTAATGATTTTCGTAAATAATGTCAAACTAAAACGGTATGCACTTTTCATTGCACATTGAACTCTGTACCATAGGCTGAGATAAGCAGTTCTAATCATTTTTTAGTCTCAGAACTTTTAATAGTAGCATCATATTTCTGTAGTCACGCTGTATCCCTTGGTTATGTCTGCTCATGTCAATCACATCACATGTTCTTGTGTTTCATAACGATATTTTATCGAATCTGTTTACTGTCTTTCTGATGTTGGATATTGGTTAACATTTAGTCAAAATATAGAAAGGTATAGGCGATGTCCTCACGTTTGATACATTAGATTGATACCTGTGAGATGAATAGAGCAATAAAGCAATGATATAAAGCAATGCTATAAGCATATACGTGATTAAATAGCATTTTAATAGTGATATGATGGCATATCTTTGTTCCAATATCTTAAGAGGACAGAATAAGTGTCATGAGTGCCGACACGAGTGTCATCTCTGATCTCATTCAAGCCAGAGATATATCTTGTATCTTGCAATTGATACTATTATAATTCTCTGTACACTTTATGAATGTATGTGAAATATAGAAACACGTATAAAGTTCAGATTTCGAAATGATTTAAAGTTTAACTTTGGAGTAGATGCGGGCCAAAGTCATCTACCTAGTCTATAAATGTTTCATAGGACTGCACGTTTAGAATAATATTATACAGAGTGCTTATCTTTATCTTTGAGGTTTTATGAGATGTATAATCATATACTTAACATCTATAGATAACAAAACGACAAAAAGGCTTGCAAGCCTACGTTATGTAGCTTATATTCCCGAGTTTGATTGAGAAATATCATGGGCATAGATGGATGTGATTGTGGGCGGAGAGACAGAATGCTTATATAACAAGATTACGCGGCATTCCTTGGCCATACAACCAGATGTAATCAATTAGATGACTAGTAGTATACGGAAAGTAGGATTTAATCCTGGCTCGCCAAGTGGCACGAACTGCATAATGCATCCTTCGACATCATGTACATGCATATAGGTATATGTGTGTACATATATGATAATACATACATACATACATACATACATACATACATACATACATACATACATACATAAATGCAATACATGCATACATACATGTATACATACATGTATACATACATGTATACATACATGCATATTATAAATACGTACATAATTATACATACATACATACATACATACATACATACATACATACATGCACTCACACATGTCAATGTGTCTATACACATATACATCTGTATGTGTGTGTGTGTGTGTTTTGTGTGTGTGTGATTGTGTGGTTTAATAAATAAACTAAAACGGTAACTTCTGAGAATTCAGACGATTTTCTGCCAACTTAAAGCTTCACATTAAAATGTGCAAAGCTGTCACACTACAGTTCCTAATGAGATAAATTTGAAACACGATAACAAAAATCCATCATGAGGCAAACACATGCCTGACAATCTACCACCTGAATATCCACCTCTATAGAGCACGTTCGTGGTAACAATCTTATAGGGTTATTGTCTGCTTTGTCCCTGTATGATTCGATTTGTCAGCTGCCAAAAGGACCATAATGTAGGGGGAGTGCCCCTGGCCTTTCATGTTAGTAGCACCGACCGGTGTTCCTGACACGCCACATTCATAAAAACGAACAAATATTGTTCAGTGTTAGCATATTACTTTATAATTGGTTTGCAGATTTAGAAATATCCTTATGACGTCTCCAATTTGTTAATAAAGTAGTTCTGACATAGTAACATTAGTTTGGAATAAACGCTAATGTATTTTAGACGAATTAATCATATGCATGTAGAAACACACATGTATGTATATCATTCATATAAATGTTATAAACGTAGGTCCCTTAAAAGAAAGGTTAATGGCTACCATGGCCATATGGTGCTATATCTCTAGCCTTGGTTCCTTATTTGAGATTATAGCCTCTGGCAGGAGCCTTGAGGCCACATGGGCCAATTTGACCAATCACTGAAGGATGATGGGACGCTGATTGATATAACCGCCACTAGAGGGCACTTAGGGCGAATCTATGACGTAATCTATCACTCGGCCAATTGGATACAAGGTATAATATATAACCCTCTTTTGGTGTGCGGGTCAAACGCTGTAGTGGCAAACTCCTTTGCCGTGTGAGCAATTAGTAATTAGTTTTCAGTTCATATTCCGTGATAGTTGGAATTCATGACGAGACATTTCCTACTCAATATTTCACGTGCCAGAGTCGCTAAATGAACGAAAAATCATAGCATGAATGAAATCATTGAATCGAAAAGAAATATGACATTTTCCGATTCCATTCAGGACGCACGTGACATTATGAGATTATGTGACAACCGTGTATTTTTGTAATAAAAATGTCACTCTAAATATCAGATGCAGCTTTCTAATTGATTCTCACACTTTGTGTGACGTCCGTCAGTGGTATTGTAGATTGTCTCTAATTGGTAACTAATCAGTTAATCAATAGATTTCCGAACTTGGAGTTCGCATTCTAACCATAATATCCCCACTTGCCAAACAAACGCTGCCGACTAGTTTAATTGGCAGCTGATGACAAGTACAAGGTGGCAGAACTCTATCGGCTGTGGTAGGAAACACTAATCATTGGTGTTTGTCAGCCGAGTTACCACTGTGTTGACTAGATTTCAGCAGCTGGCATCGACAAAACTAGTTTGATTGACCACCTACACACTTATCAGTGTAGTTTATCAGTATGAAATTGGACATCCTTGATTGGTAGCTCAGTTTGTCAGCCGACAAGTTGCTTCATTGGCTGATAAGGTATGCCACCAGCTAGCCAACAAATAGGCTTCATGTTGGTAGTGATTACACTGCACGGAAATCGACATTCAAGACCTTTTAAAGAGCTTATGTAAAGGGGGCCATTGAGGTATACTAAAGGTTATGGAAAGGTCACCTTCACAAGACCTTTCCAAAACTTTTTCAAGTAACCTTTAAAATTTATCAAAGATCATGCAAATGTGTTGAAAATGTGACATATCCTATGCCTTTAATGAACCTCAATGGCCCCTTTTACAAAATTAAAGGTCTTAAAGGTCTAATTTCGTGCAGTATTAGTCACCCAGGGTAGTCCAACATGGCAGATAAAACTATTTTCTAGAAGACTCCTTTTAGACACCTACCATCAGCTTTAGTCTCAATACAACGATATTAAATTGATATTGCAAATGTAAGTGTTGTTTGCCACCAACTAACATGAGTCGACAGGTTTGTTGACCAAAATTGGGGATGCAACTTTAGGTCTAGTCACCGCTATAGCAGCTGCAGGATTGCTGAATGGATTAGCTGAATCCGTCTTCAAGAGTATGGGATAAAAAGGATCTATATCTCTTTGGATCAATATCTTAGCTATTGCTTCAGTAGATTACAGCATTAGACACACTTTATAGAATATATATACTCAGACACAAGATTGTTCAAGTACTGGACATTTTTTGCAAAAACGGTTTAAAAACCTACTGGATACTACCAATATGAATCACATTATCTTGTTTGCACTGAGTATACTAGGCAAATTTATATGGGCCCTATATACATTTGGCGACATATGAGACTAAACGCACTTGAGGAAGATCTAAGGAAACGACTATGAAATTAGCCTTTACTTTTTAAGTTTAGGGCAGCTGGGCGAACTAGTCGAACTTGACCCAACCTTAGTTACCATTATGTTTTCAAATCTAAATTAGCTTTGAAGCTACCCTAGAACAATATGCGGTTAAACTTGGCGTGAGAAATTTCAGGTTAGCTATAAAAGGTTAGGAGGTTACATGATCATATAATACAGGTAGGTCTTTACCTATTTTAATTGAGGCGAAAACATACCGAATGTTTGGTTGGTTTGAAACTCTGAGCAAAGATGACCAGACCAATCCGCAAACCTACAGCCACAATATGTTACCTTCATCCCCCAATATCCATTATAAGAAGAAAGGTTGGTCCTCCATCACCCTCTCCCCCCAATCACTGACCTCTGACCAACAATTAGACCTTCTTTGACCTTTACCTGATGAATTGCCCTTAAGACCTCACTCTTATTGCCGCTGGTAACTGGAGTACTCTGGCTTGTCTTTCCTCCAGGCTGACGTGTGGCAACAAACCAGCGGACTGGCCGAACCGGCTGACATCCGGGTTCCTCCACATCACGTGACCTCCTTCCAGAACCACTTCCGGTTGCACGACATTCCTCACGAGACGTTCATCGAAGATGTCCAAGAGTAAGCATTGGTTTTCTGTTAGGTTTCTTAGGTTGAAAACTTGAATTCTTTTAGGGAATGCTAAGCTGGTTTATGCTTTGAAAATTGTCTAATCAACTTCAATATTATTATTATTATATTATCAATAGTTCTTTAGGCCAATTAGTTTTAGAACCATAAAAAGGACAGAAAAATGACATGCTTATCACCTATCGTCTTTTATATAATAATCAGCGATAATAAATGTATCAGAAGTGGATGTAAGACCCATAGTCCATTGCTATACAGTTTTTCTTGAACACTTAGAATTTCATGTAACAAGATCAAAATGCAATATCCTTATACGCATCTGTCAATGTTACCCTAGGCCAGACATAGATACTGAAGCCATACTTTAGTCCTACATGGCAGTATGTAGGCCGTATAGACTTCGGCCAATGCCTAATGAAAGGCTGCAAATTCTCCAATGAGCTTCATTAGGAAGCTCTTCAAACCTGCATCTCCAATTTCTCTAGTTGTCTGCAGAGGGATGCATACTTTGGGATATTTCCTTTGGACCGTTTTTACTATTCTATGTATCTTTAAGATTTTACATTGGAACAACTAAAATAACTAATCCTTATCATATTTTCTTACATGTAAGCCTACTATTTAATCTCTTCAATTATTGCTCAACTATTTCTAGGCCTAATTGGCACTCTTAGGTTGAATTAACTGTTCATTAAATACTGAGAAGTAAAATCAAAATTCATTTCGGAATTCGTGGTACTTGCTAAATGGAGGTAATTTCTTACAATTCGCCAATTAAAACTAAAAAGTAGTGCTGCTCAGCCTGTTTTAAAATAAGAAAAAGAGGTTCACAGCAGTTTGGATCTCAAATTCAAATCAAACAAGATCGTGTGTTTTCCCTGGAGTTTCCGCTATGGCATATTAAATGTTATTGCTATTTCAAAAACATGGATTGTTCCGAAAGCTGTTAAACATTTCTGTTCATAAATGTTTTCCTTCTTATGTTATGACTTTTTGCTGTCTTCCTTTTGGTAATTTGTATCTAATACCTTGTTTTAGAAGTATTAACGGTTAAACGGAAGATTTCTTTTGCAGAAAGATCGAGCGATCCCGACGCTCAGTTCAGCAAACAGAGGATGTATTCAGCAGGTACCACAATTATACTGAGGTATGTTGTCATATGCAAATAATAATGTGGGGGCATGGGGTAAAGTACAAATAGAAACATGAACGTTTCAATTTGTATATATACAAAAATATTCACACTCAACTGTTATTGACTTGCAGGTAAACTCGTACAAAATTGAATGTCGTTCACTTTTGCCTTTTTCATACAATATTTCTTATCACTTTTGTTTCACACATGGTGAATTGGCCTTTATTCTTTATTGCTAAAGCAAGTGATTCATACTGTGCAGCATTCGGACGATCTGTCCAAAACTTAAATTGGAATTGTAGCATTTCAGTAGATTTTGAGCTTTTGATGTGTTTCGATGGCCTGTTGAAACCCATTGGTAAAGTTGATCGCGAAATAATATTATGTATATCCATTTAAGGTGGATCAGAGCTTAATTTTCTAATGTTTCTACAGACTCGTTGGACTAAATAGGCCTACCTGTACTCTAACATGCAAAATGTTGCAGTATATATGTATAGATGTTTAAGAAGATGTTGCAATACACGCTAGTGCCGGAAGTCTTGAAAGGCAGACATTTAAGAAATGTAATTTGCTCTAGACACTTAAGAACAAGTCCATAGGCCTATAATTTGCTCTAAGAGGAAAATGAGCAAAACTTGTTCACCGAGCTCAATTCAATTAATAGAACCATGTTTTGTATTAAGTCTAAGTTGCGTGACTTGTAAACGTGTTCAGATTGAATCAAAGAGCCCCCTTTACAATGAGACATTTCACATGCTTTACAAAGACATATGCATTTATAATCTTTAACAAATTCATGATACACCAGCGTTCTGACTCATTCCCAAACTAGAAGAACAGGTTAACACATCTTTTACATGAATTGGATTTGACGACAAAGCGTTTTGAAGATAAAAGAGAAGCGAACACAAAGTTCTTTGTCTTAAACAGAAAAAAAGACAGCCAATGGCGTATCATCAGCAATATCTGTTTCTGACATTCTATGGTTGTAGGGGAAATATGATTTTATTTCAAAGTACAACGTTTTCATGTCGGAAAACATTGCGTGATGCGACCTCGTGAATCAAGAGACAACCCCATAGAGATTCTATCCGATGCTGCAAAACGGAAATCTGAATAATTTATCTGCCAATTCCACTATTTCCGTTGAGTTTTTAGATTACAGATAATTGATTACAGTGGTTGAATCTGTTTGATCGTGTACAGCTTCATTTTGAATCTGATTTTTCATTTACTATACAGATATCTCATCTCTAACCTGTGCTTTTAATGAGTGATACATATTACACTGTTCAATTATTGCACCTGATGAGTTTTATTTCGCTTGAAAGACATCTTTCATAACAATAGTATGATCCTTAAACTATAGGACGATGAGCAGTGTTTAAATGGTAATTATGTCACCATTCATTAATTTGATCTTTGTAAATAGAAGCATAAATTAGCTTTTCTAAAGCTGTATAGGGCAGTCAAAATACTTTAATAAAACAAGTAACAATAACAAATTGCAATATCAAAATGCTGAATAAACAAATACACATTTGGAAACACTAATAAAGAGAGACCACCTGAGTGACAATTTCCGGTACGTTGTTTATTGGACGGTATCAAAGGTAAAAAATGTACAATGATGTTGATATCGGTAATATTCTAAACGTGCATACAAAGTACCTGTAGTGTTGCGTCCTCCAAATACTATTTTACATAACAGAGCGACTTCATATCATTATGAAGTTGGTGCCGTATGCACAAAATTAGCAATGCACCAAAATTTAATGTCTCGGTCTCATATCGGGAACATCTTCACAGCACGCCCATATATACTTTTCTTGTATTCAGGATTCAATCTAATGCAAAAGCTTTTTTGTTCTGTATAACAAAGTAGCCAATATGACGTTTTCAGCTTCGAAAGTAACATTATCCTTTCGGACTACAGAGTCGTCTCCTTAAGCCTGATCCCCACATGGTGATTAGTTTGCAAAAATATGACGGCAACCAACGTGATAACCGGCAGTTTAGTTACTCAGCGACTTACCATCCAAGGGCGCCGTG
The DNA here is from genome assembly GCA_936440205.1 of Lepidonotus clava. Taxonomy (NCBI): domain Eukaryota; kingdom Metazoa; phylum Annelida; class Polychaeta; order Phyllodocida; family Polynoidae; genus Lepidonotus; species Lepidonotus clava. The sequence continues at coordinate 33,424,949 of OW387140.1, forward strand.
ATGTCTGGCGACCAGATGACTAGTTGCCGTGGTTTTGGGGCAAAATATTTCGCATGTTTATATTTTTCTCTAGTTGCTGGCGATTAGTGCACTCAATCGCTGGGCAAGGAAACTAATGTAACCTCTAATCGCTGCCAGTTTGATGGGAAGAGCATCCCAACGTGGGGATTAGTTTTTTTAGTAATCCGGTGATTAGTTAGTTGCCCAACAACGTACTAATTCACTAATCGCTGGTTGACTAAAGGGCCATACCCACTAGGCGATTTTGACCAAGTCGGCCGACTGGTTGCCCCTAAAATCGGGCAATTCTGCCCCTAGAATCAGCCGATTTTCAGATCAAACATGCACATTTCAATATACTGTACTGACAGGCGATCATAAGAATCGGCCGATCCTCCCTGTTTCCCATTGCTGATCGCCGGTAAAATCGCCCAGTGGGTATGGGGCTTGACGTTAATTAGTTGCTGTGGTTTAGTCGTCATGTGGGGATCCACCTTTACATGCATATATATAGTTATTTATAAAGTGTGTTTGTCATCGATTCAAGACCCTAATATAATTGTCATCACCTATTCAAATTGCAGATTATGAACTGGCTTGACTTGAAAATCCAATCCTGCCAAAGCGAGTGTAAGTTATATACCATAGGACAGTCCACGGAGGGCCGTGACCTCAAAGTCCTAAAGGTTAGTACCTGGATATTTCTACACGTGATTAGACCTTTGAATAAAAAGGTGACCTTTCCAGACTTTTCAAGTGACCTTTAATATATAGTGAAGGTTGTCTAAATTTGGTATAGGCCCTATGTCCTATATATGTTTATGTAGGAACAGAAGAAATAAAGGTTATCTATTTTAGCGCAGTGTTTACTATCTGAACAATTTAAACCTTCAAGATATATTAAGGTAAAATAATTGTCAGCAGTGAGCTGCATCTTATATCAGTAACCAGGATTTGAATAATTCTGAAGTTAGTAATAATATATTACCCAAAACAAAGCGATGCCATGCTATACGTTACAAATAAGACAATAGTATCTCGCTCAGATTTCCATCCGTATTTATTTCCTTAGTAGATGATTTCACAACGAACTTATTTCCACAGATTTCTGGACAAGATACCTATGGAAAAGAGAAACAAAGGATATGGATTGATGCTGGAATCCATGCCCGAGAATGGATTTCACCGGCCACATCAATGTACATTATTGACAGGGTAAGTTTGTCTGTTTTTTAAACAAGTGAAGTCTTGATGATGTTTGCTGTGATCCAGGCACTAGGCGCTGGGGGTTGCTTTTAAATATTAACAGGTGGTGAAGCTAATAATGATGAACATGGAAGGCATGGCTAGAACTATAGGCCCTAAGGCTGTTTCTCTCATTCAGTTAGGTTTATCTGTCTCCAAGAGATGTTTCTTCTTGTGTTTTCCAAGGAGGCAGATTTAATTAAACTCTTATCATAATTCAAAGGATCATATAATGATTCTCACTACCATAGCATTACAGTTGGTCTCGGAAAAGCCATTGTCTTAGACTAGGGTATACTTCTTTTGATATTCTACTAAAACCTTAAGATTTTACCATTTATACCAATAAGCCATAAACCCTTAATCAATGAGTCACTAATGACCAAACCAATGTACACCAATTAAGCAACTCCACGTGTCTTTCTTTCTCTTATGAGCAGCTCATATCAGACTACGGAGTAGACCCGAACGTCACCACCCTGGTCGATACGTATGACTGGTATATTCTGCCCATCATCAACCCAGACGGCTATCAATATACTTGGACGGACGTGAGCTTACTTTCTTTGCGTTATTATCAAATTATCATGAAGATGTAGGCCTAAGTAAAAACACTGTATGCCATTGACATGTGCCCTGGACGCGGGTTTCTATTTCCTGTAATTAATGGTTTTCCGGATAGCTTTGGAGCATTGTATTGACAATAACATGTGAAAACCAATAAGATTTGTTATTTCATTTGGATACATACGGTATATAATCACTTTATGGAACTTTTTTCATTCCAATTCAAAAAGAAATAATGAGTACATTGGCATTATTATTTATGAAAACAACTAGTACCATGAATTAGATACAATTTTTATGTTGAACCATGGTGTATGTATTGAACTTCTAAGTCGCCCTTCGTCTGCAATAGTGCTTCTATTCATAACTAAAATTTAAAAATAAGCAAATGAAAATTCAAAGTAAATGGTTTGTAAAGGGCTTTACCTCTTTCTATCCTTATAGGATCGGCTATGGCGAAAAACAAGGTCATTAGACAACGCGACAGGGTGTTATGGCGTTGATGCCAATCGAAATTTTGATTATAAGTGGATGAGTAAGTATGATATGATATATTTAATTCATCAGTTACACTTTACATTATGATATATCAAGTACATTTTGATACAAAGAATGTAATTACTCAAAACAGTAGATAATTATAATTATCATGCCTGAAGGTACCTTGAATAATATTATGCTGAGAAAACTAAGATTGAAATATGAATTAACAAAACAAGTCATTATATTTCTCTTAATGATAATACTTCAACAGTTGTTCAATAATTATTGTTTTTGTTATAGCTTATTGAACAAAGCTTTGTTTGAGTTGCCATATACAGCATACTTGTTATGTATATTACCTTCGCAAACAGACAATTTGTGTGAGTGTTTATGACAACGTTTGCTTTCAATTGATGTTAGACCGCTAATCAATGATGATATGGCTTGTTTGTCGTGATAAGTGTGGTTGTGATTGGTGTATATTACACATACTAAAGGGAAAATGCAATGTTGGCAAATATGGGTGGGTCCAACGTTAACGTTCCGTTTACTCCATGGTGATAGGGTCACTTATAAAAGAGTGGCAGTGGCTATGGCATGCCCTTCCCCTTGCATGTAGTCACCCATATATTCTCTCAGTGAAGGATACCCAGCCCTTAGTCTTTTTTTCAATATTTTCTTTCCATGCTTATAGGCCTTAAGCAAGGAGTTGGATCTCTTTGTTGGTTGGAAACAAAACATTTGGCAAACATTACACAGCCACGTTTGGTTAGCACCCACGAACATAATTATCCAAGCCTATCTAGAGAGATGTCAGGCAATCGCAATTTTGACATTATTATATTCATAATCTTATATGTATAAAACATATACATTAAACATGATCATCTAAACTTTTAGAAATCTAGAGAGGTCCCATACCCCCCACACACCCCTAGCTGCACCACTGCTTGTATTGTTGTCTATGTGTATGCATGGACGCATTATGTCTGTTGGATAAGTGCACTATTGGAGTTGACACTTGTAGAGATAACCCGTCCGTACTATTTACCTCAATAATTCATATAATAACACTTAGTATATTGCTTTCAGCTCTACTCAATTTAACTTGCACAATGTCAGGGGAAATCAATTTGGTATTACACAATTCAGATAGTAATAGAAGTGCATGCAGCTATTAATATCATCTTGATATGATACAACGGTGTAATACAAATGAATTTCTGATGACTGAACACAATGAGCGAAAAAAGTTATATTTACAGTACTTTAACCGTACGTTGTTAGTGCCTCGGGCATTTATCAGTTATGAAAAAGGTTTAATCGGAGACAAACTAAAGGGATAAAATAATTATGAATTATTGAAATAGTCCCCGAGGGGGGCGATTCTCCCACAAACTTAACCTCAATCAATTATTCATGTGTCCCACCCAAATTGTCCACAGGTTTGCACCACTGCATTTATGATAGACATGTCAAATAATACGAGGTAGTATTGCCATTGTTATCGTTTATATCATACTTATTTCGCTGATAGTTATGCCTTCTCTGTTGTTCCTGTTGAAATAAGTTTTGGTCGTTCAAGTAAGCTTGTTGTGCTATTCTAAACATGTAAATGCATATCTCAAATTAAATGTGAACATGGTGTTGCTTTGCAATATAGTCACTAGATCCCTTCTGCCTTGCAAGCTTCACGATTCCTTGATATACACACTGTAGCACGCGAGAACTGTACATGTAGATTCCTTACATGCTCCTAACAAAACTAATGACAACGTTTATAGATATACATTTAGTGTACACACAAGATAGAACTATATAAGCTAATTACAGTAGCAGTAATATAGCAACAGCTAAAAAGGCTGAGTATAGGATATCTAAGTTAAATTGATAAAAAGTAAAGACTGTTGAATAACAGCGTGAAAAGGATTATTTTTGTAACTTATAGGCCTACACACATTGTAAAGGCTATAAGGCAGTCAAACCAGACAGTACTGAACTGCATTCAAATCTATATCTATATTTTGTAAGAATAAGATAATAATTATTATCTATAATGCACAATGTCTTATATTTATACTACTTCCCCTATGCTTCTCATCAATGCTTATTCACCATCCAATCCTCTTTCCCTATATCCTCCCCCTCTCTCTACAGATAACCTTCGCGCCATTTCCCCATGCAGTAACACATATGCTGGCCCCAACCCTTTCTCTGAGCCTGAGGCAGCAGCTGTGGCCAATGCTGTGAAGCTGCTGCAGGAAGAGGGTCATGTACTGCTATACCTAACCCTGCACTCCTACAGCCAGCTCTGGATGGCACCCTGGGGCTGGACCAAGCACTTGCCCAGAGGTATCTTTGACCTGGTGAGTGGGCTCCTGTAACAACTGCTTAGTTTGCTTGCTTTTTAATGTTCGAGTTTTCATTTTCAGAGTAGTTTATATCTTTTGTCTGGTTGTTCAAAGTGTTTGAGTCACCAGGTTGACTGACAAGTTGTGTTACATGTGATTGAATGACTGACAACTTTATGTGTGATGAACGAATACAAGACTGACGAATAAATGTGTATGGTTGCAATGACAACAACTACAGGGTCTACAGCAGGGAAGCAACAAAAATAATCTTCATGAATACCATAGATAATATGATATTGCTGAGTTATTGTTGTGCCATTTTAATCATCCAGCTGTAGGAGCCAGTGACAACCCTTGTAAACTTACATATGGAGGTCCTGAGCCGTTCTCAGAGCCAGAAACCGATGCTATGGCAAAGTTTTTACTAAAGAACATGGAGGACTGGTTCATCTATGTTAGCTTCCACTCCTACAAGCAGCTGTGGATGCCTCCATGGGGCTACACCAAGGAGTTTACTGACAGACATGACATATTGGTGAGCTGCTCCTTGTGGTTACTGAAAGGTGGATGGACATAATTATGACAGTAGCTACAGGGGATAGGATATGGATGTAGTTAAGGGTGTGTCTAAGTAAGAATCAGAAGAAACAGAATCTAAGTCCACCATTACCTTTGGCAATTAAGATCTTAATTACTCCCTTTAAAATTGGATATTGAAATCAACTAAAGATAGGTAATGGAGAATTTGTGCCGCCACATTAGCTTGTAAGACATTAATAAGCTTTTAGGACAATATGCATTTCGAAAGTTAGATGTCATTACTAGTGTCTTGCTTTAATGCCCTGCCTTCATTAAGTCTTCAGTCAGGTGAAGTTCTCCTTTATCCAAGTAGCCCTGGCCAAGTCTGAGCCAAATGAGGATAACACGGTCATCACTTGAGATCATTGTCAATGGGCAATTAGCAGGTTTTTATTTTTGCACCAATTTCTTTGTTTTTTGTTTGCTTCACCTTGCCACACTGTTAAAACAAGTGTTTAGAACCTAAACACTTTCCTAAACACTTCGGTGCATCCAGTTTTGGAACACTTTATTTCCCTAAACATGTTTAGAATTATTGGTGTTTAGGGTTAAGTGTTTAGAAAGGTGTGATGTTTAGCTGTTTAACCATGAAGTGTTTAGGTCGTCAAGGTGTTTAGAATCAAAACGCTTATGCTTTTTTGATGCTTAGCTGTTAAGTGTTTAGAAATCTATGATGTTTAGGTGTTTATCTATGAAGCATTTAGGTCTTCAAGGTGTTTAGGGTTAGGGATTAAGTTAAACAGTAATATACCCTAATATGTGCAGTGTACTTTTATTCTTAAGGATGAAAACCATTTTAAATTTAATAATAATATACCATAGTGTGTAAATAAAACCCGTAGATCTTACATGAAAAACACTACTATGGTACTATCCCATAGGTTTACACCAGATGTAATGTTAACAGCATTGAAAGTTTTATTTTTCCTGTAATCACACTGCAGGATCATTGAGCCAATCACCACATATGTCCTTCCTTCTTGGTTTAGCCTTGCATGGATTGTTTGATTGTTGGAGGTAAAATTTTTAGGGGTATAGCTGATAAAGTTCTTGTACTAAAAAGGTGTCTACATGTTAATCCTACTAAAAAGATGTTATAAAACATTTTGTAAATGTTTTAGGGGTGTTCTGGTTGGTTGACCATACCTAGAATAGCAGGCCAATGAAGTGATTATCTTAATGACGCTACAAAAACTTAAAAATCTAACATTTTTAATCACAAAGTCCCATATTCCAAAGTGTATGAAAAAACTATTTTACTAATCATGGCCAAAAATATGCAGGGCATGTGGCAAACCACTAATAGTACAACTACTTCATAGTAGCCGAGATTTGAACCCGGGGCCCCTCACATATGAAGCCTATGCTCTACCACTGAGCTATGGAGGGCTGTAGGTAGACACAGCCCAGCTTTGCTACTTAACTGAATAAGTAGGGGTATGCGAGTACTGAACTATTGTCTGTCACACGAACTTGATGTCGAATATCTGTATAGTAGTACTGATCCTACTCATTGGTGCAGACTATGCCAGTGTGCACTGCATGCAGTCCAAGTTAGCTCAGTTGGTTAGGCTTCTACCTTGAATGTAAAGAATGTGGGTTCTAATCCCAAAGTGTCCATTTTTCTTTTCCATAGTATACAATTGATATTATGTGTTTAGATTCTATACATATCCTATTCAAAACATGGTTAGAGGTTACAAGTGTTTAGCTTTTAAACACAACTGATGTTATGCGTTTAGATTATAAACATAGTTAACCCAGCACATGTTTAGAAGTTACAAGTGTTTAGGTTTTAAACAGATATGGTTTAATGTATTTAGATTATAAACATGTTTATGCCCTTAACACATTTAAATTCTAAACACCATTTTAACAGTGCAGGAAGCTTCGGACATTATGATGCCTCTACAGGCATCTGCTTTATTCATATTTATTTCTCTATGAATCTGGTTCAAATGAAAATGGAGTGAAATGGAGTTGCATGAAACATGATTGATATGAAAATGATTGACATTTGTAGGTACAACATGATTCTGTTGAATAGGATTTATTAATCAATTATAACCCTATGCATCAAGTATGACCCCTATTGTAGCTTTGCCCAACCAATCCCACTTATTGTTTCTGGTACATCAATAGTAATGGCAAACTTGTGCCTCAACTTATATATTATTTTCCTTGGTTGTACCAGCTATAGGAGCTAGTAGTGACCCTTGTAGGAACCACTATGCAGGGCCTTGGGCCTGTTCAGAACCTGAAACAGAGGCGATGGCGAAGTTTATCCTAAATGGGACAGACTGGCTTGTCTACTTGACTCTTCATTCTTACTGGCAGTTGTTGTTAGCTCCCTGGGGCTACACCCAGAATCGCACTAAGACCCATGACCTACTGGTAAGATGTCCCCCACCTATTGGCTATCTTCCCCACGGTGACGGTCCCAACATATTAGCAAGCTTTCCTCAGGTGATGGTCCCAACATATTGGCAAGCTTTTCGAAGGTGATGGTCCCAACATAATCATTGGCAAGCTCTCCTTAGCTGATGGTCCCACCATATTGGCAGGCTCTTCTAAGGTGACGGTCCCAACATATTGGCAAGCTCTCCTTAGGTGATGGTCCTAACCTACTGCCAAACTCTCTTAAGGTGGTGGTGGTCAAATAATGTATAACGAGTTGGTGGTGGTGGCAGATGGCGATCGTTGGTGGTGGATGATTCACTTTATTAAATATGGGGGACATTGACAGAACATAATTATCGGCTGCACTGAACCAGTATGCTTAGTGCACTCACTACATATAGCTATGTGTGACGCAGTACTTAAGAACTGAAAGATGAATGGACAATGAAGTCTAATATTCCCTTCTAAGAAATATATGGTATTGTAATTTATATATTCAATGGTTCATTCCGAAGATCAGCATCATTATAATTATTAAGTTAATGGTTTTATTATTTTGAAATCAAAATAAGTTTGAGTAACGTCAAACACAACAGTTCACAAACCAACTTAATATATACAATTGGAAATAAAGAGTATGGAAATAAATTATACCTGTCTCCTCATTTTATGGATCATTTAGAGGATGCATTGTGATGTCCAGATGGTGGCAAATGTTAAGTTGTGAATGGTGGCTATGAATGGTGTAATGTGGCCGGGTGGTGGTGGTCATGAGTGTACTTGGATAGTGGTTAATGGAGATGGTTCAAGTACTAACACATGTTATTATGTATGATAGCTTTGTGCAACTCTAGTAGCTGTTCGACTCCGATTTATCTGTATATCCTTGTATCTCTGTAAATTTAGAAATGCTAGTATATGTCAATGCTTTTAAATTAATAATTTCTAAAGACCTAATATTAATCCTCACCTTAACCTTATGAAACGTTGATCTCCTTATATATATATATACAAGGAAAAGAACACACCCTGTTCATAAACATTATGTTGTTTAAATGGATGAATGATACCTTTCATTATTATGTATCGTTCGCCTGAAATGATTAAGTATTAATTCAAAGGTGTATAATATGTTTAACATCTTTGTAAGATCTTTAACTGTTACCTAATTTGGTATTTGCATCAGCTTGTTAAATTTGATATCCATCTATTCCATGCAGCCTCAGTATCATTGTCAACCTTAATTATCTTAATGAATTACATTATTGTGCCCTTTGTAGATGGAAAAGGGCAAAGTAGCAGTAGATGCCTTGTTTGAGGTACATGAGACGAGCTACAGACTGGGCCCTGCCTCCAGCATTCTCTGTGAGTAGCTCCTCAGCTGTGTAATAATTCAGACCCTGTCATATATGATCGCTCATACTTTCCTCATAACAGGCATTGCTGACAGGACAATATGATAGTTGCTATCTAAAACATCTAATTTGTATATGATATTGCCAGACAGTATTCAGTGGACAACCGCCTTTTTGAGGATATCTTCCATTGATGTTAGCTTCCAAGGAGAGTATCTCTTCTTGCTAATGATTTTCATCTCCTAAAGTGTAATTTGATTACAGTTTTGTCAATGAACTTCCTTGTTCATTGTAAAAAGTCATGTCACCCGTTACTATTTTTCAAAATAATATTGTCAGTACAATTATTTCAATCATACGAGCATTCCTTTCCAATTGCAAAATATATAATGAAACATTAAGGAAAATGTTAAATTCATATATACTATTATTATTAGGCCTATCATAAAGGGTCGATTGAAACGCATTACTGAAGGCATATGGAATTAACTCTAATTTTGTTATTGATCCAAACCAATTCACAATACAAATTGTGCTTTTCATATTATATCTTTTCATTTAAATCTTTTGGGATTTTCCGGGGAAAGTGGGATACATGTTTATAATGACTGCAACTGACTTTAGGGAAGTTGCTCTGGAATTGAAATTGTTCTGCATCTAGCAGTATCTAGAAGAGAATTACTATCTTTTTGCAATGTAATGATAAAGGTCTTTTCCAGCGATTAAGAGATCTATTTTGCTGTTTCTGTTGGTACCAGCTATAAGTTATCAGTGTACCTCGCCGGGAACCAGTTGCAAAGAAGGTTCAGGGCATGGTAAACTGATAGCTTATTGCTGGTACCCAACGGTCCTGGAAAGAAGTTCTCCTGACCATAAAACCTTATAAAAAAAAGTGATCCTGTCGATTATTTTTTTGAAATGAATTGTGAGTTCCCACAATGAATTCAAAATTATTTTTAAATTCGATCCTGTCTATTATTATTCACATTTGTAAGTGTAATAAATCTGAAAACCAAGGGAAACCTTGATGATAATTACTAATAAAAACCTTTTAAAAAAATTGCTTATGTTGTTTTCAGACGAATCGTCGGGCACGTCCCGAGACTGGGCCTACGGTAACAACATACCGTACGTGTACACGGTAGAGCTACGGGACACGGGCAAGCACGGCTTCCTGCTTCCTCCAGACCAGATCCGGCCCTGTGGGGAGGAGGTGTGGGCCGCCCTGGAGGCCATGGTCTTCGCCATCAAGGCCGATTCAGATCGAGAATCCTCCGGCAGCTCTGTTGAAACTTAACAACTCATCATATGCATATTAACAGAGCAGGGTTAACAAGAGTGCGGTTGCAGTGAAGTCCTACCTCGAAATTGTGTACAGACTGAATAAATAGTTTAAGATATTTGGTGGTCTACTATCATTTTCATTTCACGTCCTATTGGTATTGTCATCGAAATGGTGCCACTATTGCTCATGGATTTTAATTTTACAAAAGTACAATAAACAAGACCGAAAGAAAACGAATAAGGCACGTTATTTTGTCCAATAATTTAACAAGAAATAATTCAGCATGAAGTTATACCCGACCGATCATGAACGATATAAGATATTAATAATTACAATTCGGAGAGGAAAAGCACCTCAATTTATATTATCAAAACGATTACAATGTCGTTCCGTGTATTTGCCACGACGTCATTGGAGCATAATAATAACAGAATAAGTATGAAATTATTTTTGATTAGAATTATCCATTTTTGAACGACGATTCCTTTTGAAAACTAACATATTTCCAAGGTCACCAGAACCGGCAATAGAATGATTAAGTTGAAAAACCGGCTAAAAACATTCACTGATCTTCGGATACATCTGGCCAAAATCACAACATTGATTATGGTTATACATATTTGTACCAACAGAATACTCTGTCTCTAATGCTGCACTGCTACCACCTAGTGGTTGGTCAAACGCTCGCCTATGTAGTTAAAACAGCCATCTAGCGATACAAAGTTTAATCTTCCAAAATGTATGGAGATACTTTTTCCTTCATTCTGCTATGTCCCTCTTAATTGATATAATAAAACAATAACATATTCAGGAAAGGCGTGTCGAGTATAACATTTCTCGAGTACAACATTCGAATTAAATTGCCTACCGACTTTGGCGTTGGGTGATTATTGGGAACATGAAAGTGTCTAGCTCTTGCTATTAGAGAGGCAGACACGTATAACAATGAAATACTTACAAAAACATGTAGGTATATCGTGCATCAGTTAGCCATCCCCTTGTTAAAGAAAGTAAAGAGCTGTTAAATGTCCCTTTTCCGATGGCACAGAAAATTGCTCTATTTTCTGTGTTATCAAATGTTTCATATACGTATTTCAATTAAATAATTATCAACTGTTACGGCCAGACTTCGGGGGCCAGACACAATTAATTATCATGCATCGAACATCAGTCCCCATGGCTGAAGTTAATGGAATTTGCATGATTAATATCACTGTAATTTCATAATAAATGGCACTAAAGCCAAATAACTTCACATTATAACAGCAGTTATGATAGCGTCACGTTATCAAAAAAATAAGCTGCATTCTGTTCTGTTCTGTTCTTTTTATTTTGCTGAAAGTAACAGTTTTGGACAGATATTCCTATGCCTTACCATAGATTGCTCATTGTATATTGTGATACATTTTCAAAGCAACATTAAGATTCTTTTCATAATGTCAATTCTGAGATCGATATAATTCTCAAGGAAGAAATCACCTACAACTAACGTGGCTTAATGGAAATGGAATCCAGTGAGATGATTTGAAGGTCAATAATCCATAAAATATGATATTCCCCTAATTCCTGTCGGCTAGAGGGCACAAATATGTTCAAAGGACAACGACCTAACATTTGTTATTCATCACGATCCACATCTCAGGGGTACTTCCCCGCCAAGGTTATCCCCCGACCCTCCAGGAATCTGTCACTCTCTTACCACGCCCCCTTTACCACAATACAACATGCCGGGAAGTGCTGAGAGGGTGGTGGGCGGGGCAAGAAGGAAGTGAAGTGAGGGGGTGGAGTATATAAGGCTGAGGAACAAACCGCCGGGCTAGGCACTGAGTGAGAGTCAGCCCTTAGCATGGGAGTTTTACTTCAATCCCCTCTGTGGAGCTTCAATACAGATTAACACTCGGATTATCTTATAAGCCTTTACAGTGAGAAACTGGGCAGGAATTGCCATACCACCACGCCCACGCGTTACTACTGAAGTTCCCGCGCCTTGAGGTTATGCACCTACCGGATACATACATAGCCCGTTGCTCCTACAAACAGTGAGCATATCCAGAGTGCAGAGGAGTTGGAGTTACTCAGTACCCAACAGATAGGAGCAGCTCCCTAAAGCTGGGGTAGGTACACACACATGGTGGTTGGTATGGCAACTACCCTCCTCCTCCTGGGTATACCCCTCCTCCTGGCGGGTTGCCATGAGTACCTGTAGGGCCCCAGGAGGAAACACCTTCTTCATTCACCCCCTGTTTACGTCCTCACAACTCCCCACCCCCTGAAGGACCACTAGCCCTCTCCCCCCCCCCCCTCCACACCACCCTTCGGGCACCTCCAGGAAATTGCGCAGAAAGATAAAACAGCGGGATCCAACGACCTCCAAGAGATCCGTGAAGATTTACATTGCATATCTTGTTACTGAGACGTGTTGTTTAGATTAGTGCAATGTTATACGATTTCACCTTATATCATGAATTAAAATTATCAATCTTGCGCCTTAATGCTTCATGTGAGAATGAAAAGCATACATTTTGTTTTGTCCTGCATAACTCCGTTTTCAGACTGATTATTCATATTTTGACAGGTAAAATAGTTTGATATAGGCCTATAAAAGGATGAACAATAGGTTTAAAAAATGACACCCATAATTAAAATTATGTATCAATTAGCCGGCCTGAACAAACTGATGTTTCATGTCCATTTGACGATTCTTATTGCCAGCGATTTATTCACTTTTTGTTTCTCCAGTAATATGGCAAATGACCATGTACCTTACATACAATTTGAAAGGGAATTGAATTCCCCTTCTTATGATGATCATGTAACTTATCTATACGGAAGCCATGCATAGTTTCATTAGGGATTCACGAGATCGGCTGTAGATCCGGCTAGTACACTACGGCATAGATACTGGTAAAAAGGTAAATGCCAGAGGAGCATACCGGAGACGTTAACTATAGGACAATGCTGAATAGGCTGAATACCTCTCTGAACGAAATATCACACACAACATCAATCACTGTAGATGTTTTATTATTGATGTATCTCGTAAGTTATCAGAGTTATGCAGCAATGACTCACATTCCTATATGTACTATGTGTGGTATCTAGATGATACTCTCCAGTAACATAAAGGGAAAAAACATGAAATATCAAAGAATACAAACTCTTAAACCATTGTGAAGGAATCGAACTAGGAATATTTTCTTAACAATTCTAGCCGTTTCAACTACAGAAAATCCCATAAAGATTTAAAATCTAATATGTTTAGTAACCTAATTTTTGGTGGTCTCTTATCTTCTAAATCTAAGTCCGAATCTTCTTACATTGGGGCTGTTAGGAGGTCTAATTCTAGACATATCTCTAAGCACTAACAAGACGGCGTCAAATGGTTTGGGAGGGGCCTTGGTTTCCTCAAACACGTTGTTAATCTGAAATGGCAACTGGTTAGAAAATGTTTATTTTGGCCTGTATATATTGGCAAGGGCAATGGCCAGACCAAAATCCAGCTGCCCGGGTACTATTCCGGCACAGATACTAAGGATTTACAATAACTCATGACCAATTGCATAATGATATTAGTTTTCTTTATAACCATATTATGGTTATAGCTTGGTCATGTGTTAGCTGGCCACACAATAATGACTACTTCATATACATGGCTGCGTCATGAACGGCTTCATTGTTTGTGGCTTCAGCATGTGGCTTCCACATGTGGCTTCGCAATTGTTTTATCATTTATCATTGTCCAGTTCAAAAACACAAATCAGTCTCTGATTTCCAACAGGCCTAGAATTTAACCTTGGACATTTTATGAGGGTCTTGATAGGGGGGAGGGGGGTCTTAGAAATGTCAATCTTGCATGACATTGTTGTCGCTAAGAAATTGTAAACAATGTCCAATATACAATTTGAGAACTGCCCGTGGCTCCGGTCATTTTAGTTTAAATCCCCTGTCGCTTGGAACTATTTCCTATATCCAATGTCGGGTAGACCATAATCATTTCAAAAATAAGGAAAGACTAGTCCACTCTAAACCACTCCTCTCCAACACCTTGTCGAACTGCGTGGAGCCACGTGGAGAAATGGGTCTTCACCAGTGTACGCCTGCCATACCATTTCAAAAAATACTCATTTTGCCGATTCCATATGCCTAATAACGTTAACATTGTCAATTCCACATGCCTGACAAAATTAATAACGTCAATTCGATATGCCTGACAACGTCAATATTGTCAATTCCACATACCTGACAACGTTCAATGTTATCAATTCCACAGGCCTGACAACGTTAAGATGGCCACCCGTCGTATGTCGCGCCCTCTGTCCGACTTCGAGACGGCGCCCAAACCCTTCGACCATACGGGTATCTTCGTCGACATGCAGCAGGATGTTGCCAAGATGAAGAAGGACCTCCGGGTGTTGGATGTCGTCATACCAGGCCTGGCCCACTTCACCGACACCAACAACCTCATACAGGTAACTTGCATTTGATGCCTGTGGATTGTATAATCATACAAAGCGAAATGGCAAAATGCTTCCTACATGAATCGGTCTGGCAATTTAGAAGATTGTGAAAAAAGACATGAACATTTGGCGCAATATTTCCAACTTTTCTACCTTTTGCTGGATCAAGGGAATATTGGTTATACATTTCAATGGCAACTTGTACAATTGATTTATAGAGAGCTGTATTAAATCAGCTACTGTATTATCAGCTGATAATCATAATACTTGAAGAACACGTACTTAATGTGAAATTGTCTTGATCAATAATTATAAATAGATATACAAAAATGCAGGATTATTCTTGGCCTTTCGTGGTTAATTTTGATTGGTATCAATTGCCTTCTAAAGCATTAGCAAAGCTGATAAGTGGCTGAGCATCGATATTTTTTGGAGGATTTGACACTAGAATATGTTTAGAATCAGAGGAAAATGTTTCCCATCATATCATACTGAAGATATTTCAATTCTCTATATTCCTGCGAAGTTAGCTGGCTAGAAAACCCATAGCAAATCGTAATTATCAAGTCCTATGTACATTTCAAATAAACAAGTAAATCAAATCACCACAGAACATGAAATCTCATCCTGAATTGTGTAATAACCGTGTAATTGTTATTGGGGGGAAATTGCTAACTTTTCTTTTAACATTTATCTTTTTCTTCCTACTCAGCCGGCGGTAAGCCCAGGAGGCCAGCTGGCCAGCGTCGACGTGAGTGCCTACAGACCTGATGAGTTGTCAGTGAAGTCAGTTGGCCCTGGAGTGCTGGAGGTCAGTTTAACACCAGATAATTCTCACTTTCTTAATAGTGGAGATGCTGCCAGTGTTGAGATCTTACACAGATAAAACTGCATTAACAGCTTGGCGCAGGGTGTAGGCGCCGTGTACCTTATGTATAATAGGATTTTACGTAGGTGGGATGTTTGGATTAAAGGAGTATGTGGGGTTTTAAAAAGGCTGTCTGCTTAGGTTTGCACATGTAGTTACTTTTATTTCCTCTTGAACTTTTGAAGGTTACCAAACCTATTGGTTTGGCTCCAGAATTGTTTTACAATCTCGAAAAAGGATGATTTGATACTGGGGGATTAAAGTAAGGCAGGACTTCATGTACGGTGTTCATGAAGATTGTTTAATATCTAACTCAGGGGCGCATCCAGAGTCGGTATCTGTTAGGAGGAGGGCGCAAACCGACCCCCCCCCCTCCTATAAAAAAGTGAAAATAAATAATGTCAGATTTGTATGAATCAACAAACGTGGATTATTCAAGAAGAAAATCCACGCAGTCTAGGGGGGGGGGGGGGCAATTGTCCCTTCTGCCCCCCCCCCTGGATCCGCCACTGTAACTGTTTGGAATTGCTCTGAAATTAACCTATGCAACCCCTAAATCTCAAATCACATATGATTTTTTTAAAAAAGGGGATTCGTTAGACCACATGTTGGACTAGTAAATCTATGTGGACCTCTTCTTCCGTTGTATGATATCGGATGATATCAAATAATTTGTTGTTCACCCATGCTAGTTAACGGGAGATCTCTTGGAAAACGGGGAGAGTTGGTGCCCGAAAGATCCAATACCCCTTGTTTTCCAAATGGAAACGTAAACTTTTCCCTGTCTTGGCCAACAATTTGTAAGGGACTATGCTTTTAGTGCATGTTAGCAGGTTAGTACTGCAGAATGCGTGTTTACTCACATAGACGTGACGGTTATGATACACACCATCTGTCTAAGTAGAAGAACCCATCCCACAGTACATGCAACGACGCAGAAGACATGTACCCTAGACCAGAATATATACCTGGTTAAAAAGACTAGACAGTAGGGGGTCTTCTAACAGCAATCACTTGCGGTCTTCTGACCCTTGCACAGCAAGGCAAGACCAGCCAGCTCTGAGCAGCTCAGTAGTTTTTAAAAAGACCAACCGAGTGGAGAATGTTGCAGCTCAAGTTATCCACCCTAGAATTTATTGGTTCTATTTTTTCACGAACAACAAATGGTACGTTCTAGAGAAATCTGACAGGGCATTGCTTTGGGGCTCACCCAAGAGGCCATTGTTTTTTAAAAGTGATCTTGCCTGGATAAGAAAACATGTTTACGAGACAGGTATATTTTGTTTGTAAATAAAGGTAGAAAGAGGTGTGACTTAATATGTTTTTGACCCTGGGGTAAATGGCCTCGGTTTTAAGGTGGCCATTCGATATTGTTGACAGCTTTCGAACTGTAACTACCTTGACACATGCAATTGGCAAATCTGACTCGAGTTTCACAGACATTAGTGACAAGCATGAGCATTTATACATATGTATATTTACTTCAAAATGTTTCCAGTGGTTCTGTACCCTATTAAAATCAAGCAACAGCATTTACTACAAGTTCTGAAACAGAAAATCCTGTATTGTAAATCTAGAATGAAGGAAAAAATAACTTTATATCTTAAATGTCTATTTGTCTATCCCATTTAGTCTGATACTTAAACATTGCTGCCCACATTTTCTAACAAGTTGAACACTAGTGTTATTGTCTAAAATCCAGACCAATGTACTTATCCATAGATACCTTTAATCCTACCCACATAAAAGACAATTTATAAGCCCATCCTGTCCCCAAAAAGCAGGTGGCGACATCTGTCGACACCAATAAGCAGGTTTCCGGTCTGCCCCCTTGTTTATTTTATCAACAGTCGGCCATATTACCGGCAGTCCTGGGCTTTGTCGGTCCCAGATACTTGAGGGGTTGGATCTCGGCCAGCAGGTTTCAGTTAAGGCCCTCTCACACTGGGCGATTTTTTTTTGTTATATTGAAAACCAGAGATGATGTTTGCAGACTGAAGTGAGTATAGTTTTGCAGGTATAAATAGCATTTATCTGCTTGGTGAGGTTAACTGAAATGTTAGTCCCTTTATGAGAAAAGTATGATTCTAAAAATGATTCTGAGAATAATTGGGGATTAACCCATCTTCTCAAAAAAAGGATTGGAAACACGCCAAAGATCATGAAAATCACAAAAATGTATCCATTTTGTTAGGTTGGATGTCTGGTTTCTTGTAGTTCCTATGATGACTGTCTCACAGTTGTCCACTTCAATTAGTTCATTCAATCGTAGGGAACCTGGTCGTGTAGGATGAATGTGCCTTCTGGTTATAAAAAGAAAAGCCACCACATGTATTTTAAAAAAGACGGCGGTGGTGGGGGATCTTGGGGGGCAGCTGAAGAGAAACAGTCAAAGGTTGGGGGAAGGAAACCGGGAAATAAGCACATGGTATTCAGATGATTATCAACGTCTTATCAGTTGACACCAACACACATTTCATCTCATTAGACTCCTGCAGACAGACTAGGTAATAAACAATCTGGGCCCATTTCTCAAATGCCATCATTTTTTCCTATTCATTGTCTGATGACTGGAGAAATAAGAAATTCTATCTATCATCAGTGCATTTCATAGAGTGTACGCCAGAAGATTTCAAGATAACATTAAGTATCAAAATACCATTTTGCTAATCATATTATGATCATGATTGAATCATGTTATCCCTAGCCATTTAAGTAAGGGAATATTGAGTATATAAAATTAGCTTTAAATATAATGGTAAAACCGTCCTTCCCAACGAAAGTACATACGAACTGTCCTTTAGGCTTGAGCAGTTGACACCTTGGGTGAGCTGCTCATTAGAACCCCCCATGAGGAGTAGGTGTCGGGCCGGCCGGTGAGAGGCCGTGAACGGGGAGAGGAGAGACTGCCGGGCAGGGAGTGGCCAAGACGGCCCACCCTCCGGGAAACATTCCAGGAATTCCTGGAACGGGTCCGCCATAAAACACATGGGAGGAGTTACAAGTGTTCAGAAAGAGAAGGCAAGGCTGGGGCTGGGGTGTACTAGTCCTTTCATGACCTACTTACCTTTTATATATTACTGGTTTGAGAACCAAGCGGACTTGGATGTAACTGCATTCTAGCTGTGCACCTCGCTAGAGGAGGCGGGGTTTGTTTGGAAAGGGTGGAGCATGTTGGGGTCGGTGTCACGGACACTGCAAGAACAACCTTAACCTACTTGAGTAAAGAGTTTGTGATGTCATACCTAATTATTTTGGCCGCTTGTTATGTCTATATGTATGCCAAGTTTGAAATATGGGTTGGAAGAGGGTGGGACCATGAGGGGTCGGTGTCACGGACACTGCAAGAACAACCTTAACCTACTTGAGTAAAGAGTTTGTGACGTTACACCTAATGATCTTGGCTTGTTGCCATGTGTGTGTGTATACCACGTTTGAAATATGGGTTGGAAGGTGGCTGCTGGCATGGTCCATATGACATTGTTATGTATTTTAATCTGGAAAAAGCACGTGGTTAGCAGCTGTTCACTGGTTTAAAACACAGGTGTCTCATTTTAAAAAAAAACACGTGAAAAGATATGGGAGATAGGGGCCTCAGATTATTTTAGTAAAACGTCGCTGATATTACAGATGCACCAACAAGTCTTTCCGGAGTTGGTTATCTCCACCTACAGGTCCCTTTGGAACCCTTGGCTCATCACTGACATGTTTTCAACTTTGCTGTTTAGATATAGACAGTGCTTTCAGCATCATCTCGCCAAATGTTGGGTTAATTGGACTATACTATACTCTAAACTGATTCCAAACACCATTATATAAACAATACTAAGACAATTTCCTGTAAATTTATTAGCAACACAATTTGAGAAAATCTTTTAAAGTGGGATTACTATTTGTACGTAAACCAACAGGTATAACATTAAACATTTAACTTACACTAAGTTTGGATTTCCCCTGGGGCGTTAAGTAGGTATAGTTTTGTTTAAATTGTCTTGGAAAACATGCATTTGATAAGACTTTATTAATTTTTCAATCTTCCACTTGTCTCCTCAGGTTCTCGCTGAGCATCATGAGAAGAACGGGCTGTCAGAATCCCATCGGAAACTACAGCGACATTTTCAAGTGCCACCAAATGTCGACATTCGTACAATTATTCCGACATTAACACCAGAAGGAAAATTAATTATTGAGGTACCGACAGAGCCACAGATAAATGCCATGTAAATGGGAAGTATTTGAACGATGACCATGGTATTACAGATTATGACGAAAGTCTCTACGCCTTGAAACTTGAAAAAAAAAAAAAAAACACGAGCGAACTTGAATATATATAGAGGAATAAAGTTGATGCTGTGATAGAATATTTTGTGTAAATAGTACAAATTTATATGTTATGTTGAATTGTTATCGATGTCTAGGTTTTTAGGCAAATAAGTAGATGTAGGCCTACGGTACGACTACTTTGGTGTCATAAGAAGATAGGGCACTCTAACTGTAACTTACTTAAAATGTATCTAAGCATCACAAAATCCCCAATAATAATATGTAAAATAATAATTATGATTAATTTTGTTTTTGTAACTTTGTAGGTGTTAATTGACTTACTGTAAATGAACATTATATATTATCCCTACATTGTATTATGAAAGGCATTAATGTTAGGGGGCATGAAATATAAATTACATTGTATTCCGAATACAGGTAACGCGTGTTTATGACAAAGAATGTAATTCCTTTAAATGTTTGAAGAATCTTCGCATCGTTTGTCTATTGAAAAAAATATATTACAAGAATTAACTATTTGGTTAAATATAGATTTTAAATACAGCTTGATTCCCATGCTTATAATAAATTAGATGCATCACTTTGCCATTTTATCATCCTTAAAATATACGAGAAACAATGAATGTGTAATATATGTAGGCTATTGCTTTTGGAAATCTTATAGATTCCAAAGATCGGATAGAAAACTATGTAATTGCAGAAAATAAAATATTATGATGTGAAAATCAGTTTGCAGTGGTTTCTTACTCGAAATAACGTGCTGCCGACTAGTGGATTTGGTGAGAACCACAAAAGTCAAATGCCTAAGAGAGCTGGACATGCACATGCAGTGTTATCCATGAAACCTAGCTTACACCATGTAAGAAGTCCATAACAGTTCTGCAATTTCCGCAATTTTGTTTTTGGCAAATCATATTAAAAATAGTTTTCACAATTCATTTTTACCGTATGCCGTAGTTAGCTGGTTAGGCTCACTTAATTAGTTCTGTAGTTGTTTGATTTCGAAAAACATAATAACTGTAATGGTACATCGCTTTAGCATCTCTTTACATAAACATTACCTAGTTCATTGATCGTTAATACCTTTGTCATTACGGAATTGGAAGGTAAATCCTAATAAATAGATATGTAGCATCCCAATAAGTAGGTAAATGTTTTTCAATTCTATGAAAACACAACGACTTTCTTCCTGTAACCTAAACTACGTCTCATATTCAAGGACTTAGCATGTAGCATCGGCCTGATTAATTTATGGTCGTCAGAGCAGCATAATATCCAACATTGCAATACCATTTCCGTCAGCAATACCAACTCTAATTTTTTTGACTGTGTATCTTTTACTTGTACCATTTCATTCCTTCTTAATCAATGTTTCTAATGTCCACTTCTGAAATGGTATAATAATAGTATCTATTCATGATAATTAAAACCATCTTATTCTAATACCACAATTTACATTAATCTGAAAACTTGGACACCATTCTTATAGGTATTTCATTCCCATGTAGTAACATGATTAACGTGTTTTCATATTTCTAGAATCAGAGATATGATAAATAATTGACGCCCAAATAGACATTTTATTTCAGATTATAATCCAGTGACCTTGTTTATCAACAGGACGCCCCTATGACATCAGACTTCGTTCACATGTTACATAGAGGCTAAACACCACATTTCTAACTGCCCCTATCTAAGTACACATACCTGCTTTGTCCAGAGTAGTCCATGTGATCTACATGCAGTCATCTTGCCTCAACCAGTGCAGAAAAATTGTTATTTGCAATGGTCACCTTGAAACGGGAAGGGAGGTTAGGAGATCTAGAGACGGATACGTGATTGTGAGAACAAGAAATATTCTATAAAGTTGTTTCTGTGTCTTTTGGCAGAGTACTCAAAGGTAAGACTACAAATTTTTCATGTTAATTTCTGTGTTTTTTCGGAGAGAAATAGATTTCTGCATTATCTTAAGGAAAAGTCTATGAATTGGCAGTCATTTATGGCTTTTATATAATTTCAATTTTAACAGCTCTGTGAAAAGTGGTCATAACAAAACATATTTTTCAATATTTATTCTCTAAACCATTGTAGTTAGGCCTAGTTAGGCATGCATTAAGGCCTAAAGTGACATAGCGTTTTTGATAAATACAATAAAAACTTGACTATATAATTTATTCTATTTCTGTGACAGTGAAATGCAGCTGCTATTCTAGTGACAGTGTCATTTACATTTGTATGCCATAATTAAAGAGTAAGCAAACCTTTTCTGTTTGCCACAAAGAGTATGTAGACCTTTATTGTTTACCGTAACTAAGATGGACCTTTCTTATTTCTTGTACTTATGAAAGGAATGAGTGTATCTAAAATACTTTCCTAATGAAGGAGTCAGTGGACCTTTTTTGGTTTTCATTAATGGAAATTAGGGGGACCTTTCAAATGTTACATAATGGAGGTGTTAGCAGAAGTTTTTCAATTGTATGCCGTAATGAAGGACTCAGTGGACCTTTCTTGTTTGGTGTAAAGCAGGAGTCGATGGACCTTCCTCTCTTGTTGTAAATAAGGAGTTTACAAGACTTGAAGTGGACCTTTTTATGTCTACCATCATTTCTGTACTACGATGGACCTACAGAGAGGCCATGGAGAGGATGTAAAAGAAAAATGAGAAAAATAAGGGATGAAGTAGGGTGGGTGGGGTGGTAAATTTGAGACATAAGTTGTAATGGGTGTAGGTAGTAGTGGTGGTTTGTTTTACAAGAAGAAGGAATTAGGTGATGTGTACGTGGAATATTTCTATGGGAGGTGAATGTGGATAAATTAAAGTAGAGTGGAATTTCCGCTGTATGGCAGCAGTGGCCCCACCTGCAGTCAAAAGGTTGCAAGTGCCTCAACTGAGAGTCAGATACCTTTGATGTTTGCTGTAGTGACTTCAGGTATCCCAGGGACGGATCCAGAGATTTTTTTTAAAAGGGGGGGGGGGGGGGGCTATTATAGGATTTTAGGCGACCTATCCAAGTGCTAGAATTTTACTTTTAAAACATCTAAATTTGGCAAAAAAATAAGGGGGGCCACGCCTCAGGCGCACCCGCGCCCCCCCCCCCCTAAATCCGTCCCTGTATCCAGTGGATTTTTCTTGTTTTCTGTTATGGAGAAGACAGTGGACCTTTCTTGATTGCTTTGGTTTTTATATGAGGTGTGATGAATGCCTATTCATCCAAATATGTAAAGAGACCAAAATAAGAAAAGAAAGGTAATATGACAAAAAGTATATATGTTAATAAAAGGAACGAAAGTGTAAAGGAACGAAAGTGTAAAGGAACGAAAGTGTAAAACAACGGAAGTGTAAAAGCCCGAAAAAGAGGCCCGAATATGTAAGTAGGAACGAAAGTGTAAAGGAACGAAAGTGTAAAGGAACGAAACCCGAAAGATGTAAACCGGAAGTGACATGTAAACCGGAAGCAAGAATGTAAACCGGAAGTGACGTCAGTTGTAAACCACGTGACCAAAAGCAGCCAATCAGGGCTAACCTCTAGAGTATATAAAGGGGCGGTGAGGCCCGAATAAACAGAGTTCTTTCACGGTTCTCCTTGCGTCCACACGTGTCTTCTTCCCTTAAACAACCGCTGAGATGAGCCGATATGAGTTAATTAACTAGAAGTTCGAGTAAAATAGCAGAAGTTCGAGGTGATTAGGCGAAACTTAGGACGGGGGCCCGAAGCCCCGAGGAACGGGAACGAGGACTGAAGGACCGGCCGGGTAGGGCGCGAAGGCCCGAAACTGGCCCGGATGGGGTCCCGGAAACGTAGGCATGGAACGGCACGAAGGCCCGAGATGCGGAACGGGGACCCGGAGTCCGAGGGAACGACGGCGCGACTGGCTCGGCCCTACGCTACCAAACAATAGGCGACCGTCGGCCCGACAACCCCGCGGACCGGAATCCTGGGTGGACCGCCCTATCGAGGTGAATACCGGCCTTGGAGATAGAGTGCGACGAACCGTGGCTCCCCCTTACCCCTACCATATTTTCCCTCCCCCGCAGTCCTCCGTCTGACACCGAGCACCGATTCCTGACCGATTCACTCAGCCCCCCCTCGTGCACGAGGCATGACTCTAAAAACATCACATCTCGGTTCTTTGCCCAGATTCTCCGTCCGCCCGAGACCCGAAACAATTCCCACGTTCCTCTGCTATAGGAATTGGCAACCCCGACCTATCAGAGAACGTCACATGAGGGAATGATGATAACGCACAACCCGTAATTGCCACAAGATTCTGACATCGTGATTGATCCTCAGTATATGCAAGTCCAAATAAAAACATTTTACCTTTCTTGAAGTCACATGCAGTGAAATCTCAATATACTATTCAGGACAAAAATCTTTGTGATGGATGAGACGAATTTGCTACTGATCAATGTGTTAGAATCAGTGCTTCCTAACGTATAATCACGTGGCCCCATAGCTCTCAGTAACTGACCAATTAGCCTGACCAGTGACTTAACAAATTGCTTTCGATCCATCATTTCCTAAATCGTTTCACATAATAATTAGGAGAAATTTTGATATATTTTTAATAGGAAAGATGTTTGATCCGATCAGTCTGGGCATCATCATCCAGTTCATTATAGTCGTCGTTAACACGTGTGTAGTGGCGTCCTGTGCCTTGTTTGGTGCCGTCAGTTCGTGTAGGGATACTGGCGCCCGACCCGACGAAGGGCCAGGTATGTGCAAATAAGTCTTATTGAAATGAACAATGATATAATTATGATTATACTGCCAGTCACAAATGTGTCCAGCAAGTCATATCTTGATCAGATAACGGAAGGTTTACGTTATCTCCTGTTCATTGATCCCACTCACAGACTACATGTTAATTTAAAAATAAGAAGAAATATTCCATATTTAGATTGATAGTTAAAACTAAGATAATGTTATTAATAGTATAAGTAATTAAGAGCAGACTTCCAGTATTTTGAGTTCAATACCACATGTTTGATTCTTTATGGAGACATTATGTTTATTATAGAAAATCGATTTTTGTATTACAGTACATTATTAAATTTAGCACAGGTCTAATTTTTCTAGATACAATATCTTAACAATTCTTTCCCTTGCCAGTCCTATTTCCTAGAGGTAATTGCTAAGCAAAACTCTTTTCACACGATTAGCATCCATATTAGGCCTTCACTTACTCATTAAATAATGTATTTTTCTTCCAGCACTAAAAACCATGCCTCTTTACAATAAGTTCTACTTTCTCCTATTTCCCATTCAGACCAAGCTTTCATACAAAGCAGAAAACGCGGGTGAGGAGTGATAACCTGAGGACGTGAAATAATGGACAAGCGTGGTCACATCCAGAAGCCAGCAAAGATCAGAGTCCCCTCCGCATGCACTGTAGCACCTGTGTATTATTTTTTTTAATGATTATTCCATGGTAAATCTTTCAAGGTTTGAACCTTGATCTTCTTACATAGCCAATCGTGGCCCAGCAATTATACGGATAGAAAATACATTTTGAAAATCCTGCAGGTTATTAAATAACTTTAGGAGTGATACCCATCAAAATACTCAGTATAATATATTGATTATTTACCTTCACATTATTTTAAGTATGAGGAATGGACCTTATAGATAAAACAACTGAACAATACTTTATATGGAATGAGTGGGGAACTTTCTTATGTGTAGGTCTGGTATCTCTGAAAATATGGAACAGAACAATAATCAACCCATAAACATTAAATTCATTATGTTTTTATGTAGATATCGGTAATGGCAAATGCATAACAAAACATCTTTTTAACAATAGCAAAGGACTGCATTTTCTACAAGAATATTTCTAGAATAAAGACACTGTTTAAAAGGATCCACTAATGGACTGCATTTCGAAAGGCCCTTCTAGGTGGCCTTTAGAAGCAAGCCTGTGCATTTTAAAGTACCGACCCTTGTAAGGATAGACTCTCAATTTTCGTTCCTTTTAGTTGTCGATCTAATTGGCCGTAGTTAGATTGGTCCCTAATTGTGTTGGACTCTTTCTAAAGGAAAGGGCTCCGTTCATTCATTTCTTGAGAGCAATTCATTACAGAAGACGAGTCAATAGACCCATTGGGGGAATTGCCTGGATTCGTCTAATGGCATTTTTACAATCAACATACCTCCAAATACATTTAATGAAAAAGCGTTTTTCAGCAAAGGCAAAGTCTATTCACGTGTATCAATACAAAATAACCTCTGCCCTGTATGAAACACCCTGTTTCAAAAAATGCATAGGTACTGCAATATTGTAGTTGGGTTGAACATAGAATTGTAGATATTTGCTAAACCTACGATTTTGAAACATTTCTGTAGATCGTTAAATCATGCATTTGAGAGTTGCTCCATATTTTAGCTTTTCATAAACCTTTGCTGCAGCAATGACTGGTGGATCCTTATTCAATAAAGTAATGTATCCTTCTTCATTTTTCTCATTTTGATTTACATATTTCAGACTTAGCGTTATAAAGCATTTATTCTACATGCCGATTTTGCTGCCAACTTTTAAAACCATGCAGCAGTGGGAATAACGGTCAAATATAGACATGACATACATCTTAAGACATGATTAGGATGTCAGGTTTAATGCCATATTTTCATGGAAAATCAAATAAATACAAAATCGGCAGCATGTGGAGTACAGGCTTAAGTTGATAAACTATAAGGAGAGGAATCAATGGCTTATAAGCTGCTTATAGCTGGTTCAGGGGTTCTGACCCCTACCCCCTCTTTGCTGAACTAGAGGAGAGGAATTCAATGGTCAAGTTTTTCCAAACACCAATTCACCACCAGGTCCTTTTAAGATCTTCAGACTATGCCCCTGGTCGTCTTCCATGAGAATCAATGCTAGATTTATGAAAAGCAATTCTTCCTTTTTAAACATACATATGGATGTCCTATGAAGCAGAACAACCCATCAATGATTCCAACATGTATTACCTAACCCCAACACAGGAGCCCCATCTCTCACGAATTCAGACATCCGGTTGCAATCAACCCACTGCTAACCGATCCTGTATTTACCGATTCTCTTTCATTCAAACTGGCCTGCTCTCAAGTATTGACTAAAAGCAAAGTGTTTTTTTACCTGATAGCTTAGGTCCACCTCTCTGAGTGATGAAGGAGGTGGCGCCGCCTAGGGGTTATGAATAATAAACGCCACTTCCGGTGGTAGGTCAGAGGCGCCGGCCACAACCCTTAGCGACCCAGTGCAACCTGCTGATAAGCAGGGGTGTCAGAATTGGAAGTAATGGTGACCTTAGGAGGAAATCTGTCTGGCATCGACCTGGGACCCAACCCTTTTATATTTACCTGTGTCCACGTTTATTCCTGGTATTTAAGAGTACCTATGCTAGGCTTTAGGCTAAACCAAGGTGCATACTGGGGGAAATGTCGGCAATACTATCAATAACAGGGAAAATATTTTTCACTTTTATATTTCTGTATGATTATATTAGAAGGTGTGTTAAAGAATAAAGAATGCGATACCTTTACATATGAACCAATAAACAAGCAATTCCAAACTGTTTACTAAGCGTTTTTGGTCAAAAACATATGCCAATTTAACCAGCAAGTGACTGATATACAGGCAAAATGGAACCGCATGCGACACCATTGATAGGACTAAATATGTAGATAGATCCATATAATTATAACATATATAGGCCTATATAGGTTAGCTAAATTCTAAAGTATGTCCCATCTGATGCTTCCTACCCAAATCGTGTCTTGTATGAGCCAGGAGCAGAGCGTGCTATTTTCCAGTTCTTAAAACGACATTGCTTCCAATGCTTTGATTGAGTGCCAGCATCAGTGCAATGCAAAACTGTGTCAATAATTGTTTTGTCAGCTATCTTGATTCCCATCAGTGGAGTACAGTGAGTGCAATGCTGAGTTACCACAGAAATCGATCAGTTGATGTTCTTTGAAGACTGTCTAGTGTTACGAAGGTATTTTTAGGAAGCAGTTCAAGTACAGAGTTAGAGAAGGACCTACTCAAACTCAACACTAAATAGAACTTTAATTATTCTGCATCTATCTGGTCAGTCTATGCAGAGCTTTGATATTATTCAAAACAGGACACGTAAGATATAGCACATTTTGGGTTTAGTAAGCTTATGGCATACACAAGAATATAATAAATGCCTTACACTATCTAAGAAGGAAACACATTATTAATAATCATTATGTTAAAACATAGAAATTTGTATTGTTAGATATTACATCCAATTAAAGTGTTTGCTCTCTGAGATAGTTATTCCTCTGTAGATAGATTGACTTTCCCTTCCATTCATTTTGATGATATGGCACATCTGGTAGTAAGCTCAGTGGATCTTGCCATGGGCTCATAGGCTCATAGTCCCATATCTCATTACTGTCTAGGGCTTGGGGAAACTCTTATCAGTGACGCTTGTAAGATGGAAGATGATATTCGCTCTGGGATGGCACTAGGACGATACTGGGCTCCTACATCATGTATGAGCACAATAGAGGCCTGCACAGATCCAAGGATATGGGGAGGTCATGCATTTTAGGCTATTACCCTAATCCCCAATTTCTGACCCCAATGGGCAATATTTTCCCAGCACCTCTTGATCGATAAGGCCTGTGTAGACAGAGAGTTGATAAGGGATGATTGTCGATCATGATGACTAAACCCTTAAAACAACAGGTTTACTTGATCTGTTGATTGCGGATTATAAACTGTGTTTTTCGGCCAAGAGGGGGGAGGGTTAGAGTTAAATGTACCTACCTATAACTTGATAAATTCCTATCCCAAAAGAAATTCAAAAGGAGTATGGGTTTATTACTGTAGCTGTTGAGATTAAATCATAAAGTTATCTGTTTAGACATAGTTGTCCTGCAACAGTGAAATGCAAATCGTGGCTATTTGGTTGCTTATTAGTAGTGTAAGGGTCTGGCTTGTCCCCCCAGTAGCCTGAACGGGGGGACAACACCAGGCCCCATGGCACAACTCACTGCAACTTCAAACGTATATATCCGCACGAAAATTGAACTTTACTGACCTTTAAGTTTAGTGAATGGGGCCATTAGGTGAAATAAAGGTAATGGAAAGAGTCTGCTAAAGGTGTGCTTTCCATCACCTTTAATTTCTATTTTTGCGCAGAGATAGGTACTTGAGGTGTGTATGGAAGAAGGGGATGTATACATGTATGGAAACAAGAAAGGAACATATGCATGGACGCAAGAAAACGCATGTATAATGCAGAGGATGATAGAATGTAAGATTACAAAAAAACGTTTTAGTAAAGTACGACTAAATTATCCATATACATGCGATAATAATGTACCCATTGATAACCAAATTTTACATTTACTGTACCTTGCTGACCATAATATGGTCAGCAAGGTACAGTAAATGTACGATGTACGATGGATATTAAATGTACGGTGGATATTAGATGGATAAATATTATTTGTCCATCTAATATCCGTCGTTGACCATAAGTATATCCGTCTACTATCCTTACACTCGATCAAATTTGGTTTCTTATTAAAATATCCTACATTTCTATAGGGAATGTCCATATGTCACCCTATAGTCCATACATATCCGGACGTGTGCAAAATGTTATAGGATATGGCTTCATCCTTGTCTGGATCAGTGGATAGGTGGTTGTCTGAAAGGTGTATAGCTGTGGGTCGGCTGCTGTCAATGATAGCGGGATTTATTGAGTTATATCCGATATCATTGTGAACGTTCTGGGAAGCAATACCACAGTGGGTGTCTACTTCTGCCAGAGACGGATTGAGTGAGCACAGGTTCAATATAGCAATATCCATGCAAGTAGACTGGGTTATCCAATGACAGAATTCTGGTTGTTTTGAGCCAAGAATATTTTGGAAAAGATATACGATTGCAAATGTGTGACTGAAATTTTGTATGTATCGCTTTATTCTAACTATCTAAATGGTTCTTGTCTCTTTTTGAATGATTTTATTTTAAAATTTGTATAAACCTTTTCAACAATCCGAGTAAATATAGTTGTGGAAGATCCGACCGCGCACTACTATCCAAATTCGATGAAAACGGACGAAGGTATTTACCTAAAGAAATACTATAAAGAGAAGTGTCTATCATGTGGAAGGACGTTGTTTCTTCTTACTGGGAACTTTAGGCCAAAGGTTATATCTCATCCAAGATAATCCATGGTAAGTAAAGGCCATTGAGAGAATAACCCTTCTTGATAATTACCTTTTTATAAAGCACAAACTAAAATCTAATCGAGGAATTATCACCTCGTTTATACATACCGGTCTGTGACCAGTACGTTTCTGACAAGTACATGTTAAAATGTTTAAAGCAATGTATATATTTAATGGGCTCTATATATCTTATGATTAAATAAAATATTAAAACATTAATCTTAGCGACTCAGCATGCAGGATGGAGTAGTTGTCAGAGTGTGCGCCTGTTGTGCGGCCGGCCCGCGTTTGAGTCTGGGCTGTGGTGGGCTGGCTGCTACTCCCCTCTGTATGTCTCCCTGTGGCAACAATAGGGTTATCAAAGGTCCCTAGAGGGCCACCTGCTGTGGTGTGTAAGGCCATGCCTATGGGACTCTGCACATTAAAGAACACCCGCCTCCGTAAAAATGTAGGGGTACGGTCTCTACCTTCTCATAGATACTTTCATTTCATATATATATATACAATCATCAATCCAACAGAATTGTCAAGACCTTGTTCTCACCATGATATGACCATAGATGTTGATATGGTGTAAAACCCCAATAACCAAATACCCATTTAGCGACTCAAACTAGCAATGCACCAGACGGTTAATGCAATACATATAAACCAGATAGGCAAATCAGATAAATAATTCACATAGCTTTATTAGAGTAGCCTTGTGCTCGGCTAAAACACCTTTAGATAGAAATATTAATTGTAGGAACCCGCAAATAGTTTCTCAGAATAAATTCTGAGCTTTACATACTTAATAAGTTTCTCTCTCAAATGAAGATAATTTTTCTATCATCGAACATTGATACATGTATTGGTCGAAAGACAGCACGCACCTCTTGACTCCTATCTATTGTGGTCAGCTTGTACCATCTTCCTAAGATAAATTATTCTATGTTTGTAAGAAAATATAATCTGATGAGAAAGCTCAAAATACCAGAATCATAAACTAGGTTATACAGAGGACACAGGTAAATCAGATTAAAATGGTTATGTTTCTCAACGTTTATGTTAGATCCTGGTCACAGATTCATTCAATGTATTACACGTAAGCATGGCAGCATTATAACTTAATAAAACGAATCACATAACTTAAATGCTATATAGAAAAATAGATTATTATCCGGGTAGGAATAGTATTCTACAGGAGTGAATCAAAGGGGGAGGGGGTGCCCATTGGACCGGAAATGCCTCAATATTTCACATTTTCGTTGGCATGAAAAATATAAACACGGAAGATAATGTCGTAGTACATGCGTGTGCAAATGAATGATGTATGCATTCATAACTTATTACCGGCAGGCTTATCAGGACTTCGGTGTGTTGTAATAAATGTTTTGTAATTAGACCTAAGTGTGCCCGTCACAAATGTAATGACCTTATTGAGAAATAACATTAAAGAGAGATTGTTAGCCGCAATTACTTTTCTCGGTAAAAGTAAATTGGTTTAGTGCTTACAACACATCGATTATTGTTATACAATAAGAAAATATATCCTTTGTCATTTAGCATGATACTCTGTGACCCTACACACTCCTTTTCAAAATCCTGGATTTGCTTATAGACTAAACAACTAAAGCCCAATACCCACTAGGCAAATTTGCATCTCGGCGATCGATAAATCTCCTACCAGAATGTTTTTCTAATCAAAATGTACATGGTGAATAAAATCACTGAAAAACTCAACTGATTTTTAATAAATTCTATGCACCAATTCGGCCCAGTGGGTATGTGGCTTAAACAAACATTATAGGGCGTAATAAGTATCTGTACACAGGACAGTTTAACACTTTGACAAGCATACAATGTATATCATCACAAACATCTGGAACATATTAAACAACAAATAACAATTTCTTGGCTACAACGTTTAGGTATAAGACATTCCAAATATTAATTTTGCAGAGTCCTTTATACTCCATACATGAATATTATTATTTCTATATCCATCACAGTGCAGGGAGACTTAGAATACATAAACCCTTTGACAACTTACCAGTCGGTTTTACAGTTATATAGTATTCCTTCTTTGGCAATACATAGTACCTTATATCATAATCCACAGCACCTCTGTCTTTCACTTACAACCTGAGGATTTCTCATACAACATATTATTCTCAATAGCACTACAATGGCTATAGTTACATCTTATCATCCAAAAGCTGAGCAAGTAACTATTTATGCAATAAAGTGTTAAGGTTAAGACGTACACTCCCAATGCCATTCATTAGCATGAATGACGTTGTCTTGGGATGGTTGTAGACCATAACGTCAGAGATGTAGCCAATGATGTCAAATTATGTTTGTAGTTGCAGTTGACAACACATACCATGCGTTTATGTCTGTCACTCTTTAATATCGAACACACGCTTATATGGTTAAGTTTACCATTGGCTAGTATGGGTCACATGTCATGGCTACGGGTAGGTTGCAGTCATTGACGTGGAAGATTTGGCATGCGTGCAATGTACAGTAATAAATGTTGACAATTTTTGGTAGAATGGAGAGAAATGCGATATGGATCCTTTGAGGCATTTCTTGACGTAGTTCCGGACTGCAAAGTGTGATGAGCAAATAGCTAATTAGTTTAAAAGGTTTTGTTGTTGTTGCTGTTGTTGTTTTATTCTCGTAGTATTGGCAATTACGTATTTGACACACATTACCAAAGCCTTCAGAATGTCCATGGATGACATGGATACTAGACATAAATATATTACAACTTTGAATAGTAGAGACGACCATTTCCTAAGTTTCATCAGCAAGTGACAAGAATTGACAGACCACTGAGAGTTCCGTCTATTTGAATTTGGCGTTATATTGGGGAGGTCCCAGTCAAATTCACATACACCATATAGCCTCCTTACATATCCTGAATGACAGTCCCAGATTGACCAATGATTCTTCATCAATATGTGCGACCTATAAGCTATGGCTACAACCTCAAAGTTTGATAAGAGGCATGCACATGATCGACCTCAATGCAATAGCATAAGATAAGTGTAGATGATTAGTCTAGTAGTGTAAGTAATCACAGATCACATATACCTTAGTGAAAGGGATGACTTGACCCTTGTCATCAATCACATAGCACATAGCTTAGTAAGGGGGATGGAGTGGCTCTTGACATCAATCACATAGCATGTAGCTTAGTGAGGGGGATGACGTGACCCTTGCCATCAATCACCTAACATGTAGCTGAGTGAGGGGTGACATGACCTTTGACGTGGATCACAGATCACAAAGTTTAATGAGCAGGATGACTTGAACCTTGACGTGGATCACAGACCATGTAGCTTAGCCAAGGGATTTAAATTACCCTTGATGCCCATCATGGCAGATCACACAGCTTAGCTAGTTGAGGTGACCATTAAAGTCAAACTCAGATCCCGTAGCTTAGTGATGGGAATGTTGCAATCCTTGATGTCAATCACTCATCATGTAGCTTAGCAAAAAGGGATGACCCAACTCTTGACATCCATCACAGATCACGTTGCTTAGCGAGGGGGATGACGTGACCCATAACGTCCATTACAGATCAAATAGCTCAGAGAGAGATATAATATGTGACCCTTGCCATCAGTCACAGATCACATAGCCCAGCGCGGGTGATGATGTTATTGTGACCCTTGATGTCAATCACCAATCACATAGCTTAACGAGTGGGATGACTTGTTTCTTGACGCCCATCACAGATCACGTAGCTTAGCGAGGGGGATGACGTGACTCATGACGTCCATTACAGATCAACTAGCTCAGAGATAGAGATATATGTGACCCTTGCCGTCAATCACAGATCACATAACCCAGCGAGGGGGATGATGTTATTGTGACCCTTGATGTCAATCACCAATCACATAGCTTAACGAGTGGGATGACTGAACTCTTGACGCCCATCACAGATCACGTAGCTTAGCAAGGGGGATGATGTGACCCTTGACATCTATTACAGATCAAATAGCTCAGAGATAGAGATATATGTGACCCTTGTCATCAATCACAAATCATAGCCCAGCGAGGGTGATGATGTTATCGTGACCCTTGATGTCAATCACCAATCACATAGCTTAACGAGTGGGATGACTCGACTCTTAACGCCCATCACACATCACATAGCACAGTGAGGGTGATGATGTTATTGTGACCCTTGATGTCAATCACCAATCACATAGCTTAACGAGTGGGATGACTTGTTTCTTGACGCCCATCACAGGTCACGTAGCTTAGCGAGGGGTATGACGTGACCCATGACGTCAGAGTCTTGTCACGTGTACATGGCTTCCTTCAGGCCGTTCTTGACGTAGTCCTGGACCACTGTCTTGGCGTGGTTGTGTTTGTACATTAGCGCCTGGAGGAGGGAGTGTTCTGACTCGGCCGCCGCTCCCAGCTTCAGGAAGTGCTCCAGTGAGTATAGGCCACGGATACCAAGGTTGATATCACAACCTGCAAAAGAAATCGAAATGTCTTGATATTTGATATATTGATAGTGCAATGCTATTGCTTATCAATCAAAGGTGATATATGTGGATTTGAGGGAAATATGTCTGACAAACAGTTTACAAAATACAACCAGTTTTAGTGAAATAACGCATTGATTACTAGTCAATTATTCTTGCTGTCAGAAAATTTGGCCTAGCCACAAGAGAGTAATTTTCTGGTCTCGAGAGTTGGCCAATGATTCCGCCCCTTCCTCCTACAGACACATTCATCGAAAATAGCGTTATTACTTTTAGAGAAGGCCCATCAATGTCCTTTTCAGACCTAAGTTTGTCTTTTAATTGGATTGAACAGTCAACTGTTGAATTTGGCTTCCCATCTACGGAGAACATGGTTTGTGACTTATTTTTATTTGAGAGCAGGCAAGGAGAAAGATTTATATGATTATTGTAGCTGTGCCATCTAATACTTGTAGTGATCATAATCCACAACACAAAGGCCTAATTACTTATTGCAGTTCTTGATAATATGTAGTTCTCAGAGAATACTCATTGGCTTTAATGTAAGGAGCAAGAAGGGATGGATTAACCCAATTATCCAAATAGTATTTTCCATGAACTGACAATAGTTAAATAGAATATTCTCGCAAAATCTTAACTTTTATGATACCGGTATAAACATAGGGTGTCATATCAAAATATCATCTATTGCCAAACAGAATGAAAGAAAAGTTATATTACCAGCTATGATGTGAGAAAGAATTGAACCACCTATATGCGTCGTGTATGCGATATTATGTAGGCCTATTTATATTAGGTTGAGAGTGTACATGACGTCGTCTGAATAAGGGGTAAGTACTGTATACACGACAAGAGCTAAAGTGATGTTTTCATATGATATTCAGACAATGATATATGTATCACTTTATACATATGATAATGTATGCGTGATCACATGAGATTTCCATTTCTGTATACTACTCATGACGTCGCATATTTGCTACATTGTTCATAATTATCATAAAGAGCATGTACATTGCGTCGCCTTTACACAGACTATTATATGTCATAACATGGCAGATAAGATTAAGTCAAATCACATGATTTGGTCTCGTACATAATAGAGCATATTCAGACGACGTTACGCATGAAGGATGTAGGCAATTTATGCATCATGCTTCAAATTCCCATTTCTGTATACTACTTTCACCAATAGAAATTGTCGATTATCCAATTGAGCCAATTCACACTATAGTTTTGCGTCAATAGTCATTAATGGAGCTTGTTTGTGCAAAGTAGTGTGAATAGACAGTGCCAGAAAAATTATAAGTAAGTATTTAGTACTACTTCCCACACTTTCACAAGTACTACTAGTTTAATGCCCATCCTGACAATGTAAAATTACTGAACAGTAGCAGGTTAAAATTAGCTGTCACAATACAGTCAAAATAACCATAATCATGTATTTGTGTGAGAAGTGGACCCAAGTAGCCAAACTGCAATAGCAACTACACGTACGCAATTGCTTGGCAATTACAGCCGCAGCCAATGGAACAAATGGTACCTACTCTTCCCCTACCCCTATCACTCCAACCCCTCATTCAGACTAACCAGCCTTTGAGCAAGTATTCCCTGGAGTAACCATAGCAACACCCAGGAGAGGCTATCATTAAAACACAATGGTAGGAGGAGCAGCTCATCCGCCTCCTCCGGGCGGTAAGTGGAGAGTCGTGAAGCCCGGAGGAGCTGCTCGTTTGGTAAGGTTTCAGCTGGGGACATCCCCTACTACCAATGGCAGGAAATGTCTGACTGCAACCCAATATTTCAAGTCTTATAAAGTTTCCCCTGCACGTCCGTTTACTTTGCTCAGAGTAGTTTGGTTGTGTTATTGAGTTCTTATGCCAGTTGTTTGACTGTTCAGATAGTGCAGTGCGTTCGTCAGGTCGGGCTTCAAGAGACACTTTCTATTGTGGTTGATGTATTACGTTTAAAGAAAGTGCCATAACTATGTATGCTAAGACATTGTCTGTGGCTTATTTAAATTGCCCGCTGAAGTAACGTTAGTGTGGCCTTGATTAATAAGTCCCATTAAAGGGACTTTGGTGGCCCTTTTTAGTAGTGGTTGACGTAGCCTTAGCTGCGTAACCTTTAGAGTTTGGTTACAATTCAAAAATGAGTCCCCATATCTACGCTGCTCAGTTATTTCATAGCTATATCTTTACAACCAATGTTGACAAACCATTTGTTTCATACAGGCACTGATGATCAAATTTAACACCTTACCTGAGTGAAAATTGAGAAATCTGGCAGCTTCTCCTTCGGAGACAACAAACATGTTGGAGTCCTGGATAAATCCTACACTCTCCATACGTTGGGCCAACTTGACCTCAAAGAGTCGGGGGGAGAACTTCATGTTACTGACCGACTCCATGTCAGAGATCTCCGGCTCGCACTCCGTCCGGTAAGTATTGAAACACACCTGGAATATGTTCCTCATGATCTGCAAGGTGAGAAGATTAGCATGTACATGTCTTGTCTTTTTTTCAATTCAAATTAGTAATTATTTGATATAACCATTTGAAATAAGAAATGTATTGAATATGAGTCATCTTACATGTATTTCACTGAGCGTTGGAGTACACAACCCTACTACAATAATCTTAGGCCTAGACACTAAGCTTTATGAAAATGTAATGTTTTGTGCTACTTTGTATAATTATAATGATTCACTCTCCTCAAACTCTTTGATTTGAGACAATTAATGTTCATATTGCATAACGTCAACATCGACCGAATCTTTGTTTCATAGATTAAGGCTCTAGCCTATATAATTGCATCCATTGAAAGACGAATTGATAAGAAACGTTATATTTGGAGATCAATGCAGTTTATTATCAATTCTTAGATATTAAGCCGGAGCTAGTTAATTTCCAAACAACATAAACCCACCGATTGATCCAGGGCCACTTTTAACGTCCTCACCAGCTTGGTATCACACTTGGGCACTGCCAGCGCCATATAGCGATGGCGGACGGAACCAAACAATTTAAGATGGAACCCCTGTGTCTGCACTTCCCCCGTGTCGCAGCCATTATCATACGCATCCAAGTCAAAGGTCAAATTGTGCACGCGCGTCTCGGCCGTCGGCACTGACCGCTGGTGGTAGCGTTCGATGGCGGCACAGGCTCCGTAGGCACGACACGACTGGTGAGTGATTTCGTCGGACAGTCCGAGCAGGGTGGCGGCCCGACCCGTCGACCCGTCACATGCCAGCACGATCAGCCGGCCCGGGCAGGACTCCAGCTCCTTAATGGAATCGCGATTAAACTGCAAGGAAATGAGGAGAAACGGACGTGTTATTTGTGGGTTTTTGAATGGGTGGGGGAGGGAGAGGTATGGGGTGATTGTGATCGTGTTGTCATACCTAAGTTTAGGCATGGCATATCCTCCCATTAACAATTACAAGAATTCATCAAATCTATTATATAAAATATATCAATAGAAATTATAATATTAAAAGGTATATCATTATGCATATTATTTATTACATCATAGAGTTTATGGTAATTAGACAGTTAGCACCCCCCCCCCCCCCGCCCTCATTGGTCAGTTGTAATTAGGTCACTGACCAGAGGTCAGGTGGGAGGTGCAGGTATGCTGTAAGGACACTCTGGGTCCAGCAGCAGAGGAGTCAACATGTAAACAACTAAGCAGCAATAGGCCTTTTGGCCTACTCTCCTGAGACTGTAGAGAAATATATTATTATAACATCACCAACAACCTCCTGCCTTCAAGTCTTCTCTTCACTTCATTTATACCACACAAAACCCTAAGTCTCACAATGGTGACAGAACTCGGGTACCCTACCTCTCTACATGCCAAGCGAACCTCTCTACCCAAGCTACTTCCCCACAAGATGAAGCAGAAGAAGGTCTTACTCTACAACGCCTACAGTCCAGGAGAACAACTTCAACTTCAATGCCCCTGAAGAACTACAAATCCGGTGAGAGTATTTGTATCCAATAACCAACTGATGAAACTTTCTTTCATTTCAGAAAAACGTCGGTACTAACGGCCGCGATTTCCGATATCCCCACTGAGAGGGTTCATATTTTCACATTTTCTCTAAGTGCATCTTGAAATTATTTGTCTCATAGCGAAAACGGCATGTTTCTATGTTGATTAGAACTCGACATAATCATGTCCCCATCTTTATTTTGCAAACTTTAAAAAATACAAACGAACATTAGCACGGATACAAAGTGGAAATATCAAAATGTGCATGGCAATGGCCGCAAATAATGGGCGCTATTTCATAATTATAACAATTTCCACATAGTCAAAAACATCATAATGATTCCAAAACAGAAATCAAATTGAACATAATTATATAGTTTCAACTTATCAAAAAACTACTGTTCTGATTTGTTACAAAATATCAATGGAAATTTCTCAAATACGGCATGATCTTTTCCGTCTGTGGAACAAGAAAAAAAAAAAAGAAAGAAAGAAAGAAAGAAACGGCCGTCTCACACATCCCGCTTCCTACGCTTCGTTTTAATGCATATTGCACGTTTCAATCGTAATTACTTATAATTTTATTGCGTATTCTTATTATGCCTCCTTGAATTTATCCTTCTCTCGGTGAAAACGGCAAGTTGATAACTGTAGTATAACTAAAATGATAGTGATTTGAAATGTTAAACAGGAGAAGTAATTACAAAGCAATTACGGCGCAGATTATTGTATTATAATCGAAAATCTTACATCTCCCTGTGTCATACCCATTCTAGATATGTCTAGTATTTTAAGTACTGCTACTAACAACATGCATAACTGTTAATACGCTACCAAAATATATATGACGGATATTCAATTAAAATAGAGTTAATCTCTTTAACTATGTAGCTTGTGAAGCAAACAGTTACTGAAACCCGGCCAAGTCTCTGTAACTGAGGACTACAGGGATGTATACTACCTGTCTGTCCGCTTGCAGCAACTTACTACCAAGTCATTTTTTCAATGTGCGTACATTTAGTAAAATTAAGTCCAAATTCAAACTCTTTGTGACATATAAAATCATAGATAATAATAATGTCTAAAACATGACCTTGTAAAAACTAACCTTTTTCTTTTGCGAGCAATCTAGGCCTAAGTTTCTTTGTAATATGGCAACAGCGAATAATAATTAAAAGTATAATAGTAAAATATTAACAAGAACGTATCTTTTTCAGATCCCTAACAATCATTATTTATCCTTGTTTCTATTCAATCAGAATGTCTATGTATCAAATGACCAAAAGCAACTTCTCCCTCAGACAAGCATATCTAATTGGCGGCATTCACAAACAAAAACCCCGACGCGTCCGCTACTCCCCCTCCGCCACATCAATTAACCAGACGGGCGCATCTTAGCGTCGGCATTATCAACACTCACTAGTCAGACGCCCCTATCTGACCGTCAGCTTTCAGAAACAAAAGCCCCGACGATTGCAGTAATCCCCGCGACCCTCCACAATCAAAGAAACCCAGCCCTATCTAACTGCTCTTACAACAAGCAGTAACGCACTAAT
Organism: Lepidonotus clava; assembly: GCA_936440205.1. NCBI lineage: Eukaryota > Metazoa > Annelida > Polychaeta > Phyllodocida > Polynoidae > Lepidonotus > Lepidonotus clava. The sequence continues at coordinate 33,465,067 of OW387140.1, forward strand.
CCAACCCTTGCCCAAGATGCCCCTATCTTACCAACGGCATTCACAAAACACTGCCACTATACGCTACGCGCATCCCGTGTAATCCTCCAGACGGCCAATTAACAAGACACCCGTACCTTACAGCCGGGAGTATCAAAGCATCTCCCCGACCAGTGTGTCTACTTAAAAGTTTTGTCTCAACTTAACCAACGGTCTGCGCATCCTTTCTATTATACCCCTTAAGTCCCCCATTCGCAGATAAACCTTTCTATATCAAAATATCACAAGGATTTCAAAAACGAAATCGAAATTAAAATCCGACCACTAGGTCCGGAGATATCGCGGAATTAGGAGTGACGCGATTTTTTATTTTTCAACTTTAGAATTCTCTTTAGAATTAGGACAGTCATATTCCTGAAGGAGTAACAACGTTTGGTAATAAGTTTGCCTGTACCAAAAATTCACGAGGATTCCAAATCTGTCAAAAAATCGTATTTTGATCATCAATGACTGAGATATCGCGAAAATAAGCGTGACGCAATTTTAATTTGGATAACCTTTACATTCTCAACATCAGTAAAATCATTTCATACAATTTTCTCAAATTTCTCAGACTTAAAATCTAATGCTGATCTCAAAAATGAAAACGGAATTAAGATCCCACCACAACTTCTAGAGTTACTTGACTTACATACTTCTTAATATTAATTACACAATTATTACGCAAACCACATTCAAGTATTTATTTGTTAACATCCACTGCCATCAGCTCAACTCTACCTGTCTCTAAATCGAACTATTAAAGAATAGACATGAGGCATTGACTTCATACTTTCCAAAGGATAATTGTTAAAACTTGATAATCTTGAATTCGTCTTCAAAAAATTATATGTTTTACAACTCTTGAATTCAATTTCAAAAATTATAATTTTACAACAAAGTGACAATGTGAATTTACAAAACAATTGAAACAAATTTCAAGTTTCAACCAAACAAATACATTGTCTTAGATTTATATGATTGGAATGTTTGTGCTTGATGTGTTAAGGCATGGTTTGTGTTATATATCACTACATGAAAAGTCACATTATGTGTTACTTTGAGAGACGGAGAACGATTGCACACATTGCACCTGCTTTATCATTATCAGTGCAGTATTCAAAACATATACAAAATGATCTGTTCATTAATCCATTGCTTATGCTACCTTTATGTTCACTCTGATTGCCGATACCACTGATCCTTTGGGCCACTGTCACTGGCCACATAAATGACACTGTTCCATTTGTGTCTTCTCCAAATTAAGACAAACGAAATGACAAAAATATAATCAGGCAAATTTGCCAGAACTATATAGTTGGTGAAGCAGACAATCTAGTGGCCTATCAAGTCATTGATTGAGGCCTGTAGGTAGGGTATGATGCCTGCATGTCCACTTGCCGCAACCAACTATTCATAGAAACAAAAATCTACACCATAAGCCTATACCCTCAGGGAGCAAAAGCTCCGGGGTCCTAGCCAAACCCCTATGGTGTGATGTCCCACACGCCCTGAGGTTCAATAGGCTCAACATACTCATTTTCAGTAGATTCTGCCAGGCCTGATAAACTTGGCTGGGATCAACCTATTATAAGCGACACATTTCCCAGTGACACCTCTCAGGACGGTATTTGAGCCTGATTTTTCAGAGTGGTAAAATATGAGGGTAAATTATGCATGAATTAATGTATATAAAGTCTAAACGTCAACACTTCATAAAATAAAATCATTCCCAAAAAAGACTGATTAACCATAGAAAAGGATTTCAGTTCACAAAAAGTCCCGAAACAAAATGCTGATTAACCAAATTAAATGGATTTCAGCCGGTCCATAGGCATGTCTTACAACTGGATTTAAGTTGCGTGTTATCATTTATGGTTAAGCTGCCTGGATATACTTGCCAGATTTGTTAAGGCATGTTTCACCCCTCATCTCATTATTTTGACAACTTGACAATTAACAGATCATGATTTAAAATTAAAACTCTTGAAACAAAAACAACAACAACAACCAAAAATTGAAGTTGGATTAATGATTTAAAAGAAAATGAGATAAATCAAATACAAAAGTACCATCAACTAAACATAAACAACAATTTGAATATTCTGCCCTAAAAGATTTTTCTAAATTGAGTTTCAGAATGACGGTAGATGCTGTGACAGATGCCTCATCCCTCCCACAGATGCTCATCAAAACTACACAACTACAAAGGGCCTCTAGACAACCTACAATAGACAACCAACAGGACAACCCTATTCAAGTCAACAACATCGTTGGAAATATGAGCGAAATTAAACTCGCCCCTAAAACAATGAACAATCAATTGAACTCACACAAATTATCCAAATATCTATATGATACACTCAACAAAATCCTGATACAATTTCAATACCTTATGTAACAGCAACTACAATTACTTCAAAAAAGGACAACAACAACAACAATGGACCATACTATTTTCCAAATAATTCATTGCTTAAACTAACCCATGTGTAAAACTCATTTAATTCTCAAAATTCCATTTTCAGCTAATCTTAAGACTTTTTCTTTCAGAGTATAGACAGGCAAATTAGATAGAAAAATACTAACATAATAATGTAATTACTTTTAATTTAAGGTTAGGTGCGATTTTTGTATTAGAATTTATAACCTTGTCATCTGCGACCTGGTTTACATAAATTAAAAAGTCAAATTAGAAAGGATTAGATAAGCCTTTAAAAGTTAAAGCTTTCATTGTTTTAAAATCTCATGCTATCATTATATAATCGCTATCTAGTAGAAGATCGCTATCATTGTTTAGAATACAAAATTCCAGGTGCACATGAGAAAGAACAAAATATCATAAACTCTTCACTCCCTGAAATATTAATCATTAGAAATTTTGAAAACTAACTTATTTGTGCGGAGCCAAATTTTAATCAGGGAAGGAGGGCATTATGTCATACCTAAGTTTAGGCATGGCATATCCTCCCATTAACAATTACAAGAATTCATCAAATCTATTATATAAAATATATCAATAGAAATTATAATATTAAAAGGTATATCATTATGCATATTATTTATTACATCATAGAGTTTATGGTAATTAGACAGTTAGCACCCCCCCCCCCCCCCGCCCTCATTGGTCAGTTGTAATTAGGTCACTGACCAGAGGTCAGGTGGGAGGTGCAGGTATGCTGTAAGGACACTCTGGGTCCAGCAGCAGAGGAGTCAACATGTAAACAACTAAGCAGCAATAGGCCTTTTGGCCTACTCTCCTGAGACTGTAGAGAAATATATTATTATAACATCACCAACAACCTCCTGCCTTCAAGTCTTCTCTTCACTTCATTTATACCACACAAAACCCTAAGTCTCACAGTGTCACGCGGGGTTGAGGGAAGGGGGGAATGATTAGGCCTATAAGGTCCGCAGCCAAGGATGAGACGTCTCAGAACGTTCTAAGAACGTTAATGGAACGTCAAGGAACGTGACGATTACGTCGTGCCTTGGCTGGGTCTGCATTTAAGGTGTTATCAGATAATTTGTTGGCATGACAAATGAGTTAAAACAAGAGAAATGGAGCGATTGATGGCAAATTACCACTTAATTCTCCACGTTTTTAATTCACCATTAGTCGTATTAGGTTGTTATTGGCGCTTTCTGAAATCCATTCTATGAGTTCTACGGCGATGGCAATAACAAGTGAGGAGATCGGAGTCGGGCTTTGAGAACAGAAAACATTACATATTATTTACGTGGCTAGTGTAGTCTGAAATTTAGTGTTTGATGGCATATGTATTGTGTCCATGCACATCCATCCAGACTTGTGCACTCGAACTGCCATTGCTTCGCTGCGATATTGGAAAGCATTGTAAAATACACCCATCCAGATCATTCAATATACTACACTGCGTAGCCAGCGATGCAGCGCAGAACCTATTAGACTAAATGTACTTAGTTTGATTGCATTTACATCGATCGAAAACATCCAACAATGGTTTTGTACAGCGAACAGACAATATTAGATGTTAGTGCTTGTCTGTGTTAATAATGTCAACAGCGGATAATGTTATGTGACAATGAGTTGCCATGGCATAGAAACAAGGCCAATATATACAAGCTATATAGTGTCATTGTTTATCAGAACTGCATCTATCCGTGCCAATTGAATGATGCGTTTGAGGTCTATGACACGGTTAATGTTTATCTATCCTGAGCAAGCAGTACTGGCCTTTGCTACATCTTCCTCTTATTTGTTGTTGCAGAGCTTATTTTTGCAAATAAGGTCAATTTTGTATCATGTTTATTCACCCAGAATATACGAGACTAGCCTATAATTAATATCATGTCAGCTTCCTCTAGTTACCATGCAGTCATCCAGTGTATTATTGCCAATAAGGGTAAATTAGAAAGTATTGCAATAATGCAGTACTTATAGGTACTTGTACGACAAAGTACTCATGGACCAACTGGAATAACAATTGAGTGTGGTGAGTTGTACACAAGAGGCTTGGCATAAGACGGAAGGTAGAAAGATTCCTGAGCTACAAATTAACACCAACCTTACAACTAATATAGCGTAGGTAGGGCTCTTAAATACCATCTATAATTAGAACCTCATTCCTATCCATATGAAAATAACATCATTAGAGCATCCGCCATCATTATAGCATGGGGGGCTCTTAAAAATCCTCTATAATCAGAGTATCACTTATATGTTCATAACAATAACATTATTAGAGCATTCATAGTCATCAGCAGATCATTAGGCCTATATATCCATATAAAGAGAGGCGTAAATATGGCATCATCTATAAATTCCATATAATGTAGCTAGGGTAGGCCAATCATTGTATCATCTGATTATCGACATCACAAAAGTCAGCTAAACCATCAATAAAACAAATAATGCTTTGAGTATGGATCTAACCTAACCTTATAGCAAGCATGTGGTGAGGGCACCAGGTTGAAGTCTGTTTAAACTTTTTACTTTTGCTCTCGGACGTGATATCACCTAGCTGAGGTTCCCTTGGCTTGACACCAAAGCTGTGAAATCCCCCGTTGCTGGCAGTGCAATGTCCGGCTATAATGAACCCGAGGTAGGGGCAATATTTGTGGTCTGACTCCAATCTCTTCAGACGTGGTCTGCAGACCAGGACACCAAGAGAAACAAGAAAGGTGCCTCAAGAGGAAAGGAGAAAAAGGCGAAAAAGACAAATATAATCAAAAATTCGATTTCAAAAGTCACACACTGACTCTTCATTTTCTCTGTGATTCTTTCAGTCTGCATTCAATGCACAAGAAGCTTGATTGAATATGCTCTTTAATGACAAGATACAATTCCAGTGTTTCTCAAACATTTGTTTGAAATAGGTATATTACGCGAAATGAATGAGTTGAATGTTCTAATGGCCTCTTATGTTTCCTTGAGCATTAGAGAACACTGTCATAGGACCTTATCATAATAAATCATAGACACTGAGCTTCATAAAAAGTAATGACATATGCCTCCTCACATAGGCATCAGTCGTTTCAAACGATATTCATATTACATGATTTATGCTTATGATAAAAAAAAACTGCAGTAGCCGCCTCGCTCATCTTACAGATTTATCCAAAGTTATGAACGTATATTATCTGCTTAGGAAATTATTCATTTCCTAATAGAAAACCAAGTATACGAAGGTGAGAGTCCTACTTTAATGTACGAGAGTAATTATGTGGGGAAGCTACTCTCCGCAGAAATGAAAAATACCTTGCATAACCGCTCCCCACTGATGAAATCTGAGTTGTAATAACCAAACCTTTTAAAGTATTTTAAAGGACAGCCAATTCATAACATCCTACTTTACATTGGATTTAGGTTTTGATTAAAATCGCTTCTTGGTGATATGCTTTACTTATAACAAAAATATTAATTTTCCCATTCGATTGACAACATCCCATCCCTCATGGATCTACCTGTTATTGCCAGTGGAAAAATAAACAGATTCTATTTATCCCTGCACACTAATTACAAGCATCTTTCTATTCTGACCCACTCCGTATCAGAAAAACGAGATTAACGTATTACTTTAATGATGCGTCGCGTGTTGGGTCGAGTTCTTAGGCAGGTGAAAACAGGTGGGACTGAAATGTCAGGCTCCATGATAAAATAGTTTGGCGAGGCCTTTGTGGGTTCCACCTGAGGCCAGGGGCTCGTCAGGAATCGGCCAGGACTGGATAGTCCCAAATGTCACCTCGTCTGACATTTGTCCTGGGAGAAAACTCGTTACGACAACAACAACCAATTAGGGAGGCCCTCGGGGGCGAGGGGACTCGTTGTCAATGTGAGTGGTTTGTTTTCAGTGTGAGTGGCTTGTTTCAAGCCTGAGTGGCTTGGTTTAATTCTGAGTGGCTCGGTTTGATAAGTATGAGTGGCTCGTTTTAGGTCCAAGTGGTTCTTGTCTTGGTCAATGCCTCGTTGCCTGTGACTCGTAATTGAAAGTGCCTCGTTTTGGAAATAACTTGAGTAATTATTTTTGAGAGCTGCTCACTTTTTTTTGGAATTGTTGTTGTTACTTGTTGCTCCTAATTTGTACCTTGAAGCATTTCTAAAATGTTTTACTTTATTACAGACCAATTTCCCGATGTTGCTTTATGCAGAAAATGTCAAGTTACAATATATTATCATAGTAGATGTTTGTGGTCTATAAAAACGTAAATTTCAAAGGGATTTTCCACCCTCAGGTTAGAAAGTCTTTCTCAATGAACTCTTGCCGCTTTTTTCCAATTAATGTTTAGGAGTAATACGAAATATTTCCTTTTATTAAAACATATAATTGCGCAATATTCAACAAGTGTCATTTTAAAATCTCCCCTTTTCTGAACTTTTGGAACTGTTATCAACCTCCGGGAGCCCTTTCCATATTAACCCTGCGGGTGATACATGTATGAATATACACTCTAATATCACACTCTCTGTCTCATCAGAACTACACTAATTAATACAAGCTGTATCACCCGAGGGTATAATTAGGACTAATACTTCTATCTAGAAGGTCAGACAGGCAATACATTATTTCAGAGAAGACAGCCAAATTAACTGTCAGGCTGTGGGGGCCTTTCTATAAATATACGATTGTACGTATTCAAAAATGATCCATGAATCGCCTACCTCATGAGACGTTATTTTGAAAATAGATGGGAACCATGCAATACTGAAAAGCAATATTCTCTCCCTCACTCAAATGAAACTGCACTTCAGTCGCCATGTATTATGTTCTAGACTATAGGTATCTTGAGAGAAATGATAGCTTGCCCCCACATCTCAATATGTGTAATCGATTGATCGGCCTCCCATAAAAAAAGATAGTGGCAGGGTAGAATTTGATAGGTAGACACTGCCAGAGACTCAGTTGCAAAAGATCAATATGGCGTTGGGGTGTTTGGGGTCTGGAAAGGGTGCTCCCTGGTGATCGAGTTTCAAGAGAAGATCTACGCAATTTGATGACAAGATTTGACTTTTTAATCATAAAGTTTTCCTGATTTACCCAGACGTTACCACCGGAAGGATCAATCAAAACATTTCTATGAAAATCAAGTATGTGTGGGTGTTTTATAGAGCAATACGATGGAGAGTTACATCAACTCAGACACATGAGCTTTAAAGATCAGAGTTAAGTTTGTTGAGGCACTTTTACTATATACATTTTCATTTCCACGTTTCCTGGAAAAGGTAGATTATCGATGGTCGTGTCTATTATAGAAAAACAATATCCGGTGTTCATACCACCCTGCCTAGACCTTTTAGATTATAGGACATCATGAGAATAATGATATGTATACATGTAATTTAAAATAATCTATATGGTGATAATCGTTATATTATTTAGCCGACGTATAAAGTGCCTGCCTTTTAACTCTCTGCCGTAAATCAGACGTGGACCCGGGATGTATGGAAAAGGTGGGGACGTCAGTGTTATACTTTGACATTTTAGATATTTTACTTAAAAGCCCCCACACTTTTCATCAGGTTCGGGACAAGACCTAAAATAACAACATTGGCTTATCTTGCAACGTTGCTAAATATTGCAACGCCAGTGTATTGTTATCTTGCAACGCTTTAAGTTCTAATTGAAATAAATCATTTAATCTTTATTGCCGAATTCTAACAAAAGTATGCTAATAAACAATAATGTCATTTAGGTAATATTTGATGATTTAGACAGATTTTTACCATACAGATTTTCTAAAATCTTTGTTAATTCATTTCTGACCAATAGTGTTACACTATTTGTACCACGTGATGTAAACAAATCAAAAAAATATTAAATAAATAAACTAATCTGTGTTGCCGAATTCTAAAAAATGCATGTACTTAAAGAATAGTGTATCTTGTATAACATTTTAAGAGTGGACGGAAATTTACCATATAGATTTTCTAAAATCTTTGTTTAAGGGTTTTTCACCAATAGGGTTACAGTATTTATACCATGTGATGTAAACAAATGTAAACAAGATGGCACATTTTTTGCTTGGTTCAGTACTCATTTTTGAGCGTTTTGAATGCATTCTTTTGAACTAAAGTAGTATTATGAAATATTTTTGGGCAAAAAACATCTCTTATTTTCAAATATACAGTGTTTTATACGTTGATATAACCATAAACACGATTTTTAAACAAATCTGATTGAAAATAAACACCGTTGTCACATCTTGCATCGTTGCATTGTGTTGCATCAGTGCAAGAATAGTGGTCCGTCCCTAACCTGTTCATATATGCCAGATTAATATATGCCCTAGTTTGAAAGGGCAGGGGCTTTTAATCTAGTATATATCAGTTATGCATACTAAGAACTATTTGGGGTTACTGAATGTAGTATGATAAAGTGGTTAGAGGACTTTCCCCTCTCAAAAATGGAGAGTTAAAGTTGATAGCCCTTGTTTCTGCAGTTCATATTTTACTTGTTTAGCGATGCTCTATCATATATAAGCATACTTGCCATAATTATTATGTAGACCCACATTTCAGGAACCTAGATTGATATAAATTACCTGATTTCCTAGTACAATTCAAAATTAGGTAAGTTGTATCAATCTAAGATAGGGCTGGAATAAACTCTAATGTTTCTTTGGAATAATTTTTTAATAATTGGTAGATTTCACTCAGGCAATGCAAAAAAAAGTAGAAAAGGATGCTACCGTCTGCTACACTAAGTCCCCTTGGCCTTATTGGGCTGCCACATGCCGTTATGGAAATTACATGGAGCCCCAGCCGTCCCTCGAGCAATCTTGTCCTCGTTTGATTTTTTTCCCCAATGTTCAGGAACGGCACTCGTGGTAATAATGTCACTTTACCTTGTTATCAAGACGCCTGCTTATCGGTTATCTGCTCCTTGTGCCATGGCTTGGGTAAGGAGATGTCTAATTACGAAGCAAGCTGAATTCTGGTCATGATTTAGCCCCCAAAAGTAGAAGTCTGTTTTAATTTGTGAGATGTAACCTCCGTTTGCGACTTGGCATCGTAATGTGAACATGTGTTTTTGTGAGGTATAAATGAAGGGAAGACTTAAAGGCTGGAGTAGTAGTTGATGTAAAATATATTTCTCTACAGTCTCAGGAGTGTCGGCCTAAAGGCCTATTGCTGCTAAGTTGTTTACATGTTGACTCTTCTGCTGCTGGACCCAGAGTGTCCCTTACAGCATACCTGCACCTCCCACCTGACCTCTGGTCAATGAAGTAATTAATATGCATATAATTCTGATTATCATAATTTAGACATAAGATATGTATGTTAATAGAAATTATGATATTAATATATCTTATATAATAGATTTGATGAATTCTTGTATTTATTAGTGGGAGGATATGCCATGCCTAAACTTAGGTATGACAGTAACGCCACGAAGCAGCCGATACGTCAGAGCAAGGGTAAGTTGAAATGTCTGTACTTCATGGGGCTTGTCCGATATGTAGAATTGAAACTGAAATATTTCTTAGTATTATGTTTACAGCTAAACAGAACCAGAATCATTTCTCTGATTTTTTTAATGTTTATGATGTATATTTATATTAATATTTATAGACTGGAATTGTATGTGAGATGTAATTACATGTACCAATTGGTCACTACAAGGTCATACTGTTTAAAACGATGGGAAATACTGTAATTGCAACGCCATGAGTTACATAAATGGAATCTGATTTATAAAAATCTACCCCCTTCCATAATAATTATTGTTGCATACTGAACATTGAATCTAAATAGCCCTAATGAAAAATAGAAACATCAGATGATAATCTCTGTGTCACGAAGAGCTCCTGAATGGATGGCACTGGGGACTATGCGTGCAGACCAACGGACCGACTATGATGCATAAAGGGACACGAGGTGAGCATTCATAAGCTTGCTGGGTGACATCAAAAGCCTGCTTAACTGCTTAATGCATAGGGGGACTCCAGACCAGTATGGCGCACTTTGGCAGCTAACAGTGAGATGGATATCCGGGGCTATAGAGAGCACAGTCAGCCGCATTGGCCTATGGGCTGCTTAATGGGTGGAAGGATTGGTCTATAGATTACTTAATGGGTAGAAGGGAGAAGGGTATTTGGACTTGGAGTTTTTGAAGCAAGTATACTTTGCTCATAGATACAAGCAAATTGTTGTTGTTGTTACCTAGAGTGACTGGCATAGGCAAGTGTCATCATTGTTATCATAGGTAACACTTTTCTAAATAATAATGAAGGTTAGGTTTGGTCTGTATTATTTCATTTACTGTTCATTGGCGTACACCTGGTTCAGAAGGACAACACGGACAACAATGATAAATATATTGATAAGATAAATATAAATATAAAAGAGAATGAGATATGAGATTAAAACACTTTTAAGAGTAGTTGCGGGTGGGTGGGTAAATCTAGTGGAGAATGAGGTACCCATCTAAATCAATTTGCATGTAAAACAGTCATGCATCCATGTATACAAAATGAATCTTGAGAGGATACTGACGATGAGACAATGAGATAAAAGAGAAAAGTGAGGTTAAGCACCTATGGATCCTAATATTTAGTCTTTTATTTTTCATACGATTAAGAATTTTTGTTATTCGTCAACAGTCTATGGTTATCACAAGTTCAATTGCTGACAGAAAGAATTTGCCTGTAGGGAAAGTATTCAACTAGCAAAGAAAAACTATGGATTGTGCACATACGGCCATACTATAGACACTGCATCGCTACAAGTCAAGGCACTTACTGCCATTTGCCCTATTCTAATGCTTTGACCTATTGTGTGCTTTACTCAGGGACGATGTGGTAACCAGAGAAGGGTCTGTCAATAACAGGGGAACCCCCTGCCTCAGGTTTTTGTTGACAAAGCGAGTACTCGCTCCTGCTCCTCTATTGTTTGGTCTATCGTTTGTTTAAGGCATATAATAATGTAGGGAAAGGTCCAGAGGGGTCCAAAGGGTACTGACTCCCCAGCCCCCTCATCCACCTTTGGTGGGGACTTGGCAAAGAGAAGAAAATGTGCACATGTGCACAAAATGCGAAATCAGTACTGTACTGATGCAGATGGTCAGTCCAGGCTAGCTTAGCCGTTCTTGTATAGAACTATGACTCAGGGCTAAGAGTGTTACTTTCTGTGCTAGGGTGGAAAGTGTATAAGGGCAGCGTTAGGCAAGGGTATGTAAACATTATATGTAAGGCGCAGCACTCAGCAGAGCACTACTCACTGTCAATGGTTAAACATCCTGGAATGATCGGCACTGGAAGCTAGGTTCTGTTATGGAATTGAACTGGTATCTAGGCAGAAGCATTGGCCAGGTGTGGTTGAGTGGACACTACCCTTTGGATTGTACATTGTCAACGGGAGTTCTTGTGACTGGTATTACAAATAGGACCTTAATAAACTTATCCTTTCACAAGCGTGTTATGTTCTTCATAATGCGGAACTATATTATGGACAGGACTTGCAGTCTGGACGGGAATAGAATTCTAATGGAGCTAGCTAATATCTATACAAACAAACAGTAAAGCAATATATAAATAAGAACCTAACAATACATGGGCATTAAACCTCTATAGCTCAGCAGTTTGCCTATATGCAGGCCCCTCTCCTCCGAAATCCAGTATCTGCCCCTGACATAGTATCTGCCCTCCCCACTAGGCCCTTCCTAGAAAAAAGAAAGGCGCACTCTGATTGGTTAAGAGGACTGATAACACAATCTACATCTCCCGTGCTTTAGTTGGGCTTGACCTCAGGGCATTGGATAGACTGAAAGGGAGAGAGGGAGGGAGGGACAGAGCCCTGCATGATGCAATATGTAGATACTGAATGGTGCATTAAAAGTTTCCTAGGTCACTGGTAAGAATTCCGTCAGGAGATGCCTTATACATACAACATCCCCATGGGCACACGACAGTAGACGTGTTGTGAGCAGCTGAGTCAACAATGACCTTAGACCGAACTGCTCCCCTAAGTGGAGTCGTCTGGGTGTATCTAAGCTGCTCATTTGCATGTTAGCACAGGCATGGCACTGGTTTCCATGTAATTTACTATAACAGATAAGTACTACTTAATGATTATGTATTATCTGTAATTCTTCTATTCGACCATGTCATTATTTTTACTACATCAGTATAATAATTATACTGTAGGGATAAAAAGTAATTACATGGGCGGATATATAAAAATGACTAAAAAAAGGTCATATTTGATTCCAGCTTTGTCATAATAATATCTATACAAAGGATCCTGACATCAGTAGGCCTATCTGTAACATAAAGTAAAAGGCACATAAGATTACACCGTGTGAGAATTGTGCTTTTTAAGCATTAGTAATACTTTATAATCTATTTTCTATTTTTACAACTAGTAATGTAATGTCTCCTTGTGCCTACTTACTATACAGATACAACATCAATCCGTGAAACGACGTTGGTTTAGTAAATGTACAATCAACATTATTTAGGACTTGAAACAAAGGATCCTGACATCAGTAGGCCTATCTGTAACATAAAGTAAAAGGCACATAAGATTACACCGTGTGAGAATTGTGCTTTTTAAGCATTAGTAATACTTTATAATCTATTTTCTATTTTTACAACTAGTAATGTAATGTCTCCTTGTGCCTACTTACTATACAGATACAACATCAATCCGTGAAACGACGTTGGTTTAGTAAATGTACAATCAACATTATTTAGGACTTGAAACACAGGACGCAAAGCCAAACGGATTTATAATAGGCCTACTGCAAGTCTTATCCCATTGCAGATGTAGTCATATGTGCAAGACTAGCAACACAAGTGCATTTGCAAGTGCAAGCACCCTACCTAACGACCATATTGCAGACACTGCAGTGTGTATAAAACACGTTCCAGCACCATCCACTCCATTGATTGCAAAGCCTTCCGGAGGTGCCTTATGCATACAATATCCCCATGGGCACAGGACGATAGACTTGTTGTGAGCAGCTGAGTCAACACTAACCTAAGACTGAGTATAGACTGAGCTGCTCATCAAATAGGGAGTCGTCTGGGTGAGCTGCTCATAATTATGCATGAATGATAACATAATGCCACTGAGCTGGCTTTTGGGTGGCACTAGATTCTGAGGATATCAAGAATTACAGATGTGACGTAGAAATGCAAAACAAGAAGCAAATGACTATCAAAGTTTTGATCGTTGGAACGATCGATGTTCGCCCTTAACATAGCAATGGACATTTCATTGTGTTTGAAAGGTAATTGAACAAAATGTCAATATATCTAATGTATACATGTAATCTATAGCAATGGTTGTCCCTCAATAAACTGAAGGCCTTCCTACAACCTGAAGGCTCTATGAGTAGTGATCACCACCACCACTGCTGCTCTCACACACAACTCAGGGAGCGGCTTAGGAAAGGGGCTCCTACTAATAGTTCTAGGTCCTTGCACCCACCCACCTTGACCTACCCACCTGCAGGTGACAGTGGAGGTCCTAAAGTGGAGGGGTACTGGTTATGTAACCCACTTCTGGCTTCTCAAACTGCACCCTCCCCCACCCCCACTCCTTGAACTCAGTGGGGGTGGGGGAGGGTGCAGGGGAGAAGCCTGCCCACTCAATAACACTTGATGCACACTAATTGTCCTTCCTTACAAATGCATGCCAGTGGACAAAGGCCTGTAGTTACTTGTATGTAAGATTGTGTAACCGGGCAATCAGATCAAAGCCCAAATACCTACAAAAGACATGACTGATTGAGTGAGCCCTTCCCATAAGCTACAATACTAAAAACTATAATTAAGGGCTCACAAAAAGATATGTACAGAAAAGAAGAATAGCATGTATGGTTACAGATTAAAGCTATTTATATACGGCTCAGAACGCAGAAAGTACAGATGAGGAAACATTCAGGTGAAGGTCCAAGGGACATCCAAGCTTATTTATAGCTGCAATAAGCTTGGATTTCCCTTGGACTCTCAAATTTGTTTAAGGTCACATAACAATAAATGAGAATGTATTCACAAAATGTAAGGATTTCTTGTTAAGAATAGTGTGTAACTCATAAAAGCGTACCTCATGACATTGCTTTTTCTGTTTTCACAACTTGTATAGGTAATGGGCCTTATTCCAAAAGTGTCTCAATATTCGTTTTGTATTGCCAATAGTTTACCAGTGCCAAATCTGAAGACACCTCCATTAGATATGTGTACATACTACCACACTATAGACACTGTAGAGCCTATAATAACCCATGTTCCAGTCCCATCCACTTCAATGATGACAAAGCATGCAACATCCCCATGGGCACTGAGTGGAAGACGTGTAAGGGTGCTGTGACCAGCTGAGTCAACAATGACCCAAGACTAGCTATAGGCTGAGCTGCTCTTCAAAGCTGACTGGAGGGAGGGGATGTCTGGCGAGCTGCTCATAGGTGAGGCAGATCTGAAGGTACCTGCATTAGGCTGCGGGTCACGGCAGGTACTGATGAGACACAGTCCAGACTGTGTTCTCTAATGAGCAGGGAATCACATTTATGGGGAACTTGATAGAAAGCCGAAGGAATACATGTGCTTATTCTGGTAAGAAAATTTGATGTTGTGCCCCCAAAAAGGGATTGCCTTTTGGTTTTTGGCCAGGAAAAAATCTCTGACACTGCCATACACAGGAGGGTAAAGGACGGTAGGAATGACTGAATTTATTCAGATTTTATCAAAATAAATATTTGAACAGTTTAAACAAATCACCAAGTCCTTTGCCATATTGCATGGCAATTATGTAGATGATTAAGGATACAACCAGTATTTATCATTCTGTTTACAGGTTACATTGAGTGATCTTTATTGTAAAAATGTAAAGTTGATATGTGACGAATTAACCATTGTGCCGTTGATGTACAGTAAATAGGGATGATAGGTAAATATATACCATGTGAAGAGCTTTGGTTTATTATGGATCATGACTATGCTAGGGCTACCAAATAAGCAGCTTTTAGAGATTCATAGATTCATCCGAAAAACATGTTGTCACTCATCATCAGAGAATGCACATAGCTCATAAAGATAATAGGGCCTAGTCAAGGTTGTCCAACCGCAGGAAGGCCTTATAGTACTTATGGCAGTCCTGAATATTGTTGCCTATCATGTAAATTGATTGGACCATCCAGTCATATGTACATAGAGGAAATATGCCCATTGGCACTAGTCAACAGGCATTAGGATGCCTCTCCGACGTCCCTATAGTTCCTTTATGAAGGCATATCCATAAATCATGCATGGATGTCAGGGTGCATTTTCTCTATCTAACTCAGCGACTGCACAGATAGTCAGAGGGCATTTTCGGGGTCGACTGCCATGTGCTACTGATGCAGAGTTCTTTACCTTCTGACATCTTTGCCTTCGGACATAGAGATTGCATGATCAGTATAGTTAAAGTATCCTGTATGTCTTGATTAAGTAGGTATTGCTGCAAGAGCTGGTGATGTCTAATTTTTATTCAGCGATTGTCTACAATACAAGTTACTTTAACCCTTTTGCCGCTCGGGAAAAGGGCCATTTTCTCTCAGATCTCTAGTAGAACCCTTCAAAGAGTAATTAACACAGAGTGTTTTGGAGAAACTTGGGTAAATCGCGAACAATTAAGCACACAATGATGGGAATTTTAATACACCATACATTTTAATACACCATACTGCCAAGGGCCAAATCACCTAGTGGGTATGAGGCTTTACATATTTTTTCTTTCACAGATAGTTCGCCAGTAACCACCCCTGGTCGCCGGTTGCTAGTCAGCGGCAAAATCGTCTCGTGGGTATGGGGCTTAAGTGGATACCCTATCATTGCAGGAATGGTGATCTCATATGATACTACAAGTGACCTTCCTCATTATTCTCAGTGATCTAGTTTCGGTTCATGTCCATGGAATATCGCTAAGGTATATTGCAATGACGGCTAACGAGCTCATGAAATGGATTCATTACAGAAAGTACCAGAGGCAATTTAGTACCATGGGAAAGGAGATAGCTATCAATGTATCTATCAAATGATATGTATGGGAACCATTTCAATTGATAGCGTTTCCATCCTATTCATCGATGTTATGGCATCGATCAATGTCTTATATATTAGTTGAGGACAAAACCCACTCCTATGCGATAGTAGTCTCAATTGAGGAATTCCAATTTTTGTTTGCTTGCCTTGCTAGGTATTGGGTACATTCAATTACCTGTTGATCTGTCGAGGAAGTAGTAATTACGAATGAGGTAGTCATTGGCCGTCTTGCATATTCATGCTAATTACCATCGGTATATTAGCCAAGGATAATAAGTCATAACCTAATAATGTGCATAGCATAGACGTAAAATTGAGAGACATGTACGTGTCATGATGAGAAGGCTGTCTAGGTTAATAAGAAAAAAAATGTATGTTGGTGCAATTCTACACATAGCTAATTGATTGCATAGAATAATTTTTTTTTACCGTAAATAATATTTTCTCTCTTTAGCAAGCATGATCAACAAGACAGATCTACCTCAGGCCAGATATAACAACTGAAAGCAGGTGAGGATGATACGCTTTTGACTATAGTTTATATGCCAGTATTAGCTTGAATGGGAAGGTCAAGGGTCAAAAAGCAATTTACTGCTGTCTGCACGCTATAGGGGGACACCGTATACGCACAAACTACATTGGAGGAGAGGTTGATTGGAGTGCGGGAAAAAGAGCTGGCCTATTGTCAACGGGTGGAGCCCTTTTTGTCCTATGCCAACAGAAAAAACTATCTGGATAATTGCACTGAAGTTTTAGGGGTTATTTTTGCATAGCACGAGTAATTAATTTTAGTCATATATAATACCTGTTTTAATGGGTTTTTATGTCAGAAATAGACAAAAGATAGAAAGAAATTTAAATACATCAATAGCTTCTCTTAATCACTAAATGATTAATGGTAGGATATTAAGTATGGTATATGATGCCTTTACATACATTCTTTACACATTTTTTGTAAAGTATCTATGTCAGCGCGACCATATACATGTAGTATGCAATCCTACATACATGATACAACCTGGTACGCTAAGGTGCCTATAGAGCATTCCCTTAGCACAGACCCTGAGCTGCTCGTACTATACGAAAGCTCCACTCGGTCCCCGCTGAAGTGGTGGGCACTCGGAGCAGCTCACAGGGTGAGATATTGCTCACATCAAGCACCACTCACTAAGGACTCGCCGTTGACCTGCTCAGGATTGCTCGGAACCCGCTAACGAGTAGGCGAGCTGCTCCGCGACAGGCCAAAGATACCGCGAGGTCAGGGAGAGCAGCTCAGGCTGACAGCCCCAAGGAGGGCATTTATCTCTGGGCCATACTTATAGCGGTCAATCTGATTAGGACGACTCAAAGGCAGCTGATACAACAAGGGCAATTCTGGGGCTCAGTGGTGTAGTATGATGCCCAGAATGATGTTGGTTTGGTTAGCCTGGGATAAAACACCTTTTGGTTATACTACTCACCTCATACGGAAGATTTATGGGTTGAAGCTATTAAGAATTACTGAACATTTTATTTTCAGATCAATCTGACGAGAGTTAGAAGCGAATTGAACAGAATTTGTGAAAAAAGACATCGTATGAGCGTTTCTCAATGTTTGTGTTTGCCACTGATTTATTGAGCCTGACACATATTGCCATGTCTCTATACTACTTACAAGTACCAATTCAATGAATATCAGATTATGTTATCTAAAAATTAATGCTGTACTTGTAAGGCTGTTTCTTGCTCAATGTAAAAAAGGCCTTCCATATACAATAGCCAAAAAGGAAAGCATAGTCGGCATGTATACATTTGTAAACATAGATATAAAAGACAAACCAATATAGAGAGAGAGCTTACAACGAACCTAGAACCTCAGAAATTCCTAACCCCATTTGTTTGTTTTACACTCAAGGAATTAATATGTTACATAATGTTCATGGCACATCAGATCATCCTGTAAAGTATTATGAACTTTCAATTCACCTTTTATGATCTACATAAATAGCCCCATCTACAAATTCAAAGGCCAGTAAAACCAGAGATTTGCAATTGTATTTTTTTGAGAAGGACCAGCAAAAAAAATTTTTGAGAAGGACCAGCATAAAAATCTGTATAATTTCCACGTAGTTTTTTTTTTTTTTAACTGCATGCATTCCAATGCTTTAACGCATTCTAGTACATTAAATGAGCAGATTCCAACAGGAAATGCAATCTTATTTGACAAATCCGCGCACCCAAATTCGGAAAACCAAAAAGGGTTTGAGGCTATCTCCTCCGCTCGATCACTTCCGGTGGATCATTTAATCTCGAACCCAGATCCAAATAATGTACAACTTATTGCGCAAAACAGCACGCAATCTAATGCCTTAACGCATTCTAGCACATTAAATGAGCAGTTTCCAACAAGAAATGCGTCCCCAGCCGATGAATTCACGCATTCACACGCGAAGACAACGAGGGTTGAGGCTATAGCCTCTAACCAACCACCCCCGGCTTCCCGCCCGGATACTCTCATTACGCCAAATTATTCCAATTCGAACATCTCTGATCAGAATATGGAGATCATTCGCCAAAATCTCAAATTGGCCTTCAGTAATGCATCTAATAGTGATCTTTTCTCCCAAAATTCAAATTCAAAAAATCGGCTGAGTATCCCAGATCTCACACGCACTCCGCCGGTTTCATCGGATGAAAACTGCAGTTTCATCACTCCAGATTCATCCAATGACCGCATTAAGGATAGACAACACCTCTCAGATGCAATTTCATAGTGTTCTCTGGGAAGAGGGCTGTGCTATTGAATTTCCATGACAATGTTATGTATCATATATATTTAAAAAGTTAATTAACAGCTCTATCTATTGATGTGTGCCACATTATAATATGTTGAACAGAACTCGGGGAGCTTGACAGGGATATGAAAAAAGTAATTTTTAACTTTTATTTTTTGAACAACGATATCTCACTTAATAATACATATATAATTGCATGAATTTTTGTATATGCCTAGATAACATTCATTTGGAGGAAACCGTGTCTCGGATTTCTTATGTAGGTCCTAGTTCTTATTTTATTAAATGTAGAAAATTAATTAGAAAAAAATTACAAAAAGTTTCCCGTTTTTTAACATAAAATAAAAACTAGGGCCTAAATAAAGATTCTGAGACACGGTTCCCTCCATAGAAATGTTATAAACAAGCTCCAACATTTTTAGAGCAATCAATTGAGCAGTAGCTGAGATATTTATGTTCAAAAAATAAAAGTTGAAAAATCAGTTTTTCTTCTCTAATTTCTCCAATATTGTAGTGAGAACAATATGATTTACATCAAAAGATAGAGAAAAATACAAACTATTTTTTGATATCAACTATATAACTGTACCTTTATTAGAGAGAGCGCAATATGAATTACTGCATATGGCCCACTGAGAGGTGTTGTCTATCCTTAACCATGCATTTCCTGTCGCTGGATCCATATTCCATAAACAGAGACCCTGCTCTAAGAGCCCCATACCTAATTCGAGCAGCCTGTTGCTAGGCCCTCACCAAACTACTAGGAAATCACCTAGCAACCACCCTAGCAACAATCCTAGCAACCCTCTGATGGACACTCCTAAACCCCAGAGAAGCATTCTGAATCCCCACAAGAGGCTTTACAGCCAAGCCTTAGACTCAACTATGGACCTTAACTTAAACTTAAGCTCCACACCGGTGGGCATCACCAGAGTTCCTGATGACGCTACCTCCAACACGAGTGGGGATCTCAATGAGTCCTCAGCATTCTGGAAAAGTTCTCAG
Source organism: Lepidonotus clava (assembly GCA_936440205.1). Lineage (NCBI taxonomy): Eukaryota > Metazoa > Annelida > Polychaeta > Phyllodocida > Polynoidae > Lepidonotus > Lepidonotus clava. The sequence continues at coordinate 33,485,367 of OW387140.1, forward strand.
ACTTCGTTCCACCCCTCGGCTGATTGGGCCAGCGATGGCTGGGTTATACCTCCTACTGATGAATTAAACCTGACCATTCCCCCTACAAGCCCTTCTAATACTCAACAAACTGAGAACTCCCAGAGACATCTGGTACTCTCGGATGAAAATTTTCCCATCATGCAGTCTGCCAGGCCCTCGTTAAGAATCCCCTTAGAGATTCCCAGGACCTCATCTACCGAATCAATACCTCCTGATCCAATCATTTCGAATTTTGTCACTTCTTTAAGGCCCGATGCCCAAAATAGAAATGATATCCGAAGCTTGTTTAACAAGCAACAAACTAATACCAGTGTAAACTACCCACCTTCTCTTAAGGTAACCTTTCCCACCAATGTAGACATTCACTCAGCTGATTTCACACGCTCTGTTCTGTTACAGGATCGTCCATCAGCTGTGACCTACACTGAGGCCCCCCCGGCCATCGCAACCACGGCGGTGAATCCGGGTTGCTCGGACACTGGAACAACCCTGACAGGGGAGACAGCGGCCAACCCAATTCCTTTGAACAACGGACCTGCTGCTGCCAGATATGCGAGCTCCAACAACCTTATTACCTCCACTCAACCGGTACAGCGTCAGGCTTATTTTGCGGAAATCTTGCCTGAAGCCGCTGACACTTGGCGCGCATTGCGCGCGGCATTACAACGTGAACACAACTCCAGCCTACGTGCTTCGTTCACTCGCTACCTTGCCCGTAGTGGCAGATTTCCAGACTGGGCAGCAGGCACCTTGCCGCCCCCTGGACTCATCACCACACCCCTTGCCGCCCTGCAGGTGGTGAACCTTCGCCGGGAGCAGTCACGAAACATCATGACCCTAGTCGCCTCCCTACTTGAGAATAAGGCCGCATCGGACCACATTGCGGTGGAAACCAATACAGACGGCCTTAAAAAAACTCTATGAACGACATCAAAATGCACCGGGTGGCTTCCAGTACTCGGTCGACACAGCCATTAACCTTTCTCGACGCCTGGTCGAGAGAGACACAGCCACCCTCAACTCCAAGCTGAACCGGGAGTCAGCTGAGCTGAAACTATGTCCGGAGTCAGCGCTCTGGAAGGGGATCCCTCACCATCTGATTCCCCCCAATATTCCAGGCATCTCCGACCAACCTCGTCAGCCCAGATTATGTGCTGCCAACCAGGGTTTTCATTCGGCCCTGTGCATAGACGATCACACTACGCCCCACCGGGACCCTCAAAGCCTGAACCAGGTCAGTGCGATCCCCCCTCAGAACCAAGTATACAGCACTTCTTGGGCCCCCCCGGGCAACCGCCGCTCCACCCAGCGTCGACCCAATCAAGGCCGTCGCGGCCCCTATGGAGAACCGGGGAATCGCCCACAAACGGCCTCGAACAGCCGTCAACCTCAGGAGAGAGGCAACAACCGCCGCCAGAACCGCCGGGACCAAGAGTCAAACTCTGGTGCCCAGCCCCTACTCTCGAACCGAGAGAGGAATCTTCTCCAACGTCTACTCAACAGAGAAGAGGGTCGGAACTAGACCATCTTAATATCCGACCAAAAAGCTTTGACTGTTGGTGGTGTAACTCGGACTTTACATCCGTCCTTTTTGATGTACATTTTAATTACATACCACTTTTGTATAACACCGAAAATGCTAATAATAGTAACACCAGCAGTAAAAATAACAACAATTTCCAAGGTGTTGTTAATTTGTCTGATCGTACTCTTTCTGAATCCGAACGTAGCCTTCTGTCTAAGGGACTCACCTTTGTGGACACCCCCCTCCGCCCGATAAGGGCGTCCTATCAGAAGATCTCTCAAAATTTCATTTGAGCCTACGTAGAAATCTGGCCTTTCCTAAATTTAACTCTAAGGTCCCTAACTTTTGTCCTGTCCTTCCGACAGACAAGTCAACAGTACCGTTCGAGAACCCTAAGTTTAAGAACAGATCCAAATGGAATCCGCTGGGCCCACCAATTTTAGAACATATGGCTCTCCTTAATGAAAGCAGTATTCAAAATTTCAAACGTCCGAGCAAACCCCTTAAGTGTAATATGACTAAGGCTGAGACACAAGCTAAATTGACCTTAAGCAAAGATCGCTCTATAGTGATCAAGAAAGCCGATAAAGGTTCAGCAGTGGTCATTCAAAACAGAACAGACTACATTAAAGAAGGTCTCAAACAGTTAGCTGACAAAGCTTTCTACATGCAGGTTGATACGAATTTAACCGATCGACACAACCTTTTAGTAGCCAAGGCGGTTAAACAAATGGAGCTACGAAAGGAAATCTCTGAAAAAACATCTAAATATTTAGTCTTAGACCAACCGAGAACCTCGAAACTTTACCTTCTCCCAAAAATTCACAAAAATGTAATTCCTCCTCCCGGTAGACCCATAGTCTCTGCTAATGATTCTCCCACTGAAAGGATTTCACAGTTTGTAGATCACTTTATCCAACCGATCGTACCTAAGCTACCATCATATGTCAGGGACAGTGGACATTTCATCAACATTATTAAGGATCTTATCCTCCCAGAAGGGGCCATTTTGGCCACCCTGGATGTCACTAGACTTTACACTAACATCCCCAACTCTGAAGGTATTGACGCTGTAGCCGCGTATCTGCTTAAGGAACGTGACCCTTCAGAGAACCCCACTAACGCCTCCATTTGCCAGCTCTTAGAATTAGTTCTCACACTAAATAACTTTGAGTTTGATAATAAACATTTCTTACAGGTAGGAGGCACTGCTATGGGTACTAAGTTAGCGCCTTCTTTCGCCAATCTCTTCATGGGCGCATTTGAAGAGAAATTTATTTACTCCTACAGACTCAAGCCATTAATCTGGAAAAGGTTCATCGATGACATTTTTTTCATCTGGACTTATGGTGCCGAAAGCTTGAACGAATTTATTCATCATTTAAATTCCCAACATCGCACAATCAAATTCACAGTGGAAAGTTCTTTAACTGAGGTAAACTTCCTAGATCTTACCATAAAACGATTACCCAGTGGCAATATCATCACAACACTTTACTGCAAACCAACTGACAGCCACAACTATCTACTTTACTCGTCAGAACACCCTAGACATATCCTTAATGGTATACCGTATTCCCAATTCCTAAGACTAAGGAGAATCTGCACTTCAGATGCAGACTTTATTCAAAATGCACTTATGCTCAGTTCTCATTTCATACACCGAGGTTATCCTAAATCACTAGTCCTAAACTCATTAGATAGAGTAAAGGTCCTTGACAGGGACACACTCTTAAATAAACGGCTACTCTCCGGTCCTAAGACTGATGATAAAACGGAAAAAGATACATTTTATTGTATTACGACGCATAACCCTAAAAATCTGCCCATTGCGGACATTATAAGAGATCACTGGTCCCTATTGGGACGCTCTAAAACCACACGCCAGATTTTGGACTCGAAAATCATTTTCGGTTTACGAAGAAACAAAAATCTTGGTGATGCACTGGTACGGGCCTCAACTCGCACGACCAGTAAACTTCCGGGCCTAAGTGGACACCCGTGTAATCGACCGTCCACCTACAGATACTGTCCTTTAATGAACAGATCTAAGAAAGTAATTTCTAAATCCGATGGCCGTTCGTTTACCCCATTATTTAAAATAAATTGTCAAAGTAGTAATTTAGTCTACTTAATCACTTGCAACCATTGTGGTATTCAATATGTGGGACAAACGAAAAACCGAATCTTGACGCGGTTCCAAGGCCACTTTCATGACATCAATCAAAACCACGACACCACGGTAGCTAGGCATTTTAATCAATGCCCAGCTGACCAGCCGAAGCTGACCAAAGGTTTCAATATCTCGGTCCTCTCCTTCATATCCTCTCCACCTGACTCTGTTAAAGCACAGTCGGAGAGAGATAGAGAAGAAAGACGATGGATGCAACGCTTATCATCCGTTGTCCCACTGGGTCTTAATTTAATGGATTAATTCCAGGAACATACCATATGGTCTCACTCCGTTCAAAATAATTTCTATCTTGACCATACCGTATTGACCGGTGACATTACACACTGCTTCAGCAGTGTATGGACATAGTCCTACCACTTTTGACCAACTTCCATCTCCCCCTTCCCATCACTAAATCTTATTTATAGCATGGATTATTAAAAAATAGGGGAATTCACCAATATTACTCAAATATTGGGATGGACCTGCTAATTTCTAAAATTCATTTATATTTAAATTTCTCTTTTCTAAAATTCATTTGGGTATCTTCAATGGAATTTATTCTATAAGATTGCCCACACACTCGCACCTGATGATCCTTTTATGGTGAAACCACCAAATACCAACATTCATCTAAAATTATGTGCTAACTCCATCTTTTTGGATCACCAGGGAAACAACATAATAATGCTTGCCCCTGGAGCACAACATTTCCTGATTCACATCCAATATTGATGATGTCACAACCCATGTTGCTACACAAACCTGGGTTGTTAAGCGGGTTACCGTTGGCAACTTCTAAGTGTAACTGACACTTGGTGTGGTAGTGCAAAGCAAGCCAGACATACAAAATCCGTCTCCTGCAATTTCCACATAGTTGAATTGTTAATCATATGGTCAACTAAATTTGACTGAATAGCACTCAGTAAGGTTAGCGTCCATACTCAATATCAACTCACTAAGTGAACGTAAAAGACAACCCCTTCCTATTGGAGCCAGATTACATTAATGTCCCAATCTAAGCTATGTTTTGTTTGCCCAATTTTGTCGCAATTTCCCACATGTTGCTGCAACGTCAGGGAAATTGATCCCCTCATTCCGGCCAAGTCAACTTAAACAGATTATTGAAATTGCATCAGGTCGCATCCCTGAGTGGAACCGATTTCTGATTGCAGCAGAGTAATGGGGGAGATTGGGTGGCACTGAAACAGGTCAATTTGTCCAGGATGAGCTGAACGTTGGACAGTGTTGCAGCTAGGAGGGGGCTTTCTATGTACTCTAAATACTTCATTACTTTATTACATTTATGATTATTGTTTATACCATGCTGACTTGAATTCATAATTTTAGGATTTTAAAATCATCACACGGGTGAATGTAGTTGTAGGGCCTACTTTGAAAACTACCATTGGTAAAACAGAGGTCAAAATTTACTTCCGAGAAGATATCTTGAAAAGGGAAGATATGATGTTAATTAAAACAGCTTTCCACAAAACTTTCAACATAAGTAAACACTGCCTTTCAAGGACTTATACGCTTGCAATCTGACCAAATAAATTCCATTCAGAAGAGGAAAATATATTATTTAAATGACTGAAAATACGGCACATAACCGACTGCCAAAAGGCTTAAATCAGATATAAAAACTGACCCATAGTCTCCCGGGGGTTTGCCAGATTAGTGGAATTAAACCGGCCGATTCTCCAATCCGGTCCCTTGTGTGTTGCAATTATCTAAATTGCAGCAACTTTTTAGAAGTCATTAACGCTAACAAGAGCCGTGTCAGTAAAAAAGTTGGTTTCATTTTACGTCAGAAAAGACGGTTTATAAAAAAGATGCCTCCCCTGGCTTGACTTTGAATAAGTTTATTTCCACTATTGTTTGTTTTTTCCAGGGTACCTGGATATCTGGTTTTAGGCAAATTAATCATTGGTAATACTTTACCCTATGGCTATGCAGGAGTCAACGTTTAGTATGCTTATTCATTACAATATAAAAGCTTCGTGATACTTTGTTAGACCTAAATGAAACTTTGCAATTAGTGTCTTCCAACCAACAGGTAGTTAGGCCTTTGTCTATTCTTCTAATAACATTTCCAGACAGTTTTCTTTTAACTTTTAGCATCATAAAAAGTATCAGAATAGGTACTTTCTAGTACCAGGACTCGCTTACATCCGTTCATCGGATGCAAAGGGAAAACTGTGAAGGTGGTGAAACACTGAATCCATTACTGAATCTGGAGATCATATTTCCCCACTGTATGTATACTCTATAGAATTAGTCAGCTTAATGGAATTTCAGGAGACGTCAATGCATGTTTTAATATCCGAAAGGAGTTTTTTCCCAACGATTCTTTCATACAAGAATAGTCTTTATAGACAGCGGATGTGGCATAGATAGAAATAGTCATATCCACGTCTTTATATACACGAATAGGCATAATTATGCTTTGATAAAGCATGTAGGTTATTAAACTGAACAGTCTGATAAAAATAATAGTATATGTGACCCGTTTTGGCGAATTGAGTCGGATGTCGCACGGGGTCCATTTTTAGAGACCTATCCCATCACAAAATTCAGATTCTTAGCTTTAAAATGAGTAGTAACAGCCGACATCCGACTCGTTGCGACTTCCGACCTGATTCGCCAAAACGGGTCACATATCCTATTTAAGGCACCTATGCCCATTCAGATGAATCCTTACAATTGCTATCCGGATCCTGTTTTATTCCCCCAAAGCCTTATGTTACATAATTTGTTTGAATCCATTTTTAGCACACAAGTGTTTAATATTATGTTATTTTTTCTGTTGGTGAGCGTTCTTGTAACAAGATAATTATAGAAAGCACTGCGTATAAATCCCGGTCTAATATGCGCCAGACGGGTTGCACCATTATGTGTCTGTTCTACTTTTTATTTTCAAATTGATATAATAAAATTATAGTTTTACTTTCATTTCACTCCATACATGCTAATTATAAATTATTATGTTCTAGAAACATTGGGTTGATGGTATAGTACAGTTTAGCATTGATTTTGTAAATTCTCAGAGAAGATTTATAATCTGGTTCCGGTCAAAGCCAATGTAGTTCCGGCTCGTCTAATTAGGTAAATTCGGAGCACCCTGTGCCAAATAACATCTTTCTTAATTCTTAGGGTATAGTAGAGTACGAACTATCATTCAGAGCCCCCTTTTAGGGACTCAGGGAATTAAGGGAGATAGCTGTGCTTGGTGTGTGTGCACGCAATGTAAAGGCCACCTGCACACAATGTGTTAATACAAAGTGATGTGTTAATCACAGCTCCCAGCCAGAGGTAAACATTGCTTAAAGCTGGGGGTGGCATGTCCCTATGGGTGGTCCCAGATGGGCGGGTCATACCCATACCTTTTATAGCACAGGGAAGTTCCGCCATCCTGTGCGTTTTTGCTCAAATTCTGTTTTGTCTCCGATTGATTTTATTGTACAAGTGAAGCTTTTTTTTACTATCAGCAAAGTTAGTTTTCTGGTTGATATTTGTGAAACTATAAAATTAGAGTGAGCTGGCTTTGAAATACAATTTAATTCCGGCCAAAAGCAATCAGGTTCCGGTGTTTCTGATTGGTTAAACTGGGACCATCGTCTGACGTATATAGGACAAGCCAATATCCTTTCCAATTTCTAATCTCCGGTCAAAAATACTTCATACAGAAACACCATACCCAATAGAATATGACAGGCCCATGGAATAATTAGCATTTGCTGCTAAAAGGTTTCTATTTGTGCGGTGGTCTCATTAGAGCTAAAATATGCTTTTTATTATTCTATCTTAAAAATTAAAAGGGAACCTCTGTATGTCATTAAACTAGGTATGTATTTTTGCCAGGCGTTGTCATGGTTACGGCTGTGACATGCGCAGAACCAATGGCGTATTAATCATCTTACGATATGGTGATTAGAATAAAAGGACCTAATTAGGGGGCTTCTTCATTGGTAATTAAACAATGATTAAACCCCGGGAGGTATTTCAATCGGTGGCTGTGTTATTTAGGCTTCAGGGAATCATCATCAGGCGGCTTACTCGATGCACAAGATTAAACTTTTGGGATTACCTTTCCATATTTATAAACATCAAATGCCTAATTAGTATTTGTTGAGATTCTGGCTCTACCTGGTACTATCTGGTATTGCCACATTAATTTTGTGAGATTGTGAAAATGGACTGAAAGGTATCATTTGTATGAGAGCTATATAACTGTATGCATATTCCCAAAATATAATATGTAAGATAACACTAGTCTTGTACTTAAAATATATTCATTGGTCGATATTCCTAACCATCTCAGTACGATCCGTCTAGCTTAATTGAGCTATTTTTGACAGAGGGGTCTGAAGAGCGGGGTCTGAAGAAAAGTAGTGTGAAGAATATACATCTTTTTTAATTGTGTGGCGCCCTGGTGGCTAGCGGAACTGTCTGAACCAAACGGTGGGGATTTGGGTTCCTATGGGACCAAGCTTAAATCGTTGGGAACAAGGTCTCTATGGTAGGGTCCACTGCGCATGCTCGTGGGAAAGGTTTATAGGGTCTGTATAGCAGAGTTGAGAGGAGTCGACGCACTGTTTTCCTAAGTGTAGTAGCTAATCTGGGTCAGAACGGACTATAAGAGGAGTAGTCTGGCAAAAGTCCTGTTTCCAGGCCTATAAATGGAGACAATCCATCTTCCTTGTCGTCTACAATATCCTTACAGAATATTTTCCGAAACTAATTCTCATGAGATTAAATGGGCTTTTAATGTCTTGGATTACATAGTAGGATTTGTTGTATAGGCCTACCTGTAGCTAACGTCAGCTGACGTCAACTTACTACAGGTAATCTTTGCAAAATGACCCCCCGAGCAGACCTGCAACAGACAACAGGTTCAACTCTGATAGGTCTCTTCTATACAGTGGAATACCATTTCCAATTTTTAAATTAAATTTTGCTTCACTCAAAATAATGAAAATACCCCGTCTAGTCTTGAAGTCTAGCAGGTAGCGCCACTTAGCTCTAGTGTACTACATCCCAGGCACCCTAACTACAAGCTATCAGGCGTAAAGACTTTGCTGACAAGGTGATCTATTGCTAGGAGTTGATGGAGTGTAGGCCAGGATAGGGATCAGTCGGATGGTTGTAGACCCTTTAACTCGACAGGGCGGCACGGCCACATCTTATATTCGATATGCCACATGGAGCTTAGTGACACAAAGAAAAAAATGAATGACATAACATCTGAACATAGGTCATTCTTTAAATGTGGCATTTGACATGGCGGCTTTTTAAAATTGACATGAGTATTTCTTTAAATGATGACATGTGACATAGCTATTTTCTAAATTCGACATGTGACATGGGGACTCCCCATCTATACCCCTCGTGGGGGTGATTAGCAGGCTCATGGAATTGGTCTCAACTTCCGCCCTATCTGCACACGAGGTAAAACATGTCACCCACCAAACCTGGCTCCTTTATTACATCTCCTGTTAATGAGACACTTTCTAATCAACCACTTTGCCTGCTGCTGAGTTGCCAGGTAGATTAAAAGTAGGCTTATTTAGTATGCTCCTCTGGGATAAATTCGCATTTTCGTGTTTTCGTGTTTTCATCAGGAGGAGAGTCTCACTGAGACTGTATGACATTGGATATAGTGTTGGACAATACCAGGGGGAATATTGTGAAATTTAAATCGATATTGGGGAAATTGCTCTAGGAAAATAATTTCTTTCGTTAATATTCTCAATAGTACAAGTTTTATTGCTGTACACAATTGAAATACATTACGTGATATATAACGCAAAAACTTGTACTAACAAGAATACAATATTATATTGAGAATATAATTATTTCCTCATTGATTCAGCGGTTCAATAGCTTTAGGTACACAACATTTTGAAAAGTATGTTAAAAAATGAAAGTTTCGATGATAGGCCTACCAACTCAATTGGCACACTATGTGAACCTGATCTAGATTTTTAAAAATCATACAGTACAACATCCCCGTTGCCTCGAAAGAGTAACCCAACCCTGTTTTTTTTCCCACCATGTCATGCAGTATTCAATATCTATACATTATTCCATGCCGCAATCTGAGTATCAATGGCACGCAAGAAGATGTCTTGTAATGGCGATCGCATGTAAAGAACTGAGGTCGCTGGTAGATACATGCACGGCGCTATGGATCTGTAGCACAATATCCATGCTTTCCTTAGGACTGTATACAACTGTCAGATTTAACTGCCGATTTTGAAAATCGGCAGCATGAATAAGGGCAAGTTTATACACATGTTACATACAATTAGAAAGCAATTTGAATTATCTTTCAAATGGTATGTAGCATTATGGGAATCTGTAAAACTATCAAGGATTATTTAGAAATTACCAAATTCTAAGTAGTCAAAATCGCGTAGTAGAATGAAGGCTATAGTGTATCTGTACATGTTGCGTGTAGACAGTAGACTCTAATGCAGACTTCTCATGTCAGGTTGGATCTGTGAGGGGGGGGGGGCAACGTCCTATAGATTTAAATAAGGCATCCTCCCGTCATCATTTCTTAATATGGATCAAAACTTTCAACATAAGAAAGATGACCATGCGTGTCTGCACGATCGGCACTTAATGGCAGAAAATGATGGTATGCTTATTACCCGGTTTTGAAACGATTTCATAAATTGGTTTCAAGAAAGATTTAACGAGTATCTTCTTTAAAAAGTTATTCATCATGCCATTGGGTTACTTGGTTACTGTTTTCATAAAACACCACTTTAAATACATGAACAATTTTTGATTACAAAAAGGAGGTTCCGTTGCATCGCAAGAGACATCTCGGCACTGGAGCTGCGCAGCTCCCTTGACTTCACCAGCGAAAAACCACGGAACTATATTTTTGAACCGCGGGTGTAGTAATCTTAATTCGCTGGCGAGGTTTCTAGCTGCATAGCAGCACAGTCTACTTTCACTGATCACTGACTCGTGTTCCAACACAGCAGTGGATCTCGGGGCAAAATGGCTTTAGACATAGAGTCCACTTTGCTTAAGTGGGAATCAACTAATTTGTCCATTTAAGACAGAGTCAGTAGTAGGCATATAGGCCTATATGATAAGTCACCTGGCCAATAATATGTGGCATTCTACCCGATGGGTTAAATGACTTCCATCAAATAGGTCAGGCTGGGGTTGCATAGGTCAGGCTGGGAAATATGTGAAATGACTTCAATCAAAGGGACTTTAGAGGCCAGAGATGTGGAGTGGAGACTGGAAGGCTGTCCACTGGTAAGGCAGAGTCCCCGAACCAAATGTTGGGAAAATGTGTCCATTGTCCACATAAGCCGATAGAATATTACATTCAATTAAAGAGATGTCCTGTCGGGACCAGAAGATTTGTTCTAAAGGCAGAGGTCAACTTAAGACTGAGAATATTACATTGAATTAAAGAAACATCCCGATGGGACCAGAAGATCTGTTCACTAAAGACAGTTGTCTTCTTAAAGACAGAGTCTACTTAAGACGTCGCTCTAGCCCAGACTCCCTGGGTCTGATCTCAGACTAAGGTGCCAAGACACTGAGAGATAATCTGTGATTCGGGATCTGGGCCTCCAGGGTACTGCTTCCAGGGGCCGGCCTTGAGTTGATCAATGGTTTTGTCAATTTCAGTGTTAAATTGAGCAAAATGCAAGGGTGGTCTTTTTATATTCATCATCTTGAGTCCCCCACGTCAATTACTCTTGTATTATCGTTAATATTTCGTTTAGGCTACATGTCTTTTGATCATCTAGTGGGTTATACGTCTTCTCTTTTTTTTAACAGTTTTATTTACCCCGGGATGAGTAGGATAAATCCTGTCTTCCCTCATCCTCGGCCATAACTTAATATAATACAAATCCTTTCAGAGAAATATAGCCATGTCTTTAAGCTCTCAGAATGTGAGACATATTATTATATATAGGTAACATGATGTGATGAGATGAGATGGGATAGAGTGATTAGTGCATATCAAATAATTTGTTCTAATTTATACAAAGATGCCAGCAGCTAGCCTTGCTAGTTCATTATTCCTATACAATTCTGTTAAATGTTGCTTTACCTTGGTCATTTTTTTTTTTTTTTTTATTGAAGCATCTCTTCATAATACAACAAAGTTCTTCCGATGCGGTGATTGTTGGTGAACAAAGTAACAAGTTTTGAATATACATGAGATGTCGATACAATATATATATGACACTTGATAGTATAACTCTTAAATTAACAATATTCATTAATAGATCTATACTCTAGCGGCAGTTTATTCCATAAATCCTTTGCATAGAAAACAGATGATTTCATGATATAATTGTTCTTAGCAGTTGGTAAATCCACTAGAGGGGCTTGAGTCTGTCTTGTTCTATACACCACAGGTTTCATTTTAATCTCGTTGTTTTGAATTAATCTATATACTATTCAATAAGAAATAATGCTGTCTATACTTCATTGGAAGTTAATTTAATTATTAAATTTTCGTACTCTTAACTAAGAAAGATATTATGTATCACTTAGACCTGCCTCTGTACAGTATACGACAATCATGTAGATCTATATCATTATACATGTATTTTTCTTCTTCTTGGTGATCTTGCTTTTACATGAATCGGATCTTTCTGTAACCGAATGATAATTAGGAGCTCACAATACACATCTAGGGTTACCTATAAATGTCTATGACAGGGGGGAAATGAGAAAGACAATACTTGGCGTGTCATAAGATGCTGTGTTGAGAGAGAAAGCAGGTGCAACATAACCTTTTGACCTCCCGCCATTTCCACTTTATCTTCCAGTCCCAGAGGTTCTTCCCGGTGTTCCTCTTGCTTTGTGTTTATTGTATTTTTCACATTTCATCTCACTCTATCTTTCTATATGTTCATGTTTGAAAATCTCCTCTTATCATTCTTGTGTGGTATGCGGATACAGAAACATCGGTCATACTATCGTGGCATCAAAGCGTTTGAAATAGGCCGAGTGAGTGATGGTACAACATCTAGGAGTATGAATCTTTGCAACAACAAAATTGATATACATGTAAGGGTGAGTTTTTGAGCGAGCGCTCGCGCACATGTGTGTGAGTGTTTGCGGTGTGTATGGGTCGATATTCTTGCTTTAGAAGTTGAGATATTATGTTCTTCTCTGGTTCTGTTCCATCTTCTTTTAACGTGGACCCTAATCCCCCTGCCTTCTGTCCATGATTACTTTTGATCCTCTTAGGCATTAGGAGGATTAGTGAAAACCCGCCACTACAGGGCATACCGGAATACAAGGTATGCATCACCTACTGTACTCTGCAATGAGATTGCTCTCCATGGCATGTCATAACATATAGTCCATGAGAGCTGATTCTGCTACGTAGGCCTATACCTGTAACTATATACCGGCATTATAAAATTACTTTGCATTCTGGCTCAAAATTAGTCCAGTGGTTTATGAGGGTGCAGCGTATATGGGCCTCTTGGCCTATATGGGCCTCTTGGCCAGCTCCAGTGCAGAAATATTTTTAAGGTTAAGATAGACCAAGTGGCAGAGTGCTGGAGGCCTATTTACCTTTATAAGGTTAATTAACTGATTAAAGCTCTAAGGGATAAGGTCAATCCTTGTTTTCTGAAAAGGAGTAATGGATAGGTTAGCAATGAATACCAATTAGGTTAACTACAAGTCCTATATCGTCAGATGATTACCTATACTAGTAATTTGTTTGGTACGCAAACAGCAAGGTAGGACAAACTATACCCTAGAGAGATAGACCTAGGCCTATATTAATTCTCCCAGTAGGCCTACTACTCTAGGTACCGTACTACTAGATATTAGGCCTAATCATTATAGATGTTTATAGAGTATTCATATGAAACAAACTGGGATACTGGCCATGGGATTAACAAACATCACAACCATACTCCTTCATAGGCCCACCAGTGGCGCGACGGAGACATCATAGATCTAAGCATTTAAAGTGTCATTGTGATAGGAAAACTTTTGAGTGTCCAGCGTGTCTAAATTCTGTGATAGCCACGAATATTGCACACACATTTCCTATAGATGATTATAAGCCTTCACCATCAGATTTAGATAACTGTCTGTGCATTGACATAGGCCTAATTAATTCGTCAAGTTGGACTAGGTATATACGCCCTAGGCTTATTTCTAAAACAGGGCCTCCTCAAACAGCAACAACATTATGGTTTAATAAAACCATACTCACCACAGACGACGGCAAAAACAATGTAAAGAGTAAAGACTCCTCTCTAAGAGCTTTTACTACAAACTTAGTGAAGACAGATGATGCCAAAGGCAGGAGAGACATTCCCCCCGATTGAGTGCCGCCATTGATTATTCCGACGAGGTAATCCCTGCGTCTCTGAGTCTGAGAGCGAGGCTGTCTGTTCGTGACGTCATTACTGACGTCAGTGACGTCGGCTGTCCGGGGGACACCTAGCGGCAACCCCGGCCAGTAATGAACTTACAGCGCCCCCTGACGTTTCCCACCAGAACCCGACACCACTGGGGGCTCCTCCTGACAGCCATCTCCCCGTCACCCCTCCCAGCCTCCACCACTACACATCCAAACTCCTGGACTCCACCTCCTCCGCCTACTAGCTAACATCAAGCAGTGCCAGGTGGAAACTACCTTTTTTTTAAAAAAAAAAGAAAAAGAGGTTGTCTTACAAGTAAAATGCATTAGAGATATTCAAGTAAAATGGAAGTGAAAGTGTGTAAAAGTAGGCACATGTAAAAGTAGAAATATGTAAAGGAAATTCATGTCGGTGGTATAATTATGACTATAGTGACATTGGAAACATTCAATATGATTAGACCTAGGTCTATAGGCAATTGATAAAAAGGAAATTCTATAGGCAATTGATAAAAAGGAAATTCAGAATTTCAAGAAGTCATTACGTGAAGTGACGAATATAACCCACATAATTAAGCTTTGATAAACCTAACCCCAACAGGGGCGGATCCAGAAATCGAAAGGGGGGGGGGGGGGCACAAACATGATTTACCGGGAGAGTGGGCCCCCAAGGCCCGTCCGTCCTCCCCCTCCCCTCTAGATCCGCCCCTGGGCCTATCCCCAATAAACCTGTTCTGAAGTTCCTGGATCCATGATGCGTCCCTAGCTGCTGTTATTTTACACTTGACATCCCATACCCCCACACCACCCTTGATCCCCAAAACCTGCCCCCAGGCCACCTGTCGGCGACCACACGGGTCAATCGCACTTCGCCGCCAGGAAAAGTAGTCCGCCGCCGCGACGGTGAATCGCCGGAAGTGACCACCACCGCTGCAGGATGTGAATCCTGCCGCCGCGCAGGCGCAGAATGCATTTTCCATTGAATGCCGCATCCTTCTTACATCTGCATGGCCACCCTCTGGATGTTTCATTTCCTTTCTGCTCTGACATCGAGGCCCATGATCGGCTTGACAAAGGGATGATATTGAGTCGGTCCGGAGGGAGGGAATTAGGTGAGTGTGGGGCTGGTGATGCCTTTTGTATGAGGAGTAGGCTAGCAGGTATTGGTATCAGAAAGTATCATTGGTTATTAATCATTAGCAGCCCTTGGAGATGACAACTACGTTGCTATGAAATCTGTCAACCACTGGGACTTAAGGTCGAAGAGGCATCAGTAGGGATAGTTTCAGTCTAAGTCAAAAGGTTAAAAGAAAAGTTAGATACTAAATGCTAATTGTGAGAGCACCATATTGTTGGACATTTTCTTTAAAGTATAATTATACCTGAACAATGTACCTGCAATAGTCAAATACATAGATATGCTTTATAATTGTATACCATTGTGCCTGTGTGTTTGTGTGTACGTGTTTACTAATCATATTTGGTCTATAGACATCTTATATCCAAATGATTACACCAAAAACTAATTCTTATCAATTGTCATGAAGGAGCTTTGCCTTTGTAAGAGATACCGTATACCACGAGCTATTTAGGTCTACACACGCTTCCATTAATCAAGTAGGACGTTATTTAAATGTGTCTTTAAACATCAGGTGATCCTTTCTTCTTTGATTTTGCGCTGCAAAGTGATCAGCTCGTTTCAAATTGGATCGGGTAAGAAGTCATTATTAAACCTGTTCGGAAAACGGTAAAGATTAAAACGGTTCGTGGTTACCCCGCTTGAAATCTTGCCGCCAGACGTTTTCTGATGAGTTCTGAAGAGGGCCCCTGCCTACAGTGAGAAATGTATCATATCCCCTCGATGCCTTGATGCAAACGATGTCTCACATTTCATTGAGGAACATGACAAATAACTTTCTGTGTACATATATATTATGGGAAAGCATTTGTTACTTATAATTGTGATAGAGGAGATGTAATATGCATGTTACTTCAGTTACACAAATAAAACTAATGAGAATCATATGATTCTCATTAGTTTTATTTGTGTAACTGAAGTATTCGCTTGACAAACAACATTAATAGGACTCCTGAGTTCACTAAGTAGGATGCTCATTATAGGCCATGATACCGTAGAGAGCTACTGGTACGAGACAATAGTATATATGACTTTGATTGTTGACATTTATCTTTATATTGCGGTCCCCTAAGACTAGAGTAAACAATGAATATGATGATGCACTGGATAGTGTCAAGGTGCAGACTTTGTTCACATTAGTAAGTGATCCTCACTTTACAGAATACACTAAGCTGGACACCCATCTCCTCTCCCAAAGCCTATGTTCCCCCTTTTTAAGTCATATCCTCAATTTCGAATCATGATAGTGGTTGATGTACATTTTGCCCCAGTCCTATATTCTGACAAGTATGCGTTTTTCAATTTAGAATTGGGCCGAAAATCAGTAAGGAATCCCCTTTAACTTAGCCTCTACCTTTTTCTAATTCCGCCATAACATACTTACTAATGCAGTCAATGAACGGCTGTAGGTAGCAAAGCCTAAATTCTGAATGTTTTCCTATCATGGTAGACCTATTATGGATCAGCACGTGCAATACAGAATAGCTTCTGCCATATTCGCCCATCAGTAACATGCATGCCACCCACTTCCGACCGTCCACCACAGGTCATCAACTCTGTAATGTCTAAGACGTCGTCCTGACGTGTGGTAATGGGAACGCGTGGCCCCAGCCCTGACTCGTAAACCTTGGGGCCGCATGTTAACCCTGCTTGATGGCCCCTAAAACACACGGCCAGATGAGGGGCCATCAGGTGGGGCCATGGTACGATGGGGGTAGGGTTTCTTTTTTATGTCAATTAAAGGTTGGCGAAAACACGTTTTATGAGGGGTGGCTGTACCCAGGTGGTCTGTCATCCTCAATGTTGTATTGGTCTAAGAGTCTTGTTGTTTGGCGTTCTGGTGCGCCTATTGCATTAGATTCGGAATAGCTTTTCACTGCTGGTATACTGCTCATTTCCGCTGACATAGAATGCTGACATAGAATTATCCAATGCTCTTGTTCTCAATCAGCGTTATTCTATTTGGAGTTATCAAAGTTAATATATATATATATATAATATATATATATATATATTATAATGTAAAATATGCACTAGGCATAAAGAATAGCACAATGGTGGACATGAATAAAACATGCAGAAAAAGGGAATACTTTCATGCCCGGAAATGAAAATTTAAAGGTCTATGGAAAGTTGCTTCCAATCAAGTTATATGTAAAAAGGCATCTAAATCGTATCAAGAGTCCTTTAAAACAGATGCTAGAACAGATTGCCCCCTAAGGCAAACTCAATTCCTATTCCTCAACGCCCCCCCCCCCCCCCCACACACTCCCAAGCTTAAGCTTGCTGTCAGACCTCCCCATCAGAGAGCTGTTTGCCCCATCTAGTTGATCTCCACCAAGCCCCTGGTGTTTGGTGTATGTCAACCGACAGCGTTTGTTACTTCCCATGCACCAGTGAGCTACATCCACTTAAATCTGCACTACAGGGCAGACTCAACCCCCCCCCCCCTCCGACGCAACCACTCCCCCAGAGACATTTCTTGCGTGCCTGCTTCGGTATGGAACAGTGATGTCTCATTGACCTCATTTTTTAACTGTTTTCCGAATTCATTGATTAGACAGGTATCATAATTGTATCTTAAAAATTATTTGTTCATAATCATTATGTCCAATTCAGTTCCAGTTGGGTCTCCCACTTGCTCAGAGTACCTAAGTATTGACTGATGTAAAGATTATAGCTTAAATAATCTGAACACCAACATTCTTGGAGCACTTAGACTATGTTTCATTAGTATGATTATGGATATAGGCCTAGTATGGTTATAAAAACGTCAGGTTGAAGAGTAACTTATCCATTTCTAGAATAGGACACTAATGGGATGAAATGATACATTACATCCCTTGTATATATACATATATATCAATTGTACGATATTCTTATCAATTTGTCTGTATCTACCTTTTGACTGATCCTTTTGAAATGCAACAGGTTTGGTTCTCGTGACATCTGTCTCATCTACACACATAAAGACACACAAACACACAGAATATATTTGTATGTGAGTGTGGTTATCTGTATACAATCGTTTATATAATTGTGTGTGTATGGGCGCGTGTATATATATATGTTACACGTGCTTGTGAGTGAAAGAGATACTGCTATTAATCCAATTGTAATTCAAATCGAGTCGGTCAACAGGAGCTCAGACAAAATTAGTATTACTCAAATTATTGTCGAAATTTGTGCAACTGCAAATGGCATAGGGGTGCCCCGGGGAAAATGTCGACTTACCATGGCACATGGAACAGTGCTCAACAATAACATCAGGAATTAAAGTAGGTCTCCCTATATCCATTAAGTGTATTGCCATCGCTAATTGGAAAGGAAGTGTGTAACCAAGTGGTAATTCGTTAATTGGGTTGTTTTTGTTCCAGCTTTGTATGCGCGGGTAAACAGATGTTAACTTGTTTATAACAGCTTTGCACATCATTTATAACAATGTTAAATGTGGTAAATATGTCCAATTACCAATCATTGTAATAATAACATCACCTGCACCATATTATATCAATCTGACGTGTTAATGTCCGATAGAAAGGTGCTATTACAGGCATTCCGGATATTTCTATCCATCAACAAGAGGGGGCGACAATGGTGTACTTTAGCTCAGTTTATGACAGATGCAAATGATGTCATTATTCAACAATTCCCACATTACATCGCATCGTCATTAGCATCGTGGATGATGACGCTATTTCATCCTTATTCTTATTTCATCCTTATTTCATCCTTATTCATCTCAATTTACGTCAATCATAATTTACCCTATAGCGACTTGAAGAACACAAGCCACGTTGTTAGTGAAGTTGTATTTCAATAAAAAAAAAAGTGAGGGCAACTGGCAATCCTTGACGAAATTAAAACGAGCATCTAATAGCCATCTGATTAGGCCTACATATTGAAAAGTAGAGTTAGTGTTTGTTTCTCTAATATTGTCTGAAATAAACAAGATTGAATGACGCCGCCAAGTGTATTGATAAATGCCCTTTGTCATTTTCCTTTTAGAAAAGGGTAAAGTATCTATGTTGAATAGGTCACATTCCTCAGACGCAAAGTTTTGAATGCACGATAGCAGCCCTTATCATTGTCTGACTTAGTATTGTGATGGGGTAAGCTTTTATTATTTTTTTATTTCTTTTGATGATATCTTATTTGTCATCTTCCTACTAATCTGATCCTCTAGACGTTACAATAAACATTTAATGTCTTTCCAGTGTAACATACATACAATATCATCATTTTCATATAATACCTTGGCATTTGTCTGATGGTCCTTGACTGCACTCAGACATGCAAGATTGATGGATTAACCCTTTAGACCCCAGTGATATCGAGGATGAATTGCTGGATTTCCCCGGGATTTCCCCGGATTTCCCTCAGAAATTCCTTAAGTTTGTTTTAATTGAGAAAGTTCAAAGGGTTACCCATCAATAAGTATCAATATTATTGAAATCTGGTTTAGAGCATGGAATTAGAAAATAAATCAGCTTTTAAACGATATATTTGCCATTTCTGTATGATGAACACAAATTAAAGTGTTCTCCTTGGAAAAATATGGAAAAATAACGGGAAAATGGCAATTTTTCCGGGCAGCCACGGCCGGATCAGGGAGCACACCCTCGGGCGGCCGTGGCCGGATTGGGGTCTAAAGGGTTAAACCTTTGATCATTCATGCTTATAAAACCAGTCTCAATATGGTATGGAACAGTGTCTGACAATGTTTCACAAAATTGGTAAAGTTAGCTGGTTAGTGCAATGACGAATAACACTGCCAGACCTGTTCTAATTATGGTATGAAAAACGTTCAGAATTTCTTAACAACCAAATCCAAAGAAACTGCTTTTTCAGACTGCATATGAATAGATATCTATATCCACTCAATGTCTACCTGGAACTCTATTAGTTTCGCAATGGACGTGGTGAAAGTGAAGTTGTTATCCACCTTGGCTAATAGCATGCAGGCTTGGTCAGACACTGTTTCCTGATTGGGAAGCAATTACTCCAAGGTAAGTCAATTAGTACGGTCGCCTCGACTTGTTGATGGGCCCGTAGTTGTTGCATGTTAAGAGCCTGTTGATTATATAGGGATATAATGCTAAAAGCTGTCATATTTATGGGCAAAATTAATTGTTATGGTTGAAAAATTAGAAATGGGCAAGACGATAATGTTTCATGTGTTAGAAAAGGTACTGCAGGTCAGTTTAAGGTACACAATAATCTGAAGTTCTACCCATTTATATTCTAGGCTTATACATATTATATATATATATATATATATATATATATCATGCAGTGTCCCTCTATAGCATTGATATTGTTACAAGGTAATCCAGGGTTAATCTATATCTAAAATATAAGGCTAGCCTCGTTATTTTCGCTGCAACCAAACCTGTAAAAGTGCACGTCGTTATATGACCAGTATTTTTGCTTTAACATGTGAAAATTAGAGCCTACCCGTTGTGTTTAGTGTTACAGAGAGAATGTCATCACTGTATTATTCTATCAGTCAAAAACAGATGCCATGGCAGAACTGAACCCTCAGGGGATTCTATAGTTTAGAAACCAATCCCATGGTGTCTTCTATGGTAACGCCCCTTCAATACATTAGTCTTTTAAGAAAGTTGGTTCCTTACCAAATTTTATTATTTATTTTCAAGAATTCTCACAACCCTCGGAATTGAGATGCTAATACATTTATAC
Organism: Lepidonotus clava; assembly: GCA_936440205.1. Classification (NCBI taxonomy): domain Eukaryota; kingdom Metazoa; phylum Annelida; class Polychaeta; order Phyllodocida; family Polynoidae; genus Lepidonotus; species Lepidonotus clava. Next base: position 33,506,311 of record OW387140.1, read on the forward strand.
TTAATTTGTTAATGACGGACACTTTTTAAAAGATTGATGTAGAGCAAACACTAGGTCCCTGTAGGATTATATCAAACAGACTTGACACTCAATATAACTCCCCTCCCTATACGTTCTACCATCCTTGCAAAGAAGGGTAGCAAAGAGCTGAATAATGACCATGTCAACTTATAATGGTATCTGGACATCTGATAAGGGAGAAACTGATGGGCCAGGTGGGCTGGAAAATGGTCTGGTCTGGCCCTTGAGTGGACTAATGAGCTAATTTTAGGATCTAACTGACCAGCAGGTCTGCAAGCAGCTACACCAGAATCTAGTCTGCGGGTAACCAGAATGGGATTTGGCCATTCTTTAGAGGGTGTATTTAATGGATATGATCTAAGGATTTCGCTGTATACGTCGTTCTTGATGGATAGTTGTTTCAAAAAAATGATTACGTTTATTTTTTATCTGATACACAGACACTGACACACACGCAAACACACACACAACCACATAGTTGGTGTGATACTTCAGTAACCCTGTGATACCACAATGTACATTTTATTCTTCCTAATCTTATAATAAAAGAAATCTCAAAGGCTATTAAACTGTATAAAGGACTCCACAATACTTAGTGTTGGATGTCTGCATACTCTGCCAGATTGACTAAATAACTATAATTTATGATCGGCACACAGCCTCTTGAAAAATGCTGTATGGTATAACCTGAGAACGTGATCCGGTAATTGAGTAAGTGTTTGACAGTTGTAGGCCTACTCCTTATTATTTCCTTCCTAATTCCCGTCGTTACCCTGTTGATTAGCACTCATTATTTGAAATATCAATGTTAAGAGGGGAATTAACTTGATGGTAGAGCGATCGTCAGATTAGGGCCTTGTATGAAAGTCTCTATTGTGACTATAACCAAAACAGAAGTATCAAAATTCTGAAATTTCACCTTTGCTGCTTAATGGTTCTGGCGTTCTTACAATCATAGCCTTTTCAGTATAATTATAGCACAGATTATTAGATTTCAAATTCATTTCTCTTGATGCTATTTTGCCTATAAATGAACAGAAATTTGTACATTATGTTTAAATTTTCTGGTTGCAAGTCTTGAAAAATGACAAAACACAAATCTTGAGAGGCAATCTAAACATTCTGAATCATCGAATATTTCTTTGAAAAAGTCACAAAATCTTCGAATCCACATAACATTATTGCTAGCTAAAAATGATACCACGATCTCTGGAATTAGGCAAAGAATTTAGGAATTATCTATCCCTTTTTTCTCAAAACGTCAGGGCAATATAATGGTCCGGTTGTTAAAAGGGTTGTTTGTGTAGGATGCTATTCACTACATGTAAAATAATGTGTATATTCCTTTAATTAAAAGCTGGTCTCATCCTCTATGACTGATTGCAGTAGAGTATCCCATCCCATTTGGGAGGACCAGCTATTTCATGCAGGACTCAAAGCTCCTTATCAAATACGTATACATACACTTATTACAAGAACGTTGTACCTTTCTATTTTTGCAATTCTGTTTACTCCAGTACACATACACAGTGCAATGTGCGCATTTATAATGATGTTGTTTTAGGTATAATATGTATTGCAGAGTAGATGCATATCATACATTCCATATATATATATATATATATATATATATATATATATATATATAATAGTGCCCAGAGTTCGTTCATACCAGAACGTAGTAGAAAACAGGTCCGTACTGACACCTTGATTACAATACCGGCGATAATAAAACAACGATCACTGGAAATGGTACTAATGATCATAAACAACCTTCAATGGAAATTGTACCAGTGGTGTTTATAGTTTATAATCTATTGTTCAAAAGCATAGATATGAATATGTTCTACTAACCAAGATAAGCTAGGTGGCACAAGTTGGCTTTGTAGTGTTGATATCAGTTCACACAAAGATATCAATAGAAAGCGTATTTATTTATCTAGGCTATCAATATAATCCTTTGTGTACATAGATATAGGATTATGGAGGCTATCACTGTCTCGTATGAGGGAATCTCAGGCTGAATGTTCCGTTATCAAATCCATGAGATATCTGCTAAGACTCAGTATACACTATGACAATTGCCAGAGTCTTTGTAGCATACTTCAGAACATGAGTGACTTAATTGTCTACTCATTCTAAGCAATTGTGTTTTTGAATATATTATGTTTTAAAAGACAGCATTCCTTGGAATTACTCAATGTTTTCGGTGGATCTATAAAGTAGGGCATCATAATGTCAAATAATCTGTTCCGTGTGACTTTCGTGATGAAATTATGACACATATCTAGTTATGTTGGGGGGGGGGGGTCAGGTACTAGAAAATGGTTGGTGGCAGTCTGGAAAATATATAGATCTAATGTGTGTGTGAACTAAATACAGGTGCATGCACACGGTATACGTCTAAAGATTAATAAAAAAAGAGAAAAAGATAATGTTAAGAATGCGTCCCAAAAGCCCCAAAGTTCCGAGCTATTTCTTCCTTTGCATGTTTTTGTTTCTCCCGGGACATTGTATCATATCATCGTTAAATGTTCCCAATACTGACATCTACCCATAAAACGATATCATAATTAAAACACTGAGCAGCTCACCTTCAAGTTGAACCTGATCTCGATGGGCACGTCGAGCTGCTCCACGCGGGTCAGCATGTACTCCTGGAAGACTCCCAGTCGGGTGAAGAAGCTCCTCTGCCTCCAGCACCCCTCAATGTTGTCAAAGTCCACTCCCAGGGTGTGGAGAAAGGCCACACTCCGGTTGTCAATGGCCACCTGCTGCGGCCTATTGAGCAGCTCCTTCCGACACCTCTCCTCCTGGATGACGATGCGAGAAGCTCGTTTGGAGCGCACGGCAATCAGGGCACATGTTAGCCCGATCGGGCCAGCGCCCACGATGAACACAGTGGCCCGGGCCCTGTTCCGGCGGACCCGGTCGTAGGTGGTTTTGGAGACGAAGAATATAGTGGTGATCAGGGCTGTTACTGCCATGGTCTGGAGGAAGACGGCGTTACTGGAGGCCGAGGCCAGCTCGTGGTAGCACACCATACCCATGGTGGGTAGTTCCTCCTGGGTCTGGTTAAGGGAAACTACTCCGGTATTTTATGTGTGAGCATCCAGGTATAGGTAACAATGTATGTGTGGGGGTCCATAAATTTGAATATCCCTTCAATTGTTGACCGTACGGTCTACTTTTAGCCCACAAGGTCAAACTGTAAAATAGTGTGTTTAGTTAGTGTTCTTGCATGTGCAAATCCTACTAATCGAACTGCAAAAACTCAATTACCCCATTCGCTAAATTTAACAGAATTTCCTTTCTCTGTAGTGAATCGTTATTATATAATTCACAACTGTTTGTAATTTGATAAAAACTCATTTATCTTCTGTTCTTCAATTCACCAAACTCTTCATTTGGAAAAGCATAGCGAATTTAGGGTTATTGGCCAATATCCAGATTGCTCCCCACCTCAGTTCTTTTGATGTTTGCGGTAACAGGTAAGAGTGTCACCGATGAGTCGGTATACAGGTGAGAATGTGGGGGAAAATAGATCACACCTGAGATTACACGCAGAGTGCCAGCTCCGGAGGCACCTGTGAGAGGTGACACAAATAGAAAGTGAGGTGACAGGACATGACAACAATCCTATCCAAACTCTATTAAACACCTGTCACAATTCCCTGTCCTATATCCCAAAACAGCAATAAATTATGAGGTGTGAATATGGACAGGCAGGTTATGAATGGACAGGCAATTATCACTAAATCACACCCGTGCTGCAGCTGCTACGAGAAATGTGTCCGTCCTTGTCTGTCCTATGAAGTTTTTCAATTCAATCACACAATGTCATGTTTACAATATAAACAAAAACATAGCCGATCCCTCTTGTACGCTTGTATCCTAGTGTTCCTTTAACACTGTGAGTGGTGGCCGACCTTGTCTGTGTACTAGAATAACCGGGTATTTTGGCCACATTCCGCCCATTGTCCACTACTAATACCACTAACACCTGTGTCCGGTCAAGTGGAGGGTTGTCGGCGGGTCAGATCCTCTTAAATCTGACCAATTGTAGGATTTCTTCCCCCACCGGTGATTGGTATTAAAAGGAATACAGAGATCCGTTGTATGTTGAGTCTGAAATAGATTTCAATCACGGATTATAGTTTGATATAATGTATGGCATTGTGAATTAGATCTTCCGACATATAACTGAAAGTTTTGATATGATAAATGAAGTCCTAGAATAGATTGTGAATGGAATATAAAAATAGATCTTCCCCAATGGACCTATTATCAGCAATGCAAACTGTCTACAGACCTTAAATATACGATAATTATATTAGTGTTATATCAGCTACACATTACTTCATTGTTAGGCTGAAGTGATGGCATATCTAAAAGAAGAAAGATAAAAGCGCACTTTGAACGATTTTTCTTCTCTCAAAAAGAAGTTGTCATACTATCTGTCGGATTTAAGTACCCAATAAAGATAACGTAAGCAGTTACAGATTAATTGTATATGGTGAATTATACTGTAACTATATATATTCAATTAAGGTTAAAGACCCAACTGATTCTTTAAAAGAACAGAAACCAAACTAAAACTATCTGACTTAGTGACTATAGCTGTGCATTCTCAAGCTTTCATCAAAACCTTTAATTTGTTATTGATTGAATCCTGTGATAATTAAGTAAATATCTTATTATATTTATTACCTTTATCTGTTATACTTCTATCTACAGTGTAGACTAAAGGGTGCCTACCTTATTGCAGACCCACATTATTGCCATGCCCTCCTTCTCCTCCAGTACCTAGAAGCCTGTGACACACCTTTTGGTGAGTCAGGGGTTTGGGTGGACCCCACACCTCCAGCGTTGTGCTTCCAATGCCAGTCTCCAGTTCCTCCAGCGTCTAGCGCCCAATTCCACCAAACCGTCTCTTATGACATACTCCTGAGTGGACGCTGGCAGCCTGCAGCAGAGCAATACCCTGGAGGAAGCCTTAACTGCCTCCGTTGCAGACACATGTGTTCCTTCCTTGTTTTGCCACTGGTTGCAGCGGTGGGAAGGAAGGGTTGTGGCCTAGCTAGGCAGTTGGGTTGGTTCTTCCTGCTCCCAACTCCCCACCTCCTGTGCAGAGCCTGGAGGAGACTGGAGGAGAGTCACTACTGCAGCCAGAGACGCCGTCGCCGCACCACCACGTGCCCGGGCCGGAACTGCGCATGCGCCGGCGTCATTGATTTTGATCGAGTGGCGACGTTCGGAAATGCCCCTGTTGAGATTGTCGAGAGTGCCGGGGCGAGGTTGGCACTTAACGATACGATCAATTAGTTCCTCTACAAGAAAGATCTAGGTATGATATCTTACGAGTTATGGAGGAAGATGCTCTGGTACCTCGATAGCTGTATATTGGTGACATTGAAGCAGAAAAATCAATTTGATTAATTTAATTCAGTCTCATATCTACGAATTGTAGCCTTTATGATGTCAACTTTAAGCTAGATCGTAGAATATCATTGCTCAAAACTGTGTATTGCTATGTAGTATTGGGAAGGATTTCTGCATGATTCATGACCAGATAGCACAAAAAAATAGCATAAAGCGGCTTTAAGATTAAATCAATTAGTAGGTGTGAATTTCCATTATCACCTTTATTTCGTTGAAAAAATGATCGAGAAGTCCAAAACTAAATATCTAGTCTAAAACTGAATGTTCCTCTGTAATATATTGTTAAATAGAATGCAAAATGGCCTACAATAGCCCATACTACAACAATTATTAATCAATTGCAAGCCCTATCATAATCTGAAGGCAACTACCAAACAATTGCGCAGCCTATAAATGAGTATGAAACGGTATTATGTTTGTTCAAAGTAAAATTTATTTTCTCCAGAATTCACACACAGAAGCTGGATGATTTTTGATTCCTTATCCCAAGCATTTATTTTAGCTGGATCCAACCTCGAGGGACGTCTAGTTCGGTGTAGATTGACTGTCGCCCACACACTCTGAAATAGGTTTATTGCCCACTGCTAGGACTGCACACCTTGCTGTGAAAATGAGCATAAAATACTCACCCTGTAGAGACTGTGGCACACGAGATGTTCGGTAAGAGTAAAGGTAGTGCTAGATTGGTCTGCTGGGAAAGAGGTTGATTGCCACTTGACTGGGAAAGGATAGTTCCAGCCTCAAAGCCACTATACGACTTTTAGCGAAGAAAAGTTGCTCTGCCATTTAATGCAATATTAATAGTGGTAGAAGATGAAAAAGAACATTAATGCCTACCCTGGCAGGGGCGTATGTAGGATTTCCGAAGGGTGGGCGGGGGGGGGGGGGGGGGGGGTCAGCGTAGGCCTATAGGCTAAGTACTAAAGTGGCGTACATTCACGCACATGTTAAGGGGTCCACCAAAGCGGGAGTGGGGTGGGGGTGGGAGTCAGGACTCCCTGGATCTGCCCCTGCCTGGGATTGGGACCTACAGTTCCAACTCCCACCCACTAAGAGTTGGACTCTCTCGAAACTCAAACTTCAGCTTTTCTTATATGATTCCTAATAGCTTCCACATTTATAGAGGGTTGACCTTGATTATATCTTGTAACTTTAAACTACCCCTGAATGGTCCGGTCTCCTCATAACTTCATAAGGAGGTCAAAAGCCGGTTACTCAAGAAACTACTGTACAACCACCAGACAGCTCGATTCTTGGTCAACCTGTGGAGTGCCTGAGGCTAAAAGCAATGTCTGATCTAAAGTATGTAAACATGTTTCACTAATACAATATCTTTTGCAGAGTCTTTATATGCAAGGATCACTTGAAAAGGGACTATGTTGTATAGGGGGGCGGGCTGGAGTCAAAGGCTGTTAAACTTTTCAAAATCCCCTCAGTGTTTAACCAGCACCTGGAGCCTCTTAGCTCAGATAAGGCATGTGTAGACAGAGGGATGATAACAGGATCAGGGTAGAGGACTAGGGTTCTCACTCCTCTGTTGTGGTAGCTACCCCATTAAGGCATTGTCGATCTTACATGCAGATTCAACATAGTGTCTAAATATACATGCATACCTGTGTGAACTCACGATACATTAGGCCCAAACAAAAATTGTTGTGTTCAGGTAACGCCTACCAACCCTTTTTTTTGCCTCTACCCTAACTTTTTTTTATGAAGATCTTTTTATTTTCAACATTCGCCGGGTCTCTTTGGTAAGTAAAAAAACGAAAGCAAAAAAACAAAACAAGATTTTGACCAACCTACCCTATTTTTTCGACCTATGTTACCTGAACACAACTATTTTTTTTGGCCTTAATCAAGTTAGTAAAATTGTGATTACAGTATACATGGGGTATTACTTTTCTCCATCAATACCACAGCGGGTAGTGTCTTTTGGAAATGGTAAGATTAACAGTCTTTTATGAATCCATTGGTTGGTTGTCCAGCCTTGTAACGTCATTTCCATAATTCTATGAGAAGATATAATCTCCTGTACAAAAACCGTAGATAAGGGTCAGGGGTTGTGTATCCAAACATATAGGCGCTTCCCTTGACGTGTACACATTTATAAATTGCGGCATGTAGTAGGCCTATTTAATGACTTTTTTTGGTAATAATGTTTATTGAATATCTTCAGATGTATCTGATCTTCCAGATATTACAGTGAATGTCTATACAGCTCAAAATAATAAATCACTTTATAGATGTGGAATTCTTGGCAGACATAATAACACATATGATTTGGTAATGGTAATGGCAAATGACAAATGTGTGCTATGTGTGGTAGAATGATTTAATACATAATACATATGTAGGGCCTATGCGTAATTTCCATAATATTATGAAGAAATTACTCATACGACATTATAGACTCTCCCACTAGTGCCACTTTCTGCACGTATAAATAGCTGTGGATGAACAAAGTTTGGCTGTGAGTGTGTCTGTGAATGTGATTTTATGCAGTTTTGAGTGGCAACAGTATTTCTTCATATATGCAACAGTTTTCTTTAGTGTGTATCCTGACTGTAAAGTATTAATTTTGAAACAATAGGCACTGCTATTTTTTTTCCTCAAAAAGCCCTAAAAATCCTAGGTAAAATCTTTTATTTTCATAGATTTTTTTTTTGCAGATGACATTTCTCATCAGAATTGAGACACGACATCATATTAGTGATCAATTGTTATATTTTTGATAAAACTGAGCAAGAATTCTTATAGCGTAATGTTCAGTGTCCATGAGCATTCAGGCATATACACAAGTGTATCATTGAGACCATCATACACGAAAGAAAATGCCATACATCACGAGATCACCAATATAGACACGTGCGATCAAAGGATGATAATTATGAATTATTGTACTGAAGTACTTCAGCTCACGCTGTGCATCCTTTCACTTAAATAACAAATATATAAAACCCATGAATATATTTTTATTTCTCGTTTGCATCAAAATTAATGTTACACGCGGAAATATCTACCATCACATGAAACAAAGCTTTGTTCCCATTGAGCAAAATGATCCAAATTTATACCAGCTTTGCGCCCACACCAACTCATTGTTTTTATTGTTAGTGTAATGCTTCATATTTTGGAAGGAGAGGTAGCAATAAATACATTTAGAAAAACCGAGCGATGGGAAGAAAACAGTTTTGGATGTGATTATTTCTTTGTTTTGTATGGGAAAACGCCACATTGTTAAAAGCGCCGCCATCTTGAATGTCCCACATAACCAATTGATTCAATCTTAAGTCAAGGGAAGTCTTGCCATTGGCTTCAAATAACTTTAAGTAAAAACTTAATGCTTTTTAGGCATTCGTAGATGCTGCAATCTTTTTAATGGGATTTGATGAACTCGGATCTGTAGTTCTTCTCCAACTTGAATGATTATTTTGTTTCAAATTGGATAAGATTACCAGCAATAAACATAGGGTTGAGAAACGTGCCATTTTCATGCTTTAGTTTGTCACTATTTCTTAAAGAACGTCTTCAATGAAACGAGAACGTTTTTTGCTATTTTTCTTGTCACCATTGCTTTCAAGAATGTCCTGGGACAAGTTAACCCATTAGAACCCACGGATTGAGATAATGTATTGCTGTATTTCCCCAGGATTTCCATGAATTTTCCTGAGTGCTTATGTTAATTAAGGAATTACATTTAATTTAGATTAGAATTATAGAATTCCGACATTGATTAGAGGATCAGCTTCCTCAAATTTCTCAAAGTATCCTCATTGGAAAAAATTATGGAAAAATTGCCATTTTTCCAGACGGCTAGCTACTGCCAGATTAGGGAGTGCACCCTTGGGCGGCTATTGAGGTCTAAAGGGTTCAGTAAACATTCGCCAATTGTGCATTCTGCTATTCCATCATGGTGTAAAAATGCATTATTTTAAAAGTCTAGGAACCCTTAACAACAGATTAAACACAAATTCTAGTAAGTCACAATCAGAAATCCCCTCAATGCTAAACGATATGATCCTAACTGTAGTGACATTTCCATTACGGTCAAAAAGCTAAACCCTCCTTTGACCCAATGCCTCGGTAGCCCAGATGCTCACGATTTGGAAAAATTCTAATGAATAGTGTAACATTCTGAACACAGACAGAGGATTCAGATAGTTTGATTCACAGAAGATCTTTACGGGGGTTGTTTACCTAATACCTTTTTGAAAAGTGCGGACAATGTGTCTGGGAGTACACAGCCCGATTAGTGTCTAAAGAGTTATGGATTAATACAGTTTGATGTATTAATTGCAGTGCAGTTACGCCAAATTTAAACCCAAGGTTGCAAAATATGATAATAGGTAGATTGCTTTTGAAATAGAAACTGAGACGAAAAAGTAAAAGTCTTCCAAATTAGGAAGGATATTGTCAAGTTTGAAAATACAGAATCCGAATAATATAATAACCAAGAATTATTTCACCACCTGAAATTTAGTGTAAGTCTGTCTTCTTTTTTATTAATTACACTTTTTTCCGTCATGGATTCTTTTAAATGAAATAACTCATAAATAATTAGGAGTGCTCTGTGGATTTAGATGCTTTTCTGACATTCTTCCTTTTATCCTTTTCAGCCAATCAATACTATAGGCATTTCCTTCACCTCGGGACAGAAAGGTAAACGACACTACAGATGGCGCCACAATTAGTTCCATAGGACCTATAGATACACCCTTCTCACAAACCTGCACAGTGCAGGCCTGCTTTGCCCCAGACCAAGGTGGTGGGAGTCCCCTCATTGTATCACTGCCCTGCATATAGATGTTGTGCAGATGACGTCACAACAGCAATATAGAGGATGGGCGCCATCTTGGTGATCAATTTAGAATCCCTATTTCTAACATTTCACAAACATCTTGGACACTTATTTTCAATAAATGTACCTAAAATAATCATATCCTATCAAAATGAAACACTTATAGCATATACAATTTATTATATCTATATAGATGTTATAGCCATGTGGCGGGCCATGTGGTCATAAAAAGCACATGGTGACTATGTCTGCACAAGGTCTATAGACTAACAGTGGGACCATTTAGACCTTTTTTTCTATATCTTACCAATACACTAACAAGAAAGCAATTTTACTAAGAATAAGTAGTTTAGGTATATTAAGGAATTATTTAATTCTTGCTAGCCTTTTATCTGAAAGGAGGTCATCTCTAAAAACAAATTGATTACAGGTACTCACTAAGAGAGCTTGCTTTGGACCTCACTCAGTACAAGTACAATTACCCCCTACTTTGCTTTGGACCTCACTCAGTACAAGTACAATTACCCCCCTCGGTTTGCTTTGGACGTCACTCAGTACAAGTACAATTACCCCCCTCGGCTTGCTTTGGACCTCACTCAGTACAAGTACAATTACCCCCCTCAGCTTGCTTTGGACCTCACTCAGTACAAGTACAATTACCCCCCTCGGCTTGCTTTGGACCTCACTCAGTACAAGTACAATTACCCCCCTCAGCTTGCTTTGGACCTCACTCAGTACAAGTACAATTACCCCCCTCGGCTTGCTTTGGACCTCACTCAGTACAAGTACAATTACCCCCCTTGGCTTGCTTTGGACCTCACTCAGTACAACTACAATTACCCCCCTCTCCTCACCTCCACATACACATTCTACAGACTACTAAATAAATAGGTACAGGCCCTTGACCATCTGATAGGGCACCAATTCTCACTACACTCTGCACCAAACTTAATGTTCAGTGTTGCAGACTGAATTGGACACCATTCCCCTCACCAGGGTTCATATTACTCCCAAGAGGGGGCGCCACCTTTGATAAGAAGGCTGTGTATGAGAGCCCTAGAGCATGTACGGGGACCTCTAGTGGTAAGTATGCTGCGAGAGATTCCAATGGCATTTCTGAAAACCTATACATCTTTTTCATTATCCCCTGGTGGTTTCAAATTGAAACACTTTTTTAGGGATTTCTCATAGTTAAGGTATATGAAGTGAAGTGACCTATAGTTAACAAAAGCCCTAAAATGTAGGTAAGTCGGGGGATTACGCAGGTTCACGGGAAAGGTGTATAGTATATGTCCTATAACTGTGTCTATTCTTGGAATTTTCTTTAGATTTCTTATGCATTATTAGTTTATAACGCAATCGCTATAATACAATGATTTCATTGGGAAACATTTATCTCGTCATTATGTGCAAGCTTTCTTTTAATGGCCTGGTGTTGAGGGCTCACACTTATGGCCTTTTATGGGCAGCTCTGCACCTTTTATGGCACAGGCTGTGCACATTGCAACTTGAATAAGGACAGGTACACGTACTTAGGCCAGGGTAGGTTTGTGTACACATGTTGAGGTTGAAATTCAAGGTAATGTAAAACACATTTGAATTTTTTTTTTTAAAAAGCTATGAAGGGAACTCCAGGTATAGATTTTATCTTTGATAATATTAGTAAGTAGTTTTGAATGTAAATTGTCATACCTTTTGTGTTTTTGAATATTTTTTTTTTACAAAAAAGGGCAACACAGTGGTTCCCCACTATGCAGCTACTGTCACTATGGCCATATGTCACTTAAAAACGGCCATGAAACGGCGGCACAGAAGTTTCTTTTATCTATATATAGTCCCACAAAACCCTGTACCGTTCACCAGATAGAATGGATTTATATGTTGGGAGGGCTACCTAGAACAAGGAGGGAGTGACTGGGAGGGACAAAGAAGAACTGGTGTTGAGGGCTCACACTTAAAATGATAACCATAAGTTGATATAGGTGAGGTACCTGTGTGCAATAGGCTTTGGGGTCTACTCTTACTGGTGGACTCAGAAGTACGATATCAGGTTAAAGAACAGAGACGTTTACATCGATCGACCATGGCTAAACCCCATGGTTGATGGGCAATGTACCAACTTCAACAGAGCCAATCTTGATCATGTGACAAAATACCTGTACCTTCACCTTTCTTTGGATTCAATAAACATTTGGCATATCTTCAATCGACTAGGTCCCTTGTATTTTATGACATAAATAGAAACAACAATAGAACAGTAAACTTGACTTGTAAATATGTTCTCTTTGGGTGGTTCAAAATAAGCAGCTCTTTACAACCCCATACCCACTAAGCGACACTACCATCACCGGGCGAGTGAGAGAATCAGCGGTGAAGTTGCTCAACAATGCAGGATCACCCAGCAACGCCCTGTGGGTATGGTGTGTTTCTGGGCGAGATGCGACAGGATTGCTGGTAGAATTGCAGGGCAAATTGCTGAGCAAATCGCTGGTAAAATATCAAACTTGCTTGATGTTACAGTCACCCAGCGACGGCGACGCTGATTCTCTGAGTTGCCCGTTGCTGGGCGATGGGAAAATTGCCTAGTGGGTATGGGGCTTAAGTTTTTAAGCTCAATAAATATAGATTATAGTAAGGAAGTGTTTAAACTTTTATTAGACACCAATTAAAATATTATGCGGATTTGCTATGTTTCATTGTGCCATTTAATATTATGTGTGTGCTCCTCCACTGTTGAAAATGCTATGTAAAAGGAACTCATGTGTTGAAAATGATTATTAGGCCTCTATCACTATTTTTTTTTTTTTGGGGGGGGGGCAAATTCTGACTTTTTTAATGTAAAATTTGGCCTAAAAGTAATTACGGAAGATTTTTTCCAATACCCCACCCCCCTTTCAAAATCCTGGATCCGCCTTTAGCCTGTATAGCCTATTAGACCTCAGTCATAATACAATGTGCCCACTACAAATGCCCAGTTTATTTGATATATGACCAAGTTCACTCTGCAACCCAAGCAAAGGGATTGCCAATAACTAGTATGAAGTTATATACATCTATATACAATATTTAACTCATTTTTCAATAAAAAAAATAATTGTTTTTTATTTTTTCTGAACCTTTTTATAGAAATGCGCGATATAACACTTGCCATCCACGATATAAGCGTGACATCCTCAATATGAATGCCTAATTATCTGAAGAATGATGCACGATATTAGGCATGCTAAATGTGTGATATTAGCCTGACATGCACAAAACAAGGCTTAAAATTAGTATAATACAATATGTGCCCCTAGGCAATAAAGGTTAAGGCTAGAAAGAAAGAAATACTATCTGTAATTACGCCTCATATAGCTCTTTTACACAAAACTAAATTGGATATTCTTATTCCAAAAACTGATGAATGATAAAGAAAAGTTTGATCAAATTAAATATAATGCACGATATACCCCCTTTTTACCCTATACCTCTCCCGAGCTCTCTGGTAGGGGAATGGCCTCAATAGCCTCTGGCTGGCCAGCCATCCATGACCAAGGGAGAGGGGCGGGCAGAGGGGTGACCTTTTATAGTTAATGGCCCTTGGCTTCTAAATTCTACACGGTGACATGGCCACCTTTGGGCTTAGTCACCTGCGAAAGGGTGACATTACTATTTCTTAAATTCGACAGGGCAAGATCACTATTTCTTAAATTCGACAGGGCGACATGTGCACTTCTTACATCAAACATGCGAAATCAGGACCCATGCTAAACCATAAAATGTAACTGTGACGTAAAATGTAATTTGATGTATAATGTTATCCAAATTGACGTAAAATGTAAACATGACATAAAATAAAATAACTATTCAAATTATCAACAATTAAGTGATTTACCCTCATAATTTGTATAAATTCCACAGTGCTGCTGAATACCTCTCTATTTCAGGTTTTTCTACTGGTTACCATAGTAACAATGTCATTAAAATTCTTTTATCCATTTTGAAATGTAAGCTCTAGGCCTACACAAGTTTTTGACATCTTAGAATAATATATGAAGTTGGAATATATATCTGTAACTAAGGCTTTATTGGGGTACTCTGACTCATTTTAGTCAAATTTCCATATTTGACCTTCCAAACAGTGACCTTGACCTTGGGCTAAGTTCAAAATTTCAAAATTAAAACAAGTCCACCACCCATGTGCATGTTTGTTAAAAATTTGGTACTGATGTGATGAAAACTTTTCAAGTTATTAACAATTAAGTGATTTAACCTTATAATTTGTCAAAATTCCACGGTAACCATGGAAACGGGATGAAAAATGCAAAATCCAGCTTGGGGACAAGCATTTTCTGATTCGACAGGTCCAAATTGTCTAAAATAGCCTTGTTCCCAACTTTTACTAAAAAAAAAAAAGCCGCCTAAATTGGTTTACAGGCCTCTTTTCCAGAAATCTGACCAGACTATCACTCATCACGTGCACTCATATTGCTGTAGACTATAATTACAATACCTGGCCTAAAATGTAGAAATTAATGTAAACATACCACTGAACGTAAAATGTAGATGTGAAGCCCCAAATATCAAATAATCTGAATAGCCTGATGAGAACAAACATTGAAAAACGCAGTAATTGAACATACTGTAATTGATATCTCCTCCCCCCCCCTAAAAAAAAAAATAAAATAAATAAAATAAAATAAAATAAAATAACATAGATAAAAGAATTAAATGAATAAATAAATCAAATAAATTGGGACATATGCACTTTCTTCAGAATTTCATACCTAGCCACTTTAAGGCGTGTATCAGCTGTGTATAGGCCTATTAATGTTATTGAAGAGCCCAAAAATTGTCAGAATGCTTGCCTAAAATACTGTAACTCAGCTATGTGTGGTACGGAGAATTACATTTTACTTTGACCTATTTCACTCATATTTCAGGTTGACTTAATACAATTTACATTGGTTCAGATTTACGTTTTACGTTAAAGTACTAGTGGTTAACATTTTATGTGGATTTACATTTTAGGTCAGATTTACATTTCATGGTCTTACACCCCCCATCAAGGGCCCCAAGTTCCTTTCCAAGAAGAAGCATCGAGTCGTATCCAGGTCACCACTAACGCCGAATTCAAATTGTAAAACTGCGGATATGTAAGTATAGTCTGAAAAAGATACTGGTGATGTGCTACAGATCTGTATATCTCCTCATTGGAGTTCCCAAATAGTAAAGCAAAACTTACAGACCGGAAGTACTTTTCAAGTAAGTACCTTTATACATACTTGTAATGACCAACCATTATTGCTTATGCCTTTGAAATAGTGTTTGAGATGTTGTGTAAGGAAAAATACATGGTTTTAAGGATCAGTACTGCTTAGACCCCATTTGCGTATTTTATAGAAAAGTAGAGCAGTCTATACATATTGACTGTTTAACCTTGTGTTACTACACCTAACATATTTCTAAAGATGTACAATTTGGCATGAAGCCAATGTCACGCTTTTGGTCGGTAGCGCGGCCAGTGAGCCATGAGGGGTTTGACGTAAGAGTATGGTCAGGTAGTACTCTACTATGTCTGCCTAATGGCATGGCATGACACAAAAATGTTCGCTATTGCATTCGAAAATATTACAAACTTAAATGATATTAAGAGGCAAATGTGCAAGTCCATATATTTAGTTAATCGGACAAAGAGGGAACCAAGTTATTTGTCCATTTAATGGAGATGACAAGATCCAGTGTAGAGATGTTAGACCTAGAGAAGCTTTATGCCTCACTGTCCCCTTATGAATTATTTACATTGTTCATATTTCACAGAGTTCACTTTTGTGATGTGTGTCTATCATAGTACACATAATATGTGTATGTTTGGTTGACTTAGGTCCTTCCTCCTCAGATGGCCGTTGATAGTTTATATGTCTATAGATAGATGTGTATGTAGATGTAGGTATAAAAATACAGTGGTCCCCCTCTTATGCGGCCACCCTCGGGGAATTATAAAAGTGGCCGCATAAGAGGGGTGGCCGTTGGTCAGGGGGACACTTGATTCTGATTAAATATATTCTACTCCTAACACAGGATGCCCAAGTAATTGATTTAATCACATCTCTAAGAAACAGGTATAAGTTGAAATTACCTGAATTAGAGTGTTCAATCTATAAAGGACATTATAGTGTATGTTAGCAGGTTACAAGATTTTTTTGGGAACATGGATTTTTTTTTTATATGTATGTATGTACTTAATGAAAGGTCCCTATGGGTCATTGACACCTAGTGAGCAACTGTGCCACCCCTGAACTTCTGAGAAGGTGTGAGAGGGAGAGGGTGGCCGAGGTGAGAAAATGTGACACTGAGGACTAAGTGAGCGATTGTGCCACCCCTGAACTTCTGAGGGGTAAGAGGGGTGGGGGTGACCAAGGTGAGACAATATGACACATAGTGAGCGACTGTGCTGCCTCTGAACTTTTGAAGGAGTTGGGGGGGGGGGGGAGGAGGCCAGCATTATGGGATATGGTTTTATCACTTGGTGGCTGCTGGTGAAGGATAAATTATGGATGTGGGACCTCAAAAAGGTGGCCGCTGGCCGCGTCAGAGGGGTGGCCGCTGGTGAGGGGTAAACAAAGAGAGAAAACAGTCTGTGCCTTCAATTTCTGGCCTGATAAGAGAGGTGGCCGCTACACATAATTTCAAATGTATATATATACATTACATAAAATATATCAGTATATGCACTATTTTCTCCAATAGTAAGTGACCTTTTAGTTCCCATCATACTCTGCTGGACTGGTTCTCTTCAAACAAAAGTCGCCCACAAACTGCGAAATGTGGCACTTTGGTTCCCCTCTCCCATTCTGTGACACTAGGACTGTCCACTCGTTACTTGTGAACACTTGAGCCCTTCCTTCCCCTGTCCTGACTCAAAATACATCCTGCAGGCATCCTGTTATAGGTAGTATAGTATATTTGGGTACACTCAGTGAAACATTTAAAAAGGAGAGTGTTACGAAGGAGACATTTACTAAAGCGCTGTATCCTTATAATTATAGACAGCCCCTCATAACCTAGCTGATCATACTCTGACGTCACACTACTAAGGTCTTGGGTAATGGCGGCCATGCCAGTTTTTGCCGAGATTTCTGATGTTTGCAAAGACATTGGTCCTATTTTACCACTTTGACATAATTCATTTTCTTTGTAAGCCCATAACCATTCTATGATATCAAAATTGTAAAAAAAAATGTGCATGTCAGTTCATCTTTAAAGAGTATGGTTCAAAAAGCATGTATCACTCGGAATAGTAAAGTTGTTGGTCTGTAAGTGTTCTGCAGATTCCTAAATGTAGAATAACAACTCTCAGTATCCTTCACTGAGTGGGAGTTCCAGGGAAGAATAGGCCCCCAGTAGCACTTGCTGATCATATAAGGCGAAGATATCGGGGACCCTGCACTGACCAGGCTACTGCCCAGGCAAGAATGCGACGTTATAATAACGTTATTGTGACGTCATTTTTTGGTTCTTGTTACGTCGCATTTTGACGTTCTATAGACATAGATTTGATGGCTCCCAATCACGTCTCTAAGACTTCCAATGTGACTTCGCAAAATGACATTCTTATCACGTGTTTCTGCGACGTCACAAAATGACGTTCTTGGTACGTGTTTCTATGACGTAAAAGTGCAACTTTCAAAGAATGATTATGTGGATTAGAAACTACTGCTGTGACGTTGCACCATAACATACTGGCGACATGATTATAAAATCATATTGTAACCCAAATTATATTCCAATAAGGTTATTTTGTGACAGGTTCTGTTAAGGTTATTTTGTGACCCACCTATGACCAAACATTACACTATACATCATACTGTAACTTTCCCAAGACGAGAAATCTTGGTTTCCAGCTTTGGTCACAGTGACTTGGGGCCTTTTAAGTAAGAACTTGTGTACCATGGCCCTTTCTATAGCTGGCAAATGTCAGATATCAGGCCAGGGGACAGACCCACTCAGTATCCTAGTGTGAAAGATTGAAAAAGGTGTGTTCATGGTACTGGTCATTTTTTTTCAGCCAAAACAATTAAACTAAACCATAAATATGTTTCTAGAAGATAGTTTGATATTTCATAAAGAATAGTGTTTCAGCAGCATTTAAACATCTTTTTATGGGATGTCATAACATCCCCCTAAAATCACGTAATTGTGTCTTAGTTTTATGTGGGTTATAAACCGACCAAAATGATATGGTCGCAGAACAGTTCTGTTACGTCGCTTCTTGCCTGGGTGGGGTTCAATTCTCAGTTGGTGCTTGGTTCCCCACCTGTTTTCGCTGTGAATATGGTCTTAGTTTTCAAAACGGTTTTAAGCATCCATTACTCACTCACTCACTCAGTATCCTTCTGATACAGTTCTCCCCTTATAGAAATTTGATGAAATAGTCAACCGAAAAATGATATCATGTCAATATTCACAGTCTTGGGTATATTTATGATTAAAAGAGTGAAAATGGTATCTCATGAAAAATTAATGTTCTTTTCAATGACTCTAGTTTCATATCAATAATACTATTCTGAAACATATGAAACTAGTCATTTATGAAAAAATATCATTTTTCATCATTTACATATCATCCACTGTCAGTGACAGTACCTCTGGAGGCACTGCAAAAGAAATCCAGTATCTTTTACCTATTTCACCAATATTTCCAAGTTAAACTATTTTAGAAACACTTCTTTAGTGTTCCATAAGGGTTCCTCTGAAAGTTTTTAAACATGTGTAGGTTCATTTACAAATATGTGATGTCATGTTCTTGTATGTTTAGAGAACATACTTTCTTTTTTTAGGAACTCAACTGCCCTTGACAGACCCACATGCCAAGAATTACATTACTTATTTTCAACTTTAACAGATCTGCATTCTCATTTCAGAAATTTGGGGTAAGACTTTGAACAAGCAGGATGTGCATGCACAACATGCAGGTAAGAAAGTATACTAAGGCCCCATATTTCAAAACTCCTTAACCTCAAACTTTTGACATAATATTATTTATATTGGTTCCAGGAACGGATCCAGACATTGAAAGGGGGGGGGGGGGGCACAAACATGAAGGGAGCTCAGGCCCACAGACATGATTTAACAGGGGAAGGAGGGGACAAGGCCCGTCAACCACTGTCTTCAAGAAAGTATGGGATCTCGAAACACCTTACGTTAAAAATAACATAGTGTAAAGTGGATTCTTTAGGTAGGGCGGGAGGTACTTTAAAAGCTAAGGTTAATCATTAATATTCAAATTTGGTTTAATACTCTCGTATTTTCAGATATTTTTGTCAACTAGGGGGAATGTATGTTGTATCTGGCGTGTGGTACATCGCGCACTTGCACCTAAATGCCTATAAATAGATTAAAATCTGGGGCCTATTTAGACTCAAAAACGTACAGGTGCATGAGTAGATAAGACATCTTTGATGCAGCACTAGTTTTGATGCATTTTATGCCTTTTTATGCATGGTTATATTCTGTATGGGCTTAATTTCCTATGTTCTACACACAAATACTAAAGGTCGCACATAGAACAATGATCAATCTTTAAATAGTTAACATTTCAAGTACAACGACAAGAAAATAAACACTTATGTTCGAGATGCGATGCAACTTTTGTGTTAACCCTTTAGACCCCAAACTTTGTATCATAAATTGCTTGATTTCCCCAGGATTTCCATGGATTTCCCTCCGGGATTCCTTAAATTCCTTGTACTTAAGCAGATTCAAAGACTTACCAATCGCTATGAATGAATGTTATGGGAATGAGTTTTGAAGCATTAAATAGGAAATTAAATCAGCTTTTAAACGATATATTGGCCGATTTTGTACGTTAAATATTCATTAAAATGTTCTCCTTGGAAAAACATGGAAAAATAATGGAAAAATTGCCATTTTTCCGGGCAGCCACGGCCGGATTGGGGAGCACACCCACGGGCGGCCATGGCCGGATTGGGGTCTAAAGGGTTAATGTTTTAAGTGAGGTTGATCGATGTGGTAAATGGTATCATGGTCACTACCTGATATACACTCTCCAGTTGAATGTTCTGAGCTATTTATAGTTCACAAACAGTACGCAAAGTGGGATTGGAGATGTGTTCGCTGTGTGCGCTGGAGCAAAACATCCCCTCGGACAGGTTTATACCTTTTTTTGGTAATTTTTTCTCATGATGTGCGATTTGCATTTGTGTTATACTTTACTCAGTGTTGATTCAATATTTCTGATGAAGATAACTTTATCATAATTACTTTATAATTTGATCTTATTCCTTCGAACCTTATTTTCTATCAAAATCTACAACTAAACAATAACATGATGCTAAAAATGGAATTAGATGAAGTATCACATTCACAGAACACAATTAGGAATTCCTATGTTTTCCTCGTACAGTGTGTCTCCCTTTCATTTATGACTACACTGGTGCAACCAGCTTTAAGATTGATGCCGTTTATGACAATGATACCATTATGGAGCTTGTCCCAAACCGATAAATTTTATACAGTGGTCCCCCTATATGGGGCCACGCTGACCAGCGGCCATCTCCCTTATGCAGCCACAAAATGGTGCCACGGAGGTTTTTTTTCTGTATTTACCCCTCACCAATGGCCACCCCTCTGATGCGGCCAGCAGTACCCAACACTTTTTGGGTTTCAAACAGCCATAAAACCCCTCACAAGCAGCCACTACAGGCCTCGAGAAATTTTACGCCATAGTGGGAGTCCTTTGGGCTCCCAGCCACAGGAGGGAGTTTTGGAGCCCAAGTCACATATGAAGAAGCCCATTTTTGCAGAGGAAGATGTTAAAGCTAGTAAACTATATTTTAAAGAAAAAAAAAAAAAAAAAATCATGGTCATGGTCTTTTCATTCAAAGCCATGCAGGGAGCCCCCCTGGGCACATGGAACAAATGGGGAGTGGCCAGGAGGTGTTGAGAGGTTTTAGCTGCGAGTGGTTTCAAATAGAACAAAGAGGGAGTGGTCAGGAGGTGTTGAGAGGTTCTGGGGGCAGTGGTCGCACATAGAGCAAAGGGGTGGCGGGATGGAGGTGTTGAGAGGTTGCAGAGGAAGGTGACAGGAGGTATTCAGAGGTTCTAATGTTGAGTGGTCGCACATGCATGGAACAATATTCAATACCACAATTCAGGTTTTTTCTTACTCCCTCTCCCTCACCAGCAGTCACCTCTCTTATGCAGCCAATGTTATCGTTCCCCATGGGTGGCCGCATAAGAGGGGGACCACTGTATTACATTTTTATTGATGTCCAAACTATGTCCAGCTTTTACTTGGTATTTCCTTTATTACATTATGTAAGTAATGATGAGAATTATTCAAAAGAGGATGTGGGAGATATGTTAATACAAACAAGATCAAGTGGTAAAATTAGGTTCAAGCAAGATTTTACCTCATTAACACGGATTCAAAATAGTTGTTATTACAGGGGTGTTGAACTATGGAACAATATACCTGCTACAGTGCAGCTAAATGAAACAAAGACCTTGTTTAAAACTGCAGTTGAGATGTTATTCTAAATGTAAGGTGACAACCATATGAACATAGACTTATCAACTCATCACATATGTCATTAAGTATCTACGGAAGAACTTATGAATGTAAGATTGGATTGAAAATTAAAAAAAATATAACCCTTTCCCTACCGGCATTTCCGTCAGGATTGAAAAAAACTGCCAATGCTGTGGCTACGTAAATAGCCTTATGACGCACATGTGACTGTATCTAGACCTATTTTAAGCTTCATATGACAAATACAAAAATATTTTCTACCTTTGTATCGTTAGATACCCTATATTATAGATGATTTTAGTGTTTTTAGACAATACCTACTATTTTTTCTTGAAAATTTAGCTTTAAATTCACTATTTTCAGTTTTCATTGAAAAGATGCCTCTAGGCATCGGACGTATTTTGTCTGGTGATGCCTAGAGGCATCTGGCATAGTGAAAGGCCAGGGTTAATGGCCATATCACATATGCCATCAGCAAATACGGATCTACTTTACGGTAATCTTAGGGCCAGCTAGGAATTATTACCATAGCTGCACTGACTAAATACTTAAAATCGGCTTTATGTTATACATTCCCTGGTTAGTCCTTAATCATTTCCAACTCTTTGCAGGCAATGATGTCTCTCTCAAGAAGGATGGTAGAAAGTGACACATTTAAGATATCGATACTGGTTGCCACTGTCTATTACATAGTAACTAGTTTTTACAACATAGACGATGTAGACCACATAGAATTTGAAGACACGGTAGGACATAGAGACAAAATTTCCCCTTCTTTATACCTTTACTGTAATTCTCCTTATTGAATAGGCACAACAAATAAGAAATGTTAACCAAACGGGAACTAGCATATCTACGGGTAAAATTAGTAAGATGGCCAATTTCATAATTATCGTTGAATATTGAACAATCTCCACGATTGAAATTGGTAATATATTTTTTGCAGAGTAACTACACCCCATATTATCACAAACTGAATGAGTCTGATGGAAAAGATACATTGCCACTCCTCATACCTCCAAATCTGGACTTACAACTTCAAAAATTATCAAATAAAAGCCTCCCTCATCCCAGTATGGTTGACATGAAGAAAACTGTGTTCGTCACTGCTGCAGATACAAGCCACTTTAATCAGTGCCAAGATGGCATAGCTTCAGTCCAGAAATATTTCCCTAATCATGAAATCTATTTGTATGATTTAGGGCTTTTAGATTCAGAAATACAACAGGTTTGTTAAAGGATTTAACTCTATTTGTGTATGAGACAATGTGTTTGCTTGTTAATTTAGGACACAAAATCCTTGGGATTTAAGGACTTCTTCTGTAAGTATCAGACATCAAATTAAAAAACATGTGGAGAATTATATATAGGACCTATATACAAGATTAGATGCGTCAGTTTAATAATAAGCATGATCTTGTTTTCGACCTGATTCCATATATATAATGATTGACGTATTCTCAATAAAGTAATTGGAGAGGAAATACATATGATGACATCTACATTTCAGGCAAAACATTGGTGCGGTGTTAAATATCAATGGTTCAATTTTACGAAATACCCCCCACATTTTAGAAGACTTAGGCATTGTGCTTGGAAATCACTGGTCATTCAGGTATCAAACTTTCACTTAATACAAATGACAATAAGAATATTTTTATGAATTAGCAAGGAGATGTTTTGAATGCTAGTCAGGTTAATATATATACTTAATTTATTTTATGTGTGATTTCATAAATCATTTTTTTAGTCCATCATCTCTTTTTATGCAATAAAATTCTTCTGATAAACTGTTTACAAATCAATTAGACAATACAACAATGAAAAATAATCTCTTAGCCAAACACCGTTTCATCATTGATTCAATCTTCTAGATGTCACAAACTATTAACATGATCTTTAAATGGTAAAATTATATTCAACAAAAACTGTTTTCAAAATAAGCTTTTGTTTCACTTTCTCAGACTTTTTCTCACTTACTTATTTGTGTTGTTAATAGGAAGTGCTGTGGAACCACAATATGGTGGTATGGTTTGATTGTTGTATTCGAGTGAAGTGCCCCAACTTGCTCAACCAGCTCGAATCAACGATAAAGACTAGTGGGATTTCAATGGCACTCTTAGCTGGACATGCTTCATTTGAAGCCACACATGAGAGAATGTACAAGTTCCTTCACACAGACATTGATCTCTTAAGGAAAGACATGTTTGGTGCAGGGTTTATTGCAATAACAAATACTAAGATTATATTTGAAAATGTGATCAAATGGTGGATATTCTGTAGTTTAGACAGAGACTGCATATCACCTTTCAAGTCCAAAGTGGATAAGTGTTCATTTAGAGATAAATTTACTTATGCAGGTTGTCATAGGTATGACCAATCAGCACTTAACCTACTACTGGTAAATTACTTTAGAGGTGATTTGAATATGTACTCTAAAAGATCTGCGTGCATCTCAGCAGAGTGGAAGATTACACACCACTTCCAACTTCAGATTTGCTGATCTACTATTTTTGGGAATGCTGCACTTTGTTGATTAGTACTTCATGATGCCATATTCATTCATGACACTAAAATTCTGGCCCAATAATTATGTAGACCATAGATAAATATGAGTAAAATTTCATTTAAGTAAACGAAAGACGATAATTATATTCTTTTCGTGACGATTGTTGGTTGTTGGACCTCTAAACTATTTTCCAGCCATGGTGTACCAGTGAATGATCATAACCTACTGCCGATATAATCATACACATAAATATAATGGTACTAAAAGTAACCTGTTACTTCTTCATCTGTTACGCACGAAGTGCGCATGCACGTGGCACCCTAGTTTTGCACACCACCCTTCTGCACTCCACCCTGTCTTTTGCCAGTTCTGTGGCTCCCTCTAGAGTTAGGTCCAGGCTTGCTAGATCTTTTGCGAGTACGTTTAGCCATGTTTAGCCATGTTTAATCTGTTACAAGTAACCTTGTATAACTGGTTGCACCTACCATTTTGTGTGAATTCACATCAATCACAAATACTGGCAGTTAGATCAGCACTGGAGGAACCTATATCATGTTGTTACATGGGAATGAGACCATCTGCAGCAGTAGGAGGGAGTGCCGAGTAAATCTAGGTCAAACCCAACAAACGATGCCACCTTAAAGCAGATGCTTAGAGGTGAATACCACAGGTAGTCTGCATTCATGCACTATAATTTATAATGTGGTGTTGAATCAGATGACTTCAATTGAAAGGCTTGGAAAAGTAGGTCAATATGACTGTCTATCATAGTATTCTAGATTCATAAAATCCGCAAGGGTCTTTAGGTAAAGTGGCATTTGGCCTTGTTATTTCTTGAATGAAATATTTCAAATTCAATGTGTAATCCTGACTAAGACTGTGATTATGTACTATAAATTTCAGCCAAAAGGTGATTTCGTTATATCATTATTTTCTAAAATTGTGTTACATGGAAATGAATTGAACCAATCCTACCTTTTGCTTTCTTTTCCCATACTTATGTTACAGTTCAGGCTTTTGGACAACTCTCATGTTTGCACTGTTTATGGCTTGATTCCATTTAATATGTTTAACATCCAGGAAAAAGATACAAGAATAAGTTACAAGTATACATGCTGTTATAAGGAAATATATGTCCCTCCTTTGGAACTAACTGTACTTGTAATTGTGAAAGGATGGATTGATCATAGCCAAGTTTAAACAAAAGATATATAAATAATCCGTAAGAAAATTGTTTTAAAAAGCAAACATATTCTTAGTGTATTTCTTGATCTTTTTTGTATAAAAGAATTGCCACGATTTTGCTGGCTATTAAAATTTGTCAAACAAGTTAAAAAGAGTGACAGTTCTTTATAATTTATTAGTTCATCAAATTTTCTAATTTAAATTACAAACGGTAATTTTCTCAGACTGTAATTTCATACAAAAGAGATGCATAGCTGTTTGGCCTATTGTTAAGTTTCAAACAAATAATTCTTGGTTCTCTGACATAATTTTTAGATTATTTAAAAGACAGAGAATATACAGCAGAAAAGCACCTTAAAGGGTGAAGTAAATGCAAAAATTAAAGGAATTATGTCACTTACACCTATTATATTTAATTGGTGGTGACCTGTGTGATACAGCTACACCGTCTACACGATACAATATTAAAAAATACTACACTTTACCATGGCATTATCAGTGAAAATAGTTTTCAAATGTTTGATTCCTAAAAAGCAAGCATTAGTGTAGTTCATAATCTTTCAGAATAACCATAGTTTTTATAGTTCATTTGCAATTATATTTTTGACAATTAGCATGATTCAAAAATCTAATTAGTTAAATGATAAGTGTTTAGTGGTAAAATATAATGATATAATGCTTTTCCAATTATTCAAAGAGAAAAATCTAAGTAAACGCATAGTTTAGTGATAAATAGATGCTCCAGACAGTGGTCCGTGAACACAAATATCAATTATTTCTAAAATATATACCTATATATCTTTATGACCATTTAACTGCAGGTGCGTGATACAACACACATTTCCGATACAAGGCACATTCCCCCTATATGAATGTATACACAAAAATATAGGTGAAGCTGTATTTGCCAAGATCTGCAACATGGTTAAATATTTGTTGGATGCTAATTACCCCAGTACAAATGGCTTGGCCATAACATGAATACAGCTCAACTCTATGACATACATAGCAGGATAATATAGCGATGTCAGACAAATATTTGACTTTCAGTAACACATAAGGGAACAGATATTTTTGACAATTAGAAGGTTTATTGGTTTAAATATCATCTCACCCACAAATGCTGAATCTCTATAACGATAGTAAACAAATGTTCAACAGACACACTGAATAACCCTTGACCTAGCTTATAACAGGATAAGTGCCCAGCCAAGAATGTGACGTTATTATAACATTGCAGCAACGTTATGTTTGGTTCTGTATTGGTTCTTGTTACGTTATTTTGATGGCTCCCAGTGACGTTGCTGCAAAGTACCGCTGTGATGTTGCACTTCAATATTATTATAATATTCTGATTACATTCTACAACCTAAACAGAATGTTCTTATAACATTTTGACCTAACCATAAATAACGTAATTGTTACGTGCCATCTTAGTAAGTACCAGACTGACTAAAAATGTTTAGTTGCAGAACGTTCTGTTATGTCGCAGCTTGGCCGGGTGTACTTCATTTCCATATATTGCTGGAACCAAACCATTTTGATCAAAATACAAAACCTTTGTTACTAACACAATAAGAAAATAGTCTTTTATACAGGTCTTCAATCAACAGATCAACAAGGAGTTTTCCTATTTGGCATGATGAGAATGAATGTTTTTGGGATAACAATCATAATCTTGACAAAGTTCTACCCAAGTAGAGATTTTCTGAAAAACTTGTATCAATAACTCACTTAACAGGGAATTGGGAGCAAATTACCCAATATTCCGCCTGCTATATCCCATGACTTATCATACATTTAGCTTTTAGCCATTTTGCCACAGCATATTTGATAGTATCATCTGGTAAATTTGGAGCAATGTCCTTTATCTTGGCCTCCAATTTATCATCTTCAACTTTAATTGCTTTCAAAGTTCCTCCCTCTGCCTCGAAGAAATATGTATCATTGACAATACGAATTGCCTTGTTTGAGGAAAGAACAGAGACCCATAGGTTATTGTTGAAGAATGAATCAAATTTCAGGTAGACATTCTTACCCAGGGAAGTTCTGATAGTGCTTAAGTCAATGGGTTTAAGTTCAAAATGATTAACATGTCCCCATTCACCTTCAACAATCAAATACTTCATGGAATTTTTTGCACTTACTTTGTGTACTTTCTTGAACTTACCATCTCTTTTGATCAATTTGTATGTTGTATATGAGTCCTTGTATATTGGACTTTCTTTTTCAAAATCTAAGGGAATTGCTCTGAGAGTTGGAATACCAAATCAAAAATCAATTAAATGGTAGTCACCAATATTCCTCAGATTTTTCACAATAACAACAACATGGTTATCAGTGTCCAGTTGTAAAATAACCACAGATGAAAATGCAGGAAAAACTTCATAACCCAAGGTCTTGAGCAGGAGGCACATGAATGAATTAAGAGTCCAGCATAAACCTCCTTGGCCACTAAGAACCATCTGGATGTTTTCCTCTAGGGTTGGAATGTACTTATCGTCATCATCAAGACTCATAAGTGAAATGTTATTAAAGGAGAAAATATTCTGGAAACACAGAATGATATCATCTAGAAGGTTTGCCTTGTCTTGTTTGAGTCTCTGTGGAGCATCAAGGATCCCCAGGTTGTCTCGCAAGAAGCCATGGGCCTCATGCAATTTGATCGTGTTGACTATGAATCTGAAAAACTAAAAGGTATAGAATATAATTGACGCAGTAACTTAAAGGATATGCACTTTTCATACCCGAATTTAAGCTTTAATACATAGGTACTGCTTAATGCAGAAGAATAGGTTGAGTCACACAGGACTATTTTGATGTCAAACATGACCTGACACTGCACCCTTAAAATCCGCTAGTGACGGAGGCACCTCCATTAAACATAATTAATTTTTCCTTCCTCTATTATACATAATTATCTTTTGTTTAATCGTGATTGATTAATCATGTAGGCATCTGGACATTTTTTTTTTAAATCAATTATTTTATCGTGCTATTGTTTTAGAATATCAATCAGTCCCAAGATTAGATTGGATGGACCTAATAAAGCTAATTCTTCATTGAATAGCTAAAAGGGGAAAATAATCCTCACAATTATTTAGGGGCAAAACTTAACAGTGAAGTCTCTTTTGTGCCCTTAATCAAAGAAATAAATCAAATTGCTGTTCACCAAGTAAAACTACTATTGAAAATCAGATGTTATATCAATCAAAGGCAAGCTAGGGGGCTTATGCAATCTATAAGAGTAATTTACTACTCTGTTTTTACTATGGTAACATACAATCATAATCCCTAGCATTAATTCTGAAGTCCTACCGAAAACTAAACTTATGTGTTGGTTTCCATTTGCTAATAAAAACTAGTGTTCTGCTAATTGTGCTTTAGCAGAATAAAATAATTTTTCAATTAAAAGAAATTTTATATATATTCAAACTGAAAAATCCACTCCAAAACAGTGAAACTGTGAGAAAACACATTGCACAAACCAGACAAATAGAAATATGACAATGCAGTTGAGCTATACAGCTATAGCCAATACTAATAAACCTCGACCAATAAAAGATAGTAAAAAACTGAGGGCGAGGTTAGTATAATCCCTATGGGTATAACCACCCGAGGACGACCCAAAAAGTTTCTTCTATAACCTCTATAATTATCTATTATCTCTCAAGCAATATTCCAAATGTGTTGAAAATAATGGCCAATAATGAAAATGAGAAGTGGCACGAACGGCCTGTCAATACGAACCAGCCTGAATACATGTATACTGTATGATGTTGTGACCCGGACACATTTAATCAGGGAGGTTTAGATATTCTTCCAAATAACGTCAACCTGAACGTGTGTCGTCATTGCATCCTTAAAATAGTCCGATGACCAGGGGGACACCCCTGTGAAGGTCAAGGGGCCTCAGGTAAGGGCCAATCAGACCAGTTTGGGCCCAATAGACCTTTCACAGACAGGGTCACCTGACCACATTTTGGTGATCACCATGTGTTGATCATAACCACATGCATGGATACTGAATAAATCTAATTTTACAGATTCTAGATGATTAATAATTTGTTATTGTAACTACATGAGACAGATCATTTAAGTGAAAATATGTATTTTGGTTGTTTTAGTTATAATGACCTTTACATGATCACCAATATGGCGCCCAGTGCCTTTTAAGGTATCATGACGTCATCTGTACAAAATTGAAAGAATGAGGGGAATCACCACCACGGGGGCAGTTGTCTGACCACACTGTTTGACTTGTAGGCACCCTCCCTCAACTTCCCTGACTCTAAAACCTGGTTGTTTTAAATAAAAAGTTAGAATGAATTTGATACACCCTTTATTGCCTTACTAACACTGTATCACATTGGAATTAAAGTTTCAAAAGATTCAATTAAATTTAAGATAGGTGACAACATAGGGCGGTTGTCACAGGTGACCGTTTCCCAGTGTTACAGGTTGGCATACAGGCCTCGTGAACCATGTCCAGCAGCCCCCCAGGCCTTCTAGATCTCTGCTCACCCACAGACAACTATATAGCAAGCTTTTACAAGTGCTTTGCATATAAACCTGTTCTTATTTCCCTTCAATATTTTTGAATGTTTTGTTCATTGCACCTCTGGTTTAAAATGAATGCAAGCATATGTGAAAAACGTGTCATTCATTTATTTAAATGAAGCATGACCATTATGTGTTTGATTATATAATCCATAAGCAAATGATTAATTGTATAAAAATAGGCACTTCACACTATTGTTAGTTGAGGATCTAAACCTCTTTTCTGTGCCCTATGTGCACCTGACCTGTACTTCAAGGTGACATACACGTCCTGTACAGGAGACCAATATCTAAAGCTGCCTGATTAGCAGGGCCCATATCTTTGTAACAGATTTTTTGATTAGGCTAATAGGCTAATCATGTAGGTTTGATTAGGCTATTAGGCTAATCATGATTGTGAATTTTGATAAGGTTCTCTTCATATTTATTCTGTCTGCCAGTCAACATAACTACCCCTGGCAATCTTTTTTAAATATCATTTTGAAAAGATATTACTACTTTAGGCAACAGACATGATCGGGCATTATGAAACAGTTACCAAATTTCAGCTGATTAGCTTAATCACAAAAATCAGTTACGAAGATATGGGCCCATGTGACCTACTGGTCTGCTCAAGAAGAGAACTGTTATGTTATCATTCATAAAGGTAACAGTTAAAGAATCTTTTCGCATACATATGTTTTATAGCTCTGGCAAACCTTACCTAAAACATAACACTCATGTCTAAGTGAACCTGTTTAAAGAACATTACCTGGATAAACTTTGACTCCAATAGCAGCAGTAGTCATAGAAGTAGCCGTTAAACACGTACACACAGTGTTCCCAATGGTACAGTTAACACAGATGACCTCTTTCAGGTGCAACAGCTAATATCATTTTATACTAAGCCAAGTGTACTTTTGTTGTAGTCCTATGGCAACCCGAGGTTGAGAGCTTCTAGCAACAGTAGTATACTGAACTTAATGTTAAACATAGTGACGAACGATGGGACACACGCAAACCATTTTTTCTCATAGTTTCCGTGCATTTAGAAACATATCTGAGGAGCATCACTTCCTTTCTCAATGCAAATCCGGTTTTAGCCTCTAATGAATTACATATTTTCTCCATATTTTCTGATAACAATTATTTTTCCTCAAACTGATATTTGAAATCGATTCATAATCGAGCAATAATCAGATTATCACATCTGATTAGAAAAGTGACAACATACTTTTGGGTTCAAGGAGCAAGAAGGTCCACTTTTGTAGCTGTTTAGTTGCAGGACAAGACTGATACTTGCAATTCTGTCATATCCTGTGTTGGTTATTATTGTATCTCAGCAGTATTATGATATGAGAAATTTGTTGATTTCACTATAAGCGATTGAATATAGGATTGCATATTATAAAAATTGTTATATCTGTCACATAACTCTAGTAAATACATTTTAAATATGAATGACATCATTTGAATAAAATTTTGATGACTCTGTGTTGATGATTCAAACTAGTTATGCTGGAGGGATTCTGTATAATTTTGTTTCATTTTTCTATACTTTTGAACAAGAATTTACTTTTCATCGAAACAAAAATCAACAAGAAGATGCAAATTGTTGCTGATTGAGCATATACTTTTTATTGTTTGTCACACATTTTCATTAATTTCCGGCCGCTAGAAACAGGTACAATATAGACCTTTCTTTATTAGTCTAGCGCCTACTATAGCTCAATGTGCAATATGGCTTCACTTGTATTGGGGACACAAATTTCTATGGGCCCACACTAGAGCCGGGAACCCATTATGCAACGCAATTGATTTCTAGTCGAATCCAGTGACAAATATCAGATAATATTAGTTATTATCAAATTGATTCACCATTATTTGATAACCTTCTGGTTGGATTGTTCCATGGGAACACAGATCC
The DNA here is from genome assembly GCA_936440205.1 of Lepidonotus clava. Lineage (NCBI taxonomy): Eukaryota > Metazoa > Annelida > Polychaeta > Phyllodocida > Polynoidae > Lepidonotus > Lepidonotus clava. Next base: position 33,538,265 of record OW387140.1, read on the forward strand.
TGGTCGTTTTTAACCAGTTTTAGTAATTTTAAGTAGAATTAAGAACCCAGATCTGGTCGAGACGACCAGAATCTTAGTTTAATCGCTTAGTGGGTTCCCCCCTTAAGCCGGGACCCCACATGGCCACTGAACCTTGGCGATTAGTTGTATATAGGGGGAATGTGGGTTATATTGTGCATGTGTGCTATATCGCGCACCTGCCTTTAAGTGCTTATAAATAGTTTAAAATTAATCTGATTTTTAAGATTCAAAAAGGTACATGTGCGGTATTGCCTGCCGCAGCCTATACAATACCTGGATGATTTTTCCTATGGAATAACCAATAGAATAGCCAATAATTATGAATTTTATTCAATATTTTTATCTTTCTGCCTTCAACATTTTAGTTAATTTGATATTTAAAATAATTCGTTTCAACAAATTAATGAGTTTGATTTGATATTGTTCCTTTATCTATATTCTGAAAATATGCATTTTTTCCTTAATTTTAATTTTAATTGAAATTCATGTTTGTTTTAATGACATTTGAAGGTGAAAATATAACTTTGGGTGGTATTGTATCGCGCATTAAGTGTTGGTGTATCGCGCAGTTGATTGCCAACCAGATATATAACTTTGATTATCATATTTTTATTATTTTTTGACTTAAATTCATTTTTTAAAGTTTATTTTGATACCATGAATATTTCTCCATTCCATTTTTCAAACATGAACTATATCAAATAAGAATTTAAAATTAACTGGAGGAAAATGTAATTATTACCAATAATGCTAAAATATTAAATGACAGGAAAACTGACTTTTACTCAGTAATTGTAAATGAATTCAAGCGAAATGCACTCACTATTTTAAATATTTTGTCTCTGATTTCTCACCCAATTATTTCATACCCTCATGTCAAAAATATATGTCTGTAATGTGCGATACAATACTTAAATGCACAATATAACACCATACCATTGGTTCTAATTAATGTGTCCTTTATACTAGATATAAAACGACCATTTTTATGTATGCACATTGATAATTAACAACTGAAAGCATCACAAATCTAAACTAATATGGATTAATACGGGTTTTATGTAATCATAAATAATTTTTCGTTATTCTATTTTTTTCTTATGGTTCCACAGAGATATATCTTGTAGTTTATCCAACTGTCTGCATATACTATTGTTGTTGTATTGCGCATTAGGTGCGCGATACAACCGACATTCCCCTTAGACCTTGTGCAGACAGGGTCACGTGACCCCATTTTGGTGATCACCATGTGTTGATCATAATTACATGGATACTGAATTAATCTAATTTTACAGATTCTAGATAATTAATTTTTTTATTATTATTATTTTTTATTATTGAGTCATAACTATTTCACATATACATGTACTCTTCAAATAGTGTTGGGTAGATGATATATATGAGGATGACATAGATGGAACTATGGATATGTACAACGCACTTGATCAATATTCGAACGGATAATATGATATAATATAATAAAGCACATCAAGGAGATATATCAAGGAATTTGCACTTTTACTCAGCAGATAACAGTATCAACGATCAGATACTCGAAGGAGTTGTCTTCCCCATATCTTGTACAGTCATCCTGCAATATGGGCTCTATTAAGAACATGTTAATGAAATACTACATGACGATGAATAAGAATGTCACCAAACGGTTAATGTTGCTATTACACAGGGAAACGGTGAGGAGATGTCCTCCCTGCTTCCAGGTGTTACAACAAATCCGCATTCAGACATTTATAAATTCACTTAATAGATAGGATTAGGCAAGGAGTTATCCTCTCCTCATCCCATGTATAATGACAGTTTATCGCCATTTCAGAATTGACAGGTTTAGTTTCAATAGTTTCTTCTTAAAATTGTCTCCATTCTCCTCTAGTTGTAAGTCCATCGGTAGATTGTCCCAAAGAGTACAACCACGATAATATGCGCTCATCATCACTTTCTCTTTATCGGTTATAGGTTTCAAGAACTTAACCTTGTCATTATTCCTCAGATCATTGGTCTTAGTGCATCCAAATACATTCCTTTTAATTTATAATTAAACATTATTTGCAGTAGCTGCCTACGTCTTCTTTCTTCCAGTTTAACAAGTTGCAACCTCAGACAAACGCTTTTTCGTACATGTTAAACCAATTCCCCTACCTTGCATTCTTTGTAATTTATTTCTCCGTACAGAGGTGCAGCTATCTATAACAATTCCACAATATTCAAGAATTGGTAACCCATGTTGCTTATAAACAAGATTACTTGTTTTCTCATCCATGTATCGTCTAGTTCTTCCTAAAACAAATAACTTTTTGTTCACTCTATTCAATATTAAATCAACATGCTGATTAAACCTCAAATCTTTATCAATCATTATGCCTAAATACTTATATTGGTCAACATATTTTATATCCATTGTACCATTAATTTGATTGAAATACAGTCATCAGATGGGTGATTTTTATGACATAATGTCATACATTTTGTTTTTTCAAAGTTTATGGACATAATATTGTCATTACACCAGTCAGACAGAACTTCCACTGCCTTTCCTAATTTTGAGGTTGCATCTCTAGCAGTTATGCCACTTGCCAAAATAACAGTGCCATCTGCATATATGCATTCACCAGAGTATCTCCATCATTCATATAGGTTAGTAAATCATTAATATATATAATAAACTATAATGGCCCCAAGAAGGACCCTTGCGGGACACCGTGACTAACGGGAAGCAACTCAGATAGGTGTTTTCCTACTTACATACGATGATGTCTGCCTGTAATATACAATTCCAGCCATTTAAGTTCTATACCACCTACTCTATATAAATTCAATTTCTTTAATAAAATATCATGTTTTATCATATCGAAAGCTTTGCTGTAATCGATATAACAGCACTTAGTATATTTCTTATCATGCATATTTACATAAGTTAAATTTTAAAATTCCATAACTCCACTAGTTATATTAATAATTTGTTATTGTAACTACCTGAGATAGATGTAGATCATTTAAGCAAAAATATTTTATCTTGGATGTTTTTAAAGTTTTAGTTATAATGACCTTTAAATGATCACCAATATTATGGCGCCCAAAGTTTTTTAGGTATCATGGCATCATCTGCACAACGTCTATATAGTGATCCAAAGTACCAAACCTGTCCCTTCCCTGACTGCGCTATGGGATACTCGTCACCAGGGATAGGACAGGTCTTGGTACTTTGGACCACCATAATTATACAACTAACTGTCAGGGTTTAGTCGCCATGTGGGGATCCGGCCTTAAAGAGTCAGTCAAGCCTGGTCCCCATAGGGCGACGAAAATTAGGCTATGCTGGCTACTGACTAGAACTAGTTAGTAGCCAGTGAGCAATCATACATTTGCACAATAATGTCTGCGACTAGGTAACAAGTCGCCATAGTTTCTGGGTGAAATATTGAGCATGTTTAATATTTCTCCTGACTTGATTAGTGTAGTTAATCACCAGGCTGGGGGACTAAAGTGACCTCTAATCGTCAGCAGTTTGATGGCAAGAGGATCCCAATCTGCCCACTGGCGATTTATTGGTCGCCTGGCGATGTACTAATTTATGAATTATTGCTGGGGTCTAGTCGCCACATGGGGACCAGGCTCCAGGGCCAAGGTTTATGCAAAAAATATAGTGAGAGCGTGCAGACCTTTTTTTGAATATTTTATTTATGTTTTATATTGTACTCTTTTGATTGGCTTATGTTTATACCACGATGGAAACGCTAAAGATATCGAATAAAAGTGTGTTAGGCCATTATTAGCTAATTTCATGAAAAAAATAATTATCAAATTGAATTTCCTGTATATGCATGCTTCTCAAGGCGGTGATCCACGTTGCGACAAAATTGAACCGATTTCCAACCGATCCAAAATCGGCTGGAAATCGGCTGGAAATCGGTTCACTTTGGAAAATATCGCAACGTAGATCATGTCAACCGATTTTTTCAAACCGATTTCCAGCCGACATAATTATTTCAACCGATTTCCAACCGATTTCCAACCGACGATGGTCCGACAAAATTATTAAACCTGTTTAATAATTTTGAACCAATTTCCAACCGATATGAACCGATTATGAACCGATTTTATTATGTCTTAGTATTTTTAGTGTTATTTCATTCATTTTTGGAAATAATAGAACGAAAATGTGACCAAAAACTATCAAAATGAATTCTCTTTCACATGATATATTTTTTATTGATTTTGAACAAGTATTTTACTATTTTACTTTTTATTAATCAAACAGATTAAATAATATATATTTGTGGTCCTACTGACCATATTTAGACATAACATATGAAAATAATTCCAAAATTTTGATAATTTAGTCAACCGATTTTTTTTCACTGTTTTCTTATTAATTTCTAGTCTAAAATACAAGGAAGCAATCGGTTTTCAATGTCACAATGGATCATGGGTGGGGAACCGATTCTGGACCGATTCTGGACCGATTTTAGGACCAACAGGTTTAATTGCCAAACCGATTATGGGCCGATAAACAAGTGTCGGTCCGGAAATCGGTTCACTCACAATTTTTTTGTCGGTTTGTAAAATGTCGCAACGTGGATCACCAGCTTCATAAAGTCAGATCCCTCACTTCAACATTCATAATCTACTGGGCCAAAAGATGCTTTGTAATGCTTTCAATCTAGGTGAAGGTCCAAGCATCCCAGGATGACATTTCCAAATGGGTCAAATCGTGGTCGGAAAGGTGTATATATATATATATATATATATATATATATATATATATATATATATATATATATATAAGACCTCATTTACGAGAGATAAGATCAAATAAGATGTTCCACTTTTCACGGTTCAAGAGTAGTGTTGACCAAATATAGATTGAATTATCAAGTAAATAGATCTACAGTATATCTATAAGTTTAGCACTAATGCCCATTACAAGAGCAAGTTTTGGTCAACAAAATGTCTGTATGGTGATACTGAAAATGAAGATGCATAATTTGGGCAAAATAATATTAATTATGACAGTTACACTTTATGTAATGGATATCTAAATATGAATAAGGATAAAGTCTAGGGTTTTTATTCGACATGATATAATATATTATGTGAACAATTCTATAGGTACATTGCTGTCTTGAAAATACGCAAACATTCAATTTCATTATAAATAGATTTATACTTATGTAAACCTTATCGATGATTTTCAATGTATATGGAACAAGTGCAACGCAAAGTACTTCTCTATGAAAATTAATGACTTTAATACCATTTTATTTCATTAAACTATATTTTTAATATACACAATGATTTCCCATATGTACTATTGCACATCATATCAAAGATTAAATAGGTAACCACACACAACGAAACCCTCTATTAATAACTATTATACTAAGGTACTTAACATCTATGGGGACATGGATACGATTTGCGATCTTAGACATTAGGGGTAAACATGACTTTGTAGATGCTGTGCATATGACATCACAACTGCCCCAATTGGCCTCCCCGACATATTGATGATCAATTTAAAACAATCATAATTTACAGTTCTAAAACATAATTATAGAAGTTATGTCTATTCCAAATTATCGTTAGACGAAAATATATAGTCATTATAAACATTAATTTTATCAATACTTTAATACAGTGGTCTAAGCTGATGGCTTAGCTTAGACCACAGCCCATAGAGGTTGGTTGAAATTGACTCAAACGTGTGCAGCATGGTGATCTCAGACGTCAAACATTCAGTTTCTGTGAACCATTTCAGTACAATTTCAAAAGACGTCCAATATGTCTCACAATGTGGAGTATGAGGAGTAGCTGAATAGCTGCATGCCGCCTCATATAATGCAATTGTTACTTAAAAGGTATCTATTTTTGTACTGTACATATATCAGTGAAAATGATTATAATCTATATAGGTTATATAGGTTATATAGGTTATATCCTGTCCTATACGACAGGAAGAATCAATCATTAGGTGTGCAAATAATATGATTGCATGAACATTTCAATTACTGACAGAAGTGTGAAAAATAATCAGTGAGAACACCAATGCAGACAGATCCGTTAGCAAATAATCTTACTGTTGTATGATAAAGAGATGTAATTGATATTTGACATATTTAAACACAGGCTAGACAGTTTTAACAGTATTTGAATATTATCCTTTTTAAGACACTCTGTTCTGTAACCATCTAGCCACCGCACATTGAATGGTGTCATCTGGTAATCTTGGAGCAATATTTTTAATTTTGGACTCCAATTGATCATCTTTGATGTTCATTGCAGTCAAATGACCCTTGTCATCCTCCACAAACCATGTGTTATTGAACAGACGCACCGATTTATTAGACAAATAACTAGAAACCCATAGGTTATTGCAAAAGAGTGATTCTAAATTCATGTAGACGTTCTGACCAATAAGACCTCTGATGGCATTCCAGTCAACAGGCGTAAGTTCAAAATGATTCAGATGTCCCCATTCACCTTCAACAATTGAATATTTTCTGTATTTCATTGAACCTATTTTACATAGTCTAATGAACTTTCCCTCCCTTTTTACAAGCTTATAACAGAGGTAGGAATCTTTGTATGTTGGGCTTTCTCCTTCAAAGTCTAAAGAGACTGCTCTGAGAGTAGGGATCCCTAAACCAACGTCTACCACAAAGGAGTCACCATAATGTGTTAGATTGTTCACAATAACAACTAGGTGGTTAACCAGGTGTGGTTTTGAAATAACCACAGAAGACAATGCAGGGAAAACCTCATAGCCCAAGGTCTCAAGTAGCAGGCACATGAAAGAATTTAGTGTCCAGCATACACCTCCATGACCACTGAGAACCATCTTGACGTTTTCCTCTAGGGTTGGAATGTACTTATCTCCATTGTCAAGACTCATAAGTGAAATATTGTTGAAGGAAACAACATTTTGAAAATGCAGAATGATGTCATCCAGCAACTTTGCCCTGTCTTGGATCAGTTTCTGACGAGCATCAACAATCCCAAGGTGGTTTAGCAGGAAATCATGGGCCTCATGCAATTTGATCATAATGAATATGATTCTGAAATCCTGGAAGAAATAGGAAACAAATAGAACAATATCGACATGTAGCAATTACAAAATGAAATTTACTAAAGAATTTACATCACTAACATGGGTATCTAAAAACTGTTACAGCTGAGTAACCCTCTGGACTATGTAAAGTGTGGATGTTGAATCATAAGAGATACCAAAAAAGTACTTATGATTGTAAGATTGATGAAAATAATGAAATTGTATGTATATTAACAGTCTACTATAGTTGCGAAGGGAACCTCAGTTTTTGTTCTTTCAACAAAAAAGTAAACAATTACAACATAAACAAACTTAAAAGGTGAACTAAAATCTAGTAATACATTGGTATCGTATGCTATTGTGATGAACGGCTATTCAGCCAAAATACATAGAGGTTAAAATAATAGAAATAGATGTAAAAGAACGAATAACGAATATGTAAAGAACGAATATGTAAAGAACGAATAACGAATATGTAAAGAACGAATAACGAATATGTAAAGAACGAATAACGAATATGTAAAAGAACGAATAACGAAAACGTAAAGGAACGAAACCCGGAAATATGTAAACCGGAAGTGAAATGTAAACCGGAAACGGAATATATAAACCGGAAGTGACGTCAGTTGTAGGTCACGTGACCGAAGGCAGCCAATCAGGGCTGACCTCTCTAGTATATAAAGGGGCGGTGAGGCCCGAATAAACAGAGTTCTTTAACAGTTCTCCTGGTGTCCAGACGTGTCCTCTTTCCTGAAACAACCGCTAAAGATGAGCCGATCAGAGTAATTAAGCCGAAGTTAGGACAAAACAGTCGAAGTTCGAGATAGGTAGTAGAAACATAGGGTAAGGGGCCCGATGGCCCGAAGAACGAGGAACGAGGGAACGGAGTAGGGCACGAAGGCCCGAAGTAGTACCGGAAACCGAGGCGTAGTATGGTACGAAGACATGGGGAGCGGAACGAGGGAGCGAAGTCCGCGGGGACGAGGGCGCGGCATGCTCGGCCCCACGCTACCAAACAATAGGCGACCGTCGGCCCGTCGCCCCCGCGGACCGGAACTCAGGGGTGGACCGCCCCCCGGCCGACCCGTACCCCTACCATAATTTCCCTCCCCCGCAGTCCTCCGTCGACATCGAGTGCCGATTCCCGATCGATTCGCTCAGCCCCCCCCTCGTGCGCGAGGCACGACTCTAGAAACACATCTCGGTTCTTGGCCCGGATTCCCCGTCCGCCCCGAGACCCGAACAACCCCCACGTTCCTCTGTTGTAAGAATCGGCAACCCCGACTTACCAGAGAACGTCACACTATTATAGTACTATTTTACAATTGAAACATCAAACATCTGATGTCATCATAATGAAGTTGTGTGGACCCGCATTAATAGAGTAAATGCAAGAACAAAAGCCATTTCTACAAGGTTTAAGTTAGATTTCACACCCAATATTTACCGTATGCTTTAATTAGCCTAATAGAATGTATTTGAACAGTTATTACACCTTACAAAATGTTGTCAATAAACCAAGCAACATATTGGTTTTGAGTTGTTTTAAAGAAAACTTATATGTAATGGTCTGTGCTGTTTGTACGTGCCTGTCATTCTGAAAGTCTGCTGAGGAGAATCTGATGTTTAGAAATTATGTAACACTAATGTCACTTTGATTGATTCCTCACTTGACCTTAAATATGTAGGGTAGACCTACACTATTGAAAATTTGCATGGATCATCAGTACTGACTTCTCAAGGTAGACCTCTGAGCTCTGTCTATATTTCAAGTTACTCTATAGCCCATCTTATACCTATATCATCATTTTTTGCAACTGATAAAGCTAACAACCCTTTTGTATTGATATAACCATTCACTTATTTCAGTATCTTTTGTAACAAGAATTACTGATCATGATACACTAACCATTGCACACATGATAAATATAATGACTTATGTAAATAAATGGACCAAGGTATTTTTTTGGCTTTTCTTTTGCTCTGACCCAGTTCCTACCAGACTTCTGCCCTCGTACCCCTAAAGTGTAGTCTTATACCTTAGATAAACCTATAGATGGAAAATTCCCTCTGCAATATCTACTTTACAGCATTTCAAGCAACTGCAGGGAAAAGTTAAACACATTTTGCCGACAAAAACAACGGAAGATACATAGAAAATGGACACTTACTCACTCGAGACAGGAAGGACGTTATGATGAAAAGGGAGGACACGGAATGGGAAGACCTCCCTGCTGCCACCTAATGGAAACTGCTGGCTAAATCTTTTTACTATTGTCAGCTTTTGTTTGCTCACTTAAAATTCAAGGTCTTGTTGTAAATACATCTTTTAATTTGCAATGGATGGCTACAGTACTAATGGACCTAATAGTGACTGCAATTATCCTATTAGCAATTGGTAATCTTTTATTTATTAAATTTGGCTAGAACTGACGTTGTCATGGACGGAAAATCCCTGAGGTGACAAAAGAGCTAGAACGAATAAAAAGAAAAATTATGAAAAAATCACATCGAGCTACACTGAACAGCTGATAGCTCATTGGGATTTGAAATGGGTAAATGCTGCAGAAACAAAGGCTCAAAATATTCACATAGTAGCATAAAGGGCGTAGACTTAAAAAAAGACCTTCAGTGACCTGAACACTTAATGGTCTAAGGAAGGGAATACGAGAGGATCTCCTGGTTACGATTATGGTATTAAAATTAAGAATATAGGCCTATAGCTGGTCCAAAAAGGACAGGATCGTACAATCCCAAAAGAATATGGCATGGGTCTGTAAAACTAGTGCTTAAAGATCAGGTATTCAAAGATCAGATAAACCTTTTTAAGTCAAGACTGACGGTATCACGATTAGAATGCACAAAGAGGAGACGATGTAGGAATTAAAAGAGCCAAACATTGACAGGCAAATCAAGGAAAGAAGTACTTACCAAACCAGGAGGAATGACAAAAGATACTGTGGAGTAGACGTTGGGTATGTAGATTGTATATCTGATGAATGTAGAATGGACTTTGAGAACCCAGAGTGCTGTCCATATAGGTTCCGCTAAGCAGAAAGCACCTTTTGGACCTGCATTGTTATCAGCTGGAGCAGTTTCTATAAATGCAGACTATGCTATAGGGGTGTATACTATATTTTACGTCACTGTAAATGGACTATCAGGCCTTGCAGGCAATAATGTACACACGCACACCAGTGGAGGTTAAAAGGATTAGAGACCAAATATCCATTAGTGTTGATGTTTTTGCTGATGTCTAAATTTGAACAGAAGCATGCAGGAGCTGTATTTCAAGTTAACCAATAAAAAGCCTCACAGTTTATATTAAAGGGACCCAAAAGCAATGTGGGGTCAAAATTTTGCAAATTCTGTTGACTATTGAAATATACTCTATGGTCATAGTCTAGGCCTTTGGTAAAGTATAGGCTGTAAAATAGATGAAAACTAATCCTAGGTCAATTTTGGTGACCCACAAAAATTGGTTTGTTTACAAACATTGCTGTTTTCAGGTATACATGGCATGAGTATTATGGAATTCAAGTGAACTTAAAGCTAGTTATCATAATTTATACTGTATCAATGGCTAAAGTTAGATGATTAGAATGTATTTTCATAGCGATTTGAAGTTGCAAAATTTTGTCATTTTTTGACATAACATAGCTTTTGGCTCCCTTTAATTATCCGTTAATGCTAGGTGTATTTAATTAGTTGCGTTTCCTTTTGGATAATAGCTAGCTCCTATAGCAGTCTCCCCCTCGTTTGACTGCTGTCATCCAATACATGATCATAGTTCCGCATCATGTAAGACATAACACTCGCATGAAAGGATGTTCTTTATTCATTTCCTCAGTATTGTAGTTCCATGACAAGATCTCAATTGACAATGAACAGCTCCAAGAATGGAATCCCCTCAAACACACTCAGTCAACGCTCCCGCCTACTAAACAGTCTATCAGCTTATATTCCAAATCCAGGACTCAGCTTCTAGGACACAACCTTTCCAGGATGGTTACTCACAACAACGTTCAGCTAACTTTAGTATGGTATGTCATACCTAGACTCCTCTCTAACTCCTATACACTTGACAAGGAGTTATAGCTAAGGCGTGCACCAGTGTAAACACTACGCTAAGCTAACAGAGCATGGACTGGCCATCCGCATCAGTACACTAATTTCTTTGGCTCACTAAAGGCCAACAAAAGGACTACCCAGCATTGATTGCCTACCATGATATCTGATCATATCACTTTTCGAACACCAACTTCTATACAACTGCACAACTGGAAGTAACTTTGTTTACCATATCAATGTGACACTATTGGACCATGCGGTGAACACACTTGGATATGTTTGATAAAACTTTAAATAGTCTCTTAGAGTATATCCCATTGGAAACATCCATCCTAATAGCTACCCAAATCGCACTTAATTATAATAACGATGAAACTCAAAGTTATTCCCCAACAATTTTTTGTTGTTGAACCACATTCATTTTTACAAATGATCTTCCATGTAGGTAGGATTTAGTTTTAACATACATTCTTCAATCAAAAGATAACATAGATATTCAGAATACAATGTTCCAGGCACTGTTCCACAAAAAGTGTTCGCAAGTTACATATTCTAACTTGGATATGTGTGCAAATAGTGTTAGTAAGGAAAAGTGTATGTAACGTCAAAGATAGCTTGCTACGTACACTGTACATACAGAAATGTTCACAAATGACAAAAGATGGGATTTTCAATAATTTTCAGGTTTTTTTTTATAGCTCCATGAGTTCTCAGCCGATTTTACTTTGGTTTTCACCAATGGTTCCTTAGATAATAAGCTTTTTATCAAAACCCCAGTCATTATCATAGCCTTAGTATTTCATGATGAAAAAAATATTTGAGAATTAAAAATGGGTGACAAACACTGCGATACCTGTCGCAGCTTTTAGAGAGGTATGCACACTTTTGCATACCTGCATACAGTACGCAGACTTTACATTTTTGGTTGTATCTTGTTTCTGGAATGAAATATAAATAATAAATGTTCGTAACTTTTTGTGGAATGGCCCCCAGATATGACATCATTAAAATGCCTTATCATATGGTTGATTCTCACGAAACGGGGCCACAGACCTGATTTTCATAATTTCATTCATAAAATTGCATCAATAAGTAATAGCCATTCTATCAGAGCCTCAATGGATGTGTCTTTATCAAACCTTTAATGGGAACCCTACTTTTAAATAAATTATATGAATATTTTATAATTTATAGCTTAAAATGTACCATTTTTGACGCATTTTTCAACAAAAATCACGTTTTACATTTAAATCAAGTCATGTAACTTTTTTTAAATTTGGGCCCTGCAAATATTCTTTTTCATCTATTATAAGCAGCAAATTGATTGTTATCAATTGAATAAAATTGGTGTAGATTTTTAACAATTTCCATGTTTTTTTACCAAATTATCCATTGTGTAGAAAATGCATCATAGTACATATACAAAAATACAGCAGCCTAATCATATCAAGAAAATAAAACAAATGCTCCATAAAATGCATAACAAAATGCAATAATGTATTGGCTTTGTTCATGGACGAAATTACATTTATTTATGAAGAACTAATCATTGGGCAACAGAAAATGTAAATCCAGGTAGGGTTGGGGTAGCAAATGCATCATAGTACATATACAGATTAAACATCCCACAAAATTAAAACATGCAAACATTAATGGAAAATATTTGTGTCCAATATAGATTGACCTAATATTATCATATTAATATTAAAATCGGGAAAAAAATCTATTTGATTTTCAAATAGTATCAAATATAAAATCAAAAATGACAGAACGCATCATAGTACATATACGCATCATAGTACATATACAGACAATTAATTGTGTTATAATTCTTTAAAAAATACAAATGGTCAATAGCGAAAGTATGCGCACTAAACTCATGTTTATATGCTACTTAATGAAACATTTTTGATATTCATAATTTTAACGAAATTGTTTAAATATGCTAAATTATGGAAATAATAAATGCATCATAGTACATATACAGGTGTAACCATATGCAATTGCATCATAGTACATATACAAAATTGAATTTATCTCTGAAACTAGTATGTTTGGGCTGCCCTAAAAAGCAAACCTAAAATGATTAAATCATACGCATGCAATGCTTGCAGGAGTAATTTTATGTTTATATCTCTGAAAAGATAAGGTAAAATTATGGAAGTTTTGTTTTATAAATGCATCATAGTACATATACTGCATCATAGTACATATACAAAACTAAAAACCTTAATAACTCAAAGAATTATGAAGATTTGTGTTCCCAACTTTGGGAACACATTCCAACATAAGCAGTCCTTCAGTCCACAAAGTTTCATCGAGATATTTTCATTTTAAGTTTTTACTAAAAAAAATTCCCCTGTGGCCCCTATTCGTGAGAATCAACCATATACAATACATTCGTACACAGGTGTCACTAACAGTTTTTCTTCTGAACACTATTTGCGCACAAATTCGGAAATTATTACAATCTCACGGATGATAGCATGACTCTAATTGAGGAAAATCTGAGTAAAAAGACACTTGGGAAGGTTTGATGAAGTGATGACCTTCTGAACAAAACATAAAACTTTACAGCCCCTGGACTATTTGCACTGCAGTAGTGTGAGGTGCAGTAGTGTGATGTGTTAATACAATTAATGCTCAGGGGTTGATGCCCACTGACACACTGTATGTGAATACTATTGAGGCACATGTACAGTGTAAAACATCTATACAGTTAACGCACAGAAATTGACGAACATTGATGCCTTGTAAGTGAAATACTAGTGATGCGCACTAAGATATCAGCTGCAATTTGTGATTAGTGATGTGCATCTTGCACTAGTGATGCAGGAGGTGGTTCTTGCCATGCTAGTGTTCAAATTGGGAAAAATCTCAACCATAATGGCGGTCTTTTCATTACAATAACCCCTTTCATGTTCCTCTTTGAATGGTATCTTGAAGCTTGTATCCAGGCATACATACTATAATGTATTCTCCCTATAATTCTAGCATTATACATGTAGTCTTCCATTTTTTCAGATTGACTACCATGATTATCATGTCCAGTCTGGTGCAGCATAAGCAGAGTTTTTGTCACATCCACCACATCCACGGGCCCCTTGTTGCATGTCTCTATGATGTGAGTGTCGTAGCGTGGCCTCCCAATAACAACATCTTCGATTATATGCCATGGAAATAACTCCATGTTCATAATAAAGAAACAATCTGCTGAATATCTCCAAGCCATTTTTCCAAAGGTTTTAGCAAATCTCTGAACATCTCCAGGTGTAAAGAGTAGTTTATTACCTGCATGATGTATGTTGGCATTTATCCTTGGTCCAGTGGCAATAAGTGGCCTTGTTTTATCCATCTGCTCCCAGATAGCCTCTAACGTCTGCAATAGTCCTTCATCAAAAAGTATGTCTCCATTACAGTAAGCATAAAAGCGACTCTTACTTAGAGTGCCAGCTACTCTGTACATGTCCTTTAGGAAAGGGACACCAAAGACATTAACACGTGGAACTGGCTCAACTGAAAAGTTGTCTTGCCTTGCAAGCTCAGGAAGGTGGTTCCCAGTTAAATTTGTGAAAAGTATTCTTTTGACTTCTCTGCCCAAGACTGCCCAGTTTCGTATAGTGTTTGCATATACATGCTCCTTCTTTGGTTCATCAGAAAAGGTGGTAAAAAGGGTCAGCAGAGTCTCAGTCTCTTCCATGCCAATGGCTGGAATGGAGCTTACTTGTATCTTTGTTGTTGCAATTTCGTTGTAGCTTTTAAGAATGGATAACTTGTATAATGATTTCAGGAATCCAGTTGCTGTCAATAGCAGGAACCCAACAAAAATGAAGTTCTTTTTGGTGAACATTGTCTGTCCTTTGATTCTGGCCATCTTTCTGAAAATTCAGAGAAATCAAGCATGATTATTCACTAATGATAATACAATTAGATACTTGCCACACTATGATGACATGAGGATAATGTTGCAAACTCTGCCCAAATTTGGCAGTGCATACCAGCTGGGGTATTCTATCTATGATTTTATTGATTAAATTCTCTGAAACCATACCATTATTTTCACTAGATATTTGTTAATCATACACTTTTGAAAATGTACATTAAAGTGCCGTCTGTTTCATCATATTATTATATCATATTGATTTCGAATTATCCACCAGTGGATGACAGGATGCTTATCAGCATTACACAACTGCTGATTAAGGTCAGGTCTATTGTGGTAGTGGGTGACTGTGACTATTTGATCTGCAGTTTGACTACTCTGTTATGAGTGTTAATAACTTCCTATTACTTAAGGACAATCGCACTATTATGGATCTGACCTTAGATTTGTTTAAACCTTGCATAATGAAAGATATCCATTGAAATAAGCCACACACAAAAAAACAGGAAAATAGGGGGTCACCAGGTAGGCTTCAGTGCTACACAGCATGCAATATGTGACAAATGTTGTAAAAAATTAATAAAATAAAAACAGTGCAATTCATATGAGAATCAATCTCTGTTTGAGAAAATAAGCATTTCTTTTACCCTAAAATGTACTTAACTTTTGTGTTTACATCTAAACAACTGAAAGATAATACTTTTATCGAATCTGATCCATAGGCAATTGATAGTCATGCTCCACTGCACATCCATACACGCGGGCTGACAGAAATGTAACCATTCATTTTGTCTATGGCATATTTTCCCTAAATCTGGGGAGTAGAACCAGCCACAGGGAAGCTGGAATGGGTAATAGTATTTTGAGCAGAATCTGAATTATACCATTCCATTTTTTCACTTAAAATTAAAAAATAGGAAAACTATGGGGCCTTCCATTAAGTATGTACGCATCATGGTGGGAAGGGGGGGTCTGAGATTTTTTTAAATGTGTGTACACTTTAGTACATATCCAATGCGTATCTTTGCCCAAGGGGGGGGGATGGGTGTCTTAGATATTTTTAAAAGTGCATACATACTAAATGGAAGGCCCCCATACTAATTTCAAGATGACTGCATGATGATTATACCTGTATGACGACTATATCACTGATGGTTAGTACCCTGACCATGGTGTACGTATTGGGACATGAGCGAGAACTACAATAATCATTGCATAGTATTATATGTTAATAACAAGTATAACCGTAATTGTATAGACATAATACTGGGTCATATAGTGTGCCAAATTATTATCTTGATAATAGTTTGTACAAATCATTGATTCACCACTCTGATTCATTCCACCTTATCTTCATTCACACCTTAAACCTCTAATTTCACTCATCTCTTATCACCTTCAACTGGAAGAACACGTGTAAAATGTTAAAAAAAAAGAAGCTATATCTAAAATCACAAACCAAATTTATTCATATTAATGCTTCTCATACTATCATACTTACCCTGACCAAGAATGTGACATTTTGCAGATCGTCACAGAATGTAATAAATTCATGGCAGAACATATATAAGAGCATTATAACAACACTACACACAGTCACATAATTAAGAATGTTACACAAAATTTCAGAATATTGAAATCTTACATCACCTCTTGGCTAGGACAGCCAGGGCCCATATCTTCATAACTGATTTGGCTGATCAGGGAAAATTTGATCAGGGTCCCATGATCAGAAATCCTGTCTATCATGAATAAATTTTACGCCTAATAGTTCCTCTTTGACACTATTTTGCGATAACACTATAAATTTTGGTAAAAGGCAAAATCACTGTTCATGGGACCCTGATCAAATCTCCCTGATCAGCAGAATTAGCTACGAAGATATGGGCCCTGCTCAGGTCTGATACAAGAGAAGAGTTGGCCACAAATTGTTTCAATGGCTATAGGTTATCAGATAACCAGCTGTCAAATAGTCTTTTCAAGTATAACAAATCGGAAGAACAAGGAAAGATAATCTAGAGTCTACATCAATAATAATGTGATATATTGTGAGAACAACAAGAATAAAGAACACATCCACATTGTGTGATTGTGACTGACTGAACATGGTGGCTGCAGCCAAAGCTGCCTTTATGTGGGGAAGAATCCCCCACATAAACTGAGCTGAGTTTAGATATTGATAACAAGTGGAAGTTTCATCAGGAGATGTCAGCAAGCACACCTGTTGTTTGATTAGTGGTAGTGTTTAATCCATACTGATATGCATATGACATGTTTACATCACGTGGCATAAATAATAAAGTTTTTTTCAGTATCCATACGATAAAAACCTTTCTAATCATCAAAAATAATCCAAATTATATCACTCTTTATTCACATATATTTTTTAGAATTCGGCAAAAGAGATTATATTTGTTATTTCTATTTAAGTATTCTTGTGTCTAAAACGTTGCAAGATAACAATGCACCTTTGTTGCAAGATTTAGCAACGATGCAAGATATGGCACCGTTGCAATTTCAAGCCTTGTCCCAAACCAGTTAAGCATAATTAGAACTAACATAAATAATATGTTGGGATGACATAGTATTACATAAAAAATGAAATCCATCCATGCACATACTTTGGTTACAGAAAAAGCAAAAGGGAGGTAAGGGAAGAAAAGATATAAGGATAATTCCCACTAACTAAACGAAACATGGAAACGTGTTATGATTTGGTATAACTGATTCCCTGGTGATGCAAAGTCAATATAATTATGAAAAGAAAAATGGGGGTCCCAGGGCTAATTTTAGAGTTTTGAGATGACACCTTGGAACATTTTCAGAGAAAATCAGAGATCGAATACTGATGAAATTAAGGTACAAGATTTACATGTTATCAATGTTTCTTGCATGAAATGTATCAAGTAGGGCCTATTTGTTTATTCTGTGGCTAATTATTGTATTTACTATATCTCTGTTAAGGAAAAAAGTGTTAGATGTACAAGATGGCTCATTTAGCAGCCTTTATTTTGCCCAAAACCTGATATAACAAGATGTCTAAACATGGAACTTTTCTAAAAGTCACTATTATATTTACTTACATATGTTGGGAACATAATACAAAAGAAATCAGCAGAGGTCCTAGGATGATCTACTGAGTTAGGTGAAGAAATATTTATGACAAATACAAAAAAAACATCATACTATTTTTACATGTTTTACAATGCAGTGATAAAAAACATGATTGTAGGATAAAGGTCAGGGTATGGAGTGGCCAAACCTATATAATCCTTAATCCTTATTACCGTTTCCCTTTTTTGTTATCAGTCCCTAATCCCTATTTCATCTTTTCATCCAAATAAATGTACACCTTTTCCCTTTTCCACCTCAGTGCACTGTGCAACGTACTCCCTTTTCCCTTTTCTCTCATTTGTAATAATTGACATTTTCCTTTTTCCTTTTTCCCTTTTTTGCTCTATTTGACACTTTCTCCTTTTTCCCTTTTCCCTCTTTTTTATACCATTGTTATCAGTCCCTAATCCCTTTTTCATCTTTTCACCAAAGTAAATGGACACCTTTTCCCTTTTCCACCTCAGTGCACTGTCCAACATACTCCCTTTTCTCTTTTCTCTCATTTGTCATAATTGACATTTTCCTTTTTCCCTTTTTCCTTTTTTCAACTTTTGTTACTTTTTCCCTTTTCCTTTTTTCTCTCTTTCTATGAATTCAGTTTTACATGTTGAATAAACCCCACCCCTTAATTAACATAACCCAACCATCACAGTGACAGGACAATCACCCCTGGGAAAACTACCCTGGGAAAACTACCCCTGGGGTAACTATCCTGGGGACAACTATCCCTTAGGACAACTATCCCCTAGGACAACTACCCCCTAGGGCTATTACCCCTCTAAGATAACTACCCCTTAGGACAATTATCCCTATGGGTAGGACAAGTACCCCTCTAAATAGGATGATTACCCCTTTAGGACAACTACCCAGTAAATAAGACAATTACCCCTGTGGGTAGGAGACCTACCCCTGTGGGTAGGACAACTGTCCCCGTTGGAAGGACAACTACCCCTGTGATAGGACAATTACCCTTATTTGTAGGACAACTGCCCCTGAGATAGGACAACTATCCTTATTGGTAGGACAACTATCCCTGTGATAAGAAAGTTACCTCTATAGGGATTTTGTTCAGTCAAGTTTATCCAAGGGGTAGTTGTCCTATCCACAAAGGTAATTGCCCTAGTTAGAGGGGTAATTGTCCTATAGGGTAGTTGTCTTATAGGGGTTGTCCTACCTATTGGGGTAATTGTAATTAAGGGGTAGTTATCCTAAAGGGCTAATTGCCTACCTATTGGGGTAATTGTAATAAGGTGTAGTTGTCCTAGGGGTAGTTGTCCCAGGGGTGATTTTCCTGTCACTATGATAGTTGGCCTATGTTAATTAGGGGGTGGGGTTGATTCAACATGTATAAATGGATTCAAAGAAAGAGAAAAAAAAGGAAAAGGGAAAAGTAACAAAAGTTGAAAAAACGAAAAAGGGAAAAAGGAAAATGTCAATTATAACAAATGAGAGAAAAGGGAAAAGGGAGTATGTTGGACAGTGCACTGATTTGGAAAAGGGAAAAGGTGTCCATTTACTTTGGTGAAAAGATGAAAAAGGGATTAGGGACTGACCACAATGGTATAAGAAAAAAGGGAAAAGGGAAAAAGGAAAATGTCAATTATGACAAATGAGAGAAAAGGAAAAAGGGAGTACGTTCGACAGGGCACTGAGGTGGAAAAGGGAAAAGGTGTACATTAACTTGGGTGAAAAGATGAAAAAGGGATTAGGGACTGACCACAATAGTAAAACAAAAAAGGGAAAAGGGAAAAAGGAGAAAGTGTCAAATATAGCAAAAAAGGGAAAAAGGAAAAAGGAAAGGTGTCAAATGTATACAAAAAACAGATGGACACTCTATACACTCATCGGTAAATATCAAGTACTTTTCAAAGTGGCTGAACTTGTTATTACATTAAAACATCACTTTTTTGCCACTAGACAGTAGCACTAGTTTATGGGCATTATCATTAACCCCATTCACCCCATTCACAGCCACGTCAGGTCGCTCACACAAAGCAAAATGGAGGTGAGGGAGGAAAAGATTTAAGAACTTGCCTGATTATTTTGAGGTTATGTTAGCCCCATTCACCCCCACGTCAGGTCGTTAACATGTACGTACACACACACACACACACACACAAACACACACATACATACATACATACATACATACACACACATACATACATACATACATACATACATACATACACACACATACATACATACACACACACACACACACACACACACACACACAAACACACAAACACATACATACACACATATATATATAGTCACATATTTACCTGGTTTGAAACTTGAACCACTTGAGACCTGGCCCTCTTGGGACATCATAGATCTAGGCTAGTCCAATTAGTCCCCATTTTGGATTGCAGGGGAACTAGTGTGTATCGGCCAACCACTGGCCTACATAGGGGGAATGTAGGCTGCACGCACACCTAATGCGCGATATAACAACAGCAGTGAAATAAATAAACTATCAGATATATCCCCGTGGAACCATGAGGAAAATATAGATTGAAGAATAAGTTATTTAATTTTATGATAACATAAAACCCGTATTACCCATGTTAATTTCGATTTTGGAGAATAACAGAATGATGTTAATCACCATTGTAAATGCATAGAAATGGTAATTTTTTTAATCCAAAATAAAGGATATATTGATTAGAACCAATGGTCTGTTGTTATATCATGCATTTAAGTATTGTATCATGCACTATAGACATATATTTTCGACATCATGGTATGAAATAATTGAAAAAGAAATGACAGAAAAAATATTTTATAAAGTGAGAGCATTTCCCTACATTGATTCATAAACAACAAATTAGCAAAATATATCATATCAATGTGATTTTCCAGATAAATATGTGATCATGAACTTGTCGTTATGATTTAGAAAATTGCAAATTCAGAGTAAAAGATTTATTTTCTGTGATCTAATATTCAGCAGAATTGGTAATAATTACATTTTACTCCAGTAAATATTAAATTCATATTTGAAGGCGTCGACAAAGTCGCCTTCTTAAAACACTACCACACAGTGATCAAAACATTGTAAGTTGCTATGGCTACATGCATTATGACATCACTGTTGGTATAGCGACAGGTGAGTTGTGATGTCATCAAACTGGCAACTGAACATATGGCCAGGTAACCAAGGAAAGTAACTTGGCAACCTGGATGACAACATTTTTGCCATGTTAATTACTGTAATATTATTTATGTTCTAGATCTCAATTGCTCAATGGCTCCACTCGCACGTTTTAAAAATTAAATTCATATTTGATATAGTTCATGTTTGGACAATAAAATAGAGAGAAATTCATGGCATAAAAAATTACTTTAAAAATGAGTTAAATTTGAAAAATAATGAAAATAATTATGATCATCAGAGTTATATAATTATTTATAGTTGGCAATCATCTGTGCAATCCAGCAACAATTAATGCACGATACAATACCACCCAAAGTGATATTTTTGACACCAAATAGCATCATAGAAACAAATAATTTTAATTTAGGGAAAAAAACACATATTATTTTCAGAATTTCATGGACTTTCATTATAAATAGTCTAGTTATGTCTTATCAAACTCATCAATTTGTTGAAATGAAATATGTAAAACCTGAAATTAGATAAAAATTAAAGGTGTTCTATTAGTTTATTCAATGAAGATAATACATCCAGGTATTGCATCTGCTGCCGCAGACAATACTGCACATGTGTCTTTTTGAATCTTAATAATCAGATCAATTATTTCATAATTTATTATAAGCATAAGTGTAGGCGTGCAATATAACACACATGAGCGAAACAACCCACATTCCCCCTATGTCAGATCCTGACTCTAGAGGTTTACATAGATATAGATAGGTGGGTCCCCACAGGACAACAAACCACGTTTTGGGGGCCTTCAGCGTTCACTCCCTCCATCCTCAATGAACAATGCTTGTAACTGCCAATTAGTCGCTGTGTTTTGAAAGGGTTTATACTATATGTTCAAGTTTGCCGTCCTGTGTGGACCCACCCATAGAAAGGCTAAGAACTTGATGGCCAGTCATTCAATTGTGTTGAATTTTTCCTCTTGGTATATAGTGAAGTCATTCACCAGAATTGTGCTAGCACCAACCTATAGTCATGACAATATTAATCTGGACAGTAGGAGACCCAAGTAAAATGGATGTATGATGAATTAACATCATGTAACATTGGAAACAATCTGAGAATGTTTGAAGGTGGATCTTGTATAGAGAAAGGTAACATTGGAGAATTTGAGGCTTGAGAACTTCTGTTAGCAATTGTCATTGGAATATTCCTAAATGCTCCTTATTTTACTAAGAGAACACAATTCTGAAATCCTTATTTTCATGGAAATGTGTGCCAATTGATGTGATGTCTGGGACAAGAGTTACAATCCAGGACTGGCAGCCCTGTAATTATGCAATATTCATGTTATGTTGCTAACCATGACAACTGAGTAGCCGAGACACCAACTTTGATACTTTATTCCAGAAAGCTAATTGACTGCTTCAATTTCCATCTCACTTGCTTTTCTTTTTTCCATTTAAAGAAAGATATTACCAGAATACTGGTTATTTTGAAATACATTAAAGTTGGTGGTTTCCATGGAAACTGGCCGTTTACTACATTCCATACATATTTCTTATATTTCTGGTCGCTATAGTGACATTAATTGAAGGGAAATTGAAATTTGGCTATATTTTGGAGGACATTTTGGTTACTTTGGCAACCAAGTAACCAAGACAACCAAATTTGAGGTTCCATTTGAATTTATCATTATTCACAGTTTCAAAGGATCTACGATGAAGATGTTTGTCTATTTTATCAACAGAAAGCTCATTAAATCATAATCAATAATTATTTTCTATAATTATGTATATGTGATAGCCATGTGCTTGTGGTGATCACCAAAATCTGGTCATGTGACCCTATCTGCACAAGTTCTATAGATTTATGCTCAGTAAGGACTACATCTCCCATGATGCAACAGGGCACAGAAATCCAAGATGGCCACTATGCACATCCCCTAATTAAGAATTTGTCAAAAGATGCCACATATGATTATGTGGAAAATATGACATGAGGATCTTTTTCGTTTCAAAGTCTTTATGTTTTATCGTGCATATCAATTGGCATTGGTTTTATTGATATTACTTTTGTTTGTTCATCTTCTCGACCTTCCATCTTGCCATGGTCCATTCTTTTTCAGGAGTATTACGTGAAAGTTATTATATATAACAAAAAACTACTTTATTCAATAAACAGCAGTCAAAAAACAACTCATCATTAACTTAGCAATGAAAGTGTTTATTATGTTCTTCATTCACACATCTGTATCCAATACATCTAGTCAGTCCATTGTACAGAATGATAACGTATTTTCCGTTATATATATCTGTGTATACAGGTTACCACACGACTTATAATTACGAAGCTGATATCATATAAACAGAAATGCGATTATGTATGAGTAAATCATTACCATAATCGGGTATAATTATAAGATGATTAAATATCATTAAGCACAAACAGTGACCGCCTGATCTGTCATCAGATTGAACTAGTTAACTCATCGTCGAACTATGCATTTGACAAATGATACAGGTAATTAATGGTTATTCCTTATTACATTTCTTTGGCTGTTAAATGGACTACTGTTTTTTAACAGCCAGTTGCCGTTGAATGCAGCTGCTGGTCTGAGATCGTCATAAATCCTACTGCGTCCATGGGAAGATTTTTGTAGGCCACAGTTGTTTGATTTGGATGACATCTTGTGGGATCTAACAAGGAAACATAATTAGCATACTCAAAATGGATAATTGCATGGTTATATGCGCTGGACAATATTAAATTACCAAAAGAATGGATGATAGCAAAATGTTCTAGGAGAGCAAGTGCATATCATACAATATTTTACTATCAATATCAATGATTGTTTTCGTTCAACTGCAGGAAAGACTTATATTGAATTGCAATACAAGTTATGCCAAATATAGGGAGAGGGAGGGACGTGGGTGTCGTCAGTGGGGTCTGAAAAGAATGGGAGTCATTTCTAAGTGTTGAGAGAAGAAAACCCCCAGCTACATGTAAAACTGTATAACGTTTGCCTCGAGAGAAGAAGAGGAATATACATCATCTTTGTTTTTACCGTACATTCTAATTTACTAGCTATTGGCATAAATACGAAACCATATTGGAATTCAAACATAATAGTTATCACATAACAATTACACATACATCTTAGGTGTGTATATAATATATTATATGAAATTATAATACATTATATACATGTATATATATATACAATTATATAGATTATATATATATATAATTATATATATATTATATATATATATATATATATATATGACACTATAATTATACATTTCCACTCACCTGTATCTGAAGGCAATGATACCACCTACAATGGCCAGTACTGCCACTATGGCAACTCCCCCGATGGACCAACCCAGCAAGGACACCACTGACTGACCACTGTCCACAGTGGTGGGCTGACCAGGACTGACCAGACCCTCCTCCAGGTCCTCGTCACCCTCAGAGGTGTCCAGCATGGTGACCTCCACGGTGGCGTTGCAGCACGACTCCAGGGCTTTGGTCAGGTTCTCCTGTTCAGCTTCAAAGATACCGGCAAGAACATCTTCTGGGAGGATGAGGTCGAGATCTTTATTGAAAAAGAGGAAAGTTTTGTATGTATAAAAAAAAATAAGGCCATGCATGCATTTGATTTCAATGCGGCCAATATACAGGCATGATGAACGTGGTTAACAGGGCCGTAGCCAGCTCTATAATATCTGAGGGGTATGACGTACTCGTGCGTGTATAAATCCTGTTTTACTCATGTTTCTCTGGATGTGGGGGATTCTAAAATTCGCGGGGGGGGGGGGCGCTCCTGTACATTAAACATAAATATAGTGTCATGCTTGGAATAACTCTAAACTTGTAGTGCCCATACTTCAATTGTGGTGCTACTCTACTGAAAAACTCCCATGAGAGTCTCGATTGAGCTAAACACATTGCTTAAGACCGGAACGAGAAGGCCATGTGCAGCTTAAATCTTATTTGTTGGATTCTTTTTTTTAATGTAAAATTCATCTTTCAATTGAGTCTTTCAAAACTTATGACAGATATCTGCAAAACAAAAACCTCTGAAACAAAGACATATTGATCAAGATGGCAGATCCCATCAAGCCTGTATACACCTTTTTCATGAGTTTGCGCAGTGGGCCCTCCCATAGAAGCCTTGTACCCAAGGACTCAGGCGCGGTTGCATTGAAACCTATACCCCAAAACCTTAGTTCAGACATATCCGCTAATTGGGGGGGAGGCATGACATGAAAAATATTTTAAATAGTTAATTGTGTTAAAATTCTAAAAGAAATTTGAATGACACATCCTACCTTAGAACCTACAAAGTAATCTTTGAATTCTAATACTACTTGTCGACTAACCTCATTTTAAGTGGTGATCAAAATCCATGTAACTGACTATACGATACTTGTATGAGGTTTGCTGGTGCGATGCAGAAAACCGGTGAGATCACCGAAATTTGACCAGCTTTTATTTGTTAATAAAAATTTAATATTAATAAAAAAAAATACCATCAATATCCGTCTCATCACGCCGAGTCCGTACCGCTGCCCGTGCATGCCGACAGATGGCGTTACCAGGCGCCCCAGTGGCATGTACCAATGCTATGGTCCGACCTCTCCGATACACGGGGAACCCACGGGTCACTCTTACGTATGTGGCGTTTAGAAAGGTCAGCCCTCTCTTAACTCTGTTTTTAGAAAGGAAGTAGAGAGGTTTTGGTTTAGTTTAGGGTCAAAGTGAATGTGATGTGTGACATCATTAGTTTCAATCAATGTTCACATAAAATGCATTAAATTGATTTAGATTTGCTATTCACGTCACGTATATGTTTATGCGAGTCAATTTCTG
This sequence comes from Lepidonotus clava, assembly GCA_936440205.1. Lineage (NCBI taxonomy): Eukaryota > Metazoa > Annelida > Polychaeta > Phyllodocida > Polynoidae > Lepidonotus > Lepidonotus clava. The sequence continues at coordinate 33,564,407 of OW387140.1, forward strand.
AACATTCCTATTGTGTATTCTTGGGGATAGTCCAAGGCAAAATGATCAAAATTTTAAGTGATTGATATCAAGAACTGTATTTTTACTTTTTTCACGAAAAGGGAATTCTTGGTTTTTACTGAGTCGCCCCCTTTTGTATTAGCAGGTAAAGCATATTATCTGCTCATACTGAATACCCCACGGGCATGAACTCTCTAGATGGCGCTACCCCTGTCTCACAGTTACTTATAATACTAACAGGGTAAGAACCTAAAACTGTACCCTGCAGTTTGCACAGACATATATTTTGGATTTATGCCTAAAATATTATGTTTTTTTTTTAAAAAAAACAATGGTTTGTATTTCAGACAAATGATAAAAACAATTGGCTGTCGTGTTTTATTGATATTTATGCTCAATTAATGGCAATTGACAAATTTATTGAAAAAAATGCAACCCCACCCAGCATAGCAGCATACCATATATGGCAATGCCCTTATTTGGAAAGGACTTTATGAATGGAGGTCACATGACCAACCACATAGGACAATGTGCATATATGTCAATTGGTAATTATAGGCAATGGACAATTGTAATTATAACTCCTATGCATGTTAAAACCTTTATTTGACCATAGTTTTCTAGTTTTTATATAATATGCATTACTATTTCCTTCAAACAGGTTAATTAGGACATGGTAGGGTAGGGGAATCCCGTGTGACATCACAATGTTAGTTATACAAGAGGCCCCCATATGGGGGCTCTGAACAAAAGACTTCCTGGTTTACATAAAACTGTACTCTCATACAAGCCGGGCATTTGTGCCTCTGACATCACAGTAACCGGTGGCCTAGTGGCTAAGGTGCAGGACTTCAAATCAGGAGGTTGGAGGTTCAAATACCAGATGGTCATCTTATTAGTTATTTTTCAATTTCTATCATTTTAACCATTTATATTACATGTATTCATACCCTGCGAAACATACATATATGAATTACCCTGGGATACTTACACACATAAATTATAGCTTTATTTTGTAAGAAGGGTACCATTATATAAATAGCATAAAATACTACTACTTGCACTTTGACATAATTCATTATATATGTATAAATAAATGTTACTCTAAAGATGGTAGGAAGGTTGATACATATGGCCTAATGGTTAGAGAGATCATCTGCAAATATAAAGGTTAAGAGTTCAAATCAGGATGAAACTTTTTTATATTTTACTATACTGTAAACTGAAAATGACATTTGTGTGATAAATACAATATAACTTGTGGATAAATACTTGCCACTTGCATAGATCTATATGATTTCAAAGTTCTGTTTTATATTTTGCAACAATTCCTAAAATGGGTTTATTTGTAAAACAAAAGTGCTTGACTAGCCGTGGGTGTGACTTGAACCACCAACTTTCAGATTTGAAGCTCTAAGCTCTAAGCACTAGGCTAGGTTGTCTCATAGTAAAGGAGGGTGTTCATGAATGGTATGAGCATATAGCTTCTAACTTGTTACCTGTGATCACTTTACAAAATGTTTAAACAACTTTGGGGAAACCCTTTTAGCACTATAAATAACCAACCAACACAGTCAATGAGTTGCATTCTGACCAGTAAAGGGGCACTGAAGGGGGAAACTATACATACAGCTACATTTACGTGTAAAATAGGCCACACAATAATACAAAACAAACTGTAATAATTATGATTCATTTTAATACAAATCAGACAAATATGATAAGTTAGATATGTTTTTCCTATTCAAATTAGAAATAAAACTAGGTCATTTACTGTGGTCTTGTGTGAATCCTATCAGTCTGCTGGTCATCAGCTTATAGGTTTTGACAGGCACCAGCTAAAAACAAAACGGCGAGTGTGCTACCCTTTCTATTCTTATAGTTCTAATCAGGAACCCTGGTGCCATCTGGAGGGTTCATGCCCGTGGAATACCCAGCAGTCATACACTATAATTGGTTTTGATTTCCCTCTATACTGAATTTTACTTCACCTCTGAACCCGAGATCCTGGGCAGCATGTTGCTAGGTGTGTCGCGCAGTGGCTATTCACAATATTCACAATCATATTTTGCACATAAGGCCATATGTTTGGCCACTGAAAGGTAAACAACAATCATTCATGTTAATGACCATTACATACAACATAATACTATCTCCTCCTCAGTTTGCATGTGTTTAGCATCTTTATAATGATTGTAAAGAAAGTAGGATTTTAAAACCTTCATTTGCAAGAAATGTCATAATATTATAACTAATTACTGAAAAAGCAATGTTTTTTTCGATTCTTTAAGTAAAAATCTCAAAAATATATGTAATATCTGGAAGATCAGATTTATCTGAGATATTCAATACACTTACCAAAGATAAGTGTGTTTTACTAATTTGATTAACAATTTTGAAATATTGGCACTGTGGCAATAAGGCAAATTTGTCTTTGTTCCTACATCATGCTTTTACAGATTTCCATGGTTACCAAAATTTCATAAAGCTATTTCACCCTGTTTATGGATAACATTGAAGCATTTTCCCTCTTTTTATGCGAGATATAGCGTGTGGTTATCATAAATACCCATAAAGATTTATGGATGATTGAAAATGATATTGCTTTTTTCAGAAATGTACCTATTTTTCATGATTTTGAATGAGCATGGCAAGATCAAAGTAAAATTTTTAATTGTTTCTTCAATCGAAATAATAAAGTTATCTGGATACTTGATAGATCTATATTCAAATGCGTTTATCTTTGATCAATTGGACTTTTGAAAACCCCTTTCAGATTCTGAAAGCAAAATTTCTCTTTTTTGAATTATGTTCTTATTGGGTTTTACTATAGGGCCAAAACCGCTGCCTGTGGCAATTAAAGAATAAAGACAGTACCAGAAATCAATACTTTAATTACCTTCCAGAGTGGAGCATTGACTTTAACTCTGAGGCGATAGGTCACCTCTTTCTGGAGTGCTGTAGGTCGGGTTGTAGTCGTTGTAGCCACAGTAGTTGTTGTAGACTGGGTGGTTGTTGTGGGTTGAGTTGTAGTTGTTGTAGTATAAAGTGTAGTAGTTGTGGGTTCCGCAGTAGTAGTTGTGGGCTGAGTTGTAGTAGTTGTGGGCTGAGTTGTAGTAGTTGTGGGCTGAGTTGTAGTAGTTGTGGGCTGAGTTGTCGTAGTTGTGGGCTGAATTGTAGTAGTTGTGGGCTGAGGTGTAGTAGTAGTGGGCTCAGTTGTTGTAGTAGTGGGCTCAGTTGTAGTAGTTGTGGGCTCGGTTGTAGTAGTTGTGGGCTCAGTTGTAGTAGTTGTGGGCTCAGTTGTAGTAGTAGTAGGCTCAGGTGTTGTAGTAGTGGGCTCGGTTGTAGTAGTTGTGGGCTCAGTTGTTGTAGTTGTGGGCTCAGTTGTTGTAGTTGTGGGCTCAGCTGTTGTGGTTGTGGGCTCGGTTGTGGTTGTAGTAGTTGTGGGCTCGGTCGTAGTTGTTCTAGCAGTTGTATCTAAAGGTGCTGGGAGAAAGCAAGAGCAGTAAAATATGAATAAGGTTTAAATTTCTAGCTTCTCACGAGTTAGCGTCTGCTACTTTCTAAACTATAATGAATTATTATACTTGTGTCTTACTCTTACCCGAAGCAGTCACATCAATCATTAGTGGTTTCTAATTTGAGAGCAATTGTAGCAAATGTGATTTACATTTGTCTAATTTTATACCAATGTAGTTATGAGATCAGTGTCCAATTACCGTCAAACGCAATGAGAAGTTCTATTGAAGCACAATGGAGAAATTGAATGATTTGGATAATCACAATCCATAACTTGTTAATCGTAAAAGAAAGTGTGGGATCAATTGTACTATATAGGACACATAATTATTATTTGCTCCTTCAGGTGAAATGCCTTAAAACCCTCATACATCATATGGATAATATAATCTGTGGGGCAGAGTGTCATGGAAATTCTCTTCATCATGAACCAAAAATACTAAACTGAAGATAAATGAAATGTTGGGGGGGGGGGTCAGTTCTGTTGGATATCATGTTGCAATTCCTAAGTAGTCAACAATCTGCTATGTAGGCATGGCTGTAGGTCCTACTTTCTACTAAACAATCTACTAAGTAGGCATGACTGTAGGTCAGTAGCTTCTACTGCAAGTTTCCACTTGCTGGGCTAACTTGAAACACAAGCGAATTCTGTTGGTCCCCACAGCGGCGTTTTGCTTGCGATGGGCAGTTTTCAGGGCCATCGCAAGTATAACTAAGCAATAGGCAATTGATTGCGTTGTTACTTGCGGTGACCCACCACAAGTAACACCGCAAGTAATTTATACAGGTATTCTATGGAATACTTGCGGGGGCAGAAACCAACACGTTCCTTTCTGAAATGCAAATTGCTTGTGGTGGAAGATGAGCCCACAGCAAACAGCCCTCCACCGCATAGTGGAATATGGGCTTAGTATTTAGGTTGGGACCGGTTGCTGACATCCACACACAGAAATATATTCTCAATTCAGTTCGTAGAAAATTCATTTAACAGAACACAATGACAGGAAGTAAACAATTCTGCCGAAGACTGTGATGCTAAATGCTACATAATTATATAGACGCATACAATATATGTTTTATATTCCCTTATATATAATCATAATATACATATATCTAAACAGTTTGTGTATGTATAATTCTGATATTATGCTGTTCAGAAAAATCTGAAAACAAAGCACCTAGGATAGAGATGTTTACACCTAAGAATACCAGATTGATGAAATCCCCGGTGTATAGGTTAGGGAAACTATGGAATGAACTTGATTCAAGTTTAAGAAATATTTCAGATAAGGATATTTTTAAGAAGGAAATCAAGGATATGCTTTGGTTGAACTACCTGAATAGTATTCAATTAGTATAGAAGAGTGAAGTGTAAAAGGAAATTATCATCTCATCTCATCTCATTAATAGAACTTACTAAAAGAGGAATGTATGAAGGAGATCAGTCAGTATGGAAGGAATTGAAACATTGTGGTACTTAAAAATCGCGAGGATATTGTATAAGTACCATTACGTAATGTTAGTTGTTTCACAAAAATTTCATGAACTGAATTTGTATGATTATACTGCAATGGATCCATAAATGTAATATTGCTATGGCTGGACAAGAGGGCAGACAAGGATATTATCCTTACCCTTGGCCAGGATAAATAAAATGATTTTTTTTAAAAGTACTTACTGCAAAGATTGCACAACTTGGGACAGTATTGCTGGACATTCTCATGTACACAAGCGTAGGAAGGGAAGCCAGGACTAACACCACATAATTCATGGAAGTTGTCACACGCCACTGCAACAAAGTTCCAAAACAATATTATGTACACATGGTTCAATGTAGATGTCTTAAAACGTCTAAACAAAAGAAATGCTCGAATGATTAATCATCAGTGAACAACAAGGCAATTCAATTATTAACAATCACGGATTTTACGGCATTCTATTTCTAATTTCTCAACAACTTTAACTGCCTTAAAGTTTGATTTGATAATAATTTCATTTTGATTCCTAGTACTTTACCCCGTTTCCATGTGTATCCTTCATATGTCCAACAACGTAAAAGACTGTATTCGCTCTTCTAGTTATCTATAACAAGGCCCACTCAAAGTTTTCTATTAGAGATTGGTTACAGTTCTTACCATCACAGCCCACTCCGAGCCAGTTTTCGGTGCACTGACACGTGCAGTCAGAGGTCAGAGTTCCACCGTTATGACAGACCAAAGCACACTCTGAAATAAGAACATTCTTCATGGTAAAGTGAACAGTAATTTCGTCAAGGAGAATGGAAGTTATTATTCAATTATTTGTTCTGCACTAGCGCAAGAGAGAGTGAGTGTTTGGAATTGTTCATAATTATGACCATTTTTTGACAAAGTGACTCCTTTAAATGATGGTCACGTTGATGTTCAAAGATTTAACTTATCAATTAAACAAAATTATTTTACTCTTTGACAAGGCTGGGTTTTCAGTGAATGTCAGGTATAACTCTAATTGATACAGGTTGGTCAGCCTTTGATCGTTTTCAATATAAGGAATTCCTGGGGGGAAAATCCAAATCCATGGAAATCCTGGGGAAATACAGCAATTTATACCCGTAATCTCTGGGGTCGTAAAGGGTTAAAATCCTCTTTGTACTTACCACATTCATCCGAGGGAGCAGAGCACTTATCTGGAACGAGAATTTTTAGATGTGATGCATGCAATTCATCGATCAGTGAATTTAGAAGTTGTAGCTAAAGTGAATGCTAACTATCATTGACTCTATATAATTGATTAAGGATTTACTGTATACAGTATATATATGTGGCTGATTGCGCGCATATATATTTGTGTCTGTCGGGTTTACAAACATTTTGTATTTAATACAAAGAAAGTTTGTCTACCCAAAAAATACCCCAAAAACATTAAATGGTGCCTCTCCGAAAGAAACTCAGCTATTGATTCTTTATAACTCACCATCACATAGATTATCCCAACACCATCCCCGTCCGGAGCTACATTTGGTGCAGGGGTCGCCCGAGGTATAGGGAGCTACCCCCTGGACATTTCCGCTGTGGATAAAATAAGTAGTTGTAGTTTTTGTAGTTTTTTGTTGCCATGCTTTTTCTTACATCATTATAGAATGCACAATAATATTTCAACCATAAAGCTATGATACCTTGAAACTTCGCATTTATGAAATAAACACAGTAATACAAGTACACTTTAGGAACTTGCAATGTTTTGGAATGATGCACGCACACCATCAGCAACATTCTAAACTAGGGAACAAAGCGATCAATTAGAAAATAAAACTATGCTTAGCGTGTACATAGAAGTGACATTTGCAATTAAAAGCACCAGACGTTCGTTCTGTACCGAAGGCACATCTTTTTCATACTGTATATATGCAATATGGAAAGTAAACTTGTTGAAAATTAGGGTCTCTACATTCTTATAGGTCTGATCTTCAATATTGTTTGTATTAATTTGGCTGTTTAAAAAGGCATAAACCCACCAAATGATTAGACAACTAAATAACTTACGAGGTTTATTAGTTATAGATGACAAGGAGGGCCCTGCTGACGTTGGTTGGTAGGTGCAGATCACACAACACAGGACAGCAATGATTAACTTATGAGGGTCCATAGTTACAGATAATAAGGAAGGCCCTGGTGACGTTGTACGGTAAGTGAGGATTGTACAACTCAGGACAGAACTAGGTAACTTACGAGGGTCCGTAGTTACAAATGACAAGGAGGGCCCTGGTGACATTGTTCGGTATAGGTGCAGATCATATAACTCAGGACAACTAAGTAACTTATGAGGGTCCGTAGTTACAGATAATGAGGAGGGCTCTGGTGACGTTGTATGGGAAGTGAGGATCGTACAACTCAGGACAAAACTAAGTAACTTATGAGGGTCCATAGTTACAGATAATGAGGAGGGCTCTGGTGACGTCGTTCGATAAGTGAGGGTCGTATAACTCGGGACAGAACTAAGTAACTTATGAGGGTCCATAATTACAGATAATAAGGAGGGCCCTGGTGACATTGTTCGGTAATTGAGGGTCGTACAACTCAGGACAGAACTAAGTGACTTACGAAGGTCCGTAGTTACAGATAATGAGGAGGGCTCTGGTGACGTTGTTCGGTAGGTGAGGGTCGTACAACTCGGGACAGAAGTGTTCGGCACAGCCAACACGAGACGTTGAACTCCACACCGTCTGAAGATTTATATTAACATGTATGAATTGATCAGTTAATAACACTAATTATATATTGCATCAAATTATGAAATGAAAAAAAATCCTAATGACTCTATGCAGTAAATGGAATTATACAACCAGAATTATTTCATGGTTACCTGTATTATGGTCAATTTGTTTGACAGAGGTTGAAACGAGTCGGGATTCCCTCGGGACCCGCAGACAAGGAACAAAGTTAAAAGCGAGGATCATATTGAATTGCGATTCTTTAATGTGAATAGTTCTCTCACTTTGTCTAATTGCGTAGTTTAAAGCTTAAAAGAAGTGCCAAAGTCAAAGCGTGAAAAACTTTTTTCATGAATTAGAATGACCAACGATATTGAGATAATTATATAAAGAAGTAAAACATTTACAAACTCTCAATTAAGCTCACCTGGGTGTAGTGTCCACACACCCGGCCCGAGTCACAGGACAGGGTGTCGTGGTGGTAGTAACTGATCTCGTCATACCACTGTTCCACCACATAATCGTTCTCCGGCGGGAATCTCGACGGGAATTCAAGGTAAATGTTTTGTCCAGTTGTGCTGTAGAGGCAGAAAAGAATTTAAATCGACCGACGTTCATCTATTTATGATATAGAACCAGGACCAAAGTGATCGCAAACATGTACAATATAAACACAAAGTGAAACCTGATCTTGTAAAAAATAACTTTTTCAGAAAAAGAAGAAAAATACCTTATTCCAATATCGTGAAATCTAAATAGCCCTTTATTAAGTATGTGAATATTAGCACAACAGATTTTATCTTCTTTATTTGCAATACTGACAATTGCTAAAGGAAAAAGAAAATATTTCTTGAATCCCATTATATCAGTGGATATGATACATTTTCAGGTGTGCGCCCACTATCCTCTCGTTTAGAGTAGACCTCTTAACAAATATAGAAGCCTTTTACAAGGTTTTATAGCTTAGCGTATAGCCTACATGTTCATAATACTTTCTTTCATAACCATCTATTCGTTACGGAGTTTAAACTGTTTAATGATAATTCTTACCTATAAGGCCAGTCATACCCGCTGGGTTGACCGTGCACAGCCTGGCACCTGGACGCCCAGTCCTTGGCCATGTAGGCGAGGGTATCGTCCCAGTACTGACAACAAGAAACAGCTCATTCATGCCTGTGGTCCAAATTTAATTTTATCCTAATTTAGTGATAAAAAAAATCTTCAGGGGCGGATCCAGGGTCTGTCTTCTAAGGGGGGGGGGGGGCAAGATATCTGCCCCCCCTCCCCCCTCCCCATGATTTACCTTGCAAAATTTTTCCTCAGATTTTTCAAAACTATGAGAGTTCATTTTTGGTCTAGTGGGGGTAATTGCCCCTTTTGCGCCCCCCCCCCCCCTGGATCCGCCACCGATTTTCATATTATATTTTGCCTATTGTCTATATAGGGATACGCTTTCTGATCAGCATTGACTTTCTGTGCTTAGAACATCGTTTAAAGCTGTATGATAAATTGCATTTTGATTGGAATAAGTATTTAAAGAAATCGAATTTGAAATCGATTCAGAATCGACCAAAAAAGACTATCCTCCACAAACACATTGAATGCTGAAGTGTTGCAAAGCAGACGTGTACCTTTTATTCAAGGACAATCGCGCCATTTTCCAAATATCCCAAAAATGAAAGTTCTCCAATCTTTTTCATATTTTGCATTAATACTCATGAATATGTGTCTGACTCAAAATCCAAATAGAGAATATGCCAAAGGAAATAATTTTAACCCTTTCACTGCCAGATATGTTGTGATGTAACTGATATTTACTGAAATATTGCCCAAAATAAGAAAATTAGTCTAAAAAATGCCTAAAACTCAAATTTAATTTACATTCTTCAGGTAGAAAGTTTTTTTCAATAATGTCGATGAAAATGTTCCAAATGTTGGCACTGTGCCAATAAGGCAAATTTCTTATCAGGTGTCATATGCCTACCATATGCTTTTTACCGGTTTCCATGGTAATCGATAATTCATAAAATATCTATTTCACTTTTTATAAGGATAACATGAAAACTTTATCTTTTTCATGCAAAAGAGAGTTTGTAATTACCATAAATGAAAGCAAAGTTATAGCCAATTGAAAATCATGTCATTTACACAAATTTACCTATTTTTCATGATTTTTGACATGTATGGTAAGTTCTAATGTAAGTATGTCATTAATGGTTTCTCTAATTGCAATTCTAATATTTTTTGGTGACTCGACGGTCTGGCATTCAAATAGCTGTATCTCTGGTTCTAATTGGAATTTTTGAAAAATTCTTTCAGATTCTGAAAGCTTGATTCACCCTCTTTCAATGGTGTTCTTATGGGATTTTACTATAGGGCCGCATATGCGGCCTCTGGCAGTGAAAGGGATACAAATGGTTAATTATGACTCATTTTGTAGAAATGTTGCTAATGCTGAAAAATAATTTTAGCAATAAAAATGCATTTCCTCCTGTTTCTCCTCTGAAAGAGGGTGTATTAGAGTACATTATATATCTAAATTATTGTTAGGATCTCAGGAATGATATAGAATATTGAAAATAACTTTAAATCAAATATCTGAGTGAATTTAAGGGAAAAGAAAAGAATATCCATTTTAAGCAATTTTTCAGTTTTAAACTGGTTAATCAGCTCTGTTGGCCAAATTACCACGGTGACCCCCCATTTTTTCGGCTGGATATGGTAGCCTACAACTATATGCATATGATATAAAATTTTAGAGCACTTTTCGACGTTCAAATTTTTTGCATGAAACTTTATTTCTGAATTTTTGTATTTTTTGTATAGTTTATTTTGAATACTTGCCTGTTAAAAATGTATATTTCATCATCATATTTTACAAAAATCTGTCTTTCTCACGTGAGAACACATGAACATATTTATCAAAAGCATTAGGTTGGTCATAATGTCATTTCTAACAAAATTATTAGCAAATATAGTCAAAATTTAAATTTTATTTTGCAAGTCTTTTTTTGAATAATTATCATATATTCAGACTGCTGTAGCTGAAAAGTTTCCATGGTGACCCATGATTTTTTTTACATTTTTGGTGTCTACATAAGTAAAACTTTCATTGTGTAAAATTTTATAGAAATCTCAATGATAGTTCTATAATGGCGCGATTGTCCTTAACAATGTTAGATCATGTCATGCATTGGTTTGATATCAATTCTAAACATAAATGGAGGAGCACAAAAATGACGGAAACAACTTTACATAAAACTATGGCCATATGCCAATTTGTCACTTTTATCAATTTTTGAGCTATTTTTAATCTACTTACCAGTCTCTGCATGTTGGCGGCCTCCGCTAGGTACCTCACGTCGTTGTGTTCAGACAACCACAGCTCTATGTCGTCCTCCGTCTGCTCATGGTCCGTCACCAAACTGCGACGGTTCCGGTTCCGGGAGGGCGGCGTCGCGTCGTCGCTCTTTCTGCCATCGTCGCGCTTATCAAAGACCGTCTTGACCATCGCCGACGAAGTTCGCCCTCGTTTTACTCTACTTTCACCCCTGCGTGTCCTTTTTGCGTTGGTTCCGTTTGGGGTAAGCAATAGAATTAAAAATACCAAAAGGACAGAGAGGAAAAATATTTTGCCTCCCATTTTTCCTGTCTGAATTATTGGCGGAAGCCTTCAATAGAAGTCCTTGAAAAAAAGTTCTGAATAATTGTGTGTGTTCTTTAAGGTGCAATGAGAAGCTACACCGCCGTGCAAAATGCATTAATCTTGTTTGTCTGAAGTGACCACTGTACCAAAATGGCCAAATGAACCTATGTCCTTTGTACCCCAACAATGGTGCACTTCTCTAAATTTAGTCCTGGCTTTATTTTGGTCAACTAATGGGTATCTGAGAACCGTGGGTGGTATATATATAGGCTCTCTGTGGGATTTATAATATTATACATCATAAGCAGGTAGGGAAAGTAAGACAAATGGTTCAGGGTTTGGGCAGGTGAGCTGAGACCAGCGCCACAGGTGAGGTAGTCAACTGTGACATGAACTCTACTAAGGTGAACCGTTTATGGGTGGATCCAAGAAGTTTAGATTTCTAAAGCAGGGGCAGATCCAGGGGGTTCCAGGGGATCCTAACCGACCCCCTCCCCACCCGCCCGTCCCTCCTCTTGGTGAGGACTTAAACTTGACAAATAGAGAAAACGTTGTTTTAGTACTTAGCCCCCCGCCCCTTCTGAAATCCTGTATTTGTCCCTGTAAAAGGGAGAATTCTGCTATTTAATAAAATTGCATGTCTGTTCCTCGATGATTCGAAAGTTTTTAATACTGTTGATCATAGCTTTTTGCTGAGGAAATTATAGGTTTATGGGTTAGATGACAATTGTGTTAATTGATTTACTAATTATTTAAGTGATAGAACACAGGTTACTAAGTTGGGAACCATTACCACATCTGAAAGGAACGTAAATTTGGGGGTGTATCAAGGTAGCCCGTTAGGGCCATTATTGTTTATAATTTATATTAATGACGTGTGTAATATTGCTGATAATGTTTATTGTGACATGTATGCGGATGATACCGTACTGGTCTGTAGTGGTAAATCACAGTTGGAGTCTGTTAGGAATAGCGTGTCTAATCTAGCAAGGGTATGGAACTGGTGGAATAAGAAAAGGATTACTCTAAATACATTGGAAACCAAGCATAATGCTTACTGGCCCGAGGGGATAGTAAGAGACTACAATATTTGTGTTACAACGAGTGGATGTATTGTACATAATGTGGAGACTTATAAGTATCTGGGCATGTATGTTGATCGGCATTAAACCTATCAAAGAATGGTTTCAGATGTGGTAGCAAAGGTTAATAATAGGTTGATAACATTGGCTAAAATTAGAAAGTTTATCAGACAAGGTTGTACTAATAGCTTAGTACTTTTAATATATTATCATAATTTATAATTTAGTGAGGATCAGACCTAGCAATACTACTTCTGAGAAGAGACATTTTACGCTCCTAGCGCCACCTGTTAACCAGTATAAAAGGCGTTGCAAGGTAGGGAGCGAGTCAGTTAGCAGTTAGTAGAGTTTTAGTAAGAAAGTCAGCAGCATTAGCTGAGCTGCTCGGAGCTATGCCTACCAGCTCCTGCGCAGTATACTGGAGTTTACCGATACCAACTACCTCGGACAAAGGATTGTGATAGAGCTAGGCGCTAGGGTGGTCTAGGATGTGCTGGAACAACTTGTATTCTAAATGTGGTTGATCACTGAGTAGGAGATGGGAAGGTGGACTGATGGAGACTTATTCACTGTGGCTTTGACTCGGGATGAGATGTTTAATTGAATAAAAACCCTTTCATTTTAAGAGCTCCCTCATCGCCATTTCTTTTGAACTATTGGGGGATGGATGAATTAACTTTGAGCGCAGTCTGATTGGCTCAATAACTTGGATGAACGACTCATGGATAAGTTAATTATACACATCACGCAGTCTTAAATCAACACTAACAAAAGTTCAAGGTTACTGCACTATTATTGTACAAGCAAATGATTCTACCCTTGTTGGGTTACATTGGTTTTGTATGTGAGTCAAGGACACAGAAAAAATTGTGAGACTCCAGCCATTACAGAATAGGGTTATTATGTAATCAGTGTATTCCTACGATGGAAATGATTGGATTGCATGTTGATCTATCTTTGGAATTATTAGAAAAGAGACAGAAGGTTGTTTTTTTTAAATGATGTATAAATTGATTGTAATATTGAAAGGAAGATGGGAAATAAGGATTTAAGGAGTAAGGATAAGGTAAGATTTAGTATTGATTTAATTAGCAAGGATAGGGTGTATATAGGAGCCCTTTTTATAGAGGGGAGAGAATATGAAATGATCTACCTGCTAATTTGCAGAAATCAGAAAGCATAGTGTTGTTTAAAAATCGGATAAAGATGTGTGTCTAAAGTAAAAATTATTATTAGGAATTACTATGTCTAAAATGTTGTGGTACCATGTCATTTGTATATATTGTTATTTCACCATTGTTCATTAATGTAATCATCAATATTCTATTGTTCATCTACATCGGAAGAACTTCTGTGTTGAAGAGATGTTTAAATAAATATAAAAAAATTGTGACCTGGCTCAATGATGTCTCATTGGGGAAAATACAATACTCAATTTTGCCATATTTATTTTATGAGTATATACATACATACTTGTCAATTTACCATTCTTGTCACAAGATAATATATGTATAATATCTGTCCCTTGTTCATGAAGGTCATCACACGCCCTGTAAGTACATACTTAGATGAGAGGTTACTCTAGGGACGTTTAAGGACACTCATACTTCATTGCCTGCCACTGTTATTGTCAACATGTAACATCCTTATTTGGATCCTACAGAGGTGTCAACCCCCAACCCCACTTAAGGACAGCCTTGTTACTCCTCACCCTTCAGGTATGATTGACAATGATGCAAGCGATATGGACAAGGACAACCTTCACTCTATGATTGAGGACCAGGATGTGTTATGACAAGGTATGCGCGCATAACATCAGGGTTAACCCTTTAGCAGTTTAGACCCCTTTGGACTTTGTAATTGCTAGAAGAAGTGCAATATTTTCCCTGAAGTTCCCCCAAAGAATTCCATGAATGGTACAAATTAGGAAAGAATCTACTAACACCTAGGGGTTAGTTTGGCAGTTATATTTTGAAATTGAGTAAGCTGGTCAGATACGAGATTGAATTAGCTTTCATTTTATTCATAGAATGTCATTATTCGTTTATTTTTTATATCTCTGTGTGAGTGTGTAGGAAATATTGCAATAGCAATTAGTGGTAGGTGAACAAAGGTCCTGAAAACGTTGACCAATAGGTCTCTTAATCTTTTAATCTACCATATTTCTATTGGATCCACATTTTAACAAAATGTATATTGAATCCAATCCAATTTAGCCCTTTATAACATACTAGTATCAAAGAAAGTGATATTATGACCAGTTGACCTTCCAATGGACGTATGTATGCAATATTGCCACGATTATCAATTACAACCAATAATGGTGTATCTTATGAAGATTGCTGTGTGAAACATAGGTTATAGTATTGCAAGGGTATTGCAATTACGATGCCACAGCGATGACAGATGGATCATAATTACAAATGGACAGTGTGTTTGCTTATGTGAAACATTGACTGTAGTTCCGTATTCAATAGTAACAACGGTCGACTGTACTGCCAGCATTCCAAATTACAACGATTCAATTTCCTTATTGCAATGGATCAAATGTCATAGCAATTGTATTGCTATCTCAGTGTAGTATTACTGTAGTATTAGAGCATTGTAATAGCGCGCAGATATTGACTTGAGAGAAATACCGGAGGTTGTGATGCATAATCACAACACCATCATCAATATGTTTATCAATGTCTGTAAATTTGGCAGAAACCCTGCGATAATTGCAACTTGCAATAGTCTATCATGAGGAAGTAGCAAGAAAAGCACTCCTTAAGGATAGACACCAGTGGTCAGGGGCTAATTCACAAAATTACCTATGAATTTCTTAATATCGTTCTGATCATAACATAATATACATTATTTGAAAGCTAATTTTTTCTCCATCTATTGATACTAATAACGTTATTAAGGAATTCAAAACTGAGATTTCATAAATTTTAAACTGATTTTTTCACTTTTATTTTTTGAACATCAATATCTTGATTAATACTTATCCTACATAAATAATCTTTTACATGTCTCTCCCTGACAATCAGATGGAGGGAAGCGTGTCTCAGATTTTTGATTAAGGTCCTAGATTTTATTTTATGGTCAAAAACGGCAAAAAACGGGGAACTTTTTTTGATTTATTTAAAATATCATTTTCTACATTACATAAAAACTAAACTAAGATATATATAAAAAATTTGAGACACGCTTCCCTGCATATATATGTCAAGAATATGTACCAGAAATTTCTAAGCTCTAAGTTGGATATTGAGTGAGATATTCATGTTCAAAAAATAAATATGAATATCAAGATTTTTAGATTTGCAGCCCGGTTATAACACTATTTTTCTAGCTATTTTCATAAAGGTTATATGGATAGATATGGTTATTTCTTGGCTTTTCAATGGTATTATCTATTTAGTTATACAATAAGAAACAAGTCTTTTGATTTTCATTAAAGCGAGACACGCCATTCACACCGCAAGCACTGGTGTCTATCCTTAATAGAATGAAGGTCTATTATTATGTATTGCTACTCACTGAGCATAGTACATACGAATAATACAAAACACAAGCTATAGTTTATATGTCTTTATTCAAAGGAAAACACAAAGGCTACAATTCATTGTCTGAAGTGTTGGTCACTATTATAACCTTACACCAGTTAGTTTGATATGAAGTTAGGATTCCATACTCCTCCTACTTGGACTATCTGCCTTCGCAAATATCACATGAATATGGCCCAATATTATTAATTAAATCCATATACAATCCATTTATATCAAGAAATGGTACATTCTCTTAGTCTCTCGAACATACTAAAATCAATTGGAACCTTTTAGATATTTACGGAAGAACCTTGTTTCATTTCAATTGTACAATCAAGACTTTTCTTCACGGAAGAAAATTGTAGATATCTATTCTCTTCACAAAATTTTCATTAATTTACAATTCTATAATTTGCTTAAGCTTCAACATGCAACAGACGTTTTGATTAATAGAAAAAAGCAACAGTATATTATTTTGTCGGCCTTCCGAGAGGAAAGTAGACTTTTAAATAGGTCAACAAATATTTAAACCCTTTTGATATAGGTGATATATTATAGGCCTATACGCAAAGTTCTGCACTACTATTTTAATCAAAGAGACACAAGTCTTGCACCATGTTAATCATTATCGTGTACGATAAAACCTCAAGGCCCTATTACACTACACGACTTGAGCTGCGATATTGACACATTATGTTGATATTACAGTTAAATATGCATGAACCAGCAATATAATTATTAAAATTTGGCAATTTGGAGCATGTTACATATGTGTCACCAAGAATGTTGTCTCTAATATACGTCATTTCTCTACGACATTGGCATATCGCAGCTCATGTCGTGTAGTGTAATAGGGCCTTTAGTACCATGATTTCTCATTTGTTTTGTAGTTTGTTCACAATAATGAAATTATCCAGGAACCTGACCGTTGGTTGCAATTAGTCTCCAAGGTGGATATGTGTAATGTCTAACGGTTTCAAGTACCCAAAAACTAGTATTGTGAAGTTGTCCATAGTACGAATGCGCGCAATACAAGACCTGTAGTCTCTTCATTTAGTTTATTTGGTTTTACCCTTTCTCACTATGTACAAGTGCTTGTTAACCCTTTCCTAAGCAATCATTTCTTCTAGGGCTAAATCGCGAACTACATTTATTTTAATATAACAAAGCTAAGAAATCATTCTCTCTTTTTCATATTGCTGAGCGCATGTTGGCATACACTACTAGTATTCACATAGTAAAATAGAATATCAGTTTCGTTGTATAAAAGTTATGCACGCAAAAAAGCTCGTGGTGACCCGGTTCAGTTCATTCACTGTCCCTTTGAGAATAAAGGGACAGAATCAAATTAAAGGGCCACAAAAATATAGGGTATTGTCTATTTACAAAATCACTTTTGCATCTTTAAGGACAGTAGTACTAGGTGTCCTTATTTTCTTTCACCAGGAGTAGGGAACAGTGAACCTTAAATAATGGAATGGTAACAAGTGGCGGGGTTAGGGTCTGTGTACATATATTAATAGGCAATTCATAGGGATGACTCTTTCATGTGTTGCAATCTTACGTTGTTATAAGTTATAACAACGTAAGATTAAAACGTTATAATAACGTTTTAAATGTGACCAAAAAGCATTGACAACAGTTTCTGTAACAAGGTTGAGAGCAGGCCTACCAACAGGGGATACAATGGTTATTTTTGGCATGATAGGATGGCGTCAATCCATTTACATTTCATAATCCTGTCATGAAAAAAACGCACCATACATTAGCACGTACACAGGGAAAACGATAGACGATCTTCATTTTTGTACATCTTCAACATTTTGATTCCCATTTTAGTCACACACTATGAACGCACAAATAATACAGATGGTAAATGGTGATAAAATTAGACTATGGTATGGACTGGTGCAAGCTCGCCAACGTTGGATTATGACTTCACTTTCATTAAAGCTGTATTCACACCGGTCGCGGCGCTGCGCGAGCGAAACGACAACGCGGCATTTTCAGTGTGAATACTCCTTTATAAATATACCGATATGCCGCGCCGCATGTGACCGCGTCGGGCCGCGTCGAGTGTAAAGACAGCTTTACACATACATACCTCATGTACACAAACCCTGAGTTGTCACCCACAACTCCGTCTGTGACCATTTCACCCACCACATCAAATTAATAGCAAATCCTCATAAACAAAACTATGGCAAACACACACACACTACTGGCTAGTTTGTCCATAAGCATAAAACTCAAATGCATTTATAGATTCGCGTGGTTTCGTACGCTGTACAAAAACTATTTGAAAAACACACTAGAGTTTAATTTGTTAACGTGTGTGATACACGGATGATTCAATAAGAGTTTACAGTATCTTGGCAGATTAAGTTGATGTCCTTAAAGAAATGCGAATAAGTACGTTAATACATGACTCCACATGTATAGCCTAAGAAATATGTTAACAGAACAGTCAAGCTAACAAAATGTTGGTTAATTTAATTACAGATATACCTCCTGCACTGCTCGGAGTAAAGTTCATGGGAAAATTAACTTTGAGATGAGGGTAATTCAATCGCCGGACAAAACTTGGTAAAGTACAAAGCATAATGAAGATGGGCATAAATCGAAGTTTTTGTAAGTCAAAATTAACCATGATAATCTGATAAACGCTGACATTTTCATAGAAAAACATCTGTTACCATTTGCACTTTGCGATCACAGGTTTGGGAAATGACCAAAATTAAATGTGACCGATGAATTGGCTTAAAGGGGAGTTGCGCTATGGAGTAACATTAACATAGTACATTTTCATAGTACATAGTACATGGCGGAGATGGAAACGGTGGTTGGTGAACGATAATGCAGAGACTGCAGTATCCTAGTAACCATATCACAGAACGGTCATTAACTATTAACTCGCGTATTTCCACTTACACTAACTTATTGCGGAGCAAGCCCCTACTCCTATATTTAGTTCCAAAAGATACATTTCTTCAGAGATCTGCACAACTTATTGTTTTGTACTCTTTTTATAGCCTATATTTACATATAACATTAAGCTCAAAGTTCCTACGCGATAATTCTGACACTGAGTTTAAGTTATTGTGACCAACTCTAAGTATGATTATCACAATATCATTGTCCAAATTAAAGCAGGAGGCATTGCTATTCACATTCACATGTTGTATGCATGTACCATACTAGTTGTTGCGTAACATCATAGAGTAGCGTACAGCCTCAATGGTAAGTAGCTTACAGCCTCACGGGCAAGTAACGTACAGCCTCACATGCAAGTAGTGTACAGCCTCAATGGTAAATAGCATACAGCCTCACAGGTAAGTAGCATACAACCTCACGGGTAAGTAGCATACAGCCTCATGGGCAAGTAGCATACAGCCTCACGGGGTAAGTAGCATACAGCCTCATGGGCAAGTAGTGTACAGCCTCACAAGCCACATAGCATAATGGCATCATGAGACAAGTACCAAACGGCCTCACAGGCAAGTCGCGTACAGTCTTATTGGCAAGTATGTACCACCTCATGAGTCATGTAGCATACGGCCTCAAGAGACAAATAGCATATGACCTCATGGGCAAGTAGCATACAGCCTTATGGGCAAGTAGCAAACAGCCTCACAGAAAGTATATATACCACCTCACATGTCATGTAGCATACCGCCTCACAAGTCAAATAATTACAGCCTCACGAGATAAGTAGCGTACAGCCTCATAGCGCTCCAGGTTCCTCTCTACAGTGGACGTTAATTCTGTTAGTATGGTAACAAATAGAAAAATAAGTATGAGCTATGTCTTGCATAGACTTGCGCTATGACGCTAACACATTGACTTAGGACCGCCTGCAAAATGGAAGGACTTGCTTTCACTTGTTAATGACCCACATAAAAACGCTGTTAATTCAAAGTTACATACCATTAGCTAACAAAAAAAGAAATATGTTTTCGTACAATGGTCCTGACTACATTACTCTGACAGGGTCTTAAAATGTTTTGTTTGTATACTTATTGTCAGCCCAGCGTTCTAGCACTATTCTTCTCATAGCGTACAATAAGGACACTGAGGTATTAGGTTATTGGCAAAGCTCAAAATCTCTACCGCTAATCACTGAAAAAAGTATTTGATAGCATTAAAAATTTAGGACTTTAAACATAATGGAGACATTTCCGAAAAATTACGATTAAGCATATCTGTTGAAGTTGATTAGCAAAAATGTTATATATTTTTCCTTTCTTGAATTCCTCTCAGGTAAAGTTAGTTTATCAATTTCAAAATCTAAGACAAGCAAACAAATCTTGACCATTGTTACCACTGCCCTCCAACTCACCACTACCACCGACAAGGGTTGATCATTATGTAACATTTTACAATTACAATTTGTCCCTTAACACTTCTTATTTCAAAGAACCTATAACCTTCTTTTAAGTAGAACACCAAATAAATCCAAGCATTGCTCTGTACATCATACTCTGGCAACTACGTCTGTACATTCATGTGTATTGCCTCATTATTCTTGCATTTAGTACCGAGTCATAACAACAGATGTCGCGCCAGTATCAATTAACTCATACGCAATCCGCTATGAGGCAGCATCAGCGTCGGTAGCGTCGATTCCGAGCAAACTTGCAGGTGGGGACGGACGTCACACAAACTCCTTCTTGGTCAAGCTCTGGAGAAAAAGCTTGTGTCATGAAAATAAACATTATCCCAAAACCCAGCATGGGTAGGTGTCAATATAACGGAGGCAGCTCTCCAAGTGCCTCAGTTAGTTACATTAAGTAGTCAACAGCTCCCAATTCCATCAGCCTAAGAAAACTGCATGTATGGTAACCACAATGTCAGTTTTGCTCATGATTAATTTTCACTATCTATACATTCCCAGTTCCTTGTAGGGCTGGGGTCTTGGACGTTTTGCTGGCCTTGAATTGTTTTTCGTCGGCAGACATCACACCAATAAATAGTCTCAATGGATGAGTATCAGATATTCAATATAGCAAACTAGTATGTTTTCTGAGGGTGGTCTGGTTTGTACAGAATGTGGTAGCAGATGGTGGCGCCAATGGGCTTTTTTATTGCTCGTCTTAGCACCTATTGTAAACAATGGGCTGTGTGACAGCCGTGCCATGCCTATGTTATGACACATGTTATGGCCAGCATGTGGCAAAATCAGCCCATGTTATTATCCATAATGGTTTGTGTGTGACTCAATAAGCCCATGTTTTTACTCAGCAAAGTCAGTGTGCAGCGCCCACTTCACCAATGTTATTATCCACCATGGTTGGTGTGAGACTACTCAGCCCATATTTTTACTCAGTATAGTCAGTGTGCGGCATCGCTAAGCCCAAGTTATTAACAAACATGGTTGGTATCTGGCAACACTCAGCCCATGTTATTAACAAACATGGTCATTATCCAACAATACTCAGCCCATGTTATTAACAAACAAGGCAGAATTTGACAACTCTGAGGCCATGTTATTATCAAACATGGTCATTATCTGACAACACTCAGCCCATGTGTTAATAAACATGGCCATTATGTCGCATCACTTAGCCCATGTTATTAACAAACATGGTCAGTATGTCGCATCACTTCACCCATGTTATTAACAAACACCATCAGCATGTGGCACCACTTATCATTTTCCGCAATCCATGTCCGCGCACACACACAGATACTTTTCGAGGCCACTGAAAAAAGTTTGAGCATATATACAACACCATGGATAGGCATGCCTATATCTCCACTAATTAATACCCCACATTTTCACTGTGCGGTGCCACCGGCCGTGCTTTATTCGCAGTATTCTCCCAACTGTTCATCCATATAGGTGCGGTCCAAATACACCAGGCGAAGGCGAAGGCCATGAAGACGTAGAGCAAACCCTTGACTCCCTTCTTACTGGAGCCGGCTACCGGGTAGGAGAGGATGGCCACTATCTTACTCTTGGAGTCCTGGGCCAGGGTGATAAGGGTGAGGCAGCAGATACAGATAACGATGAGCACGGGCACCAGGTACATGGCGTTCATGTCCACCACGTACACCTGCAACCAGGGAGAATTGGATTATTACAGGTGGGATCATTAATTGTTACTAGGTCAACAGTTTTGTTTTCAGTCAAAACGGTAAAAAGACTGTCAAGCTCATCTGACAATATCTTTACGGCGAGAATTATTGTATTTCAAAATTATTGAAGTAATAAGAGTAAGTTTCGTTCAAAAATGTACCATTATTTAGGATATTGACACAGAGGAACACTGACACTGTGATGGACTTGGAATTTTAAGTTACACGTTGCATGGTTATTCATAGGACTATCTTATCTCTGTTGTTCCCCAGGTGAAAAGGGAAGCTATCGATTATTTCCTACAGAACTTTATGAGTGTTTCTCAACAATATACATAAAAAGACATTCAATGTATATATTCTACGAAACCCTTGTTTACAACTATTAAGCTAGGATGATGACCATTGATTTGATACTGGGATCGACAGCAAAAATGTACCTAGGTAAAGAATCTTACCTGAGGGTAGTTGGACTTGAACTGGAGTTCGTCCGTATGAGATGACCAGGAGAAGACGGGCGCTTCACGTGGTCTCTGCGGCCGACCTTTCCGGGACCACGTCTGACAGTGGCCGGGCCCGGAGAGTACACCGACTTTAAGCCCTCGCCTGGAACATAACCTTACAATTAGTGACTTATTATACGTGTACTAAAAATTCAATGGAGAAAGGATAATTCTCTGCAATAGCTTTAATATTTGGGGGTTAAGCAAAATTTCACGTATAAAACTATTCAGATTTTATTACTATTAACTCGCTCTAAACTCGCCGATTCCTTCTTAAGTAACGTTCAACAAATGAAAACACCAAACGTCCAACCCCATGGATACTGTAGTACACATTCCTTAAAATCGTATTGCAGCCTCAGATTAGAAAGAACAGTTGGAGCGTATTTCATTACGCCCAGGCCTCCCCCCCCCCCCCCCCGATAAAGAGATTGTTTTCTGTCTATGGTTTGCTAAGAGTTATTCATTCCAGCGATGATCATTTTTTCTTAGATTTTTTTTTCTTTCTCTTCTCTCTCTTGTTTTTTTTTGCGGGGGAGTGGAGGGGTTGCAAACAGATACTTTTCACAACTTTTTTTGTTAATAATAAATACTTTTTTTTTTTTTTAAATCGGGCGGCCACATGGAATCAAATATTAGCTAAGGGTGGCCTCACATGACTGGGTGAGCTGCTCGCCCTGACCTACCTGAGCATCCGACACCGCTGCTCCTCTATCCGGGAGGCGGCCGCCACCTCGTC
Source organism: Lepidonotus clava (assembly GCA_936440205.1). Taxonomy (NCBI): domain Eukaryota; kingdom Metazoa; phylum Annelida; class Polychaeta; order Phyllodocida; family Polynoidae; genus Lepidonotus; species Lepidonotus clava. The sequence goes on from OW387140.1 coordinate 33,587,699, forward strand.
TCGTACCCGCTTATTGCTCCACAGACGCTCGGCCGCCGCTGACGCCCGAGGCCTGCGAGGGAAGAAAAAATACACTGTAAATGGCACAGTAAACGTATATGTATTCTGAATACTGTCAGAAGGATATGAAAGATACAATCTAAAAAATGTTTTATTAATGTTATGTTTGCATTGTGTTGGTTTGCTTTGGGGCCCTTCGATAAAATATGCATTTTTTTCTCTGATTTTAGTCTCCCCTCCCTCGGTACGTATATTTTCCAGAATATCTGACTCACAAACCTTGATGCACACGTACTTCAGATAAGGCCCCTTACATGAAAGATCTAATTCGTAGGTCCTTAGATACATGCAGGGATATCCCCGCTCATCTTGTGTAAAGAATCATGTCAGACTCTCCAGGACTCACTCTGATTTTAACGAAATCATTCGTATAAATATATCTAGTTTGTATCAGTAATTCCAAGTGCTCGACGCGCACCTGTCAGATATAATTATATTACTAGATATACTATGGTCAGCACACATACCAACGTCCTTAACTCAAAATGTTTATTGCATCTACTCACCAGAGCCTGGATATGATGTTCTCGTCGTCGGCGTACTCTGTCCACAGGGCCGCCTCCCCTCCCAACAGTAACGAGCTGTTCTTTAGTTGGAAGTCTTGTAATTGGTCTGAAGGAAAAGGTAGAAAAACATTTGTAAATATCACAAATATATGAGTACTTGTAAAACTTTGTATTCTTTAAAGAAATTACTCAGGCATTGCGTCAAAACAATCCAAACATCTTTCTTAGATACCCGATTTTTTTTTTATTAAAGAGTTAAATTGGTAGATCTAAATTAAAATATTTGATGAACATCCCTTTACACAGGGGCGTTAAACCCCATCTTTAAGCTGGGCCACTATGAGAAAATCCTGTAACAAAGGATTTTCCGGTCGAAAGCCAATGAGAAGGCAGTGACCAATTGTATGGTAATACTACTGACTGATAGGTGTAAAGGCCCCAGGCATATCCAAGAGATAACTGTTACAAATTGGATCTAAATTAGGAACATGCAACACCCAAAAGGAATCTTCTTTCCAATTTCATGCCCGATCAGTTTTGTGCCCACACCAGAATATCCAACACTATAGGTTTACTGGTCATGCTCGTCATCCCCTTACAACAGAATGGGCTACCGCCATAAAACGAGAGGCGTAGACTTACCTAGTTGTTCACAGCGGTAGTACTTGTCCCAGTCCTGGCCGTAGTTGATGTAGTCCAGGTACCAACACGTCGAGTAGATCACCCGCAGACCCATGTTGATCATCCGCTCCACGTCAAAGGCGTCCCCCATCCACACCTGGACAATGGTGTCAGCCTTAACCTGGAAAATGAGGAGGGATTTCATAAAATTAGATTGTCTGTATTAGGTACGGAAAGACCATTTGTCTGTATTAGGTACGGAAAGACCATTTGTCTGTATTAGGTACGGAAAGACCATTTGTCTGTATTAGGTACGGAAAGACCATTTGTCTGTATTAGGTACGGAAAGACCATTTGTCTGTATTAGGTACGGAAAGACCATTTGTCTGTATTAGGTACGGAAAGACCATTTGTCTGTATTAGGTACGGAAAGACCATTTGTCTGTATTAGATATGGAAAGACCATTTGTATTTGAAATTCAACTCTAATAGGCCCGGAAAGACCATTTTGTATTTGAAATTCAACACTGATATATTTTTTGACATCGATCAAAACATTTGTTTATTTTGATTTCGTTTTTTTTTTTTCGTTTTTTTCTTCTTTTTTTTTCATTCTGACATATTTGTGAGCACTTTCAATATTGTCTTTCCTATTCTTTAGTTTGTTATTATTTTCCCCTTTGACAAGAGGTTTTATTTACTCGGACAGCTCTAACACTGAGACGATGAGTCCCAATTGTGATTTAAATGGACCAATTGTGTTTGCTCCTTTCGATGAAAGAGTTTTATATGATTACTGCCGACAAAAAACTAAATTGCATGGACGACTAAAAGATTCTATTCTTGGCAAAGTCTAAGGCTTCAAAAGTAGTTGTTTTAGTCTCTTTTACATAAACCAAAGTGTCTTGGTCTTTCTCATTTTATTTTTGTTTCAAAGTTTGACTTACGTTGACTCCATTATCGACAACCTCTTGCCACACGATGTAGCCGCTGCCTTTGTCTCTGTTCTTCCCCAGTTGTGTAACAATCTCCAACAACCTGGAGGGGTAAAAAAATCATATTTTGTCAGTGTCATGTGTCAAGGTGACATTATTCAACACCATTCTGTCAGAAATCCAAGAAACTTAAGTATGTTTTTAGACTTTTTGTTTATGTACTATGGCACAGTGTCACACAAGAAATTACCATGCCGACGTGGCCTAGGAAAGAGAACCTTCTTTTGCTAAACTGAAATAGGAAATATAATGCTTGCGAGCTATTGGTATTTCAGAAGGTTACTGATGAGATAAGAAAAAAGACATGGGCCCATATTCTTGTACCGGATTATGATTAGTGTCTCATGATTAATAAGTCCATCTGTCCCAAAACATAGAAATATCGTTGTGCATTTAACTCAATGTCAGACTCTTAGATGTTAATGCTTTTTGTAACAGATAAAATCACTAGCCACAAGACACTTACTAATTAGAGTTCAACAGATTAGCCTCTGCAGTAATGAGAATATGGCGCTAGTAAAATAAGGCCATCCAGTTACTTACTTGCGCTCATACAATCCCAGAACATCCCTGACGTCCGACAGGTTGTTCCGTTTGATGAAGTTGTTTATCTGAGGATTTGATTCCCTGCGAAATAAAGTATTTTTTGTTAGAAAATGGAAGTTAAATTGCTTCTCATAAGTTCATGAATTTGCTTCTCATAATCTAATTAATTTTCGATCTCAGGTTTACCCTTACGACTCTAAGTATTTTGATTTATGCGTAATAATAGTATCGGATATTAATACGTCCCCTCAGTACAAAACTTTTGTAACCAATATTCTTAACACAAGATCATACAACCATTTTGCTGTAAGGGGACGATATTAACAGAGGGAACTCAATCAAATATTTCAGAGTACACGTGTAAATAGAGAGTAATAAATCTATGACATTATTTATCATGGTCTTCCTATTATAACATTAGAAGAGAAATTCAATCTCTCTTCTTCAAGGTAATTACAATACTCAGTATTGAAGTCGGTATACAATGACATTTAATCAAAAGTGGAAATTAAACTGAATCCGCTAAATTTCCGTCAGGTTTAAGAAACGAGACACACTGGAAAACTAAGTTATATCACATCTGGCTGGGAAGTATCAAAGAAGCATATGAAATATTGATGAGCCGTTCCATCATTACAAGTGAAATGCAAGAATGATATCCTTTTACGGAATCACGTCCAATTCTTAAAGAAATTCAGAAGGATCAATCAAACAAACGGATCTCCACTTTAATTATTAAAGAAAACTAAAGCTATTGAAAATTATTATTAATGATTTTTCTCGGTAAAATCAAATTCTGATCAATTTGATGAAAAGGGAGCCATTTCTGATGATCCCTGTTGTGGGGTTTCATTGTAAAACTCGTCCAATTTCTAAACTTTTCCAAATGTACCAATTTAATTCATCACATTTTGTAATGATATTGGTTAATTATTTTCATCTACTTCTTAACTGTTCTACTACAAGTATTGATTCAAATTAGCCATTTTTTTTACCCATTTAATGTTGTTTTTTTGCATCCCCTGATTTTTCAAAATCAATCAATACTCGAATTTGTCATCACACTTTTCAATGCGTGCTATGAACTGCGTATTTACTTAAAGGATAAACTCGTAGATCTAATACATTGTTGAAAGAAAATATAGGCGCTACAATGATTAAGTAAACTTGTTCTTTTAGCCCTGACCTCTTCTGCGAATCCCTACAGGCTGGTAAAATGATCCAGTGATGGGCTTTCATTTTCTTACTTGGCAAGCTCTAAGGTAATGAAAATTTAACCAGATGCCATGCAATAAAAGGACCAGAGTGCGTGAGGGGTGTATTGGCAGCTGAGGTTAAACCGCATCAATATCAACGTTGCTGACGATTCTTTCTTAAAATGACTCAATCTTAGGCAGGCATGCAAGTCAAGGTAACTTATGAAAAAATATGAAACTCAAGAAAGAAATATGAATTTATCATAAAATGCCATGAAACGTGATGTAAGAAATTAATTTCTAAAGAAATAATAACAAAATATATACAAGTTGAAAAGTAGAAAAGTTGATTAGAAGTTATGACGTGAAAGAAATCTAAAATCAGACCAAAACTTACATCCCTGCAACTTAGGCTCATATTACTATGAATATCCCCTAATTAAGGGACCTCCATAGTTTGTCTAAAACCACTCACCAGCAGTCAAAAGGCACCTCGTCCCCTCCCAGGTGGATGTACTTGTCCTTAAACACGGCCAGCACCTCCCTGAAGAACTTCTGCAGGAAGAGGTAGGTGGACTTGAGGATGGGGTTGATGGGCCCGAAGAGCCCGTTAGGCTGGCGGCTGTAGTCGTAGCACGGCGTCAGCAGGTAGTCCTGGCCGAAACCCCACGACAACGTGTGACCTGGAGACAAGGGGGAATGGGTTAGGATATAGTTTATAACAAATTTTATATTGGTTCATCTGGATTTCCTATCCTGTGCCGAACAAATCCGTCCCTTCCAAGATAGCATCTAGCAAGTCGAGTAGGGTTCTCGAATAATTATATTTTCAATTTTCAACTTTCTTTTCTAACTGCGCGAGATAATACCTTTGATGATCTATGATTTTGTAGATGGGGTCATTAATGTATAGAATATACATAATATATCACCTTCGCGACACCCTTGTATCCTTAGGCTACCTAAACAGGCCTTGGAGGAATACGAAAGCTGATCTTTTTTCGTTTTTTCGTTTTTTTCGTTTTAATTTTTGTTGCCCGCGTTTCGCAATTATGTACAATCATAAAATTACATATAAATGATCGAGTAATTCAAATTGATGTGAGCGACCAACAAACTGCCATTTTGTAATCTTTGAGATGTAAATAGCTGACGATACAAACAGTTCAATGAGACCGAGCAGGTGCTCTGTGTGGGTTCTAAATAGGATTGGAGGCCACCTTAAGTAACGAGAAGTCGTGACCCTAAAAGCTGTCTATCTAGATTTTCCTCACATCTTTGTTCCTGTTATCTCACAGATACAAATCAAGAAGGTAATCAACTACTGCCTGATTGTGTTTAGTTCTAGATATGGCTATTCAGTCGAATGTATAAAGCGTCTGAGCCTATGTCAAAATTTAATGAATTACACGAGAAGCAACCGGAAAAGTAATGAGCGATCTGTTATCAAGCTTATCAATGCTTAATCTTGAAATACTTGCGAGTTTATGAAATCCGGTTCATAGTTTGAATAATATTGTTACGGATGTGTAAATGTGATTTTCATTGTGCTGAAAACATAACCTTCTACTTAAGCAAAAGTGGTTCGATTTTCCCGTCAGTTAAATCGACATATTCTTTCTTCTCTTGCCTAAAAACATCTATTAATCATATTACAATGATGTGTTTACGAGAAAAAAAGACTTCCCGATCTGTCTTACCTGGTGTGTCAAACTCGGGTATGACCCGTATACCCCGTAGCCGGGCCTCCTCTATGATCTCGGCCACCACCTCGTGGGTGTAGATGTGGGTACGGGAGTCGTACGCACCCTAAATTAAGTAGAAAGTTAAAAATAACACACGTGAAAAAAAAGTCTGTATCAGGATCAAAGTATATATTTTTTCAGGGATGTAAGTCAGGGTTAATGAAAAAATCTGAAACCCCAGAGAGAAAATTTAGAATAATCTTAAATTGCTACAAAACGTCATGTAAGGAATTCAGTTTGAAAATTATTATTTGAGGTGATGATGACTGAAAAAATCTGAAATCAGATTAAAATCTGAAAACTTACATCCCAGTATATTTTTTAAAAATAAATATGGATTTTCCTTTACATTTTCTTGAATTATGAGTGCTTGAGGGAAAAAAGTATGCTATATCGATTTGATTAGAAAATATTTACATTATGATTATCTGTTAGGTCCCCTTTATTGCAACTTTTTTTAATTTTGAAAAATTATTAACGTTATATTCTATCAAATATAACTTAGAAAAGTAGAGAGAGAAAACGAGTAATTAATGCAACAAAGAATTGTTATTAATTAGGGGGCATTAACTGCAGTTTAATAAAGCCCTCAATTAATTCATTACAAAAATTCATATAAAACCTAAAACGGTTATTTTATCAAAGAGCATTGCTATACTTACATTTTTGGTCAGATTGGGGAAGGTTTTACTCTCAAACGGGAAGGACTGGTCGTCGGTTATGTGCCAGTGGAAGACGTTCATTTTGTTCTGAGCCATGGCTTCCTGTAAAGGTACAAGTGCCAACAATCAGTCACCCTCTGCTAAAGGAGCCCTCTGCCAGGGAGGCGTCAGGATAAATTACCGGGGACGTGTTTGTGCCTGACGCCTACCAGCAGATTGGTACAAAACCTTTGTTACCACCCCAGCCGTTCTACTTAGACACTGTCGGCCGTTCCCTTTCTGTCTCTTGAGTGCCGGCCGTCTTACATCCATCCCGTTTATCATTACACACCTTCTAGCTTGGGGCTAAAAAAAACAACACCTACGCTTTATACAAACACCATTGTGTGTTAGTGACGAATCTGTTTATATGGTAGGATTATTCCTTAGGTTATTTTCTGGGACGCAAGACATCTTTTTCTTTTCATAAAATCACCAACTTATAATTGGCTCAATTTACACATGTCTATCTTCTTATGACGGTTTCTTTTGTTCACAGGACCATAGCCAGGTAATACAATTAAAATGCTCATTAATTTTGTTGATGTTCTCATTAAAACAATGCAAATTGCGCTCTTTCATAAAGCCAGCAACACAGCTGTAAGACTATAGCAGAACAATTGCGCTTTTGTCCTTTGCTCATTAGAAGTTCTATAATGGAGTTTCATATTAAACTTCGATTTCCATATCTACTCTGTGGAATTCTAATCATAGGCTGATTACGTTCTGAGAGTCTCGGCTGGCCGAGTAACTGATCAATCCCTCCCTGGGTACGCCTTTGTCTGGTGAGATGAGTTGAGCCTCAGGCACACAGCATCACATAATCTACTTTGGAAGCTTTATCTTTTTATATTACTATGCTTTTTACTTTTTTCTGTGTTTGATTTTTTTTTTACCTTTATTTTTTTTTTTTACTTTTTTATGATCTTTCTTTTGTCCTTTTTGTCGTTTTTTTTTTGTTTTGTTTTGTTTTTCCACTTTTTTTACTTCAATTATTTTTACTTTTCATCTTTTTTTACTTTTGTATTTACCTTTCTCCCCTTTCTGCATCAATACCCTGCGCTCTGAAGGTGAATCCCCCTTTACATAATCTACTTGAGGGATGTGCGGGCTCACAGCGATAGGGTCTCACAAGACTCCTCACAAGACGGCTTAACCTTACGGCTATTGTGTCTTCAAGAACCTGCCCGCTTTATTCTCAGACAATAGCTAGGCCTATCCTTTTCGGCTACAAGAGCGATCCCTGTTTTGAAGTGCTAACCTTTGAGGGTCCTTATGGGTAAAGAGCATCCAGGAATAGGGGCTCTTAGGGTACGTTACAACTTGAAGGGTCAGAGGGAAAATATATAGCTATTCAGAGGCTACTTTCCCAGAGAAAGGTCTTCCCCTCTACATAACACTGGAATGGTTATACATGTACTTACATTAAATGTAATACATTGCCTACTGTATATTTACAGCCAATGTCGCTGGCAACAAAATGACTAGCCAATGAAAAAAAGTTTAGATTTACATAATTTTATGTGCTATACAATTTCAATGTCTGATACTATCTATTTTACATCAAAATGCATACAGAGTTTTCAACAGACCTCTACAGCCAGCTTTGCCGACCAGCTATAATTCTGATCAATTGGTGGTGCATAGAATAGAAGGCTTGAAAATAAGTATTGACCTTTCCAGAATTCTTTAAATGAACAAATTAATCAAAAACCGGTCATCATATCGTTTGTCTTAACAGAAATTTACCCGTAAAGTTAGTAAAACACGAATTAGAACCTGTTGGCTTATCAAACTAAAGCCTTTAGAGTACATACGGCTCTCAAATCACTGATAACAATCACGTTATCTGTTAAATAGAATGACAGACAACTGCAGCAGCATCAACCTGATATAGTCCACATTGCAACATAGTCTGAAGTATAGTATTACCAAAAATCAAGAGAAAACATTTGACAGCCACAAAACCAGGCAGACAGTGGCTGACAAATGCAGGTCTGGTTACACATGGACTAGACACCCAGCGGACAAGTCGGAAATTGACTGCAAAGTCGACGACGTCGGCACCCCCATCTCCCATTTCTTTCCCTCTCTTCATATCCCCCATGCAGTTCGCTACTGACAAGATCTGTCTGGGTAACCTACCGCTATGGAGACATTGACGTAAATACCTAAGTTCAACGTTTAACCATCTCACGTTATACGTTATCAAATATTGAGGGCTTTAGGCACTATCTTTGCTCTTCTGTTCTTTGACATTCGGAGGGAAACTTGGGAAACTTGGTTCAATCACTTATCATTATATTGTACTAGAAGAATGAAATGAATGATATGTTGAATAAGGATTACTTATACACGTTGATAAATATAAACGTTCGTGTATGTATATATACTATCATCACATTTGTTTGTTTGTTTTTGTTTTTGTTTTTGTTTTTGTTTTTGTTTTTGTTTTGTGTGGCTGCGTTGCGTTTTCAAGCTAAGCCGATGTATCACAAATGTACCTAAAACAAATCAAAACTGGCCTTTGACCAACTTAATTTTTTTAGATGAAATAAAAGTACTATATATCAAAAATTATATATAATACGAGGCTATGGACGTGTCCGATCTTTCTAGATGCTACCGCTTATTTGAGCTGGGATCCGGCGATCCTGCCCAAGTGCCTAGATACCCTCTCCAAGGAAGTGATGTCACAAAGGGAGGACCCTGGCTATGTTGCTAAGGGTCCATCCAGGGGCCCTAACCAATTCTCCTTGGGGGGAGACTGGGAGAGCTGAATGTGTGGGTTCAGTCAGAGACTGAAAAAGCAGTTTCGACAAGTGTCTCATCAGGCATCATGTAGATTTAAAATACGGTACCTAAAAATGTTTTTAGGAGTTTTGCCTCAAAAGAGGCCCCACACCCTGGTTAGGGTGGGATTGGGTGGAGTGGGATGGCACTGAGACTAGATATGGGATTTATCTAGCATCCAAAGGCTCTGGATTCTGACAAAAAGTAAAAAAATTTTGACGTGGCTAGGTCATTATCCAGGGCCCCCAACAAAGTTGTGTGTCATGATTTATAAAGGGTCCATGACATTAAGGCCTGTTGGGGCATTTGTGTGGAGCCTCTGAATCCAATTGAATTCAATGAGGTCTCTGAGGTGCTTAGCTTTACCTCCATCTGGGTAGGCATGGATGAAGTCTAAGATGTGTATCTCTACATCCTCAAGGCCCTTGTGGCCAGGAAGGTTGAAGTGTCTGCCTATCTCGCTATTGGCTTTGTTGTGCCCAATGTTATAGAAATGGGCTTGGAATCTGTCCATCAGACGATTCTTTGTTTGGCCGACATACTGTATACCACAAGTTTTGCAGGTGAGACAATAGATCAGGTTAGAGCTCTTGCAAGTGACATTGTGTCTTGCTATGTAGCTCCGCTTTGAGGCCGTGCAGGTGATCCTGCCCGTTTTATTGAGTCTAGGGCAGTACCTGCATTTCTTGGTAGAGCAAGGATTGCAAGGGTAGAGGCTGGGAGGGGCTTTCTTTTCTTTGAGTTTTGCACGAACCAGGATGTCCCTGAGATTTTTGTTTTTTTGGGGGTTTTTTGATTTTTTTTTTTTTTTTTTTTTAAATATATATATATATCAAAAATTATGTTGCTCTGGGCCACTCAACAGGTTTCAAACAAATTCAAAAACAATTTTTTTAGGCTGCCAGTCTACCGGAATGATAAAAATTATTAGCTATTTAGGCTGATTATGAGATCAATTTCTTGAAAATTGTCGGCCATTGCAGTTTTATTTTGAAGAATGTGTTTTAATGAACGGCTCAGGCAGATACTCTAGGTAACGAACGGGGTCGCTACTCACCAGACTGCTCTGAGCTACTTGCAAGATTTCTCCGAGCTACTCCTGAGATCATTCTGACCTATTCACGAGGTTTAACTGAGCTACTTATTGGGATGCTCGGAACTGCTCATGGGATCTTTATGAACTGCTCATGGAGTTGCTCTAAGCTACTCGTGATTTTGCTCTAAGCTACTCGTGATTTTGCTCTAAGCTACTCGTGAGGATGCCCTGAGCTATTCATAAGGTTGTTTTGAGCTACTCACCAGGTTGTTGATGAGCGTCTCCTTGTTGAGGTAGTGGCGGGCCGTGTCCAGCAGGATCCCGCGGTGAGGGAAGCGCGGGAAGTCGTTGATCAGGGTCCGGTTAATCAGGTACTGGAAAGTAAACCACGGTGAATCAGAATAAAAAATGGCACTCAAAAGAAAGGAGGAAATCATGTAACATCACACTGATGTATAGTGATGAAGTAGCTGCCAATAAGTTTCTCATTTCCTATTAGAAAACTCTATTTGAAATTAGATGGTTCCGTTTTCAAATTCGAAAATAGAATGTGGTTTAACCTTTTTAAGTTCTCCCCCTGATTTAAATGAAACTGTTTTGAAAAACCAGTATTTGTGATAGTCCAAGTTAAGATTACTAGTAATTGTGCATTAATTCAGATTTCCAAAGCCATGAACAAAGGCTTAACCGAGTTCAATTGTTCCGTGTTATTCCCTTTTCAAATGGTAGTGAATGGCAAGTTACCCTTCAGATACTTAGGCAGATGTGCATTATTTTCGCATTTTCAAGAGAAATACAATACATTATTTTTTTACAATACAATGAATTAAGTAATTTTTTTTAAAAGTATGGATTTTATTTTGTTCATATATTCTAAACACATCCAGCGCTTTCGTCTGATAACGTTTACATGTAATACATCCATCGCACATTACATACGATGATCACTTGTCCATTATTTCTAGGAAATTCAAGTATAATACATCATTACAAGACCCAATTTCCAGCATCATCAGAGTAGCAATAGTCAGACGAGTTCACAACTAAATGTGCCATTGTTCCACACAAGGAGTTAAACTGTTTTAAACGTGCTTACAAAAAACTCCCTGAATTAGCCGTGGAAGCAGGAAGGCGTGAAGGCGACAAAGTTTTAATTAGAGTACTCATTGCCGGTCGAGCGTGTTCGTGGAAAAAACACTTGGAAACGGCCCGAACAAAAACCAACACGTCCCCAAAGAGTCCTCTGTCACAATGCCAGGCAAGTGGCATTATAGAGAGGACCCACTCTGCCACTTCGCCTCCCTCAGTACAAGAGAAGAGATGCCATCCCCTACTGATGAAAAGGAGGAAACGCCTTTCATGCGTTTTCCCAAAAGTAACAGAAATATAACCATAGTAAATAGATTCCCGGCATTAAATTTGTAATTGAAAAAGCATAAAACTAACACAAAAATACTCTGAGACAGATATAAAAGTAGATCTACTTGACGAAAAATTGGTGGCCAATCTAAATCACCAAAAAGTAGGAAATCCTACAAATGTAAGAAAAATGGCATCTCTGGAGAGTAGTCTCTACACTGTAGCTGCCAGTGGGTCGTTCGTCCCCTGCGTCCCGGATAGGACCAGCAAAAATTACCGGATTATTTTGGAGCTGCAGGGCGTAGTAATCTTAAACGGCAGGTTTATAGTTAGAGACGTACATAGCAGAGTCAGTTCTCATGAACTTTATTTTCTGGCACGGAGGGTGATCTCGTTGCAGAGCGAGAGAAGCCTCTCCCTTGGGCAGTCGTAGGTCCCTGTTATCTCGGCTATGGCTTTAAGTGGCTCTGCCTACAGTTTCTAGCTCACATCAACTCTGGTTTAGGAGGTGATCCTAGTTCAACCCAGAGGGGGAGTTGCTTCCCAAAAGGATAATATACTGCCGCTTCAGAGCGACTTTAGTTGCCTTGGTAAAATGAGTGGTGTTACTTTTTTCCTCTATAATGTTCGCCTGTGGGGTGTGCCTAGAAATTTGGCAGTGTCAAGCCTTTATTTACTTCCAAAGCAAAACCTAACTTGACAGGAAAGGTAGATCATTGTGAATTCCTATTAAACCTTTTTTTCGCAAGGAGGGAGAGGTGGTAAATTAGAGACAATTTGAATTCCAGGCGATGATTTCCTAATCTCCAGTTTTCAATCTATGTTTTAGCATAGACTTGGACATTCTCTGGTGTTAACATATGCCTCTCAAAAGTTCTGTTTAACATCTGTAGGTGGGTCAGGACTGTTATTATGCAAAGAGGAATGCCCTCAGACGATTACCTATTGTGTGGCTTTTTTCTTCGGACATGACTGCCTGAATTCTGGTTGTATTTTTTCAATGAGACTTTTTGGAGGATCACAGACACTGGGAGTTATTTTCATCTGGTAATCACAACTTGAAATGTTTTTAACGTTTCTCCTTTCACAGTTTTTGATGTTTTTGGTGTCTTTTGTTTCGTGTGTTTTTGTGAGTTCAGGCTAATCACAAAGTAGGTAATGGACTTAAAGGAGATAAGAGTGGTAAATTTAACAGGCACGAGCCATAGATCTGGGACACACAAAAAACGTTCAAAAGCCTGAACATTTTTGATAATAGTATTCTGTTGGTTTACGACAATTCATGTTCAATCAAACTGATAACATCATTTTGTTTGTTTGTTGGGGTAGTTTAACGTCCGGTCAACCACACAAGGTTCTTTCCAGACTGCAAAATGTGATGCTTTTCAATCATATCTATGATATGGTATAGAAGAAACCTGCACCAGGTGCGATAGCCTGCTCTTTTCGAAGGGTGGCAAGGGGTATTTTATGTGCACTGTCCCATGGAAAGGACACCACACATCCAGCCAAGGGGCCTTCCATTAAGTATGTACGCATCAAGGGGGGGGGGGGGGGGGGTCTGAAATTAATGAAAATTTGCGTACGTCCCTGTACAAATCACATGCGTATTTAAGTCAAAGGGGGGTGGGGGGTCTAAAATGTGTTAAATTTGGAGTACGTACTAAAAGGAAGGCCCCCCAAGCTAGACTCACACTAGTAATACATCGCAGATAATGAAACCCTGGACAGGTCTATAGTTTTAGCAGTGCCTTACCCGGCCCTCGTCGTCCTGGTAGATGAGCTGACTGAAGGTCTCCAGGGCCCGCACGGCGCCCCACACCTCCCGGGCGATGATGGAGGCCCCCGACCGCTTCACCTCCAGGTCGTCTGAAACACAGGAGGAGACGCCGTCAATACACTAGTTATACTCAGGCTACACTAGATGACAGTGGAGTATAGTTGTAACGAAAGCACAGGGATGTAAGTCAGGGCTAATGAAAAAAATCTGAAATCCCAAAAAAGAAACCCTGAAAATTACCCTAAAAAAATCGGCCGACTTTAAAGGGAGCCAAAAGCAATGGTGTGTCAAAACATGAAAAAAAAATGCAAAATCAAATAACTATAAAAATATATTCCAAGAGTCTAACTTTCGCCTTTGGTACAGTATAAATCATGATAACTAACTATAACATATTTGGATTCCATAATACTCAAGTCATTTATGCCTCTGTAAACAAACCAATTTTGATGGGTCGCAAAAATTGACCTGGGGCAAGTTTTTTTTTTATTTTAATGTGGTTTAAGTCTTTATTCACAGTCTATATATTACCACAGGCCTAGGTAATGCCCACAGAATTATATTCCAATAGTTTATAGAATATGCAAAATTTTGACCAAACATTGCTTTTGGCTCCCTTTAAAGCCGATTAAGACCAACAACCAGTGTACAATATTGAAATGAACATGGTTAATATGACAGTGCTAAAATTGGCAGATTTTTCTGGAAGAATGGGCCGATTTTAGCGCCGATTAATCAGCTGATTTGGTCAAAATCATCTAGTGGGTATGGGGCTTGAGGTACCGTACGTTATAAGACATAGCTGTTGTAGGTTCTTTGTTCAGTTCTAGGTTGACCTAAGCGGTTAGCCGTTTGTCCATTGGGTTAAATCGCCGTATTGGTAGAATTGGTAGGAGATTCTGCCAATAATAGGCCGGTTTGTGCGGCGATTCAGATCAAGCATTGAGATTTCAATACTTTATAATTTCGGGCGATCAGGCAAACAAACTCAAAAGTGGTAAAGTCAAAGTCTCAAGACCCAGGTCTACTATAAACTGACCCCATCCCAACCCAACAGTTGGGTCTCAGAGTGAAGCCGACCCTTTCAGCAACCATCTATGACCAACCATTTTCAGATGATTATTCCGAAGATGTATTGGGTCATACACCAGAGATCGGACACTTTGACTTGATTAGACGGAAGCATGGGGGACCCTTGCTTTTCAGAAACCATCCCCCACCAACCATTTTCAAGATTATTCAAAATATGTAACAGGTCATGCATCAAAGATCGGACACTTTTGCTTGAAACATTGACGGGAAAACATAACGAGTAGGGCGTGTAAAGTATAATACAAGTTCTGTAAGATTCACTTTATAGTTATGATTATAATAAGGAGATTTACCAATATTTGATTTAATTCTTTTAATTTAAAAAAAATTAAAAACAAGATTTAATGTAAAAGAAAAAGTATAATTCCATTTGGTAGACCAACACTTGGCAGAGCCCTCTCAACTCTTGTTTAGTAGACAATGCATGGTACTTCAAAGGGAACTGTTTATTAGATTTTATCTGGAGAGAATGATGCTAGCAGAGCCTCTACTTTATATCAATAGTTTAAAAACATATGACCAAACAGTGCAAAGAGCCCGCAGGGCATGTAACATAAAAGCCGCCATGGAACTTCCAATACATTTAACGATGGGCGTCCACAATATGCGTCCTATGGTGACATAAAAGTTGAGTAACGTTCAGTCTAATGGCCTGGCGAGTCGAACAACCCGCCATAAAAAAAACACTAATGTTTCCCGTGAGAACTCATAATATTCTACCAAAAAACAGAAAGATATAAAAAAAACTCTCCTGGCTATGCCACCCACTTATTCCTCCAGTAAAAGCCACATACTTAACCACAATCAGAGCGACGCAACATTGGAGGGGCTTCACGCATATCAAACATATGTCAATGTCAGGACAATGCCCCTGGACAAAGAATAGGCTGGGTGCCAATGGAAACTTAATTTTACAGGTTGGGAGGCAGAAAAAGTCCAGCTAACACCTAAGTGAATGTGTCAGTATGTAGGTAGGCTCGGCCCCCGGCCAGCTGGCCTTGTTAACGGGTGTAACCGCATTTTTGTAACTTCCCAATCCCATCCCGGCTCAAGTAAAAAGTACTATATGTACGTGCACTAAAAACATACTACAAGTGTCTGTAAAGGGGGAAACAGGTCTGATTCAATGTAAAATAATCATGAAAGGGATGGTGCTCAGGTTGTTAATGAAAACAAACAAGTCCAAACGTCTAGCCATACTGATCAATTCGGCGGCATGTTTTAATGTTTTAATGACTTAATGTAATATATAGTAAAAATGTTTTATATGGTATCAAAGCTTCCAGCTTTGTTACCGATGAGGCGGCGGATCTAGGCCTAATAATATTAATGTCTAATTTATTGTGGTAGGTCTGAACTGACACTATAGTGTCAATTTCAGAAATAATTTAATCTTTGAATAATTCACTGACAGCACCGGAGAACTTATTGACAGTGTGACGCCTATGTTTTAACATTGAATGGGAATGATTCAGACACTGACAGTGACTTAGGCCTAGACATATTAGAACTCAGATTTAATATTTTGATGGTAGGTCTGAAAGAATGACACTATAGTGACAATTTCACAAATCATTTAATCTTTGAATCTGTCCGACACTGACACTGACAGCACCGGAGAACTTATTGACAGTGTGACGCCTATGTTTTAACATTGAATGGGAATGATTCAGACACTGACAGTGACTTAGGCCTAGACATATCAGAACTCAGATTTAATATTTCGATGGTAGGTAAGAAAAAATGACACTATAGTGACAATTTCTCAAATCTTTTAATGTTTGGATCATAAATACTTGCTTTCGGAGACGCCACAATACATTGACAGTGTCGGAGGGGGCTTAGGCCTATCTGAGTCCAGTCATTTTTTCATACCATCTGTAAAATATTCTTGCAAGCGTTTCCAGGCCTAAAATATCAATCTATATTATGATATATAGGACCCTGAGATATATGGGAACATAGATATCTACATCACTTTCATTTTGGTAGGGGTAATAAGGCCTAAAATAATTATTTTTCAGATTGCAAGTGTCGAATGCCCGAGAGGCTGAGTCCAGCAGCTTGTCTAGGCCTATCATTTGAACTGCTGGAAAAGATATATCATATGTACCTACCTGTATAACTGAATGCTTCCGAATGCTTAAATCCTCCACAATTATTGGGTTTAGTCCAATGTCATCCTGGTTTCCTGAGTTCAACGTATCGATGCAGGCGTGATGGGGAGAGAACCCGGCGAAGGGTTGACGGCGCCATGTTGACAGTGACAGTGCCTCCACGTGTCCGATTGATCCAATGTTTTGCCTTCGATACGAACGCATAGTTCCCGCATGAATTGTCAATGCGTTGTATGCGTTTAAGGGGGTCCAGACTCCAAAATATATATATTGAAAGCATCAGATACCGCCGTAATCCAGGTATTCAGGCGGCGAAAGAGCAGCCTCCCGCCAACACGTCCGACCGCGGCGACTCTACCCGGCCGTGTGACAGCGGTGGGGCGGAGACCGAAAGACCAAGAAAATGGCGCGATTTATTTTCGCAAATTGTCGCGTTATTTCGCAATCTATGAATTTCTGGACAATGAGATGCCTATCTATGTATCCAAATCTATCTCTGTATATCAAAAACTAAAGTTAGACCGACCGATTTCATGGTGAAATAGGTCTGCATAGGTCCGATTCCCGGGTGCCCCAGATCGGAGAAGAAGGTGTCACATGGCGACCGTATCGATATAACGGTTTGGATTCCGCGCTTGAATGTCTAATTTGGCCCAATTTGGAATATTTTAACTATGCCAATGTGTTCTATATATCAGAATCTCTGCAATGTAAGCCCAAATAAGCCCAAATTGTGGTTATTTAAGCCCAGAAGCTATCATCTCATCGAGTGTTACATATAAACGCGTCACCGATTGTCGTATAGACGAAAGGGGAATTCGGCGGCATAAGATCTTAAGGTGATCTAGGCCTGTATTTGATTTTAAAGCCTTGCCGCCTCATAACAACATAAAAACACACATCCTGTATTATTTTTTTTACATAAACATATATATTAATGCACAAGATAATAGTAAAATCAAAAGTAATAATATTCATCACCTGTCATTTCATTATTCAAAAATAACCCGATTTGATTATCAAGGCTGTAACCCCAGTAGTCTTTTTAAACACTTCAGATGGTAACTATACGATCATGAATACATACTTGAGAGACATAGATACAGACTGGTTAAAAACGTTATTGAACCATATGAGTTAATCATAAAATAAATAAAACTCCAGACCGCCACGTAGTTGCGATAAATTCCCATTCTGTATTGAATTTTCTCTCTCTGAACAATAAAATATATTTTTCATTGCACTACTGTAGCAGATCGATCAACGTGCTAGACTAATGTATATTTATATTGGTCGGCAGGTGCGACTGGATATTTGGGTTATAGGAATTTTGAATAATAATGATTCTGAATGTAAATTTTACCACAGTATCACAATGGTAAAGAAGAGTTCAATATTTATGTTTCACAGGTGCGATGCGCTTATGAGTTTGCATTCATTTTCACATGAATGGCTATCGGAATTTTTCTTTCGCATGAATAGCTATCTGACATTTACATTTGTTGAACATATGCAGCCTGCTTATCCTGAGTTCCATCAAGTGGAAAAAAATATATATTATCCCTTATCAATAATTTCGGTATTTTATAAATGATTTAGGGGTGTTTTTTCATGCAGAATGAAAGTTGAAATGGAAACAAATATTCTGAACTCTGAATTCATATTCTTTGTTAATTCATCTCACTTATCAACAGTCCTAGGAATAACTTGTATAAATAAGATGGAAATATGTGTATCCTATTCTTTAAACTAACAATAAATTTGAGACTTTCCTGAACTTCATTCTGGAAATGTATATCATTACCATAAAATGTATCTACGGGAGAAGTTAAGATTTAGCTAGGGAAAATATCTCAAACACAATATACATAAACCTATACATGTACAGATACATATCAACAAGCCTTTGTATAAAAGAAAAAAAGAAAAAGAAACTCTACGGTCTTAATCATTTACAGAGTAAGATTTCAACATGAATCTTTAATCAGAAAAGTTACTCAAGTTTTTATAATTGAAAGAGGCGCACATTTTCAATAAAAATTGATAGAATTGGAGGGGGAAAAATAGTGATAAGAATTTGCTTACATGACTCGTCATCGTTGAGGGAGGGGAACTTGGGGCACTCCTTGAGTACGGTAACGTTGACGTAACGTATCTCCTTGTAGGCCCTATCCTCACCACCCCACGAGCTTCCCGCATTATTGTTATTATTGTTCGCCTCCTCGGGCCGCTCCGCCTCATCCCCGAAGGTATTGCGGCGGATGCGCTCGAACTGGAAATCGAGCACGTCGCAGATCTCGCCGATGGCGTGGAACTGGAAGTTCTCGGGCCTTAAGGTAAAGACGGCGTCCTCCGGGAAGTAGTGCTGGGGTAACGGCCACGGGGACCCGGCCGCTGGGATGGGCGCGTGGCGGATCAGGAGACGCGTGTCGGGCGACGCGCGGAAGGCGTACATGCGCGACCCCTCGAACCAGCTCACATGCTTCTTCATGTCCATCCGCGGCCGGCTGGGCGGCGCGGTGACGCCCGGCTTGCGGAGCTTGCGACGTCTTCGCCAGGAGGGGGTGGGGTCGGGCCAGTTGCGTATACCGCCGCCGCCGCCCTCCAGGGGGTCGTTCTTGACGTAGCTCGCGTTGAAGAGCGTGTAGGCGACGGTCGGGTGGAAAGGCCGGCCTGTATGGAGGGATATGTATGTATGATTAGTAATTTTTTATATGGTTAATATGATGTACATTTAAGAGTGATTGGATGGAAGATTTGGCAATTTGGTTGATATATGGGTCGGTGAGGTTCAATAGTCTTGGTGTCTTTTGAAGACTTTCTGAAAATTCCTGGAATGATCTTGTATCAAGTCACCAGAGAATATTTAGTACGGGTTGTGCAAACAGAACAAAACCAGCCAAAAAGTCACAAATGTAATGTTCAATTTCATGCATTAAACTTAATTGAGTTAATGACTGTAACATACCAAGAGTACAAGCTTCAATCAGTTGCCAGAAGACACAAAATATGCGTGCCCTTGTATTTCAGGTATATGCATTTCAAGATATTCTTTTGTACATGTATACCGAAAACAATGTTTCTTATGCTATATATACGGAAAGCACATTGCATTCCACTGGCTTTTCTAAACATACATAAACAGAGATAACAAAGACAAACTTTAGGATAACACGAATGAGTTATCTAACTATTCAAACCAAAATGAAAACTTCACCATGTTCATGTTTGTTAGTTGTACGATCTACAATTTATACAAACAAAATTAATCCACTGCAAACACAAGTACACTTGCAGTTAGGATCAGTGCCCCTTCACCAACACTCATCGGATTCCCACTAGGCGATTCTTTCATTGCGACTGGTTGCGATTGAAAGTAACTCCAAAAAACTTTGTACATTAAACAGCCGTGAAAAGCATAACAGTATTTAATATAAATCTTTTCGAGCTTCTGAAATTATCTCAATGATAAATAATTTTCCTGTTTTCTATTTGGAAATCGCAAGTACTGGTTATCGCTGTTGAAAATCGCAGAGTGGGAACAGGACTCAAAACGGCCGCATGCATGCTGATATTACTGTACTGAACCACATGGGAGGTGTTTATATTTCAAATAATAAGTGTCATTCTATCAATTAAACAAGTCGGCTTCTTTTTAATTTCAGTGGTTTAAATGTAGATGATAACAGAATTGTGAAAACGCCTCTGTGCTTGACTTCTGAAATGAATTTGATAAGTCTATGATGACATGTTTGATTTTTTCTTAATGCAAAAGATTGGATGTTCTCCTGATACATGCTTGTAATCATTATAACTGGAAATCAAGAGTGTTATTACATTGTATGCAAGGCTAAACATAAGGCATGGGTTATATACTGAACCTATGAAAAATTGAACTTGCTTTGTGCCAATTTTAACTTTACTAGTAAACATAAATACAATGCACATTTTCTATGTACAAGGATAGATGAAAATTCTAAAAATTCTATGTACAAGGATAGATGAAAATTCTAAAAATTCTAGTAGTCAATAATAAGGAAAGTTCCACTGATAGATTTAAGAACTTTTCACTCCTACAAACTATTAAATTTAGTAGCGCTATCATGACACGAAGGAAATGAAGTGTCTTAAATGCCAATATTCCTTGACGTTTTTACAGCGTTAAATGCTTTCAAAATACTATATCATTTTATAATATGCATATTATAATTGATAGTTGACTGTATGGATTCGGTGGATTTATCTAGGAAAGCCTGCCCAGTTCATACGTGAAAAAGACACGCGTGAGCTGGGGATAAGCACAGACCGTCAAGTAGAGGTTCTGTGGGCTAAGAAACCCATGGGCTAAGGGAAGGTATTACCATAAGGAAAATATCAAATTGGTTATGAATAGTATGCTCATGCATCCTTGACAAAAAAAATTTAAACAAGCATCAGCATTTTCTATTATGGAAAATGCCCTAACAACGTTATAGATCTCGAAATCAATACTTCAGAAGCATGGCATTCATTGTTAATGTATGAAATATTCAGCCATATTAAACATAATAGCGCATCCCTAAAAGCAATATGTCAGTTCCTATGACTGGTAAAGTGACTGTGACTGTGAGTATATGGAAGCAAAGCATGAAACAAAGAGAGGGGGGTAAGTTTGGAGTTATTGAACCTTATAAACACGTTTTCTGCAGTTTGTTTCTATTTCTTTCATAACTGACCACCAAGCCTTTACCTGTTTCCCTGATAACACGAGGTGGCACAGTAGTTCTCCTCCGCACATAGCCTGGAAACATCCAAGTAACCTTCTACGTCAGTTGTTGTTACTGTTTTTCTTCATTTTTTATCTTATTAAATTTCCTTTTTATATACATTTTATATACGTAAAAGGGTCACCTGCTTGTCTTTTTAACATATAAGTTTGTCTTTCCATACTTGGTAATATCTCAAGTTTGCAACTCAAAACCATTTTATGATGACCAATGATACTATGATGAATAAAGGAATATTAAAATCTTATTTTGCTTTCTTGTGGTTTTTGTTTTAGATTGTTATGTCCTGTAGTTCTAGAGCAATATGAAAATGATTGTCTTTAAAAGAACTTAGTTTTCCCTAAAATCAATTTTATTATTGATACTACTGTCTTATAAGCTTATCAATTTGATCAATTTATTAAAATGTAAGATAACCAACTCTAATTACAAAGCTACAAATATATCTGCGTAACATAAATCTCTATTCGGCGGTATTAGTTTGGGTATTTCAGAGACAGTGGGATTCGCGTTCAAGATATAAATGAATTTTAAAATAAAAACGCTGCTTAGATACAAAGTATTAGAGTTGAGCAGTTCGTATTTCAAGGTAGCCTACTGAGCAATAGAACGGCAGAAGTTCAAACGATAAATAAACATGTATTTAACTAAGGTTAGACGCGAAAAATAGTTCTCTTTATAATTGTGCTGTTAGCTATGCACGTGAGGATAAAGCTTGGCGAAAACAAGAAAATCGATTATTTACATTGAACTGAAAATACACTTTTTTCTCGAGTTTCTTTTATCACTTAAGCATTAATGTGAAAACTGCCAGCTGTAATGGGAACTTCAAAATGTGTTGCCGTCAATAATGATACGAGTAAAATAGCATGATTATCTAAAACAAATATCGATAAAACAGGTGTAAAGATTAAATTTTAATCATATTCATGAATTCAGTGCACTGTGTACTCATCTCACATAAAAGCGAAACGCATCAATAGTATGTCAAACACACGATGAAAAAGCCAGATAAAATAGGAATAGTAGCTATTTAAACCAGTTATCACACATACTGAAAAAGAATGGTATAGATGCAAATTGGGAAATAATCGGACACGTCTATATATGTTATATGTAGACTCTATCAGCACACGTAAAACTGTGTAATCAATGTGGCATAGTGAAGCGGTTCGATCAAAGTAACATGTAAATTATGTTTTTTATGTAAGTAGTGCAGAATTAAAACGTTACCTTTTTGCACCTTATCTCAATAAACATGCTGAAATCTATAGAGTAGATTATTTTCTCCTTTTTTATGCGGGGATATTGATATAACCATCTTTTTATTAACATTTCTAAAGGAAGGGAAATTTACCAGACAGGTGATCCAAATATACCCAAGGCAATACCCCCCCCCCTCCCCCCCACCTCCCCAACAAAAAAAATACACAAAAGACACTGCCCTCTCAGCACATTTTTACTTCCAGGTGGAATTTAATAAACCATTCACTGAAGGATTCACGCGTCCACCTTCCCACCAGGAGGAGGTTATCCGGACAAGGGCGTCACATTACCAGACGTGTTCTCCAGTTATCACCATACCAGTAGGGGCGGTCCAACTTCCTGCCCCAACTTGTCGCCATGGTTACTGCCCTGTACACGCCCACTATTTGTCTGCTCTACAGGTTTATTGCGGTTACCTCAGCCTTCAGACTTCTACTGTGCGCCCACTTTGTTCGCAAAAGACCAATATCCTCATGGCTTTTGTGCGAATACAGTGGTTTTCTCTAAGGCTATTGGTCTAAATCCCGTGCCAATATACTTTTTTTATGCAAATGACCTTCAGGAAGATATAATACGCCTTCTGGAGTGACTGGAGTTATAAAAAAAAATCCCGTTCTTACATTGTATTGTTTTTCCTTTTATCTGATCCCCACTGATGATCCTTACATTCTACGCACTTTTTCGATATCAAATATCAAATAAACAGTGCCATTTTCTAAATCAATAGGCCTACATGTTATATTGTTGATAAATTATGTGGATCAAAGGAGTAAACGCTTAATTGGTAAAAATCCTTAAAAAAAAATTAAAAAAATAAGGAAAATTGTGGCCAGGCTGCCTGCCAATTCATTTACTGAATAAGTGCTGCATCATGTGCATTAAGCCCACTGGCTATAAACAAACCTGTTTATGTCTTATGATCTTTATAAATATATGAAAATCACTCCACACTGGTGCATAGAAATAAGCAAAATGAAGCTGAAGGTGTCCATAGTTTAGCAAAAGGTAGTCACGTCCATTCAAAATGTTTACCTTGATAATTATCGTCAGATCGTTTCATGTAGAAATCGTCAGATTGCTTTTTGTAGAAATCATCAGATTGCTTTTGGTATGCATTGTCAGATGGCTCCTTGAAGGCATTGTAGGATTGCTTCATGAAGGTATTGTCGGGTTGCTTTATGTAGGCACTGTCAGACTGTTTCATGTAGCCATTGTCAGTTTGCTTCATAATGGCACTGTCAGATTGCTTTGTGTCAGCATTGTCAGATTGCTTCATGTATGCATTGTCAGATTGCTTCATAAAGGCATTGTCAGACTGCTTTATGTAAGCATTGTCAGATTGTTTCATGTAGCTATTGTCAGTTTGCTTCATGAAGGCATTGTCAGATTGTTTCATGAAGCCATTGTTGGACTGCTTCATGATGAAATTATCAGTTTGCTTCAGGTCAGTATTGTCAGATTGCTTCATGAAGGGATTGTCTGACTGCTTCATGTAGGAATTGCCAGGTTGCTTCATAAAGGCATCGTCAGATTGCTTCATAAAGGCAGTGTCGGACTGCTTCATAAAGGCATTGTCGGATTGCTTCATATAGGCATTATTAGGTTGCTCCATAAAGGCATTGTCAGATTGCTTCATATAGGCATTGTTGGATTGCTTCATGAAGGAATTGTCAGTTTGCTTCAGGTCAATATTAACGGATTGCTTCATGAAGGCATTATCTGACTGTTTCATGTATGCATTGTCTGACTGTTTTACGTAGGCATTGTCAGATTGCTTCACATAGGCATTGTAAGGTTGCTTATTGTTGGTGTTGTCAGATTGCTTCATGAAGGCATTGTCTGATTGCTTTTTGTAGACATCATCAGATTGCTTCTTGTAGAAATCATCTGCAGATTGCTTCACGAGGAAATCATTGGATTGCTTCATTTGGAAATCACCAGACTGCTTCATGTAATAGGGTTTTTCAGTGGCCCCTGAAAGGTGCGACTTTTGCGCAATTGGTAGATTCCCCCATGCCTGCTCCACTCGGCGTGATCCTGCAGACAAAGCCCTCAGACTAAAACTCAGGACATATTGCATAAACATGTAGTATTCAATACACTAAAGCCGGATGTGATTCTTTTGCGTTACTTTAACAAATATCTGACCTTATCTAAATCGTTATACTGTCTGTCTATATTACAGATATAACACAGATAAATTATTCAAATTTCTCTTCGTGAATGCAGCCAACAAAAGATATCCACCTTTAACTTGAATAGTCGCAATGAAGAGTTGGACAATATCAGCTGCCTACATGAAACATTCGGTGCTTAAAAATCCCTCGAAGCTTTCCGAAATGGCTTTAACGCGTCACAGACTTTGATTCAATTTGGGTGCATGTTTTCACATAAGCACTACAATGTAATTTCAAGGAAAGCAATGTGTCCGAAAAACAAACATTCATTTTTTACAAGAAGAACCGTGACTGCACTTCCTCTTGGTCCACTGACGTCCTTACACGTTTAAAGCTTCGAAGTGAAATACCCTCTGTTTATATCTTAAGACAAAGTAAAAACCCCCACGGTTTATTTACTTGCTCTGTTTCCTACATTTTCATCATCTTTTTTAAAGGTTATGAACTAACTTATGCTGCTACTACGATCTATACTACGACAAAATATTTAGGAATAATACATGATACAAAGTTATAAAACCTGATTACTGTCACCAGACCCTCTCCACGAAGAGGAATAGATGGTCGGCCACTCTCAGAATTAATCTTATAATGGAGCTAGAACTGGCTTCTTATTCTTTAGATATTCCATTCCCTGCTAAGATGGAAGCACTTACAGCAACATGTCCAACAAAAATCAACTTAACATCAGTCTGGTACTCTACGGAATGATTCATCCAGCATGAATTATCTATAGCCTTCCTCCTGCGTCACTGGAGTTTATTCAATTAATAATATAACATTTTACAGCTCTTTCCCAGTTGAGAATGTCAATATTTTCTTTCTACAAAACTATCTACGTAGAGTCATGTACCCAGCAGTATGGCAGACATTTACTTTTTACTTGTTATATGATAAACAGTAGGAAAAACAAATACTATAACAATTAATTTCTTGTTTTAGTTGGAATGAATTTTGTACAATGCAGTACGTCTATGCATGACCAAATATATAAGTCTATAGGTAAAACAAAGCTAGGAGAAACATTATGTATTGAGAGTAGGATAAACACACTGAGACTTAGAGAGATTAATGTAAGATAGTTCACACTTCAAACAATTCAAAAAAAGAAAGTCTCGAACTATGTTCCAAGATAACATCTTCTGTTTTTGAGAAAGTGAACAGTACTCGTCCTTTAAGTATATTCCTTTTGAGATAAGATTATAATCAAATTAGGACATCACTCAGATATTAAGTGGGTTAATCATACAGAAACTGGGAAAGTTTACGTAGTCCATAATTATATTAGAGCACACGTAGGACATATAATTATGGAATCAGCTTGAAAATAAACATGTCATCGAATATGTCATGCCTGATTATTTGGGCAGTATGCATTTAGTTGAATGTGAGAGGGTGTCTTTTTTCCCTTAATTAAACTGGAAATATTTTCTCATTTTCTTGCACGATCTAGCATCACAGCAATGACATATTCGCCTCCTAATAACTATATTACATAAAAGTTGAAAGGAAACTCTTAATGGAGAACAGACTCGTTATGGTATGAAGAGGTCTAGGGAAGAAACTGAGTTAAAGTGTAAGATATTATCATTATTAATTTAGGTGTAAACAGGTCAGATCACACGGAGAACACACGACTGGCGCTCACCCTCCTGGTCCTGGTCACGGGGCAGGTCCAACGCCTGCCAAGACCATTTCTTCCGCCTTCTCTTCTCCGCCCGCCAGAGTTCTGCTCCAAAAAGTTTCATATTGAATTATATAAGCGACGCTTTTAGGCTGATTTCCACTATACGATTTTACTCGCGATTTCCGAAATCGCGAATGAGAATAAGAGCTTATCATAGAGATGATATATATTATGAGGAAGTATTTTGATTTCTCTTTTAAATGATGTATAATAATTATTTGTGTTGATTCCTGTAATTTTTTTATGAAAAAAAAATCCGTAGGGAAAATCGCCTAATGGAATACAGGCTAACACTTGCAAATAGATTTCGCTCTATTATTTTCCAAAAGTCATATAAATTTGTATCAAGATATATGAACAATATTTGCGTTATAGGTAGATCGTTGTTTTTTATGATAATATTGGAATACTCAAATTTACTGATCTTATATCGAATTATTTATGAGGTGTTCGATAATGTCCAAACCTGTCTGCCAACGTGGCTTGATCGTAACACACGTCGTTAAACTATGTGCACGTGCAACCATGAGTGTTATGTCACCCAGTAAATGGTTTCATACATAATGCAAGAGACAGACAATAATTCTAATAATATTTAATCACCTCCCCACACGGAAACTTCAAGGCCATAACGACCTAATCAGCGAGTTAGTGTAATATGCCATAAGCCAGATTACGACGGTGCCTTATTTGTACACAATGGGGCATGTTGCCTCGTTACGCCGCCTACACAAGGGCCACTCATTAACCCAGAAAGTAGCGCTCAGATCCAATGGGCCTTTTTTTTTTTTACCAGATCCAATGGGCCCTTTTACCACAAAATGAACAAGCGACGCCTACAAGTTCAAAGTCTCCCAGAACGACTACACCAAGGCACCTGGGACGACGCAATGCCCTGAACATGCCTCCGAGGGGTGGTTCTATAGAAGTCGCTTTCTCTAATTAATACCGCAAATGACAATGCACATGGGGTCTGAGAGGGGGTGGGCGAGTGGAGGAGGAAGGGAGGGAAGCTTAGGCCCTCATTAGTGAGCAAATTGAGCGTCATTCGCCAACAGTTGGTTCATTATCTGGTCTAGCGGGAGGATCTTTGGGCCGGCCCAGGCCCGGCTCTGTCATAATAACAAGGGGTGTAGCAGTCAATAGGATCTGGCGGCCCCGGGCCCTGCAAGCTTATAGTAGACTTTGAAGTTATAGAGACTGTTCACTCACTGTTATTGGAGCTCGCACCTCCCTGTAGGTTGGTCTGATCAGTTACAGAGACTGTTCACTCGCTGTTATTGGAGCTCGCACTTCCCTGTAGGCTGGTCCGATCAGTTACAGAGACTGTTCACTCGCTGTTATTGGAGCTCACACCTCCCTGTAGGCTGGTCCGATCAGTTACAGAGACTGTTCACTCGCTGTTATTGGAGCTCACACCTCCCTGTAGGCTGGTCCGATCAGTTACAGAGACTGTTCACTCACTGTTATTGGAGCTCACACCTCCCTGTAGGTTGGTCTGATCAGTTACAGAGACTGTTCACTCACTGTTATTGAAGCTCAAACCTTTTTGTAGGTTGGTATGATCAGTTACAGAGACTGTTCACTCGCTTTTATTGGAGCTCACACCTCCCTGTAGGTAAATTGCTATGATCAGTTAGAGACTGTTAACTCGCTGTTATTGGAGCTCCCACCTCCCTGTAGGTTGGTAAGATCAGAACTAGTGAGGTAGTACCAAAGATTGGCTGATATTTGGAAGCATTAGGACTACCGGTGGTTATCAAGCTAAACTTGATAAAACAAGCCCTGGGTAGCCCCATTGTAAACCATACACTATAGAGTTAACATATATTTCAATGGCGGATTTAGAGGGCCTTTTTTGGCCAATTTCAGATTTTTCCGATCACGTCCCCCCCTTTTTTTTCAAAATCCTGGATCCACCATTGTATATTCATAGTAGTCTATGCAATAATTATATTAACCACTTTACTGTACTATCAATGAACTTCTAAGACTTTAACAGCAACCTATAGAATGCACGGTTTCACAGCACACTATATTTTGCTGACGACAACACGCATCAGCATTTACTTTTTCCGGTGTACCCAGTGTCCATTCTTAGTCATCCAAGTTCTTTGCTTATTCTTACCAAAGAACTAGGCGGTGAGCAGCTCGCCCTGAGCCTGGACTGAGCTGCTCAATACGTACTGCACCCACTGACTCGGCCCGGCCGGTACAGCTACTGGGATCCAATATTCTATACATATATGGATCCTGATCTCCGGATATACTGCCCTTTTCTCACATTGAAAGGCAGTGAGGGGTTCAGAGTGTGAGGGGGGGGGGGCTGTATTCAGAAGGCCTGAGGTGATAGGGAAAGCGCTACGTCTTCATATGTTCAATGATCAGAAAGAGGGTTACAGTATATAGAAGACCATTAAATGGTCTTTTTATAGTCTTCAATATGGTGACCATGCACTATTTAACTGATTACTGTGGTACTACAGATAAATCATTCATAGCGCAAACTTCCTACAACATTTGTGTAAGACTAAATTATCAATGTTAATCGTTATTTGTCTCCTGATGACAATAAATTTAAACAAATTATCTTAGTCTATAGGCCAAAACCCCCACCTCTTATCCCGTTTAAATATCCCTCGAGCATAAATACTACACAATTCAAAAAGTTTAAATTCCAGGAAATAAGATACTGGAGGCGTATTCCGTGAATTCTTGCGGTGCACAACGATTTTCTTCCTATATAAAACGTATAAAAAGGGAAGCTAGGTAATGAGTCTCAACCACTAAAAACCAGACACAACAAGAAGGCTGATCACAGGGCGGTCAGAAAACACCACTGAGACGTCCTGGTGTACGGGCCTGATGGGCCCCTGTCGTGAGAACTGCAAGGGTAGGGGAAGAGGAAAAAGGAAATGAAAAAGAAATGTTAAGCATGTTCTACGCAGTCTCGGTCTCCAATCTGCTTTTATATGATATTGTGATCAGGGCCAGAATCAGATTTGACTTTCAATTTCATTAGGCCAAAATATGTATTTAAAAAAGTTGTCTTCAATTTCCAGACTTTAAAAGCCTTAAATACAACTTTCGGGTCGGTCGGGGAACCGAAACACAATTTTGCTTGGCCTTGGAAAGGTTATGGAAAGGGCGTGGAAAGAATAGGGCAAGGACGCGGTTTTAAGTTCAAACCTTGACTTATTGCAAGTGATCAAATGTTCTTACGATCAACCGTTTGCCCTTTACGTTGCATGTATCTTTGCCGCTAGGCTATAATCTTATATTTCTATAGGGGGATTACAGATTTATTTCACTTTGATGGAATTACCATGTTCCGTGCGGGGGAAAGGTTAAAGACATTTCATAATACCCCTGTTTTGATCAAACCAATGCAGCATGGGTGTAGGCCGAGTAGTATCAAGAATAGCATTATATCATACCAAATTATGAAAAGAAATATCATATGTATTAGAGTAAAATTCTGAGAGTGAAAAATGGTCAACTCCTTTGAACATATCCTAGCCTTCCTTACTTATAGTTTATTTCAATTCTGCGATAACACAGAGAATTACAGTGCAAATTTTACTCAAGTTCATTGCAATTTCTGATCAATTTTGTCCATTGTTTTCACCTGAAACATCAGACATAAGGAGACGTGGGACATATAACATGGGAAGTATATATTTCACGTTCTTTTGCAATCCACTATAAAAACTACAACGCATGGCATGAAAAGCATGCACAGCCAGAAATATTCAACGCTGCGCATGCGAGCTCAAGATGCCATTTAAGTCCGAAGTAAACTACATAAATCACTTTTTCTAACAAGGCAGTTTGAGTTCCGATGGTGCAAGCCATCGATTCCCTCCCCTTAAAAGCCGTAACCTTTGAGACTACGGCGTGACAGAGGGCCCATCATAACCGGGCTGATGGAGGGGTGTTCGCGTGTATCAAAGAGTGGGGCTGTGTGTTGGGGATTTTCTTCCATGGTCTACATACAAGAAATAACAGGCCAAGCTTCTCCACAGTGCCACAGCTAATGAAAGTATTTCTTGTATAACAAACGAAAATGGCAACTTTACTGAGCAGAATGCAATTACCCTATTAAAGACACCAAAGGTTACTTTTTAATTAAGTTGGGGTACACAACTGAAAAGGCTTTCGTGTATACAGTGGATTTTATGATGGCATTTGTAGCGCAGTTCTTTTTATGTTACTATGGGGACCTTTTCCAGAACTATATTACTTTAAGCGTGTAAATGAGAGAGCTGCAAAGGTTTGAATTCTAAAGGATGGCTGGAAATAGTTAAACTGTAAAATGACAGTTTATTATCTATTTCTTATACTTTGCTCAGCTTCGTGAATACAGCCAACATCGTCCTAAATTGTTTAATAATAATTATAATACTGATCGGGACCTGTATTATTAGTCACCAAAAATGGTTATCTAACAAGGGAAGGCCCGTCCATACTTCAGCACATGTATACATTTAACAATTCCTTTTTATAAAATTGAAAACAACGTTAAAATACACGAGATATTTGCCAAAAACAGTAAAGTACCTAAGATATTTGCCAATGCCATCAAGGGCATAACCCAGGCATGGCCTACATGATAAACCTTATTATTCCCATATTGAAAACCTCCCCTTTTTTTCCTACAACAAGGCCTGGGGCTGGCAGAATATCATTGCCTTATAATCCACAAAGACGCGGCACCCAGGAGGGGCTGTGGGCCGCGGGAAAATCCATCAGAGATCCTACTGGAGGAAGAGGGGGGTTTGGCGGGTGAGGGAGGGCACACTGGAGGAGGCGGGGCAAATTACTAGTGCACACCTCCGGGCGGCTGAGTGATGGAGACAGGGGGTCACAGATAGACCCTCCGCCGTTGCTATCTCATCATTATTCGCAGGCCCGAGTCTCCTGCACCCAGCTTCCCCAACCCCTCCCCATCCCCCCAACTCACCCCCAACAATTTGTCGGATTCTGCCATCCATCCTTGCAACTGCCAGCGCCACCGGTAATTTCTGCTTGGCGTTCTGGAGAGATGCCTCCTACATTAAAGGCCCAGGGTAATTGCCCGTTCTGCCTTGTACTATTAAGGTGCCGGACAGTTTGGCTAGGCCTGGGACAATTCTGGGAGTACCAAATAAATTGCAGGCTTATTAAGTCCAAAATGTTGGTGCGTGTGTTTTATTGCTTATGAGGGCGGTTGGAAAAACATTTCAGGGCTTCAGAAGTCCCCAGTGTATTTAATGATCCCAGCCCACGCGATACAGAGGAATTTTGTTTCCACTCAGATCACGTCATTACAAGTGACTTTCCGAAATACTGTAGCAAAACTATAGAAGTAGTTCTTTCTCAACATGACTTTCTTTGGCGGTCAGTTTGGGCAAGACAGCTATAGATATACAGAAAGGAAAGAATTGCCAATGTCGGGTGAGTACAAGGCCATTTCATTTTTAAGTTTGAACAAATACCGTAATTTGGAAAATAACAATTAGACTGTGTGTATTTTTGCTCTGACTGTAAGCAGAGGTATATCGTTATCATTCCCAAAAGAAGCATGGAATTAACAATGCCTGATGTCAGCAGTTTGAATATAATTTGCGTGACATTCCAAATACAAAAGAATGTAACTTTTTGTTTTGTTCTGTGTATAGTTGAACAGAACTAGCTGACCTTCTGACAAGCCAAGTATACTCAAAACAGCATAATATGGCAATGGAAATTAGCATGGTTGAATAGGAAAACCAAAGTCAGACAAGCACGCTTCAGTTCTTTCAGTTATCATCAGACGACAACTGATATCCAAAGTGAAGCAAATTGCCCAATCAAGCCACAAAAGTTGTGACTATAGGCGTGGCAGGAATAGAGCCAATTCCAGGAGCAGCCCAGGGAGTTACTCGACGCTCTGTTTGATGGCGCATCGACCTGTGCATTTTAAGTGGTAGAAAGGTGAGACTACACACAACTCTGACACCACTACAAGTGTAGCTCGGTAAGTTATGCCCTTGTGCGTTCGAACACCTACTTATGCATTCCCTCTGGTGGAAAGGTGAAACTATACACAGCTACAACAGCTCAATGAGTTAATCAGTCTGTACGTGCAATTGGCAGAACACCTATCCATATTACATTTAGCCAGGAAAAGTTTGTACTAAGCAGCGCAATAGGAGAAGCTCAGAGCTGTGTGTTACTTATTCGTTGTTCAATCTTTTGAAGGAAAAGTGGTGAGGTCAGACACAAAAGTTATGCTTTATGGTCATAAGAGAACTGAGGTCAATTAAGGGTTATAAGTCAGAGCTAGAAAGGTGTGACTTCACACCACTACAGGAGCAGCTCTGCGAGTTTCTCATTCGGTGTGATAGAGATTGAGCCTGTACACCAATAAATGGGAAGCTCGCATAGTAACATGGTCCCAGTATGATTAAACATCGAGAGGTGAAACTGATATACACGTCTACAGGAGCGGGTTTGTGAGTTACGGCCTTGTGTGACAGAGCACGGCCCTGTGCATTTTCATTGATAGAAAGGTGAGACTTCTCACCACTCAGGAGCAGCTCAGTGAGTTACTCGCTCTGTGTGATGGAGCACCAACCTGTACATTATCAGCGGTAGAAAGGTGAGACTTCTCACCACTCAGGAGCAGCTCGGAGAGCTACTCGCTCCGTGTGATGGAGCACCAACCTGTACATTCTCAGTGCCACAAAGGTGAGACTTCTCACCACTCAGCAGCAGCTCAGTGAGTTACTTGCTCTGTGTGATGGAGCACCAACCTGTACATTCTCAGCGGCAGAAAGGTGAGACTTCTCACCACTCAGGAGCAGCTTCGTGAGTTACTCTCCGTGTGATGGAGCACCGACCTGTACATACTCAGCGGTAGAAAGGTGAGACTTCTCACCACTCAGCAGCAGCTCGGTGAGTTACTCTCCGTGTGATGGAGCACCGACCTGTACATTCTCAGCGGTAGAAAGGTGAGACTTCTCACCACTCAGGAGCAGCTCAGTGAGTTACTCTCCCCATGTGATGGAGCACCAACCTGTACATTCTTAGCAGCCGCAGATCGACGCCTTGATCCGACAGAAAATCAATCGCGGCCGTCCGGCGAGCAGCTCGTTGAGGTGTTTGAGAGCTGCTCACAGGGTCTGTTACTACCTGAGGCCCCAGCCCCCTTAGGGCCCACTTGGGGCCTGTTTTCTATGATGTACCTGAACACCAGGCGCCTGAACAACACATGGCCACCATACATTGCCTGCTATTCTGGTTTGCTCGACTTCTTACTGTTTTTACATCCCAGATAGTATACATACATATACCAGAGTCAATCCAGATACTTTATGGTCAGTATAAGAAATGTATTTCCACTCTGTAGTTTCTGGTCCACTACAATTCATTTCAGGTACGTAGACCTTTATCCAAAATGAAAATATATGACGCTAAATTTAAAAGCAAGATTTATCCCCATTTCTATATCCCAGATGAAATTTACACGAATGCATTATAATGACAAAGGTTAACATGCACTGTGTGTATTTGCTATATAAATAGCTTTGTCCTGACAGAGAACCGTTTGAGTCCCTCATTTCATTATTTTGACAAACGTTCTACTGTCCGTTTCTAACGCCAGGCAGCGCTCTGTTATCCTTAATTTATGGCTCGACTTTCACAAAGGATTAAGTAAAATATGTACGTGATGGCCGTCTCTCCTACCCTAAACGCCCCGCGGGACTGAATGATGTGATTAGTTACGCTCTTTATGCCCGAGTCGTTAAGCTGCAGATTTAACGTCGGCCGGAAAGTTTCCTTCATGAATAATTTTCTTTGGGGAATATGATCAATAATTCCCTGGTCCTAGAACATACATATATGCAGCACATTATCAAAGTATATAATGTTCTGCCCCTGGATAAGGACCAGCAAAGGGTGAAAGGCGTTTATGTTAATCTTTGAAGCTTTTTTGCAATAGATATCTCTATAGGGAGTCGTGAAGCATATGGACGGAGCACACAGAGCTGTCAGAGTCTCTTTGACATGGTGACAAACGCCACCATAGAGGTGGGACGTGGGGTATGGATAGAGTATACAACTGTGTATAAAGGGACTAACACTATGTTATCTGAAACTCGCAACCTCATCTGTTGTACTCGTACTGAAGTAGGAGATTATCTAACACGAACACGTATATGTCATTCATTTCTAATTACAAAGATACACATGAAATCTAAATTTTGAGCTGTACATATTTTGTAACAGCCCCCTCAATCTCTATTAGGAGATCACGCTATGTTGTGAAGGGATAAGATTTTGATTAACAACAAGTGGCTTTGCCTGGATTCGAATCCACAACCTTTGGGTTTGGAGGTGAGGGTCTTAACCACTACACTATGGAGGATGAGGCTGGAACTAAGAAATGGGGTCATGACCCAATTTGCTGGCTCCCACAGGTTCTTTTGAAAGCAGTTTAACAAAACAGCAACCAGATGGACAGGTTGGTTATGGCCCATTTCGCTGGTTCTTGGTAAGACCTGAAGAAAGTTCAGTATGTAGGCAGCAACATGCGAAAGGACATCGTTTTAGAAGAAGAAGGGTAATAATAAGGGAGATTCGTAGATAACTTTCATATTGGTGGATAATGGGGTCCTATCTACCGTTAAATCTCGTTTTATAAACAGTATTAGTATAACACACCTCGAATTTAAGTTACCTTTAGATATTCTATACAACCAAAGCAAATTATATGAAATTTCGAATTCTACTAGGTTACTACTTGTTTTCATAGGGGAAGGAGGCAAACATCAGGAGTAGGCAAAAGATTAGGGCTGTAACTCACTTCCTTAATTTGGTTTAATAATAGCTTAAGCCAAACTATTCGACATAATGGTCCGAGGTCAATGGTTTGATATCTTGCATATAAATCAATGACTCCCTACAGTTCCACTAGTTCCTCAGAGTTCTTTTACATGAGACAACAACGGTGATGAATCGATATTTCTGTCTGTGATTCTGCTTTTCATGAGCTAATGCCTACCTGTGGCCTATCATATTTCAAGAAAATAGTAACCCTACTGATACTGGATAGTTCTTTGAAGACACTCATCAGTAGTCAATATCTATGGCGACTTACACATTAACAAAGCAGATATAATGAATACGTTCTCAAATCTTACACATAACAGGAACTTGATCTCCTTTGTGCCCTCATGTTGTCTCCATCTTTTTATCTGATTTCAGACCAACATTTTAAAAATAAACTATTTTCCATTACTTTTGGTTTATCGTGATGAAAACTTCAACGGGTATTTGAATGATATCAGATATGTTTGTTAAGTTATTAGATACTCGAATATAATACGAACCAGTTTGCATGATACAAGAACATGATATAAAACAAAAGCAGTAACAGTTCTACCTGTTGTAAAAGGTCATGTTAACAGGTGAAAATGGGTATGTGTAACATTAAAGGTCATGTTTACTATTGATAACAGGGAGGTGGTTATGTTTAAGCCAAATCCCTAACCCCAAAATACAGTTAAAATAAGAGACCTATATGCTGGTAATATGGAACCCAATTTTTAAACATCTGTTCTAAATTCAACAATCGAGGCCTCACTTTATGATTGCCACTTTTTTTAATTAAATTTGCTCGTTGGCTTCGCACCTGGTGTGGATATGGCTTTGCATGTATGAGGTCGTGTTCACAGGTGATAAACGAAGACAGTCATGGTGACTTTAATGTCACGTTTACAGGTGATAACAGGTGTGAACATGACTACATCATGTGTGTGGACATGCTGTTCGTGCCAGCTAGTGTAAAAGTCTATGGGGTGTATGTATTTTAGGCACTGTTAAATCAAGGCGAGGGATGTGAAAATCTTTGGGAGTCTAAAAGTCTATAAGCTGCGGGATTTACTTAAAACATACATGAAAATACACTGGGTTTGCTACCTCAACTATTGTTTTTTTTTATATTCGTTTGCAGTCAACATAACACTGTAAAGTCACGGGGATCTCACAGCAGGATGAACCAGGTAAAATGTTTGGAAATTCCTTAGATTACCCCCTATGTAGAGATTCGTGCTTTTACTGTTGGCCTTATTCTTTACTTTGATTCAGAATCAGTAAAGCCACGTTTTCAAACTACATGACTGGAGTAGAATCTGCCGAGATGTGCTGTAGCAAGAACATGGGATGAGATGTTGTCGTTCCCACGCTGTTTACATAATATCTCTAGCTTCTTTTCTTAACAAAATGCATGCGTTAGTCTGGAACACTGTCTAAATACTTTAATTATCCATGCACATCCGGAAGAATATACATGAGTTAAAAGGGCTATTCACATGTATATTTAAATCTACGCTTACCCTTGGAAGGCAATACTTATCGGTAATGATTTATTTTTCATAGCACAATTTTAAGAGACTGCATAACAAACATCCTATAGCCTTGTATACATGTAATATAGAGATCATAAGGAAAACATCATAAGGAGCAAATTATCTCACATGTTGCAGTAGCAATACCACACTAAAAATATAATTAGGATTTTCAATTATTTAAAAGGGCCAGTGAGATCCGCCTCATTTAGTGCTTTTTGATATTAAAAACAAAATTAAAATCGGACATGGCACTCCTTAGATATTGCTAAAAATGTGAGAGTAAAAGTTCCATTTTTTTGCCAGTACTTTTACATTAAAACATTAGTAAAGCTACAGACCCCCTATTTAGCCTATTTTTACGTGATTTTAACTCTATAAAGTCAATTTCATGCTTAAATCCGCGGATCTTTCTCTGCTTGCATATCTTAATGCCATATACCATTGAAAATATCATTTCTTTCCGCGGATCTAAGCATTTTTGCCCTATTTAATTGGCTTAAAATTATAGGTTAAAAACTTGAAAAATAGGTTAAAAGCTTGACCATCAAAATTCTGAAAAATGCGGCCCATGTTGGCTGAATCCACATGGGCGAAAATATCATGCTATCTCTTGAAAATAATTAGACCTAAAATTATCAAATGAAACCGAAGTTTAATCAAACTTAAATTTTCCTATGCTAGAGATTCTCCTCTTTCTTATGGTAGTATTGTTTTTTCTCTACTGTAAAAATTGAAAAAGTTACAGTAAAATTTCTGTCACCAACCCTATAAAATATGGAATTTTATGTTTTGTCCCTAGATTTTTCAAGGGTTTTGGTATTGCTAGTTGCAGGCTCCATGCAACCCCCATGGGAGTAATTCTAAGCGAACAAGATACCACAGATCACTTACCCTCTATATTCTGCACCTCATCGTTGGCCTTTCCCTGCTGAATGGGGGTGGGAGGCGGGGGCGGCAGGCCAAGTCCCGCGTTCGGCTGTTGATCTCCCTGGAAACCTGCATGTCTCCTGCCGGCGGGGGGCTGAGGGCCGTTATCTGGCAGGGGTAAGCCGTCTTGGCCCTTGTGGTCAGAGTTCCGGCCAAAGCCTTCCTTCTTCTCGCGGGCCGGCCACAACCTCTCACTTCCAGTATTCCCTCCTTGGTTTCCCAACTGATTAGCCGCTGGTAAAACCCCCGTGTTAGCCCTTAGGTTTCCAATTGGGTTACCACCGGCCGCAGCGGCGAACAAAAGGTTGTTATTATTGTCGTTTTTAGCAATATACTTGCTGTCCTTGTTATTATCAACCCCGTTATTATTGTTATTATATCCTTGGGCTATCTTCACATGAACTTTGTTGTTATTGTTATAGCTGCCAGCGGCGTTGTTATTAATATTCAAATTGTTGGTATTTTCACTGTTTTTATTGAGGTTCATATTGTTGAAGGGTGCACTGTCCTGTGGCAGTGGGGCCGCCCCTCCGGGCGGTAGGACGGCTGCCCCTACAGCCCTCCAGGGCGTCACCTGGCTGAGGCAGAGCAGTAGTAGCAGGCTCCTCCAGGCCAGCACCCTGGAGAAGAGGCAGCAGGCCCTCCGCAGCATGACGCCGCCAGTCCTCCTCCTCCTGGGCTCACACAGGAGGCAGGTCACCTGTGGAGCAAAGAAACAACAAATCTCATTAATACAAAAAACAGTTAAAAGGATTTGGTTAGCGTTTTTTGTAATAGTCCTGCATTTCTACGGCTCGTCAGGATGGGATAAAAAACCATATTGTGGGAGAGAGTGCTCCTGTTAAAGGTAATCAGGGCTGAAGACTGAGGAAAAAATATGTAATCAGTGCACGAAAAAAATTATAGTAATTTACCGAGACAGATGCTATCTTCTGCCAATGTTAGAGGGCTTAGAAAATATTCTGAATTTATATTACACGTACACAGCGACTGCATTAGAATGTTATTCGGGAGGACTTATAGAAAGGCTTCAAGTCTAAAGCCGTGCATCTTTTGTGTAGGAAAGACGGATACACTGAAACGGATACAGCGACGCTTTAGTGAACGTCTGTCAGTAGTACAGGCAAATGGGGCTCGAGGGCAGCTAATTTAAAACTGACAGAATGGCTTTGTAAAAGTGTGCTGATGAACAGAAAGCAGTGACTTCACACACTGAAGAGTATATTGTTCAACAGAACAGAAACCTATATACATAGAGAGAGAAAGCGTCTATAAATTACGCACGGTTTTGCTACTGAACGTTCCACTAAGGCTTGACGTGTATTGACAGTAATTTTGTGCGAGTGGGCAAGTACGCATATTGTACAGAATTTCTAGCCCTACCTTCCCCGTTCCTACCCTTACAAGTGTAGGATATTAATGGAAGGCCCCAAAATCCGTATTCAATCCTGCGGGTAGTTTTATGAGTAGTATTGGAAAATGTGACTCTGACGCAGGTTATTACCAAGTTGTAAAACCGAGAAAAGTAACACACGACATATTGTGTCAATGTGACTTACACTCAGTTCAAACAGGACTACAGTGCGAAAGTAAAGTAAGTTGCTTCCTTTTTGCGGTTATATGTTTGGTTATTCTGTACCACGAAGTATATGATAATGTATAGAAATATCCAGAGACTCGTCTAAGCCACGTGCCAAAATGTTGCTCATAAGTTAAGGTTACCTCAGTACACCATACACCTGGTGGGCCTATTCCCCATTGTATAACTAAAGTACGTGTTTCGGTACACAAGTCTTAACACCTGGCAGCTGTTTTTTTTATGAGCAGCAAGCCCCGGAGACTCACACCTTAAAAAGTACCTATTCGTTGTTTATAATTGTTTTACATATGTATACACATTTTCATGATGAAATATACATCACTGATTAAATGTTTCTGACTTTATTAGTTTGTTTTTTTAAATATAGGTTATTTGCAGTGTCAGAAATTAAGAATGCAATACACCCTGCACTCGAGATGCGTGATTCTAATGAGTTGGCCCGGGTGTTGCAGGATTTTTTCACCTTTTTACATAGCTCTTTATAATAATGTACACACAGAAATTATGTGATTGTGCATAATCTTAGAACCTGTGCATCAGGTGGGTACATAATTTTAAAACACGTGCACCAGACGGGTGCATAAAATAAGACCTTAGTTTTGGACAGTCTTTCTAATGCCGCCAGCTGTCTCCCCCACCTGTTCGGGTTTATGTCCTAAGCTAACCCTTTAATCACGCTGACACATGCAGGGATCCGGATTAAACGCTGTGGTGAGTCGGATCTGGTGGGTTTACATAACCAAGGCTGGTGACACACGCCTGAATTGGTTAAACAATCAAAAGATCGATATTGTTTTCCATATAAGAGTTGAACATCGTTTCATATTAATTTATAGTTGTTATGTCCTATTTATCAGTATTATGTATGAGAAATAAGTGATCTATATAAAAACATGAGAGTCATCATTAGATATCAACCATGAATGTGGAGACTTCAAATAGGAATGTGAACCACAAAGCGTACTATCATGTATCCATGAAATAAACAGAAATATCTGCTAAAAAGAATGTCATCGAAATAAGGAATTACGTGTATTACAATATGCACCTATGCATTTTTCGTGTCATGGAAAACAAGTTGTTGCTATACACATAATGGAAGGCGTTTTTCAAAAGAACCCAAGGATAAGGTTTTTGGCAGACAATGCAACTTAATGTTGAATATTTATTCAACAAATAGGCCTAATAGACAAAATACCAACTAAATGTCCGACGTGGAAGTCTTGACATGTGAGACCCAAACGTCAGAGATCATGTCAGACAAAAACGTTGGACATGAATGCATGTCCAACAGTTTATGGGTTACACTACGATGACCACTGTCTTTACAAGTACGTGAACTCCTCATGACAACACCAACATCTCCCCATTCCCATTGATTCCTTAGATAGTGTAGGCCTGTCCACCGCCCGCCATTAACGTGGAGGAATACCCTACTACGGCCACTAGTGGAGGCAGTCCGGCTAATGGACTGACGCATCCGCGGGCTCGGGGTGACAGCCCTGGCCGGACGACCCTCTCACCCCTCACCCTGCAGGCCCAACAAAGTGCTCGTTTGTCCGGCGGGTCGGCCCGCGGGTGGGGCGCAATCCGTTTAGTTTGTGCCCATTAACGCGTTAGGGGGGCCGTGTGAACTAAGAGGGCTGTGTTTGTAAACCTGCACCGCTTGTCTGGAGACTGTGGGGTGTTTGTTATCAGGTAATATTGATCTGTCTTGAGACTTGAAAGGTATGGCTGTTAAGTACTGGCTCGTTTCTTGTTATATATAGTAAGTTAGTAAGTGGTGTATTAGATGTAGTTTCTGATAAGGGCTCAAAATGTCCTACTAAAGGGTCTGTTGTGTCAGATATTATTATGTGTCCGATGTTTTAGATTTTTTGGGGGTAAAATTGTTATATCTATTCTAGGAAAAGATAGGACGGTCGGTGGATCAAAATCTAACTGCCTTGAGATAGCTGGTTCCTAGCCTTTCTCATCTAGCTAAATGGTTTGGGATCACAACTTGCTGAATGGTTTAGGATTTTTGGAGTAAAATTGTTCTATGATCTATTCAAAGAATAGATAGGACGGTGGATCAAAATCTAACTATCTTTGAGAGGGGCTCCTAGCCTTTCTCATCTTGCTAAATGGTTTAGGATCACAGTGAAACCAATTTATCTCGTGATAAGTTAAGTGCTTTTGCACGACAGTTAAACAACCCTCAAGAGAACAGATCTAGCAAGAAGATTCTGTCCTGGAGATCGACAGAACTATTCTGTGAATTCAAGAAAATATCAATAGTAGTTCCTAGAAATCAGTACATCATTCAATTCAGTGTTTGTCACACTGCGTCAGCAGTTACCATCATCTTGACATACGACGTGCTAAAAGGCTGAGACAAAATTCACACATTTTTCGTCTCAAAAACATAACTTTTTTAAATAAAAACCTGAATTCCTGGTTTGCGGTCACTAACACTGCGACCTCATTGATGTTATCTTCAGAAGATTGATATGCCCCCCTCGTGTACGTGATATATAGGCAATGCCGCGTTCACTCCAGGGCACACTGCCGACACTTCATTGCAACGCCTCTAATATAATACACGACCGACTGATAGACCCCCAGCACCGCCAACACGCTGGGACGCTATCTACTTCGGGAAGGGTCACTCTTCATAGTCCCACTGGGACAGCAAGTACCAGGCGCTTTACGACTTCCATGTCACACTGAAACGCCCCATGACACCACATACAAGCCACCCCATGGCGATCGCCCCCACCCCATCCCAGCCTTCCAACCCGACAGCCACCCCCCTGATCTGACAGCCTCCAGTGCCCCTGGGACAGACGACGCGAGTCTACTGTCGCGTCAGGGCCCGGTCGTCGAATCAGCGACGTCGCGCCGGTCGCGGGAGCGGCGCCGGAAGTGGGTAGCGTCGGCTTATTTGCGGATAACGCGGCCACAGGTTTACGCCGGCGGCCTTGAGCTATTTTTAGCCTCCTCCTCCTCCAGCACCACCCTGGTAGTAGTCTCCCGTCCGCCGCCGCCCTGGAGGAGGCGGTATTGTACCGATAATCCGCCGATGTTTGCGGCCCGACGCGGGGCGCGGCGCGTAACGTCGGGCGGCAAATTGCTTGCCAGTGATGAATAATGGATGCCTACAGGGTTGTGGCAGCGCGGGTGTGGCGCAAAAAAAAAAGTGGAGCGGGAATGACTGTGGGGAGTTTGGGTAGGGGGGCGGGGGGGGGGGTGTTGGTGGGTGAGGGGGTAGGGGGCGATCAATATAATTCATAACTGAGCTGGCGATGAGCGACGGACGATGATGATATGATGGCTGCATGCCGCGCCATCCATTCAAATGACACCCTCTACCCCCCCCCCTCCCCCCTCGATCCCACCTCCAGTGTATACAGCATGCTCCAGGGTGTGAGCCTCAGCTGATCCAGTCGGCCATTCACCCTACATCCCATCCCCCTAAGCCTCCCCCAGGGCTTTCCCACCCAGTCAGCCTGACTCTCTAGATCTTTCCTTATCACTCATAAAAACACAGTATAAATATTATATATATCAACAACAGACAACCAGCAAACATAGATTCCGAAATGAACGAAGTGTATGCCTCCCCTGGGGGATAGCCTTTCATTATTTACAAGCCACAACCTGAGCCAGCAGTCACAACACAATATTGCAACACAGAGGCCTGACCCGCCACTCAGACTGCCTATCAATCCCAAATAAATACACGCTCCTCTGCAGCTAGGTGCCAG
Source organism: Lepidonotus clava (assembly GCA_936440205.1). Lineage (NCBI taxonomy): Eukaryota > Metazoa > Annelida > Polychaeta > Phyllodocida > Polynoidae > Lepidonotus > Lepidonotus clava. Next base: position 33,630,794 of record OW387140.1, read on the forward strand.
CAACATTTAGCCTCAATATCAACAGCGCCATACACCAAGCTCTAACCACGTTCAAGTCAAATTAGGCCACCACGACCATGGATGTGATCTTAACAGCCTCAGCCTCAAGGGTGTGACTGTCAGGCTTCCAGTCCCCTTACCTCGGCTATCTGAGTTTCAGTCACAACACTCTGTAGTCCTCCAGGGTGGAGCAGACCGCGCGTGGCGTCTGCTGCGGCTGACACTGGAGGCTGCCGAGCTGCTCCGTGACTGCTCGCTCCTGGTGACGGCTGGAGGAGTCCGTGACGATAGGGGTGCTGGAGCTGTGACTGCGTGGTAAAAACCGTAACCAACACACTCACTAAAACCCCCTAACCGCTGCTGTGGCCACTCCAGTCGTGTGATCCGGTCCTGCTGGCCTAGCCCACCCAGCTGGTGTTGATGCTGTTCTCCAGTGTGTCTCCAGTGTGTCTCCAGTGTGTCGGTCGGTTGGCCTACAGTGTGTGTGTGTGAGTAGTGTGGGAGTGGTTATATAGACCCGGGCGCCGCGCTGGCCGACTGGCAGAAGACCAACTCCAGGTAGCGCGGCCCGTTTCCCCTCCACCACCACTCTGACAGCCCCCTGTCTACTGGAGGACGCTTGGTGGCGCGCGCGTCGGCAGCACCACAAGCACCACTCTGCAGCGCCAGAACCACTGCTCTGGAGGACTGAGCCGTCTAGGACCGGGAGGTACACTGGAGGAGTATAAGCCCAATGGGACCAAGGGTACATCAAAATGACAACTGCCAGCAGAAAAAAGGTTGAGGGAGGTGAACCAGAACTGCCTTCAACTTGATGGCTGCCTTGACCTGTACTATACCATGGAGGGTACCTTGTAACTTGTCCTCTGGATCTGAGGCTTCTCCCAAGTGTCCCATAGACATGAGGTTGTCTTCAGTATTGAAATTAGTCAAATTCTTTAGCCTTTTTTCAAATAGGAGGCTACCCTAGAATGTCCTCTGAACTGGAAGCTCTCCTGAACTGTCCTCCAGGCAATATGCTGTTCTGAACTCTCCTCCAGCACATTGGCATTTCTGACCTGTCCCCAGACAGGAGGCAATACCTGAACTGACCTCCAGACAGGGTGCCCTGACCTATTCCCCCGGCCTATCCTCCAAACAAGAGCATGACGTCCTACCTATCTTCCAGACTAAAGGCTGCCAAACCTGTCCTCCAGATTGGAGGCTACGATGTCTTGACCTACTTCATGGTTGTTGGATGTCCTGGCCTTCCCACCAGGGTCTAATTTAGATCTGTAACATCCTAACTACCCTGCCCTGCCGAAAATAGACTGGCTTGTCTTGAACTGTGTTCTTTACGCCATGGATATCATGCACTGGTGCATTTTGCTAGCTGATAAATCAAATCTGTGCCTGTCAAGTACAACCTGACTTGACCCGTCCCATGGTAAATTTTCACATGACCCTTACCTGCCTTTGCATGTCGACGTTAGGCAATCATGCCACAGCTTGTGTATGTTAATTACGTCTATAAACTTTTTTCCGATATGCAATATTTTTCTAGCTATTAGTTGTAGATATTCTCATGAAAATGGGAGTATGTAACCATGATAGGATATGGCCGCGATAATGCAATGGCAGTCAGCGATAGTATATCATCCCACGGGGTATCCCAAGGCAAAATGGACAGGTGAACTATAGGGCATGGTTTAATGCGATAACAATGAGATTGAAATATTGTATGTTTCATTATCTCAGGTAGACAGAATCCATATGGGGAATATTAACCTCAGAGTTCATTCAGAATATTAAAAAAAACTGAAAAATAACATAAAGTAATCGCATTTATACGGAAAATTCCTTTTTCTGGACATTCAATGAATGATCAAATGTATCTGTGATGAAAATTTCATTGTGCTCAATACAGTCCCTACAACACCTGTCAAATGTCAACCTGGCCGGGCCGTCCTATTTGATCAGCTGGTAGTGTAGATACATACGGTACCTTCTAGCACCTTTGATGTAGTATTGATAACCAAGCCACACATTCACACTAATGCATAAAATATTCCACAAACCTATTCCCGATCATATTATTGATTTACTTATGTACATAAACACAAAACATATAATTTAGAATGTGTCCTGATCAATGGCTGTTTTGTTGGGCAAGTCGTAACTGCAGTCATTTGTAAATTTCACATGTTGGATTATTAAACAGCAGTCTAAAAGCTTTTGGCCTTGAAGCAAGGTTCTCCATTGCAAAACTATAGCAATGATCCTGTTACCATAATGTTCTAGGAGAGCCAACATGATTCCCAGCAGTTATATCCAGAAAGTTTTTGATCCCCTGGCACAGACAGAATTCTAGGAAACTGCACCTTATTGTAGCGTTAGAATGAATTGTGACCAACACATATTGGGAAGAAAATTAGAATTTTCGGGAATAGAACTGTCGGGAACGTTCACGTAAGTTGCTACGAGTCAAACTAAAAACACCTTTCAAATACACCTTTCAAATACAGCTGCCTTTAAGAAGTAAATTTAACCGTCTAAAAAAAAATAATGCAGTCGATGTGACATTCATTATCAGGGTGGATACAGGATTTTCCAAATGCAGGGGGTCAGCAAATAGTCTAAGTATTAGAAAGGCATCCATTTTCACACATATGCATGGCATTTTCCCCCTCTTTTAGTAACTATGAGATCTACCAGGAGGGGGAAGGTCAGGACCCCCTGGATCCCCCAACTGGACTAGCGTTTATTATCCTTCGTCGGAAGACGACAGCCACAGTCTTATTAACTGTGAGCAGCTTGCGAGCAATACGACAACCGCTCACCACCCGCTCACCGTACCGCTCGTTTGGCCGGTGGGCATAGGAGATTCGGCTTCTTCCCCAGACAGATTTGTTTTTTGATCAGTCTTGATTTTCTATCGATCAGGCAAATTGGTTTGGTTCCGAATGGGGTGGGCAGGTCTGGGTGGGGGGTGTTATAGGGCCAGTGTGGACCCTGGAGGCCACTGGAGGGGCCAGGGGTGGCTGGCAACGGTTTGGTTGGGGTGAATGTTATCATCTAGATGGGGGCAGGAGAGAGGCGTGGACTGGCAGGAGAAGGCGAGTTCTCTGGCCTCCAGGGGAAGGATGTTAACTTGAGATTGGGGGTATGGGGTCAAGCTGTTGGTAAGGGCAATCTGTGGGGCAAGGTGCCTGGGTGAGGGCATTTTCTTAGGACATTCAGTTCAGCAGGAATACGTGCTTTTTTAAGACTTTTAATTTGCAATAAACCTCAGAGTTGCCCCTGGTGTTCTGAATATTACATTTAGGCCTATGTATATATATTTTTATGCGCCTTAAGTTTATTAGAAGGATTCCCTTCCATGTCTGCCATCCTGTCCGTTGATTGTAAAAGGAGCTTCGTTTAACATTAAATCTTATTAAATGGCCTTTACTCATTTTTTTTTCATTTTTCCTTTTTAACAAAGGGTAATTAAGTAGCTCTTGACTAGTGCTATAATTGCTAAGAACGTGTCAAGTGTGTGCTAAGTACACTTACCTCCTGTATATAATTGTTCAAGACACTTTACCTGATATCTTCTTGAAAACATCTACTTCCCGCATTATACAATCTAGAAAGCCTTGATGAAATAATCATCCAACATTCCCATATTACCAACATTATGATCTTATGACCCACTTGCAACTACATTTCAATTTAGCCATGTCTGCCTGTGCACTAAGACTGCATGAGAACGTCTGGTACCAACCTCTGTCTACCTCCACTAGTTTTCTTTTGTTTTGTTTTTGTTTTTCATTGATGTAAGTCTACCTCTTTTTCTGTGACCTAAATACTGGCCTCACCTGTGGTATAATAGATACCCCTTAATCACCATAAGCTTACACATATCTATTACTTAGCGCTGTGTGTTACTACCTGAGGTCTCTGTGGCCCCAGGCAAAAGTTTTTTTTCTTTATTTTTTTATTTGCATACATTCATGTTGTCTTTTTTTTTCATTCAATCGGTAGCTGCACACAAAAGCAGATTTCTTCCTCCCATAATTTCCAAGAGTGTGTACATTAGTGCAATGTTAAGTTGCTAGTGTTTGAAAATAAAAACTCCATATTTTGTAAAGGAATTCCAGTAAACATTGTATATATATATATATATATAATATTATAAGATATATACACGTTCCGGTCCAAATAAGGCCCCACTTCCTGATCATATAACAAGGAGTCGAATGAACTGCCAAGAAAATAGGTTAGACTTCACGCAAGACTGCTCAACAATGTGTACTGTCTGACCGCCAGTTGTGCCCCTCCATTCACCTCATTACCGTTGGCCTCATGCGTAATTACAGTGTTTCCTGCTATATTTCAATCCATTAAAGATGATTGTAGTCTGGAACATTGTGCATAGGAAGGCTAAGGAATGGTAAGAGCTTTGCAACTGAGTTACATGCAATTGCAACTTCTTTCATTCCAAACGATTATTAAGGGTGTTTCAAAGATTAAATATGAAAGAATTGAACCTTGTCGGACTGGGCAATATCATTATGACCAGCATTTTGTTCATGAAATTTCTTTTCATGCACCTCAGGTTTAGACTGATAATCAATCAAAGGCAAATGGAAACAGATATTATAAACACCAATGGGAAACTTAAAATACATATGCCTGAAATGTATGCATGTTTATACAGGCAAACTTTTGTAGATACTGATCGTGTTCGGTCGCAAAATACGTAATACACAAGGAAGTATTGTTCTGGTTCTTCGCCAATATCTTTGCTATTTAGCCACACCACGACCATATATAACCTCCCTATTTATAATATACACGCCCTCTTGGCGTGTTGAATGATTAGCTGAACTAACTGTACCCTGTTTCAAACCTTCATGACCTGATGGATTCTCCTGAACAATACACTTTTGCATGTTACTTGAGCTCTCTGTCAATATAGTGAATACGTAGTTGGGGCTGTGCTAACTTTTACGCCATACTATCCAACTTATGTCTCAACACCCAACAGAAGATGTGCTAACTTGATGTCATACTGCACAGCTCATGTCTCAACACCCAACACAAGATGTGCTAACTTAATGTCATACTACCCAACTCATTTATCAACACCTAACACGAGATGTACTAACTTGATGTCATCTGTTCATACTATCCTGCTCAGGTCTCAACACCGAACACGAGCTGTTCTAACTTGATGTCATATTACCTCGCTACTGTCTCAAAACCTAACACAAGCCATACTAACTTGATGTCATACTATCCTGCTCAGGTCTGAGCTCTCAACATCCAACAATGATTTACTAACTTGATGTCATACTACCCAGCTCAGGCCTCTGGCGGCTCCACATCTTAACACTAGCTGAGACAAGGCTTTGCCTGAATTAGTGCAGTGACTCCTGAAGGAGGTGTCGCTTGTACCTGTATGCTGGTCGTACACGCCAGTAATCAGGCAGCCAACAAGCCGTGCCTAAAGTCCAATTTACACCAAGCCAAAGTGTGACTGAATTAGGAAAGTATTCATTAGACCACTTTAAAAGAACCTGCTTGACCTCTAAAGTTTGCATTCTGCTTAAAATACTATGGCTTGGGTGGTGTTCATTTTGCAGTCTTTTAAGTGACTGCGAGTAATTTCCCCCGAAAATTGAAGTATCTGATTAAAATCTCATTTAAACCTGTTTTTTTCATTAAGACATTCAGAATATGTTATTCTTTCTGGGTCCGTTGAAAAGTAAAGTTTTTGTTGAATGATATATTTTCATGTTTGTACCAAAAGGCCCCATCCCACAATTTCAAAATATTATCATGTTATTCTCATCTGATCATACTGAATCACAAAGATGACCACCCAACTACTTTGAACTTTTACATGTCTGCCTTTGTAGTTAACACCTAACAAAGTTCACTTCTCTACAAAATGACCATAAATTGACGTTCTTCACGGTCCCTTGATCTATCAGTCACGCTACAAGCCGGCTTTCAACCAGCCTTATGTTCGCAAAAAATATTCCTCTTTTTATTCTAACCAATTGAGATAATTGGACATGTACATTTTTGAATGTATAAAACTTTTTAAGAAAGTAATTTGGTATGGACCTAACAGTCCCTTTACCCACGGTAACGTACGCTGTGTTTCTGTCTTATTTTGCACTCCTGTTTAAAAGCTCAATAAGATTAAGATTTTATATGTAATAGTATGAAAAATTTAATTGGTAAGCTGAGATAAGTGCATGATACCTACATGAGGCCTGTACAACGTTTTGTTTCATTGACTCGATCGTAGTTGATTTTACTCTATTAGATAAATAGGCTTCCTTCTATCGTGGATATCTTTGTTTTATGCTGTCGGTATCTTGTACCGTCTGATTCAATGCAAACCGCGGAATGAGATGCAATCTGTAGGCGTATCAGTGAGTGAGTGAGTATTTTCTTTTTATTATTATGGCGAGAACAGTTGAGACATTCAAATATTGAAATGAATTGAGAAGATGAATGACGTCCACAGGGTCATGCAGCAGGGAATTGAGTCGCAAATCCAGTTCTGCCGCTAGTCGACGTATCATTTACCCTCTAATACAATGTAAACATCATTACAGATGCAGCCTGTTGACCTATCATATACCCCATAAATTGATGCTTTCAGATGCAGTCTGCAGGTCCGTAGGCCTATCATTTACCCTCTGCTTCAATGTAATCGTACTTTCAGACGTAGTCTATAGGCCTATCATTTACCCTCTAATTCAATGTAAATGTAGTCTGTTGACTTATCAGTGACCCTTTATTCCAAAGTTAACATGGTTTCAGACGCAGTCTGTAAGTTTATCCTTTACCCTCTAATTCAATGTTATTTTCAGATGCAGTCTGTAGGCCTATCTTTTACCCTCTAATTCAATGTTACCATGGTTTCAGATAGTATGTAGGCCTATCCTTTACCCTCTATCTCAATGTCAATATGGTTTTAGATGCAGTCTGTAAGCCTTATCTACCCTCTATACTAATTCAATGTTAACATGGTTTTAGATACCTAGTTCCAGACACTGTTGATAAGCCTGCCCTTTACCCTCTAACTCAATGTTTCATCATCTGTTTCACAAGGCCCTATCTCAGCCTAACTTACAGGGGAATCCCCTAGGACCAGATGTATAATTCCAGGCACCATACCCAACTCTGATTATCAATACGAACTAAATCATCTATACATTCACTAAGAAATCCCCCGCGGTACATTGACCACCGCGACATATAAATCAGGTTATGCATATCACCAAAGGACGCTGCGGACAACCAGAACCAGCTGAGCGGAGAAATCTATGAATATTAAATTGAGCGGGGTACCACCGACACAAACGGAGATTAGTAGCCCCCAGCGGGAATTAAATCGGCCGCTAAACGATCAACAGACTACCCAACCCGCCTCGGACTATGCGTATAGTGAGTCGCCGTCCCAGCCAACGAAACGTGGACGGCATGGACTTGGGCTGACAGAATGCAGTGCACGATTTGGGAGCTCCATCTCGGACGGTGGCGGTGCACCCCCAGAGACCCATAACGACCTCCCCATCCCCGCCACATCGAACGGCTGGTATGGGGCAAGGGTAGAGAACTTATATTGGGAAGAAGGGGCACTTAGGGTCTATTGGTTTTTGTTTAATCACTGTTGTGCCACCTGGGTGCTTGCATGATCAATATTGGGTTGACCATTATGCCTCGGGTCGCCCCCTATTTGAACAGGATGCCTACTTCTACTTGCACCACTCCCAAAAACAGTCACTGGTCAATAGTTTACTGGGTTGTTTTTTTTTATCATATCAGCACCTAGTCCAGATGGCAGCGGTTACTCCATAATCAGATGTATTGAAAAGTATATAAAAGGTATTCCACTTCAGTGTTCGAAATTAAGGGCGCACCCTGCACCCGGTGTGCACAATTTGACTTCAGGGTGCATACTTTTGGGGAAGCATGCATGCACCCGGCATGTGCATGATTTTCTAAGAGAATAGATACCTTTATATAGGGCTGTGCACATAAATAGATTGCCGGGTGCATGATTTTAAACCTCTATGCACCCGGTGTGTGCATGAAATAAATCCTTAATTTCGAACACTGCACTTAGTCACCACTCCATTTATTTTTGTCAACAATATCCGTAGCTACATATAAAGCTACTGATTCAATACTACCTTGCTGTGCATTTCATTAATCAAAACAGTATTCTACTGAATCTATACTGATATATCAGGGTCACTTTAGCGCTGATGCCCCTAGGGAACATGCAGCAAAAGGTCAGTGAACACTCTATATAAAACACGATCTCTGGTGTAGGATAAGGAGTGGGGTGAGACCCGTCGGTTGGTAGGACAGTGCGCCTGGCTCGTCCCACTCCTGGGTCTACCATTCGGACAGACTGTTCAGTCCTTATAGAGAAGTGTATAGGAGGATGATATACTACCGACGACATGGGGATCAATATGGCCAACAAATCAAGTGACTGATACGTTTCATAGAATTGGGAAACTTGTGATACATTTTCATGTACTGGACGTAAGATTCTAAATAAATACATGTTATATAAGTAATTGTATAGATAGTGATTTTGGTTTGTTTTATGATGACATACAATTGTATCACATAAAGATCTGGAGTTGTTGAGGACGTTTTCGTTTTATATTTATCGACTATGACGAGCCTTATCTGTTATAGATACCCCTATTGAAATATTCTCGAGTCTAAGATATCCTAACAAATTCGATTACGTTTTTTTTTTTACTAAACACTGGTCTCTTCTAAAGTTTTAATATGGAGATTATTTATTTTAAAAATGTCAAAATATGCAATACATTCAAATCCCTCACAACAAAAAGTCTGAGCATTTCCTCTCTCTTTCTATATATATATTGATACAACCGAACGGTGACGTCTCTAATACATTGCGGTTCACAACCCCCAGACCCCCTCCCCATAACTCCCATAGCATGCTGCCCTAACATCAAGCCTGGCCCTCACACCTCCCCACATCCGTCAAAGCCCTCACAGTCCAGCGAGCAGCTCGCCGCCCCCGGCCCGAGCAGCTCGCGAGCAGCTCACTTGAGCGGTTATGTATGGGACTGGGGCCGGCGCCAATAATCAGGTTTTCAGCGGCCGGTAATTGTAGCAAATACGGCGGTGGGTCAGGTCGTGGGGCCCGGCGCCGGTCGTCACAGCGCGGCCTCCTCCTCCAGGGCGGCGGGGGATTAGGCGGGGCTGATGAGGACTGATGGCGGATAAAGGTGGGGCTAATCCCCGCCCGTCCTCCAGCGTGTCGCCCTCTACAGACAGGTGAACAACCACCTTAGTGCCCTCTGCGCCCGGCCACGTCCTTCACATAAACTACCCGCACGTACTTTCTCCCTTTAGTTATTTTATATTTTACTATATTTCTTTTTGTTGCTTTTCTTTCATGTTGTCTGCTCCTTCGTAAAAATTCTATATACAGAAATACAGGAATTCTAGATTTATAGGTAGACTTTACTTATAGTGTATTCATATTGAGGGTTATTTCTATGTACAGTTAAGTGCAGTTAATCCATTTCTTTTCTCTTTTATGTAAAATGTACCTCGGCCTGATTGAATTTTAATTCATCACTGTAAATGTATCTGACGTAGATCCTGGAGATTAAGGTATGTAATTTCCTTAATGGAATTGTCTTGAATACATATCACACCTGACATTCGTCCTTTGCGTAGTATGTACGTTCTCGGGGAAACAATATTTACCAACCAGTATATTCTACCTTTCCCCTTTTATTCTATTACCTCCGACTTAACCCAGAAACTATTTCTAGAAACATAGTACCAGGGAGTGCCAGGGGGAATCCACAGAGGCCAAAAGGAAATATTCTTTTCAATTTGCGAATGGCCGTGTGACATTTCTGGGCCCGCCGCCAACCTCTGTCCTACTTATTGCTTTATGCCTTCAGGGCCACACATTGTGAATGTATATTTCCAGTATGGATAAAGCAGGTTCTATGGGCAAATCGCCAACTGGCTTGAAAAAGTGTCCCTTTTGTCGGTAGAGGCGTAAAAAGGGGGATGACCCAGAGGGCTGGGCAATTATGTTTATTGCTGTTTCTGTTAGCACGGAATATGCCATGAGTAAAACGAAAACAATCTGTGTTTGTTTGCGAATGATTTGCTCTGTACTTTTTGCTACCCAAAACGATCTACAGTATTTGTCAGGAGGGAGTGATGCCAAATGCTATTCACATGTATCACGTCTCTGCCACAGTAGAATCATGTACACATGAGATGGTCGAAACAAAGGGTTGCACCCCGTCGAATATGTTAATGTAAGTAGCAAATCTAGTTTCTGGGCCCATTATTCTTAAACTAATGCACCCTCTTCAGAATGAATACAAACTTTCTGTATAATGTTCATTGCATTTAAGGTGTTCAACACATCCATGTATGGAGAAACGTTTAAAATAGGACTACCTGTCCATATCTCACATGAAGTCTCTAAAGACTGTGTTCCACAAGCCGTTTTTTTACCCGATTTCATAAAACGCCAGTGAGAATAGATGTTAATCAATTCCTAATCATGCTGTATATTATTAGAACGGGCTTAAATTGCATTTTTTCAAATGGTACATATAATGTGGGGTACATTAATATTTACTCTACTATTGGTGAAAGGTACTAAATTTTAAAATCACTTTAGTACCAAAGAAAATATCCAAAGTTACAACTTAAAAATTGTAACAACTGGCGCCCCGTACATTTCTCCCCAACCCCACCCGACCTCCATCGAACAGCCGGGATCCAAAAGATCCAAGGATCCAAAGGATCCAGCCATTCGTGGGAGACAACCACGGCCATCGCACCAGGCGGCGAGTGGCTCCTTCACGCCTCACTGAGCACACTCCTGGGCGAGCTGCTCCCGCCGAGCGTCAGACCGATCACTGACCTCTGACCCCAAGAACCAGCCAAGCGTGACGTCGCCGACGGAAGCCGATTGACCCCGAGCCGAGCCGAACGACCCCGAGCCGGGCCGAACGACCCTGATCATCGATCGGCGGTACTCGTACAAGCCGAGCACGGACGGCGCCCGCCCGCTTATTTCTCTTTTCATTCCACTTTCTAGTGGGACAATTTCACGCCAGATATAAAAACGATTACACAGTGATTTTGGATTCTGGAATTGGATCGGGATGCGGCCTCGCATGATGGGGTAGCGGATTATCGGTTCTATTTTTGTGCGCAGTTGATTTTTTTTTAGAATGGTTTATTATTTGATTATTTGGAAGTTTCAGTGTTTGGATAAAAAGACTACGCAAACATTACAAAAAAATAAAATGAAAACACTTAAACCCTTTAGACCCCAATCCGGCCGCATCCGCCCGATGGTGTGCTCCCCAATCCGGCCATAGCCGCCCGGAAAAACGTCCATTTTTCCATATTTTCCCCAGAATTTTCCAGGTAGAACACATTCATGACTATTCAACGTACAAAAGTGGCAAATATATCGTTTAAAAGCTTATTTAATTCCCTAATCAATGCAGCAAACCAGATGGCTATAGCTTTTATTGATAGGGCTGGGTCAGTTTTTGAATATCACCGGTTGTAAGGAATTCTGGGAACTCCAGAGGGAAAACCATGGAAATCCTGGGGAAATCAAGCAATTCATAATGAGATCTGTGGGGTCTAAAGGGTTAAGTGAGCTAGCTAGCACTAACGGTCTGCCTTTGTGTAAACTCTAAAATAAACGGTCGACCAAAGCTCATAAGAACTGTTTCCTAAAGGATGCGGGACCTATTTTCCCATACCAACAATTTATTCCTTTAGATCCTAGATTTCTAAAATGTTTACTGAAAAGCAGACCCCCGACATTGGGAGTCTTGTTTCTAGTAACGATAATTCTGAGACGGTGAGTTATTTAAAAGTTAACGTAATCTTTTAGCATTTAATACTTTTTCTAAAATGATACTATAAGAGTATTAAGACGTAGGCCACTCAGTTAGGTTCTACGGTCAGTGTGTATAGGTTTATAGAATACATCAGACGATTCACTGTACATGAAATACATGTATTATTCAGGGTGGCTAGGAAATTTCACTTTCAAATTCCCCGTTTTTTTCTTAGATTTTCTTCTTCTCTGGTAAACTTTCTGAGTTGTTTCCCATGTTTTGCTCCAATCCAAAAACAATCGAATACAGAAAAAAGTGGGGAAAACCGTAAACAAAGAGTCAGTAATCTTTCATGTTGTTCAATCAGGAGTTCCAGAACCTGGTGAAACCAAATCTTTGTGTTTTGTTCAAATTTAAAATTTCCCTTGTTTCTTTTCTGACAGGATCTTTAGTTGTTGCCATTTTCCGAGTTCTCCCTGTGCAGTGAACACCTTGAATGAGGATTGCATGTGGTGCGTGGGTGGACTCCACCCTGGAGCCAGTTATTGATGGCCCCTCCTCCACCCACCACAATGTGTCAACACCACCCCTGACCCTGAGCCAACCGAGCACTCTGATCAACATGATCGACACACTTAGCCCTCGGCACCACCAAGGTTATGATATTGACTGAGGTGTTTTCCTACCATATTCACTTAATGAGCGCTAAAGGTGTATGAACAGTGGAGTGAGTGGGTGTGCTTGGCGGTCTAGGGATTGTATTTCTTCTTGAGGAGTAGTTATAAGACTTTTGATCAATTGCACATTTCAAAACGTCATAGGTCAAGCGTGGTTGAGTTAATAGTAAAGACGCAATTACAGAATGCAGCTCTTTTGAACGTATATCAAAATATGAGTTTGACCACAACTTTGCAGTTTTTCTGTTACCTTCCAACGTGACAGATACTGTATTCTGTATACTTGCAACCTTTTAAATTGTTATTATACTGAGACAAAAGTGAGCAAAAACAAGTCTTTCGGCAGTCACAAAGGTCATACTCACCTAATCGTACTCAAAACCTTGTCTGCTTTCTATGAGAGTCTAACTCAAAACACTGTCTGCTGTATATGACAGTCTTATCCTCATAACCTGACCTGTACAGAGAATTATTTCTATCCTAAAAACAGTGCCTGCTCCATGAGAACAGTCTTATTCTCATAAAGGTGTCTTTTTTGCAGACCAGCATAGCCTAATTATCTCGACTGATTTTTACTACAAGTTCAAAGAGTCCTATTCCCCGAATTAGTGTCATTTTTATATATATAGAGGATGTAAGGCATATTCCTAAAACTTTATATTCTGTACAGTACATTCCTTCCTAAAACATTCCCTGCTCCTACGGGCCGAATTTAGCATATCGAAACCTTGTCCTATCCTCATAGTCCAGACCACAACAATGAATCAGAGATCCATATACTTTGCATGGGGTCCTCACCTTCTCATATTCTATGTACACACACGTATACCGTCACCAGTACACTCCTGCCTCTACCATGGAGTTGGTCGAAGGGGCAGGGCTAAGCTTACATGTGTGTACTGAGGCGATAGCCTGGAGGCATGAGGCTGAGATTATCTTACACTATTAAAACCAGTTTAGTGTAGAGTCGTTGCATGAGCCGAGTCTCTAGCCACAGGCTGGAGTAATCTGATGTTTCCACACCTTGTGGGCCAACAGAAACACGAGCACAGATGATACAAGCTCACTTAGTACTTGTGAAACATTGCAAACATCTAAAACAAGTGGTACGTGTAGGATGAGTGTGGCGCGTTTTTTCCCTGTTATTGTACAACACTCGTGAATGTAAATATACAACCATTTTCCCTTATAATAAATATGTTTCGACTTCAGATCTGAGAGGACACATGGAAGAGAGACAGGAGTAGACGTATGTAGTCATGCAGGCATGAATCTGGACTCGGATCTTTAAAAAAACATTTTACAAAAAAATAAAATAAAATAATGCCTATGCGACCTTCAAACAGTACCCTGGCAGCATAAATGCGCCATCCCAGCACAAATGGAGCTATAGATCATCTGCCCGCATCTACCCCACAGGCAAAATTCACCATTGTTATCATTATCTCCTCTAAAAGCCAACCCTGAGGCTAAGGTCATAAACGGCGGTTCATTTTCTCGCTGACCCGCCTGCCCTCTGGCGTGATCCCTGCGAACTGCCAACGAGCAGCTCGCCCCGTCCCGAGCGGCTCGTGTCATAAGGACGCCGCGCCCTAGGCCCTAGGCCTGGCGAGCTGCTCTTTGGTGGGGGGGGGGGGGGGGGGGGGGCGGCCATCAGAGAGCAGCTCAAAGACGTCATCAACTCACCCCAACTGCTCGGCGTGAGGAGTAGGCGTAATGAGACAGCGGGGCGCCGGGTCTGACCCCATTTCCCGGCGTGTGAAGACGCCGGGCGGCCTGGCCTGAGGGCCCCCGAGCTGCTCCGAGCTGCTCCTGACATTGACTCGGGGTAAACACTGCCCTTTCATACCGTGTGATATATATATACGTGGTCTGTGTGCGCCGGTGTGGTAAAGTAGAGGAAAGTGCTGCGATTTTAGGAAAACATAAGCTTGAGCCAAAGTAAGGAAAGGATTATGTTATGTGCAAAGCCATACAACTGGAAAAATATATTATCTAAAGCAATCTTTATTTCCAATAAACGTCATAAGAGGTTTTTTAGTTCACAAATACCCTTCCTTGTGAATAGTAGCTGCGTGGGACACTTACAGTTCAATACATTACAAATCAAACCAATACTACCCCGGTACTACCCCCAACAATACCAAAATACTGATCAGATTATCGTCCTCTTTTTCCATCTCCGGCTCTGGAATTTCTCTGGTTTAACAAAGCATCAACTGAAATTCCCTGGATTTTTTTAACCAAGTATTAGCCTCACACGTTTTTGGAGTGGCCTTTGTGAGGATTGTGAAATGCCAATGGCTAGCAGGAAATGCGCGGTCGCCATCAGTGGTCATGTCCGAGTGGGTCGGACCTATGTGTGCGGCTGGGGAGCGTGGTGGCGCATACTAAACAGTGAGGTGTCTAAAGTTGGCCTGACACCCCGACAGGTTCTGATGGGGTTAACTATATTCAACTGTATGGGACTATTGGACACAGACATCAAACAGTAAGGTGTCTAAAGCCACCCTGACACCCCTTGCAGGTTCTGATGTAACTACTCAACTGTATGGGACTATTGGACATACATATCAAACAGTGAGGTGTCTAAAGCTAGCCTGACACCCAACAGGTTGTCATAGGGTTAACTACTCAACTGTAAGTGAGCCTAACACCCCTAACGATAAGTACTGATGAGGTCTATCTCTCAATTATACGGCCAGATTGGCGTATATAGCAAAATCAGGAGAAATTGTATTCTGACAGGACATGATGTAAGGGCATAAGTATTTCACGAAATTGTCTGCCAATTCAAGGTATAATGTAATACTAAATTGAGGGGTGATTTATACTTAAACATTTGTAATACTTCTCAGTGACTGCATGTCATGCGTTAGGTCATGGAAGCTACACATATAACTAGATTTTTTCAGTTTTTGCCATCGTTTTTCTTTCTCTGATATTCTTAGATTTTCCTCAATCTATTGCTAAGTACTTTTCCTATAACTAAATGAGCAAGAGACATCTTATTTTTACATTACTTAGTATATCGGAACAGATGGCGGTTTGGTTTGACTTTCAATTATGACCCGTTTTCTCACATTTCATGTGAGTCTCTACATCAACACATCACCCATTAGTAGACTGTATGTAGATTGTATGTGAGACAAGATCACAAAAAAAACACGAAAAGAAGTTGTGCAAAATAAGTTCTGAGGCAGTTTTTCTGTCGGCTCGATTGGTACCACTAATTAGCCCTAAAACTCTTTACGCGCGGCTCCGTGCTGTGCGTACTCCCACCAGTAGGCACCTGCCGCTCGGCCCTTTGATGTGCCACGGCCATTCATCAAGGCAATCGCAATATCCAGCGGCACTATTGGCGATAGATCCTAACTAGAAGCTGATCTACGGCCATCTGAGGCAGTTTGTATTCATTGATTATCAATACGTATCTAGAGACCCCCATTCCCCAATTCCCACCCACCCCTCTCCCAAAAACGCCTTAGCGCCCGACCGACTGGAGATTTTTTTCTGTTTTGGGGTTTTTCTTTTTATATTTTGCTTCCAACAAAAGTCTTAGTTATACTTATAGCCCTACCCCCCCCCCCCCCCCCCAAAAAAAAGGGGGGGGGGGGAAGGGAAAAAAAACAACTCCCGAATAGTTTTCTTTCTGCTGACCCGCTGGACAGGAAACAAAAGGGTGGCCTTAGTCTCTCCTTACGGCGTCCCCGGCGTTATAGAGCAGTTCTGAGCTGCTCTGAGTTGCTCTGAGTTGCTCATTCCCGTCAGGCGCCGGGCTTTGGTCATGGAGCAGCTCCCGGTGTGTTTACTTTAGCTGAGATTGGAGTTTTCTGCGCGGATCGTCTCTCCCCGCCGCCGGACCCCGCCAGCATTGTCCACACCCGATGAGCTGCTCGCAATCGCTCGGCCACTTTGCTGTCGGCACGGGCCAACAAAGTGGCCGCGTGCTCAGGCTACATAAGGATCCCCCCTCTGGGAACCAGGGAAGGATTTTCTGGTTATTGTTGGGGTAACGTGCCTGACGCTCTTATTGCTGTCATTGATACTCCACAATGAATTTCTGGGATATTTGTTGGTTAAATTGATTTTTTTTTCTGGATTGCAATCTTTGTTTCAACATAGTTTATTACTTTCCCAAAGGAAAATTGAAAAGATCCTGGTTCATAAAGATGTCAGACTACAAAAGGCTCCCGGCAGGGAAATACGGTCTTTTTAGCGTTGGAGTAACGTGCTTGACGCTGTTATTGCGCTCATTGAGACTTCACAATGAATTTATGGGATATTTGTTTTGTTAAATTGAGTTTTTTTTTATCTTCATCGCAATCTCTGTGAACTCTTTACAAACTCAACATGCAGTTTTATTCTTTCTATGGGAAAAGCTTCAGACTGACTGGTTCATTTAGATGTGTATTATAAAGCTACATTTTCTTGGTTTTCTAAATCAATCTAGTATGAATTGAAAATCGAAGACTTATATTTCATCAGCTCTCTAACAATCTCAAATCCAGAATAATATCGGTGATCTATCCCAATTACCACCATCCTTGTCAACTATAGAGGATGATCGTCGCCGGAAACTAGATGGCGAGGATGCCAAAAGGAGGCCGCTCCACTGGGCATGCGCATGGCGTCGGATGATGTATATGGGTCATTACTCAACTCAACATGGAATAGATGACTGGAAAGCATGCCAATATGTGGGGACACTGCTGGTTCCCTATCACTGGAATTGGCATCTTCAGGCAGACGGTGTACTGAGAGAAAGAATGGAAGACTGTCTGGGATGTGGACAAGAATCCCAACATAACGATTCTTTCATTTTCGATGCATTACTAGTTTAAATCTTTTATCTGAATTGCACTTTGAGATATGTGGTTAATCATTCTGAGATTCCACTCCGAAATGTTTTTTCCTACTTCAATTTAGAGGCAATAAAGGGTGACATAATATAAAGCCAAAAACTAAAACAAGTATATATTGGATATTGGAGGAATGGCGCAAGAAAAAGAGCTTGTGTAATCTGAAGTTGAATATTTCATAAGAAAGTAGGAAAAATAGCGTGTCCGATTATTATGTCTCATAATCTTGCTTCTAATGTTGTTGTTTGTTTGTATTTTATGTTTTCCTTTTTGCCTAAGCTCAACAGTTTCAACTATAACGATTCGGTATAAATGCATTCTACGCCTGTGAGACAGAACAATCATAATTCCCCTTTGAAATATGCGCCCATGTGAATCCGATATGAGCCTTTTCCAGGGTATTATACTAATTTACAGAGACAAAGTACCATTTACCTAAATACACGTGTTATTCGATTCGACTTGGGTATAAAAATACGAGCACTATTATTAGTATTAAACCCGCCCCGGCAGCCAGGGTCTACGCCGCCAAGCTATTGGCGTGTCGCGATTTATAATTTTAATTCCGTGCTAAGAAAACGTCGATAAGGCCATTAAAGTCCTCTGGATGTCGGGCGAGTGGAATTAATGGCTTCCATTTGATGGCCGATGATATCGCCACGATCGAGGCATGGGGACGGAAAGCCATTTGTTCAGAGGCCCACATATAACATTTGGGATCACACAAGGCTTGCTTGCTGGCGAAAACAGTCGCTCGTGGATAATGATAGGTTGGAGATGTTTGATAAGAGTAGGGTGAAAATCATACACTATGATAAATGTATACCATCACTATGAATATCCTATATTGTACAAAATTCTACTGGGTACCAGCATAGTTCGACGGCGTTACATTGTAGCATGCCGGGGTCCAGAGTCCGAGCCGGTTCCCGGCGAGGTACACTTGGTATCTATGGCTGGTAACCATGTAATTCACCGAAAAATACTTCTCTCCCGCGTTATCACTCCAACCATCCAACAGTCAATTGTTGCAGAGCTCCTTGAAAAATATACATCTTCTAAACATTAAAGTTCAATTACCGTTAATTATATGAATGGTGGAACTAATTTGAGGCATCAGGAGTGTTTACCAACGTAGAAAATTGCTTTTGGAATCATAACATTTCACAGTTGAGTGTAAGCAAACTTTGATATCAGAATTTAAGTTTTATCTCGTTTCAGCCAGATTCCCAAAGATACATGAAAATGTACTAGTACTGTACTATAGGTGGTGTTCGGTCTCCGACAAGACCTCACTGACCACCTTGAGAATCACATGGCAGACAGGTAAACCCGGGACAAGAGACACACCTATTCTGTTTGAGGACTGAGTTGGTTAATTTTGTATGGCAGGAGCAGCTCTCAGGAGCAACTCTCAGGAGCACCTCTCGATCAGGGGCAACTCTCAGGAGCAACTCCTCAGAGTAGACAGGAAGTAGTTTTATGTATATAGGGCCTGGTATCTCCAAACGGTTCTATTTGTTACCTCTGGTAATAAATCAGAGACACGATAGACCATTATGAGATTAGGGTGTAGGGTGTAAAATAGGGTAAAATATTGATGTGGTTGGTTCTGCAGGGACAACCGAAGCGAGGTGTAGCGAGCAATTTGAGCTGTTTTGAGCTTACACCATAAGAGAGATGCATAAGTTTTGTTCGTCATTTTTGTTCGTCACTATTGCACGGACGATAGTAAGAATAAATTGTGTTTCTAAGCAGAGTGGTTGAAGTAAAACAACGTACTCAGTACTGAATAATTGTGTACTCTTACCGAGTTTAATATCTTACAAATAAGGCCCTTGCTGAAGAATAAGAGCTTTGTTGTTTGATAATTACCTATCATTGCAATAAGAGAAATTTCTTATCAGATTCATCTTTCAACTTCTGTAGTAGCTCTTAATGTTATGGTTCAAATTACCTATCATTGCAATTTCTTATCGGCTTTATCTTTCAACAATTAGGTAAACTTATATTCATCTTAATTCAATTTATATCCATATCAATCCATCCCATATCCATTAAATTCAACTTTCAATTATAAGACCAGCATCAATGAAATAAAATATGAAGCATTATACTTGTGGATAATTGACTTTGTAATATTGGCTAATGCTGTAATAGAAAAGTGCCAGTCAGTCAGTACTTGGCTGTCCACTAAACTGAACGCCAACAATTAATTGTATTAATACCCTACAAAACTCCGTTGTTCACGAAACTGTTCACAATAATTATCCCCCCATTCGTGAACGCCTTGCATTAAGAAACATCTCATAAAACATTCAACTTTTGTCTGGAGGCAACCACTGCTTCAGACCGATCTAAAATCTCCTAACAGAATTCTGCCTAGATAATAATAAAAAAAAATCCAAAAGATAACCTGCAGCCAGCACATACACACACAAAATTCCAAAAGATAACCTGCAGCCAGCACGCCATCTGCCTAAAACGCAACATAAAGAATAACTCTGGTTTGGGGGGAGAGAAATACTGGCGTTTCCCGAGTGAACGGTCGGCTGGTCTCTCAGTGCCCGCTCGGGCAGCCATGACGCCTCTCTATGCTTGACGCCCTCTCTATGCCTGACGCCTCTCTATGCCTGCCTGGCGCCTCTCTATGCCTGACGCCTACAGGCGCCAGGCAAGTGGCTCTCCATGTCGGCCGCACGGGGTCCTGTATTGAGTCGGCCGCGCGAAAATAAAGCCTAATGGTATGAGGCGGGCGCGCCTTCTCTCCGACCAAGAGGCCACTCATGAGGGCTGAGGGGTGGAAGGCGGCAGTGGGGACGTGTCTGACACGGGGGAACCTGAACCCCAGTCCCTAGACCGCTCTCACTAGAACCACTTCTCATAGGCTTTTATTCATTATTTTTTGCATTATTTTTTTCGGGGGGGGGGGGGGGGTACTTTCTCCTGGTGGTACTTATGATTGACTTTGGGTAAGAATATAATTTACTTTGGGGGGCTAATGGGGGGTCACCTATGAGTCAGTAGTTTCCACAAGTTGGAACAGTAGTTGCCAATAACCTGTCATTTATTCTTTCAAGCTGCCTCCTTAATTTTGACCTCACAATTTCATGATACTTGTAGAAAAGGTCGTTATTTAGGCCCTATGTACAACTCTGAAATCTGTTTAAAAGGTACCCCCAACCCTGCCCTTTGAAATATAAGAATAGCAAATAATATGATGCCTAAAATTAATGTTGTATTGCCAAGTAAGATCCTGAGATACTATAAGGACAAGCTGGATCCAAAAAGTTTCCAGCTACCCTCTCAGAATCCGGATTGTTTATTAGCACCCGATACCCTTTTCTGGGCAAAGTAACCTCGCCCCCTGTACGTCATCTCACTTCTCGTCGGCCGCAGACGACATTTTTTCGGCGCGAACCGACAGGGGTTTACTCTCAGGCGGCGGCGCGGGGCGGCGCGGGTCACGCGCGGCCGGCGCGACGGGCCGGCTTACCTATTAATCTGATAGTAAGGAAAACAGGCCTCGTAAAACTCGCGGCTACAGGGAAGATCACGGATATACTTGTACTGCCGCCGCCTCTTATGATGACGCTTAATACTTCAGAGAATATGAAAGGGGAGGGTTCCGGTCGAGATTGAAGTTTGATTTTTAAAAAGATCGGAAATATGAACGACTTTTGTTATTTATAGAAAGTTAAGATCCATTTTCTTTTAAGGCAATCAAATTATACTGGCCTTAATACTACCCGCCGAATAAACATTGCTACGTTTCTCATTCCAGGCATTCAAGATACGCCATATTTAATGCAAACACATTCTGAAACAGCTTCAGCAGTTGGCATGCGCTGCGGTCACAAAAGGGCGGGAACAAATACCTGCTGGGTATTATGGCATCCTTCCCACCCTCTCCGCGGCTCAAATTTCCATGCTGTCCCTCCCATTTCCTGGGTTCGGCGACAAATTTCATTAGCGTCTCCGGAAGTGAACAAATAGGCGGTAATGTCGGAGTCGTCGACACAATCGGGGTTGGGCAGCGGCGTCCCCTGGCGACCCCAACGAAAGCAGACGACATTCCATTCAGCAGAGGCTTCGCTGGGTGCCGGCACGCGCCAGAGGTCCATTAAGGTAGAAGGAGGTGTGCGTATCACGCAAGGCCGGGTGGCAGCGGCCCTATAAACACAGACTTACACTTAATTTGTCCTCCGAGTCGATGGAGATTCGATTTTTCCCTCTTGCCCTCAGTGATACAGCTCCGCATACGACCCGCACGATGAATACAACTCTGCATACGGCTGTGGGGCGGGGACCGGCAATTCAGGGTACTTTATTGCTAGGCATGTGCTAGAGCTGGGTACCACTTTTGGGGGCTTGGCCTGGGTCTATATTGGGATATTTCTAGAATGCAAATTACGTTATTTTTCTTTTCTTTTCCATGGAATTAAATATTATGGCCATGTAATGTAGTTTCGACACACAGAGACTCCTGGCGTCAATCCAGGATCCCCCACCCCCCACCCCCAAACTCCACACCCCTGGATCCCCCGATCCGCCCTAACCTACAATATAACTTTGAAAGTATGCTTGCAGTGAGCACTACTTCTCAAAACAACGTAGATGTAATCCTACCGGTGTTCATATATCTACATGTAATTCAATATCAAATATAGATATTGGGGATATCTTGTTTAATGGGAACGGTTGTGTCAAAGCTGCGAGACGTACTATTGTATTTTCCTGTAATCTATAATGTATTAAATTTCGCTTAGAAATATTGCTCCAATTTGGCAACCGACGTTTCAGTGAATAGAATAATTATACCCTCTGCAGTTGAAAGCTCGGGGGAAACCGTAACAATACATAAATCCTCAGATCATGACACAGATATTGTGAGTATGCTAACAACATAATAATTATGTAGGCAGGATGTAGGCTCTGGGTCATGAGACTTGAAAGTCGAAATGTCAATGCGCCACCCTGGAGTTACTATTCTATTAGTTGGATATCATATCTGCAGAGGTCGATTAAACAGGGGAATCTTATCAACCCAAACGAAAAGAAAAGAAAAGTAATACAACAGAGGCTAGTTTGTTCTAATAGTCCAGACATAAAAGAAACTCTTGCAATGAGAGAATTATTACATTAGCCTCGCTAGAGGCGAGCCCCTACTGGGTCCTGGATTATAGAAGTCAAAGTCAATCGAGGTTTTCATCCAGAAACCCAAACAAGTCCCTCACCGGTACTGGTACAACAACCTGAAGACCTTGGGCCTGTTTGCTTAGCCGCTTTCTTACTCGAAATGCCACGCATGAATTATTTAGTAGGTAAATACGAGAGAACAGTTTTAGCAGGGCCTGAACTTCTAACCAGACCTTCGCTGGGGGCTTTCCAAACAACTGAGGATTCAGTGTTTGAGCCGCGTATTTCTATTCGCCCCCGCAGCAGGTTTTGTGCTTTGGAGGGTTTTGTTATTCCTAAAACACGGTATGTCAGACGTCGAGCTAGTATCATTGGTGGACTATAGTTAAGGCGACAACGTTAATGTACGTACATCAGACAAGCAGTGATAATCTTGTGGCCGTTGGATAGGTAAAAGCAGATTATAACGCCTACTCCGTCCTCAGAATCAGATCAGAAATAACTACTCAGACCATTGCCCTTGGAGATTTGTATTTTATTTTAGTTTTTGGTAAGCAGCTACTTGTGTGTGTTCTGATTCTACATTCTAAATCTCTTAAAAGACAAGAACTTCCCCACGTATCCATAGAGATAAGACTTCATTTAGGAGGGGATTTTCTGAAAGTACGTAAAGCAAAAGTAACATTTAAAATGTACACGAAGCATAATAGTTCTTTTACTTTCTGTTCTGGAGTACCAGGGTAAACCCAAAGCCCCATGGGGGCCTTCCATAAAGTATGTACGCACCAAGGGGGGGAGGGGGGGTCTGGAATTTTTGAAAATGTGCGTACGTTCTGGTACATATTCAATACGTACTTTAGTCCAAGGGGGGGTGGGGGGGTCTGGGATTTGTGAAAATATGCGTACGTACTTAATGGAAGGCCCCATGCCTATTTTACTTCATTCCAACTCTTACCAAAATAATGCTTCACGATTTCTGCTGTTTCATGTTATTTTTTGGTTGGGGTTCTCTACCTGTATATAAATAATGCCCCGGAAGCAATAACTATATTTTGGGATCTAATCAAAACTCGTGAAACTTTCTCAGTGATTGGCTGGTTGCCTTTAGGGGAAGTACGGGTACATGTAATTATAACAGCGGGAGGCGAACCTCTCCAGCCTGTCAGCCAGATGAGTGAGGGGCAACTGGATCTATCACTTTTCAAATCTCCAGGCTATTTATTTTATTACAATGGCATTCGTAGGACATAAAAGAGGTCCATCCAAAAATAACTCTACATAGAATGACTGGGATATTTTCACTTTTAAAAATAGACTAAGTCAATCAATCAGAGATACTTTAACATAGGACTTTCTAGTTATACCGAGTCGTTGTGATAATATTTATTTTTCAAACTTGCGACGAAATGGATTTAGACCATTTGCTTAGACTGAATGCAAAAAGGTATTTACAGAACGAGAACTGCGTTGAACTTCAGTGCAACAGTAAACGTTGTTTACACGTGCTCAAATATTGCTTCAAGAGAAAGGAAAGCTTTTTCCATAAAGCACTAAAACATTCTAGGTTCTCTCAAAGGACTACTTCAAAATCTGTTGATGGATGTATGAGGATCAAAGGAACAGAATTTAATCTGCTTACCTTCACTTGCACTTTTAGTTTCACAAAGGGAGCGGCCATTCAACCCTTTGGGCCTTTGTGACTATTTTCTGAAAACTCATAAGTGAAGTCGTGGCAAAGTGTACCCCGAAGAATATTCAGTTAAAAACATAAAAACCCATCAAAAGGACACGTATTCAAAGTCTTTACATTGATTATATGACTATTCGATAAAGATTTATAAGGTCTGAATGGGGATTATACTTTCACAACAATGCACTCGGATAATTCTGGCGCAAAAAAAGTCATCGTTGTCCAATACAACTCAAACAATCTTCCCCTATGGATTCGCTGATTACAAAAAGTCCTATCTTTCTTATAACAGATTGGTACTAAGTTTATAGAGGGGCTAACTTTCCTGAGCAGGTTTCGGTTTCCACTTTTTCGGACTGCCAGGACACATACAATGTCTTCGCTGACTTGCACCAGAAAAGAAACAAATCACTGAATTGCCACATAGTAGCAAGATATCCCTAAACGGTAGCAGAAAGTAAAAAGTGTCACTGATTCTGCACAGACAAATCCTAAAGAGGCAGAGCTCATATAGAGAAACTAAATCCATGCAAGCTTGTGGGGTTTGCCTTACTAATTGGTCTGAATGCTGAGCTAGCCTGATATAAAAGGAGGTGAGATCCAAATTGCTGACTAAGCATTCTGTCATTGCCGATTAATATGAAAGTCATTTATCCGACCCCTCAGCAGCTCAGACCATGTGAAATGGAGCCGTTGGTGGCTAGCTTTTCCCTCCAGACCTTGACAGTGCAATGGGAACTTGCCTGCTTGCCACAATGTCCGTCGGAGAATCCATTTTCACTTCTACTAATGAGGGACATGTTGGCAGCAAAGACAGTTTTTCCCCCAACTAAGTGACTTCTTTACAGGCAACCAGAGCCTGCAAAAACACCTTTGCTGTGACAGTGACAACTAGGAATTTAGACAGGCGACTCATTTAAAGGACGGCAGGTTTAAAACAATACATCCGTATAACGAGGAAAAAGGCGACCTTGCTGAGTGATGATTTCGGCTTCTTTCATCGTTGAGAGCGGATGCCTTCAGGCCCTTCGTAGGAAACTTGGGGAAAGTTCTCAGGGCTTTTAAAGCACTTCTGAATATTTCATTTTATTTTCTTTATTCAGAGCAGTTTAATTTAACTTTTGGAATCACTGTGTTTAAAACCTTATACGGGCTTGAATAGTTTAAGTGCGAGAAATACTTCAAAGCTCAAGTTTTTCGGAATTTGATTGATTTAATTTACCTATTCAGTCATTCTCTCTTCATTTGTTTAGATTTGAAAAGTTACTTTAACACTGATGCATTTTATACAAATATAATTCGTTTACAGTATAATTTGTTCATTTCGTTTTTAAATTGTTTCCTGAGAAAAATTAATACATTTCCTGCTTCAAGATAATTCTACACTATTATGTCCCACTTCATGATAATTTGATATCCGTACACGGATAAACAGACAGTGACACAGAGATCTGATCACACAAGCAGCTAGATCATGTACACACCACACTGATCACACTGTCATGTAGATCATGTACATCAGCTAGATCATGCACACCATCATGTGATGTCATATAACCTTTGCCACTTGTATGGGCGACTGAGGATGTCCTAACCTTCAAATCAAACGGTCGGAGAAAAAAACGTTTGATACACAGAAACAATAGTGCGTGCTTGGATAGTACATGATAAAATAATCGACAAGAGCTGACAGACAAATAACAAGTAGCCTGAACGAGCTATAGACCCAGCCACTCCTTTCACAAAAATACATTATGTATGGACTTCACTAGTTGGCGCAATTTCTAATGTAATTATATGGGTCATGAAATATCACTCAAGCAGTGATGTTTCAACTGTTGCAAATGCTTTTAAAATGTAGTTTCTCTACTTCATTTTGGGTAATGGAAATACAACCGTTCTACTGTTTAATAATGCAGTATTTATTTTATTGTCTGACTTTCCGAGTCTACCGTGGTAATTTATAAACATGTTCATTAATATCAGACGGTTCATTAATGTAGGGACCGAGTTTAATCAATATAGCTTTTACTCCTATAATTGGGCTGTCGCGCAAATGGCCAGTGACAAATGACAATACCACTATTTCCCACTTTGTATTACAACTTCAAATACGACTATAGAGGAAATGCAAAACATTTTATTTTGATTGATGGATTTACATGACTTGTGAGTAGCCACTTTAAAAATGCGTAATGCGCTCATTTTACGATTTTCATTCAGTAGAATAATAAAAAAAAAATTAATCTTCAGCCGATAAAACGAATAAAACGGTTAGAATTAAACATTATATCGTTTCAAATCATATGACGATATCACATCCTAGTATGATATGATATAACGTATGGCATTAAACTTTTATCGAATAAAATCAATGCGTTGCATATATGAAGCCACTTTACCTAGCAACATCGACCTACAACATATTGGTAATATTACTCGTACCGGGTAATATAAGCACAATGTGTCACCTTTAATGTTTACAGAAAAAGTAAAGCAACATTGTAGTAATATGGGATATGTGTTACATTGGTTTAGCAAATATGCTGACGAGATGGACACTAGACGTCATATCAAATACAGCTAGGTTTGATTTGATATGAGACTGTCTCGTATTGTTTGAACGTGTAGGCAGGTCATTTTATACACAGGAAGAACGAAAAGAAACACCTGTTCAGACTCATCCCGGTTATCTGTTTATAAGAGGAACAATATACATAATGTATATTATAGGGATATAATATAACCAAGATATCAACATCACGACCAATGCAGGGGACATCCCCCTCAAAATATCCCTCAGGGCCAAGTACACATTGAGACTTTTTAGCTAAGTATTTAAAGAAATCACTTTATTTCATGACAATATTCTCCTTGATGAGCCACATTTTGCAAAGTAATTTATTAGAGTACTTTGCCAAATGTGGTTCCTAAAGAATCATCTGGATTGTCCTATGCCAATCAGAGTTTCAGAGTTTGTGGCAATTTCATAGCCTAAGGATATACGCATATTGATTCCCCCCATACTTTTAAGCTATTATCATATTTGATTACATGCGGGAGAGCAGTATATACTATCAAAGTTGGAACTCCCAGATTATATCGATCAAAACTTCAAACCTACCTGCATGCAGATTTCTATCACTATGTATAATGAATTGGTCGTGTATTTTCCCTGGAAACAAACCACTGACTCTCCCCCATCCTGCATTCCTATTTACCTGATGTGGAAAAATAGCTTAACCAGAATTAATCATAGCGCCGCCACAGTGGCGCCTGTGGACTAAAACAATAATACTCCGGAAGAATTCCCAATCCGCGAACTTGCCCTAATGGAACGCTTTTCAAAAGTTTCCCAATAAAAATGCTCGTGACAATGATGGATTCGTGCAATCATCTAGAGCAGGAAGAGCTGTTCTATGTTCGGTGCCGGCACTAATGGTACTCTGTGGTCAGTTGGCTTTACCCTATAGGACAGGGGGACGGGCATTTTATATCTATAGGGGGGGGGGGGGGGGTTGATGTTTGTCGATCACGTGTTTTCTGCCAGTCTAAATTGAAAGATTGTATTCTTTTATTCATACCTCTCAAAAAGATCGGCGGACGGGGGTCGGATTTGTGAAAAAAAAGAAAGAATGTTTTTACTTAATGGAAAAAAAAAACCACATTTGTCAGGACTAGGGGGTTCAAGGATCCAGGGGTGTCCAGGGGGTCCTGACACCCCCCCCCCCCTTTCCCCTTTTGGTTGATACCCGTTTCAGTACTTAGCTTTTATAATATATATATATATTTATATATATATATGCCCCTGTAGCAAATGCATGCCATCTCGTTTTCTTTGAAATTTAGCAGTCAACTTTAAGTGGGACGAAAAGTATCCGGGTAGAAATTTAATTCTTGATTAAAGACTCCTATTCTGTAAGTCAAAACGCAGAAAAAAAGATAGGTATCAGTAATTCAATTCCTGCACGTCAGTCGCCATTAATTTGTGTGAATCTCTCAACAGATAACTTGAAAGTTTCTGCCACTGCCTATACGCTTATCATCCATATCATCAATACAAATCCAGCCTGCAGTGCAGAGCATTGAACGTCGCCAGCTTTTAATACTAAACCCTAGCAATTATCAATGCACCTCGAGCAAGTATAGAAACTAGTGGCAATATCATGACAGCAACCCCACTGATTGTACTTATTCTTGCTCGATGTGATCTGATTTTACTTATTCTATGGCAACCCCACACATTTGGCCTTAATTAAGCCAGCCACTCTCGCGTGCCGTACCGAGATTGGGTGGAATGAAGTCGCCTCGTTAAGTCCTTACTTTATTCCACCTCGACATGAAGGCCCAGTTTAGTCGCGTCATACTCGTTAATTCGCCTAATGCAGCGTGACTAAGTGATATTCGCCGCTATAATCTTGGGGCAAATTTTGCTTTCTAGCAAAGGTTGAGAAGATAATGGGGTAGATTAATTGTATTTTAGGCTTACGTGTTAAGATTAATAGGTTGTTTTATTGCGTTGGTGTATGAATTGGCCGCCAGGAGGAATATCATGACATGTCCTGTTTGTGATATCTTGCTGTAATATTCACAAAGTCTAATCCGGTTATTTCTGTTGTATTCTTCGAAGGGAAATAATTCATTAAATTATAGTTGCATTTTTCTGATACTTGAACTTAAATCCAGTATGAATAAGGTCGACCATATACGAAGATGATAGCCAATTAGGACTCTTTACAGCATGCATGCAATGTTTACTTCCGTTTAAACTTGAGTATACTTGTTCAAACTCTTCAGTCCAAGAAAAATGTCGACCTTACACTGTACACTACGACACATGTGTAATTGGGGACCGTGTTGAAAGACATACCTTATATCAAAACAACTTGTCATATTGGATAATTTCTTTAGTGTTTGATCAAGATATTGAATCTGCAAGCAAAAAGTTATCACATGATTTGCGCACATAAATAGGACCGAAAGTACAAAGTCTGATAAATGTATCATATTAACATATTAGCGCGGTCTTTGACTGGTACGAAATAGGGAAGTTTAAATAATTTATAACATTAAAGGAGGCCATAAAACTTAACCAAATAAATAAATCGTTCACAAGAAGGCGTACAGGAACGATATTCTCCCGAAAATCCACTGCTGCCTAAAAGTGATCACTCTTTTCAGCCCTAGTCCTTTCCTCCTACCAGACCTAATGCCACTGCGAAAATCTCCCTAATTTCAGAAAAGGTGATTTCCTTCCTCGGAGTCCGCCTCAATTTCCTAAGCGATCCGCCCTGGCCTAGACCGAGTCCCAGCCTTAAACCGCAGCAGTGGAATTGATTCAGAATCCCTCCGATACCACTCAATGCATCGGTCTGAAAGCGGATCGGGCCCACTTAAAGGTTCACCCAAAGCGGGTTGTAGGGAGTAGAGGAGTCTGGATCAGCGCCAGTCGGACCCTGCCAGTGTAAAGGCAATTAACCGGGGGCACCGGGTCGGACAGAGGTTATGGCCATACCCGGTGAACAGAAAAACACGTCGGACATCCGGATATATACCCGACGTTATACCTATGATATTGGCAGATCAGCCAAAAACAGGATTAAAGCTCCCGTGTGAATTTCCTACACAAATCTTATGAACGTTGGAGACGGTTTTGATGATCCTATTAACTCGGCACATATTTATGAATGTTGGCATATTATGATATTTCATATATCGAGTGTTTCATATTATAATGTTGTATGGCTATATCCACGACGGTGGTCGGACAGGCAAACGGAGTTGGACGGGGGAGAGGTGAAGGGCAAAGGTTGGAAACAGAATATACAACTTGGAAATAAAGATGTCCTGGCCCAGGGAACGCTAGTTGTATTTATGTGGCGGTAAATGAATGTACATGTATTAATACCACATGTGATAAGATGGAAATACTCGCGGCTATTAGGCTGGTCGTCATTTGACCTATGGACACACATAAATATATATTGTGATTTATGAGTATACAGATGCGGAATGAGGATGCATGGTTATGTGGTTATCTTCAGGAGTGGCGACTGCGTTGTTGCTTGATTGAATTAAGGGGAATCGTGGAATGTAATGTTAATGATTTGATTATCTCCAGACATAATAGACGAAAACACTGAATTGTTAGCGTCTATGAGTCATTATTAAAAGAAATATATATCCTAGCCCTTCCATTGATTTAATGTTTACACTTAGACGAGGAATATTCCTAGGCATACGTGATGGGCGATCCCTTCATCAGGAATTCTATTCGCGCATTGAGTTAACTTTGAAGGGGCCATCCGCATTGTTATTTAAAAAAAAGAATATGTATCAGTAATTTGCAATGCCCACAGATGTGAAGAAAATGGTCCTATAGAAACTTGCCCAATGGGGCTTTTGATACTCGAATTACTTTTCTATGAATATCTTTGCACTATGAGCCCATTCTATCACATTTTCAACCCCCAAATAAAAGTCCATGTTCACCATATAGGGCTCTCATGTCCCCAAAATACCTCAAATTGAACTAGCCTCGGTTAGGTCTCGTCATGAGTGGCTTGATGCGGGTACAATAAGCTACCAAACATGTAGAAACGCAACAGCACATCGACATGACAACCTAGAATTAGTACTCCTTCAGAAATAGGGGTTTCAGAGATATGACACTGCTGGTACAACACCTCCTCTTCTTTAGAGCCTATGCAGTCATTCCTTTGGCCTGAATTCTAAGCCTTGCCAGGTTTTCTCATGAAGTGCCAGTATGAGTAATAAACCAGCACAGACCTTTTATTGCATATATCGATTTTTTCACACCCATAAAAAATAAGATTATATGAATTCTCAATGGGCAAATCTGAAAGTCCAATAGTGCCAACAGAGTGCCTTACCATGTTGCGAATTGTGACGCTGCCATGTTCTGGCAAATATCTATTCAAACATACAAGGGATCGATGCGGGAGATTGATTTGTTTTGGCCGAGGACGGCGCCGGTCACTGCCAAACACACAAAAAGAGAACTCCTTGCCTGGGCCCAGCCTTTTGGGTGTTTGCCTGACCCGGCAGATCGACGCCCGCACCGCAATCTTCTCGGGCCGCCCACCGCCCCCGCCCGGGGGGCTGCGGTCAGGGAGGACGGACGTACCCGGTGTATTATTATTATTATAAGCACAGCTTATGGGGAGTGACACAGCTGATCCTAGCTCTTCCCACTCTGAGCCTCTTCTATTAGAGACTTCTTCCCATGCTAAACAATGCCACCTGCCATTAACCACCTCCCCAGGGCAAACCGCCTGTACCCCCAACAAGCACTTCACCCTGGAGAAAAAAGTGAAATATAGACGTTAGGCAGGACGGTGACATGTGACAGGGATGTCACAGGGGGCCTATTTATAGCCGGCTCCTTTACCAACCCCCACTCTCCTGGCCCACATCCCCCACGACCCACCCACTGACTGCCAGCTGTGGGACTCCTCCCCAGTTTGTGGGGCCGGTCCCACGCCAAGAATAATACCACAATTCACTAGATGCACACATCCGCCATATTGGAAATTCCATACCTCAAAACGAGGCGAACTATCCTCTAGGATACTCCACAGTACTAAGTCTACCTGCGATAATAGGACAGGAATTGCTTTTTTTCAGATATTGAAAACCAAAACTAATTTTTTTTAAATCTGAAATTGGAGTATCATTGTTTGTTAAACTATAATCAAAACAATCAGATAAAATGTTTTCATATTTCAAAAGATATGTTTCATTATGTTACATTAGATTATAGAGGAAAACATGTATGCATGCGTTGAAGCCACTACTAAGAGTGTTACCCCCTTTTATTCGAACTTAAACTGCAACAACTTTACTATGTTTTCATAGTGATGGTCCTTTGATTCAGTACAGAAGGATAAAGTGTGTGTCATTCGCGAATTTTTAACACATGCATGTGTTATTGGCTATTTTTACTGTGGCATTCACGCCTGTCAACCTCAGCCTAGTGAACTTCGCCTCGCTTTGAGGTGTGAACGACGGTGGCGCCCCAGGCCCGTGCAAGAAGTGAATGAGGTGGTTTCTGTTATGTTTTTTATGTGTGTGTGTGTGTGTGTTTTATGTAGTGAAGTGTTCCAGTTCCTTCTGTGTATGAATGCACCAGAATTTTCACTTCAGGTGTATAATAAAGGGATGTATATCTCTATTTAAATACATGTAGTGTCATATAGTAAAACTTCTCTTTTAGGGTAGTCAAAGGAATAATGAAGACTGAGTATATTAGAAACCCTGAAATCTAGCCTCTTCATATAAAGATGGAGAAAGAAAAACATGAAAGTACGTCGTGAACTTATGTTCATGTTCCAGATGGGAACATTTGGCACCAGCATTTTGGACTCGTTCATTTCCGCGTACATTACAAATGTCAGGGCTCGAACGCTCGCATACCCCGTAGAACTAAGACATTACTAGTTTTGGCAGGCAAGCCAATAAATCACCTTGCTCGATTGGTCACTTACAATTTGAATCAAACCATCTCTAGTCTGTCATGGCACATCGTTAAGATCCAGCTGATTTTTTAAAATCTAAATTATTGAAAGTTTTTTTCGGTCAGCAGCCATGATCATGGGAACCCTTAACATTGAGCCCTGTGTATCAAAATGCTGGGGTTACTTGAAAGGACTGGTCACTTCTTGAGCAATAAGGAGAGTGGACGCCCTCAGAAAGCCTATTATTGATCGTTGAGAGAATCACACAAAACAACCCTCAACCCCACCCAACTCGATCACCCCTTACCCTACAATCCCCAGCCCTTCACCTCCGCCCCAACCCGCCCTACCCATTCACATAGATCTATACTTTGGCTCTTTGCAAAAGGTCAGCCGTTTTTGTCCTTTTTTGCTAGGGTTTCTCCACTTATTGTCGATCGTGTCACAGAATTGTTTGCTTATCGTGCTGTAAAACATCCTCTAAACATTCTGTGTGAGAAAGATCATAATCGTGACCACGTCCATTTTTACAAAGATGTTACATCTTGAAGTGGGATGATCTTGTTTGTAGAGGTTTACCCATGAAACAGACAATCCTAGAGTATGAGTCGCATCTTTCACAACATCTAAACACCTACGTCAAAATTTCTACTTTCGTTACAACTTTGATTTACTTTACATTGGTTGTTCTTTGGCATGGTGGTTCCTTGAAAATACTTATTACGACCTCAGGATCTTGGAAGCGATAATTATTTAATTGTACTCACAGGTTTAATTTCAGGTTCGGTTTAATAATATTTTGCAATATAGGTCTATGACTGGTCAGTAAAAAAAAAATCTATTTACAAAGCACAACTTAAACTGTACTAATGGCTTAGTACTTTTAATACATTGTCATGATATATAATCCAACAAGGATCAGGCTTAGCAAGTCTACTTCTAGTCTACTTCTAGGAGAAATATCTTACGCTCCTAGCGCCACCTGTTAACCAGTATAAAAGGCGCTGCAAGGTAAGGAGCGAGCAGTTAGTGAGTTAGTTGGTTAGAAGTTAGTAGTCACTTAGTTTAGTGAGAACATCAGCTAAACATGTGTAGCCAAGGAGTTATACCTGGAGTAAGTACACCGACTCCGTGTAACAGACTGGAGTTTACCAATATCCACTACCTCGGACATAGGATTGTGTTAGAGCTGAATACTAGAATGGTCTAGAAGGTGTTGGAGCAACTCGTGTTCTAAATGTGGTTGATTGCTGATAGGAGATGGGAGGTGGACTGATGAAGACTTATACATGGTGGCTTTGACTCGGGATGAGATGTGTACTGAATAAAAACCCTTTCATATTAAGAAGCTCCCTCATCGTTCATTTCTTTTGAACTATTGGGAAGTGAATGGACAAACTTTAAACGCAGTCTGAATTACTCAGGCATTCTGGAAAGGCAACTCATGAAGACTTGGATATACACGAATCTTACGCAGTCTAAAATCAAACATTAACAATAGTTCATTTGGTGGAGATTACCCGAAACATGACTTGTGCCGTTTTGCTCATCCTTGATGTCAGCCACCGGTGACTTTGAGGCTTCCTCTAACCCCAAGCCTCAATCTTTGCGGCCCGCAGGACACGATGTGTCAACATCATATACAGGGAATGTGGAAAACCGCCACCTGGTAGGTAATCCCTTAGACGGGGAGGCACAGAGACAGGAGGTCGCAGCCAGACCCAAGCAGCTCTGCCCCGAAGGTGCACAAAATTACCAAACCCGTGGCAAAGGTAAACCATTTCCCTGGCACCTAGGGTCCAAAGATAGGCCGGTTCTTGACGAAGGACTTGAAACCCTAACACACTCGGGACGAGTTGAAGGGAAGAACCGTCTCACGGAATATCAGCAATATTGGAACCCAGGGTACGTACCACCTACGGACCACGAAACTGGTACTAGCTCTCGCTCCACCTGTGAATCTGATGTGAACAATCCGTGGTGTAACCAAAGTGTTCCTTATCGTTTACTGCCCGCAGCGGGAGGTGAAGGCGAACAGGAAGTTTCCAATGGAGATAACCTATTTTCTTCAGGAAATCTAAAACAACGACAAAACACCGCGGATAACTCCAGCCCATCAGGGGGAAAACGCCCCGAAAATCCGGTAATCCTACCTGATGGGAGCTCTCTCACCTATCCATTACCCCAACGACTTGAGTTTATCAGTCACCCACTGGTAACACCAACTCACCCCAACCCGGGGGCGTCCATTCCTTATTCCACTGTAGCTAAAGGAAAAACAGTGGGAAGGGATAGGGGAGTGGGAAGGGAAGCAGAGGGAAACAGCGAGAAAGTAGGCAATTTACAACCCTATCGATTAACTTACGGTGTAGAAACGAACTTAGACCAAGCTGGTAAAGGAGCGGAAGCTCAGGCCTTTGATCCAGCCAAAATATTAAAGCAGTGGGCAGACTCAAGCCCCGAAAAGCACATAGATTTAGAGAGGCTAAGCGATCAGGATAGTGAAGAAAATGTAACGCTTAAAGCACAAGATTTTAACACTCTAACTCATGAATTGTATGAAGAATACGAGGACGAGTACGAGGAAGAAAATAGCGAGACAGAACAAGCAGCCGCAGATGTCAGAAGGGGTAGTCCTGATAGAAAATTAGCTAGAGAAGATAAATCAACCTCGTCTTCATACGAACTTATTACCGAGGATGTTTTAGACACAGGTAAGAAAGCTAAACTAGAGAGTGAGGACGAAATTAGTGTAGAGGAAATACCTGTGAAAGAACAGTGGGACGATCACGATATACAAAACCTCCACGAAAATAATATGGCGGAAGGGGGCGTTCCTTTGATGGATCTAGTAGAAGAAAGAGAGGATAGAGATCAACGCCAGCAACCCGATGAAGGGGGAGCTGGGGGTGTAGATCTGGGGGCATGGCATCCTAACCGTGGGATGGACCCTGGGGGACCCCAACAAAACAATGGGAATGGCCAGATCCTAATCCAGCAGCCGGACCGAGGCGTGCAGGCAGGACTTATTCCTCCTCTTAATCAACAGGCCCAAGGAGGCCAAGGTAATCAGGCCAATCCTCCCCTTAATCAACAAGTTCAAGGGGGCCAGAACGATCAGGCCAACCCTCAAGGACTTATTCCTCCTCTTAATCAGCAGGTCCAGGGAGGCCAGGATAATCAGGCCAACCCACAAGGGCCTAACCCTCCTCAAAACCTTCTCAACAACCCTCCCCAAAACCTTATTAATAATCCCCCTCCGAATCAGCCCAATCTGGGGATAAACCCTGGGGGACTCCAGCAACCCGGTGCAGGGGGAAATGGTGGTGCGAATCCGGGAATACAGCAGCCTAATCCTGGGGTAAACCTTGGGGGACTGCAACAAAATGATGGGGGAGGCCAACCGGGCCAACAGCCTGGCCGGGCCGTGCCAGCAGGGGGTGGGGTCGATCAAAACCTGCTCCCTCACCTATTGCAGGCGATGGCACTCGCTGCCAATCTTAACGCAGGCCGAGGAAGAGCGGATAACCAGCAGGGTCAGCAAGCCCCAGCAGGCCAGAATAATCAAGCAAATCCACCAGGACCCAATAACCCTCCCCCGAACCAGAACAACAATCCTTTCCTTAACCAACTCAACAACCCCCCAAACCCACCGAATCCTCCACCGCCCGGACCACCAGGTCCGCCGGGCCCACCAGGTCAGAACAACCCTCCAAACCCACCGAATCAACCAAATATTTGGGAAATTCTACCACAGTTGGGTCTGGCACTGGGGCAAACACCAGCGCCAGTGCGTGAAACGACTCACAGTGGTCACCAAAGGGGACCAAACATTAGGTTACCGTGGTTTAGTGGAAAAGAAGACGAGCAAATAGAAAAGTATTTCAGGGAATTAAAACGACTGAAAGCTATCTATGACTGGTCGGACGCCCATCTCCTGAATATGGCGCTGTTAGGCCTAAAAGGAAGGGCCGACGACTGGGCAGGAGCGTTAGCTGAAAGTGAGAAAGACTCATTTGAGAAGCTAGAAGCCCAAATGACCAAGATCTTCGGTGATCGAAGAGCTAAGTGGCAGAAACACGCAGAGTTCTGTGGCCTTAAGCAAGGAAAAGACCAGAGCGTGATCGAATTTGCAGGTGTTCTGAAACAAAAGCAAGTTAAAGCAGAGGCGAGTGAAAGCATGATGTTAGCTGTGTTTTTAGAGGGATTAAAACAGGGCGTAGCCAGGCAAGTAGCTATACTGGACCCTAAGTCGTTCACCGAAGCGGTGGATTGTGCAACGAGGCTAGAATCGTTGGACAAAGGCAAAGGGGGAACTAAAATATCTAATGCAGTGAGCGAACTGGCTGGAAGCCAAGAATCAGAGGAGACCGCGGCCCTAAACTCCATCTCCGAACGATTTGGAGTGGTGCTGGCCCGACTGGAGGCCGCTCCATGGTTCCAGAAACCAAAGCCAGGGCAAAGCGGGACTCCCCAGAGTGGTGGTAACTTTAAACAGCAAGGTTATGAGAGAAAAGATAGGTACGAAAACCAGAAAGGTGAAAGAAATTCAGATCAGAAGCCTAAATCCAATATCGCCCCGAACAGAGAGGCAGATAAGGGAAAGAATCTGCCAACTCAACAGAAAGTAGAGAGACCCAGGTTGCCTTTTGATGAAAGTAAGTTTTGTATCATTCACCAACAACATGGTCACTCTACAGAAGCGTGCTTGTGGTTAAAGAATAGGTTGAGGGAAAAACCCCCGCGGATCTACAAAGATAGCAAAGCCAGTGGTACCGAACAAAAGAATCAGGGAAACTAGAGGAAGGGTCCGTTCATTCCACGATAGAATTAGGCGCAGTGGACGGACCGGCTAGGAGAGAGATAGGAGACGAAGCATTTTTCTTAACGTTAAGATTTGATGATCAGAAGGAGGTTAGATCTTTAGTAGACACAGGAGCGAGCGATTGCTTCATGTCCACCCATTGTAAACGACAGATCCCTAAACAATGCATTTTAGATGAATGGAAGGTATCGAAGGGAAACATCAGTTTGGCAGACAACTCGTCTCAAGTAATACTAGAACAAATTAGATGTAAGTTTTCAATCCAGGGATCGGTGGTCTGCTATGATTTCAACATAGTGGACGATCTATGCCACCTAATAGTAATCGGGAGAAACTTATTAACAGTGCTTCGATCAGATTTATCTCTACCAGGCGCAAAGATAGAAGTGTTTTGTGGAAACCCTATAGTTAGCAAAGAAACAGTGAAAATTCCGCCGGGAAATGAATGCATCATACCGGTAACCACTCGAGAGCCGCTGGGATTAGACTCACCGGTAGCTTACTGCGCACCGGCGGTAACCGCACCAGTCCTAGTGGAGGGGTGCGTGAACACGGTGGGAAACCAGTGGTGGATCAAAGTCATGAATCCGCTAGATGAAATGCAAGAAATCACTCCCCAGGAAGTATTAGCTTTTGCGGAAGAATGCGCAGTGCCTGAGGTAAACCAAAATCAGATAGAGGAGTTCCTAGACTTGTGTTATCTAACTAAAACAGAGACCCCAATGTCCATCTGTAGGATTTCTGTAGAAGTAATGAAAGACGCAGTGCAAATGGAAAGCCAAACCTCTGAGGAGAAATCCCGAGGTAAAATGGATGAAAATGTAAGTAAAATAGATCTAACCGAGTCGTGCTTAAAGGAAGAACAACAGGTAAGGTTTAGACAAATGCTTAATAACAACAGGGATGCACTAGCGTTTTCAATGGAAGAGTTAGGTCACTGTGAAATAGCGCCGATGAGAATAATTGTGGATGAGTCGCAGGGAGTAATAAGCTCTAGACCATACCGATACTCTCCACAGAAAATGGATATCATCGATGAACAGGTTAGGCAACTCATAGATATAGGTGTCATAGAACCCAGCGAATCGGCTTGGCGAAGCCCGCTGGTGGTAGTGCAGAAGAAAGATGGCAAACCTAGGCTCTGTACAGACTTTCGCATGCTTAATCAAGTCACTTTTAAAGATAAATTCCCCATGCCCACGGCTCGCTCGCTTTTCCTATATATGGCTTACAAGAAACCCACTATGTGGACAGCTTTAGATCTGTTGAGCGGCTATCATCAGTGTGTAATCGAAGAAGACAGTAGAAAATATACCGCTTTTGAAACCCCGATGGGTGTGTACCAGTATAAGCGTGTACCATTTGGCTTAGTTGGCGCACCTTGGCAGTTTACCAAGGTAATGGCCATAGCGCTAAAGGGATTGATTCCTAGAACATGCTTAGCATATTTAGACGACGTAATTGTCTACGACACTACATTTGAGGAACACCTGGCGAGCGTTGAGGTGGTTCTCCAAGCTTTGGCGAGAGCTAATCTTAAACTGAAACCGTCAAAGTGTGAGTGGTGCCGCAGTGAAATCAATTTCCTCGGCCACGTAGTAAACGCGGAAGGGGTGGCTACACAAAGGGTAACCACAGAAAAGATTACAGCCTTTAACCGTCCACATAATGTGAAAACTATTAAATCCTTTCTGGGACTGTGTAACTACTACCGATCGTTTGTCCCTAATTTCGCTGATCTAGCAAAGCCTTTAAACCGGCTGCTAAAGAAAGAAGTCTATTTTGAGTGGACAGAGGCCTGCGAGGAAGCGTTTCAACAGTTAAAGAAATTGCTGACCTCGCCACCCTTACTAATTCATCCAGATATAGGAGGGCATTTCTATCTACTAACTGACGCATCAGACGCCGCGTGCGGTGCAGCGGTTTGTCACAAACTAGATGAAATCTACCGTCCGGTTGCTTTCTGGGGATGTACTCTCCGGGACGCCGAATTAAATTATTCGGTAACAGAAAAGGAGGCTCTGGCAGTAATTAAAGGCATTAAGAACTATGAGGACATGTTGCAGGGAGCTAAAATCACAATAGTGACTGATCACAAACCGTTGATTCCCCTGCTACAGAGTGCCTACAAAGCCCCGTCAGCCCGGCTGAGACGGTGGGCTTTAGCGTTATCAGATTTTGATTTTGAAATCATATATGAGCCAGGAGCGACTCATTTTCTACCGGACTATTTGTCTAGAGTCTATCATGAGCATGTCCCAGGTGAAGAATATGAGCCCGCTGTGGGATGTGAGTTATTTGAGGCCGAAGTTCAGGATGAAGAGCTTTCTGTGGCTACGGTATTAAACGCGCAACTCCAAGATGCAGAGTGCGCGCAATTGATAGACTACCTGCAGGACGGAGACCTACCGACAGATCCCCTTGAAGCTAGGCGAATAATGGACCAAGCTGATTTTGTAGGAATGGTAGCACCGGGGGTACTATGTAGGTTCAACGTCAAAAGGTATAACAAACACCAAGACCAACTGGTCAGACTAAAACCTCGTATGATAGTTCCAGGAAAGTTAATTCCCAAAGTCCTGAGACTATTACATAATGACATCTTGGCTGGGGGACATGTAGGGATCAGTAACCTCACTACCAAAATCTCTGATAAATTCTACTGGCGGAACATGAACGCCGACATAGTAGACTATGTGAAAGCTTGTGAGACCTGCTCTCTGAGGAGACGGGCTCCGCATTTCAAGGCCCTAGCTAAGTCTTGGGAGAGACCAACCCGACCCTTTGAGGTAGTACAGTGTGATTTCATCGGGCCACTAAAGAGGGCTAGGGATGGGTCAAAATATATCATGACCTTCATAGACCTACTAACAGGTTGGCCGGAGGCTTTCACCACGAAAGACTCCACTGCGCAAACCGCGGCCAACTGTTTCCTAACCGGGATAGTGTGTCGGTATGGACGGGTAAACCGTCTGCACACAGACCGGGGGGCGGCCTTCCTCTCAGGGCTATTCAGGGAAATCACCACACGACTAGCGTGCAAACAA
The DNA here is from genome assembly GCA_936440205.1 of Lepidonotus clava. Taxonomy (NCBI): domain Eukaryota; kingdom Metazoa; phylum Annelida; class Polychaeta; order Phyllodocida; family Polynoidae; genus Lepidonotus; species Lepidonotus clava. The sequence goes on from OW387140.1 coordinate 33,671,393, forward strand.
ACGTTCACTACCGGGCGAATGCCGACTGGCAACGCTCGAGTAGAAAGACTACATAAAACTATTGAAAACCTGATTGCTTATTATATCCCTGACGACCACTGTAACTGGATCGATCTACTTCCCATTGCATTATGGACAGTTAGATCCACAATCAGTGTACGGTCGGGATACAGCCCGCACACCCTGCTGTTTGGCAGAGATCCAATCAGTATGGGAATGCCTGAGCAGGGAACAATTCCTGAAACGCTGAACGACTGCGAGTTTTTCATGCAAACCAAGGATAATATTGCTATGTTTAGGAATATGGCTGAAAGGGTAGTTCAAAACTACGAAAAAGATCTGAGGCTGCGAATTGATGAGCGGGCGCGGCCCACTCAGATGTACGAAGGTGATATGGTATACATGTACGACCCTTTAGCTAGTGAAAATAAAGCGTCTAAGTTCTCAAACAGGTATACTGGGCCATTCAGGGTAATTGAAACAAAAGGAGACCACCTGGTTAGACTAGTGTCGTTAAAAACTGGAAAACAGGTCCCACATCTAGTAAACATTTCAAAACTCAAACCTGCACATGGGCCTTGGTCTCCCGCCATCCCTCATAACATTCCCAAACTGGTGAGAGAAGCGAAAATCACTAACTCAAAAGGGGCAGATCCTGACCGAAACCCTGAATTGCATCACACTCCGACGGGTGAAATCGCTGAAGAAGAAGGCGAAATAAGGGGTGCTGAGACTGAAAGCTCAACGGGAACGACCGGTCCCCGTGAGCATGATGCAGTTCCTATGACCAGGAAGGTACCTACACAAAAACCTGGTCCAAGTCCCACTGATTTAGCAGAAACAGATGGGCAAATCACTGATGGTCAGGGCACCAGTACGGACACCGCGCTGTCCACAAACTTATCCTTTGTTCCTAATAAAGCCGCCTGTGAACGGGGAACAGCTGGCGCTAATGGACAGAGGAAACGCAAACGAGCTAAACGAAGGGGCAAAAGCCAGCCGTTGGAGGGGAGATCCCCTCCAGGCAACAACAAGCCCATAAAACTACCCTGCGGTGATGTGCCGATCTTGGATACATCGGAACAGAGCCCAGAAAAAACAGTAAAGGACCATGTCCCGACGAAAGGTGGCTATAACCTACGTCGGAACCGCCGCCCTAACTACGTCGCTCTGTCCAACGGCGGGGAGAGCGACGACATGGATGATTAATGCAGGAAATTTAGCCGCCCTGTGAAAATAAAGGTTCGGCGGAGCGGCACCGTTAGCATCAGCGCTAATGGAACAGGTGGTCTGCCTCACGGCCACCTTGCCGCGCCCAGGGGCGTGGCAGAAAGGAAGGGTGCGCACGCCAAGAGAGATGCCAGTGGTTTGGCGTCATCTCTTGGGACCAGATGCAAGCGTTCCCCCCCCACCTGAAACAAGATACAGCTCCAAATATGGAGACGGCATGGGCAAGCGGATCGGTTATAATTTCGTGGGATCCGCGCCGATCCACCAGTCGGTCCGCAACTCTGCTCCTAGACGGTCACCTCTGCTGCAGGTGATTGTGCGCGCAACCCAGCCCGGGACGAAACGGAGATAGATAGTGATTCTATCTCTGAACAGAAGTTGGAGATAGAAATTGTTCAACCTCCGACTTCTCCTGGAAGGAGCAGAAAGAGAACTTAGCTGGGACACTGATCCACCGACTCATGGGGAACTGTCTAGCCCTCCGGCCACATAGCAATCCAAAGGGAACCACTACTTTCCCTGCGGACACGGAGGGAAGGATCATCGTCCCCCTGAGAAGGAAACGGATTAGCCGGCCCCACCAGAGGGCGCTGCCTACCAAGGGAAGGTTCGTTGGGCCATTCTTTTAGGATTTTACCAAATGAAAGAAAAGGCAGTCGAGAAGGAGAGTACTAAGAAACAACCGACTCAGACCCTTAGGCGGTGGAGTTGGCCGGGCCGGGGCGGTGTCCGTCCGGACTCAACCGACGCCGGGATTGCCCGGAAGAAGCCAAGGACACCAGCCCGGCGGCCCACCAGAACGACCACAGGCGGAGCCAAGAGGTCCGCTAAATCGGCTCCAGCCAAAAAGAAGACAGCAGATAAAGACTTCTACAATTTATCTGAGGTGAGTGACTCGGAGCCCGAGCCAAGGCTAACGGCGTTGGCCAAGCCGGTTCAGAAGGAGGAAGCGGTCAACCAACCAGTGCAGATACAGGCCGGCTGGTTCTGGGACCTTACGCAACCACTGTTCCAACTATTCGAGACTGTTGACGAAATTAGGAGAACAGTAGGACTGGATGTGCCAAAATCAAACAAACAGTTAGCTGAGATTAAAACTCAGATAGCTCCTTTCATTCAAAGGACCACACAAAACTCTAAATGCGTCAAGGAAAGTACCAGCCTACAAACAACACGAGGCGGCCGACCTCTGCCCACTCTGGAAAGGCGATCGGGAGGGGAACAGCTAACCGTCGCCGCTCCAGGACTAAAAGTGGAGGTAGCACCCGGTCAACACGCGCCAACCCCACCGGTGGGGAACGGGCCAGCGGGAGCTCCCCTCCTCCACCACTTACAGCCTGCGGACCCCGCTTGTTTAGACTTGAGCAGCTTGACAACGAGCTGCAACGCCAATCCCTCACCACTGCTATGGAACCAGCAGCAGTGGACACCAACCAGCCAGCCGGGGGGCCCACTGTGGCCGAGCCCACTCCCAGCGACAACCCAACCACAGGTACCGAACCCATACCCCTCGAGCCAACCGTCGTACGATCCAACGGGGGCCGTTTCGGACTGGAACCTACTAGGCCAAGACCCCTCAGAGCAATGCGCCCCTCGTCCTGCGAACGTATGAGAGGCTTGAGAATCACGGTCACCAAGGACGAGAGCGGGATCATCAGGCGAGTGGTAAATGACAACGGGCAAAACCTCTACGAGCATGTCCCAAACTAAAATGGACCAGAGGACCCGGGAGGAGAGCATATTTCAGCGCATGGATGATAGTAGTGCGCAGGAAAATAAGGTAACTTTGCTGTGAACATGTTTTAGATAAACTGCAAAATTAACTTTCTCAAGCTATCGCTAAGGCCAAAACAAAGACAATGAAGTGGCTAGTGCTGTTCGTATTAGCTATAATAGGGGGCATTAGGGGAGTGCATAATGACTCCAACCCACCTGAGGGGCTAGCCCCTAACGCTGAAGTGATAGCTTTAGAACAATATGGAGTAGTGTTAAAACCAGGGAAGTTAATGTCCACCGCGGATATAACACACGTCCGACAAGGCTTCCTTATCACTATTCCAAGGAGGCGCTCCTTCAACAAGGCTACCTTTGGCCAGGTCTGTCACCGATATCTACAGGGGGGAGACGCCCTCGATCGGGCCTGCTACCATATCAGGTCGCTGGTCAATTGGATGGATCAGACGTCGCAGGCGCTTAAGGGTCGGTACCGAGAAGTTCTTAATGAAACCTTAAGTTCCCTAATAAAGAACACTCAACAAGACCCTCAAAATCAAGAGTCGGAGTTAAAATCAGGTGGAAGGGTCAAAAGAATGAAGAAGTTGCCAAAAATGCTGGACGATCCAGGATGGCCGACCTTTCCTCTTCCAACCTCTTGGAATCAAGGGCTGGCAGCTGATGTCAAATATAACAGAGAATTGATTAGAGTATTGCAAGAATCTTCGAACCAAATGATCGAAGACTTGGCTCTGATGAATGAAAAACATGACGAGGCTGTCGAAAAGATTAACCATGTCGTGATAGGCCTACTGGACAATCTAAGATCACTAAATAAGGCACACAACACGACTCGCCGGAGGATGAAACTCGTGCAACATAAGGTGGATTGGATGGAACTGTACCTGAATATGATACCGGTCGCTCTGGAAGACAAGTTAGGAGAGATGGTGTATCTTCAATTAATGGTAGAACAAACTCGCGTGTTCAGGAAAGGTGTACAGCGCCTGACGCGGGGCCAGCTGACTATGGACTTGGTACCCCGCCAATATATGGTCGGAGCGGTCCAGGAAGTGAACAGATACCTGAAGGGGATCCACCCCAGGTTCCATGTCGCGTTCACAGATCCTTCCTTCTATTACGAGAACAGTCAACCTTCGTTCAAATTCAATGAAACCACTCAGGAACTAATAGTGTATGTAAGGGTGCCTGTGGTGGCTGATGAACATTTGTTCCGGGTCTACGAAGTACTAACTTTTCCTGTGCCAGTGACGGTTAGGGGGCGACTTAAGAAGGACGCTCTCCAAATTGTTAATCTACCCAAAAGTGTCGCCATGTCCATGTCCCGCCAGTATTACGTACCATTGGCTAGTGGCAGTTGGTCAGGTTGTTATGGACAGACCATCACGCTCTGTAAGGACCTACCCTATATGAAAAAGATTACAGACAACACCTGCACTGCTGCACTACTGAGGCGCGACGACCTAGCGATCCAAGAAAAATGTGAGCTGGACTATCTACTGGAAGCAGACTTCGGAGAGATGGCAGTGTACCTAGACGACGGAGATATGCTAGTGGTCAGCGCCGACACCCGAGGCCAAATGATTTGCAGAAACCAGCCTGCGGTCGGAGTGAACATAGAAAATTACGCAAGGGTTCAGGTGGAATGCGACTGTGCATTCCAAACACAAGGAGCGTGGATACCGTATAGCTTGCGAAATTGTGACCGGCACACCAGGATCACCACGGTTGTGTACCCACATAATGACCTGTTGGAAGCAGCAAGTCGTGTGAAGGGGTGGGACATGAATTTCACAACGTCCAAAAACGAACCCACTATGTTGGAATCAGACCCTATCCCTGAAACAATTAGGAAAGACCTGCTGGAGATCGAGGAAAGCCTGAAGGCCAAAATACCTGTAGCCTCCTTGGCCAAACGAATACAAAAACACCGAAAAGACTTGGCCAAGGGTATCAAGAAAGCGACTGACCGTTACGAGGTAGAGAAACACGCCCCGTGGTTCTCTATAGGTAACTTCGGAGGTGGGTTTGGTCTCCTCACCATCTTCTGCATAGTGGTGGCTGTGACAATTATTGGATGTGTCCTCTGGAGATGCTGGCGGAACCATCAAGGTAAGGCTGCCCTAGCCGGACTCACCATGACCTTACCTCGAGCCATGGCCTTGGAGACGGCGGACCCGGAGAAACTGTTGCACCATGAAAAGGCACTAACTGGGTGTCCAGACGCGACCGCCAACCCCACTGCAGTGGCAGTGCTGGCTATATTATTGGCAGTACTAGTCATCACTATAGTGGTCCTCGTGTGGCGAAAGTGGAGAAATATTAGAAGAAAGACTGTGGATGGGTTGTACGTACAGTTTGCCAATCCACATATGACAGAAACAATCTTCCTAGGCGAACTGGCTATGCCCTCAGACCACACTTATACGGAGGGCTATGTGCTCATTAGGGATCTGCTGGTGACCCAGCTGTGTCTGAAATACACCCTGACAGTTACTTGGGGGGCGCAGCTGATGGGAGCAGCGACTAGACCTGGACAACACCCATCTAAGGTGCCACTACCCGACACCCTGAGGGTATCTAAAAAACTAGCCCGTCTGATGATGAGTAACTTAAAATACAATACCAGGGCCAGACTACTGAGATATTCCTCGGGGCTAGCCACTCCTGTACCCATGGGAGTACCTCGCCTCATCGACGCAGGGTGGTCCGATGTCGGAGCGGACTGGCCTCAACCGGTGTTGGGACAAGGAACAATGCCTAACGCTCCTCCTAGATCGACCACGCCCACCTCAACAGCGACCGGAACAGGATCTGCACGAAAAACAATAAGGCCAGGGACATCCGAAATAAATCCAGGAACGGTTTATGAAGTTATCATATGACAATGTAACGAGTGTTAAAACCTGACCTAGTACTGTACAGGTAAAATTGGTGAATTAATAACACAGAGGTACGAATACTAAAACTAAAATGTTACAGGAAGTTCGCTGGGCAATACCTGTTTGGGTAGGTAGGGCTCTGTTGACTAGCCTGATCAATAAGGATTCACCAGTCAGGGAAACTTGGGTCGGGTAGGCTGGTCCAACCGTCTCTCTATGGACCCATGGGTTATCTAAATTTCTCTCGAGTCGAGTGTCCCATGCCCGGTAGCCTAGCTCAACACTCTCATTGTTAACGATTTGGCAACGCTTTTAAAGTAGGGAACCATTTGGAACCGATCCTAGTGTCGCAAAATTTTAGCATTTTAAAAGAAAAACTCAAAATTCTGTATAAAACCTAAGAGCGCTCAACGGGACCAATGCTCCCAACGAGCGAAGTGAACTTCCCCAAGCAAGTACCATCTACACCTGACCCCTGTGCTGTTGTTACCGCTAGGATCGGGCTGCAGTACAGGAGCCACTTGGGGAACGCCACTGTCTATTCTTTAGCATGCTTACATATATACTCTTCTCAAAGATGAGGGGGTTGCACAAGCGGCAGGAGCCTGCCCACAGGCCTGGTGTCAGTGGTGCCTGACAGGAGGCAGGACGTTGGGGTTACGCGTCACTGACGCTGCGAAGGGCACTGGGGTGGACGCCCGACCATGGCAGTCACTATGCCCCGGGTGGATTGGCTCCTGACAAGCGGTCCCTTCATCACAAAAAAATCGACGAGTAGAAAGAAATTTACCTAAAAACTAATATATAAAGCAAACCAATATTTGTGTAACTAAGAGCTCTTCCTCAGGGAATTTTGGGCAAAATATAATAAGAAAGCAGTATAATTAGTAACATTCTCAGGGGAGACGCTCTGTGACAGCACACGAGAGTACCTTATACGTGGCTCGTTTGCTCCTGGCATAGACACGCTGCAGCGGCAGGGATATGTGCAAATCCTGACAAGGCGTGCTATATTTGGGAGCTATAACGGAGGTCACAAGGAAATGTAGTTACGGGACAACGGCGAATTGGTGACATTCACAGGGTGCTCGGCTCTCTCTCACTATATCGCGACTCCCTCAGACGGGACAAGCCATCCCTGGGGGGGGAGAAGCTGTAGCGAAAACTCACAAGGCGGTGGAGCGAGGTGCTGTCCTTATTAATAGCCCCGTCGTCTTGGTTATGTGTAAATGACCACTGGATCACCGTACGTCTTAGGTCAAAGGATCCTGACTTTAATATAAAAAAAAAAAAAAAAGTCAGGATCCAACGACAACTAGTATCAAGAAGAAAGAAAATAATGAGCAACTGCCCATAATTCAAGACTAAGTTATTTAGACCACTTTTAGGCCAGTTTTAATCGGAACAGAGACAAAACGGCAAGAAGTCAAGTTTCGACCCGGGTAAAAATTAGAAATAATTAAAATTAATAAAGAAAATGAGCGGCTTCAGAGCTGACCGCCGTCGAGGAAAAGAAAATAAAATAAATAAATGAAAATTAGTCTTGACCGCCGTCGTGGCGCTAAAAGTATCCAGGTCTCCGCTCAACAGTTGAGCTGAAGAGGGGGGACATGGACTACTGATTCCCTGATGAACAAGCTACAATAAACTTGGTTGACACCCAGAGCTAATAAGTTTACCCGATCTATTAGAAAGGAGATAAAAAAAATTCTAACTCTGTCTTTAGCACTACCTATCCCTGCCCGGCATGCGCATAGTTAGGATAAGCTGGGGGCGGAGTCTTTTCAGGAGTAGTCTTGACTCTCCACAAGAGAAACGGGCATAGACCTGAACAAGAAAACGGGTTTAACCTTGTACTGTACTTCGGTAAAGGCCCGACTTACTAGGTGCTGTCTGGAAGTAAGTGATCTAAGGAGATGCATTTACACATCTCTATAATTTAAAGGGGGTGTAGGCTGCATATTAAAAAAAAATATATATGCAGTCTGCTCCCAATTATAACAATGGAAACTCGGTGCTACCCATTCTGGTCCTATGAATGGGAGAGTACCGACAAACCACGTGTAACTAATGAGGACCGGGAATCAGATCAGAAATGAACCTGAGTCTGAGACCCGATCCTCTAGTGATAACTAACGAGGAACGAATAATCTCAACCTCCTTTGTACAGTTAATACTTAATGTCCTTTAATGACATTTATACCTCACGGAATGAAAACGCTACCCCACCGCTTGTCATGTTGGTTTTTCCCATGTGATGTAGAGTATAGGGTAGACAGTGAGATGTTACTGTTAACATAGGTATAATATCTATTCAGTGAACCGTTTGGAGTTGGTGGCGCACCCGTTTGCATTGTCAGAAGGGCGCCGCTACCCAATATAAAGTGGAACTCGGTCTTCAAACCCCAGGCTGAATGTAGGGGGTGAACGCCGAGCTACCACCTGTAACTAGCAGAAAGAGAAGGAATTTTGTCGTGGCATAATCATTCAATAAGAACAAACTGTGGTTTTAAAGCGGAGGCTTCACAAAATGGAGTCAAATATGTTAGAACAGTTGTCACCCTTGAAGGGGGTGTTAACTTGTTTACGTACAAATCCTTGAAGTGTATTGGGTAATTATTCTAACCGCTGTACAGAAAGAGTGTTATCAAGAGTATTGACTCTTGTAAAAAAAAAAAAATGATGACCACCTAAGGGAAACCACCAGGGATCCAATTCCTATCATTATTCTTATCTCCCCATGAGGTCGGTTAGGGAATCTGAGCGGGACAGTTTTGCATCACATCTCGGGCATTCATGAAGCCTTTGCAGATGGATGTTCTTGTAACGGCTCAGTCCCGACCTGTGGGCATAGGCTCCCACACATTCATCGCAAGGATATCACTGTCTGAGATGTTTGGCAATCTCGGGCACTGATAAGCGTGGCTTCTGCGTTCAATGGAACGGCGCCTACTAAGGCCTGATCTATGAATGTACGAACTCCCGCAGTGTACACACATGTATCTCTGCTTGGGACGCTTGATAATCTTTGTGGTGTTGGTGCCTTTCTAGCTCTTAATAAGGATACCATTCCTTCTTTCACAAGGACACATACAGAATCTTCATCTGGAAATTCATTCAGTGTCTTAGAAACTTCATCTCGGTCTCCTCACAGTAGTATTTTTTCCTCTTCGAGACGACTCTGGACAATAATACTCACTCTAACACTTATTCTAACACAATGACACTGACGAAGTCTTGCTGTTAGACTAAAACATGGGATGGGTATCTGTGGCCTTCGCCACTACATCTCAAACTTACCAGGAGTCGCCAACAACTCGTTGGACGGCTCCACCTATGGTGTCGCCTCACGTGACCGACACGTCAATATTTCCTGTAACCTGTAAGGGGGAACTACTCATCAAAGAATTCTGCCACAGCCAATCTAATGCTGGGAGGTCTGGACCAAAATACTTGGTCACCTACTGTCATCTAAAACTTACCAGGGTAAAACACCCTAGGAAGCGTTTGTTACCTAGGGCACCCCATGTGAATTGTTTCCAATGTAGACATTTACACTAATGTCCTGCACGAATAACGACTAAACAAAGAATCCTGTTACAGCAAATCTAGTATTGTACAACTCAGACCGGAATCTCTGGCCATCCGTACCTGATTATCATGTGCAGTGTCAGTCCCCAACAGTTAATAGTATCAAATAATAACAATACGATACGAATTACCCACACTCCAGAAAGCCTACTTGAATCGGTAATGTCAACAAACCACTAAGTCAAGAAAACCTCCTATTATCGCCCAACCACGCGCAAAGTAAAGTGTTTGATCATGTTCGCCTAAACAATCCTCCCACTAAAATAATAAGCCGAACGTTGTTCAGTGTCCGACCGTGTCACGTTACTTCATCTACATCACCTTAACCTACCAAGGGACCTGAAAAGACAATAAGTTTAGTACGCAAGGTTCCAGCTCTCAGCCCGCGTCCACCATCTTGAAGTCAAAAGTAAACACTAGGTGGCCGCCCCACTCTACCCGTTACAAAAATCACCAGCGAAACACAGTTTCTGGTTCCGGGAGTGACATCAGCTTCCGGAATACAACCACGTGGAGACGAGCTGAGAGAACTGTTGCCTAATTTCCGAACAAACAATCTCCTTAAATCTACGGGTTAGCAGCCTACCGAACACGTCAAGAATACAAAGGAAAGGACTACACTTACCAGAGCAGGGAAGAGCTGCCGCTGAGGTAGAGCCGGCGGAGGAGGAGCACACACACCCAAACAGATCCGACGAGCCGCCCCGAACAGTCCGGCAAACAGCCACAAAGAAAAACATCTAGTCCTTGGTGGTCCGATCACTGGCCGGGAATTGGATCCGATGAACTCTTGTTGATTGTCAAATAATGTTTATGGCTCAATCACTAGCCGGGAATTAAGGCCCACTAATCACCGCAGGCAATCAGTATGTACAGGGGGGAAGGGGTTGGACTAGCGGGGAGCTATTGGGAGCTGGCGAAGGAGCCGGCCCAGGGCGCGAGCCCACCGTCGAAGCTGTCGATGGGTCGGCATGAAACCGTCCACGAACTCTCGGTAGTCGTGGACGGTGAAGGCCCCGTCGGCAGTCTGACGCGTGATGTGGAGGCGGTGACCCAGGTCGGCTGTTGGAACGCCAAACCAGCGGTTCGCATGGCGAACCTCCCGGTCGACCCGGGGCACCAGGTGGTTCATCCATCGTTGAAATGACGCGTCCTCGCACGTCAACTCCCAAGACTCCGTGTTGATGCCCGTCACAGTGGTGAACATCACGGTGGCGGGGACTGGGTGACTGCGTAGGTTAAGAAAAGCCCTGTTGAGCGTTTCCCCGTAAAAGGTCACCGCGGCCGTAGTGGAAGAGAAGAGGGGAATGTATAACTCCAGCTCCGCGTCCCATCGTAAAATGTCCAGAAGGTTGACCACGATCACTAACAGGTCGTCGGGCCACACGCAATGGTGCGCGAAAGCCGCCCCGGCTAAATCGGCAGTCCCGGCGTCTACACACTCCACCACGGTCAAACTGTGGGCTGTATCCCCGACGATCAGGTCGTTGTACCCCTCGATCCCGCTCTCCCTTTGACTACAGAAAACTGCGACGCGGGCCATTGTTGAAAGAGAGCGAAAACAAATACGTCCTCTCCGTCCAAAAAAAAAATGAGCGACACTGATTAAAATGACGTCAAAACGAGGCTAATTTGGGAAACTCCTTTTTGATCCAAAAGATCCAAATTTTGAAATCGGCTGGCATGATCAATCCATCGCATAATTTCTTACAAAATCTGTGCTAAACTAAAGTTTAGGTCCCCAACCAACATAATCAAGCGACAAAATTAATTCATATCGGCCCAAAATATCAGGTCGAACCATCAAACTTGCAAATTTGTTCGAAACAGAAATTTGCCATCCGGGCGCTTCGCGCCTGGAGGATCCAAATCGAGGTCAAACCTTGGAAGGGAACTCTAGTCAAGCGTCCCGCTAAGTACACATGTACTAAGCATGACTGGTGGGCGCGCGACGCGGATGGTAATATTTATTAGACCTAACTACATAATGTTGCTAGATCAGATGCAGGGACCTTGTATTTATTGTAAATAATGTTGTTATGATTGAAGTTTGATTGAAATTTGACACGCATCGTATAATGAAATTCGTTTGTTCAAAATGTCCGAATCATCTGTATTGACTTATGTTGTGTTAACTGGTTCTGAAATTAGATTTGATGTGTACTTGTTACTCTTAAAGGGTTAAGACAACTTTACACTGTATATATGTTGAGTTCTGTTGACTTGTGTTACAAATCATAAATATCAGAAACTGTACATGCATGTACTAAGTCAAAACTGAATTGGTCACCTTATGCACGGGTGTCGTTATCCCTAGGCCTTAATATGGGCTAACAATTCTGTGAACTCACTTTGTCACCTTATGCACGGGTGTCGTAATCTTTGAATCTTAAAATAAGCTAATGATGCTGAGAACTGACTTTAATGTACAAGGCACGTACTAAGTGAATACCTAAAGATGACGAATACTTCATCCTCTAAAGTTGACTTTGTCATTTTGTAACCATGATTATGTCATCATTTACGTTGTTATCCAAATAATCATGTTATCAATTTTTAACACTTACCTTGTCATTTTATGAACGGGTTCTGCTAACCTTGAGCTTCAAGATGTGGAAATCAACTCAATGAATAATTTCACTGTGAATTTGTGTTGAAACCGGATCTACAAATCTATTGATACTGTGTTGAATGTACCACGAGAGTCAAGGCCACCCCACCATGGTTTAACAAATATATCCAATCATCAAAATTGGGAGTTCATTATATTCATTTGGTTTGAGCTATGTCGTCCACCTCCTTAAACTCAAACACCTGACCGCCGTCGAATGTACTAATGGCTTAGTACTTTTAATACATTGTCATGATATATAATCCAACAAGGATCAGGCTTAGCAAGTCTACTTCTAGTCTACTTCTAGGAGAAATATCTTACGCTCCTAGCGCCACCTGTTAACCAGTATAAAAGGCGCTGCAAGGTAAGGAGCGAGCAGTTAGTGAGTTAGTTGGTTAGAAGTTAGTAGTCACTTAGTTTAGTGAGAACATCAGCTAAACATGTGTAGCCAAGGAGTTATACCTGGAGTAAGTACACCGACTCCGTGTAACAGACTGGAGTTTACCAATATCCACTACCTCGGACATAGGATTGTGTTAGAGCTGAATACTAGAATGGTCTAGAAGGTGTTGGAGCAACTCGTGTTCTAAATGTGGTTGATTGCTGATAGGAGATGGGAGGTGGACTGATGAAGACTTATACATGGTGGCTTTGACTCGGGATGAGATGTGTACTGAATAAAAACCCTTTCATATTAAGAAGCTCCCTCATCGTTCATTTCTTTTGAACTATTGGGAAGTGAATGGACAAACTTTAAACGCAGTCTGAATTACTCAGGCATTCTGGAAAGGCAACTCATGAAGACTTGGATATACACGAATCTTACGCAGTCTAAAATCAAACATTAACAATAGTTCAAAACGTCAACAAAAATGTATAAATATATCCCTATTTCAAAATCCTATATCGAGAGAAGTTGTGAATATCTCATTGCTATTGTAGGGAAAGTAGGGAAAATTTATTTTACGTGAGACACATCCATAACATTGAGTGCATATACTAACGATACACGGCCGATACACAGTTTAAACAGAGTCCAGAATACGACGAATAACCACCTAATAATAGTCATGGAGTATTCATACAGCCAACCTGCGGAGTTTTCCCAAGGTCTTCTTCGTTTGTGTAACCCTCTCTGAGAAAAAGGGAACTTCCACAAACTCTACCACCCCAACCCCCTCAACAACAACCTCCTCCATCCCCCTCCCCCTCCAGCTCCAGGAGGCAGCTGAGTAGTGGGAGGGTGCCGTATGGGAGAGTGGGAGGGGGGAGGGTGTTGTGCTCGTGTCTGGTTGTACTCCGTGCCTGGAGAGGAGGGGAGGGGGGGTTGCTTAGTCTAGAAAGGGCTACTGACTGTGGGACGAGTTCTGAAGATCGGCGGTCGTGAATAGCCAATGTGGCTGCTGAAATGAGGTTGCTGTCAAAAACTCAAATTACTCTTAAGGGGTTCCTCTCAAAATCATGAATTTAATTATGCTATCGAGACAAACTAACTATCGAGACAAAGCAAAATTCGAAATAACAATCTGTAGTACAGGAACAATTTTCAAAACACCAGGCTCAACTTTTGCAAGGAGTGTCCTGATCTTCCAGGAAAATAGGGGGTTTCAATTCCACAATGGTAAATACAGAGGTTGTCAAACTCAAAAAGGAGATGAGGGCAGTAGTTTCTCGGTTGGTAGACTAGTACCCACCTACAAACAGCGAGTGCACCCCTCCAGACCTAAGTGTTCCCAGGCCTACCCGTATGGTGAGTCTTACTACCCCCAGCTGGCAGTGACGGTACGGCTCTGCTGGTACCAACACACGGCATCACGTAGAGCTCATCAGAAAACCAAACTCGAGTGTGAATATCACTGGCTCGCTGACATGAGCCATTTTTCAACGTCCCCCATGTTTTTATCTGAGGCTTTCCGTAAATATTATACTCCTGAACTCTCAGTGTGTTCCTCATTTTTATCTAAAAGTGACTAAACCCCTGCTCTATATTTATCAATACCCGAAACTGCCACTTCATCCCACTTGCATGCTTTTACTCACGGTTGCACGATTTTGAAAATAATGTGCATCTGGGATACACACTTATGAAGCATATACAACGTAGCCCTATGATTAACGTTGTGCATGGGAGTAAACACTTGCTAAAACTATGCATTATAGCTAAGCTTGTTCTGAATTCAGTTGGTATAAGGTCTTTATGGAGAACTTACCGATGGTCCTGTGGTAGCCAAAATAAGTCCTTGGTGCAATGTATACACAAGGGATTAATTAAAACCTAACGGAATCTATGCTTCGCAGGCACTAATCATCCTTATACTTCTACGCGAGTCCCACTGGTGTTTTCTACTGGGGTACACACCCTCCAGGGTGGCTCCTTTCAAGTTCAACCAAACTCCAGCCGCTGGACTGGAGCACACACGTCAGTGTGGTGATAGCGTAGTAGGTCTACGAGCAGGAGCAGGGGCTGCTGGAGGACGCCAAGTTTACCTCCACACACAACACCTGGAGCGGTGCCAGCTCCCCGCAGTGAGTGAGCAACTCACGGCCACCGCGAGCTACTCACGAGTGCTGCAGGCCCTACGCACTCCCCCCACACAAGCTTCCGCGTCCACTACAACCAATCCCTAATCATCCACAGAAAAGTCACAATTCATGAAGCCAGCCAAATCCAGGGATCTCGCAGCAAGCTGCTAGCATAGCGAGTTGTGTTGCAGTGTGTATTATGAACCTACTCAGGCAGGGGGTTGGTTCGATCCGACTTGCTCAGTTGGCTGCTGCAGCAGCGCGTGTGCTGTATCAGTACTGTGAGTCGCTCCTGATTTGCTCCTACCCGAGCCGAGCTGCTCTTCACTCCTGGCAGCCACAGGCCTGATTGCGGTGTGCTCCGCCGCTAGGCAGCGCTGGCGTCGGGCTTCAAGTGCAGCCGAGATGCAATGACAGAGTGATACCCCCAAAGAGAGAAGTGTTGGAGGGTGGCGTCGGGGGATGGGAATGTGTAGGAGATAGGGTGTGGCAGAGAGATAAAGAGTTTCCTCGGGACGAGGAAAGGAAATGAAACTGTGGGACGTTTTTCTTTTACAATAAAAGAAAAAGCCTCACAGTTTAATTTATTTTCTATGGACTTCAAGAGAAGAGTCTGTATATAAATACATATACAGACTCTTCATTTGAAGTCCATAGAAAATGAGATGACAACGGGTATAGATAACCTTCTTGTAGCCGAAAATAGAATTTGTCGATTCCCAAACTGAACACATGAGTGTTCAGCTTGGAATTACCAACGTTCTTGAGAGACTGAGATGTGTACAAAATGTATCCGCAGAAGATTTATATCCCCTGCACAATCACTGGACACCCTGTTAAAACTAATATCAGTGTTTGGGTGTCCAGTAAGTCAGGTAGACCGTGTATTTCTTAATAACACTATCTATCTCAATTTCACATCCCTTTCTTCTGTAAAGAGAATTGAAGATATGATACAAGCGACTTCCTGACACACACTTTCTAGTTCTTGGAATATGGCCATACGACATTGCACTGTTTCCACATCCACATTATTCTAGTGAATATAGTTTGGAAATATATCATATCTTAGTTCCGACAAATCAGCACAATTAGACCTTCATTTAAAGAGTTGAAATATGAGGTCTTTATATATATATGGTCAACCCGGTCCCCCTGATAAAATATTTTTGTTTTGGAAAAATCTAGTTTCACATTTACTATCATTTTCACATCCTGAATATGTCGGTTTGGTAACAAAAATACATAGGTCCATCGGAATGAAGTTACAATATTTACGAATGTCAAGTCTAGGCTAGGACGACTAGCCTAGTACTAGTAGCTAGGTATATCTAGGTCTAAATTTCTCAAAGTAATTAGAGCTGACCCTTAATTAATTAAGGCTTAAATGAGTTGAGACACGTTAAATTTATAGGTCTAATAACATCGATCAGATCTTGACAATATTCTCGTTTTACGATATCAATGTTTTATTCATATTACATATATGTATGTCGGACACCAAGTCAAATCTCTCGAAAATTCCTTCACTTCAGTCTTGACACTGCAAAGCAAACGTCGAGCCGACTAAACTCCCAAAGTCCAATCATTCAGAGAAATTAACCCTTTAGAAACGAGAGGTGGGGAACCTCTGCTGCCTGGGCCTAGGCACTAGCTGAGACTGAGAAGTGGCCGCCCCCACCAATGCAAGTTTCCATCGACATCTTTGACTTTGTTTTCGTATACTGCAAACGTCTAGTAAATGAACCACCCATGGCACAGAATAACCTCATAACGTAACAAGATCAATAACAACCCAACAAGGCTTCCATGACCATGCAGTCAGTGCTTATTCCCCTCTCACTCGGTCCCCGCCGTCCCCTCCTCCTCCACCGACCGCCAAAATTTAGACCCTAGACTGCCGCTTCTTCGGCGAATGTACCATCAATTCCTCAACGTATGACTAAATACAGTATACCTAATATGTTCTGGCACTCACCTCAAAACCGGTGCTATCACAGCATACGTATAGTCTCCGAGAAAAGCTCCCTATGATTTGAACACAACCCTCCGGAATTTTCTTCCTTTCACATGTGTGGTGGAGGGGTTTCCCGGGCGGAAGTGACGTTAGACCTACTTTTCGGATGGGGGACGCCGCTCGACACTCTCCCTGCGGAGTCTTTGCAGAATGCTTGAAGAGCGAGGAACCAAGGCGGCAAAATTGGACGTGGGGGTACCGGCATACCCCGCGGCGGCTCCAGAGTCAATGTTCTAGGGAGGGGCAAACCCTGCCCCCCCTTATAAACATGAAAAGTATAAACACCATTTCTACACAGATCTTCCAAAAATGCCAATTATTTTCCCCTTGGGTCTCGGGGGGAGGGGGCAATTGCCCCTTTTGCCCCCCCCCCCCCCCCTCAACACACACATTGGATCCGCCACTGGGATACGATATAGAAAGGGCATAGATTGCCAATAAGGATAAAGCTGGTATTTGTTCCATAGATTGATAAATTCTAAAATAAAAATTAATATTAAAAAATGTGTCCCACATTATACAGAAAAACTAAATCTTGACATAGTATAGGCCTACGTACGATACGGTCATATTCATTAATTAAGGCCTATAGGATGAATAAGCTTCGACTAGGCAATATTAGCAATTATTGGGCCTATTTGAAACCTACACGTAGTCTACCCATGGCCTTAGAACACAGCGTTTCAGGGTACACTATAAGTACAAAGTAGAAAGTTAAAATATTTTGTTCTTTCTACATTGACAACTACATTGACTTTCTATTTAATTTTCCTCCATCTCAGAGAAGTCGTGCGTCCTGACCTGAAAAGACCCGCACGCCCCTGCCCACATCACGCTCCTCTATTTACCCCATGACCCAGCCTGCAGGTTCACAGTTCACACCAGACAAGGTCAAGGACACTAGGGTAAGCTCTAGCGGGCGCCTCACCTTCTACTTTCTGGAGAGATAGCATCTCTGTAAAATGATCTACGGCAGTCTACAGGTGATAAAATCGTGTACGGAATGCACTACCTCATCGGTTTAGCTTGAAATAATGAAAAGAAAGTATATAGGCTTATTTTATAAGTCAAAGACAAAAGATAAAAGCCACAGTATGTAGTAAATCAATAAGAGCCGTCCTTTTCAGTGTTCTTTTTTTGGGGGTTAGTTTTGTTGTTGTTTTTTTTACTTCATTAATTTTGTTAAAATCAAAGATTACACGCAAAGTCTTTTTCCCTACACAACCAGGGAATAATATTTCAGAAATAACTGCATGTACATACATTGCTTTGGCAAATCGTGTACAAAATATTCACAACTTACAATATCCCATCCCCATTACAGTTACATGTTTCTGTAATGTACTTAATATTCTGTTTCTTTTCCAACCCTCAAAAAAAACCTGCACAGACACCTCAATTTTCAAATCGGTCAGTTATCAGCTACGGATGCCTATTATTCCACTGCTGGTCATAGATACATTATATATGATACGCTTTATTCATTTTTATCTATCATTCTCTGTGTTCTCGCAGATGCCGCCAGAATATATATATATAACCATCTGGTCAACCATCATTTTCATAATCATTGAAACGGCGGTATTGCGTTCTGCTTAATGAAAATATGGCATCATAGGCCTATACAAAAATTCAATACATGAAACCACAACAGGGCCAGCAATGCATTCATTGACGAAGTGGTGGATTTTTCTCACTACCAAGCTAATGCAAAGGGATAATGCACATTTTGTAGAGTTTCTCTCAACATAAAATCGTAAATTTTGCCCTTTGAGCCAATACATTATTTCAGCAGGTCTCTGCTAGAGGCAAATTAGGCTGATCATAACCGGTTTTCTATACTTGCTTCTGTATTATTTTTTGTCTAATCAATAGCAGAACGTAATTTTTTTTGCCCCTGAGACCCTCTCTTTTCTTAATTAGATCTATTAGGTATACAATTATGCTACACAGTAAATAGTGCAGATTGCCCATGCACATTATGATTTAATCAGTCAGCCCTAACAATTTGTAGATGCAGCTTCCTCTACGCTACATTTGCCGAAGAAATTAAAGCTGCGCTTGTTTGCAAGGACAACAACCATAGCAACAGCTTAGCCGGAACAATTCTCTCTTGACTTGGGGAGACAATGGAAATTGCTTTGTTGCATGACGAGGGCCCTCTATACCAAGCCTCTTAAATCCCACAGACTCTATCGGTCGGTTTATCAGCCCCTTGCCTATGACCCCCTTGAGACATTGTCTGTATAAGGGGCTGGGTTATAGGGATGGGGGCAGGGGGGGGGGGAGCCATCTTGAAAACAGCCTTTGTTACGTGTCCTAAGACGCTCTCGTTTTGGTGTAAACCCTTCGGAGGCTATCTGCAGAAAGCGCATTATGCTTAATTGCATTGAACTTTCAACTTATATTTATATGTATTCAAGGGCTAGTCTGTAAACAGGTTTTATCTCATTGACACAGCGTCGTAAATACATCATGCCTTTATTGACTCAAGTTAAAATACATCTTTCTTTATTTGACACATAATAAATTATAAACACGCGGGAGGGTATGCCCCACCAAGAAATCGTTGCATGTTAGGCCTAAATTTCCTTCTTGGGTTGTGCCTTTTGATGCTGACATTGAAAAACAAACAATGCCCCCGATATCCACTCTACCTACTTTTAAGCATTGATACAAAAACATTTTTGAGTGTATTAAGGTGTCTCTTTAATATTTGTATAATGTGTCTAGTAGGTATTGGTGGCTAAATATCTTGCCCCCCTTGAACTGGTTTCTGCAATAGAAGAACTGATTTTGAATTGCTCAGATGTCAAAACAAGTACATGTACTTATCATGAACCTCACCTCATCTCATTATTAATGTGATTTCAGTGTCAGTCTGTATGAATGCCAAAGATTATGTGTATTGGTTTGGATGAACCACACAGAGTATATTGTACTACTCCCTTTACGTATACAATATATGAATGTGTACTATAAGAATAGTATGTATTTCTTAATTACTGATTCAACGGAAGGCCAGACATGCACTTGCTCTTTGAGTTGAACAGTTGTAAAATAATGCGAATAAAAAAAGCTACCCATTTCAGAAAGACCTTATGCTTTAAAACAAAACATCCGTTAAGGTGATAAGATAGTGAAGAGGAGGTCCTTATTTTCCCTCCAGCCCGTCACCGCTAACCCAAGTCCAGTTCTGAATGGTAGCCCCTATAGATACCCCGGAGACCATGAAACTTGCATGGACCTTTCATTGTACATCACATGGCCAAAGGTTAGTTCTTCGGCCTCCCCATCCCACTGGGCTCTAAACTCCAGAGGTCCACTCTGCCCAGAAACCCTACCGTAAAACCCCTAATTTAAGACGCATCTAATTTTAAGCCACACCCCAACTTTTGATCTTTTCCTTGGGCATTTATTTAGAACCTTCTTTCAGAAGTAACATAGTTAGAAATCGGGGGCTGTATGAGATTATCCTCTACCAACACGTTGACTACTGATGTGATGCCAAATTCAAGTGTAAATGTATGCCTGTCTGGATCATTACATAGGGGAAACGTTCCCTAGCTTTATTACCATTATGCAGATAACAGTAGACTCTGTGCCAATATGGATTGCCAGCTACACTGTTAAAATGGTGTTTAGAATTTAAATGTGTTAAGGGCATAAACATGTTTATAATCTAAATACACTAAACCATATCTGTTTAAAACCTAAACACTTGTAACTTCTAAACATGTGTGGGTTAACTATGTTTATAATCTAAACGCATAACATTAGTTGTGTTTAAAAGCTAAACACTTGTAACCTCTAACCATGTTTTGAATGGGATATGTTTAGAATCTAAACACATAATATCAATTGTATACTATGGAAAAGAAAAATGGACACTTTGGGATTAGAACCCACATTCTTTACATTCAAGGTAGAAGCCTAACCAACTGAGCTAACTTGGTCTGCATGCAGTGCACACTGGCATAGTCAGCACCAATGAGTAGGATCAGTACTACTATACAGGTATTCAACATCATGTTGGTATGACAGACAATAGTTCAGTACTCTCATACCCCTACATATTCAGTTAAGTAGTAAAGCTGGGTTGTGTCTACCTACAGGCCTCCATAGCTCAGTGGTAGAGCATAGGCTTCATATGTGAGGGGCCCGGGGTTCAAATCTCGGCTACTGAAGTTACCAAAATACTACTATGAAGTAGTTGTACTATTAGTGGTTTGCCATATGCCCTCCATATTTTTGGCCATGATTAGTAAAATAGTGTTTTTCTTGCACTTAGGAATTTGGAACTTTGTGATTAAAAATGTTAGATTTTTAAGTTTTTGTAGCGCGATTGAGATAATCACTTCATTGGCCTGCTATTCTAGGTACGGTCAACCAACCAGAACACCCCTAAAACATTTACAAAATGTTTTAAAACACCTTCTTAGTAGGATTAACATGTAGACACCTTTTTAGTACAAGAACTTTATCAGCTATACCCCTAAAGGTTTTACCTCCAACAATCAAACAATCCATGCAAGGCTAAACCAAGAAGGAAGGACATATGTGGTTATTGGCCTAATGATCCTGTAGTGTGATTACAGGAAAAATAAAACTTTCAATGCTGTTAACATTACATCTGGTGTAAACTGAATGGCATAGTACCTTAGCAGTGTTTTACATGTAAGATCTACGTTGTTTTTTTACACACTACGGTATATTATTGTTAAATTTAAAATGGTTTTCATCCTTAAGAATGAAAGTACACTGTACATATTACGGTATATTACTGTTTAACTTAACACCTAACCCTAAACATCTTGAAGACCTAAATGCTTCATAGATGAACACCTAAACATCATAATTTTCTAAACACTTAGCAGCTAAACATAAAAAAATTATAAGCGTTTTGATTCTAAACACCTTGAGGACCTAAACACTTCATGGTTAAACAGCTAAACATCACACATTTCTAAACACTTAACCCTAAACACTGACAATTCTAAACATGTTGAGGGAAATAAAGTGTTCCAAAACTGGATGCACCGAAGTGTTAAGGAAAATGTTTAGGATCTAAACACTTGTTTTAACAGTGTAAAGGTTACAATTATCCTAAATTTGGATGAAACCAACCATGGCCTCCAAATGAGGAGGATTTCCCACAAAAAGTGAGGCCCTTGCTTGGGCGGGGGTGGGGGATGGTCCAAATGTCGCATGTCGATTTATAAAATGCTAACGTCGTATGTCGTTGTCGCTCATTATTTGTTATGTCGCATGTCAAATTTAAGACATGCTCAGGGACGGATTTAGGGGGGGGGGCGCATGGGGCGTGTGCGCCCCCTTTTTTGACCAAATTTCTTTTTTTAATGTAAAATTGGTGCTCCCTGAGGGAATGCTGGGATCCCTTTTAATATTTGCAACCCCCTTTCCAAAGTTTCTGGATCCGCCCCTGATGCTGGTGTTCCCTGTCACTATAGGCCTACTTTCAAGGCCCATGTCGCTGTCACTAGGCCCCATGTCACCCTGTCAATTATTTTGTTAAGAAAAAAGACCAAGCCACCGTCTCGAATATAGGGGTCTAGGGCCATAATTGAACTCATCCAACCGCAACCTCCACCAATCCCAGTAACTGGTTGAGGACAGAGGGTGGCACACAAAAGGATAATCTAATATGCGTTAGACATAAGCAGTTTGTTAGTTTGATTTCAGAGGACGTTGAGTATCTTCGTGGACATGTACGATGGTGTCACAGACTCTAGACCTATGGGCTCAACATCATAGGGATTTAGTGTTATGCTTTTCTGGCTTGCCCACAGTGCACTGGCTGTGAGTTTAAGTTATTTTTATCTGATCATTAGCTCATAGCTTTTGAAGAGGCGAGGTATTTTTACCGCAATTTATTTTTGGGAGTGGCACTCAAAACACTCAAAAACGGTCATTGGTCATTGTTCCTCATACCTACCACAAGGGAAGTGATCACAAAGGCCCAAAGAGCTTGGAGCTGTCCAGTATAGTGTTGCTGGATATCGTGGTATCAACATTTAGAGAACTAAAATCAGGACCTGCATGAGTCATTGCAACTCAGGTATTGGTCGTCGATGGAGAAATGATAACTCAACAAGGTATGTAACATTCTTTGAGATAAGTTCGATAGAAAGATGTCTATTTGACGCCAAGTTTCGTTTAGGGCAGATTTAAAGTCTAACAGAGCTCCTAGCAATGTAGGCCATGGTTTTAAGAATTGGCCTGGAAAGCCCTATGTTAAACCATATCGAACCCCCTCCGGTCCACGCTTCTATTGAGTACCGTCAAATGGGGCAATTTTGGCCAGTTTTAGAAGTTTTTATTGTGCCTAATGCATAGTTTCTTTTTCTTAAGATTTAATGTTGCTGTACTATTAGAGCTACTAAAGATACTTTGTTCCATAAAAAAACAATTTTTCACATAATTGATTTTGTACTATATTTTGAAGAAAATGTAGGCGGCCAAAATTGCCCCACAGATGGGGCAATTTTGGCCACCTGTATATAAAAGCCTTCTAGAGACCCTGATACTCCTTGGAACTGTCATTAATTAATCATTTATCTAGATATCTGTGTATCTATATTTACATAAGAAATAATAGAGACCAGTTTAGGAAAACTTGTATCATACTCCAACAGGGGAGGATCCAGGTGGGGTGGGGGGTCCAGGGGGTAGGCCGCCAGCGCCACCACCCACCCCTGTGGCCGATACGGTGGGCCACTGGTACAATCCACACACACCCCTGAACCACCCCCCACCCCACTCATCTTGCGGCACTTGGGGACCCCCCCCCCCCCCCCACACACACACAACAACCACCACCACCACCCTGTTGCCGGCCTACCCACCCGTCCCATCGCACCATCCGCGGGTCTAGGGTTTACCTTGGGTAGTGGGGGGGGGGGGGTGCGGGTTTCTATGTCCTAGTATGTGCCTGCACATACTAGGACAGGCCCTTTGCACCGCTATTTTGCTGGACATGTCCAATTCAATCACAGTATACTGATGTACTTCATACAATAATAATAGGGGGTGTCAGTGCATTTGCTACCATTTTGAAGAGTCCCCACCGAAACGTTGGCTGGTCTCCAGCCGTAAACTTTAGATGTCTAGTTTATCACTTCAATAAAATGGAGACAACATATGAACTATCAGGTTTGAAGAGTAGCATTTAGGTGATGTCACTTGCACCATATTCATAACAAATGTCAATAGCTAATTTTGGTTTGGTTCAAACCACAGCTTAAATCTAAAAACCCCACCTTGTAAATAATCATCCTTTAGAAACATAGCACTTGATAGGTTCAGTCACCTTGTAATAGCTCTTCAGGGACCTTAATCACCCTTTCTAGGGACAGTTGAGCTTTTTTGTCTGTTGCTAGGCAACCACAAAGACTTTATTGGAATATTTTATCATAGCAGGAAGTCTATACTTATATCTTAACGTAATTTGATATCAAACTTGACTGTAGGAGTTGATCTTAGCATGAAGATTGACATACCTTCAGTTGTAGAAAGTTGTTGTCTTAAATACAATGTAGCCAATTCTGAAAGCTTGGTGCACGACCCAGCCTTTTTTTTGAAAGTTGGGGTTGAAGGGCGCTTGGCTCTCCTGGAGTACTTGTACATTTACCTAGCTCCTGACAGAATGGTAGAGAAGAGTATCCTCTAGCCCGAGCTAGGGGGTTCCTTAACGTGCCCCCAAAATAGGTTTAAGGGGCACGAGGGGGATGGGGTGGGGTCTTGACGGTGGCCTAGTGGAAACTTACTGAGGTTCCCTGATATTATTGCATTGTCAAGTTAGAGTTGGGGTAAGGGTAGCCTTGTTAGTGGGTAGTTAGTTTTGGGGAATGAGGAGCCTCTTCAATAAAGTGGACAAGGTCTCTGTATCCTCTAGTGGCCTGATCATTGAGGATAGCAATGGCTTCCCAATCTATGTGAAAATCATTTTGAAAGGTCGGACATTATGTCCGACGTTTTTCAGCTTTCTGTCAGACATTTAGTTTCACTGTCAGACATTTTTCATTATAGAGTGACCTCAGGGCTCAAGGAATTTTAAGATTGTTAGGTGTCCTGCGGACACTCTTAACGTGCATCATGGGTGTCCTGCACCATAATACTGGGGGTCCCATTGCCTCAACCTTGCTATTAAGGTATGATTTCTAGGGTGTCCACTGGACACCCTAAGGGTCCTGTTTGGGTGTCCTATGCCTTTATGGGATGGACAGGACACCCAGGATGCTGGACTTGGTGAGGCCTGGACCTACGTCGCAGTACATGTATATGTTCACATCTATATGTATAGATTCACCTTGAAAACAAGTTTTTCTAGTCCTGAAATTGTGCTGGACAAAATGTCCGACGTTTTAGGCTCAAATGTCAGACATAGGTGTTAAAATGTCAGACATGTCCGGCATTTGAGGGGTTTTCACAGACACTGGCTACCTCATAGGGTGATTGTGCTTCTACTTCCTCTGAGAAGTTTATCTCGCAATTGGACTGTTTGGGGACAGACGACCAAGCAGTGGATCTTCTGGTGTCTTGGGGTTTCCTGGCACTGTGGACATGCATAACAACCAAGGATGGCTGCATGATGCACTCTATTGAGTCTCATAATGAGGACTTCTTTTCGGATGTGACAGGGAAGTTTGAGGATGGTTTGATGGAACTCTTTATTGTGGTTCAACTCGAAATGGGAGGTGGGGGCAATTGGATTCTGACAAATGGTACGGTATATATCATGTGCTGTTCAGGCAATGTGAGCAAGGACTCATTCAGTACTAGGGGAGAGGGTAATGTCAGCCCCTGGTCTATGGATGACACTGTCTGCAGCTTCATTACCTGGGATTCCTTTATGGCTGGGAATCCAGTTTAGGACAGGGGACTCTGGGAGGCAGGCTGCTGTGGCCAATATGTTTTCGATCAGCATGGTGTTACCAAGAACAGTCCTTCTTGCTAGAGCATGTACTGTTGAGAGCAGGGGTGGACATAACCAGGGGCCCAGGGGCCCGAGACAAACTGAACCATCTGTAGTATACATGGTCACTGACTCTTACAGAGCCACTTAAGTGCCAAAATGGGAGCCAGATTGCAGACCTCAGAGAAAGCACCCAGGCTAGCCTAGCGCCGCTTGGCCAGGTCGGAGAACGCAGGCCAAGTATTGGGTGTGGGGTCAAGGTCGCGTAACCAACGTAACGCCGGTCCACCATTAATTTTTCATAACTTTTTCGGTTTTGTTTACATTGTGAGTTCACATATTCAGAAGAATTCTACAAGTTATTCCTTTTACGAGGTTATACAATATGGTATAACTAAGAAATAAGCCAAAAATTAGAATTTTATGTGATCTAGATTTAGTATAATTACACCTCAAAGTCCAAAATCGGATCCCCAGAGAAACAGGGCCCTGTAACCCAGAGTCATGATGCCATTGAAAATAGTCCCAATCTAGGTGTACTGCATTTGTTAATATTCACTAAGTTATGCATCTATTATACACTTTATTCACTAAAATACATTATTTCTTATCTATCCATCGAAACAATAGATTGTTTGTTGAGAATAAAATATTGGCCCAAGGATTGAGCCAAACCACCACATTTTCAAGTAGTTCCGGCTGGGGACCCAATACCGGCCGGTAGTTGTAGTGTGTGGAAACCCGGTCGGATGCCAGCCTACACCCAGGCCTTCTTATCAGTGTCGACATAATGTTCCTGAATGTGTGCTTCTTTATAAACTAATTTCCTTGGAGTTTTGTGAAAAATGAACTTAGAAACATGAAACTGGTGCCAAAATTGAGAGTAAATTGTAGACTAAATGAAAACTTTCTTCACAATACATGGTCATCAGCCGATCATTTCAAAAAATTAAAGTTTTCAAAAAAATTCAATGAAATTTTATAGAAATATTCACAAGCATTCTAATCTTACAGCCAAATAATACATCCAAATGATATAAGTGACACAATTAAGTTTATATCATTTAGTTACAGTGATATAAGTCACAATGCATTTTCTATTAATTTATTGAATATGATTTATGTGATATTGCTGAAAACGAAAAACAAATTTTGGTGTAAACAATATTTTTTTTTTACTGTGGGGCAATTTTGGCCGGCCAAAATTGCCCCACGGTAAAAAAAATATCAAAATTTCATGAGAAAGAGCCTTTTTTTTCCAAGAAGATGTGAAGATAATGAGTTATAAAGTTATATTCTATATCAAGATGAATATATTAAGGATTTAAAGACAATCTATTCATGTTGACATTTTTCTAAATCAAAGTTTGAAACAGAAGTTTGCAGCAATCTCATTTTTCGTCACATTTTTTTGATCATGTGACCCCAAAATGGGGTCAAATTAGAATATGCAAAATATGTAACAATTTTTCAAATAACCTATCAATTACAATCTCACATAGGTAGATTTATACTATTTCAATCAAAATAATACTTCGACACGGCGACACAACCGTTTTTTAAATTCGACACGGCGACACAGCCCTTTTTTTAAATTCGACAGATGACATGGCAATTAAGTGACAGATGACATAGCCCTTTTCTTAAATTCGACAGGGGACAGGGCCAATTCTTAAATTCGACAGGGGACAGGGCTAATTCTTAAATTCGACAGGGGACATGGGTTTAAACCAAGATATACTGACAGACGACAGGGCCGTTTTTTGAAGAGGTTTATTTGGTAAACCTCCGGCAGTGGTTTATTTGTAATTCTCCAGTGGAGTTTATTTTGAAGAATAGGGATACCTAATTATATTAATACATTTACCTAATTCATGAAAACCTGAAATATCTATCGTTCTTAACTTTAGATTCACTATTATGACATTTATGGTGATGTTGCCTGGAGGGATCTGACTTCTGTATGCCGGTGATGTCCCCAGGCTTCCTGTGTGGCAGTGTGTCTTTATGCTGTGATGCCTCAAAACATCTGGCGTAGTGAAAACTGTTATCTGATTATATGGTATCAGTCCCACTTAAGACCAAGACCGAAAAAGCAAATGTCCAGTCCAACTGCCAAACTGAAGTCAACTCGAGCGTCGAGTTGAGTTGAAGTCAGTCCCTCTTTTTTCACTCTTAAACATCAGCGTTTCTTCATCAGGTTGGAAATACTTTTTTAAATTTCTGTTTCCTGTACATACAAGCTCTTTTAACAGAAGAGTAATTTTAGATAAACATATTCAACCTAACAGCAATACAATTCATCATAATTATATACAATACAATATGATTTATCCCCCAATAAATCATAATAGACATCATTGCTATAGTCTTTCATACATTCAATTCGATATAGGTCTATACAATTCTACCATACATAATCACTTATCGACACAATACAATATACATGCATTAATCTTATTGCAAGAACTGTCGCTAATGATAAAAAACAAAACAGGTATTTATTATTCCGTTCTGTATCTGAATAACAAACATATTTAAAATATCTTCAAATCCTGTTAGATAGGTATGTACATGCACGTTGTACCACAAGCAAGGTGTACCACTGATAATATTGTATGATTACGTTCAATAAGTACATGTGTTTCTTTGAGTATGCTGGGCTCCCTTTTCTCTTACGGCTAGGAGGACTCGGCCTGAGAGACTGCAGGTTCACCCCGTTGTGTCGATGGATCGGATTGGTCAAAAAGTGGTCACGTGACGCCGAGTTAGCCAAAATCTGACGAACTTGGCGTTGGGCTGAACCCGCGTCTATTCGTGACGTTCAGCGATAGCGTGAGTTCGAGGCGCGGGTACCAGCGTATTCTTTGAGTAGCCCTGCTTCCACCAACATGTCGTCCGGAAAGCCTGATTGCAAGGCTTGCTTGCTAAGACTACCATCTATAGATAACACCCACCTCCTGGGCTATATGATGTCCATGGTCACATTGGTCTCCTTTTCAACATCCACAATCGCCGTCCAGCAGCTGCAGAGGGCAGTCCCCGACTTCCAGCTGAGTGCCTACCGCTACTTCGTTCAGTTCTTCATGTGCCTTCCCTCCCTGTTCCTCAACAACAACAACAACAACAACAACAACAACAACAACAACAACAGACCCCAAATGATCCAGGCGGCAGAGGTGCCACAGCTTTTGGCGGCAGCAATGACACACTTGCTTTACAATACATTTTTCTTCGCGTCTATTGCTATGTTGCCTCTGGGCCATGCAATGGCTGGGCTCAGCTTTGCGGCCATGCTGCTTGTGGCACTGCTAAGTAAGTTTTGGAAGGGGAAGGACCTTGGAGCTGGTCATGTGTGTGCCCTGGTGTTTGCTGGGGTTGGCATTGCCATGGTAACCCAACCCTGGAGTGCATTTGGCCATGGCTTCCTGCCTCCCTTTTTGAAGAACCATGACGATTGCAAGGAGACTCCTCATATAGAAAACACCAGCAGCGCATTATCTAATGTTACTGCCATGCATCAAGCTAATGCCACAATTCAATGTCCTTCGGAGCATCACATAAATACCCACATAATAGGCATAGTAGTGGCAATAGGATATACACTGATAACCCTTTCCGGTTTCGTACAAGCTGTTAATTATCTGGTAGCCCTTTCATATCTTGGTAAGAAAAATCCGATCTTTCTCGGATTGGTGATGTCTGTTATAAACTGCCCAGCGTCCATGCTCATATCATTTTACGTCGAAGATGCTGTATTCTTTATCAATTTCAGGGACGTGGGCTTCGTTGTCCTCCATTGCATATGCACCTCTACCGGCATGCTCTTTTCATTCGGAGCTGCTCAGAGAATTGGCCCTTTACAGGTATGCTTGATTGAGAGTATTTTCGTAATTATTTTCCTTATCGTCCAGTACACCCCCATGGTAGGGGGCCTCACAGGCAGGAGGAACCCCCTGGAGGTCATTGGATGTCTGGTTATAACAGGGTCTATTGCCCTTAGTACACTCACCCAAGGCCCTGTCAAAATTCACGAAGATCTTGATTGAGTATACTTAAAATCTCATAAATGATGAAATTGCACAGTTGTTCCCATAGATGTCATGAGAATATTCCATGTATTACATAATTTGATCAACTATATCTCCATCTCTAAGTGTAGTACTTGACTCATAATTATTATCAATTCATATTGTTTGTGAAGGTTAATTGTGTACCTTTGTGTGGTTAGATGAGTCCATTGCAGACAGTCAGTGTTGATATCCAGCTATTCAGATCGGTATTTTACATAATCAACATTTCAATTTTACTTTGTTTGTTGCTCCTTCTTTATGATGGAATATCCCACAGTTCTACCCCTCTATAATAGGGGCTGTTGATGACCTTTATGAGTTTTGTTGTTGGGGTAATCAAGTTGATTTCATTATTGCTTCATAAAAACCAATCAGATGTATAATCCTTGAGAGAGTAAATTAGACTCAGTCAGCAGTCAATTAAAAAAATCTGCATAGTCTAGAATGGATAGTATACACTTTTTGTACATAAGATTTGCTCCCTTGCTTTTTATATATACTTTTAAAATGAGGGACAAGGGTATTGAAAATGTGACTTTTTTACAGCCAACTGTAACCAAGAGAACGATGACGGTCCTTTCAATGTTTTTTCCATTGTAACAAATCCTCCTTGGTTGATTGGCCCTGAGATATTCTCAAGTGACATGATTCATCGTTAATTTTTGTTTTGTAAACTACTACCCGGTACATAATTGTGATCTCATATTTCTGTATTATCTCCTGTGTTTTCTTAAACATTTTCATCCAATGGTATTCTACCGAACAGCTCCCTTATGAATGGGTCAATCACCAATGGAGAATTTCTACTAACTAAAGAAAGTTATTACAATAAATTGAGGAATGTTGTTGATATTCTCTTTTTTGAAAAGAAGAATAGGGCCTATCACAGGACACGATGATGGAAGCCAGTTTCAGCTTCTGGATTGAAAACAATAGCTTACAGACCTCTCTATAGATATATGCAACCACACAAGTGCCTATTATAAAAGGCATTCGGTTTGAAGGGGCCTAATTTCCTTTGCACTTACACCACGTAAACAGTGACCAAGGGCCTCTCGTCCCCCACCAGCTCCTATCAGGGCCGAGGTCTCGGGACCTTCTGGTGTTTGTAAACAGTCCCCAGATGGGGCCCTGCCTAGGGCATGGTTCGTGGAAGGCACCATGCAGCTGTCACCATTCTACTAGGGAAAGCCGAATGAGTGGGAACATTTTAGGACAAAGGTTTTTAATTTGGAAAATTGTGTTTTCCGCTATTATCCTAGACTTCCTTTTTTGGGTTAATCCGATTTTTCAATCGAACTATAAATCCAATCTCTTTCCAAAAATCCAGTTTTTGAATAGTTATTTCTCATTAAAAATAGAACTCGAAATTTTGTGGAGAAATGTTGTTTTTGTATTTTTTGGAGGGGTGGGGTGGGCAGGGGTGGGGCTGCTGAGAGCCATATCAAAAGAGTATTGTCTACACTCGAAAAGCAATGATATTCCAAACTTCCCTACATGACTTGCCATATAGCCTCTCGCTGTCTTTCAGTGCCACAGGCGAAATGAAGGTTTATGTCTTTTCAGCCCAATAGGCCTATACTCTGGTGGCCTCCTGAGGCCATCTCCTCTTTGATTTATACATGTCAGACCTACTCCTCTAATATATTTTTTCTCAATGTCTTTGGTTTCTTTTATCTTACGGATGAAAAACTTGAAGAGAATTACAGGGAATTGTACAATTGTGAAATGTACTGATGATATCGAAAAGGTGCATGAACCTGTTCCACATGCCAATAATCTAACTGCAATGTAGAACCCCACTTAATGGATACCTTGCTAATCTGGACACTCCTTAATTGTATACAGTTTGGAAAGCTACAGCAATTTCCCCTCTATCTATTTTCTAAAAGAAAGGAGGAGGTTGGGTAATGGGCAGTGGAGATTGTAATGATAAGAGGGGAGGGAGGGAGGGGAGTGGACAGAGGAGATCGTAATGATGGAGAGTGGATAGGGGAGAGAGGGAAGTGGGCAAGGAGACTGTAATGATAGAGTATGGACAGGGGAGGAGGGGAAGTGGTCAGAGGAGATCGTAATGATGGAGAGTGGACAGGGGAGGGAGGGAAGTGGATAGAGGTATAAGGGAGGGAAGTGTAATAATGAGGAATGGGGAAGGAGATGTCAGGACGTGGCCAGAAGATCATGGTAGGAAACTGCTGGGAGCGGGTATGTCACCAAAGAAGAGGTGATTAAAGAGACAGAGTACATATTAATGATATTATTGGCTACTTGTAGTCAGGAAGTAGACTGGATAGATTTATGACGGTAGTGGACAGGAGTGGTAATTGGTAAGTAGACAGTGTATAATGAAAGGCCCATTGGTGTTAACAAGACTCTGATATATATATATATATATATATATATATATAATATTTGGTTCACCTTCAAATCAAATGAAGACTTATTATGTGTATTACATTGAAAAACGTATGTGTAAACTCCCATTAAATAAACCATTTTGCTAGTTTTCTGTCCAATAAAGGTCACATATAAAAGTTGCCTTCCTTTTATTTTCCATCTTTCTATCATACTTCCCCATGCCAGCTTAATTAACAATAGGCCTACTACATAGTCCACGTAAGAGAAGTGAAGTAACCGTGACAGTGTCTCAGGTTATAATGGCTATGTACAGCATATATAGAACCTGGATGCCCCTTTATCATGGTTGGGCACACTAATGGATTATTTAGAGACCTAAGTTGGCTACACTGCAGTCTCACCCCCAGTGGTGGATTCTGAGAGGTGACAACAACTGGTTACCTACCTTGGGACAAAATTTAATGCCTCGTAACAACTTGGCTGATCAGGTGAATAGTCTTTCAGAATTTTATCGATTCTTTTTATCGCAATCAATATTGATATAGTATTGCAAAATAACCTCAAAGACAGATTATAACTTTCTTGGTCAAAAGTAGAATACAAATAGATTTATGGGACATTAAATAAAATACACCCGATTAGCCCAATTAGATAATTATAAAGATAGTGGCCCGGCATTAGGGTGAGGCACTTTTTGTCACAGGTATACACCAGACTGACACTCACACCTACTAAAATTACTGAAAATGTCAGCAGTAAGTGCTGTTTTTGTAACCATACATGCTGTTTGTAAAATTACTTGCCTTTTTTTACACACATGCCAATATGCAAACCTTAGGGAAAGGGAAAAGGAGGACTGATAAACGAGGTCCTCAAAACTAAAGAAATAGAATTTCCTTTTCCCTTTTTATTCCAGGTTATCTCACCTCACTCCATCACATTTTATCCCACACCTTTTCAAGTTCACCTTTTCAATCTTCCTACTATTCTTCCCTATATTTCTAATTACTTTAAACTTTATCCTAACTGATAATTATGTAAACCAACAATTTTAAGCTGGCAACCACTGGAAGAACGGGCACAACACTTTAAGCCGCAGGGTCGTATGAAAATCAAATTCAGTAGAAAAAAGGGTGGGGGAATATGGGAAATAGTGCCGTCCCAGTGCGGGTGTCTTCTGTTCGGGGACAGAACTAAACGTGCATATGGACTGAGGTGATGAAGACAAATGGCGAGTCCCGACCTGCTAACCCTCCTCCCCGCCCTCTGATGTTGACATTAATTCCCCACTGTCCTCGGCGGGGGCGAGTTATCCTTACTTCAAAGAGCGTTGGATTGCTAGGGTGAAACAGACACTATTTCTGTCACGCTATGGATATAATTGAGAGGCCATGTGCGACGGCTAAATGTTGCATGTCTTTTGAGGTGGTATAGATGAGCCCGTGCAGCACATTATGTATTATATTTAGATCAGCCAATAAGCATTTCTTAGAAATATTATCAACAATATTACAAATGTATATATTCAAGTGAAACGGCTCACACAAGTAACTTAAAACATGGCTTATAAGTTGACAATATAACTTATTGTTATCAAACATATGCAGTCATCCTGACATAGATTTTTAACAGCACAAACTAATATGAACATTTGCCTTGTGTTTGGGCATGGGACCATAAAGGTGTAACATTTCGCATCTGTAATTTAAAAAAAATTGATTAGCCCACTTATATGAAACCCCCTTCTGTATTGTTTTCCATAATTGCCTTCCATAAAGTGTCTTCACTAAAAAAAGGTTCTATACAAAACTTAGAATTTGCCTCGCAAATCTTATGTAACCAGATCACGGATATATATAGAGGGAAATGACATATAGGCCTACTGCCTCAGACTAACACTATCCAGACGAGGCAGTAATTATAGCCCTATTTACTCTTCATGTGCTTAATCTCTGCCACCTCCGCACCCCCAATTACTGCTTGTTCCCCAGCAATTATCAATAATTATTGGTATTGCAATTTGATGTTATCGGGAAAGTTGTATGATATTGATGATTGTTGTAACTGCTAAAGGATTCAGGTGCCTCACAAAAAAGTTTTAACAGTGTCTTGTCATTAAACTTTACTTGCCGCTGGCTTGTTCCATAGCTGTCAGGTGTGACCCACTTTATGGGTTCAACCAGGCTCATTTTCTCTTTCCAACTTATAAAAGATCAACTTACAATACTCTGGAAGTTTCCAGTGGCGAGCTTTAGTCACCAATATTCAGTATTTTTATCATGTCGTACTTTTCACTCTATTTTAGCCGCTGGCGTTTCTTTTTGCTCTAGCAATCTGAATATTGAGTCACAATATACCGTTTGAAAACAAACCGAAGACAAAGTCATTTTCACCTAGTTTGCGAAAAAAAAAGTTTATAATTATTATCGTTAAAAGTTGCGGGGGAATGAAAATATCGCCTCATACGATTGGTCAGTTTCTGGGATCTCTTTTTATGCCAATACATCAGATACATAATCGAGTTGAAAAGTGTAATTTGCTGAAAGGCTTACTATCATTATAAATCCGATAATCACATAGTGGTAATGAATAAAGTAATTATTAAGAAAGGGTTTCAATAGCAAAGCTCTCATATTGAGTTATACAACGCGTAAACGACCATTAATTATACTTATAAGCAAATCTTTATATCAGTAACAGAACTGACCGATAAGGAAGGGCATGGGAGTAAACAGGTGTGATGAATGAACTTTGGCCTCGGCCATCAATAGATACTATACTGATAACAAGTCCTTCCTTTCCCAATGAACGTGGCTGACTTCTCCCCGGCCTCTATGATAATATAGTTATTTTGCCAAGATCAACGATAAACCACTTTTCTAGGGGCGGATCCTACGGCCATAGGGATCGATCTAGTTTTAGAAAAGGGGTGGGGGACAGACAAGAATTAATATTTCCCTCTCTTTTGCTTGGCAGGAGGAGTGTCATAAACATAAGGAAATGTAACGTGATAGAACAACGTGATAGGCATATAAGCGATCCTTTTTATTATCATAACTTCCTCATGAAAATACGTGTGTATAATATGGGACTGATATTGGACAGGTAATGAGGAACCTAGTAGTGGTGGGGAGTCCCACAATACACTCTAGGCGGCAGCAGATGCCTAATGTTAATTATACCTGTTCCCGATTCATATCGCCAGTAATATAATCATTAATGGTTACATATATATACAATAGTTTCTAATCAGAGGTCCTATAGGGGTACTCCTTCTAACATTTTCTATGTATGCAGTTTATCATAATGCATTGTATACAATGCATTTTGATCAAAGTTACTGTATAGGTCTATGCAGATTTCCCGCATTTAAGTATAGCCAACTTTCCACCCTTTTATGGTTGCAGGGATACATACTAAGTGTTCTATGATAATGCGACTTTCACTATTTCTAAATGGCCTTCATTGTGAATTTGATAAATTTATTGTAAGTTCTTATGTATATCTTAGAAAGAAGTGATAGAATAATCCTTAAAAAAGTTTGTGATATGATGATATTTTTATCACCAAACTTAAAATCTCATAAACAAATTCCCAAATGTTGTCCGAGCCCTTCTGTCTACACAAACCCCTTGCTTTCCCCATCATGTGGGGATTCTGAAGTCACACCTAAAGGAAATAACACAAAGAGGCGGCCCACATACTGCAAAGCACCCAGAAACCTCCTTTGGTTTTCTTAGAAGATCAATTTCTATCCCTAGTTGAGTGGCAGTGATCGCGCCAAGGTATTTCCGGCCTGACGAAGACGTCAGTATTTTAATCTATAGTCCGTTTGAGTTGAAGCTATCTTTGAAAAGAGAAGCACCAATGGCGTCAATGTAAGGAAATTGTCAAAGCGGCCGGAGATAGGCAAATTCCTTTGTTGAGACGGCTATGCAGAACCTAGACGACATCGGCTGAGGCAGGATTCGAGATGTTTTGAGGGGTTGCTTTCAAATGGTTTAATAAATGTACGAGGTAAAGATTGCATGTCCTATAGCTTTAAAGATTAAAAAAGATCGGTGGAAGGACGGGATGAACCCCCATTAAATCCAAATTATTCCCTTGACACAATCAAATGCCATTGTGTCACTTCCAACCATGAAATCCGTCACCTTCCTTCCATACCAAACCCTCCCAATAACCACCTCTTTATAAACTGTCTACATAAAGCCTACCTGATCAGCCAGGTTGCCACCTCTTTCCTGCCATTACTCCAATTTGACCGTACTTTTCTCTATGGGTGACCTATGGTTGGCAAGATGCCGACATATTTGCTAGTTAAAACCAAAGTGCAAACATGGGCCCTGTAACCAGACGAATATAGGCCCTATTTTTGCACCAGGGAAGGTGAAAAGATCATTATCCTGCGGATAAATTGTCAGGCTCTGCCAAAACTAATTTCATCTCAGAAGGAACCGGTCTTCCTGGGCCGGTCTTCCAAAGTGAAGTAGAAGCTTAGAGCTTCTTAAAACCATCAAAATCTTGTCATTGACACTTTTTCAAATATCGGCAGGTATATGAGGTGTGTCTTACAACTGCACCTAATGCCAAACCACAATCTTTCTATACAATATTTATTTCGAGGCTGGCTGCCATGATGACCAATAGATGATATTGGTTTGGAGTGGCAACACAAAATGAAAGTGTGGTACCCCAACAAATAAGGCATTCCAAGTTTTCTTCGGATTATTACATGGTGAGGTAACGACAATTTGTGACGGACACACTCATACATATAGTACAGCTGATAGTATATAGGTCCTAATATAGGGAAGTAGTAAGGCATAGAACCTGTTGTGTGTGTGTGTGTGTGTTTGTATGTGTGTCTATGGTAGTGTGTTTGTGGGCTGGTATGTGTCTGTACAAAAACTGGTAAAACAATCCGTGCCATTACGAAGGTGCTATAGCATTGTGGTTACATGCTATTACATACGTCAGCGATAACTGCGTATGCTGTGTGTGTTGTGCAAGCAAAAAGGCTATTGTATTAGATATTTAAATACATATACTATTGATAGAATGTGCCTTCCTGGGGGAAAATACAGAGAAAAAACACTAAACAGCTGTCCTATGCTTTATATAGACAATGCCAGCTTGTGGTCACAGAGGCTATTATTTGTCAAAGCAGGTGTGCCATATGAGACGATAATTTTTTGTTGACGGAGGGGATTGATATATCCATTACTATTCGCACACTATAATACCCGCACTCTAAACCCCTGTTCTCACAAGCAGAAGGAAAACAAAACCGACAACTACAAACTTACATGAGATGGAGCATTCCGAGTCGCACCACTTGAACAAAAGTAGTATTGACACAGACTGTGAGAAGTACCATGTAAAGTGCAAAATCGTGTGGAACCAAACAGAAAAAACGTCGCTATATAACATTGAGTGTGCTCTCATAGATGTGCTGGAATTTCATTGTTTACCTTTAATTTCCTTTCCTGAGTGCTCTGCAAAAATGGTAGTTTTTTTTGGTAGTGAGGTATGTAAAGGTATGGTTCAATATCAAGTGACATACCAATCATTTTGTAGTAATCTCAAATACTATGATAATGATATCACTATTGGCCATTGAAATGATCCTGCATGCGTGAGCCAATGTGCCAATGATAATGCTTTTTAAAGTGCATTCACTTACTATTCAACTTTACATGTGAGTCATGGTACACAATTCAGCGAACAATTTGTTTGATTTAACCACGTTTTTATGTGGCCTGATGTCTACTCTAATAATCATGCATTAAATTCATTCTATGGACTGGTGGAGACGTTTTAAACGCCGGACAAAACTATAATTATAGTTGTTCCGTTGCAACATAGAGATACATAAGATACGCATGTCTATGGCTGCAAGAAAATGAGAAGTATTGCATGTATATTCATACAAAACTAATTGGACTGAATATTACTAGTCTATTTTAGACATGCACTTACAACCAATGCTATACTATGTTATTGCTCAATTAAAGCTGAACACACTCCCATGCCTATTTGAGCCCCAATACTTCTGCAGAGGATAAGGTACTGCACCTCTAAGGTATGTTTTACCGAAGGTGTTCTTTAGATCAACTTAGACACCACAAACAGGTCAGTCGGTCACTCAATAAACACTGATCAAAAAAGGCCCACAAATACGGACCCAAGTAGGTGAAAAGGTCATTGGAAGGTGAACGATCGCGAGTAGAATACATATATATATAAGTGAATCTAATATAACCACACTCATGACATCCATGGGCTATGCACCTGCACCCTGACTGCGATAACCACTTTCCTATTATAGTTGTGATTATGTTTTTTCACTCTATGGTTGGGTGTCTTTGGTCTTTCCTTTCCCCTTCCCCTTTGGTCAATTGTGGTCTAGTAGCCATCCACGACGTCCGAATGTACAGGTCTACACTCATTAACTCTTCCACACAATCCTTAACTATATATTAACTGTATATATGTATACTATATATGTGTACATGTTATATATGTGTACATGTGATGAGGCTTATGGGTCCCTAACAACATATAGACCCCAGTTCTAATATCGCTCACCTGCTGTCTACGTGCCCCCAACACATTTAGCTTGACCGCATTCCCCTCAACTCTGGACTCGGTCGCAGAAGGCCATCAAAACTTACAACGATCAGTGGGGAATGGGGGAGGGGCGCAAGTCCATCTTTCAAACCCACGCAAACTGGGAGAAGCAACAACA
This sequence comes from Lepidonotus clava, assembly GCA_936440205.1. Lineage (NCBI taxonomy): Eukaryota > Metazoa > Annelida > Polychaeta > Phyllodocida > Polynoidae > Lepidonotus > Lepidonotus clava. The sequence goes on from OW387140.1 coordinate 33,710,101, forward strand.
GAGAGTGTCCCACTTACCTGGGGTGTCATAGCTATAAGATGAGATGAGACGATCAGCCCAGGTAATCCAATATGCCACAACGTTAACCTCGCAGAATAGAACTCACATTCCGGTGGGTCAGTTGAGAATAAGTCATATAGGTTATAGATCAGAGTAGAACTAGTCCAACAACCATGCAGGGTCCTTCGGGTCCTGCCTAAACTTGCAGTATGTATAACAGCCTCAGCTGGTTGGGCTTGGGGCACACACCACACGGCTGTAGTAGGGTACGGCACCTGGTGTATGTATTGTATACGTACACTCCGTCCACCCACCTGGAAAACACTACTGGCCTGGGGCTCGCTGAGGCGTATGTGATAGACGTCAACCAAAAACACAGGGCTGCCACCTAGTGTACAGGTAATGAATTACAGAGTACTGAGATAACAGACACCTGTCACTGAACGTAGAGGCTGCTAGAAGTTCCCAATCCTTAGGCCTACCGTTAGGATACACTCATTGCCCCAGCATAGATAAGTCTACCAGAAGTAGAGTTCTAGAAAAAAATATTATGCTTAGCTTTATATAAATATACATGTAAATACAATCGTTGAGAGGAGGATCATATATTATGTTTTGGAGAAAATCTTCAGGAGAAAGTATGTTAATCAAAATTCTCGCAATGGTTCTGATATTTGGCAATTGTTTGTATTTCACTGAAGCAGTACACGCTATAATACAATTTATATGTCAGCATTACATACATGATCATTCCATTTCACTTTGAACGTCACTTGAACTTGAATCTTTAATCTTCAAACTTCAATCGTTTTTACCAGTAAGATTTATGAATTGTTAGACCTCCAAGATAGGTCCTTCTATGAATCCCCAATGTTTTATGCACACATATTAGCCGAGCAGAGTTCAGTCCCAACCCTACCCCACATTCCTCCCCATGCTCCATCCGCCACCCACGGCAAATAGTATTGATGAGATCTGTAGGCTTTCGATGAAATAATAATCCTGGAATATGTTGTTGGATACCTTTATGCATAGAGATACATAATGTTATGTATGTCTATGCTTTATGAGAGAAAATGTTCCCACGCCGAATAACCTCCAACGTTTATACCATGTAATCGACACGGCAATTTCCCATGAAAGAAAAAGAGGGAGATTCCGTTTCCTTTGGTGTAAAGATTGACATACAAATAGAAACGAGGAGGGACACATATAATTAATGTAAATTTTCTATATTTTCTTTTCAAACTGCCAGTTCCGCCACTGATTTAGCATGATTAAGTGAACAACAGTCTATGTGAAAAATCGTTAATAGATGACCCGTTGAATTATCAAGTTGTCCATAAACTATCATTATCCTCAGACTTTGCTCTGAGACACGTTTTACAAAATCAGCCTATGCCCGGTATACATGTACATGTACTACATTATGACTTGACTGATGGGCATCCATGTCCGTCGACGAAACCACTTTGGTAACCTTAGGTCAACCACATCGTTTCCTCGTTTATCACTATGGGATCCTCGGGCAATATCATTGTGATGCCAGAGGCAATATATGATACATGCTGTAATATATTTGTAGTTGGTCATGATTTTTACAGATGAATGCGCAGCAAAAGAACTTTGCACTATAATTGTTGACATCTACAACAGAGTTACATATCTTAGGCTGAATAGCCAAATGTCGAATCTCAATTTTTTTTTTATTATAATTGAATGCATATCCTACCCCCCTGAGCTATGTAGAAAATTTGGATTTTGACAAATTTGTCAGTAAGTCAGAAAAGAAAGGTCGTATCTGCACTACAAACTTTTATAGTGAGTAGCCAAAGATTTTATGTGATTAGCAAAATGTAGATTAGAAACAAACTGGTTTTCTAAACAAACATTTTTATTTTGATAAATGACCAATGGGGGTAGGGAGGTAAACATAGAGTTTATGGTAGAACCTTTGTAAGCAACCCCTGCCCCTACTGGTCAGCAGGCCAAATAGGTCACTGGCCAAAGGTCAGGCGGGGAATACATGCCTGCTGTGATGACTTTGTGTCCAGCAGTTGAAGAAAAAACATGTAACAACAAAGAGGAAACACGCCCGAGAGTCCACTCCTGTGACTGTAGAAAATATAATAATAACATCAACTATAAACTCCTGTCTTTAAGTCTCCATTTATCCATATAGCAAACTCACAAACCACACAAAATAATAAAAAAGACACAGCTACTATTTTTTCATAAGAATCAACCAATCTTAAAGTTTTCTAAACATTTCAGTTGTCATATTAATCCTGCGTGAAATCTTCAGGGATTCTGCTTTCGTTCAAAACGGAATATTTGTCGTACATTCAAAGGTTTGTCATCAGAAAAAAACATTTGCTTTTTACAGAATGATATTACCTCATATTCTAAACAGGTTGTGAGATCGTTTTTGTTATCCTTTATCCATAAAAAGTGTGGTGGATGTACTAATCATTATGCATCGAAGTGTCACCATTATTGACATTACATTTGCGTATCACTGATTCCTAGAAAGGAATATTCTCTGGGAAGCGACGTGAATCTTTGCTGGGACATGTAGATCCGTCATCAAGTACCAAGAATGCCTCGCAAGAATGATAAAACGTTTCAGAAAGGATGATTCTATCACAATTTAAAAAAAACATATAAAGGCTATTGTGTTGTGATATCGAGTGATTAGTTGGCAACCTCCATGCTGAGGATTCAGAATAATTTCAGGAGGGTTGGAAGCGCGGAGTTTCATGTGTAAATGTGTTCTTTGTAAATGTTTGGCCGAATTTTACATTCAGACGCAAATACTGTCACAAATTTGAAAAGAGGGTGGGGCGTGCAACCTTAGCATTCCTCTAGAATCACCACTGTTCATTGCAGACGTTTATGGTTTGCTTAATGCAAGTTCAAATGGCATTCGTTTGCTTAGGTCGTCTGATCAACTGTCGTTTGTTTGATTAGCCAATTAGAAACTAGTGTGAGCCATGTCAGGCACGGCTTTATATACTCTTGAGCGTAGAGTATTAAGGCCCGGTCACACATAGAGACTGAACCCAACTCAACTCATCTGTTGAGTTGGGTCTCTGACAGTCTTGATATGTGACATATGGTTAAAACTGGAGTTGTAGGTTTTCTCAAGACTGATCAGTCTGGTCTCTAATCGTGAGATGTTGAAGATTTAAAACTGGATAGTCTTGAGTCTTTATCAGTTTTAAGGCCCAGTCTCAGTATGTGACTGGCCTTAAGACTGGATAGTCTTCAGTCTCAAGCAGTTTTAAGGCCCAGTCTCAATATATGGGATAGCTTAAGACTCAACTCAACTGTCTTGAGTCCAGTAACCAATCAGATAAGAAAATAGACACACCTCTTTTGCCTGTATGTCATTGTGTTTATAAGCAGGACCAAGAAGACTTGAGACTGTCCTGTCTCTATATATGTGACCACTAGTCAGTTTTTCATTAACCCTTTAGACCCAACAGATTATAATTACGGGTATGAATTGCTGTATTTCCCCAGGAATTCCATGGAATTCCCTCAGGAATTCCTTAAATTCGTCATATTTGCATACCATCAAATGCTGACCAACCTACATTAATTAGAGTTATAGAAATAAGATTTTCGGCATCAAATAGGGAATTATATCAGCTTTTAAACGATATATTTGCCGTTTTTGTATGTTGAATACTCATCACAACGTTGACTTTTGGAAAAATATGGAAAAATAATGGAAAATTTCCGTTTTTCCGGGCGGCTACGGCCGGATTGGGGAGTACACCCTCAGGCGGTTATGGCCGGATTGGGGGCTAAAGGGTTAAGACTGGTGAGTTTGTAACTATCCAGTCTCAAATCCTTGAGACTGTTGAGTTGAGTTCTGTCTCTATATGTGACCGGGCCTTTAGTCTCAATCATTAGTATTGACGTCTTGTCTCCCTTGCTCGGTATTACAGCAATATTGGACACAACACCATAAAAAACACATAGTGCATGCCGCTTGCATGGATCCACACATATACTTGATTAAAAAAAAAAAGGCTTTTATCCTTATTACAACGATTATGAAGTATTTACAATACATAATACATTCCATCCACATTCTACATTTCGTATAATATTTGGAACTAATGGTAACAGGTACAGAATAATGATAAAGATGTAACATCCATACATATCATGTAATTTGACAATATAGTATCAATTTAGAGGTTGTTCGAGATCATAGTAGTTTACTTCAGCCTCATAGCAATGATTGCCATTACAATCAATTTCTATAACAATTTCTATCTCTTGAATATACAATTAATTTCTCTACCAATTTCCATATCTTAAAAGTAAGGAACATACAACTGATAGATCAAACACTAAAGTCCATTATGATAGAAAGCAGGAAGCACTTGAAGTAGCCTATTTTCTCTCTAGCTCGGGATAGTAGCAATAACACAAACTGTTTTTTAAAAAAACGTCAAATTTATGGTAAAGTACTGGCAACTATGTTGCCGAACTTTTACTGTAAATTCAATGGATAACCGTAGTTACTGGGGATCATACTTTCTTTTACAGGGGAACACTGTTTAAGTTAAACAGTAATATACCGTAATATGTACAGTGTACTTTCATTCTTATGGATGAAAAACGTTTAAATTTAAGAATAATATACTGTAATATGTAAAGAAAAATGTAGATTTTACTGTAAAACACTGCTATGGTGCTATGCTATACAGTTTACACTGGATGTAATGTAAACAGCATTGAAAGTTTTATTTTTCCTGTAATCGCACTACAGGATAATTTATCCAATAACCAAGTATGTCCTTCCTTCTTGGTTTAGCATTGCATGGGTTGTTTGATTGTTGGAGGCAAAACCTATAGGGCTATAGCTGATAAAGTGAACTATTGTTAATGTTTGATTTAAGACTTGTAGGACGCTGCGTAGCTTGTATAATTGATTTATCCATGAGTCGTTCATCCGAGTTATTGAGCCAATCAGACTGCGCTCAAAGTTAATTCATCCATCCCCCAATAGTTCAAAAGAAATGGACGATGAGGGAGCTCTTAAAATGAAAGGGTTTTATTCAAGTAAACATCTCATCCCGAGTCAAAGCCACAGTGAATAAGTCTCAATCAGTCCACCTTCCCATCTCCTACTCAGTGATCAACCACATTAGAATACAAATTGTTCCAGCACATCCTAGACCACCTTAGCACTTAGCTCTATCACAATCCTTTGTCCGAAGTAGTTGGTATAGGTAAACTCCAGGATACTACGCAGGAGCTGGTAGGCATAGCTCCGAGCAGCTCAGCTAACGTTGCTGACTTTCTACTAGTTACTAACTCCACTAACTCTTTAACTAAACTGACTCGCTCCCTACCTTGCAACACCTTTTATACTGGTTAACAGGTGGCGCTAGGAGCGTAAAACGTCTCTTCTCAGAAGTAGTATGGTTAGGCCTGATCCTAACTAAATTATAAAGTATGATAATATATTAAAAGTACTAGGCTATTAGTACAAAAGTTCTTGTGCTAAAAAGGTGTCTACATGTTTGTCCTACTGAAAAAGGTGTTTTAAAACATTAAGTAAATGTTTTAGGGGTGTTCTAATTGGTTGGCCATACCAAAAATAACAGGCCATTGAGGTGATTATCTTAATGACGCTACAAAAACTTGAAATTCTAACATTTTTAATAATAAAGTTCCTGATTCATAAGTGTATGAAAACACTATTTCACTAATCATGGGCAAAAACATCGGGATGCATGTTGCAAACAACTATTACTGATAGTATCACTATTGCATGGTAGTAATTTGATAACCTGACTAGCCAAGGATTTAACCCCGCACCTCTCACATTTGAAGCCTATGCTCTATCACTGAGCCATGCAGGCCTGTAGTGAGACAAAGCCTAGTTGTGGTACTCAACTGAATAAGTAGGTGTATGAGAGTACGGACCTTATGTCTATCTAATGTTGAACGCTTTTATAGTAGTACTGATCCTACTCATTGGTGCTGACTATGAGAGTGTGCACTATACCCAGTCCAAGTAAACTCAGTTGGTTAGGCTTCTACCTTGAATGTGGAGAATGGGGGTTCTAATCCCAAAGTGTCCATTTTTCTTTTCCATACCAGCATACAATTGATATACGGTATATTACTGTGAGAGAAATTTCTGTAATAAATACAGTTATATACTGTTAATTGCAATGATTTATGGTAGATAGCCATAAAACAAAATACGGTATTATACTCTTGAGGTTTACATTATAAAACTGTCAAAGTTACGTTTCTTTAACAGTTCAGAAATCTATTAATATATTGTCGGTATAAATAGTTAGATGGATGTTACATGCTGTGTGGATCCATATTCACATTTGATTATAAGACCCCCCACCCCCACCCCCAATCACTTCACAATTCAACCAGGCCATAGTATTGACATGATAAATCAGAACTACTGCATAGTCTATACATGAATGTATACATACATTATCTGTCATTCTATTATTGTTGCTTATTGGCGTCAACGTTAATAATTATTCTGAACGTATAGCAGCATTTGAATCCTAGAGCATAGACTATCTCAGCCATTGTTTCTACCCATGGAAACAAGGTAACATGTGAGGGCGGGCAGGTGGGCATGGCAGCAGGGAAACAGTCCGTCGTTGGCTACCAACATCCAGGTTTCTGGCACGCTACCTGTATGGAGTCTACACTCCAGGGTGGACGCTGGAAACAATGATAGATGATAACCTGCTGGAGGCTACTGGAGGAGCACCGTCCCAGAGGTAAGGTCACAAAGGTCAACTCATCACTGCTGGTGACATCTGGAAGTGACAGCTTGGGACCCGCCATCCAACCCAAACCCAATCTGCCACTTAAATCATCCTGTAGTTCTAAAACCACCCATGCTGCTCACCAACTCCTCCTGGCCTGATTGGTTCCAGTTGATTGAACTCTGTAAACTTAAATAGAGCCCTGGATCTCGACCAATCACAACCACCTTCTGTTGATCAGGTGTTGCTTTGGCGCCATAGGACGACGTCGTTAAGGACGCATCTAAGATAGAAAAGAAAACAGGGATCAACCAACACTTGAGTTGCTGCCTACTTGGTACCATATAACCAGGCGCGTTCAGTCAGGGTAGACGGTGTCTGTACCTAACAGGCCCAAGGAACATCAAAGGCAAAGTTTCCGGATCGAAGGGGTGCAGGTGAGTCAATTGCAATTTTGTTTTTGAAGTGATTTACCATAAGGACATACCAGAGTTCTTCATGAATTATAGATCTAAAAGTCTAAGCCTTCCAGGAATAAAATAGATTAGACTTAAGTTTAAATCAACCGTTAAGTTTTATTAATGATATTTTATGAAGTAAAACGAGAATATGCACATGTATATTAGATCTCACTTCTCAATCTACCATGGCAAAACAATTAAATCTATGACATGCATATGATATAATGTCTCATACATATGCTACATAGCCTGCATGTTTCTTTTGCTCATTTTACGAGTGTTGTTGTAACCATGGGCCAAACAGTATAGAAGAACTGACTGAAAAGTCACACCATTGATTTTTTTCGTTTAAGCGAACATAGAAACGGTGTGACGCAAGCCTCACATGTCAGTAAATTATTGATAATACTTAGTATTCTTCTTTTGATAATAATTTCAACATACGGACAGTGCTATTGAAGATAGCATGAGATATAGTATAAGTAAAATAGTGAACGATTTGCAATCCATAATATTGATTAGGGTTAGGGTCGTGTTGATTTAGACCCATAGGTAGTCGGGTGCCGAGTTGGACGGCTGGTCTGTTTACTCATCAGATATATATATATATATATATATATATATAAAAAACCAGCATTAGGTGTACACTACTATCCAAAAAAACCAGCATTAGGGGCACACCAGTATTAGAGGCACATATTCGTGTGCCCCTAATGTTCAGAGTGTTAGGGCACGTCTAAAACATACAACTGAATGCTAAATACAATTGAATTGGGTTGTTACAACTTAAACAAGTTAGTTTTGATAACCTCGACAAATTTCCTATTTTTTTGATATTAGAATTTTGTAACTGAAATTTTCAAACTGCATATCTTGTGATGCGAAAAAAACCAGCATTAGGTGTACACAACTATATCTGGCCCTATGCTCTAATTAGGGTCTATATGTTGCATTAGATTAATTTTGCATGGAAAACACACCAAGAGCTATCTAATTTATAAAAAGAGTCTTGATTGATCATTGCATTAAAAATCGGGAAATTTATCACCATGGGTGAAGAGTGTTTTGGCATATTATTCAGGCATATATAAGTGTACACCTAATGCTGGTTTTTTATATAATATATATAGCCATAAAGTTCACATTGATAAAAGATTTAATGCCATATATCTTTGACAAAAATCAAGATAGAAACGCAAGCAAGGTGTCAAATTGAAGCATTTAACTACTGCTTTTGCCTGTAAATGTTGAATTGGTATCTAGGTTGAGTTGGTTGCCATGGTAACCAGAATACCTTAGAAAATGGCTATTTTTTCCCCCATTTTCCTTCTGAATGTTCCATATCTTGACTGCTATTTAAGATAGAAACTTAAGTAAGGTGTCAAATCGAAGTATTCAGTTAGTGCTTTTGTATGGAAGTACTAAATTTGATTTTACAGTAATTTGGTTGCCATGGTTACCAGATTTCTTGTAAGAAATAGCCATTTTTCCCCTAATTTCTGTCTAAATGCACCATATATTCATTACTTATTAAGATACAAACTTAAGTAAGGTGTCAAATCGAAGTATTCAGTTAGTGCTTTTGTATGGAAGTACTAAATTTGATTTTACAGATATTTGGTTGCCATGGTTACCAGATTTCTTGTAAGAAATAGCCATTTTTCCCCTAATTTCAGTCTAAATGCACCATATATTCGTTACTTATTAAGATAGAAACTTAAGTAAGGTGTCAAATCGAAGTATTCAGTTAGTGCTTTTGTATGGAAGTACTAAATTTGATTTTACAGTAATTTGGTTGCCATGGTTACCAGATTTCTTATAAGAAATAGCCATTTTTTCCCTAATTTCTGTCTAAATGCACCATATATTCGTTACTTATTAAGATAAAAACTTAAGTAAGGTGTCAAATCGAAGTATTCAGTTAGTGCTTTTGTATGGAAGTACTAAATTTGATTTTACAGATATTTGGTTGCCATGGTTACCAGATTTCTTGTAAGAAATAGCCATTTTTCCCCTAATTTCAGTCTAAATGCACCATATATATTCGTTACTTATTAAGATAGAAACTTAAGTAAGGTGTCAAATCGAAGTATTCAGTTAGTGCTTTTGTATGGAAGTACTAAATTTGATTTTACAGATATTTGGTTGCCATGGTTACCAGATTTCTTGTAAGAAATAGCCATTTTTTCCCTAATTTCTGTCTAAATGCACCATATATTCATTACTTATTAAGATAGAAACTTAAGTAAGGTGTCAAATTGAAGTTTTCAGTTAGTGCTTTTGTATGGAAGTACTGAATTTGATTTTACAGTTAGTTGGTTGCCATGTTACCAGATTTCTTGTAAGAAATAGCCATTTTTTCCCTAATTTCTGTCTAAATGCACCATATATTCATTACTTACTAAGATAGAAATGCAAGTATGGTGTCACAGTGAAGTATTCAATTAGTGCTATCATATCAAACTCCTAAACTTGATATTAGAGTGAGTTAGTTGCCATGGTTGCCATGGTTACCATAGCTTTTTTTTTTTAAATTCCGTTTCCCCCCCCTATTTTCCTTCAGAATGTATGATATCTTTATTCCTAATTAAAACAAAAATGCAACCAGGGTGTCAAATTGAAGAGTTCAGTTAGTGCTATTGCATGGAAGCATTAGATTTGATTCTAGAGTTTAGTTGGTTGCCATGGTTACCTGATCTTTTGTTAAAAATATCAATTTTTCCCTTATTTTCCTTTTGAATGTACCATATCTTCACTGCTAATCAAAATAGAAAACTAACTAAAGCGTCAAATTGAAGTGTTCAGTTAGTGCTATGGTTTTGAATTGCTAACTTTATTTTTAGAGTGAGTTGGTTGCCATGGTTACCAGGATATTTGTCAAAAACGCCATTTTTCTGCTAAATTCCTTCTGAATATCTCTTTGATGCTAATTCAGATAGAAAATCAAGTAAGGTGTCAAATTAAAGTATCAGTGACATTCTGTTAAATTGTCAATTGTGTTTTTAAAGTGAGCTAGGTGCCATGGTTACCAGGATTTTTGTTGCAAATAGCAATTTGTTCCACAATTTTCTTCTGAATGTAAAATATTTCTACTGCTATTAAAGGAGCAGTATCATGAAAAAGTTGTCCCTAATGTAAGTTCTATTAACTACTTATCATCCCCACCCCACTCCGCCTTCTACCCCACTCCCATTCCCCCTCCTACCCCCACAACCAACAAGACAGAAGGCATGGACTTTTACAACCATCACAGTAACCTGCATGGTCCCCAGGCTCTGGACATGCCAAGCACCAACTAGGTGCAGTCTACCTTAGTCAAGGCCCCTTCTTACAGAGCCTTTTTTAATTATCAAATTTCAGTCGTCTTGGGGTGCTGAAGCTGGTTCCAAACCTGTTTAGGGACTGAAAGGACAGCCAGTTTTTTTCAGAATATATTATATGAATTAAATTTCAAATAAGTCTACAAAACTGTCAAATTTAAGAACTTTTTAAGGCCTTAGATTTGAGAAAGTCAATTCAAGACCTTTTAAAACCTTTTAAGACTTGTGTGGGGACGCTGTCTCAAGGCAGCTACCAGCAGTCCATATACTTGGCCTGCACACTCAAGAACCTGAGGCCCAATCTGGGCTGATTAGGATTCCCCCCAGCCCCCAACCCCCACCTCAACCCAAGTCTCTACAGGTCACCCCAAACCCACCAGGCCTATTACATAATGTGTCACACATCTCTGTTGTACCTCTGTGTCCTCTCGTTTGATAGGTTTAAATACGAATTGGAGCATTTTGAAAAAAAATTCAAAATTGAAACATGTCCTGGGCATCCAGGGGATGGGATAAGGAAAGAGGTAGGGGGACCTGCCCTGGGTGTCCAGGGGTGGGATAGGAGAGGGAGTCTGGGGAACTGCCCTCGGTGTCCAGGAGGTGGGAGAAGGAAGGGGCAGGTCGAGGGACCTGCCCTGGGTGTTCGGGGTGTGGGATAAGGAGAGGGAGGGCAGGGGACCTGTCCTGGGTGTTTCTACTCCCTGGACATCTATAGGGCATATCCCTGGCCTCCCCCTTCTTTATTTTCCAGTTAAATATATATATATTAAATTGTTTTTATTTGGGTCTCAAGGCTCGGCATTGCCGATCTTCCACCAGTTCCCACTTCCTGGCACTATTTACAAACTCAGTGGGACTTGTGACAATTATTATGTAAGTCATATTCGTACAAGGTGATACCTAATTATGAATGAGATGATAGACAATGAAATGAAGTAATGAAGAAACACTTGCAAACGAGTCTATTGCTTCTCAAATTGATTTCTTATTGTACTTTTTAAATTAGCTTTAAATATGTCTGACTTCTCAATTATAGCCAATTTTACTGATAATCGATTCCAGGCTTCACAGGCTCTATAATAAGGGTCTTTAGGAAATTTGTAATGCAATGGCCATAGTGTTTTTAATATTCTCCCTGTTCAACATCTAGTGCCAATATCTCTTTTATCTAACAATTGATCCTGTGTGGATAAGCCAAAGGCAAAAGACAGAAGATCTCCTATGGTGTAGACGATACAGTTTTGCTTTACAATGCAACGATTCACTACTTGACTTATCTATATACGAGATTACTGTGTTCATCAAATGCAATTGAAAGTGCTTTGTTTTGCAGTTTTTGTTGTTGTTCACTCATATATTTTTGACCTTGATCAACAGTAAAATCTGCATATTCTAAAACTGGCAATATTGTTGACTAATAAAGAATAACAGCACCAGCAGTGGTCATAAATTTCCTTATCGTATGAAAATAATTAACTTTTGACATCACACTTCAAGTTGTTTTAGCTCTTTGCTTACAAAAAGATAGTTCCTGGTCTAGGATAACACCTAAATAATTATATTCCTTAACATTCTCAAGGGCAACAGCATTGATAAGTAAGGACGGGCAATTTCCCGGTATCGTATTTGATTTATCAATAATGGAAGTTTTCAACCACTGAGACTTTTTGGCATTGATTGTCAGCAAGTTATTATTGCACCATTTCACAACTTTATCTAAACTTTTTTACAAATGTCCTTGGTCAGTATGATACAAGACAGTATCGTCTGCATACAAGGTCAGGTAAACATCAGTTAGTTCACTTATTTCATTAAAGGGGGCCTATCACAGAAAAGTTACAGCGCCGAGTGGGCCAGCTTTCTTAGTTCAGATTAATGCCCGTGGTGGCTCTGGAGGTCCCTTTACATTTGCATATATGACCAAAACATCCCTGGCACCCACTGGTCCATGTTTCCATAGCAACCAGGATGACCCTGTCATTGACCTGGATAGCTGTAACCACTCGGCCTCATTCTTCCTAACCTGACACCCTTATCCACCCCCCTCACCACCCCATTGGGGTCATTACCCCCTGCCACTGTGCCTTGACCAGTACGAGAAGTAATCCCTACCGCCACTTGCAGCCTGCCAGTGGCGGCGGCCACGGAGGTGCAGGCCCGTAGCCAGGGGAGGGGGGTTGGGTTCGCATCACCCCCCACCCCCCCCCCCTTGAACATACCCCCATCTAAAATATCCGATCTTAGGAATTCCTCATGTCGCCATGTCGAATTTAAGATTAGGTCCTGTCACATGTCCTTAAGCCAAAAAACGGTCATGTCGCCGTGTTGAATTTAGGGGTCCAGACCCATTATTTTATTCTCTATTTTATACTAGGTATGCGTTATCAACACTTAACAATAGTTCTTAATTTCATAACATTACGTACCCCCTCTCCCTATCCGTCAACAAGAATACTTGAGCCATATTACTCAAAAACGACCCCCTCCCCCCTCCCCCTGAAAACACGTGGCTACGGGCCTGAGGTGGGTGCGGGGGGGGGGGGGGGGAGGTGAGCTTGCGTTGATAAAGTTGTAACAAACCCCGGTCACAAACAACAAGCTGGTGGACGGATAATGCTACTTCAGGAGCAGGCCTGAGTGGCACGGAAAGTGCTAACGTTGGCACAGATATTGCTACTTCCGGAGCCTCCCGCAATTTCACGGCATAAACAAACTGTCTGTTTCCACCAAATAGAATTTACTAGATATTCACCTTACCACAGAATGTATTATGAATTATTTACACAAATTAAAACGTTCAATTGATTTTCATTATCCCCCTCTCATGAAGAAAGTGTGGGTTTTCAGAGTTGTTTTTTTTCATCCAACCTTTCCCCCTTCCAAATAAGTTGTCCCAAACTTTATGATAAAAGTAGGCCTAAAAGTAGGCCTACATGTAATATTATAAGGCCTAAACCATGAAATATTCCGTGAGCAAGTTGCATTTCATATATATTTGGTGTTTTATAAAATTAATAAGTGAATTTCCATACCCGGCATTTCGAAAACCACTTCTGGAAGTAGCATTATCCCCTCCGAGGTATGCACTTTCCATAGATCGGCTCCCGAAGTAGCATTATCTATCCACCCCCGTGAACAAGTCCTCCAGCCGCTACCCCGATCTGGTAGAGTGGTAGCGAAGACAAGGGCCCTGACTTGTGAATATGGGTGGATGGGGCTGGGCTGGGGACCAGGGGTATAGGGTTACCGGCCGGTCATAAAGTGGTGATGGGACGGTCGGTGACGCCCCCCCCCCCCCCCCCCTACCTCCAATCACCTCAAACCCCCCCAACCCCTCAACTTGACCAACACGTGTTTATTTGGCGCCAGTCTCCTTGGTGCAAAATGAGTGTATCTGAAGTACCAGTTACAACAGGCAGCTGGTGGTTCGCTCTCTTCTCACTAGGGACAACTTTTCTGTGATTGGCCCCCTTTAATATATATGTGGAGAACAAAGTTGGCCCTATTATGCTGCCTTGGGGGACTCAGAATTTGATAGGCAGGTAAGTGATGTGATATCACCCAACTTAATACATTGTCGACGATCACATAAGTAACTCGCAAACCAGTTTATTATATTTTTATGCAGGCCGATTTTTTCCAATTTATGTAGGAGAATTTTATGTGAAACAGTATCAAACACCTTTTTCAGGTCTAAAAATACCAGATGAGTGTCTTTCAATTGATTGATGTTCAGATAGATTTGATGGAGGAGAGTTGTGATTGCACTGATTGTTGATCTGCCCTTTCTAAAGCCATGCTGTGAAAAGGATAACTTGTTCCTATCTTCTAAATACCGTTTAAACCTGTTGCAAGTAATATTTTCAAGTATCTTGCCGGGGAGGGGAAGTAGGGATATAGGTCTCATGTCAGTAACCATTTTGGGATTAGTGACTTTTGGGAGAGGGACCACTGTACTCCATTTCCAGATTGCCGAAAAACTGCCAGTGGTATATGACATGTTAAATAACCTTATAATCCTGGGCAATTAATTGTGTATAGTATTGTGTATAGAATGCATCTATAATCACCCTAGATTTGATGTTATCAATCGTGGCAGATTTGGAAGTGTCAATTGATTTTAGAGACTGAGCAAGTTCTTCTTCAGTGATGGGTTCCTTTAATATATCCTCTCCAGAACTTGTGTTATCTGACTGGTACCTCTCATCCACTGCAACTCTCAATCTAAGTTCGGAAGCTAATACCTCCCCTTTATCAGCAAAATAAGAGTTGATATGGCTTGGCAGCTGTTCATCAGGAACAGTGTTACCTGATTCAGTTCGAATATTAAATTTACAACTTATTTACTCTTAAGGGCCATACCCACAAGGCGATTTACCGTCGGCCGTCGGCGTCGGCGTCAGTGTAAAATTATCAAACATGCTTGATATGGATCGGTGGTGCAGTCAGCGGTGCAGTTGGTGCCGACCGGGGGTGCAGTCGGCGCCGACCGCCGATGGCACTGCCGATCGTGTGTGGGTATAGGCACCAAAGTACGCCAACACCAACGCTGATGCCGACGCCAGCACCAAGGTGGACACTGATTCAGCCAAAAATTGCCTAGTGGGTACGGGGCTTTACCTAAAAGACCATGTAATTCCTTCCAAAATAATTTTGGATTGTTTTTGTTTTTGGTAAGTGAGTTACGTATAACAGCTGATTTTTTTGCTTTAATACAGGTAGTCAGATCGTTCCTACTATTTTTTGCAAGGGCCCAGTCCTGTTTCAGTCCAGTTCTCCTGGCCACCCTGTAGAGCTTATCTCTCTTCCTCATCAATAACAGAATGTCATTATCAATCCACCTGGGATGTGTTCTAACTACCACTAGTTGTTTAATAGGGCATAATTCATCTAAGCTTTCCATTATGTTATTGAAAAACACATCCCACAAAGTATCTACTATATCAGAGTCATTAAACACGCTCCAGTTAGCAGCATTCAATGTTTTGAAAGGCAGTACAATCATAATTCTTATATGACCTTCCCAAGGTATTGAGTTTTTTGACACAATTCCTTGTGTTTTTTCCTAACAAAGTAAATGGGTAAATGATCACTTATGTTGTAGTTCAGGGTCCCACTTTTGGCTATGTGTGTACTGTCACTATATAAGTGATCAATTAAGGTGGAAGTGTTTGGTGTGATTCTTATAGGCTTATTAATTAATTCTTTGATGTTTAATTTTGTTTTCCATGTCTTTATTTAATTTTGTTTTCCATGTCTCCTAATGGTCTCCGCATTACGATAAAGTCACCGAGAATATACAGCTCAGTACGGGATCGGTCAACTTACCGGTCCAATAATGTTAGCCTTTTAAATAATAGGTCTGGGTTTCCATCGGGAGATCTATACACTGATGTGATTATAAATGGTTTAATATTAGCACACTTGATTTTTAAGATTAGTAACTCAAAGTCCTTAGTTCTGGTCTCAAAGTCACAGATCACCCTATCATATGTTATACCTTCTTCGAAATATACAGAGAGACCCCCACCTCTTTTTTAAATCCTTGGATCCCTGTCTTGTCGTATCAAGTGGAACCCTTCTATTCCCACTGCCCCATCCGGAATACTTGCATGCAACCAAGTCTCACTTACTATAAGTACATCAACATTAATGGTGAAATGAACCTAATGACTTGTAATTGGTTTGAATGAATAACATGGTTAACTGACAGATTGTGTGCGGGAGTACCTAGGAGTATTACTTTACATTACATTAGGATCTAATATACTATATTGATTTTACCCAGGTCATCCACCTGCCAAACCAAGCTCACCGAACTATGGAATTGACTGGTTTAATAACCATGAGACGCCAAAAAGAACAAAAAGTTATTTCTTAAGTTAAGTCATCATAAATATCATCCGATTATTATCCAATTATTATCCAGATATTATTATGACACTACCATGCTCACTGATCAAGGTCCTAGCTTAAAAAATATCATGAAAAATAATAGCCCAGTCATGAAGATATCAGCCACACGGCCATACCTCTGCTCACTGAACACGGATAGCAGTGGGTAATATCCTCATGAGAGATGAGTATGGATGACAAGCTAACATATTCATATAGTTCATTGAAAACTGCCTATTACCCACAAGTGATTAGAAGTGCTCTCCATGAATTTCACCATGCTCACCGAACAAGGTAAACATATGGTTCACACTTGGAGTTCACACTTAATTATCTCTGATTACAAGCATAGGCGAGTTAGACAGTTGCAGATTTGTTCGGCACAACAGTCCTTCATTTTGTTGTTGTAATGGCACCCATCCTTTAGGTGTTGGTACTTGTGTTTCCATCGGCCATGGCCTCTGCAACAATGTACCCATCGACTGAACCATGGAAAGGCAATATTAGGGTAATTTATATCAACTAGTTTCGCATTCACTGCTACGATCATCCTATTCAGGAGGTCTTGTTGATTTACATCAACTGGCTGCCTATTGTACCTTGCTAACTTAATCCAGACTATCGTAGGTACAATTACTTTCAGAGTTGGGAAGGTCAAATGCAATCTATTTAAACATTTCGTGAACTGTTTCCCAATTCACTTGACAACTCTTTTGATGCTATTTGTCCATAGGACCACCTTGTGCTCCTAGTCCAAAAAAGTAATGTCACAAATGCCTCCCAAAACAATAAGCACTATGTAATTGGAGTTAAGCATGGTATGGTGGGCCCTTTTAAAAAGATATCTCAAGGGTAAGCTGGGATATACATGAACTGTCACTACTCCCGGTGCATGCTTGTTCAGTCTTTTCTGTAACCCACCTCCTCGCGAATCAGCCACTATTAAGACCGACATGTTGCTATATATATACAATATGCGAGCAAAATGCCACAAAGTGGAATATGGCCTTAATGGGGCTGACTAGTGGCCAGCTGGTGATTGTGGAGAGGTGTTGGAGCAGTGTGAGTCGGCCCTTGGCTTAGTAGCCTAATTGGGCTGACTGATGGCTGACTGCTGGCCAGCTGGTGACCGTGGAGAGGTGTTGGAGCTGGGGCTGACTGAGGGCCAGCTGCTGACCTAGGCAGAGGTGTTGTAGCAGTGTGAGTTAGCCTTGGGCCTATTTCACTCAGTAGACTGACTGAAGGCTGGCTGCTAACCTAGGCAGAGGTGTTGTAGTAGTGTGAGTTGGCCCTGAGCTAAGTAGCCCTAGTAGGCACACTGTTGGCCAGCTGGTGAGCCCGGAAAAGTGTTGTAGCAGGGTGGTGTGGCCTAAGGATTAGTACCCTTGGTGGGCTAACTATGTGTAAACAAAAAGGTCCTTTCTCTTCTAACAGCACTGCACTCAGTCAGACATGGTCATCTTCATCAATATTCTTGTCCAGCCCGATCCCCTATGGGGGTTGGTAAGGGGTATTAGGACATGAGTAAGTGCAGTTTATGGGTAGGAAGTGGAAGTGGCAGGGGCCACGCTTGTCTGCCCACTCGGCGGCCCTCTACAGATCAACGTTAAAGACCCAATAGAAGATGCAACCAGACAAGATAGTCTCTACTAACCTATCAAACAAAAGAAGGGAAATGTGGGGTAACAGTGAGTTGAAGAAAAGAAGTGTCTCACTGTTCCCCAGGACCATGTCTCAAGGCATGAGGGACCACCTGGAGCACAGTTCCACCCTCTCTGGAGGCTTTTTCTGGAGGCTTTTTCTGGATTCAACATAAGATCCTAACTGACCACTGATTTGAACTTTATCTTCCATAATATTATAGCAGTAAGTATCCCAACCGGCCTTACTCTTCCAGTGGCAGATCACCTCAGGCCTCTTAGCAGCTGAGCCTGACATGATGCAGATGATGTGCTGACTTGACCAGTGCCTCCTGCTCACAGTGAGGAACTTGCAGCATGAAAAAGGTTCATGTCTCGTTCAGTCTCTGGTGAACTAACCTCCACAAAGAGAGTCTCAGCTGCATGATGGAGAGGAGGAAAGAAGTTGCACGTGGAATCATTACTAGTTGATGAGGATAAGTTTGGAGGTCTCAACATCCTCCAAAGTCACTGGGGTAACAACCCAATCCCCAAACCCAATATCACAGCAGAGCTCTGGTCTCTAGCTGTCCCTCAGCCACACTCCCTAGTGCAACCCATGAAGGCAGAAGATCCTTCATTTTCACATAATATAAGATAAGTTAACTTCGGTTCCAATAAATGATACAAAGAAGGTATTACCCAGGCAAGCTGTGACATAACAAGCATGTTCTATGACCTTTGATTTTGACCTAACATGCATTATTTTAGATAAATTGAGACTTCCTGAAAAAGAATGTTATAATAACATTATATTTTAGTGAAGTTTAAACCTTACTAAAGAAGAATGTTATGATGACGTTATTATAACAACATTACATGAATATAACAATAATGTTACATTGTGATATTGCAAAATTAGGTTCTAAAGATGTTTTTGGATCAAAATAACGTAACAAGAACCAAAGCAGAACTATACAGAATGTTGCTGCATCACATAACGTCATATTCTTGCTTGGGTAGGGTATTGTCTATAGTTTCTGTGTTTTTGTAGATATAATACTACATAAT
The DNA here is from genome assembly GCA_936440205.1 of Lepidonotus clava. Classification (NCBI taxonomy): domain Eukaryota; kingdom Metazoa; phylum Annelida; class Polychaeta; order Phyllodocida; family Polynoidae; genus Lepidonotus; species Lepidonotus clava. The sequence continues at coordinate 33,729,240 of OW387140.1, forward strand.
AACATAATACTTAAATGATGACCAATCCTTGTGCTGGGTCCTCAGCAATCTCCTTTGGCATCTTGCTGCAGCCATCAGCTCTGTCATGTCCTGTGACCATCAAGTCATTGTCTGCCGACTGCTGTTCTTTTTTAGGGCTACCTTCCTCCTGGACCTTAGTCTGTCCGGGATCTTTGGGCTCCATCAGTTCATTACCTTCAGGCTCAGTCCCTGCCGGTGATGCCTGTCGTTTGTCCATGACCATCTCCAAGGCCTGCAGTTCCTGCAGCTTCAACATTAAGCCTTTGCACAGTATAGAGAGCATTGACCCTCCTGCCCTAGATGGAGCTCAGCCATGAAGCTGCTCCCTTCCTCTGAGTTCTTATCCTATAACGGTAAACTGTCTCCGCTGACACCCAGTAGAGTAGGCAAGCGCACCAGTTCTGGCAGAGGCGGAGAGATCATAGCTGGGAGGTGAGGTGCTCAAAATTCATCATGGCCTGCCTTGTCTCTGCCTCCATGCCTGGGTAGGGTGTTCCTCCTGACCCTCTCTGCAACACTGGGGTGATCCCTGTGACTACAGGGATTGGTTGCATGGTCAACATGCTGTTTGTTGGAGATGGGGCCATGCTCGCCTGTCTTGTTTCCTCTGCTTTGATATGACACCAGGGACTGTTGGATTGCTTCCTCCTGCTCCTCAGTGTCTTCCTTCTTAACAAAGATCACCTTCAACCTCTTGTGTCTCCACTCGAGCCACCACTTCTGCTGCCATCTCCAGCACTCAAGTTTCATGCCCCAGTATGTCCCTTACTCCACTCCTTTCTTATGGCACTGCTTCCTGGCCTCTTGAGGCTGCCTTCATACTTCCCTGACCTGCCTGATTGCTGGCTTTATGAGGTGGTGTTCTCCTAGCTTTCTCAGGCAAGAACATCCCCACTTTCCACTTCTTACCGCTCCAGTGGCAATTGCTCCTCTAGTGCTGCCAGTGGTGTTATCCGAGTGTTGGCCTTCCCAACTCTGAGGTGCTTTCAATCACAGGCTCAGAACAAAGTGCTGCAGTGAGTGCTGGTCTTATATGTCCTTGTTTGTGAGTGGGTATGGCCTTGGTAAGGGATCCCCTGCTGTCCAATTAATGACCCCATAGTGCTGGCCTCCACTTGGGGGGGGGGGGTGCCACCTGTCTTGTTAATGCTTGTCTTGGGCTTGTGTCCCCATGCTCAGTGTTCCCACAAGCTGGAGTTTCCCACAACACTGTTTCCAGCCCCGGTCAGCCCTAGCTCTTCACCTCCCATCTCATGGTCTAACATGTATTCTGAGTCTTGGACTGGCTCCTCAAAGTGCCTTCCTTTTCTGCCTGGCCTCCGCCATGACACATTGACCCCATTTCCACATCTGTTGCATCCCAATGGCCCAGAGAGCATCCTGAGATGGGGACTAGTTACCCCAGCCCTCCTCCTCATCACTTAGCCGTGATGCTGATCTTGATTCTTCTCTATACCCCCCACCAGCTGGAAGTTTATTTTTGGTCCAGGGATGTCTCCTCCATCCCCTTTTTTTTCATCTTTGCTGTGATGTTTTTAGTCTCATTCCCATTCCACCAACATCTCCCCTAGCTAAGCCAGCTTGCCCCCGGATCCCTCTCGGGCGTTGATTCAGTCCTCTTTTCCATGCTGCGAGCACCTCGTGCCTGGCCGAGAACTGGCCATGTAGTCGCAGTCCAAAGTTGATCAGTCTTTTAGCCACTGCCTTTCTGTGCAGCACCTATTTGGTCATTCCCACAGCCATGCCCTCCCCACTAGGCACGGGCAGAGAGGGTTCCTTCCCTTGAAGTATGCGAATACACTCATTCCATACAGCTTCTTTTGATGACTTGTGTTTGTGCTGTTCAGCCACTATCCAAACTGGCATTGCATGTCCTCATTAGGGTTCCAGGCGATCGATGTGAAGCACCCCCATTGATGACCCTTCTTACATCTGACTAACTTTGGAGACCAGACTCAGTAGCTCAATTAGAAGAGTGCCCGCTTTGAGTCTACGAGGTCTTGGGATTTATCCCTAGCAAAGTCATACCAAAGCCTTTAACAATGGCAGTGGTCACTGCTTGCCTGGCACTTAGTATAAAGTAAGGACCATGAAACATAACTGGTCAGACCGGTGTCAGTATAATATGACTGGTTGGGGTATTGTGTGGGCCTTAGTGTGTGGGCCTTAGATATCTTAGTGTGGCAGCACTATTAATTAAAGAGGGTATTGGGACCCACTGCTACAAATAGGCACCTCATCTCATAGATTCGGTCGCAGCCCGTGTGGTGTAAAACAAGCTGCAAAGCTTTACCTTGTGCAGTCTGGTAAAAGGACCCTGAGGGGTTGGCCGGACGTTAAACTAATCCAACATCCGTCACCCCCGGCCCCAATCCAATACTTTCGTGATCAGTACTGGACCAGTCCATGGGAACCTCAATTTTGATCCTTTCTCTCTACAACCGTATCATGTAACCAGTCCAATTCACAGGCGTGAAACTCTTGACAGGTCACCTATCCATTGGTGAATGGTGGCTCGTTTTGATCCCGTTTAATGCCCCTCTTTAAGCCTTGCGCAGCTCCTCCTCCAGTGTCATCAAGAAGCCTCCAATCTTCCATGGTGGCTTCTTGAGCTGCAATGGTTTGCCATAGATTGCCTGCTGCAGCATCCTTGTCTGTCTACCCAACATTATCATATTTGGCGTCACCCCTATACTAGCTTGTGGTGATACATAATAACCCATCATGATCAAAGGCATCATCACATCCCAGTCTCATCCTTTGTGAGGCAGATTATGCAAAGACAACACCCTATAGCACAGAAGCTTTGTTCAACGTATCTGTCACTCCGCGGTTGACAGGGAGTGGTTCGTCTCCTGTGTATACCAAACAATACGCAAACCTCCGGTACCACCTCTGACTTAAAGTCCTTGCCCTGGTCTGAGTGCAACTGTCTGAATGCTCCGTATCACCTCCTCCCCTATCTTTGCAGCCACCATCACGGCATGTTGGTCTGGAGTCGGCAAACACTCTAGCCATTTGGTGAAACAACATCCCACAACCAAATAGTACAGTGCACTCTTGATTAGACGGACACTGAAGGGGCCAGTTGATTTGTCCGTTTAATGGTGTTGTCCGTTTAACTCAGAGGTAAAAATGGGTGAACTAATACCATCCTGCAACCAGAGGCCCCAGTCGTATTAACAATAAAACTTATTAACTTATTGCATATTCAAAGCATTAATCATATATCTATAAGTATACTATCATCACTAACATTTTCTTTAGATATAAAATACCAAATCTCGAGATGAAAAATTAATTAAAAGATAATCTATATAGAAAATACTTACTAAAATACAAAAAAGAACAATACGTTTTCTATAACACAGATTTATTCTAATAAAATCAAATCATAAAACCACTTTTTGATGTTGATAAATCAAATGCTTTGTCTTTGTTTCATTTAAGGTCCTATAGTAAACTTTGAACTATCATTTGAAACATTGCGTTGCATAATACTATAAAATCACTTATATGCTATTCCTTGCCCTACTATTTCCATTTTATGTTCATTATTGAGTCCCGTTTTTAAGTGAAATCAAATGATGAAGATCATTGGGTATGAACAGAATTTAAACAACTTTTCATATATATCACAGTCATTTTTTTTCACTTTACACTTCTCTAATCGTAATCCCTTGTGCCCTTAAAGAAGTCTTTGATTGATGTTTGTTTTGCTTGGCAGATCTTCTGCACCCGAATGTCTTCAGCTACAGTTCTCAGCTTATGCACAATTGGCACAAGTGGACCACCTTTTTGCATACTCAGATACTTGGAGCACCATATTGTAGAACTCTTTGTCAGTGGTGACAGGTTGTGTAGGTTCCTTGTTCACCTCCTCATCTTCATCAGAAGAAAGTTCACCTGGAGGACTGTCCGTTGTAGTACTCACTGACAAATCACTTGTTTCGTTACCCACTAGGAGCTGTGGGACATGCGTTGGATCTGTGGCAAGGGCGTGGTCAGCTTCAACGTACTCCTCAGCTGTGATGTTGGTATCCAGCCGGCAAATCAGATGTTGTAGTTGAGATAAGGGGATGTCGTCCTCATCTTCATCAGGGACACTTGTTGTCTCAGATGTGAAACCGGCTTTCTGGAAACACTTGGTAATAGTGCCGGGTTTTATCTGATTCCATGCTGTGGCTAGCCACTGAACAGCATCGTAGACGTTGACTGACTTTTTGGTGTCAAGTTTGTCCATCCCGCTGTCCAACCTGGCGATAACTGCAGTCAGCAGCTGCTGGCGGTAGTGCACCTTCACTGCTTGTATTATCCCTAGATCACAAGGCTGAGTCACACAAGTAGTGTTTGGGGGAAGGAACTTGACATTCACATTTGGCAAACTGGGTAGGTCATGAGGATGGCATGGCACATTGTCTACAAAGAGTAGAATACTGCGGCTCTGTAGAGCCATCTTCCTGTTAAGCCAGCGTAGGTACTCCAGGAAAATAGCACTTGTCATCCATGCGCGCTTGTTAGCACGCCATACACAAGGTAGATCTCCAATGTTTAATCCTTTAAAGCATCGTGGTTGGTTTGCTTTGCCAATGACCCAGGGGGTCAGTTTTTCCCCAGACATACTGACAGAAAGCAACACACTCAGTCTTTCTTTAGATGATTTTCCTCCTTTACACTGCTGTCCCCTGACTGCTAACGTTTTGTCAGGAAAAGCTCGAAAAAACAACCCTGTTTCGTCAGCATTGAAAATGTCTTTGGCACTATAACCCTCACACATCGTGCCTAGACGTGTTTGCCAATCAGCCACCAAATCATTATTAACATCAGCACTTTCCCCACACACTTTCATCTGACCAATATTGTGTGCCTTTTTCCAATTGGTGAGCCACCCTGAACTTGCCTTGAAATCCGTCAGCCCCATTCCAGCAGCAAGTGAAAGTGCCTTGCTGCTAATGAGTGGTCCAGAGACAGGAATATTGTTTGATCGTAATCCACAGAACCACTCATACAAAGTGGCATTCAGGTCATCATATGGAGAGGTCACACGGGTCCGCTTACAATCCCCACTACAGTTTGATTCATAAAGATCCTGTAGTTGTCTTTTGTTCTTCAGAACGTCAGAGATCTGTGTCTTACCAACGCCAAACTTCTCAGCTAATTTTCGTACCGGTGACTTGCACTTTTCCTGTGTTTGGATAACTTGAATTTTCTCATGTAAGGTGAGACATTTCCAAGTTGGAGTTGTCTGTCGCCGCACAGGAGAAGCCATGGTGTAGTCAACAATTTTGAATGTTCAGACACGGCACACTGAAGACTACAACCTTTTCTGAGAGAACGCCTGGCTGACTGCATGGGCACGGCGACGCTCAAACTTCTGCCCCGGCCCAGACCTACAGTCTCCCCGACCCCCATAGCCCGCCCCCGCTATTATGTAATAAACACTCACCACCTCGTCCCGTCAGTGGACGCTACACACGGGCAGGAGGTGTGAAAACATACGGGCCCGAGCCCAGTGTGCAAGGTTAGCGAATCTTTTAGTTAACTAGGACTCGTCTAGGGGTCGTACAGCCGTGACTTATTTTTAGGACAAGCTCACTTCACAATCACGCTTGGTCTGGGTGCCTTTGTCCGCTGAACTTAGAGTAACTATTCATTGGGACCTAAATGTTTGTCCGTTGTCCGGAGAAGCAAACTGTCCGTTTAATTAAGGTTATTTTCCATAAGGAACTACAGGCATCTGGTCGGGACCATGTAATTTGTCCGCCTAGAGGCAATGTCCGTTTAATTAAGAGGCCGTTTAACCAAGAGTGCACTGTATTTGTTTCCCTGTGCAGTGACCAGATACAGGCTATATCCATCGCTAACCGTTTCATTGGCTCCCCTACCATGCATTGGTGTAGCGGCTCATGCCTTTCTCTTCTCTTCTTCAGCAGGGCACATATTGCCAGCACTCCCATTGCACATCCTTTCAGAGCCCCGGCCAGTAGAATCCCTGTTTGGGAAGTCCTCACCACCCCAAAGTGAGCTCTAGATGCCCCATAGTGGTACTAACTCTGTCTGTTTACTCTGGGCATGACTAACTGGTATCTCCATCCTTGACCCTCTAGTTCATTATATTTGCAACGATAACTTGGTTAACTAAACTTAGTCTTTCCCACTGTCTCAGCAGTATCTTATGTCTCTCTTGACTCCGCCATTACAGCTTCCCACTCAGGAGCTTCTTTTAGCGTGTACATTGATTCCAAATCGTTATCCTCTTTCTGGGCCTCTCTTATCTCCTGAGGCGACCCTGCCAGCTCATATCCTTGACTCGTCCTGACAGCCCACATGTTGCTCATGTGCTCTCTGCCACACTGCTTGCATGGGTAACAAGATAAAGTGTCCATGTTCTCATGTTTTCTTCCAGGCCTGTGCTGGAACAATATTGTGTGTATCATTCATGTTGATCCAGTGGGTGGCTTGCTTCATAGGTTCTTTTCTTTTCTGCAACCAGCTCAACGTGCTGTTTTCTGTCCTGAAGATGACTTTACTGTAGATGTAACACCGGAAGTGCTTCAAGGCTTGTATAACAGCTAACAACTCCTTCCGGATGGAACAGTATTTCATTTTGTTTCATCCCAGGGCTTTGCTCACTTAATCTTGCTCATGGTGCTGGTCCCTACATCGCTGGCGTCCATGTCCATCCACCACTGCCTGTCTACCTTGGGAAACCAAAGTATCGGAGCTGTGATCAATGCCTGTTTCAGGATGTCAAAGGCCTTCTGTGTCCTCTTGTCCCACTCAAATGATGTATCTTTGTTGGCTAACTTGTAGAATGGGGCTGTGAGCTCCTTGAAATGTTTTATATGACGCTGATAGTAGGAGCAGAGTCCTATGAAAGTGCAAACATCATGTAAATCTCGCGGATTTGGCCATTTGGTCACCCGCTGACATTTTGCTGTATCAGGCTCAATACTAGGGACCCAACACAACATGTCCAAGGAACGGAATCTTCTTTTTGAACAGCTTTCACTTAAGTGCCTTTAGTTTCAGGCTGGCGGCTCGCAGCTGGTCAAGCACTTGTACCAGCAACTCCAATGTGTCCTGGAAGGTTGGGCTGAAGACCAGGATGTCGTCCAGGTAGACCAAGCACTCTTCCTAAGTGTTACCTTTAAGAGCACGTTTCATGAGGTGTTGGAACGTTGCTGTGGCATTGACTAACCTGAACAGCATCACCTTAAATTCATAACCGTCAGTATCCACTAGCCAAGTTAAGGCTGCAGAAGAATAAACACCCTTACAAAGTATTTAAACCATCCTCTATACAGGGAAGGGTATAGGTTCAGTGGCTTGATTTAGTTTCTGATAGTCAATGCAAAAACTTTTGTCCCCATCCTTTTTCTTAACAACCATCGTCAGACTGCTCCAAGCACTGCTGTTTTCCTGAATGATCCCCAATCTCAGCATTATCTTCCACTAGTCTTTCTTCTTCTTCCCGGCATGCTGCTAGGTACCGCCTCGTATGCTGCTTAACAGGCATCTGGTCTCCCATGTTGATCTGATGCTACACCAGGTCTGTTCACTGGTTGCCTCCTGCAGCATCTCTGCAATGGCCTCGGGCTGCTCATGCCAACAATACTCAGGCTCCTGGATCTCTTCTGCAGCTATTCTTGCAGACCTGAGGCTCACCACATCGGTCGTACAGTTCGCCACCAGGATCTCTGTACATCCTCCAGTGGCTAGAATAACCTCAAATCCCGGCCTGTCCCATCCATTTATAATTAATGCCAATTGCTTGTTCCTGCTTGGTCCAACATGTACAGCAATCCGTGCAACCTGGAAAGGGGATATTTCCATCGCCCGAGCCAGTCAGACCTCAATACTCCCATCTGCATGTAGACATCCTCCTCTGACTTTGTTGTGCACACAAGCCTGCATGTATATATCATTTTAGTACCTCTACAACTTCTACTGCCTCCTCTAGCCTCTTACACCCGTTTTCTGCGCACTTCAACTTAAAACTCCTCCCCCACTGCAGATTGAAAGGCGTGAAGCATGGCCTTTTCCTGGATGGCGTAATCATTGGAGAAATATGCTCAGGATGCCAGTTTTTGTGCGTTATCTGCTCCTTTGCTGACCATCATCTGAGGCTGTCAACCCATGCTGTGAACATTAACCATTCTCGGACTGGCAGTCTGATGAAATATATGCATGCTGTTCCTGTCAATGATAAAAAGAGCAGCGATGCCTTCTCCTCTTCGGTCCACTGCCCCAAGGCTGCATATTTTTCTAACTGATTTATCCATCCCTTGAAGTCCACTTTCCCATTATTTTTCTCTAGCCGATGGTTAAACCTCTTTAATATCAGCCTTGTGCCCTCCACTTGTTACGCATTGGCCTTTTCAGCTGGGGTTGATGTGTGAAAATTGTTGAATCATCTAACTATTCAAAGTCATATCTTCAGCCTTCATGTCCACCTTTACCTTCTTGTCTCCCCCTGACTTGAACACAATGCCTGATTCCATCTACTCGAAAGCCTTTCTGTGTGGGTGGTAGGGAGCACGAGGGCTAGTGAATCGATAGTTGTTATTGCTTATCTCTAGTTGCACTGTAGTTCTTGTCTATTCCTTCATGTCTAGCCAGGATTTCTTTAAGTTTAGTCGACTGAGGATACTTAGCCTAACTGTATAGTTCTGTGGTAGGTCTGACCGAGGACCAAGGTATAACCCATTGAATACCAAATAGGAACTCTTAATTTGTTCTTGAACTTATTCAAGATCGCAGAGGAGCACTGTATGTGCTAAAGTCATGAACTATACAGAGGACGGAGGAGGGCAATATAAAATTGTCATGGTAGGGGTCCGGGCCAGTGCGTCTATACGTCTCTCAGGCCGAAACTGGGGGAGCTCCACTGTTTCGTTCCCTGACCGGGAGTACCGGGCCAACGGTCGCCTATATTTTTAAACTATTTCGGGCTTCTTTGTCTGGCCGGTCCTCCTTCCTCGCGTCGCCGGTTTACTAGTTTAAGCCTTGGTTTTACAGAACTTTACCAATATTAGCTCGATTTCCTAGTTATTTAGTCCATTTTAGAACATCTGATCGATTGAAGTCCTCATAAGGAGCTATTAGAGGAAGAAGACACTTGTGAACACCAGGAGTACTATGAAGGAACTCTTTATTTTCGGGCCTCACTGCCCCTTTTATACCTTAGCGGTCAGCTCTGATTGGCTATTTCATATCACGTGATCATAGTGACGTCACGCAGTCATACTGACGTCATTTCCGGTTAACATTATTTCTCGGGCTTCGGGTTTTGGGTTTCGTTCCCATTACATAACAATATACTTAAAGATCTACTGCATCAATTTACATTCACATTCTTGCTTTGACACCTGATGAATACCCATTCATCACAAATAATTACATGTATACAATGATAGTCCACAAACAGACAATTAGTTCATGACTTTAGCACATACAGTGGTCCTTCTTTATATGGCCCCTCTCACCAATGGTCACCTCTCTTATGTGGCCAGATATTCATGATACAGACCTTTTTCTCCTTTTATTTACCCCTCACCAGTGGCCACCCCTCAGACGTGGCCAGCGGCCACACTTTTGAGGTCCCAAATGGAGACAAAAACCCTCACTAGCAGCCAGAAGGTCCTAAAAATGGGCCAGTGTCCAAAATTAAGGTTTAAAAATGTGCACTCGCCGGTTGCATAGCTTTGAAATGTGTGCAGCAGGGAGTCTTTTATTGCACCCTCAGTGATATAGGGCTATTTATTCAAATAAAAATGTGTACATCTGCCAGATGCACACTATTAAAAAGCATGCACCCTGCTGCAAAAACATACACCCTTAATTTCGGACACTGATTGTTGAGTCATGCTCAGAGAACAATAAATGACTGGTCGCACCTAAAATGATAAAGAGGGAGGTGTAAGGGGTGATTAAACACACCAACACAGTGTTCAAAACTAACACCAGCCCGTCAGTCAAAGGCAAAGAATTATTTTTTTACACACAAATGGTGTGCCTCTAATGGGACTTATAGCAATAGGAATCTTTTAAGGATTATTTCTAACTTAAATGTTCCCTAATTGTGGTAATCAATCACGCAATCTAGATATGCCACTAATGCTGGTATTTTCATTAGAGGCACATATTGTGGTGTGTCTTCTATGCTGTTTTTTTATCCAAATATATATGTATTTAAAACATGGCACTGATAACAAAAGGCATCTCTTGAGAAATATTATGTATTAAATGTGCCACTAGTGTGGTGCTTTATCATAGAATGTATATGTGTCACTAATGCTAATAATTATCTTATGACAAATTCCACCTTTAGTGGCACATACTATGGTGTGCCCCTAACGCTGTTTCTTTATACACATATATATGGTGTGCCTGTAATGCTGCTTTTTTATACGCATATATATATGGTGTGCCTCTAATGCAGTTTTTTCATACACAAAATATAGGGTGTGCTTCTAATGCTGGTTTTTCATACACATATATATGGTGTGCCTGTAATGCTGGTTTTCTATACACATATATATGGTGTCCCTCTAATGCTGGTTTTTTCATAAACATAATATATGGTGTGCTTCTAATGCTGGTTTTTTACACACACATATATGGTGTGTCTGTAATACTGTTTTTAATATACATATATGTTGTGCCTCTAATGCTGCTTTTTATACACATATACGATGTGCCTCTAATGCTGGTTTTTTATACACATATATATGGTGTGCCTCTAATACTGTTTTTATACACAAATGGTGTGCCTCTAATGCTGTGTTTTTTACAAACAAATGGTGTGCCTCTAATGCTGATTTTTTATATACATATATATGGTGTGCCTCTAATGCTGTGTTTTTTGCACACAAATGGTGTGCCTCTAATGCTGTTTTTTTATACACATATGGTGTGCCTCTAATGCTGGTTTTTTATATGCACATAATGTGTGCCTCTAATGCTGGTTATTTATACACATATATGGTGTGCCTCTAATGCTGGTTTTTTATACACAAATATATGGTGTGCCTCTAATGCTGGTTTTTTATACACATAAATATATGGTGTGCCTCTAAATGCTGTTTTTTTTATACACATATGGTGTGCCTCTGATGCTGGTTTTTTATACACATATATATGGTGTGCCTCTAATGCTGGTTTTTTGTACACATATATATGGTGTGACTCTAATTATGTGTTTTTTACACACAAATGCTGTGCCTCTAATGCTGGTTTTTTATACACATATATGGTGTGCCTCTAATGCTGTTTCTTTATATACACATAATGCTGTGCCTCTAATGCTGGTTTTTTATACACATATATATGGTGTGCCTCTAATGCTGTTTTTTTACACACAAATATATGGTGTGCCTCTAATGCTGCTTTTTTATACATAAATATATTATGGTGTGCCTCTAATGCTGCGTTTTTATACACAAATATATGGTGTGCCTCTAATGCGGGTTTTTTATACACATATATATGATGTGCCTCTAATGCTGGTTTTTTATACACATATATGGTGTGCCTTTAATGTTGTTTTTTTATACACATATATAAAATGTGCCTCTAATGATGTGTTTTTTACAAACAAATGATGTGCCTCTAATGCTGTTTTTTTTTATACACATATATGGTGTGCCTCTAATGCTGGTTTTTTATATACAAATAATGGTGTGCCTCTAATGCTGGTTTTTTATACACATATATATGGTGTGCCTCTAATGCTGGTTTTTTGTACACATATATATGGTGTGCCTCTAATACTGGTTTTTTGTACACATATATATGGTGTGCCTCTAATGCTGTTTTTTTATACACATATATATGGTGTGCCTCTAATGCTGGTTTTTTATACACATATATATGGTGTGCCTCTAATGCTGTTTTTTTATACATATATGGTGTGCCTCTAATGCTGGTTTTTTATATACACATAATGTGTGCCTCTAATGCTGGTTTTTTATATACATATAATGGTGTGCCTCTAATGCTGGTTTTTTATACACATATATATGGTGTGCCTCTAATGCTGTTTTTTTATACAGATATGGTGTGCCTCTAATGCTGGTTTTTTATATACACATAATGTGTGCCTCTAATGCTGGTTTTTTATATACATATAATGGTGTGCCTCTAATGCTGTTTTTTTTGTACACATATATATGGTGTGCCTCTAATGCTGGTTTTTTATACACATATATATGGTGTGCCTCTAATGCTGTTTTTTATACACATATATATGGTGTGCCTCTAATGCTGGTTTTTTATACACATATGTATGGTGTGCCTCTAATGCTGTTTTTTTATACACATATGTATGGTGTGCCTCTAATGCTGTTTTTTATACACATATGTATGGTGTGCCTCTAATGCTGGTTTTTTATACAAATATATATAGTGCCTCTAATGCTGGTTTTTTATACACATATATATGTCGTGCCTCTAATGCTGTTTTTTTATACACATATGTATGGTGTGCCTCTAATGCTGTTTTTTTTATAGACACGTAATGGTGTGCCTCTAATGCTGGTTTTAATACACATATGTATGGTGTGCCTCTAATGCTGGTTTTTTATACACATATATGGTGTGCCTCTAATGCTGGTTTTTTATACACATATACACATAAAAAATTATAATCATAGCGAAAGGAGTCTTTTGAGAAATATTTTTTATTCAAATGTGTCCTAAGTATGGTTATTTATGACGAAATGTGTGTGTGCCTCTAATGTTGGTATATGAAAAATACCAGCATTAGAGGCACACATTTCCGTGTGCCTCTAATGCTGGTTTAATCATTAGAAAAATATTAGGGGCACACAGAAAAACCTATATCTTTTGGTATTCATAGTACAATGTTTATATCGATAAGATCTGTTCTAGCCTTTAATTTAAACATTTCATTTCAATATGGGACATATATGTATTGTTGCCAAGCAACCCTGAAAGATTCTAGATATGTGCCCCTAATACCTGTTTTTTTCATAAAGAGCCACTAATGCTGGTTCTAGGATTATATATATATATATATATATATATAATATATATATATACGGTAAACACGACGGCCAGCTCGATTACGGCGCCTGAGTTTAGACCTATATATGGCATAGATTCATACGGAAAATTTCTCTTGTGTAGGCTAACTTTTGTAACTGTTACTTATACAATATAGTGCACATATACATGATGCGCAGATCAATCCCTTCGAATATGAAATTCAAAACGATAAAAAAAACTATGACATTGAACAAACACTCAGAGGCAATTACATGTGTATATTTACAGCGGTGGATTCAAAAATTTTCAAAGAAGGGAGGCTTATCTATATTAATTTTCAAACTGACATTTTCTATAAAAAGGGAGGATTGCACACACCCGCGCCTCCTTCCTGGATCCACCCATCTTACTTTTCCAATCTTTGGTTCCTGTTCAAACTTTCACCACATGTCCTTTTTACTTTCAGAGTCACATAGATGATCGCAGTTGTGGACCAATAACGACCTCTACATAACATCACCTGACCATGGCAAAGGGCGAGGGCGGCGGTGAGGGCGGCGGGAAAGGCGGCATCTGCCCTGGTATTCTCTGGTCCATCCTCTGGTTCTTTGGCCTGATCTTCGTGGCCTGGCCGGTGGCCTTTTGGGTGGCCTGGTGGTATATATTCCTGCTGCCCTTCAGTGCCTGTATTGGCTGCCTAAAGGGCGCCTGTGACTTTCTCCTGAAGGGCGTCCAGCTGCCCCTCCTGTTTGCGGAGAATATGATAGGCATGAAGGCATGTTGCTCGTAATTGCTCGTGAGGATTGGGAACTTTTTGAGAAGCCTCTCAAGTCATTGATTTCAATTGAAGGACGTCCAGCTGCCCCTCGTGTTTGTGGAGAATATGATAAGCATGCAGACCTGCTGCTCGTAATTGCCTATGAGCTGGATTGGGGAGCTGCTCAAGCTATGGATTTGTCAACTGGATCAAGAGCAATATTGTATACTGTTGATTTTTCAACAAAGTTATCAATAACTTTGACACTTTTGAACTTGGAAGAACTGAAACCCGGTTGTCACCATGGGGTAACAACGATAGGAATATAAACGGTAATGCATTGAATGATAAATTGTCATATAGTTTTGAGGCACCCTTTCAATACATGCGTGCTTAAAACAATCATGGGCGTACAGATGCTTACTTGGAATAAGGGAACTTTGATGAAACACAATATTAGAGTTTCAAAACTGTTGGTACTATACTGCTATAGTTGGAGTCTATGTAGGCCTATGTCTTCGAATAGGATTTCTGGTTATGGAATATACGACATATCATAATGCAAATGATATTATCGTGGTACTTTTGTTCCTTTTTGGAAACGATTTATATGTGTCATGGACATAATCTTTTCACGTGTTTATTATTTAAGCACTCTTTTCAAGTGTTTATTATTAAAGCAAACAAAATTAAGATATATATATATAGTCAAAGCATGACCGAGTTTCCATGTTGTAAAGGAATATATATATATATATATATATATATAATATACGGTAGTTGAAAGTTAGAAGGTGTTCACTAGTATAGACATAAAATAATATTGGCCACATGTGGCTGCAGTATAAACTATCAGAAAATACTCATTTCCTGAACACAAAATACTCCATTAGTAGTGCATGAAGCACTTATATATACAACTGTGTGTTAGAAGTATCATAATTTACTTTCAAGGTGTAATCGTGTTAAAGGGCACAGTATGCTTTACAACAATTGCACACTTTAAGTTTCAGACTCAGGACTCTCTTTATCAATTTTCCATGAGATTGCAGTTGTATTATCGAAAGTACTTTTTGATGCACTGTGGTTACAAAAATAGTGAAAATTTCTCCAGAAAGGTTGTTCGGGGTTTATGATAATTATATTGACAAATAAACACTCATCTTAGTGGCATTATAATTCTGTTGATATAATTATGGACCCATACTATCAATCTAAGGCAGTTTTCAAAGCTTAAAATCAGATCCAAAGTTACGTAAGAGTTATGTAATTTTTCTCATATTGAAAAGTGCGACATTATTTTCATTGTAGTTATGTCCTATCCTCATAATCCCCATTATATCCACATATAGAAAATTTGACCTCAAGTTTTATCACAAAAGGCATATACATATTGGTTTGATGCAAGTTGCACCTTCGATCCATTTAGTGGTTATAATTATTTCTTAGGTAGTATTCATAACTACATGGGTTAGTCTCAAATAATGGTCCTATTCTATACACATTTCCCACAAACCTCCAGTCTGCCAACTTTTGGGACTTTCAGTAACTGGGTCTCTTCACTTCATATAGTTTAACTGTAGCAAAACTCCAAAAAGTTTAAAATTGAAAACACCAGGGCAGCGCCACCTTAATGAAGGTGTACAATCATGTATATTAATTGATTTTTGTAGGTGGCATTGCCTATCATCCATCAACCTTATCCCGAGTGCATTTTACAAATAAACTATTCAAATGACAAGTGTTTTACCAACATGTATTTTAGAATGTGTTTTTAATAAAGCTGATGTACAATCAATATACGCTTAAGAACTTTTTATGTCTTAATTATACATCCATGTACAAAGCTATCTTGATTATGGATGGCGATTTTCCTAACATCTTGTTAATTTGGGTAATTTCGCGCAGGTGTCTAATTTCACGCACCACAGTTGTTTGAGGCTTGTAAACTTAATGAGCATTTTTATCTTTAGGGCAAAATATGCAGCATCACTAATGATTCAGTAGCAAATATTTTTCTTGTGTATATCTAATCAAATTAATTTTCTATGATAAATTTGCAAAATTCTATCTTTTTCTTATCAATTTTACGATATCCTTTACAAGCTATCATGTCTGTTATGCCAAGATTAGAATATTTTAAATTGAAAAATAATTAAATATTACTCAAGTATGGCTAAGGTTATCTGGTCTCAAGTATTACTATTTGAACATTGAATAATACTAGATAATGCCAGAACACGGTAAAAGCCATACTTCACTTGTTTATCGGATACTTATAATTACAAATCAGATAAAGTGGTAAAAGATAGCATGAAAAAGATAACAGTAAAGCCATTTCACCCGTGTATGTTTATTAAACAACTCAAAACTTTGTACATTTTATTTTGGCCACTTTTATCTTATCACAACAGTGCTTTCGATATCGCAGTTGATTCCACCTGTATAATTATTTAGAAATGTATAGACTTTTTAAAAGTTTATTGCACTGCTCTAACTCCTGGCCGAATACATTCATCAAAATATACCTTTCTTTTCATGCCAGATTCGAAATGGCAAAACATTCAGCTCTTCTCTGAAATAATTCATATTCTACTCAAATAAATAGGTGCAATTGAATCTAAGCACACGGTCACATTATCAGTGCCAATATTTTGCCTTACTCGTTATTTCTATTTTAATCCTTATCCTACGCACTTCTCTTCAAAGGGCGCAACCAAATTCAGATAATTCAATAGCAGACATAATCTTTGGTGCACGCTTCCTTTGTTAAATAATTTGCAGTCTGTTTCCGATGATTGTCTTAAATGCTGTTTATAGCGTTCAGATAAATGCATGGCCTCAAGCAAAAGCTACACCATAATACTCGTGACCGACGTTGTTGAAGCACTTGTAGGAGCAGAGCAGGGCGCGAACTGGTACCACCCCTGTGGCGTTGGACGTCTTCAAGATCTGTCAGGAAAAACACATTGGGCATAACTTTTGTATTTATTGTGTGATGGTATTTGATTAAAAAGAATTAGAACTTCGTCCAAGCCTGTTTATGATGAATAGTGATATAACTTATAACTGCACGCCCTTTTTTTTGTTAATTAATCTTTTTATATACAATACTGGGTTCGACCCTGAGATTTGTTCAATTCTTTTGTGTATTTCCAATGTACATGGTTTTTTTTAGTGTTTGCGCATGTTTTACTGTTGGAAACATAAAGGTTCTTATCAACAGAGTAATCTTTTTTTTTCTTAAATGCTATGCTTGTCATATATATCCACTACATTCCATTTATTCTGATTTGACCTTTTCTGTACTGTGATCATTGTATTCTTAATTAATTCTATGTGTACCGTTAAGTGTGCGTTATATGTAGAGGCTCAGGTGGGAGATGAAGGGGATTATAGGCAATAGTATAAAGTGTAATATGAATCCTTACAGTCCTTATAGTCAAAAGCTATATTATCTAACGAAAAGCGATACAGTTTTAAATGATTGTATAAAAAAAGGTGGAAAAAAAGATGGCAGAAAACAAGACATTCCAGACAGTATAAATTGAACCTACCATGCAGAGACTACTTAATACTATCAGAGTGTATTCTATATAGCTTTAATATGCTGGCAAGTCACCTTTGTACTTAATTATTAGAATGGTCCATTACTAACTACCATGCAGAGCTTGCTTATACCATAAGTACATGAAGATGAAAGTGAGAATCCTGGAATCGCGACATGCTTATTCACTATACAAAATAAAGGGGTAGAACCTATAAAAATACATTACCTGATTACTAAAAGGACCAAGCTATAATGTAATGAGATTAGTGTACATGATTGTTATTAATATGTAATAAGACCAACTAGACAAATCAAAATTCTATGTAAAAGTTATCAAAAAAGTAAACTGTTTTAAGTTTTTAATCAAAATCAAAATCTTTGTAATAAAAAGGAAAAAGATGTTTCGCTCCTACTTTAAAAAAAAAAAAAAAAATCTTAAGCTATGATAAATACAGATGGAAAATAACTCAAAATATGATGTTAGTTAAAGTACAAATAAAATCAGCCCTGATTTCAATCACGTTGTATGAAAATATAAACAAGTTCAGTCAAATCCAAATAAATTCAACAACCATCAAACATAAATTGAAACATGTCATCTTAAAAATTCACGTCAAATCACGAATATATTGAGAAAAAAAGAACTTACCCTTTGAGCATCAATGAAGCGGACACACTCGAGCCAGGTATTGAGGAAGGACTCCTGGCACACAGCGCACTTACTGGACTGAGACAGCATGTCGCGGACGTTCGGGTGGTGGCGGATTGCACGTCGTAGGTATGACCACCTAAGGAGAAAATCCCAGATTATAGATGCGTCATGAAAATGGGCATTGTTACATTATAGACGTCTGTAAGTGGTTACGGAAATCAAAGTAAAGTTGCTAATACGGGAATACTTTACTTGGAGGCAGGTGTTGATACCAGAAAAGGTTGGGGGTAAGCAAATTACATAGGGAGTCTAGCTTCTATTATGTATGTGTGCATCAAAGGGGGGGGGGGGGGGCATTTTTGAAAATATGCGAACGTTCTAGTACAAATTTAATACGTATTTTTCCTAAGAGTGGGCGGGGGTCTGAGTCTTTTTTAAAAAAAATATGCCTACGTATTTAATTGAAGGCCCCTGGGCTTTGATTACGGCTAAATGATAACAAAGCTGGTACAAATGTCATAAATATTCCGACCATTGCAAATAACTTAAGATCTCACCCTGTACATTACTAGTATGTTTGACTTTTTCCAGGAGATCGTTATATGATAATTTAAAAAAAGAATAGATAAGAAAGACATAACGAAGATCAAGATGTTTTTTTACTTTATCAATGAACAATTAATACTTTTGAACTTTAATCAAATTCTTACCTGTCTTTTAATTCTTTCATGACGAAGCGCGCTGTGATTTCCTGACGTAACAAAAGGTAAGCGTGCATAATAACAAGGTGATACACAAGAATAAGCAAATCAAGAAAAATACTAACAGAACACGTATGATACTTATTCATTACTAGGCGGTACACATGAATAAGCTAGCCAAGAGAATACTACAAGGACATATGACACACATCCGTCAAAATATCATTATGATGATGCTTTTAAACTTGTAATTTTAGATGTAGCCAAAGTGGATTCTCTCATGGTGTCCGATGCTGCCACGTGTATATCATGTAATAAAAGCCAATTAAACCTACATGATAAAATCGCTGTGTATTAAAGACCGTGACACCAACCCAGCGTGAAAATCAGTGAGTGAAAGTCGTTTCTACATGAATAAACTCTGAGAAACTAAAAGGTAAAACATTTAGAAAAAGCCAAAGCCAAACATGCATGTCGTTTTATATGTAGAGTTACCTTGAGTGCTAGGACCTCCTCCTCCTGTACCGAGTGGACAGGAATGTGCTGAAGAAGAGGGTTCTCCTCACAGTACAACTCTTTCAGGGGCAGAGAGGCGAACTGCGGATGAATAAACAATAATTTACGATTATATAATGTTTAACCCCTTCCACCCCATAAGGCCATATTTGGCCACCACATGAGTGTTACCCATAAAATGGCACCAATTTTAGGGTTTTATTCTGATTATGAAATGGGTATTTCACCTATGCTCATAAGGTAAATATCAAAATATTCCCAAAGTTCCAAGGAACCTTACACTTTTTGTATTATTGTTCTATGATGTTTAGATATTTTAGAACATGTGTTCCAGTAAAGACTGTTATGGTCAACATAGGACAAATCTGCCTATTCTGGGAAATCAGCCTCTTGAAAGCATTAATTAAGGAATTATTGGTGAAAAAAGATTTTTTCATGTAATTTTGTGGAAAAGTTTGACTTAGATAGAATTTTCCTGAGAATTCAATCATTTTCATAGAATTATCAAATATTTTACAAATGATGCATTATGGGAAATTTGCAATGGAATGTTTTTTCACAGAAATCCTTCATATCATAAGGTTGTTAGGTTGCCATGGTTACGGAAAAAAGAACATTTAGAGTCAATGGAACAATTTTCATTGGTAATGTAGGAAATATCTTTTTCTGCCTTATATTTCAAACGGTTAGTTAAAAGACCAAGTCACTCAAAAGTTATTGAATTTTAAACATTTTTCTGAATAAGAAATGCTTTTTATTCTAAGTATACAAGGTCAAGTTAAAGTTATCATAACATGGAAACAAAGATGACTATCAGAACTGGAGGGTTTCTATTGTACAAGAAGTAGGGAAGTTCAAATGACCATATCTGAGCTTCTAAAAGGAATATTTTCAAATGGTTTGCAGCTTTAGAAAGCATTTCTTCTTTAGTCCACACACATTTTTATCTATTATCCTCAGGAATAGAGGGTTGAAGGGGTTAACTGTAGAAAGGCACACCTATTATATGAAAGCTGCTAATAAACAATGAATATAAATCAACAAAACATTCCCTCTTTAAGCCTTGATTTTGTTTAATCTGACGGAGCTCTTCTTATCGTCACAGCTTTGATAAATAATTCCCCCAAATGTTGGGAAAATATCCTAAGAGTGTATAAACAAAAGAATTACCCAAAAAAAAGCAGGAAAAAAAAGTGACTTACCTCGGTTGGAAATATTCGTAGTTCGTTGGCTGCCACATCCACCACTCGCAGACTATAGCATTTACCTAAGCTCTGCAAAGGAAGTTAGTAATATACATTTACAATGTAATGCACGAGTATTTTTTACTTACTAAAATGAGTGTGAACTTCGCTTATCCCTCTCTCTGAGATGAGGGAAAAAATGTACCATAATCAACCAAAGAGTAATTCGTTTTAGTTTTATTGGGTTTTCTCAGGTTCTATAAGACTTAATTATAACATGAGTTTTAAATATTGAACAAGATCCTCTACATCACAACAAAATTGTTTTGCTCGGCTTCCTGATCTCCCGTTCAATCACTTTAAACATTGAAAATACAGCATTTAGCCCATACCTCAGGTAGCTCTTTGATGCAGTTCTTTTGTAGGTGCAATTTCTCGAGTTTTACCAGATAGCCAAACTCGAGTGGTAGACCGGTTAGGCGATTATTTGCCACGTGTAGCTCGGTCAATGTGGTCACCGCACACAGCTCGAAGGGCAGTTCCTCCAGCTGGTTGTCATCTAGGCTGAGAAACCGCAGACTTGTGCACCTGAATGGAAAAAAGTTTATGTACTTCCTATCTTCTGCACCAGCTCTTGCGAATGAGAATAGATAATTCATCTTTCATAGTTGGCTAAAGAGGAAGAATCAATGTATATCTAGTATATCTGAACAAGCAATAAATCATGGTTTATCATTCTTTAATTGATCCGATTACATCCCCCCCCCTTTTTTTTTTTAATCAATGAGCAAAAATTTAGTCCTTCCTTACCTACATATTTCCGGAGGAACACTTTGTAACTGATTGTTATTAAGGTTCAGGAACTGCAATGTTCTGAAGGAGGCTGAAACAAATAGAAAAAAATACAATCCTTATAAACTGTTTGCTCAAACGCACTAGTACCACACGTATATCTTTCTACAACCGTATACCTGAAGTCAGAGGAGGCTGTTATAGATGTATGTTAAAAAAGAAACATTTTAATCCATATTTTCTCTATTTCTTATTATCTTGACTATTGTGGAAAACATCCATCACAGGTATGCTAATCGTTTGGTGCAATTCTTAAAAAATTCTTTTCGTAAAAAATTCTTCAGCATAAGTAAATTTGTATTTTTTAACTGTTGTGATTAGATATGGTTAACATGACGCACTTTACTTTGATATTGTAAATCATAGAATTATATTTGGTAAGGGCATCATTTGGTTGACACGTACCTATTACTTGAGGGCTTAGACACTGAAGTTGATTTCCAAATAGGTGAAGTTTTATTAGGCTTATGCAATCATATAAAGCCTCTGGTAGATCTGTGAACTGATTGTTTCCGAGATTCAGGATTTCCAACTTGAAAGCAAAGAGAGTAATTAACAGAATAAACATAACTACAAAGGCCAAAGTCAAAAACGTTTGTGATATCACTACACTAATAATATAGGGCATCGAAAGGAGATGAGTTATGAAAGTATACTTATTGTTACTTCATTTCTTAGTTGATCTATATGGAAAATGCGAGTCTGAGGTTTTGGGGGAAATCCCCGGCCATTTCCGCATCGCGCTGTGAAAATCACGACGGGAAATGCTGGGGTCCTTTAGCATTGGTGCCTATGGAGAAAAAGGGAATCCCCGCCCAGCAAACACAAAACGTTGCTACAACGTTGTGCAACGTTGTGCTTTTGCAACGTTGTGATAAGACATGCCTGCAACGTTGCTACAATGGAACAGTTGGAACAGGCTGACAACGTTGCAAAATTACGTTGCATTTACGTTGTTTGTGCAACGTAATTTTTCACCACGTTGCTACAACGTTGTGGAACACACATGACAACAACATCCAGGTGGCACTAGTGTTTCCAAAGTTAAAATTTTCTGAAACGTTTTTCAATCTTAGGCTTTCTGGACCACTGTTTTACAACTTTAGTTAATCAATGTACATCAATATGATGTGATGAGCAACAGAATGCAGTTGACATATACCATAATGAATTAATCTGATGAATTGCAGATATTAGAAGTGAATTAAAATAATCTTAAATGTTAAACACCTTTTTGATAGCTTATCAATATTATAGAGTCTACAGGCCTTGAGATGTAATTTGTAATTGTAGGCCATGAACCTAATATGATCCAGCAGTATATAAGGCTTTGGGTTGGACTTAAAGATTATTTGTCCACCATTGAATCTTGAAAGCTGGACTTGGGCTATGCCAGCATTAAAAAAAACAACAGATAAATAATAAGAAAAAAATAATTAAAAAAATTGCACCCAAAATGATGTTGGGGGTCATCCAAAATAAGGAATAACTAAAATGAATAACAATATTAACACTTATTATGCTGATTTTCCTAAACCTAGCCCTACTACTAAATTTGTATTTAGGTTGTGAGTTGGTTGTGAGCTGGTAACACTGCAACCTTGTTACAACGTTGCTGCAACGTTTCTGGGAGTCTACAAATTTCCGTTGTCACAACGTAAATTTACAACGTTGCTACAACCAAAAAGTTACGTTGTAGCAACGTTGTCACAATGTCAATTTGTTTGCTGGGCGGGGATTCTGGTAAATCCAGGGATTGCACAGAAATTTGAGGCCACCTATCATATCTATGTGGAGGATCAGAGCCAAACTTTTTCTCACTTACTGTTTGTAGATTGGATCAATATTTAAAAATCTAGAGCGAAATAACCTGTTTTCTCCCATACATTCCCATAGTAAATAGACCCCCCATTGCCGATCGCGATTTCCCCGGAACGTAGATGCGCGATGTGCTTTTTTGAGACCCTCATCTTCAGTTATAACTCTGTCTCTAGACTCTAGTCTTGCGCTTGACTTGAGTAGTCATTCGCCTAGCAGAGGTAGCCCATAATCCTTTGCGGGAGTAGGTGTTCCGGTTCCGGTGGGCAAACTTTAACCCACTAGAAAAAATATTTCTAATCGTAGGAAAAATATGAAAAAATATAATATGTGAATAATAGACCCTCTTCTATTGATATGCTAAATATGAACTTTCTGAAATCTTTATTTATTAATTTATTGCATTTTGACAGAAATCATGGGTCTGGCTTCTCCATAACATTTTCTTCTATAATCTAATGTAAAAGAATTGCTTCCTTCAGCAAGAAAGATTCCCATCTTACGCACAAAAAATATAGAAAAAGAAAATAGCCTTGCTCTATTTTATCATGTAGAAATGATTAGAGCATAAGTCAGCTCTCTAATTTCGTATATGTTCTTAGAAAATGACTTAAATGATAGAGAAAAGGGACCGGAACCAACCCATCTCTGCAATTCTCGCAGACGAGACACAGCACCTCTGCTAGGCGAATTCACTCAACGCAAACTGCGTTACAAAATATGACTATGGACTACGAATTCAAATAGAAACTTTCCATTTTCTTACACGGGAAAGACAGTCAGATTAACCATTTGAAGAAATTTAGTCTAAGTCTAACGCTAACTAACGTAGTAGTGTACGGCTGTAGACTGTGTAGTAGATCTATGTATTGTACTAATGGCTTAGTACTTTTAATACATTGTCATAATATATAATCCAACAAGGATCAGGCTTAGCAAGTCTACTTCTAGTCTACTCCTAGGAGAAATATCTTACGCTCCTAGCGCCACCTGTTAACCAGTATAAAAGGCGCTGCAAGGTAGGGAGCGAGCAGTTAGTGAGTTAGTTGGTTAGAAGAAACATGTTTAACCAAGGAGTTATACCTGGAGTAAGTACATCGACTCCATGTAACAGACTGGAGTTTACCAATACCCACTACCTCGGACATAGGATTGTGTTAGAGCTAAATGCTAGAATGGTCTAGAAGGCGTTGGAGCAACTCGTGTTCTAAATGTGGTTGATTGCTGATAGGAGATGGGAGGTGGACTGATGAAGACTTATACATGGTGGCTTTGACTCGGGATGAGATGTTTATTGAATAAAACCCTTTCATATTAAGAAGTTCCCTCATCGTTCATTTCTTTTGAACTATTGGGAAGTGAATGGACAAACTTTAAACGCGGTCTGAATTACTCAGACATTCTGGAAAGCAACTTACGAAGACTTGGATATACACTGATCTTACGCAGTCTTAAATCAAACATTAACAATAGTTCATTTGGTGGAGATACCCGAAACATGACTTGTGCCGTTTTGCTCATCCTTGATGTCAGCCACCGGTGACTTTGAGGCTTCCTCTAACCCCAAGCCTCAATCTTTGCGGCCCGCAGGACACGATGTGTCAACATCATATACAGGGAATGTGGAAAACCGCCACCTGGTAGGTAATCCCTTAGACGGGGAGGCACAGAGACAGGAGGTCGCAGCCAGACCCAAGCAGCTCTGCCCCGAAGGTGCACAAAATTACCAAACCCGTGGCAAAGGTAAACCATTTCCCTGGCACCTAGGGTCCAAAGATAGGCCGGTTCTTGACGAAGGACTTGAAACCCTAACACACTCGGGACGAGTTGAAGGGAAGAACCGTCTCACGGAATATCATCAATATTGGAACCCAGGGTACGTACCACCTACGGACCAAGAAACTGGTACTAGCTCTCGCTCCACCTGTGAATCTGATGTGAACAATCCGTGGTGTAACCAAAGTGTTCCTTATCGTTTACTGCCCGCAGCGGGAGGTGAAGGCGAACAGGAAGTTTCCAATGGAGATAACCTATTTTCTTCAGGAAATCTAAAACAACGACAAAACACCGCGGATAACTCCAGCCCATCAGGGGGAAAACGCCCCGAAAATCCGGTAATCCTACCTGATGGGAGCTCTCTCACCTATCCATTACCCCAACGACTTGAGTTTATCAGTCACCCACTGGTAACACCAACTCACCCCAACCCGGGGGCGTCCATTCCTTATTCCACTGTAGCTAAAGGAAAAACAGTGGGAAGGGATAGGGGAGTGGGAAGGGAAGCAGAGGGAAACAGCGAGAAAGTAGGCAATTTACAACCCTATCGATTAACTTACGGTGTAGAAACGAACTTAGACCAGGCTGGTAGGGGAGCGGAAGCTCAGGCCTTTGATCCAGCCGAAATATTAAAGCAGTGGGCAGACTCAAGCCCCGAAAAGCGCATAGATTTAGAGAGGCTAAGCGATCAGGATAGTGAAGAAAATGTAACGCTTAAAGCACAAGATTTTAACACTCTAACTCATGAATTGTATGGAGAATACGAGGACGAGTACGAGGAAGAAAATAGCGAGACAGAACAAGCAGCCGCAGATGTCAGAGGGGGTGGTCCTGATAGAAAATTAGCTAGAGAAGATAAATCAACCTCGTCTTCATACGAAATTATTACCGAGGATGTTCTAGACACAGGTAAGAAAGCTAAACTAGAGAGTGAGGACGAAATTAGTGTAGGGGAAATACCTGTGAAAGAACAGTGGGACGATCACGATATACAAAACCTCCACGAAAATAATATGGCGGAAGGAGGCGTTCCTTTGATGGATCTAGTAGAAGAAAGAGAGGAAAGAGATCAACGCCAGCAACCCGATGAAGGGGGAGCTGGGGGTGTAGATCTGGGGGCATGGCATCCTAACCGTGGGATGGACCCTGGGGGACCTCAACAAAACAATGGGAACGGCCAGATCCTAATCCAGCAGCCGGACCAAGGCGTGCAGGCAGGACTTATTCCTCCTCTTAATCAACAGGCCCAAGGAGGCCAAGGTAATCAGGCCAATCCTCCCCTTAATCAACAAGTTCAAGGGGGCCAGAACGATCAGGCCAACCCTCAAGGACTTATTCCTCCTCTTAATCAGCAGGTCCAGGGAGGCCAAGGTAATCAGGCCAACCCACAAGGGCCTAACCCTCCTCAAAACCTTCTCAACAACCCTCCTCAAAACCTTCTCAACAACCCTCCTCAAAACCTTCTCAACAACCCTCCCCAAAACCTTATTAATAATCCCCCTCCGAATCAGCCCAATCTGGGGATAAACCCTGGGGGACTCCAGCAACCCGGTGCAGGGGGAAATGGTGGTGCGAATCCGGGAATACAGCAGCCTAATCCTGGGGTAAACCTTGGGGGACTGCAACAAAATGATGGGGGAGGCCAACCGGGCCAACAGCCTGGCCGGGCCGTGCCAGCAGGGGGTGGGGTCGATCAAAACCTGCTCCCTCACCTATTGCAGGCGATGGCACTCGCTGCCAATCTTAACGCAGGCCGAGGAAGAGCGGATAATCAGCAGGGTCAGCAAGTCCCAGCAGGCCAGAATAATCAAGCAAATCCACCAGGACCCAATAACCCTCCCCCGAACCAGAACAACAATCCTTTCCTTAACCAACTCAACAACCCCCCAAACCCACCGAACCCTCCGCCGCCCGGACCACCAGGTCCGCCGGGCCCACCAGGTCAGAACAACCCTCCAAACCCACCGAATCAACCAAATATTTGGGAAATTCTACCACAGTTGAGCCAGGCACTGGGGCAAACACCAGCGCCAGTGCGTGAAACGACTCACAGTGGTCACCAAAGGGGACCAAACATTAGGTTACCGTGGTTTAGTGGAAAAGAAGACGAGCAAATAGAAAAGTATTTCAGGGAATTAAAACGACTGAAAGCTATCTATGACTGGTCGGACGCCCATCTCCTGAATATGGCGCTGTTAGGCCTAAAAGGAAGGGCCGACGACTGGGCAGGAGCGTTAGCTGAAAGTGAGAAAGACTCGTTTGAGAAACTAGAAGCCCAAATGACCAAGATCTTCGGTGATCGAAGGGCTAAGTGGCAGAAACACGCAGAGTTCTGTGGCCTTAAACAAGGAAAAGACCAGAGCGTGATCGAATTTGCAGGTGTTCTGAAACAAAAGCAAGTTAAAGCAGAGGCGAGTGAAAGCATGATGTTAGCTGTGTTTTTAGAGGGATTAAAACAGGGCGTAGCCAGGCAAGTAGCTATACTGGACCCTAAGTCGTTCACCGAAGCGGTGGATTGTGCAACGAGGCTAGAATCGTTGGACAAAGGCAAAGGGGGAACTAAAATATCTAATGCAGTGAGCGAACTGGCTGGAAGCCAAGAATCAGAGGAGACCGCGGCCCTAAACTCCATCTCCGAACGATTTGGAGTGGTGCTGGCCCGACTAGAGGCCGCTCCATGGTTCCAGAAACCAAAGCCAGGGCAAAGCGGGACTCCCCAGAGTGGTGGTAACTTTAAACAGCAAGGTTATGAGAGAAAAGATAGGTACGAAAACCAGAAAGGAGAAAGAAATTCAGATCAGAAGCCTAAATCCAATATCGCCCCGAACAGAGAGGCAGATAAGGGAAAGAATCTGCCAACTCAACAGAAAGTAGAGAGACCCAGGTTGCCTTTTGATGAAAGTAAGTTTTGTATCATTCATCAACAACATGGTCACTCTACAGAAGCGTGCTTGTGGTTAAAGAATAGGTTGAGGGAAAAACCCCCGCGGATCTACAAAGATAGCAAAGCCAGTGGTAACGAACAAAAGAATCAGGGAAACTAGAGGAAGGGTCCGTTCATTCCACGATAGAATTAGGCGCAGTGGACGGACCGGCTAGGAGAGAGATAGGAGACGAAGCATTTTTCTTAACGTTAAGATTTGATGATCAGAAGGAGGTTAGATCTTTAGTAGACACAGGAGCGAGCGATTGCTTCATGTCCACCCATTGTAAACGACAGATCCCTAAACAATGCATTTTAGATGAATGGAAGGTATCGAAGGGAAACATCAGTTTGGCAGACAACTCGTCTCAAGTAATACTAGAACAAATTAGATGTAAGTTTTCAATCCAGGGATCGGTGGTCTGCTATGATTTCAACATAGTGGACGATCTATGTCACCTAATAGTAATCGGAAGAAACTTATTAACAGTGCTTCGATCAGATTTATCTCTACCAGGCGCAAAGATAGAAGTGTTTTGTGGAAACCCTATAGTTAGCAAAGAAACAGTGAAAATCCCGCCGGGAAATGAATGCATCATACCGGTAACCACTCGAGAGCCGCTGGGATTAGACTCACCGGTAGCTTACTGCGCACCGGCGGTAACCGCACCAGTCCTAGTGGAGGGGTGCGTGAACACGGTGGGAAGCCAGTGGTGGATCAAAGTCATGAATCCGCTAGATGAAATGCAAGAAATCACTCCCCAGGAAGTATTAGCTTTTGCGGAAGAATGCGCAGTGCCTGAGGTAAACCAAAATCAGATAGAGGAGTTCCTAGACTTGTGTTATCTAACTAAAACAGAGACCCCAATGTCCATCTGCAGGATTTCTGTAGAAGTAATGAAAGACGCAGTGCAAATGGAAAGCCAAACCTCTGAGGAGAAATCCCGAGGTAAAATGGATGAAAATGTAAGTAAAATAGATCTAACCGAGTCGTGCTTAAACGAAGAACAACAGGTAAGGTTTAGACAAATGCTTAATAACAACAGGGATGCACTAGCGTTTTCAATGGAAGAGTTAGGTCACTGTGAAATAGCGCCGATGAGAATAATTGTGGATGAGTCGCAGGGAGTAATAAGCTCTAGACCATACCGATACTCTCCACAGAAAATGGATATCATCGATGAACAGGTTAGGCAACTCATAGATATAGGTGTCATAGAACCCAGCGAATCGGCTTGGCGAAGCCCGCTGGTGGTAGTGCAGAAGAAAGATGGCAAACCTAGGCTCTGTACAGACTTTCGCATGCTTAATCAAGTCACTTTTAAAGATAAATTCCCCATGCCCACGGCTCGCTCGCTTTTCCTATATATGGCTTACAAGAAACCCACTATGTGGACAGCTTTAGATCTGTTGAGCGGCTATCATCAGTGTGTAATCGAAGAAGACAGTAGAAAATATACCGCTTTTGAAACCCCGATGGGTGTGTATCAGTATAAGCGTGTACCATTTGGCTTAGTTGGCGCACCTTGGCAGTTTACCAAGGTAATGGCCATAGCGCTAAAGGGATTGATTCCTAGAACATGCTTAGCATATTTAGACGACGTAATTGTCTACGACACTACATTTGAAGAACACCTGGCGAGCGTTGAGGTGGTTCTCCAAGCTTTGGCGAGAGCTAATCTCAAACTGAAACCGTCAAAGTGTGAGTGGTGCCGTAGTGAAATCAATTTCCTCGGCCACGTAGTAAACGCGGAAGGTGTGGCTACACAAAGGGTAACCACAGAAAAGATCACAGCCTTTAACCGTCCACATAATGTGAAAACTATTAAATCCTTTCTGGGACTGTGTAACTACTACCGATCGTTTGTCCCTAATTTCGCTGATCTAGCAAAGCCTTTAAACCGGCTACTAAAGAAAGAAGTCTATTTTGAGTGGACAGAGGCCTGCGAGGAAGCGTTTCAACAGTTAAAGAAATTGCTGACCTCGCCACCCTTACTAATTCATCCAGATATAGGAGGGCATTTCTATCTACTAACTGACGCATCAGACGCCGCGTGCGGTGCAGCGGTTTGTCACAAACTAGATGAAATCTACCGTCCGGTTGCTTTCTGGGGATGTACTCTCCGGGACGCCGAATTAAATTATTCGGTAACAGAAAAGGAGGCTCTGGCAGTAATTAAAGGCATTAAGAACTATGAGGACATGTTGCAGGGAGCTAAAATCACAATAGTGACTGATCACAAACCGTTGATTCCCCTGCTACAGAGTGCCTACAAAGCCCCGTCAGCCCGGCTGAGACGGTGGGCTTTAGCGTTATCAGGTTTTGATTTTGAAATCATATATGAGCCAGGAGCGACTCATTTTCTACCGGACTATTTGTCTAGAGTCTATCATGAGCATGTCCCAGGTGAGGAATATGAGCCCGCTGTGGGATGTGAGTTATTTGAGGCCGAAGTTCAGGAGGAAGAGCTTTCTGTGGCTACGGTATTAAACGCGCAACTCCAAGATGCAGAGTGCGCGCAATTGATAGACTACCTGCAGGACGGAGACCTACCGACAGATCCCATTGAAGCTAGGCGAATAATGGACCAAGCCGATTTTGTGGGAATGGTGGCACCGGGAGTACTATGTAGGTTCAACATCAAAAGGTATAACAAACACCAAGACCAACTGGTCAGACTAAAACCCAGAATGATAGTTCCAGGTAGGTTAATTCCCAAAGTCCTGAGACTGTTACATAATGACATCTTAGCTGGGGGACATGTAGGGATCAGTAACCTCACTACCAAAATCTCTGATAAATTCTACTGGCGGAACATGAACGCCGACATCGTAGACTATGTAAAAGCTTGTGAGACCTGTTCTCTAAGGAGACGGGCCCCACATTTCAAGGCCTTAGCTAAGTCTTGGGAGAGACCAACCCGACCCTTTGAGGTAGTACAGTGTGATTTCATCGGGCCACTAAAGAAGGCTAGGGATGGGTCAAAATATATCATGACCTTCATAGACCTACTAACAGGTTGGCCGGAGGCTTTCACCACGAAAGACTCCACTGCGCAAACCGCGGCCAACTGTTTCCTAACCGGGATAGTGTGTCGGTATGGACGGGTAAACCGTCTGCACACAGACCGGGGAGCGGCCTTCCTCTCAGGGCTATTCAGGGAAATCACCACACGACTAGCGTGCAAACAAACGTTCACTACCGGGCGTATGCCGACTGGCAACGCTCGAGTAGAAAGACTACATAAAACCATTGAAAACCTGATTGCTTATTATATCCCTGACGATCACTGTAACTGGATCGATCTACTTCCCATTGCATTATGGACAGTAAGATCCACAATCAGTGTACGGTCGGGATACAGCCCGCACACCCTGCTGTTTGGCAGAGATCCAATCAGTATGGGAATGCCTGAGCAGGGAACAATTCCTGAAACGCTGAACGACTGCGAGTTTTTCATGCAAACCAAGGATAATATTGCTATGTTTAGGAATATGGCTGAAAGGGTAGTTCAAAACTACGAAAAAGATCTGAGGCTGCGAATTGATGAGCGGGCGCGGCCCACTCAGATGTACGAAGGTGATATGGTATACATGTACGACCCTCTAGCTAGTGAAAATAAAGCGTCTAAGTTCTCAAACAGGTATACTGGGCCATTCAGGGTAATTGAAACAAAAGGAGACCACCTTGTTAGACTAGTGTCTTTAAAAACTGGAAAACAGGTCCCACATCTAGTAAACATTTCAAAACTCAAACCTGCACATGGGCCTTGGTCTCCCGCCGTCCCTCATAACATTCCCAAACTGGTGAGAGAAGCGAAAATCACTAACTCAAAAGGGGCAGATCCTGACCGAAACCCTGAATTGCATCACACTCCGACGGGTGAAATCGCTGAGGAAGATGGCGAAATAAGGGGTGCTGAGACTGAAAACTCAACGGGAACGACCGGTCCCCGTGAGCATGATGCAGTTCCTATGACCAGGAAGGTACCTACACAAAAACCTGGTCCAAGTCCCACTGATTTAGCAGAAACGGATGGGCAAATCACTGATGGTCAGGGCACCAGTGCGGACACCGCGCTGTCAACAAACTTATCCTTTGTTCCTAATAAAGCCGCCTGTGAACGGGGAACAGCTGGCGCTAATGGACAGAGGAAACGCAAACGAGCTAAACGAAGGGGCAAAAGCCAGCCGTTGGAGGGGAGATCCCCTCCAGGCAACAACAAGCCCATAAAACTACCCTGCGGTGATGTGCCGATCTTGGATACGTCGGAACAGAGCCCAGGAAAAACAGTAAAGGACCATGTCCCGACGAAAGGTGGCTATAACCTACGTCGGAACCGCCGCCCTAACTACGTCGCTCTGTCCAACGGCGGGGAGAGCGACGACATGGATGATTAATGCAGGAAATTTAGCCGCCCTGTGAAAATAAAGGTTCGGCGGAGCGGCACCGTTAGCATCAGCGCTAATGGAACAGGTGGTCTGCCTCACGGCCACCTTGCCGCGCCCAGGGGCGTGGCAGAAAGGGAGGGTGCGCACGCCAAGAGAGATGCCAGTGGTTGGACGTCATCTCTTGGGACCGGATGCAAGCGTTCCCCCCCACCTGAAACAAGATACAGCTCCAAATATGGAGACGGCATGGACAAGCGGATCGGTTATAATTTCGTGGGATCCGCGCCGATCCACCAGTCGGTCCGCAACTCTGCTCCTAGACGGTCACCTCTGCTGCAGGTGATTGTGCGCGCAACCCAGCCCGGGACGAAACGGAGATAGATATTGATTCTATCTCTGAACAGAAGTTGGAGATAGAAATTGTTCAACCTCCGACTTCTCCTGGAAGGAGCAGAAAGAGAACTTAGCTGGGACACTGATCCACCGACTCATGGGGAACTGTCTAGCCCTCCGGCCACATAGCAATCCAAAGGGAACCACTACTTTCCCTGCGGACACGGAGGGAAGGATTATCGTCCCCCTGAGAAGGAAACGGATTAGCCGGCCCCACCAGAGGGCACTGCCTACCAAGGGAAGGTTCGTTGGGCCATTCTTTTAGGATTTTACCAAATGAAAGAAAAGGCAGTCGAGAAGGAGAGTGCTAAGAAACAACCGGCTCAGACCCTTAGGCGGTGGAGTTGGCCGGGCCGGGGCGGTGTCCGTCCGGACTCGACCGACGCCGGGATTGCCCGGAAGAAGCCAAGGACACCAGCCCGGCGGCCCACCAGAACGACCACAGGCGGAGCCAAGAGGTCCGCTAAATCGGCTCCAGCCAAAAAGAAGACAGCAGATAAAGACTTCTACAATTTATCTGAGGTGAGTGACTCGGAGCCCGAGCCAAGGCTAACGGCGTTGGCCAAGCCGGTTCAGAAGGAGGAAGCGGTCAACCAACCAGTGCAGATACAGGCCGGCTGGTTCTGGGACCTTACGCAACCACTGTTCCAACTATTCGAGACTGTTGACGAAATTAGGAGAACAGTAGGACTGGATGTGCCAAAATCAAACAAACAGTTAGCTGAGATTAAAACTCAGATAGCTCCTTTCATTCAAAGGACCACACAAAACTCTAAATGCGTCAAGGAAAGTACCAGCCTACAAACAACACGAGGCGGCCGACCTCTGCCCACTCTGGAAAGGCGATCGGGAGGGGAACAGCTAACCGTCGCCGCTCCAGGACTAAAAGTGGAGGTAGCACCCGTTCAACACGCGCCAACCCCACCGGTGGGGAACGGGCCAGCGGGAGCTCCCCTCCTCCACCACTTGCAGCCTGCGGACCCCGCTTGTTTAGACTTGAGCAGCTTGACAACGAGCTGCAACGCCAATCCCTCACCACTGCTATGGAACCAGCAGCAGTGGACGCCAACCAGCCAGCCGGGGGGCCCACTGTGGCCGAGTCCACTCCCAGCGACAAACCAACCACAGGTACCGAACCCATACCCCTCGAGCCAACCGTCGTACGATCCAACGGGGGCCGTTTCGGACTGGAACCTACTAGGCCAAGACCCCTCAGAGCAATGCGCCCCTCGTCCTGCGAACGTATGAGAGGCTTGAGGATCACGGTCACCAAGGACGAGAGCGGGATCATCAGGCGAGTGGTAAATGACAACGGGCAAAACCTCTACGAGCGTGTCCCAAACTAAACAGACCAGGAAGCCCGAGAGGAGAGCATTTTTCGGCGCATGGATGATAGTAGTGCGCAGAGAAAATAAGGTAACTTTGCTGTGAACATGTTTTAGATAAACTGCAAAATTAACTTTCTCAAACTATCGCTAAGGCCAAAACAAAGACAATGAAGTGGCTAGTGCTGTTCGTATTAGCTATAATAGGGGGCATTAGGGGAGTACATAACGACTCCAGCCCACCTGAAGGGCTAGCCCCTAACGCTGAAGTGATAGCTTTAGAACAATATGGAGTAGTGTTAAAACCAGGGAAGTTAATGTCCACCGCGGATATAACACACGTCCGACAAGGCTTCCTAATCACTATTCCAAGGAGGCGCTCCTTCAACAAGGCTACCTTTGGCCAGGTCTGTCACCGATATCTACAGGGAGGAGACGCCCTTGATCGGGCCTGCTACCATATCAGGTCGCTGGTCAGTTGGATGGATCAGACGTCACAGGCACTTAAGGGTCGGTACCGAGAAGTTCTTAATGAAACCTTAAGTTCCCTAATAAAGAACACTCAACAAGACCCTCAAAATCAAGAGTCGGAATTAAATCCAGGTGGAAGGGTTAAGAGAATGAAGAAGTTGCCCACAATGCTAGACGATCCAGGGTGGCCGACCTTTCCTCTTCCAACCTCTTGGAATCAAGGGCTGGCGGCTGATGTCAAATATAACAGAGAATTGATTAGAGTATTGCAGGAGTCTTCGAACCAAATGATCGAAGACTTGGCTCTGATGAATGAAAAACATGACGAGGCTGTCGAAAAGGTTAACCATGTCGTGATAGGCCTACTGGACAATCTAAGATCACTAAATAAGGCACACAACACGACTCGCCGAAGGTTGAAACTCGTGCAACATAAGGTGGATTGGATGGAACTGTACCTGAATATGATACCGGTCGCTCTAGAAGACAAGTTAGGAGAGATGGTGTATCTTCAACTAATGGTAGAGCAAACTCGCGTGTTCAGGAAAGGTGTACAGCGCCTGACGCGGGGCCAGCTGACTATGGACTTGGTACCCCGCCAATATATGGTCGGAGCGGTCCAGGAAGTGAACAGATATCTGAAGGGGATCCACCCCAGGTTCCATGTCGCGTTCACAGATCCTTCCTTCTATTACGAGAACAGTCAACCTTCGTTCAAATTCAATTAAACCACTCAGGAATTTATAGTGTATGTAAGGGTGCCTGTGGTGGCTGATGAACATTTGTTCCGGGTCTACGAAGTACTAACTTTTCCTGTGCCAGTGACGGTTAGGGGGCGACTTAAGAAGGACGCTCTCCAAATTGTTAATCTACCCAAAAGTGTCGCCATGTCCATGTCCCGCCAGTATTACGTACCATTGGCTAGTGGCAGTTGGTCAGGTTGTTATGGACAGACCATCACGCTCTGTAAGGACCTACCTTATATGAAAAAGATTACAGACAACACCTGCACTGCTGCGCTACTGAGGCGCGACGACCTAGCGATCCAAGAAAAATGTGAGCTGGACTATCTACTGGAAGCAGACTTCGGAGAGATGGCAGTGTATCTAGACGACGGAGATACGCTAGTGGTCAGCGCCGACACCCGAGGCCAAATGATTTGCAGAAACCAGCCTGCGGTCGGAGTGAACATAGAAAATTATGCAAGGGTTCAGGTGGAATGCGACTGTGCATTCCAAACACAAGGAGCATGGATACCGTATAGCTTGCGAAATTGTGACAAGCACACCAGGATCACCACGGTTGTGTACCCACATAACGACCTGTTGGAAGCAGCAAGTCGTGTGAAGGGGTGGGACATGAATTTCACGACGTCCAAAAACGAACCCACTATGTTAGAATCAGACCCTATCCCTGAAACAATTAGGAAAGACCTGCTGGAAATCGAGGAAAGCCTGAAGGCCAAAATACCTGTAACCTCCCTGGCCAAACGAATACAAAAACACCGTAAAGACTTGGCCAAGGGTATCAAGAAAGCGACTGACCGTTATGAGGTAGAGAAACACGCCCCGTGGTTCTCTATAGGCAACTTCGGAGGCGGTTTTGGTCTCCTCACCATCTTTTGCATAGTGGTAGCTGTGACAATTATTGGATGTGTTCTCTGGAAGTGCTGGCGGAACCACCAAGGCAAGGCTGCCCTGGCCGGACTAACCATGACTTTACCTCGGGCCATGGCCTTGGAA
Organism: Lepidonotus clava; assembly: GCA_936440205.1. NCBI lineage: Eukaryota > Metazoa > Annelida > Polychaeta > Phyllodocida > Polynoidae > Lepidonotus > Lepidonotus clava. The sequence continues at coordinate 33,765,324 of OW387140.1, forward strand.
GCGGCGGACCCGGAGGAGCTGCTGCGCAGTGAAAAGGAACTAACTGGATGCCCGGACACGACCGCCAACCCCACTGCGGTGGCAGTACTTGCTATATTACTGGCAGTACTAGTCATCGCCATAGTGGTCCTCGTGTGGCGAAAGTGGAGAAATATTAGAAGAAAGACTGTGGATGGATTGTACGTACAGTTTGCCAATCCACATATGATAGAAACAATCTTCCTAGGCGAACTGGCTATGCCTTCAGACCACACTTATACGGAAGGCTATGTGCTCATTAGGGATCTACTGGTGACCCAGCTGTGTCTGAAGTATACTCTGACGGTAACCTGGGGGGTGCAGCTGATGGGAGCAGCGACTAGACCTGGACAGCACCCATCTAAGGTGCCACTACCCGACACCCTGAGGGTATCTAAAAAACTAGCCCGTCTGATGATGAGTAACTTAAAATACAATACCAGGGCCAGACTACTGAGATATTCCTCGGGGCTAGCCACTCCTGTACCCATGGGAGTACCTCGCCTCATCGACGCAGGGTGGTCCGATGTCGGAGCGGACTGGCCTCAACCGGTGTTGGGACAAGGAACAATGCCTAACGCTCCTCCTAGATCGACCACGCCCACCTCAACAGCGACCGGAACAGGATCTGCACGAAAGACAATAAGGCCAGGGACATCCGAAATAAATCCAGGAACGGTTTATGAAGTTATCATATGACAATGTAACGAGTGGTAAAACCTGACCTAGTACTGTACAGGTAAAATTGGTGAATTAATAACACAGAGGTACGAATACTAAAACTAAAATGTTACAGGAAGTTCGCTGGGCGATACCTGTTTGGGTAGGTAGGGTTCGGTTGACTAGCCTGAGCAATAAGGATTCACCAGTTAGGAAAAACTTAGTTCGGGTAGGCTGGTCCAACCGTCTCTCTATGGACCCATGGGTTATCTAAATTTCTCTCAAGTCGAGTGTCCCATGCCCGGTAGCCTAGCTCAACACTCTAATTGTTATTGATTTGGCAACTCTTTTAAAGTAGGGAACCATTTGGAACCGATCCTAGTGTCGCAAAATTTTAGCATTTTAAAAGAAAAAACTCAAAATTCTGTATAAAACCTAAGAGCGCTCAACGGGACCAATGCTCCCAACGAGCGAAGTGAACTTCCCCAAGCAAGTACCATCTACACCTGACCCCTGTGCTGTTGTTACCGCTAGGATCGGGCTGCAGTACAGGAGCCACTTGGGGAACGCCACTGTCTATTCTTTAGCATGCTTACATATATACTCTTCTCAAAGATGAGGGGGTTGCACAAGCAGCAGGAGCCTGCCCACAGGCCTGGTGTCAGTGGTGCCTGACAGGAGGCAGGACGTTGGGGTTACGCGTCACCGACGCTGCGAAGGGCACTGGGGTGGACGCCCGACCATGGCAGTCACTATGCCCCGGGTGGATTGGCTCCTGATAAGCGGTCCCTTCATCACAAAAAAAATCGACGAGTAGAAAGAAATTTACCTAAAAACTAAATATATAAAGCAAACCAATATTTGTGTAACTAAGAGCTCTTCCTCAGGGAATTTTGGGCAAAATATAATAAGAACGCAGTATAATTAGTTACCAAGAGGGATGAGCTCCTCAACGGGTAGCTAATAACAGGCGGCAGTGGGCTCGCAAGGGTCCGGGGACACGTTAAACAAATACTATAGTGCTGGGGAGAGACGTACTGAAGGCCCCCGTGTCTAGCGAAGGATGAATTAACATCCTACTGTGGTACCGTCTAGTCGGCGTACATATCGGGCTGCTGGGTCACAAGGGGCACATACGACTAAAATTTAAATCTGATTCAGAGCTAATGGGTGCGGGGGAGGCCAACCCCATACGGCAGAGTCAATTAAATCAAGGTCTATTAGGTGTGCACCCGCCAGTAAGTGGTATGTACGTGGTACGGGGTCGACAGGCCCCACCTAGCTCCTGACAGTAGTATCATCACTCAGGAGTGAACAGGCAAGGCCAGTGAAAACGGTCAAAGTTCAGTGTGGGTTTGCACGATTCACCTGGATCAGACCGTCGGTGACCACCCAGGGTGACCTGGGACCGGTAATCGCTATCGACTGGGTCACTGGCCGGTCGTCTCTGTTCTGCTGGAGGGTCCAAGATCTTCCTGTAGCGGAGAGGGCTCGATGTACAGTCAGGCCATGGTAAAGCTAAATGCTGCATGTCCAATACCCTATTATTGGATATTGTGGGTTTAGTTGAGCCATGCTCTCTGTGATCAGAACAAGTTTGAAAAGAACATTCTGGGAAGCAGAGAGAGCCTTATGGCTGGAAAGGATCCCAGCTCAGGTTGCAATCCACTATGTCTAATGACATAAGGGAAAACCGAAGGGATCAAGTGAACATTCTCGGGGGGGACGCTCCGTGACAGCACACGAGAGTACCTTATACGTGGCTCGTTTGCTCCTGGCATAGACACGCTGCAGCGGCAAGGATATGTGCAAATCCTGACAAGGCGTGCTATATTTGGGAGCTATAACGGAGGTCACAAGGAAATGTAGTAACGGGACAACAGCGAATTGGTGACATTCACAGGGTGCTCGGCTCTCTCTCACTATATCGCGACTCCCTCAGACGGGACAAGCTATCCCTGGGGGGGGAGAAGCTGTAACGAAAACTCACAAGGCGGTGGAGCGAGGTGCTGTCCTTATTAATAGCCCCGTCGTCTTGGTTATGTGTAAATGACCACTGAATCACCGTATGTCTTAGGTCAAAGGATCCTGACTTTAACATAAAAAGTCAGGATCCAACGACAACTAGTATATGAACAACTGCCCATAATTCAAGACTAAATTATTTAGACCACTTTTAGACCAGTTTTAATCGGGACAGAGACAAAACGGCAAGAAGTCAAGTTTCGACCCGGGTAAAAAATTAGAAATAATTAAAATTAATAAAGGAAATGAGCGGCTTCAAAGCTGACCGCCGTCGAGGAAAATAAAATAAAATAAATGAATGAAAATTAGTCTTGACCGCCGTCGAGGCGCTAAAAGCATCCAGGTCTCCGCTCAACAGTTGAGCTGAAGAGGGGGGACATGGACTACTGATTCCCTGATGAACAAGCTACAATAAACTTGGTTGACATCCAGAGCTAATAAGGTTACCCGATCTATTAGAAAGGAGATAAAAAATTCTAACTCTGTCTTTAGCACTACCTATCCCTGCCCGGCATGCGCATAGTTAGGATAAGCTGGGGGCGGAGTCTTTTCAGGAGTAGTCTTGACTCTCCACAAGAGAAACGGGCATAGACCTGAACAAGAAAACGGGTTTAACCTTGTACTGTACTTCGGTAAAGGCCCGACTTACTAGGTGCTGTCTGGAAGTAAGTGATCTAAGGAGATGCATTTACACATCTCTATAATTTAAAGGGGGTGTAGGCTGCATATTAAAAAAAAAAATATATATATGCAGTCTGCTCCCAATTATAACAATGGAAACTCGGTGCTGCCCATTCTGGTCCTATGAATGGGAGAGTACCGACAAACCACATGTAACTAATGAGGACCGGGAATCCGATCAGAAGTGAACCTGAATCTGAGACCCGATCCTCTAGTGATAACAAAAAAGGAACGAATAATCTCAGCCTCCTTTGTACAGTTACTACTTAATGTCCTTTAATGACATTTATACCTCACGGAATGAAAACGCTACCCCAACCGCTTGCCATGTTGGTTTTTCCCATGTGATGTAGAGTATAGGATAGACAGTGAAATGTCACTGTTAACATAGGTATAATATCTATTCAGTGAGCCGTTTGGAGTTAGTGGCGCACCCGTTTGCATTCAGAAGGGCGCCACTACCCAATATAAAGTGGAACTCGGTCTTCAAACCCCAGGCTGAATGTAGGGGGTGAACGCCGAGCTACCACCTGTAACTAGCAGGGAAAGAAGGGATTTTGTCGTAACAAAATCATTCAATAAGAACAAAACTGGGGTTTTAAACCGAATGCTTCATAAAATGGAGTCAAATATGTTAGAACAGTTGTCACCCTTGAAGGGGGTGTTAACTTGTTTGCGTATAAATCTTTGGAGTGTATTGGGTAATTATTCTAACACACTGTACAGAAAGAGTGGTATCAAGAGTATTGACTCTTGTATATAAAAAAAAAAAAAATGATGACCACCTAAGGGAAACCACCAGGGATCCAATTCCTATCATTATTCTTATCTCCCCATGAGGTCGGTTAGGGAATCTGAGCGGGACAGTTTTGCATCACCTCTCGGGCACTCATGAAACCTTTGTAGGTGGATGTTCTTGTAACGGCTCAGTCCCGACCTGTGAGCATAGGCTCCCACTCATTCATCACAAGGATATCACTGTCTGAGATGTTTGGCAATCTCGGGCACTGATAAGCGTGGCTTCTGCGTTCAATGGAACGGCGCCTACTAAGGCCTGATCTATGAATGTACGAGCTCCCACGGTGTACACACATGTATCTCTGCTTGGGACGCTTGATAATCTTTGTGGTGTTGGTGCCTTTCTAGCTCTTAATAAGGATACCATTCCTTCTTTCATTATATTCATACAGAATCTTCATCTGGGAGTTCATTCAGTGTCTTAGAGACTTCATCTCGGTCTCCTCACAGTAGTGTTTTTTCCTCTTCGAGACGACTCTGGACAATAATACTCACTCTAACACTTATTCTAACACAATGACACTGACGAAGTCTTGCTGTTAGACTAAAACATGGGATGGGTATCTGTGGCCTTCGCCACTACATCTCAAACTTACCTGGAGTCGCCAACAGCTCGTTGGACGGCTCCACCTGTGGTGTCGCCTTACGTGGCTGACACGTCAATCTTTCCAGTACTCTGTAAGGGGGACAACTCATCAAAGAATTCTGTCACAGCCAATCTAATGCTGGGAGGTCTGGACCAAAATACTTGGTCACCTACTGTCATCTAAAACTTACCAGGGTAAAACACCCTAAGAAGCGTTTGCTACCTAGGGCACCCCAGGTGAATTGTTTCCAATGTAGACATTTACACTAATGTTCTGTACGTATAACGACTAAACAAAGAATCCTGTTACAGCAAATCTTGTGTTGTACAACTCAAACCGGAATCTCTGGCCACCCATACCTGATTATCATGTGCAGTGTCAGTCCCCAACAGTTAATAGTATCAAATAATAACAATACGATACGAATTACCCACACTCCAGAAAGCCTACTTAGATCGGTAATGTCAACAAACCGCTAGTCAGAAAACCCCCTAATATCGCCCAACCACGCGCGAGGTAAAATGCTTGATCATATTAGCCTAAACAATCCGCCCACTAAAATTATATAGCCTGACGCTTTTCAGTGCCAACCGTGTCACATTGCTTCATTTACATCACCCTAACATACCGCAGAACCTGGAAAAGATAATAAGTTTAGTACACAAGGTCCTAGTTCTCAGCCCGCGTCCACCATCTTGGAACCAAAAGCAAAACACCAGGTGGCCGCCCACGCTACCCGTTACAAAAATCACCAGCGAAACACAGTTTCTAGTTCCGGGAATGACATCAGCTTCCGGAATACAACAACGTGAAGGCGAGCTGAGAAAACTGCTGACTAATTCCTGACCAACAATCTCCTTAAAATCTACGGGTTAGTAGCCTCCCTAACGTGCAAAGAACAATCAAGAAGGAAGGTTGAACTCACCCGGTCTCGGAGCGGTCGGGTTGAGAGGCTGGCTCTACGAGAGGGGCGGAGGCCCGGCAACGGGCGAAGAAGGCAACGGGTCCCGTGAAAACAGTCTAAGGAGTCCTTCGATCCTGGGGTTCCTGGGAAAACGATCCGGCCGAAGCCTCTTGAGTAAATAGTATATCTGTGGTATCCTGAGTTCTGTCCGGGAATTGATTGCAAAAATCACTAGACGGGAATCACTCCAATAGAATTAAGAAGAATCATTATGTACAAAGGGAGTGCCGACGGTCTAGCGGGGGGCTAAAGGCAGGCGGGCAATCACGCGGCCTAACGCCCTGGCCCACCGACGAAGGACACGGGCGGACGGCATATAGCCGTCCACCAACTCCCTAAAATCATTAATGGTCATCTGTCCGTCTGCCACAGATCGAGTAAGGTGTAGAGCTTGCCCGGTGTAGACGGTAGGTACACCGTACCAGTCGTTCGCTCGCTTGGTTTCCCGTCCGATCTTGGGAGCCAGTCGATTCACCCACTTCTGGAGTGATCCGTCGCTGTCGGTGAGACTCCAGTTGCGGGCATCGAATCCAGAAGGTGTTGCTAATATAAACGTGGATGGGATTGGATGTGACTGGATATTTAAAAACGCCCGATTAAAAAGTTCAGAATAAAACTTCACGGCCTCCTCGGGACGAATGAAAAGGGGAATAAACAGGGCTAATTCTTGATCCCATGTAAGTATATCCAGGAGGTTGACCACTACAATCAAAATGTCTTCCGGGTGTAAGACATGATGTGCAAAGGCAAATCCGGCCAGCTCAGCAGTGGTCGCCTCGACACTAGGATAAATCGTGCAGCAGTTGATGGAATCTTGTAAAAGCAGGTCGGGGTAATCTTGTATACCGGCCTCCCGGTCGGAACAGAACACTGCGATTCTGGCCATTGTTCTTCGTGAAAGAGATAAAAAATGCGAGACAAAGTGAAAAACACGTCTAACTTCTAAGAAAAGACCGTCGGCACTGATTAAAATGACGTCAAAACGAGGCTAATTTGGGAAACCCCTTTTTGATCCAAAAGATCCAAATTTTGATATCGGCTAACATGATCAAATTATCATTTAATTTTTCTAAAACTTCGTGCTAAACTAAAGCTTAGGTCCCCAACCAACGTAATCAAGCGACAAAATTAATTCATATCGGCCCAAAATATCAGGTCGAACAATCAAACTTGAAAGTTTGATCGAAGCAGAAATTTGCCATCCGGGCGCTTTGCGCCCGAAGGATCCAAATCGAGGTCAAACCTGGGGGGGGAACTCCAGTCAAGCGTCCCGCTAAGTACACGTGTACTAAGTATAGCTGGCGGACGCGTGACGGGAATGGTGGTATTTTCTGGTTCCAACTGCTCGGTATTACTAAACCTGATACAGAGACCTTGTATTTATTGTAAATAATGTTGTTCTGGTTGAAATTTGATTGAAATTCGACACGCATTGTATCATGAAAGTCGTTCGTTCAAAATGTCCGAATTCTCTGAATTGACTTATGTTGTGTTAATTTGTTCTGAAATTGGATTTGATGTACACTTGTTACTCTTAGAAGTTTAAGACAACCCTACACTGTATATATGTTGAGTTCTGTTGACTTGTGTTACAAATCATAAATATCAGAAACTGTACATGCATGTACTAAGTCAAAACTGAATTTGTCACCTTATGCACGGGTGTCGCAATCTTTGAATCTTAAAAAAAAAAAAAGCTAACGATGCTGAGAACTGACTTTAATGCACAAGGCACGTACTAAGTGAATACCTAAAGATGACGAATACTTCATCCTCTAAAGTTGACTTTGTCATTTTGTAACCATGATTATGTCATCATTTACGTTGTTATCCAAATAATCATGTTATCAATTTTTAACACTTACCTTGTCATTTTATGAATGAGTTCTGCTAACCTTGAGCTTCAAAATGTGGAAATCAACTCAATGAATAATTTCACTGTGAATTTGTGTTGAAACCGGATCTACAAATCTATTGATACTGTGTTGAATGTACCACGAGAGTCAAGGCCACCCCACCTTGGTTTAACAAATATATCCAATCATCAAAATTGGGAGTTCATTATATTCATTTGGTTTGAGCTATGTCGTCCACCTCCTTAAACTCAAACACCTGACCGCCGTCGAATGTACTAATGGCTTAGTACTTTTAATACATTGTCATAATATATAATCCAACAAGGATCAGGCTTAGCAAGTCTACTTCTAGTCTACTCCTAGGAGAAATATCTTACGCTCCTAGCGCCACCTGTTAACCAGTATAAAAGGCGCTGCAAGGTAGGGAGCGAGCAGTTAGTGAGTTAGTTGGTTAGAAGAAACATGTTTAACCAAGGAGTTATACCTGGAGTAAGTACATCGACTCCATGTAACAGACTGGAGTTTACCAATACCCACTACCTCGGACATAGGATTGTGTTAGAGCTAAATGCTAGAATGGTCTAGAAGGCGTTGGAGCAACTCGTGTTCTAAATGTGGTTGATTGCTGATAGGAGATGGGAGGTGGACTGATGAAGACTTATACATGGTGGCTTTGACTCGGGATGAGATGTTTATTGAATAAAACCCTTTCATATTAAGAAGTTCCCTCATCGTTCATTTCTTTTGAACTATTGGGAAGTGAATGGACAAACTTTAAACGCGGTCTGAATTACTCAGACATTCTGGAAAGCAACTTACGAAGACTTGGATATACACTGATCTTATGCAGTCTTAAATCAAACATTAACAATAGTTCAGTATGTATAATTATAAGTACAGCCCTACTACTAGTACTAGTACTACACTCAGGTCCCAGGGGCGGATCCAGTGGGGGAAGACCCCCCCGCCCCCTTTGGCTGGACCCCTAAACTACAAAAAGAGGGGAAAGTGTCGAACGCGAATGTGCAAATGCATGCTGTATTGGGTAAACAATGGGTAAATAATGGCTCGAACTTGAAAAAAAAGGCCAGCCAAGACAAGGCGGGAATCGGTTCGATGTGGCTTCTTTGCCATCATTTTCAGCCTTTCGGGAATGTAAACAAACATTTTTACCTGTGATAAATCTCCAATCTCGACGGGAAGGGTACATAACTTATTATTTTTCAATGACAAAGATAATAGATTTTCTAACTTGCCGATCAATTTAGGTACTTTCTGAAGGTTTTTGTTGCAAAGGTTTAAAGTTTTAGGCTGCGCTTTTAGCGAGCGAAGCAGCAGCGTGTCCGCCATATTTGTTGTTGCTATCCAATATCGGTATAGACGCGCGACTGTAGCTATATATATTTTATATTTTGCAAATTACTAGAAACTGTATCTAAATTATATATTGCTAATTGCATGGCATCATAGATAAAAATATTTTCTTTTTAGATTGACCGATTTCCTGTCAATTTGATCATATATTTATAAGCTTTTAGTTCATATCGAATGTTGTTGTAATTGCAATCGCGCAGCAGCTTTAGTTAAACTGATAGTTCTACCGTTACTTATGTATTAAATTTTATCATAAATAGACGTTTTTGATACTTTATTTATATATAAAATTATAATAATGAACTATCACGAAATTTTAACTATATGTCTAAGACAATTTTTTCACTAATATTTCACTTTCTACTTGTACTAAACTAATATAATAAAGGTGTCTTCAAACATGGCGGCCAATTTGATCAGTGAAATGCGTTTAGCAAACGCAAACGTCTGAGAAAAGGTTGTAAATATCACCATATAAAGTGTAAGTAGGATTGTGACAGTTTCACTAACGACTAGACGTAATATTGACACAAAAATTGGACTTATAACATTTTCAGTTCTCTGTACTCAGTTACAGGAAAGTGAATCAACGTGTACTGGCCACGGCACTGGCACGGGCAACAACACAGTTCAAACGGAACAAAGTTAAGTCTACAAACTTCTCACCGTGGCTTTGCCTGAATCTATAACTGACCAACTAAAAACGTGATCAATAGCATAACATTCTGTAGATTTAAAAACAATCATGGAATCACTAGATCCTGAAAAGGATTCAACTATTCACCGACTGGAGGGGTCGAGTGGTAAAGAAAAGGGTGGTCTGGTGATCATGAAGAAAGGACCTTCAGGAGATTCCTCGAAACACAGCTTCAAGAAACCAGAGCCACGGGTTTCACTGCTAGGTCTTGACAAGCTAGCTGCTGCAAAAAGAAAGAAGGACGAGGAGGTAGATGATGAACCAAAAAAGTCCAGAGTCCTTTCATACAGGGACGAAGAGGATGATGTAGAAGAAGATTCCTTCACCAAGAAAGATAGGTCACAAACAAAAGAAAGGTATGTAGAGCTATTTAATATAGGTATATTACATTCTACTAGTTTAACCATGAAAAAGTGTCCCCTGTTTTTGTGGTAAAAGCTGTGACCGAGTTTTTCACTTGTAAAATGAAGATATAAGATCAAGAAAATATTTGTTGAACGTGCAATAATATTTATCTACATTATTTTCCCTTCAAAATGACATACAGTTTTGGTTTATAATTTGCCCCCGAGCTGCACAGCGAGCCCCCTAAATTCACATGGCATTTTGACAGGGCAAAACCATAGGCTGGTCGACCGGCCGGGTTTATCAACAACCGGCCGGTAGGGGGTTCGAGGCCAAGGTCGGCGTAACCAACGTAACGCCCGTCCGCCATTGATTTTTCGTAACTTTTTAGGGTTTGTTTACATTCGGAGTTGACATATTCAGAAGGATTCTACAAGTCATTCATTTTACGAGGTTATACAATATGATATAACTAAGAAATAAACCAAAAAGTAGAATTTTATGTGACCTGGATTTTGTATAATTACAACTCAAAGTTCATAATTGGATCTCCAGAGAAAGTAGTGCCCTGTAAACCCAGAGTCATGATGCCAGAGAAAATAGTCCAAAAGTAGGGACACTGGAGGAACCTTTAAAATGCAATAGATGTAACACCAAAGAGACTGTGTCCATCAAATAACTCATTTCTGATTTGTTGATCGAATACTAAGTCATTTATTGACAAAAGAAAACTTGGCCCAAGGATTGAGCAGAACCACCACATTTTCAAGTAGTTCCGGCAGGGACCTAATACTAGGCCTGTGTTCTCCGACCTGGCCGAGCGCGCTAGGCTAGGCAAAACCAGAGTACCATGTATAACTGGCTGTAACTCTTGAACCAATGCAGATAAAGATAAAATTCAAAAAGCATGTTAAGTTAAACTAGACACCAAATTTGTCTGATAATATGTTCCTTAATATTTTTTGAGCATTTTTCAATTTTTATGTAATATACCTAGCTAATAATGTGCTCTTCGCCATTGTCTTAAATTTTTGTTTTTTAATCACCCCCGCCGCGCAGCGGCCACCTGGCCTGACGGCCAGGTGGAGGGATGGTTATGCCGTAGTCACTTTACATGGTTGATTACGACGGCTCTTTTGGAATATTCATTAAATAGGATAATAAACAGTTAATATTAAAAGTATTTTCGTGAAATATACAAAAATAAAATGCTTTTGATCATTATTGACAATTAATTTCAAAGATCTTTGGATCCTTTTATGGATTCTATAATTTCTATGTTGTGAAAGGGAGATCCAAATGTCGGCAGTGGCGAATTCCGGCATCGTCACGGAAAATAACTAGGTCATCGTCATGGTGACGAGGTCATCGTCATGGTGATGAGGCCATCGTCATCGTTTCGACAACAATTACAGTGGCAAGTCAGGGGGGGGGGGACTTTGTACAGTTTTAGTTACATTGAATATCTCGATTTAGATACATTTCGATAATATCTCCACATTAGGCATATATGCCTAACGTTACATGAATAACACAGGGAGGGTTCACGGGACAGTCCCGTTTTGCTCCATGGACACTGGGTGGTTATGCCATAGTCACTTTATTTCCATGGTCAATTTCATGCATCAAATGAATTGTTTTGGATATATTTTGTGAAGAAGTATTTTGCTATTGCCTATCTTGATTCTAGCCCAAAACCCATTGATATTTGTTTGGTATAAGGGCTAAGGCCTAATTAAGTATGGCGAGTGACTTAAATTAATTAGATCTACAATGTTATTAGGCTTATATATTTGCCTTATCATAATTCACCCATTTTAGGACACCATGTGCATGCAATCAAATTTCAGTTGTCATTTCTTTAGAATAAGATAGCTGCCATCATCAGACTAGTGGACTGTGATCTAGATCTAACACTAACCCGTGAAATCCTGCCTAAAATTCTTCCTGGGGTGATTAATTTTTTTCCGGGGTGATAACCCCATTTTCTTGTTAAAATATCGTTTATTCAGGTTGTATAATCCAGGAGGGCTCTGTGATTGTTTTACCCTGTGTCAACTTTTACATCCCTTCAGCCCTTACAAGTCATGTTGACAGACAGTTGTGGTGCTTAGAATAATCTAGACTATAGTCTACCTCATGATGATGATGGATTACAGTAATATTTTCAAAGATGTCACTTTTCCTACTTTGGTAGGATTTCTCACTTTTTGTTGATTTTGGATTGCAACCGATTTATCCAAAATAAATTTGATATAAGTTGTAGATTAGAATACAAATCAAATGTCAGGACTATTCCTTAATGTTATTTTTTCTCTGAGCTGCTCCTAGAAAAAAAAGAAAATGTTTTCTACTTTTTCTACCTTTTCATCAGTCATGAGTAGTATCTCTGTATTCTACATATATATCTAGATGTTGTAAACCCAAAATGTTGTAAATGATTAATCCAATATGGGAAAACGACCTCTTAGTCTTAGTCTTAAGTCCGCCGTAAACGAATGGTTGGAGGATATGATATACTAGTAACCCATATGTTAAGAAAGAAAAAAGGGTTTGAACTATTGGCAACATAATGTTTAATCTGTATGTTGAAATATTTTGCAGACATTATCGACCTGCTCGAATAGAAACACCCTCCCATACAGGAGGTGTGAGTGATGTATTCAGAGAAAAACAGAAAAAGCAGAAGGAGAAGGACAGAGAGAGGGGTGTATATGCGTCATCCTCCGACAAAGATAAGCACAAGAGAGACAAGGACAGAGATCGGCATAAAAGCAGCCGCAGAGATAGAGGTAAGACTTTTTGAACAAAACATGTTATTGTCCGTTTTTCAAAGTATGTTTATCCCCTTATGGCTTTAAGAGGAAACAAGATTTTGCCCTAAACCAATATGATAGATACTAGTGCTCTGAATCAATCTTATATTTTCTTTTCTGTTTTAATATAATATTTGTGATCTGTATAATCACATGGAACTAGGGGGGCGGGGTGGTGTTGTGGGTAACGTCCTCGCCTTCCACTCGGCCAGCCTGGGTTTAAGACTGGGCTGTGCCTGCTACACCACCTTGCCTTGCTGTCGTTTCCATCCCCATAGATTCGGTCAGCCAACTGGTAAAACACAAACGTGAGTGGTCCTGATATAGCTGAAAAATTGCTGAGCGGACGTTAAACTCCAACACATCATCATCATCACATGGAACTTTCCAGATGATATCCGATATATTCACGTTCAAGTTAAATCAATGCAAATGTGGTCATCCTAACGTTATGACTATTCAAAGTCCAAAGAAGTTCGCCCCCTGAATGCCTAAACAATTTCTCATTTCAACAGATCGGCACAGGGATGACCGGAGTCGGGACAGGCGTAGGCGTGATGACGACCGTTCTATCCGTTCTGACCGCTCCGATGACAGATCTATCCGTTCCGATCGCTCAGACAGAAGTATTCGCAGCTCCAGGGAATGGGACGAAACTCCCCGGTTCAGGGACGAACCAGGGACTCCTAAAATTCATGTTAAAGGTAGGATCTTGAATGAACCAGAATATTACATTAATCAAGTCAGTCATAGATTAATTCATATAGGATGTTTACCAGACATTCATGCATAGTATTATGGAAAGCGACTCTTATCAAAAGCGTTGAGGATTCAACTTAAGTACAAGTATGCTTTAAGGAAGTTAAAAGCACACATTGTGCATCGTATGACTTACCAATTTTTGATGAGTTATTACATGAAAAGGTTCTTCTAAACCTTTCTATCAGCATATGGGCCTTAATCCTTTCTTCCTCTTAAGATTATACTTCGGTGATGAGAAGCTGATTTATAGAAAGACTCAATATTTTTGCAGTTAAATATAATTTGATTAATTTCTCTAGCAAAAAAAAAATATTGCTAAATCATTGCATTTATTCCACCATCAGATACCCCATCCCGTTCCAACTGGGAAGACGACGATGACTCCACTCCACTGAAGAAGTCGACCTGGGATATGCCCACCCCGTCTGACGCTGGCTATGACCGGAGTGACCGAAGTGACCGGCGGTCAGTGAGGTCCTTCGACAGTCGTGATAGCCGCTATGGTGGACGTAAGAAGCGCTCCGATGAAACACCCATGCCCACACCATCCTACAAGTACAACTCGTGGATGGGCAAGAACAAGAAGAGTATCAAATATACACCAAGACCAGGGCGGGACACTGAAAGAGGTGAGTCGATGGATTGTACCCATCAAATCATCAAGGAATTATCGCTTTATCAAATTGACAATTTTGATAGTCTTTTTGTTACGGTATCTGCATAATAGTCGATGGTTGTACACGCACTCTTTAAAGCAAAAGAGCTATCGAATTGGCAGCTAGTAAAATGTTTTATACTTGAGAGCAGCTCTGCAAATATAGACATTTACGTTGAAAAAATCTGTTTTTTAAGTGATTACAAACTGAGCAATAATTAACTATTTTTCTATGAAAGTTGTCTTTTATGATAGCGAATACACGTTTGTAAAATTTTTTTAAAAAGCGTACATTTTTACTAATTTTGGACTGCATCTTCCACACAGAGATGGAGTTTGAGTCGGATCGTGACCGTGAATTATGGGAAGAAGAACAGAAGCGTTTAGACCGGGAGTGGTACGGGAACGACGAAGGTTACGACGACACCCACAACCCCTTCTCCAACACGTCCGACGAGTATACCCAAAAAAAGGAAAAGGAGTTTGAAGAGAGAAAAAAGAAAAGAATGTCAGAAAAGCAACGGCAGATCAACAAGGTGAGACTTCTTAATTTAGCAGATTCCAAAAAGAAGGTTTTCTTTTGATAACGGTACCTATTTCATGTGCAATTTTAGCAATGAATGCAATCTATAATTTTTATACATACAAATGAGGTAATCACACAAACAAGTTTCCCCTAAATGTTTCAATTAGTTCAAGCATAATGCGCTGCCATGAACTTAAACTGATTGGTCTGCAATCTACATTATGATCATAATGAGAATTTGCTTGGACGGCTGAGTATACTATAACGTTCAATAAAGGAAAGACATTGTTTGACAAAGACACAATTAAATTTGATAATTATGTTGCACAAATTCAGTGAATAACTGAATACGGAATTGGTGTAAGCTTCAATTACACGTTGATTCTTTTAGTTACTATGTATCTAATCATTATTCTTCAAATGTGTCCTTTTAGGATAACGACATGTGGGAGATAAACCGTATGCTTCGGTCTGGAGCAGTTCAGAAAATCGACTACGACGAAGACTTCGAGGAGGAGAATGAGGCGCGCGTTCACTTACTCGTACACAACATCGTACCTCCCTTCTTAGACGGGCGTATCGTGTTCACCAAACAGCCAGAGCCTGTTGTCCCAGTAAAAGTAAGTTCTTGACTTATCATACCTGGTATTAGGGAATTTTACACATGTCTGACACAACCCGTAACACCTTTCGTTTCTCATGTACTTTAATTCGCATGGAAATTATTTCATTATAACTTTCCAGTCTACCTAAGGCTACCTTTTTAACTTTTTCTCGTAACATTGCCATATTGCTATGGTAAAATATTCCCATGAGTCAAAATCAATGGCACAGGATTTAGTTACCCAAAACACAACAAAAAGTTGCCTTCATATTAGACACTGATAAAAAGCCCATTGTCAAATTATGAAAGGAGTTCTCTACAGTTTATTTCATGAACCCTACAAAAATAATATAGGTATGCAAATCATAAAAAATACTTTTCAAACTCATCAATCAAGTAAAAGAGTTAGTAATAAGCAATAATGTACCATCCACTACCCCGGTAAATGTTTAAATTGCTATGGTAAAATATTCCCACGAGTCAAAATCAATGGCACAGGATTTACCCAAAACACAACAAAAACTTGTCTTCATATTAGACACTGATAAAAAGCCCATTGTCAAATTATGAAAGGAGTTCTCTACAGTTTATTTCATGAACCCTACAAAAATAATATAGGTATGCAAATCATAAAAAATACTTTTCAAACTCATCAAACAAGTAAAAGTGTAAGTAATAAGCAATAGTGTACCATCCGCTACCCGGGTAAAATGTTTAAATTTAACATGTCTTTCTCTCCAGGACCCCACGTCGGACATGGCCATCGTGGCCCGTAAAGGGAGTCTGGCCGTCCGTAACTACCGCGAGCAGAAGGAGCGGCGTAAGGCGCAGGTCAAACACTGGGAGCTGGCCGGCACCAGGATGGGCGAGATCATGGGTGTCGAGAAGGAAGAAGAGAAGGTAACCAACTCGTTTTGTGATATCAGTCACTATAACTAGATGGATTTTTATAAATGGAATGTAATTGGGGAACTGTTAAAATTCTGCTTGTTACGTATATTTCTCCATCTGAATTACATCATATATAACAGTATAAAAGATGAAAAAATCCTCGCGAAAAACAAGTGGGCGACACCCATAGCAACCACCAAAACTAAAATCACATAGGGAAAAATATGTTCTGAAATGTATTACCTATAACTCTTGATTTCACAGGATTCATAGGTAAAAGAAGACAGGGCCGTCGATTATATAAACACACCAACTAAAATCATAAAGGAAAAAACAAATGTTCTCGAATCCATATAACCCTTGATTTCACAGGATTCACATGTAAAAGAAGACGGGTCCGTCGATTATATAACCATCACAACTAAAATCATAAAGGAAAAAAAGGTGTTCTCAAATACCATATAACTCTTGATTTCACAGGATTCACATGTAAAAGAAGACGGGGCCGTCGATTATATAACCACACCAACTAAAATCATAAAAGAAAAAAATATGTTCTCAAATACCATATAACCCTTGATTTCACAGGATACACAGGTAAAAGAAGACGGGGCCGTCGATTATAAAAGTGACCACAAGTTCGCTGACCACATGGCAGAGAAAACGGAGGCAGTCAGTGAGTTCGCCACCAAGAAATCGCTGAGACAGCAGCGCCAGTACCTGCCGGTGTACGCCGTACGGCAGGAGCTGCTTAACATCATCAGGGAAAACAGTATTGTGATTGTTGTGGGCGAGACGGGCTCGGGGAAAACCACCCAGCTGACGCAGGTAGGTGTTTCTGAAGGTGTGGTGCAGATAGTGTTACTGATGTTTTTTTGTCTTTGCTAGTAGGTGTATGTAAGTTTATGTGGAGAGCTTCAATTTTGAAAACTTAGCCAAGAGGGTCCGCATATGTTATTAGAAAAAACACGATTATGACCAATCTAAGACTAAAGTCCCCCCCCCCCCCCCTCAAACTAAAAAGTATCCATATTTGTTTCTAAAACTTAATTAAAGTATATAAGATTTTGTTCTGACCGTGCCAAAGTATCACATGTAGATACAGAAACAAACTAGGGACTATTAGATGTCATTGACAGCGTTTGCTATGTCATATAAAGTTATATCATGTCTACGTCATATAAAGTGTTTGATAACCGCATTCGATTTTCAATTTTCAAAATGTGTGGCAGCCTCTCACGCAACAAAAAACCAAAAAGGCAGCTCTGTTCAAATGCAACTAATAAGGCTCTTGAAGCTCTACTGGTAATATTCAATAACTCAAATTAAAAATAATCATTATACATTTTTGCCGTTTCAGTACCTTCACGAGGACGGCTACACCAAGTTCGGCATGGTGGGGTGTACCCAGCCCCGCCGTGTGGCCGCCATGTCGGTGGCCAAACGTGTGTCGGAGGAGATGAACTGTGAGCTGGGCGAGGACGTGGGGTACGCCATTCGGTTTGAGGACTGCACCTCAGAGGTAAGTTTGTATAGCCTATTGTAATGCATATAACTGCTTTCTATGATGGTTTTATTGCTTAAAACTCAATATGATGTATTTCATGGTATGTGTACAAAAAAAAAATACAACGCAGATTTTCATTTCTTTGAAAACGCCTACTTTTTTGATACTTCGACCAAATTATAAGGTTATTATCCGAGAGGAAACCTGAGATTTTTTTTAGGAGATCTCCTGTTTTGGTTTATGTCATTGTTTTATAGCAACATTGTTTTATAGCAACATTTAAGGTAACACAACAAAAACGTAGTGTACATATTGTATTTCTCCTCTTAACGACCCGCACTGTTAATTTTATGGTGATACACACCAGTGGTATCTTATTAATTATTAACTTTTCTCCTCTTCAGAAAACCTTGATAAAGTACATGACTGATGGTATCCTGCTCCGTGAGTGTCTGCGGGAGTCGGACCTGGACAACTACAGTGCCGTCATCATGGACGAGGCCCACGAGCGGTCCCTCAACACAGACGTCCTCTTTGGCCTGCTCAGGGAGGTAAGGATGATTGTATACTGCCCACTTTGCTCCACTGGGAATTTCCTTTCTTTTTTCCTCATAACTTCCAAAATATGGTATATAATATAAGGAAAACTAACCTCAGTTAACAGTACAATCCTGAATACTCGGTTGGATGTCAGAAAAATGACAGCCCTCAGCCTAAGGGCCTCGGGCAGTAATTTTTCGACGCCCACCTCGTATTCAGGGTAGTACTGTCAACCTCTGTATCTTTTCCTATACTGCTTTTTGCACTTCCATTATTTAAAGTTACATGATACAGAATTTACTTTTTTTAAAAGAATATTCCTATGATTTCTTACAAAAATATTTGTTTGCTGTTTTACATAGAAGTCATATGGGAAGGTTTATGTGTGATTAACAACGTGATTATCGTTTTTGGTTTAAAGTTTACGTAGCTTCTATGCGGAGCTTGAGTTGTTAAGTATAATTCAACACTCTTAAATCGTTAATATCTTGCCTCATTCCATTCTTTTTTGACATGAACATAACTAGTTCACATTAAAATACATTTCAACTTAATATTTTTTTTTTTGGTAAGGGTTTTTGATAAGACTAAGGGAAAATACTGCACCCAATCTTTTCCAAACCACCACCATCCCATCATATAACCCCACCCCACCCAAATCCCAATACACCCAACATGTCATTTCTCCCATTTCAGGTGGTTGGCCGGCGACAGGATCTCAAACTAATCGTCACCTCGGCCACCATGGACGCCAACAAGTTCTCGACGTTCTTCGGTAACATCCCGGTGTACACCATCCCCGGTCGGACCTTCCCGGTGGAGGTGTTCTTCAGTAAGAACCCCGTGGAGGACTATGTGGACGCCGCTGTCAAACAGGCGCTGCAGGTCCACCTGGGAGGGGTCGAAGGTAGGTCTAATTCGTGTGATGATGTACCTGAAAACTAGGGGAAATCCTGAGGGATCTTATGAAATGAAAGACGTTTTGAAAGAAAATATTTATGATAGAAGACATCAGCGGCAGATTCAGTGTATGGTAAGGGGTTGTTGGAAGCCCCCTCCTCACTCGACTCTACCGACAAAAACATTAAAATATCCCTCGATCCGCAGTGTCTTTGACAGTGCTATTATGACTGTGTGGAACTGCTGCATAATCTACAGTTGTCTATGTTTGGAAGTCGAACTAAGATATAAACTATTTATGGGCATATATCCTACCTCGTTCGAGTCGTACAGAAACGTAGAAACGAAATTATCTGTCCCTATCTGTCATATGTACTTAAAAAAGTATGAAGACAATATAAACACGTGTTGAAAATACATTTTCCTATATTTTTTACGTAGGAGACATGCTGGTCTTCATGCCTGGGCAGGAGGACATTGAAGTCACGTGCGATCTAATAGGAGGTTTGTATGTTTAGCTCAGATGGGTTAAACATTTTTTTTAGTTTTCGTTTTTCACATCCATTCATATGAAATTAGCTCACCAACAAAATACACTACATAAACAAAGCACACTTAACCTTTGACGCTGTTTTCAGAACGACTGGCCGAGCTGGACGAGGCGCCCCCGCTGGCCATCCTCCCCATCTACTCCCAGCTGCCCAGTGACCTGCAGGCCAAGATCTTCCAGAAGGCGCCGGGCGGGGTCCGTAAGTGTGTCGTCGCCACCAACATCGCCGAGACGTCGCTCACAGGTCAGTGCCCAGATCACACGTGTACATTTATGAGTAATACAAAAACTCATAGAAGTTATAGTTTTGGTTAGGCTTCCTCTAGAGACCTTTATTTGCGAGGTGATCAGGAATCTTTTGGGTTTCAATTGGAAGATCTGTTATATCTGAAAGACATGGTTCGACTTCGGGGGGGGGGGGGGGGGGGAGTTATTTCTCGTGCTTGCGAATAACTCACACTGCAAGCTAGTGATTTTTCTCGATTGTTATGTTGAATCTTTATAAGTTAAAAGTCAATTTTGCCGTGAAGCATGTATTTATTCAGTGTCTAGACAGCATAAAATAACTTATCTGTTTACTTTTTTTACAGTGGACGGTATTCAGGCAGTCATAGACGCTGGTTATTGTAAACTCAAAGTGTATAACCCCAAGATCGGTATGGACGCGCTGCAAATCTTCCCTATCAGTCAGGTAAGTAGTTTCATAATTAGTTGACACTCGTTAAACAAATATACATTTGCCCCAAATGTACTTATGAGGGCATGGAAACTCGTAAGGGATAGCTTTTCAACTTTCACTCGCACTTACCTGCTCCAGGCGAAATAGCAAAGCTCATATACTACACTCCAACCGTTAGTACTACTGACGCGTTGTTTTGTCTAAACGGGCAAAATAATTATTCCACGTTGCAGAAAGTTTATACCATAAGGACACCAAAAGGTACTATAACGGTGGTTCATCAGAATATCCGAGATACTTACTGCCACCATACGAAAATCCTTGTCATACCTAAATTTTAGCATTTCTTTTATGAAAAAACTTGATGACTTTTCGTGTGAAAAAAACCCAAAAAACTAAATAACTAACAAATTTATGAATATAATCACTTTTTCCTCCACAACAGGCTAACGCCAACCAGCGGTCGGGTCGTGCGGGCCGTACGGGGCCGGGCTGTGCCTTCCGTCTGTACACTAACCGTCAGTACAAGGAGGAGCTGCTCGCCACCACCGTACCCGAGATACAGCGGACCAACCTGGCCGCTGTGGTCCTGCTCCTTAAGTCACTCGGCGTACAGAACCTACTACAGTTCCACTTCATGGACCCGCCTCCTCAGGTAAGGTTATAGAGTTTGTCTTTGGGTCACATAATGGGTGTTTTTTTTGTATGAATAAACTTGTTATTGAAACAATTTCTTTTTTATATTGTCGAAAAACAACTAAGGAAAACCGGGAACTATAATTCCGGTCAGACCCCCATGATAAATTGTTATTGAAATAAAGTTTGATAAAATATGAGGAAAAAAATCGTTACTCTGATCAAGTCATAATTCGTTTGAAATGTTTGCTATTTCACTTTATTTAGCTGTGCCTAATCCGATTAAATGTTTTTAGACCATTTTAAACGGAGAAGTTTGAGATAAACAAATAATTGAAAATTCTACAAGTAAAGATCGATATAAATAACTCTGATACACAGACGTATTTTACGTCGGACGCACTGTACTTAATGAAAAAACCTTTGTAAATCAAAATTGAGAACATGAAAAAGATTCAAATTTAAAGGTTATCGAAGATAAACAAACCGTAGAATTACTAACTTTATGAAGCCATACTTTTTCTTCTTCAGAAATAAAAGTGAAGCACAACTGATGGACGACTGTGTTATTTTTTAATCGTAGTGAAGACAATTGGTGTAGCACAAGGATCAACATGTTTCGACTGGTTGAAAGTCTTCATCAGGATCCTTTCTTCTTCAATACTAAAAATTTTGAACTATTTTCTTTCAGGACAACATTCTCAACTCGATGTACCAGCTGTGGGTTTTAGGAGCCCTGGACAACACAGGGTCTCTGACCTCACTGGGCAGGAACATGGTCGAGTTCCCCCTAGACTCGGCCCTCTCCAAAATGTTGATCGTCTCCACACAAATGGGCTGCAGCGCCGAGATTCTGGTAAGGGACATGGTGATTCTGCACTGAAATATAGACAATTTACTGTGTAGCAAAGTTTTCACTCGCGAAAAATATGACGGAAACAAAATAGTTAAAATTTATCACACTTCAGTACGAAAGATTAGTGGTTGAAGCATTGCCATGTAACCATACTTTTTATTCTGAGTACATTGATGTAACATTGTGAGAAGACAAGTATTTTTAATATTAACATTTTTTCAATAAAGGAAGAAGAGGTTCATGAAAATAATGATGGATCAATTTTGTTTATTTCCTTGGGTAGTCAATTAATATGTTCTCTATCTAAGAATACTATATTTGTCTGAAGTTGTTTCTCTCTGTAACTATTAATTTATTCAAACAGATCATCGTGTCTATGCTGTCAGTACCAGCCATCTTTTACCGACCTAAGGGTCGGGAGGAGGACTCGGACGCGGCGCGAGAAAAGTTCCAGGTGCCAGAGAGCGACCACCTCACCTTCCTAAACGTCTACCAACAATGGAAACGCAACAAGTAAGGCCACTTCTTTTATCTTATCAGACAGTTGGCGGAGACGGGGGAAAACTGGGAAGATGTTTCAATACCTACATTGTCGTAATAGATGCGGAATTTTCATACTTTGGTTTCCTTCCTTTTATTGTCAGCCAAAACTTTTAGGTATAAATCATAATGGGGTTAGATATGCTGAACTCTAGTTGTATCTACTTTTAACCATACATGTATTTTGATTAATTATGTGTGCTTTTCCTTTTGATAGTTATTCATCGACATGGAGCAACGAACATTTCGTCCACGTCAAAGCTATGAGAAAGGTAAGTAAATACACCAGGTCTAGAGTAGAACATACTAAATTCATATACGGACGAAACATGCTGATTGCAAATACTACCCTCTAATAAAACAACGTCCAACACAATTCTGGAGTCGGGTTTGGTGTGATAAACTTTATTTTTAATCTAAATTCATAATAGTATGTCTAGATAAAAAAAAGGTACATCTAAATCCAATACCTTTCAATATTGTACCATTACACATGCCTCTTCTAATAACCAATACGCCGGAACATAAACCTAATGAAGCACATGGTTAGAACTCCAAAATTCTTCTAAATGATTTCCTGTTAAAAGAAATGTTAAAAAAATTAACAACCAAAAGTAAAGCAAAAAAGTATAAAAGACAAATCTTACCGCTTGTTAAAAATGTTAGAAATGTTAAAAAAATTAACAACCAAAAACTAAAGCAAAAAAGTATAAAAGAAAAACCTTACCGCTAATGTCGAATCAAAGAAACACTCTGTTTCACATATACAAATACATGTATATAACATTACATTTTTATTGTTATTTCGTGTAGGTACGTGAGGTGCGCCAACAGCTGAAGGAGATCATGGACCAACAGAAGATGGACCTCGTGTCCTGTGGCAGTAGCTGGGACATCGTCCGCAAATGTATCTGTTCAGCCTACTTCCACCAGTCGGCCAGACTCAAGGTAATTTAGATAGATGATCTACAGTGTATCCTTAGTATCATAAATATCAAACATTAGGAACCAACATTTTCATGTGTAGGCCTAAACATGGAACATGTATCGAGGACGGTTGT
This sequence comes from Lepidonotus clava, assembly GCA_936440205.1. NCBI lineage: Eukaryota > Metazoa > Annelida > Polychaeta > Phyllodocida > Polynoidae > Lepidonotus > Lepidonotus clava. The sequence goes on from OW387140.1 coordinate 33,788,852, forward strand.
TTAGTATCAATTTTGACATGTTTGATTTTAGAAAAATACAATTATTAAATACAATTATCAAGCTTCAGCAGCAATGGGTAAACCGCAAAAGAAATAATTATTAAGAAACTCCCAAATAATTCAATGTCTTCAAATAATCAGACGCATAGGAAGTACGCCCATGTTATAATATACATATGCTAAGGACGTGTCAGACAAAAGTCTACACTGATATTGACTCTGTTGTATCTGATTCCAGGGTCTCGGGGAGTACGTCAACTGCCGTACTGGTATGCCGTGCCACCTCCACCCGACCAGCGCGCTCTTCGGGATGGGCTACACACCCGACTACATCGTCTACCACGAACTCGTCATGACCTCCAAGGTAAGGTTTGGGCTACGGCTTTGTTAGATATATCTTACCTAATAGAAGGGTAGCAGGTATTAGGTATCCAATAAAGTGTTTGGGTACAATAATAAGTTATGTTTATGTGTAACTCTGTAATGAATGATACGTTTTAAGAAGTACATGTATCTGTAATTCGACTTTTTGTGAAGCGTTAGAACAAACAAAAAACCTACATGATCACATTGTATATTGATTTACAGATTGATCTACCATTTTCACATTAAATTCATCCTTCAATTTTCCTTAACAGCATTTTTTTCAATTTCAAAAAATCATATATAACGCTAGGGTGTGTGGTGACTCAAATGCCATGTAAAAAAAAAAAAAAAAAAAAAAAAGTAACGCTAGGCTGTCTCTATCTTGTCAAACCAAAGAATAACCCACCTTTTAAAAACCATTATCACAAAGCATTACATAAGTTGAAAAACAACTCAATCTGTGACATCTACCCATCCCACAGGAGTACATGCAGTGTGTGACGGCTGTGGACGGCACGTGGCTGGCCGAGCTGGGCCCCATGTTCTACAGCGTCAAGGACGCCAGTAAGTCGCGCACGGAGCGGCGCCAGGAGGCGGAGCAGCACATGACCACCATGGAGGAGGAGATGAAGACGGCCGAGGAGCTGCTCAAGGCGCGCCGCCTGGAGGCCGACAAGGCGGCCACGCTGGGCAGAAAGTGAGTGGGGCGTTTTTTTGGTTTAACTGATGAAAATGTGTATGTAAGGAAGAATATAACAAAACAGATAAGCTGCTTGAAATCGGGAATGTAGGTGAAATTTTGCTTTCGAAAACAAGTTTACCATTATAAATATAGGTAGCTTGGGAACTTAAGTGGCAAACTATCTCTTAGAGATACTAAATAACAGTGTATCTCGATAGGCCTATGTTCGTATAAACCAACCAATAATGTTCATTTCAACCATTCTATATTGTTAGGACCGTAATAGCGACCCCAGGAAGGAAAGAACCAAGCACACCATCCGTCAGAAGAGGAAAGTTTGGATTATAGTCGGGCCCAAGAACTCTATTATAACAGCATTTATTTGACAAGTTTCGTATTTGTGAAATATTTTTTTAATGATTATTAGGTGAACTTAGCACAAGGTGTAAACTGGTAACAGTGTACTTGTATAACTCACGTTGAAAGATGAAAAAGTGAATGTTGTGAGTGTTTGATTTTTGTAGGCAATGCCAAATGTTGTGCCACAGTCTCTAACATTGTGTTCATACATGAAAAATGAAAATGTATATAAAAGTGCATGAAAATGAATAGAAAGTAAAATAAAAATTTAATAAAATGTAAATGTAAATGAAATTGTAGTAATGTGTTTCGTTAATTGCGTCGTGTGTGATAACTACCCATGTATCCGATGTCTAACAGAATGGCGTTACTTAACAAATTGAAAAAAAAACAAGTTGTTTAATTTATCTGACAAAACTGTTTACCTTACCTAGTTGTCTTTTGTCACAATCTGTCATTTATAGATCTAATCATGATTTGATAGAAAAAAATCCAAAATAGTTGTTTCTGCTGTATTTCTGACAATCAAACTCGCGGTGATTAATCGTCTAAATCATATCTCTGTACGTTCATCACCTACATGTTACACAGGACTTCTGACGTGGGTTGGTCCTCTAAGCGCATTTCTCTTGACCCAACTTGTGAAATAAAGATACCACTTATCGGGATAACATGAATTACCGTGGGGCCTTTCCTATCACGTACCTGTTAGGCACTAAATCCACAAGGCGGCACTGTAGCATCTGAGGGGTTGGTAAATATTGGCCTGGGGGATTAGGCTATACGTGTCAAGTGTAACAGAATTCTGTCTATTGTACCATACAACCATTTTTTTGGGATCTCATCTCAAATGGAATGGTAGACTCCTTTATTTTTCTTACAACTCAAATAACAAGTGGATACCTCTCAATCATAGATTACTTCTAGGAGATGAATTGAAACTTGAAATTACAAATTACAAACCAAAATAATTAAAAACCCATGCAAACGGTCTATAGATGTCCAGTAGATCTAGATAGTCAATAAATGTCTCTCGAATTGTGGCAGCTACATTTTTCACGCAATACAGAATATATTTCCAAATTATATTAGCCGTCTTCATTTAATGAATTCGATCTAAATCTAATCGATTAATTAATAAATTAATTAATGGACTAACTTTGGGGAAAACAAACCGTGGATCTCTACTCTAGATCTACTGGATTTATTTCCCCGCAGTATTCAGGAAAATCAGTTTTAGGAAAATGAAAATAGAAAATAATCATTGAAACATGAATTAATGGAACACAAAACCACTTTTGAAATAGCTTTCGATATAGCGCGGGAACATCTGAACGTCTTGGCATTATTTGGGAGGAGTGGCCGTCTCACACTCTACTGAAACAGTCAATAGGTTATAGCAGAACTCTTCAAGCAGATAATTTCTCCCCGCACTACTTGTAACTGGCCAAAACATCTGCCTGGAGAGTGACCAGACAGCTGAGCGATGATTCGGGACCTGAGTGAAACCACAGCAGCCAGAACTTGCAACATCTCTTCATTCTGCAACTATAGTTTGGCCTTGCCATTGCTATTCATTTACACAGGAAGCTACCTGCATTTAGAACAAGATAATTACATCTATATGCCCGAGGAAGCACGAGCTGAGCGTGTTACAACATCTGTTTCCTCGACATGGTTGACCAACGATTGCAGAGACCAGAAGCTTTCCTGGAAACTGGAAGTTTTTAATGCACAGCAGATGCCCGTTCCTGCATGAAACCACTAACTTATTACCAAATGACGGTCATGTATGTCAACAAGGGACCCTTGTGAACAACCCCAAGTAGTGTTATACATGGAAAAAGACTTGAAAAGTGCAGAAATTTAGGAGAATGGCGTGGAACTTCTACGTCTTGGCCGTGCTGGTAGGGTGTCTGGGGACCGCGGGGATGACAGCCGAGTTGACGGCGAACGGTGGCCCTGACGCCGGCACCGTTTTGGCTGCGAGGCGGTCTCCTGGGTTGTCAAGTTCCCCTCTTAAAATGCCCTGCTCTGGCGGTCAATGCTCCACTAAACACTTAACTGAGACAGAGGGGACATATAGGATGTCCATCAGCAGAAATATAACTACATTGGATTGTTTAGATGCCCTCAAGTCTGCGTTGTTCTTGCCACTCGAGAATGCTTCCACCTCAATCTGTAAGTACCAAGCTATCAGTCTAGACTCCACCATTTTAAATATGTACACTTACGATAGACTATAGAGTTCATGAGAGATGCTTTCTTCCAAGTTTTATCAACGCAATAACTTAAAACTGAAACCAGTGCTTGACATCTAGATCTAAGTAGTCTACTGCCCGCCTGCCCGGGGCAGTTAAATTTTGAGGTGGGGCAGGTAGATTTTGACAAACACTTTTCAGAAGGGAAGGCAATATTTGTGATATTTTAATAAACTAGGGCCAGGTGAATTATAGGAATGGGCAGGTAAAATTTTACCCGCACCTTCTCGACGGGTAGGAAGATTAAAAACAACTTTTGATCTCGACCCCAGGAAATAGTTGGATCCCACAAACATAGATCTACCAGATCTAAATAAATTATTCTTTAGTCAAACTTAAGCCTCATGCTTCCAGCCTCAAGGGAATATTTGTTTCTATAGACCAACTTATAGACCGTCAAGCCCCTTTAGCACCAGTATAAAGAGATTTAACCCACTTGACAGTATTAGCTAGATCTAAATTAAGTAGATCTAAATCTCTTAATGGATTAAAGGTTTATTTAGATCTATGAGGTCGTCCATTGGCAAATAGAAAATACTCTTTTTTTCAACCCCTCAAATATTTTTTTTCTGAAATAGATCCAGTATCTTTTAATCCCATCATTTATAAGGCAAGTATTTATCAAATTCATAGTACAGCACTACGTTGGTCCTACACATAGACTACCGATGCAATTCTTCGTTAATCAGATCTGGTAGATCAAGATATTTTTGTCAGTCTACTTTGACTTGTTAGATCTATATGACTTGTTAGCCTAGATCTACTTTCTGTTGATCTTGTGTTTCGTCTCTGTATTAAAACAAGAAAAACATCCTTGACTTAATGGGCGACTTGTATTGAGTAACTGTATAGAGAGATTCATTTTTTGTATAGTTACCATAAGGGGTATATAAGGCACCAACAATCTATCAGTGAGCTATCATTTCGAGCCTGTGGATTCATGTAACACTACATATTTCAGTAGACTAAGTGTTACCGCTTGTTCTGCTAATGTCGCAGGATATCGTGACTGCCCCCTGGCACATTGATACATAGAGAACATCATAATAAAGCCGGTTACCAAGCAACCGCAAATACACCCACTTAGTACCCCTACCATGCCAATGGCACCGGCCCCCCACAACAGATTACACTGTAGGGGGTTGGGTCGTCGCCCTAAGGGGAAATGTATCATAATTTATTGGGGTCATTCAGGTATGAATAAAAGCAATAGATCTAGACTTATCACCGTTAGTGTAGATATACCATTCCGTACCTTTTTCTTTATGATTTCCTATTTTTGAATGATTTTGAATTGCGCAGCAGATTTTTCCTCCGTCATTTTAATATATGTCTATTAGAGTATTTAATTTTTAGTTTTTTAAGTTTGAGTTCAATATTAAAACTTAATGGACAAAAAAAATCGTTATTTCTAAGGCCTTTATAGGTTATTGCCTTCTCAGTTTATTCTAGGGAAAAATAAGACAAGCGTGTTTTTTTTTATGTGTCCGACGTGACATCGTTGGTGTCATATCTGACAACAGAAAAAATAGATTGCTGATCTGCGTGCGAGCAGATCTAGTCTACAGTCTATGTGTTTGCCAGGAATTACGAACTTCTTTTCATGAAATATTCTTTGGATACCGCTGGCTAAACCAATCAATGATACCTGTTATTTGTTTATGCAATATATATACGTAAGTTACACGCCAATGAAGCATTGTCCGAGTATTTGTAACTGTTCCTGTCACGATGGCAAGTTAATTGGGATGTCTGTCATTGCCATATATTGGTGTACATAACCAGTGGTACTACGTATTTTCTAAAGAGCAGGGTTGTCGCCCTCCGGCCGCCCCCATAATTAAATTATATCAGACGTCATGGTGGTGCTTTCAGACCCACGCAGCTGACACTAATGTGGTCTTCTTTTCGTTTGACACTTTCAAGGGACAGTCGTTTCTCTGGTGTAATACATGTACATGATTTATAAGGGTATACTTTCAGTGTGTATAACTTCAATCTGATCATACTATGATGTCCTATCATTATCATTAACTATAGAGTATCGTTCTCTATAATAATTACATAGTGTATTTCAACCATAAGATCCTAATAAAATTAGAATATATGCTCATACTATTGTGAAGAGTACTGTGGTACGCGTGGAATAACCAATTATAACCAATCTTTGGCCCTTCAAACTGTAGGTCTTTCATGGATCATGTAAATTATCTTTCCATTACCAGAAGGCATTGCTCATTATGTTTCTGTCACGCACATTCGATTAATGCTTTTAATTGGGGTTTATCGCCGTTAGTGTATCAACCTTACCCGCAATAGGTTACATATATATGATACACTCATAGTACTCTGGAAGCGCACCAGAAAACCCAGAAGTAGACCAGAGCAGTAGATCTATACCAATTTATACCAATTCTGGCCAGATTTAGATAACTTCTGTACCAGAAACAAGGGTACTGGAGCATTTGAGAGTTAGGCCAAATACTATTTTGCCTTTACCACTTTTTTTTTTATTTGAGAAAATGCAACAATCTTATGACATATATTACTAGTATTACATGTTATAATTATGCGAATTCAATGACAGTACAGATTTGGCACATGCTATGTGCACATGGTTACTTTATTTCTCTCACCAATTTCTGTGTCTCTTGGAGATGTTGCATGCAAGTGGCAACTAAAGTGTAAAGTTGGGGTTAACGGATGTGCCTGGCCAATTAAATCTTTTTGATATGTAGCATATTGTTACAAATCTATCGAGATTAGGTTTTGAACGTGGAAAGCAGCACATATCTTTAGCAAAAGTAGAAAGAAGACCAGCTCATGAGGAGAGAAGGAAGCAATCTAATTACTTGACCGAACTTAATTAAAGGAGTCGCTATGGAGTCGCTACACCAAACTTAATTAGTCTATTGTGGACATAGATGCTGTCTTAACAATTAGCAGGACATTATAATTTTGTACCCTGGTATTGTTGAAGTTATATCCTCTACGCAACGGTATTGCTGTGGCATGCAGTAGAACAATCAATAAGAGGATCCAACAGAGACATCTGAAGCTTCAGTTGTGTCGTTCAGGTTATATATTTTGTCTGATCTCATAGACTGGAAGAGAACTTTCAAGTGGTGATAATCTTTACCTTTGTAGTTTCCCCCTTAATACTTTATATTACCCCCAGTGACACTCCTTAGTACTAGCATCATAGTAGCACGGAATGTGGGTGGAATAACTATATCACCAGTTTTTCTTAAGTTGCCATTGTTATGTTATAGAACTGCCCTTGTATTTTTTTTTTCAATGCAAACCATTGTGATAGATACGAATAAACAGTGGTTAAGAGAAACTAATTTTAAAAATGAGAATAGGTTACATATAAGTATGATGTGGTCGGAGAGATTGAAATGGATTTACACAATATAATGGAGGACCTACATACACAAAAATTCCATAACAAATTATATAGTCACTCAAACACCCATTATTTTTTTTATACATTGTCACATCCCATCATACCGAAAATGCAACAGACTTTTCCAACGTACTCAGGAGACTTTCTTTAAGGATAGATAAGGGGTCACAGGAATCAATCTTTCGCATGCGGTTCATGTTGAATGTCCATGAAAGGCAAATTTTCAAAAAGCTCTCAAAATTTACGTTCTAATGATGTTGGGCAAGTTAAGAAAGATTGAAAACATTGATTTGAATTAAAATGTGTTTTTTTATTTTTCAAAAACATGTTCATCTATCTGGTAATTACAGCTTTATAATAAATTGTATGCAGATTGAATATTGTATATTAGAATCAGAAATAAAATAAATTAATTTGAAATTAGATTTAACCAAGTTTATTTCTCACAAAAGAATAAAGACAAAAAATTGACAGTAATTCGAGTAGTAATAAGCTGTTTTTCCTTCTCATGTTCACAGATTGGGATGCCACGGGCAAACCCTCAGAGGGTACCCCACAGAGTGTGATGCTGTGGCTGGGTAACTTTGACCTGTGTCAAGCCGCCCCCCACGGCCGGTACTGCCTGGCCAACCTACAGGTATCTCAGACCGCTGCCCTGCCCTACCCCATCAACAACCAGGTGAGTGGTCCTGTGGTTAGGTAACTTTGACCTGTGTCAGGCTGCCCCCCACGGCCGGTACTGCCTGGCCGACCTACAGGTATCTCAGACCGCTGCCCTGCCCTACCCCATCAACAACCAGGTGAGTGGTCCTGTGGTTAGGTAACTTTGACCTGTGTCAGACTGCCCCCCACGGCCGGTACTGCCTGGCCCACCTACAGGTGTCTCAGACCGCTGCCCTGCCCTACCCCATCAACAACCAGGTGAGTGGTCCTGTGGTTAGGTAACTTTGACCTGTGTCAGGCTGCCCCCCACGGCCGGTACTGCCTGGCTGACCTACAGGTGTCTCAGACCGCCGCCCTGCCCTACCCCATCAACAACCAGGTGAGTGGTCCTGTGGTTAGGTAACTTTGACCTGTGTCAGGCTGCCCCCCACGGCCGGTACTGCCTGGCTGACCTACAGGTGTCTCAGACCGCCGCCCTGCCCTACCCCATCAACAACCAAGTGAGTGGTCCTGTGGTTAGGTAACTTTGACCTGTGTCAGGCTGCCCCCCACGGCCGGTACTGCCTGGCCGACCTACAGGTGTCTCAGTCACCCGCCCTGCCCTACCCTATCAACAACCAGGTGAGTGGTCCTGTGGTTAGGTAACTTTGACCTGTGTCAGGCTGCCCCCCACGGCCGGTACTGCCTGGCCGACCTACAGGTGTCTCAGACTGCCGCCCTACCCTACCCCATCAACAACTGGTTTCAGAGATAGCATTTTACCTTTCATTTCCAAATTGGCAAATATTATTTTTGTTCTACCAGAATTTTCTTTATCCTAATTTTTAGAATTAAATTTTGTAGTTAATTGTATACCAACAGGTCCGGCTTATCCTTCTGGGTAGAGCATATATAAAAGTAATGCAATACATAGCAGATACTTTGGATATTTTTCAACTTAATTAACTCACTCTAAGTGGGTTACAAAAGTGACACTCTTTTCAAGACCATGGTTATAATATAATGATTAGTTAGTGTAGCATGATAAAGACCTATGCCCTGATTCCTAGATCAATTTAAATAAAATCACATTAGAATGTTCATAGCGTGTCAGCTTTAGGATTTACCTTCTCACGTGTTTTCACTGTCTATAGATACTGATATAGGAAGTATTTACCTCTTTGGTATGTGAATGATAATCAGTGGTCTAAAGTGAAACTGAAAGTCATTTTACCGTAACGGTTATAACCTACATGGATATCTTACATTTGAATTGTATAACCTTATCATCCAGATTGATGGATGGCCAAACTCACAATAAAACCAGTTTATGAGATGTTTAATACTAATACATGATACTTTATACCTACAAAGAAAATACAAGCAACTGAAGGCCATTGTGCAAGCTACTATGTGTAACCAAACGCCCAATATTATCATGAATGTCACACTTGTATATATCCCATAGAAGTAAAACAAAGGCTCAGAATAACACTAGTACTAGTACTCACTACCAGAATTGATTTACATTTACTCGTGTTCTGTCACGTTGAGACCATTGTTGACTCCTACTGGGGTGTGGGCTCTACATATTACTGAGGTATGGCAACCGTAATTTGGTCCGATAAGTTAGGTCAATAGAGACTGCTCGGAATACATTACCAACTGACAAGTCAATAAGTCTAGGCATTCCTATATACACCAGACCTCCCGGACACGCCGGGAAAACCCTTCGATTTATTGATTTATTGATTTTTTATAATGGATGATTACTTGATTGATTAGCTGTGTCTGTCAGGCTCCGATCGTTTATCAAAAGAATAAGAACGCTGTGTGGCTAACAATAACAATATTCTATAGAATTGACCGTAATCTGATCATTAGATAAATATAAACTTTATCCAATCGCTCTTGAAATTCAATATTTATAAATAAAAGGTTCCACATGGACGCAATTTCGTCCTATGTAAATCGTTGGTTAACTATGTTAGGATGAATATACCATCCCGACACGCTCTAATAATTACCTATTTACAGATAGACAGTAAATACATTAAAAAAAGAAAAAAGAAAACATATTGGAATCAAATAGAAATATATGAAGGTTTAACTAGTTGATAAGGTTACCCTGTTTACCCCTGCTTATGGAAAGGGGTACGAGTAAACCTACACTCTCCATGCCCGACCCAAGTCATGATGTGGGTACGGATCAGGGGCTAGGGCATCAGCAAATCTCAAGCAAACATATAGATCCCCACTACCATTCAAACCACATATGCCGTACTATGGGGTTGACATAGAGAGATTGCAATTTAGTCCCATAAGTGAGAGCCTCTATGTAGTTATCGAACTGGTCCATATAGGGGTTTCGGAATGGATTAAGTACGGATTGAGTACGTGTATACAAGGGTGCCAAATTCCATGTATGTGATACCGGTTTTTGCTCTGGTAACTATGCAATGCAAACTCCGATTGTGTGTACGTACTATAGGCTTATGTTTGTTGTGATGAAGTGGCTGATGTGTATTAGATTCATTCTAGGAAAGATCATGTTTGCTTCATGATAAAGCCGTTGAGTGATATGAAATACCAGCTGAAGTGTCAGATTGATCAAAAGTACATAATCAAAATCCACATTTTTGTGGATAGCTTCAGACATGTCTGTCACCATAGCCTTAGGTAACACAATTTGTTCTGTTCAGGTAACCCGACCTACCTTACATTTTGGCTCCACCTTAAATTGTCAGGTGTACTGACATGATAAACCAATCCTCAAACTTGAATTGAAAAGATCAATTGGACAAAAAATGGCGGATGCTCGATCGAAAAGCTAATTTTAGAGGGTAATAAGTACTGTAGAAGGTGTATGGGGAAAATCCTTAATGTTCAACACAATCCATCTATATCAAATATGTGTATGATCTTTAATGTTGGGGTAAGGGAGAATCCCATCGATGTTTCCAATTATATGAACCTCAGGTATCTTTTCAATTTCTTTGGCGTTTGGTTAAAACTATGTTTACATGTTTTAAGGTCAATACCATCATACTGTCTGCGTGTCCAGTTCTAGGGTTAGGCCTTTAGCTGGGTAGAAATGAGACATTAAACCTATAAGAGACAGACAACATTCAACTCTGCCCTGTGCTGTACACGTGCCTAGCGTGACGTGATCAATCAAACATGCTTAAAAATGCCGGAAACCGCTGAAGCGTGACCTGTGCCGAGTTTAAAGTATAGTAGTAAAACTTATTGTAGATTTCCAGTATTTTTAATCCATTCTAACCCCGCCCACTTCCCTCCTGTCACATAGACCTTCCATCCTTTTGTATTCCCCCTTGCATCCTGTCTTCTTTAATATCCTTCTCTCCGGTCACCAGACCCCACCCCCTAAAACATTCTGAAATAAAAAGAAAAACACCCACCAATGATAAAAACAATCTATTTAAACTTCCCTCTTAACATAACTTACAACTCTTTTAACTTCCTTGTTGACAATATTAGCTTAATGGAATGTTAATTGTGTTAACAACATAGACAGTAAATATAATATGGGTTATGCAGAGTTCTAAAATCTTGGAAAATAAAAGTGGTATCTGAAGAGTCATAGAACATTGTACAGGAACTTATTTTGCCTTGACATCAACACAATCCTTTTCTTTGTAGCATTTGGTGACTAAAATTAGGAAAGTTTGCATTACCTTAGACATTTTGCATTTTCGGATGTATCGTATGAAATACAATTAATGCAAAAACCTACATTCAACTTCGCATCAATATTGGGAAAAAGATTAGCTCGGAAGTTCAGAGAAGGTTAGGAGAAGTCAAAGGGAAATAACTTCTCGTGAAATTTAACTTCTCTTGAAATTTAAAAAATCATGGGTTGAGGCCTTATGGTATGATTATATTTCAATGACCAGTATTAACTCACTGCAAAATAGTGTAGATAAAAGGAACGTCGTCGTTGTATTCATTAATACACGAGTTAAACTGGTATACGAATGGGTTCTAGATGTACTCTTTAATAAGACCAAAGAGCAGATGCATGTGGGTACATTTTATTCTAATGAATAGACCCATATTCAGTTGAATCTGACTGTGATAAACGAGAGCAGTATGCATCGGTGTACATTCAGATGGACAAAGTGAATGTATGATAAATTACTGAATAGAATCATAGAGGTACATTAAGATGCATTAAATACAAATATTCTACCTATATTACAATCGTAAAATAGAGAGTCAGGATAGATACATAAGGATAGACAAAGAAACGGAATTCTAACATGAAATGATAGGCAATAACTATTCTGTTTTGTAAGTGTTGATAATGTATTAATAAGATGCAAAAAGAATAACGAAGTTAATGGAAAATAATTAAACCTTAATATATCATAGGAGTCTTTAAAACGACTTGTTCGCTTCATTTGATTGTACACCTTCCATAAACAACAATACTTTTCCAATTCTATTATATATCAAACAATCAATAAACGACTCACTTTGCACCACAAGTTGGACTCCTGTTTGTGCATGTTTCTACTCATCTATATCAAGCAATACTCCCAGTTCTAGGGATGTTCCTAGAAAATCATGTTGAGTATCAAAAGGCCTCATCAGCTTTTATCGGCCATTACCCCCGTGGGGGTCCGGGTAAGAATAGGCCCTCAGTAGCCCCTGCTGATCGTAAGAGGCGACGATAGGGGGGACCCTGCACTGACCAAGTGGTCTTTGGGTTCAATTCCCGGTCAGTGCTTGGTTCACTAAGGGATGAGGTACAGCAAAAATGATCGCTGGGTTTTGATCCCCTGCTGTTTGCCTGCCCTGTCACCTTCATCTCATAGATTCGATCACCAAAGACAGAATTCGTCCCAACTGGTTTTCGCCGTGAAAATGACCCTGGCTGTCGATACGGCGTAAAACAACCAACACTCACTCACTTTATCGGCCATTATCTTAAAATCTATAGGCATTTTAACACTAATCTTAAATATTATGAAAAATATTATTGTGGGAATCTCCATATCAAGTTAACTAGTGCAGGAATGGCCCATTCCGCACGCCTAGTAATACCCCTACAGTTCTTAGTTATTTTTACACCTGATATCCTACCAGATAGTCTTCATCAATTATGCACAGACACACAGCACTACAGTCTCTTTGATACCAAATAAAAAAAACCTCTGGTAAAGCATTAGCGCTGCTCCTACCCCTATCTGGTGCCAACCATCCTAGAGTGCGGCTCATTCATTATGAACGCTTTTTGTTTGCAGAGCTCTACACTGCTGCGTTGGGGCCTGTGTGCTGTCGATATCTGCAATAGCTCCGTCATCAAGGAACACATGGCCGAGATCCTAACAGGTGGGAGTCAAACATCAATTAGAGGGTAGTGTGATAAGGCCAAATAAAGCCAGAATTAATCTGATGATTTTTGTTGTTTTCTCTTAAATTATGATAATTCCAATAAACGATGTCTCCTACATTGTTGCCTAGAACTAGTAGAAGTCCAAACCTGGCCAATAGGAAGGATGGTGTGTAGATATATTCTGAATAAAAATGTTTAAATGTTATAACTATCCTCATTGTTAATGTTGCATGATTTGTTTAACTTATGTTGTGTCAACTTACCTGAGGTAATAGGGGTTATTGGGTAACTGAAATATACACGCTGTGAGATGTAAAATATTCAACATTTATTTAGTGGTGAATACAAAGAATAAGACTTAAACCCTTTCGTTTAAAAAACAATATTGATAGATCCAAATAATTATATGATGCGGCTTGTCCCCCACTGTGGATCGTCTTAAAAGACTGATATTACTGGTTTCAATCTTTAAATATTAATAGTGTGAATATATTCCTGCCTTCAGAGACCCTCCACCTGCAGGGCCCGATCCCCATAGACAGCTTCCAGGTGCACTGTGACACGCGTCAACCTGTGACCCCGGGCCTCCAGGCCACGCTGTGAGTTATTTTCTTTTCAATGTTTAGATAAACTGATAAAAACAAGGTAAATAATATAAAAAGTTAAGCAAACACGTGGTAATTGAAATGTACAAAAGGATAGGTCTTTCTTGTAAATAAAATAATGGCGCAGTTGGGTCTATGGTATTTGTGATGGCTCATGACATTCAGATTCAGGTAGCCGTTAAATTAATGAAGTTTTAATGTTAGTTAATATACAAAAGCATATGTTGCCTGATTGGTCTATCCTATTTATAACAAAGTGTATTTCTGATCAATTTAGTATGTAGCAGGGAGCCTTTATTTCAACTTACAAAATTAGGTGTGTATATAGGCTTTGGAGAATGACCTATAAAAACGATAAAATTGCTCTGAAAAATAATGAACTTTCTCCAAATTTTCAGAGCCTTCTTCGGCTGCCTACTCGCCTTGGTCATCCTGGGAACAGCCGCCGACCTGGCCCACAAGTACAAAGTGTCCCACCACCCCAAACTCGTCTACCGTATCGACACGTCGGGCAGTCACCTGGTCTGTCCAGACGGTACCCCTGACGAGAACACACCCCTCATTCCTCCAGTGGCCACCCCTGGAGGGAGCGGGGACCCCTGGAGCATCCAGACGGCCCCGGAGGAGGAGTGGAACCGACCGCCGGACGCCACTCGCCTGAGGAGGGGGTTAAAACAAGAGCCTGGTGAGTGGGGTCGTAGGGGTGGGGGGGGGGGGGGGAGCAGGGGAGTAAAAGGTAGCACGAGAAATGAGGACAGGATTATAGATTTTCTGAGTCACTTCATGCTTTGATGTGATGTTGAATGGGACGAAAGTAAATGTATTAATATGTATCTTTTTATTTAATATTTTTCTTCCTTTTTTTTCAAATAATTGTAATTGAATTATCTTATTTCTTTTTTAAGTTGGTGTATGTGTGTGGGTATGGGTGTTAATCTTTAAACTTGATGGAAATAATAATATATGCATTTGAGGACACAACTGTTCCAATTATAAACTGATGGCATTTTTGACAATCTGGTGATCACTAGGATAAAAATACCAACAGAAATTCCTAATTCAGAAACTCTTAACTAAAATTAAAATTTACATCAATAGTAGACGTTTTGAACGCTGATGTGATATCTATTAACATCGAGGTACCAGTTAGTATTGCCGGTAGTATTCCCAGCGGTCCCATTACTTCACTATTTTACCACCCTTATAAATATTTCAAAACCTTCGGTGCTACATTCATTCGAACTAAGCATCCAATCCAGATGTAATATTAATGGTCTAAGAAGAATATTGAAGAGTTGAATGGGTACATTCACTATTACTTGTACTGTTACATGGTTACCTGTAATTGTATATTTGTACTGTAAATTGACCAATACATGTCTTGCCGAGTGGACAGCGGGAGTTAGAAAATCAGCATTTATATTAGTTGCTGAAGCTCATACTGTATAAACTTTCCTGAAAAAAAAAGGATTAAGTATAACGGTATTTCGCCAAGGGCCCAACAAATACCTCTCTGTTTGTTGATATAAGAATTTGACGGAGAATTTGACGAGGTCTGTGTGTGTAATTAGTTGGCTGGGGTATTGGGGCAGACCCTGAATAATTGATCTCTTATCGACCCGCCTCCCAGGGCCAGCGGGTAGGCTGCGGGTTAATGATCCTGAACTATTGATTGATTGTTACCACTCGCATTCCTATAGGGTGAAGCTTTTTATGAAGGAAACCCATTTGTGTTAAATAGAAATGTGGTGCTGATATGTATGAAAAAAACATGTATTGATTACGTTAAAGGAGTAACAGCTCCAAGGGAAAAGAGATAGGATAGAGTAATTTGATTTTAATGAATTTGAATAAAAGTCAATATATCTCTTGATTTGAAGGGATTTCTTTTGTCATCCAAAGTAGCAGTTATGTTTAAAATGTTTAATGAATTTTTAAAAATAAATTCTATAATTAGTTACTCATCGATGGAGCTAATTTAGGGATACCAATGATAAGCCTTTCGGAGATTTCTTTTTCTGTTTTTCTGTGTTTCGTCTGAATCTATTGACCTTACTTATTATCTTCATGATAAAAAAACATTATAACATTAAGGTCAATATGCAGAAAAAAATGCTCAACCTAATCCTAACAATCGATATAACCCTAAGTAAATTCTGACCTATGCGTCAAGCAATAATTCTCAATGGTCAATAAAAGCATTACCATCATCATAATAATACAATTCCTTGTATCCGTCATTGCAGGTCGCCTCATCAAGTTCTCTCAGTGCTTCTCGTTAGTGAGTAACCTCCAGGAGGTGTTCCGTATAGATGTGGTCCAGCCCAACGTGCGCTGTCTCTACTCAGTGCGGGTTCTCAGCAGTATGTGGGTCGTCCTGGGTCAGGCCATGCTCGCCCTCTACACATCCCAACTCGCCGGTAAGGCTATTATTATCTACAAATTTTCTATAGAGATCAGTGATGCCATTTTTCCGACTTTTTCCGGATTTTTGACTCATTCAGTATGAAAAAGAAATATACTTTGCTCTTTCCTGAATCACTACTTTTACATTTGAGAGTATTTCTATACTAATCATATGCCGTTTGAATATGAAATAAACATTTTCTTGTAAATATCTGCAGTTTTAGTTACAAACAGTGAAATCCGGAAATGTCCTTCCTAATTTTCCGGATTCTCATCTCTGGAGTGACATCCCTGAAAAATATCCAGTATCGTTTCACCATATGTATGTTGGATATTTGTATGTGGGAGTCCTGTAGGGATCCGAGCCTGTGTTATTTTATCTAAAACCTCAATCTGATTATGTAATGACACGTTTTCTTGATTAAAGGGGTTTTCATTCAGTACGTAGACGCATTCAAAACAATTTCAGCCCACCCCCCCCCCCCGCCTTAGCCCATTTGTGCATAAGTACTTAATGGAAGGACCACAATCAGCTTAGTCATCTTCATGACATGTAACAAATCAATGAATTTGATATAATGGTTGCCATTAAAATAGTTAAATTGTCAAGTTCACAGTTTGGACCCAACCAAATTGCCACTTAAAACAGAATCTGATGTTTAAGTCTTTTGTTGACTCTTTTTGCACCAAAAGTTAAAAAAACTAACTAATTTGACACACCTATTGCCTGTTTCAGATAACTCAGTGGTGCTCCGACAGTATACGACACGGTTCAGTTGGCAGGTCGTACCAAGCACTTTTCTTGCAGGCGACACATTTTTCTTTCTCAGGTAATTTTGAAGTTATTCATAATATACGTAATTTTTCTATGTACTGACAATGTTTAATCCATTTAAGCATATCCCCCGGTCATGCATTATATAGGATTAATGATAATGTAAATGTAAATATTTTCGGGCTGCTAAATTTTCGTGTATCTAGCATTTAAGCGTATTTCAGCGCAATCATAGTTTTGCGCTTTAAGTATTTAATGCGCTTTCTTACACTGTCTTATATTTCTTTAACTCATTTCACCTATTTTTGCACAGTAAAAATAGCATTGTAGTGCTCGAAATGCGTGATGAAAATATGTTCAGCGTGAAAATAAATACGTTTACCTTTTTTAAATCTACACCTCATTATCCTCTTGTCATGTGTGCATGACCTTTTTATTATTGTTTTTTTTCACGTCTATTAGACCTTCTTACTATAAAAAAAGAAGTGGATAAAGATGTTGTGCAAGTCTAGGACGCTTTTGGCCACATTCCTTGTCATAGTTATACTAGGCGTTACACTTCTTTAGGTGGGACCCTCTATTAGGCTGCGACCCACTTTCACTCTTTTTTTTATTCAGTTACTTAATACGTAGGTAGTGGTCCGCAAAACAGTATTGGTACACAAAAACAAAATATCTTTAGTCAGAAACAGTGTATATTTTTCAACATGTTTGTTGTCAAAAAATAAGGAAATGCATGAAAAATTACGACGCATATTGTAAATAATTTGATTTGTATCTGGGACGTTTACAGTATACCCTGTACTCCTTCTTTTTAACACGGTTGAATTGCCAAACATCTTAGCTTGGCGTCTGTTGTTGAGAACATTCCCCTTTGAAAACAACTTTCTTAATTTTTTAATGCAAGTACCCGCATAAACATATAAAGGTGCACAATGAAAAACAAGTTATGCCAATTATTGATTAAGTATATATACATAATAAATAATTAAAATAACTTTTTTTATATATCAAACCTTTTCCCACAGTAATATGCAATATCAAGGAATATTCTACTTAGATTTGAAACTTTTTGTATTTTTAGTGGTCTTCTCGTCGCTTATGTGTCTCTACAACATATGGAGAAGAGGAACGGCCGCCTCTCCCTCCTCCGCTTCTACTTCCGCCGCTATATCAGGTGGGTGTCAGACTCATATACTTAGGAGCGTTGTTAAGCAAGTATACATAAATTGTTACGTTGAATGTAGACGTTGCACAAAAACGGACAAACGCACTAACAGACAACAACGAAACACAGCAAAAATATGAATTAGTCATTTAAACTTCTTTGTACCGTTTTCTGAGAACTATTATTGCTTTTGTCGATATTTTGATGACAAATAAGGGAAATCCTTTTGCTACCAAGTACTTGAGCATGTGTGAATTTTGCCTCATTTTTAATATTAAAGTCTTCTCATCTGCAATATCAAATACATCTAAGGTATATCATTTCGAGATAAACAACAATCTACATCAAGATTTCATGATAAACCAACAAAAATATTTGTTCTTAATATTAAAAGTGTTGAATCTACACCAAACCCAAGGACGGATTATTTTTGACCTGAATTTGTTAAGCAAACATCAAATCATTGGCGAATTGTTTATCCAATCATAATAATGATTATGACCTGGCCTATTTTGTGGGGGTGTGATGTCATCTGCACAACGTCTATAGAAAACCATTATCTCCCCCCTCCCCTTCAGACTAACTCCGCTGATGCTGGGCGTGCTGCTGCTGTGGCTATACGTTGTCCCTCACCTGGGGTCGGGACCGACCTGGTACCAGGCCCAGGCCAAGCCCTCCTGCTTCACCTACTGGTGGACCAACCTTCTCTACATCCACAACTTCTACCCCGTCCACTACAGCCAAATCGTAAGTCAACACTGGACATTTTGTATTCCCGAGAAATTGTAAACAAATATTGTAGAATTAAGACAAGTAAGACATTTGTGTGTGTGTTGTAGTATGGCTTGAAATAATTGGAAACTCCCAACGCTTTTCAAGATGTGTTTTGTTTCTGTTTTTCTGTTATAAGGTACAAGCTTATCCTTGTAAATGGATTATCTTACAACAAAAGTATTGTTCCAGTTTCTAGCATATTCTAACTTAGATATAATGTTACCTGCCTTGTATGATGTAAAGAATTAATTCTTCAGTTTAAACAGATGAAATAATGACACTTATGTTCAACTGCCTAAATTACAACAATGCATTTGTTTTCAGTGCATGTCGTGGACGTGGTACCTGGCGCTGGACGCCCAGTTCTACTTAATAAGCCCTATTCTCCTGCACGCCCTCTACAGGTCAGTAACAGAATCTCAACACAGATATTGGTTTAATTATATATGATACTGACGTGTCACTGCCATACATACATAGAATTTAAAGCCAGTTATAAAGTCTTCTATTTATCTTTTTATGAAATAGTCGTAGTGATAGTCATTCTCACAGCCAATATTACGAGCTATATTACTTGGTGTTTGTAGGAGTGTTAAGAACAGTCTGGTGGCGGCCATAGTGATGGTGGCCATGAGCCTGCTGACCACAGCCAATATTATCCCCTGAATTAAAAGCTACATGTATATTACTTGACATTTGTAGGAGTTTTAAGAATGGCTTGGTGGCGGCCATAGTGATGGTAACCATGAGTCTGCTTACAACGGCCAGTCTTATCGCCTACTTCAATATCAACGTCAACTTGCCAGCCAGCATGCTCGCCGACAACCAACAGTAAGGAACTTTCAACTGACTCTGGGCTATTATCTTTGCCTTTAATGATGCAATATGGATGGTGTGGACAGAGAACCTCTGGTAAACTGATTTGCTTTGATGAAATTCCAGTTGACATTTTTATTGCCTCATGAAATTGACCAAAGTTCACACTTGATGCACATAAAGATTTGAATTCATGAAATCGAAGAAAATCTTCCAATTTTCTTTGAGAGCAGGATATATAATTCATTCATGACAATGCTCATTTTAGAAATCGTATTATGACAATAATATACTCTATAAATTTGGTTTCTCTTTTCTCCAGAGCATTAGACGACTACCAGTCGATCATGTTTGACAAGCCGTATGTACGGATATCCCCGTACATCGTGGGTATGGTGACCGGCTACCTTGTACAACGTAACCCCTCCACACCTACACTCACACAGAAGTCCAAGGTAGGCCCAGTCTCCCATTTTGGTTTGAAGCCGTACTGATTTATACCAGTAATTAGCCATTGTTTATTGAAATATGTCTGAAAAAGGTTTCGTTGTGTCCTCTTAATAAAAGGTAGGAAAGTACCCCGATATTACGTTAAATGTAGCTACCGGCTCCTTCTTCTCTTTCTTTAACTCAGTTTTACACAAAACCTTCTTGCCAAATATAAAACCACAAATTTTGAATTAACATATTGTGTATTAGTCTTCAGTGCCCAATCTTGCGACGGTTTGGTTTGGTTTATAATCATCGAGGTATATAAGTAGCTATTTCTGTACGTGTTTTCATTAGATACAACTTGTGCAAGTGTATATCCTACTTCTCTCTATGAGGGTTTTCTATAAGGATATGAACTTCTCTGGTGTAATACAACCGAAACAGCCTAATGTTTAACATACATTTCAACCCCCTCATATTTTCCCATCTAGATGAAGGTGCTGCTGATGTGGATGGTGGTGACCACCTGCTGTTTCTTCCTGGTCTACGGCCTCTTCCCCACCTTCCGCGGCTTCCCGCTCGGTCTGGTCGGTAACCTGGTCTACGGCACCCTCAGCCACACGTGTTGGGCCCTCGCCCTCGCCTGGGTCGTCTACGCCTGCCACAGGGGCTATGGTGGTAAGTATCTTCTTATTGTTTCTTTTTTTTATCAACATACATTTATCTTGGCCAATGTTTGGGATGGACATCAGTTTTCGTTGTTGCCAAATTGGCTTAAAATGTGTTATTTGAAGATTTGAACAGCTTTCAGTTTTTTACATCAAATTTATCTTAAAAATATTTAATTCAAACAGATGTTTACTTACTTTTATCATAATTTGAAAAAAAGTTTCATATTGCAAAAATATTAACCTTTGATGGACCCAAAATTTGGTAAAAGAGCCATTTAGGCGATTGAAAAAGGCTTCTTTTTTCACGTGACCTTTATGACACTACAAAAGGATTGAGAGGATATTAGAAAGGTAGTAAATCAGGAACCTTCAACGATTTAGTTTTAGAGCAAATGTACAAACGTAAAAGTGCAATTTCGTACAGTTTTATAACAAACCATTGTAAAAAGGTCTCTTGTTTCTGAGTCTTACCCTTGTTTAAGCAGCGGCTAAAATAAAGGGTTTTATGGTAATATAAACTCCAATTGTTGTTCTCTCTCTAGGTGTGGTGGGCGGGCTGTTGTCATGGCACGGCTGGGTGCCCCTGTCCCGGGTGACCTACGCTGTCTACCTCATCCACCCCGTCGTCATACACGTCTATAACTGCAGCCTCAAAACACCAGTACATATATCAGACTATTA
This sequence comes from Lepidonotus clava, assembly GCA_936440205.1. Classification (NCBI taxonomy): domain Eukaryota; kingdom Metazoa; phylum Annelida; class Polychaeta; order Phyllodocida; family Polynoidae; genus Lepidonotus; species Lepidonotus clava. The sequence continues at coordinate 33,810,262 of OW387140.1, forward strand.
CATTGTAAGTATAATTTCTAGTTTTAGAGTTATAAATGATGTAGTTTTTAAGTTTCAAATCCCTATGTTTTAATGCAAGTAAGTAGTATGCAATAAAAGGTTTTGTTTCATAAAATGTTTTGAAAATCCTGTTTTGTCTAATGGAATTTCAATCTCAATGATTTTCAAATAAACATGGATCTTGAAATAAACTTGATTTTCAAATAGATTTCCTCCTTAGCATTACCACAGAATTTTTATCAGTTCTTTATAATCTGAGTGGTACTGTACTTTGTCATATTTTAAGGCTTATTTTTGGCTTTTGTATTTCCTTTTAAGGCTTGATTTTAACCTTGTATCTTCCCTTCTAAACGCTTGATTTTAACCTAGTATATTCTGTATAAAAGCTTGATTTTAACCGTGTATGTTCCCTTTTCAAGGCTTGATCTTAACCTTGTTTATTCCGTTGCAGGGCCTTTACTACTGCGGCCTGCTGCTCGTGTCCTACGTGGTGGCCCTGGTCCTCACACTAGTCGTCGAACAGCCCCTCATCAGCATGGGACGGTGTCTACAGAAGAAGAGGCGGTCCACGGAAGAAACGGAGTGAACTATCAGAACCAGATGATGGAGTGAACAGTCATAAATCTGATGGAGTGAGCAGTCTTAAAACTGATGGAGTGAGCCGTTACTAAAATAATGGAGTGAGCAGTCTTACAACTGATGGAGTGAGCAGTTACTAAAATGATGGAATGATAGGAGATGAGTTGTGGTGAAATATTGAAATGGAGTGAACCCTCAGAATCCTCAGATCTGAAACCAAGGAAACTGTCTGTAGAATAAGATGCAGGAACCTGCCTATAACGAAAGGGATCTCTATAAAATGAGGTTCACTTCAGATATATGAGACAACACGGAAAAGTTAGTCAAATGTTACTGCCGCATTGAGGGGATGGATTGAGTGAACAGTCAGAAAATAGTATTTACCCAACTGTCAGGACGATGGGATGATGTGAGCCATAAGAACTGCGAAAAGAAGTGAACAGCTCCAACAAGTTGACAGAACGAACTACTCTAAATGAAGAGTAAACCGTGGAAAAATTAGATAGAGGGAATAACCAGACCTAATGGTGTGACATATCTAAAAGAGTGTGTTAATTGCCAGCAGCTACAAAATGTGAAATATCAGAGTAGTGAGGTGGGGTGAACCTTCAAAACAGTAAGAAGGTTTGAACTGTTAGAAGTATTAGGTGGTGCGAATCGTCAGGACACTTAGGTGATGTGAAGTGCAGGACACTTAGATAATATGAAACGCCACAAGCCGTGAGATGGCATAAGCTGTGTGGATGGTAATACATTCTGAGATGTTGTGATCTGTCAGAACGCTGACATAGTGTGAACCGTCAGGACATTAAGATAAGGTGAATTATCAGAACACTGAGATAATGTGGATCGTCAGAACACTGAGATGGTGTGAACAGTGAGATGGCACAAACTGACACAACAAGGAGGTGGAGTGAACTTTCAGAATACTTGGATAGAGTGATCCTGCAGGACTACATAGGGAAGTAAAACGTAAGGTGAGAGAGACGGAGTTATCCAACAACAAAATGCTCAACATTCACAAGATGCTTTATCAATGATGGAAATTCTACTGGACTTTGTTGCCCAGGGATTTGCCGTGTAATTTGTGTTAGAAGAAATTTCAACCTTGATTTGTTACAACTGCACGTTATACTTTTCTAGTTTCTTAACATCGCTCAAATCATATTGTCCAAAGAGTAGATCTATGTGATGTAACTATGGGACTATACGGTTATCGAGTTGGATGTGATAGAAAGTTGAAAGGACAATTATTTATGTCGAAAGTTGATAAATGTAATAAGGTGAACGACCAAGTATGTGCGAGGAAAATCGATGATGTTGAAATCGTGAAAAATGTTGTATGTACGATTTTTCGTTAGGAAGAATTCATATTTTTCTTTAAATGCTTCTAGAAGTGGACCTAGTGCAATATCGGTTATTAAGTTTCATATTATGGGCAGCGAGCAATCTATCAGAACTCCATCGAAAAGTGCTACGGACATTATTTTTTCACGTAAAATATTTATGTATTTTCATCATGGTCTGTATTGTATCTGTACCGCTATAATTTCTATAAACGACTTCGCGGCTTTATTGCTACTTTTATATGTTTGCTATTGCCTTAATAGGAGCTGATAGATAGTATATTTAAATAATAAATTGATCTAATATGGAAAATAACTTTTTCAATGTAGAGTAATTTAGGAAACGAGTAATAGTTGTCGTTAGAATTTTGAAGATCTATATTGCACTAGTACCAACGAATTAATGAATTGTTCTAAGTTGTAAAGAATGTCGCCATACCTGTGAATATCAAAATTATGAGTCCGTCTATGAAATCGCTGTTAGCCATAATCCTGGATTTATTTACTTTTCTTGGGTAGAAATTAGAATCAAATTATATGATAATTTCGTTTTGATACGATCACACTTGTTGACCCGGTGACCTAATATAAGAGTGATTGTGTCTTTGTGCCATATGCCTTAGAAACGACAGACCTTAGGCTGCCTGCTTGTAACTTGATAGAAAGCATTTACTAACTTTTAGAAATGCAAATCTGTATATTAGGAGTTATAGTTGGAGTAGCTCGCCGCTATATTTATAAACATAAACAAGCATTGTTCTAAATACAGCATAGCCTACAGATATGTTGTAAGTGAGACCAGTTTATGTATAGATTACATGTATACATGAGACCATTTGTGGTAAATGCTACCGGCCATGAGTTGTTTTTTGTTACATACCAGACTACATATTGATAATCTGAGGAGACTGTTAGACTATGTAGTATGCTGATATTGTGATGACTAATTTAGAATCCATGTTTATGATGTCTGAGTGTGTATTTCAACCAGACTAGTTATCGATTTTTGTGTTAAAAGGTTGAAAGTGTTAAGTATGTGTCAGATTCTTAAAGAGTGGTAATACAGTGTATGGTTTAATCCCAATGCACGTAGAGTTTATGTGTAACCAAAAGGGCCACATATTGCACACATGCTATCAGTTGAATGGTTCCCGTTGTTTCTAGTATTCTTAACCATAAGAGATTGAAAAAGCCAACCGTGCCGTTGAAAACTCGCATTACCAAACTAAACTCAGACCTAACTGAAAAAAAACTACATTACCAAACTAAGCTCAAACCTAACTGAAAAACACATTACCAAAGTAAGCTGAGACCTAACTGAAAAACTCACTTTAACAAACTAAGCTGAGACCTAACTGAAAAACCCACATTACCAAACTAAACTCAGACCAAACTGAAACCCACATTACAAAACTAAACTCAGACCTAACTGAAAAACACACATCATCACCAAACTAAGCTCAAACCTAACTGAAAAACACATTACCAAAGTAAGCTGAGACCTAACTGAAAAGCACATTACCAAACTAAGCTCAAACCTAACTGAAAAACACATTACCAAAGTAAGCTGAGACCTAACTGAAAAGCACATTACCAAACTAAACTCAAACCTAACTGAAAAACACATTACCAAAGTAAACTCAGACCTAACTGAAAAACACATTACCAAACTAAGCTCAGACGTAACTGAAAAACCCACATTACCAAAACAAACTCAGACCTAACTGATGCACACTGTTTATCCTACAAGGATGTATTTATTGCCAACCTTTCTTTAGAATCCTCAATTGATTGTAGTTTATGTTCTACTTGTTATCCAAATCCTCAAACTACACTTATACTATGCTGCTTGTAGTATATATTCTGTCTGTATTCATATTATTATTATTTGATAGGAAGCACCTAAATTATATTTTCATACACGCGCTCAAAGAAACTAATAATTCAATCTTGGAATCTCATACGTACTGGTACATTTGAATTGCGTAGAAATTGGTTACGGTGAATTATATGTAAAACTTTATGTTTAATGGTATTTATTCTGAAACATTGGCTACAGAATCACCGGTAACCTCAGTCGTCTATGCTCAAGATTCCTAGAGGCGTCTATATACCTAAACAATAGATAAATATATGTATGCATAATATATAGTTTCTTTGTGTTAAAAAATATTTGTTATTCTAATAATGATATTCTATTTTTGTTTATTATAAGTTTTCAGTATATGCTCCCTGGCGAAAATCCTCAATTAAGATACTGGTATTTGTTTTCCTTTCACGATCTGAAATGTTTGTATATTAGAACTTGTGAATTTAGACGTATTCAAGACGGCAATAATGCTTGATAGAATCTTTCTGGGCATATACTTTGGCATTAACATCCCCAAATATCTGCACAGGTCTGTCCAAATCACACTGTAGATTAGTATACAAATCAAACGCCTAACTAACAGAAATACAACGTGATACTTCCAACGTCCACATATCCACCACTTACATGGGAATACTAAGCCATATTGCCATGGTACAAATGCGCGAAAAAGTCCATGATATTGCCACAAAATTATCTAACTTAGATATGTATACTTCAGCGACTTTGAATTATTAGATCAACTATGTTGTGCTTTAATTTTTAAGCTTCAGTCCTATAATTCTTGACAGTTTTGTCTTCTTTTTGTTGTTGATTCATCCCATGACAATTTGATAACTTTATACGGCATGTCTTGAATTAATCCCATTATGCTAACGTTGTTGGGGGAGTTTTCGATGGTTTATGCTAAACTAGTATAAGAAACATGTTAGTGCTCACAGGTTTATTAATTTATTCCATTGAAATATAATGCTTGTTAGTTCATCCCTGTCATAAACAAACGTGTAAGTATACGTATCTTACAGTCTAATGTGTGATCAGATGTACGTTCATGACATTTGAATTGACGCGGTGAAAGTATTTGATAAATAAAATCTAAAAAAACGCATATTCTTTTCATTGTGTTTTGGAATCTATGTAAGAAATATATGTGAATTCTGAATGGCAATGATCAGTTTGGACGGGATAAGAGAATTTGATAAAAAGATTAAGTTTTAAAAACTCAAATATCAATCCATTTCATTGTTTTAGAATCTAATAAGTAAAAAAGAAATATTTGCTAAATCTGAAGCCAATCCTGGAGATCGAATTTACTTCAATTAGTCAACCTAGTATTGTAAATTGATGTACTATGTAAAATGAGTATTGCAAAGTAATTTAGTCTCAATGTTCTATCGTATTTTTAATGAAACTGCCACTGCCACTAGGGGACTGTGTAGTTGTAGTCAGTATTTAACAGGTTGGGGATACCACTGAAAAACGGGACGTCCTGTAAGAACAGGACGTCCTGTAAAAACAGGCAATTATGAAAAATTGTATTATCTAATTACTTTAGATGAAATTATACATGAATAATACATAAAACAAACATGATATAATACTTCTACATATGCAAACTGCAAAAATTATGAAATTTTGCATTAAACATGAATTTGATCACACTTTCCATTTTGACAATTACATAAATAATAACTTAACAATTAATATTTTACATAAATAAAAATGCTCAGAAAATGAGGAGTTTGCTAGATTAAAAAAATATTTGTAATGAAAGTACACATCTTTTGCATCAAAATGATCATTGCATTTTCACATTCTATCATTGCATTTTTTTTCAATTTATTTTTGTTTTTTAAAAGTTATAAAAATCATACCAAGAAAACAGGCCGTCCTGAAATTACAGGACGTTTTTGTGATCCGTTTTTACAGCATGTCCCGTTTTTTCAGGCAGACTTTTTAAACCCATTAAAACAGTTATTGTAATGATGGGATTCAATTTTAATTTGACCAGATAATTGTTTGTCATATAAGCTCATATTTTGAAATTGAAAGAATGGTACTGGAATGTTTTAAAATGATTTATGGGGTTGCGTCCTGAAAAAACGGGACGTCCCGTTTTTCCCGTCGTAGCCCCAACCTGTTTAACCACTAGATATCCTAAAAGCTCAATGAAACGAATTTTAGCATTGTGAAATCAATTTCCCTTTTATAACATCATTACTGCTTGTGACATTATGCTTATGATCTTGTATGATAATACCTAATTATTACTTGTCATATTTAGATTCCTGAGATGAGAATATCATCTCATTTTTGACAAATACGATAAAAATTCCTTTGAATTTGTTCCACCACAGACACCTTTTCTGTACCACAATGGGTTTAGTCAGGTCTAGAAGTGGCATTGTAGTCTTGACATTACCTCTCCCTGGCCATAACTGTAGCTGGTAGGCTTCTGGATTGAGCCCCACCCTGAGAAGAAGTATCTCCCCCCCCCCCAATCCCCCCCCCCCCCCCCCTGAATGCATGCCCTTCCAGTGGCAGGCTCTCTTAACCCTTTATACCCCAATCTGGCCGCCTGGAAAATGGCCATTTTTTTCTTATTTCTCCATATTTTTTCCAAAAGAGAATAGCCTAAATAGTATTTAGCCTACAGAAATGGCAAATATATAATTCAAAAGCTGATTTGATTACCCATTCCTATGCTTCAAACCACGTTTATATAATTCTAATATTTAAGGGTGGGTAAACCTTTGAACTTTTATCAATTAAAACAGATTTAAGGGATTTCTGAGGGAAATCCAGCAATTCATTCTCGGTGGGGTCTAAAGGGTTAAGGGACTTTCAGTCCTTCTCAGGACATGCTCATCTTTAGGGCATTTCAACTGTACAGGGATGGTTGGTAAGGAGGGCATTGGGGTCAGGATAAGGGGAAAGTGGAACCCCTGGAAGGGCATGCAGGGGGATGATGCTCCCACCCTTTTCAGGGTGGAGCCACCCTACTCTTAAAGGGAGGCTATCACATCCTTGGATGGAGTAGTCACACCTGTTTTTGGGTAAGGCCACTCGATCCTAAGGTGAAGCTATTCTGGGAGGTGCAAGAGATGTCACAGACCTCTCTCACCAGTCTCAACCCAGGGTCGATCCAGTAGCCCACCCATTACAGGTATGGCCAAGGAGAGGTAAGATCAAAACTACAACCCCACTGCTAGATCTGCCTAAACCTGTTGTGTACAGAAAAGGTGTCCTCACCACTGCAGCCCCCCGAATATGAAGCCATCTACTGAAAGTGAAATATATTGAATACTCTATAGACGAAAGACAAAGCTTTGGGTTACATCACTTTATGTATCTCACAATATCTCACAGAACGAGAGTTATAGGAACAAATAATAAACCTGTAGTGGAAAAAGTAATTTGGTTACAAGAGAGGTCACCTGGTGGGTGAGTTCTGTACCACAGAGGCATCTACAATAAGCAAGCAGCTTTGACTTGAACTCAGAAAGCTGAAAGTTGCAAAATCCAACGTACTTAATTATTACTTCAGGAATTTCAAAGAGCAACATCTGTGCTATAAGTTTCAGGTCCATTTTATTTTCTGAGATATATAAAATACTTCTTACAACCCTGAATAAAGATCTAAGATGGTACATTTACATTAATAAATTTCTTTCAATTGCGATGTATTCTTGAGTTAGACATTGCTTGTGGTATAATGCGTAAGGGATCATTAAAAATAAAAGCTTTTCTGCCAAACAAATTAGATATATACGGATATCTTTTCTTTCTTTTTTCCATTTAAGATTTAAAACTATCTGTCAGGCTCTATAGCTAAGCAAATAATGACTAAAAAGCTAGGAAGGTGAAATTACATTTCTGTTTGTTGCGTTTTCATTAATTCATTAATTACTAAATTGTTCTTCCTTTAATTATATGTCATGGTTTTATAGATTATTCGTTAGAATTGACAAAAAGACATTTTTCAGATAGCTGACACTGTTGAAGCGACTGTCGAATATGGTATAATTCCGTTTAGAAATATTAATACCAAAATGGAAGCAGTTCTTCCCTTACACTTGATATTAGAATATTGTTGTTTCAAATGTTGTAAAGGGAGTGTGCGCCAATAGCGGCTGGAAGTGCCTCAAGCCGGCCACCAGACTACATATTGCATTGATTACAGGTACAAGCAGTAGTCACTGGTGATACACCTGACTGCACATATCACAGGTCACAGTGGCCGCTGGTCAGGGTGTGTTAACTGTATATACCTGGCTGGTACCAAGCAGGCCCTTTTGCACCGCTATTTGAATGCACATGCGCATTCAGTTGAATAAAGGAGAATCTTTGAGATGCTTCCTGGACGATACTGAAGTCCAGGAAATTTATTTTGCAAAATGGTACAGCAATCTTTTCCTTTTACATGATTTCAATGCATTTCAAATAAACCAGGGTTACCCCAAAGATACCCAGATGAATAACACGCAACGGGGGAGTCTAGTTCGTTTCTGGGTTTTCTTTTTCTGGGTACTTTGACGAAGTTTGAGACGGTAACTTTATTTGACACCTGTTCCTGACAAGTATGCTGATGATATAAAACTGAGAGAAAAGTACAGCCTGATATTTGATCATACTGATCCACAGTTTTAAGCATGTCGCTAAGGAAAGTGAGTGAAAATATGTATACTGTACAATTCTTCCAAATTGTCTTTGATGACAATCTTGCAGATACAATATTTGCTTTCTAGTAATATAATAGACTATATTATTCTTGGGTCGAACATGAGCAGCGATTTAGGGAATTTTGCCCGGATGATGGAAATATTGCATGTTATGTAGCACTTTCAACTTCACATGTATACATTGCACATTCAATCTCTATACAACTAGCATACCTAAAATAAAAAAGATATTATCATGCATACCTAAGTTCTATCTTACCTAAAAAAAAATCTAAATTTATCTCTCAAATACGCGTTCTATATTAAAAGAACAGATTTCTATAATCATGCCCTCCATTTTTAAAAAAGAAAAATGACTGCTATTCATAACATCAATTATGCCTTTCCATTCATTTAATTTTCTTATTGATGAGGTGTACAACTGAATGAAAACATTAACGTTACAAAAAATTGGTAACCAGTCGCCCACTCTTTTAAGTTTAAGAGAACTGGCGAAGTTAGAAAGTTTTACATTGACATCTTACACTCACAATAATAGCAATGGAATAGCCAATAAATAAGGCGCACAAAATACTGGCATGAGATATGTGAATTTAAGAGATATGTTAATGAAAACCATACATAACATGACTTCCTAACTTATCCTAGAAAAGGTTTGTCAACACAGATTTCAAAAAGAAAACAAAAATTGCTTAAAGGAAGCTTTTATGAATCTAATAACCTCTGTATTTACAGTGAATGTTATTATTTTATTCAAAGAAATTACATAGAAAATTTGATTGGAATTTTTAATTTCTGAAATAATTGCATTTTCAAAATGATGTTATCACATTGCAGAGTGGAACGAAAGTGATACAAGTTTATACTAATGGGACTTTTGACTGAAACTCTTCTATACTCCCGTCCCGTCTTAGAGGAATCTGCTAACCCCCTCTTGCATGCAAAGGTCTAGGTTACAATAGACTGGCATTTATCGTTAATTATACCATGACTGTATAGATCCTGGTTATTGTCCATGCAATGTGTATCCACCCAATAATCATATTACCGCCAAAGAGTCAGGGGCGCATTAGGCAGGCACAGCTTCGATCACACTAATTTGAGATGATTGGATCAACCTTAATCTTCAAATAGTCTCTGGCTATGCGAAGAAAGCAATATATAACCACAAATGTCTATGTTGAAGGTTCTGTCTATATATATTCATAATTGATTATGTCACTTTATATTTTAGACCCAAATGCTCATGTTGCACCGATTGAATTTGAAATTAGATGCAGTTTTTAACAGGTTAATGCAAAGTTACCAAGCACTTTCCTATGAAGTTTCAGATGATATGAACAACTAGATTATTCCGAATATATAATATTGTTTGGCGTTTAAATATTCAAGAATATTTAGTTACATTCATTTAAAATAATCTGGATATAGCCTTATACAACTCCGGCAAATTTAAGGGTACATATCACAATTTTCATGCATAATACTTTTTTAAGGTATTCAAAATGGAAACTTCACAGGTTTTTCCAAATGTCTATGTTTGATCATACCCAATTATATCATAAATATCTTGATAATAAAAAAAGGCGTAGTCTTTTAATTTGCTGATTTTACCGTTTGTTTACATCCGATCACGTAATTTGATGCACTATTTATTCTGCATGATTTAATACTCACCAAAGCAAGCTATTAACCGTGGATATCGTACTCAGATATATTTTCTCACTCTTTTTGTAATTCAAATACTTTACTTGCGTTTCTATTACATTGAATACAACTGCAAAACTTCGAACTCATTCTTTCGATAGGTTGAAATGTGCCTTCCTGAAAGAAAAATCCTCCACGTCGTCTGTCTCTGTCTAAGACCAATCACATGCGTATGTACATTGCTTCGTTATCAATACCACATTATATCTCACTCTCTGCATTATCTGAATCACTTGAATCCTGGTGGGAAATAATTATGTGCATTATATAACAGCCTTCAAGGTATCCACTGTATATATATACACGGCCACTGTCGATCTCACACAGTTATAAGTGTCCATAAACCTTTGCGTGGTTTAGTTAAAAACTCCAAACCTTATTAATAAAGTGCGGGTCTCGAGTTGTGACCTGTCAATAAATAGTGTCCGAGCGGCAAGCGGTCCGAAGAGTCCAGTTATCATTTTTAGCCCGGAATTGCCCGTTTCTACCACATCACAGCATCTGTTGAAAACCCTTCAACTCGTCCTTCTATCGTCTCTCTCCTCTTTAATATAACATCACAGACACGTGTTCTCGTCACACCTATTCACACTTTTCTCATCACACCTTTTCACACCCTTTTGTAGACGGTAGTACAGTCCCACTACACTAGGTGATCCAGGTAGCATTTTCCAAGCCTGTGGACGGGGCTCCAACCAGTAAAACCCTTTGGTCCCTTTATCATAGATCCACTTCCTTAGTAACATTTTAACGTCGAGGCTATGACGTTTAAACGTCAAATCCAACGTTTACGTTTTTTATGTCGACCAGCTCAAGATGGATGATTTGTATCTCTATGACTCTTCTTCCATCAAACACCATTAAAGTCTCAATCCACATAAAATCCTTATCACTTGGAAAACGTTCGCCTTTATCACTGTCTTGACGTTGGTCCAACGATAAAGTCATCTCTTGTATGAAGCCTCATCACTTTGAAACGTTCACTATTATAATCACTGTCCTGACGTTAGTCCATCGATAATATCATCTATTGTATGAAGTCCCTTGGGCCTGGCGGTTCCGAAGATAGCAGTTTTTAGTAGCTGGTTTATTTTCTCCGGGCCATGGGGAGTTTGGATGTGGAGCTCTGGTTTAACGACTTACTCAGACCTCGACCGTTCATCAACCCGTTGGACGCGTCCTGGAAGGAAAATAATAATAATAATTAGAAAAATATAAACTTGGTAGTCACTGATGTTTCAACATATTTGGTATACGAAATAGATCTCTTGAGATACCGTAAAACCCCTAATTTAAGCCGCACCCTTATGTTTGGGTTGTACTTTGGACAATTTTTCACAACATCTTTTCCTAAGGGGCCTTCCATTTAGTACGTACGCAAATTTTCATAAATTCTAGACCCCCCACCCCCCATTGGACCAAAATACGCATTGAAATTGTACAGGAACGTACGCAAATTTTAAAAAATCTCAGACCCCCCCCCCACCCCCCCTTGCTGCGTACATACTTAATGGAAGGCCCCTAACTGCCATTCTATTGAAACTTGTATGAAACTCTAATTTAAGCCGCACCCTCAAAGTTGAGACCTCATATGTTCTTATTTCTGAAACTAACCCTTATTTATGCCACGGCTTATATCAGGGGTTTTACGGGTACATCAGATTAGATACCACGTAGAAGATATGTATGTACAACATTGAGATATAAAGAAAACGTTTTCATTACTGGTATAGAGAGAGGATGGTTATGGTTACATCAAACAAAGGATACACAAAAAGACAAAACACTGCTTATCACCTTAAAAGAACAAATATTGACTTATACACTATCACAATATTATAAAGCACACTGCGATAAATATGAGTATTTAAAAAAAGGATTTGCATTTTCATCAAATTCGTATCGTCATATAAGATAACAGAAATCCTTATACATTTTTGCAGAGCAAGCCCTCGTTCACAAATCTTACACAATACAGGGTTTAGGGATGGGTAGATTCACTGTGGGAACAAAAGGGAATAAGTTGCACACCAAGCTTAAAATAGGGGTTGGTTGTTAAAAATAAGGACCTCTACTAAGAAATTGTCACACCATTTGGGCAAGCACCCTGGCAACCGATAACCATTATTTCTTTAATTCCAAACTACGGTATGAAATTATGTAGACTTATTTTCTTTTGAATAGTAGATAACTTGTCGAGTTGCCAAAATGCTTCAACAGTGAACTAAGGTATACCTTTTGTGGCAGTGCCTTGGGAGTGTGGAGCTGGAAATGGTGGCAAGCAAATCACAAATGAACCAAGATAATATCAGGCCTTTTAAAAAAATAATGGATTTCATTTGAGAACAAAAACCAGCATATTACATGTATATGGTTATACAGGCATCTCTATCACTGTCCCATGATTTGTAAATATTTTGAATCTGTTTTTGTGGATTTTGACGTGTCGGATTAATTCAGGCGTTTTTAAAGTAGTGTATATGTTGTGAAGTGTACCAAAAGGCACGTGGTTGATGTTTGTTATGTGTAAAAAGAAATCAGTCGTTAGTGGAAGCTTAGTTTTAGTTTCAGCGAAGCTGAGTTCAGCTGATTTTATGCAAATTTGTGTTCTGACCCTTCCACTCTAAAATCGTGAAAGGTATTGATCCATGAAGAAATTCAATCGTGCCAACTGAATAGTATGAGGAACCAATCCAGGCCAAAATGTGACAGACCCTTTCTAAAAGTAACATGTATAGTGTGTTCTCTGTCCTAGCACTGCATTCTTCTAAGTTTAATTCCGATTTGTGAATCAACCTAAATGTGAGGAGACCAGTTTTTTGAGAAGCAGACAGTGTGGGTATTGAGGTTGATCAGTTATGGTAGTATGTGTTTCGGTGTGGGATGTACACTTGGGGATACCTTACCAGGCGCTTCTTCTATAGGCGGACATCGGCAACAACGACCGGACAAGGTTAGTACTCGACATCACATTGAGCAGTTATTATTTTTACAAATGTACCACATGCGGACCCTTAGGTACGTTACAATCTTACTTTTATTTTGATTAGGCACATAAAGCGACACAGACATTTACTGTTTCAATGGTATCTAGTCGGCATTTAATATTTTAGGCGTGTTTTTAAATTTTAATTTACAGCAGTTATTATATGATTATCAACCATTCTCACTACCATGGATAGCATTTTTCACTTATACCATTTCTCTATGATGCATAGCAAATTTCATTATAATATTACCTGCAGACTAGCCTACATCAAGACAGATGCTAGGAAATGTAAACAACTCACAGGGCTTCAGCATATAGATTTCCACTGATCCTCCAACGGTTGGTGGTTTTATATTATGAATAACTAACCAGCTAACAATGAATATCTACTTCCAAATTAACCAGCATATGCTGAAAATCCACTAGCCGTGTTAGGGAGAATCATATTATTGTCCTTTTAATGGATACTTTTAATCAGTATTTTCATATCGGACGAATTATCTTAGCATAGCACTGAGTTTTATAACTTACCCCGTTGGGCGTTCCGTCGGCGTTTTCTACTTTGCGTGTGGCCATCCCTAACTCCACAGACCGTACCCGGGCGGCGAAGCTGAGACTGGCGTTGGTCTCTCCACAGTTCTTGTCTACGGGCGACACCTGGACGATCATCAACGTCTTACTGTCGCCTCCTGTGAGCAGTGGAAGACGTATTTGTATATATTGGCATGTCATCATTATATATGATGGAATACGTACTGTTTTCAAAATCAACTACCGGTACATCGCAGTATGGAAACAAGAAAATACATATTTTTCAGTCCTTTGGACTGAAAAAACTTGCTATATACTGATCAATGACTTGTGACACCACGCTTGTTATCTACCGCAGACAGGTATTGGTAGGGTAAAGTACTTATCAATCTGAGTACAAAGCCCCTCCCCACAAGCATACTGCTTCTGCAATGAGCCACAGGTAAACAGGTAGGGATGGGAGGGGGTACTTATCAATCAGGGTACATAGCCACTCCCCATAGGAATGGTGCCACTGACCTCTACCTGCAGACAGCCAATGAGAAGGCAGGTGACCAATTGTCTGGCGGTAACAGTGATATTGACAGGTGCCAAGACCGCAGGCCCATCAAGGACTATTGACTTATCTAATAAGTCTTGTAACAGATAAGTGAGTTTGGAGTTTCTGTAGGACACATGGGAAGGTGAGTGTGGAGTTTCTGTAGGACACATGGGAAGGTGAGTGTGGAGTTTCTGTAGGACACATGGGACTACTGGCTTACCTAATGAGTCTTGTAAGAGGTAGGTGAGTTTGGAGTTTCTTTAGGGAATGTGGGACTTTTGACTTACCTAATGAGTCTTGTAAGAGGTTGGTGAGTTTGGAGTGTCTGTCGGGTACATGGAACTTATCAAATGAGTCTTGTAAGAGGTAGGTGAGTTTGGAGTTTCTTTAGGGAATGTGGGACTTTTGACTTACCTAATGAGTCTTGTAAGAGGTAGGTGAGTTTGGAGTTTCTGTAGGGTATGTGAGACTGTCGACTCCGTAACGCATGGATCACGTCCCCCAGACACGACAACGACTTGTTAATGCTCTGAGCCTCCTTGAGTCTGTCCCCATCTGCTCCTGACTTGCTCACACGTTCTGAGCCCGCTAAGTCCACCAGGTTTAACTTGCCTATAATGAAGGAGAAACAATGTTAGGTTTGTCAAATCTAGAAAAATTGAGTTCGATAACAGGACTGAATATTTTTGTTTCTAAGGTGATGAAACTAGTAGTTCAAAATGAAATCCTTTGAAATATGCTTGTCATGTTCACGTTTTTATATTCAGGTAGTCTCAGACGGCCGTTATTTCTTTTTCAAGTTGATAAGTTTGAGTGATTTCAATGTGCAAAGAATTTCTCCCAAGACTTGACCAACAGTAAAGACTGGTAAAATTGACATTTATCAGAGCTACTCGCAATTTTGCACAGAATCGAAATGTACTGTGAAACAATCAATCATACACACGCTACCAATGACTTTCTACATTTATGTAAAATATTGAAATTTAACATTTCTATCATAAAACCTTTAATTTTTCCAACCGACCTGTGGCCTTGGCGCCGGTGGTGATGTTGGTGCCGACCACCCTTACGGACAGCAGGGCGTGTGACCGGGACGAGTGCTCGTTCATGTTGGTCGACGCCGTCTGACGGTTCTTTCTACCCACCGCAAACACCTGAAATTGAAATGAAATTGATGAATACTCTGACCTTAAGAAGTGTTTTTTTCCAAATTGAAGTTCATATTCAACCCTTTAAAACCTTGATATCCAGGCTTGTTAACAGACGGATACAGGTACCCTAATTTGTTTAAGGCCATCCATACACAGACTACGTTAAGGCAGGAAAACACCAGACCAGCAGCTACACACGCATCAAAACACAACCGTTTGCATATATTTTTTTTCAAAAGTAAGATCTGAAGCTACGCGATTGTCACAGGCTGGTTGAAACGGTCTAATATGTATGTCTATGGTCTGAAATGTTAATACTTTATTTTCTATAAAACACAATGTGCATTTCTATAAACGTATACTTTTCCCCTTTATTATTTGAGGTATTTGTTTCTACATATTTTTGTAGTTAGTATTGATTCGTATACTTGTTTCTGGTAGAGAACTGACCTGGTTGACGTCGTCCACACAGCTGACCTCGTAGGACGTCAGACCGGGCACATGTACCCCGCCCTCTGGGGCCATCTTCACGTCCAGCTTCTGGTTGGGGTCGTTACTCAGCAGATCCCTGAATTAAAGGGAAAAATACATAACTTATGTCCTAATTTACGAAATGAAAAGTATTATGTTAAATGATGATACGTGGAAAATACGAAAAATCCAGAATAACATGATTTAAAATAAAATAGCTTAAGGGCCATACCCACTAAGCGCTTATGACCAAGTCGGCCGACTGGTTGGTGCTAAAATCGGCCAATTATACCCCAATAATCGGCCGATTTCAGCACCGATTCAGATCAAACATTCACATTTCAGTATACTGTACTGACAGGTGATCATAAGAATCGGCCGATTCTCCCAGTTGCCCGTCGCCCATCGCCAGTAAAATCGCCTAGTGGGTATGGGGCTTTAGGTACAGCAGTGTCATCTGGCCATCCATTGAATCAAGTTTGGGTTGACCAATATAATTATTTGGCTATTTGGATTGTGTGATAAGCTGTCCAAAGATAAACTAGTTACGACCAGACCCATTGGTCATGGGTGACTGATTTGATTCATCTAGCCACTACGGGGATTGATCACATAGGCTCTAAGTGCAAATGACCCTTTTTTATTATCCTTAATTATAGACATTGCAGTTGACTTACCTCGTCGTCCCTTCTTTATTTAATTTATTGCTAAAACAATACACACGTTTTATGACAGATATATAGGAAAGTTAATACAAGAGGCCTTTCCTTACCTGATCATTTCATTGTATATCTCTATAACGGACACCGACATGGTGTACTTCCACTCGCCGCTCCGCTCGGCCGTCTCTTTAAACAGTTGTCTCAATGCCCGCTGGTTGATACCGGGATCGTTCAGTGTACCCTAAAACAGGAATTTATTAAGAACCGTATATAATTTGAATAACTCACACTAATGTTGGTGCGTGCTTGGTGTGTGATCTGATTATGAACTTGAGTTGACATCAAACATATCATGCTCATGTAAAAATCATTTTCTATGGACTATATGAAATTGATTCAAATGAATAGTTTGATGTGTAATGAATCTGACAAGTACAAATGAAACTAATCAGAAGAAATAATGAGCAAAATATCATTAGTTTATTTGTTCACTTACCTCCATAGTATAGGTTTTACCCGAGCCCGTTTGTCCATAAGCAAAGATGCAGACATTGTAACCATCAATACAGGACGTGACTAAAGCCTGGACCTCGTTGAACACCTGAAAGTCAAGCCACATGTGATGTTATTTAGTGAGTTCACTAAAGTGACTGCACAAAATTTGAGAGCTTTCTTTGTCATTTATTTCGGGGATATTACACCTATTGATGACGTTATTTTACTGTTCATTTTGATAATTCCTCACATTTTTTGGAGTAGGTTTTATGCTCTTTGTTATATAGTATTTCTTTTTACATAAGATCCTACTGACAAAGAAGAGCTTTAATTCTGGTACAATAAATGCTCACTGAGATATTTTCGAGATACGAAAATCGGATCAAAGAAAGTCTAAGAAATTTTGCATGGTCAAAATGTACAACTACATTCTTATCAAGTGAATCAATAAAAACTTGGAGGTTATTTAACATACCTCGGGCTGGGCGACTTCAGGCGGGAAGGCCTTGTCCACCTCGAAGGTTTGCTGGCGCCCCTTGTACATGACGTTGACGATGCCGTCGTCCTCGGGGTCGATGTCGACCACCACCTCGGCCTGGGGCCCGCCGCCGTCCTCCTTAATACGGGGACGGACACGCGCGAACACGCGGATATTACCTGCAAGAAGGTTTTTTTTTTTAAAATTTATTTGTTTATTCCAAAGCATATGTTTCAGGGGAAAGTCCAAGATGGCCGATCTTGCTACACATAGGGCAAACGGAATAAAAAGAAATTATGATTCAGATATCTAATTCAAGTTGAACAAAATGTTTATTATTTCCCCTTTTGTTACAATGTTTTGCATTTAATGTTCAGCTCATTCTGCTGGTCTTCTAAGTTGTCCTGAGATAGTGTACCAATATTTATTGTAGACTAGAGGGGAGACGGGATATCCCAGGGTATATATCAGCCAGCTCTCATAAATCTGAATAGGAATCTGGGATGTTTTGTGCATAGGGGACAGAATCCAACACACCCATGGCTTTTGGTTACACTGGTTCCCCGTGGTAATTCCGCTACTCTACATATACTAGTAAAGCGGTAGCGGACAGGGGCGGGAACCAGCCAAGGCTTTTGGTAAGCTGATTTGAAAAACATATCCCCTCAAAAAGGTAAACCATAAACATTACATATAATATTCTCATACGTTTTTAGGGATGGGAGTAAGTCGATAAACCGTGGTTGGCTGAGCCTACTATTGATCAATCTTCTCTATTGAATTGACGTTTTATAATTATAATTTATCAGAAAAACCTTATATAAATGATGGTTTTCTTTTTCATGTTTTACCTTTGAGTTCTACCAGTTCGTTGTGGTACTTCTTTCTCAGCGCCATCTCTTTACGGTACTTCCGTACAAGCTCCTCGTTATGTTTGGCGATGTCAGCAATGGCCTTGATAAGCTAATAAAAAAGATATAGAAGGTTTCACTTGCAGATATTATCATAATCAAAATAATACTTTGTTACTAATCACTATGTTCATAATACATAATGCCCTCAGATGAAACTCATCTGCCCTCAGATGAAAGCATATTTTCTAAGAAAAAGAAAAGTATTGCTCAGTCAAGTGTTTACAGGACAACCATGATAAATTTCAATGTTACCGTATATCTCATAAAACACAAACAATCCAAACTTTATCATTGTCGACATTCCCTTTGGTAAACGTAGAAAAATTCTTTGTGCTTATAACCAACAACAATTAAATTTTAACTCTTGGCTCGCATCAATACCTTTGTTTCTTTTGTTATGATATAGTTGGTAACCACAAGGTATACAAACTATTTTTTAAGAAATACGTTTTCCTTATGTAAAATAAATCATTAAAAAATATTTCTTTTCCACAATGTTTTTAAAACATAAAAAAAGACCCACATACCTGTCTGGTCGTGATCTCCACTTCCCTCTTAATAAACCCGGGCAGGGCGCGGCAGTTCTCCCTTAGAGCCTTATAGTCGGCCACCAGGGCCCTCATCACTGGACCTATCACCGCTAACTGCTCCTCCAGGGTGGCCAGCCGCGCCTCCAGGTGGTGCTGGCGCTCGGCCGACTCGCGCCGCACCTTCTCCAGGGCGGCCACCTTACTGTCCTTGACGGCCTGTACCTCGGCCTGGAAGCGGGAGATCTCCTCGTGCAGCTGGTCCTGGACGATGGTCGTCTCCTCTTCTTGTTTGGTCATCTGGGGGTAGTGGGAGAGATGGCTGTTAGTGGGTACTTATTGTGCTTAGGCCAAAAAATAAAAAGTTGGATTCAGGTTTCATGCCTTAATTAAAATAGGGTTGGTAGGTCGGCAGATATTTTTTTTTATCATTTCTTTTAACTGCAATGATAGAATTCGGGCCCATTTTAGCCATATTTTAATGAATTTACCCTTTTCCTTAGAAAACGTTAGGGTCTGGGCAAAATAATAGGGTCGGTCGGGAAACCGGAACACAGCAAATTTCTTTTTTTTTGGCCTTATTGTGGTCCAGTATAGAAGGGAAATGGGATTAATGGGTCCAATTTCTGATTTTGTGAGTTTATAATGTTTGAATGAGTTGAGAATTTTCTATGGCTTTATCATTTTTCTACTTTAACCCTTTAACATTAAAATGTATGTTTTATGTTGAGAACGAAAGGCTCTACATCCTCCAAACGGCAACCGTGAAAATGTATGTTTTAGAATCCATGGACACGCCGGTTTTTAGCGTAGTAAACAATTACATTTTTATTATCAATAACGTAATCATCACGTTCACAAGATCAAACCAGACAGGCTGAATGTTATACAGTAAGCACATCACGTCGGATGGTCAGTAATTGCAAAGTTAGATTAAATAGACTAGATTACATCGCAATGAATTTCCCAAATTACAGTCTGATAAGAGTCCTACATTTCTAAACCGCATTTATTCTACGCACACAATATACAGGGAGTCAGTTTGAGTTGTAGAACTTTACGACTATGAATTGCGGTTTGCTGGCAAATATTATACACACCTCAAATGCTATTTCAGTATGTTTTCAACTGTTATCTCCCTATTAAATTTTAGATATTTTGATATGGGGCCTTCCATTAAGTATGTATGGGGGGGGGGGGGAGGGTCTGAGATTTTTTAAAATGTGTGTATGTTCTAGTACAAATTTAATGCATATTTTTGCTGAAGGGTGGGGGAGGGTGTGGTCTGAGATATTTGAAAATGTGCATACGTACTAAATGGAAGGCCCCTATTCATTCAGGTAACCCTTTTTAAATTGCTCACCTGGTGGAGCACCTCCTCCGTCTTCTTCTCGGCCGCCTCCACGTGACTCTCCATCTCCTTACACTTGTCCTCCAGGGCCTTCACGTGCCCCTCCAGGGCCGTCTTCTCCTGCCGCACGCCCTGGAGCAGGCTCACCTGGCCCTCACACTCAGACCGCAGCGAGCTGGTCGAGTCACTCAGCTCCTTCCTGAGCTGCTCAATCTCTTCCCTCAGCCTGGAGGACTCCTCCTGGGCTGAGCTGGAGCTACTGGAGGCAGACTGCCTCGCAGCTGCCAGCTCTTCAGCAAGTCTGGATTTTTCCTCCTGGAGTTGTGTCTGTTGCTCCTGCAGCTTGGAGCTGTTGGAGGCGAGCTGCTCCTTGAGCGACTCGATCTGGTCATGGAGGCGCTCATTGTCTTTGCGTGTGATGTCGAGTAACTCCTGAGTGTCTTCGGATTCGACCTCGACTCGCTGAACTTTGGTGATAACCTGTTAGAAAGAACATGAGAAATATTGTTGGAAGAAAGAAATTAAAGTTGTGGAATGTTGTCAAACCCGATGACAGGTTAGTGGATTGATGTTGTTTATTATCGACATATAATTGGCACAATCGACATGTTTCTGTGTAGGGGCCGGCCCACACAACCCCGGCGGGCATCCCTGCTCGGGTATACCGGCCGGCTCCCAGGCCAACTCTGGCTCAATGGTGTCAGAGTTGGTCCTTTCATAATGGTGTGTGGCCTTAGTGGCCTTGGCCTGGGTGAGACCTTGAGGAAAACCCAAGGTAGAGGACAGTTCAAGGCCAGTTCAGGGCCAGTTCAAGGCCCTGAGGTGACTGGGTCAGATCAAGAACATGACCCTCAAGGACTCGATGCCTTCGGGTCAGGGTCATGGGTCTCCTACGGTCACCTGGAAAACCCAAGGTAAAGGACACCCAAGGTTCAAGGCCAGAGTCTGCTATCGAGGTGACCGGGTCAGATCAAGAACATGGCCTTCGAGGTCTCAATGCCTTCGGGTCAAGGTCACGGGTCACCCACTGAGTATAAAGACTGAGCTCCACTGGAGCTCAGGCAGTCTGATCAGGAGATCAAGCTCACCTCACCACCCTCAACAAGCCCACCTGCAGACCTAACCACCAGGGATCGCCTTCCACAGGAAACCAACTACAACCGTTATATACCGAAGTGAACTCTGTGCCACGAGGTAGGCGATTCTGTATTCTGTGTCATCCCTGATTGTGTTTTGTCTGTACCGGCTGGGGCCTTGTTGATTTGTTTGTACCGTCCAGATCATTAAAAGGTTTGAAACTGTATTTGGATTGGTGTAGCTTATCATTGGACTTAATACTTGTAGTAACCCTTTGCTCCCCAAGCCCGTCTATATACGGGCCTAGCACACCCTCTGTTGTCCCCCAGGCCGTCTATAGACGGGCCTAAAAGTATATAGGTGCTCAAAAAGACATAGTAGAAATACTTTGATTTTTTTCAAAAACACATTGACATTAAAGCACAGTTTCCTACAATGTGAAAGATGGGATTCTTATGCTCACAATCATAATATCAAATGAAGAAATTGGGTTTTAAAGTGTGGTAATTTCACAAAATTCCCCAAGGGAGCCCCTCACAGGAAGGGTGAAAACAATAGTACTACACCAACAGGTAGGCTCCTGGCCTCTGATACCTGACCAGTGGGCCATAGACAATAGAGGTGCGAGGTGAGCTGTTATGGGGAGGTGTTATGGGAGGTGTGATTGGAGCAAAGCTGTGGGCTTGCCTTGTAGGCTTTGCATCTATGTACACATTATGATTCCCCTTTGACATCACAAATGCTCTCTCCCTCATTAGTATCCAATTAATAAATACAACATGGAGTAATGACCCTCAAAATAAACATAGGTCCACTCATACATGGGAGGCCCCCTAAGGGAGCTGGGGCTAAGTTAGGGCCTGGGGAACACCTAGAGAAACGACCCCGGGGAGCAAAGAGTTAAGGCCAAGGAGTACCTCTGTGCTCAACAAATAACCTTTAACTAGCTTTCAAGTCGGGAGGTTTCTAATTCGCATATCACCACGAAACATCTGAAGATCAAGCGACAAGCGACTATTAACTTATCACCTATTGATAGTCGTCCAAAATACCTTTCCGGCAAATTTCGGTCTTTAACAGCCTTCATTGGGATTGTTCGTATATGTTTTAGTGACTAGTTAGATTTTTGTAGAGAAAAACCAACCATTGGAATCCATTTCGGACGGTCCATTAACCGTTAAGTTGCCGAGATTTAATTGACAGTATCTCAAAGTGTTTAAAGAATATATAGCACAAAACTAACAATGATGTCTGAAGTTTGAGGTTTTCTCAACATCTCAATTAGAAGAATTTCAGAAATACATATATACAAATACAACATAAGAATACTTGGGCATGGGCGTCTTTTTTTTCTGACGATGAATGAATTTCAATTTTTCAAATCTGATTCAATTAAGACCTTTCTAAGACCTTAGATTTGATGAAATCAACGCAAGACCTTTTAAGACCTGCATGAGATCCCTGATTAAAAGCGAAACACGCTGGCCTTAGACCATTCACTATCTAACACCAAACACTCACACACCTGCCTGGCCGTAGTGGGTCACGGCGACATAAAAAGAAACGTTTCTATTAGGTAAAGTTACGGCACAGAAGCCTTCAACGGGGCTTTGTCCAAATTTGTCAGAGAAGTGGTGGTTAACACCTGGGATTTGAAAGGGAATTGTTACACCCGACCCGTAAGGCTAGTAGAAAAACGAAATTACATTGTGGTTTCTTATTTGAAGGTGCAAAAATGATTCGACATTCCATATAACTAGAATACTTGGAAAGTCATGGATTTTCCAAGTAATCAACCATGCGGTGCCTGTTCTGCTTTTATTTGAGACCAATAAGAATGGTGATTGAAAAACGGCTCTTCAATAAAGATTTTAAATTGATGTCGCAAAATATCTTGTTTTGCTGCTGAGTATGGAGATCTAAATCTACACAACAAGCACCCTAGACAAACCGTGAGAGAAGGAAGGGTCATCTATGTCTGTTTACACGGACAAGTTCACTATCGCAGTTGATAAAGTTCCCCCTCTGGTTGAAAGTACACGTACGCACTAGACCAATACAGGAAAGTGTGAGTTTGCATACATATGTTTTCTAGTGATTCTGCCCACCCCCCCTCAAATCTAACCCCCTGGTGCGTACGTACTTGACCCTTAAAGACTGACCAATGAAATATAATTATATAAATCACTGCTAAAACTCACATTTTCCCCTCAAAAATTACCCCCTCTCCCACCGATTAATACAACATTTTGGATGGGTTTTTTTTCATGTCTGGTATGAAAGGAATCGACAAATGACATCACATACGATCATTAAACAGAACGAAAGTCACGACGTCTTTTTTTTTCAAAACACTCTTAAATAGGACGAAAAATAACATACTTAAGGCTGTATTCCACATGCCGATTTTGCTGACGATTTTAAAAATCGGTAGTGATAATAGAGGTCAAATATCGACATATTATACATCACAAGAAATGTCTCAGCATTCTCTTTCGAATGATATATAGGGTGTACGGTCTCATGTCATTTTTTTCAGAGAAAATCAAACAAATACAAAATCGGCAGCATCCAAATCGGTATGTAGAATACGGCCTTAACAAAGAAATCCGATCCTGCTTACCTCTGGGGACTTGGCCTGCAGGGCGGTGAGCTGGGCGCTGAGGTCCCTCACCTGGCGGGCGTTACTCTGCTGGTCCACGTCCACCTCCCTCAGCTGCTGTCTCAGGCGACGCTCGGCCTCCTCGTACTCGGCCGTCTTCTCCCCCAGCTCCACCTCCACCTCCTGGAGGCGCCGGGTCAGCACGTCGTTGTCCTCCTTCAGCTTCTGGAGGTGGGAGAAGTTAGAAATATTTGATAAGTTCCAATATCAAATTATTTTTTGTTACAATGTAGCACAATCTAGTCTTAGACAATCAAAATAAGTAACTGCGTTTAAGGCAGGGTATTTCTCTCAAACATGGGGTAAACCAGGGTGCAGTTTGTCATTTTACTAGTCGCTATGAATCTGAAATTACAGAACAATGGTACAATTTTTATGATAAAACAATCGGGTTTTTGATAGTTGTGTTAAGTATGCTGGAAAATATATCTTTGACTGGCTTGAGATTGACAGCTGTGTGTGTACAGGTACAGCCAGGTGGAACATGAAGAATTGGTAATTTTTATGAAAGCACCGATTCGAGCTGTCTATATATCCACTAAACATACTAAATTTAATCTTGAAACCAACAGGAAATCATAGGGTGATGGCTAACATCTACAAAACCCCCCCACAAAAGTACAGATCATCTAAGAGCGTGTGAAACAGATTGGGGAGGCATCAGGGGTCGTATTTAATTGTGTAGATCTACCCGTATTATAAGAGCTGCCAGGAACAATTAAAATATGAAACAGGGCATGAACGGACACTGTGAGAAAAATTCCAGTTTAGCTGAGTTCTAGTCACAATAATTTATTTTCATAAACAAACCCGTCCATCTGAGAGTAGAGAAATGATGACTGATGATTATTTGGTAAAATCCACCATATTATTGATACAAAAGGGAAAGAAAGATTTGGTCATTAATATTTTCTGTCAGAAGGACTGGATGCGTTTTGAGGATCATCGAAAGAGGTTCCTTTTCATAGTACTTGTACACTGGCTTTGCGACTGATAAAGATATTTCATCAAAATTTCATGACGTAAGAAATGTTATGCTACAAATACACAGTGGCCCTAATATGAACCTAAAAATAAAACAAGAAACTATAAACTGCGTATTGAGGACTCGATGCATGGTTATCCATTTGAGAGTTTGTTTGTTGGGTTAGTTTAACGTCCGGCCAACCCTTTAGGGTTCAATACACAGTGGCCCTTATATAAACCTAAAATAAATCAAGATCCTATAAACTGAGTATTGAGAGAGCTTTTAGGTTAATCATTGTACATTTAGCACTGACAGTACCACGCAGGTGGACGGATAATGCGTCTTCCGGAGCCAGCCTCGAGAAAGTGCCTACCTCGGCCCCGATAATGCATACTTCGGCCCCTCCCGCATTTTCACGACATAAACAAACAGTTCTTTTTCATAAAATAAAAATATTATCATGTTTTGACCATGCCACGGAATGTACCATTAGTTCTAGATATAGTTTGAGATATTCAATACATTTTATTGATTGTTATTTCAAAAGAAATGTGTGGGATTCTGCAGTGATTCTTCAGACTCAACTTTTCCCCATTCAAATATTTTGTCCCACACTTTTCCCATGCAAGTAAACTAAACTTCCTCGTAAATATGATAATAATAAAAGGAATACATCCAAAAATATTCCGTGGACATGTTATATTTCATATATATTTGGTATATTGTAAAATAACAGTGAATTTCCGTAGCCGGCTTTCGAAATTCGGCTCCGGAAGTAGCATTATCGGGGCCGAGGTATGCACTTTCTCAGGGCTGGCTCCGGAATATGCATTATCTGTCCACCAGCGTGAGTACATGGTGTATTGTAGGAGCCCGCATTAAATCATGGAATGGGCAAAAGCAACAGACATGACAACAAAGCCATGACAACAAAGTCCTGTGTGCCACACTAGTGACCTACTGCACGTGTAGTTAACCACACGAGTGACTTTACTGTGGTTGACCTACAGTGGTACGCCACAAATCTTACAATCTGGTCTGGTAATTAACCTTTAACCTAGCTCCTTATCCTGAATCAAAGAGAACCCAAAATAGATGCACTCTGTAAGTCTTAGTTTAGTGGAATAGTATTTTGGTAATTGAAACTAGATTGAACCTTATTTGGATTTCCATAAAATGATCATGTCGCATCTGCCTTGTTTGTAAACTTTGTAAAACAAGTGAAATCTTGCAGATCTTTAATAATTGAAATGGTGAATGTTTAAGCTAGAACCTTTAAAAAGAAAAAAAAAGTCTCCCTTTTGAACATATCTTTCCTTTAGGAAACAAACACTAATCCACAATTCCTTTTGCTTGCACTCAATATTTTGGTGAATTTGAATAAAATAACCTCTGGCAGAAAATAAATCTTCCTTTGTATGTCACCAATAATGTTTCATGTTTTGTTTGGGGATGAGAACGGGTCAGATATTTATAGAACACCCCAGTTTGATGAAAAGAATTAGCACTACATCTCCCCTTTCATTCGCTGACAACAGTGGGTATACAGATAAACTCTGCTCCCCTGTGCCCCTTGTTACATCCTGCTGTGGCCAAATCGGATTTGCCGGACTACCTTGATGAATGCTTTGATGAAGTACATTGAGGTTGCTGATGCATCAACTAAGCTGTCTATTCCTATATTTATTAGGGTCATTTTAAACATACCTATTATCATGAAAGTAAAAGAACTGACGTTAGCATATCTTCATTTGCGGTTCTTTATACATATACCTATCATCAGTGAAGAAAAATAACTACATGAAAATGGGATCTATTTAGAATTTTTGATGTGTATATTTCATAAAACATGTTTTTTTTTTTATCTTACCTAGTAAATCTACTTTGCTGATTGACTTTAGATACATTATGATCACCAGGTGACCGCCCTCAAATCAAATGAAAAGTAATAAATAAACAATTGAAAATTAGAAAATGCCTAGAATTAAAAAATTAATAAAATCATAGGGGAAAAAAAGAACATATCTGCAAACGTAAAAGTAAGTACAGAACCATGTAATATTACAAAACAAAAGCACCCTGTGACCAGCATATGATCTGTACAACCACTCAAACATAAACAGAATCTGTTCAAACCGGCATAACATACCGAACCCGTGCACAGTGACCAACCTGTGGCCGGTTACACACCATTACTTGGGTACCAGGGGGCCGGCAGATGGTTGGCTACACCCTTAAGGTGGGCGTCGCGACTCAGTGAATCCACTCTGATTTAGGCACAAAGAGAGGCGCAGACAGGGGCCATTGAAGCGTAATTAGGCCCAAGCCTATGCATCCTCGGCTAGGCCTAGGCCTATTTATAAAATACTTTTCTTAGGCTGACCACTTGGTCAGGTAGGAAAGTCGAGTGACCCTGAAAGGGGTTCCCACTTTAGCAGTTTAAGGTTGAACGTGTGCCTGTGGTGAGGCTGATGATTTATGGCCTTAGACCATTAAAATCAACAAGGCGACATGGGGCTTTTTTTTCTTTTTGACCTAAATGACATAGGACATGGGATGTTAAAAGATGATGGCATTGGACATGTAAAATTTCTTAAATTCGACAGGGTGGTGGTACTTTTTTTTTTTCAAATTCAACAGAATATTATCATTTCACAGGTCTACCCCCCCTCTTCGATCTAGACCCCCGAAGATGGGGTATTTTGTGGGACTCACTGTTTAAGGGTCAGTGATGATCGGGATATGGGGAAAGTAGAGGATAAATGTGGGGAACCAAGTGAATAATGGCTGTTTGACGCCGTTCCGACAACTAAGGTCAAATTCATGGCAAGAACATTCATGACAAATGAATTCTTATGAGATAAATGACAAAGTCATATAGCAAGGAATTGGACCCTGAAACTGGTTTTGCCACCCGTGTTGGACCCTTGTAAGTTAATAGATGTTCTGCAGCAGGGAGTCAAGCCCTAATTTTACTGCATTAAAGGGATCGTTCTAAATATCTGTTCTTAGCAACTTTATCATGGCACGAATCCAATGCTAGCGTATTTGACTAAACAGGTTAATTACAAAAATTGAATTAAACAGGTTCTCCACAGGATCCCCACTCAAATTTCATTTTAAAATTCCCTGTTTTTCCTGAGACATCCCCATTCTACAGCAATTTTTCCCTGTGCCCTTTCCAGCAAGTTGTTCAAATTTTAAAACCTTCACATCAGAATCAATTTGGACAACCCAACAACAAGAAGTCATATCTGTAATATGTTGAGAAATAGGAATTGCAGAACCTGGCCACATGAAATTCCGTGTTTTGGTAAAATTTGCAAACTGCCTGTGTTTTCCCTGTGAGGGAATAGCTTTTTTCCCCATTTCCCTGTGCTGTGGGGACCATGTTAAAAGTCAAAACAAATGAATCAATGAAGTCATGGGTACTAATTCTCAGATACAGCAGCATGTCGGCCATCTAAGGTCAACTCGGATTTGCACTGTAGATCATATATAATATATAGAGTCTAATGTAGTTGTTACGGAAATTAATAGATTAATCAAATATAATTATGTGTATGACACAGATCCAAGCATGAGATTAAAATTGGCAGTAAACAAACTCAGGAAGTGGGGAGATGGAGGTGGGGAGGTCTGAATCAAACACCATTCCGAGTGCATAACTTTAATTATTTTGTTTATAAAATCAGGAGATGCTTTTAATCTGCAATTTATTACTGTGTTTTTCCCCAAATGTATCTAACATGCCTGTGATATTTACATTTCTGGACATATTCTAGAATTGAAGGACGTACATGAGTCATAAAATCTATGGAGTTAAAAGTTGACCTATATCATGTGAAATGCATATGATTGCAAACTGGGAAATACACGGTCGCATACTGGTAGCACGTACCAGAATGAAATTAACAGCATAAAGGTCCCCTATGGTAACTATAGCGACCATTGGCTGCGTAACAGGTTCAAGTTTAAATGAAAAGAAAAAAAAACGTATTCTATATCTATAGAAACATGGATGGCAACTCATCTTCGTAATCTGATACAAGCATTACCTCAATGTTTTTAACATAAAAGGTGATATCATAGAACGTAACATTCGCAGCAACTATCATTCCTTACGAAATTTAAAGAGTCTCTTTTCCATTACATATATAAGTTTAATATGTGGCAAATACAGCTAAGAGAAAAGTGAACATAGGGGAGACTTTCACATGAAAAAAAAGTCAATAAATAAGGTTAAAGTAACCACACGGTAAGTTGGATAGTGTGAACGTATATATTTTCGCGCTGCAAAATTGTCGCGCACCTAGCAATAAACAGCATATTCGCGCATTCATGATTTCGCGCATTTAATGTTTAATTCCATTTGCTCTATAATATTCCTAATTTCCACTCATGTCATATTTCGCGCATTTATAATGGTGCGCGAAATGCGCGAAAGTTTGTACAGCGCGAAAATTAATACGTTTACAGTATTTAAAGTATGATCATTCTTTTAAAAATAGTAAAATGCTACGAGGGGCTTTCCACGCGGGTTGTATAATGTATTATACACAGATATGTTTTGTTTTGAAAATAGGAATGCATTCATAAATATATCTGGATTTAAAATCTGAACTTCTCGGAATGCCACTTGTAAGGATTTTAAATTTCAGAAGGACTTTATAGAAAATATAGTAGAAAAAATCGGAAATGAAAAATCATGAAATTTTATGAAAATGTAAAACATTTTTGGGGGTTATCACATATTTCCTTGTGTGAAGTCCAATACCCCTATAGGTCACTGACTGCCCGCACTCTACATAAAACCTGTAAACCGATCTTATAAATCACTATATGGCAGTTCTCACGCTGTCAACCTGCAGCATTGTCCTTTAACATGCACCTTTCCTGTATTATGGCTAAGATTTCTATGCCTTAAGACCTTATATTACTTCATTGTAGTAGGGTACCAATTTTCAGTAAGGAACGTGGCATATAATTTCACTATAACTTATATTTCTGTTAATAAAATTTACAGTATGTGAATTTAAACTTAATTAGAATTCTGCTCATTACAATTCACTTAAGGTTCCTATTCTATTCGGCTACTGAACCAGTATAAAGAGTGTATAATGACTTTCACTTGGAACGACGTATAGTTTTGTATAGTATCATAAAGTCCTTCTCTTTAATTACCTGTTTCCTTCTTTGGTCTAAGGACCTGTTACCTACTTTAGTCTAAGGACCTGTTACCTACTTTGGCCTATGGACCGATAAATCACGGAGAACGGCATACAATCTAGATAGGTCCAACTGGCTACCGATATCTAAAAGTCAAATCACAGCTGTGAATTTAACTATGGGCACAACAAAGTTAAATCATGTCTTTGAATTTAGCTATGCTATAATCGGCTGGCTATTCTTCAGACATGACTTCAACATACAGAGGGAAGTAGGTCATGGTTCTAATTTCATTGTGTTGCATAACAATATTCTTTTCTTTACAATATATAGTTTGTGTAGTCTACATTTTTCCATGTATATAACCAGAATTTTTCACGTGTATTATATGGAAATTTTCCTAGTGTTATCCCTATCTCCACCTCTATCATCGACAAAGTGGGTTACTACAAAAGCTACTTCTGCTTTAGATATGGAAAAACTCATCGAGCGAACTATAAAAAAAATGCGTGGTTTTATTTTTATACAATATAAAGGGAAAGATCGCAACAGCATATGATTAGAAATATAAAATGTGGTTGGCAAAGGAAAACACCAACGTAAAGAATTGGCTTTTTCTACTTTCCGAGGTGGTATAATACCTTTCGGCCAAACTTCAGGGAGCTGTCATCAAAAGTAGTTGGATCCTCATTATAGTTTTGTTTTCAAAATGACCGTGACCGACAAACCATGTGAACAGATTTTGGATAAACTATTCAGACACCTCTTGTTCTATGGTCCATAAATATTCATCTAAATTTACAATATCTAATTGTATCCTTAATGTAGTGTTCATATTCAATTGTCTTTGATATTTTATTTGTATGACTGTTTTTGAGAGAAAGAAAATAACTCTTTTGTGAACCAAATATAATAGTTCACAATGGTAATTTATGGCTGCTTTAGGCCACACGGAGAGTTGGTAGACATATGAGATAACCTCTTATCATCTGAATAAATAAAGTCAGGTATGTTACTAAAAGATTAAATACCTTTATAAAAAAAAAGAAGGTGCAATGTTGGCAGCCACTTCAGGAAAGAAACAATCGTGGCGTGATGTCAATGGGATCTGACACTTGGTAAATTATCACCACATGGCCAAGGGTGGGGGACCTTGATCAACTTATTAGTTGGGCTAGCCTAAAAGAAATAGGTCTCAGGTCGACCGCCTGACTGGGTGCAATACTGGCAACTGGAAGGATTTTTTCAACATTTTTCAGATTTTCTTTCTTAAAGATTTTAGTACTTTCCCTACAGAATAAACACAAATTTTAAAAAAGAAAAGAAAACCAACTGCCCATTTGGCCCTTTTAAAAGCCATTCGGTCCACCTGAAAACAGAATTTCCTTTTGGGCTAGCCTTAGGGTAGGGCTAGAGCTCGCCTCTGATTCCTCCAGGGTTGGACCTCAGTTCTCAACTATATGTGGTTTGTTATCATTGTTCAGTGGGGACCACTAAAAACTGACTAAGTAAGAGCGTGTTCAGAGTTGGGTGTTTGCATTAAAGCCTTGGCTTTAATATCAGAGCTTTTGGCTTTTGTATCAAGCCTCACAATGTACGTGGGTCAATTTGGTATCAATTGAGTACCAAGTGTGGTTTGGGTTACTGTTAACAAAAAAATTTCACTCGAAGTATGTGAGTGTATATAAATGACCTACATATTGGACCTTGTTTTCTAAACAAAAGTAAACAGAACATAAAAAGCAAGCGAGATATACCTTATCTGCGACATTTGTTAAACGAACCTCACAAGCTTGAGTGAGGATCTTCATACTTTATCAGATTCTTATCACTGATTTCCGTTTATAAAAGGTATGTATATGAATTACAGTTCTTGTAATTCAGATAACTGTGCAAACTATCCTTATCCTACTTCAGGTAGAACGTACACCGTTTTTACAACCATGTAGCTACCACTGGAACCATGAGGAATTCTTTAATGAATCACGTCTTTGCCTCTTGCATACCAGTTCCAGTGTTACTATAGATCTTAGACCCTCACTTCTCTGGCCTTCTTTCACTTGAATATTATCTTCTTCAGGGACGCATACGATCTAATAACGCATGAGCATGATATAAGAGTAATAACGAATGCAATCACTGGTAAATATGTATATCAAATATGATACCCTCGCAACATGTAATACATGCTCCTGCACAACAATTAAGTACATGTACGTTTATAAGTCACTTTTCCAGCCTTTTCTAACTACAGTATTATTTACTAAAGGCACGTATACTATCTAAAGAAGTTACGGCCATAATATAAGAGTAATTACCGTGCAATCAATGGTATATATTTATACCAAATTTGATACATTCCCACCATGCAATACATACCCCTGCCAAAACTAGAATATGATTCTCTGTTTTTTCAATGACACAAATCTCAATTCTGATCAAATCAGACCATTTTAAGTTGGTTATTCATTAAAAGAATAACCTCGTGTCCCAGGTGCACCAGACACGAGGTGAGGGATGCACCAGACACGAGGTGAGGGATGCACCAGACACGAGGTGAGGGATGCACCTACCAGGTTGTCCTCGTGGAGATGCCTGTACATGCCTGAACAAGTCAAGTAACTCGAGTACATCTTGTCCGTCCTCTCCACTTAGAGATCCCAACACTCAGCCTCGAAGCTCCAGTATACGCCTATACAGCCTCAGAAACATTATAGGCTTTGTACACCACACATAGGCTTTACATAGGCTTTGATGGCAGAATTCCCTATAGGTAATAATCCATATGGATGTTTTGAAGTTGCAGCCTTGAAGATGGGAGTGGGTCTTAGATACATTATTCCGGAGAGACACTGCTTAGGTCCTTAAAGGTAGGTGTAGACTTCCCACCTGGCCGATTATGGTTTATATATAGGCCTTGTTAGTGCAAGTAGGCCTCATACCTGTATCAGCCTAGGCCTTCACTCATTGGACAGTGCAGAGGCCGACCTGTTGCTGCAGCCTCCAGAGAACTCCATGAGAACTAATATATCCGAAGAGCAGTGGCACTATCCATAGGGTTTATCCATATAGCATTTATCCATGTAGATTTGTGAAGTAGCGTTAGTTAAATGTATCCGGGATGGGCATTTGTGTGGTGGGTTGCCGGTAAACTGACTTTTTTCCTCTTGTGTTGAGTGTGCTGAAAAAAGTGGCGTGAAGGAGAGTTAAGTCCGAGAGATTGTGAGAGAGTTGAGGCCGGCCGGTGGTGGTGGTGGGCGCCTGTGTCGTACTACTGTATTGTGGAGATGCCGGCTGGTGGTTGTGGTTGTATAGGGGGCTGGGGCTGGCCGGGGCGGGCAGGGGGCCGGCGGGAGGTGCAGGGGGCGCCGGCCGGTCTCCCCCTGCCCGCCGCCCCCTGCCCGTCACGGGCCCTGCACACTTTGACCCCAGCGTCAGTGACCCATGACCGTGCCGGGCCATGGCCACCAGGAGTTCTGGGCCATGCCCACCAGAAGTTCCCGGCCATGTAGGGACTGGGCGCCGGGTAACAGTGTATTAAATTAAAGGAAGGGAGGGATGGGAGGAGTCAGTGGAAAGTTTGTACTCGTATACATGTACCAGTATACAATAGGGGCTATGGTTTACCGTTCGTACCGTATAGGGCCTGTGATTTTATGGGCCCTATGATTTGATATCCTTGCTGTTTATAGCGCTGCTGACGCCTGTATTATACATGTAACAACTCCCCGCCTAGAAATGACCCTGTCTCTTCTGTGGCGCCTGTAGAGGTGGCGCTTATAGAGGCGCCTGGCCTGACGCCCAGGATCCGACGCTCCAGGAGCTAAGGGCCACTGGGTGGGGGACAATGTGGGTAACAGGAGGTCTGGGTTAATGGTAAGGGCTTTGAATGGAATTAGGCTAAGGTGAGGAACTTTAAGGTTAATGCGGTGCATAAGGGCATTGCAGAATGTAAAGGGCATCTCAGAGAGAATCTCATAAAAGTATATGTATAGAGTAAGGAATGTATGAGACATACGTATAGGTAAAGTATAGAAAATTTGCCAAAAGTATGGTACGGTCATAAAAAGGGCATTTTACAGAGCGGTTGCCAGAACAGGAGGAGAAGGGCGTATGATTAGGGCAAAGGACTCAAAGGGCTTTTAGCAGTGAAGTGTTGAGAGGATATTTTCCCCAAAGGTCATCTCAGTGTCCATTGTTTGACCACAGGTGTGTAGGTCAGTACACAGGTGACCACTCCAGGTGGTCAGCAGGTCACCAGCTGCTCCAGGGTCTGCCCACCCACTCACCTCACTAAGGTCAAACCCCATACCTCAACTGGCTGTACTGAGTGACCCATATATAACGGCTCCTCCGGGGTCCCGACTTATGTGCAGGAAAACAGGGCAATTGCCCTTTGGTTCCAACTTATTAATCGGTCTTTACTCTATTTGCGAGTTCCTCTAAGAATAAAACTAATTTAAGGAGAGGGCCTTATGGCGTCATTAAATCATTCGATTATACTGTTGGGTTAATGTTGCGAACCTTGATAACCAGATATACCGCCACAACATGAGAATGATATAATATCTTTGCATTTGGTAAATGTACATAAATTGCAAATTGAAGTTTAGCTCTGTCCTTTTTGTTTCGGAGTAACTTAATCTTCAGAAAAAAAAGTGTGGCAATAGGGACGAATACATGTATGATATACATGTATTGACCTTGAGTAGGGGAATGGTACAGGCTTATAAATACAAGCAGGGGTGTGGTAGGGATCCAGCATAGGTTGCCATCGTGTGGGTGTATGGAATGCTATTCTTAAGACTGCATGGAAAAGTCGATAAGGGATATCTTATATACACTGTATACCAATTCGTTGCATTTTACATGAGAACGTCTCTGAGATAATTCAATGCGCTTTTGTCTCTATTCTTGTTTGTCGGTATTCTAAGGGTAATATACCACCAGCATTATGAGATCGTATAAAAAATGGCCTATAATTGAACGATCATGGAAATGAGATGTTTAGATGATCAAGTAGTTACACATGTAATGACGCAATTTGTAAAATAATAGATGATAAACACACGCATATAATTATTACAGCGACCACAAAGTCATAATGACTACTGTATGGTTTCTATCATAAATGCTGTATCTCATAAGTATTAATTTAGACAAAAAAGATTATAAATGTATAATCAATTAAATTATGCAAACGTGTTGTTAGTAATAATATTTTGCTTGGCAAATCCACTGGAGTATGGACATAGCTGCTGGTTACATCCGTCACTAAGTTAAGTTGACAGTTACGTTGGTAACATGGAATGGGAGAGGTGGAGGGTGCAGGCGGTACAATGGAGGGAGCACAAGTACAGATATACCCTGCTTCTTACACACTCAGCCAACGTTAACGACCACGCACTGTGACATGGGTCAAAGTATTTCTCCTCTAACGGCATTTGGCAACAAACCCTCCCCAAACCAGGAGAAAGCTAATGTCTTTCTTGACATTTCCAAAAGTTATGTCAGTTTTTTTTCCGACACCAATTTGCCATGAGGTATGATTATCACTCAAAGGAGCGTGAATAAATCTGATCCTAACTGCTCTGGGTCTCGAGTTCAAGTTTCGTTTAAATTGCTTGTCAGTAAAAAGACATTGTATTTATCTAAGGACATTTATCGAGTAAATTTTTATGTGGTTTTCAATGCCTTTTATGCTGAGAAGGTTCGTGCCTGGCTCGAGTTAAGGTGCTAAGAATTGGCTGGGTAAATTATGTCTTCCTATTTATCATGTTACAGAAGGTAGTCTTGGAATAAAAACATGACGGTCTTGCCTCATACAAAAGCCTTAGGACTGTCACTGTTGGGCAGAATTCGATGAAGTATCGCATCCAATAAATCACTAGAAATTATTCCATCACATCCAATACACCACTAGAATTTCCGAAGGTGATGTTGATCCAATACAAATATCCCATGGTAGAAGTAGTGAAGTGACCATGATACGGATCAGTATAGAAATGTTCCATGGTAGGAGCAGTTAAGTGTTGAAATGGATGACCAGTCTGAGCCTTGGTGTTAGGGTCAGCCCACATCTCACACCTTCTGAGCACTGAGTATAGGTGTCCGGACAGTATAACCAATCCAGTCCAGTCAAAAACAGCCCTTTGCACTGGGACAAACGCGACAGTATGCTAACATTTTTTAATTGTGTGTACGACTACTTCGTGAGGGTGAGGCATATACTATACATGTGCGATTACGCACAGTGTGTTTAAATATCTTGACGAAATGTTAAGGTACATACCGTTTCTGGAACCGCACATACCGATTTTTTAAAGAAAAAAAAGAAAAAAAGAAAGGGGGGGGGGGGGGGGTAATCGCACATAGTAATCCAGTGTTGTCCCAGTGCAATTCCCGTGCACCCACATGGCCTTTATGCAGTTACAACTCACCCTAGTATGCAATACAAACGACGACCAACAATGCCAAAACTCCACACCCACCACCACTACAGCAGGTCTCAATGCTCGACTCCATTTCACTCTCTGCTATAACACCATGGACCTTCTACAACCAGACAGCTGAGTATGGCACAGCCGCAACGCCAAACGTTCAGAGGTCCATATTGGTTCTTCTCTCCTCCAGTGCCCCCCTGCTACCAACTGTCGGCTCCTCCAGGGTGGGATCCACCTGGGACATCTCCCAGCCGGTCCCTGCTCGTCGTGGGTGGGGCAGAACCGATTCAAGGCGCATTGGTAAGGGTTAAAAGCCAACACGGACAGTGAGGAGAGGAATGATGCTGTACGCAAAGGGTTAATTGCAATGTTGGTACATGTACTGGTGGCCTGGTCGCCCTGGAGGAAGCCTGACGCCTTCTGGTAGGGGCTGGGTATAGGGGATCAGTATTATAGACATTCGTTGGGCTGGGGTTAACATGTTTAAGGCTGTCTGAGGTGTCTGACTATGAGATAGATGCAATGATCTAGGGTTTACTATGAAAGAATAAGGATTCAAGATCACGATTCACGACTTGCTTCTCAATACATTTCAAATGATTTGTTACTAATAACAGAACGGATATCTAAGAGATATATTTAATATATTGTCAGTCTTAGAGAACAAGGACGCTTGAGTTTGAGGCCTTTTTGTTATCACTCTACCTGCAGGTGTCAGACGAGAAAGTTACCGCCAGGTACATTCTAACTAGTCATGCTGATCTTGTTTATCGTGATTTGACAATATTTCATAAAATGTATGGATCCATCTCTTCATTTATGATCAGGTGCATAACATAGAGACACAACAGGCATGTCCAGATATGACCCTGTTTTTCTCTAACGGGGTTAACATTCCTTTGGTTAGCCACATTACGTGACACATGAAATACTAAAGCATCTCTGTATTCAGAAAGTGCCAACATCTGGAAGAAAACAACTCTTTGGCAAACCGAGAAACTATGTAAAAGAAAAAATCCTTAATGTGGTTCCACGCGTCTAGAGAAGTTACGAAAACAAAAACGACGCCAAGTGGGAAGCATGTTTTATTCTTGGAGATGTTGGAGGGTTTTACAGTAAGTTTTTAATTAAGGGTTAAGTCAAAGAAAGAGATAGTAGGGACTATTAAGGGTTTGGGGAGGGGAGATTATTTAGTGATACCTTATTGATTTATGATGGTCGTCTCAACATTTTTAAGGCCCATTACGTTCAAAGAAACATAATGTATCTTATCTGACCTGGAGCATTGAACCGTGAAGCAGGGTTCGGTAGACAATGTGGGACTTGACCCGTGACCAAGGTGATGATGGAAAAGGACAGGACAGCAGGGCAAGGTAAATATGATGGATACTGAAGAGAATAAGGCAACAAGTCTGAGCTAGGAAGGGAGACTGCATGTTTTATCAAAGGGAGACGAGATTACAGAAGCAATGTGGTCTACTTCTAGATCGACTTTAGCTGTAGTCTTCTACTGGTATTCAGAGTAAAAAGGATATAGGGGAAAATATCAAGACAATTTTTCGATTCTTCAAATGGAAATGGCTGTTATTCTCAGTTACGAAAATCCAGAACTTTCCTACGTTTTGCAATGGGGCCTTCCATTAAGTACGTACGCACCAAGGTGGAGTCGGGAGGGGGGGGGGGGGGGGGTCTAAAATCGTTGAAAATTTGTGCAAAAACCTGTACAAATCCAATGCGTATTTTAGTCCAAGGGGGTGGGGTGGGGCGGGGGGTCTAAAATTTCAGAAATTTTGCGCACGTAATAAATGGAAGGCCCCAATATCATTAAAGAAATTGCTCAAGGTCATAATATTCTGAAGGGCAACGAGGATCATTTGGCGGTATGAGAACACACTGAGGGGCAGCAGACTACTGAAGGGCAGTCGGACCCATTATAAGAAAGGGGTGCATCACTTATCTCCAAAGGATATCAGCTGTTTCACAAGTAATGATTTGAATGCATTGTAGAATCACTTTCCCTTTGTGCTAGATCCCAATAAATTCTGTTTAGACTACTTTAAACAAAATTTCCTTTTGTTCGAAAAAAATACATTCGAAATTGTACACGCAGAAGTATGCCAACTCCACTTTAATAACGGGTCTAAGTGAATCCAAAATAACATCAACAATCCGATGTTTTCCTTTCTACATTCTCATACAGGACCAAACACAACGGGGCGTCCAGTCCTGTAGCCGACTAAAAGTAGGCTCCATTCATCCCCGATCCCTGAATAGTACGGGTGAGTAGAATGACCGCCGTTTGTTTACATAGGGCCCACATGTTACCATGGCGACCACAGCTGTCGTCGGGGGGTCAGGTGAGGAGGGTCATACAGGTGGGGACACGGCCTACCTGAGGGCCTTTACAGACCTGAGGGCATTTAAATTTAAAGACCTCTGAGGGTCTTTAATAAAAGTGTTTCTAAATCCAAACTACTTCCAAATTAAGGATAAAAACCCTTATGAAGAGTATTATAAATTCTCGAAATATCAAAACCTCACAAATAGAAGTATTTTTCATCAGTAAATCATACTAGATGGAAATTAATTGCCACTCTGTGAAATATATGAAATTATACTCTTTTGCTGTAGAGGGTCGGGCGAATAGAAATGCCGATAATACATTTTCACCCTTTATTTGTCGGTATTTTTCCTTTTTATCATCCTTCAAGTGAACTTGTGTACTAAGGGCCAATCTACTAAGAAAGTCCGATCACTGAGGCGCGTCCATAGAGTTGTATTCATGATGGTAGAAATGGCAAGTTTGCCTCTCAACAGCAAATATACTTGTACGTGGAAATCTTCCGCTTTTAACGGCTAAAAAGGTCGTACCCAGCCAAGAAACGACTTTACAGTATCCACAAAGACTGTGATATCA
The DNA here is from genome assembly GCA_936440205.1 of Lepidonotus clava. Classification (NCBI taxonomy): domain Eukaryota; kingdom Metazoa; phylum Annelida; class Polychaeta; order Phyllodocida; family Polynoidae; genus Lepidonotus; species Lepidonotus clava. Next base: position 33,849,794 of record OW387140.1, read on the forward strand.
CGTGCCCCTAGTCTAAGACTTATTCGTGTAGCAGTAAACCGGTACGTAATTCACACCATAAGCTTAGGTCGGAAACGTGAAAGGGATAATATTTCGCCAGCGATAGCCCAAGAACTGTTTAAGGGATGTTGGTTTTAACATGTAAGATCCTACGCCCTGTCTCGTTAATGAGAACAAACCACTCCCAACAACCAATGATCGAATTTACATGTTTACTTTTTGTGGAAGATTCTAGAGATCTTTCCCATTTGGGTTAAAATCAAGCTGTTCAATGGGTGACCCAACAATATGCTTCCATTAAAAACGAACGTAACTCATACCAATTTCGGGATCAGCTCAGAATGTGCATTACACCTATACTGAACTGCATTATATGCGAATTCTAAGGCTAGCTTGCAAAGAGTACCTCGTTTCTCTATGGACCCTTACTCGGTCTTGGCAGTGCATAACGGATCATGTGTTAATCTGTTGACACGTGTCCTTAATCCTCACCCTTCACTGACTCCCTCTCACTATAGGCCCCTGATCACACATGTTTAATGTGGCACCTCGACACCCCACTCGGCCAGCCAATGATAACAAGTCAGTGTGGGTGTCCTTGATTTGTGGGTGAAGTACACATGTTGAACCAGTATATTATGGTTCAGTGCATACTAACTGTATCAATATATACGTGTGATGGTTACTACAAGAGGTAATTTGTAAAGGAAATGTATTGTTAATTCTAATTAGCATGTGTACGGGTTGCCAATACAAGTATTAATATTTATACAATTGTAGGTTCTGGGTAATACAACGCTTATAATTGTGCACTATCAGAGTGGGTTTTAGAGCTGATTTACGCACACCTGGAATTTTCATAGGTTCATGTACATGTAGGCTGTATAAATTCTTCACGTGAGAAGAACGTATTCGTAACCATTGTTTTACAAATATATCACATTAGACATAAGTCAATGGAAAGCAAGTATACTATGGGATTTATATATAGTGTGGACGAGACTAGTTCTCTGCTGGTACCACCGCAATGTCCAGAAAAAAAAGAAAAAAGAATATATACATGCTAGAAATGCCTTACTAGATAAGGCATGTTATATCTTCTAAAAATAATTGCTCCTTATATATGAAAGCTCTATAACTGTAGCAGTACTCCAATGCTTAAATCAGTAGCGTTTATGTTGGAGTTCAACACAAGGTGTCAGTACTGTCTATACTTCCATGAATGTGTAACTTCAGAAAATTAAGAGGAGAGCCTAACCAATCACTGGGTAACTCATCCTGCTATATCAACATCGGCCATCTGTACTCACGGGAGCCACAAGCAATGATTTGAAAAGAAAAGTACTTAAGCCAACATTAGTTTTGCTGTTCTATGGGCAATTTTCCGTCATGCATTGCATGATACATATTCTGATCACACAGTGGTCAAGCACAAAAATGACTAGAAGAACATAGTAAAATTATTCTAATTTCCTACAAGTTAAAAACAGGATATCCAGAACGCAGTGGAAAGGAACATCCCCAGAGTTATATCTGTATCTTGGCTAAATTCCCTCACTCATTGTGTTTTCCCTGACCGATAATATTTTCCCAATTTCCCTGTTTTTCCTATGCCGTAATCACCCTGTATATAATATGCACGGCGCCTAGAAGACAATTTTCTTTTCAGATACTGAAAATCAAAAAAGTATAGAAAGAGTGCTCAGTGAATGAGTTTTTGACTCGACGTGGCTGTAAATATCTGGGGCTTATTCTTGTCTGTCCATCCAGAACTGTGAAAAATAACCCTCAGTTTTTCTAAAATCAAGGATGAAAATAATTTTCATAATACAAATTGCACTCACCTTGATGATCTTGTTGTCGGAGGCGCTCTGGCCGTCCGTCTGGGACTGGAGGCGGGCCAGTGATTGCTGCGCGTCCCGCACCTGGCGCTGCAGTCGGTCGTTCTCTATCTCCAGGCGACACACCTGCTTCTCAGCGTCTGTACTGCCCGTACTCTGTACGCCCAGGAGGAGAAGGGGGGAGGGTTAGTGGTTGAGGATGAGGGGTATTGGTGGATTTTGGGTTGTGTAGATGTGTGTGGTTGGATTTGAAAATTTTGTGAAACACATTATACATGTAGGTACTAAAGGACATGCTAGAGAGGTATATGTGAATAGGATATAAGTTGGATTTTTGGGTGAATTTACTTAAAGTTACTAATAAAGTGTTTCAAAGTGCTTCTCAAAAATTTATAAGATATCTTTTTATACAATAATTTTCTAACCACTGACATATTTGGGATAACGGAGGGTATAGATACTTGAAGACGAATTTACACAATACTTTTATCATTAGATCCACATGTGCATGTAAGGAAATTCTAAGATGATCACAATTTACATTATCTGCACCCAAAGTGTATGATGACGCTGTTTCACTGTAAGATCAACAATGTTGTGATGCAATCTTAATAAGGCTTACAAAAATCAAACCAAGGCAGGATGAAAACCCTCGTTCGAGAATAAAAAGTTTGCAAAAAGTTTGCATCAGTCTGCGTTACATCATTTGGAACACAAAGTGCTAGGTTAGTGACGTCATGCTTTAAGATGATCATGCTCATATTTGTGTGATTTCATCGTGACGTCGTCAGAAAACCTACCCTCCAATCCACATCTTCGACGTCCTTGTCTGGGTCAACCTCAACCTGAGAGTTAACCTCAACCTCAGAGTTACCCTCAATATGAGAGCCACCCTTAAACCGGCTCTTTGTAAGCATTAAGGAAAATAAATATGATAATTTTAATCATTCCCACCACTCTCATCCCAAGGCAAAGTAAACCATACTAGCTGTTTTCAAAATAATTATGTTCAAGCCAAAATCGCATAAAAAGCAGAGCATCCCACCCCGTCCCCATATTGGATCTACAAATTTTGGTTCCACGCCAAATCATATCGACAATAGGCGATACACACCCTTCTTTCGTAAATCATGCCCATCTCAGTACAAAAAATATGATATAAAATTCTAGAAAGAAAAGCCATTTTCATCCAATATCATTGCATCATAATATATTTTCTTTCTTGAAGCAAAGCATAATCCACAACTCTTGGGTATATCTACGTAGTATGGTCATCTACGTCTATGATTAAAGATAGACAATTATTATAGTTACCTTAACGTTCCTCAGGGCGATGAGCTCCTCCTGTAGCTTACTGTTCTCCCGCTCCAGGCTCTCCAGGCGCTCCTCGTAGTTCTCGGACTCGCCGGCAGTCGTCGCCCGTAGTCGTTCTACTTCAGCCTGGCTCTGCTCCACCTAGTCAGAGAAAATCATTTTGGTCAAGTTTTTTTGAATCTATTTATTTATCATCAAGTTTCTAAGTAAGATTATAGAAATATAGTCATTGTTATATCAGATTATATATCAATTAAGATGTGACTTCACTGTGTTTGTGTTCGGAAACTTTTCTATTCATTTGCGTGTTGATAGTTTATATTCATTACAATAAACACAAATTAAATCAAACAATTTTTATCTCTGGCCATGCTGTTGCCGTTTTTTTGCGTGGAAAAGAATATATATCTTCATAATTCTTGAATATATTGGTGTGAAAACAAAATAAAACAAAAGTAAGTTTTATGTTTTTTAGCAGGACGTATTCTCTTTGGGCAGTTTATGACAGATTTCATATTTGTAGCCCACACTAACCTTGGTAACGAGTGCGACCTTCTCGGTCTGCAGCTCGTCTATCTGGACCACCAGTCTGTTCACGGAGGACGTCTCCCGGTCAGACTCCTCCACCACCTCACCTAGAAAACAGACGGACAAATGCAATACGTTTAACCAATGTTTCATAAAACTAGTTGGTTGGTTGGTTATTGGGGTTTAACACCGTAGCAACATCTAAGGTCATATCACGGCGGGAACAAGGTTTGACAATTCTGTCGTTGATGATCGTATCTATGGAATGAACGAATCTATGAGAAGATAGAGACCAGACCCCTACACATTTACCGAGGCAGGTGTTCTTTAGTATGCAGGGTCCCATAGGCAGGGCCCTACACACAACAGCCAGTGGCCCACTAGGAGCCTTTGATAACCCTGTTGTTGTCACAGGGAGACATGCAGAGGGGAGTAGCAGCCATCCCACCTCAGCCCAGACTTGAACCCGGGCCGCCCACGCAACAGACGGACACTCTAACCACTACACCACCCCGCACGCCTCATAAAACTGGTAATAGTTTTTAGAGGGAAACCAGTGTGATAATCATGGTGGATTTTTTAATTTGTGGTCATGTTGAACAGAATGTAGTTATAATAGAATGAGATTCTTCACCTATTCAAACGATAACATAATTCTATGATATTGTTGAAATCATTGAAATCTTGAATTTATTTGTTCAAAATTTGGAGATTTCAATAGGGGGCGGGGGTAGCCCCAAACCCTTAAGTCGAAACAGGGTCACATAATGTCTACGAACTTCATTTGCATAAAGAAAACTAAATTGAAAAAATCGAAGATTTTAGATATTTGGGGGAATCAGGAATTAACTCCAACCCATCTAAAACAGGCTTACTATGCGCCCAAAGTCTTCATCTGTAACAAAAGTAGATTTTAAAAAAAAAATCTTTATCCTCTCCACTAACTTCTAACACATTTTAGGAGCAGGGAAACGGCTAGTCTGTCGCAGTCAGAGCCACTGTTTCCCAAAGTTCCCATTATGTAATAGCTAATCTGGGTCAGAACGGACTAGGAAATGGCGTGATATTTTAAATTCGAACTCAATTCACGTGCCTTCATTTCCTTCCATCTAGTTAAAAAAATCAACTTATTGAGCATGATATATTACACAAATTTCCGCCGACTGACCTCTAAGTTTGGCCTCCAGGGTGAAGACCTTGGCCTCCTGCTCGTCGAGCAGGGCCTCCAGGTTGGTGACGAGGCGCGCCTTCTCCTCCAGGTGCGCCTCGTGGGTGCGGCGCATGATCTTCAGCTGCTGCTTCTTGTTCACCTCCTCCCGCTCCAGGCGAGACTTGTACATCTTGTTCTTGTCATTAAGCGTCTAAAAGGGGGGATGGTTATCATCATATTGAGAATATATACATTTTCGGGCCGTACATATTTTAGCGCTTTTATTTATTCTAATCCTAAATGGAACATTTGATATTATGGAACAATAACCTCAAAATATGCGAAAGTAAGATAGCATACTAATTGTTTTTCATAGATCTGTCGCATCAATATTGATACGTTTTAGTTCTATGGCTCAGTCTACATCAGAAATCGTGGGGGACGAAGTGTTTAGGGTTTCCTTATCAAGCCCACAATGGACCAAACTTTTCGAGCACGGCGCCAATTTTTTTTCATATAAAGATATCTTTATGTGAAGAAAATAATTATACCATTCAGTCTACATCAGAGAATGAATTGTCAAATTATTTTAATCGCAGAAAATTCCCGAAATTGTTGCTTTGGAATAAAAAAAACAAAAAAACACCAGCATCAAAATCGGTACGCAGAACACAGGCTTATTGCCAATTTGCCCATAGTGAGCAGATGGCGAGTAGTATGTAACACTGACCTTGATGCGGTAAAGCAGCTCGTCGCGTTGGGCACTACGCTCCTCCAGCTCCTTCTGCAGGGCCTCGTACTCCACCAACGAGCAGGTGGCTGAAACAAGGACAAGTAACACCTTTAACACGGTGAGCAGGTGGGCGGGGACTGATGAGCTACTCAATACAATGAGTTACTCCCAACTACCTCCTGGATAAGGGTTACCGATTCTTGGCCTACGCTGATAGAATGAGGCAAAGACTGGAATATGTTGACTGATATGTATCTGTCTCTGAAGCTGACTTTTCAAAATATTTTACGAAAATGGTTTTTTTCAATGGTTATTTCCTCACCCTTTTTGTTGGTGTTCTGGTCGACCTCCGTCTCGTCGTCTGAGTTGGAGATGCCCTCCGACCCCGCCGAGTCGACGTCATCTGAGGGAGGGAGCCAAATTTTATAGATGATTTGTTTTATCTTCCGCCTTGCCACAGTAATTTTTTTGGGTAATATTATAGCTATTTCTTAAGCATATTGATTATAAAGGTCTGAAGTAAACTCCAGGCACCAGGTCAAAACATGTAAAAGTTCTGCTAGAACGAATAGATTGAACAGGAGATGACTGGACGAAAACTAATTTAGTTTACATATATATAAAGTTCTTTCCTATTGAGTTATGAATTAAAACCGGTTTAGAATATCATCTATGGATACATGTTGATATATATCACTTCAAAGGTTCCGATTCAATCAAACAACTCGTAGACAGAAACGCAAAGCGGATGCTTAAATTATCATTACCTGTCGTATTTTGTAATCTCAATGTATTACCAGGAAAAAAAGAATCAGATAGACTTTTAAAACACGGACATACCTTCGAGCCCCAGCTCCTCCTTCCACAGCTCGACCCTGGAGGGTGACGGGCGGGCCTTGTCCCCCTGGCGGCGGGGGGAGAAGGACATCGGGGTCTTAAAGACCGGCTCGGCCTTCTGTAAAGACACACATAACATACACTGAGTAATGAATATATAATTATGCGCTTCATGATATAAGGGTGGGGCGTCCTGGGAAAAAAATCTGTTTCCAGTGAACCAGCTGGGTGACTATTTTTAGGCCGGATGAGAAGAATTTGTTTCATTCTTCAAAACATTTTTTACTTCAAAAGCTCCGTTATATCCTTGTTGGGTCGAATCCCCATGGTGCCAACGTTTCACTGAGCTATCCTCCCAGTGTATTCTGGGGGTTATCAAAGCCTATGGTGTGTGGTGCCCTGTCTATCGGACACTGCAGATATCGCTTAGGAAACTACATATTCCTGGTAACTACGTAGCACTGCTCTATAGATTGCAGCTAATAGATAACGGTAGAATAAAGAAACAATCGTGGTTCACCAGTAACTGTGAGGGTCGATCGAATCAGATGTTCAATAGACAAATCTATATATTCTTCTTGTAGGGAAGCCATATTGATTCTTTCATCTCAAATCAGCATACACTTTAAAATATTCCCTCTATACGTACAACAGAGAAGGGCATGGGCGATCAAAATGATTTTAGTGGTTTTTAGAATCTGTGCGACAGCAACGTCTTTCTATGGGGTGATACTTAATCGACATATCTTATCTATTATCTTTTTATTTTTTCCCAAAGCAACATAGCTCTCAAGTCAATCTGTAATCATGATCGACATATTTTAAAACAGATCTGATGAAAACAAGTCAATAGTAAATTACACTATTATCAGTGAAAAGTTGTAATAAACGACAGGTATAACTCATGTAACAGAGAGGAATGATAGCTCTCTGGTGTATAAATCTGAAACCGAGTTGACATTGTCTGTAAATCAGTCAGGATGCCACACCCTCTTGGCAAGATGCCAGCTGAATCAAGGTGAACCTTGAGAAGAAAAGATTAGCCTAAATCTCAGATTCTCCTATTGTGTCGAAAGAGGGTGTGTCCCTGTGTGGGTAAAATAGTTAGATAAAACGTCCAAGGTCGTACACTGTTTATGTTTCAATGAATTCTGGTAAGGGGTTACAATGTGAGCGAACTAGGTTTAGTTTAATTCAACTCATGACAATTGTCAGCACCATAGATGAAAAGAGGCCTGAATAGGGTGGTTATATGGTGGCTCAGGATGTTGAGGAACAACACACGAATGAAACTCATATCAGTGATTACAGTAGTTAGTATTCGGTATCTTTATCACCTATACACTTATGGGAGAGGAAAATGAAGAAACATTTTGATTGTTCACCATTGACAACATGGGCGGGTCTAAGAATGGTGGCAGGCATAAGTGTACGGAAGAACTTTAAATTTACTTCTGGAATTCAGTGATTTAGTACCATACGATAAGAGGAGCCAGTCAGACTTAGTAAAAAGAAAAAAAAGAGTATACAATCAACACTGTGTGCCCTCTGATATAGAGTACCAGTGTTTAGCTAGAGGCTGGGAAACCAATTTAGATGATGGTGTTCTTAAAAAAAACAAAAAACAACAACAACAGAATTGAACATACGATAAATGAATAAGATGGGCTGGAGAACCATTACTTAATTAGCCGCAACACGGACACTGTCGTTAGGCTTATTATATATTACCTTGGGTCAGAAACTATAGGGACAGAAATCAGGGGTAAAACGGCAGTCAGGTAATAGGCCTGAGGTGATTGGGTACTAGAGTAAGTAGGTCCGGGACGGATCGATCGACGGTCAGGTCCACAGGTAGGACGTCCAGTGTAGGGAGTTAATAACAATAATCATTGCCGTAACTCAGTAGGTATTATTTTGTCCACATTGTCATTACTCCTATTGGAGTTTATGACCCATTTGGTGACAGAGTAACGTACTCTGAGTCAGCCAATGTCCTGTCATTTAAAAAAAGATTGCTATTGTATAAAGATGGAAAAAATACATGTTTTCCCGATCATCATTTCTGGCTAAAAATTAGGTGGGCAAAGGTGTTTTGAATGAATGTTTCGAAAACATATCTTGAAAACTTGAAGAAAACAAAAGTACTGGTAAATCTGACAAAGTTCCAGCCGCAGGTAATTTCTTCATCTCCTTAACTTACATACCGAATACCAATTAAAAGAAATAGTGTCGGGAGTGATGCTTGCTACACTGATAAAGTATATGAATATTGCAGTTCTAATCTACGTAGGCGCTGACGGGTATGTTGGCTAAAGATGCTAAATCTATTTCGTATCAGATAATTGCTTTACACATCACGAAACAAAGAATTCACACACGTCTTTGAATAGGAACTGCGTGCTGGTACTGATCAGTCGTAGTATGAATCTACCTACTTTGTCTGAAACAATGGTGGTTTTTTTTTATATCGAGCCATATAATATAATCGAAATAAAAAAAAAACCACTACACTATATTTCTTTTACACAACACTTTGAAAACTATATTCTAGGAACTAAAAAGTCCCATCCCATTAATCAAAGATGAAGTGCATGGCGTGTGATGTTCGATTAGGGCCACCATCTTCTTGTTTTCCTTTTTCACAATCTATTGATTATTAATCAGCAAGCACTGATCCGTAGATGGACGGTCCATATTGACCGGCTTCCGTATTGGTGAACAGCCAGCCATTCTCACCCATTCCCACTAACGGGTGTATTACACTGTACGATTTTACAGTCGATTTCAGAAATCGCCAGTGTGAATAAGGGATTATTGTGGACATGTTGTATATAATTAGACAGGATTTGAAATTCTCTTTTTAATGGTGTGTAACATGCATGGATACCTGGCATACTCAAAATGGGAACTGTGAAATTACCAAATTCCAAGAAGTCAAAATCGCCTAGTGGAATACTGGCTTTATAGACCTCCCGACCAAGCTTAGTTATTTCCCTTGAGACAGGACGGGTCTGGTGGGGTTACTGGCCTTGGGTTGGGGGTAGAGTGTGATTGGAACAGGATGTTATGGGAATGGGGACGGTTCCAAAGGCAGGGTGGAACAATCGATGAAGTCAGAACCCATGATGAACCACGAGTATTAGATTTTGTTCCATTTTTACATTCAAATTTTTATCTAAAAACCCCAAAAATTATCTTTACCCTATAGGTATAAAATTAAAAAAATTGATGTGCTTATTGTGTATTTCTGACATGATAATGCGAAAACTTTATCTTAATGCACACTGCAACGCTCTAGTCCTACTTATACATCCCCATGGCTAGGCGTTGAGGGGGATTATTGGCAGAGGGGATGTATAACATCTTCCGTGTCTATCAATTAGATAATTGATCCAGCTGGGTTACTGTATGTTTGGTACATTCTAATGATTTATTCAGTTGATTAGCTTCAAGTGATAGACCTTTACATCGATACAATATCAGTGCATCTCAAAAACCGTCGGACATCAATCTATTTTCAATCAATGTCCGACGTTATCCAGTTAAACGCCGGACGTATTGTCTAGAGAAAAATGTTCGATCTATTTCCAAAAAAAACAAACATTCTTACTGTTAAATATATCCTTCTAGTTTCTTTTACATATTCCTTTGTTTCTTATATGTCCGATATGACATAATAATATCCTAAGTAGTTCCTTAAAATATCGGACATAATGTCCGACCATTCAGAAAAAAATTGGGATGAACTGGATATACCCGTGGTTGTTATACCAATGCATATAATAACTCATACTCATAGCTAAAATAAATAAAAACATTCCTGTTCTCAAACAGTGCCAGGTGGCTCAACACTAAAAAAAAAGGTGCGCAAATGTCCAACGTTATGAATCACTGTGTCCACAGCGAACACGCGATATTAAACATGCCATAATTCCTAATCCTAACTCTAATACGAAACTTGTCCAGCTTCTGCAAATTTTTCAATGCATTATATAAAGTTTTCATAAGCTAGATAAGCTTTTCTTATACAAGGTTTAAATATTTTATGAAACTTTCTTAAAAATATGTTGCAAATTCGATTTAATTTGTGCGTACGAGAGTCAATCTTTGGCGTGAGTAGTATATGAAAAGTGGTATGAAAACCAGGACAACTAAAACAAAGGTCAGGTTGTGATATTAGAACTAAGTCTATACCTTCCCTTCCATAGGTCGGCTTTCGTGATATAACTTGGTCTATGTTGTCTATTGTGACCTACAACTCTGATCACTGAACCATGGAGTTTTCACATGCATGTCATGTACCTCATTAAACCTTGACATCTGATTTTGCAGCCACTTTGCTGGTGGTACCGCAACTTGGAATTACTAGATGCTATTTTCTATGATCGAAATTGTGGTATAGATTTCCAATTCATGTAAGATCTTGATTCATTAGATTAGAATGCAGCTGATTTTGATAAACATATTTGGCTTTCCTGAAAGCCAGCTGCACAATAACAACCATGTAGTTCTGCCAGTGCAACATTAGCATATATACCTCACTCTATTATTCATGATTTAACTCAAAATCAAATGGATCATCTGATATCTTTTACCGTCTAATAATACTTTTAAATCGCGCTATTCCTTCCCTGGCAACCTGAATTATATATCCCTCTAACTTTCTTATCACCATCTGGGCTAATCTGTATAATCTAACGTTTAATTGAAAAATCTCATTTCTTGATTTTAATGAAAAAGGTTTGAGCGGGGGGAAAGTATCTTAAATTTGGAAATCAAACATCCCTGCAGTCGTGTACCGTCGGACATATCAACTACCTTGTCAGACATATTTATCATATTACCATCTTTTCTCTAGGACAATATGTCCGACGTTTTAGGCCATTATGTCGGACATTGTGGTTAAAACGTCGGACATGTCCGGCTATCTGACGGGCTTCAAAAACACTGCCTGTTGATAAATACTGACAAACCCCTACACCCCATATACCAAATCCTTCTTTCAGAAAAAAAAACCTGCTAAGTAGAATCTACATACCTTCTCCTCGAGCCCCATGAGGAGAGCCGTGGCGCACCAGATGAGGAGGAGGTAGACCGTGTCGAGGAGGGCGAGCACACCCTCACACAGCCAGCACATGGCCCGGCCGCCCCCCGCACCGCCCCTTTTATACCACCACCACCTCCAGTACCTCAGGCCTACACCAACGGCACCTTGACGACGGCCGCCTCCTGGACCCAATTATTGATGAGTATTGATTGACGATGTGAGCAGTGAGCAGCTCGGGTGGGACGTCATGCCTGAGTGCGTCCCAGGTGAGGGGTGGGAGCTGGTCGGTTTGGTTGGAGTGTGTGGGGTTTGGTCGTGGTTGTGGTAGTGCGCAGGTGTAAAGGCTGGAGGGGAGGGGGATAGGTTGGCGGGAGGGGGTTAGGGGGAGGTAGGGGGGAAGGGGGTTGTATCTGTTCCACGTGCCCAGGAGTAGCTCTCTATGTGGTAGGTAGTGTGTATGTAGCCGTTGAGTGGTCCCACAGTGGCTCGTACGTTATCACGGAATTGACCGGTTCCTTTGAGAATGCATGGGTTAGTTTCGTCCACACACCTTACATTGTGATACCATTGTCTGTATGCAGTATTACAGGTAAATGTAGATTTCCCAAACCGCCGCTTAGGGTGGCACTGCTGCCCCGGCAGGTACATTGGGCGGGGCGGGGCGTTTTGTTTTCACCGCGCGGCGCGGCACTTTCACCACGCGCTAGTAATTGTCCTCCAGGCAATGCGTTCCTCCTGTGCAACGCTACCCTGCGTCTCCGTGAGTGTCCACCCCTACCGCACCTACCTCCCCCTCCTGCCCGTTCCTCCTTAACTCCTGATTAATGGCAACATGTCATGATAAGTCCTTATTTTAATCCGGGATTTTTGTAATAATTTTCCTTGAATGTGACGCGCGGTTCCCGGCCTGACGCATTGTGCAGCGCCTTACGCGCGGTGACGACGACGAGGCGCGGCCGACGCCCACCTGCTACTACTACCCCCTTTTTACCCGCGTCTACCTGTACCTGTCTCTCCTCGTCACACACCTGTCCCCCCTGGAGGACGCTGGCGCCCTCTGCTCTGTCACTCAAAAGACACCGCTCCCTAACCATACCCTATTGATATTACCATAGGAGACAGCGACCTGGTTCTGCTAGCATTTACTGGTAAATGTTTGCAGCGTCCTGTGTTTACTAAACCCTATTGTTACCAGTGTTCTTCCAAAACAATTAACGATATCAGTATACTATTTTAGTCTGTATTTACCATCGCAACTTCATACACAAATTAAATGATTTATTTAAAGAGAGTATACTTCACTTTTCTCACCATGAAAAAACTCGTAGAACTGACCATGATTTTACAAATTGGGCAAAAAATTGAAAGCTCTAACAGCAAATTTACAAAAAATAGCGCCCTTCAACAGACATACATTTTTTTTTTTATCTTATAACAAGTTGGGAAAGGCCAAATCAAGACAATCAACGGGTTATGGTCAAAGAGCTTTAGGTATGATATTCGTTGCTTCAAACTTAAATAAATTCTCACATCATGGATAACAATTGGTTAGTTAATTAAGAATGGCATGTCAATTACTTGTTATATACTACTTATGAAATGTGGGGTAAGTAGTTGGAAATCAATAGCCTATTTATACCTAGATGCCACACCCAGGTATTCAATTTGTGTCATCGTTCCTTTTCAGGGATAATGTTTGGGCCGTGCCATGTGCCTATACGCATTTAAACATAAAATGGAGCGTCAAATTGAACTAGAAATTTATCATAGAGCATTCATTATTGCATCTAATTATTACAGAGTTCAAAGATATACGAAAAAATGAAGCACGTATCTTTATCTTCACATTATCATGGAATTAATATAGATGCGCTCTATTTCTATCCATTGGCATTTCTGTGCTTCAATTAATAGCTTTTTTCTTTAAAATCATAGTGTGGAATTATTTCTGTGGGCTTGGTAGGTGGAAAGCAATAACATATTTCTACCAAAATTATATTTATTTTTATATGAGAAAATTCTCGGTGAATGAATTATGAAACCTGGATATTTTCTGGAGTTTATGCGCTGGGCTGACCAAACCACAGTTCGAACGGGGCACAGGCACATTAACTATTCCACATCAAACTAATTAGTAAGTACTTGTACAAATGTTTTCTCCCTTCACTACAACACCTCTACCCTTACCTATACACACATGGTAGACACCTCCTCACACCACCAAACCCCTACAGGTATCGCCGCCTACTGTTTACTACCTAAACTAGATTATCATGGGTCTATACGCACCGACGTTTGTGGATTCAACAAACACTAGTTTCCGCACCTATTTACTACGCATGTTAATTTTGTTATTTATTTATGTTCACATGTAAATGAGAGTGTACGGTCTTTCCTATATGTCGATAATTATATGGACATAGTTTCTCACATACATACCTCACTTTTGAAGATTTTATTTAGATTTTTCTCCCGGCTTTTTTTACTTTGGAATTGAAGGAACTAGAAAGCAGTAGTTGTTATAAATCATTGTATCGTTAGCGTGAGGTGAATTAAGATGATTTCATTGGGAAAAATAATACACTAACTCTGCGCCATGTATAAGATTTTTGATCCTGAAACTTAGAAATCTCTTATATCAATAGAGATGCCACTCCCGACTCATGAAAAAGTAGGAAACACAGTTCCTTCTTTTATTCTAGAGGAAACTAGGAGGGAACTAACCTTTGGGAATACACTTGACATTGAATTCATATTTAAAAAGCTTGAAACTAGCACAAAAATACTCTTTTAAAAAGTTATTTAAGTTATGTAGGGAAAATTCATTCCACAATCCAAAATCACCAAAAAGTAGGATATCCTACAAATCCGGAACAAACAGCCATGGACACTTCCTGAATCAGTATGTCTGAAATATTTAAATTAGCTACTGAAATTATACTGATTATATAGAATGTATACTCTAGCTCATTTAAATATTTCGGACATACTGATTTACCACTGCTCAACCATTGTAATCCCACCGATTTACCACTGAAAAGCTACTGAAAGCTCAGGCTGATTCTGTACTCAGTAGACACACTGAATTCCCACTGCGTTTTGGTCCGGGTTTAAAGTAGGAAAAATGGCAACTCTGTATCAAAAAGAATGTCCACATAAGATATATTTATACAGCCTCTAGTTATAGAAATCTGCATATTAAAACACTTTTGCCCCACCTTTTTCAGGCCTTTGCCCTTGGCGGCCCCCTCCTGGCGGCGGGAGGGGCCGGGCCCGACCAGCTTCTCCAGGGCCTCGGCGCGGTCCTCCAGTAGGTCGAGGATGGAGCCCTCCCCCTCCTCGTCGTCAGAGTCCACCAGGCTCATGATGGCGGCTAGCAGCAGGCGCTCCAGGCGGGCCGTCGTCTTAAAGACCCACAGGGACACTCCAGGCAGGCAGCCGTCTTAACGAGTCACTGGGATACTCCAGGTGGGCAGCTGTCTTAAAGACTCACAAGGATGCTCCAGGCGGGCAGCCGTCTTAAAGACTCACAAGGATAATCCAGGGGGGCAACCGTCTTAACTCACAAGGATACTCCAGGTGGACAGTCGTCTTAAAGAGTCACAGGGATACTCCAGGCGGGCAGCCGTCTTAATGACTCACGGGGATACTCCAGGCGGGCAGCCGTCTTAAAGTCTCACAGGGATACTCCAGGCAGGCAGCCGTCTTAAAGGATACTCCAGGCGGGCAACCGTCTTAAAGAGTCACAGGGATAATTTAGACGGGCAGCTGTCTTAAAGACTCACAAGGATACTCCAGGCGGGCGTATTTGTGTCTTTGTTTCACTGAATCAATAACTTATCCGTTTGTCATGGGTTGTAATAATGCAGAGGTTACTGATCTGTGCTTATGTTGGAAGCGGTGGCATTTCTAGGTAGATTGATGGGAGCAAATGCTACCTTAGGTTATCAGATATACAGATTTACTTGGCGTAAAGTATACCATGATTTTTTTGTCGGATTTGGTTTTCGTTGACAAAATGTTAACAAGCATTTATATGGGATTTGGACGTCACAATTATTCCGTTAAATTTAGGACATAGCATAATATTATACCATGGTCTCTTTTCAGTTTAGATTGTCCATACAAATCCGTTTTTATCTGTTTAACGTTTATCCCATGTTCCTCGAATTGATATCCGATTAGAAATTGTCGTCTTAATCCAGCATAATTCCATATCACGAAGTATCAACCCCTGTAAATTAACAATCCAGTCGGTGATATATTCTCAAACCACTCAGTCAGAAGGGTCAGTGTTCCCTCTACCTTACTAACCCCTTAATACCCAACCTTCTGTAGCTCCTCCAGGGTCCCTCCTCCAGTGTTGGCCACCTCCAGTCAGTGTATACTAACAGTATGGGGACCTCTGGCCAACAAGGGTCGGTCACTGGTCCCTCTCCTGGGCCCCTCACGGCCTCCGGAGTGGTTCCCACGGAGGTGTTACACCTCCTCCAGGGCGGGGGTCGCCCCTCGTCCAGGTGAGGTCGGCTGGGTCAGCCAGGGAACCAATACTGAGAACCAGTCCACCTATGCCACAAAAGTATAGTCGTTCTTATTACATATACTGCCTAGTTTACATTATATGTAGCTATAAACTTGTCATGTTCACGCAAGGGTTCACCGGGTAGGGGACCTCTTAATATTTCTTTTTTTTTCTCCGAATATTTATCCTGTCCTGAGCCAATTTTTCCGTTCTTGACGCACCAATTCCTGGGTTGAGTACTTAGCTTATATGAATGATTTTAGATATAGCAACGCTAACAAATGCTTTTTTTAAGAAATCAAATGTATATCGAAAATAGGTTGATTATTGGAATGCATTCAGAGAAACCAAGTTCTTAGGTCGTTCTGTGCGAAGTTGTGCAATCAGGTCCTAAGCCTTAATTTGATACATACGAAATTTGGCTAGGTATCTCCATGAAAAGAGTGGAAGTCCTTTTGTACATTCTCGAATAGCAAGCCAACAATGTTTTCTAGATGTCCGCATTCGACGTTCTCAGGTCTGACTTCATAAAAGGTCCTCATAATGTTCCAATGTAGTAACACTAAGAGATATTTGCTGCCAAGGTTTTACTAAAGGACTCTTTGTCCAATGATGTTAACGATCGTCAATATTTCTACATCGTGAAATCCAGTGATTAGATATACAGGTCCTTTATCTAAAGTAAGAAGGCAGAGAAAACCTAACGAAGCTTACGTGTACTTCTTGCAAACATGAGCAATTTGCCTGATTAGTTCAAATTACCCGCAATATTGGGTAAAATTGCTAATCTCTCATCCACGTTATCCTTCAGGCAATAAACAATGTTTAGAATATTCCTGGTAAAAATCCTCGAGTCACCTGGTACGACTTGTCCTTAGTTAATACCTAAAGTCCGCTCCAAGTCAGATGACTGACTGAACTGATTCACCCAGGAGGTGCCACCTTTACCTGTGTAACATTAACTCCAGGTGGGATCCCGGAAGGAACTGGATCTCCAACTGACCAACTGACCACCCGCGGTCAGTTAGAATTACCAGCCAGGGGTGGGATTTACAGGCGGAAAATCTCTGACTCTATAGAGTCAAACCTGGGGATGTTTGATAAAGTCAGCCTCAAATATTTGTTTCTGTAAAGTAATGAGGTGTTTGTTGATTCCCATGTAAATACAGGGTTTCTGAAATGGTCAAGAAACTGCGCAATCAGTATTTGAGTTTTTCATTGGGAACTGCATGGGAATCCAATATACAAATACCGTGGATAATAGCACTCGTTCGTTGCTGTTGCGTTGTTATGTGTATTAGCAGAATTGAGGAATTATAACTTGGAGCTGAAAAGAGTTTTTGTTGGAGGAAACATATGGCCTTTAGCGAGGAGGTGGGTTAACTGGTCAGCCAGTGGTCAGTGTGGTGGTCATTCCACGGTCACAATTGGTACCGATTTCTCCAGGGCCATCGACAATATCCTATGAGTGTATCCAAAGGTAATGGCCAGCGGCGTGTATAAACAGAAGGATAATATTGAACTGGTATATGTTCGCTATACGAGGTAGTTCCAAGGCTTCTGGTGTTTTCACAGAAAACAAATAAGAGGCCAACAGGGTCGTTGCCTGTATTCCTCCCAATGACCAAAGCTCCGCTGCCCGGGGAATAAACTGCGTGATTTGAGGCCAACAAATACAAAATCTTTGATACCAAACTGGCACTGATTGCGCCACAAAGATTATCCTTCGTATGTGTTAAGAAAATTAGTCCCCCTCCTAACCGCCCCAAATAAAAAAAAAGTTATTACATAACAATTATGATAAAGCATATTTTTAGTGATCTCGAAATATAATAGATATTGTAAAACGTGGAATTAAATGTGTGGCCTTGAAAATGGGATTGTATTGGATCCTGAGAGGATATTCGATAATCTGAAGGGGCTTCCCGTCCTCCGTTAATCCTCCCTCCAGGGTGGGTGGTGGGAGATAAACGCTGACTAGGTCACACTCTCACTGATTGGGGTAGGAATCCGTAATTCGAATCCGGCTGAATTGCTGAGGATCATTTTGGTTGTTCTCGTTGTTTCAGTGACTAGGAAAAAGTGAATAATAATCAGGTTCAAAATCGTTCACGTGCGTTCTCCTTTTCACTTGCGGAGACCCCAGTGAATAGAGAATAGTGACAATACTGTAATTCAATCTCTCATTCCGAAAAGAGAAAAAAAGAACTCCTGACTTATGGAAAAGTAGGAAACACTTTTCCTACTTATTTGCTGGAAGCCACTAGGAGGGACATGACCTTTAGGAAGAGAGCCCTGATATTGGATTTGTATTTGAGTAGCTTGAAACCAACAACGTAATGCTAGAAAAACTAGAAAACATAATCACCAAAAAAGGGGGAAGTCCTGCAAAAGTAGGAAAAATGGCATCTCTGGTGTATATAGATGAAGTATTCACTCCCTTACTTAAGAAATGCTTCCAACTTATCTCGAGTTCCTATGCATTCATGAAGTAGACGTCACGTATGTGTATTACAAGATTTGACTTGTCAAATAACTATCACATAGAACTCCTTTTAAATGGTGGCGTTGCAAATGGTAACATAGGATCACCTGTACACTGTCGAACCTTGTTGAAGATTATGTCTAGGGTAACGGTACATGTATCTCATTTCCCTATTTTCTCATCTTAAAGGACATCGAATACATTCTTTCAACATTTCTAGAGTACGTGGCTAGTTTCTCTCTGCTGATGCTACCGCATCAGGGTAGAAAAAAAAAACCTCCAACATTTCATGTAGATGTATTATGTCGCATATTCCCAATTCTAACAACTTGGCATCACTCTGTGACACTACTAACTTAAAAGGGTAAGGAAAGGGGGCAGAGGATTCAGGTCCAATTTCTTTACTCCAACAAGGGTTAGTCGTTGAGAAAGTATCTACAAGGAATTTGAAAAAAAACAGATGCGAGATTGTTCTCAAGTTGTCAGTCAGTGTTTTCTTCCATTTAAAAACAGTAGTGTGGCTTTGCCAGAAAATCTAAAATGTCTGCCAAGTGAGGTAGGTACGTTGAATTAGACCAATAGAGGTCAATGATTTATTATCGGAAGATTGACATGCTGGCAATTTGGATTTGTGTACTGGCAGATATTAAAATGTTTGAGTACCAATTTCCAAATGCCATTCCTTGCATGAAGCATTTTACCTCCTGTCTAAAGTTCGTGTCTATAATTTTCATCTTTGTTGGACTGTCACGCAAACCCTATATTATTTTAACCAAGATATTGCTATCTGTCTTTCAATCTGGAAATATCATTGAAGTAAGATACTCAGACGTAACTGAGGCATATGGCCAAGTGCCTCTGTCTAAAACACTATAAATCAATTATCATAATAGTACCTTCTCAGAAATAAAACGCTATGGATTGCATTCCAACGCTTTTAACTTTACGTCTGACTTTAATTTGACAAACATAAATCAAGATTTTTCTAAGGAAAATAAAGCCGTGTATGTACCTTTTATTATCGAACATTTCTATGGTGAAGGAGAAAACTGTACTTGAAAACCAGTTGACATTTCACCAATATACTTGGCAAGTTGTGAATTGCAATCATAACGCATTGTTAGATCCGATATATATATATATAGCACCATTAATGATACAAACGTATCTAGATTCCATGTGGCAATATTTGTACAAACAGAACAGAATTACATCAGTAACCACTAGATCTCCCAAACTAACAAAATACCCGTAGGTACTTTTCATATTGAACCAGGTCCGGCAGAGAATACCGATATTGCCCTCTAGTGATCATAAATGATACCAAGATTTCTACATGTAAACTATGAGGAATTCCTATTGGAAGATGGACTGTGACATACACATCAGTGGAATATAGTATTCATTTATGAGGCACTGAGAATTCCTTTTTTTTCCCATTTTCTGACCGGCTGTAAATCCCCTATGTTATGATACGTTGACTAGTGGATGGCAGTCCCCGCACGGCTGATCTGGTAAAAAAGGACAGTCAGAACGCCACCCTAAATCTGCACGCTTGCAAAACGAAGCACATCTCGCCACGTCTCTTGTTCTTAATTTTTTCATAGTTTAGAATACCTAGCATAAGACTTAGTTATGTTTAAGTACTTATAAATGCACATCCTATTCAACTAGGTTTAACAATTTGAATATAAAGCTTTTATTTTTTGCCTCCGGCCGGCGGGAATGTTCTCGAATGACCTACCCAATAAAACCCCAAATTTAAGCCGCACCCTTACTTTTGGGTTTGTCTATGGGTATTTTTGCATAAAAAATGTTTAGGAATACCACTGGATTCAAGCTTTCAAGATTTCTGAAACTAACCCTTATTAAGTAGATTCAGGCCTTTGGGGATGATAGTTTGTCAACTATGTATGTATCCATCTCCTTTCTTCCCTATCACTTTCTGGCGTGGCTATGACAATTTGTTTTCCTCTCCAAAATGAACAACTAAAATACTGAGACCATCGATATGAGTTAAAATAAGGTATTTCTACATGTCAAGAAATGTGATTATATATTTTGCATGCAAATATGTCTTTCTAACACTAGTTGCTAGGCAGTTGCTAACAGCGGCCTCATCAATGCCGTGGACATAGCAACGGCCCATGCCGACCCAACCAATAGAATTCTAATGTTTAAATG
Organism: Lepidonotus clava; assembly: GCA_936440205.1. NCBI lineage: Eukaryota > Metazoa > Annelida > Polychaeta > Phyllodocida > Polynoidae > Lepidonotus > Lepidonotus clava. Next base: position 33,870,438 of record OW387140.1, read on the forward strand.
AATTTTCAATTTCTCTGAAAAAAGAAGGATGTGTTTTCCCTGAGATTTCTCTGTCCCCTGGCAATTTTTCCCTGTATCATATCCAGCAAGTTGTTCATGCATGTGGAAAAAGATGTGGACAACCCAACAACAAAAAGTCAAATCCCTTGAATATATTGAGAATAAGGAATTTCAGAACCTGGCCAAATGAAATTCCCTATGTTTTCCCTGTGTTTTTGCAAAATTCCCAAATTCCTTGTGTTTTCCCTGTCAGGGTATTTTCTTGCAATTTTCCCTGTTTTCCCTGTGTGGTCGGTACCCTGATATAGGGACAGAGAAAGACCTACCTGGGCCTGCTGCAGGGTTCTAGACGGGCTGAAGAACGACATGGTGGACGTAAGGTGTATCTGTAACTCCTCCTGGAAGGGTCTCTCAGTGGTACATGGTATCCATAGTGTACTCCAATAGCTCTCAACTAGTCATTAATCTGAAAGGAAAATTATGAACATTTAAGGATATTTGACGAGGTGATATCTACATGAATATGGCCTATAATTAATGTCTGCTATCAATATAAAACTGCTGACATAAGGGACATTTGGATATATGAGGGGCAGTTGTCTCTGGCCTGAGTTGTCCTTTATATCCAAATTACACTGGATTGAAATAAAAAAAGGTATTTAATGTGGTTATGAGTTATGGAACTTTTATGACACAAAAGTAGAAGAGATATTTTATAATCACGCTCCTCTGACAAATTTCAACTTTATGACATGTACGATACCCTTTTCATTCAGTTACTTTAAATGTGTTTCTATAAGAAATAGTCCTTTTTTTATGCTTGGAGTAAGCCTAGAATATTTTGGCAGTTAGACAGAGTGTGAAAAATCGTAAATTCACACCAGTGAGATCACCTCGCGTAAGCGCTGCCAAACGTGGGCAAAATCTGTCAAATGGCATGAACATGAGATGATAAAAACTTGGAAGGGTTTTCAAAATTATAATCGATCTTTAAAGGGGGCACACCTTAACCTCGATTTGACAGCCATGCAACAAAACTAATGATACAACCCATTTAACATATCACTATACGCCCTGCACATGTCAAAACTCATAACTATGCGCATGGACCGTGGGAATGAACGCATACATTGACTAGAAATTGGGGGCATCTCCGTGCTTAGTTTTCATCTGCTGCCTTCCAATTTGTATAACACAGAACAAAATTAATAGTAGATAATTACATAAAAACGGCCATGGCAAAAATATCTACTGTATCTTACCCTTGTATTTAACATGATGAAACCATGAACAACTCTGACTTTGACGTTCTAAATGTTTAAGTGTTACCTCCCTCTCAGGACAGAATTTCAAGGTAAAACAAGTTTTAACTCGCAGACTTCCCACTGGGGGCGAAGTGGGATTTCCTAACCACACACAACGGCAAATCTCACAGGTATCCCCACTGGAGGTCAATTAATTAGGATTAAGGCCTTTTAACTGTTGTGTGTTATCGATCCTCTACTTAAGGTAAAGTTACAGTATATACTTCCAAAGTAAAAACAACTGGTAGGTGTCATTTTCATAAAACCCTACTTACTAGCCAATCATTTTAGAATATAATTAAAATGAATGGCTTAATCTGTTGCTTGAGACAATCGACGGTAAGATCGTAATGGATAAGGTCATCGACACTTATTTTCGTCACAGCCCAGACTATTAAAACTATATCAATCATAAACTATCGCGTGGAATTTCCTGACCCTTAGGCCAAAAGGCCTCAGGCTTCAGCCTATGGGTCATAATTTGGGTGCTAAATTATAAAAAGTTGTCACGTTGAGCGTACTTCACTAAACATGGCATAAACTGTGCCAAATTGCCCACTTTATCATTTGCAGATTGCAATATAATCCATGGTTGACCAAACATTTTCTTAGCATAATCTAATGGGTTATTGAAAAGCAGTCTACTCCCAAATATATTTTGATAATGAAAATTGTGGTGAATTAATTACAATTGATCGCTGAATGACAACATCAATGTTGCTTATGAATAAAACAGCATTGAAGGGAAACACAACATCATTGATTTCGAATACACCAACAACATCCTATGGTGTCGAATACAACACTATGGGGTGCCCCTGACTAATACCCAATCTTTAAAAAAAGATCCAAATCTTCCTCATTTAGATATATTACTATCCATCTCAACCCCCATAAAAAAAAGTTAAGAATTATACCTATTCTTTACACATGTTCAAAGAACTTCCAGCTTAAAACCGTGCCTTACTGAAAAGATGAGGTAAATACAGTTCATGTGCCATGATCCGTATCAATTTATACCCATACCTACATAACTGTGAGTGTCTGTTTTATATGCCAGGTTATCTGGATCCCGGTTAAGACCACACAATTTGTTCTGTGCGTGCTTATACTAGGTATCTCGGAGAGTGGCTTTTTTCATGTGAAAAATGTCAGAAAATCCTAAAAAGGAGCTATGTTCAGTCACTACCCACAGCCACATACTAAATCTGAGCATGACAATACTTATACTGTTGGAAAGCTTGATTCAAGACGAGTTCAATGGTATGAAGTACAATACTGGCAAATTTTGGGAACTTACTCAAATTTAGCAGTTTGTTGGAGTCATTTTTTGTGAGATGTCAGAATTTGTCACAGGGGATACATTGCATAGGATGACTTCCAATTATCCTTGCATTTTCGCCATGATATTAGAGGATTTATCATATATACAGTGAGATACCTCAGGTCTTGAGGTATCCCCCAAGCTATGTAACTTTCTCAGATTAAGATTTTTTGTTGTGTAAAATTAGGTATCATGAGATTGCATTTTTTCACCCAAAAAATGTCAAAAATCCCCTAAAAACAGGCTATGTTCAGGCATCACCCATGGATACACACTGACTCTGATAATAATAATACTTATATGGTTGGAAAGCTTGCTTCAAGATGAGTTCAGTGGTATATAGTACAATAATGACAAATTTTGGGAACATGGTCAAGTGTGGTTGTCTGTTAGAGTCATATTTTAGGATTTGTCAGACCATGACAAATTGGTCATAATCAATATTTAAGATGACTTTTCTAATTTTTATTGCATTTTCGCCATGGACTTGGGGCTTTTATCATACATACCATGAGAAAGTCTAGGTGTAGAACTATCACACAGTATGTGTACAATTTTCATATTTTGACTTTTTCATTTGTAGAACATAACACATGGGTTGTGCTTTTTTTTCCATTTCTTGAAATAATTCGGAAATTCATCAAAATATTAAATATTGAAAAATTAATAGAAAATCAAATAATGTACTAATTAAAGAGATCAAAAGAGCTTTCTTATTCTTTTTTTACGCCCTTTCATATGGTTATAACCCCATGAATCTGCGTTTAGCCATTGAAAACTCTCCAAGATACCTACTTATACCCGGTAAAGCACAAAGCCCTACCGCTACTTGGAGATTTAGGACACGGCCCGACGACCACAGGTTGACATCTGAGAGCAGCACAGTCAAACAAGTACTTTGTGGGATCAAAAAAAGTGTGGGTTTTTTTCCACCAAAAGTCCCGAAGGTCTAGACTTTTGTTAGCTAACTTTATTATGCTGGTCGAGCCGGAGAAATCCTAGGATACAAGGGTACCCACAAATTTGCCTTTTAATGTAAATGTATTAGAAGGGGGGGATAGTTTTAGCTATTGTACATGAGACCTTGTCAATATGAATTGTCCTATTAAATGTGATTAAACACGCGGAGTGAATGGCACAATTATGTTTAAAATTGAGAGTAAGTTAGATGGAAATATAAATGCTTTAATCATGGAGCACTCCATTCACCACAGTATTACATCCTCTTTGTCAGATTCTTTTGAAGAAATACCTTGATTCTTTGAACCTATGTAAGTGGATGCACACAAAGATGTCGTTCCTCTTCGAATAATCTTCCTCCTTGAAAGAGAACATGGAGGCATTTTGCCAACAATTTTGCTCAGAAGTATCCGCCTAACTTAGTAGGAGCACACACAACTGAATTCAGGTGGATCTCTATCACAAAGTTTGAGAACTATTCAATACAACTAAGGTCAATCGTCCCTATTTTCCCATACACAAAACACTGACAGTAGGGCCCGACATTAAGCATTGCCCGCCGGGCAGGTATAACTTGAATTGGGACAGGTGTTTTCTTAAATATACCTGTCTGGAGGTCAGATAACTTTTTACATAATGATATTATACATAATAATCGTTGTTATAATATTGATAACCCAGTAAAGAAGGGCAGGTAAATTCAAGGATCGGGCAGGTAAAAATTGACCTACACCTGCCTGATAGGCAGCCAAGTCAAAACTATAAAATAATGCTGAGTCCTGACTACACCCGGGTGACTACCATTCGTCCAGTCACTCTTTTCCCATCTCCAATTTTTTTTATCTCTATACATATCAAATATTTGAAGAGACCTGTAGTGAAAAACACCTAGGTTTTCAACCCCTTTCCACACAGTGACACACACAAAAAAAAACAACTTACCTGATTACTCCAAGGACGGAATGAGTACTGTTTTACTCTACAAGCCGCCAGGTATATGTCCTGATGGGGTTACAGTTAGCAGTATTTGATGGTAATGCTTGATGTGTGGACAGTTTAATCCGTCAGGTGAGGGAGACTGGAGGAGACAGGAGACACCTCCAGACAGTGTCTACCTGTACTCTACCCCTAATACTACTACATACAATTCAGCCGGAGCCGTGGAGGCGTGACCATGCACCCTCCCACCGCCTGGAGAGGGGGGGGGGGGTGATGTTGGGGGGTCGTTGTAATTACTTTACTTGGTCGGACTTGCAGAGGTATTGGTTAATGGACGTAGAACCTATTGTTCCATATACTGCATTATATCTGCATTGTTATCGTAGAATGAAGTTATCTTTTGCAAGGCCTGAGTCACACAGATTCATCAAAAGTTTGCCATTTTAATTTTGAATGACCCGTGCCTTGTTACCTGTAGTTATATTAGACTTGTTCTATATTAAAACTTTCACCATTCCATCAACGATTTCAAAAAAATAGTACCAATGTCAAAGATTTTTTTTAGAGATTTCCTTTGTAGTAGCTTTTCGTATTTTGATCATTGGGACAATGCTTTTGTTATTGCAAAACCTAGTTCTTTTTTGTTTTTGTTTTTAATACATAACCCTTCTTTTCATATTTCTAAGGGTGATAAATTCATGTTTTTTTTTATACTATCCAAATCGCTCATTTCGGCGAACCATTTTCTTTCTCATGAGTTCGCAATAATTACATACTTATTATCAGTCAGTCAGACCAAACCAACAGAGCCCTGGGCTTGTCATTTCCGTACATAATTATAAAGTTTCCTATACAGACCTACCCTGGAGACCTACTCCCAGGTCCCCCACCCTACCTTCTTACTCCTCCCTCACCTTGGCATTGCCCCTCAGTGCACCCTTTGGCAGTGGGCCCCCTTTGTCCCACTGCCAACTGGAGCCTGATAAGACAAGGCCAACCCGTAGTGATACTATCTCACCTGTCTACTCACCTACGGCTAGGGCGGAACACCTTAGGGACAAAGACTAGAAAGCTTTAAAAAAAGTGAATAAGTGTTGACACATATATCATTTTTATACTTATGATAAATAACCCCCCCCCCCCCCCACTAAAAGAGACACTTTTTTCGCCTTGCTCAGTAAAAACCGTTTTAAATTGAAGATTTGAAGATTCAGTAAATTTCTGTATAAAGATTCAGTAAATTTCTGCAATTTCTCGCGGAACAAAACGTTGCAAGAAGGTCGAGGAATAGGGATGAAAATCAAATACTTCTATATCTGTTGATTTAGCATGTAATCAGCAGAGCTTTCCCGTTTGCACCTTGATATTTTTGGGTTTGTATAGAAGTGTGACTGTCTCACTGCACACACACAGGAGTCAGCACCCATCATAAAAGAACTCCCTAGAGGGTGTGATTTATTTGTCGGACCTTAAATAGTCTATCACCCTACTTTTTTGGGTGTGGGTGTGGGGTGCTGTCTAAAAGAATTTCGTTTTACCAAGATGATCTAATCTTTTCCTCAAGAATAGCGGCTTCTTAACCCCTGTCCATAAAAAAATTAAGGTCACTATTACTACTGAAAGATCACACTACCTGTGATACAGGTTGGACTGAATTTTTTTTTTTTTTTTTCTTTAAAAACGACCACCTGATTTCACTTTCTTTCCTTACCTCGGAGAACTTATCAACTAAGTGGATTGGGGTCAACTTTTCCATTAAATAGACTGGGGAGAACTTATCAATTAAAGTGTGCCCTTATACAACCTCATTGCAGGCAGTAAGTGTGTTGACAGGTGAGTAATTTTACACCCTTTGACGCGCGGGGCGGACACAGTGTGTGTTATTAACCGTGAGGGGAGTAATGTGGCCTGCTGCTGTACCCCCCGCCTGACCTGGTTAGGAGTCAGGTGAACCTAAGGCCAAAAATAAAAAAATTGTTGTGTTCAGGTAACCCTACCTATCCTAATTTTTTTGGCCCTACCCTAGCTTTTCTTTTGAAAATTTGTATTATTTTTTTTCTCAAAATGCAAAAGAATTGACCTAAAAATGCCTGGAAAACCATAAAACCACATATATATGCTCAGGGCATGTATTTTAGATGCTAAAAATGTTTTTAGGGGATAATTGGAATATTTTTCATTTTCAAAACTGGCCGGGTCTCTTTAGTAAGTAAAAGAAAAAAAAAGAAAAAAAAAAGAAAAAGATTTCGACCTACCTACCCTACTTTTTTCGACCTATGTTACCTGAACACAACTATTTTATTTTTTTGGCCTGAGACATACATGTCAGGTGAACCTGAGACATACATGTTTTTACATTATGTGTCTCTGGGTGAACCCATTATGCTGAACGTGTGGGGTATACCCACCTGGGGACGGGTCAGGGGATACCAACACCCTGACAACGTGAAAGTACTCCTAATGAAATATGAATAGTGTCTGCCTTTCTATTATTTTTTCATACAAAAGCCTCTTATATGTATAACTTGAAAGGAAATTACATAATAGGAGTTTTACTTAAACTCCTATAGATTCTACTACACCTAGACACAACTTTATCTCTGAATACTTTTGTTTTTCGGATGTTTCCAAGTGTCCCGAAAACTGCGACAGGGATAATGTGGAAAGTTTGCGAGGCTGCAAAACGCTGAACCCTTTTCTATTTTCAATAAACCCTTTCGTTGCTTTTCAAAGTATTTTTTTTCTCTTTCCCAGATAAACGTTTTTCATTCTCCTAGGCAGAAGAGAAAGGTCCATTTTGAAAATTGTTCTCATAGTTTGAATATCATTGGAGAAATGAAAAAGTTCTCAAAAATCAAGTCTAATGTTACAGAACACTCATAATTCCAAGTACACGTTAGATTAAGGAGTGATATTGGGAAAAACTGACGAATGTACAGCTTGGTTCAACCTCTAGTTGGGCAATATAAACTCGGCGAAAATATACTTCGAGCTACCTTTCATATGACAATGTTGAATGGATAGACGCGTCATAATTTGATTTATAGGCTATATATACCACATTGTTTGCCCACGAACTTCACACGCCTTCATTTGCTAATTTATTGGAGGCTATTTTCTCATAAATCAGATGCTTGGTCCCCTTGGGACATATAGAATGTGGGTATTTTTCCAGCCGTTAGAAAACTACGTTAAAGTAGGAGTTTCACTTATGAGTTAAATTATTGATACCGACAGGGTGTATAAAGAAAGGACACTCTGAAGTGAAATAAGACTTCAAAAATGTTTTTAGAAAGGGGGCAATTATAAATGATGTACACATTTTTTCTGGATTCAGATATTCACTACAATCTCCCTGGTGCGGCTACATAAGGGATCTTCATGGAGTGCACCCATGTATTCCAAACATTCCGACTGCCCCAATTAGAAGTTCACCATCTAATGAAATACATACCTATGTCTATGAGTTATAACTCCGTCAATGCGTATTATAGGTGCTCCTTTCAGAATTCAAAGTTAACTTAGATATGACTTGTAGGAAATGCTACAAGAACAAATAGGTTGGCAGATATCCATTTCTTCATATTAAGTTTGCCCAAGAGACTTTACGGTCGGTAACTATATTATGAGCTATTCTTAATTTTCAGCTTATGTTTAAACGACCATTGACTGACATGGACTGCCAACAGAATCTTGCCGCGTTAGGAAATGAATTATTGTACAGGGAAATCCTACCTCATAATTCAGGCTTCAATTGGCTCATGATCAGGGGTATTCCTTGATATTAATTTTCATTAAAAAAAAAAGTGAAATGATAGTAGTATATTGGACCTGATTATATTCTGCATGTGGCCCCAAATCTGACAGTCACGATGCGCTGCTTTAGACACCGATGTAGATGGAAAGGAGGACACCCGCAATGGATGGCTGCCCACAGTGAATGTGTGCCCCAGGCATATGGAGGTATAGGTGGAACGGGGAGCGAGATATTTTTGTTAAGTCAAGAAAAGAAGAAGGTCATTATGTATATAGGTTGTCCCACTAGAATCGTCACTTCAGTGGTTTTGTTACCACTATACAGGTTACTTGTATCTCTGTGTGTATACATTTGAGAAGTCACTGGCTTTGGAACATATCACTGACATCACTCTACTGTTGGAGAACAGTATCACGGATATAATATCAATATGTCTGGAGGAGATAAAGGAGATAAAGGAGCACATCAGGTATGGTTTATTTCATTAATATCTATATATATCATAATATGAGAAGTAAACAAAGAATCAGGACACATAAGTTATTGTTGAGGAATGTCTTTAATGGAAAACAGTAAACGTTGTTTAGATCTTTGATGTAAGTAACTCGGATATATATAAGTACAAACAAACTTCTCCAGGTGTGAACAGTATCGCCTGTGAATTAAGTCACGTATACAAAATAGGAGAAATCACTGGTTTTACATCTGCCATGGCAATTAAACATCAATCACATCTCTGTCTTTTTTTAACTGAAATGCTAATAGGATATATACGTAGTAGCATATATGAAAAAATAATTTGGTTATATAAATATCAGGAACACTTGGCTGTACACCTGTATCTTTGGCCGATGCAATAAATCATCAATCACATTACTCTGCTTATCACCTAAAGCACCGATAGATAATACATGTGATATGAAAGTGTGTCCTGTATACAAATACCTTTTAGTTATATATATCCTGGTGATAAAATCAACATTCACACCTTCTTGTATATAACCTAAAAGAAAACTGACAGGTAACACATAACTCTTACAATATAATGACGGTTACCAAGTCACACCACAAAATACTGTGATACAAATATAGGTATGTATGATGTTTTCCTTTTACAGTTTTCAGGAAAAGAACATCAGGGAGTAATAAATGATATAGTGGAAAAAAAGCAACTAGATTAGGACAGTCTGACTCACTAGTCATTTGATACTTACAATGGTTGAGGTAGATGAAATTACTGAACTGAAACATACTTGAACTGTCTGAACATGTTCCAGTGGTTTTTTAGGGGGGAGCTGACATCACACACCAGCGAACCAAAAGAGAAAAAGTTGAAGTTAGATTGTGTTTTTTATGTGTACAATAATATAACATTTTTCTATTTATTTGACAGGGATATCAATGTTCAAGATGTCGACGCTGGTTCAAAACCATTATAACACTTAGGAGACATCGAAATGTTTGTACTGAGATTCGTCTACGATGTACGTTGTGCAATACACAGTTGTCATCAATAAGGAAACGGAACAATCATATGGTTAAATGCCGCAAAAACATTGAAAAGCAACGTCGAAGACATCTCAGGGAACAGGAGCGTAGATCAAGTGCTGCAGCTGGGGATGCCTGTAGTGACTGTAGGAATCATTCTGCAGATACAAATAGAGACAATTACGTATGTGGACAATGTGGTAAATGCTTTAAAGATGTGAGAGTATTTCTTTCTCATAGGAAGGTACATTACGATAAGATAATATCAGATCTATCATCACAAGATGCAACAAAATCACACACAGCCAAACATTCAGATGGAAAGGAAAAGAAACATTTCAAATGCGTAGATTGTGACAAATGTTTTAGTCATTGGTATGAGCTTCATAATCACAGAACAATTCATAGGCAAGAAATGAGGGGTGGAGTACAACAGACAGTTCCATGGGAAGAAAATACTAATGTTCGACCTCCATGGGTAAGCGTGGAAGAGGATGGTACAGAAGTTGTTGATGAGGCATTTAGAAGTGTATACCGGTATAATAGGGATACCATTGTTGCAAGTCATGATCCCGGTGTCATTAGGGGAATATACAATTTCACTCTAAATGATTTTAACGGTGAAGTAGATCAGTTTCAGAACCATCTCGATTACATTTACTCAAACGAGCAAAACGCGTTTAGAATAAACCTGTCATTTGGTATTATTTTACAACATGTTGAGAATGGCAGCTATCGTTATTATACAGCTTATTACAATTCTACAATATTCGACAGTCCTGTAAGAATTAATAATAGAGGTGATTTCAATCAATTCTTTCAACAGATGAGGAACATGGACTTGTTAGAATTTATAGCTAAGAAAAGAGAGTCCACAAAATGGCAGAAAGCATTTGTTACAAACGTTAACTACTTTGTATACAGAACAGGGTTCAGAATAGGTGCAACAGGTGGAGTTAACCTACCTAAACACGTAAGAGATTCAAAATCCATTATAGGGTTTGAAAGATCACATCACAACGAACCGTACAGAGACAACTTGTGTATCTTTAGGTGTCTAACGTGGGCAAAATCAAAGGAAGTGGGGGAGAACTTTGAAAACGAAGTGAAGGGACACTACACAGAATGGAGAGATTTTTGTACATCAGAAGGTCAAACGGATCTCCCAATGTATGCAAAGAAATATAAGGGAATTGTTTTAGAAGATTTGCCAAATTTCGAAAGATGTTTCAACATTAGCGTAGCTGTCTATTCTCTTCATGCAAACAAAACTTGTACTAGGGTCTATTCTTCGAGTTTATGTGTGACCGATGTTAATACAATGGAAGTAAATCTCAATTTGCACGGAAAGCATTTTAGCTTGATAAAACGTCTAGATTCGTACTGTAAAAAATATGCTTGTAGATTTTGCGGTAGAGCCTTTAAGGTAATGCAGGATTTGAAACGTCACGAAAAGGTGTGTGATACACGCGTAAAATTGATATATCCAGGGGGAGTGTATTCACCAGATTGTACAATATTCGAAGAAATGAAACAGTCATTAGGCATTGAAGTAGATAAAGAGATCCAAACCTATCCATGGTTTGTTGTATACGACTTCGAGTCTGTTCTTCCGAAAATACCGCAAAATGATAATCAAAATGTCGAGCCAAAGACGCGCTGGATAACCGAACACGTACCAGTTTGCGTGAGCATTGCTTCCAACATACCCGGTCACACAGAACCTCATTGTATAATAGACCCTGATCCAGATAACTTAGTGAAACGCATGTGCGAATATCTTGAACAGATCCAAGTAGTTAGTACGAGGTTAGCCAACGTGAGATGGAAAGCCGTAGTTGATGAGTTAGAAAAGGTAAAAAGAGAATTCACATCAGAATCGGTTAGTACCACTGATGGTGGTGATGAGCGTATAGAAACTCATGAAGAGGTAATTGGACATGGGGATAGCAATGATATGACAGAGATTGATCACGATGCAGTTGAAAAAAAACATACCAAACTCGTCAATACTCTGTTAGAGAAATTCAAGAAATACACAGAGGTGCTACCAGTGTTAGGGTTTAATTCATCCAGATATGATTTAAACTTAATCAAACGAAGATTCCCGAAACATTTGAACTTGGCATCCGACGCAGACTATGTGATAAAGAAGTGTAACCAGTATGCAGCTATTGTCACATCTAAATTCAAATTTTTAGATATGTCAAATTACCTGGCTGCTGGGTGTTCTTATTCAAAGTTTTTAAGTGCATATGACATCAAGGAAGCAAAGAGTTATTTCCCGTATGAGTACTTTGATGATGTTTCAAAACTTACCGAGAGTCAACTACCACCTTATGAGGCCTTTATGTCAACGCTGAAAAATACCAACGTTTTGGAAGTGGAGTATTCACAATGGGTTAGCAATGGTAGAAAAGGGTTGCCACCTAAGACTGGTGCAGAAAAGTATCAGGACCTTTTAGACATTTGGGAAAACCGGGGAATGACTACTTTCTCAGATTTTCTTGAATATTATGTCAATTTAGATACAGGGCCATTTGTGCAAGCTACGGAAAAACTAATGCAGTATTATTTCGAGTTGGGAGTTGATGTATTCAAAGTTGCAATTTCTGCCCCAGGGATTGCTAGGAGGTTACACGCAAAACGGCAGAACATACACTTTGCAAGTTTTGCCAAAGAAGACGCAGATCTCTTCCATAAAATCAAAAAATGTGCATTTGGGGGACCTAGCATAGTTTTCAAAAGATATGCAAAAGTCGGGGAAACATTAATTCGGAATAACAAAGATGTGTTATGCAAGAGTATTATGGGATATGATTGTAACGGGCTTTATCTTATGGCCATTGGTGACCTACTTCCAGTAATGATGCCAATTAGACGACTATCAGAAACAAGGTTCAAACCAAAAGTGTCGTGGAAACATCTGGAAATGTTTCAGTGGATGAACTGGGTGATGAAGTCTCAAGATATCCATATTCAACACAAGATGAACACTGGTAGAGAATTTCCGGTAGGTCCATACAAATTAGACGGTTATGCAACAGAAGGTAATAAGCGATTAGCCTGGGAATTTCACGGATGTTGGACACATGGTCATAACCCCGAGGTATGCGGTTTTAGAAGAAACCAAAAGACACCGAAAAAAACAGTAGAACTTTTGGCCAAAAAAGATAGGCGTACAAAAACACGTGATCGGTATATCAGGTCTCAGGGTTATGATTTGACTGTAATATACCAGTGTGAATTCGCTAAAATGAAAAGAGAGAACCCTAAAATTAAAGAGGTCAGTCTGGACATGTTTCCGGAATTTTATGTTTCCCACCCACATAGTGTCAGCGAAGAAACCATTCTAAGATGTGTCGAGTCTGGGGAGCTTACTGGCTTGGTTGAAGTAGATATTTGTGTACCTGAGACATGGCCCAAGGGAAAAGAACGTGACGTGTCCCCACAAGAGTACTTCTCAGAAATGAGTCCAATCTTTTGTAATTCGGAAGTACACTTCGAAGATTGGGGTCCAACAATGCAAAAGTACAGTTTTTCAAATCATTCAGAACCATTCACAGAAAGTCGTAAATTACTCATAGGTGGGATGGCGGCTAAAAGAATATTCCTCGCAACAAACCTACTCAAATGGTACCTAGAGAAAGGACTGGTTGTCACTAGAATATATGAAGTTGTAGAGTACAAATTTAAAAGATGCTTCGAGGGTTTTTGCGATTTCATATCAGATGCGAGAAGGAAGGGTGATCAAGATCCTAGCAAACTTGTCCTGGGTGAAGGGTCAAAGGTCATAGGTAATGCGGCATATGGCTCGTTACTCCTGGATAAGACAAAACACGTTTCAGTAAAGTATGTATACGGAGATAGCGATGCTCATATGTTAGTGAACAGCCCCAGATTCAAAAATTTGGTGGAACTGCCAGATGAAATGTACGAACTTGAAATGTCGAAAAAGTGTATTCGCATGGACTTGCCAGTCCATCTCGGATTCTGTATTTTACAATCTGCTAAGTTAAAGCTTTTAGATTTCTATTATTCGTGTTTGGACAAATATATAAAACGCAGAGATTTTGAAATAACCCATTGTGACACTGACTCAATTTATCTAACATTGAGCACAGAAGACTTGATACAAGCGGTGAGACCCGAAATGAGACAAGAATTTGAAAGGGCATTGTACGGGAATTGTAACGATGAAAAGTTCAGAGAGTCATCTGAGCATTGGTTTCCACGTTTGTGTTGTGAAGCCCACATTGCCCATGACAAGAGGGAAAGGGGTCTTTTCAAACTAGAAGCCAGTGGCACAGAATTGATTGCTCTAGCATCAAAAACATATTATCTGAAGCGTTCGGGACTGGGTGATTGTGTTAAAGCAAAGGGAATCAACAGGTCCTCACTTACTGACCCCATGCCTTTCTATATCAAAGCATTGTTCCAACAACAATCAACATCTGTCACAAATGTAGGGATGAGAGCACATCAGAGTACTGTTATGACCTATAACCAACAAAGAAGAGGGTTTAGCTTTTTCTATGTGAAACGCGTGGTACAACCAAATGGAATAGACACAAAACCACTGCAAATTGTGTTGAATCCATGGGAAGATTATAATGTTATAGTGTTGAGGAAAGAGAAACACTGCATCTCTAACGATTATCAAGCTGTTATGGAAATGGATGGAATGTTGTTCAGAAGTTGTTCGCAGTTATTTTTTTACAGGAAAGCAGTGATAAATGGTTGTTTAGAAACAGCCGTAGAAATCTTGAAATCCAAAACAGATTCAGATTTGAATAAAGCTGTAAAAGGAATAACAACCAAGGGCAGATGGTATGAATGTAGGGATGCGGTTATGGAAGAGGTTATTCAAGTAAAAATTGGTACTCTAAAATATCGTATAATAGCAGAATTAAACCTGTTCCAGGGTCGGCAGATAGTACATCCTGGGGAGCATTATAATAATAGTTATTGGACGTGTGGTTTGAACCGAGCTATGGCCGAAATCACTTCCCCAAATCAGTATCCGGGTGACAATGTCCTAGGTAAGATCTGGGAGAGATTATCAAATGATGTTGACTTCATGAATTCTTGAGAAAGATTATGAAGCCATGTAATTGTTGTTATAATTATTTTTTAACTGTGAATTATTAATATGTATGTATCTATTTAAAGATTATAAAGGTAGGTAGGTGGTCTCCATCGGTTCCGTCTTATCCGGAGACTTCTTGGTTATAATGTTACCATTGCCAACAGGCTCAGACATGCGCCTCAGGTCATATTGCATTGAATCTTGTTATTTGTCTTAGTAAAAAAAAACTAACTTTGTTTCTTTTAATCTGTTATCTCTGTCAATGAAAAAGGTGTCTACAGAATTAATGGCTGATGTCATCGACAAAATCCACAGTACTGTTTATTTTGGTTGTTACTTATTCTGTGTGTGTATATATATATATGTGTGTTTATGTATATAGCAAATACCGCCACTGCACGGTTATTTGTGTTTCAATCATAGTTGGGAATAATTTTCTTTTGCAATGTTCAAATGGAATGAATAAAATATGTATACTGTAAAAAAGAAAAAGTGGATGTTTATTTTTTTAAAGCCACGTTCTGCATATAAATATTGTGTTAATTGTCATCATTTTATAGTGGTAACAGCCTTTAAAAAATCATAGAAAATAAAACTTAACAGTATTTCTATGAGACAGATTGACAAATTCCTTTATTAGTATTCAGACCACTCACGCGAGCACTCGGAACATGTAATTGGTCCTGTCCTAAGTGTTGTGAAAAAAAAAGGAGGAGAACAATTACCACTTAATAGATATGGAAGAGTATGTAGAAGATGTGGATGGACCAATGTTTCCAGGTCTCAGGAGCCCGTGTAACATCATAGTGTCGGGAGTCAGCAGCAGTGGAAAGACAACTTTGGTGTATAGGCTTCTGAAACATAGGAAGGAGATGTTTACTCTCCCAACTGAGAAAATACTGTATTGTGTTGGAGCTCAGCAACGACTGTTTGAGGAAATGCAGGAAAATGTGCCAGGCTTATCCTTCCACAAAGGACTACCCACAAGAGAAGTGCTGGATTCATTCACAGACGGTTTGGAACACACGATAGTGGTGTTAGATGATTTGATGGAAGAAGTCGTGAGAAGTTTTGACTTACAAAACCTCTTTACTAAGGATGCACACCACAAGTGTATCACAGTGATTTTTATAACACAAAATTTATACGCCCAAGGTAAATGCGCCAGAAACCTTAGCATGAACACCCACTATTATTTCATATTGTGCAATCCTAGAGATATCAATCAAATAAGCGTACTAGCTAATCAAACCGGTTTAGGAGCGACCCTCAAGGAAAGCTACAAAGACTGCGTGCTCAAACAGAGATACGGCTATCAACTGATCAAACTTCACCCAGCCGATATTTCGCAGTCAGGAGATCCACCGAGATTGAAAGCTCGCATTCATACCAATATCTTTCCCGGTGAAAATCTGATTTCGTATATATAAAACGGATAACATCCATCCAATGTCCATTCAGTCAACAGTGAAGGATCATCCTGTACACACACACACATCCACAGAGACAGATTTTATCACTGTGTTCAATGGTTAAAGCGTCATGTCAGTCAGATTGAGATCTTGCAACAGCTTTCTGAAAACCATACTCAAGGGATCACGCGTTCAGGCGGTTGCCGTGTTGGTAACGGCTTCGGACCTACAAGTGAACTGCATCTCGGAAATCATCATCAATTTACGCAGATTACCTATAGGTAGAAAGTGTAAGACATTAATGAAAAAATTTAAAAAGATTCTAGACGTCGTGGGTAATCTAGCTATCAATGCATCCACTCGGCTGATGGTTATACAAAAGTCTGTCCAAAAGATTCTCTCCGTATTGTTTGCTGCAAGGAGTAGACTACTTAGTATATTAGAATGAAGAAATTCATTACTCTACCCTTCGACGAATACACAAGGTTAAAGAAGGAAAAGTCACTCACACCCTCACCACCGGAGACTACAACGCAGTCACCAGAACCGGTTACTGGTCATCAGGATCCGACTCTGACTCCGACTCCTTCGCCTTCGCCTCCGCCTTCGCCTTCTCCCTCTCCTTCGTCACCGATCGCGTCTCGTAGAAAGGACGACGACCCAACTCGGAAGGAGTCAGCGGGAACAACCTCTGAGATATCCTCTGAGAAGGATCAGCCGCCTTCATCGGAGTCGAGGGCAAGACCACTTCCTTCGGGATCGTCTCTTCCTCCACCGGGTGAGCCCGTAAAGAACAAACCAAAAGTCATATTAAATAAACAGTTAGAATCAAAAAGTGATATCAATCCAGAACCGGATAAACCACCGGATATCGACTCGACTCTACAACAGATGTCCGGATGCAGTACGACAGGACAAAAGAAATCAAGAAATAAGAGAAGTAATCAAGACACCGTAGATTCAACGAGATACAACACAAGACCTAAACGGGCTAATCGAACCACATGGAAGGACATCTGGAAGAATAATTGGAAAGCCGGGAAATGAGTCTACCAATACCCAACCCAACAGTGCCGAGTGACGAAACTCTGAACGGCTATCTGAAATCTATTTACTTTAATCCAAACCACCCAGCTGGATATGCAGGAGCCACAGCGGTGTACAACGCTGTTGTATCGGAAAGGAAATACAAAATCAGCCGTAAACGACTAAACAAATGGTTAAGAGAACAAGATGCTTATACAACATTTAAACCCGCCCGAAAACGAATCAAACGACCAAGAGTGATCGTGAGTGACAGAGATCAACAGTGGGACAGTGATACGTTGAATATGACATATTATAAGAAACACAACAACGGTTATGCCTATATTCTGGTAGTCATTGACATATTCACCCGATTTCTGATCACAAGACCTTTACAGACACTTCAGGGAATTCACATCAAAGAGGCATTCAACGATATTTTCGTGTACAATGAAGAACCAAAAACAATACGTACTGACAGAGGCACCGAGTTTATGAATAAGGATGTGAAGGGATTTTTTAAATCTAAAGACATTATACACTTCCCTACAAATAACGAAGTGAAAACATCTCACGGAGAACGCGTTATAAGAACCCTGCGAATGCGCATAGCGAGGTTAATCAAAGGCCGTCACAGTTTTAATTGGGTGGATCATCTCCAGGAAGTTACCAATGCTTACAACCGTTCAAAACACAGATCAATTAACATGACCCCTCAAGAGGCTATGTGTACAGCGAAAAAAACTGATTTATGGCATTATCAATATAAACGGAACGATGCGGCTACAGAAACGGGTCCGAATGAAAAGTTTGCCTTTGACATAAACGACCGTGTCAAAATATCTTATTTACAAAAACAATGGCATAGAGCGTACGATGAACATTGGTCGCGCGCCATATTTACAATAATCAAACGTCGGATGCATCAGGGCTATCAGATGTATGTTATAAAAGATTGGAAGAATGAGGTACTAGATCCAGAATTTAGTAAGGAGGAATTACAGCTCGTAACAGTCACTGACGATACGAGATACGAAATCGAAAAAATTATAAAACGCAGAATTGTCGGACCGCGTGGTCACAAACGCCGCGAAGTTCTGGTTCGTTGGTTGGGATTCTCCGAGCAGTACGATAGTTGGGTGCCAGAGGAAGACGTTGAAAATCTGGGACAGTGACAAGATAAATAGTTACAGCAATATTGTATTGGTCCGCATTACGAGCAGAGATGTATCTGTTTCTTTCTTCGCAAGATTCCAAGCATCTGCACCAAGGGAACAGGTGGAATGACTTTTACGTAACTCTACCCTCTCCTGTGTTCCTAGACAGAGGAGAGATATGGGAGTGTGGACTAACTGAACTCTCCATAAAATCAATTGATCACGCACGCATTGCTGGATCAGAATGCGTTCAGGTTTTCTGTGACATAGTGGAACCATCATACATGTCTAATGATACACTCCCCATACTCAGGAACGTTCAGCTAAATCTAGCTCGAAATAAATTAACGGCTTTCAACCCCGTGTTCTATTTCCGTATAAAGCGGGAACGTATTAACACCATTCGGATCTATTTAACCTTAGACAAAAGACCTATATCATCATTAGGAGAAGCCTTCACAAGGTGTACACTTCATCTGCGTCGAGTTGGATAAAATTTTTTTTAAAAAAAAGACGCAAAAGGATAAACCATGCCACTCATACCATTGGGGATTCAACTACACGAATGGTCTAGAGCCAGTGATCCAAACGTAAAGACTAAGGTAGAAACGGGCAACGGTACCAATACGTTTACGGACAATACTGGATCTACTAAATTCTATAAAATAGACACGCATCATCCAACTTCAACGGTTAAGGAATCACCTCAAAAACTCGTATCACCTGTGCAAAGGATTCTGGAACAAGTTAAGGAAAGACAGAAGGAAAGTACAACTGATGCACCAGACTCAAACGAGGTCTCCCTAGATATGGCAGCGTCATCTACTGGTATAAAGCGTAAACGTCGGGTACAGAAAAGAAAAAATGTCAGCCAAAAACAGTCTTATGACATAAAAAGACTGATCACAGCGCGTAAGAAACAGTCAACAACCAGACGAGGACGCGGTAACAAGGGAAAAGGAAGAGGCGCTGGTAAACTCTAACTCAGAATAACGCACCAACACCGCCAAGACAATTTTGGCATTTTATTTTTTTTTACCTTGTTGACTATATTCCGATAAAGGAGAAGAAGAAGAAGAATGCAGGACTTCAAGTTTCCAGAGGTTCAAGAGGGGTTCTCAGAAAAATGGGCTCTATTTGACCCTCCAAAGCAAGATACCGGTCACGTCAGCGATGAGACATTGCGATACTATCCGACTGCGGCTATAAGTCAGGGAGCACCGATCCATTTTCGTTTGGACGCCAACTCTGGTGGATATCTCGACGGATCTCAAATGAGTGTAACGCTAACGTTATCGATAACGGACGAAGCTGGAAAAGCCGTCACTGAAGAAGATAAGGTCGCTTTAACAAATTTACCACTGAGCAGTGTATTCAGTCAGGTACAGGTAACTTTGAATGGATTAGAGGTGAACCCAGATGTAGGAGCCTTATATCCATACAAACAATACATGGAATTGCTGTTGAAGGAAAGCGGTGAAATGAAAGACACAGTTGGACAGGAAAGAGGTTACTATTCCGATACTACAGCTGCCGTAGGTACTGCTGATCCGGCATCTGTTGCAAACCCAAACGGTGGTCTGGTCAGTAGATATGACTTAACAAAAGCTGGAACATCTGTTACGTTCCGAGGACCTATAGGTATCGATTTCTTGGAACTAAGCAATCGTTATTTGATTAACGGAGTTCCTATATCAATAACATTCTATCAAAGTTCAGACGCATTTCGATTGTTGGCTGCTGTTGATACCAAAAAGTATAAGGTCAAAATAGAAAACATGTACATTGAAGCAAAAATGGTTAAAGGTCGTGGGGAAATGCTTATTACACATTCCAAACTGCTCAGCGAAAATAAAACAGCTATGTACGCTTATCCGAGAACCTGTCTACGAAGCTACATGATTCCCACGGGATCTACCCAATTTGACATTACCCAAGTACTGTCTGATCGTGTCCCAGCCTTGCTAGTAGCGGGGTTGATCCACGCCAATGCATTTTCAGGACAATATACCCAAAACCCCTTCGAATTTCGACCCTACGGGTTATCTGAAATAGGTCTGTACGCAAACTCTATGAGCATCCCCTCGCGTCCTTATACCCCGGATTTTGACAAGTCCTTGTTTGTTGAGGAGTATTCGGCTCTACAAAACATGAATAACGGTCGAGGTAACCAAATCGGGCAAGCAGACTTTAAAGATGGTAATACTCTGTTTTGTTTCCATGTACAAAACCACGTACGCCTAGGTGAAGGTGTTTTCCCAATAGTACGAAAAGCTAGCACCCGCTTGGAGCTGCGATTTAAGACCGCTTTGACCCATGCGCTTGTGCTCATAATCTATGCAGTCACACCAAGTTTTTTCAGAATAAGTGAAGCTCGAAATATTGCTGTGGAATTCTAAATATAAAGGGCAAAAAAATCTTGCAACTTCTTTACAATATATATATATATAAGATATATATTTTAGTGGTGAAGAATGGTTTAATTGTATTATCATTGTACCATGTTCATAAAATGATGTAATGGTTCGAAACTATATATATATATATTGCAATGTATCGGTGTACAATATAGTTCTGAAATGCTTGCGTTACTAATGGATGCCACATTAATTGTGACAATTTATAGTAATAAAGAAAAAAAAAGTGACACATTTGTTACACAATCGGTTGTTTGTTGTTCATTTTTCACTTATGAAAAAATATTATTCAATTCTTTAGTCTATCGGTACTCATGTTTCCATAACAAGAGACCCACCTAGATACAATATCATGTTACTTTTAGAACATATTAGATTCATACCTCTATCCCTTTTTGATATTCATCAAAACTTCAGGCAGTAAATAACAAACATTTCTTTTTTGTCACCCAGATCTATGTGCCTAGCCTTTTATATTTATGTATATCTAAATATGTATAGGAGTAAATTAGAAAAAACTAAGGATCTAAATTAGAGCAATACCAGACATATCAAACCTTATTTATATGTCATTTATATGTCAGTTTTATCTTTAGTCCTTAAGTTTTGTCCAAGTAATTTTATTGAATTAGTCTCATCCTTTGCTATAAGCTGTTTACAGTTTGATTATTTTATTTTAAAAATTTGTATGTCTTTCTCTGTTTATGCCTCACTCGTCACCGTCTATAAATATTACAATAGTATCATTACACATACAATGTGATATGAATTTAAGTTCAATATCCTGGAGGCTCAATAAAAATTTAAAGAAATTAGAGAACAGAGCAACATTATTATATGTACTAGGGTTGAAAACTTGCCTTACGTCTCATGTTCTGGATGTTGTTTACGCCACGCACAACAAATTGTGTGATCATTTTCCGAAGAATCACTTGTGGAATGGTCATCACAATCACGATACTAAAGGAAACAAATATATAGATAAAATTGGATGTGACAAAACTTGTACTATACGGATCAGCAGAGACTGCAGGTTTAGGGGGAATCCCCAGACATTTACGCATCACACGGTGAAGATAGGTAGGTGGACATATTGGATCTTTTAGCATTGGGGTCTTTGGAGAAAAAAGGGTATCCAACAAATTCACATAATTTTAAAGGTTGATATGACCTGCATGAGATCAATGCTAAATTTTTTCCCGCTGACAAGATTTATTCAAAATTTAAAGTTCTACAGCAAATTGACTAGTTTTCTCCCATATATTTCTATTGTTAAAAAAAAAAAACGCCTAAATGTGGGTGCGTAATGCTATTTTTTAAAATACTCTCATAACCAGTATACACTTACTGGTGATGCTGCGTACGTGTAGACGGAAGATGGTGGAAAGTATGAAATTCCCTTCGTACGTCCTTGTCCATACACAGCTTGTCCGTCATTGTCATCAGATGAGGACTTGCAACAGTTTAACCCCATGATACTAAATAGCGAATGGCATGCAAGATGATTGCAGACTTCCAAAATTGACAACAAAACCGATGAGTTCAAAACCCTTTAGTCGTAAGAACAAAATAAATGCTTTTTCTGGAAAACAGAAGGTGGCGCTGTCGCATGTGAGAAGTCACCGATAGGAACGGTATAGGTTCTGCGCATGCGGCCAGGAAGTCCCATCGGTAGTTTTTTTTTTATTCGTATAGAAACATTGACTCTGAAAACATTCATCGTTCTCAGATTACGCATCTAAACGATCACAATGAACACTACATTGAACATCGTACCTCCTGGACTGGTTTCCCAGCCACGAATTTGGACTGTTGCAATCATAACAATTACGGCAGTTATGGTTATGATTGCTGTCACTGTCATCTACTACACCGTCAAGTGCCTCCTGAAAATAAACAGACAAAGGGCGAGCTCTGCTACAACCAGTATCTGGGACAGCACGATGTCTTCCGGGTGGAGGTCAAGGATGTCGTTAGATGATGTCGATTCTCTAGGCTCATTCAGTCTGTACAGCATTCAGCCTGCCGATTACTGTATCAAGACCACTGTGGAAACTCAAGATGAAACTCATCAGGACCAGGAACTGTCTTGCGAAAATTAAACTAATCAGGTCAGTAAAACAAAAAGCTATCCTAATACTAATTGGAAATGGGTGTAGGTTATATTTTGTAAAAAAAGCAACCAAAAACTATCATTTAACATACAGCCAGGGATGGAATGTCATCTTATCCTTAAAAGCCGAATGATTTTTTCCTGCTTTAGGTTTAACCTTGCTGTGAATCTTCAGAAACTTTTTTTTTTTCAATACGGGCCAATTTAGGCAAAATTTAGCCTCTCCAGTTTGGTCTCTCCAGCAAGACGGTTAATACAACAGTGATTACAAAGTAACCATATGCATATTACAAAAGACTGTTTGAATTACAAAATTGTATTCAAAGTACATCATTCTTCATTCCCTTATAATCATCTAAAATCTGTCAATCGATAAACATTTTATTCCAGTAAGAAGGTATCCTATACTTAAAGCTCACATGAAAAGGAATTTTTTTTTAAAAAAGAAAAAAAATGGTTGCGTTCAGCTAATATTTCAAATTATAAAATATAGTTTATCCTTGAAGTTCACAGGTGTACTCTTAATTTGGTACGTACGCTAACGCAAAAGCGCTTATGTAGGTTTTATCACTTACGCTGTACAACCCTAATTAATTCTTACTATTCTCCGTCTCTTCAAACAGGTTCCAAAATGAAGTTCTTTCCAAGGAAGCGGGGAAGCTACACCGATATATGTGAAAGGAACCCTCGTCTCATGCCTTGACAAAGGGGACCACCACATCAAATGACTGAGAAATTCCCTGCAATTCCTAATACAGGGTATTTTGGACGCTGTGGAAATGGACAGTTTAGAAATACGACACTACTGCTACTGCATTGGAAGAAAACATTTTTTCATGTAAACAAAATAGTTCTGAAAAAGACGACAGTTATCCAAAAAAAAAAAGAAGATCTTTCCAGTATTTTGTGCCAATGATTTCTTGTTTTAAACCGACACTAAAAGATTTAGTTGAGACTCACAACTAGGACTTTAAATTTTATTTGGCACACATGGTATGTTATCTACGGTCTCAAGCTATACATGTAAAAAAAAAAAAAAAAGACTTTTATCGTCAATCTAAAGGTTTCTTTTGGGAACTTACTTTTTAGTTAGAGGGAATGAGATGCTACTTAGTAATTTACCTATGGTAAAAACCTAGCCTAAAAAAGCGATTTTAAGTAGATGAAGAAACATGTAATTTGTGTTCATTTCTTTTTTTAGTTATGACAGCAGTATTTCTTTTTTAAAAGGCAATTTATGTATGATTAATACCAAAGCAGAGTGTGGTACTGTATATCTAATTTCAAAAGAGAAGGGAAAAAAAAAACAAAAGAAAATGTGTCAGTCCATGCATATTCATCTCTCGGGGGCAATGAAATTGAAAACTTTCTTGCATAAAACTTGTATTTTTTTTTTAAAGGATAAGACGCGTTAGGCTAGAAGTTGAATGTGTTCTCGCATATCAAAGTTGAAGAATATTAATGTATATGTAACTCAGTGGTCTTCTATTCGTTTGTATGCTTCTCGCTGAAGTTTGTTGCATGTTAAAACATTATTTTAAGTATAAAGTAGGGAGCGTGTCAAGAATGCGTTTTTTTTGTTTTTGTTTTCCTATGCTGTATGCGATGACATTTGATAAGTTTAATTGAAATAAATGTTTTCGATTCAAAAGTTTTTTTTGCTCAATCTCGTTCATTTAGCCTAGGCGTATGTCTAATGGACAATAAAGGACTGACTGGTCATTCGCTTAAAATGTTATTTCAAGTAATCCAGTAGGTGTGATCAAGGGGGGGAGGGATGTCGCAAGATGCTACACGCAGCTGACATTTCCGAAGTTTGATCTAAATTAAATAGGTTATCTTTAGTATTCAAAATTTTGCTCAACGCATTGGTCTAATGGAAAAAATGTGTGGTCCTTGTCGTCCTCCGCTCCTGCGTGGGACCCCCCGGCGGGCGCGCGAAGAAAAAAAAAGCGCCCGCGCCCGAAGTTATTCTTCTTTTTTTTTTTTTTACCCCCGTTGTTTACCGGGTTTCTTTCTCTCACCCCTCCGAGTGTGGGTGATTTTCTTTTTTTTATTTTATACCGTCGCGTCCTTGAGCGGCGGTAGCGGCTGCGGCGGCGGTAGCGGCGGCAGCGGTAGCGGCAGCAGTGGCGGCGGTTCCCCGGTCCGTCCATCCGTTCATTCTCACGGATGGGTATACCGATGGTTAACAGTGGTTTTAAATTATATTTCTATAGTTTCGACCTATCAAGAAGAATGTAGACACTACAAAACAACACGTTTTTTTTGTGGTTACAATAAGCCTTTATTTATTTGTCACGTCGTTATAAGTACACATTTTTTCAGCAATTTTTGTTATTGTTCTTAAAAAAAGAGGAGGATTTTCTTCTTCTTTATGATGTTGAAGTATCTCAGGAGGACGATTACACTATCTTTAAATATTAAATTCTTACACCGGGATTATCATACAGGGATTACATTTTTTATTTTAAATTGAACCCTTTCACCGGAATATCATACGTGTAAAAAACATATATTGTATAGATATAGAATAATGCTTAACCGATACTTGTAATCAATATTTTCCCATAACCAGAATACGCAAGGATAACATACGAGAATTACTTTTTTTTTTCTCAGATATTGAACGTCAGACTATTTTTTCTACTGATACATATATCTAGTATAATCATAAAGTAGTTATATAGAATAATGCATAACTGATACATTATTTTGTGTTGCATGTCACTTTACATAACATCCTCAATATAATTAGTCATTGCTAACTGATATCTCATACTAGAAAATCTATTGAGAGTCTTTGGAATATCGGTATTAGACTGTTCAAATTGGCTTTGTGACCATCTCTTTTTGCCCAAGTCTTCAACAAGGTTATAGCCTGTATGTGTGTGTTCTCATGTTTCCTCTCTATTTCCTCGATCACACCCATATCAAACATAAGAAGAACTGCTACAATCTTCCATGTCTGTCTGATAAATCGTCCTAATTCTAAACAGTCATATTCTGACAATACCACCGTTGGAAACCTGATGTGATGTTTCCTTTCTGATAAACCGATCTTAGGTAATGATGTTGCAATGATGTCTCCGCCAGACGTCACCCAAGCTGTGAATATGTAAGATGTTCAGATGTTTAGTAGTCCTTCCAGGGTTTTTTTCCCGGTAGTTGTTCATTCAGATGGATTGTTGGTTGCCACTGTTCACAATGTAATAGATAAAAAAATACAAGAAATTACTAATCACACATCTCACATACAACATGAAGGTCATAATGCAAAACCTCATGATTACTAAAGTACATCACTTATATCTGTATCTTATAAATATGATTCCTATTCAACAAATACCACTATCATGAACACATTCAATAACCTTTCACTTTTTGAAAATTCAGTTTCCACGATATAAACCACAACAGGAAGTAATTTTAAGAACAAAATGTTTTTTTTCTCAGTTAATACATACCTGACCCCATCATCCTGTTGACACGGCTTTGAAATGGGAGGACACCTTGAGGACTGCAGTATGTACACTCTGTTGGGATGTGCAATGGTTGATCGCACCTGAAGACGTGTCCCTCCAGTGTAGGCAGTACTTTGTCAACTTGAGATTCTAAGAATTTTTTCAGTGCACTCCACTGTTCGTATGATAGACGTAACCCATCTCGTGATGGAAGGAGTTCTGCTAAAGGGTTGTGCTCGTCTGTGCTTAGGCACCACCATCTCCTGAAATGGACACTACATCCCTGTCTTTCCACTGTGCAGTACCATTTATTTCCCAAATGAAGTGCATACCCTAAGAAGTTCTCAGTGTCACATTGAGTGAGTGCCTTCTCTATATCTTCAAGATTGATCTTCATCAAATACAATGCATCATGATCAAACATCACGGAAAACCGACCTCCTGCTTTCTGTTTCTTCATAATCCCATTCGTATACCAAAGACTCATACGAATGTCACTTTTGCCAGTTCCTTGTTTAAGCATGGATACATATGGTTTGTCCAAGTAGACGTTGCCTCCTATGTGATGAAAAAGTTTTGAAGCTCCTTCTTTATGACCTATGAGATCCTCAAATCTCCCTGAGGTTTTCCGCCATTCATCTGTACACGAATAAAGTATCCCTCGTCTCGCGTTGAATATTGAGGTATTTTGTATCGGCAGGATGGGTTTTGTCCCTTCAGTGTTAGCTCTCGGTCTCATGGAATTGTCTTCCACCTTTCTTCCCTCCTGGCTGTTATTATTACGTGACATATTGGTAGCATCTTGCCCCGTTTTCTTTTTCTTCTTAGGAGGTTTTGAAATATTTGAATCACTCCTCTTTGCTTTCCCTCCTCTGATATGTTCGGTTTCAGGTGAACTCTTTGGTTGGCTCTCTACTACACGATCAGCCTCATTCTCGCCATCGCTTTCCTATAAAATACAATGGAAATATACATATATCATACCCTGGTCATAACTACGTTTCTTGAATTAGCACTCTGTTATAAACTATGTCTACTCTGCTCTTTACATAAGTATAACTTTAGAATTAACTCTTGCTGTACTCACATATATGTAGCTTATGTCTGTTGGTTGACTGTCTGGTACAGCATTCATCGTGACATAATCTCTCAGGATTTCCATGGTTAAGATACTTTCTGATAAAGTGTCCGTCCAAGTGAGGTTCTGCTGACTTCACGCACTGTGCTGTATTACAGCGGTATTTATATCGGTAGGTTTGAAATTACGTAGTGACATCAGCATGTTGTTAGCCAATAGCGTTGAGTGATGGTCTGTGGTCCTCCACGGTCAGCGCCACCAGTGGTTAAGCAGCAGACCATCGCCGTCACGCTTCAGTGATTCGGTGAAGTACAGAAAGGCAATGTCCACACGTGCACTTCCTTTTTAAATAATGAGACAAAAATATGTTCTCATGCGCTATCCTAGCGTGTATATATTGTTCTCGTTTTGAATCTCTGGGTTTCAATTCACAACACCAATCACACATCAAATCCCGTATCCACCATACTTTGTAAAATGGCCAAAGATATCCTCCGCATTTGTTACATTTCCTCATTGTAGTGAGTTGTACTCTCGACTTTACCTCTCAATTAATGTATCAGTGACTTTTCATGAGATTTTACTTTATATTTTACTGTTCCTTTCTTGTGTTATGACATATTGACATAATTATATGATGTACTATCCAAGAGATCCGCCCCTTATAAAGCCCCTAACTAGATCATCAATTTATCATAACCTAGTTACTCTACAATGTAACTTTCCCCACAGTCAACACACATGTAACCTTCCCTATGTACAACTCGACACTTGTTTACCATAGGCAGTGAGGCGTGACTAGTGTCCTCCTTTCCCCAAAACAATCTTACCTATTTTACATTCTTCACTTTTAGTACAGATACATATACTCTCATCAATTTTGTATACCAGTTGTAATATCTTAATATGATATGGTTGTTTGTTTATCATATATGTAATTGAATATGACTTATAACTAAAGGAAAACCAGTGATAGTGATATGTTCCAAAGCACAGTGTAGACACACTCACAGGTAACCTGTATAGTGGTAGCAAAACCACTGAAGTGTTGTTTCAAGGGGGACACCCTATATACGCTTAACATAAATATCTCGCTACCTGTTCCACCTGTCTCCATGTGCCTGGGGCACACATTTACCATTATCAGTGAGCTACCTGTTCCACTTATATCTCCATATGCCTGGGGCACACATTCACCGTGGTCAGCGTTGCGTTGCGGGTGTCCTCCTTTCCATCTACATCGGTGGTTAAAGCAGCGCATCGCGACTGTCAGATTTGGGGCCACATGCAGAATATAATCAGGTCCAATATACTACTAATGATCTTTCAAATGCCCACTTATATTTTGAGAAAATGGCTCAATACTTATAGGCTTTTGATACTTAAAACACTTTTCTATGAAAATCTCTTTATGATCCATGTAAATTTTCAGACAATATTAAGGCGTAAAACGATTCGTAGTTTTATATGATTTAAGTAACATTATTTTGAGAAGCGCATTTGATACACAAAATATTGTGTTATGATA
The DNA here is from genome assembly GCA_936440205.1 of Lepidonotus clava. Lineage (NCBI taxonomy): Eukaryota > Metazoa > Annelida > Polychaeta > Phyllodocida > Polynoidae > Lepidonotus > Lepidonotus clava. The sequence continues at coordinate 33,899,494 of OW387140.1, forward strand.
AGAAATATTGTGAGTATGGAGTCTCGAAAACGTGACAAAATTACCAACATTAACATTAGAGGTGCACTCTTTGAACCCAACTACATTTTAACCACAATCATGAAAAGTCTATGAGGAACTACGCTAAAAGCAGACCGCGTGTTTGTTATTTCTATCGTTCTGTGATCCACAAACATTAACATAACAAGTATGTGGGGTCTACTCTGCATGTATACATGCGACCCATGCATGCATGTATTATTTGTATAGCGGGTGCGTTTACAATTGGCAAATAACCAAGATTGTCGCTCGTGGAATTTAAAGGTTAACAATATATATTTTTATAGGAAAAATATCATGTACTCTGCATTTAGGGATATATGAGAAATATGTTTTCAATCATTGTCGAAATACAGGTATGTGAATCTCATGCATTTGTTTGTTTAGTATTTTGCTCCCCTTGGCTATTTTAAGAGAGTTTATATATACCTGGTATATTTAATCAGATCCCACGAACCAGTAGTAGGGGAGTGGTGAGAGGGGGCTGGCTCTACAAGTTTAGACCACTGATATTTCTTTTGAAATCTTCCCTCCCAATGTATTAAAATGCAAGTAAGCCATTCGTTCATCAAAATGAAAGATTTATATTCCAATATCTTATAGGGGATAATGAGATATACACCTGCCACATAAAGGTGTGTGAGTCTTTAACCCCCAAAAATACTGTGGTAACTGTAGGCGCCACAGTGCCTTGTACATGTATATAACGTTTATGTACAGGTCTGTGTCAGCATATATAATGATTTTTTAATTTCTTTTACACTTCAAAAAGAAATCCAGAGCATAATTCTCCAACAGATTTGATTAATTTTGAAGCTTTATTCCAGCAACTAAATCCCGCCTACCTAGTTGTAAGTGTTGGCCACATTCCAAGACGGCAGCTAATTAATGAAGGTAATTATAGAACATTCCTTGTAGTACAAGGATTCAGAGTTTTTGTTATTCCTAAGGATAAGTCATGGATCTGGTATGTTGAAGCTACCAGTGAACTCAGTTTCTCTGAACTAGTTTGGAAGGTTTTGACTAGATACTATATACAGGTAATACCCTTGATATCCTGGTCGACGTCCCAGTAGGGGGCGTAGAGTAAAGAGGCTAGGTTCAGTCCAGAAATACACTCCCTATATTTACTTAGTTTTTTAAATCTTTTTTTTCAGTTCAATTCACAGAAGTATATGGGAAAGGTATTCTATATTTGGAAAATCCTTCTTTATGTATATAGTTGATCGTCCGTCTTCTACATTCTGCTACCATCTTAGGCTAATACTAAACCTTTTGAGTCCTCTATAGGTCAGTTATTCTTTAATTCCGCCACAATGCAAACAATAATAACAACACAAAGACAGCAGCAGCAGTGAATTAACTGACCGGCCGCTGCCCCTGTACCCCCTCCCCTCTAACCTACTCCCCCCAGCGGGGGGTGGGCCTCCAGGTCTGGGCATAGACCTCTACACCAAACCCACTCAGGTGTGACCGACACTGGAGGACGGAGCGGTCATTATATATATACATGTATATGTGTGACTGTCACTGGGGTATTTGCTGTAGGAGTTTAATGGCTGGCAATAAATCATGACTCAATATGTATGTTGGCATTGGCCGCCTGCTATGACAGGTTAATTTTCAGAAATGTACCAGGGATATTCCAAGGCCTATGGGATGGGCCTTTAAATGTCCTAAGATTTCAGAAAATGGCTCCTTAGAATTGTACAGAGGCAGTTGATACTCAAAATATATTCAAAAGAAGTTCCCTGTCTACAATGCAATTAAAGAATTATTAGTTATAGTTTCTTATAGTTATATCCTTGTATGTCGACAATATTCTTTGACTATTTGCCCATGTGATCATTCGCAAATTAACAGAGACAACATACTCTTTCTGTAGATCATAGGACGTGGCAAGGAAAACATTGTTTCAGTAGACATAAAGCTCGGAATAATTTGATTTCGTTTTCTCCTTACGCAGTTTAACTTGTCTCTACTAAAACGTATTGAAATTAGAAGCCTGTATTAGGTGCCTGCATGCTGTTTGGTATAGAACTAACAGAAGTAAGAAAATACCCCGCTTTTGGTTACTTACAATAAATCAACTGTACCCTATATCCGTACTCAAAACACCCCTAACACAATAAATAACCAGTCCGCTCAATAAAGAATAGAGTGCGCGGGGATTTGAGGCAATACGCGGACAAACCAAATGGAGTGGAGCAGAATTGCCTAAGCTTGTTGATTTAGTGTCTTGATCTGTTTCGATATCCTGAGTTTGTCCTATTCTAATTACTGAGGCGTGACAAGCCAACAATCGGCTTATCTGATCCACGGTGGATCGGGAATAGGGTTGCCCTTAATAAGCAGTGTAAATAAGGTATTATAGATCTCTTATTATAACTAGCTTTAGTCTTGTGACGTAACAAACGACCCACATGTATATAACCCACTAGTGCAATTTCCAAGACATTGCTGGTATAAATGATTGTGTTGGTTTCTATTGATAATGTAGGTATTAGCAAGCGATCTTCTCATATATGTATGTTAAATGAAGTGAGTTATATCAGACTCAACTAGAAAAAAATCCAAAATAGCACTATACAAACTGGATAGTTAAACAGAACTTTTTTCCCTACGGGTATGTCTTGGGCAAATATTTGCTTTCTGTAAATCCAACTAAAAGTTCAGAAAACTGCTCGTACAAAATTGCTTATAAAATAGCCAAGAAAATCCCCGTGTGAAACTATAAAAGTATCTGAACTCCCCTGTATAGTTCAAGCTAGGACATTACTGCATTTCTCCAAGTTTACAGAGTAATAAAAATACAATGTTTTGGAATAGGATCCAACAGTCACAACCTTTTTCCTTGGTGAAACAAACAACGTCAAGATATATATTTAGACAAGACTACCACATTGACTACTCACCTGGGCTTGGGCCGTCTCCAAGCGTAGGCGCTACGTGCTTCTGACTTTTTAATATGACTTACATATATCTCACAGCCAGTGATCTGCAACCGCCAAAACCAACGGCGCTACCCTGAGCGGCGACAAGGCGAAACGCGGCTATACCATTTGTGTTATTGGAGAGGACATTATGTATGAGAAGGGGGCTGCCAGGAATAAATCTAGGACTATTCTAACGTTGAGGGGTTGCACTATAGTAATGACCTATCAATATTTTTTAATCGACTTGAAAAAAGCCTGTGAAATAATTATATTTTATCATTTGTAAAATTAGCTTCTTGACTAACAATATTCTATTCTCAATACACTGCAAGAGAAAAGATTGACCTCTCTAGAAATCTGTCTAAATTTATACGATTATTCCATTAGAATAACATGCATACATATTTAGAAGACTACTATGGATAAAACATTTGAGGCTACGCTGGCTTTTAAATCAAACTCTGTGCTTTACCTATACAGGGATGTAAGTCTGGATTAATGAAAAAAATCTGAAAGCCCAGAGAGACGATTTAGAATAATCCTAAAATACTATAAAACGTCATGTAGGGAATTCAGTTTGAAAATTCTTATTTGAGGTGGTGATGTAAAAAAAATCTGAAATCAGATTAAAATCTGAAAACTTACATCCCTGCCTATAAACTACAAACTCCCCTGAGGTACCTAATGCTATGACAAACGGCCTCAGATTGCTAGTAAAGCCGTGGAGGAGGTGGGGGGGGGGGGGGTGTAGACTAGCAGTAGGTACACACCGACTACTCCAGGTGGGCCGTGAGAACAGTCCCCCCCATACTCCTCACCACCTTACCGACCTACTCCACTACCAATCAGTCCACTAACACAATATTACATAATAAATTTCATGTGAAAATGTTTCTGATTCAACTGATTATATAATTTTCATTTACTATCCCGGTCCATTTTTTTCCATTGTTTTGTTTCTATAACTTAGTTATACACAATGTAAAGAATTTCAACCAGCTGAAATACCTGAAAGGCAGGAGTCCATTCAAGGTTGTTTTGTTTGACAGGTTATGCAACAGAATTCACTCGCCTTAGAAGTAATGTTACATTCTCTGTGTAAAAACTGGCCCTTCAGAAAATATGTATGCACAAGGTATAACGATATGTAGCCCACACTATAATGGTACAATAATCCAACAGTTGATAATCACTGACTATAGAAATGAAATTTTAAAAATAATCTTTGAATATGAATTGTACCTACCTACTGATTATTGATTTTAAAAGTCTTCCTCTCTCGTATTTCAATTTTCCTGTTAAGTCGGATCTTATATCTCGTCGATCTTCGTTTTATCACAATCTGTTTTTCCTATTACGACCTGCAGGAAATGAGAGGAAAACATACATTTACACATCAGGCTCTTTCGGTGTTGTTTCAGAGAGAGACCAACGAAAATGCCAGTATACGACAAAGTCTCTGACAGGTGGCAAATCATGCCCAACGTTTATTGGCTTTGTGTCGGACGTTTACAAGCATCTGGTCAGACATTAACGGCGACGTTTTTTTTTTTTTTTTTTTTTTAAATTATAAAATATGCTTTCTGACTAACAATTATATTCGACATTTTTGCATCACCTATCAGACAATATGCCTCATGGTTTCTAATATACATTAGCTTGTATTTTTCTCTTTATATTATTAATTTTTGATTGAGTGAAGTTAGATTTTGCACCCAAAAAAAAGGAAAGAAAAAAAAGAAGAAGAAATGATTGGGGGATGTAAGATTTTGGTATGTGGTATTTTATTCATTTATTTCTTATTCTTTTTTTAAGAGTAAAAGAGATAGCCTCTGTGAATGAAACTAGACATAATGTGAGAAGGTCAATTAAACACATGGTCACCATATAACAGATGGTTATATTCGTCTATTTTGTTAGCAACAGTGCAGAGCATAAATTTTAAATGATATCCGACCAGGGTTCCCACGGACTTGGAAGAATCAAATTCCATGACTTTTCCATGACATTTCCATGACCAATTCTGATTTTCCAGGTTGACTTTCCAGGGTTTAAACAATTAGAACCAATATAAAAAATTATACAATTAACGGCTTCCCATCACACCTATAACCATCCTATCCACACCAGAATATGTGACAATTCAATGAGTGCAAGTGCTTTCCAGGAAAGATTCATGATCAGTGTTGGAATTTCAATCCTTCCCCCCCCCCCCCCCCCCCCAATTATACAGGAAAATATTGATTATCGTAAAACCTCATTTATATGACACATCTTATAAAGGGAACTAGGGTAGGGTTTGTAACCTAAAAGTAGGGGTACATCTTAAAATTTGGGTTATCTTAGAAAAAATCTGAATTTTATATAAACTGTTATAACATGTTTTATTGAGAATGATACTTAATATTTAAGACCAGAAAGTCTTGAATACAAGACTCTGATGTTTTGATATTTTTTCTACAAAGTGATGATGGAAAAATAATGATTAACTTGTAAAAAAAAAAACCATTATTTTCTCCTTTTGAGACCTGAAAACTCTTATAAATGGAGTTTCCTGGGACCAATTGGAGGGACAAAATTACAGTGTTCGAGACTAACGCCGGCCCGTCGGCCAATGGCCGAAAATTTGAGGCCAGGGCCGACGATTTTCACACAAAATGGTATCAAATTGGCCCGGAGGGCCTACAGAAATTTTTGCCATTTTCCCCAGATTTTCCAACAAAATTGGAAAATTCCAAATCAGGACCAGAAGAAAGTCATCAGGGCCGACCATACCCTAGTAATGTCGGCCCTGATGGCCGATAGCCTAAAAAGTTAGTCTCGAACACTGAATTAAGCCAAAAGTTAAGGTGCATCTTATAATACCACAGATTTTTGTGAGCTTTGACTGCAGGTTAGCCCAAAAACCCTGCTCCTAAGATGCACATTGCCCAGTCCAAAATCAGCCTACTATCAATCATGCTAGTGGCCAGATCCCATCCTGGAAAAGTATAAAGTTGCATTCTGAGCTAATTCAGTTTGAAAAATATTTTTTTCTAATTTTAGTAGGATCAAATACATCTCAGCCAGTAAGACCTATATCAAACTTGATGTAAGCTTCAATCAATTCTGAATTAGGTAATAATCGTGTTTAAAGATGCCAGAGGGAGTTTCTGTCTCCAGACAAAAACTCCTTCAGTGTTTTAAACTTTCAGACTGATCCTTCAGATTTTACCTCTTCTATGCAAGACCAAATCACAAAAGGGTAATCTTCTGGCAGCTTTACATGTCTGCTGTTGTCAGCAATTGTCAAATTAATTTTAGTTTAATCTTAAATGTGAAAAATTTGAGATCACCACTTAGAATACTCTTCAGCTGGAGAATTTTCCACTCTGATGAAGAAATAATCAATATTTAATGTAAAAACCTAAATTTACCACACAAATAAGTCTAGTTTGGTCTCCAGACTATTCAGTGAATATGAGCTACAATAATAAAATATAAAAGAGGTTTTGTCAAATTAGCTCAGAATGCAACTTTAACTAGAACCCTTTTTAGGCTGAGTTAGGTACAGATATAGGTGGGGGGGAGGGGGGGGCATGCCAGGTGCACGACCCCCTATTTTGGTCCAAATATTAAATTTGTTTATGTAAAATGAAGCGCCCGGAGGCCGCAGAAACTTTTTTAACTATAGCATGCACCCCCCCCCCCCCCCTTTTTCAAATTCCTGGATCCGCCACTATTAGCAGATGCTATTTAGTTCACATTCCTATGATACATTTGATTATTTTTATCACTCAAGCTGATTTTCCATGACTCAGGTCAAAATTCCATGACTCTTGGTCAAATTTTCAAATTCCATGACTTTTCCATGACTTTCCATGACCACCTTCATTTTCCAGGTTTTCCAGGTTTTCCAGGTTGTGTGGGAACCCTGCCGACAGATTATACCTAATAAAAAATTATTCCAAATGAAAATGTAATATTCAATATTGTATAGTTGACCTGGAAGATCAGGGGGTTACCCCTGAAGATTGATTTAAGAAATAAGGCCAAGGAAAAAAGATTATTGCGTTCCGGTAACAGCAGTCCAATAAAATAGGGTAGGTAGGTCGGGATTTTTTAAAAATTGTTTTTCTATAACTTTATAGTGAAAAATCATCCCAAATTCTGTGGTATTCTACAAAATTAAAATATTTTTGGCTAAAAAGAAGTCTTTAACAATTTGAGGGTCGGGGCAAAAATATAGGGTAGGTCGGGTTACCGGAATACAACTATTTTTTTTGCTTGGCCTAATAAAAACAAGAAACATGTAATGAAGATCGTAAACGATCTATAAGTGAAAACAATCATCTACAAAAAAATATCTGAATTACAAGAATTACAAAATGTAGACCCTAAAGAAATGTCTAAAGGCGGCCACCACTGGCTGAGAGCTGCTACTGACCACTGGGTTTACCTCAAAGCACAGGCCTACCTGTCAATTATACTTACAGAAATAGCACACAGAAATAGACAAAGGCATTCTTATTAAATTCAGAAAGCACACAGGACACCATCCACAACAATTTGTCATCTAAAATACATACATTCATCAAATATTTTCCCGTCTTGTAAGTCATTTTATAGAATTTCGATATTTTTTAGATTATTTTTTTATCAAAAAACAATTAGCCAAAGCTCTAATAGGCTAACTGCTTTTTGACAAAGAATAATCACAACAATGTTTTTATTTTAGGCATTGTGTGATGCCAATGGCAACGGAATGGATGTTGTTAGATCTGAGGCCGGAAAAAACGAAATTGTTGCGTTAAGGTTACATAGGTAAAACAAAATTAGGATAGGTAGGTCGATTTTCTTCCCTTACCAAACAGACCAGGGCAAATTTGGAAATTGAAAAAACTACTCAAAACATCATCCAAAAACTTTTTGTTTTGCATCTAAAACACATGCCCTGAGCATCTGTATGCTATTCAATGTTTCTTTCTGATCAACTCTTTTGGACTTTGAAAAAATGAAGGGAAATAAATCCTTTAAAAAATGAAGGGTAGGGCCAAAAAATTAGGGTAGGTCGGGATGTACCTGAATACATTAAAAAAAAATTGGGCCTGATGAACTCTATGAAGTTACTCCACTTTTAGTATTACTCTTAGCTCTATAGATCTAATATAGGCCTACATAGTATTTTTTAGTAGACTCTATTTTAATACGTTAGTAGATCTAGTCACTACAGTTTTGTAAGAAACTTAACAAGAAAACTTAACTTAACGTAAATAATGCGGGTAACGTTATTCAATTTAAGTCTTAAAATGAATGCATGAAAATGCTTAACCAGGAACAAAGATCGGGCAGTTAAAAACGTCAATAAAAAAAAATGAAAAAGAAGAGTCAGAGAGAAACCCCTCCGAGTCTGACTACCTCTCCCTCACTCAGTCACTGAGCCAGATGGCCCAGCACGGTCAAGCCTCAGCCATCCACAGCACTGATTTCACTTCAATAAATCATTCAAAACTCGCAGATCACGTGGCAGATTGATTGCAAGAGGAGAATTTTACACACTGAATTACCTTACATGTTGTGTTAGTGGATTAAATGCCTGTTAATCTGTTACTTTCCGTGTTTGTTACTCACCTACTTGTTCAAATTTCGTGCCTTTTCTGTCCACCTGTGGCAGTGCACACAGAGTAATGACGTCACGCGGGGATTCCCTCGAGGGGTTTCCCAGTAGTGTGTTCGTTTCTCGTCAGATGGCGCCACCTGCAACTACAATATTTGGGAATATCATAAATAAAAAAGCTCTAATCTTCTTTTTTTCATTAAAGAACACCCAATGTTTTATATCTCTACCCGTTCAATAGGGTGAAAAGGCATAATATTTGTTCTGAAGTATCATAAAAAGACTTTTTGTATCTCCATAAGGTGCTGCCACCTAGTGGTGAAATTAAGACATTGTTGATGTTCGAGGTCAAGGTCACAACCCACATGGCGGACGTCAAGGGACCCTGTTTGTGATTGTGAAGCCACTATCCGGGCTGATACGAGGGTGGACAGAGGTCAGCTGTGACAGGTATGTCAGTAATGGTTCAATTAAACTTCAGTACTGTTTTTCATCAAACTAAATATGCATCATCCGCAAGAGAAATGTGATACTGCCAATGTAAACACCTGAGATCGTTTGGGACTGTGTCCCTGTGTGTGACTCTTGACTTGAGTCTTGAGAGGAAAACTGCGGGTTATTTTCCTTTATTAAGTTTCAGATTTAACAATTAGCCTCTGGCTTTGGGATTCTGGAGGCTGGGCTATACTATAGCTGGCGTTATTGCCTATGATATAACAATTATAGCAAATAGAACAAGGGCCAAATAGTAAATAGTTAGTAACATGAAAAGTTTTGGTTAGATCTACTTTTGCTGTTTTGGTCTAAAAGATTTCCACAACAAAATTTAGGGTAGGGTCAAACGTTTAGGGTAGGTCGGGGGACAATATTTGTATCCCAAACTACCAGTGCCACGATCTTCAGTACTGGCTTGAATAAGGCCCCCCAAAAAAATTTGTTGTGTTCAGGTAACCCTACCTACCTTAATTTTTTGGCCCTACCTTTTTTTTTTTTTTTTTTTTTTTTTTTTTTTTTTTTATGAAATTTGTAATCATTTTTTTCCAAAATCCATAATAATTGACCTATAAATGCCTGGAAACCATAAAACAACATATAGATGCTCAGGGGATGTATTTTTGATGCTGAAAATGTTTTAGGGGATATTTTGAATATTTTTTTTAATTTTCAACACTGGCTGGGTCTCTTTGGTAAGTAAAAAAAAATAAGGAAAAATAGATTTTGACCTACCTACCCTATTTTTTCGACCTATGTTATCTAAACACAACTATTTCTTTTTTGTTGCCCTAACCTAGCACTGATTTAAGATAGGCACAAAAAAAAAGTTGCGTTCAGGTTTCATGCCTACAATGATAATTATAGGGTCAGTAGGTCAGTATTTTCTTCTTTTTTTTTAAATATTTTTTTTTACTCTAATGATAGGCAGGGGGCTCATTTTAGCCTTTTATTAATGAATTTTACCCCAAGTTTTCTCCTAAAAACTTTAGGGTCGGGGCAAAATATAGGGTCGGTCGGGAAACGGGAACACAACTATTTTGTTGTTGGCCATGTGATAAAAATCACCCAACAAAAACATTGAGCCAGCTTTCCCTATAGCATTATCTCAACCGCATAATCATGATATACAACATTTGTTACAAATAGATATAACGTTAGTTCAATTTCACATTTAGATGATATACTTCTTTTTTTACAAATGAAAGAACAGAATATTAGGACTGATAGTGATAATATTTAGATTAAATCGATTCTTAGAGTGAGGTCCATCAATCTATGATGAGGACCTCTAATTCTCAACAGCTTCTATCGCAATCAACCTGTAGGTCTACCCTTATTCTAACGGTTAGATCTATATACCGAAATTGACCTGTACTGTTTAATAATACGCAGCAATATATATCTACAGGCAATGGGTCATTGAGATTAAGCTGAACATTTAGACGTCCCACTGTATAACTCAGAATTGTATATCTCAGCTTTGAACTATTGTTAATGTTTGATTTAAGACTTGTAGGACGCTGCGTAGCTTGTATAATTGATTTATCCATGAGTCGTTCATCCAAATTATTGAGCCAATCAGACTGCGCTCAAAGGTAATTCATCCATCCCCCAATAGTTCAAAAGAAATGGACGATGAGGGAGCTCTTAAAATGAAAGGGTTTTTATTCAAATAACATCTCATCCCGAGTCAAAGCCACAGTGAATAAGTCTCAATCAGTCCACCTTCCCATCTCCTACTCAGTGATCAACCACATTAGAATACAAGTTGTTCCAGCACATCCTAGACCACCCTAGCGCTTAGCTCTATCACAATCCTTTGTCCGAGGTAGCTGGTATAGGTAAACTCCAGGATACTACGCAGGAGCTGGTAGGCATAGCTCCGAGCAGCTCAGCTAACGTTGCTGGCTTTCTACTAGTTACTAACTCCACTAACTCTTCAACTAAACTGACTCGCTCCCTACCTTGCAACACCTTTTATACTGGTTAACAGGTGGCGCTAGGAGCGTAAAACGTCTCTTCTCAGAAGTAGTATGGTTAGGCCTGATCCTAACTAAATTATAAAGTATGATAATATATTAAAAGTACTAGGCTATTAGTACATTCGACGGCGGTCAGGTGTTTGAGATTAAGGAGGTTGACGACATAGCTCAAACCTAATAAAGATTATTCAGCCAGATGTAATTGCATTCCCAATTTGGATTATTGGACATTTTTTTTTTTTTTAAATGTAGAGAAAACTGATGTTGAGTGGCTTTGACTCTCGTGGTACATATAGCACAGTGTCAATATAATTGTAGATTCCGTTTTCTGATCATCGTTCAGGATCAGTATCATTTTCAGTATTAACTTAGTACATGTCTGTACAGATTCTTAAGTTATCCAGTTGGTATAAAAGTCAATAAAATTCAACATATATACAAAGTGAAGTTGTCTTAATCATCTAGTATTAACAAATGAACAACAAATTCAACTTTAAAACGAGTTAACATAATAAAAGGTAACTTCGGAGAAATCGGACATCTTGAATGATCGGATTTCATTATACAATGCATGTTGATTTTCAAACAATTTTCAACTAAAACAACATTATTTACAGTGAATACAAGGTCCATACGGTAGACCGGTCAATATCAAACAGTTTGACACATACAAATTACTATAATCAACGCACGCCCACCAACCACTCTTAGTACATGTGTACTTAGCAGGACGCTTGACTGGAGTTCCCATCCAGGGTCCGACCTCGGTCTGGGTTCCTCCAAGCGTGAAGTGCCCAGATGACAAATTTCTGGTTCGAATGAATTCGGCGGGTTTGCACGCTCGATGTGACTTATTGTGCCGAGATAACTGAAATTTATCACCCGATTATGTTAGTTGGGGACCTAAACTTTAGTTTGGTACGATTTCTGATAAAAACTAAACGATGATTCAATCATGCTAGCCGATTTCAAAATTTGGATCCTTCGGATCGAAAGGGGGTTTCCCAAATTAGCCTCGTTATGACGTCATTTTAATCAGTGCCGGCGGTCGTTTTGAAGGAGGCGGACGTAGTTATTTTTGTCTCACTAACTTTTTGACCCTTTCACCCATTTTCACGATGGTTCGGGTCGCCATCTTTTGCTCAGACAGGGAAGCTGGAGTCCAGGACTACCCAGACTTGCTTTTAAGAGATATGGATAACACTTTTGTAACTTTTCCCTGCGACGATGCAACAACAGCGGAACTGTCCGGATATGCTTTTGCCCATCACGTCATGTATCCCGACGACATCCTCATCGTAGTGGCTAACCTTTTGGACGTTCTCACCTGGGATCAGGAACTTAATTTGTACATCCCTCTCTTTATTAGTCCCGAGGCGGTGGTGAAGTTTTACGCGGAACTCTTTAACAGAGCCTTTTTAAATGTTCAAGCCCACCCGATACCGGCCACCCTCATCTTAGCGACCCCTTCGGGCTTTGACGCTCGACGGTGGCCGTTGACCGACAGTGACGGGTCTTTACAGAAATGGGTGAACCGACTTATCCCCAAAGTAAGCCGAGAGGTTAAGCGGGCCAACGATTGGTATGGAGTTCCCACCGCAAACACTGGACAAGCACTTCACGTAGTGAAGACTGTCGCTGACGGGACGATGACAGTCAACGACTTCAGGGAGCTGGTGGACGGCTACACGCTGTCCGCTCGAGTCTTTCGTCGCTGGGCCCGGGCTCTAGGCCGTGTTATTGTCCGCCTACCGCTTGCCCCGCGGTAGACCGTCGGCACTCCTTTTGTATATAATGATTTTTTTGTTGGAGTGATTGTCAAAGTAATTCTTTTAGTCCAATTCCTGGTTAGGGCCCAGGTCACTAATTTTTCTTAGCACCCTTGTAAGGAACATTTATCCAGGAGGCACCTGCCAGCTTGTTTACACGGGAACCACAGACTGTTCTTACGGGAGCTTCAGATGTTTTCTCTCGCCCGTTGCCGGGCATCGTCCTTCTCCGTCCAGCCGGCCTTTCTCCTTCACCACTCCGATCCTGGTGAGTATAACCTTTCCCAGCTTTCTTCAGCATGTTCGGTAGGTTACTAACCCTTTGTTTTAAGGAGATTGTTGGCCCAAAATTTTTCTAGCAGTTTTCGGTTCGCCTCCACGCGGTTGGGTCCCGGAAGCTGACGTCACTCCCGGAACCGGAGGTTGTGTTTCGCTGGTGATTACAATGATGGGTTTGTAACGGGTACCACGGTGGGGCCACCTGGTGTTTACTTTGGGTGCAAGATGGTGGATGCGGGCTGGAAACTAGGGCCTCGCGTACTAAACTTATTGTCTTTTCCAGGTCCTGTGGTAGGTTAGGATAATACGGATGGACTAAGATGACGGTGTTGGGCACTGAGAGACGTCAGGCTGAATACTTTAGTGGGAGGGTTTGTTAGGCGAGCATGATCAAGTGTTATTTACCTCGCGCGCAGGTTGGGCGATAATAGAGGATTTTACTTGACTTAGCGGTTTGTTGACATTACCAGTTCAAGCAGGCTCTTCGGTGTGCGGGTAGTTTTTGCCGTATTGGCTTTGTGGTATTATTTTATTATTATTGTCTACTAGTTGACTGACACTGCACTAGTGGAACTATATGTGACCAAGCATTCTGGTCTGGACTGAGCAGCGCTAGATTTGCTGCAACAGAATTCTTTGACTCGTCGTTCCCCTTACAAGGTAATGGAAACAATCCACTGGTGACTACAAGGCGTAGGCGCTTCATGTGGTCACCCCAGGTAGAGTCGTCCGACTGGCTGTCGGCGACTCCATGGTAAGTTCGAGGTTGTAGCAAAGGCTACAAACACCGGTCTGGCCTTAGTTGTGGCCAGTCTCTAGTGCGACACCAAGACTACATCGATGCCATGGTGTTAGAATAAGTGTTATAGTTAATGTTATTGTGCAGTGTCGTCCAGATAGGAGGGAGAGAAATGATGATTAGGACTGGGTCTATTGTTGTTTTATAGAGAGACTACTCTTGGGTTTCTAAAGAGTCATTGCTTGAACGGTGTGTCTTATGATTATTCTGATTAATCCTGTCTTACCTTATACGTGCTTAAATACATTTTCATTAATTAATAAATATGACAGGGTACATGTTGTTGAGTTACAGAGTGGTAGCTTGGCGTTCACCCTCCTAATTCTGTTCTGGGGTTGAGCGCCAAACTCCACCATTTACACTGGGTAGTTGACGCCCCACCTTTCTGGACAGGTAGGTGCGTCCCTAACTCCAAACAATTTCTTGGATAATTATTATGCATGCGTTTACAGCAATAATTTATCATTTCAAATTTGTACAATACACACGCTTGATCCCTTCGGTTTTCCCTTATGTCATTAGACTTAGTGGATTGCAACCTGAGCTGGGATCCTTTCCAGCCATAAGGCTCTCTCTGCTTCCCAGAATGTTCTTTTCAAACCCGGATCTTTTCTGATCACAGAGAGCATGGCTCAACTAAACCCACAATGTCCAAGAAATCAGGTCTTGAACATGCAGTATTCAGCTTTACCATGGCCTGACTGTACATTGAGCCCTCTCTGATACCGATAGGTTGCAATAAACTCTACCAGTCCAACAGAGACGACCGGCCAGTGACCCAGTCGATAGCGATTACCGGTCCCAAGTCACCCTGGGTGGTCACCGACGGTCTGATCCAGGTGAATCGTGCAAACCCACACTGAACTTTGACCGTTTTCACTGGCCTTGCCTGTTCACTCCTGAGTGATGGAACCACTGTCAGGAGCTAGGTGGGGTCTGTCAACCCCGTACCACACACATACCACTTGCCGGTCATGGCACCCGGTAGCCCGATATGTGCGCCGACTAGACGGTACCACAGTAGGATGTTAATTCATCCTTCGTTAGACACGGGGGCCTTCAGTACGTCTCTCCCCAGCACTATAGAAGAAGTTTAACGTGTCCCCGGACCCTTGCGAGCCCACTGCCGCCTGTTCCACGCTACCCGTCGAGGAGCTCATCCCTCTTGGTAACGTGGGTCTTCATTCCGCAAGTATACATGCCGTTACATGACATTGAGTATTAACTATACAGGGGAGTATTTTGATTATACGTTGCTTAATTTATCACTTGAGAGGATCGGGGCTCAGACCCAGGTCCATTTCTGGTCTGAACACCAAACCTCATCAGCTACACGTGGGTCGTCGGTACCCCCCACCTTGTGGAACTAAATGGGTCGAGCACCGAGTCTCACCTTGTTATAATTAGGAGCAGTATGCACATTTCCTTCAATATGCACTCTACCCCTTTTTACAACCAAGAGATGTGTAAATGCACTTCTCCAGATCACTTTCAGACAGCACCTAGTAAGCCGGGCCTTCTTTTAACAAAGTGTAGTTCAAGGTTAAACCCTTATCTGTCAAGGTCTTTGCCCGTCTTTTTCTTGTGGAGAGCCGAGACTACTCCTGAAAGGACTCCGCCCCCAGCCTATTTTAACTATGCGCACGAGGGGCAGGAATTTTCTGCTAAAGACAATTTTAGGATTCTGACTGTTTACTAATAGGACGGGTAGACTATCTGCTGAGGTTTTAACCAAGTTTGCAGCCGTGCGTCAGGGAATTAGTAGTCCATCTCCCCCCTCCTCAGCTCAACTGTTGAGCGGGGACCCGGTTACTTGTGTCACGACGGCGGTCGAGACTAAAGTTTCCTTTTCGTTCATTTTTTTTTTCTCTCGACGGCGGTCAATTCTGAAGCCGCACGTCCTTTTATTATTATTATTTTACCCGGGTCGAAACTTGGCTTCTTGTTGTTTTTGCCTCAGTCCCGGTTAAGTTGGTCTAAACATGGCCTAAATATATTAGTCTCACGCCTTTGGGCAGCTGTATTTCATCTACACCTTTCGCTGGACCCTGATTTATAGTAAAATCAAAGATCCCACGACTGGGAGATACCGTGACCCGGCGGCCACCACACATAACCAAGGTGATGGGACTGCTTGTCTGGACAGCACCACGTCCCACCATCTTGTGAGTGTTAGCTACAGCTCCCCCCCACAGGGAAAGTCGCCTTTATGAAGAGGAGAGTTGAGCACCCTGCGAATGTCGCCAGTTCACCGTATATGTCCTGTAACCTCTTTTCCTTGTGACATCTGTTATACCATCTATGTGTATCAGATGTAAACATGTCACGTATCGGTGCTCTGCTCTCGTGTGCTGTCACGGAGTTTTCCACCCTCAGCTTGGTACTAGTTATACGGCGTTTCATGTTTTTACTACAGCTTGCCCAGGGTTCCCTGAGGAAGGGCTCTTAGTTAAATAAACATAGGGCTGCTTTATATAAGTTTTTGGTAAGTTACTTTCTAAACTTCGATATTTTTGTGATGAGGGGACCGCTGTCAGGAGTCGACCCACCCGGGGCATAGTGGCTGCCATGTTGAAGAGCCCACCCCAGTGCCTCCCAGAGCGTCGGTGACGCGTAGCCCCATTCGTCCTACCTCCTGCTAGGCACCACTGACACCAGGCATGTGGGCGGGCTCCTGTCAATCGTGCGGCCCTCCCATCTTTGAGGAATGTATACATACATACTGAAAGAATAGGCTGTGGCATTCCCCAAGTGACTCCTGGACCGCAGCCCGATCCTAGCGGTGACAACAGCACAGGGGTCAACATGGATGGTACTTACCTGGGGAAATCCACATCGCTCGTTGGAAGCGCTGGTTCCGGTGAGCGCACATAGAAAGGTTTACAGAATTTTGTGATTCTTTTTGGTGCTAAAATTTCAGGTACTAGGATCGATTCCGAATAGATCCCTACTCTAGAAGAGTCGCCGAATTAGTGATAAGAGTATTGAGCTAGGCAACCGGGCATGGGACACTCAATCTGAAAGAATTTTAGGTAACCCATGGGTCCATAGAAAGATGGTTGGACCAGCCTACCCGGCTCAGGTTTCCCTGATTAATGAATCATTATTGTATGAGTTAGTCGAAGGGGTCCTGCCTATACAGGCTGACAGGACTCCATCGAGTTTCTTGATACAACTCAGCTCAGTGTTCATACTGATGGTTTTAGATCTACCTGTTATAACTCCTACAGATATTAGATCAGTATTAACATTTGTTATATCGTTTATATAATGACTTCATAGACTGTCCCTGAGTCCTTTTCAGATGTTCCTGGTCTTACAGTCTTCTGAGCAGGGCCCGGTCCAGTTGTAGTGGAGGTAGACGGGGTCGATCTAGGAGGGGCGTTTGGGACCGCACCATGTCTCAGCACTTGTTGGGGCCAGTCCGCTCCGACATCGGACCAGCCAGCGTCGACGAGGCGTGGTACTCCCATAGGCACAGGAGTAGCTAAACCAGAGGAATACCTTAAGAGTCTAGCCCTAGTGTTGTATTTCAAGTTACTCATCATCAGACGGGCCAACTTCTTGGACACCCTCAAGGTGTCCGGCAACGGCACATTAGATGGTCGCTGCCCCGGTCTGGTTGCCGCTCCCATCAGCTGTGCTCCCCAGGTAACAGTAAGGGTGTACTTCAGGCACAGCTGGTTGACTAACACGTCCTTGATAAGCACATAGCCTTCTGTGTAGGTGTGATCGGAAGGCATGGCCAATTCTCCCAGAAAGATTGTCTCCATAAGATGTGGGTTGACGAATTGCACATATAATCCATCCACGGTTTTTCGCCTGATGTACCTCCATTTGCGCCACACGAGGACCACTATGGCGATGACCAGTACAGCCAACAGTATAGCGAGTACGGCCACCGCAGTAGGATTGGCGGTAGTGTCCGGGCATCCAGTGAGCGTTCTTTCCTGGGTCAGCAACTCTTTTGGATCAGCTGTTTCTAGGGCCATGGCCCGCGGCAGAGTCATGGCCAATCCAGTGAGAGCAGTTTTAGCCTGGTGTCTCCTCCAGCACTTCCAGAGGACACATCCAACTATTGTCACTACCACTACTATACAGAAGATCGTGAGAAGACCGAAGCCGCCTCCAAAGTTCCCTATAGAGAACCATGGGGCGTCTTTGGCCACTTCATATCGGTCAGTAGCCTTCTTAATACCCTTAGCCAAGTCCTTTCGGTGCTGCTGGATTCGTTTTGCTAGAGAGGGCACAGGTATCCTGACCTTAAGATTCTCCTCGATTTCTAACAGTTCCTTTCTAATCATTTCAGGGATAGGGTCTGACTCTAGCGTGGTAGGTTCATGCTCGGACCTAGTAAAGTTCGTGTCCCACCCCTTCACATGACTCGCCGCTTCCAGCAGGTCATTATGAGGGTACACGACAGTCGTGATCCTTGTGTGTCGGTCACAGTTTCTCAGACTATATGGGATCCAAGACCCCTGCGTCTGAAAGGCACAGTCACATTCCACCTGGACACGCGCATAATTTTCTATGTTTACTTCCACGGCTGGTTGGTTTCGGCAGATCATCTGACCCCGAGTATCAGCACTGACCACTAACAGGTCTCCATCATCCAGATACACAGCCATCTCCCCAAAATCGGCTTCTAAGAGATAGTCCAATTTGCATTTTCCTTTTATGGCTGCGTCATCTCGCCTCAGCAGTGCGGCGGTACATGTATCGTCCGTGATCTTCTTCATGTAGGGCAAGTCCTTACACAGTGTGATAGTTTGCCCATAACAGCCTGACCAACTGCCGCTAGCCAGCGGTACATAATATTGGCGGGACATAGACATAGCCACACTTTTAGGCAGGTTAACAATTTGGAGAGCGTCTTTCTTTTGTCGCCCCCTCACTGATACCGGCACAGGGAAGGTTAGCACCTCATAGACCCTAAACAAGTGTTCGTCGGCCACAACTGGCACACGGACATACACTATCAGTTCCTGGGTGACTGCATCAAATTCAAATGATGGTTGGCTGTTTTCATAATAGAACGAGGGGTCCTTGAATGCCACATGAAACCTGGGGTAGGTTCCTTTTAGATATCTGTTGACCTCCAAGACCGCTCCCTCCATATATTGTCGAGGCACCAAGTCCATGGTCAGCTGACCCCGCGTCAGATGCTGTACACCTTTTCTAAACACACGCGTTTGCTCAATTACCGACTGGAGATAGACCATCTCTCCCAATTTGTCTTCCAGGGCTACTGGTATCATGTTAAGGTATAATTCAATCCAATCCACTTTATGTTGGATGAGCCTTATCCTCCGGCGAGTTCCATTACTGGCCTTATTTAGCGACTTCATATTATCTAATAGGCCTAACACGACGTGGTTAACCCTTTCAATCGACTCGTCATGCTTATCATTCATGAGCGCCAGGTCTTCGATCATCTGGTCGGAGGACTCCTGCAACACTCTGATTAGTTCCCTGTTGTACTTAATGTCAGCAGAGAGGAATTTGGAAGGATGGCCACCCCGGATCGTCTACCATGAGGGGTAGCTTCTTCATTCTTTTAACCCTTCCGCCCGAATCTGATTCTGGACCTTGGGCTTGAGACCTCTGCCGGGTACTCTTAATTAAGGAGCTTAAAGTTTCATTGAGAATTTCCATATACCGACCTTTGAGCGCCTTTGATGTTTGATCCATCCAATTCACTAGCGACGTGATACGGTAACAGGCTCGGTCAAGAGCGTCTCCTCCATCTGGGTATCTATGACAAACCTGGCCAAAGGTAGCCTTGATGTAGGAGCGTTTTCGGGGAATGGTGATCAGAAAACCCTGTCGGACATGGGTGATGTCCGCAGTGGACATTAGCTTTCCGGGCTTTAACACCACCCCATATTGCTCTAAGGCTATAGTTTCAGGATTAGGGGCTAGCCCGTCAGTTGGGCTGGAGTTATTATGAAGCCCCCCAATGCCTCCCACGATAACCAAGGCGAAAAGTATTACCAACCTCATTGTCACTGTTTATAGCACAAGTCCGAGGAAGCCAAAGTTTGTAAAATACCCAGGAACACTACCACAATTAAGTCGCCACTGTTCCTCTTCGCACAATAATCATCCACGCGCCAAAGTACGCCCTCCTTTCAGGCCCTCTAGTCCGCTTAGTTTGGGACATGTTCGTAGAGGCTCCGTCCTCTGGTACTCACAACTCGCCTGATGGTTCCGTTTTCGTCCTTCGTAACCATGATCCTTAGGTTCCTTACACGTTCGCAGGACAAGGGGTGCATTGCTCTGAGGGGTTTTGGGCCAGCAGGTTCCAGTCCTGGGCGGCCCCCGTTGGTTCGTACGATGGCTGATTCAGCGGAAACGGGTGCGGCACCTGTGGAGGGTTTGTCGTTAGGGGCTGATTCGGCCACAGAGGTCCCCCCGGTTGGTTGGTCGGTGCCCACTGTTGCTGATTCCATAGCAGTTGCGATGGATTTGCGTTGCAGCTCGACGTCAAGCTGCTCAAGTCCAAACAGGTGGGGTCCGTGGGCTGCAAGTGGTGGAGGAGGGGAGTCGTTACTGGCTCGGCCCCCACCGGTGGGGTCGGTGCGTGTTGTTCGCGCGCTGCCTCCACCCTTATTCCCGGGGCGGCGGCGGCCAGTTGTTCTTGCTCCGCTTGTTTTTCCAGTATGGGCAGAGGTAGACCGCTCCGTGTTGCCCGCTGCCCGGCATCTTCCCCGACGCATTTAGAAGTTTGGATGGGTTTTTGTATAAAGGGAGCAACCTGGGCCTTAACCCCTTCAACCCTCTATTCCTGGGAATATTAGGTAGAAAATATCTGTAGACAAGAGAAAGTAAGCTTTCAAATGCTGCAAACCTAAGCTAAGATATGGTTGTATGAAG
Organism: Lepidonotus clava; assembly: GCA_936440205.1. NCBI lineage: Eukaryota > Metazoa > Annelida > Polychaeta > Phyllodocida > Polynoidae > Lepidonotus > Lepidonotus clava. Next base: position 33,920,265 of record OW387140.1, read on the forward strand.
TGCCCTACCTCTAGTATAATAGAAACACCCCAGTCCTGATTATCATATTACTTTCCATGTTAAGGCAACTTAAACTATATTTAGTAAGGAAAAGAAGGCATATCTTTTTTCCGTAACCATGGTAACTTAACAACCTTTCTTAAATGTAGAATTTCCCAGAAAAACACATTCCATTGCAAATTTCCCATAATGCCTCATTCATGAAAATTTGGTTATTTCTGTAAACACCATTAAATTCTCTGCAAATTTTCGTATAAGTCAAGTTTTCACACAAAATTACATAAGGAATATGTTTTTTTCCAAATAATTCCTTAATTATTGCAATTGAAAGGGTGATTTCGTGGTTTTGCCATATTTGCCCTAAATTGGGCATGATGTCCTGTACTTAAATATGTGTTCTAAAAGGACTAATTATCTTTGAAGGATAATATAAAAAGCTGAAGATTCCTTGGAACATCAGGAGTATTTTGATATTTACCTTTTGACTGTAGGATTAATACTCATTTTGCAATTAGAAAATAACCATAACATTAGGTTCCAATTTATGGGTAACAGCCATGTGGTGGCCAAATATGGCCTTATTGGGTGGAAGGGGTTAACCTCAGCCAACTGTTTGTCCGATTTAGGCACTTCCAGCCCCACTGTTCGCCTAATTTCATCAACAGTCTCAAATAGTTGGAACAGTGGTCGGGTTAGATCCCAGAACCACCCGGCCTGGATCTGTACAGGTCTGGCGGTGACGTCTCCCTTTTGGGCCGGTTTTGCCACTGCAGTCAGCTTTGGTTCGGGCTCCGAGTCACTCACCTCAGATAGACAGTAAAAGTCTTTGCTCGCTGTCTTCTTTTTGGCTGCTGCTGATCCGGTAGATTTCTTAGCTCCTCCTGTGGCTGCTTTCGTGGGCCGTCGGGCCGGTGTCCTCGGCTTCTTTCGGGCAACTCCGGTGTCGGTAGAGTCCGGGCGGACACCGCCCCGGCCTGGCCAGCTCCACCGCCTAAGATTCTGGGGTGGACGCTTCTTGGTACCTTCCTTCTCAGTTGCCTTTTCTTTCATTTGGCGTGCTTTTAGAAGAAAGGTCCTACGAACATCCCTCTAGCGGGCACCGCCCTCCGGTAAGGACGGTTAACTCGCTTCCTCCTCAGAGGGACTATGATCCTCCCCTCCGGATCCTCAGGGAAAGTTGTAGTCCCCTTAGGATTACTGTGGGGCCAGAGGGCCAGGCAGTTCCCCATGAGTCGGAGGGATCAGTATTCTGACTTGAGTTTTCGCCTGTCTGCCCCAGGAGAAGTTGGAAACCGAAAACTGTCTATCTCCAACTTTTGCCTGGAGATAGAATCAATGTCTATCTCCGTTTCCTCCAGTGGTTGGGCTAAGCAAGGCAATCACCTGAAGTAATGGTGACCGTTCAGGAGCAGAGTTGCGGACCGACTGCTGGATCGGCGCGGATTCCATGAAATTATAGTAGGTCCGCCTGCTCGTGTCGCCTCCAAATTTGGAGTCGCATTTCCTTTTTTTTTAGGTGGGGGAACGCTTGCGTCCAGTCCCAGGAGATGACGCCAACTACTGACATCTCTCTCGGTCTGCGCACCCCCCTACCACGCCCCTGGGCGTGGCAAGGTGACCGTGAGGTAGGCCACCTGTTCCATTAGCGCTGCTGCTAACGGTGCCGCTCCGCCAATCTTTTATTTTCACAGGGCGGCATGGTTTTCTGCATTAATCATCCATGTCATCGCTTTCCCCGTCGTTGGTCGTTGAACAGAGCGGCGTAGTTAGGCCGACGGTTCCGACGCAGGTTATAGCCCCCTTTCGTCGGGACATGGCCCTCATCTGTTTTTCCCGGGCTCAGCATCGATGTATCCAAGATCGGTGCATCACCACATGGCAGTTTTATGGGCTTGTTGTTGTCTGGAGGGGATCTCCCCACCAGCGGCTGGTTTTTGCCCCTTCGTTTAGCTCGTTTGCGTTTCCTCTGTCCATTAGCGCCGGCTGCTCCCCGTTCACAGGCGGCTTTGTTAGGAACAAAGGATGAGTTTGGTAACAGTGCGGGGTCTGCACTGGCGCCCTGACCATCAGTGAATTGCCCATCTGACTCTGATAAATCAGTGGGACTTGGACCAGGGTTTTGTGTAGGTACCTCCCCGGCCATAGGAATTGCACCATGCTCACGGGGACCGGCCGTTCCCGATGAGTTTTCAGTCTCAGCACCCCCTGTTTTGCCTCCCTTTTCAGCAATTTTACCCATCGGGGGGTGGTGCAATTCGGGGTTTCGGTCAGGATCTGCCCCTTTTGAGTTAGTGATTATTGCTTCTCTCACCAGTTTGGGAATGATATGAGGGACAGCGGGGGACCAAGGCCCATGTGCAGGCTTGAGTTTCGAAATATTTACTAAGTGTGGTATTTGTTTCCCAGTTTTCAGCGACACTAGCCTAACGAGATGGTCTCCCTTAGTTTCAATCACCCGGTAGGGCCCAGTGTACCTGTTTGAGAACTTAGACGCTTTGTTTTCGCTAGCTAAAGGATCATACATGTACACCATGTCGCCTTCATACATCTGAGTAGGCCGCGCCCGCTCATCAATTCGTAACCTCAAGTCTTTTTCATAGTTTTGAACTACCCGTTCTGCCATATTCCTAAACATAGCAATGTTGTCCTTTGTCTGCATGAAAATTTTGCAATCGTTCAGCGTTTCAGGAATTGTTCCCTGCTCAGGCATCCCCATGCTGATTGGATCTCTGCCAAACAGTAGGGTGTGTGGGCTGTATCCCGACCGTACACTGGTCGTGGATCGAACCGTCCACAACGCAATGGGAAGCAGATCGATCCAGTTACAGTGATCGTCAGGAATATAATACGCAATCAGGTTCTCAATTGTTTTATGTAACCTTTCCACTCGAGCGTTACCTGTCGGCATTCGCCCTGTGGTGAATGTTTGCTTGCACGCTAGTCGTGTGGTAATTTCCCGGAACAGCCCCGAAATGAAAGCTGCTCCCCGGTCAGTGTGCAGGCGGTTTACCCATCCATACCGACACACTATTCCGGTTAGGAAACAGTTGGCTGCGGTCTGCGCGGTTGAATCTTTCGTGGTGAAAGCCTCTGGCCATCCGGTTAATAAGTCTATGAAGGTCATGATATATTTTGACCCATCCCTAGCCCTCTTTAGTGGTCCAATAAAATCGCACTGAACTACCTCAAAGGGTCGGGTTGGTCTCTCCCAAGACTTAGCTAAGGCCTTGAAATGTGGGGCCCGCCTCCTCAGAGAGCAGGTCTCACAAGCTTTCACATAGTCTACTATATCGGCGTTCATGTTCCGCCAGTAGAATCTCTCAGAGATTTTGGTAGTAAGGCTACTAATCCCTACATGTCCCCCAGCTAAAATGTCATTATGTAACAGCCTCAGGACTTTGGGAATTAACTTTCCTGGAACTATCATGCGAGGTTTTAACCTTACCAGTTGGTCTTGGTTTTTGTTATATCTTTTGACGTTGAACCTACAAAGCACCCCCGGTGCTACCATTCCCACAAAATCGGCTTGGTCCATTATTCGCCTAGCTTCAAGGGGATCTGGCGGTAGGTCTCCGTCCTGAAGGTAGTCTATCAGTTGCGCGCACTCTGCATCTTGGAGTTGCGCGTTTATTACCGTAGCCACAGAAAGCTCTTCATCTTGAATTTCGGCCTCAAACAATTCACATCCCACAGCGGGCTCATATTCCTCACCCGGGACATGTTCATGATAGACTCTAGACAAGTAGTCCGGTAGAAAATGAGTCGCTCCTGGCTCATAAATGATCTCAAAGTCAAAGTCTGACAGCGCTAAAGCCCACCTTCTCAGCCGAGCTGAGGGGGCTTTGTAGGCACTCTGTAGCAGGGGAATCAACGGTTTGTGATCTGTCACTATTGTGATTTTAGCTCCCTGCAACATGTCCTCATAGTTCTTAATACTTTTGATCACTGCCAGAGCTTCTTTTTCCGTAACCGAGTAATTTAATTCGGCGTCATGGAGGGTGCATCCCCAGAAAGCAACCGGACGATAGATTTCATCTAGTTTGTGACAAACCGCTGCACCGCACGCGGCGTCTGATGCATCTGTTAGTAAATAAAAATGCCCTCCTATATCTGGATGAATTAGCAAGGGCGGTGAGGTCAGCAGTTTCTTTAGTTGTTGAAACGCCTCCTCGCAGGCCTCTGTCCATTCAAAAGAAACTTCTTTCTTTAGCAGCCGATTTAAAGGTTTTGCTAAATCAGCGAAATTAGGGACAAACGGCCGATAGTAGTTACATAGCCCCAGAAAAGATTTAATAGTTTTCACATTATGCGGGCGGTTAAAGGCTGTGATCTTTTCTGTGGTAACCTTTTGTGTAGCCACCCCTTCTGCGTTTACTACGTGGCCGAGGAAGTTAATCTCACTACGACACCACTCACACTTAGACGGTTTCAGTTTGAGATTGGCTTTCGCTAAAGCTTGGAGGACCATTTCAACACTCGCCAGGTGTTCGTCAAAGGTGGTGTCGTAGACGATCACATCGTCTAAATATGCTAAGCACATTCTAGGAATCAAGCCTTTTAGCGCAATGGCCATCACCTTGGTAAACTGCCAAGGCGCGCCAACTAAGCCGAAAGGTACGCGCTTATACTGATATACACCCATCGGGGTTTCGAAGGCAGTATATTTTCTGCTGTCTTCTTCGATTACACATTGGTGATAGCCGCTCAACAGATCTAGAGCTGTCCACATAGTGGGTTTCTTGTAAGCCATATATAAGAAAAGTGATCGAGCTGTGGGCATTGGGAATTTATCTTTGAAAGTGACTTGATTAAGCATGCGAAAATCTGTACATAGCCTAGGTTTGCCATCTTTCTTCTGTACTACCACCAGCGGGCTTCGCCATGCCGACTCGCTGGGTTCTATCACACCTATATCTATGAGTTGCCTAACTTGTTCATCGATGATATCCATTTTCTGTGGAGAGTATCGGTACGGTCTAGAATTTATTACTCCCTGCGACTCATCCACAATAATTCTCATCGGCGCTATTTCACACTGACCTAACTCTTCCATTGAGAACGCCAGCGCATTTCTGTTATTATTAAGCATTTGTTTGAACCTTACCTTTTGTTCTTCATCTAAACACGATTCGGTTAGGTCTATTTTGCTTACATTTTCATCTATTTCATCTCGGGGTTCCTCCTCAGAGGATTTACCCTCCATTTGCACTGCGTCTTTCATTACTTCTACAGAAATCCTACAGATGGACATTGGGGTCTCTGTTTTAGTTAAATAACACAAGTCTAGGAACTCTTCTATCTGATCTTGATTTACTTCAGGCACTGCGCATTCTTCTGCAAAAGCTAACACTTCATGTGGAGTAACTATTTGCATTTCGTCTAGCGGATTCATGACTTTAATCCACCACTGACTTCCCACCGTATTGACGCACCCCTCCACTAGGACCGGTGCGGTTACTGCCGGTGAGCAGTAAGCTACTGGTGAGTCCATCCCCAGCGGCTCTCGGGTGGTAACCGGTATGATACACTCATTCCCCGGCGGGATTTTCACTGTTTCTTGGCTAACTATGGGGTTTCCACAAAACACCTCTATCTTTGCGCCTGGTAGAGATAGATCTGAACGAAGCACTGTCAGTAAATTTCTGCCTATTACTATAGAGTGGCATAGATCGTCCACTATGTTGAAATCATAGCAAACCACTGATCCCTGGATTGAAAACTTACATCGGATTTGTTCTAATATCTCTTGGGACGAATTGTCTGCCAAGCTGATTTCTCCTTTCGTTACTTTCCACTCATCTAGAATACATTGTTTAGGGATCTGCTGCTTACAAAAGGTAGACACGAAGCAATCGCTCGCCCCTGTGTCTACCAAAGACTTAACCTCCTTCTGATCATTAAATCTTAGCGTTAAGAAAAATGCTTCGTCTCCTATCTCTCTTCTAGCCGGTCCGTCCACTGCGCCTAATTCTATCGTGGAATGAACGGACCCTTCCTCTAGTTTCCCTGGCCCTTTTGCTCGGTACCACTAGGCTTTCCATCTTTATACATTCGCGGTGGTTTTTCCTTCAATCTATTCTTCAACCACAAGCACGCCTCAGTAGAGTGGCCATGCTGTTGGTGAATGATACAGAACTTACTTTCATCGAACGGTAACCTAGGCCTCTCCCCTCTCTGCTGAGTTTGCTCATTCTTTCCTTTGTCTACTTCCCTGCTCGGGGTTTTATTGGTTTTGGCCTTCTGGTCTAAGTTTCTTTCGTCTTTCTGACTTTCGTACCTATCTTTTCTTTCATAACCTTGCTGTTTATAACCACCACTGTTCTGGGGAGATCCACTTTGCCCCGGTTTGGGTTTCTGAAACCATGGGGCGGCCTCCAGTCGGGCCAGCACCACTCCAAACCGCTCAGAGATGGAGTTCAGGGCCGCGGTCTCCTCTGATTCTTGGCCTCCAGCCAGCTCGCTTACTGCATTGGACATCTTAGTTCCCCCTTTGCCTTTGTCCAACGATTCTAGTCTCGTTGCACAATCCACCGCTTCGGTGAATGACTTAGGGTCCAGTATAGCTACTTGTCTGGCTATGCTCTGTTTTAACCCTTCTAAAAACACGGCCAACATCATGCTTTCGCTCGCTTCTGCCTTAACCTGCTTCTGTTTCAAAACACCTGCAAACTCAATCACGCTCTGGTCCTTTCCTTGTTTGAGGGCACAGAACTCTGCGTGTTTCTGCCATTTAGCTCTTCGGTCACCGAAGATCTTTGTCATCTGGGCTTCTAGTTTCTCAAATGTATCTTTCTCACTTTCAGCTAAAGCTCCTGCCCAGTCGTCTGCCCTTCCTTTTAGGCCTAACAGAGCCATGTTCAGGAGATGGGCGTCCGACCAGTCATAGATAGCCTTCAGTCGCCTCAATTCTCTGAAATACTTTTCTATCTGCTCATCTTCCTTTCCACTAAACCAAGGTAACCTAATATTTGGTCCTCTTTGGTGACCATTATGGGTCGTTTCCCGCACTGGCGATGGCATTTGACCCAGTGCCACACCTAGTTGCGGTAGGACGTCCCAGATATTTGGTTGATTTGGCGGATTCGGTGGATTTGGAGGGTTTGGCGGATTGTTCTGTCCTTGTGGGCCCGGCGGACCTGGCGGTCCCGGCGGGTTGGGTTGATTAGGTTGGTTCGGAGGAGGATTGTTGGGCTGGTTCGGAGGAGGGTTGTTGGTTTGGTTCGGAGGAGGGTTATTTGGTTGGTTCGGAGGAGGGTTGTTGGGTTGGTTCGGAGGAGGGTTATTTGGTTGGTTCGGAGGAGGGTTGTTGGGTTGGTTCGGAGGAGGGTTATTTGGTTGGTTCGGAGGAGGGTTGTTGGGTTGGTTCGGAGGAGGGTTAGGCCCTGGTGGATTCGCCTGATTATTTTGGCCCACCAGAGCCTGCTGACCCTGTTGGTGACCCACTCCTCCTTGTCCTGCGTTAGGATTGTTTCTTAACGCTAACGCTTGCATTATGAAAGGGTACAGTAATTGCGCCTGTTGTGCCCCACCTCTGTCTAGCGGGGCTCGGCCAGGCTGTTGGCCTGGTTGGCCACCCCCATCATTTTGCTGTGGCCCCCCAGGATTTATCCCACAATTAGGTTGTAGTGCCCCTGGATTTATGCCCCTAGCTCCCCCTTCACCGGTTTGCTGAAATGGGTTTTGGTCACGCCCTTCTCCCAATAGTTCCAACAATGGTTCACCTCCCTCCGCCATGTTATTTTCGTGGCGGTTTTGTATGTCGTTATTGTCCCACTGTTCTCTCACAGGGACTTCCTCTACACTAATCTCGTCCTCGCTTACCGGTTTGGCTTTCTTATCTGTGCCCAAAACATCTTCGGCAATAAATTCGAATGATGACGAAGATGATTTCTCTCCTCTAGCTAATTTTCTATCAGGATTACCCCCTCTGACATTTGCGGCTGCTTGTTCTGTTTCACTATTTTCTTCCTCGTCCTCGCTTTCGTATTTATCATACGGTTCACGGGCTTGAATGTCTCCTTCCCCTATATGATAGGCTTTCTTTACCGTACTACCTTTCTCATCTCTATTTTCACTTTCCCTGTTACTTTGGGTCTCAAGCGTTACATTTTCTGCTTTATCCTGATCGCTTAACCTCTCAAACTCCTCACGCTCTTCGGGGCCTGATTCCGCTAACTTCTTTATTAGCTCTGCTGGGTTAGAACCATCCCCATCCAACTCCAGATTCAGAGCTTGAGCTTCTGCTCCTTCATCAGCGTCATCTAAGCTCTCTTCAATATCATAGGTTAACCGATAGGGTTGTAAGTTGCCTACTTTGTCGCTGTCTCCCTCTGTTTCCCTTTCCACTCCCCTGTCCCTACCTACTGTCTTTCCTTTAACTACAGTGGGATAAGGAATGGACGCCCCCGGGTTGGGGTGAGTCGGTGTTACCAGCGGGTGACTGATAGACTCAAGTCGTTGGAGATGTGGATAGGTGAGAGAGCTCCCATCAGGTAGAATTACCGGATTTGCGGGGCGTCTCCTCCCTGATGGGCTGGAGTTATCTGCGATGTTTTGTCGGTTTTTCCTGTTCCCCGAGGGAAATAAGTAATCCTCATCGAAAGTTTATTGTTCACATTCACCCCCTGCTGCAGGCAGTAAACGATACGGAACTCCTTGATTACACCACAGATTGTTCACATCGGATTCACAAGTAGAATGAGAGCCAGCACCAGGTTCGTGGTCTGTAGGTGGTACATACTCTGGATTCCAGTATCGCTGGTAGTCTTTGAGACGGTTTCGCCCTTCAACTCCTCTCGAGTGTGTTAGGGTTTCAAGTCCTTCGTCAAGAACCGGCCTATCTTTGGACCCTAGGTGCCAGGAAAATGGTTTACCTTTGCCACGGGTTTGGTAATCATGTACACCTTCGGGGCAGAGCTGCTTGGGTCTGGCTGATACCTCCTGTCTCTGTGCCTCCCCGTCTAAGGGATCACCTACCTGGTGGCGGTTTTCCACATTTCCTGTATATGATGTTGACACATCGTGTCCTGCGGGCCGCAAAGATTGAGGCTGGGCGTTAGAAGAAGCCTCACATTCACCGGTGGCTGACATCAAGGATGAGCAAAACAACAAAAGTCATGTTTCGGGTAATCTCCACCAAATGAACTATTGTTAATGTTTGATTTAAGACTTGTAGGACGCTGCGTAGCTTGTATAATTGATTTATCCATGAGTCGTTCATCCGAGTTATTGAGCCAATCAGACTGCGCTCAAAGGTAATTCATCCATCCCCCAATAGTTCAAAAGAAATGGACGATGAGGGAGCTCTTAAAATGAAAGGGTTTTTATTCAAATAACATCTCATCCCGAGTCAAAGCCACAGTGAATAAGTCTCAATCAGTCCACCTTCCCATCTCCTACTCAGTGATCAACCACATTAGAATACAAGTTGTTCCAGCACATCCTAGACCACCCTAGCGCTTAGCTCTATCACAATCCTTTGTCCGAGGTAGCTGGTATAGGTAAACTCCAGGATACTACGCAGGAGCTGGTAGGCATAGCTCCGAGCAGCTCAGCTAACGTTGCTGGCTTTCTACTAGTTACTAACTCCACTAACTCTTCAACTAAACTGACTCGCTCCCTACCTTGCAACACCTTTTATACTGGTTAACAGGTGGCGCTAGGAGCGTAAAACGTCTCTTCTCAGAAGTAGTATGGTTAGGCCTGATCCTAACTAAATTATAAAGTATGATAATATATTAAAAGTACTAGGCTATTAGTACAGCTTGATTGTTTTGCCTAAGCTAGAAGACATGACGTTTGAATGATATGTTTTGCTTTTGTTTCAGAATAACCTTTTCTTGTAGGTCATATATATCAGGACAGAGCAGGATGGCGCTAGCGCTGAGAGTTACCGTTTTTCCACGAGCTCTTCTCTGTGAAGGCCTCAGCTGCAAACTTATACGGGCACATTCTAAGGCAAACTTTTCAACCAAAGCTCGCTTTTTGTCAAAACCTACCATGCCACTACAACGCCATAGACATGCTGGCTATAGAAAATCTCTCATTTTATACAATACTTCAAGAGCCATTCACAAAACACCCACATACAACGGGTTGATCGGGAAAAGACTAGTCACCCCTCTCTACCTCCGCGCCCAGGATTTCCCCGATCGAACCGCCATCGTGGACCGACATGGATCATTCACCTATTCTGACCTGCTTTACTCAGCAGAAAATCTGTCAGAAAAAATAATACAAATATGTGGTGGTGGCATGGACCTTGCAGGTGCCCGTGTATCTATTCTCTGCCCTAATGACATGTCCTATGTGGTCAGTCAGTGGGCTGCCTGGATGGCCGGGGGTGTGGCCGTCCCCCTCAGCCCCTCCCACCCACCCAGTGAACTGGAGTACTTCGTCACAGACTCAGGCTCCAGTGTAGTCATTGTTACTGAGGATATGGCCGACAGACTGGAGGAGACCTCTAAAAAGCACGGCATTCCCCTACTGGTGCTGAAGAAAGATGATTATCTGACTAAAAATGGTAATGTTTCCAACGTTTTATTGACTTTTTATTCACTGAGGACTGCTGGTTTCAGCATGTAAAATTATAGCATTGATGTAAAATAATTCTCATCAGTCTTGTAAAGGAATCCATCTAAGGGGAATTGATAATAATCGCTCAGATAACAATTCACTTTTGCAATTGGATTTTGACGCATTAATGTCCGTCAATAATTTTTATACTTTTTTCTAATTTCTTCCTAAAATCTCTGTATAGATTTTATCCCCATGACACCTAAAATTAAACACACATTTGGATGAAGTCGAAAGCACTAGCAACTATTTTACAACTTGTGGGGATCCGGGTTGGGGGTTCCTTTGGGAGCCTCCTGGGAAGAATGTGTCCCCAGCAACCCCTTGCTGTTCATAGATGGCGACAAATGGGGAAACCAGACTCTGTATCTTAATTGGTAGAGTGCCTGCTTCAAGTCTAGAAGGTTTTAGGATTTATCCCTGGCTGAGTTACACCAAAGACTTTAACAATGGCAGTGGTTCATGATTCTAAATGTTAAAGGATTGAGAAAAAATCATTAGGACAGTTAGATTATTTTATTTTCTGCATTTCTGAAATTTCACTTGATCTGTGTGTGACGTCACACACAGACTGATGCACCAGGCAAGGTGCTCCAGGTGCAGGCAGGCACCAGCCCTTAAGATTTAGAAAAATATACATAACAACGAAAGTATTATAGGTATGGACACAAAAACTTGCATGAATACTCCCTGTACAGTAAGGATCACGACAATGTATTGTTTAATATTCACTGGCCCCCAATTTAAAAACCCTTATGATTGTAGGTGACCTTGACGTGGAGGTGGAGGAGGATCCAGCAGACTTGGAACGCCGTCAGCAGCGCCACAACCGTCAGCAGCAGTTACTACGGGAGAACCACTTCCGGAGACAGGGGGCGCTGATCGTCTACACCAGTGGGACAACAGGCAGGCCGAAGGTAGGCAGGGCAGGGCAGGGTATTGTGACCGTGAATCTTTAGAAGATGGGCAGGGTATAGGGACGACAGACAGGCTGAAGGTAGGCGAGGCAGGGTAGGGATAGATTGAGCCGTAGAATAAGACAGGCATCGTGTACACCAGTGGGACAACAGGCAGGCCTAGGGTAGGGTAGGGAATGGTGAGCCAAAGATGGGCAGGGTATAGACAGGACAGGCAGGCCTAAGTTGCCGGGGCAGGGAAGGGATCAGCGAGCCTAAGATAGGCAGGGTATAGGGACCCTAAGACCTCGGCTGCACATTGTCATCTTACATAAATACACCTAACACATTCATACATTGATATACCAAGCATATGCCAACTCTCATTCAGAGACGCGAAGGCGAAATAACACGTTAATTACAGTATTTCAGAGTAAAAACAAAAATGCACGACTAGAGCGATAATTTGGCTAATGCAGCTTATAATTTTAAAGTATTTTTATGTGGAACTAGGTGAAGGTGTCCATACATTCCATTTAACTTTTCTGTCACTCAAACACTTTAATGTGCTATTCAGGGTGTGCTCCACACCCACGGCAGTCTGTCCGTACACATGGCCGGGATGGTCCGGGCCTGGGCCTGGTCCCCTAATGACGTCATACTCCACGTCCTCCCCCTACACCACGTACACGGCATCATCAACGTCCTCATGACGTCACTCAACGTCGGCGCCGCCTGCGTCATGCTGCCCAAGTTTGACGCCGATCAGGTCAGTCTTGCCATTGAACTTTATTTGTTGTGGTTCCCCTCACAATTGAATTCTAGATTTGAGTGGTTACCCACATGAATATCATGGTATAACTAGCCAAGAGGTTTCCAATATCCTTGTAGGTCAGAAGAGTATAGATTGGCAGAGATGTATTTTTTTATAACGTCTAGCCTACTTCGCGGGCATCAATTTAACCCATCTAAATTTGCCTTCGAATATTTCATAATGGCTTCACAAACTAGTTTATTCAGGTCATATACACTAGTATTTCTAATATCTTTGTATATTCTCTTCAGCACTCATTTCTACACTGTGTTTACCAGAAAGACCAATATGCAGAAGGGACAATACATACTTGAGATAGTCTAGAATCGTCAATTAAAACTAATGAAATCACTTCACATCCCCACAACATAGATAGGGCATAAAAACAACAACTAAGCCATATGTCTCTCCTGTATCAGGTATGGTCCCGGCTCCTTAACCCAACACTGGATGACCTGGGTCGGAGTATTAACCTGTTCATGGCCGTCCCCACTGTGTACGCCAAGCTCATCACCCGCTACGAGCAGCGCTTTAACCGGGGCCGGGGCACCAAGCGGGCCAAGGACTATGTCAAGGCTGCCTGCTCCAACAAGATCAGGTTTGTACACTTGAACTTCTTTCAGGCAATCAATTTTCTGGAAAGATTTGTTTTTTCTTGGACGGTTCACAGTCATATATCTTCTATTTATTCGAATTCTTCTTACAAACGTGAGTTCTTCCAAAACATGACATTTGCTGTGACCTACTCCAACCTTTCATTTTTTTAGATATCAGATAATTTTCTTTCATAGGTTCAGTAAAATCACCCGATTTCTTATATCTTAACACATGTATTTTTGCTTTGGGGGCGACTTCTAGTGGTTAATGGTGAAGTACTCCCCCCAAGCCTTACTGTCGGAGGTTTTTCCATTGTGTAAAACCAATAGGCATGAAATTGGTGCTAATTGGTCTCCCCGCTTCCCCTTCCCCTCGTATGAACCGGACAGGGAGTGGAGGGGTGATGATCTCATTGGTCCCCCTAGCCTGTCAATCACCCCTGTATCCACACCTCCGGCACGGACGGTCTACTTGGCCCATTTGGACAATTCCCACCCACCCCTCCCTTGACCTGACCCGGGGGGGGGGGGGGGTATTGGTGGCGGGTAGGTGGTTGGGGTGAGGTCGCTCGGTGGTCAGGTGTGGGGGGGGGGGGGCGTCAATGGACCTGTGCGGCCAAATAGTGGTGCAAAAGGGCCTGACTATGATTATACAGCTGTACCACCTTGACCAACGGCCACTTCTACCTGTGAGGTATGTCACCAGTGACCACTGCTAGTACCTGTAATTGACCAATTGGCCAGTTTGGTGACCAACTGGATCCACTTCCGACTGCTATTGGCAAACACTAGGGGGGGAGGGGGGAGAAACTTCTTTCTTAGTTCTAATGCATAGGGGGGGGGGGGGGTGATAGTAGATCTGTGGATCCATCTATCACGGCAAGCTGTGTATGAGGTTAGGAGTAGAGAGTTTATCATTCGGCTAAGTTAATAGATGATTATTTTTTGCCACCAAAGCAGGGTTTTTCAGTCCAGGGGACTGAAAAATATATTTTCTCTTGTTATTCAGTAATATGAATATGAATTTTAGACATATTTCTTCGAACTTAAGTCTATCTCTCAAATTTGTAGAAATTCAAATTCTTTTTCAAGTCAGGATTTCATAATTTGTCAGGAGTCCTAAAACTCTTTTTTAAGTGTAAAGGTGATCCCCCCCCCCCCCCGGAAAATCACTAGATAGCGAAAATTATATATAATATATAATAGCTTCATAATTATCTTCATTACGTGCTTGTCAGACTCATGGTGAGTGGCTCGGCGGCCCTGCCCGAGCCGGTGATGAGCCGGTGGGAGCAGATCACGGGGCACCGCCTGCTGGAGCGGTACGGGATGACGGAGATCGGCATGGCCCTCACCAACCCGCTGAAGGGACCAAGGATACCTGGTAAGTCATACCATTAGGCCAACTATTTTCCGACTGAGAAATTGTTTTCTTTTTTTATGGACACACTTTATACTTGTATGTGCATGATCTTCCATTGCGACTTTTTTATAGAATAAATTAGAACATATTTCTTTCTTCATCTTTTTGGAATTTTTTTTTTTCCGTCTCAAGTAATTTTGGTCCGAGTGAAAGAGTACATCTCTGGATATGTATTTTGTTATTCAACCTTACTGATGAGGTTATGGCCTTATCGGCAGGCATTGACCTGCTTGTAATAACTAGATCTGCAAACCGCACGTTTTCTTACATTAAAACTTGACAAATACTTGTTACCCATTTGATTATCTATTCATCAAAATATATAGGCATCCACAACGTGAGAACACAAAACCCCTATCAAGTTTTAATTTCTTCTAATTAAAAAAATCAATGTACCTTACCGTTAACGTATTCAATATTACTGACCAACATATATTATGTCAGTTGTTGATAATCACTTATTTCCTGTATTCAGGTGCAGTCGGTAACCCCTTCCCTGGTGTAGAAGTTTGTATCGCCAAACCCAACGTTTACAACCCGGCCGGGTATGATGTCATCGCCTCAGGGAATCACCGCGCCACTAAAGAAACCCCCGGTTAGTCAACTCAAAGAGGTGTATTCAGGGCTTGACAAATCGTTTTCAAAAATGGTTGCCCACAGGGCAACTATATGCCCATACTTAGTTGCCACGACCTAAAAAGTGGTAGAATTTGTTCATGGTAAATAATCTGTATTTCAGAATCAACGGAAATCTCTTAGAACCGGTAGACAAACATGATTGTCCGCTGGACAATCCTGACCTTTAATTCTGGTTGCCCGGCACCATTCTTTGGTTGTCCCGATTTTTCAAGCTCTGACGGTGTATACATGTCTTTAGAAATAATTATGAAGATCGGGTTATTTGAAGCGGTTGTATAATATTTCTAATTGTATACAGTTATCATCCGCTCGGACAAACTCAATCGTTCGCCACCATAAGCATTAAATTGATGATTTCAAACAAGCTACATGAACAATATAAGTATTTGATATTAAACCTCTGGTTTCCCTTTGTAGGTTCGGAGGGTGAGGTGGGTGAGCTGTACGTGCGGGGTGCCAACCTGTTCACCGAGTACTGGGGTCGGCCCGACGCCACGGCCGAGACCTTCACACCGGACGGCTGGTTTAAGACGGGTAAAGCAATTCTATAATACTGGATTACTTCTTTCTTACATAGGAAAGATAGGCGACAGTGTTGTTTAACGTCAGTTTAACTGACAATACGGTGTTGGTAATTTCGTCATATTATACTTTTATACTGTAAAAGTCGATTTCTTCAAATGTTGATTAAATTTTCAATTATATTTGCTTATATAAATTTATATATGTATATCAGTCTCTCTAATAATTACTATAAAAAAACATCATATTTACTCCAAACATTTTCTGGTGAAATTATTAAAGAAGCCTTGTCGGGAATGTTAACGAAGCTGAGATCCTATAAAACGTTTGAATCCAGGCGAAGAAGACCTCTGTACTCGCCAAATAAATTTATGTTTTTTTCAAATTTATATACATAATTCTATACAAACGTTTTTTTCCCAATACCTATGATATCTAATACCCCCCACCCCCATCTCGCCCCCTATTTAGGTGACACGGCGGTGTACACGGACGGCGCCTACCGCATCCTGGGCCGCACCTCGGTGGACATCATCAAGAGCGGCGGCTACAAACTGAGCGCCCTCGATATCGAGCGCCACCTCTTATCACACCCCGACATCACCGACGTCGCCGTCGTCGGCCTTCCTGACGTCACATGGGGGCAGCGCGTCGCCGCCGTCGTCGTTCTACGTCACGAAGCGACGTCACTGACCCTGGAGGAGCTCAAGACGTGGGCGACGTCCCGTATGCCGTCGTATCAGACGCCGAGCGTTCTCAAAGTGCTGGAGGCGATGCCCAGGAACGCCATGGGCAAGATCAATAAGAAAGAATTGGTGAAGGTGGTTTTCCCCAAAGAATCCAAAAATGCAATGTGATTGAAGAGTTTGTGACTGGGTGCCAATGCAAGTTTTTAATATGTATTGCTTTAAAATGGTCTTAAGTTGGAGAGTTTTCAAGCTAGAGGTCTTAGACATTTCATTGTGACATGTCATAATTGAATCCGATTTAGTACGAAAATGTAGTAATTGCCAAGTGTTGTTTTCAGCATAGAGTCTATGCTGTTAGGTTTATTTTGCAAACAATGTTTTTTTTTAATATGTGATTGATATTTTTCAGTTCTTTTGAATCTTAATTAGGCGATTTCCAAATTAAATGGGAACCTTTGTCTGATCAAGGAGTCTACAGAGAGTAGTCTCCTTGGTCAGATGGGGGCATGGGGGTGAAGTAGTTAGCGTGATTGACTTGCATGCGGTCGGGCCGGGTTCGACGCTGCAATGGGCTGATTTCTTCACCTCTTTGTGTTCCCCCTGTGCCAATGACAGGGTTATCAAAGGCCTAGTGCCACCAGCTGTTGTGTGTATGGCCCTGCCTATGGGACCTTGCACATTAAAGAACACCTACCTTGGTAAAATTGTAGGGGTACGGTCTCTACCTCCACATAGATTCAATCATTTAATAGATACGATCATCAAAAAGACAGAATTGTCTAAACCTTCTTGCCGTGATATAACCATACATGTTGATATGGCATTACACACCAATAACCAACCAACCTTTGTCAGATGATGATGGTATTAAATAGTAAATCCATACAGACTGCTGACTATATATATACTCCTGTGATAATGGTGCTGGGTCACTCTGTGGAGAATAACAAGAATTGAAATGAATGTTCATTGTCAACTACTACAAAATAAAAGGAATTTATCTACCAAAAAAAACATTTGCAGTTGCTTAGTTTGTGAACTTTTTATGAGTTTCTAAATTTGTTCAATGACGAGCTCATTACAGGGTTCTTACTAAAATGTGGAACGACTTTCAGGTTTTGTAGCAATTTCTTTTAATTTAAAGCCTTACCCCTTTCACATGACCATAGACATGGGTATTTGGTCTTCGATTTGTTTGTAATTTGTAAGCATCCTTCATTATGAACGTCAATTTAGGAGAAATACCCACTGAGTATGAGATAGTAACAACGTGATTACGATGTACTGGATCTTGAGGTTTGTTTAAAGTAAATCTAGCTTCTGTCTACTTATGACAAGAGTAACAACACAATGTGTTTGAAAAAAAGTTTTTATTTCTTAAAAATCAATCTACAATACAATTTTTTTTTTCATATTCCAAATAGGCGATGATGATTACACATGGATTCCATAGAAAATGATTCAACAGGGTCACGACGTGAGGGTGACAGTTTCTCTACATTTCTGGACCGACACATTCGGTAACAAACAGGCATGCCATGGCGCCACCTCTGTACATTTCAGAGAACTAAGACAAAAGTCCTCAGTGGGTCAAAGAAAGGAAAATGGGAGGGGCAACCGAAGAATGAATTGCCAAGCATTGCTTACATGCACGAGTTATAGTCATCAAAAAACTTGTAGTATATGCATAGGAACTCATATCATGATGCCTATTCGAGGCTATGGTAAAATGTCACACTTTATTTTTTTGTATTTTGTTTTCCTTTTTAATTTTTTTTTACATTAATACATTATTACTAGATAAGATTTTGTTTTTTGTACAATGCCTTTCAACTTGACATACATGATATAGCAGGGTGTTGGCCAGTCGTCCACACAACCTGCTCTGGTTCGGCAGCTGACAACCACTTGACAGTTGACAATTATTACTGACAGCTGACAACCACTTGGCAGCTGGCAACCACTGAAATCTGACAATCGCTGGCAAGTGACAACACTGACAGCTGACAACCATTAAACAGCTGACAACACTGGCAATCACTGCCACCAGTCCACGGGGGAGCGGCGAAACTTGTACAGGTAAGATAAATGCTGTGTACAATAGTCTGCCACCACTGGCCCCCTCCTCTTTTCAACCAACTCAAGACACAGGAAATGCACATCTTGCCATGTTGCTGTTGACAAATACACACGTTCTTAAAGTGTGGTAAAATGTTGACACAAAATCACGACCTCATTTGATTGACCAAGCTTAGACCATTAAATGTAATTGCTCATTTTTCTGAAGAAGTCTTAATAATACAAGTAGTAAAGGGTTGGTGATATAGTGATACTGCCTATACAGATCAGGCATGAAGATATTTTCCCGACTGCAGAGATTCTACTTCTCGGCGTACGCTACCTTACTGAATCGAACATGACGTGCACGGTTTACAATGACCAGTTGGTTCCATCCAATTAAGTAGCGTCCACCAGACTTGTCCCTCAATCACCAAATGCAATTGAATGTAAAATTCATTTTCTTTGATAAAAAATGTTTTCTCGGCGGATTGTTTTTTTACCCCTGTTGAACAGTACAACTTGAGCCCATTGGGAAATTCTGAAAAACGGGCTGTGCGTTTCAGAGTAATTTTTGCATACCAAATTTATTGGACCAAAAGATATCAAACAGTTACGGCAGACCTCCGTGATACAGAAGATTACTTAGATAGGGGTAAGAGTTTAAAAAGGCAATTTGATATATATATGCTGCCTTGTCAAAACATTGATGACATTTCCATGATTCGTCTTATAGAAATTAAATCAATAATATCAAAATGGGTGAACATGACGTCATGCAAATTTACAATGACCTCTCTTGCTTAATTGCTAAGATAGAGATCTGGATGGTCAGACTGAACCTTTATGTAATAGATGTATGAGTTTGTAGACTAAAGTTAAACCAGCTGAGGAGGTTTAAGCTCAAGCAGGGAATTGGTTTTATATTTGTTTAGATTCATCATTCACATAAGATAAAACATACCAAGTGGAATCACTTTTCTTAATGAGACACAAACTTCCTTCACTCTAAACACTTCAGTCAAGTACAAAGGAGAATGACATACAGAATCGATTTCGTCCTTAAAACATCCGAGAATAACTCCTTTAAAAGGATTAATACATTAAAATATTGTATTCATATTTTGAGATAAAACTCTCAGGGAGAAGTTTTTCGCTATTTTTCTAGGAAATTGTGACTGAGAATTTATTTTACGAATTAAATCAATCAGGGTGCGGAAAGAAACAAAAATAAAGTTAATTGCGTTAGTCGTAAGAGAACACAGGTGCAGAGAACTGAAACAAATAACAAACGAATTTTGGAGGAACAAACTCTGAGAGCTATTGCCACTCAGTCCACCTTCAGTAACTCTTACTGTGAGGGTCAGAAGATAGCCCGAGGCCCTTAGGCTGAGAGCACGAAGCTATTAAACCCGTAGGACCCCAGAACCAACACTGCCCGAGTCCCTTAGGCCAGATGGCATTTACACCCGTTGATTTTTCTCTTGCCTTCCTCCCGAACCCATGGCCAATCACTACTCCACGGGATTCCATGGGGCGTCTTGCGAACCCACAAGATTAAATGTCCTTTTTTTGGTTTATTTTCTTACCTTATTTTTTTTCTCACTATCGCCATGGTTGCATAGAAGTACACTGCCACTAGTTTCATCCACTGTAGGCACATAATGTTCTATACAGAACACCAGTACTGCTATATCGGAACAAACTGGGACTCTCTAGTTAAACTCCTGATTCAGGAGCTCTACTATTATACAACGTTTTACAATCTATACCCCTTCCTTTCTATACAAAACCATAGCATATTCGACCATCCATTTAACATAATCAATAAAAGAAAAAAAAACTGCCATAGTGAGGCGACGCCATATTGATATATGGTGACACTATACAATCTCCAAACGGTCATGGTAACACTTTACAATCTCCAAGCGGTGGCGGAGCCCGCCATAACAATATCTACACTCACCCTCAGTGAAGTACAATCTGTAACATCCGCCACAGCCACATTCAACTGCAACGGACAAACCAAAAACATTTTTTCCACTTTTTACATTTTGTTCTTTTTTTTGTTGTATGAACTTTTGATTCTTTTTTTTTTCTCACTGTGTGTGATACCAGTTTATGATGAAGTGTTCTACATTTGTATTTTTAAAGTATTCATACTAAGGTTCAAAGAGTACGGTATCTACAGAATGTGAACAAGATATCAATAGTATTATCACAATGACTGATGGGCCTAACGTTGATGATGTAAGCACTACCTTATCTAGTATGGGGGTTGTAGGGTTAGCGGTCATATGATACAAGTCTCGGATGGCTAGGACCCCTACATGGGCCCTACAATTCGGGCTAATTGCACTGTGAATGGATATTTTCTGTGAACTGATGATTTAGCACCAAAAATGGCGGAACCAGCTACTGAAGTGCTGCCATGTTTACCACACTACACGGACCAGTCAGATACGGCCAGTCGGCCACGTGTCACTGCAGGGTCCCAGCTTTGTCGTTGCATCAACACACCACCTGCACTTTTAATATTTTAATTTCACTTTTTTCCTTTATCTAAGAAAAATCCAATTTTTTCTTATTTCTTAAAAAAAAAAAAAAAAAATCCAATCAGGGCCAACAAATTTGTGTATATTAAATTCTTACAAATATTTAATAAAGTAACGACATTAAAATGATTCTTCCACAAATTCTGTCATATCAAAAGCCCTGTTCCGTACCAAAACAAGTATTTTAACTCGCAAGTTAATCAATTTATGCAATTTTAAGTTTTCTCATTTTATATATTATTACGTTCTTAATTTACACGTCCCTTTATATAGTAGCCTCAATTAATTTAACAATTGGGCATGTTGTCTTATGTTAAAAATTCCAAATAATTTCTGGAAAAAAATTGATGAGTAATGTTCAAGAATGGCTGGATGATTGCTTGGGGTACCTTCATGCTGTGACACGCGGACTGGCGCTACATGAGGAGAGACTATGGACCAGAGGCCTCGGGGTCAGTCCCAGGAGGCAGCGGCAACCCTCAACCCTGGAGGCGGCACAAACCCACATTTCTGCACCGTCATACCTATCTATGCATTAACAAAAATAACAACTTTTAATCCCATACCCTTGAGATGATAAAACATGTATATTTGACTCTTATCGTTTTTGCTTGAAAAATGCGCTGTGCCGCCGTCAGGGTAGCC
Source organism: Lepidonotus clava (assembly GCA_936440205.1). Lineage (NCBI taxonomy): Eukaryota > Metazoa > Annelida > Polychaeta > Phyllodocida > Polynoidae > Lepidonotus > Lepidonotus clava. The sequence continues at coordinate 33,941,677 of OW387140.1, forward strand.
TTGGGCTATTATTATTATTACTTGGACTGCAATGAGATCTGATGGGCTGATCTTTTAGAGATGAAACCCACACGCCTGTCATACTTTTTTAGTGCTGGAGAATGATTAGGAATATTATGTATGTCAATCCCAGGTTTGTTTGCAAGGAAGTGTTCGCCCCCCATTCCTACAGCGTAGGGTAATATTATACAGGAAAATAATACGCCTGGTTAGCAGCCTTGAGACAAACAAAGTAACAAATTAGATATCACCACGGAGTTAATAATAAGTTATTTACATAAATTTCCGGCATATAACAAGTGAACAAATATGTTTACATGGTAAATAAAACTTGTAGCATATGGCAACAGAAAAAAAGAGCTTCATTACAGAAATTCACAAACTACCGAAATACCCAGGAACCACTTGCAACACTGAAGAGTTAGTACTTAATGTAATTTCTGACTTTCATGTCTAAGCTATGACCGGATATTTAATACCTGGAATTAACCTGAAAAGCTATACACACTTTCAAGTTCATTTGACTACGTTAGAAAGTGAACACAAAAGTTTTGGCTTTTCTTTTTACATATTTTTTTTTGTTCACGTTGAATACCTTGATACTTGCAATTTATAAGATCGGCAAGCAAAACCAACACTCTAAAATATCGTCCCCAAATTTTATACACAATCCATGCTTTCTGAGTATATTACAATCCTGATACTAACTGAATAGGAGGTAGAGCTGATAGTGAACAAGTAATAATCCCTCTCTGTACACAGCTAGCAGAATAACTTATCTGATACATTGTAGTAGCTCTAGGGATTTCTCTCAAAGTGGCCACATTTTTCTGGACATATTTTCGACTTCACAACCAACTCTACCTCCCATATCAAAATACAAGTAGGTTATAGCTTAGCAATTCGAAACCCTTCCCTATGACCTCTCAGCAACCTTTTTTTTCTCATTATCGAAAATACATGTAAATACCAAGTTAAAACTCATCTTGTTTCCTTGTTATGATATGATGTAGTAACTGATGCTGACTTGTTATGATGGGATCCATAGCTGTGTTTTTTTGTTTTTGTATATAGAGAAACAAAGATAATAATTATCAGCTGGCAGGTACTTGTCAACATGAGCAAGACTGTGTCTTTGGTCATTATGCACAATGGAATGCAGATACATGCTTAAATGTTCTATTTACGACTCTAACTGCAAACATTATGAATGGCGGTGACGATGAAGTTATCGAGATGATGAGGATTTTCGTAGGATGTGCTTGAAGAGCTGGCCCAATTGGCCCCAAGATTCCGGACGTCTCACAATGCGGCTTTCCATCTTGCTTGCCTTGAGGAAAAACTGTAAATGTGCCGACTTGAACAAGTATGCTTTGGTGTCTCGCTTGCTTTTTAAAAACAGAACCGGGCTTGAAAACTCACAGTATAAAAGAACATCAAGACTGTCTGTGTTTGAAAATATTCAAATAGAAGTCAAAGATGTTTTTGGTGGGGCTTATTCAATTTTGTGGCAAGTTTCTGTGACATAAACCAAAATTGCCCAGGGTATGAGTATGAATTCATGAAGAAGTAAGTTAAGCACAAAAACATAGCACATTTTATGTAGACAGCATTTTGGGGGGATCTGCTTCAAACCACTGTAGTGGGGACATTTCTTTGTCACACTGGGAAAAAACACCTGGTCAAAATCCCAGAAAAAATGTCTTGCAGGCAAAGTGGGCACATAACGGCAAGGCTGGGATGCGCTGTTAAGCAGTGACGCCCGAAGTCTCCGTCCATTCATCCTTCGGTATCCTTTCGTGTAGTTATATCATACGGTTTGTGTTGATGGGGGCGATACGCAATCATCACATTTCGATTCACACTCACTCTCTGACTCGCACGCGTGGTCACATTCGCACCACTCGACACACAGTGACACATTCTCACATGCTAATCACATGATGTCTCACAAATCTCTTTCTTCAACAAAAGAGACACTGTATGGTGTCAATATATAGTTTGTATTTTTTTTTTGTCTTCATAGTTTTCTGCTGTTGTTGTAGTATACATATCACAAGAAATTGTCCAAGTGTAGATAATGGAAGAGGAGGCTTCAGCATTGCTGGGCCCACAACCTCCTTTATTATCTCCTGCTGCCGGTCTGTGCTGACTGGTCGCCATGTCGCTCGCGCTCCCCACGACGCCCTGTGTTTTTCCGGCGCTTGCCCGACAGGCGTGAGTTCGTGTAAGACCTGGTTGTGTGCGTTTGGTTGCCACCGTGTTGGCGGTTGCCCCGGCTTGACGACCAGTTGGCATGTCGTGGTGCTGCACTGGATGTCGTTGAGGTGCCTATCGATGTGGTGGTGGGCACTGTGGTGGGTGGGTAGTGATGCCCAGGTGGTGTCGTTCCCCTATCTACAGCAGCAGGGGCACTTGACTGCTGTGGCTGTTGCCGGTGGTGCGTATGGTGGTGTGGCCCACTCGAAGATACCAATGACCGTCCAACCCGGGGTTCGGTCGAGGCATCGGCCCTGACCACATCCACATACTTGGCCGGGGAGGCAGTGGCGCTCGCTGGTGGCGACACCACATTCATGGGTAGAGCTGGGGACGTGGCCGGTGCTGTGTGGCTCGCAGACTGGGGAGGCTTTGAGGGAACAGCCCGCTGCTTCTCTTTGGAGACATCATCGGAGTCCTGGGTAAAATACAGAAGAATATATTACAGACCCTATTTAGCATGGTTAACATCGGCATAACATGACAACACTTAGACTTACAAAAATTCAATTCAGTTTCCAACAGTGGAGTACTAGTAATTTTGTGGGATCTTAAGAAAATCTAAATTCAACTTGAGAACCATGTTCTGCATAAATAGAATACCAGGTACGCAAATTACCTATTTCAATAGGGAGTTCATGCATTAAAAGGCTATTAAAAAGTCATGTTACGAAAATATCAATGTAAAGACCATGTTACTCACTGTGTCACTGGCTCCGCTTGACGACTCGCTCGAGGCTGAAGATAGCGAGCTGGTCCCGCTACAACTCGTGCCCGTGTCCATTTCGGCATCACCAGCCTCCTCCTCCTCGTCTTCATCGTCCTCCTCCGGCTGGGTCGTTGATGGCCCGGCCGGGGAGTGTGTTTGATGGCGTGCTGCCATCTCGGACCTAGAGTAGATGGAGGGTTATTAATTTGTCTGAGGTTATTTTCCTCCAATGCTTTTCAAAAAAATACCTTACACAACAGTCTTTGGCACTCGTTCTGGGCCTATACAATAAAAAATTCCAAAACCACGAAATTCCCCGGATCCGTGGAATTCTGGCATGTTTTGAGTTTATTTCAATGACACCCAGTGACTCACTTAAATGTCAAATAACGAATTCACCATATAGTAACACTTTGACGTTACTGCTACAACAGGGCCATTGTCCACTTAGTACATTAGGGTTGTAAATGACACTCTGAACACAAGGTGAAACCTTACTGCCTCGAGAGCACATTTACATCATTAACCCGAAATACCCAACTGATCATTAAATCTATGTTTTTTCCAGAAAACTAAATGAGTTCCGCATTTGTAACACTTCGAGAACTCTCCAACACTCACTGTGTATTGCTGTTTGGCGGGGTCACCACACTGGCGTACGTCCTGGTGGGGGTGGTTGGAGACGCTGCCGGGGACGGTAACGCCGGCTTGAAATTTTCATTTGTCCAACATCTGTAGTCGATGACTTCTTCTGTTACTCGAACTATTCGACCCAAGATGCTGTAATAGGAGTTTTAAAATATTGAGGTAAGAATAAAGAATTTGAATTTTACAAAGGTGAGATGTGGCATAAAAGTTGATCTATGGTATTTTGTTAAGATCATTATGTTGAAAACTGGGGGGCAAATATAATATATATTTTGGATGTTTTCTTAAACCACGGTTCATATCAATGCACTCTTACGAGAAGGTACATTAGATCTATTAATTGTACTAATAATTCTTATAGATTCCAAACACGACATTCCCATAAGCACTTCTGATTTTCTAGTTAATTTTGGTTTGTTCTATCTACTTAGGTGAGTCCCTGTTTTAAAATAGCGGCATTTTATGGAATGTGGAAAAAGATTATTGTTTTAGTTGCAAATTGTAAAACGGTGAGTTGAATGTCACAGCTTGGGGGAAAAGACAAATTTACGTCATAAAAGTTTGTCTCCTTTTGAAAACAATATGACATTTCTAGGTCTATCTTATGATTATATCATAACATGTCTATTTCAATTTTTCATATTATGTACCTGCAGGAGCCTTTAAGGATAGACTCTTGCAGGTATTTGCTTGTGTAGATGGCTCACCTGTGGCTGACCGAGTTGTGTATAGAGTTGTGGTGTAACACGGCGTCTCGTAGCACCTGGTAGGCGTATTCGAAGGCCTGCTTCACGTTCAGAGCGCCGTACGAACTGCGACCAATGTCGTTTCCTGGTGTAAGGATAAAACATTATCTCACTGTTTTTTATTACCATTAAATCAATCGATTACTCATTGCACGTACGTTCTTTAGGACCAAACAGTGAATACATTTTGTAGATTTATCTTTGAGAGAGTTGCACCGAGAGAACGAAGCCTTATCAACGTTCAACATTTCCCCTTCCGTATTTACTTTTTGTGTTTTTTTTCATTGAGTCTTGAAAAAAAAAATCCATGAATCAGCGACAAAATATTGAAATTAACATCGTTGCTATTTTCAGCAGCTTCCTTATTTAAAAAAAAAACAAAAAAAACTCCCAAAATGAGACACACACAAACCCGTCTGAAAAAAATCCAATACAAACACTCTTAAATATCTCCAATTTTAAATCTCAAACGCACCTGGGTTAAGTGGGTCCTCTATACAGAGCAGCGAGGGCCGGTAGCCGTTGTCCATCTCTTTCTGCAGAATGTCTTTGGACACGTAGGAGCCGCCGCCGTTGACGCGGATGGCTGTGTTCAGGTAGTTGAAGTGCCTCCCGTACAACTCGAAGAACTCGATGAGCAGCACGCCCAGGTTGGCGCCGCGCTGCGAGGCCTGGATGCGGGGGTGGAGCTGGAGGAAGCTGACGGTGAGCAGGATGAGGCTGTAGGAGGAGATGCCTCCGGTGAACACCTCGTTCAGGTCCCGCTGGAGGAGGAACTGTTTCAGCACTAGGACCAGGTAGGGGAGAGCTGGGTACTCGTCGATGAACTCCTACAAACACACAGAGTTAGAAAAGATGTTAGAAAAAATTGGTCTGTTTACAAACATTGTTGTCTACAGACATGAAAGAGAGGACTTTTATTGAATTCAATTTAAATTCAAGATAGTTTTCATGGTTTAAACTGTACCACAAGCTATGGTTAGACTCTTAGAATGTATTTATATAGCTATCTAAGTTTGCAAAATTTTGTCAAATTTTAGTACATTGCTTTTGACTCCCTTTAATAATTAATGGCCACAGACGGAAAATCGGAATACAGACGAAAATCTGAAAAACTTAACATCCCCCTTAAAAACTACGACTATATAGGTAGGGGAGAGCCAAGTACAATGATCGCCTGTTAACTCAAACATACAAAATTGGAACAGAAGTTTTAACTTCAGTAATAAAACCTTTTAAGTTGAAATGGAATGCGTGTAATTGTGTATTAGCTTCTAGGAACTCAGTATAATCATCCTTTGTAAACGTTCTTACTTCAGTAATAAAATATGGTGATGGAAAGATAATTATGTAAGCTTGGATGATCTTCTAAGAATTCAGTGAAATCATTCTTCTTTTTAAACATTTTGCGGTACAAGGGCCTTACGGGGACGACACATTCAAATCTTACCTTTATCAACTTGGCACTCTTGACTCCATTGAGCATATTAAAGCTGATGTCAACCCGAACATCTGTTTTCTTGTCTGTCAGTTTTACTATTGGTACCTAGAAACGATAAAATGAAGATTTAGCTATTAACACAGACATTATGGCAATCATATACGGTGTACCAGTGTATTTAGCGCAATGTAAGCCAGTAAGTTAAAAACGAATTTATCTGTTTTTATTTCAAGAAGCAAGTATATACCATATGTTTTTCTCACGTATAACTACCGCATGTTTTTCTTATGGATAATTTAGTTATTTACAGGCCACTGCTGCGAAAGTGACTTGAAACTCAAAAACAGCCAATCTTGAGTTACTTAAAAATAGTATGCAAAGAGAGGAATTGAGGGCAACTAGGTACTTACAGATGCCTTGTCAAGGACTTTTATAGAAGCTTTATCAGCAATCTGCTTGTTCAGCAATTCTTGTTCCAACGTCCATAGGGGAAGTTTATCCCACTTTCCAAAAACGACCAAGTCGATGTCACTGCGGAAAAATAAAACACAAAAAACGTAAGTTAGTGACCCATATAACTTATAAGACGTTAGACAAAGTACAACGATTAAGTGGAGAGTCTTCTCTTAGTCTTAGTTAAACCAAGATGTGTGGTGTAGACCTTCGGGGTTTTACTGAGTTTTGTATGTTTCGCAAGAAAGTGTATTTACAAAAAGCCCAGGTCGTATATATCAGCTTTTTGCACTTGACAGCTGGAGTGGTGGTAAAACTTGCATAGAAACAGCAGTACCACCACCTGTTTGAAAACTATGAAAGTTACAGCAATAATAAGGCCAACGAGGTATGCTGTATACATTGATATGTGGTACAATGTATTCGCGTTTGACATTATTAAGTTGACGAAGCTGGTACTGAAAGAAATTTCCATTATGACAACTTTGATCTGATTATCTGATTGTCGATTGATTGTGGCAGCTGTTGGAGGTGTCTAGAGGAGGCCTTGGTCAGATAAGAGAAGAAAGGTATTTCGAAACAGTAGAAAGGTTGATAAAGATTTATTACATCAACCTTCCTGCTCTCGGCATCTGCCTTCGACCCAGCGAAAACTTATTTTGCTTTGTTTTCCCCACTCTTTATGCCTCGGTTTTTCCTTCCCCCTCTCTCGGTTTCATATACCTCCAGCTCCTCTCATGCCCTTGGTAAAGTGCCAGAGAATTAAAAAGCCAATTGATTCATTGGATAGCTTTCGGTAGTTGCCGTCATAAAAAACAATAGCATCCATGAAATATTAGCCAAAGTAAGCTCGTGTCTTTTTACATATTATATCTATACCTGACATTCCTAAAGGCTGTCATACTGCCAATCCCTCTCTATCTGATAAATGTCTTTATTTTCCACTAATTGCATTTTATGTGTGACTATGATGACGGGAGTTTCTTAGGCCAAAGAAAATGAAATTGATAGCTTCCAATCCATTATATGAAATATGAGTTTGCCCAAGCCCTAGTGCGTTATTTCAAAGAAAAGAAGGAAAATAGCCAAACATTTATAGGCTATTGTATCAAAATTGGGATCTCACGCATGAGTGTTACGTCAAGGATATATATAGTAAAGGATGTCTTTTTTAAATCCTAGCCTACCTGGCCAATTTTTACCGTAATGCACCTTTTCCCCCACCTTTCCCCTGCGGTTTACACATGCCTCTGAAATACCAAGTTCATCAGTCAAGCAACCATGTATACTCCAAAGGGAATGCTGTCGGGGCGTTTTCATGTGGTGTCATTATTTCCCTTTGGTGTTCAACGGGCGGCTCTAACATGTATGGCTTACATTACAAAGGCACCCCTCCCCCTCCCTACTCCCTAACCCATTTACGTTTATGTTGAGCCCATCCTTCCTTCTGACTCACTACCTCCCTTGGGTACGGACCGTGACGGTCGGGGTGCAGTATAGTATGGGTGGAGATCACTCCTGATGGAAGCGTGAGACTGATGTTTTTTTAATTAATTATGTACGTGATATGGAGCCTTTTAAAAGGGAAGAAAATAAGGGACGTGACGGAGAATTTCTTAAAATAAACTTGTTAACTAATAGCTTTCCTGAATTGATACCTGTCATGACTGGTTTGGTGATAAGGGAGAGCCATGTTTTCTATAATGTAACATATATTATGGAGTCTTGTAACAAGGAAGAAAATAAGCAGCAAGACACAGGGAATTCATTAGAATCCACACTCAATAATTTTGTCGGCTGATGCTAGCCATGACTTAGTTGGTAACGGGGGGCCGGGAGGGGGTGTGTGGTTAATCGCATAAATAAGATGTCTGTTAGAATGAGGAAGAAAATAAGGACAAGGCACTTGGAACTTCTTAGAACAGCGTGCACATAAGCACTTTTCTGAGCCGAAACTAGCCGAGACTAGTATTGCACGACATAACACTAAGGGGCCTTCCATCGAGTACGCAGACACATTTTCAAAACGTTCAGATCCCCCATCCCTCCCCCCTTGGGCTGAAGTATGCAAAATGCCGTTGGATTTGTACAGGAATATACGTTGTTTTTTTTAAAGAAAATATCCAGATCCCGGCACCCCTCCCTAAATACGTACGTACTTAAGAAAAGCCCCTAATTCTCATAATCCATATGCAACCATATAACACACTCCCCCCATCCAAACCCCTTGCATAGAGCGCATCAGTCCCAAGGGACCGAGAATGGAGGTCTCATCTTCTCTCAAACACTGATTTATTATTAATGCCCCCCAGATGAGACTGCCTTAGATATAACACAGCCCACTCTCCCCTGGGCGCTTACACCGTCATAGCCTTCAGTCATTGATGTCACAGCTCTGAGCGACATTCCTGTCAGTCACCCGGCCAGCAAAGTGTGGTTTTATTTAGCCTCAACCACGAACAGTTTCAATAGACCTCTAAGAGTTATTCCTTTATTGAAAGAGAGGGGATTTTTACTTTCGTTTTGTCTATTGCTTATCCAGATTAACACCCTAACCAAAACAAAACTACATCGTGTGATACGATTTCTAATTTCACAAAATTAATCAATGTATTACTTCAATACCTCTTCCTGTGAGGTCCTGGTATTCATCAACCTTTTCTGATTTCAGATTTTAAGTAAGTCATTGTTACGGAAAACATTTCTTAAGATACAGATAACTATTCAAAACCGAGGCGGATTTTAGTCGCAGTATATTACATATAAAATTTGGATAGGAAATAATAATAAATTGTTCAAGGGAGCTGCCACGAACAATAATTTGAATCCAACAGAATTACATTAAAATCTGAATATTTTCAAGGTTTACCAATGAACATTTCTTAAGGGAAAAAAGAACAAACCAACAGCAGTTCGGTAACCTCGGTCGTAATCACATTACGAAAGGCTGATAAGACGACCGCCTATCACTGATAAAGTGGCTGGTCCACTGATACAATTTCTGCTATCGATATCACTGTATTGTTCCTTATCTGCACCTGGTGGTGTCATGTCAACAAGTTAAGACGTAATAAGGCCGTTTCTTTGTAGCGTTTTCTTTTAGGCACCTGTTATCTGAACTTGATAATCTACTTTCTTGGGAGAAAACTTTCAAAATCTGTCCACTTTCCAATCACTTTCCAATTGCAGGGTCAAAACATAATATGTAAATTTAGAAATGAAATATCGGCACTGAACTCGGTGGTCTATGTGGTGGTGTTCTATTTACAAAATCCAGTATGTACACTTGATAAAATGTTTCCCCATAAACAGGCATTAGAAAGATTATTCGCCTACTGGAAGATAAATCAAATCATTCGCCTACCGGAAGATAAATTAATGTGACAATTTCTGCTGCGAATGGCCAATCCTATTCAACATAGCAAGAAAAATGTCTATTTAAAACCTAGTTAACCTGACTGTCCATCCGAGAAGCGAAAACAAACTACTCATCTCAACATACTTCAGAGAGCACTCCAACTTCCAAGATAGTATAATGCTATTCAAGATGCCTGCACGATAAGGCAAGCTTTAAATTTGACACACTCAGACTGTTTACATACTTATCCAGATTATACTAGACCGCAAATCAAACCCACAACGTCAAACTCAACAGAGAATATATCACCCATATGATTCACCATTCCATAAATACCAGCCCAACCACACAAATAGATAAGTAAGCCTCTATGCCGACTTCTATGTATTTTGGCCGAGGCCAGAAATTTAAAGGCGAGATTTAGAGCATGAGTGAAGCCCAGACTATCACGCTGGGCTGGTAAACAAGGCATTTTTGTCGAGATAGTCAGAGTTGGCTGAATGAGTGACTTGTTGTGACATCTAATGTAAAACCACTTACTTAGCTGCAGCTTAAATAAGCGTTAGTTTCTGATGTACGCAAATGAGGCTTCAATTTTGAGGATGCGGCCTAAATTAGTTTTTTTTTTCCTGTTTATATTTTTGTTCTACTGCAGCTTCATATATATATGCAGTACGTGTTCTTTTTTTTTTTTTTTTTTTTTTTATTAACTATACTCAATTACAAGAATTGATCTTCCGTATAAGTGATTGTATGATACATGTAATGAATGCAAACAAGAATGGTTTCCACCTAGCTAGTATAAGCATCAGTGTAAGGCAAGGGCTTAGTCTAAATGATTTCAATGATATTATACAGATGCAAAGGTAGTGCAGAATGAGCAAGTAATTTACAAGAGTGTGTCCAACCTTCAACTGTGTGTGACTTCTGAGAAAGGCTCTGAAAAACTGGCCTCAGGGAAAATCAAAAGTCAGGGTCTTTTAAAATAGAGTCCGGCTTAATTTTTAAATCAGGAGATTTATGGTAATACTTACCTAGTGGGGAGGTAAAGTCCAGTTCTGAAGCTGCCAAATATCTCCACCTGCAAAAAGGAAAAAGAAAACGTTTTAAAATCTGTTTACTCTGAATACAAGTCAGTGAGTTGAAAAGAGTCATCAAGTCATGATTATCAACTAAATCTCAGCGTGACCTTCTTTGAAAGAGACGGGTTGACAAGTTTGTGGTTAACAGGGGCAACTCTAATTCGTGGGAGGAAAATAAGTGAAGGAAATCAATGACAGGTTCTCCATTCAAACTTCAGTCCTGTGTAATCTGAAGGAAAATACATTCACTGATTCAGCCACTGTTGTAGCTAATAGACCGACAAATTGGTTTAAAGTGGAAGCTACTTTTTATCGATGCTATGTAAAGTACCTTTATTCATTTTTTATTTTATTTTCCCTCGACTTCAGTTTAGAACTTCACACTTTAAAGTTACCACTAAAGTTCAGAGCGTGATCTTATTGTAAATGGCATTCTTCGCATTGACACAAATGTCAAAGCAATAAGATCATGTTGTTTACGTCCAATTTCAGGGCATTCATTTCTCTGATGTTCTGAAACCGTGTCAGCACAATTAAAAGACCGTATAGTAACTCGGCCACGGACATAAGTTAGGGATGTCACACATGTGTCAGAGTGTGCTCCTCGCCAACCGCGTGGTAAAGTGCTCCAGCGGGTGATAGTTTACAGGAATACTTGAAATACATATACAATTCTGTCATGGGTGTTTGAATACATCTGTTCTTATGTCTAATCCACGCTTTATGTGTAAACGACGATCATATTTCATTGAAGGATATACAAAAGATATGCTCTCATTTTTCAAAAAGACTTGTACGTCTGCCTGTAAACTATGTGGGCAAAAACTTGAGTCCTGCTTTTTTTCAATTAACGTTCTAATATACTGAGACCTTGAACTAATTGTGCTTGGCACGGGTTCTTGAATCAATCACTTTTTTACGCATTAAGTACGTCAATCGACAGTGTTGCACACACCCATAACTCAATGTTCAATCTAGATAAGCCCACATTCATTAAATAGTTCCACACCATTGAGACTGTGCACTAGGTGGCCATGAACATAATTCATTTTCTTCTCGATTTACGCCACACTTTCATTCTTTGCACGTATAACATAGAAGAGATCCAATATTAAAATAAAACTGGTTGTAAACTTCGTTTGAGGAAACTTCCTATCCCTACAGTAATGCTAGTGACCAGCAAAGGGTGAATGAAGGGTGCACCCTGCACCCGGCGTGTTTTTTTTTACTCATTTAAATAGACTTTTAAGCAGTTTTATAGTACCGATAGTCTGTACACACAGACAATTCCCCGCAACATAAAACATTTAGGACACAGATAGGATATAATCCTCCTCCATCTCTACAAGTACAAAGCTAAACTCTCCTTTTTTCTTGAGCATGATCTAACGTTTTTTTCTTCAGCATGATCTAACGTACATCCTGACTATCTACTATATTACAACATAACCCTGAGGTGCCTACTAATGAGGACAATCAATATTTGCAGATCCTGATGTAGGGATACTCCATCCATCACTATTACCATCACATACATGTATGTCTTATCCTTGACATGAGAGAACCAGGACCGGATAAGAGTCACAGATCAACTTTCAGTCAACTTCACTTTTTCCCCCACTTGGTTATTTTCTTTTGAACCTCTAGGAAGTTGCCAGTATACGCCGCCTCCCCCACTGGTCGTTGTGGGTGAATATGATGTTTGTTTACGTCTGTACTACATGTTGCCACTCCTCCACAAACAACAAGAGTACATGTTTCTTTAGACCACAGGAGCTATGTACTGGTGGGTTTTAAAGGCTGAAGTGGTGGACCACACGAGGAGTTCATCAGATTATCTGGGGTTAGGTTTTTACAATTGTGTATTTTGCTGGCACTGTTCTGAATTTAAAGACGGGGGATTGTTATAATACATAAACATTATCCAAATACTTTATAGTAAACTTATACTTAAATTATAAACTTTGTTACTGGATAACTTGGACATCTAAAATTGTAGATGTTTTGTCGATGCGCGTCTTTGCTCGGTCTACGGGCAATATATCTGCCAGGGAAGAAAAACGTATGCTAAAAATAATCTGTTACTGATTTTTTATTTTAGTTTCATTTTCAACAGAGCCTCTACATCAGAAAAATGGCATATTCAATTCCCATCACATCTTCAGAGACCACTCTGAACATTTTATTGTGAAAAACGCATAATTTATTCGTCACCCATGGAAAAACATCAAGTTAACAGGGACGAGCAAGTGATAATCAAAAACTCAAAAATAAGTTGCAAGCATTTCCATAGGAGTTATATCATATCATTATGATAGATTTAAAATCCATGATTTTCCCTCAAAGTGAAACGTGGTCGAACACAGACGGGCACTACCCATCAATTGAATTATCCATTAAACGTGCCCACCCTCAGGTGTCGACAAGTAGACCGGTCATGTCAGTTAGACCTGATTGTTAGTACACATGGGTGGTGTGGAGGCGTGGCTCCAGGGTTAGACTTTTATTGACTGACTGACTGACGAGTGACAGAGAGCCGTCCAAACACCTCCAACACACGCCTCGTCAACAAGGCCCTAAACCATACCTGTGGGAGAAGCTATTACTCATAATAGATCTGAAATCACAGCCCGTTTTTAACCATTCACCTTCTTTATTTCCCTCATTTTCCAAAAAAAGAAACAAATTTTTAAAAAGTTCTGTCCCTTTCCTCTCCAAATTACAGAGTCTGCTTTCTCCTCTTAGACTTTTTTTTATTAGTCCTATACAAATTACAGTTACATTTCTTGCTCTTCTGATGAAAGAGTGACGTCAATGTGACACCAGGGAAAGGGGTTAATTATATATGTCAGACAAATTACTGTCATTATTCATGACTCAAACAGATAACTAATCATAACATTTATGGTTAACGTCTATGTAATCAACATGCAAGCTGATATAGCCTTAGGGGACCAGCCTTTTTATCGGATACAACAGGGATGGAAAACACTAATACAGTTTGATGAACAAGGTAAGTCACGTTCATCGTAGTGTGTACCAAAACCTCACTAAGGCAGCTACCACTTTGTGGGACAGTTACCATTTTGTCTGACGTTTAAGGGAATAAAATCAATCATTTCTATGTCGTTACGGATATAGACTGACGAAAAATTAGAAGTAATCAAAATATTACCGGTAATAAATGCCATTTAATGTGGAAACAAAGTATGGGATTTCGTCAGGCAAAAAGTCCGATTTATAACGTCAGGCATATTATTTTATCCAGATGTTCAATGGTTTGGGGGGATATCTTAACATCTTTTTGCGTTTTCTAAGAACCAAAATAACATTTAAAAAATCAGTTATAGCCAAAGTCCACCATTTCTGCGGTGAATCATTCCCGTGAGAATGCGCCCAAGGTGACATACGCTCTTTGAGTATTTCAAAATATGTGGGCAGAAAAAAAAGCTTTGTCATTTCCACGTCTCTCATACCAACGCATCTGAGGTAAACCCGACCTTCCGATTCTAAACCAAGAGAAATAAATCAGTGGTCAAAGTCACCAGATGTCATACGAGTAACCCCCATCCTCTTAATTCCACCCAACCATAGGTGCTTTCTAGATTTTTGTTATAAAAAGTTAAATCGATATAACTTGATCCTGATTAATGATTTTGTGGACCTTGGCTTGGCAATTCTCTATTGCCCTTTCTACTTTACTTTGAAAAGGATATTAACACTATGGGTTTATTCCCCATGGTAGGAGCTGAACTATTCATTCCAGAATCCATTTGCTTAACAGAGTGTCCTTGGGGTGTAATATAAGTATGCACCTTCCAAGTATGTTCTGATAATTCGTTCTTTTCGCCCTAGCGTAAACACACTCCCTACGACTTCTGGGCTTTGCTCTTTGTAACCCTTTGTATCAATGACATCTGTTTCTGCTATACCTAAACCTCAGCTAACACCGCCTCCCCCAACCCTCCCACTGAGTCACCCAATACCCGAGATAGTAACGTTCATAACATATCTATCACCCAGACGCTTAGTCGGAGTATACTTTGCTGACTAGATACAGCCTTCATGTAAATAACGTTTCTTTCCCCTTCCCCTAACTTTATACTACACCAACTAGATACATCCTACATTTGGCCATATTAACAACATGTTTCTTTCCCCCATACCCTAACTTTATACCATGCCGACTCGATACATCCTGCATTAGGCCATGTTATTAACGTAGTTCTTTTCTCCGTACCCAGTTTGTATGCCATGCCAACCATATACAGCCTACATTAGGCGATATTTAATAGTTAATAACATGTTTATTTTTCTGTAACGCGTCTGTATGCCATGCTGACCAGATACAGCCTACTTCAGGCCATGTAAATAATGTTTTCTTTTTTCCTGTACCCTAACTGTCTGTATGCCGTGACGACCATTCTGACCAGATACAGCCTTAGCCTACAATAGGCCATAAATATAATGTGCTTCACAGTTTTTCTTAACTTTAACTGTGTCTGTATGCCGTGCCTGGCTCAATCTCTCTTATTCAAAGATTTTTTTATTCCTATCAAAACATGGCCAAGAGTATCCTTGGCACAAGAGGATGCTAACACGGACTATGTTTTTGTATGTATTTCCGAATGTGGGTCATATGATTCCATAGACGATTTTCCAACTTAGATGTTTGTGGATAAAACCTAAAAAAAAGTTCAACCACTCCAATTAGGATAATGTTGAGTACATAATATCATATTTGTTTGTTTGTTTGTTGGGGTAGGTTAACGTCCGGTCAACCACACAGGGTTCTTTCCAGACTGCAAAATAATATCATATTATCATCTGACATTGCAAATTACGGGGGACATACATCCAGAACGGTAAACAAATCTACATTTACCGACCATCCCAATCAGTCTGACGTCGGGTGCATATTACCAGTCATACAAAAAATAATTGCGAAATATGACAAAAATATGATGAAACATTAGGGTAAACAATCTCCACACAGAAACGCACAGCATGGCAAACAAACCGCGTGGGGCTGGAAATATCTGTGGTGCGTGTTGGGAGTTGAGTTGGCAGTGCGGCTTCTCACCCTAATAGGCTGGACTAAAAACACCTTGCCAAGTCATCATCAAAGCCTCCACATGCTGGACGCGGCCGTGGGGTAAACAAAACAGCGACCCCTGCTGCCCGGCCTCGGCACCTACCCAGCTCACCCAGATACGAGTACCGTAATACATCTAATAAAATCCGCACTCTAATGAGCTGCACCATAATGAGCCAAACTAGACTTTTGAGTAGGATTTTAAACTTTACTGTCCTACAAAGAATTTGGAAAACAAAAAATTTGGAACATATCAATAACTAAATTTTGACTATTACGTCTATCTATAATGTATCCATGTGAACTGAATACAAACAGAACTATTCTCACTAGAAATCTTCCGAAGATAATCTTCTTTTAGTGGTTTTACGGTAATTTCTTACTTGCCCCTAGCAACCTAGGAAGTACCTGGGAGGTCAGAGCCTGGAGCAGGTCAGCTCCTGGAGGAGGTCAGCGCCTGGAGCCCCTCACTCCCCCACTCCATCCCTACAACTCGTCTGCCTGACGGCAGGCAGCGCCGGGTTGTGTTAGAGCCATTGTAACAGCACCCCACACACCTGTCTGACAGACCGGCAGGGTAGGGAGCAGCTCGCCCGCTGAGCCACTCACTGTGGAGACAAATCGCTATTTGTTTGGTAACCAACGCGAGAGTGGTTGAACCAGAATCATCTGCTAATGTCCTAGATGCGAAAGTGGGCCAGAAATCGAAGCTGGGATTAGCAGACCAGTGCTTCACCACTGAGTTAATCCTCTTCAGCAGAACGCCCCTCCATTTACTTTATTGGATATTTCCCTTGATAATTATATCAGTTGAAACTGAGTGCATGAGCACTCTCTGCATTGCCAACCAGCACACCTGCATGGCCAACAAGCACACCCTGCACGCCTACCCAGTATTCCCTGCACGCCCCACAAGCACACCCTGCACACCCAACAAGCACACCCTGCACGCCCACCCAGTATTCCCTGCACGCCCCACAAGCACACCCTGTACACCCAACAAGCACACCCTGCACGCCCACCAGCACACCCTGCATGCACACTCAGCACACCCTGCAATTGCCACCAGCACACCCTGTATGCCCAACAAACACACCCTGCACGCCCCACCAGCACACCCTGCACGTCCAACAAGCTCACCCTGCACGCCCACACAGCACACCCTGTACGCCCAACAAGCTCACCCTGCACGCCCATTCAGTATACCCTGTACGCCCAACAAACGCACCCTGCACACCCACTCAGTATACCCTGTACGCCCAACAAACGCACCCTGCATGCCCTACCAGCACACCCTGGAGGAGCTGCTCACACAGTTCAGAGGGCCGACCTGAAGCAGGGCAGGCGTCGTGGGTACCAGTAGATTGTAGCAGGGAGGGGCGGGGGTAGGGGCAGGGTGGGGAGGGGGGAGGGGGGAGGAGTAGGAGACGGCACAGCTCAAAATACGCCGTGAGGTGGGTGGGACAGACGGCTAGTCGGTTTTGGGGGGAGGGGGAAGGTTGTGAGGTTGGGCAGGAGCTGGGCGAGATGTGAGCAAGGGAAGCAGGTCGGGCCGGCATACTCAACATGATCTGGGTAACCCCCGCCCCTCACCTCACCCCCTCCAAGCTCCCCGAAAGCCAACTAAGCAGCCGTGGGCCTCGTGTCAACACCGACAGCTCTCGGCAACCTAGACCGTACCTCCACCCTAATCCGCCAGTCACTCAAACTAATATGCGCGAGTTGAGTGGGTCATGGATGGACTATTTCTGGCCAGGCTCCCCTCCCGGCCGTCAGAATCCTCCTCCAGAACCCGAGGCCAGATTGTGCCCCACTAAAACTAAAGCCTCCGACACTACAGAGTGAGACTCCTCCACATCCTACTCTAAATCTACAACTTCCCACTCAGCTGGGGTGGGAAAAAGTCAACTGAAGTTAATGGAAAGGAGGAAAACAGAAGTGTTATTGAAGAATGAAGTATAATCTACTAAGGTTCAAAGGCAGATTTGACATAAAACTGGCACTGTTACGCTGACGTTAGATTACCTTTGATTGAAGTAGCTTGGAAAATATTTGTGAAATGTTTGGATATCATTGGTTGGACCGAAAACAGGCATGTATTGCCTTTTCCGTGGGGAATAAATTTGAACGAAACTGAAACGAACTCCTAACTGTTATCAAGAAAAAACTCGGCACCCTGCCTAATTGTAGAATTATACGAGACTTACCTTGGTAAAAGTTGATGTAGAATTATAATTTTACCGAGGACAACACGTTGTGTTGTGTTGGTTACGTGAGAAGTGAAATGCGCGGGAACCAGCAGCCTTCATAGTAAAGATTAACATTTTTTATAAAATAAACCAAAAATAAATTACAAAATTATAGAGACTCAAATTAATCACGTACCAAAAACCCTTAGGGTGGGTAAGGGTGGGCACGTAACCAACACAACACAACGTGTTGTCCTCGGTAAAATTATAATTCTACATCAACTTTTACCAAGGTAAGTCTCGTATAATTCTACAATTTTACCTCGTTCAACACTGACTGTGTTGCGAGGTCACGTGAGAACTTTATAGCTTTAATAAAAAATTTTAATCTTTCTGAAAAAATCCAATAGGACACAGAAAATTTTTAAACAAAATCAATTTATTAAAGAAAGTCAAACAGCATTTGACAATAATGCTGTACCTACTTGAGAAACATCATCCTCAATACGTTTGTCATAGAACTTGGCAAAAGAAACAGCACTTTTCCAAGATGCTTGACACATAATTAAATTAAGTGGAACACCTAATTTTTTGGCTGCTGAAGTTGCAGCTCCTCGAGTACTATGACTCTTATACTTAGTTGTATTAAGCCCTGCTGACTTTAATACCAATAAAGTCCACCTTGCCAACGTGTCCCTTGAAATGGGTTTATGTGGCTTTATGAAACTTAATAACAAAGCACTATAAGACCTAAAGAATTGAGTCTTTGCCAAATATGCTTTTAAACATCTAACCACACACAAACGCTTACACGAAGGAAAAGGATGCAAAACAATTGTATCCAGAGGGTCACCTACCCTATTATGTTTTAACAACACTTTCAACTTAAAGGTAATCTTATCTGTAACCGTCATACTAGACGTATCAAGATTAATAATAGTCTGACCCCTTTGAGAAGTCACAAGCAGAAGCAATACTGACAGTTTCAAAGATAATCTTTTTAGGTCCAAATCTTTGTTTGGGCCCCAATCCTTAAATAATAACAGAACTTTATTTACATCCCAGAATTCTGAGTATTTTGGCTTCGGGGGATTCCTTTCATAGACCCCTTTCAATAGCCAGCACACATATGGGTGAGAACCAAATGATGAACCACCAAAATTAGGCAAAATTGTAGATAATGCCGAACGAGCAGAATTAACTGCCCCATAACCTAAACCAGCCTGAGCTAACAAACGAAGAAATCGACAGGCTTGTGGCAACGTAGGACACAAAATATTAATGGAACGTTCGATACAATAAGTTGCCCATTTGTTAAGGTATGTTGAGTACAACTTTTTTGTAGATGCTCTCCAAGCATCCATAATGAGAAGCACAGTGTCCTTGTCAAAACCTTGGTTTAGTAATGATTTCCCGAAAATAGGAAGATTCCCAAGGGGCATTTGTTTATGAACTCGTGATTGTTTGGCTTTCCTATGGGAAGAAGATTGTTCCTTTTGGGTCGTATACGTAACCTCCTCAGATTGAGCATCATCAACCGACCCCACCAAGTTTGAGTGGGCCACCACGGGACTACTAAAATCCCTCTCGCTTGTTCCCTCAATATTTTGCTGATGCAACGTCCGATCCAACTGAATGGGGGAAAAGCATAGAAAAATTTGTTAGACCAAACAATGGTGAACGCATCCACTGCAAAAGCCTCTGGATCAGGCTGCCATGAAACAAAACATTCAACTTGTTTATTTAATCTAGTTGCAAATAAATCTATTTCAGGTTGACCAAAAACATTGCAAAGTTTAAGAAAAATATTGGGATTCAGCTTCCACTCTAGATTATCTGCAAAGTGGCGAGATTTATAATCCGCCACAACATTCTGCACCCCTGGAATAAACGCAATTGTTAACCAGATATGACGTTCTTCACACCAAACCCAAATGTCATGTGCTATTTCATTACATGAAAGTGATCGAACACCTCCCATGTGTTTTACATAAGCCAAAGCTGTGGTATTATCAGTCATAACCTGTATATGCTGATTTGGAACATTACAAAATGCACGTAAAGCAAAATAAATAGCCTTAAGCTCTAGTACATTAATATGTAACTCTTGTTCTTCTTCAGACCATCGACCACCCATCATCGTATCACCTACATGTGCTCCCCAACCTTCCAAAGAAGCGTCAGTAAAAAGCACCAGATCAGGTACAGCAACATCTAAATGTTTACCTGATTGAAGAACATTATTCAACCACCAGTGAATGTCATTCTTTCCAGAGTCTGAAATAGTCATGAGCTTGTCGAAATTCCCTTTATGAAATTTCAAGGCCTCTATCTTATCATTTTCCAATGATTTAATGTGAGCCAGACCATAATCAAATGCTGGAGCATAAGAAATGATTAAGCCTATGAAACCAGCTACTTCTCGAATAGTTGAAACGTTCTTTGTCAACAACTGTGAACCTGCTTTTTGAAGTTTTTCTACTTTATCAGCACTCAAAAATATTTGCATATTTTTTGAATCTAATTCAAAACCTAAAAACTTGAGTTTTTGAGTTGGTTTTAGAACAGACTTCTCTGGATGAACAACAAAACCTAGCTTTTCCAACTGATCATTCACTGCAATTAGTGATTCTTCGCAAGCGCTTTCTGTATCTGAAACTATAAAAGAATCATCTATATACTGAAAACATTCATTTCCTTTGTCTCGTAAAGATGCAAAGACAGGGTTTAACAGTTTCGTAAAAAACCTAGGAGCACATGCTAAACCATTTGGCATTACTGTATATTGGTAGGTTACACCTTTCCAACGAAACCTCAGAAACTTGCGATAATGAATATCTACTGGCACAGAATAATATGCATCCTTCAAATCAATTGAAGCCATCCAACAATCCTGTCGTAACATTTCAATAGCTGTATTAAGTGAAGACATTTTGAAATGTTCGTACTCAATGTGAGTATTAACCCAGGTTAAATCCAAAATCATACGATACGAACCATCTTTCTTTGGACGCAAGAAAATGTTAGAAATTACTTGGCCAGCTGAATCTGAAACAGGTTCTAAGACACCTTTATCAAGCAACTTTTGGATTTCTACATCGGCTGCCTCATTTTCTTTACAAGACAATTTGTACGGGAAAGGTTCTTTTTCTTGACAAGGAATTTCAATGAACGGCAAAGTAAAGCCTTTTACAATATGCAACACCCAAGGATCATGTGTAATTTGTTTCCATGAATACATGTAATGCGCAATCTGACCAGCTTTGAACGAAGACGTTAAATGCTCACCTAAACTCACATCTATTTCTGGTTGTTGGGTTTCTTCGGGAACTGTTGCTGCGCTTGCTGCTGCTGTTGCTGTGGATAGAAGACGTGACGAGGCATACGAGGCATCTCCATTTGAAACCCCATGGGATTTTGGTAGGTCGCATAAGCCTGTTGTTGTTGCGGTGTTTGAAAACGCATGCCGTACCACGGGTTGAAACCTCTTAGCTGACCTCTCCCTCCTCCACGTTGAGGACGCGCCTGTTTCTGTTGTTGCTGTTGTTGTTTCTGTTGATTTTGTGGCTGAAGCTTCTTCTTCACAATTTTGTCACTAATCCTTTTAGCAACGTCCACCTTCTTAGTGGTTTCGACCAGATTCCCTCCATACAGCCATTCCGGCGTAGTATCATGGCCCTTCGTAAGCACCTGCGCATAAACTGGCGCTAATGCTGGTTTGATCAGATCTCTCCTTCTTGCAGACAACGTGTTGATTGCAAATGACATAAGTTGCACACAGTCCCAAAGGCCCTGACCACACGCTTCATCTAGTTCCTTGTCTTTGTCAGCTCTTTCAAAAGCTAACTGGAGCACAGGCGAGAGTGAGGACATAGCTCCAACTATTCCTTTCTGGATAGACTGTAGATTCTGATCCATCGTTCTAATCCTGTGATCAAGAACGTGATAGACCTCCGGATCCAAACGCGGCACTCTCATGGCTTCGACATTTTCCACCCTCGGATGTTGTTTGACTAATTTCTCCATGTCTGCAGTGTAAACACAATCTTTCAAATATTTGTCTACACCAAACGCAACTTCAGTAGCCAATTTAGGAGCTACACGATCAGCCTCCTTCACATGACTAATGTTTTGCTTCAGAACATTAGCAAAAACTCCCGTAACTTTCACCTCTGGAACCTGAGGAACTACTGGCGGTTGTGACAGTTCTTCCTCCGACTCAATGTCAGCACTAATATCATGCACTAACCTTTCTTCATTATCCAACTGAGAGTCCGAATCAACAACCCACTCCGGCGGATCGATTTCTCCAAACTTGAAACCCGGCACAGCGTTGCCATAAATAGGCAAGTTGACTGGATGCGCTTGGGCCATTAGGTGCGCTTGGTCCCAGGTCGGCCATGCACCGGCGTCTGTATCGGCCTCTTGATCCGACATGGTTGGTTGAACCACAGCCGATTTCTTCGGAATTTTTGCCAGTTTACCAGCAGACTTATTAGTCTTCCTTTTAGAAGTCTTCTTCTTCTTATTTTCTTTATCCACGATAGACTGAATCACTTCACTTTGTTCTTCAAGCGAAGAGACCGAGTTGTTGGTAGTACGCCGATTTGACATGTTGTCCGTTCTCAACAGCTTCACTGCCGCAGCCAGTTCTGTGAGAATAAGAACAAAGAACTGAATTAAAATTCAGAAAAAGATCATAATAAAGTGCATATTCCCTCGAGAACCATGCTATGATCAAATTCAAACAACCTAAATTAACAAAACAAGGTTGTTGAAGTCAGAAACTAAGAAAAAATAACTCTTTACTTACCGCTGTGAAAAACACGTCCGTTCCCTAGCTCGTACTCCACAATGGCTGCTGGTTCCCGCGCATTTCACTTCTCACGTGACCTCGCAACACAGTCAGTGTTGAACGAGGTAAAATCATCTAAAATCTGCAATTTCTGTCCTCATTACCTTTTGATTATCATGTAGGAGTTCCCTTTAATCTTGGTTTTAAATCCACAGAGCAATCACTTTAGCTAGTATAGTCAGGTCATATGTCTTTTTAATAGCCCGTTTTCACTTCTCAGGGAGTCTCCAAACCAGTTGAAGATTTTTTTTTATCAGTGATCGCCCTGTTGATACAGACAATTAAACAATGATTTATTTCAAATTCCTTCCTGCTGGCCTTGACACACAATCCAGGCTGGGGCTACCAACAATTCCTTTCACCACGCCAGCATAATTCCATTTTAGAAACCTAGGGTTTTTGAGCAAATCAATAAGTCACTTGAATAAAAATACTTTTGAATTAGGATTATAGTCCAGCCAGACAAAATTGGAATATATCGCTTTCCCAGTGGCGGACACCTGCTGATATTAAATGCCAGGAGTGACATTCGTCATTTATTCAGTCTGAGACCTTTCGGATCGGCCTGACTCTTTACTGTTCCTTCTCCCGACGGCGACGCTATCTAAATTTCAGAAGTCAGTTTTTCCTGTCTTATTTATGGCATAGACTGTCGACTTTCCTGTTTCCATCTGGGACCCCTGACCCTGTAAGGACTGACCCTACTTGACCCCTGTTTGTGGGATGACCTCAGTGTCTGGCCCGTCCAGCTGGACAGTCTGGGTGGTCAGTGACCGGTCAGTGACTAGGGTGACTTCAGAGACCTAATAAGGCCATTCTACGATGATCAAAGGTACTGGAATGGTCACCGCAATGATGGTTCTCTGTGTCACAGTGACTGACCATTCAAAGGACAATATGGTGCCATCAAATAGAGGATGACCACTCATATTTCACTTTCAAATTCCCTGTGTTTTCCCGGCCAAAAAGTTAGTATTTGAATGTCCTCTTATTATGTTTACTGGTACCTTTTAGTCTCAATCACGGAGAACACAAAATGCCGAGTAAGCATCAAATTTCTTGTTATGAACATTATTTTCATCCATGTATAGGAAAAGCATTAAATTTGTTATTGAAAAAAGTCAAGGCGACCAACAAAATTTCACTTTGAAGTTTCAAATTCCCTGTCCTGCGGCAAATTTTCCATGTCTGGCTTTTCATGTCTTATTCTGAATTGAATATGTCAACTCAAGTACGAATATCTGTTGGGGGGGGGGGGGGTAGACATATGAAACCTTCTTTTAAATCATTTGCGGAGGAAAATATAAACTGTGATTTGACTTTTATTCCTAAACCCCTGCGTTTTCCCTTTGCATCTGGTCACAAGCCATAGTGTAAGATGGCCATACTTCTAGCAGTGACACGCATACACACATATTGTGACAAAACAAAGGTTACATGTCCTATAAAAAAATGTTTTCATATTATATTTTCCTCTTGGCAAAGCTCGCCTGCTATCAAAGAGCGAGGAGTCAACCCATTCCATATGTGAAAACGTCCAATAGTAGGTCACTCTGGGTACGCTTGCACCTATGTAGACTCTAGGAGGCATTTTTATATCTCGGTTGTACGAGAGCTTTCCTGAATGACTGATAGTTTTTTAAGGTATCAGGATAAGATTTCAGCTTAATCGTACACATTTTCTTTACAGAATATCTTATAGATTTCTGACAACTTGAAAAATCAAACGTCTGGCATTAAATTAGGTTGTATATCTATAGCGAGATCTGTTTTGCAAAAGCCTTTTTTTCCGGCTTCCCAACACAAGTGAACCTAGTGTTCTGTGGTATGCATGCTATGATTATATTAGCTTGGGGGAAACGATACACTACTCTTTTTGATAAACAACGATACTGAAGTAGGTCGCTATCTCCACTAACAGGCTAAGTGGATGCTCAGATGCGACGTCCGATGTTTATCTGCGAGCTGTTGATACATTTGACGTGTTTTATTCAAGTGTTTGTCTTTTCTCTTATCTCCCTTATCCCCGTTTTTCCCTCCTTGTTTTCTGTTATCTTCCCAGGAATGGAAGACAGGGATAAAGAAAAAATCTGAAACAGCATTAATAAAATCTGAAATTGTCTTAAAATACTATGAAACGTGATCTTAGCAATTATTTCTGAAAGTTATTATTTGAGATGACGAGGTGAAAAAATCTGAAATCAGACAATTTGAAAACTTACATCCTTGTCTTCCTCTGTTCTTTTTCGTGTCTTTTGTTTTGTTTTGTACATTACCATGTTATTACCTCCTATTTCTTTCCTTTTTTCAACGTACGACCCCCTAAGTTAAAATCAGATTTCAAATTCATATTCCTCTACCTCTGTGTAAGAACCTTTCGGCCCCTGGGGCCTGGAATGATGACACATTCTTCTCGCTGTGCTGACGTCCGTCGTTGGGTACGACTGGTGCAACCAACCCAGTGTGGCATCCCATACCACCCACACACACACACGGGCACCACGCCCACCCTAAGCCGGGCCTCCAGCCGACCACAGGGTACTACGCCCACCACTTACAGAGACGTGTACCAGGTCCCAGGCCACTCTCTCCACGTGGGACCCTATGAGTATGACACGGTGTACAAATGTCGCAGGGACAGATTTAAAAGGGTTGGTGAGGGGCGCCTGAGGCGAGTTCCTTCCTGTTTTGTTTTTGCAGACGCTTCAAACGCTCCTCCTCTTTTTTTCTTCATCTTTTAAAGATATATCCCCCCCCCCTTTTTTTTTTTTTATTAAATAGATGATTACGTTTCTGGAATCCGTCCATGTGCGAAATGTATGTGAATGTCAGGTTAGGTGACGTCATGTCTGTATGGATCAATATCATGGATCAATGTTATTAGTTCTCGAACTGTTTATGGGTTCATGGTTATGATGTGGGTTTAAATGTTGATGTTAATGCCAGTTAAATGTTGATGTTAATGACAATTAACCCCCTTTCATTCACGATCAAAAGGAATTGGTTCTGTCACCTGTAATTCAAGAAAATGTCATCCTAAACTTTGCTTATCAAACTTGATCAAACTTAAGAAAGTGCGAAGAATTAGAACAAATGATCTGACAGGAAAAGAGCAGAATGTGTTGGATTAGTATGTCAGCTTTCCTCTCTACCCCGCTTTTTTTACGAAAGCTTCTATTTGACGTTATGGTGAATGACCTACTCATTTGTATAACACGACAAACCTACATATTTCAATGACATTTAATTTTATTGTCACAATCTCGAAAAACACATATCAAAATAAACCCATTGATATGTACTACTGCAAAAAAAAAAAAAACTCTCAGTGAGTCAATAGAATATAAATCTTTCAAAGGGCCCCTTGAAAGATAATGCATTTAAGTAAGATGCCACTCCTGAGAAAACATCGCTATTCCATGAGTAGAGCGAACCCTAATTTAGCATACCTTTACAAGCCAAGGTTCCTACCGCCGTTACCACTCGGTTGTAGGATGGACGAGAGGAAGTGACAGCACCCTGCTGCTGGGGGAGGATTTAGCAGATCCAAACCAAACCCGCCTTAGTAAATCAAACTAAGTTCTGGGCGCCGACGTGCTCTACGTCAGCTTCCTAGTGCCTGCAGTGTACCCTCCCTAACTGGCCTACAACACAATCTGCAGCGAGTTCATTTAGCTCCTATCATTAAAAGCACTGTCTTTTCCCTGTCCCACAGTAAATTTTCCCTGCTGTGGTATGGCTGAAATTTTCTATGGCAAAGTATTCATGTTTAGAAATGTTACTTAAGAAGTATGAAGGTTCTGAAAAACAAGTGAAATCTCCCGAATCTTAAGAATCAGAAAATCCAGAAATTGGGCAACCAGAATTCCGTGTTTTTCTTGAAAGGTGCTTTTTTTTCATTTTCCCTGTTTCATGGGAACCCTGTGAAAGAAGGCCAAGGGCATGGATGCTGCAGAGTGGCCTACACCCTCAGTCGGGCTGTCAGAGGGGTACCGGGGCATCAGGGGGGCGGGGGTTACATTCCTGCCGGCCGCCCCCGCCTGTGCACCGGCCCCCTCAGTGACTGATGGCCCCATCGGGGTCCATTATGGGGCTGTGGAAGTGGGTTCGGGTGTTTATCAAAGTTCAGACGCACTGCTGGGTCTATGTGATATATCAGTATGTGCTTACTTACATACGTTATGTATGGTGTATACATGTGCGCCGGCTGTATAGTCAGTGCAAACAGGCAAATATTGGACTGGTCTGCCTATTATAACTTATATAAGAGTTCGATATAGTTTATCAATTCCAGGATGTTATTCATGTTACAGAATCCTGATTCGGACAGTGCACACATTGGACAATATGACTCTGCAAATATTTTCAGTCTTAGGTCTTGTTTGTGGTACATGGTCACTACCATGTGAAAACACCGCACCAGAAGTCTTAGGCAGTCTGGTCGGATCTAGTTTGGGCTCGAGGTAGACTGGAAACTATCATTCTTATATTATCTTAAAAATAATTATGTAAGAGTATTACGTGGATATAATCAGAAGGAACCAGTCTACACTTGATTCAATCCTTAATACACCAGATTCATTTCATGTTCTTTTTCGGAGCACAATTTCCTCGTACTCTAGCACAAGGCAATTACTGATATATACATGAGTTAAATACTGACGGCATTTGTGCTTGAATCTATCAACAGTGTTCACAATTAAGTACGTTATTTATGCATCGACCCGAACGCAATTCTTTATGATTTTCATATCATCGCTTAAGATCTAAACCTTAAGACTCTTTGCAAAGCTTGTCATTGTGACACGCAATAGCATAGAACTGTTACTTTTCCTCTTTGACACACTTCTTATTCTAGGAAAATGTTAAATACTCAAAATCGTATTAAGCTCAATACGCGTGTCATTTCTGATCTAAATCAGAGAAAGACGGCTTACCTTCGCAACAGGCCATAGTCCGGTGATAACGCTGCGGATCCGCTCGACGACGTCTTGTCTCATGAGATGCTCCTCCTGGCGGGGTGACATGTAATCGTAGAAGTCCTCGATCTCCTCGTGTAACCTGCAACAACCACAGACATATCTACTTTATAAAACTGAACCAGCAAGAATAATGAATATGAATAAAGGCCATTCTATTTAAAAAAAAAAAAAAAAAAAAAAAAAGGTTTCTCATTCTGTGTATCGCCGGATTGAGTATTTTAGAACCGACTGGAATATTTGTCTTTTTTTAGAACTGACTGGAATATTTGTCTTTTTTGAAACCAAATTTTCGGTTATATGATTTTCTTGTCACCCGCCGAGAAGAAACATAAATTTTTAAGGGAGGTTATTCAATATGCCGACAGTCCCACAGGTGGTCACAGGTGTTTGCATAAACTATACATGTATGCGAAATATATGTACATACACGTGCGACCAAGTAGGTTGTACAACACATTGCTTATTTTTAATATACTATAAGTTATTGCATTCCTAGGAAAGATATGATTTATTTTCATATCTTTATTAAATTATATTTTTATCCACTAACAGGAGAAATTAATATACATATGGTTGAACTTCCCATCAAAGAAGAGGAAGGGGGTCAATAGCCATACTCAAATCATCCTTTTAATGGTCGTTACTAAATCATATACATCTTCTTAGTACTGAGAATGAGAGGGCCTCGGTTTTGGAAACATCTCCGTCAAAACTTGCTGTCCTGAGATACTTGTAATTTTATTTGGCATACATACATTCGGTTTTATTGATGACCTGGTGATAACTTAACTGCAACAGCGTACAGAATAGTTTCAATTAATCAAGGAATCATCAAACCAGTTTGTCACCTTCCGGCTTGGCAGCAACATAGTGAAAAATCCCACCTTCCCTCAAGTAAAAAAAAACCAGGGAGTGTCCTTATTTTACACTCATTGCCAATACCTAATAAAGTCTACACGCCCTTCGGTAACTAAGAGGAAAGCTTGGCCCCAGTTCCCCATGGCCCTGCCAGCAGTCCCTATGCTACACTACTGGTCCTGTGCCGTCCATGTGGTAGCGGCGACCACATGGCGGTAGTTTTCCGTCGGGGTGTGTGGGCGGCAGGTGAGATGGTGGGTCAATGGATCAGGTCACCAATCTAGGTCAGTGATCTCGAGCCGCAGCCGCCGCCGCCACTGGCGAGCTGACAAGTCTAGCGTACGTCTGAGTGTTTCCCTGACGTCACCAAGCCCAAGCAATGCGTGTCTCCTTGACTGCAAACACGTTGTGGGTTATTTGAGTTAATTCCCGAGCGTGTTTTATTTTTTAGGATCTATAGACAGGTACTGCACGCTACCTATCCTTCTAAGTTGCATGTTTGTTCTTTCTTCCTTTCCGTTTAAATCTTTCAAAATTGGCTATTTTCTTTTTCAAACTTTTTCTCTTTCATGGTTCAGAAACTTTTGTTGTCCACGGAAGTTAGAATGTGTTTTCCCAATTTGTTTTGGAGTGAGTCACGTAATAACTACATCTGCCAAATTATACGACTTATAACACGGTACCTTAAATCCAACAATATACTTTTTCAAATACAACAAAAATGAGAGTAGTGAATTAGAACTATGTATTTTTATTCTGATCCTAAAGAGGTTGTGGACTTAAAAAGTAAATGCGAGTTTGATTGTGGATGTTGTGGGTCTAGTTTATCATTTTCATCATATGAATCATCCAATATGTTGAAACTGATACTTTATTATCTACATATCTAATCTACTGATTATCGCGGTGTTGAATAAACCCTGATTTAGATTTTACTCTCAATATGGGCACTACGGAAATAAAACCTCGAAGACTAGGGCCTACTGCTACTAGTACTAGATAAGCACTGGCTGCATTACACTTTGAATTGATTGATTTATACGAAATGGGCTTGGACAAATAGCTTGATAATATGCTGACAATAGATATGTCGTATGTATATGTACGATTATACCGCCTTAGAAGTCAATACATGATTAGTGATGTGGCTTCATAATACTTTTAGTCCCAGGCTACTAGTCTTACTTATATTGTTACTAGTTTTAAAAACTGGTGTCATAGGAGGAGAGTTGTTACCTTTGAAATACTCATATGGTGACCACTCATATCTCAAGAATAATTCAGTTATACCTAATACTTCTGGTACTTGAATGAAAAGAGAAATTCTGGAGAATCAATGACAATGACAGCTGTGAGATATGCTTGCATATGGAAACATGATGAAGGTCTTATACCATTTCAGGTGTCAAGTTTAGGGGCAGGCCTAATAATAATTCAATAAACTGATATAATCTGGGGTAAACATTCAAAAGGTCCTCTTTTATTTTTTAGATGGGCGGGGGTGGGGGGTGTGGACTGTGGTTCATTGAGACATCATATATTCAGTGTGATTGGTCAATTCTAAAGATCACAAGGGGAGAATCCCCGGGGAGAATCCACATTTACATAGGCCCAGGAATAGCCCTGTAATTAACTAGATAAGCAATGATTCTCATGCAGCACTCATGCATAAACTTATTAACATTCCACCCTAGCCTATAAGTGTCTCCATATTAAGTAGAGTATTATAACTGTTTCCTGAATTATATCTATTGGTTACAGGCCCATCTTGTCCTAGAAAACGGATTGAACTGAACCCTAAAATTTGCAGACATGTGTAGCCTAGCATTACAATTTTACATGACTGCACAGTGGTTTCAGTGGAAATCAGTGGAAACGCCTGTAAGTGTAACTGGTGACTCGTGTTACTGTATGGTGCTAAAGTAAGTGACAATTTTTCAAATAGATCATTCTATTCATGCTGTTAACTATTGGAAGTCCTTAATATAAGTAAATACTTGTAAGAAATCCTTTTGGACAGAATTGGGAGGGGGTCTGTCTGGCTCAGTCTCAGACAG
This sequence comes from Lepidonotus clava, assembly GCA_936440205.1. NCBI lineage: Eukaryota > Metazoa > Annelida > Polychaeta > Phyllodocida > Polynoidae > Lepidonotus > Lepidonotus clava. The sequence continues at coordinate 33,972,409 of OW387140.1, forward strand.
GCCGACTGAGCGATAATGGACGTACCTCATGTCGTCTGATGTGACACCGTTTTTCGCACGGTAAAATAGGGGCTTCAACGTCTAGAATTCCTACAATTTTTGTATAAGCAATATAACTGTACTTATTAATGCCAGATGTTGCTTATGTCAACAAATTTGGGTCAGATCGTGCGTTTGTTACGCAACGCGGTGGTAAGGAGTTCGAGTTTCTTGCGGTTGGGCCGGGCCAAAGCAACATGGCGACGCAAATGTCAAATTTTGGCAACACCGGTACGATTTCACATGTCAAATAATTAGGCAAAAGAATAAACGTAATGGCATAACCCGATTGGTTCACGTTATGTACACGCTAATGGAATTTAGATACTCACCCTATCATAGTAGGCGGATAAATCTTATTTTTCGGTTTCCACGGGGTAAGTCCGCCATCTTTCCTCAAGAGATGAACGTTTGAAGAGTGGTTTAATCCGTAAGTGCTTGCCTTGTTGTCCTTCTTTTTCCTGTGGTATTGCTGATTGTGAAGGTTATTCTGCTTGTTTGTATTCCCGTGTTTGTGATCGAATTTATTGGTGAAATCCAATGAGATATATTCCTGAGCTTTCTGTTCCAAATTTGGGTTGGCGTTGTTGAGGTTCATATTCCCCACTCCAAGTTGTGCTTCCCAGACCCGTGTCCAAAGATTATGCGAAGGTCCTAAATGTTCCGGCCCACACCATGCTATCCTTGGATCCATGCACTTTGTTTTCCGTATTGACACAATGTTTAATTTCGATCTAGTGACCTTGGTACTTAGGGATCCGATCCCCGGTTCAAAATCACTAGACTCGGCAGGCTCCTAATCTGTTTTGACCAAGCACATTGTTTCTGCCGAGTCATACGCTCGGGAAATTCGAACTCGGCTTGGAGACGTTCGATTCGTGACATGCGCACACCACTTCCTGTACCTCGATCCAGGGGCCCTGATGGGGGATCCTGCACAGCAAAGTGCTCCACTTCCCTCATGGACCCCAAGACAGGCAGTGGCTGTCTTTGATTTATCAGCTTAGAAATGGGGTAACAGAGTTGCTTTAAATAATTGAAAAAAAATACTAGAATTTATTATTTTCCATGGAGACTCTCAGAAATCAAATTTATGATTTTATCATGATTTTGATGGTAATTCCCGCTTTTCTAAGACATCCAAATCTGGGACTTTCTAGAACCATAAATGGATAGACAAGGTATTCGTCTCTGTATGTTGCCATTCCAGAATATCCGAGAACTTGCCAGAAAAGCTCTGTTGTCTATATTTTATTGCCATTCCTGAACAGGGGAGGGGCTTGCAACCCATGCCAAATATTTAGATCTAGTGTAGATCTAGATAGGCCGGCCTAGATCTATAGAAGATACAAAAAACATGTCTTATATTGCTTATTCAGAAAATATCAATAAGCCCCCCATTATTAAAAAAAAAAGAAGAAAAACATACACCAAAACACATTTTCCACTAGGCCTAGATCTAAAACAAATTAAATTTTCAGAAAATTCTTTCAGTTTCTGACTGCGAAATTCCTTCATTTAAAGGGGGTTATTATGGGAATTTACTGTGGAGCCATCCTACTGCGCTAAAAAAAGGTTAATTGGTAGGCCTATCTATTACTTTTTTTTCATATTTTTTCTGTATTCAAGATTTGAGAATTTCATTACACTATTTCAAAAAATGCAATGAAAATTACAATTTATTTGCTATAAAACAGAATAAAAATTCCAGAAAGTTACATACCGAGGGATAGCTGAAAGTTTGGCAAAAAGTATATTGATATGAAGATTTTCATTTTGAAAAAGAATGATATAGTCTAATCATGCAAGTGGGCAGTCGTACCTGGATAGAAATAATCATATTATGTGAAAATACGTGGCTTGGGAGCTGTCTGTTGTAATGCTACCGCGTAAAAGCAAAAAAAAAAAAAAAAAAAAAAAAAAAAAATCATATTATGATGCCAGGTAGTGTTGTTAGCTTCCGCACACTATCAATAGATATAGGGTATATCGATTGATTAGGTACACATTTTGAAAAGTCCCCAATTTCCCTTTAAGACTTCGCCTTTCTAGTGTTCTTTGATTCTTGCCATGACGGACTGCTAAAAGTGACGGAATTTCCATGGAGAACGGAGAAGGCACCATAGGTCCTATGAATAGGCAATCATACAATAGCAATCACACAATGGATAGCTTACTAATTGTAGTTAACCTGCAAACTAACCTTAATGAGGGTGCATGCTGGAATATAAGTAAACAAGTCACAATGCTTAATTAAGTATAATTTTTTTTTAAATCGTGGTATAATTTGTGGTTTTATATGACAGAAAACTAGCCTTCACTGTTTTTCCATTTCATATCTATATACATTTCATATTTTTCAAGTTGGATCAAAAATGTTTTACCTTTCACAAAGAATGATGTATTACAAGAAAACTACAATTTTCCTATATTTTTTTTACAGAGTTTTTGTCTAGAAAATCGGTCAAATTGAACTTGCAGGTGTCTTTATAGAAAATACCGTAAATCAGCTATCCGTGGTAGAGAGAATTCTGATAGTTACCAAGTATGAAATGACTTGGGAAAAACAAGAAAATAAATCAAATGCTTGGGTTTTCCATCAAGTCAAATAAAGTATATATGTAGAATAATTGATATTATTCTGGCCATATATTATACCATTCCAGTAAATTCCACCTTGGCCCTGTTTCTGATGATAATCGGTGTTATGGTGGTGGCCCATGCCACATGCAGTTGCTGAGTTCAAGCTACAATAAATCATCTAAATACACCTGGTCTACAATCATCACTGAGCTCTAAATAGCCCACAACATATCTACAGTATAGAGACAAAGAAATATGAATACTTATGCTCATGTCTTGAGAAGAAATGTATAAAACCCAAAACTATATTTGTCTGTATACAACTGTCATCTGCTGCCACTCCTCTGAATCTAACGCAACTGTGGCGCTCCTCGGGGCCGGGCCGGGCCGAGCGACGGCTGGCGGCCTGCGGAGGTCGGGCGGCCGGGGGCAGACCGCGCGGCCCGTCTCGGAGGCTTACTCCGGCCCGTGCTCGGCGACCGGACGGACGGTCTGAACAAGCCAATCACAGTGCTCCCTTTCTGACCAATGGGAGGCCTGCTCTCCCTCCTTGACTGACCAATCAGAGCACAGCATTGTTTACTCCAGGGGAACTCCAGGGGAGAGGGTTTGGGGCACTGGAGAGTCTGGAGTAGGGTGCTCTCTCAGGGGTCCGTGCTTTCAGTGCCCAGGCTAGATAAGGGGGGCTCTCCTGGGGCTCTGCTCACTCTCTGTTTTGTTGCTGTAGGGTTCTGACCTTGGTAGGTAACCCTGACTTGTGAGACTTAGAAGGCCTGTTTGGCTCTAGGGGACTGTTACTGATATAGCCTAGTTTTAGGCTGGTTTTTGATATACTTTGTGGTGGTTGTTTTGCCTATGTCTGTTAGACTAGGTTGTTTTATTAACTTTTAGTTAATGGTTTTGCCCCACAAGTATATATTTTGACTTAACAGTTTTCCCCTAAAGTTTCAGACTTGCTTAGTTTGGCCTGTTCTAGATTAAGACTTTACTTATTTGGGCCTATTTTTCCAAATTACAGACTTTGTTTATATTTTGTATTTTTCAAAGTACAGACTTTGTTTACCTTTTTGTGAAAAGGGTATTTGTGTAACCTTTATTTGTGGAACCTTTATTTGTGTAACTTATTTTTTGGAAACCTTATTTGTAACTTTGTGTTACAGTTTGTACATTCTGGCTTTGTACTTTACTTTGTAAATATCTAGAGAGATTGTTTTAATAAACTTTGTTCAACTTAAGTTACTGTTGTTTGGTCATTTGTCACACTTCCAATCCTAGTGATCAACCTGGTTTAAATTGACTCCCCGGGCCTAACCTGACCCAGGGAGCGCTACAGTTTTTGGTGCCGTGACCAGGATTGGAGATAGCTGTGACTTTGACCAATGATATTTTGATAGCCATACACAACGAGAAGTTATTACATTTTTCAGACGATCTGCTTGACCTCTGCTTGACCTTTGACCTCAGCTTGACCTTTGCTTGCTTTTGCCCTGCTTGGACATGAGCCAACCTCCCAAGAAGGTGAGCTGCTACTGGCTGTTTTGTTGATGCCTTATTTAAGGAAAACTTTTTGCTGTGCATGCTTGTGCATGTCCTTGTTGTGCATGATTTGTTAGGTTCCTGTGAGTACAGGTTAAGCAGTGCTGTGATTTACAGAAGGGTGACCAACCCTTTTGTGAGTGGTTATAACTGGACTTGTGTCTCAGGTCTGGGTCTGGTTCTGATTTGAGTTAAACCTGTAAAAGGTTGTTATTTTGTGAGTTGCTTCTGAGTAGTAAGGATGGATTTCCTGAACAGAAGTGTGACCTGGCTGTTGTCGCCTTTCCGTTCAGCTGGGATAAACAATGCCCAGCCGAATGCTGTTGTTAGGCATCAGGTCAATGATGGACCTGATCACCCTGACAATGATTGGGACACAGTTTCTCACATTAGTGAAGCCAGCCATTTCTCTGACGCTAGGTCACAGGATGGCAGGGCTACGCCAGCTGTTAGCAGGGCTACCCCAGTTGTTAGGGGGCCTAGGCAGGCAAGTCCTGTTAGGAGGCGTGAGGCCAAACCTGCCAAGAAGATGATTGTGCCCATGAAATATGATGGGGCAAGTGATCTGGAGGACTTTATTGGCCATTTTGAAGCCGTAGCCCTCTGGAATGAGTGGTCCTATGATGAAAAGGGCATGCAGCTGGCTTGCTGTCTAGTACAAGATGCCAGGGAGGTGCTGACAAGTGTAGCCCTCCCCTTGCAAACAGATTTTGATTCTCTAGTTTCTGCCTTGAAAGGTCGTTTTCGGCCTCCTGGCCAAGAGGCTCAGTTTACTTTTAAACTGATGAATCGTGTCCTTAAGGCCGACGAATCTTTGGCAGCTTATGCCCATGATTTGCGCCGGTTGGCGATTCGTGCCTTTCCTGGTGAAACACCAAACGAGAGGTTGTTGATTAACATTTTTGTCAAAGGGTTGCGTGACAATGGGATGAAACGGCATGTCCATGCTTTTACCCCTGCTACCCTGAGGGATGCTGTGGATACTGCCACAGCATACGGTGTGTATGACGATACAGTTAGTATGAGTCAGCCACCGAAGAAGAAGCCGGCTCCTGTGGTTGCCCCTGTGCAGCAGACTCCTGCTGCTGGTGGCAATGCCAAGAGCCAGCCAAGTAAGCTTGATCAGGTGCTCAAGGAGCTTGAGCAAGCTAAGCAGAGGATCGATGACCTTGAGAAGAAAAAGCAGCAGAACTGCTCTTATAGAAGGAAAGATTTGTCAGAAGTGGAATGTTGGTGTTGCCACAAACTGGGTCATTATGCCATTAAATGTCCTGTCAGGCCTGACAATTCTGCTGACAAAAATGGGGGAACCACCTCAGCTGCCCAGTCGGCTGGAAATGGTGGAACCCCGAGGACAGAGAATTTAAACTAGATCCGGCTGGCCCTCCGCCCAAGGGCAAAGCCACCAATTTAGTTGTAGATGAGGATATCGGGCAGTTGATTCATGTCCGGGCAGTGGATGATGAGTGTTGGTTTGTAAACAGTCATTCTGCCGGATTGAATGTTGAGTGGTTAGTTGATTCTGGGACTGGGCATAGCCTGATTAATTTTGAGAAGTTCATGGAGATGGAGCCTATGAATAGACCTTCTCTCAGGGCGTGTCCACTCCTGTTGAGAGGAGCTGGAGGGGAGGCTCTCAAAGTTTACGGTGAAACAACACTTGAAGTTCGGCTCGGCAGTTGTTGGTATGAGATACCCGCCATTGTTGCGGAGTTGGGGAATTTTGAGGGCTTACTGGGAATTCGGTACTTACGGTCAGCCCGTGAGTGCCAAATGGACCTAGTTAGAGGCATTTTGTCAGTTGATGGCAATAAGATCCAACTCCATGAGAGGATGCGTGATGGTGTTGCCCAAGTTAGGGCTGAAGTTGGATTTGTTGTACCTGCCGAGCACGAAATGGTTGTCTGTGGAACTTTGGGTAGCCACTCACTTTTAGCTAAAGAAGGCATTGTCGAACCATCCCTTGAGTTTATGCACCGGACTGGTGTCTTGGTTCCTAAGGCATTAGTTTGCCAGGACCGGGGGAGGGTTATGGTTGTCCTTTCAAATTTTAGTGAAGATCCAGTACGTGTCAAACCGGGGACCATACTCGGCATTTGGACACCGGCTGAGGAACTGGAGAGTGTGTCTGTGGCTCCTGTATCAACCGGGGGAGGTCGGCAGTCCCGCAGATCTTGCTCGGTTGAGCATTTGCCAGAGCATCTCAGGCCACTAGTGGCTGACGCTGCTAGTGGGCTGAGCAAAGAGGAGCTTGAGATGCTCGGTGGTCTCCTGGTAGAAAATCAGGATGTCTTTATGGGGCCTGATGGGCAAGTTGGACGCACTGGAGTTGTGAAACATGCGATTCGCACAGGGCAGTCCAGACCCATAAAGAAACCACCCAGACGTTTTGCAGACTCTCAGAGAAAAGTTATTGAAAGAGAAGTTGACTCTATGTTGGAAAAAGGCATGAAGGGAAAGTGACAGTGCCTGGGCTTCACAGGTTGTTCTGGTTACTAAGAAGGATGGGTCGGTTCGCTTTTGCGTTGATTACCGCCATTTAAATGAGGTTACGGAGAAGGACGCTTATCCGTTGCCTTATATTTCTGACTGCATGGATGCTCTCCATGGCAGTCAGTGGTTTTCAACCCTTGACTTGGCCAGTGGCTACTGGCAGGTTGAGGTGGAAGATGGCGATAGGCAGAAGACCGCCTTTGTAACCAGAAAAGGGCTTTATGAATTTAATGTCATGCCTTTTGGTTTGTGCAATGCCCCAGCGACTTTTGAAAGACTTATGGAGAAGGTTCTCCGAGGTCTCCAGTGGGAGACCTGTCTTGTCTATTTAGACGATATAATTGTCCTGGGCAAAACTTTTGATGAGGCTCTTTACAATCTGGAATCCATCTTTTCTCGGCTGAGAGACGCTGGGCTGAAGCTCAAGCCTACCAAGTGTGACTTGCTCGCCGAGAGAGTTGGATTCTTGGGTCACATTGTTGGACGCGATTGAATTCAATGTGACCCGAAAAAGATTCACGTTACGATTCATGTTACGGAGGTGAAGAGTTTTATGGGTTTGGCGAACTATTATCGGAGGTTTATCAAGAGCTTCTCAGCGATTGCGGAGCCCCTGAACAGACTGACGTCAAAGACCAAAGAGTTTTCCTGGACTGAGAAATGTCAGGAGGCCTTTGAGTCTTTGAAACGAAAGTTGACGGAGGCTCCCATTTTGAGTTATCCCTCTCACGCTGAAGAAGATTTGTTTATACTTGATACCGATGCTAGTGATGTTGGGGTAGGAGCGGTGCTCTCCCAAGTGCAGAATGGTGAGGAAACAGTTATATCCTACGCAAGTAAGACCCTGTCCTCCTCCCAGCGTAACTACTGTGTTACCTACCGGGAACTTTTTGCAGTAGTTTTGTTTGTAAAACAATACAGACATTATTTGTTGGGTCGGAAATTTAAGATCCGTACTGACCATGTCTCCTTGAAGTGGCTGATGCGTTTCAAGGATGCTGAAGCCATGGTGGGACGATGGGTCCTACAGCTGAGTACCTTTGACTTTGAGATTGAACACAGGCAAGGGGTCAAGCATGGTAATGCTGACGCCTTGTCGCGGAAGGTTCCTAAACGTAAGATGGCATGTTTGCGGGACTTGTGCCCAGAGTGCCCTACGGAAGACCATTTGCCTATGAAGGATGTGCGTTCTGTCGGGACTAGTTGGGTTCGGCCAGACCAGAAAGGGGTGCTGCCCCTTGGGTTAGATCAAGGAAATAAGGCAGGTTTACTGTCTCCTTGTAGACCCACACGTTCCGGGGGGTTGGTGTGTGATCCATCGCCCAGAATGGGGAGGGAGTTGCCCTCTAAGCCAGATTCCAGTGTGACAGCTAGGGAGCTGTTGCCTGGGAGGCTTGCGTGTGCTGGAGTTTTGGTTGAAGGGTTTCCGAGAGTCCAAGAGAGGGGGGTACCCTCTGGGCTGAATCAGGGAGGTATGGCAGGGTTGCCATCACCTGATAGGCCTACATGTTCCGGTGGGTTAGCGTGCGATTCGCTGCCCAGTAAGGGGAGGGAGATTCCCTCTAAGCCAGATCAGGAGATGACAGGGGTTCTGTCACCTGTGCGGCTTACATGTCTTGGGAAGGAGGTGCCCGAGTTGTCTAGGCAGGGGCCCATTTTTCCCTCTGATTACATTTGTGATGCGCTCAGTAGCGAGAGTGAAGAGGAGGAGGTAGACGGTTTCTTGGGAGATCGGACTGAGTCCGATTGTCCTAAGTTTCTTCCAAGGGACTGTGGGTTGAGTAAGCTACATGCCAAATTTGTTTTGGAGCAGGATGCTGTGGTTAATCCAGTTATTTCGGATGCTGTGAGGCAAGTGGCCGACCCAGATGGACATTGGGAAACGGCATCCGAAGGTAATGAGTCAGAGGATGACTTGGCTGAGGGGCTGTCAACCGAGCCTAACTGGTTGGACACATGGTCCCTGGAGGATCTCCAGCGGATGCAGCAGGAGGACCCTGTTGTTAGGAAAATCCTCCAGTGGAAGTTAGATGAGGTTGGCCGACCGGATAGGGAGACTTTACTCGGATATGATGAAGATACCCGAGTGATTTGTATCCAATGGTCTAGTTTAGTTGTCCGGGATGGAGTTCTTTACAGGAAGTATGTTAAAGGGGAAGGCCAAGAGGCTGTGACCCGCCTCCAGTTGGTGACACCTCTGAAGTTACGGTTTGAGATTTTTCGTGAGGTCCATGCCAGTCGGACTGGTGGGCATATGGGTACCAAGAGGGTGATTGCCCAAGTTCGTAGGAAGTTTTATTGGCCTAGATGCAAGAGTGACCTTAATAGATGGTGCAGGGAATGCAACATATGTGCCCAGATAAAGCCAGGACCAGGGCATAGGGCACGCTTGCGGCAGATCCCTACTGGTTGTCGTTTAGACCGTGTACACATTGATGTTCTCGGAGAGCTTCCTGAGACAGATGGTGGGAATAAGTACATTTTGGTACTAACAGACCACTTTTCTAAATGGGCTCATGCCTGGGCTATGCCCAACCAGCTGGCCCAAACAGTTGCAGACGCAGTGATGACTGACTTTTTCATGGTATTTGGGTTGCCAAGGCAAATTCATACTGATCAGGGGCCAAACTTTGAGTCACATTTATTCAGTCAGATGTGTTCGATGCTCGGTATTGAGAAGACTCGAACAACTCCTTACCGGCCCCAATCAGATGGTCATGTAGAGAGACATAACCGTACTCTCCTACAGATGTTAAAGGCTTATGTAAATGACAATAGGGATGATTGGGATGACCATCTCCCTTATGTCATGGCTGCATATCGTGCAACACAGCACGAGAGCACCGGGTGTACTCCGAATCGTTTGTTTTTACATAGTGAGGGTACCTTGCCTATTGACCTCATTGCGGGTTCACCCCCTGAGGATGAACCTTGGCAGTGCCCTGTAGAATACATTGAGTGGGTACGCCAAGTCATGGCTGGTGTACACCAAAAAGTGTATGAGAATTTGGAGACGAGTCGAATTCGTCAGAAGCGAAATTATGACCTCCGAACAAAGCTAACCCGTTACCATGTGGGGCAGTTTGTTTGGAGGTGGTACCCACTCTCATTTAAGAGGAAACTTGGGAAGGGATGGGTTGGACCATACAAGGTGGTTGGTTTTCCCACCGATCTTAATTGTGAAATCCAACGCTACCCTGATAGCGGGATGGTTAGGGTCCATGTCGACCATCTAAAACTCCATTATGGAGAGTTGCCGCCTCAGTGGCAAGAAGTAGAGGAAGATGAAGTGTCAGAACCTGAAGATGAACCACAGGAGGTCATCCCTGAGCCGGCAGGGGCAGACCAACACCGTGATCTAGGGGAGGATTCTTCTGATGAAGAGAGTGAAGCTGGAGAAGATGTACCTGTAGAGGCACACCCAGAGGGTGACGTAGTAGAAGTCCCCTCTGGGGATAGTAGGGATAGGCCGAAGCCTGTAGTTTTGAAAGATGTCCCTATGGAGGGGAGTGCCAACTTGAGACGAGGGTCTAGAGTCCGAAAGGCTCCAAAACGTCTCGACCTTTAGATGTTGGTCTTGTTTAGTGTTTAAGATGCTTGACTTAAGTTAAGAACTTTTTATCTACCTGGTTTGTGCTTACGATGCTTAACTTAAGTTAAGAACTTAGTTGTCGATTTGTGTTTAACTTATGCTGAGACCTTTAATGTTGCCTATTAATTTGAAGATTGTTGTTACTTCATATGAGATGGTCCAGAAAAGTAAACTTGTTGTTCTTTGTGTTGGCAGTCGCGGAAGGAGGTGAGCTGTCACCAGTGTGGCGGCATCTTCGACGGTTACAAGGAAGTGTTCGAGCACCGGGCAAGGGCGCATGGGGACGCTGTCTACCGGTGCCCCTACTGCCCCTACCTGAACACGAGTCGGCAGGTGATCATGGGTGGCCACAGGAAGGCTCGCCACCCAAAGACCACCATGCTCCTCGAGCAGCTTAAGCGCGCCACCTGGGACGAGGTGGTTGGCTCCCTGGAGGAGGCGGATCCCTCCCTCCCTGACCAGGGGGCACTGCAACCGTCAACCGGGCCGGCGGACCAGGGGGTCCGGCGGGTCACCAGCGAGACCGAGTGGGAGCGGACTGAGACGGTGCGTCTGATCGAGACGTCCGTAACGCTCCTCACTCGGGTGACCACCGTGATCACCAGGTATGTCGGTGGACATGAGTCCGAGAAGGTGGTCACGGAGGTCTTCGGCCGAGATCCCTCCACTACCTCCTGGGTCCGCAGCCCAAAGGCCCTTCCGCCGACCGCCACCGTCGGTGGGCTCGACGACAACCCGGCAGGCAGCGGGCCAGACCCTGTGGTCGACTGCCCTGGTGGGGAGGGAGTTGCTGGCAACTCCAAGGACACCTCCACCAGTGGCCAAAGGTTGGCTCGGAAGCGTCGGAGCCAACGCAGCTACAGCTTGGAGAGTGAGAGTGAGAGCTCGTCGGACGAGAGCTAAGCTCTTTTTGGACATTGTACATAGAACTTCTACACTGTACATATTTACACCGGTGCTAAGGAGACTTTATTTTATCCAAGAGAGCGTTTGCAAAGACTTTTAACACCCAGGAGGTGTTTCGGACTGTTTATGTATTTGTACTGTACTGTTCCATGTTCTATGTATTTGTACTGTACTGTTCCATGTTCTATGTATTTTGTACTGTACTGTTCAATGTTCCATGTATTTTGTACTGTATTTTTAGGTATTTTGCACTGTTTTGTACTGTTTTTCTTTAGTAACAATGCGAGGGCGCATTGGTCCAAGGAGGGGGGCGTGTGGCGCTCCTCGGGGCCGGGCCGGGCCGAGCGACGGCTGGCGGCCTGCGGAGGTCGGGCGGCCGGGGGCAGACCGCGCGGCCCGTCTCGGAGGCTTACTCCGGCCCGTGCTCGGCGACCGGACGGACGGTCTGAACAAGCCAATCACAGTGCTCCCTTTCTGACCAATGGGAGGCCTGCTCTCCCTCCTTGACTGACCAATCAGAGCACAGCATTGTTTACTCCAGGGGAACTCCAGGGGAGAGGGTTTGGGGCACTGGAGAGTCTGGAGTAGGGTGCTCTCTCAGGGGTCCGTGCTTTCAGTGCCCAGGCTAGATAAGGGGGGCTCTCCTGGGGCTCTGCTCACTCTCTGTTTTGTTGCTGTAGGGTTCTGACCTTGGTAGGTAACCCTGACTTGTGAGACTTAGAAGGCCTGTTTGGCTCTAGGGGACTGTTACTGATATAGCCTAGTTTTAGGCTGGTTTTTGATATACTTTGTGGTGGTTGTTTTGCCTATGTCTGTTAGACTAGGTTGTTTTATTAACTTTTAGTTAATGGTTTTGCCCCACAAGTATATATTTTGACTTAACAGTTTTCCCCTAAAGTTTCAGACTTGCTTAGTTTGGCCTGTTCTAGATTAAGACTTTACTTATTTGGGCCTATTTTTCCAAATTACAGACTTTGTTTATATTTTGTATTTTTCAAAGTACAGACTTTGTTTACCTTTTTGTGAAAAGGGTATTTGTGTAACCTTTATTTGTGGAACCTTTATTTGTGTAACTTATTTTTTGGAAACCTTATTTGTAACTTTGTGTTACAGTTTGTACATTCTGGCTTTGTACTTTACTTTGTAAATATCTAGAGAGATTGTTTTAATAAACTTTGTTCAACTTAAGTTACTGTTGTTTGGTCATTTGTCACACTTCCAATCCTAGTGATCAACCTGGTTTAAATTGACTCCCCGGGCCTAACCTGACCCAGGGAGCGCTACACAACCCTATCAGCCTATGATTAACCTATGTATTTTAGGTTTACCCCAAATGAGCAGTCACCGCTCTTGTGCGGGCGCATTTCCGATTCCATCACATAGCCTACGTTTTTGGAAAAGCTTCACATTTTATGCGTGGTGCATTTTGGAACATACTATTATTTATTTGATTGTACAATGATTTGTACCAATCAATAATAAGTCTGTGTAAAACATAATTATGGTGGGTTTTTTTTCTGAGTATCAAAATTATTTAGAATACTGTACTTCCAGACAGACTTTCATTAAGTTAGCAGTTTCCATTGAGGGAATGAAAAAAGAAACAACATTAGGGTAACTTTTTATATTATGTGGGTATGGGCCTATTCTTATATTCGGTGGTGGATCCAGAGATGTTCAAAAGGGGGGCGCCTTATTGTAAATATATCCACCGACCCCCTGGGGCGTAGAATTTTACATTAACAAAATATATTTGGAAAAAGATGTGGGGGGGCAGACCTGCAGTTAGGGTTATGGGCCTGACATAGCCTGCGCCGCAAGCCCCTCCAGGAATGGCAATATGCAGGGACGAATACTTTGTCTATGCCTAACATAGATCAATATGAAAAGGGAAAAAACAAGTTTATCGTAATAATGAAACCGACGCCGTCATAAAATCAAGATCTCCCGCCTGTAATTTTGGACGCGACAAATTAGTGTTAACTCTATGGCGCCGCCGCGTCGCGACCGCCTTGAATTTTGGACGCGACAAATTAGTGTTAACTCTATGGCGCCGCTGCGTCGCGACCGATTCGATGAAATTTCAAAATTTCAAAAACAAAATTCGGTCTAAACATTTAAATATAGAGAGCAGTGTTTGAATCGATATCATCCCCTACGCCGTGGTTTATGATATTTTCTTGATCTAACCTGCATGATGATTACAGAGAACAATCATTGGCTTACAGTACGTAGGCGCCATCTAGTGTAGAAACTGAAGTATTGTATTATCATCGGCCTGCCGTCAGGCTTATCAGGCGAAACACCGACAACCAGCTTAGAACCTTAGCTGGTCACCCAACTGTTTGCAATACTAGGGTTTCATACATGAAGAAGATCAGCGTAACGTATCACCTGACCAGAAAGGGGGAAATAACATATATTCAGTGATGGATAATTCAAGTGAAAAAAATGATGATCCAAACCTCACAGTGTCGTCTAACGATCAGCTTGTAACGCAGGTTGGAAACGACTACTCGGAGTATCTCACTATCTCTTCAACAAACGAGGTAAATGGCTAAAAGTATCAGAATTTAGGGTATTATCGCTCATGGATAAGTGCTCTGGATGTTAATACATGTACAGACTTTCACTGATTCAACAACATAGTAGTAGACTAGTAGAAGTGATTTTATTGACAACAAAGAATCATACATTTGATCTCATGTGTCCTGCATAGTAAACTGACCCGGTACATGTAATATAAACACACAAACACTACAATAGGTACATAAAACAGTAAACAGATCTTTTCACTCGCTTAAGCACCAAACAAATTATAAAAACTTAGATCAACATTTTTACTAGCAACATCACATACAGATGCTTGTGAATGTACCTTTAACTTATTTTTCGCCATGGCAAAACCAAAGGGATCAAAGGAGTATGAAAGCAAATCAAAACGTATCAGGCAAAATTCTCTAAAGGACAGCGCTCAGACTTTCATGTATGACGACCAGCAGTAAACTAGAATGTATTGGATTTTGCACACTCGCCGGGAACATTCAGAAATTTAGCATAAAACTGGTGGCTGCCTACCTTCCATACTATTTTCTCTATGCTTCTATGATTGCGGGAACCAGCTCCCCATCTCTTGTTTACCGATATATCCGGTAAAATGGTCATGGTGAGACCCGCCATTGGCAAAATCCGACTGCATAACCTGGCAAAACCTGGCAAAACCCGCAGTCCCGCTCGTCACGTGACAGGTGATGGCCGTACTCACCTCAGAAAACATACATAATCCGATAGAATTGATCGATTTCCTATCTGATATGGATCGTACATGATGATTGAGGTCCCATAACACCATAACTTTATCATTTATATCGATATTTGAGCAAATAATACCAGAAATCCGATCGTCACCCGACGCCGTGTTAACCGGGTCAAGTTACGCCCACCAGCCTCGCTTTCGATCTGAGAAGAAGGGATATGGGTCAATCTCTGAATATTCATCAAATTTGCATGCCTATTTCACCATGAAATCGGTCGTTCTTCCTGCCTAAATATATATACAGGGGTAGATTTGGATACATAAATCATCATGTCAAAGTCCAGGAGGACATATTTTGCGAAATAACACGTCAAAATGTGCGAAAACATCGCACTATTTTTCTTGGTAATCCTTCGGCCTCCGCCCGACCACTTCACTCTGTCAGTGTCACATCACACGGCTGGGCGCAGTCGTCCCAGCCGGTCGGTTGTTACCGGTGCTGCGCCTTCTCCGCCTGGATACCTGAATTACGGCGGTATCTGATGCTTTCAAGATATATATTTTGGACGTCTGGATCCCCTTAAACGCATACAACGCATTGAAAACTTATGCGTGATCCATGCGTTCGCATCGAAGGGAAAACATTGGATCGATCGGACACAAGGAGGCACTGTCACTGTCAGACCGTCAACATGGCGTCGACCCGGCCGGGTTCACGCCTGCACCGATATATTGAACTCAGGAAACCAGGATGACATTGGACTAAAAGCATTAATTGTGGACAATATACCCATTCAGGACTCAGGCTGTACGGGTAGGTTCATATCTTTTTTCCAGCATTTGAAATACGATTAGGCCTAGAGGGGTTAGAGGCTTCAAAGCTCTTAGGCATTTGCATTCGGCTGTCGGACACTGGCAATCTGAAAAATAATTATTTAGACCTTATTAGGCCTATCAAAATGAAATGCATGTATATATCTATGTTCTCCTATATCTCAGGGTCCTATTTATCGTATAGTTTGATCTTTTTAGGCCTAGAAATGCTTGCAAGAATATCTTACAGATGGTATGAAAAAATGACTGGACTCAGGCTCAGATAGGCTGTCAATGTATTATGGAGGCTCCGAAAGCAGTTATTTATGATCCAAACATTAAAAGATTTGAGAAATTGTCACTATAGTGTCATTTTTTCCGACCTACCATCAAAATATTACGTCTGAGTTCTAATATGTCTAGGCCTAAGTCACTGTCAGTGTCTGAATCATTCCCATTCAATGTTAAAACATAGGCGTCACACTGTCAATAAGTTCTCCGGTGCTGTCAGACACAGATTCAAAGATTAAATGATTTGTGAAATTGTCACTATAGTGTCATTTTTTCGGACCTACCATCAAAATATTTTATTCATTAATATCTCTTCTTAGGCTTAGCATCCTACGTTAATTCCAATGGGCGAAATTCTCATTTCATCAAATGATCAATCTCTTCAATCCCCTCAATCGGCCAACTTGTATAAACATATGTACAGCGCCTTTGTTTGAGTAATCACACTTGTCTTACGACAGTGACTAGTTAACAGCTCATGAGCGTAGTATCGGGCTGGTCATATATACTTTAAAAAGACTAGTCCTAAGGATTGGGTAGATAGTTTCATAACATATGTACAGCACCATAGCCTACATAGATCTAATAATATTAGGGCTTACCGCTAGACACTAGACATCAATTCATAACCTCAAAATCCGCATTTAAAATACGTTAAGATGTCAAGCTCTTTTTAGGGAATAACGCACGGAGGGGCGGGGTCGAGGCCTTCTGGGACCAGGCTAGATGCAAGGGGCTGAGGGCCCCTCGCAGCATGCCGTAGGCTTGTGGCGAGGGGCCCGAAGCCCCTTGCATCTAGCCTGGTCCCAGGAGGTCGAGACCCCACCCCGAGTGCGTTATTCACGTTATAACACGGAGAATATGCTAAATAATTATCAAAATAGGTTGTGAACATGATTTAAATGTACGTTCAAGGCATATAAATAGTGTTCACTTGTTGTATGCACTGTGAACATTTTTTTCATTATTTCTACAGAATTATCTCATTGTTCTGCCAAAAATTGAAAACAAAATAAGGAATTTTTGTGATGATTGTGTAGATAAGATCAATACAATCAACTTTCGCGCTTACTGTATTGGGATAGCATCCCTTCTAAGAAAGTTATAGCCCAAAACGTACAAAAAGTTCATTAAAAAAAAACATCCTGTGCAACTCTCTGCAACCAAGCAACGCAGCGTAGCAACGCATGGCAACGTGACCTAATTATCTTGATGCTTCACTCTGATTGGATGTAATTAATGTATCCCTGGAGATGTGTTTTCTAGCTCAGGATAGATGCACAGTAGGGTAGTAACCAGAAAAACCTTTACAGATGCTTTTATTCAGAACAGAATATCATTTTGTAAAATATTTTATTGTTAGTACGTCATGTCAACTTAATTTACAAAGTTTGGTGAAGATTGAACTGTTTACACTGCTTTTACAACGTTTGTTACAATGTACGGACGTCTAGATCGGCACGTTGCTACCCCACTGCCATGTTATAAGCCGTTATAAATTGCCGACTGGGGGATAGAACTTATAATGATAAAAAAGCTAGATGTATCTGCTTGGATCTTAACCGCCTTAGGCTTAGCCCAGGGGGGAGGGAGGGGGACAGTCGGGCCTCCCCCCCACCCCGCAACTGTCGGAGTGTCCCCTGTACATTCATGTTCCTTCTTTCAATTTCTGGATCCGCCTCTGTAGCCTACCATATACTGGCAATATGGATTTCTGCCTCTTCCTACCTTATGATACCATGTACACATCTATTCATTTTAGAGACAACAGTTTGATGATAGTATCGAAGCGATGCTCACTCGACTGGATGAATATCTGGGACTAGTGAGTCTGGTAAGTAAAACATAGATCTATTATTTCACTTTCAATCCAAAAATCTTAAAACTTTCCAGAGTTCTCCATTACTCTTGTACAATTCCAACAAGTCTTAAATGTATGCGAATGAATAATTTCTTTACATCTTAAAATGCAACTGTAACTATTCCTGAACCTCATTATCATACTTATCTGGCAAATATTCATTAGTTCGTTTTCATTTCCACAGTTCTTTATATAAACTACACGTTAAATTTACATTACAGATCCGCAGTGATACCAACCTATGCCTGGAGACAACTTTACCCGTGATACTGGACAAATCAGAAGAAATGAAGCAAATATTTGAAAGGATTGATCGGCTGGAGGTGAATCAATATTTATGCTACTTTTGTGTCTATATCCACTGCGTGTTTTATAATTTCAGTGCGCGTTTGTAAGCTTAAACAGAAATATCACTTTTTCAGCTTTAATTTGGTTTCTATACTTTGAACGTCGGTTCAAAGGATAACTCTCAGATTTGCAAATCACGATATTTCACTGATGTGGAAATGGCGCATTTATATTCGGATCTCTGAGTGATATACCCGACCATGACCCTTTCACCATTTAATATCCATTCCAATTTACAGCCAACCCTCCTGTACAATAAACTACTTCCCTAAAAAATGAATTTGGCAAGACTGAATGGCTTCAAAGGAAAACGGGCCATAGATGCATATAGAAGTTGATGGGAAAAGGGGGATGGGGGGCATACTTGTAACATTTATATTTTTCGGTACCCCCATCTGACGCAGATTGAATTTACCCTGAAAATGAATGTGTGAAAAATAAGGATAAGGCGCGGTACTCAGGGATTTGTTACTACTAAGGTATACACGTATGATGTGACAATTAGTATCAACAGTATCAATAAATGCAACCGTTTTTCAGTGTCTGAACGCACGATGCCCCTTGTAATACCATTTGGGTACATTCATCACTTTCTAATTGTCATGTTTTTCCAGGCTTTTGTAGCGACGGTCAAACAGAACATGGGTATGATGGAGGAGCACCTGGTGAGAGCTGAGACTGAGCTCGGCTCCCTCAGCTCAATCCGTAAGATGTTCACCAACATCTCCATGCCCTCCTTCTTGTCGGTACGTTTACAACAATTCGGGGATTTCCCACTATTAAAATCAAATTTACTTAACTCAAATTGTGTTTTAACATTGTCAACAGATTGATATATTCTTAATTTATTTGTTTTACCACCATGGAGAATATAATTAATTTACGTTATTTACTCAACTCTTTTTCATAAATATTCGTAATATGTAACTGAATTGAGTTGAGTATACATTTCCTTTTGCATAATGATATGTCATATATCCGTAGACAAAGATTTCTTGCTTTTGTCAAAACCAGTTAAGTTGTATATTTCCTACTAAACTAATCAATATAAAATCTTTTTTAAATGTAGAAGAGTAAACCGGCGCGGCAACCAGCCTCCAAAACCAGTGCACCAAAGAAATTCATTCCGCCAGAAATTTTCAAGACTTCTGATTTCCTTCACTATACCCCCGAAAGCCTAAAGGGAGCAACCGCGTCACAACAGAGTCTTAAGTCTCCGCAACACCCGTCAGAACAGCAAACTTCTTCAGCAATTTCTGGTGAAGATTTTGTTGAAGAAGACTCGGGAACGTGGCCAGCGATTGGCGAAACATAGAGAGTTATTTGAGTTGTTTTAAGCAGTTTGTTAGAATGTTAATTTCTATACCTGTGATAAAGAAAAAGAATGAATTCTTTTCAAGGTAGCTTTGTTGATCAGCGATGAAGATTAATGTTATGTATGTTTATTAATTGAAAAAGAAAATTGTCAACTGTTGGATAATCCTGAAAGCAGTCAATAACATTAAAAAAAAATCGTCTGAAGATTACACTATTTGCCAAAATCGGCATAATGATTACAGGGTTGGTAAGAATCACATTCTAAAACCTACTTGTATTTTGAATGCAAAAATAACGTGTCACTGCAGATTTTCTCATCTGTAGTGATTTCCTTGCTTAAGGTGCTAACTTTGCCGTTCAAGAACTGGTAACAAGTTCATAGCTTTTTAAAAATTTCATTGCAGCTTCCTTGTTCGTCTTTGATCTTCTGGTACTATGTTAACGAATATGATTGTTTTATAAATGTAGATTTGTTTAACGAAAATAAGAAATACACTGTACATGTACGTGGATATTCAGTTAGGTGTTCTTAACGGGTTTAATTTTGTATGGAAGGATTTATGGCAGAGTGTGGTTTCAATTAAACATCCCACTAATGACGAGATTTCTATACCACTATCAGTCGACTTGTATATGATAAGAAGCCTATTTCAGAGGCGAAACGTCACTTGGCTAAGTTTGTGTATAGTAAGATTTTAAAATTGTTCATTAAATCATGAATAATATTCCGTCTTCGGCAGAACCCCAAGGGATTTGTTGCATACATGTATCACATGTCCTGGTTGTAAAACTTTCACAAATAAAGCTTGAAGATATATTTTCAAATAATGTTTCAATATGTGATTTATTATCAAAAGATATATACTCGGAAGAGTTGTTTTTTAAGTACATAAATTCTTAACTAGAACTCAATTGATATGCGCATCAGCACATTCAAACTTCGTATTTCAAAGAAACGAACTTTGAGTGATGACATTCAGACGCCAATTGGGACATGTAGCACAAACTAATAACATTTCATCTTTCTCCTGTTTAAACATGCGAACCAAAGCTATATATGTGACCCATCGAGGGGAAAGGATGCTCCACGGTTCCTAGATATGGTATCCTAAGACTAATATTTAAGGAGATATGAGGAAATTTATGAAAAAATATCACGTTAGACCAACTTTTTATGTAAAATCAAGCTATCACACTCAAAACATTCCATTTAAATGGAACGTTTTGAATGGGAAAAAAATGACCATTTCCTTCCATTTGGTTGCCATGGAAACTTCCTTTTGAATATTCTGACTAATATAGGGGTACATACTAGAAAATATTCTTTTAGGGTCATCCTATTGAAAACCGAATGAAAATACCATTTCTAGATCAGAATTTACTTTTTTTAAATTAATGTATTTCTGAATAACCCCTGCATAATTATCCTAATTTATCATAACCAATATAGTATATCGATAATTATTGGATAATGGGGCTTTTGTCCATTTATCTGAATTCTGACCATGCCATGTTTGGGGAGGAATAACTTACTTTATGATTGGAAATAGGCATGTTTGGTATCATTTGACAGCTAAAGACATGTCCTACAATAATCAGGGATGTAAGTTTTCCGATTTTTGTCGGATTTCCGATTTTTTCACTCCAGTACCCCAAAAATTCTGATTCAAATTTTGATATTAAGAACACGTTTCACATCATTTTAGGATGTATTCAGATTTTCCTTGTGTTGTTTCCGATTTTTTCACTCTCCCTAACTTACATCCCTGAATAATAAATTTGAGGTAAATTCCGCGCGGAGTACCATTTCCCCTCATTATTATTACAATGAGAGAACTTCCAATTTTACTCAAGTTAATCTTTTTAAATTGTTGAAGGAAAACGTTTTATCTTTGGTTTACCTATTATAAAAAAAAATTGTCCTACCATATTTGTAGATATACACATAAAAATATACTCCATGCAAATGAGGATCATATTCTTTCAAACTTATGGGATCGAATGATGTAAGATTTCAAAACGCCCAATACCAGTAATCACGACGGTCAACTTTAAATAGCCTAATACCGGGAAGTACAAATATAGAATATTTTTGCTGTAGATGTGTAGTCATATCACATTGCTATAGATGTAAATGTACATGTATGTTAAATCTAGAACGGGTAGCCTCCTGGGTATAAGAGTGACGCTAACAACCTTACAACTGTTTAAAGGCCATTATTGGCGTCTACCTTACAATACCTGTCTTAAAATGACTAGGCAAACCCGTAGTTTTGAAATAAGTGACATTCCTTTACCTCCAAGTAAGCATAAGTTACACTCTTTCAACCATGCAAATTGAGATCAATCCGCCCTTAGGAATGTATTCCGACAACCATTTTTCTCAGCGTAAAATGCCCATTGCATCTGCCTTTCAATCACTTATTTTTTCAGCAAAATGACCTTGTACAAGAATCTGTCTCAAAACAAAGACATTAAAACATTGTATTGCCTGGGCAAGACTTTTAAAAGACATCCCATATACTACATCAATACCTCCTACCTCGATACAAACTGTACCTTCGTTAAAACTAAAGTTCTACCTTTGTTAAAACTAAAGTTATATACTCTTGTTCAAACATACCAACTGTTCCTACGCTCAAACCACTGATAAAACATAATTTGAGCATTTGTCGGGGTTATATGTGTAAACATTGCAATAGTGTGTCTGTGTTATTTTTTACACTGCACGAAGTAAAACTAATGAGAATTTATCATTGTCTTCTGAAAAACTCTTCCATGCCTCGCACCAGCTGCTCATGCGACATCCCGTTCTTAGCATGAATGCACGTCACCCCTGTTGGAAAAAAATAAAAAATGAAGAGTATTAAAAACAATAATTTGTGTTGAAAGATTTAGTATATATTTCACGATAATGATTTAATATATATTTCACGAAAATGTCTATCAAACAAGAAGCAAATTAGCTACAAAGTTCCGCTCATGTATGAGCGATGATCGTCCCTCACTAAACTAAAGGCCCTCCTAATACCAGAGGGCTATGTGTAATATGGGCTATAGGTACTGACCACCACCACTCCTGCTGTCATACACAGCTCAGGGAGGGGTTTAAGAAAGGGCTACTACTAGGTCCTAGTACTGAGTGACCTATCCCTCACCCACCTAGGACTGCCCACCTGCAGGTGACAGTGGTGGTCCTAATTTGAAGGGGTAAGGGCTTTTTAGCTCAGGCATTGGTTATGTAACCTACTTTAAGCTTCTCACACTGCCTGATTCTAACAACAATTGGAGGACAATACCATTCAACAGCTGAACATGAGATTGTGTAACCGGTCATTGAGAACAAAGAGAACTAAATGGTAAAAGGCATGATTGACTGAGGGAGTCCCTACCATTAGCTACTACACTATAAAGATATAGCTAGGGACTCCCAA
This sequence comes from Lepidonotus clava, assembly GCA_936440205.1. Lineage (NCBI taxonomy): Eukaryota > Metazoa > Annelida > Polychaeta > Phyllodocida > Polynoidae > Lepidonotus > Lepidonotus clava. The sequence continues at coordinate 33,994,878 of OW387140.1, forward strand.
AAAGCATCAGATTAAGAGATTTAACATATATATACTGATATTACATATATATAACAGTTTATGATATTATTGGTAACAGTTGTATAGCTAGCCGACAATATCCTATGACTTGTGTATCTATTAAGATTAATTACCTAATTTGGAGATATCTTTTATATTCCGATATTCATCGTCGAAGAAGAGCATGTCTTTGAAGTCAATTCCGCTGTATTCCTTAAATCTGGAATTAGGAAGTGTTCAAACCCTTTTTGAAAAAGAACCATGAAGTGACAACAGTGGAAAGATGAATATGAGATTCTAGTATGAGGTTTGCACTTTAAGATACGAAATAAGATGTAGCTAAGATATAAATGAAGTGATCATCTGTTGGACTTTCTTTTTTGCACAGCAGAAGTTGCCTAATGCATGATTATTTACTATTAACACTAAAACATATAAAAATAAATATACACGCCTTGCTTCATCGTAGTATTAATATCTCAAATATATAGACTTTTGTGACTACTTTCACATATATATGTATATGTGCATAACCAGTATACAAAACTGAAGACATTTTTTTATCTACAATCTACAAGTATCTACGCCATCTTCAGACGTTCCCCCAACTGTTTTTCGTTATTCCCTTGTCAAAATCAGGGATTTCAATCCTTAAGGTTAGACTACGGTGATGACCAGCCTATTTACTAAAATTGCAATAGCTCCGTGGCTATTGGCGATATTTCAACATGTAATACATCATAAGAAAGCTATTTATTTTCTTTACCTAATGATACATAACAGATTTGGGATATATTTGATTTGGGGAAATTATGAATTAAAATCGTATTTTTTCACTTTTATTTTTTGAACAAGGATTTATAATTGAATATTATTTTCACAGTTTTGAAACTTAGTATTATTGTCAATAATATTCATTTGGAGGGAACCGTGTCTCAGATTTTTCATTTAGGTCTTAGTTTTGTTTTTATGACAAAAAACGGGTAACTTTTTGTAATTTATTATCAATTTTTACACTTTCATTTTCTAGATTTTATAAAATCCAAACTAAGACATAAAAAAAGAATCTGAGACACGGTTCCCTCCAAATGGCTATCATCTATGTGCATGCCAAATTTTATTTGTTTTCCTCTATTATTGACTGAGATATTTCAGTTCAAAAAATAAAAGTGAAAAATAAGATTTTCACATTTCCGGTTAATTCATATTTATATTTTATCACCCATGGTAATATAATTTATATCACAGAAAAGACGTTGCAATGGGTTATTTAATGATACATTATATATATTGGGACAGGTGGCAGCAAACTTATCAATGTACATTGTTGTGAGTGCTGTGAAATAGCCGCGCATAACAGTAGTCTAACCTTAACACATTTACTTTAGTGCCGATAATTATTTGTTGTTTTTTTTCTTTTCACTAATATAGTGGGGTCTGTTACCTAGTGGTAAATTTTGCATGAGGCACCTCTGAGGCATAAGTATAAGATCTTGAAGGGGTGCCACCTTGAAATACCAAAATGAAATTTTGCCAAACTTAGTATGTTTTTAGCATTTGAAATTTTGGGTATTTAACCAGATATATTGACTACCTTGAATCAGATCTTTTGTATAGATTCCAAAAGCAAATAATTGAATTCCCTGACCTATAATCTACTAATTTTGACACTAACAATGAGTTTCTAGACATTTCAGAAGCTGAGATATAAGATTATGTCAATTAAAGTCGACCATATTGGATTTTTGGCCCCCACTGGGGTTGTGTTGATATTTCAAGGTGGCTCCCCTTTTAAATTCAATGAAGGGGTCCTGTTGGATCATCATACCAAATGAAATCAAGAAATCTTGTTGCGAAGGAGTAAAGTCTTTATCCTTTCTTTTGAATTATTTTGGAATCCATCGGCAATTATCAAAGGTCTCATGCTAATAAATTCAGCCATTTTGAAATCTGTGGTATTGTATTGGATGAATATTATGTCTTTTGAGCCCTCTAGATTATAAACAACTGATATTGGAACAATTTCCACTTGTCTAGATACTTTAGCAGCTGAAAATCATGTTATTTCTTAATATTGGTCAGCCATCTTGGATTTTGGATTTCCACATTGACTTTAAATGGAAATTATTGAATTCCCTGACCTATAATCTCTCAATTTTGACACCAACTATGTCTCTTTGGTCATTTTAGAAGCTGATATATATATTTATAGCAAAAGTCGGCCATATTGTTTTTTTGGCCCCCACATCCGTCCTATCTATATTTCAAGGGGCTCCCCTTCCAGATTTGATAGTTATGCCTTAGAGGTGTTGAACTATTGTTAATGTTTGATTTAAGACTGCGTAATGTTCGTGTATATCCAAGTCTTCATGAGTCGTTTATCCAGAATGCCTGAGTAATTCAGACTGCGTTCAAAGTTTGTCCGTCCACTTCCCAATAGTTCAAAAGAAATGAACGATGAGGGAGCTTCTTAATATGAAAGGGTTTTTATTCAATAAACATCTCATCCCGAGTCAAAGCCACCATGTATAAGTCTTCATCAGTCCACCTCCCATCTCCTATCAGCAATCAACCACATTTAGAACACGAGTTGCTCCAACACCTTCTAGACCATTCTAGTACTCAGCTCTATCACAATCCTATGTCCGAGGTAGTTGGTATTGGTAAACTCCAGTCTGTTACACGGGAGCCGATGTACTTACTCCAGGTATAACTCCTTGGCTAAACTTACTTAGCTGATGTTCTCACTAAACTAAGTGACTACTAACTCCTAACTAACTGCTCGCTCCCTACCTTGCAGCGCCTTTTATACTGGTCAACAGGTGGCGCTAGGAGCGCAAGATATTTCTTCTAGAAGTAGACTAGAAGTAGACTTGCTAAGCCTGATCCTTGATGGATTATATAACATGAGAATATATTAAAAGTGCTAAGCTATTAGTACAGTGTCTCATACCAAATTTGATGCTTTTATCCGCCGTGTAACAATTTCAATAAAAAATGACCTTAACAGACTCCACTATAAGTAAAAATACCTGTTGAAGTGGGTGACTTTACAGCCGGGGTAGATTTCTTTGAAGGTAAAGAACTTGTCCCAGTCAAAAAGGTGTAGCAGCTGTTTTGCCCCTTCAGTCTCACTGGTTCTGATAACAGGATTGAGATGGTCACCATTAATGAACTGGGAAACAATTTGTCTAGTTGATCAAACAAGTTTTATGACGCTTTCAGTCAGGATGTTGGAGTGAAAACCATATTGAGCCATTTTCTTTGGTAACTGATTAATAGTAATTTTAGATTCCTTTGACTAAGTTGAATCTAACTTAGAATAACGTATCAATAGGACAAATACAGGTATTTTCCTCCGATTGAAATATACATTTCCTATTTCCAAGAATGTATAATTAATTTACATGTTTCTTCTACCACTGCAATTAACTACATACATATATTACTGTTTTAACTGACAATGAGCAATCGTGTTAACGCTTATTTGGGACACGGCATACCTTGAAGCAGCAGCTAGTAGAACGCCGTCCTGCTTGAGTATGTTGAGCATCTCGGGTACATCAGAGTAGTGGCCGACGAGCGTGCCCCGTCTGTCGTACACCCTCCCGTCACTATAGATGATTTAAGCAAAAGTTATAATACATGTTCTATATGGCGATCGAAAAATCAATTAAAATACCAATTAGATATTATTGCCTCTAAAATTTGGCTCATATCTTGAAAAGTTCACTAGTCTGAAAAATAGAACTGTATGTTTTCTTCAGTTGTAAGCTAAAGAGAAATTCACCACTTATAAAAGAAGGGACTTCATCCTAAACAGGGGCTTTTATACAAACAGAACTACCAGACCTAAAACTGAATCTATACGTGCATAGAAAGTTATTATAAACTAGTGGTCTGCTTCTAATATACTACTTGGGAGTATCGTGAGATACATTCTTAAATGTTTCTAAAGATCTACTTGATTTTGTTTTTGTTCGGTTCGCGCAAGATTATACCAGTCTGTGCGTGAGTTCACTCACGAACCAGGTCTTGACCTTCGATAAGGGACATGTACTTACCCTTCCTTTCTGAATGGAGGATCGACGTGAGTGTCCACCCAAAACGGCCAGAGGGTGTAGTCTGAAGATATGAAAGAGGGTGTTTATGTTCATGAACACAACCTATTTCAAAGTCGCAGATAATCATTAATATCTATAATTATATCTTGATTATTGCACTTTTATATGAAAGTAAACGTAGGTAGGTGTGAAGTGAGTAAAACTATACACTTTAACTGCAAATAAAAGCTTATAAAACAGAATATGATTACAGAAGTCATGCTAGACTCAGGCGCAATAAATTTTCAAATAAAACTGTCTATGTATTTCTCAATTCATAGAAAGATATATATTACCAAGGTCAAAGACAACTAGCTTTGGAAGGCGGGATCCTCGGGACGCCATGTTTGCGTTTGCTGCCACTGTTACTTTTCCCCGATATCTGTTAAAATGCATTCAAATACTAATTAAAAATCTGCTTTCTTTCATATTGAGAAAAAATGTGTGCGTGTGTATATGGGCTCTCGGTGCCGATATCAAATACCAGTGCTGAACCGGTTCCAGTATTATTTTTTCTTTTCCCTGATTTTCCGGGTAAATTTTCAAAGCTTTCTAATCTTCTATGCAATAACACCTTTTGGATATTTTTTTTAATAAAAGAAACCCGGATTTTCCAAGCGAAACTACCAACCAGAAATAGCAGCGATTTTCTGCATTGCAACTTGCAATAATACATCAAAAAGAAGATATCAATGGGCCGAATGCACACACAGGCTACGTGTTAATTTTCTAGTACCTTTACCCTCTCTTTTCCTGTACTGTCCGAAACGTGGGCTCTGAAAACCAGGGAAGGCCAAGAAGTGCTGAATTCAGCCTCATCCAGAGAGCTCCATAGAGAATCAGAAGTGTTCTTGTGACATAGGAGAAAAGTGCATCATGCAAGAACTAGTACATGTACAACGCTCCAGTCTTGACCATGACCTATTCTTCTAGACTAAATAGAAAAGAATATTTATATTTCTAATAGGAATCTAAAAGAATTATTGTATTTATTTCCTTACCCGGAACACACCTGAAACTGCTGGAGTGCTGCTACTGATATTATTTTGTGGTCTAGAAGGGAAAAATGAATAGTCTAGTAAAGCAATTGTTAATCTGTATTTTCTAAATGGATACTCATAACAAGGTCTGTTTAAATGAATAAAAATCTGTAATCAGATAGAAAAAAAGATGAAAATTTACATCCCTGTTAATAGCCCTTTGACAGTTTGAGTCTAGGCGGGGAGGGGGGGGGGTGTCCAGGGGTTCTGACCCCACCCCGAAGTTGGTAGACCCCTAAACTACAAAACAAGTACCCAAACGAATTATCGATTCGATAGTGGTTTAGAAAACCAAAGAGCTCCGGGTATTCGACATTATATAGATATACTAGAGATGTGGTTAGGAAATATCAGTAAAATCCCCATGATGATGCCATGACATCCCCATGACAATGCTATGATATCATCATGATAATGCCATGCCATCCCCATGATAATGCCATGCCATCTCCATGACAATGCCATGCCATCCCCATGACAATGCCATGCCAGCCCCATGACAATGCCATGACATCCCCATGACAATGCCATGACATCCCCATGACAATGCCATGACATCCCCTTGACAATGCCATGACATCCCCATGACAATGCCATGATATCCCCATGACAATGCCATAACATCCCCATGACAATGCCATGACATCCACATGACAATGCTATGACATCCCCATGGCAATGCCATGACATCCCCATGGCAATGCCACGACATCCACCTTTGCCCTCTTCAACCTTTTGATTCTCATGGTGAACAGGCCTATCATTACTTATTCCTTGCTTCCAATACCCAATCTATACTTTCACAAATGAATGTTGACCCTTAGGATCAAATAACAGACACAAACATGCTCAACTTTTCAAAAATATTTTCACTGGGTTGGATGGGGATGGTGATGGGCATACCAGGTACCAGTATTGGCATACCAGGTACCGGCATTGGCATACCAGGTACCGGCATTGGCATATCAGGTACCAGTATTGGCATACCAGGTACCATTATTGACATACCAGGTATCATTATTGGCATACCAGGTTTAGGGATGGGCATACCAGGACAATGCCATGACATCCCCATGACATTGCCACGACATCCTCCTTTGCCCTCTTCAACCTTTTGATGCTCATGGTTAACAGGCGTATCATTACTCAGTCCTTGCTTCCAATATCCAATCTATACTTTTGCCAATAAATGTTGACCCTTAGGATCAAACAACAGACACAAACATGCTCAACTTTTCAAAAATAGTATAACTTATGAGGGAAACACTATACATTACCATATTTAGAAAGATTTCAATCTCCGAACAGATGTTACGGGTGACCTACATTCAGAAAACCCATAGGAGACAGTGTTATAGACTCAAGATCTCCAAGCAGAGCCATCAAAAAACTGCCGTTAGCTGAAATTTGACCGCTGGTGCTTGGAGAGTGTGTGTACTAACACTACCAGCGAAACCGCTGGTTCCAGGCCTAAAAATATGATCTATATCTCTGGGAAGTACCGATGCCGAAGGCATCGAGGACGATCCCGGAGAAAAAGGGGAACGGTTTTATTACTTAGCTATATATCTATTTTACGCTGATCTCACCTTTTGGAAATCCTATATCCGCCCGTGTACAGATCTACTTCAAAAAATCACATTCCAATTTCATTTATGGCAAGAGCATTAAAGAACATTGATAAATAAGGATAAAACTTTTATAACTTAAAACATAGATCCAAAATACGTTATTCATGGAATTTTCTATATATTCAAGAGTCTCCTACACAAGGGAATAATCATTCCGAATAGGTCTCAATAATCAGCTGATAATGTCACAGGGGCGGATCCAGCATTTTGAAAAAAAGGGGGGCATGTTATTGGAAAATTTTCACCTGGACCCCCTGGGGGCAGGAGTTTTACATTTAAAAAAATCTAAATTTGCCCCCCCCCCCCCCCAAAAAAAAGGGGGGGGGGCCACGCCTGGCACGCCCCCCGCCCCCCTAAATCCGCACCTGAATGATATCTCTGGTAGAGACTGTTAACACGTTACAAATGACACAAATTCGATTTAGATATCTATAATACTGTTATGCCAAAAAAAAGAATAATTGTGTTTAGGTAACATATATAGACCAAACGAATTTAGAGAAGGTAGGTCGATGTCATTTTTGTTCATTGAATTTTATCTTTAATTTACACAGGCATTCTTGAAAATCAAGAACTCACACAGGACACCCTCCACAACAATTTCTGTCATTTAAAAGTAAGATGTACCTCTTGATTAAATATATGCCATTTCCTTTTTTCCTATAATTGAATTCATTGTTAGTCTTTTGAATTTTAGTATTTTGTAGAAAAATTTAGGGTTTTATTCAGGATCCCACCCCTTCTGGATCCACCTACGGTTATGCACTTGTCAACTAATAAACTAGATTTTGATAAATAATACATCACGGTATCTATACACTGTACTGTACATGTTATTAGTACGTAAACTGAAGATCATAAATATGCCGGATCCAGGAAGTTTCATGAGTAAAGCCTCTAGACATTTCACTTTTACTACATGTGTTATATGTCTACTGTGGCAGGGAAATCTTATTTCAATTCAATCCACATACTATTATGGATGAATCCTTCCCGTTCTGCTTCTCCCCATCAGATAAAGATGTCCTCCTTGTTCACAGGCGATGACATGTTTGTTCACTAGGCCCAGTAGGTTCGAGATGTCGAGTTCTTTTTTTTGGGGTGTCCTCTACCCTCCTTACATACTACTACCGCAGCTCATGTTTTTTTTTTTTTGCAATACCCATATTGGTACATAAGTGTCGGCCTACAAACCAGGCCACACTGTCGGTGTGCTACAGTATGTCCCTTAATGCTTAATGGTACATGCTGACTTTGTGCTGACACCTGACGTCAAGTACTGAGATAAAATAAAAATACAGGCCCGGTGGGGAGGGGGGGGTCCATGGTGCCACCTCATATGCATAGCTTCATTAATTAACTTTTGTGGAATAAACAACTCTCACCAGTATGGTTTGCCAATCTTTTTAGGACACATTATAGTGTCACTTTCTGTACTTTCTAAAAAAAAATAGTTAAAACAATTTTCTTTTAGACAGCATAGGTTATTATTTAGATGTCAAGTTGTGGGATTCAATCTAGATCCAGGTTCCAGTTTTCCAAATTTAGGACCTCCCAAATTAAATACACGAATGAAATTTTAACTTATTATTTACGTCCACGCTTAGGTTCTAGGCCTTTAAAATCATACTGCAAGTGTAACTAGTTTGATGTTTAAGAAGAGCACATCAAACACTTGCAAAGCCCAGTAATGATGATCTGGACTGAAAAAATATAGGAAATCCTCACACATTTCCTACTTTATTTTCCTTCAAGAAATTATAGTTTATGAAAAACATAACCTTAAGGAATAGTTCGTACCTCGAATTTACACGTCAATGGAACAAGAACATTCAAATATGGATATCAAAGTGACGTAGGGAAAATCATGTGCAATCCGAAAACAGACAAAAATATTATAAAATCCTAAAAAGCAGGAAAAATACTATCTCTGCGAGCCACACGTTTAAATAAAATGACGCACTATCCCATAAAAAAATCTACTCACCAACTGGTATTTCACCAAAATACCCGGTTTGTGGTGGTCTGTGGTCGGGTCCAACTAAACCTGGTTCAACTTGTTCTTCTTGAGAAATTCGCAAACGTTCTAGATCATTTTCTACAACTTGTCTCATGTCATCCTCTACAAGATAAGTTATTTGTTCATGACTCAATAATCTTACCTAATGTTAAAGTTTTCTCTACTGATCAATAGTTTTGGTTTCGCTGTTGTCCGGCCGGAGGAACTTGACATGATGAACTAATGCGACAAATATGCTGAGTTAGCAATTTATATGCGTTTTTCCTACATAAGCCGAACACTCAGGGTTGCCAGACAGGACTGATAAAAAAAAAAATCTGTTTTTCAATATCAAAGATAAGTTTATATATATGCAATATGATGATTGATATCAAATTTTAACAGAAAAAAATGCCTGAGAGCCTGAAATTCCCTGAAAGCTGGCAACCCTGGACACTTTACTGTATAAGTTTTCTCTATCAATATACATGTATGGAATTGAGGTTAGTCATCTTCTTCAAATATAAAACTTAAACTAGCTTAATCTGCCTTTCATGGTTTCATGCAAAAAGTAAAGTACATGTATCTTTTAGATCATCAACGAATACATTGTCCAATTTTCATTATGGTGTAATCATTTTGAAGTGCATTCACAAATACCAAAACCCGTGCTTTTTCTATATCGATTGTGCAGTAAAACCAGTGAGTTAAGCCGTACCCTAGTTTTCATCTAAATATTTTGTTGCTGTAAAATGCATTACTTGAAAGATTCATGATAAATCGTTGAACATTTCTTTAAAGACCACCATTACAGCGGCAGCAAAAAATAGAGGTTTTAAGGTAGCAGTTATTTACCCCCGGGTATTCACCTTCCTTAGAAAACTACCCTCAAATTACAAGAATGTTTCAGCTGAAGTGACCTAAATTCCATCAGTCAAAAGTATGCATTTTCCTTAGTATTTTTTCCAATTTTCCATTCATGCGCTACGATAATATGAAACATTGGATTTCAATTTCAACTAAGACGTTATAGTGCTCATGATAATAATTCCAGGGATACACTACATCAGATTCAAGCTTCATAGTGATCGCATAGCTGAAACATCTGGCAGTTATTTTCCCACTGTGATGTTTCTTAACAACTATAATACTATATTCTATTTCGTTAAAGTTCTAACGTTACGACTCAAAGGGAGACAAAAGCACCGTTGGGTGAAAATACAGCGAAATGTAACAAATACTGAAATACATTCTATGACCATAACTGAGGCATCTGTTATATATAGACTGTGAAAAAAGGCTTAAACTTCATCACAATGCCATTAAACTTGTTACTAATCAATTAAAGTGACCAACCAAAATTGGTTTGTTTACAGGCAGAAAAGATAAGTTTTTATGGATTATGTCTTTAAGAGTTATTTAAGTTTGCAAAATCTAGTCTGAGTCATATTTTAGCACATTTTGCCTCCCTTTAAGAAAGAAATATCTATTGTGTATCTTACGACTAGTGATGCTGTAGGGAATTCGAAATAATAATTGTGATCATTGCATGAAGGTTATCAAAATTTGTATGTAACAGCTGATTTGAATTCAGAAGGGCTTACTTTTTCAAATTCAATCTTTGTTCAGATGTTAATCATGTGTTTGAATATAGAATTACTTTGTCTTAATATATGAATTATCATTTCAGATATTCCGCGCAGCGTTTCGTTTGCTAAAGTTACACTACAATTCTATATGCTCCTAAGCATAAGCATGAGCATATTCTTATTCATGATGTGCGATAAGAACTCGTCCAGATCAAGATTCTTCTCCGATTTTTGCATGGCATTCGTTTACAATGTTACATAACTTTTTTTTATGCCGACTATAACTGGAATGTAGTGGGTAGAAATTATGTCTTCTGAGCAAACATTGTTCTTCTATTGGGTCCGAAATCCTACATCAAAACAGTGTTTACATTTCTATGCGGTGATTTAAATAAAAAAAAATCCCGTGTAAATCGCCAAAATTGCATTAATTCATACACCTACAGTTTTGCGTTACAAAATTGAAGCTCTTGATACATTATTGCTGAGAAGTCCAAGCCATGGTTAAATAAAAAATAGAGATGACGAAGGATAAAGAGTTGAGTGTCTTTGCAATAGTGTAAAGGTACTTGGGATGCTCATGCACACGCAGAGACAAATAGAATATCACCCTAAAGAATAGAAAGACGAGAAGACGGTGAAGACTAATGCATGGTAGAAAACAATTGGTTTATCTTTATTGTCTTCAATTAACGTATAGGCATCAAACCAGCAAAGTTTTAACGAAAAGCAAAATTTCGCAGTAGTTAAATCGATTACTTCTCTTAAGCATATAAGTATAAGTATTTTAAAGTGTCATTGAGGGAAGGGTGATTCAAGAACTACATTTCAAAGGGTTTTCGTACAATTCATATGGATGGTTCCAAGTGCATTACGCTATCTTCAGAATAAGTTTATGAGGAGAAGAAAAAACATCAATTTCACAAAGACTCCAAGAAAGTACATAATATCATGAACAATATGACATAAATATATAATATGCGTTCTGGGAAGAACCTGTTTTTTTATAATTTTTTTTTTTTTTTTTTTTTTTTTTAGTTGTATGTAAATGTTTTAACTTAGCGCCGGCCCTGGGGTCGACTGTATAACTTGAGTAGTAACAGATGTTGAGTGAATTCTTTTCCACTCTTTATTTCCACTCTCCTGTGGTCCAACAACAGTCAACAGATCAAGTGTAGGCGACTAATGTGTCGACTCCTGCTCACATACAGGCCCAACATGACTCCGCGTGGGGACTGCACCTCTTTCACCGCCCTCCTCCCAGCCTACCCACTGCAAGGGGCAACGTGCCCAGCCTTCTTTAGACAATGGGCATCATGCCCAGCCTTCTTAAGGCAATGGCATCATGCCCATTCACTCTCCACAGTAAGGGGCATCATGCCCACTCTCCACAGCGAGGGGCACTATGCCCAGCCTTCTTTAGGTAATGGGCTCCATGCCCATTCACTTTTCACAGAAAGGGGCATCATGCCCCGCCTACTTTTAGCAAGAGGCATCATACCCAGCCTCCCTATGGCAAAGGGCACCATGCCCAGGCTTGTTAAGACGAAGGGCACCATGCCCACCCATCCTCCTCACGGCAAGGGGCGCAGAGTCGTGCACTTAATAATCTTTCTTATAGAGAGCTGGACACTCCAGTGCACGCTTGCATTTTGCGTTCGATTTTGTTTTTGTTTTGTTGTTGAGTCAACATCATTGAGGTGCAGCAGTATAGTCATTGTTGGTATGGTCGAGATGTCATTATGTACGTATGTAGTAGTCAATGGGTTCATTATCATCATCATTGATTCATCGTCGTAACAGCGTCAGTTCAACAAACAAACATGGTCATGCTGATCCGATTGATTGCGTGTTGTGGTGGTTTTTATACCGAACTGTTGTTGTCGTCCGGGTGACGTACAGTCCGCTTGTCCCTGCGCACGTCACCGCTCTTTGTGTGTTGTAGCAAGTCCTTGCGGCCATGTGCGCTTTTGACAACAACCGGCACAGTTCACTGCCGTGCTGGTAGAAAGTATCCATGGAACCATGTGCTCTTGTATCGTTAACTTCCACCGCCGTGTTTTTCGCCTCGTTCAGTTTTCAGTCTCTATACATTTTGGCAACTGCTGACGGACAGGAGCGCACTACATCACACGTTGCCCATTTCTACCGAGCCGCACTCGGCTCAATGTGAGTATGTCTCTGCAATGAGAGTAGTTTTGACATAACCTCTTGCTCTCTGCTTACCATACCTATGGTTTTACACCTACGTTAGCTTAGGAACTAGTAGTACATAATATACGCAATTGATCACGTTCACCCCAGTCAAGTCATGCAAAACTACTCTCAGGACCAGTCAGGTGGGATGGTCACGTGACCGGCCTAGATCACACATGCGCGTTAGCATGGAAACACAGGTTTTGACAGCACTATCATGGAAACCTTTACACTATATGAGAAGACCCAGGACAGAGAACATTGATTAATCGGCCATTCACAAGCCCGGCCAGTGAAGTTTGGAGGGTTTCTTTCTGTCAGTGAGTACAGCGCTAATAGTTTCCAAACTTGATGACGTCACCGGGAGCTAGCCTGGGCTCTCCCCTGTCTTTTCTTCTAGCACGATCTATCCATTAACAGACAATACAGTTCAGATGTCTAACATTGTAACTAGTCAACACTGTACAGTTTTTTCCCATCATTAAAGCTTGAAGCTTTCTCTCTTCCCGCATAACACTTTCCTTAACATAGTAATAGTCCCCTCAGTGGGACCCCCAAATGACGTCATCAAGATCATAAAGTGGGAGCTTCTCCTAAAAGAGTCAAGCCATGGATAATTCCTACCACTGAAAAAAGGACGAAAAAAATAATAGAAAAGACTTTTCTATCAGCAGCATGCCGCAAGGCTTGACCAGATACGTTCACTCTGTGCAATCTTCAGTACGTGTTCTTGAGAACTGCCTTTGCTTTTGCTTGCTTGATTCCTCTCTCTTCAACAACAGTCTGTACACTAGGTTTTCTACGCAAGAGATTCTGACTCGATCACTCGTGAGTAAGGACTTGTTTTATACTCAGCATGTGCACCCGGTCGGACCGATAACGAGCCAACAAGGTCCGACCGCAGTGCCCGCCTACTGACCAAGTCGACCTGCTGTTTGGCACAAAACAATCACCGTTTACACCTTCTGGTACTATCATTTCCCACTTCTCCCTTGTAGCAGGCAGCGCGCGAGTAACATGTACTGAAGTCGTCATTATTATGATAGTTAGCCTTCATCAGTTACCTTATAATATTATTAATAATAGTAATAATGAATAATAATAATACACAGCATCCGCTTTGGTGTTAACCAACTTACAACCACTCGCATTACCAACAATGTATCACTACTCGCCCGGGTTCATATTAACACCGATTGCACACCGTATTGTTTTAATTGAGCACAAATTTGGCTCGGCCGAATATGCTCGTCTACCCAAAAAAATTGGATATGTCTATGTACACAATCAGCCTTACAAACATCGTCACAGAACGGAGTCCCTCAGCTACAGTTTGTGTTACCCAGCATTTTAATCTGGTATTCAATCAGGTTAATTCAAAACCCCAAAGTGGACTATGCCTCGAAAGCTTCCTTCACAGGTATGTTTAAGAATAATTATAATAACTTTGACAGCTAACACGGTTTAAACTTATCAACATCCCTTAAATGGTTACATACGGCTAAAATGTTTACATTAATTCTTAAAGATTCTTACTAAGCCAATCCTTAACTAGGTTTGAAGAACAATAGTTGGCTATAAATACAAACACTAATGCTATAATATGTTTCAGGACAATTCGGAGAACGGTTACCAATGCTCAGGCATCTTTCTGTTCTTTATCCTATTGAGAAAAAGAGTGTTAGTAGAGCTTGTTCATTTAACATAACAAAGCGGGCACTCCCTCTCGTCGCATGCATTTAGTTGTCATGTACACCTAAATGGATGTCATTGCTTCCCATCATCTTGTAGTACCCACCTCCGCGTTTGGACTTGTTGTATCCGTAGCGACCGCCTCTGCTACTAGAATCAAAGCGACCGTAGTCGCTGCCGTACCGACTGCCGTAGTTGCTGTAACCACGGCTGCCCCCATAGTTGCCCCCTCCCCAGCCCTGATGGTAGTATGGGGACCCAAAGTCATAGTCATAGTAGTTGTCACAGTAGTAGTTATTCCTGTAGTAACCGCCACCGTGGCCATAGCCATACATGTCATATGGAGGGTAACCTGACTGCATGGCCTTGTAGATACCTGGCGGGACGGCCTTCTTCACATCTACCATCTTACCGCCCAGCTCCTGTTTGGGGCGGCGGCACGCCTTGTCGGCGCTCAACTCTGAATCGAAGATCACAAAGCAAAATGACCTTCGCTGATTCTTCTCTTTGTCAAAGGGCAGTTCGAGCTCCACCACTTTGCCATACTTTGAGAAGTACTCTCGAATGTCATTTTCCGAGACGCTGGGGTCCAGGCCCCCGACGAAGACCTTGAGTGTGGGTAGGCGGTCCGGTCCCCATGCCTTCTTCACGTCCACCGACTTGCCGCCAATCTCCTGTTTGGACTGCTCGCAGACCTTGTCGACGATCTCCTCTGTCTCGAAAGTAACGAAACAGAAGGCCCGCCTTTGGTTCTTCTGTTTGTCGAAGGGCAGCTCGAGGTTCACCACTTTGCCGAATTTCTCAAAGTAGGAACGGATCTCAGCTTCGGGTACACTGGGGTCGAGACCGCCAACGAACACTTTGAGGATGGGGTCCCTGCCCCCCTCAGCTTTGGCACGCTTTGGGTCAATCGTTTTACCATTGAGCATGTGGCCGCTTGTTGAGAGTACCTGGCGGGCGGAACTCGCATCATCGAATAGGACGAAGCCGAAGCCGCGTCCCCGGCCTGTCGTTGGGTCTGTTTTGAGGGTACAGTCCAATATCTTGCCAAACTGTATGAAATAATCTCGCAGGTCTTTCTCTGAGGTCTCCCAGGCCAAGCCTCCAACGAAGATCTTCCTTTCGTCGTTGTCATTTTTGGAGGCGTAGATTTGGTCACCTGGGTTGGCTTTGGCTTCCGGGGCGTCCCCGTGGCCGTTTTGGTCCCTCATCTTGGCACTATCACCATTCATTCCTGCAAATGCATCTGCCATGATTGAAGTGTTCAGATCTGTTTCCGTGGAATGCTTCAGAGATATACGTTATACTGAAAATGAAGGAAAACGACATCTTTAATTTCTAGTCATTGATTCAGGAATCAAGAGATCTATCCATACACAGAAATGACATGTCACGAAACATAACATATGACGGCTACATATAAATTTGAACATTATGATATGCTTTGTATTTCTCAAAGATAATACAGTATTTTTGTAATTGCTTTAGTCAAACTGATTTTTACGTACAACAGTTTTACTAGGAGACACAAGGAGATATCAAAATACATGTTATTGTACATAAGATAACGGTTTCTAGATAACAATGGTGACTTATTAAGCCCAGTACAAACATTTTTACTATTAAATTACATGCATACAAGAATGAGTAGTACAGTTTATGTAAAGCACAATCTTCTAACAGGAGGCATTCACTTATTCAATAGGAACACTTAAGCCGATAAGCAAGGGACTCTTGAAATTAGAATCAAAACATTTACACGTTTCAGCAGTCAGATACAGTACAGTAAGCAGGAAATATGTCTCTATTAACGATACTTTAGGGTTTCCTCAGTCTACAACATGATCACAAATTATCACCTTATAATATGGTTCAGAATTCAAGATAGTGCACAGGCAGTAATGTTTACCTAAAGCATTCATACATAAGTAATACGTCTGAGGAGGAAGGACCATATGTTTTCAACATAAATAATATTTGAGTGGAAATAGTTTGTCTTTTCTAGTACTTCATCGAGAAATTTCTATGGAGGCATTGTTGAAAGTTTGTTGACAGATCTAAGTGTAAAGTGGACAGATGAGATGAAATGAGAACAAATATGGCTTAAAATCCTAACAGTAAAAGCTGAAAAACGTGTTTCTTATTTTTTTGACTGTCAGTGTCCGAAATTAAGGTTTAAATCTGTGCACTCGCCGGGTGCGTAGCTTTAAAATGTGTGCACCCGGCAAGGCTTTCATTGCACCCTCAGTGATATGAGGCTATTTATTCCATCAAAAATATGTGCATCTGACGGGTGCACAGTATACAGAATCATGCACCCTGCTGCAAAATCATGCACCCCGGGTGCAGGGTGCACCCTTAATTTCGGACACTGCTGTGTATATTGTATCACATCAGATTATGTTTTTTTTCTGACACCAACTAAAGGGACGTAGCATTCATGTACAGAAAGTAGAACACTAAATATGCTATTTACTAGTACGTTTACCCAAAACTAATAAATTCCTTCCTTAGTTTATTTCGGACCATAATTCGTCTGGAGGAGATAAGACGAATTGGCAGTGATTCTTAGATTATAAGATAAGTACAAATGAACGAGTAGGCCTGCTTTATCAGCAGATGAATGGATACTGATCAAAGACATGTTAAGTTCCCAGTGTATCTAAAGATTAACGAAGATAAAACTACATCTGAGACTTATCTGGGGTACCGGGGTAGAGCAGAAATTGACAAAGGTCCGGAACTAAACTGTCTAAACTGCAAGTTGTGAGTGCATGTGTATATGCCACATATTTATCTAAACATACTAATTCGCTCAATCCCCCATATCAAGTCGGTCTCTCAGATATCTTGATTTGTAATCATTTCTAGGTGTCATTCTATTCCTAGATCCCTTGGAATATACTCCTTACCAAATTAAAAATCAAAAATTGTGGTCGACATAATGCTTCTTAGGGCTTGACATTAAGCACTGCCTGCTTGCCAGTGACAAGAAAACCTTGACGTGAGGCAGGTAGATTATGTCAATTTAGAGAAGTTGCAAGTGTTGGGCAAGTTATCCTCTGTCTTTTATACTACCTGTCTGAGACTGAGTCCAGGGCTCAACATTAAGCATTGCCCGCCTGCCCGGGGCAGGTAAAACTTGAGGTGGGGCAGGTAAATGTTGACATTCACCTGCCCGAAGGGCAGGTAATTTTTTTGGCATATAATAATAATCTAGTAAAGCTGGGCAGGTAAATCTAATATTCGGGCAGGTAAAATTGCACCCACACCTGTCTGACAGGCAGCCAGGCCAAAAATCTTAATGTTGAGCCCTGTGAGAGGCAGCCATCCTGATTGTTGGGTAGTTTAACGTCCGACCAACATTCAGGGTTCTTTCCAGACTGCACAAGGTAATGCTTTTCAGCTAGTTTTACAACACATGGGAGTCACCGAATCTATGAAATGAGGCGCCTATCTGTAGAGGTGCCCTCTTATAAATAATATAATGCTGACACACTGAGATATGTCACAGGCCCACACAATACCCAACCCAGTCACATTATATTTATAGTATTGATACTGGGCTGACCAGTCATGTTTCATGGTTCCTACATTATACCAAGTGCCAGGCAAGCAGTGACCACTGCCATTGTTAAAGTCTTTGTGACTCGACCAGGGATAAATCCCAAGACCTCCCAGATCTGAAGTGGGCACTCTTCAAATTGAGCTACCATTACCAAGTCTGGTCTCCCCAGTTGTCACCTTTTACAAACAGCAAGGGGCTGCTGGGGACACATTCTTCCCAGGAGGCCCCCGAAGGAACCCCCACCCTGGATGATGGATCCCTATGGGGGAGCAGCTACCCTGAAATTATTATTGCTGATTATTGCTTTTCTTCTCAGAATAAAGAGCTCTGCAGGCAGGATGGTATATTTTTGCACAAATGTTCATGGAATTCGTCTTGACACTGACATTGCATTTCTCGCCAAAATTCAGCTGGATCTAGCGGTTTACAAATATTTGCATGTTACGTCAAATGAAAGTCAAATCATAGAAAACGGTGTTGTTGGAATATAAATTTGACCAGAAAATGCAAGAAAGTTTTAACAGAATAGTTATATTAATAGCGGACCACCAACCCCCACTTGAATCTTACGGCAGAATCTATTCGTCTGACACCCACTGTGTGCAGTCATCAACTTTTCAGTAGCTTTAAAATATCAATCTTTGTAAGGGAATCTATTTATTCTAAGTTACAGTAGAGTACATTACTATATCTTAACTGAGTTAAATTAGAAGACTCATATTCATGTTATTTCTTAATATGCAGACAAAATTTGTGGTCATTAATTGCAAGTCTATTCATATACCTGAATTTTTAATCTCCTATTGTTGGGCTATTATACTTTTTATAGTATGCAATGACTTCACAATTCATCTTACAAACAAGACTTCAGCTTTGACAGATACCATATCCAGAAGGGACAACCCTAAAACCCTAAATGGGTAGCTCAACTTAATCTCTCACGCTTGAATGGATAGCCATAGTGACTTGGTCATATTTTATTCAATTATCATACTAGTAAACATAAAAAGCGACTTTTGGGCCAAGCTACCAGTAACCTAACCAGTAACCTACCTTGCTCTGCAATCAGTCAAACAGTTCTTACTAAGACAGAGTAGGATATACCAAGTCTTGTTCCGCTATTTACTTCACTCTCATGAATCAGTATGAGGGGGCGTGGTCAGTGGTGGTGAAGGGGGCGTGGCCCCCTAAATTTGAACCCATCCCAACTCGCACCTGTATCTGGGGTATCTACATCAGGTGCCACACCCCTTTTTAAGATTTCCTCTTCTCTCTATAATAACCACTGCCCTTATACTTGTGTATTCGTGAAATAGCTCAAAACTATGTGAAAGTGCCATTAACTTAGTGGTCTAAAAAGGCTAGATCTATTGCCAGTATTGAGATAACCATTGCTGATCAGACTAGGCTAAAGACAGTCGACAACCACTGCTCAAATAAACAAACAAACATTGGATATCTAATATTCCTACAGGTCAATGAAATTTTCCTAAGTTTCACAAAATAAACTTCACATGAAAATGTTACCAGAAACTGGCGTTATCAATATCAATTATCAGTCAGTGAAGCCACACCCACATTCACAACCAAAGTTTCCAATTTCTCTTTCAGTTTCACAGCAGAAAACGCTGTACTATCTTCGAGACTTAATTCGTGTGAAGCTAAGATTAAATACGACATTGTCAAGTTTAGCTAAACTGTCTCCAACACACACAGGTTCCACGTTTTGAGTGGCAAATGGACTGCACGAGGGTGGTAACCATGAGCTCAATGGCCAGCAGCGACAAAAACTCAAACGTCAACCACTGCAAGATTGACTAACCCACAAATGACACAGGCGCTGCAAACTAACCCGATATCACCTTATTCCCTGGTTTACTCTAGTTGCTGTTGCATTGCTAGTTTCTTCGGCTAAGTTCTCCTGGGTGTATGTGGCAGGTTAAAACGGGCGTTTCTACGGTAAAACGTGGCTGGTTTCGCACCTGGCAGCTTGCCGGCAGAACTGCCTTCACCCCGGGTCGACAGAACCTAGCTCGGCAACCAGAACCTAGGTGTCGTCAGAGTAGGGAGAAAACTCCCACGTACCACTTTCTACCATATGTCCCGTCTTACAAAGCATTTGCACACATGAAAAACAATCTTAGCGACTAATATCTGCTTTACAATCGATTGGATATGTGTCAAAAGACGTCACAGTTAAGGAAATATGTCTGACGAAGGCACGAGCCATGCGCCTGCGGGCGAACTGACCTTGTGACTTGGGAAATCGACGAGAAGGCCCAGATTTGTCCGCAAAATACTCCGCCAGAAACGCGCCGTCTTCTCCAAATTTTGGGAATTTTGAAAGTGTTACTCTTTAACTGCCTAAAGATAGATTTACCATGAGTTAATAAAATGAACTTTCTCCCTAATAATTAAATTTACGTCGGCTTTCGCGAGTGCGACGGGCTTCAGGAGGCTGCCATGTTGACTGTTCATGTGACCACATTCGAGATGACGTTACCACAAAAGACTGTCAAGGGGAAATAACACATTCCTAAAATTCCTGAATATTTATACGATACATAATTAATGTAGAAAAATCGAATTTCATATTGCAAGATTATTATTTAAGTTATTTTGTTATGCAGTAAATGAAATCACGGAGCGTTGATTTTGGTCATGTGACCCACACGAGATGTAAACATGGCGGAAAGGCACACAGGTTTTTGGGGCGTAGGCGGCAAATGAGAGTATTATTAGTTTGTCTCCCTATAAAAACGTCCGACACAACCTGCAGAAGACGTAACGATGGATAAAGGTAAAGTTTTACTCTATCTTGTGTCTCATTGATAGAATGCTGCATCACATTTTACTTTTGAGACTCAGACAAACCCTCACTCGAGTCACTGGCAGTGGCACTGTCACTGGCTTCACTCCCTCAGACAGTACCGAATACGAATACGAATACGAATACTTTATTCACAGCCCACAAGGGCAAAAGAAGATACAATATACATTAACAAAGTTTAAATATGTACAGGTTAAATGTAGACTAGAAACAGAAATACAATGAGACAGGCATGCATAATCATAAATACTAAACTATCTTGCATCAGCAAATGAGAGTGCTGTCTGGTAGAGTTATTAGGTGGCAGCACTACAAATGTTATACAGCTTTACTCAGCACCTAGTTTTGTGATTGTACTGACTATTTTCATAGGACTAGTAGGCACCTGCTGAGAGTTCTTTTCAATACAATACAATACAGCACCTGGGTAGGGACGGCACCTTATAGACATACATGTCTCTAAATGACTAGGTCCCTTAGGTTTAATGACAATAAATGGATAGGTATTACAATAGGACAGTTCTACTGGTAACCTATCCAAAACATATTTACAAGTCAAGACACTGCGCCATAGTCAGAAATAGCATGTTTATACTATGCTGTAGTTAATGTTTTTTGTCATTTCTTTTGGCTTTGGATATGCAGTGACTCTTTTTTGGAACAACACGGGTGGCACTCTCTAAGGGGTTGACTTTTCTTTTACCCGGCTTACTCTTAGTGTTCTTAATACGCTGGGTCCCTTGTATGTGCCCCTGTATAGTATTGCTCTTACATTTATCCATGATAATGGAGCAGAAGGTAGACAGTTTTGACAAAGTTTCTACATTTTCGCTAGTAAATAACGCTTGCATACTTAGTGTGTTGGGGCGTCTAGAGAATTTACTGTCAATAAATATAGACCTTTCCTTATCAAAGGAACGACAGTCAAAGATATAGTGAAACTCGTCCCCAATAGCATTTGTGTCACATAGTTTGCAAAGTCTTTCACACCTGTCGATACCACTGTACCTGCCTAGTAAGGAGCTGTGCTACTTTGAGGGTGGTTTCCGAAGTCAGCTGTCAGGTCGGTTCCTGCCCAACCTGTGCGACATATTATGTAACAGGTATCTCCACTCGCTAAGACCGCCCTGCTGACCTAGATCGCCTCTCCATACCTGCCCCTTAGTCGGAGCAGAGCGGGACAGGGGCGGGGACCAGCCTAGGTAGTCTGAGAACAGCCCTGACCTCCATGATACTATGGTCAGGGTGAGCTCCTACCACACTGCCAGTAAGTTGGAGTGTGGTCTGACTGGGTAGTCTGATACACTGGTTCACCGTGGTATTCCGATACTCTACATAAACCAATGGTATTGAGAAATGTGTGACCTTAACCTTCCCAGAAACTTCTCTATGTAAACACATCAAGAAACATCATAGTGTCAGACTGTCTAGTCTCTAGTATCTAGACTCTAGATATTTCAATGCATTTAAGGTGGGAAGTTACATCACAGGTTGGGGTTGAAAGGTGTGACTTTGAGGGATTTCTGAAGTTATTTCACAGGTTGGGGGTGAGGAGCTGTGCTACTTTGAGGGTGGTTTCCGAAGTCAGCTGTCAGGTCGGTTCCTGCCCAACCTGTGCGACATATTATGTAACAGGTATCTCCACTCGCTAAGACCGCCCTGCTGACCTAGATCGCCTCTCCATACCTGCCCCTTAGTCGGAGCAGAGCGGGACAGGGGCGGGGACCAGCCTAGGTAGTCCGAGAACAGCCCTGACCTCCATGATACTATGGTCAGGGTGAGCTCCTATTCAGTAGCAATACCACACAAAAAATTTAAACTGGATATATAGTTATTTGAATAGGCCTTTACAATCCACATAGTTAAGTGTGTTTTGTTGTTTCAAACAGAATTAAAATCGGATATGGCATTCCTAAGATATTGTTAAAATTATAAGGGTAAAATTTGATTTATTTTGCATTACATTTACATTAAAACATTGGCAGACCTATGGACCCCCAAATTAGCCATTTTTTACATAAATTTTCCTGTTTTAGGGCAAATTTATGCTTAAATCCGCGGATCTTGCCCTAAATGCATACCTATATACTATATATCACTGAAAAGGGCATGTATTTCCGCGGATCTCACTTCTTTTGCCCTATTTATTTGAACTGAAATTATTAGTTAAAACTTGAAATTTCTGTTACAAGACATCAGATTTAAATTCTGAAAAAAAAGGCCCATATTGGATGTACCTCCTTGAACTAAGATATTTAGTCTTTTTTTATGATCACCAAGCTTGAAAAATTATTAAATAAATTCAAATATTAATAAAACGTTAGGTTTCCATGCTAAAGAACCTTCTCTTTCTTATGGTACTATTTGTTTTGCTCTGCTGTCAAAATTTTAAAAGTTATGGTCAACTTCCCGTCACCAACATGGTAAATAATAGCATTTTATAGTTTTTACCTAGATTTTTCGGGGGTTGTGGTATTGCTATATTCAGTCCTATGTTCCCTACTCGACGGACCATTTTGGTTGAGTAGACCTTTCTCCCAAACTACTGCTTAGCTTAACAGTGATTTAGATACAGAACGGCAGTGAGGCACCTGTTACGACTCTGAGCCAATTAAGTTAGGTGGGTAGCATGATGTCGATTGTGTGAATATACGAGACCACCTACTAGTGAGCCGCTTCCCATAGGCTGCTGGTGAGAGCAGGGGGGAAGCAGGGTAACGGAGGTTCACCAAATTTCGGACACTTTCTGATGTATTTGTTTACTGCCTTTATAAAAGCAACTTAGATATGTCATATTTTACTCTATTCCAGAGCTAAATATGTTTTATACATGTTTTGACCAAAATTGATTTGAACACAATATTTTCTAAGTCACAGGGTTATAATCACATTTTTGGGTTAAGTTCACCTATTTTCGGACAGGTTCACCTATTTTCGGACAGTTAGAGGTGTCTGAAAGGATGGTCAAGTATACCCAAGATATTTTCTTATTAAGAAATATATTTGGATTTTTTTCCCTAAATAAAACTTATACATCAATTATACATCATGTTTTCTGCATCTAGTGTGTTAGCAATTAACTTTTCTGATGTTTAGCTGACGTTTAATGACAGAGTTAACTCGGTCAATTAAAATGTATGAAAATGTAAATTTTTCAGAATTAATATGGGTGAGAAAATGCATGATATTGTCTGATTTTTCATTATGATGGAAAAAATATCGTAGAATTTGTCAGAAACTAATAGGTAACTGTTTAGAAGGCTCCAACTACCCATTTCAAAATAAAAATATGTTTATATGTCTTTGAAATTATGATGATCTATGTTTCTTGAAATCTATGGGCTTTTTAAATTTATCTTGAATACATCAGCTCAAGTGCACTAGTTCACCTATTTTCGGACACCATGTAATTTCAATTAACTGTCATTTCCTGAAAAATGAAATGAATTTTAAGATTTTCAAATGTGTGGGCATTATAAGAAAAAATACTACACTAAGCTAGGTTGAATTGTTAAGAATTCACAATTAATTTTTTCTTGATTTCTGAGAGATAGGGAATATTGTGATAAAAATCCAGTCCTGAGCTGAAATACACCAAAAATCTGATAAATTTTGTTAAAGAAGTGGTATTACCTATTTTATTCATTTCCAAATAGATAAATTTGCAATGGAAATATTCTATTCACACTAAATACCATAGGATAATCATTCTCTAATTAAGTATGGACCATTGGCAGTATTTCAAAAACAATTTTGTGAAAATTACAGGGAATTATCTATTAAATTGGTCCAGCTGTCCGAAAATAGGTGCATGTCCGAAATTTGGTGAACCTCCGTTAGTAGGCTACTCTTAAGCCCATACCCACTAGGCGATTTTACTGGTGACTGGCGATGGGAATCAGTAGAATCACTGGAAAAAACATTACCAATTCAGATCAAATGTTAGTATGTAATATTGAAATGTTACATACTAACATGTGATCTATATTGGTGACGATTTTACCAGTGATTCTGCTGTTGCCCATAGCCAGTCGCTGGTAAAATCGCCTAGTGGATATGGGGCTTTACTAATAAAACACAAGACCACTATTAAGCCCACTAGGACACATTAGGGCACGCTGGAGCACGGTGCATGCCAGAGCATGCTGAGGCACATTTGGGCATGCCAGGGCACGCTCAAGTGCCTTGATGTACTCCAGTGTGCCCCAGCACTGGAGCATGGTGCACACCGGAGCACGCTGAGGCACATTTGGGCACGCCAGGGCACATTAGGGCATGCTCAGGCATACTAGAGCTCGCTGGAGCACGGTGCACGCCGGAGCACGGTACACACCGGAGCATGCTGAGGCACATTTGGGTACACCAGGGCATGTTTGGGTACATTAGGGCATGCTAGGGCATATTAGAGCATGCTGGAGCACGGTGCACGCCGGAGCAGGGTGAGGCTCATTTGTGCAAGCCAGGGCATGCTTGGATACATTAGGACACTCTCAGGCACATAAGAGCATGCTGTAGCACATTAAGGCATGCTCGAGCATGTTTCGGCACATTAGAGCACCCTGGAGCAAGGTGCATGCTGGAGCACGCTGAGGGACATTTGGGCACGCTAGGGCACATTAGGGCACGCTTAGGCACATTAGAGCATGCTGGAGCATGGTGCATGCCGGAGCATGCTGAGGCACATTTCGGCACGCCAGGGTATGCTCGGGTACATTAGGGCACGCTTGGGCACAGAGCATGCTGGAGCACGGTGCACGCCAGAGCTCGGTGAGGCACATTTGGGCACGCTAGGGCATATTAGGGCACATTAGAGCATGCTGGAGCACGGTGCACACTGGAGCACGGTGAGGCACATTTGGCGTGCTAGGCACATGAGGGCACGCTCGGGCACATTAGAGCATGCTGGAGCACACTGTGGCACATTAGGGCAAGCTCGGGCACATAAGGGCACATTAGAGCACGGTGCATGCCGGAGCATGCTGAGACACATTTGGGCATGCCAGGGCACGCTGGGGCACATTAGGGCACGCTGGGGCACATTAAAGCATGCTGGAGCACAGTGCATGCCGAGCACGGTGAGTCACATTTGGGCACGCTAGGGCACATTAGGGCACGCTAGAGCACGGAGCATGCTGGAGCACGCTGAGGCACATTAGGGCATGCTTGGGCACATTAGAGCAACTGGAGCACGTTGCATGCCGGCGCATGCTGAGGCACATTTGGGCAAGCCAGGGCACGCTCAGGCACATTAGGGCATGCTGGGGGACATTAGAGCATGCTGGGGCACATTACAGCAACAGAAGGGTAGTTCTGTTAAACATTAGTTTTTCCCCAGATCTTTAGGGAATAAATCTTCAATCCCAAATGGGTTGTTTTTAAATAGACCTCCTGCCAGACGCGCTGCCACCCCAATCAATCACACAGTATACATAGCAAATTGTTCACTTCCGGAGCATAGGCGCAAGGCAAAACAATGAGATTTCCTTTCTCTTTTAAACTCATCCCCCAGCAAATATATGCAAAGATACTCTAAGCCAGACTCAAAAGCTTCAATATATTACAAAATAAACTTATAATTGTAGGAGAAAGATAAGAAAACCCAATTTGTTTGATGCTTACAATGCTAAAGCATCAGGCGGAAGTCAACAATTTACCGGTCATATGTGACAACTGGCAAACGCTCTAAAATATATAGATTCAAATATTTTTGTCAAGTAATTTTCAAAATCAAAGTGGGGGGGGAGGGGTGGGGGGCTTCTTTAGCTGGTTGCTGGTGTCATAAGTTTGCAGTATGGGAAGCCAGCATGGAAGAGAAATGCTGAGTTAGCTTTCAAGACCAAATAATTTTACTACCGTAAAACCCCTAATTTAAGCCGCGGCTTAAATAAGGGTTAGTTTGTGAAATGAGAGCTTATTAGGCCTCCACTTTAAGGGTGCGGCTTAAATTAGGGTTTTACACAACATTGAATTCAATGGCACACAATAAAAAATTATGAAAAGAAATGCCCAAAGGTAAACCCCAAAGTTGGGGTGCGGCTTAAATTAGGGTGCGGCTTAAATTAGGGGTTTTACGGTACTAAGGTATCCGATATACAAGATTGTGTTTTGCCCCAAATTAGAAGTTTAGGGGTAAAAGTGATAGTCTAAGACTCTAAGTAAGTTTCACTGGTGGCTGAAAAGTGGCCTATGGAGAATAACCATAAATTCACTCTGACTGTCAGTGGGAACAACAGTCAGGGCTGTTCTCAGACAAATGACTGGGGATCCAGTGGCAATTAGTTTGACGAAGCCAGCCTCTTGTATGCAGGTTAAACTGATGGCAGTGTCCGAAAGTAAGTAAAATTTGTATGCACCTACCGGGTGCATGGTTATAAAAAGTATGCACCCGGCCAATATTTTTTCTTATATACAGTGTCTAATGCCCAGAAAATCTAGGCATATCTGGGTGCAAAGTGGTTTTTATCCATGCATCCTGCAGCCAAATCATGCATCCCGGGTTCAGGGTGCATCCTTAATTTCGGACACAGGATGGTACTATGAGAGCAAGCTTACAATAGTGCAGTGAGTCTACAATATGGACTAGTGGCAGTGGATGTGAATTTCAGGACGGAGTTATATCATAATGTTCATTTGTGAAAAGTCATAGTGCCCTCCAACTGTAGAATAACTGGGTTCACAAGGGTCCCAGGCTAGGAAAATTCTGGTCATCAGAGGATGACTAATAACAAAATCTGGTTGTCCTCATACACTTTTAGGTTGTCCACATTATAGATAAATTCCTGAAACATTAGCTACATATCAAAATAGGCAGAAAACAATATTTTTGGAGTAGGGGTTCAGTGTTCGAGACTAACGCCGGCCCGTCGGCCAATGGCCGATGATTTTGATACAGGGCCGACAAAAAATTGAGAAATCCTTGTTTAATTGGCCCGGATGGCCGAGGTCTTCTGGGGCCGTCATACATGCTTTTTTGGGCCGTCAATTATACTATTTTGAGCCGTCAATTATACTCTTTTTTACTGTTGTATACATAATATTTGTGGGCCGACTGAAAGCTATCAGGGCTGACAACTTTTTGAGACTTTCGGCCCTGATAGCCAAGGGCCAAAAATGTTAGTGTCGAACACTGCGGGGTTTCATTGATTTTTTCTGAATATCTGGTCGTCATGAGGACAACCAAAATTCATTTTCTGGCCATCCCCACCCCTTTCTGGTCATCGACTGATCGAGGACATGTGGACATGCAGATTTTCTTAGCCAGGGTTTATGCTGGAATGATGGGAGAGTTCTATTCTACAACCCCAGTGTTCGAAATTAAGGGCACACCCTGCACCCGACGTGCACATTTTTGTTGCAGGGTGCATATTTTTTTGAGGTTTGCACCTGATGTGTGCATGTTTTTTTCAGCATATACCTTTTTACAGAGGCAGGCACCCTGTGCGCACACAGGGTGTATGAATTCAGGCCTCCAGGCACCCTGTGTGCGCATGAAATAAAACCCTGATTTCGAACACTGGACCCCATGCACTCTTGACTTGTAGACTAATTTGGGAGAACATTATTTGGTTCAATCGATCATCTTGATCTAATGATAAAAACAAAGTAGAGTTTCTAGGTGAAGTGAGGACACGAAATGAAGTTAGATCTGGATTCAACAGTGAAAATATTTTCCTAGTCTGAGAAAGCTTATGGTTTCTATTCGACCATTTTGGTTGTGTAGACTTTTCTGCAAAACTACTACTTGATTTTACTATCAAATATGTCTTCAAAGCTTGACAAATCGAGTGTCCAGGGGCCAAGAACACCAAAAAGTCATAATGGGCCACTGAAATGAGTGCCTGAGTTGCCCAATGGGCAACCAAAGTCAAAGTTCAAAATTAAGGTTAGATAATTATGAGCCTTGGGTCATCTATTTTACATTATTCTCATCAAACTACTGGGCAACTATATTTTGTAAGTGGGCAACCATATTCAGGAGTCTAATTGCCCAGTGGGGAACCAGGCTTCAAATTGAATAGTCAAGCCCTGGCCTTGAATTATGAGTGGTTATATTGATCAGATCTATGATTTTTAAATAGATGTGACTGTTTTTGTGAAGCTATTTTCAAAATCATTGGTGGCCCTTCTAGAGCTGGTTACAGTTGGCATAAGTTTGTACTTTGGCAAACCAGCAGTTAGTTCTCTCTGACCAAATGTAGCGAGATCAGGGCTTCTCAGGCTAATATTTTCTATGTTGATGTCAGACCCAAATCCAGGCTAACAAGTAATATGAAAGTAATGACATGATTTGTTTTTATTGACAAATTGCAGGCATAGTAACCATAGTAGATAGCCCATGGACCTTTTTTAACTATTAGGTATTTCCCTTTCCTTTACGGGATATTTTTGTGCGTGAATTTCATGGTTTCTAATTATTTCAGACATTATCACTCATATTATCTTATCACCAGTACATATAGATATAGTTCCTGCTGTAAAAACGTGTGCACACCTGGGCCCATATCTTCGTATCTGATTTGGCTAATCAGGTGAAATATGATTAGTGTTTCATAATACCTTATTCTGTTTTGTCACCAAAAGAAGTAAGGTCATTTGAAAATAACATGGAAAAAGGATTGTTAGATGTAGTTACTTTGATTTATAAACAGAGTTAATATGAATGAGACACTAATCAAATTTCGCCTGATTAGCCTAATCACTAAAATCAGTTTCGAAGATATGGTCCCAGGTGCACGGCCGAAAATTGTATGACCGTCGGCAGAATTGTGTATGCTGGGTGCACCGTGCAGCATTAATTTCGATGACTTGGTTAACTTAATGGAGGGGGCCATTCTCGCATTAGAAAGATACAGAAACTTCATAGATGATATTAAAAAAGCCCATGGTTTTCAGACATGCTCCCTTATGGATAAGCTTGATGGTGCTTTTGATACCCAGGATTATTTTCTAGGAAAATCCCTGCTTAGAGTCTATCATCAGCAGCTTTCCTTAGCTCTGTGTTTAATGTTGCTTCATTTCGCGTTCACTTAAAGTTGCACTCAGAGCTGTTTTCTTGAAAGATCTGACAATTTAGATCCTGCCACTTGAGTACATTCATTTATGTGAGTCTTGCCTCTCTGTTGATGCATATTTATAATAATAAGTCCCATTTGATGATTAAATAATTTAAAATCCTCCTGATTGTTTTCGTGTGAAGACTAAAACTTTCAAACCAAGCATGGCTTCTTCCTCTCACTGAGCATGTGTCACTGCCAATGTCAAGGGGGATTCCCTCTCCAGGGTATGACTATGTGATGTCATTAAAGAAGCTGGTTACCAACGTTACCCTTTCCCTGTACTATATATAGTGGCAGCCAGGCTATATACTAACAGGGATCTTTTTTATTTTCTTTATGAAGTTCAGAGTTGGAACAATGGGACGGCCAGTAAAACATCTGACTGACAGTGCCCAAAAACTTGCCAAAAAGCAGCGCCAGAGGAAGTGGGCAGAAGGAAGGATAACAATTGGAGCTGAACTTTTAGAAAGATGGAATACTGTAAAGTGTGCTGTGGATTTGAAGACTGACCGAGACGTAGCAGAATTTCTTCTGGATTGGTAAGTGCACATGTCATATTTGCCCCATTTACAATCATAGGACCTACAAATCGAAGCATAAGGTTATTCTATAAAATGATTGAGTACAATGCTTTTATGTTATTGTTGTCCTATATAATTATTTCAGTGTATAGAGTAAACCTTTTATTCCATAACAATCCTAATCAATGTTTAGTCTCATCCTACTGCGAGATAAAGCAATATGTTATCACCATTTGATACTTTTTATAAAATGCACAGTAATATTTTCCAGGTACGATAAAACAGCAACATTCACGCCTTGTCCACCTAAGGAGAGGAAACTAAGCATCTGCCATAATGATATTGATACCGAACATCTATCTGGCATCTTTCCAATGTAAGTCCGTTTTTTAAGCTTAAAATGTTAGATTTGCTGTATCAAATTAATCAAAAGATAGCCCCCCCTAAAAAAAACAGGAAAATTGCCAGAAATTTAGTTCATATTAGCTTGATTTGAAAAATACTTGCATATCCATAGAAATGCTAATATTGAAAGAGTAGAGTAGTCAGTTTTCGTGCATTGTTATTTCTTATACAATTTATGCATTTTATGCATTTACAAATTTTCAGATACATGTCATACAAATTTGACAGTCCTCCTCTACAAGGGGGGGGGGGGGGGGGTCGTGATGCACCTAAGGGGTAATTCTTATAATAATTGTTTGAAAATTGCGTATTTGAGCAGCATAATCACGCTTCTAGGGTTCCATTAATTGAAGAAATATCGGCAGCCCTGAAAAATTTAATACGTTCTGAATTAAAGAATATTATAAAAAGAAGACACTGTTATGGAGTATAAGGTCGGATATATTTAGCTATAGGTCAATTTCGGCCGAAACTGAGAACCCCTAAATATATCCAACCGAATACGACTCCATGGTTACCACCATGGTAACCACCATGGTAATCACCATGGTAACCACTGTGGTAACCACTGTGGTTACCACCATGGTTACAACCATGGTAACCAACATAGTTACAACCATGGTAAACAGACCCATGGTTACCACCATGGTTACCATGGTGGTTATTTTTCACATCGTTACGTTTTGTTTTCGTTTATGAGTATTGCAAGTGCAATTTCCAAACATTGGTATTTTAGAATATAATAGTGTACTAATGGCTTAGTACTTTTAATATATTGTCATGGTATATAATCCAACAAGGATCAGGCTTAGCAAGTCTACTTCTAGTCTAAATATCTTGCGCTCCTAGCGCCACCTGTTAACCAGTATAAAAGGTGTTGCAAGGTAGAGAGCGAGCAGTTAGTGGTTAGCAGTCACTAAAGTTTAGTAGGTTTAGCCAAGGAGTTATACTTGGAGTAAGTTCATCGGCTCCGTGTAACAGACTGGAGTTTACCAATACCCATTACCTCGGACATAGGATTGTGATAGAGCTGAATACTAGAATGGTCTAGAAGGTGTTGGAGCAACTCGTGTTCTAAATGTGGTTGATTGCTGATAGGAGATGGGAGGTGGACTGATGAAGACTTATACATGGTGGCTTTGACTCAGGATGAGATGTTTATTGAATAAAAAACCCTTTCATATTAAGAAGCTCCCTCATCGTTCATTTCTTTTGAACTATTGGGAAGTGAACGGACAAACTTTAAACGCAGTCTGAATTACTCAGGCATTCTGGAATAAACACTCATGAAGACTTGGATATACACGAACCTTACGCAGTCTTAAATCAAACATTAACAATAGTTCATTTGGTGGAGATTACCCGAAACATGACTTGTGCCGTTTTGCTCATCCTTGATGTCAGCCACCGGTGACTTTGAGGCTTCCTCTAACCCCAAGCCTCAATCTTTGCGGCCCGCAGGACACGATGTGTCAACATCATATACAGGGAATGTGGAAAACCGCCACCTGGTAGGTAATCCCTTAGACGGGGAGGCACAGAGACAGGAGGTCGCAGCCAGACCCAAGCAGCTCTGCCCCGAAGGTGCACAAAATTACCAAACCCGTGGCAAAGGTAAACCATTTCCCTGGCACCTAGGGTCCAAAGATAGGCCGGTTCTTGACGAAGGACTTGAAACCCTAACACACTCGGGACGAGTTGAAGGGAAGAACCGTCTCACGGAATATCAGCAATATTGGAACCCAGGGTACGTACCACCTACGGACCACGAAACTGGTACTAGCTCTCGCTCCACCTGTGAATCTGATGTGAACAATCCGTGGTGTAACCAAAGTGTTCCTTATCGTTTACTACCCGCAGCGGGAGGTGAAAGCGAACAGGAAGTTTCCAATGAAGATAACCTATTTTCTTCAGGAAACCTAAAACAACGACAAAACACCGCGGATAACTCCAGCCCATCAGGGGGAAAACGCCCCGAAAATCCGGTAATCCTACCTGATGGGAGCTCTCTCACCTATCCATTACCCCAACGACTTGAGTTTATCAGTCACCCACTGGTAACACCAACTCACCCCAACCCGGGGGCGTCCATTCCTTATTCCACTGTAGCTAAAGGAAAAACAGTGGGAGGGGATAGGGGAGTGGGAAGGGAAGCAGAGGGAAACAGCGAGAAAGTAGGCAATTTACAACCCTATCGATTAACTTACGGTGTAGAAACGAACTTAGACCAAGCTGGTAAAAGAGCGGAAGCTCGGGCCTTTGATCCAGCCGAAATATTAAAGCAGTGGGCAGACTCAAGCCCCGAAAAGCACATAGATTTAGAGAGGCTAAGCGATCAGGATAGTGAAGAAAATGTAACGCTTAAAGCACAAGATTTTAACACTCTAACTCATGAATTGTATGAAGAATACGAGGACGAGTACGAGGAAGAAAATAGCGAGACAGAACAAGCAGCCGCAGATGTCAGAGGGGGTAGTCCTGATAGAAAATTAGCTAGAGAAGATAAATCAACCTCGTCTTCATACGAACTTATTACCGAGGATGTTTTAGACACAGGTAAGAAAGCTAAACTAGAAAGTGAGGACGAAATTAGTGTAGAAGAAATACCTGTGAAAGAACAGTGGGACGATCACGATATACAAAACCTCCACGAAAATAATATGGCGGAAGGAGGCGTTCCTTTGATGGATCTAGTAGAAGAAAGAGAGGATAGAGATCAACGCCAGCAACCCGGTGAAGGGGGAGCTGGGGGTGTAGATCTGGGGGCAGGGCATCCTAACCGTGGGATGGACCCTGGGGGACCTCAACAAAACAATGGGAATGGCCAGATCCTAATCCAGCAGCCGGGCCGAGGCGTGCAGGCAGGAGGCGGGATAGACCTTGGGCCCATACAACAACATATATTGTACCCTTTCATAAGGCAGGCAATGGCAGCCCCTAATCAACAGGCCCAAGGAGGCCAAGGTAATCAGGCCAATCCTCCCCTTAATCAACAAGTTCAAGGGGGCCAGAACGATCAGGCCAACCCTCAAGGACTTATTCCTCCTCTTAATCAGCAGGTCCAGGGAGGCCAGGATAATCAGGCCAACCCACAAGGGCCTAACCCTCCTCAAAACCTTCTCAACAACCCTCCTCAAAACCTTCTCAACAACCCTCCCCAAAACCTTATTAATAATCCCCCTCCGAATCAGCCCAATCTGGGGATAAACCCTGGGGGACTCCGGCAACCCGGTGAAGGGGGAAATGGTGGTGCGAATCCGGGAATACAGCAGCCTAATCCTGGGGTAAACCTTGGGGGACTGCAACAAAATGATGGGGGAGGCCAACCAGGCCAACAGCCCGGCCGGGCCGTGCCAGCAGGAGGTGGGGTCGATCAAAACCTGCTCCCTCACCTATTGCAGGCGATGGCACTCGCAGCCAATCTTAACGCAGGCCGAGGAAGAGCGGATAACCAGCAGGGTCAGCAAGCCCCAGCAGGCCAGAATAATCAAGCGAATCCACCAGGACCCAATAACCCTCCTCCAAACCAGAACAACAATCCATTCCTTAACCAATATAATAACCCTCCAAACCCGCCAGGTCCGCCGGGCCCACCAGGTCAGAACAACCCCCCAAACCCACCGAATCCTCCACCACCGGGACCGCCGGGACCGCCAGGTCCGCCGGGCCCACCCGGTCAGAACAACCCTCCAAACCCGCCGAATCAACCAAATATTTGGGAAATTCTACCGCAGTTGGGTCTGGCACTGGGGCAAACACCAGCGCCAGTGCGTGAAACGACTCACAGTGGTCACCAAAGGGGACCAAACATTAGGTTACCGTGGTTTAGTGGAAAAGAAGACGAGCAAATAGAAAAGTATTTCAGGGAATTAAAACGACTGAAAGCTATCTATGACTGGTCGGACGCCCACCTCCTGAATATGGCGCTGTTAGGCCTAAAGGGAAGGGCCGACGACTGGGCAGGAGCGTTAGCTGAAAGTGAGAAAGACTCATTTGAGAAGCTAGAAGCCCAAATGACCAAGATCTTCGGTGATCGAAGAGCTAAATGGCAGAAACACGCAGAGTTCTGTGCCCTTAAACAAGGAAAGGACCAGAGCGTGATCGAATTTGCAGGTGTTCTGAAACAAAAGCAAGTTAAGGCAGAGGCGAGTGAAAGCATGATGTTAGCTGTGTTTTTAGAAGGATTAAAACAGGGCGTAGCCAGGCAAGTAGCTATACTGGACCCTAAGTCGTTCACCGAAGCGGTGGATTGTGCAACGAGACTAGAATCGTTGGACAAAGGCAAAGGGGGAACTAAAATATCTAATGCAGTGAGCGAACTGGCTGGAAGCCAAGAATCAGAGGAGACCGCGGCCCTAAACTCCATCTCCGAACGATTTGGAGTGGTGCTGGCCCGACTGGAGGCCGCTCCATGGTTCCAGAAACCAAAGCCAGGGCAAAGCGGGACTCCCCAGAGTGGTGGTAACTTTAAACAGCAAGGTTATGAGAGAAAAGATAGGTACGAAAACCAGAAAGGTGAAAGAAATTCAGATCAGAAGCCTAAATCCAATATCGCCCCGAACAGAGAGGCAGATAAGGGAAAGAATCTGCCAACTCAACAGAAAGTAGAGAGACCCAGGTTGCCTTTTGATGAAAGTAAGTTTTGTATCATTCACCAACAGCATGGTCACTCTACAGAAGCGTGCTTGTGGTTGAAGAATAGGTTGAGGGAAAAACCCCCGCGGATCTACAAAGATAGCAAAGCCAGTGGTACCGAACAAAAGAATCAGGGAAACTAGAGGAAGGGTCCGTTCATTCCACGATAGAATTAGGCGCAGTGGACGGACCGGCTAGGAGAGAGATAGGAGACGAAGCATTTTTCTTAACGTTAAGATTTGATGATCAGAAGGAGGTTAGATCTTTAGTAGACACAGGAGCGAGCGATTGCTTCATGTCCACCCAGTGTAAACGGCAGATCCCTAAACAATGCATTTTAGATGAATGGAAGGTATCGAAGGGAAACATCAGTTTGGCAGACAACTCGTCTCAAGTAATACTAGAACAAATTAGATGTAAGTTTTCAATTCAGGGATCGGTGGTCTGCTATGATTTCAACATAGTGGACGATCTATGCCACCTAATAGTAATCGGTAGAAACTTATTAACAGTGCTTCGATCAGATTTATCTCTACCAGGCGCAAAGATAGAAGTGTTTTGTGGAAACCCTATAGTCAGCAAAGAAACAGTGAAAATTCCACCGGGAAATGAATGCATCATACCGGTTACCACCCGAGAGCCGCTGGGATTAGACTCACCAGTGGCTTACTGCGCACCAGCAGTCACTGCCCCGGTCCTAGTGGAGGGGTGCGTGAATACGGTGGGAAGTCAGTGGTGGATCAAAGTCATGAATCCGCTAGACGAAATGCAAGAAATCACTCCCCAGGAAGTATTAGCTTTTGCAGAAGAATGCGCAGTGCCTGAGGTAAACCAAAATCAGATAGAAGAGTTCCTAGACTTGTGTTATCTAACTAAAACAGAGACCCCAATGTCCATCTGTAGGATTTCTGTAGAAGTAATGAAAGACGCAGTGCAAATGGAAAGCCAAACCTCTGAGGAGAAATCCCGAGGTAAAATGGATGAAAATGTAAGTAAAATAGATCTAACCGAGTCGTGCTTAAACGAAGAACAACAGGTAAGGTTTAGACAAATGCTTAATAACAACAGAAATGCACTAGCGTTCTCAATGGAAGAGTTAGGCCACTGTGAAATAGCGCCGATGAGAATCATTGTGGATGAGTCGCAGGGAGTCATAAGTTCTAGACCATACCGATACTCTCCACAGAAAATGGATATCATCGATGAACAGGTTAGGCAACTCATAGATATAGGTGTCATAGAGCCCAGCAAATCGGCGTGGCGAAGCCCGCTGGTGGTAGTGCAGAAGAAAGATGGCAAACCTAGGCTCTGTACAGACTTTCGCATGCTTAATCAAGTCACTTTTAAAGATAAATTCCCCATGCCCACGGCTCGCTCGCTTTTCCTATATATGGCTTACAAGAAACCCACTATGTGGACAGCTTTAGATCTGTTGAGCGGCTATCATCAGTGTGTAATCGAAGAAGACAGTAGAAAATATACCGCTTTTGAAACCCCGATGGGTGTGTATCAGTATAAGCGTGTACCATTTGGCTTAGTTGGCGCGCCTTGGCAGTTTACCAAAGTGATGGCCATTGCGCTAAAAAGGTTGATTCCAAGAACATGCTTAGCATATTTAGACGATGTAATCGTCTACGACACCACTTTTGACGAACACCTGGCGAGCGTTGAGGTGGTCCTCCAAGCTTTAGCGAGAGCCAACCTCAAATTGAAACCGTCTAAGTGTGAGTGGTGCCGCAGTGAAATTAATTTCCTCGGTCATGTAGTGAATGCCGAAGGGGTGGCTACACAAAAGGTCACCACAGAAAAGATCACAGCCTTTAACCGCCCGCATAATGTAAAGACCATCAAGTCCTTTCTGGGGCTATGTAACTACTACCGACCATTTGTCCCTAATTTCGCCGATCTAGCAAAGCCTTTAAACCGGCTGCTAAAGAAAGAAGTCTATTTTGAGTGGACGGAGGCTTGCGAGGAAGCGTTTCAACAGTTAAAGAAACTGCTCACCTCGCCACCCTTACTAATCCATCCGGATATAGGAGGGCATTTCTATCTACTAACAGATGCATCAGACGCCGCGTGCGGTGCAGCGGTTTGTCACAAACTAGATGAAATCTACCGTCCGGTTGCTTTCTGGGGATGTACTCTCCGGGACGCCGAATTAAATTATTCGGTAACAGAAAAGGAGGCTCTGGCAGTAATTAAAGGCATTAAGAACTATGAGGACATGTTGCAGGGAGCTAAAATCACAATAGTGACTGATCACAAACCGTTGATTCCCCTGCTACAGAGTGCCTACAAAGCCCCGTCAGCCCGGCTGAGACGGTGGGCTTTAGCGTTATCAGATTTTGATTTTGAAATCATATATGAGCCAGGAGCGACTCATTTTCTACCGGACTATTTGTCTAGAGTCTATCATGAGCATGTCCCAGGTGAAGAATATGAGCCCGCTGTGGGATGTGAGTTATTTGAGGCCGAAGTTCAGGATGAAGAGCTTTCCGTGGCTACGGTAATAAACGCGCAACTCCAAGATGCAGAGTGCGCGCAATTGATAGACTACCTGCAGGACGGAGACCTACCGACAGATCCCCTTGAAGCTAGGCGAATAATGGACCAAGCTGATTTTGTAGGAATGGTAGCACCGGGGGTACTATGTAGGTTCAACGTCAAAAGGTATAACAAACACCAAGACCAACTGGTCAGACTAAAACCCCGTATGATAGTTCCAGGAAAGTTAATTCCCAAAGTCCTGAGACTATTACATAATGACATCTTGGCTGGGGGACATGTAGGGATCAGTAACCTCACTACCAAAATCTCTGATAAATTCTACTGGCGGAACATGAACGCCGACATAGTAGACTATGTGAAAGCTTGTGAGACCTGCTCTCTGAGGAGACGGGCTCCGCATTTCAAGGCCTTAGCTAAGTCTTGGGAGAGACCGACCCGACCCTTTGAGGTGGTTCAATGTGATTTTATCGGGCCACTAAAGAGAGCTAGGGATGGGTCAAAATATATCATGACCTTCATAGACCTACTAACAGGTTGGCCGGAGGCTTTCACCACGAAAGACTCCACTGCGCAAACCGCGGCCAACTGTTTCCTAACCGGGATAGTGTGTCGGTATGGGCGGGTAAACCGTCTGCACACAGACCGAGGGGCGGCCTTCCTATCAGGACTGTTCCGGGAGATCACTACCCGACTAGCGTGCAAACAAACGTTCACTACCGGGCGAATGCCGACTGGCAACGCTCGAGTAGAAAGACTACATAAAACCATTGAAAACCTGATTGCTTATTATATCCCTGACGACCACTGTAACTGGATCGATCTACTTCCCATTGCATTATGGACAGTTAGATCCACAATCAGTGTACGGTCGGGATACAGCCCGCACACCCTGCTGTTTGGCAGAGATCCAATCAGTATGGGAATGCCTGAGCAGGGAACGATCCCTGAAACGCTGAATGACTGTGAATTCTTCATGCAAACAAAGGACAACATTGCCATGTTTAGGAATATGGCTGAAAGGGTAGTTCAAAACTACGAAAAAGATCTGAGGCTGCGAATTGATGAGCGAGCGCGGCCCACTCAGATGTACGAAGGTGATATGGTATACATGTACGACCCTTTAGCTAGTGAAAATAAAGCGTCTAAGTTCTCAAACAGGTATACTGGGCCATTCAGAGTAATTGAAACAAAAGGAGACCACCTTGTTAGACTAGTGTCTTTAAAAACTGGAAAACAGGTCCCACATCTAGTAAACATTTCGAAACTCAAACCTGCACATGGGCCTTGGTCTCCCGCCGTCCCTCATAACATTCCCAAACTGGTGAGAGAAGCGAAAATCACTAACTCAAAAGGGGCAGATCCTGACCGAAACCCTGAATTGCATCACACTCTGACGGGTGAAATCGCTGAGGAAGATGGCGAAATAAGGGGTGCTGAGACTGAAAACTCAACGGGAACGACCGGTCCCCGTGAGCATGATGCAGTTCCTATGACCAGGAAGGTACCTACACAAAAACCTGGTCCAAGTCCCACTGATTTAGCAGAAACGGATGGGCAAATCACTGATGGTCAGGGCACCAGTGCGGACACCGCGCTGTCAACAAACTTATCCTTTGTTCCTAATAAAGCCGCCTGTGAACGGGGAACAGCTGGCGCTAATGGACAGAGGAAACGCAAACGAGCTAAACGAAGGGGCAAAAGCCAGCCGTTGGAGGGGAGATCCCCTCCAGGCAACAACAAGCCCATAAAACTACCCTGCGGTGATGTACCGACCTTGGATACATCGGAACAGAGCCCAGAAAAAACAGTAAAGGACCATGTCCCGACGAAAGGTGGCTATAACCTACGTCGGAACCGCCGCCCTAACTACGTCGCTCTGTCCAACGGTGGGGAAAGCGACGACATGGATGATTAATGCAGGAAATTTAGCCGCCCTGTGAAAATAAAGGTTCGGCGGAGCGGCACCGTTAGCATCAGCGCTAATGGAACAGGTGGTCTACCTCACGGCCACCTCGCCGCGCCCAGGGGCGTGGCAGAAAGGGAGGGTGCGCACGCCAAGAGAGATGCCAGTGGTTTGGCGTCATCTCTTGGGACCGGATGCAAGCGTTCCCCCCCCACCTGAAACAAGATACAGCTCCAAATATGGAGACGGCATGGACAAGCGGATCGGTTATAATTTCGTGGGATCCGCGCCGATCCACCAGTCGGTCCGCAACTCTGCTCCTAGACGGTCACCTCTGCTGCAGGTGATTGTGCGCGCAACCCAGCCCGGGAGGAAACGGAGATAGATATTGATTCTATCTCTGAACAGAAGTTGGAGATAGAAATTGTTCAACTTCCGACTTCTCCTGGAAGGAGCAGAAAGAGAACTTAGCTGGGACACTAATCCACCGACTCATGGGGAACTGTCTAGCCCTCCGGCCACATAGCAATCCAAAGGGAACCACTACTTTCCCTGCGGACACGGAGGGAAGGATCATCGTCCCCCTGAGAAGGAAACGGATTAGCCGCCCCCACCAGAGGGCGCTACCTACCAAGGGAAGGTTCGTTGGGCCATTCTTTTAGGATTTTACCAAATGAAAGAAAAGACAGTCGAAAAGGAGAGTGCTAGGAAACAACCGGCTCAGACCCTTAGGCGGTGGAGTTGGCCGGGCCGGGGGGGTGTCCGTCCGGACTCGACCGACGCCGGGATTGCCCGGAAGAAGCCAAGGACACCAGCCCGGCGGCCCACCAGAACGACCACAGGCGGAGCCAAGAGGTCCGCCAAATCGGCTCCAGCCAAAAAGAAGACAGCAGATAAAGACTTCTACAATTTATCTGAGGTAAGTGACTCGGAGCCCGAGCCAAGGCTAACGGCGTTGGCCAAGCCGGTTCAGAAGGAGGAAGCGGCCAACCAACCGGTGCAGATTCAGGCCGGCTGGTTCTGGGACCTTACGCAACCACTGTTCCAACTATTTGAGACTGTTGACGAAATTAGAAGGACAGTAGGACTGGATGTGCCAAAATCAAACAAACAGTTAGCTGAGATTAAAACTCAGGTAGCTCCTTTCATTCAAAGGACCACACAAAACTCTAAATGCGTCAAGGAAAGTACCAGCCTACAAACAACACGAGGCGGCCGACCTCTGCCCACTCTGGAAAGGCGATCGGGAGGGGAACAGCTAACCGTCGCCGCTCCAGGACTAAAAGTGGAGGTAGCACCCGTTCAACACGCGCCAACCCCACCGGTGGGGAACGGGCCAGCGGGAGCTCCCCTCCTCCACCACTTACAGCCTGCGGACCCCGCTTGTTTAGCCTTGAGCAGCTTGACAACGAGCTGCAACGCCAATCCCTCACCACTGCTATGGAACCAGCAGCAGTGGACGCCAACCAGCCAGCCGGGGGGCCCACTGTGGCCGAGCCCACTCCCAA
Source organism: Lepidonotus clava (assembly GCA_936440205.1). NCBI lineage: Eukaryota > Metazoa > Annelida > Polychaeta > Phyllodocida > Polynoidae > Lepidonotus > Lepidonotus clava. The sequence continues at coordinate 34,036,062 of OW387140.1, forward strand.
CGACAAACTCACCGCAGGTACCGAACCCATACCCCTCGAGCCAACCGTCGTACGATCCAACGGGGGCCGTTTCGGACTGGAACCTACTAGGCCAAGACCCCTCAGAGCAATGCGCCCCTCGTCCTGCGAACGTATGAGAGGCTTGAGGATCACGGTCACCAGGGACGAGAGCGGGATCATCAGGCGAGTGGTAAATGACAACGGGCAAAACCTCTACGAGCATGTCCCAAACTAAACAGACCAGAGGACCCGGGAGGAGAGCATACTTCGGCGCATGGATGATAGTAGTGCGCAGGAAAATAAGGTAACTTTGCTGTGAACATGTTTTAGATAGACTGCAAAATTAACTTTCTCAAACTATCGCTAAGGCCAAAACAAAGACAATGAAGTGGCTAGTGCTGTTCGTATTAGCTATAATAGGGGGCATTAGGGGAGTGCATAACGACTCCAGCCCACCTGAAGGGCTAGCCCCTAACGCTGAAGTGATAGCTTTAGAACAATATGGAGTAGTGTTAAAACCAGGGAAGTTAATGTCCACCGCGGATATAACACACGTCCGACAAGGCTTCCTAATCACTATTCCAAGGAGGCGCTCCTTCAACAAAGCTACCTTTGGCCAAGTCTGTCACCGATATCTACAGGGAGGAGACGCCCTCAATCGGGCCTGCTACCATATCAGGTCGCTGGTCAATTGGATGGATCAGACGTCGCAAGCGCTTAAGGGTCGGTACCGGGAAGTTCTTAATGAAACCTTAAGTTCCCTAATAAAAAACACTCAACAAGACCTTCAAAATCAAGAGTCGGAATTAAATCCAGGTGGAAGGGTTAAGAGAATGAAGAAGTTGCCCACAATGCTGGACGATCCAGGGTGGCCGACCTTTCCTCTTCCCACCTCTTGGAATCAAGGGCTGGCAGCTGATGTCAAATATAACAGAGAATTGATTAGAGTATTGCAAGAGTCTTCGAACCAAATGATCGAAGACTTGGCTCTGATGAATGAAAAACATGACGAGGCTGTCGAAAGGGTTAACCATGTCGTGATAGGCCTACTGGACAATCTAAGATCACTAAATAAGGCACACAACACGACTCGCCGGAGGATGAAACTCGTGCAACATAAGGTGGATTGGATGGAACTGTACCTGAATATGATACCGGTCGCTCTGGAAGACAAGTTAGGAGAGATGGTGTATCTTCAACTAATGGTAGAGCAAACTCGCGTGTTCAGGAAAGGTGTACAGCGCCTGACGCGGGGCCAGCTGACTATGGACTTGGTACCCCGCCAATATATGGTCGGAGCGGTCCAGGAAGTGAACAGATATCTGAAGGGGATCCACCCCAGGTTCCATGTCGCGTTCACAGATCCTTCCTTCTATTACGAGAACAGTCAACCCTCGTTCAAATTCAATGAAACCACTCAGGAATTAATAGTGTATGTAAGGGTGCCTGTGGTGGCTGACGAACATTTGTTCAGGGTCTACGAAGTACTAACTTTTCCGGTGCCAGTGACGGTTAGGGGGCGACTTAAGAAAGACGCTCTCCAAATTGTTAATCTACCCAAAAGTGTCGCCATGTCCATGTCCCGCCAGTATTACGTACCATTGGCTAGTGGCAGTTGGTCAGGTTGTTATGGACAAACCATCACGCTCTGTAAGGATCTACCCTATATGAAAAAGATTACAGACAACACCTGCACTGCTGCACTACTGAGGCGCGACGACCTAGCGATCCAAGAAAAATGTGAGCTGGACTATCTACTGGAAGCAGACTTTGGAGAGATGGCAGTGTACCTAGACGACGGAGATATGCTAGTGGTCAGCGCCGACACCAGAGGCCAAATGATTTGCAGAAACCAGCCTGCGGTCGGAGTGAACATAGAAAATTACGCAAGGGTTCAGGTGGAATGCGACTGTGCATTCCAAACACAAGGAGCGTGGATACCGTATAGCTTGCGAAATTGTGACCGGCACACCAGGATCACCACGGTTGTGTACCCACATAATGACCTGTTGGAAGCAGCAAGTCGTGTGAAGGGGTGGGACATGAATTTCACAACGTCCAAAAACGAACCCACTATGTTAGAGTCAGACCCTATCCCTGAAACAATTAGGAAAGACCTGCTGGAAATCGAGGAAAGCCTGAAAGTCAAAATACCTGTGACCTCCTTGGCCAAACGAATACAAAAACACCGTAAAGACTTGGCCAAGGGTATCAAGAAAGCGACTGACCGTTACGAGGTAGAGAAACACGCCCCGTGGTTCTCTATAGGTAACTTCGGAGGCGGTTTTGGTCTCCTCACCATCTTCTGCATAGTGGTAGCTGTGACAATTATTGGATGTATCCTTTGGAAGTGCTGGCGGAACCATCAAGGCAAGGCTGCCCTAGCCGGACTAACCATGACTTTACCTCGGGCCATGGCCTTGGAGACGGCGGACCCGGAGAAACTGTTGCACCGTGAAAAGGCACTAACTGGGTGTCCAGACGCGACCGCCAACCCCACTGCAGTGGCAGTGCTTGCTATATTATTAGCAGTACTAGTCATCGCTATAGTGGTCCTCGTGTGGCGAAAGTGGAGAAATATTAGAAGAAAGACTGTGGATGGGTTGTACGTACAATTTGCCAATCCACATATGATAGAAACAATCTTCCTAGGCGAACTGGCCATGCCTTCTGACCACACTTACACGGAAGGCTATGTGCTCATTAGGGATCTACTGGTGACCCAGCTGTGTCTGAAATATACTCTGACAGTTACCTGGGGGGCGCAGCTGATGGGAGCAGCGACTAGACCTGGACAACATCCATCCAAGGTGCCACTACCAGACACCCTGAGGGTATCTAAAAAACTAGCCCGGCTAATGATGAGCAATTTAAAATACAATACCAGGGCCAGGCTACTGAGATATTCCTCAGGGCTAGCCACTCCTGTACCAATGGGAGTACCGCGCCTCATCGACGCAGGCTGGTCCGATATCGGAGCGGACTGGCCTCAACCGGTGATGGGACATGGAACAATGCCTAACGCTCCTCCTAGATCGACCACGCCCACCTCAACAACGACCGGAACAGGATCTGCCCGAAAGACAATAAGGCCAGGGACATCCGAAATAGATCCAGGAACGGTTTATGAAGTTATCATATGACAATGTAACGAGTGTTAAAACCTGATCTAGTGCTGTACAGGTAAAATTGGTGAATTAATAACACAAAGGTACGAATACTAAAACTAAAATGTTACAGGAAGTTCGCTGGGCAATACCTGTTTGGGTAGGTAGGGTTCTGTTGACTAACCTGATCAATAAGGATTCACCAGTCAGGGAAACCTGGGTCGGGTAGGCTGGTCCAACCGTCTCTCTATGGACCCATGGGTTATCTAAATTTCTCTCAAGTCGAGTGTCCCATGCCCGGTGGCCTAGCTCAACACTCTCATTGTTATCGATTTGGCAACTCTTTTAAAGTAGGGAACCATTTGGAACCGATCCAAGTGTCGCGAAATTTTAGCATTTAAAAAGATACTCAAAATTCTGTATAAAACCTAAGAGCGCTCAACGGGACCAATGCTCCCAACGAGCGAAGTGAACTTCCCCAAGCAGGTACCATCTACACCTGACCCCTGTGCTGTTGTTACCGCTGGGATCGGGCTGCAGTACGGGAGTCACTTGGGGAACGCCACTGTCTATTCTTTAGCATGCTTACATATATAATCTTCTCAAAGATGAGGGGGCTGCACAAGCAGCAGGAGCCTGCCCACATGCCTGGTGTCAGTGGTGCCTGACAGGAGGCAGGACGTTGGGGTTACGCGTCACTGACGCTGCGAAGGGCACTGGGGTGGACGCCCGACCATGGCAGTCACTATGCCCCGGGTGGATTGGCTCCTGACAAGCGGTCTCTTCATCACAAAAAAAAAAAAATCGACGAATAGAAAGAAAATTTACCTAAAAACTGAACATATAAAGCAACCCAATATTTATTTAACTAAGAGCCCTTCCTCAGGGAATTATGAGCAAGTTGTGAGAAGAACATATGAACGCAGAATTTAGTAACATTCTCGGGGGGGAATGCTCTGTGACAGCACACGAGAGTACCTTAGACATGGCTCGTTTGCTCCTAGTATAGACACGCTGCAGCGGCAGGGATATGTGCAAATCCTGACAAGGCGTGCCATATTTGGGAGCTATAGCGGAGGTCACAAGGAAATGTAGTTACGGGACAACAGCGAATTGGTGACATTCACAGGGTGCTCGGCTCTCTCTCACCATATTGCGACTCCATCAAACTGGACAAGCCATCCCTGGGGGGGGAGAAGCTGTAGCGAAAACTCACAAGGCGGTGGAGCGAGGTGCTGTCCTTATTAATAGCCCCGTCGTCTTGGTTATGTGTAAATGACCACCGGATCACCGTATGTCTTAGGTCAAAGGATCCGGACTTTAACATAAAAAGTCAGGATCCAACGACAACTAGTATCAAGAAGAAAGAAAATAATGAACAACTGCCCATAATTCAAGACTAAGTTATTTAGACCACTTTTAGACCAGTTTTAATCGGGACAGAGACAAAACGGCAAGAAGTCAAGTTTCGACCCGGGTAAAAATTAGAAATAATTAAAATTAATAAAGGAAATGAGCGGCTTCAGAGCTGACCGCCGTCGAGAAAAAGAAAATAAATGAATGAAAATTAATCTTGACCGCCGTCGTGGCGCTAAAAGTATCCAGGTCTCCGCTCAACAGTTGAGCTGAAGAGGGGGGACATGGAATGCTGATTCCCTGATGAACAAGCTACAATAAACTTGGTTGACACCCAGAGCTAATAAGTTTACCCGATCTATTAGAAAGGAGCTAAAAGTTCTAACTCTGTCTTTAGCACTACCTATCCCTGCCCTGCATGCGCATAGTTAGGATAAGCTGGGGGCGGAGTCTTTTCAGGAGTAGTCTTGACTCTCCACAAGAAAAACGGGCATAGACCTGAACAAAGGACGGGTTTAACCTTGTACTGTACTTCGGTAAAGGCCCGACTTACTAGGTGCTGTCTGGAAGTGAGTGATCTGAAGAGATGCATTTACACATCTCTATAATTTAAAGGGGGTGTAGGCTGCATATTAAAAAAAAAAAAAATATATGCAGTCTGCTCCCAATTATAACAATGGGAAACTCGGTGCTACCCATTCTGGTCCTATGAATGGAGGGTACCGACAAACCACATGTAACTAATGAGGACCGGGAATCAGATCAGAAGTGAACCTGAATCTGAGACCCGATCCTCTAGTGATAACTAATGAGGAACGAATAATCTCAACCTCCTTTGTACAGTTAGTACTTAATGTCCTTTAATGACATTTATACCTTACGGAATGAAACACTACCCCACCGCTTGTCATGTTGGTTTTCCCCATGTGATGTAGAGTATGGGGTAGACAGTGAGATGTTGCTGTTAACGTAGGTATAATATCTACTCAAGTGAACCGTTTGGAGTTAGCGGCGCACCCGTTTGCATTGTTAGAAGGGCGCCTCTACCCAATATAAAGTGGAACTCGGTCTTCAAACCCCAGATTGAACATAGGGGGTGAACGCCGAGCTACCACCTGTAACTAACAAGGAAGGGAAGGGATTTTGTCTTAACATAAGCACTCAATGAGAACAGAAACTCTGATCGAAATTGTACTTCATAAAATGAAGTTAGAAAAGTTGGAACAGGTATTATCCTTGAGGGGATGTTAACATATTATATACAAACCCTCGAAATGAATTGAGAAAGTATTCTCGGAAATAACAAAGGAACATACCGTTCATGTATCGGCTCTTAAGTAATACCCAAAATAGTCTTAAGTAGACCCCAATAGATCCAGTACCTATCATTATTCTTATCTCCTCATGGGGTCGGTCAGGGAACCTGAGCGGGGCAGCTTTGCCTCACATTTCGGGCACTCGTGGAACTTTTGTAGGTGGATGTTCTCGTGATGGCTCAACTCCAACCTGTGGGTATAGGCTTTCACGCATTCATCGCAAAGATATCACTGTCTGAGGTGTTTGGAAATCTCAGGTGCTGATAGGCGTGGTTCTGTGTTCGATGGAGCGGTGCCCGCTTAGGCCCGATCTATGAACGTACGAGCTTCCGCAGTGTTCACGTGTGTATCTCTGCTTGAGACGCTTGGTAATCTTTGTGGTTTTGGTGCCTTTCTAGCCCTTAACAAGGACACCATTCTTTTCTCACAACGACACATACAGAATCTTCGTCTGGGGGTTCATTCAGTGTCTTAGAGATTTCATTACGGTCTCCTCACAGTAGTATTTTTTCCTCTTCGAGACGACTCTGGACAATAATACTCACTCTAAAACTTATTCTAACACAATGGCACTGACGCAGTCTTGCTGTTAGACTAAAACATGGAATGGGTATCTGTGGCCTTCGCCACTACATCTCAAACTTACCATGGGAGTCGCCAACAACTCGTTGGACGGCTCCACCTATGGTGTCACCTCACGTGGCCGACACGTCAATATTTCCTGTAACCTGTAAGGGGGAACTACTCATCAAAGAATTCTGTCACAGCCAATCTAATGCTGGGAAGTCTGGACCAAAATACTTGGTCACCTACTGTCACCTAAACTTACCAGGGTGAACACCCTAGGAAGCGCTTGTTACCTAGGGTACCCCATGTGAATTGTTTCCAATGTAGACATTTACATTAATGTCCTGCACGGGAACGATAAGACAAAAAATTCTGTTATGACAAAGATAGCACTGTACGAATATAGACCAGAATGTCCGGTCATCTCTATAAATCTATTGGGGCAGTGCCCAAATTAACAAGTAATCGTAATACAATAACATTTAAAGCCAACACGGCGCAAACTACCCACACACACTGAGAGCCTGCTTGAATCGGTAATGTCAACAAACCACTAGTTAGGAAAACCTCCTATTATCGCCCAACCACGCGCGAAGTAAAATGTTTGATCATGTTCGCCTAAGCAATCCCTCCCACTAAAATAGTAAGCCGAACGTTGTTCAGTGTCCAGCCGTGTCACCTCGTTTCATTTACATCGCCCTAACATACCACAGGACCTGGAAGAGATAATAAGTTTAGTACGCAAGGTCCTGACTCTCGGCCCGCGTCCACCATCTTGGAACCAAAAGTAAACACTAGGTGGCCACCCACGCTACCCGTTACTAAAATCACCAGCGAAACACAGTTTCTGGTTCCGGGAGTGACAACAGCTTCCGGAATACAACCACGTGAAGGCGAGCCGAGAACCACCAAGAGGAATTTGGCCAACAATCTCCTTAAATCTACGATTAGTAGCCTACCTAACGTGCCAAGAACTGTAGAAGGGAGGCGGAACTTACCCGATCTCGGAGCGGTGGTTAGGAGGGCGGCTCCACGAGAAGGGCGAAGGCCCGGCAACGAGCGGCGTAGACAACGGGTCCCGTGGCAACAGTCTATGTTCCTGCGGCTCCTGATGAACATCTGGCCAAAGGCCTCCGGAGAAAAAAAAAAACACTGTCTGGGGTATCCTGGATAAATACATCTTAGTGGACTAGGTGCTGATCGGGAATTAAATCACCAGAATCACTCGGTGAAAACGACCCGGAATTAAGTGTTCCAATCACAGGCCGGGAATTGGATCCAGGAAATCACTAGGTAAAATCACTTAAAAGATCAATATGTACAAAGAAAGATGAGTGCCGACGGTCTACATCGGCAACCGGGCGACCAGGCGTCCTAGGGTCCTGGCCCACCGCCGAACCAACCGGTCGGAGGGCACATAGCCATCGACCAATTCCCTGAAATCATTTATAGTCATGCTCCCGTCCGCAACCACCTTTACGACGTGCAAGACACGCCCGGTGTCCGCCGTCGGGACCCCAAACCAATCGTTGGTTCGACGAACCTCCTTGCTGATCCGGGATACCACCCGGTTCACCCATTTCTGGAGTGAGCCGTCGCTGTCCGTTAAGGGCCACCGACGCGCGTCGAAGCCTGAAGGTGTGGTGAAAAGTAAAGTGGCCGGTGCGGGATGGGCGTTGATGTTCAGGTGGGCCCGGTTTAACAGCTCGGCGTAAAATTTAGATGCGGCGTCCACATTAATGAATAAAGGTATGTAAAGCTCCAGGTCTTGGTCCCAGGTCAGGATGTCCAGGAGATTGCACATTACCACAAGCACGTCTTCAGGGTACATGACGTGGTGCGCAAACGCGTACCCCGCCAGCTCCGCGGTGGTAGCATCCACGCAAGAAAATACCACTAATGATTTGTCCGATCCGGCGAGGATAATGTCGGGGTAGGCTTCGATTCCTCCTTCGCGGTTGGAACAAAAAATGGCAACGCGGACCATCCTCGAGCCGTAAGAATAAGAAATAAACTGGAAACTGGAAAAAACACGTCCGTATGCTACAGAATGACCGTCGGCACTGATTAAAATGACGTCAAAACGAGGCTAATTTGGGAAACCCCTTTTTGATCCAAAAGATCCAAATTCTGAAATCGGCTAGCATGATCAATCCATCGTATAATTTCTTATAAAATCTGTGCTAAACTAAAGTTTAGGTCCCCAACCAACATAATCAAGCGACAGAATTAATTCATATCGGTCCAAAATATCAGGTCGAACCATCAAACTCGCAAATTTGTTCGAAACAGAAATTTGCCATCCGGGCGCTTCGCGCCTGGAGGATCCAAATCGAGGTCAAACCTTGGAAGGGAACTCTAGTCAAGCGACCCACTAAGTACACATGTACTAAGCATGACTGGTGGGCGCGCGACGCGGATGGTAATATTTACTAGACCTAACTGCATAATGTTGCTAGATCAGATGCAGGGACTTTGTATTTATTGTAAATAATGTTGTTATGGTTGAAGTTTGATTGAAATTTGACACGCATTGTATAATGAAATTCGTTCGTTCAAAATGTCCGAATCATCTGTATTGACTTATGTTGTGTTAACTTGTTCTGAAATTAGATTTGATGTGTACTTGTTACTCTTAAAGGGTTAAGACAACTTTACATTGTATATATGTTGAGTTCTGTTGACTTGTGTTACAAATCATAAATATCAGAAACTGTACATGCATGTACTAAGTCAAAACTGAATTGGTCACCTTATGCACGGGTGTCGTTATCCCTAGGCCTTAATATGGGCTGACAATTCTTTGAACTCACTTTGTCACCTTATGCACGGGTGTCGCAATCTTTAAATCTTAAAATAAGCTAACGATGCTGAGAACTTACTTTAATGTACAAGGCACGTACTAAGTGAATACCTAAGATGACGAATACTTCATCCTCTAAAATTGACTTTGTCATTTTGTAACCATGATTATGTCATCATTTACGTTGTTATCCAAATAATCATGTTATCAATTTTTAACACTTACCTTGTCATTTTATGAACGGGTTCTACTAACCTTGAGCTTCAAGATGTGGAAATCAACTCAATGAATAATTTCACTGTGAATTTGTGTTGAAACCGGATCTACAAATCTATTGATACTGTGTTGAATGTACCACGAGAGTCAAGGCCACCCCACCATGGTTTAACAAATATATCCAATCATCAAAATTGGGAGTTCATTATATTCATTTGGTTTGAGCTATGTCGTCCACCTCCTTAAACTCAAACACCTGACCGCCGTCGAATGTACTAATGGCTTAGTACTTTTAATATATTGTCATGGTATATAATCCAACAAGGATCAGGCTTAGCAAGTCTACTTCTAGTCTAAATATCTTGCGCTCCTAGCGCCACCTGTTAACCAGTATAAAAGGTGTTGCAAGGTAGAGAGCGAGCAGTTAGTGGTTAGCAGTCACTAAAGTTTAGTAGGTTTAGCCAAGGAGTTATACTTGGAGTAAGTTCATCGGCTCCGTGTAACAGACTGGAGTTTACCAATACCCATTACCTCGGACATAGGATTGTGATAGAGCTGAATACTAGAATGGTCTAGAAGGTGTTGGAGCAACTCGTGTTCTAAATGTGGTTGATTGCTGATAGGAGATGGGAGGTGGACTGATGAAGACTTATACATGGTGGCTTTGACTCAGGATGAGATGTTTATTGAATAAAAAACCCTTTCATATTAAGAAGCTCCCTCATCGTTCATTTCTTTTGAACTATTGGGAAGTGAACGGACAAACTTTAAACGCAGTCTGAATTACTCAGGCATTCTGGAATAAACACTCATGAAGACTTGGATATACACGAACCTTACGCAGTCTTAAATCAAACATTAACAATAGTTCAATAGTACATATAATTGCCAAATGTAGGAAAGGAACTAAAATTCACTTCATAAATCATTTGTTGATTTCTTCATTCAAACAGTGACACTACGCTCCTGAAGCAAACACAAGGTACAGTAACCAAGTAAGTATTAATTTTTGTTATTTGAAGGTATTCATGTTCTGGCCCCTTTGACATGGTCTACTGGGTCCAGCTGCTATATTACATGGAGAACTCTGCTGAGAACCCCTAAGTCCCAGCATCTTTTCAGTTTTGGCATGTTTTGTGTGCCCTATTTTTATACCACTAAGCTATCATTGCATGCCTGGTTCCCAAAATACCTATTTCTTAAATTAGACTGGCCGGGTGGGTTAGTCGTGAAGTGCTTTTCCCAAAATAGACCGGTTCAAGTTGTGTAAACTGGTTTGGCTGGTTCTATGTGATGCCTGGGATTTCTTAAAATAGACTGGTTGGGTTGGTGCCTGGGATTTCTTAAAATAGACCAGTTGGGTTGGTTAGCCCTGAGGTGCTTTTCCAAAAATAGACTAGATCAGTTGGTGTAAACTGGTTTGGCTGGTTCTTTCTGATGCCTGGGATTTCTTAAAATAAACTGGTTGGGTTAGTGCCTGGGATTTCTTAAAATAGACTGGTTGGGTTGGTTAGTCAAGAAGTGCTTTTCCCAAAATAGACTACTGTAAAATCCCTAATAGAGCGTTTGCCAGTTGTCATGCATGGTCGGGAAGTTATTGACTTACGCCCGATTATTTTGTATTGTGCATGTGGGTCGGAAGTCTGCAATTCGTTTTTTCAATTCTGTGTGATTGATCGGGGTGGCCGCACGTCTGGCAGGGGCTCTATATAAGCCGTGGCTTAAGGATAGACAACTGTAGGGAGGGCATTATTTGCAGCATCTTCTCTTTTTCTTTTTTTTCAATCTTTACCATTTTACAGTTCTGCTTGAAACTAGGGCAAACTTAAAAAAGTAAACATTGCAAACATGTAATTATGTACGAAATGTATGGGAAAACTTGACATTGCTAGCAGGGCTCGGCATTAAGCATTGCCTACCTGCCCGGGGCAAGTAAAACATGAGGTGGGGCAAGTAGATCGATCTTGAGGCCTACTTCAGTACTTGCTCCTTTTTTTTGTGGTTAATTTAACTATTCTCATTCACAAGAAATGATCTTCCATACAGGCGAATACACGATTATGCGGGTGTCTTCTTTGCTCATGTCCTCTAGAGTGCTTCAAATTATTTTTATTGTAAAAGTTGTATGTTTGATGCTTGGGAGATGTGGCGAGGTGTATGTGTTCACAGCAACCGCATGAATGAACTGATCAGTGTTGTCAGTTCCTTTGAATATCCAAACCATGGTAGCATTAGTAATGTCACGGGTGGAATCATGTGATAGCAACATGTTATGTTTCCAACCTAATTGAGATCTTTGATGTCATCAGTGTGTCTGAAAGTCACAGGGGTTGCCAATTGGCTGAATTGCCCAATGAGGGTATGTCCATAATACAGCTAACAAACATATCGATAAATTAAACATGTTTCTTAGGGGAAAGTTGATCTTTCAGACGGGTAGGTAAAAACTTGATCTCTACTTGCTCGACGGGCTGCCATTATAAAATTGTGTAATTCATCTTGCATTCATAGATTAAGGCAAGACAAGCCTGATTATGGGTTTCCACAACCATTGTTGCGACACAAAATCAGCCACACTGTATTTCACTTTGAAAAAAGTATTTATTCGGCATGTACGAATTCTTGCTCAATAAGACTTGAATTTCATTTTACAGTAAGGATTTATGTTTGTCCCGGGCTTCTAGATGCCAAATTTTCCTTTCCCTTGGTTTTGGTTAGATTATAAATCTATTTCATCTTGAGGTTAATCTGGCATACCAAATTACGATTGTGATAATTTTAGAAACCGTGGCCTTTTGTAGGGCCCACATTGTTACAACCGCTCACACACTCTGTATATTCAATGAAATATTTTATTCAGTCAGGTTAGATAGATTCGTCTGAATTCATCAAAAAGAAAAATACGTGTGAACATGAAAATCAATCTAACATCTAAAATGCTGCCATGACAGACATTTTCTATGAAAAAAAAATGCTATTTACAAATCATAAATATTGATGCAGAGGGAGAATCGCACTCTGTGTTTTCGTTAAATGTCTTTTCCATAGTGAAAGAGCCCTACAGTAAGATCCTTTGTAAAGGGACTATTTGGAGAGACACCCGAGAAGGTGTGCCTCCCCTGATATGCGTGGGTGGCCTACATTTAGTGACAAACGTTTTGTATAGTCGACCTAGTTGTACAACCGGGAGTCTGGCGTGAAACTAAATTCACGGTATACTGATAAATTCTAGCATTCGCTGTATTGTAACTCATACATAAATATGAAATGGGATTAAATGTTAGTTAAATCCATTAACCGCTGTAGGTATAGGGGGGCATTAATAACAATTGATAAATGACTTATATTTTCTGGTATTTTGTGGTAGCATTTTTCAACATGAACGATCGCTCTGGATTCGAAGAATTTGATATTTCCTCTAACGCTGTGTATTATACATGTATGTGGAGATATAGGTTGATTTTTTTTGGTAAGGTACTGAACAAGATGTACAATTCTTGTCTTCTTTGTATGTGCTTTGACCATACTCACTGTATAGGTCTGAACAAGTAAAACCCTGTTGTCGTTTTAGGCGTTTAGTGGTCAAACAGGTAGACTCTAAAAGCAGTCTCCACCAGAGTAAATGTGGAGCATTCGTGAGACAGATAAAGGGATGAGAATGTAGGGACGAGAGGTCAGCAGGTTAAGATGGGTTTACACTCCATGAGAGGTCAAATTCACACTCACCTCGAGACCCATCTTTTTTTAACGCTTGTAAGGTGACCAGTTACTCAAGATCCCGTGATCTTGAATTTGATATTTCAAGCAATAACTACAATTACACATCGGGAAAAAATGCAAAGGAAACATTGCCATGGATTAAGAAATCCAATTCGTAGGAAATATGTTTAATGTAGAAATGTATTGGTCCATACGTACAGTAGCTGTACGCAATTAGATCATGTTGAATTAAACATTTTAGATGTATAGTTTCGTGACGTTTAGTTCTGTGTAGGCACGCAGAGGTCTATTTTGTACTAATTGTGTTCCACGTTTTATACGGGTACTGTCCCATCACTGCCAAGGGGTTTAAATCTAGCCACACTTTAGCTTGAAAGGTTCGTTTGAGGGTTGTTTCCCTTTTAATTAATCTTTCTGAGGGCTAGGTGAACCATAGGGAAATTATTGAATTGCAATTACATCGTTAATGTTCAGTGTAGACTAGGGTTGGAACTTAATTGTTACTTAATGTCATACATATTTAAGATATTTATAACAATGTCAGCAATTGACAATTGTTTTTAGTACGCATTTCCCAATACAAACATAAATCTAGCAGGGGCGTATCCAGGAATTCTAGGGGAAAAAAAAGGGGGGGGGGCATCCCATATTGATAAAATTCCCAACTGGTCGCACTAAAATCGTGTAATGCTACCCAAATAATCCGCCAATTTTAGCACTGATTTAAATCAAACATGTGCATTTTGTCATTGCATATTGATTGGTCAACTGGATTGACGCAAAAATAGACCGATTCTGTTGGTACCGGTAGTAATCAGCTGATTTCCTGCCCCGATTCAGTCCACTTGGTTTGGGACTTCAGGCTTGTTAACGAGCGGTAGTGACACTGCTGCCACCTGGAGAGCTGACCCGGAAACACTTTACATGGAGTTGAGATAAGGTTGGTCCTTTTAGTCCAATCTTCTTTAGATAAAACATCCCAATACGTTACCATATGATATTCATTGTTTATCATTCTCCATGTCAGTGGTTTTAATGCATGAACAGGTCGAGCATAGAATACATGATACTGCACACTAGGGGCATAGTGTCAACTCAATTCATTGGGAATTTGATCTTAAAATCGATAGAATTAGCCTTAGCAGTTAAATGGGAATATGGGTCATTGATGAATGTCCATGTCCCTTTTCCCTTGTGGTTAGGCAAAGTCCATAATGTGTACATACATAATCAAGAGCCACGTTATGAGTCTTTTCTTCAACATCTAGTCACATTGGACTCAATAATTCCTTTTGCCTGTGATATTTTGTGTACACATATTTTGCGTTTTGGTGCATTCACACACATACGGGCTTAGGGTTATCCTTTGTTTTAATACTGACAGGTGGCTCATCTGTTTGCTTCATCAGGTCACTTTCATTTACTCAGTGATAATTCCATGGCCTGTATGAACTGGACTCAGAAGGAAACATAGATTTGGATCTCCTGACCTCCCCCATATGACGGCCATGCAATCCCCTCTACATATAGAATATATTCGAAAACTTAAGTGATACAAAAGCCAAGCAATAAATATAAAACCAATACCAAGAGTTTCACAGATCTAGCAAAGGTCGATTTGAGCCACAGATATACCTCCAATTGTTTTCAAGGGCGGATCCGCCCCGGACCAAACGGCAGTGTATACTTCCCTGATCAGTATGTCCGAAATATTTAAATGAGTTACTGAAATATTACTGATTTTATACTGACTTGTTACTGCCAGCTCATTTAAATATTTCGGACATACTGATTTACCACTGCTCAACCACTCTTTTCCCACTGATTTCCACTGTTTTGGTACTGAAATGCTACTGAAAGTTGACACTGATTCTATACTTCTAAAACACTGTATTTCCACTGACTTTCGGTCCGGGCGGGTAGGGGTTCCAGGGGTTCCTGACAACTCCCCGATTTTGGTGTATCCCTAAACTACAAAAAGTGGGGAAATACCTTCCGCAAATTATGCACACTGTTTTAGTTCTTAGCCTATATAACCGAAAAAGAAATTCTGCATCCGCCCCCCCCCCCTTTTTTTTTTTTTTTAAATCTCAAATGTTCATACACCCCCTCCCAACACCCACTCAACCACCTGTTTCGTTAAGCGGCCGTAGCTATGGTAACCTAGGTAAACCATCCCAGATCACGTGACGTTTTAAGGCCGCCGATTAATGCCATCCCTCTGGTAGCGACCCTGACCTTTGCTCGTTCACCTCAGCGGCGGCAGAGGGCGCGTCGACGCGCATAATGACCTGTGCCCGCGGTGGTAACCATGACAACCATGTAGCTAGGCTAAAACATTGTCCCGTCGGAAATTACGCAGCCTCCGCGGCAGCGCGAGCCGGGCTGAGAAATTTGATTTGGTGGATGTCAGGGAGCTGTGGCTGACGCCAGTAGCGATCCCAGGGCCAAGCGAACCGAGGGCTAGATATTCTCAAAGACGACAGTTTGTTTTATGCCTAATCGGGGATGTCTGAACATGGATTTGTCAGCAGGAGGTTACTTTAACTGTTTTATCTGCTAGTCCAATGGGCTATTGGTCATGTCTTTGCAGTTGTTCGCATCAGAGTTGCCCACTTGCCCATGTTAAGTTACTGATTTGCAGTTTCAACTGGCCCACAATGCTAGTTGCTAATAAAATTCACTAGCCCTGGAGGATTTTCATTAATTAGTAGCCGGTACCAGTAACTCAATGTCAAGGAAAATCCCTGTTTAAGAGTAACAAGCAGAACCAAAGTTCACCAAGTAGTTTGACAAGTGACTTGGACTGCTATGCTCTACTTGTTTCAAGAAAATTACATCGGAGTTTACGGTTAAAAAACCGAGATCCCAATTATGTACGGGGGGAAGCTGTGTGTATAGATTTCTGAGTGCAAGGAGGACTTTCCAAGTTATTCTAATAGCCCATTCTTAAAAGATAATTCTTGTTTTAGATGTACATAATTTATAAACTCATTTGTATGTTCTTAATACCAATTGCTTTTAGTTTGCCCAAATAAGAATAAGAAAAAGGTATTCCAGATTTACTAATGTGGCATTTTCGTATGGTTTTAGTAACCCGGTCTATACTTTACGGCTTCTGTGCTCTCAATACAAGAACCATCTTGCTCTGCAGCGAACATGTTCACTGCAGAGTAAAGTTGACAGGTAGTCTTGTGGGTTACCGGCTGTTTAAACTGAACAACGAGGTGTTAATTCTAGGTTACCACAGCTTACCAGACAGTGCGTTTGGGAATATATCCCGCTAGGGGGAAGTTATGTACCTAAATAGCAGAGAGCTTGATACAATAAGGAAGAAAGGAGTTCGCAGCAGAGTGGGTCTACCCCATCTCCCAGAGGGAGAACGGTGGGGGTCGGGGGCTGGGGGGTTTACCTGTGTCAGGTAGAAAACGGTGGCCAAGGCAAACACAGGAGGGACGCTGTCAATATGTCTCCACCTCTACCTGAAGTCCTCACTCTTGTTTCACATGAACCATTAGACTCCCTATCGGACAGGACATGGGGTAAGGTTCCTACTCCCTTACTCTTAATGGGACGTATTACCCAATTGTATGGCACAATAGGAAGATAATGTGAAATAAATAACTGATTTTTGGCAGAAATTATCAGAGAACCTCAAAGATGTCACTTACTCAATCTATTTAGTATTTTTGAGTTAAAAGCTATATAAATTGGAAAATATTTCTAAAAAACTATTCTTGAGTTCACGACTTAATTGCTACGTTCCTTCCAACTTTCTAAATATTTCGAATTCCTCTAACCATGATGAGAGGTATTTTCGAAAAGAAATATTGATATTGAACTGTTGACCGTCATCCCAATAACAGCTAGTTTCCTTGTGCTCTACAACCAATATCTGTTCGTATTCAATTTGAGAATGAAGCCTTTAGCTTGAGTATGTCCATGAACCACCCATCTGATGAGCAGACTCCTGAAGACTTCAAATCGAGTGAGTTATTAATGGATGTTTTACACCTCTCTGACAGCTATGATCATATTTATGGGGGGAACACTTGAAAAAGTGAAAGGAATTGAGGAGAAGAATGCTAGGGTCACCAAGCAGGGAAGTAAACCCGAATCCAGTTTTGACCTTGGAAATGAATAAAGTGCTTTTGCAGCAGGGAATTACCTTATACCGGTTTTGCTGCCATGAAGAAGAGACTGTACTAGACTTGACAGCTGAGGCACAGGACACCTGTGAGGTCATTGCTTAGACTGGCCTTTAAAAATTCTGTTTTCTGTCCGCCAACCGGGTGGGGACTTCTTTTTTCATTTTTGAAAAGAATAAAAATCTGTTTGTTATGTCCTTACTAACGCAAAAAAAACTAACCTACCTACCCCTACCCCTATCATCACCTTTCATGATCAGCAGGGGATACTGAAAACCTGTTCTTCCAAGGCAGTCCCAAAAGGCAGTCCCAGTGGGAACTCCCACCCCGGACCCCCACGGGGATGTAATCAGTGGTTTATCCATACTACATATAGAGACTGAATTAATTATCAAAATACCAAACATCAGGAAGTCTTTGTTGCATTTCCCCAAGAAATGAATTTAGACGTACTTCGTCTTCAGCTGACATTTTTCGGCCATGAATGAAAGAAATGTATAAATTCTCCGTTGGGCCTATGTCTGTTATTCCATGAGAAATATGTATCTCCTTTGCTGGTGGCTGGAAGCACCTAATCCAATGTCTGGAGATCATCTTGTAGACGTATAGTGGCGGTTAAGTGGACCCCTTTCCTCCGTATCATTACTGGCACTGGAAGGTACCATAGGGTGTATTGCTTGCTATGCCAGGAGCATCACCATTAAGCTATCGGTTAAAACTTCAGTGTACCCCAAAAAACTTTCTCAGGACATTTTTTCTATAGAATTGATTTAATGTCTAAAAGAAAACTTGCCTAAAAAGGAAGTCCTGACCTGGGGGGAGGGGGGGGGGGAGTCACTGCTAAATACACTTAATAGATTGAAACCAGAGAGTCGGTTCTTGTGGCAACATATTTGATAAAACTTCAGATGTTTTAATGATAAAATAAAAGTTGGCCATCACATGCACTTACATCTCAATTAAGAGTTTATCTTAAGATATCATTACACTTGTTTTATAGTCACCCAAATCGGGTTAAATCAAACAGAATTAATTGAATCAATGAGTTTTAAGCAGCAGTATTTGACAACACACAGTAAGTTGAGTTTTACCTATTTACTGAAGTACACATTAAAGATGTTTAAACCGTCAAATTGAAATGGAGAAACACAAGTAGGATGGCATAGATCTGTATTTATTGTTTCCTCCAGTAGGCCCTCTCCCATGTTTATAGTAACTCAGGTTTATACGGATATGTACGAAAAAGGTCAGCATGTCTCTGCTATTTTCCCATCAATATATAGGTTCAACTCATTCCATAAATCGGTATGAATATCTATGAAATGCACGCGCATTTCTGTATAAGACGATTTCCACACTCCTTGTAGGCATTCCACACTCTGACGCTGACTCTGAAATGTTCCAAGACGTCTCCAAGCCGAGACGAAAATTGCACTAGAAAAAGCAATAAGTGAAAAATGGGGAAATTTAAAGCAGGAGCGAATCTTTCACTTCTTCAACAGGAGGAGGGATAGGGAGGGAGGGAAGGAGGGGGGGCGTAGGTTCTTTATCGGCAACCCCCCTATCTCCCCCCACCCACCCATCCACCCAACCCACTCCCCTCTCCTGCTCATGCATGATTCTACCTTATTGGTCGTTGCTAGGCAACCAAACATTAAAACCAAATCCGGCCGGGCGCCGCCCGTCGCAAATGACAGCGCGCCGCCGCCATGGCTGTATAATGAATCCCTGTTGCTATGGCAACGCGGTGCTGATTGCACCGGTCGACAATGGCGCGGCGCGGCGTCTAGAGTGGTTACCAGCCGCCGTTGGCATGGCAACGCGCCGCCGGGTCGATTGATGACTGCATAGGTCATTGGGCGTTGCCTTGGAGACGGCAATGGTTTTGCAAACAAGCCTGGGGATGGGTGTGAGGAGGCGGATGGCATGGAGGGCTGCTGGCTCTGGAGGGAAGGTGGGAGGTGGGGGGAGGGATGGAGGGAGGTGGGGAGGGATGGAGGAGGGAGAGGGTTTGGGGAGAGGGAGGGTGTGGGAACGCTTGTGGTTGGTGGTGGTTTGGCGTTTGTTGTCGTCCCAGTCTTGGTCGTCACAGCTTAGGCTAAGGACGTGCACGGTCCGTGTACGTTGCGTTAACGGGACTTCTCTGACGTAGACGTAGACGTATATAGAAGGCGGGTTTCCATTGTACAGGTGAGAACTGTTAAGTGAAATAATTGTCTCCGGTCAGTTTGGCCATATATAAAGACCTGACAATGGTGATAAGAACCTTAAATAGTGTAGTAAAGGGGTGCCATCGTTGTATGTATACCCTTGTCAAGCAGGTGTTAGTGGATAGCTCTGACACGCCCTATAATATATGTATTCAGTGTTATAAGTATATATACTAACTTTAAGGACATGCACTAGATATGGACATATATAGTGATCATTGCATGATAGCATCAGCGAAACCAGAAGATCCTTCCAAGTATAGTTGACGATAACAGTTGAGTTTGAACAATTGATATTTATAAGTTTATAAAGGTAGATTCGGAAACTAAACCCCCTATTGCTTTGTTTCCGCCCTTTGATTAACGGGTATCGATTATATAGCGCCTAATTTGCAACTAACCATATGCATCAATTTAATACTTACCTTTGCCTTCACACAATTTCAGTATAGTTCACAGAGATCTAAGGTATAATTGTGTTGTCAGAGGGGCATGGTGCATTAGTAATCATTATAGTGCATAAGTTGTTCTTTCTGTGAAAGATAAAGGTCCTAATTTGTGAAGATATTTAAATAAATTAGTATGGTTACATGTATAACTGCGCATCACCAGTGTACAGATCATGAAAGCTTTGCACCAGACAGCTTAAACCAATTGATAATTTCGCGGATTGATAAGCTATGTAAACTAAACATCGCGCGACAATGTCCATATACGGATCATTTTCCTCTATTTCCATAGTTCTGGTGACCCCTGCCAGCTACTTCTCAAACAAAATATCTGAACTGTCGAATTCCGTAATTCCCTTGCGGTTATTTTACCCCCATTTTACTATACTACTTACATTGGTGTTTACACACTTTCCTTTTACTGACCATCCCCAATACTACTCTCAGTATGGTTTTCACACATTTTCTTTGCTGTCCCATCTTAACAAGTTAGTGGTGTTTGCATACATTCCCGTCTCCTTCTGACACCCCATGTATACTAGATACAGTATTACTTTCTCACCTTCCAGTTGCTGCCTATCCCTCATACCAGTTGCATTGGTGCTTTCACAGCTTCACTTTGCTGCCCATCCCTTGTACTACGTATAGAAGTTTTTTTTCACACATTCCCTTTGCTGCCTATCCTTTATGATACTTGTAGTGCATGGTGCTTCCAATCTTTCATTTTTTTGGTTTAGATTTTATTGATATAGTTTGCCAGTCACCCAATCTCAGCTCACCAGCTGCTTTTCCACGTCGTTCTTCCTTTGCTTCACAGCTCCTATACTACTTATAGTGGCACTTTGCTAAAGTCTCCTAAACTGCATGCTTGCAGTAGGGGTTTCATTGAAACGTACGTCTCCTTTTGATAAATACGTTAAAAGTGTCAAATATTAGGATTTTCTTTAGGTATACGCTGCATGGAAGCCTTTAGATATTTCGATAAGGAATCAGTTTTCTTTTTTTCCCCAAATGATATAGGTGTTGTTCATCAATATTCTAACAATTTGCAAGATAGTGAATTTAATCATGATGGTAAAACTTACTGAACGTAAGCAATAACATTCAGTTACATGTGTCAATTGCACAGGAAGAACTAAGAGTAAAAGCCAATTTCTGTACTATATTAAATATGGCTAACGATTGAAATAAAACGGATCAATAAATAGTAGAGGAAATACTTTTTTTTACCACTAAACCACAGAAAATCACGCCTGATTTAGGCGGATGGAGGGAATGTGTAGGCTAGCTCTCCTCGAGCCTATGTAGGCTTACTCTCCTTGAGCCTATCTGCGGACGCCGTTATCTCCTCCCGACCTCAGCCAGATCCAATTTTCCCTTAAAGATCAAGTGCTGCTATCACACGCCGCCACTCACCTGTCAATCCTTAACTGACTGATTGCCGCTTGACCAATGGCGTGCTAGGTGGGCGTGGCCTGGTGTGTGAGGGGGCGGGGCAGACAGGGGGATGGTGTGTTATGGGCGTGTAGGGTGGACAAGGTGGCGTTTGGTTGACATACTATAGGTTATTGATTAGTCGGTCACCAGGCCATTGACCCGACTCTTGACTTTACACGTGTTGCTTACCGTCAGAGAATCAGCAATTTACCATTGCAATAATTATTCTAAACTTTTGTAGGTCTGTTGTTCATGAATTTCTCACTGCCACATAAGAGGGATTGAAAGATCCCATCCCGAAACGCATCAAGGTTTAATAATATACCTAAGTCCATAAAAAAAAATTTCATTATTATTAATCAGAAAACACTTCACAGTACATCGTGATAGTCTAGTAGTTATAACAGGTATCGGGCGACCAGAGATTGTCAAATGTCAACACCGATACCAATATACTAACACTGACCCCACCCCCTATAAGAAAAGACCACTTTACAGGGAGTTTGATTGCAAGTGACGAAATGTGAAACCTCCTTTAGGTAGGGCAGATAACATAGGTCCGAGCAATGGGTTGGTTACATTGCCATAGTTATTTGCAGACTCTCCTCGGAGCTCATATATATAATTTTACCAGAACATATATACCTGCTAGGCAGGTCCCACCTTCTTTACTGTTAATCCATACCCTTTTTCAATATTCTCTTCAATACCACATATAAAGGTTTATAGAGTGGCTTCACAAACTTCCGGTCATACATAATGTGGATCCGGTTCTGCAGGGTACGCATGTGATCACTGAATAAGATTATTAGCATGTCTATACATTGTAATGAGGTCTATGTGACTTCGCTCATCCTGTCTTTAAAATACCATTTTCAACCTTTTTCAAACTTCATGACCACAATTCACTCAGAAAGTTTCACCACACTTATTAGTGTATAGTGGTCCTTTCAAGCTCCATCCCTTTATAAAGATCTAAATGATACCAACGCAATTCTGTAGATTTGCTTAGAAAAACACATACATTTTTAAAAATAATCCCCATTTCTTGAGGCTGACCTAGCAATATGCTTCAAGTTTCAAATTTGATGTACACAATGTTTCATGATTTTGATTTAATCTACAAAAAATGCTCAGACTCTACCACCAGTTTAGTGATGCAGTTCAGTCTGTCCAGAGGTTTATGGCCGTCCATTACTTGTCATGCAGGCCCTTCCTGACTTGGTCGCCACGTTGCCATTGGCGATAAGCACTCTACTCATGGTAGGATTAGAAATGCGATTTGGCGACACCAGCTATAGTCAGTATTTCCCTCAGATATTAGAACAGCCACGGTTTTCTAAAGTCGCCAGAAGTCAGTTCTGGAGTCCCGTGAGTTAAAATCGACGTTACCTTGGAATGAACCACGATTCAATAATTCTTGGTTTGTAAATACACCTTTCTCATTTGAGATCGGTCCTGGTAAAATAATTTGACGAAAGAAATGAAAAACTTGAGCTGTTTCTCCTACAAGGATCTGATAAGGGACTTAATTAATTTCTTTCTGAGAGGATTATCTATAACGACCAAGCGGGTTCCGCCATCTTGTAGGCTTATAATTTATTTGTTCACAAGTTGGTGGATGAAGAATCGTAGCGTTTAGTTTCGTTACGTGCTACTCAGGTAATAAGAAATGTATGTGATTATATATATATAATGTAATTATTTCATCTTTAATTTTCTTTCAACATTCATCAAATCATTATAGTTTGGGAGTGGCTTCACAGACAGTTTGGGAGTGGCTTCACAAAGAAGTTCCGGTCATAACCATTGTAGTTCCGGTCCTTTTGAATGTCTGAATTGAAGCCCCCATAGCCCCTATATATAGGACGCTAAATCTGTGCCCACTTTCAGTTGTATAAAACAGCACTAGACTTATACAAAAGGCAGATAGGCCTTCTGTTTGTTGTAATCTTAGTTAAAGAGACTATGAACAGGGGCGTTTGTATGTGTATGTGTGTAGGTTGATGAGGGTGGGGGTCCACAGTTAATCCTCCATTAATGCCTTGAATATCGCCTCAACAATTATAAGCTTACCATAAAAGTACATTCTACTATCCCAGACTCTTTCGAACAGGAAACCAGTTTGTAATGGCAAGTGAACTTCTTTAACTGGATCCAAGGGAGCAGTAAAATAACTAGAAAAACAAATTAGAAATAAAAAAAAATGTCAAAAAGATCCACCTCTCCAAGGTGTGACGTGTGAGTGACACGTGGACGTCCCTCATTGCGTGTGAGCGGTGCCCCGGTTGACCTTCAGTAACCTTCCCCCAGGTTCACCGAACGCACCCGGCCTGCTGGCTACTAAGGTGACGTCAGCCGAGCGTGACGGGGCGACAGGTGCATGCTGGTGTTCTGTACTTATTTTCGCGCTGTATATATTTTCGCGCATTTCGCGTATTGCCATCAATGCGTGAAAATTTGACATGTGTAAAAATAGTTTTATTGGTCAAATAGAAATAACCACAAAATGCGCGAAATTATAATAGCGAGAAGCAGCTCGTCATTGTTGAAATCACAAAAATATTTTATGAAGAGGTGTCGATGCACGTAGAGAGATAGCTACACTTTGGGAGGGGTTGAATTTACGTCATATAACAGCTAGAGCATTGCGTAAAAAAAATAGTTTTATTTAACATGTTTTTAATTGAATTTTAAATCTATTTATGCAGTTCGTCCACATATGAAAATTTTGCCATTGCAAAACTGTCCTTACAATTTTGAAATTAGCCTATTTGATGTCATTAGTGGATTGTATGATTTGCAGGCGTCCAATGTGATGTTTCCTTTTTCAAAAGAAAAAGAATCACCACGCTAATCTGCTAAAGAGTCTTCTTTGTTGATACAAATTTATCTCAGCTAATTGGTAGATGGAGTTGATTTAATCATTAGTGTACCTTTCTTGTATTGTAGCATTCTTCTGTGGTTAACTTGATACTCGTGACATGTAATTATCGTACCTATTAAGGCAACTTTTACCATGACAACTGCCTGGTCATCTCTCGTACTTCGAACAGAGCCATGTACTTTAATTGTTCTCAGAACCTGTGAGACTTTCTGCTTGCATGCGTGTTTTCTCTTTTGTAAGGTGATCTCCATTCAAAAATATACCTGAAGGTTTTTTCTGTTAATTCTGATATCTGTTCTCATTTACACAGGAATTTATGTAATTGGTACTTTAGTTTTCTATTTCACAAATCAGCATGGTGAATTATCTCTTTTCAAGAGCATATCATGCCATATGTGTACAAGTAGCGAAAAAAGCCCTCAGCTCACGAAAACACCAAAAGCAGTTACACATTTAGCGTTGAGTAAACTGTAAAGTAGCGATATATGTTAACTGATTAACTACAATCCCATTTCGTGAATCTTTTAATCAGGAAACCATGATCGAATATGTCTTTTATATAATATTATAGTGCAAGTCAGTGTTACCTTTGTCGAAAATGGCTGCAGCCTGAACTCCCCAGACTGTGTATTGAACTAAATAGTGTTGCCTAGCAACAGTCGCTAGCCATCCAGATGCTGTGCGCAAATATTTAATGTGAGTGGGTAGGCCCGAGCGGCCTAAAGGTGGTGGAGGCCGTCAGAGGTGACAAGCCACCCCTTATCATAGGCCAACTTCCACTATGTTCTGGACTGACCAGCACATTATGGGTGGACTGGAACTAAGCCCAAAGTTATCAAGTAATTTGTAAAAGTGAGACTTAAGCCCCTATGATTTAATGGTTGACCCCCCCCCCCCCACCTCCATGGATAGGTTACCTGTATAGGGAGAACAGGTAGAGCGTTTGTTTGTGGTTGAGAAGGATCTAGTCTTACAACATGGGGTCCAGGATTTGACCTTATATTTAATTCCTAAAAATTAAAAATTTGATATAAATTATTGTTTTTTTTCTTTGTATGTTTCTTTTTTTCTTTTTCTTTTTTGGAGGGGGCGGGGGTGCATGTTGGATCCCATGTCCCTTCCTTGACAAACTGGCATACCCTAGCAGTAGTGATAGGATACTTTATTTTAACACCTTGATATATACTTAATTAAAATCAAAGGTCAGCTTGAATGGATAAAAACCACGAACTTAATTTACAAGCAGTGATCACAACAAGATGGAGGGAGAAGCGACGTGGAAGAATTCGCAAGAAATTAGTCTCATTTTGTCCGGCGTTGTTCAGCCCCTAGTGATTGATATTTATGTAGATCGCTGTTGCTAGGCAACTGTCAATCGGGCCGGCGGTCGGGAAAGCCCGGCGTAGTAAGTGGATGGGCGGGCGGGCGGGCGGGTGGGCGGTAGGGTAGATGGGCGCCATGGATCAGCTTGGGTGGGTGGGCGGGGGCACCTCTCCACTCTGGTCACTATTGAAATGAGCAACCCGCGTCGCCATGGCAACTGGGCGAGTGTTTGCGCCGACGACGAGCAATAATAATAGCTTACGCGGAACAAGGGGCGGGCCAGGCCAGGCCGGCGCCTCTGGTAACTTAATGCCTTCACCATGGCGACCAGATTTCAAATTCAATATCCGAGGACGGGCGCCAATGGGCGTCGCTATGACGACGGCCCACGGCCGGGCCAAGTGGGTTTGTTGTTGGCGGGACGGCCGTCGGACCATTGTAGTCCAACAGCGGGCACGCCGGACGGTTGTGTTCGTTTGTGGCAGTGGTGGGACGCAAGGTGTGCAAGCCCTGGGTACTGGCAGTAGTATAGGCCGGGCTGAGCGCGCCCACTGCGGCCAGGTAGAGAATTAGTCAATCGGACAGTGGCCGACCACTGGTGGTAGCAGGTATATTATCGCAGCGGCGGCGTGGGTTATTAGGCATGGGCGTCCCTACAGCTACAACCTCCACTGACAACAGGCACACGGAACCACAACAGAGTGCCACCACTCCGATACTACTAACACAACCAGCTACCCACTGCCATGGACCCCTGGCTGTCATAGCTGCATAGCCTTGGAGTACATACATACACACATAGACCCATACACCCATACACAACTAGCAGTGGGTGTGTTTGGAGTGACATACCCTCAACTTGCAGCGGTTGTGTTTTGGACACATAACCACAGAATTTCATACTACCCAGAGACAGTCAGAAGTGGCAGCTAGTTACCCTCCGCGCGTATGATAACCACACCAATACAAAACTGCAGGTACAGATCACTTTGATTGATTTAATCATAGACTTTCACTGTTTAGTACTACCATCACTCACAACGATTGGCTTTCACAGTTCACTGTTGTCACTGGGGGAGTTATCCTCAGTTTGTGGGGCGTTCTCAGGGGTACATTTGTAGCGTCCACACTTTCTAAACAAGTTGGTTACTCCACTTGCATGGGATACTTGTTTCTGTGGGGAGATAAGTTTGTTTTGGGACAGCAGCATTGACATACAATGCACAACGGATTAGTCGGTCGTGGCAGGTCAGGTCATGCAGTGTTGTCGCCACTGACACAGAACACAACATCCAGGTATCAAATATTTAAGTTTGTTTGTATTGCAACCCTATGTGTGGTGCCCGCCATGATTAGGTTCTGATTTGAGTACCTCAAATTGGCCCTATATACTTTAACCATGGAGACTAAAGTTAAAACTTTACTCTCTCTGCTTTAACATAGAGCTGCATGCTATATCACAATCTCATGTCTATATTTGATTTTGTCTTTATGTTAAAAAAGACAACATGGTTTTTCCACGTTTTGCATTTGTATTATCTTTAAGATAATTTAATTTCTTAACTGGCAAGGTCATGTAGTTGTTGCACCCTGTGTTAACATCTAATCATCTATATAATTGAAGTATTTTCCCTGCAAATTTTCCCTCAAGAATAGGCCTTAAACGGTCGGAGTTGTGACAGATTGGGTTGGTTAACCAGTCTGGCCGCCTGCCCTGGCCGCCGCCATCCCCATCGCTCCTTTTGGGGCCGTCTCGAGAGGCGACGTCGATAAAGCCAGCAAAACACGTTTGGTTACCATGGCAACGGGACATCTAGCGGTCAGAAATGGGGCTACGGGAACACCGTTTGTCACGGCTGGGTGGGGTGTCAATGGGGTTGGGGAGGTGGGAGGGGGTGTATAGTGGATGAGGGGAGGGAGGGGAGGGGGTATCCTTGTGTTGTGTGTAAGGGGTGGGGGAGGGGGTGAGGTGGGATGGGTTAGTGGGGGGTGATGAATTAAGGTCTGTAGAGGAGGCCACTGTACATGCCCCGACCTGACTACTTCACTATCGTACGTAATAGTTTTACTGGGATAGTCGCATACTATCGCTGTAATAGTTGTACTGGGATAGTCACATACTATCGTTCTAATTACTTATAGTTATACTGGAAGAATCACACACTATCATTATTATGTTTAGACTTGGATAGTCACTCTCTGTCACTGTCATAATGATACAGGGGTAGTCACACACTATCTTCGTAATAGTAAGAGCTAAGACTTGTATAGTCACACACCCTCGCTGTCATAATGATACTGGAATAGTCATACCTTATCGCTGTAATAATTATACTATGATGGTAACACACTATCACCCTAATAGTTATACTAGCTGGGATACTACATACTACCTTCGTAATAGTTTTACTTGGCAAGTCTTACAATATTGTCTTAATAGTTTTACTGGAGTAGTCACACACGAGAATGTGACATTCACGCCACAGCCCACAATTTGTGTAAAGTCCGTTGCTAATGACAGACTAATATATGACTTGTATGGGTTTAGTTAAACCACTTCATCAAGTATATTTAAGTGTCTACATGCATAAGTAATGAGATTAGAATACTCAATTTACCTTATAAAGGTACTTAATCTGTGGCATATCACTATGGTTTTGCATAGGAGAGTTTTAATAAAATAACAGGTGCTAAAACCACCTGATTTCCCGAATTCCGGTTTTAATCAATGGAAGATGGGTGCCCGTGAGTAACCATAGTTATTCTACCATAGCAACAACTATGCCAAGGTCATCCAAACCACACACTATTTCTCTGGTTCTCAGAGCCTTGTAGGCGGAGTGGTGAATGGGTTTTGATGTCATGTAGCAAAAGGGAATCGCACACAAAACGTGACTACTTTGCCCCATAACCTTGTCATTGCATCTTACGATAAGCAGACAATACTGGAAATCCGTGCTTCATGGGTTCCATAACCATGTGCATTTTGTTTTTAAGTACGTCTCATGGTGCCCCTGGACTTTTTATGTATAAAAACACAAGTCACATGTTTGTATAGAAGGTTGGCAATTTGTTGAGCCAAATCCTTAATCAGTGTACTATAGAGTTTGGACAACGTATTGAGCCCGATCCCCAATCACTTAAACAAGAAATAAGTGAAAAAAATCCCCAATCACTTAAACAAGAAATAAGTGAAAAAAGGTACCATAACTGCATACATGTGGACATCATGATTGCATGAGTGTATTGCGCCACAAAGCAGGTTGCTATTTGAAACCCCTTTATACGGGTTTACATTGTGTTACACATCTATTCCAAGGGGTTTTGTTAAGTGTTACGAATAGTGCGGATAGGCCTCGGTGTTTTTCATCAACCATTGATATTGCATATTCGCACTTTCAGAAGCGATGAAGAACATTTCTTAATTTTTTAAATCAGAGGCCCAAAAGGGCCGTCTCCATGTCTTTCTTTCCGACTTACAAAAAGCAAATTAGCAAATTAATTCCCACTCAGATAAGTAATAGAATTGATTTGAAAATTCTAGGAAACTCGTACAAATTAGGCTACAGGCAACATCATGCATTTCTGATTAGGACTCTAAAAGAGAAGGGACAATTTACCAATAAAATCCCAGTGCCCTATTTGTAATAACAAAACCAACCACCTCCGTGCTTATATTATAACATCAATGTTATAATATAATAGTATAGTAGTATAGTGGCCACGATGATGAATTTTGTAAATGTTATGAATATAACCAGATAGGAACTGGGTTTGGATTTGCTGGTGACAGCATGTTTTGGCCCCAGGGCATTGCAGTAGTGGAAATGCCGGATACAAGTATTAGGGACATTTCTACTGCTGCTTCCTTTGATAACCACCATGGTTACCACCATGGTAACCGCCATGGTAACCATCATGGTTATGGCCATGGTAACCACCATGCTTACCACTATGGTAACCACCATGCTTACCACCATGGTAACCATCATGGTTACTGCCATGGTAACCATCATGGTTACCACTATGGTAACCACCATGGTAACCAACATGGTAACCAACATGTAACCACCATGTTCACACATGGTCAGAAAACGATAATAAGTAAAGAATTTATAATTAAAAGAACTCTGACGTAATCAATAAATAAAAATAATTAACAATGAATATGCTACAATAAATAAAAAACAGATGAAAAATAATTAGAAAATAATCAATTGGAAAACAAATAACTGAAAATAAAAAGTTAATGAATAAAAGAAAAGCAATAAGTAGTAATGAATACAAGATACATATTCAAAGTGATGGTCTATATCAATAAAGAAGAAGTTCTGAACTTTGTGACCATTGTTTCGGCATTCTTAAACTATGGTTATGTAGAAAGTTATAGGTTGTCTAGCATTGGTCTAGCTTCCAATCTACATAGGCTCAAAGAGGTAAAAAAAGTGCCAAACATCATGGCAACATAATGGCAATGTCATCTCAACGTCATTGCATCATCATAGCAATTTAACTTCATATTGTTATTCATAATTAGCAAGACGTACAGATATGAGTTCAACATCCTTAAATCAAGATTTTCCTAAAGCCTTTACTCAGACTTTTTATTCTCATTCATGATTAGATAGGTGTCCAGAAATTAGTTTAGAATTTAGAATTTTTAAACGTTGTAGAAATTTGTACTAATTTATAGTCACTCAACTGAAAACTAAAATCTCTTTAAAATGTTCTATACTTCATCAGGGCCCAGGCTTTTATTGTGATAATAATCAACTTATTTACTAAGTTTGTATTTATAGCCTTTTTTAAACTTGTTTTCCTTACAGAGCGGGAAGGTGGGTGATGCCGAGGCCGTCGCCGGTGGCCGTCATGTCCGCCCCTAAAGACGACCCCATGGACCTGGGGCCTTTCCTCAAGGAGTACGTCCTCAACAACCCCTTCACCCCGACCTCCAGCCCGCCGCCACCCCGCCAGGTGGCGCCACCACGACCACTTCCGGTCGTCGCCGTCAAGTCGCGCCCCCTGCTGGCGCCCAGCCCGCCGCGCATGGGGACGCGCTCCGGAAGTAACTCGCCGACGATGGCGCCGCCCCCGCCGACGACCATGACCATCTCGCAGATCCCTGTGCTGGCGGTTAAGGCCATCCCGTCGCCCATTGTGCACCAGGTGGCGCCCATTGTGCACCACGCGGCGCCCATCGTGCACCATGCGCCCTTTCTGCAGACGGCCCTGAGACCGATGCCCATTAACGTCCAGGGGTCGTTGTCGTCGTCGCCGCCCCTTCCGGTGGGCGCCACCCTGGCGGCCGCCGTCGTCGACACCCCCAAGGCACATATAGGTAGTAACCGCAACTTCGCCGTCATGCTGCGGGAGATGAAGTTACCCCACAAACACATCAAGGTGAAAAAATGGTAAGTTTCCGGTTGTTTTTCTGCTTCTTTGGAGGGGTAGGGATTTCTTGCTTTTTAGTGATTCAGATCGCATGACGTTTCGTACAGATCTCCAATATCCATGTTAAAATACGTTTGGTTTGTTTAGAGCTATGTAAGTGCAGATTTGAGGTCAGGTCCCATTCCCCAGGGTAATTTTCCTACTTGTTGCTTCTTTTTCTTCTTTGAGTAACTCTTACATCAGTCAGAACTGGCATCTATGATTTTATTCGGCAAAAATCAGATCCCCAAAAATGGCAATACATTTTTGTGTTTTTCGCATGTCCTTCTTCCCTGAATTTCAGAGTGTTGTATTGTCATTTGTACTTCGCTATTCACACCTAATTATCGCATTTCAAATCAAAAGAATTGAAGTTTACGAAATCTCTCAGTTGTGGAATGCATTTCCTTTTACATAAACTATCAACTATTTTGTGTATCAAAAGGAACAAAATTCTTCTGCAATATCATTGGTTTCTGTGGCAATCGTTTTAGGTTCGCATAGTGTCTTTGAAAGGCAATTCTATGCAACTTGTTTGAAGAGGAAAAGCTATATCATAGTATAGATACACGTCTACAACATTATACTTGCCCCATGCCGTATTACCCCAGAGGAAATTTCTGTTTGGTCAGTTGCTTAGTAGGGAAACACCTACAGCGTTTTCTGATAAGGAAATGTAATCATTCACACAGCTTCATTGGGAGGGACATAACTACTAAAGGGATGAGGAATTTCCAAAGTAATGCCACATACTTTAATATTTTTTTAATACTGCTATCATAAACGTACGTGATCTATAAAATATTTTTGAAAGACGTAGCGAGGTATACTAGTAGTGTACTGTTGCCCTGAGGGACATGTAACAAAGAGCAAAATATTACGTTGTTGATAATCTTACATTGATTGTTCGTCTTCAGAGTTGTCTGATCTTCCAATTTAGATCAATTTCTACTGCTGGCTATGTCAATAAATATTCAGGGATGTAATTGTTCAGCCTTTTTTTGTCTGATTTCAGATTGTTTCATATCATCACAATATTAAGTTTTAAAATGAATTTCTTACGTCACATTTTATAACATTTTAAGATAAATTCAGATTTTATTCTTTTGTTCCAGAGGTTTCATTTACCATGACATTAACCATATATCCTAATCTTTCTTCTGTGCAGGTTACTGGCCCACTACCGGCACGTGGCCACCAGCCCGGTGTGGCTGTCGTCTGATGACCTCCTCGACCACGCCCACCACTTGTTCGCTGACCTCAAGAGTAACGTGCTCAGCCGGATCATGAAAGTTACCTTCCCCAACTGCCATAAGGTCATCAACAAGTACGGCTACTTCTACATCGGCCTCGTCCGCCGCCCGCAGGTTCGCGCCATTTTCTCAGCTTGAGTAAATTGTCGTCTGCTTTAATGTGATAGTTTCTTTACGTGGTAGTGTTCATAACTTAGGATTATTTATTACGCATACTATGTAGTCTATGCATAGCTGATCAAAATTATGCATCCGGCAGCTTGTTTATTAGCACACCCCTATAAAATGGCATCCTACAGAGATGCCAGACTAGAAATTAATTAATATTTTTCTTCACGAAAATCATCAATTGTGCTTTTCAAAATATTCCTGTATATTTTCTAAGCCATCTAAACCATAGATTTACGTTTTCTGATGAATATTCCCAACCTTTTAGTGTCTAAACGGAAAATCCGGAAATGTCCCTCCCACTTTTCCGGATTTTTCCTCAACCCAGAGTGGCATCTCTGATTCATAAGTTTGAAACAGAGTGCATACACTGGGTGCACATGTAACAAAATCTGTCTACCTGGCCCTCAAAATGTGCACACCAAATGCAGGGTACACCCTTAATTTTGGATACTGCGTGGCATTGGTAGAAATGGTGGAGAAATTGATACCTCTTGAAAATATTAACAGTTTAGTTGGTTTATGACCATAACAAATAGACAATTTCTTTTTCAATTTTCAATTTCCTCCTAGAAACTACGTACACAATTATTCATAACAACCGATAGTACGTGTCATACCAAAAATTCATCAGGTAAAAACAGAAAACAGAAAACATTAAATTATGTAATAAGGATAGTGCTTTGTTTTTAGAAACTATAGAAACAGCTTTGATAATTCAGAACATTAATTTAAATATTATCTGTCCACAGAAGCAGCATTACGCAGACGAGTTACTACGTATGGCAGCCGACGCAGTGGCCAGTGGGCGTGTGACGGTGGAGCTGGCCGCGCAGACCCACGGGGTGTCTTCAGAACTGGTGAACCGACTTGTGGTGTGGATGGACGCTGCCAATGACCCTGCACCTGATGAAGAACCGGTGAGGATCTTAACATGTTAGAAAACTGTTTATAAGAGGGAAAAGGACAAAATTACGTCTCAATATTGTAATTTGCATGTCTTGATATTGTCATTTGTATTTATCTTATTCAGGACGTAGTGTGACAGTGAACCGTAATGAATCAGAATGAACCATGCATAATGATTCAATCAATATTTCCTTCTTTCTGTGTAAGCTATGAAAAAAATGATATACGTTTTATAAATTTAAAATCTAAGTTGCCAAGTGTAAAATAATACCAAAAAGTTGGAATGAAGGGATAACGTACGAGGAAAATAACACTTCTGTTGACTATATGGAATAGCAGGTTAAATTACAAGCAATAAGATTGTGATTTTAGATATGTTGTTGTCATTGATTGTAGTGGGGGAATAGGTTGGGGAGGGTGTAGCTTTAGGGGACAACTTGGACAGCTATACTTGGAAGCCGCTGCGAATATTTCAAGGATATTAGAGTCTTAGACATTTATGGTGGGGTTGATTCAAAAATGGAACAGATGTAAGTCCAGTTTTACTTATTAAAACACCAAGGATTTAAATCAAAGTTCCTCAGTGGTAAACACAGTTCTGATGTTACCCTCAACAGGATACGGAGGACTCAGATCCGGACTGGGTGAGTCTCCGAGTCCGCACTAGATGTCTCCACTGGTTTCTCCCTAACCCTGTTCACGTCTTATCTCCCTAAATGTGAAAAAGGGTTTAAATCTGTGTGGTTTTGCTAGTTTTAGGTTACGAGACCCTGCCGAGAGTATTTTTTTTCCTTTTCCAGGGCTTGAAATACACTATTTATGAAAGGCGCATTCATTAATTCAATGAATGACTCAATTTGGGTTTCCAAATTACGTGGGATCAGTGGAAGGTTTTCTCTGAAAGTATTATACAAATAAGAGCTACTAACAAGAAAATAATGTGTGTAACGTTTAGAATGATAATCCTATTATTTCTAGCCCTGTCTTTTCTCTGTATATAGCTTTTTGGCTGATATTTCCCTCTAGAGCAAGGACAAAAAACAAAACAAAATTAATAGTAAGAAAATTAATGAGTGCTGCAATTAACCCGAGTGAGTGACGTGTGGTGTTATTTTATCCATCGAAAACAAGAGGCAAGTTTAGGTTTCTGTCAAGACTTTAAATACTATAGGCTATGCATTAAAGACATTCCCACTTGCAGAGTTGAACTTTTCAGGCAACCCTAGGGTCCTCTACATAGGTTTTCGTAAGTTTTTAAAGTTAAAAAAAGATAAAAGGTATATCATACTGAAGGCAAGGCAGATGTATCATCCAAGGAATTGATGCTCATGATAGCATGTTCTCAACACCGATGTGTATCACCTTTGTCCTTATCAGAATATTTACCATTTATGAATGCTAGTTGAGTTTTTCCAACCTTTTGTTTTGTAGAATGTAGAATAGGTCACATATTTTTTTCATATTTTTGTCACACTATTGACTGTCTTATAGAATCGTCCATGATAGTTTCTGATTCTTACTTTCTGTTTACTCTTTACAGGTGATGACTGAAACCGATTCTGACTCAGACAACCAGGGTGCTGCAACACGAGACTCCAGCCCTCCACGTACCAACCTTAAATGGAAGCTGCGACAGAAAGCCCGCTCCCGACTCCTCACGAAGATGAAACGTACGTCAGAGAGTGGGCGCACATCTTCCCCAGACTGGCAGCCTCGTAGCGCTGGCCGCTCTCGCCCATACCCGGCCCGCCGGACCAGCTCGCGTCGGACTCGGTCAACTGGTGATAAGACTGAGGAAGTCTGGGTAAAGCAGGAAGTTGAGGATGACTACGAGGATCATGAGGAAGAAGGGTGTGAGTCAGAAGGTGAGGATGACACCCGGATGGACTATGAGGATATGAGCAGTGACAACCCGCATTTGCCTGTAGTGTCCGCTATAG
Organism: Lepidonotus clava; assembly: GCA_936440205.1. Taxonomy (NCBI): domain Eukaryota; kingdom Metazoa; phylum Annelida; class Polychaeta; order Phyllodocida; family Polynoidae; genus Lepidonotus; species Lepidonotus clava. The sequence goes on from OW387140.1 coordinate 34,071,301, forward strand.
GCAGCGTACAGGTCAAAGTCAAAGCCGAGCCCGTAGACAGGGACTATGACCAATATGAGGCGAATAACAATAACACCATCTCCCCTAAACACCCCTCCCCAGACCCCTCCGCTAAGCAATCCTTCAACACTTTACGCCATCTTCTAAATGGGAACTCTGACCAAGGGACTAGTATTAAACAGCGCCCAGAGAGCCCGGTTAGCGAGAGCGGAAAGACTGAACCAGCGCATGAGGAAAACTCATTGACTGCTTCTACCACTGCCAATGGAGCGAGCAGCTCAAGTGCTGCGAATAGGACACAGAGCCTCAACACAGTGGTGGATCTGCTCACAATGAAACAGGAGCTGCAGCAGACCAGGGAGGACTTAGCCGACAAGGTCAATGAGAACGCTCAGCTGGAGTCCAAGCTGAGCCACGCGCATAGCGAAGTGGAGAAACTGCAGCGGACGGTCTCAACACAGGAGACCCAACTGCTCGATCTGGCAACCGAGTTCTTCGAGCTGTCCAACCGCTTCATGAAGATGACCCACAAGTTCAAGCAGGCCCTCACAGATGCCAAAGTCAAACAGGACCACAGAACGTGATTCACTGCCTCTTTATAGTTATATTCCAGATTGAAATCCAAACTACTGTTAGCCCCAGTTAATTAGAAATGAGCTTGGGTCACTCTAGGAGTGTAGAATTGTTGATTGTGTACCGATTCTGAAGCCAAAAAGTCCCTTGTGGCTCTGTCAAAATCATGGGGAAAATTGACTATTGAGGACCAACCCATCTTGTGTATGGGTAAGGTTTTCCAAGCTTGTTACAGACTTTGAAATATTGACAGATTGATTCAGTATGTTGTTGAAACACCTATTGGAAATGGCATGTGTACAAGTTATAATTCGTGCTACACTATTGGGTGGAATTCGACATCTTCTGTTTAGTCCCATCATATTTACAGTGCTCCAGAGTACGTTATTATTTTGTTTCCTATTACATGTTACAAATATACACGGTAATACGTTTATTCACATTTGTATGAAATATGAAAGATTAGACATCTTGCATATTTTGCCTTTTTGCGCCCGACAGTTACCTTATTCTTTGAACATTCCATTATACTCAGTGCTTTTCGTTTCTATCACATATACATGTATCTGCTTTAGTATTCAAAAAGAGAATTCAGTAGAGTATCCTCCGCTATTTGCCTAGATTTTGCGACTGACTTTCCTAATTGGTCACTTATCAGTTTGTTGTAATTAGTGTGTTATGATTAGTAATTTCATCTGTCACAAGAAGTATTTACACTAAGCTATGCCTCTCTGAGGTTATTTCACAACCATGTCAGTACTTCTTGTGACCAATAGACTTGCTCATCAGTTAACAGTTAACAAAATATACTGATTAGTGACTGAATAGACAAGTCAGTTATGTAAATAAGGGACCATAGGTAAAAAAAGAATAGCAGATGTTTTTGTATCTGGTTACTCTTATTTTGTGCTTCATTCAAGTCTATGCCTTTTGCAATCATATAGAATCGATGAAATGTTCTGTTTTGCAAATGTTATTCTCCACACATCTCATGCCTTATATTTCCCCCTTTGTGTCTTGGGCAAACCCATTGTGGCTCAACATACACTTGACAACATTCCACTTGTACAGTTCCCTACAACTGCCATTAACGTCTGAATAGTGTGTCTTGAAAGCCACCATGGTAACTTGTTATCTCGCTCATTATCCTTCATTCCATTATCTTCATCATTCAGTATATAAGTCAGCATCAACGGCCAGGCCAGCCTACCAGCTTTAGTCAAATCTAAATACGTTTTATGGCACCAATGTTGCGAGAGAGTTGTCTTGCAAAGGTATATGAAGATTTTGTTGTTTAAATAATCTTATGTTAGACGCATTTCAAATTGTTGTTATTGGTACATATATTGTCAATTTTCTTTTGATTGTAGTAAATGTCCAGGACCATGCAAAGACCTATAGGTCACCATTCCATTTATATTTTGATAAAGGACATTGTTTTTGGTAGTAGGTTAGATGGAAATAAGTCATGTATGTATTAATACACTTTTACTTGCTGTTCACATTAAGCGAAAAAATAATCCAGTAAGGTGCCCAGGCAAATAATATAGTCTAAAATAGAGTGTCTTAGTCCCTACAAAATTTCAGAATTACAGAATAGTTGCAGAGCTTTATCAATTTACATTTAAACTTTGTTGAACTCATCGGCAACTGGTCATAATATTTCTCAAATATAGCTCTACGTTGTTCGTAGATTTACTGAAAATATGGGTTCTTCCACGGTAGTTTCAGCTATGTTTTTAAAAAAGAGCCATACATAACATTACATAACATTACATAGCAGAGCTGCCCTAAGAGGCATGCAGACTATGACAGTGCTGCACTAATAGGCATGTAGACCATGGGAAGTGCTGCACAAATAGATATGCAGACTATGGTAGTGCTTCACTAGAAGACATGCAGACTATGATGGCAGTGCTACCCTAAGGGGCATGCAGAATATTGCAGTGCAGCCCCAGTCATATACATTTAGACTATAGCATTGCTGCCCTAATACTAGACATGCAGACTAACAGCTTGTGAACTGGACCAAGCCCTGTGCATACCAAGTCATGTGCCTTCTTGTCTTTCTAAATACACGGGAAAATGTCCCTGTCTCACCATTTCTTTTGCCTTTGATGTCAATCTTCTCAGATCAACAGAAAAGTTTACAAACCATATAATTTCCGTGTGATTGGATCAGTTTTTCTGTAATTTTAAATTAATCCAGATAGTGTTTTGTCCAAATTGATAAGGTAGAACAGGTGGATAAAGATAGTACACTTTTAGGTCTTATCGTTCATGATAAAAGATTTGAATTAGGTTTTCCACCGAATTGCCGTTTCAAAGTGCGTGCCATAAAAATGTTTCATCTGAAAAATTTCTAAAAGAAAGTTGATGCCGTGTTGTCCCAGCTAGACTCCGTTATTTAGGTTCTAGTTTTTGATTTGCTTTCTATAATAATGTGTTAGTCAAAAGAAGAAATTTAAGATTGGAAATAACCAATAGAAAGCCGATATCTTCTAAAACACTATATAGTGAGATATTGTACACATCCTTACTTAATAGGCAGTCATATTTTGACATTGTAGCTACGTACTTTTGAATATAAGTCCCGTTAATCATGAATACTGTTGACTGATGAATATGTTATAGGAGAATCCTGTTAGTGAAAGTCCCAGCTTTATTCTGATCCCGAAAAAGGATGTTTTTTAATTTGAAAATATATCAAGAATTGTGGTACATTAAGCAACAATGAAATGAAACTAAAATAATGTGTTATTCCATTCCATAAGATTAGGAAAGTACTGTCACACAACAGATTTATATTTTTCATCCTTTTATTGTGATGTGAATAACATTCAGTCATAACTCACTGGATTCATTGTTGAAACCTTGTCTTGTTGATTCTTGATAAGCAATATAAAAATTCAATACAAAATTGATAATTAAGATACTGTACAAAGACAGCTCTTTGGAAGAGCAACCGTGTAAAAAAAACGTGACCAATCGTTGAATATGTTGGTTCTTAGGAAAGGTGATTATTTAAAGGCAAAGTTATTGATACTGTTTAATATATATTTCTAGTATATATGTATATTTCAACGCAAAAAATTATGGAATGTAAAAATATGCCTTAATGACAGAGGTTCAGGTGATCTGTTACAAGAATTTTGCCGGTATATGTTGTATTTGAATTCAATTCTTTTTTGAATAAAATCTTTTCATATACATTGACACTCTTTTGCGGCTTACTCTTTTAGATCCATAAGAGAGTGATACAACCAGTACTTTTGTAGGCTAAGCAAGAAGGGGAAATAAACGGATTATTTCAATATGCTATATGCTACCTTCATATGTATATACATGTAGATAATGATTCAGCCATGGAACTATGTCATATTAAGAAACGCATTAAAACGATTTAAGAAATTAAGGATTTGTCTGGAAGGGGAACAGACACAAAGTCTGAGAATATTTAGAAAATGAAAATATTTTACAAAAATAATTTCAAGTGTTTCCAACATACCGTTACCAATATTTTCAAGCACAGTATTTACCACTCCATAACAACTGCCATCAATACGTAGAATATTTGTTATTTCACAATGAGCAATGGATACACCATATCACTTAAAAAAGACAGTTTGTAATGATTCAAAGATTATTATCGATTATCGATTTTTATTTTATTCATAAACATAGTTATCATAGCCTATGGCATATATTTGGTTGTCACATGCCTTGTTAACGGTGATTGTCTTAACCAGTAGGTGGCAGCACCATTTGGTGGTCTCGTTTGGATTTTGACAAGTGACATTTGAACAGCTGTTGAAAGTCACAATAGGTTGTAAACCATACATCCATGCTAACCTATAGACACTTCAACGACTTGCATCACATATAAAAAGCATTGTAAGTTCAGATTTAAGGAATTCTCTAATCACTTTATTTATAAGATAGTAGAAGCTTATGGGCGCATGTTTTAGTTATCACAGCAGCTTGGTAAATGCATTTAGGAATCTTTTTACCAATAAGGATCATACATGAATATCATCTTTACAATCCAACTGTATCTACTTCAGCAGGCAGGTGCAAAGCCTAGAACTTTGACATTTAATTTTCCTAATTTTATACATTATTGGAGTTTCATGGTCTGTGGTTTATATAATAACCTAGTAGCAGGACCTCAACCACGCCATTTCATTGTAAAATACACTACATTATTATTGACGCAGAAAAGTCGCTTCCATTACAATCTAATTGAATAGTGGCTCAATGAATCCATAAGGACTATTACCAATAAACTTGATTGTTGTATTCCAGCTTATAGATCTATAGGTTACAATTTAACTCAAGCACAAGGTTACTTGCCAGATTGACATAATGTAAAATAGATACAATCATGTCCGAGATCTTCAAAATACTGAATCTTATAACTCCGATAATATAGGCGCCACGAGTAAGTTTTTAACATCATTATTTGGTCCACAAGTTTGGAGTCTCTGCGTAACACCAAGTGATTGGTACCGTAATGTACAATACTATAACACAATTCAACCGAACTAACCTTGGATAAATAATATAATGCATTACCTGAATGCATGATGTGAGCCTTAACTATTCACAATATACGATATCATGTTACAAGCAATCGTAAAAGTTGAGGGACAAAAGACAAAAGGTAAATCGAGTGAAAGGTATTGTGCTACATTTAAATTATCTTGTTTTCTGACTTACAAAAACTTATATTGTAACAGCTGGTAGCGTTGTTAATGTCTTTCGTTGACAATATCACAGATATATCACTCGGTTACGACATTCATACCAACGATCCACAGACGCAAGTATGTGAATATTAACACCTATACTATGGGGTGTGCCATTATGCACATAAAACACAAATTCTGGGGGGCCTTATTCAAGACCAGCGCCAGCATCCTTGAAATAACCACAACCTTCCATTCTCTTCATCATAGCGCCTGTGTTATTCTAGAAACACATTACGAATAAATGATATCACATTCTTGCACACAAACATTGACCTATTTGCAGATTCATTCTCACATTCATAAGCAGCCTAAATAAGCACATTTTACCAAGTAAACTAGCACTTGGGTAACTCTTGGCTTGGATACATGTGTTTTATGAACTTGCAGAATGATAGTGCGATGTTTACTAAAACTCATGATAGTTGACCAATTAGTTTTAATGCTGATAATTATGAATTATGACACTACGCGGTGCTAGTGCTAATCATATCCACGGCCTCTGCACCACCATGTCTCCTGTAGTTTGGGATCATCAGCATGTAGCCAGCCCTGGAGCAGAGGGTATACATTCATAATGTAATTGTTTGGTAATATAGATGTAAACTGTGTGTATTCGTTAACCATGTGTTTTACACGACATGAGTGTCGAAGAATTTTGTATATTGAACAATATGTATCCATTTTTGTTCTATCACTGTCGATACAAACTGATTCAAAGTATTTTTAATTGTTCTTTTTTAGGTTGGCATTTCACAAAATTTGTCCCAGTTGTCTTTGTATATTCGTGGCTCCCTTCATAGAACTAGTTACCAATATTAAGCACAATGTTATTTCTATTTCAGAAACGAGAACTTATTTCACTTAAACTTCGTGTTATTCAATAAAGAAATACAATACTCGTAAATTTAGATGGGACGCACACAGTATAGTACGCACATGACGTAAAGGATATGTTAAAGGTGTGAATACATTATATGAATATGGGCTTGTATGGTGATATACTTACCTACTGAAGTATCTCGCTAGCAAGAAACCCAAGATAAAGAAGACTATACACATGAGAGGAAGTGCAACAGCAAGGCCTGGAAATAGATAATGCAAAATTTCGTGGATGTTATAGAACCTTTTGTATGAAATATCCAAGGGATGTAGGCCTCTGTATTTTAAAATGCAAGTAAGGTTGTGAGACAGGTTTACAGTAAAGATTTCTCTTTAAATCTGTTCAGGTTCATCGTTGTTCAAAGTCACAGATGCACGTTGCTCTAGGGATGTAATATATGCATTCTGCAACTTTCTGACAACAATACGTACTTATATATATATCATGATGCTATTAGCGTTTTGAATAACTAACTTAAAATAAGCCTATACTTTACCAGTTGCTATGTACTTACCCACACACACTCCTTCACATGCTGATGCTTTAGGCTTATCCTTAGCCTGGGGCTGTGGTGCGATGGCCACATGTCGGATATGCCAGCTACCATTGCCTCTGATATGCCTCGTCATTATATCACCAAATATACTTCTAAATATATTTGTTTCTGCAAAATAGAAAATAATCATAGCTGAATCGTTATCTTATGGAGATGGAAATCATCCAATGTAATTCTGTTCTTTTCATGTTTCCTAGAAAAGGAAGTGCTGTTTTGCCCAAAAGTGCACTATGCGATTGTAGATAATGTGTGCGTTTATTATTAAGGTATCAACCAATGTCCTTGGACGCCCCTCATCGAACTTTTGAATGAGAGACTCTTTCGATTCATTGCATATATCTAGATAATTACTAACCAACGTCCGAATTGTTTCAGGTCATATCAAATCAATATTTTGCAATTAAACATTAACACTTAAGAACCAATAGAGTGGAAATATGTAATATCTATTTCCCCCTCTGATTTCTTTCCTTTTTAAATGACACAATCTTTTATTGACATTCTGGAAATCTAGTGGACATATATAATGTGTGTGTGATTAAAAAGAGTATTAATTTTGAAGTTGATGAGCAAAGCTTGCTGGGTTGTTATTGCCCAGCTATAACACTCTATATACGTTTAACAATGGCCAAAGGAATTCTAAATATAAGAAGTATAAATAGTTACCTTGTATACGTTCGAAAGCTGTCATCTCTCTCTGACAGATGTATCCCCCAAAGTGTTCGCTACACTTGGCCTCTTTGATCTGAATGTGGTCGTGTAGGGTAAGTCGGCGAGTCGTACCAGCAGGTAGGGAGGCAACCAAGCAATGCCCCACTAGAGGATAACAAGATAAATCACAAAAATAGCATGTAACTATTAACTTTCTATGAGGGTATAATGCAATAGACAACAATCTCAGAGGTAGCCCACACTCCGTGAAGCCTGCCAAGTCAATTTGGCGACAAGGGTTTTGAACTCTGTCTCTGGTTATAGCAAAGAATGGAAAAGTATAAAAGTCAACATGAGGCCCTGTATCGACCAAATTCATGAAGGTGTTTTATCAATAATTATTATACTTTGGCATTAATTTTGTTCTGAACTTTTCATCACGTTTTGTAAGCAGAGATTAGATCTAGGGTCTGGTACCTGTTATTCTTGTGATACGCGTCTAGTGCTGAATTAATGGAGTTGTGTCTAATGCTGAACAGTCTTAAACAACGAAATCTCTTACTTTCGTGAAATGACATTCTTCATTAATATACTCATGAATATAAAAATTAATAATCTCACCTTCGTCTAACCCGGCATCCCTCACAACATATCGATTATCCTGGAAATCAATCCAGGACGTGCTTTTCCCCATCCAGTATTTGGTGGTTTCTTTAGGATCGTAAATTATCCTCATTTCAGATGATAGCTGCATGTATTGCTGTGCGTGAGTTAAGGTTGCCAGTGTTCCATAACTAAGAAGATTGTGGTTGCCTAAATGAGGGTGGGACCTAAAGTTTTGACAGGCCTTCTCTGCTTCGGAGTGGTTCACATTTTTCTGCACCGAGAAGAACTTGTAGAGGGTGTTACCCACACGCACGTCATAGTTACTTCCAGATTCTATAATGTAAATTGAAAATATTCTCAAATATTTTGAAGTTAGCATGATGAAGCTTTTCTGAAATATGAAAATTCGATATTTCACAATTTAGATACTTAGGATTGCAATTGGATGCGCAGACACATGCCTTTTCCTCTTAAATAAGAGGAAATTATGCGTTTTCTCTTACTGCACAACTATAGGTGTGCAATTGAAAGTTACAAAAGCGATCGGGCATTCATATCACAAATTCACTATCTTCAGTTACGGTTAAAGGTTGTGGGTATATCTTCCTGCCTTAATAGTAAAATTTCGTGTTTTATCAATATCCTAACATAAAAAGACATATATTTCACAGGAGAATTTCGTTTACACAATAATAAGACTGATGTGAAAAATAACTTACTCATCTCTTTTTCGCAGAGAGCATACCTCGATTCACAGCAGGCACCGTAGCCTACGCTAGCTCTGTTGGAGTTCAAAGTCAACACCTGAGGACATTGTGCTGGAAAACAAAAATAAAACCATTTGATGGTGTGAATGTTCATGACATCATTATAACTAAAAGAAGTACACAATTATTAACTATTGGCAACATATTATATTTTTCATGCCTCTGGGTGAATTAAAGCTTTGAGCCAGTTTTCCTTAATCACACGTTGTGCAGATGACGTCACAATTCCCAGAAAGGGTCTGGAATTATTGGTGATCATTTAGAAAGTATCAATTTTCAAAATTTGAAAATACCTAGAAAAAATATTTCTGCAGAGTGATATGATCACACAAAGTCAAAATATGCTATCTTTATCATTTTTTTAAAAAATAAATTTTAGATTTATTTTCTAACCACGTGGATATGATGAACACATGCTGGTGATCACCAAGATGTGGTAACGTGACCCTGCCTGCACAAGGCCTACAGGCTAAAATTAGGTAGCACAGGGAAAAGGACAACCACAGTAAAAGATATCCAAACACAATCTTTTTTTTATGTGAGAGGAATTATGATAGATGGTCATCTCTGCCTTCTAGCAATCAAACTCAGCCTTTACCTGATTTTACTGGTTGTTCCAAGGTGTAGTTCCCAAGCCACAGATCGGCGGCGCCACTGAACTGGTGGTGTAGTAGAGAGGTTAGCGTCTGGTATTCCTCTTGGCTGTTGATTTTGGCCAGGTATGCCCTGGTCCCCAGCAGCCCCGTACACAAAACATCAAAGTCCACCAGACCTCCCACTCTCAGGTGCGATACCTTGAAGACATTGTTTTTGATTTTGAAGTCGTAGTAGACTTCCGAACTTACTGCAGAAAGAAAGAAAGAAGTGGTCGATTGTGAAGTACTTTAGCTTGAAACTGAACTATTGTCGTTGTTTGTTTAATAATACTTGATGTATATACTTGTTTGATCCATGAGTTGTTTATCCAAGCTATCGAATCAATCAGCCTGCGTTAAAAGTTAATACATCCATTCCCCAATAGTTCAAAAGAAATGGACGATGAGGGAGCTGGTAAAGTGAAAGGTCTTTATTCAATTAACATCTCATCCCGAGTCAAAGCCACAGTGAATAAGTCTCTATCAGTCCACCTTCCCATCTCCTTTCAGCAATCAACCACATTTAAAATCCAAGTTGTTCCAACACGGTCCAGACCGCCCTAATGCTTAGCTCTATCACAATTCCTTGGCATGAAGCTGTTGGTATGAGTAAACTCCAGTATACTGCGCAGGAGCTGTAGGTATTACTCCAAGCAGTTCTTCTATTCTATGGTTGAACTCTAACTCCTAACTAACTCGCTCCCTTCCTTAGCAACACCTTTTATACTGGTTAACAGGTGGCGCTGAGAACGCAAAATATCTCCGTCTAGAAGTAGACTTGCTAGGTCTGATCATAACTAGATTACAGAAGATGATAATATATTAAAAGTACTAAGCTATTAGTACATTCGACGGCGGTCAGATGTTTGAGTTTAAAGAGGTGGACGATATAGCTCAAACCTAATAAAGTTTATTCAATCAAATGTCTTGTGTTCCCAATTTTGATTATTGGATATATTTATTATTATTATTCTTTGACATAGAGAAATCAATGTGGGGTGGCTTTGACTCTCGTGGTACATTCAGCACAGTGTCAATAGATTTGTAGATTCTGTTTTCAACACAGGTTCATGAGTGAAATTATTTATCGAATTGGTGTTCACATCTTGAAGCTCAAGGCTAGCGGAACCCGTTCATAAAGTGACAAAGTAAGTGTTGAAGAATGATAACATGATCATTTGTATGATAAAGTAAATGATGACATAATCATGGTGACAAAGTGACAAAGTCAGTTTCAGAGGATGAAGTATTCGTCATCTCAGGTATTTACTTAGTACGTGCCTTGTACATTAAAGTAAGTTCTCAGCATCGTTAGCTTATATTAAGATTTAAAGATTGCGACACCCGTGCATAAGGTGACAAGGTGAGTTCAAATAATTGTCAGCCCATATTAAGGCCTAGGAATAACGACACCCGTGCATAAGGTGACCAATTCAGTTTTGACTTAGTACATACCTGTACAGTTTTTGATTTATACGATTTGAAACACAAGTCAACAAAACTCAACATTTATACAGTATGAAGTTGTCTTAACCTTCTAAGAGTAACAAACACACAATAAATCCAATTTCAGAACAAATTAACACAACATAAGTCAATACAGAGAATTCGGACATTTTGAACGAACGAGTTTCATGATACAATGCGTGTCAAATTTCAATCAAACTTCAACCAGAACAATCATTATTTACAATAAATACAAGGTCCCTGTATCTGTTCTAGCAACATTAAGCAGTTGGATCCAGAAAATATTACCATCCACGTCGCGCGCCCACCAGTTATGCTTAGTACATGTGTACTTAGCGGGACGCTTGACTGGAGTTCCCCTCTAGGGTTTGACCTCGATTTGATTCCTCCAGGCGCGAAGCGCCCGGATGGCAAATTTCTGTTTCGAACAAATTTGCAAGTTTGATAGTTCGACCTGATATTTTGGGCCGATATGAATTAATTCTGTCGCTTGATTATGTTGGTTGGGGACCTAAACTTTAGTTTAGCACAGATTTTGTAAGAAATTATACGATGGTTTGATCATGCTAGCCGATTTCAAAATTTGGATCTTTGGATCAAAAAGGGGTTTCCCAAATTAGCCTCGTTTTGACGTCATTTTAATCAGTGCCGGCGGTATTTTTAACGCGTCAAGACGTGTTTTTTCTTTAGTCTTCAGTGTTACCTCTTATCTCTTCGCAACATCACCCAGTATGGTTCGCGTTGCCATCTTTTGCACCGAACGTGAGGCGGGCGTACAGGACTACCCTGATCTGATACAAAACCACACGGAGCACATCTACGTGGTTTTTCCAAGCGAAGAGGCCACGACGGCGGAGCTGGCGGGCTTCGCGTTTGCTCACCACATGATGTATCCTGATGACGTGTTAATAGTGATTACGAATTTACTTGACATTCTAACCTGGGACCCGGACCTACGATTATATCTTCCTTTGTTCATTAACCCGGACGCAGTTGTCAACTTTTACGCTGAACTTTTTACTCGTGCCTTTATGAATCTACAAGCCCACCCTGCTCCAGCGACCCTCATCCTCGCGACCCCCTCGGGCTTTGATGCCCGCAGTTGGGCGCGCACGGACAGCGACGGATCTCTGCAACGGTGGCTTAACCGCATCATTCCCAGGATTAGCCGCGAAGTCAAAAGGACGAACGACTGGTTCAACGTGCCGACGGTCAACACCGGTCATGCCCTCCACCTCTCCAAGGTAGTGGCTGACGGTGTTATGACCGTCAATGACTTCCGCGAACTGGAAGACGGGTATATGCCGTCCACCCGGGTGTTACGCCGTTGGGCCCGGGCCCTGGGCCGGGTCTTTGTCCGGTTGCCCATTATTCATTAGACCGCCGGCACTCAACCCCCCCCCCCCCGTGTATATATTTTAATTCCGGGGTGATTCCCATCAAGTAATTTGTTAGTCCAATTCCCGGCCTGTGATTAGGACACTTAATTTTCCGGGTTGGTTCCGCCAAGTGATTCTGCCGATCCAATTCCCGGCCAGTGATTGGTACACTTAAGTTTATATATCCAAGAGGAGCAGCCCACACTTCCTGATGGAGCTCCAGACTGTTCACATGGGAGGACACAGACATCTTCACCGCCCTGGCTTGTCGTCGGACACCGCCCTCCTTTGTCTCCACGCCTGCTGTTGGAGCGCCTTCCTCGTCGAGACGGTCCAGCGCCCCGACCTCTCCGAGCCCGGGTGAGTTCGGCCTTCTTTCCACAGTTCTTAGCATGTTAGGTAGGCTACTAACCCGTAGGATTTTAAGGAGATTGTTGGTCAGGAATTAGTTAGCAGTTTTCTCAGCTCGCCCCCACGTTGTTGAATTCCGGAAGCTGATGTCACTCCCGGAACTAGAAACTGTGTTTCGCTGGTGATTTTTTTTTGTAACGGGTAGCATGGGTGGCCACCTGGTGTTTACTTTTGGTTCCAAGATGGTGGACGCGGGCTGAGAGCTAGGACCTTGCGTACTAAACTTATTATCTTTTCCAGGTCCTGCGGTATGTTAGGGTGATGTAAATGAAGCAGTGTGACACGGTTGGCACTGAAAAGCATCAGGCTATATGATTTTAGTGGGAGGGATTGTTTAGGCGAACATGATCAAGCATTTTACCTCGCGCGTGGTTGGGCGATAATAGAGGGTTTCTCTGACTAGCAGTTTGTTGACATTACCGATTGTGAGTAGGCTTTTTGGAGTGTGGGTGATTTGTACCGTATGGGTATTCTGGTATTATTTGATACTATTAAATGTTGGGGACTGACACTGCACATGTGGATTCAGGTATGGGTGACCAGGGATTCCGATCTGAGTTGTACAACACTAGATTTGCCGTAACAGAATTCTTTGTTTTTAGTCATTCTTCGTACAGGATATTAGTGTAAATGTCTACATTGGAAACAACTCACATGGGGACGCCCTAAGGGAATCATCGCTTCGTAGGGTGTTCACCCTGGTCAGTTTTAGAGTAATTATAGGTGACCAAGTACTTTAGTCCAGATTGCCCAGCATCAGATTGGCTGTGGCAGAATTCTTTGATGAGTTGTTCCCCTTACAGGGTAATGGACATGTTGACGTGTCGGCCACGTGAGGCGACACCACAGGTGGAGCCGTCCAACGAGCTGTTGGCGACTCCAAGGTAAGTTAGGAAAGGTGTAGCAAAAGGCCACAACACTGGCCCGCTCTGGGGTGTAGTACCAAGACAGTCTGTACCATGGTGTTAGAATAAGGATGGTAGACAATGTTTAGTCCAACACTAAGACTTCATCAGTGTCGTTGTGTTAGAATAAGTTTTATAGTGAGTATTATTGTGCAGGTCGTCCCGAAGAGGAGACAATACTACTGCAAGGAGACCGAAGCGAAGCTTCCAAGACACAGAATGAGCTCCCAGATGGAGACTCGATGTTTGTCGTTGGCAAGAAAGGAATGGTGTTCTTGTTAAAGAAAACTATAAAGGCACCAAAATCCGCAGCAAAGATTACCAAACATCTCAAACAGTGATATCTCTGCGCGTTATGTGGGAACGGTTACACACATTGTTCTGGGCTCAGTTGCCATGAAAATGTGCATTTTCAGGAATTTCACGAGTGTCCGAAATGTGATGCAAAACTCACCCGTTCGGACTCTCTTACAGACCATATGAGGAGATAAGAATGATGATAGGAACTGGGTCTATTGTGGTTTAATTAAAAGACTACTTTGGGTTTTAAGAGCCAATGCTTGAACGGTATATCCCGTTGTTGTTCTGACTTACCTCATATTTATGTTCATTGTGTTAGAATAATTTACCAACACACTCATATTTATGTCCATTGTGTTAGAATAATTTACCAACACACTCCGACGGTTAATATTAGGATGAGCCCCTTCCCTACTTTTGTTAGTTACGGGTGGTAGCTCGGCGTCCAAACCCTATACTCAATCTGGGTTTGAATACCGAGTTCCACTGTTATACTGGGTAGTTGGCGCCCTTTCATTGCAACGCAACAGGCAGGTGCGCCCCTATCACCAAACAGTTCCATAAATAGATATCACACACATTCTAACAGTGATAATTCACCGTATAACTCTGGTTAGAGCTATATGTTTCGAGTTATGGAGTGGCAGCTTGACGTTCATCCTCATTATTTCATACTGGGACATGAGCGTCAGCTCCACTATCTACATTAATCAGTTAACCATCCTACTCCTAAGTAGATGGGTGTATCCTGATATTTTAGTACAATTATTTTGTCGACATGCACAGTAATAACTTACCATTATGATTTGTACAACACACAGTATGGGGATGGGGTGAACAGTTCATTCCGTAAGTGTACGTGCCTTCTATGTTGGCACTGCCTATTAACTGTACATGGAATTTCGATTATAAGTTGCTAATTATCACCTGAGAGGATCGGGGCTCAGACCCGGGTCATTTTCCGGTCTAAACACCAACCCAATCAGTTACACGCGGTTGTCGGCACCCCCTCCCTGTTTTGTGAAACTAAAGGGGTTGAGTGCCGAGTCCACATAGTTACAGTCAGGAGCAACATGTATATTATTTTTTAATATACACGCTACCCCCCTTTACACCTGAGATTTTAAATGCATTTCTCCAGAAAGACAGCACCTAATTAGTCGGGCCTCCTTCCTGAAGTGTAAATCCAGGTTAAACCCGTATTTCATTCAGGTCTTTGCCCGTTTTTTCCTTGTGGAGAGCCATGACTACTCCTGAAAAGACTCCGCCCCCAGCCTATTTTAACTATGCTCACGCAGGGCAGGAATTTTTTGTACTAAAGATAGTTTTAGAATTTTGACTTTTCTAATAGAACGGGTAGACTATCTGCTAAGGGTTTAACCAAGTTTGTAACCGTTCGTCAGGGAATTAGTACTCCGTCTCCCCCCTCCTCAGCTCAACTGTTGAGCGGGGACCCAGTTACTTTGATATGGCGGTCGAGACTGAAGTTTTTTTTTTTTTTTTTTCTCGACGGCGGTCAACTCTAAAGCCGCTCGTCCTTTATATATTTTTTTTTTACCCGGGTCGAAACTTGGCTTTTGTTGTTTTGCCTCAATCCCGGTTAATTTTGTTTAAACTTGGCCTAAATATATTAGTCTCGCGTCCTTGGGCAGCTGTATTCTTTCTACACCGTTTCGCTGGACCCTGATTTATAGAAAAATCGAGGATCCAACGACTGGGGGATATGGTGACCCGGCAGACATTACACATGGCCAAGAGAATGAGACTTCTAGAGTGTACAGTGCCACGTCCCACCCCTTGTGGGTTTTAGCTACAACTCCCCCTCACAGGGAAAGTCGCCTTTATGAAAGGAGAGAGTTGAGCACCCTGTGAATGTCGCCAGTTCCCCGTACATGCCCGTTACGCCAGTTCCTCGTGACCTCCGTTATACAGAGATGCCAGTGCTACTTGATTACTCTGACCAGAATGAAAAAACATCAACATATGACGTTTAAAAATGTTCTGAAACAATTAGACCATGATAAGCCTGGACCCTTCTGTATGTTTCAGCGTGGATTGCAGGTTTTGAAGTTGGTGGCTGAGAACCCATTATACAGAGACCGTCCTGGTGATGGGGCCTGGTAGGAGAGGATGGGGTAGGATCCCAGTATTCTCGTAGGCGGCCCCTGGGTCAGACTCTGGAGGATTCATACGGGAGACCTTGAGGGTTCCTTCAAGTCAGCCGTTTCAAAATTACTCTGAATGATTTATACATTTAGTCTTTTAAATTTACAGTTTTCAGACTTGTCTGAAAACCTGAGATAATCTGACAACTGGCAACTCTGGATATCCTCTGTTTAGCATGGCTCGAGCAGGAGTGGTACGTCACTGCCCAGTGTTGCATGCATGTTTCAGAGGCAATCGAGCCACGTATATTGTGTACTTCTCGTGCACTGTCACGGAGTGTCCCACGCTTTCGAGTGGCACTATAAGGCGACGTTTCTATTTTGCTACAGCTTGCCCGAATTCCCTGAGGAAGGGTTCTTAGTTAAATAAATCTCGGTGTGTATTATATAAGTTTTTGGTGAGTTCCTTTCTAGATATTTATATTATTATTATATTTTTTTGTGATGAAAGAACCGCTGTCAGGAGCCGTCCCACCCCGGGGCATATCGACTGCCATGTTCGGGCGTCTACCCCAGTGCCTCCCAGAGCGTCAGTGACGCGTAGCCCCACACGACCTGCCTCCCGCCAGGCACCACTGACGCCAGGCTTGTGGGCGGGCTCCTGTCATTGTTGCGGTCCTCCCATCTTTTGAGAGTGTATATATATACATTGAAAGGACAGGTTGTAGCTTTCCCCAAGTGGCTTCCTGTACCGCAGCCTCGATCCTAGTGGTGACTACAGCACAGGAGCCATTGTTGGTACTTACCTGGGGAAGCCACATCGCTCGTTGGAAGCGTTGGTTCCGTTGAGCGCACATAAATTCGTTATAGAATTTTGTGTTCTTTCCCTTTTCTTGGTAAACATTAAGAATTTTGATACTAGGATCGGTTCCGAATGATTTCTTTACCTTAGGATAGTGGCCAAATCTTAAGAGAGTAGCCGAAAGTTGGTAGTGATTAGAGTATTGAGCTAGGCTACCGGGCATGGGACACTCAATCTGAAAGAAATTTAGATAACCCATGGGTCCATAGAAGATGGTCGGACCAGCCTACCCGACTCAGGGTTCTCCTGAGAGGCGAGTTAGTATTGAATGAGTTAATCGAAGGGGTCCTGTCTTTTCATGCTGACATGACTCCGTCGAGTTTTTCTCAACCCAACAAGCTCAATGTTTTATAAATACGATCCCTGGATCTACCTGTCACCTTTTCCACAGACTTTTTAGATCAGCAATAGTACTTGTTAACCTTTTGTTCATATTATGACCTCATAGACTGTCCCTGGGTCTTTTTCAAGTATCCCTGATCTTACAGTTTTCTGGGTGGTTCCCGTTCCGGTTGTAGTGGAGGTGGATGGAGTTGATCTAGGTGGGGCGTTTGGGACAGCGCTGTGCCTTAGCACCTGTTGGGGCCAGTCCGCTCCAACATCGGACCAGCCAGCGTCGACGAGGCGTGGCACTCCCATAGGCACTGGAGTGGCTAGTCCTGATGAGTATCTCAAGAGTCTGGCCCTAGTATTGTACTTCAAGTTACTCATCATCAATCGGGCAAACTTCTTGGAGACTCTCAAGGTATCTGGCAGTGGCACATTAGATGGTCGTTGTCCCGGTCTGGTCGCCGCTCCCATTAGTTGTGCTCCCCAAGTGACGGTTAGAGTGTACTTTAGGCACAGTTGGTTCACCAGCACGTCCTTGATCAATACATAGCCCTCGGTATACGTATGATCGGCAGGCATGGCTAGTTCTCCCAGGAAAATTGTCTCCATTAAGTGCGGATTCACAAACTGCACATACAGCCCATCCACGGTCTTCCGCCTGATGCGTTTCCATTTGCGCCATACCAGGACCACGATTGCGATGACCAGTATAGCCAGCAGTATAGCTAGTACGGCCACCGCGGTAGGATTGGCTGTAGTGTTCGGGCATCCAGTGAGGGTTTTCTCCTTGATTAACAGGTCCCCTGGGTCAGCTTTCTCCAGGGCCATGGCCCGTGGCAGAGTCATGGCCAGCCCAGCGAGAGCAGCTTTCCCTTGATGCCTCCTCCAGCATTTCCAGAGGATACACCCAACTACTGTTACCGCCACTACGATGCAAAAGATTGTGAGGAGACCGAAACCACCTCCAAAGTTTCCTATAGAGAACCACGGGGCGTCCTTGTTTACCTCATACCGGTCCGTGGCCTTCTTGATACCCCTGGCTAAGTCCTTTCGATGTTTCTGGATTCTTTTCGCTAGAGAGGTCACAGGTATTCTGACCTTAAGACTTTCCTCGAGCTCTGCCAGCTCTTTCCTGATTAGGTCGGGAATGGGATCGGTCTCTAGGGTGGTAGGTTCATACTCAGACCTTGTAAAGTTCGTGCTCCACCCCTTTATATGGCGCGCCGCCTCCAGCAGGTCATTTTGTGGGTACACTACCGTTGTGATTTTGGTATGCCGGTCACAGTTTCTCAAACTATACGGGATCCACGACCCCTGTGTCTGAAAGGCACAATCACATTTGACCTGGACGCGCGCATAGTTCTCTATATTTACCTCCACCGCAGGTTGGTTTCTGCAGATCATTTGTCCTCGTGTGTCGGCGCTGACCACTAGCATATCCCCATCGTCTAGGTACACAGCCATTTCTCCAAAATCCGCTTCCAATAGATAGTCCAACTCACATTTGTCCTGTATGGCGACGTCATCCCGCCTCAGCAGTGCGGCAGTGCAGGTATTGTCCGTGATCTTTTTCATATAGGGCAGATCCTTGCAGAGCGTGATGGTTTGCCCATAACACCCTGACCAACTGCCGCTGGCCAGCGGTACATAGTACTGGCGGGACATGGAAATAGCCACACTTTTGGGTAGATTAACTATCTGGAGAGCGTCCTTTTTCTGTCTTCCTCTGACTGGTACCGGCACAGGGAAAGTTAGTACCTCGTAGACTCTAAACAAGTGTTCGTCAGCCACAACTGGCACTCGTACGTACACTATTAATTCTTGAGTATTCTCATCAAAGTCAAACGAGGGCTGACTGTTTTCGTAATAGAAAGAGGGGTCAGAAAACGCCACGTGGAATCTGGGATGGATTCCTTTCAGATACCTGTTGACTTCCAGGACCGCTCCTACCATATATTGGCGTGGTACCAGATCCATAGTCAGCTGGCCCCGAGTCAGGTGTTGCACGCCCTTTCTGAACACACGCGTTTGCTCTACTATTAGCTGGAGATAAACCATTTCTCCCAGTTTGTCCTCAAGGGCTACAGGTATCATGTTCAGATACAATTCCATCCAGTCCACCTTATGTTGGACTAGTTTCATTCTTCGCCGAGTGGTATTATGTGCCTTGTTTAACGACCTCAGATTATCTAGTAAACCAATCACGACGTGGTTAATCTTTTGTACAGCCTCGTCATGTTTATCGTTTATTAGCGCCAGGTCTTCCATCATTTGATCAGAGGATTCTTGTAACACCCTAATTAGTTCCCGATTGTATTTGACGTCGGCAGAAAGCCCCCTGTTCCACGAGGCTGGAATTGGAAAGGTTGGCCACCCCAGGTCGTCGATCATGAGGGGCAGCTTTTTCATTCTCTTGACTCTTTCACCTGGTTCTTGTCTCGGTCCCTGGGCCTGAGGCTTCTGCCGGGTGTTCTTAATTAGAGAGCTTAAGGTTTCATTGAGAATTTCCCTATACCGACCTTTGAGCGCCTGCGACGTCTGATCCATCCAATTCACCAGCGACCTGACATGATAACAGGCTCGGTCAAGAGCGTCTCCTCCCTCCAGGTACCGATGACAGACTTGGCCAAAGGTAGCCTTGATGAAAGAGCGCTTCTGGGGAATGGTGATTAGAAAACCTTGCCGGACGTGAGTGATATCTGCAGTGGACATTAATTTTCCTGGTTTTAGCACCACTCCATACTGTTCTAAGGCTATGACTTCGGCATTAGGGGCTAACTCATCAGTTGGACTGGAGTCATTTCGTAGCCCCCCAATGGCTCCTACAATGACCATGGCGAAGAGCGTTAAGACCCTCATTGTCACAGTTTATAGTATGTTTTTCAAGGAAGCCAAAGTTTGTAACTCACTCAAGGACACTATCACAAGTAAGTTGTTACCGTTCTTCTTCGCACAATTATTAGCCACGCGCCAAAGTACGCCTCCCTTGACATCTTTTGAATCCGCTTAGTTCGGGACATGTTCATAAAGGCTCCTCCCGTTGGCATTCACGACGCGCTTGATGTTTCCTTTCTCGTCCTTCGTGACTGTAATCCTCAGATTTCTCATACGTTCGCAGGACGAGGCGCGCATTGCTCGGAGGGGTTTGGGGCCAGGAGGCTCCAGTCCTGGGCGCCCCCCGTTGGTTCGTATGACGTTTGGCTTAGTGGAAACAGTTGCGGTATCTGCGGGGGATTTGATGTCTGCGGTTGGTTCGGCCACAGGGGTCCCCCCGGTGGGTTGCTTGGTGTCCACTGTTGATGATTCCATAGCAGTTGCGACGGACTGACGTTGCAACTCTGCGTCAAGCTGCTCAAGTCTAAACAGGCGGGGTCCGCGGGCTGCAAGTGGTGGAGGAGGGGAGTCGTTGTTGGTTCGGCTCCCACCGGTGGGGTTGGTGCGTGTTGCTCGCGTGCTGGCTCCACTCTTGCTCCCGGGGCGACGGCGGCCAAGTGTTCTGGCCCCACTTGCTTTTCCTGTGTGGGCAGAAGTTGACCGCTTCTGGTTGCCCGCCGTCCGGTGTCTTCCCCGACGCATTTAGAAGTCTGACTAGGGTTTTGTATAAATGGAGCGACCTGGGCCTTAACCTCAGCTAACTGTTTGTCCAACTTAGGCGCCTCCAGCCCCACTGTCCGTCTAATTTCGTCAACAGTCTCAAATAATTGGAACAGTGGTCGAGTCAGGTCCCAAAACCATCCGGCCTGGATTTGTACAGGTCGGGCGGTAATGTCCCCTCTTTGGGTCGGCCTTGCCACCGCAGTCAGCTTTGGCTCGGGCTCCGAGTCACTCACCTCAGATAGACAGTAAGAGTCTTTGTTCACCGTCTTCTTTTTGGCTACTGCTGATCCGGTAGTTTTCTTAGATCCTCCGGTGGCTGCCCTGCTGGGTCGTCGGGCCGGTGTCCTTGGTTTCTTTCGGGCAACTCCGGTATCGGGAGAGTCCGGACGGACACCGCCCCGGCCTGGCCAGCTCCACCGCCTAAGGTTCTGGGGTGGCCGCTTCTTGGTACCTTCCTTCTCAGTTGCCTTTTCTTTCATCTGGCGCACGTTAGAAGAAAGGTCCTACAAACATTCCTCGAGCGGGCACCGCCCTCCGGTATGGGCGGCTAACTCGTTTCCTTCTCAAAGGGACTATGATCCTTCCCTCCGGGTCCTCAGGGAAAGTTGTTGTTCCCTTTGGAGTACTGTGGGGCCGGAGGGCCAGGCAGTTCCCCATGAGTCGGGGGGATTTGTATTCCGGCCTGGAGTTCCGCCTATCTGCCCTAGGAGAAGTTGGGAATTGAAAATTGTCAATCTCCAACTTTCGTCCGGGGATAGAGTCAAGGTCTATCTCCGCTTCCTCCAGTTGCTGGGCTAGGCAATGCAATCACTTGAAGTGACTGTACAGGATCAGAGTTGCGGGCCGACTGCTGGGTCGGCGCGGATTCCGCGAGATTATAACAGATCCGCCTGTTCGTGTTGCCTCCATATTTGGAGTCGAATTTTGTTTCAGGTGGGGAGCGCTTGTGTCCGGTTACAGGGGATGACGCCAACCACTGGTTTCTCCCCCGATGTGCGCACACCCCCCCTCTGGTTTCTGCCACGCCCCTGGGCGCGGCGGGGTGACCGTGAGGTGGGCCACCTGTTCCATTAGCGCTGCTGCTAACGGTGCCGCTCCGCCGACGGTTTCCTGTGTTAATCTCCCATGTCGTCACTTTCCCCGTCGTCGAACAGAGCGGCGTAGTCAGGCCGACGGTTCCGACGAAGGTTATAGCCACCTTTCGTCGGGACATGGCCCTCATCTGTTTTTTCCTGGCTCAACACCGATGTTTCCATGATCGGTGCATCACCACATGGCAACTTTATGGGCTTGTTGTTGTCTGGAGGGGATCTCCCCACCAGCGGCTGGCTTTTGCCCCTTCGTTTAGCTCGTTTGCGTTTCCTCTGTCCATTAGCGCCGGCTGCTCCCCGTCCACAGGCGGCTTTGTTATGAACAAAGGATGAGTTTGGTAACAGTGCGGGGTCCGCACTGGCGCCCTGACCATCAGTGAATTGCCCGTCTGACTCTGCTAAATCAGTGGGACTTGGACCAGGTTTTTGTGTAGGTACCTCCCCGGCCATTGGAATTGCATCATGCTCACGGGGACCGGTCGTTCCCGTTGAGTTTTCAGTCTCAGCACCCCTAGTTTTGCCGTGCCTTTTGGCAATTTCACCCGGCGGGGTGTGATGCAATTCAGGGTTTCGGTCAGGATCTGCCCCTTTTGAGTTAGTTGCTATTGTTTCTCTCACCAGTTTGGGGATAACATGAGGGACAGCTGGGGACCAAGGCCCATGTGCAGGCTTAAGTTTCGAAATATTCACCAAATGTGGTATTTGTTTCCCAGTTTTCAGCGACACTAGTCTAACGAGATGATCCCCTTTAGTCTCAATCACCCGGTAGGGCCCAGTGTACCTGTTTGAGAACTTGGACGCTTTGTTTTCGCTAGCTAAAGGGTCGTACATGTATACCATGTCACCTTCGTACATCTGAGTGGGCCGCGCCCGCTCGTCAATTCGCAGTCTCAGATCCCTTTCATAGTTTTGAACAACTCGTTCTGCCATATTCCTAAACATAGCAATGTTGTCTTTTGTTTGCATGAAGAATTCACAGTCATTCAGCGTTTCAGGGATTGTTCCCTGCTCAGGCATTCCCATACTGATTGGATCTCTGCCAAACAGTAGGGTGTGAGGGCTGTATCCCGACCGTACACTGATCGTGGACCGAACCGTCCATAACGCTATGGGAAGCAGATCAGTCCAATTACAGTGATCATCAGGGATATAATATGCGATCAGGTTCTCGATCGTTTTATGTAGTCTTTCCACTCGAGCATTGCCTGTTGGCATTCGCCCGGTGGTGAACGTTTGTTTGCACGCTAGTCGTGTGGTGATTTCCCTGAATAGCCCTGAGAGGAAGGCGGCTCCTCGGTCGGTATGCAGGCGGTTTACCCGTCCATACCGACACACTATTCCGGTTAGAAAACAGTTGGCCGCGGTCTGCGCAGTTGAATCTTTCGTGGTGAAAGCCTCCGGCCATCCAGTTAGTAAGTCTATGAAGGTCATGATGTATTTTGACCCATCCCTAGCCCTCTTTAGTGGCCCGATAAAATCACACTGTACCACCTCAAAGGGCCGAGTCGGCCTTTCCCAAGACTTGGCCAAAGCCTTGAAATGTGGGGCCCGCCTCCTCAGAGAGCAGGTCTCACAAGCTTTCACATAGTCCACTATGTCGGCGTTCATGTTTCGCCAGTAGAATTTATCAGAGATTTTGGTAGTAAGGTTACTGATCCCTACATGTCCCCCAGCTAAGATGTCATTATGTAACAGTCTCAGGACTTTGGGAATTAACCTACCTGGAACTATCATGCGGGGTTTTAACCTCACCAGTTGGTCTTGATGTTTGTTATACCTTTTGACATTGAACCTACAAAGCACTCCTGGTGCTATCATTCCCACAAAATCAGCTTGGTCCATTATTCGTCTAGCCTCAAGGGGATCTGACGGTAGGTCTCCGTCCTGAAGGTAGTCGATCAACTGCGCGCACTCAGCATCTTGGAGTTGCGCGTTTATTATTGTAGCCACAGAAAGCTCTTCATCCTGAATTTCGGCCTCGAATAATTCACATCCCACAGCGGGTTCATATTCCTCACCTGGGACATGTTCATGATAGACCCTAGACAAATAGTCCGGTAGAAAATGAGTCGCTCCTGGCTCATAGATAATTTCAAAATCAAAATCTGATAGCGCCAAAGCCCACCGTCTCAGCCGGGCTGACGGGGCTTTGTAGGCACTTTGCAGCAGGGGGATCAACGGTTTGTGATCGGTTACTATTGTGATTTTAGCTCCCTGCAACATGTCCTCATAGTTCTTAATACCTTTAATTACTGCCAGAGCCTCTTTCTCTGTTACCGAGTAATTTAACTCAGCGTCACAGAGTGTGCACCCCCAGAAAGCAACCGGACAGTAAATTTCATCTAGTTTGTGACAAACCGCTGCACCGCACGCGGCGTCTGATGCGTCAGTTAGTAAATAAAAATGCCCTCCTATATCTGGATGAATTAGTAAGGGCGGCGAGGTCAGCAGTTTCTTTAACTGTTGAAACGCCTCCTCGCAGGCCTCTGTCCATTCAAAAGAGACTTCTTTCTTTAACAGCCTGTTTAAAGGCTTTGCTAGATCGGCGAAATTAGGGACAAACGGTCCGTAGTAGTTACATAGCCCCAGAAAGGACTTGATGGTCTTTACATTATGCGGGCGGTTAAAGGCTGTGATCTTTTCTGTGGTAACCTTTTGTGTAGCCACCCCTTCGGCATTCACTACATGACCGAGGAAATTAATTTCACTGCGGCACCACTCACACTTAGACGGTTTCAATTTGAGGTTGGCTCTCGCTAAAGCTTGGAGGACCACCTCAACACTCGCCAGGTGTTCGTCAAAAGTGGTGTCGTAGACGATTACATCGTCTAAATATGCTAAGCATGTTCTTGGAATCAAGCCTTTTAGCGCAATGGCCATCACCTTGGTAAACTGCCAAGGCGCGCCAACCAAGCCGAAAGGTACACGCTTATATTGATACACACCCATTGGGGTTTCGAAGGCAGTATATTTTCTACTGTCTTCTTCGATTACACACTGATGATAGCCACTCAACAGATCCAAAGCGGTCCACATAGTGGGTTTCTTGTAAGCCATATATAAGAAAAGTGATCGAGCTGTGGGCATTGGAAATTTGTCTTTGAAAGTGACTTGATTAAGCATGCGAAAGTCTGTACATAGCCTAGGCTTACCATCTTTCTTTTGCACAACCACCAGCGGGCTTCGCCAAGCCGACTCGCTGGGTTCTATAACACCTATATCTATGAGCTGCCTGACTTGTTCATCGATGATATCCATTTTCTGTGGAGAGTATCGATACGGTCTAGAACTGATTACTCCCTGCGACTCATCCACAATGATTCTCATCGGCGCTATTTCACAGTGACCTAACTCTTCCATCGAGAACGCTAGTGCATTTCTGTTGTTATTAAGCATCTGTCTAAACCTTACCTTTTGTTCTTCATCTAGACACGACTCGGTTAGATCTATTTTACCTACATTTTCATCCATTTCACCTCGGGATTTTTTCTCAGAGGTTTGGCTTTCCATTTGCACTGCGTCTTTCATTATTTCTACAGAAATCCTACAGATGGACATTGGGGTCTCTGTTTTAGTTAGATAACACAAGTCTAGGAACTCTTCTATCTGATCTTGGTTTACCTCAGGCACTGCGCATTCTTCTGCAAAAGCTAATACTTCCTGTGGAGTGATTTCTTGCATTTCATCTAGCGGATTCATGACTTTAATCCACCACTGACTTCCCACCGTATTCACGCACCCCTCCACTAGGACAGGTGCGGTCACTGCCGGTGCGCAGTAAGCCACGGGTGAGTCTAGCCCCAGCGGCTCTCGGGTGGTGACCGGTATGATGCGTTCATTTCCCGGCGGAATTTTCACCGTTTCTTTGCTAACTATGGGGTTTCCACAAAACACTTCTATCTTTGCGCCTGGTAGAGACAAATCTGAACGAAGCACTGTTAATAGGTTTCTACCGATTACTATAGAGTGACATAAGTTGTCCACTATGTTAAAGTCGTAGCAAACCACTGATCCCTGGATTGAGAACTTACACCTGATTTGTTCTAATATCACTTGAGACGAATTGTCTGCTAAACTGATGTTTCCCTTCGATACTTTCCACTCATCTAATATACATTGTTTAGGGATCTGCTGTTTGCAAAAGGTGGACATGAAGCAATCACTCGCCCCAGTGTCCACCAAAGACCTAACCTCTTTCTGATCATCAAATCTTAGCGTTAGGAAAAATGCTTCGTCTCCTATCTCTCTTCTAGCCGGTCCGTCCACTGCGTCTAAGTCTATTGTGGAATGAACGGACCCACCTCCTAGTTTCCCTGGTTCTTTTGTTCGGTACCACTAGGTTTCCCATCTTTATACATACGCGGTGGTTTTTCTCTCAACCTATTCTTCAACCATAAGCACGCCTCAGTAGAGTGGCCATGCTGTTGGTGAATGATACAAAACTTACTTTCATCAAACGGTAACCTAGGCCTCTCTCCTTTCTGCTGAGTTTGTACATTCTTTGCTTTGTCTACCTCTCTGCTCGGGGTTTTATTGGTTTTGGCCTTCTGGTCTAAGTTTCTTTCATCTTTCTGACTTTCATACTTATCTTTCTTTTCATAACCTTGTTGTTTATAACCACCACTGTTCTGGGGAGATCCGCTTTGCCCCGGCTTTGGTTTCTGAAACCATGGGGCGGCCTCCAGTCGGGCCAGCACCACTCCAAACCGTTCAGAGATGGAGTTTAGGGCTGCGGTCTCCTCTGACGCTTGGCTCCCAGCCAGCTCGCTTACTGCATTAGATATTTTAGTTCCCCCTTTGCCTTTGTCCAACGATTCTAGTCTCGTTGCACAATCCACCGCTTCGGTGAACGACTTAGGGTCCAGTATGGCTACTTGTCTAGCTACGCCCTGCTTTAATCCCTCTAAAAACACGGCTAACATCATGCTTTCACTCGCTTCTGCCTTAACTTGTTTTTGTTTCAAGACACCTGCAAATTCAATTACACTCTGGTCCTTTCCTTGTTTAAGGGCACAGAACTCTGCGTGTTTCTGCCACTTAGCTCTTCGATCACCGAAGATCTTGGTCATTTGGGCTTCTAGCTTCTCAAATGAGTCTTTCTCACTCTCAGCTAACGCTCCTGCCCAGTCGTCGGCCCTTCCCTTTAGGCCTAACAGCGCCATATTCAGGAGATGGGCGTCCGACCAGTCATAGATAGCTTTTAGTCGTTTTAATTCCCTGAAATACTTTTCTATTTGCTCGTCTTCCTTTCCACTAAACCATGGTAACCTAATTTTTGGTCCCCTTTGGTGACCATTGTGAGTCGTTTCACGCACTGGCGCTGGTGTTTGCCCCAGTGTCAGACCTAACTGTGGTAGAATTTCCCAAATATTTGGTTGATTCGGCGGGTTTGGAGGGTTGTTCTGACCGGGTGGGCCCGGCGGACCTGGCGGTCCCGGCGGTCCCGGTGGTCCGGGCGGTGGAGGATTCGGTGGGTTTGGGGGGTTGTTCTGACCTGGTGGGCCCGGCGGACCTGGCGGGTTTGGAGGGTTATTGAGTTGGTTAAGGAAAGGATTGTTGTTCTGGTTTGGGGGAGGGTTATTGGGTCCTGGTGGGTTCGCCTGATTATTCTGGCCTGCCGGGGCTTGCTGACCCTGTTGGTTACCCGCTCTTCCTCGGCCTGCGTTAAGATTGGCTGCGATCGCCATCGCCTGCAATAGGTAAGGGAACACGTTTTGCTCGACCCCACCTCCTGCTGGCACGGCTCGGCCGGGCTGTTGGCCTGGTTGGCCACCCCCATCATTTTGCTGCAGTCCCCCAGGGTTTATCCCAAGATTGGGTTGATTCGGAGGAGGATTATTAAGAGGGTTTTGAGGAGGGTTGTTGAGTTGGTTTTGAGGTTGGTTATTAAAAAGGTCTTGAGGGAGGTTGTTGAAAAGGTTTTGAGGTTGGTTAGGTCCTTGTGGGTTGGCCTGATTATCCTGGCCTGCCGGGGCTTGTTGGTTAAGGGGAGGGTTAGGCCCTTGAGGATCGGCCTGATTATTCTGGCCTCCTTGAGCCTGTTGATTCAGAGGAGGGTTAGGCCCTTGTGGATCGGCCTGATTATTCTGGCCTCCTTGAGCCTGTTGATTTAGAGGAGGATTAGGCCCTTGTGGATTGGCCTGATTATTCTGGCCTCCCTGAGCCTGTTGATTTAGAGGAGGGTTAGGCCCTTGTGGATCGGCCTGATTATTCTGGCCTCCCTGAGCCTGTTGATTTCCCCCTCTTTCCTGACCTGCCTGCAAAGGGGCCCCCATTGCTTGTGCTAGGAAAGGGTACAACATATTTTGTTGTATAGGCCCAAGGTCTAGCCCACCTCCTGCCGGCGCACCTCGGCCTTGTTGCCGAAGTCCCCCAGGATCTATACCACCAGCTCCCCCCTCGCCGGGTTGTTGGAGTTGGTTTTGGTCATCCCTTTCACCTACTAGATTCACCAAAGGTACGCCTCCCACCGCCATATTATCTTCGTGGAGGTTTTGTATATCGTGATCGTCCCACTGTTCCCTCACAGTTATTTCCTCTACACTAATTTCATCGTCACTTTTTTGTCTATCTTTCCTACCTGTGCCTAAAACATCCTCAGTAATAAGTTCAAATGATGACGAGCGTGACTTTTCTCCTCTAGCTAGTTTTCTATTAGGATTACCTTTTCTGACATTCGCGATAGCTTGTCCTGCTTCACTATCTTCTTCTTCGTTTTCGCTTTCGTATTTATCATACGGCTCAGGGGCTGCAATGTCCCCTTCTCCTACATGATAGGCTTTCTTTACCGTACTACCTTCCTCATCTCTATCTTCCCCTTCTGCTTCATCCTGATCGCTTAACCTCTCTAACTCTTCATGCTCTTCGGGGCCTGATTCTGTTAACTTCCTTATTATTTCTGCCGGGTTGGGATCATACCCTCCCCACTCCAGATCTGGAAGTTGAGCTTCTGCTCCCTTATTAGCGTTGTCCAAGTTCTCCCCAACATCATAGGTTAACCGATAGGGTTGTAAGTTGCCTACTTTGTCGCTGTCTCCCTCTGCTCCCTTTTCCACTCCCCTGTCCCTACCTACTGTTTTCCTTTTAACTACAGTGGAATAAGGAATGGACACCCCCGGGTTAGGGTGAGTCGGTGTTACCAGCGGGTGACTGGTAGACTCAAGTCGTTGGGGATGCGGATAGGTGAGAGAACTCCCATCAGGTTGAATTACCGGATTTGCGGGGCGACTTCTCCCTGATGGGCTGGAGTTATCCGCGGTGTTAATCCGATTTTCCTTGTCCCCTAAGGGGAATAAGTGATCCTCATCGAGAATTTCCTGTTCACTTAGTCCTCCTGCTGCAGGTAGTAAACGATAGGGAACTCCTTGATTACTCCACGGATTGTTCGCATCGTGTCCATAAGTAAAGTGAGAGCTAGCACCAGGTTCGTGGCCCGTAAGTGGCACATACCCCGGATTCCAATATTGCTGATAGTTTTTGAGATGGATCCGCCCTTCAACTCGTCCCGAGTGTGTTAGGGTTTCAAGTCCTTCGTCAAGAACCGGCCTATCTTTGGACCCTAGGTGCCAGGAAAATGGTTTACCTCTGCCACGGGTTTGGTGATTATGAGTACCTCCGGGGCCGAGCTGCTTGGGTCTGGCTGAGACCCCTTGTCTCGGTGCCTCCCCGTCTAAGGAATCACCTACCTGGTGGCGGTTTTCCACATTTCCTGTATATGATGTTGACACATCGTGTCCTGCGGGCCGCAAAGATTGAGGCTTGGCGTTAGAAGAAGCCTCAAAATCACCGGTGGCTGACATCAAGGATGAGCAAAACGATAAAAGTCATGTTTCGGGTAATCTCCACCAAATGAACTATTGTCGTTGTTTGTTTAATAATACTTGATGTATATACTTGTTTGATCCATGAGTTGTTTATCCAAGCTATCGAATCAATCAGCCTGCGTTAAAAGTTAATACATCCATTCCCCAATAGTTCAAAAGAAATGGACGATGAGGGAGCTGGTAAAGTGAAAGGTCTTTATTCAATTAACATCTCATCCCGAGTCAAAGCCACAGTGAATAAGTCTCTATCAGTCCACCTTCCCATCTCCTTTCAGCAATCAACCACATTTAAAATCCAAGTTGTTCCAACACGGTCCAGACCGCCCTAATGCTTAGCTCTATCACAATTCCTTGGCATGAAGCTGTTGGTATGAGTAAACTCCAGTATACTGCGCAGGAGCTGTAGGTATTACTCCAAGCAGTTCTTCTATTCTATGGTTGAACTCTAACTCCTAACTAACTCGCTCCCTTCCTTAGCAACACCTTTTATACTGGTTAACAGGTGGCGCTGAGAACGCAAAATATCTCCGTCTAGAAGTAGACTTGCTAGGTCTGATCATAACTAGATTACAGAAGATGATAATATATTAAAAGTACTAAGCTATTAGTACAAAACCATGAGGTCATGTTAAAAACTTATTATTAACAGACGGCTGCATAAATAGACTGCATTATTTTATTATGATAATAATTTTATTCAATATCTAAAATTCCTCTTTGTTTGTTGTTGTTGCTGAATTATAGAAGGGCAATTCAGTGTACTTCAATAAATGTTTCCCTTTAAAGAAGTTGTTTGTGAAAAGATATAGGGATGTTTACTTAAGATGTAAGCTGTAAGTAGTAATATGGGCTGAACAATAACAACCCCGGACTGTGTATTTATACGACTGTCCTTGTGGCAGAGGCCTGGCAGGTGGGCCAGGCAGTAGACGTCAGACCAGGTGTGTAAGATGTAATAAGATGTAAGGTGTAGTAGGTGTAACATGTAATAAGGTGTAAGATGTACTTACAGCTGTCCTTACGGCAGAGGCCCGGGAGATGGGCCAGGCAGTAGGCATCAGACCAGACGTGTTAGATGTAATAAGATGTAAGGTGTAGTAGGTGTAACATGTAATAAGGTGTGAGATGTACTTTCAGCTGTCCTTGCGGCAGAGATCTGGCAGGTGGGCCAGGCAGTAGGCATCAGACCAGGTGTGTAAGATGTAATAAGGTGTAAGGTGTAATAGGTATAAGGCATAATAAGGTGTTAAATGTACTTACAGCTGTCCTTGCGACAGAGGCCTGGGAGGTGGGCCAGGCAGTAGGCATCAGACCAGGCATGTAAGATGTAATAAGATGTAAGGTGTAGTAGGTGTAACATGTAATAAGGTGTAAGATGTACTTACAGCTGTCCTTACGGCAGAGGCCTGGCAGGTGGGCCAGGCAGTAGGCATCACACCAGGCGTGTTAGATGTAATAAGATGTAAGGTGTAATGGGTGTATGGTGTAATAAGGTGTAAGATGGACTTACAGCTGTTCTTGTGGCAGATGCCTTGGAGATGAGTCAGGCAGTAGGTGTCAGACCAGGCGTGTAAGATGTAATAAGGTGTAATAGGTGTAAGATGTAAGGTGTAAGTTGTACTTACAGCTGTCCTTGCGGCAGAGGCCTGGCAGGTGGGCCAGGCAGTAGGAGTCAGACCAGGCATGTAAGATGTACTAGTAAGATGAAGGTGTTAGGTGTAATAAGATGTAAGTTGTACTTACAGCTGTCCTTGCGGCAGAGGCCAGGCAGGTGGGCCAGGCAGTAGGCGTCAGACCAGGCGTGGCCGGCCTGGCCGTCCGACCTGAGGGAGCTCACGGCGCACCGGTGCCGGGGGTGGCGGTGAGGCTCCCCAGGCATCCAGTTGGTGTAAGTCACCGTCCGATTAATCTGAAATTATGGGGATTTAAACCCAGATGCAGCAGTGATAAATGGAGGGGAAATGCTTTTATTTCTAAACATGCAAACATAAAATTCGGTAAAAGATTCATGGCCACAGATTTTTTTCTTCAGACTCCCCCAAGATTTGCTGGGTTCACCATTGAGGGTGGTTCCATTCAGATAATTATAGTAATAGTTTGTCTAATAGTAGATAATGATATATTGTCAAGATTGTTCTTTCAGTGTAATCCGAATTGAAGGATTTGGATAACATACACAACGCAAAGCCTTAGAACCTGATCCATTTTTATATCCTCAAATACCTAGGTCATATGCTCACGGGTTTTGCTTTTTAACTAATCCATATAATTATAAGTTTAATTTTACAAGTATGGGCCATTTTCACCACTGTTGGTGTTGTAGTAGTACTGTATTGAAAGTAACATGCTAATTCCATATGTTTTGTGAGTAAGTAGTATATGCAAAGTAGTGGAGGGTCACTCTATTGGGCTAGAGATCCTACATCTGAAATACGTGGACCAGCATAATTATAGAAAATTTTGTCAGCCTATAACTATACGCAGCGTTTAGACTGTTAGACATCAAAAGTTCAGCGAAATGAACTTACATGAACTAATAGTAGTATAAGGATAAGAATCGAAACTGCAGTTCTATTAAAAACAAAAGGTAGTAGTATATGGAAAGCAACCCATGGTTCAGGACCTATTTCTGATCGGTTTGGACAATTATCATTTCACTTATATAACAAAAAAATGATACTTTTCATACCTCGGCGTATGGTTGTTTGCTTGTTAACCACGTGTACTGATGGGGTTTCTCATAGGCATTCAACCCAATTATAACTCCGGGCTTCACCTTAAGGGTCCTGGTCATATCTAAGATGAAAATGTAAAAAGAAGTAACAGAGAATATCATATAAAACCTAATAAGTATGACATATCTTTTGACAACAGTTTCTTTGTAGTGATGGCAGTAGTAGTAGTAGTAGTAGTAGTAGTAGTAGTAGTAGTAGTAGTAGTAGTACAAATGATAGAGTTGAACTCTCATATCATGATAAGAAAGATTTTTCAATGTTTGATGTTACAATTTATACATTTTCTAAGGTCACAAAAATCAACTTTGTAATATGTTCCCACATGAGTTATTCATAAACTAAATCCTGTGTTATTGGTTATAAAAGATGCCCAATACTAGAATATTGGAAGTTCGTAGCTAAACATCATTCGAAAGGGAATTTCAAGCACTTTCTAATGACCAGTGTATAACATATTTGTGACTAACTAATATTCCCGCTGCCAAAAGTGGGTGATTTTTGAAATCGGGAGTAAAATCGGCTAGTGGAATACAGCCTTAAGAGTACAGCTTCTTTACTTATGATGAAGTCCATCTCGGCCTGGTCGTTGATGATGGCCAGGTAGGAGACGGCCCCCCGCGACACGTGGTCCCGACACGTCTCCTCCTGAATCCCCCACTCGTGGGGGTGTAGCACCCTGTAGCAGTGACCATCACGGTGGTACTCCTTGTAAAGTTCATTAGCAACGCAGTTCTCTGAAATAAATAGGAATACATGTAAGGCGAGTGAGTGGTGGAGGTTTTACACCTATGAGATGAAGGTGACAGGGCAGGCAAGCAACAGGGGATCAAAACCTAGAAATCATTTTTGATGTACCTCATCCCTTAGAGAACCCAGCACCAACTGGGAATTGAACCCAAAGAACAACTTGGTCAGTGCTGGGTCCCCCCTATCACCACTTTATTCAATCAGCAGGGGCTACTGGGGGCCTATATTCTTTCCTGGAACCCCCACAGAGTATATAATTATATATAAGTATGCCGTGGGCAGCTTTTATAAATCTTTCTCATGCACTAAGGCTGCTGTCACCTATGGGCAAGGCAGGTCGGGCTGTAGCCTCTCTGGACACCTATTTTGGGCCCGGATATACAGGTTTTATTATTGGATACAATTGGCACTTACTGACTGGATCTGGGCAATCAATGAGGCTCTGATTCTCATACTGTATTAAGGCTACAGAATTTACCTCTTAGGAATATTTTTATCACATTAAATACACCAAAACACATTTCCCAAATAAGTACTTATAAACACCATTCAAAAATGGCCAATAATCCCATTGTTGATCACCGGCTTATTCGATTCCAATAGAGCCAGGCTGTAAGTGACAGGTTCAGGGATTCATGAGAGTGAGTAGACAGGTGTGTTTATAATATGTAATGATAAAGTTGTTGTGGTGGATGTTTTTCCACGTGTTTTTCGTACGTAGGCAATAACATGATTATAATTCAATGCCCCGGAACAAATACATCTCAATTTCAATGGTATTAGCATTAATGTTTAGGATTGATCTATATTAAAATGATACAAACCAAAAACAACATAAGAGCTACATCTGTAGCCAATGGATGAAATAATTTTGCTATGGTAAATAGATGGGTATTTGCCAGATTATGTTTGCCTAAGCATGCATGCAAAGGCGGGTGTTATTGCCTTCCGGGACATTACAGTTTTAATTTTTCATCGAATTTTAAAAGGGCAGGACAATAGTGAGGGCAGGGGCGAATACAGGATTCTCGAAAGGGTGGTCAGCATAAAGGTTAAGTGCTTAAACCGCGTGCATTTGATAACGTTAATATTTTGGCCTCTTTTTATATGTAGTTTAGGGGTCCAGCAAAAGGGGGTCAGGATCCCAGGACCCCAGGACCCCCCTTCTGGATCCGCCCCTGGAGGGTGTAGGAGAATCCTGAGAAAGCATACTAATAATTCCAAAAAAAAAGAAGACCGCAGAACTCACTATCCTCGGTCTCACAGAGTGCAGGGAAATAAGCCGTATGATGTACATTCATCCACATGCCCACCCTGCCAGGCACCCCCGTGTCACTACTCAACATCAGCACGGCCACATCCTCGTGATGTTCAGGGGGCAGGTACGAGTCAAGGTCCCCGAAGGCCAGCTTGGCTTCTGCCCAGCCGTCGTCTGGCCACTCGTAGTCCGTACTCGTAGACTGTAGGAGGGGGTCGGTGTTGGGCAGCTTGTGGTCGCCCGTCTCGTAGTTGTGGTAGTCGCCGTCTACACTGATGTAGTAGTCGTAGTCGTGGTGTTCTGTGGGCCCCAGGTGGGACGGCTTGGAGAAGTTACCCTGCCAGTCGGTGTACAGGGGCTGGGGAAAGAAATGATGAGAATTGGTCCCAGTTTGAGCAAGGAATCAACAGAGATATACTTAATAATCTCTTTAGTCTGAGGTTGTTCCGGATATCAGGATACCGTTTTCACAACTTTTGTGCTCTATATTGGGGGATCTAGAAGCAAAGAGGGGACGATTTGGAAAAAAAGATATCCTCGGTATCTCTTTTTTGCTTACCGAACTTGCGTGTACATGTAGACTAATACAACCCCCCCCCCCCCCACACACACACACATATACACACCCATATACAATGCGGACAGAACTATGACACATATCAGACTAATAGGGGATTGAATTGTATGCAATATTCTTATGCGGGTCAGCACTGGAGAAGAGTGTTATTCTATTAACTAAACAAAATTACCACAAAGAGACCGCATAAAAGACAATTAAAGATATTCAACAGTGCCTACCTTTGTGTTACTATGCAGCCAGGTCCACTGCATCCTCTTATTCAAATCGTTTATTCCAATCCAGAAACTTTTCCCCTCACACTGTGCCTCATTTTTGAAGTAAATCTCTGTAATGCAAAGGGGAGATAGACTAAAGGGGGGTTGAATTGTATGCATTATCCCCATGTGGGTCAGCACTGGAGAAGAGTGTTATTTTTTCAATTAAACAAATTACCACAAGGAGACCACATAAAATACAATTAGAGATATTAATAAGATACCTATGAGGTCTAGTCTAGTTTAACACTGCCTAGTTCCTCATTAAACATGATTGTATTCCTAACGCGATTTCTTTAGGAATCTGTATGGCTTGGATATCGTGATTTTCAACCAGCAAGATTTATTATCTGAAAGCAAGACTACTATATTATTATAAAAAACAATGGCAATAGCCTTACCAATACCCTACATATTCACTTAACCCACACTTCAGAATGTTGTTGACACATGTATTTTAGAGATCTGTTGAGTCCAATAACGCTAGGTTCAAGATGTGCGATATTACCCTATGCAGCTCTATATACCTTATGTTTTGTGCTCTCAAATAACTCACCTTTGGCCCAGGTGGCTTTCTCTGCCGTATCTAAAGTGATGAGCTCAGCATTCTGCTTCTGGCAGTAGGTCCTCGCCTGCCTCCAAGTGGAAGCCTCCATAAAGTTGGCATAGCAGTGTTTCACTTCATGACCCGTCGTATTCCACGTCATTCCCAACCAGCTGCTTCTTGGACAAGCGTCAGCTGGAACATCATAATAATATTACTTTTTTTTGTAATATCATTACAAACATAGTAATCATCATTCAGTTTGAAACAGACCATAGGATCAACAGTTTCAAAAAGGAAAGAATGGCAGGTGTCTGTGTATACTTCCTCTGGTGACAATCGCCACCTACACGTTATAAAGTGTCAAAATATATTATATAGAAATAGACACTGATAACTTGTATCTTGTCAATCTTGATTTGAAACTTTCATTCATAGCAGAAGTATCTTTCAGTTTTCTTTTTCACTCTTTAATTGTGTGCTGTCCATGAGAGGCAAGAACTTTGCGCTGAGTATCTAATAATAATTTTGTATTTCGGGAATATATTTTCATGGTTTACGTAGGACCTATCAATGTATGTCTAAGGTTGTGCGATTATTTAGTCAAAATTCCTTTCCTATATGATTCCTGTATGATTCCCAAAAAATGTAAAAATTCAGAGTGAACTGAATTGTAGATCTTTTATCAAGTAGGATTATTCCGACCTGCTGAAATAATTTATACTTGCATTAATTATCTAACATTATTGACGCAGTCTGAGTCAAAGCTCATATATTCATTCATCAATTCTCATAACTTTCTTCTTTCATCCTTGTATATATGTATATAAACCCACCCCGATCTCTGTTGGAAGAGCACTGTACTGTGAAACAGAATAGTTAAAAAAAAAAATTAAAAAAAAAGTTTTTTATGCTTGCGATTTTAAGATCACAGTGAAAAATTGTCCAGGGCGAATGGGGCTTTATTAGATAAATCTATAATCTAGTTGCACTTACTGGTATTCTTCAGGATCACCTCGCAGGCGTAGGGGTGGTGGGCGGTACAGTGCTCCTGTTTCCAACCCTTCACCCCGTCACATCCCAGCACGGCACAGTGGGAGGGCAGGTGACCCCCGTTGTCCGGCTCGCCATCACGCCAATTGGCCCAACTCTGGAGAGAGTGAAGCCAAATTTAAGCCAATTCAATCCACGATGCAACCGTAAAGTTATATAACAGAAAATAATAGACGACTTTATATATATATATATATATATATATATATATATATATATATATATATATATATAATAGATGCTTCCAATTAATGTTCCTCATAGCTTTAAGGCAATTGCATTTATTAGGGGAACATCGATGTTTTGACTTGACCTAAAGAAGACAATAATTGAATGTCATTAAGGATTTTGAACATTGGACCACAAAATATCGTACTTAATTTTACAACTTCTTATAACTTTCTTTTTGGTAGTGGTTATCAGCGTCATATTGAACAATGATTTGGTTTTATTTAAGAGTTATAATGTAGTTGAGATGAATAAACGCAAGTGCAAGCTTTCAGTGTTCCATTGTTCCATTCTAAATTAAGAGTACAACCTCTTGCCATATATGTTAACCAAAACATAAGGTCAGACTATTTCCAGATGGTATGCTCCTACCCGTTGTTCAAAGGTTCATCTCACCCAAGGATTATCATCCCTTTCTAACAGAATGTGTATAGTTCTCCTTCATCCAGTCTAACTTTGAAAATAAGATTCCTACTGCCTAAGGAATATTCCATCAAGTATTCTAGCTACCACACAGGTATGATCCTATACTAGAACATGGTCACCAATAAAGAATGCCACCAGCACCAACGTTATCCCACTAGCTCCAATAAACCTCTGAATGGGTTTGAGTTTAGTTCTATCTCCCCATCCACCCTTCTTCAGTGGTCCTTTATTCATCTTGCTACTGATCTACCATTTTTACCTTTGCCAAGCATATTGGGAGCAGGTTCTCCCATCACACGTTGGCCTAGAAAGCAGACATTGCCATGACCACCTCACTCACTCTTGACTGTCACTTAGTCCAAACAATTGATGGTTTCTTTATTGTTATTATATTTGTGTTGATGTAGGTGTCTATTGTTATTATATTAGTGACATAGTTTGATGACCATCATTTCATTCAGTTTCGCTAGGTCCAAACTTCATTCATTTAATTTCCACTGTCCACTGTCTCCCCATCTAATATGTAATGTGCAAAGCTAATAAAATAAAATAAAATAACAATCATTTCAGCCTACCATCTGGTGGGAAGCAGCCTAACTACAATCTTTTGCTTGCACCCTCTGCTGAGAAGCAGTCTATGAAACACTTTATATTCACAGTGCAATATGATGCTAATTTCATAAGTGCTTTGACTGCACTGAGAGAATATTGTGTAGTATAAAGGCCATATTCCACTACAGGTGATTTGCTCGCTGGGGGCAATTAACTTAGTTGTGTTTGGCCCCACCGCTAATAAAACGCCATGCTTAAATGGTACATTAAACGGGGCAATTAAACCTCTTTACATTTTTGATAAAAAAAAAAAAGGATGTACAACTCTCTTATGCTACTCACTGAAATAGACCA
The DNA here is from genome assembly GCA_936440205.1 of Lepidonotus clava. Classification (NCBI taxonomy): domain Eukaryota; kingdom Metazoa; phylum Annelida; class Polychaeta; order Phyllodocida; family Polynoidae; genus Lepidonotus; species Lepidonotus clava. Next base: position 34,109,721 of record OW387140.1, read on the forward strand.
TGTGCTAGCCCTTAGGAAGTGTCCCTACTAACTGCAACAGGGGCCGCAGGGCCACCAATGGCCACATGAGGGTCCCAGCATGCGGCAACCGTGCAGCAACTGCACCTTTGCCTAATGTTTATATAGCAACTTAACAGGGATTAGTGAGGGGAGACTGACGCTCCTCGGCCTAAACCCCTGTATAAACAAAGGATTACAATTAGCTAAAGGTCCAGATGGGTGGCAGGCAATAAAACCAGGCATCTCAAGGTGGAATATAGAGATTCATTTGCAGTTGTCCTTGCAGTGGCCCACCTGAAGGACCACCACAAATGAATTTATAGTTTTCTATTGAATGTTTGTGGTGGCAAAAACCAACATGTTTGTTTCTAAAATGCAAAGTGCTTGCAGTGGCAGACCACCGCAAACGGCCCCCCACTGCAAAGTGGAATGTGGCCGTTAGTCTTTTGTATTTGATTTTTATACTACTTACAATATTAATGTCCCGTCTAATTACTACATATCTTTTATGTAAATACTTACAGACTGTGTACCGTCGACCCACTGCCACGTATCATTCATCCAGGGATCCCAGAGTCCTATCCAGGCATTCTCGTGTTTGATCAAACGACCTAAATAGTTACAAAATCGTACAGATTGATAAATGGATTAAAACACAAGATATTATAAAAATATTAATATATCTATAATGATATTATTATGAGAGATAAATGTACTGAGGTCCTTTCCTTTGAGTTTCAGATATCTTAAAGCATTTTCCAGCCTTTAAATTGACAAATTATCCTTGGAACATATACAAAACCTGGCCAAGTATGCACATTATATGTGAAAAGTACCATATTTGAAAACTGATATTTTCTATTTCAAAGCCTGATTGATGGAACTATGAACTAATATTGAAATAATTTTTTTAGAATAAAGGCAAATGTAGCATCAGACCCTTATATGTAACTAAATATCAACCTTTTGATATCAATAAGTATGACAAAAGGCAAAAAAATAAGCACAGTTGACTCCTGAGAGCTACTCAAGTATGTCAATTATGCAGTATTCAGTAAGATACGAGCACACAGTTGGACATTATCATGATGTAAAACTACATGCTACCCTCTCAAACTGTTAGGATTGTAATATTTTTTATACTTTTCCACCAGAAAACTTATTAAATAGTAATAATAGATAATTGTATAAAACGATACAACAAATATAGGCAAGAAATGAGCAAACATTCTGTAATCAAATTCAAATTGCTTCTCAGCATTCAGATGGCTTATTGGAAAAATCTGTGCAAAATGGTGAATTTTCATTATTTCACCTCAGCCTTCCGACTGTGTTCATTTGCTGAATAATGCTTGTATATCAGTAAATGACACATCATTAGATTCCAAATTTAATTCTCTAAACTCCCTATTGAAAGAATTGAAATAAAATGTAAATTGAAAATTCTATTTAGAATTAAGTTGATGGAAGTCAGGAAAAATAGCAAATTTCGGCAAATTTTGGAGAACATTCCAAACATTCCAAATTATTTAGAATGTTCAGTTGGAACACATTCCATCCAGATTCATAATATATAGATTCCTAGCTTTAGAATGATACCAAGATGATTAAAATTGATCAAGAATTGTAAGAATTATGAGGATTTCTTTGAAAAATGTTAGGGCAACTTGATGTTTTTGATCGCAATTTGCTGCAATGATCTACGTGCCTCTGCACATTCTATTGAGATTATCCACCACTAGCCAGCTAGCATAAGTAACATACTTGTTCTTTTTACCCTAAAGGCTCGTTCAGTCAATATTGGATGGATCTGGGCCAATATCTTCGTAACTGATTTTAGTGATTAGGCTAGTCAGGTAAAGTTTGATTAGTGTCCCAAAATTGCCTGACTTTGTGTGTAACCAAAGTAAAATATCATTGAAAAGGATTTCTAAGATGTAATTACTTTGATTGACAGACCAATTAAAATATGAATGAGACACTAATCAATATTCACCTGATTTGCCTAATCACTGGAAATATGCCCCCTGGTTTATAAATCCTTTCGCCCACATACCATGTACATCCTTACTTACTTTGTATCATTTTGTCTTCCTGTTTTTTGTTGACCACTACCAGGTGCGCTTTTTGTCCCTTGCAGAATTCCCGAGCGTCGGGCCAAGACTTGGACTTGGAGTTGTATGAATAACAGCTATCAAGCTCGTCTACCCAGTTATCACTGCATTTACCATGCTCATCTGTTAAACAGATAATGTTACAAACATCAAACTGGCTTTGTGAATGATGATATTCTATGGGATATTTATGAAGACATTCCATGCATTGTATATAATTATGATAGTCATAAAATCCAGGGGTTGCCTTTGGATTAACAACAGTTTTTAACGTTTAATTGAATTTATTCTATTCTGACTGACGGAATTTTGATAAGCAATGATCTTTTACCAGTAATATGGCAAAAGACCGTGCATTCTATATATCACTTGGAAGAGAATTAAACTTGAACCCGGGTCCAATGATAACATGACTATGATTAACCAATATTCGAATGCCGACATTTTTGAGTGGGAAGAAATACCGGGTAGTGGAATATAGACGTCAAGACCATGATCAACGATGTGAGAAAGCGGCAGCCGATTTTCTTTTTATGTATTTTTCACATATTTGTAATGACATTTCCCTGTGAGAAAGCGGCAGCCGATTGTCTTTCCATGCATTTTTCACATATTTGGCATGACATTTCCCTGTGAAAATACCATTTTCCTGATAAGGATTATTTAAAACTCTTTCAAAATATTATATAATTTTAATAAGAAAAACTGTTATTTAATACATTGATTTTCAGAATCGTCCCAAAATCGCCCCCTTTATTCCCACCTTTTGGCCGTTCACAGATGAAGGGCAGCTGTCGGGAGCAGCTCTCGTCGTGCCAGCCGTCGTCCAGATGGCCGGGCATCTTGTAGATGTGCACACAGGCCGTCGACCCGTGCGTCGGGGCGCCCTTGTCCCACAGACTGAACGACGGCTGAAACCAACCAGGGTTTATGCTTTTATCATACCTAGGGTGATACAGGTTCAGTAGTTAAGAGTTTAATGCATCACTGACATAAACTAATTTTCTGATTGAATATTAATCACTACGGAAAACATGTTTATGAATCTAACACGAATCACTCACGTAATTTCTTTTTTACAAAAGCATTTCTAAAATGCACTATGTTTTCATTTTGTCATGTTTCCAAAGCAATCCCCGCACAACGTGACTCAACGCAAGTTATCCATATAAAAAAGAATCCCCAGCAAGAATTAGATGACGGACTTCAAGTGTAATAGGACCTTAAAAGTCCGTTGAACTGAGGTTACTATACCTTTGTTTTGTTGAAGATCCATTTGTATTCACTGTCAGCCTTCACACCGTCACTGTAAAGTCCGATCCAAGTAGGTCCACTGCTCAAAATTGCTGAATAGGACAGATTGAAAGCTTTTAGGTATTGTCATGTCATTTTAAACCAGAGAATAAAGGCCACATTCCACTATGTAGTAAGTACCATTTGCAGTCCCCTATTTTTAGCCACCACAAGTAGTTCGTGTTTTCAGATACCAACATGTTGGTATCCCCCACCACAAGCAATCCATAGAATACCTTATAATTATTATAGGTATTCTATGGATTGCTTGTGGTGGGGGATACTAAGATATTGGTATCCGAAACACGAACTACTTGTGATGGCTAAAAATATTTATATTATAAACTCATTTGCAGTAGGACCTACTACAAGCAAATACCACAAGTATTTCTTATATTCCACCCTGTGATACCCTACTGCAAGTAAGTTTCCATCAGTTTGCTTTTGGCACTGCAAACAAATACCACATATTGGAATATAGCCTTAAAACCTTTATAGGACAATATAGTAACCATGAGTTTATGTTGATATGCCAATCATTCTTATCTCATTATCCCAAAATGAAGTTGGATGGTATCTCAATTCCAACTGAGGTATACCATGTACAAATGAACATCATATTCAATATCATTTTTCAATTCAATCTAGGAAAGCGTCTACACATTCCTGTATATGTCCCTAGCAAGAGCACTTTTGTTCATGAAATAGCTATTAGATCTACAAGGGAAAGCTTTTGATGCATATTCAGTATGTGAATTATCCATCAATTATCCATTAATTATCAGATTCATATATGAAGAGCCATTTCTAAATGACAATTATCACGAAAATAGACCAATGGGGCCATTGAGGTTTGTTTAAAGTAATGGAAAGGTCACCTTTACAAGACCTTTCCAAAACGTTTTCAGGTGACCTTTAAAATTCATCAAAGATCTTGCAAAGGTATTGGAAAGGTGACAAATCCTATGCCTTTAATGAACATCAATGGCCCCATTTACAAAATTAAAGGTCTTAATGGTCTAATTTCGCAGAGTGTTATTAAGAAATCTACCAAAAAAATGTTGCTCTACTCACCTGTGGCCTGAATAAACTGTGACTTGGAGTCAAAGAAGGCCAGGTTGCCCTTTTTGCTCTGACAGAAGTCGCGGGCCTCGAACCAGGACATGTCAGGTGGGGTCTCCTGGAAACAGGCATCCTCGGAGAAGTGCCACCCGTCATCGCAGTACTTGCCCTTTGCTGGAACCAAATACATTTATTTATAATACACCTTTCCCATGAACCTTGGCAGTCCCCTAGTCTAGGAACTTTTGAGACTTTTGGTAACTGGGTCACTTCCGTTCTTATAGCTTAATTAGGCCTATAGCAAAACTCCCCAAAAGTTGTTCCACATTTAACACACCAGGGTGGCGCCACAGAGTGGCGCCACCTTAATGAAAAAGATGTAGTTGCTGATCCAGGGGGTGGGCGAAATCGGAGCAAATGAGGGAATTGCCACCCAAGACCCAGGGGACAACATTTTTGGCATCTTAGAATTGGAAGATTTTGTGTTTTAATTTCTAATTCTTATAAGGGGGTGGTAAGGGTTTGCCCCCCCCCCCATTGCACAGGCTCTGGATCCGCCCCTGAAATGTATAGTATTATTGGGATATCAGTGTCACAGGAGCATGTCTGGTATGGAAGGGAATGTTCAAATTACATGTAGTGCCACCTGCACACTTACCAATTGCCATCTGATACAATTCAGAACTATTGTACACTGACCTCATTTTATCATACTGTATAGTTTTTTGTACTCTGGGTGAATATTATTGATTTTATAGAAATAACGTGAGACAGTTGAATGTGTCTATAAAACGGAATGACGTCTGTAAGGACAGAACTTTCCCCCTTCTAGGACAATAATGAAATTCTGTATCTATCATATTATTAGTCTATTGCTAATTCCAAAGTTAACATAACTGTAAAAAATAATCCGTAGATTTTACAGTAAATGACAGGCAAGTATGTTGCCAGTCGATTACTGTAAAAATTTCTGCCATACTTGATAAAATTAATGACCATAAATCTTACAGTGAGGCAACATTACGGCATAACAGCGATACAACATAGATTTTATAAAAATGTAAAAATATAGCAATAGAGCTTCTCAATCATATAATTTCATCAATAAAACGATCTCTAATTCAACCAGAATCCTAGTCACATCGCGTAATGGGCACCCCCTTTCGTAGTGACACTCACAATGGACACAGCGTTATTCTATTTTAATCTTCCATTATAAAGTATCATATCTATTTTGATCTTTATCCAGTGATCTTTTAACAATACTACAGTGCCCCTAAACTTTAAACCTATAAAGCCACTGGTCTGCTTGTTCAGTCTTGTTCACACTTTTAGGGATGGGCAGGGGCCGCGGGACTTTTTATTCAAATGTCTGACCACAGGCACTTGGCAGGAAGCGTAGACCGAGGCCTACGGGTGCAGGCACGTAGTTCTTCGCGGACCATCGCGAAGACCGTTTTGCAATACGAAACCATGAATACAAATGTCTGTGATATACTATATGATCCCCATATAAAATTCTCCTACCAATGATAAGCCTGGCCGGTATTGTTTGCCCTCCGTCTGTAGCAGAGCCCTGTGTTTTACTAGAGCTTAGCCCTATGTTTTATGACATCGCCGCTCTATGTTTTATCATAGCAGATTCTCTATTATGTTTTAACACTGTCCACATGACTCACCTTGCGGTGTCACTGCCTTTCTAGGACCGCGCGCTACTTTTAACAAATTCCCGCTCTATAAAATCTAGGCCGTAGGTCTCGACAGCAAGGGGCCCATCCATGACAAGAGGCCAGGTTTATATTTACCTAGCAGTATGGTACACCTTAAACGGACCACACACTGCCTCTATGTTATTTCCATCTGCTATTGTAGAGAATCGGTGTTGCATGCATTCTACTCCTCAATCTCTTAATTTCTTATGTTCATCCAAAATGTCTCCCTGAATTTGCACCAAATCCAACGTATTAATACATTGCCTATATATGATTATAGGTAAATTCCTTTAAGTGAAATATAATAATGCACGCAACGCGCCTCTATCTATACACACTTACAATACATACAGGCACGTTATCATCACATCTAAGGATTCCACCTATAGATCTTCCAGACGGTCCTACCTGTCTATACGTCTATTACGCATAATGCACACATATCACTACTACTTTCAACAGGTGCAAATGTATGTATACACATGTAAACATATACCAACCTTCCTCTGCTAACACCAGTCCCTCTGCAGTCACATACAGGAGTAGTAGCAATATCAGATAAGGTACGTCCATGATGCCTGCCTCACTCACTGACGACAGGGGTTTTGGGGGGGACTGCCAGAGAGACACTGTGGCCCAATGCTGCGGCTGGAAACCAGGATGTGTTTTTTTCTCTTCATAAATCGCCGGCCCACTTTGGTCCCAACTGGGTCATCAGATCCGGTAGGCATACTTATATATAGGCCAGGGATTGGTGAGAAGGAGGGGTAGGGGGTTGGGGTTATTAATAATAGGGAGGTTAAGCAACCCATGCGCATCACGGTACATGGACGTAACATATCTGCTATCTCACTTATTATTTTGAAATTGTAAACATTAATCTTTAAGAACAGAAAAAATACGTTGTACTTTAGCGAATGAAATATCTATATTTCAATTTTCTTATCGCATATCCACTGAAGGCTTAAACCTTTATAGGTATGTTTATTTAACCATGTGCGTTTGAGTTGATTAACCTCCGGATCACGGGGAGGTAACTTTTTTCATGTAATTACCAGAATGATGCTATTTTTATTATCATCATTATCATTATGGCTTGGTATAATAAGAAATGTTGCTTGACGTAAACTTTGCGTTCTGACGTAAACTTTGCTTATTTTCAGATTCTGTTTATATGTGATTTATGACGCCTTATTCAAAGGTACCTCATAGTGGAATAATATACCAAGACAATCCACTAATAAGTTATATCTAAAGCACATTTTGATTATTATAATCTGATAATATCTTACATTTTCATCTAGGGAGAAAGCATCAAGATACAAGATATGCTTCAATTTGTCTCTTTGTTTTCTTGCTCTTCGACTCATCTCACAAGGTTATTTCCTCTATTTACGGAAATGTTATTTTGAGCATTATCTTATCTCTAAGTTGGTGTATCATAATCAACCGGTTGGCTTCGTTGTGCGAGGGAAGAATTACATGCATGTACTTGTTCCTTATCCATTGGTATGTACATGTAAGGACAATGATCCAAGATATGACAAGGCTCATGCATAATTATAATGTCTTCTCATAGTTTTCATGCATTGCAACAGAATTCCCGCTGAAAATGTCCTCTTTAAAACTACACACTTTGGAGAAATTATAAAAGAAAAAAAACAGTAAAAGAAAGTTGTTCTTTAAACCAATTTGTTTTTAAAAATAAAGATATAATCGCATCGAGGATCACCGAGCCAACCCATCTCAAGATTTGAGGCAGCTCTGCACGCTTTATCTATTTCAACCGTATAGATTTAAACCGACATTTGAGAGTGTCGTTGTTACAGAGGAATCAACGTTTTTCATTAAAGCAAGGGACATGGAATGCAAAATAAAACGGCGATGATCTAATGCTATATGACTGTGTTGAATGATATTAAGTTATAAAAGTTACCTGAACGACCAGGACTACGTGACTTGCATAATGGTTAAGCAGATTCAATTCATGAGGATAAAACTAAACTGATCAGGGGTAGACCCAGGGGGGCGGATCTAAGAGATCCTGACCGCCCCCTTTGGGTGGACCCCAAAACTACAACAAGATGGAAAAATGGCACATGCATGCATGCAAATGCACACCATTTTAGTAGTTAGCTTATATATACTGACCCCCCGTCCCGCCTTGGAATTCCTGTATCTGTCCCCGCTGACATATACACATATTGTTTGCATGGAAAGTTATTGTGCCTAAATTTGGCAATTCAATCCTCCAACGGTTTTAAGTCAAACATTTCCCCTCGGGCAATTTGGGAAACATCCATTTCATTAAAACATTGTTCCATTACTTTTGTCGGCAGTTGTGGATCTTTTCATGGACAAGAAACAACTTTTATCCATTGAAAGACAGCAGATCTTCCTTTGGTGATTGCTTAGCACCCTTTCCCTCTGATACAAGGGTATGATATCCATAGTCTGATGTAGGCCTATGAGCATAGCCTGACGTTATGGACATGTCTATGCATCATACAACACTGACAATGAAGGTGGATTGTATAGATCTTTCCCATGAACCTCTGCAGTGCACCCTCCCATAGAAGCCCTGTTCCCAACGACTCCCATTGAAGGCCATATCACAATCGAAAGTTGCATCTAAACGAGTACACTGTTGCCCCCTGGTGTAGAAGCATGGTGTTCTTCCAGGGGCGACTGCCATCAGAGACCTTATACAACATGTATATATAATTATATCTAAGTATATAAATACAAAGTCTCTGCTGCCACAGAACTATAGGCCTATAAACCTACAACTACAATTGATATGCATCATTCTGATGCTGCCGGCAAGCCTTCAGGGTCGGATCAGGTGAGGGTTGGGGGAGAGTCCAAGCAGTCCTTTACTCCTCCCCCCTTTTTGGTGGGGATTTAAACGTTGGGTATCGATAAATACACGTCACTGCCCTAGCTTATCAGTATTATTGAACCAAGTGTTCTGCCTGGTAGAGGCTTGTACTGACGCGGTGTCAGTCCATAGTTAGCTTAGCTGTTTTGCACAGAAGCAATATCAGGGCTAAGGGTGTGACTCTTCATAGCTTATGTTTGGAGAATGGAGTTGACGTCAAGGGAACAGGATAAAGCAGGGCCCACAGCTAGGAAGCAGTCAGAGTGCATCAGCGAGCAATCAGGTAACACCCTGGAAAGGTTTAGGCCGCAGAGACTGGGTTTCTATTGAGGAGAGTTAGCTGACCATTTGGGTAGGGGGGCTAGGAGTGTTGGCTGTGGGGGTTGAGTTGACCAAGCCTTTTGGACTGATTTTGGAGAACTCTGCTTGAGAAGGCCTGCAGCTTCAGCAGAGAGAAGACTGTGATAGGGACTAGCTTATACATTAGCATAAGTCACTAAAACGTAATGCTTAATTCTATGCTTACTAATGGCAGCAAAGTAAAACCCCATAGTTCAGGCTTTCATGGAAATACACTGATCTAATAGGATTATATTGACATTGAATCTTGTTTAAGCCAACAATATAAGTTCAAAGATTCAACACTAATGATATATGAGTGGCTATATACACACTTTATTTTCTACAAGTGCTCAAATAGGATATCACTGGGACAACAGGTCATGTTAGAGTTACTTTCATACAGCATATGTACTCTCTGGTTGAATAGTTCTCATTTTAACATCGCATCATGGTGATATTTGCATAGGGAAGAATTGTTCCTGAAATAGTAATTCAATTCTCATATTCACATTACAGAACAAGTCTTGTACACATGTTAACGATAACACATTTACAATTTATTAAGTCTTTCCTCATCCAAATTCATATTCTTCAACTGAGGAAGTCTCTATTTTCTCCCATTGGACAAGCAACTATATATAGCATATCATTCTCTATTTTGATTTTAATGGCTCTTAACATATCGATGATATAGAACATTTACTATATCTACCATCTAACTTATTTGGAGTAGAGTTAATATTATAATGTACAGTATTTGATGATATTATGGCAACTTTAACTTGGAACCCAATATCGTTCCGACAGCATGTCTACATCTAAATAATATCAAGTGTCTTAATAAGTTATCTAGATATTTTCATTCAGACCAATCTAAAAGATGGCAAAGTATGAAAGGTAAATACTTCAACACTGCCCAAGTTTCACTAATACACTTTACACACCAAATATACTCTGCCCAAGAATCTCTAATGCACTTTACACACCAAATATACTATCTTCAGTCAGGTTATTTGTTCAAATATAATAACACACTGTACATATTTCACAACTATATTAGTATTTTCAGCCATTGTATTCATTAAGATGATATCTAAGCCTGAATAAATTAACCGCTATGAAGCTACTTGACATTTCTACGTGAAGGGTTTTCAGTATTGTGCCTTCCCAGCCTCTGCCGTTTGGCCGTCGACGGTTGTGGTGGTCGTCGTTGTCGTGGTGTTGGAGGATTGGAAGGTGCCGCCACCTTCACGCCAACTCCTGAACTTGAAAAACGTATCTACCCCAAAGGCCAGCATGGAAGCAAAGCTGAAGAACTGAAAAAGTAACCAGTATGCTATGGTCATAATGATGTCGGGATATTAAATTTTGACTGTCAAGATCTAGCTAATTTGAAATGTTTGCTTTGTGAAAACGCAAAGCATTTTCAATGCATTCACTGTAAAAAGCGGAATTGCCACTACTCATTAACTAGTGTGTAAGCATAATTCTTTGTCTATACATAATCCCAATTACATAACCATTATAGATCACCCTAAAAATTATATAACCAAGGAAATGTTATCGAGTTGTTCAGTCAAATTAAACCTGAGTAACAAATATATTACCTGAAGGAATGATATCAAACTCTCTTTTTGAGAACCGCATGGAACAACAATTAATTGATTTTAGTTTGCGACTCACAGTCACTACAGTGCAATTGCAATCGGCACATACAACTTATAACTTATGATATGTGCTGTCCCAGTGCGATTGCACTCCAGTTTGTAGCAAATCATTCATTAGCACCAAAGGTAATTAGCCCATCCAATTGTACACCAACATCATATTTTACCATGAATTTACAAAGCAATTTCTTTCTGATTTGATCCCCAAAGAAAGAAATGTAAAATAAAATGAACAATGGTGGTTTAGCTGACAAATTGCTCCTAGAATTTGTAAAATGCAGCTTTATATATTCACATTTTTCTCATAGAAACCAATGTTAAAACCTGTCAGCCCAACCTATAATGTCTAACCCTATTTTCCCTAATATGTGGCAGTTTGATTGGCTGGCAAACCTGCAAATCTGTCAAATGGTAAAATTTAAGAAATCATAAAATTTTATCAGTACTTGTGGATACAGAAAAACATACTTCTTATTTATTCCAGTAATCCCAATTCTAGGTAACAAGGATGGCCTATATGTCTATTTTGTCCAACCCTGGGATATACCCAATGTGGGATGGGCTTATCGATTTTAGATACTTACCGTTGCAGCACCAATAGAGGGGTGGTATTGTGCCTTCACGGCGGCCACAATTCCCGAGATCAGGTAAAACAAGGTGTACACAGCACATGCGATGAACTCCTGACAAATACAAAAACAAAAAGGTGCATGAATTTAATCATTCTGCTGAAAACCTGATTATGGGATTTATCAGCACGAAATATAATGGAGTCCAGAGTCCAAGTCAATACTATCTTCCTGTAAAGTAACAGTAAGTATGATATCGTAATTGGAAGTATTATACTATACATGTATGTTTAACAGTACTATTTATTAGTTAGATATAGTTTATTTGTATATTTAAATACATCATATCACATCCTTTTATAATTATATCATCATTTGAGTATGGTACTTGTAAACTGGTAAAGTAATAACATTGATGATAAGGGTTTTATTGTGAGCATCATCGATGAAAGTCAAAATCCCATATTTACCTACATAGCACTGTAGTCAATGGATTATCTTTACCATAATACTACTTTTACGCTTCTTTGTTGCATGATCATGAGTAATAACCTAGAAACACTGCGACTTTTACAGATCATACATTAAGATATTCAATTCCAAAATGCTGATACTGCATCCGTCCTGTAATAGGAAATATTATACAGTAGAAAAGTATAAATCAATAATGGGATAATGTCACACTTACTATCAATGGTACTGGCACAGCCTCTGGCAGTTTGTAGATGATTCTGAAGAGTTTGAGGGCGAAGAATGCCCCCATGAGGATGAATGCTGTGATACCAACGAACTGTACCCATCCACCACCCCAGGCACTGCCCCACACACAGGCACAGATGAAGGTGATAAGGCTCAGTGCCTGCAAGAAAGGAAAAAAATTATTATAAGAAATCCACACTTTAATGAGGCTCAGTCCACGGAAGAAAATAATAAATTTCAAATGTGACAACAATGTTGTTTGTGAATTCCATACTTTCATAATGCCCAGTACCAGGAGAAAAATTGCCAATTTCAAATATCAAAAAATTGTTTTCTGTGAATTCCACGCTTATAAGTTTCAATATGATTGATCACAATCATATTCATATTTGCCTAACTGTTAAAGCTATGCTGTGTATTTTGGGTACATGCCTCATGATAAGTGCTTCTATATGTCACAAAAAATACCAATCTCATTGCAAAACAATCCCAAAAATGCCGTTATTTGGCGTAAATTTACATTTTGATAGACAAAGGGGTTACCAACCATGTGATGAGTCAATCATGGAATTGCCTTAACAATAAGCCTATCCTAATTAGTCACTTATCAGTATGTCAATTCTGTCAGTTATGAAACACATCTATAACCAACAGTCCCTATTTGAGGTTATTTTGTAATGATTTTAACATTGTTGTGGCATAAAAATTGGCAATTACGGGACCCTAAAAACTGGACAATTAGCCTTTTATTCATGTAAGTACGTGGATCTTCCTTCATCTTATTCAAGAGATTTGCTAATGCAATAATGATTAATAGATTTAGTATCTGATGTGATTTTCATTGGATTACCGAATTCGCGCTATTACCAAAATGAATTGAAGGAACTGGTGAAAGCTATCAAAAGTCATTCAGTGGATGATACCAGCATTATTCGTACGTTGTGTCATTTTACAGCTGTTTTAGGTCCGGTAAATTGCTGGAAGCTTTAAGGAAGTGGAGTTTATGTCTCGGAAAATAGTTTCTTCTCTATTTGTCAAATAAATATGACCTTTGCATTACAGTAGATTAATACATTTCGCCATGTATTGTTTACCTGGTTATTATCTCCCAAATAATTGCCTATAGAGGTCGAGGAGAAAACATCACGGGTTACTGGTACTATACTAGAGCCTGGTTTCCAGTAGCCGATTCTGACTGTTGGAATTTTGGTAATTGATTATTTTTCACCAGTAATATGACAAAGGTCCATGCACCCTACACATTATTTGAAAGAGAATTTAAACCCCATTTGAATGAGATGTAATATCGTTGGGTAAATAACATAAGGTCGATTCTGATATGTCTATGATTAACCAAAATTTGAAATGACGATTTTTGAAATCGGGAGCTAAATCGGCTAGTGGAAACCAGCCTTTAGATACACACGCCAATTAATGAACATATACATTACGACCTATGCATCAAGTCATCACGAGTGCTTCCGAGAACCTCAACTCAACAGGAAGTAACACTAATTACACGCGTCCCTTGACACTCTGTCAATATCCTGTCAGTGAGTAACTCGGCATTATTAGGGTCAATGTCTATATTTAGAACAGAGAGCAGCTCGGGCGGCGCTCACCTGGTGGTTTTACCTGTCTGTTGGCCCGGTTACCCCAGGCCCTCTCCCAATCTACCCGCCTTCTGAGGGAGCAGCTCGCCTCCCCTCAGTGTGAGCAGCTCATTGATGTATGGGGGTGTAGGGATCGAAGGTCGAGGGTGGAGGACAAGACAGAAAAAAACTAAAAGGATAGGAGCAAAAAACGAAAAGAAAAAAAGAGAGAGAAAAAAGACGAAAAGGATAGGAGCAAAAATAAAAATAAAAGGAAAAATAAATGAATAAAAACAAAAAAAATAAATAAAAAGATCGAAGTAACAACAACATCAACTAAAAACTGCCATACCCAGAAAAGGCGAGCTCCAAATAAGTATCTTGCTCATGATGCTTCTCTGTGTGATTGGTCATAGGGATGGGATAAAATGTTTCCTGGAGCTATGTGGACTGATGATAAAAGCGTGGGCGTCAGATTGAAATGAGCCTAGAAATTGCTGAGCTGTGCAATGAGTGAAATGGTCGGGGGAGAACTCTATCCTTGGGCCGTGCGGACTAATAATAAAAGCTGAGCGCACATGGGGCGCCTGTTGATATTTATAGAAACACATCTATATTTGTCTTTGTGAGAAGATAATGCGACTTTTCGTGTTTATGATTCAGGTGGGTAAAATGTGTTGAGCAATACACGTCCTGCAATTTATCATTATATTATTCGAGAAGATTATATTATTTAAACCAATAGGCACAGTCGCTGTTTAGTGGTTAGCAACTACATTGCGTCAGTGTATTGGATAATCCGATAAACACATCACACGCACAATTATAAGGAATATTGCTGTGTCATTCCCTTCACTTCTGACCATATCTTTATTTGTGTTATCTGACAACTGAGGTATGTGATTGAATAAGATGGGTCAGAATAAGACTAAAATCATATAATCATAATCACGTGAGTATTAGTCATTGAACCCAACCCACGTGCTATTTAAAGGTCTCTGACTATATCAGCTGATCATATGTAATCAGAATTATCTTAGTCACAGTGCCATATGTAAATACCTATATTATGTTAAAGTGTAAAGGGAGAGGGGGTGTATGTACGAGGATTAAATTCAAATTGATTGAATCAATACACAAAAATTATATGATAATTATCACAATAATAGTTATACTACCTATATGGTATATTTTATATTGAGGGTAGGTGTACATATAGGCCTATGTGCGATGGATGAATTAAATCTGATTGAAAACATGATAGGCCTATATGCAAAAATGAAGTAATTACAACAAAATTATCTGTATCATTTACTTACAGCCTCTGCCATCTTAAAGATGGAGTCCATAGAAGGCAGGTACTCCATGTCTAAGCCTATGCTTGTGTCCGCCATGGTGACTGGGTGTAGATGTCCACTGCTGCCTCCTGCAAGACCGCCAAGAGACAGAAATCAACCCACGCAAAGAGAGATACACACCTCTCAACGACAGCGATAACAAGCATGAACAACCATATTCGCATCTATGCATTGGAAAATGCCAGTTACATTTGACGGGTTTAATCATTATATTTTATAAGCGTCCTAGCTGCTGAGGACACTCCCCTTTTTTTGCCTGATTTTTGTGTGTGTTTTTCCCTTTGGTAATAACAAACAAAAACATTGATATAGGGGAGTTCACTCACAGCTCACATGTGGTTATAAACCTTTATATAGGCCTTTAATATGAAGGTTCCACTTACCGGAGTATTAAGGAGAAGGGTGCGTGTTAAAGCTGAGATTTGTCCTCTTGTTGTATAGTCCGCGCGGCGGCTGGCGTTGCCGTAGTACTGATGCAGCCAGCGATAATGAACCCCCACCACACACTATCTGTGAGCCGCGGCGACATGCCGCGCTCAGTGTGACACACACTCTGCAGTACACTAAGACAGACCGAGACTGAATCCCCAGCCACCAAAACCACCAGGACAACCCTCCCCCCCCCCCACTCTCCCATTAATACATCTAATTTTCCCCCATATGTCTTGATTTCAATTGCAAAAATCTAGGTTTTCGTATTTTTTCATAGTGGTCATTTGTTGTTAGAATTTTTTTTAAGGAAAAGTTACTCGTTCTCCGCCGTGGAGAGCCCCAGCGGTCTGATAAAGTCTCACCTGTATCTGTGTACCGTAAACCCTCACAGGTGTGTGTTTATGTGGGATTTGGTCCCCTGTTTCCCTGGAGATTGCACCGATTCACACCGTGACATAGATCTACACAATGAGAGAACCCCTCCCTATTCTATTACCTGAACAAACAGGTAGAATTACACAAACAAAGGTGCGCGCAATTAAATCAAAATGTTAGTGGTATAGATCAATGTTCGTATACAGAGAACATCCAGGCACTCCCTTAGTCTTACGCCATTAGCTGCTATGTTATTCTGTCTAATCTTAAAAAGTTCTCTTTGCAGGGTAATTTTACAGCACTTTACATCAAGTAGAAATCTATGTGACTGTACACGGATATAAAAATACTCCAGGTTTTGTGATGCTGCGTTTCTTCCCACAAAACAGTACAACAAAGAGACAAACAATGAATTGCAATTGAATCTGCTGTTCATTACTGTTTTATTAGTTCTATATTGCAATATAATAAATACATTTTCTGCGATTGCTCAAGAAATGATATTGTTGCAATTTGCTATTGTGGTTAACCAATGGATCCTTGACAACATCCAATGCATTGTATCCTACTGTTCCCATGTGTTGCAATGAAAATTAAATGTTATTGAAATAGTTGTCAAAAATCAAATTAACCAGCTATCCACTCATCTATGGCTCTGGATCAATATTCTCTCTATCCTTCCTGCCTAACCCATTTTTCGTTTATTTTAGGGTTTTACATAGGGAAATTACAAAAACAGGTAATAGTTCAACAAGTTGTACCAATCCTTATCTCCTTTGGTGGGTGGTACTCACAGCTGATAGAGAGCCTCCAGTACAAATCTATCCCTAGCTGCATGTTATCACCATAACCACCCTGGAACCACCACATGCACGTCTGTATGCAGGATTAGCTTATCAGTATTGACTTCCACGCTTGACTTACAGTATCTGCAGCTTATTATTATCATTAGCTCATGCTTTGATCAATTCGCAGAACCTGGATATTTTGTAATAGTGGAGGGTATTTTATCTAATTGTTTAGGTGCATTAAATTGGTCTTTATTGAGTATTATGTTTGTCTAACATGTAAACTTTTGTTTATTGTTATGACCTATGACTAATGATATTGATGTAAGCAGTTTCTAAGGGAATATGTAAAACAGACAAGAAGGTGGTAGTTTTCTTGTGTTTTATTCATAAATATAAAAACCACAGAAGCGTAAAATATGGGCCAGAAATTGTCTAGGCAATATCTTTGTTTCATTGTCTAAAATTAATCATACACGGAATATCATAAAAATATAATGGTCATGGATGGGAGAAGAATGGAATTTACAGTTGGGAAACACCTATTTCATCTTGGTCCCTAAACCTTTAAAAGTTCCCATGCAAAACCCATTATTCTTTTAATACTTCTATTCATGTGAATCTTTTCTAGAAACTGGACGGAAATAAATATATTATTGCCATTATCATCTGCATGACCTATCTACTCATCACAATGTATAGAATGGAGTATTATAGGTATAATTGCAATATTAGTCCAACTGCAAGTACAGAAAATTTAATAAATCCATTTCCCTGCGATGCTGAATATACATTGGATGTTGGTGCCCAAGAACTGGGCGGATTTCCATCAAGATCCTGTGACATTTTTCACATTTTTGGTGTCTGAAATTAACATCTCATGTTGGTTAAATAGACTGATATCCAGTCATACTTTATACCAGAAATATTCAAATCTATGAACTCATTTGAATCGTGTTTATTCGGATAACAAGTTTTGACAATCCTTAGTAATCACGGAATTCCTTTACAGCATTCTTGATATCTTACCTCTCTTCTCCTGATATGTCCACACCAATGGAAGATGATGAGGTCATGTTGTCTTTGATAACAGTGGCAAAGTCTCTTAAAATCAATTTGAGAAAAGCAATTGCAACTCCCACGGATTTTTCACTCTTACCATTGAGTAATTCCTTCATTGTTGGCAGGATAGTGTAACACATGTTTAGGTCCAACATTTTACTGAAATAAATTCATCTTTGGTTATTAGGCCTATTAGTTATGGTGCATATTATTGAAAACTCACTGGTCAAAAGCTACATGCTAATTCGTTAGTTACAGCCAAGAACCTACTGATGAAAGGAACATCTTTACACAAATTTTGAAAGTAATTGACTTGTTCTCACTACTACTGTTATTTTGTGATATAGATAAATCTATTCAATTGTAAGTTCTCTCAAACTTTCAGGGATATCTGACCTATTATAGTTAGCATTAACTTCAATTTCATTGGTTGAATTACTGGTTTACATAAATCATGCCATGGAAGATCATGGATATTAAGTCTGAATTGTGGGTAATGAAATATGAATTATGTTTGACAATGAGTAATCTTTTTGTAAAAGAATCGGGAAGAACTGGGTGTTAGTTGAAAGTGATGCTATTACAACGTTTATAGAAATAGGCAATTTAAGATTAAAGATATTTGTATTTAACACGTCACTTACGGTTTCTGCAGAATAACATCAAGCACATCTACCAATACCTCCTGGTTCTTCATACCAACTGTCATATCGATTGTACTCTACAATACAAGGCGTCAATCTTTAACCATTAACAGAGAGAGAACAATGTCTTGATCCATGTTACCATGTCATTGGAAGGGTATCATGCTTAGCCACACCCATCCAATACTAATGAATGGAAGATATCACTGACAGCAGGGCTAATGAATTATAAATTATATGCCAAATTCAGATGCATCTATTGTTTCTCTCTCTCAAGACAAAAGATATAATCAGTTATACTTGTTACCTGCACGTTGCCACTAATCCACTGTCCATGGATTGTCTGCAGCATCTCAGATCGTTTGGTCATGGTTAACATCAGGTTGTCATGGCCTTTCATAATGGCTTCAATCTCTTCATCCTCTGACAATTTCGCTGGAGTCGGAGCAGGGGATATTTCAGCATTTTCCTAGAAAATATTTTCACATTACTCTTATCGTTCCATAATTGATAAGACTAATTGGTCGCTAATCACTCTGTTATTGATAAGTTATCACACCTTTGACACAAACTATGTATCCCTTGCAATTGAATTTTGAGTTTGGTTTTCAAAGACAGTGGTGCATGTAATGGCAGAAAGAATTGCTAATTTTGAGTCACTGATTATGACACATTGATTACTTACTGATTACTCTAATCAGTCCATATTATCATATCTCAAAATTAGCCAAAGAAAATACTAATAAAAGAAATCATGTTTCTAAGATAAATAAACATGGGTTTATTCAGTAACAAAATTCTGAAGCTGATTCATTGTATTGCTATTCTTAAATCAGAAACAAGTAATTAACATTAGGGTAGAGTAAATGGTCACCTACTCGTGGGACAAGGAATATTTTGACGTCATCTGGTTTGGACTCATTCTCTAAGAGAAACGTTTCAGGTGTGTCGTTTGAACTGACTGTATTCCAACAGTGAGAGGTCTCGTCGTGACCTAGATTGTCACATATAAATTCCTGTACTGATGAATGTGTTGTCTCTTGTACCTGTACAAGTATGTCATTTTGAGACTTTTCTGTTGGATGATGGAAGGTAAGGTGATTTCCAGGTTGTGTCATCTGCATAGAGATTGCTTGGTTGATATCTGGTGTATCCCTTACTGCAAAGGAAAAATAACAATTAGAATTAGAGTTTTGAAAACAATTGAATGGACACAAATTGCATAGTTAGCTCACCTTGCGAACACAAATATTGGAATGGAATTAACCGCCACAATTAAAAATTAAAAAATAATATCATTCTGATAAAATTATGATAATTTACTGTACTGCATTTCGGGTTTGGCTCTTCGTTGGTACTATAAGAGAACGAACCTATTCCCTACCTAATGTATGACTCGGTGTGAAGACATCTTTGTAGTTCTTTCGATGCATGAAGGCATCGTCCTTATTTTTCTCATCAGGAGGCAGGGTAAGCGATTCTTCTTCTTGGGCCTTGCTGTTTGATACGTAGATATTACACATAATTAAATTCAAACTGATCTACTTGACTTTGAAAGTACGGATATATGATGTTTGATCGCTATAGAAATAACAGAAATACAGATAGCTATTTAAAGTTTTCTCATTTTGGTATTTAGATGCAAGAAAGTAATCAGAAGTCCTACTGCATGAGGTACATTTCTATGCCCTTGATCAAGTAACTCATGAGTGACACTATGTTCATTGAAAGTTAAACAGGAAATTATTTCAATACGTACCATATGTTTTCCAGGGATCCCTCTGGTGAATTTCCAGCGGATGTACTTCGTAGTCTCCTGTGTAAAAATAGTAACCTATATTATTTTTGCTAATTAAGGTATAAACAATTATACTAGCCTTTAACCAATGAGATGAGAACTATATAGGCTGAGCCGATGTTGCATGAGTATGAGAATAGTAGTATAATGGAGTCGCTGGCGCGCATAGTCAATGCTACTAATTAGGTCACTAGGTCAGTACGAGTGAGCATCGGGGATAAATAGGTTCATAGACTAATAGAGACTTTGAATAATTAGGTCATTACGACCTACTTTCGTGACCTACTTTTAAAAATACGTTTAAGGAACGTATGTGTTATTTCGTTATTTTTTCATTTTTTTTATATATACTTTCTACGTATATTTTACCGGATAATTTACCGGATGTTCTATTATTTTCGTTATTTTTACATTTTTTTTGTATATAGTTTGTATAAGCTTATGGCATTTATTATTCATTACATATAATAAATAAAACAAAACAACATTTTTTTAGTTATTTTTTATTAAAAATCGTAAAAAGCGGATTATAATTCATATATACATTGCTTTTCTTTTAGATTTTTTAAAAAATTGTTAAATATTTTATGTTTTTTCATATATTTTATACTTTTTTTGGTTTTTCATACATTTCCTATATAGTGAAAATGTTTCAGTTTTTTTAGCTATAGTTCATTGTCCTTGGGCAGTCATTTTTCAGCTTTTTATCTATAATTCATTGTCCTTGGTCAGTTATTTTCTTAAAGGGCGAAGGAATTGTTGGAGCATGAGAAACCACAGCCTCTAGATTGCGCTGAACGTTCTGTGAGTTCTTCCAGCTTACTTTGCAAGTTGGTAACGGCGAAGAGGAGTCGGTCAACATTAGACGACAGGGCCTCCACACAGTCAATGGTGTTCTCCAGATCACGTTGCATGCGACCTAGTGATATGGGACGTCTCTTAGGCATGTCCAGTATTACATCTTCTTCTTCTGATGACTCTCCTTTTTCCGCTGTATCTGTAGATAACCACATTTCTAGCGTTTCAACATCTGGTGTTTCCGTCTTCTCCATTTCCACCGGTTTAAGTTCATGTAAGAAAGAACTGTCTTGTCCGTTAGGTTTGTCATGGCTGGGGTACCTAGCGCTGACAGTGCGACGTAGGGGTTGAGAGTGCGACATGTTTCTATGAGAAAACGAACACAGTGCGCTCCGCAGGTGGTGGTTGTGAGTGCTTGTAGTTGTTGTCGGTTATACTCCCAGATACCGTATGACGAACGTTGGCAGAACGAGATGTGTTTTATAGCTATTGGTGGTAACCCGAATGAGTCAAAATAGAAAGTTTTCCCTTGTGGTGATACCCAAAATGCTACCCAATGTTCCCCTGGTTTATTGTGAGGATCTGTGTTGCTAATGAAACAAGTGAAGGGTTGTGGTTTTTTTGGTATTCTATCAGAGGGAAAAGTTCCAAGGAAATATCTATTTGTGTGGGGATGGTTGCGTAGAATTTTGTTCAATTCTGAGGTTTTGAGAACCATCTTCAGTTCTACACCATGGCGTAGTCAGTGACCGGCAATCGGTCGGCTGTGAGCTGGATCAAGCTGTCATAAGTGCTCAGCATAATTACTGAAACCGCGTGACCCAGCGCTTCAGCAAACTTCAGGGACACCGACAGCTTTCCCTGTCGCAGCAGGTTGATTCGGGCGTCCTCCGGAGTTCGGTCGGGGGTCAGGTCGAAAGCAAACAACGTGTACCCGTTCTTAAAATGATGTAACTGAATACCGCAGTCGTGACCCGAAGCTAATAGTCCAGTCTCCTTGAAGAGTTGACTGTAGGCTCTGCTAACGTTTCCGTTGACAAAGTCTGTCTTCACGTGGAACTTCTGATCGTCGAACTGCAAGGCTACTTCTGTTACGTCGTAGTGCTTGAAGTTGAACGGATTCTCCGTCTTGCTCCCTGAGCTGGCCGACTCTTTGACAAAGCCAATAATCACCCCCGTGGGGATCTGCGTTGTGTCGGGGACGGTCCACGTGTACTCCGATGAACCTTGCGTGAGGGTGTGCTTTGTGACCTTGCTCCTGGTGATCGGGTAGTTGAATGGTCCCATCTTGGGGTCGCGTACACTTTTATTGTGTACCTCCACCACCTCGTCCCTGACGTGAACTTGTCGCATGGTCATTTCGGCCTTCTTGATGACGACTTTGTAACTCTCGTTAGCGGCCATCTGCATGTAGAAGCTGGCGGGCTGACGTTCGAAGACGAGTTTGATCTCGCAGTGAGAGGGTAGGAGTTTACACTGAGTAAACAAATCGAGGTGTGGTCTTGCTACCATAGACTTAACACCTCCGACATGGACTGTTCGTCGTGAGTTCCAACCTGCGTTGGCTGCACCTCTGGTGTCCATTTTTTCCGGGGTGTCCATGAACCAGTTCTGGCAACCTTGGAGGCGACACTTTCTGGCCCCCTCCTCCGTCGTCAGGAGGTCGATGAGATAAGACTTGTAGGAGTACTCTTCATTGTTCGAAGTTACCTTCTCCCCGTTGACGAGAAGCTGCACGCTGCTGAAAAGTGAATGAATTAAGTTGTTGACTGGAGCTGCATCGTGTGCCACGGTTAAGGCAGCTTCGTCGTTTGCTTGAACTACATACTCTAGGTAGAGTTCAGCTTCGCTGAGGTCTGTGTAAAGATTGCTCGGTTCGAAGGTGAAGTCAAAACAAGTTGTGGTGTCAGTGAGAGCGTTGTTTGTTGTTTTCTTGACGAATTGACTTCGGAGAATATCTTTCTGTGATATAGGTAGTGCGTGTAAATCCAATTCACCTACGGCACATGTTGCCGCACAGGGGTGAATGAGACTCATGATGAACCCTTTAGAAAAGGGTAGACTTACGTCTACCTACACTCTTCTTCTTCCCGTTACCACGTCTTGCACCTTGCGTTGCTCGGCGTCGTTTGGCTGGAGGGCCATCGTCGTCAGTGTTTAAGTACCTTCTGGCTGCACTGAATGCTGTGTCCATTAAGGAACTTCCTGCACTCTTTGACCTTTTTACTAGGCTCTTCTTAAAGTTTTTTCCAGCCACGACATCGTCAAAAACACCTTTTCCTGTTTTGACGATGGTGGGGACGGCTGCTTTAAATGCTGACGCACCGAGCTTCTTTATCATCGGAAGAGCCGATCTCATTATACTTCCGAATATTCCGTGGCCACGTTGTCTTTTAGCTCCACCGAAAGCAGGTAATTGTCCACTTCCAAATTGTGAACGCTTATAATATTGGCCATATTCACCTCTTGGTGATGAATACAAGGGTGGCACGTTCATATAGTAACTCACCATTTTCCAATGTCTTCCTTCTTATACTAATGTACTATAGGGATGAGAGAGAGCTCTAAAGGTCAGTACTACCGACACTTCCCCGTGCTCAAATGGTATAGGTTCGCCTGCACTGTCTCTTAAGTACACTCCGATCTCTTTGAAATGTGTTATTCGTAGAGGATGGAAAATCAAATTGGGAAAGTTTATTGTGTCCATTGTTTTTTGAGAGTAGTTGTTTACAGCCATACATCGAAGAAGTGGCGCTTCAGTATCTCCTACTACCCCGTTGTGAATAATGTCAGAGTAGACATAGACTGTATGGTTTCTGTAGTTGACATCTGTTATTTGTTTTGCTCGTGTGCGCCTACCCATGTATATTTTTCCTTCGAAACCAAGTTGATAAGAAAGGTTTTCTGGTATGACGAGCATTGTGTTGGAAGGCAGTGCAATAAGTGTTTTCATTGTGAATTCGTTATAAGAGAAAATTTCATCTGGACCATTTCCTTTATTTTTTCGCTTTTCTTCTTTCATTTTCTTGATGACTTTTGGTATATTTTTCTTCATTATTTTATTCAGGAGTTTGATCAGATCTTTGTTGGTTTCCACTCGCCCGCTTTCCATTGAGAAACGAGCGTAAGACCGTTTTCCTGGAAAGTGCTTCCTTGCTAATGAATCGATGTAACTCAATGTGGGAGGCAGCTTTTTTGGTTCATCAGCATCAGCTTCTTCGAATACTTCTGTGGGCTCTGGTTGGTCGTCATCGTCATCGTTTTCTTCTTTTTCAATTCCCTCCATTTCAACTTCTAGTTTTCTTTTCGGGGGTGTTTCATGCATGTGTGTTACCAAATCAGTATCAAACATGTCTGTTAGGAACGGTTCTCTGTCACGTTTTTTCCTACTGCTCTCTATTTCACGCTTTAGTCGAGTGATAGCTTCAACGGACCTTGTCGGAGGTGTTTGTAATGGAGTAACTCCTTCTCTAGGTTTTTTAGGAGGTGTAGGTCCGTCGGAAGTGTGAGAACTTGGTGTCGGAGGAGCTATACTCTCACTAACTGTTCTTACAGCTGACACTGCATCTGAAATAAACGCTCCAGAAGACTCTTCATGATCAGGGTCTGGTACTGTCGGTGTTTCAATTGAACCAGCTGCAGTTCCAGGTGTAGTTGTGGAAGTAGCAGGAGATTCAGAAGAAGGCTGTTCATCAGAACCGCGGGAAGTTCTTGCCCTAGTTGGTGCGGTGTTATGTTTCTTCTTTTCTGACGGTGCTTCTGCGCTGAGAAGGTAGAAAGTTGATTTTCGCACATTGTACCATTTTACTGGAAGCGTTATTTCAGATAACGCACAGTCTGTGTCAGCTGGTAGTACCATATACTTTTGTAAAAGAACTCTGTAAGTGCTCAGAGTGTTGTCTGGAAAGGTCTTAGTAGATGAGTTACTGGGTAGGGTGCAGGTTACATCCATTTTTGTATGTTCTTGACTGGTTCCCAACTGTTGAATTTGTCTCCGTATCCTTTCCACTTAATGAGTGCTTCTCTTTTAGCACCTTTTCCTCTATATTTAAGGATGCTCTCGACAGTGTACTGCTTCCTCGGAGTAACTTTTACCTTCTGAACCTCTTGAGGATAAAACCACCCCTTTATTCTTTCTTGAAGGGTATCTTCGATTTCATACCCCTTAATATAGTCTGGGTTCTTTACAGTGAATATTTCTTCACTCCAATTTGGTTCATATCCACGATTAAAGGTTTTCTTTTTTCTTAGAATTCGTGCTCTATCACCACTTTTCATTAAAGGTTTTCTTTTCGTCTTTAAATCTTTAGCTCGCACTCTTTCATACAAATGATAGAACAATCGATCGGCGTTATCTTTATTAACGTCTACCGGTCGACCTCCTATGGTAGAATGAAAGGTGTGGTTGTAAGAATGCACTAGATCTTGAAGTACATCTATGTATGTGTAGGTTTTCATGTGAGTGAAGTATCGCCACATTTTCTGTTGTAAGGTCCCGTTGAACCTTTCTGCTATAGAACATTTTATGTCATCATTTTCTCCAGTGAAAAAAGATACACCTGTCTCTTTCAAGTAATCCTGAAAAGTTTTTTTCAGGAACTCTTTACCTTTATCTGTTTGAAGGTATTTAGGACATCTTTTAACTGTCATAACTTTGAAAGCTTCCGTAACATCTGTGGCTTTTTTACTTTTTATAGCTTGTGCAAATCCAAATCTGGAGAAGACATCTATGGCAACCATTATATATGAATAGCCTTTGTTATACTTTTTGAACTGTTGCATATCTATCAAGTCCATTTGCCATTGTTTATCTATTCCAAAAGTCTGTGTTTTACGTCTAGGAAACCGCCTCTTGAATGGTTTATGTTTAGTATAAGCATCAACAGATTCAAGTGCATCTTCAATATGCTTTATGTCAGTGTTTTTGAAATAGTGTTTCTTTATTTTGGATGCACTTGTGAAGCTTGCTGGCTGTTTAGGATCAGTGAAGTGTTTAACCACATCTTTCTTCAGAGCCTTGTAGACCATTTTACAAATGGTGTTACTGTAAAGTGTCGATGTCTCTTACTTCGGCCGTGACCTTCTTGTTGAGGAGACTTCTCTTTCCGCCTAGGTGTTTCCACCTCTTCATGTTCCTCTTCACTGTCGGAACCCTTCATGTTGTAGTTCCTTATATATTTCATTTTCGGATTTAACTTCTTAACAATCTGGACGAATTGTTTCTGCCCCGGTAAGCTGGCTCGCTTCTTAGTAGTCGGTCGCACTGCACTCGAAAGAAGATTCATTAAATGTGTTTCATCTATAGGTGTGTCTCCTAGAATGAGCCGACCGTCCTTTGTGAACTGTTTTCGTGATTTGGCCAAGGTCTTGTAGAGATTACGCACAGAGTTATGGTAAGAACCCGGAACTTTTTCTAGTGCTTTTTCCATCTTATGTGGTAGTACCTTCGGCATAAGTAGTCCTCTCGGTTTTGTAGAAACTCTTTTAGGTTTCATGATAGTCGGAGAAGGTGGTGGAGATGGTGAAGGAGAACGTGAAAGGTGCGATGTTGAAAACAACATACTTTTAGCTTTAGAGGAAAGGATGGAGGACCTGTTCATGAGATCATTGTATGTGGCTAGTTTCTCCTCTCTGCTCATCGTTGGATCGTTCAATACACGACTCATTTCTTTTTGTAAACGAGCTAACACCTCCACGGTAGGCGCTGTAGGTTCAAGTTTTTCTTTTACCATTGACCTTTCGAAAAAGGAATCCCTGTCACTTTCTTTGGCAGGAGGTGGAGAATCAACTTTGCCAGAAACAGTTGAACTCTCCATTTCCACTTTGTTAGAACTTTGCAACACATCTGGATGAACGAGCAGCATTCGTTTATAGCTTGTCATTTTCTCCTAATGATGTCTTGTAAGGCCTCCGATAAGACTGGATATGAGTGGAACAGCTAATCCCAATAGAGTACCAATAAAACCACCTTCTTGTTCAAGAATCTTACGTTTGTGTCCTACTGTAGTTGAAGGCTTGGTAAGACCCTTGAGTTGTGTCTTGTACCTCGATAGACGACCGACTGCTTGTTTATTGGAGATGTGCAAGTTTTTATTCATAATATTCACACCTATTTGCGCTATCAACCTTATCACCTCATTAGACATTCCCATCATTATATGTTTACACTCCTTACCAGTGCATTTAGACAGATGTCTCAATAGAGGAAGATGTTTCTTTATGAGAGCGAGTTGTTTAGCCTTCATTGTTTCCGTGTAGTAGGAATGAATACAGTTGTCTTGAGAGGTGTAGTCACGCTGTTACGCACCCTTAGTGTATTGGGTGTAGTCTGCTTGAAGTCTAGCACTAGATGTGAGTGTCTCGCCGATGTTTCTTCGTTATATACGTTGGTAAGAAAACGTGGATGAGTTGGAAACACTTGACGTGATAAAGCGTGAATTTGACTCATATCTCTTGGATTTTTGAAAATTATCATGTAATGAGAATTCAAACTAAGTGTTCTGAAATCCTTATTAGGCAGAAATAAATTTTGAGTTATGAATATAACACTCATATTTCTATGGTGAGAACCTTTTATGAATAGATCTCTTATAAGAGGTGCATCTTCTTTATCTAACAGATCATCTATTATAAGTAGAGAATGTTGAGATAAATCCTTTTTCTTATGTAAAAGTTCTTCTCTTGAAAGTAGACCTTCGTTGAATTTCACTTTTCCCTGATACTTCTTGAAAACGTCTTGCCATTGTCCATAGCAATATATAATCTCATCGACTGGTGGGTTTATTACAGTTTTCGCCTTTTCTATAATTTCAAACACTAATTGTGTTTTACCACATCCTGAAGGTCCAGCGATAAGACATGTGAAAGGTCCTTGTAGTCTTGGGTCAAATGCGATTTCCTTTACACTTTCCATTTTTTTTCTATTTAAGTTATAACACGTCTTACCCGGTCGAAGGTTAATGTACTGAATGACACTTTAATGAAAAAACAATCCTTTTTGTTTGGTTTCTATAACATAAGGGTGTTTTTCCTGTAACGAAATAAAATAATGACAAATGAAAAGAGATGTGGTCATAACAACATTTTATGAGGATCAAAATAAAATAACGTCAAATTAAAAGAGATGGCATCATAACAATCTTTTATGCGGAACGAAACAAAAGAATACCAAATTAAAAGTGTAAACTGTGATAACATGGGTTTTTCTCTTTCACAAAACAAAAGAATAACAAATTAATGAAACCGAACCATAAACGCTCTCCATACGTTTTGTTTTTTATTTGATCAGTCTTTGTTATGGGACAGCCCCTGGATGTCGGGTGCAAAACGCACCCTCCCACCCAAAATGCACCGACCGCCGAACCGCGCCCGCCACGCGGATCACCCGCGAGCGGAGCGGCGCGCATTTTGTTTTCTTGAAAAGAGAAAAGGGGTGAGCTTTATGCACCCCCTTTTCTCTTTTCAAGAAAAGCGTTGAACACCGTTTGAGGCGTTTGTGTTTTTATTTTGATTAAGTGGTTATAACCGTTAACGTGTGGTTAGAGTTACAAGCTTGATAGTATCAACCTTATTATCAGCTCGTATGTCGCAGGAGATAAACCTAACCAGCGTCTAATTCATCACTACATAAACGTTTTGTTTCAATGGCAACATAAATAATGGCATGATTTATAGATCTGTATAGTAAATAAACGGACGTCTTTACGTTATAAGTGTGAAAATAAAAGAGATTGGTTGAAGGGTGGTTTTCTACCTTTTGGTAGAAAACCGAATAGTCTGGAGGAGCATAAGAGGATCTTTGTTTTCTTTTTAATATTCGATAGTAGGAGTAGGAGTAAATCTAGGAATAGAATAAGCCGTCACGAGACTTGATTCTTTACCATTCCTTCCGACAACCCTCACAATATGGTCACAACCCTCCTGACCATGTCCGATTTCTGTATCGAACTCTTTTTCATAGAAGAATTTGTTGTTGTCAAGGGTGTTCACTATTTTGTCAGGATATCGGATGGTTGCGTTGATAAGGGGAATAACAATATCAGCGTGCAGAAATATAGAGGGTTTTCCATCAGGATCTGCTTCTGATTTACGCCAAAAACGTCTCTGCACTGTTTCCTTGACAGAGTGTCGCGCAAAAATGTGGCTCAAGATACCTTGTGTTGTCGGTAAACCGACAACACAAGGTTTCTTGGTTATCAAATCTTTGAGCGTTAGATGAGATTGTTGGGTTAGCCGAATGTTTTTCAGAAGTTTGCAATTTTGAAATAAAATGTTTGGATGAATTTCACCCTCAATTTGATACCTTCCATCTCTCGGACAGATGTATTTCACCCAATGATGCTCTCCACAGATACCTGATGCTCGCGCAAAAGGCACGTTGACCAGCGCATTTCGAAAATGAGATGGTCTTCCAATGAGCGGTGCCAGCGGTACACGGTGCTGAACCAAGGGTTGTGCGTTCATGTACATGATGAGACTGGTGCGATTGGTGACAAGTCTAGAAATGAATCTCAGAGGGTCTCTGAGAGCGTATATTATCATTTTTGTTAACGACCACAATACGTATCTCCAATGAAACTGATACATGTAAATTTTGAATATTTTGTTATGGAGTGCACGTGTCAGACTCTCGCGTCGCGTCACTAATGGAACCATGTACTCAGTGATATCTGCTTATCGGTAACAAAACAAAATACGAATAAAATAACGGACGACGCTCATGAAAAACTTTGTGAAAATGGAAAAACCGTCCTACGTTTAATCGACGTTGATAGTAAACTTTTGTATAAAAGACTCATGGGCTGGAGTCTTCTCAACACTCTCATGATGGGACGTAGAAGTTTGACTGCTCGTGGAAAGACCTCAACATCTTCCTCCGCTCAGGAGGGACTTCCGAAGCAGCCCCCTCCTGGAAATTCGGTCATTGATGAATACTTTGATCAATACCGAGTGTTTCCATCGAGAGAAGACGCCGGTTACGTTCCTGTTGCAGTTGGGGGTTATGCGACAGATTCGTCCATGGACACTCAATCTGGCTATATTACAGATGTAGGCGAAGGTACGTCCATCACCGTCAACGCTGTTGATGCCAGTCTATACAACGATATTTCTGATCTGTGGAATCCCGAGCCACCTGCATCTTTGACTGACGCTGTCACTGCCACAATCGCCACCACCGCCGCCGCTGCCGCCGCCGCCGCTACCCTCCAAGACGACTCCAACAAAGAAAACGTGCCACCACCGAAAGACGGCGAAGCTCTTTCGGTACCGATCACCATCGAAGAAGAGTCGGAGGGAGAACCAACAGACAAGAAAAAGGCACCGCCGAGAAAACGGAAGCCTGCTGGTGAACGGAAACCTCGTGCAAAGAAAGGTAAAGTAGTTCCACTGGACGTTGCACTAGCGCAGCAGTATGCTGATGCGGTCTTGAAGGAGCTAGAGGCACAGCAGAGTAAAGCCGCCCCTCTCTCGCCTATATTGGACCTGACCGGATTGTTCTGGCCACTGGAATTGGACGTCGAGTACAAGGACGGTTACATCACGCAAGCTAAGAAGGTGTATTTCCTCAACAGTGACGCCTTCAAGAACACCTGCATCCACGTGTATGGGCCACCTGATCCTGTAGGGGTAAGTACGATTTTAAATTATAGAATCATTATTTTTATTTCAGGTAACATGTACTTCGTTTATAGTTAACTTTCATTGTAATTATTTAATGTGAAATAGAAGTAAAGAATACATAATAGTTTAAATAGAAATAGAATGAGAGAGAGAGAGAGAGAGAGAGCCCCAAATTTATACATATAACTCAAAACAAAATTATGCTTATATTTTTCAGGTCGCCATAATTCAGTACCCTCAGCGAGCCTACGAACGCCGGATCAACTTGAGTAAGACAGGTTTCCAGAACCTTCTCGACGCCGCAAGAACGATCATCCAGCAGTACGAACGGGCCTCAGGTGAAGCAGAACAGGGCATCCCGACTATTAAGCCTTACGTCCAGGAGGTCAACAAGACGCACAACATCTGGGTCATCGTGACCACCTACCAGGGGAAGGCCAAGATCCATATCGGGTCCCGCTACTACGTGGAGCAGCTGGAGAAACGGGTCAACTCGGGCGGGGTGCACGACGCACCTCCGAAAGACCAGGGACACACCGTGCCATCCGCACTGTTCTTCGACTTGGTCAGCACGCTGGGACCAAAGATCCTGAATGACTTAAAGCAGTCCGAATAGATCACAGAAACATGATGTATTCACCAAGGGCAGGTAGGTGTGGTCTTAAAACATATCAGTAACTATACATGGTGTGGTGTGGTTGCCTATATACTTATATACACAGAAAACATTTAATCATGCTGTAGATATTATATTAGCTAGCTTCAAAGAAAGTATTTAGTCAGCTTTATATATTCACCTAGCGCATAGTTAGTGTAGCACATAGTTAGCTTCAAACAAAAATATTTAGTCAGCTTTTTAAATAACTAGCTAGAACATAAGTGTATATTTATATAGTTATTAAGTCGAAAAATAAGAAAATGAATCAGAATATAAATTGTCCGATGTGTAACGTGCCACGTCGTCCTCGCAATTTTTCTTTACATTCTGGAAAGGTGATCTGTTCTTCACCTACATGCGTAAGAGAACAGTATGATATAGAAACAACAGTAATGCCATCAACTATAGGTAGTTATTGGTGGTATCACGACACTTATGTTAAAAACTTTAAGTCAATAGCAAACGGTTTAGTTCTCCTAGGAAGTGTTCAATCAATTTTCAATGTCAGACTCTCAACTCTGAACATGAAAGAAGCAGTTGAAGAGATAATAGAGGCTATTAACAAAATACATCAGAACCAAGTTTTCGAATATAGACTAGCTATATCTTTAGGTGCATTACTTGAAAGACTTAATGGAGGAACAACAGAAACTGCTGAAGAAAAGATTTATACAGAAGATCGAGAAGTTATGTATTACCATCCTTCAGTGAATAACTCCTCTTTATTTTGGTTAGAGCACGAACAGCAAAGCAATTACAGACATATTAAAAATGATTCTGACTTGCAAGATGTAATAAGTTTTTTACGCGATAAAGAATGGAGTGTCAATAGAGCTGACACAAGTTGGAGACTAGTGGGTAATGTAAACGCAAACATTTACATAGTAAGGGTTCAAGGTAGAGAGGATGGTCTAATAGGAAGATTGGATACAATTCCGAATTTCCTACGTAGACGGGGTTTACAACATTTTCATCGTAATCCAAAGAGCAAACGGGTGTACAAAGACTACCTGTGTTTTTTTAGGTGTCTGTCATATTTTCTTTTCAAAAACACATCCCACTGTGAAAGACTACTTCAAGAATGTTTTCCTGATGAAACTAAAGTATCATTCAGAGGCATTTCAATTAAGGCATTGACCCAGATAGAAACCAAATACAACATTATGATAAGAGTCTTTTCACTCATTCCTAAGAAGAGTACTACTTCCAAGAAAAAGAAATTTAAAAGGGGGACACCTTGTACATTAAAATGTATAAAGGGAAATTTAATGAGTGTTGAGGATGAGTCTAAAGTTATGACACTAAATCTATACGACCATCACTTCAGTCTAGTAAACGATCTAAATAAATATTCACAGTTCCACATGTGTCGTAAGTGTAGAAGACTCTTTGAAACAGAGTATAATCTTAAGCGACACACTAACATTAAAAGCGACTGTACGCAAGTTAAATTCATCTACAAAGGTGGTATTTACAAAAACAAACCATCTGTATTTGATAGACTGGAGGAGCTAGGTATAAAAGTACCATCTGAACTTCGAATATATCCATACAAAATTGTGTATGATTTCGAAAGTTATTTTTCTCACAAAACAAAAGGTGATGTTCAGACAACTAATACAGTAGTCGAATCACATCATGTACCGCTTTCATCTAGTGTAGCAAGTGACTTTCCAGAGTGGGAAAAACCAGTTTGTTTCATAAGAAAAAGTGATGGAGAAAATGATGAAATAGTTCACGACACTCTGGATTACATACAAAAGTTAGCTGAAAAAATAGGAGCTGTTGTAGAAACACGTTTCTCTGACATAATAAAAAAGCTTGAAAAGTATAAGAAAAACGAGATTGCCGAAGGAAAAAAAGTGCCTAAATCACTAATGAAGAGTATAGGAAAAAAGAGTAGCAATAAAACTTCGCACAGAATAGATAAAATCAAAATTCGTCTTATGAACTATATTTACAGAGTACCTGTCATAGGTTTCAATTCGGGTCGCTACGACTTAAATCTAATAAAGCGAGATTTCCATTCCTTCTATGCAAAGAAGCAAACAGCTGAGATGAAAACCATAAAAAGGAGTAATCAATACATAGCTGTCTACACAGAGAACTGTGTTTATTTAGACATGTTAAATTATCTAGCTCCCGGATACTCGTATGCTAGCTATTTAAAAGCTTTCCTACAAGATGAAAGTAAAGGGTTCTTTCCATATGAGTGGATGACATCAACTAGAAAACTAGGGAACTTAAAACTTCCACCTCGCTCAGCTTTCTATAGTTCACTTACGGGTACTTCTATATCAGCGGAAGACTATGCCAAGTGTAAGAAAGTGTGGAAAGATAATGGAATGACAACTTTCAGAGATTATCTAATATATTACAATAACAAAGATGTAGAACCTTTTGTCAAAGCTATAAACCAACACATGAAATTTTTCAGTGAAAGAGGAATAGATATGTTCAAAGATGGTCTGACTCTTCCAGGCCTTACACTAAAATTTCTATTTGATAACACATCATCAAACAGCCTTCCTTACATTATATTCTCAGAGGCAGACAAAGATGTACACAAATTAATTAGAAGCAATTTGGTAGGTGGTCCATCGATTATATTTCATAGACATCAAAAAGCAGGAGTGACACGAATACGGGGCAGATCATTCGGACCATTAAGTAAAGTGTGCCGTCATATCATAGGAGTAGATGCAAACAGTCTTTACCTTAAATGTATGGGTTAAGAACACTGTACGGGGTACTTTGTAGTCCGCAGAAGTAGTAACAATTACAAACCTGAACAATCTCAAAAAGTCAGTGGCGCTGCAACAGAATGGTTGCGGTTTCGAGAGATTACAGACAAAGTTAAAATACTACATGCTTATAACCATGGGGAAGTTAGTGTGGGTACAAAAAGAGTTCGAGTGGACGGCCTGGTTCCAGATATTTCTCGGCCTGGTTCCAGATATAATCGTTTCTCTCATTTGTTGATCAAGTAACAGAGGCACGAAGAAAGGGCGACAAAAACCCTGACTGTAAAATTCTCTCTGACCTCTACAAACTCCTAGGAAACAGTTCATATGGAAAAACGATTTGTAACAAACAAAACTTCACAAACACTCGATATATGACACCAGAAAAAGCCGCTAGAATAGCTCTTCACTGGACAGTACAAGATGTCCAAGACTTGTGTGAAGATACATGTGAAGTCTCATCACTCCCTACGTCAATAACATACGACCTTCCAGTTCAAATAGGTTTCATGGTATATCAATACGCAAAACTGAAAATGTTACAATTTTACTACGACTTCTTATCAAAGTACATCGAAGAATCTGACTTTGAACTCTGTGAAATGGATACAGATAGTCTGTATTTCGCCCTCAGCGCACAGACTTTAGATGAATTAATAATTCCAGAAAAAAGAGAAGCCTATTATAGAGAACGCCACTTATGGTTACCATCAGAATCTTGTGATAATGAACATCACAGGGAACAATATATAATAGCAAAAACAAATAATTTACCATGGTTTCCACAACCATGTTGTAAAGAAAGAGAAAAATATGATAAACGGACCCCAGGACTATTCAAAATTGAATGGGAAGGAGATGAAATGACTTCACTAAATTCAAAATGTTATATCGGTCATGGAAAAGAAAAGAAAACTAGCTGTAAAGGTGTCATACAGAAACAAAACATACTTGACATGGAATCTTTTAACACCGTACTCGAAACACAAATCACGATGGACGCCGTTAACACTGGTTTCAAAGTTGTAGATCATCATATAATAACATACAAACAGAAAAAGACAGGCTTAAGTTATCAATATATAAAAAGAAAAACTTGTGAAGACGGAGTGAGCACGATACCCTTAGATATCTAGGAATTCGGCAATCATGTTGTAAATATTCTTTAATTCTGAAAAAATAACAGACTTATAACTACAAAATATATCATTTATGAAAGAAATACTCCAACAAAAAAATATAAAAAATATAAAAAGAAAAAGAAAATTAAGCTTGTACATATCATTTATCAAAAGTTGAAATTAAAAAAAATATTCAAAAGTTGAAATTAAAAAAAGAAATAATTGTTTAAAAAGAAAAAAAAAACTTTAAAATTATAATAAAAGTAAAAATAAATTATACAAAATCTCACATAGAGACAGAAAAAAATGCTTGAAATATAAATATTTGTCTAGGAAAATGAAAAAAAACTTTAAAAATTAGAAAAATATTAAAAAAAATAAAAAATTATACAATATCTCAGAGAAAACAAAAAAATGCATGGCTTTATGCATGGCTTTATCTAGGGTAGAACTCCCGGCAGCGAAAATCTCAGCGAATCACAGAGAAATTTAAGGTGTCTACCCACTACCAGTTATTTTCTTAGTACATACTAAATAGTAAATACTACAAAAATAACTGGCTACCCATATTTTATTCATCTAGTTGCTTAGTGTAGCCATAGTTTCCAGTATTATATTACAGCTTCAATATGAGCGACAGCAGCTATTCGGATTTTCTAATCGATTTGGCAAGCAATGATTCATCAACAAATGATAACGAGACCACACTTAGTTGGGGTCTCGATTTATCATTTCTCAATATTGCTGAGTCACGACCTGAATCTCCGGATAGTCCTCTCGACTCTAACTATCCATCAGCAGACATTAATTTTCAACTTATACCCAAAAATGATAAAGTGGCTGTACTTTGCGGATGTAGTGGATATTTCTTTTGGGAGATTATCCCCGCACAGTACAGCGACTTTTATCTGAAACCACACCATGTTAGTACTGTAGACCACACCACTGGTACGACGCGATCCTGTTCCACTTTTACAGAAGCTATGTGGGACGGGTATAGTTTCGCAACGAGCCAGCTTATCAACGGCGATAACCACAAGGACTACTGTTTGGCGGTGTATCAACATCATCAAGACTCATGTTTCAGAGTTACTACCAGATACACCGTCAACAGTGTAAAGTCACTTATGGTTTTCATTGAGCAACATAAAGTGACAGCCGTTTCACAGGCCTTTTGTAAATGTCGAATCCGTGATTCCGATGTCACTTTTGTTGGTCCTTTGTTCTGTTTTACATGTATACAACTACACTGTGAGCTGAAATCAATTTACATTCAGGCCATCGAAAATTTCTTTTCATACCAGGTGCAAATGAATCCTGTTTTCGGTCACAATGTGTTGGCGACTGAAGTAGACTGTAACTTTTTCAAAGCACAGTCTCTCTTTCACCATACCATTGCTAAATCCGTCAGAAATCCTCATCACACATATGTATACACTCACACATGGAACAAAGAGAAACTGAAACAGCCGAAGATAAGGACACTTGCCCGAAACTGTTCTCATTGTTTAATTTGTTTATTACCAGGCAACGGAAACAATGTTTTCTTATGCCAACAGTGTAAATGATTTTGTATTATATATTTTTCACTTTGTGAACAGTTTCAATGTAAATAAAAGATTACACCATGTATCTGTGACACTGTAAATATGTTTCTATATATGTTTCTAATGAATAAAACTTATAAATGAATTTTATATGTTGTGTTTTCTATACGCATATTATTTAATCAATATAAACAGGAAAACTCTATATTCAGTTTCTATACGAATATTATTTAATGAATATGAAGACGAAACTTTATCAAAATCATATTAAATGAATACATACACATAAAGTAGATATAATCGAATCGAATAGTAATAGTATAAGTGATAAAATTGCAAAGGGGGCGGTGCGCGCAGCCCATGGGAGGGTTTGTTTTAGAAATGAGGTGGAGACCTCCGGCTGTGCCTCCGGTCTCCACCTCATTCCTAAAACAGCCCTCCCATGGAATGCCCGCACCGCCCCCTTTGCAATAAAAATATCAGAACATATGTAATATTTTAGCCGTAACCAGAATATAGGGTCCCTGAGAAAGCATGCCAGGGGAAGAGCGCGTTGAGGAACGACGTGCAGACCTCCGGCCTTACGGCCTCCGGTCTCCACGTCGTTCCACGCGCTCTTCCCCTGACATGTTTTCTCAGTGACCCTGTTTTCTAATATTTCTAACCTCTGACCTCTGACCTAATTACAAAAATAGCTTTTATAAGTAGGTCGTAATGACCTAATTATTCAAAGTCTCTATTAAGCTATGAACCTATTTTAGACCTAAACTCGGTCGTAGTGACCTACTGACCTACTTAGTAGCATTGACTATGCGCGCCAGCGACTCCATCATACTACTGAGAATAATTAAGAAATAATTTTATATTCATACTCCAAAAATCAAAGTTCAAACACGTTTTGTACTCCCTGTCAGAAAAGACACATTCATAGTAAAACTTTCACGGATATAAGATCATGAATGGCTATCATATAATTGTGTGATATAATGAGTTTGAGAAACTACAAATACTGGTAAAAAATCATGAGATTTCAGAAAGTAACCTGTGTTTTAGGTGATTTACTGCCTTCGAAGTTTAATGTTGAAATGTTTGACTTACTTCATTCTAGGTTTTACTTGTAAATATCTTCCTTGGGGTCCAACAGACACACTCCGTTCTCTTCTGCGATAGAAGAAACTCAAACAATTGTAACAATTCTGACGCATATAACATTATAAGTATTTCATTCTATCTTTTTCTAGATTTATAACATAAAAACAGTATTACCTTTGTAGAAATGTGGCTTATAATGTAATGGATCACATTGGGAGCTAAGGGAATTCAAGATTTTGTCAATCTGCATTTAATTCAATTTGAAGCCGCGCACATAGTTATCTTAAATGGTTTTTAACTGTTTATTGATATACAGTATGTCTGGATGTTTTGGGAGTTTGGCTTTTAATGATATACAGTATGTCTGGATGTTTTGGGAGTTTGGGCAGACACATATAAGATCAATTTACCACGACCACAGCAAACTATAAGTTTACAATTATACAACTTTAATGAACAATAATAGATCAGTATTTCCTCAAATGATTTAATTGGCGAACCACTTAAAACTTACTGTTTTTTCTTTGGTTCATTGGGCGATTTTGACACTGACTGCAATACAAAGACATTAACATTAAGACAATTCAAATAATGTCATTCAATAAGCACAGTCACGTAATTGCAAGGACGCAAAAGACTATTCTCCAGGCATTTCCATCATCAAACCCGACCTTCAGTACGATTTGTTATGATTCCTGAATTGGATTTAACGTCCATATAGTTTTATTACAATGAATCTCGCACCTGGTCAATAATTAAGCGATTTACAATCGGAAACAACTCAAAATACTTATTCAATATATTTATATCATCACTATGTTAACTAAAGCCCTTATTCCACATGTCGAGTTTAGAAATCAGGAGTGGGAATAAAAATCAAATATAAATATGTTATCATCATTAGAAAGGTTTTATAATTCTCTTACAAATGCTATATATTATAATTATTTTTTCATATGTTCGGAAAAAAATAAAACTATCAAATCGCCAGAAGTAAAATCGCCATGTGAGATACATGCCTAAAATATTATTATGATTAAGATCTCAAAGAACATCCATACCTTCTTGTGAGCTATCTTCACCGTTGACTTCTTCCTCCTAGGCATTTGTTGTTGTTCTGATTTGATTTCTACCGCTCTGCAGTTGGAGGCAAACCGCAGACTCTCCGTTGTCTCTCCAGCGTTCTTCTCCACGGGTGAGACCTGCACCACCATCAACGTCTTACTGTCGCCCCCTGTAAGCAGAATAAAGTTTGATGCATCCAGAAGAAAAAAAATGACTTGTTACTAAAGAAAATTATATTTATGGGCCACCATTAAGATTTGCCATCGTTCTTTGTAAGCTTTAGTGAAAAGCAATGTCCCCTAATAATTCAATTGGAAAATAAAGCCATGTGATTCGTGAAGCTTAAGTTGGTGTTCTGAGACAGCTTTTTGGGGAAAAACTTAAAAGGTAATATTGAGACACAGCCGTTTTGGAAAAAACAAGTGGGGAAGTGGTATCTCTTTTTTTTAGTAGTCAGTATGTCTATAGGAGAAACTTAATTTTCTGATTGCCTTTAAATGATATAGAGAAACTTTGGTCCTGTAAATATTTTTGAGGCCCTCATTGTTTATACAAACATGAGGCAAACACCGCAATTATATTTTATAGCTTTTACATGTTATAATGGAAAATGAATTAGACATTTGTACCTAGTGAGTCCTCTAGCAGCTTTGTCAGTAAAGAGTTCCTGTAATTGACTCGTTCTTTCTCTGGGTTTCCCAAAGCCCGTATGACCTCCTTCAGGTGAAACAGAGACTTGTTGATACTCTGAGCCTCTTTGAGTCGGTCCCCTTCTGCTCCCGTTTTGCTCGCCCTTTCCGAACCCGCGAGGTCAACCAGATTCAGCTTGCCTAACAAATAGACAGTTTATCAAGTATATATGTATACATGCATTTTGCCGAAATCGTACATTGAAGAAAAATCAAATTTCTGATATTTTCAATATCATGTTAAATGATTTAAAGCAGTTAGTTGATATTTGAACAGATGTACGTTTGCGTATCGCCCTGATACGTACGTTTTAGTGAACACATATTGATGGCTTTCCCATCAGATACTTATTTTTCTTTTGTTACTCATCCTTATCAGAATGCTCTGGTAAAAGTATTATATTAAAAGACTTGATTATAAGAAAAATGGGCACAGATTGGGGAAAGGTTGGCACGACTTGAGTATATGTCCAGGGCCGGGAATGATATGGTAAAGGCATACCCTGTCTTAGTAATGGCATCAAAGCTAGAATTGTCTTTCAGATTTACTCACCAATGTTTGTCTGATCCGTTTTCATGTTAGTGCCAGCCACTTTGATTGAGAGCAACACGTGAGACCGAGACGATTGTTGATTCATCTTTGTCGATGCTGTTTGCCTGTTCTTCCGTCCAACCGCTAGAACCTTTGAGAAACAAAATCATATTTTTACCAAAAATAAAAAAAAAGAATAACTTCAGTTTTCCTGGCAATAATTGAACTCAAACGTAAATCAGATAGGAATGTGTATGTCATATATATAGACATATAACATATATATATATATATATATATATATATATATATAATAGACAATAGTGTTCATCTACATTTCTTAAGTAGAATAACGTTTTCTTAAATATGTGACTTTGGACAGTCCTAGTAAATTAGTTACCTTGGCAATGTCTTCCACAGAATCCACAACTCGTGATGTCAAACCTGGAAGATAGTGGCCACCTTCTTGTGCCATTTTTACCTCCAACTTTTGATTTAAATTCTCGCACAGCAGATCTCTGAATTCGATAAGTAAATAAAGAGGAGAGACACAGAGATTAAAATTTAATGATGATTATATCGAAGTCAAATTCATGCATTTTCATGACCTAATTTTACAGAATGAATTTACGGTTTGTATACTGCATTGCCCTAAGCATCATAAACCATTGTTATATAGAGAATGAATGCAGGTTTCTTACCTAATCCTGTTCATGTATATCTCAATGATAGAAACTGTTATGGTGTATTGCCATTCATCACTTTGAGAACCAGTCTCCTCAAACAGCTGTTTCAGAGCTCTCTGGTTGATACCAGGTTCCTCAAGTGTGCCCTAAAATGATTATTAACTTTTAAATCTTATTCTAGAAGTTCTGAAATCAGACGATGTTTTCTGCTCGCATTAGAATGTGTCATCATTATATCTATACAACAACACAGCATATATCATTATGCTGTTGCTAGACACTGGTAGATCAAAACACAGGCAAGGTTGGAGTTAACCAATTATCAGTGCAAATTGATAATTTATTATGTTCTGAAATCCTTAGTCAGCATTCAATTTCTGATCAGAGTATTCCACTCACCTCCATTGTATATGTTTTACCTGAGCCCGTTTGTCCATAAGCAAAGATACAGACATTGTAACCGTCAATACAGGACGTGACTAAAGCCTGGACCTCATTGAACACCTATTTAAACATAGTTTTAGAAAACAATTGTATAGAACATAACAGTCCCCTACTCAAAGTTAT
Source organism: Lepidonotus clava (assembly GCA_936440205.1). Lineage (NCBI taxonomy): Eukaryota > Metazoa > Annelida > Polychaeta > Phyllodocida > Polynoidae > Lepidonotus > Lepidonotus clava. Next base: position 34,151,229 of record OW387140.1, read on the forward strand.
ACAGTTCTATGAGAGTTGCAATGTCCAATGTCAAACGAAAGCTGTACTTTCAATAACCAGATAACATTAAACATAACTAATCATTTATGTTACAATATTCCACTTAAATGGTCTCAATGTAAAGGGTCTCCAAAAGTCTTTGAATAAGTAACTTAAAATACCTTTGTGGGATTATTTTAATATCAATAGCTAAAGTTATCAATATACTACTAATAGTACTAATTTGATGCAATATTATAACTAATTTTGATGCAATATTATAACTGATAGATGGTTTAGTTTTCAGAATCTGAATGGTATTACCTACATCTAATTGAGAGGCAGCTGCAGGGAAGACCTTGTCCACCTCAAAGGGTTCTGGTTGACCCTTAACCATAACCATACCATCATCATCAGGGTCAATGTCCACCACTACCTCAGGACCAATACCATCCTCTTCTATCGGGGGACGGATACGAGCAAATACTCTGATATTTCCTGCAAAAGATTCATGGTTTCACGAATGCAATAAAATAAAAATAACTATTGATTCTATGTTTAATAATACAATAGGTCATCCGCAAGTCCATTGTTGAGTTTGGTGTAGATCCACTAAAGCCCAATACCCACTAGGCAATTTTGACGGCGACTGACAACGGGAAATGGGCAGAATCGGCCGATTCCTATGATCCCCTGTTAGCATAATATATTGAAACGTGCAGGTTTGATATGAGTTGCCGCTAAAATCGACCGATTTTGGGGGTATAATCGGCCGACTTTAACGGCAATCTGTCGGCCTACTCAGGGATAATCGCCTAGTGGGTATGGCCCTTAACTTTATTCTAAAATATAAGATGGACCATAAAGGAATTGAAATATAAAAAATCCTTTTCAACCTTTGAGCTCTACCAGCTTGTTGTGACAATCTCTCCTTCGTGTGATTTCCCTGCGGTACTTATTCCTTAATTCATATTTCTCCTTTTCAAACTGCAAATGAAATTGAAAAATGCAATTGTATTGGGAACAATTATTTGTTCATCTTGATCGTCAAACTAGGTAGTACCATGTATTTGATAAATTTATAGCATGCAACATCGAATGGTACATATGGAGGCAAAGACTCAACTAAGATTACACATTATTGGCTCTGCTGATTTTACAATTGGACTTTCTTTTCCTTTGATCATGCGCTATAGAAGATAATATACCCATGTGGGGGACATACAGAACCAACAGCTATGACACATATTTGCCTTATACATCCTTCTCACTAAGGTTGCTGCCACCTATTGGCAAAACAGGTGGTTGGATATTCCTTTTGAGTACCTATATATACGTGTGTTGATTAGCTACAATTGGCTATCACTGACTCAGCCTGGACACTCAGTGGGGCACTGTTGGGATGCTCATAAAGTGTCAAGGCTAAATTTTTCACTTCTTATGAAGATTTTACTTAGAAATATTTAAATATTTAGCTCACAACAAATTTTCCACATGAGTATTCATACAAATACAACATATATCAAAAGCCCAGGCTATCAGTATTATCCAAAGGTACTTAAAGCTGAAGGTGAATCCTTAACTCTCTGCTAATTTCTTCCATATTCCTATGTAAGCTCTCTCCAGACGCCTCTGCACAGGGCCATGAGAAAGGTGTATTAAGCTTCATTTTCCAGATCAGATAATTTCGAATATAAACATTTAAACAACTTATCTCTCATACCGTTTCAGTAACCACAGCAAGATTATTATGGAGGTCAGAGAGTCGTTCTTGTAAGTCACTGATGCTCGCTTTGTACCGTTCCTGTTTTAAAAATGCATCTTCCTCCTGTTTTTCTAGCTGAAAGAATAAGACCGAACGTAGGGAAACGTTGAACTATAAAAGATTGAATAAGCTTACATAGCATTACTCCTGGAATCAGATTCGAAAGGACTGTCATTTGATCTCATAATATCTCACAGTAAGTTTTTATGTAGAGAAAGCATGGTCATCCGGTACAGTTAGAAAAACGTAGCACTGTCTCATACCTTGTTCTCAAGTGAGTGTCTGGTCTCTTTGAGCTCTGTGATTTCTTCTTGGAGTTTACTGAAGTGTTCTTCATAAAGATCCTGGCTGTGAGTAATCTGATCTGCCTGTTCCCTCAGCTAGAAATAAGAATGGTGAGTGTTAGTTATTATGTTTCAGTATTTGAAAACTCACAGGCACATGACATCTATAACTAGTATTATGTTCATCTTCAATATTAGCTGTATTGTAATAGTAGCATAATGATATAGTTGTGTTATAGTATTATAGAACTCTTAGGATAAAACATGATGAAGAGGTTAGTACCTTTTCCTTATCAACAGCCATTTCATCTCGGAGTTGTAGCACCTCTGCTTCATGCTTGTCATGGATACAATTTGCCTCTTCAATCTGTTTCTGGAGCTGTGTGATCAAATATGATATAGAGGTTAAAAATAAACTTTGATTTAGGAATTTATGTTAATCATTGGGGCTCAATGTTATACTTTCCTACTTCCTTATCAAAAAGTTATTGACATTTAAGGGATAGATCTATACTCAAAAACATGATTTAGCTTTTAATGTCTGAAATGCAGTGAAGCATAACCAGATGCTAAGTATTATGATAGTATTATACTAATTTACATACAGATTCTTCAGCCTTGTGAATGTTGTTTTCAAGGTCCAGAATTACAGCATGTTGTTGGGAAAGCTCTTCTTCATGATGAACCTTGCATATGTTTAACTCAGCTTCCCTTTGATTCAGCTATATAAGATAATGGGAAAGGGATGCTGTTATTAATTGGAACGGGGTAGTATTTTCATCATGAATATTTGATATACCATGATCACGTGGATAACATATTACATAGATTTAATTGTAAAATGATTATAACAGTCCCTTCTATGTTTACCAAAAAAAATAAAAATTTACCATTAACGATAATACATGTATGTATGGCTTCTTCTCCTAGGGAATGAGAAAAGAATGCAGTAAAGAAGAATATGACATTATGTCTATTTCGACTTGCCTTTTGTTCGAAACCTGAGATTTCTTCATGCAACTGGTTTACCTGTACCTTATTTTCAAGCTGGCAGGTTGCCATCTCAACTTCCTTTTTCTCCAGCTTAATGAAAAAGCAGATACAAGAATCGAGTAAAACTAATGGGCTCAACCTGTGGAATTCTCTGAAGTACATTTAGGTATGAATTTCACATAGACAATATGAAAATGTTCTTATTGGTAATGCCATTTAACATATGACTATTCTTGATAAAGCTGATACTTTCATTATCTTAAAATGCTGTATATGGCCCTTTTCCCTATGGCCTTAGGCTATATCATATTCTGGTAAGTGCAATCCGATTAGACTATCTTATACAATTCTTTTGTGTCTGAGTAGGCCTTTCTGTAAGCATACTGGTGATAATAGAAGTACACAAATAACTGATAATAGGACGGTATATTATTGATAAGATAGGATTCCATTTCTCTTTTTCTCTTCCTACAAAGGTGAAAACCAAATGGGCCGAATGCTTATGGAGATCCGCGGTGAACTACGACTACTCTTCTCGGCCCCACAGTAACCTTACCACCACCACTGTTGACATTACCTGCAGCCTGCCCCATACCGGTATACTATTCCGCGGACTAAGGTATCGTACTTATTGTTTGACCTACCCTTGCATTGCGACGGAGGCCTGAACATAATAATATATATCTTGACTAACATATAATACCATCACTAGTTGGGTTAGCAACGTTACCAATGCATTGCGCTGGAACGCGAGCTGACCATTGTCTGTTTGCAAGCATTCTGTTACTACTAACAACTTTCATATATTGCAATATGGTCCGTATTTACATAGTATCGGACTCACGGGGCAGGCCTTTGCAGGAAGCGCTAAAGAAAATGACAGTAGCTGAAGTCATTGTACATGTACTACCAGGCGCCAATATCACACGGATAATGAAACGGGCACGTGACGTGGTCATCTTCGATAGAAGGTGTGATATTCTTTATATATACGGAGGAATTTGTGATATTTCCATTCGTGATCATAAAACCAAACTGCTCTCTATGCCTAACAAAACATCCACAGAAATCGCTGAACCTATATATGATACCATGAAATCGGGTCTCAAGGCAATTAGGGACGTGAACCCAAAACCCAAGGTAATTTTCCTACCAATTTGTGGTATTAATCTGTCGAAATATAATAAAGAAGAGGTACCTGTCGACATGCAAAGACTTATGAACTACAGTATAACATCAGTAAATGCTCATATCACCGATTTGAACAATGACAGTGGGCTCACAACCCCTCAAACTGCCTCATTGGTTCACCATTCAAATGGGAGGCGTAGATGGTCACATAGGTACAAGCATCTTAACGATGATGGCTGTCATTTTGATGACAAAACTGACACTATAAAGTACATTGCTGGCGAAATCTATTCATCTATAGATACATATACAAACGTATAATAATCTGAATCCTTTCTGATATTGCTAGACTGGATCCACTACTACGGACGAACAGCCTGTTACCATTGTTATATCCTTGGTCCTAACATGAATGTTATCTATTCACTCACAATCATCTTCATCATTCATTTCATCATCATCAACATTATTATTCAATTGTCAAAGAAAATGATAAGTCACCATACTGCTCAGATAATATTTTCTTCTTATAAAAATGGATGAATACAATGTACAAGATTTGGACAATATGAAAGGCCTTAAACTAATCCATCTAAACGTACGAAGTTTGTATAATAAAATTTCTGAGGTGGAATACTATTTCTCTAAATTTGATATTATCATTGTCAGTGAAAGTTGGTTAACTCCTGATATACCATCAAATTCAATCCAAATAAAAGGGTTTAACGTGGTCCGACAGGATAGGAAACCAACTATAGATAAGAATGGCGGTGGGCTGTGTATATATCTGAAACAAAATATATCTTATTATTTGTTGACTTCTGACTTCAACAAGGTCTGCACTGACTATGAACTAATAGGGATTCATCTAAAGGTTGGCAACTATAAACCGATACAACTTATTGGATGTTATAGACCCCCTGATGGTTATGCATCCCATTTTGTAGACTATTTGGTTGAAAAATTAAAAGACATTGATAGGGATCGAGCTGAAACGTGTATTTTGGGAGACTGGAATATTGATCATTCAAATAAACAACTCTGTAATACATTGAACTTAGGTAAATTTATAAATCAACTAGGTTTTATGCAATTGATTAAAAGCAGGACTAGAATAACTTCTGTCTCCGGGACCATAATTGATGTTATTTATACTGATATCAATTATATACAAGTTTCTGGAACTATTGATATAGCCCTCAGTGATCATCTACCTATATATTTAATAAAAAAGAAAAATAAATCCCAGAACTTAACAAAATTTGTCAGGGGACGTACATATATTAATTATTCGAAAAATATCTTTTTGGAGCGACTTAATAATAGCAACTGGGAAATCTTCGATGATCCTCTTACAGTAAACCCAGCAGTTCTATGGCAAATTATGCTAGGAAAAATACACGAGGCTCTTGATTATCTTTGTCCTGTGAAGAATTTTTTGGTTCCTGTTAATAAACCCTCTTGGCTGACTAATGATATTATTCAATTAATGCGGGACCGAGATTATTATCTGAGACGTGCCAAAAGAAATGGAGCTGAAGACGATTGGAATATGATGCGGTTCTTGAGAAACAGGGTCAATAGAGCTATAAGGGAGGGCAAGGCTCAAATAATAAAAGGTAAACTGGAGCTTTTTAGGGCTAATCCTAAGAAATTTTGGCAGACCTTAAGGGAAATTTATCCCAGTAGTAGTACTCCAAATAATATTACAGCATTATGGGACGATACTGGCCAGATGCATACTGGCGATGAGCTCCCATGTTATATTAACAATTTCTTTGCAGGAATAGGAGAGAAAATGGCAATCCCAAGTATTGAAAGGCTGAATGGTATAGATAATATTATGGCCAATTATACAGCTCAAAGAACTAGGAATGACCTGAATGGTAATTTCTTGGACAATGACTTTGGGCTATTAGAAATAACTAAGGTTATTACAACCATTGATATCACTAAATCCTCTGCCATTGAACATGCTAATTCGATGGTCCTGAAGGACGTCTTTCTGGATATGCCCATAAGATTGTTAAAAATTTTTAATAATTCAAAGAATCATGGTACTTTTCCTGAAGATTGGAAAAGAGGAATAGTCATCCCGTTGCCAAAAGTACAATCTGTTAAATATGTGAAGGACCTGAGACCTATAACCTTGTTACCGTTACCAGGGAAATTATTTGAAAAACTAGTTTGTGCCAGGCTTAACCACTTTATGGAAGCTAATAATTTACTTTCAAAATTACAACATGGATTCAGGAAAAATCATTCAACTACAACCGCAATTTGTACGGTTCTGAATAATGTGTACAATAATGTAAATAATCAAGAAAAGACATATTTAGCCTTTTTAGATCTAAGCAAGGCGTTTGATTCGATTAGCCATGAAATGCTTATGCTCAAATTACGTTTACTTGGTTTGAATGATAGAGTATGCACGTGGTTTGAATCGTACCTCTCTAAAAGACAACAGAGTGTTAACCTGTATGGTGGTGTTTCCTCCATGGTGAACATTACTTACGGCGTCCCACAAGGCTCTGTTTTAGGCCCTGTCCTGTTCTCCATTTATATAAATGATTTGGCTAATACTATCCCTGATAACCTATGCCTGTATGCTGATGACGCTGTGATTATGGCAAAAGATAGTAAGGAACTAGAACGATTGATTGAATTGGCAAATAGATGGTTCCTCAATAATATTCTAACTTTAAATAAAATGAAAACCAAATGGATGAGAGTATATCCAACAAAGAGCAGGGCAGGGCCAGTCTATGAACTAGACACAACATTGTTGGAAACGGTTTGTATAGAAAACTCACTTATTGAACGTGTACATAGCTTCAATTATTTGGGTTTAATTATAGACCCATTTGTAGATTTCTATTTACATCGTGTGAAAATAATAAATCAGGTATCTGAAAAAGTGAAATACCTACGTAAAATACGACAGTATATAGATACTAACGCTGCCTTGACAATTTATAAATCTATGCTATTACCCTACTTTGACTATACAGACTTTATTTATGAACAGAATATACAATATGTTACTCAACAATTACAGATTATACAGAACGATTGTTTGAGGATAATATATGAACAGTATAAAATTCCATACCACGAGCGTCTGAGAACAGGTATTTTGCATGAAAGGGCAAATATTTTCCTACTCGAATATAGGAGAAAAATTCACTTGTGTACTTATGCTCATACTCTATGTAACATCAATAATATGCTAGATGAGAGGCCAATACATACGCGAGTACGTGACGGTTTATTACTAAAGGTTCCTAAAGTAATAAATCGTAAATACCAGAAAAGTATTCACTACAGAGCTTCGATAGCCTGGAATGAACTACCAGTTGACCTGAGAAATATTAGAGAAAAATCAATGTTCCTACCTAGATTAAGACACACGTATATTAATCCATTTGGTAATTGAAATGTACTGAATGATGTGATTATTGACATATAACAATGGTGAATTGTATGTCCATTCAATCATTTGTTCATATTTATCATCTATATTCATCCTTTAATGTGTTCTCAAAATGTGATTTCACCTCTTGTACACAGGACCTATATGATCTATGTAATGAAATTTATATAATTACGATTACACTGTAAATGTATTGCTTAGGGGAAGGGGAAGGAAGATCACCCATGGTGAACCCCTACACCCGTAATAAAAACTATCAACAAAAAAAAAAAAAAAAAAAAGTCATATATACAGTCCTATCCATTTACACACATATTTACAGTGACATCTCATCTATGAAGTAGGTGAAAGGAAATGGTAATCAATTTGATAGATAATAGTGTGTGCATACCTTTTCTTCAGCCATACGATTGTTGTTTCTGAGGTATGAGATTTCTGCTTGAAAACGGTTGACTTCTGCTTTATGATCAATTCCATTTTGTTCCAGCTTCAATATTGAAGAACAAAACTGATTTCATCACTTAAAAATTGGTTATTTTTAGAATTGAACCAATTTTATTAAATGGAGTTTCAGATAAGTATATTATCGATACCTTTATTCATAACTTGAGTAGAAAAGGTTATTGGAGATACAACTATCCCTTAGCACTCAGTAATTATACACCTTTCCCACGACCCTGCGCAGTCCACCAGTCTGCCCACTTTTGGGGCTTTTGGTAACTAGGTCACTTCACTTCCTATACCTTAACTATGGGAAAGACCTAAAAGTGTTTTACCAATTTGATACACCAGGATATTTGGTCTTGTCAGTGTCTCACAACATTAGAAGATATAGTAATGATTTCAAAGGATATATTGACATAAAAACTTGGAACGATACAAAAAGTGCTAACCAATTTCACTTACTCTTTCTTCGACTATGCAAATGCTAATTCTAAGGTCTGAGATTTCTGTTTGTAAGCGGACCATCTCCTCGTGATAGTGAGAATCGTAGAGGTTCATTTCAGCTTCCTTTGGCTTAAGCTGTTGAAAGGAAGAAGACACCGATTGCTTTGCTTTTGTTTAACTAAATTTTAATGATTAGCTGAGAGACCTAGTAGTTGACATCAACAATCTCAAAATATATAAGAAATGTTGCATCACAACTTCCACCAACTCAAACTTTATCATTAGCAATGTGCTCCCCTCTGTACCATCCCTAGTAACGGAGGGTACCGTAGTGGAACTCTCTGCCGAGGAGATTGATACACTCAAGTATTCCCTTCAGGTATTCCTTTTTTGCATATACCTTAAAGCAATGTCTGATATTGCAATGAATAAATGTGATACGGTAATACTTAATTTCGGTGCACATCATTTGTATTTTCTTCAAAAGAGATAGTCAAGAATTAGTAATGTCATAACCAAAAACTCCTACCTGCGTAAGACTATCCTTATTGTCCCTTTTCAACCACTCCACCTGAGTTTCCGTCTCTTGTGATCTTGAGTTGCAGTGTCCAGTTCTGTTCGCATTTCCCAGACAGTCTAATACATTTTCCTCGTGAAGGTTAGATTTCTGATCTCGAGCGGTGGCCTTTATTGTCTTGGCCTGTTTTATGAGTGACTCGATCTCTGCCTTGAGCTGCTCATTTTCCTTTTGCCTGTTCCAGGTTTGTTTTAGGGTGGTTACAACCATCGTCATCACAAAAACTGAGGTGTATGCGACGCAGGTCAACACTTCCTAAATAGAAGATAAAATTGTAAATTACAATTAATCAAATGGTATTTTAGCAATTGTAGTAACATCAAATAACCAATGACATCCAAATGGCCAAATTGTAAAGTTGTGAAACAAAATTAATATTGCCCTTTCTATTGGCAGGGCAACTTTGATTATTATTATCACAGCTTAGATGTTCGTAATTGTAAATACAACATAATCATCATATTATCTGTTTATAATATTGATTCTATCATAATCTTACTTCTCATTCTCAATCATTCATTGGTATCCTTGCAGAGCAAAATAATTGTAATAAACACAGTGATCTTATTAAATTTTGTTCACCTATTCATGCAATACCTCTTAGAGTCCCATCCTGAAACCTAATTAATTTAATTCAAATCAACTTACCGTAGCAATAATAGGCGTCCAGAGGTCTTCTGGTATGTTAAACGAGGTTCGGAGCAGCTTCATTGAGAGGAATATCCCCATGTCAATTGATGAAATAACCAGTATAAAGTAAACGACGCCACCGTCCCAGAGCGCGACCCCGGTGGCAGCAATCATACAAATCACCACGTACACAGACTGAAAATGTAACGTGTTTATCATAGAATATTTTGACATCTCAAATAACTACAGAAATGCATTTTATGAATCTAAATCATACCTTTAGTATTATATAAAATAATTGTGAATTCAATATAATCAAAATAACTTTATTATGCAATGTATGTGTCCCATTGCGAAACTGCATTATCAACGGCACTTTAATTAATGTCGGGTTCTTCCACACCTATCTTATCTCATTTTTTCAAGTGTTTGCTTCAATTGTCTCATATCAAACAATTAAATTAATACTAGGTAAAACCCAAGATTTCACTTCCTCTTTCCTGACCTTGGTTGAGAATTTGGGATCTGTCCATACTGTTTATGTAATGAATACATATTTTCCGTATTCCCACGAAAACAAATCCGTGGAATCAATATTGATGGCATTCTTATCTAGTTTTGTAATACACACACATCGATAAATTCTTGGAGTATGAAGAGATACATAAGCCACTTAACCACTTGGCTGAATAGGTCAATTAATCTGCCGATTATTATTAGAATTTCTTCTATAAATAGGACAATAATTGTGCATATTCATATCAACTATTTACATTTCAATACCACATACTTACAGGCTATCACTTTAGAACATCAGAGGCATTTATGGGACCTTAGCTGCATTAAATTTGGTATACACTGCCTAAGCATTAACACGTTGGAACCACAGATTTAGTAATTGTCTATTTAAAACAATTGGGATTATCCTTAAAAACAATAGATTGAATCATAAAAGAATATTCCTCGACTTACCATTACCTGGGTCCCATGTGTACCGTGACTAGGCGAGAGGAAGGCGGTGTACGTATCTCCTAATGACATAGCTCCTCAGTAGTGGGCCATCATATCCCTTTGTTGACTAATCAACTGTTCTGATCCGTTCTGTTGGTAGATCATTGTATAATCCGGCTAGTGTCAGAAAACCAATGATAAAGGCCTCAAAGATAGTTTCATGTTAAAGTCAAGGGACATATACTCTAAATTTAAGGTAAGGTCTGACGTTACAGCAGACTTTCCGGAGGGATCATAAAAGTGAGACTTGGAACTCTGAAAGGTACTTGACCTTACAGTTATCTTATCTTGAGACATGTGTACATGAATATGCATCTGGGTAGGACTTAACCAAACTATGTCATGTTTACGTATTACCTACACCATCTGATCCCTTTACATATCGGATTAGTCCCTAATGCATTGGGATAGAGGTGGGTGGGGAATAGAGCCCGGCAGCGTACACTGCAACTCCTCTGGTAGAAGCTATTGTTATGATATTTAAAGGGAAGAAATATATTCCTTCCTTTACATCCTCCGCTGTTATATGCCATATCCTTTTTTAATTGTGACCGCCATCATAAAATGTGGCATTGGTCGCACTGATCAATTTAATAAAAATGTCAAAATACGGAAAGAGAATGAAAAAACATATTCATGGGGAGTGATAAAACACTGTCTAATCAGTTACAAAAAAATACAGGCCCTAAAATATATAAATAGAAACAAGAATTGTAAAGAATGAAACTCCGTTCACGAGATATTTGATAGGTTCATATGGGTAAAGTCAAACAATAATGATATTGAATAAAAATCAAACTGTTCATTTTCCTACATTGGCATATTCCCTTGAATATAAACATGTCGATCATCATTTACAAAGCGTCTCTGGTATAACAATTGCTCATTTACCAGAAAGACTGACGCGTGTGTAGATGTCATAGATGTTGGATGAAAGGCAAAAAAGATACTTTGAGAGTAGGCTACACAAATTCACTTTTGAAATCAAATTATTTCAGCTTTCACTTTATCATAATAATATAGATACGGAAAATTGAATAATGGGATAATAAGTTATGGGAAATTAAATGAAATTAATCTGTTGTTTTTTTTATCCTAACCACTTGAAATGAGACCTGTTAACTTGATTATAAAAAAAATCTGGAAAATCTGGAAAATTTCTGTAACAACCTAGAACATTACTTTTAGAGGTTCTGCTGCCAGTGTTTGCGCATTGTAGCCTATTTTGGCGTGGCCCGTAGCATGTGCAGTAAACAAATTTAACGTATAATATTGAATAAAAATGAAAAAATGAAAAAACAAAAGAAAAACAAAAGAGGCCAAAAGAAAAAAAACTTGAATTTTTACGGACCATTTAATGACCTTCACATCCTGATGGATCTCTGAGGGCAATAACAGCTTTTGGAAAGTGATGTAGAAAATCCTACAAATAGGCTTTATAAAAATAATATTTTCATATGCCCATTTGTATATTTTGACTACCAATGTGTGCCCTGTAATTATCTGATGCTCAGTGGGACGCAGCTGAAAGTCTAATCCCTATATAGCTCTAGACTGGCTTGCCGGCTATGTCATAAAGAGCAGGCCTAGCTGAAAGTGGGCGTGGCATGTAAACAAACTTCTGTCCATAAGTTATTTTGGCTCACAATAATGAGATAATAACAATTTCACCAAAACTCTCATGCATGCCGTTCTCAACTGAAATTACAACAGTTTCCTAACAACAAGAAACAAACTGTCACCTCCTGTCGATCTGCCATGCCTTACTTTTCGCTACAAACACCAAACCGCGAAAAACGCCAAACACGTCGCGGCCACGTGGTGGGCCCTGTCACTCTCCGAACAGAGACCCGGTTAAAACTATAAATAGACCCAAACTCTGTTCGGAGAGTGAAGACGGGTTTCCTTGGAGAGGATGCAGGAAGTAACCAAGGGACGGGAGGGCGGCGGAGAAGGGCCGACGACATGACAGAGTTATTGAATTTATTGGGTTAATCATGTGTTTTTGAGAAGATGCAGTCCACAAGAGGAAGGAGGGGAAAAGGTAAGTTTATTGGTGTTACTTTTATTGCGATGTTTTGGGTATAGCATGGAAATTGGTATCTTTGGCCACTCAGAAACATGATTATTTTTTGCATTGTGTCATTTGTGATTTTCATTGTCATTGACAATGTCAATGATAATGCATCATCACATCTAATCAGTAATGGCTCGTGCGTTATCCTCTAATGGCTCTTTAGATATAATATAGACAGTTTCTTATGGTGACACCACACGATGACCTGACATTTGTACATATTTGACGTTTTGCAAAGCCAAAGACACCGACAAGTCACAAGGCAGTCAATTCGGACATTACGTAATACTTCCATGTCAGCTGCGATATGAACATGTCGCAGTGAAGTCGCATGTTTTAGAGATACAATTCTTGGTATGGTTTCTTCAATCATGGCAGCAAAACCGGTATTAGAGTTCAGTTCCCTGCTGCTCTTTATTCACTTCCAAGGGTCCACGACAGATGGCAAAACTGGATTCGGGATTCAATTCCCTGCTGCATGACCCTGTGATTCATCTTCTCAATTCATTTCGCTTTGAAAATGGTAAACCTGTCGGTATGGGGATAAATAGGCATTACTCAGTCACTCAGTCACTCACTCATGCAAAGTCATAGTGACAGAACTGTGAACAACAGCCGAACAGGGGTGTAGATGGTGGGGTCCCATGTCGCATGTCGAATTTTTCCGTAACATGCAGAGTGCGTGTTCAATAAACAGCTCTAAAATGCATTAATTCCATACAGTATGCACTTGTTAAGAAATAGACTATAGAGTAGTGGCGGGTATTATCGGCACCTTAGAGCATAATATGTCACTGTATGCTTATTCCCCCTAAATTTTAATGACAAGGTATTCCATCAGATAGTCTATACATATTTGAATCCCTTTAACCTATCCTAGATGATATTAAGAAATGAATATAGAAATAATAGATTGATTATTTTTTCATCTTTTGGAGTGTATTACTATTATCGGCACCTGTCTTGTATTATCGGCACCCCATTTATTATAATCAATGTTTATAGGTAAAATTTGATAATTTCTAGCAGAAACCCTATCTGTCATGCATAACAAGTCACCTTCGAAGGTTCTGAGTCCAACATTGTATTTTGATAAATGGAAATAGCAGTTTGCTATAATTCAAAAGAATGATATCCTTTTCATTCCACCTCACATGTGTCTACTTTTGTAAATTCGGCTTTCATTCATTCTCGTGGAAAATGAAATTGAATTAACTAAAATATTGATCCTAACATTACTAATAATAGCATCACCAGACATTTTTCACATTTCTTTCTTGATATGTTTGATTGTTATATTCTTATATATTTATGAGCCCAATATTTGAAATAATGATATAACCCTGCCGATAATACAAGACATACACATGAAATGGAGGGTATTATCGGCACCCATGTAATTATATCTACAATTATATCCAGAAAACGCTTTTTGTTAAATCTATATCTATTCATATTTATTTTTGAAAATAAAATTCAAAATTATATAAAAATTCAAATTTTGAGACCTGCAAATTGAATACAATACATGTAGGTATGTTATTTGCTAAGATAACATTGTCATTTCTGGATGGATGACAAAGAGCCAATAGATTTCTTTTAGTGTTTTGTATCTTAACATAGATCTAGCCATTGCGATAAAACTAACTAAATCATAGAAAAAACACTATTTTTTGAATATCTTCAAATTCGATCCTCTAAAAAGCTCACATTTATATGTAATATGACAATATGTGTCAGGGGTGCCGATAATACAAGCCTGCCGATAATACCCGCCACTACTAGCCATGTCGCCTGTCACTATATTTTGGATTTCCATGTCGATTTTAAGAACCTTCCATGTCCCATGTCGAATTTAAGGAATGGTCCCTGTCATGTCGTTTATTTTTTCCTTCATGTCACTAACCTCCATGTCGCATGTCGAATTTAAGAAATGGCCATGCCGCCCTGTCGATTTTAAGGGTCTACACCCATAATAACGTACGATAAACTTGTCATTTCAGCCATCTCTGATGAAGAATTTGGGCAATTCATGAAGGATGAAACATTCGTGGATTTCTTCAATGTGTTCCTCTCCTTGCCGGTACGTGTCATTGTAATTGCACATCTTTTTCCATCTATATATCTTATTTTATATTTCTAAAACTAGGAACAATAACGTAAGATCTATTGGGGGGAAATCAAGTGGGGTAGGGAAGCAAAAGTGTTATGGTTATCTTCTAAAATTGCGTCACTTGCTATTTGCAGTCTTTCCCCCAGAGGTTGATGTACATATATGACAAGAAGAGCTTTCAATTTGACCCACCTATCAAACGACGTAACCAGGTAAGGTCATAGACAAATATAATTCCATCAAGTAGGCTAACTACAAAAACATCCCATAACAAAATAGATACCGATTACATTTATACCACACATTTATTCTTTATAAAGCTAGCGAAACAAATAATTTTCTTTGAAGGAAAATGTAGCATCAATCTGCTAACGTTATATTTCTCTTACAAAAATTATAGGCAGATATTTCTATATAACTTTAATTTCCCTTTTCTTCTCATGATCTCTGAACCTACTAAAAACTTATTGACCATAGATTGTCAATGTTATATCTATAAAATGAAGGCAGTATTAAACATTTCTTTGTAAGTTGAATACATTGCCCTCTGTTAATTCGTTTTCAGGTGCTACAAAAACAAAGTCTGATCAAATGGCTGCGAGAAGAACGCTTTCCCTATTTCGTCGATTCAGAATACTACTTGGAGTATCTACTCTGTGAGCAGCTCATGACGGTTAAACCTCACCTCTCCATCAGCTCACACTGCCTAGACTATGGTATGGTATATAAGTGTGCAAAACAAACGGGGACTAGGAAGTTTAAGGGGTTTTCAAACGCGTTGGGCCAGGAATCAGGGAATTTATTTTTTCTTAATGTAAAGCAGTCATGATCAGCTTGCATGCAGATTATTTACACCGTGTAATTTAGAATAATAGTTCTTTGATTCATGTCCAATATTTTGAAGATAATTGAGATAGTGAGTGTTTTGCACTGAATAATATATCAAGAAACTAATAACTCTTTTAACTTCGAGATGAATAGTACATTGTTTTTTCTTTGTTGGTAATCAGAGGAATTCCGAGTACTGGAGGACAAGAATGTTGTCCATACGGCTATCGGTCATGTGGCGGGCATGTGTCATTTTCGGGCATACCTCCAAGGATCTTTGGGTGAAAAGGTTAGTCCATTTCCATTTTTGATAATTGCAGCTTTTTAATGCAATGTTTGTTTAGAATCTATTACATACAACCTAATAAGTTAAGGGGAAGAGGAGATATACTAAACTCAGAGGACCCTGTTGAGAATTCAATAAAATTTAATGTAGACAAGAAGTACCTGTATTGTTGAAGTTAGAAAAAAATTATAATGTATATGTATAACCTCTGCTATCCAGGTACTTGATTTCTGGAAGGATGCCGAGCGCTTCCACCAGACCAAGAATAGATCTGTGAGAAGAGCCATCTTCCGACAAATTCAGCTCAAGTACTTCAAGCCGCAGGGACTGGTGAGGCTTGCTGACCACAACCTCTGGCAAGCTCTTAAAGGTAATCTAGAACAACTTTCTTTAACAGGGATGTAAGTTTTCAGATTTTAATCTGATTTCAGATTTTTTCACATCATAACCTCGAATAATAATTTTCAAACTGAATTCGTTACAAGACGTTTTATGGTATTTTAAGTTTTTTTTTCTAAATTTTCTCTCTGGGGTTTCACAATGTTTCATTAACCCTGTCACCATTTGTTATATACAGACTGTAAACAACTGTTGTTAACTGAAACCATTTTTGTTATAAACAGGCATCAACAACTTCAACCGATGACACGCCTTAATTCAAAGAAACATGTGTTATCTTATCATCACCCAAAATTAATTGCAGATGGCGCCACAGCAGTCAATTTTGACAGTGATTCCAACCAGGGGCAATGCCCTTCGTCCTTCCGGGACCTTCAGAACCGGGTGATGACCTTACTCCAGCACTACTGGCTACAGAAGTACCTTCTCCACCACGGGTCTCTGACACGTAAACTGGCCCCTCCACCAGAGGACGCCTGCCGACTGGGGAGTCTGTCTGATCTGAGGGTGTTGAAAGATCTAGAGGATATTGATAAGGTAAACCCTTGACAAAAGTGGTAATTTTCTGATACAGTTGTATATTTCTACAGCTGTATATTCAAAACTTGCAAATCTGTTACGCTAAAATTCTCAACTTTATAAGCTCAAGGTAAGCATTTTTATTATTTTGAAAAATATTGGCTGGGTAACAAACTCTTCCTAATTTGAAAAAAAATCCCGCAAATAGACATGATAATTTTTCTCTTAAAATCTAGTTCTGCAGCATACTGCATTTTCTTTTACTAGGTGAGAGTTCTGTCAAACTGGTTGCCATTTCTTTAATTTTGATAATGGTGTTAGTATGACTGCTATTATATTTATCTGTCACATAAAAAATGACTTCGATTGTTTTGTGTCTAGGGCAGGTACTAGTGCACATAAAACTATTTGACGATCGTTCCTAGATAATTAATTAACAAAGTTCTTCTTCCTTAGGCCCTTGCTGTGGCTCTCGGCTCTACCAACCCCAACAAAAAGACCCATACCACGGCGGCCAAAGCCAACTGGGCGGCCATGTTTCCCCGAGTGGAGATCGACGACTCCTTCCTAAAACCAACAGAGAGCGTTGTAACGTCACACAGTAACGGTGACGTCACCATCCGTGGGCCGGGGCCTGAGTTTGAGGAGATGTTAGACAGGTACTTTTGTAGTTCACCTTCGTCAGAGAGTGGCTCGGAGACTGAGGATACCGCAACAAATACACTTGCCTGGGGTATGTTTGATTAATATATTTTTAAAACAGATTTTTTTTTTCAGTTAGAGATAAACCAGTCATACGCACACAGATTGCGCCTGTCTGTACATGAAGGCATATGCACAGGCAAAGTTCATTATTGTTGTTGTTTTTCTTTTGTACCATTTAGAATTTATTTGGGATTGTCGGTAACGCATCGAAGAAACATAACTGTGTATACATTTACCAAGAAGTATCTAGAAAATTTAAGGCCTGGCAGATCGCTTATACTACTAATGGTGGCTAGTCTCCGGTTCCAATAATGGCATAGCTGATGAAATACCAGAATATTCTTTCCATATGAAATCTGCGATCTGAGAGTGTTATAATATAGGCCTACTCTAGAAATATTCTTGAATGATTCTGCAAAACATGCACATTAAAATAAAATGCCGCCTGCAGTTACATTTAATTATTTTTAAAACTTGGTTAATGTTAGAAGTATACAGCAGAATACGAGCTGGTAAAACGCTATTCTTTAAGACATTCACCCTCTCCACTCTACATAATCCATAGATATTGCTCCAGTAGTGGGCACAACCCAGGAGGACTATGAGGAGGCCACCAGACAACTCGTTTCTAAGATCGCTGAAGTGGAGAAGAAGTGGAAGAGCAAAGTCAAAGCAAAGAACCTTGCCCTCTTCGAACAGCTCGCTGATCTCACCGGTGGGGCTTGGCCCGAGACCGATGACGGTCGGCCGCGCACATCAGAGAACCGGCCTCACGAGACAAAATCTCCAGGAACCGGATCCATGCATACTGGCCTACGTCTGCCAAGTCTTTCAAACCCCAAGAGAAAGATGGGCCATCAAAAACAGAAAGCCTCAAAAAAGAGTTGTAGCAGGAGGTCTTCAGTTGTACAGGCTTTGGAGAAGGCAACACTTGGAAAGGGAGAGGAGAGCATGGTTGGAGAAGGGCAAGGTGTTGACGTTACTCTTATGGAGTTTGACTATACTAACCTGGTAGCTGGCAACTACAGATATGACAATAAGGTTGGTTGGCAATAAATATATGGTAATAAGTTTGTAGGATTATAAACAAGTTCCAATATCATTTATAGTTATACAGAGAGCTATCCATAAAATGTACAAAAAAAAGTGAAATGAGAAATAATCTTCCATAGGTATGCTGCATCTCATAAATACTGCTATAATTTCGGTGATTTACGAATTACGAAATGAGAAATGCGCATTTTCAAATAAGGCGCAGAATATGCGTAATTAAGTGAGAAAAAAAGTAGGAATACTTATTAGATAGAATAATAGATCAAAACACAAAACAATATTACTTACAAAATCAGACATTGTGGACAATTAAAAATATCCAAACACACACATAAAAAAAGAAAGAAAGTATTTTCCCTCTAGGTGGTGGTGCGGGCACTGGCTGTGGACATGCTGGCCGGGCGCCCCTTCCTGGCCTACCTCAGCCGGTACCGACACCAGGCCGAGGTGCGCGCCGCCCGCCTCTGGGCTGAGATCCACGCCTACCTGTCTATACCAGAGACAGTCAGGGAGCAGGCGGTGGCCCAGAAACTGAGGCACTGGAGGGGGAATAGGATCGTCAACAGGTTAGCATGGATTTGCAATGATAAATCTGACATTTCATAATTGAGAGAAAGTCATATAATTTTTCTTTCAATGGGTGAAAAAGAAAAAAATCTGTACTATGATATACTGTTTAAAAGGGCGTGGATTAGATTCAAAGTCTTTTCTTTGAGTAAATTTGTTGGCTGATCTCGAGCCTTAAAAATATAATCTGGAGTAGTAACTTGCACTATGCCAAACTTATGAGGTACTTTCGTTGAATGTTCAAAGTGCAATAAATCATACGGAAAGAAAGGAAGTTTTAGTTGGTGTCTTGAAGTAAATATTTTGTCTTTCAGATTTCTAAATGGGGACGACCAGGCGAAGAGCCCCTCGTGTAAAGGGTGTAGTCCGGAGTTTGTGCCTCTGCCGCCTCTGGTGGCAGTGTCCGTACGTAACCTCCTGGTCCAGGGGAAGGTGGACAGCCTGTTGGCACATGTACAGGACTACCTCAGTCAGGTGAGTATAAAACAATGTCTAGAAATTGAACATCTGATCAAAATAATATCTTTAGAATATTCGTTTGTTTAGTAACATCATGGTGATATAATTTCTTGTTATTGTTTCTACGGTAGGTTAGTACGAACGAGTTTCATTTTTGTTAAATTTGCACAATGAAGATATTGCTTTTTTGAGGAAAGATTTGTAAATTTTAGTTGCTTGCTCGAATAACTTATGTGTTAATGTTTGGCTTTCTTTTAAAACATATAGAGTCTTCATGCCCTTTGGAAGAGCTACGTTCATATAGAAAATGACAAGTTCCACGACGCGGCAGTAAGTATACAATATAACAAAAAAATAATCGAATTTAAAAAAAAATTGTAGAAAAAACTTACATCATTTCACTCTGACATAATCATAAACAACTAAAAGGTCTTCAAATATTTCCCAATTATATTTGTACATTTATTACTTTCTTTGCTAATCTGTCATAAAAGATACCCTCAATTCTGTTTTATATTGCAGATAATGAACAAGCCTGGGGGTCGTTTCCATAGAAGCCGAACCACACCGGTTGTACCATCTGTTGCCACGCTTAATCCGCACTCCCAAAGCCTGCCCCCACTGGCCCAGGCCACCCCCTCAAGGTCCTTGCAGAAAGAGATAAACAACACTGAACCGTCAGCCCCTCAAAAGATGCGTCGCGGGGGTTCACGTTTAGGGAACTGGCAAAGTCCCTCTTCGGGTCAGAGGAAAGAAAAAGCTGCCAATGCGGACACGGTATGTTCATAATTCTTTTGTTAATATCCCCCCCCCCCCTTTTTTTTTTTTTTTTTGACTGAGCACATCATTTTCAATTACAGGGGATTGATCTTTAAATGGGTGTACGTATTGCTCTTAATTTATTCGTTTTTTCAATGGGGTTCATTCCATGGGGCATTCGCTTGTATTGGAAGTAGTATAAGCAGTTGGGGTAAAACTCAGGTTTGCCCCTCGATGTTCTAAATTGACAATTTTCTTCTCATTGCTCGGATGCCATGTGCTCTTCAATAATATAATGCTGTGACCAGTATCCTAGTAAGTTTTGTACTGGCTCTGCCCAAATTTCGCTGGTACTACGGACTGCATCTCCTTTATCACAATTTCTGGTCTTTACTCTAAGGAATTACTCTGCAGTGTCGGCTTAAAAAATAAAAAAAATTCTAAACTTTTGTTTTTACATTATGTTCTTACTTTATGGTACTCCACATAATTATGTCCAAACTTTTAAGCTGCTTTTATTACTAATATTAACCTCATATTACTAGACTACTTTACCACTAATCCTTACCACATGTTTCCAGGAGACAGTAGCCATAGTCGACGGCCAGGAGGAGGAGGAGGACCAGGAGAAGAGTCTGCTTGTCACCCAGGAGTCACACAAGGGTCTCCTGGAGCGCCGTATGTGGCGGGCCATGCAGCTAGCCACCTATGTCACTGGAGTCGGTACGTGCCAACTACTATATAAACTGTGGGGGTGTTAAGTATTGGTATCTCCTGGAGCGCCGTATGTGGCGGGCCATGCAGCTAGCCGCCTACGTCACTGGAGTCGGTACGTGCCAACTACTATATAAACTGTGGGGGTGTTAAGTATTGGTATCTCCTGGAGCGCCGCATGTGGCGGGCCATGCAGGTAGCCACCTACGTCACTGGAATCGGTACGTGTCAACTACTATATAAACTGTGGGGGTCTTTAGTATTGGTGTCTCCTGGAGCGCCGTAGGTGGAGGGACATGAAACTGGTCACCTACATCACTGGAGTCGGTCTTAATTGTACCACCAGATAGAAACATACAATTCTATTCATAAATGTAGGCTTGAATATACATAGAATAAGATGGTGATTTTAAATTGAAGAATAACCTATTAGCTTTGTACTCCTGAGAAGTCTTTTATACGTAGTGTAATTCTCTCATTGGTAGTGTAAGTAGTATTTGATTTCGGGTTCACAGCAAACAGTTACCTCTTTTTTCAGATTCAGAGAGCCTGCTCATGGACCCCGTGCCGCTGGATGAACTGGAGTACAACAGCGATGGCGTTTCAGGCAGTCTAGCCTTAAAGAAACTTCTCATCATGAGGAGACGTAAGTTACCTGAAATACTCTTATATGAGGTATCCTGCAACATCAAAACACTCACCATAGATACTATAGAAGAAACTAACATGAGGACACTAAGTTACCTCACTCTTTTTTAAAATCAACATACGGAAACAAATTCCTTCCGATTTTTCGAAAAAGGATAATTCTTGTGCATTTGATTATTAAAGTGAATGATAAATGATTTTCATTTCCCCCTCAGGAGATCTGGTAGAAGCGGAGGAGCGTCGTAGAGCGGTCAAACTGGCGTCCTACACTCAGAAGATGGCGCAAATGAAGGCTAAAGAGGTGGAGAACCTACCGCCGGAGGTGCTAGACGATGACGTCCCGGAGTGGGCCAAGCCCTTCAAGGTAAAATAAGAAGAAAAAACACTACATGTCTAAAATACAGAATTCAGCAAAACCTATATACGCAACGATCTCATAATACGATTTATTGAAGCCCTAAATTGGGCCGAGAATTTTACAGTAAAAAAAATCAATATTTAGCAAACAAAATGGGGAAGGGGCCGCGGCCCCACTTGCCCCACCACTGTAATGTCTGGGCATTTTTTACCAAAGACTTAAATAAAGAAAAAAAAAGCAAAACGACGAATTACGTTACATTAGGACTCTCAACCTTATGAAAATATCTTAATCCGCCCCCTGGGAACTACCCCTTTACAGGTATGTTAAAATTGTATAGTTCTGTTTTCAGGGAGAGAACCACCGTTGGGTGTACCGACCTCTCCGTCCCAGGACCTTCACAGAGATCTTCAAAACCCCCTACAGCATAGAGTTCTTCAAACGCTACCTGCAGGTTAGCACCATTTCCTTTGTAGACGTTTCTGTAAAAGTTAGCAGCATTAGGGTAATGATATGAATTATTTTTGTGCTATTTCATTTGGAAATTTTGACGCTGTGAGTAGTATAACCATGGGGACCAAAAGTGACATCCCAGCTGACGTTGGACGTTTTTTGACTTTCTAATGACCTTTTTCTGACGTTCTGTGACGTTACTAAGAACGTTTTGCGACGTTACATCGTTGGCTGTGATATCATTCATTGTGTTAAGAAAAAAACGAACTGATCAACTGATTACATTATTATCAAATGATAGGAAAGTTGATCTCATTCCCTTGTCTATTTATCATGCTCGTTACTTTTCCTACACGTCAGTCATTCCCTCCCTGCATGAACTTTGATCCTCTAACCTGACAGGCACACGGTGCTGTCGGCCAACTAAACTTCTGGGTTGATGTGGAAAGTATGAAAACGGCCAAAGACTCAACGTTCCGGCAACAAAAGATTAATCAGATCCTGCGAAGATACTTCTTGTCTCAGAAAGGTGAGTGAAATATCCTCCATCCATACTTGAAGATCAGAATGAATTTCTTTGAATAAGTATATATCAGCATGTTTTAAACTCATGCAACTATTTTTCTCTTATTTTACAAGAATAACGTATGAATTCTATGCATGTATGTGTTTAGAAGAAGAAAATAAATGTGAAAAACAAGTTTATGATTTTCTGGGTTTGGTAATGTGCCTAGCCTGTTTGTTATCGAACGATGTACATACATAGTTAATAGTTATCATCATAAATGATAATTTACTATATAATGATTAATGCCATTCTTTGAAAAATGACAGGCTATGCCTCTTTGGAATGTAATGATGACGTCATCAAAGAAATCCCAAAAATGGAAAAAGTCACTCCGGCAATGCTGATCTCGGGCCAGTCCTGCATCGCCAAACTTATTGAGGAGAAATGGTTAGTCACTTCAGTTAATGGCAAGTTAGCAGACATAGGTAACCAATAAAAGTAGAAATAGAAAAATGATGGTCTAAAACCAAATCAGCAATCTTTTAGTCCTTATTGCAGACTCCATACTTCTTTTTTACAAATAGCACCAAGAAAATCAAATAATTATTGTTATATGATATCAGTTTTAGAAGATACCCTAAATAATGACGCCTTCAAAGAAAACGATTTTCCATATTCTACTCATCTCAAAGGTTTTACTTAGGACGGACTTATATGAAACCGATTCAAGACTCAAGTTAGTTATGGATGTTTTTGGTCAAAACGTAAACATTCAATACTTATTTCAATATTTATTACTGATGTTTAAATACGTTTGTTAGTCTTTGACCAATGATATTCCCCTTTGTGCCTAGGTTCGCTCAGTACCAGTCCACGTTCCCCGAACTAGAACCAGAAGACGAAGTTATGTCCTCGGCACAAAAAGAGAAAAAACGTCAATGGACCACGGCCCGCTCCGTAAGCAGAGTTTATCATTAAGAATTGTATAAAAATGAAAAGTATGCATAAAAATTGTTATCCTAAACTTAATAGCTATGAGAAGCACAAGACCTTTGCCATGTTCACGAAAGGTACCAGTCACCAATACAGATAGCGATGTTTGCATTATATTGAATCATGAGCCATTATTAAGAGCGATCCGTTTATAGGCTTCAATGAAAAAAAATCTTATCAGTCATTTTACTTTAAATACATCCATTTGAAGGTAAGTCCAATAGCTAACACGGCCATCACGCTACCTAGAAGGATTTGTCGACGTTTTGATAATCAATCCACCTAATTTCATTTAATTTTGTGTGCGTTTAAAAAACAAAAAACAAAAAAAGTTTTCGGATTGAAATTTATTTGTCATGTATGAACTAAAACTACATGTAACTACACTTGCAGTACACAGTATATATGATGTATGAATGTATCAGAATATAACGAAAAGTAACACTACGCTAAACTGTATATCTCCAGGCTATACAAAAAATAAACAATAACAAAAAATATCACCTCGACCTCTCTCTTTCAGCGGGAGTTGTGGATCAACTTTGTGAAAACGGTGATGCGGTTCCGCCACGCCATCATGGATAAAGAGCTGACTAAGCTGTTCCGTCAGTATCTGAAGAACGAGATCCTGAAGGAGACTGACCGGCAGAAGTCAGCTGGGGGCATCAGCTACGTCCCCGGTCTGCCCATCAAAAAGGTCATCAGGAACAGACTCATCGACGTCACCAAACTACTCAACGACCTCGAGTTTCTCGCCGAGGCCGAAAGGTACAATAGGGTTTCTTTTGTTTCACTGTTGATGGACCCATTTTCGTTGCATATTTGGAGCTATTTTGATATGCGCTGTTTTTTTTTTCTAGACGAAATGTAACGCCAATTGTTGGGTCGATATCAATTTTTCGTTCTGTATTAAAAGTGAATGAGAGATGTTGCTGTACAACTAACAAGCCTTATCTGAGTGCCGGTTATGTAAATGCATGTGGACATTACTAATCTTTACACAAATATCAACACATGTGTACATGGCTTGTATCTGAAATATAGTTCATTGAATATGGTATTGATACAAGTTACTTGCTTATGTGACAACAGATATTTGATTGTATGTAAACTCAAAGGAAAATTGAATTGTATTGCCTATTGGACAGCGGAAGCTAGAAAATCAGCATTTACATTAGTTGCTGAAGCTTGTTCTGTATAGTCTTTCCTGAATAATAAAAAAGAAAAAAAGAAAAAAAAAGGTTTTATTTACGTATGATTATTTAATAACTTATGGTAATTCTCATTGGAATAGTTACTGGTGGAATGACAAACCCAGGCTATAGTGATATTTCCGTCTGAAATGGAAGCAATTATGGCATGTTTTGTAATGTCACTTATTTAGATAAATTGAAAAAATACTTCCACTTTGCCCCCTGTAGGTTCCGTGCTATGTGCGACAACGCGGCTGAGGCGGCCCGTCAGGGAATCTACCGGACTGGTGACCAGCAGCTGTTAGACATGAAGGCCAAGACCATCATACAGTGTTACCTCGACTCGGACATCCCGCCACGCATACAGGTGAGGCAGTGTGTCTTTTTATTTTTGTTGTCGTTCGTCCACAAAGCCTTTATTTCTCTAAAATAATTTACCGAATTCGTACTCAGTTTTTCTTCGTTTTCTAAATCATGAGACCACCATAACGTTTATTTCAATTTCAAGATATACATCCCTATACTTGGGTCATTAGGCGTCAACCGGTTTCTAAGATATTCCTAGCATACAAAAATACTCATTGACAATAATAATGATTAGGTGTATGGTCCCTTAGCCAGTAGTGGAAAATAATAGAAAAAGTTGAGAAATGATTGACCTATCATTGGATCAAAACTTGATGTTTCAAATTGATAAAAAATAACCCATCTTTCCCCCTTCACAATTGTAGGCAAATGACACAGACCAATTTTCCCACTTGCACCATCTTAATCTCTTTTCAAGACGGCCTTGTCACCATTACATTATCAACTGAGTACGTGAAATGGGACTATAATAGGAAAACAAAACCATACTTCTCACTTTATGACCTAATGCTGTTGTCCCCAGGTGAACGCGTCGAGTGAGATCGTGGACGGGATTATTGCCACCTTCCAGAGCGGGATGGTCGACAGGGGCCTCTTTCACGACGCCAACATGAACATCTTCCCCGTCATGGCCTACCTCTGGAAGAAGTTCCAGGTACAATTAATTTTACTCTGAAAGGGGTTAAATAAGGTGCCTGTTCTACCTCCTATAGCTATCCACCAATACTCCAAAATTTTATGATAATTGTTTTTTTCTTTTTTTCTCTCTATTTTTTGAATGTGCATCAGAAGTCGTGGATACACCTAGCCTCGTCCATATAATATTTTGTGATAATTGTTATAGTTCTGGCTTGCTAACTTACATATAACATATGGAAATTTAATTCAGGAACAAAATATTATAACAGTATTTTTACTGTACATTTGCATCAAGTTACTGATATACCAGGAACATTTTGTGAGTTAAGATTTCTTTAAAGATTTTTTTCGTTAGCTTTAGTGTCATGTCAGCCTGTTTGCCTAGCTCGGCGGTAATGCAACAAACTTAATCATGAACAAAATGTCCTCAGTGATTCTAGCCATACCCATCTTCCAATATTCTCACCCGATCCATAGTCAAGCTGTGCCCCCAAGCATCTTTCTGATAGTCTTTTTTTTTCAAGTGAAAGGTTTATAGAAAAAAATAGTATATTCAATATTATCATATTCATGTGCTTGCAGAAAATTCGGCTGGCCTCCATGTTTATAAAGCCCAAAGATGGGTCTGATGCGCCGCTCGTCGTGAAAACTGCCGCCAGCTTTAACTTCTTGGACTTGTCTCATACCGACGGCAAGAAAGTTATCTCCGTTCACGGTAAGTTTGCCACTTAATATCAATACTATATTTGTTTTCTAAGAAAATGAAAACGATACAAACTTTTCATCCCAGCCCGCCATAAGTCCAAGAATACACTCACATAACATTAGCATTACCAGGGAACCAATTTATCAATGTGACGAGGAAAATTCGGCAAAATATTACGAGAAATTGTTAAGGATATTGGCACAATCGTCAACACACTATAAATACTCTCCTTTCATGACAATACCATGTATAATTACACAGTGACCCATCTTTAAGAGAATCTACATATGTAAATTTTTTTTGTCTCACTACACTGTAATCTTTACACATATATATGCTGTATTTCCACCTATATTTACCATACATTTCTACATACACACTTTATATAATTACTTTCTCATTTGCCCCACAGAGGACGACCCTCCCCGCATGTACTTCTCCCTCTCCAACGGTCTCCGGATCTACACTCCCCCGACCCGTGAACAGTTGATGCGACGCGCCATGGAGTCGTCGCGTAAGGAGGGCGATGCCGCGCATGGCGACAACGTGTCGCGCAGTGCGACCGCACTCCTCCTGGGCGACTCCCACCTCCAGGGGCCTGGCGACCCGGGACACAGGAGGGACAGTGTGGGCAGTGCAGGGTCCACCGATTATTTGGCCGTACATAGGATTTCTGCCAGGAGGAGAAATGCATTGTTAGTGCCCAAGGAGGCAGATGAATAATGTAGCGGTTTCATCATCTGAATCTTAATCATAATTTGATGAATTATTTTTGTAAAAATTAAAATTGAAATCTTTATGCTATCGGAAAGGGCATAATGAGATTCTTTGGAATGGTCTGTGATATATGTGATTTCGAACCATATTTGTATAGAATTCGCCAGAAGTCAAAATCGGCTGTGAAGATCATTATGTTTGGTGTATGGGTTTTAGATTCATTGTTTACAGGGTAGTGGAGGTGAGTTGACTTAGTCTTGGACTATATGGTATAAAAGTGTAACCTATGAAATAACGACTTATCGCTCTCGGTATAAGTGTAATTGTGGATTTTGAAATTGGATGAAATACTGTAAACAGATTAAACAAGACAAGATCAATTGTGTCAACATTAATTACAATTCACCGAAATGGTGATGGTAAAAATCAAAGAATCAAGAATCATGGAAACAGAAAATCATAGGCACATAGGAAAAGGGGATTTTAGAAACTCTGAACACATTGTGATGTTTCAGATGATAATAATGGTGCCATCAGATTTGTTTGCAATCGAAAGTTATTCTAACAAAACTATTATTCTCACAAAATCAGATCGTGGATATAACATACATAAAATCACTTTTTCATAATTCTATTTCATGAATATTACACCATATTGTATATTATCATATCACGCATCGGCATTATATCATGCAAATGTCTCATAATAAAATCTCAACTTAATTGTTTTTCTGCTGTTCGTCTGTGGTCTATATTCTATCATTATGGCACGTCAGTTGAGCGATTCCAATAGTCATTTTAATGGGTCGAAGTGATACGCGACACGTCGTTTTGGAGTCCAAAAGGGGGAATAAGTAGTATATGGAAAGTTGCATTCGTAGATAATAATATTGAATATTGGTTATAAGCAATGAAATTCAGAACGGCCTTAGGGGTCGTTCTTGGTAGCTGTACGATCTGGAGGTCTGGTTTGTAGAGACATGTCTGTGACGACGTCCCTTGGGTAATGCAGGAACCCTTGGACCACCCTCTCGGCGCTTCTTATATTATTGCCGGAAGTATGATAATGATTCATTTCAAATCTAAAAGGTGTATACCTTCTTTAATATTAAGCAGTCATTTCCCAAATTGCTCATTATTCGCGTAATAATAGCACTAAACAGAAAAGCCATAAACATAGATAAGTAACATTAAAAAGTCTTTATTGAATCAATTCAAATTCATTGAAAAGAAAAGTATACATATATGCAGGCCCGACTCCCTGATGGAAAGTAACTTCGGTCTCATTTTGAAGGTATCACTTATATAAGTAGGCGCATTTACTGATTAACAAAACACAAGGTCAGTATAGGCGTAGTATTCAAACTTCAGAAAAAAAACGATACCTCTATTTCAATATGCTTTTTCTCTCATTATTCGACAAAAAGTACGAACTCCATTCCTATATGTAAAAAAAATGTAATCGGTTTCTTTTTAAAAGGACCAACAAAGAAACTCCTTCACAATCGGGCCTGCATTGAAAATTGTATCCAGGAGGTCACGTGTCCAGTACAGGGAGGTGTTATTCGCCGTTAACATAACTTGATATTTGCATCATTTAAGAGTTATATACGGTGCTTACCTTCTGACATTACGTTTTTAAATATTAGAAAAATACTTGCATTTGTATGCGACTTATGAACTGAAGATATAATATATTTGCATGGCTTTAAGGCATATTCATATAATGCATGACATGGCACATATTAAGGCAAATTCATATAATGCATGGCATGGCACATATTTAACCTAAAATTTAACTTAAAAGCGGTATAATCTGATAAACCAACAACAATTAACTTTAACAGGTAAGCACCCAAATCATTATAAAACCTTTACTGATTCAGCTTATCCGACTCGGACAGGCCCTGCCACCCTGGAGCCTGGTACTTCCGGTACATGCCCTGCGGCAAGGGCGCGTCGCCGTCGGCCCTCAGCATCGTCGACGTCGGGGTGGCGCGCGCGGTCGGGTGGCGCATCTCGTACTTTTGTCTCTTGACCGGCGGGACGCGCACCTTGGAGGCGGTGCTGGTGGCGGAGGCCGGGATGGCCACCACCCTGACCACTTGACCATTGGGCAGTCGGCGGTACTGGACGGGCAGGGTGCTGGCCCCGCTGTACATGGACGCTGTGTCACTACCTCCTGGCACTTTGGTGATGGCTGTAGGGAAAAAAGAGAGGGGAGGGGGGATTATAATATGATTATGTTTGAAATATATATAGATATAGATATATATTCAGATTCAATATCAATATTATGCTGACTGAAAAAAAACGACAGAAAATACAAACAATTCAAGGATGCAAATTTTTACAACTTTCTTTGGTTTTGTAAAACTATATCATTTTTCATTTGGATGTTTGTTGTCAATTGCGTATTGAATTCAAAATTATTAAGAAAGAACACCTGCTTCAGGGTTTTGAATGGAACAATAATTATAATTATATAGCATGTTTCGCCTTTTTAATTATTTTTGAACCGAATGGTATGAAATTGTCACATATTAGGCCTATTCAGTGTGGTCCATTTAATGTACATGCTGGTTAGTAACATGATGTTGAAAATGGTATGCAGCTGTTTACATACACAGATACGTTAGTGCACTAGCAATCATTTGCATTTATTCTTATCTTTTTATGACAGAAGTCACATACAAACAAAGTCTTTATCTCAATTATGGAAAAAATTGTGTTCAAACACTAAACTGGTGTCTACTAACATGATTATCAATAGGCCTATTTTTTTCTATACTAAGCCTTAATAAGCAAGACGTTGGACAACACATGTTGCAGATTCAATAGCTAGTATGAGTTGTCTATCATCAACTGCAATATTAGTAAAATGACCTAGATTAATTAGCTTTGCAAACATAAAAGTAGACCGATTACATGGATGCAATTACAAGCCTTGAGAGGCAGAACGAACGCTTATATCTGAACCATTTATATACTATTTTGACCTAACCCTTGTTTTATTTGTTTTCCTTCCAAGTAGGAAATAGGTAATTTCTGATAATAGAACGTTATCTAATTGCTTATAAGTTTATGACAGCCCCCCCCCCCCCAAAAAAAAAAAAAAAAAAAAAAAACAACAACAACTTTCTCTTTACATTACATGTCAATTATTTACATATATCTAGCAGAAGCCCATGTGTACTATCTAAAATTAATTTAATGGTGACAAGGTTAGATTTATGTACTGCTTCACAAGACACTGGAACTTATGTATGTTTCTAGTTCTACCACACACGTTGGCCCATATTTTTGTAACTGATTTAACTAATCGGTCACTAATCACTGGGTTATTTTGTAATGACATCAATACTTTTTGTTTACAGCGAGAACACAATGATTAGTGACTTATCATCCTAACCAATTACGAAAATATGAGCCCTTGACTTAAAACCTAAGACTCTTCTATCTACTCTAAATCATGTTAGTCTCTTTAAGATTTTTGCAATAATTCTACCAACTGGAGAAGAGTGACATCAGATTTATCAGTATTAACATCGATTTGTTAGTAGAAACTATTCATCTTTCAAACTCGCTCCACAGGCAGAGTATAGAGCTATATCACAGAAAGGTTATACCCTTCTTCCAAAAGACAAACCAGCATTCTAGCTGTGCGTAAACGATCTACCAACTATTGTACACCTGTTTGGCCGAGCCCTAGTGCTATGTTCAACGGATGGCTTCACAACAAGGCAACAAGCCACAGAACCCACAGAAGTATGTATTATTGTTACTGTAAGACTTTACCAGTAGGGCTCCGCAGAACTGTACAGAGAGAACAATAAGAAAATGTTCATGAATATTCATCGAAAAGCTGATATCACACTTAACATTAAAGCCGCGTCCCCACTTTCAAGAGCGACTAAGATTTTAGTAGCCTGTCAATTAGTGTTAACCCTTTTCAACAATGGCCACGAAGACAAAAAGTAAGGACTAGTCCTCCATGAGAGAAAGGGTTAACACTAATCACCGGGCTACTTAAATCTTAGCCGCCCAATTGGGGACGCGGCTTTATTATCACAATTCAACTATGTAGGCCTATTCATTATAGATTATATTTGAAAAAATCCTGGAATGCATTGCCTTCACGTTTATTCTCACACAAAAGTGGACCTTAAATGACTGAAATCATGGAAAAGGGGTCATTATAGTTCATGAAAGGTATAAGATATACCTTAACAAGACCTTTACCAACATCATCTCAGAGGCGTGCGTCCTAGATTGGTAAGTGGTACCATAACCTGTTATTGCTTTATCAATTGTGACCTTTGAGTTACTTTAAATAAACTTTAATAGTCCCTTTTCAAACATTTCGGATTCATAGAAGGTTAAGTTTCATATACATAGTAGTTTGATTGTGTACCTATTTTATGCTCTAAAAATGCATAGTTTTCTGATCAGAAAACTTGCACTGGCTATATAATTGCATTATTTTTATTGCCACCGCAAGTAGTTTGCGATTGGTATCTGCTAATGCAAACATTTATAGTAAACCTGTAGTAAATTACTTCTGTTGGCACTTTGGTTTATCCAACACAAGTGCCAATGCAAACACATGTCTATATTTCACTTTGCATTGCTTAGTGCTACTTGCGCAGGTGTCACTCTCCTCAGGAAATATACGCAATGTGAGTCAAGCAACACATAATGGAATATAGCCTGGGGTATTTCATCTTTGGTGGTCCATTCATGCAGGGGTGCTTTTCTATAATGCTGTTTAGGAAAACATTTCTGTCATTATGATTTTATAACAATTCTGTTCACACATAATATCAAAACCGTGTGGCAAATGCAATACAAACTTAAGAGGCTCTTCTGTGGAGAGGTGATTTCAGGTGCATTTTTAAACACAAAGTCTAAGTGAGTACATGTAATTAAAGAGGTGATAAATGTGGTCACGGTGTTGAAGGGTGCTTCTTAGGGTTATCCTGCAAATTCAATTTATTCCTAGTGCTACATGATCTTACCTATGAAAGGTAATATCAACTAGCTGATTCCTTAAATAATTTACTCTGTGATAGAATATTCCAAGTTAGATAAGGAGATCCATGTAACGTATATCTATGATCTATCGAGTTACTTATCTTCTACTATAGTCCATTAATTGAACCCTTAACAAATAAGGAAAAACCTGTTATTTCCTTTCAAGTATGGTTTTGAGAAAGATTTATCCAGTTATCAAAACGTTTTCTACATCAATCTGATGAGATGGAGGGTCAAAACCAAAGAAAGATACATTAGTTGTCCCCATTAAGAAGTAATATTCAAATATAAAAGACGTTCACAAGAACTATGCAAAAGAGGTTTGCCAATAACATTAGTCAAGACATACAGTACAAGCACTGTAATCTTGATGGTGAGGGCATGGTGTCACAGTTGAGAGGAGGCTTTGAATAGATGAGACAGCATGCCTTGTGTTTTGAAGAGTGTTCATGTTAGATGATATGTAAAATACATAATATTACTGACCCTCATATATACTGTCTACATCTGATGATAAAAGAGAGATTAAATAGATTGATTCATAGATACACAACCTTCTCTCAGAATAGTTGTTATTTATTTTTAAAAACGGAGAAACAGATCAAGGCTCCTTCCTGGCATTAACTGTATGGTTATGTTAACTGGATCTTCTTAGATAAATTAAATAGAATCAGTTAAAGTGCATATCTATTTCCATTTCTTTCTTTAAGGTATTAATTTTGTCTCATTGCAGCTTCACTAAAATTAATTATAAAATAAATTTATTATTGGGTACCAAACTAGATATCTAGGATTTAAATTGTGTTGATTTGTTTAAATTTGGCGATGGCATAGCACTATGTTGTAGCATCTATGAAAAAGTGATGGTTATATCGACCTATATTTGTAAAACAACAAAGCAAAACGTTCAAGCTTAGATGAAACCCAAGGACAGGATCAAAGGCAGGTACTTAAAAGAACATGTTTGAGCATGTGTTCATCTTTAAAAGAAGTACATTTGCTGATTCATCAAAATTGTCAGAGTCAAGCAATGCACCAAATATAACATCATAAGAATGCGGATGTCTAAATCGGTATTCCAGAGTATGAAATTAAAGGTCTCTACTTCTGGCAATAAAAGTAGGGTATCACAAGTGAAGGGAAACTGTGAAGAAAGATAACAACATATCTTGTGTTGTAAAGGGTGAACTGGTTAGAAGTTTTGTGTTTTCTACTGACCCTCGTATAAACTGTCGTTGGGATCGTCTGCTGGTCAAGGAATATCCAATAAAAGTTTGTATAATACAACACTCATGCATCATTGTGTAAGGTTGCAGGCTACCAATGTGTAAATGTAGACCTTGTTGAGCTAGCTTCTAGACATAAAAGTTACCCTATTTGAAACGAAGCAAAAGAACAGAACTCCTGCCCAGCATTCCATAGCTCACTGCCTGAAATCTTGAATAGGATACTTACACTTCTTATAGTTTTGTATGTTCTGCTACATGTACTGTTTTTCCATCGTCTATCAGTTGATAGACAGTTTTATGTAAGCAATGGAAAATAAATGGGAACCAAGGATATTATTTAACTACTACCAAAAACCCTTTGCAAAGTGTTCTGGACAAAATTGGTAAAATTCACAAAGGTTTCAGATAACGGGATTCGAACCTTATCACCAAAATACAATATATTATACTCATAAACAAAGAGATTTCAACAATCTGGTTGTGATCAGTTTATAATAATTAAAAGAAATATGTTTCACGATATAAAGTTGTATTTGCAAGCAAACCGAGGAGATATTCATGTTCAAAAATCTAAAATGTCTTACCGGACAAATCGGCTTATTATCAACATTGTTTCAGTTCAAAAATATATTTCATTATCTAGTCCAACACAATGTCATTTCATGCTTTAAGCAAAATCTGCAAAGTACAATGCACCTAGCCATAGCTCAACGTTGATTTAAACCGTCCGCTCACTTAAGATAATAAGTATATCTTCAACATTTTTCCATAAGTTATTCCCTCAAATTCTAAAGCCCACACACTTACCGACATGTCGGGGGATCGAATCCTTGCTCCCGGCCGTCTCCTCGTGGGGACGCGCCACGAACGCTGGGTTCACGTAGCGGACGCCGTTACCGTTAAGGACAGCCTTCTCCTGGTCAAGCTTCATCTGACCCTTAGACTTGACCAGTCGGCGTACAGTGTACACGGCTAGGGCTACGGTCAAGAATAACACCAGCCCAGCGGCCACACATAGACCTATGACGATGGGGACCGAGAGACTGTTGGATGAACGAGAGGCGACGGGCGTAGGGGCCGCTGTGGTTGGGATCATACCTACAAGGAATGATGTAAAGGGTCAAGTTTGTAAGTTTTTTGGGGTTTATGAGGTTGAAAATTGAGTGATATCGCATGGATGTAATTATTTCTTTTATAAAAAATGTTTGTTTTATATAGCACTTGTCCATTATCTGCCATAAATAGATGAGTAGGTGTTTTTGTTTATGCACAATTCGTTTGTACCTATTTACAACCATTAACAATCTTATCAGTTTGTAATATTATTCAATATCTAATATATTTTAACCATGAGCGAAATTTCGATTATAAGAACAGGTTAACTTGAATAATCTTTCTTTTTCAACTTATTCAAACTCTCTTATGCGCTATGTGGCCTACTTATCTTAAGGGGCAAAAAGTTTCCTTTTTACAGAGAACGTCACATTTCATTGTGTTGGAACATCTTGTTAGTGTAGTTTGTCAAGAATTCCAAAAGGAAAGCTTGCAAATCTTTGAAAGTCTTAAGAGTTCCCTTTTCATTCTCTCATCATAAGCAATTCAATTAAGCTAAAGGATACACACAGTTACTTAAGATCCAAATTTATATAGAAATCGTTTTTTTTAAAGAATTAATGGATCCAACGTGCCTGATATTATAGTGATTATAATATCAGGCACGTTGCATCCATTTCTAATCTTTGCTAGAGATTTTGGGAGCGATCCCTTGCAGAAATAAGCATGGCTTTAGAGGAGAAGCTCATTACAGACTATGGTAGCAATAACGATATACCCTGAGTTCCCAGTCTATTACAGCTAGGAGCTACTCACCGAAAGAAAGGATTGGGACAAAAATTGCCTATGCCAAATTGGCCTTAAAAGCCAGGTTTTCACAGGACGAATAACATCCATCATGGACGAATAGGGAGGTCTGGAGTTGCTGGCTATAACACTTTTTAAAATTCCCCATACCAGGCACCATTGGTCACAGTTTACCTCACACCTTTTAACAGATAAGGTCTGTGTGGTAAGGGTGGTAGACTAGGGTTCCCACCTCTCTGTTGTGGTAGCTACCCATTCAGGCATTGTCCAACTAGATGACTAGACCCCTACAACATCACCTGATTGCAGATTAGACACTGTGCATACAACCTACTTATGGGTCCCTCAGAGGTAAGGGGCAGGGATAAATTTTACCTATCTAGAACTTCCTTATTATTCAATGTTATCAAAGAATTCCAAAAGGAGAATGGGCTTTATTACTGTAGCTGTTGAGACAAAATGATAAAGTTTGTTGTTCAGATATAGTTGTCCTGCAGTAGTGAAGATAGAAGGTTTTTGGTAGCTTATCACTGATGGAGCGGTCTAGCTTGTCCCCCGACAGCCTGAACTGGGGGACAACGGCCGCCCTCATGGTGAAACTCACTACAGGCTGTAAGTCGTCAGTGAGTATAAGGATGCCAAAGTGTAAACCCCTTCCATGGTGAATAGGGGCTCCATTTCCAGGGATTAATTTGCCCCTTGGAGACCTGCCGTTCCCCTATACTACTTCACTGGTCCTCAGAGAAGGCGCCGGGCATGGTACTCTTTAACCCCTGTTTCCCTATCCTACTTACACTGGTTTGCAGAAAAGGCACCGGGCGCAGTACTCTTTAACCCCTATTTTCATACACTACTCACACTGGTTGGCAGAAAAGGCGCTGGGCATGGTACTCTTTAACCCCTGTTTCCTTATACTACTCACACT
The DNA here is from genome assembly GCA_936440205.1 of Lepidonotus clava. Taxonomy (NCBI): domain Eukaryota; kingdom Metazoa; phylum Annelida; class Polychaeta; order Phyllodocida; family Polynoidae; genus Lepidonotus; species Lepidonotus clava. The sequence continues at coordinate 34,188,028 of OW387140.1, forward strand.
GGTTTGCAGAGAAGGCACTGGGCATGGTACTCTTTAACCCCTGTTTCCCAATACTACTTACACTGGTTGGCGGAGAAGGTACTGGGCATAGTACTCTTTAACCCTTTCCACCCGCCACGCCTAGCGGGAAGCGCACATACTATGACGCCTTGTTGGTTCAAGCCTTCTCCGCCAGACGACGCCACAATGGCGCCATTGCGCTGATCGGGGGCCGATCGGCGAACATTGGAGGGGGATGCCCGCACGAATTTGCGCCATTTTTCGCAGAAATATGCGATTTCCACAATTCTTTTTGTGATATTTAGATAGAATATATGTCAAGGACCACAGACATATCCTGTTTTCCAGTCTACATGCGATATTTTTCGCATTTCGAGCGGAAAACCATCAGCCAATTTTGAAATTTGCGCCAGCTTCGCCGGGATGGCGGGCGATCGGCGGACAAGGAGGAGGCGGGGGGAATGGTCGAGATGCAGAAAATATTGGATTTATCACCATATTGAGATCAGATCATGAAGGTAGGGATACTGGTTATTGTGTATATCGTGAAAATCCGGTGAAAATCAATGGATATTGAGCTGAATTCTGGTGTAATTTGGACATAATTTCGCCGTGTGGGCTTCGCAGTGCCCGGGCAACAGGCACTTGAAATATCCATGGTGCTCCCCGTTGCCATAGTTACAGTGAAAAAAAATCTCAAGAAATTATGAAATTTTGACCTTTTACTTTAATCTTTAAAATATTCTGGGCAATTCTGGCTTTTTCTAACGATTTTAGGACAATTTTAAGCAATATCAAGCCAAATCTCACGGGAAGATGCTTGAAAGCATCGGGCGTATTTTCCGCGGCGATGCTTTTAGGCATCGCGCGCGATTACGGCGGCGATGCCTCAGTGCATCCGGCGGGTGGAAAGGGTTAACCCCTGTTTCCCATCCTAACTTACACTGGTTGGCAGAGAATGCACTGGGCATGGTACTCTTTAGACCTTGTTCCCCTATCTTACTTACACTGGTTGGCAGAGAAGGCATCGAGCATGGTACTCTTTAATCTCTGTTCCCCTATCCTACTTACACTTGTTTGCAGAGAAGGCACCCAGCAAGGTACTCTTTAACCTCCATTCCCCTATACTACTTACACTGGTTTGCAGAGAAGGTGCTGGGCATTGTACTCTTTAACCCCTGTTTCCCTGAACTACTTACACTCGTTTGCAGAGAAGGCACTGGGCATGGTACTCTTTAACCCCTATTTCCCTATACAACTTACACTGGTTTGCAGAGAAGGCGTCGGGCATGGTACTGTTTAAACTCTGTTTCCCTATACTACTTACACTGGTTTGCAGAGAAGGCGCCGGGCGCGGTGGTCTTTCCGTCTGGACACGGCAGGCAGGAGGTGGCGCCGGGTCGGGACTGGTAGGTCCCGGCAGGACAGGCCTCACACTGCCCGGCCTCCGACACCGACGACCCGGCAGGACAAAGCACTGAAAACACAATGATTTAGGGCATTAGAATATTGGATTGCATTGTATGTAGTTATAGATATGTGAGCATTTCAACTTGCAAAGACTAGTATGTGGAAAACTGCCCTATGCAATAGCATAGAAAGTCAGTTTCAAATTTTACCTGACATTCATTTTACAAAGATGGTTGGGCGTTAATTTCCTCCTAGCAATTTTTCATAATTAAAATATTTATGTTCTTGTTATTCATAGAAAATATAGGATACATACAAAGGGAGTTGTGCTCTTTAATGATCGGTAAGACGATTACGGTTGAAATGATAGATTGTTTCAATTCAAGCCATGAGAATTTCCATTACAGTCACCTCAGACTACTCATAGTATATATTTCACAATCTACATCATATTAATATTTACAGCAATCTACAAAACTGAAAAGTATATAAAAAAGTTGTTCAAAATTTTACAATTTGTGATGTATCAGTATTGGACATGACAAGTCGAACAGTCAGATCATCCTTCAGGGCCCGTTTCATAACAAACCTCCGCTATGCGTGTTTTGCGTTTCATAAAGTTACGATCACCTTTTTGGGTGCCGTAGCTATGTGAGTTTTGTCTTTGCTTATGTGACTTAGGGTGGATTCAACCGAGTTTTTGGTCAATTTACATGAGCTTTTGGTCGATTTACAGAAGTTTGGTTATGAAACGGTTAGATACGGGGGTTTCAAACTCACATACAATTTCCGTAAGGGCACATAAAACCTCTGTAGCTACGGAGGTTCTTATGAAACGGGCCCCAGGTCGATTTTGACTAATTAATCAATGTACTCACGGCAGTTCTGGCCGCTGACCACGTGGCCCGGCGGACACCCCTTCCTTCCCCTCTGGAGTGGCGCCACCTGCTGGGCGTAGTACGTCTGACCCCCCAGGTCCACGTTAAGGCGGTCCGTCAGAACGAGGCTCTCCAGGTTGTCGCGCGTCTGTCGGAGACGCTGGGCGCCATCAGGGTCACTGGAGGAGAACGCGGGTTGGCGACATTAGTTAACTGTTACCATAATTAGATAAAATTAATGTGCAAGTTAGACTACAGTAGTGCCCCTCACGCCAGCCACGATTATCAATAAATGAGATTCCAGACCACGCCACCTAGTGGGGAACTCAGGTCCAGAGGTGCAGGCCAGACAAGCCAGGGGCTATTCTCTCTTTGAGCCAATGTAAATTGGTGACTTTAAACCATCTGCAACCTTGTATACATGCAAGGTAAAATAATGCCTAAACATTGGGTGCATAGTGCAGAACTTTCTCTTTTCATTGATATATGAATCATTACTGTGGCTGTAAGCCTTGTATTTTTCAATATTAAAAGTTTTCATTTAAATGTTAGCCAATGGGAGTGCACCTCAGCCCCTTATCAGTGTTATGTAATAGGCCTCCACCAATCAGGTGTCACGCTCCACCCACCACGTGGGTTTGTTTGTCCTACCTTCACTGAACTGTGACGGCCGCGCGAGGTACGGAATGGACTCTATTTAGCTGTCACGCATAAGTGAATATGGGCAGGTTGATTCACAGTTCATTGGCTATAAGACTATGTGTCCAACGAATTAACCCTTCATATCTAAATGCATAATCAGTAATTTCATATCTCAAAACCTGTATGAATTCCTAGTATATTGAATTTGTCATTATAATTATATATCATTCTGCACCTGAGCAGTATCGCAGCATTACATGGCTATCTGACGAATAAGATGTAGGCCTATTGTGCGTATGTACAGAGACATTTCTTGTCATTTCATAATCTATCGATGGATATTCTATCATTCTGTTTAATTAGGGTAATAGCGTCTCAAGATGTCGGGAGTCATTGCAAACCACATTCACCTTTTCTAGATATATCAGGATGTACACGCCTACCCGTTTCAATATAGGCCTTGTATATTCAATGCATGGTAAAAGACCCCTGATTCATTCCTGCGCCGATATTACCATTCATGTAAACCTCTTCTCGCTCCAATACATTTGATGACTTTATCTTTCTAATCAGCTAATTCCTATCAGCAATAACAGTAACCACAACACAAACAAAATACCATATACACGTATATATATATATATATATGTATATATATATATATATATATATATATATATATATATATATATATATATAGGGGAAATGTGGGTTATATCACGCACCTAATGCGCGATATAACAACAGCAGTGAATGCCAAGTAAATGTATAAACTATAAGAAATATCCCCATGGAACCATGAGAAAAAAATAGGTTGAAAAAAAAGTGACTTAATTTTTTGATAAAATGAAACTCGTATTTACCCCTGTTAATTTTGAATTGGAAGAATAACAGATGTTAATCATCATTGTAAATGCATAGAAATGGTGATTATTTATCCAAAATAAAGGATACATTGATTAGAATCAATGGTATGTTGTTATATCGCGCACTTAAGTATTGTATCGTGCAATGTAAACATGTATTTTCAACATTAGGGTATAAAATAATTGAAAAGAAAATGACAGAAAAATTATTTCGAAAAGTTAGTGCATTTCCCTAGACTGATTTCTGAACCAAAAATTAGCAAAATATATTACATCTTTGTGATTTTACAGATAGATACGTGATAATGAACTTGTTGTTATGCTTATGATGTAAAAACTGCAAATTCAGAGTAAAATACTTATTTTCTGTGATTTAATATTTGGCATAATTGGTAATGATTACGTTTTCCTCCAGTAGATATTAAATTCGTGTTTGACATAGTTCATGTTTGGACAATGAAATAGAGAGACATTTAATATACCAAAAAGTACTTTAAAAATAGATTAAAGTTGAAAAATAATAAAAATATAATCATCAGTATTTTATATGTGTAGTTGGTAATCATCTGCGCGATACAGCAACAGTTAATGCACGATACAATACCACCTAACATGATATTTTTGACACCAAGTAGCATCAAAAGAAACAACAATTTTAATTTTAGGGAAAAAACTGATATTTTCATAATTTCACGGACTTTCATTATAAAGAGACTATTTATGTCTTATAAAACTCATTAATTTGTTGAAATGAAATATGTAAAATCTGAAATTAACTAAAAATTAAAGGCAGAACGATAGAAATATTGAATAAGATTAATATTAAGTGTTCTCTTAGTTATTCAAAGAAGATAATACATCCAGGTATCGTATGACCTGTTGTACACAATACTGCACATGTGTTTTTTTGAATTTTAACAATCAGATTAATTTCAAACTTTTTATAAGCATTTAAGTGTAGGTGCGCGATATAACCCACATGCGCGATACAACCCAAATTCCCCCTATATATATCAACCCACTGACCTGGCGGGGGCGCTGAGGGTCACGTTGACCTTGATCCGCTCCACCTGGCGGCGTTTCCTCGCACCTACCCCCGTCTCACACTCTAGCTGGTAGCCGGTGGGTTTACACAGCCCCAGGTCGTCCCCTCCACTCCCGGGCCGGGCAGGACAGAGACCAGCGGCTCTCAGCTTCCAGGTGAGTTTGGTGACGAAGGCGGCCTTAAAGTCGTCAGTAAGGCCTGATTCACAACTACTACCCCCGTAGGTGAGGATCACAGGCTGGGTTTGTTGTATGGGGATTTGTTCTGTAGGGAAAGATGAGAGATGGGTATGGTTAGTTGACAGGGCAATGATCACATTTGATTTCTTTAGGAGGTTCCAAACATATATTTATGATGGGGTTTCAGATCATTCTGGGTGGGTTTGAACTTAAGCTTGTTTAAGAGTTTAGGCCTGTTACTATGTCTAAATTAATGATCTATGAACCAAACTTAGAACAATCGAATTGGAAGATTCGAAACGATCTATGGTAAGTTTGGATTACTGAATAAAATGCCTTTAATTAGGTATAGCCTATAATCACGCTCCATTCTCTCGTAAAGATGTGATAATACTCTATTATTGAAAGATCTTTTTTTTATTTTAAGCAACAAAAACAACAGCAACAATCAACAACAACAACAACAACAACAACAACTCACTGAGGCAGCTGAGACTGACGTAGTCCGGGGGGAAGGCGGGGCTCCAGCCCGTGTTGCGGCAGGCGGGGCGGACCTCCGTCACCGCCGGGTTGGCCACGTACCCTGGTAAACACCTGATCTCACACGTGTAGACAAAGTCCTTTGTAGGGCACACCAAGTCACCGTTAAGGGGCGCCGGCGCCTCGCCACAAGTAAAGTCTGGGGAAAAATGTTTAGACTTTTAATGAATTTTGTCTGCTTAAATGCTGTCGTATTTGTGCTTACGAAGTAAACGGGACCTCTCGCTTCTTTTGAAAACAATTTATAATTGAAAAAAGAATTGCGTAAAACTAGATGTAATATCAAACCAAAATATTCTTGGAGAAAACGGTTTCTGATAAAGGCATCAAGCTTGCTATGAGGAGGATAGCCCTGTTTAAAATGGCGATTTTTTAACAAAATTCTTTTTTTTTATATAAAAGTAAAGAGAAACATAATATGTATCTTCACCTCGGTTTATGAAAATTATGTGGGTGCAGTTTATAATCATTCACACAAGTCCATCATAAAAACTACCCAAAACCCTCGCCAGAAAAGCCCTATTCTTACCTCTCCTCGTAACGTTGACGAAGAAGGAACACTCAGCAGTATTCCCCTCTCCATCCCTTGCCGTGTATGTTACAAAGGATAGACCATTTGTAAATGTTGCTCCAGGGGCATGGTTCCTGGTGACGTCACTCACTATAGACCCTCCCCGGTCCACTGCTACTGGTTCTAGCCACCAGACAGCGACATCATCACCACCCCTCTCCAGGGGAACGGTACGGTTTCGGGGGCAGGAGACGAACATTAACGCTGGCACTTTTTTTTGTGTGTGGAGAAAGGGATAGGGATTTGGATTAATAGTGGATCGATTAACAAGGTGTTCCATGCACAAAAGGTTTTAATTCTATATAACAGTGGATTGAGGGGCTTGTTTTTGTGTGCGCGCAAGTATTAGTGAGAGAAAAAAGTTCAACATTGATTGCATGGATGCACTCTACATACATTGTTGTCACGCATTTGATGCACTTTACATACGTTGTTGTCACGCATAATGCATTCTACATTCATAATTATTACGCATAATGCGCTCTACATGTACATGTTGCCACGCATACATGTGAACAGGTTTTTACATTAAATGTAACATACATGTACTTCATATTGAAAGTTATATTTATAGCACATATTGAGAACACAGTCTGAGCCTTTTAAATATACAAATAGCGTGAAATAGTAACAACGCATTTTCTTTATTTTTACATGGCTATCGCGCCCGCGCAATTGAAAATAAGTACTGCTTTTCATAATCCATATATACTTAGAAAAAGAAGCAACATAGGGAAGGGTGTTAGTGGAATAAACCAAAGAGGGTGATAAGGAAACATGCCACCTCTTCTCCTCCCACTCAGGAAATCAGGTGCGCCTGATACCTGTAAAATGTTACCACATTTTAAACTATACACAAATGCACATTTTGGTGATTAGTAGACATATGAAATCGAGCAAAGGAAGGCAGGAGGGTCAGCCTCATTGAACTGACGTGACCCCTTCTCAACCAACCATCCTTCTGTTTTCAAAATTAACATCTGCATTTCAATACTAAATGTGCGTATTAAGCAGGCTGAATTAAGACAATTCACACATGTTAACTGTCTTTAAAGAAGTCCAATGGCTCTTAAAAGCGGCCTTACCAGATTTAAAATGGGCGGCGGCGGAATAGAAAAAATACATTCACTCCCTTAGTTTTGCGTATCAAAAGCAACTCACTTAACTGAATCAATTATTGTTATAGTAAAATTGTATTGAGGCTGAAGATTTGAATCGTTATGCATAACAATGTGTAATTTTCATGCTGTTTAACTGAACAGATGGATGGTTGGTTTTCGTGCTGCATAGATTCAAAGAATATTGTTAGATAGGGTGACACAACTTTACATAAATTGTGGTGTTAAGTCAATCTATGCAAGTCTTCTACGTCCTCATTTCATGCAAAACTCAAGGGTGCTATTTCTTCCTAAATGTATTAAACTCCCATTTTATTTGTTTACGTTATATTAGTTTGTTGACACTAACTTATAGGATAGAATGTTGTGTTAATATCTACAAAATATGTGTAAAATATATACAGTGATATATTTTAAAAGATAAATCATAAGTAAAAACTATAAGTATCATTGTCAAATCCTCTATTGAAATCATAATCTGGAGCTGAATAAAATGCTCACCAGGATCAGGTTGTCTGCTGGTCATCGTGGTCAGCACTGTTGTGGGTTTCGTTGTTGACGGTGTACTTGTTGTTGGTTTTGTTGTAGTTGTGGGTGTGGTTGTTGTGGTAGATTGTGTTGTGGTTGTTGGTTTTGTTGTTGTGGTAGGTCTTGTTGTGGTTGTGGGTGTGGTAGTTGTGGTTGGTCTTTTTGTGGTTGTGGTTGTGGTTGTGGTTGTGGGTGTGGTAGTTGTTGTGGTAGGTCTTGTTGTGGTTGTGGGTGTGGTTGTTGTTGTGGTTGTGGGTGTGGTTGTTGTTGTGGTAGGTCTTTTTGTAGTTGTGGTTGTGGTAGGTCTTGTTGTAGTTGTGGGTGTAGTTGTTGTTGTGGTAGGTCTTGTTGTGGTTGTGGGTGTGGTTGTTGTTGTGGTAGGTTTTGTTGTGGTTGTGGGTGTGGTAGTTGTGGTAGGTTTTGTTGTGGTTGTTGGGGTTGTTGTGGTTGTTGTGGGTTTTGTTGTAGTGGTAGGTCTTGTTGTGGTTGTGGTGGTTGTGGTTGGGCTTGTTGTGGTTGTAGGTTTTGTTGTTGTGGTGGACTGTGTTGTGGTTGTGGGTTTTGTTGTTGTTGTAGGTTGTATTGTGGTTGTGGGTATGGGGGTTGTTGTTATTGGTTTTGTTGTGGTTGTAGGTTTTGTTGTTGTGGTTGTAGGGTTTATTGTTGTACTAGACACAGGTGTGGTAGTTGTTGTTGCTTGTTTTGTTGTTGAGGGAGATGGTGTAGTAGGGGTAGTGCTTGTAAGCATACCTGGGGGCTTTATTGTGGAGTTGGCCATTGTTATGGTTGTTAATATAGGAATAGGTGATGTGTCATTTGTTGTTGTTGAAGGAACAGGGCTTGGTGTCGGGGATTCAGAGATTACAGTGGGAATGGGGGTGTCAGTGCTCTGTGAGACACTGCCTGTTGCATTTGTAATTGTTTGGGAGGGGGTAATTTTTGTTGAAGATGTTAACATACGTGTCGTATCTGTGGGAGGTGGAGCGGTCTGTGTTGGCGTAACTTTCATTGGGGTTGTGGTACTCGACAAATTTCTGGTAGGTTCTGCAGTAGGAGTAGAAGCTGCAGTTGGCTCTGATGACCTTGGTACACCTGATTGTGTGCTCACTGCTTCTGTTGATGACATATTCACAGGTACTGGAGTTGTTGAAGGCATACTGGAGGAAGCTGCTGTTGAGGATGCAATAACAACAGGTACTGATGGAGTATCAACTGGAGATGTAGACCTAACTGAGGTGGACTCTGTAGAAGATATTGATGTACTCTTTGATGTAGTACTACTCATTGTGGTACTGCTCAATGTTGACATTGTTGGCACCAATGTAGAACTCCTCATCATGGTTGATGGGTCAGATGCCCCTGTTCTATCAGTTGAAAATGTGGAAGTTGTGGTATTTGCCATCTGTGACATGGTTGGCTTGGTACTTCCTGTTGCAGCAATTGGTGTGCTGTCTGTCTGTCCAATGGAAGAGACAGAACTAGGAGTTGTGGGCAGAGTTGAACTTGCTGGTGGCATACTGGTAGAAGAGACCCTCTCTGTTGGCAGCATGGTTGAACTCATACCAGACATTGAGGACTGTGATGATTGTATTGGAGGAAGCATAGATGTTGCTTGGGATGTTGATTCACTTGTAGTATTCATTTTCATTGTTGTTGTTTGTGTTGTTGTTGTTGTTGTTGTTGTTGTTGTTGCAGAAGGTGTGATGTCCTCTGGTATTCTTGACACTGAATCTGTTGTGCTACTGGAGGCAAAGCGGGTTGGCCCTAAGGTACTGGAGGACCTTGGCACAGAATCATAGCACTGCCTCCCATCAGCCAATAGCAAACGACCCATGAAACAGGCACATGCGTAGTCAAGAGGGAGTGAAATACAGATGTCGGAGCACATGTGTTCGGTGCCACACGTGTCTGGAAGAAAAACTCGGGCTGAGAAAAAATCCAAAATCCACAAGAACCATCAAGATACAAAACAAATTCCCCATAACCTCTTGAGACATAATTACAAACCAAAACAACATTAACTAAAATCCACAACAAAATTACAAATAATTACTTAAAAATACAAAGTTTAAGAGGAGATACCAGTCATATCCCCTTAATGTTGATACTATGTGCAGAAAGTACAAAGGCCTTATATCCATGCTAACAACAATGATTTATCTCTACTAAAGAAAAATCTTACCATCGACAAAGTTTCTAGTGACCAACACAAAGCTGGTGGGTCTCATGAGGCCAGTGATGACTGGGACCATGGAGGAGTTGTCCCTCCAGTGTGACCTCATAATGGCCCTGTTGCTCCAGTCAGAGTAGTAAAGGTACTGCTCAGCTAACATGATGCTTGGAGCAACCCCTGCAGACATCGGCAGGGAGGTGTTCTGTGAACAACCCATTTCGGATCGAAGATAGAAATCGGCTTCTGAAAGAATGGGGATCGATGAAGATTATCAGTTTATTTGTTCTAACCTATGAAGATTAGTGTAAAAATGGTTGCCATAATTACCAGCTGCTAAATTCGAAGGGTTCCTTTCATCCCAGTTAGCAAATTGTAGTTGTTAAGGAGGATAACCAAAATTTGCTCCAACAGTTACTTGGAGATCATTCTGAACGCCTAGATAGGAGCATTGTCCATGCATAGGCAGTACTTTTAAACAAACATCTTTTAGGAAAGTGACAGTAATCGATTGCATCAGCATCTGCATCAAATACCAGATTCAACATACAAACTTTGATATTCTTAAGAACAATCTTCCGCATAAATAGGTCTAAATTTTTGCAATCAAACATTCTGCCTGAATGATGTTACACGCAAGGGATCCGGAATGGGTGGGCAAGATGAACAGTGTAACACTGCCTGAAAACTGGCATTATAATTATTTATATTTGAATCAGAAAATTCAATGTGACAGAGGGCTAGGGGTCCTAGAGTACCCTGAAAAGTGTGAATCATTCATAGGTCGCCACAATCCTATAGGGATCAATCCTTCTCACCTGCTATAGGGCAGGTGTAAACAGTGGCATTGCCGTCCACGGTGAAGCCCAAAAATCGGTTCTGGGGGTCCAGGAACAAGTTCTGTGGCTTGTCAGAGCCCTGCCACAAGGTGATCACCTCCCCACCGGTGGTCTGAACCTTCTTAACTGTCCCATTGGCGCCGCCCTCCGTCCAGTAGAGCACACTGCAATGGGAAAAGTCTTTGAATAACAAGTTTGAGATAAGCTAAAGGTGTGTTGTCCTATTGGTTTTAAGAAAACCTGTATTTCTCTGGCCGATATCGTTATTGCTTTTCGTGATTATGTTGTTCAGTTAAAATTGTCCATACTGATATAGCCATTAAAGGAAACTATTTAACTGATAGTACGGCAAAATGCACAAAACTACACACAATTTGTTTAACTTCTCATGGCCGTATGCAGAATAAAACCCCTCTCTCCTTTCTGGTCACGCTATGACCTTATTATGTTTACTATAAGGATAGAGAACTATAAATTAAACAACTCCCCTCTCAGCTGTTCACAGTGATCCATCTACGATCGTACTATTACATCTATATTCCATCCATGGTGGTTTCCGAACAAAATATCCCCTTAACTCAGATGTTGTATTCGAGACTGTGGCCTTACTCAGCTAGGTCCCCTCTTCCGTACAACAGGGATTTTGGCTGGTTGAGTCCTGTGACAACAGCCTTAGCCTTTAATTCAGGGTTGTCAAGGTCCAGTCGGTAAATGGCTCCCTCCATCTGGGCCGTCCAGTAAAGGGTACTGCCGTCACTGCCCAGGGCCAGGCCGTCTATGACGTCACCCGCGTCGTACAGGAGTTGGTGATTGCCACTAAGGTCCGACTGGTATAGGACGCGCCTGATGGTTTGAAGATATGAGAAAAATGTCAATAATATTTTGTTATTGCGACAAAATATTGAATACTCGATTATGATTTATAATTAGGGGTTTTCATAAAAGGAACCAGCAAAACATGCATAGGCCTACTGGTTGCTTCTTTCATAATTGTCTTTTGAATATAAACCATAAAACGACTCTTCCTTTAACTATCTTTTGATTCAATTACTATGTCTGCAACCTCAATTTCTTGTGAAGTTAAAAAAAAGGAGAAACGAAAACAATTGCCTTCTAAATTGGATAAAAACCTTATAGTTTTCTATGTTGGACGATGTGTTTATCGCATAAGGAAGGGCGATTTGCATAAGTTATTCTCTTGTGGAGACCAATACGAAAAACATACATATATACATAATATCAAAATACGGGTACATTAAAAAGTTGCACATGGATCTATTGTTGAAGTGAGAGATTTCTTTCAGTCCCTGTATGTCTATAGCATTTATTATTACTATCTGGTATCCAATTGCAATATTCAGGAATTGTAATATTGGAAACATTGAAGGACATTATGATAATAGCCACTTTTTAAAAAGTCCCACCTGTTGACGTCACTGAAGTAGAACTTGTTCCTCAGGGCGTCCCACACGAGGGCGCTGAAGCTGGCCCCATACCTGTTCCCGCGAACTACCGTGTACACGTGACGATCGGCGGGAGACTGCGAGACCAGCCGGATCTCATTCATATCAGCGATGAGAACGAAGTTATCCGGTTCTGTATGGTGGGAAATTAGAATAAGCATCAGGTTTTAATAGTCATACCATTACTTTTGCGATCATTGAGATAATTCAGGGGCGGATCCAGGATTTTCAAAAAGAGGGGGCGTGCTATAGCAACATTTCCCCCCGCACCCTTCGGGGGCGGGAATTTTACATTAAAATGTTTAATATTTGGTCAAAAGTGGGGTGGGGGTGGGGGTGGGGGTGGGGGGTGGGGGGGGGGGGGCCCACACGCCTGGCACGCCCCCCCCCTGAATCCGCGCCTGTTAAACTTGAACCACTCAACTCCAGATGACAAATGAAATTCTATTGTGAATTGGGCACTGACTCCTTTGTAGGCCACACCTTTTAGGCTTTATTCTGATATGATATCTAACAACATTGCAAACTGGGATTACAACTGAATGGATACATAGGCCTACATGCTAACCATGTATATGAATTGCAACATACTTACTATGAATTACAATATCAAAACCTGGTTGTTACAAGCACATTCCATTTTCAAAGTGGACATTTAAAAAACAAAGTTTAAAGAAACGTCATTAAAGAAACACATATACAGGGGCCTACCGACACAGCTCCCAAAGGTCGTTTTGACCTTAGGGTCCTCCGTCGAGCATGCGCACTGGGCACGTCCCGGTTCGGTGGTCAGACAAACATCCGGGCATGCGGCCTGAACACATGGGTCTTCTACTGAAAGGGTCGATAGGAAAAGATAGCTACTGAACTGACAGGCATAACCATAGTTAACTTATGGGCCATCATAGTTCGCGATTCAAAATCACAAGATATTGTTAGCAGTGAAACTTTTACAAAAGGCTTATATAGGCAGTTAGATCAGAGAGTTATCAGAGCAGAAGTCCCTAATCAGCTATAGGACGATGACTTGGGACATAATGTTTTTGATAGATTTGATAGATTCAATGATTGACAATATTGCATCCAACTCATAGTTAGTTATGGCTTAATTAATTACACGTAACCTGCAGCTGTCCAGAAGTCTGTCTATTGGCGGCGCTATTATGTCCGACGTCTACATAATGACACGGACTATTCTAATTACAATTACAATTGCAATTACCAGTATCTAAGTTTATTGGTTTATAGTTCATCAATCAAATTGTTGTTTCCTACCTGGCGGCGTGGCGTTGACCATGGTATACAGTACTCCCATAGGTTCTCCCACATTGGCTACCAGGGTGGTTTCTCCAGTTATGACGTCATAGGAATAGATGCCTTGGAGTCCCCAGTCGCTGATAAAAAGCTTATTGCCGGCATTTGACAACCCGTAAGGAATCTGCAATATGAATATGCCAAATGAGATATATGATAGATCTAATGAAACCCAATTGCCCAACATACATCAATAGTATTTCACTGACTTATCCACATGGAATTGATCTGGCAATGTTGAATCAAGAACGTTAACGATGGAGAAACGTATCATACTATAGCACATTATCTTCCCAAACAAGATACAATCATTCTCTGAGAATACACTTAGAATGATAAATAACGGCTGTATTCCAAAGGAATAGGCCCATAACAGGGAGCAAAAGTACAGTAGCAAGATCTTAATTTTAGATCTACATCAGGCATCTAGGCCTACACCTCATGCATTGACCGACGGATTGATTCAAAATTCGATTCTAACAGAATAACCAGCCGATGTGTGCGCCAATTCATATAACTGGTATATACTTTTGAATATTGCATAGGGCCTAGCTACTAGGCCTAATTGGTGAGGATATAAGCGCAAATGTCGGCCGATTCTATTGGCAGTAATGAGGCGATGTGTGAACTGGTTCAGTCCGGTGGGTACAATTCAGGGGCTACGGGGCTTAACAGAGATAATACACCCACTGACCTCAAGTTTAACGTCATTAACACGTTCCCATTGCTCTGATTCCCGTCCCCACCGATAGAGGGCTCCCCGGGCGTCTTCCCGGCCTGCCTCGCGGCCCTTGGCGTGGGAGTCGATGACGTACATGGCGTCCCCCGTCAGGATGACGTCATTGGGGTTCTCCAGGCCGTCCTTGATGACCTCCCTCTGACTACCGTCTAGGCGCGCCCGGAGGACGCGGGCGTCTGTGCCCCAGTCAGTGTAGTACAGGTACCTGGAAGAGGGGAGAATGAAGGGGGAATAATTTCTGTGGTATTGTACTGACGCTGGTGTCAGTCTTATTGCGTCGTTGATATCTTAGCTAGCTGGGGTTAGAAGCTAGACCCGTACTAAGATAGGCTACTGTACATAGAGAGGACATTTATAGGAACGAGGCAAATAAGATACACAGTTTGTGTCCGTGCTCCTGAGAGTGAGCTAGATAGTTGTAAGACAAATTCGAAATGTGAGGGCTAAGCGAGCTCAGGTTTTGTCTGTCCCTGAATAAAGTACTAGGTTCTAGGACGATTAATGAGAAGAAGGTGGAAGACTGTGATCAACTAGTTTATTGGAATTATGCTGATGGAAAGCTAACAAAAGGTAGACTTATGATTGGCAAGAAAAGTAAACCCTATAGTTCAGTATTCTGGTATACTTAAGTCAACTGAATCATCTTTAAAAGCATAGGCCTACATATTTCGGTAAATATATTGGACCCAAGCCAATATCCTTATAGGACCGTTGCGAAAAATAAAGTGTCTCGTGCATTGTAAAAACAGTGAAATTAATATTCATTATATTTTATATTGACGATTATGCATGCGATTATATATTAGGGGATAGAGTTACACTGAAAATCAAACATGTTTGATGTTTAGTTGTTCGCGTAAATCCACTTACTGTATTTCATATTCAATTATTGCCATTTACAAAATCATAGCCATCCAACATATTTAATTACCGATTGTATTAGCGACAAATAATGTTCTCTAGGTCGTAAATAAAAATATTGTCGACAATCTTTCATAGTTCACCACTCACCCGGCCTCCATGTCCACCCACAGACCCCGCGGCTGCTCCACGTCGGTGATAATACTACGTCTTCCGGTTCCGTCCAGCCCCACCACCTCTATCCGGTGCCACGTGAACGCCGTGCCGTCGATCGTCACGAAGTCAGCGTTGGTGAAGTACAACTTCCGGTGCAGCCAGTCGACGTACAGCCCTGAAGGGAGTAGTAAGGGCAAACGTTTATGACTGTGTGTGTATGAGAGGACAACGCTCTGAGTATTGAGGAAATTGGTCTCTTCATTTGCATGACTTAAGGTAATCATTGCGCTAAAAAGCTAAATATTGCATTTTGATGGCCTACCTATTTGTCAAATGGGCCATGGACTTGATCAAATTTACAAAATAGGCCTACACTATCTGCCTATCTAAAAATATAAACAGCATCTTTCCAGCACCTTAAAGATTTGGAGAGCTCTTAATTTTAATACTGGCATTTCCGTTGAACCCAATGAGCACAATATAGTTATGCCTGTAATTTTCTGTTATCTAAGCATACTCAATTACAATTTATCTAACCATACTAAGTTACCACTGTTCACCTTGCCTTTAAACGAAGCGTAACTTATTTGCTTGTTTTGAATATGACATTGTGGTATTCGCATGTCTCTAAATATAACTGAGCTTACCGTCGACAAAGCCGAGGCCGTGGGTGGCGTTCAAGAGTACCACGTGCCCGGTACCGTTCAGGAAGGCCTTGTGGATGCTTCTCTCCTGGACATCGCTCCAGAACACCGTCTGTCAGTGGTTAAAGAGGGAGAAAATACTTTAATCTACGCTCCTATTATGATACATAGAATATTAAATGTGTTTTTTCTCCCTTTCGGTTCGACGATATCAGTACCCTATGATTGACTTTTATAAGATGTTTATACGAATATCTATGTATCATGATCTAGAGGAAGCGGTTTATAAGACTTGGGAAAATCTAGCTGTAATTTTAGATATGAAACTGGATTCTGTTTTCAATTTTTAACCCTTTTTGTCCTTCTGGAGGACAATGTCTCCTAACCTGATCAACCAATTTTTGACCCTAAAGCGCAATAACAACTTTTTCTATAGCTAACAATGACCCTTAGGCATTTAGAAAGAGTCGGTTTTGTAGGTACCTGAGTGATGGGGTCATAGCCCACTGCTACAGGCCTTGAGCTGCTCCCTACGACGTACTGCTCGCCGCCCTCCCCGGCCGGGTCGGTGAACACCACCTGACCCAGGTCGGCATCGGCGAACAGCAGCACCCGATCGGGGTCTGAAAAACAGAAGAAAACATGGTAATTAATAAAGAATCTGAGACACGGGGTATGAATGTTTTAAAGATGTGTGTAAGATTATATGCATGCAAGTTTAATATCAATCAAGATATCAATGTTTAAAAAATAAAAGTAGAAAAATCAGATTTTATTCGATAAAATCTGGAATTCCAAATACATCATGAATTTATATGTATCAATAGATAGAGAAAATCTGAGCTTTCAAATGATGTATTGTAATTGGTGATCAGAGCATTAGTAAGAAAAGCTTTAATGCTTTCCTGAGTTTGCCGTTCATCACTGGGGTCTATCTTTAAACCTCTGTAGAAATCGTTTGGAATTGGGTTAGTAGAGAAGGCACACGTAAAAGGATCGTTGAAGTGTTTGTATAGTGGGGGCATTTGATTTTCTTCTTTAATGTTGGGTTAGGAAGGCTTGGGTGCGAATACCTTCATGGTATGACCTCATTGGTAACAATAGCATGAGGAGGTAACTGAAAGGGTTAAACTTTGTGGTCTGACTTTCCAGATTCAATCATTATCTCCATGGTCAAAGCGATGTGTTTATTACTAATGATCGATATATTCATAAGAAGTTAGCCAATGCACACTTTCAAACTTGGAATTTACTCATACTAGAAATACATAAAATGTTTAAACTATCACAGACATATAGATTTTACAATAAATGTAAAATATCACTGAAAGTAGTTATTGGCACAATACAGTTTTGCTACATATATTGAAGAGATGTACTTCTCATTAGCGATAAGCCGATGTCATTACCAGAAGAAATAAAAGTTTTAAGGAACTTCAAGGAACTGGCCACACTTACCAACACAAACATTGCCCCTGGCCACCTTCCCCCCTGTGGAGGGGCAGGCACACCTGTAGGTGAAGACACCTGTGGGCAGGCACAGGTGGGAACAGCCACCCCGGTCTGACCAGCTGCAAGGGTTAAGGGCTGAAAAACAAAGTTAATGATTAGCAAACCTTTCGACAATAGCTGAATAGTGGGAAGAAATCATTGCTAATCTAACCAGGGGCGGATCCAGAAACTTTGGAAGAGGGGGGCGCACATATTAAAAAGGGCCCCCCCCCCCTCAAATCCCAAAATATTGTGATATAATGGTAACGGAAATACACGTATTGCAAAGGCTGTATGGACCATGGACGGGCATACCTTAAACCAATTAGGGCGAGGAAGAACACAATAATTATCATTAATAACAGGCTCATCAAGGATGTTGACAAATTATTTAGTCATTCAAATAGTTATAATACTTCTTGTGAACAGCAAAAACATAACCTCAAAAGCAATATTGCAGTATTTGTCACAAAAGAAAACATTTGAAATACTTCTTATAAAGAAATGATAGCCATGCATTCACGGATAGTTTGAGGTAATCTTCTTGATTATTATATGTGTATACCGTGTTTACAGAGCCCAATACTCTACATTTCAATATAGTGGGAATTAGGGTTACATGGAGACATGTTAAAATTTTATCAATAGAAAGGGTTTATACTTGTCTTTCAAATAGTATATGGGACCTCTAGTTTCATGCCATATTCACATAGTATATCAAACAAACACAAACTCGGTATGTGGTATCTGGGTACGATGCTTTATGCCCTGTTTCCACCAAAAAGACTAGATCAAAATTGAACGATTCCTTCAACAGACAAATACAGAAGATTTCATGGTTAGAAAAAATCGTTCATCAGTGACGATTTTTTGGACGATTTTCTGTTTCCACCAAACGACCATAAAACGATTTTACAGACGATTTTGCAGACGATTTTACAGACGATTTTACAGACGATTTAATCAAATAATATTGTCCTTCAACAAATATGCTTTAATGTATCATGATAGCAGATACCATTTCTATTTTTCACCGCATATGTATTTCATCTTATTATATACTTATTATTTACTGAATCGTCCTAACATTTCCTGTTTCCACCAAAAGATGAATGCAAGATTTGTGTAGAAAGATCGTCCAACAAGCCAAAATCGTCCAAAATTATTTAACATGTCAAATAATTTGTCTGTCCTCCTCTGGAGACTTTAGTCGTCCAACAAGGGCAAAAATCGTCCATAAAAATCGGTCGTTTGAACGATTTTTTGTTTCCACCAAACGATTTCTTGGAAGATTTAAAGATTGTCCCGATTTTTAGGGTATTTTTGCAATCGTTCATAGAAAAATCGGTTGGTGGAAACAGGGCATTAGTCTTACTTCCATCCAAATGATACATACCATCGGGCTGACTGCTCGGGTCAGTCGAAGCCATACTAAACATCACGTCCCTGGACAGTCCACTGACCATCACACTTGGACCTGCCCCATCGGCCGCTAGGGGCGCCTTGAGCACACTCCCCGTGCCCCAGACGCTGACGTAGGCCGTGTCGTTGACCACGGCCAGCCCGTACACTGGGTTATCACCAGTCAGGGTAGATAAGGGAGATAACAGGGCGCGGTCTTCGCCGTCCAGCCCAATCGAACTCAGCGTTTTGTTCCAGCCGTCAACGAACAGCAGGCGGCTATTAATTGGCGGTAACACAGATTAGGGTTTAATTTGATTTCTGCATGATGGTTAAAATAAATGCAATGTTTTCAGGATGTGATTACTTTTTCGAAATACTATGAGTTTGTTTTACCCTTATGTTATGTAGACTGCTTCTAAAGAGCCTTTGTTTGAAAATTTCCAAATACTTCAATTGACACATGAACTTCACCATTAAGAAATGTAAAAGTATAAGTGTCGGATCATCTGATCAATAATACAGATTCTTTTAGTGAGCTAAGGAAATTGCTAAACTATTCAATGTTTCTCATATGCAGTGCTAGAGATTACATAAAACATATAGCATTACACATGGAACATTTTAATTGAATTACTGACAACAATAACTACCTAAGATTGGGGTTATTGGAAGTGTTTGGTGTTTACCACATGAATTTTTTTAAAATTCTGTTTAAGACTATATACATGTATATATAAGACATGTTTCCATTTGTGCCAAATTTCTTTTACATCTAAATTCGTTGGGTTTAAAGTTGTATAAAATCGTATCAGGACATTTCGTAAAAGGTATAAAACTTAATATTCTATCAATAGCAAACGAAGTGGAAATTCTTGGTTTAAAAACAAAGTTCACGTTTTTGTATTATTGTAGGGTAAACATGGCACTCACTTGCCGACGATGGCCAGTTGGTTGGGCCACACTAGGTTCTCGTCGACCACCGTCTTCCTCTCACTGCCGTCCAGCAGACTGCGCTCTATACTCCTGGTTCCCTGGTCACCCCAGAACAGGTACCTACAACGGTGCAACAAATTCAGTCATTCTTAGACTATAGAGACAGCAGAAAGATTCCTGCATCAGTCGTTCTTAACCTATATGCCTAGATAAAACATGGTACAACAAGAAAGGTCACAAAGATTTTCATGGTTTTGACCACGATTCATTTTGATGGGCAGATAGACTCTATCAAGATATAATTAAGCTAGACGATTGAAGCCCATAGACTACTATATGGGTCGTGAACATTCAGTAGAAATAATATTGCAGCAACTATACTTAATCCTAAACACTAAAGGCCATTCCCCTGATTAACATATATACTTAGAAGACCGATACAGAGGGTTCATTCAAAGCTACTCTCTTCTAAGGCGCTTCTAACTCGGTCATCACCCTTGTTTTCAAATACATATGAAACCCTGCGAAGTTATAATATTGACCATAATGACCGGTACCTACCCATGGAGGGGGTCGGCTAGCACCCCCCGCGGGGCCTGTAGTCCGGCACTGACCACCACCCGTCGGTTACGCCCGTCATAGTCGGACATCTCTATACGCCGTCTCTGGGCGTCCGTCCAGTACAGATGACCCGAGGCGTAGTCCACCGACAGACCATTCACCTCCAGGATGTCTGAAAGGGACAGGACGAAGGATAAAATCCGCAAAATGTCTTTTATTAACCCTTTAGACCCCAATCCGGCTGTAGCCGCCCATAGGTCTACTCCACAATCCGGCCGTAGCCGCTCGGAAAAACGGCCATTTGCCCTGATTATTTTTCCCATTTTTTTCCAATGGGACCACTTGAAAGAGTTTTCAACAAACAAAAACGTCAGATATACCATTTAAAAGCTGATTTAAATCCTTAGTAAATGCTTAAAATCAGATATCTATAAATGTCATGAGTAGGGTTGGGTCAACCTTCGAACTTTCTTAATTACAAGAAATTTAAGGAATTTCCTAAGGAAATCCATAGGAATCCTGGGGAAATCCAGCAATTCATGATCGCAATCAGTGGGGTCTACGTATACATCCTATTTTGCATTAACCCTTTTACTGCTGAATATGGCATTCTACAATTCATAATTACAGAGATATTGGCCAAATTATGAAAATTAGTCTTAAAAATGTCTTAAACTCAAATTTTCTCTAGATTCTTCTGTCAGAATTAGTTTTTATGTAACTTAGCTGAAAACATTCTAAATGTTGGCACCATGCCAATTGACCAAACGTGACTATGTAAGTAAGAGCAACACTATGTTACAATTATTGGTTTCCATGGTAACCAGCAAATATTTATTTTTGGTGAAATATTAATTTTGCTCATTTCAAAGAGAACAATAATGGTTGAATGTGTTTGCACAAAAAAACAGTATGTGATTATCATAGATGAAACCAAAGTTATTACATTTTGAAAATAATATAATTTTTCACTAATTAAGAAGTTTCTTTGAATTTGAATGATGGTGGCAAATTCATCTTTATGTATATCCCTACAAGGTTACTCAATAGTAATTCTATTATTTTGTAATGAACTAATGCTAGGGTATTCAAATGGCCATATCTTTGGTTCTAATTGGAATTTTTGAAAAATTCTTTCAGTTTCTGAAAGCTTAATTCACCCTCTTCAAATTCACTTCCTATGGAAATTTGCACTAGAGCCACTTTTGTGGCTTCCCGCGGTGAAAGGGTTAAGCATACATTGGCAAACATATCCTGGGAACACCTTAAAGTTAAAACTCAACGGATTGAAACAAAATTTCCTTTCAGTGGTTTAGAAGACAATGTATAGCAATAGAAAAGTCATTCATTAAGTTGTTGGGTCTCTTACGTGACTGTGCTATCGCGATAGACCAGCATGTATGACAGGAATAGTTCCTCACCCTCTGATTTAGGAAAATGTCATATAAATAATTACCAGAGTTTTCGGGGCCTAATTTATGCTATAGATCAACGAACGGACCCAAGGATGACAAATTATGAACGATCATATCATTACCTTCACTGATAATCCTTGTCCGGTTCTCCCCCTCCAGGGTTGCCCTGTAGATACCCCTCCGGCCCCCAGCCAGGTCCGACCAGAAGACGAACCCTCTGGCCACGTCCACGGCCAGCCCCACGATACTGCTCTTCTCCTGTTGTAAAAACATGAAATATGAAATATTCACAAGTTTGTTCTCTGTTTTTTTTTTTTTTAGATGTTTATGCATGGCTATTTGCATGGATTTGTAAGTTTCCAATTTCTGAAGGTTTGATTTGGACAAGACGATCATTAATCAAGAGTTAAGAGGAAATGCCGTAATTCCTGTTATGTTTTCTTACGTCAGAATAATAATTATAACATTGCGTGAAAATAGACCTTTCCATACAGTTATTAAACTGCTTATAAGTAGTATATGTGACCAGCTCTGCGAATTTGGGTATATTGCCAATATTTACAGGAAAAAAGACCAAAATAGTACGATAAGTCATATTTGACCTAAACTCTAACTTTGTAGGCCTATAGATTAATATGGAACGTAACAATTTATTAAAATTTTACATATGGTTGGCATGGTAACCGGAATGATGGTTCAGTGTATAAATAAGGGAAGAAATAACCATACCTCAGCAATAAGGGTCGTGACATTCTGGCCATCATAGCGAAGTATGTGTGTCTCATTGCTGAAGAGCAGCTCTGGTAATTGGAGGACAGGCAATAAATTAGTAAATAATACATTATTTTGTTTCAGTCTAATGTGTAGATTCTAAGGCACAATAATTCGATATAACACATTGAAAGTAATGACATTATTTTAGATACAATTTGATGCTGAAGATTCAAAGTTCTTTAAGAACATGAATACATGGCAGCTTTACTGAAATCCAAATATAACATTTTTCACTCAACGATAACCTCATAAAAACAGTATGATTGTAAGACGAAAACTAAACTAATAAATATCAACTGAACATAAACTAGCAGAATACTCTCTATCCGAATAAATTAGGATTCAGCTTGCAGTCAGAGACAAACCTGTGTATTCAAAAATGCAATTAAGCTTTTATTACACGACCATATGCATTGTAGACAGAAACATGTATTGATTAAAAACATAGAGAAGCATTTTATTAGATGTTGTAGGTTACCTCGTTTGGGTGGGACATTAACAGGAACACTGGGCGTTGGGATGGTGGATGAAGGTTGAAGCAAAGTGGGCTCAGTGGAAGGAAACTGAGTGCCCCTCCCACCTATTGTAGTAGACGTCAGCGAAATGTTAGCAGGTAACATAGTAGACATGGAAACAGTCGCATTCCCAGGACCGATGGATGGCAAAGCAGTGGTAACCGTTTGCGTAGCAGTTGGCAATGCAGTTGTATTGACTGCTGGGGTAGAATTGCTAAAGCTAACTAATGTGGCATTGCCAAAGCTTGCTAAGGTATCATTGCTAAAGCTTGCTAAGGTAGCATTGCTGGAACTTGCTAAGGTTGCATTGCTTAAGCCTGGGTTTAAAGTAGTTGGGGGCCTAGGGGAGTCGGATATTTCCATAACTCTTGTTATTGAATCATTCTGTGCTCTTGTAGATGGAGTTGTAGAAGCTAGACTTGACTGATTGACAAGGGATGCTGTAACATTTCTGAGCATTTCTGGAGTTGTTCCCGTTTCATTCAAAGTATAAGTCACATTCGAAACCATTGATGTTTCAGTGGTATTTGGAGATTTGGAAGTGATTTGAACCATGCTTGTACTATTAAGTGCAGCTGAGGCACTGGTTGTCCCTGGAGTGGAATTGGAAATATTATTTCTCTCAGTTGTTAAACCCATTGCATCACTGACACTACTGATGTTTGTGGCAGATGGAGTGGTAGCAGTAAAGTTTCCTGTTACCATAAGGGTAGGAGAAGTTGTCCCATCTACAAGTTTTCCACTAGTGGTTGTATTGGGCACTGGCCCTGGTGTAGTGTCAAATGATTCCGATAATGTATAGGGCGGGGTTGAATCTGGCATGAAAGATGCTTCATCCTTAGTTGAAAGCATTGGTGTCAGGGGGGATCTAGTACTGCTGAGAAGTACAGTGCCATCTATAATAGCTGCAGTACTATTCTCATTATATGGTGTTGTATCTCCTACCAGCGCATCAGAAACCATGGACATATTGGCAGCTGGAAGGGCACTGTTTAAAGGCAATTGTGTTGTGCTAGCTTCAATATTCGCATTTGCAGTATAGTTTGCATCTATCAGAGTTGGGTCAATAGTTGTGTTCTTTGTTATCATTCGGGTTGAAACAGTTGTTCCATCTACAAAGTTTCCACTGGTGGTTGTATTGGTAACCGATGCTGGAGTAGTGTCCATTGATTCAGATAATGTATAGGGTGGTGTTGAATCTGGTATGAATGAGGTTTCATTACTAGTTGAAAGCATTCTTGGCGTCGGTGGGGATCTAGTACTCCTGAGAGGTACAGTGCCATTTATAAGGGCTGCAGTACTATTGTCATTATATGTAGAAGTTGTTGTATCTTGTGCCACTGCTTTAGAAACCCGCGACATATTGCCAGGTTGAAGGGTACTGTATAAAGGTAATTGGTTTGTGCTAGTTTCATTTTTCTCTTTTGAAGTATAGTTTATATTTATCAAAGTGGGATCAATAGTTGTAGAGAGTTCCGAAGAATTGGATGAAGAGGTAACAGAAGAATCTTCCATTGTTACCAAAGAAGATGTATTCATAACATTTGGTGTTATATCCCTGGATGTTGAGCTTGTGGTTACCCCTTCCCCTGGAGTTAGTGATTCAGCAGACAGAGTGGATGTTCTTACCAGTTCATCGCCACTTGTTGTATTCTTATTTAGAATAGATTCAGAAGTCATCATTTCCTGGGAAATATTCTCGGTCTTACTTTTCACAGTGGTCACATTATCTGGCTTTTCAGTAGAAGGAGTTAACGTAGTTGAAATTCCAGCAACATCCTTGCAGTTGCATGACCAAGCACAATTTTCGTTCATCCAGACTGCATTGCTGCTGCATTCTCCTGCATCGGCCCACTCAGGACATTGAGTATCTGTGTCAGTAGCATTGAAGCATTCAGGTGTGGTCAATGTAGTGCAGTTACTGCATACCCGGTAGCAATTCGCAGTCATCCATACACGATTGATGGAACATTCTCCAATTGAACTCCAGTAATTACAATCCTCATCATCCCAGGCATTTGAACAAGGCAAACTAATAGTGGGTGACACGTCTGTTGTATTCTGACTCTGGGCAGGTTGGGAAGTTGTCATTTCTACAACCTTTGATGTATTTTCAGGCTGATTTATTGCAGTTGTTGTATTGAGTTCGATAGCAATTGTACTCTCAGGTAAAATGGTTGTGTCATTATAAGATGCTGGTTCCATTGTTGGGAAAGTATAATTGAAGTTAGTAGTTGTGACATTTATCATTGGAGGCATTGTGGAGTTTCTGTCAAACACTCCAGTCATGGGGGATTGTGTAATATTTTGGGCACTAGCAATCGTCTCTTGAGTTGCAGACTCATTGAGAGGATTTACTGTACTTGTAGCTAAAGACATGGACACATTGGAAGCTGATTCGGTACCTTCACCAGTTTGGTTTGCAGGAGAAGCAGTAGAAAGCACGGAGGACATGTTTGAAACTACTGGGGGCAGTGAGGGTTTTACAGAGGTATTTAAATCTGTTGAAACCATTAGAGAAGCATTTTGGAAAAACACTGAGGAGGTCGAAGGCATTGGGCTTGTATTGTTCACAAAAGTAGTACTCAGCTCAGTCATATTACCTGTCTCTGTGATAGGATCACTTACATTTACTATTGAGCTTGTATCTACCAATATTGTTGTAACCTGCAAATTAGCATCAGGCGTTTGTACCTTTGATGCAGCAGTTGTGGTAGCAGAGGCACTAGCATTTTCAGAAGCTACAATTTCAGGCAAAGCAGTAGCAGATGTTGTAGAAAAACTACCTGTGGTTGTATTCATGATTGTTTCGGGTCCTACGGTTGTAGACATATTTGAGGGCATGGCAGAAGATACATTCGTGCTTGGAGGTGTTGAAGTAACCACTGGTTTTGTAGATGTACTTACACTAATCCTGCAATTGCAAGACCAGGCACAGTTATCATTCATCCATACAGGATTATTTCTGCATTCTCCATTATCTGCCCACCTTGGACATTCACTGAAGTCATCAACAATGCCTACACATACAGAGGTTGTTGATTCACTGCAGTTGTTGCATGCTTTGTAGCAATTTATAATCATCCAATCTGGGTTGTTGGTACACTCTCCAGTTGATGTCCACCTCTCACAATCTGCATCTCCAAATGCATTCACACAGGGCACTTGTGTTGTTGGTATGGGTGTGGCAGTATCATTCATATTCGGTGTTGTTGTTGTTTCGTTCTTTCCAATTGTCGATGAAGATAAGGTTGGTACAGGTGTTTCGACTGCCACAACTGGAGTACTTGAAGGCATGCTTACAGTATCAACCTGACTTGCAGCAGAAGTGGAAGCAGAGGCAGTAGTTGATCTAGAAGAAGTAGAAGTAGCAGAAGTAGTGGATGCAGATGTAGTAGAAATAACTGTAGTTGAATTGGAAGAAGCAGTGGTTGTGGTGGTTGAAGGTGCAGAAGTGCTGCTCGAAAGCATTGGAGTTGTTGTAGTGCTTATGTTGCTTGTTTGGACAGGAGAAGTAGACATACTACTAGAGGCAGTTAGTCCTACACTAGCTGTAGACATCTCTCCTGTGGCTGCTAAGGTTCCATTTGCCATCATGACCGTGCTTGCTGGAGCAGTTGACTTTGACAACTCACTTGTGCTCATTTCTGTCATATTAGACATCATAGTGGTATTTGCCATGGGAGCTGGTGCCATTGTGGTGGATAGTGTTGAGGTTGAAATTGCTTCTGTCATATTTGTTGCATTTTGATTGGTTTCAACACTCACAGTTGTCTGGTTGGTAATGTTAGGCACTGATGACCCCTGTGGTGTATCCATCCTGGCTGTGGTATTTTCAATTAGTACAACTGGTGTAGCCACTGTGGTAGACGAAACAGAAGCCTCAGTCACCATTGCAGCAGTAGTTGAATTGGGCTGTACCATCCCAGCTGTTGCATTTTGAACCATTTCAGTTTTATTAGGTGAAGTTGGCATCACCTCTGTTGGACTGCTGCTCTGGGTGCTTGAAGCCATGGCAGGTGAAGGTGAAGGTGCTGGTTCTGATATAGGTGGGGTTTGCATCATCATAGTTGTGCTTCCAGCCATTGTTGTGTTAACCATTTCAGAACTGACGATTGGAGCAGTAGTAGACCCAGCAATAGTGGTTCCATTCGAAACAGCTGCAACTAGGTCAGTAGAGTTGGCTGTCACATTTGCTGATCCTGGAGAGGAAGATGTTGGAGAAGTTGTTGAGGGTGTTGGCATAACTTCTTGAGGTGTTTCTGATGCTTCTCTTGGAGGTATAGGGATTGCTGTTGCGTTTTGCTGTGGAGTGGAAGATGGCTGGATAATTGGAACAGTGCTCCCAACAGATGATGAGGGAATGGGAGTTGATGATGTACCCTGGGTTGTATTAGCTGTCATATTTGATGCAGATTCAGGCATAACAGTTGGTACTAATATCTCTCCTGTCCCAGTTGAGTTTGAAGGCATCATAGTCACATTTGTGCTCATGTTAGCGCTTGGAGGTGACATGGATGGTCCAGTTACTATTCCGTCCACGGGAAGTGCTGGGTCTTTTGTGGTACCATTCACCATAGATGTGTTCTTCATAATCTCAGTTGGTGCTGGAGTACTAATATTGGCCATTGCAGGTTGCGAGGCCTCCATTGTAGTATTCTCAGTTTTTGCAGAGATACTCTCTTTTGGGAGCATCGTAGTTGTAGACACATTAGACATGCTTGAATTTTGAGTTGCATTCATAGACGCTTCTACCAAAGGTGTTGCTGTAGTGGTGGTTGTTGCATTTTGGTCTAATGCTACCCTTGACATAGTAGGGCTACTTTGCTGTCCCTCTCCAGTGCCTGGGTTCATTGTTGGTTTTGCCTCAGATACAGTCCCATTAGACATGCCACCTTCAGGCTTTGATTGGGTGGCATTCATCTTTTCGGTGTCCGCAGTGGATGGAGAAACCGTTCTGTTTGCTGTCGTATTGGAAGGCATTGGCTGCACGCGGAGGGTTGCATTGATACAGAGCCCACAGGACCGACGGCAATTCAGCCTCATGAATTCAAGGTTTCCTTGGCATTCTCCAACAAGAGCCCAAGTTATGCACCTTTCTTCGAATTCTTCCGTATTGGAGCAATCTGCAAATGGGAAAAATGTTTGATTAGTTAACATTAAAAATGTTCATTGCTCAAACCACAATTGCTGATTCTTCCAGGTGTTCTGATTAAGAAGAATGATTGTAGAAATATACAATTTTATGTTTTTACAGGCAGAGACTATGTAATTTAAGCAATGTGAAAGCTTTAATATAGACTAATTGTAAGCTTACTTAGAAAAGACTGCGCATAGAATGATGAAGCAAAGACACTTGGATAATTACAGCAAGCTTTGACAAGAAAACATTTAGTTACTCAAATCCTGTACAGGCTATTGTTAGTTCGAGTACTTCTAAGATCTTACATCTATATTCTACGTTATCTATAAGAAATTCTACACAGTGTCTAATTCAGAAAGGAAATCTACCTACCTATCTCATTCCATTCATCATTAGTAGACCAGCTCCCGAAGATTAGTGTACATGTGTTAGGCTCCAAAGGCAGTAATAAGGCGTGTTAGAGTAGTATAAAGCTGTCTTTTTCTCGCTGACAAAAATTGGCAAACTTTTGATCTTTTATAATTCTGCGAATCTTTTCCCTGGCATTGCCATGATAAAGGATGATGTAGCACAGCCACAATTCAAATACCTCTATTCTAGTTGTTATATACAATTTTTAGATTTGTGTTAATGTCACATTTGAAGGTATTACAATGAATCAATTTCTGCTGGTGTCATGTGCTCCCATATTAACTGTGCAAAATTGTTAGAAAGCTGTGATACCAAAACTGATTTTAAACATTAAGTTTGTATAGTCCATCATTCAATCTTACTCGTTATATAGACCAATGCCAAAAGAACTAAATTTATACATACATTGTCCAAAGATATGTTTTCCTAAATACCGTCTACGTTTATATTGTGAATGAAGGCCATGCACATATGGTAGTGGTAATACAAAATAGTTTAACTGAACACCATCTTACCACCAAAGTATGTTAGTGTACCTTTATCTGTTGCCTATAGAACCAACCGGTATAATCCTTAGTCTACATTACTGTTAACTTTGTTGACGTTGGACTTCCACAAGAAGCGACAAAATTTCAATTTCGAATGGTTATGATGCTTTGGTAGCGATATAAAGGGATCCAATGACTGCATCCGTACCGAATTATAATACCCAAAGCTAGCTATGGAAGCTACACCAATGCCTAATACATGTATAGTTGAAGTATGTATGGGAAGGAGACTGTATTTTATTACGTCGCTTCTTGTGGAACGAATGAATATCTCTACATTATTTCTGACATAAACCAACCAATCCAAGTTTGCTCCTGGTAAAAACATGATACAAATGAGATAAGGTTGTCAAAGAGGCCTACAACTTACGAAAATGTTGAAATGAAGTACAGTTGTCTTTTTAAAATGTGACGACCCTCAAAACTGGGATATTATTTCAAAATTGATTATATTCAAAATCATATAAGTTTAGAGAAAATCAAAGTTGGAGGCAAAATATCCAGTACAAACTTGGAAAGGAGGCTCTGTTCATAAAGCCATGCTGTCCATAAGGCCTGTGAGTGTCCTCCCCGCCAACCCTTACCATACAAAGAACAGGTCCGACAAGAGAGTTGACACCTCTCCACCATAAACATGGGGTTTGCCGAACACTCGTTCAATCCAGCCCATCTAGGGCAATTTGTTTCGTCGGTGTCAAGGCATGACTCGCTCGCTGGCACAAGTAAAACAAATAATCATTATGGTTAACACCGTATTTCTGGACTATTTTGGGGGGGTTATGCGTCCCTATGTTTTAGGTGAATTACAATTTATTTTTTTATAACGGTTATAAAAACCTAGTCATGATGGAAAAAACGCGTTGGCCATCGAAGTTTTCCAGGTTGTTCATTGCAGTTGATAACTGAAGGAAAGAAACCTATCAATGCTCATTAATTATCTTTGTAGCTGTAGGTGACCTCTCAGTAATATTTATTTCACCAACTATTAGATCCTGAGACATATATTGGGCGTGTCCAATTTTCCTGTATAATCATTTTGGGGTTCTACTTTAATTTGTTTATCTTTGTGCACTGAGGTACACTGTAATAGATAGGGAATGTAACCGAGCTCTGTAAACTCGGAATTCCTAACCAGATTCTCACTGAGCATGACATTTATGCAAAAATACTTTCACTAAGTAATACTTCTTTTAGTTCCAGTCATCATGATTGGCTGCATTTGAAACCAAACATTTTATATCAGCCATATCAGACTCAGAGACATTTCTGATTCCCAGTTTACCCGTGAATTCGCCCTTCCAGTATTCCTTTACGCAACAATCAATTTGATCGTTTCATCACTTTATGTATGTTATGGATTCTATTTTGTGTTCGCTGTCGAAATTGTCATAATTATTGGCTTATTTTTAAAACATTGAAATCATAAAGCCATCAGAAATTATTTTACGGATGTCTGAAGGAACCTGTTTTAGAATAAGATTTGCAGTATTGAAAACAAGCGTACATGGCAAGCCCCTTAATCTGTACTAGAAAATACACTTATCTCCCATGCATGTTAACACCCGCACGCGTGCATGCCTCCCCCCCTCCCATCCCCCAACTCTCCTGCAGTCATTATACCAAGGGACTAGCCATAAACCCGGACCCAGCGCGTCTGTTTACCCCGTTGCCATGGCAATGTTTGGCTGTCGCTAGTGCCCACATTCCGTTGCTGTGGATATCGTGCGTTTAATTCACACCTCAGTGGCCACTGTTCCACGGGGACTTTTCTTTCTGTATTGATCTGCTTTTGTACTACACCAATAAGGGTTTTGAAATGGAATAGGTCTGGGAAATGTAATAATTCCTATTGGGATATTTTTGGTTTTTGTTGAATTTGTACTTAAATGCTAATTGTCAATGTTTGTTCCACTGAAAGGAATGTTTTCATTATTGTCTAGCTATTGACATGATTCTATTATTCAATGACTTTAATGCACGCACATCATACTATTGGGCATGCATTAAGATTCTCATGTTGATCTAGTGTTAAAACCATGGGGAAAATACATTTTCCCCCTCATGAATTTAACACATAAGAACTGGCCATCTGAGCAGTTGGCTTCTTTAGGGAAGACAAGTAAACTATAAAAAACTGAGTGCGAAGAGAGCAATATCCGGTTCACTATATCACTTCAGAGAAACAATAAAGGGAAACACAGGGGATAATGGTGGTACTGTGAGACGGGGGAAGTGTGGTCAGCCAACTGTGACGGGGTCAGGCCAACTACACTCACCTGACTACTCAGGTTAAGGACGGGCTTAAAGCCGGATTTATACCGAGGGACCTATAGGCTATAGCCCTAGACTATAGAGCATTTTTTCCAAGATTTGTCTGCAAATTAAATGCATGGTTTGCTAAGATATTATAAAAAATTATCCTACATAATTGCATCAGTTGTATTATCAACCAGGCACCACTATATAATGCATATATTAGGCTCTTCATAATAAAAGTAATAGAAGTTTCAAGCCAATAACCATCTACATGCTATAACCAAACGTTGGTTTATTTCCAACTTTAATTCTATAGCCTTCGGAAACAAACTATATCATAGTGATCCTATTGTAAGATGGTATAGGCTTATAGTAATATAGGTCATAGAACTTCAAAGACATGTCTGTGAACCCACTCAGGTCACCGTAGGTGGGGAAATAACTGCCGGTCGGGGAGACTATTTCAGGTATAACATATCTTGGTGTATAAAGTAAGTACATCGTGTATTATACAGGGATTTATTTTGAAGCAAAATATAATATAAGCAATCTACATAGACTCAACTGGTTAAGGTGCGGACATTTTAAAGCATTATATACTATTCAGACTTGAAAAACAATCAAATAACAGGGAAATACAAGCAAGCAGTAAAATGTGTAAAATATAAACAATATTCAATAAGGTAAAATTATGGTACATAATAATTATTATGTAATGTGTAGAATAGCATGTGAGTTCTAGATAGGGTATGAAAAAATCAATACCACGATGTACCCTGTAATGCTATATAATCCAATAGGATGTATTATATTGCAATTGCATGTCACTAGCTGAGCAATGCTACATTCAATCATGATTATATTGATCACAATACCAAATGTTCTAGACAGTGACCTCAACAAAATAGACAAACGAAATTTCCACATAAATAAAAAAAGATTATACTTAAATGCTCCATAGTATAAATATATAAAATATCTAGAACAATTATTACATAATTGCCTTGATTACTTACTTGCTGTTTGAGTAGCGTTTCCCGATCCCTCCACGTTCGTCGGATCCCTAGCAGCCCCTTCCTCCTGGGCGTTAGAAGGATCCAACCTGCAGGTGAGGACCAGGAGGACACTCACCAGCAGGCACCTTCTCAGAGCAAACCCTGCCATCCTGTCCCAGTAGTAGGTCCGCCTTCAATCCAGACAGGTGTCTTCTTATAGTAAAGAACTGCACCTCTAAAAAGCTCCCATTGACGCCTACACCTTTTTCAATGCACCTATATATCCCTCCAGTACATGGGTCTAAATCCTCCTGGGTTTGATCCTCACCGAAACCCCTCCAGCAGGGGAAAGCTCAAGTCCTCCTGCAGTAGTAACCCTAGGCTTATAGCGGCCTCCTGGGTTGGCTGTTCTGCAGGGGGGCGGCTGGCCTAAAGCTGAAGGTAACAGCAGGGGGTGTAGTAGGTCAGTTCACCCCGTTCACAGCCTGCTGCTCCCAGACCAGCCGGGCAGGTAGGTAGGTATGGTCAGCCAGCCGTGACGCCCACCATACCTGTATACAGGGGTGTAGTGTCTGTCTGTGTGTACCTGTCCGACTGGCCGGGCACCGTCCCGCCACTCGTTATGGTACACCGAGTGGTGCATGGCAAAAATAAACCATATTGTAGCTTTTGCTGGTTGGAAAAGGGTTGGAAAACATGCATGGTATTAGCCATCCCACTTTCCACAAATTAGGTCGAGATACATGTTTTTCTTTATCACCAAGAAGGTCTTAAATATTAAAACTTCTCAAATTGGATCAATTGACAGACGAACAGGTTTGTCAGCCAATCAAAATGCAATATTTCAAGCCAATAGAAAATTGGACATTTACCTTCAATGTAAATGCAACCAGGGAGTGCGTTTAACAGACGTAGGAAGACTAATTATTTGCTCTCAAGTAGGAAAATTATTCTTCATTATTCCCGTTTATATCCACATAGATATAATCAATACAACATGGCAAAATGTTTTAAACGCTTACCAAAAGAAGGAAATGAAAAAAACCCTAAGGTTTATTAGTAAATGAATAAATCAGCAATAATTAAACATTAACCTAGATAAACAAATAAAACAGATAAACAATATTCTGTGAATTATCATTAGAAATTGCACCTGGACAATAAGACTTTTGCTGAAATATTCTAGGATTAACTCTAAAGATACATGCGTCTATATTACAACAAATTATCGGCTGGTGAATTTGGCGCCCCATAACCATTAACCCCACCTGGTATGTTGCTCCTCACACAGTATGCCGTGAGGCGGAACCATGAATCGATGATCATGTGTGAGGGTCTCCACTACCTAATACAAAACAAAACCAAGCTCCATGCATTATACATATCATAAGACCCTTACCATAAGCTATCAAAGGATGCGTCTTGCTACCAGCAACAACTAATGATCCACTGGAAGCCTCTCCTCCTTTTTCCCGTGGGTAGCCCAAAAAAATGACATAAATGATTTATCAAATTTAAGTTGCAGGAAACATGTGGATAAATACTATGATATTTGTGCAGTGACCTGAGGGCTGTGCGAGGAAAATCAATAGTGGATTTCCAGGCACTTAGTTTCATCCATTAGGACCAATAATATTTTCTTCACAATCATATGCAAATAACTTTTCAGTAGCTTTAACATGTCAGTATAGCTACTTTTGGATGCTATTCTAATGAAAATACGAACATAATGAATAGTTTTGGTGAAAAGAAACTTATATCGTTCTGAAAACTTCACATAACCTTGAGTTGTGGAAAAAAGTATCGAACCCAAATTTCTGCTTTTAGATATCTAGCCTAATACTATAATCAGATTGCATTCAATTGTTCTACGAATGGCATGCATCCGGTGGCGGATCCAGCAATTTGAAAAGGGAGGGGGGGGCGCGCTATTGGAAATTTTTTTCCTTAATTACTTTTTTTGCCGAATTTTACATTAAATAAGTCTAAAATTTCCCAAAAAGGGTGGGGGCGAGCCCCCGCGCCCCCCTCTAAACCCGTCACTGTGCATCCTACGCTGCTGAGTCGAACACTTGATAAAATTACCATAAAACACAACTGCTAATGTATCAAATTTTAAAGTTAACAGGAACGTCAACAAAATAGCCACTATCATGTCCTACCAAACAGACAGATGAGCAGTTGCAATGCGTCACCATTATTTGAGTTGCTCCTGAAATGCCGCTGTTTTGAATACACATCTACCACTGACATTCTGATGGCATGTGGTCGATTCCCAACCACCTGTTACAACTCAAGCATCGCCAGGGGCCGCTGTAGTGTGGGAGGCAGTCAGCATGGTAGTTAGTCCTTCCATTGCCCAGATGCCTCTTGCAGACTAGTTTGAGCGACCAGCGGACCTAGATAGAACTACAGTCTACAGGGTCCGATGTTGGTCAATCAATAGTGAAAGCATCAGGCAGCAGCCATTGGGGCGTGACCAACAGCGCCAGGGTGCGTATTTGCACAGGCTAGCTGGCTGCTCTAGCCTGCTAGATTTGTCATGTTTGGGAGAATAATAGCGGTCATTATTTATCTTGATATTGAATTGATATTGAAATTGTCGCAGCATATCATTTGGATGAACACTCTGGTAACATTTTTGGTAGGGGGCATGTCTTGAATAGTGGAAAGATCATAAAAAGATTATGAAAAAGCTTTGCACATTGCTTGCTTAGGGCAATGTACTTAGAAGTCAAATGATGGGAATTAAAAATAAATAGCTCATTTCTCTTTTCTTGAAAGGTTAAACTATAGTGATAATTATGTGTTGCTTTTAAAGGAACTGTCGTGCATCTTTGTGAAAGTCAGAGGAAATGCAAAATAATTAGTGTTTCGGAGGTTACAAGTTCAGCAGAAGTGATTCTTCAGGGAATCAGTAATTACTCTCTTTGGCGACAGGTGGAGCATCAGTGTTATTTGGCTGCCTTTTAGAATTCTAGTTTTTTACCGCTCTAGCTTGCAAAGATAGTTACTTATAATTGACCATTGTATTGCTACGTAGTTAGTTTTAGGACTATATTCACATATCAACAGTTCTCATGGAAATCATTATTTTTCTGTATAGTTCCATATTGCACTGTGGCTAACTTCATGCATAGGTATGTCATGATAGATATTAAAAGTTAGTTATGTCACTTTATGACAGATGGCAGGCTAGACTGGTTGTTCTATTTTGTTAGCATTTATGCAGCAGAGTAAAAAACGAAGTTAGATCTGAAGAATGGGAATGTGTATAATCAATAAAAGCAGATTGTATGTGGGACAGCAAACAAAGGAATGGAGGTATCGGATGAATAAGTTTTAGATATAGTCCAGGAGCCAAATCCTGAAATCTGTCAAAATAAGGATTTACCCTCCGCGGTGAGCCCCCTGGATTTTCTTGATTTTTTTCAACTTATAGCATCCTAGGGACCATGAATCAAGACGGTTCCGAAGAATTTAGGTATGCGAACACTCTGTAATTACGCGATTTGGGGTTAATTAGCAAAAACTGAAGAACGCGTTATTTCTTAATTTCTCTGGAACTATGTAAGATATGATAACATGCTATATGTCATCTGAAAGGTAATTTCTTTCCTGATTTTTTGGTATATTGTTTGCTATTGTCATTAATCATGGCGATGAGTAATTAAAGAAAAACTGTTGTTTTAGTCAAAATCATTAGAACTTAAGGATCCAAGGTTAAAATTTGGAATTGATAAACCAAGTCCTAGGTATACTTAGAGGGGATCTTTGGGCAGTTTTTAAAATAAGTTGCATCTGATTTCATTAGAAATATAATGTAGAAATCATTTTTTGCTGATTAAATTCTAACCGAATACTGGTTCATTTTGCGCTTATATTCTAAAAGGAGAGATGATATGATGAAAACAACACAATATATCCTAAAGTGAGGTGGAAATGATAATCACTATCTCCTTAAGCTGGTATTTCAGTGCTTTCTGAGCCATTTGGGCACATGCATGTAATATAGTGGCTGTTTGGAGAGCATTTTGGCTCACAGTGAGAAATGTGTCACAATAAAACTATGGTTTGAGTAAGATTTCTTTCCTCAGTAAAATACCATGATTATGTCTCAGTTTTATTACAAACCATCTTATTAGGGGCCTTGCATTAAGTATGTATGCA
This sequence comes from Lepidonotus clava, assembly GCA_936440205.1. Lineage (NCBI taxonomy): Eukaryota > Metazoa > Annelida > Polychaeta > Phyllodocida > Polynoidae > Lepidonotus > Lepidonotus clava. The sequence goes on from OW387140.1 coordinate 34,224,607, forward strand.
TGAAGGGGGGGGAAGGAGGTATGAAAATTTTGAAAATGTGCATTCTTTATAGTACAAATCTAATGCATACTTTTGCCCAAAGGGGGTGGGGGTCTGAGATTTTTGAAAATGTATGTACTTACTAAATAGAAGGCCCCATATAGTTCTCTCTATTTCATGCTGACAAAAAGAAAAGAATAGCCCATAGTAGACTCACCCATTACCTGACCCCAAGCCATGTTTCTCAGGGTATATATATGGGGAGCCTCCAAGTATTACTTTAAAGAAGAGATGAGTCCCAAAGAGACTGTTGTCATATATCAAGGGTTCTGAATTTAAAAAACACAGTCCTTGTATCAATATGCCAATTGCAAAAAGACCAGGAATGCTATGTGTTAAACTTGATAGGTGTGCTACCTCTTTCAAATTGTTGGTTTTGACAAATTACTAGATTGTTCTTTAAACTCTAGGATTCTAGACCCATGTGCTTATATAAATGAGTAGCTTGGCTTGACCCTACACAAAATGGATATCTTAAATTGTATGGGTTACTGGTATTAGTAATTTTATATCAAATTATGACCAGCCTATGATCATGCTTCACTCAGATTCATCCTACCAACTAATAGGTTTCTGCCATATATCTAATTTTATCAGGAGGTGTTCCAGGGGGACTGAGACCTCTTTGTGTTTATATACACATCAATATCATTGGCAAGTCCTCAAACAAATATCAAGCCCTGAAACAATACAGAAGTACCTGATATAGCTTGCTATTTCAAAATTACAAGATCTTGGTATGGCCATTACTGGTTTCTCAATATTATCTAGTAGCATTACTACATTGAGCAGCATGTGCACAGCACCCTTGATTTGACACCATAACCACGGCACTATGGTATTAGGAGATTATACAAGAGCAACAAATTGCTGTGATTCTGGTTGTTGCCTCAAACTTTCAATTCTTTAAGCCCCAGAAACAACATTATTCCCTTATCAAAATATAACCATTTTCATTTCTAAACTGCTATGAACAAGGATCCAATTTCCTTAACCTACAGCAAGACACAGTTTATTGGAACTAAGGGAAAGGTCAATCATGGTAAATACTCAAAGACCAAGAACTAAGGGAGTGATTACTCAAATACATAAATAATCTTCTAATCTATGATCAGTTCTAATAATCCAACACTGAATACTTAGTCTTTGATACAAAAGGGTATAAAGCTAACTGAGCACTGAACCCATACAGCCTGGATCTGCTCTCAAGTAGAAGCAAAAGGATGACAAAGTTTAATTAGGTAGATTGGTGGGAGGATGTTAACAAAAGTACAACAGGTGGTCAGCAATCCCACAATTTACAGCACACTATATAGGTCTGGTTCTAAAGATCCACTACCTTCATTTCACTGCTGTAAGGCAGCATTGTCTAAACAGTTAAAGTTATCATTTTACTTCACCAGTTGCAGTGATGAATCCCATGCTCCTTTTGGAATTATGTGATAAAATGGAATAATAAGACGGTAATAAGTAGCCAAAATTTACGCCTGCCCCACCCTCTGAGGGATCCTTTATTAGGTTGTGCACACAGTGTCTTATCAATGGGTTAACTCACACAACAGGGAGATAAGAACCCTAGTCTGCCATCTTTATCATTCCTCTGTCTTTCCAGGCCTTATCTGTTCCCAGGTATGAGGTAAACATTGGACACTGGGGCCAGCAATGGGGGGATTTAAAAGTATTATGGCCTACAACTCCCACCCTCCCTATAGGAATAGGGTTTAATGATGAGTGGGTACAGGGATATGTAAATAGAAGTTTGCAGCACATTGTTATGTCAATTTGTGAATCTTTGGCAATATAAGGAGCCATCCATACCCTTTTGAGTAAATAAATCAATGACTATCCTAATTTGATCAGGCAACAAAAATGAGCTTGGCTGCAAATTACATGGACAAATATTTCTTGCTAATGTAAACTTATTTTACAGCTCCAATGTTGTCTACAGTGGACCAAATAGCTCAGAAAGCACTGAAATACCAGCTTAGGGAGACAATGATTATTCTTTTCCCATCTCTTTAGGATATATTATATTGTTTTCATGATATCATCTCTCCTTTTAGAATATAAGTGCAAAATGAACCAGTATTCAGTTAGAATTTAATCAGCAAAAAATGATTTCTACATTATATTTCTAATGAAATCAGATGCAACTTATTTTAAAAACTGCCCAAAGATCCCCTCTAAGTATACCTAGGACTTGGTTTATCAATTCCAAATTTTAACCTTGGATCCTTAAGTTCTAATGATTTTGACTAAAACAACAGTTTTTCTTTAATTACTCATCGCCATGATTAATGACAATAGCAAACAATATACCAAAAAATCAGGAAAGAAATTACCTTTCAGATGACATATAGCATGTTATCATATCTTACATAGTTCCAGAGAAATTAAGAAATAACGCGTTCTTCAGTTTTTGCTAATTAACCCCAAATCGCGTAATTACAGAGTGTTCGCATACCTAAATTCTTCGGAACCGTCTTGATTCATGGTCTCTAGGATGCTATAAGTTGAAAAAAATCAAGAAAATCCAGGGGGCTCACCGCGGAGGGTAAATCAAGGTTTTCAGGTTTGGCTCCTGGACTAATATGAGTAGATGGGCCAAAATAGGATCATTTCCACTTCATGTCAGGAATATGTCGGGCTGATTAAGTAATCCGCCATGATGGGATATGAATGAGCCACTCTAATTAAGAAACCGATTAACAATAAAGTTGGGAGTAGTTGGGAGTAGTTGATAATGTACTTTTGATCTAGTTTGGATTAGAATACAATCATGGGCTCATGTGACTGTAACATCTTAGCTAGAATGAATAATGGAATTGTATGATAGGGGCTTGCATATATAAGGAGCCAGCTAGAAAGGGCTGGGAGAGAGACAGCCTGATCTAAGTAAGATATACATAAAGAGCATAGTGGAGGAATTAAGTGGTGAAGTAGTGGTGACTTATACTAGTGTGATGAATTATAGGAATCAATTCAGGATTTTAGTATGGATCCTTGCAACTGAATTATAAAGAGTAATCCAAGTAGACTTTGTTACGAGAAGTCAAAGTCAGAATAGAATGTTAATGTAAAATGTGTAATCATTAATTGTACGAAAATGCATGTCACGAAATTTACAAATTGTACAAAAATGCATGTCACAAAATAAAAGAAATGTACGAGAGTCACGAAGCACTATGTGCACAAAATCTGTAATGTATGAAAAGTAAGTGACCGTAAGTGACCCTGGCAAAAGGTCTAAGTGACCCCGTGATGTGGATTAGCCAATGAGAGGCGGGTTTGTGGCTATATAAGAGAGTGATTTCACAAGAATAAACAGTTCCATCTTGGTACTCACTGTGTTCGCACCTCCTTTCTTTCTGGGAATTGACCACGAGAAAACTTAAAAGACTAGAGCAGCCAGAGATAAGGGTCCGAGAAGTAGGATTAGACCAAAGTTAGGCATAAAAAGGGAAGCTGGACTTAGAAGAAATAGGGGCAGGAACACAGGACAAACTCGGGTGCACGAGAATGGGTACAAGCCAACTGAAGATACGAGTTAAGGTGAGAACCGACATCCAGGATGAGATTATGGGCGATTGGCCTACACGCTACCACCCTTTTAATTTTTTGGGCATCATCACCATCTTGCGTCTAGAATGGTCACTTACACAAGACTGTTAGAAGCCTGGCCATCAAGGACAGAGGCAATCTTAAAAACCTATTGACATTTATCATAAGCACTGCCTCTTGGATTCTTATCATGAAGTGATTGGAGAAAATAAGGAGCAAGCCAATTTCTGGACTGATGACCTTTCGTCTGTTCTGAATCGGTTTGATGATTAAACCTTATGGTCCTGAAATTGGTCCAGAATCGGTCCCACACCTATGATCCAAGGAGAAGTTGGAAAACAGTATTGTCCTTGTGTTTTACACTGCAAATTAATAATAAAGCAATGGAAAAAAGAATCAGTTGATATATTTTTTCATAAATTTTGATATATTTTTATATTTCAGGTATAATTATGTTAAGCACAACCAGTAATATGAAGTATCTAGCCTGTGTAATCAATGAATAATAAAACAGAAAAATATTTATCATAAAGCATTAAAAAATATATCACATGAAAGAAGATTGACTTTAATATATCTATATGAAATTTGTATTCTGGTATACTGAAAAACTAATGAAATAACGTTGAGAATACATAGGCTTTATAGAATCGGTCCTGAATCAGTCCGGTATTGGTCCAGAAATATTTAACATGATTAATTATTTCGTTGGGTCCTTGTCGGTTTGGAATCGGTTGATAAAAAATTGGTTGGCATGATCCATGAGCCGATTTCTCCCGCAAAAAGCCAACTGTTGGTCCTGTTTCATCATCTCGTGGATCGTGATCACCGCCTTTAGGCCTCAGGGTTTTGTCCAAAAGTATTATCGAGTAGTTATTAAGTTATTTTCGGGGTATCACCAACCTTTGCTGCAACAGTACTATAATTATGCATATATATACATAACTGTAGTAGCGGAAAAGAGTTTTCTTTTTAATTCGTTATCCATACTCACTCATACAAGAATGATCTTCTGTATAAGTACAGAAATGAATATAACCATTATCAATTTCACAATAAGAATAAGTAGTCTACTCATATAATATATCTGGAATCAGTATCTATAACATAAGCTATATGCTTACGTACTGTTAATGTTGATTGCCTGTTCCTCATAACAATTATCGTTGTTAGGGAGGATACTTATATCATTACAACAACCTATTCAAGCCTAGGCCTGTTCAATTCACGCCTCATCGCATGTTTAAACAAGACCTTTTTTATCAATACCTTGAGTCTCTGCAGACAGTGTATTCCAAAGGCATGCACCAACATGATAGGGAGATTTAAAAAATAACTCTGGTCTAACAATTTCTGTTTTAAAGATAGGCCTGTCAATGAGCCTAGCATTCAAACAAGAGTTAGTAAATTGGAAGTTTAAAAATGCAAACAAAACATAATAAATGCAAGCTGCAACTTACATCTACCATTTAATCTAACTATAGTAGCTAGAGGAGGAGCGGATCCAGAAATTTTTGAAAGGGGGGCGCACATATTAAAAAGAGACCCGGCGTCCCCTCTGGGGGTGCCAGTTTTACATTAAAAAAAAAAAGATATTGGGCCCAAAATAGGGGGGCGTGCGCCTGGTGCACTCCCCCCCCCCACATCCGCTACTGCAGAGCATGCAACTCATCAATAAATTATTGTTATATCAGTGGGCTTTTGAAAATTAAAACAGAGTTGGAGGGCACGATTTTGTGATTTTTATAGTTTATCTTTTGTCTGTTTATCATGGTTATCCACATATTTTCTTATCTTCCAAAACTGAAAGATTTTATATGAGAATTTTTTAAAGATCTGATAAAAGTAAGACGCCATGTTTAGTCATTCAACTAAATTCACACCAAACTTATTATACTGATTGCAGATATTAACCCATTTTCCATTAACAAACAAGTCCAGCTGATGCCTAGTGCCAAGTAGCTTCCCTTTGTTTTATATATATTCATATTAATATCTTTTTGATTGCACCAACAAAATACATTATCTAAAGCAAGCTGTAAAGATCGTTGTATCATTTTGTCATCAGTACCATTGCAATACAGGACAGCGTCATCTGCATATAGACACATTTTCACTCCTGGAAAATTCATATTATACACAAGATCATTAATTTATACTTGTAGCAAAGCAATAAAGTAGGACCCAGAATCGATCCTTGAGGGATGCCACATTTAATTCGTCGGGTTCCCGATTAATTCGTCTGGTTCCCGATTATTAAATTTGGTACAAATCTGTCTGAAAGATAGGCTTTCAGTCACCCAATTAGTTGAAGACATATTTCCATATCTTGTAGTTTCATAATTAACATTTCATGATTTACATAATCAAAGGGCTTGGCCAGATCGATGTATGAGTTGCACATCAAGTAAAATTTTAGAAATCATGTTTGTCATTTTATCTTTTAGAACTGTAATAGCTCAATAGACAATGCCAGGAAATCTAAAATATCAAGTTAAAAATAACAAAAGGCCTCCCCCGACTTTGTTTTAATTATTTTTGAAAAGTAGGAGAATATGAGAAATCTGTGACACGGTGCCCTCCAAATGAATGTTATTGGTGACCCCACTAAGTTTAAAGGGTCTAAATGAAATAATAGGTATATCATAGGGAAAAAATTCTTGCTTTCTCATGATCAAAAATTAATTGAAGTATCGGAAATATTACAGTTGTCTACCTTTAACTTTATTAATCAATAGTGTTATACAGCAAATAGTATATTAACTATTTATATTCTTTTTTATATTTCTTTATCTGTTGTCTTCAGAATATAATTATGTATTTATTTTCATATTATTCCATGAACTGTTCCTTTACCAGTTGATAGTCAGTTGGGACACTACGTTAGGAATGGTCCTGCTATTTCAGATGAAGTCTAAGCCTATAGGTCTGGGTATGGCAAGACAACACTTTTCTATCAACTGTATCTTTATCCTGCTGATTGTATTCAGTTTAACATATATATATGTGCACATACATTGTACACCCACGTTTACTAATCTCATCCAAAGCAGGAAAATCCCACCCTCATGGCTGGAGGGTAACAACAAGAAAATCACCACTGGGCCTGAGTCTGCTACAGGAAAAGGACTGGGAGACACCTTGAAACCAGAAAACCACAGAATGTATGGTAACAACACCAACTTAGGGTTTATGATGCAGACCCTTATAAGGGAAAAGACCCAGGCTACTGACCCTCGTGTCATTATGGTACTGAGAAACTACATGCTTGACCCACCCTCCAAGAAAACAAGGAAACTGAGTTACCCTCTGTTTAAGACTCCCCAGGCAGAAATAGTGGAAAAAATCATGAAAAATAAGGTAAGATTGCAAAAGAAGCCAATTATTGTAATTTTACTAATTCAGATATTACCAAATATTACTCTCACCTTTAATACAAGTCGCCCTGGCACTTATTATATTTTTTTTATTTTTTTTTTATTTTCCAAAGCAAATCTTTCAGAGAATAAATCCCTGGTCTTCCAAGATGGCCGATCTTGGTACAAACATGGCCAGTCACTAGAAACAGTGTTGTAATATATGTTAAATAAATATTGGTTGTTTCTATGGTATTTTGTGGTGTTTATGACTAGTTTTCAGTCATAATCATAAATTATGGAGTAACAAATGTGAACTTCCCTTGACAACATGATGAGTGTATGTAGTCACTAATCTAACTATTAGGTTTGTATTAGAACAATATTTTAAACATGGGCTTGAAGATACATTCATGATATAGATTAAATAAGTATTTGATGACTAGTTTTCAGTCATAAGGCAGTCCATACATTAGGATTCAATATTATGTACAGCACTACACTGCACTCTGTATAAAGTTACACTTCAAAGAGATGGGCACTAGAGCCAAGCTAATCACACAAACAAATGCAGCATGATGCCTTCAAAACCTCGTTATCTCATAGGATTACTGAAATAATTGCAGGTATACAGCTACAAATGATGAATAAACAATTTATAATTCATTCCCTATTTGATTTCCTAAAACCTGTGCCACTATAATTACAGGGCCTCAAAAGCTTGTACCAAAGATTCATTGACACCAGCATAGAAACATACATCTTACACAATAGAATCTCTATCACCTCACAAGAGGTGAAATCATTGAACATAACCTGTGCTATGTACTCTGATCATCTCTGTGCACAGTAAACATAGTCACATATGACCATAGTCTGTGCTAGTCATCCTGACTAGTGTAAATTATGACATAGTTACTTAAGTTAGTCAGATTGACTAACAATGATTGTCAAACTTACTAGGAACCTTTAGATTTACAGCATGAATAACAAAATGCTTTCTTCTAAATAGGTCCATTTCAACAAATTATATTTGAATAGGATATAAAGGACATTTGTGTATGGCTTGATTTTCCTGTTCGTGACCCTTGGAGAATCAGAAATAAATAACACTTTGCTTTTCCTCATGCTGCATGGTGTGTGCTCATCAAACAATATTCAGTGCAGCATTGGTATATAGTTACACACATATACATATATTAGGGTAAATAATTATACCAACGTTCAAACTAATGATCATGTACAGATAAATACAAAATCCCTGAAGATTTATACTTTCCTAATGTTATCTACAGGAAAGAGGGTTCTTTGTGGAATGTGGTGCTCTGGATGGAGAACGATCAAGTAATACAATTTATCTGGAGCATAAGCGGGACTGGTCTGGGCTGCTGGTTGAGGTGGACCCCTCATGGTACCAACAACTACGGGGTAAAAACAGGAGATGCTACAGCATCAATGCCTGCATGAGTCCCCACGACTTCCCTATGATAGTAAGTATTTAGGCCTATAGCTAACTTTCAGAGGTACAGTTGTTGTTACGTTATTGTTAAAAACAGGGCAACAAAAAAAGCTTAAATCTCTGCTTGTATCTTTTTAAGACTCATATATATTTTACCTTTTAATTAAGCTTCCCCTTGGAATTAATTGAAAATTAATGATCAGGATATTTTGAGGACAAGTGTTTGATTGATTCAGGGCTGACAGAAATGCATTAGTATTCATAATTAGCCATTATCTCATCTTGAAGCTCAAACAGGTCCCTTTCCAAAGTTTATCAGATGACTCCTTACTTTATTTTAGCTGATTATAAATATAACAAAGTCTTCTCCAAAATATGAAATGGGTTACAGCCATTTTGAATCAGTAATTCTTTATATACTCAAGTTTTCTCAGTCATTCTTTTTAGCATTTCATGTTCCCAAACACCTTCTCTTTTAATTCATCCAACCTCAAATCTATCACTGATGCATTGATTTTCAGACAAATTTGATGTATAGCTGATAAAGAAAAGCAACCCAGCCAGCTAGCGATGTAACAGAAATGTTCTGCAACCCTACTTTTAGTCAGTTTGTTACTTACTAAGATAGCACATAACAATTACGTTCTTGATGGTGAGGTTGAAATCTCACTAAATCAGAATGTTATTATAACATTATTTTTTGGTGAGGTTAGGACGAAACCAAAACAGAACATTATAAGAAAATTTGGTTAAGGTTGAAGAACATAACCAGAACGTTATAATAACGTCGCAGTGTAACGTCACAGCAGTAGGTAGCAGTGATGTAATTGGGAGGCATCAAAAGAATGTAGCAGGAACCAACACAGAACGTTGCTGCAACATTATTATAACGTCACACCTCCGGCTGGGAAAGGATTGATAATGGGACAATTGACTCTATGTTTCCTTGTTTGGGATCCCCTTTGAAATCTAATTATGCTTCTAGTTAGTTCACACTCCTAGCCTGAATACCAACAACATTAACCTGTCCTGGATTGTTTCAGATGGAATTCAAAGAACATTTTGGAGGTGGTGGTAAGATGGAAGAGGACGCCACAGAGTCTTCCTCCATTCAGCAAGTTTACTGTTTTCCATTGTACTCCATGCTGCTGGCCCTGAACAGGACCCATGTAGACTACTTTAGTCTAGATGTGGAAGGCCTGGAGCTGGACGTCTTGAGGACAATACCTTTTGAGAGAATAGACATCTCCGTGCTTACTGTGGAGTACGTTCATGTAAAGGGTGGAATATCTGAATTGAAGAAGTTTATGCAGTCTAAAGGGTATATTTCTCACTCAAAAATAAGTGTAACAAAAGAAGTGATTAGTTTGTATGTCAAAGATTTGGTGTTTGTGAAACAGGGATTAACCTACCCTTGAGAACATTTCCCATTATGTCTATTGAATGTTTCTTACATAACCTAGAATAAATTTGATAAGGCATTCGTTAGAAATATAATTATAATATAAATGTTTAGAGCCATGCATAATCATTATGATTGCCATACATGTATAGGATTATTCGACTTTGATAACATTTTGCCACTTCTATTACTTTATCATTATATTACTAAATATTTAGATAAACATTCAATATCTGGTCTTTTTGCCATTTTCACCAGGACCTACAGTCCTGTGTTTAAATGTCTGTAATTTCCTTGAAAATTATGCAATTTTGATGTGGTATCATTTGAAAGCTAAAAACATCCTTTGTAATGCTTAATTCCTGCATGGAGCATCCTTTCTGTATGGTGAGCCACAAATAGAGATAAATCCATTTAATTCATGTAATTCCTTGTGCAACAGATATATAATCCTAAAGATAAATTCATGTAATTCCTTGTTGCCTAAGATATATAATCATCACCGGCGATTGTGACGCATTTCTTATCCACAATAAACTGACTCTCAACAAGCATTGTCTGCGTTTTGGATATGAACGCCCGATACGTGGACTAGTTCAACCGTTTAGCTAGCAAGGATAATAATAGTTAAATAACTGCATAACCGAAGACGAAGTGATTCTAGTTCCCCATTCTCCAAACTAGCACCCTAAACAAACACTAGCATTCAAGGGACAGGTTCACTTTCAGACATCTGGAATAAAGAATTATGTATGGGTAAAAAGGGGGTATATCGCGCATTTTATTTCATTTTAACAGAAAAACGCCTCCTACAGATAAGGCTTTCAAAATTTACTTCTCAATTTGATTTTGTGATGTAGAACTATATGAGATGTACATATTGCTATAATTTTTTTTCTCAATAGGCCTAACCTATATTTCATAGGGTAAGGATAAACAAAATACTTTTTTAGGTTTTGTATCGCGCATGTCAGGCTAATATCGCGCACTTAGCATGTTTGATATCGCACATCATACTTGAAATAAACATGAATTAAAGGCAAAATTGTAAATCTAATAAAAAAATATTTTTCTGTAGACTCAAAGTCCATACCTAAGTTAATATCTTCAATTAAACCCTTTTACGTTTTGTTTAATAGTTTAGACGTTCTTATATAATAATGATATCGCATGAAATTAAACACAATTTTATGACATATTCATAGAAATATCAATGAATCTAATATTTTTGGTTCAAATTTTGGCTTTAATTTAGTTGTTTCTTTAGGAATGACCTGCAATTTTATTTTTTCATAAAGAACCATATAAGGTCTATCTGCCGGGGATATTTAATATTTTCTACTTTTAACACCTTCTGGATAGGGGGTAAAACTGTAAAAATCAATTTTTTTTTATTGATTTCATGCATATCAGGCTAATATCGCGCATTTGTTATGCCTAATATCGCGCATTAGATATAAAATGAATATTAGATAATTATCAAAATGATAACCTCACCAAAAATATGTTTTCTGTACAATCTATGTCCATATCCATTCATGTATATCATTTAGAATCTTCATGCTTTTGCAGATGTGGCGAACTATCATTAATAATGTGATATCTCTTAAAAAAATAATCAAAATATCAATTGAATTTTACATAAATATTGATTTAGGCTTGTATCGCGCACTTTGTATGTATGAAAAAAGAAGTTTTATTATTACAAAGTATTTATAAAGGTTATAAAGTCATATCTTGCTGTAGTCCAACCAGAATGACGAGTTTTATCAACTATTTACCAATTTTTTTCATTTGATTATATTTTCTGGTCGTAAGGGCTATTAACAAAAAATGCGCGATATAGCACTGTGCGCGATATAACCCTGTTTTACCCTATATATGTTTTGTTTATAAGTTTTAGAACATGAAAGGATATATACATTGTATGAAAAATTATTAGAATAAAAAAAATTAGTAGTAATTTATTAAATTATTTATTTATAAATATAAATGTCTTTTAATAATGATGTAATAAGTATACGAGCCGATTTTGGACTGATTTTTGAAAAATTGGTTGACAAAAATAATTATTATATCATGTATTATTACTTTTAATTTTATGTTTTCCGCAACAGCTATTACGATTAGGCAATATTTAATATTGGATATTTGTATTCATATAGTGTTAAATATATTTATTATTTGTGCCAATTTTTATTACCTTTTGTTTCCCACGAAGAGGATAACGTTTGGTTGATGGTTTGCCCTTTAAAGTTGGTTGGGACGTCGCTCGGTTGACCTTTCTCTGGTTGAACTGTAGTCTAGAGTCTATTTACTTTCTCATTTTTTCATATACAGTGCCAAAATGGCCAGACTATCCATGAGAACTTTTTTATTGCCTTTTAGATCCACTCTTTGCTCTGAGTAACTTGTTTCAGAATTTCCCGTACTGAGTCGTTATACTCTTCAGATGTTTGTCACACTCATCATCTAATAGAAAGATATAAAAGTGACACAGTATTTCATATTTTTAGAATAACACGGCATGGAATAATCATTGATAAAATACAAAGAAACACATATCAGATGGTTAGACATACTGAAATAGTTCATAGTTTAACTTAATACGATGGGCGATAATAGAGCTACTTACAATCTACACCGATTTATTTCGCCTTTTCACGGATGATTTTCTCCCGAACGTTAGGCAGATGGTAATCACTGTCCGACACATCATAATTATAGGGTGGTGTTGGCTTCGTAATGATTGATCAATTCGTTTTCTTTCTCCAAAGTCCAAGTGTATTTTTGTTTTGGACCCATGCTGCTTTCGTACAGACAACAAACAGTCATGTGACTTCTAGCTGCAATCTGATTGGTTAAAACCCAATAATTATTGTCGGTCGAGTCCACAACATCCGTTCAGTTTTCAGGATTTAGCATGATCCATGAAACGATGAATACCTCCAAGACTGATAAAAAAAATTGTCGTTCAGACAATCGCTCAGCTGTCAGTCCAAAATAGGTCCAAAATTATTAAACAAGTTTAATAATTTGTCGGCTCAATGTTGAAAATCGGTTGGCCAGGACACCAAAAATTGTCTATCTTTTTTGTCGGTTCAGAAATCGGCTTAAAAAGATATTGGCTGACATGATCCATGAACCGATCTCAAACCGATTTTGAACCGACATTTTTTTCCAACTGATATTGGACCGATTTTCATGTCGGTTGATTGTCAGTTCACTTTGTTGTGTTGTGGATCACCGCCTTTAGCCACTCAAAACTATGCATTCCTTTGGACAGAAGCTTATAATTATGACACTACAGATGGCGCCACACTTAGTTCTGTGAGACCGACACTGAATATCGTTTTCAGTTGATATGGACCTGTGTTGATATGGGCCAGTGCACTTATGGGCCATAGTGTAGTTTTTATGGGCCAGGCTAGTTATGAGGCAGGGTAATTATGGACCACCAAGTAGTCATTATGTTCCATATATCTAAATAATATCAATTATGTTATATTTATCTTACCCAATGAATAAGATAATTATTTTTCATTAAAGACCAAAAATGGTTTCAGTTTCTTTCCCCTGCACAAGCGTGAAATAGGGTCAAGATGGGCTTTGGGTTGAATCAAAGAGACGGTTTAGAAGAGAGGGATACATGTCTATTTTGCCAATCAATGCAAATATCTATGGGCAGAACAACTATTTTTTAGGTAATTGTATAATTCATTGCATAACTGCATAAGTTCTTTAATTAAGATTGAGGAATGGCAGATGTTTGAATCATAATCCCCCTCCGACAAATAGCGCCAAACTTTGTAAAAAGAAACAAAAAGAAATATTACTCTTTGTAACTCTGGATCCGTATCAAGCCCACATTTTCGAGTCGAGATAATTATATTCAATCTTGCACCTAGAGAGATTAGAATGGTATTGATGACAAGGTAAAAATTTAGTGTTCGGAAAGATCTTCAACGAAGAAAAGGAAGAGACGATATCATATTGCATATCATATTGGTATTTTATTACAGTATCACATGTACATATTAAAGGAAATAAGTAACAGAAATGTCCAGATGCCTAGTCCTCATCTTATCTTAGTTAATCTTAACAATTTAATCATGTGATTCATTCTATGCATGATAAGACCAAATATCTGGATATTTATGTTTTATCATGGGTAGATAAATTGATATGGAATGTTTAGATCGACGTCCATAAAACATAGTTGTACACTGGAACATTTTAGAGTACACTTACGTCAGATATAAATAGGCCTAATAGACCTGTCCACTTTGCCAGCTAACCCACCACTTATTTCTATGATATCAATATCTTTAGAGAAATGTTCACCATGTTTGATTCACAGTAATGTTCCTAGTAGTATTACCCAAAACTGAACTTTATAAGCTTTTACTTTCAATATGATGTTAAATATGTAGTTGTAGGACTGGAAAGTAAAAATGGCATTTTCCCATAGGGAACAGTGTTAAAGCCCTTCAGCTTTGCCACTAATGTCCAACCCTAAAATCATAAAAACATACCTTATATTGGTTCACCTAACATGGAGGTAATTACCAAATTGAGAGAAAATAATAATTCATCCTCATTTATCAACACCTTATTGACTTAGAAACACAAGTACTAACTCATTTAGTCAGATTAGTGTCAGTGCCTGACTTTGCAAAAACTGCAATTATGTCCAACCTCTCTATCATGCCAGCCATACATCACAAAGTGGACAGGTCTATTAGGCCCGAGTATAAACAAAACAGGGATTTCATACAAGCATAGATCTAAACATGAAAATTAGTTGCAGAGAAATTTACTCTATTATATATATATTATGCCCATACTGCGTTCGTTTAGGTCCATAACATAGAGTTGACTTTGATATCGAATATATAAATAAACTGTGCGTTTGTTTAAGTGTGCGAGTTCCTTTGACGAAAAGCGTACCAATAGCCTATAGGCAAATAATAAGAATAACGAAAAGAGTTGTGAATACCTTGCACTGAGTACCTTTTCAATCCGATGTAGTGCACATGGTAAGAGTAGGACTATAGAATGTAGTCATAAAACTGTAAAATTTGACAAATTGAAAGTTTACAGTAGCACCAAAATGTAAAAATAATATCATTTACAAAGTAACAAAGTTAATTTTGCATCAGAAATTGCCATTTATAGATCTTAATGCCCAACCTTATAACTTTAAATATCACTTGAGACCATAAATGAAATGCTTAGGCAACCATTACAGTTCCAACAGTAATCCAGACAAGGACAATAATCACATAATGTAGCATCTCATTTTTCTGAAGGATGTTGCAAGCATTGGTACTGCCAACTTGAAGCACAACGTGTGCGTTTCCTTCATAGTTGTTTCCAGATCTGACATCCAAAAGAAAAGCATGGCGCTTACTCCGTCTTGTAATCGAATTCTGGTTTCCTTGGGCTCGGGTAAGGTTAGCTTGCCTACAAAATCCACAGGAACGGAAACAGTTCTTTCTCATCCACACTCTGTCGTCCGAGCACTCGCCAAAAGCAACCCAGCGAGCACACTGATATTTGTACTTGATATTATCAGAACAACCTGTCCAGACCCAGAAAAAAAGACAAAATATTAGACTTATCTGACTTACAAAGATAATAACATTGTCCATTTTCCAAACTGGATTAGTTAATTGACTAGCATATCCTTTATCTGACATTAATTGCCAATCTGTAAATTGGATAAATACATAGGCTGACATATGACATATCTTTGACTTGAATAAACCGTAACATTGCCAATCTGTAAATTAGACATATTAATTGGCAATCATATCGTTATGGATCATAGAATAATAACGATAGCGATCAGTCAATTGTTTTATGAATCACATGTCTTTAGGTATTAAGGTCATGGAATCTCTACACGTAAACTAGATGCTGCAGAGGCTAATGGGGGTTGGCATATGCCCCTCCCTTATGTTTGGAAATCAAAATAATATCTAGCCGTAGCTCATACGGGATCCAGTAATCTCAATAAACAAATTGACCGAATGGGCATAATAATACTGTTCAGATGTCAATGTTTATAAAAGGGTAAAGTTAAACTTCCTGAGTGGGATAATGTCTATCATAACGGCAATATTGGAATGAAATATCTATTAAATTTTGGACTTAAAATAAAACGGAAATATTAACTATTTTTGGAGGGAGGTGGCGGTGGGCTATGGATATTAAATATTTTTGTTTTACATAAAGTCCAACTAAATGTATTATTCCAATTTTGCTGTTTTGATAGCCATCATAATCATGTATAAACATGTGTTTTACCGTAGACTAGTGGGCAGGTCCGGCAGGAGACGGGACACACGTCCACCATGTAGGAGGGGTGCAGCCAGCACTTCCCCTCCAGGGCCCACCTCTCACACTCAGGGTGGTAGTTACGGCACGCCCAGCCAGCTGGTACAAATACAGGGTAAATCAATGATCATTGTAGTCTGATTTTGTCCAGAAATATATAGTTTGTACCATGTATTAACTATTGATGATTGCTTTTGGTTTAGGAATGAGCCTGAGAATTTCACAAGAAAACGTGATTGGTCTGGCATAATACCAGGCCCTTAGCCACGGGCGGTTCGTCGACCCCACCCCTCCACCTTGGACGAACCCACTTCTAAAATACCCCCCCCCCCCCAACCAAGGATGCTTTATTCTTTATTTTATTCTATAAGCTAGTTTTATATGCAGTTGTACGCCTCTACCCCCTTCCCATCTATACAAGAATATTTTAGCCCTATTACTCCAAAAAGGAATCCCCTCTGAAAAAAGCTGGCTACGGGTTGAATACGGCACTAATACTTTGGGCTCATGCTGACTTCATTTTACTATTCTTATGCATGCTAGCATCCTAATCTAGCTTCCCTTTACTATCATATGTCGACTTTATTTTGTTAAGCTGTAAAAAAAACCCATGAGATATCGTTTTAAAGTGTACTGGGATATTATACAATGGGACACTACTCATCGAGCGCATTGTACTGCTGTATAAACAACTCATGTTAGGTGCGAACATAAACTTTACTATAGCTGCCATTGTAACATGTCAAGTTTATACCCAAGAATAGATCCATGCACACTGTTATATTACACAATGTTTGGAACCTTATTCAATATTCTGATAGACGGTAAGATATCTCGAGGAGCTATGATACTGGGAAGTGAGGAAGGCATTCAATAAACATGGGAGGACATTTTTTTCTAGTTCACGCACCGCGATATTAGGGAATATTTTTGTCTGATATCATAATATGCACAATGCACTTACCTCGCTCACTGAATTGGGTAGTGATGGACATCAAAGGAAGGCAAAAGCAATGTAACAATATCAAGAGGCCTAAACCATGAGAACTAGATTTGATATCGTGAAAGTTCCTTTGTTATTGCATTTCTCAATGGATGGTATGAAGGTATTAGAATCGTTTTCAGCCGTGATAATTCCAAAGAAAGATCACAACACTTATCGCGCAATGATGTCATTTTAGAATAACTAACTGCATGTTATTATTACTTTTCAATCAATGTATCCCATCAGAACATACATTTTTGTAGGACCTCTTTGGGGATTAATTTCGTGAAAAAACGTGTATAAAACGAGTGCGGAGCCATACATTTTGAACATGAATTCTTACGTGGGCATAGAATTATGTCAATCCCAAACATGTAGATCGCGTTTGGCTCGATCTCTTTAAGGAATGTTCATGATATATAAAAACCTTCACTGGATGCCTTACCAAAAGGTTTTGTGGTCGTTTCCAGACGCCTCCGTAACTCAAGGATGTCGGCCTCTCGACAGTAGCCACACGATCTAAAACACTTCTCTTTCATTACAACTTTATTTTCTCTGCATTCTCCATTCGCTGCCAACTCCCTGCATTCAGAAGCGTTCTCCTTGTCCTCGCAATCTAGAAAAAAGGCAATAAATTATTACAAATGTGTCTGATGGAAAAATGATATTCATATTGACATAGGCCTAGTATGTGCTCCGTAGGGTCAGTATATAAGGCGTGTGCTTCACATGATCCTTTTTAAGATGGTTTCTTGTATTCTTGTTCGCAAAACCATTCACTAACACGCACATATGACCGGTACTACTTCATTTTATTTTATTTTTTCTGTTAGTTAACGATACTATTTTTTGAAGGAGTTGGTTTTTATTACCGATGTTTAATTTACTCTGTTAATTGAGAAAACTTCCACTCAGTGTTTTGGGATCTTGTGTCGAATATTTCAATATGAGAAGGGCAAAGAAAGAAGTTAGTTAAAATATTTACGTTCTCAACTTATGTATAACTTTGTTTACGACAAGAAGTTTAGGTTAGGGTAAAATAACTATGTTAAACGCACTGTTGGTACAATCTGGTAATATAGATAGGACACGTTGCGATTAGGCTGTCAATCAAATGCGTGAAATCATTAGTCAAAAGAAAAGGGAGCTCGGTTGATATGAGCTATCATGGCCTACTACTATCATGGCATCCCTAATGGAAAGCAACATTATCATTAATGTACATAACCAATAATCTCATCCGTATGTAGAGCAAGACACCGTTGCATAGCCCTAAATAGTTAATAATTGTCTGGAAATATAGGAACTTTTCTACAAAAAGCTACTGCGTCCTTAGATCAGTGCAACCATATAGGACGATAATAAGTGTTTTTCTTGACCCGCTTGGCTGTGTATTTAGATGGCAAACACTGCTAAAAAGGTACTCATATTTGGTCATGTCAAACCATCAATCTTATTGTGGTGTCTCCTAGAGACTGACCCAACAGGCAGAGCTAGAGCTACCTGACACTCCTGGGGACCAATATATACTTCTTTTTTTCTCCTTGGACAAGCAGCTTTCCACTATGTTCTATTTGTCTGCTTCTTAAAGCTATTGGCTAAATTAGGGGATAGGACGGTATTCATCCCTACTTCCCTAGCTGCGTTCCACTTTTAGGTTGTATTGCGTTTCATGAGAAACCGCAAGTTTGGTTAAGTTTTTCTTTTATGTAATGAATGATTATTCTTCTGTCAAAGAAAAAGACAGACCATTCAACGAACGAATGCATTGTATTACATATGAATTTCCTGAGAGGACCTTGTTAACACATAAGTGATAATTTCTTTTATTGTGAAGGCCAAGAGAAGATTCATTCAACGACAGTCGGCAGGAAGTTGCAACGCATAATTAGGCGAAATACCAATAGTATCCCTTTACCCTTTTCACCCAGTATTCTCAGTACTAGTGCCCAGATGTGTGAAAACCTAGAGAGAAGTGTGACTCAACAGGGAGAAAGGATGCTCCCAGGGGGATTTTTCCTATGCCCTAGGACTAATTTTTAAGGAGATATGAGTTATTTGATGAAAAGTATTGTTAAAACTGTCTTAGACCAATGTTTTGTGTACAATTCAGCTGACCTACTCAAAAGATTCTATTTCTTTCCAAAATATCCTTATTTGGAATGTCAATGGAACGTTTTATTCCAAAAATTTACCGAACAATAGTCATTTGGTTGCCATAGAGACAATAATTTTAGTGATTTACTAAATAAATTGTGACATCATGTTGAAAAATATAACTTGAAATGTTCCCACTTCAAACAGATAAACAATACATGTACCATTTTTAGATCAAAAATGTTCTATAACATGTAATTTCTTTGATAATCAAAACAATTTCACATTTTTGGTACCATTCAAAAGCTTATTCCATCCTCTCAAATGTTGAATTTCCTCCTGGAGCATCCTTTCCCCCTGGTGGGTCACAAGTATTTTTAAGGACGAACTAAGTTGTAAAATGGATTCATAAAATTGACTTAGTGTTTATAGTTCGTATATTGTATGATTTTAATGAAGAGGTATACCATCATTGCATGTAGTCACTCTTAATGCCTATATTACACTATACATTCTTTCGCTTGCATTTGTCACTTGACTTGCGTTTATTGACAGGAACGCAAGTGAACGCAAACAAATGCAAGCAATTTCTAACAATGCATAGTGGAATATGGAATTTGCTTGCATGCATACTCGCAAGACTGCTGTTTTCTATGGAGTACTTGCATTCAGATACAATCATCTTAGTATCTGAACGCAAGTGCCACTGAACCCATAGTGGAATATAGCCTTTAGTTTTGCCTCTATTTGATATAACCATTCTGAACAGACTTTGTTCCTATTGGCACACGTCTACATCACTTCTCTTTCCGGCATTATACTTCTGGCCATACCTGAGCAAACCGCGTATATTAGAATTTACGATATACATACATTCAGATTCCTATATATTGTTGTTAACATCCTATATTGTAGCTGATTTGGATTCTATATTGTAACTGAAATACTGGAATTATCTTTTTGATGTTTAACCTCATCATCATTATATATACCACCACCAACCAGACAACTATTGCTAGAGCACATTTAATGTGAAATAGTATTAGAATCAATAAAAAAGATAAATAAAAAAAATGTACGCGACGGTATAGCGTGTGTAACCAGTCGCGCCTTTTTCCTCCGTTGTTCTCACCGTGGATGGCGGGGCAGCTCCAGCAGCGGGTCCTGACCTCTAACCCCCCCCCTTTTGATGGACCCCTAAACTACAAAAAGAGGGGAAAATGCCATGGGGATATGCGCAATTGCACTTGGTTTTAGTACATGTACTTAGTCTCTATGCTGACCCCCCCCCCTTTAAAAATAAAATACTGTATCCGCCCCTGTTCACCCCACTCTGATCATAAAAATGTGTCGATAGGGGGACCAAGCACTGACCAAGTGGTTCATTGGGTCCGCTTCCCAGTTACTGTCTGTGTTAGCTAAGGGATGAGGTACAGCAAAAACGATTTTCAGATTTTGATCCCCTGCTGTTTGCCCACCCTGTCACCCTCATCTCAGAGATCCAATCCCCAAAGACTGATCAAGTCAAATCATGTGTCTGAAAAGTCAGAATTCTTCCAAACTTTTTTGCTGTGAAAAATGACGCTGGCAGTGGGTATGGCATTAAACATCACTCACTCACTCACTCACTCACTCACTCACTCACTCACTCACTCACTCACTCACTCACTCACTCACTCACTCACTCACTCACTCACTCACTCACTCACTCACTCACTCACTCACTCACTCACTCACTCACTCACTCACTCACTCACTCACTCACTCACTCACTCACTCACTCACTCACTCACTCACTCACTCACTCACTCACTCACTCACTCACTCACTCACTCACTCACTCACTCACTCACTCACTCACTCACTCACTCACTCACTCACTCACTCACTCACTCACTCACTCACTCACTCACTCACTCACTCACTCACTCACTCACTCACTCACTCACTCACTCACTCACTCACTCACTCACTCACTCACTCACTCACTCACTCACTCACTCACTCACTCACTCACTCACTCACTCACTCACTCACTCACTCACTCACTCACTCCTCCGTTGTTCTCACCGTGGATGGCGGGGCAGCTCCAGCAGGAGGCGGGGCACACCTCCACCATGAAGGACGGGTTTAACCAGCACTGCTCCGACACGGCCCACTCCAGGCACTTCGAGTTGGCGTCACGGCACCCATCGTGGTCTGTATAAGGAAAGAAATGTAGTTAATTCAATGTGTTTCGCGTGACCATCAATATAATTGACCATAAATTATGGAATGAACTTGTTACACCTCTATTTCACATGCAGATCTTGATGCTGGCAATTTGTTTGATTTCACAAAAGATATGGCATGCGACCATAATACAATCCTTGTATCATTTAAAAAAGAACTGTAAAACCCTCTATATAACAAGTCCATATTTGATTCTAAATCCCACTGCCTATTTTTTAATTTGGCAGCAAAATCAGCATGTGGAATATAGACTTAAAGCAACAGCCAGATTAGCATTGATAAAGATGGGCACGTAGATAAAAGTAAATACCTGAGGACAATGTGGAAGGCCTTAGCTGATAAGCAAATATTTGGAAAAACAAAACAGAAAAAAAACACAACAACATGCAGATTGTCGTGATTCATATCTTTCTCTTCCTTCTGCATCAAATTTGAATTAAATCATAATCATCATTTTATAAATGTATATAATAAAAGGTCCTATAATCATTTCTTTGTTTAAATGATATGAATAATGCCTCAGTCAGACCATACTATGCGATCAATGAACAAAAACCTATAGCTATTTCCTCAGGATGTGTTTTTATTCTATACTTCATAGTATCTACATAATATACAATATAACTCCACCAACGTGATTTATGTCCAAACATGAAGTCGTTGATAAAAAATGGTCAAAAAAAGTCTCTGAACAAGTTTTGTTGGCGGGGAAACTCCCTATTAACAGCTGGGTACATTTAACTCTAATACATCTAATTAAATCATACGAAATGTGAACACTTTAGTCTAGCTAATGACAACAATGTACACTTGAATACTTTCTTGTAGATAAAAAGCAAAACATATTCGTGGAGGAGGAGATGGCGATAGACCTCTAACAGATGATAACTAGTTTGTTTTGGTGATTTTTCTTGTCCATTCTCTCTACCTAAATGGGCGGTGGTCCATTACTAAATAGACTATCTACGATCAAAAGAAAAAGTTCTACAGTACCGGTATGACAACCTTGTTAAAAACACAATTTATGATATATTCGGTCCTACCATCTATTTGAGGATAGGAAAAGTAATTGTTTATGAAACCAAAACAATGCATCGAATTCATCGAATTTTCTGGATTGGTCCATTACAACCAAAGACATTTTATTTTGGGTGCATGGACAGAAGGGTGTGAGGATGAAAGTGTTTTTTTTTGCAGAAGTTCAGGAAACCGTAAAGCTCAGTATGTCACAGGCATTTTTATCACTTCATTACGAATCCGAAACTATAATTGTAAACGAGATCAATTATAAGGTGGTATAGACAACCTCATAGAGACCTACAACAACAAAAGGAAGGGCAAAGGAAGAAGGTAATAGAATTAATAAAATCAACATTCTGATTTACTCATATTAAGCCTATTGCTATTCAAGTAAATATAGATTGAATGATGTTGCTCAGTACCCAGAAACTTAAAAATCGTACTTGGGATTATCGTATAAGTAGTTTTTCTTTATGCATGCAGACTGTTCTGGAATAGCATAAACCATGAAAAAGTACTCGTGTTTTCCATCACACGAGCACGTATTTTATGACTTGTATACTGGTTTCAATGAGCCAAAGTTCATCCGGGAAAACTATGCATTTTTAGCTCGATTTTGTTCACTATTCAACAGATGCTTTTACAAAAGTTTTACAGGGAGTTATGTCATAAAAAACCTTACAGGAAACCAGTGACTCACTAAAGCTCTGTGGAAACAGGAAATATTATGTTTACAGAATCTCGTGAATAAAAGGTCTTCCTACATCCCTGCAAAACAGGAGTTACCATGTGTCTTTGTTTTTGGGGATACTTCTCTACTAAAACAAAGACGCATGCAAAGACTAAACGCCAAACAAAAGTCCATCTATGTATTGTGTTTGTGGGAATGACACAGCAGTCTGACATGCCATGTTATTGTAAGACCAATAAGAAACGACGGAAATAGGTCTGTTAGCCACATACTGAGATAGGCTTTTTACCACAGGTAAAGACTTTATTCTACATACCAGTTTTGGTCACCTGCTATATTGGAAGGAATCACTATATCTATCATGTCACTATCGATATTTTCACAATGGATATTTTTACCAACATGTTGGTGAAATTTATCGGCGATGCATGTCATTATTTGTCAGTCAGAGAAAGTATTTCAGAGACAAATCACAGACGAAACCTTCAGCATTAGCTTAACTTTATATTTTTCTCTCTCCTGTATTGTGATTGCTAATTTCTTATGACAGAAGTTAAACGCAAATAGGTTTCTTCTGCAGTAAGAACTTTCTTATAATGCGTAAAATTAATGCATTTGTATGTAGATCTATGGGGGTCGTGTCGGGGTCTGTACCATCAAAAACATACGCATCTGGAGCGCAAGTGACTGTGAGAAATTGGTTGTCATTCTGTATGTGTTTTCAGCATAAGGTTACACCAATATTATAGATGTCATGAATGCTAATATGGAAAAGAAGAGATTTTTAAATAACAGAAGCAGGAACCTCCTTCCCCCTCTTTCTCTCTTTTGATGAGGATCTTCTCAAGAACCCCCGGGCTGTTTTAAAGAAATGTTTCTCCTTTTTGTATGGAATTTCTATGCATAGATACTTTTCTGTTTCAAAAATATACAGAATCAAATAAGTGCACACACAAACTATTTTAAAAGATGATTTACAAATATTACTTTATGAATTAAAAATCTTATTAAAATTTGTTCTTTAATTAACAGGTAACATTCACCCTTTGTCTCAGGACTATGTGCTAATTAGGCCAAAACAGTAAGAGCATGTGGTAATTGTCGACTTTGTATATATATATTGTTAAATTACTTTGCACTTTATGGCATTGAATTATCTGGTGGAAGAACTTGTACAGCAGGATTTCAGATTCAAATAAGAAAAGCGAAGACCAGAGCAAGAAAACTGCTCTGAAAATACACTTTTGACTTCCTTGTGCAGTATTGCCCACCTCCCACGGTGGCAGTGGTATGCAAAACATTAAATATTATAGTAGTTTCGTCAGTAGGGGGTTGATTTATAAGGCCAAGAAAAAAAGTACACACATATAAGATAGATTGTTTTAATGCTGAAATGAAAGATTATTATAAACATTGAAATACTAATTGTTTCCTAAACTAAAAAAAATTGTCTCGTTTATTCATGAAGAAAGACGGGGGAGGGGGAAAGATCTACTTTGAATGCTGGACATCCCGAAAAGAGGGAAAATCTAAATATGGATAATTAGGTCTTCATGGCATTTTCAAAGATGATCTAGCAAAAATTGTGTTCTAGCTCATTTTGAAGAATGGATGATAATGATTTTTAATTGATCACCAATATGGCGGCCAATTCTTTTGTGACGTCAACTGCACAACGTCTTATATCATAGATAAGAATCTTGATAATTGTAGCCACTCACCTCCTGTGCCTCGGGGGTACTCAGATGCTTACAAATTAACCATAAATTATATAAAGATTATAGATAAGAACATTGATATAGGCCTTTATATATAGCAACTCATCTGCTGTGGGGGGGTACTCAGATGCTTAAAAATAATAAATATGTGGGGTATAAATAACGATTATAGAAATGAATATTGATATATAGCCACTCACCTGCTGTGCCTGTGGTGTTGTTTCCAATGGTCGGCTGAATCAAACCAATGACCAACAGACCTCTCACCACCCAGACAACGTTCCTACTCCAGTCCCCTCTCCTCATCCTAACCCGATCACACAAACGTCTCTCCTTAAAGCTTCTGTATTTTAAGGATTCCTCCTCTAAATAACACGGAGGCTTCCCTTTCAGCAGGTGATAATACCTGGTTTATTATCCTATGAAGTAACCAGGACGACGCTATGATAGGAGATTTGCCAATGTTGACTTTTGACGAAATAAATCTGGAGCCTCAGGATTGTATGCACTAGCCGTAAGGCATCTGCGTGCGGCGTTTGGCGGGTTAAAGGAAGGTAGGTCGGATAGCCGGCCCTCGTCGTTATATTTAGTTACAATGTGATGAAGTTCTTATAGGTAAAAGAATGTTTCTGACACGACGCAAGGTGCGTTATTGATCAAAGGGAAATGAAATATTTCACAGTTACCTGCCAGACTTTCGCACATGCCATTGTGCAAGTTTAACGTTATGCAACTTTTTTTTTTTTACAATTTCTACCCTGAAGGAAGTAAGGTTATGAAATGAGGAAATATTTTCTTCATCTTTTCTGCCTTCTTTCATTTCAACTTTTACTGCCTTAGTCTTCATAGCTCTAAGTAAAATATATACCACATAAAACGTCCTTCCTCGGCCATATAATTATCCATGTCATTGGCATTGCCTGATACCTAAGAAAACAAAGTTTTGGGACAGATCATGCAACTGAAGATAAATACAATAATTACTCTGGCATTGCTTTGTTTTTAGTTCAGTGCAAGCCTCCTTTCAGTCCTTACATGTTATAAGTGTAACACTTACATACAGTAAATCTGAAAAACTGTGGAGGTAAATACTAAGCAATTACTATTGGCATTGATATAAAGTTGCCATTTTGTATCATTTCCCGTAACTAATTCCCTTTGCAAATAGAATTGTGGTGGGAATAGTTCAATGGCCATGGCATTTCAGCAACTAAACCACAGGGAATCTGGGTGGTGATAGGCCTATCTACAACATGATTATTTCTGTGGAGAGGAGTGACTTGTAAAATAAGCCACTTCTATAAATGTTTACGCCTACTTACCGACATATCACTATAATAATTATTCTATAAATTGGTATTTTCTGAACATTCATTCTGCTACAGAATTAGTTTACGTCTGCACCAACCAGCAGGCATCCTCGTGTCGAGGTGGTCCAAGCAGCAAAGGCCTAGGGAAGCTACTTTTATCAGATCTAGAGACCTACTCACATAGAGATCGTTCACTATCTCTTTAACCACTGTGTTGAAATCCCTAGGGGCTGACCAAAATGATCAAAATGGATCATTCATGACCAACTATTAGTCATTACGATAAATGAATTTAAGAAATGTATTTTAGAATGAAAGATACCAGCCGCTTATCAGGGGTGGATCCTCGTGGGTCCAGCCCCCCTCCCCCCCCCCCCCACCATCTTTTGGTGGACTCCTAAAAGACAAAAAGAGGGGAAAATGCCATAGATGTATGCATGAATGCACACCGTTTCAGTATACTTATCCTTTATGCTGACCCCCCACCTCCCTTTCAAAAATCCTGTATCAGCCCCTGATATCAAGGAAACTTTAATATGCAGGCCGACCTCAAGCGAAAATTTAATTGCGATGGCCAATCATAACATGTATTTTCTTGGTGTGTATTCTTTATGATGAATTTTTCTTTTTCTCAGGAGGGAATCAACTGCCATCTACATGCAAGGTTGTCCACCAGAGGGCACCAGTGTGTATGCACGATGGAACAATCTGTTTAGCAATACACAATATCTAAGATTCCTTTTTCTCCAGTGATTTAGGCCTATACCACAATTCACATCTGATTAGCTAATTCATGGATAACTAAAGTGCCACCCGGCCTATTTGTGATTAGTTCTAACCCCCTCCCCACCCCCCTTTTGTGGACTCCTAAAAGACAAAAAGATGCCATTCCACAAGATTTCCATGGATTTCCCTCCAGGGTTCCCTAAATTCCTTTTAATTGAGGAAGTTCAAAGGCTTACCAAACCTGAACAGTAGATGTTATAAAGATGGGGTGTGTAGCATTGGGTAGTAAATTAAATCAGCTTTTAAACGATATATTGGCCAATTTTGTACTTTGAATACTCATGATACTGTTCTCCTTGGTAAAATATGGAAAAATTATGGAAAAAATCCCATTTTTCGGGGCGGCTACGGCCGGATTGGGGAATATACCCACGGGTGGTTATGGCCCGATTGGGAGCTAAAAGGATAACTTCGTGATTCTTTACTCAGTCACTGGCTGAAGTTGCAAAAAAATTATAAAATGAATAAGAACAATAAAGCCAGAATATGTTTAAAGCTATTTAAACTTGACTATACCTTTATTCAATACAAACATCAACAATTTGTAAAAACGATACAAAACTAGGAATAAGAAAGTTCTGAATGTTTTTCTTTCGTTTTGCACATTATTGATACAGGGAATTAGGCTAAATGAACAGAAGTTTCGTTTGCATATATTATAACGTCGTAGAAAGCATAATGTCCTACAATAAACCCTCATTAAGCAAGCAGAAAATCATAAACACATCTTAATCTTACCATGTGGAATGCTAGATTTATTCATTGGTCTAATATGACATAGGTCCTAATATCCAAACCTTCGATTATCAA
This sequence comes from Lepidonotus clava, assembly GCA_936440205.1. Taxonomy (NCBI): domain Eukaryota; kingdom Metazoa; phylum Annelida; class Polychaeta; order Phyllodocida; family Polynoidae; genus Lepidonotus; species Lepidonotus clava. The sequence goes on from OW387140.1 coordinate 34,252,415, forward strand.
CTTGTTGATTTTTAACTTTGGTTCTGAAATACAACCAATTTTGTCAAGGAGGCGGCAATTCCTGAAAAGAATGTTTGGGTGGATGTATCCGCCCTGAACCACCTCATCATCCCTACAGATCCTTCTCACCTTGTAATCCTCCTGGTTACCCTGATCATATATTTGAACCGTGCAGGTCCTATAATCCCAAGGCCCCGCTGCCTTGGGGGCAACGGGTATGCCGTACCTATCTGGGTTGGAAGGGCAGGCGTATACCATGATGATCAGTCTTTGCGACAGAAGTGGCAATGAACTTCTTGAGGAGTAGTGGCTACTTTGATTCAAACAATAACTCGACTTATAGGCCTAAACAAACCAATCTTTTAGAACAAGAGGTAGGCCTATCTAAGAAGCAACAGCCTTCTTCAAGTTTTACTTCGAGGTCATTTGTGAATCACGCAAATTCAAAAACACCATCTACTTTCACAAAGAGTTGTATTCAAGCACATTGGTCGAATAAGCAGTAAACTCATGATTAAGTATAGGCCTAGTTGGAAATTAGGGATTTCTTCCATATATCCACCAAAACGATTTCTACCCTACGTCTAGAATACAATTCCTTTTATGATCTTCAGTAGGACATTTTCATAGCAATTTGATAATTTGTTGGAAAACTCAATAATTAAACTTAGATTGCATTCCCCGTGCACAACTATTTTTTGACATTACTTAAAGCACCGGGTACCAATTCGACGGGAGGCAAAAAGCAATAAATGCATTCAGTCATATGCAAATTAATAGCATTTCTTCTGGACGGCAGCCATACCACTCTCCTCATACTCCTTTTTGGTTACCCACATGTCCTTAAACTCCTCCAAATTCGCCAAAACGGACCCGCCGATCCAAGCGCACAGGTTCCGGTTCTGGTTGGACGGGGCAATGACCTTGACATTGTCGGGGGTGGCGGCGTTGAGTCTCTCGCGCATGCCCGAGAACATGGTACTTCCGCCGGCCAGACAGACGTTAGCGTTTAGCTGTGACCTGGCGTCTATCTCACACTTCTGTACGCTGTCCTGCAGCATCTTCTGAAGGCTGTCGTTGTCAAAACCTAGATGAATATTATTGGAAAGATTGAGTAAGTTGCTTTTGGCACTTCTTATTGGACGCGCTATTAAAGTTTTTAGTTCAATTATAGATTTTCTTAGTCATTTTAGATCTAGATCTGTTGGATATGTTACTTTCAATGGTGAGAGCCTAGAATGCTGAAGTAGTGGCTAAAGGGTTGGACATTCAGGGTCGAGCTTCCCCTTAAGGGAAATAGTCAATTAAAGGTGGACATTGGAGTTATATCAATCTCTGTACAAATACCCTTAGGCCTAATTCATTCTGTTTAACATAACGGTATGTGAGGAATAAACCTGGAAGCAAAAGTAGGCATAATGATACTATTGCATCATAACATTATTTCTTGCCTAAATTGGGAAGGGCATGCTGCCAAGCAGCAATAACACCAACAAAAACAACTTAACATATGCCATGGATGCTCATTCCATGTGCAATTAACCATTGACGATTTGAAAAAGTAATTTTATCATTTTTACAATTTTAAATATTTGCTAACATAAATTGATTAAAATATTAACAAAACACGATGACTACCACCACAACAATAGCAACAACAACAACAACAACAACAACAACAACCCTACCTCCCAGACCGGGGTTAAACAGCAGCTCGGGTGCCTTGACCCTCTCGGGGCCGGCGGTGATGGTCCTCCCGTCAGGCAGGGTGTGGGTGGCGGTCAGTGAGGCCGGGTCTTTGGTCAGTTCGGCCTGAGGGTCAACGGGCAGGTAACACAGGGCCTCCTTGACCAGCCGGGCAGCCTCCATGTCCCCGGGGCCCAGCTTCAACTGAGACCTGGAGAAAGAGACGAGGAACTGATAAGAAGGTTAAAATCTTATAGGCGTATTACGTTTTCACAGGTTGAAAATATCCTTTGTGGAGGGGTAGAGTAAGAATAGAGAGAATTTAGGAATGTAGGCCTATTGCATTTCTTAGAATAGCATTGAAATTCAATACTCTTCTACAGGAATGAATCAATAATATTATTATGCTCTTTAACTTAACATTTCAGTAACATGTACATAAGGACGTCCGTTTAGGATATACTATCCGATAATGGATATGATAAACAACTTAAGTTTGCAATTGCTATATGACAATTTCTAAAATGTGCCATTTCTCTACGACATCGTCATGTCGCAGCTCATGTCGTGTAATGTTATAGTGCCTTCAAGCGAAAGGGGGTGCGGAAGGGGGGGGGGGGTTGAATATGGAAGGCCCTTTATCATTTGATCCTACATACTGAGGGTGGTATTACACTGCACGAATTGGGCTGCGATATCGGCGCAATAATGATGATGAAATTAAAGACAAATTCGCATACAGTAGTCACAAAATATTTTAAAAATAGGCATTTTGGACCATTTTACATTTGTGTAACAAAGAATTACATTTGTGTAACAAAGAATTGTAATTCTAACATGTGCTATTTCTCTGCGACATTGCCATATGGCAGCTCTTGTCTTGTAGTGTAATAGGGCCTTCAGATATGACCTACCTGAGATATTCGGTGATCTTGGCTCCGGCTAGAGGTGACTTGGTAATCGATTCTTGTACGGCAAAGCCGGCGAAGACAGGTACTACCTGGGTGACGCCGTGCCCGACCTCCAGAACCACCCCTATACAGTGAAAGGACAGTTGGTTATTTATAATACCTGATGAAGTGAGTCTTAATCAAGGGCGATAAGAAAAAGGAACTAAATCATTCTGCCAACGGTTTAAATTTCTTCAATTCCACGTCTTAAGAAACGTTTCCGTTCTTCCAGGCGTTACAGGAGATTTACTTATACCTATTTCACATTACTCTCAGATAATATCCTACAACGATGATATTTTAGAATATTACATAAATAATGTGATACTTAGGATGGTCATTCTTAGAACAATTAATTACGCATGATAACTGCGCATGATCAAAATAAAGGTATATTACCTGTCTTTCGGCCAGTTGCATACAAGGACAGAACAGGCTGTATCGCAACATACAGGGCCGGGACCTTGAGTTTCTCAAACATCACCTAGTTGTATAAGAATATAAAACGCAACATGAGCTATGTATGGACAATAACCATTGGTAATTGCAAAAGAACACATGTATGCATATGGTTGAATCTCCTTTGTAGATGGAGAGCATGCATTATCCGTTTGTTTTTCTTTTCGTGTGTACTTTACTTTTTGAAATTAGTTCAATCTAAGGAACAGAATTCATAAACTAAAGTGATTTCAGAAAATACAGTTAAGGACCAGTCACGGAATATGGTAACTTAGCTGCTTAGTGGGATATTGGACATTTTGCTCATGCATGCAGAAAATCCATTATTAAGTGAGTTATTGTTGAAACAAGCTAATTATGTAGGCCTATATTTTCCTAGGAAAAGTGACAAAGGCAGATTTTTCCAGAGACTACTATTAGAAACACAAAAACATTCGATTTATTTATGAAAATCGTATTATGGCTAATTTTGCACGGAACTTCCTTTCTAAAAAGGTTCTTACAAAAAGGAATGTTGTCATGTTACCATGGCAATAGAAATTAGAATGTTCAGGTTCCATAAAACATGTTTGTCAACTTTACTAATATATTTCTTTCAATACGCAGTAGTAAAAACTATCATTTGAATGAAGATCTGTCAAAAGGAATTGCATTTGGAAAAATTGTGATAATTAAGGAAATGGTATTGTTTTTACTAAAATGGGTTAGCTGTAATATGGAAACGAATTGATGGAGCACAGTAGGTAAAACTGGAGTGTTCGAGCCTGTACCAAGTAGAGGATTTCAAACTCACATATCTCAGCCTCTAATAGGAATATATACTTACATGGTTTGTAGATAGAATAATGCGTAGAAATTCACACTTTTTATCTTTAGGTTACCGATTCCCAGGATTGCTCACAGATACCACGGGGCAACTTTACAATGACCTTAACAATAAGCTATTGCAAAATTGCAATTGCCTACAAAATGATAACAATGGAATAATTAATCATTTACAAATCAATGTTAGTCTACTCGTCTCTCTAGGACGAATACAGAATACAGAGAGGGGAAAGTGTTATATGTACCGCTGGTAGGACTTGAAAATGAAACAGACATACCAAAACATAAAGCATCTTTTCCTTACCTGAACCATCTTCTCCCTGTCGGAGGCGGGGTTCTTCGCGGCCTCAGTCATTAAGACTGGTCGGTTTTCCTTTCCCACCTTCTTGAGGCCATGGCTCCAGACCATCTCCATGGCGTCCCAGTCCTTGACCACCCCTTCCTCCATGGGCCAGGTGGCGCCCTCTCCCACGGCTTCATCGCCCACCGTTTTCTGTTGCAGATAGAAGGTACAGTTATATAATGTATATCATTTGGGGATACACCAAATGACATGTAAACACAAACGAGCTTGCTAAAATAACTGATTTAACTCAAGGAATAACGAAACATATCATCTAGTCTATTTCTTCTGGTTTAAGTTGACATAGTTTTAGGTTTCTTTAAATTATCTATAGCCAAGCATTTTTCTGTAAACTTAAAAAAAGTAGACCTTCACTAGTCTATATCAACTTTTTGAATTAAAAATGAATTAATAACCTGCTTAAACCTTCAATAATAGAACCGGAAACTCTATACGCTACACTATATAAGAACAAAGTTACAAATCCACCCTCATGGATATCACTACTGTAAGAAAGAAATGATAAAACATAGCCGGATGCAAAGAGATGATCATAAAAAAAAAGGGAGGGGGGGGGGGGGTTAGTACCATATAGGACTTCTGTGTGGCGGGCCCAGGTTTGATTCCCTGGGCAGTTTTTTCGACCACTCTTGATCATTGCCATCATACTCAACCCCATAGAATTCAATCATGGAGCTTTGAACAATTAAAAAACATGAGCTAGCCCCGATATTGCTGGAAATATACTGCTAAGCGGACCTTAACCTCTAACAACCATCATCTGCATCATGACATTAATGAAAAGCATCTTTAAAGATCGCTCTTAATTACCTTGGCCTTGTTAACTGCTGTAGGGAAGATGACGGATGGTTCGTCGTCCCCAGCCATACCCAATTTCATCACCCCACTGCCATTGTCGATAACCACGCCCGCATTCTGATCTGCCATCCTGATTGTTTCCTGAACGATGAAGTGACTGTGAATAACGAAAAAATCAAATTGTATGAGATAGGGGGGCCTCCCATAAAGTACGCACGCATGTTTCAAAACATATCCGACCCCCTCCCCCGTATACATTGACGTATACATTTGATTTATACAGAAACGTACGCACATTTTCAAAAAGAATTCACACCTCCTCTTGGCGAGAACTGGGGTAGGGATAGGAATCATGGAGGTTAATACAATAGCATTCCATTCTACAGGGAACAAGCTGATAAGGAGCAATGCATTACTTTGGTTGTCGTTTGTGAGGTTTACAATTGAAGAAACAATGATAAATACCTCATAAATACTATAATTATATATTACCTATCTGCCTTCAATTTGGTGAAAGAACTGTATGTTCTGTAAATTGATGTGAGCATCGCTTTTTATACTTATCTGTGATGTATTTTGCACATATATATATAGGATATATATAGGACCAATGTTACTATCTGTTAAAGATTTTTGGTTAGGTAAAGCCCCATTCCGCCAAACGAATCTTACGCAGCGAGAACTATTATTAATTATAGGATATTAGGCTGAGTATCAGTCTACATAGAAATATCGATTTAATAATGTGGATTCGTGTCTTTTGAAAATTGTCTCTGCACCCTTGCTATCTTGCTAATAGGTTACTAAGGCTTCTTATTGATTTTAGATTCAAATAGATCCTCAAATTATATGAGCAATAGTGTTGTCTCTTAAAGGGAGCCAAAAGCAATGTTGGGTCAAAATTTTGCAAATTTTATCAACTATTGAAATCTCCATGGCCATAACCTAAGCCTGTGGTGAAATATAGACAGACAATAAACATTTTAACTACATCAAAATACATTAAAACTTGTCCCTGGTCAATTTCGGTGACCCACCAAAATTGGTTTGTTACAAACATTGCTGTCTTCAGGCAAAAATCACACAAGTTTTATGAAATTCACACACAGTTTTAGCTAGTTATCATGATTTATACTGTACCAAAGGCTATAGTAAGACTGTTGGAATGTATTTTCATAGTTATTTGAGTTTTAAAAATATTGTCATATTTTGGCACATTGTTGCTTTTGGCTCCCTTTAATGCTTGGTATTTTGCTGACCTTATATTGAGATATGACAATGAAAAATATGGACTTTTTCTCTTATTGGGACACATTCAAAAGGCCATTTAGCTGTAACCCATTCACATTATTCACAGAAAACTGGGGAATGACATACAACAAACTTGGGAACATTTTTTTAAATATTTTTAATATTTTTTATATTTTTTTTTATTGTCACCACTTCCTACAGTTACATAAGATCTTCCAGTGGATCAAGGTATAGTTGTAAACATATATACAAGGTACATGGTAAATACAATGATGATGAGATGGTAATGTTACAATGAAACATTATGGAATTTCAAACAGCATCATATAAATATTGGAATACATATGGCATAAGGTATCACCATGCAGTGAGCATTGCAATATGAATTAGTCTATAGAGATATTACAACAATTCAAACAGTCATCATGCAGTAGGCACCGCTTGATGAGTTCACCACCAGACTGCAGCACCATGTAGAGAATGTACCTGTAGGAGTGTCCCGGAGGAGTGTCCGACCTAGATCTACCACACCCAAACAGAGGGTGACTGCTGGGTGGTCTGGACTGACAGCTGCGATCAGTTATTACTAGGTCTGAAAGATGAGAGAAAACATCCAACACCTTCTACAAACATCCACAGTTATCCACAGTTAGGCTGTTATTTGCGTTATGTATCTACGTACAAGACTGCCTTCTTTGCATTCATGTTATAGGGTATAGCCCAGTACTGAAAGGCCAGTGTGCCAGCCATAGGGATGTAAACAAACCAGAAAATGGGTGGGATCCAATATGATTTTTACATTATGATCCAAATGTTAGAGTGTAAAAGACAATACAAATATCACACCAGTTATGAGTGAAGATAACAGATATATGTTATGGGTGAAGGGAAAAACATTGTTAAAGCACAAGTCTACAATCCATCCATGTAAATATACTCTCTTGAAAACACGGAACTGCCGTCACCTACTCAGACACAGTAACTTTTGGGTAACGGGTCATACAGGCCCCTTGACATAACCTAATGGCAGTCTGTAAGTTTATATTTTTGTTATACAATGTTGTCATGCAGCCGTTCTTGTGTCTAACTACTGATTAAACAATATAAAAGACAATAGTTGTTATTAAGCACCTACCTTGACTGGATCCCTGGATGGAACCTACTTCACAGCCGGTCTGTACGTAAACGTTGCCTTATATGGTATGGTTTGGTGCCGGCTAGACTTGCACCATTCCCGCCATACATAACTATACTATTAGTTGTGTGTAGTAAGGATGTTTAGCTGTCCCATATAATATATCGCTGATTAGAGTGGCGGATTCAGGAAGCTGATAGGGAGGGGGCGTTATAAGCACATCACTTCTCGATATTTTCGAGATGGAGTTCCATGTTTAAAAAAAAGTTTATTGGAGCCTCGCCCCCTCTGGAACCAGCCCCACCGGTTATTGTAAAATTATATGATACAAAGATAACGATTGTACAAATATTCTGCATGCATGCATGAACGCTATTGAAGGTAATAGTTTATTCTGGTCCTAAATAGAGATAGGTAGCCTAATATAAAGAATAAAAACTCAACAAACAACCCTCACCAGAGACATTTTCATGACCACATGTGACACATATTGTCATTGTGGGTATCGATGAAATTTGAGCTGAAAAGATAAGTTGATACAATGTCTATATTGAATACATGTAATTAATAATTTTAAAACGTGTAAAGAAGATGCATGCCGACCTTGATCCGTTGAGATGGGAGCAAACTGTAATTAAGTTTCAGATGCCGTCATGTTATCATCAAATGTAAACTATTGTGCTTCATATATGTAACACAGGAAGCAAGTGAAAAACGCTCCCTGGCCGACCTTGTAATACCATCCAGTATAAATAAAAGTATCTTTAAAAAAACTTGGATCTTCAGTTGCAGTATTATATAGGCCTACCTTGAGGGGGGGGGGGTGTCTTTAAAAAGAATCGGCCGAAAAGTCATGAACAGAAAAGAAGTCCGATAGCACATGACATTTCCCCCTAGATCCACCACATAGTGTCATGCTTATATTGATTTTCTTTTCATCTACAACCTAATATGTAAATTCAGCTCTTATATATTATATTCGCTGATATTCCACGTCAGCCTTCCGGACCGCTGGGGGACCTTATGTTTGGGGACCTTGAGTCAATAGAAAAAGGAACTTGCTTGGTCTAATTAGGCCTACAGCATGGGCAAACAGAATTAGAATTCAAATTACTAATGGCTTAAGCTAATTCTTCTTACTGAAGCCTTAACATAATGCACATTACTGAAGCATATCGCTTCCTCACACGTATACACCATCCATCTATGGTTTCATAGATAAGAAAGGGAGAGGGGGAGAGGTTGCGCTCCTGCCGCCCCCATCTAAAAGCCCGTAAGCACATACCGATTTTGAGGCTCCCGATTTTGTATTTGTTTGATTTTCTCTGAGAATATGACATGAAACCTTACATCCTATATATATATATATATATACCATTCAAAATAGAATTGTAAGATCTCTGTATTTATGTATGACATATTTATATATTTGACCATTATTCCCACTGCCGATCTTATAAATCAGCAGCAAAATACATTAAAGTAAAACTGTCAGGGTCATTATACGATGAATTAATGCCTTACTTTCGCTTTGAAGACACGATCAAAGGAGAGATATCCTAAGGAGAATTCCTACAATTTTTGTACGCATTTTATATACCCTATAACAATGAATCTGACCGATGCGGAATATAACCTTTAGCATGGGTTACACATCAAGCTAATGTCTATGCCTATAGTTCCTAAAATCCTAAATCCGCTGTAATACTTTTGAAATCTCACTGAACAATTTCACACGCGAATGCAAGTATTTTGTAGAATTGTTATATGCACTTCATAAGACTTTATCGATGATCTGAGAGTAATATTCAGCATAACAAAAATATGTGCTGAGGCAGGCTAATAACTGTTATTCATTTCATGTGAAGGGGACTTTGCAATGTAAAAAATGTCTTTTGTCTGGTTTAAGAGCGGATTTCACATGGATGGTAGAAATTATAACATGAAGGAAGTCATCAACGGTACCTTTTAGGTGACTTGTATTTCTACCATGCTGCATATATATATATATAATTATAAGTTAATACCGCTCGTTTATTTTTGTATTGTAAATGCCTGCTCTGATGTTATGATGTGCTCAAGAAAACTGGGGTTTGAATGGGATTTCAGAGACTTGCGCTTATTCAGGGTCCTGAAGGTTTTAGGGTTCTGGGGGTCGGGGACTCCACTCGAGGGGATCCATTAGAAAACTAGAGGGGGGAGGAGGGAGTTTCTGGGGGAGCTATTCTATTCTATTTCGTTGCTCATGTTTACTGCTACATAGTTGCTATCTATCATTGGGGAACCTAAGGTATTGTAGAGCTCAGAGGATTGGGCCATCTTCTGGAATTCCTCAAGTTTTCCCAGGGCCCACATTCAGTCCGGGCCTGCCGCCATCTTCAGGCGCTTGAGTCACCCTAGGATCTCCGTGTCTCAGTTGTCCTTGAGTATTGGCGATCACTATAATTATTCAAGTACCTCGAGTCACTTCCTATAATAATCATAGAATTATTACAGTATCACAAAGATATATTCAAGACATCAAACATTTTGTAGAAAATTTTATTAGGAAACATCTGTTGTTTCGGATTCAGGCAAGGTTATTTTCTGTTGGAGAATTTTCTCCCTTCATGCTGAACTATATTGGGGTTATTCACTAGCTCAACATATTCATTATTATCGCAGATGTTGGGTCACAGCAACAACATATGGTTTCATCTTCCTTCTTCATTTCCATCCTTCAATCATTCTTTTCAGTAGTTCATCCAGAACAAATGACGGGAAGCACTTATGAGAGGATTTGCATTTATTTGTTTCAAGGCTTACTAGTCACAAATATCACTCGAGTTATCTCAACAAGCTAGATGGTAACCACTCCACTCAATACATTGCTATCCTTGTACTATCACTAACACAGATGTTCCTTATCCACCACTGCAACAGGTTGTAAACCTTTCCACCAAGATACATGTACATGCATACCTCAACATGGAGACAGCAATGCACATTCAGGCAGTTACCACAGCTGACAGCTCTCTACATTTAGATTATCATAGTACAAGAGCACATGCATTACCCTATGCTTATTTGGAACAGCTCAGATCACGTCACTTACTAGAAGTTATCCGCATTAGAAATGTTGAATTGGTATCAAATTTACTTATACTCCTCGAGACTCTTGTTCCCTCAGTAGGTTTCTGAGCGTCACCTACAGAGAGCCCCGTATGCCACAGAGAAATGGCATGAAGTGTATCAGGTAAACCTCCAGCGGAAGTTTATTTGATAAACCTCCGGAGGAGGTTATGTGGGAATAGCCGGAATCAAGTATATGTCCAATTTCGAATTTATGAAAAGCTCTGGTATTCAGCTTCCACAGCTTGGACTCGAACCTATGATCTAAAGTTCTAAAGCGCCAGACCTTAACCACTACCCTACTGAGGAACCTGACGTGGTTCCTGTGAAATGTATAGGAGAATATAGGAAGTTCAACACTAACTTTGCGAAATGGTGAGAAGAATATAGGTAATTCAATTAATATTGCCATGTTTTTTTTATTTACATAGAATTGAAAAAGGAAAAATTCAAAAAAGCAAGAAAGATTTGAGACTTTGTGTAGGCAGTATTTTCTTTGTACATTTGTTTATAACTAAGGTTACGAAAAAGAGTACGAGAGCTAAGTGGATTCGAATCTGGGACCTTTGGCATGAGGGACAGTCATTCTGACCACTATACTAGTGAGAGGCTCTGTCAGAACGGGTGCAGTACTTCACAATATCATTCTCAGTCTCATAGTCTACACACATATATATAATAGAGAACGCCTACAATAGCTTATATATATAATCTTCATAAAACTACTTATAAATGTCCTGACTCCCTCAAAACGTCCCTCTCATGGTTATGGGACGTAGTATAAGCTCGTAAACCGCCTTGGAGACGGAGGCTATATAGCATAACCTCCGTCTCTGCGGTGGTTGACCTTCACTAAAACAGCATGAGAAGAATGTTCTACTCCAGTGCACATAATATACACATAGC